>OX419719.1:53091778-63091778 GCA_948474765.1 Patella depressa
GATAGCAAGGGTTAATATGGTGTGGAGTGCTAAAAGTCGACATTCTTTAGTGCCACGTATAGTGACATTGATTTATTATAAAGGGAACTGCTCAAGAATAAAGGTTCCCATAAGGTCATTTCCATCATATAATTCCAAACAGCAGGGGCGATAGGTTAACCAACTATCAAAACCTTTTAAAAGTACCGGTAACCGAAAACTACATAATGGCCATACCATTGTGATAAACACCGAGAAGTCACATCACGTTTGAATAAATTTAAAGAAGCTAAGTCTCTATTTCAATATCATCCAAAGTCTTTGACACTGGAAACATGATTTACTTGTCAATTTATATCTACATTGATGGCGTGCTCTTACTGGGAAAGGATGGACTTCTGATATCCAACATTTAAGACAAAATAAACATTTTACAATTGGTACACGAATCGTGTACCACAATGCTTTTCGACGCTATTTGTAACAAGGGACTCGAATAACGAGGCTGGACATATTCCACAAGCCATGTCAAACGGTGAAGTCATATTCTTATCTTTAGAGTATACTCACTAAATACTATCGATGTAGACAGGCTGGAATAACCAGGCGCGAGAGATTGTCATTCGGTTGAGACTTTTGACGTATTTTGCCGTATATAACTCTTGAGAAATTTTTAGTAAAATCCGAAACGAGTGAATGTAAATCAGTTTATATGCATTACATTATTAAATGCGTTTCGACCCAATGTTGCCCTTTAATCCTAGGTCCAAAATATTAGCGATTTAGCTTCTTTAATGTTTATTTAGAAAAATCAAATTCTCAGGCTCTAGATCTTTTTCCTTCCATATTTTTTCGGGGTAACAAAAGTAAAAGTATTTTCCTCTGCAGTTTATAAATGGATTGTGACTGCCAAAGGGGTAGATCTTTCAAAAATTCACCAAATTAATATTTATTTTGGACCGAAACTCCGGTAAATCAAACGTATATTCACAGACACAGAACACACGCACTGTAGCTGACATAAACTAGAATGTCATTTTCCAAACAAACATAAGGTTTCAAACTGGATTGTCAAAGAACGTCAATCAACAGGTAAGAATAGAATCTTCATTTTGGAAAAATATATGTCTTTCAAAAGTTTGATCTCCATTTACTTGGTTTTACAAAAGCTAGAGTGGCGATAACTCTAAAATTCTAGCTGTCTGTCACGACAAGCAAAACCATCTTTATAACATGGTAGTGCCATGAATGGTTTAAGACTAAAATATATTTAGCTATAATTTACAGCAGACGCATATTTGTCAGTGCACAATGTCTTAGTTGTGTTGGTTATGGAGATCGTCATTAGACAAGATTTGCCATAATAAACAATCCGAATAGAAATAAACAAAAGAGGGTGGTTCTATCCGCCCCAACTTTAACCCTCGTCTGGCTTCAATATTCCAAGATACGAACATAACGAAGGAGGTTGCATTGAAAATTTAAATATTAACTTATTGTATCGGTTAAAAAAAAAACCTCAGATGTGATGAACGATAAATTAGCTTGGAAACCCATATATTTCTTGTTGATTTCACGTTTGGTTATAAACATTATTTGAAAATAATCGAACCAATTCATTAATATTATTTTACACCCACGGTGCTCATAATTTACTGACAATTTATTTATCAGGAAATCAGATTACAACCCACGATGATCTTTCGCGAATCGTTGCGATGTCATTCCCAACTGAATTCTATACTTTGTGACAGATGTGAATGCTGTCATCACAATTTCCATTTTAGGTTAACATTTAGAGACAGGTTAATGCAAAAACATTCAGTGTCATCACATTTCCATTTAAGGTAAACATTTAGACAGGTTAGTACAAAAACATTCAGTGACATCACATTTCATTTTCCATGTTAGGTAAACATTTAGAGATATCACATTTTCCATGTAAGGTTATTTTAAAACATTCAGAGACAGGTTAATTCAGTGAAATGCTAATACATAACAAATTATAAGAAAATGAATATAATATAATGTTCTGTTAGATATACGTAAAGGTTATTTTCAATATAAATAATTTCAGTTCTCCCAACTTTGCTTCTAAATATTTTAGACATATAAGCAAAACAAACATACATTATCTGTACGGTATTAAATCATGTGCTACCCAGTTTCTTAATTGTTTTCTATTTTGGATTATAAACTTATAACTAAAAGACGCTTACCGCTCATTTGGTTAGTTGTTGGTCTCTTATATAATGAGGATTACAATCCACCTCGTAAGGCCAGCTTACAATGTAGACTGGAATCAACAAGACACAAACCCGCTGTTGGAACACGATTTCCAATACGGAGTAGTAATGAGGTTATTAAGAAATATTGCTGTCTTTCGGGTCATCGACAGAGGCGCTGTGCTAATTACGATAGAAAACCCTCAACGTCAACTTTTCATTAGCCATCCAAGAGTTTTAAGTTGAGATTGAAAGTAATGTTAAGACTTGTGATATTCATCTATCCTTCAGGGAGTTTGTTTCGAGTGGTTGGGCATGTCAAGATGGATTTATATAGATTTCAGTTTACATGTTGCTGCGTATTTGCTCTGAATAATAAATGGTGTTTTAACTAGATGTAAGTATACCAAACAACAACATAATATCAGGCCATGCCCTGCATCACAATATATATAACTGTGACTGGATCGTTTTTCTTTATGAAAAAAGAAGAAAAAGGTTGTTACGATCTTTGCAATTTATTTAAATCTCTGTTGATAGATTGGAAAGTCGTTGATGTAAAATATGAAAACCAATAGACTCTAACCTATTCTTGTCTTAGAAAATGCAGAGAAGTAGAACGTCAAACGCAATTTCATTTCATTTCGTCTTAGAAAATTGCAATTGACAGCAGTATTACAGACTATTCTCCCCAATCTGTTTACCATCATTAAGATGCATCACCAACGAGATTACGTCGCATTCGCTAGACAAGACACGAGTTCTTCACACATTCGTAAATCATTGCTCATGACAAAACCCGATAAGTCCCCTTTGTGATGTGACAACAAAGACTTGGGACTACAAATTCACCAAATGAAAAACATATCATACATATACCCCGACATCTGATATTTAGATGTCGGTCAATATTAATGGAGTTTAAAGGCCTAATTTCATGGATGGGACGAAAAACCGAGGTTCCGTGTACATATTGGCGTGCACGTAAAAGAACCTTTGACAGTTGGAATTCGATATAAAAGTAGGCCATAGCGCTGCTCTCCGGACAACAATTTCCCTCGTAATACACTGCATGGCGTATGCCCGTCTTCAATAGCCCAGTCGGAACAGAACAGTAAGACGTTAAACACGATTTAATTTCATTTGTTAGGGTACAACTTCCCTCATAGCCCATTTTGTACCAATTTTCCTGCACTAGCCGGGCTGATGAATACGGCCCAGTATTCTTGAGCAACTCCATAGTATTGCGATCATGTAATCAGCACACACAATGTGACACACACCCTTAGGGAAGTATCTATTAACCTTTATCAAATTCATTGTCATAATGTGGACACAGTTAGAGGCAGGCCACATTATGTATGCAAAAGACGTTTTTCCTGGCACCAAAGCGTATGTCGGATGTGTTTATTTAATGTTGTTATATCTTTAAACTGATTTACAGTATTAAACAGACATTTTCTAAAATCCCAGCAAGATTGAAAAGTCAGATTGGTTAGAAATGGTTGTCTATATATCACATCTTTCATCTTGTTTAATTAATTTGTTATTGTTTTATCTGCTAAATGGCTTCTAAAGTGTCCATCTATATATTGCACCACATTTTTGTTAACTTATCATTATTTGCTTGATAACGATGTCTGTATGTACATTGAAACGTAGCATGTTAATAAAGTTCAGAAGTAGTATATCCATACAAGTGTGTTTATTTTGGGTTAGAACTCTGTCTAAAGAGTTACAACAACTGTTTGATGACAAGGGCAAAATTTAATAAATGTGCTACTGTAAAATCGTCTAAAGATTAGTCAAACAATACCAGTCAGTTTAAAATAAACATAAAATTGGAATTACCCTGACCGGTAGAGTAATTATAGGTCTTGGGTGACCGAGAAAGTTTTAACCTGTGCAGTTCGGATATCGGAGACAAACGTATCTCGATATTAAGATTACTAACAAGAATCATCATTAGAGGTTAATACATGCACTTTGCTGAATACATAATCCAAACTCGAAAAACGTACAGACCTAATAAATTCTGTAAACCTAGATGTTCACTTTACTGAATTATGTAGAACAGCTCAATAAATTTCGTCAAACCCCACGAAACCCGATTTGTTACTGTATTTGTATCAAACTTCAATTAAATATCTTAAAAGTGTATAAAATGTTACCGAAAAAAGAGTCATCATTGATGTTTAAGTCAGAAAGGGTTGGTCATAATTCAGTAAAAAAAATGAAATAAACATAATACCACGAAAGTTACGAAACTTTCATCCATTAACTTAGACGTTTAACCTAAGTTGACTTAAAGAAAAGACAATGTTCTATGATTTTAAGTCAACAACCAACCAAAATTCAATAACAAGAACAAACTATCGCGATTCCACGAAACTGTAACTGTGCTCTATAGGGGATAAAAAAATATATCAGCGATTTTACCAGACAGAATGATTAATGTACATGCTAAACAACAATGTATCATACTTGTGGAACAAGATAGTGAAGTGTACATTTGTAGAAATCAATTGGGAAAGGCTGAAATGGGATTCGCCGTCAATTCTGCACTAACCAGACCACTTTAAAATACTTTTTTTTAAAAAAAAATTAAGAGTCGAGGCGATGTACCCGACTCTACTGCTTCCCGTGTTCTTAACCAATCTGTTTTACAGTGGTATTGCGAAAGCCTTCCTATAACTCTATTACGATGACCAACCTTTATAAGTAAAAATGCTTAGTGCACGTAACGTCACACTAAAAAAATGGAAGACAAAAGGTTCTCAACTGATTCTGAAAGAGTTAGCGTACTTTATAACATAGATGGCATCAACAATGGCCACCGAAACGTCTTAAAACGATCATATCTTGCACCACCCCACCTCGGAACAGTTGCAATTGGGTAATTTTCAACAGTTCGCCAGGCACAGCATTGTTTTGGGTCATAATTGAAATTAACTGATCATTTCCCCGTTTCCCTCCCTATTCAGTTAGGTCACTTTCATTTGCCATCCCTGTCTATACCATAATTTGAAAGTATACAAGTTGGCTATGAAATCTTGTTGCAGGTGATGTTGGGGGAAGCCGCTTAGGAATGGCAGATGCTTCAGCAGTTGCCACTTTCATGGTTATGATGATATGGCACAGTGATGATAGCGTTTCATTCGATTTGCCACCAATTATATTAGATCAACCATCAGGTCTTTGTCAAGATCTGTTATCTCCTCTTGAGATTTGTTTTAAAGGGTGAATGCACTAGCACAGGACTTCATGACAGGATCAGATTTCACTAATTTCTGGTAGGCGGACTTTTTTCCCGATGCCTAAAAGTTGAATAACAGCCTTTGTAGACATGTTCAAAGAGCAACTCGTTGCACGCGTCGTCTCCTAATGTTTCGTTCAACAGATTAATGGTATACATTTTATATTCTTTTGACTACTTGTTTGAACGGAAGTAGGTGACCTCATTGTCTGTTCTGGAGTAATGAAGAAGTAAGATCAGCAAATCTGACAATTCAAACATCACTCAAGAGGTCGATACTGGGGAGGAGGATAACACTCAAAACTGAACGCTCTGAAACTTATTATAGTGGACAGCTGAAGGTCATGAATTCAAATTCATAATGATTCAACAGCTCAGTGATACCCAAAGTTCTCTTAGTGTGTTCATTGTCCCCGAAACCTGGGGATAGACATCAAGATCTTCAAATTTTAGTCAATAATTATGGACTTGCTGTCATTTGGAGGTGTGGGCGGCCACTTTTGACATATTAGGACAACATCATTTTTAAAGATCTTAATGTGTTCTTTATTCCAAAAAACCAAGGGGAAGAAACCAAGATCATCAAATTTGAGTTGATACTTCCATAGTTATGATCATTTAAGACGTTTCGGTGGCCATGTTTGACGCCATGTTGAAAAAACACTTTTCCGGGGTCCTACTTTTAGTATGTTATAAAGTACACTAAACCCTACCAGAATCAGTCGAGAAACCCTTTGTTTCAATTTCTGGGGTGTTGAGGGGGTATTTTCCATATATTGACCTGACTAATTAGTGAGCTTCGCATTGCTGGTAACGACAACATATGCAGTACGAAGACCCGAACTCTTACACATAATGCATCACAAATGCTCACTACAATTCTTCTCAATTGTGATGGTATCGACATCCCTTAAACATTAACACAACATTACAATGATTGTTGAAGTTTATTTTGGAACGTCAAGTGTCGTAATGCCTAGTGAGCATACCTCAAGTATCGATTCGGTTCCGTTCAAGAGGAGTACATTTTACGCACAAAAGCAGAAAAAGATTAAAATGTTCGTTTTCAGATACCCTATATTCTTCATCTCAAATTAATGGAATAAAATAATCCGAATCTGTGTTTGTTTATCAAATCAGTAGCAAGAGAAGTGATACGCCCTGGAAAGCCCCAATCGACTAAAACACAGTGTTTGCAATTTTCAATATCACTAGTTCAATATTTTGATTATTTAAATTTATACTTTTTTTTTCTCGCTCCAGCAGCTGTTAAAACACAGTTTTGTGAAGCTCTTTTGTGGTATTGACCACGGTATGGCCACTTTGTGTTACAGACAGCTTTAAAAAGTAAAAAAAAAATATCAAATTCAAATAAAATTTAGATTTTAAAAGTGCGCACTGATAAGTATGGTATCACTCAAGATCATATTTTATTGTAAGTTTTCAAAGGTATTTTTTATGTACACTGTCTATTTGTATAATTCAGCTATATTAGGAATGTTTCTATAAGCATGCATATATATCCTTTCAAAAAAGGGCCACAGAAAAAAAAATATATATTAATTTTAGTTAATGAACATTTTATTGGAGTAAGACGGTATAACGCAAAAAATGGCTATTTTTGGGACTCGTTTATTGCTGAAACTCAACAACGAAGATAATGACTTGAAATTCGGCGGTCATTGGATTAATCAATGCCTAATGTCATAGGATCAAAAGCCGCTCGTTTTACTCCTGACGTGAACTCCCACTATAATTTGTGAGATCTTCGTGTAGTGAAGGCCATTGAAAGTATAAAAAGCGAGAGGATTGTGTTAGTATCGGACGATGCCCGCTTACCGTGATTCGTCTTTGTTTGCCAAAGTAATCATTTCTTGCCACGGCAGACATACATTTTTAATAATTCAACACTATTTTCAAGTAGAATTTTGCGATTAAAAACATACATAAAATACGTGTGAATTCATCAGCCATTCTCAGACCGCATCTTTATTTCTACTTGCAAATTGTGTTGATTTTTTATAACTTTGAGTTAGATATGTTGAGAAATGATTCCTTTTGCGAAAACTAAAGAATCACGGTGAAAACTAGAAGGTAAGGGTTCCAAAATAGCCTCAGAACAGAGGTGAAGAAGAGCGGTATATTGCCGTATTTTCATATTGCTGCCATATTGGAAGGAATAGGAACTGTGAGAGGAAATCGTCCGGTCAGAGACAGTTACAAAAGGAACTAACTTAGTGTGTTTTGTTTCATAGTGTGGATAATTCGCGAAAATGCGAAACAAACTTCTTGGCGTCCCTATCCAAACGAGTCGAGATTCATGTAGTGGTTAATAATTTAGAGTGCATACTGTATTAAATAGCTGTTGATATTTATTCATCATCATGTGTGTCGTAGAGCTTTGGTTAAATAACGTCCAATATAAAATGTATTGCTGAACCTAACACATATCGTCCCCACCCGCCGCCGTGTCTGAAAAGCGTGAAATAGGCTCTGATACTTTACTCTGGAATCCAATACTACAGTCAATAAAGGGTAGGGAAGGGCCAATATTAAATCCTAACATTGCTGTTTGAAAGGTCAGATCTTTAATAGTCAGTGAAATTAACAACTAACAGCGGTTTCAAAATAGTTCCTCGTGCACTTTTATTTGGTTGACCAAGATTATTCACCAAAGGCTGCGTTAAGTTTTCGATTATTCCTAATTAGTAGAACGTGTAGCTCTCACCTTCTAAGACCGTGGACAGATCTGCTGAGAGCGTGAGTTACGGGATGTGTTAAGATTTATCAGGAATCCCTGTTATTGGAATAAGCTTACTGCACTCTTATACCCAAACTAGATTTAAGGCCATGTAGAGATAAGGAAGAAACCTGCGAGGTTGGACAGGCGACCCTCTCATTGTCACGTACAAGGGTGGTCTCGGTACAATGGCACTTCGATTTCGGCTGATTCTTAAATTGGAGGTCCACGTATCACATTCAATTTACTGCAGACCGACTGATGAATGATCTCATGATTGAATGTGGTATAGTGATAACTGATACTTCTTTGATGTCGGAACATCCGTCGTTTGACACATGTTATTACTGAAACTTGGTCGTCGTTTAAGTTCGATGGCACTGGGATATGCTAAACAACCACAAATGGTAGGTACAGGAGGACTCGCCCACAAGCAAAACAAATCCGACAAGATACGACAAACTACATAGAAGTAATAAGTAATAAACAACAATAGATATCAAATCAAGTGAATGGATCTGAGAGCCATTCATGCACGGCCTCCGCGCGCTGCAAAGTTCCGGGCCTGTAATTATGCAAGCTAAACTAAAAAAAAATTGACGGTTGTCGTCTCTTAACTGGCGATAGTCTGCCAATTGACATCATAAGTTAAACTCAACAATAAGGCCAATAATTCGGGTGGAATCTCAGAAACGCCAAATAAAGATACAATGTAATATATTTTTTATTTAACAAACTGCCAAGTAGAGGATTCGTTGTTAATGGGGGATAACCCTTAAGCACAATCTGGGTACAGACCACCAACTATTATAATCTGCAGTAATGATTTGTAGTAATACAACTTTGTCATTGGTTACTATTGGACTTTAGTAGTAAACTAAGGCAAAACAAAATATTCGCGGACATACAATTTGTTATTGATGAGAAATACATGTTTTATCCTTCAGTCCCCGAGTTCTTCAAATCATTTAGAAGATATTGTACGACTTGGTGACAACGTGCAAGTGCGAGCTTTATTAAACCATTAAAGGGTAGTGTCCCATATGTCGAAAATGGTTCCAAACCATAAAGTATAAACATACATGTAAAGGGAATTTATTAGCCACAAGAATGCGCCTGGACAAGACAAATTCAGTTCTGTGGGGTTACTATATCTTTTAAGAGATTGTGTGTATATTATTTCTGATCATGAGAGGACAAAAATTATCAGCGTTCCGTGACATCCTATTACGCGATAGAATCTACCATTTTGTAACATAAAAAACTGGGACAACGAGACGAGGAATCCAATTTCATGTGAAATACGGGCGTATGTTGCATGACAAACACGTGTTCATTGACAATTCGTGTACTGACTGTAACATTTACTGCCATGGGAAAACTACATATTAATCGTCTGACGTGACTTATTTATTTCTATCAATTCTTCAATTAATGCATTGTAAATTAATGTATCAATAGTCATGAGCAGCGTCCCAGTATTGGGACATATGTTGTAATGTCATGTTAGATTGTTACAAATAGTATGTTATTCACAAATTAGCTCTATATATTCTGAAATATAAGGTTAAAATCAGCATAATTTGAAATAACGATCCTGTAGGGAGTTAATTATAATCGATTACATTATTTTTTGGGGGTGAATGTGCTAATGAATGATGTATTTAATTCAAATTCTATATAAATCCAAACCGATTGTCCCCTGTTGCCGTCTACCGAGATATGAAATGGCACTGTCCACGCCAACACCGGTTGCTTACAGAAATAGCGGATTGTCATCAAATCTGAACGAGTAGCCCACTTGAATGCTCAGAAATGGCAGCAGTCAAATAAAGATCAACTTGGGAATATAGCATTTTGGACATTATGTTCATTGGCGTACGGTTTCGATGGCAGTTAGGGCGCAGAGCCCGGAATGTCCGAAACATTTTGGGTTACACGCGGCGGCGGCGGTCTTCTGTGAGAGCGAAGCTTAGCGTGTAGGAACTCTCGAAGAAAATTTCGGAAAATTGGACGACCGCAAACGCATTTCCTGCTATTCTAGTCCATGAGTACAGCAGCATCAAAGTGGTCTATAATAGCCCAATTAAGATGGCAGACTGGAATTCCAATCAACCAATCAATGGTTTACAATTTGCAGAGACGGTTCCATCGGGAGAGAATTTTGAAAGTTTAACTGCCACAAACTTGTTTTCCTACTATTCCAGTAACTCAAGTGTGGTACAATATAGCTTACCACATCGGTGTCTGACCTGAATCCCAAACAACCAATTGTTGTTAATCGTTTTGGAGTATTGGGACCTCGCCCTTTATTTTGCCATCTAAATGTGATGATTATATTTTTTTTCACCTTTACCCGCCTGCCCGAACTGTCAGATTGCCCGAAAGTTAGACCTCCCCCAGCTAGTTCGCCGACGGATACTTGACTTGGTGTTCCCATGGAACAGAATTAGCCTACATATATAAAATGATATGTATTTCATACATGTTAGGAAATGCTAGTGCATTCTCGATTATGCCCCCTTCAACCAATTGAAAGTACACCCGTTACTACGCTGCCTGCAATTGTTCAGAGAATTATTTACCCCCCTCCCCCAATATTTCAATATTTACTGATATGATAATTCTGTCAGTGAGAATATCAAAATTTTTGGTGAACCACTGGCCTACAGATTGGTTGGTTATGTCGGGGTCCAAGTTATTGTTTATAATTATATGACTCAGGTATAGGACCTAGTAATCAGGAACGTCACCTCATCTGTCACCACTGCTGTACAATACCAGTATGCCGCTTTTTTAGAGTTCCTGTAATACAATAGGATACAGGCCGCATTGCATTGGAAGAATACCCCCCCCCCCCCAATGAAATACGAAGGGATTTTAAAGTTTACAATGAAAATCGACATTCGATAGCGTTATATTCATTGTGACATCACAACTTATTGTCTTGTCAAATCGAGCAAGGATAGGCAATATTATAGCGATATTATCACTAAACAGGCTTATTTCAGCGGAAAAAATATGGAAAATTTTATAAATAAGGAGTCTGGACTTCAGGTAAACTATTTTTAATATTTCTATAAATCTGTCTCGTTTATTAAACAGTGAAAGAAAGTTAATAATACAAAGAAAATGAATGCCGGTCGTTGTCATGGCGCTAATTGTTCATTGACAAAAGATTAATTTCTTGATGTCTTAGTTTTTTTCAAAAGCGATATTAATACGACATTTATTTCAGTGCAGAATGTGTGGATTGTCGCGCCTTCTTTTCGTTGTCTTTTATTTTGTGTTTTCAAATCTAAGTGAAAATATGGCATTCAAAAGCACGAGACACATGAAGTTGACGAAGTAAGGAAATATGAAATGATATAATTTTACACTTTCACTTCAAACGAGCCACTGGCTGTACCAAATTAAGCATTAGGTCTATACAAAAGGTGGGGATAATCCAGTGGTTTAGCCCGTCCGTATGATATCATAAGGTCTGTCCATTCCCAACTCATACGTGACAAGGAGGTGGGTCGCCCGTTCCACCTTGCTGGGTTTCTCCTAACTGCTAAATACCAATACGCCCAAGAAATGTCCCAAAATGACATTGTTTCGAGTAGAAGTTAAACCCCATACTTATATCTCTTTATATAGAAAGAGAGAACGATCAGGCTTGGCAGACTGAAAACATTGGGTCCTCACCACATGGGAGCATCCGAAGAGAGAGAGAGAGAGAGAGAGAGAGAGAGAGAGAGAGAGAGAGGTCTTTAGCAGTGGGAGGAAACCGGAGTGCCCGGAGAAAACCCACGGGGTTGAGAAGGCGCCCCTATCTCCATGCCACATACGCTCACACCAGGGATCGAAACCACCGCAGCAAGCCAGAGGTGACCGGCCAGCTAGAGGTCGAAGCGCGGCACTCTATACCACACCCCCACTACCGGCATCCGACCAAGGTGTATGTATATTATTTGTGATAGACCTTCAGTTATCCCTTGTTTGATCAATTTCTGTACATGTTTAAAATTACATTCTACATACAATGTATATAGGATACAGCCAACAAAAGCCTTGGTAACTTGGGATTTTCACTGAAATCTTTTGGTGAGCCTCTTTTAAATCAGGGTGAATCCGTGCCTGGAGATTATCTATCTTTAATATTTTTATTTTGTTTTCTTGATTAAATGTTGAAAAATTCATTTTAGCCCTGGTAAAGACGTGACCTTTGTCATTCGGTGATTCACCAAACGGAAGTAAAGAAAGCGAAGACAGGTAAATAGAAGGTCGAGATAGACGAAATAGAGAAGATACAGAAAACACAGGAGATATTGAATCAATAGGTGTAGAAACTGCAGGAGATATGAAAACTGCAGAAAAAATACAAGCAGAAACTGAAGATTTAAAACCTGAAGAAGTTATAAAAATTACAGAAAATATAAAAACTCCGGGAGATATAAAAGCAGAATATATAAAAACCGAATATATATGAAAACTGAAGATTTAGAGACAGAGGATATAAAAACTGCAGAACATATAACAATTACAGAAGATATAAAAACAGAAGATGTGAAAACTGAAGATTTAGAGATACAAAAAGAGGATATGAAAACTGCAGAAGATATGAAAACCGAAGATATAAAAGCAGAAAATATGAAAACAGAAAATACTAAAACTGAAAATTTAGAAGCAGAAACAAGCGATATAAAAATTACAAGATATGAAAACCGAAGATATAAAAGCAGAAGATATGAAAACAGGAAATATGAAAAGTGAATATTTAGAAGCAGAAACAAAAGATATAGACTACAAAAGATATATAAACTGCAGAAGATATAAGAGAGAGAGAGAGAGAGAGAGAGAGAGAGGGAGAGAGAGAGAGGTGGGATTTAACAATATGGTTTAATTTTATTTCAATAATTCGCTTGCGCGTAGGGGTCTTTAGCAGTGGGAGGAAACCGGAGTGCCCGGAGGAAACTCACGAGGCTGGACAGGCGATCCTACTCCTTGCCACATACAACCGGGGAATCGAAACCACGCCAGTTGACTCAATGGCAGGCCGTATGATACAGCGCGCACACGCTAACCATTCATTTTTCAGACGTTGAAATAGCAACATGTCCCGAATACTTCGAGAATGGATTGGAACCAGGATATTTCAAAAGAGAAGGGAGAGCATTTTGCATGAAACGTGGCAAGATATTTGAAATACACAAGAAAAGTGCCCAAAATAAGACAAACAGAAAATTTGTAGTATTAGGTGTTATCCCTGGCGGCTGTAAATCAACAAAAAATCAAAAGAAAAGTAAATAACCATACACAGATATAGGGGTATCATGTACGGGACAGAGCGGGTATGTTTCTTAGATATATTCCCAACCCTACGGCTTTCCACATTAGACTATAACCGAACAGAAACAAAAACCTGCTAAAAACTGTGGCTTCTCTCGCGGTCACATGGTTTTCGACAAAGGACGCATAACCATATACGACCGGGCGCTTAATATTCACTGGACACGTCCTCGAAATTTTTAAAAATCAATTGAAAAATGTAACCTCTATCGTGTGGGCGTATAAAATAATAATCGTCTGGTAGTATAAATAATTAAAGAAATGAATGATCGAGAAAATGGAAAAACAATGTAACATTTGGAGCCTCCGAGTTAAACAGACATGTAAAATGTGATAAACGAGATTAGAAATAAGACATTACAGTATTTCTGATAAATATTATAAGGTCAAGTAGAAAAAATGGAAGACAGGACTATTGAACTAATTATTAATACATATACATGTATACTCTTGTTGGGATATTTCAGTTACAATCGGGGTTTAACGTCCTACTGTTCTGCTCCTAAACGGGCATAAGCGCCATACAGTGTGCTATGAAGGAAATTTTGCGTGGGCAGCGGCGCTACGGCCTATTCTTTTATTGAATTCCAACTGCCAAGGGATATTTTACGTGCACGCCAATGTGTACACGGGACCTCGGTTTTCCGTCCCATCCGAACGACTAGATAGCTGCCCTTGTCAGGCCCTCCGTTGTCCTGCATCACTAATAAGGGGAAACCACGCCCGAAAATTTGAATGACCTTTCTCGGCCAACGCAGGGATCGAACACCTGACGTTCAGGCTAGCACGATCTGGTGAAAAAAGGAGTTGTTTAAAAGTGATGTGTAGAGAAGAACTTGGAAGCACAGAATAGAGAGGGTGAATTCATACAGATAATTTTAAAGCACAACAAAAATTCAAGTTCGTTGTAAAAATTTGATAAAATAAAATTGTTTCAATACAAATCCTAATTGCCTTACAAATCAAATTTACATCCTTGAATTTTATGCTGGAAATATTAAACCACAAATAATTGGAGTTATACAAGTAAAGCTAATGAACTTTATATATCAGTTAACAAATTCTAAAGGGACATGCTGAAACTTAAATTTAATAGACCAAACACATAAAAAAAAACCTTTTTAGAAAGGGAGTAATACAGTTCAACTTCGAAAAATAATAATAGGGCAAAAACAAAACCTAATGTTTGAACATATTTTAAGAGTACAACAATACATTTTGTTGGAAGACGCATCTGTAAGTTTCTGTATCTAAAAACACACCTACATACTAATTATGAAAAATGTGTATATATTCAGTCAATTTTTCATTGTGTCTTCTTTTGTTTGTGTTTCTCTTTGTCGAGGCTTATATAAACCGTGTTATGACACTAACGAAGTTATTGCGATATTCTGTCAGGATATTAAATTATTCTGATTTAACCAAAATAGATATATAGCTTTAACTTAACAAAGCAATCGACCAACAATATTTAATGAAAAAAAAAATGATGGCAAACGGGAAGACTACTAATGGGAACACAGTCTCTGAAGGGCAGTAAAGTTTGTTTTATTACCTTGCCTCGGACTTCCAGGCGACGACCATAATTATCTCCCATGTATACACCTACACACTGTGACACTATGCATGTGGTATTGCCATTTAAAAAATTGGGCATATATTCCCATTACAGTTCCCTTAGTTAATGTTCAGAATTCTCTTTTTATTCTATGATTTAATTTGTATCTAGTCACCTTGACAGTAGAAGGATAGAAAATGCGATCACGCACATACATATTGAGAGATTTATTATCTCGAAGTCCTAATTATTCTGTAAATAAAATTTTAGTTGTACGTTTATTGATAAAGTAATGCAAATAAAATTTAGTTCTACGGTCTTTGATTAAGTCAATCACTCCCCGTTGACCTTTCTAAGTCTTAGCATGGAAGACCTTGTCCGGGATATGATAAATATTTGATACAAAATAAATGTACTTTAGATCATTTAGGTCCACTCGTGACACCGCTTGGGAGTTTTAGAAATCCCCGAGCACCCGACACATTTGCATTTCATTGGGTGCGCTAAAACCTTTCATATAAATCTTTGATTATATTTAGCAAGGCTCAACATGGGCTGAAAAAATTACTTACGAAACAAATATGAATGAAACGGTGTGTATTTTGATAACCTCGTACATTTCTTTCTGAAGTGATGAACTTGTAACTCAGACTTTTTTTATAGTGGTTTCCATTGAACCACGAGCATTAAATTGTTATAAAGGGTGGATATAAAACAACCCGAAGAAATCTTAGGAATTTCTAAATGTACTGGTTTAACTCACCATTACTGTTAGCAATGCTCATGCCTAATGCCATCATTATATGCGTTGGTATTCGCATTTCGTTTTTCGCGTCAATTTATAAAAGGAAAATATCAATCTTACAGAAAGCATGCTTTCAATAGACATGCTATCCGCGTATATAATTCATTTGCATTTATGCATAAAATGTCTCGTTCTGTGTTGTACCCCCGCCCACCTCTTACTCGCATTTAAATAGCGGGGGCCACGGTGGCAGGTTCGACCCGGTGTTGGTGGAGAAAGGTCCTCTGGATTTACCGGCGTTATTTTCCCTTGTCAGTGGTATAGTACGTAATGCATGACAAGTACAGTTGTCTAGTTGTTCGGATGGGACAAAGACGAGATCCCTGGGCAGTTGGTATTCGACATAAGTAGGCTGTAGCGCCGCTGTCCGAGCAAAATTTCCGACTCCATTGGCACAGTTAAACATCATTCCATTTCATTCAAAATAGCCTATTCCAATTCACGTATACTGGATGGTGTAAATTTATAAATTCTATATTTTAACGGATTAAGTTTGTTTTTTGCTTGATTGTCCGATACAATATTACCAATAACAAATATAATGTCTTTTTCTATTATCTCGGTTAGGGCGGAAAGGTAGGACGAAACGCAAAGTATTTGTTTTGTACTATTGTTCATATAAAAGTATGAATGGCAAATATATAACCAGTGGCTTTCTTCATCTGCAGATGGTGCAGAAAGGTAGGAAAAACGCCATTTTAAAAAACATAATTATTTCTTAAGGCACATTTATTCACTCGCCAGCCTACTTCTTGAACACACAGGTTTTTAAGTTTTTTCTCAAATCATACATTTCACGTGTAAGTTTGTTTTTTTTTTTTTTTTTATAAAATTGCTATTAGCTACATTTTGATACTTTATATAAATGAATAAATCATTATCAAAGCATAATAAATGTCCTTTTTGAACGGGGGTATACAGGGGCATAAATCATGGAACCGCAGTCGGTCTCCGACTAAATGAATTAATGAGATAAACAAACAATCACAAAACAGGCGGAATTGACAGATAAGCCACAAGATTCTGTCCAATTTCTTATCCTCTCGTTAACGAGAATTTGGTTCCATTTGCCATGATATTGATTCAAATTTTCAAGCCCAGTCCCAAAAATTTAAAAGCTCCGTTACATATCTGAAATTCTATTTTTCTACTCGGTTACATATCCGATTTTTTTTTTCGCGTCTGCGGCGCTCGATTCCATTTTAAAATTATTCTTCTGTTCCTCAGTTGTCTTATACTGTCTCAGCACTATTATATTTACGATTATAGTGAACTGCCCAGTTTGTAGTACCACAGGTGTGTGGGCCGTGGGGCGTCAGAATGTACGGATGTTATGTCAACTCTTGCAAAACAGATCTGGAGATTCTGTCCCATTGACTGACATTTCCAGTCCACTCGACGACAAGAATTTCTCCAGGCAATGGCCTCATATGCCAGGATATAGAATCAATTTTTCAAAATTTTCTCAAACTACTCAGTGTTATAGGCACAATCATTCATATGACATAAACTATATCTAAACTTAAATAAAACTGCTTTCCGACGAGACAACGATCGGCGAACAACTATATGATTCTACAATACTCTATACGTACTACCGGGACGCTTAATGTTATTACCAGTATTGTGTTTACTTTCATTGCGGGGTGGGATTGTGGAGGCACCCTAGATATGAAACCGCCCCTTCCCCATCCCCATATTCCCTAGAAAACTCATACGTGGTGCTCGGCTCCTG
This sequence comes from Patella depressa, assembly GCA_948474765.1. Taxonomy (NCBI): domain Eukaryota; kingdom Metazoa; phylum Mollusca; class Gastropoda; family Patellidae; genus Patella; species Patella depressa. Next base: position 53,109,411 of record OX419719.1, read on the forward strand.
ATTGCGTCACTCGCATTGGGGGGGGGGGAGTATGTGCATCAGTCGGTCGCATTTTGGCTAAACACCCCCCTCCCTAAACGAAATCGTTATGTACGCCCCTGGGGGTATGTAGCTCTTTCGTGGCGAAGGTAGACATTTTAAACCAGCGGTTGCCAGGCAGTATACGCCCACATTTTCGAGAGATAGAGAACAACCTAAAAAGAAAGTGATATTCCTACAATCAAGGGCCATAATTCAGGAAGTTACGATTCGATATGCACAAATATCGAAAGTAACCAAGATGGTTAATATCATGCTATGTCGATGCACAGCGTGCGTAAGAGCCAGTGGAGGACACACGCGCTACTGACATCTGTGTCATACTTTTTTGGTTTTGACCCCTCTGACTTTGTACCGTTGATTTACAGGTTAAACATCCATAAGTGTTCAAATGTGTTGTTATTGATGTGTTCCCATTTGAATATTGTTCACAATAAGAAGCAATATAAATAAGACATGTTTACAGGATCATTTTGTTATACGAAAAACTAAGTGACGCGTTTTCTATGGCGCTCAATATATTTACGAAACCGCTCTTTGTTATCACTATAATAGTCTTTGTGGAACACAAACCAAACACATAATATATAAAATAGATATTGTTTAATTTGATGTGGGCGACAAGGTACGACAACTTGTATCCATATATTACAACTTTATACGTAAATACAATATACACACACTGTCTCTTACTGCAGTGTGCCTCGTATTGTCGAAATACCTAACACTGGATGAACGCGCAATCAATCATGTAACAAAAGTATATCCCCAGGACCTTTGGTGGATTGATCTGTTTTGAACTACAAGCTGTAAGATATATCGGTCCTTTGCAGGATATATTACTGTTCTGGTAATTATACCCCTCTCGGGTCGAGATATTGTTTTATATTTTTATACATTTTGTACGGAGTTTGACTTGGCGTGGGTTAGGCAGCCATCTTGAATTTTTGTAAATTGAGTACAGATATTGAACGAACTTAGCCGCTCAGACTAAGTTAGTGATCCTCAATATCTGGAAAACTTTATAGTTATCTACGGCTTACCCCCTCCCAATCTTACTCAAGCGAGTGGGTACTCGTATTTTTATACTTGTTATTTTTTTCTCATACCTGAACGAAGTTTGACTTGGCGTGGACTTGGCAGCCATATTGAATTTTTAGGAAGTTAGTACAGATTTTGATCGAATCTAGCCGATCTGACTGGATTAGTGATCCCCAATTTCAGGAAAACTTCTTAATTCCTTGAGGCTGACCCCCCAATCAAACTTTAACGAGTGGGTACTCGTATTTTTTATAACTTACTCTATTTTTTTTTTTTGGAACACCTCGGCGGCAGTAGAGTAGTTTATCGCTACTCGTTCTCAGGCAAGACTTTGGACGAGAGTTTACGGGGGTCCTCCTTTATCAATAGCGAGGATAACAAGGTTCCCAACTCTCGCCTAACTTCTGTGCCTGACCTGCCTCTGACTTGTTGAAACCTATCCGGCAGCTATGGTAACCACGAGCACCGGCATGGACGGAGTCGAGGTACTTGATGGTGAGGTTTAAGCACGAGAAGGGATTTGTGGAATTTTGTACACAATTGGTGTGGGATGCGAAAGAGCACACCAACAACAAAGACCTGATAGCCGCTATGGCCAAAACCATGGCACGGTACGTGCAGAACCTAACAGGCTCGAAAAAGTCCGTGAGTAGGCCCACGCCTCTCAAACGCAAATTGACTTCTGAGGACGAGGGCGACTCCACTTCGTCCAAATCCCCAGAGGACAAGACGCCCAGGAAAGTTGCCCGAGGCCGGAGTCGGAGCACCAACGATGCGGACCGATTGGAACTGGCCCGAAAGCGGTGACGTCATCCCCGAAGGGGGTCATCCCATCGGACAAACCTCAACATGTTGAGGCCATTGTCAAAATCCAGGGAGTGGACTGCTAATCTTAGATCACTGGAGCAACCAAGTGCATCTCTTCAGCTCTCAAATGGAGGGTAAAGTAACGGTACTCCAATTAAATCTAAATAGCATTCGAGCCAGGGCCACCGAACTACGCCACCATCTTAGCAGGGGTTCCTATGACGTCTTGTGCCTACAAGAAACAAAACTAGGACCAAATAACGGCAACGTTAAACTTAAAGGGTATACATGCTTAAGGTCAGATCGACCCGGTGTCTCTAACGGCGGAGAAGGCGGTCTAGCAATTTACATTAAAGAGGGCGTTGTGCACGAAGCTCTGGCGCTAAATGTAAAAGAGTTGGAAGGACAGGGCGCAGTAATCAATATGTCGGATGGGTCGAAATTAGCTGTAATAAATATTTACTCCCCCCCCCCCTAACAGGAGAGTAGATTTCGGTTATCAGTACCTGTACGATCAGATCAAATACGCACGTATCCTAATCTGTGGGGACTTTAACACCCACCACGCTCTGTGGGGCTCTAAAATGACCGATCGAAGAGGCAGTGTACTGTACAGCTTTATCGAAGACAATGGTCTCTGCGTCCTGAATGACGGTAGTCCAACATGCTACAGACCGGGTTGTGAACCATCCCACATCGACCTGACGCTGGCAACTCCTACGATAACCAGTTATTGCGACTGGACCACAGGGAACGACGATACGTTTGGAAGTGACCACTTAGCGGTGACAATACTTCTGGACAAATCGCCTTACCGAGACAATATGGAGAGACAAAATTCATGGAGAATGAGCAAAGCCAATTGGGGCCACTTCAATCTGCTCTGTCGAGAGTGGAAAGATCTGGCATCAGAGGATACTGAAAAGTCTGCCACGAATGTTACCAATGCTATAATAGAGGCAGCTGAGGCCTCTATTTCCATCTCCAGCAGTAATTCTGAAAAGTCTCGAAAACCCTGGTGGTTCGACTCCTGTCAAGTCGCTACCAGAGAACGCCGTAGGTGTCTAAGGAAATGCCAGCGCCACCTCTCCCCGGCCACGTGGTCCGCATACTTACGGGCAGAGTATGCGGCAAGAGACATCATTAAGCAATGCCAAACCCAACACTGGCACGCCTACTGTGAGTCACTGAATGCAAATTCGAAATCCAAAGAGGTGTGGCGGAAGGTTAACGCTATGAATGGTAAGGCTAGAACGGCATGCCCACCGACTCTCAGTTACAAAGCAGAAGTGGCACAGAACTGCGCTGAAAAGGCCGAACTGCTGGCGAAAACCTTTGCTACGGCCAGTAGCAACAGCAACCTTACGCCCGAATTCAACATGAGGAAAAATAACTTCGATCCAGAAAAAGAAAAGTTTAAGCCGAAAGGCGGAGAACTTGTGGGACAGTCAGCTCTGAATGTCCCCTTTTCCCTGAGAGAATATATCAAAGTCCTGTCCTCTAAGAAAGACGGTGCCTCAGGGCCGGATCGAGTTAAGTACTCTATGTTGAAAAAACTGCCCGACAGCGCCACAAAAGCTGTCCTTGACCTCTTTAACCTTTCTTGGCGGACAAGTGAGATGGCGTACAGCGACAGTGGTCCCCATCCCCAAGACGGGGAAACCACCCAAGGCAACGGAGTCTTATCGCCCGATAAGTCTCACCTCTACGCTATGCAAAACTCTTGAAAGCCTGGTGAACGATAGGTTAAAATACTTCCTAGAGAGTAACCAGCGTCTAGACAAGAATCAGAGCGGATTCCGCCGAGGCCGCTCCACCTACGACCACATTGCCAGGCTCCAACATGCTATGATGACGTCCCTAAGAGGCGGATCCTACCTCTGCGTCGTCTTTGTTGACCTGTCAAAAGCGTTCGATCTTGTCTGGACGGAAGGATTGTTGTACAAACTCTCCTTGGTTGGTGTACATGGCAACATGTACAATTGGACCAAGAGTTTTGTCTCAGATAGACTTATAAGGGTAACAATCGGCAACTATCTCAGTAAAGAGACCGGATTAGATAACGGAACTCCCCAGGGTTCTGTTATAAGCCCCACTTTGTTTAATGTTATGGTGATCGATATCAAAGAATATCTTGGCAAAGATATTTCACTGGCCACGTTTGCGGATGACAGTACGCTGTGGACGAAGGGTAAACTTTACTCGAAGGTACAAACCCGCATGCAAGGAGCCTTAGACGGATTCACCAAATGGGCAAACGATTGGGGCTTCCAGATCTCGTCTCCCGAAACTGTTGGCATGTTAGTTTGCGGGGACCCCGAGGTTTCTCGGATGTCCCTCCAACTCAATGGTCAGTACATTGAATTCAAAGACGAAACCAAGTTCCTTGGTGTAATCTTTGATAGGAAAGTGACATGGAAACCGCATATCAAACACGTAGTAACACGTACTCAGGCCTTACTGAACCTTATGAGGAAAATCACGGGTCATGAATGGGGTGCGAACAGGGTTGCCCTCATGATGATTTACCGTTCTCTAATACGTCCTGTACTAGATTATTACGGGTGCATGGCGTTCTTAAATACAAGACCCGACGTCCTTAAAAAGCTAGACACCATACAATACAAAGCAATTTATATTGCTACCGGATGCGGCTTAGGTGTCAAGGTCGAGTCGTTACTGCAGGAGGTAGGCGAACTCCCTCTGTCACTACGAAGGAAAAAACTGACCCTGGGGCATTGGGCCAAACTAAGCCGATCGAGGGAAAGGTGTCCCGCCTTTCACGAAATCTCTAGGTTTAATAACATCGGGAACTACACACGGAAGTCGTACGGCCAGGCAGTCGGCGAAATGGTCAGAGACCAGTGTAGAGGTTCCGATTAGGGCACCCTGGACCCTTCCTGTACCCCCGGTCGATACCTCCCCCGTCCTGAGCGTAGACAAAGGGAAAAACCCATTGACGGCCAAGCATCTCTCGTTAGCTCACATCGAGGATAACTGGTCTAACTAGACAAACATATACACGGACGGATCGCACAACCCCGAAAATGGTACGACGGGCTTCGGGATTTATATCCCGGGGAAGGAGTCACAGGTAGCAAATAGACTGCCAAACATGTGCTCGGTGTACACGTCGGAAATGTATGCGATCAAAGAAGCCGTAGTGTGGATATCCTGCCAAAGCAAAACAAACTTCGTTGTCCTCAGCGACTCACTAAGTAGTCTGGAATCTATAAGAAATCAGAGGTCGGACGCCCGTCCCGAACTGCTGACCCAGATCTACCTAGCGTACGAAGAGTCGCTGGCTAAAGGCAACAAGTTAGTATTGACATGGGTCCCTTCACATATCGACCTGAGGGGGAACGAAGAGGCAGACAGGCTTGCCCTAAAAGGGTCACATCTGGAAGAACCAAATGTCGAGCTCCCTTATATCCTACACGAATTCAAAAGTATGGTCGGGCTACGCGTCAGCTCTGAATGGGAGAATTCCCTAGCGGAACTCGACACATACAGATTTAGATCCGATGAGTCCTTAAATGCCAAATTATCCGTAAATCATCCCAGCAGGAAAATCTGCCGGTTAATAACAAAGCTGAAGGTGAAAGAAATGCTCAGACAACGCCCATTTAGGCCTATAAGGTGCAGCTGCGGCACAGACGTGTCTCCAGCACACATCGTAGTTGACTGTGACCGCCTCACAGCCGAAAGAAAACCTCTCGCGGATAAACTGAGTTCCCTTAACACGGCCCTCAGTGTTCCTAGTTTACTCTACCTTAAAGTAAACAAACACGAGATCTTTGAATTAATCTACGATTTCGTGTGTGAGATTGGTATGCTGGATAAGATAGTGTGACCTCGCAGGTACGAAAAGAGTGTTCTACTCTGTGAAGACTTGGGGTAATACCCCAAGACCCGACGGACGGGCGGGATCCATAAGCGATCACCCCGAGGGACACTGCTGGTAGGACGGCCCTACGTGAAGGGATGTCTAGGACCCTGGGGCCGTTTTTTGTTTTCGGCGGGGGCCAACGGCTAGACTACGCCCAGCCCTGTGAGAGACATTTGCTCCCCACACCTAGGATCGACACGCGGTAGGCCTCAGGACCCACCCGGCACTAACGCGACTCCAAACACCCACAACCAACCCAGCATGCATGGCATAATAGACCAGACTGCGTCCACATGTCATACTTCCTTTTCTGATACCCGGAGCCTCCCCACGGATGAGACCTATCTTGGCTGCTGCCCCGCAAAGACACTATGTCTTAATCAAAACCAACCAGCCCTCTATGCGTGGCTGGTGCAGGCTAGTTTCCTAGGAAACATTTTGTCTACGATATCACCTAAGGTGGAAGTGGACGTTAAACCCCACAAACGAACGAAAAATCAATGAGAAAAACTATCTGCGTCAAACAATGAACATTATATTTATATAAAATCTTTGCACTGTTGATTTCCTCGCTGCGTTTGAAGTATCTATGGGTACTCCCCTTACAGATTTATTTCGTGTATCTTCGACGACATTTTTAAAAGTCCTATACACCACGGGATCGCCAAGTTTTAGGTCGGATATTATTACCTGGTCGTCGGCCTAAAATTGTCCCAACTATACAATTATTCTTATGGCTTTCCTTGCAACAAGATTTACGTCATTATAAATCTTTGAAAGTCCTTGATTTACTGTTACTGCAGATTTACTGTCTGAGACCAGCTAAATTATAATACTGTTTTCGTCCCGTATGAATATACTATTTAGACACTATTGCGTGAACCGTCATAAATTTGTGTAAAATTAAATATCCTATCGAATAAAAAAAAGTTTTTTCTTGAAAAATGGAAATACCAAAATCCGTTGGTGAAATTTTGGTATCTTAATAGAATTGCTCTTAAGACTCTAACTCAATATCATCCAAAATCTTCAACATTGAAAACACGAATTATTTGTCAGTTTAGATCAACAATGTTGTTGTGATCTTACCAGGGTTTGATTCAAGCACTAAAGAAATTTAGAACAACTGATACTGATGATGATCTACAGGTATATAATAGATTTAAGAATGATTTTAAGAACATAATAATATGTAAAGTTAAAGATGCATTATGTAAGATTTAGATAAAGAACTAGCCAGCCATTCTTGCTATAACAGTTCGAAAGTAGATAATGTAAAATGGATAATTTGAAAATTTCATTCAAATTACTCTATTGTAATCGAAGATATTAGCCTTTGAAGGTTTGACAGACGTGTGATCGAAGCTAAGTCTCGGTCTTCCATTTTGATTAAATCAAAGTATCGCTGAACCGTTTTAATCTATTTTATATCAGAGAAATATGATGCCATAGGGAGTTGATTAACTGGACCGTTGTGTAAGGGGTGACATACTGTTTGCAGCGCAACAGCATTCGACGGACTCGTTCTACATTCATCTTGGAAGTCAATTCGTATAGCCACGAATGCTTACTAACAAATATTTCATTTACAGCCACCTTGAAGCCACATCGGAACGAACTGGATCCTAGCCTGCTACACGGTCACGACGAGACATCAAGAAAACTAAAAAAAATGTTTTCTTGGTTATGAGAACACGTGGTGATTTTACAGTTGTTATTGACAGAAATGAAATCTGCGCCCCGAATACCTATACATTGACACCAAACACCACTACTGTAATTAATATAAAGCCCATTTGGTCTATTGTATTTGTAAATACCCCCAACATACTTAAAACGAACCACGACAAATATCTCATCAATTGAATATTTTTTCAGGAAATTAAAAGTTTAAAATAATGAAATAAAACCGTAGCCTCCAAATATAACATAATTGATAGGCCCGGATAACAGTTGCACGAGTGGGAGTTCAAACGCATAAATTTATTAAAGACTAATAATGCTTTCCGCATTGTGTATATAAACCTGTTTAACCGACTGTTAATTCAGTCCGCGTTATTCACAAAAAACACAATTCTGTAATATTTTAATTGTACTGCAAATAGCGATTGCCTGGGCAAAAACAAAATACCAATTACCAGTCTGCCCTATTGTTATTAAAATTGATTTTCAGATGTTCTCAAAATAATCGTCAATCCACGATTTTGTTATATTGCTAATTTAGTTTATAAATCTTACTCTTATATCAAAATTAATGGGTTATGTTTAATGCTGTTGCAATATAATTCCATATAATCAAGAATGCTGGAGTTGAAAGGTGAAGCGATCGTGCACAATTTTATTGGCTTGGAATCAGATCACTTGACCGTTATGTGTTTTAGTAAGACGGGTGTGGAACTCAAGGTCAGTTGTTGTACTGGTATTATGATTGGCATTAAACATCATTTTGAAGTTGTAATTAAACCCACTTGTTGTTCTGTTCGCGTCAAGCATTCTCGCCCCAAAAATGCGAAACGACAAAAAATGTGACAAATTAGATCGTTCTTTCCCTGGACTCTTCAAATGTACTGGTGACAGGGACAGTTGAGCAACCCTAGCCATTTCAAAAGGGCAATTATTCCATTTTGTCACACATGCTAAGCTGAAGCAATCCAGCAAATTTTAACCTAATCTTGGAGCCAGCTTAAATCCGTACCCCTACCTTACAATTATAGTATTGAACACATGGGTGGACAAACACACATGGGGATCGACAAAATTAGGTTGAAAAAATACTCGATAACAGTAGTATAGACTGATACAGGCGCGGATCCTGAGGGGGGGTTTGGGGGGGTCCACCCCCCCCCCCCTGCTCAGCTACATAAAAAAAATAATGCCTTGCATCAATGAAATTACATCACAAAGTGATCCTACATCAGTATAAAAATGATTTCTCTGTTTTAAAAGCTCAATTTGTATGTATGCCTATGTAATTTAGAGACGATGATGGCAGATTTCCGGAATAGAAACCTGGCAAACCCCCTACTGCAAAAATTCCTGGATCCGCCCCTGTGATAACTTCAATAATATATCCGGCAACTGAATTAGCTTCTAGTATTTAGAATTGCGCTTCTAGTGTTTAGAATTGCTGATGTCACAAATTGGGGTGATTGTTCTAATGTTGTCATACGCCTCATTATTAAACCTTGGGCAATATACAAAGGACTTTATTAGGCCTGATCATTGAATCAGACAGTTACATCAATTTTTCTACATATTGAAACATGTTTTTCTCATTAATTAATGCCCAGGGGAAAGGGAGTGGGCGTGTTTCCATAGGTGTATTATAATTAAATTAAAGTAAAAATTACCGACCTGCTGAAGTGCTTTATTTTCCTGAACAACTTACTGTTTGGCCGTCAGCTTCAGACCTAAATATGCAGCAGAATTTTAGACTTCATGGATATTAATAAATGCTTAAAATAATGATAAAGATAAAGAAGGGCTCAGTAAATCTCTTTCACGAAGATGCTAAAAAATCTGACAAAAACCACTACTTTAGGCAAGCACCCAATTCCATGTATATAAAGTCTATTTTAAGTCTAGTAGGGCATAAGTGTTACTACAAGTCTATTTTAGAACATTAGAGTGTCACGTCTATATTTAGTACAATAGCGCATGAGGGTAACAAAAAACTATAGTAAAGTACGGGGTTATCATTCTGGAGATGATGTTGAATGTAAAGTTACAGTTAACTCTAAGAAAATACTTGGAGTAAGAACACCAACATGCAATACACTAATTTATCAAGAATTTTGCATTTTCCACTTCAAATGTGTAGAAAAGTATCTATGATAAATATTGACATAAAATGTTAAAATTTTCAAATATGTAGCGACATGTATGAATATCTGTTGAATGGTAAAAGAATAATCCCTAGTTTTTTAAAATTTTTAATAAAACTGTATCCCAGAAGAGGTTTGGTAATGTGTGCCTTTCGCAAGGTGTCATTGTAAACGAATTTATGAACGAATTAACACAACGTCTTCAAGATTGTAACATTCAAATTGTACAAAGCCTTATATCTATGTCTACTAGATGAATGTCAACAAAATAATTATGAACGACACGTTTACCTTGGTAAATAAAGAATTTTTGCTCATGATTTACAAATAGAGAAAGGAAGGTATATGAATATTTGGAGAAGTAACTGGGATAAAACTGAAGACGAATTGTACACTCTCTCTTTATTTGTCCGTTTTATAAGTATATCAGAGATAAGTACATCGTAAAATACTATTGGTTAAAACCACCAATGTAGTATAAATTGGCATTGCTATTAAAAAGTACCAATGTAAAAAATAATTTAGATCGATACCTTTTTTTAATGTTAAAAAAAGAAAAACAAGTTATTGTAATTATGACTAATGATTTCTAAACGTCATTATTATTATCTTATAATATATGCCCATCCTCCATCAACTTGTGAATGCTCACGAAATTTATGTTTGCGGCAATAAAACAATACAATACAATGTAGTTGATCATAGCCTTGTCATCTGAATAAATTCCTAAATAATAGTTTATGTAACATTTGAAGACAGAATAAGATCTGCAATAGCCAAATGTCTCTTCCAGTGTATATTTTAAGAATCATTAGAGTAGAAGCATCTGTTGTGCAGTAAACCTTTAAAATTCTAACCTGTAGAAAATACCATGCGGGGGCCTGTCGAAGCTTTTGTTATTGACCGGGTTACACTGATATTTCCGTGTCCTATAGAAGCTATTAACAAATGTACTTATTCCCTTAGCTGCTTTCACAAATTCGGTCACCATAATAAAATATTGACTTTTTTCTGTCAATATTTTGTACTGTGTTATTATTGACTAGGAAGTATTAAATATCATGTAAGTAATCTGATGCTATTTATAGATACACCAGCCATTAAACTAAACCACCATAAAGTTATTCTCTATCATCCACACAAATATTCTACGAATATTAGTCTGGATGGGCCCTCAAAATTTGACGGAAAATAGGTCATTGTCTGGATTATCCAGTCTTTTAAGTTACCACGTACTGAATCTATCAAAACAGCTCGCTTTTCAACGTTAACACTCTTTAAAATTTTGTTGTGTAAAGGTTTCAATTGAAATGGTAATTTTTTCTCGTCATGAATCAGACGTATGGCTTCTCACAATCTTCTTAATTCTTCATCGCGATGCATGCTTATTCCTCGTCTCTATTTTGTTTCTAATATTAGATGTGCCAAGTGAATTGTGGGATATATTTCAACCACGCTTTATAGAATCTAGCAAAATCGGCCCGGCTTCATAAGAAATAGCATTTACGGATACTTTCATTGGATACTTTAGCCAAAAGGTTCCATTGCCCATGCGTAACCAAACGTTTGGTTTTTTATGTGGTAGATTATCCAGTAATTTTCGTCAAAAATTGAGAACCGACCCACACCCTCCGTGCGTTGAAGACTAGGGGGTTCTGGGTGACAGAGACTACCATAAAGTTAATTTTGTTGGTGTTAATTTCGTTGGATATTAGTGTCAAAACTGATGCTTTATAAAAATTGCTTTGCCCGAACGTAACGAAATACCTATATTTTTATTTAAAGAAGCTATACACTTAACTGAATATTATCCGCATAATATTGGATATTAAAATCCATTTCAATTAATATTGATTTTATTATCATACCATGGCAATTGTGATTGTAATATCCAATATTTAAGACACAACAAACATTTATAAATCACTCCACGGACATGATGATTTCGAGTGCCATTTGTAATAACCAAAGAAGCCATGTCACAGAAGATAATGAGGAAGAATTTCAAGGAACACAATCGATTAGAAATTATAATAAATGGATATAAATCACTTTATATGTAGTCATATAATGTATTACATTAATGGTTCTAAAAGCACACATTAATTGTTTTTATTTGTAGTTGTAATAAAAACAATTAATGCTTTTAGAAATTGTAAGGTTCTAAAGAATAAAGATATTCACCCTTTAATAGATTTTGATAACTGTTTATAACAGGTGAAAAGTACATTTCGCTACCTGAGAGGCATACTGTTCTTTGTCCAAAATCGTCAGCTCAAGAGAAAACGGGGTTTATAGCTTCAAAACCAGAGAATTTTACAGTTGTCTTGCGATATTACTATTATTGGTCTGAATACTCCGTTCATTTTGTCTCCAGGTGGGCATTTAATAGAAGAATACAATTTTGCGATTCGATATGGGACAGGTCGAGAATCTTGGAACTGGACTGTTGTCCGGAGATAAGACAGCCCAACTCTGGTATCAAAGTTGGAAATGGCGCCTAAAACTATGAATGGATTTTGATAAAACATGGAATTGCCGCCAAAGACACCTGTACATATTTCTGTAGCCTTATCTGTAATCTGATTAATTTTTAGTGAGCGCAGTAATTTCATTATCACAGTAACTGTACATATTTAATTGCGACCAGATCGTAATATTATTTCTAATAAATGTATTTGGGTAAAACATGATCTGCCGATGTTTCCATTATCACATTCACTCGCTGAAGATCAAGCATAAATGGCAACTACTGCTTGATTCTTTTTATTTATTATTTATTACATTTATATAGCGCATCTTTCACCGAAGTGTTCAGATGCGCTTAACAATAACAAGTAAAATTACAATTTATCATAAGAATGAAGTTTATAAAAAAAAAACCAGTTCCTAAAAATACAATTTATAATAAAAAAGAAGTTCATAAAGCAGTTCCTAATGTGAAAATGATATGAAAACTAAAAACAGTCAAAATTGTAAAATCAGAAAACATAAAATAGTAAAATGTATAAAATAAATGAGTTTTCAAGTGCAATTTAAATGTAATGATGGAGGGTGATTTTCGAATAAAATAAGGTAATTTATTCCAAAGTAATGGTGCATAAAATGATTCTTCAAAACGTAATAACCTTAGTATTAGTTTAACTGTTCGACTGCAGTGTAAACATTGGAAATGCAATAACCATGCCTCGATGCATATTTAATCAGTCAAAAAATATCAATACATGTGCATCTAGTGGCAATCCCGAAATCATTGCCATCTGCGCATAATAAAAGATACTTTCCCACAAAAGTATATATCCGGTGGTTATTTCCAACAAAAATATGGCAATTTTGGTATAAATAGAAAAAAAAAGATTCAATCTTACAAGAAAAATACTGGATTCCCTGACTCATGGAGCGCGTACAGGACAAAAAAAAGAGTACGGGTTTCCCTAACCGACAACGACGATTAGAAATATCTGCTCGACTGACTCGAGGCACGCGAAGTTTCTCTGATTTCTTAGCATTTACAGTGAGCGCTTTTTGTAAAACTAGATGGTGAGATTAAAGCGAGAATTTCATATTTTCTAAGAAAATCAAAACAAAATTATTCTATGTCGTTTGCTCAAAAGGGTGTCAACTAACTATTATACGACCATAGGTATTATTTCCCACACTAAGAAATTTTTCACACAGGAAATAGCACAATTACCTCCCTTGTTTTTCTATTCCCTTCATGCAATAGCTATCTTGAAACGTTTGAGTTTAAAGTTATATTTTTGCCAAATCCTCAACTGGCAATAGTGAATTCTATGATTAATAGTATTATTCTTTAACAAGGTAGAACTGTTTATAGATACCAACTTAAAAATATGAAATTGTAGCTTTAAAAGTACAAAATTTTCAGAGATAAAAACCATGTAAAACGACGTAAGCAGTGGATAATCCGAGAATTCAACATGGCTTCGATATTTATAATAAATGTGCAGCAATCTGATTAAAACACAGATCCAATTTCGTTTTTACTTGTCTTTACTACTCTTGGATCTGGAAGACTTGTTATTTAGGTCGTGTTCTGCCTGAAATGAGGGGTCAGCCAATCAAATGGTCTGTCGAATCGACCGTTTGACCTTTTCGTGTGTGGAACTTTGGGTAAATATTACCAGCGGATAGAAATCAAAACAAAAGTAGATTTTAAAAAGCATGGCGGTATCGGGTCAAATGTCCCGTGCTTGATACCTGACGTCATAGAACGTGAGCTCCCACTATAACTTGTTAGATCTACATGAGTGTAGGCCATCGGAAGTATTAAAAAAAACTAAATATAGATCTATATTTTAATTAGATTGAATGTGCAGTGATTTAAGACAACATAGTCTTGTATAATATGCAAGGAATTCTCACCCGGCTTCGCATCCGTCAGCGAAATCACGTGACACAAACATGACTTCTTTTAATATATATTTCTATATATTTGAAGGGAAATTTTGATAAGATTAAAGTCCACATACATCATTAAATCATCCAGTTTGTACGCGTGAATGTATCTTTAATTACCTTTGCTAAATCGATGGGTACAGTTATTTTGTCATTTCTGTCGTAACTGCAATAACTAATATGGTTATTGTTAACGGCGAATTTCCGTTAAATATCTACTGTAAGGTGACCGGCTCGTGATAGGTTAGTTACTAGTATTACGTAACTGTATAATAGTAATTATACCTTGCAAATTTATACTATTTTAAATTTCCGGATCTAACTGTATATGTAATAATACCTTGCTAAATTACCATTATAATTTCCGGACCTAACTGTTTGCTATCTTGATCGCAGACATAACGATATTTCATCAATTGTTCCTACGATAGAACGTAAAATAAATGAAATAGGATGATTTAACGTTCTAATTTCTTGACCAACCGGGTTGAAGTATACTGGCATAACCTGTATAATATATATATATATTATTAATATCTGAAGACGCCCATAGAAGGCAGATAGCCAGCTTATATTTAATATATGTCAGAATGAAGTAAAGTGGAGAAGTTTTTACCTGGACGTATTTTATATATATATATATATATATATATATATATCTGACGGACAAAAAGGCCGCCGCTTGTACGCAAATACTATAAAAAAAATAGTATATCAAGGTTATAGAGGACACAATTTTAATCTGATTTTGATGAAACTTTAAATGTATGTTTATAATCCAAAGATCTTGGTTCCTTTCGATATTTGCGCATACACGTATAAGGTATGCGTACTTTAGCTTGCGGTCCCTTTGGAGGTCACAATTATCATCCGATTTATATCACCGTTACACCGCAATGAAGATTGAGTTCAATTTTCGTGAAAATTGGACCAAAAATGTCCGCCGCTTGTACGCGAATAGTGCAAAAAATATATGGCATATCTAGTTTGTGGATCCTGTGTAGGTCACATTTTAATCCGATTTTGATGAAACTTGACAAGTTTGTTTAAAACCCAAAGCTCTTGGCTTCTTTCGATATTTGCGCATATCGAATCGTAACTTCCTGAATCATGGCCCCTGATTGTCCGAAAAATCGCCCTTTTAGCTTGTGGTCCCTCTGGAGGTCAAAATTATTATCCGATTTAGTAAAACGTTTGATTATATAACTGTTACACCGTAATGAAGGTTGAGGTCGAATATCATGAAAATCAAACCAAAACTGCCGACCAAAATGGCCGCCGCTTGTACGCGAATAGTGTAAAAAAAATATGGTATATCAAGGTTGTGGACCCTGTAGAGGTCACAATTTTAATCTGATTTAGATGAAACTTGAAATGCACGTTTGTAACCTAAAGATCTTGGTTCCTGTCGATATTTGCGCATATCGAATTGTAACTTAGTTCGATGTATTATAGCCTTTGATTGTTGGAAATATCACTTTCGTTTTAGTTTGTTCTCTCATCCATGTCTGATTCATTTATTTATAAAATAATTCACCTGTAGTGAGCTTACTATATGAACCGCGAATGAAACTATGATGTCGCCGCAGCCATCTTTAACTTGTCCGTCACTCGCTGAGCAAGTGAACCAATAAAAGTAATGATAAGTTCTACGTCCAGCGGACTGGAATTGTTGCAGCCTCGGGCTAAAAGAAGAATAACATAAAGAACAAAAGGTCACCAAGTCTATGGAACCAGTTCCTGTTTCAATAGAGTTAAGTGTATACCTACATGGTTAATTACCTCAAACCAGGAATAACAATACAAGTTAAGTGAATGAAAACACAGCTTAATGCTCAAAAACCTGAAACAATACATAATTCAAAATGATTGCGAACATCCACAAGATTCAGTTAGCTCTACTGGATGTACTGGACTGGAATGCTACCTTCACAAACTATGTACAGATTTAAAATCAATGTGATAGCTTCATCAAAGTATGAAGTAATTAAATAGGAGTGGTGGTTACCCAGTGAGTATGCGTGGGTAAAGTACATGTATTACAGGCTTGGCTCTGTTTTGAATTAACGATTAGTTTCAACTAATTGCTTGCTTAGAACTTTTGTACGGCGTGTTAATCGGTCACAGTACGTGTCGAACAGTGACCAACACGTGATTATATGATGCACGTGTCATGCCTGCTCCATGCTACAAAAATGAGAGGGTGTTTCGTCCTGTATAAGAGACTACATAATTATGTTTATTAACATCTATCTCAACCATATGCTTGAAATCATCTGCAATAAAATATATAATTAAATTAAAATATTCCCACACACAAAGTCAACGATCTCCTTGTATCTTCGAATACCCAGGTCACAATTTATTATTATGTGATATTTTTGACTAGACTCCTCTAGTAATTATTGAGCAGTGATAAAATATAAAATACGAGGGTTTATTATTGTTTGGTCATTACTTTAGAAGTCTTAATCGAAACGTCGCCCAGTTATAAGAAGTAGTTGTGTTCCATAGAATTGAAACCTGTATAATATGGTAGGACGCACACCAGCTAGTCTTTAACAATGTAAAACATGTCCATGAACTGTCCAGTTCATTAATACTCATGTAGCTGGAGACAACTAGCTGCCGGCAACAACTGAGAGAATACGACCAGTTGCTGAGTTTTGGCGATATATGCGCACATCGACATGTAAACCACCTTTTACTGCCAGTTAACCGTAGTCTACGTTTAAGACATCTAATTTCAGCTTAATTCTTCTATAGCTGTAACAGCAGGGACTGTCCTATAAAATATTCAAGCTGCGACAACAACTATGGTAATATTTTATTATGGGATTTTCCATTTGAGGTATTCCTCTATGATTGTAAAATACTATACAGAATTACGTAATAAGTTTTTGAAATGCTATTAACTTGGGACAGACATCTTGCAGAAATAATCACATGATCTACTGAAGCAGTTGTTTTTTTATGTCGATGTACGCATACTGAATTGATCAACTAATCAGTTAAGCCAACGATTTAACCGATGAGTTATGTTACTTCCAGTCGCCATGTCGACGTACGCTATGCTTTAAACTTTCTTTCACGCTCCAAAGGTAACTAATGTTCCATAAGCATGTCTGAACTAATGATTTGAACCATTTTGGCTGACCTAATCAATTTACTGGATTAGCTTCTGATACTTTCCCTTTTGAGGGAGTGTGTCTATTCTTCCCGTTCAATCAAATCTAACCCCAAGCAAAACAACACGACTACCCTTTGTTTAATTAGGGACCTTCCCTACAACTTTGGACAGTAATTTAAGGTATTAAAAACGGTGAAAGTGCTGTTCGTCTCAAAACAGTATTGCTAACATTTTATCCATGTTGATAGCCTCGTTGGTCACACAATTAGTTTTTCGGCAGTATTCTGCTATGCACTTTTTAATTGGGTATAATAAAATCGCGGTTCATGACGTAACGTTATGTAAACATATTTGGTCAAATTTGGAGCTCTGTTACGCAGTTAGCTATTGACCAGTCATAATTTGGAACAGCAGTGAGTAGTGGGATTAGCTCTAATCAAACGAAGTATGAGCTTATTAAAATTATCAAAAAACACATTCCGAACAAACTAGTTACAATTAGGCCAAGCGACAAACCCTGGATGAATAATGAAATTAGACGATTGAGTAAAAAGAAAAACAAAATTCATAAAAAAACTAAAAAGTCATATTTGGCAAATCACTGGGCAGAATTTCGGAAAATCAGAAACCAGTACAAGAACCTTATAGAAAATTACAATATTATTCCAAATTAGACAACAAAATTAATGACCCAAACAATTTTGGCAAATAGTCCTGGTGGAAACTACTAAACTCATTTGTTAAAGAGAATGGCTTATCTAAAGACGAAATACCCCCTCTAATAATAGATAACGACACTGTTTTTACACAAAAAGATTTCTTCATTAAGCAGTCACAACTAAACGAAGCACAACACGATCTTCCCACAACAAAACGCATTAAAGCATCAATTACTAACATCACACTTACAAAAACAGAAGTTAAAGATATGCTTTTATCAATTGATGTTTCAAAAAGCTCCGGCCCTGATAATATCAGTGGAGAGGTATTAAAATCTATAGCTTCCGAAATTTCTTTACCTCTTTGTCAACTATTTAATCGATCACTGCATTCAGAATTATTCCCCACTCCTTGGAAATTTGCTCATGTTTTGGCATAACATAAGAAAACTAGTAAAAATGATTGTTCAAATTACAGACCCGTTTCCTTGCTGTGTTTAATTTCAAAATTTTTCGAAAAATGTGTTTATAAACATGTCTTTAATTTCTTCTTGGATAATAACATACTAACAAAATCTCAGAGTGGTTTTATGAAGGGAGATTCAACTATCTACCAACTTATTGATCTAAATCATTTCTTTGTTAAGGCCATTGATATGGGAAGTTATACGAGGACGGTGTTCTGTGACATCAGTAAAGCTTTTGACAGAGTCTGGCATGCCGGACTTTGTCATAAGCTGGACTCTGTAGGCATCAGAGGGGGCTACTAAACTGGTTTAAAAACCATCTATGCAATAGAAAACAGAGTGTTATACTTGGTGGTGCTTCTTCTGGTGCCTCCATTGTTCCTGCTGGTGTTCCATAGGACTCCGTTCTCGGCCCTCTTTTATTCCTTGTTTACATAAATGATATAGTTGATGAACTTGATTCAAACGTTAAATTATTTGCAGACGATACCACATGATATTTACTTATTGAAGATCCAATTAAAAGTGCAGAAGTCTTAAATCTAGATATCGAGAGAATAAATGTTTGGGCAGACAAATGGCTAGTTACTTTCAACCCCACAAAAACTGAAACACTCACCACTTCTACACGAATGCCTTCTCAATCACTGCCTCTATTTATGAATGATATTAAAATTAAAGAAGTTTTAGGCTTTTTGTCCACATTAATAATATTTGTAAAAAGGTTAGTAAACTAGCAAACTGTTTAAGATCTCTGAAATATCGACTAAACAGAAAATCCCTTTATACAATATATACTTCTTTCATTTTACCTCATTTCAATTATGCAAATGTTATATGGGACGGTTGCACAGAACACCTAGCTAATAAACTTGAGCAACTACAATTAGATGCACTGCGCACTATTTGTGGCGGCGTGAGAGGAACTAACCATTCCTTATTATATAAAGAAACTGGAATTGTACCTTTAAAAGAACGACGGAAAAGACACAAGTTGTTTTTATTTTATAAAATTGTTAAAAACCTAAAACCTGAATACCTATCTAACTTATGCATTACCAAACCCCAATATTATCCTTTTAGACATACCAATATCCCAGAATTTTTTTGCCGCACTACCTTATTTTACAATTCGTTCTTTCCATCTGGTACTAGATTATGGAATTCTCTTGACTCTACTGTCCAGTCCTCAGAATCACTAGCAAAATTTAAATTACATTTTACTAAATCTGATATCAATGTTCCTATTTATTTTAATTTTGGCAAACGTAAAAATCAAATAATTCATTCCAAATTCAGACTTTCTTGTAGCGACTTAAATTCTCATCTTTTTCTTTTCGTCATCTCTCTGATTCTCCAGCTTGCATTTGTGGTCATCAAGATGAAGACGTCTATCCCTTTCTTCTTGATTGTTCCTTACATTCAGATGTCAGAAATAATACCATATTATATCTACCATCATTATATCGAAATTAATATCCTTCTATATGGAAATTGCGATATTTCACTAAAAGACAATGCTAAAATTTTTTCAGCTGTTCATGACTTTATTGAAAAATCGAAGCTGTTTCAGTCATTGAGTAACTATACTTTTCCATCTTAATTTTTTTTTTCTTAAAACAATGTTAATATATTTTTTATTTTATATGAAATGTATGTAATTATATATGTTATAGTTTAACTATTATTTCTAATAATTGTTAATGTATATACTTTTCTTTGTATCGGAGAGGGGTTATATAGGTCCTGTTCCCCAGTCCTATTCACTAGTTTGAATAAAATATTGTTTAAACAAAAAAAAAAGTATGATTTACTGTTGGCATATTTAAAGATATGTTACGGGAGGTTAGATATAGAGCTGGCAGTTCACACTAAAATATTTAAAAACTAGATAATGTAAAATAAAAATTTCAACCAAATTGGTCCTTTCTGAACCGAGAATTTAATTAATTAATTTTTCGGCCTTGCTTTGATGATCATCACTAAAGTTGGCATAAGGTTGCTTATAAAACGCTCGACACCAAACTGTATTATTTTGCTCAAAGCTCTAACAAAGTTTACAGGAAACAGTTATAAATATGAACACTGAGCTTTTGTTTCGACATGCTTACGGATGGAGCAGCCCCTAGATATAGTGGCAGAGAGTTCCATGTATGTGCTGCATTATAGGCAAATGATTTGCAGCCAAAGGTTTTCATATTATACTTTGGAACAGTTAATAAACTTTGGGAACCAGAACGGAGCGATCTAGATGGGGATTATTTATGAACTAAATTACATAGATAGCCTGGTGCTGTGCCGTGTATACATTGATAAATTAGGGTTAGAACTTTAAAAGTTTTCTTTGTCGAACAGGGAGCCAGTGAAGAGATTTTAAAGTAAAGCATCATGGCCATCATATTGCAGATGGTGACAATTCGTGCAACTGTATTCTGAAGTTTTTGGGGCGATGAGTGTTTTCGACAGAAATACCAGTCAAGAGGCTGTTGCAGTATTCTATCCCGGAGATTACCAATGGTTATGGTTGCCAATATTTCGCAAGTGGAAATACGATTCTGTTTTGCAGCCTTTCAGTTTAAACATGTTGTTTCTGATCCATGTTTTCACAGAAACAAGGCATTGCTCCACTTTAGTAAGAATATCATGCTGATTCCCGACATAAATTTTAGCAGACAACTGGGTGTCATCAGTATATAAATGATATAGAATGTCTGATGTACTGATGATAATCCCTAGTGGCTTAGTGTAGAGGGTAAACAATCACTGAGTTAGAGTCGCCAATATTGCCATACTGCTGGCGATCGGAAAGTTAAGATATGAACCACTGGGGAACTAAGCAATCCAAGCTAAACTCTGAATGAAGACAATCTATCAGCCGTGAGTGGTCATTAGTGTCAAATGCAGCTGATAAGGCAAGGAGGGTTAATAGCGAAATGTTTCCGGTATCAACACCCAACTCGCTAGTCGTTGACAACACGGTTCAAAGCAGTCTCTGTGCTGCTCTATATGCTGACTGGAATGTACCCAATAAATTTTATTGTTTTAAAGTTCCAATTTCATATTTTCTAAGAAAGTCAAAACATAATTATTTCTATTATACGATCATGGGCAAAATTTTTTGGGCAATAGAAAGGGTGACACAGGCTGATTGAGGAAATAGTCACTCAATTACCTCCCTTGTTTTCCCATTCCTCTCCATGGACGACCATCTTCAAACGTTTGAATTTGAAGTTGAAAATGATATTTTTGCCAATTTCTCAACTGGCAATAGTGAATTATAGGATTAATCTTTAACAAGGTAGGACTGTTGATAGGTTCAATATATTTTAGGGCTTTATTTTAATACATTTTAAAAATATAACTTAAAAAAATGCTATTGGAACTTTAAGTGATAGTTGATTCTTATTTTCACTGCCTTTTAACCATTTCATGATTAAATCCAGTAAATATCACAGGCTAGCAATGACATCGCGAGTTGAGTGTGGCCTGGATAAGTTAATTTTTATACGCCCACATTTTCAATGTGAACGTATTATGTCGTCGCCCCTGTCCGTCCACAATTTGTTTGTAGACTCTCTACAGGTCACAATTCCTATCCGATTTTGACGAAACTTGAAATATAGGTTTATCCCCATAAGATCTCGGTTCCTTTCGATATTCCCATGTATCGGATCGGAACTTCATGGATTATGGCCCCGGATTGTACGAAATATCATGGTTTTAGCTTGTGGGACCCTATAGAGGTCACAATTTTGGACCGATTGTGATGAAACTTGACATGCATGTTTATAACCCCAAAATCTTGGTTCCTTTCGATATTTGCGCTCATTGATTCGTAACTTCCTGAATTATGGCCCCTGATTGTGGTCCCACTGGAGGTCAAAATTATTATCCGATTTAAAAAAACCGTTTGATTATATCACCGTTACATGGTAATGAAGATTGAGGTAAAATTTTGTGAAAATCGGACCAAAATTGACAGACAAAATGGCCGCCGTTTGTTCGCGATTAGTGTGAAAATATGTTATATCAAGGTTGTGGACCCTATAGAGGTCACAATTTTGAACCGATTTTGATGAAACTTGACATGCATGTTTATAACCCAAAGATCTTGGTTCTTTTCGATATTTGCGCCCATTGGATCGTAACTTCCTGAATTATGACCCCTGATTGTCCGAAAAATGAACTTTTTTAGCTTGTAGTCCCTTTGGAGGTTAGAATTATTACACCTATTTAAAAAAAACGTTTGATTATATCACCGTTGCATCGTAATGAAGGTTGAGGTCGAATTTCGTGAAAATCGTACCAAAATTGACTGAAAAAATGGCTGCCGCTTGTACGCGAAGACTGTAAAAATATGGTATATCACGGTTGTGAACCCTGTAGAGGTCACAATCTTCATTCAATTTTGATGAAACTTGAAACACATGTTTACAACTTAACAATCTTAGTTCCTTTCGATATTTGTGCATATCGGATTGTAACTTCCTGAATTATGGCCCCTGATTGTACGAAAAATGACATTTTTTTAGTTTGTGGTCCCTCTGGGGTCAGAATTATTATCCCATTTAAAAAAAACGTTTGATTATATCACCGTTACATCGTAATGAAGGTTGAGGTCGAATTTCGTGAAAATCGGACCAAAATTGACAGCTGTTCTTGTCAGGCCATCCATTCTTCACCACTAACAAGGGGAAACCACGCCAGAAAATCTAGATGAACTTTGTTACCCAATGCAGGGATCAAACACCCAACCTCGAGGCTACCAAGCCAGCATCTTACCCACATGATCACCAGTCGAATTTAAGGCCTACTGAAATGAACCTTTATAACCCAAAGATCTTAATTCATTTCGATATTTGCACATATCAAATTCTAACTTAATGATGTAGGAAAAATCACTTTCGGTATTGCTTGTTCTCTATCCATCTCTCGAAAATGTGGGCGTATCCTGCCTGGCAGTGCCAGCCTATCTTTAATTAATAATTTAGATAAAATGTCAGGCCTAAAGAAAGACCTGCCATAGGCAGATTTAGCTCTTGAATAATGCATGTATAATTGTACAGTGCATTTTATTTTACCGGAGTTAATTTAAAACATATTGGTGAAAGTTTGATAATCATGATCACGAAGCTTGTTTATATGGAAAGAAAACAGTGTTTTTAGCACAGCGCTGACAATAGTTGTTGTCAAAAGTCTGTTAATTTACAGGCATTTGATTGATAATAATTATTGTTCGAGTTGAATGTTGAACATGGTTTGGTTAATAGGTAGAGCCGTTGTACATTCGATCAAGCTAAACCGTTTTTGGTCCACGCTTCATTTCGACGCCCCGCCATGACCAGGCAAATTATGGGGATTGGTGTGAACGTTGAACATTACCACCATAACCTAATATGAAGATGAGATGTTTCTGAACTGTTATAATAAATGAGATGAAGCCACAGCCAGCTTAATTTACATTCTTTGGTACTATATCAGATAAGAATATGTCGTCACCATTTGACACGAAATATTCTTGGAGTAAATCTCGCCTCGTTCATTTAAGACCCTTGTAACGCGTTATGTTTTTCGACTCATCCAAACGACTAGACAACTGCTCTTATCAGGCCCTAAGTTCTGCATCACTGCCAAGGGGAAACCATATTGAAAAATTCCGATGAACTTTCTTGACCAATGCAAGGATCGAACACGCGACCTCCAGACTCGCCACCGCGACTCCCTAAAGGGAGAAAGAATGGACCAGATCTCAACTTCACCACAACGATTAGTCGCACCGCCCGATAAAACGTTTTGACCTAATTAAAAACGTGTTGATTATTATCAAATCTGTTGCATTAAAATTGTTATTATTTCCGTCAAAACATTTATTGTTTGTGTTATTCTGTAGGTGGAGGCGGATAATCCGTCTTGTTAATTATTCGTGTTGGATGGATAATGAATGAGATGAAGTTATCTAGATTTGTTTCTCTGACAATTCGACATTGTCTTTCATAAGAGAATATGTTCAAAAGATCATCGGATACAGTGTAAGTTTGCTCCACTTCTAATATGATAAATCCATTTCCTTTCATTTCTAATATGCTAACCCATTTCGCTTATAATCAGTCACTTATCGTTCGACATTTTTCTTTATTATGACCTTACATTTTTTAGCTGCAAAACGGCCTAGACAATTGGCGAAATTAACTCATGATAGGAAAACATACACCTTTCAGATTACTCTCGTTTCTATTCTTAATAACAGTCTATAGCTTAAAGCGTCCAATTATCGATCATGAAATTATATACACACGGATGTGTGTCCATGGCTTCAGATGTCACCCTATTGTCTCTAAAGTTAATCATAAAAACTACTACACATGTCATGGGAAAATTCCAGAATTGCTTAATGATCTGGTGATTTGAGTGTTTGATGAACTAAGTCATCTATCACGAAACCATAGGTATTTCTTTGACGAGCAGAATTAAGCGAACTTGACGTCACTTGTAAAAGACACGCGCGAAGGCGGAATCAGATTTTTCTGTCGAAACTAGCGTGTCACATGTGCCATATACTATGTTAATTGTCAGCGTGTTTTCGTTTTACCCGTCGATGCGCTGTGTACGCAGAAACAGGGGTCAATCGGATGTTGAGAGCACAATCAACATTATAAATATTTAATCATCACTTTTAGCTGTAAGGTAAGGCAAATATTGTACAACTATTTAAAATATCACGAAAAATCAGTTTATTCAATCGTATATGTTATGTATAGCTGTGCGCTTTTTCAAAACAATTCGACTGCATCTGCTGTTTAAGTACGTAAACTGGGATGGGGTGTAAAAGATATTTTTGGCACTGCTTGCTGCCGGCTATTGATTTAGAAAGTTTCCAAATATGGATCGTTACACATTGTTCTAACGTAAATATAGAGAATTTATATGTTTACGTTAATGGTATATTTCGATTACTATGATATAAACAACACGATAAAGATATATATCTATATATAAATAAATAAAAATAAATGCTTAATGGATAATATATCTCTAATGACTGGACAACCTAGATAAATGTATACGCTGAATATAATCTACGTAAACTACCGTTTATTCACATGGCAGCTTGTATCTCTTACTAAAGAAGCGTCGCGTGGCACTCCACGTGTGGTGAATATAGATTTTGTAGTGTTCAAATTTAGCGGAATAGATCTATAAACGGGTTACGGATGAGACAAAAATAAGGTTATCCAATGTATAAACACGTGGCCCGCGAAAGAGAAAAGAAATTGCAATAATCTCCTTCTTGACCAAATTGCCGGGGCGTTTTACATTTTATGCAGAGCAGTAGTACTCGATCGTGTCATAAGTTTTTAAGTGACTCGGACACGCCTACCTAGTCCTAGGAATAACAATTATTAAAATAGAATCTACTTAACTTAGCGTTCAGTTACTAAAGCGTTTGGGCCAAGTCAGTTTTTCCTTGGGTGATCGAGAAGCCAAGTTTAGCGTATTTTAGAACCAGAAAAGGATTTTGTTCACGAAAGACTGCCTTGATCAAAATCTGATATCTAATATAAAATGTGCGTTGGCAATGTAGCTCCACGTGGGTTAGCATATAGTGTCAACAATACCAATATCACACACTAATTCAAAGATAAGTTAAAAATACACGTCAGTTTGGGAATAAGGATAACTTTGCTGATAGGAATTAATTGTCTGTGAGAGCTTTCCGTAAGTCCACTAGGTTATGCTATGGAATAACTTCAATGCCACAGCAATACATTCGAAATTAAAGTCGATGTTTCTTAGCGATCCGTTCACTTTTAACTTAGTAATTTGATAATAACCAATAATCATAGTACATTCTTATATACCATATTCTTTATCATAACAATTTACACAGTAAAAAGCGTGGCACATTTTCAACGCGTTTTACAAAATATAACACTATATAAGAGGAAACTTCAGTAAAAGGGCAATAAAATACCCTCCTTACAAAATATTAAATTCAAAATAACATTGTCACAGATTATTAATCTAGATATGAGGGAACTTCAGTGAAACTGTAATAAGATATGTAAAAGAGTAACTACACATGTATAAAACATGACAAAAAGTGTAAAATCTAGAATGTGTCCGGTGATGATCCCATCAATAGTAACAGTATACAACATAACCAAGGCCTGGCCCATAACAGTACCCTACCATACACCACGTACCAATCCTTCTTTTGAAAAAAAAATATTATCACCAACGTCAACAGAATGAGTTCTACCACTCAAGTATGGCGTTAACAAGTTCAAAACTGTCACAGATGCGATTCTCCAGTCTACCCATCAATGTATCGCGATCTAAGGTGGCGAATGCGGCACTCAAATCGAGAGAGAGCAATACATGACTTCTCGAATTAAATATCTTGTTTCACACGAGGGTCTGTTTCGCAGCCATGATTAGGCCGGTATAATGAGTTTCCCATTTATGTAAATGTTTCATCACAATATTTTCAAGGATTTTGAACATGAATGCTAGATTGAAAACGGGCCGAAAGTTGTTCAAGATAGGTTACTTCAGTAGGGGACGGACCAGTGCTGCCCTTATAAAGACCGCAATTGTCCGAGATTTAGGTGATTCATTTATGAGTTCAGTAACGTAGGGGCGATTAGTCCATGTTTCTTCACTAGTTTGGAGTGTTCATGATCAACTTCTTTATCTCGTCTATAGATACGGTTCAATCAAGTGTGGACGTACCATATTCTTGCTGAGGAAGTGAACTATTCGCATAACGTATCTACCCTTTCTATGAAGAAGATGGACGTAAGTTGCAGATTCAGGGATGACATTGTTCACAGCATTTTTCTGACCAATCATATCATCAACTATCTTGAACCGATCCCTCGAGTCACAATTTTCAATTTGATTTCTGTGGTGTTCAACTTCAGTGCCGTCAACAAATTAACTGTATCTCAAATTAAGAGTTCAGAATATTTTGGTCAATCTCAAGACGGTAACTTGAAAAGAATCTGAGTTTCAGAACACTCGTCATTTAACCAATGCAGTCACAGTTTTAGATGACGTGAGAGCTAGATCATAGTGATCGGGGATGCAGCTGGTGACGATTGGAACTGCTTCGCTAAGTGACGAAATTGAAGCTTCTCTGAATTTATCATGGTCCAAATCCATTTTTAGTTGTACATGGAGGCTTTTTGGTCTTCAGATTAATCAACGGCTCACTGTGGTCGGAGGGAAGGCCACAACCAATGTCAACATAATCCGTTGAGCAGTAAATCCAAGATTTGGACCTTGTAATGAGTGGCTGCACTTACACACTGAACTTGGCCAAATGGTGAGCTGAGATCCGTTAATTTTGTCACTTCCGATTTCTCTGTTCCAGGGTGGATGTTGAAATCTCCGCCGATGAGGAGGTGACCGGGCCGGGACATCGAATTTTCAAGTAATGTTCTTAAGTCAGACAATAAGTCTTCTACAGTCCACTTGTTTTCGAATTAAAACATTTATATCCTTGCAGAAAATGTAAAAAATGATATTCAGGGGTGACATGTCACTCGATGCTTGCTTGTGTCCGGTGCTTTGATACCCATGGTTTATACCACAGGAGTCTGACTTTCTATCTGTATATATATATATATATATATGCATACACCATGTCGTACCAGACAATATGTAAAAAAAAAAGAACAGGAATGCAATGCCTGTTGAAGACTCGATTTTACCTGCTCTCGCTTCAACTCTGTTTTATTCAACAATTCGTATCGTCGGGCAATTAAACCTCTGTCGATTCACTAAGATATGTTTTTCTTCGATCCAGTTGTTTTGATTTGAATAAATACTCCCACAAATCGATATGATAGCCACTTGTTTACAATATTTACATTATTTTCACCCATTTTCATTTTGTCCCTGAAGCCATGTGCTGACGCCACACAAAATGATCCACACAGACGCATTCGGCTGACCTCGGTTTTTTGTAGTGGCAGTCGTCGGGTTATTTACAGAAGTATATTCTGTCCGTGAACCACCAATTATAGAAAAATGTTTGATACCGTTGTTCTGCAATTTACAACTGCCCTTCGGCATTTTGATGAGCCTAAAACGGCTGTTGAATTTATCATTTTTTCTGATTTTCCACACAATATTATAGAAAAAATAATAAATTTAATAGCCGTTACATTATGAGAGATAAGATAAAGAGGTTGGCAGTTCGCACTATAATAGTGTAAAGGTAATTTGCTGAAAATTTCAGTCAAATTGATCCACTGTGAGGCGAGAACGAAGCGGGCGAAATTTCCCTCTAGCCTCGGTTATCATTACTAAAATCATTAATATAAACAGCACAGTCTCGATTATTATCCACTTCTTAAATTTAGTTATCAATGAATCTAATCCAGCCAATATCGAATGCTAGCCTTAGTCCGGACCGAGAACCCATTTTCCTTTGATATATAATGTTTCTCAATGGATTATTGTTGGGTAGGGGTCCCCTTGATTTTTCCAGGGTGGGTGTGGTCGTGTCACCCTTGGGGAAAATTAATAATACAAGATGGCGACCAAAAATGTCGAGAAAAATACAAACAAATCATTTTTCACCACCCTAGGTCGTGTAATGTATCATTTTATAGGTTTTCAGGGTCGCTGAACACGAAATCAGGCATGTTTTTAAACAACCGACAAAGATATTCAAAATGGCGACGGGGGTACAAGAATTTCATATTTCGCCCTACTAGGTCGTGTATAATATACCGTTTTATATATTTTCTGGTCGCTTAACAGAATTCGGACATCTTGTTAACGGTACATGTAACCCATCACTAAGGCGGAAAATAAAAAAAAAAAACCAAAAAACCAAAGTTCACACAGCTGGATTTGTGATAAATCGTTCCAGAAATTTCAATTTTAGCTAATACTATAAGAAACAAAAAGATGCGATATGTGAAACATCCGGTGCCACCATAGTACCATTCTGGGCAATAATGATTTTTTGAGGACTGGAAGAGTCCTCACTCCAGAAGTAGTCTATAGTGGACTAATGTCTGGTGGATCGGTTTCCAGGGCTGAAAAGCATATTTTCAATTGAAGTTATGCTCTTTCAGGTTCATATTTACAGCTTCGTCTCAAGTTTAGGAGCCACTGCTTGAATTCAACATTTTCTCGATTTCTAGCTCGATTGTTGTGCTTCTTTGAAACTAGAGAAATATCTTAATCCATAGCAGGATAGAATGGACACCTTTAAATTTATCAAGAAAAGTTTTTACAAAACATGACTGCTCAAAATATTATTCCGAGTTTCTTTCTTTTGAGAACTGTTCCGTAAAAAAAACGTTTCTTGATTAATCAAAAGTGTTCATTCTATTCTGCTATGGATTAAGTGGATTCTCTAATTTTAAGGTAGAGCGACAATCGAGCTGCAATTTTAATATTAATGTATCATATTCTTCGTCTTCATCATCACTATCCTAAAATTCCTTTGGTTATATATTTCACATATCGTATCTTTTTGTTACTTATATTTTTAGTTAAATTTGAAATTCTGGAACGATTTATCACAAATCCAGCTGTGTGAACTTTCCTTTTCTATTTTCCGCCTTAACGGTGGGTCTAATGTTAAAAAGATATCCTAATTCGCGTTAAGCGGCATCCAAAACATATAAAACGATGTATTACACGACCTATAGTAGGGCGAAATATGAAATTCTTGTACCCCAGTCGTCATTTTTGGACACCATTTTGAATATCTTTGTCGGATGTTAAAAATATACCCACCTTCGTGTTCAGCGACCCTGAAAACCTGTAAATTGATATATTAAACGACCTAGGATGATGAAAAATGATTTTTTGTATTTTTCACGCCACTTTGGCATTTGACGTCCCGAATACCTTGACATCTAGAGTTTATTATGGTCTGGATAAGTAAATTAATGTCTAATTGATAATTTATATAATATTTCAGACCTAAAGAAAGATTTGTAATAGGCAGATTTTGCTCTTGCATAATGCTTTTTTAATATGTATACATATAAATAAATCACATTATTTTATTACCTTAGTGTTAAAGTTGAACTTCGATTACAAAACTACAGAAAAAATTAAAGTCGCTAAGTCTCTAACTCAATATCATCCAAAATCTTCAACATTGAAATCGCGAATAATTTATCAATTTAAATCAACATTGATGCTGTGATCTTACTGGAAAAAGATGGGCTTCTGATATCCAATATTTAAGACAAAATAAACATTTTACCATTTGTACACGAATCGTGTACCATAATGCGTTTCAGCTCTAGCAAGAGGCCTGAGGAACGAGGCTAGAAACGTTACACTAAATCAAACGGCGTATATAGACTGGAATAACCGGACGCTAGAAATTTGCATTCAATTGATACTGCTGGCTTATTTCGCCGAACATAACTGATTTGAAATTAGAATAAAACCGGAAACCATTGAATGTAAATCAATTTATATACATTCATATTACTGTATTATATGCGTTGAGACCCACTTGTGTCAATTTCTAGCTCTTTTAAATAAAACCAGTGGCTGTCAGGCAGGATACGCCCACAATTTCGAGAGATGGATAGAGAACAAGCTAAAAAGAAAGTGATTTTTCCTACAATCAAGGGCCATAATTCATGAAGTTACAATTCAATATGCACAAGGAACCACGATCTTTGGATTATAACCATGCATTTCAAATTTCATCAAAATCGGATTAAAATTGTGACCTCAACAGGTCCACAACCTTGATATACCATATTCTTTACACTATTCGCGTACAAGCGGCGGCCATTTTGTTTAGCATTTTTGGTTTGATTTTCAGGGAATTCGAGCTCAACCTTCATTACGGAGATAAAGGCGATATTTCGTACAATCAGGGGCCATAATTCAGGAAGTTGCGATCCAATATGTGCAAATATCGCAAGTGTGGGTTGTAAACATGCATTTCAAGTTTCATCAAAATCGAATCAAAATTCTGAATTCTATATAGGGTCCACCCACAACCTTGATATACCTTATTCTTTACACTATTCGCGTACAAGCGGCGGCCATTTTGTCACGATTATCACGAAATTCGAAGTCAACCTTCATTACAGTTTAACGGTGATATAATCAAACGTTTTTCAAAATTCGATAATAATTATGACCCCAATGGGACCACAAGCTAAAAAGGGCAATTTTTCGGACAATCAGGGGCCATAATTCAGGAAGTTACCATACGATGGGTGCAAATATCAAAAGAAACTAACATCGTTGTGTTATTAACATGCATTTCAAGTTTCATCAAAATCGGTTCAAAATTACAGGGTCTACTTTTTGCGTACAAGCGGCGGACATTTTGCATTTTGTCCGGCAATTTTGGTCCTCGATTTTCACGAAATTCGAACGGTGATATAGTTAGACGGTTTTTTTTAAATCGGATAAAAATTTCGACCTGCAGAGGGACCACAAGCTAAAAAAAGCGATTTTTCGTACAATCAGGGGTCATAATTCAGGAAGTTACGATCCCATATGCGCAAGTACCGATAAAAAAATCGGTTCAAAATTGTAACCTCTACAGTGTTCACAAGCTAAAAACGTGAATTTTTGAACAATCTGGGGCCATAAACCATGAAGTTACAGTCTGATACATGCCAATATCGAAAGGAATCGAGATCTTGGGGTGATAAACCTATAATAATTCAAGTTTCATTAAAATCGGATAAAAGTGTTACCTGTAGACTGTTCACAATCAAATGTGGATGGACATGGACGACGACAATATATGTCCACATGAAAATGAGGGCGTATAAAAAATAGATAATGTAAACTGAATTTGCTGTTATTTATAGTAATTTTAGATAAAAAATACACTGTGGTTGACTTAACCATTTTCAACCCTTACGATATTTAAAAATTAAGTCATCTGGTCATTATATTATTTATGTCTGGCATTTCGAAATTTTTATCTGGCGTAACATACATTGAGATTATTGCCGAAATAAGCGCAAAAAAAAGAAAAACAAGCCAACAGTGAGGCTGATGTCCCCCGCCGAAATCCCAAAATAAATAGATGACATATTAATTAATCGCACATTTATTTTTTTCAAACGTATCGAGCAATCAAACTGTACACGAAGTATTATCCAAAAGTGTTTTATAAAGAAAAATGCTAAAACCGACGAGAAAAATGAAAATGTACCCTAGTTATGGGGACCCTAAAGGCAGACAAAAGGGCCCCTCTGGCCAAGGGAAAGGGCCCTCGTGTCCAAGTCAATCGTTTCTATACACTGTTACTGTCGAATCCATTACTGAATGATAATGCAGTCATTGTATTGGCATAAAAATCATCAATCAAGATGAACCCAAGTTATCTTGTCCCGAAGTATCAACCAATCAAATTGCTTATCTCTGCCTCTCCTAAGAAGAAAATGCTCATCTTCGAACTCCATCAAGGCATTGACCTAATAAGCATACACACCAATTTTGAACATTTTAACTCAATTCGAAGGAGAGTTATTGTGTTCCAAAGTCTCGGCAAATCAAATTGCTTATCGCTCTGCTTACCCTGAGCAGAAAATGCTCATTATCGATCTTAGTCAAGGTATTACTGTAATGAAACTATACACCAAGTTTCATCACTCAATTAGAACTAAAGTTATCGTGTCCCAAAGCATCAACCAATCAAATTGCTTATCTCTGCTTACCCTAAGCGGAAAATGCTCATCTTCGAACTCCATCAAGGCATTGACCTAATAAACACATATACCAAGTTTGAACATTCTAGCTCAATTAGGAAGAGAGTTATTGTGTCCCAAAAAGTGTGACGGACAGACAGACGGACGAACCCATTTTAATAGTCCCCAACTTTCTTCGAAAGGCGGGGGACAAAAAATACACCTACAAGTGAAAATTGAATATGTCACGCAATTTCAAGTACTGACACTTGTTAAGGCGTATTAAGCCAGTTACAATTGTCTTATATAATGCGTAGGTATCACTGAGCAATTTTTCTTGCAGATGTACTACAGATAGAAATTGGTGAGCCTTGGGAGTCGTCGGGAACAGGTTTACCACTGACTGAACGGGAGGCCACGAGAGAACTGCGAAAAGTTTCAATGCACTCATTGTAAGGAAAACGGGCCGGGAAGGCATCACTGGAGCTTTCCAGATCCACCCGGAGAACTGTGAAAATTTTCAATGCTTGTATTATCAGGAAAACAGGTCGGGAGGCATTCCGGGAGCTTTCCAGACCCACAAGGAAACTCTGGGAATGATTCCCTGGCGCTTCCACGAAATATTTGTTTCCCCGGGGCATCACTGATGCAATGGCGATATCATGCTGAAGTGTCATAGGACTTTCGAATATACAATATTATCAACAATTTATAACATACAATGGTACACACATTATTTTGTTACCTTATTGTTGATTACAGGTTATGGTGGTGGAGGGGTGTTTTCTTGAAATTCAATAGGTACTGCTTAAACCGTTTTCGAAAACGTTTTGTTTAATTAATATCACCCGTATTAAAATAGATCTAATTGTCTTAAATTCCACAGTTCCTAAGTATTTCTGAATCTCTGCGTGAAGACAAGCGCTACAAAGAACACCAATGAATGAATTTTGAAGATGCAAATAAAGAACAGTTCCTTACTATCTAATTACAGGCGTATTGTATTCTGTGTGTGATGCAGATTTACAATGCATTTAATAATTTATCATTCGTCCCTCTATAACACATTATGAACTAACTTAAAATTGGATTAATTAAATCAGGATTCTCAAATCTAATAAATTTTGCCAATCTAACTTATACCCAAGTTTTTAATATCTTGCGAAATTTTTGTCAGATATGTGATAGTTATGTTCTAATGAAATAACCAAATCAGTTACACTTTCACCAGAACTCTTGCTAAAACCCATAAAACATTATCCGCCAAACTAACAGGTCTCCACGTTTAAAATCATTTGTACATGTACCATGAACTATGCAAACAACCTGTCGTGTCCATGAAAATAAACGAAAGGAACATTATCTTTATCATTGGGTGAGTTCGTTATAACAAACGAAGGGGTTGAACTTATAATTTAAAAAAAAAAATAAACAAAAAAGCCCTCCATAATAACCAGACCTGTTTTACAATAAATTTAATGGTTCTATTAATTTTGCATTTAATCGTGAAATTGAACATGTTGCCACGCAAGCAAGATACACCCACATTTTGCAAGAGTGGAATACACCCACATTTTGCAAGAGATGTGGTGGGTCAAGTTTAATCCATGATATTATACAGTCAATTATCAAATCGAATCGGGGTCGTTAGGGTATAAACATATCTTTTAAATCTCATCGAACTCAGATAAAAATTGTAACCTGTAAATAGTCCACAAACAACATGTGAACGGATGGACAGATTCGACTAGATAATACATCCACATGAAAATGTGGGCGCATAGGAATAATGATGAATGAAATAGTATGTAACTATGCAACACTCTAGAATATACCGATGCATTACTTTCAGGAAATTTCGTGGTGTTGAGCAAGACAGTTCATCTGCATTTTACGGTGAATTTATCCCCTGTACACAATGGCATGCACGTAAAACATCCATTGGCAATTAGAGTCCGATATAAGTGTGGACACTAGCACCACTGTTCGGGGACCGGGATTACATAGGCTTTGCCAGGATCCCAATCCTAAAATTAACTATATATTGTTTATATACCGTGTTAGCATACAGAAGTGCAAGATACAGTGAAAATCTTGGGCATCAAGGAACCAATCCAGAAACTGGAAGTGGGTGAACTCATGATTAAAAAGCAAGCACACCCACTGTTCAAATCCTAACGTACAAAGAATACGGCTCATCTACAGGCAGTGTTTCTCTCTAGCACACTTGGAAGATAACAGGTCGTCGAACGAATAAGGTACCCACTTCGAAAGGTGCACAAGGACGTTTGGAATATGCCTACAAAACGGTGAGCAAAATGGGGAGAAAAGTGTCCAATGACTGATTGGTGTACTGCAGAGGCCGGTATCAGTAATAGATAGACCATCGCTGACAAGCATGATTTCAACCCATAATGTATCAGAGAGACCTAGAGAAAGGATGCATGTTGGAACTACATGTACCATGAATTCCATCACACGTGGCTATCAACGCTTCAGCTTGAAGACAAGAAGTCAACAACAAATCATCTCAGTATAATCAACAGTCTTACTCGTTGAAAACACGAATTATTTGTGGGCTTCTGATATCCAATATCTAAGACAAAATAAACATTTTACCATTGGTACACTAACCGTGTACCACAGTGCGTTTCAGTATCATTTGTAACAAGTGACCAGACGGAACGAGGCTAGACATATTCCACAACTCTGGAGAGCATGCGCAATAGACTGGAATAACCACACACTAGAAACTTCTATTCGATTGAGACGCATGTCGTATTTCGCTGGACCAGTCGGCAATCTTCGACAGATTCCGTAACCTACATCTAGTCTCGGCTGTACGACAGTAAGTGATATGTACCTACGCCCATACATTTGCGATGCGGCTACCGGTTTACTTTAACAGGAAAACTTGACGCCATTACCAACAACCAAGACACTATGGGCACAGCCATGTTTCATCCGGGACCTTTAAAGTAGTTCCAATATGGCGGATTTGTCATACAGCCGATACTAGATGTAGGTTACGTAGGTTCCGGAATCTGTCGAGATTTGCCAAGTGACACTTATTTGACATTAAAGTCAAAACGGAAGTAACCGAATGTAAATTAGTTCATATACAATGAGATGATATTATTATAAGCGTTTCGACCCATTTGGGTCAATTTCTAGGTCCACAATATTAGCGATTTAGTCCCCTTTAAAGGAGGCAAGTCTGTAACTCCTTATAATCCACAATGTTCGACATAGCAAACACGACTTATAAGTCAATTTAAATCAACATTTAATTTAGGCATTTCTTCTATTCACTAATTCATTATATATTCGCTTATGTATCTTTCCAATGTAGTACGCTAAGTGAACTTTTTGCGTTATTTTCTTGACGTTGCTGATATAGTGAATTGATTTATTTTGTGTATGATCCAGGTCTATCAATCCATTTAGAAATAGACACACTTAATTATCCGAAAATCTAGCACTGGCCTATTAAGAACAAAGCACTAGTGTTCACAGAACACTTTGACATTGTGTAGGTCTACAGTTTCTGCTAAGCAATTGCTAACCAGTCAAAGAATGACATAAATATAGTTCATTCACAGCATGCAGGGACGGATCCAGGAATTTTTGCAAGAGGAAATCTGCCATCATCGTTTCTAAATGACATAGGCATACATACAAATTGAGCTTAATAAACAGAGAAATCATTTTTATACTGATGTAGAATCACTTTGTGATGTAATTTCATTGATGCAAGGCATTATTTTTTTTTACATGTAGCTGACCCCCACCCCCCTCTGGATCCGCCCCTGGTATGGAACAGATTGGCAATCTATATCCCATCGATATTTAGGTTGAAAGATTGTGCAGGTGTTACATCCTCTTGTGAATTTTAAAAGTTCAACGGATGCTTGTTTTAGACAGATTTTCGATAATTATCTGACTCCAGGGTCCTTTCCTCTATGATATTTTATGAAATTCGCTAGATTTTTCCTTTTGTATTTGGAATATTAATGACTTTTTAAAAGTCATATCAGTGTTTTTTCTACCATTAATCCTTTTGTTTCTTTAGCTATTATCCCGGAAAGAACTAAGAGAGATTATTTAATGCCATCATGATTTCATTTCTTTTTTCTCGGAAATATAATTTTTTTGAGTGAAAACATCTTCTGCAGATATAAGTAGCAATATAACATGATATTACTGAGCCCGCAAGGGACACAAAATAATAAAAAAAAATATATGACGATCGCTAGTTATTATCCGGCGCGCCAGGTAATCACTGTCGCTCTAGTTATTATCCGACGCGCCTATAATAACTTACCCAGGTTCTCGCCACTACAGTGGGGTTGGATGGTCGAAGGGTTAGCACGTGCGTGCTGTATCATAAAGCCTATCATTGAGTCAACTGGCGTGGTTTCGAATCCCTGGCTGTACCCGACAAGGAGTAGGGTCGCCTGCCTAACCTCGTGGGTTTTCTCCAGGTTCTCCCACTGCTAACGACCCCCTAAGCGCAAGCGAATTGTTAAAGTAAAATTAAAACCATTTGTTAGTCCCGAAATGACCTAGTTACATACATGAAATGACCTAGTTACATACATGGCTCGTGAATGCTGGTGAATACTACCACTTGGGTGTTAGTTATGAGAAAATAACAACTATTCTCGTGGTAAATCCGCACATACAAATATCCGTAAGACAGTTAAAGGGTTAATGTTTTTGAAAAAAGATCTACTTCTGTTGGGTCTTTAATACTAAAGTTCAACATAGAAACAAAAATTCCAGTGACACATATCAGGGACCTTAAACCAACTAAATCCACCAAACTATTTTAAGATTTTAGTCTGTATCCTATAAGTAGTTTTCAGCAATAAAATCAAAGTATTAAAATAAACCCAGAGAGACCAAAACATTGTTTATTATTTAACTGATATTTCTGTAATGGAAAGCTCAAGAAAAGATTTTGTGTGGGGGCAGCTTCACAGATATGAGCAAATTGGCATTTGAAGTAGAGAGAGAGAGAGAGAGAGAGTGGTCTTTATTAGTAAGAGGAACCCGGAAAAATCTTACAGCACAATATCCCAATTTCGTTTGATAATAATCGTTTTTGTTCTTCTGTGTGCTTATCTTGGCGCACGCACAAGGGTCTTTCCTGTGGGAGGATACCGGAGTACCCGGAGTAAATCGACGAGGTTGAGAAGTCGCCCGTATCTCATAGCCACATACGCTCACACCAGGGATCGAAACCATGGGTCAGAAACCACGTTATTTGACTCAATGGCCTTAAGACAAAAGGCGCACGAGCTCACAATTCGGCCACCCAACACCATATTGAGGTGAGCCGAAGCCTGTAACATCGTTAGTGTCTGTATTTCTTTTTATTGGCAACATAAACTCTTCACCCACATATGTAACCCTTTTTATAGACTTACTATTAATCCTCCGTAGAAACGTAGCCCTTGGCATATGATCCGTAAGTCCACCCGGAACTAGGCTATACTGAGATATGAAGGAGGACTATGAGTACCCTTGAAATAAGTTCTAACGTACAAAACGCACTCGAAATAGTAGACCGAATTTGTGATTAGTTATTGCCAGATTTCTTAACCGATGCATTTATTAAATCTGTTGATTAACGGTTATCTGACATTAATTAAACGGAACAGAACACGCTATAAAAGTTGACTGGCAAATAACTATAATCAGGCCTGACATCTATTAAAATTATTTATCCATTGAGGTATGATGCGACAACAATCCAATTTGCTTTATTTCTGAGAATAGAAGTAGTTTTATCTAAACATTTTACTTCCAAGATTGACGATGTTATGATAACAGCCAGAAACGATTTAATCAGCCGAATATTATAAATAAATTAAGCACCCGCTGCTGATATTTCAAAATTGAGAAAACATTTTTATATTTTGTCCTAGGGCTATATTACGATCTAAAACCTAAATCCTCTTAAATTTGGCTTTTCGATTAAAATGTTATATTAATCGATAATTTTTATTTAAGTCTTTGTGACCCGTAACCCTTTTAGTGCGGTACGTATGAAAAAAAATGAATTCTATGGATTTATAAATCAAAGTAACTCATAACTTCAATCGTTGAATTAGATTTCCATTTGTCCCCTTATACATTTAATACATGTATTCCAAACCATATTGTGACACAACCTTGTTATTTCTCCGATTCTTTAAGACACAAATTATATTAACTTTTTCTACAAACAACATTGACAGTGCGCACATATATAACTCTCCTAGTACCTTCTTAGCGGAGTTTGACTACTTCGATGAAAGAATGCTGTTTTTCTAAGTCCGTGCTCGCGATAATCATTAAGTCTGCATCCTTGCTGGTAGAGTAAGAATTACTTCGTATCTCATTTAAGCTCAACAGAAGCTATACTGATCCATGTATCATTTTAAAATTTATAGGGGTCGTATTAACTAGTTTTCTAAACCAACAGAGATGTGGCCTTTTGTATGAAATTGTGTAATAGTCTTTAGGTTTTAATTTTGTATCTTTCTGAAATATAAACTGATGGTCTATTATTACAAGCTAACAGTAAAGCAGTTGCCCCCCGAAGCAATCCCAATATAAAAACTTATTAATTGCACATTGATCTTTTCGAAAAGTATCGAGCAATCAAACTGATTATGTCCACTTAGTCTATGCAGACGTTGTTGGCGATCGAAACCGGTCAAGGTTTTGAAGTACCTATTAGTGAAACTATACACTAAGTTTTATCACACTCCATCATTTAGAATCAAAGTTATCTTATCCCAAAGCATCGACCATTGAAAATGTTAATAATTGAACTTGGTCAAGACATCTACCTTAATAAAAACCAGAATCTTACTCAGCCTAAGCCGAAACACCAAATTAGAACCAAAGTTACCATGTTCCAAAGTCTTAACCAATCAAATTGCTTATATCTTCTTAGCCTTAGTGAAAAATGTGCATGAGCACCAAGTTTGAACATTCAACCGCAACTAGAAATAGAGTTATTATGTTAACGGTTTCAATCGATCAGTTTTAAACGCATATCTAGACTAAGCAGAAATTGCTTATCATCGAACTTAGTCATGGTATTTTGATTTAAAGGTATTTTTGTAATGAACCATACAGGAAGTGCCACCACTGTCGCTAAATTAATATCAAAGTTACCGAGCCCCATGTTCTCGACCATTCAAATTAACTATCGATTTACTCACCCTGGGCGGAAAATGTCCATAATCGAACTTGATGGCACGAAAATGTGTACCAAGTTTCAGCACTCCCACCTTATTAGAACAAAAGTTATCGTGCCCCAAAGTATCAACCAATCAAATTGTTTAATACACATTTCTTCGAACTCCGTCAAGGCATACACGGGCACGCAGACCATTTTAATCGCCCCCTAATATTTAAAAAATAAACTATGATTTTCGATAACTTTCTGGGCTATATTACGAAACTGTGTAAGCTGGACAAAGGCTACATTATGCTTGTTTTGTGGTCTTTGCACTAACCCCCTCTCCTTTTTAGAGAAAGACAACTTTTGCCGATTATATTCAGCCTCGTATAACATTATTGATATTTGACTGCAGTACATATTTATAGTGAGTTGTATTCTAACTGACTAATTCAAAGGTTAAGAAAATGTGCTTATTTTTTTTGTTGCATATCTTTCGTTTCTATCCACAGTATAAAACTATTATATTTGAGAGGAAAGCAGAATAGTGCATGTTTAATACATCTTCATGGGAAGGCATTAAAAATGTATTATATTAGTTTTGATTAAGATCTAAGAGTTATCCTTATAATAGCTTGGAAATAAAAACTGGAAAGGGTATATTAATCGTTTCAGCATGCAACAAAGCGGTAGCTATCTTTGTCTAGGGGCTCTCATTCGATGACCAATCGCTTATTTTGTGTAAAAACGGAAAATCGAGACTTCGATTATTACATCAATATCATATTTTTTGTTGGGACTTCTTCTTTTGTATAGCGTATGATCTGCATGTATATTCTGCACTGATTCCTGGATATTGTACCGTATTTACTAGTAAACTAATAAAACATCCATTATGTAAGAGCTTATACACATTCTTCCTTTTGCCTCAAATATTATTATATAAATCATAAATTAGACATTTATTCACATAATCAAATCTCTAGAACAGGTGTGTCGCAAAATCTTCCTATGTGTGCCGCCAAATTTTGAACGACACACTTAAAAAATGCGCAAAAAAAATCACATGATCCTAATTGAGTATGTCTCTGTGTTTGTCTTTACCTATAGTTTGAGTCATTCGATGTGTCTATGACTAGTCTGTGTCTACGGTTGTATGCCGTCTGTGGCTTGTGCCGCTATTTTTTCATGTGTTCCAAGGTGTGCCCTTGGCAAAAAAGAAGGTTGAGAACCACTGTTCTAGAACTTTGAACGGGTTTGATTTTCAAATATTTAAACATGATTGCCCGTTAATAATTTAATTTATAATAGAGATCTTATTATCTCAGCCACGGCAGCACTGCCAATCAAGGTGTAATTTTATCTCCAATATCTAGGCAAGGATGGTAGTAATCTGACTGATTTTTCAACTTAAAACCTTTTCATTAACTATTTTAGCGAGAATTGTCAGATTTTTTTTATCACAGTATACCTAACGGCGACATGTCAGCTTTTATGATATAGTGATACGATTAAAATTATAACGCTTTTTTTTGGCACCAACTATTCTATGTTTAAATATTCGTTTATTATCCAACCTACTTCATGTTATAAAATATGAAGCGGGTTAGTTAATAGAGCAATGTTACATTAAATGATTTCCTAGAAATAAAGATCATGTTTATAATGTCAATGTGATTACAACGTACCCACACAAGGGATCGCTAAACTATAGGAGATTGGTTCACTAGTCCGCTGCTTTGAAAAATACTATAAATATGGGTATCTAAAAATACAGCGTCTATGGTGTCTGATTGGTATTATGTTGACATCTCGGCATTTTAACCCGGCACGACGACATTAAAAATTTCGTAATGTTGCGTATAAAATGTCGTGATGTTGGTCAACTAAGTTCTCCAGGATTTCGCAACGTGGTTTCTCCCTTGTGATTGTTCAGGACGTAGGACCTAGTCGTGTAGATAGGACGAAACCACAAGCCACTTCGGGAATCACGTGGCTAAAAGTGGGTAAGGCGCTGGCTCGCTAGCCTCGAGGTCAGGTTTTCGATCCCTGCATTGGCCGAGAAAGTTCATTTTGATTTTCCGGCGTGGTTTCTCCTTATCAGTGATGCAGAACGGAGGGGCTGACAAGGACAGCTGTCTAGTCGTTCGGATGGGACGAAAAACCATGGTCCCGTGTACACATTGGCAGTTGGAATTCGATATAAAAGTAGGCCGTAGCCCCGCTGCCCGGGCAATATTTCCCTCATAGCACACTGTATGGTGTAGGCTGTCTTCCATTAGCCCAGGTTAGGTACAGAAGAGTAGGACTTTAAACCCCATTTCATTTCATAAGCCACTGTGTTCACATTGGCATGCAAATAAAAGAATCCTTCACAGTTGGAATTCGATGGTCAAATGCCACTTCCATAGACACTTTCCGTGATATGCCTATGTCCAATTGTCGCAAAAAGGTGGGAAAATGAAATGTTCTGCTTCGAGTGGGCTAATGAAGACGGGCATGCGCTATACAGTGTACTATAAGGGAAACGTTGCCCGAACCTACTCTTAACTGATATCAATCAATTCTTGGAAAAATGGTTACATACAAGTGTCGGCTCATTGCGTACATACCATTGTCGGGGTTGGTGCATTACATTTCATTGTCTGTCGGGGTTGGTTCTTTATATTTCATTGTCAATGTGTGTGCAATACATTTCATTGTCAGGGTGGGTGCGTTAGTATTATTGTTAAAGATCGTTACGGGTGTGGATTACATGTGATCATCAATCGTAAAAAATGGTAATATCATACATGGTCGCACCAGCGAACCCGCCGCAGCGTAGTGCACTCGCGAACTATAGAGAGCATTTCCCAATAAAAAGTGTGAGTGCAAATCATCGTAAATGAGAATTTACACAGAATTATTTGTTTGGTGAAGATGCAAGCAGCCTCCTATATACATGTATCTGATGGAACAACCAGCAAAGAATGCAGAAGACGCCGAATGGGCTTTAAAGGACAATATGGGTGTCAGTCATTATCATACAAGGGGTAGAACTGGTTTAACACGTTCCAAATATAATTTTAACACAGAGATCATTGCTACGATGGATGTGTCTACAAAAGGAAGTGACGAGTTACCCTTCTACCATCTATATAACTCACTGACGTTACGTGTGTTTTATGAGACTGTGAGCGGATATCAGACAATTCCAAACCGAAATTGGCAGTCACATGAAAAGAGGGAACGAAAAAATAGAGAAATGAAAATAAGTGAATGTATGAATTATTTGTAATTTCTCGTGTTCTCTTATCTAGTTACATTCAATTACTCTTACAATCTCGTTTTTGTCTTCGAAAGAATTGTTAGTGAACAGGCATTCGTTCGTGCATTTATCACTGGTCACTTCAGTCAACTATATACAAGGATAACTTGTGTTTTCCTATGCGTTTGTCCTTTTGTTGAAACCCTCATTACAAATTTATCGTAGCAACGACCTCTGTGTTAAAATTATGTATGGAAAGTGTTTAACGAGTTCTATCCCATATGTGATGATGACTGACATCGATATTGTCCTTTAAAAATAGGTGTGGCAATATCAGCTAACTTTTATCAATCAAATACAGAAATAACTCTCAGGTTTTTTTCCATCGTATTTTCGTGTATCACAATTTCTCTAATCTAACCATATAATGGTCGTGTTTCCGAGTTCAGCCGAAGTTCACGCCATAACTCCCGTTTTTAAATGTTTCTGGTTTCGTATTATTTAACCCCCAGTCAATGTGAAAAGAACAAATGATTTATGTCTTTACTTTCATATTTGATGGTAACCACATTATCCATTAGATTTCAATATTGGCACTGTACAGGTAGAAACTGCTACATAAGTTGCAATCACATCTTTTTCCGGTAAGATCACAACATCAATGTTGACAAATAATCGGTGTTTTCACTGACGAAGACTTTGGGTGATACTGAGTTAGAGACATAGCTACTTTAAATTTCACTGTCGAAGACTGGGTGATACTGAGTTAGAGACTTATTTAAATTTGAAAGTAATCTGCATGATCATCAAGTTATTCTTTTATGGAATGGAATTTGCATTCATGTAACTGAACCAATCACAATTGGAACGAAATAGTCATTAATGTTCTATTTTATCATTAAATACAAATTACGAAACAAATAACCGTATTAAGTGGCAATGATCATTCTGAATTGCGAGGTTTCACTGTAGATGCTATTATATTAATTTAGCTATTAATTCATTTTACTGCGATTGTAACGCTAAACATTTACATATACATCATAGAAGTTGTTAGGGTTTTATTAAAGGTATGTACGTAATGTGTGAAATCTGCGTTTACGGTACAGAGTTTTCTCAGGGGGCTTATTCCATTCAAACATTTTGAGGTTGCGAGTGATTTTTTGTATTGTGTCATACGTTGAAGATTAAATATTAATTGTTTTAAAATTGAGTGCTGGTTACTCTCAGATAATGAATCCCAACTGGGTTCTCTATATAGACCGGATACGTATTTTCTCTTTAT
The DNA here is from genome assembly GCA_948474765.1 of Patella depressa. Classification (NCBI taxonomy): domain Eukaryota; kingdom Metazoa; phylum Mollusca; class Gastropoda; family Patellidae; genus Patella; species Patella depressa. The sequence goes on from OX419719.1 coordinate 53,154,049, forward strand.
ATGCTAGCAGCTAAGATTTGGCTCTAATAAACTTTTGAACTAACTTCCGTCCTCAAATGCATTATCAACATCCATCACACACTGACATAGCATTATAACCACACATCCATCAATTAATAAAGCTAAGCCCCTATAAAAATCTAGTGTTAGAGATTCATAACAACATTGATAATTAGAATGTTCGTAACAAATTGTGAAAACTACGTTTCGTTCTTCAATTTGCAAATTTATAAACTATTTATACTATAGCCATTTGTGTATCCGTTTGGGCTTTGAAATAATATTACTGCACGGATAACGAATTGTCAGAATTTGAAAATTTCAGTCAATTTACTTCATTCGATTGTCATTGCTACCGCTTATACTTAAAGTGTTTAAATAAGATGAAACAAGAACATCTGTATCCAGGAGTTTCGGTACACGACGAAGTTTTAGACATGAACGTATTAGACATGAACGTATGTAAAATTAATCCTCTGTTTAGAAACATTGAAGCAATGAGCATCTTCGGCAATAAGTGCAGACTAAAACTATCGTTGAAACTATTTATTATCGGAAAACCATACGTAGAACAGCACGTCCGACAAGTAGAGTAACTGTCCTGGAAACGGAATGAAACCTAGAATGCTAGATAAAAGGACGAACCCGTATTTATAATAAAATCGTATCTAGGGAATTAACAATATACACCAATGTTACTAATAACAACTATAAAGATTGAAATATAAAAGGCATTACAGTAAAATAAACCAATTAGATAGTAAATAAACGCATTAATGTGTCAGCTGTCAACTGTCTCCCATTAGATTAGTAGCTAAATGCTAATTTAACAAGAGGGAATAACAGAAACATACGAATAATAGAAACGTTTAATAGAAAGAATGAAATACAAACAATTCACAAATTTATTACCATTATAGCATCACCCCCTCCCCCCTGCTAAACCATAATTTATACGTGTACTCTTCGTAAATCACTTTGAAAAACACCCAGCAACGGGTTTTTAGGACAAAGAATATATCTTAATTATTTGTGCCACTGTGTTTCACATTAGCTTAATCGAACGGCACCTGTGATTGTGTAATATTTGTTGATAATGAATAAAAATATAGAATTTGTCAAGTTAATGATAAAAGTTGATAGGAAAAAGGTCAGAAACCATCTTTCCTACGCTTTCATGGACAGTGTGTTTTATCTGTCTACCAAACGATAAGATCTAAATCACGCACATGAATTGAGAGAGAGAAATGGGGTTTAACGTCCACTCAACACAAACTAGGTCATTTCGGGACTAACATATTTCAACAATTCGCTTGCGCGTAGGGGTCTTTAGCAGTGGGAGGAAACCGGAGTGCCCGGAGGAAACCCACGAGGTTGAGAAGGCGCCCCTATCTCCATGCCACATACGCTCACACCAGGGCTCGAAACCACAGCCGCAAGCCAGAGGTGACCGGCCAGCTAGAGAACAAAGCGCGGCACTCTAGACCACCCCAACCCCCCGCACATGAATTGACTTCGATGTAGAAATAAAATGAAATGGGAGTTAACGTCATGTTATTCTGCTCCCGCTGTGCTAATCAAGACGGGCAGACGCCATACAGTGAACTATGATGGAAATTTTGCTTGGCAGCTGCACTATGGTCGATTATTAAAACGAATCCAGCTGCCAAGGGATCTCTTCGTGCACGCCAATGTACGTGTATATACGTGATCTCGGTTTTTCGTCCCATCAAACGAATAGACAGTTGTTCTTGTCAGGCCCTCCGTGACTAGGGGAAATCACGTCGGCTTTAATGGTACCAAAATTGTGATGCATTTTGTATATTGAGTCTGCACTAAAAGGCTAATATATTCTCAAGAAATTACGATTGCATGTCTATGTTAAGGATCAATGTTAAGGGTCACAACGCATGACACCTTTTACAGAAAAACATAAAATATAAGTTTTATTCATATTAACTAGAACTGCTTGACAAAGTTAACAGCGTTAAGATTTGTAAAAAAAACCCCATTACTTTGATTGTTACATTCAGCTATTTATATACCAATACATGGGAAGAATCAACCCGTTACTAATCTGTATAAGCGAATATGTGGTTCGTATAAGGATATCATATTTCTGATAAAGGGACACGTTATTACCAGCCATATGCATTTACCGTTCTCGGCAGATATTCAGCATGTTTTGTGCGTTTGTTTTACCCAAAAAATACAACTTTAACCTCCCTGCCGGCATAGCGTAGTATTAATGCTGCAATTTCATATTTTTAAAATTTATTAAAATAAAGCCTTGAAATAGATGGCATTTTGTATATATATATATATATAGAGATAAAAATAGTCCAGTGCAGGTAAAATACGTTTTAAGATTCCGTTTACGAAAATTGTTATTTTAACTTTTAACAGCACGCGATAAAGAACAGCACTTTCGATGGATTTTTTTTAAAACTTTGACCGAATTGTTCATTTCATTACATAGACATAGCTTATTGAAATCCAGAACTTTTGATAGCAATTCTTTGATTTTCACGTTCCGGTTTCCACTTGACTCTAGGATGAAATTAAAGTTTCTCGGTTTGATAGTCAGGACTATATTTTTGGTAGACATTTATTTTATGGAGATCCTACAATCCTCCATTTAAGCATAGTAAAATCATGCATTCTCTATCCGAGATGGTTTATAACAATTTATTAGAGCACTAACATGTAATGTGTTTGTGCAAAGCCGGAAAGAATACCGTCAAAGAGTTCTGCGTTGATATCCATGACGGAAGTTATGGGTATTAAAACCGCGCTTCAAAGTCTAAAATGCGATTTTTTTAAAACAGTAAGCAATATTCTGAGACATAAAATTAGCTAGTTTGATCTGGTACAGCAAATAGATAATTTGCAATAGTACACGTCAGCTTAAAGAAGACTGATATTGTATTCACAGATAGAAAGGTTATCAATAAAGTATGAATTTAACCATCTTCAATAGCAGGATTATTAAGGCTTTCAGTAATACATTTCAATTTTATTACTAATTTCCAATAGCCAGGACCTAGCTATAGACCACTCCCATTCATCGATAGCGAATATCATTGCGGATACCTATATGATAATCGAGGTGCAAAAGATCGTCAAATGTTGCTGGAACTTTCCACTACAACCCCACCTTTTCCGCTATGTAAAACTTTAGATCTTAGCCATAACCTTTCTAATTTACTTTTCATAGGTAAACTGGTATTATGAGTAGACGATGATCCCCATTGCGTATCGTCAAAATAACATTTGGAGGTAGATCCCTTTTTGCCAACACGAGACCATACTATTTGTAATGTTTGTCATAGCGATAGGGACAGTAGATTGTACTGAACCTTTATAATAAGCTGAGGATATTTAGTTTTGTTTCGTCAAAATCGGATTAATATTTCTACATTTGTGTATATCTTTGCTGACGTGTACACATAATATACAGGCTACAGTTTATAGCGAGGTTTTCTGTAGTCTCTATCATCCACACAAATATTCTACGAATATTAGTCTGGATGGGTCCTCAAAATTTGACGGAAAGCAGGTCATTGTCTGGACTACCCAGTCTTTTAAGTTACCACGTACTGAATCTATCAAAACATCTCGCTTGTCAACAATAACACTCTCTAAAATTTTGTTTGTAAAGGATTTAATTGAAATGGTAATTTTCTCTCGTCATGAATCAGATGTATGGCTTCTCACAATCTTCTTAATTCTTCATCGAGATTCATGCTTTATTCCACGTATCTATTTTGTTTCTAATAATAGATGTGCCAAGTGAATTGTTGGATATATTTCAGACTCGCTTTATAGAATCTAGCAAAATCGGCCCGGCTTCATAAGATCTAGCACTTACCGAGACTTTAGCCAAAAGGTTCCATTGCCCATGCGTAACCGGTAGTTTGGTTTTTTATGTGGTAGATTATCCAGTAATTTTCGTCAACAATTGAGAACCGACCCAGACCCTCCGTACGTTGAAGACTAGGGGGGGGGGGGGTCTGGGTGACCGAGACTAAGTTTTCTGTAATAGGATATATGTTTTGAATTGTGCCAAGTTTTGCTGAAACCTGCTGACAATGCTTGTCATCGGGATAGAGGACACAGTTTTCATCAGATTGTTCTGACACTTTCAGGAAGCTTGTATTTGCGTAAAATCGGATTAAAATATTTCCAATTATGTTTAGTTTTGAGTTAATCTGCACAAATTGTTTGTATGCTGTCAAAACGGTAGACGCCAGAGTTTTGATCAGGTCTTTCTTAAACATTTAAGAACCTTAGTTATGTCTTGTTATGCCGAAACCTATCCACATTGTTACCGCAAACACGGTATCGGCGGAATCGGTGATTCTCCCAAAAACGACTTGATGATCCAGATTTCTTCATTCCAGGGTATTTGTGGAATCGTCGGTGAATTTATAACGAAACGAATAAGCTGTATAGGCTATTTTGTAAACGGATGTATGTGGGCCATGACCACACCCTACCGAAAGTATAAGGGATTTTTTTTCCACTTATATTTATATATGTTGTATAACAGATTTGTGCCAAATTTAGTGTGAGGCATTTGCGATATAGGATGAACCTTATCATTATTCTGAGGATGGAACCTTGGGGTTATTTATCTTAATGTAACATATTTTGATGAACACAAGCCATGGGCACATGTAATATTACCCTTTGAACCAAGAATAACTATTGTGGGACGCGCTCATTACTTTATGAACAGTGACTAACGGTTTTCCTGATACCGTGAAAACTATTTTGATAGTAGATAATTAATAATCTATTAATAATCTATACAGAATTCGCAAAGGCTGGACTGACGACAATGAAATGAAATGGGGTTTAACATCCTCGTCCTACCATTTTGCTAATGAAGATGGGCATATACCATACAGTGTGCTAGGTGGGACAATGTTGCTTGGGATCTTTTACATATACGACAAAATGTACAAACGACATCGTTTTTTCGTCACATTCGAACTACTATATTGTCCCTAAGTTAGTTCAAGTGCAACTCTGGTATGTGAACAATAAATACATTCACACGGATCTTAATGGATTGCAATTGGATTACGAGAGGGTTAATAAAGATTGATAAAAGCCATTTATAAACAATCGAAAAAAAATGACGGAAAAGATTCTCTAATTTCATGGATATTGATATGATCAGATAGATTAAATGTCCATTAAGTAAATGGGCCTAACAAAGCCATATATTGGTACACTAGTTGACATTGATGGAAATTGATGCCAGTTTTTTGCTGTAAGGACAAACAATATCGCACTTCTTGACATTGGTATTATGTAAATCATTTGATGGCACCTTGTGAGAAACATGAAAAATTCAATAACCATAGTTTTTCTTTGTTGTAAATCAATGATTTATACTCAACACTGTTCAAGTAAAATTGAAGGTATTACTGTTAGTTTGGTAAGATTCCACAATGTCAGTAAACAAACCCAGTTTTGATATAATTGGACAGCATTGCTGAGAAACAGGCGTTTTAATATATGAACTATACATATTAATTATTAGTTTTTAAGGATATTGTGTTTTAAATTTCATTAATTAGACCACGTCTATATTACATTATTTTGTTGACAAAAAGGCATATCGACCCTTTAAATTACGGAATTAATAAAATACATCAATTCTTCCGAATCGTAACATTTTATTGAATATATTGGTTTTTAACTCAGTCTTTCGTAGATTGTTGCGATCAAGTGTAATCGGAAGATATTCGACAATTGTCAGCTGTAGTTGCAATTTGTCTGTAAGAATCAGATATAGCATCTGTTAGCTCCTGAATATTTATATGACGAATTGATTGCTACAATTTGAGTTCGTTTTCCTTCTATTAATTTATCACGCTCTACTAATGGCCCATCTATGACTGTTTCGGCAACCCGACCCGTTTAGTACTATCGTACTTCAGTTGCATCACCTGCCACAACTAATTCTGTTAATTATACTGCTAACCTGATCTCTATCCTTTGACTTGTTTTGTCTGAAAGATCGTAGCTCGGCCGTCCAGCATAATACAGTCCGATAACAGTAATTCGACTAAGAGGGAATTCGGACGAGAAAGTGACAAAAAATTGCAGTCAGAAAAAAAACCTATTTGAACTACTCCCATATATTTATATATATATATATAAAATATTTTAGAATTTTTTCATTTATATCTAGAAAATATCATTTATAAAGTCGTTTCGTCCTGACTAGGTGCCCAATTTGAGCACGCAGTGACGACACCAAACGACGTATAATGTCGTTGCTCTTGTCTGTCCATCCATAAGTTCGCAATTTTTTTTGTGGATACTGTACAGATCACATTCTTATTGCCCCCCGCCTTTCGAAGAAAGTTGGGAGACTATTAAAATGGGTTCGTCCGTCTGTCTGTCCGTCACACTTTTTGGGACACAATAACTCTCTTCCTAATTGAGCTAGAATGTTCAAACTTGGTGTATGTGTTTATTAGGACAATGCCTTGATGGAGTTCGGAGATGAGCATTTTCCGCTTAGGATAAGCAATTTGATTGGTTGATGCTTTGGGACACGATAACTTTAGTTATAATTAAGTGAAATTGATGAAACTTGGTGTATAGTTTCATTACAGTAATACCTTGACTAAGTTCGTTCGATAATGAGCATTATCTGCTTAGGGTAAGCAGAGCAATGCGCAATTTGATTGGTTCAGACTTTGGAACACAATAACTCTCCTTCTTATTGAGTTAAAATGTTCAAACTTGGTGTATATGCTTATTAGCTCAATGCCTTGATGGAGTTCGAAGATGAGCTTTTTCCGCTTATGGTAAGCAGAGATAAGCAATTTGATTGGTTGATGCTTTGGGACACGATAACTTTAGTTCTAATTAAGTGAGAGTGATGAAACTTGGTGTATTGTTTCATTACAGTAATACCTTGACTAAGTTCGATAGTGAGCATTTTCTGCTCAGGGTAAGCAGAGCAATACGCAATTTGATTGGTCGAGACTTTGGAACACAATAACTCTCCTTCTAATCGAGTTAAAATGTTCAAACTTGGTGTATATGCTTATGAGGTCAATGCCTTGATGGAGCTCGAAGATGAGCATTTTCCGCTTAGGGTAAGCAGAGATAAGCAATTTGATTGGTTGATGCTTTGGGACACGATAACTTTAGTTCTAATTAAGTGAGAGTGATGAAACTTGGTGTATAGTTTGACTAAGATCGATAATGAGCATTTTCTGCTCAGGTTAAGCAGAGCTTCTAAATTTGCCAAGACTTTGGAACACAATAACTCTCCTTCGAATTGAGTTAAAATGTTCAAACTTGGTGTGTATGCTTATTAGGTCAATGCCTTGATGGAGTTCGAAGATGAGCATTTTCTTCTTAGGGTAGGCAGAGAAAAGCAATTTGATTGGTTGATACTTTGGGACAAGATAACTTAGGTTCATCTTGATTGATGATTGTTATGCCAATACAATGACTGCATTCTCATTCAGTAATGGATTCGACAGTAACAGTGTATAGACACGATTGACTCGGACACGAGGGCTCTTTTCCTTGGCCAGAGGGGCCCTTTAGTCTGCCTTTAGGTTCCCCTAACTATGGTACATTTTCATTTTTCTTGTCGGTTTTAGCATTTTTCTTTATAAAACACTTTTGGATGACAATTCGTGTACAGTTTGATTGCTCGATACGTTTGAAAAAAATAAATGTGCGATTAATTAATATGTGTCATCTATTTTTTTTTGGATTTCGGCGGGGGACATCAGCCTCACTGTTGGCTTGTTCCATTTTGACGAAACTTGAAATGTAGGTTTATCTCCAAATGATCTAGGTTCCTTTCGATATTGCAATGTATCGGATTGAAATTTCATGGATTATATGGCCCTTTATTGTTCGAACAATCACGTTTATGACTTGTGAATATTCTAGAGTTTACCATTTTTACCTGATTTAGATGAAACTTGAATTGTATGTTTATAACCGAAAGAGCTTCGTTCCATTCGATATTCGCGCATACCACCTGACCGCGACTTCCTGAATTATGGCCCTTAATTGTACGAAACCCACGTTTTTAGATTGTGGTACCCCTAGAGGTCATACTTGTTATATGTCTACGCAAGTAGTATAAAAGTATGCAATACCAAATTTTATTTGATGTATATTCATAACGGATAATGTTGGCATCGGACCATATCTTCCTGCATTATACGAATAAAATGCGCCTTTTTTTTAGCTTGTGGAATCTCTATAGGTAACCATTTTTATTTGACCAAACAACATTTAACTATACACCGTAACTTCCTAATGATGGTTAAGTTCGAATTTCGGAAATGAAATTACCTGACGAATGGCTGCTACTTTGTGACAAATGATTTTACAGAACGTAATAACCAAGTATTTTTTTTACCCTTTAGAGATCACAATTTTGTATCTGATCTTGATCAAACTTAAAACCATTTAGATATATGTGCGTCACTTCCTGGATAATACCAAAAGTTGCATTTTTTGACTGGTTCTCTTCCCATCTCTCGTAAAATATGGGCGTATCTTGTATGGTAACCGTTTGTTATCTTAATAATAGTAATAAGATCAATTTCGTTCCCAGAGGCAGCCGCGGGGCCGGAGGCCTCCGGTTCCTTTGACCGTCCATTTTTACTTCAAACCTAAGCCCCGCCCATTCTGACCTCTGATTGGTCAATCTTTTTGGGTCGATTTCTCGAAAACTAGAGGTCGGATCGTCGTTTCGTTTGTTGTAATCGACTCGCTGACATCAAAAATTCGATCCTAAACGTACAAATTCAAGTTTTTGTAAAGATCTAGTTTTCTACGTGTGGGTATATTTTTAAGTGATTCGGTCATCCAGGCACGTAAAATAAATACATGTCACGTGATTCGTCACTTTCTGGTGGTGGGGGGGGAATGGCTACCCCGATTCACCAGAGAAATTTCTTCAAAAATGTTTCTGGTTTCGAGATGGAAATAAGATGCGATAGAATTGTTCATACTTCATTGTTGTGATAAAAGCTTGTATTACTTACTATACATTACAAATAATGATTCAAAAATTTACTTGCACGAAGCATCAATGGAAGTGCCAAAGGTAGCGGACATTGCATCTAGGAATATATTACCGGTCTACTGAGTATTTGGTTCTAAGCTCATGTCCGCAGGGGGTATTTGTATAAAACAGTTTCCGAAACAAGTTTCCGACCCACGGAAACATATCATTTGGGACATGACCTACAAAAGTATCACCCAGCGTAGCACACACTTTTAAAACGTACATATATGTTTCCGTGACCAATGTTTCGACCACAGGGCCTAATCCCTACAGGGCAAATAGTTTCTTACATCTTACAGGAAACATCTTCGTTCTATTATTGGAATTACTTAAGATTTCCGTTTAAGAATGATTATAAACCAATGGGGTAAATGTAGATCTATCTTAAAATAGATTATCGTTAAAAAAGAATTTATAGAAATCTGCCACCGGCGGTGCATTGAAGTATGCTTTAGAAAGTTCCTTTCCGTGACAAGATTTCATTCATTTATATTTAATATATATGAAGGCAATTAAAGGGCAAGTTCATAGCCTCCTTGATATAGCAAATTTACAGCCTTTGATAATAACTCCCCAACGATATAACTTCAAACAAATCGAAGTGATAAAATCAGATAACTAGAATATGAGTACGTACTGTTTATATAGGAATATTATCTGTAACTACAAAATACAGGGATGTAGCCAGGATTTGCTGAGTGGTGGAAAAAAAAAATTCCGAGCGAAGCGAGGAAAAAATTTTTTTTGGAGGGGGGCGTGGTCTTTTATGAAAATTCAATCCTTCCTGGTGTATTTCCAGAGCATCTGCTGCCTTTTTGTTGTATTTGCTTCAGTACAAATCAAATTTACTTAACTTTTATATTTACATATTCATCAAATTTTTACCAAATTAACTTAATTTCATCAATGATACAGAGACTCTTGCAGGGAGCTAAAAACTTATGTAAATGGTAATTGGTATTACATATACCATTTCAAATTAATTTACTAAAAAAAAGATCAGTTTCAAAGATTCTAAGTCAAAAGCCTCTGGTACTGTAGTGGTAGTCGTACTTATATTAATTACATGATGTAGTGACTAACGTAATAGTGAATGATAAGTAAAACAGTACACTCGCCTTGCCGCCTAATTGATTTATTTTGCGGCAAGTGTAAATAAAATGGACTGTAGCCCAACGGTCTCTCGGATTTAATTTAGATTCGGTAGAATTAACGCAAGAATGAGTACATTAAAAATTGGTCGTAAAACCGAACGTACGACACCATTTACGACATCCAACACTTCAACATTGAAATGCCGTAAATTGGTCTGGGTGGCCTATTTACGGCAAATATACAATTCAAAGACCCTATAGAATCAGAATTATAAATTGATGAATACTCCTTTTTTAAACTAATTTAGGATGGAAGGGTTTACTACAGCACACAAAATTAAATTATGCCGTGGCAGACATGGTTTGCGTCGGCTTTTAATCTATGACTATGGCTTTGCCGTTTGCCGTGGTAAATTTCGAGCGATGAGTTTGTGTACGTACAGTCAGCAGAGTGAAAGAAGGATGAATCATGAATGGGTTTATTAAATACGACTGGGCGGGTTTCTTCGATTTTTTCTTTGTGCTGGGCGGCAAGAAATAGTGCCGGGCGCAAGCGCCCGGCGCCGCCCAGCGTGGCTACATCCCTGAAAATAATAAGGAAGCTTTTAACAATTTTCCGAATACGTATATTGTTTAGGACCGGAAAATGTGTTCCCGAAACCCTAAAATCTCTTCTTCGATATACTTCCTTAATTAACATGGACTAAATAGAGAATCTCCTACGAGTGTTTTTTGATATCAAAAAATATCAACACAAGTTGATAAAGTGAAAAAAACGAGGCTCTGCCGAGTTTTTTTTTTTTTTTACTTTATCAACTAGTGTTGAAATTGTTTGATATCAAAAAACACGAGTTGGAGATTTTATTTATCACCCAATCCTTTCTTACATGCACAAATAAATAAATATAATTATTTGGTATAGATTTCACTTTTAAGAATCTAATCACATTACAGCGTAGTGATACATCAGTTTTTTGACAGCAGTTTAGCTATTGCAAAGTCCTATATATTGACCCAGTATTTCCTTCAAGGTCAATTAAATAAAAACAGTTTCTTTTTAACTAAAAAAAGGTAACTTTTTATTTAAAATAAGTGGTTTCTTTAAAATAAAAGAAAGTAGTTCCTTTTTGATTGACCAATCAAATTCATGTAAAGTATTATGTAATTTATGTAGATTATGTAATTTATCATACAAGCGATATCTACTGTCAAATGTATTATTGGGGGATAAAGATGATATGAAATACTGTTCTTATTTTACAGGTTAATGGTCATGATTTTTCCACATAGAATGAAATGGTTTACTCTTATGTTGTGTTTGCTTTTATGCATAGCAGATGTAACAAACTCGTTTATTAACCCATCTACAACGCTGGGCTGTCATATCCGACATTATACACAAGAAATAATCAAACCCTGGTTCGACGAAGATGGCAATCTCCATCCATGTGTCGGATTCTTTCAAGTCGATTCTTGCTGGGGTAGATGTGACTCAACTGAAGTAAGTATTGCGCTAATATTATGAATAGAATGATTGTGGTATTGGCCTGGGGTTTTAAAATCAAATAATTAAAAGTAATACTAAAAACGTGTCTCTTTTATAATAAAAAGCTTAGTGTCTTGAAATAAAGACCTGTTTGGGAACACTATGGCAATGCAATGTTTACAATGCGATCTAGCGTCCTTGAGATGCTTGCACTCAAAAATGTCCTTTACTCTCAAGGGAATATAACATTGTTCGCAGCTCGCTGAGGCTCTCGCTTCAATATGAAAAAAAGGTATGACTAATACAAAACATCTTCACATCCTCCCTTTTGGCTCTATGGAAAATGGGCCAATATTCAAGTAGCAGTTTAATGTGGTGACGTATGTGTGTGCTTGCAACCCCCCCCCCCCCCCCCAAGACCGATGTCATATAGATATTTTAATATTATGCACACTACCAATGTACCATTCTGTTTCCCGGCCCATTAGACTGATCTGGCTTCTAAACGTCTTGTATTGTTCTTTTGGTTTTCACGTGGACGTATATTGTCGTCGCCCCTGTCCGTCCGTCCACAATTGTTTGTGAACACAATTTATATCCGATTTTAATCAAACTAGAAATGTAGGTTTATCACCCTAAGATCTCGGTTTCTTTCGATATTGGCATGTATCGGGCTGTAACTTTCATGAATCGATTTTGATGAAACTTGAAATATATATGTTTATAACCCAAAGATCTTGGTCCGTTCCGATATTTGCGCATATCGGATCGTAACTTCCTGAATTATGGCACCTAAACTCTACAATGATAAGCTTACCGCCATTCTTGATAAACATGCTCCTTTACGCACCAAGACCGTTACAATTAGACCCAACACACAGTGGTTTACTGAAGATGTCAGGTCAATGAAGAAGCTTGAACAGAAAGCGGAGCAGGTATGGAGGACAACCAAGTTAGAGATACGTCGCCAATTGTATGTTAAAGCGAAATTTCAAACAACCAGATGTATTAGGGAACCTAAACAAACTTATATCCTGAACAAATTACAAGACGCATCCACTAATCCTAAACAGATTTACCAGATTATCAACAGTTTAAACCTAAATCCAATAACATCTTGCCAGATACAAATAACCCCCCAGGACTTGCTGACAATTTCTCCGAATTTTTCCAGAACAGAGTTGAAAAGATAATGCAAAATTTTGACTCCAACAAATAAACCCCCCAGGACTTGCTGACAATTTCTCCGAATTTTTCCAGAACAGAGTTGAAAAGATAATGCAAAATTTTGACTCCAACAACATTACGGATTTAACTCCATTTGCTGGTAAGCCATTAAATCAATTCTCAACTGTCACTACCGAACAGATTGCAAAACTTATCTCGTCGTCAGCCCCAAAGTCATGCAGTTTAGCTCCAATACCGACGAACATTACCAAGTTATGTATATCTGAACTTGCCCCGGTCATATCAGACATTGTGAACAGCTGTATTGAAATAGGTATAGCTCCAGATCCAATGAAACTAGCATTAGTAAATCCGCTTCTAAAGAAACCATCATTAGATCCAGATGAACTTAAAAACTATAGACCAGTGTCCAATCTCTCATTCATATCCAAAATTATGGAAAAAGTTGTTGCCGAACAAATGATCTGTCATCTACGTTGCAACAATTTGATAGAGCCTTACCAATCTGCCTACAAGTCCAAACACAGTAAGTACTGAGACAGCTTTAATGAGAGTATAAAATGATATTCTTAAGGAAATGGACGCCAATAAAACTGTATTTCTTGTTTCACTGGATCTTAATGCAGCATTCGACACTCTTAAGCATCAAAGTGTGCTAAGGCGACTTTCAGCAGAATTCGGCATCACAGAAACAGCTCTATCGTGGTTTACATCTTACCTATGTGGACGCTTCCAAACTGTGGTAGTTGACGGACATAGCTCTAAACCAGGTGCCGTGAAGTATGGGGTACCACAAAGCTCGGTCTTAGGTCCTCTGCTATTCACAACCTACACATCATCTCTTGGTATTATCATACGCCACAATAACCAAAAGTATCAGCTGTATGCTGATGACACTCAGCTCTACATAGGCTTCGAGCATTCCAATGAACAAGATGAGATTGGTAAACTGGAAAAGTGTTTGTCGGAAATTCGTTACTGGATGAAGGCAAATAAGCTGAAGCTAAATGATGACAAGACTGCATTACTTAAAATTGGAAGCAAATACCATGTCAGCAAAACAAAAAGCAATTCTTTGAAAATTGGTGACACTAAGTCTGTACGAAATTTAGGCGTGCATTTCAATTCTCTGTGCGATATGTCTGAAAACATTACGTCTGTGTGCAAGTCTGTCAACTTTCATCTTCACAACATCGGTAAAATACGCAATTTTATTGACCAGCCAACAGCAAAGATGCTAGTTAACTCCCTTGTAACATCCAGAATTGACTACTGCAACTCACTCCTATACAATTCTCCCAAATATTAGATTGGCCGGTTGCAGAAACTACAAAATAAAGCTGCCAGGATAGTTACTAGGTCAAAGACATTTGAGAATATCAGTCCAATTTTGAAAGAACTTCACTGGCTCCCAATCAAGTACAGAATCGAATTCAAGATTTTATCCATGACCTATGCAACCCTAAACTGTGAATTTGTCCCAGAATACCTAAAAGATCTCCTGATCCCATATACTCCATCCAGAACCCTGCGCTCATCTTCAAGTAATGGCTTGTTAAACCAAAAAATAAGACAATTGCCGGAACAAGAACATTCAGCTATGCTGCTCCTGATTTATGGAATGGTTTAAATGAATCCCTGAAAAGTGCATCATCAATAACCACATTTCGGAAAAACCTTAAAACCGTCCTTTTCCAGAGAGCTTTCAAGTGTTGATTTTTTGAGTGTCTTACATGTGCTGTAATCGCTTGTCTCTGTTTGTAAAATGTACTATGTTTATTTTATTCTGTTTCAATGGCATTTAGTAATTGAACTAGAGTATACAGGTCACAATTCTATGGAATACAATTACTGCTTATTACTGAGCGACGTTTCGACTAGGCAATGATAAAATCTAAAAAGAGACAAGTCAATATATATTTATTTTATTATTTCGATTTTTCGTTATTACGAATTGTGTTAGTAAAGCGCCACCGAGCAATACTCGTGTTGGATACTCCTCGCTATGTAAATGATAAAATTATTATAAATTATGATTGGAAAAAGAAAATCGCCCTTTTGAGCTTGTGGTCACAATTATCCGATTTAAAAAAAAATAATGAAGGTTCAGTTCGAATTTCATGAACATCGGGCCAAGATTGCCAAAAAAAAAATGGCCGCCGCTTTTACGCGAATAGTGTACAAAATATGGTAACTTAAGGTTGTGGACCCTGTAGAGGTCACAGTCATCAATTATGGCCCTTGATTGTAGGATAAATCACTTACTTTATAGTTTTTTCTCTATCCATCTATCGAAAATATTGGCGTATCCTGCTTGGCGTCCCTTTTTTTTTAAATATCTGCAATTTTCAACTGAAATTCGAATATAATAAAATAAAGAAGAGCAAACTTCTGGGTTTAGAGGTTGGGTATGGTACTATTTTACTTTCGGATAAAAATGTCACTTTCAAAAGCATTGACATTTATATACAGTGACAAAATATACTCTCGTAGTGCTATAAATCAAATGTTGATATTAAAAAATTTCAAAGAATTACTTGATGGTTTGTAATCTAGATCGCTTGCTTCCGGCTCATCTATTCAAACTTTTGACTTTCCTACTTTGTACACTAAAATTCCCCATAGTAAATTAAAAGCCCGGTTGAAAGACATTAGTTCGTCTACATCGGGAAATGCTAGATATCAATATTTAGTTGTAAATTACAATTCCACATATTTCGTTAAGAATCACTGTGATTCCAAAAACAAATTCAACGCTATCAAGATAATTCAGATCTTGGATTATTTAACTGATAACATCCTTGTCGAATTTGGAGGGGAAATATATCAGCCCATGGGCACCAACTGTGCACCTTTGCTTGCTGATTTGTTTCTCTATTTGTACGAAGCCCATTACATGCAGGCGCTAGTAAAAACAAATAAACGATTGGTCAGATATTATAATTTCACTTATCGATTACGTTTTATCAATTAATAATCCTAAATTTAGTGATTATGTAGAATTCACATATCCTGATGAGCTCGAAATTAAAAACACCACTGACAGTGACAATTACCCTTCCTACTTGGTCTGCGTCTCGATTTTGTAAATTGCCATAAACTGAGTGTTAAATTGTACGATAAACGTGATGACTTTGTCTTTCCGATTGTTAACTTTCCATTTATTAGTAGTAACATTCCAATATCACCAACTTATGGAGAGCTTGTTCCTTTTATTCTGATGTTTAAGCAGATCGAGGCATTTGTCATCTCCGCTTCAACTACAATGATACTTGCGCACTAAACCCATAAAAACCTTTAAAAAAAATTTATGGCCGTCATATTGACTTGATTGGTAAATATAACGTGTCTCTCTCGGCTATTATTCTAGACATATTTAATTGACATGTCTACTACATCTTTAACACAATTCATCACGTGTATTTTGCATATCAATAGTTCACTGGCCAATTATGCTATTTCGCCTAATTGTTTGGATGCAGCTATGGCGGGTGTGGTTCCGGACAGGGTAAGCCTACTCTTCCTGACACCTGTTACCTCTGTTTGTCGTGTATTTTATACACGGAAAGCAGTCTATTTGCTGATTACACTATTTTGCCTATAACGTTTTTTAGGACTTAGAATTATGTCTTATGGTTTGAATTGTTCGTACTTGGTTTTATTTTATATTTAACCAGGATTCTTTGGTTATTTCAGATAGGAGATTTCAAGATGCCTTTCAAGATCAGCAACCATCCGGTTTGTACATATGCTGGTAGAATCAGACGAATCGTAACCTTGGATCATTGTATAGGCCACCCCGAACCGGAAGTAGAATTATTCGATGCATCAAGATGTGAATGTCGTCGGTGCAACTCTGAATTCGAAAGTTGTGAAAATTTAAATGGTTGAATATGCCGAAGCTCAATTTGAAAACATTTCAACTAACATCAGTCGAAACAGAAACAAAATAATATTTATACAGCTTACTGTTGCTTAAAGTAGACACTTTATCTGATAGTAATGGTACAACACCGTTTATCAATTTCACACAAATCGTAGTCCTATATTGACAAATTATTATCTGTGATAGTTCTGATTCTAAAATAGATTCCTGATCGTTTCGATCATCACGGTCTAAATTGTTTCCGCTTCATCTATGACGAATATTAGTCCCAGATAATCTTGTGTATTTTGATCGGACGAAATGACCTTCACATTGTATTTGAAATAATTTAAGAAATAATTTATACAGAATGCATTATTGTCGATTGCGGTATTTCCGAGGGATCACTGCTCAAAGCCTTGTGGTTAACGCAGAGACAAAATAAGTAATGGTAATGCTGGAACGACCGAGGGTTTCGTGGACCAAATGATGGAACTACGTCATTATTTATACCAGTCTGACGTTATATGCCTGTAATGAGATAAGAATTTCTTGTGGTTTTTTTGTTAAAATATAGGGCGTGTTATGCATAAATATCGACTATCTAGAGAAAGCAAACAATTATAATCTCAAACATTTTACATATCTTGAAAGACTCAGTTGATTTATTTGCTGCAAATATAGGAACATCCTTCAAATGTGATGGATTGTAAAATGTTTTCATCTTGACACAAGACCCGAAATTTGTCCGATGTTTTAGACCAAATAAACAGAAATAAAATATTTACCCAAAGATGATGCAAAGTTGCACGTCTACAAATTTTATACATAATACCACTGGGAAATTAAACTGATCAAAGGTTTTCTATTTTTTTTAAATATTTTGCATCCGTTATGTCATTTTGTTTCAATGACTACTTTCCTTCAGGGAGCGCTCTCGATGTGATCATTTTGTAATGTAGCGATATCGAGTGTTCTAGGGAGTGGTGTCATAGCAAATTGTACTAAAGAACAGATAAATGATTTATTTACGGTTTTCTTTGGCGAATGGAATGTCATTTGGTAAATATTTTACACACACAGTTAACGAAAACGGACAAATCAGTCAGTAGATTTAACCACCCTAACTGCAAATTATATTTTATATGGATAGTAGGTCTACAAAAACACACAACATAGGCCTACGTCAATCTTTGAAATTTACTTACTTTATACGAAATGTATTTGCTTTCCGCTGATGGGTTTTCCCTAGATATGTCATTTGTTAACGTTTGGGTTTGACAAGGTCAGCACGGTGCCTAACTGGTCTGTAAATTATTTTTATACGCCCACATTTTTATGTGGACGTATATTGTCGTCGCCCCTGTCCGTCCGGACGTCCGTCACAATTCTTATCCGATTTTGACGAAACTTGAAATATAGGTTTATCCCCAAAAGATCTCGGTTCCTTTCGATATTGGCATGTATCGGATGAAAACTTCATGGATTATGGCCCCTGATTGTACGAAAAATCACGTTTTTAGCTTGTGGACCCTATAGAGGTCACAATTTTAAACCGATTTTGATGAAACTTGACATGTATGTTTATAACCCAAAGATCTTGGTTCCTGTCGATATTTGCACCTATCGGAATGTAATTTCCTGAATTATGGCCCCTGATTGTCCGAAAAATCGCCCTTTTTAGCTTGTGGTCCCTCTGGAGGTCACAATTATTATCCGATTTAAAAAACCGTTTGATTATATCACCGTTACACCCTAAGGAAGGTTGAGTTCGAATTTCGGGAAAATCGGACGAAAATTGCCATACAAAATGGCCGCCGTTTGTACGCGAACACTGTTAAAAAATTGTATATCATGGTTTGTGGACCTTGTAAAAGTCACATTTTTAAATCGATTTTGATGAAACTTGAAATTCATGGTTATAACCCAAAGATCTTGGTTCCTTTCGATATTTGCGCATATCGGATTGTAACTTCCTGAATTATGGCCCCTGATTATACGCAAAATCGCCTTATTTTAGCTTGTGGTCCCTCTGGTGGTCACAATTATTATCCGATTTAATAAAACGGTTGATAATATTACCGTTACACCGTAAGGAAGGTTGAGTTCGAATTTCGGGAAAATCAGACCAAAATTGCCATACAAAATGGCCGCCGTTTGTACGCGAATACTGTTAAAAAATTGTATATCATGGTTGTGGACCCTGTAGAGGTCACAATGTTAATTTGATTTTGATGAAACTTGAAATGCATGGTTATAACCCAAAGATCTTGGTTCCTTTCGTTATTTGCCCATATCGGATCGTAACTTCCTGAATTATGGCCCCTGATTGTCCGAAAAATCACCTATGGTTCCTCTGGAGGTCACAATTATTATCCGATTTAAAAAAAACGTTCGACTCTATCACCGTTACACCCTACGGAAGGTTGAGTTCGATTTCGAGAAAATCGGACCATAATTGCCAGAAAAAATGGCCGCCGTTTGTACGCGAACAGTGTGAAAATATGGTATATCAAAGTTGTGGACCCTGTAGAGGTCACAATTTTTAATTCGATTTTGATGAAACCTGAAATGCTTGTTTATAACCTAAAGATCTTTATTCTTTTCGATATTTGCACATATCAAATTATAACTTAATAAATTATGGCCTTTGATTGTAGGAAAAATCACTTTCGGTATTGCTTGTTCTCTGTCTATCTCTCGAACAATTATTATCTGATTTATAAAAAAACTCTGATTATATTATTGTTGCACCGTACATACGTAAGGAAGGTTGAGTTCGAATTTCGTGAAAATCGTACCAAAATTGCCACACGAAATGGTCACCGTTTGTACGCGAATAGTGTAAAAATATGGTATATCATGGTTGTGCACTCTCTACAGGTCACACCATAATTATTGTCGGCTTCGAATTTCATGAATATCAGACTGGAACTGACCAACAAAATGGCTGCTCCCAATACAGTATGAAATACAGGACTTAATGATGTACATGTAGGAAAAATCACTTTCGGTATTGCTTGTTATCTCTCAAAAATGTGGGCGTATCCTGCCTGGCAGTGCCAGCCTATCTTCTTTATTCATGTACCACTTTAGAACCCCCCAAAATTACACTTAAACAATCAGTTCTGTAATCCCCTCCCTTCGTCACAGCTCCTGAAATGATTTTCTGCAGATAGCAAAGATAAACGCCGTCAGATCATGGTCATATGCATTGCATTATTCATTTGAATTTCTTTATGTATTTCATTTGATTTTTCCCCATCGCTTGACGACGATTCGACCGGACACTGATATCTACACGCAAGGGTTTAGTAACTGCACCCTACATATAAACCTCGAGGTTGATCTTGGGAAAAGACTCAATAACAACATCAGTGACAGTTATATAACCTTTTATTAATAAATAGTTATTCTGAATTCGATTGATTCATTAAACTATCGTTAATTATCACCTTATGAAAGTAATTATCGCATTTCTGTGGTTTTGTTATCAGCTTTATCATGAATATATACATTTAAAATGCATTATTTTTGATTTAGATTCACATGGAAAATTTCAGCCAAATTATTTTATTCATTCTCAATATACATTGCTACGATTGTTCAATTAAATTATTAAATCAATCTATTGAAAATCCTACAGTCTAAAGAATTAATTATGGACTTCCGCGAACAAATGTCGAAGTGATGACTTGCATAACACTGAGTCCACAATTGGCAGTTTTAGCTCTTACATAAGAACAGAAAAGCGTTCGAAAGTAGTATAATGAATGTTCAACTAAATACTTATACTGTAAAATGGCTTAAATGTACATTTAGTACATTTTAAAAAATTATGTATACATACATGTATTTACAAATCATGTTTAAATTGTGTATATTTTTGCAAAATTAAAATCGTTTTAAATTCAGTTTTCCTTTTATTATTTTAAATGTACTTAAATTTCAGTATTATCCTATCGAATTTAGTGAAATTCTTAAATAAGCACTGAGTTCGTAATACATGGCTATGGTCAGCTAGCCATTCAGCCACCGTAGGAAAGGGCCGTTGGTGTCACAGATCTCGACTAACTGATCAACTTGTAAGATGGTCTATTTCACCATCCATCAATCAGCAAATCGAATAATTACACATACTGAAGACTGGACTTAGTAGCTATGTATCAAAATCTTTACAGCAACTACCTTTACCTTCCTTTAAAATAATTGTAGCTTCTATTAAGTTCACAAGGTTTTCGGAAAATGGGTAATTACGGAAGGGATGGTGGTAAAATGTTGAATATTGACAGCGTTCGTTCTCTCACGACCCTATTCTTCACACAGAAAAAAACCCTTAAATTTATCCTCTATAGCGTCCTCAGTATAAGGTTACGTTGAATCTTGGCAGAGATCGTCCTGTTGTAGTGCCAATACATTAAACGATATTCTATCGCCTTTACAATGGTTCCGGTGAAGAGAGTGGTTCTCAGTGTGCCGCAATATATTCCTAAATTTTGAACGGCACACTCATAAAACGCGCAAAAAAACCCCAAGATCCTAATTGAGTATTCACTGTAAGTTCATAGCTGTGTTTTTCTTTACCTAGTTTGGGTCATTTGACAAGTCTGGAGTCATTCTATTAGTCTGTGTTTACTGTTGTATGCCGTTTGTGACTTGGACATGTTTTTATTTTGTAAAATTCAAATATTTTTCCTATATATTTAGCCAGGTGTTCCGCTATTTTTTCATGTGTACCAAGGTGTGCCCTTGGCAAAAAAGGATTGAGAACCACTGATGTAGCCCCTACTGCGTTGGAAAGCCAATTGTTGGCGGGTCGACAAGATTTTAGATCCTCTAGGGGTCACAATTTGGATCCGATTTTGATGAATCTTGCAATACATGTATAACTCAACGATTACAGTTCCTTTCGATATTCGATTATATCGGATAGTAACGTCCTGAATTATGACCCTTGATGGAACGAAAACTCGCTTTTTTAGCTAGTCACAATTTTTATGCGTCCGCATTTTCATGTAGACGTATATTGTCGTGTGTCCACAAGTGTTTTCAACACTCTACAGGTAACATTTTTTATCCGACGGCATAGCCTACAAGTGGACGAATAAAAATGTCAGTTCCAAAATGAACTATTGTCTGTTGAATCGACGTTAAATGTCCATTCCCCACTGTCATACACATCACAGGTTGACATATTAAATTATTAAGGAGATAATTAGTGTTGTTAATCTGTTTAAAATGTGTTAAGCTATGTTTGAACTATACCAATGAATAAATAATACTCAATAAATATTCATCAATGGTGAGAATATTAACTTGTCATTATATATCTTACTGGTAAAAGGTTTGTTGCAGTTCACAACGTCACATGAAATCTAAATGTCATGCGAAATTAGTTGAAATTCCCTTGATGAATGATTATTTCAGTTCGCGCGCCAGATCAGTATTTCTACTGTCCATATACACCACGTGATAATTTAATTACTTATATACCTTGGTTTAAAGCCTTACTATATATACATGTATAATCATTATTGGAAATGCACATGTAGAACAATACAACTACATGATATCGTTCCATATCGCTTAAAGGACAAGAAGCCAGGTGGTTCACAACTGTCAAAACGTACTTATAAAATACGTGGTATTAGTGTCTATAAAGCATCTGCTGTTGGGCGTTATGTTATTTTCTAGTAAACTTCGTCTGTAGATTAAAGTTGCTTTCCCGGGTACAAACTGGTTGATTAGATGATATATTAGGACTAAAAACCTATTCAAACTAATTAATTTATCATAAGTTTGCTTCAAATCCTTCTCAAAACTGTAATTGCCAAGTATACCCTGTAATGAAAATCAATCAAAAGAGGCCATGTTTGCGTCAGGGGATTACCCTCTCCATCCCCTGCGGCCGGAGACGGGTGAGAATTCACTGCATACACAAGACGATGCTGTCTGTAATCGCTGACTATTTATTACAAATATCGAATCCTTATAAAATTCTGGGATTATCCACTGCCTGCGTCTTTTCCGTGATTTTTACCCAGAAAGTGTTGTAGGTCTAACTCTTTACAGTTTATCTATATGTACACATAGCGCTCAATGTACTGGTGCAGCATTCTACGTCACGCGTGGGGATAGCACTAATCGGCGGGCTGTTGATTAGGGGAACCCTTACATTTTTGTTCTGTATGCGCTCAATGAGTTGTTTTTCAGGGAATCCAGTATTTTTCTAGTAAGATTGGATATCTCTACTTTCTATATATATAAATACCAAAATTGCCATACCACCCAATAAATACTTTGCTGGGAACCCATCTTTAAATGTATGGAATGGATTTATAATGTGAGGGTGGCACACCATAAGTAATTAGTTTCGGATATTTCGATAATTTTACCACATTAAAGAAACGGTCGTGTTGTATTTAACAAGTTACAGCGATTTAAAAATCAATTTAAAATATATACACATTACGTCAAGTCATTCTCTGGTTGACTGACAGGCCTAGACAATCAAAACTATTTTCTACGAAACATTACCGAAAGCTAGACAAATAAATAAATCTAATTTAGTAACTCAAAAGTTAGGCAACCCATAAATTGTTTACAGAACCATGTAAAAGGAAAATAATATGGTAATTCATGTCTAACGACGGATCTTCGGAGAAATTAATGTTTTCTGAAGATGTCGCTCCTAATGGTATAGTTAATAATAGGGAAAATTTTAAAGCAAAACGAACGTAATTGTCCAAGGCTGCTGTAGTAACCAAAAAGGTAAATATTACTGCTATTCAGAATCGTTAACATAATTTTTACGGCTTTAATAGTTGATAGAAGTGTAGAAAATTCTACGTGCGATGGCTTCTTGTAGCCTAATAGAACATATTTCTTGGTCCGTATTTAAAGGATATCTTATGTCAAAAGATACATGAAAGTATTTATCGGATGGTCATTACCATTAAAAGTATAACAATTTTGGTACAAATGGAAAGTAGAAATATCTAATCTTACTAGAAAAATAAGGGATTCCCTGAAAAATACCCATGGAGCGTATACAGGGCAAAATGTTGGCGAAGAGGAATATCTGCACGCGTGACATTAAAGATTGCACGCGGATATTGGTGTACATGTTATGAAGAGTTAGATGTATAACATTTTCTGGGATAAAAATCATGGAGAAAAACGCCGACACTTGATAATCTGAGAATTTTTAGGGATTCGTTATTTGTAATAAACAGACAGCGATTAAATTTACAAATATACGGGGACGATTGCAGATTGCGGAATGACCCCAATGTTTTACTTTTACTATTTCTTGTATTATAGCGTTTTAATCGTTAGTATTTATTCGGGTAGAGAATAACGTCATACAGACATCTTTCGTACACACAATACCATTCCAAAGTTAAGGCACTGACACAATTTATCAAAATTTATGATAGATTGTTAAAGAACATTAAAGCCGAATTGCCATACGTAATGCTAAATGTTGTTTATATTCGTTATACATTTTAAAATAATAAAGTTTACAATATCCACCATTATACCACGACCTTTCGATAACTGCAATTGAAATCTATTGAAAATGAATTCTCTTTTTAAAAAAATCTACGAAAACACGATGCCTACTATTATAATTTATAGTCATACTATCTTCATATATTATTTCGACAAACATTTACCTTGTAATGAGAATAAAGATTTTAATAGTGTAGAGTGCCTTCTGCACACAGATAACTATCTTCTTCGAAAATAGATCTCTGTCCTAAATTGCCTCCATATCCCCCAAATAGTAAACATGTACTATTTGTAATGTGGTTCTACTCGATTTCATATCTGCCATACAGACAAAGACTACATAAAAACCTTTCAATGATAATAGAATTACTAAGAGTTTTCGACTAAAATCGTCCATTTAGGAATTAAAATGTCGGTCACCTAGCTTTGAGTCTGTTTTCAAGCCGGAGCTAGTTGTAGACAAATGCTAGTTTAGTACAAGTCTGATGGTGCTGTTACGGTGTTCCCACAAATTCATTCTTTTTGGCGATTGCGGGTATTCCATAATTTAACTGTACACAAGTTTTTCACACAGCCTCGGAGATCTAACTTGCAGCCTTTGAATACCGATATAAGCTAAAGACACTTAATTACGTGGAAAATTTCAGTATTTTTTTTTTTACTTAACTTTAAGAAGACGTCTGAATTCGGACCCTGATTATTCTTGTGCCTGTAATCACTTGACAACAGGTCATTTGAACGTGATGAGTCCATTATAAGAGCAATAATTGTACCTGCGTGGTGCACCCTAGCAATGAACGCCTTCGGGATTTGACGTTGTATTATATATGGAAACCTACAAGACATGGCGGAAGTAATTAGTAATGGCCGATTCACAAACAATTTTGATTACGTATTTTACCGAACATAATGGATTAGAAATTGCTACAATCTCCTAAACATATGGAATGAAATGGGGTTTAGCACCCCATTGGTCTGCTCCGATTGGGCTACGGCCTATTCTTATATCGAATTCCACCTAGCAAGTGATATTTTATGGGCACGACGACTTGCAAATGGGACCTCAGTTTTCTGTCTCATCTAAATGACTCAACCGCTGTATCCGCAATCAACATGAAACTACATGGTAGGAATAAGGAACACATCGATGCATTCAAACTGGCATATTACAAATTATGTATTGGCTTCCGGAAATTTTCGAGTCTTTCCGATTTTTCCCGAACTTGAATAATTCTCTCAATTATAAAATAGATAGTGTCTCTCATTCTCGATTTTTTATTCCGATTTCCGAAAACAATTAATGTCAAAAAGTTCGGCCTTGAAGTATAACGGTTTTATCAAGAGTTCAAAACGACAGGTTTTTCCAGTTTAATTTAATTGGTATTAAATCTTAATAATGCATGTCAGTACTCCTTGTGTATTCTAGTCACGCATATGGTACCGTAAGTACCTCAAATATGGCCCGTGGTTGTACATTAAGAGTGCGATTTTTGCTTATGGACCATCTATTTATTAGTTATAATCTTTTAAAAAAATCAATGATACACCCTGATCATTATGGCAGTGTAAAGTTAGCTCGATTTTCGATATTCGTGAATATTGAAAAACGAGTAGCTCCCTTTTCGTCAAACTTGAATCTCAAAAAAGCAGATGTACATCTACAGAATGTCTCCATTGGGGACATCTGGGCAGTGGATTCATATAAAAACTGCTCTTTCTCCTTGTTTTTTTTTTTATATTGGCGAATCTCGTTTTTCGATATTCAGACTTGAATCCCAAAAATATATATCGCAGAATGTCTCAAAAAACATTTGATTAAATCAGTGTTCTAAGCTGAACAAAGGATATCACAGATGAGGATACCTGGGCATTGGATTCACATAAATCTGCAACCTTTCCTTGTTTTTTTATATATATATTGGCGAATGTCGAAAAACGAGCTACTCCTTTTTCGATATTCAGGCTTGAATCTCAAAATACAGATTGTAATCATGTATATCTACAGAATGTCTCCAAAACACATTTGATAATCAGTGTTCTAAACCGAACTAAAGATATCATAAATGAGGATGCCTGAGCAGTCGATTCACATAAAAATTGCACTTTCTCGTTGTTTTTGATATTGGCGAATGTCGAAAAAGGAGCTACTCGTATTTCGATATTCAAGCTCGAGTCTCAAAAAATTTAAAATCTGTATTTTTGAGATTCAAGCTTCAAATCATAAAACAAGTATCTGAAGAATGTCTGCGTGGCAACCGCTTATTCATATGTAATTCCACGCAGTAATATTCCTACAAAATTAAAAGAATTAGTTTCATTACGGAAAATAGGTTAAAGGTTTAATTGCTAACAATAGACAGAAGTTTTGAAATTTATAATGACTGTCCATTGATTTGGGGTGTTATATACTATTAGGGCATCGTCCTGGTCGGGCATTTGGAAAATACTGTAGGACATGTCCGGAAGAAAACTCAAAACTTAAGATTTCGTCACTTTCGACACAAATTTTCATACCCTTGAAGGTTAAATGACAACGATTTTATTTTTTTAGGTTGTTAAATTAGGTCAAAATGCAAATAAAAGGGAGTTATCGGAATTTAAAGAAAGGGTATAATTCGGGTGTCTGCTGACTTATGGAAAGTGAGGTTGCACTGGGTGTCCATTTTTTAAAATATGGTAGGATGAGACCCGAACTATTATCACCAACCAAATCACAGTTCGCCATTGGTCGATTAACGGCTATAGCAATGCCACAAAAATGGTCGACATTTGACCTGAAAATGACGTAAATTGACCGAAACACGTAACCCGGCTGTATTTCAGAAATAGTTGATTTCTAAAATCGCCGATTTTGGCTGGGAGTAGAACCGATGGGTCGAACAAACCCTGTACATATGAACTCAATCGACCAATTCCCACCTCCGAACCTTCTGCATGATTTTCTCGTACAACGGTTCGTAAAACTTAGTCTCATTTATAATGTTTGCAAAGCTCACAAAACCCGTTGAAATTTTGTATGGCAACATTGTACTATATCGATTATTTTATCATAACGTACGTCATCGAGTACAAAAGACAATAATTATAATAATAAACTAACTTTTTTATTAACATTTGTTATGCAAGACATATGAAGGACTAACTCCATATAATAACAAGTATTATATACTTCCGGTGATAATGAAAATGTTCAATTAGTTTTATGAAATCAGAAATGGCACAAGGCCACTTTTATGGATCAAAAACCTTGAAAAGTGACTTGTAGAAAATCGTATATTTCTCGGCAACCGTAGAAACTATTTTTTGGTATATATGATCGTAAGGGTTCAATCTATTTGTTGATTGAAATCAAATATAATTCTAAAAACATTACAAATCAGACTCATTTGGTATAAGGTATCACACAGTGAAAATTTTATGAAAGTCGAATAATAATTGACACGTTTATGGACAAAAAACCTTGAAAAGTGACCTGTTCAAAATCGGCTATTTCTCCGCAACTAAACAAGTTAGAAATCATTTTGAGATATATATATGATCGTATGGGTTCATTCTATTAGTTGATTGGAATTAAATATCAAAATTTTAAATAAATAACATTTGAACAAATTATTTGTTTCGAAGGCTACAATACACTTTATGCTCAAATTACGTCGTTTCCGGTGACATCGAAAATGTGAAATTGGTTTGACCTAGTTAAAATTGACATTACGCATCAAATGGTGTCACTTTAACGAAAATCCAATAATAAATGATTCTTTTACAGACAAACTAGCGCAAAAGTGACTGATCTCTCGGCAACTGCTCATATTACAAACTATTTTTCACATACATTCTCTTCGTATGGATTTTTGCTACAAGTTTATGAAAGTTGCAAAGAAATATTTTAAAAAATGAAAAGCCTGAATGGGTTGTGATTAGATCATTTTCTCACCTTTTTACACCTTTAAATCCAAATAGCGCAAAAATGAAATTAAAAAAACCTGCTTCCGATGTTTTTTGCGCCTATACATGGAACATCTTTTAATTTAAAAAAAAAAAATAGTATTTGCTTGCGAAAAGACGTTCCTAACCGCCAAAATACACTGTAAACATGTAATATTCAGTGTCATTGACGTAACTCATGTGTATCGAAGGTGGTGCAATGGTCAATTTCGAACTTTCACCCAATGCCTGAAATAAATATGATATAGCTGCAAATTTAACTTTTTTTTACACTGAACTTGGTTTATGTGATTGGCTAGATGACTCTTGTGGGAAACACACAACCTCTAACAGAACAAATATCTAAATATTGTAAAAGAGAATTGTTGTTACGACTAAGCTACAGGTAATATAGGCAACAGCCTAGCAATATCTTTGAATCTCCGAAAATGACGAAATCTAGCAAGGGATAATGCGACCTAATGGTCGTGTTTCGCCGTATTTGGAGAATAAAAGACACAGGATTCGGAGCAGCTGGTGTTTCTTTCCACGCTGTCTTCAACTTAGAGTCTATTATCGATTATGTAATGGCTCTGACAGTTTAGACCCCGTTACAGCACAACAAAGTGGGGGAAGTTTCCTACGCTGGGTGCAAAGATTACTAAAGTTTCCTGTTGCATTATTATATCAAACACATTGGGTAAGCACGAACGGGGGGGGGGGGGGGCATTTGGTTTGTTGTATGCAAACCATGCCAACCCTCTGAAACGCACAGGAATGTAGTGTTGCGCTATTAGGTCTTGCGATTCTTCTAGCCATATAAAGAACAAAGCTCTTTTAGTTAAATGCCTTCTGTGGAAGACAGCGATTATCCTAGCTTTGATCCCACCAACGCCCTGACCCTGTAGCCTTGTTGGTTTCTTTTCAGTTGAGAATAGACTTCTCTGATTGGGTAGGTAGCGTTAGCCAATTAGCTTTTGGCAGAAGTTGGCTGCCCCATCAAAGCAGATGTCAAGATAAGTTTTTTGTGCAAATTACTTTTTAAGAGTCTTTAGTGTCAGGTTATTTCAATCTTCACCTTTAGTTTTCTCCCAGGCTGCACATGTTAGCCTCGTCCATCGAGTTACTTCGGTACAAATGGCGCCCAATGCCATTCTGGCACTTGATTGCTGTGTCAATGTCAAAATTTCAGACTCCCACGATTTCAGGGTAAGATAACTGCATCAATGTTGAGATTTAAATTGAACAATAAGTCGCTGTTTGCAATGTCGAAGAATATGGATGATACTATGTTACCGACAAAATCGAGTTCAGTTTTATTTAATTTCTTACTTGGTAAGCTTAATTTGGTTGAAGCAATTTCATTGTTTAAAGGTAACGGTGTCCCATTGGTTGTACAGTTATTTCATTTCACTTTGGAATAGAGAATCCCAAGAGAATTAGTTTTAACATTTAACATTTCAATAAACAAAGTCATAATCTCGCGTGTGAAATGAAATTAGCTAGTTAAGTGTCTTATGCACGTATACTGCCACACAGTCAATCGCATATATATATTATGTAAATAACAATATCAAATAATCCACAACTGTAAAAAGTCTTAAACCTCTCAGTTTCTGCATTTTTATTTACGGTGTTACTAAATTGTTTGGGCTAGTTCATTCTGTGCACAGAGATCTATCCACTTCATCTCTCGAGAATACATCTCTGCCCTAATTGGCCGCCATATCCAAAACTTTGTATAGGTTTTATTTCAATGCGTTTCTACTCCGTTTCACATCTGTCATACACACGGAGATTAAGTGAACTCTCTCAATTATATTAAATGTTAAACCCCATTTCATTTCATCTATATTAAATGGAAGCAAAATAAACGCTCAACATAATTCTCGAAGTATACTTAGTGTTGTCGACTAAAATCGTCGATTCGGGACTTATATGTCTGTCAACTAGTAGAGTCTGTTACTAA
This sequence comes from Patella depressa, assembly GCA_948474765.1. Classification (NCBI taxonomy): domain Eukaryota; kingdom Metazoa; phylum Mollusca; class Gastropoda; family Patellidae; genus Patella; species Patella depressa. The sequence continues at coordinate 53,184,163 of OX419719.1, forward strand.
ATATAGTTATGTAACATATAAGGAGAATTCTAAATGTAGTTTGATCTATAGCTTAAAGCGACATTAATAAAATGTGAAAACATCAGGAGAATTCTAAATGAAGTTTGATCTATAACTTTAAGCAACATTAATAAAATGTGAAATTGAAATTAAGAGATTTATTTTTAGTTGTACATAACTCATGGAAGATATATCTATTATTGTTCACATTATTAAATTAACAAATTTTGCTGGACATGTAATATCACTCTTTTTTTTTTTTTTTTAAAAATAAACTTAAAAATGAATATTATCTTCATCGCTTATCTTACATAATGGACACAAAGGACTATCTGTCATCTCCCTACTAAACAAAGTTGGCGCTAATGGTAAAACATTCATCCTTAGTGTTGTAATATTCCTTCTAACATGTAAATTCATCTCTTATGTTAAATATTCATTCAAACTGCTACTATCTTTTAGCTTAGCTGACCAATTTTGAATTTCTATATCAGTAACGTTTTCAGTAGAGTTACAAGATTATTTCCATTACCGATGCTTTTGGGTGACCAAGCATAACCAAAGCCTACACGAATACAATAAGAGTTTTATTTTTGTACACCATGTTTTCCTATTCCTGATTTCTTAAATAAAGAATTTATAGCGGCGGGTGCTTTCTCTGCTTTTATAGATAAGTCATTCGAAGCTTTACTCCAGCACATTCGAGAAGAAACTGATAAACGCAAGCAACTGCAGTATAAAACGCACTATCTTAAAATTGTTATAATTCATTATTGCGTATAAACAACCACCTAAACACTATCACTTATTTTTAGATAAGTTTTGGAAGAATGTTTATTTTTCTTTGGAAGTTAGATTCTGCATACAGTAGCATTAAAATATCTTGTGCATCTTGGTTTGTGAATATTCCCTGGACATCACTAACTTCCGATATAAGAAAGAGCTGATTAACATTATAGCAACAAAGTAGAGGACTGATTTTACACCCTTGCCTAACACCTTAATGTATCTTTATTCTTTAATGATATATACCTTAAATACGTTATCTGAGTGCGACACAATTCTGTACATAATGATTAAACTACAACCCTAGAATTGTTATAGTTAGCCTGTTACATGACTGTCTTATATTTACGATTCAAAGTGCATAATATATTCTATATTATTCCAAGTCCGTAGATTTATTACTTTTACTTTATAAGAATCAACAACCGAATATCGCAATATTCTTCTTTTGGGACAAGGCGATTGGGCGTTTACATTAATAGTAAGTAAGGGGTGCTGCACCACACATAATTTACACAAAAAACAAATATATGGACAAGACATCATACTCAGACCACAAACAAACAATTCAAAAAGAGTGAATTGATCCGGGGGCTAGCCACAGGCGTCCACTGCGATGTACAGCACAGACTTCACACAAATTTTAAAAAAATAACACAATCAGGAATATAACCAGTGTAAATACTTCAATCCTACTTTTATCAATACGTATCCTAAAAATCTGCACAGCGTCTTTAATAAATCAAAAAAGATTGGCTATATTAGATTATATTATACAACAAAAGCTGATCTATGCTTTTATGTTCAATATTTAACGAGGTGCTTTACGAGTTCTTTGCTCTAATGACAAATTAGACTTTCTGCTTTTTGATATTTGTCAGTTTATAAAATGATGCTATAATACATTTAAAAACATATTTAAAAACATTTGAAACACATTATAATGGCTGAAGTATGTATTTCAGACACAGATGGATGTATAATCTAATTATAACAAAAAGAATATACAGATCTTTGTTTAGTAGGTGGATAATTTATTTGTAAAACGATATCTATTTCACGAATTTTCATTATAATTGCAAATGACATTAATTATCAGTTACTATAAATTCTCAAATTCAATAAATTTCACATTTTTGAATTGACACGTATCTTATAAATGCGGACAAAGATGTGATTATCAGGCAACTTGTCTGGAGTTTATTAAGTTATGTGTCGCAATCGCACAATAAATGACATTAATTACAATGACATTACGTCACGACTTCTATATCATACCCCGCGTTCTAATTATTAAATTGTTCAATTGTAACGGTTTTCAAATATTTCTAGCCTTATCATTATTGCAGCCTTTCGAAGAAAGCAGGAGACTATTAAAATGGGGCCTGACCGTCCGTGACAAAATAACTCTTGTAATTAAGCAAGAATGTTGAAACTTGGTGTTTATGAGGGGAGGGAGTATCATAACTGAGATCGAAGATGCTCACTTTTTTGCTTAGACTAAGCCGAGATATGGAAATTGATTGGTTGATGATTTGAATACGATATATTTGGTGTATACATTCAATATATCTAAACACAGTTTTATCACTCACTTAATTTGAACCACAGTTATTGTTCCCAAAAGCCTCAACCAGTCAAATTGGTTATCTATGATTACCCTAAGCAGAGCATGCTTATCTTTGAGCTCCATCAAGACATTCGCCTAGTTAAGATTGTACATACTATCTAAATTAGAAGGTGAGTTGTTGTGTTCCATCGTCACGACCAATCAAATTGTTTATCGCTCTGCTTAATCTGAGCCGCAAATGTCCATTATCAAACTTACCCAAAAGTTCACCACTCTCACTTAAAGATACATTATAGAAGAGTAGATTAAGATCTGGCTATTCTAACTATAACAGTTAAAAACTAGATGATGTAAATGGAATATGCTGACAATTTCAGGAGATGACATCGAAGGACGGGGGACAATGTTATTACCACTATTACAATCGGGGCTGTATATTAAGCGTCCCTGTGAATCACTGTATACAATACAGTGAAAACATAAAAACAAGGTTGCCCAATAGAATCTATGCCTGCAAATTCCATAATAATTAAATAATCAATTTAAGGCGATTTGACTGACAGAATCGATACAGTATTTAAGTTTGGTGGTATATGGACAGAGTTAATTGTTAATATCATTCACTGCATGTTATACCTTTGATCCAGAAATTTGGTCGGTCCTATACAAATTGTAAGAGATCCAAACGAAGGTTTTAATCTAGTTTATCAGCATTAATCCAATTAGCAATTGATAGTTTGTAACTCACGTGGGAGTAGAGTTTCTACGTTATATGTATCAACCATTCTAATTTGTCATTTTGTTAATGTATTGTTTTCAATTTTGAAATGATCTGAATGATCATCAAGTTACTCTTTCATGGAACAGAATTTGCGTTAATGTAACTGAAAGATCACAGCATGGATTAAGCCAGAATGGGCTAACTTAGATCATCCTGATTCGCCATGACATTTAGTGCTAGTTAAGTCATTGAATTCGTGAATTACAACGCGGAATATCGTGTAAATGCGGAAATAGATTTTTTGTCATTAATATACACATGTGGATTTCTCTCTTTCAAATGTCAAATATATTAGTGAAAATTGAAATCAATTCAACGCAGTCATTATTGAAATTAATAGATTTGCATATTTCGCCAAGTGAGGGCATTTGAGAAAAGCGAGCTTATGCATGTAACTAGCAGAATGTAGAAGTAAATCCTGCTGATTTTACGAACTGGACATAATTATATATATATGTTTTCTCCACAATAAACGTTGCAGTACTCCTTCTTAAGTCTTTCTTATTATTCTCATTAACTAACTTACTCGGCCTAACATGTGTAAAATTAGACCAATAAGTGAGTGTTACCGAATCTTCGAGAATGTTTCTTTTATTTAAAAAAACCCAACAAAACACTCCATAATAACTGGGTCAGTGCGTCAAGATTGACCTCCAGAGTATATAACACCAATCACGAGCGTAATTTTTCGCCTGGTCACGCCAATTAAAATTCGCCAGCGATTTAGTACGACCGATAACAAACGGGCACACGTAGCGTACACCACTCTGTGAGTAAATTTCGTCGATCACGTGACCTACAAAAATGCAACTGAACCCGTTTAGAGGCGAACCGGATACATTGATAATATAGTAGACCTACGACGGTGACACACGCAGTCATTTCTGTCAATGCAAGATCTTCGGCTACACGAACCCAATATTCTGGTAATTATTCCTCTTTCATTCGACTCCACGATTCAGCAGTGTGGCTTATAAAAATGAATCGCCCGACAAAAGACAGTTTTCCGCGTTGTGTTCACGCTTGCCGAAGACCTTGTGTATTTCCAGGCCGCCGTTCGGTCTTAGAGCGCAAGTAGGGTCACCACTCCGGTCTGACGGGGGCATTACATGCTAGATAAGCCCCCGTCAGACCGGAGTGGTGACCCTACTGCGCTATGCGACCGAACGGCGGCCTGGAAATACACAAGGTCGTCGGCAAGCGTGAACACAACGCGGAAAAATGTCCCAAAATTACAACCTTAAAAAAGTCGCGTTCTTACTGCGACCTGTGCGTTTATATAGCATTCTCGCGGCGGGTTCGTCACGATCTCTCCGCGCTTATAGCGTTTCGATTGAGATCTATAAGCGGTCATCGCGAACCCGCGTCGCTCAACCACACGTCTTATCTGGACTACACGTGCGTTTCCACCACGTGATCACGGCGACTTTGCAAGCTGTTTTGATTTTTTTTCGAAATTTCAAGATGACCTTTGAATCGCCCGTTTTCAAAGCAAGTCTTGCATGAAATGCATGGTCGCCATAAGCGAATAATGCAAGCTTGGTAACCGCGCCATGGTCGTATTAAGAACTCCATACACGTTGTGGGAACTCATAAAATCGCCATATGCTTAAGAGGTAGCCCCATGAGGTCGTGATGCAGTCGCGCAAAAGTGGTGGAATCATCGTAACATCGCTATGACAACGCCATAAGGACTCGGAGCGCAGGGCGGGGTCGCGGTCAACGCGTGAGGGTTGTGGTGAAGACGCCATGAAGGCACCGTTGCAAATGTTACAATTTTCGCAGCGTCTTTTCCACGTGTGTACTGCGCGTGTGTTACGTTCATAGAGATGTTACCACGCTTATCGGGCGACCCTCGCGACCCACCACGTTCTCTCGGTTTTCAATGTCATATGACAGGACCTTGGCGTTTGCTTTGAACATACTCAAAACAAACGCCGTGACTCAGCGATCATTGGCGACCATGGAGACCACAGGACGATATCTCGCGTTTCCACAGCGCTCAGGGTGATCTTGGCACGCTCTGGAAACATTTTTGTCGCCGTGGCAGCGCAATAAGGACTTTTGCAACCACATCACGTTCTCGAAGCTTTCCAGATCATATGCGCATGTTCAAAACAAACGTCGTGGCTCGGCGATCATTGGCGACCATGGAGACCACAGTACGATATCTAGTGTTTCCACCGCGCTGTTACCACGCTTATGGCGATCTTGACTCGCTCTGAGACCATTTTTTGTCGCAGTAGAAGCGCAGTAAGGACGCAACTCCGGTCTGACGGGGGTAATACGAGCGATTGATCGTCGTCGTCGTCTTGAAGGGGCATGCGCCCGTCTGTTTCCCACTTACACACACAATAGCCATTACTTTTCAATTTCATCATTTAATATTGAACGAAATACATAATAAACAGTACCATTAAACCATTCTGAACTAATGAGTTTCTCTTTAAAAGTTATATATCAATGCAGTTGTTAATTCATTTCACACCCATTGTGTAACTCAAAAATCATTTACAGATACAGATCACCAGTAGATTAGGGTTTTGTTTAAGTTATTTACGTAATGGTTGGAGGTGACATTTTTGTATTGTGAAATATGTTGAAGATTGATTATGAATTGGTTTTTTTTAAATTGAGTGCTGGTGTCTTTCAGATAATGAGTCCCACTTTGGTTCTCCATGTATAAACCGGATAATTACGTATTTTTATACGCCCACATTTTCATGTGGACGTATATTGTCGTCGCCCCTGTTCGTCCGTCCGTCCGTCCGTCCGTCTGGACGTCCGTCCGGACGTCCGTCCGTCCGTCCGTTCACAATTGTTTGTGAACAGTCTACAGGTCACAATTTTTATCCGATTTCAATGAAACTTAAAACATAGGTTTATCACCCTAAGATCTCGGTTCCTTTCGATATTGGCATGTATCGGACTGTAACTTCATGGGTTATGGCCCCTGATTGTACGAAAAATCACGTTTTTTAGCTTGTGAACAGTTTAGAGGTCACAATTTTGAACCGATTTGGATGAAACTTGAAATGCATGTTTATAACCCAAAGATCTTGGTTACTTTCGATATTTGCGCCAATCGGATCGTAACTTCCTGAATTATGGCCCCTGATTGTCCGAAAAATCGCCCTTTTTAGCTTGTGGTCCCTCTGGAGGTCAAAATTGTTATCCGATTTAAAAAACCGTTTGATTATATCACCGTTCCATGGTTATGAAGTTTGAGTTCGAATTTCGTGAAAATCGGACCAAAATTGACGGACAAAATGGCCGCCATTTGTACGCGAATAGTGTGAAAATATGTTAAATCAAGGTTGTGAACAGTGTAGAGGACACAATTTTGAACCGATTTGGATGAAACTTGAAATGCATGTTTATAACCCAAAGATCTTGGTTAATTTCGATATTTGCGCCAATCGGATCGCAACTTCCTGAATTATGGCCCCTGATTGTCCGAAAAATTGCCCTTTTTAGCTTGTGGTCCCTTTGGAGGTCAAAATTGTTATCCGATTTAAAAAACCGTTTGATTATATCATTGTTCCATGGTTATGAAGGTCGGGTTCGAATTTCGTGAAAATCGGACCAAAATTGACGGACAAAATGGCCGCCATTTGTACGCGAATAGTGTGAAAATATGTTATATCAAGGTTGTGAACAGTGTAGAGGACACAATTTTGAACCGATTTGGATGAAACTTGAAATGCATGTTTATAACCCAAAGATCTTGATTCCTTTCGATATTTGCGCCAATTGGATCGTAACTTCCTGAATTATGGCCCCTGATTGTCCGAAAAATTGCCCTTTTTAGCTTGTGGTCCCTCTGGAGGTCAAAATTATTATCCGATTTAAAAAAACGTTTGACTATATCACCGTTACATGGTAATGAAGAGAGAGTTTAAATTACGTGAAAACCGGACTAGAATTGACGGACAAAATGGCCACTGTTTGTACACGAATAGTGTGAAAATATGTTATATCAAGGTTGTGGACCCTATAGAGGTCACAATTTTGAATCGATTTTGATGAAACTTGACAGGTATGTTTTAAACCCAAAGATCTTGATTCCTTTCGATATTTGCGCCCATCGGGTCATTACTTCCTGAATTATGTCCCCTGATTGTACGAAAAATCACCCTTTTTAGCTTGTGGTGCCTCTGGAGGTCACAATTATTATATGATTTAAAAAAAAAATGTTTGATTATAAAAACCAAACAAATTCTAATGATTTTCTGATAATTCCTTAATATGCGACAATTCTTGTTGACTGCCCGGACGATTTGGCTGCTGTGTGGGCGTATGTTTCGTTGCCTGGCAACCTATTTTTATTATTTGTGTCGTGGGGTGCCACGTAGCTAAGATGTGACTCCAATAAACGTTGAACTTACATTCTTAATCCGCAACAGGGTCAGTGTACATAACCAAACTGTATATTGAGTGGAAGATAGGCCACAATTCGACATTTTTATTGACGTTTTTATTGCCGGTTTAAAATGTCGTGATGTCCGGTTGTCGCCTCATGAAGGGCAACTTCGCGACATGATACCAACCAGCCAACATACCTGCTGTTTTTATCCCCATATTTATAGAATATTATATAGCAGGCTAGTTGATCTTATATAGTCCGATTCGGTTTGTTACATAATTCCCATCCATCGGATTTTCTGGTAGAAATCATGGGATAAGCTTTATTTTGTATGGTTTGATGTTTGATTACATAAAAAACAATGTTGACATTTTTCTGAGTAGGTGTTCATAGTATGGGGGGCCATGATTTTAGGGTTGCCATTTTATTTTTACCTTATTTATACAATTATTGACATATCAACTGTGATTTGGTATGTATTAATATTGGCAGGGCGCATGTCTACACTTCATGATATTTCCAAGATCGGACGATGTGCTTATTTCGATTAAGTAGTAGTGTTTGTTGTCAATATATATGTTTTCGGGGTCACAGATTCCATTACAACAGTGTAAAATGATCACATGTTCATATATTTAGCATATTTCGATTAAGTAGTAGTGTTTGTTGTCAATATATATGTTTTCGGGGTCACAGATTCCATTACAACAGTGTAAAATGATCACATGTTCATATATTTAGCATATTTCGATTAAGTAGTAGTGTTTGTTGTCAATATATATGTTTTCGGGGTCACAGATTCCATTACAACAGTGTAAAATGATCACATGTTCATATATTTAGCATATTTCAAGATGGTGGTCATTTTGGATGGAAAATATGATGTGCTGATATTAATTAAGTAGTCGTCGTTGGTGTCAATATAATTGTTTTCAAGGGCACAGATTTCATTTATGTCTGTAACGACTGTGTAAAATGATTTTAAGTTCACCTATTTTGCATATTTACAATATGAAGGTCATTTTTTGCGGGAAAATGGAACGATGTGTGGATATTGATTAAGTAGCTGTCTACGGAACCAGGATATATTTTTTTCGAGGTGCAGATTTCATTTCTACTGCTTACAACTATGTAATGCCCCCGCCGGACAGGAGTGATGACCCTACTGCGCTCTGAGACCGAACGGCGGCCTGGAAATACACAAGGTGGTCGGCAAGCGTGAACACAACGCGAAAAAATGTCCTAAAATTACAAACTTAAAAAAGTCGCGTTCTTACTGCGACCTGTGCGTTTATACAGCATTCTCACGGCGGGCTCGTCACGATATCTTCGAGCTTATAGCGTTTCAGTTGAGATCTATAAGCTTTGCAACGGTGGACATCGCGAACCCGCGTCGCCTAACTACACGTCTTATCTGGACTAAACGTGCGTTTCCACCACGTGATCACGACGACTATATAAGCTGTTTAGATTTGTTTTCGAAATTTCAAGATAACCTTTGAAGCACCCGTTTTCAAAGCAAGTCTTACATGAACAGTTACGTCCCCATCACTATCAGCCACGTTGTCGCCAGACTGGAGCGTAGCTCCTGGCCACATGCTTCTTACGCCGTATACATAGGGAGGATGCTGAGCCTTGCCCATCAGCCCCAGTCTAGCATCCAAAGAGGACATATCAACTATGAAATAATGTTCTTGATTGCTTGACTTTTTGAAAATGAATGAGGATGGAAGAGCATGTCGCAATCTCTATAGGCGTCACGGGAGTGTGGTGAGAAAGAATTCCGGTCTGACTGCTAACCGCGAGATCATGGTGGGAACACTTTTCACGGAGCCAGAGCTTGGCCATGAGCGTAGTAAGATCTTTATGCCAGGAATAGGCTTTTCTTTCCCAGGAAAATCGATATCAGCCCAGTGGTCATTTCGGATGAGGAATTTTCGCCGTTGAATAATACACCAAATGGGTACCACACCACACGGTACTGGCTTTCAAGTATGTGCTACAAGCTAATAGCCTACGTACCAGAATTTGAATACGAAACCAGTAAATATATATGACAATTAAATAAATGATATTAAAATACAGATGTGACGTCACCCTTTGACCTTGGCGTACCATTATCTCAAACAATCGTACGGGCAACTTGCCTATCGTACATTATTCAAACCAGTGAAATATTGAACTAGTGTGACGTATTTACTTGCAGGGACAATCCCGATTTGAACAGTCTCAAAAATAAAAGTCCAAGAATATGTGAAATTTAAACGCTAAAATATATAGAGGAATGGTGTCTCAAAATTTCAACTCAAAAAATTGAGTCGCTTGGAAATGAGTCTTAAAAATAAAAGTCTGAGAACATGTGAAATTTAAACGCTAAAATATAGAGGAACAGTGTCTCAAAATTTCAACTCAAAATATTGAGTCGTTTGGACGTGAACGCCAAAACTGCTTATCCGGAAACGTAACCCTTTTAAGATTTCGGGTCAACCTTTTTTCATTTGGTGACTTTATAACCGATTACGGTTATATGAGAGGGCTATACAGTGATTGACCTATTATTTTTATATAAAAAAAATGTTTGGTTTTATCCAGATTCCGCAAAATACACCTAGGGGCACCGGTCTCAAATTCCAGATGAAGACCGACGGGTTTAAGTTTTTTGAAAACGTATCACAAATATTGAGTTAGTTGCTCGGCCCTTGAGTGGATTTTAAGGGATTTTAACACAAAATTAAGCATTTTTATTCCCAAAACAATTGTCGGGATTAGCCCTTTAATGTCACGCTCTCGACCATTAAACCACACATAATGTGTTTAGAAAACGTTCCGCCATCTTGGAAATATGCCAAATTAGTGAACAAACGCAGTTGTATATGACATAAATGGAATCTGCCTCCCCGAAAACATATCTATTGATACCAAAGACAACTACTTAATCGAAATCAACCCATCGTCCGATATTCCCGCCACATATGGCAGCAATATTTAAAACATGCTCAATATGTGATCATTTTACAAGGTTGTAAATGTCAAAAATCGATTCAGCGCCCCCGTAAACATATATACATCAAGACGCCCATAGAAGGCAGATAGCTAGCTTATATTTAATGTATGTCAGAATGAAGTAAATTGGAGAATTTTTTACCTGGATGTATTCTTTATTTATATATATATATATATATATATATATATATATATATATATATATATATATATATATTGACACCAAACCTTAATCGAAATCGGCACATCTCATTTTCCCGCCCAAAATGCCCGCCATCTTGGAAATATCAGCATGAAATGATGGAAACAATCTAAAATGCTATCATTAATCCTGCCAATATTAATACATTGTCAAATCACAGTTGATAAATCGATAACATTATAAATAAGATGAAAAAAAAGAATAATTTGGAATATTATCGCAAAATGGCTACCCTCACCTCAAATAACGGCCTCCCATACTATGAAGACCTACTCAGAAGAATGCCAACATTGTTTTTGTTTGTTGTTGTTGTCATAAAAAAAAAAGTCCTTCCCACTATTTGCACCTGAAAAGCCGTCGGATTTACATTAAAGATCGGACTATAAACAGCAATAACACACATGACATTATAACCCTACATCTATTTATGTGATGGGTGTCACGCAGCTAAGATTTGGCTCTAATTAACGTTCGACTTCTCTGAATGTGCGACTTGAAATGCGATTTTTAAAAGATTAACTCAATAACCCAAGTACACGCATTATCAATATTAGTTTTATTAGCATATAAACATCCATCACACATGGCATTATAACCACACATCCATCAATTAATAAAAAATATAGCCCTATAAAAATCTAGTGTTGACGATTCTGAACTACATTAATAGTTAGATTGTTGGTAACACATTTCGTTTTATTTTTCAGTATATTCTACGAGCCATTTATTGTTTATCTATGTATCCGTTTGGGGGCGGAATTTAATACGACTACACGGAGAAGGAATATATGACAAACGAGTGACACTGATATTTATTTTACAAAGTGTTGATATGTGAAATAAGGAACGAAAATGTCCGAGACATAACCCTCTATGTACTCCACTACACAGATAGTTTTGCCTGGAGCTATAGTCTACTTGCTATGAAAGGCAATAAAAAGTGATACTGATTAGATTACTGTTTTGTCAAAAACTGAAATAAGGGCAGATTTAAAATTGGGTATTTTAGGTGTTTTTTTTTTACCAATTTGAAACTCAAGCATCATTATGGTGTGCCGGTGATATATGTAACGTTTTTTTTTTTTAATTTGATGAAAATGGTGAACTCTAAAGTGGGTCCGCATTCTGAAAAGGCCATAATTCGGGAAGTTACAGTCTGATATGCGCGAATAATTAAACCTTATCCGCACGTGCCCGATTAGTGTCATAATAGATACATTATGGGAGATTAGATAAAGGGCTATAATAGTTAGAAACTAGATAATGTAAAGGAATTTGCTAAAGATTTCTGTCACATTGATCCATTCTAAACCGAGAATTCAGCAATTGAAATTTAGGCCTAGGCTCGAACGTCATTACTAAAGTCAGTACGATAAAAAAAATAACATTAGTCTTGATTATTCCATTTTTTGATTTAATCATCAAAGAGCGTTAGGTAGCGTTCGGATTCTAATCCAGTAAATATATTAGATTAGTGATGACATCGAAAGTTGATTATGGCCTGGATAGGTTAAAGTTACATTATGGGAGATAAGATAAAGAGATGGCAGTTCTCACTATAATAGTTAAAAACTAGATAGTGTAAAGATAATTTGCTGAAAATTTCAGTCAAATTGATTCATTATTAGCCGAGAAAAAAGCTTTTGAAATATCCATAGCCTCGGTCATCATTACTCAAATCATTAATATAAACAGCATAGTCTCGATTATCCACTTGATTGATTTAATTATCAACCGCCATTAAGCGGCATATACGATTTTAATCTGCCAACATCGAAGGCTAGTCTTGACATAAAGAGTTTATTATGGTCTGGATATGTTAATTAATGTCTAATTGATTATTTAGATAACATCTCAGGCTTAAAGAAAGACCTGTAAAAATCAGATTTTGCTCTTGCAAAATGCTATTTTAATTAATGTCTAATTAATAATTTAGATAACATTTCAGGCCTAAAGAAAGACTTGCAACAGGCAGATTTAGCTCTTGCATAATGTATTGTGTAAGGCATCAAATAAATATTATGTACAGTTTGGAATAAATTATTTTCTAGGAAAATCAAACATAATTATTTCTATGTCTTTTGCTCAATATGTTGTCAACTCACTGCTATACGATTATAGTTATCATTCTCACACTTAAAAAATCATTCGCACCGAAACACAATTACGTCTGACGTTTGAAGTTAAAAATAAGTTTTTTTTGTCAATTTCTCAACTGGCCATAGTGAATTGTAGGATTATTCTTTAACTTTAACTGAATTGTAGGATTATTCTTTAACTTTAACTGTTTATAGATCACATCTATTTTAAGGCTTTATTTTAATAATATAACAGGAAAATATGAAATTCTCGCTTTAAAGTGCAATAACTTATAACTGCTTTATACACGCCCACATAAAAATGTCGCCCCATTCCGTTCGTCGTATACAATTTCTTGTGAACACTCTACGGACTATATTTATCACCCGTTCTTTTTGATATTTATATTAGAGATACGCAAAATTGTAATGAATATCAACAAAAATTCTGTTTATTACTTCTATAGTTATCGCCCTTGTTTCACTTCGTGGAACGCCAAACGTTATCATCAGACCTGAGTGAAATGCATTACTAACACGAAGAAGCCTATTATATTTCAACAACTTCCGTTAACTTCTAGAGTTATGGCCCATATTCCACAAGTTTGTTTGTCCCAAGTAGGGGACTATTAAAATGAGTTCGTCCGTCACACTTTTGGGACACAATACCCCCCCCCACCCTTTAATTGAGCTAGAATGTTCAAACTTGGTGTAGGTGTTTATTATGTCGATATTTTGATGGAGTTCGAAGATGAGCATTTTCTGGTCAGGGTTAAGCGGAGTTAAGCAATGTGATTGGTTGATGCTTTGGGACACGATAACTTTAGTTCTAATTAAGTGAGGGTGATGGAACTTGAGTGTATAGTTTCATTATAGTCAGATCAATATACAGTTTAACCCCCCAAAAATTGCAACAAAAGGTTTCTCAACTGAGTCTGACAGGGTTTAGTGTACTTTATAACATACTAAAAGATGGCGTCAAAAATGACCACCGATCATACCTATGTAACTATCAACCCAAATTTGGTGATCTTGGTGTCTTTTCCTCGGTTTTTCGGAGCAGTGAACACATTGAGATCATTAATAATGATGTTGGCATAATATGTCATAAATGGCCACCAACACCTCCAAATGACCGAAAGTCCATAACTATTGACTCAAACGCTATGGACTCCCCTACAATGTTGTATGTGACTCTTGTCAAACTGGAAATTGTGGCAATTCAAACAACACCCAATAGGTCGATACCGAGGAGTGTTTGTGCATTCGGTGATAGTGGACAGCTGAAGGCCATGAATTCGAATTCGTAATGATTGAACAGCTCATTGACACCCAATGTTCTCTTAATGTGTTCCTTGTCCCCAAAAACCTGGGGATAGACATCAAGATCATCAGATTTGAGTCGATAGTTATGGACTTTCGATCACCTGGAGGAGTTGGCGGCCATTTTTGACATGATATGCCTTCATCATTTTTAATGATCTTTATAATGTGTTCCTTGCGCCCAAAAACCTAGGAAAAGACACCAAAATTATCAAATTTGAGTTGAGAGTTACATAGTTATGATCATTTTGTATATTTTGTGGTGGTCTTTTCATAATTATTTCGGAGCACTTTATCATTCCTGAAAACTTCCAGTAGTGTCATAACATCAAAGGATTCCGTGTGCTTAATGGAAAGGCCCACCCCCACAGATGAGAAAACCACTTGAGATTTCTCGATCCTAGATTGACAAAACAAATCCAACATTTGGGTTTTTTTGTTACATTGAGCCTACCATTAATGTAAATTTCACGATTCGTACGGGGGTCACGTGGCTAAGGCGCTGGCTCACTAGTCTGGAGGTTGGGTGTTCGATCCCTGAATTGGCCGAGAAAGTTCATCTCGATTTTTTTCAGGCGTGGTTTCTCCTTGTCAGTGATGCAGGACAGAGGGCCTGTCTACGATGGGACGAAAAACCGATGTCCCGTGTACACATTCGCATGCACGTAAAACATCTCTTGGCAGTTGGAATACAATACAGCACACTGTATGGCGTATGTCCGTCTTCCATTAGCCCAGCTTAGGTACAGAAGAGTGGGACGTTAAACTCCATTTCATTTCACGATTCGTACATACAGTAAAAAGTTAGATTTGCGTAAGTCTTACATTCAAACGTGACACTTGACTTTCCTGGTTTGTGTCCGTAGTGTGTGTCTTATACCCGGACAGAAATCCATTTAAACTGCAAATAATGGCGAAGTCAGGCAATTCTTTGAAGTAAGCTGGCCTTTAATGCCGACAACTTTGAAATCAGCCTTCACTCTTTCCAAAAGTCAGGAGTTATGATCGTGTAGGTAATACCAATCATAAGAACCCTATAACGAACATTTCTTTCGAAAATGATAAATTCGGTCAAATGAGTCCAAGGCCATTGACATGAAAATGGTCAAGCTTTGAGTCTTTGCATTTTGTAGACTTCATTGGGAAGATAATCGACCGACTATCTAGGTTAAACTTTGAGATTTTCAAACAAATACAAATACTAACAGTCGAATATGATTTACTTTCTTAATATCATCACCTTTTATGTATTTTCATTCCTATTGTCATTGTGTATAATTTACCTGCCAACCGAGAAGGATGTTTGATGTAACAACATATTATCTATCTACCATTATCTATCTATCTACCTATGTAAATAAAACGTTTATATTTAATGAATAAATAAAAATAAACTAAACAATTACAAAATTCACCACAATTTAAACACTGTATAAATGGGGGCAGTTTTCTCCTCTGTGTACACGAAATCAAATTGTCATCTTTTCATAGTGCAGATTATGATTAAAGTCACGTTCTGTTGTTTTCATTGCTGAAGAGTTTGGAACTGATTAAACGATTTCTACAGATATCTGGGTTGTATTTGCTATCTTTGGGTTAATAATTAAGTACAATACTGTGTCAATAAAGCAAATGTCAGCGCTAAGCTTCTAGGAGTCATAGAATCTGTAGCTTTATTGGGGTTTGTTAATACCGAATTGGAATTAACACGTGGGTGTAAGTAATATATCTGTTGGAATCTCATTCACAAACCTTCCTTAAAATAGACTCCTTAAGTAAACAGAATATCTTTTTAAATGATCAACATGGTATGGTGTATTAGCCATCGATTTCCTTTTATCAATTTGTTAATCCCTGAATTTTTAAGACTTAATGGTTTCTGATCTGACCATAAGAATAAAACTTTGTGTTGACACTTTTTGTCGGAATTAAAACTTTTAGGTTTCCTTGTCATATCCTCCTTATAAATTATAATTTTTTATTATTGACATCGAACGGCGCAGCACTGTGATGAACAACTGAATAACCACAACCCAAACACCACAAAACAAAACAAACTGACTGAAATACAGCAAACAATGTTCTCATTTAGATAGAAATTCTGAGATTACTAAAACAAAAACTAATTTTGAAATCGGATCCAGTGACAACATGCAACAGATCTGAATTAGCACTACCTAAGCAACATAACACAGAATATGATTGCAACACAGCAAAAAAAAAAAAGAAAAAAAAGTCCAAATCATTGCTCTGGGTAACTGTTGTCTTGTGTCAATTGTTGACATTTTTTAACAACTCGTCTCGTATGTACATCTTCGTTAGTCCCTTTGGTGCAAAGAAACTTTGCATTTTATTTTGTGTCAGAGCTCTTGAATTTTGCGTGTAGAAGTTGATAAATGGAGACTAGTGCCTTTAATTTGGGTAAAACTTCCGTGTGGCATCAGGATCGCCTCCACTTTCATGCCCATTCCGTCTTCCATGGCCATTAAATAACACTATTTTGCAACCTGTGAGCGAACCATGTGCCGGTATTAATTAAGGTTAAATGATATTTCCACTAACACTTATAAAGCGTACATAAAAGAGTTTCCGAAGCTTGTGAACATTTCAATACGTTTTATAGTTACATTCACATTTGTACCTTTAACACTTATAAAAAGGGGGCATGTCATATTAGATAATATAAAATTTCGGGGCTTCATGATCAAATAATGCACATAAAATTTACACGCGCCCCTTAAAGGGACAATAACATTCTTGCTGGCTTGGTAGCTCCAGAAAATAAATAATACCCTTATTCTAAGTACTAGATGTTTAAGTGTCCTACTATTGTGTAAATTATCCATTACAACCTATTTTACTTGTCCAGAGGGCTCGAAAATATTTTAAAATCCAAGTCACATTTGAAAAGGTTTACGTTAGACTTTTCAAATCAATTGGTTGAATTTTTCCAATTTTTAAAAATAGGTGTGTTAAGATGAAATTTATATCATGCTTTAATTGGAATATTCTAAAATAATACAATTTGTTGACCAGAATGAAGATTGGGATATATTAGTCAGTTACAACAAGAGTGTTATTGGGGCTTTAAGTTGCGTAGGCAACATTGAACATTACTCCCTCATTCCACTTACACACGCCATTTGTTAGACAAAATATAAAAGATTGATTAATTTTGCATGAACATTAAAGGAAAATGGATGTTATTGGTCCAAACATTTATTCTAGTAAGTAACTCAAATTACTGACTTCAATCCCGGGTACACGACATGTAAAACTAGCAGCTAACTGCATAAAACAGGAAAATCGTTCAATTCTATACAAGTAAGTATAAAAATTGTCACAAATAGCTCATAAGCCACTCAAACATCAAAGACGACAGCAAATTTTAAGATATTCGACTTTCAGGCAACGAAATGTCATTTTTCCCCCATACTGCCAAACCAAATTGTTATGTTATTTGTCAAACAATTACGGCTCTAAAAAGTCGACACACTTTGTAAAATTCAAAAATTGCTTTAAATATTTATCGCATGCCAAATATCTTTTTATCTGTAGGGGGGCAACCACGATTTTAACAGTCTTAGAAATAAAAGTTCGTGTATCTATGAAATGTAAGCGCCAAAATATAGAGGAATGGTGTATTTATAAATGACCTTGTGTAAAAGTTTAAATCAACATTGATGTTGTGATCTTACCGAGAAAAGATGGACTTCTGATATCCAATATTTAAGACAAAATTAAGACTTTGCTATTGGTACACATAATGCGTTTCAGCGCCATTCGTAACAGAATAACGAGGCTAGATATATTCCATAAGTCATGTCATGTCTAACGGTGGCGCCATATTCTTAGCTGACGAGCATGCGTAATAAATACTATCAGGGTTGGCTGGAATAGACAGAAAGAGAGAAATGGGGTTTAAAGTCCACTCGACACAAACTATGTCATTTCGGAACTATAACCAGACGCTTCAGATTGTCATTCGATTGAGACTTCTGGCGTATTTCGCCGAACATAACTGACAGTAACACAGAACGATTAAATGTATAAAGCAGTTTAAAATACATTTGAAATACATTATTATTTGAGTTTGTCGTTTTTTTTATTTTTGGAGAATCAAAGACACCGCTAACAGGGTGTTTCTAAACGAACACCCATGCAAATTCTAGTCTTTGAATCCAGATTTGAAAGGATTTTACACTTACATGTAGCTGCACCTCGGCTTATTCGACCGTTTTACGCCTCATAATTTTATTAGAATTCCTCCTTAGGATTAGCCAAACAATGCCACCAAGTTTGTAAAATATATCACACCGATGGATGTGTGTGACTACAATATGCTCCCACTTAATATGGTTGGAAATTACATTAAGTTTTGTGGTTCTATGTATGAACTAGTCATGCGCAGGCATCATATAGAAAGTTATACACCATTGTGTCTAAGTAACGTACTATTAAGGTTTAGATGTACTCACGCTGGCTTTATAATGGGATTTTACATGTACAGTTGATTAACGCGAGTCGCGAGAATATTATTTGTTCAATTTGATTTCAATATTGCCATTCTGTAGTTAAAGTGCAAAAGTATAACCATTGAACTGACCTTTCTTTTTGTGCATGATACACTGCTATTATTTTGATTGAATCAGTAAACTGTTATTTATACTCGAAAATAATAGACATTTCGACAGTAAATCATTAACTTTTAAATTTATGAAAAAACTGGCGTTCCGAAACGTCGGTCATCTTACGTGTTTTTATATTTATTTTTTTTCATTGCGGTTCTAAACTAATTTGTATTTTCCCTGACATAAAATTCCCATGCCTTGACATTATCTGTTTCTTTATCTTAGTGGTGATGACATTTAAACGCTTAACTGTGTTTAAAGATTAATACAGGTTGTGACTTTCCAGTAATTACCCGGTGCTGCAACACAAAAGATTACTATGGGCATAATTATTACAGCTTTATAACCATTCTGGCTTCCATTGACAAAACATTTCAAGCTGGGGTCTAGACATTGTTGCCGTTAGTTCGATTTTTAAAGACTACCACTAGTCATCAGAACGGTAACCCCTCAAGAGCAATAGCACAGTTTTTATTATGACCAGCCACATCATACGATTGATTTATTATATAAGAGGTACACTGTTTTATAGATCATAATTAGGTACGTCAAGTTTTGAACCTGTCACATTCTTTTTTTTTGAAAAAGGTTCTTGCATACATGCGGTAGATAGCAAACGTTGACCATTGACCTGCTAATAACATATTGAAATGACCCCAATGAACTAAATTGAAACTACCGATTTGGTTCGTTAATAATGCATTAAGCAGTGGTAAAGAATTCGTGTACGCTGCTCTCTCTCTATACGTTAAATCATTTTGCAACTTTAGCGGGGGGGGGGGGGGGCGTTATTCATTTCATTTAAAATAATTTAAACCATTATTACTTTATTAATCACTTAAGACATTATCAAGTACACCCAACAATTGGTTATGATAGATATATATTCCCTGTGGTTTATAAAAAGCGAAGTATAATTCATAGCGATTAACCCACCGTTGAAAAAATATTCCATCATCACGAATTATTTCACACCTAATATATTAGTTGTCATCTTTTTGTAAAAAAAAAACAGTTACAAAGGAATAAGATTAATTATGTTATCCACGATATTATATAAAAAAAATATCTGCTAGCAGAAATAATAATAATCACTTTATTTTGTACGCAGTAATTCAAACGAATTCCGACAAAGGTGTAAGTCCATAATAAACTTGACAATTTATGTTAAAGTTCCAATAGCATATTTTTCGGTTATATTTTTAAAATGTATTAAAATAAAGCCCTAAAATAGATTGTACCTATAAACAGTCCTACCTTGTTAAAGAATAATCCTATTAATCCTATAATTCACTATTGCCAGTTGAGAAATTGGCACAAATATCATTTTCAACTTCAAATTCAAACGTTTGAAGATGGCCGTCCATGGAGAGGAATGGGAAAACAAGGGAGGTAATTGAGTTACTATCTCCTCAATAAGCCTGTCTCAACCATTTTAACCCCCATGAAATTTTGCCCATGATCGTATAATATTGAGTTGACAACATTTTGAGCAAAAGAAATAGAAATAATTATGTCTTGACTTTATTAGAAAATATGCTATTGGAACTTTAATCAATTGTTAATATTTTTGAAATAAACATACTAAATATCCAAATAATTTCACCAAATCATGTTAATGAAAATAATTCTACATAAAATAATCGTGCTGCTACAGCGGATCGGTGCTGTTCCTGGGTAGTGTGTTAACACTAATTGTCCATTGTCACACCCGAGTTGCGGTCTTTTGTTATGGGTTGTGTTAAACTGGACATATTTACTCCACATGAACACTGTGTGTTATCTGCGTAAAGCTTGGATCGTGCATTTCCAGTATTAGCCACTAGCTTATTCAAGGATTTATATACGCACACATTTTTATGTGGACGTATAATTGCCGATGCACCTGTCCGTCTGTCCACAATTCGTTTGTGGACAGTCTACGAGTTCAACATTTGTCCCATTTTGACGAAAATTGAAATGTATGTCTATCTCCGAAAGCCCCTCGGTTCCTTCCGATATGTGGACACAATTTGTATCCAATTTTGATGAAAATTGAAATGTTTAACCCATCGACCCCAGTTCTTAACGATATATGCGCATATCGGATCGTAACTTCCTAGATTATACCTCCTCATTGTTCGAAAAATCGCGTTTTTACTTATTGTCTCACGTGAAGTTCGAAATTGGCATGTATCGGACTACAACTTCATCCCTTATGTTCCCTGGTTGTACGACAAATTTAGTTTTAGCCCATAGACACACTAGGCAGTCTAAAGGTCACAAGTTTTAAGTAACTTGAAATGTGTATTTATAACCCAAAGATCTTGCTCCCTGTCGGTATGGGCATTGTAACTTTCTGGTTTATGGCCCCTTATTGTTTAAAAAATAACATTTTCATCTTGTAGTCGCTCTTTAAAATAGATGATTATATTATAACCCAACGAACTTAGTTCCGTTAGATATTCGCGTATATCTTATTGTAACTTCCTGGATTAAGTCCACTGGTTGTACGAAAGATTGCGTTTTTCGATTGTGGTCGCTCTACAGGTCACAATTTTCATCCGATTTATATATAAAAACGTGCGAATGTATCACCGTTACACCATAAGGATGGTTGAGGATTACCTTCGTCAAATCGGAATGAAACTGCCGGATAAAATGACAGTTGCTTGTACCTATAAAAGTATGTTATACCAAGGTTGTGGACCTCTCTAAAAGTCACATTTTTTATCCGATTTTAATTATAACCCAAAGATGTCGGTTGATGTATTCGTAACGACTTGTATGGTGGCCCCGTAGAAGTCACGATTTTTTTCCGATTCAATTAAACGTTTTACTATACCACCGTTTCACCATAAATGATCATTGAGGTCGAGTTTCATGAAAAGCTGATCGTAACAGTCCGTGTATGCAAAAGCAAAAAGTGTAAAAGGTTTATAATACCAGGGGGAGAGGGGGTAGCGCGTTCGCGCTGTATCATAAGGTATGGTTTCTATTCCCCTGTTGTACGTGACAAGGAGTAGGGTCCCCCAGTTTCCTCCCACTGCATGCGCGCAAGCGAATCATTGAAATGAAATTGTAACACGACCTAGTTTCTGTCGAGTGGACGTTAAACCTCACCTATCTCTATCCCTTTCTCTTGGAGGCCGTTGAGTATTCTGTGTATGCTCAGTATACCTATTTGAAGCACCAGAATGTGTACCCGTTGGAGGTAGTTTGGCCACTCACGCAACCGGAATGGTACCGGAACCGAACGAATGTCTCTCAGTCCCAGTGATATTTATATTAGTGGAATCAAACCAAACACAGATGCAGTCTCTTGGAAGAAATCGGCCATGGTACCAAAAGAGTTTTTGTATGACGTTGTTATTGTACGTGAGCCAGAGTTTGTGTATGGCATTGTTATTGTACCTTAGCCACCAGAGAGTCCTCAATAGGTATGCTTAGCACCGAATCAGTTGTCAGAGAAACTACCCCTTTAGTCTGACAGAACTATGGCTGAACCTGGAAACAAAATACAATTTTTTTATGGTTAGTTTAGTATTTTCAGAATCTGCCGGGTGAATCTCGGTCACCATTGAGCGTTTGGGGAAATTTAAGATGTCGTTGGGATCATTCGCCGATGTAGAATCATTGCACCTCTCTTGTGGTCCCTCTAGAGATCACAATTTTGAACCATGTTTACACACCACAATAAAAGTTGCATTCGAAATTGATGAATATGGAAACGAAATATCACGGCGAAAATGGTCGCTTCGTGTACCCAAATAGTGTAAAGGTGTGTAATACGAAGGTAGTAGATGCCCTATTGAAATGGTTTCGTCCGTCTGTCTGTCTGTCCGTCACCCTTTTTTTTAAATTTTGACGAAACTACAAATATATGTGTATATCCCAAAAAACTCAGTTCCTGTCGATATTCGCGCATTTCAGACCATAAATTCCAGGATTATGGCCTCTGTACGAACAATCGCGGGGTTTATTTTAGCTTGTTAGGTCTCCATTTCTTGCAAAGTGTGGGCGTATCTTTTGCACCAATCACGCCCATCCTTACCTTGATTGTATATATGTTGATCTCAGCTCAAACTGAGTGTAATAAAACTTTATACTTGTCCTTAATTATACGTCAATGTAGCGGCTGAAGCTGATATATTACCGCCATCCCTGTCTGCCCATCCGCTGTGTAACCCCCTTTGGCATAGCGACATCCCTTGGTTATACATTTTACTGTGGGCGTTTATTGTCACTGATTAAATACTCTTAATATTAGCCTATGTTTCTGAAGTGTTTGTTGTAAACGTTTTAGAATAAGCCCCCCCCCCCACACACACACACACACACACAAACACACTTTTTTACGAAATCTGGTTATCACTTTAGAAATTGGAAATGTGATTATATCACTTTACCTAATGGATCGTTTATTGGCCCAAATAAAGAACCCTGTTCATCTTTAAGGACATCTTCCATAAAAATGGTCACTCTTCCGTTCACTTATTTCCTGTTAGTATTCAGATGTTCTTTAGTTCATAATTGATATGTGTTGTCTAGTTCAAAATTAATATGTGTTGTCTATTATATTAGAATGAAAGGTGGTTATTGTGTTATATAAGTCTTTACTGATCTTATTCCCAGTCATTCAAAATATCGCAGTACAGTCTTGCAATTAATTAGTCACTTCTTTCAAGGCGCTGTTCGTGAAGCTGTAAGCATATCAGATTACAATTGGTCATGGGTGCATGTCTTGTTGTGGTGATGAATCCGCAGGGGCCAATTCGATTATGCAGTCCGGACTCTCCACGTTCTCCAATCCGGATTGTCCGCGTTTACGGTGTAATCGAGTACAGGTGGAGAACCAAAATGGCGACTGTAACTCTAGTTTTGATTCTAGAGAATCTCCTGGATCCATCAAATTGCCAGCGAGAGCACGTCAAAAGAAGACGACGTATTGCTTTATTGTCAACATTGTAAGTCGGTTAAATTAATCATTTGGGGGTATAATAAATATCTGGATCTCCGGTTATGGGCTGTATTTTGAAGATAGGTAGAAAAATAAATTCAAAATCAAATTTAGTTTATGCCTGATTTTGAGACAGACTACTGTTTTTAGCTGAAATGCAGCGATTTGACGTGAGGCGAGGCAAAATTCTCTCGACAAATAAGATTACAAAGCGATTGAGGCGACTGTAGGGTGAGATTATCGTCAGAAAACAACGAAACTGATTCACATTTGTAAAATATTTTGCATAATCGAATTGGCCCCTAGTGTCCAGGGAATGAAACATTCGAAAACCACCGGAAGAATATGGGAATCCAAATTCAACAAATTTCATACCGGTTTGAACATTATCGATAACGTTTCTTATTTCTTAAACCTTTTTGTATGAATGTTTTCTTTTTTGTGAAAGGCCCAAGAATGTTCTAAACGTTAATCAATCTAAGCACGAGAACTTCGCGATTTATTATAGCATATCTTAAAATCAGATATTTGCATAGAACTAAGCCTAGATATTTTTGTAACAAGACATTCGCATTTCTTGTGGAGCTAAGAGTGAGCTGAACAGTAGTTGTCAGTCTACACCTATATTGCAGTTGGTATATGCATAGGCATTATGAGAGAGCTAAATCTGCCTATTACAGTTATTTCATTATGCCTTAAAGTTCCAATAGCATTTTTTTAAGTTATATTTTTAAAATTTATTAAAATAAAGCCCCAAAATAGATTGAACCTATAAACAGTCCTACCTTGTTAAAGAATAATCCTATAATTCACTATTGCCAGTTGAGAAATTGGCAAAAATATCATTTTCAACTTCAAATTCAAACGTTTGAAGCTGGCCGTCCATGGAGAAGAATGGGAAAACAAGGGAGGTAATTGAGTAACTATTTCCTCAATCAACCAGTGTCACCCTTTCTAACCCCCCCCCCCCCAACATTTTGTCCATGATCGTATAATAGTGAGTTGACAACCTTTTGAGCAAAAAACATAGAAATAATTATATTTTGACTTTCTTAGAAAAAGTGAAATTGGAACTTTAAATGTTTTGTACATTATTACAAATTCATTAACTTAGCAAGACCATAATCATCGCTCGATGTCATCGTATAGTCTGTGGTTTAACGCTAGCAATGGCAACCGAGGTTGTGGTTTTATTGTAATGATGATATCTCTGCTCAGAATGACGTAATTTGACTGAAGTTGTCAACATATTATTTTTCATTATCAACTGTTTAACTATTGTAGCGATAAATGACAGCTCTGAAACTAAACTTCCTTAATGTTCCATTCATAATCCATTATTGTTTGATTTTGTCTTTAAGGTGGACCCCCTTTTATGAACTAACATAGCAGTATGTAACAGGGCGCTTCGAAATTGAAATTAAATAACAAACGGGTTAATGTCTTATTTTTGGGGCCCGTCCAGGCTTTTTGAACACAGGCATACGCTATGCAAAGTACTATGAGGAGCTATTCTTCCGGACAAAAATTGCATGGCCTATACTGTACGCTGAATCCCAACGGCTCTTTTACGCCCTTTTAATATAACGACTAAAGGTAGAACACTACATATTATGCATGATTTTTTTTTATTTTTATACATAAAATAGCAATTTAATACATACTTGCACAATTATCCATTTTCAACTTCTAATGTAATAAAACGCATAATATAGTAAATATCAACAAACTGTAAAATAAACAAATATATTTTTATATATATATATATATATATATATATATTATACACATAGACAATAAATGTTTTTTAACTATCAGATGAAACAACCCCTTAGGGCCTGTACATTTTGCGTCAATTTTAACTATATAAATATACATATACAATAGTGTATGCCTCTCATTCAAAATAAAAAGCTATTCTATTTTAAGTCTGTTTATCTCTGTGTCACGAAGAGAAGAAAATGTAGAAAAATATAATTCTTTGAATTTGATATTCCAGCAGGGTTGCTTAACAAAGGAAACATACTATAGCGCATTATCGGGATCAGGTGACTTTCAGACCGATGGACACATAGTATTTAACATCGTATCCTTTATTACTATTTCAAATGAATAAAGGAAATGCATTAATGGCCTTTCCATATCAACCTTGCCATACCTGAATACAAAACCACATAATGTAATTCAAATACAGAGCTCACGATCATCGTCACCATCATTTCATCGCTACACAAGGATATCAATTTAACGTAAAAGGGGCTTGCTAAAGGTCGTATTATCACAGATCACAGAATCACATCCCATGTTACAGTCTTTTCCCTGGAATTCGTAAAATGCCATTTGTTTGTGCATTGTAGTTGCTGTTAATGATATATCTATTTTTCAACCATGTCTACATATTGAACAACCACATTCTGACGCGGATTTGAACGTCACATTTCGAAAACCACCTATACACCATACTCGGATAGTTACCTGAAAAGACAAAAAAAAACCCCAAGACATTAAATTTATTATTCAGATGACCATCCACTATTCTACAATTTTCAGTCATTCACATCAGATACTACCTCCAATCTGCTGTTTTGAATCAGTACTGGACAAATGCCGGGTTATAGGGCTCGGGCTGCCTGGCAAGTTGTAAAAAGCATTAAACGGATTGTTCACCCAAATATTTATTTCGCATCGATTATATGCATAGGTTGAAATTTGTATTTTAGCTGATAATTTAGCCAACTTTCTATTGGACAGTATTAATTTATTTTAAATTAATATTTAAATAACGGTATTTGGAGATCACGCGGGGGTCCCTATTCGCGTCACCTGTAAACATTGGTATAGATGTTAAACCCCAACCTCCAAACAAGTAGTCTAATCTTACGTGTCCAGTGGCATTTAAATCTAACGAATTAGTTGTGGCGAGTATAATTACTTCTAGAACTATCAAAGTTGTAAAGGTCACCCAACTTATCATTTGTCTACCCTATTAGTCGTTTCAGTGTATTGTTGTTCTCCGTGTATTCAAATCCAATATAATCTTCCAATAAATTAGCACCATTAATTGGCAGAATATTTAATAAAAATGATAAATCATTATCTCTTGTTATTGTTGCTTGGATGTAAAATAGCTGACCTTATTAAACAACAGTATGTTTCTTAAAAGCTTATTCGGAAACATTAGCAACCACGTAAAAGCACAATGCAATGCTTTTAAAACAGTAGATACACATTTCTACGGGTGCTGGCATATAAGCATCAGCACATAAATCTGGGCCCAACATCTGACACCCCCTTTACAACAATGAATACTAATTAATAGTTTTCGCCGTGCAAACAAATTTACGTTCCGTGGATTAAATATATCTGCGGTTTCCAGTTGATATAAGATAATGACCCCTTTCGAACTAGTTCCTTTAGGAACTCTTTCTGAGCGGACAACTTGCTATGTCGCTGCAATATGAAAATACCACTCATCCCCTACCTCTTGTCTAAGGCTATTATGGAATCCTTATCGCCTTATTTCACCGTGATTCTTCTTTGTTTGCTAAAGGAATCATTTCTTGCCACATATTTATAATAATCCATTGCTATTTTCACGTATAATTTAACGATTAAAACCTACACAAAATACATTTTGAACTGATTGGCCATTACGAAACTCGAACATGCACAGACCGCATGTTTATTTAATCGCTAACTTCTACATGAAAACAGTGTTGAGTTTTTGTAATTTTGTGTCAGATATGTTGATAAATGATTCAGTTTGTTAACAATAACGAATGGCAGTGAAAACAAGAAGGTAGGGGGTTCCACAATAGCCCGAGAACAGGTAGGGAAGCGTGGTATTTTCCCATATTTTCATATTGCCGCTACATAGCAGGAGATAGGAACTGTCAGCGGACATCCGATCAGAGAAAGTTCCTAAATGAACTACCTTCGAACAACCCTGGCGGCTCTAATAGTATATTATGGTATTTCACTAATTTAATAAAGGATATGGAATAAAACAATTGAATATTTTATTTGACATAAATCGGGGGTTTAAGAGTAGAAAAAACGGATGTCTTTCTAAATTTTTTAAATGATATTGAAAGTGCCACTCACGTCGAATGTTTGAAGAATACTGCAGCATTCAGCCCGAGAAGTTATTTCTAATGAAGGATTTGATGCTAAAGTTTGATCCGAAGATGGAATGGCATAAGATACACAAAAACCCCTACAAGCATTCGTTTTAACACGGAACTGTACACAATTAGGAATCTTAACTGTTCTGGAATGAGCTGAAAATAGAAATCGGGTAGATATTATATCTGTTAATCTCTGTGTTTCAACCAAAGTCCAATAATATTCGTCGCATATAATTTTACAGTAAGAAATTTTATGGCGTTATTTATTTCCTTTCCCTATATAATTTGAGTAAAATAGTCTTGTTTAATTGTCATGTGCATTGAGAGACAATGGTAGTATGAAAGGGCCAGCCTAGTAGGAAAGTTGTTAACAAAATACACCCAGGAAAAGGTATCTGTAGGGAGCTATAATACAGATAGTAAGCACACTTGAAAAACAGGTGCAAAAGGAAACCATATAAGAGTATTATATTATCTTTATATATTTTGGGTTTACTATTAATTTGATAAGATCGAACCAAAAATGCAGACTGGAAATTCCAGAAATGCTGTACTATATTTAGACCAGAAATACATTTAAACTTACCAACTTTGGTACATCCAGGGGATTCCCACGAATGACGTTTATGACCAGGAATTCTAAATGCTAAATTCGTTTGTGACACTATTAACAGTAAAAAGATTATCAACGTCCGCATAAACAAACACGACATAGAGTATATAAAGTTTTTGCTGCACCTCATCTCAAACCTCCAAGCACCCTTCCCCACCTCTCTTCAGATCTCACGTTTATGGAATTGTCCAGTTTTAATGTTGAAAACGCTAATCCTTTCAGTCTGTTAAAAGACACATATTGTAATGCAGCCACACCGGAGATTCTTCTATGGTTTGATACCGTCCCCAAAACACACGCCTGGAATAGAAGAAATGCAATATGAATGACTTATTAAATAATTCATTGATGCCAAACACTTAAAATGAATACAGAATACCACCCTTTTGGTTATTTATTTTTTTGAAATTGTAAGAGACGAAAATATTGCGAAATATTCGACTTTTTATATAATATGATTATCTAGTCAAGGAAAAGTTTCACAAAGAATTACGATATTACGGCCCGTCTTAAAGAAATTGCGAAATAACTTATTAATGTAAAACATATATTATAATGTAGATAAAAATAATGTAGTAGTGTAAAAATTTAATATCTGACATATTTTAAATATATATAATTAATTTGAATATTCGTCTATTTATGGAAGTTAATAACTGAGCATATTTTAAATAAAAGTACATAATATGATTAATTCGAATATTCGTCTACTTCCAGCTGTTTTAGACCGTGGTAGAAAAACATATATTATAATGTAGATAAAAATAATGTAGTAGTGTAAAAATTTAATAATATGTCAGATAGATATAATTAATTCGAATATTCGTCTATTTATGGAAGTTAATAACTGAGCATATTTTAAATAAAAGTACATAATATGATTAATTCGAATATTCGTCTACTTTCAGCTGTTTTAGACCGTGGTAGAAACATAAACATTAAAGCATCTTTAAACCCAGTATCGGATAATTGTGATAATAGGTTGCTGGCTTTCTCATTATAAGTCTATCAGCGAATCTATTAAATCTGCATTGAAAACATGGTAAATATAACTCAGATATTTCCTGTCATTTTTATTAGCATTTAGCTAGTTATTCATAGCAAAAAAAATTACATTTCGCAGGTTTTTTGTATGGATCTGTATCACATAACATGTTGTAAAGAATTTGCTGATGTAATCTATTCTGTGTGTAGATTAAAAGCGTGTGTAAGGTTCACCATGGGGAATTTGGATGAAGACAAACTCGATTATTCGTATATCACGAATAATCAACCGATCCTGGCAGAAACTACGTAAATTCAAACCAATGATTGTTTCCCGCCTTTAGAAGGATCCACGGAAATTATAATATGTTTTCATTTGTATAATTTTCAACCATCAACCACGCTTGGACCCACGTTGAAACGTGGTGTAGATGTTTGTAGGTGAGTATAATGACTAAACATAGGCTCAAAGGTAAGGTAAGCAATATTATCGGTAGAGATGTTCATAAGATGAATGCTTGTTGAGTTCGGTGACATTCTTTATCTGCTTTGGCTCAGAGATATGCTTGTAATGCAGATCGAATGTTCAGACTCATTGTAAATGCTTGTCAGGTTAATGCTTTGACTAATTTTTACCGTGAGCATGAAACGTGTAGAACGAAATAAAAAGAACGGTTTAAACAAAACTTTATAATTGCAGTTTTACAGATTCAATTTGGTGATATATGTCCGTACCCAAGAACATTGACCACCAAATAATCCTCTGAAATCCAAATGTTTTTCGTCTTTTCCCACTTTTACATTGCATCAACTGTGACACTACGGGTAACGATAATGTGACTATCCTGGTCACGGACTCCAAATAGCAGCCTGTGACACTACGGTGTTACAGATGTGACAATGACGTCTAGGGCTTTTCTTCGGACTTCACGTTGTGGGACTGTGACACTATCCTGTGTCGTGGTACCAAATCGACGACTGTGACACTCTAGAGAAACGTACCGTGTGTACGTACGGCCAAATCTTCTGTGTCACAATGTCGTTTGTCTAGATAGGACTTGACGTTGTGATCAATAAGAATTCAACTCTTTTCTGCACTCTTGAGATATTCTTTATATGTTACAATAATATATTCTACAGCACAGATACAACCATTGTTCTTTAGGTATATAAACGTTATTTCGCCCAGCAGTCTCCCTCGGAACTTCTATAATGTCTTGTCTACGGTTTCATCCTGACGGCTGCGTCCGGCCAGTAAGCCAGGCCAGCTCCCGGGGTGAACTTCCCCTTGGCTCTCTCGAATGTTGTCCGAGATATAAATCAAGCGAGTTCTCTCCTATAAAAAAGTCTAATGCGTCATCTAGTAGGGTGGGACAAATACCATTATGGGTAAGTGTTTCGTAAAGGCACCCTTTTACATCAACACTATTCTAATTAATTGTACTAATCTGTGCACGTGATGGCTGGACGATAATACCCTACATTCCAGAAATGGATACTGACACAACTGTCTGCGAGTTAGTCTAGGATAGTAGTCAAATAATGCAAACTACTTCATTACCCTAGTTTTCGTCATACATCATGTAGGTAAAGAATACTATATTAAACAGAACACTAAGTCTATAGTGTTACACAACCCAAATGGATAGTATTGCTAGCATATTTCAGAAATATTCCTAATCGGGATACTGAAGATTTCAAGAATATCCTTTGTTGTGTCCACGCTTTTGAGCAAGCAGCTACACCACCATGTGGTTGGAAGCGTCCAACCCAACCGAAAAGAAATGAACATCATTTTTCGCTGATTTATCTAATGGAAGATGACATACGCCATATAGTTGACTTACAGGGAAATTTTGACTTAACAGTGGCATTATGACCTACGGTTATATGGAATTCCAACTGCCAAGGGGTCTTTTTCGTGCATGTCAATTTGTACGCGGAACGTCAGTTTTATGTCGACTTTGTCAGGCCATCCACAATTGATAAAGCAAGGGAAACCATGCCGGAAATATATGATGAACTCACTCGGCCAACAACGAAAAGAGACGAGAATTAACATCAACTGGGGAAATCTATGATGAACTGTGATCAATTGATAAGTGGCATACTTGCCGATCTGGTAAGCTTACTTGAGATATAAATTTGCCTCGTACTTTAAAGCTTACCGAAATGTGTGACTTTCAAGTAAATAGCTAGCTGTACGTATTGAAACACATTTGTTGGTAATCCCAGAAGCTAACGTTTAATCCTCTAATTAGAATAATTAATACCCGCGAGGCCACACTGACCAGTTCGGTGTCGATTCCTTTGTCTGGAAGTTGGCCGTAAAACCAAAGTCTAATTAAGAGTTGAAGAAGAGCATATTTTCATAATTTGTATCGGAATAACATTGACTTTCAATGATACTTCTCAATATAAGTATAGTCGACTCTATTGCGGGGGGGGGGGGGGCACGGTGGCTAAGTCGCTGTTTCGCTAGCCTGGAGGTCGGGTGTTCGATCCCTGCATTGGCAGGGACAGCTGCCTAGTCGTTCGGATGGGACTAAAAACCGAGGTCCCGTGTACACATTGGAGTGCACGTAACAGATCCCTTGGCAGTTGGAATTCGATATAATAGTAGGCCGTAGCGCCGCTGCCCGGGCAAAATTTCTCTCATAGCGTATGCCCGTCTTCCATTAGCCCAGGTTTGGTGCAAAAGTGTAAGACGTTAAACCCCATTTCATTTCTCTATTGTGTGGGGGGGGGGGGGCAGATGGCCGAATGGTTAGCACGCGCGCGGTATCATAAAGCCTGTCATTGAGTCAACTGGCGTGGTTTCGAATCCCCGGTTGTATGGGACAAGGAGTAGAGTCACATGTCCAACCTCGTGGGTTTTCTCTGGGTCGTTCAGTTCCCCCCCCCCCCCCCACACCCACCGCTAAAGACCCCTCCGCTCAAGCGAATCAGTGAAATAATATTAACCCATATGTAAGCCCCGACATGACTTTTTTTCGAGTTTACGTTAAACTCCTTCGGTCTCTCTCTCTCTCTCTAATATGGGCAACTAGTTTTACACAGTTTGCTTGTCGACCAATCAAAAAATATTCAGTGTATACTTTTTTACCTTGTAAAATGTAATGTAATTTAATGCTGAGATTTTACTGATTATATTGGGTGCCGATATATCAAGAAACAAAACAAAAAATGACAATGTAAACTCAGCAATATATATCATCTCGTGGGGTTAATGGCCAGTTGCAGGATAAACTGAACACAGTTTGTATTGAGATATTTCAATCACAAAAAGTGTCGATGGGCAAATGTCAAAAATAAATTGTTAAGATAAGATTTTACGTAGTAGGATTATCAGTAACGCATTAGCTTTCCAGGATTTCATCTAGTTTTGGAACTTTAATCATTGTTTTTATAGTTATTCTATATCTGTTTTATAAACATAAAAATGAGATGTTTACTTTACCCAAAGTTCATCGAGAAAACGACATAACGTTCCCAATTTGATCCAAAGACGTGCTTTAATTCAAATGGTTTGATATTTTGAAACCTACGAGAAATATTATAATACGTGCAGAAAAGCAATACGAAAGGGCAAATGTGTACAGTATTGCTGGCTGATCATGTTTCTGGCTGATCATGTTTCTGAACTGATCCATTAATACCGAGATAACTTCGAAAATGCAGTATCAGCCCCGTACTATAATGAGCGGGTTGATACTTTTCGCGTCATTATACAACAAAATTGATTGTAAAAATCCAAAATCCGTTTACAGAAGTACGTTTACTCGAATTCCAAGTTACTTCAGCACTTGAAGAATAAAAACAGTGGGTTCATTGAGCTGCGCGTCACGAACAAGTGCATTTGTGGAATTTTGATGCATAGCCCTAGTTTTTGGACCACCTGGTCATTAAAGAACTACGCTAAATTTTTAATGTAGATAAGACAAAGAAGCTCCTGAGTACCGTGATGGCTTTGGAGATAAACCATTAACTACTGCCCATTAACAACGTTGTTGCCACATTTCTCATACATTATCTAAAATGTCAGCATTTTGCTTTCAATATTGGATCTAAGAAATATCTACATATTTTCGTCAATTTGCTCTTAATTTACAAAATGTTTCCCTTTTGAAATTATGGTTCGGCCTTGTCGTGTGTAACAGAATTATGAAACAACATTGATTAATTATAAACGCATATCGTCAGATTAAATAAGTCTAACTAAACAGCAAATAAGTATCTTATTGTGCAAAACAACATATAAATAATTCAGGAAATCGCTAGCCTCTGAGGGATTATTAACCAAGTTCTTATGAAGTTCGCCCGCAATAAATAAGTATGTACATGTGTTGAGTCAAAATAAAATCTCACACATTGAATACTATGCCAATGAACTTAGTAGAGTGGTAATCGACATGAAAGTATTTGGAATGATGTTATTCAATATAGGCTGGGGGTAACGCATTTGTCATGTCTAAATTACGTGTGCAATGGAAATGACAGTGGGCTAAAATAAAATAAAACCAAGTACGAACAATCAAATCCATTAGACAAAATTCCGAACTCCTATAAAAACGGTATATGCGAAATAGTGTAATTATGGATTGTTCATCGTGTACAAAATATACGACAAGCTGTGGTAACAGGGGCCCGGAAAAGTACGCTAGTGAAATGGTAGGTTTAACGTCTACTGAAACCATGCTTCCACACCTGGCACACAGGACCAATCTGGACACAACCCTCAACAAGTAAGAACTGGACTTAGAACTTTTTTGTCGGCTCCTTCCTTTGGAATGAACTTTCTAGAGTTTAGTTTTTTAATCGCAAAATACTTAAATACCCCAGATGTCGTTAATTGGTCAGTTGATATTAAGGTTTTGCCAAATGAAACGAAAAATTGTGCTGGGAAATCCAAGGAACTTTTCGAGACCCGATACCTCTAGAACCACCGTGGCTCCTTCGCCATATGAGCGCTGGCCTTTAATTTTGTTTTATTAGGAATCAGTTCTCGCAATATGTGGAATCTATACCTTGATACCCACCATGGCATAATCATGATTATTTCGTAAACTTTAACATTTCTAAGATGTTGGGTAACGAACGTGGACTCCTAACAAATTATGGCACAAGATGTTTTAAAATCTTAACTTCCATTTCTCGAGTACATCACTGTAATGTTTCCACTTTTGTCACCCGGGGCTCTACTTAGGCATGCATTAGAAGTACATCCAGAGTAGATATTTTACTGTCCTGGTGACATTAATTGTTTCAAGCGTTGTTGCTTTAAATAAACTGACAGAATAAAGTGGACAAACTAAAACAAGAACAGTTAAATTTAGACCCAGCCACCTACGAAAGTCTAAATATAAGTCGCATTCTTTCATCTCTCCTAACATGGTAATCGATAATCTGATTTGACCAGTCTTTCAATTAAATATGAAGAAAGATTTGAAAGTAACTCGCGTAGGAGTACTTAATGGAAGGAATACAGGGGGGTTACCGAAATATACTGTGACGGTTTATGGACGATGGTTTCAGCCGTCAATGTGGCATACAACATATTTCCTTTGGCATCTACTTTCCCTCCAGCTACATGAGTACTTAATGGAAGGAATACAGGGTGTTTCCGAAATATACTGTGACAGTTTATGAACCATGGTGTTCTAGGTGTATCCGTCAATACAAGGCACGACATATTTCCTTGAAGATTTACTTTCTTTTAAAACATTGCTAACGATGTGACAGAATGAACAAAAGTGACGGTACAAAAGCATTCCGAGAGAAGCTTTCATTCATCTGATGAGTAAATAAACTCTTTCATTGTGAACATAAACCATGTGTGGGTGTTAATAGTGCTACATTTCGTTAATGTAGCGTAACGTCTACAATAAAGTAATGAATGTTCAATAAACAGACCTATTAACAAATACCATTGACATCATATGGAGTTAAATGATCAAGAAATCACTCCCGACAAAATAAATAAGTTTATTACTATTTTCGACTTTCACATGTTTACCAGTTGGTATTTATTTGTGATTTTTTTTTAAACAAAGCCTTTCATTCTTTAAAAAGATATAAGTTATGTATGGAGTCGTTTAAAATTACTTAAGAATAAAATATTTAAAGAAGTAGTGCTTTTCATTTCGCGATCACCGTTCCCTTTAGCATGTCCATGGGATGCCGCTTTGTCTGGTAGAAATCAGCCCTATACATGGTACTACCAACAAGAATGTTTTTTTTTTGTGGTGATTAGGAAAACTTCATTATTTTAGGCTTAGCTTTGACGCCACTATTCATATACAACAGGATGTGGCCCTGGTGCTACATTCCCTTTGCATATTGTCCCATCACCATCCAAATAACGATAATAACATGGACATTAACGTGCCAATGGATCTTTAACGTGCATACCAATTTATACACGAGTCAAGAATTTTTGTTCGAACCGAATGACTAGACAGCTGTCTTTGCCAAGCCCTCCATCCTGCAATACTGACCACACTGGAAAATCCCGATACACTTACACAGCCAACACATGGAGCGCACCCGCGACCTCCATGTTAGCGAGCCAGCGTCTTACTCACTTAGCCAACGTTAATCCCACTTTACATTGGATACTGGAGGTTTGTTCATATTCATGAGGTAAGATTAAAATGTTAGATATAAAGCTCTCTTAACAGACTTAAAGCTATCATCCCAATATAATATTTTTGAAAAAATGAAAAAAAATTGCCTACGAAAGATACATTTGTTCCCAAAGGCATATCTCGAGGAAAGCGGTGATAGGAAATATAAAATGATATATTACACATGAAATCCTCTTACCTTTTGTTCATACAACCAACAATCTATCCGATTGCTTAAAACTATCCGATGAATTTAACTGCAATATCATGAATAAAATTCAGTTTAGTGTCCACTCTGTAATAAATCATTGAAAAACTGCATAAAACTATGATATTGGATTTTCTAGCATCATCCTAATTCTCGCAACAACACCAAACATTATACAATTAAAACAAAGTTTTTCTGCAGTTTGAGTCCCGTGAAACAAGTTAACGTTAGTCGATTAATCCCAAGAAAGTTTTCAGTATTTACTTGAAATCATATACATATATATATATTATATACCAATTAAGTGGGTGTATATCAGAATCTTAGCGTTCTGACAATATTTCATTGTTTTTCATTCTATGAAAACATGGGATCGATAAGGATATCGTTCAACCTAGGTTTATCGCGAACACACTTACACTAACAGGTCTACGATTCTACGGGGATTACAATGAGCATGGAATTAGCAAATCGACGTATCCGTTCATTGAGATGACAGCCTACACATACTGACACTACGCCGACCCACTCCACCAATACCAATTGTAATTTCAGAACAACATTACCACCTCTTAATGTTATTTAGCCTACGTACCATATTAAACACCCCCTAATAATAATTACTGTCAGTTAATCATTTGAACGTATATTTGTTACCTGACTATATGTGGTAATGCCATGAATAGAACAGCGATAAAATCTGCCAGAATTAAATCTACTGTCTTTTAATGAATCATTATGTAGCAGCATAGTGGTCTGAGTTAGCAATTGGATTAGTTATGGGGTTTCATTGTCCAATAACGAACCGTTTTATGAGCTTAATCTTGATAAATAAACTGTTTTATCCCATCAATTTCATACGCCGTTTTATGAGCTTAATCTTGATAAATAAACTGTTTTATCCCATCAATTTCATACGCCATTCACCATGAACATAACTGATTCGATTAGTCGCGATATTTATACCTGTATTAAATGTTTTCTGGTAACTACTTTTGATAGATTTCAAAATATCCCCTTTATTTACCGTCAACCATTGGTTCTTGTAGGAAAGGTCTCTGATGGGCATTGTCCTCTGATCGTCCATTATTGTATTATTAAAATACCACTACCACCCCCACCTCTGTTCTAAGGCTATTTTTGGAATCTTGATCCCTTTCTTTTTATCACAATGATTCTTTTTTCGCCGACAGGAAGCATTTCTCAACATATCTGACATACAAAAACTTCAACGTTATTTTCAAGTAGACTATTGCAGCTTAATAGGAACGGTCAGGGATCAGCTACCTATCGGAGACCGGTCCTAAAGGAACTAGTAAAACAACAACTTATTATCTGACGCTAGTAGCTTGAATGTTTTTGAAACATCATTGCCATAAATCAAAACAATGATAAACGAGTAAGACATCTTAATGTCGTAACCTTTTTTCTACAAAACTTTAATCTCAATGACATTAAGACTCGGGACCTAAAGTATCTTTGCTTTATTTCCGGTTCTTTCAGTAAAGCCCAAGATATCCGGGAAACCTATTACAAGTGATTGATTTCTAGAAATTGCGAGAAAGATGTTCTGAAATACAAATGTACAGTAAAAATCTGTTAACAATGTGGACAAGACACATGCTAAGTTACAGAACAGGAAAATCGGCGGAAATATGGTTGTTGGCCTGAGGAGTTTACAGTATTTGTGAAAGTATCACAGACGTTGTCCAGTCAGAGTTAGCTGCAATATTCATACGATGTAAAGGCATATAGCAAGTTATTCCAACATTCCTGCTTGGTTTATGTTATTCGCGGATTTGAGAAAAGATATGGCCATATTTCCAACAAAGGCTAGATTGTTTATCAATACAAAAATGTACGAGTTTCACCATTTGAATGTTGGCATACACTTACCGGAAGTAACTTAAGCTACTGGTGGACTGCTGAGTCATAACAGATTAGCTTGTTTGGTTTTTTTTTAAAAATAAACCTGAGGAATATCGCGATTTTCATTGTATTTGGCCTGGTTGTTTCGCGGATAATAGGTCAAAATTGGTCATTAACATGCTATTAAGTAGTTTTATGCTTGTTTACTTCGTATCATAATTGATACAAAAAGTATATAATAAAAACATTGTTTCTGATTTTAGTATTTGGGAGTCATTTTGGTTAAGTCCCGGGAAGACTCTTACATGTCGGATTTGGTTAGCATCCATATTCAACCGACTATGCTACTTCGCTAATTGCTACGCCCTAGCCCAGATCTTGATCTGCGAATTTGACCTTCATATTGTCTAAAACGTTCAAAGGATCACGCTTGCTAATTTGATGCCGTATATGCGGGACTGGATCACGACGACGAAGAGTGATGGGCGAACATACATACATTTTTGTTTAATTATATAGATAAATAATACAATTGTATTCTTCACTTTAAATATCGGGTCGTAACAGTTTGTTGCCATTTCCAGCGAGGTTAGCCTTATCCAATGGTGTAGGGTGGGCTGAATTCCTCTCATAGCACATTGTATCGCCTAAGACCGTCTTCATTAGTCCAATTGGTGCAGAATGAAGGGGCGTTAGAGTTTAACCCCATTTCATTTCACCAAGCAGTGGACAGAAACGGTTTACAAACATACATAGGTAATTTCAGTAGAGCACGATTTAGTAATTAAAACGGAATAGTCTTGTCATTCTAAACGAAGTCAATTTTTACCATAACCTTGACTAAAGGCGATACATATAATGTTATATTGATCCGTGTTTACTAGTCATGTTCCGACCTGCTGTTATCGTTAATAGACGATCGTTACACACATGAACGTACTATCTCATCAATTCTACTTCCGGTTTAATTTAAGACATATAGCCAAGGGTGGAACTGGTTAAGTATAATACAGTTTTAATAATAGAGCTCATAATAACAATGATTTCTTTCTGATATCCAACTGGATCTCATTATTCCTCGTGATGAATCAATCGCGTCTTCATATTTCCTACAAATTACTAGTTTGATATGTATTACGGGATGCACCTGGTGTAA
Organism: Patella depressa; assembly: GCA_948474765.1. Taxonomy (NCBI): domain Eukaryota; kingdom Metazoa; phylum Mollusca; class Gastropoda; family Patellidae; genus Patella; species Patella depressa. The sequence continues at coordinate 53,223,425 of OX419719.1, forward strand.
CAACTAAATAAAGGATAGGAAAATATCATCCAAGACAATGGCGATGCACTAATTGATGCCACTTTTCCACGGGGTTTTCCTTTTTCTCGGAACAGGTGTTACGTCCATTCAATTCGTGTATCTGAATATGTGACCGGAAAGTAAACTCGGCTCAATGTGTTGTAATTATAATAATGCGATAAAACATAGTTCCGATTATCCATTTCATGATTAAATTATAAATGAAAGTTGAAAAGCAAATTGGATCCTAATCCACATCGAGCGTTGATTATGGTCTGGATAAATTAATTAATGTCTAATGAATAATTTAGATAACATTTCAGGCCTAAAGAAAGACCAGCAATGGGCAGATTTAGCTCTTTCATAATGCATGTTTAAATTTATTGTTTGCGTCTAAAAATGTAATTGTGTTGGACATAGCGTAATTTGCGATTAAAACAGGGTAAAAGTGAGAAATTGACAAATTGTATAACCAATAAATGTTTAAAATTTATAATTGCTACGAGGTAATCGGTTCTGTCAATAATATATTACTTAAAATATATTGTAAGAGCCTTTTACCTCGTAGTAAGTAGTCTTCTACGTCTGAATTGCATTTTTAAAACTCAGTAATTAACTTCCATATAAATCCCAAATACATTAAGTAGCCATTAGCCCCTCTCTAGGTGGGTGGGAGAAAGACTTCGATTCGTGAATAAAGTTCCATCGGGAATGTTCAATTAGGTTATATTTTAGATATACCTACCAAGCTAAGGCTGATTTATACACATTTTTATTTATATGTGAGACTTCTGTTTGCGACATAAAGGTTAACCTAGGGTTCTGTTGGATATAATCTTCAAGAGTAATTAAATTTGCTATTGGTGACTGTGGTAATAATGCCTTAAATTATTTATGACAAATAATTGTCAGAAATGTTTGACAAACTGATCTCTGTGCATTAGTAGCCAACAGTTGCTAAAATTGCTTGAGCTACCGCTCTCCCAGTGCCAATAGTAACCTTGGCGCTCATCTAACATTAGCAACGCTAATATTGGTAGATAGTACGATGTAGTACTTACGGCAGCAAATATTTTCCCACCGTGATCTAAATGCATTTACGATCGGTGTTTATGTATTTAGAATCTTGGATGTCGAGTGTAAATATAGCGTAAATTGAGATAATTCAGATATCAAGCTGGTCCCTCAGATAATTGGAACAGTTTGAATGTAATAATCTCTTATGGTTAAGATATTTATTATGACACCGTTAATGTTAATAGCGAGGTCAGCGTGCTAAGAAATAATCACTTATGATATAGCTATGACAGTCACTGATTTAAGAGCTTTAAATGCCCCTCTTCACGTAATAATATGATTTAGTTGATGGGATAATCCGTTAATAGTTAATTGTTTATAAGTAAGTATCTAATATACTAGTAGCTCGAACAATTCAAAATAACGGAACTTGCTTATCGTTTTGTTAAATTTCATGCACTCTTGGAATGTATGAGGTTCACCATGAAAATCTCGATATACACAAACTGGAAGTAAAGTAGCATACAGGTAACCATGCAATTGTTCGCCCTTTTATTCCAACGTAACCAACCTGTTAACTCCCTTATCCTCAAAATCATGAATATTCACCAAATTCTGGCAGACACTGATTCTTCGGTTCTACACCAAAAACACTAATAATAGATAAAACATTTTGCAACCAATGAGCATACGAATATTTCGGATTGGTGTAAAATACTTTAGGTACATTATTAATATACGGTTCTGGGATGGGATTTTATTTCACTTCTTGGCGTGACGTGCTACATCATTCCATATGATAGTCTGAAATATAAGAACCTGTCTATCCAGGATTTGTCTCTTTTTTAAGATTTTTTGAACCGATGCCTGACAGGGTCGAAAATCTGCAAAGACAAACCTCTTTGTTCGAATTTACCAAACTTAAAATAATGAGCTATCTGATTTGAATACTGGTTGGACCAGTTTTTTTTTCTTTTTGGCTGCAATAACTTTTGATTATATTGATATGTGATGTTTATATTGACAGTATCTTGAAAATACATACATGTAGTTGATTTGACGGACAAATCTGAGTTCACGAAAATTGTGAGAAAAAAAAATATAGCAGGAAGTTTTCATATCAGACTTCCAAAATTTATTAAAGGCTTGAAAGTCAAATCTAATTATTATTTTTATAGTTCAACAATGTTCTCAAAGCAGTAAGAATTATTCAAAAACTAAAGTTTCCCGAATGCCTCGACCTGGTGGATATGTACATATCCCATTACCTGTTACTTGTGTATTTCCAAGTGAACATATACTTTACTAAGGTGGACAATATATTAGATAGTAATTGCATAATGATGATCTGCTTATGCATGTGCTCTAACGATTTCAACATTTTCAGAATCATGAAACAGGAATCAAACACATAGTTTGCTTTATTAACGTTGCCTACACTTCTGTTTTGTTTTATTTAAGATGGAGTTCGTGATAAAATACTGCGTCATTACCTATGTTATTGTTCTACATGATTAGATTGCGTCAGCTTTTTATTGCTTCATCCCATATTTATGATAAATGTCACGAACGATATTAAAATTGGGAAGCATTAGGAAAGCTGTCACTTTAGTATGACTAGCATGACTTTAAATAGTGGGTGTAGGTGAAAGGTAGACTGAACTCCAACATATCGTGACTTCAAAGAAAATACTTACTTCCTACTAAATCAGTGTTAATACATTTTACAAAACATACCAAGGTCTGCAAAAATTGGAAGCCTTGCTATGTGCTATAAAGGAATTCTGCCCGGACAGCGGCAGTACGACCTAGGTCTAATGACTTTGGGTATTCGTCCGAATTTATTCGAACGATTAGTTCCTGGTCGCGCCAACCGTCATGAACCACTGACAATGTGAAACCACCCCGGACGAAACCGGGAAACTTTATTGGCTCACTGACCCAACACCCCCCCACACACACACTTTCCATGCTATAAGGGCTGTCACTGAGTCAAGTGGCGCAATCTCGATTCCCCAATGGTTGCGTGTCCAAACTCGTTTGTTTTCTCCGGAATTCCACCCACCGCCAAAGAACCCTATTGGTGGTGGGCGTATTCTGTTTCAATCTATGTGCGACTATTAAATCAGTAATAATATTATGTGTGAATAACTAATACATAGAAATATAAATGTCATGACATCAGGGATTTATTTAATGTCTGAATATAAAAATTGCTAAATATTATCACAGATCTATCAATATACGTGGGAGCCGCGGTGGCTCAAGGAGTTAGACGTTGGCTCGTTAACCTGGGGGTACTGTGTTTGATCACTGTGCAGTGGTGGGGGCCTTGGGAAGCGACAACATATAGGCGTTTCGTGCGAACATTGACGTGCATGTAAAAGATCGATTCGCATTTTAAATTTGATTGCGTCTTAGCGCCGCTGCCCGGGCTAAATTTCCCCATCCAACAATGTATTGCGTTTGGATACTTCATTTGATCCATATACAAGACTGCAAGTCATAGAATTGTGTACAAATCTATTTTTGTTCGGCTTGTTGTGAAACAAACTATTTTGAAAAAAATTATAATTATTTTAAAAAAATAAAATAAACCATATCATTTTCTTTAACTAAAATTTATTGAATTTCAGTTATTCATCTATTATTACAACATTTAACTCTCGTATTGGCGCATTGATTATCAATATATTTTTGAGAATTTTTAAAATTAAAACACGCCATACCACCCATTCCATTGCACAGTAACGCTGTGATGTCTGTGTATTTTAAGACTCATGTTGGCGCATTGATGGTCGATATCAATATTTTGCGACTTTTTAAAATTAAAACTTTTACACGCTATAACTAACAGCTATTCCATTGTTGGTGTATTTTAAGTCCATTTATAAATAGACATTAGCTTGATAAAAAGGAGATAACCATCGTCTTAGCCTTCTATTTTTGTAAATTAATAAATACTATTCCGTATTTAATACAGCACGGTTGTTTAATAAGTGATAACATATTTTCAAGAGCATATCGTAGGCAGTTAAATCAAAGTCGTACCCAATACCAACGCCGGAGTAACCATGGTGGTGGCCCGGAACATGTTGGGGGGGGCGTGATCACCGACCTTTGAGCCGTGGCCGGCTTGGCTGGCCAGCGCGAGTGCCGAAGGTGCGAAGCACCCCAGGAAATTTTCAGAAATAGGAGACCTGAAACGTGATTTCCTGGCATTACAGGCACTTGTGTCGGAGCCATTTAGAAGTATCTCCTCCAGAAAAAAATAATATTCTGCCACAAAATTAGAGAATTCTGGCGTTATATCAGTTGAACAATCCGTGCATGTGCTTTGAAATGATGGCATTTCTAGAGGAGGGCGCTAGATCCCATTGCGCCCGTTAAATCCGCCATTGTAAGTGAGCAGAGCAACATCAAACCTAATTTTGAAGTCGCTCCAGTGATAAATAACGGGTCACTGCCTTTCACCCCTAATTTTCACCTTTCACCCCTCATTCTGAGCCCCGCAAAATATAATCCTGCCACAAAATTAGCGCATTCTCTGGCGTTATTTCAGTGGTGCAATCCATGCGAGTGCTATGAAATGATGGCATTTCTAGAGGAGGGGGCTTGGACCCAATAAATCCGCCACTATAAGTGAGCAAAGCTACATCAAACCTAATTTTGAAGTCGCTCAGTGATAAATAACGGGTCACTGCCTTTCACCCTTCACCACTAATTTCCAAGGCCTTTCACCTTTCACCCCCCCCCCCCCCATTCTGAGCCCCGCAATCAAATCATTCACATTTCCGCTCAAAAACATTAAAACCGACCAATCCATGCAAAACCGTTGGGAAAAGTGGGAAAGGAAGTGGATTGCAGAGCAGTAGCTTCACTCCCGTCACTGTTCCACCTTCACCCTTGTCACAAAATTGCTGATTACCCTTGTGTATTTTGATCAACCACGCATCATCCCTGAACCCCTTAGGTACCCCCTTCAGAATGGGGCGACTCTGTCGCATTAACCACAAATATCTCAGGGGGTCCAAACTGCAATGAAAGTTCACTGGAGATATCGCATCATGTTCGTTGTATGTATGCACACACTTTCATGAAGATTCGACAACAGGAAGTGGGTCAAATGGAGTCAAAGATCTTTCGTCGCCATTTCTTTTTTGCGATGATCCCCGGTGGAACTGTATGTTCGGAGAACACTACCGGTGGCGGACACGCCTGATCAAACACCCAAGTTCTCTTTGCACCCCCGTGAAAATCAACACCATAGCTAGAAAATTTTGGCAGTTGGGGGGGGGGTCTCATATTTTCCAGCTTAATTTTCATCTTTTCTACTGTAAAGAACGTCTCTCTTTATATTTTTATGAATGTGGACGTATAAAATGGCTTATATGAAACTGTTTCCATAGTTCTGATCATATACTAAACCTTAAAAAAAAGTCAGTATGAATTCAAAATCAGAGAGGCACTTTGATCTAATCATTCTAGAAAACGACTTACTAAATGGATCACAGCAATTTTTATACGTCGCCCCTGTCCGTCAATCCGTCCACAATTTGCTTGTGGATACTCTAACACTTTTTATCCAATTTTATCAAAACTTCAAATATAGGTCTATCTCCCAAACATCTCCAATTCCTTTCGATATTGGCATGTATCGGACCATAACTGATTGTATGAAAATTCACGCTTTTAGCTTGTGGACACTCCAGGTCCCAATTTTGATCAGATGCTGATGAAACTTGACATTCATGTTTATAACACAAAGATCTTGGTTCATTTCGATATTGGCGCATATCAGATCGTAACTAATGAATTATGTCCCTTCATTGAACCAAAATCGCGTTTTGAACTTGTGGTTCCTATATAGATTACAATTTGTATCCGATTTAAAAAAAACGTGTGAATATTTCAAAGTTATAGAGTAATAATGGCAAAGTTCGAATTTCGTGAATATCACACAAAAACTGACGGACATAATGGTCGCCCCTTGTACGCAAATAGTGTAAAAATATGGTAAGGTTGTGGCCCCCTAGATGCCACATTTTTTTTTTTGATTTGGATGAAACTTTAAATATTTGTTTTTATCACAAAGATCTTGGTTCACGTTGATAATCACACATATCCGAATGCAACTTCCAGGATTATGAAACCTGATTGGTCGAAAAGTCACAATTTTAGCTTGTGGGTTCCCTAGAGGTCACACTTTTTTCCGATTTTAAAAACCGTTTAGATATATTAACTTTCCACCATAATGAAGGTTGAATTAGAATTTCGGGACTACAGACATTTTCAGCAAATTGCCTTTACATTAGTTCGTTTTTAACCATTATAGTGAGAACTGTCAACTCGTTATCTAACCTCCCGTAATGAAAAAAAGGTATAAAGATAAAACAAGTGCGTTTGGATTAGAATAATCAAAGTTCGAATCCATTAGTCAAATTAGATAGGGAATTACTTGTATATCAAAATATGTACTATAAAAGCACCATATGACTCGGTCAATAAGAAGTTGTATCACTTTTACCATCCAAAACATCGTGACACAAAGATAAATATCACACAATTAACAGTACCATTTCCAGGTCGACAGAAATATGTGGTTGTCATCTTTGGAGGGATGCTGCCAAACAGTCACGTATGCAGAAATATTATTGGCCAGCCAGGTATGTACCAAGATAACAGCATAACTTATTCCTATACAAATCGAAGGAATATTAATTTCAACGTTTACATGTAGATATTTTAATTCCTTTTACCATTGATGCAGCCAGGAAATGAATATTAACTACACCTGTACCAACGTTAGTAATGGTGATCAAGACTAGCCTAAAATTGCATGACTAATATCGCGGTTCAGAGTGAAGCAATTTGACTAAATGTTTTAGCACATTCTGTTTCCATTATCTCTTTTAAACCATTATAACCAGAACAGTCAGCTCTTATCTAATCTTAGCTAATACCCCTTTAATAAATGCACATTGATCATTGGTTTGTTATAATAGTAAGTCTATATTCCTGTCCATGTAAATTGACTGAGATACAAGTATACTGAGCGCCATGGAAAACGCATCACTTTTTTCCCAAATACTTTATTACTAGGGGGTTTTGTATGTATAATATTATGCACTACTATGAACTACTGTTTCACACAATGCTCCCAAACGCAAAAAATATCGGCACGTGTGCACAAAAATATTGCACGAGATGCACATGAAAACCCCAATATTCACGTGCAGCATTGTGTGTGAGCCCTTTAAAAGCATGTTTTTAACTTAATGTGCTGTACATGAACTGTGAAACGTCAATCTGTCGTAATTTGTTATTGAGCGTGTGAAGGAATCGAGCTAGAGATGTCGACACTTACTGAAAATCAACGGAATGAAGCCTTGGGAATGTCCAGGGCTGGCATGTCTACACGTGCTATTGCCAATCCACTATTGTAAGGTTGGTGGGAAACGCATTACAACCCAGGCTCAAGACCGCTACATTCGGGTCACTCATCTGTGTGGCAGATTCCGCGCAGCGACTCGAACAGGTGCAGCAGTCGTCGGAAGACATGGACCAGTAATTACCAACACCGTAAGACGTCGTCTAAGAGAAGTAGGACTCTGTGCACGACGACCTTATGTTGGAGCTATCCTCAGGGATCATCACCGTCAGCGACGTTTGATATGGGCTCAGGGACACCAGATTTGGAGAAGAGTAGACTGGTAAAGTGCGTACGTGATAACCATTCGCCCCTCTCCACATTCCACGAAATGCAATGCACGTGTCTTTCAGTCTAAGCATGTTTCTTTAAGAGATGGTGCAATCATCTCTTTGTTCTACATGATAGTTATTTTTGATAAATTGAGCTCTTGTGAGATCATCTGGGGGATTTATGCGATTTCATATAAAACGTTTTATTAAACCAAACCAAATTTAAATGCAAGACCAATAATGTCGGAGGCAGGAAGGAATACCCAAAAAAGCTCTTACTACACTGACAAAGACCTCTCCACATCCATGTCAACCACCAGCGACAACCTGGTTGATTTTTCAGGTTGTAGCGAGATCGTGGTGACAAATCGTTTATACCCCTGTCATACCGGTGTCACGTCCTTAATGAGCTGCTACGGGGACGGAAATGGTCTCGAAGCGCGTCAAGGTCGCTATAAACGTGGTAAAAGCGTTGTGTAAACACATATATACGGAGCTGTGGTGTCCCTGGTTGTCAATGAATACTTGTTTTGAGCATGTTCAAACAATATCCACGAACCTAGTACACGCACAGTACACACGTGGCAAAGACGCTGCGAAGAAAAATGTAACATTTGCAACGTCGATTTCATGAGTCCTTATAGCGATGTTTCGATGCCTTCGCCGTTATTGCACGATTGTACCACGTTTTCATTGGAATATCAGTGCGCCTATATCTATATGCGTTTATGGAGTTCTTAATGCTCCTATTACGCGGTTACTAAGTTTATATTACGCTCCTATGACGAACATGCGTTTCATGTGCGACTTGATAAAAATTGGCGATTCAAAGGTCATACATCAATGTGTATGTCAACTTCATCATGTTTCTGAAATAAAATGAAAAGAAATGGGGTTTAACGTCCTACTATTCTATTCATATACATGCAAATGAAGATAGACATACGCCATACAGTGTGCTATGGGAGGGGATTTTGTCCGGACAGCGCACAACTATACAGTATGACTGCACAATGATCATCTTGAAATTTCCAAAGACCTGACAAGCTGATATAGTCGCCGTGATCACGTAATAGAAACGCACGTGCAGTCGCGATACATGTTGGAACATTTTCTCGCGTTGTGTTCACGTTTACCGGCGACCTTGTGCATTTTCTGGTCGCCGTAGCGCAGTAAGGACACCATGCTGGTCTGGCGGGGGTATTACTAAATTTAGATCAGAAATGTGACGTCATGATTTTATCCGAATCTAAAATTAAGCAACTAAATTTCAAACATTTTATTGGGTTATCAGTATGTTGCAGGCCCTCTAGCGACAAGGTCCCGAGATTGGTCTTAATGTTAGCCGAGAATGTTTTTACATGCTTTCTATGGCCCTTGTTAATAATGAAGGACGGATAACTTGGCAAGGGAAGGCGTCTAGTCGTTAAATGCACATTATGTAAACGCTAGGGCTGCATATTGCAAGTATTTTGTATGACATTAGATGCTACACATTTTACTCATTCATTTATTCGCATAACAAGCCTATAATCAACTCTGTGCCACTGGAAACCCGAGATTTAAATGGTTAAGGTATTCCGCTAGATTGGAAAATTTAACGATGAAATGGATAATCGAGACACAGGCACCATTGCTACAATAATACACAATACACGCTACGTCTCCAAACACGCTCATAACTTCGCTCTTGGTATAGTAATGTGATTGATATTATCATGAACGGTCAGTTCTTTACCTACGTCTTACATAAAATAACGCATGCCCGTAAAAGAACACATGACTGATGAATTCGATTATTTATGGAAACGTTGCTGCGTGGTGTATGCCCGTGCTTATTATCACAGTTGCTGCAGAAACGTTAAACCTCCAGGTAAACTCGTTTCATGTTTATAACCAATTCAACAAAAATGTATATCGATTCTTCTACATGAGTACAATAATATATACTATTCAAAAAAAAGTAGGGGATATTTGATTTTGGGGGCATAATACTAAAATATGCAAATGACTACGAAAAAAGTCACTATAGAACCTAACAGAAGAAACATTTCCAGTTACATGTGACGCCCAAACGCACCAATAGCTACCGCATGGAATGCAGGTGATGCTTGGGATCATCATGGGGGTCCAACCCAAGATTTGCACGACTCTGACTTTGAATGTTACATTGTGGCATTGAATTCCAGGGTGGAAACATCAGTTTAATTGTTTTAGTGACCAGAAAACAAATTTTGATATGCGTCGGCTTACCCAAAATGAAAGGTTACGCGCCCTTGGCATGCTACAGATCGGCACAACACAGGCGGTTGTGACGCGGACGATGAATGTTTCTCAGTCTGTCATAAGCAGGCTATGGTCCAGATACCGTGATACACAATCTGTACAGGACAGACCACGCTCAGGTCGACCAAGGGCGACAACTCAAGCCCAGGATCGATTTATCCGTACCTTGGCCTTGAGAATTCGTGTCATCACAGCAAATCAGATCAGCGCTCGTCTTCAAACAGACAATGGTGTGAGAGTGAGTGGCCAGACGATTCGGAATCGACTGCATAGGGGTCACCTTTGCGCCCGACGTCCTCGCGTGATCCCTTGTTTGAGAGATCATCACATTCAGGCAAGACGTCGTTGGTGTAGGGATCGTCAACACTGGGATAATCGACGCTGGAGCAATGTGATGTTTTCAGATGAGTCAAGGTTCACTGTTGATTTTTTGGACAGACGTAGGAGGGTGTGGCGTCGTCGAAACGGCTGCTTTTAAGACGTTAACGTCGTCAGACATGATCGATTTGGGGGTGGTTCTGTTACGGTGTGGGGAGGCATCATTGTTGCTGGAAGAACGGCTTTACATGTTGTTGCAGGGCGTGTTACAGGCCAGTACTACCGGGACAACATCTTGGCAGTCCATGTTGTGCCGTTCGCACGACGTCATGGCCGCCGTTTCATCTTCAAAGATGACAACGCAAGATGTCACAGGGCCAGGATCGTTACAGGTTACCTCCAACAACAGAACATCACCACATTACCTTGGCCAGCACTGAGTCCCGACCTCTCCCCCATCGAGCATGTCTGGGACATGCTTGGACAGAGGTTACGTCAACGTCAACAACGTCCTGCCAATGTCCAAGAACTTGCTGCTGCGTTGCAACAGGAATGGGACAATCTGGACCAAAATGACCTTAGACGTCTCATTAGGAGTATGCCACGTCGGATCAATGCTTGTTTGGCAAACAGAGGAGGATTTACCCGTTACTGACTTTGTTGTGATGCTGTGGTAACTTTGCTGTTTGACCCCGGGTATCATTTTACCCTTATAATGGTCAGTCTGTGCCTTATTTAGTCTAACGATCATTTGGAATAAATCGATGAATGTGAACTTCATTTCATTTTGTCATTTGTTTCTTCGTCAGTTTCATTAGGTGACTTTAATAACACTTAAAAATCAAATATCCCCTACTTTTTTTGAATAGTATACCTGTCAAATAATGACAAGATATTGGACGTTATTCTGGCCATACAATATGGCGTTAAGACAAGGGTACATATGGACTAAGATGGTTCAACACAATGGTCGAATGTTATCCCACACACACTGATGGATGAGTTTATTTTCTAATTGGCAAACTGTCACTATCAATAGTAAAGAAAATATCAAATCTTTGCAAGAGACAAAAATCTTTTCCGAGTTAGGAAGTGCTTTAAAACGCCCCATTAAAAATATATGCCACTCAAAAGAAGAGGATTACAGCATTATTTTACGACTATTTTTATGAAAAGATCTATGTTGTTATAAAGATATGTCAAAGTTTCAGGTGGCTATGTTGATGAATTCAAGGAATGTTGCAAATTGAGCAGTGATACAGTGTGGCTTGGATGTCATGGAAACAAGACACGAGCGTGGTCACACAACGACCCGATTTCCTCAACCAAGTGAATTCAGAAAACATGCTGCCAAAGTTACACGAGTGTTATTTTTGCAGATTCTTGCGGTTTTCATTTTGCTGACAAAAATTATTTTCCTTATTGTGAAATGATTAATTACCCTTCTCTAAATCCACCTGTGCAGTTATTCGATGATTTAAAGTGTATTTTCTCGACAGCTGGGGTCCTAAGTATATAACCGTCGACTTGAAAGTTTACTTTACGCGAAGTTTATTGTTCATTACCAAATGGCCACCATGTAGTTCGTGTATAGTAATTTATTTATTATTTTTAAATACACTTCCCCTACCTCCCCAATCTTCAATATGCAATCATCGACTGGAAAACATGGCCGAACTATACATACATATCAAGATATTGTAGGCACACTTGTTCCAGGATGTTAAACATACATAATGCAAGAGCTAAATCTGCCTATTGCAGGGCTTTCTTTCGGCCTGAAATGTTATCTAAATTATTAATTAGAAGTTAATTAACTTATCCAGAAGATAATCAACTCTCGATGTCAACGCTATTCCGCGATGTTTACTGGATTTTGATCCCATTTGCTGCTCAACTTTCATTCGTAATTTACTCATGAAATGGATAATCGAGGCTATGTTTTTTTATCGTACCAACTTGAGAAATGATAATCGAGACTAGACCGAATTTGAATTAATGCGTCGTACATTGAAAACATCAAGGAAAATGCCCGAATGAACGTCTGGAGTTTTGAGAAAGCTGTCGAAATGAAATTAGTTTCTCAAGCGCAGATTACATATTTTATAGAGACTGAACCAGTGCCTGATTCCAAAGGAGACCTACTTATTTTCATATTCCCATAAATTCAAATTGTCAGCTGTCAGTGAATCTACTTCAAAACAATTTTACCACCCTCATTAACTGTCAGACATATTTTTTTTTAAAACTTATTTTTCATTTTCAAAATATCATTTCAATAGAATGTGCTATTTATTCACGATATAGGATTTCAGTCAAAAAATTATACTTTCCAGTTACTTGTATCATGAAATACCCAATATTGCGATTAATATGAGTGAGTGTCTTATATTTATATATGCACATTCGCCATTATTGGCATTTGTTGACTATTATGTACAGGAAACCCGACTTTTGCATACACCTGACAACCAGCAGTTTAGGCAATTTTAATTTCTTGCAGGAAAGATATTTGTATATTGATGTTTTTGTTAACTAGCTGTGGGAGAGCGTATACCGATTTTCTTTGTCATGAATTTATCTTTATCGCTTAGGATGATGGGTCGGGTCGGGGTACATTATGATATTTAGAGTGCATATCAAATGATTTTCTTTCCAGTACCCCACGCGCAACTGTGATTTGAGTCAGTCCTTCGCCAATTTGTTGCCCAAGTAGCCGATATTTTGACATGTACATTACTCCCACTGAGCTCTTCAGTTAGATGTAGGGGGCAAACAGAAAACATTGATTTGTGCCCTGTTTTATAGAAATTCGACTACCTTAATGTTTGGATAATTTGTTAACTAGCTGTGTAGTAGTTCCTTAAGGAATTGTCTGTGACACGTACTATCGCTTTTGCTATATAGCCTAGCTGAAATATGAAAAAAAACTCATCCATGCCTCGACTCTTATGCTATCTTTGAATCCTTACCGACTATTTTTCAACCTGATTATTCTTTGTTTGCCAAAGGAATCATTTCTTGCCACAGATGACACACATAATTATATAATTCAACACTATTTTCAAGCTGACTTTTGCGATTAAAAACATTGTCCGATCACAGACAGTTCCTAAAGGAACTAGGTGTGTAGTAGACAAAAACCCCAGCGTATTTCGAGGTAAGAGATGATGGTACTATGGATGCAAAGTCAATCACGATCCTAGATATAACTTTACCTTTCGATAGTTGCAAAGTACAATGTGTATGAAGATAGTACTTTCATAACCCAAAATGTCCATTTTTATACGCTCACATTTTCATGTTGACGTATTATGCCGCTGTCCGTCCGTCCACAATTGTTTGGGGACACTCTACAGGTCACAATTCTTAACCGATTTTGACGAAATTTGAAATATAGGTTTATCTCGGCTGCTTTCGATATCGACATGTATCGGATCGAAACTCCATGGATAATGTCCCCTGGTTGTACGAAAAATCACGTTTTTAGCTTGTGGACCTAATAGAGGTCACAATTTGGAACCGATTTTGATGAAACTTGGCATGCATGTTGATAACCCAAAGATCTTTGCTCCTTTCGATATCTGCGCCCATCGGATCGTAACTTCATGAATTATGACCCCTGATTGTCCGAAAAATCGGCTCTTTAGCTTGTGGCATCTCTGGGAGTCACAATTATTATCCGATTACATCACAATTACACCGAAATGGAGGTTGATTTCGAATTTCGTGAGGATCGGACCAAATTGCCGGACAAAATGGCCAGTAATGTAAGCGAATAGTGTAAAAAAATATATGGTATATCAAGGTTGTGGACCCTGTAGAGGTCAGAATTTTAATTCATGTTTATAACCCAGAGATCTTGGTTCTTTTCGATATTTGTGCATATCGAATTGTTATTTCATGAATTATGGCACTTGATTGTAGTAAAAGTCCCTTTATGTTTAGCTTGTTCTCTATCCATCTCTCGGAAATGTGGGTGAATCCTGCCTGTCTGTCGCTGGTTCTTCAAAACAACGATTGATTGATGTTATTTATTACATTTCTTCCATACCCACATACAATAAAGCATACTTTCTATCTGACACGGGTACACATCATCTCTTTTAATTCGAAGCGTTAAAAGCTGGCTTTTTCCCCGACATTTTAACAGCTTTGGCATTACGTTATGAAGGCATGACCAAAGATATCGTATAACACCATCCAGTCAATAAACGCATTCTACTTGATATTACTTTTACTGGCAATATTTGCACATAAATGAAAGCTATCCCACCACATTGTACTGGGTATGTTTCACAAGTCCTAATGGTATAAAATTAACTCAATTTTTTTAAGATGTTGCATGCATTAATAAAGAAATTAAGTGTGCAAGGTGAAATCGTAGTTATAACAAACACATCAGAAGCTAGCTGTGTTTCGGTGAAACAATTTTACAGCTGTTTTGATAATAAAAACTACCGAACAATGGTGGGCGATGCTGTGATTCATTTATTTGGACATTAATGCAACTTAAAATTAGTTCAATGTACAGTGATTCGTAAAAGCGATCTTATTTATTAAAACATGATCATTGTAGTTTTATTAGGCTCGATGGATAGACTGAGTTTAAAAGTCACCATGAAACTATTTCAAGTTTGCACTGATATAAATATAATCTTCACATGCATGCTATTGTCACGAGAGTATATATAGATTTGTGTGAACACTGATAACTGAAATACATTTAGCAGATTTGATAAAGAGCTAGCAGTTTTCACTATAATAATTAAAAACTGGATAATGTAAAGGCAAAGTGAGAAAGTAGAGATTGGATTTTCGGCCTAGCCTCGATCATCATTACTGAAGTTTGTGCGATAAAACCATAGTCTCCATGATACATTTCATGATTTCATCATGAATGAAAGTTTAACAGTAAATCGGATCCTATCCCACTAAATATCGCAGACTAAAGTTGACGTGGAGAGTTGATTATGTTAAGGCAGATTAAAATCTTGCATAATATATGTTTAAATTCCCGATTCCTGCATAAAGACTGTAGCTTCTGTGACCACGATTCAATAAGACTTTTATTGTGCTTGATAACGACTGCACTATTAAAGTTGCTAGTATTGTTATCCATAAAGATGTGTTTCTGTTATTTCAAGATTTCTCCTATCACATAAATATACAGAGGTGTAGGGGTCAAGATTTCTCCTATCACATAAATATACATAGGTATAGGGGTCAAGATTTCTCCTATCACATAAATATACAGAGGTATAGGGGTCTATGGAATGCAATAACTCTTTATCACTTAGCAGCGTTTTGACTAGGCTTCCCCAAACATTATCAGTCATAAATATGAAATATAAGAAGATAATATCTACACGTTAATAACAATAGTTGATTAATGCAGAGCATCCAGAGACATCCTGCTAATTACCTAGAAGGAACCCTAACTTAATTAATTATCAATGTTGATAAGGTTGATACTAATAACAACATCCTATATGACATAGACTGCTTTTCCTGACATTAAAACTGATTAATGGATAACTTGTTGTGTGAAGATGAAATGTAATTAATATTATCAATGGAAAAGTTTGATTCAGTTAAAATTACATCGTTGATTTGTGTCTTTGTATCTGAATGTCTTCATGTACTCGGTATGACCTCTTATTGTCGATATTCCTGCATTTAACCAAAGTTGACTGACGGGGATTGGACTCATGGCGGGGGTTGGAGTTTTGGTGTTCAGCTACAGTCAAGTTGTTGGTTTCGACTTTAATGATTGGACGTTAAATTTGAAATAAACAAAATGAACATTTATATTTTGTCATTGCTTGATAAGGAAATTGTAGGGAAGTCTAGTCGAAACGCCACTCTGAAACAAGCAGTAATTGTGTTTTTATAAAATTGCGACATGTATATACCAGTACGTGAAAGGTTTTATAAAATACTGCCAATGCATTATTCACCAAAACAGACCTTCAGCATTGTTCTGCAAATAAATAGAGTTTTCTGGTAAATGAATAAAGGGAGGTAAATAACTTTTGACTGAAAGGGTGCAGACTACCATTAATTTATCCATTGGTGTCTTTGAATCAAATTTTCGTTGGGCTGAATGCTTTGCGCTACAGACCGAGCAACTAATGGTCATGCCTTTGGTCCAGCTTGGGTAAGCGGTTGGTCAATGAAACTTTGAGATGAATAAATATCCGACCCTATTTAATTCAAATCAATAAAAGTAAGTGCAGGGCGATCGCGCCTCGCATATCCAAAAACACCCACCCCCCCGGACAAGAAACACAATATAAACAGACATTACAAACCGTGTATTCACAGAATGCGAGGGAGGGGGAGAGATGGGGTTTAACCTACACTCGACACAAACTAGGTCATTTCGGGACTAACATTTTTTTTGAAAATTTTATTTTAATAATTCGCTTGCGCGTAGGAGTCTTTAGCAGTGGGAGGAAATCGAAGGACCCGGAGAAAATCTACGAGGTTGGACAGGCTACCCTACTCCTTGTCACGTACAACCGAGAATTCGAAACCACGCCAGTTAGCTCAATGACAACCCCCCTTCACGGAATGGCGGCAGACTCTTAATCCGTTAGTTAATTATACATCCACTGTAGACTCTGTTTAAAACTTGTCATCCAGGTATAGTGAGGACTGCTCAGCGTTAATGACCTTGGTCCTTATTAATAAAGCGTAATAATTAATGCCGGACTTTCAAACATGAATTCAAATCACCATATTAACATACATGCATGGTCTGTGTCGAAACTATATATTTATTTCAAAATAGCATACGTTGAGGTTAACATTCTCGTCTTTCCCGAAATTTACTATAGTTGGCTATAAATACCGAATAAAGTCAAGCAGACTTACCGGTCTGATATCACCTTTGATGGAAGTGGGCGTAAAACTCAAGGAACGAACGAAGCAGACTTATGAAATAGGACTTTACGTGTTGACCACTATGGAACAAATTATATCCGATTTAGTTAGGCTTGAGAATGTTATAATGTGTAAATAATTGCATTTTTTCCTATAATATACCCAATACTTTTGTGTGTAAATTATTTGATGTTATTTTTTTAAAACCAATGCAGTTTTCTGTTTTAAGTGAAATGTGGACTACAGTTTGTAACACGCTACTGTTTCCGGATTAACTCTAGATTAGCGGCAAAATATGATATCAAAGTCTGTCAGCAATCCGGGAACACCTCGTAACCAAGTCAACATCATGTACGTAATGAATATATATTAAATATGCATTATGTAAGATTTAGTTCAAATCTGGTCGACTTTTGTGTAAAGTTCAAAAATAGATCTTAGATAACATGTAAAGCGAAAGTAAAGATCTGTAAAGGACACATAATGTATCTTTAAGGATACTTAATAAATACCAACGAGTGCGGTTCGTTTAATTTTAAATCACTTCCTTTAAGTAAGGCATTGTTTCATAATAACTCGTATTAAACAGGGCGCCATTTGTAGAATTATATTCGTTTTCGATCATTGTTCTGTGCCATTCTTCAATGCAGTCCAAAGTTAACGATTGATAATCCCAATAAAATTTGTTGGCAAATAGTTCCATTCGTGAAGTGAGCCGAGGTAAATCACCTATTCCAAAAATACAAATACCACGCTTTCGTTTTCCACTACACGGAAAATTGAAATATGGGTTAGTACACTGTTTGCCCCAATTTTTGTAGCGGGCGAAATATGGTTTGGTTTCCCAACTTGTGGTGATGTTGGTGCCTATAAAACAATATTTATCTATTAGTGTGATATATATAGATCATTGCGCATGTATATCATTTACTCATGTATTCACATTTGCCCACATGCAATGCATATTATGCATAGTGTAAAGTTTGAACTGGGTAATCGATGTCAGGAAATATAACAAAATATGTCCATTCAGTTTTTCTACTTCATCATGAAACGTCTAATATCATGCGGTCAAAGGGACGGAGAGAGAGAGAGAGGGTGGATGGAGAGAGAGAATTCGAGTTTTTAACGCCCACTCGACACAAACTAGG
The DNA here is from genome assembly GCA_948474765.1 of Patella depressa. NCBI lineage: Eukaryota > Metazoa > Mollusca > Gastropoda > Patellidae > Patella > Patella depressa. Next base: position 53,241,787 of record OX419719.1, read on the forward strand.
TCATTTCGTGACTACCATATGGTTCAATTTTATTTCAATAATTCGCGTGGGCGTAGGGGTCTGTAGCAATGTGGGGAAACCGATGGACCCAGAGAAAACTTGGCACGTACAAGCGGGAAATCGAAATAAGCTGACAAACAACTGACATGTGTGCCCAGTATTTTCCCTGTGGGTGTATTGGGGCTAATCCAGTACTATTCTAGTAAGATTGGGTGTCCATACATATACCAAATTTTCTATATTTTCTTGGAAATAACCACCCGATAAATACTTTCGGACAATGTACCTTGAAACTCATATACTGACATATACAGACTAATTATTTGTCTGAAGTGACTCAATGTATGTTCAGACGGCCCAAATCCCCTTTGGTTCCCCCAGCTTCATGAATAATTTACACTAGGAATGACCAATAAAGATACGTACCTTTAAAAGATCCAGGAATACCGAGGTGTGGATTATGATTTAATGAATTAAAGAAAGATTCATCTGGAATCTTAGTTTTCTTAAGCCATTCTATAAAATCAATAGACCGATTGTCATTAACTGCAAAATCAACAAACTGTCTATTTATAACAACATGGACGTTCCCTTTTACAGGTTTTATGCCATGTGGTGGTTTTCCCGCCATTTTCCATCGACTTCTCCATTTTCTAAATGGATAAAAGATGAATATACATTGTATTAAGCATTCCATTAACTGTGACTACAACTATATGCACATACAAAAAGTATTATTATGTGAAATAACCCACGTTAACTATACTGAAAAATTATAATTGTCTTACTTTAAACAGAATAGTCACAGTCTAAGGACTTGGGTATACCTAATTTATATTTTAAGGAATGACTATTGCTATTTAACTGAATGAAGCCTACCTTTCAATAATACCGTCAACACTGTTTGCACCATCAACAGATTTCAGAATTTTAACAATTTGAAGATTAGTTTTTAAGGGAAATTCCTGACCAGTTAAGTTAATAAAATATTTCCAGTCGGGATATCTTAGTAAATCTTTCATACACACCAACTCTGGTTCTAGCACCGAAAATTTGCCCCAAACCACACGTGTCGATTTGGTAGCCTCGTATACATTTGGTAAACAGTTGATAATCTTGATCATGGCTTTACGAACTGAGGGATCAGCGGAACTGTCTACGTGTATACAGTAGTAATTATGGGGCCTATAAATCGCTCTCAGTAATCGTTCAACCTGGTTTGCATCTTTATACATAAGGATACTGAATGCGACAGGAAAATTGAACTCCTCGTCTGTAGCATCCATGATATATTTTCTGTTCCTTAGAAAGGTTGCACAGTCACTTGCCATGGTTATGTAGTCTTCGGCTGATGCTCCATTTCTTTTACACATCTTAGTGAAACTGCGCGCAAAACGTTGTTCTTTTTGATCTGCGGAAATTAGTAACGAACAGTTTGGGGCGTGAGTTAAGTAATACTTATTTTTGCATGAATATTTTTCTTGGGTATAAAATCCATCGATCATGCTAGTTTCAAAACTGTCCATATTACCTTTGTGGTTACCATAGTATATATTTTTGATATTTGTCGTTGAACTTCGAATTCCGTCTGTGGTCATCGTTGTAAACTGTACCGTGGCAAGAACCTCGAGCAATACGATTATTAGAACCATGCAAACTAAACTTCCGAATAGGCATTGTTTTGTTAATAGTACAAATCCAACTGAAAAAAGGGGAAAAGTTGCTTTAGAGATTCCTATTAATGTATTCTCACTAGTACCATACCCAAAAATCAAATAAACAATAATTTGTTAGCCAATGTTTCACAACAAATACGCAAGTGAAACAGTTTTATAAACTTCCCAAATGAAAAGTGGCACTGGGTGCTCTAAAATTAGTAAGCATGTTATTAGCATTAGCTTCATTTGAAAACTTAGTGAAACGTTGCAGTGTAATAAACATAGTGATTGTATTCATACTAAGTATTTATATTGTATTCATAAATGCCCCTCAGCTATTTCAAAAGTGAAATAGTGTATCTCGTGTGTTCATTTCAGAATTACTCAAATTTAAACTGATTAATTACTGTAATTACACTGGTATTATTACACAAGCACCTAAAAAAATCCCATCCAGAAATGAAATGGTGGCTGAACAGCTTACGTTTCAGCACCAACCGGGCTAATAAAGACGGATGTACGTCAGCTAAATTTGTCCTAAACAATCTACTTTCATTTCGATTTCAAAACTGGCTGATTATCTTTTTAACGAGTTGCTAATGATATACACGGTGCTTCAGTTTTTCGTCTTATGCATGTCCACGGGGGAAACAATGGTGAAAAATCACGAAAATCCATCTTGACCGACTCAGAGAACGAGCCCGAGGCCCAGTCTTCTGTTTAATGTGCCCAGAAACATCCTCACCAAGAGATAACAATTATAGCATTTATATATAAATCATAATATTCCATTATTAATTTTAAGTTAAAGCAATAAGTAGCTTTCATACTTACACATTGTAATTATGCACGTGTTCCCCCACTTGTATATATAATAATAATAACATATTTTACAAACGCTTTATCGACCAGAAATGTTTATTTATCATTACTGACAAATACAAACGTTAAATTGTCACGATCTGATAGGTGGGATTATAAGCAGAAAGTTGGAGGCTGACGACCGCTCCTACATTTGCGGTATGGGAAATATGAATCCTTGCCAGTGGACAGTTTTGGAAATCCACCCATTTCTGAAAACCACCATTGATCGACCAAGCCCAGTTCATCATATCACAGTACATGTCTTCAGTTCAACCACAACGTTGGTATCAAATTGTTCTTTGGGACCCCCTGGGTTAATATGAATCCTTCTGATGGTCAATTGTGGACAAAGTATCGCCAGTGCTCGGTCACACCTTGATTTATGCACATCTTACTACATACCTTCTGAGTAGTCCACATTTTGGGGGCTAACCCACTTCGGAGCAGGTCAAAGGTTATCATCGGATGACTCTGTCTCTGCCAAGTTACACATTGTGACTAACACGTGCTTGTACTGTCCGGGATACCTGTTGCTGCGTCACTCATCGCACTCTTTTATATTTACTCCAATTTAATGTTTGGTTCAAATAACATTTGTGGTCATTTTAACACAAACATAAAAATTTGTCGTTTACTGCTAATAAAATCATCAATTCCAGAATATATATATATAGGGCGGGCCCCGCCCGGCGGGGGTGGGTGAGTAATTATGTAATTTCATGGTTAGTTTTATAGGTCTGTTCTCAATAAAGCGCTTTCCAGCATCGACTCCTTATCAAAACGCTTGTTATAAGCGGTAATATGGGAGGGGATAGTCTCGCTTACAAGACTCTAAATTGGTAGTGTAGCAAATCCTTCGATAAAATTTAATTTGTCCCGACATCGGCTTCGTTCATGTACTCGAGATGGTTAAAAATCTAGTAAATCCAGGCCCCAAACCTTGTACTTTAGATGTTAACTAACATTTTGTTTAGCCCTGAACTATATCGCTTAATTACTTCAGTTTTTTTTTCACATGGTCAACAAACTTTATTACAATTATTATTTCAAGATAACCAAAAAGAAGAAAAATATACTCGTTTTTATTCTACATCTTTCAATATTTTTTTTCTTTTACCCATCCGTTTGCATGACAGTTTGATTTTTGACTTTTTCGTCTAGAATACAAGAATGGTGTTTAAAGTTAAATTTTCTGTCAGGTTTTCAGGATATCTAAAGAAAATAATCCGGATGATATAATCATACCGTAGTGTTCATTGATGATGAGGCGGGAGCATTTAATATTGAACAAGGATTTAACAGTGAAGTCAATGGGGAGATAATTACTAACCATGCAACCTAAAAAAGTGGTTGTCTCCCTTCATCAGTGACCGACACTCGTTGGCAACAACAATCCGCACTCACATAACATACGTTATAGAGTTCACGGAACGTCCGATCGGAACTTTTAGAAACATGCACACCCAATATAACACTTAATTTTTATTTTTAAAAAACTTTTCCATATAATTGAAATGAAACATTTATATATCTAAATGCGATAATTGTTATCTCTTGATGAGGATGTTTCTGGGAATTAAATATTCAAACGAATGAAAGTGTTCCATCTTAAAATATAAATCGGCTTGATTTTATTTCTATGAGATAAACTCACCCAATGCAGATTTTGATTTAAGGTGAGTTGGAATTAATGGATTAGAATTGAATAAAATGTCCATTAGTCTACAGTAACAATGACTATATCACATGTATTAACATTTCTCTAAAGCCAGTGTCCCAAACTTGTATCTTTTGGTCATCGTTCTTTTTATGTTCAAGTCCTGTTTATTAGATGATACAGCACTAATAACAATTTTAGGAAAAATATTGAAAACACGTTTATTTTGGTTGTGTATATTCTTAAGTGTAATAATAATGTATTTTGAATTCAAAACTTTTCCTAAGCGTAATACTATATTTGTCTCTATTTGATATGGCATTCTGACATTTTAATCGCGAATAACGAGTTTATCTCAATTTTTGTAAGACCCCTTATACCCCAATAACCATTTATATACTGGACCAAAGGCAACATAAACAGCACCAGTGGCTAAACAATTAATAGTAGTTCTAATCCTCGTTTAAAGAAGTTATTTCCCCAGGCTTATACTCTGGAGTTCGGGGTGCATCGCTCCGGGGGCAATGAAACCCAATGACATGACAGGATTCGTGCTACAGAAAATGAACACGGATGTTATAAAAAGTTCACTGCATGTAAATAGATTGCTGAACTTGACTGCATTGAAGTTTATTTTTGGTCTTTAATTGGCGTGTGGGGGTGACAAATTTGTCTTGCTCCGACACATAAAAAAATCTCTCGGTGGTCCCGAAATGAAATACTTTTCTGTATGCCGAACTAATAAAAACCGGTATACGCCATGCGATTTATCGATGGCAAATAGACGGGAAGACTAGAGGGAACCAGGCTAAAAAAGGCTAAGGCACTTGCCCGGTCGACACTTTGAATTTTGTTTAGTGAGCCAGCGATATACCAACGTCACCAATCCAATGAGACTTACTCTCGAATTTGCAACATTGTAAAGTTTAATGACATGTAACACAACTTTTCATAAATTGGTTGCTATTTTTAAGATATGCATATATAGGGTGTTTTTGTTTTTTGTTTTTTTTTTTTGGGGGGGGGGGGGGTCAGTGAATATAGATATAGACACAATGTTATGTTGTTGTATACGAATATGTTGGAGATATGTTAATCCGTACAAAAAAGCACTGGGGATATGTTTGTGGATGCCAGGTGGATGCCGAGTGGATATCTGGTAGATTAAAATTCCATACACGCGTATTTTGCTGAAATGATAAAGGGTTGGATATAAATTAAACTTGGTGTGGATGTTTATGAGTTTCAAAACGTGTTTGAAAGTATGTAAAATTTGCATTAAGGGATCATAAATCACTTACACCTATACGCCCAATTACTATACATCCCGTTAGAGCATTATCTAGTTTAGAAAGAAGAGACTATTGCGACGTTGCTCAGTTACACAATATATTAATTTAACATCACTGATGTTTTAATCCACATGTGAATTACCTCACCTCACAAATTCATTTACAACTGGTTGCAGTCTACTAAAAAAGAAAGTATTACTATCACTCGGTTCATTTGGCGCTGCGGATCAGGTACCTTACACCATTAGGTATAATGCAATTTTAAATTGTATATATAAGTGTTTTGAAAATTCGCTCAAAATCGTAACAAACTAAATATATTCAAAGAATAATGTCTGAAAGTGGTACTAGATTTAAAGTTGGTTAATATTGGGTTGTTCAGGGAGTTTTAAAAAATTATTCCAGTTTAGTTACGGAGTTAATGGAAGATAATACTCCAACACTAATAATTGCTGGCCTACTTACATCTATAACGTCTGTAAAATTCCTTTATTGTACATTTTGTTTTCTGATGTGATACCTTAAAAGGGCTAAATCGCTAACATTTGGGACCTAGAAATTGGCACCAGTGGGACGCAATGCATATAATACTGTAATATGAATGTATATAAACTGATTTACATTCAATGGTTTCCGTTTTTACTCTAATTTCAAATCAGTTATGTTCCGCGAAATAAGCCAGTACTCTCAATCAAATGCAAATTTCTAGTGTCTGGTCATCCCAGTCTTCATACGCCGTTTGATTTGGTACAATGTGTCTAGCCTCGTCCCTCGAGCCTGTTTTCAGTGTTGAAGATTTACTTCATTCCTCCATTGATCAGTTAAACAACATTGCTCCTCGAACTAAGTTTCCAAATTTCAAAACATGATACCTAGACTCCTGCATGCAAAGGAGTGATACAAAAGCTAGCTTTAATAAATCTATTGTGAATGCCATACATAATTAGAGTGCTCGTTTTGAAGAGAAAGGAGATGATGGTGTTGTTGTTAATAGATGTATGTAGCATCTCTTGATAACATTGTAGATTATTTTTAAATTGAAACTCGGATACCTGATATTAATATTACTGCCATATGTAATTTTGCCTAAAGAGTATGTGATATCAGTAAGCAGTTTCTCACAATTCCCATGTAGACGAAGAATACAAAAAAATCATTAAAAACAAATACAGTAGGTTACCTCAGATTTTGACAAAGCTTTCACAGAATTGATCTTGCAAAGCAGAGATTAATTTTGTAAAATTGTAATATCATATGTATATTGTATGTATTTATATAAATAAAAATGACTGAAAAAATCTAAGATATTTTTATTTTTTTCCTTTTGGCACTGTGCAACAACGGGATTATTTTATCTGTTTATTCATCTAACAGCATATTTATTTCCCTACAAACTTTACCACAGACGAGTGCACAGGATTGTTTGGTTTGAGGGGGCTTTTTTTGTTTGTTTTTTTGTTACTTGCTAAGCAAAATAAAGGTAAGGTTATTGGTGTCAGGGTGAACATATGGAGGCAGACCACTGTCTGTTTTCATGTTAAATTCTATGCTAGTTCATGTCTCTTTGCTAGGCGTTTCTTGGACATTTTTTACAATAAAGGGAGCAACATCTCGCAATCTCATGCTGCAAAACTTGAGGTGCACAAATTGAAAGTAACCATCTCAGTTAACCTTCCGTTACTAAATCTTGAATATTCAACAAACCCTGTCACCTGTCAAATAAATGGCAGTTCAAGCAATCTAGCCCAGACCAGATTCTAGACCAGAACGTAAATAAAACCTGACAAAGGATATGAAATGGAGAGGGGATGGGGACTATACAGTTGTATCTTGCGTTGTTTTCGTTATCAAAGCGACAGACGGACAAGTTAGTGAAGAGTTTAACACTTGAAATGGGATGTAGATGGTATCATTATTGTTCATATGCATTGCAAAAGACAAAACCCGAAATTATACTACCAGCATGTATACATATATTGGCCGCATAAAGATTTTGAAAATGAGTATTGAACATACGCAACCCTCCGTCGCGATTTTAAAAAAAGTATTGATAAGTAAAATTTAATAATCAACATACTTTTATGCTATCTTTCCTCACCATGGCGAATATCTAAAGCTGAATATTAATTAAATAAAGTAAAAAGCATGTTATGAAAACAAGCAATCTTATCGAACATCTGTGTTTATCTATTCACATCGGTATTTCAGAGTATTTATACATTAGCACACGTGTAATACTTTAAAATACATATGTAACGTCATCCTTAGGTGCGTCATTATTTCAAATAATGGTAGGTACGAGCAATGTGCCAAGCATACATTATATAAACTAGTTGAAATATTGGAACCGCGTGGCGTATTTCATAGAATTGCACGTGCTGGATAGTGTCTGTATTTTAAATTATTCAATGGTCTCGTGCAAGACATTGTGTAATATATAGATATAGCCCTCGTGCTAACACGCTCATGTAATATCAGAAATGAAATGGGGTTTAACTTCCGACTGTTCTGCCCCGAACTGGACTAATGAAGACGGTGATACGCCATACAATGATCTATGAGGGACGTTTTGCCCGGACAGCGACACTACGACCTACTCTTATATCAAATTCCAACTGTCAGGGGATCTTTTACGTGCACGTCAATGCGTACACAGGATCTCGGGTTTTTGTACCATCCGAACGACTAGACAGGCCCTCCGCCCTATATCACTGACGGGGGGGGGGGCACACAGGAAAATCTAGGTGAACTTCTTCGGCCAATGCAGGGATCGAACGTCCGAACTCCAGGCTGGCGAACCAGTGTCTAACCCACCGTGACCGCCGATCGTGTATATCAATATAATACTTTGATAGCTGGGTTTAGACAGTCTACATATTGTCTACCGTACATATTATTATCTATTACATATATTTTGTCAACTATATATATTGTCAGCATTATGTTTCGTTGGCCTGAAAATGAAAACTATCTTTTTTTTTCTTCAATACAACGACTGATTATTGTTATTTATAACATTTCATTCTGTCACATCCAACTACAATTAAGCATATAGGCCTTCTTAACTTAAGCTTATACGGTACTGAAAGGAGAATACTGCCGCAAAAGGGTGGTTTAATATGAAATATATAAATTTAATATTAGCCTTTTGTTGGCTCATTCCGAAACAAAACGTACCAAAAAACCTTAATGGACATTAATTGTATGTATATCTGCATCCTCGTTTTGGTTTTTGTCGTTGGTAACGTCAAAGACGACATAAGTAGGCACTGCATCCTGTCATTTTAACTAACAGGAAGAGCAGACATGTTCAGTTGCGTTGCTTGGGGATGTACTTCTACTACCAAGGACGCGTCTTTTTTAAAGAACTTTCCAAGAGAGTCAATACGCAGAAAGGCCTGGATATTGCGATGTCAACAAGCGAGAATATCTGGTCTCCACCGAAACCTGTTCCCCTTTGTTCGGAGCATATCAAGTCATCCGCTTACGAACGTGATCATGCTCGATTGAAGGAACTGGAATACGAAAATGCTAGCGGGAAACCCGTCGTCCAACCTCGTTCCCCAGGAAAACGTTTGCTGTTAGTTTTGAGAGTGTAACTCCTGCTCGAGGGGTATACAGGGAGGGATTTTATATGTCGATCATGTTGTCTTTTTATAGCTATGTTGGTATGGTTAAACTGTGCATGCTACGCTTTCTGTCCGATCAAATCCCTGAGACTGAAACCGACAAGCCTGCAAAATCTAGCAATGACCGAGGAAATATCACCGTTTCCAAGTGCTTTCCGCGTAAGTAGGCCCATGTCGAAATTTGCAGTCACTCATAGATAGGTTTTGAATGTCAGCCATATTTGAATTAGGTAAATGTCTGTCTATGGTTAATATTTTGAGTGTGACAATATTTTTTTCAGCGATAGTGGGCTCTATGGGCGGTGCATAGATATAATGTATTTTTCTCTGATAATGTTATCATGGTTTTCCTTACAAGTGCTTTGAGCATTCATTCATCGATGCATCGGCGACATACCAGCCCACGATTATCGGCCTACTTGCTATACAGGTTACGGACGATTATGCACCGCCATCGGAGTGCCAATTGACCCATATGACAAATATAAATTGCTATTTAAGCCTATGAAATGTGAACATCAACAAATAAAACGAAAAGTTCAATTGGAAAATCGAATGAATGCAGCGACTGGTCGCGGGAAGGGATTTTCACAATCTGATTAAAATGCAGATCTTTTTTGGGTTTCGTTTTTTTATACTTTCGACGGACTACACTGCATGGCAATCTGAAAAGTTATAGTGGGAGTTCGGGTCAAAGGTCATACGAGCGCCCTTTAACACTATGACGTCAAACATTTGATTAACCAATCAGCATTGATGTTACTAGTGGATTACCCACAGTTCCCTTCAAACATGCCTAAAGCTCGCCGTAGCAGATCGTTACATTGGCTAAAGCCGCACATCATACAGAACACGTCAATGAAACAACTCTACTAGATCCTGGTGGAGCAAAGACAAGTAAAACCAAATTTTGAAATATAAAAACGAAACGAAATAGGATCTGTGTTTAATTAGATTGGAATTTTAAAGAGTTTACTAAAACAAAAAAAAAGATAGGCTGGCACTGCCAGGCAGGATACGGCCACATTTTCGAGAGATGGATAGAGAACAAGCAATACCGAGAGTGATATTTCCTACATCATTAAGTTAGAATTTGATATGTGCAAATATCGAAATGAATTAAGATCTTTGGGTTATAAAGGTGCATTTCAGTAGGCTTCAAATTCGACTGGGGATCATGTTGCTAAGTGGGTAAGAAATTCGAACTCAACCTTCCGTAGGGTGTAACGGTAATAGAGTCAAACGTTTTTTTTTAATCGGATAATAATTGTGACCTCCAGAGGGACAATAGGCGATTTTTCGGACAATCAGGGGCCATAATTCAGGAAGTTACAATCCGATATGCGCAAATAACGAAAGGAACCAAGATCTTTGGGTTATAACCATGCATTTCAAGTTTCATAAAAATAGAATTAAAATTGTGACCTATACAGGGTCCACAACCATGACATACCATTTTTTAACAGTATTTGCGTACAAACGACGGCCATTTTGTCTGTCAATTTTGGTCTGATTTTCCCGAAATTCGAACCTTAAGGTGTAACGGTGATATTATCAAACGTTTTTTTAAATCGGAAAAAATTGTGACCTCCAGAGGGACCACAAGCTAAAAAAGGCAATTTTGCGTAAAATCAGGGGCTATAATTCAGCAAGTTACGATCCGATAGGCGCAAATATCGAAAGGTACCAAGACCTTTGGGTTATAACCATGCATTTCAAGTTTCATCAAAATCGAATTAAAATTGTGAACTCTACAGGGTCCACAACCATGATATACCATTTCTGTATGGCAACTTTGGTCAGATTTTCCCGAAATTCGAACTCAACCTGCCTTACGGTGTAACGGTAATATAATCAAACGTTTTTTTTTTTAACCCTTCCTGCGCTAATGCCGACTATAGTCGGGATAATTTTGTAGTCCGTCAGAGTCGGGAAGATTATATGACCTGATTTACTCCCCTGTAAAAGCATGGTTTTATCCTTAGATGGTGTTTAACACGTATTTGTATTACGAGGGGGGTTCCTATATTGACGGAACAACCACCAACAGTCAGAACAGCTGAGTAATGGCGTCCTTCACAACAAAAAGATTTCGGCTGAATTTAGCCGCGAGTTTCGATGCCGATGACGTCACGCCTATTTTGGATTCGGGTACTGACTATACTACGCTTGGGATCCCGTCTTTTGATGAAAATTCAGATGTTTGTCACGAAATAAAGACCAAACAATGGAAGACTTCTCAAGGGGAAATTATTCGTCTGCTTTTATGCTGCCGCGCACGTAAATCGCTGCCAACATAAACGTATACACGAAAGTATCATATTGGTTACTATGGCAACCGTAATGTGAATATTTTGGTAAATATTATTGTTATTTTCCAAAAAAAATTTTTTATTTTATTGTTAATAAAATTCGTGTACTGATGATTTTTATATTTGAGTTATCTACAAAAAAAAATGTCAATACTGCTCGTTTTGATTTTATTATTTTGAGAAAAAAACCATTATTATCACAATTTAGTGCCTTTCCCCAAAAAAAACTATACTATTCTTACAAAACAGATATTTATCATGCTAATAATCCATGTAGCTTTATTCCTGCACATCTTGATTTTTTTAATGGCAAGAAAATATCAAATATTTCATTTATGACAATAATATGGCAGCCATTTTGAAACATAGTGGTAACCATGGTAACCATAAAAGCTAAACCTAAGATATGCAAAAACCACAAGTCATATACAATGCATATACATCTGCCATTTTACAGTTGTGGTCGCATTCATATTCAAGTTATTAAGGTTTTTTCACAACAGGGTCTAAAACTTGACTTTTACTCAATATTTGCATAGCCCTCTATGGGTATGAAGTGGTTAGCTCAGGAAGGTTTAAATCGGATAATAATTGTGACCTCCAGAGGGACCACAAGCTAAAAAGGGGTGATTTTGCATATAATCAGGGGCCATAATTCAGGAAGTTACGATCCGATATGCGCAAATATCGAAAACAAACCAAGATCTTTGGGTTATAACCATGAATTTCAAGTTTCATCAAAATCGAATTAAAATTGTGACCTCTACAGGGTCCACAACCTTGATATACCATTTTTTAACAGTATTCGCGTACAAACGGCGGCCATTTTGTATGGCAATTTTGGTCCGATTTTCCCGAAATTCGAACTCAACCTGCCTTAGGGTATAACGGTGATATAATCAAACAATTTTTTAAATCGGATAATAATTGTGACCTCCAGAGGGTCCACAAGTTAAAAAAAAGGTGATTTTTCAGACAATCGGGGGCCATAATTCAGGAAATTACTCTCCCATAGGCGCAAATATCGAAAGGAACCAAGATCTTTGGGTTATAAACATGCATGTCAAGTTTCGTCAAAATCGGTTCAAAATTGTGACCTCTATAGGGTCCACAAGCTAAAAACGTGATTTTTCGTACAATCGGGGCCATAATCCATGAAGTATTGATCCGATACATGCCAATATCGAAAGCAGCCGAGATCTTTTGGGGATAAACCTATATTTCAAGTTTCATCAAAATCGGTTAAGAATTGTGACCTGTAGAGAGTCCACAAACAATTGTGGACAGACGGGCGGACAGGGGCGACGACATAACACGTCCGCATGAAAATGTGGGCGTATAAAAATGGTATCCATATTATAACTAATCTTTATAACACATTTGTTGTTGTTAATGCATTATGTACATAAATAAGAAACTGTAGACGACAAATCATATACAAGACATTGGTATGGGGTCTGTCCGTGGGTCATCCTTGGAGTATAAGAAATAAGTTTCAAGACGATTAGTTAAGTATTGCGGCCCGTAGTAGGCAACACATACACACAGAAAGGAGCGACGGTAATAGATGCCCTCATTATGAATGTGGACGTATAAAAAATGGATTTTAGAACAATACAGAGTTCAATAGTTTTATCGACGTCAAGTGCAAAATATCGAGGTGCTGATGTGAAATAGAATAGTTTTACATAGTTCACGTTGGCTGCTGTAACTCACATCCAGTTATTTGATCCCGTGACCAGAATCGTCAACGTGACTGAGCAGTGTCATAGTGTCATTCACTCTTTTTGTGTAGAATTGTGTGTGGTGCAGTCCCCCTTCACTTTCTAATATATATCTAATAGCTTGTGCCGTGCCCGTAATTAAGAATATAGTCACACATGACTGGTAGTTATTTCCATTAAAAAATTTAAAGACTCAGTGGAGTTGTTCCCTTGACCACAATAAAGAACCAATTTCAGATTTTTTTTCAATATATTTTCTCTTCTATGTTTTGAATTTTAATGTTTGTGAACGTAATACTGGAATGTACGATTTTTTTTACTTTCATGCCGTTGCCCATATCCGTCCGTTTTCATTTTGTTTGTGGGCAACGGGTCACAATTTGTATCCGCTTTTAATTAAATTTAACACTTATATGTATTTGGCAAAGCTCGGGTATTTTGGCACGTATCAGACTAATTTCCTGGATGATTGAATAAAAAAAACGCTTTTCATGCTGTAGACTGACCCTCTAGAGGACACAATTTTTTATTTAATTTCAAAGCCCGTTCATATCAAACTTCCGCCGTCGAATTCCTCCTGCGCTTTGAACAAATAGTGACACAGTATGTAAAGCCAGATTTGTCGACCCACTCGGGGCCACTATTTAGATGAAACACAATATTAGTATGCATGCAACCTTCCGTTATGTCCGCTGTCTTTACGTAAAATGTAGAATACATACAAAAATTGTGGAACCTCAAGAGCCCACTGCGTTGATCCGATTTAGATGAAAGTTAAAGGAGCTAAATCGCTAAAATTGATACAAGTGGGTTGCAACGTATATAATACTATAATATGAATGTTTTTACTTTAATTTCAAATCAGTTATGTTCGGCGAAATAAGCAAATTTCTAGCGTATGTTTATTCTAGTCTCTATCGCCGTTTGATTTGGTGTTATGTTTCTAGCCTCGTTCCTCGAGTCTCTTGCTAGAACTGGGTCTGAAACGCATTATGGTATACGATTTGTGTACCAATGGTAAAATGTTTATTTTGTCGTAAATATTGGATATCAGAAGCCCATCTTTTCCGGGTAAGATCACAGCACCAATATTGATTTAAATTGATAAATAATTCGTGTTTTCAATGTTGAAGATTTTGGATGATATTGAGACTTAGCTTCTTTAAAATATATGATCCGTGACTTTTCGTTTCACAGTCAGCATATTCCCCCTTATCGGAAAACGTTTTGAATACGATATAGGCCGCGATTTTTAACGGATACCCCAACCAGTCCTTTGAAAGCGATAGAAGGTGCATTTTTTGTGAAACATTATAACAAGGAGACGGTGAGTCCAATGACTTCCCTGTTTCCGTCCATTTATTGCACAATGTCGGCATATTATATCGGAGCTACAATTTATGCTTGATTAGGCGTTAACAGCGCAAAATTCATTAAGCATTTTCTTCAAAACTTACAATGCGGGATTCGTGTTAGAAAGATGTTAGAACCATCACCGATACCAAAAGTAATATTTTCTCTGTGTGGGTACATGTGTGAATCTATGACAAATTGCACCATTTCCATTTAGTCTTTTAAAAATGCGACCAAATGTACGAAGAAGTTTGACGGGAGGATGGAAAGACTCAGTTTAATAAATCCAAATGTGTGTTATACTTGTTTATCTAATGCTTCGCTTGATATACATAATAATAAAGCATTGCTTAATATTATTAGTCAGTTGCGGCATTTAAACAGCCGTTTTTAAGCGACACATGGAAAGAGATGGATGGAGATTGGAGACTAATATTCCCAGGAAGAGAACTCCATTGGGTGTCTATACAATTTAATCAGAAATATTAAACCTATAAAGGTAGTTATAAGGACGTGAAATGTTGTCCAGATCAAGACAAGAAAATTAAATTACAGTGTAGTTGTTTCGTGAAATTTTGGTTTCGTCGGTGATTGGAAACAGTTAAATATACCGGCGTTAGTGGGTAGAGACATCCTGGCTTGTACCGTGGGATTAACGGAATATATAGTATTATACCTTTCTTATTTACTAATCCAAATACTAATAACCTATGACATAATGAATACGGTAATATTCACATTAATGATACAAGGACATACTTTAAGTAAGAAATCTCATGGTTGATCAGACTATTTAATAGAAATTTTACATAATGTAAATATTGTTCGTTCACAAAAGTTGTTTAGGAGATATAGCAATTGCCGCGGGGTCGCAAAAGTCCTTTTTGGGTAATAAATTTACGTATAGTAGTTTAGCTTGAAACCAAAATCATGCTAATCAATTGATGAACAAAGAGAATTATCTATATACCTATCAATTTTTCGATACTGAAGATGTTCACCCTGGGGACTTACATCTGATCATACCAAACTAACTAAACAACTTCCCGCGTATTAAGAACCTGGGGCTAAGGTGGATGCCGGGCTTTGTATTTATTATTATGTACGTCTTATCAATTGATATGTTACAACACTCTGGATATCGGGATATGAATATTTGAATTAATATTATACCCGTCAAATCTTTCCAGTAGCTGCTACTTACATATTATTGGCTTTATCTGGCATTAAAGAATTAGCTCTGTAATTCAAGATCTAGTCTCCGTTATTCTACAAAATCAAAAACGCTGAAAATGTGTACGAATTTACAAATTATATAGTAATTCTGATTTTTCTTAGGTAAATGATTTAATATTTGACTTTTCATTTGTTACGTGTCAATTTAATTATAACATTTAGTAAATGGGTGCTATCAACTAACTGACGAATTGCTTTTACTGTAATAAAATTTGACACGAAATATCACCAGAGTACTATTTTTTTTATATAAAGACACTCACGTGAATTGCTACCTTGACGCGTGGTTCCCTAATTTCCCCTGTTAATTACCATTAGGGATCTTTTGTTAAATTAAATAAGTTAATTGGCCACTTGCGAATTTTTCAGAAATATCAGCCGTCCTAAAACGTAAGTATTGTTGCCAATGCAATTTAACGTTAAATCTTAATTTTCCATTTTAAAATCGTTTGACAATCCTCGCGTCAGTAATTTGTGTAAACTGTACCATTAGTATTTGGGGTTGTAATCGAATAACATCGCTGTTAGACGAATTACTTCTTTACCAGTCCGAAATATCAAAATGAACTGAATAGGAGACATTTTAACTGTCCCCTGGCATGGTAACAGGGGATAATACTAGAGTCATTCATATTTTATCAACACAGAAAGAACACAACATTCCGTTTTATCATATGGATTTTTCTAAGCAACTCGATTTTGTGTTAGGTTTGCCAACAGCGTGTCACTTAGATAAACTATGCGCTCATTGTTCGCAGAAACAGGGCATTTCAATTGCTATAAAGATGTTTTGCTAATGAGAGGGCAAACATGAACATTAAAGCAGATAATATATGTTTATATTAGAATATATTGTATTATTGATAATTCCCATTGTATGTTCTTTCAATTGTTTAACCATAATTGATATATAATTCTTTGTTTGAAATATTGAAAATTTGTGGATGTAAAGCATAATATGTGAATGATTGACTTTGATGTAAGGGTGATTGCACAAAATTAGATTCCGAATATACAGGATATAAAACATCATGTAGTTGTCTTTATATAGCCAAAGCTGTCCACTGTTAAATCTTCATATAAGTGACGACCCATCCATAGAAACATCTGAATTTTTGAGCAAATCTGTGTGATTATACGTGGTTTCTTGAAAGTTAATTTAGAACAAATATGGTTATGGATTTCGTACACGTTAACCCACTGCAGTACCGTTAAGGCATTTTGTTTTCCGGGTGTGGGGGACGTCAACTCCTATCATTTTGAATGCATGGAGCTGTATGGAATTTGATGTGAAATTAATCTCGTAAATCTTCGCTGGGAATAGCCGGGTGGGGTTTAACTTTTGTTGTGGGAGTTCAATAGAATAAGCTATCGTACACACATACTTTATCATGAAAGTGTGGCTATTTTATCAATCCTATTTGTAAAAGAATGACCGGGCAAGCAACTGCAACGGGCTATTTCTTTACCGGTAATAGAACATCCGCATCTGTTTTAAAAGAGTGGTTTTATTGGCTATCGAACCGTTCTTATTAAACGGGTGGTGCCACGTTTCATCTGAGAGTAGTTCCAATAGTCAATAAATGTACTGTTGTATTCATTGACCTTGAGACTACTAAACATACTGACCTAAATAAATAGCCATTTAAAACAAGATTTGTAAAATGTCCTTTAACGCGGCACTTTATGAGTCTATCTTTGATCTTCGGGTATATGACCTTATATACATATAGATTGTTTTTTTAACGCCCGTGGATCATATAATTGTGTGCTAAGACTGATCATTTAGATTGGTTAATCCGTTTATCTTGCTAGCTGCTATTTAAGATTAATCTTTCTGGGGGATTACGATAGTCTCAATGGATCAGGATTGTTTATTTTAAAGATAGGTTTAGCGACGGATTCGTCTTAATGTAACTTATTTCTAAGTGTATTAGGACAGATAATAACTGACTGTACATATAGGTATTATAATTAATGGTATATATTGTATTTACAACTAATGCAATGGTAGAATTAATAATAACCACATGTTTGTACATTTTGATAAGATTCATGTGCATTTATGGCTCTGCTTAAGCCATTTATTATCAGTTTTATATCTTATGATATGTAGAAGAGTATGATATTTTGGGATAAACTAAAATTATTCATGAATTGCTCGTGCACCTAAGAATATTGTTTTTCTTATTTCGAGTCTTTTAATTTTCTTTGACAAAGGGCTAATACGCATTCTAATTTAGAATTTCTTCAGACAGAGTGTCGTCAGAAAGGGGCTTGTTATTCATAGGGAGCAAATAATCGAAAAAATTGATATTTCCTCATTATTTTACTGGATATCTTAAGCTGCATTTTATCAATTATTTCAGACTATACGTCGTGTGACTATTTAAACGTTCTTTGAATTTTAATCCTTTAATCATGTTTGCAATCAAGTCTGTTGTCTCGTCCCAAAAAAAGAACATAAATGACGGTGTTATAATCCAGTCTTTGGGGTTCAAATAAACACGCTAATATTACTAAGCTCTAATCTTTTTTCGTCGATTCCTTAAAGTAATTCTTGGTTTTCCACCGAAGAGATGTTACCACAGTGTATGATACGAATATGCCTAGTAATCACTCTTTAGTGCAAATTTTCAAGAACTACAAACATTACTTGCATAAATAGAACTTACATTGATATACCAATCTATGGCAATCCCGCAATTCTAAAATATGGTTCTGTAGCCAATAAATACAATAGGAAGTTTAAATTCCTGTTTATAAATATAATCAAATGGTATTTTTAATGATATACTGTTACTTAAGTACGACCCATGTCTACAACCCCAGTACATTTTTACATCATTATTTTCATACACTCTTCATTTAAACAACTATATCTTTAAAGGCTATTGTTATTTATTTTCTAGATTTCACATAGTTATCTTTATTTTTTATCTCTTTCACACGCTATTCGCCAAATTATATTATATACCTAGGCTACCTGTAAAGACAATCAAATTTATATGATCCAAATCTTATTCTTGTAAAACAGATGAAAACAAGATAGAAGGTCTTTAAAAAAATCGCGATAAAGATCGTCTGCTGTATCTTTCAAGAATACCGCTAGAAAAGGTTATTATCTACCTTGATCAAATCCTGCCTGGAACTATACATACGTACATAATCCCTAGAAGGCAATTTGCTCTAGGTGTTTTGCGTATATTGAGTTCTTTTTTATAGAGTTAACTATGGAATGGAAGTTATTTAGTCAGTAATGCACTCTGTAGATTTTAAAAATGACTTATTATGCTCTTTTATTAGGTGTATAATATGGTCGTAAAAATCCGCGTGGCGGCGACATGAAATACTTTCATTATCTTAAAATCATGTAAGGGTGAGGACATTTAACATGAATTGTGAGAAAATCATCATAAACAACACCATCAATAAAACCAGTTATAAGTCTATCGAATGATATTTAAAATATTGATATTGGAGGGGTGGGGTGTAAAAATGTTGGTTTTAAACTGTCTTTTGTATGATGTTTTATTCACAGAAGTCATTTTTGTTTTTGTACTAATTAATATAAGCCTACACATATGCTGGTTCTGAACCATCTATTCAATAACATATAAAGCATTGATGTCTTATTAACCGGGACCGTTATATATTCCAGATTATATGGTAATGCTAGTTTAAAACCTCTACCAAGTAATATGTATTTAAAATATTGATACTTGATTCACAGAGGCCATGTTATATCAATTAATATACACTGATGCTATGGTTGTGAACCATCTATTCGATGATATTTTTAAAAAAATGATATTTAATGCACGGGGGTCTTTTTGAATTAATATTATGCTAGTTTTAAACCATCATCAAATGATAAGTAATATCTTAATTGATATTTTATTTGTGGGGGCCTTTTTGTTTCAAAAATTAACACAATATGCTACGGCTATTTATTTAATATATTCTTCTTGGGGACCTTTTTTAATCAGTTGATACATTGTTTTATTTTAAAGACCCAATTGTTGGTTTTAAACCCTCAATCTGTGACACTTTTGTTGGTTGTTCAAGGATTACAAAATGATAACTACCCTTGAAATTTTCTTCAGTACCCGTATACGAACAAAACGAATGATAGTTACTAAACAACAGAAAAGAAATTAAATTAACTGTTTAAATTAAGAACCATTTAGAATATTTTATTCTACAGCTAAAATATCTTTACATTGATATACCAATCTATGACAACCCCGCAAATGAGTTTACGTCTTATGCATTATATTATCATTATTATTTTGCATGAATTAAAAAATAATCAACAAAATACATTTTGATTTTCTTTTCAAACCGACACGAATATTCCTACAGCATTTGGGATATATATATATTGATTGAATATAGGAAGAAATGTGCTGTAATCATCGCGCGTCGTGGTGACAGCAAACAAGATCTGAAATATTGTAAATAGAGGTCGATAGTCTTAGCAGAGAATACTTGAATGTTGTAAATACGACATTTCTAATCGTGAACATGGGTTGTACGATTTAATAGAGATCCGAATGTATACCTTCTCGTATTAAGACAAATTAAATGATAAATTTATCAGGGACTCGCAATATTATTCCGCTTTTGATATGGAATCCATACAAAGCGGCTTTTCGTCGCAGTCTAGTGAGGATTTCTAAACTATGTTCTTTTTTTGATCAAACATTCATTTTCCCCAATACCCAGACATTAAATCGCTTCTTTTGAAATATTTTTTTTTATATTATTCGCACTGAATTTCATCTTATTATTAAATTGCCCATGTTGTATTGTCTGGGGAAAGTTGGAGAACCTTTCAAAAGAAAATGAGACAAATTGCTTGCATGATCGCCTAGACTAATAACCTATTAGGAATAGATAGTTCGATTATTCCGTTTTATACTTGAATGAAATCCATGATATTATCGCCAACCATTTAGCTTGGGACTTAATTCTTCGTAATGTATAATAATAGACAGTCTCCTCCCCGCAGCAAGACAGAAGTTGTTTTACATTCATTGTCCTAATCAAGTCACCCCATAAATATTGCTGCAATATCATATAATAATATTAAAGATATAAACATCGTGGATAAATTGTTTGGTGTGTTGGAAACTTGTTAATTTATCATTCTTGTCCATTGGCTGTGAAAAAATAAATAAAAACATAATAAAAGTGGTGGAGTGTTATTGGGTTGGACACTTTGTTAAATTCTGAACATTGTCTATTCTTTGTAAATCGATTAATCGTTTTATATAGTATGCACCATGAAACATTAACCCAAAATGGATCCAAATGTGCACTTCTCCCCAATAATGCACAAGAATAAACCTTTTTTAAAAAAACAAAATTTACAAAATGAATATGTTCATGTTTCATTTTATACAATATCACACTTTTGGTGGCTGGTAACTCGAGATTTAAAATAAAAAACCCACCGCTTTAGGTGAATTCAAATTACGTTATTATTAGCGGAGTATTTTCTCATTATGATAGGATTTCAATCGAGACTTTCTTAGTTTAATGTCCATGCTGTGTTAATTGCTCGTCAAATCTGAACTGAACAGAAAAGACCGTATCAAATGTATTTGTCGTCAAGTGGGATAAGCCGAACACAGCCGTTTCATAGTCGATAGAATAGCAGCTTCAAACCCATTAAAAATAAGGATTAGAACAGGGGCTTAGCTGGTTCCCCATCCCTTATACCACACTCTTAGCGCGAGTTGTTCCTCGAGAGAAGATTAAATCGAAGAATCTTATTGGCTTTTGGCGAATCTTAGACCGAATCACTTAAAGAGGTGTTTTAATTTAAGGAGATTGAGACGGGGGTTTTCTATTAAGAAAAACTATGGAAATCTTGAAGAGGGTATTGTTCTTCTCTCCAGTAACACATTATCTAATAGCCCTAGACTCGCCTATCACAACTTTCGAATTACCTTTAAACAGACGCAATTCAAACAGATACAGGTGTTCCTCTTGACCAAATACAGACACGTAATTACACAAAATAGATTTACTTCACTAAGTAACAACTGTTTCCTTGGTCTCCGCCATTTTTTTCTTTTCTTAACCATAAATCTCACAAATCGTAATTGACAAAGATGGTAATGATCACAATTAAGATAAACCAAACAGTTTACATACATGCAGTCAATAAGTGTATACCCTTTTTTCAAAATTCAATACATTAGAATGGGGTGTCTGTGAAAAAAGGGAATAATAAATTATTTATCTTACCAATAGCTATATTTTTTTATTCTAAATTCTCAAATGAGTATCTTTAATATGCATTTATGGGTGTTAGCGTGAAAACGCAAGCAAAAAATAATTTCGTGTTGAACGATCAAAGAAAAATATTTACAATTATTAAATAATAATTTTTGTTTATTAGAAAAATCTTCCCAAATGAAATTGTATATAAAATGCAAACCTTTTTTGTGTGATGTGTTGTAGTTAATGTTGTTAGAAACAATTAATTAGACATAGAGCAACAATAGGTCTGGAGATCGGGAGTTTTCACGATACCATAATGGGCGGATAACTCTACATTATTTTTCCTTCAGACCTTGCTATGAACAAGTTACACATAATTAACACTTTTTCATTACATTTAGATGGGAAAATCATTTTCTGTCGCGGTACATATTGTGTGAGGTTTTACATCATATCTACCAAAATCAAATGAAATAGAATCATTTTTTTTTCCATATTATAAATTGGATGTAACTGAGTAGTCCGAATAAAGAAACTTCTAACTGCAACTATCAATTTATGCAGTCCATTATTAACTTGCAAAAAAAAATATCAGTTGACACGCATATGGTTACATTTCTTGGACGATGCAATACGGTTTGAAAAGGCGCTGGAGGTATAATTCCATCCATTCTACCAAGGTTTTCAATTCCATACATTTGAATACAGGGCTAAGTATTTGCAATAACGGGAAATTGAATTAATCAAGCAATCTAGTCTTGTGGGGAGAATCAAACGCGTTTAATTATATTTTAGAATATTATTCTTAACATTAATATTAAAAAAGATGGAAATTTGAGACATCAGAACGACTTTGAATTTTTGAGGTAGACAGCTCATTCCCGATATTATAATATTGAATTCGATAGAAGATCAAACACAGTGAAAATGAAAAGTAAATTATCTTAATGGGTTCCAATACTTAAATTGAGTATAACGAGAAAGACAATTAATATATAATATCTTGGTGCCATTATCTTGCAATTAGGCCGTTAATTTTATTCGAAATAGCCTCTTTGTAAATTAAAAATATTTTTATTTATAAATGCAGGGAACATTATCCAATTGTATGATTAACACGGACAACGTAAATAAAATTGATTTGATATAGGTTAAAATTAAAGCATTTTAGAATTGTGGTCTTGATGATACTTTAATTTAATCGGAACTTGACAATTTTTTAAAAGTTAATATCATTAGAGATTTACAGTTTACTTTAAATAAGTGAAGTCTATTTGTTTCGCCGTGGATTCTTTAATTAAGTTCATTTTCGTGGATAAATATTTTCTTTCGCAGGTTGTCTAACAAGTTATAGAACAATACCGTTGATTATCCTATAGCATTAGTCACACACAATCCGCTATAATCCTCTCTGATAAATATGCATTAAAACGAAACCAGAACCGCCCCCTTTTGGAAAGACCGCTTCTGATTGGTGGGTTTGGCGTGTCAGTCAAGGACCGTGACAAAAGTGATCACTTCGAGGGAAGATTATGGTACGAAAATGAATGGATAAAACACAATAGCTTTACAGATACTGGGAGGTACCGAGGATAATTTTATTAAAGAATAATAAAATTATGTGTAGATGCTGAAATCCTTTTGTGCTAAGCAATTGTTGAGCTATTGGAGGCCGGTATAAGTAGCAAATTATACTCCGATGTGTCATATGTCATAGTCGAGCATCGTGTTAGCACAAAGACACCTCTGTGTAGCGACGTACCTATGTATCATATTTTAAAGGAAAAAAACTGTTTAATCTAATGACTAGCTTGAACAAGGACCGCCATCATTAGTTTAGAACTGATTTTTTGTGTTTTTTATGCTGAAGAGTTGTGGATTATAGTGAAGAAGGTTCCAGGGAAAATATTTATTTGATATAGACAGCAACTGTTCCTGAATAATTTGAAAACAGTTTATTAAGCGTAGTATGTCCGTTGACTCAAGACTTGCAAGGACTTTATCAGAAATGAATCCATCCTCGATCGCTGCCATGATGCCTCATCTGCCGTATTATTACACCGCCGGACAACTCAAATCATGTCATTCCGCTCTCATGGCGAACTCAGCAGCAGGAGGTTCCCCATCACTTTTTAGTATCGACAGCATCTTGGCTCCACGGCCCATCCCAGCCCACAGACCAACAGCCTATTTCCCATATCCAGGCATCACCCCAGGTCCCTACGACTTATTTGGTGAGTAACGATAATTAATCTTTTTTTTTTCTATATTTTTGAATTCACTTTTCTTAATAATCCTTTCTAAAGAATTGACCTGTTTATATTGTTACTGAACGCATTTTTAGCAAATTTTGCAAATGTGATAGTTGTTGTGATCTTGTAAATGTGATAGTTGTTAATTGTGATCTTTATTTTCTTTGTTGTATATTTTCTCATTCGAAAGTGCCTAATTATGATGATCTAAGTTACTTTTAATTAAATTTCAACGTCCATTGGCTGTGTATTTTATTTTTTTTATTTTATAGCGTTAAGGGACAGAATTTAAGTAGTTAAAATAAATCTATCAATAGGAAATAAGGAAAATTTTTTAAGAAAGATGCTTTTGTGTGGGGGTTTTAATGATGAGGAAAAGTTTCATATTAAGAATATATATTATAACCAAATGGTACAAAATTTATTTAAATAGTAGGCACTTACTAAATTGATTGAATATAGCATTATTGTGATTAAAACTTCCATAAGTGAATGTGTTTTGTTTTTCCAATATTAATTGTTCATTTTTAGAAATAATGTCAACACCTAGTAAATATACTATCAGTAATATTATCCGTCAAGCTAGGTCATATTATTGACATTTCGCCGATTATATAGTGGTATATTACATTACGCGTTTAATGAGAAAGACAACCTTTAAGTGAGGTATTTTAGACACTGTATTAAATAAATTAATAGTTTTTAGATGGAGTCGTGAAGATTGGCAGCTCACAAGGTTTCCCTGCGTTTCAAAATGGCTTCCTTTATTCCCTAAAACATAATTTGTATCTGGCTTAACACAATTTACAAATATAAACGCTCCATTTTATTTGCAAAGAAGTCATTTTCGCCATTTAAGCATAATAAGTTTAACCTAAAATAGTTAGAAACTAACTCAGCTTGTCAGATAGCCAAAGAAATAAAGGCTTCTTTAATTCAATATTTCTAAATGTCTCTTTCGTATGGTAACAGTTACCGTCGTAGCACTATTGACTCGTGACATTTAGGAATCACGGTTTTAAATTTCCACAAATTCAAACACAAAAATGTAGTCGTCTCTACATTTAATTTAAATATGAACCATCTTTTATAATCATGGATTTGAAACAAAACAAATATCAACAACACGTTTTTTTAAAGACGCAAACAAAGGAGAATGCGAAGATAAATTATTAATGAGAAGCATAGATATTCTTTTCTAATTTTGTTGTTGTCTATTCATAGTTAAATTTTTATATGTAAAACATAGACAATATATATATATTAAATTTGTATATGTAAAACATAGACAATATATTATTGAGGAAAAGGCAAACAAACATAGGATATTTATAGTTGATATTTTTAAAAGTATGTGTTTGCTTTGTTTATATCCGTGAACAATGTAGATGAACTTTTATAACTATAGTTATACATCAATTATTTTTATTACTAATACTTAAAAACATCTCGAGAAATAGGCAATCCTTTTATTATTACTTATAGCCTGAACCTAGATAATTTAAGATATAATCACCTTAAAATCCTTTGGTGTTTTTATCCTAGATATTTCTAATAATCTTAAGCCCCACAATAGATTTTGATTGAGCACTTAAGATTAGGAGGTGTGTAATCTTTGGAGAAAATTGATAGTTTTACCCTTAGATATAGGTCACTTAATGGTAATCATCGGAACTTAGATGTATTTTTATAATTCTGTTAAAAGAAACACGAATGGCTCCAAATGTCTCGATCGTAACTACACCTTCTTACGAATTCTACAATAAAAGGTCGATTCCTTTATTTACAATTACTAATAAATACTAGCACATTAATAGGAAAATGTGAATGAAACGAATAAATGACTATTTATGATAAATATGCGATATTTCATACAATGAACTGTATATGAATTACAATGACTTAATAATTCACCATAATTATTTTTTAATTATTCCTTGCTCAAATTTATGTTCAATGTGTCAACTTGAAACGATAATAAAACAAGAGTATAAGCATACTTCAAAAGTGCTCAAGTCAGAATACTTAAGATCGCACACCTAAAATGACATTGGTGTCATTGATATTTTGTAAGAATTCATTAAAACTGGTGTTAAAGACTTTGAGTAACATTAATTAGCAGTTGAATACTGATATTTGTAGTAAGAATTAGGTGTTACGTCGCTAATATGTAATAAGTGCTTTAGATGTATTTGACTGTTTATTTAAGGATAGGGAACCGAACCACGTGTGACCCTTGTTATACAAATAAAGAAACAATCAAAGAAAATTACATGGTTCTTAACAGAGTTTGACACTTTAGAAATTTATACTCTAGTTCGAGAAATGACTGATGGTTTTTGTTTATTTTTATGTTTTACAAACTCCCAGAAAACATTACATTCTACCTTATGTCTGCTTTTAAATACGTACATTGCAATAAGTTTATAATATCTTCTACATAAACTTTTACTGTTTCTTGAAACGCCAGTAGTTGAAATATGATGATGAATTAGATTATATCCTGCGCTCCATTATACAGAAATGACAACATTTTAGTATGGCGATTGTCTTCAACAATAATCTATAATATGCAAATAAGATCTCTTAGGATTCGGTATCTTTATATATTCAAGTAAAAATAACATTTGTAAATCAGTGGGCATTGTCACACACATCACTATGTGTGAAGAATTATTATATTATCTAAATAACTAATACTGTTGATAAGTGGCGGGTTTCAAGTAAACACAACAATAATCTACACTTTTGATATCTTGTCAGTTTCATGCTAAAGTGGCCGCCCACTTTGTCACCTGGTTATGTGGCTTCTTAGCTTTCAATAAAGAATATAAAATATAATAACACAATCTACAAAATGGAATGTATAGACGGCGGGATAAATTATTGTGGGCACGTCAAGAGTCGATTATAGCTATGCTGGTATTAAATTCCTTGATTTATATTTTTTAACACGAATGAGAAAAAATATATGATAATTTTGAGGTTGGTGTTCTACAAGGATACCTACTGCTCCCTTCAACGTTCATACAATGCACGGCTGGCCGCGTCCGATTAAGATGATTCGTTCTATATTTGACGCGTTCACTATCACCTTGCTCTATAATTAACGCACAGTGTCGTCTAAATCGGATAGTTCTCAGAAATTACACACAAAGAAACCCGAGATTTTTGATTGGAAAATAATAGTGTTGAGACAAGGGTTGGTTTGATGTTTAACTGTTTTTAATATCAAAAGCCAACTGATCCTCACTGATAACATCTCTACTTACCCTTGGGTTCACCACATAGAGATCGTTTCTGGTGGTACCGTTTCAAAATTTCATTATTTTCACACAAATCGACGGCGATGAAACACCACCTTGACGGGAGCTCAACAACAGTTTTCACCTTAACCCATATCAATATTACTGATTATCATAAATCTTATAAATAAAATGGACAACTTGTGCTATTTTAAAAATAATAATAATAATATACAGTCGCGTCAATGTCAGGCTATGATATGGTTGAAAACCTATTCATTCGTATTAAATTGTGTTCATGCAATAGAGGGGTCTGGGAAGGTAAATAATGGATGGGAAATTCTATATTCAGAAACTCTTTTGAAAATATTTTCGACAAGAAATCAGTCCAAAGAAGTTTATATTTTGTTTAAAATGATCACATTTACCTATGGTATAGAACTGTACAAGTTAGGAACATTGAAATTTGTGGTAGTTAAATAATTGTACAGTGATAATGTTAAATTTCAAACAGTTTAAAATTTAGCTACTTATTGATAATATTCGCATCAATTAGAATTTATCATTTGGTATACTTGAACAAATATTAAAATATAAATAAAAAATACATACATACATTCAATAAAGCCTCAGCAACATGTGGCATAGCATTATTTGTGATATGAATATGTTTTTTTTAATTTTGAGTTCATTTCGTTAATCATTCATACAATTATGTATTTAATAATACAATCCCCTTAATATAAAAATTCACATTAGCATGCATTATTCGGTGACTAAAATATAGAATTATTGTCAAAAGGTTATAGTCAGTGTTAAGCACATATGTTATGAATTTATGAGATTATATCCTTTATGCAACAGCTTGGTTGGTCCTTTTTAAAAATATAGACTTACCTGTGTGCATTATAAAGTCATCGTTTACAATGATATGAAAGCAATAGTCTTATCTTTTTATCTACTTAACAAATATTTAATGTAATTAAGAGATGAATAATACGGGCAATGCGGTAGATTTAAATAAATATGTAACATAATTTTTTAAAACAGCTTTGTATTATACACAACAAAAAAGTCACTAATGAACGTATTTCAAAGGGGTCAAAAAAGTCATTCAATATTTATGGTTAATGCATATATTCTGAAATATATATTAAAATGTCATATACATGTAAGCTATAAAATATTATGTTGGATCTACTGCAAGTCTTAAAATAAGTCAATGTTTTTGTTTTTGGTCCTAATAATTTTTACCTCTTGTAACTTTTAGCTGCCGCTGCTGCTGCATATCCATCGCCATTCCCCGGCTTCCTCTCACCTGCTGATCTTGCACGTGCTGGCCAGAAGCGAAAAAGGCGCCACCGAACAATCTTCACAGAAGAACAGCTAGAACAGTTGGAATCTACCTTTCACAAAACACATTACCCTGACGTCTTACTTAGAGAAGAACTAGCTATTAAAGTAGATTTGAAAGAAGAACGAGTCGAGGTATGCATAGTTCTTCATTGAGATAAATAATTTATTACTACCAGTGTTCTTCATGCATTCTAGCTAGCATACGATGCGATATGATATGGTCATCTAAGACTAATCCTCCTTTAATATAAAATCTTCAAATTTGTTATTTTGACAAGACAGAGGCCAAGTCGGCAACCTCTTTACTCAAACATTTACTAAATATAGTTGTTGGATTAATTTATTCACACTATACCTATAGTGTAACTAGTGTTAATTCTCAGAAATGTATTTTTTGTGTAAAAAGATTGAAATAATTTCAGCTATTTAAGGATCTTTTAGATCAATACAATCTAAAGCGATTTATTTTAGTCCCGAATACTTTGTTTAATTATCGTACTCGTGCAAACGTTCTTATATTATTAGCCCCAGATTTCGTGCGTTCATTTAAAATAAACAAAAACTATTAGTATTTCTAAATATGACATAAATACACTTTTGAAGTCTAATTTATACCGCCTTTGAAAGTAATTTGCATGTTTACAAAGATTGAGTTGCAATGAGTTGGTTGAAATGGGTGAGTTATCAAGTGTGAAACGATAACAGTTAAATAACTTTATAACACAACAAGAATAAGACCCTCGCTATCAATGAGATAATATCTCATATTTTACATAAGGCACTGTTGAGTTTTACTATTGAAGCGGCATGTAGTCAACATGGCTGAATGTAAAACATTCTAAAGGCATCTATTAAATTAAAGGATAGACAAGAGCGAATATTAACAAGTTCGTGTTGGAGCTAATGTTTGTGTCGAAGACAAGCCAATAGCCATCGATCTAATGATATTAAAACCATGTTTCTCCCTTACTAATGTAGAAATACTGTATTTTCATCACTACAAAAGTTCCATTATCAATCGAGCATCAAGAACGAAATTATTTTCATCTTCAAAGTAAATCAATGGAACAAAGCCGTTATTACCGATGATTTTGTAATCTATCCATCAAAAACAGTAACTTATATAAATTGGATTTTCTTGTTTTATGAAATGATAATATTCTTTGAAGTATGGAAAACAATGCATAAGAGAGTCGGGATTGAACGACAAGATCGTTAATAATCAGCCAAATATACACAATAATTATAAAACGAAAGTTTTTACTTTATCGAGTATAAATAAAGTGGGCGGACTTAGCAGAAAAAAGCACAGAATATGTGAAAGTACGTAACGTCAGTTGAACTGTTGAATACGCATGAGCTAAGAATACCTCTAAATAGGCCATTCGTTTTAACACTTAAAATACTCAGTGAACCTTCCATTTTCTAATCGACGATTAATTGTATTTTCAATTGCCCGTGACAAATGATATACATACGAATACTGGTATTTTTTTATCATTATTTCAGACAGCATTTCGAAAGTTGAATAAATATAAAAATAAAGATATGAAAATAACAGACAAACTGAGATAAACATTTGAACTGATAAAATAAACCATTCTAAAACCTGTAATTGCAAGAAAGTATTAATGCCTGCATAGACATATAGCAATTTTTCAAGCACTTTGGAAAATATAGGACAATCAATTAAATAAAAAAAAAACAAATATATGAGATAGTTTTGAAAGTAAACAATTAAATAAATATTTCGATTAATATCTAAAAATTATTACCAAAGTAAAGTACAAGCGAAATAAGCCATTAAATAAATAGTTTGATTAATATCTAAGAAAATAAATATGAAATATCAGGAAATAACGCATTATTTAACTAAATATAGGATAAGAATATTTAGAGTAAAATTATATGAAATGAAATTAACAAAACGCGACTGTATTAGAATATGAGATAATAAAAGAAACAATTTACTGAAAAATAAAATATTTAATTTCATAAATCATAATACATAAGTAAAATCACAAAATAAACTTTTTATATTAATTTGGGAGCAATTAATAAATTCAACTAAAGATAATATGATAAATATTATGGATGAAAAATATTGGAAATAAAGTACTACATAATAAAAAAAATATATTGAAATTTTAAATTATTAGTGGACGAATGATCCATCGAATTAAAAGCCTTTATACACTTCATTCCTTTTAAAGTCGTAAATTATAATATTTGTCCTCTCATTTTCCTACCGGACAAACCCCGGTGAGA
Organism: Patella depressa; assembly: GCA_948474765.1. Taxonomy (NCBI): domain Eukaryota; kingdom Metazoa; phylum Mollusca; class Gastropoda; family Patellidae; genus Patella; species Patella depressa. The sequence goes on from OX419719.1 coordinate 53,272,867, forward strand.
ATAATTAAATCATACCGATGCTGATTAGTTTCAATAATTTATCCCATGCTATTGTCAAAGATTCGTTTAATATAAGACAAAAGAAACAATGGTTTATGTTAAATAGCTAATTAGTAGTTTTACTTATAGAAATCTATTCTTTTTTTAAAATGTTTTACATTATTTATATCATTTTCGTGATATTGGGGTAAATGCTTTCTATTCTGTTGTAAACCTATTAGGAATTGCTAAAACCGGGCAAGACCGTAAGTGAGTAATAAACGAGCGATAACGCGAGTTCGTTGATCGATATGGTGATTTATGACGAATCTCCGGTTACTAGGAATTCTTGTTAGTAGGCTTCTCTAGGTTAAACCGACACCAAAACGGCACCTGTTAATTCATATTGAAGATTTTAATTTGACCAGTCGTTAAAATTACGTTTGTCACACCAGTAAGTCCCCAGTTGTCAAATGTTATTCCAATGCAAATTTACCATACAGCACGACCAGCTTTGTTCTATAGTCTCCCTTGTCATGCCCTTTGAGTGACGTTCACTTGATGTCTAACAAAGGGACTGGAAAATCCGAGGTATAGCAAGAATAAATGAGGCGATGTACCCCCGGGCAACTCCAGTCCAGTCGTCACACAAAGATATCGGGGTAGTCAACTTGGCTCTCGCGGGATATAGAAGTGAATTAGACGAACATTAAGAGCGCTATCGTACCCATCTATTCGGTTTGTGTTAGCGCTGGTGATATAGCCTTGGGTAAAATAAACTAATTCCAAAGAATTTATTAATTCTATTTCCTAACCATTGTTGTTCGTAATACAGTAATGTTTTCATTTCTGCACGATTACCCGAAAGTCGTTTCAAATTTACTGACTTGTCATTAGAGGGGTGCACATGAGACAGTCCTTTGGTAGATATTAGCAGATGATACCTCGCGCTTTATATAGGAGCACCCTTGCGCTAATAAAATTAACCTAAAAACTATGTAACGTACTTCGACATAAGGATCTTTGGTATGGACTTTGTATAGAATCGTTTGCAATTCTCCAAACTCCACCGAGCTCATCCAGCACATTAGAATGTTAGAGGGTTGAAAATATCGGAAATTGTTAGTGTGCCTGTTCAATCTAATAACGCATAACAGTAATATCAGCGAAGGATTTTATCTAGGCGTAGACGAGTCTCTGGAGACGATATCGACATTTATAAATTGTTGATGTGAACATCTGATCGATGATGCTTCAACCGAATTAAAGAATTACTTATACATATTGGAGAGAAGATCAAAGAATGAAGCGCGCCAAACGTCTCATTTGTTCACTGATAACTCAATATAAAATGTTTATAATAAGCAATCAATATCAATTCTCATCGCCCATAGTTAGAACAAATGAGGCAAAGCTAGTAGATAAACCAGAATTAGTTACTTTCATCGTCAGATAACCAGGTGTTCTGTATCAGTTCCATCAAGGCTTCTACACTATATACTCAATGGATTGGGAATAGCTATATAAAGCATTATCGGACCTGTATTTTGTAAAATCTTTTCATGGGATTCCCTTTGATGAATATATAAGCGACAGTTTACCTTAAATTCCTTATAAAATATCAACCTTTCTATTTATAAACCGAACATTGATTGTATAGTTATCACAATTTTTCATTTTCCAAAAAAAAGGTTGCGCATGATTTTATATGGTGACAAATGTTTTGAATGGCAACTCTACAGGTCTGGGCTTTAAACACTATAGAAAATTGCCACGGTTTGATCAGTGGACCACATCAATGACAGCTGAACATCAAAGACACATACAGAGTTACTCCACATTTTATCTTATAGTCATCCAATACCCGTTTTAAAGTTTATCTTCCACGTGCTTTAATACCACAACCGCCCTTTAATGACTTACCTTATCTCTTCCTTTTGATGAACTGTCATGTACCAGGAAGGTCAATGACGGTCGGACTTTCTGACTTCAAATTTTCTTCTTTGTTGGGACTAATATTCAATAATGAATTTAATACCGATGTAAATCCTATTGATGCCATTGTACGAATGCCACGACACTGTGATGTTGTTATTTATTTATTAATCGTTTTGTTATGTATTTTATTAAAAGTAACATGGCCGTGATATATTTTAATTCTTTCATATTGTAGGTTTGGTTCAAAAACCGACGTGCCAAATGGAGGAAAACCAAGCGCGAGGAAGAAGCTGCCAGAAGAGCACAGAAAGGTTTAGAACCTGAGAAAAATCTCACAGAAAGTGATGCCGACGTCTCAATATGTGTTGATGACGAAACAAAAGACAATAATGACTGTGACAGTCATGAATCAGTAAATGTCGATAGTTGTGATGAACTTTCTCAAACCGCAAAAAGTGATGATGGTGATTTGTCCGATAATGACTTTAGTGCATCAAGTCCCCATAGTAAACAACTTGACAGCCCTGGGCCTTCATCGACGACATAGATGTCGCGAACTACGTTAAATCAGTTTAATATAGGCTCACCAGTTCCTGTTTAAAATTGAAGGAGAATAAATTTCTCATTCATGTGCTCATTGACATTAATATTTACTGTATGTTTTATGTGTATTTTGTGGTTATTCTGCTACTTTACCATTGGACTATTAATTGTATAGCTTCGTACAGTAGCATGTGGAGTGTGTACGTGTTTATGTTCAGATTACCCGAAAAGTGGAGGCGTTGTCAAAAGAATTTTTCCCTTTTTCTTTTTTTTATCAATTCGGTGTAACGATAATTCACCCTTTGAGATTATTAAATATTACACTAGAAACAGGCAATTTTTACACATTTGTAGTGAATTTTATTTCACGTTGGTGTATATTCGTAACAGTGGTGAACCCCAACCCCCTCCTTATTATTCATCTTTGTGTACTTGTTTATATGGTTGATTCGATTGTTTTTGTTAAAGAATTAATCCATATTAAATGTGTTTTAAATATTATAGTTATATTTATGAAGTAATTGTAGTAGATATTTAAAATTGTACAAACTTGGAAATTTACCAAATGATATTAAACTATCGAAAAAAGAAAGAACGTATTTACTTCTTTTGTTGCTGTTTTTAAGAGTTAAACTTGCTCGTTCTAGGATACTATTTCGAAAGGGGATAATACAAAATGAATGAATTGAAAATTTCAGTCTGAGCGTACTTTAGTCTAAAGTACCACTGTTAAATTACTAAATATCGTGGATGTTCTAATCTATTTAATACATAGGCCACCCGAGGCCTTAAAATTTGCTTCTAAAGCACTTGTAAATAAATGTCTAAAATAGTAAATTTCATAACAGAAAATCTTTAGCTCTTACATAGGGTACCCCACACACCTAAATTTTGCTCTATTAAAAGTTGAATTCACAGCCACGAAGGCGCACGCTTCAGTGATTAGTCCGGAACTGATTTCTGGCTCAAGAATGCTGAGCAGTGTTTTCTACGAGGCTCTAAATAGCCACCGCACGTGACAAAACATCCAAAAACTATTAAAGCCGTAAAAAATAAATCTGGTATTAAAGATACTGGATAACAGAAATTGTTGACTGTTTCGTTGTTACATCCATATTACATTCGTTTGGTTTTTTTTCAAAATTTACTTTGCTATGAACTATATACCGTTAGGAACGGCATATTTGGGTTTAGTAAAATAAATCACAGAAGCTCCTACGTTTGACAAGAATAGAATACTTTCTTTTTTACAAAGTTCCCAAAAAATGGTTGAGTTGCCTAACGAATGAGTTATTAAATTGTGTATTGATCTACCTTTCTGTAATGTTTCGTTGCCTAACGAATGAGTTACTAAATTATGTATTGGTATAGCTTTCTGTAATGTTTCGTAGAAAATAGTCTTGATTATCCCGGTCTGTCAATCAGTCGGAGAACGGCCAATAAACTGGTTAAGCGGGACTAATTTCAAACCAAGGGCATTAACCCACTTGGTACTGTATAATGTTATCGCGCTGTCCGGGGCGGTAGGAAGTACCCGTATGTCTGTTCGACCACAGTTTGTTTGTAGACACTCTAAGAGGTCACAACTTTTAATCAGATTTTCACGAAACTTCAAATATAGGTATTGGACCGTAACTTCATGGATTATGACCCCTCGTTGTACGAAAAATCACATGTTTAATTTTAAACACTCTAGAGGTCTCAATTATTATCCGACGATGTATAATGACGCTTGAAAGTTGATTACAACTGCCGGAAAAAATAGTGTAAATATACTATGCTATATCAAGTTTCTAGATGCCACAATATTTATCCGGTTGTGCTGAAACTTTAAATTATGGTTCCTATCGATAATCGCGCATATCCAAACTTAACATCCTTGATTATGGCCTCTAATCGCATTTTTAGCTTGCGGACCCACTAGAAGCCCGAATTGGTATTCTATTTTTATTCAAAGCGTTTCAATATATCACCGTTGCAAATCAGCGAAGGTTGAGTGCCGATTTCGCGAACATCGGATCAAAACTACTTGACAAAACGGCGGCTCTTTGTACGCAAATAGTGTAAAGATATGTCATAATAAGGTTGTAGACCCTTTAGAAGACACAGTTGTTTTCGATTTAAAATAATATGGGTATGTCCCAAAGATCTTGGTTCCGTTTGCTTTTGTTATTAGCTTGTTCTCTATCCATATCTTTCAAAATGTGAGCGTAGCTTGCCTGGCAACCGCTGTTTTTATTGATGTTAAAATAGTTATAACTTGTTAAATACAACCCGGCCGTTTATTTAGTGACTATAATATGTGAGAAAATATTATAAAAAATCTGGAATTAGTATAATTATCGAAGTATTTGGAGATATTTATTTATGTTGGAACACCCCATCTTACATAATCTATCTTTAAATTTATATAGTTTTGATATCCAGAGAATGTTTTTTTTTGTCTCATCGGTCCCACACCTCCAAGTATCTGTGGCCTTAGTTGGTGTTGATTATCGTACACGACACAGGATATGTTCCCATTTATAGACTCTCCCCAACCCATTTTCATATACGAAGGTTATTTATTAGCTCTTAATGTTTATGGTTCACGTGTGTCTGATTCTACCTTGAGCAGTCTTGTTCTCGCTAACCTCAAATTTCACTTTTCGGGTGAAAACGCTTTTAATTTTGTTTGATAAATATACATCAACAAAGCCGGGGAATAAATAATATTCGACAAATATCACTCACGTCACTTCCTGTCTCTCGGGCATGGTTGTAGTTTCTGTTGACTCTTTGTTTGAGGGCTTGCAGCTTTCAGCGTTAGACATAGAGATACAGTGGTTTCTAATAGGACAATGTTAAAGAATTCAAACCTTAGATCAGTATCTCCAGGGTCTTTTGTCGTAAACAAAATGCTTTTGTTCAGCTTATCGGCGCATGTATAGATTTGTGTATTCACGATACACCACCTTTTATCATAATGCGCATAATTAGAATACAGGCCCAAATAATCGAAAATGTCATAGGACTGGTGCACATTTTTATTGTGCACATGCACACTGGTCACTATTAGATCCCAGTAAGGTAACATTTGAAATATGAGTTCTGTCTTTTATCGCACAAAAATTGACGCATATAACATCTGTTCATAGCCGAATAAGTTGGTAGTAACATTGATGATTCCATAAATAAAACGGCGGTCAGTGACTTTATGACTTTCTTGATTGAAATGGTGCCCGTGGTATTATCTACTTTGAATCCTTGAAATCGAAATACTAGGTCAATGTCAGGGCCATCACAAGATTATGTGGCACCCGAAGGCAAAAGTTTCAGTGACGCCGCATCCCCCCCATCCTGCATACTGTAACTCCATTGTTCAGTGTCTGCACTCAGTTGACTTTGGATGAAATTTTAATATACAACGTTTTATGCTATTAATATTTTATCTTAATAACTGCCAATTAAATCAACTTATATGTAAATTTTTTATGTTCCCCCCCTCCAACCCTTCATTTAATCGACAAAAGCTATAATTATATCTTGGAAAAAATCATAATTCTCCTCTCTGTTTGCATAAATATGAACTGATTTACAAGCGGGGTCAGTCCATAAGGGATCCATATTTGAATTATTCCGGCATATGCACTGCCGCACCTAAGAAATGACGCCATACTCTCAGCCTCTTCCTATGGGAGGAGACTGAGTAGGTCTGAACTAAAAATAAGGAAGCGAGCGGCAGAGCTTGATATTAGCTATTAAGAATTAGTTGCCCATTTATACTGCAAATTGAGTTTGGCAAGAAACCTCACAGAATATGAATCCCTGAGACAGATACTTGTATGTATATTAAAGATACCTTCCGTGTACAAATTGGGTGATTTGCTGACATATGTAGACTAACACATATACAAACTAATCAATCTATTAAACAAAGCTATAAAAAAACTATTAAAAGAAGCCATGTTTGGTTTGTGTCACGTGACTTGACTGTCGCTGTAATTAGCAATGGAGGAGAAATCATTACACGTAACCACATAAGAAACGATGTTATCTTTAATTGCTGTCTATTTAACATAAATATCGAAGCCTAAGTTAATTTTCGGATAATCCATTGTCTACGTCTTTTCCATGGTTTTTATCTCAGAAGGTGTTGTGCATTTTAATCATACTTTTTCCACAATCAAGTTTATCAACGTATACACAAGCATGAAAATTTTGTGGAACTGGTTCAATGTCTGTCGAGAATTCCATCTACTTAATGTGGAGTATAATACTGCAAATAGAAAGAAAACGGGATAGTGTAAAGATTAAGCAACACTCATTACATTACCTGGTTAACAGTGCCTAAACTGTTCTGTGCTCGGTGCAAGCTCTGGGCTAGGACTCTGATGATTGTATTGGGTTAATCTTTGCAGTATGCAATACGAACTCTGCGCCCACGACAAAAGACGACTCAACATGGACAAGACAAAAGTGATTTGCAGATTTTGATGATGGTTTCAAAAATACTATTCATAGCTTCACCGTGATTATGTAAAATATTATTCTTAATTTGATTGATTTTTCTTTAACCTTTACACAAGGCTCTAGTTCGATCGTATTTGAATAAAATTATGCATACAAAAAGAACTCTCTATGGTTGGACTCTTGGATTACCCCTTATTTCTTACAGGGTTTGTCGTGCAACGTTTTTGCTAATGGGTTAAACGAGTGTCTAAAACTCGAGCCGAGCGATCATAAGTTATGATAATTAGAAGATATAATATACAATATATCATATATTGATATGGCATCTGCCCATCATTCGCCAACTTTCTAGGCCAGCGAACTCTTTTCTTAGTACGTGAACTTGTGAAGACAGATCTAAATTTTGATACCAACTATTAATTTAAAATTGCAGATTGAAATCATAAAGAACCCTTTCATGATGCTCCGATTTTATTTTTATTTTTTTAAAATGTTTTAGAATCTATAATAGTAAAGTTTACCGAAACCATTAAGCTGTTAAAATTAGCACACCTGCATAGCCCTCTTTGGGGCTCATGTAGCTATTTATTTAACTACTTATTATTCAAAATTTTCAATAAATACAAAAAACAAACATGGAAACGCATGGTGTCTTAACGTAACTGTTTGCTATTGTTCGGTCCGATAGAAGGAATTGCCATAATTTTGTCATCTATATTGTGAGAGAGTCATTTGAATTTTTGATTGTATATCTAAAAAAAATAAAAATATAATATCTATTGACAGGTTATTAAGATTTTACTCGTGCATGCAAATAAATATTGGGGTAGAAAAACGCTACATATATGGAGGTCTTGTGTATCTAAACTATGTTATTGTGTTGACAGTATAAGTGGAACAACCAAGGCTACAGCAAATTAGAACTTGTAGTTTTTCGCCATTTAGTTATTTTCTTTTTGCCTTTTTAAAAAAATCTGTATTTTCTGACTCTTAATAGTGTTTGCTAGAATATTTATAGGAGTAATTTAGTACGGATAAAAGGATATTCTGTCACTTAAGGTTAGGCCTATTTTTATTGTTGGATAATTGGTAAATTATTTACACTAGCTTGCATATTTCACTATTTAACGCATTCTCACAATTTAAAATGGCAACGTTTTTATTCTTTAATATGTTCAGATGAAAGTCATTGGTGAAAGACAAAAAACATATCATTTTAAAGATAGAACAAGTCAGCGAGTTCACATATATTTTAGATTTCTATACTATTTTAATGTGATGACTGGTGTTACTATGTAATTAAGCACATCTTAATATAAAAAATAAGGATCGAAACGTATGGGATTGACGTGTGCGAAAAATTGGTATTATTACTTTACTTATCTAGGATACCCGTCTTCATTGGTCCAGTTGATAGTGGGACGGTAAACCCTATTTAATTTCATTCATCAAAGATACCTAAAGATAGTGGTATACAAACATTTCTTAAGTTGGAATTATTTGAGATTAGGCCAAAATTTAAAGATACTTTTTATAGTTGTCTTTTGTAACCTTATGTTGAGGCTTTAAATCCAAAAATCAATAAATAATCCATATATTTATTTAATTTATCGGCATATCAAATTAGTTTGCTATAAATTTTATACTGTTGTATTCCTGTGTTAGATCGTGTTAAAACTAATAAATAATCACCTATTACGAAACATTATCAACGAATAAAAGTGATTTCATAATTTATACGCCTTTTCTTTTTCTATTTTTTTGAAAAGAACTCTTTTATTCCATAAAATGTGATATTTATTTCACAAATTTATTATTTCACAACTAGTCGTTTATGTCATGAAAAGCACATTTGTATCCCAAATAGCACATTTTATGTCACAAAAGTTGTTTTTGTTTCACAAATAGCACATTTGCTGCTTCACCAATAGCACATTAATTTCACAAATACATTAATTTCAAAAATAACACATTTATTTTACAAATAGTACATTGCTTTCCACAAATAGCACAAGAATTTTACAAATGTTAATGTTTAACAAAATTATGTATCATTTATTTCGCTAATAACACATTGATTTCACACACACACAAACACATATCTACTTCAAAATCAATACATTGATGTTCTAGAGAGCGTTAGCTAACCCTATCTCGCGTAATACACCAGCCAAGACGTAAAGCCACCATAAAAGACTTCGGCCCGTGCCTGAAATAAAATCTAACGTTATCTTTTAGGATTTAACAAATATTTATTTTTCCCTTAACAATATACCCCCTTTAAGTAAAAATTCAGGTGCATAGGCAATCTCAAATATGACGTAACTTGATCACATTTAATCACTACTGAAAGTATGGTAATTATCCGATATTACACAAGTAATGTTATATTATCCTGATATCTAGAAATCTTTTATTCAACACCTTTCTATAATCTCTAACTGCTTGTAACCTCATATTTGTTATGCATATATTATATACCAGGTTTGACGGGCATATCAAAAATATCTAATTGACAATCGGATAATAAATTATTCACTGATGTTTTGCTTAAAACAGTATACAATTACATAGTAATTCACGAACTTGTGAAATTGTATCATAATCATTTAAAAAAAAAAAAAAATAGTTCTCTTTGGTTGTATAATGGAATGGGGTTTAAGGTTCTGCACCAACCGGGGTGATGGAGATTCCTGCAACATATGCGCAAGATTTTACAGCCAATTTATCACTATCCCCACCTTGATAGTAATGGAAATCACGGTCACCATATTGCCCAGATGTTAATGAATTTAATGAAATTTGGAATTTGAAACACCAGCCATATTTATTCTAATGTAGGCCTATGATACGTATAATAGGAGAGCGTAATTTTAACACATCCATGTGCAGATACCGACACCATTTCACGTTTGATTTTTGAAATACATACTACACAATAAAATAAAATATTTGTATAGTAATACAATGTCAAACATGTCTAATAGTTGTTTATTGTCAAAAGCAATAGCAGGAAATCAATCATATATTCACTAATAATTTCTCTACTGCAGCAAATAATACATTGTTGAGCGTTAGCAAGCTCATAGGCTGATAATTTCTACGAATGATCTATTGATTTAATGAATCATATTGTATCTCTTAGAATTATGTTGATGTGCTGTATCCATGCGATCAAACAACACAGTCTCTATAGTTGATACGACGACAAACATTAAACGAATACACGCAAACTTCTTGTAAGAATTGCATACTTTAAATGACATGGGTACGTGTAACACGTCAGAAAGTTCTATCTGTATATTTCAATTTGATGTAGAGATGACTTTGTCACATACGTACCACTTCCATTTGGGTGTTTTCAAGTATTGTTTCAGTATTTACTATTGTTGACGTTTCTTAGTTTATTCCAGCAACAAAGGAAATGACTTGATGAAAATAAATAATAAAAATCGGCGGAAGTGACATTTTAAAATATGAAAAACAAGTAGTAGTAAAGGGATTTTTCAATTGAGTAATGTCCATTTACTACCGACATTAAACCCTATCCAACCACGTCATACAATCCTTTAATCTATCAATCATAACTGTATTTGCCTTTTTTTTTCTCGCATCAATAAATGATAAACAAACCGGACAAGGAGTTCATTTTAAGGCTTGAAGACATTCGAACCAGGAAACTAAAAGGTCAACGGTAATCACGAATGAATGAAAATAGTACAGGTCAAGCAAATAAAACTGAATTGGTTCCAGCATCTGTATCATAAATAAGTTGCATGTCTATGTTTTTTTTTTGGTTATGACTTAAACACAAATATGCAAACAAGATGTGAAGATTATTTCGACTTGAGATCAAACTTTTCCTGTACTATTAGAAATTTCGAATATCATTTTATAGTTTCCATAAGGCATTCGTATGAATATTATTTCTAAACGAAAAAAAGGAAAATGTTAGTATATACATGTATATATATTGTTAATTGACGCTATAAGCACTCGGTAAATAATAATTTTCAAGACTATTTCGGTCTGTAATATTAGAATATATTTTGAATATCGTGTTTCTGTAGTTTAAAAATGCACTCTAATATTATTTCTACACAACATTAAAATGTTATTATATATCTTGTTAACGAAGCTATTAGCTCGGTTATCAATAAGTATTAGTTTTCTTCTATATGGGTTTTTTCTAAAAGAAAAATTCTTATTAATAATTAATAGGTAACTAATTCTTTATCGAGATCACTGATACTTTAATAACTAAAAAATGGAAATATAAATATATTGACATTTAGGTCGATTTTACAAGATATTTATTTTCTTGTTTGAAAAAATGAATACGTATTTATTTTGCAATTAGATTATGTATAAATGTCATGGAATAGACGATTACGTAGCATCTACTTGTGTATATATGGTTTATCTAGTTGTACAAGCGGACTGCACAACACATAACATATTTTCCCCCCACTCCACAAGGACAAACAAATATATGTACCAACCCAAAGAGACAAACACAGCAGAAAATAAATTAGGATATCAAATTACAAGAAGTGAAATATAATATCCCCCTCCTCCCTAGGTCTTCTAAATTAATATCAAGATATTACTAATCCAATTACATTAATCTGAAATTAAAACCGCATAATGTCTTTACGTTTTCATTCAATTCGCAGTTAACGAGCTCCTGATATATTAGACACATAAAATTATTATTGAAAATATATTTCAATAATATTTAAATTATCCAGTTTCCATATAATTAACAATAATATGCCTCTTCATCATACAATTTAAAACATTAAACAATAGGAATATAGTATTTAGACCCAACAGTTTAACAATTTAAGACCTGAATAATAGGAATGTACTATTTAGACCTAACAGTTGGTAAAAGCTGGGGCAATTATTTGATGATATCAATGACAACTTTATAAAATTTATAGTATCATTAGCTTTCAAAACTTATATAGTCGAATAAATGTCATTGAATTAGAATGAACGACCATTTATGTCTCGGAAAGTCCATTTATTCCCACTGAATAAAGCTTAATTTGCATAGATATATTAAAATAATGATTTATGATAGCTTAAGTTATATTTAATTCCAGTTCTTATCGAGTTCACATTTATGTTTAATACAGTGTTAAAAGAGTAAGAAAACATTTAATTAAATGTCCGTTTGATTTATTCCATCAACCAAGGGTGCATATGATCACTTTACATAGGATATCTTTAAATATATAATTATGCATTGGAACTTGAATGGTTTGGGGCAAATCAGAATCTCCGATCTTTGAGTCCGTGACATTTTTATTCATCGTTTTTGTTGTTTTTGTTAAAATAAAATATCACATTCACATTAAATTAAGATACAGTGTCAGTTCAGTGCAAATCTGATGATATACAAATTGTAACCCAACAATACCACATAAAACACAGACACAACATTTTTATTTTTTTGATTTGCTAATATTTGACAACAATAAAAACAATTATATCAGGATTAATCATTGAATCCATCGATAATCGAGGAAATATAAATGGGAAGTTGTTTTATAGAAGCTTTTAGAAAATCAATGCATTGTATATCTTCAGTAAAAACCTTTTCGATAGAACAATCCTACGTATATCATTTTTTAAAGATGTGTTGGTTAAACACTAACAACTATTATTTTCTACAGTATCGACAGAGGATAAAAACAATACACAGTCCCCCAACAATCCCCTACGTATTCTCTTTATAGATCTAACGATTCCAATCCGTCAGAACATACATAAACACTCACAATTGAATGTCTTTGGTATATTCCTGTCACTAAATCTTCAAATGGGGAACAATCGAAGGAATTCATGAACATGAGTCCAAAAGAAACAAACTATAACCGATTTCAGAAACGAATTTATTTACTCAATATTTGCAAATTTTCAATCTGGATTTTAAGAACCGCTAGTGGTTATGTCACTATTAGGCACACAACCGTAAGGGGTTACGGAACGCCTATTAATTAGTTTTATCAGACAATGAATAATAACAGGTGGGTTATTAAAAAGAGTGAATCAAGCGGTATAGACCTGTTGTCTTCTAAACCTATTATATACATACATATCCATATCTCCATTTTTCATAATTTTAGGCTGTAATAAAAAAAAGAACCAAAAAACGATTGGTTTGATTAATGTTGAAAAGATATGGGGTTATCTCATTTGAAAAATTAAATTCGATTAGGAACGGGGCATGATAACGATTGAATATCATTCATTAATGAAATGAATTTAATAAATGTTCATATAAGTTTATTTGGCAACAGTTGATTTTAATCTGAAGTTGAAAGCATTTGATCTGCACTTTCATATGTTTAAAAACACCAGATTGGTGTGAGAATTGGGAGATAACTATGTGACAAAATAAAGATAAAGACAATATCTTCATGTTTGCGCTTTATTTTAAAAATATATAAGTGCAATATATATGACACAGGACGGTAGATAATAAAAGGTTTTAAAAAGTGTTCGCATGTATGTCTATCTGCAGGTCCAACGCCACTGTTTAGTGTACATCGTCCGGTTCATCGTACACAGTGACTAACCTTATCACCTCATCGATTGTCACGTAGTATTATTTATTTACGTTATAGACAATTTTTGGTCATATAAATATTAATCAGCAATGTATAAATCGAATGTTAATAAAGAGGAGCTACGGATCCCTGTATAATATAAAGCTCCTAGCTAAATTAACTGACTTTATCTAATCGAATTAGATTAGTCACTGACATAATATTAAGCAAGCGCATGATGACAACAAACGAATTTATTTATATGCATAACGATGTATTTGCCCGATAATAAAGGAATGGAACTGTAGGCATTTGTATCAATGACAAGACCTTATGATCTCCCAAGGTTACCTTAATCTCTTTTCCACGTTTTAATCCTGGTGTAATTTTAAATTTCTATGAGGGGTTCCGCAGGGTTCGATTTTGGGTGTCGTTTTTTTCATTATATCCATCAAACACTCTTCAGAGATGATCTACAGTTTCAGGTTGCAATGTATTATTGATGCCTCAATACCCTTTGCAACATTCTCTAAAGCCTATTATTACACATCTAGGTAAAACCTTTAAGTTCAGTATATAATTGCACCGATTAAATCGTGTTTCCTTTAAAATGAATCGAAATAAATGATTATTTCATTCAAATATCTAGTATCTGTAGTTTGATTAATTTCGCCTGCAGTGTTTCATTCCGTAATGCAGCGTCAACCTATTACATGGGACAGATTTTTTATAGACATAAAAAGGAAAATATGAGTTGACATTACCCATCAATATAATGCGAGAAAACATTGTCATAAATAAAGTAAAGTAAATAATTACGCTAAAATGTGATATTTAAAATGTAAATTGAATTGGGTGTTGCAATGTTTCGACAAGGACTCGTTAAGGGAATCATCTATTCAACAAACGTTTGATAGGATAGGATAATGAAATTTATCAACTACTCATCCTGAAAGTTTTAGTCCATATACACACTGATGCTCACAAAATAGTAAACTTTCATTGATAACCGTGGATTGTAAATATTTACTAAATGCATATTAAATGAAATGTATGAATGACTTCGATTTTTAGTCTCTAGTGGGGTGTATTAGTATAGAAGCTATTTGTAGGCTTATGTTTTCTTTATTAGGACTCCAAAAAAGACTTTCTGAAAAGTTCACACACTGCAACTAGCAAATAGCAAAAGTTCACACTGCAAATAGCAAAGGCCCACTAACAGTGGTATCATGTGAAAAATCTTGATACGATATCGGAACAAAACATGGCGGCATTTCCGGAACTGACACAAACAGTATAAGTTTTTGTCATCTTTTTTCTCTCAATTTCGTTGCAGTTAAGATCCTGAGCAGATTATATAAATCTGTTGGTTATAGTGGCAACGGTGTGTTTTTAACAGACAAGCAATACATACAGATAAACTGATATAGGCTAAGGCCTTAATCTGGATGTTCATCTCTCAGTTAAAAAAACGTTATTCTAGAGCTTGCCTAAAGCTGGGCCAAAATATCTCTGCAATTTTTAGATACATACTATGGTGTCCGGTCTAACACATTAATTTAACATTCAGTTCCTCAATATTTAGGGGGTTAGATGGCCATATTTTATGAAGTGTGAATATTATACGTAAAACTTCACCAACCAACTTTTAATCATACTTAAACTGCTATTTGCAATATTCCTGAACAATGCCGATTCTTTTTAATGCCACTTGTTGTAAACAAACATTTTGTGTTATCCGACCAATGTCCAACGTTTGAATTGAGAAATGCTTGTGAGATTCCGTAGGTTTGTAGATTGCTATAGTATTATGTTTGACTCCATACAAAGTTTTAAATGAATTTAACACAATAATCGTCTTAATCCTTTACAAGCATTTGGTAGCTGCATAAAGCGATAACATGAGTATGTGCAATCACAGTTTAATAATCGTCTTATTGTAACGTTGTAGTCCCAACCGAGTGCCTGATCAACCAACAATGACACAAGATTCTCATTAACAATATTATTTATTTTATGACTGTCCATTTTCCGTTTAATATACTATATATTTTCACTGTTTTAAAACGTTACATATGATGGAGCAAAACACGAAAATTCACGTTAACCGGCATTTCGTTTGTAAGCTTTTGAAGTCTATTGGAAGGGTAATAACTGGTAACAAGTTCATTTAAATGAAAATCAAACGAAGTCAGTTTTGATTTAATACAGCTAATTTGAAACTGATTTTTATTAATAGACAACCAGTATGAAGACCGGAGCTATGTGATCTATATTCTAGTAAAGATTAAATAATCCAGTTACGAGAAAACATTAACATTTCAGTTACATATATTTCTGCTTAGGATCTTAATGTTTCAAATATATAGATCTAAAATTTAATTTAACAGCACCTGAGCTCGACTTAAGAGGACTTTTGTTAGTAAAAAATTGGAAATTGTCTAAAATTCAAACCATTAATTATAATGTCCATCCATCCACCCACCCGTACATCAGTTACGACCGGGTCTGAAAAATTCGTGATTAATATTAATAGCTGGAAAGAATGTTTTCAAACCAAATAAAACTATCATTTTATCAGCTAGAATACAAATAGTGTAAAAGTAAACAGCACGTTAGTGTTAAATCATTGTAAGAATAGTTTAATATTTTGTATCAACAAAGCTTCAGTTATAATATCTTTTCATATTTCCAGATATTTTTTATCTGCATAAACATCGACTTGTTCACACAAAAGCAACATATATCTTGAGGATATACAGGTTTATTCCCATTAACATTAGCGACTTTATTTCATTAACTTGTGTGATAATTAACGTTCAAGGGGCAAATGACAAGATAGGATCAGAGATTGTTGGCCCCAGGATTCAAGAAAAACACGATGACTATCTGATAAAGGCTATATGACATCCTCATAAAGCCCCTTCGAGCTCTTTGTCTAAGACAAGTCATGTATTTTTATATCTTTTTACTCGTATCTGCCACGTTCTTGTTGACAGTTGGTACGTTACAGGTGAATTGGCTTAGAGGTATCACATCTCAGTATCTATTAATGCAAACCAATTTGTTTATCGACAAAAACATAATGATATGCCATCCTCCCAATTTAAGCAGATGTCAATTTACAAACCTGCCACTCCACACACAACAACCTCTAGCCCTCTTCAGCTTAACAGCAAATTAGGATAAATATACAATTAAACCAGGTAAATCACGTTACGATCTTAGTTGTACGTAAGTGTGAGAAAAAATCGGTACCATGTTTGATGCGTTTAGGTGACGTAATCAAATAGTTGTGTATTTGGAGAGGACTGTGAATAGTTTTGGATTTTAAGAAATTAATTTTAAAAAATGTCGAGGTAGGAAGAATTAATAACATGCAAAAAATCAAATTATCGAATTGTACCAACATGGACTAGCGTTTAAAATGATAGAAATACGTTTTTTAAAGTAATAAATAATTTAAAAAATACAATTTCATGAAGACTTTATGGCGTCTATTCAATTAAAATCTTGGGATGGTCAAAACAAGTGTAAAGATGTACTGGTACCGCCAGTAAATATTCAATATTACACTATTAATAGTAATATTTGATTCAATAATGGCATTCCTAGTTGAACTTCCGATAATTTAATTTGCTTCTTACTTAAGAAAGAACATAGTGGTATATAATATTTTACGACATATTAATAATTATTTTTCCACAAATAGTAGGAATTTCGATAATGTTCTTTATACATAAGGAAAGCCTTAATAATTCGACAGCTGATGTTTAATAAACCTAGAAGTCCTCATTGATATTGACGGTGAATATGTTTTTAAAGAAAGCAACCTTTTGCATCAAATAGTGATCTTTGGCATTATTTGCCAGAACGTAAATGAGCAGATAAAAGATGAAAAAATATATATTTAATTTGTATCCACGAAATATTACAATGTGCGGTTTGATTTTTGTCACGGTTTATTTGTTAACAATATTTTACACGGGCCCCAAAATAGAAGATTATTTCATAAAGGTTTTCCTATGTATTTGCTTTCAAATGCTTTACATCACGAAATAAGTTTTATTAACACTATTATTAGCCTTAATGAAAATCAGATAATTTTACTTCAATCATTATAGTATACAATGTTGATGAAATGTAATGGAAACATGTCTGTCACACAAAGGAATACATATACCACGCAAATCATGAACTGGTATTGTATCAGGGCCACAGAGACCAACTTCCAAGACCTGGGGCTAGCACATGCAACAAATATAAGTTTACGATTATCTGGAGGGTCTCGATTCGTGTATGTATACTTTATTGCGGTTGGATACGATTACCTCCGGGATATGATTACTCCTGTGTGAAATCGGCGGAATTGTTTGATTAAAATCGTTAAAATAATGTTTCTTTTTTTTAAAATAAATGTATCTCGTCGGATGATAAAAAGCCCGCCATTACTTATGTCTTCCATCATTTGAGTGAATGATTTAGAAGAACTGGGCTATCGATATTTTTACTAATTGTTTCAGTATGCACCTCCTGCATGCTTTCACCGTCTGCAAAGATATATCCAACCACATCGGTTATTGTTTGACTGTTTAAGTGACTTAACCGAATCCGAATCAAGTCCATGGTTTAAATTCAGCCAGTTTTATTTATAGTCAAATTTGTAATCATATCCCTTACGCCCCCATATATGAATATAAAGTTCATATTTGGTTGTAGGTCAATAAAAAATTCTGAAGTAGTATATTTGATTAATGTTTTAGCTTATAATTCAAATGTCCGGGAACTGTATTTTATCTTTTCAGGTAACGGAAATGGCAACTCCTCAGAAAGGTTAAACCACTAACACGTGAGCTGCAAAGAACGTTTAGTATTTCCCTGTTCCATAGTGGTAATTAGCCAATATAAATACATCGAGTCGGGTTTTCCTACATTTGAGTTTGGCCGTAAGGCATGTCAACACGATGTAATGATTTGTTAGACAGGTTGCTAAGACCCACGTTGAATCAGTTCTACTTATCTATGATTACCTTTCTTAAACCAATTTTATCACGGTTTTGTTTATATTAAGTTTTCTAATCACGGTTGACAAGTGAAAGAAGTTAATTGTAGGGTAAGACTGTTATTGTAGCAGCTCAATGGGAACATCTACGAAACCGTGTCTTACTCGTAGATCAACGATATATCTCCTCCCTTATATCCCCACCGGCAACGATTTATTATATCCAAAACTGTACGGCACATTATCATTTGAATAAATGCCAAATTACAAATCCCGTCATTTTAACAATGGGATTTAATGAATTGTAAGAATTTCAGACTTAAACCTATCTTTCCACAACATAAAGCAATAATCTAGCCTACTTATTATGGTTGAACTATTCTGGTATTTTCAAAATGAAAACCCGTTTTCACGAAAACCTTAATATGTTTAAACAAAATGTAGAAAGCTTTAATTTAAGAAAGCAACATCATTTTACAGCAATAATCTAGTCTAAAGTGCATGTATACCGCCGAACTATTGCAGTATTTTCAAATCGTTTTCATAAAATCAATACCCAGTTTTCAACATTGATCGAAAACAAAAAACTACTTATGAATTGTATTCCCACTATGTTTTATCTGGTTTGAAATTCGTTTTACCTCAATAACTATTTGGGATTATCCGCTAAGTTTTCCCCAGGCAAAGGATTACGGTGGTAAATAATTCATTAGTCTGTCGTAGACCACATTACAAAGCTTATCAAAATTTCATAATTTCTCTTTTACTTTGTTTATCTTGTTAAGTTTAGTTCGATAATCATTCTACCCAACCCTTTGATGTAGTCTTGATCAATGCGTCTCTTTTCATGACCAGAATTTGAAATGGAAATTATCACGAAGGCAATGTTATACACGCATGCGCTTGTGGAACCATATTGATTCAATAATGGAAGGAAATACTCTATAAGCCCAATTAGATTACATTTGCTTACAATTGTCGAATCATATTCTAATAAAAAAAAGCCAGGTAAACCAATAAAGAGTCACTTTAAAATGAGACATCTATGTCTCGATTAAGAATACTTATCTTGGGCATCATTTCCCATGAGAACTCCTGGAATAATCAAGTCTATATCAAAGGACAGAGGAATTCTTCAAAAAAAGAAATTAGAACGAATGCAAGACGTATACATGCATATCATATCAGCTGCCTCGGGCGTCATAGCAAATGAAGCAGCATGATTTAGATGGGTTTCAATTGTTTTTACCGTTCCTCCGTGACGCCGTATATACAAACGTAATAGCATAAATAAACATTTATTTCACTCCTATTTCTAATTTTCAGGTCACGGAATACTTGAATCGAATTTAGAATTAAATTCTATGCGGACGATGGGTTGCACTAGTTCAACTTTCGGTTATATTCAATTAACGTGATTGTGAACCTGTAAATTATGTTGATTTAACAAACATGATTTTACCGAGGATAACACTTTATCCAATATGATTCATTTTCATCTTTTTTCTTATCTATCAGCGAAGACTTAAATAATTTCTACATAATTTCTCGTATCGAGAAACAGCAACAAATATTTATTTACTTAAAGGACGAATAATTTAATCGTGGAAATATTTGATGTAACAAATTGCATCTTACTAATATTCAAAATATATCACAATATAAGCCTTTGCTCATTTATGTTGGAATGAAAATAAAAATCAAAAGCGCAATATTTCAGAGTTTAACTGACTTTATTGGAAAAAAATTAGTCCAAAATTGCACAGATTATTAATAAGTATACAATTGATTGTGGATTATACAGTATTTTAATTTTTTGTTTTTAATTTTTGTTGTAATTGAAAATATACAGTTTTAATTATTACAATAAGCATAAACTTAATTTGCTATATTAAGCTCGATATAATCAAACATGTGGGAACACCCACATTTTATTACTTTTAAACAAATAAATAAACGAATAAATATCAATATAACTAAACCTCAAATTATTTTTTTTAACTATAACAAAAATACCCAGCAAAACAAAAATAAAAAGGGCAGTTTACTTTCAAATATCACTTATTTAATATTTAAGTTACGGTTAAAATTAAAACAAATATATATTATTTTTATTATACTTAAATACAATATAACTTTAAAATTCATGAAACAATATAGAGTTATGTCAAATTTTTATTGGTTTTTTTTTTTTTTTCTTCCAGGTATTTAATTATTTTGAACATGTCTTTAGGGTAGGAATATTCTTCCAGTTGCCGCATATTGTTCACACGTACACGAAAACCGTGTCCGCGACCGATTGCCTGGGGTAAGAAAATCGATCAATGATATACTAACGCTTTATGTATTTTCGTAAGTTAAATAAGATAACAATCAACCTTTAGAAATTAAGGAATTGTTTTTAAATTTGTTGACTGGAAGTGGTGGAAGTCTATTACTGTCAAACACAATCAGGAGTCATCAATTGGGTAACACAGCAAATTATGTGGCCACAATGAGTCAATAAGTGCCACGATTTATCTAAATAATGGGAAATGATTTGGGCATGACTCTTGCTATTAGTGTAACACTGTGATGTTGCAATCAAGCGCGAATTCATTGGGTGCTAGGTAATCGGCAATAATTAGATTAATTGATAATGATAGATAGAATAGATAACATCATTACAAAAATTACAATTTGACATTCTGATTTCAATGGCTAGTTGGTTTTTTTTAGTTAGCCAAGAATCCCTATTTCAGTGATTTCTATTTGTTGTTAAAGGTATTGTTTTGGTTATATAAGAAATTTCATGACTTTTTTGTTAACATGCCAGAATCTTTAAACTGTATATTAACTGTTACTTTTTCATCATGCGTGTTTTTTATACAAGGATTGTCAATTTCAATACGCATGAAAGAATTTTGCATTGATTTTTTCATAATCGTTTAAGGGGGCGTAATTCTCGAACAATAATTAGAATTACAGGTGCCGCCCCTCCATTTCAAAATCGAGTTATCCCACAAATCATATAGTTTGTATTTCTTCTTTTTGAGATTCTTGTTTAAAACGAATAACATCTCATTTTGATTTGCAACCTTGCACTTGGTTTATCATTTTTAACGAAAAGTTACATCAATATACGGATATTTCAAAAATAATCAATGATGTCTTGTCCTATCAATTATGGACCACAGCCCTCCTTTTGTTGATCGCAACTGGGCGTCAACAGAATTTGGCGAGACCGACGGGTTCAGATTCGTATGTTTTCGGAAATGTGGATTATACCGAAGAAGATAAGATTATTCGACAGTTTGCGGGCCCACCAAGATATCTGCTTTAACTTGTATTTCCATCCTTGAGAGGCAGAAACTGCACAAACAGTCATTTGCCAGCTACGACATTTAAAAAGTCACACTAAACCATAACATAGTAAGCAAAACGTAGGGGATTAGAATAAAATAGGACTGGGTTTTCCATGTCAACGGGACATATTTTTTAAAGTTAAAGCAGTAATATGATAATTTATGTACAATCTGACGACATTTGGAGATTTCCCTCATAGTAAGTAACATTTTTTTTCCATCTCTAATTAATTAGAGAATATCTTATTGTAACTAGTGCATAAACTAACGGGTAATCAGCTACAATCAATTAAGTAATATGGATACTATCTATAAACGTCAAATCATTGAAATCAAAAAATACCATGTTAAGTCCCGACATTTTATATATAATTTGTGTTAAATGGAAGTTAAACCCCGTTTCTTTGTGATATGCTGGTCTGACAAAATGTTTCCATAATTTAACATGGTAACCGTTATTCTCGAATAAATAAAATACATAATAAAGTCCGCAAGAGATGGTGGTTGTCGCTATTGCCCCTTGTAGGCCACAAAGCCTTAACATATGGAAATCTTCGGAGTAAGGTCATGCGCCGTTTCTATGGCATCTTATTTCTGAAATCGCCGAATAATCCAGGAATAACCTATGGACGTTCAACCAAATTTCTTTTGAGAGAACTGTTAAATGTGGACCTACTTGGGCGGGAAATATTGATACAAAAAAAAAACCGTGGGGGCTTCTCAGTAGTTGGGGACGCTGTAAAAACCCGTAACCACTTTCGCAAAACCTGGGGTTTGCCAGTACCCGAGAAATATCTCATTTCGAAATCTGTGGCAAGCACCATCCCTTCCAATTTTAATTAGCTGTCTACTGTCCTGCTTCTTACATAATAATGTATATGTCCAGGGTTCTGCAAATATTCATTTAACCGTGGACAATAACCCCCACCCTTGGATAATGTTATGAATCATTGAATTAACATCAACAAACATTAAGATTCTCAAAAACAAACGAAACTGCCTTGGATTGACCATGGGGTAGTATGCAATGAAAACAAGTAATTACTCTTTTATAGGCACGTTAGACATTTTAAGAGTGATGCGGTTTCTTTCTGAACAATCCTGTGTACATTTCATTCTATTTGACCAGTTATTGCAGGGAAACTGTTCTTGGGGATCTTTTGAAGGTTAGATCTGCTACTGAAACATTTGAACAGGGTAAGCAAAGATACCACAGTTTTCTGATCTTTTAACTACGACAACATAAGTATATAAACACACAATTCACTGGAACTTAATTCATTTGTAACTATTGAGTCGTTAGACCACTTAATAGCTCTCCCAGGAAGAAAACGAGAAAATATCTTATAAATCATATATAGCCTTTATTAGTAAAACAGGTGATCTATCCCCCAGAAGGAATATTTACTCAATGTATCTACTTACTGAACCCAGAATCAATATTGAAAGGATCAAATCTTAAGGGGCGAGCAAGGTCTTCTCTGGCTAGGCCGTAAGGTAAATAATTGACTTCAAATCTCGAGAAGAAAGGAATCATGTGAATAAATCATTCTTAGCTGTCTTATTGTGTCTCGTTTACTGACAATGTCTTCAGCGTGTACCTGAACAGTTGTTTAAGTCTTTGTGTTGTTTCGTGTTAAACAGGTAAACACATGATTGTGTGCCAATTTTCACGACTAAAGCACAAAAACAAACGATTTTGAGCCTAGTTAATGGACTAAACTGGTGCTTATTGTCAGTAAATTAGAGAGGTTTAATAGAGTTGTTTGTATGTTACTTATATAACAACTACTTCCCGTCGGGCAGGTGTGGGAGGTCACGTGATACACATGCACAAGTAAAGTGAGAATCGTTCAGCAAATACTGCGCATGACTGAATCTCCAAGATGAGTGGCGATGATCTACTTGTGTGTTCATATAAGTTACACTGTGGACAAAATTCGTGTATATTCTCACGCTTAGGTTAAGATGGGCACTTAAAGACGTGGGCAACTAAGCTTTATGGAAAGATTATCATCACATTAGTCGATACTTGAATTTGTATCGAAACATTAAGTGGATTTATTATCAATTAGCTATTTATAAAATCACGGCTCATCCTACTTTTGGTACGGGCATCTTACAATCCCAGGATTTAAATAAATGCAATTCTCATGAGCCAGATATCTTCAAGAGATGTGGATGCAACTGCTTAGGAATGAATTGCCTAATACGATTTAGTTACGTTTTGTTACTATTTATAAATTAATAAATAATATTTAAAACATTTTTCGTTGTTTTTATATGTGTAAATGCCAAAAAGCACGATAGAATAATAACGTATTTTGAATGTTTTTGATGTCTTCGCCATTGTTGCGAATAATTGATTTTCGAGTTAACCGATACATCCAGAATGTTTACACAAATGGAAACACGTCTGCTAAGCCATCGCTCAGGTATACGTTTATACTTTCAATTTAGTGTCGTCCAATAGTTTTTATATTTCTAAAGAGCCAGCCAAAAGTAAGTAAGCGCTTTTAATTTGGCAAGAGGAACTGGTCTTCGACATAAAAACTTGCAAGACTTGTTCCTTGGACAATTGCACATCGATTAACGGACTTATGGCGTCGCGATTCCTAAATGGCTGCGATGAAGTCATGGTATTTGTTGATAACCAGGTGTGTATAATGTTATTTAGAACAGGATATTCATACTTAATTACATTTATTGGCCTGTTAATGGTAATAATACCATTATGATAATTTCCGAATTAAAGGAACTTTTACCCAGTGAAAGCTTTACTGTTAATACAGAGATAGAATAATGCTTTGTTGGTTAGGTTTAGAAACATAAAGCACAATGCATAAGTGGTGCAACATAACCAGGATTCCTAATACGAAATCTGGTTAATACACGAACACTTATATTTAAATGAACGCGAAAATTTGTTTGAATTAGGATCTAAATGGACGAGACTAATACATATAGGATAGCCTACGTAGGCCTAAATATGGCGTATTTACAATCAGATTTAAAAGCAGTAGTTTTTGGTCTTGGTAATCAGGACTAAACAAACAAAAGGGATTTGGCAAAGAATTTTAATATTATTCACATTTAGATATGATCGACAATAAACCTTATGTTCAACACAAACTGATAATACCCCGAGGATTTAGGTCTTAGTTCATATCAAGGGTACTATCTGGTTTTCCCGACTATCGTCTCCTCCATCACACTTTTCACTTCATCTCGTCAACCGTAACGGTGACTTTTGTGAGACTCGCTTTTATACCATGGACGTTCTTTTGGAGTTCTTTTTATTAATCAATACTCAAAATGTATTCCCCAAATAATAGTTTTTAATATCAAAGAACATGGATACGCACAGACAACGGGCGATTTCCACGAATAAACCAAGTTAAAAGCGATTTACATTATTATACAACCATAAAACCGGTCGCCTAAGCCAGTCTCGTTCGATAACATCTTTTTAAAAAAAGAAAAAAGCTCCAGTCGAAACATTAAATTTGATTTCTAAATATCCTTCCAAGCAGAGTCAACAAGGTTGCGTGTGTGAGGAATATTTGTATACAAATTTTACGTCATCCGTGACGTCAACTTGATTCTAATTGTCTAATTAGCTTGATAGTCTTTCATCCTACAAATTTCTATGCTATCTGCGATTGATCATACAATAACTCAAAAGATAGTTTCATAAAATCCCTTTTATTTGGAAAATCTCAACGGTATACGTGTGCGGTATGCGATACTTGTTCGACCAATTACAAGTGAATTAAAAGCAAGAGCGTTCAGCGTGAAGCAATCGGACCCATTAAGAGAAAAGCCCGAGGATAATAGACATAGAAACAATCAAACAGATCAATTCCCGGTGCTTAGTGATAGTGCACCAATATCGTTTGTGGTATTCATCTATTACATCCTAAACACATCACAAACCAGCCATACCGTACTCAATAATCGATTCCTCTTTTTTTTCAGGATCAAGATTTGAAGTTCCAAAAATAGCTCAAATCGGATGACACTCCTCGGACATTTTTTGTATAAAGGTTGATTTTATCAGCAGTCATTGGAATATTCGACTTTTCATTTAAGCAACGCTCTTGAAACCAGTATCTGTGATCAAGATTTCGATTTCCCGGTTGTACTTGACAAGGAGGAGTAGGGTCGCCAGTCCAACCTCGTGGGTTTTGTTTCCGGTTTCCTCCCACTGCAAGAGGCCAATATGCGAAAACCAATCGTTGGAATAAAATTTAACCATATATTATTCCCGTAATGACTTGGTTTGTGTCGGGTGGACGTTAACCCTCACCCTGTCTATCTTTCTGTATGTGTGTGTGATGGTGTGTGTGTGATCATGCTTCTGGAATAACTGGGAGCTATAGCCTCGGCGCCATATTTGTCAGCTAGTTCCGAATTGAGGAAATTACAATCAATTAAGTCCGCTGGGGAACCGTCCTATTTTGACGAATCGTTAACCAATATGACGAAGGAGAAGGACAGGAAGAATAAAACCGTAATCAGACGTTTCAACTATGGTGATTGGGGTCGAAATAGTATCATATTCTGTTGGCGTATGGCATGCTGTCGCAGTTCCCATGTTATGGACTGGCATCTGTCGATACATCGAGAGAAAATTCAATTCAGTAAGGTTTATTATAGAGAATAGCCTCGTCACTGGATGAACATAGACGAGTTAATTTCCGAATTGCTAGGTACATTTGGTCGTTTTGTTTAATGCCAATCTAAGCATCATGATTTACCAGTACAAAACAAATGAATTGTAAATACCGCCGGATACTGGGAATAGGTGGGTGTTTGGTCATAGATTCCCCCGTCTTTGATATAGACAATGATGTTCAACCCCCTTCTCTGCAGATCGCCTACATTAACATTAACTTAAAGAATTCATTATTTCGGTCCTTCGTTTCTGGAATGTGACGTCCACTTCCACCAAGGGTGATATCGTAGACAAGAGTTCATTGTAAATGAGAAAGTGTTTATATATCCATTATTACAGTACCAATGAGTCTATGTAAGGTGGAATAATTTAGTTATAGTCTTTATTATACTAATCTTGTATAATCTAAAAGGGCCTTTCTAGATCTCTCTTTATTTTCCAATAATATAGATTGCATTGAACATAGAGAACAGATTCTTAAAGGCACACTTTATGCCCTTCCAAATTTGGTTCACATCCAAGTTTTCCTTTAGGATAAGCTAATGTCGGCGTATTTCCAGGCTTGGCCTGGCTATCTTGCGAAAACTCACAGATTATAAGAATAGCAATCCCATTTGTACGTAAAGCAATCCTGAAAAGTATAGCATGTAACAGGCTTCTTTTTGGGGCATTTTAGCATTTGACACAAATGAAAGGTACCATTATCTTCCGCCATGTGCACGATTTCATTATTCGTTTTGAGAATTTTCGGGGTCGGACAGGGCCAATGGTTGTAATATGCAAGCCTAAACGCCTCCAGATGTCACGAATAATTCATATATCTGATTTTCTCGTAAATGATTACGTACGTAAATAATAGAGATTTCATGTTTTATTTTGGTTTTTTTTTTTGTAATTAAATAACAACAATCACCAGTGGGACATTTTAAAAATAGTAGAGTTGAAATGAATATAGCAAAAAAATGTCTGAACCCGGAACACACCTTATCTCTACGAAGTACGATGTCTGGAATGCCTAAAGCAATTTAATGACACAGAATGGTACTTACGTGTGCGTGTGCGAATGTTGTTGCGCCCTGAACCTTCCGTTCTGGAGTTACGTCCCTTACCTGAAATATCTACAAAGTTAGTTAACCTTCCAGAGATCACAATGTTTGCTCATGAAACTTAACAAACATGTATGTGCTTTGGATGAACATATTATCTTGAGTAGGTTCGATTTCCCCGTGCCTCAGGTCTTCTTTTCTAGAGTTATGTTCCAGGCTGTTTACGCAAAATGTCAAGTTTGTGGAGCGCCCCCCCCCCCCGAACATGGATGAGTTTGATAGCGGTGTATATTATACCTTCCGTTTTAAGTTATAATGACCCATGATTTTTGCCCAAAAACATGGACAAGGACAGCTGCCCAGTCGTTAGGGTGAGACGCAAAACCGAGGTTCCGTGTGCACATTGCAGTGCACGTAAAAGATCCCTTGACAGTTGCAATTCGATGTAACAGTATAACATTTTGCCTAGACGTTAGGGTGAGACGTAAAACCGAGGTCCCGTGTGCACATTGTGGTGCGCGTAAAAGATCCCTTGACATTTGCAATTCGATGTAACAGTAGGTCCGGGCATAATGTACCCCTCAGCACACTGTATGACGGATGCCGTCCTCATTAGCCCAGTTCGGAGCACAACAGTAGGACGTTAAACCCCATAGCGACGAACCAGTGAACTCATTCTTTTGGCAAGTACTAATGTTACTGCTAAGTAAAATCCACGCTTGTTCATATACTTTGTTCATTTTATATCTTTATGATTGATTTGCTACTGCTTTTTTTAACAATCATGGCCACTTCATGGATATTAGATTTTTCATTTTAAGTGTGTTGTCAATAGGTTAATACAAGAGTGAAAAGTTTATCTATGTTAAAAAAATTATGTTAATATATTAATACTAATAATTATTAACGGATTCACGCTGTTTCAGATCGGTGGTAATTGTGTGGCAGACTTTAATTCAACGCGATATCACCTTTGTCATTTTTCAAATTAACACTCCAAACAACCATATACATGGAGCATAAACTGTGACACCTCTCAATTCAAATCTATTATCTGACACTGTTGCTTATTGTCTTATATTTTAATATATTTTATCCAATGTAATAATTATGAAAAAGTTGTTATTATTATGATAATTAAAGTTGTATTTTCACAACTACATATCAACAAATTTATCGGTTGGCATTGATCTAGTATTGTCTTTTTTTCTGTATTGATATAGTGTATGAATTAATAAAATAGTATAATATATGTCACAAACATTTAATACGAAAAACATTACCAAGTTATTATAAAGGGATACTTCGTGTACGCAACAGCTTGCATTGCATGGTATTACACTTCACCTCAGCCATATCTGCTGAAAATAACGTCCTTTAGGGCAAACTAATAGACAAGAGCTCAACAAGTATTTGCTAGAAGCGCCCTGCTTCATGCCCGATACTCGTCAGTCATATCAGCACGTGGTCGCAACTTGTTATTTTAGGAACTGTCTCTTAGTGGACTATGTCACTAGAGACAGTCCCTGAAGGAGCTAGATCGCAACATTGTACGACGAAATTAGCCAGTTTATTTAATCAGAATTTCGCTACAAGGCCCCACTCGAAGCTAAACAAGCTGTACATTTATGGAAAGTTCATAACACCGGTACTACAAAACCGAAGCTCCATTAGGGCCTGATGAAAATCGTCACACTTGTTGAGTAAGAGCTATAATAGTTCTACTAATAATTCTGAAGTTGTCACAAAATTAAATACCGCTGAAAACACCCAAAGCTCCCATCCTAGGGAAAGGCTAGTGTATTGGCTATATTTTGATTTAAACAAAATACTCAAAACAGAAAAGCCGAGGCCGAACAATGAAATTAGGAAATCATTAACATTACAAAAAATAGAATTATCTCCCTTTTCTGTCAAGGCGCGCGCTAACTGCTGATACTACGTGACCCATAAGACCAACAGTTCCACTAAATTAGACCCTACAATATTGCTTACTACATGTAGCGGTAAACCGCTCGTTCAGATATGATTTATGGTCAAATTACAAACATATTTAAACTGAAACCGTTGCTAAAATTGTGTAATAATAGATATATGGCAAAATCGGATTATTTATTGAAGTAAAACAATCATTGAAATCAAAATTACGCTGTTACTCTTCACTTTAAATATCATCACTATTAGTCGTCATCATCATCGCTGCATAAACATCGAATTCGGTTTCTTTAACAGTCCTGTTTCATTTTCACATTGACTACACTTAGACGGTTATGTGCCAGACAACTCCGATGCGGAGTCGCCTTGGCAGTGGGAGCTGGAAATGGCAGTGTCTAATCGTTCGGATGGGACGAAAAACAAGTTTAAACAATATAAGTTTGAACAACAGGCGAGGAGCTATTTCGGTTCTCTCAAAACAGTATTTCCCCTTCCTGAGTTACCGCTACTCATTTGAAATGATGATCCTTGCATGGAAACCAGGAATACTAGCTGAACATGTACATTGTAAATCCACCCAACCCCCTTCATGTTCATTATACGGGTTGGTGCAGAACAGGAAGACATTAAACACTATTTGATTTATTTTGTCTTCACCACAATATTGTCACTTCCATTACAGTATTATTTAATTTTGGCCATATTGATTTTATAAAGTAAACTTAATATTATAGATACTTACTATATCTGAAAAAAGAGTTTACAGATATAGTTGGGGTGAACTTGTATGTTGTTAAATGCTATTCAGTTTATCGATTAAATTGTTTAAACTAAATACTGTTATCACTAATTATTGATGTTTTCTATAAAGGGAGATAACTCATTGTAATGTTAATGGATTTCAAATTTCGTGTGATCTCTTTCTGCGTTTTTGTGTAAATCAAAATTTAACCTATACCATGTTCTTTGCTGAAGATAAAAATGGGAACTTGGAAACAACAAATTATTTGGATTAAGACACATATATGGATGTATGCAAATCAAGTAAACCTCAAAAGAAGGATGGGATATGGTAGGGTATTGTCCCCGTGTTCACCGAATCAATATGGACAATTAAATACACGTCAAACGAAATGAAGCGTTTACCTTTCTGTACGAAATGGGCTAATACGAACGGGTATATGAGTTTATATTGGCAAGGAAATAACACCATAGAGGGTAGAAATCAGTAAAATACTGATATGACAGAAAAAGGGATGAAATAAATGTATATTATAGGATATAGCTTCTGAATTGAGTTTCGGATATCGCCAGCTGCCGGTACAGTAAATCAATACAACGTTTAAACCAGTGATAAGGTTAAGAGATCAAAAAAAAAAAAAAACCCAACAAAACCTCATTTGTAGGCGGAAATGGCTTATCTTTTTTTATTTTAATTTATCAGGGGTTAACGTTATAATTGGGTGGTTATCTGAAATATTGTTATTCAATCTAATTATTATTTGTTGTTTGTGAATCAGCCATTACTAATTACTGCTACATTTGAGTCTTTGGCGAAGACTGTTAATATGAAAAAATGAGGAAGAATAGTAGGCCTATGCCTAATGTTCTTACAAATTACGTCTACGGCCACAGGGGGCACTGGCTGCAAGAACTAGCTCAGCGGCTGGACAGTTAATATTTCTGTCCGACAAGACTCCTAATCAACGCTTGCATATTCAAACCATAATTCGAAGAAAGATTAAAAGTTTTGGATCGGTTATCTTCTTCATTGTCGTTGCTATATAACTGACAAATATATTGTCTTCGTTGTCATGGATATGGAGAGTTAACGGTTCCATTATTGACTCTGCAATTGATTCCGGTATCTCCATTTCTTTTTG
Organism: Patella depressa; assembly: GCA_948474765.1. Lineage (NCBI taxonomy): Eukaryota > Metazoa > Mollusca > Gastropoda > Patellidae > Patella > Patella depressa. Next base: position 53,304,227 of record OX419719.1, read on the forward strand.
CTTGGTTTAGCTGAGCTTTCTCTTACACAGACCAATGTGTTGCTTTATAAGTCTGCTTGGCTTTATAAGTGTTTGGCTTCTTGGGTTCCTTACCGTCATCATCTTGACTATTATCATCGCTATTTTCCTCCAAGCCTTCAGCAGAGGAAATGTTTAACTGAAATGGAATAAATGTAACTTTTATTTTAGAAACAAACTTCAAACAAACTCTTTGTTCTAATATTCTAGATGCCAGAAGAAAAATGGTTAAAATGTTTTAGGGGCAATAGAGGGAAAACACATTGTTCTTATGGCACCTCCCAAATCGGGTTCTTTTTTTATAATTACACACACGTTTTCGGTATTGTGCGTATGATGTGGGTAGCATTTTGGGCTTTTTTTTCTTAGCTGTACGTTGGCAGATGTCCTTAATCAAATGCTAGCAAATATACCAAAGATTGCACCCCTGCCCAATACAAACGAACTAGTTTCATTTCATATATTAGGAAATGGGGCCTATCCCCTCAGAGAAGATCACTTGAAACCATTTCCTTTCAGAAATATGTAAAAAAAACAACAACGCAGGTAATGTTTAATTATACGTTGTCAAGGGCAAGGCGTGTGAGAGAAAATGCCTTTGGCATACTTTGTCCAAGAATCCTGGTATTCGTAAGTGGTATTGCTGTGAGTCCAGATAATGTTGATCTCTTAGGGTTATGGTACCATGTGCCTTACACAATTTTCTAAAGGAGTCCAAATGAAAATCTAGGATCTGCAGAAACTGTAAACTGAGAAACGGAATCGACACCACTTCAGTCGGATGGGTTACCACACAGCAATTACTCGTCCAGTGTTTCTAAAGAAAAACGATATAGACTTATTGAATATTTCTTAACTCAAGGTAGAAGAAATAAAATGAAACGAGGGTTTAACGTCCTACTGTTTATTAAAGTACATGTATTCACCTTTTTCACCTTGTGTATATATTTTCATCAATGAATGCTCTGGTTCAATGTACATATATTCTGGCTCCTTGGTTCCCATTCATATTAGGTCTAACAGCTTACTGTGACACGATTGGTTGGGGCGTTTTCTATAGACGCTTCTACTTACTTGCAGAGAACTGTTAGTCTTTCTGGCTTTGGCAAATACACATAAATTAATACGCTTGTAATTTTTGGGGATCAATGCATTATTGCACAATATCACCGTAACATGACTTACTGATATCGTACAACGACCGCAACACATTAACAATTCTGGCGTTGGCAAGTGTGAATGGTCAATAGCGTTTCATAATCTGTATTGGCTGACGATAAATGGATATACATAAAGCTGTTGTCAGTTGCGGCGTTAGCCACCGGGGGGTTGGAAGGGAAAGGCTGGGCAAGGCCAAAGGTTAAGGGGATAAACGCGCAAGCTTCAACTAGGAGTATCCCTCTCCAGAAATTTTAGAAAAAAACAAGACTACCGGAAATGCATTCTGGAAGTATTTCAGACACTAATCGTCGAGATAAATAGGTCTGACCAGATACCGCCTGTCGCTGATCATAAGTTGCGAACCTCAACGAAGCCCCCCAATATTGGAAAAATAAACCCCAGGACTGCGGATGGCCTAGAGTGCCGCGCTTCGACCTCTAGCTGGCCGGTCACCTCTTGCTTGCGGCTGTGGTTTCGAGCCCCGATGTGAGCGTATGTGGCATGGAGATAGGGGCGCCTTTTCAATCTCGTGGGTTTCCTCCAAACACTCCGGTTTCCTCCCACTGCTAAATGAAACCATATGTTAGTCCCAAAATGACCTAGTTTGTGTCGAGTGGACGTTAAACCCCCATTTCTCTCTCTCTCTCGCAGTCTTGGAAGTATATCAGGTACTGATCGTCGCGATACATACATGTAGAGCTTACCAGATACCGCCTTTCGCCGTAACGCTAGTTAATCAGGCCTGATAAGAAAAGGTCAAACGAACGAAGCGAGTTAATAAGGTGCAACGAATATTACAAGATTACCAATCCGATTTAAACACAGATCCTATTTTGTATTTCAAAATTTTGTTTTACTTTCCTTTACTACACAAGGATCTGGAAGAGTTATCATTGACGTGTTCTGAATGGTGTGGGCTATTCAATGTAACGGTCTGTAATGGTGAGCTATTGGCGTGTTTAGCACGGAACTGTGGATAATCCACTAGTATTGGTTAATCAAATGTATGACGTCATAGGCCTAAAGCCGCTCGTGTGACCTCTGACGTTCGGTCAGATCTTCATGCGGTGTAGGCGATCGAATGTACAAGAAAAATGAAAACAATATATGTATCTGTATTTTAATCAGATTGCAAGATTACCTTAGCTGATTGACATTACCAACTTTCAATATTGGGTGGGATTCCGGGTTTATTCTGACCAAATAAAATAGTGCCAATATAGTCAAGCTGTCCTGGCTATATTTTTTCAATGCAAGATGTGAAATACAATGCACAAGTTTGTATATAAGTTTATCATACAGTATATAGAAACACCATTTGACAGTCCACCACCATTAAGACTTGTCGCATTATTTTATTAGGTATCTCTTATATACATTGCTGATGGTGTTGAATTATGTTTGTTTTTCATTTTAAGTGTAGCTCGGACCCATTTACTTGATTTGATATTTACCCATGCCGTTCCTTTTAGTGTCTGTGTGGTACTTGTGTCTTGTCCGTAGGCATATCTTATATATTTAACTTACGTGTAGTACGACCTTTCGCACTTTCCAGTAGAAAGTGAGCTAGATAATTCATATCACTAAATACAATGTACAAGTATGTAAATTTGTAGATCAGAGCTAAAAAAATATATAGGATCGTTTATGTTGCTTATTGTAATAACGTCTAATGCCCACTATCAGCAAAAAATGATAAACATCACCAGTTTAACAAAATTACACCCATTAGCATCATATTTAATAGACTATACTTTTATTAGAAATTTTAACTTAAATATTATGTTGATTTTTATATCTGCTAATTTACATATTAAAACTTTGGGTTAAGTGATGATAAAAGGGTGTTCAAGATAAAAAGAATGTTTAATTCACCTAAATGTTTGTTATTTTGTTTATCAGAGAGGTATATCTAAGCATTAGTTTATTAAATGTGATACCTTAAAGATTTGTAAAGGGATGTAGAGTTCAAAGGCGGCGTGATTTATCCAGGTATATTAACTTCAATCTTTTATCTATTCTCTCCCTCTTATCTATAATATACATAAAATAATTTAATTTCTTATAGAAAGGTGTGTGGGATCAGATGGGATGCGTGTATAGGTTGACGATTTATAATCATAACGTGGAAAAGTCTGCTTGAAATGAAAGCAGAGATGTGTTAAAACTGATAAAATCTCCTGGCAAGTTTATGATCCGAATTATAGCCTCTGATAACCAGAATTAATTTAAAATGATTTCAGGGCAGCATTCGAGAGTGTACAATGTTCACTGCGGTGCTGACAGGTATCGAGAATTTTTTTCTTTTGTATTTTTAAAACTTGTTTGCACCACATGAACGAAGCCTTCTGCGTTATTCAAAAATATGTGCATATTGATAGGTAAATGGACAATTTAATCAGTACAAGTGTAGACTAAAAACTGGGTTTTTTTTAAAAAAAAAAGATTCGAACACCAGGTGTGGCTTAGATAATCTACTTACATCGATGCAAGTTATATTAAATTCATTTTAACAGTAGTTTAGCATCTATCATCAGTATTCGCAGATACAGATCATTTGATATCTTTAAGTGACCGGGTAAACAAGTCTATTTACAAGAGTCTGTGAATGGGTAAACAGATATGTTTAGTAACATTAGTTGGGGGATTTATAAAAGAAGGGCTCAGTCAATGGTTAAAAAATTGACTTAATACATGACAGTTATTATATGAACATTAAAATTTTGTGATAAATTGTTTGAGATATTTTCGACCTTAATCTTTCCGTTTTATCATCAAAGGTACGTCAGTTAGCATTTACTAGCGATTAAGTCGAGCTTGCGTTTATTCTTTGCCGCTTCAGATGGGTATGGTAGATAAAAATTCATCTTTCAATGGTATAACCCGTATTATTTTCTTAAACCCGAAATTAAAACTGGCATTATTAACGGGGTGGATGAATGGATCGTTATCTTGCTATTAACTGAAAGGACACATGATTATCCAGATTTTAGATTCCAAGGATTATATGACAAAACGTTCTTGCGATCAGCTGAAATCGTTGGAACTGTGATAACTTTAATGTGACATACCGAAAATCGGAGACTGAACAACAACACTCTCATGTAAACTTTGTGGGGCATGTTGGATTATGTTTCTGCTGGATAACCAATCCACTTTCTCAAAGAAAGGGCTGCTTTATGTCATAGCAAGTCAGTTAAAAATGGATGTGTATCAATCTAGAATACCTGTCCTATTGCCCGCCGAACTTTTCCGATTTGTATATAAACTGTACACAATTCATGAATTTCTTATTTCTTGAATTGTTATTTGGCTTTTACATATTCGTACTGTAATAGCATAAAATGTTTTGTTTGTCAATAATTTTCTTGTCTGTGCCAAATATCGTAAACTTTTCATACATTTATCGGCATTATTCATGGAAAACGTAGTGCTTACGTAAAGTCTAGATCACAACCCGTCGTACGTTTTTTGATACGCGCTCAGTAGCTCGGAAACCAGCTGCAAGAAACCGGATGAAAATTTTATATCTATATTATGCAGGACCAAAAGTCTCTACGGCCAGTTTGCGATCTTTTACGGTGCCGCGTAAGTCTCCGCACGGGTTTCTGAAATATTCCCCATAGACTGCCCGTATGACGTGTTATGAGTCCGCTAAAGTCTATATTATTATGCAGGACCAAAAGTCTCTACGGTCAGTTTGCGATCTTTTACGGTGCCGTACACACACACACATGTGACGCGTAAGTCTCCGCACGGGTTTCTGAAATATTCCCCATAGACTGCCTGTATGACGTGTTATGAGTCCGCTAAAGTGAATTCGGCATATTCGTAAGCAATTCGGCATATTGGTTATTGAATCGCTACAATTCACAGATGATTCATTCATTTCAGTCTTACCTTTATTTATACCTACCTTGACATGCGGCATATTTCATATTTCTACAAATTATCTTAACTCTTTCGTAAAGTATTATAAAATGTAACTACTCTCGATTATCTACGATCTTTTTGGTTTATTTGTCGAATCACCGCGAATTTCAATTCGCCACTAGTTGGGTATACGTAGCCACATGGAAGCGGGACACGAAGGATGTAGAATTGAAACAAATTTATTTAAGGATGTGGAAAGCATTATCCCTGATTTTAATTATATGAGAAAAGACAGTTGTAAATTTATTATAATAAAACATGTATCAAGCATGTATAGGAGTAGCTGAGCGAGAGAAAAATGGGGTTTGACGTCTACTGGACAAAAACATGGTCTTTTCTTGACTTTCGCATTTAACTCAATATCATCCAAGGTCTCCGACATTGAACACACTAATAAATTGTTAATTTAAATCATTATTGATGCTGTGATATTAACGGGAAAAGATGGGCTTCTGATATCCAATATTTAACACCAAAAAAATATTTTCCACTTGACACACGAATCGTGTACCAGAATACGTTTCAGCGCCATTTGTAACAAGTGACTCGAAGAACGAGGCTAGACATATTCCACAAGTCTTCTAGCCTTTTTAATTTGAATTGCTATTGAGTAAATGGCGAGATGTACAATGATATATCAAGTTATTTACGTTAAGCGGCGAGGAGGTTCACCACACTAAATCAAGTTTTGTGATTGAAACTAATGTTGTGTTGGATAATCAAAAGCTGAAAGTACCAGCACCATGAAGGGATGAGTAACATTGTTCGTCTTAATCGGAAACTATCTATATACGGGTCGCACATTTCAATTGTTGATTTATTCAAGGATATTAATTATCTAATATGTTCTAAATATGAATAGAAGTCTCTAGTTGGACGAAGAAAAGGAACCTGCTTCTGTCATGAACATCTGTTAGTATTTTACATTGAATCACATATTATTCATAATACATGAATTAGCTGACATACTACGCCGGTGGTGTGAAATATTTGGCATTATTGTTGTAATAATTATTCACCGAGGAGCCCCATTTTGTCATTGATTTTGTGGGAATTTTTTAACTTTAATTTCCTAATTAGCTTTATCATGTACAATACTTGCATTTGTCCTTTAACCTCTCCGTGTTAAGAGAATGGATGGCCCTGTCGCTATCAAATTTTATGATCCAAAGCCTTGATTCACGATTATACAGACGGGAAGTTGGTCCGTGATCATTGTACATCAACATACATTGAGAAACGTCTTAAAAAATAGTCGCATTTGGTTTGGGCAATTCACTAATTAAATCATAACAATGACTGGTGAAGAATACTCTCTGGTATACTAATAAAATTGGTCGGTGTAGTTCGTCCATAATAAACACTATTACCATTTTGAAAGTAAATAACCAACTTGCGTGAAATGGAATTTTTAACCTTACATGTAGTCAAGCCAATTGTTCACGACCGAACTGTCAAAGATTTAAAGTGCCTGGCAGTGGAACTCCATAAATTAGAATCAAAGTTATCTTGCCACAAAGCATCGTCGACACAGTGAACATCCACACCAAAATTAAAAGCAGAGTTGTTACGTTCTAAAGTCTAGGCCAATCAAATTGATTATCACTTAAGCAGAGAGCTCTTATCTTCGAACCTTGTCAAGGTATTGATGTAATACATACTAACTCTGAGTTAAAGTGTTCTAAACTCTCAAACATTAATATTGCATTAGAAGGATTGGGGGAATGAACAGTTTTTTTCTGAAAACGAAAAATCGCCTGATTATTTCTAATGGGGCTTGAACCGAGAAATTTGAGTCAGAAATCCATCCAATACCCTTTGTAATATGTCATATGTATGGTTTTCAGGGTCGCGGATTCCATTTCTGACCTCAAAATCAATTTCGATATTCCAAAATGGCGGAAATCCAAGATGGCGGCTAAAATTACCTAAAAATCTTCGGGAAACATTGAGGCACCCTGTAATATGTTATTTCTATGGTTTTGGGGGTATCTGATTCCATTTCTGACCAGAAAAATCAATTCTGAAATTCCAAGATGGCGGAAATCCAAGATGGCGAACAAAATTGTATTTAAATCGATTTTTTTTCTTTTATTTCCTCGGGAATACATTCTGTATCCCTCTCTAATTATCCACAAACTATATATCTCAAAAGTCTCTGTTCTCTAGCCGCGTCATTGCTGCATAGCGTGTTATGACGTCATATTGCACCAATTAAACTGGGCACTGATTAGTTGATTGTTTTGCGCAATACGGAAAAATGGCGAGTTTCTGAATTATTTCTTTCGCATTTCGGATTGTGTTCCTCAACTTCGTTGACTTAAGTTACGAATCAAATCCTAAAATGCAGTTTACACCGCTAACCAATTTAGGTTGTGAAGGAGAATTTGCCAAATAAGACAACAGAATCAAATCATCAGGCGGATTGACAACAGTTAAAACTCACCCCATGAAAAGCATTATTGAAACACACGGACTATTGGTGAATTCCGATTTTTTGGAGAAGAGTGACAACGAGAAACGCCTGTTTTGGAAGTGGGCACGATTGTCAGAGGAGGTAAAAAAAGTCAGAGCACTAGAGCGAGACTTTCTAGCAACAGTGAAGGTAGCCAAAGAATTAGCACTGACAAAAAGAGGATCTCAAGCTAAAACGAACCAATAAAATGATGAAACTATTGGACTGCTGTAAAAAGCACCACGGTCCGGTAACTGCCACAACGATTGAGATGTTAAATAATTTGACAGAAAAGCAACTCCTCAGCGAAATCGCATATATATAAGAATAGCTGTGACTCCCGACATTCATCAGAAAGGGAAAATAACTATGAACGGACAATCTCGCTTTCAGCAGTTTTCAAAATCGGAACTAAAACAATTCGGATGGTGAAGTGTCAAGTGATATAGATGAGTTATTGAAAAGGGCACTTGATGGTAAACTTTGAACCTATATTTGGCGGGTGGCACAAATATATAAACATACACTCATTGCAAAACGTTCATTAGTTCTGAAATAAATGTAGATGGGTGAAAGTAACTAATATATGCTTCATGATATTTTATTTTATATAGGACGTTAATTATTATGTGTGTTTTGTGTTCTTGCTTGTTCTAATATATTCCGTCATCTTGTGTTTTCACTCTAATTTTGGGTAATTTTAGCCGCCATCTTGGATTTCTGCCATCTTGGAAAATCGAAATTGATTTTCAGGGTCAGAAATAGAATCAGCGACCCCAAAAACCATAGAAATGACATATTACAAAATGCCTTAAATGTATTCCTGAAGATATATTGAGAAAACCTCGATTTTTGGTAATTTAATACGCCATTTTGGATTTCCGCCATCTTGGAAAATTAAAATTGATTTTCAAGGTCAGAAATAGAATCGGCGACCCTGAAAATCATAGAAATGACATATTACAAAGGGTATTGGAAGCATTTATGACGCTTTGACAAAAAAAAACGCGATTCATCCAAAATCGTTCTTCTCGGATCAAGCCTCATTAGAAAATATCGGGCATTTAAAGTCGACCCGGATTCCCCCAACCCTAATAATAGATAACCAGAGCGATGTCGAAAGAAATATACTGAATGGAACATTTTGAGACATCCCCGTAGTCACTGTGACTCGTCAGTATATATTTCTATGATTTGTCGCACCCACATGATCTTGAAAGGTAAAGCAATGGGACAACTCTTAAAGGAGCTAAGTCTCTAACTCAATATCATCCAAAATCTTCAACATTGAAAACACGAATTATTTGTCAATTTAAATCAACAATGATACCGTGATCTTACCGGAAAAAGATGGGCTTCTGATATCCATTATTTAAGACAAAATAAACATTTTACCATTGGTACACGTATCGTGTACCATATTGCGTTTCCGCCCCAATTCTAGCAAGAGATTCGAGGAACGAGGCTAGAAACATTGCACCAAATCAAACGGCATATGTAGACTGGAATAACTATAAATTTGCATTCGATTGACACTGCTGGCTTATTTCGCCGAACATAACTGATTTCAAATTAGAGTAAAAACGGAAACCATTGAATGTAAATCAGTTAAGATACATTCATATTACAGTATTTTATGTGTTGCAACACACTTGTGTCAATTTCTAGGTCCTAAATGTTAGCGATTTAGCTCCTTTAACTTAAATTCAAATTACCTCCCATTAACCTGTGATTACTATGATAAAACGATTCAATGTTTATCATTGAACTTAGTCAAGGTATTGATGAAGAAACTATACACGAAGTTTTACCACTTACTCAATCAGAGTCAAAGTTATCTAGCACCTAGGTATTGACCAATGATTTATCGAACTTACTCAAGGTATTGATGTAATGAAACTACACACCAAGTGCCATCATTCACTTCATTAGAACCAACGTTATCGTGTCCCAGAGCATCTACCAATCAAATTTTTTTCTCTGCTTAGCCCAAGCAGAAAATGCTCATCTTCGAACTCAAGGCATTCATCTGATAAACACCCATATACCAAGGTTGCACATTCTTGCGCAACAGAGGAAGAGTTAATATGTCCAGGACGAACGGGTAGATTCTTAGCTTACCAAAGGCGTGGTAAAAAAAAAATAGTATATAATCTCCGTGGGTGAGAAATTACGTGAAACACGATTTTATGCACGTATCAGGGCCGTAGTCAGATCCTGGCCTTGAGTTAGGGCCGACTTGGTGTGTGCAAAACATCCGAATACGGATATCAGCTGTGTGTAAACCGTACCAGATTTTTTACTTTATTCTGAACAAACTCTATTGTCAATGTTTCGTATAACGCACGACAGTTCGTATGTCATTTGTACCTCTGACTGGCGCAATGGAAGCTATACATTGATCCATGTTTCTTATTTTAAAAATGGAGGCTGTCACAATGGAAGCTACTATAATCCATATTTTCCTATTTAAACAATGAAGGCTTTGATGTTCAATCACTTCAATAACCATTAAATTGCACCATCTCGGTACCCAGTTCGTCTATTCATCCCCTTTGCATGCCCATTTTTGTTGATTATTTGGTCTAGAATGGACGAAGAGGGTTTGAATTAATACTTTCTGTCAGGTTTGGTAAATATTCATGACTTTGAGGCGGAAGGATAACGGAGTTATCAGGTTGGCTACGGTGTTATATGTTTTTAGTATGCTTCTTCAAGTTTTTGTATCTCAAAATTTTGGTGGTCAACCTCATACAAATTTTAGGGCAAAGACATGACCTTTTGTAATGAAGAGCATTCGGCCCAACGAAAATTTGGGGAAAAGTTGGAGGTGGGCAATGGTCGAGAATTAACATTGATGTCAATGGGGAAATTAATGGCGGTCTGCCGCTAAATCGGGGCAGAGTTATGTCCCTTCTCCCAAGTGCAGTGTCTTTCATATTAATTACAGTTCACACTAACATGGCAAACTAATGAAGTCATTACGAAGGACCTGAATCGCAACCTGTCCCACCGCCGCACCATGGCATAAATCGCTATTAATGATAAGCTAATTCAAAATAATACTGAAAACAATAGAACAAATATAAATATTTAATATATGTCTTGAAAACAGTTTGCGTTCGGATATTACGTGACTCATTGCCATCAGGTCAATGCAGAACTAGTGCCCGAGCCAACGGTCGAGTCGAGTAGAATGCTGAATAGCGAGACGTTTATTGGAGAATGGGTAAACAGCTGTAATTATTAGGGGGGTTGGGATGGCCTAGTGGTCTAGAGTGCCGCGCATCGACCTCTAGCTGGCCGGTCACCTCTGGCTTGCGGCTGTGGGTTCGATCCCTGGTGTGAGCGTATTGGCATGGAGATAAGGGCGCCTTCTCAACCTCGTGGGTTTCCTCCGGGTACCTCCCACTGCTAAAGACCCTTACGCGCAAGCGAATTATTGAAATACAATTAAACCGTTAGTCCCGAAATGACCTAGTTTGTGTCGAGTGGGCGTTAAACCCCATTTCTCTCTCTCTCTCTGTAAATGTTAATGGAGCTAAATCGCTAATATCAGGGACCTAGAAATGGGTCGCAACGCATATAACACTGTAATGTGAATGTATATAAACTGATTTAGTATTTACATTCAATGGCTGCCGTTTTTACTCTGATTTCAAATCAGTTATGTTCCACGAAGTAAGCAAGCAGCCTCAATCGAATGCAGATTTCCAGTGTCTGGTTATTTGCTGCAATCTGTCTAGCCTCTTGCTAGAATTGGGACTGAAACGCAATATGTTACACGATCCGTGTACCAATGGTAAAATGCTCATTGTCATAAATATTGGATATTAGGATCCCACATTTTCACGGCATGGATTGAAATGAGCCAATACTGAATTCTAATTTGTGTTTAAAAGTTCTAATAATATGGAACATATTGAGTTAAAGACTTGAAAGACAAAATCATTAAGGTTCTTTTATATACAAAAAGTCATTTTGTTACAATTAACTGTCGTGCGGTATCCGGATAGAAAAATACTATTGGGAAAGCTAAACCGCGTGTTTTCTGGAATGCTGAACAAATCAAAATACTGTTCTGTTCATGTGATTATTTCCTTACAGTTATGTTCGCAAGTTCCATATCTATAGCTAAAGACTTCATGTCTTGAAGAAGGCAAAGTAGTGTCAGCAGCAAAACAGAACAATTTAAACACTTAAAGTGATAATTTCATATTTTCTAAGAGAGTCAAAACATATTTATTTCTATGTCTTTTGCCCATGCCCAAAGGGTTGTCAACTCACTATTATTATTATTATACGATCATGGGCAATACTTCAGGGGGCTTTAAATGGCCGACACAGAAAATAATAACACAATTACCTCCCTTGTTTTGCCATTCCCCTCCATGCAATGTCGATCTTCAAACGGTTGAATTTGAAGTTGAAAATAATATTTCTGCCAATTTCTCAACTGGCAACAGTGAATTATAGGATTAATAGGATTATTCTTTAACAAGGTAGGCCTGTTTATAAGATACCATATATTTTAAGGCTTTTTTTTAATATATTTTAAAAATATAACTAAAAAATATGAAATTGGCGTTTTAAACGAATAATATACATATTGATAGGCGCTATCCATATTAATAACTGATTGAGTAGGTCCCTCTTTTCTTTATTTCCCGCAAATATATAATATCAAATCACTCAAGAAGCTCTACCGCCATACAAAGTACAACAATTCTTCCTTCTTGTGTAAGTACATGTAGTTCCTTATTGTTCTGCAAATCAAGTAGGTTATCCAAGATTGCCAATATAGGCCTATTAATTTCCAACGTTTACGGCTATTATCCTTTTTGCATAATCTAATCATATCTATTTAAAATTGTAATGAGTGAACAACTTTTCGTAGGATTTACTGTCAGTGTGAGATGTTTCGCCGAATTATTTAATTCTTTTAACCTACACAATCACAACCCATTCACTAAAAGTCTCCGTCCATCTGTTAAAAAAACCTGTTTTGTATGAAGATTTGTGTTATTTAGTTGTACTTGACGCCCGCTTCCACCGAGGTGATATATCACATTTCTTTATGTAATTTAGGCGTAGAGTGGGTTACAGCGACCTTTTCATATTCTTTTAATATATATGTCATTAGTTGGCTTGGTTTGACGCAATATCTTATGAATTTAAAACAAGAACAATTCCTTTGAATTGGGTGTTCTAAAGCTATATGATGAATTAATAACAGAAACAAAAATATAATAAATTGTGCCGACGTCCTTTAAATGGAACAAGTAAGACTTGAGTTACCATACACCGTAAAATTAAGAGAAATAAAGTATTTTAAATGCCGACATTTTTTTTGTCCAGGAGTTGACTGATGATAAAGTTAAACGGGGAAAATTATTTAAATACACTTTCGTGCAATTTGAAACCCGGAAGGCAAATAAAAGGGTAATGAAAGGGGGTTTAACAGTTTTCATATTATATTGTGCAAATACGAAAAATAATACAATTAATGTCATTTATCAAAGCCTTATCTGAAAACAATAAGCTCGATTAATTAAACCTGATGCCATTTTATTCTTATTTAATGATGGCTACCGGAAGTACGCGTGCACACCTTTTCACGTAGAGACAAATGGCGCGATGATATCGGCACGCGACCTTAATTGGGATGAAACGTATTTGCATCATCAGTTTACACAAATTAACATTAATGTTATAATATGAAGCTCCATGGCGGTTTTAATGTCGTATTCTTGCCAGGTATAACTAGATAGTGTTTCGTTTAAAGTGTGCTATAGATTGCTCGCAGGATATTTTATTATAACAATAAAGTCAAGTAATCATACGGTGATAATAATTATGATTGGATAAAATAATTTACCATTCAACCGATAACGATCTTTTTTCATGTCCGAACTATAAAGCAAGTACGATAGCATAGCCTATGGTATTCAAAGCATGACCAACACTGGAATGGGTATTATGAGACTGTAACGTTTTATTATGTATCAAAAGCATGTCCACTGCCTTCCGAAGAAAGCAGGGGGCTATTAATACGGGTCTGTCATTGACACTATTTGGGACACAATATCGCTCATTCTAATGGAGCTAGAATATTTTAACCTGGTGTTTGAAGATGAACCTAAGAAGAGATAAGCGATTTGATTGGTTAATACTTTGGGACACGATAACTTTAGTTCTGATTAAGTGCATGATGAACTTTGGTGTTAAGCTTCATTACTTCGATAACATGACTAAGTTCGATGGGCATTTCCTGCAATAAGTAAGACAAATGATAAGCTATGTGATTGGTCGACACTTTTGAACAGTAACAATCTCCTATTTCTGGTAGAATGTTCAAACTTGGTGTTTGTGTTAATTAGCCGAAGTCGCTGGTGGACATTGTCAGGCGATTCGGTTTGCAAGTGTATTGAGACACATAAATTTGGTTCTAATTAAGTGGTGGTAATTTGAGAAATAAGTTTACCTCCAACAGATCTCGGTCCCGCTCAATGTTGGTATATATTGGTTATAAACTTCATGCCATGGATTATGGCCCCTGATTGTCCGAAAAATCACGATTTTAGCTTGTGGACACTTCAGAGGTCACAATTCTTATTTTATTTTGATGAACCTTGAAATTCATGTATATAACCCAACGATCTTGGTTCCTTTCGATATTCGGACAGTAACTTCCACAATTATGGCCCCTAGTTGTACGAAAAAATTGCGTTTTTAATGGTCCCTCTACAGGTCACAAGTATTATCCGATTGTAAAAAACAAAACCGTTTGAATATATCACCGTTACACCTGTGATGTTGGTTGAGTTCGAAATTCGTCGAAATAGGACCAAAACTGTAGGACAAAATGACCGCCTCTCATACGCAAATAGTGTAAATATATGGCATATCAAGGTTGTAGATCCTTTAGTGGGCACAATGTTAATCCGATTTTGATGAAACCCGTAATGCATTTGTGCATATTGGTCGTAACTTCTTGAATTATCACCCTTGGTTGTACGAAAACTACATTTTTAGCTTGCGGTCCATCTAAGTCACATTTTTTATCCGATTAAATGAATATATTTTGAAAATATCACCGTTAACCCCTAATTAAGGCGGAGCTTGAATGACGTGAAAATTGCCGCCCCTCGTATGTAACTATATGGTACATCAAGGGTGTTGACAATCTTAGAAGTCACAATTTTGATCCGATTTTGATGAAACTTTAAAGATGGTTCCCAGCAAAGTGTTTATCGGGTGGTTATTGCCAATAAAAGTAAGACAATTTTGGTATATATTGAAAGTAGAGATATCCAATCTTACTAGAAAAATACTGGATTCCCCGAAAAACACTCATTGAGCGTATATAAAACATTTTGCAAGGCGTTCTCAAATAAGCTTCCCCAGCCCGCCGAGGAGATAAAACCGGGCTCCACTAAAGATGGCCCCCAGTTCCTAGCTATTAAATCCCTGGACTTATGTTGATGTTTTTTTCTAAAGTATTCCAGGATGTTTTCAAATTACCGGGGGTTTCTGTCAATGAAATAGCTCATTGTGTCCTACACGTAATCGCAGACTACGAGGTCTCAAATCTCCAACCTCTTGCTACCTATATTGAAGGAGATCATCCTATTCTTGGATCCTTCACAGTCTCGGAAGCAGGTAGTCTTAATACTTGTTGACTGGTAAGCGATCGAGACAAAAACTTCTGAAAGGGCCACAGCTAACTCCAGTTCACTGCAAGACGAGATCTGCGCAAGGGACAATCTGATTGATGGAGCCGGAGGCTTGTGTGCTTAGCTCTGGGCCAGCTCCCTAGGACTTGATATTGCGCCCATCTGTCGATCAGTTCACTCCATGAACTTTGGTAAAGTTGTGGTGGGGGATGGTCAACAGCAAGGTCTGAGGCTCGGGTGTTGCTAGAACCACATCGGATGGAGTAGTGAGATCGGTTGACGGTGAAGTAGGGTGTGGTGACAGGGTTGGAGTTGGACCAAGCCAAATATCAGACAAGATAATAGTCGGCGAAATTTTCGCTGGGGTGTCAAACTGTCCCGAGGGGTATGCAGGGTGTTGAGGGGATAACTGCTTTATGGGTTGAAGCTGGCGATGGTTGCGTGGCGATTCGACGGATGCCCTGGGGGTCGTCTTTTTGGTGGTTGGCTGTTCTTCGGCTGACATCGCCTTTTCGAGTTGGTGTACGGTTTTGTGGGGTGAGTGGGCTTTCGGGTTGGTGCCTCATCGGGGATGTGTAGCCTTCCAGGTGCTGATAGTTTCGGGGCAGCCTTGAAGGTGCCTGTGGTCATCCCTGGTCTTGCATTTGAAAACTTCCTGTATTGGCGCTTCTCCTTCATATTTGATGTTTTTATGGGTGTCCGTCCGAGTAGTCTGTGGACAGCTGAGGTAGCGGATGTCGCTCCTTGTACATATTGGAGTGAAGTGACAGAAGGTGTCGGTGAACAAAGTGAACTTTTGAGACTTTCCATTGGTAGCGGTACTGAACATCCTGTAACAGAAGAGTAGACCGGTAGAATAGAGACTACGTGACATCCACTTAACTTGTAAGTACATATATTTAATTCGTATCGTTGCTTTTCCTTTTTTCAAACCAGTTAGGTGTATTATTTCGCTGGTATGGTTTCAAATAAATTGTGGTGGTGAACAGCGCGAGGCTTGGCCCTCCAGTTCCTTTGTATTTTATAGCGGTTGTTTGAATGCACCCATCATGACCTTTCTTAATGTGTTCGGCTGCTAAAGTTATCTTTCGCCGGGCAAATCTATGAATAGTCTATATAAATGTTTGGTTTTGCTGAGTGAGATGATGCGCGGGACGGGCTATTTTTGCAAAATTGGTGACAAATCTCCTATAATATGAGCATAAGCCTGAATATTTTCTGATTTCCTTTACGTTAGTTGGAATAGGCCAATTGCCCATTGCCGTTGTTTTGTCGGGCCAGTAGCCACCCAGTTCTAGTGTCCGAAAATTACTTGTTTTTGAAATGATTTACATTTTTCCCATTCATTTTCTGATTTGCATGCTGAAGCCTATGGAAAATCAGGCCCAAATTTAGTGTTCACTAAAAGATTTTGCAAAAACTAGAATGTCATCCAAAAACACAATAACTATTTTCCAGAGCATAATCTTGCCAGTAACCGCTTTTGAAGTCAAGCGTAGAAACCCACCTTGACCCAGATAAGGCGTCCAGGGTGCTGTCGATGAGGGGTATAGGGTGACTGTCCTTTATGGTTTCTTATTTTAATCTTCAATAGGCAATGCAGAATCTTAGAGTGTTGTCTTTTTTCCAGACTAGAACCACGGGTTACACCCTTTTCAATTACCTCAATTTTTACATCCCCTTTATTTGCGATAGGAACCCGCCTCGGATTTTGGCGTATAGGCGAAACATTTCCCGTATTTATATGGTGGTCAACCAAATACGTCGATCCCAGGCTAGTGGATGACTTTGAAAATGCTGATCTATATTTTAGAAGTAAATCCCTTAATAACTTGTGTTCCCGGGTTTTAGGTGGACACAGGTCTCTCGATATATGGCTCCCAAATGTTCCGGTATTGCGTTTCCCATATGCGGCAACTCTTGTGTGGGCTGGCACCCCTGTGGAACGCATTCCTCCAGTACATCAATAGCGGCCAAAATTCAATTTTTGTATAATTTCTTTTCCTCGTTATTTGTGTTGAAGACATCTATTGGAATAATCCCTGCTTTGGGATTCACTAAGGCCTTTGCAACTAATTGTTCATTGTTTTCCATGAAGGGCATCCATTTACTGATCGTCCCTGGGATATAGGGTCAATTGTACGCCCCGCTATGACCATTTCGCTATTAAGACTTTGTTCATTGTACTTTTTACATATAATCAATGGAAAAGACATCTAGCAGAGTATTTAATATTGGCAACGATACCCTTCCATACGCTATTACCAGTGATTATAGTGTTTTCCCGAGAAGAGGCACGGGATTTTATTCTTTTTAATGACTTAACCATCCAGTAAATATTTACAGATTATTTTGTTACAGTTTCCTAACTCTGGCATCTTGCTGTCGTAGCTGGTGGTCAAGGGGACGACAATTAACTAATTGCGCAATTGCGCCGACTCTCTGAGACAACCGGCAAACAAATATTAAATAAATTTGTTAAACTTTGTTATTCCCCGGAAGAATAACCAAATTCCTTAGTTAGGTAGCTCGTATCTGCTGCTATGAGATGACAACCCGTTAGTCTGATTTATATCACTGCAGTTACCGTGTATTTTGGTAAGGCTTTTATTCTACCCATTTGGTAATTGATCGATCATTATCGATATATACTTATTTTCAGAGGCACATCATTGAAATTGAAGTGTTCCAAATGTTTTACCGAGGTTTTCATGGGGTTGATGTCCTAGTGTGTGTGAAATCTGAGTCATGACAAAGAGTAGGGTCGCATGTCCAATTCATGGGTTTTCGTGCGGTCCTTCGGTTTCCTCCCACTGTTAAAGATCCCTACGCGCAAGCGAATTACAAAAATATAATGGTAGCGTGTCTCGAAATAGCTTTCTAACAGATGGTCTGTTTCTACAGCATTTCATTGGCACATCTGAAATAGCTGAAGACCCATACTAACAAGCGAATTACTGAAGTAGACCTTCTAAAAGATGGTCCGGAATAGCATATATAGCTAATCATTTCATGGACACTTCTAGCATGTCAATGACGCTTCTAAAGGTCTATATCTACAGCGATAGACACCAGATATGTCACTTCCTGAAAAAAATGGATGAAATACCTCTTTTAGTGACCAGCAATTCTTACCAAAGAAAATCAAATATTTTGTTTTTCGGCCCAGGGTCACTGTTTTAAATCCTTATGCATTAGTCAATCTAATTTCGATTCCTGAAAAATTGATGAAACGAATAGTAATTGATGCACGAAAACTTTTGCACAAGGCAGGCTGGCTAAAGACCAAAAGACATTGGCACTTATTTTGCTTAGCCACCTGGAGCTTCTGTGCTCGACACGGGTGTTGTCAGAAAAAGAAATTATGCCCAGACAGTGGCCGTTCGGACTACTCTTATATAAAATTCCAGCTACCATGGGCTCTTTTACGTGCACGGCAATGTGTACACAGGACCTCGGGATTTTTGTCGCATCCGAATGACTACGTGTTACTATCCCCCTGTACTAACAATGTTGATTATACACATGGGAAAGTAATCCTGTACCCATCTACCTTTCTTTTGAATGCCATCCACATATTTGTTTAGCACCATACAGCCGTCAACAATGCATCTGTTATTTTGAAAAAAAATGTCCATAGTTATCTCCCTTTGTAACAAATTTTTTTTATCATAAGAGACTTCATCGTTTGGCCATGAGAGGACGAAATCCTATTGACAATCAGTTTCCATATTCCGTTCCGTAACTGAAAACCTTGCATTGTATTGTTTTGAAAAAAACCTAAGCATTATCTAAGTTGTAATTTGTTTCGTGTATAACAGAAATGGGAAATGACTTTACTAGAGCAAAATTGATGCTCGAATATGTAAATGGAATCCGTTTTAGTCCGGTGGCTGAAGGGGTGAATCGCCACCCGAGCTGTGAATTTTTGAGACCAAGTTTTTCTAGACCAGATTGTTGTGTAGATTCCGAATCAGGGTGGTGATCATGCGTTTTTGGTTTTTTTTGGTGGGGGGGGGGGCTTTTCCGAGATAAAGGGTGTTCAAATGTCTACAATGAGCGTGTGTGTGTGGTGGGGGTGGGGCGGAATGACATGTTGACATGATAAATTAATAAAACATAAATTTCTAGGACTACCCATCTTTAAATAAGTGTCTATGATGCCCTTGACAACTGTTGTGGTTTGTGGGGTGGAGATAGCAGGTGTAGGTGTGCGTATGTAGAGGGGGGGGGGGGTCATTATGTTGACATAGATAATGATCATGTTATATATTAATAAAACATAAATTTCTAGGACTGTCCATCTCTAAATAAGTGTTTATGATGCCCCTGGACAACTGTTTGATTTATGGGGTGGAGGGGTGGGGGTAAAATTGGCGGGAAATAAGTTCGCGTTGATTTAAATGATGATTTTCTTACCGCTTGGTAAAAACATTACTTTTTAATTCCACTGCACATCTCTAAATATGGGTATAAGATTACCATTGTTTGGGGGATGGGTGGGATAAATGTATTTTGGGGAACAGAAACCCCTTAGTTCCAAATTGATTTGAGAAATGTTTCTTGAGTTTTTCGTTCAGTACCAATATTGTCATTCAAAATATTAAATATTAACGAGACGGGCAAAATACAGTAATTGGTCTTCCATAAGTATGTGTTATAGTTTAGAGATGGGCAAAGGTAGACGATATCGCGAAAAGGCGACTTACATAAGTAGATAACGCTAGAAAAAAGAATTTCTACATGAAAAAATAACAGACCTTTCTTTATTACCACCTTGCCGTATACACTGCAGGGCTGGAATGAAGATTTACAATGTGAAATGGTTTCTGAAGCATCTCCAAATCATATGGACATTTGATTTTAAATCTTCTGATGAAGACTATACATAAACTAATAACTAAGCACATCTCTGAGTTACTGTGTTTTTGATTTACATTCCCAGATAATAATTTAATATTTTGAACGAAAACGTTAACGAAATACACACACACACCACACACACGCGTTCATTGTAGACATTTGATCCCCTATATGTCGGAAAAGCCCCCTCAAACGCCTGATCACTACCCAGATTCGGAATCTACACAAAAAACTGGTCCAGAAAAACCTGGTCTCATAAATTCACAGCTCGGGTGGCGATCCCCCCCCCCCTTCAGTCAATGAAGTAGGCCTGCACTGCATACACGTACAAATAAGGTGAGTTTAACAACAGTGTACCAATATATGTCAGGTGTGTTTTATTAGTCGGCCTAGAACAAAGCAATATAGCTTGTTTGAATGTTATTAGCGACCATATCTATTTATGTCGATAAATTGTATCAGTGGGATTTAGTAATTGAGCTGGAATGCACAGGTCACCATTCGATGTAATATAAATACTTCTTATTCATATTTGACGTCTCGAATAGTCTTTATCAAGCTCGGTAATAAGCAGACATTGTATTCAATTTGAATTATGATCTGTGTTGATGGCGAATTTAGAAATTAAATTATGGAATCTACTTGGCATCTGTAATCATTCCCACGACTTCACATCTATATCGCTCAAGTGGGTATTAGTTTTTCTGGGTCTAATATATAGTACAAAAATACCTATACCAACCCACGAATTAGAGAAGCATATAGTTTTAAAGGATTGATAGCCCGATGGCATTATTCATCTAACATGTACACATTGGCGTGCACGTAAGAGATTCCCTGGCAGTTGGAAGTAAGAGTAGGCCTTAGTACCAATGTCACAGTTTATGTGATGATGATGAATGTTCTTGACATTTTAGTGTCTCACCGGCGAGTATCATATCGCGAGAGATAACACGCTTCAGCAACTACAATACTTGCCCAGAAGAGTTACCTTTCAGAGCCACTCCTTCGACTCACTATTAAGTGCGTTACTTGACAGGGGATTACCATACAATCCTATCAATAATGGTATGTACATCTATGTTACGTTATTATGGTGTCAATGAAGAAGTAATAATAGGATGCGACGCATCAGATAGTGGATTTGGAACTAGTTTATTACAAGGCCAACCAAGAGCACAACACTCTCGCCCAAATTAATAGAAAAAGATTGTTTGGCAATCGTAATTTCCTAGAAGAGATTCGACCAATATCTGCATGAAAGAAACATTATAAGTCCATGCAGTCTTAAATCACTTGTCCTTTTCTTCAAAAGAATAGACAGAAGATCCATCAGTACCGATACAATGCGCGGCGTCTCAACAGAGAAAACACCCATTGCAGTAGACGTTATCGTGAACCGATCATCGCCCCTCGCCATGGGCGTGGGGGGCTACAGTTTGCCCAACAGCACCAGTACTGGCGACACAGGCAGTGGAAAACTATTCAGATCACAGATGAGAGTCGGTATAGGACAGGAATATGGCGTCGAAGTGGTCAGCGTTATTCTGACCAATGGAACGAGACTCATGGGGAGGTCCAAGCTTAAACCCAATTGAACATCTTTGGGATGAAATCCGGAGTAGACGTAATAACGCCGTACCGACACCAAACACAGTCAGGCTTTTCTGGGAGTGTAGTTCCAGGTGCTAATGATGATCATCAATTGCCTGGTCCAGTCCATGTACAGTCGCCGCGCTGCTGTCTTTGGCTACTTAGTGCAGGTTAGCATCTCCCCGTGAATATTCTCTTGTTTCAAAACAATCCACAATCTCTGCTCAGTTTACTTTCAAGATCTGTCCTCCTTCTAACAACCATCGCGTCCTTTAAGATCAGCCGAGCAACTACAGTTGGAACATTTTTAAATCACAGCTAAAGACATCAATCTTCAAGCAAATGTATGACTAGCGCTCTTGGAAAGAATTGCGTTCTACAAATTCATAATTTAATTTATATGTATTGCCTTATATATTCAGGACTAATTAAGGTGTTACCTTCTATGTCAATAGATGGTGATTCTGTCTGCTCTGTAAAGAACTTGGGTGTTATATTCGACTCACAGATGTCAATGAAAGCCCAAATAACTGTAATGTGCAAATCCTGCAATTTTCATTTGTATAATATTGGCAAGATTAGGTGCTTCATTGATTATGACACAACTAAACTACTTGTAAATGCCTTTATCACCTCAAAATTAGACTACTTTAATTCGTTGCTTTCTGGCCTTCCTTATTCTTATATCCAACCGTTACAGCTAATTCAAAATAAAGCTGCCCGAATAGTGTCCCGATCTAACAGGAGTACACACATAACACCAGTGCTGAAAGTCTTACATTGGCTTCCGATCCCATTCCGTATTGAGTTTAAAATATTATCATTAACATACCTTTGTTTAAACTGTGACAATGCTCCAAAATATCTTAAAGACCTAATTCAACTGTAGAGGCCATCAAGATCTTTAAGATCAAGTGATCAAAATCTTTTGAAAATACCAAAAGTCACCACTCAATTTGGACAAAGATCAAAATCTTTTGAAAATACCAAAAGTCACCACTCGTCACCACTCAATTTGGACAAAGATCAAAATCTTTTGAAAATACCAAAAGTCACCACTCAATTTGGACAAAGAGCCTTCTCATTTTCTTCCCCGATGCTGTGGTACAAACTTTCCCAACAAACCAAATCCAGCCCAAACTATGCAGTATTTAAGAAAAACCTTAAAACTGAACTCTTTTATCATGCTTTTAAGTAATGTGTAAATCGTGTTTAAATTGTTTTATTCATGTAATGATTTTATTTTATTAGCATTTGCTCATAAACTTTTCAATTTATATATATTTTAAATTTTAAGCAATTTTAAGTCTTGTATAAAAAATATTTATAGATTTGATATATTTTAAATTTAAAATGTATTTTTATAGTATTTATCTTGATGTAAAACCAGAGCCACTGAGCAGCTATACTAGCTGGAACGTGTGCGCTTTATAAATGTATTAAATTATATTATTAAATTATATTATTATATATTATTCTTGAATATAAAGCCCTCCCCTCCTTTTAATTTTCAAATATTCAACCTTTTAAAGTATTGTAAATAGAACAGTATATGATATGGTATATTACTAAAATTATTTATTGTTAAAATATAAAGATATGTTGCCAGGCAACGAAACATACGCCCACAGCAGCTAAATCGTCCGGGCAGTCAACAAGGGTTGTCGCATATTTTTACTTTTTTCGGTAATGAAACATTTGTAATACACTAAAAACTGATTAAGAGTAACAACTTATTATGTAATTACCAGAAAATCATTAGAATTTGATTGCTTTTTATAAAGTTTTACCCCACGCTAACAATTAGTATATACATGAAACATTTAATATCGTGGATTTAGCTGTTCGGTTATCAAAATTCATTGAAAATCAAATTACTTGTTCGTTTCAACACCTTAAACTCTGTGTATCAATCTGAAGTCAATCGGATGATAAGTTTGGCCTCTATAGCGTCACGAGATTTTTTTTTTTGAAGTTATCAAGGGAGATAACTCTGGCAGTAATTATTTGAAATCGCTGAAAATCAATAGGCTTCTTCGTACCGTGACCTTAAACACTGTGTGCAAATTTAAAGTCGATCGGATATTAACTTTGGCCTCTAAGAGCTTCCAATTATTGAAAATCACTGAAAATCAATAGGCTTCCTCGTCTCATGACCTCAAACACTGTGTATGAATTTAAAGTGAATCGGATATTAACTTTGGCCTCTAGAGTGTCCACAAGATTTTTTGAATTGATCAAGGGCCATAACTCTGGTATTAATTATCGGAAATCACTGAAAATCAATAGGCTTATTTGTCTCATGAAATTTAAAGTCAATCGGATATTTACTTTAGCCTCTAGAGCGTCCACAATTGACGGACCGACGGACGGGGGCGACGACAATATACGACCACATTTCAATGTGGGCGTATAAAATAAAGAAAACAAAAATATATTGCATCGCAAGCATTTAACTACTGTTCTCTCAGTTATGTGGGTCAGTAAGTAACGCATATAGCTGTCCTTTACGATATCCTTACGATTAAAGCTCGGGGTCAAACAGAGTGTAACGATGATTATCGGCAAAATAACGCTAAATATAGAGCTGTATTAGACTCGTATTACACTCAGCAGTCAACAGTAATCACGATTAGGTGGTAAACTCTCTCCAAGCAAGACATTATTTTCACGTGTGTTTTTATAGTTTAGCATCGATAATGCTAGTCTCCCCAGGTGCGGATGCAGGAATTTTTGCAGGAGGGGGTTTGCCAGCTTTCGGTTAGGGAAATCTGCCATCATCGTCTCTAAATTACATAGGCATACATACAAATTGAGTTTTTAAAACAGAGAAATCGTTTTATACGGATGTAGGATCACTTTGTGATGTAATTTCATTGATGCAAGGCATTATTTTTTTTATGTAGCTGAGCGGGGGGGGGGTATCCCCCCCCCCCCCAAACCCCTCCTCTGGATCCGCCCCTGCCCCCGTAGATATTGTGTTGAATGTTGTGTTTGCAGGTAGTATATATTAAATATGCAGTGACACAGTCTTACATTCTTTAATCTTTCTTTAAACTTCAAGGTGTTCCTAGATGTTGTTGTTTGTCTTTTATTATTACAGCATAGAAATGATGGAGGCTAAGCTATTTGAAACAGTAGATGTAAGTGGTAATGCTATTAAACTAAAGAAGATTGGTGAAAGACTTATGCCCCCCAATATTCAAACAGAATCATGGTGTGGTATGCGTGACATAAAACCAAGAGTGGATGACGTCTTTATAGTAGAATATCCTAAGTCAGGTATTTTCATTTACTTGGGAGTAATTAAATTATCACAATATGTCCAATTTTAGTCGTCCACAATTGCCTGTGGTAAGACTAGAGGCTGAAGTTAATATCCGATTGACTTTAAATTTATACAGTGTTTAAGATCATGAGACTATTAAGACTATTCATTTTCAGAGTTCCGATAATTATTGCCAGAGTTATGGCCCTTGATCACTCTGAAAAATCTTGTGTATACCAAACGTTGGCATTGGCCAAACAAATTCTAATGATTTTCTGGGTTGTTACTCTTAATCACATTTTAGTGTATTATAAACGTTTCATTAAAGACAAAATTACAAAATATGTGACAACTTTTGTTGACTATCCGGAAGATTTAGCTGCTGTGGGCACATGTTTCGTTGCCTGTCAACGCATCGGGGCTGTGAGATGATGATAATGTTGATATTCAAACTGGGTATGAACCTCATTAATGTTCAGTTTACTAGGCCGTTCTGTTCCAAGGTTACGTTTCCGTAAAAAGACGTGAACACGACGACCTTATCTAATTTGATCATGTCCAAGTTTACCTTTCCGATAAGCTGCTAACTATGGTAAGATTTTTCTATCGGGACATAGCTGCGGGGTAGGTGCATTTCCATACAATGCGTGTATTTTTTTTTATTTTTTTTTGTTAACAAGTATTGCCATTTCTTTTCATGTAAAGGACTTCATTGGATGTATGAAATTGTGGCCATGTTACGCAGTGGAGAAACTGACCTAATATCTGGTCTTATGGGATCCAGTCATATTGATTTTTTAACACCCACACTTGTGAACCAGATACCGTCACCAAGAACTTTGTGTACACATCGCTATACCAACGAAATGCCGTACGATATGGTGGACATGAAATGTAAAATAATTCAACTTGTAAGAAATCCCAAAGATGTCTGCGTTTCATACTTTAACCTCGCATTACAGTACAAAAGTTTAGACTATGATGGTTCATTTAGCGGCTTTCTTTCCTTATTTAAAGGCGGTGACGGTAAGTAGGGATTCATCTTTGATTTGAACATAATTATTTGGGTATTTATTTGAAGCATGATTGGGGCAACAGTAAATGACATTATGAAAACAATAGTGTTCTTTGATCACAGAAGATCCGCCAGCTTCTATATCTGTGTGCCATTAAGAACCTCTGTTGTAAAGTTAAATGATGTTATAAACATATTTCCGGGAAATCTCTCTTGAATGGATATCATGTGTAACGCGTGTATTTGTGCAGGGTTTTGAACTAAAACCTTTAACTTCGCACTCTTAAGGATATATTAATTTATAGTGTTTATTCTTGCAGTTTGATATCAATTTGAGGGAGACGTTCTAGATTTTTACAAATGTCATTTACTGTGTTTTTGCTCCAAAGTGATTATGGTCGTGTGCTGTGTAAATCCATTAACCGTTTGCCTAAGATTGATTTGGGTCGTGGTCTGTGTAAACCCATCATGTGTTTGATCCCTATCACTGTCTTGGATCACGTCGACTACGCAGAGATGCGTGAAAGTTTTTATGTATAATAAGAACTTGTTGGCACTAACGCCATGTTGAAAAAAATCTACCTGTTACCGGTAAACATCGGTCAACAGCCCACCATATATGATTATCATCAAGATCTTAACTACTCTATCTGTGTTGTGTGTTTTTCATTTAAGTTCCCTTTAACTCGTGGGAAGGTAATTTTCTTCACTGGAAGAAGTTTAAACATGATAATCCAGGCTATCCAATACATACAATTAGATATGAAGACATGAAAATGGTAAATATATTAGTTTTATATGACTCTTTTCTATCAACTGAATCGCGTTATTTGCCTGTGGCCCCTCGGATGGGTTCGATTTTGGCATGTAACGGATCGTAACTTCCTGAAGTATTGCCCTTGGTTGAATGAAAATCGTGTACGTAGCTTCTGGCCCCTCCAGTGGTCACAATTAAATTCCGTACAAATGTTCATTACACAACACTTGCGGATGAGGTCTATTTTCGTGAAAATAGGACCGGAATTATCTATTAAAACTGGCATGCTTTAGATTCCCAGGTTGTACGTGACAAGGAATAGGGTCGCCTGCCTAACCTCGTGGATTTTCTCTGGATCCCCCACTGCTGAAGACACCTACGGGAAAGTGACTTACTGAAATAACATTGAACCATATTATGTTATAGTCTTGAAATAACCTAGTTTGGGTCGAGTATTGCTAATCTGATCTATGTTTCGTTTCGTTTTTAATACTTGGCCTCCACTATATTAAGATATGACCTGTTGTAGTTGTAAAACACGTCAGGGGTCATATCAGCGGCTTTTGACATTATGGCGTCAAACATTTGATTAACCAATCAGCGTAGATGTTTCAAGAGGGTATTTGGATATAAAACTTTTGCTTTGTCTTCTCTACAAGAACTCGCCAGGTCAACCAGAATGCTGGCTAATTAACAAAACAATTCTGAACTATACAAACAAATAAATAGGGTCCGTGTTTTTAATTAGATTGGTCTAGTGCAACAAATTATTTTTTGTTTATACAACCTGATATTATAACCATGACCAATACAATTTTATTGTGGCCTGTATCCAAATAAGCCTGTATCCTTTTGTCGCACAACTACGAACATTTCTTTATTTCCGTGACAATAAATTGGCGCCAATAACTTTTATCTACCTTTCAGGAACCAGTTGAGGAGATTAAAAAGATAGCTGACTTTTTAGATATTGTGTGTTCTGAAAAGATGTGTCTAGATATTGCCCAGGCAACCGAGTTTTCTAAGATGAAACAGCAGAAGGAATCACTCGAAAACATACATTTGTCTGCATACAAAAGTGGAAAAGAAATAATGTATAGAAAAGGTGAGATTTAATATTGGTAAAATATTAGACCATTTGCAGTTTATGAGGAGATGCAATGAAAGTAGTTTGGAATCGCTATAGGATAATGGAATTTTTACGTCACATTTCTGACAATCCATGCTGTAAATGTGGTCATCACTTTGAAGATACTGAACATTTTTTTTTATTGAATTGCTCCTTATATTCAGATGCCCGAAAAAAATACAATAAATAATTTATCGACTATTTATCAAAACACTACCGTTTTATTGTACGGAAGTGACGACGTGGAAAACTCGCTCAATATTTTCAAAATTGTCCACTCGTTCTTCGAAATCACCAGACGGTTCCAGCAACAACTTTACTATAACCACACATTGTACATATATTTTCACTATAATCATACTTGCACATGTACATTGATTTTTAATTTCTAAAATGTAAATACATGTATCTATATCTATACTGAACATTTTTTTTTATTGAATTGCTCCTTATATTCAGATGCCCGAAAAAAATACAATAAATAATTTATCGACTATTTATCAAAACACTACCGTTTTATTGTACGGAAGTGACGACGTGGAAAACTCGCTCAATATTTTCAAAATTGTCCACTCGTTCTTCGAAATCACCAGACGGTTCCAGCAACAACTTTACTATAACCACACATTGTACATATATTTTCACTATAATCATACTTGCACATGTACATTGATTTTTAATTTCTAAAATGTAAATACATGTATCTATATCTGACAGTGAGAGGGGTTTAATATAGGCTATGCCTGTTCCCCAATCCCCATTCAGATACAAATCTGAATACTGCTTATAAAAAGAAAAAAAAATGGAATTGAACGTCTTGTCAATACAGCACTTCGGCCATATAGTTAAGGCTTCGGTTGGTCATGAGGGAAATACGAATAAAAAGAGGGATAGATGTTTGCCTTACATTCATTACGTCGTGAGTTCTAGTCCCCGTTGGATTCTCACTACAATATATAAAAGTTGCTTTCCCGGGTACACAGTTAGATTTTGATGTATTTTTACCTCGTTTTAACTGGCAGAAATATTGCTATCGTTATAACTGCATTTTAACATTGCATGTTATTTCACAGTCTATAATGTAAATTTACCTTCAGCTTTTTTACATCCAAGGTAAAATTACATACATGTAAATGGAGTAAGTGTAAAATTACCATGATGTTAATTTACATAAATTTGTACAATAACATTTTAAACAAAAAAATATTGTGTATTTTGACAGAGTTTATGTAATAATATCTCACAAATGTTGTAGAATTACATATTATGTAATTTGCCAAGGTAACATTATTCAAAGGAATGTGCTTGACTCCGCTTGGCCAATTAGTCCTGGCGAACAAAGAAAGTTTTACTGAACTTTCAGCCGACCATGTAAAACAACATACGATAAAATATGTGAAATGTGGTTTAATGTGCTACTGTTCTGCTCCTTATAATGGTAAAAGTAGGTGGCATGACACAGTACTAGAAAAATGCTGCACCAACTCAATGTATGGCATATGTCCGTCTTTATTAGTAAGTTCGGTGCATTCAGATTTTGAATAACCTAGCTATTTCTCTAAAATGGACGAAAATGACTGACAGAACAGTAAATATTTTGTATAATATTCGATATGTGGTCAAGGGGAAAATAACCTACGTGACCACTATTTGAAGGTAAATTCACAATTTTCTGTAAAAATAATATTTCCAGCTGCATTTCTGTTAATATACAGCTCACACGATGTAAATTGACAAACGGTTGTATTACTACATTAAATTTGATGTAATTTTACATCAGCCGTGTATTCTTATGCGCCTACATCGTTTTAAATGTAAGTTAACAAACCATGTGATCTTACAAAGCCGACACTGTATTTTTACTATAATTATAACTGTAAATATACATATAATTTTAACAGTGTACAAACTGGGTGATTTGATGATATATTAGGGCTAAAAACATATTCAAACTAATTAATTTATCATAATTTTGCTTCAAATCCTTCTCAAAACACTGTAATTGCTAAATATATCCCGCTATGAAAATCGCAATCTGTTTCACAGAGAATTACTTACGAATTATCTCTGTAACGGATGCTTCGGGCAAAATGGTGCATTTTACTCATTTTAATACCCATTTACACTAAATAGGAAATATTTTTTAACTACAAATACTTCAAACGTCTTTATTTATTTTTCTTTCACCTCAAAAAAATGTTTGAGAATTTAATTTGTCGGAGTAAAAAAGTTAATATGCTGTACTCATTAAGCCTCGTCGATGTCATGCTTATCAGTGATTGTAGCGGCCAAGCGAATATTCACTGCGGGATCAGTTTGTGAAAATCGATCAAAAGAGGCCATGTTTGCGTTAGGGGATTACCCTTCTCCGTCCCTATGGCAACCGTGGGAGGAGACGGGTGAGAATTCATTGCATAAACAAGACGTCGTTGTCTATATCGCTGACTATTTATTACAAATATCGAATCCTAACTAAATTCTCGGATTATCCACTGCCTGCGTCTTTTTCCGTGATTTTGATCTCAGAAAGTGTTGTAGGTCTAACTCTTTATAGAGTTTATCAACATGTACACAAAGCGCTCAATTTGCTCGTGCAGCCTTCGACGTCACGCGTGGGTATGGACCTAATGGTCGGGCTGTCGATTAGGGGAACCCTTACATTTTTGTCCAGTATACGCTCAATGAGTGTTTTTCATGGAATCCAATATTTTTGTAGTAAGATTGGATATCTCTACTTTCCATATATACCAAAATTGTCATACGTTTATTGGCAATAACCACCCGATAAATACTTTGATGGGAACCCATCTTTAATATTTTAATATTTATGATAATATACATGTATGTATTTTCACGCACGACTGTATGGAAATTACTGTACTTATATTGAAGTTCAGGGAAGAATAAACCAGGATCGCATGATGCCCCACACTACTCTTTTGAAGACAGTGACCAGTATAGTCGTAATTCATTCCCTTTGGTGTTGCGAAATCGGGATACTATCACACAGCTGATTTGATGATTCACATAGATCTTTCTTGATTACCTTCAAGCACGTCCTTGGCAGATTGTAGAAATATGCCATAAAATTATTATGTTCGTTCCTTCACTCGGCTGAAACGTTGATCATAGCAAATATAATCTTTTTAGCGTTGTGATGATTTGGCTCGGTACTCGATTTTCACCATTTCCGGTGAATTATTTGGTATAAACTGAACCTTCTCTATTTGGAGTAACTCTTTTGAAATGTTTTTAAGGATGATATAACGTTTTATATTTGTATTTATTCATAACATGGTGGGTTGGATGGCCGAATGGTTAGCGTGCGAGTGCTGTATCATACGGCCAGCCATTGAGTCAGAAGTGGGGTCGCCTGTCCAACCTCGTAGGTTTTCTCCGGGTACTCCGGTTTCCTCCCACTGCTAAAGACCCCTACGCACCTTGCGAATTATTGCAATGATGTTAAACCATATGTTAGTCCCGAAATGACCTACTTTGTGTCGAGTGGACCTTAAACCCATTTCTCTTTTTCTCCATAACACAGTTGCGTTCAGAATGATATTTAAGGACTAACTAGAACTGGTTCCTTATATATCTAGGACTATTAATGATATAATTTTTCTGTGTTTATTTCAGGAAAAACGGGAGACTGGAAAAATTATTTTTCATCTGCAGAAGCAGAATCCTTTGATGAATATTATCGTCAAAAGTTAGATACAGTTGATCATATATATCTATCAGATAAACCTTCATCTTGTTTGGCAGAGGTCAAATAAAGCATCAAAAATTAAATGATCATTTTACAGATTGTGTTAGATTTATATATAATATAATGTCCATCATATTTTACATTTAATGTATGCTTGAGAGAAACTTGAGACGACAAGTCGGCAATGTAATTGTATCCTGTAGAATTGTATCTTGTGGTGAAAGCATCTGTTTAAAAGTACAAAGTTGTCAGGTTAATTTGGGTATGTACAAAATAAGACATGTGATGACTTCTCAACTATCTTGAATATAGACAGCATCCTACGTACGTTGTATTAATTATAGATTGGTGTAATCATGTTATAATTAATTGACATCTCATTCCTCTTGAATTTAAAGTGATTTTGATTAATTATGTATTTACTTTTTAATTCGATGTTATCAATGTGAACTTGTTAAGATATTTTGACGAACTGGGTGAGGCACAAGTTCCAGTACTATTCAATGGATATTTGACATTGATATACATCCTCCCCTATCAATAAACAGGGATTGACGCCTTTGAAACGTCTTTATGTTGCGATCTGCTGTGAAACATGAAGTACTACCCTTGTAGCTCCCTTGAAAGTTAAACATATGCCACCTTTCTCGTGGAATAAGATACCATGTATTGGTAGACAGTATAAGCTATGCTGGGGTCCAGCCAATCAAAATTTGCCACTGTGCTTAAAGAAATGTTACCCCTCTCCATATCTCAGTCGTACTATTCAGATAATCAGTCCGTTGATGTTACCAACTTTGGTTACCCCTAAAGGGTTCTACAGCTTGCGCACAAATTGGTCACTTACAGATCAATCTTGTAGCTACATGTATTTCCCTTCAAACTGTATGCGATTAATATTTTGGGCATCCTCGATATCACCAGTGTACTCATTCCGTTCTACTCCACTATACCCGGGGTTAATCTATAGGGTTTCAATGATTTCAAATTATCTGCCTAGCCTTTATTGTAGCTATAGTCTACAAACCAATCAAAACACAGCTTACAAACCTGTCGATTCTGCTACTATAACACGTGGACGTAAAACCATGGGAGCGAACGAACATATAAATAAACGTCCTGTCTTCATTAATATAAAATCATATA
This sequence comes from Patella depressa, assembly GCA_948474765.1. Taxonomy (NCBI): domain Eukaryota; kingdom Metazoa; phylum Mollusca; class Gastropoda; family Patellidae; genus Patella; species Patella depressa. Next base: position 53,336,950 of record OX419719.1, read on the forward strand.
ATTTGTTAATAAGAATGCATTTAGAATAATTTGGACTTCTCTCATTTATTCAAACGGACACAGCTCAGCAGATATTTCCGAGCAAAAGTTATTTTTAGTCTTTCTCCCCCTTTCCCTTCTCCGCCCCCCTTTTGCATGGCGATTTGTTAAAAGAGAACTGGTGTAAGTAATTGACTGGATTTTAAAGGCTTATAAGTTATGGTATACTGTAACACAACTAGACTGTAAAGAACCGTTATGGGAAACTCATACGATTACACTTAATATCAGCTGGAGCTATATAAACATTTTCATTAATCGAATGTTGTATCGAGTGGACTGTGTATTATTAAATTTGGTCTGTCCCATCAATATGTGCAATTTCCTATAATATTTAAAAACTAGATAGTGCAAAGGTAATTCGCTGAATATTTCAGTCAAATTGATCCACTATGAGCCGATAACGAAGCGGGTGAAATTTTCGCCTAGACTTGGTCATCATTACTAAAATCATTAATATAAACAACAAAGTCTCGATTATCCACGTTTTAAATTTAATCATCAATGGCCGTTAAGCAGCATATAGGAATCTAATTCAGCCAACATCGATGGCTAGCCTAGACACCGAGAGTTTATTATGGTCTGGATAAGTTAATTAATGTCCAATTGATAATTTAGATAACATTTCAGGGGCCTATTTCACGAAATTTTAACTAAGATAAGATCAGAATTTTAGTAATTTGATTGGATAATATTAGATTGATTTTAGTGCTTAGCCAATCAAAATTGAAGTATCTACTAAAATTGGATTTTATCTTAAGTTAAAATTTCGTGAAACAGGGCCCAGGCCTTAAAAGAAAGACTTGTAATTGGCAGATTTGGTAGAATATTTGTATGGATGATAGAGACTACTCTGTGCGTAACGAGGTTAACAGGATGCAAACCACCAATAATGTTACTGGCACGCTTAGGCATATTCAGAATGGATTTACAATTAATGTTGATCGTGCTTTTATTTTCTTCAAATTTATCCCACCTGTCAATCTTAATTATTTGTTTGTTTTTGATGACATATGAACCCCAAATCTCTGCCCGATAAAGGTATATCTGCTTAACAATAGAATGTTATCAGCATAATGTCATCGTGTAAATGTAATGGTGTATGACTGTATCTGCAGATAGCACGAAGTCGTTCATCCACACCAGATTTTGCGATTTTAAGTTCAGAACAGAATATGACGCACATGCGGGCCCGTAGCCACGGGGGGGGGGAGGGCTATGGGAGACTTAGTGAGTATTCTTATTAGCCGACCACATCCTCAGCCCCCCCCCCCCCAAAAAAAAAAAAATTTCCGTAGCCCCCCCCCCCCCAATTTTATGAGCTGGTTACTGGCCCGCGCACATTTATAATTTCGGTATTATAGAAATGTATTGTTATATAAAGAGAGAGAGAAATGGGGTTTAAGGTCCACTCGACACAAACTAGGTCATTTCGAGACTAACATATGGTTATTATTTCAATAATTCGCTTGCGTGTAGGGGTCTTTAGCAGTGGGAGGAAACCGGAGTACCCGGAGGAAACCCACGAGGTTGAGAAGGCGCGCCTATCTCCCTGCCACATATGCTCACGTCAGGGATCGAAACCACAGCCGCAAGCCAGAGGTGACTGGCCAGCTAGAGGTCTAGGCCAACCCAACCCAACCCAACCCCACTGTTATATAAAGGATAGTAATGGCAGTTCCTTGTGTCCAAAATAAATTACTGAAGATAAAATATCAAACGGCAAAAAAACTGCAAATAAACTGCAAATGAATTCTCCTAGTACATGCGCAATTCATCATCTTAGCAATAGAACATCATATGGACACAGATCACCAAATATTCCTGGGCAGTCACCCACGAAACAAGGGCGAAAGTTATTTTTAGTCCTTCTCTCCCTTTCCCTTTTTCCTCCTTTTGCATGGCGATTTTTGTTGAATTTTTGGTGTAGAATCGAAGAAAAGGGTTTGAAAATACATTTTCTGCCAGGTTTTGGTGAATATTCATGATTTTGAGGCGGAAGGATACAAGAGTTGTGAGGTTGGTTACGTTGAAAGGGAGGGCCGAAAATTGCAAGGTTAGCTGTCTCTACTTCCAGCTTGTCTATCTCAAGTTTTTCATGAAGAACCTCATACATGCTTTTGGGCAAGAGTCTGCCACATGTTGCTCCATCTGTGGCAGAAAGCGTTTTTCCCAACGAATATTTGGGAAAAAGTTACAGCCGGTCTAAGAGACGAGAATTAACATTAAAGTCAATGGGGCAATAATTAGTGTTCTGTGGCCTGTCTGTGTATGACAAGGCTGTTACTGATATGCCTTAGTTTTGAAAATATGATGACTAATTTGTCAGAAAATATGTATAAAATGACTTGACTACAGAAAACCTAAAAAAAATTAAATTTAGAAAAAAATTTATCAAAGTTTTGGGAAAAATTGTGATTTTACTGCAAATTTTCCAATTTTCAGTTTTTATTTAATTTCTAACAGTAAGAAAAATATTTCAATGTCCAATTTTGGTGTATTCAGCCTCAGAAAGCACAGATAAAGTGAACAACATTGTAATTTCACCTAATTTTGTCTAAAAATCAGGAATATTAACAGAAAATCTCCAGATTCTCCCATTTCGATGTAAAAATTAATGCTTTCATACCTACTCAAATGAGTTAAAATTTCTAAAAATGCCCTTATTTTTATTGCTAATGTAACTTAGATGGGATCTATAAGTTTGTTATGTTTAGAAATAGCTCCAGCTTTCCTACAGAAAATGGAAAATTGGCAACACTGAGTTAATGATATTCAGCAGATGGGTTTGTACAAAATGGTCAAAACAGGGGTAGGCTCAATTTGGCCACTATTTTACCCAGAACAAGCATTTTTTTCTTCTTTAAAGCATTAAATTCTTGCATTTCCTTCATGTAGGAAGCAATATCCCAGTCTTTGTAGACATTTTTCACTCCATCTTTCTATTTAGAGGGGCTATAAATGCCCCACCCCACCCGTTTTTATTAATGTGATTTGAGAGATTTAATTGCACCTGTGTTGACAATTAAATGATAATAATTGGAAATTGTTGTTGAATTACAGATGGGAATGTTATTTTTTGCCAATAAATGGTCATTTTGTACATTTCAAGGATTTCTGACCTTTTTTGTTCATAGTCAAACTTAGAACCTTGAGACATGTCAGGCCAGTAAGACCACATCCTGATACAGAACTGATGTAGATGTGTAAATGTCAGCTTAATGGTCAATATTTTCTTACCAAAATCTAGGATTTGTGGTGTTTGTTGCATTTATGTCATTTATAGAACAGTAAAATGTTAATTTTGCTCCTTTTCAGGCCTCTTTTATGTTGTCAATTATGTCATAACTACCTTTTTGACTTCATTTTTTAAGGCAATTGATGTAAAGGTCCAGACATCTTACTTCAGTACAATAATTGCAATAAAGATTTGTATGATGCCTCTGAGGTTTGAGATGTTGAAAACATTAAACTATTTCCAAATTTGTGAAAATTGTGTATTCTGTGACCCTTTTGTTAGAGAGGGGTGGACATATGCCGAATATACCTTTTTTATTCTTCCAGCAAGGCCTATTTTAACCATAATTCATATTAATTGCACCTATTTTAGCTTCTATGTACATATATTAGCCAGGGATGGTAAAACATATCTGTTAGACAGATTCCTTTGGTTATGTTAGCTCTGCAACCAAAGATAAGATTGATTCAGTCATTGACATTTTTAGGGGGTGGGGTTACATGTTTCAGTACAGACCTCTATAATTACAATCAATGCAATTGATTTGTGATTTTTCTGTTTGCATATTGTCCAGGGTTTCCAAAAATATATTACTTGCCAGTCTGGCTATCTAAAAAAGTGGAAAATTATTGGGTTTTTGACAGATGCTACATGTAAATTTTATACATTTTTCATGACATGGCAGTAAAAAAATATATTTTTGATAAAAATTCCAAATTATGAGTGTTTTCTATGTAGTTTGTTTGTAACTTGTCTAATTTTTTCACAGAGCTCAAATACTGCCTCTACTTAAAAAGATTTTTTAAATTTTAGCACAAAAGGCCCAGGGACCTGAGATGCACCACTGTACTTAAAGCAGCATGTATACTTAAAGGGCCATCATTTTTGCAGTTATTCTGAGATTTTGATTTCCTTTCACCAGCATGTTGCCAGAACATATGGGAAGCAAATACAAAAGGCCTTTTGGTGATATCCGAAGTTTCACCCCTATATAGGACACAGATCACCAAATATTCCTGGGCAGTCACCCACGAAACAAGGGCGAAAGTTATTTTTAGTCCTTCTCTCCCTTTCCCTTTTTCCTCCTTTTGCATGGCGATTTTTGTTGAATTTTTGGTGTAGAATCGAAGAAAAGGGTTTGAAAATACATTTTCTGCCAGGTTTTGGTGAATATTCATGATTTTGAGGCGGAAGGATACAAGAGTTGTGAGGTTGGTTACGTTGAAAGGGAGGGCCGAAAATTGCAAGGTTAGCTGTCTCTACTTCCAGCTTGTCTATCTCAAGTTTTTCATGAAGAACCTCATACATGCTTTTGGGCAAGAGTCTGCCACATGTTGCTCCATCTGTGGCAGAAAGCGTTTTTCCCAACGAATATTTGGGAAAAAGTTACAGCCGGTCTAAGAGACGAGAATTAACATTAAAGTCAATGGGGCAATAATTAGTGTTCTGTGGCCTGTCTGTGTATGACAAGGCTGTTACTGATATGCCTTAGTTTTGAAAATATGATGACTAATTTGTCAGAAAATATGTATAAAATGACTTGACTACAGAAAACCTAAAAAAAATTAAATTTAGAAAAAAATTTATCAAAGTTTTGGGAAAAATTGTGATTTTACTGCAAATTTTCCAATTTTCAGTTTTTATTTAATTTCTAACAGTAAGAAAAATATTTCAATGTCCAATTTTGGTGTATTCAGCCTCAGAAAGCACAGATAAAGTGAACAACATTGTAATTTCACCTAATTTTGTCTAAAAATCAGGAATATTAACAGAAAATCTCCAGATTCTCCCATTTCGATGTAAAAATTAATGCTTTCATACCTACTCAAATGAGTTAAAATTTCTAAAAATGCCCTTATTTTTATTGCTAATGTAACTTAGATGGGATCTATAAGTTTGTTATGTTTAGAAATAGCTCCAGCTTTCCTACAGAAAATGGAAAATTGGCAACACTGAGTTAATGATATTCAGCAGATGGGTTTGTACAAAATGGTCAAAACAGGGGTAGGCTCAATTTGGCCACTATTTTACCCAGAACAAGCATTTTTTTCTTCTTTAAAGCATTAAATTCTTGCATTTCCTTCATGTAGGAAGCAATATCCCAGTCTTTGTAGACATTTTTCACTCCATCTTTCTATTTAGAGGGGCTATAAATGCCCCACCCCACCCGTTTTTATTAATGTGATTTGAGAGATTTAATTGCACCTGTGTTGACAATTAAATGATAATAATTGGAAATTGTTGTTGAATTACAGATGGGAATGTTATTTTTTGCCAATAAATGGTCATTTTGTACATTTCAAGGATTTCTGACCTTTTTTGTTCATAGTCAAACTTAGAACCTTGAGACATGTCAGGCCAGTAAGACCACATCCTGATACAGAACTGATGTAGATGTGTAAATGTCAGCTTAATGGTCAATATTTTCTTACCAAAATCTAGGATTTGTGGTGTTTGTTGCATTTATGTCATTTATAGAACAGTAAAATGTTAATTTTGCTCCTTTTCAGGCCTCTTTTATGTTGTCAATTATGTCATAACTACCTTTTTGACTTCATTTTTTAAGGCAATTGATGTAAAGGTCCAGACATCTTACTTCAGTACAATAATTGCAATAAAGATTTGTATGATGCCTCTGAGGTTTGAGATGTTGAAAACATTAAACTATTTCCAAATTTGTGAAAATTGTGTATTCTGTGACCCTTTTGTTAGAGAGGGGTGGACATATGCCGAATATACCTTTTTTATTCTTCCAGCAAGGCCTATTTTAACCATAATTCATATTAATTGCACCTATTTTAGCTTCTATGTACATATATTAGCCAGGGATGGTAAAACATATCTGTTAGACAGATTCCTTTGGTTATGTTAGCTCTGCAACCAAAGATAAGATTGATTCAGTCATTGACATTTTTAGGGGGTGGGGTTACATGTTTCAGTACAGACCTCTATAATTACAATCAATGCAATTGATTTGTGATTTTTCTGTTTGCATATTGTCCAGGGTTTCCAAAAATATATTACTTGCCAGTCTGGCTATCTAAAAAAGTGGAAAATTATTGGGTTTTTGACAGATGCTACATGTAAATTTTATACATTTTTCATGACATGGCAGTAAAAAAATATATTTTTGATAAAAATTCCAAATTATGAGTGTTTTCTATGTAGTTTGTTTGTAACTTGTCTAATTTTTTCACAGAGCTCAAATACTGCCTCTACTTAAAAAGATTTTTTAAATTTTAGCACAAAAGGCCCAGGGACCTGAGATGCACCACTGTACTTAAAGCAGCATGTATACTTAAAGGGCCATCATTTTTGCAGTTATTCTGAGATTTTGATTTCCTTTCACCAGCATGTTGCCAGAACATATGGGAAGCAAATACAAAAGGCCTTTTGGTGATATCCGAAGTTTCACCCCTATATAGGACACAGATCACCAAATATTCCTGGGCAGTCACCCACGAAACAAGGGCGAAAGTTATTTTTAGTCCTTCTCTCCCTTTCCCTTTTTCCTCCTTTTGCATGGCGATTTTTGTTGAATTTTTGGTGTAGAATCGAAGAAAAGGGTTTGAAAATACATTTTCTGCCAGGTTTTGGTGAATATTCATGATTTTGAGGCGGAAGGATACAAGAGTTGTGAGGTTGGTTACGTTGAAAGGGAGGGCCGAAAATTGCAAGGTTAGCTGTCTCTACTTCCAGCTTGTCTATCTCAAGTTTTTCATGAAGAACCTCATACATGCTTTTGGGCAAGAGTCTGCCACATGTTGCTCCATCTGTGGCAGAAAGCGTTTTTCCCAACGAATATTTGGGAAAAAGTTACAGCCGGTCTAAGAGACGAGAATTAACATTAAAGTCAATGGGGCAATAATTAGTGTTCTGTGGCCTGTCTGTGTATGACAAGGCTGTTACTGATATGCCTTAGTTTTGAAAATATGATGACTAATTTGTCAGAAAATATGTATAAAATGACTTGACTACAGAAAACCTAAAAAAAATTAAATTTAGAAAAAAATTTATCAAAGTTTTGGGAAAAATTGTGATTTTACTGCAAATTTTCCAATTTTCAGTTTTTATTTAATTTCTAACAGTAAGAAAAATATTTCAATGTCCAATTTTGGTGTATTCAGCCTCAGAAAGCACAGATAAAGTGAACAACATTGTAATTTCACCTAATTTTGTCTAAAAATCAGGAATATTAACAGAAAATCTCCAGATTCTCCCATTTCGATGTAAAAATTAATGCTTTCATACCTACTCAAATGAGTTAAAATTTCTAAAAATGCCCTTATTTTTATTGCTAATGTAACTTAGATGGGATCTATAAGTTTGTTATGTTTAGAAATAGCTCCAGCTTTCCTACAGAAAATGGAAAATTGGCAACACTGAGTTAATGATATTCAGCAGATGGGTTTGTACAAAATGGTCAAAACAGGGGTAGGCTCAATTTGGCCACTATTTTACCCAGAACAAGCATTTTTTTCTTCTTTAAAGCATTAAATTCTTGCATTTCCTTCATGTAGGAAGCAATATCCCAGTCTTTGTAGACATTTTTCACTCCATCTTTCTATTTAGAGGGGCTATAAATGCCCCACCCCACCCGTTTTTATTAATGTGATTTGAGAGATTTAATTGCACCTGTGTTGACAATTAAATGATAATAATTGGAAATTGTTGTTGAATTACAGATGGGAATGTTATTTTTTGCCAATAAATGGTCATTTTGTACATTTCAAGGATTTCTGACCTTTTTTGTTCATAGTCAAACTTAGAACCTTGAGACATGTCAGGCCAGTAAGACCACATCCTGATACAGAACTGATGTAGATGTGTAAATGTCAGCTTAATGGTCAATATTTTCTTACCAAAATCTAGGATTTGTGGTGTTTGTTGCATTTATGTCATTTATAGAACAGTAAAATGTTAATTTTGCTCCTTTTCAGGCCTCTTTTATGTTGTCAATTATGTCATAACTACCTTTTTGACTTCATTTTTTAAGGCAATTGATGTAAAGGTCCAGACATCTTACTTCAGTACAATAATTGCAATAAAGATTTGTATGATGCCTCTGAGGTTTGAGATGTTGAAAACATTAAACTATTTCCAAATTTGTGAAAATTGTGTATTCTGTGACCCTTTTGTTAGAGAGGGGTGGACATATGCCGAATATACCTTTTTTATTCTTCCAGCAAGGCCTATTTTAACCATAATTCATATTAATTGCACCTATTTTAGCTTCTATGTACATATATTAGCCAGGGATGGTAAAACATATCTGTTAGACAGATTCCTTTGGTTATGTTAGCTCTGCAACCAAAGATAAGATTGATTCAGTCATTGACATTTTTAGGGGGTGGGGTTACATGTTTCAGTACAGACCTCTATAATTACAATCAATGCAATTGATTTGTGATTTTTCTGTTTGCATATTGTCCAGGGTTTCCAAAAATATATTACTTGCCAGTCTGGCTATCTAAAAAAGTGGAAAATTATTGGGTTTTTGACAGATGCTACATGTAAATTTTATACATTTTTCATGACATGGCAGTAAAAAAATATATTTTTGATAAAAATTCCAAATTATGAGTGTTTTCTATGTAGTTTGTTTGTAACTTGTCTAATTTTTTCACAGAGCTCAAATACTGCCTCTACTTAAAAAGATTTTTTAAATTTTAGCACAAAAGGCCCAGGGACCTGAGATGCACCACTGTACTTAAAGCAGCATGTATACTTAAAGGGCCATCATTTTTGCAGTTATTCTGAGATTTTGATTTCCTTTCACCAGCATGTTGCCAGAACATATGGGAAGCAAATACAAAAGGCCTTTTGGTGATATCCGAAGTTTCACCCCTATATAGGACACAGATCACCAAATATTCCTGGGCAGTCACCCACGAAACAAGGGCGAAAGTTATTTTTAGTCCTTCTCTCCCTTTCCCTTTTTCCTCCTTTTGCATGGCGATTTTTGTTGAATTTTTGGTGTAGAATCGAAGAAAAGGGTTTGAAAATACATTTTCTGCCAGGTTTTGGTGAATATTCATGATTTTGAGGCGGAAGGATACAAGAGTTGTGAGGTTGGTTACGTTGAAAGGGAGGGCCGAAAATTGCAAGGTTAGCTGTCTCTACTTCCAGCTTGTCTATCTCAAGTTTTTCATGAAGAACCTCATACATGCTTTTGGGCAAGAGTCTGCCACATGTTGCTCCATCTGTGGCAGAAAGCGTTTTTCCCAACGAATATTTGGGAAAAAGTTACAGCCGGTCTAAGAGACGAGAATTAACATTAAAGTCAATGGGGCAATAATTAGTGTTCTGTGGCCATATGTATCCACGGCTAGTTTATTTTTAGAACACACAGCTCATACATATGCTAATGTGAGCTAGTATAACGCGTCCAGTTTTCATTACAGTTTACACGTATTATATGGTGAGTTTACACATTTTATACTCTTAGAACAATTTACAAATTTATTAGTTCTAGAACAGTTTACAATAGTCTATGTCAGATGTGTTCTTTTTTTTTCATTTTCAAGTCATCATTCTGCACAACCCGTTGGTTAGTAGCTTGTCCATCATAAATATGAAACATTTGGCAAACAACACAACATAACTTTATAAATAGCTATGGTTATTTTATGAGATAATGGAAAGCTCAAGGTCGAACAGGGGTTGCGTGTCATAAATATAAAGCTAACGTATATGGCTGGCGGATGTGGACAAGATGATTTAATACACACATTAATTCGACATTTAATATACATATTAAATCGATTAAATATGTATATTAAGTCAACCAATGAGAGCATCGTTTTTAATATCTATATTAATTCCATTGATTTAATACACATATTAAATGGAATTAATATAGATATTAAAAACGATGCTCTCATTGGTTGATTTAATATACATATTAAATCGATTTAATATGTATAGAGAACAAGCAATACCGAAAGTGATTTTTCCTACATCATTAAGTCCTGTATTTCATACTGTATTGGGAGCAACCATTTAGTTGGTCAGTTCCAGTCTGATATTCATGAAATTAGATGCCGACAATGATTATGGTGTGACGGTACACAACCTAGAAATGTGACTTTTCATCAAAATCGGATAAGAATTGTGACCTGTAGAGAGTCCACAACCATGATATACCATATTTTTACACTATTCGCGTACAAACGGCGACCATTTCGTCCGGCAATTTTAGTATGATTTTCACGAAATTAGAACTCAACCTTCCTCATCAAAATCGAATTAAAATTGTGACCTATACAGGGTCCACAACCATGATATACCATTTTTTTAACAGTATTCGCGTACAAACGGCGGCCATTTTGTCTGTCAATTTTGGTCCGATTTTCCCGAAATTCAAACTCAACCTTCCTTACGGTGTAACGGTGATGTAATCAAACGGTTTTTTTTAAATCGGATAATAATTGTGACCTCCAGAGGGACCACAAGCTAAAGAAAGGGGGATTTTGCGTATAACCAGGGGCCATAATTCAGGAAGTTACGATACAATATGTGCAAATATCGAAAAGAACCAAGATCTTTGGGTTATAACCATGAATTTCAAGTTTCATCAAAATCGAATTAAAATTATGACTTTTACAGGGTCCACAACCTTGATATACCATTTTTTAACAGTATTCGCGTACAAACAGCGGCCATTTTGTATGGTAATTTTGGTCTGATTTTCCCGAAATTCGAATTCAACCTTCTTTAGGGTGTAACGGTGATATAATCAAACGGTTTTTCAAATCGGATAATAATTGTGACCTCCAGAGGGACCACAAGCTAAAAAGGGTGATTTTTCGGACAATCAGGGGCCATAATTCAGGAAATAACATTCCGATAGCCGCAAATATCAAAAGGAACCAAGATCTTTGGGTTACAAACATGCATGTCAAGTTTCATCAAAATCGGTTCAAAATTGTGACCTCTATAGGGTCCACAAGCTAAAAACGTGATTTTTCGTACAATCAGGGGCCATAATCCATGAAGTTTTGATCCGATACATGCCAATATCGAAAGCAGCCGGGATCTTTTGGGGATAAACCTATATTTCAAGTTTCGTCAAAATCGGATAAGAATTGTGACCTGTCCACATCCGCCAGCCATAAACGTATTGGGTTCCATTTAAACCGCTAATAACAAAGTCTTAAATTGAATAGCTTAATTAACTAGATGACAAAGATAGCATAGTCTTTTTTTGGTTTTGGCATGTCTGTCCGTCGTCCGTCCGTCGGACATGAACAATTTTAATTTCTCTAGCTCTCTTCTGTATCGCTGCATATCATTATTATTACTGTTCATCTACGACTTATTTCTAAGGTAAAAAATACCGAAGAGTTGATCATAGTATGAGTGATCCAAGAATCGGACTGTTGACAGGGGTAATTCGTGCTATTGTATATGTCGACGATATTTCACATCTTGTGGATTTATGATTGGTTTTTAATATTTTTTGTCTGTTTCATGTCGATTATGGTAAATTTAAAGTTATATTTTGTCGAGTTCCACTTTTAATTTTATAACACATTTCTGTGAAGCTGACTATATAGTTTTAACCCCTTTATTCTTTTGATAATCCCCATGCTTGCTCCTACCACGAGAACAATTTGTGTGTGTGTGTGTGTGTGTGTGGGGGGGGGGGGGTAACGCGATGGCCCCCGACTAATCTCCACAAATCTTCTACTAAAGAATCGCTGAATTAAATTTTAATATTACTGTAAAACGCGCGAAGAACACCTTTGGTATTTTCTTTTAAACAGAAATCTTCCCGGTTGATAAACAATGGAAGCTGAGCCATGTGAAGCCGTTGATGGAGGTGGTAATGTAATGAAACTAAACAAGATTGGGGACAGAATATTTCCCTACAATATTCAATCTGAATCATGGCGTGGTATGCGTGACTTAAAATCTAGAGTGGATGACATATTTATAATAGAGTATGCCAAGTCAGGTGAAGTATCTTCATTTATCTGGGAGTGATTAAATTATTAAACAATATGCTTAATTTTCCTTTTTAAGTTCGTTTTTAAATTTAATCTATGTTAGAACTTTAGATGTATCAGTATAAATACAAAATATTGCGATAACGACGTTTCATCCCGTTTCAAAGTATCGGATGAACGCCCATTCATGAGTGTTGTGATTGTTGTTTTCATTTTGTATTGCCGTTTTCTCTTGATACATGTATATAGGACTACGTGCGTGCAGTCCTGAGTGTCGTGACCGTGTTACGTGTGTTTTTGAACAGCAACACGTTATTATCATTTGTCTTGTATAAATTTATTGTCATTTCCTTTTATGAATAGGACTTCATTGGGTGTATGAAATTGTAGCCATGCTCCGTCGGGGAGAGACTGAACTATTAAATAGTATTATGGAATTAAATCATATTGACTTTTTGACACCGGCACTGGTGGACCAGATGTCATCACCAAGAACTCTCTGTACACATCGTTATATTAACGAATTACCGGGCGATATGTTGGACCTGAAATGTAAAATAATTCAACTTGTAAGAAATCCCAAAGATGTGTGTGTTTCGTATTTTCATCACCTACGAGAACTGAAACGTTTAGAGTATGAAGGTTCATTTGATGACTTTATTTCCATGTATAAAAGAGGGGACGGTAAGTACTGTAAGCTAGTATTTTTTTTATATAAATAAAACAAAACCATTATTATTGATATTTAAATTAAAATTTAACCCAAAGTGCATAATTGTTTGAGAGAGAGGACCCTGCAGAGAAAACGCACAGGTGACCTTACTCTTTGTCACGTACGAACGGGGAATAGGAATTATGTCACTCTGACTGAATGGCAGACCTTATGATCCAACGCGCACGCGTTGACCATTCGATGCCATTCGATAATAATTGGTAAAAATAAATGACAATACATCATAATCTTCTATGCATCAAGACCATCGAACACAAATTATGATGATGACTATAATAGCTACAAACACATAAACATGTCAACTCTTGGCCTTGTAAATGCATACGATAGTTGCCATTATCTTATGGCTATATTATGACTTATAATACTACATCCAAATCTTACATATTATCGTACATGATTGTACTTTTAACGTACATGAGACCCCTTCCCCTCCCTAAGCACCTTAAACAATTAAATGAAATATTTATAAAATAATTAGCTTAAACGTTTGTGGGAAACCTCCGATGTCCGATCTGCTGCAATCTGTAAAATTGTCGTAAAGCTGCAGGAATGTAATTTAGTTTCACTCCAGTTACACCCTAGAATAGAAACGAAATAAAACGGGGTTTAACTTCCTACTCTTATGTCGAATTCCAACTGCCAAGGGAGTGTACATGGTATCTTGGTTTTCCGAACGACCATATATAGTTACCCCTGCCATGCCTCCTGCAACACCTACCAGGTCAAACCATGCCGGAAATTTCCGATGAACCTTTTCAGCTAATCCATGGGTCGAATACGGGACCTCCATGTCTTATACACTGAGCCACCGTGGTTCCCGTGCAGTTAAATATCAATTTATTGAGACACATGTTTATCATTTAAGTTCCCTTTAACTCATGGGAAGACAATTTTCTTCACTGGAAGAAGTTTAAACATGATAATCCAGGCTATCCAATACATACAATTAGATATGAAGACATGAAAAGTGTAAGTATTTCTTTCATATCGCATCATTTCTGAGAACAGACACTTAAAGGTCATAGCTAACTTTAAAAAAGACAGACTGAAGGGTGAGATGTATTATATATAGATACATATATACTCTACGCAGCATATCAAAAATTTTAATTATTTATTACAAAATCAAAAACAAATGGATAAGTGAAATTAATAAATACACGTTCTTGTCGGTGATTAGTATAAGGGCTGTTTATTTTAAATCTCAATTATCCAAAATTTGGTCAATTTGTGAAATTGTTGGATATTGTACCTGTTTTCTGACAGGGTCAGCTGTCTATAAGTCGTTCGGATGGAACAAAAAACGAGGTCCCGTGTACATATTGAAGTGCACGTAAAAGATCACTTGGCAGTTGGAATTCGCTATAAGAGTGGGCCGTGGCGCCGCTGCCCGGGCAAAATTTCCCTCGTAGCACACGCTGTATGGCTATGTCCGTCACCATTAGCCAAGTTTAGGGGCAGAACAATAGGACGTTAAACCCCATTTCATTTCATTTTCCTATTTTTTTTCAGAGACCAGCTGAGGAGATTAAAAAGATAGCTGACTTTTTAGATATTGTATGTTCTGAAACGACGTGTCAAGATATCGCCCTAGCAACATCTTTTCCTAAAATGAAACAACAGAAAGAATCCCTTGAAAATAAGTTTTTGTATGCATTCAAAAGTGGTAAAGACATAATGTATAGAAAAGGTGAATACTAAAAAAGACTATTGTTTCGTTGTGTCGCGGTTGACTCGGGGCCCAGTTTGACTCGTATCATAGTTTTTATAGTAAGCACAATAAATAAGGGGTGCAATCCTGGAAATTTTTTCAGGACCACCCATTAGCGGTTTCTTGTAGGCCTACACCTATATATTATATAGTCCCTTGTAATTGCGGAAGAACCACCCATTACGGTTCCTTACAAGTTACCGATCTACTTCGGTGTGTGATAGTTCCTAGTAATTTTACAAGGGTTACCCATTAACGTTTCCTTATATATAGTTTGTTATAATTTTACCAGGACCATCAACTAACTTTCCTTATAGGTCTACACCTAGTTATTATGTATTTCTTTATATATTTTTTCTGTTATTATTTCAGGAGACACGGGAGACTGGAAAAATTATTTTTCATCTGCAGAAGCAGAATCCTTTGATGAATATTATCGTCAAAAGTTAGATACAGTTGATCATATATATCTATCAGATAAACCTTCACCTTGTTCTTCTTTATAACCGTGAAAATAAACATAAACAACCTCCATGATAATATATAAATAACATTTGTACATTAAATGGCGAAATTATCTGTGAAAAGTTGAAAATTTCCGGTTAAATCGGGAATTTAGAAAATTAGACTGTATTGTGTTGAGTTTTCCCAAATATTTTCTTAACGATGTATTAGTTAATATTTTGATAAAGATCTAGCTATTCTTGCTATTATAGTTCAAAGATAGATAATGTCTTGGAAATATTATTCAAATATCTTCATTCTAAGCGAAATTGTCACTGTTTGAAGTTTTAACAAGATGTTGCATAAATTGTTCATTATCGTAATAATGTACTTGCTATTCGAGACTTAGCCTCGATCGTGTTTTAGTCCGTTTAGGTCAACATCATCCGATGTTCTAGAGAGTGGGTTAAAGCCATGCCATATGAATAAATATTCACATAATAGCTTGTTATATAACTTTTGAAACTAATATAAAATCTGCATTAGGCTGATATAGCTCTTACATTATGCATCTTTAACGCCTCTTCAAGATCACTTTTTTGACTAGACACAGCCTAATCCTATAGACAGTATACATCCTCTAGACAGCCTAATCATATATGCATATTGCATATTCTCGAGATAACATAATCGCATACATTATACATTTTATAAACAGCATAATCTTATTCATATACATGTACATCATAATCCCGTGTTCCTTGCATATTATCTAGACATCAAATCATAAGTGCAGGGCACATGACACCTTTTCATTTGACGTCATATTCCCTGTCGCCGTTACTAAAAGAATTAGAAGATTTCGAGGTTTTGTTAAGTTATTACAGTTTAATCAATAATAATCTACGAATCTGATTAAAATGAAATGTTAATTATTTTTATTATTATTATTATTTACCAATAGTTGAACTTATCGATGGTGTGTGTTTATTGCTATGCATGAATTATAATAATTTAACAACCCAGACGTAAATACAGGAGCGGAGTATAGTGGGGTGCCAGCCTCCGACCGGATTTTTTTATGTTTGGAAAATCTCCAAAAGTAAAACTCAAAGACGAGGAATCCGGGGATATGGACCGTTTGTGACAGGGGCACCCAGTCCATTATAGGTGAGGGTGGCCCAATGGGTGCCCTCGGTTCAAGAAAAGGGTCATTGAAAAGGAGAAAGGGGCCACTGTGTTTTGTGCAAGGGCCCCTGGATCTAAGAAAAGGGCCTCGTTTAAATCAATGCAAGAGCCCCTCTTATCCAATAATAAGACAGATGCGGTACCCCATCATTCACCAGGGCAAGTTTTCATTTGTCGTTTTTTGTATTTTTATTCAACGCACCGCACCGCATTGGGCGCTGGATATTCGTTAGCCTTCGTTATGATGGAAGTCTGTTGATATCAACATTGTTCAATATATACTGTGCTTAAAGGATTTGCCATCCCCCGGAATCAATAGCTGAGAGTATAATTATGCTTTTTGTTTATTACATGCAAGGTGTGTGTACGTATGTATGGTGTATCTGCTACGCGGGTTTGTCTTATTGGTGTTTGTTTGTGTGTGGTGCCATCTTCATGCTCCAGTGTCCATCGTGAACCCCGTGCAAGAGTCACATTAAGATTGCCTTTACTTATCTGGACTACACCCAGTAATTTGTTCAAAAATATTAATTTTTACATGGCCAAGAATTAACATTCAATTAATTTGCTTTACTTAATTTCTTTCAAACAAATTTATTCAAAAATTGAAATTACTTTCACTTAATCTCTGGAGGCCCTCCGTCGGACGAAGGCCCTGCTGCCACTCATAAAGCCCGTGGATGATATTGATCCTAGGAGTGGGTTACTAATCATTGCATGTCGTATGCCCGTCAATATTAATCCAGTCATATTTGGACAACGAAATCGCCGGTTTAGTTTGTGTCTTAACACCAAAAGTCAGGTCAAAATATGCAGTTTAATCCCCAAAAAAATTCTGGCAGAGTTTAGTGTACTTTATAACATACTAAATGTTTACCAAAGTAAGACCCCCGATGGCGTCAAAGATGGCCATCGAAACGTCTTTCATGATCATTCTGGATCTATCAACTTAAATTTGATGATCTTGGGGTCTATTCCTATGTTTTGGGTTGCAAAGAACTCATTAAGATCATTTTTAAAAAAAATGTTGTTGGCATTGTATGTCAAAAATGGCCACCAACACCTCCAAATTTCCGCAAGTCCATAACTATTGACCCAAATTTGGTGATCTTGATGTCTATCCCCCGGTTTTGGGGACAGGGAACATATTAAGACAATTTTGGATATCACTTTTCCGGACGGCTAACTCAAGGGAGACAAACCTATTTTATGGATTTTTATTGGACTTTTTATCGTGTGACTTTTCCAGATGGCTAACGCAAGGAAGACAACCCTATTTAGTGGCTATTAAACTCGAGTAAGACCATAATTCTTATTCCCCACAATGCAAAAGACCCCTTCACGCAATCGAATTATTAAAATATGTTAGTCCCGAAATGACCTAGTTTGTGTCGAATTGACTTTTAACAAGATTTCTTTCTCTCTATTCCCAAGCTACTCCGAATGTGAACCGTTATATGCATTTGTTTTTTTTTTTTATCCCATTTAAATGCAAAACTTCGTTGACTGGCCTAGGAACTCCAGAAACTAGGTCTTACAGCAGGACAAAATATAACTAATTTCTGTTATGGTGGTTCTGCTACTATTTCTATATATTCATTGCATTTCCATAGATACCACAAAACCACTCTATGGGGTTGTGCAAATACATTTAGTTGGAATCTACTGAGGATTCTCAAAAAGAAGTTTAAAACGTCTAAATATTCCCTTACAACAACCATGTTTGACCTATATTTGAACAATCCAAGAAAGCACTAAAATGGATCAAACTTTTATAAAATCCATGAAGTGGATGAATCAATCTAATTGTTCAAATTGGCCTCTTTTCTTTGATTACAAGTTTTGGTTGATGGTTTAATGTTTGATGTCTCAACATCGCAACACTTTTTGAGATAAACATATGGTTCAATTTTATTTCAATAATTTTCTTGCACATACATGTATAGTCTGCCGGATTTAGATTATTTCCTGGAAAGAAGTCCTATCAAAGCAAACTTGGTCTCAAATGAAAGGTGGGGTCCGTAGGTACTCCAGAAAAAAATGACCCATGGTGATCGCTTGGGGAAAATTTTTGGGGCGGGGTCAAAGGTCAAAGTTGACCAATCATAAAATAGCAGTCAATATCTCAAAAACTATCAATGTTAGACCCTATAAATTTATTATTAACATCATGTACATAATTTCTACTATGCTAGATGAGTGGACAGCGATGTCCGATACTCTGAACCTTGATTCTTAAGTTGCAGGTATTCTTCCAATGGGGAGTGGGGGGGGGGCTGACAAAATGTCGAAATTTCATGTTTTATTCGACTTTTGCGCACAGCAATCAACTTTTGTGCATAAGTCGACCAACACTGCTTAAGGAGACCTGAACGTCGGTCATGCACTGTATAGACCTCTAAAGGGACGGGAATCGATTATCGGGTAAACCAACAAAAAAAAATAACCCGAAAACTTAAAAGGGTTACGTGTCCGGATAAGCAGTTTTTTTGATGTTCACATCCAAATGACTCTATATTTTGGCAATTATTTTTGTGAGACACTGTTCAAATCCAGATAGTCCCTTTAACTTTAAGTGTGCGAATTCCCTTCTATCTCGGATAACTACGAGAAAGCTGGGGGCCAGGGTGAAATGGCCAAAACTGACGATTTGACTCAACTTCAGCCTTCAAATATCATTTCCCGATTTACACTTACCTCAGATATAGCATCAAAAACTCTGCTTAAAGTGATAATTTCATATTTTCTAAGAGAGTCAAAACATATTTATTTCTATGTCTTTTGCTCAAAATATACGATCATGGGCAATATTTCAGGGGAGAGGGGTTTAAATCGCCGACACAGAAAATAATAACACAATTACCTCCCTTGTTTTCCCATTCCCCTCCATGCTATGGCGATCTTCAAACGTTTGAATTTGAAGTTGAAAATGATATTTTTGCCAATTTCTCAACTGGCAACAGTGAATTATAGGATTAATAGGATTATTCTTTAACAAGGTATGCCTGTTTATAGATACCATCTATTTTAAGACTTTATTTTCATATATTTTAAAAATATAACTACAAAATATGAAATTGCAGTTTTCAGTAGATCTCCGACCCATTCTTCACCGGTTAAGAATCCCCCTTTACCCATCAGAGATGAGTTAATTATTTTTTCGTTAAAAGTCCACGGATTTTATATAGCTCGGGGGTTGATTTAGTTGATGACTCAACAGCTCCATCCATGCGTTTTGTTCCACCCAAATACAATCTGTAGGATTCGTCATACTCGTGATATTCATAAATCCTCTAATTGCTCTGGTACCGTGTTGTCGACCTACTCACTAATGTGCCAAGAGAAGAAGTCTTGATTTCAGCTTCATCAACTTCACATTATCCAATCCTTCAGAGCTTGACAAACCAAAAAATCACACACACATCCAATTTGAGTCCTTATATCTTTCCGCGGCAACATCGTCCATCAATTGAGAAGGTTATTTAAAACATAAGCAGGAATACAAAACAAATTCCACAAAGACGCATCAACTAAAGAGTTAGTAAATGCTAATGGAAAGTCAAAGCTCACAAACCTACATTCCTGAAAGGTTGTGTCTATCAAATTAAGTATAGATGTGGATAATAATACATTGATGAACTCAAACGACCCTAGACCATGTGCATGTGTCCAAAGCCCCCCTCCCCTGTTTCCTAGCTCCGTTGATATAATCTTACCTAAGATCGAGTTAAACATTACGTCGACACATTAACTCGGTCATTTTGAGACAACCACATAGGTGTGTGGTGCAGTCCCCCTGCACTTACTAATAGGCCTAACTTTTCATTTCTATGGTGAAACTTTGCAAAGGTGGAACTTTGCCCAGACACCCGCATTTAAGTCCATTGGTATAACATGAGAAATCTGTTATAACAACAAATTTAAAAATAAGAATCGTCAGTTTTGGCCATTTTACCCTGACCCACGCTTTCTCGTCCTTATCAGAGATAGAGGGGGAATTCTCACACTTAAAGGGACTATCTGGATTTGAACAGAGTCTGAAAAATAATCGCAAAAATATAGTGTCGCTTGGATGTGAACATCAAAACTGCTTATCCGGACACGTAACCCTTTTAAGATTTCGGGTCAATTTGTTTGGTTGGGTTACCCGATAATCGATTCCCTATAAAGTGCATGGCCAACGTTCAGGTCTCCTTAAACAGTGTTTTTGGCTACACCTGATGTTGGTCGACTTATGCACAAAAGTTGATTGCTGTGCGCAGACGTGGAATAAAACATGAAATTTTGACATTTTGTCACCCCCCCTCCCCCATGGGAAGGAGACCCGCAACTTAAGAATCAGGGTTCAAAGTATCGGACATCGCTGTCCACTCATCTAACATAGTGGAAATTGTGTACACGATGTTAATAATAAATTTATAGGGTCTAACATTGATAGTTTTTGAGATATTGGCTGCTATTTTCTGATTGGTCAACTTTGACCTTTGACCCCGCCTCAAAAATTTTCCCCAAGCGATCATGATGGGTCATTTTTTTCTAGAGTACCTACGGATCCCACCTTTCATTTGAGACCAAGTTTGCTTTGATGGGACTTTTTTCCAGGAAAACACATAAATCTGTGTTTATCCGGCAGACTAGTAGGGGTCTTTAGTAGTGGGAGGAAACTGGAGGATCCAGACACAATCCATGAGGTTGGACAGCCAACCCTACTCCTTGTCATGTACAAGCCGAGAATTGAAAACATGTCACCCTCATTCAATAACAGACCTTATCAAATGCTCATCGTTGACCATTTGGCTCTCCCCTTCCAAAGATATTATGGTATTATTTGGATCTATTGGAAGTAAACACAAATTAACAAGCTATAACACCACTTGAGCCATGTGTCAAATCCTAGTTTTCTTGAACAATAATCTTTATCCCTGTATTTCAGAAATATAGTCCACAGTAACATGAATTTTCTATAGTAAAGTCATACAGCGACAGTAAGAAAACGGGCAAAGTAATTAGTTATTCAAACTATAAAGCAAATGTTGTTTGTAATGAGAATGAATTCATTAATGATAAATCAACTGATTCATGATATATGTACAATTATTTATTCTGGTAGATGTAACATCACTGATCTCATTATACAAACCCATAATAGAAGCCATGTTTGGAATAAATACAAGGGAATATGCTGTGCTAATGGGACCATTTTAGATAATTAATAATGATACTATAGAAATGGTTCAAGCCAATGAAGAAAGTCCATAGATCTACCATACAAGAAGATAGGAGAATAGAAACCTAACAAATCATAGTTAACTGATCATAAATTTACTAGTATTACTCATCATAATATTAAAATTGAATAGCTTAAGAATACAATATACACTGTGGCCCATTAGCAGCTTAACTTAATCATAAATAAGAAATTATAATGAAAAAAGAAACTTTAATAGCCTTATATATCACATACATCAATGAAAAAACTCACATGTTACTACACACTATCAACATAGAATAAAATCTTCCTCTTTATGTGAATATATTATATATTTATAGGTTGTATTACATGTACATTATGTTCAATATAGAGAGTAAAGAGTTCAATATGAAAAGGCAGCAAATGCGTGGAGAGTTATTTCCCTTGTATTTGCTGATATTAATAAAACAAGAACAATTATACACAAATACAGACAAACATTGAAATGATATTGAACAATAAGACTTCCATTGTGATATTTATTTCTCAGTAACACAATACAAATAATAAAACTGTTACCAGTTGATAATATTTCATGGTTATTCTTAATTAAACACAAGATTCCTAATCAAAACAAAACAACTGAAATTCCAGAACCATTCATGAATAATTGTCGGAATGCTTTTTTTTACTAGTAAAATATATCATCTCTGAAATCTTTCGCACCTTGTGTTTGTTTTTTTTGTATAGTTAAAATTTCAAGCATGACAAGTATTAAATTAAATACATATTGAACTGATACATATGTTAATTGAATTAAATAATATATCTCTAAAATCATCAGAACAAAACAATTTAAAGACGCACGTAAATAATATATACCAATGGATATCTTTGTCACAGTCCAACCTTAACAACTTCATGTAGTGGTCATCATTTTCTCAACACCTTTCAACATACAAATATGATATAAAAAAAGAAGAGGCAAAAAAGAGAATTACTTCAAGTAATTCTAAGAGATGCATGGATTTATATTATACTTTAAAATATTTCAATTGTCTATTGTGCTACAAGTTTCTTTTATACCAAATTTCTCAATTTCCATTTTCTCAGCTTGGAGAACTTAAACCCTAATTCTTTTAAACCACAGCCTTTTGAGAAAATATGTAAATATTCATGATATAATAAGTTATACTTTTTGAGCATTTCAACCAAAAGGGGTTTAAGAGAATTGGGGTAGAGTGGATTGTTGGGGGTCGTGTAGGAGAATGTTAGGAAATAAAAGTCAATGCTTATAAAAAGAAGTCATAATATAAATATGGTCACCTATAACATTATGTTTATATTATTAAATCAAACAATGACATATCTTTAGTTTTTACATTGATGAATAGAGGATGTGAACAACTAAAATTCTTGTTTCTGTTTTAAAAAAAAAAATCCTCAAAAAGAACATCTTTTAATTTAATATCATATACAAACTTCCCACAGTAATACAGAGCTAGGTCTTTATTGTACACACAATCGATCACAAGGAAAAACAAAGCAAAATTATTTTTGTCACCATCTGAGAAATAAATTTGGCTTTATTTTTCGACTGCTATTAAAATATTTTCCCCCATGTCTTTGTAAAATATGTGCTAAACGACATCAATAACCATGTGAAGTCAGCAACCACTTTTCAAAATAAACGGGATAAGTTCTTTTTTTAGTGTTGGCTGTGTAAACTGTTAGTATTGATGTTCTCACTATGTTAAATAAATTTTAACAACATCCTCCTCCACTTTGTTTAACTGGAGTGCTTGAATTAATTTTTACTGTTGGTTTATGTTCTGAGGCGGCAGTCACAGGGCCCATTCTGTTCTTGATCTCGGCAGCCATCGTCATAAATGCTTGTTCTACATTTGTAGCATTCTTAGCACTGGTTTCTAGGAAAGGAATTCCTAACTGGTCTGCATACTCCTATAAATATTATATTATACAAAAAAATAGAAAGTCATAAACTGTTTTAATTAGCCAGTCAAGGAAAATAGCACAAAAGCCTTATCTATTCTAACCACCAGCTGCAGATTTGACCCCCAGTTAATTAATAATGGCAAGATGAAGTTTGTTGTGCCATTATGTCCAAATTTCTGAGTTCAAATGTTGGTAACATCGTGACACTTTTATTACATGCAGAGTTTATCTGAAGTGTCAGTTTTGAGAATTCTAGACACAGGTTGAATGAATAAAGAGCAGACATATTGTTGCCTGATTTTAATATATAATTAATATAAATCCAATGAATATACAATTCTAATAAAATCAATTAATTTATTAAACATCTTTCAACCCACCTTTGCTGTTGTATAATCTACAACTTTTTTAGCCGTCAAATCACATTTATTACCCACAAGAAGTTTGTTTACATTTTCACTAGCATACCTATCTATCTCTTGAAGCCACTGTTTTACATTATTGAAAGACTCCTGAAAACAGAATGATGGAATTTATATTAAACACTTGTATCAAATTGCTGCGATCAGTATTTCTAAGCAGCACATTGTCAGCATCTTGTGGCAGTGGGCCAAAGTTTTCTATCAATCATGTCATAGCCCTTGTTACAACATTGTCATAAATTTACAAATAAGCGACTTCGGCAACCTTGGTCCTTGTTTCTTGTTTCGCCATTTTGGTCAGTCACATCATATGCCAATTTGCATTTAATCAGTGATAAGACTGTAGATCAAAGAAACTGCGCACAACTGTATCCCCCAAACATAACTAATTCAAAATCAATTTAGTCAGTTTAACGGGAGATATAAATCAACTGGTTCAAACAATTTTTGTTGCAACTAGTTCAGTATTAGGTTTAGTGATCTAAACAGATTTGTTAATAACCGAACTGTTCGTGATTTGAAATTTTAAGATATATCATTGGGGTACACATCAGAGTTGGGATTTCAAAATTTTACGTGTCGGACATTTTACCGAAAATAAAGGGGCATAACTCTTATCGTTATTTAAGCAGACAAATTCATACCACAATTAAAAGTCACATGTCAAAATATTCAAATCACGTGCATAACAAAAATAGGTGAACCTCGCTATTTTTCACACCTAATTCCCGTACGGCATTCAAATTCATGTCAGTAAATGTCGTACAAAATTAAGCATTTTCGTAATACATTGAATGAAAGCTTGCCGATCCTGCTTCGGCATAAAATTCACAACGGTAATATTCCTTTAGATTTACGTGGCAGCAAATGAATGCCGAACTTCCGAAATAAGAATAGTTTGTGATGTCAGAACATCGTTTTTTCTTTATAAAAAGTCAACAAAATATTCAAATCCGTGCGTAATAGAAATAAGAACACGGCAGCAAATGAAAGAAAAGCGTTCGAAATAATACTTGCGGTGATGACAAAAGGCATAGCTGACTTCAGCGTATTGCCGCTATGGCGTACGTGACCCACAGCTTCATATATTACTTGTGGTGATGAGAAAAGGCATAGCTGACCTCAGCGTATTGCCGCTATGGCGTACGTGACTTATAGCACACAGCTTCATAGTAAGCACTGCCTAACATTTTAAGCAATATTCGTGCGGCGCTCGAGATCACGGGGAAAGTGCCACTGTGGATGAGAATTTATATATGGATTCTTAAAAGATATCGTAGACAAAATGAATTAGGGTGTTATAAAACAATATACTCTTACGATATGTGACATCTATGATTAGTTGATAGATGCTGTCGGCTCACATCAATGCGATTAAAATGCCCGACAATTGAAGACCACGAGGTAAACAGGTGAATTAAAATTATAATCACTCTTATTGGATTGATGAATAGTCCGACAAAGGGAAAGCAATGACTTCTGTTTAAGATTAGATTGATGAATTGTCCTACAAAGGATTAAGTCAATCAATCAAGACAGATTAAGTAGTTAATCAAGGTAGGTTTATTGACGGTATAACACGATAAATACGTTGATCACTTAATTACATAATCAATCCTGCCTATTGTCAACGATAATCGGGTTGAGTGGTAGTTATACTCTCAGTACACTATATTAATTTTGGAATTTTGAATATTATTCACTATGTCTTGATGTCCGATTGGGCATATTCCCGGTCGGACAACATTGTCCGTTTGGAAAAAAAATTCGGACAAGTCCGGAATATACGGGCGAAATCCCAACTCTGGTACACATATACTAGTTAATTCTGATATTCAAATAGTGTAGGTTGATACAATGACTGAAGTTAAACATACCTGGTCCGTAACATCATATACAACAATAATACCATGAGCTCCTCTATAATAACTAGATGTGATTGTACGAAAACGCTCTTGACCAGCTGTATCCCACTGAAATAACAAATTTCATTATTGTAACCTCTAGATTTACATAAACAGTTAATTTATACTTTATTTCAATGACGATTACCAATCATGATCTCGATCAGCTCTTCTTACTTAAAGCAAGGGCAAGCTATAAATGTTTACACTTTTGTTAAGAACAGAAACATAAAATTCATCTATTGCTTTGCTATGTCTGAAAAAGTTACGCAAATCTCAATTTTGTAATACTATTACAATAAATACACTAACGGTATACAACGGTAATGCTAAAATATCTCTTTAGCACGATGAAAGCCAGGGGTAAGGATGCAACGATACATACAAAAATAATCGTGATTAATCATGATTATTGCGAAATGAATAATCGCGATATCTTGGATTATCGTGAGGAGATCTTTTATTGTGATAATTGAAATATTCATGCTAAAAGGATTCATTACCGCGATTATTAAAACTAATAAAACCGATTATTAAAACTAATAAAAGCATAACCAGTCTAGATAAAATATAGGCTACTTTACAGTATTACAGTAGGATTAGTGATGCATTGAAATGGCTACACCAGGGTTTTACTGATGTCAGATGTTGACAGTGAAACATATCGGTGATGCAGATACAAATACCGATAGTGGTCTATTAAAAAATATTACATATTAAAATGCCTCGAATTATCTCTGGGGATTCATGAAAGACGAACACAATGTTTATTGAAAGAATACCGAGTTAGAAATGCACACAATCTATTGAGAATTTAATTATTTATGGTATTATTAATTAGTAAATTAGTAAAGGATTTTTCTACTACGTCACTAAAAATGCCCCACTGCATTTCTTCATATTTAATATTGTTGTAATAAAAAAAAATGTCTATCAACATTCATATCATCACGAAACGTGTAAACTTTTTATTCACTCGTAGATAGACAAATGACTCGTCATACAATGATTTCCAGTGTCAATTAATATGGCTCTAATATGTTCTGTGGTACTGTCATATGTTTCAAAGTTTTGTTGAGTATCATAAATATTAAAGTTATCGAAACTTGTAAAGCCATTTTCTCTTCGATCTAAACTCCATAATTTTCATTTCCTTTTCTAACCATAATAAAAGAAATATTATCCAGACGCATAGTTTGTACTATAACATATGAGTAGTTGCCGACTGAATAATCAATCATCAACAATCGGGTCATGGTCTCTATGATGATGACGCTCTACTCATATCCGCCTGCAGTAGCCTAGTGGGGTTACTAGAAACTGTTTACACGAGGTGTTTTATCATCCTTCTGTCATTTTGACGAGAATTCGGTCGAAATAATACAATATACTTTCCTAATTTTATAAATTTGATTCTCCCAAATCATAATCGTGATATAACGATTATTGAGAAAGGAGACGATTATTTAATCGCCTGACCCAATAATCGCGATTAATCATAATCCTCGGGGTATCGCTGCATCCTTAGCCAGGGGTCTTGATAACTTTTCGAACTTGGTTAGCAGTTCTGCAAATCAAGTTAGATAAATTCAGGCAAATTGATTAGCAGTGTCCAGTATTGATTAGCAGTTTGTGAATACCCATGGACTATACAAGTTCGGAAAACTGTGATTGAAGTAAAATCTATCTGTTGAATTTTACAATAAGTGCAAAGCTTTATGTTAGTCACACTAAGTCACTATTTCAAAAACTATTGTCATAAATATTTCAATGTCTGCTCAATGCTGTGTATCCTCTCTCATGACATGTTATTAACCAGTAAAAAACATAGAAGGCCCCCTTATCGTCATTAAAAACAATTCAGGAGGATGTACATGTAACTGTGTAATATAGGGGGCGCTAAAACTTTGCTTTTAGCAGCAATAGATATTGGATAGTAGAAGATCTTGACTGGTGAAGAAATGTTGGAAAGCCTTATAAAAACTATCCACAAAAGAAGCAAAATTTATGATTAGGATTTGTGCGAATCAAGTTAGCTACTTTGGAGGTAGTTATCACTGTTCAGATGTGGAAAGTACATGTGAAAACTTCCCACAGGCAATGTGTGACATATATTTATAATATTTTCTGCTACATATCTTAATAGCCTTGTGATCATCTATCATTGTTTCTGGTTATATTTGTAATCTCTTATTATGGCTAGGACTCACATTGTGTGTATACTTTTATCTCAGTAGTGAAGACGTTGTCTACCAGCTACAACAATGCCACCATGTACAGTTCGTTTCTACATTTATATCAAATGAGACCTGGTGTTTATTCAAATGAATGAAAAATCTTGTGTGCAGAATTATCAGCTTTCTGAAAAATCTCTTTGCTTTTACTAACTTTTAGATTCAGAACAAAGAAATTATCCAGAATTAACAGTCAACATATCAATTATCATGCTTTCAGTGACTGAAGTTATTAATACGACCTTCAGGGAATTCAATGCAAACTTTATCACACATAAGTTTTATCTCCGAACCCAATTGTTTTGGTTTTTTTTTAATAAAACATCTAATTTATTTGATCAGGCAATTAAACAAAGTGATTCAATTGACATTTTAAACAAATTAATTCACAATCAATACTGTTGTTTAAGGAGCTAAATCGCTAACTTTTAAGACCTAGATATTGACACAAGTGGGTCGCAAGCCATATAATACTGTAATATGGATGTACATAAACTGATTTACATTCAATGGTTTCCGTTTTTACTCTAATTTCAAATCAGTTATGTTCGGCGAAAAAAGCTAGCTGTCTCGATCGAATGCAAATTTCTAGTGTCTGGTTATTTCAGTCTACATACGCCGTTTGATTTGGTGCAATGTTTCTAGCCTCCTTCCTCGAGTCTCTTGCTAGACCTGGGGCTGAAACGCATTATGGTACACGATTCGTGTACCAATGGTAAAATGTTTATTTTGTCTTAAATATCGGATATCAGAAGCCCATCTTTTCCCGGTAGATCACAATTGATAAATAATTTGTGTTTTCAATGTTGCACATTTTTTTTAGATGATATTGAGTTACAGACTTAGCTACTTTAAATAAGAAGTATGAAAAAAAAAGAATGTTATTTAACTTGTGATGAAAATCGTTTTTCTAGGACGGTATGATATCTTTATGTTTCATTCAGGTTCTTCAATAATTGACATGAAATGGAATGGGGATTAACATCCTACTGTTCTGCTCCTAACTGGGCTAATGAAGACGTCCATACAGTGTGCTGTGAGGAAAATTTTGTCCGGACTGCGGCACTACAGCCTACTCTTATATGGAATTCCAACTGTCAAAGTATCTTTTACATGCTCAGCAATATGTACACAGGACCTCAGTTTTCCGTACCACCTGAAAACTAGACAGCTGTCCTTGTCGGACCCTCTGTCCGGCTTCTGCATCACTGACAATGGGGGGGTGCTCACACCGGAAAATCTGCCAATGAAGTGATTGGACACCTGACCTCCAGACTGTGGAGACTTACCCACTGTGACCCCTGATGAATAATAAACAACTTAAAACTTATAATGGTTTCATATTCTTGTTGTAAGGAGATAAACTACAATGTATTACGTGTCCAAAAGGACAACAGAAGGGAATAGATCACAGTGTACCTTGGTGCCTATAACAACACTAACTATATACATGTACTTACAATTTGTAATTTGATTGTTTTACCATCCAATTCTATGGTACGGATTTTCTGAAAAAATAAATCAAATGTTTAAAAGGGATCATTTTACATGAAATAATAATATCAATTCAACAATGCAATATGTCCATTATTATACAGTTACAATTAGGTAAGTCATAACTTGCTTTCTTGTAGGACATAAATCATGCAATGCCTTCTGAAACTGTCGATCGGGAATCATCTGTAAGCGTCTTAGTGAACATTACATGTAACTACTATCTAACTGTTTGTTCTGTGGAAGACGCCTAAAAACTTACATTAATTCATGAGAGCAATATTATCTTGAGTGTAACAACCACTGGATGCAGCACTGTTACAAGAATGAAGAGGTGTCCTACAACCTATAACTATAAGCAGCTTATGAGAAGCCGGTTTCTACCAAGCAGCTTTGTGTGGCTGCTAGAGCGACATGTATGCATCATGCCTCATTAAAAGTCAAATCATAGCATTTTAGTATATTGGTGGGCATTATAAATATTCTAAGGTCTCAGTTTATGACAATACTTACAAAGTCAACACCAATTGTACTAATATAACTTTCTGTATATGTGTCATCCTGAAATAAAAATGAAGTTATTTCTGTACATAAAAGAAAATATGTAACATAATTAATAAATTTTTAAATGCAGCTCAATAAGCTGCAAACAAGAATTTCCCCAATAATTTTAAATATTAAGCAAGATGAACTTAGCCCTCAATTATTATGTGTATTACATCATTTACATGTACATATACAACCTAACAGTAAAATTATTGAGTAATATACGGTAATTCACTTTTAGCCATTAGTGTTCATTCTAAATCAGACATACATGTATTATTTTCACTGAGAAAATGACAGACTTGAATGTTTACTGTGCACATGTAAGTTACATAGTAACCTATACTCCTAGACACATGTTCTACTAACTATAACTATTCAACTTGAATAAACACACAAGTTACTTTAAATAGCGTTTGAATTACACAATTTAAAAAGAAATACGGTTTGCCAAATGATAGTAAAAACATCTTTTGAGTTTTGATCAAGTGACGCTAAGTCACGATTTTGCTTCCTTTCAATTACTGATGATAGAATAAAGAATATATTTCAAATTGAATTGCGGCTTACCAACACAAGATTGTGTTTTGACTAATCAACGAACATTTTGTTTATAAAAGTTAGGTTCTGTATAAATTGAACCACGGTCTAGATACATTAGAAAAGTTGTACACTTACAGCAAACCTTAATAAAAGGCAAGATTTTCCAACACCAGAATCACCAATGAGAAGGAGTTTAAAGAGATAATCACTGTAAAAAAAACAAAATAATCAATTATCACTAAGACAATAATAAAAAATTATACCTAATACATTTATCTGAAAGAACAGCTATTTAGAAGAGTATTGTTGGTTTTTGCATAGGTGATCCCTTTAAATTGTGACAGATAGTTACCAGTTTGAAAAATAAAACAAATCAGGCAGCCTTTATAATTGTATACCTATCAAAACTAGATGCAAATTTTGCTTTCTATTTTGTTGAATTACATGGCCAGAACAATTAACTGCATTAGTTTTGCATCTGTTTAATGTGAAAAGTTGCTCTTTGTATACTGTACCAGTTTCTCAGAAATTATCTATGGTAAGAGACTACATGTATATTTTCACATAGTTAACTATTTAGATTAAAGTTTTTTCTGGTGAAAATTATCTCAAATAAAGCAGAATTGTCATCTAAATGTAACTACGACAACTTTGTTCTCTATAGGATTATGAAATTGTGTCCAAATGCTGTGACAAATTTGCTACTGTTACGGTACACTATATACTTCATTTTGGGGGTCATCACTCAGTAGCCTATTCTTACATGACTTGTTTACTCGCGACCAAACTGCTGGTAGTGGTATACATCTGTGTATTGAAAGACGTCCATAATTATGAGCATATCATATAGGATCTGTTCAAACTTCTACTTTTCGAGCAGTAGAAATGGGCTTACTAAATGTAAATAGGTCATTAACTTTACAAAAAGAGGTACTGGTAAGCAAGTTTATTTTGAATGATGTACACTAGTACACCATACTATCAAACAAAGATAATTACTTAATAATCTCATTGGAGAATGTGACCCCCATGTACCTTTAAATCTTTGACTAGTCTAGTCTTAATTGTGACTCAGTCGATTTGTTGTAGATTCATTCAATAATTTAATTCATTCAATCTATTTATTAATTATTCCACGATTCATTTGATACTTTTCTACTCAAAATGCTGTTTACACCTAACAGTATATCGTTATTTACAATACAGTAAGTGGCTCTGGTAAACAGAAAAATATATTTGAACAACGCATTAGATATTACTGGGCGTATTGCTTCTTATGTTGTGTCAGCCATCGAGCCACGGCACAGGACAGGTGCTGACATCATTCATAAACATTCGTTTACAACTCGTATTCATCAATATTTTCACTGTTATGTTAATAATTACGTCTCGTGTTGTATACTTACTATTCTGGATTCATTTTAAATAATTATTTAGAACACAGGATTAAGAAAAATATATATATTTGGCTTCAATAATTGATGTTAGTTCTTGAAACAGTATCGACGTAAGCAGACATATACGCCTGCGAATAAAGATGGCTTCCTTCTTCCGATTTACAATTGCCTCGAGAGGGGGGTATATCAATTGCTATGAAAATGACGTCATGTCCCAACGTGGCATCATGTGTTTTCCGTTTCCGGTTAACGAATTATATTATTATGAAACGTTTTCATGTTTTATTCGAATGAGAATGAGTAAGGCATAGTTAATAGCCTGAATGAATACTCGCTATGATAATGTCAGTGTTTTGATTAAATAAAATCATATGTATTCGTGGTCAGTCTGGATGTGATTCCGTAGTTTATGTAGTGCGAAGTTAGCACCACTATTCGTGACACTTTATTAAAACGTTCTTCTTGCTGTGCTGTGGATCAAAACGTCTTCTATGTTATCTACGAAAAGCCGCCAGTCGGTAGCCAAACCTCCTGGGTTATTCCCATACTTTTTGGGCATACTATGGGTCGTTTATGCACCGATTTCAATTATTCATTGTTTTGTACGCTAGCGTATGCTATTTAATTTTAGTGTAGGCTATTTGCTTTCTTTCGGTCACATAATAGTTTCTTCTGAATCTGAGATATATCTACCCTACTTTGAACCATCTTGTCAATTAACTTTTGAAATTCTTTTTAATCCGCCAAATTTCCTTGCTAAGGCAGTAGCCATGTACACATACCATGCTTTTCGGGAAAGGGGTGTACCTGTCGGGTCTAATTCTCTTATACTTATTATCTGCTGGATGCAGATAGGCCCAAATATTTCAGAACATTCTTTTGCGTCTCGATAATGGCTACCTTCTCCACTTTGATTAATATGAGAGCATTTGAGTTCGTTTCGGACAGTGTTGAACGTAATGAGGTCTGTGTGTTTCAGAAATTCAATATAAGAATGACAAATGTCTAGATGCTTATTTTTACGAAAAATATTGCCAAAGGGAACTAAATTCGTTGTTTTGTTGTAGCTGATAAACTGCATGGGTCTTTAAATGATTTTAGCTGGGTATAATGGAACTCTTGTTGAAATGTCACCAAAGATGTGGCAGTAGGGCGTTAAATCCCATTTCATTTAATTTGCTTACAGGCGCGTCGTGTGTAATGGGTGAATGGAACGGAAGTTCCAGCAATTTGACAGATCAAAGAATACTTTGGAATATGTCTGCTATATGTATGACTTATCCAAAGAATTGGCTATAACCAACAAAAGTTTGGGAACCACTGGTATATGGACTATTTATAGGTGTAGACATTGACCGTGGTCCATGGTGTTGGTAACCAATTCCACAAACATCAGAATTTTAGAGAAGGTTTAAGTTTAAGGGCTGGACTCACGGGAAACAAAGTCTTATTTTTCGTATCCGAAGTAAAGGTTTTGGTATGATTGTGTATAGTATAAGTACCGTAATGCCACTAAATAAATATTTCAATCCTGACTAAAAGACTAGAACTAAGCACAAAATCAGTTTTTCTTGGACGTCTGTTCTCTTTTCCAAGGAAATGTTGAGAAGCAAGGATCGAACAAATCTCGTCGCGGAAACAGATCATCCAGAACAGGCACCAGGTTTACTATGGCATCTGTGATAATAATGTTCGATTGTTGGATGATTTCTAAAAGTTTTCTACTAAAGACATGATGACCCGTTCTCGTTTATGGAAGACCAAACAGTTCTTCATTCAGCGTTCTCAGTACTTAATTCGTAGTTCTTAATTCTTATTTTCTCATTTGTTGTCGTATTTCGACATTCGTGTACTAAAATTAACACTTGTATCTTAACATTCAATATTAGTTTTACAAATCAAACGTTTGTCATATCAGATTTGTAAATTGTATCTTTGTTTCATTATATTTTAATATAATAAAATTTCTTTTAGAAAATCAAACAATTACCTTTCACCAGAAAGACACAGCGAAAACAAATCTCGAACAACAAATTAGAAAATACAAATCTCCAAATATCAATCTTGCAAAACCATTGTCTTAAAACGCGTGCTATCACGAAGGCGGCCACAGTGGGTAAGTGGGTAAGAAGCTGACTCGTTAGCCTGGAGGTCGCGTGTTCGATCCCCGATTTGGCTGAGAAAGTTCATCGTGATTTTCCGGCGTGGAGTCTCCAATAGTCAGTGGTACAGGGCGGATGGCCTGACAGAACAGTTGTTTAGTCGTTCGGATGGGACAAAAACCGAGGACCCGTCAATACATTGACGTACACGGGTCTTTTAATTCGAGTAAGCCATAGTGCTGCTGCCTGGGCAAAAATTCCCTTACACCACACTGTATGGTGAAAGCTGGTCTTCATTAGCCCAGTCGGAGCATAACAGTAGGACCAGTAGCGGATTATCAGTGAGGCTTATGAGGCTGCAGCCTCAGGCCCACAGATTTTGTAAAAAAAACAATTTTTTAGACTTGTCTGATAGATTAAAAACGCATAGACAATGAATGTTAGGGGTTGGGGTTTAGGCCCAACGGGAATTAACATAGGCCTTGAACCGAAATTAATTAGGCCCACGCCTTTTTAAATAGGCCCCTCCAGAAACTGCCGCCTCGGTCCTTGGTGGAGCTTAATCCGCCACTGAGTAGGACGCTAAACCCCATTCTGTACTGCCTCCGCATTCATGATACAATACATTGATAAATATACCGAATAATGAAATGACAAGAGTATGTCGAAAACTATATATACCCTTATTTTTAGCCCCTAACCTGTGATCATTATGAAGAATGAATTGGAATTCCTATATACGCATATATCTGAAATTATAAAACAGACATAACCAGATTAACTATGGATTTGCCTAATCCGATAATATGTTTTAAACTATAGATGTGACGTCATCCTTTGATGTTGACATCTCATTATTTCAAATAATGGTACGGGCACTGTGCCAATCGCATATTACGCATACATGATGGTGAAAAATACAGGACTCGGCGAGACATTGTGTAATATTAACATATATTACTTAATATCTCGCTATAGACCTATAAACCGCATGTACGTATTACACAGCACAAATAACAGCAAAGCATACAAAGCATTCTCTTATCTGGTCATTTGGACTACCGCCAGGGTCGTCGAAAACGGGTACCAGGGTGTACAAATGGTATCCTGCCCCTTTCTGGGGAATACATGTATACCCATGCCCTAACTCTAACACTCATGATGAAAGATTTCAACCTTTTTACTTCTATTATATATACATAGTCTATTCATTTTTAAATGATAGATATGTAATTGCTCTCTGGTCGATCGCGAATCGTTTATTTTAAATGCTTTTATGTTCGAATTTGGAAAGCTAGAGGAGCTCTAAACAGCGATCTCGGAATTGACAAATTTCAAAATTTTCTAGAGGCCGGGGCGAGTGCCCCCCCCCCCCCCCATCAGGATTCTCTATCTTTTGGTACCCTGGCCCTCGCGCCGTTCCGGCGATCCTGTAAGAAAAGTAGCAACCAGGTAGTAAAAAAGCACTCCCGCTTTTCAACCACATGCATTAAAATTACTATAGGGATGAAATGCAGCTATTATTTTTGTCATCTGGGTTGATCAAAAGATTTTTAGGATATAAAATATTTCTCATATGAAATGAAGTTTAACGTCCTACTTTGCATACATGATATGAGAACAAATACTCCTCGCAGCCTTTCGTTTAATTAGACCTAATGATTTCCCGTGCCAGTGCTTATGGAATATGATGAAAACAGGGAACCAAAAAGATAGGCAACTGGTGCAGTTTTTATCTAAAACCTAGACCTATGGAACAGTGTACTAAAGTCCAACCGCCTCTTATACCTTCATATTACACAGCTGTCCTTTGGACCACTGATAAGGGGAAACCATGGCAGAAAACCAAGCGACCTCCTGGCTAGTGAACCAGCATCTCACTTATCCATCTAAAACAATAAATCACATTTGAAAGTGGCAATGCCCCATTAAGTTCATTCAATCCAATACAGGACATTATTCTATCCAATACAATTATTGTTATAAACAGTAATTGTTTTCCATAGAATTGTGTCTTGTGTATTTTCAGGGCCCTTTTTCTCGAAATCTTAACCAAAGATAAAATCCAAATTTTTGAAGGTACTTCAATTTTGATTGGCTAAGCACCAAAATCAATCTAATACTATCCAATCAAATTATTCAAATTTGGATTTTATCTAAGTTAAAATTTCGTGAAACAGACCAGTTCAATTACTAAATGCTATAAGCATTGAAGCAATTTGCTTTAATCAATATCCAATTATTAGTTGGATATATATATATATTTCTGCAACAAGACATATAATTTGTATGGGAGGGAATGTGAATTTAACAATGTATGCTATTCACCTTTTATTAAATAATCAATAATAAAGATAATATTTCTTAAATAAAATTTTCAAAAGTAGATAACGACCAGTGTACAATTTTATTTTGTTATAAAATGACATTAAAAGCAATATTCTCTGATTGATGAAATAAATCAAACATACCGAAACACAATGAAAATGCATCACTGATTTCATTGAAAATCCTGGAGAGATATCAAGCAGCTAAAATGTAATTTTTGTGATAATTGAAGGTTGGGCATTTAGTGAAAATCAATATTTGTCATGAAACGTCTCCACATATAGGGGAATAAATTTCTGACGGGATGCATGTGTGATCCTTCTCCACTGTTTTGAATTAATGCAAATACAACATTTTAGGTGTCAAGGCATCTTCCACAGAACTGTACCAGTTGTACTTAGCCTAGATTTTGAAAGCCACACTTTATATACCCCCATGCAAATTTTAACTTTCTCATTCTTGTGATCAATGTGATCTGATGTTACAAGATTAAATTGTATCTCTCAAATCATCTTTATTAAAGTGGTTTGTTGTCATTGCATCTCCTTATACCATTTCAGAAATTTTAACACCCTCTGTCTTGTCTTCTAAACAAACAGTCTGAATTTGGAAATGTATACTTAATCATGTTGCAAGAGATTATGACTACAGTCTAGTAAGCTACATATTATGTTCTTATTCTAATATATCTTACTGAAAGTTTACCTTTTTAGAGACTACAATATTTTACCCATTAAAATGGTCTCTACAATATTTTCCAAAGTAAAGGCAACTAATCCAGAAACATATCATAAATGAATAAGGGTGAAATAATAAGGGGTTTAAGGAAATACAAGATTATACATTAAAACAAATACACAGGATAAAGACTATAAATAACCTATTGATACAAAACAAAAATTCAGACATACAAAATTATTCACCATTAGTCTTGTATACTATTAATTCTGAATAATTCATAAACAATATAATTTTCACGACTACAAATGCATAATGCATTGACTATACAAAACAGCCTATCTGCACATTGAGATCATCTAAAGTCTTCAGCTGAAAACATTCCCTGAAACAAAAGATGAATAAATTATATAAAATTTGATACTCTTTGGCGGACAGCCCAGAAAAGAAAAATACAAATATGGTTTTGGCAAGTCAATTTTACGGTATGTGACATCAAAGGGGTCTTCCGGAAAAAGAAGTGGGGGTAAAATTCAGCATGGAATTGTTGGTATTCAGGCAATGAACTTTATCAGCTGACATCAAATTAATAGTAATAGTGATTATCTTGTTATGGGTTAATGTACCCAGTTCTTTTTAAAAATGGCTATTAAAATGGTCTGTGTTAAGGTTGACCACAAACATTTATGTGAAAATGGGTGCCACTCTCAAAGGGAAATTTGACTGAACAGAGTAAATGGGTCACATGGTCCTCAGAAATTGGTAAAATTTTACAAGGGTCTGCGAATTAAGTCCCATAAACCAAAAATTACAGTAATAGTATTTACAGAAGGACAAACAATGGTATTTCCCTGGCAGAAATATTTCTTAAATGATATAAGCGTATGCAGAGTTTTTCAAAATCAGTCACAATATCTTTATGTGTAACCTTAACAGCCCATCACTAAACTGATCCCATAAAATGTTAAAATATCATTTTATTGCCAATGATTTAGTGGAATCACTGATCATTGACTTGCTAGGCCTATTAAAGCTGAGATTGACCGGTTCTATTAAAATTGACATACCTTAGCTCGTCTTAAAATGGAATCTTTGGAAGCATCATATGGTGCATCTTTACTAGGGATTTCTAGGACAGCCGGTATGGGCTCTGTATGCTTATCTATTGCATGTCTAATCATCTCTGCATACTAGAAAGGAAAATGTAGAAAGTTTGAAAATAGTGTTTCATATTGTGTATTCAATGAATATGTTGAACAAACTTTAAAAACTGTAAACTAACTCGTCACTAGTATTCAGTGTAAACTTAAATGCTGGAATAAATAACACATTATGAATGCTGTATCTCACAGTGTTATTTTAAAATTCTTTTACAAACTTACTGTTTGATTAATCAGAATAATAGCTACATCATCACGTTTAATAAATGATTTAAATACTTCCTCTATTTCTGGTACACTTGTATCTGAAACAGAAAACAATATACATGTGTATTCTTATCAAAAAATATAGTGAGCTCCTATTAGCTTTATAGCAAACAATGCCATATTCCATGGCAACTATATAAAGTCTGATATATACTGAAAGTCGCCATAACAAAACTTTCTTCTCAGTAATCGGAACAAGGTTATTGGTTCCATTCAGAATTTTAACATAGTTCCAGCACTGAACAGGGGAAAATAAAATCATTTATTTTTCAAGATACTAAATTCAACATTTTTGTGGTGATTTACAAAAATAAATAAGTCTATTTTACGATTACATTTAAAATTTTTATTTTTTTTGATTTTCAGTTTCAGATTTCAAATTCTGTTTCAAATTCCAGAGCTGCATTAACTAAAAGTACATTAATCATTGACATAAATGTCATCTAGGTTTACTTTATTAATTTGAGTTAATAAATTGCTGTACTTACTTTTATCTACAACTAAGAAATTTGGACGTCTATTTTTGTCAATTTCTCCTATTCCACCTAATACAAACCCTGTACAGGTGTCCTGTAATGATAAAAATGTTGAATAAAATGCACAAACCATTCACTATAGCTATTAATATTTTTAATTCAATTTTTTGATAAGGAGTCTTATAAATCCATATATCGCAACTGGGAAATACTGACCACCCACCAAGTACACTTTTTTAACACAAAATACACATATGTCCTATTTAAAGATAACGTTTGAAAAGATAGGTCTTGCAGGTTTCATTTAAAGGAAGTTAATGTTTCAGCAAACTTTAGTTTTAAGGGCAAGGAATTCCAAAGTGTCGCAGAGATATATATGAGAAAGGCCTGGCATAAAATGTTTTCAATTTGTATATGGGTGTCTCAAGCAGACATATTGGTCAGTAGATGACGAAGGTCATATCATTGTAGATTTGGAGGAATTTACATTTCAGAATATAACAATAGATTTAACACACAGGATACCGATAAATTCTAATAGAATTGACAATAATGATGTATGTTGGATGATGATGGGTATATTGTTGGCCTACTGGAACTAAAGAAAAGCTTATGATTTATCCAACATATACCAGTGTTATATATCTAACTATATATTATAATGGCTTCACTTCAGATAAATTGATAAATAAATTTGGGCCCTAGCAACCCAAAAATTCAGTACCAATGACATGATGACATTCATTTTACTTCTAGACCCCAACTTAAACGATTTGATCAAAACTGCCTATCATACATATTTTATATACAATCGAAATCTTCATAATAGAGACAATATTGACAATGTCAAACAATAATAAAAAAAGATGTCAATGCGGATGTATCATTATCACTAGATACTAGATCAGATGTCTGACGTCAACATGAATGATGTTGACTTGAAAAAAGATGAAATCCGAACATGAAAATTATAATTGTTGGTTTTAGAAATGAAATAGAAACAATTTTTGGTTTCAATGAACTGCAAACGTTTTCTTTAAATACAGTACAATTGTTTAAATATACACAACCAGTTATTTAATTAACTTACTTCGTCTCCAATCACCGCGATAAGCCTTCCTTTCTGAGCTGCTCGGATCGCCATTTTGACTATCTTAAAATCACATGACTATATAAGTAGCCCCTGTCAACTTGTCTATCGACAACAAACACAATATTCTGCCAAACCAGCCAACCTATTAAACAAAAAATTTCGGTAGTGTGTTTTTTTTTTTTGTATATATGTTGGGCATTTCTGACTTACATTATAGGTATTTGGTTCCATTTTCATTGTGCATGCTTATAGTATTCGTTGCAAAGGAGTTTGGGTCAAACATTAAGACCACCATAGTATGCCCGTTTCCCAGACGTGAGTTATTCGCGTCAATTTATACATTCGGTGGACTCCGGCATAAATACTAACCAATGAAATCTTTCTAACCCAGTTGGACGGAGGGGCAATAAAATTTCGATTGACCAGACCCTAATCATGGACTGACAGATCTTCAAGCAACTCAGAAAGAAAACTAAAAGGGAATTTGGTGCATGAATGCACCGAGTCTTCAAATAGATAGGATTCAGTAATATAATTTTAGTTATGAATAAGCTAATTAATTAGTGTAAATATAAAACTATATACTATAGAGGCCTGTATTTTAGGTCTACTAAGGCTAATTAGTGCAGCCTCAGTCAGACTAAAAAAAGTGGTTGACAATAGTATGCAGTACCAGAAAAATCAAATGTCTTGATGAATTATTTATTGAATATAAGAATGTCAACTAAATAACTAGGTAAACCTGACGTACCTAGCACCTAGGAATATCAATCTCTCTATAATCCTGTAAGAAATAACCTATCAATTATAGGTGTTTAGGTAATCTGGCCAGGGCTATCACCAAACTAAGCTGCAAATTAGAACTAGTAGTTGCGTCTTCTTTTGTCTGCAAGACGGAAGACATCAATTGTGGACCCATTAATCTATGTCCGAGTCCAGAAAATGGCACAGTGAGCAATTATATTTTAAAGAAGTTCTTACAGTAGATGTTTGAAAGGTTCATGATGTCATCAGATAGAAGTTGGAGGTGGACCGATGCACATTATTGTGGTTTAACATCGCAAACTAACATTTATGGTATGACTAGAATAACAAATGTAAATGGAACCAATCGTCTGTTGGTTGCTTCCTTGAAAGGAGATGTTGTCTCTGTTGAGTATAAAGAAATACAAAACAAACTAAAGCCAAGTTCAAGAGCTGTGCAATTTACTTATATACCAGGTAAACACAAGACTGTTTATATTTTATAATGCAATCGACAAGGCTTATACTGTCTTATTTATTATTAGATGCAATGCTTGTTGCACAGTTATAAAAATAACATATATTCAGGCAGTTAATGATAGCTATCCTTATTCAACTGTACTCTTTTTTAATTAAAGATTGTTTTATGTCATAGGGATGGAGGGCTGAATGGTTAGCGCATGCACGCCGTCTCATCAGGCCTGTTGTTGAGTGAACTGGCGTGGTTATGATTCCCGGTTGTACGTGACAAGGAGTAGGGTCGGCTGTGGGTTTTCTCCAGGCCCTTTGGTTTCCTCCCACTGCTACAGATCCCTACGTGCAAGTGAATTATTGAAATAAGATTGATCAATATGTTAGTCCCGAAACAATCTAGTTTGGGTTGATTGAACGTAAAACCCCATTTTTCTCTCCCGGTGTTTTATGTCATGTCTCTGATGTCATCATTTTG
Source organism: Patella depressa (assembly GCA_948474765.1). Classification (NCBI taxonomy): domain Eukaryota; kingdom Metazoa; phylum Mollusca; class Gastropoda; family Patellidae; genus Patella; species Patella depressa. The sequence continues at coordinate 53,378,741 of OX419719.1, forward strand.
TCTTTCATCTGGTTAATTCAGTGCTTTTGGAGCTGCAAGTGTTTGTATTCATAAAATTAATTTTTACATTATACTTTCACATGATCCGTTTGACAGGGAGAGACTGTCCCTGTTCACACAACATCAGATTTTATCATGTCTGCATCTTTCTTTGTCACATATTTCAACCATAATCCCAAATTCCCAACTAGAGGTGTTGCATACTTACAATGCAATAGGCCTACCCCTCTTGAAGCAGTTTCTGAAGTCATACATACTGAGCCACTGTGGCTTTAATGTTGCGATACAAAAATATGAATCAGTGTATCATAACAAACTTTTGTTTATTTTCTTGTAGCTGATGCAGAGATAGTATCTATTGATATTATGAATAAATGTGATCCTGGTTCAGGCTTAGTTGTTGGAATAACATTTATTAGGGTAAGCATCAACGTAATCCCACTTAATCTCAAGACATTGCTTCCGGAATATGACATTGAGTATAGTAAGTATCTCTCTCTAATAAATTTATATATGACGGTTGAAAGGTAGCAACAGTAGCGTTCCTTTCCACTAAACCACACTGGAAAATCAAGAGGAACTAGTTTGTGAGGCAGCATCTTCTTACTCAAAGCCACCATGCCTCCAGGACTTGTATCTGACATAGTATCAAAAATATTTACCGCCACCCCCCACCAGAAATTAGACAAGTCTATACCTGACAGGACTAGAAGATAGAGTTTTGTCTGATATTGTCTGGAACAGGTGACTTATTTTCAGACATGTTTTTATTATTTTGAATTTTGAGAGTTGGAGAAAAATACAAATTCACGTTTCTTTTGATTACAGCTTCAAGGTGATGACAATAAACCAACTGGTCAGTTTTTAAATCTGTATTTCTCTTTTGAAGAAAATAGTGAAGAGGTTAAACAAGATATAATGGCCAGTAAGTAAAGGGTGTAACAATATTATAAAATGGAGTAAGCTCCCTTGTACTGTATTCCTATTGTCATAAAAAAAAGAGTTGAAATCAAATGGGGTTTAAAGTCCCACAGTGCTGCACCAACTGGGCTAATGAAGATGGTCATGCGCTATACAGTGTGCTATGAGGAAATTGTTGCCTGATATATAAGAATCTATTGTGTTCAAAGTAGAGAATAATTTTTAGACTGCTGTGTTAGTTTCAGGAAATTAAATGACAATTTAATAAACAAATATCTTACATACATACTGTAGAATAGATATTCCCATTTAGAGATGTACATGCACATGTTATATATAGTACCACTCATCTGTCCATTATTCACAGAAGGAAAAATAATCCATATATATTTTGTTGACTGGTAACCTATGTTAGTCTTGTTTGTTTTTTTTAGAAACTATAGAATTGTCATTTGTTCCCTACCAATTAACACACACTCTGTAAGTATCATCTATTGTAGTTTATAAAGTTTATAAAGAATTCTAATTTCGTTGTAAATTTATTCAGCGGTAATTTCCAGTCATAAAACAACAGGAAATGAGAAGATGCATAGATTTAGTATGAAGTAGTAACAGTGACAATATAACAGGGGTGACTAACCTTTTACATAACAATACATGAATCAGATTAATTTTCGCTAAAAAGGAGGTGCACTAAATAATAAAATCATTAAATATAATGAATAGACTTATTGCCTTACTTTATAATTATCACAGGGATGAAATGTACAACTTCTAATCATCTAATGTGCCTAGTTTGGCACATGTGCTTGTGGGGTGTTCATTCCTGCAATAGAATTATTTACAATCCTTCCATTCGATAAACTTCAGAATGCCAGGAGTACAATGTAAACCTTCGTTCCCCCTCCCCCCTCCCCCGCCAAGAAATTAATCCTATATTTTACAGAGCATCTATCAAAATATGAAACATGATAACAAACAATTTCAAATCTATTCTTCCAGGTTCCCACTAATCTAGGCATTTTGAAAGGAAACAGCCCCTGGGTTTTTTTCTCTAAATTTTGAATTTATTGAATGCTTTATTTTTTTTTTACTGAAGGGTATTGATATATATTTTTAGGTTGGTACACAATAATGACAACAAAGAATCCATATTTCTGCTGTGTGGTAGTGATAATAAAATTCATATGTACAAAGATGTAAGAAATTTTTCATTTGTTATTTAACATGTTTGCTTATTTCAAACCGAAAGGCATGATGTGTCTTCGTTAATTAACATCTGTTTAAATATGACACTTCTTCGTTAATTAACATCTGTTTAATATAATTATAGTCTAGACAATTTAATCATCTTCACAGATCATGAATAATTCATCACCTTCACAGATCAGGAGTGATTAATCACCTTCACAGATAATGAGTAATTATAAGGGGGGTGGGGGTGGGCATTAGGCATTATAGGTTGTATGTGTATTTACTGTATAATGGCTAATGAAATGAAATGCGGTTTAACATCCTACTGTTTTATACTGACTGGGCTATGAATGATGAAAATTTGCCCTGTCATCGGCACTACAACCTTTCTTATGTCATATTCCATTTGTCAAAGGGCTGTTTATGTGCACGCCAATGTGCTCATGGGGCCTTGGTTTTTTCATCCCATCCAAACGACTGTATATTGCCCCTTGCCATATCCTAAATCCTGCAACACTAACAAGCGGAAACAATGCGAAAATCTGAACTTTCTGGACCATCTTGCGCTGCTCTGGCCCGGCCTAATGATCCTACTGAAAATATTGAAGTTAACTATTAAATCACTGTAAAAGATAAATGCTTTCTTAAATAATTAATTGCAAGATACTGAGTCTGAGTGACAATTTACTTATTCTTTGAAGGAAGCAGACAATAATTTTCTAGAAGAAAACCCGATTGAATATTTCCCAGAATTTAAGGACTGTGATAGCAGGTTTGTAAATGTTTGGTAATGGTAACATTCTGTTAAGCCACTGATCGTCACTTGTATTACAATGTATCATTTTCCATGGCTGAATCCACACTAAAATAAAGTTACATTATGTATATTTAAGAACAGAAATCCAAAATATCAATGGTAGATAATCTTCGGACTTGGATTTATTTGGAATAAGGAATCTGATGCGAAATATTCAATTCGTCTTATCTGGCATCAAACAATTTTGGGACAGACACTGCTTATAGATTTTATAATCTTGTAGTTTTGCAAAGGATTCAAAATCCCTGAAATGTCCATTATTGGGTTTAATCCTTGATAAATCCTTGTATCCAGACCATAATCAACTTGCGATGTCAATGCTAGCCTGCAAGATTTACTGGATTTGGATACGATTTGCTGCTCAACTTTCATTTTTGAATTAATCATGAAATGCATAATCAAGACTATGTTTTTTATCATACCAACTTAAGTAATGATGATTGAGGCTAGGCTGAAATTCAGTAGCTAAAATCTTGGTTCAGAGTGGATCAATTTGACTGAAATTTTCAGCAAATTCCCTTTACATTATCTAATTTTAAACTATCATATATAGTGAGAACTGCTAGTTCTTTATCAAATTCCCCATAATCGATCTCTTTAACAGTATACGTGATTTAAAGAGATCTGTATATAATATAATTTTCTATATTAATGTTTCAGTACACTGCGACTAGTAATTAAATATACAGATAATTACACCAAAAGATTAACGGCTATGGGCTTCCAAAGTGGAACAGTTAAATTTTCTTTGGTTGATGTACAAAACAATGGTAATTATACCCCTACTGCGGTTGGATATTTCTATCACCTTTGTCGGTCTATCTCTCATTCACATTTTTTGTAAAGCTCTCGGGGCTAAGGTTATCATTCGATGAGGTTTGAATTTATATGTAGTGTTTATATGCATCAGACGAGGAAGCAGATTGATTTTAATTTCAATGATTACTAGCTATTGTTACTTGCAGAGTTATGGCTCTTGATATCTATAAAAAATCTTGGGGCCACTCTAGCCATAAAAGTTATCATCTGATTGACTTGCAATTTATACTTATTAGTTCCAAAAGCCCATTGATTTTAACTTATACAAAATCTATTTATTACATGATACAATGTAACCTATCGATTTTCAATTATGGATCAAAAATCACCCAGGTGAAAGAATCTTAGTTGTCTGCTCGGATGACTTTGTTGCCTGGTAACCTATCTTTTATAATCATTCCATCAATTATATAAGTGGCACAATTTTTTTTTAAGGAATGATATTAGTACATCAAAGACAAGGCAGAAATAGTTTTTATGACGATCTGATTGACTATATGAACATAATATTTTGAAATCCATGTATTAATGAAAAAAAAAACCCTATCAACTTTCCAAGAGTATTCATTGTTAATGTGAATTATTGATGTTTCTATTATTTGTATTGTAAGAGGAATATATTTCATATTCAAGGTATTAATATTTTATTCATATATTTGTAGTTATATTAAAAAGTTGGTGTTCTGCTCATGGGAATCCTATTACTTCTATAGTTATATTTAATCCACAAAATCAAGTTCCATGTCCATCTTTTATAGAGTCTTCACAAGGTATGTATGATGTTATCAATTTATTGATACTTATTTAAAATCAGTCTGTTTCATAGAGAATTACAAAAGTCTTCTTATGATCTCTGTCAAAGATGACTGTCTTCAACACGTTCAATGACATCATGTGGCGTCAATCATTGGCTCAATGGCCCATGCATTGTTTACGTAAGACGTAACTGATTCGGACAGACTGATGCCTTTTACTCATTTTAATACCCATTTACATTAAATAGGAAATATTTTTTAACTACAAACACTTCAAACGTCTTTATTTATTTTTCTAATGCATTAAAAAAATGTTTTAGAATTACGTTTGTCTGAGGAAAAAAGTTAATATTGGGGACTCATTAAGTCGCATCGATGTCATCCTTATCAGTGACTGTAGTGACCTAATGAATATTCACTGCTGATCAGTGTGATTTAGAATGCACACTAACATACATAGGGTATGCGAGTCAATCTGATAACATTTTTTAGGTTCATGTTCTACAGATTTGTTTTATAAATTGCTTATAAAATGCCGATGAGTGTGCTATTAGGACAATTTTGCCCATACAGTGGCGTTACAGCCTACTCTTCTTTAGAATTCCAATTATCAATAGTTCTTTTATGTGCTCACCAATATATACATAGAACCCCCAAACGACTAGACACTGACCCTTGCCAGACTCTTCATCATGCACCACTTACATGGTGAAACCCCGCCAGAAAATCTTGAGGACCTTTCTTGACCAACCCGTCCTCTCTAGGTAACCAAACCAGCGTTTTACTCACTGAGTCACGGTGGATCCCAGCAGATAATAGTAATAGTGTATGAAAGACTTATGATCCAAATTGATATATGCTTCAGGTATTATCAGGGCTCGAAATTCGTTTTTTCGATCGAAGGCCAACATTGGCCTACGATAGGCCAAAGTGCAACCTTGATCGTAGGTCAAAAATTAAAAATCCAAGGCCAAGTCATAAATTATTATATTATCAGCTCAATATGTAATATTACGTTATAAATCTGTTTATTGTAGAGCTTTTTTCTCGTTCAAATGTTTGTTACAGGTTGTTATTTATTATTTTTACAAAAGTAATGCATCCTTACAGTTTAGGGGGAGGGGGATAAAACTCTTATCGTACCGTTTTTAGTACGATTTTTTATTCTAAAAAATATTTTTAAAAAATCAGCATTTTTATTAGGAGTTGAAAGTATTACTATATCATCGGTAGAGCTTCGTAAAATATCAATACAAATCGATAGTATTGATAAGATATGCCAAAAAGCGCTATCGAGTATCGTTCTCTTCGTCTATTTTTCGTGCGTGTGTCGAGGACTGAGCTAGGAGTCGACTCGATGTTTTCCGTGACTTAATCCTTCGTAAATATAATAATACAATAGCCTACATCGGTCACTTTATATTCCAAAGTCTCAATCCAATCTCAATGAACAATTTATGATAACAAGCTCTTTAGCCTTACTCTAGACAATTCATTTTTCCATAGTTTTTGCACGAGAATCGACAACGAATTATCCGCCATGTTGGTATTTGTCGCGCTCACGCACGCAATGTTTTGAATCGACTTGTGTTCATTTTATTTTGGTTCCTCCACATACATCGGCCTATCAACGGTTTTTCGTCATTCAGAACCACGGCTACATTATTTAAAAATTAAGTACAATGTATACGTAATATGAGACGGATTATTATTAACTAGACGAACGAAAAAACAACTATCGCAAAACATCGTATGGTTTTGACTTTTAAACACGCAATCCAGTCTTGATTACGACCGTGAAAATAAGATTGTTTCGATATTATCAATCGACACTTCATTTCCGATTATCATTATCGATAGTAAGAATAACTATCGATACCCAGCTCTAATCAGCGGCAGCGGTCATACATGGCCGTGGATAATTGAAAATCGGCCGCGAATCTGCGGCCAAATTCTAAAATTCGGAGGCCATGGCCGCCGTGGCCTCTGGCAGTGTCGAGCCCTGGGTATTATCATGATATTAATCAGTGTGTTAAATACATGCTGATAGTTGGGTGAATGACATAGAGATCATTTTGATATTTGGCACCGTTCCTTTTGAATTCGCTACCACAAAACTGAAACCTTTTTTGAAAACACAATAGCAACTTATAAAACAGGGTGTTTTTGCGCTAAATAAATTCAGTGATTATTATCATGAAAACAATAAAGAACAAAATGCCAATATTAAGCTCAAATTATGTAAATAATTGCTATTCTTCTATATACCTCTAGTTTCCTTTCCAGTGAACAATGTTTTCTGTTTATTTTCAGAAAATGGTGGCATTGACGAAGAGCGCACATTAATATATCACTTATTAGTTACAAGTGCTCTTATGCCTGCTGTTGTTTATAGGTAAAGATTATTAATAGATTAAGTAAACTTTTTTCAGAACAAATTGAACATTTCGAATAGCTAGATCTCTTTGATTTGCAAAAATTTCTCTACTTCTGTGAAAATTTCTCTGCTTCTACATATTAAAATATCTCAACTTCTATATAAAAATAAATATCCTTCTGTATGTTAAAATATCTCTCCTTATATATGTTAAAATATCTCAACTTCTATTTAAAAACAAATATCTTTACTTTTATACTTTATCTCTACTATATTTCTTATTCTGTCTGTTAAAATATCTCTACTTGTTTTTGTTAAATATCTCTATTATATCTCTAATTCTGTTTGTTAAAATATTTATCTTACTGTATGTTAAAATGTCCCTTCTGCATGTTAAAATACCACTATTTCTGTATGTTAAAATATCCCACCTGCATGTTAAAATACCGCTTTTTTGGTAAAATATCTCTCTGGTGTGTTGAAATATTTATCCCTCTGGATGTTAGAATACCGCTCTTTCTGTATGTTAAAATATCTCTCTTACTGTATGTTGAAATATTTCTCCAACTGGATGTTAAAATACTGCTCTTACTGTATGTTACAATATTTCACTTGCATGTTAATATACGGCTCTTTCTGTGTGTTAAAATATTTCTCTTACTGTATGTTAAAATATTTCTTCTTCTGTATGTTAAAATACCTCTCATTCTGTATGCTAACATATCTCTACTTGTTTTTGAAGGAATGTTTTAGTCGAAGGATTTGAAGATTGCTTAACACTACCTAACAGTGAGAAATATGATTCACCATTATGTTCTTGTGTTGTTGATATAGATTTTGATGGTCAGAATGAGATTTTAATTGGCACATATGGTCAGGTAATCCAAAAAAATTTTTCTGTCTTAGATATTCTTATTTTGTGGATTTTGTACAAACCAGTGAGTGAACTATACACAGTCTCGTGGAGAGAATCAAAGATGTATAGGGGGTAACGGTGAGGATGTACATTAAAGTCAATGGAGAAATTAATGGTGGTTTGCCACTAGTGATTTACCTCCCTTGATTGAGTTATTCAGAATAGAACTGTCAGTTTAGACATCATGAATTAACAGAATTGCATCGGTGACGAAGAATCTGAAAAATCTAGGTTTATTTGAAACATACTCTGCTTAACTGATATGAATTTTATGAAATGACTATTCTTTATCCTTTTCCATACCCTCCATCCTACACCACTGACAACAGGGGGAACAACGTTGGAAAATCCCAATGAACTTTCGTGGCTAAAGCAGGGATCGAACACAGAACCTCCAGCTTAGCGAGCCAGTGTCTAACTCACTGAGCCACAGTGGCCCCCAATTTGAATTTTTACTCCAACATTGTATTTGTATATTGTCATTATTCCTATCTGTCAGTCTGTTTTGTTTTTTTTTTGCTTTAATAGTAAGTGCAGTCGGTAATTTTACAGTACATAGGTATAATTTCTTTTATTTTAACAGGAATTGTTGGCCTATAAATATACTCAAAATGATGCTGGTTCAACTTTAAAAGAAACAGAAGACTTTATACCTGACATTAAAAAACGATTGAAATTTAAAACATTGATGGAGGAAAGTGAGAAATTAAAAAGTTCATTGGAAAGTGTTGCAAGTTCTGCTAGTCAGAGTCATTCAAATGAAAGTTCTCCTGATAGAAACTGTAAAAAAGAAGGTTTTGAGTTATTGTGGACGAGAAGCTTTGCTTATCCTGTAGTTGGAGTTGATAGTATAGATATTATGGGGGATGGTATGGAAGATTTAGCAGTAGTCACATTAAAGGGATTACACATATTACAGGTATGGCATATCATTGGATTTCGGATATTTTGGACAGTACTGCTCGTAACGAATGCTACGAATCGACCCGCATCCAAATTTTTTCCCATTCGTAAATGAATTGTAGATGATTCTTGAAGTTCATAAGTTATTTTTGAAACAAAATCTTTCTTTGCCAGCTTTCATATGGCCTACGAATGCGAAGAATCATACTTTTTCTGATTCATTGATGATTCTTTTTTGGTTCTCTTACACATTTGTATTGTTCGTAGCAGTTCATGGTTTGGCCACAAAAAGTTTTTGTACGTCAAAACTTTCATAGCCATTTCAGCTTCTTTAACGAATAATGTCAAATATCGCGAACTTTGCATAGCTTTATCGGCATTATTCGTGGAGAGCATAGTGTAATTGTCTGTATTCAGCATATTTGTAACTCATTCGTAACTGAATCGCTTATGGTTCGTTTAAATGTTTCTTTCATTTTGTAGACCCCTACCTTGATATCCGGCACATTTTTCTGTCGATAACCCGCAAATTATTTTAACTCTTTCGTAAACTATTCGCAATTTTTTTGTAAACTATTTGTAACTGCCTTGCAGCTACTCTACACTTACTCGATTTTTTGATATTTTTTGCCAGGCATATATTTAATATTCTGTGAAAGATTACTAATACCCTTGCAGATACTTTACCTTTTTAATTGGAATAAGCAGAATTCAGCTTATTAACTAACTTTAGTTTAATTTTTGGCTTACTTTGACTTTCCTCAGTGGAACACAAAATTGCTCAAAACAGTCATCCCATCCTTGATATTATGATAATTAAATACAACGCTTAACTTTATGATAACTAAATAAACATTCAATTTCACTTCTAATAAGACCTGCAATAATATCATTTACCTCTTAGCCTAAAAGGGCAGAGTAGGGTAGGACGTAGGGAACAGATTTTGATCAAAATTGGTATGTATATTGCTTAGCTTTGGGGTTATTTAGGTTTAAATGAAATTGTTCTACACCATACAGGAGCTGTAGGTTGATATTGGTTGTGGGGTCACGGTGGCTAAGTGGGTAAGGCGCTGGTTCACTAGCCTGGAGGTCGGGTGTTTGATCCCTGCATTGGCCGAGAAAGTTCATCTCGATTTTCCAGCATGATTCCCCCTTGTCAGTGATGCAGAAGGAGCGCCTGACAAGGACAGCTGCCTAGTCATTCGGATGGTATGAAAAACCGAGGTCCCGTGTACACATTTGAGTCCATGTAAAAGATCCCTTGGCAGTTGGAATTCGATAGAAGAGTAGGCCGTAGCGCTGCTGCGCAGGCAAAATTTCCCTCATAGCACACTGTATGGCGTATGCCCGTCTTCAATTTGCCCAGGTTTGGTGCAAAAGAGTAGGACGTTAAACCCCATTTCATTTCATTTCATATTGGTTGGGCAAATTAATTTATGTATTTCCAATATTTTATTGTTAACCGATATTGATGGATTTCAACCAAATTTAGTATTGATGGATTTCAACCAAATTTAGTATTGTTTGTCTGATACTGATCCAGAAAGATTTGAATGAAGTTACTTGACCCAAAAGTGGCATGTCAGGAGAACCATGAATAGACAAATTTAGACCTTCTCCAACCCACTAAATGATAACAACTGAAATTAGTACAAGTTGGAATTTAAGTAGACTGTAGTTCCTCATTGCACACTGTATGATAGTTTTCAACTTAATTCGAAATGTCTGTCCAGGCATGTGACTTTTTCAAAAGGGTTGTTTGAATCAAGGGAATATGTCTTAAGTAAAATCTCGAAGGCACACATGTGGATTTTTTTTCTCCGGGTCCTCAAGTTTCCTCCTACTAGTACTACTTAAAAAACCTACACCGAAGCAAATTATTGAAATAAAATTGTTTGTCCAAAAATGACCTATTTTTATGTTGATTAATGCACATGTGTTTCTTGTTTAATTCATAATGAATGAATTTACTATTTTCAGCCTAATTTAAGTGAAGTAGCTAAGGTGTGTTTAGAAAGATTACGTATATTGGCTGATACAGGGTCAGAGGTTGACGATGCTTACCTGGAGCTACAGAATGAAAGTTTAGAAGGAGAGATGGGAAATATTTCAAATTAAAATATTTATGTAATAAAATGTGATTGTTCTTCTTCTGTGATATGGGTGGGTTGGGTGGTCGAATGGTCTAATGCATGTGCTTTAGACCATATGGTCTGTTATTGAGCCAAGTTGCGTGGTTTCGAGCCAGCACTTTGTATGTGACAAGAAGGTCACAAGTCCAGATCTTAGATCTTCAGATTTACCCCCAGTGCTTAAGACTCCTATGTCCATGTGAATTATTGAAATATAATTTTATGTTAGTCCCGAAATTACCTAGTCTAGTTTGTGATATTAGAGGAAGCTACAGTTGACTTGAGGTTAGGTCTCTAGAGTCTAGACTTGCAACAAGCTCTGGTTCTCATTTGTCAGGATCCAGAAAGGAAAATGTGTTTAGTTGTGTACAGATTGGAAGTGCATGTTAAAGGTCCATTTGCATTTTGAAGACGAGTAGGCGGGTGGTTGTATATTGTTGTTGCCTCCATCTGTCAGATGGTCTGTTGTCATTGTCTGTCATATAAATTCTTCTGAAATTAAAAACAAAAAGAAATGAAATGAAATGGGGTTTAGCATCCTACTGTTCTGCTCAGATTGGGCTTATGAAGATGGACATACACCATACAGTGTGCTATGAGGGAAATTTTCGCCTGGTCTGCAACACTATGGCAAACTTTTATATCGAACTCCAACTGCCACTATATACATGGGACCTACCTAAGTTTTTTGTCCTATCCAAATGACTAGACATCTGTCCTGTTAAGGCCCTCATTTCTGCACCACTGACTTTAAGGAGAAACCACACCGGAAAATCCCAATGCAGGGATCGAACACATGACCTCCAGGCTAGCAAGTCAGTGTCTTACCCTCTTAGCTACCATGCTCCCTTCTGAAATTTATAGGCATTGTTCAGTTCAGTGATTTCCGTGAGATCCAACCTCCAGGTTAAGAGGCAAGTCAGTACCTTATTCTAAATACACTGTATTGACACATAAAGCACTACAAAGACATTTATTTTTGAAATTATTGACCTACTCAAGAAGAAATGCTTGAACACTTACAGACCATTGATGTCTTACTACAACAATTCACCAAATTTTAACGCCCACATCGACATTATAGTATTGACAAAAGTATGTGAAAAAGTCAAGAAGCGCCCATAACTTAGTCAACTATAGAAATGAAATGAAATGACATTTGCTTTAATCCCCTAGTACTACTCCGTACTGGTCATACGCCATAACGCTTTCCCCCATAACGCTGTGTGGCAAAAGCCCATCTTCATAAGCCCAGTTGGTGCCGAACAGTAGAACGTGAAAGTAGCCAAGTCTTTAACCCCAAATCATCCAAAGTCTTCGACATACCCGAATTGTTTGTCAATTTAAATCAACATTAATGTTTTGAGCTCACCCGGAATAGATGTACTTCTGGTATCCAGTATTTTAAGACAAAATAAACATTTTACCATTGGTACACAGATCGTGTACAATGCGTTTCAACACCACTTGTAACAAAGGACTTGGAGAATGAGGATAGACATATTCCACAAGCCATGTCAAATTACGGTGACGTCATATTCTTATCTGTTGTTGTTGTTCTTGGTGTTTAACGTCCGCTTCCACCGAAGGTGATATTGCAGACAAGTCTTATTTTTGATTTTCATTATCTTAGCGCACGCGCAGGGGTCTTTGCTGTGGGAGGAAACCGGAGTGCCCGGAGGAAATCTGTTGTTGTTGTTGGTGTTTAACGTCCGCTTCCACCGAAGGTGATATCGCAGACAAGTCTTATTTTTCATTTTCATTATGTTAGCGCAGGCGCAGGGGTCTTTGCTGTGGGAGGAAACCGGAGTGCCCGGAGGAAACCCACGAGGTTGAGAAGGAGCCCCTATCTCCATGCCACATACGCTCACACCAGGGCTCGAAACCACAGCCGCAAGCCAGAGGTGACCGGCCAGCTAGAGGTCGAAGCGCGGCACTCTAGACCACTAGGCCATCCCAACCCCCGGAGGAAATCTGGAGAGGATTCGCAATAAATACTATCGATGTCGACTTGAACAACCAGACGCAACCGATTTAATTGATTAGAACCAGACGCCATCGATTTAATTGATTAGAAATTAGAGTAAAAACATAAATGATTGAATGTATATCAGTTTATATGCATTCATATTACATTATTATATGCGTTGCGTCCCAATGTCAATTTCTAGGCCAAAAATATTAGCGATTTATCCCCTTTAAACCCAACTTCATTTTATTTCAGTTAATTATGGACTTCGCTGTAACTTTGTTCGTATAATTGTCGTTATATGAAATAAACGAATACATAATACCAACTAAAGTTTACACAGATTAAGAGTATCCAGCCAAGTATATGATGTAAAATGTCATAAAAAAAACATATCTATCATTAGTTGTTTGTATTGTGTTTGATTGAGTTGAGACGGAAGGTTTGGTTAGATTGATCATTGACAATAATAGAGGAAACGAATTAAAACCAATAGCAAATAGCTGATAATACTTTTGGTTATATAAAATGGAATTTATATGACAAAACTGGTCGACCCAAATAAAAAGTTCTGTCGTGAGTGGTCATTCAATTAACTAAGACAGTTGGCTACAGGAAATATAAAATCAGAAAAAAACGACCCAAACTTGCATCCATATACTTTTAATTAAACATCTGTGTATACGTCCACATTCATAATGGTGGACGATATTGCCATCGCCTCTGTCTGTGTGTATGTGTCTGCGTGTCGCCTACATGCACAATTCTTCATTGATCGTCTTGAAACTATACATACTTATACTCTGGAGATGATCCCTTTTGTTTTCGGTGCATACCCGACCCCGGGGGTATAGTCACGCACATTTCTTATAATATTTGTTTGTTTGTCACCCACAAGCCATATTTCTTAACGTAACATCTTGAAACTTTGCTTATTTATTCTTTACGCTATACGTCCCCTCCGAGGACTGATCCGTGCATCACAGTATCGCAGCCTTGCTGATTAGACTGGTATGAATATGTTTATTCAGTTTTGAATTTGAATCAGATTCTGTTGATAGATTTTATATAATGATAATAAAATAATAATAAAAACCCTTGAAAACACGTACGTAAGTGCTGCACGTTATAATATTCTTTGGAAGCCAGTGTAAGCGTCAAAATTGATGGGTATTTCTGACTCAGCAGTTATTTATAAGAATGGCAAAGTGATATTTTCATTTTGAAAGTTGCTGTCAACAATCAGTTTGTGGGGAAAAAGTTAATTATTTTGAGGGAAATTTGTTTTAAAATTTAAAACGAGATGAGACCTACTGAAAGTTAGTAAACTGTACACTTAGCCACGGTTTTAACATCAATAGAAAGAATCATGAAGTGCCGCAGTATCCATTCATTATCATTGCTTACCCGGAAAATTTGAAAAACATAATAAAATGAAAGTACATCAAGATGAATGATATAGTTCCCTGGGGCCATTGTAGTCTTAATAATTAGTTATTTATAAAACACTATATCACTATCAATTGACTTAATTACGGCGTCTAACGACGTTATATTATGATGAATTGCAGACAATGACATACAAAAATGTATAAAAAAATGTATAAAAGGAAACGTAAGGAACCAGCCTTTAACCAGAATCAAAGAACAGAAGAAAAAGAGCACAACAAGTAACCTAGAAACAACAGTAAGTGACCTTTCTTTAGCCTAGGTTTATTTGTATGTTTTTCTTTTAAATCGGCACGGGTTCAAATACTGGAGCCCGGCTCCGAATTATACATAAGGAAAGCGTCTGACACAAACCATACAAGGTATGTTAGAGATCTCTTTGCGGCAGTAATTCCAAAGACGACTCAAGAGGAGGCGTAATTTCTGCCCAGCACACCGCACTTTTTACGATAGAAACTAAAACTGTTGATAGTGGGCGGAGATATGAGTGAGAAATGATTTTATAACGGAGTTAAAGCCCCTGCTACTGAAACCTTGATCACATTCCAATTGTTTAAGCGTTTGAACACCTAACTATTTAAATATGTCAAAACCGTGTTCGTGTCTATAGTAACTAATCTACCTTCTGATGATCCATTTGGATGTGGGAGCAACAGTGACTTAGTATGTATGACGCCTGCTCACTAACCAGGTCCCACGTGTCTGCCGAGAAAGTTCCTCTATATCTTCCTAAAACACAAGAAATCCATTGCAGCGGGAATTCTATGACTAGTAGGCGGAAACTCAAAGTGTACTTACACAGCTTTTATCTGTGTTTGTTTGATCGGTTTTGTACAGAACAATAAGACATTAAATCCCATTTCATTTCATTTGCATTTCTTGAATACTTAACTTTGTCATGGGAGCGTCATTTGCATTTCTTGAATACTTAATAAACTTTGTCATGGGAGCGTCGTTTACTTTGATGCGTTCGCGAGAACGAGTCACCTACTATTATGTTTTTGATCGTCTTTCGGGATAATATGCACGGTCTCTCGGCATTGCCTCCAATTACTTTAACTGCATCAAAAAACGCACTTTTCATGGATAACAATTACGGTTTATAAATAAAATGAAAATAATCTGGTTATATATATACACCATAGCAGCATGAACCCTCCAATGGGATGCAAAGTCAGCAAGCATGAGCAACTGTCCCAATCAACTGTGAAATCTTGTTGAAACGTCGCAGTGAAATAAACCATAGTAATTGTTATCCATAAATAGTGTGTTATTTGGTTATGTTCCAATTACTAAATGCCAGTCAAAGAATACTTTAACTGCAGTCACGGAAGGATAGCTTTTCTTATTTTCTATAATGTTTTTTTTTATAAAAACGGAGTTTTATTCCTACATATATTGTCAAGTCAATTATACTGCTTCTCATACAATAACTGATATTAAAAGTTTTTCATTTGTTTATTTATCTTTTGTTTTGCAGAAAAAAAAACCCAAACATGTTGCTATCTGTATTTACTCTGGCGACGTGTGTTGCTGTAGGATTGGCAGTTTATAATCCAAATGATCCAAACTGTGAATACACCCAGGGTATACTTAATACGGGTAATCGCCGCAGTTGGAACGGTAGTAAGGATTAAATTTAGTCAGTATTACATGTATGATAGAGTACCCAAGATTGCCCGTTGTGAAAATGGTCTAATTGGTCCGGCTAGATCGATTGTGTCTAGTGGTTATGCCATGACTCCCCTTTTAGTTCCTGTTGATTAGATAACTACGATGGCTGGATGAAAAGTCTAAAACCTGTGTGTGTGAATGATGTGTGCAAAGTCAGTGGTTTCCATCTATCTGCATAGCCTGTCTGCCAGGAAGAAATTTTCCTTAGCCACCTTAAAAAGTCGTTCACAACTGACATTGTTATCATTACTAAGAAAATGACGACCAGCAAGTCCCTTTCTCATTTTTGGGAACAGGTTACAAATCTGGCCAAGAAATTATCACAATCTGCTTTAAAACAGCACAGATTGTCACGGGATGTCAGGAATCTGGCACGTTTCTGATCCGCAATCAAGAGTTTTGGCGCCAATCTTCCAGAAGCTTTTGTTATTATCGTTGGCGATAATCATCTATTAATCATCACCATGCCAGGCACCCGGGTAATGTTTTCTTGAATGGTTGCTGGCTCGCTAGTCTGGAGATTACGCGTTCGACGGGTGTTCGGTTGGAAAAATTGAGGTCTCGTGTATACATTGGCGTTGACATTGAATATCTATGGCAGTTGAGATTTCATACAAGAATGACACTACCCGGGCCAAATGTCTTCATTAGCTCAGTAGGTGTAGAACAACAGGACTTTAAACCCCATTTATATTTCTTTACTCTGGAAATTTATCGCAGATGTCGATGACTATTCACTTACTCCTCATGGTCTGATCTATTTGATTGTTTTTAAGTGTATAACTGTGTATATTGCAGATTTACTTATTGACCGACTACACCCAAATGCTGGCGGTAAGTAAATAAATCTGGATCTGATATAATAATAATAATAATAATAATATCGTCATTTATAAAGCGCGTTAATACTGAAGAAATCAGTTTCTAAGGCGCTGATGTCTTTTTTATATATTCACTGATTATTTACAGATATTTAATCAATTAATGTACTTTTTAATGATTTTTTTTTCACCCCCTCTTTTGTTTACTAATAATAACAACCCCTTAGAGATAATATACATGTGGATAGAATCGTAACCTGCTTTAAAACAGCGCAGATTGTCACAAGATATCAGGAATCTGACTCGTTTCGAATCCGTAATCAAGAGTTTTGGCGCCAATCATGCAGAAATTCTTGTCGTTGGCGATAATCATCGATTAATCATCACCGTGCCAGGCACCCGAGTAACGTTTTCTTGAATGGTTGCTGCTAACTTGCTAGTCTGGAGGATGCCCGTTCGAGCCATGCATTGGCCGAAAAATTTCATCGGGATTTTCCGACGTGGTTTCCCCTTATCATTGGCGTAGGACGAGAGGAGTTTGGATGGGACGGAAAACTGAGGTCCCGTGTCGTACATTGGCGTTGACATTAAAGATTTATGGCAATTGGAATTCCATATAGGTGCAGGCCATAGTGCCACTACCCGGGCAAAATTCCCTCGTTAGCTCAGTAGGTGTAGAATAGCAGGACTTTATGCCCCATTTCCATCTCTTTCTCTGGCAATTTATCGCAGATTCCGATGACAATACACCGATCTGTGTTAATTTAGTTTTATTGTTTTTTACGTGTATAACTGACTATATTGCAGGTTCATTTTTCGACCAAAATATCGAGCCAATGAGAAATAATATACGTAAGTGAATAACCCTAGATCTGATATTTAATAAATTAATGTAATTCATAATGATTTTTTATTCAACCCCCTCTTTTTGTTTACCAATAATACAAACCTCTTAGAGATAATATGCGTGGGGATAGAATTGTTAATGTATGTCATTGTTGTATGTTCCCAAAACATCGGCGATAAGCTACCAGCATGTTCAACAAGACCCAACGGCATTGGATGGCGCACGGAACCCAACCAGTGAAAAATGTCTAATCAGTCGAATCAATCACGGCGACTAAAAGCCATACCCAATCATCGGTACGTTTTTAACTCCCGTACGCTTTTAACCGGAGGGCACGGTGGCTAAGTGAGAAAACGCTAGCTTGCAAGTGTTCGGTCCATGCATTTGCCGAGAAAGTTAATCGGGGTTTTCCGGCGTGGTTTCCCCTGTCAGCGGTGCAGGATGGAGGGCCTGACAAAGATAACTGTCTATAGTTGATCGAATGGGACGGAAAACCGAGGTTCCTCGTATACATTGGGACGCTCGTAAAAGATCCTTTGGTAGTTGGAATTCGATATACGATATGACCATAGCGCCGCTGCCCAATTTCCCTCATAGCACACTGGATAGCGTATGCCCGTCTTCATTATCCCAGTCGGGGCAGATCAGTAGGACGTTGAACCCTATTTACATTTCATGCTATTAACGGGTCTAATGTGGAATGGGTTCAAATTCTTCAAATTTAATGATTTGCCAAAAATGACACACCTATTTCTAAAGGTTTATCCTTACTTTCTCCACACTTGATTGTTTTGATAAAGGATTAGGGGGTTACTAGACTGTGGATGTAGGACTATAGTCTATTCTAATTAATTATTATCACTGGTGTAAACTTCTCACTCTAATTATTGTTACTAGTGTACACATCCCACAATCAGTAGATTGATGAAAAATACTGTACAGCTTGGGTTATATTCGCGATAGTATTCTATCTATTTATTACTTATGATATAATATATATATATATATATAATATAAGAATCCATGTTATATGTATTTTTTTACATGTAATCTTTTTCACAAATACTATTTAAATAATTTTGTTGAAGTGTCACAAACTTGTTACAGACTATACTTTAAATCCCCCATTGTTGGGTAATTAGTCAGACTCTAAACAATAATTTCAGAACTGTAAGGTCGTAACTTTCACAAAAACATTGCTATTAAAATGTTGATATCCTTATTGCGTTATTAAGATTGGAACAGGTTTTCCTCTCATATCTCAAAAACTAAATCCGACAATTTTTGACACTTAAGACCTTTCAGAACTATGACATCGAGATGTGGGGAAAGTCAGGTGTCCACTTTCTAAACTCCTAGTAAGCCTACATGTGTATTTTTCTTTATACTTATAGGTACTACTCGATGGAAGAGAAGCAGTTACCGTTCAAGTCGAGGACGCAACCGATGGAACACGTATAGGCGCAATCGCAACTGGAACCGCGGACAGTGGAACAGACGAGAGTGGAGCAGAGGACAGAGGGATAATATTAACCGATGGGACAACGGATGGGATAGTAACCCATGGGACCAAAACTGGCATCCAGAAAGTCACTATTAAATACAACCAAGCGAAATGCTAAAATCATTCTTGGTACATGTTAAGTATCAATAAAAATAGATGAAAAGATACAACAGTTCTTATATTTTTTTTTAAAAAAATGAAATGAAATGAATTGGAGTTAAACGTCTTCTGCTCCGAACTGGGTTAATGAAAACAGGCATAGCCATGCAGTGTGCTATGGCCGAAATTTTGCCCGGGCCGCCGCGCTACGACCTACTCTTATATATAAAATTCTAATTGTCGATCTTTTACGTGTACGCCAATGTGTACACAGGACATTGGTTTTTCGTCCCATCCGAAAGACTAGACAGATATCTTTGCCAAGCCCTCAATCCTGCATCACTGACAAGGGGGAACAACCCCGGTAAACAAAAATAATTTCCGAGAATGAAAGAATTTTTTAACAAATTGGTTGGGTTCGTGGAAGCCGCAAGGAATCGAACTGTAGGCCCATAGATAAGACAACGTAAACAACAATTCATCGTCTATGGATATTAACCATTATCGTTTACAATATTTTGGATGGGGATCCACTGTGGCTCAATAACCTGGGTATCCCGTGTTCAATCCCTGCGTTGGCCGAGAAAGTTCATCAAGACATTCCGGCGTGCCCCCCCCCCCACACACACACACACCTTATTAGTGATGCAGGATAGGTGGCTTGGCTAGTGGCAACGTATAATCGTTGGGATGGCGTGCAGGTAAAAGATTCGTTGCTGTTCGGATAAGAGATTGCCCTTTATGTCGTATGCCC
Organism: Patella depressa; assembly: GCA_948474765.1. NCBI lineage: Eukaryota > Metazoa > Mollusca > Gastropoda > Patellidae > Patella > Patella depressa. The sequence continues at coordinate 53,398,695 of OX419719.1, forward strand.
GTATCCATTAGCCCTGTAGGACGCTGAATCCTCATTTCATGGACGGACAAGGAAATAATTTATATGTAAAGCAATTTAGGTCGGTTTGTCTAATAGGTAATTCAACTAGGTTGTATTAGAGGATCATATCTTCTGTGTAATCCCCGTTAAAGTTTAACATCTAATTAAGAAACCAAAACTACGAACTAAATCAGATGATAAACAGGCCCATCAAAAGATTTTACCCGATACCCAGGGCCCTGTTTCACAAAACCTTAAAGTGCCAATCCCGATAACTTTTTGGGGAATAAAACTGCTTAATTTTGTGTTAAAATCCTTTAAAATCCATAACCTAAGGCCCACCTACTAACCCGATATTTGTGATACGCTTGTAAATAACTTAAACCTGACAGTCTTCATCTGGAAATGGAGAACGTTTTATTACACAGTATCTGGATAAAACCAGACTCTTTTCTATAAAAATAATATGTAAATTTACCTTTTGTTATCAAGTACAGGGCATGGATCATTCACTGTATAGACCTCCGTATGTATGGACCTCTCAAGAAACATTAATCGATTATCAGGTCACCCAATGAAAAAATTGACCCGAAATCTTAAAAGGGTTACGTGTCCGGATAAGCAGTGTTGACGTTCACGTCCAAACGACTCAATATTTTGAGCTGAAATTTTGAGACAAGGTAAATACACTATGCCACTATATTTTGGTCCATAAATTTCATAAATACTCAGACTTTAATTTTTGAAACCCTGTTCTTATCGGGATTGTCCCTTTAACCCAGGGCCCTGTTTCACAAAAACTTAACCCAGGGCCCTGTTTCACAAAAACTTAAATCTCCTTTTAAAAAAATAGTCTTAAACTAAAATTTCATCCTAACTTAAGATAGATGGGTTTCACAAAACGATTTTAAGCATTTTAGTTAAAATCCACTAAAATAATATTTTAAGTTAAAATCTAGTCTTAAAACAGTAGCGTTTCACAAACGTATTTTAAGGACAATTTTAACTAAAATCAATTTTAACTTCGGATAGCCGCCACCCTGTCCTAACTTAAAATCACGACATTAACAAGCATTGATTAGAGCTACGTTGTTAGATTTATATGGATATAATTGGAATTAAAATATTTCTACATAACTTTTATAAACTTGTAGCTAAAATCCTTACGAAGAGAATGTATGTGAAAAGTAGTTTGTAATATAAGCTATTGCCGAAAAATGAGCAGTTTGCATAAGTCACTGTTTTCGTAATTTTGCCTGTAAAATAGTCAATTATTAATGGACATTCACAAAAGTGACACCATTTGATTCAAAAAGCAAGTATGCGTCTTATCAAGTTAATTCCAATTTAAAATTGACACCGGAAGTGACGCCATTTGGTCAAAATCTTTTGTTTTTTTTAACTTTTTACATCAATATTTTTTCAACCCCGAATCATTTAATATGTAATAATAAAATTAACTTTTGGTTTAAATTCACATAACAAAACTCATCGGTCATATGGATATCAAAAAATTGTATCTACCTTGTTTGGTTGCCGAAATATAGGCGGTTTTCTAAAAGTCACTTTTGAAGGTTTATGGCCCATAAAAGTTTCAATTATTTTTCGATTTTCATAAAATTTTCACCCTTTGATGCCTTATGTCATAGACGATGTTATCAAACTAATTTAACGTTTTTAGTATCACCGGAAGTAATGAAATTTTGGCAAAAACTGTATTTTTAGCCTTCAAAATTGATATTTTATTCAAATTTATAATGTTTTTACAATTATGGTATTTGATGCCAATCAACAAATAGAATAGACCCATATGATCATACAGATACCACAAAATGGTTTCTAACTTGTAGGGTTGCGGAGAAATAGACGATTTTCTACAAGTCACTTTTCAAGGTTTTTGGTCTTTAAAGGTGACAATTATTATTCGATTTAGATAAAATTTTCGCCATGTGATGATGCCATTTCTGATTTCATAAAACTTATTTAACATTTTCATTATTACCGGAAGTAATTACCGGAAGGATCAGTTACATGTAACAAATGTATATATCGAATTGATTGCTGGAATTGGTTGATTCTGCGTTCATTTTATTTCATGTGTGCAATGCTTATGTGGACACCTGTTTAACGGTTTCATAGGTACGTACCGGAAGTTCAAAGGTAACGTGGCGCCGGAAGTGAAGCTAGTTCAAGGGTAACGTGGCACTGGTGAAACCCGTCATTCCTGCATGCAGGTCTAGTTATTATGGTGTTTATCCGGACGAGAAACACTGAAATCGCAAGCATAGAAACGTGAAGAAAACATTAAAAATAAAAGAACAACTCTTTTAATAATGACCCCCCCTCCAACACACACGTCAGGAAAACAAAGAGCATTGATTAAAATGGCTATTATATGATTCGTTAAAAACTAGTTATTATCTATGGCCTATCACAGGGTTTCTGCACCCCAGACGGCCACGCCACCATGCATCATATAACCTCAAGCATTTTAGTAGTAAGCGTTTACATTCAAGGCAATTCAAGAGCTTCTGAATCAATCTATACAATTATTTGACGAGTTTCTATCGCAAAAATTGATGTTTCGTTGCCCGCTATCTTGGATTTTCGATTGGCTCATTCCCCAGTGGTATTTATGTGAATTTTTATATTTGTCCCTCGCGTTTCGAGCAAAAAGCAATTTGATAAGCAGAGCGATAAGCAATTTGATTGGTCGAGTCTTTATGGCACAATAACGCTCTTTCTAATTGAGCTAGAAATTTCAAACTTGGTGTAGGTGTTTATTAGGTCGATGCCTTGATGCAGGTCGAATATGGACATTTTCTGCTAAGGGTAAGCAGAGATAACCAATTTGATTGGTTGATGCTTTGTGACACGATAACTTCAGTTCTAATTTAGCGAGAGTGATGAATCTTGGTGTATAGTTTCATCACATCAATACCTTGACTAAGTTCGATAATGAATATTTTCTGGAGAGGGTAAGGGGAGCGATAAACAATTTGATTGGTCGAGACTTTGGGATGCAATAACGCTCCTTTAAATTGACCTAGCATTCCAAACTTGGCCTAAGTGTTTATTAGGTTGACGCCTTAATGGAGTTCAAAGATTCGCATTTTCTGCTTAGGGTAAGCAGAGATACACAATTTGATTGGTTGATGCTTTGGGGCACGATAACTTGGAACATAACAACTCTGCTTTTAATTGCGGTAGAATGTTTAAAGTTGATCATGATGTTCATGAGGTTGATTCTATCCTATAGAGAGTGATGAAGCTTAGCGTATAGTAGATAATCAGTTTCCTCGATACTTTTGAAAAAGATAACGTGCAATTAATTAATATGTGTACTCAGGATTTCGGCGGGGGACATCAGCCTCGCTGTTGGCTTGTTGTATCCATATTTAGATAATTGCAGGTATCTCCTGTTTATATCTTATCCATGGACACAAGAACTCGATGCACACCCGTTGAGTCACACCCAATGACTCAACGAAAGCCCCGGGCTAATGATGCTGTCATTCATTATTAATTGCCTGGAAAGTATCTTTAAAAAAAACAATAAAACTCACCATACATTATGATGAACGATTTAGTCTCTATGGGCTCATTGTAGTTTAAGTTATTTTTTGTTATACAAAACCCTGTTTCGATGGAATCCGACAGTTACAACTATTAGAGATGAAATGAAATGGGGTTTAACGTCCCACTGTTCTGCTCCTAAATTGGGCTAATGAAGACGGGCATACGCAATACATTGTGCTAGGAGGGAAATTTGCCCGGGCAGCGGCGCTACGACCTACTCTTATATCGAATTCCAACTGGCATGGGATCTTTACGGGCATCCGAGCGATTAGACAGCTGACCTTGTCAGTCCCTCCGTCCTGCATCACTGACACGGGGAAACCAAATCGAAAAATCTAGATGAAGTTTCCCGGCCAATGCAGGGTTCGAACACCTGACCTCCAAGCTAGCAAACCAGCGCTTTACCCACTTGGAATTATCTTACAAATATAAAACTCTTATTCAAAATGATCTTTCTATGTGTCATATAAAACATAATACGGTTGTCAAGTGTACTGTCCAATTTGTGATAGTTGAACTTTGTGTAGAGTACAAGTGTCTGTGGTGATCGATGCGGATATCTTCTCTCGACAGTTAAGCCAGGCGCAGAAGGGCAACTTTTTCGAGCAACTTTCAGGCAACAGTGAAATCGCTGGTCGTTGAAAGAAAAAAATCGCTCGTCTGCGCCAACGGGCAACAATAGTTGCCTGCTGTTGCTCCGAGTTGCTTCTCGTTGCCAAATATCAAACATGTTTGATATTCGACAACAGAAAATCGCTCGTCGCCGAGAAATTGTTCATCTGTTGCTTCAAAATTGCTCGTCTGCGGCGGTAGGCGACAACAGGCAACACGCAACTGGTTAACTGTCCAATCAGTGATCGCTTTACTGTCATGTGATACTTCAAGATGGCGGCGTCGGAACTGCTAGTAACATTAACATGGTCCGTGGAGATGTTGGTGGAAATGTGGGCTGAGCGACCAGTCAGCGCACACGGGAGACCTCGAGTTGCCAATTGCTCGGAGTTGCCAGTAGTTGCCTATTGCAGCAACAAGCGACGAAAAGTTGACCGTCTGCGCCAAGCTTTAGTGCAAATTTTCACAGAAGTGCCCATGACTGTGACAGTTTCCCCAGATAGCAATGAAATGGGATATAATGTCCTATTTTTAATAGCAATTTTGTCCATACAGCGGCGTTTCCGCCTATTATACTTTCTATCGAATTCAAATTGTCAAGGGTTCTTTTGCGCATACTACGCCGACATTGACACTGGACTTTGTGTGCTGTTGTACGGGGGCTACGTGTTAAAATCAAAGCTATCGGGCTGTGAAATTGTGATTTTATGGTGCATACATGGGTTATAAAAATGCTGGTTTTTATATTGGAAGACGCAACCAAATGCCAAGGCTGACACCTGAACACCGAAAACTCGCCATTGCGTGAATGCAACAGGGTATTTATTATGTATTGTGAGCAGATGGACGCAACCCTGCAACGAGGGTGGAGAGAAATTTTACACTCAGCAATTCAGATGCTAATCTTCCCCCAAGTTACATAGCAGCGTATGCTGTTTTTACACATGGACAAACACTCTACGTTTCAATGTAGTGTAAAACTGTTGTGGTCTATGTGGGTCATTGTTATTTTTCTTGCTAAAATTCACATTTCAGTTGCCTCGACAGAACTTACAGCCAAGTCATTGCGCCTTTATATTGCCCTGTGGATACTCGACATCTATGCTCAGTGCGTACATGTTATTATTCTCCAGGAGCCGGCCAAGTCAGGATCTACTAAGTTATTCTAGTGCACACGACCTTATCACCACGACATGACGTCGTAACTACGACTCAGCGAGCCTGATTTCGGCCTTGAAAGAGATGCCAACGATGAGCGACACGCGGTGTCCAACTAACATAGTACCTATAGTAGTGACTGACATCGGCCACAGTTGTTCCTATTACTCGCAAATTCGTGTGAGCAAAAATGTGGTTTTATCCTTGAGGTGCGGTAAAAATTTGAGGTCGGTACACTATTAATGGATCGTCCAGTGATAAGATAGGTTGCCAGGCAACGAAACATACGCCCACAACAGCTAAGTCGTCCGGGCGGTCAACAAGGGTTGTCGCATATTTTTACTTTTGTCAGTAAGGCGAAAGTTAACAACGCCTGGAAATCTTATTACTAGTCTATTAAGTAATGGTTAGAATTCGTCCACAAGATATTTCAAAGTGATCAAGGACCATAACTCTGGCAGTAATTATGACCTTAACAATGTGTATAAATTTAAATTCAATTGCATTAAAACATTAGCCTCTAGAGCATCCAAAAAATATTTCAAAGGGATCAAGGGCCATAATTCTTGCAGTAATTATCGGATATCGCTGAAAATCGATAGGCTTCTTCGTCTCATGACCAAAACACTGTGTATAAATTCAAAGTCAATCGGATATTAACTTTAATTTCTAGAGCGTCCACAAGAAACGACGGACGGACAGACATACGGGCGGGCGGACAGGGGCAATGGCAATATATGTCCACATTTCCATGTGGGCGTATAAAAAACAGAGAGTGCAAGTTACCATAGTGAAATTAGTGTTCAGAAGTCAACTCGCACAAAACAACCTACAGTCAATTCTAATAAAATCGACGTCTGTTTTTGCGACCAAGATGGACTTCATTTCAATCAAATCTGTTCCCACGGAGATCCCACTTCGATTTTTTATTGCATGTTCGTAATGTATAGGTGGTGCAATGTTCACACGAATAATTGGCCAAATCGAATCTGGCCCTTTTCAGGGACATGGTTTCAAAGGTCAAGGTCAACAACATCTGCCTGGATCTTGTTCTGTCGAGTTTGTAGAAAGATCCATGTTTTCTGAACAATTTGATACCAATTTCATGTAAGTAAGATGACTAGGGGCGAAGTTATGGATTTTCAAAGTTTGATGGTCAGACGAAAATGCCAAAATTGTGGGATGGGATGCCCCTGAGGGGCCCCATCTAGCGCTATAATTTTGCACATCATGTTTTTTCGTCATGGTTAACTTGCACTCCCAAAATCATCAAAATCTGTGATAGTCGTGTCAAAATCGCCCAAATTTTGTGTACACTTGACATGAAATGCCCCGGATGGGGACATAACAACTGATCGAGAGAAATTAATAACAGATGAAGGAATAAGATGGGTGGGGACATAACAACGAAACCAGGTTTAAATATTCGGGAAACTTTCGATCGAACGATTATGGAGTCAGTGCCTATTGATTCATGGCGACGAATTATTGCTGTTTAAACGTACAGAAAATCGTGACTCAATTTTCTACCTTATTGTGTATGACACAATTTCTTTCTGAGTATTATATAACGAATTTCTTTTCCATGGGCACCTGGCGAGTGCTAACATGTCGTATCCTGAAATAAAACACTTGCCTTACTTATCGTCAATGTTGTTAAAACGTAGACGTGTGAAGCCTCTGCATAGATATTTTGAGCCGCGTTGTCCCGGTGAGGTTCTCCGGTCCATCCCCGATGCTAGATTTTCCGACATGGTTTTCCTTTGCCCGTGGTGTAGGACGAAGGGCCAGGCCTAGAACAGTGTCTAGTCGTTAGGATGGTGTTGAAAGGCAAATGCCAGGCAGATGTCGTGTAGACATTGGCGTCAAAGAACCCATGACCGCTGGAATTCCAAAATATACATGATACGACACCTTTAAATCAATAGGTTTTGATTTTATGAATTAAATTGGAACTTAAGGTTCTCCTTTTTTTATCGGACAAGATCTCTGATCTAAAACACTGCCAAGCGGCTTACAAACAAGGATTTAACGTTATTTTTTCTGTTCCAACCGCATGGTGCGGTCGGGGAAATTTTGCACGGATTGCAATTGAATTCCGTCAAGAATTCATTTACGTACGCAACAATGTGTGCACGGGTCCTAAGTTTATCGTCCATCCGAAGAACTAGACCCTCCTTTCAATACCATTGACAGGGGAAGTCAACCCGGACACCCAGGGGGCAATGGGTATATGCATTGTATATCACAGTATATCATCTGGGGATTTATTTGGGTGTCACCAATTCATTAATCAACCTAATTATTATACATTTACTGGTCACTATTAGAGTATCTCACCTGATAGACTATAATATACGAGAATCGTGTCGACTAAATATATCCACATTATTGAGACATTAGACTGCGTAACAAATATCATTATTGGCATATCACTGTTTGTCGGTTAAAATATTTTCTTTTAATATAAACTCATGAAGTCAATTAGCATGGTTTCAAGTCTCCCCAAGATTTGTACCGACAAGCAAATTAATGATGTAAAATTACCTAGTTTGTTTTGTTACCACAGACAACGTTTCATATGACATTTGCCAGAGGATCCAATGGTGTTTGAAAGGCTTACTGACGTATACGTTTGGAACATGCCATCCAACAGAAATAACGCAATTCGTCACCCCCATTTTCGTGGATAGTTGACTCTATTGGGATACAATGCCTTTGAACTTTCGGGAGGTTTTAGTGCATGCTATTATGAGAGAGGGAGAGAGAGAGAGAGAGAGAGAGAGAGAGAGAGAGAGAGAGAGAGAGAGAGAGGGCAAGACATAGGACGAGGGGGGTCAAAATGGGCTTTAACGTCCAATCAAAACTAAATAGGTCGTGATTGTAGGGACTAGCATTGGTAAACTTTTAAGGCTAGTTTACTTGACCCTACTCAATGACAGTAGCGCACGTTATACCGCCCCCCACCCCACACATTTCTTCTTACGAGAAAGACCAGCTAAATTGATTTTGTTGTATTATGTAATATAGACCACAGTTTTATTAATAAACAGTGTCATTACAACGAATAAATGATGTTACAAGCTGATGATCGCCGCTATAGACATGTGATTACATCAAATCAGATTAAAACTGCTATAATCGATCGATTACTAATTATTAGAAGATTATCTCACAATTACCAGGTAACGGTAAACAATTATAACAGAAAAGTGTCAGGTATCATTAACCAGCAAAAGCCAAATAACAAATCAATAAAACTGGCCTTGTTCTGCTCTCGACTGGGCTAATAAACATGAGTATAGGCCATACAGTGTGCTGTGGGGGCAATGTTGCCCGTGCAGCAGCATTCAATCTGTCAAGGTTTCTTTTAAGTGCACATCAATAAGTACACAGGACCTCTGAACGACTATAATTATACGTTTTCTCTTGACAGGCTCTCCGTCCTACACCAAGGGTAACCACGCCAGAATATCAAGATGAACTTTATCGGCCAAAGCAGGGATCGAACACAGGACCTCCAGGTTAGCGAGCCAGCGTCTCACCCACTGACCCACTGTGGCTCTCGGCCTTGATACGAATTACTGGACAACTGGTTTAACAACAACCATGGGTAACGAATGTGGTTTTAGTTTAACGTCCTACTTTTCTGTTCGAATAAGTTTATTAACGACCACAAGTCACGCTGTATGGTATGAGAGCAATTGAATTCCAAACCCAAAGTTATACACGATTCCTCACTATTCCAACCCACCCGAACGACTATGTTGTGTTCTTTGTCACTGAACTAGGGTAGACCGTAGAGAAAAAAACTTTCATAGTTGGAATTCAAAAAAAAAAATAAATCGAAACCCCACTGGCCCGTGCTATAGACCCCCCCCCCCCAACCAAACACACACACAAACTTCCACATACCCATTGTACCATAAAAATTAAATAACCTATATTTTTATTATAGTATTGTTTGGTTTACTATTTCTGAGACTTCGTTGTCAAAATTGTGTGCACATACCCAAAAATGTATAAAAAGCTTTCATCAGTGCAAATTAAGTCTCCCATCTTTGGAAGAACGACAGGTATTGATCTATACCCTGACAACAGCAAAATTACTAACAACCGATGCTCTTACCAATTATCATCGTTATGCAATTCCGAACACGATCACGACTTGTATTTACGATGACTTTTATTCGCATTGTTCGCTAAGAAGGGTCATCAAAACATGGACACCATCGTCATTGCCACTATTTGTAAGAACGCAGTACATCTTTGTAATGTTACTTGGCTACAATTACAAAAAGAGACACAACTGTCTCGAAATCATATGGTCCATTGGACCAATATAATTTTATGCATATTTTTAAAACGGGTATTTATTAAAATGTTGTTCTACTAATCCCGAACACCGACCAACAAGAAAGTGATTTATTTTTTGCCAACATTGTCCAAATTATTGCATACAGTGACCGACAAGGAAATAAATGTTATTGATAATGTATACCCTAGCCAACATAACCGAATGTTAAATGGTTTCATACAAAAAAACTGACAAATTATGGGTAAGAGAAATTGACCAACAAAGAGAAAACGTCATTCTTATTTTTTTCAAATTATTATAAAATCATTTAAATTTGGATATGATATAAAAAAAAAACATACTGGGTCAATATAAATGTATAAAATACATTTTCAATGGGTCTTTGATAAACTTGACAAGACAAAAAAAAACCCAACAACATTGCTATGCATTGCTGTGTAATAAATAGTGAGATGCAAAAATCTCGAAATCACCATATCCATTGTACAAAATAAATAAATACGATGCATTTTTTCCAGAACGGGTCTTTGATAAAATTGTTAAGAAAAATCCTTGTGTTGTTGTGTTTCGCTGTCTTGGAAGTAATAAATAGTGAATTAAATCATTTACAGTATAATATAAGATCTCGAGGGTTAAATAATAAGAGAATTCCTGAACTTGACAACTCTATTAGCGATGTTCTAGTGGTGCGGAATATTAAAACTAGAATACCTCCGCTAGGACCGGGCCACCTGCTGGGCGGATCCTGTAAATACAATAGACTATGTTAGAGAGGAGACAGGCAGTTAGCTCAGAGATCCAAACCTCACTTGACGTGTAAATAGTGTGGGACAATCAGAGGAACCTGTTGCTGACATTTTGGGCAACTTACTCTTATAAATTGGAAGCATGACCACGCTTCTGTCACAATAAACGGAACAATTGTACAGGGACGCACTTAGATTGAAAGAACAACTTTGATTGGTAAGTTATTTGTTTAAGGTTTATTTTATATCATAATGACTTAAATTGACGTGGAATATCTTAAAAGTTTCATAAATGTTTTAGGGAAAAGTAACTGCTGGGTTAATAATGGGTATCCTGAATTGTATCAAGGTTTAGTTTCAAATGTAAACTTGGGGTGCTGTCCATCGTATCTCAACAGCTACTTGATATCCTCCAAATTTATTTGTATATTTTACTTTGGCTTTCATGTTATATTATTTAAAAAAAAAGAAAGCGTAACTAACACACCCCCGATATAATTTAAAGAAATAAGAAAACTATAATTATGGATTTAATTAAAAAATAAACGAAAATTTTGAATTTGTTTCTTTTGGCATGAACTTTAAAAATTTACACTGGCTTTTAATTTCTTCTGATGATTGCAATAGCATTTGTAAAATTCACGGTAAATTTGTTTCAAAACGAAAACATAATAAATTTCTGTATGAATTTATAATCTATTTATCAAATCCAAAAATCAGTAAATTATGTTTTATTTTTGAGGAAATATTTGAAAAACATTTTTCATAGCTAAAACATAATAAACTATGTACGAATTTATCAAATATTTATCAAATTCATGTTCCAGTTATAAAGAATATTAAAAAAAAAACATTTTTCAAAAATATAACATATTAAACTTATGCTTGAATTTATCAACCACATGCACACTTCGCCAATTCTGATAAAATATTTAGATGTATTGACACGATTTGTTGACTGGTTTTAATAAGTAACGCATTAGATATTATAATACTGTTCTTACCAAAAATATCACAGCTTTCGAAATACTTCTTAGGAAAACATTTTTTTATTTTTTTATCATCTAAAATTTTTAATGTAGCCCCGATTTTTCTATTTTGTGAGCTTGCAAGACGAATAATGGTCCAGCACTGTTTGACGCTCTGTAATACCCGGTTTGTGCGCTAGTGCCTTACTTACCGAGCCACTGTGGTTCTAAAATGATCGTGACATGTTGCAGATTGAATATAATAATATACACAATAAATAACACCCATAATTACTGTTTACACATTGTTTCAAGGTATACCTAGTTCTCTTATCTTACAACGACTCTCATCGTTATTACATTATTAGCATTATGAATCAACACCTCTGCTTTTTAAACGCATCAGATCCACACTTGTTAAAGATAAAGATGACAAAACGAAAAACATAACAAAATGTTTACTCCAACACCACTCAAGTGGAATAAAAGTGCCCCCTCCCCTACCTCAAACACAAAATTTTGTGTCACTAAGATGGATGGAACACGCGACTGTAACGTCATTCATATTTTAAAGTTTTTGATAACTGCAAGATAAATTTTACGAAACTGATTTTTTTTACTTGACCAAATAACAGTACTGTCGTGGAATAGAATATTAATCCCTTTTATTTACTCTTTATTGGGTTGTTACAGTTAAATTTGTTTATGGATAATATTGATTCTTTGTATTTCTAAATTATAATAATAATAATATGGTGATATCCAGTTAGAAAAAACACTTAATTGAGAAATTCGACAAGGAGCCAGATTGCACTTCAGCGTGACAGCCGAATTAAGGCAACAAATTTAACATCATATTTCTTTTGATTAAATTGGCTTAAAACGACCATTGGTCTTTTATTTCGATAATCAGAATAAAATGTTCTTTAATTTTAAGTAAGGAATGAATGAATGGGGGGGGGGGGTAGCTTCCCACTTTTATTAAGGCCGGATTATTATGCAATGTCGTGTTCTATGTTTTATTTTCGGTTTTCGGACATGAAAAGAATTCCCGTCGTGTGTTCTCTATTACGTGCACACTAAAATGTACACGGGAAAGAGATTTTCGAATGTCATTTATTTATTTATAGACAAAAGAAACAGATATGCAAAAATTGGTAATAGCACTAGTCCTAGTGGCAGCAGTGATGATGGTGGAGGTTACGGGTCAAGATTCCATGTTGGCGCCACCCGACAGGCCCTCGGAGTTCAGAAGTCCCGACGAACTCCGCAGATATCTCAAAGCTCTCAACGAATATTATGCAATAGTAGGACGACCCAGGTATTGTAAACTATGAATATCAACTATTAAAACATTCACGATAAAGACATCTAAATGATAACAAAAGGAAAGGAAATGGGGTTTAACGTCCTACTGTTCTGCTTCGACTGGGCTAATTTAAGACGAGAATTGATGAAAAAAGGAACCAAAAAAACCCCCCAAAACAACCTGCATCATGTACAATAGCTGGATAATCGTGAACATGATATTGTTTTAGATAGACTGTGAACATTTTTTGTTGTTGTGGTGTTGGGGGGGGGGGGTGAAATGGGAGTAAAACCACCCCAACAAACCAATAAGGGTAGCCAATCCCCGGCAATTATAGAGGAACACATAACTATATCAAATTCATCATTCCGCCCGTCTGCCAAAACAGCGGCTGAACTAGGGCTAGTCCATACGCCGTTCTGTGCGTTCTTCTCCTCTCCAGCCGCCTTGATAGCCCTCTGTCTTGTTGTCTGCCTAACTGTTAGTAAACTCCTAATTATATAGCACCGGAGAATAGATAAGACACATGGTCATACATGCAATTTTCTCTTTTATATCGTCATGGCATGCTTACTGAACAATGAGTATTCCCCAAAAGTCATAAGGAGTTTGTGCACAGATCATTTGTAGTTTGAAAATGACATTAATGGGATTAATTACACATTTAATTAGATCATAGTCAGTCCGTGCCTTATGGTTAGCACCTGCGCGTTGTATCATAAAGCCTGTCGTTGAGTCAACTGGCGTGGTTTCGAATCCCTGGTTTTACGTGACAAGGAGTAGAGTCGCCCGTCCAACCTAGTGGGCTTTCTCTGGGTCCTCAAGTTTCTCCCCACTGCTAAAGACCCCTACGCACAAGCGAATCATTGTTAGTCCCGAAATGACCTAGTTTGTGTCGAGTGGACGTTAAACCCAATTTCTCTCTCTCCAAATTCTCGAGCGAAGTTCAACCCATAATATGATTATGTGTTAGGTTTCCTGAAATGGTTTTCGTTACTGCTGAAAACTTAGACCATGATTTTTTCAAAGTTGTTTGAGTTTCGAATCGATACATTCGTTATAATCACCTGAATAGCTGACAATATCAACTTCGACAAATTAAAAATCGTGACGGAAACAGTCTCTGATGATAGGTTGTTTCTATGGTTACAGTCACGCCAATCTCTTCTGGGCCCTATTTCGAGCGTTATGCACATTGTGTCATTACGTTACAAGCACATGCCAAATATTAAATTTCACAGCGTCGTTAGCCCAGGTGATTGCACAATTATCACATATTATATGATTAATTAAGTCTACGTGAATACCGCTTGATTAATTATAATTAACGTATATTAATATCGTGTATTTACAGGTTTGGAAGAAGTGTGAATAAAAGATCTGCTGACAATTTTCTTTTTAAAACGGCCAAAAAACTTGGTAAGCGTATGCTACAAATGATTTCCTTAAATAAAATTATATTCTATGTAATACAAGTATCATTAATAATTAAAATCTGAAACTTATATAATACGTGTTTTTCTAAAAGTAAATTTTTATCGTGACCAATAATATGTCACGTGACTATCATAATTATAACAACGATGTTATTTCATGTCATGTGACTATTTAGCATAATTTATCAACTTATCAAATTTTGTTTTTTATTTCTTGTTAGAATAGATTATGGTTTCCTGTACGACGATGAGGACTGGATTCCCCAATATTGAACCTCGTAATACCAAATGACTAGTCTATTTTTAAAGTAATAAAATACAAGAAAACCAATCAATATTTATACGTTAAATCGGTTATTTAAAAGATGGAGATTAATTTAAATGTACGTTAACCAATAAAATAACTTAAAACCACCATAGATTTATTATTGAAAAAAAATAAACCGCCCACTCTGAACACTATTCTGACTAATTGTTTTTAGTAACCCGCATAAAAATTAATTAGCCTATAAATGAAAAGAAATAGACTTTAACGTCCTATTTTTTCGGGGTGGGCGAATGGTTAGCACGTGTGCGCCGTATCATAAAGCCTGTCATTGAGTCAACCGGCGCGGTTTCAAATCCCCATCTGTAAGTGACAAGGAGTATGGTCGACTGTCCAACCTCGTGGATTTTCTCCGGACCCTCCGATTTCCCCCCACTGCTAAAGACCCTCTACGCGCAAGCGAATTATTTAAATAAAATTGAAACATATGTTAGTCCCGGGTAGACCTAGTTTGTGTCGAGTGGAGATTAAACCTCATTTCTCTCTCTCCCTTTGTTTCTGCACCAACTGGGGGGAACATCAAGCAGTGTTCGATGAGGGAAATCGTGCCCGGACAGCGGCGCTAAGGTCTACTCTTACTTCGAATTCCAAATGTGCTTATTGTGTTTCGTACACCTAGGAATAGACACTAATTTGATGGTTTTATCGTGCTTATAGTATAGTAAATAAACTGAATTACGGACAGAAGATCATGGTGCCATTATCCTTTATTAGGAACGTTTGAGACAGATGGCCGAATAGTCATTATATGTGACTAGTGTACGTTTAAATGCTATCTATGACTTGCAATGTTTGGGGTTTTTTTTAAAAATAAATTCAAATATTTTTCATATATATTTAGCCAGATGTGCCGATACTTTTTCATGTTGTCCAAGGTGTACAAGGTGTACCGTCGGCAAAAAAGGTTGAGAACAACATGATGAAACACCATGTGAAGGGACACAACTCTTTAACTACAGATGGAGGCAGACCATATTAATTTCCTCAATGACTTCAATGTTAATTCTGGCCTCTTTGCCTTCATACAACTTTTCCCCACATTTTCGTTGGGCTGAATGCTTTTCACTACAGTCAGACGAACAAATGGCCATGTCTTTGCACTAAAATTTGTATGAGGTTGACCACCAAAATTTTTAGTTACACAAGCTTGAAGAAGCATACTAACACAAGTTTGAACACAGCTTGAAGATGCATACTAACACAAGCTTTTAGACAATGGGAAGGAGTAAACTTTGAGGTTCACGCACTTTAAATGTAACTTTGCTTTATGCAAAGGTATTCACATTTTGTGTTCTACTGTATAAAGTAAAAGATGCATTTAAGGTTAAAGTTTCGTGTGACAACGTTCAGGTTTTATTGTTACTGAATTATGGCCCTTTGTTGACTAAAAATCAATAAAGATTCTGTTAGGTTTACCCTTGGGGCATTTGATCGAAATTCAGTCCACCGTTATACATATTATATTAGTGAAAATTCAGCCATGACACATCATTCGGGTGTCAAAAAGCTTTGTAATGTCAGTCTGTAAGTGACAAATATTTTAAACACAAAGGTTTAGGGGGTATAAGTCTGTAAGTGACACATTATTCAGATCTCAAAATCTTGATAGTAACAGCCCGTGACATATTATTTTCAGAACTTGGCAGCGTCAGTCTGTAAGTGACATATTATTTAGATAACAAAATGCTTGGCAGTGTCAGACTGTGAGTGGATTTTGACAATTTACACAAAATTATAGTTTGATAGAAAGTTCATTTATTAAAGCCTTATTGCCTATTTCATCCATTCTTTTTATAAAGCGTCACTTTCAAATATCCCAAATTGGAGCACCTTATGATTCATCTCGTGTTATTCCCCCGGGAAGTTCATATTACTAACCCGGTGGTTGGTTCTCTTCATTCTACACACCTTTACCATGTTCTCGGAGTTCCACCATTTATTAAAATACTGAGTTCATTTAGTTTATTTTTTGGTTAAAGTTAAATGTAGATGTGGCAAATGATCGAATAAGAGAAACTTTCAAAATATTCTAATCAAACACAAAAGCGGAAAACTGAACTTAATGATGTCCTGGCTTCGATCAAACCTGCCAGAGTTGATAGCACCCCTTTTGCTATGCGCCAGATTCTTGTTTATAAGGATAAGACTGGAAAGACCATTGCTCATAAAGATGATTGCTTAGAATGAATGACAAGAAAATAGGTTGGTTTTGTGAAACTGTCTATGCCCAATGCCTGCATCTTCCGTAGACTCTTTAATTGGTGAGTTTCTGAGAACATGGAATAGAGACCGGGGCAGCCGTGTGGAACAGGCAAAATCTTTTTAGTTTAAAAGGAAAGCACCCCCATCGTTTTTGTGGAAAATTGTCTGGATGCGTCGGGACGTTACCTATGGTATTTTTTGTAACGTGTATTCAAATAAGTCTAAATATTATCTTTTAGGGGATAGGGCGTATTTCAAATTAATGTGTTATGCTGGCGATTGCTCGGATACGTCAGACGGAAAGGCAAAACACATACCCCAAGAAGACCCATCATTCCGTTCTTAAGCTCTAGTGATTTTTTTCCGGTTACCGAACTTGGGTGTTGTTTGAAAGAATGTGCTGATTTGCACGATGGCTACCTTTTTTAGTTTAGACCGGTTGCATTAAAGATACATATACACGCAAGACTTTTAAGATTTCGGGTCAATTTTTTCCTTGGGTGACCGGATAATCGATTCCCTTTCTTGTAGAGGTCTATGCGGGGAATGACCCATGCGCTTTACGTGATGACGAGGGGTAAATTTCACCGTTACATTATTTTTCATTAAAAAAAAGTCTGGTTTTATCAAGACACTGCATAATACAGCTTGGGATAAGCAGTTTATTCTCCTAAATTAAATCGGGATAGGCCCTTTAATAATTTAGATAACATGTTAGGCCTAAAGCAAGACCATCAATGACAACCTGCTAGATGCTTCTACATCGAAACAATTTCTGAGGAATCGCCCCAATGTTTCAGACGATAACTGATGAAGGGACATAACTCTTAAACTACAAATGTGCCAAAACATAACACAAGTCTTGTAAAATACGAGATTTTACCCATAGAAACATGGATTATAATGAACTTGCGTAAAATTAACACCATGTTGTTATTTGGCTGGGCTTATGCAGACCGACATACACCATACAGTGAGCTATGAGGGAATTTATGCCCTACCCATGACGAATTCAACCTGCCAAAGACATCTTTTACGTGCATGCCAGAGAGTATACAGGGCCTCCTTTTCAACCCATCCGAACGACTAGAAAGCTGTCCTAGTAAGGCATTCCGTCATGCATCACTGACAAGGGGAACCACGCAAGAAAATCGCAGTAAACTTTCTCTACCAACACCAGAAGCGAACTCGCACCCACAGGCTAGCGAGACAGTGTCTTACTTACTTTGCCACTGTGCTCCCCACCCTCCCCACGTCTTGAAAAAGATCTAAACCTCTATCGCAATATTTGACATATTGTTTGCAATTAAAAACACAAAACTAGAATTCAATATTGGTAAATTTCAATACATATCGATTTTGTTATCTTGCCATGAAAATATGGGATTATAATATCACATAGTTAAAACAAAATGAACATTTTATAAGCGGTACCCGAGTCGTGTATTCTATGGTATCTATACTATTCAAAAAAAGTAGGGGATATTTGATTTTGGGGGCAATACTAAAATATGCAAATGACTACGACAAAAGTCACTATAGAACCTAACAGAAGAAACATTTCCAGTTACATGTGACGCCCAAACGCACCAATAGCTACCGCATGGAATGCAGGTGATGCTTGGGATCACCATGGGGGTCCAACCCAAGATTTGCACGACTCTGACTTTGAATGTTACAGTCATTGAATTCCAGGGTGGAAACATCAGTTTAATTGTTTTAGTGACCAGAAAACAAATTTTGATATGCGTCGGCTTACCCAAAATGATATGGAAGGGTATCGCTGCCAATATTAAATGCTCTGCTAAAATGTCTTTTCCATTGATTATATGTAAAAAGTACAATGTACAAAGTTACAATACCGGTAATGATAAAGTCAAAATACCTCTAAGGCCAAAGTTAAATGTAAAACGACAAATGTAATGTGTCAAACGACAAATGTTTTAATGCATAATGCTGTTCTTTGACATTTCTACATTTTACATTTATCTCATTACAAATCACATTTGCACTCTGCCACATCTCATTTGTCATTCACGCTTTCTTTTCATCAACTTGCGCATAGCATCTTCTTAAATATGTAAATATATCATACCACGTGACTTATTAACATATATACGGAAACGTCCGATCTTTTCTTGAAATAGGAATATGAATTATTTCTCCCAATTAACGTGCTGCCATTCATCAGTTGACTTCTTGCCATTCATGGGTTCTTATTTAGCTAACAATTAAGTTGACCGCAGTTGTTTGTCCCGTACTAAGGGAAACCTTCTCGGCCAATACAGGTCGATCCATAAGCCCAAGTGGTTTCATGCGCGTAAAATCTCTTATCATTATTCCACTTTCTAAATTTTTGTTTTCGTAAGATTATATAAAATGAAATAGGCCAAAGACAAAATACAGTACTACGACTGTGCCACTATGGACATACAGATCATATATATTCATACATTTATAATATAATTATTGATACCGTATTATACATAATAACACAGGTAAGTGAAAAATTAATACTTGTATAGGCCTAATAAGTAAATATTGCCGAGGTCTATATTATGACAATCACAACGGATGAAAAAATTCCCTGGCTTCTCCGCCCTTCCATTATCCTGTTCTTGGCAGATAATTAAATTAAATTAAACCTGTCATCATCAATTCGCATCACTACAGGTTCAGTTTAGTGTCATTAATTATTTTTCGAAATTGCGATTAGTTTTAAAGGAGCTAAATCGCTAACATTTGATTTGGGACCTAGAAATTGACATAAGTGGTTCGCAACACATATAATAATGTAGCACGAATGTATTCAAACTGATTTAAATTCAGTGGTTTCCGTTTTTACTCTTATTTCAAATCAGTTATTTTCGGCGAAATAAGTCAGTAGTCTCAATCGAATGCAAATTTCTAGCGTCTGGTTATTCCAGTCTACATACGCCGTTTGATTTGGTACATTGTTTCCAGCCTCTTTCCTCGTGTCTCTTGCTAGAACTTGGTACGAAACGCATCGTGTACCAATGGCAAAATGTTTATTGTGTCTTAAATATTGGTTCTTTTCCCGTTAAGATCACAGCATCAATTGTTTATTTAAATTGACAAATAATTCGTGTTTTCAATGTTGAAGATTTTGGATGATATTGAGTTAGAGACTTAGCTACTTTAAACCTTTCACAAACATCAATAAATGTTTACTAATTCTGGGAAGAAATTATTGGTCAGGATGCTATTTTTAGATTCAACAAAAAGTTATATTTTCCTTTTACCAGCACAAACATAAAATAAATAATTTAAAAAGAAAAACAACTAATGGCGCGTTAACTGAATTATCTTTTCCTTGGGAATGATTTATTCATATTTTTATTTCAAGTAAGATCGGTCGTTTCCGTATTTATGTTAATAAGTCACGTGGTATACTATATTTGCGTATTTAAGAAGATGCTATGCGCAAGTTGATGAAAAGAAAGCGTGAATGACAAATGAGATGTGGCAGAGCGCAAATGTGATTTGTAATGAGAGAAATGTAAAATGTAGAAATGTCAAAGAAGAGCATTTTGCATTAAAACATTTGTCATTTGACACATAACATTTGTCGTTTTACATTTAACTTTGTCCTTAGAGGTATTTTGACTTTATCATTACCGGTATTGTGACATTGTACATTGTACTTTTTACATATAATCAACGGAAAAGACATTTTAGCAGAGCATTTAATATTGGCAGCGATACCCTTCCATAATGATAACCCTCCACCCTGTTCTCGCTCTACGTCGTCCTTCCTTTACAAACCAGCTGGACATGCGATCACTGGTGATTTGAATATGTCTAGAATAGCAAGCTGCGCGAAATTTTGTCCAAAGGGCCCAAATACCGGGAACCGCAACCATTTTCATGGGATCAAAATTTCAAACTTATTATGGATGCCGTAGAGGACTACGCTAGATCATGGGCTAAGAGGGAAGATGTTATCTCTGATACTCTCTCTGATTGGACAAAGTCTATTAGTCGTTTGTTAGCATTGTTGAAAATCTCAAAGCCTTGCATGACAAGTATGTCACTGTTCCGGCTGACGTTAGCATTGTTGAAAATCTCAAAGCCTTGCATGGCAAGTATGTCATTGTTCCGGCTGACAAAGCGTCCAATAACTTTGTGTTTATATGTAAACGATATTATTATGACTGTCTGTTCAAAGAACTTAATTTTGGGAAATCAATCGACAGTGCCACGTATAAACGATCTACTCTTAGTAAGGATGAAATTATATCCAATCACAAATCTGTACTCACTTCTTTTGGTACTCCAGGCGAAGATACCTATACAGATTTGCCCTTGTTATATTGGATACCCAAACTACATAAAAATCCCTACAAACAACGTTTTATAGCAGGTTTCTCTCGATGTTCCACAAAACTACTTTCAAAAGAATTATCATTTATACAAACTGCAGTTAAAGAGGGTATTCAATAATACTGTGACAAAATATACTCTCATAGTGGTATATATCAAATGTGGATATTGAAAAATTTCCAAAGAATTATTTGATGGTTTGCAATAAAATAAAACCAAGTACGAACAATCCAAACCATTAGTCAAAATTCGAAGTCCTAAAAAAACGGTCGAGGCAAAATAGTGTAATCATGAATCCTTTATTACTCCTCTATGGTAGCGATGATCTCTGTGTTAATATTATATTTGGGAAGTGTTTAATCAGTTCTATCACATATGTGATAATGACTGGCACCAATATTGTACTTTAACAATCGGAAAGTCAAAGTCATCACGTTTATCATACAATTTAACACCCAGTCTATGGCAATTGTCAAAATGGAGACGCAGATTCAAATAGGAAGCGTAATTGTCACTGTCAGTGGTATTGTTAATTTCAAGCTCATCAGGATATATGAATTCTACATAATCACTAAATTTAGGATTATTCAGTGATTGAACATCATCGATATACCGATAAGTAAAATTGAAATGTCTGACTAATCGTTTATTTGTTTTAACTAGTGCCTGTATGTACTTGGCTTCATATGAATAGAGAAATAAATCAGCACAGTTGGTGCCCATGGGGATACCAACCACTTGCTGATATATTTCCCCTCCAAATTCAATAAAGATGTTGTCAAATCCAACATCTGAATTATCTTGATGGCGGTGAATTTATTTTTGGAATCACTATGGTACTTAAAGTTCCAATAGCATTTTTTAAAGTTATATTTTTAAAATTTATTAAAATAAAGCCCCAAAATAGATTGAACCTATAAACAGTCCTACCTTGTTAAAGAATAATCCTATTAATCCTATAATTCACTATTGCCAGTTGAGAAATTGGCAAAAATATCATTTTCAACTTCAAATTCAAACGTTTGAAGATGGCCGTCCATGGAGAAGAATGGGAAAACAAGGGAGGTAATTGAGTAACTATTTCCTCAATCAACCAGTGTCACCCTTTCTAACCCCCCCAAAATTTTGTCCATGATCGTATAATAGTGAGTTGACAACCTTTTGAGCAAAAAACATAGAAATAATTATATTTTGACTTTCTTAGAAAAAGTGAAATTGGAACTTTAACGAAATATGAAGAATTGTAATTAACAACTAAATATTGATATCTAGAAGTTCCCGATTTAGATGCAAAGACACTGTGAATAATGTCTTTCAACCTGGCTTTTAATTTAGTATGGGGTATTTTAGTGTACAAAGTAGAAAAGTCAAAAATTTGAATAGAAGAGACCGAAGCAAGAGATCTAGATTGCAAACCATCAAGTAATTCTTTGGAATTGTTTAATATCCACATTTGATTTATACCACTACGAGAGTCTATTTTGTCACAATATTTTTGAATACCCTCTTTAACTGCATTTAGTATAGATGTCAATACTTTTGAAAGTGGTTTTGTGGAACATCGGGCAGAACCTGCTATAAAACGTTGATTGTAGGGATTTTTATGTAGTTTAGGTATCCAATATAACAAGGGCAAATATGTATAGGCATCTCCACATGGATTACCAAATGAAGTGAGTACAGATTTGTGATTGGATATAATTTCATCCTTACTAAGAGTAGATCGTTTATACGTGGCACTGTCGATTGATTTCCCCAAATTAAGTTCTTTGAACAGACAGTCATAATAATATCGTTTACATATAAACACTGTGTTTTTGGAAGCCTTGTCAACCGGAACAATGACATACTTGCCATGTAAGGCGTTGAGATTTTCAACAATGCTAACAACATTGAAAATAGATTTAGGCCTTGTATCAACTAACGAACGTTACATGTAAGTTCTTCGTTTTAGTTATTTCTAATAATTTCGGAGAGAGTATCAGAGATAACATCTTCCCTCTTGGTCCATGACATAGCATAGTCCTCGACGGCATCCATAATAAGTTTAAAATTTTGATCCCATGAAAATGGTTGCAGTTCCCGGTATTTGGGCCCTTTAGAGAAAATTTCACGCAGCTTACTATTCTGGACTACCTAGAAGTTGACACACGTGGGTCACAACGCATATAATAATGTAATATGAATGTATATAAACTGATTTACATTCAGTGGTTTCCGTTTTTACTCTAATATCAAACCAGTTATGTTCGGCGAAATAAGCCAGCAGCCTGAATCGAATGCACATTTCTAGCGTCTGGTTATTCCAGTCTACATACGCCGTTTGATTTGGTGCAATGTTTCTAGCCTCGTTCCTTGGGTCTCTTGCAACAACTCGGGCTGAAACGCATTATGGTACACGATTAGTGTAGATTATCCAGTTTAATATCACATGGATTAGTTTTCACCAGCATTATGAGTCGAAGATGAAACCTGTTATGTTAGAGATCTTTTATTCAACATTTCACAAAAGTCAACCGCGGTAGAGTCGTTGGATTCATCATCATGAAAATTAAAATCACCCAAATACTAGTGTAACACTCAACTGGTCCAGAAATAATCCAAATTCTTCCATAAACCTTTGACACAATTGGCTATTGGGCGGACGGTAAATTGTAATAATCCAAGTTTCTTTGTAAGAATGCTCTAGAGAACAATCCAAAATTTCAAAAGGTTCATGACGGATTTTCTTACACTTAAAGTTGGTTTCCTGGGTACAAACTGGGTGATTTGATGATATATTAGGACTAAAAACATACTCAAACTAATTAATGTATCATAATTTTGCTTCAAATCCTTCTCAAAACACTGTAATTGCCAAGTATACCCCGCTATGAAAGTCGATCAAAAGAGGCCATGTTTGCGTCAGGGGATTACCATTCTCCCTCCCTATGGCAACAGCGAGCGGAGACGGGTGATAATTCATTGCATCCACACGACGTTGTCTGTAATCGCTGACTGTTTATTGCAAATATCGACTCCTAATTAAATTCTCGGATTATCCCCTGCCTGCGTCTTTTTCCGTGATTTTTATCTCAGAGAGTGTTGTAGGTCGAAAGCCAGGCGGACACTTGTACGACTTTTGGCCACGATTTTGTCGTGTCCAACAGTGTCCACATTGAAACGAACTGGCACGAGGAGTTCACGCATAGTTTGCGAATTATTTACGCACTTCCCGCATTGGCACAACGAGTTTGCGCAAACCGGACGGTGTCGTGCCGACTCGAGTCGTGCCAATGCGTGCCGCGGAATCGTGCAAGTGTCAGCCTTGCTTAACTCTTTACAGCGTATATCAACATGTACACAAAGCGCTCAATGTGCTCGTGCAGCTTTCGGCGTCACGCGTGGGTATAGCCCTAATCGTTGGGCTGTCGATTAGGGGAACCCTTACATTTTTGTCCTGTATACACTCAATGGTGTTTTTCAGTGAATCCAATATTTTTCTTGTAAGATTGGATACCTCTACTTTCCATATATACCAAAATTGCCATACTTTTATTGGCAATAACCATCCGATAAATACTTTGCTGGGAACCCATCTTTAATAGGTGACTTACATATAAGTGCCACACCTCCTCCGCGTGAACCCTTGGGGCAATGTTGTATAGAATATCCATCAGGTACTAAATTCACGAATCCAAACAGTCAGCCACGTTTCAGTTATTCCACAAATATCAATCGAGTTTTCAACAATATAATCAGATAAAATTGTTGTTTTATTCCTTACAGATGTGGCATTAATTTATCCAAACGAATTTGTTAAAACTGACCCTTCATTTTCGACCTCCTTTCTAATTTAATTTGTAAAGGTTGTTGTTTATCTTCTGTTTTGTTCTAAAGTTTTTGATCTGTTTGTGATTTTTGATACAGTTTTTGGGTGGGCTGGATGAGATTGCTATGATTTATGTTAATATTCAGTGGTTTAGAGGTTCATACGGTCTTGTGAACTTTTAAATGTCTGATTTGTCCCAATTATTTCATTAATTAGAACCAAAGCATCAACTAATCACTATGCTATCTCTGCATATCCTACGCAAAAAATGCTCATCTTCGAACTCTAGCAAAGCAATCACCTAATAAATACCTACACCATGTTTAAACTATCTAGCTCAATTGGGAGAGTAGGCTGAGTCCCAAAAAGTGAGATAAACGGCAAAAGACAATTGTGAAAGTGAGCATGTAGTATCAAAAAGGTTAAGAAGATGGGTCTGTAGCCTCAAATAGTGATAAATAAGCTAAAAAAAAATAATTATATAATTAATTGCAAGAATAGAAATAATATTTATTCCTTAAAGACATACGTAGTGGTGATAATATAATCCATATTAAATTCACTCGGGGATTTTGACAAAAGATAATCCACTGCTTCTTTAAATAGTAATTCACAAATCTGCAGTTTCTGCTCTTCGTTCCGTTGACCGTCCATGGCTTCATAAAAGGTACTATAAAATGGTGTTTTTAAGTATTTCAAAAACTCGTCTGCGAAGGCCTCTCTTTCGTCATTGCCTATGGATGAAAAAGAAAATTACATTCATTCTTCTAAAACTGATTGAGTCAAAATGTTCCGATGCGTTTGTTGCGAATTCCTGTTTCGTAATTTATTTGTGCCACGAATTCCAATTTTACGTCTGTAAAAAAAACATAGATGTACTGACCAGATAGATCTTAGTGGGTGCTATCCTCAAATGCCGTTTACAGACTGCGACGTTGATCCTCCGCGAATGCCGAAATCTCGGCTTGCCTGCATAGGGTCTTTCCCAAGAAGGTTTGGAAAATTTAGCGACCGCAAGCAGGTTTTCCTGCTATTCCAGCACGTGAATACAACTGCAATGGGATCCAACAAAGCCTAACTTGGTCGACTTTCATTCCGAACAGCCAATCAATTATTTAGTGCACGGAGAGCCGAGAAAATGTAAACAGTTTAAAAGCCGCATGTATAAGTTTTTCTGCTATTCTAGTCGACGAGTCAACCAACTTCAAAGTTATCCGATAGTTTTACAACCGACATCGAACGCTTACCTGAGACTGAAAATTCAAATCTCTCAAGGAGACAACCGTGTATTTACCTTGCCTAAACATTTCATTCCATTCTGCCTCATAAAAAAAGGGAATTGTATCTAATTTGATTTCATGAAGTTTCATTCCACCCGTCTGTAACTCTATGGAATCTTGGAATGGTTCTTCTATCTGGCGTGGGCTTCGCACACAAAATCCTACTGTGCCTCGTTTTAACTCAGCCTATAGAAGAAGATTTTGAAATATAGACGTTACGTGATGATACAGCAAGGAAATGGGGTTAAACGTCCTACTGTTCAGCCCCGACTGGCCGAAAGAATACGGGTATACGCCATACAGAGTGATACAGAAAAAGAGGGCTATCAAATGTCAACAATCTGGCCAAAATCCAATCTGAGCTTCAATGCATTCTGGGATCGACTGTAGGATTGAGAGAAATATGGTTACACGTCTACTTGACACAAACTAGGTTATTTAGGGACTGACATATGCGTTCATTTCATTTTAACAATATGCCTTCGCGTAGAGGTCTTTAGCAATAGTGGGAGACCTGGAGATAACATGACAATATGGTGAAACAGATGATCGTACACCTTGTCACGTACAACCGAGAAATAGAAACCCCGCCAAATGACTCAATGACAGACCTAATGATACAACGCACATGCGATAACCAGTCGGTAACCCAACACCCCACCAACGCGCGTGTTGCATCATGTGTCCCTATGCAAGTATGGCTGGTTCGTCTCGCATAAGCATAGCATGAACGCAATTTGTTATAAATGTTATAAAATGTTGTCGTGACTTGCATCATGATTACACAAGAAAATACCTTTGTTATTATGCCACGAGAAAATAAACTGTTCCAAACTTTATTTAGCGTGTTTAAAATATCGTGACACGCAACCAAGGCTGGTTTCTCACCCACGGCTTCTCTTGTACCTGCTGTTGAGAAAACACCACAACCACCTACAATAAATGAGATATTCCTGCTAACGTGTGAAATATGCCCAAACTTTGGACTAATGGAGTTCAGGAGTAAGTATTCTTAATCTGGAATTACGAAGTACAGCAGGCAGTTAGTGTGGTATGACATGTTGTTTTGGGTTGATGTGGGACCAAGCCAAACAAAGATGTCGAGTTCAAATTTTCAAACCCCTCCGCCCCTTGTTGTTTTGGGTTAATGTTGGACCAACCTAAACAAAAATGTCGCGGTTCAAATTTTTCGACCCCTTGACTCCTCTTGAACTGAACGGGGGGGGGGGGGGTAATGATTGGTTGCTCAAGATATGAAGTTCATTCTCCTGTGTTTTCCTCATGCTGACCCTTCTGTGATACACTTAAATCGATTGGAAGTAACTTTCACTGACTTCAGGTGGGGAATACCAAT
The DNA here is from genome assembly GCA_948474765.1 of Patella depressa. Lineage (NCBI taxonomy): Eukaryota > Metazoa > Mollusca > Gastropoda > Patellidae > Patella > Patella depressa. Next base: position 53,426,137 of record OX419719.1, read on the forward strand.
TTCCGGTGTCAATAATCTTTGGATTTTCATGACCTGAAGTTCATTCTGAGTGGGGTTTTTTCATCATGATACTGTTAAAGCTAATGAAATATTTTCCATGGATTTTGGGTGGGAAATACCAATTTCAGCTAAGAGAAATGTATCCCGCATTACCACTTTTTGTGGCTTCTGAAACATAGTAAATGTTTCATGCTGTCGATTTTGGGTCATTCGAATGTCCTGTCTTGAGATTAATGACAAACCTAACATTTGTACACAAGTAAACAAGTTCGATATCAAAACTAAAAAGAAATCAGAAGAAGCCAGAAGTTGCCAGAAACGAAAACAACGAAATTCCTATATTGGAAATAAATACAACGCAGTCCGCTACATCCATGATCATATTGGTACACCCCCTACCAAAACCCTAGCACAGAGATAGATATACAAGGTCGACCATTATTCCAGAAACTGTGCACCGCCCCGTGCAGCCTGTGTTACCGCCACTTTCTGTTAGTTCAGTTAATGCACGGGGGTCGGGTAGGGTGGATAGCCTGATCCCTAATCAACTAAAACAAGCCAACAGTGAGGCTGATGTCCCCCGCCGAAATCCCAAAATAAATAGATGACACATATTAATTAATCGCACATTTATTTTTTTCAAACGTTTCGAGTAATCAAACTGTACACGAAGTGTCATCCAAAAGTGTTTTATAAAGAAAAATGCTAAACCCGACGAGAAAAATGAAAATGTACCCTAGTTATGGGGACCTTAAAGGCAGACAAAAGGGCCCTCACGCTTGGCAAAGGGGCCCTTCTGGCCAAGGTAAAAGGGCCCTCGTGTCCAAGTCAATCGTTTCTATACATTGCTTCTATACTGTCGAATCCATTACTGAACGAGAATGCAGTCATTGTATTGGCATAAAATCATCAATCAAGATGAACCTAAGTCGTCTTGTCCCAAAGTATCAACCAATCAAATTGCTTATCTCTGCTTACCCTAAGAAGAAAATGCTAATCTTCGAACTCCATCAAGGCATTGACCTAATAAGCATACACACCAATTTTGAACATTTTAACTCAATTAGAAGGAGAGTTATTGTGTTCCAATGTCTCGACCAATCAAATTGCGTATCGCTCTGCTTACCCTGAGCAGAAAATGCTCATTATCGAACTTAGTCAAGGTATTACTGTAATGAAACTATACACCAAGTTTCATCACTCTCAATTAATTAGAACTAAAGTTATCGTGTATCAAAGCATCAACCAATCAAATTGCTTATCTCTGCTTACCCTAAGCGGAGAATGCTCATCTTCGAACTCCATCAAGGCATTGACCTAATAAACACATACACCAAGTTTGAACATTCTAGCTCAATTAGGAAGAGAGTTATTGTGTCCCAAAAAGTGTGACGGACAGACAAACAGACGGACGGACGAACCCATTTTATTAGTCCCCCAACTTTCTTCGAAAGGGGCAAGGGGCGCCCCATCCCCTAATTTTTGACAATGCTCTTTTTTACTGCTGAAGGAACTTTATTCAGACCCAAATATTTATAAGGCCATACCGGTATCTGGATGAACTTTCTCGGCCATAGCAGGGATCGTGGGCCTGTCAAGGACAGCTGTCTAGTCGTTCGGATTGGACGAAAAACCGAGGTCCCGTGTACACATTGGCGTGCACGTAAAATATCCCTTGGCAGTTGGAATTCGATATAAGAGTAGGCCATAGTGCCGCTGCCAGGGCAAAATTTCCTCCATGCACACTGTATGGCGTATGCCCGTCTTCATTAGCCCAGTAAAGAGGCAGTACAGTAGGACGTTAAACCCCATTTCATTTTATTTCGGTATCCCCCGAGGTGTCATCCCGTTCTACTCCACAAACCCCTGGGATAATCCATTGGGTTTCCCTGATTTCAAATTATTAACCCTGGCCTTGATTGTTGCTTCGAACCAATCAATGACAGTTTAGAAACCAGCCTTACTAAGTCCAAAGAAACGACCTTCGTTTCGCGTTCGTTGTTATAAGGGTAGATAACCCTATTCATGTCCATGATTTATGTGAATAATGGATATATTTCTAATCTTTATGTTTGACTTTTGTTATAATTACTATTCGCTCTTTGTCTCAGATTTTTTATTCTGTTATGTTTATTATTATTGGACTTATGCTTGGCAATCACTTTTGATAGTAGTGGGCGTTTAATTCCGGAAACGAACGCAGAATTCTCAACTGGTCTACGATATCATCAAACTGATCCTGCAGTGAATATTCGCTTGGTCGCTACAATCACTGATAAGCATGACATCGACGAGGCTTAATGATTACGGCATATTAGCTTTTTTACTCCGACAAATTAAATTCTCAAACATTTTTTTGAGGTAAAAGAAAAATAAATAAAGACGTTTGAAGTATTTGTAGTTAAAAAATATTTCCTATTTAGTGTAAATGGGTATTAAAATGAGTAAAATGCATCATTTTGCCCGAAACAGATAGGTGTTAAGTAAACATTGAACTAGCCGTTGAGCCAATGACTACCGCCGCATGCAGTCAACGCACGTGTTTTGGGCAGTCATCTGTTACAGAGATAATTCGTAATTCTCTGTGAAACGGATTGCGATATCATATCACCCTCGGTAGAAGTGGGCGTGAAACTCCAGAAACGAACGGCTTCCAATAAAACCTGAATATCTTTTACAGCCGTAAAAAACCTATAGTTGACGATTTTGAATAGCAGTAAACTTTAGCATTTTGGTTATTACAGCAGCTGCAGAAATGAGGTTCGTTTTAATTTTTAGATTGCTTTATCATTAACTGTACCGTTAGGAGCGACATCGTGTGGTTAAGAACAAATAATATCTCTGAAGCACTTTCGTTAGCCAGAACATTATACTGGCAGTAGTTTTATTTTACTTTTAACAAGGTTCTTAAAACAATTGTTGAGTTGCCTCATGTGCGCGTTTCTAAGTTCAATTTCTTGTTCCAAATTTATGTTAAAGTAGTCCTGATTATCCACACCTGTCAATTAGACGACGTAGAATGGTCGGTAGACTAGTTAAGCGAGACGAATTTTACTCACAAGTGACTGGATCTTATGGACGATATTCGGAACCATTTTTCAGTCTATTATTTATAGATGGTTAAATGGTCATAGCTTATTAAGTAAAACCGTTTATTTAGTGAATATAAATGTGCGAAACTGATTTAAGGCTTGGTCTATATATAAATAAGGTGTAAATGTCGAGATTGTAGTTTGTTGTTTCCGAACCTAGTCTCTTGAAGGGGGAGGGGGGCTTTGCGTTTTATTTCCTTTCCCCGAGTACCTTCTCTTTTCTCTTTCAAATAACGATTTATGGGATTGTTTGATAAAAATAGCACACTCACCACCACCACGTAGATAAACCCCGGGGTTGTTGGAGTAGAACGGATTGACACCAATGGGGATACTGAATTTCATTGATTAATGAAAAACACTAACCTGGTTTCAGCTCTTTTGTTCTATTTTTCAGGAATAGTACCCAGTCGTCTGCCGCCTGTTTCTCCAGGGCGTCTTTTTCATCTTTATTTTGAGTAAAATAAGGATATACGTGATCTGAAATATCTATTTTACTAAAATAAAATTCTGTTTGTTAAAATCTTTAAATTGTCAAAGATATGTATGTTAAAGATATCAAATTATTAACAACTTGATATAAAACAGTGTTGAGATTGTAGTGCGAGGCTTGAAAGAGGCGCCTCCCGACCCCATCATCACATTTGCCGCATACTAGGAAAAGCGGATTAACCCCCACCCTCGTCCCGTCTTCAGATTTGCCGCATACTAGGAAAAGCGGATTAACCCCACCCTCGTCCTGTCTTCAGAATTGCCGTATACTAGGAAAGGCGGATTAACCACGGTGCTTCAACGTGTGGTAATAGGATCAGATTATTTATTTACTTAAACATACATTATGCAAGAGCTAAATCGGCCTATTGCAGGTCTTTCTTTAGGCCTGAAATATTATCTAAATTATTAATAAGTCATTAATTAACTTATCAAGACCATAATCAACTCTCGATGTTATTGCTAGTCTGAGATATTTACTGGATTAGGATCCGATTTGCTGCTCAACTTTTATTCTTGATTTAATCATGAAATGGATAATCGATGCTATGGGTTTTTTTATCGTACCGACTTAAGTAATGATGATCGCGGCTGGGCCAAAACTTAAATCGCTAAATTCTCGGTTCAGAGTGGATTAACTATGGCATATTGCCAAAACCGCCAAATGCACAAAATACGAAAAAAGTTCATAACAATTATAAAAGAATGAGTGGGGTCTTGCGATTTAAAAAGATGGAATAGAATAATCGAAAATCAGAAAACAGATTTTTTTCAATTGGTAGTATAATGGTAAGACATAACACTTACTTTGATAACCAGTGTGTTGCTGTAAAAGACAATGCTAGATCCACAGAATTGGAAGGAAAACACTGCTTGTAAAAATTGGTTCCTGTAGATGTCACATAAACATTTTCATGGTCCAGAAGATATGATCTGGGATTGGGTATAATACCTAAAATAGCAAACAGGCCCATTATTAAAGGATAGATCATACTAATCACAGTATCATGGAAATAAGACAACTCCCACTCTACAAATGTCTGGTCATTACATAGCTCAATCAGGAGTACCCCACCACTAGAAATGTCTGAGATATACGATACATTGCTGTACGATTTTCATGTGGTACACGTCTGAGCTGATCTAGCCTAGTTCGGGACTCACCCACCACCAGATACCCGGCAGAGTTACATTCTGATGATACCAGATATACATACATTGATACCATGTTTGACCAACTTCGTACACTTTTGCAGCTAGGTCCCCCCCCCCCTCCTCCTTTCTACACTAGTACTACTCGGTTGGGAAATTTACACTCTGGTGTGAGTACAACAACAGTGATAAGCCATTCTGGAAATACTTTACAAAATTGCTCAAAATCAATATGGGCCATTCTTTGGAAATAGTGATGAAAATGTTTAAAAAGTCTTTAGTAATTGGGTTGACTGGGCTCTTTTTCGTGACTTGATCCACAACCATATATATATATTAAAGTATTGACATAATATATGTATACTATTCCAAAAAAGTAGTGGATATTTGATTTTGGGGGCATAATACTAAAATATGCAAATGACTACGAAAAAAGTCACTATAGAACCTAACAGAAGAATCATTTCCAGTTACATGTGACGCCCAAACGCACCAATAGCTACCGAATGGAATGCAGGTGATGCTTGGGATCATCATGGGGGTCCAACCCAAAATTTGCACGACTCTGACAGGCGGTTGTGGCGCGGACGATGAATGTTTCTCAGTCTGTCATAAGCAGGCTATGGTCCAGATACCGTGATACACAATCTGTACAGGACAGACCACGCTCAGGTCGACCAAGGGCGACAACTCAAGCCCAGTATCGATTTATCCGTACCTTGGCCTTGAGAAATCGTGTCATCACAGCAACTCAGATCAGCGCTCGTCTTCAAACAGACACTGATGTGAGAGTGAGTGGCCAGACGATTCGGAATCGACTGCATAGGGGTCACCTTCGCGCCCGACGTCCTCGCGTGATCCCTTGTTTGAGAGATCATCACATTCAGGCAAGACGTCGTTGGTTTAGGGATCGTCAACACTGGGATAATCGACGCTGGAGCAATGTGATGTTTTCAGATGAGTCAAGGTTCACTGTTGATTTTTTGGACAGACGTAGGAGGGTGTGGCGTCGTCGAAACGAGCGCTTCCAAGACGTTAACGTCATCAGGCATGATCGATTTGGGGGTGGTTCTGTTATGGTGTGGGGAGGCATCACTGTTGCTGGAAGAACGGCTTTACATGTTGTTGCAGGGCCAGAACTACCGGGACAACATCTTGGCAGTTCATGTTGTGCCGTTCGCAAGACGTCATGGCCGCCGTTTCATCTTCCAGGATGACAACGCAAGATGTCACAGGGCCAGGATCGTTACAGGTTACCTCCAACAACAGAACATCACCACATTACCTTGGCCAGCACTGAGTAACGACCTCTCCCCAATCGAGCATGTCTGGGACATGCTTGGACAGAGGTTACGTCAACGTCAACCACGTCCTGCCAATGTCCAAGAACTTGCTGCTGCGTTGCAACAGGAATGGGATAATCTGGACCAAAATGACCTTAGACGTCTCATTAGGAGTATGCCACGTCGGATCAATGCTTGTTTGGCAAACAGAGGAGGATTTACCCGTTACTGACTTTGTTGTGATGCTGTGGTAACTTTGCTGTTTGACCCCGGGTATCATTTACCCTTATAATGGTCAGTCTGTGCCTTACTTAGTCTAACGATCATTTGGAATAAATCTATGAATGTGAACTTCATTTCATTTTTTGTCAATTGTTTCTTCGTCAGTTTCTTTAGGTGACTTGAATAACACTTAAAAATCAAATACCCCCTACTTTTTTTGAATAGTATATATGAAAACGGATTTCTGATAAACGAGTCTGCAGATCCCGATTTTCCAGCGTTGTTCCCGCTTGTCAGTGATGTAAGGCGTTCGGATGAGGCGAAACCCCGAGGTCCCGTGTAGGCCTACACATTGGTGTGCCCGTAAAATACGTTTGATGGTTCGAATTCGATATAAGAGTAGGCTACAGTCCCCCTGTCCGCGCAAAATGTCAGTCATAGCACACCGTATAACGTATGTCCGTCTTCATTAGCCCAGTTCCGTTAAACCCCGTTTTATTTCATGTTAGAAAATGAAATGAAATGAAATGGGGTTTAACGTCCTACTCTTTTACACCTAACCTGGGCTAATGGAAGACGGGCATACGCCATACAGTGTGCTTTGAGGGAAATTTTGTCCGGGCAGCGGCGCTACGGCCTACTCTTATATCGAATTCCAACTGCCAAGGGGTCTTTTACGTGCACTCCAATGTGTACAGGGAACTCGGTTTTTCGTCCCATCCGAAAGAGTAGGCAGTTGTACTTGCCAGGCCCTCCTTTGGCCAATGCAGGGATCGAACACCCGATCTCCAGGCTAGCGAACCAGCGCCTTATCCACTTAGCCACCGTGACCCCCCCACCCCCATGTTAGAAAAACGATGGCTATAGAGATGACATCTATATCACAAAAAAATCCACATACTATCAAAATCAGATAGTACCCGCTTTCACGTAAATGCCCCAAATCGAAAAGGACCTCCAATACCCCGCTTGCTACCTATTCATGAAAATTTAATGAAGTGAGTGTGTCTTCATGTCAGTAAATAGCAGGAGTTTAAAACAAAATACTGTTACAAACCCTGAATTCTTTTATGTAAAGAGTTGAAATCACTCATTGGGAGATCTTCGTACATTATGTTAATTTCTTTATTTTTTCCACATTTTGAGCGAATGAGACCTGAAATAAAATGGGATCATATAGATACACATATTCCTGAAGCATTGGCCCGAGAAATCCCTCTCTGGTCATTGCTGGATTAGCTGCTGATTCTTGAACTTTAGCGGGGGTATGTCTATTCTTCTAGTTCAATCAAAGCTATCACTTAAGTACAGCAACATGGCAGTCCTTCGTTTAATCTGGGTCTTTCCTAAATTTTGGACAGTGATCTAAGGTCTTAAAAACGGTGAAAGTGTGTTCGTTTCCAAACAGTATTGTTTACATTTCATCCGACTTGATAGCCTCGTTTGTCACACAATTAGTTTTACTGTAGTATTCTGCTATGCACGGGTTAATTGGGCATAATAAAATCGTGAGCCATGACGTAACGGTATGTGAACATATATGGTTCAATATTAGCACTCGTTTTAAATGTAAAGCTTTTGTAGAACAGCTAGTCATTGGTTGGTAGTCGGACTACTGGAAAATCAAAATTTAAAACAACAATATCCACTCATTACAGCAGTGAGTAGCGGGATTACCTCTAATCAAACGAAACACTGCGCTGAGTATGAAAGCTTAAAAGAACCATACTATTTATTTATTGTTCGCCATCGGGATGCCAAGGAGTAATTCGCTATCAATTTTTCGTTATTTGCCACCCTTTTGGTTGTTTCCTGTAGTATATGTAGCGTGGCCGGGAAACTAGCTGAGAAGTGGGATTATTTGGAGCAGTGTCGGATTCAGATGAAGAGAGATACACTAGGCTATTCCGCTTATGGGGCTCCTTCCAATCCAAACTGATCCCGCAGTGAATATTCGCTTGGCCGCTACAATCACTGATATGCATGACATCGACGAGGCTTAATGAGTACGGCATATTAACTTTTTTACTTCGACAAATTAAATTCTCAAACATTTTTTTGGTGTAAAAGAAAAATAAATAAAGACGTTTGCAGTATTTGTAGTTAAACAATATTTCCTATTTAGTGTAAATGGGTATTAAAATGAGTAAAATGCATCATTTTGCCCGAAGCAGTTAGGTGTTAAGTAAACATTGCACGAGCCGTTGAGCCAATGACTACGAGGCGTGCAATCAACGCACGTGTTTTGGACAGGCATCCGTTACAGAGATAATTCGTAAGTAATTCTCTGTAAAACAGATTGCTTCCAATCCTCTACTCTCGCGACTAGAGATTTGAACAAGACCAAGGAGGACGGCAGTCGCAGGCTTCAGTCCGACACAGCAATGTGTAATCCGACACTATTTGGAAAAATTTTACTGTAATAACTATTTTCAAAAATTACTTGCAAACCACTTCGCTTGGCTGATCATGTATGCATATAAACATAAAGGGTACCCGTATCATGTTTTGAAAATATTTTGAAAATGTATTATCGTTGATCAATAAATGTGTAATTTGAGTAAATTGAGTCATAGGGTACATTAAAATTAAATCCTTTATTAGTAAGAAAGGAGACCAGTACATGTATTTACTAAGGTTCAGTGCGCTAGTATAAAAGTACTTACTAGTTTCCGCACGACTGCCTTTCTTGTACTATCATCTCTTTGTTGGGATAATTGGAATTTTGACAAAGTGGCATAATATGATGGTGTGATAATCTGCCAATCGCTAATATACTAAATATTTCTTAAATTAACCACTTTAAAGTCAACTGGCTAGTAAGTTCTTACCGTCATCACTTGTCAAGCTGTCATTGGTAACGATGTTAATCCCATCTATTGTTTTTGTTTATCTATTATATTGTTCATCCATCGACGTGTCAGTTTTAATTACAACATTTACTTCTATCCTATTGTCTGATTTTCCTTAAATATCACAAAATGTGTACATTGAAGGCAAGGGGGGTTGGGATGGCCTAGTGGTCTAGAGTGCCGCGCTTCGGCCTCTAGCTGGCCGGTCACCTCTGGCTTGCGGCTGTGGTTTCGAGCCCTGCTGTGAGCGTATGTGGCATGGAGATAGGGGCTCCTTCTCAACCTCGTGGGTTTCCTCCGGGCACTCAGGTTTCCTCCCACAGCAAAGTCCCCTGCGCGTGCGCTAAGATAATGAAAATGAAAAATAAGACTTGTCTGCAATATCACCTTCGGTGGAAGCGGACGTTAAACACAAAGAACAACAACAACATTGAAGGCAGTCACTAGTTAGGATCCCTTACTAAGTGTCAGTATTTTATGACGAAAGAATTCAACAATCAATCGAAGTCTGTTATATCCGAAGAGAGAATTTACACCTCTAAAACAACGCCAATAGGGAAAACAAAATATGTTGTTGCTATCGTAACATACTAGAAGTGCAAGTTTTGTGAAGTGAATGACAGACAATAATATGTGTAGATGGGCATATCAGTAAATAGGATGCCAGTAAGAGAAACTTTTATCTAGGTGGACACAGAAAGGGTAGGAACGAAATATAAAGTTATGTAGAAGGATCTACGTGGAAAAGAGGTCAGGGAAGAAATTCTTCGAAACAATTTATTTTCTAAGTAAAATATTACGTGGAACTCGTGTGAAATGTGGCACCACACAGGGAGATAAGGGGCTCTGCGAAGTCCAATACGTTGTGGAATGTGTACCAACAAGCTATTATCAGTGGGTGACTGGCAGGATAGGCCAACATTTTCGAGAGATGGATAGAGAACAAGCTAAAAGGAAAGCGATTTTTCGTACAATCAGGAGCCATAATTCAGGATTCAATATGCGCAAATATCATAAGGAATGAAGTTTCATCATAATTAGATTAAAGCTGTGATCTCCACAGGGTCTACAACCTTGATATACCATATCTCTTTTATAGTATTTGCGTACAAGCGGTGGTCATTTTGTCCGTCAAACGCTTTTTTAAATCCGTAAATAATTGTGACCTCCAGAGTGACCACAGGCTAAAGAAAAGGGGCGATATTTCGTACAGGCGGGGGTCATAATTCAGGACATTACGATCCGATATGTGCAAATATCGAACAGTACCAAGATCTTTGAGTTATAGGCATAAATTTCAAGTTTCATCAAAATCAAAACCTTGATATACCATATTTTTTTTCACACTATTTGCGTACAAGCGGCGACCATTTTGTCCGGCATTTTGGTCCGATTCTCACGAAATTCGAACTAAACCTTCACTACAGTGTAACGGTGATATAATAAGACGGTTTTCCAAATCGGATAACGATTGTGACCTCTAGAGGGACCACAAACTAAAAAGGGCGATTTTTTGTACAATCAGGGGCCATAAATCAGAAAGTTACAAATCGATATGCGCACATATCGAACGGAACCAAGATCTTTGGGTTGTTAACATGTATTTCAAGTTTCGTCAAAATCGGTTAAAAATTGTGACCTCTACAGTGTTCACAAGTCATTAGTTCCATTGAAATCATAACAACATACTTACTAATTATATCAGTCATTAGTTCCAATGAAATCATAACAATACACTTACTAATTATATCAGTCATTAGTTCCATTGAAATCGAGCCATCAGCGGCACCATATTCTGCTATAGTAAATGGTTCATTTTCTAGATGAGGTTTGTTTATTAGCTTACCTAAAAAAATGTAATAGTATCGGTGTGATTTATGCAAAAAATCAATGTAATCGGATGTTTTAAAAGACTGGCGTCCATTTCACAAGGTATTATAAAAATTCAAATACCAAATACCGGAGAATAACTCATAACAATACTTTAGTCTTCTCTAAGTCAACGGCAATATCTCCTCGTTGAATACTTTTATTGAAATAGGCATATTGTGCAATCTGATTAAAATACATGCTATTTCGTCATGTGTTGCAAACATGGGCGGATTGGTCCATCGGGCGATCGCCAGAAGGGCCGGGCGGACAAAAATGAAAAAATAGGTTGCCAGGCAACGAAACATACGCCCACACAGCAGTCAAATCGTCCGGGCAGTCAACAAGAGTTGTCGCATATTAAGGAATTATCAGAAAATCATTAGAATTTGTTTGGTTTTTATAATCAAACATTTTTTTTAAAATAAGATAATAATTGTGAACTCCACAACCTTTATATAACATATTTTCACACTATTCGCATACAAACGACGGCCATTTTGTCCGTCAATTTTGGTCCGATTTTCATGAAATTCGAACTCAACCTTCATAACCATAGAACGGTGATATAATCAAACATTTATTTAAATCCGATAAGAATTTTGACCTCCAGAGGGACCACAAGCTAAAAAGGGCAATTTTTCGGACAATCAGGGGCCATAATTCAGGAAGTTACGATCCGATGGGCGCAAATATCGAAAGGAACCAAGATCTTTGGGTTATAAACATACATGTCAAGTTTCATCAAAATTGGTTCAAAACTGTGACCTCTATAAGGTCCACAACCTTGATATAACATATTTTCACACTATTCGCTTACAAACGGCGGCCATTTTGTCCGTCAATTTTGGTCCGATTTTCATGAAATTCGAATTCAACCTTCATAACCATGGAACGGTGATATAATCAAACGGTTTTTTAAATCCGATAACAATTTTGAACTCCAGAGGGACCACAAGCTAAAAAGGGCAATTTTTCAGACAATCAGGGGCCATAATTCAGGAAGTTACGATCCGATGGGCGCAAATATCGAAAGGAACCAAGATCTTTGGGTTATAAACATACATGTCAAGTTTCATCAAAATCGGTTCAAAATTGTGACCTCTATAAGGTCCACAACCTTGATATAACATATTTTCACACTATTCGCGTTCAAACGGCGGCCATTTTGTCCGTCAATTTTGGTCCGATTTTCACGAAATTCGAACTCAACCTTCATAACCATGCAACGGTGATATAATCAAACGGTTTTTTAAATCCGATAACAATTTTGAACTCCAGAGGGACCACAAGCTAAAAAGGGCAATTTTTCAGACAATCAGGGGCCATAATTCAGGAAGTTACGATCCGATGGGCGCAAATATCGAAAGGAACCAAGATCTTTGGGTTATAAACATACATGTCAAGTTTCATCAAAATTGGTTCAAAACTGTGACCTCTATAAGGTCCACAACCTTGATATAACATATTTTCACACTATTCGCTTACAAACGGCGGCCATTTTGTCCGCCAATTTTGGTCCGATTTTCACGAAATTCGAACTCAACCTTCATAACCATGGAACGGTGATATAATCAAACGGTTTTTTAAACCCGATAACAATTTTGAACTCCAGAGGGACCACAAGCTAAAAAGGGCAATTTTTCAGACAATCAGGGGCCATAATTCAGGAAGTTACGATCCGATGGGCGCAAATATCGAAAGGAACCAAGATCTTTGGGTTATAAACATACATGTCAAGTTTCATCAAAATCGGTTCAAAATTGTGACCTCTATAAGGTCCACAACCTTGATATAACATATTTTCACACTATTCGCGTTCAAACGGCGGCCATTTTGTCCGTCAATTTTGGTCCGATTTTCACGAAATTCGAACTCAACCTTCATAACCATGCAACGGTGATATAATCAAACGGTTTTTTAAATCGGATAACAATTGTGACCTCCAGAGGGACCACAAGTTAAAAAGGGCGATTTTTCGAACAATCAGGGGCCATAATTCAGGAAGTTACGATCCGATGGGCGCAAATATCGAAAGGAACCAAGATCTTTGGGTTATAAACATACATGTCAAGATTCATCCAAATCGGTTCAAAATTGTGACCTCTACGCTGTTCACAAGCTAAAAAACGTGATTTTTCGTACATTCAGGGGCCATAACCCATGAAGTTACAGTCCGATACATGCCAATATCGAAAGGAACCGAGATCTTATGGTGATAAACCTATATTTTAAGTTTAATTGAAATCGGATAAAAATTGTGACCTGTAGACTGTTCACAAAAAAAATGTGGACGGACGGACGGACGGACGGACGGACAGGGGCGACGACAATATACGTCCACATAAAAATGTGGGCGTATAAAAATAATATTGTATATTGTGCAATTCGCCTAAAAAAACTTTTTCTGCTGAATATTATATTGCGGAGGGGGGGGGGGGGGTATTGGCCGGCCATGGAGCGATGATGATCATGCTGTATGTGGCCGGTGGCTTTCACGGGCCGCCACGCCATCACTGGGGTCTGGAATGGGCTGGTATAATAGAAACTCTGGGTAGGATGTACAGGGCGTTCATCCGAAAATTTCATGACATATATTATTTGAAAGAGATTATAATCAGATATGCCACCAAATCGGGTTCATTTTCTCGTCCCTCCCCTCCCCGTGTTTGTAAAGTTCAAACTTTCGTTTTACTTGTTATAACTACACTAGCATCGGCTTCATGTAAGAGACTAGCGAATGAAAGGGTCGGTTGTGGGGAGTTTTCGGCGTGGGGTGCAAGATACTATGGTTATCCTGGTAGAAACATCCACGCTGATTGGTTAATCAAATGCCTTTTGTCATGGTGTCAAAAGCCGCTTAAATGACCCGAGACACGACCTCCCACTAAACCAGTCAGATCTTCATGCAGTCGAGACCATCGAAAGTACAAAAAAATCCCAATAAATATGAACTACTTGAATACAGGAACAAATTCATTAACTCACCAACTACTTTAAGTATTTCGTCTTTAGAGTGATCACAAAACTTTTTATTTTGCATCTGAACATCACCGTAAGACTCGCCATGTCTACCCGTATGCATTACGTTGTAGGACATCCATCTTGAAATCAGATTTACGGGTCCATTCGATCTAAAAAAAATACAACAAAGGTTAATTAGTAGATTAGGGTTTGCTATTAATAAATCCATAAGTATGTGCTCTTGTTTCACCATTAATTGAAAGATTAACATTGATAATTACCTGTCTATATAAGAAAATGCTAAAACATGCCTGCTCGTTTGGTCAAGTGGGTTGCTGACTCGACTATCACTCGCCAAACCTCGACAGATTTCGGAACCTACATCTAATCTCGGCTGTATGCCAGTAAGCGATATTTACCTACGTCCATACATTTGCGACGCGGCTACCGGTTTACTTGACGCTATGACAAACAAACAAGACACCGTGGGCTCAACCGAAAACAAATTGGCGACCTATTCGGCTAGCGACCTATTCGACCGATCTGGATCTAGCTGGCTACCTGTTTGCTGGAAACCTATTCAGAGTAAGAATAAGCTTTCCAAATATAATTAGTAAAAGTTGACATACTCCTGTTGAAGGGGTGCGCTCTCATACCGGTCTATCTTTACATTTAAAATATTGAATAATTGGCTTTGTACAGCTTAAGACCGCGCACCTTTAATATGATTGTGCCAACCTTTACTAATAATATTTATTTGGATGTTCAGAATTTTGTAAGATAATGGCGAAATTACACTTCTATTCTGAGCTAAAGGAATAGATAAAAAATAATATGTTCTACTTTCATTTGATAGACATAACGTTGGATTTTACTGGATGATAAAAATAGACGAGTTTGGGCGACCGTTGTCTTTATTCTGAATAAGTTGCAAACTAACAGTTTGTCAGCTGGATCGGTCGAATTGGTCGCTAGCCGAATAGGTCGCCAATTTGTGTTCCAATATGACGGAATTCGTCATACAGCCGAGACTAGATATAGGTCCCGGAATCTATCGACTTTTGCCGAGTGACTTGACTAACTAAGTCACGTATTCGGTCCGGGTTTTGGCTGAGGAATTCCGCCTGTCATTGGTACAGGACCGAGGGTTTGGCATGTGCATAAAATTGAGAGCATGTTAAACATTTCTTTGAAATCGAAATAATGTTAATACTCTATATGAATCTATGCTTTTTTAGTTGTCTGAATGATGTTCTTTTCCTTATATTGATGTCGCTACAAACGGTTGAAAGCTAGCTTTATAATAGGGGTGTCAAAATCTGCAATATTTTTTGTGCAGAGAATTGTCTGATGCCAAATTTCTCGAAAAAGCCAAATCTGGAAGAAAAAAAATCCTCCACAATGAGTTTTTGGGTTGGAGCCTGGCGATTTTCTACAATGGCGTCCAATATGGCTGCCAATATCGGTTTTCTCGTTTTTCACTCAGTTTGATGATTTTACACACCTTGTTTGGTGGCGTTTTTGGGGTGTTCAGGGTAGCACCATAGTCCAATGGTAGCACCATAGTGTCACGTTGACGGTTTTACCAAAAATCCAAAATGGCGGCCAAAAGGACGTCATAATGACCGATTTTCCAAGTAAAAAGTGGATTAACGGAGATTCGGGTTATGTAATATGGCTTTCAGTCAGTCTGGAAAGAATGTCTGAATTTCAGGAACTTACAGGCCCACCACGTCAAATCTCCGTTAATCCACCTTTAACTTGGAAAATCGGTCATCATGACGTCATTTTGGCCGCCATTTTGGATTTTTGGTAAAACCGTAAACGTGACACTATTGCTGATGCCACCATTGGACTCGACAACACTGAACATCCCAGACACGACACTAAACAAAGTGTGTACAACCATCAAACTGAGTGAAAAACAAGAAAACCGATTAATGGCAGCCATATTGGCCGCCATTTTGGAAAATCGCCAGGCTCCATCCCCAAAACTCATAGTAGAGAATTGTTTTTTCCAGATTTGGCTTTTTCGGTCAATTTTGCCTCAGAAAATCCAATGCATCTAGCGGGATCAACTGAAAATGCCTTTTGTTGATACCCCCTATTTATAATGTTTAATTTCGATACGGCGGTCTAATATTACCAGGGTCAATTCGTCCGCATGGTGTACATGGTGGTATAAGTTACTTTTAGTCTTTCTTTCCCTTTTCTTTTCCTCCTTTTGCATGGCGATTTTTGTTGAGTTTTTGGTGTAGAATCAAAGAAAAGTGTTTGAAAATACATTTTCTGCCGGTTTGTGGTGAATATTCATGATTTTGTGGCGGAAAAATACAAGAGTTGTGAGGTTGGTTACGTTCAAATGTAGGGCCTAAAATTGCTGGTTTACTTGCCTCTACTGCCAAGATTTTCAGGGTGATCTGTAGTCTGAATCAGTGTGAGGTCGTTTGGTCTACCGGGTGCATGATCTAAGCTTATTATCACGTCGGTCTGTACACTTTCTCAAGCTGTGTGTACAAAGATACACCAAAGGAAAATCTGTAAAATGCATCAGCAAGTTGATCTACTCGGAATGTCTCATAGATGTTCATCTCGTCTCCCTAATTGCCGACGCAATAATTTGGTCGCCTTGACTTGGTTTATGGGGGTATCTGCCAACTTAATGACATGTACAATCCGCTCGTGGGGAAAACGTGATAAAACCAGCATATACACCGCGTCAGCATCCTTAGTGCCTAGTTCGCTGGCAGTTCCTATCCGGCCTTATATAACTGCAGTATGAAAATACGGTAAAATACCGCTATTCCCACCCCTGTTCTCAGGCTGTTTTAGAACCCTTGCTGTCTATTTGTCACCACAATTCTTTATTTTCCACCAAAAGGAACCCTTTCTCACTATATTTGACACAAATTTATAATAATTCAACTCCAATCATTTCTTGCCACAGCAGACACACATTTATAAAGATTCAACACTATTTTCAAGTAGAATTTAGCGATGAAATAAACATGCGGTTTGGGCATGTCCGGGTCTCGTAATGACTCTTTAGTTTAAACGTATTTGGTGTATGGTTTTAATCGCAGAATTCTAGTGTTGAATCTTTATAAATGTGTGTCAGCTGTGGCAAGAAATGATTCCTTTAGCGAATTAAGTAGAATCAAGGCGAAACGTAGTGGGTAAGGATTCCAAAAGAGCCTTAGAACAGAGGTGGGGAAGAACGGTATTTTCATACTGCAGTTATAGGAGGCCGGATAGGAACTGTCTGCGAATATCGTTGGCTCAAGGACAGTTCCAAAAGGAACTAGTTAGTGTCCACACATCATAGAGAGAGAGAATGTGGTTTAACGTCCTTTTGACACAAACTAGGTCCTTTCAGGACAATCATGGTTTGATTTTATTTCAATAATTAGCTGGCGCGCAGGGGTCGTCTAGCAATGGGAGGACCCGGAGAAAACCCACGTGGTTGGACAGGCGATCCTACTCCTTGTCACGTACAACCACGGATTCGAAACCACTCCAGTTGACTCAATGACAGACGTTATGATACAGCGCGCAGGTACTAACCATTCGGCCATCCACCACCTCACCCCCACAATCATAGTGCGTTAAGTTGTCGCACACTATGGCAATCATTTTTTAAGCTTTTTTGTACTAGAATAATTTGAACTGGTGGTATTTATTCAATGCGCATAATCTCACCACAACATCTCCGCCAACTTCATCATTGATTCAGTGCATTTGTACGTTTTCTTTTGTATTTAATTCGGTGTACCCACTCATCCCGGTCATTTACACTATACACAATTACTGGGGTGGTGAATTTATATAAACTCCGGCTTGTCTTCAGATCCCATAATTATATAGTGTACTTTTAGAATATGTAAACATTTATTGAATAAATCGTCGCTTTGCTGGCGAACCGGCGAATCTGAAATATTTAAGTATTCAGAATTTTGCGTTTGAAATTTGCGCTCTGTTGGTATCTCTGTAGCCATCAAATATTAACATTTATTTATGATTTAATATTTCATACATATACATCAGGAAACATGACGCCATTTACATATAACGTTATTATTGAATGGACACAGAGAAAACGACAGAGCGCAAATTTCAAACGCAAAATTCTCAATACTTAAATATTTCAGATTCGTCGGTTCGCCAGACAAGCAACGAAATAGTGTCAGAAAAAAAATTACTGGCAAACCTTGCTGTATTAGAAGAGAGAGAGAGAGAGAGAGAGAGAGAGAGAGAGAGAGGGGAGAGAGAGAGAGAGAAAAATGGGGTTTAACGTCCACTCAACACAAACTAGGTCATTTCGGGACTAACATATGGTTCAATTTTTATTTCAATAATTCGCTTGCGCGTAGGGGTCTTTAGCAGTGTGAGGAAACCGGAGTGCCCGGAGGAAAAACCCACAAGGTTGAGAAGGCGCCCCTATCTCCATGCCACATACGCTCACACCAGGGCTCGAAACCACAGCCGCAAGCCAGAGGTGACCGGCCAGCTAGAGGTCTAAGCTCGGCACTCTAGACCACTTGGTGTTACTTGATCGGCAGTTATTAATTGTGATCTAGTCTTTGACTTCTGGCGCCATACTTTTGCCATTGACCGAGCAGACCGCTACAGTACAGGCTTAGCCAGAGAATTATTAATTCTTCGGATCAGAGGCAAATTGTTATGCACGACTTTGTCCGTTCTCAAGAATAGTAATTAGCTCCCTGGCTTTCACCTGGCACAGCTCTACTGAATCACAGCACGTGGCTATATTTTATATGACGCAAACGTTCATAATTGCTTACGTCAGAGACTGACCAAGTATCAATTTCCTCCAAAAGAGATGGACATGTACTTTTCTTGCAAATTAGCTGGAAAACGTACGCAGGGGCGAATCTAGGAATTTTGAAAAGGTGGTTGGGGGCGCTGCAAACTGAGGGCACTTACTGTGGAGACGGGACACGTCCCTGCGGGCGGGGGGGGGGGTTGAGGGGGGGAGACAATTTTAGTCGCAGAATTTTACTTGAAAATAGTGTTGAATCATTTTAAATATGAGCCAGCTGTGGAAAGAAATGGTGCCTTTGGCGAATAAAATAGAATCAAGGTGAGAAATAGCAGGTAAGGATTCCAAAATAGCCTTAGAACAGAGATGAAGAGCGGTATTTCATTACTGCTGCTATATAAGGCCCGATAGGAACTGTCAGTGGACATCGTCCGCTCATAGACAGTTCCTAAAGAAACTAGGTATAACGTGGAAGGCTTTATAAGGTGTACGGAGGTAAACCGGGACCAAGCCTTGAAGATGCACATTCATCGCGCCTCCGGGGTGTCTGATGTAATCTGTCGCCAAATAAAGGGACATTTAGATAAACTGTATTGCTAAGAATATAACCGATCAAAGGCTGTGAATGTACAAAAATAATCCAGGTCCATCCGTGTATGCTACACATGAACGTGCACATTATAGCATCTTAAACAGGGACAGTCGATCGAAGAATAGTAGATTCTCATTGCACGTTTGATATTAGAAACATACGTTTTGTGTTGACAGGCGTTGAACCCCATTACTTTCCCTACATTGTATAACAAACTCTCATGATGGAAAAGGCGGTTTATGGAGAATTTACATCGGTGTCTTTAAACCCGTGGCCATATGTTTAAAGTAGCCAAGTCTCTAACTCAATACCATCTAAAGTCTTCGGCATTGATAACACGAATTGTCAATTTAAACTAACATTGATGTTGTGATCTGACCGGAAAATAATATCCAATATTTAAGAAAAATAAAAATCGTATACCACAAATGCATTTCAGCGCCATTTGTAACAAGGGACTCGAACAAATGGATTAGACATAAGACCACAAGTCATGTCAAACGGTGACGTCATTCTTATCTGTAAGCATGCTCAACGAATACTATCGTCGTAGACTGGATCAGAGCCTTATATAAAGACTTGATTAACCAGATTAATCAGTTCATTAATTCATATTACATTATTACATGCGTTGCGACCCATTTGTGTCAATTTCTAGGTCCCATGTCAACTTTTGAGCGATGTTGCAAAATTCCTTTATTTTGCCTTCAGAAAGAAAAAGGCCACCTAATGCAGACACATTATCCTTGTATTTTACATACTCTAAAGTGCATACTCTAAATCTCGATAACCACATATAAATGAAATGAAATGAAATGAAATGGGGTTTAACGTCCTACTCTTCTGCGCCTTACCTGGGCTAATGGAAGACGAACATGCGCCATACAGTGTGCTATGAGGGAAATTTTGGCCCGGGCAGCGGCGCTACGGCCTACTCTTATATCGAATTCCAACTGCCATGGGATCTTTTACGTGCACGCCAATGTTTACACGGGACCTCGGTTTTTCGTCCCACCCGAACGACTAGGCAGCTGTCCTTGTCAGGCCCTCCTTCTGCATCACTGACAAGGGGAAATTCATATCTTAACTGTTATTACATCAAATATTTTTTTCACTTTCATTGAATATTATTGATTGATTAATACTCAGTCTTTATATGAGGCTCCAGTGTGATTGTATTTGAATAAAATTATCAACCCACAAACCTATTTATGTGTGCGGGATCTTAGATTATGCCTTGTCGTCGACACTCCGCCACCTCCAAGAGAGAGAGAGAGAGAGAGAGAGAGAGAGAGAGAGAGGGGTTTAATGTTCACTGGACAAAACTAGGCCATTATTTCGGGACTAACATATGGTTTACTTTTATTTCAATAATTCGCTTGTGCGTAGGGGTCTTTAGCAGTGGTGTACCCGGAGAAAACCCAAGAGGTGGGACAGGCGACCCTACACGAAACCACGCCAGTTGACTCAGTGAGGTGTTTCATGATACATCACGCACGTGATAAAATTTCGGCCATCCAAGTCCCTTCACAAAGTATAACTCTGTATAATATAATACGTATAATAATTCTTACCTGAAGATACCTCTGCATATCGACATTATTTTCCGTTTTCAAGGATTATGTGGCAATTGGTAAGATCAACCGTAAATCTCGTTCTTGTCCCGGGCTAATTGTGCGTTACATACCGGTAAATAATATTTTAAAAGCTGTTTCATAACTTTAGGGCATAGTGCACTTTAGAACTAGCGCGATAAGTTAAGTTTATACATATATAAGGTATGACATTTTTATACGCCCACATGTTATTGTGAAGCGCATAGAAATATCACGGGGTAGCTATAGAATAATAATAAACATATGGTTGAAATTATTTAAATCTTGTTGTTCTCTATGTACTGTGAATGAGTTCTTGAAAAGCAAACATTTATAGACATACGTGGGCGGATCCAGTAGACGTGGTACAAGGGTTAATCAGTGAACTGGATGTATGAGATGTGTTGTTGACGTTTGGGAAAGTAGGTCGAGGGGAAATGTGTAGGGAGTGATAGTTAGGTGTATTATGAATGGTTAGAGTGGCTGTGGTGTTACGGTGAAATACTATGCCGCTACCGTAACACCACAGCTTTATGATTTGTTAGACAGGAGTGATTTAATGGGTGTCAACAACTGGGTTTCTGATTTTAATGTTGTCTTTTCCCACCGGCACTGGCCGTACGCCAGCAACTGAAAATAGCTGACGAAACAGCTAGGGCGTCGATTGTTAGTTCGCGTACAACTTGAAAAAACGAATGTCGTACGCCATTGTGAAACTGAAAGTAGCTGACGAATATGGAAGGGTATCGCTGCCAATATTAAATGCTCTGCTAAAATGTCTTTTCTGTTGATTATATGTAAAAAGTACAATGTCACAATACCGGTAATGATAAAGTCAAAATACCTCTAAGGACAAAGTTAAATGTAAAACGACAAATGTAATGTGTCAAATGACAAATGTTTTAATGCAAAATGCTCTTCTTTGACATTTCTACATTTTACATTTCTCTCATTACAAATCACATTTGCGCTCTGCCACATCTCATTTGTCATTCACGCTTTCTTTTCATCAACTTGCGCATAGCATCTTCTTAAATACGCAAATATAGTATACCACGTGACTTATTAAAATAAATACGGAAACGACCGATCTTACTTGAAATAAAAACATGAATAAATCATTCCCAAGGAAAGATAATTCAGTTAACGCGCCATTAGTTGTTTTTCTTTTTAAATTATTTATTTTATGTTTGTGCTGGTAAAAGGAAAATATAACTTTTTGTTGAATCTAAAAATAGCATCCTGACCAATAATTTCTTCCCAGAATTAGTAAACATTTATTGATGTTTGTGAAAGGTTTAAAGTTTAAAGTAGCTAAGTCTCTAACTCAATATCATCCAAAATCTTCAACATTGAAAACACGAATTATTTGTCAATTTAAATAAACAATTGATGCTGTGATCTTAACGGGAAAAGATCCAATATTTAAGACACAATAAACATTTTGCCATTGGTACACGATGCGTTTCGTACCAAGTTCTAGCAAGAGACACGAGGAACGAGGCTGGAAACAATGTACCAAATCAAACGGCGTATGTAGACTGGAATAACCAGACGCTAGAAATTGCATTCGATTGAGTCTACTGACTTATTTCGCCGAAAATAACTGATTTGAAATAAGAGTAAAAACGGAAACCACTGAATTTAAATCAGTTTATATACATTCATGCTACATTATTATATGCGTTGCGAACCACTTATGTCAATTTCTAGGTCCCAAATCAAATGTTAGCGATTTAGCTCCTTTAAAACTAATCGCAATTTCGAAAAATAATTAATGACACTAAACTGAACCTGTAGTGATGCGAATTGATGATGACAGGTTTAATTTAATTTACTTATCTGCCAAGAACAGGATAATGGAAGGGCGGAGAAGCCAGGGAATTTTTTCATCCGTTGTGATTGTCATAATATAGACCTCGGCAATATTTACTTATTAGGCCTATACAAGTATTAATTTTTCACTTACCTGTGTTATTATGTATAATACGGTATCAATAATTATATTATAAATGTATGAATATATATGATCTGTATGTCCATAGTGGCACAGTCGTAGCACTGTATTTTGTCTTTGGCCTATTTCATTTTATATAATCTTACGAAAACAAAAATTTAGAAAGTGGAATAATGATAAGAGATTCTACGCGCATGAAACCACTTGGGCTTATGGATCGACCTGTATTGGCCGAGAAGGTTTCCCTTAGTACGGGACAAACAACTGCGGTCAACTTAATTGTTAGCTAAATAAGAACCCATGAATGGCAAGAAGTCAACTGATGAATGGCAGCACGTTAATTGGGAGAAATAATTCATATTCTTATTTCAAGAAAAGATCGGACGTTTCCGTATGTATGTTAATAAGTCACGTGGTATGATATATTTACATATTTAAGAAGATGCTATGCGCAAGTTGATGAAAAGAAAGCGTGAATGACAAATGAGATGTGGCAGAGTGCAAATGTGATTTGTAATGAGATAAATGTAGAAATGTCAAAGAACAGCATTCTGCATTAAAACATTTGTCATTTGACACATTACATTTGTCGTTTTACATTTAACTTTGGCCTTAGAGGTATTTTGACTTTATCATTACCAGTATTGTAACTTTGTACATTGTACTTTTTACATATAATCAATGGAAAAGACATTTTAGCTACAGATCGGCACAACACAGGCGGTTGTGGCGCGGACGATGAATGTTTCTCAGTCTGTCATAAGCAGGCTATGGTCCAGATACCGTGATACACAATCTGTACAGGACAGACCACGCTCAGGGCGACAACTCAAGCCCAGGATCGATTTATCCGTACCTTGGCCTTGAGAAATCGTATCATCACAACAAATCAGATCAGCGCTCGTCTTCAAACAGACACTGGTGTGAGAGTGAGTGGCCAGACGATTCGGAATCGACTGCACAGGGGTCACCTTCGCGCCCGACGTCCTCGCGTGATCCCTTGTTTCAGAGATCATCACATTCAGGCAAGACGTCGTTGGTGTAGGGATCGTCAACACTGGGATAATCGACGCTGGAGCAATGTGATGTTTTCAGATGAGTCAAGGTTCACTGTTGATTTTTTGGACAGACGTAGGAGGGTGTGGCGTCGTCGAAACGAGCGCTTCCAAGACGTTAACGTCATCAGACATGGTCGATTTGGGGGTGGTTCTGTTATGGTGTGGGGAGGCATCACTGTTGCTGGAAGAACGGCTTTACATGTTGTTGCAGGGCGTGTTACAGGCCAGTACTACCGGGACAACATCTTGGCAGTCCATGTTGTGCCGTTCGCACGACGTCATGGCCGCCGTTTCATCTTCCAGGATGACAACGCAAGATGTCACAGGGCCAGGATCGTTACCTCCAACAACAGAACATCACCACATTACCTTGGCCAGTACTGAGTCCCGACCTCTCCCCCATCGAGCATGTCTGGGACATGCTTGGACAGAGGTTACGTCAACGTCAACAACATCCTGCCAATGTCCAAGAACTTGCTGCTGCGTTGCAACAGGAATGGGACAATCTGGAGCAAAATGACCTTAGACGTCTCATTAGGGGTATGCCACGTCGGATCAATGCTTGTTTGGCAAACAGAGGAGGATTTACCCGCTACTGACTTTGTTGTGATGCTGTGGTAACTTTGCTGTTTGACCCCGGGTATCATTTTACCCTTATAATGGTCAGTCTGTGCCTTACTTAGTCTAACGATCATTTGGAATAAATCGATGAATCTAAACTTCATTTCATTTTGTTTCTTCGTCAGTTTCATTAGGTGACTTTAATAACACTTAAAAATCAAATATCCCCTACTTTTTTTGAATAGTATACTTGCTGTCGAATTTATTCGGCCGAATGAGTTGACACTCTAGGCGAATTCTGCGCTCGATTTACGTCACATGATTACTCCACTCGGTAAATCTCGACAGATTCCGGAACCTACATCTGGACTCGGCTGTATAACAGTAAGTGATATGTACCTACGCCCATACATTTGCGATGCGGCTACGGTTTACTTTAACAGGAAAACTTGACGCTATTACAAACAAACAAGACATCATGGGCGTAGCCATGTTTCATCCGGGACCTTTATAGTAGTTCCAAAAGACCATGGGCGCAGCCATGTTTCATCCGGGACCTTTAAAGTAGTTCCAATATGGCGGAATTCGTCATACAGCCAAGACTAGATATAGGTTCCGGAATCTATCGAGGATTGACGAGTGATGATTACTCATGGCTGCGATCCTATTTTCGACTATGTGACTTTACGACATCAGTTGTGATTTGCCAATTAAGTCGCGCAAACCGAACACAATAGGCGAATTACAGGAATTAACAGAAACTCATTTTAAAAGGTTATGTTTTCAAGTTAGAATGGATCCATCTCAATATTTTTTGGATCACAATTATTTTTGTAATAGAAATACTTTCGAGTGTGTTACGTCTTAAATTCCATTTGAAACCTTTATTCCGGCATGTTAGGGTAGTGTCGTTCTTTATACCGAGTGCCATAGAAAACGCATCACTTAGTTTTTCGTATAACAAAATGATCCTATAAATATAAACATATCTTCTATATTTTGCCGCTTATTGTGGACAATGTTTAAATGGGAACACATCAATAACAACATATTTGTACACAGATGGCTAATTCCATGTTACGTCGCTGCACAGCGTGCGTTAGAGCCAGTGGAGAACACACGCGCTACTGACATCGTGTCGTACTTTTGGTTTTGACTTTGTACCGTTGATAGCAGATTAAATATCCATAAGTGTACAAATGTATTATTGATATGTTCCCATTTGAATATTGTTCACAATAAGAAGCAAAATAAATAAGATATGTTTATACGAAAAACTAAGCGATGCGTTTTCTATGACGCTCAGTATATAAAAAACTGTCAACACACATCTAAATTGTACACCCACGTGTTGTGTAAACGAAATATTCAATTGATCACTATTTTGTCCACCTACAGACAAAACAATAAAACTTGGGGACACCTATTATCTCTCTATTCATACTCTGATCAGTGTGGCACAGTGGTCAAGTTTTAGATTTTCGAGTTACTTTCCTGTTTCCACGTAGTGTGAAGTTTTCGCGACTATGTTACCATTGGTTCCGCCATTTGTTTTTCAATCTTGAAAGTACCCTTTATATCTTTAGATGAAAGATGCGAATAATCGTTTTGGTGTTGTGTTTCGGTAAATATGTCCCACGTTTAATTGTCAGACATCTATCTGCTCTGAGGCACAAAGTTTCGAAGGTTGGATTAAGAAGTCATAAAAATCTTAACAAGGTGTATTCAATGCAAAAAACTGACCTAAAAACAGTTTGAGGGAAATTATGAAGCTGTATTAATAAGTGGATAGTAGAGTAAAGTATAGTATGAGTATATGGACTTACTTACGAATTAACTCTGTAACAGATGAGTGTCCACAGCACGTGAGTTGACTGCAGTCATTGGCTCAACGGCTCGTGCAATGTTTACTTAACACCTAACTGCTTCGAGCAAAATGATGCATTTTACTCATTTTAATACCCATTTACACTAAATAGGAAATATTTTCTAACTCCAAATACTTCAAACAATTTCTGAGGAATCGCCCCAGCCCCCACATGATCCCTATAAGAATTTTATTCAATTATAAATGTTGGCATTATTGGTTAAAACTTAGATGATATATTGCTAAATGCGCTCAAAACTTCGGTGCTTTGTGTTTAATAAAACCCAATGTTTCAGACGATAACTGACGAAGGGACATAACTCTTAAACTACAAATGTGCCAAAACATAACACAAGTCTTGTAAAATACGAGATTTTACCCATAGAAACATGGATTATAATGAACTTGCGTAAAATTAACACCATGTTGTTATTTGGCTGGGCTTATGCAGACCGACATACACCATACAGTGAGCTATGAGGGAAATTATGCCCTACCCATGACGAATTCAACCTGCCAAAGACATCTTTTACGTGCATGCCAGAGTGTATACAGGGCCTCCTTTTATACCCATCCGAACGACTAGAAAGCTGTCCTAGTAAGGCATTCCGTCATGCATCACTGACTAGGGGAACAACGCAAGAAAATCGCGGTAAACTTTCTCTACCAACACCAGAAGCGAACCCGCACCCACAGGCTAGCGAGACAGTGTCTTACTTACTTTGCCACTGTGCTCCCCCCCTCCCCACATCTTGAAAAAGATCTAAACCTCTATCACAATATTTGACATATTGTTTGCAATTAAAAACACAAAACTAGAATTCAATATTGGTAAATTTCAATACATATCGATTTTGTTATCTTGCCATGAAAATATGGGATTATAATATCTCATAGTTAAAAACAAAATGAACATTTTATAAGCGGTACCCGAGTCGTGTATTCTATGGTATCGACTTGCTGTCGAATTTATTCGGCCGAATGAGTGGACACTCTAGGCGAATTCTGCGCTCGATTCACGTCACATGATTACTCCACTCGGCAAATCTCGACTCGGCTGTATGACAGAAAGTGATATGTACCTACGCCCATACATTTGCGATGCGGCTACGGTTTACTTTAACAGGAAAACTTGACGCTATTACAAACAAACAAGACATCATGGGCGCAGCCATGTTTCATCCGGGACCTTTATAGTAGTTCCAAAAGACCATGGGCGCAACCATGTTTCATTCGGGACCTTTAAAGTAGTTCCAATATGGCGGAATTCGTCATAAAGCCGAGACTAGATATAGGTTCCGGAATCTATCGAGGATTGCCGAGTGATGATTACTCATGGCTGCGATCCTATCTTCGACTATGTGACTTTACGACATCAGTTGTGTTAAGTCGCGCAAACCGAACACAATAGGCGAATTACAGGAATTAACAGAAACTCATTTTAAAAGGTTATGTTTTCAAGTTAGAATGGATCCATCTCAATATTTTTTGGATCAAAATTATTTTTGTAATAGAAATACTTTCGAGTGTGTTACGTCTTAAATTCCATTTGAAACCTTTATTCCGGCATGTTAGGGTAGTGTCGTTCTTTATACCGAGTGCCATAGAAAACGCATCACTTAGTTTTTCGTATAACAAAATGATCCTATAAATATAAACATATCTTCTATATTTTGCCGCTTATTGTGGACAATGTTTAAATGGGAACACATCAATAACAACACATTTGTACACAGATGGCTAATTCCATGTTACGTCGCTGCACAGCGTGCGTTAGAGCCAGTGGAGAACACACGCGCTACTGACATCGTGTCGTACTTTTGGTTTTGACTTTGTACCGTTGATAGCAGATTAAATATCCATAAGTGTACAAATGTATTATTGATGTGTTCCCATTTGAATATTGTTCACAATAAGAAGCAAAATAAATAAGATATGTTTATAGGAACATTTTGTTATACGGAAAACTAAGTGATGCGTTTTCTATGGCGCTCAGTATATAAAAACTGTCAACACACATCTAAATTGTACACCCACGTGTTGTGTAAACGAAATATTCAATTCATCACTATTTTGTCCACCTACAGACAAAACAATAAAACTTGGGGACACCTATTATCTCTCTATTCATACTCTGATCAGTGTGGCACAGTGGTCAAGTTTTAGATTTTCGAGTTACTTTCCTGTTTCCACGTAGTGTGAAGTTTTCGCTACTATGTTACCATAGGTTCCGCCATTTGTTTTTCAATCTTGAAAGTACCCTTTATATCTTTAGATGAAAGATGCGAATAATCGTTTTTGTTTTGTTTTTTGGTAAATATGTCCCACGTTTAATTGTCAGACATCAATCTGCTCTGAGGCACAAAGTTTCGAAGGTTGGATTAAGAAGTCATAAAAATCTCAACAAGGTGTATTCAATGCAAAAAAAAAACTGACCTAAAAACAGTTTGAGGGAAATTATGAAGCTGTATTAATAAGTGGATAGTAGAGTAAAGTATAGTATGATTCTATGGACTTGGTTAGTTGGTTGTAATGTACATATTCAGGCATCTGTGTGAGACTTTGTGATTTCCCATCTTGTGTTGTTTACCCTGTAGCTGTGCAGTACTGAATGGTATATTTTCTACATATTTTTCCAGTCATTATTTTTTATTTTCTTTCATTTTTTTTAATTAACAGTATGATTTCATGCACATTTATATACCAAAATACAGGCATTAGCCCACACCCACAGATTCACCATTCCCTTGACCATAGAAATAATTTCCCTCATAGCACAAATTATGGCGCATGTTCGCCTGCATTAGCTCAGTCGTTGCAGAAAAAAGGACGCTAAACCCCACTTCATTTCCTCTTCTCTTATAAACCTATAACGACAACTCTCTTTGATCATTTGGGTATATTTGATGCTAGGAATAACTTGCGGTCTGAAATTACATTTCGGGTTATTCTTCTAAAAGTTTTTCTTTAAACCTGTATCGTGTTATTCTTCCAGGGTAGGTTTTTTTATAATAAAACATGAAATAGGGTTTTTCTTAATGTAATTCTCGGATATTCTCATTTTACGTACAGATTTATAAGCAAGATAACGTCCTCGACTTCGGTTATGCTGGAGAAGAAAATTTCAGAAAAAAAAATCCTCGGTTTTTGTTTTTCTGTTGTTATTTTCTTCAGTGATTCTTTCCCCAGCATAACCTCAGTCTCGTGCTTTTTCCAACACATCGTGCACAAAAAAAACTAATTGTATTAAGGTTGACAACCCCGCATTGTGTGTTGCGTAATTTTCACAATTTGAAACAGGGCCGACTTATCAGTTTATTATTGATAGTCGAGGTGGATTTATAGTTCCCGTTATCAGCGGTAATCCAAACAAAAAACTATTGATAATAAAACAGACATGCTGTCTTCCAAGTACTTTAGACTTATCAACCTGGACAATCAAAGAAATGAAACAGTGTACAAAGACAGTTATCTTTTCTAGGTGCTTATGTTTCGTTTTCCTCCACACAAAACGTACCTCGTGCCATGATAACAATAAGGTATTCCATCTGATTGGTTCAACTTTTAATATAATATACATTATTAATTTTTATTACAATATTCTTTTTTTATATCATATCCACATCACTTTTCTGCGGGTTAGTGGGTGCAGAGTATTTTCAGAAATCGCAAGATTTAAAGAAAACGTCCTTTAGATAGCGGTGCGATTAGCCCACTCATCACCAGATTCATAGTTTATTTCAGTGCAAACAATATTTTACTAATAATACCAGTACACGGGGTTTTCACATGCCTTCAGAATATGATGTCGCACTTCTCTGCACCAACCCGGCTAAAGATCCATGACTTTCGTCCCGTTTCAAATCTCTCGTTTCTCTAAAAATATTTAGAAAAAGCAGTCAAGATCAATAACGATCTTTGGGATACATTTCAATCAGCTCATCGTTCTGGACATAGTACAGAAACTCCGTACCGTGCTTAAAGTTGTACACGATCTGAGACGTTCAGCTGACAGTGGTGCCTTTGACACTACCGATCCCCAGATCCTTGCTGATCGGCTCCAATATGAATTCAGTATCACCGGAAAGGCTCACCACTGGTTGATCTTACAAGATCGTCAACCAACTGATCTAATAAATAATGTTCAATCGATGCCTGTCCGCCTTACCCGGTCCAATACTCTGCGGTGTGCCTCAAGGATCAGTACCCGGTCCAATACTGTTCCTGCTATACTGTCATAATGTAGCTTGTATTATCGAAAAACATAACAATAATCACCATTCCTGTGCTGACGATACTCCGCTTGTCTAATCTTTCAAGTCCGATGGGGTAGCCAAGGCTCTAGACTTGTGTAACTGGTTGTTCCTTGGATATTAAAAATTGGATTACCTCAAATTGAATGGTGACAAAACTGAGCCTATGCTATTTGACACAAATACACGCCATCATAGCATATCTCAAACAAATGAGATCACACTTAGCTAGTGCTTTGAGGGATCTTGGTGTTTATTTAGATCCTTGTTTATCATTTGAAACACAGGTTGATAATCTGGATCAGTCCTGTTATTTTCATTTGCGACGCATCAGTGATATTCGATATCTCATCACGATTGATGCCGCTAAATATTTAGTACAGTCACTAGTTCTATCCAGAATAGACTATTGTAACAGTTTGTTGTCGGGGATTAATCAATCAAGTCTCTACAAAATACAGCTGCCAGAATCATATCACGAACCAAAACATCGCCTCTCATAACACCTATTCTAAAATCCTTACACTGGCCCCCAATTTCAGCTCGCATCAACTTTAAGGTTGTGTGCCTTACATACTATTGTCTACGAAATGTTGCACCGAGCTATATCGTCCAAATCGGCCCTTGAGATATTATTACCAGAACACTCCTTCCGCACTCTGAAACATTTTGGTGACAGAAGTGGAATGATTTACCACTGAAAATACGAAAGTGTGAAACTTTGACTATTTTCAAATTGCAGCTGAAGACTCACTTAATTTGAGAATGCTATGAGAATTAGACTCTCGTTCACTGTTTATTTTACTATTGTCTCATTGCGCTTTGAGTATGCTTTTGGATGGATTTAGCGCTCTACAAATGTATATTATTATTTTATTATTATTATAACCTAATTATACCCAGGACACCCCCTCCCACAGAAGAGTCTTGATCAAAACAGAAACCCCGTCGTTATTTATTTTTTGCCACTAAAATAAAATCCACAATTTCTGTACACGTTTGATGTGTCTATATAAAGTTTCATGAAATATATATCAAATGAATTTTGCTTTAGAAAGAAATATGTAGCGCTTGAGGTGACAGGCAGACGGGCAAAGCTATTGTTCAAACATTTTTTGCGCCTTTTACAACGATTTAAACTGAAAGTAAAGTATTTTAAAAAACGCACTATACTGTCCGAGAATGACACGTATTTGTAACGCATGTCATTTTTGATTTAAAACAGTGAAAATATTCCAAATATAATGTATCTTGTAGACAGTCAATAAGTATGATAAAACAAATCATTTGCAACAAAAATGATTATTTTTATTTTGATTAAAAGCATAAATATACATTTCTACGAGACCCCTGTGTTTGTTTAAAATATGCATTTACCGTGGTAACTGTCTGGAAAAAATAATATATTATCCTACCCTAAAGGTCATAGTGACAGGTAGCCGCGATGGACCATTGGGTAAAAACGTTGGCTCGCTAGTCAGGGGTTCCGTGTTCATCGGTATTTTAGTGCGTGGGTCTGCTTTGTCAGCGATGCAGCAAAACGTGTAGTCGTTGGAATGGGATGAAAATCCGAGGTCCGATGGACACATTGGCGCGCATGTAACACAAACTCTTTACAGTTGGAATTCGATATAAGAGTGGGCCATAGTGCCACTGTCTTGGCAAAATTTCCTATTAGCACACTGTATGACTTATGTTCGCCTTCATTAGCCTAGTAGGGCGTTACACATTTCATCATTTCATAAAGACATTAACACCTTTCAACGTGAGCAACCAAGTAACTCAATAACTCTCTAAATTAACAAACAGTCAGAACAGTTACACTTTAAAACCTTTATTCGATTCTTTACCAATAAGTCAGCAAAAATAGGTTTAGCCTACACGCAATGAATGCCGTATGCTCGGAGCTATAATCGTACTGGCTTTGACAATAATGCAACTCAGTTTGCGTTAATATTTCTGCTTAAAAAATTGTTTTCTTTTTCAAAAGCGTTTAAACTGTTGGCCTAACAATGCGCATGTGCATACATTTCTACAATTATTATTAGTACATTTATTATAACCACGTGACTAATAGTTGTATTTTATAACAATAACATCCGTGGACAAATCTTCCTTTAAGCTGGCGTGATAACGATTGAGTTAATACCGTGGTTAAGATGTTCTTATCTCTCCCCTTGAACGCATGAGCGGAAGGTGAAGTTTTACACATCTTTATTATTGACTGTAAATAATCAACTCAATACTAGAATTGATAAATTATTAATCACCCTACTCAGACCTCGGCACTCATTTCTGAGAATAAAGAACAGATTGTAAGATTGTCGTAGGAGCACTTCAGGGACTTTGATGAGCTTTTAGCATGAAATAAACTTTGCGGTTGACGTGAATCATATTGCGTCAAATAATGGATAGTTCCACGTGATTGCTCCTCAATTGTTCACGTTTTTCAAGATAAGAAGGTCCTTTACTATATGACATGGCATTTTACGACCTCAGTCGATCGACTAATGATTTATTTAGGAAATACTAGAATATAAGAATCTATAAATGGGTAAACATCAAATTGTAAAAGTTAAAAATATTTATCTTCAGAAATAATTTGTCTATTTATAAGCTTACAAACGTCATCTTGGCTGTCGACGTCATCACTGGAATGTCTGACGTTCTGAAATGAAATGAAATTAAAAGGAGTTTTACGTCTTACGTTTCGGCTCCGACTGAGCTAATGATAAGACGGACATTTATTTATGGCAACAGAAGTTTTCACCCTTAACCTTAAAGTAGTTCTCAGGTAAAGAAGTATAAGACTTCTGGCGCACGAGTCTTGGGAGAGGTTCACTAATCTGCGGGTGCACTAGTCCGTCGCTATAAAAAAATACTATGGGAGGACATACTTAAAGGGTTTAGGTTATTTACTATCATGGTCAAGGTCAGACTGGGAAGTCAAGAGTCCAAATGTTGTTACATGGATATCAAAAGAACCAACGACCCCATGACGTTTCAGAACACGATAGTCTAATATAACAAACCATTAGAACGATATTTCGAATATTAGGAGTTATCGATCAATCGAAACAACTGTCGTGAGTTGGTTTATTGCATTTCGTTGTCGATCAAGGTTGGTACCTTACATTTCATTATCAGTGTGGATGCGTTACATTTCATTGTTAGGGTGGGTACGTTATGTCATTGACAGAGTGAGTACTTCAGGCCAGGGTGGGTGCGTTACATTTCATTGTTAGGCTAGGCCAGTGTGGGTGCGTTAGTATTATTGTCAGCGATCGTTACGTGTGTGCTTTTGCATGTGATCACCAATTGCAAAAATGACAATGATAGATATCCCGCATACTAGAAGGCGATTGTCCAAGTCTTTAACACCTCAAACAAGCAATAAGAGTCCTACACCAACAAATTAAACAACGCATACATTATTAAGATGCTTGAATGTATTTTTGTGAATATAATAATCGAAATTCGCATCGATGGAATACATCCCCTAAAACTGACTTTTAACGGATATGATCTCTGACTTAAGACGTTACAAATTAAATCAAATACCTAAATGTTTAACATCACTGTAGTTTACCAACCTTCAATCCGGTACCTCAAATTGTAACCAAAACATATTCCTGGAAACAAGATTGTCATTGATTTGATGTCAATAAAAGGCCAAAATTAATAATTACGAAAATCTCTTGAAAGGCGCACTTGATCTGTAACTCTGTTGTGTACTGCAATGTACCAAATTTTAATCAAATGTCAACAGTTTATCACTGTGTAAGCTGGCTAGATAATTCGCATTGTCAGACTTTTATTGATAAAAATGAAAGTTATTCTACCTCAGAAGGTTTCATGTTTCATAGTGTTATTTGTGCGTAGTCTTCCAAAGTCTGTACCAATCATATTACTCTGACTAACCTGAGTGGGAAATGGTAGATATACGACATACTCAAGGTATTGATATAATGCAACTATGCACAAAGATTCATCTCTCACTCAATTAGAATCGTGGCCGAAAGCATCAACAACACAAATCGCTTCACCCTGCCATCCAATTCAGTCAAGGGGTTTTCTACACCACGTTTTGATGGACGAATCTATTTTAATAGTCCCGATCTATCTTTGAAAGGCGGGGACTAAACAAAATCTTTTAAAAACAAAAATCCCAGACCGACTTACTACAACAGTCTCGGCCTATCGGTTATGGACTAATAAATACGCTTTTACTGTTTTACGATAGTTTTTATAAATTTGATTTTTCATTGAAGATGACAACATTACACTTATGTAGTTCACGTATGCAATAGGCTTGATATTATACAAATTCCGATTCTTCAATTCCAAGATATGTATTTTCAGACACCCACGGGAAATTAATAGTATTTTATGTAGACCAGCCCAAGTATTATATCCCAAGGCTTTAAGCAGACAATGATAGTAACGCCAAATTGCATCCTGTAAATGGTTATGTTCGCGACGTTAATCTGTCTGGTAAATTTATAGTCGTGCGTTTAATCATAGGCGTACGAGGCCGAACTTGTTTGGGAGGCCAGCATATTTTCCCAACAAATATATTTCTTTAGAGTCCGCTGGGCGGCGAAGCCATCCGCCCGCGAGCGCCGCCGGAGGCGCAAAGCATCCAACGGAGGGTCTGGGAGGGGCCTTCCCCTAGAAAATTCTGAAAACCAGACGGCCGTAGACGCAATTTCGAATACTTTCTAGTAATTTGGAGTGGGTAGTAAATTACGTCTGTTGTAGCATAAAAACGGGTAAAAAGTCATCTTTAAAATACATGCTCTATTATTACGAAAACAAGAACAAGTCAAACGATTTACTTTCGCCACATTTTTCATTTTATGAGACTTCACATTTTTTATCCATATCTCAGATGCATACAAGACTTGTATATACTTTATCTACTTTTAACATGTGAATGACCATATATTATAAGCGTTGTTGAGTACATTATCTTTGTATAATTCTTGCCAGTGGCACTTTACATTCACCTATGAATATTTATTTCCAAAGAAAAGGGCTCAATATTGAATTATTTACGGCCTATTGAGCCATCGTACATGTATATTATATGTGACTACAAGGTACAATATTATTACAAACTTATCAATTATTATTAAAGAAAATTTTC
Organism: Patella depressa; assembly: GCA_948474765.1. Classification (NCBI taxonomy): domain Eukaryota; kingdom Metazoa; phylum Mollusca; class Gastropoda; family Patellidae; genus Patella; species Patella depressa. Next base: position 53,461,875 of record OX419719.1, read on the forward strand.
AGCCGCTCACTTCTATTACTGGGCTCGTCCGGTGCATGGAGTTGGATGCCAGTATACAGGAACACAGTACTCAAGAACTGAGAAAGGCCATGTGTACGTGCTAGTTCTATTCAGATGGCGTACGTGTTCATCATTGACTGGACTGCTTTCTTTCCGCTTCCATATTATTAAAAATATTCAAAACCCCACAGACGGCGCGACGCTTCCCGACAAACTGAGCATTCAATCCCGACAAGGCCATACCTACCCCCAGCCCATTTTCAAAAACTCCTTGGCTAATGACCGATCTCACAATTCTGAGCTCTTTTCAGATTTCTATTTTTTTTCACGAAAATATTTGCCCCCCCCCCCCGCCTCGTACGCCTATGCGTTTAATTTTAAAAGTTTTACATTGCAACTGAAATTTTAAAATTTCGACCAATTACTATACATTAAAATGAAATGGTGTTAAACGTCCCACATTTCAATACTCATGGAGGCTAATAAAGGCAGGATTGCGCATTGCACCCTTTCTGGCCCACACTCTATTTTGTATTCAAAATGTTGACAATTTCGTTTTTAACACAAACTGTGTTTTAAGTTGTTTACGAATTTGCAATCATTCTCAAGTAACATGAATTGAAATGATTTATTACCGTAAATAAACATCTGACTCGGCGATACATTTGATTAATTAAACCACCAGACGGTGCTCTTTGGGTATCACTGCTCATTATTGAATTGATAGTAATACACCGTCAACTGATTGGATAAAAATAAACATTTATCAAAGAAAACTGATGCAAAGATAGTCTATAAAAATTAAGATCGTGTCAAATAATTTAAACTTCATTAAACACACTTTAAAAGCATCCTGACCTTTATGTGTTAGTTTTCTGAAAGCAGTTTATTTTGGTGTTTGTTAATCATTTTCATGTAATTCGTAGGAGTTTTTATGTATGTTTATGGATGTAGACGTGTATTATCGCCATGGCTTGTGCCCTTCTTCATTAACCCGATGACATTAATTTCTTTCTGTGTCTTCGGGTATTCTGTCGAAAAATGGAGCTTTGAATTAGCCCTCTCAACGAAACCCAATAAACACAATCCAAAGTGAATGAGCATTAACAATGTCTCTATTGCAGATCTTTCTTTTGGCCTCAAATGTTATATAAATTATTAATTAGAAATTTATGGGCATAACACGCCGATAACAAACTCTCTGGACCACCGGAATAGTGTGACTCTGGCAAGGACAATTTTTTAGTCGTTCGGATCGAACTTAAAGGGATCACTTTCCAGTTGGAATTCCATATAAGAGTAGACCACGATGCCGCTGCACGGGGGTAATTTTCCCCATAGCTCACTGCGTGGAGAATGCCCGTCTTCATTAGCCCAGTCGAAGTATACCAGTAGGACGTTAAACCCCATTTCATGTCACTTCGTCTTCTAAAAATACATATTCTATAATTTGGTAGTGCAATGCCTTTTAATGTTCTTCTATAAACTCAGTTGGTTGTGTATTTAATAGGTTAGGGATGTCTTGTTATTTCACTTTATTAGTTCCTTTAGATGAATTCGGCTCAAATTGAGCTAAAGCATGTACGCTTGCGACATATGAAAGATAATTATGGAACGATTACAGAAAAATGTTCACTCATCTTGATAGTGAATAGATTCGAAACTTAGTCAATGATGCTCATTATAGAAATGGTATGTGAAGCAGCATTCTGTGGATAATGTCCAGTACTATTTTTCAATTGAATAAAGAAAAGGCTTGATAAAATTGCGTTTGTAGGTTTATTATCCCGCGGCGAACGAAGTTGGAGAGTGATATTGAAACGGGGTCCGTCCGTCCGGAATTCGTTTCATGAGCATATCTCATAAACCTTTCGAGATATCTTTCTGAAACTTTGTACACACATCAACCTATTACAGTAGTTGTGCCTTATGCTATTTGATTTAGGTTTTGGTGTATATGTTTCCATGACATATTTCATAAATCATGTCTACAGTAATATGCTATTTAGTCATGTCTAATTTTTAAAACCAGAATCATAAATTAGGGGGTTGGATGGCCGAATGGTTAGCGTGTGCACGCGCTGTATCATACGGCTTGCCATTGAGTCAACTGGCGTGGTTTCGAATCCTCGGTTGTACGTGGCAAGGCGTAGGGTCGCCTGTCCAACCTCGTGGGTTTTCTCCGGTAGTCCGGTTTCCTCCCACTGCTAAAGAACCCTACGCGCAAACGAATTATTGAAATAAAATTAAACCACGTGTTAGTCCCGAAATGACCTAGTTTGTGTCGAGTGGAAGTTAAACCCCTTCCCCCCCTCTCTTAATCATAAATTATCTCAAATCTTCTGGTAAATAGCAATCAGTCATATTAGGACCATGAGTGATACTGTTTGCGAAATATGATACATTTTTGTATTGATTACCAATAGCATAAAGTTATTTTTCCTTATTTCTCCCTAACAAGTGAAAGGGCGCGGGATGTTTTCAAATTTGTTCATCTTGGTTTTCCAAAGTTATAATTATTCCATAGGTCTATGAATCGTTACTAGCATTCTCTAGATCAGATTCCACCGAGACAAATTCTGTTGCAATTTGTCCTAGGTCATTTATTTTATTTACCGGACTATGAACGGTGAAATTGTCGTGTTGGCGTGCATTGTAATATAATTTTTGAGCCCCGTTATCTCGCAAATTAGCATGTATGTTCCTTGGATAATTGCGCACCGATTGACTGACTTCCATTGTTTGTTTCAATTCCAAGATGGCTGCGATGACGTTGTGATCAGTACTTGACCGAATTGTATATAAAACATTTCAATAGTTAACAAGACTTCAAGTGGACGAAAATGGTAAATGGTAATGCAAATTGGTGTATTAAATGTATGTAAATCAACACCTTCTGCCATTACAGGGCCTTTATTCCCAACCCGATTCTAATTGGAAAACATCAATTTGCATTACCACAAATATGGCCACAACATATCATGTGCTGAAATCATAGAAGGTAACCCTTTCTTTTGATTTTATATTGTGTGCAGGAATCTGGATTGTGTATCATTCTAGCTTGCTAAATTTAGATGTTTCTACCAGCTGGCCAAGACAGAAGAATTCGAATAATACAGACGAACATTGTAATAAAATTCTATTAAAGATGTTTACAATTGCACATTGGGATACAATCCTATTAAAGATTTTTTACATTACGATTGACAAATCCCATTGAGAGACATTAGTACAGTCAATGATATATCATAATGTATTATCAAGAGATTTATTATATAATATTACCATTTATATTATTATCTTATAACAAATAATAAACTTCATTGATGCTGGTTGGTCGAAAATATTGGTCAAGTGAACATTAAAAGTGTTTCAGCAATGTGAATATCCGCGTATAAATATTGCTGTATTTTTGTTTTTATTTTTGTGTCCAATGATCTTCAAGTCTCGCATGGTTCATGAATAATAGACGCCTTTTAAATTCAAAACAGGAAGTATTTATCTTCTGTTATTACAAAACCTTTATTTTGGTTTTTGAATGAATGATGATAGTACGAAGGCCCATTAGCGCCAAACAGAAAATAAATATTAATCCGTTTGAACGAATTAGTATCTGTTGTTTTTTTTAATTTTTGTTTGGCACTAATGGGCCTTCGTATGATAGCTCCCCTTTTTGTAGTCTATCCATCACAGAAATGGTATTGATATTAATTATAATACATGTATTACAACAAATATAAAATAATTACAGCAGTGGTATTGATATTAATTATAGTACATATACATGCATTAAAGGAAATGGTATTGATATTATTAGGACTGATCAAAGAATACATGATGAAGACTTCCTATTATTTATAGCTGATGTAAATAATTTATATTAACGAAATGGTATTGATATGACATTGCTATTAAGTTTAGCATACGTATCTCTTTTGACATATGATACACATTAAAGAAGAAGACTTGATGTTAATTATAGTAGGGGGGTTGGGGTGGCCTGGCCTAGTGGTCTAGATAGCCGCGCTTCGATCTCTAACTGGCCGGTCACCTCTGGCTTGCGGCTATGGTTTCGAGCGCTGGTGTGAGCGTATGTGGCATGGAGATAGGGGCGCCTTCTCAACCTCGTGGGTTTCCTCTGGGCACTCCGGTTTCCCCCCATTGCTAAAGACCCCTACGCGCAAGCGAATTATTAAAATAAAATTAAACCATGTGTTAGTCCCGAAATGACCTAGTTTGTGTTGAGTGGACGTTAAACCCCATTTCTCTCTCTCTCTCTCTTAATTATAGTATGTAATATTATTTTAAATAAAATTTATATTAAAGAAATGGTATTGATATTAATTATAGTATATTTATCCTAGTTGAGCAGTTAATCGGATCCTATTCCAATAGATATCGCAGGCTCGCGTTGACATCGAAAGTTGATTATTGTCTGGATAAGTTTTATTTGATTAATGATTTAGATATCTGCTATAGGCAGAATTAGCTCTTGCATAATATATGTTTATAACCCCTCGCATTATATAATTACAAAATGGATCATTTTTATAACAAAAAGGATCATAAATACCACCAGAATATGCTCCGTCAACTAAATTTGCACTGAAGCTTAAGGAAACCATACAAAGCAAAGACACTCAAATGTGTTTATTTTTTTTTAATATGGTGACTAAGCTAAACTTGTTGATATAACGTGGAATATCGAGAAAACTAAACACTGAAACCCTTCCCAAACAATTATTGAGACATTCTCAAAATAGGTGATGAACTTAATATAGGTACATTATTCCAAGATGATCTAAGTTAATTTCACACTTGTTAATAAGAGAAAAAACACACATAAATAGATACGCACATATTAAATAACTTTGGCAACAACTGTAAAAGTTTTAAAAATGTCTTCGTCTGACCGGATGATTTCATAAACTAAGTAAAATTATATCGACAGTAAAGCACTTCATAATTTGTACAATCTGATTAATACACAGATATATATTTCGATTTTTTTATACTTTCGATGGCCCCCTTTATATGATGATCTCAATTTTTTCTTTAATTTGTTTTCTATCCCCATTACTTGCTCACTATTCTGTTTTAACAAAGCAGGTTCATACTATTTCTTAAATGTGGTCTGAAGCCTTCTTAAAACCATTATGGTATATAGAGTTGTTTCCCTTGTTAATATAAGGCCTTAACCCTACAGCATTCAGGGATTGGGTGAACTCCAAGATGGATGTTTGTTTTGGTGGACTCTTAATAAATCCAGGACAATCCTAGAATAAACACCTCAACTCAACACTACCCAGAGTTCAGCATGCCAGTTGATAAGAACTTGACCCAAAAACAAAATATGGCTAATCCTTCATATCAATCAGAACGAAATAGAATTTGGGTTTTAATTTGCAATAATTTCATTGAAACCGTTACATGCAGGAGGCAACTCTACACAATATATATAAAACCATCACCTTCATGTTTGCTGTCTTCAAACTATGCACATGCATACCATTAATCTGTTCACAGAAACTATTCGGGGTAGGAAGGTATTAAACTCCCATTTCGTTTCAATTCTTCTCTACATCCTTGAACGCCTAACTTAGTAAAGTAAAGAACGATGGGCTTGTCTTCAAGTTAAGACTCATCTCATTTCATACTTTGCTATTACTATATGCTGTAAAAATGCAATTTTCAATAATTACCTTATGACATTTGGCATATTACGGTACCCATTCATTCTATTCTAGAAATATTGCAACATTGCTCTTGACGTTAAAAATCTTCGTTCAAACCATTGTATTGATTTTATTGCTTCGCATTTTAATCGTTTACACTGAAATTTAATCACGTATTCCTTATAATGCCAACAGATTTGATCTGCCACATTTGAACAAATCAAGACCCGAGTACTTATTTTGAATGAAACGTGGCTTTAATTGCCACTATTTAAGTAATCCGAGCGCTATTAAGAGTGAAAAAAATCACTGCATTTAATCTAAAAACAGACCATTTTCATTAGTGTTAATGATTTTTTATAGTCGTTGGCTGAGACGAACATATCCTATGGTCCAAAACTTGTCAAGGCATCCTAGATATTCCGGGCTTAATAAAACAAAGGGTATATGCGAAATATCGATCCCCTTTATTAAATAAAGTTTCATGGAGGACGACATTCTTATTTAACGAAGCAGGGGAAAACTATAATAGAACAGCACTTGAGATAGACGAGATTAGAGTAGGAATCTGTATATGTGATTTAAAAACAAAGCACTGGGCGTCCGAAGAAATGTCTTTCTTATATTTCAATAAAATCGACATATAAAGGAGTCAAGATTCTTATAAAAGATCAAGGCAAGAAATATTGTTCGAGCTATAAACAGCCAATGCGAGTTGAGAACCAATTGTCCCATAGCAGAAAATGATCTGCCCACGATATTTTGGTTCAGTGTTGTGGTGGGATATTGAAGCTAATCTAGAGTACTATTTCTCTTACTGTCATGTGGACAACTTATGATCTTTTATTGTCATCTTTAAGAGACTCGAATTCATCAGTTATTGTGCGTTTATTATTCATACGTATATTGTCCTTCTTAATTAATTAAAGGTAAGTTAGTTTCTTCCTAGCTTTTATTAAAACACTCTCACTGCACGAAACCTGTATATTAGAGGGTCAGGGAAGCTGTCGTATCAGTGTGGACGGATATTGAAGGGGCACAAAGTTGTTTGTTTTTAAGAAAAGATATTAACTTTATTTGAATTTTGGCTGTTTAAATAAATTTGAAGACTGTTTTATTTACGTTTTCTAGAACTTTTTAATTGAACGGCATTAAGATATGAGACTGCGGAAATTTCTTAGAATTAGATTCAAATTGGTTATTTAAGTTTAAAAGTTTTTAATTGAAAACAACCTGTTGTGACACTGACTATGTGATATAGTTAAAGGGACCATCCCGATAAGAACAGAGTCTCAAAAATTAAAGTCTGAGTATTTATGAAATTTAGGGACCAAAATATAGAGGCATGGTGTATTTACCTTGTCGCAAAATTTCAGCTCAAAATATTGAGTCTTTTGGACGTGAACGTCAACAATGCTTATCCGGACACGTAACCCTTTTAAGATTTTGTTGTCAATTTTTTCATTGGGTGACCTGATAATCGATTCCCGTTTCTTGATAGGTCTATAAAGGGAATGACCCATGTACTGTACTTGATAACAAAAGGTAAATTTCACCTACATATTATTTTTATAGAAAAAAGTCTGGTTTTATCCAGATACTGTATAATACAACGGTCTCCATTTCCAGATGAAGACTGTCAGGTTTAAGTTATTTACAAGCGTATCACAAATATCATGTTAGTTGGTCGGCCTTAGGTAATGGGTTTTAAGGGATTTTAACACAAAATTAAGCAGTTTTATTCCCCAAAAAGTTATCGGGATTGGCCCTTTAATGAAAATGACTAGGAATACTACATTATAAGAAACATGAATGGAATGGCGCCAACTATTGTTCCTTGTTTATAAAACGAATAATACTATACTTGCCATATGATACATAACTTGCTGCTTAACAAAATAATGTTAATAAGTATTTCGGCATTTAGAATATATCGCAATGTTGAGACGTGGCGGACCCGTAAATCTGTGATGACCCTTCAGATAACCATAATCACAAATCCATTTTATTGAAACAAAGTTATAAGAGCAAACGAATAATTATGTAACACACCAATTAAAGATACATTCCCACACAAGTATTTACCGGGAAGTTATTTTCAATAAAAGTATGACAATGTTGGTATATAATGGAAAGACAAGACAGTTAACCTTATTAGAAAAATACTCTATTCCCTAAATAAAACATCCGTGGTGCGAGCACAAGACAAACATGTAAGGGTGTCCTTAACTGAGTCTGTCAGTTTGGGTGAAGTAAGCAGTGCGTTTTATGCGTTGATCTAATACCTAACGGCTGTGAGGGCATTGAGTCGGGTTGGTTCTGCGATTAAATAGCAGGAAAAGAAGTTGACCTGATTATCTAGAATTCCGTTAGGCTTCGATATTTGAGGTAAATGGACAGCGACTAACGACCAAGCTGATCCAAGTCGGAATAGATTCTCCCCCAGTCATATCACATGACAAACAAAATCGCTTAAAATAGAATGGTTTAGGACTGATTTGAAGTGAGCTTTTGATGGACAGTTTAGTTTGAATTTGTGTATTCTCCAAACGTATTATCAAATCACACAGTTAGTACGCAAGAATGCATATTTAAGTTCATAGTTGCCGTTATAGTTGCATCTTAATTCGCCTTGCATTCCCTTTATTTTAATTGCAGTGTCTGCAAAAGGGTTTTTTCATCTTTGTGGTTAATTCTCAAGACGTTCTGACGAGAATTCTAGATCTTAATGGCATCTAAATTTGGTTAGACAATAAGTGTTTAATAAATACAATTTGTGGAGATGCAATTTAAAAGTAGTCCCATTAGCAAAGAATCTAAGCGATCCAGAACTAAGGTGGGGGGGGGGCGGCGATACCGTGCTTGATTATGTTTTGTAGGTGCTGGTTCCAGGCTTCACAAATCCGAAAGATATGTACTTTACTTGTCAATCTGATAGCTTACATTCGAACCCCAAGGGTTATATTGTAGATTTGTATTACTCCGTTATACCAGTGGAGTATCGGGTCAGTGGAATGGAATACTATATGACCAACAGACCGCTAGCAATCATCTTGAATTTAAAAACCTGAATAAATTGTATCCCATAGTTTAATACCGTCTTCATTTGAGGCGTTTCGACTTCGTCGCGTGCTTTGTATATTAGATACGTCATATTTTGCTGGCACTGTGGTCTTCCCACTTTGTACGTGGCAAAATGAGCGGCATCACGGATTTACTCCCACAGTTAAAAGATGATGTGCGGGGGGAGTAATTAAAGGCGCTCTTCCGTATCTTTCCCTCAAGATTTGTTTCATTTTTCTTCGTACATATAAAGTGCGAACGCTACACAAGCTTCGATCTTCTTTTTTGTTTTATACCTAATAAGATCGGTCTTTTGCAAGTAATCAGTATTCGGTTCATCTTGATTGTAACGCATTCTTCTGTTCAGAAACAAGGGCCCCTTTAATGCAATTTTGGAAAACGTATTAGTATGGCGCTGATTTATCCCACAATCACAATACATGTTTAATATGAATGTCGTCCATCTTGGCTAATAAAACACACGTGATTGAAAAGATAAAATTTGTATATAGTTAACTACTATGCTTCCTTAGGAGTATACTTCGACCGATTTAGATGGATTCGACATACCAATTACACCCCCACTGTACAATGTTTTAACAAAACGTGCCAAGGTATTACTGACTACAATCCTAGCACGACTTCGTCACAGCCATTATGACGTGATATCAAACATCGATGCACAATATAATTATTGTCAAAGGAATGAGCATCCCAGCTTTCCTGTAGAACATTTTACATGTACACGAAATGATGCAGTCTTGGGGTTTTCTTACCCGTTTCTAAAAGGCAGGATAGAAATGATTTTGGAAGGCGTGAATGTTATTTAGCCAAATTCAATCAACTTTTCAATGAATGAACACTTTTAATTTAGCGTTGACTCCTTGTTCTGCTCCCGACTCATCTGCGCCTGTTCTTAAATAAATTATTGAATTTAGACATACGGTTACGTTGTTGAAAATTGACATTTGCAACATACATGTATCGTTTAGAGGAACTGTCAATCAAAACTACCTGTTTAATATAAAACTCGCCGTGACAGTCAACATGAGCCTTACTAGGAGGCAATTATTTTTACCGATTCCAGCTATAAATCCCTTGATTATTAATTATTAAACCTTTCTAGATAGCTCTGTCTAATAATTTTAGAACACATTGTTATCTCCATTAGTTGGGTATCCAGGTACCAAGCTAACAGACACGTTACTTGCCTTTAAGAGGGTTACGTGCTTCTCTTAACAATTTATTATTAAGTTTTCTTGTTTTACGACAGGTGGCAATTAATTAGTAGTAATGTTATGTGAAATCGCTAAAGTAGATATAACGGTAATGGCTTTCTACACCTACAACATTCCTCGTTACTGGTAACTCCACGAAAACTAAGAGTGCTAAATTGTCATTATTAAGCCTTACGGGTCGCACTTGCTGCTGGCGTCAACGAACCAAAATTAAAAAATGCACCATCGACAGCCCTTCCCAAGTTATTTTAACATTTAAAGAAAGACACAAGATATATATTTTTTTTTAAGTTGGGGCTCTTTTTTTCTTTTGTTTTACATTCAGAATCATTGCTAAAATATTAAAGAATATTGGTAACGATAGGAATGCCTGGCTTTCGCGTGGGCTACGAATGTTACGTATGCCACGAAATTCGGGAAAAATATCACTAAAGATTGTAGAGCAATGGAGTAGCTGCGAAGCAGTTACGAATAGTTTACGAAATAGTTACGATAATTCGTGGGTAATTGGCTACAAAAATATGCTAGATATCAAGGGAAGGTTCTACGAAATGAAGGTAACATATATTCGAACAAAAGCGATTCAGTTATGAATGGGTTGCGGATATGCCGAATATATACAGATACGAATACACTATGCGCTCCACGAATAATGCCGATAAAGCTACAAAAAGTACGATATTTGGCACAATTCGTTACAGAATCCAATAGGAAGATGTTACGGGCGACAAGAAAGGGCTACAGTTGGGTTTACAATATATCGACGAATTGCGAAATTCGTAGACCGTCCACAAACGCTTTTACGAACATGAATATTGGCCACGAAAGGTTTTGTTCCAAAAGTAACTTACGAACTTAAAAAATCATCTACAAATCGGAAAAAGTTTGGATTCGGGGCGATTTGTAGCATTCGTGGTTCACATGAAACAAGGGCTTTAGGGTTGGGTTTGAATAATCCTAATAAACATTAGCTTGTGGTTAGATCTACCCTCTATCATAAATCCCAAATTCACGCCGGAACGGGTTAGGGTTCTTATTCATAAGTACATTATTTACGAGGTAACCATTATTCGTAAATAGTTAAATTTTCATATGAAGTATTGGGGTAGTCTACGTGTCGACTGTAGGCTTTTTACACTAAATAAATATAATAGTTTACGACTTTACTACTTGATAATGGCGGGAATTGATTTTTAATTACCATGACAGAAAACTTGAGCTAGTTTTCCTTCCCTTTTTTATCAGAGTAATCGACGACGATAATTCAATATCTGATATCTTTAATGTGATGTGAAAACGTTTGCTGACAGACATGTTTTGTTTGTCCTAGACTTAAAGACAATTAATTAAGGTGTCTGACTCACATGTCATAAATACAAGAATGTGTGGTAATATGACACAGCATTGTAAACGTCGCGTCAAACCTTATTTTACCAGGTGCAGAAGAAAATATGAGTTTATTCCAGGAATGTATTACTATTCTTCTTCAATGAAGAAGCCCACTCACTTTGTTGTTTGTCACCGACTTCGTTATTTTACAATTTAATTTAATTTGGTACATTCAAATTAGATTTGTGTGGAGTTTTCAATGAAATATCAGATCCAACCGAAACCAACCCCTTTAAAATTATACTGTGAGGGGTGGGATGGGGTTTAACGTTCACTCGACACCATCTTAGTCATTTCGGGACTAACATATGGTAAATTTTAAATGAATAATCCGCTTGGTCCTAATGGTCTTTAGCGTAAAGGAAATCGGTTGACCAGGAGAAACCTCATGATCGAAACCCATACGATTACATCATGTGTACCTACTTCAAGAATACACATGATGGCAAATGGCCGCCATTTAAAATACTACGCCCGCCTCTTAGAGACGATAACTTAACTCGCTATAAATTGTAAAAAAAATTACTTCGGCTAGAATTAAAAAACACCTAAGATTAACATTTGCTAAAAATTTCTAAAAAACAACCTAAATTTATGGAAATGGGGCCAAATCAAATCAGGCAAATTACATCAAATAGTCCATGTTAAACGTATAGAAAAAATTTTAAACTAACGCGAGCACGCGCGTTTCTAGACAACGCCATAGCGGGTCATAGCAACCAGTGAGTTTAAATTGGAAATCCCCAATGACGTAGATATTATAAATTGGAAAGCCGAGTCTGTCTTAAAATAAGTAGTACCGTCAGTAAACAAGATGGAAGCCATCTGCTATCGTGTTTGATCATGGAGTAGGCAAGCACAGGTGTGTCGTATGGATCGAAACCCTGCAACCTGGCCCCATAACAGACCACAGAGTATGCCCCCCTCCCCAATAATCTTAAAGGGTTACATCAATTGAACGTAAGCATAATAAAATTTAACACTAGCATCAATAATTCAATAACCCAGATCTTCGATATTGTATACGGTTATAGTATACTGTGACCATTTAGCTAGATTTTAAAAAAAAATTAATCGCCTCTTTACAGGTAAATATCGAAAAATTCTACACATCTCTTTTTTAAAAAAAGAAAGAAATCACCAATCAAAAACACAAGAATGGCTAAATACGCATTCAGACCTTGTCTTGTTGCTACTATCGTTCGAAATGATCCATACGTAATATTGAAAGACAATGCAGTTGATTGAGCAATATAAATGCTGTTCATATTAAATTAAATACAAGATAGTCCTTAAAACGAAAGGCACAGTGGAAACGTTAAAAAATTAGTACCCAGTAGTTAAATTATACCAATTTTGTTTGTTTACCCGTTTGTCTTAATGAAACGTTCAATAATTGAATTAGAAGTACACAAAAAGTAGCAATGTCATTTAATAATTGAAGAGATATTACAGCTCCCGAATTCAAACAATCTTCTTTGTGTACTATTTTGGGGAGATCGGCGTGGCTTTATACAAAGGCGAGAAGTTTCGTATCAGGATTATGTATTTATATCAATTTGCCATGAGAAAATAATGTATAACGTTTGGAATGCTCTCTTCGGAGAAACCAGACGTCATATTTAGTTATCCGTAAACAGATCTGACTGATCACCCCTTCTCACGTTGGACATTTAAAGACACGTGTCATGGTAGTCTCACAACGATGCAGCTGCATATGCCCTTACCGTTAGCCCTATCGAAGGACGTTAAACCCCGTCAAGTTTTCATTAGCCCAGTAGGACATTAAATCATATTTCAATTCCATCCCTTCGCAAATCATCTGCCCTCCGAGACTTTTGATATGAGCTGCTACTATTCTTATAGAATTTGATTTATCAGGTTCTTTACTCATGACTACCAAGCTAGGTGTGTGTTGGTGACCTTTGATTTAGAAATAAATATACAAAGCGGCTACTAAATTAATGTTTAAAGTGCTTACCACACAACCGTACATGTTATAAGTGGATGCCATGTGGCAAAAATCAGTTAATAATTCCGTGTCCCCGTAGACCACTTGACGGTCTGCCCAGTTTCTCTTGGCAATTTCGCATATATTATCACCGCCTTTACAACAATATTACATTTATCATGTCTTTGCTAGCACATTCTTATCTGACCAGTTTTAGTAGCTCTGTTTTGTCAAAGATTCCAATAAGATTATATTTTGGTGTGCATTTTTGATATTTCATTTATTAATATTTTGAGTTAAAAAAATAATTTTGACGTCAATTGAACAATAATGCAAATATTGTATGTAATGGAGTGGAGAGTTATCACGTACAGGATGGCCACAAACCCCCAAATCGAGGTAATAATGATAGGGTACCCTTAGTATTAACAGTAAAATAGTGTGCATGCCCAGTGCGAAACAAGCGCCATTTTGTATATTTGAGTTTTGCATGATTAGCCCAACGCGCAACAACCGTCACGAATAAAAAGAAAATGAATTGAATTTCCTGAAAATAATTGTCAATGAAAATATCTTCGAAAGGTTTCAATAATTACTAGATCGCACCTTAATGTGCAATGCGTATGACGTGTTGTTTCATTAGGTCATTGAGTTAAGTGGCATGGTTTCGATTCCTCGGTTGTACGTGACAAGGTGGGTCGCCTCGTGGGTTTTCGCCTTGTCCCCTGCAAGCGAATTATTGAAATAAAAAATATAGGTTAGTCCCTAAATGACACAGTTTGTGTCAAGTGGACGTTAAATTCTCTCTCTCTCTGTCTGAATGTGTAACTGATCGTGGTAGATGAATCCAAATACTAAATTGAATGTACGGGTGTAAACAGAAGTGTGATGGTGTTTTCATTATCGGTAGATTCATATCTTACATTTAACGTTATTTGATACACATGGGAATATAATTTACTCACAGATAAAACCATAATATAGTCATTAATATCTCGCTCGAGATCGTCAGTATAATAAAATGATCATTTCAGATTTTCTGTACGAGGTAGGGGATGCTTACACTTTCTAGCATATATGATACTACTTTTCAGTTGAATTTACAAACATTAACGTATGCTTCCACATAAGTGCTATCACAGACAAGCTTACTTTTGTATTCATAGACGAGATCGACTCCTGTATTCCTCTTCCATTCATTTTAACTCGAAGTCTACCCATGGTGATATCGCAGACAAGTCAGCTTCCTTTATTACGCTTAACCGCAAGCACAGGATGGTGGGGGGGGGGGGGTACACCCACGAGGTTGACGAAAACAAATCCTGATTTCCAAGCCACATACGTTCGTATCACGGATCGAAACTACAACTGAAAGCCAGAGGTGACCGGCAGCCTAGACCGCAAAGCAGGAAACTCTAGACTACTATACCATCGCAACACCCAACTCTTGCATAATAACTATACGATCTAGTATCTTTAGCTTCAGTTTTGAATATTATGTGTCCATGCCCCATTCAACTGTATGTAGTGAAGAAATAAATTCGTTTGGTATTTACAAAGATATGAACCATTGAAAATATGCCAAGACTTGGCCTACCTTCTATCGTTGTAGCCTACAATATTCGCCCAAATCCTTTGATATGACTATTTTTTAATACATACCACTGATTTTATTGTCTTTATTAAATGTTACATAATGAAGCTGACAACATTTTAAGCCATGAAAAATTCGATATTTTGTCCGAAAAATGCAAATGGTGTGCTCTTACACACGTGACAATAGATGATACACTGAACTATCCAGTTCCACTCTTCTTTCGTTTGGAGCGAGTAAGACGTCAGGTCGTTAACATGGAGGACACGTATTCATCGGGCGTTTATCGGCGTCGCAAGGTACAACATATAGATGTTCGGATGGGAAGCAAAAAAAGAGGTTCTGGCTTACTCATTGACGAGCACGGAAACGTGCAACGTCTTTAAGGTTGGAATAAAATCGATCCTCCGGGTACTCATTGGCGTGCACGTAAAAGAACCCCTTTCACATTTATACTCGAAAAAAGAGTAGGCATAGTGAAGCTGTTCGGGAAAATGTTTCCAAATATCACACGGTATGGAGTATTCCCGTCTTGATTATCCCAAACAGTAAGACGCTGAACCCCATTCCATTTCTTGGTTCAGATAGAACTATCTTAAAATAATATTATCACGTTCCTTTTCTTTGATATTATTTGAAATATACATTTTTCTATGTCCAAATAGAGTTATTTTTAAAATATTATCGTCCTGCAATCGCGAACATATTGCTGCTGATGAAATAAGTTATTATTGCATTTGATGGCGCAATAGAATCATAATGATAAACGAAGAAAGGGTACTATCAAGGTGCCGTTTGCGTGGACCAAGCTCAACCACGTCTATTAATTTTACTAGCAATCATTAAAATAACAAACTTGACGAGATTTATCGATTAATACATCTGTCGAAGACTTTTGTGGTTTATCAATTATGAATGCTCTTAATATAACATATTCTAGAAATATAGATACGGAATTTCATGCTCATGTATTCTTTTGTGATCTATTATGCATACTTTTAATATAACACATTCTCGAAATATAAAAATGCAATTTCATGCTCGGGCATTCGTTTGTGGTCTGCTTTTTATGAATACTCTTAATATAATATATGCTAGCAATATAGATATGAAATTTCATGCTTAGAATTGAAAAGATATGATACAATTCCATTTTCAAGTGTAGAAGGCGTTTATTGCAACTGTTAGTCGCCTTTGCATTTCAATTTTGTAAAGTCATTTCTTGTTATCAGATTTCCGATATTGTACTCTATGACATTTCACCTTGAGTGATTAAATGCCGACTACTTTATTCCTAATGTTGATTAAAGAATTTGTATATAAAATAAAATGCTGCTCTGATTTCCCCGAAGAAAATATTGTTAATGAAAAATCAAAATATGGCTTTGTTCAACGCGTAACTATTGAGCGAAATACCTAAATACTTAATGAAGCAAATTTGGCGAATCTGTTACGTTAGAAAATGCTTACGTTAGAAAATGCATACTTGGTATTTTTATGATTCTGAACTTTGGCAGATGTGAAATCAACTCGATGAGAAAAGAATGAGGCAAATTGTGGTGAGTTTCATCTTCATTAAAATTATGTCCGTCTCAAACACCGATGACGACACGTTTCATTCGTGTCTTTAAAAACCCCGATCAGTGTGGAGCAGTGATGAGATTTCAAAATTGTTCTTGTCCAACATTTTTTCCCGAAAATAAAGGGACTCATCGTAATTTAAGCAGACGTTTTCAAAACACAATTAAGAATCACGTGTCAACAAAATATATTCAAATTCATACGTAAAAAAATAGGAGGGAGCCTAAAGAAAGATACTGTGTCAGCTTTTGATGTATGGATAGTCGCATTTACCAAAGTGTGTTTTATTCTTATACAAAGACAATATTATAATTCGTCGGATGTATCCTGCAATAATGTTTAGGACAGAATCAGTGAAACGCATTAAACAACAAAGTAACAATGTGCGCCGATTTATGAGATGAGAGAGAGAGCGGGCGATTTTTGTGGTGTATGTTTATGAGAAATATCTTCGTACACAGTTTCTTATTGAAGTACATGATACACTAAAACAACACATGAGTTAAAAAGGGCTATATTATTAGTTATAATAATGAGAACAATTCTTTTTAGTAAACTCTTTAAAATTCCAATCTGATTAAAACACAAATCCTATTTCTTTTCGTTTGGTACACAATTTGGTTTTACTTGTCTTTACTACACCAGGATCTGGTAGAGTTGTTATCATTGACGTGATCTGAATGATGTGCAGCTTTAGCCAATGTAACGGTCTGTTAGGACGAGCTTTAGGCGTGCTTTGAAGGGAACTGTGGGTAGTAACATCAATGCTGATTGGTTAATCAAATGTCTGACGTCATAGGATTAACGGGCGCTCGTATGACTCCCACTATAACTTGTGAGATTTTCATGCAGTGTAGTCCGTCGAAAGTAGGGGGGGGGGGCGAATGGTTAGCGGGCGCGCGCTGTATCATACGGCCTGCCATTGAGTCAACTGGCGGGGTTTAGAGAGAGAGGGGGATGGGGTTTAACGTCCACTCGACACAAACTAGGCCATTTCGGAACTAACATATGGTTTAATTTTATTTCAATAATTCGCTTAGGGGTCTATGGCAGTGGGAGGAAACCGGAGGACCCGAAGAGAAAACCCATGAGGTTGGACAGGCGATTCTACTCCTTGTCACTTAAAACCGGGGATTCGATACCACGCCAGTTGACTCAATGGCAGGCTTTATGATACAGCACGCAGGTGCCAACAATACGCCCCCCCCCCCCCCCGATTTCAACAAATGACGTTCAGGTGAAAACGTATAACGTGTCCCCACTCGGCAAACCTCGTAAGATTTCGGACAATCTAAACTCGGCTGTATGATGAATTCCGCCATATTGGAACTACTTTAAAGGTCCCGGATGAAACATGGCTGCGCCCATTCCAAACACAAGTTGGCGACCTATTTGGCTAGCGACCTATTCGACCGATCCAGCTGTAAGATAATGACGAAATTACACTTCTATTCTGAGCTGAAGGAATGGATAAAAAATAATATATTCTACTTTCATTTGATAGACATAACGTTGGATTTTATTGGTTGATAAATAGAGACTGTTGTCTTTACTCTAAATAGGTTTCCAACGAACAGGTTGCAGCTCGATCGGTCGAATAAGTCGCTAGCCGAATAGGTTCCCAATTTGTGTAATAGCGTCAAGTTTTCCTGTTAAAGTAAACCGGTAGCCGTATCGCAAATGTATGGGCGTAGGTACATATCACTTACTGTCATACATCCGAGACTAGATGTAGTTTACGGAATCTGTCGAGATTAGCCGAGTGAACGTGTCCCTTCAGACTTTCCTAGTCCCTATAGCGGCATCATTTGAGCCCCAACAAAAGCATAGACCTTTCGTTGAAATCCATCCATCTGATTGTGATATTCGAGCGCGTTGAAAAAAAAAATTCACATTTTACATTACGTATCAAACTGCAGTTAAACCTCGCTGGATTAATTAGACTCCTTTAAATATTTTCTTAAAAACAACTGAATATCTAATTAAATAGCAGGTTATATATTGGCATATGACGTATGTAATTGAAGAAAATTGTCATTCAACCATAATTCTTCTTTTATACAAATCTCAAGAAATATAGTCCACGTAATATTTTCAGTAGACTTTAGCTAAAATCAAGGCCAGTGCAGACAACTTTAAATCGTAGACACCCTATGGATTTACCCAGAGGTGTTGTTGAGTAAAACGGAATGAGACCACTGGGGAAACAAAGGCTGAAAATGGGATCAAACCCGGGTCGCACCCTATTCTAAATTCTATCCCTGTTTCGTTTGTGCTGTGGATCATTCCACAAAGTAGAGTCTACCTAAAAATATAAAGGGACGAAATGTTGCTAAACAGTGACTACCATCGGAGAAAAGACCAACCGTCCTTGTATCATACGTACGTTGCATTGGATTCAATATGCCAATATTCTCCAAACTTGGTCGAACAGCAATAAGGATCGAATAAGCTGTATATTTGCAGCTCCCCAGAGAGCAATACATATGGTCATGGGTAATCCTTTGTAGAGATTTATCGTCTGTGTGTGGCGATTACAGTGATCTGACATTAAGCTTGTAGGTGGCGCTGATTACCTCTCATCCCCATATCAAGTAGTAATTGATGGGTTATGACCTGGACTCAAGTAGACAAAAAACAGAATAACCTAATTGGATTAATATACATTGAGTAGAATGTAGTCCAAGCTTAGCTCTGTATAACTGCTTGTAAGCCACATGCACACATTGTTCATTCTGTCTTTAAACCCCTTCAACATATTATATTAAGAAAAGTTGATATAAGTGTTGCCATGCATAGACACTCCACGTCATGTTTCGCTAAAGACATGAGCTACTTTTTTTATTAAAACTGTAGACATATTTGTGTTGTCATATCTCTCAAGGGACCAAGGATTCTTTGTATTTTTTCCCATAACCAATCAATCTGCCTATTGCAGGTGGGTTTTTTCTAGCTTCCATTTTTATACAATTCATTGATCAGGCATGTAAAATCAACTCCCTCCACCATTGGATGGTCGTTGTATTGAGAGAGGGATAGAAAAATAAAATGGGGATTAATGTCCACTCGACACAAACTAGATAATTTCGGGACTAACATATGGTTTAATTTTATTTAAATAATACGCTTGCTTAGAAGTCTTTAGCAGTGGGAGAAAACCGGAGGCCCGGAGAAAACGAACGCGGTTGGACAGGCGACCCTACTCCGTGTCAGGTACAACCACGCCAGTTGACTCAATATTCATTTTCTATGGTTGAACTACTATAGTAAGAACGGTTAACACTTTATGTAAATCTTACATAATACTTCTTTAAGTGAATCGGTGTTTGAAACGTATGTTACATAGCCAAATCTTCTGGCTCAGCAACAGGTTTACATATATCAGACAAATTCGCATCTTACGTAGGCCTATACAGAGCCCAGCTTATCCGGAGCGGGGTCTTGGACTAGAATTCTTTTGAAAAACAATTAAACGGTCTGTAATACATGTATAATTACATAATATCTGATTTCATACGAAATCTATCCAGTTCCAAATGGTATACAATGCGAGGAATTAGCACATAACGACGAGGGACTGTTATAAGGGAAATCACCAGATTGAGTGGAACTTCGGGCCTTTATTACTGTAGCAAAAGAACAAACATGGCACATACGAGTCTTGGTACTACTTTCCGGGTGATTCTTTTGACTTGTCGGAGGAACGAGCTTGGTATTTCTTAATCGACAGATTAGCGGAAAAGGGTTGCAGAGAATGATCCAAGAATTTACTTAGGCTTGAATGTTTATGGTAAATGGACATCGATAGCGGTACATACACGCTACGTTGGGCTCTGCCGAAATCTAGTCAAGTTTGCTTAAAATAGATTGTTACGATTTAGGTAGTTTCCTGGGATTCAAATGTTTTGAGAGGAGTTGAAGCAAACTTTTGATAGAAAAGTTGAAATATATTTTTAGTCCAAATATATCATCAGTTTATCCGTGATGGGGCATCTTTAGTTAAATGATGAAATCTCTATTTCTTAAAAAAAAATATATTGATTGCCCCATGTAATTAAAATCGCCCACTACATGGAGTTGGGTCTTGTCAGGGGTGTCTCCTACGGAAATTCAGTGAAGTGTGACCAGAAAAGCCAGTAAACGAGCAAATTCTCCTTCCAGCACAGAAAAACCTATATATTCTGACCATACTTTGAATACATCATTCATCACTATAGGCATACATATCCGTGTATTATTCGGTCCATCGTTGATGTAAAAAAGATATAAAATTAAACTATGCTTATTGAAGCCTGTGTAATTGTATTCCCTAGAGATCACAAATCCATTATTAAAATGTCAATTCCAGTGCCACTTCTAGACACCGGTTAACACCATTCACATATACGATTATTAAATATAATAAATACTTCTTCAAATATAACAACCTTTTTGCGAAATTTAATTCATCACGCGCACTCTTGCATGGTGAATACGTTCATGGTGTAAAATCCGACTTGTATTATTCATTTTTTTATCGATGCCAACGGTCTACTTTCGATAAATTTGTTCTTATAGATTTTGGCTGTCGCACTTTTTACGCCTCGTGGTTGTCCGTGAATGTTGAAATTTTAGAATTAGAATAATATTATGTGACATTCAACAACTATCTATAATGTCTTTGTTTTAACTTACTTTTACAATTAATCAACGGTATATCCGCCAGTTGGCAAAAAGAATCGATTTTACGTGATGTGACAGTACAGTTCAATCGAGCATGTTCAGATTACATTGTGCAAAATTAGAAACAAATCTGTTAAGCTATCGCCGATTTCAATTTACGTATCGTGCGTACTTTTTTTTGTAATGTTTATAGAATTAAACGCACGAGTGTGAAAATGGCATGGTAATCGAATTATGGCGTTTAAAAGAGGGACGCATCTTCATGGGCTGTTTTCCGACAATGAAGAAGAGGGTACCTATTGTAGTCAATTTATGAAAAAATGGTCAACCACCAAAAAAATTGCAAAAGAACGTTTTTAATGGTTTTTAGTAGCATTGGGTGTACTGAATGACATCCTAAAAGTTTACCAAAATTGGATCTCCGGAAAGTCCCAAATTTTGTGGGTAAAGTTCGGTATTTAAGCTCAAAACGTACAACTTCAGACGAACAAAAAGTCGTCAATTTTTAACAGAAACAAATGAAACTGGCGCCACGCATTGGGTTGTCAGGGTCAAACTTTTGTAAGGCAGGTTGGTTTCATGCTCTTCTGAACCATTTTCGGGGATTTCATTAACTGAGAAACATGCTGCCCGGAATTCAAGTTTATAAAGGGGCATAACTCTGCATTGTTTTATCATAAAATAGTGATATTGTAGTCTCAAAATTAATATTTTTGGGCCATTATTTCATTTAAAGATATGCGCAGTGGTGCTTAGTGGTTCCTTATACCATATTCGGGAATTCACTATCCCAAAACATGGTGACGCGAACCCAAATTTACGTATATTCGTAACTCTGCTCATCTTCATCACTTACTGACCTATCTATTAGTTCTACCTGTTTGGTGAGAGTTGAAAGACCATTTCTACAGTCTGTTGCTCCCAACGACCCACTCACTAGTCGTACTACAAACTGGGGGATTCACTATAACAGTAAATGTCGACCATCTTGCATTTTACCGCTTTATTAAGAGGCCAGTTAACACTTAAGTCTAGGTTACTTGCTATATCTTCAATAAAAGAATGATCCCAAAGTATTAATTCATGTATTCATTATACATTAATAGGGCCTTAAAAGCCAACCATTTAGATTTTTGGTCTACATTGGTTAGGCAAATGTCAGCCATCTTGGATTTTACTAGATTTTACCGTTTTATAATAAGCGACAAGTGAACACCACGGGATGTTTTTTTTTTTCAAATAAAAGAATGACCCCCCATACACTTAATTAATTTACAACTTCATGTTACAATTATAGGATTTTCTTCCACATGGATTGGACGAATGTCGTCCATCTTGGATTTTACTGATTTTACCGCTTTACGGGACCAGTTGGTTATAACTATATAACTGAATAATTACGCCCAAAGCATTAATTTATATGTTCATAATACATTTATGGGTTTTTTAAACATTGATTAAGCAAATTTGGTAAACTTACGGGATTTTATAAAGTACATCTATAAATGCAAAAATGCATTTTTTTTTTTTTTGAGGGGGGGGGGGGTGTAAATCATAAATTGACTGGACTAACCTTTTATCTTTGATAAACTTATCATAACGTTTGTCTGCTCAAATAGAATTCACACTATTTAAATTGTTATTATAAAATATATTTGCCTTCACGGATTATTTCTTCCTTTATTATTCACAGTAGGACGTTAAACCCCATTTCATGTCTTTATTATGCACTTTAACAAATTTTGTAAAATAGGTCGAACGAGTTGTAGACCCTCGGCCGCTGAACCTGTTACCACGTAACTGTTTGTATCTCAAAATCAATCAAGTAAAAAGTTATCTCATAAGATTTGACATTTACAGTAAACATTAAAAACAGACTTACTGTTATGGCGAAAAAATTAAAATAGTCAAAGTTTCACGGTTGATGCAGTAGTGCGTGAAATCGGTACCCCTGCCATTCGTTTAATGTGACGTGACATTCACAATTTAGCTCCGAAAACACGATTATAAAATTGATAGCTGTGTTGTAAGTTAATGACAGAATGGACGTTAGCGCATCTTTGGTGTTAACTGTAAAAGTATTTTAAAATACCTTTTAGGGATTGTCGTCAAACTGAAAGAATTGTTAATTAGCTTTTGGTTGATTATTTGTCAGTTAAATGGCTTTGTAGATAAGTGAATATATATAATTCTAATTACACAAGTCCAAACGGCGTGGGTTATCTGTTGGAAAACCTCAAATAGGTTTTATAGAAATAGTGGCCGTACCCTGGGTCGTGCCCAACACCAATCACTAGTTATAGCGGAGTAGAACGGTAGCTTAAGCCAGTATTGGCAAATCCAAACGATACCGATTGACAAAAGGGAATTTTTGCATCCACTTTGGTTTACCTTTTACGCTTGTGAACACAATATATTCCCTTTACTCAGTAACGATAACGGACAACTATTGGAACCTTGGTATGTGAAATACCCTTACAAAGAAATGTATTTTAAGGCAATTGTGAGACCTTTCAGAAACCCCATATGAATGATACATGGCCCACTGCTTTCGTGAAATGTCCGTACTGCCATATAGAATTATTATTTCAATCGTGATATTGTATACTGTTTTAAAATACAGATGTGACGTCATCCTTTGAAGTTGGCGTACCATTATTTCAAATAATCGTACGGGCAACTTGCCAATCCTACATTACTTATGCTAGTGAAATATTGGCCCTCTTGTTGTTACAATATATTACTTAATTATGTCTCGCTCTCGACCATTAAACAATACTTAGTGGTCACTGACTGGTGTATATCCCTAAGAAATCCCTAACAATGGAGTATTTACTGGGTAGTTAACGGGTCGTTAACTTTAACGGAGAGAAAGGTTGTTGCTGGAAGCCCCGTTAACTTCTGTTTGACCGTGGCATTAGTGGGTTGTAGCATAAAGTTATACATGTACATTACCAGCATAATTTTTTTTCTATAGAACATGATAGAGGGTTGGGCGATGAGAGGTTACTCATTTTCCTATAGGATGAAATTCTATAGTGGGTTGTAGCATAAAGTTATACATGTACATTACCAGCTTAATTTTTTTCTGTAGAACATTATAGAGGGTTGGGCGATGAGAGGTTATTCATTTGTCTATAGGATGAAATTCTCTGGTAGTCTGCAGAATTTTGGGAGTCTGTAGAAAATAAGGACACCAAATTCTGTAGTGCAAATTCAATAATCTTTCCTACAGATCTATGCTATAATTGCTAAAGGAAAAAATAAAGTATGTCCAATTGTCTTCAATTTCGGGCTATAGTATATACCGGAATCACCGGAAACTCCCCCCCCCCCAAAACACCAGAAAACTACCGGAAAACACAATGTTATACCGAATACACACAATACCGGAAACACACTCTAAATAACGGAAAACACCATGAAAAGGCAACCCGGCTCCGGGTTACCTATTTAGAGTCTTTTCCGGTATTAAGTGTGTTTCCGGTATTGAGTGTGTTTCCGGTATTTAGTATAACATGGCGGTTTCCGGTAGTTTTCCGGTGTTTTTGGAGTTTTCCAGTATTCAGTATTGCCGTCATTTTCTTATTAATACTAATTTTTATGAAGTTATTATACATTGAATTTAATACTAACTTCTATGAAGTTGTTATACACGTACATTGAATTTAAAATTTTAAAATTCAGCCAATGAACAAACAGTCTTCTGTTGAATTAACTTACATCGTTAAAAGAACTTTGTTTTGAGGAACTGGGCCCTGATACCCTTGTTTATGAAGACATACCATGTCCTCGGATAACGTAATATGAGTAAAAGCTCAGATGGCAGTGGAATATTTTTTTTTTTAATAAAATGATATTTTCGGGAACCCCATACAGTCACACTCGATATGGCCCTATCTATTCGCCTTTCCCAATAAACAATTTCCGGTTTATCGCAGCGGGCGAAATACTGTCTGGTTATTTTTAACCCAGTTCCGCCTGAACCCCAGTGTATTTAAAATGTTGACACTAGTGACTCTACCAAAGTTGATACAAATGCTATTCTGCACCAACCGCAACCGGTTTGAAAAAAAAACGTGTAAAAACACACAATGATAGTTGTCTGTCAGATTACACTGACGACAAGGGGCGTGGTGCTTATATTTTTCTACTTTACGGGGTTGTATGAAACAGTGATTAAAATGACTTGTTATTTACAAAGGAAAACAATATAAACGAACAAGCCCACTTTTAATGACACTTCACTTTCAGTTTAATTCATTAACTGACTGCAGTAGAAATCTCCTCTAGACATTAGAGGAACAAGAGAGGAATAAGAAGTTGAAAGTAAAGACAGGATATTTACACCGAGGTTAAAATCGTTCAATAATATTGACATAAAATGATTTATATTAAAGGTATCTGATCCAGTGTGTAAAGTCATTATATAAAATTGCCATCCATTAATATCGTATTTTCTATCAAATCAAAAGAAATTATTACGCACTGAACAGATCCAAGACGTTAACGTATAAGGAGTCTTTCCTTCAATTTGTCACAAACCACTCAAAGTCATTTAACATTCCTTATTTGGTGTTGTGGGCGGTTGGGCTGTATTAACTCTATAACGTTTTATAATACCCGCCTTGTCTATTTACATGCGTGGGAAATGAACAGTTCTGGTAATCGATCAAATTGACTTCTATTTTAGACCACTTCTGATTTGATTTCGTCTTATTTCTTATTTCACAGGGTATGCAGGAAAGGGTGAAGTCGCAAAGAGCTCCGCTGTATCTGTTTTTACTGACATTTTTGTTAGCCCTTAGCACGGCATCGACGTTATGTGAAAATCGGTGTGAAAGGGCAAACCCACGACTCCGTACATTAAAAATTCTATGGAACCGTTCTTTGAGAAGAATGACAGGTTCAGGTATGTAGTATTTATTTTTTAGTCATTATATACATCAACTATATACGTAACGGTGTTGTGTTTCTATTTTCTGTTTAAAAGATTCAAACTGGCGTTCAATATTTTCTCTCAAAAATCCACTATAATTTTCATATACAAAATGTTCATATATTTTTCCCGGCAACTGGAATATCATGTAACAATTCTATTTCTCAGGTAGACCTGTTATAAAACAATTACCGATGTATGCAAGTAACAACAACTTACCAATCTTCCTTACATTACACCTGTTCCGTGGTGCTTTAATATATTGTTGATTTTAGTCTTTTCGCATACCCTATTGAACAATATAGTTTCAGCGGAATGTATACAGTCATTGTACTCTTTTACTGAAATAAATAGATATAAATTATCTATTAGAGCAAATTCTGCGAGTTTAAATAGTGTACACGGTTCACAGCGTCACATTTGATTTTATTATTTAAATTACCCTTATCAATTTTTGTATCTGAATGTTTAGTGAGATTTATAGATTAATACAATCTTCAGTATGGATTCGACACGTTTAAATTTAATATACTAGTGTTGAAACAGAACTCAAATCGCAAATACTTGTATCACCTGCTTCAGTAGTCCAGTAATGCAATATAACGTGTTCGTGTACTCAATTTATAACAACGTACACAACACATAATCTTTGTCTTTTGATTATTTTATTCATAAATTGATAAAACCAATTATCTGACAAACTACAGCTACAAGTAATCCTGTGGGTCACATTTATGACAATAATTTACAAACCAATTGTAAAAGAATACAGCATCGCAATGTCTTTAATGCGGGAAAAAGTCATTTATACACAATATGATTAAACCCAGTTTTCAATTACGTTTCTATCTCTTTCGCTTTATGTTCTGAAGACGCCGCGGTGGCTCAGTGAGTAAGACGATGTCTATGATGCAGGCATGGGACCTGAAAAGGACACTGACTAGATGAGAGTTTACCTAGGTTCCGTGTACATGTTGACGTGCATAAATCGTATCAGCTGTAGGAATGACTTAACTCGACTCAGAGTGTTGTAAATGAAAATTTCAACATAATATTCCTTTTTCAACGTCTTTATTAATTATTATAGTGGGAATTGTCATCTCTTTATCTAATCTTACATAAATCAGGGTTCCTTGCAATTCTCGAACGCGCATGGGACGTTGATTACTTAAGACCAAGAACGTCGAATATGTGAACTATCCCGAGCTATTACCACTAACTCTAACCCTTGTAAATTGTAATAATAGATACTGTTAATGATGGACAGAATCTGGTGTAGCGCCATGGGTCTTTCTGTCTGACATGGAGAGCGTCTATGGGTAACCGGTCGCCACATCTTACATACGACTCATGCATATTGTTTTTGCTACATATTACTGTTAGCCTTGTGATCGTCTAGAATTTGTCTCTAGCTGTCTTTGCTTCTCCTTCACGTTGTGTTTACTTCTTACTGGTTTCTTAAGACGTTTGTCTTCTTCAGTTATAACAATGCAACAGTTCGTTTTTACCTTTTTATGTAGCATAGGTATACATACAAGCATAGTACATATTACAATTATAGTCAATGCTAACTAAACTATTTTCAACCTAGACACCTCGCGGTGTCTAGGACTCTTAGATGGTAACCCTCTGGAATCTAATCGAAGTCTGCTGAATTCTCACGAGTATCCTAATTTTGTATCAACTGGTTTTGGACATTCAATTATCTAATTGGTCAAACATGATGTAAATAATTAGAGAGATTGGTTAATTGAGCCCAATGGCGTCAAAACTCTAAAAATTGCGCGTGAGATATCTGTTATCATGTTGTTGACATATAGAAACAGATATGTTTTGTTTCTATAACCCTTTTTTTAAATAACAATATGTCAATCAATTTCAGTACACACCTGCATATATGTGAATATGTTAGAAACATAAAACTATATCTTATCTCCTCATTCCTTGTCTATGATCTTTAAAAACAATGTCACCACGACTATATTGCTACACTGGTTTAGACGTCTAATGACAATATTTTATATCTTATATCAATCTCTACAATCTGCATATTAAGATGGTCGATAATTAAGCCATCTGTTTTACTTCAAGAAACCCAGAAAATCTTATACACAAGTTTTGGCATTTAATGTACTGGCATTGGGTAGACGACAAACACTTTTCCTTCGATATAAAACAGAGCGTGAATCCTTATCTTATAATATGATTAGCAAAACGAGATATCTTAAATAATTCATCTGTGTGTATATTTCCCTGTATCTCTTCGTTTAGAGAGTTCTTGTTACAGAGATCAACCTTTTATATGAAATGAAATGGGGTTTAACGTCCTGCTGACCTGCTCAGAACTGGACTAATACGCCCTACATTGTGATGTGGGGGACATTTTGCTCAGCCAGCGGCACTACGGCCTAGTCTTATATCGAAATCCAATTGTCAAGGCATCTTTTACGTGTCGTGTACACGGGACCTCGGTTTTGCGTCCCGCTCAAACGACTAGACTGCTGTCCTTGTCGGGCCCTCCGTCATTGACAAGCCGGAACCACGCCGCAAAATCTGCATGAACTTTCTTGGCCAATGCAGGAATCGAACATCAGACCTCCCGGCGAGCCAGCCAACGTTTTACCCACTAAGCCACTGTATCTGTATCTTTTTAAACTTACACGAAGTTCCAATGAATTGGTCCCAAATTTGTTTACCTTTAGTTACATTCTTTAGCCACTGTTATGGATAAAATATTATATCATATTGAAAATCGTTTTATATTTTTTATTCGTCAAAACACCGACCATCATCATGAAATGCATCTGCTTTATCTATTGTGTATTTTAGAATAAATTACCCCCACCCACCGAACCTCACCTACACCCATCTCAAACAACTCTTATCGATAACATTTCGGCTTTAAGCCAGCCCTTTTCACCCTCACCCTCTCCCCCCCCCCCCTTTAAAAGGACAAAATATATGATTTGCATGGTATAATGTTATGTTCCGAAATCTATTTAGTATTACGTTATTAATACCTTTACATTTGGTGTCCTTTCCCTTTCTGAAAAGAAACTCAAGTTTGTGATAATTGATTTTCATTTTATTTATTTTATGGTGTAATTACAAAACTGCTAAAGTGTGAAAGACACTCAAACGGCTCTTTAAAGTGGTTAAAAAAGGGTCTATGGAATGCATGCAGATTTAGAAAGTTTTGAAATGACGTCTGTGTAAATAAATAAAAAAATACGTCCAGGTAAAAAATTCTCCACTTTACTTCATTCTGACACATTAAATATCCACTAAATTGGCAGCATAGTCGCTATAGAAAAAAGGTATAATGACAGTTCATTTCTAATAAAATAACAGAAAACAAATTATACGACGTTAGATGTTTCTTCCTATTTATAGGGGAGATCAGTGCATTTGTTTGTACCTGTAGCGGAAGAATAGTTGCGAATATTTAATTGGTTGAAGATTTTGCATTCTTCTTTGAATTCGTATAGGCCTGTTCGGTTATTTCAGAAAATGTTCCAACGCTGTTAGTTACAATATTCCAATCCAAGCCGTCATGTCATAGAATCGTAATTGTCGTATATCCAAGATTAATTGTGTACTATTCTGGACTTGTGATTGACGTAAAACCACTGTTCTTGCTAGGTTTGTTTCAGTTGTGCAATAACGTTTAATTGCACGGCTATAAAGGAAACTTGTTTAATACTGTAAAGTGGAAGTAAAGTGGAGATAAGTCTCACATTTCGACGCGCCATTTTGAAAGTATTTGGCACGAGCTAAAATTGGAAATCACACTCGTACAGAGATAATTATTACCGTCGTTACAGATCTAATCCTGTGATTACATATATAGGAAAATCCATTTGATAATGCCTTGCCATTAACAGACGACGGATTAAAAAACACATGGCCCACAGAAGCAGTAAATACTTAGAAGAAACGTGATTTACGTTTCCGTCATTGACAATCCGATGAACTATGTTCTCATCACATTAGATTGTCAATGGAAATTATTGTCAATATGTGTTAAATGATTAAGCACGCTTTACTCTGCCGATAAGAGCTATCATAAAAGACAATACACTAATTTTCTTAATCCTGCGTTATCAACCTTTTTATTCAAATACATAAATAGCAATGGGGTTTAATATTTTTAAGAAAAAAAAACCCACCCCCATGAAACAAAACAAAATGACATTCCACTACCATTTCAGGTCATATGTTTTTCTAAGTGAAACGAATTGGATTTTAACGTCCTATTATCTGCACTGACAGAAGCACTTCCCTGCCTGTTGAGTTACCGCGGCTCCCCACCCCTTTTCGTCTTTGTTCTTTTGTCTCAGTTAGTCCCGAAATGACCTAGTTTGTGTCGAGTGGACGTTAAACCCCATTTCTCTCTCTCTCTCTCATCTCTCTTGTTTCAGTTGTTTGGTTGTAAGTACTTAGCCTCCCGCTTTAGCTAGTAATTGTTGGACAAAGTGTACGCTCTTATTTTTCGGATTAACAAACGGAATCCCCGAAACCCTGTGACTGGGGTATATTAGGCTACCACTCGGGAACGGGAATGCACCGGCTTATGCATGCTTAAACTATTACTCTCTCTGAAATGTGATTGACATCTTGTACGAGGCAGGATATGATTACTCTAGAATAATTGATGGGGCTTCTCGTGTATTTTAAGAACTTATGATACATGCATCTAAATATGTCAACATTGTTTACATTGTACATGTTGGCATAGCGAAACACGACAAGGCCTTCCCTGCCTAAGTAGATTCGGCACAACCGAGAGGAGTTTTTCTCTGTTTCTCTACAGATCTGAAGGGTGATGGGTTGCAACACTATTACAGTGATAACACTATAATAGTGATAACAGACATCTGTTTCGTACATAATGTAGGGTTGATTTACACCGGGAACATTATAAATCAGCTACATAAATCATAACAAAAAGCTACAGCCCGTGATGTTACAGCCCTTTAATATTGAAGTCAACGGGCAAATAATTGAGAGTCTGAGACCATAACTATACCATAGTACAAAAGGTATCCCGTACATTTATTATTATCTGATAATAGTCATAAAAATAGAACAAATGAACTAGAGACATATATAATGCTGTTATCAGATAATTGACCATCAACAAGGCGGCTGATTCGGATTTTCACAGATCAATAATATTGTCACAATAAATCTATTAATTAGGCAAAATTATGTTAAAGGGCGAATGGCTCTATTCTTTGGAACCTTAAAATCGAGGAAATCGGTCTTAAAGCATATTATTATATTAATATAATATGAATGTATATATAAAGTGATTTATATTCAATTTAAAAAAAAAAATTATTGTTGCTTCTAATAAACTACATTGGTGTCGAATACCTGCTGGCTGCAAGTTTGGTCACCTTTGGCAATTCTTCTTCCAGGGGTCATCGAAGAATTCTGATAAACTTCACATGGACTCAATATCACTGATTCTGGCCATGAAGTCGATAATAACCAGATCTTTCTTGCAAAACCTCCAGCACCATGCTAACCTACGTATTTCAATTAACAGACAATATTGAATTATTAAGAATTTAATTTCATAATTGTCTGGAAAAAATTGTCATGGGAAAGGAATCACTCATATATATATATTTGGTCATGCCTAAGGGTGACGTATAAATTAGTATAATTTTGTGAAATTTGACTTCCTTTAAAGTGTATATATTTAACTGTATGTAGTAAATGTTTTGTCGGTATGGGTGGAGTGGCGATATTCCAGTAGATACAGCATTTTGCCTCTTTATTCAAAAATAATAATGAATCTGATGATGCTAGAAACACAGATATCGACAACCGCATCAATAATCCTCACTGTACATCAACATTAAAGGACAAACATCAACATTAAAGGACAAACTAAAGTAATACCCAAAAAGTTAGCGAAGCCATTAAGACACTAAAAAAAATCGAATGGCCCCGATCTTATCCTAAATGAAATGCTAATTGTATCCCAAAACTTAATGACAGATAAATACTTAAAGCTTTTTAATTTAATTTTATCCACAGGAATATTTTATCCGCATTTTATCCACAGGAATATTTTATCCACATGAATATTTCCAACAGTATGGCACGATTCTTACATAACACCCATATACAAAAACATAATGGCAATATATTAAATCTATTAACCTCAATATATGACAAAACTAAACATATTGTTAAAAATCGTAAAGGTCTTCCAGAATCTACCAATTCTTCCATGGAGTTAAACAGGGTTGTGTTCCTAGCTCAACCCTGTTTAACGTCTATGCCAATGACCCCCAATCATATCAGAAAGTAACTGGTGTCTATGCCCCTACACTCCACATTAATGTACCTAATATAGGGTGTTTAGCTAGCTTAAGTAGGCTTGTTTCCACTCCGACTAAGCTCAGGTAAACTGGTGAGAGAAAACGTGGGGTACAAAAATATACCTGTTCCACAAAGATTATTGTCTACACAGTTCTCTCCAAAAATGAACTACAGCTCCCTTTCATCAATCTATTTAACCTACCAAGGTGTATATCTCATGAAATTTGAATATTCTAATATATTCTACAGGTATTTTTATATATTCTAGTCATGTTTACTTTCTTTCTTTTTGTTGTGGGTATACTTTCTAAATTACATTACAAGATTGAATTGGGTATTATGTTTGATTTAGGCATCTTTACACATTGCCCTTTTGTCCTTGAATCAGCAGTGAACAAGGCAGCGTTTATCTAAGTTTGTTGTGGTGTGATCGTTCTTTCATTTTGTAATTGTATGCTGCTCCCCGTGGGCGTTTTTCGTGCAATAAACTTAAATACATAAGCATAATTCGATAATGATAGCTTGAAATAGTTTAGGGTTGGGAGATAACGGGTGTAATGCTTGTCCATATTAGTTTATGGGCATTGCTTGAATGACTGTTGGACTTTCTAACACTTGCATGCATACGGCAAATATACGTTTAAAATTACATAATTTGCCAGTTTTTAAAAAAAAAGATATTTATGACCTTGAGGCGGAAGTAAATAAACATGACATCACAACCTATAATATAGATTCCATTATCCACGCGTAGAAATAAAATCGTAAAGGTCAACCCTATTCAATATTTTTATAAAATGATTTTGACATGTTGAGCTCATTGTGGTTGTAAAGATTAGAATGATCAGTGGCTTGATTGCAGACGTTCAGAACATAAGAGACACGCTACATGTGGGGAAGTATGCAGCTAGAGCTATATTTAGTGTTCGATCGACAGATACGTATGGGTCGTAGGTGGTGGTTTCATATATATTTTTATATACAACAATTAGTTGATTTAGAATTAATATAAAATGTAACATTTCGCTGATGATGTTTCCACCTCGAAACTACCTGTATCCCTCCACCCATTTCCTATCTCCCACAAAACTTTTGTGCTAATTTATTTCCAAGATATAATTCTATAGAATGCAAATACTCACTGTTGTTTGGTTACTGAGCGACATTTCGACTTCTATATACAAGCAAGTATTTAAAGGACAATATTGGTGTCAGTCATTATCACATGTGTGATAGAACTGGTTAAAAATGTTTCAAATATAAGTTTAAACAGCAATCATTGCTACGATAGATGCGTTATGAATCTTTCAAGAAAAGGAAGCGACGAACGCAAAAGGAAAACACGAGTTTTCCTTCAATATAACTACGACGAGTTATAACAGATACACGGTTGAATTTCGGCTCACTATTAATTCACTCAAGAAGACCAAAAGTTGTTATATGAGATTGTGGGACGATATCTGACAATTCAAAAAAATAATTGATTCACTAGAATAGAGAAAAATAGAAAAAACTCCGTATGAATAAAACCAAGCACGGACTATTTCTATTTTTCCCAATTTCCTAAAGACATTCAGTTATTTTTTTACTTTTTCTGCACCGACTAGAAAATACGACCTATTTTTATTTCGAATTTCAACTTTCAAGGGTTACGTGTTTTTGCCCGACTAGACACTCTCTTTGCGAGGGCCTCCGGCCTGCACCACTACATGAAAAAAACACGTTGGAAAAAACATGGAATTTTCTGGGTCACCTGGGCCGGGTTAGCGGGTGAGCATTTTGAACACTACGCCACACAGGCTCCCAAAATTAATATGAGAATTTTCAAGGTATAATTGTTACTCTTGCACTTTGAAGCCTACCACACCACTAAACAAAAAAACACTATGCGAAGCTGGCTTCGAGGCAAAGACGTCTATTGATCTATCGATTGATCACGTGTTTCGCCCATGATTAATGGCGTTTTATAAATCATGTAGCCTAGAGACTATTCACTATTTTAGCTGAATGGTCAAAATCTTTTTTTCGTCTTCGTTGACTGAAGAATATTAAATTTTTACCTATTTACTATTAATTTCTAGTTCCAATAATAATCTGTCTACGAACTTTCTGTTGGCATTTGGGACGCGATTCTACAAATATTGAAGTGTATTGTACACATCGTATAAAGACCAATATTAAATATCCCTTTCGTCACTGTATTAAGAAAACTCTATTGAATTATTGAAGGCCTTCACACGTCTTTTATATCTAGTTAATGCTTAAAATGGGTTTTATTTTTAAAGATCGTCTTCGGTTATTTTATTTATATATGGGCTTTAAATATTCAGCTCTGAATACATAATTTTGATTAAACCATATAATATTTCTGGCGAGTTCATAAATGCGTATTTCATGCATCACTGAAAAGGGGAAACCACGGTGTAACATTGTTGGGAACTTTGTCGAACAACTGCCGAGTGTTGTTTTACGTACACGGTACCTCGGGTTTTATACCATCCAAATGACGAGATACTGTCATTGCCTTGGCTTAAACATTTGACAAGGGAAAACTGCGCCACTAATCTGAATCAAATCGAAGTTAACATGTTTATTTTCTAAACCATGCTTTCTTTTACGTGCCAATGTGTTCAAGTGACCTCGGTTGATCGTCCCATCCGAAGACCCTATACCTGTTTATTAACCTTCCAGCTGTGCCACTGACAGTGCAAAAATGCTTTCTTTTACGTGCACGCTAATGTGTTCAAGGGATCTCGGTTGATCGTCCCATCCGAAGACCCTACCTCTTTATTAACCTCTCAACTGTGCCACTGACAGGGGGAAAACAGACTGGAAATTAGCTAGAAACTTTGTTGGACTAATCCAAATAACCCAATTACTAATATAATCATCTAAAATCAAGAAGCTTTAGGTTCTTTAACGTCAAGATTGCGTTTCAATTTCAGATATATCATTTGATGAGTTTATAAAGTCTTTAATAACAGCCACAGATGATCGACCAATGATGGGGCCATTGAGAAATGATCTTCTTAGAATGATAGGAAGATATCGAGACTGTGCTGTCGCCTGTGAACACCAGTTTAGCAAACGTGGTGGCACAGAACAACATCTAGGATCCCGATTATCACTTTTATGTGAGTATATTTTATATAAATGTAATTACCCATACTTCTCGGTTTTATGAGATATTAAATTGGTTTTAACGTCTTACCTTTTAGCACAAAGTGGAATAATGAAAACTGGCATACATGAAGTTGTCAGCTATGGCGAAAGTTTGCCCTGACAGTCGCGCTACTGCCTACTCTTATTTTGGGATCCAACTGCCACAGATTCTCTAACGTGCTTTTAGCATGCACGGGACTACTAGACACATTTCATTATCCGACCCCCCATTTTGCACCACTGACAGGAGTAATCAAGACAGGGAAATCCAAAGTTACTTTTTAGGCAAATTCCCAGATCGAAACCGTGACTTTCGGTTATTGGGCCATACATAGTGTCCGAGCTATAGCGGCGTCCATCAGGTGAAGAGCCAGTATCTAGCGGAAATACATACACCTACCCATTATCCAGGCGCGGATCCAGGGGGAAGCCCAGGGTCCGTGGCATCCCCACCCCCCTTCAGCCCCAGTGTGACATAGTTGATTTTCGCTTTTGTTTGTTTTGTTACTGTTGTAGTTCACATATCTGCTCTTTATATGATATAAACATGATTTCGCATTATCTCCGCTGGGGACTACACCAAACCTGATTATTACCCGCCCCTCCCTCGACAAAATCCTTGATCTCGTGCCTGTT
This sequence comes from Patella depressa, assembly GCA_948474765.1. NCBI lineage: Eukaryota > Metazoa > Mollusca > Gastropoda > Patellidae > Patella > Patella depressa. Next base: position 53,498,104 of record OX419719.1, read on the forward strand.
ATCCGAATTCACCCTTCTGAACCAAGCTGTCGGGCGAAATTTCATTAGAAAGAAATGTAAATATAGAACAAATATCTAATTGGACTAGCCCACGCATTATTTGATATTTAAGATAAACACGCTGCGATCAAAGAGCCCAGCAATAGCGTCGCAGTTGTGATAATCGATGTTAAATAGAGTTATTCCCCATTTAATACGATCTGGTAATCTGCTTAGGGCGTGTTGGATTGAACTGAATCTAAGTTTGAATCCTTGTATTTACATTAACGATTTACGTTTTAGTATTTTGATATTTTAAATCTCGAGGTTCAATCACGTACACCGTATTCGCTTCATAGAGTCGAGAATGGGGAATAGGGATTTTAAAGGTTGAATTAAAAACATATCCTATCCGACATTCAGCAAATTGCCCAAGGTGTGTCATTGGTTCGCGGTGGCAAACGTAGAACCTTTTGTCGGAATTGGTTCAATTAAACACGTTGGAGATACCCCATTTAAGCCCAGAAAGTATCGAATTGACGATTTAGTATCGAAGGGCACAGAACTGTGTCAGACCATGTCCGTCTAGTATGAAATGAATCGTTCACGGGACGCGTTTATCTTCCATATCGAACGACTAGACCCAATTCCTTATTAGGCCCTTCAAAGCCTCGATCCCGGGATCGCTTGGATAGTGAGCGAGTCAGTCGGTGCTTTACTCAAAAAGCCGTTATGTATTTTGTCATTTGGTTACACAATTACTGTGTGACCAGGCCGGGAATGAAATGAAATGAAATGAGGTTTAATGTCTACTGCACTGCTCAGATAGGGCTAATATAGACGGACATACACCATGAGGGAAATGCTATATCAAATTCCAGCTGTCGAGGGATCTTTTACGTGCACGCCAATGTGTACATGAGATATCGGTTTTTCGACTAGACAACTGTCCTTCACAGCACCCCACACACCGCGTGCTGTACTACTGACAAGGTGAAACCTCGCCAAAAAATCTCATGGACTTTCTCGGCCAACACTGGGAACGAACACAAAACCTCAAGATTTAGCTATCGTTGCTCCCGCGTGACCACAACGGTACTTGGAGTACTTGGAGTACACATACATGAATGTCCTGTTCTATGAACACTGATGAAAATAATAAGATTGTTATATATTTGTTATTACAGGCGAAATGGTAACCAGAAATGGAATATCTACTTTATCTGAAACAGTGAAAGATTATTGTAGGCCTTATTCAGATTTGAGTGTTACATCGTTCTGAACAACTTCTATCAACTCCTATATTGTGCTGTTTTTCTTGCACTAAGACAATTATTATATTCCAAGTATTTAATAGGTGAATAATCAGTGAACTGCTGCTGTGGATAAATGAATACCATAAGAATTCAGAACAAATTATATATTTCAGTATTTCAACATAAAAACGATAGGATATTTAATCTTTATTTGCTGGGAGGGAAATTTAGAATTAGGAACATTAAGAATTGTTTTACTAAAAATATTGAAAACAAAATTTGAAAAAGAAACCATTGTTAAAATGTTTCATAATCTAACAAAACATAAGTTCATGACACTTATCGTTTAGAGTATGATTATCACTGGTAACTTGTTGTGCTAAGCAACATGGGAAGGTCCTGAGAAGCCTCGACAGACTAAACACGACTTCCTGTGGTTCAATTAGGATGTAGACCTACTTGTCGCCCTAAGTCTAAAAACTCTTCTTTATTTATTAAAGATTAAAGTAGTAAAACATTAAAGCGCTATAATAGTTCAAATATAAAAAAATGAATATTACGTATTCATAGTTTCATTCAAATTACTTTATTATGGCTGTTTGAAAACATGACACAGACTGTTCATTATCGAAGTAACGGTACTTGACAACCGAGACTTAGCCTCGATTGCCATCCGATGGTCTTGAGTGTTGAATGCCATGTTAACAAATGTTTAAATCAGAAAGACCTCAAACAGGTAGATTTAGCTTTTACATAATGCACTTGTATGGTACTTTCTTCTACAAACCGAGTTCTTCTGAAATACTGAACGTTATTGAAATAAGTTACCTGATTCGAAAGGACAACACAGTAGCTGTAAACAACATGCATTGATATTAACAAATTAAGCATTAGTCTTTTACTAGAAACTAATAAACAAATAAATGTGATATTATTTTTATAAAAGAAAGCGTGACGAATCACTAACATGAAATAAGAACATCTCACCGTTTTTTTGGGGTGACGATAATATTGTCATTCTTTTTCCAGATTATTCAGATGTACATATCTCCTTCTCTCTCTCTCTCTCTGAATTTAAATGTACTTTCACCTAATAGTTTAAAGTTTCACCAGAGCACATAATATATTATGGAAAACAAAGTAGTATTGTAACTGTTCATTCGCCCTGTATAATAAATGTTTATGTAAATATTTAAATCAAGTTAATATAATGTTGTTTTGGAGACTGGCTGTATTATTTCACAGGGTGATACATGTAATTTTACTGCAAGATGGTGAATATGAAATTGATCAAGGGTAGTTTCCTCTATTAATACACATTCTCGCCAAACACCCCCCCCCCCCCCGCTCCACATTACATGGCTATTTTGTTGACCTTTAATTACTATTTATAGTTTACCAATTTAACTCTGTATATCTCTTATAGTCAAACTTTGAAGCAAAGACATGACCAGTTGTTGTCCCATCTGTAGTATAACCAGAATTAACATTAACATTAAGGAAATTAATGGGAATCTTCCACCAAATAAGTACAATATCAGGATTCAGACTAGCAATTGTCTACTCGTTGACGCCGGGATTAAAAACCCACCATTTCTTAGTCTATATTAATTATTTTCGCATTTTTGATAACGACAACGACCTCCAACATGCCTCAAGCAACTGATAAAAATACTGATGGTGGTTTACCATTTCAATTTTATTTCTACGACAGGTTAAAAGAATAGGTATATGAAGCTGTGGCCTCGTTTCCGTAAGTGATTTTCGTAATTCATGTCTGTTTAGCTTCTGCTCCTTCTGCATCCGAAATTCTGAATATTCATTAAAGTCATTAATATTTATCAAAACTGGACAGAAAATTAAATTCGAACACTCCCTTTGGATTGTGATAACAACTGCCTTATACAAATCGGAGGGAAGCGAGAAACAAAATGAATGGCTATAAATAGGTGAACACTCTTTATTCTATATGACGATGTACCTTCGAGAAGTTGATCAAGGGGAAGAACTCTCGCATAAATAGTTTCTGTGACAACCGTATGCCTATCTTCGATTCAACGATGAACATTCATAGGCCATTCTGTAGAAGAAAAAATGTAATAGAATTTAACGACCTACATATTTGCTCCATCCAAGCGATTAAAGATCTTAAATGGTAAATCAGTGTTCTATGGGGACACTACAACCCACGCTTATTTGAAATGCAAAATGTCAGAATTGGTAGACGTTATTCCATTCAAGGAGCCAACGCCCGACCACGGAACTTCCAGTAACTGTTAGCGAGCCAGCGACTAAAGGTGGTTGATCGGGTAGACTAAAGAGGCCATTTATCTGGGTTATGGATAGAAATCAGAATAAAATTCACATTGTGCAGACATTAAATTTAGTATATTCCATTAAATGAAGAAAATGTATGTTTGGCCTTGCGTAAAATACTTACAGGTTCAGACCAGGTTCAGAAAGGGGTGATTCCCACCTAGACAAAAGTCCCCAATCCATATTATTGTTTTTCATATTATTGATTTTTTTTTATTGCGGGGGGGGGGGGTGTTAACGCGTGAGAATGTGATCACAAGGTCTGTCATTGAGGCAGCTGGCCTGGCTTGGACATCCCACTTGTACGTGAACAGGAATTGTATTGCCTGCCCAAAAAACGTTGGTTTTCTCTCCCCCATCCACCCACGGGGAAAAGAAAATGAACCATACGTAAGTCCCAAAACGATCTGGTGTGCGTCGTGTCATTTCTCCCTCTCTTCCTCACCTTCTCTCTCTCTCTCTCCAATTCATATTTAATGATTGCTTTAATGGTAAATTGAAGATCGACATCCACTTAAACATCATTATTTTCTCATTCCTATACAAACTGACACCAAGCTTCTAAGGAAATGGCAGGCATAATCGGTCCAAAAAAACTCTGACACATAACCTGAATATAGGGGCAATTTGGATCGCATTATTAAACAGATAAATAATTTGTTAGACTAAATATGACTAAATCCTCGAGTTATATCCGGGACCACTGACAGACGTGTCAAACCCCGGATAATTTGCAATCATAAGCGTAATAACTACAAGTTTTGTTCTGGAAGAAATAATAACAGCACTGTCTCTCTGAGGAGGTGGCTGCTCAATAGACCGTTTCATTACAGGTCGTAACAATGTATGCATTCATAACAATACAAATGACATCTTCTGAAATAGAATTTAACTTGACAAGTGAAAGCTACAAATTATAGATAAAATCAACTATAAAGAAGTCAATAAAGCGAAAAAAAATTAGATTTTCTTATGGATTTTCGATCTACTTTTGTGACGGACAATCTAACATATCCGTAAATTCAACAGTATTTCATAAAATATTTATCTTTAAAAATTATAGTCAGTTTAAATTAAATTTTTACTCTTTTGGCACTTAATCAATGCCATGGTAGTTTTTTTTTTAAATTACGTTTTGTTTAACCAATGAAACGTAATTTTTCCTGGGATAATCGATTGGCTTTTTTTCTATCCGTTACATTTTATCGACGTATTTTTTTAGCGAGTAACAGACCCGTACGTGTTCCACTTACACCAAAACGTAACGACCAATTATTATGCCCAGAAACGGCAGATAATTTGTTAATTTCTCTGAGTCATATGAATTCAAACACGTTTTTGAACCCGGGATGTTATTATGTTTAATTTTCTATTCTATCGTGAAATGTACTGGAAGCAGTATGACAGAAGGCCAATAAACAAAATGTTGTTTACATATTTAAAAATTAAGGGCTAAAAGTGTTATTAAGATGGTGATTTTGCATTCTAAAACATATATTTGAGGTTAATGTCATGGCATCGATGTTAGCAGACACAAATAAATACGCACAGCACCACATTTACATGAGAACACTAATGTAAACTTTAAATGGCAAAAAGTCAATTCGGGTGGATTGACCCAAATATGTTTTTGAAAGGCTTAATGAAATAGGTGATCTTTAATAATAATAATAAAAAAGAAATAATACCATATTAAAACTTTATAAAGGATATACATGTTTGTATGTTTTTTTATATTTTAAAAGATTTTTTATAAAGACCGCACCTCAATAGCAAAACTACCAGCTTTTCATGGAAGAACAAATAAAAACGTTCGGGTGGATAATTTCAATTCATCACACATAATATTATATTAATGTACTTGAACGAATGGATAAAGTTTCGGTGCAGATGGATTAAGTTTCTTTTGTGATATTAGTGTGTAATATTATATAGACTTGTATGGTGTTAAGATGGCCAGGTGTGCCCAATATCACATCAATGTACAGTGTAAAACTTGTATTCTTGTAGCGTGATGGTCATCCGTAAATAATCGTTAAAGGGCTTATCTGCCCCATAATCATCATGCTGCATCCATATGCTAATTGAAGGGCATAGAAAACGCCGCTTTTTGAAGCTAGATCGTTTTAGTCGGTGTTGATTATACGATATGCATTTTTTATGGCCAAATTATACAAGCACCAAATCGAGTCATTGTCGTTCTACTTAATAACCACTTTATGATCATTTGAGCAGCAGATCATCCACGTGGTAATTTAGAGTCCGATTTCAATTTATTATTATATTTATTAAATTATATGGAAACCGTGGATTTTGTTGTTCAATATTTAGTGTAGTTGCCAATTCAGGTGAATCATTTTTACAGTAAATCACTCAGAGATTTTTTAAACAAAAATAAATTGATCGATGTTAAACGAACGGATTTTTTGCAATATTAGGAAAACAAAATTTACAAAGAACGGAGAGCCACATAACGAATGTTTGTTCATGGACATGGGGGATATTGGGAGTGATATTTGATTGTTCTATTCCAATATTTCTAAATATGGCGTTGCTTCTTTTTTCTGTTGGTGTAGAAATTACTTTAGGCGAGGAGGAGTTGTGAATCTATACAATATTATTTGGATTGATTAAGTTATTTTGTTGAGGAGATCTGGTAAGAAATATTGTTTTCAATACAATGCCCCACCCCACCTCACCATAATACGTCAATGTTGGCTAGTGACATTTAATAGCCTTACTGTGAAGATAATACGATCCCAACCTCATGTGACTATGGGCAAACAATAATTATAAATAAAAAAGAAAATAGATTTGTTTAAGTGTAGGCTAGACAACGAAAACTAGACTACCCAGCATTCTCATTAAGTACAGCGACTAGAAAATATCAAGTCTGGGTCTGATTATTATTTATAAGACGTTGTTTTTATTTTACCGTATTTTGTACAATAAACGGTAGAATATTCTTGGTAACTGGTATATTTTGCATGGTAGATTGCCTTATTCTTCGAGGTAATGCAGCATTGCATAGTTTACCAACAATAAAGGTTGACTGCTACAGAGGTTGAGAGAGAAAATCTGGCTAAAATTCTGCCAAGGGACAAATCGCGACATTAAGCGAACGATGTAGAAATAACTAATCAAAATCACTCGATCCGACATCCATGGCGGAGATAAATCTTTTCAAACGGACGGGAGAAGACGGTCTTGTCTTTATAATAAGCACATATTTGCAAATGGATTTTGTTGAAGACCCCCCCCACACACACACACACACCTCCTTACCCACGACCCGAGAGTCATGGCAGAGGTAACCCTTTTCAAAATTGTCATATTTGCATCCCAGTACCAACTTTATTAAAAGTAATCCCATGTAGTGTCAATTTTTCAGTCTAAATGAGGTGATGTCACTAATGAGCAGCTGCGTGTATAGTTCTGAAAGGGATCACACGGAGTTGTGAATAATTTGTCGTAACAGTGGTCAATTACAACACGGTACCCAATAGTTAATCAATACTGAAAATATTCTCAATATGAACCTATTAAACCATGGATTATTTTTCTCAAAGCAAATAACCCCGCCCATGACAATATATAAGGAACAGGGCGTTTAAATATTTGAATTTGGGCCGAAATAGTCAGTTCATTTAGACATAAAGCTTATCATAGTTGATCTAATGAACGTTGTTATAAATGATGACGTCATACAGACACGGTTCCGTATTCTTATTGGTGAACAACAAAGTTAAACTGGGCTAAATGATTCTGCACTTTTATAAACTGAATCACACTTCAGTCCACTTGACTATAAATTAAACAGGCTATTGTTTGCTACCTGTTAAATCGTCTAAATCGCACGGAGTGCCGATTGAATGAGCAATTCTCTTTCATCAATACCAGCTTAGAGAACGAAATCCCGGAGTCTCATTATTTCCAGCCTCCCACACACCATACGCTATGCCTGTCATCTCACACTGGTGCTAATTGATTTTTGCACCGAAGAACACCTGAGTAACATTTTACTTTCGGGTAATAGCAGGGAAATAAAGGGCTTCGTTGTTCTGAATTACTCGGGTAGTACAGATGCTTATAAACATTGATTAACTGTTTGACAACAAAACGATTCGCCGGTACAATACTCTCCACTCTACAATCCAAATAATCAAAAAGCATTTCACGCAGCTTTAATTGGCTTTCATTGAAAAAAACCTCGACATTTGAGGATAGCCGTAGTTCTGAGTTCTAGGATAAATAAACTCCCAACATTTTACAATTTGCATTGATCGAAGCCGCTTTTATTATCCTGGGAAGCGAGATTGTATCAAGATAAAACTTAAATGGTAATGTTGAAAAAGATAAAACATGACAAAAACATTGAGATTTTAATATAAAAATAGCTACTAAAACTTTTAATAGGATATATACATGAATATTTACACAAAACAATATATTTATGAGAATGTACACTGAAACTGATGACGTGTTTAACATTATTGTAATAATTTGCACCAAATCACATATATAACGTCTTTACAAGCAGTTGGATTACAGTTAATGCACACAAGTTGAAGACCTCATAATATTGTTTACTATTAATGTAAATATATAAGTTCTCTTTATAAATATGAAAAATAAGAGATCAGCATTATGAGACAACTGTATTGTTTTTTGTTGTTTTTTTTTATCTTATTTCAAATTAGATCTAACCAATAAATAACCATAAAATGAAAGTAACATTGAAGATAAAAAAAAGTAATAATATGCTGTCTGTGCCTCTTTATAACAAGTAGACGTGGTTATCACTTTAAACAGAACCTCACACGTGGTAATAGTTAGCCAAATTACGCATTACAACTTCTCTTCTCACAAGAAGCGAAGATTTTAAACCATCGTCCAGACTGAATATATAATATAAATGTATAAGACACTAAGTCCCTGTAAACTAGACTTAGCGATGTGACGTCACTCTTTGATGTTAGCGTACGTTTATTTCAAATAGTCGTACGGGCAACTTGCCAACCGTACATTATTCATACCAGTGAAATATTGGACTAGTGTGACGTATTTCACGTGCAGGGTGTCTGTATTTTGAGTAGTTTAATGGTTTCAAGCTTAAGACATTGCGTAATATATATTGTAAAGATATTCGGGGCTACGGCCTTCATTTTGTACAATATATTACTTAATGTCTTGCTCTCGACCATTAAACCATACATATGAGCACTAAATGTTGAAAATAAATATATATCAAGGCATAAATCTGTGTTCTTTTTCCATACAATCAAGCACTATTAATTTAGGAATTGTTAAACTTTTTGTCCTATTCGATGTACACAACACACAATAACCACTTCCATACGAATAAATGTTTAAATTTTCTCATTTGCCCCCCATTCGTCAGACGATTATAATGGCATTGTCTATTTATCTAATATCTCTTGCAATGCCTGAATATACGTTTGTGCCATTTGTAATGTCTCGTATTTAGAAAGTTGTGTATCGTCACCCCCTTGGGGAACCACAGCACGTAGTTGATCAAAAGCAACGTTTAAACTTTCCATCCGTCGTCGTTCTCGACTGTTCGCTGCCAAACGACGTTGACGCAACTCTTCCTGGTTGGTACATTTATTGCTAACTTTACGTCTCTGTCGTGGCGTCTTTCTTGAGGAAACGCTCTTCATTTTACGACCATGTGTCGATGGAGTTGTGGAAGAAACGTTTTTAGATTGAAACGGAGAGTTTTCACAGTCTGAGGAAACGTCAAATATTGACGAATAATTCACATTGTTATTAGATATGTTTTTTTCTGTGAATAATCCTATATTCCATAATATATTATCTGTTAATCCCGATAATTTATCTGTTGAATCAGCGGACATGTTTAATCCAGCAAGCACTAAGTACTTCCGTTTCACTGCTCGCACTGATGATGTTGAGAACGTGATGAAACCCCTCTTTTAAGCTATGTCATATATATAAGTTCGATCAATGCGAAGAACCCTCCTCCTATCGCACGCTCTGCCATGCACGGCTGATTGTGCGCGTGGATGACACACCCTCTCAATATCCGAATAAAACTCGCTGTAGGAAATGACCGACATTATGAATGCTTCGTTGAACAGGTTAATTTCGATGTATAGAGTAAGAGCGACTTTAGCAAATTTAAATTGACAGTCATTACATTGAAATATGTCAGTTGCTGACAAAAAAACCTACTTCATAGATATTTAATTCAGACTATAATAGATGTGGGGTTGTATTGAAATGTTTAATATGATAATTGCACCTTACATAAAAAAGAAATACCACTTCAATTAAATTCAAAAAATGAAATTTATTACATATAGATACACTATTATGTGAAGGAGAATCGCACTACACGCAAAATACAATCTGCGGGCGAGACAAACTACATAATATAGCTTACAAGAAATAAACAAAAATATCAAAGCAAGAACTGTACAATGTACAATATCAGAAATGATGTGCTCTTCAAGATAGTGCATTTAAAGACAATATTTTCCCCCACTAACTTCAAATTTCTCTTTGCAATATTACGCCTTGTTGCCTCTCTGCCAGCTCAAGCAATGTACATGTGCATTGAAAACAATTTATTAAATACTGCCAGCTGTAAGGATTTGGGTTATTCCGTTGTGTGAGCAATGACTGGTATGTCTGGTTTTATATTCCCATGTATATCGAATGTACATTGAGCTTCTATACTGGAAATACAAGTTTTGAATTTAGGATTTTTTCACGGTAATATTATCTTTCTAGTGATAAATGTTTTACTTTTTACTTTTCTGCATACCGTGCCATTGAAGACGGGTAGGCCATACGCCATGTTTTGTACTATGAGGGATATTTTGCCCGGACAGCGATGTTTTCGTTATCTCTACATTGCATTTCAAATAGGTAGAAAATACCATTGTCATTTCAAGATTCTTCCTGACGCAATCCCCACAGCTTGCCAAGCAACGAAACATACTTCCCCCAACTGCTTAGTCGTTCGTGCTATGTACATACGTTGTCACCAAATTAATGTATTCAAAACAATTTCTCTAAAAAATATGTAGAATAATATAAAACCGATTACATTAATTCAATTACTAGGGCAGTAACCCCAAAAATACTTTCTTTCATAACAAGTCAACAACTCCAAGACGGTCAGCAAATTTTGAAAAAAAAAATCAAATTTAAAAACTACTGACTTGAGTGAATATTACAAGGAATTCGACGAACCAATAGTGGCGACGGCAAGGTCATGACCATAATTTCAAAAGTACCATTGTGTTGATATAATAAAGCCTGTGTATGCCTTTCTTACGCCGTCACCGCGGCCATCTTAGGATTTGACATCATATCAAAAATCGACGTCCACCAATCAAAGCGAAATTGTCAAAGAACCAAGCATGCAAGATTTATGTCGACCGTTCTGAATTAGCGAAGCCTTGTGGATTTTTGTCCAAGGTGCGTCGCCGCAAAGAACAACAGCGATTAGATGAGTACCGCATGGGGACCCTTGGATGTAAACACCGTTGTCCGGGCAAAATTTGCCTTATAGCACACTGAATGACGAATGTCCATCTTCATTAGCCCAGTCGGAACTGAACAACAGTTGGACATTAAAAACCATTTCATTTTCCTGGACAAATTTTTTTTTTATCGTTCAGACATGGACACATGATTACAAGAAACTAAAATAGATGACAAACATTTTGGTTATATTTGATCGTTTTTAGTAAGTTGTGCACCAACCAACCCTTTGTTCAGATTTTTTTGTGTTTTCATATTTACCATGTATCATGCAACAGTGGATCTTTAATGTTTAAACATTAATTAATTATTACATCACCTGCCTCTAACACATAATCACAATTTGTTAAAAGAGGGTGTATCGTAAAACGTGTTTTGAATTCCTTTGATCTATAAAACTGTTATCATTAAATAAAATACATATTTGAACTAAAAAATAAATACATAATCCTCGAGACGTCACGATACAATCTTCTAATCCTAAAAAAAAAACTGGTATGAACCGGAGTCTTCCTTTTCTGAGCCAATCAAGACGGGCATAAGTCGTGGAGTCATGCCGAGTGTTATGAGATAAATTTTGTCCGGATAGCGGCGCTGCCACCTACTTTTGTTTAGAAATTCGCCATTTACGTGCACGTCAACATGTGTATACGAAACCTCAGTTGCGGGATGTACGCAAAGACGCTGTAAATCGTATACATGTTTGCGAGTAACATCTTCAAACACTGATAACTTAGCTTAGCTTAGAATGAAGTTGTTTGAATGAGATTTTCAGTACGTTCACTTTTCGTTTTCTACTGTTGAACTATGATAAGCTCTTTATTCAAATCTTACATAATGTATTTTTATTCTTTGATTAACCAGGGATTCTACAGACATGTGTTACTTCATAAACACAGACACAATGAACTCCATTAATATAAAACAAGGTCGAGAATATTTCTATTTTTTCTCATTTCGTGATATGTTAAATATCTAAAACGTTTCAAATACTAACATATAACTCCGTTTAAATGTATTCGCCATAAATATTATTGGCACAATCAACCTAATACAAAACACGGTCGGGAATATTTCTATTTTTCCCATTTCGTGATACACTAAATATGGGCTATACTATAATATACCGAAAAAAAACCAAACACCTGAAAACTACCGGAAAACACCATGTTATACTGAATTCCGGAAAACACACTAAATACCGGAAAACACCCTAAATAGGCAACCCGGAACCTGGTCCTCCGGAAAACACACGAAATACCTAACCCTATCCCCTACCCCCCCCCCCCCGCACACAGAGGACCTTATCGTCTAGAAAACACCGGAAAAACCTGACCCTAAACTTAACTCTCCGCACACAGAGGATCAGGCTCCGAGTAACCTATTTAGGGTGTTTTCCGGTATTTAGGGTGTTTTCCGGTATTTTCCGGTATTTAGGGTGTTTTCCGGTATTCAGTGTTACGCCATATTCAGTAAAACATGGTATTTTTTCGTAGTTTTCCGATTGTTATCCGGTAAATAGTATTGCCGTTAAATATTTCAAACGGTTCAAATTCTAACACATAACTTCCTTTAAATGCAAAAAGTTGACCAACGAGTAAATATGTGTTATAGATAAGCATAAAAGCATATCACATCCAACATTGAAATAATTTCGTAACAATTAACAAAATTATTTAAAATTGTTTAAAACAGCAGCGTAATACCGGCTTGTGGTAGCTATATAGCTTACACCGGATATTACAATAAACTGTTTATAAAACCCGAAGACATGAATACACCGGTAATAGAAGGATGTATACATCCAACTTTAATCAGTTAATTGTATTTAGCAATCTGAATTAGCTATAAATTATGGACTCATTTAAATTTGAATAAATGATGTGTAGAGTAAGCATATTTATAACATATCTTTCCTTGTATAGCTCTTTCCGGTTCTTGACGCTGATGATTTGGATCTAACGACACGATTTTCATGCTTTTGAAATTTATATCTGTCGTCAGCGGGAACAATGATATAAATTTATATAATTATTCCATAAAAGGTTATAAGAATATAACTTCATGATTTAATCCTTGGTGCTATTGGTAGAACACACGACTGCACCTAAAATATACACAAACGCAGAAAGAGTATGTAAACGGAGTTAAATCTGCCTACTGCAAGTCTATATTTAGGCTTCGATATTATAGAAATTATTAATTAGACCCAGACCTTTATTTACATAACAAGCCTCAGATGGATTGGATGAAGCATGGATTTAAACATTCACCCATTTGAAATTAAATAAATAAATGGCACACCAAGCTAACGTTCGCCGTTAGTCACTGACGTCACTACCGGAGACTTCCGAAGAAAGGCATATCAGGCGAGGGTACCATAGCGAGAGAGAGAGAGAAATGGGGTTTAACGTCCACTCAACACAAACTAGGTCATTTCGGGACTAACATATGGTTCAATTTTATTTCAATAATTCGCGTGCGCATAGGGGTCTTTAGCAGTGGGAGGAAACCGGAGTGCCCGGAGGAAACCCACGAGGTTGGGTACCATAGCCTTTGAGATATTACTTGGTACTCGAGAATATGTGGGTGGAGTTATTTTCTGTCAATCAAGCGTTCGCCATTCGAAATTTTCATAAGGTCTGTCATTGAGTCAAGTGTCGTGGTTTCGATTGCCTTCTTGCCTGTGACAAGGATAATCGGCTTCCAACTTCGTTTTTTGCCGGGTCCTCTATGCACTGGCGAATAATTGAAACAAAATCGAACCATGTTAGTCCAGAAGTGACCTAGTTTATGGGGCCTCTTTCTCTGCTCTTCCCGGGGAAAAGGTTTGGTTGTCATCGTGACAACCGTTCATGGTCGGAATCACCTGTGCACGAACGCCTCCCCGTGATGCTAAAGCCATATTGGGTCTAACTGCCTCTCGAGTTATCTTTAAGAGCGTTTCACTTGTAACCGGAATCAGTAGTTCATCGCCGACGTTGAGGAATTTGTTTTAATTAATAACACAAAATCTCAATATATTATCTTGATAAACAGAAATACATCATATTGCCGGAATAATTTCTATGAAATAACAATATATTGATTGCAAATGAAAAAAAAATATATATAATCCCCTCCCTAATGTTCTGGCGATTAGTATAATTAACTCCAGCTTTTTCAAGAAAGTTGTAAATTAAATAATCAGATTTCTGATGACCTCGACTAAATCTTTCATAGCCCATATAAAATAACTCTATCATGAACTTTGTTAATAAAAGAATGAATTTTTTCTAGCCCCCATACAAAATAATTAAATGCTCTCTTCTAACTCAATAGAAACACTAACAATTAAATAAATATAAATTTTGTACTACTAAATATTTTATTTAAAATATGCTGTTTATCAAGAATGTTGCTGTTCATATGTGAGCTGTTTCTCCTTTTTCGCTCCAATGATGAAATCAATTCAAATGCAATTCGAGTAGGTTTCTCACGTTTCATGTCAGCGATCAAACGTGGAGATTCACCAACGATAATGTGCAATAGTGAAAAGGCTGAATTAGGAATTATACCTTTGTAACTTCTAAAAACGAATTGAGAGGCAAGGCAAGCCTATAATGCAACAACACTGGGCACACGACATGGATGGCCGATCACGTGTGAGCACGCGCCTAACACCTGACGCGACTCGAGACCGCACTTCATGACGTGTGCCATACTCGCCATTGATTTGTAAAATTTGATATTGTGATTTGTTTGTGGATAGAATAACCAGAATTGCTTCCTGAGTGACTTATTGATTTGCAGGAATTTTGATATTGTCCTTGATTATTTTCCCATAAATTGAATAAAGACATTATTCGTGTATTCTTCCAGGTATGAACAAGTAAAATGGCGTCGGGCATTCAACCGGTTTGGCATATTCATACAGCGCTATATTTAAGTCAACATCTCTCTCACGAACAATGTGTCAAATATGAACAAATAACATAATTTATCTGTGTCATCTAACAGGTTATAAAGGTATAAATGGGCTTCAGAAACCCATAATGGCGACCAAACCATATTGTTTATCCAATAATTTATGGGTTTAATTAAAATGAACTTTGAAGTTAAGAAGAAAAAAATAACACCATCTCACGTAACCCATATGACTGCACCGTTTAAAAGCTGACACTTCTAGAGAAAGGAAGCCTCGTGGCATGAATAGCCATTAACAAGTTTATTTTGTATTATCTTTTATTTAGTTTTTATGGTCTTTTAAAATGTAAATTGTATCTAAAAAGTCAATGTTTTTTTCTTTACACTGTGCAATTCTAGATAACAAACTATACATTGATGTTCTACCATATTGTGCAATTCTTTCAAGAGGTACAGTAGTGAGGTATCCTATATTCCCCATATGGAACCAACGTAGGCTCAGTTCTATTCAGGTTACCAAAAGGTAGCGTGAAATTTTGCATGGATAACAATTTTAAAAGATATAAGCTGTGACACCAATACCTAAATATCGTAGAACCTTTTTTTAATTTATGCTCTGGGACCTATTTCTTGAAATCTTAACTAAAGATAAAATCCAAATTTTAGTTAAAATTTAGGATAAAATCCAAAATTGAGTTAAAATTCCGAGAAACAGGCCCTTGAATTATGATTGACCTACAATGTGGACATACTGATGAATAACTTTACGAATGAAATAAAACAAAGGTGGACTTACAGTGTAGAGGGATTGCTTAAATGCTTAATTATTGAATCGAAATAGTACAATTTTAATAAAGTAGATAATAACAGGCAGTCAGACAGTATTTCTTTTTGTTCTTTTACAGTTCAACATTTTGCTTTCACTTTATTTAGCGAGTGGCCATCGATAGTATAAAAATAAAATTACAGAAGAAAAAAAAATAAAATGATTATTGATTAATGCTGATAGAAGTCGACCAACCGTAGTACTCGTATTGATGTCTATTGAATTACACGCTCTTTGAGTGCTGGGACACGTGTGGCACGAAACATGGATACTAATCACACCCTTTAAGACCGTAGGTAGCGGTTTTTCAAAATTGTCATTAGCCGCCAGCCATGTTGACACTTGGATGATTCAATGAGACATCGCCAATGCTTCGGGGATATTTGGGGAAACAATATTTCGCCGAAGCTACCAGAGCAGCTTCCCTATATATCTGGAAAGCTCTGGGGATACCTTTCTGACAAGTTTGCCACGTTGTCCACGATGCCCCCGACGCGATAAGTGCCTAGTGTTACCTAGGCATCAGGGTTGGCGATAACACTTTGGCTGTGCCGAGACCAAATTTGGTGCTTAGAGGAAGCTCCGACTGGAGAGAAGTATACGCCTGGTGGCGATGGACTACCAATCCCGGCTTCGGAGTTACTCGTACATCGCCGGGTCATGCAGTGGTCCATAATTATAATAACCAGTACAACATACAGGGGAATAAATATCAGACACACCCATAAATTACGTAGGAAAAATATATAAAAATAATCGCAAAGCATCGAAATTACAATTATCAAAACTTGGTGAAAATACTGACGCAGTCGGTATAATTTGGGGACAAATAATGGCGAGGTAGCGGGGACTTATTTACAAGTTTCCAACGACGTAATTGTATAAATATTATAAAATTGAAAATAGATATATTTATGGTTTGAGAAAGATAAAAACATTAAATAAGTCTCATCACATTATACATGAAAATAAATATGATTAATCTAATAGTATTCAAAATAACCTGAACACAATAATTTATTGCAAATCCAAACAATTTCGTGTCGCTGCTGGTAGCAGTTATTTTCAACCAAATTATCCCTCCAATTAGCTATAATTCATGGTAGGTGTGTTATTAAACCATCGCATTGCCGTTCAGTTAATCAAAAACAACTTGAAAATATTTTGGGTGCCGCATACACTACCCTGACTTTACAGCACGATGTAGCAACATGTGTGAAATGGTGAAAGAAAAGAGAGGGGGGGGGGGGGGGGTAACGTACGTCCACTCGACTCAAACTAGGTCATTGCGGGACTAACATATAGATTTATTTTTTTTCGATAATTCGCTTGGACGTCGGGGTGGGAGGAAACCGGTTGATCGGGAATAAACCCACAGACGACCCTACTCCTTGTCACGTACAACCGGGGATTCGAAACCAAGCCGGTTGACTCAACCACAGGTTTTATGATACAACGCTCATGTGCTAACAATTCGGCCACCCCCTCACCAACAACTCACCCCCGTGAAATGGTGAAACAAAGAACTTTTATTCAATTTCATCTACAATTCATAATCTTGGAGTGCCCTTTTCCAGTATATGGGAATGATTATAATTTATTTTTGTACGTAAGTTAAAATTTCGATAATAATTTAAATTTTTTTTACCTAATATACTTTATTTTGGAAAGAAAGAATGTCGTGTTGTTGTTGGGTTAAATAAAAATTTGAGATTTTAAATGGTCCCAATCAACCACCATGAGGGTTACAGCGTTACATTTACGAAATGTCAAAACGTTTACCAAACTGAACCACCTACTATAAATTAGAAGCAGTAATGGAAATGCAATAATGGAAATGCAAATCATAATTCCAATATTTAAGAAATCAGTCATAAATTACATGTGCCCATATCCTATTAAGCATATCTAAGTAAGAAGATACATGCATAGAAGTAAGCATATTAGCATACACATTAATAGGTTAGGAGAATTATGACGTACATTCCTCTCTATAATCGTATAACAGTTTTGAATGGGCTCATCTTGGGCTAACTAGCTTGGATTTGCAATAAATTATTGTGTTCAGGTTATTTTTAATACAATTAGATTTTATTTTCATGTTTAATGTAATGAGGCTTATTTTATGTTTTTCCTTGTTACAAGCCCATAATATATCTATTTTTAATCTAAAATATTTATACAATTACGTCATGGGGGAACTTGCAAATAAATCATCGCTACCTTGCCATTATTTTTCTCCAAATTATACCGACTGCGTCAGTAATTTCTACAATAATTTGTTCACTAAGTAAGAAGTAAGATGCATAGAAGTAAGTAGCATACGCATTACTAGGTTAGGCGTGAAACTTATGACGTACATTCCGCTCCATAATAAGTAAGTATACGATACATCTCAGCAAAGCTTTGACATTACTGCAAATTACAAAGGTTAATTTGACTCGGTCTTTTCTCTTCTAATAAAGAAATCTATATCCAGACATTATTTTCTTAAAGCAAATGTTGTGAGAATTGGAAGGTGTGATGAATAAAATATTCTATTAATCCACTATCACGATTACGGGATAGAGTTTTCAATTAATTAAACATTAGTTTGAATCTTGATGTCGAAGAAACTATTTTGGATAAACGAGTGTTAGATCAATTAGGATTTATCCGAACAAATGGTGCGTAAAGAAGGAGACAACGTGTCAATTCAGTTTTTGTTGACAACAAGAACTCTAATGCCGAAGAGAATAACTACTGTTAAAGGAGCTAAATCGCTGATGGGAATGAAATGGAATGGGGTTTAACGTCCTACTGTTCTGCTCCTAACCTGGGCTCATGAAGATGGGTCTACGCCATTCAGTGTGCTATAAGGGAAATTTTGCCCGGGCAGCGGCGCCACAGACTACTCTTATATCGAACTCTTAACTGCCGAGGGAACTTTTACGTGCACGCCAATGTGTACGGGACCTCGGTTTTTCGTCCCATCCCAACGACTAGACAGCTGTCATTTCTCAGGTCCTCCGTCCCGCATCACTGACAAGGGGAAACCATACCGGAAAATCTGAATGAACTTTCTCGACCAATGCAGGGATCGAACACCCGACCTCCAGGCCTGATATTTTGGACCTACATTGGCACAAATGTGTTGCAATGTACATAATAATGTTATCGGAATGTAAATAAACTGATTTACATTCAATCGTTTCTATTCTTACTCTAATTTCAAATCAGTTATGTTCGGCGAAATACGTCAGAAATCCCAAGCGAATGGCCATCTCTAGCGTCTGGTTATTCCAGTCTATTGCGCATGCTCTTAAGATAAGGAAATTGTGTCACCGTTTGGCATGACTTGTGGAATGTCTAGCCTCGTTCTTCGAGTCCCTTGTTACTTAATGGAACTGAAACACATTATGGTACACGAATTGTGTTCCAATGGTAACATTTTTATTTTGCCTTAAATATAGGATATCAGAAGCCCATCTTTTACCACAAATCAAAACATGGATGTTGATTTAAACTGATAAATAATTCGTGTCTTCAATGTGGAAGAATTTGAATGATATTAAGTTACATATTTACAATGATTTACAAAAATAGCTTGCACCCCTTGTCGTCGATTGCGCTAATGAAGACGGACATACACCATGCAGTGTGTCAGGAGGGAAAAATTACCCGGACGAAGGCGCCACGGCCTACACTGTAAAGGGTTACATGAACGCAAATATGTACACGGGAACTCGGTTTTTCCTATTAACCAAACTTCTATACGCTGTCCCTTGCCCCCCAGGTTAGCGAACCAACGTCTTGCTCATTGACATACAGCACAGAACCGTAATATTATGTCGGTTGATCTAGCAAAACGCGCTTGTAAAAATTCCCCCGAAAGTGTTTAGATTTCCCTGGCAATATAACTAAAGCCATTGGTCGTTAATTAAAGGTTTGTTAATCCCATGAAAATTTACAATATGCTGAATCTTAAAAGGAATACCTGTCCTAAAAGAGTGAAATTTCCGTTCATTATTTGTAAAGATGTGATAAAATGATAACCTTGCAAAAAGTCTTTGGTAACATCATTTGGTGAGCCGCGCTTTTTAATCCGATTGAATCTAAACCCAGGGATTATCCACCGTTGACATTTTGGTTTTGTTTTCTTAATTAATATAAAATAATTAATTTGAGAATATTGTAACTTGTAATATTAAGCAGAGAAAAATGAGATATTGTGTGAAAAATTCCAACGATCATAGTCACTTTGCTGATTTGGTATATGATTAGTCCGATTAATATATAATTAGCCCGACTTGTTCTCATTCGGAAACGGATGCATGACCACTTCGGAGCTACGTTTGTTGCTCTAATTGCATACATTTTGGATAGTCCAGAAAATTCCCTTAATCTGGAAAAGGGGCAAAGCTATAAGAGTAAGGTCAATGAAGGAGCTACGTTGTTTCAGATAAGAAATAATCGATAAGAAGATTAGCGAATTTCATATTAAATGTAGATTTCACAAATGACAGCTAATGAGATAATACTAATCTTTCGTGTTATAGTAATATACGTATACAATAGACGGAGAAATGTAGGCGAGGACAAAGCAGTGATATTTTTCCTGTATCTTTTTCCTTCGACCCCAAATACACATGAGGTATATAGATAGCATTTTTTTATATTTCTATCTCAAGATTTAATCAAATACCCCATTTCATCAAAAAGAAAATAAGACCGACTTTCAAAAAAGACGGAATAATACAATTTTTCAAAGGGAAACATACATGTATATATGAATTCATCAAAGAAAGTATTTCACCGTGACTTGTTCACAATATACAGGAGGCTTGCAGGGACGTTTTAAAAAAGATTTAATATATTTGATGTTTTTGTCATAGACCGACTGTTTTCAGTAATATATTTCGTTTGATATGTTCAACCCGTAAGCCACGGGCGATATATCTTCTAACTCGGATGAAGCACTTCAATCTATTATTCAAAACATCTCATGTACTTAGGATTTCTTCGAGTGGAACGACCCCATATTAAGCTTAGAATAATCAGCACAATCTCAATGCCACAATCAAAATGTCGATTGGATAAATAGTGTTTTTTTTTCAAATATATTTGTACTTTGAGCTATAGCTTTCTTTTCAATTGTATACATATATACTTGCTATTTCTTGTGAGAAAAGACGGGTACTTGATATATTTAGTCGAAATGACTTTACAAATACATCTTGATTGTTCATTGTTGGAAAGGTCATTTCACTTTTTTTTGTTTATTATTGAATAAGGGTCTCATTTTACATATCCAGTTAACCGAGACAAAATAACAATATAGGATTACTATGAATTGTTCGTTTGATTCTAGTTTAATGATTCTCTTTATCAGATGGAATATTTATTTCAAAGACGAATAAAGAAAACACTTGTTCGGGAGTCATTTAAATATATATAAATACCATTTACGATGTCAACGCTGAACGTGTCATGGAGAACAAAAACAGATCCGACCCATTTAAAAACTCTACTAAACGACATTATATATCAGAATACTACTTAAAAATGATTTGACCATTGAGTTTGGTCATTTCCTGACCCTCGAAGATAATAGACGAAGGGATCGGTAACGTAATAAACGGCAATTTATCGTTTGAATATTTTTGCTTGTCATATTCTGACATAAACGACTCTATAAAAAGATCTGAAAAAGAAAAGAACAAAATAAACAAGAGCAACACTAACACTACATGTTACTACACATTCCTGCTTTAATTAAATTGGTACGAGAAAAGAGAGAGAGAGACAGAAATGGGGTTTAACGTCCACTCAACACAAACTAGGTCATTTCGGGACTAATATGGTTTAATTTTATTTCAATAATTCGCTTGCGCGTAGGGGTCTTTAGCAGTGAGAGGAAACCAGAGTGCCCGGAGGAAACCCACGAGGTTGAGAAGGCGCCCCTATCTCCATGCCATATACGCTCAAACCAGGGCTCGAAACCACAGCCGCAAGCCAGAGGTGACCGGCCAGGTAGAGGTCGAAGCGCGACACTCTAGACCCCCCCACCCCTGGTACCAGAAAACCATGCAGAAGGTGCTAAGGCTTCAATCACAGATTTTGACCAAATTTGGTTTATAAGTTGGGATAGTCCCATAACACATATATGTGCAATATCAGATAAATCTTTCAATTCCTGACAGAGAAAATTGAAGCTGATACAAATCTGTCTTTTCTCAAATACTTTGGCAAGTTCTTACACCTTTACTATACATAGCAAAAACACCAAACTCACACAGTTTGTAGATAACCTAGCGCTGTTGCCCCAAAACAATTTCAGACGATTCTGGTGAAGGAGATCTGTATACTAAAGGAATCGTAAATGCACCAACGACAATAGGGTCCACCCTTGGGGTATACGGAATTAGTATGCAAAGTTCCACACACTCACACAAACACATCTATACTCTCTCACACACACACATACGCAGGAGCTTTGGCATAATACGTCATCATTAGGGATGTTCCCTTCCAATTTCAAAGAAACTCCACAAACGTCTGGAGTAACAAATCCATATGTAAAATCTTTTATAGTATTTTGTAGGTCTTCGATTTGACTGTGCTAGTTACGAATCGTAGTGATTTTTCCATAGAAAGAAAGGAGTATTAAAATCGATCTAGATTTATATAAGGTGTTTGTCTTGCATTGACTGTGCTAATGAATGAAGACGGATATACGCTATCTAGACAATTCTTCCCGGACAGCTGTCATTCCACCAAGTCTTCACCCAATTCCTACTTTGAATGGATCTGTTTATTTGCACGCCAGCGTGTGCACAAAGCCTCGGATTAGACACTGGCAAGGGGGTTCCGCGCTGTTAAATCCTGGGGAATTTTCTCGTACCTACTCACCCAGGGGCGTTTTATGGTTTATCATGGCGGAGGCTATACTATTTTGAGGGCCCTCTTTTGCGGGGGAGGTCTAGATTGATGATTTTCATGCCAATGCAATTACTGCATTCTCATTAGTAGATTCGACTGTAACAGTGTATAGAAAACGGTTGACTCGGAATTGGGGGCCCCTTCCCTTGGCCAGAGGGGCCGTTTTGTCAGACGTGGGTGTCTTCTGTCTGCCTTTAGGTCCCCCCTAACGAGGGTACATTTTCACTTTTCTCGTCGGTTTTAGCATTTTTCTCCCGTTTTATTTTTTCAACTTCTTTGATTTGTTTTTGGGAGGAGGCTGGTACCTCCAGCGCCTCAGCTATAAAATGCCCCTGTACCCACCCTGTTAAACTCACTAAGCCACCCTGATCTAACTGAGTGAGAGTGATGAAACTTGGTGCACGTCTTCATTCAATCAATACCCTATAGCGCCAGAGTGGCTAAGTGAGTAATACGCTGGTTCTTTAGCCTGTAGAGCGCGGGTTCGCTCCTAGTGTTGGCAGAGAAGGTTCCACTTGTCTGTGGTGCGGGATAGAGGATTCGACAAGGACAGTTGTTTAGATGGGACGACGAAAAACCCAGATTTTGTGTACACATTTGTATGCACGTTGGAATTTGATATAAAAGTGGCCCATATCTCCGCTGTCCGGGCAAAATTTCCCCCACTTGAATCAAACCTAGTCATTTCGGGGCCTAATACGTGCCATGGTTCAATTTCATGTCAATAATTGATATCATTTTAGGGGTCTTTAGCAGTGTGAGAAAGCCGGAGAAAACCGAGGAGGTTGTGCAGACGACCCTATTCCTCGTCACGTACGAGCGTAGAATTGATACCTCGCCACTCGACTCAATGACAGACCAAACTTTAAAACATTCGTCCTCCTACGCCAAGGTATTTATTCGTGTCATGTACATATAGATATTTTGGTATTGCAATTTAGGGAAATCACTTTCGACTTTGTTTCATTGATGTGCAGTTAGATAATAGAAGCGGATGTTGTCATATTTCTTACACCCCCGCATGTTTTAATCTTCGTTAATTGTGTCCAAAATTTATATCGAATTTAACAAAAACATGACGTCAAAATATATGATCATTTACCAAATACGCAAAGTTCATTTCTAAAAGACTCCCTGACATTCGTTTGCTTTAGTAACAACATTAATGTTTCTATCATTAAAGACTCATTAGGAACAAAATACGACCCTTCATCAAGATCGCCAACTCTTGCAAACAACTGCTGGTGGCGAACACATTTTTGATGAAAGCTGCCTTAATGTATACCTTACTTGATGACTAAATCATGATGCTTCACGCTCCATATTTCCTATATAAAAGTCTTTGAATCTTTGTTGATGATGCCAGCGTCATTTTCATTGTAGATCACGGCCGAGGATATAGTGTTTGAAATTCCGAGTAATATAGGAAAATGA
Organism: Patella depressa; assembly: GCA_948474765.1. Taxonomy (NCBI): domain Eukaryota; kingdom Metazoa; phylum Mollusca; class Gastropoda; family Patellidae; genus Patella; species Patella depressa. Next base: position 53,522,278 of record OX419719.1, read on the forward strand.
ATAATATTGTTAGAAAATCTCTACGTGTTTTTTGGGGTAAGTAACGTAAGTTGGTGGTATGTAAACGAGAGCCTCTGTATTTATGCCTAAAGATATAAAAATATATTTCAGTATACACAAATGATTAATGAGATTTTATGGGCTTACTTTAATGATTTAGGCTTTCTAGAACAATGGATACTAATTCTCATTTCATACCTACGATAATTAGTCCGAAAATTAAAAACCTCTAGCCCATTCCATTGCACCTTTCTGAATATATTTCAAAGAAAGGTTTGCAACAACGTGTTTTCATGTGGTTGACGATGTCACGTTTTGTGTCTGGATGTCTACAAGATTGCCATAGTTAAATAATAGGCACTTTTATCACTTCAAAATATATTGTACTCGAAATTGATTATTTAATTTCATCATAAGAAAGAAAATACAAAATGGAACCATCTTAGGAATGATTGTTTTTTTAAAGATTCAACATTCACAATTACAGTAGTTTGTAAGAGAGAAAAATATCTCTAAAGTTAAGATCAGAGACTTGAAGAACCGGGTCTGCCCTGTTTTAGGGTTGCCATGCCTTATAACATGATCTTTTATTCATTACGACTTCTGTATTCACTGCAATTTCATACAATTGGCAACATATTTAGCTGTTTTAAGGATTGTGTTATATGTGTGGAGTTTTTTTATCCACATTTGTGAGATTTTATGGTTTAAGCAGTGAACAATATCGATAACATTTTAAGGATACATAACGAACAGCAACATATTACAGACATGCATCTCTTATGTTATTGCAATTTATTTGAAGCTTTGCATAATTGTTGTTACAGACTTCTTCTAAAAGATGTTCATTTCCTAATTTCAGAATGTTTTAATAATTGTGGTTTGCATTTCATATAGTTATCAAAGATAGTAAAAACTGAACTGCTTGTTAACGTGAGGGAATAAGTTTTACTTTTTCCATCATTGATTTTAAAGCTTTAACTGTTTAACACATCACGTTATTCAAATTGTTTTATCAACGTAATTGTGAAACCCTGGTCTGTTTCAAGTTATGAATGGATTGTTTTGTAATCTTGACGTTTTAAACCCTATACCTATCAGCAAATATTTAATCCTTACCCATTGTCCCTTGTTAGCACGTATTTTAATTTTGTGGCCGAAACGTCGACCGCCCACATTTTGTGAATGTGTCACAATGTGTGCTTCAGATTAATTAATGTTCCACAGTATATCACCAAATTTAGGTTTGTTTCTTATGGGTAACTGAGAGGGCCCATTTAGATCGTCGTGTTTCTAGATACAAATCAAGAGTCTCCGACAAGCCAGCACGACGAAAAAAGCGGCGATTGGCGACACGAGGATCACCGTTAAGCCTGCACGACGAAAATATCGCTGATTATTTAACGATATCGGCACCTTTTTCGTTATGCTGACTTAACGGCGAGTATCGTCTCGAAAGTTGAAAGTTAGTTATATGCGCTTTTAAGTTTTGAAGTACAAGTGTCTGTAACATAAAACATTTTAATTTACCCTATTTACGCTGAAAATGTTCATTAATTACGAATGGAAGCCCAGACTCATCCAAAATCTCTTCTGTTCTGATTTTCTAACAAGAAGTAAAATATTAAATCTACCATTGCGCATGTAACTAACTTAATACTTCCACGAAGCCAAAGTGACGAAAAGATTGCCGAAAAAGGATTCGTTAATCGGCGCTTTTTTCGAGGACTTTTTCGTCGTGCTGGCTTAACGGAGACTCGTGGTGTGAAAATCACCGATCATTGCTTTTTTCGCCCTGCTAGCCTAACGACAACTTTCGCGTTGTATCTAGAAATAAAATAAAACCAAGTACGAACAATCCAAACCATTAACTAAAATTCGAAATGGACTGTTCATCGTGTACGAAATACACAACAAACAGTGGTAACAGGTGTCCGGAAGAGTAAGCCTACCCTGCCTGGTGCGCCACACCCGCCATAGCTGCATCCAAACTACTAGGCAAAATGTCGGTAAAAATAGCGTGATTGGCCAATGAACTATCGGTATGCAAAATGCATGTGGTGAACATTGTTAACGGTGTAGTCGACATAATCAGAGAGATAGTAAATAGGATACGCGTCAATTAAATATATCAAGAATAATAGCTGAGAGCGACATGTTATATTTACCAATCAAGTCAATATGACGGCCATAAAACTTTTTAAAGGATTTTATAAGTTTAGTTCGCAAGTATCCTTGTAGTTGAAGCTTAGTTGACAAAATGTCAGAATAAAAAGAACAAGCTTAGACACAAACACTCCTCCATAAGCTGGTGATACAGGAATGTTACTACTAATAAATGGAAAGTTAACAATCGGAAAGTCAAAGTCATCACGTTTATCATACAATTTAACAATGAGTCTATGGCAATTGTCAAACTCGAGACGCAGATCCATATAGGAAGCGTAATTGTCACTGTCAGTAGTACTTTTAATTTCAAGCTCATCGGGATATATGAATTCTACATAATCACTAAATTTAGGATTACTCAGTGATAGAACATCATCGATATACCGATAAGTAAAATTAAAATGTCTGACTAATCGTTTATTTGTTTTAACTAGTGCCTGTGTGTACTCATAGGAATAGAGAAATAAATCAGCAAGCAAAAGTGCACGGTTGGTGCCCATGGGGATATAAACCACTTGCTGATATATTTCCTCTCCAAATTCAATACAGATGTTATCAATTAAAAAATCCAACATCTGAATTATCTTGATGGCGGTGAATTTATTTCTTGAATCACTATGGTACTTAACGAAATATGAAGAATTGTAATTCACAACTAAATATTGATATCTAGCAGTTCCCGATTTAGATGAAAAGACACTGAATAATATCTTTCAACCGAGACGACAGTCGATAAAAACGCTTTCAGTCACCATAGTTTCGTGATTGCAACTTTAGTACCATTACGTTTATACATGCATGGGTCCTAATGATCTCGGGGGATGCCTATTGGATACTAAAACCCCTCTAAATGCGAAACATCAACCGACAACGTCAACATAAAATCTGTTTTTTTCAGTGTTTAATTCGCTGGTCTTGCTGAATAGAGTTTGTGCTCTCCCTACAACAAGGTGCACCTTAAGCCCCTGCCCCAACCGAAAAATGGTAAGCACAGGAGGACCGCACTACGCATAGATTGTTAGAAATAAACAATAAATACCAAATAAAGTGAATGGAACCAACTGGCCAACCGTCTGCTGGGCTGTAATGATACCGGTTTCACTCAAATTGAAATGCAAAACTATATAGGCGAAGATCAGATTGCTATTGTAATAGGATAACTGTTTTATGTACATGCCATTTAATTCATATAACAAGATCACTCAAAATTGTTTTAAATACAAAGTATAATCCTTGTGTGACATTTAGCTTTTGAGAACAATAGTGAACTAAAAGAATTTTTTTTCAAACTGATAATGCTGGGCGTTAATGTTGATCTAAATGTGATCATCTTATAGATTAGTAACACATTAATTTCTTTCACTGCATGTCACAAAATGATCCAAGATTTCAGCAGAAGTTGGGGTTTACCTTTGTCTGCAATGATATCAATATGGGTAGATACAGATTTTAAACTATTATTTTCGGTAATCACTTCCAGGAGGTATACGCATCTTTTATGGAATCTTGTTAGCGTTTCATGTTATATTCTGAAATGTTTATTGATTTTAGATAACTTCCCATTTGTTCTAAATTCTAAAACGCTAACATGGTATGTTCCATAATATTCGAAGTTGAAAACACGGAGTAGAATTCGATGTTGTTATCTTACCGTAAAAATATGGTAGCGTCATTTAAAATAGACCTGGACTGTATGGTTTCGGGGGGGGGGCATTTGTAATGAACAAAGAAAAACCGAATCAGTAATGGTTGGTTCACAAACCAGACATTTGGACATCGCACTTATTTTACCCAACATGATTGATTAGAAATTATGTTTTGTTTTTTGTATTGAATATTGAATGTAAATCACTTAATGTACATTCATATTACATTAATATGTGCTTTTGATTGTCTAGCAAATTAGAGCTAAACGCCCGTTAATAATCTTAAAAAAAATTGTTCTAGAATTTGGAGAACACAAGTTAATATTGAGAGGTAATTAATACGGTCCGATGTTATTGCTCTCGGTGCCAGTACCGGACAAGCGGATTTTTACTGCTGACCAGTTTGTTAAGAGACATAAGGCCTACTCTTTACGATTTGGGTTCTTGTATACAGCATATTTGATATTATACTTTCGTGGATATTATCCAAATTTGGATGTATGTCGTTAATATATGGTCACATAAAGCTGATCGCCGTTTAAATGGACAAAGTGAAGGCATATTTTCGCTTTCTTCTCTAAAACAATCATCTGATGGACTTCAATCAAATATGGAGTGGTTCGTATTCCATATTGTTAATATAAAGTAGATCGATCCATGATTGGATGATTGAGGCGGTTTTCCGAGATACGGGGTTTGGGATGGGTGGTTGGGATGTCTAAAATTGGGTGTTAATGTTGATCTAAATGTGATCATCTTTTAGATTAGTAACACATTTTAATTCTTTCACTGTATGTCACTAAATCCTTAATGATTGATAAGATCCAAGATTTAAGCAGAAGTTGACGTTCAAGTTTGTCTGCAATGATATCAATATTGGTAGATACAGATGATCGCCTAATGACATTTGTACAGGGTTTCTCACGATATTGGGCAACGGATTAGCATAACGTATTAGACATTTACTAATGAGTTAACATTTATTCATTGTGAAGATATCAATTCTTTAGAAAACCGACTGAAATACGCCTCACTAATCACGATATAATACACTAAACATTTTGGTGATCCAGTGAAAATTCAGAAATGTCTGGCTGAATTGGTTCATATGTTAATGAGTTGATCAGAGCTTGGCCCTGGTTTGGGTATAGTTTTTAGGGGTTTTGTTTGTTATGTTTTGTTTTGTTTTTGTGTGTGTTTTTTGTTTGTTTCTGAATATCGATTGGTCTTACGCCTAATCTTTTATCGTCAACAGTTTAAATTGCTTAACTTGACAAAATGATAAAACATACTCGCTATGGAATGAGTCATCCCGTTCAGACCATAATTTTTATACCTAGATCTAAAATGTAGCCGGGGCTTTCTAATTCTGTTTTTTTACATTTATATACGTCCCTGGATTCAACAATTCAACATTAAGCAAACATGTATGTGCTTAGAGCACCAAGAGGTGAGGTCACAGATGAACCAATATAGTATTGGAGAAGCAGTTACCGATAACGGGATTGTTACTGTGCTCACGACGCCAAGGAGAAGGGCTGATCGGTATTGCCGACTGAAGAAGCATATTCAGCCAAAATGGCGACGCTCGCGTGGAATGGATGTGCGACACCTGATATTCAAGAAAGCATTCTACTTTTTTATAACTTATTGTATAGCATAACCACTTAGTTGGTTACAGGGCCCTATAACTACTAAAGACCCCTACTCTACCCGCAAGTGAATTATTGAATCAAAAAATGTACCATACCATGTTAGTCCCGCATAAACTAGTGTGTGTGTGTCAAGTGGAGGTTACCCCCACCCTTTTCTCTATCTCTGTGGCTAAATTGGTAAGGCGCTGGCTCGCTTGCCTGGAGGTCTGGTGTTTGATCCCTACATTGCCTTAGAAAGTTCACCCAGATTTTCCAGCGTAGTTCCCCAAAGTCAGTGCCTGTCACGGACAGCTGTCTAGTGGTTAGTATGGGACGAAAAACCGAAGTCCCGTGTACACATTGGCGTGCACGTAAAAGATCCATTGACAATTGTAATTCGATATAAGAGTTGGCCGTTCTCATGCTTGAACTATTAGTAGGCCTATCATTTTTTTGTGAACCAGTTCCTGTTATCTGTCTCGATCAGCTTCATTGACTGGAGCTGTTGAAAAGGTAGAACACCAAAAACTAGTTGATACTTCTGACTGATCAAATTTTCATTTTTGCTCCCGTCACAGATAACCCAGTTACAACTAGTTTTTACTCGTCGGTAGGACGGCATAAGCCTGGCTTAAGATTCTATTTACTGTTGTTTTCTGTCTATTTCAGTGCTGGTAATTATGATCGATCGTGTCTCAACTAACACGTGTTCGTGTCCTTCTTGTTTAAATTTCAACAATCCGCAAAAAAGATGTGAGTGTTGTGTTTATTCCATATTTGGAAAGAGGCCCAGACCGTCATCAAAAAGACCGGCCAGATATTCAAACGACAACTGGACAAGTGCAGATTGGACTTCAGTAACGCTATATGAAGAAAATGATATTTACTGATAATTGATTCGGCCAGATTAGACTATTGTGGATCATACAGATTTATACTAATCTTTATGACAAACGAAAAACATAATTAACATTGCCTTTCACTGTACCCATAAAATTAATTATAAATACTTATTATGATGTTATTCGATTAATTATAACAAAATTTATTCATTATGTTTTATTCACATTTACTTCTAAAACTGTCATTTTAAAGGCACGAGATATCCCTGTTAGTTTCGAGATGAATGTTATGACCATATCTAAGTGAATTAGTTATAATAACGAAACCTGAAATTATCAAATAATGTTCACTATAATTGAATAGATGCAATAATTAAAGTAATATTTGCCAATTTTAATGCATTTATTTATATCTATCAGACCAATTATATCCTTTCAAATATTACTGCAGTATTCGATTCATATGCTAAACCGGAAATGAGAAATACCAATGGTTTTTGTTTTAATTGTATTTGTATAACTTTTTTTCCTTGTCAAATTTCAACTATGTATTATAGCGGTGGTACCTAGCTACCTGGTGCAACATAAAGTAATATTTGAAGGGAGATAACTCCATATTTAGAATGAGGTCTAGCACTAGTAACTCTCTCTCCCGCGGGGGTGGATGGCCGAATGGTTAGTATGCGCGCGCTGCCATTGAGTCAACTGGCGTGGTTTCGAAGCCCCCGGTTGTATGTGATAAGAAATAGGGTCGCCTGTCCAACCTCGTGGGTTTTCTCCGGGTACACCGGTTTCCTCCCACTGCTAAAGATCCCTTTATTGAAATGAAATTAATCCATGTGTTAGTCCCGAGATGACCTATACTTTGTGACGTTAAACGCCATTTCCCTCCTTCTCTCTCTTTCTTCCCAACGCACTCCATGTTAAATTCATGTCATTCCTTGGCATATGATATGTTATTTTGACTAATCCGAAAATCTAAATCTTTACAAAAAAGAGTCACACATGCGCCTTACACCTTACAGCAAATACATATCCATGCGCGATTCTTCGTTTCTCGACCAAAATATCAACTCAAAATACCATAAATAATATACATTGAAAAGAGAGAGTTACCAATTAAAATTACATTCGAATATAACCTAATTGCTTCCCGTGCGAATGTAGTGCATCTTTACCCCCCCCCCCCCCCTCACAACTGCTTTTGCACGGCATTTCTGTTGACATTTTGGTATTGAATTGGAGAAAGAGAAAACAGAAAAAAGCGTGGACCCAGATTTAATAATTCAGATTGAGTTTTAAATGTATCTTGTAAATGCATAATACATTGTATACAACCCTGGAAATGTATTGTTCTAAATATGTGTTTATATAACAACCAGTAAAGCAATAGAAGAAAGTATAAATAGCTATTAATTGATCTTCGCTGACATGATGGTATACATCTCTACAGGTTCAGCGTTTCATAATATTAACACGACTTCTCTCGAAGTCAACAACGACAGACTTGATGAAAATCAACCTCCTAACTGTAAGATCCCCATTGATGTTCAGATATATACAAGTATAAGTGTTTCATAATAAAACTAATAACCAGTTTCCCCTGCAGACCCCACTCCACCCCTACTAATCATTATAGATATATACAGATATTAGAACACATACCCCACAGCTTCCATAACTGAAAGAAAAACCGCCACCCCCAACTAATTTACAGACATAATTAGTTTTTCATAATATAACTACTTGGCCCGCAGCCATGTCAGTTTGGGTAGAACCTACATAGGCATCGTCATACTGAATCCGAAAATTAAAACGATGCCTTTATATCTAGAGACCATATATACTAGAGAAAGTACATGGTTCACACGAGGACTAGCTATAACTAGAACTCTAGCTTAACTTTATAAAACAGGGTTTATTTTCCGCTACAACCGGGATAATGAAGACGGCCATATACATCATGCAGTCGGCTATGGGGAAATTTTGACCGGACAGCAAAAGGTTATTTTACGTCCAGCCCAAGCTGAAGTAGGACATTAACTTTTCTTCCCATGCTTATGACTAGACCTCGTTACTTGTCACCACTGACGAGGGGAAACCACGCCGAAAAGGAGAGTTTCGCGACCACAACTGGAATCGAACCTTGGAGACCCAGGTTAGAGCCAGCGCCTTAATCAATGTTTCACTAGGATCCGATACCTAAAAGCCTTGTGTTCGACGAGAGCAGGTGTGTTGCGAGAGGGATAAGGGTCTAACCCCCTCACCCCTACCGTGCTAAAGACCCACACGCTAGCGAATTATTGGAATGAAATTTTACCATTTTTGTTGTTTGTTTCGAGTAAATTTTTGTATAACCCTGGTTTTCTCCCTCGTATGTTTTTTCCCACTTGATGTCTGTGGAACCTTCTGCACACTTTTCTACAGGTAAACGCCAAGACGAATAGGATGCGACAGAGACTGACCCACAGACATTAATGCATTTGCCGGTTTCACGAAATTTTAACTAAGATAAAATCAAAATTTTAGTATTTTGATTGGATATTATTAGATTCATTTCATTGCTTAGCTAATCAAAATGGAAATATCATTGGCCTAGTTCATTGCTTGAAAGATAACACCCTTTAATCTCAATTCGTTACGGTCGACAAGGAGTAGGTAATGCCCCCGTAATACCAAACAGACCAGTTTCTAGATAGGTGCCAGAAACTCTATCGCACTACATTCTAGAAGGTATGTTTCTAATCTCTTTTATCCCCAGTGGTATCGTTCCGTTCCTTTCTACTCACTAACCCATGGGTTCATTTACGGGGTTTCCACGAATTCAAGTTATCTGCCCTTGATAATGTTTTGGAACCAATGACAAAAGTAATTTACATACCAAACTATAAGCGTCGTTGTTTACGTTCACCACAATACAACAGCTTGTACACTCCACTATGAGAAGTTTTGTAAGAAATTTAATAAAGGAGTGACACGCACACAGAACGATCGATCTCCTATATTATTGTGAAAGAGTTTGCAGCAACAATTGGGTGATCATAGCTGCAATAAAATGTGAGATACTTCCCTTCGGATTGTATTAAACATACATTATCCAAGAGCTAAATCTGCTTATTGTAGGTCTTTCTTTAGGCCTGAAATGTTCTATAAACTATTAAACATTTATTAGCATGAAAAGTTCATAATCAACCCTCGACGCCATCTTGTGTCTTTGAATTTGAATCCGATCTGCTGTTCAACGCCAATGGATAAACGAGACTTTATTTTCGGCATGTTCCCTTTGTATTATCTAGTTTTTAACTATTATGATGCGAACTGCCTGCTGTTTATCTAATCTTTTATAACGTATCTATAATTGGAGTCTTTGATTGGTCGATCAAAACAGCACAATTATGAAGGGCGGAAAATTTGACTATATGTCCTCCCCGTGAATGGACCCAGGACTTAATGGAGTAGAACGGAACAATACCACAGGGATACCAAGGATGCGTGAGCAATTGAAACTGGTGATCCCTAGTGATTCGTGATTTATCAAGATGCATCAACCGGCCACAGTGATACTTGTCTCAGCGTACCTTAATAACTCCATCCCGTCCATACTAAATACAACATACATCACAGTTTGGCAAGACTCGCTGCTCCTCCTCTTGAATGTAGTGTGGTGTGCATGCTATGAAAAGTTAGAAGTTACTTGTAATCACGTAATACTTTTTAGTATAAAACACCATTTAACTTTAAATAATTTCCAGACGCAGTTGATCAAATATCCAGAAATAGAGAAAAACTCGTCAAAGCGTACAAGAACTGCAAAATAAACGAACGACACTTAACACAAAATAGATATAAATGTCGAATTTAGTTTGGAACCTCGAGTGCACATGGGACATTGGTCCGCTCGTAAGGTACATGTATTTTCATAGTTACCTGCTACAAATTCAGAAAGTTGTTGATAACAATTGTTACAATTATTTATTGATTAATATTTTTTTAAATGCAAGTACCTCATATTAATGACTAATAAGCGTCATCTCTGTGCCATTTTTACTATATCTTTCCTGTTCCGGTTTCCTGTTTCTGTTTTTCTTTATTGAAACATGATAATTGTCGATGCAATTTTCAAACAATTTCAAGTTTACGCCTCTCTAAATACATTGCGCTCATATTATTGTCAATGGAATAGCATTTACCAATGAGAATAAGAAAGTTACATTGGGCCTGAAAAGTTATCTAAATTATTAATTAGACATTACTTAACATATCAAGACCATAAACAACCCTCGATGACATCGCTAGCCTGTGATGTTTATTGGATTACGATGCGATATGCTGTTCGATTTCCATTCATAATTAAATCAAAAAGTGGATAATCGAGACTATGTTTTATCCTACCGACTTTGGTAATTATGGTCGAGGCTAGCGTCAGTATTCAATAGCTAAAATCGCGGTTCATAGGGGATCAATTTGACTGAAATTTTCAGAAAATTCCTCTTGTCTATTTTTTTTTAAATGTTATAATGAGAATTGCAAGCTCTTTATCTAATCCCGCGTAAAGCATCTTTAACTTAACAAAATGTTGTATTAGAGGTATGTAAGTATAAACATAAATGGTTTGCTCTCCATACCCCTTTTAATATATCCTTCCTTTAATAGACATGTTTGTATAATTGTGTGCTACTACAGATACATCTAGCCAGTGAAGTAATCGGATCAGGACAAATATTTTTAAGAAAACGTTTGTAAAATTAAATATTAAAACTAGCAAAAGAATGTTTCATCTCTGCCCTTGTACCACGCTCTTTGTATGCGTGTTAAAGCGTATTGTCTATAGCGATGCTGATAATACGTGCGCCAACAACGCCGAATCAATATTAACCTGGCGCATCCGCCAATCCTATAGTCATAATGCGTTTTGTTTAATTAGTACTCCGGTGGGAATAATATTGCCAAATATATTATACGAGTAACATAAAATTGATTATAGTCAAATAATCGCAGCGACAAATTATTGTGATCGTCAATGAATTAAACTAAGTGCCAAATACATTTTCACTATTTTCTGAATAGGTTATCTTTTTGTGGCTCAGTTAACTAGGAAATTAAATCTTGTAAAAACATAGTTAAGAGTAAAAGGATACTCAGTTCACAAGATTTAATGTTAGAACGTCTAAACCATATTCTATTTTAACGCGTAAAAGAAAATCAATGCATGTTAACACGGGTGTTTTCTAAAATATTACCGATGACACGATTTGCGATCTCGTTATTAGAGAATTATAATGTATATCAGCTTTGTGGGTTTAATACCACGATTTTTACCCCGCGTAGGCATGATATTATCTATTCCGAGAACCCTACAACCAATCAGAGCCAAGCAACCTTAGCATTATAAGGCGGTGCATCACTTCACTCGGTGAGAAAGACAATTATCAATCACAGAGCCACACCAGATCTGATATTGGAGAAGAAAAGACAGCCACCTCCAATAAAGTATTTAGATCTGATCTTTCAGACTCGGTAAGCATACATTTATACTTATATTATTCCATTTTCTTCTTTTTATATTTATATGTGAAATAAAATTCAGTGAATGAGCATTTTATCCATATCATATCATCAGAACATTATTTCTAATTTTATTGGCTGTGATATACGGATAATGCAGTACTTTAACCCTAGCGTTATTGGTTTGGAGAGTGCAATAATTTAACAAATATCAAGACTTGTGGAAAAATGATATTTGAAATATTTTACTAATTAATGGTGGTGTCATTATTTAACCTTAATGAAAGTATTCCAAAAAAGTGCTTAGTTAATAAGAATGGATAATTATCAGCAGTAATGTAACACTTTCTCGACGTAAAAGTATGTGAAATTTTAGCTGACGAATGAATTGGGTTATGGCGTAAAAAGTTAACAATTAAAAATACTGATGGCAACATACAATGAAAACAACCATAGTAGAGGTATATTCGGGCTAAATACGCTGATCATCAATGGAGAAATTTTAAATGGGTAAGAGTCCAAACTGACCCCATCCACTTCGGTGTTTATAAAGAAATGACGAATGGGAAATTCCGCAAAATTCAGTTGGGTAAATTCTTTAGATGAGCTTCTTTTAGACCGTATGGCTTATCGTCCTCTTCCGTTGATGTTAATATCGCAAATTAGATTGAATCCTAGTCAGAAGATCATTTACTTTACCGTCCGATTCCGCTGAGAGTAATATCGTAAACAAACTAGATTGAATCCAAGTCAGAAGATCATTTACTTTTGATATGTTAGCGTTGTTTTCTTAATTAAATTTTAAACGTACAATATGCGAGAGCTAAATCTGCCAGTTGCAGGTCTGATTAAATGAAAAATGGATAATCGAGACTAAGTGTATATCGTACCGGCTTTAGTAATGATGATCGAGGCTATATTCTCAGTTCAAAGTGGACCAATTTGACTAATATTTTCAGCAGATTCTCTTAAAATTTTATACGCCCACATTTTCATGTGAACATATTGTCGCAGCCCCTTTCCGCCCGTCCATGCACGTTTATAACCCGAAGATCTTGGTCCCTTTCAATACTTGCGCAAATCAGATCATAACTTCATGAATTATGGCCCTTGATTGTAGGAAAAATCACTTTCTTTTTAGCTTGCTCTCTATCCATCTCCCGAAAATATGGGCGTATCCTGCCTGGCAGCCACTGGTTAACTATTATAGCGAGAATCGCCAGCTCTGTATCTTTAAATAATTAATTTAGCGTGGTTTAAGCCTTGAAAATTTCAAATGTCAAAAAGCGCAAATGACAATCAACGGCTTTAACATAGTTACTAAATTTGAATTGTTTGAAATTCTATGTTTAAGTCGTCAATTATGTAAAGTTATGTAGAATATTAAAATTATGCGCTTTCAGCCCAGTCTTCAGAACAAGAAAATGACAAGCTATCATAATTGGTATTGGACACAGGAATTGAACTATTTTTACCACGGGAAAGTTGACTGAAGAGGGGAATTTTTTTTATAATACATGATATTCGTGCAATATAACCCGGTTGGTGCCAGTGGCCTAGTATTTCTAACATATCAGCTGAGTGCGGTGAGCCCATTAAATTTGCTTTAACCTAAGAGGAATAATACAAATTGTAAGATTTGTCACCCCTTTAATTTCGAATTCCACACCAGATGAAAGTTTTTTGTAATAAGAAAGGATTTTTATTTCTTAAATTACGGATCATTATTTGGTTTCGATTTTTTATTATTTGGATGGCCTATCCCAGGTGTACTGGGAGGTTGCTTCATGGGTCACACGAGCGGCTATTGACGCCAGACATTGTTTAATCAATCTGCGAAGACGTTTCTAGGGATTTTCCCACAGCTCTGTGCAGAGCACGCCAAGAACTTGTAACAGATCGTTTCATTGGCTAACTCCTAACATCAACTAGAACTATAGGATTGGTGATTTTACAACGATTTAAGCTTTGTTTTTGTTTTTAATGTTGTGGATTAATTTGCAATCTTGGGAGAAAAGATTAATTTGATAAACCAGCATACAAAAAGATATTATTGAGTTCGTACATTGTGACCACGCATATCCTCCCACAGACTTGTAATCGTTGTATAGATTAGCGATACATTGGTATGTTGGGTTTTGTTTCAAACTGAACTTGTGTTTCCCTACGACACTATAATTCTGGCTGAAACCACTAAATTTTTAATGCCTCTACCTTGTCGCCCACGATCGACCAGAGATATCCTTCAGTCATGGAGGACTTAAAATAGTCGTAGCTGCATCACGTGACATGTAAAGCGCATTTTCTAGTTCAGCTTATGTTTAAACGTGTCACCCACACGTGAATCGTGTCATCCAATGGATGAAAACAGTCTGAAACCACTCTTTAGATTACTTCTTGGCGGCCAAAACCAGTTTTCGATTCCATAATAACGTTCGTGTTGTTCTTAGTCATCGCCAATGTTTTAGTTAATATAGGTTTGTATAACTTAGGCTTAAGATTATGATTCGCATGTTCTTGCTTAAGCGTCGATTGGACCTCGGTAAACTAAACCTTGTGTCAACTTATTGCAACCGGAGAATCTGCGACTGTGGAGGACCAAGAAGCACTACTTAATATCCTTTAAATGTCTCTAGCATATTACTGATTAATATTCAGATTGTTCTATAGGACATCACATTAGCATTTAAATTGACATTGATGTGTAAGCAAACATTCTCGTTATTTATGTTTAATTCTTAGACAATTGACGTTAATATTTGCTCATCGGTAATTCAGAACATTGACACAACGCTGTCTATCAAGACATTATAAAATTGACTTATTGGTTTCCCTACAGCGACGGATTGGTGCATTTACCATCATAATGTGGATAAATATTTTGGGTTATTTTCTGAAACTATGGATTGCCAAATTGACATATTATTATTTAGACTTCCGGTCAATTTAGTCATTATGGTCAAATACATTTATATTTAACAGATTTATATCAATTTAATGTTAGCTTGATATACCATCCTTAAAAAAGAAATCGACCCATATAAATTAGATAAAGATGACTAGTCATCAAACATCCCGCGCCCTTGTACGTGTTTCAAAGAAATAAGGAAAAACAACTTCTTTATGCTATTGGTAATCAATATAAAAATGTATCATATTTCGCAAACAGTATCACTGGTCCTAATATCGTGGCCCTGTTTAGTTTACTAGAAGATTTGAAATAATTTATGATTAAGCTCTCGTTTAAAAAATTAAACATGACTACACAGCAAACGGAGATATTTTGCAAGTGGAGAGGACTGCGGCTCAATTTTAAAAAAAACTGTTATACATGTATATATATATATGACTTTGATGTAATCTATAGCTGTTTGTATTGTTACAAAGTTTTGAACAAATCAATGAAAGAATAGTACAATTGAAATCCTCTCTGCAACACTAATAAATGTACATGTATCTACATAATTTATTACAAGCAAGATTTTTTTGAAATTAATGATGAACAATTGAAAGAGCTCTATTATGAGGCTCAACTACAGTAATAGGTCGATGTACATACAAAGTTTTATGAGGATATCTTGCATGGTTTATGAAATATGGCCTGGAAACAAACCTATACACCAAAAACTTAAGTCGATCTTGTTTCTATGGAAACACAAAATATGTAAATCCACAAATTCCTAAATGGCAAAAGGCACAACTACCGTAATAGGTTGATGTGTGTACAAAGTTTCAGAAAGATATCTCGAACGGTTTATGACGTATGCTCCGGGAACGAATTCGGGATAGACGGACGGGCGGACCCCGTTTCAATATCCCTCCTTAACTTCGTTTGGCGCGGGATAAAAAATAATTTGAGCCCATGTAAATTGGGAAACGTGTTTACCTGAACACATGTAACAATTTATATTATATGATCTGTTTTATTAACAGATTTTTATCTCTTTATCAGTGATTATCAACCAATGTACCATGGCCTATAAGTGTGCCGCAAAATATCGAAAGTCACAAAAAAAAAATCCACGTGGTCCCAACTGAGTATTTACTGGTGACTACTGATAAGTTCATAGTATACGGTTGTAATGTCTGACTTACCATGTTTTTATTTTGCAAAATTCAAATATTTTTCATATATATTTAGCCAGGTGTGCCGCAAATTTTTCATGTGTTTTGACGTTGGCAAAATCAGGTTGAGAGCCACTGGTCTATATGAAAGCCTTGTAATATGGCACTAATAAATACAATAATATACGGAGAAGACGGTAATACGTCTATTGTTATATGCAGAAAATACCAGGAATTATTCCGTCTATCGGAGTATTCAACGTGACTTAAAATACATTAAATAATTTTGTTGGAGGTGAATGTTAGCGCGTGTGCGCAGTATTATAAGGCCTGTCATTAAGTCAACTGACGTGGTATCGATTACGGCGCTGTGCGTGTCAAGGAGTAGGGTCGTCTGTCCATCATCGTGGGTTTTTCCGGGTCCTCCGATTTCCTCTGACTGCTAAATACCCCTGCGAGCAAGAAAATTATTTCAATAAAATTGGACCTTATTTTAGTCCCGAAAGTATGTAAAACCCATTCCTCTTTATTTCTCCCATTAAAGAATTAATATATATTTATTTATGTGTATATATTTAAAAATCAAAGACGCTAATTAATTTCTACACCTTTGATGGAGCGTATATAAATAACTATAAATGGAAAATTGTCGACACCAGTGATTAAAGCAATACGTAGCTAATGAAAATTATATCTCAGTAATTTCGTGTTCTGCCAAAAGATTAGAAAATGCAATCACGCCGAGTAAAACCCACGGCTCGGCGTTTTAATACATGGACAAATATAATATGAACTTTTTAGTCGGATAATAATGTAGCTTCTCGTTATCTATTGTTATGTTGTCAGGAAACAATGGCACAACTCGTTCCAATCATGCCAGTATTGCATTATAAGACAATGGAGCCCGGTCTTGTTTTTAATATGCAATATTATCCCCACTAAGAGTCTTATTTTCAGACATGAATTTTTGACTTTCAATTAGCGGTTCAGATCCATATTATATATAGAGCGAATCTGGCCAACTTTATATATGGCTGCTTTTTATTGAAAGGATTCATCAGAAGCTGTCGTATACCAAATAATATATCCCGTCAAAACATGATATTTGTAGGTTTATCACTGTTATTGCCTTCAGCACTGACCGAAGAATGCCGATAGACGTGCTGCAAATCTAGACTGCGTTTACGATCATACCAATTTTGGCGACTTCGTATATTTTTGAGGTTCCCAAAATTTTTACTCAATGTAAGATCATTATTATCATGAGATGCAAGGTAAAGTACAGAATATTTGAAGCTTAATGAAACCTCTTAGCTCTGCCAAAATAATAAACTGTAAGTAATTTTCTAAGCCCACACTTTTATAATGAATGAATTAAATAGGGTCTTGCGTCCTGCTCCGATCGGGATAATGATGATACGCAATACAGTGTGCTAAGGGAAATTTTTCCCGGAAAGTGGCTCTATGACCTACTCTGATATCAAATTTCATCTGCTAAAGGATCTTTTACGTGCTCGCCAATAACCTTTTCAGACTTTTATAATGAAGTCCTCATTACACGTACCATGTCATGGCACACTGGGCGTCGTTTCAATTGTGTATTGCCTGCCTGTTATTTTCTTGGCTAGTGTTTAAATATTTGATGCGTTAGAAAATTGTATCCGCTTGAACCAATCAAAAGATTAGGGGGTGGCTGATTGCATTGGTGATCTTCGTTAAGAAAATAAATACCAAGTCCAGGATAGTTCTAATCCGGAAGAAGAACCTGTCATTCAATTTGCATTCGGTCTAAAATATGTATTATTAATTGGACGGTGATAGAGATATTCGTAAGGATATGGAAAACACTGTTTTCACATTGTCACTGATAGGCATGGTAAGTAACTCATCCCAAAATTCCAAACGAATAAAATGCGGCACAAAAGGTAGAATACCCGTCGTCCTGCTCTACATTACTATCAATATTCCAAACCATAACGGAAAAAGTGAGAAGGAAGCAAAGGCGTTTTATAGCTGAGGCGCTAGCCTCCTCTCTCGAGAGGGCCCTGGAAGGAAGTTATAATCAGAGGGTAGTGGGAGTAACCGATTAGGTGGCTAAATAAAAGAGAGAGAGAAATGGGGTTTAACGTCCACTCAACACAACCAGGTCATTTCGGGACTAACATATGGTTTCAATTTTATTTCAATAATTCGCTTGCGCGTAGGGGTCTTTAGCCGTGGGAGGAAACCGGAGTGCCCGGAGGAAACCCACGAGGTTGAGAAGGCTAAATAAAAGACTGATATCTACCTGAACTTTCTAAATGTATGAGAAAAAGTATTAGAGTGTTTTCTTAAGTGTTTCGGAGACAAGGCAATATGGCAAATGATTTATTTAGTCATTTAAAGGGAACTCAAACTCTCTTTTGAGTAAATAATCATGTCTTTGGCATCTAAAATTATTCGACATATTTAGCTAAGGACATAATAGTATTAATAATTAGAGAGCATACAAAAAATTATTAACTTCTTTGTTTTTACATTTAAAGTTTTTACTGAGGGTTATTTACAGAATACATCAACTTAGTCTGTATAACGACTGTCCAGTGATAATTAGAAAACAATTTCAGACGGTATAAACTCTTAACCGACTTCCATTGTCTTTGTGTACCCCTTGATAAGTCTCAAGTTATTCAGCATGGAATGGCCGTGTCTAAAGAGTGGTGGGATTTCAATAATTGGTATGATACGTGTATGTGTTATGACTTGGTCATTAACGCATACTCCAGTCGTATTATGGATATATATATATATATATATATATCCATGTCGCTGAATTATACACTGGGCATAAGGTAATGCACAGATTAGCAGTCTTCCAGGAGATTAATTTTAACTATTTACACGTACAGCGACAGAATAATATAATATAAAATGTAGCGGAATAAGCAAGAGAGAAATGGGGTTTAACGTCCACTCGACAAAAACTAGGTCATTTCGGGACTAACAAATGGTTTTAATTCTATTTCAATAACTCGCTTGCACGTAGGGATCTTTAGCAGTGGGAAGAAACCGGAGTGCCCGGAGGAAACCCACGAGGTTGAGAAGGCGCAAATATCTCCATGCCACATGCGCTCACGCCAAGCGGAATAAGCACTTTTGGTCTTACAATTATGTATCGTGCATATTGCAAACTGTTGTTCAATTCACGACATTCCCTTAGGCTGAGTTTGCCTTTTTATACGCCCGCATTTTCATGTGGACGTATTATGCCGTCGCCCCTGTCCGTCCGTCCGTCCACGATTTGTTTGTGGACTCTCTACAGGTCTCAATTCTTATCCGATTTTGACGAAACTGGAAATATAGATTTATCCCCATAAGAAATCGACTGCTTTCGATATTGGCATGTATCGGGTCGACACTTCATGGATTATGGCCCCTGGTTATACGAAAAATAACGTTTTAGCTTGTGGACCCCATAGAGGTCACAATTTTGAACCGATTGTGATGAAACTTGACATGCCTGTTTATAACCCACAGATCTTGGTTGCTTTCGCTATTTGCGCAATCGGATCGCAACTTCCTGAATTATATTGTCGTCGCCCCTGTCCATCCGTCCGTCCACAATTATTTGTGAACAATCTACGGGTCACAATTTTTATTCGATTTCAATGAAACTTGAAATATAGGTTTATCCCCCCATGATCTCTGTTCCCATCGATATTGGCATGTATCGGGCTGTAACTTGATGGATTATGCCCCTTGGTTGTAGAGGTCACAATTTTGAACCGATTTTGATGAAACTTGAAATGCATGATTATAACACAAGGGTCTTGGTTCTTTTCGATATTTGCGCATATGGGATCGTAACTTCCTGAATTATGGCCCCCGATTGTATGAAAAATCGCCTTTTTTAGCTTGTGGTTCCTCTTGAGGCCAACAGTATTACCCGATTTAAAAACAAAAACATGAAAAGTGTAAAAATATGGTATGTGAAGGTTGTGAACATTGTAGAGGTCACAATTTTGAACCGAATTTCATGAAACTTGAAATGCATGTCTATAGCTCAAAGATCTTGGTTCCTTGCTATATTTGCGCATGTCGGATCGTAACTTCCTGAATTATGGCCCTGAGTGTACGAAAAATCGCCCTTATTAGCTTGTGGTCCCTCTAGAGGTCACAATTATTACCCGATTTCAAAAACCGTTTGATTATATCACCGTTACTGTAATGAATGTTCAGTTCGAATTTCATGAACTTCAGACCAAAATTGAAAAACAAAATAGCCGCCGCTTTAACGTAAATAGTGTAAAAAAAAATGTGGTATATCGAGGTTGTGGACCCTGTAGAGGGCACAATTTTAATCTGATTTTGATGAAACTTGAAATGCATTTTATAACCCAAAGGTCTTGGTTCCTGTCGATATTTGTGCATATCGAATTGTAAATTCATGAATTATGGCTATTGATTGTAGGAAAAACTCTCTTTTTAGCTTGTTATCTATCCATCTCACGAGAATGTGGGCGTATTCTGCCTGGCAGCCGCTGGTTTGTTTTATCAGAAATTACACGGCAAGATTCGTCTTGTTCTCGAGCGACGCTCTTTGAATGGACGACGACTTTGCCAAACAATGCGAGCACGATCAACATGAAGTTTGGCAGACCTGTTCTTTGGAAGATTGTTCATCGGAATTCCAAGATAGCTGCGGTGACGTTAAGCTCGGCTCATCGTTTATTTCGTTCCTACTTTTTCGTTGACGCATTTACTGGACATACTGGCCGAGACTGATCTCTGGTGGTGCGAAAAAATACATTTATTGTGGGAAGATTAAGATTTATCTTTGACAAGAGTGCTTACTTTAGACAAGGTCATTTATAGTGGACAGTTTGGAATTCATCTTTATATCCGAATCATACTTTCTATACATTTTTAAAAAAAATAGGATATTAGTTTTCTATAAAGATTTTTTACCAAGAACCTTTTACTAAATTACCATCTTTTCATCGATCACGTGGTATTTATATACTCCTTTGAAATTAATGACGCATGTCTCCAAAGAAGCTTAAAATTGTGTGATGTCAAATTTAATAAAAGTAATATCGTTATCAATGGTTTGGATTACCGGACGGTATCAATATTTTGAATGATTAGTATAGAAGATACGATTTTTTTTAAATAATGAAAAACATCTCTTTGAAAAAAATTTGAATTGGGTGTTATAAAACCATATTGGTAATATCCTTATTACTGACGTGGATTAGAAATGGAATGAAATGGGGTTTAACGTCCTACTGTTCTGCCCCGAACTGGGCTAATGAAGACCGAGGTTCCATACAGTGTGCTATTAGGGATATTTTGCCCAGACAACGCAACTACGTCCTACAATTATATCGAATTCCAGTTTTTAAGGGATCTTTTACGTGCACGCAAATGTATACACGGAACCTCGGTTTTCCATACCATCCGAAAGACTAGACAGTTGTCTTTGTCGGACACCCGATCTGCACCACCAATAAGCGGACACCACGCCAGAGGATAAATATATAGGTAATATCGTAACCGGATGAATAATTAATGTGAAATTGTCGCCTTTTCCTCAGCTATTGCATTGTAACATAGTTTGGGTCTCTCTTGTAGCCAGTAATTTTTCATGTACTTTGATATACTTACTGCTTTCTGAACATTTCTTAATAAAAGACCGTCCATACTGTTACGAATTCATGTCGATGTATAGCCATATGCAGATTTCACGTCTGGTCATAAAGACGACGCCTTTCCATAGATGCAATAATGGCATATATCGCGAAGTATCTGGACAATTTAGGTATACGATGTTCGAAAATTGTTTTTACATTTAAAATAGAAAATTAATCTCATAATTCTTGGATATATGAGACGTTACAAATGACTTAAGAGATTTAATTACAGTATCTACTCTTTTCTTTGTTTAACCTATAACAGCTTTTAACTTTAATTCTTGAAACCAGATCTTCAACAATGATTTTTAATAAGATAAGCTATTATATCAGGTTTAAAAAAACATTGCTATTTTACACCGTTGGAAATGTCTATTTTTACGGGAAGATTATGGCGAGTTTATGTTTCTATATTGGGGAAAGTGTGTGTAAGGAATCATAAATATTTTTAATACAGTAATCATCGCCATTAGTGCAGCAATTTAGATAAATACAACGCATCGTGTAAAGCTATTTTTATCGGAATTTTATTTTAGAAAACAAACAAAATCATCAGCATCATTTTGTAAGTGATATTTTTC
This sequence comes from Patella depressa, assembly GCA_948474765.1. Taxonomy (NCBI): domain Eukaryota; kingdom Metazoa; phylum Mollusca; class Gastropoda; family Patellidae; genus Patella; species Patella depressa. Next base: position 53,544,392 of record OX419719.1, read on the forward strand.
TAAGATTGGAATCACCGTGTTATCGCCCAGGAATCGTCAAAGACACATAAACACTAAAAGCCTGTCTTTGAAAATATTATAGGTCGCTAGAATAATGTGCAATGGTGATGCCTGAATTGAAACCAAAATTACTCAGGCTCAAAAAACATTCATTGATGTATTTACAAAGGTAGGGGTTACTTGAAAACAAATTGATAAACAGTATCTTCCATTTAGAGCGGAAGTAAAATCGTTTCGCTTTCTCGTTAGTCCAAAGCCAAATAGCCAGTTAACTGAGATGCGGCATCGAGGTATGGAAGCACATTAACGTGAGATGAATAAAACGTGTAGACGGATGCGATCAGAATTGGCCAAATTGAAGTCCTGGGAATTCGACAAATCAACATTCGGTAGAACAACTCGTTATAGTAATTCGATTACTCTCTGATGAAAACATTGACAATGATGCTTAAATCACATTCACTTGTCGACAACATTGAGAGGAAATTGATAGCTTGGAAGAAATTTAAGTCGATTTGTTAGCATATGTTATTAGTATTACAGACATTCTGGTAGCACCACCAAATCTCTTTAAGTGATCTAAATTGTACACTAGACACGTTCGTAAGGCACACACAGTCTGTTTCCAAAACAGTGAAATTGGTTTCATTTGATCGTTTAACTTATTTTCATTTAGTCTCTTCCTAAATAAAATTGTCAACTGCGAAAGCATATTTTTCACACAGGATGAAACACGATTCATTTGCATCGTGTATTTAAGAGTATTGGCTAGACATATTAATAAAGCACGTAAACTTTTTGGTCGGGTTTAGGTAATCGACCAATTTCTGAAAATCACAGATACGTGCACTAACTAATTCAATTTATTTCGGTAGTGGGTTAACTATAGCAGTATGAAATGCAGTGAAAAGAGGTCTAACGTTATACTTTTCGGCACTAACGGGGCTAATAAAAACGCGCTATCAGGGACTACTCTTTTTCCAACTTGTATGAGAACGCACCTGTACACACGGGGCTGGGTGCCTTTTCGTGTCATGCTCACCGCCCAGGCGAAACCTGACTGGAAAATCCCGAGGACCATCGTCTGCTAACATCATGATCGAACACGAGCTGAGGTCATGCTCACCCGTCTTGCTTGTCTTATTTATATTTGTCGATTTGTATTCTAGGGTTGTCCACGACGCCTGGCACAAGTAATTGTGATAAGTGACTGTCTGTTAACGAATAAAGTTTGCGATAGAAGATGGCTTCAATTTAAAAAAAAATCCGAAATAGTCTCAAATGTAATACCCCGGTTCGCTATATCTATGTCAATTTAATTCAATTATGAGAATGATGGCGTGAATATAACTAAGTTAGTAACACGACACATCTCCAGGTCTTAACGCATCGCTGCATAAGAATCTAAAGTGAATACCTTAAAGTGCTTGGACGTTTCAGTCGTTAGCTCCTTTTACAAAACTCCGATTGTTTCATGAAAGATAACGTTACCCTGGATAGACTTCAAATATTTATCCGGATACGTAATTTCCGTTTCGCAAAGAAACCAAGAGCTTCAAGTAGACGAGCGATTGCGTTATAGTCAAAGCCAATGGTTCTTCTCATGAACCCTTACACAATATTTTTCGAAACCCCACAAATACACGACGCTTAAAATTAATGAAATAATATTGACGTCGAGATACTTGGAAGTGTTTTCAAACAGATTGAATAACACTGCAGTAATTGTTGGAATTACTTTTGATTAAGGCCGTGATCTTCACTAGCTTAAAATGATTATTACACAAGTAGGACAACATGAATGCGGTCAAATTAACCATTCCTTATTTGGCAGGCAGACTGGAACTTCCTTCATACAGATGAATTATCTTGTCTTTGTAATCTACTCGTTAAATTATTACGAAATATTATATTGACTTCAAAACAGTCCAAGGTTAGCGAACGTTAACTACCATCTGAGCTACGCTAAACGATCAGGTGTTTGTCATATATATATATATATATATATATATATAATATATAATATATATATATAAATACACCTGAAACGGACGATAAAAATGAGATGACAGATTCTTACTTCCCGACACATCTTAAAACCTTCCGAATGTTTAATTTGAATATTTTTTTTATTTTTTGAATATTTCAGAATTTAACACTACAATGGAATACTGTCAATGTATATTGGTTTCTCTATGTGTCATGATGTTTACTGTACAGGGTGTTATTTGTAGTAAAAATGCAGAACAAGGTAATATTTATTCTTGATACTCAAACATAAATAACATAACTGTCAAGTTAATTATACCGTTAAGGTTAAGAACATCTGTCAAGTTGCTGTTCCTTTTCAGTGCCAATTTCTAGCTTGAATTCGAAAAAAATCGTCAAATTGTCTATAATGGCCCTATTATAGTCGGTCATCGGTCTTGCAAAAATACATTAAATGACTGCACTGGGTAATATATTATGACATAAGATGGGTTCCAAAGATATTGAAACTCCTTCTCAACACTATTTAATTGACAAGCTCGAAATTATTATCAATTGTGGGTGAGTAAATTTTTACTGGGACGGACTTTAAGGATATAAACTTGCCACATTTCATTTTGAGATGTGCTGTACCGTTTTCGAACTGTGAGTGTCTATGAACATTCGGAATTGTATTGAATCAATTTAGTATTCGAATTCGCAAAATATAAAAGAGGTTTTTTTTTAAATCTCTCCCCCACTCCCGCCTACCAGTCTGACAATAGTTTCATAAATTACTCAATACTACGAGAATATGTACATAATTCTTCAGACGCGTCTATTTTGTACGAAACAATGGTTATATTCCTGGCTTCTGGCTATGGATTCCCTAGTATCCGGTGAACAAATATTTACTTTCAACACAGTCAGCTTTCGCCTCACACTTGATTCTGTATTCTGTAACACGTTATGTAATTTCTAAAAGTGTTTTCACTGGAGCAAATATAAAATTAGCCAATACCAATTAGTAAAGATTGTAAGTCAGATAAAAAAAATAAATATTAACATGAGCGCTTTTAGGGCCTAACGTCATACATCTAGCTTGTATATAGATTTTTCTTTGTACATCACGACATGCACAGGAAAAACATAGCGTTAAGAATTGGTCCACTCAATTTATATCCCAATATGTTCTATTAAAAACAATTTGAGTAGACAGTGATGTCCAGATGCTTCACAGAGTGAATTAAGCTCTTAACTACCGATAAAAAATAGATTAAAACATTTTTGAAAACCCCAGAACACCTAAAAGTATGTATTTCAATTCGCATAGCTTATATACATTTTATTGTGGTTTTGCATCGTGACGATTGGAACATTAGATGCTAGTCTTGCCTTATAAAAATCAATGTTAAATGACCAGGAATTGATCATCAACTTTTCATTTCGTTGTAGATAAATATACCATCACTATTTAGTAACACAAATATTTGATGTACATCGTCTTTTTTTTATAAAGTGATCGATTTGGTCATTCTTACCTATCAGTCTTAGGCTTTTACGGATAAAGAAACTACTTCAAAAGTCGAACAAACCCCAAAACAAACATTGATCATATTGTATTCTTTCTTCGTCGAAATTTCAGCATCTTTAAATATATTTATATAATCGCGTTTGCAGGATATTAGAGCGAAATGTCTTGGAAATAGATATACACAGTTAGATTTTAATACACATTGATCATTTAGCAACCAAAGACATATTACATATTATATTTAGATTCATGCTAATAATTATTGCAAATTATTATTATTGTATATGAAATTTGACTGGATATTAGGGCGAACAACACAGATAAAATGATTCAGGGATGCTAATAACCAGTCAACAAGACTAAGTATAGATTACTTATAACAAAATATTTATGACATTAATACCACTACAATTACTCTTGTTAAGTTGATTATTAGCCTAATGGACGTACAAATTATTCGTTTCTTTTTCGCCTTTCATTTTATTCTATAAAACCAACACCTTAATATGTGTCTATTTGATGTTTAAATTGTATAAACACGTTAAAAAATCAATATGTGCTTTTAGCAAACTTGTTAGTTTGATTCCCATTTGTCGTTGTTTGACTTGTGTATTGTCCGCTCCACCAAATCAGGAATTATTTTTCAACAAGTGATCGCTGTTGTCATCATAAATCATCGAGATTTTGTTTTTTCAATAACCTTGGGAATTTTATGTGGGCCTACTTATACGGTAAGCGATCTTTTCTCCCGCTCCCGTGCAACGAACCCCGCAATAATATTAGTCCGTGCGGTAATAGCTGGTGTGTAGTAAATCCATCAACTCGCAGGAAATGTTGTACCAATAATAGTAAAACATATTAGTAGCCATCTAGAACAAACCGAGAGATTTGTCCACTTGACACAAACCAGGTCATCCGAGACTAACATATGGGTACAATTTATTTCAATCATACGCTTGCACGTGTTGGTCTTTAGCAGTGGGAGAAAATCCACGATGATGGACCGGTTACCCTTCCCCAGGGTTCTCATCCCGTTCTACTTCACTATAACCTGGCTGGGTTAATTCATAGGATTTCCACGATTTCAAATTATCTGCCGCGGCCTTGATTTTACGAACCAATCAAAACACAGTTTACGAACCAGCCGTTTCGTCTTCGTTTTATAAGGGTAGATAACCAGTCGTGTCCATTTACTGAATAATTTATGTATATAATGTATATATTTCTAATTCATCTATATTGAATTGTATTATCAAAATGTGTAGTATGTTTCGCTGATGTCAAGTATGACAATGTATAACATATATATGTTTGACATGTGTTATTATTATCACTATTCGTTCTTTGTTTGAAATGTTTCATTTTGTTATATTATTTATTATTATTGAACTTATACGTGGCAATTTGATTCACTGTAACGTGTCAACGATATCACGTCTACGATATCACGTCCCGAGGAACGAAAGAACATAAACGTCTAGTCTTCATTAATAAAAATTAACCCACAGGCTAGTGGGGTAGATCGGAATGAAACAACTGAAGATGCAGGTTATCCTCCCCCTTTCCACGTACAAACTAGATATCGAGCTTAGTATACAACGCGCACACGGTAACCATTCGACCTCCCAACTCGCCTTCACCCATGCAAGGTAGTTGGTACTGCATCCCGAAGTACATAACTCATCCTTGAAAAGACAGAATGGCAATGAATTGTGAATAAGCGACACAAACAAGTTTGTCGGTTAACATCAGCTTGGATCATTACAGTTACTTGCAATGCCACATGGTGTAATGTACGGCGTTAACCCGAACCAGTTAGCTTCTGTCAGCATCAGTTAATCCCCCTGTAGGCTAACGCCCTTTGGCTCAAACACTGGTAAACCTACTGTGTCTCACTGAATGAACTCAAACATCGATACGAATTAGTAATAAGGGTTAGGTCAATTTCAGATTCCGAAATTATACGTGGTTTAAATATTTGTTTTATTGGAAGCTAATCCTTTCATGTCTTATGTATTGCAGTACCTGATGCCATATCAGCTGATAATCCTATACATCAAATAAAGAGGTCAGGATATGATGATAATATTGGTACCATTGATGAAATTTATTATCCATACAATGAATTGAGTCAACCATTAGATGAACAATTGAAACGAGGAACCCTTTTTAGATTCGGTAAACGAGGTAGTCTGTTGAGATTTGGTAAACGTAGCTCACTTTTCCGATTTGGTAAACGAGGCACACTATTTCGATTTGGACGAGGAGGCGAAAACACATGGACACCAAAAAGAACCCTTTTCCGCTACGGAAAGCGATCGGATGCCGGGGAAGCTTATCCAGAAGAACCCAATTATGGTTATGATGTAGCAAAGCGAGTTTTGGATTCTTTTCATTGGGGTCGCCAAACCGACGAATAAGAAGTAATTTCTATACAACCAGTTTATTTTGAAACTTTGTGAAATCGTTATTTCTTTCATGCAAAATAATAACTAACATTTTCACATTGATCTAGATAACAAAAGTATGTTCAAGAGTTTTATTTCATAACTGTACATTATTACTGTATCTTAAATGTCCATGGTAAGTCTACACAAATTGTTGAAGATGTTTAATAAAATAAAGTGTAAACAATGTAGTAGCTTCATTTACTCGCCGAAATAGGCGGTATTATTGCTTTTGTGTTCATAGGATCTTGGTGCCCAGAGGGAGGGAAAGCTGAGCATGAACAGCGATTTGTGTTTTGTCTGGTGCCAGTGGAACACACCTTTTCAGTTATTTGTTGTTTTCTTCCGTTTGTTCAAACTTGGTACAGATCTTCATTAGGCGAAGGCCTTGGCTGTATTAGACTATGAAAATGTTCATTTGTCGATGCTTTGGAACACGAAACAGTGTTCCTAATTGAGGTAGAATGTTCAAATAAGATGTAGATGTTCATTAAGTGAATGTCTTGACTGTACGTGGTCTCGGATGGGGGGCGGGGTACAACCTGACAGGTGGCGTGTGTCATTTATGGTAGGCTTGATCGTGTAAAAATACATTTCTGATCACGAAAACATATCAACAGAGCATTTTGAGGGCGCCTCCTAATTTTCTCAAACCCAAATAGACGAAAATATCAGCCAAATAGCTACAGATGCAAGAAAATGACGGATAACCTCCCTCTCAGCGGTCAGCGCCCTCATTTTGCGCCCCCACGCCCTTTCAAAATTCCTAGATCCTTCCCTGACGTATGACCTCTGACCTCTAACGTGACCTATCGCAACAACCGGCCAGATCTTCATATAGTGCATGTAGAGCATCGAAAGTATAAAAAATACAAAACCTTGGATGATACTGAGTTAGTGACTTGCTTCCTTTAAGTGTTTTTGAATGTGTCAAACATCTCTATAACCATTTCCACATTTTTCCATTTTGGTTATAAATTATATGCCAGTTTACCTGACACTGTACTTAACTTGTCATGTGATTTTTCTCTGCCATTTAGATTTTCACAATTCCAATCAAATGTATCTGAAATTGCCATGTGTCATCAATAGAACGGAGACATTTTCGCGCTTAGAATGTCATTGGTGTTTTGTAATAGCGAAGACTGCCTTGCCTTGTTAAGCTGGGACAATTATTGTAATAAATATATACCGCAAGTTAGTCCCCAAATGATCTAGTTTGAGCGGATAAGATGCTAACTCCATACCCGAGCCCCCTGCCCCCGGTATTACATGTAGTCTCATATCTTTGATTAGGAAAACAACCAAAAGATGAGGCCAGGAAAGATAGGTTTTTAACATTTCCAAAGACGGAAAGGTTTTGAGCTTGGGGTTTAGAATATTTGATAAATGTTTTAATGGCATGTTTGCTTGGTATTTCGCTGTATAATCGCCAATCAAAATTTAACGTAAATGGAAAGCATTGGAGCAGCAGAAACAAGAAGTAAACTGCAACCTAAGAACAAATACATATTCCATCCGTAGATAATATCATGGACCAGTCTTAACCATGAAATACAAATGATACTAGAAAGAATTGATATTATTGAGTTATCTCCCTTCGTATAAAAAACACAAGAATGCGAGAAAAGTACTTCTTTGTTTACGGTGTCTCCTGTTCTAACACATTCAATTCTTATATGGTCAATATAATGTAGCATATGCGAACAATTGGAAGTTTTAAAGGGTTATTAATTGCTGAGAACTGAGCTGACCCCTTTGTCATGTGCCGGTGTAGTTCAGCTCTGGAAGCTATCTGGGTCTCATCACACTGGCGCCGTACGTTCGGGAGTCGTCATATTGAATCCTTGTCGAAAAACTTTCGCTTCACAGTCAATTTTACTGGGCTACCTTTCAATGCCAAACGGTCGTGTGTCAGTCTCTGTGAACGCCTGTAAATAGATTGGGAAGCGAAAGCTTTTCGACAAGGATTCAATAGGACAGTTCCTGAACGTACAGGGTGAGTGTAGCGAGACCTACGTTCAGGGCTGAACTAGTTCCGGGGCTACCACTTATATAAGTAACAATTGGCCATTAGTTTCATTAATTTTCTTAAATCAATCCCATGATTATCTTCCACTCTTTGTTCATAAATTGAACCCATACACTACAGATTAACACACGTGTGTACATGTTTTGTTTTAGTTAACGATATACTATGTAACCATAGACAATGGTAACTATAGCCAATTAAAACCACAGTGTCACTATGTATATATGTATAAATATACTATACTATCCATCTTTATACAATAACATTATTTATGAATAGTCCCACGACGGACGAAAAGTACTTTAAAATGTTATTAAACCAGTGTTGAAATCAGTTTGTCTCGGCATACCTTTTATCTTTTCATCGTTTACCTTGAAACAAAGTAGTGCAGCTTTACGGTTGTTTGTACTAATATTTCTGGATACATACACACGCACATACACACACACACATCCACCGCACACCCCTTTAAACCTAAGTAAATGTCCAAATTCATGTATTTATTCTATAAGCACTAGTATTCGAAAACATAATGATCAGTATTAAAATGAGATACATATTACAGTTATGTGAATACATATAACAGTTATTTAGTTGTGAGCCGAAGGAATCATATGCAAACATACCGTATCGTATTATTAATGTTAATAACTAAACTGATAAGTATTGAAATACCATTGTAAAGTAAGGGGGTACTATGACAAAGTGACATGAGTTTAACCAAGCGCATGTCACGTTTCATACCGATATAATATGAAATTTATTGATCCTTTTTTAAATTTATTTTTGATGTGAAGATATTTTAATTAATTACATCTGATAAAGATGATATCTAATCTCCTTGATGTTTGAATGTAATTAAAATAATGTGTATATTACGTTCGGAAGGTGAGGTGAGGTGGCTGATTAGGGTGTGCTCTGTAATACTTTTAGAAGAATTTTTGCTCGAGAAAATAAGATTGCATATTACTTCATTAATTAATATCATTGGCAAGTCAGTAGATTCACATATATGTACTTAAAGTACTTAAATCAACTTAGTCAATGATGGACATATTGTTATATAAAAAAGGTATAGAACCATAACAAACTGGTTATATCTTTCAACAAAATACATGTGATTCGAGATATTCCTATTGCATCATTTGGCTTAATTTAACCAATCATTACGTCGATTGTACAGGTTCATGGTCATGAACATGCACGACTGTGCGAGATACGCTTGTGGCTATAAAGGAAACTATAGTATGTCTTTAAATCAGACTTCGATTAGATTCCAGAGGGTTACCATCTAAAAGCGCCACCCAATGAAAAAGCGCCACCCAATGAGAAGTATGACGCAAGAACTATACATATCGTTTCAATTTCTTATTATTAAAGATAACAGTTCTATTTTTTATTATTATTCATCCATGATAATACATACCTTTGATCCGATTCTGCGTACAATAACAGGTCAATAAACTGTCAACACGTTGACCGATTGGTTTACAGAAAAGCCATTTAATTAGTGAGACGTAAACAGCGTGACAGATTAATGCCTAGTTATACTAATATTCTTAGTGAGCAAATAAACTGTCGGATGATTTCACTTAATTTATAAAATAAATACAGAACCTGACTTCTAATCTCCACATTTTCAGTCAATCCAGTTGCCGTTGGATAGGAATAAAATGGCGACATTTATCTATACCCATCAAAGATCACAGATTACAACTACTATAAGTTTTTTTTTATTTCTTTTTATTATTCCTTTTATTTGTTTATAACGTCCCCGCCCCTATTGAAGCCTTATTAGACGAAACAAAACCATAAATCACTATAAAACCAGATACTCTCTTTTTTGGGTGCTGGATTCTTCCTTCGGAGAACCAATAACAAAAGGAATGAACAACAGATGAAACCAATCCACCATATCGGACAACAAGTTCGGCGCTTTCTTCGACAGCTCTATTGGATTTTAATTTGGTGTGGTTTTTGTACGCTGCAGACGAGACACCGATTTGCTAAGAATATATTTTGTTTGAAAACCATACAAATCTAATAAGAAAACTGTCAAAGGTTATTACAGTTGTTGATGAGTAATTTTATTCAAGGCTTTTTCTTGTTCCCGTAAAAAGAGCGCACAACATTGAAAAATGACACAATTTCGACCAATTTTACGACTGGACAAATTATACATACCTTAGGCATTTTTTAAGAAATTAAAACAAACAGGAGAATTATTATACACGTCAAGACTACAGACATCTTCTCTGTCATCACTTTTTAGGCGAAGAGAAAATCTATTATCTAACATGAAAATTCTAAAGCATGTCGCTCTGTTGGTGTCATATGTAATTAATGATGTTTGTAATCCGTGCAACGACCTACGCTAGGGTCTAACCAAGTACATAGCTGTATGGAAAATAGATGGGGGCAATATTGATGGTACAGTGTTTGTAGGAGAATTGCGTATAATAGTTAATGAATCGACAGTTGTTGGATATACCGGTAACAGGTGAAATATCAGGTGTTCTAAAGAGTAAGCCTAACCAACCCCATGCACGATACCGTCAAAATGATATCCGGTTTAACCTACAATTTCTGAACCAACATTCCTCGGTTTTGGTAGATCGACTAGACGCTTTGTCCTAGTTGAAAATAAATCGAACTCCAGAACTCTTGGATAAAGTCACCCAGCGCAGTACTCGCGGAGCTACCAAAATTTAAACAGCAGGAGAATAGTAAATATCTGTGTTGGTTGCCGAATGTTCCAAATTGAGATTAATAAGAATACGACTGCCACTGTTGTACGGTTAGGGTCAACTTGAACGGGTCAGGTTGTCCTACCGTTATGGAAAGACAAGCTCGCGTTTCATTTATACAAGCAACGTTAGTCATGACAGTTAGATGCATTTTTAACCTCTGGTACACTGTGACATATATCTGTGCAATTTGCCAAAGCAATGTACCGCTGCAGCCACGAAAATGTAATTTATGTATCCTTAAGAAACATTAAAATGGTGGGGGATTTCAGTTTGTCAATCAGATTACAATGTCTTGCCTTTGTAATGCTGTATCGTAAGAAAGGTTGCTGTCATTTCGAATACGTGTCCGAAAGGAAAGTGACACTTTTGTACCATAATTTGTTCCATCTTCTCTTATTTTCGATATAGGTTGCATAAAATATTAGTCCAGTCTAAATGAGATACAACCGATTTGATATTCGTGTTAAAGCCGAAAATTAGTAAACAATCCAATTTGTACTTAAATGGACGTTGTGTAAGTTAAGATCAAAAAAAAGAGCTAATAGATAATGGAAAGGGACTATGTTCAAAATTCCAGTCAAATGACATCACTGAGCCGAGTTACCGCCATTACAAGAACAGTGTAGTCTCGATGGTCATTAGTGCGTTTGTTACGATAATAAACAATGTCTCGATTATACATTTTTATACGTTCATATATATATTTGAACGTAATACGCCGTTGCACTGTCCGTGTGTCGCTTACAAGCCTGCTTGTCGCCTACATGCTGCACTTATTCACGGATCGTCTTGAACCGTTGAATATAATTTATTCCTCATATCCCAAAGATGATCCCTATTGTTTTCGGTGTATGCCGGACCCTCACGGGCAGATCCATGCCAACTTTTTATATGTCTGTTTGTCGCCTGGATGGTTTCGAAACTTTTTGTACTGACACCCTAATGATAGCATCTATCATTGTTACAGGAACAGAACCACGCGTCTGTTTCTTGACGGACCCCTATTGTTTTTTGATATATGCCCAAACCCTCAGGGCAGAGCCACGCCCACTTTCTCTTTTTCGCAAACAGGCCGCAATTCTTAATGGATCACATTGAAAAAATTTTCATACGCATACCTTAATACACTGAGGACCCAAGGGTCGTCCATGTTGTTTTGTTACATGTGTGTGTGTGGTTGTCTACAGACCACAATTTAATGAACCACCTTGGAACTTTTCATACTTATTTCTTATTCTTCAACTCTAAGAATGGCTCCCAGGCACAAAGCTACGCACACTTCTTGTGTGTCGCCCACAGATCACAATTCTGAATAGTTCGCCGTGAAACTTAGCATACCTATTCCTTGTCCTCTAAGGTTAATCTCTACTTTGAGGAATGCCTGTAGTTTAGTCGCCAAGAAATAAGGCAGAAAGAAAGAACTGTATTAGACAGGTTTAGTTCTTGTATAATGCCGGTTAAACATAGATTAAATCGTACAGAGCTTACCCAAACACGTGTCAAAATAATGCAGTTTCTTATTTAATACTGTATTTCGATCTTCGTCAGAGGGGATTATATATAGCATCTTTAGTGTATCAAACATTTAATCAATCACAGTCGTCATAACAAAAAGGTGTTACTAAGATTATTTGCTACACGAAATTGCCAAATTTACAGATGTGAATCCAATAAACGGATTTAATATTTGCTTGTGGTCATGTGTTAATTTGTATTTTAAAATTTATTTTGGTTTGTTTCCTCCATCCGAATATGTCTCCCAGTGTGTATATATAGCATTTTTTGAGATGTACAACACTTCCGTACCGCATATGGTAAGATTTACTACCTATTAATATATATTTTAAAATGAAGTGTTATAATAAATGGAGTAGAACATAAAATTCCCATGATCGTAAGTAGGTGATATAATGACATTAAATTATCTTAAAGATAACATTATGTTGATTATGATTGATGAACGACTTCCGTTTGAGATATCGGTTTAAGTTACGTGTCCAAAAGAGGCATTCTCGTGTCCAATTTGCAATGATGTTTGTGTGAAATTAATTGTCGATGACGTATTCAGTAGTTGACAGATATATACAGAACATAACTATAATGTGGAATGTGATATTGTCTTTGATTAGCGATGTCGCACTTATTAACCAACACCACTGGCATGTATTTATTGATTTCTCGTCTCTATCTCTATCGTCTGTTTTTGTCACTTAATGGGTGCAAGTGTATATTTAGCGAAACGTCATATTGAATGTTTACACTTAGTTGTGTTAATGTGACTGTTAAGCTGAGAAAGTTTATCTTGGCACAGATATTTCACTTGCTACGTTTGCGGACTATAGTACCCTATAGTCAAAGGGTAATCTACAAAGACAGGTTCAGAAACGCATGGATTGACGACTTAGACCAATGATTGGGTTTCCAGATCTCGTCTCCAAAAACTGTACGTATGTTAACACGGACCCCAAGGTTACTCGGATGTCCTGCAGATCAGTGGTCAAAATTCAAAGATGAAACCAGGTTCCTTCGTATTATGTTTGGTAGGAAGGTGACATGGAGACCACATATCAAGTACACGCACTTAACACATTATGAAGAAGACCACGGCTCCGGAAAGGGGAGCGAACCTGTTTTCCTCATGAGGATTTACCTTTACGGATGGTTGGCATTCTCATACTATTAGGGCCCCTTGAACTATTCCAGTACCCCCGGTAGATAAAGGGAATAACTAATCGGTGGCCAAACATATCTCTTTAGTTCATATCCAGGGCAACAGTTACTAGTCAGCCTGGACCCACATATAGACGGATCGCTCAGCCCCGAGAATGGTACGACGAGCTTCGGGATTTATATCCCGGGGAAAGAGTTACAGGCATAAAATAGACTGCCACACGTGCCCCGTGTACACATCGGAAATGTACCCATTCAGAAAAGTCGTATTGTGGACATGAAGCCAAGGGAAATCAAACTATGTTGTTCTAAGTGAGTTTCGAAGTAGTTCGGACTCAATAAGAAACAATGGATCGAATGACAGTCCCGAAATAATAATCCAGATCTAACTAGCGTACATCGAGTCCATGGCAAAGGGCAACCCGGTAGTATTGACATGAATTGATTTTAAGGTAAAGTTGAGCTACGTGTCGGCTCTGAATGGGCAAATTCACCTTTAGCGCTTACCCCAAAATTAGCTGCATCAAGCCTATTTTGTGGCTTCTACGGGCAAGTTTCTTGTCTACGATATCACCCTTGGTGGAAGTGGACGTAAAACTCCAGGAACGAACGTAACGACTTCAGTCCTGGTCAGAGCGCCTCAAGTTAGAACCAGGGCTCAAGAAAGACACTAACTAAAGAATCATTTACTAAGTACATGTATTGTACATAAAATAATATGTTTGGATGAATGATACAAGTATCATATGAAGTGAAACTGATGTTGTCATCAAGAACTTGATTCAAAGAACCAATACTGTAAAATTTAATCAAGGGGCTATAGTTCTTCAGCGACACTGCGTCTAGATATCGTGTCTTACTAATGCTCAGCTTTCACGCTACGAATCGCATGGAATCTGGAGTAGTTACGAAGCTGTTAGATAATTCGTTGGTTTTCGGATGGAAAATATTCCGGATGTCAAGGTAGGGTTACGATAAAGTTATGAAATGAAAAACATCATGAATTGAAGCGATTCAGTTACGTATGAGATACGGATATGCCGAATTCTGTTGCGAATACACTACGCTCAGCACGAATCCAATAGGAAGCTGTTATAGCCCAATCAATTTAGCCTCCCCCTGCCCCCCCCCCCCCAAAAAAAAAAATCACCAACCTAGAAAAAACCCAGAAAGGGGTTTGTAGTAAACAACTTCTGGACGGATTCTCAATAACATATCGAAAACGTAGATTCATGAGAGTAAGGGTGAAATTTATAATTTGCATAAATCCAAGATGGCCTCACCATGGTCGTTTTCTGTCAATATATTTATGATGCAATGTTTTTTCAAATGTGGATATAAACGACAACATTTTCGGTTAATGATAAATATTGGGTAAATGCTGAAGAACTTTCTATTTCCAAAGTTCAAAATGGTCGCCATTTTCCAAAATGGTGGTCATTAGTCGATCCGATGTTCAAGATATTCATAATTATGATGTAGCGGTGATAGATTTGAAATAAGATAACCAGTGGCTGCCAGGCAAGATACGCCCACATTTTACAAGAAATGGATAGAGAACGAACTAAAAAACAAACGCAATTTATTGTACAATCAGGGGCCATAATCAAGAAAGTTATGGTCTATAGGATTATTCTTTAACAAGGTATGACTGTTTATACATACCATATATTTTAAGGCTTTATTTTAATATATTTTAAAAATATAACTTAAAAATATGAAATTGTAGCTTTAAACGGTTTTTAAAATCGGAACAAAATTGTGACATCTAGAATATTGAAAGTAACCAAGATCTTTAAGATATAAACATGCATTTTAATTAAAATTTAATCAAAATTGTGACCTCTAAACGGTGAACAACCTTGATATACCAGAGGTTTACACTATTTGCGTACAAGGGGCGGCCATTTTCTCAGGCAGTTTGGTCCGATTTTCACAAAATTCGAACTCAAGTGCCATAACGGTGACATTTTCGAACCTTTTTTTTAAATCAGATAACTGTGACCTATAGAGAACCACAAGCTGATAACACGACTTTTCGTACAACCAGGGGGCATAATTCGAAAGGAAGATCATTAGGATATAAACATGCGTTGGGCCCCCGATCCGTCCGTGGTATTATCATCTACACCGATAGTTACCACAGGTTCATTTCTATCTATTATTCATTTCACAAGATCTTGTGATTGCCACAGCAATATTGTCGTCATCAGCCATGAACACTAGAAATCAGCCCATCCCTAAAAATGCAGGAGGGTGGGGGGAGATATGATGTTAAAACGTATTGCAAATTTCTGAATTACTTGAATCATCAGTACAAATATTCTATATAAAATTCGTATGTTATTCATCATATTCCTGAAGCAATGGCCCGAGAAATCCCTCTCTGGCCATTGCTGGATTAGCTTCTGATTCTTGAACTTTTGTGGGAGTATGTCTATCCTCCCCGTTCAATCAAAGCTATGACTTAAGTACAGCAACATGACAGTCCTTCGTTCAATCTGGGTCTTCCCTAAAACTTTGGACAGTGATTTAAGGTATTAAAAACGGTGAAAGTATGTTCGTTTCCAAGCAGTATTGTTTACATTTCATTCGACGTGATAGCCTCGTTTGTCTCGCAATTCGTTTCACTGCAGTATTCTGCTATGCACGAATTAATTGGGCATAATAAAATCGTGAGCCATGACGTAACGTTATGTAAACATATTTGGCCAATACAGTGGCGGATTAAGCTCCACCAAGGCCTGAGGCGGCAGTTTCTGGAGGGCCTATTAAAAAGGCGTGGGCCTAATTAATTTTGGGTCAGGGCCTATGTTGATTTCCTTTGGGCCTAAACCCCACCCCCCTAACATTCATTGTCTAGGCGTTTTTAATCGTATCAAAGTCTAAAAAAAATTTTTTTTACAAAATCTTTGGGCTTGCAGCCTCACTGATAATACGCTACTGGCTCAATATTGGCACTCGTTTTAAAAGTAACGCTTTTGTAGAGCAGCACGTCATTGGTAGTCGGACTACTGACCAATCAAAATTTAAAACAACAATATCCACTCATTACAGCAGTGAGTTGTGTGATTACCTCTAATCAAACGAAACACTGCGCTAGTATGGTTATTCATCAGCTACAAAATAGGGGAAAAAAATAAAATGTTTTCTTTTTATCAAATAAACAATTTGTTGTTGTTATTGCATGCAGAAAGATATGGCGTTACAAATATTTGTATTACATAAAATCATCATTTAAATTAACATCTGGTATTTTGATCCAGTACTTTAAAGCAACAAAAATGTTTCCATTTTTAAATCGAAAATTCCAATAAACAATTTATTGTTAGTTCAAGGGGAAAAAGGTGCTACAGGTAGTAGACAATACTTCAATGTTGTTTAAATATGCTTGGCTTCATAAAATAGTATGCACAAATAGTTCTTTACATAAAAAGACCAAATTTCTTTTTTGAGTGTTATTAAAGAATTTCCTATTGTTATAGCATTGTAAATGTGTTGGGTTTTTTTACATTTTTGAACTTTTCCATGTTTTCACTAAAACATAATAATAAACATAATAAACAATTCTTCAAAAAAAGTTGTCCCCACTCAAACTTTCCTACAGAACCATAGTCAGATCCTGGATTATGTGTGCAAATTACGTAATTTTAGCGTCAGTTTTTTTTTTAATGATTGTTTGTATGAAAAGAAATTGTAGGTTTATTATAATGATATATGGAATAAATTTTAAAAATCTACGGCAAACAATCCATGTTATCTGTAGATATTAAAATGTCACGTGATTACGCTTAATTATTAATGTAAGGAACATCGATGTCGCCATAAATAAAAACAAACAAAAAATATAAATGAAAATACATTTTAAATGTTTACACTTTTTATATATTAAAATTTGAATCTATATCAGTCAACAGCAAGTATGCCTTATATTGAATCTTTTTATTACTCTAGGTCATGGAAAACTGTGTGGTCTGCAAGGAAGATTTGGATAATGGTAAACAAACCGTGTGAAGGAAAGTGATTGCATCAATAACGCCTGAGAATTAAGACAAGACACCCTCCACACCTCTGCTGGACAAACTGTGTACCAAATATGCCGAAAGGAGTACTGTAACAAAAATATTAACAGCCGTGACCTCAAGAAAAAAAAGCTAGGACGCACCAACAACATGTCTCAGCCTTCGTTCGCGAGAATCGCCTTTCCGATTTAGTGAGCATTATATCTTTTGTGGACGACCTGTCAGCTGTTCGGACAAGAAGAGGGGTAACGGTATTTTCCTAGTCAGAACTGCAAATTTTCAGTTAACTATTGAACGTGCATGCAGTCAGCGTGGTGACAGTTAAGCACAAGACTTGTATGCATTAGATGCTGTTTACTACCAGGTCTGTAGCACCACCTTTCGAACCGGGAAAAACAGACACCAGCAAACCCTTCATCCGTCGAAGAAAATAACCACGCTTGGGTGGACCCATTGATGTTAACGGCAGATAATCGAATCTGCCCACAACTTGGGTTACCTGTCTTACACGTGAAGTGAACAGAGGCTAAAAAGTATGACATATCTAATTTGCAATAAAATGTTACTAAATATTGTTAATGGCAGTAATAAGAATTTATTGTATCTTTTATATTTTGCTCTCGGAGTGCCTCAAGGACGTTGCAAATAAAATATTATGATAAACAGGACAGATTTATATTTAGCTTTATAGCTTTAAGAAACAAACTCCAGATATAATTCAAAATTGTATGACATCCGGGATAATAGGCATACAATCTTATATTATACCCTTAAGTCGCATTGTACATAGTTGTTTCAGTGAATTCAAGTTTTAGCTGACGTCACCCTTCCCTAAGGGAAAAGCTCAATGATTAAGTTAAAATATTATGCGATCAGTACCAAACGACGTAATGCACAACGTAGTTAAACCCACCCCATAAAAGAAAAATGATATTCATCATAAAACTGACTTCATGAGACTTTTTGATAATTTATAATCAACTCATTTTGTTTGTTCGAGTGTAACAACATAAATAGAGGCGCTAACTTTAAATTAATGTGTGTGCTATTATCGTCAAAAAAACTGACAGGTACAATATTCCTCGAGCGTTTTATAAAAGACAAACTAGCTGAGATAAATTACTAGTCGTTAAATGAGGGTTTGTTGGACGCGTGTCTTTCATGGACAATGACTAACTTTTATTTGTTGTTTTTCTCGTATCGGATGGAATATATCTTGTGCGCAAATCACCACACAATTTCAAGGTTTGTTATCTTATTGTAATTACTAGTATTATGTGATCAGGGGTTATGTTATTTTAATTACTAGTTATATGTTGTCTTATTCCATTACTATTTATATGATGTCTTATTCCATTACTAGTAATATGTAATCAAGGTATAAAATGTAATCAGTGTTTGTTATCTTATTTTACTTCCCAGTGATATGTAATCAAGGTTCGTTACTCTATTATAATAACAAGTAACGTGTAATTCGGGGTTCGTTGTTCCATTTTAATTTCTAGTAATATGTAACCAAGGTTTGTTATGGGTTCTTAGTAGAACTTCTATTTTCCATTCAGAGTGTTCAGTTTACGATTTGACTATTTACCACACGGTATACACCCTCACTTAGTACCCACACAAATTTTGAGACCAACATAATCTAAATTTTCGACATTCAAATTTACATTAAAACCACAATAAAAAATTATCTAAATCCAATGATTTAAAAATATTTAATTGGATTCTAATTAACTGTATCAAATATTAATGGAATTCTTTAAATTATCACTTCATAAATAGGTTTATGGTAAAAATTTAATTAAATAATCATGAGATTAATCGGTATATTTTATTTAAATTTGAAATTTTATGTTTTTGGTTTATAACACTGGCTTTTTTACAATAAATTAATAATACATTCAAAACTCCCAAAGTATGTACGTGATTAAATTCCAACGAAGCACTTTCATCAAATATTGAGGCAAAGGATTAAATGATATTAATTACTTTTTTCTTAAGGTTATCTGATTTGTATCAAACATATCGCTTCGTGCTTAGTTTAATTTCCAGTATTTGGTCCCGATTTTAATTAATTGAACAATCTTTTTTTTTATTTTGACCTAAATAGTCAGATCCTTTACTTCCTGTAACGCATTGTTTAATAAGAATTGGCATCCGATTATTATATAGGTCTTATTCAGCTAAGACGGATTCCGCGGCCCACATATTAAAATTCTATTAGAGTAATACGATAATCGTTCTTGCAGTTCTTTCAAAATGAACAGTTATCAAATCTAGATCTTCGCGAGACCATGGTTAAAATTAACATACTAACCCGGGCCATCATTGAAAATTTAACCCAGATAATGTGCCACTTTCGTCCAGGTTTCAGAATTTTAATCCCATTTACAGAATCGGTTATATATGTCGGCCATGCTACTGTGGTTATTGTGTTCATCCACTGTAAGCGCACAGTCTTGTATTTGGAAGATGCGATGTCTACGAATATGGCGTATGTTGACACCTTGATCAGAACCAGTTTGCTTCGGTGTAAATCAATGTCAAGTCTGGAAAGTCGCCTTTCCAACCGTGTGCTGTTTCTCCGGCTCCTTCGGTTTCCTTCAAATTATTAGGAATTACATTGTACCATGTTAGCCACGAAATGACATAAATACGCAGTTTTCGGCTTCGTTCAACAAAGAAGTGTCGACATGAATAAAGCAAGCTGAAATATTCGGAGTAATTGACAATACTTAAAATGTCGGCGTAGACAACATTATGTGGATAAAACGTGAATACCAAACCCATGTGTACATATTTAACAGTGGAACTGAAATTGCTACATGTAAGCAGGGGCGGATACAGGAATTTTTGCAGGAGGGCATTTGCCAGGTGCCCTAGACAATGTATCCCCCCCACCCCACATTGAGCTTTTTAATCAGAGAAATCCAACATCACGCGTGACGTAAATTTTTTATTATGAATTAATATGATGACATTGTGATTCCATTTCATTGACGCACGCGCTTTGGGTGCCCATCCCGCCCAACCATCTGAGGATAAAGGATAATGCACAAGGCCACGACTATTTTCTCCCCGGAGTTAGGGCGTGTTTAGGAACCTATTAATAACCCGTAAGAATCTATAAAATACTAATATGGCATTAAATCAATTCAAGATCTGGGTTAAGGTGGTGTAGACTTTAACACCAGTTAGATCAGTGTAACACTGTGCTGTGCTACCTCAACCTCGTATACCCTCTATAAAATCAAGGTGTGTTGAAGTTGTGTTAAACATGGATATGTTTACACACCATGGTCTAGAAATCCACAAGCTAAAAAACACTATTTTCCATACTATCAAGGGTCAAACTCCAGGAAGTTACGGTATGTTATGCGCTAATAGGGAACGGAACCGACATCTTTGGTACATAAACATGTAGTTTCATCAAAATCTGATAATAATTGTGACTTCTAAAGGGATCACAACCTTGACGTGCTATACTTTTACAGTATTTGCGTACAAGGAGCCAACATTTTCTCAGATAGTTTGGGACCACAGGCTAAAAACACGATTTGTCTTACAATCAGAGGCCATAATCTAGGAAGTTATGATCCGATATGGGTTATAAACATAAACATTACGTTTCATCAAAATCCGATAAAAATTGTTCCACGAGCTAACAAATTGATTTTTCGTACAATCGGGGGCGGTAAGCCATGAACTTTGGGGATATACCTATACTCTTAAGTTTTGTCAAAATCGGATAAAAGTTGTGACCCGGTAGAGTGTCCAGAAACAAATTGTTACACATATAGTTCCTGCAAATCTATTTCTTAAATTAGGAATTTTATATCGAAAGTATAGACAATTGGGAGGGGGGTAACACACATGCGACACGGATACTCATGTTGTGTAAAAAATATCCTTGTTAAACACAGCCTCAGCACCACAGACCTTAACTCAGATTGATTTCCAATACAGAGGGGTCTGAAGTTGAGTTGGCACTGCGTTACACCAGTGCGACACTGATCTAAATGGTGTTAAACACTACACCACCTTAACCCAGGACTTGGATTGGCCCACTGGTGTAAACAGTTATATACCACACTACAACACTATATTGACACAACTGTAACCCGGGACTTGAATTAACCCATTGTAGTGTATCAAGAATATCTCATTTAACGAGAAATAATAAGAAAATCCACTTTTCAAAGCATTAGTCAGAGAGAACAGCGCCCAGCGACTTTTTAGAATTGATAATTGACAATGATGACATTTATCGACTGAATAGTTTACCCAGCTATTAAATATTGCACTGCCGAATTGCAAGTACATGCAAATTCTGATAGTCATGATAAACAATATCGAAATCATGACGCACATTGACTGATTGACCTGATTTAAAAAGAAGTTAGTTACGTATTTGACAATCAATCAATGTACATTCATTTTTGACGACTGGACTGAAAAAATTCAGAATATTCCATACTTGTGTGTTACCATTGAAATATCAAAGACCTAGTTATTGTCATAAAGTTTGGAATGGCTCCTCTGATCTTGCGCTGATCAATCAAATTTATTTATGGCGTAGATCGTGTGCCAAGTATTGGTCAACGTAAGAGCACACTTTAAGAAATATACAAGAAGTGTTGTTTACCACAAACGTTCCTCAACTTCAGTAGTTCTAGGGTGTACACGAATACTGTGTCGGGTACTCTACAGTAGACATTACTTAAAGGTAACTGGGAGAATTTATTTTAATTTCGAATCTTTACACTTGGTCCAAATGGATTAAAATTCAGCAGGTTCAAAATAATAGTCCGAAAGAATGACAAAGTAAGTGAATTAATCTTACGTGGTTCCCACCAGGTGATATAACCATTGCTCTATCATTAATTGAAATAACAAATTGTTGTGTAAAACGATTATTAATGATGAATATTTGTTTTCTAATCACAAAACATCGCAATTTTTAAGAAAAATAATTCACTGAAAGCACACTTTTTATAACGTCTGTAACATTGTTTAGTTCTATTCCACGTAGCCAGTTTGTATAAATCTTCCTCAGTATGATTTTTTTCATTTATAGATATTTGCAGTGTTTCATATATTTACAAAAAGTGGTTATTTTTAGCTAATGTTAAGCAAATACTGATTTTAAACAAATATTAAGGAAGCATATTATTGTTAACGCTCAAAGAATCTATAATTAATTGATGGGGGTCTTTTCATCCCAATCTAAAAAGGACAAGTTCTGGTTAAATTGAAAGGGTTTAAACAGACACTAACAATGCTCTTGTCTGTAACATAATGGATTTCAACACCCGCTTCAAAGAAAATAAGTTCGGTGTCAATGAAGTACAACATGAAGTAAAAAACAGACATTTGCTTATATTGCTAGTTTGATTCATTGCCATTTTTCTATACCTTTTTCGCATATAATTTTAAAAAATTTAACACTTCATTTTATGAATGAGGCTCTTTTATTATTTAAAAATAACTCCCAACATTGTCTTGGGATGAGCTGTGCCTGCAGGATACTAGAGCAGTAAAATATAATGCATATAACACGTATAGACAAGAGGTTTAATTCCACTATGCGAGCGGATTTAACATTTGCAACGACATATTAAATAGGGTTTAAACTAGGCGATCCTTCTCTGTCTACAAAGCGTTATGAATCTTTAAGTCATGGGGACTCTTTTACTTCAATCAACTCTTACCATCTGAATGAAGATTCTCCACAGGTTTTAAACTATTCATTGAGTATATGTACAAGTGATTAATTCTAAAAGGATTCTTGAATGAAATATTGTATAATTTTTTACGAGTATAAGAATAAATCTATTCACAAGAACGTTATTAAACTTTTAAGCTTTGTCATTTTATGGTTTGCGTGTAACACACCCTGGGGGTACATTTGTTCACAGAGCGTGCTATATGATACTAGGGTATATTGTTTATAATGTGGTTGTGCACATAAAAAGGAAAAAAAAATACTGGTGGTTTTGTTATTTTTATATTTTCCGTTATCACGAAGACGTAAAGGGTTTCATTCAGTACAGAATACGTCACCCAATCTCGTAACATAAAATTTATATTCTGCGCAATTGTCTCGATACCGTTGCAGTGTCCGTGTGTGCCATTCTGAACCAAGATTATGAATTCATGGGTTACCCTTCCTTCTGATAATATCGTTTAAAATGTATCTCGTAACACTGACACATATTTCGCCTAAAGCTGCACGGATCACAATATGCATGATTATAAAATGGTATTTGTGCTGAACTACCGTTACGATATTATTATTATTATTTCAGACACAGTTTGTATTTGTGTTTTTCAGATGAAGGGATCAGTTGTTTGCAGTGTTGCTTTGATTCTTTTAGACATATATTTAACCACGTGTATGCCCATTACTAAAGACGCTGAAAATACTACACAGATATACAATGATGTGGCTGTCACCCACACAACTGATGGTGTATTAAACGAGATAGTCAATTTTGTGTTAGAGGACGTTGTCAATAAGAACACCACAGACTCGAACGACAGTGCAGTCAGTAACACTGCTGCTTACAATAAAAGTAAACTTTTAAAGAAAGAAATGCTATCGAAACACATACAAAAGACGGGAGTGAATTTTATGAATTTAGGCAAACCAGTTGTAGCTGACACTCTAAACAAACTGTACAGAATGAAACTTGGCAGCAAATACCCAAAATATGCGTTTGAAATATTAGATGGACAATCAATATTTGAATATTTGTGGAACAAAGAGAAACAAAATATTTTAAAAAAACATTCGAACTCTAGTGAAAATAAATTTTCTAAAAATGCTGTTCCAAATAAGACGAGTGTGTTGGGTTTACCAACGATCTATGGTGACAATCTTGTTAATACAATTGAACCGCAATACACAGCATACAAACAGAGCATGGGGCATAAATCAATAAGATCAAGTAACAAGACATCAAAAGTAATATCTGAAGACTCTGTTGTTTTACCTAATGTAACTTTGAACGGTCTCGAATCGGAACTTAAACCATCTTCTACCAGTCATGATGATGATGACACAAATGATTCCTTTGGCGTACATCCCATACAAATAAGTCATGTGCAGGCAGTATCCGAAACAAATGATATTAAGATAGAACCAACAAGTTCGTTAGATGCGCTTGTGCATGAAAAAACGGCTGTGGCAGAGAAAATATATGAGAAACAGTCAGTTGCAATCAATGCCCATGTGTCATCACAAGCAGAAAGATCCCCGGACAATTCTGTTGTGGAATCTTCCTTTAAAGTATACCCAGACAGTGCATCCTTAACTGAATTCTCAACTTCTTTTAATCAGGATCATACCAGAGAGGTGATTTCTACTTTTAGCAGTCTGGGCAGTTCTGATGGCGGTATTCCGGTTTTAAATTCAGCTTCATTTCATATCGGAAAGTCCGCTTTAAAACTTCTAAATGACCCGCGGCCAATTGTAAAATTGGCTGAAATACCCAATTCAAATACTGAAATCAATCCAACTGTGACAATAGATTACGCAATACCAGCTACTGAAACACAAAATACTATAGTCATAGAAAAGTCAAACTACAGTTATCAATCAACTACTCAAATATTGCCATCTAGAGTTCAGATATTAGCAACAGAGTCGATGAGTGACTTAGAAATCATGCAGCGAGATTCAAGAATCACACAACTTGATTCAAATGTTAATTATATTGCCAGTTCGTTTGTGAATGGTGTCTTTATAACAGCCACTGTAAACGATTTATCAGCAGTGTCAGCAGCTGCAGTAGAGGAGCTATCGGTGGCAGTAGTAGAATCATCCGTAGCAGCAACAGGGGAGCCACCATCATCAGTTTCGGCAGGAGAACCACCAGTGTTGGGTTCTTTAGACCTACCAAACCCAGCTGGTTCGATAGTAGCAGCAACAGGAGAATCATCATCAATAGCAGCAGGAGAACCATCAGTGTTGGGATCTTTAGACCTACAAAAGTCAACTGCTTCGGTAAATGAATCTCGGGGAGAAATTACAGCGGACTCTGCAACCACAACATCAAGAGGGCCAGCTGTTAGTAAGGGCGCCTTCTCACATAATGTGGCAACGGTGCATTTTCTAACAGTGACAACAGGGGCACCTATCCAAATCGTTACTACACCAGCACCAAGTCCAATGCCAGAGTTCAACTGGTGTAAGTTTCTATGCAATGTCATGTAAGTATATTCATTTAAGATACATGATTTATATTCTTAGCAGTAATAAAATCCTACTTTAATTAACCAATAAAACATTTGTGTAATGCTCTTGTCCTCCAACCAGGAGTTTCGAGGTTTAATCCCAGGGTTGGCCGAGAAAGTTCATTGGGATTTGGTTTTGTGGTTTCCCGTGTCAGTTGCGCAGGACTGAGGACCTTGCGAGGAACAGCGTCTATATACATAACGTGACCAAAAACTGAGGACCCGTGTACACGTTAGTGTGAGCGTAAAAGAGCCATAGGCAGTTGTCTTTCGGATAGGAGTAGGCCGCAGTCCTGGCAGAAATTTCATCGGGCAGCGTGGCTTATGCCAGTCTTCATTTTCTCGGTTGGTGTAGAAAAGTAGGACGTTGATGATGTACACCTGGCGTGGTTTTCAAGCCAAAGACAGGGTGTTTAACTCTGACTTTTTAATTTATTTTTTAGGTTGCAATGTTCACCATCCTGTGTTGGTCATATTTCAAGTTGGAATTAAATAAAGCCGGGGGTCGCAGCCAATCCTATGAAATGGTGACGTCTTATCTGGCCTGTGTCGTCGGTACATCAAGGGCAAACAGTTTCGGTCTGGTGACAATCCTGTGAAACATTTTGTACATAATATATAATGGCTAACAATTGACGGATTGCATTGCTTTTGTCATATAAGCGCTACAAGATCGAACAGAGGTGGGCACGAAAATGTAAACTTGTATTTATTAAATGCTAGGAAATCCTAATAAACGATAAAGAGACAATATATCTAATAGTTTATGAAAATGTTGAACTATTGTACGCTCTTTGGAGTATGAGAATTAAAACCAATGTGTATTCTTGGGAAAATATGTAGTATAACGTTATATTTTTTATGAGTCGATTCAATCAACCTCAGAAGAATTTATGTTTTGTTAAATTCAGTTGAAACAAGCATGCGTTAAGGGGCTACTGTGGTCAGCGGCGGATTTTAAACTTTAACGGATCGTCGTCATCTTGCTGACGTGTAATTTGTTAACGGTGCGTTAAATTTCTGTTGCTGGAGAGAGTCAATTTCATAATTTGGTTATAAAGTCTTTCTGTATATATTTTTGTTATATAAGAGAAAGGTAGTAGTGTAGGCCTAGTCTGCTCCTCAATCCTTTTCTGAGAATAAATTATTGTTTATAAAAAATTAAAACCAAGTCAATTTCATTATCCGTTACCTAATCCAAGAGGAGTTGGTGTTAACAAGAAACTGTGCTGCAGTCTGTTTTCAAGACAAAAAGATACCTATAGAATTTACTACAGAAAACACGAAAAATCTATAAAATATTATAATATTTTCCTATAGAAATTTTAGCACAAATCTGTATGAAAAGTTGTTGAATTTGCAATAAATAAACTGGAGAATATTTGGGTCTTACATGCCCCAAAAATTCCGTAGCGTCTCAATCCTCTTAAATGTCCTACAGAATCCTATAAAAAAACACTGGTAATCTATAGGACTTTTTGCTAAGGGTATACTTCGACTTGAAGCCGACCAATGCCACACTGGGCCCTGTTTCACTAAAATAGATTTTAACTAAAATCAAAATGAAATTTTAAATTTTATACGTTTCATGAAGATTGATTGTAACTTAAAATGCGATTTTAATAGATTTTAGTTAAAATCGCTTGCGCCCGCGCAGTGCACATTTCCGCTGCGGGTACTTACGGTGAAAGCAAATACGCTTCGAAACTGGAAACTGTTGACAGGTTGAATTAACGGTTGCAATATAAATGGGGAGAGTTTCATACGTTGAAGCAATGTTTGCACTCGGTCAGACATTCGTAGAGAGGTGAAATAAATGATTGTACGGCGTAATATGTGATTCGAAAAATATCGTTTGGTTGGCCTTGAACTTGGCATTTGATTCGTGACATGGGAATTTGATTTTTACTCGCAGGTTTCAATGGAAATAAAGTGTATCCATATACTAAATCGCATGGATTTGTAGTTTTATGGAAGATTGTCACAAACAATATGATATTTGTGACTCAAACGGCTAATCTAGGTTGTAATTTTTCGTCGCATTTTAAAAGTATTTATCAACTTTGAAGTTAATACACCAAATAGCCAATGTTCCGATGACTAGATTTGACATGCCATTCTCATCTCAGCCTTTCAATGATAGCCTACTTTGAAAATGATACTTACTCAATTAAATGATTTTTTCCCTAAGATAAAATAGCTTTGGCTCCAATGCCAGTTATTTTTGTTGTTTTATTAACGTAAGACTTCATTAAGAAATAATAATAAATTTATATTAAAATTTAATTTCAAATAGGCCTAGGCCTATAACATTTTTCAATAAACACATTTGAGATTATTGATTTATCTCCTTACAATATCGTCATAACCCCCAATAGTATGCGTAAATACTACATATTATTATGGTTTGCCTAGTATTATAGGCCTTTAGGCCTTCTATAACCAAGAAATGGGCCATATTAAACCATTGTACACGAACATATTTTCTTTATAGACAAGAGGGCTCTTCTTTCCAAGACATTGGATATGAATAAATCATTTTCTTTTAGTGTTTAGTTTACTGGGGTTTTGAGTGTTTTTTTTCTCGGAGTTCTAATAAGGAGCGCCATCTAAATGCTTAAATTGACTTACAATAAAATAAACGAGTGAAAAGAATTTGAATGAGAATTGTTTTTGTGAATGGTGGTTGGAATATTAAAGATTATGTGACCGGGCCGTTCACAATATTATCATTATTCCAATTATATCTATATGTCGCAATATATGTAACAATGTAGCTCTAATCAATGTTTGTTAATGTCTTGATTTTAAGTTAGGACAGGGTGACGGCTATCCTAAGTTAAAATTTATTTTAGTTAAAATTGTCCTTAAAATGGGTTTGTGAAACGCCACTATTTTAAGTTAAGATAAGATTTTAACTTACAATATTATTTTAGTGGATTTTAATTGAAATGCTTAAAATCGTTTTGTGAAACTCATATATCTTAAGTTAGGATGAAATTTCAGTTTAAGACGATTTTAAGGAGATTTAAGTTTTTGTGAAACAGGGCCCTGGATTATAACGACATGTCAGTTTACGGGGCTTCAGCAACAGACGTTCTCTCGTTTAAAGATAAGTTACGCAGCTTTCAACAACCAACTCAAGATATATATATATATATACATGTATTATTACTTGTTGATTGCGCCAAGGTAGACATGATCATTAACACGTGAAGGTATTTAAAATACCTATAAACCTTTAAGGTGTTAAAACTATATGAGGAAACCATTGTTAACATAATAGATTGATATTTTGGAGCTACAAACTGTTTTTTAAAATTCTTTTGGTTAACGAATACATATATTTTAGTTAATTAAATAACCCGATATATTATACGCCTACCATTTTAAAAAAAATAATAACTTATGGATCAAACAATGGTCCTATTATGAATAGTAGTAATTTAACAGGATCTTATATATATGCACGGTGGTATTGTCAAGTTTGATTGATCATGTTGTGGTCCTATAAAATGGTACACTGATAAACGGAAATAAAATTACAGTAATAAAATGTTTTCCATTTTAATACCCATGTATATAGTCCATTAAAGGGGTTGTTAGCTATAGATCTCCAACAATTAGAGCCTTTACTAACATCCACGGTGCTTAATTTAAGCTGTATTTAAATACTGCGAGCGGTTTATCAAGAAACAATAGTTAGTACGGCTGGATTTTTCAGAATTGGCTATTGACAGTGGCACAAAGTTTTGCCCAGTATATAAGCTAGGGGAAGAGAGTGGGGCTACGCCCAAACATTATCCAAAATTCCGGATGAAGTACGCGATTTCGATTATGTCAGGAATAAAACACCTAATCAATAGAATCGTTAATCGAATACTGGGTATGGATGGTTTCGAGTGGAAAAATACGTTTCATTAAGCAGTTATTTCATAATAAGATTACTTAATTGAATATGGTATTACACAGCATTATCAGCATTTATTTTTGTTGAAAGTGATAATGTATTAATGTATGTGCCTATCATGTCTGATACGATTGGTTATATTAAGATTGAGGGTACATTGTGACAACAGTCAAAATAAGTTATAATCAGTCATTATATACAAAAATATACAACAGTCAAAATAAGTTATAATCAGTCATTATATACAAAAATATACCGGATATATCCGGCATACAAATGTCTAGAAGACATTGGGTAATCATTCATAATATATTGCCTATGTCTTAGTCCTAATGGTGTCAGCATTCCTCAACTCGAGTATTTCTTGTGACAATTTTACAATATAGTTAGCGGAAGGGCATAGAATTAAAGATAGAATTAACGTCCTATTCTTCTGTGCCAACCACGATAAATGAGGACTGGCGTACTCAATAATGAATGCTAAAAAGAACATTTTGCCAGGACAGCACGTAAAAGATCCCTTGGCAGTTCGAATTCGATACCCATCTTCATTAGCCCAGTTCGGAGCATAACAGTAGGACGTTTTCTGTTCTTACTCTCTGAGCCAACGTGGTTCCAAGATGAATTTAGGCATTTTGGCAATCATTTCCGAACGGAACAATATTTCAATCTGAAGCTTTTCGATAAGACAATAGCGTCATGTCCTAATATTTATTATAAAACAGGTGAGCTTCCTTCACACAAGCGTTCGGGGTTGATTTACTAGTTACCGAATGTTATCACTTCAATAAAATCAAGTATCTATCAATAGTTCTAGAAACTTTATAAAATTTATACTAAAAAAATATGAAAAATGTAAAATAACATCTGTGAAAGAGTCGATAATGATGGTTAACTTTCATACTTTCATAATGGATTTTCAAAGTTTGAACCGAGGGACTTCGTGTAATATGACAAGTGTAAGTTTATTCCACAAAGTTTTGGAGCATGATAATAAAAACACAATACAGGTAACAATTCTATGGAATACAATCACTGCTTATTGCTGTTCGTGATTTCTAATAGGTTTCTAACAAGCAATGATAAAATATAAATGTGACGAGACAATATAAAACAGAACTTGGATAGTGCTGACCAACCGTTATCTACACCGTAATTTTCGCATTTGAATTGCATGGTCGGATCAAAGGCGTCAGTCAGGTCTAACATAATTCAGTAGGAAAAAACCATTATGAACCTTGACTCCCATATTTGAGTGTGGGCGTATTATGTCGCCACCCTTTCCGTCGGTCAACAATGGATGCGACAGAGGCTATAGTTTTCGACGGATTCTATTCAAATTTGGTGTGGAGCATTGTGATCATGAGGTGCGACAATTGTTCTGGAGTTATACCTCCTTTCCTAACAACCTTGTGAACGCGATAAAGGCTACACTTTTCGGTGTGCAGCATATTGTGACCATGACAGCACGACCGGGGTTATTCCCCCTTTGCCGAAAACATTGTGATTTTGATAGACACTACATTTCGCCCAATTACATATATCACAAACCACACTTCCCTCGTAGAGAACGTCCCTATTAAACGGGTTGGTGCAGAAATCAGACAAGTAGGTCGTTACACTCATTTTTCATTTCATGTATTAAATTATGCTAGATCTTTATTTTTAGATGGTTTGGTTTTAAAACTAAGTCAAGGGATCAAAAGTTTCTTGTAATGATCGTTAGTAACGGCTTGCAATTAGCAACTGAACCGACCTGCCGAATCAACTCGCGGCTTAATTTTATAAAGATTAAAACAAATAAAGAAAAGACCCCCCCCCCCCACACACACACACACACATACCTCCTGTGCTTGGCAATGCAGCAGGTACTAGCCATTTATTACGAACATCCCGTTAGCCTATTGAATTTCCAAAAGAGAGAGAGAGGGAGATTTCGTTTAACGTACACCCGACACAAACTATGTCATTTCGGGACTAAGAAATGGTTAATTTTATTTTAATAATTAGTTTGCGCGTAGTGGTCTTTAGCAGTAGGAGGAACCCGGATAAAAACCACGAGGTTGGACATGCGACCCTATTCCTTGGCACGTACAACCTCAAATAGATTAACCCATGGGTTAGTGGAGTAGAACGGAATAAAACCACTTGGAATACCGCGGGTGGGCTGAAATGTTCGTCTTCGCTTTCACATAATTTTACAAACTGGACCGATCGCGGTACTCATCAGACCGCAACTTCTTGCGATCTAGTCCCTGTCCCTTAAAGGGACAATAACATTCTTGCTGGCTTGGTAGCTCCAGAAAATAAATAATACTCTTATTCTAAGTACTAGATGTTTAAATGTCCTACCTGTTGTGTATATTATCCATTACAACCTATTTTATTTGTCCAGAGGGTTCGAAAATATTTTAAAATCCAAGTCACATTTGAAAAGGTTTACGTTAGACTTTTCAAATCAATTGGTTGAATTTTTCCAATTTTTTAAATTAGGTGTGTTAAGATGAAATTTATATCATCATTTAATTGGAATATTGTAAAATAATACGATTTGTTGACCAGAATGAAGATTGGGACATATTTTTCAGTTACAACAAGAGTGTTATTGGGGCTTTAAGCATAATTGACTCGCTAACAGGAGCTCACAAGTTCACTCACGGTTCTGGCCTTCTATAGTTCCTCTGTATATTCCAGGAAAAATGCCTTGTCGATAGGATTGGACTAAAGAACACGGTCCCGTGTACACAGAGCACTTGATAGTTGGAATTCGAAATAAGCTCTTCTTTATTCTTGCCTTTTACGCCAAGGTTTGTCCGATTTAGATGAAATTTGTATCTCAATAAATAATACTTCGTTGCCCGAACGTCGACCATTTTAATAATATCTACCATCATGACTAATTGGCTTTTTCAAAAGATAAGTCCCCAATTGTGATACCTGTATCTAAACTATAGAAAGAATTCTCTTATTGTGTATATCAATGAATTAGATGGTATTAATTTGTATTCGTGACCTTGTAGAAGGGTGGGCGAAAGATGTTAAAAATCAAGGCTTTCTCCGGTTGAATATATACACTGACATTAAATCCAGTAATATCTACATGTATATATAAAAAGTATTTCTCTCTAAAATAAAAGGCAAAATGGTTTTATAGGGATCTTACATCACATTCTGTCTGAAAATCTAATGTGAAGATAATGAATAAATCTAACATTGCCCACGTCACATTCTTTTTCAAAATGGCTTCCTTTGTTTGTGCATTTCTTTTTATTTTGTCAATCTGTCTCGCAAATATAAAAACTGTTTTTCATTTTGAACACAATGCATAGATACTTCAATCAAACACTATTGTTAGCTTAAAATCCAAAGGAGCATCGCATATAAACTGTAGCATAGCAACATCTGAAAGGCTAAAGAACCCCCCAAGTCTTCTTACTAAAGTGGGGGAAAATAAAACATTTGACATTGTAAGTATGAAACAAAGCGAACATTCGCATAGCATCCCACGTTATTCCATTTTTTCTTGGGAGTCTCTTTTCCCATATATAAAGAATATGATCTTTGGATTCTTGTCATTTATTCTGATGGGGTGATTAAGAATTGAAGACGTTGCCGAAGTATGAACCAAATCTTTGAAGACTGATTTATACCACCTATCATCTACAATGATACGATCGTTTATTTGTGAGTATTTTTGCTTTATTTCCAACAAACTCTCAGATAAATATGCATTGAGTAAGAATAAGAATGGGGGGGGGGGCGTTTTAAGTTTGATTGGACAAAGCCGATTGTCAAGTACCAATTATGGGTATGGGTACAATGCCGGATTAACCATGGGGGGGGCTGGGGCCTGGAACATGTGGGGACCCCTGATCACTGACCGCGAGCGCCAAAGGCGCGAAGCCCCGCATAGGGTGGGTGAGGTTTGGTGGGTTTTCTCTCCACCCCCCACCCCCCACACCCCCGAAATTTTCAGAAATTGGAGGCCAGAAACGTGATTTCCTGGCATTTCAGACACTTGTGTTGGAGCCATTTAGAAGTACCTCCCCAGAAAAAAATAAAATTCTGCCACCAAATTAGCGCATTCTGACGTTATTTCAGTGGGCCAATCCATGCGAGTGCTATTTCTAGAGGAGGAGACTGTAAGTGGGCAGAGCGACATCAAACCTAATTTTGAAGTCGCTCAGTGATAAATAACGGGGTTACTTGATTTGGAATCGTATTATACCCCCAAGATAATTTGATGAATGGAGGTCGTAACGTTACGACCAAGCCGGACTCGATGTTTGACAAACAAAATGGTAATACGAGATTTAATCAAGAAATATGAATATTTCGTGTGATCATGGTGTGCATCTCATCAAATTCAGCTTATAACCACAACAAATATCAACAACAACAACAGCTTATATACAATCGTACGTCAATCTGAGGCAAAATTCGCGCTACTCGAAATGATGGGGACGTGTAAGGTGTTCGAGTTATACGATAATTGAGTTAGACGATGGTCGGTCCGGTAGGAGATCTCACGACAATAAAAAAAACATGTGTTACACCCATCACCGGATTACACCGAATTCTCGGATGTCGATCGCAACACAACATGGATTGAGGGGGCCCAAGGGACTTCCGATGGAGGGCCCTCCAAGCATCGAAGGGGCCCCGTCACTAGGTCACCGGCCGTTGGAATCCTCGGTCCGACCATGCTCGAGGCGCGCAACTGAGATTTTTGTGGGGGGCCCCCTAATGTGGTGGGCCCTGGGGCCTGTGCCCCATGGTTAATCCGGCGTTATATGGGTAGCCAATACAGCACAATGGCGGATAGGGCGCTGGTTCACTAAACATGTTTGCTAAGAAAGTTTCTCCGGTATTTATCGGCATCATTTCGCATAAGGGACATGGCAAGATCACACACACCGAGGTCTCGTATAAGAATCTTTGACAGTTGGAATTTAATTAGTCCAAAATATCCCTTATAGAACATTTTATGGCGCTGAGCTAATGGGGACGAGCTCGAACAACCCATTTTCTCTCTCCCACGCTCTGGAAAAATGACTGGCCGTATGAAATTTGGGATGTCGTCAATGGTAAGAAGCCATAATTATAGAAAGTATATATAACAAGCAAAACTTTAGATATGTAATCAATTATGGCTTTGTTCACTATAACTACTTAGGGTTTCGTCATCATATCTTTGATCAGTGCTTGTTATATATACTTTCTATAATTATGGCTTCTTTTTACTGTATATAAATACTAGATGTTTTACATATATGTTATCACTTGCTTGATAAAGACGAGAGTATCATCGTCGAAACGTTGCATGTTAATAAACCAGTAATTGTTAATCCATAAAATAGTGTTATTGTGTTACTGTTCACTTACTAAATGCCACTAGAAGATATTTTGAACTATTATCTAATCCTGTGAATATCATCAGCAATTCATCATATCTTTGTATATACTGGAGCAATGAAATTGCCCTCAGTGACTTAAATTGTGCCAGTATTGGTGGAATCATGAAAGAGAATTCCGTCTGTATGTCTGTCCGTCACACATTTTGGGACACAATAACTCCTTCTAATTGAGCTAAAATATGTTCAAACTTGGTGTAGCGGTTTATTATTAGGTGAATGCCTTGAAGTAGAAAGTGCAAACTTGGGGTAGATGTCTGTTAGGTGAATGCCTTGGCGGTATTCAATCCGGGACATTATCTAACAAAGGTACTTGATTTTGTTTTCTTAGTTAAATTATAAAATAATAAATTTTTACCGCACATATTACCGTGGATTAATTTATATATTAGTGACAAATGCCAATGGCCCATCGTTACTTTAAGACGTCTAAATTCAACCCATTAAGAGTTCTTCTCTTACGTCCAATGTACTCGATAATACTAATTTTTAAATAAAAACGCATGTCTGAAGGTTACCCATAAAAAATACATAAAATTTTAAAAAAAACGGTACATATGAACCAAAAACCTATGAAATTTATTATTGACTGAAAAACGTCTAATCTTTTGATCTCAAACCCAAAGTTTTATTGTACTCTGTGCGTCATAGAGTGAAGTAACTAAAAGAAATGTCCCAGGATCTGATCTCTCCTCCTTGTACCCCTCTGGGAATCACGTCATTGGGGGCGACTTAGAGATCTGAGTAACTGATTAAAATTCATAAGTAAAATCAGGTCGAACTTATTTATCGAAAATAAAGCGACCATACTTTTATTGGAAAATATATAAATTTTCATCAGATGTATTCGGAGTGATTATTTAAAATTTAATTAAGAAAAAAAAAAGGTGTAGATGATCTCCAAGCTTGGATCCATCCGTAGTAAACAAGGTCCCAGGGTGGAGAGGGTCTATTCAATATTTATAAGGTGGGAGAGGATTGAATAGAAGTTTACAGGGGATGACGAATATTGCGACATTTACATCCATCTGTGTAAATACTGAACGAACTGGACCATTTTTTGAGTTGGAAACCAGAATAAGAGTAGACCATAGTTCCACCCATTTTCCCCCATAGTACACTGATGCACGACGTTAGTCCCGATATCATTTCATTGTATCCTCAATAAGATATCTCTCTAAACCTTAAAGCCATGTTTCTCAACCTTTTCTCAGCGCTCACCCCTAAATGAATTCTTAACCAATCCATTTACCCCCAGAGTTTTGAGGAGGTTACTGACCGCGGAGCCGTGGCCGGCGAAGCAGGTCACCGCAAGCGCCATAGGCGCGAAGCTCGTCAAGGAGGGTTAAGGGGGGGGTCTCCCCCCTAGGAAATTTTTAGAAATTGGAGCCCGGAAATGTGATTTCCAGCCATTTCAGGCACTCTTCAGGCATTTCATAGGAACTTGAAAATGGCCTTTTTCTATAGAAGCCATCCGATATGGACCGCGGATCCTTGCATGGGCCTGCACCCCCTGACCACATTGACATTGAATATGGAATGAATACGGATCGAAGGTGAGATTTAATAATCACCAAATTTATATTTTAATGAAAATACGTTGTTTCCAGTTCAGTGCGAAATTTGCTCCTGGTGATTGTCACAAACGACAGTGTTTGAGAGTGCTAAATCTCAACTGCACAACCTTTATGTGATCATTTTTGAAGTTACTGGGAGTGTGGTCATTCACCCCCTGGATGCCAGTCATTCCCCCCTTGGGGGTGAATTCACCTCAGGTTGAGAAACGCGGCCTTAAAGGCTGATTTTACTAACATGTTGTGGTGATATGTGAGTAGAGATTCACTCAGTATGATATTTGTGTCTAAAAAATACAGAAAAGTATATGTATTTATACTACTTGGACATCAATTAAATCTTTGATATTTGGTGCGTTTTGAAGAATCAATTAAACATACATTACACAAGAACTAAATCTGCCTACTGCAGGTCTGTCTTTAGGCTTGAAAGGTGCAGATAAGGAACCCGAAGTCACTTTGTGACGAAACAGCACAAGTGTAAGATCTGGTTAACGAACGAGACAGGGGTCTATAACAGGAGGAGGACCCGGAGAAAACCCACGAGGTTGGATAAACGATCCTTTACTCCTTGCCACGTACAACCGGGGAATCGAAACCACGAATGTATTTACAATATCTTTTATTTATTACAGATTGCCTTATGGTGACATGGCTGTTATGTGATCTGAACAGAACCGTTGCATCACCTCCTTGTCAGTGCAATGCCTGTATATCAATCGCTAATTATCACCAGAGATGTGCCTGTTGTGTTTATAGTGTAATTGGTAAACGGGCATCATATAACACAGAACACAAATCACTGAAAAATAAACCGACGGACAATGAACAAAGAATATCCATGTTTCTTTTGATGAGATCTAATTCTAATCGAAATAAATACGGCGACCACGATGTAATAAACTGAAGTAAGGATGTCAACTGTTTATTAAATATAAAAGCGGAAATGAATTGTGATAATTGTATATATTTTCGACATATTAAAGGGCAGTGAATACTTTTTCAATCTGGAAAATAAAGTATCATAAATATTTCTCATGTGTTTTTGACAGAATTGTATTAATGAAAATGTTGGTTTTATACCTATTTATTTATATATATATAAATCAACACCTTGAACTCAGTAGGCTCTGGTGCTGGATTTCCAAAAGGCTCTGTATCAGTAGCAAAAATAAAACGGACCACAGGAAGATTGTCGACTAGCCCAGAGTTTCCTACTCCACTCCATCACGATCGCATATGGATCAATTGTCTTGCAACCCATCGGGGGTATCAGGGCAAACTCTTGGCATGACCATTTAATATACTGTTAAGACTTTTAAGTACACTTTGAAAAAATGCTTACTCTTTAACTGCAACTCGTATTAATATGGATTACAGATTATGATAAGCTTAAAGATGCTTTATGCAAGAGCTAAATCTTCACATTGCAGGTCTTTATTTTAGCTTATTATTTAGACATATATCAACATGGCAAGCATATAATCAACTCTCGGGGCCATCGGATGGCGGAGAATTAACGGATTGAAACATGATCGCCATTTAATAATTTAATTTTAAAATGGTGAAGCGAGGCTTTGTCGGCAGTGTGAAGTTGAATGTTTTTCGTTATTCGTTATTCACCAATAACGAGGTAACGCGTTATTCGTTATTCACCGCTTGAATAACAATCTGGTTTATTTACCGACTATACGCCAATTTATGTGTTTTCTACTGCTAGGGGATACTTTGCAATCCATTATTCTGTTCTTTTCTAAAGATCGTTTAGAATTAAATCCTGAAATATCTTCATTATAGATACGTGAACACCTTATATGTGAATCCCGAATAACGAGATGAAAAAACGAATAACAAACAGCTCGTTATTCGCTGTTTGAATGACAATGTGGACTGTTTTTGGTCTAGAGGTCGTTTTGCTGTGTTGTATACTACTGGGGAATACTTGCCATCCATCATTCTAGTCATGGCTAGCTGCATATTGGAATCCCGAATATAAAGTTGAATAACGAATAACGAGGTGACTTGCCTCATTATTCGGCAATAACGAGGCAAGTCACCTCTTTATTCGTTATTCGCCGCTTGGATAACAATATGGTTTATTTACCGACTATAGGCCATTTAATATGTTTTCTACTGCTAGGGGATACTTTGCAATCCACTATTCTGTTGTTTTCTAATGATCGTTTAAAATTAAATTCTGAAATATCTTCATTAAAGATACATGAACACCTTATATGTGAATCCCGAATAACGAGGTGAAAAAACGAATAACAAACAGCTCGTTATTCCCTGCTTGAATAACAATGTGGACTGTTTTTTGGTCTAGAGGTCGTTTTGCTGTGTTTTATACTACTGGGGGATACTTGTCCTCCATCATTCTAGTCATGGCTAGCTGCAAATTGGAATCCCGAATATAAAGTTGAATAACGAATAATACGGTGGCTGATTTAGGACATGCAAAAAAATATTTTTATCTCGAGCGCTCGACTTAGTATCGCAAGCGCTCGAGCGCTCGAGATAAATAAGTGAGCGCTCGAGATACTAAGTCGAGCGCTCGAGATAATACAACCGAACACGTCTCTACCGATGTTTTAAGCTATATGATTTGTGCATTATATTAAATGATAAACTTGCAGAATAAAGATTCATTTGTTTATTTTTACAGCCTATCCAAAGCTCATCCAAAGCTGCAGTTACGGAGCGGATATCACCCCCACACACACATACACACACACACACACACACCCACACACCAACACACACACACGCACACTCCACCCCATGCGCACCACTTCCACTAAATATTTCCCGTTGTATTTACCCCCTTCCAAGTGGGGAGTATATCGCATGTTATTATACGAATTAGTAATGGTATATATCGATGTTACAGAGTTTTGCTATGAGAGACTGACATTTCCTCTTATCTAGAACAGGGCGGAGGGCTTGACAAGGACAATTGTCTAGTCGTGCGGATCGGACAAAAAACCGAGGTCCCGCGTACACGTAAAAGGTCCCTTGGCAGTTGGAATTCGATATAAGAGTAGGCCGTAGCGCCACTGCCCGGGCACAATTTCCCTCATAGCACACTGTGTGGCGTATTTACGTCTTCAATAGCCCAGTTTAGGAGCAGAACAGTAGGACGTTAAACCCCATTTCATTTCATTTCATTTCTTATGTAGAAGCTCAGGTCGGATCCAGGGCTATTTATTTCACAAGTAGGAACTGATAAATGTCTAATTTACCCGGCTTCTACATTCACGCCCTCCCCCGCGTATACATGTCTCCATAACATGGGGTGTATATAACATGTAATTATGCGAATCAATAATTATATATATCGAGGTTACACAGTTTTGCTATGAGAGATTAGCATAATATCCTCTTATTTAGAAGCTCGGGTCTGATCCAAGGTTATTGATTTCATATGTAGAAACTGTTCATTGGTTTATTTACCGCGGCGCAAGGGGCGCGATCGTGTCAGACTTCTACATCCATCCCAACCACAACCCCAACAACCAACACCCTTACACACACATATACGCACACTCCATCCTATGATCATCATCACCACCAAATATTTCCCGTTATATTTACACCCTTCCAAGAGGGGAGTACATAACATGTTATTATACGAATCAATAAAACACCCACCCCAACCCCACCCCACCGTTCCCCACACCTTGTGGGTATTTGTATTAAATTCAGAGTCCTTGCTGTGGGAGGAAACCTACGGACGCGGGGTAAAACCACACGATTGAAAAGGAACCTGTATAATCAAGTCGGATACGCTCACAACAGGGACCTAACCCAGAACTACAATCCAGAGGTAGCTGGCCAGTTATAGCTTGAAGCGCGACATCACCTCAGCCATTCCAGATTACACACACCTTAACTTGGAAGTGAATACCCCCGCCCCATCTCCATCCCATATACATCAGCACCACTACATATCCACCCCTTATATCCTTATTTTTCTTCCCAAAGCAAGGACCCTGAATTTAATAAGATAAAGGTTTCTCGGGTTGCGGAAGTGGAGACGTTGAATCCCTAGGTCTACGGACCGGTGTAGAATGTAGAAGCCCGGGTAAACTCATATTCCTGAAGCAATGGCCCGAGAAATCCCTCTCTGACCATTGCTGGAATAGCGTCTGTTTCTTGAACTTATGCGGGGGTGTGTCTATTCTTTCCATTCAATGAAAGCTATCACTTAAGTACAGCAACATGACAGTCCCTCGTTTCATCTGGGTCTTCCCTAAAACTTTGGACAGTGATTTAAGGTATTAAAACGGTTAAAGTATGTTCGTTTCCAAACAGTATTGTTTACATTTCATTCGACTTGATAGCCTCGTTTGTCACGCAATTAGTTTTACTGCAGTATTCTGCTATGCACGGGTTAATTAGGCATAATAAAATCGTGAGTCATGACGTATACGTTATGTAAACATATTTGGTCCAGTATTGTCAGCTCGTGATTGGTTGGTAGACGGACTACTGATCAATCAAAATTTAACACAACAATATCCACTCATAATAGCAGTGTGTAGTTGGATTACCTCTAATCAGACGCAACACTGCGCGGAGTATGGGGTAAACTAGACATTGATCAGTTCCTACATATAAATAAATAAACCTGGATCCGACCTGTGCCAATAACGAGGCAAGTTACCTTGTTATTCGTTATTGGGGAATAACGAAAAACGAAGAACGATTCAATTTCACATTGCCGGCTTTGTCTACGATGATAAACGAAGCCACGTCTTGTTAAAACTTCAAACCGCGATACCTTCGCTCTGACTATAGTAATATGAATGAAATTTTCATTTTGCATTATCTATTTTTGAACTATTATAGCAAGAACGGCCAGTTCGTTAATAAATCTTACATAATGCATTTTTAATTAATTAAAGTTTAATTAATTAAAGGACCAATTTTTTTATTTACGTTGCAATAGAGTGGTGACTGTATTGAGAATATTGAAGTAGAATTCTTGCTGAAAGTAAATATTATGTTTCCACGTGTTTTTTTTTTGAAAAATTGCATATTTATATTTACCGCTACTACTGCAGATCCCAGGGGCGGATCCAGAGACCCCCCCCCCCCCCCTGCTCAGCTACATAAAAAAAAATTATGCTTTGCATCAATGAAATTACATCACAAAGTGATCCTACATCAGTAAATAGCTCAATTTGTATGTATGCCTATGTAATTTAGAGACTATGATGGCAGATTTCCGTAACCGAAATCTGGCAAACCCCCTCCTGCAAAAATTCCTGCATCCGCCCCTGGATCCGTGGAACACACGTCAAGAAAACAAACCTATCTCACGCTTCATGCGTCCATTGAGTTGAGGCAATGAACAACATGCGGTCTTCCGTTTAGAACAAGCACAATATGTCCTGATCCACAATCTGTTTTGCTCATCCCTTCTACATGTATTGTGTAAATCAGTGCGATATGAGTTAACATACAACCAAACCTTATTTACCTACAGTAGGAGTGTCGCCAAGGACGCCATACAAGTATAGGATAATATGATGGGTTTGAAAAAAAAAACATATACATAGTTCCTAGCGAGAGTTTCAAGTCCGTAAATTCATGAAACGATTCGGATTTTAACGTCCTACTTTTGTGCCGCACCTGGGCTAAAGAGAGAACTTTTGCCGGGACAACTGCGCTACGAGGAACTCTTATTTCGAATTCCAACTGGCACGGGTTATTTTATGTGCACGACAATACACGGAATTTCGGCCTTCCATCCTGCACAACAACAGATTAGTGTAAAAGTGCGGTCACGTCACTAAACGGGCACTACAATATTATAATTCACAGGAAAGGAAAGTAACTGAAATTGGCTTAAGACAATTTCATCTCTTCCCTTAAAAAGTAGTGCGTTTATCCACCAACTGCGATAATGAAGACGGTGCAGAGGTACGGACCCAGGGTGATCAATGGTTATTTTTACCGAACGTCCCGGTTTGCGTGGGGGTTGGAGGGGGTCATTTTTGCCGTCCCGTTCAGTTGCCTCTCACATTGCTAAGTGTAACAGTTTTTTTTAATCAGGTGTTTCCAACTGAAATAATGTCACAAAATACATATTTTTTTAACTTCAAGAAAGGTCACAAAAATCAAGATAGCAATATCACTTTGGTGTCCTTTGAAATCTATTTGGAAGCATGCGAGATAATTAGGATAGCTCCAGAAAACTTTTAAAAGTGTTCCCTTCAAATAGATT
Organism: Patella depressa; assembly: GCA_948474765.1. NCBI lineage: Eukaryota > Metazoa > Mollusca > Gastropoda > Patellidae > Patella > Patella depressa. Next base: position 53,587,186 of record OX419719.1, read on the forward strand.
CATCGGTCGAAGGTTACATGTATATTGTAATCTGTAGCCAGAACAATTTTGGATGATATGCCCAAGATCATTTTATTCTTTATCCTCATTGTTTACTAAATTGTGACAGTCACGGGTTTGTCGTCATCATGTAGTAAATAGGTGCGTTTATTCACAAAACAAATTTCTGTGATTCAATTGATAAGATTAGAGAATGCAACCTTCAGTTATAAAGGAGTTATTTCCCCTTTAGCGTACAATGCTGTGAAAACTCATTGCAGCAGTATCAAAGGCATGTAACTTCCACAGTATCAAAGGCATGTAACTTCCAGTTGTACAACATTGATTCAACTAAACTGTTAGTGAACTCATTCATCGCATCTAGATTGGACTATTGTAATTCGTTACTTTATGGTCTTCCAGCTTCTTCTCTTCGTTCCCTACAAAAATACAAAACACTGTTGCACGTTTGATCACCATAACAAGACTACGTGACCACATTACACTTGTGTTCAAATCCCTCCACTGGCTCCCAATTAACAGACGTATTCAGTACAAGATAATCCTTCTAAATTACAAGTGTGTCCATGGTTCAGCTCCTAATTACCTGAGTGATCTTATAAAAATCAAAAGTGGAGATAGAACAACTCGATCAACATCAAAACACAACCTTGTTGTTCCAAAAACTTTTTAAGTGTCGTGTGGTGATAGGGCATTTTCAGTGGCAGCACCCACCCAATGGAATAAACTCCCAGCAACATTAAAGGAAGTCAGAACATTAGAGTCCTTTAAAATATCCCTTAAGACTCGCCTATTTAACTGTGAATACCAAACGTGACAGTGCAGCTCAGCGCCATCGAGTAGAACAGTTCTAGATGAAAGGCTATATACAGATTCATTATTATTATTAAAAGGAAGTGGTATCAGGTGTTCAAAAAACGGTGTGCATACCTTTCGTCCAGATAAATTTCAAAATAATTAAATCATTTCTCTATTCAGCTTACCTTACTACAACCAATTCAATGCTTATGTTGTGCTCCGACATGGCCAATGATGGGCATGCAGTGTGCTATGAGGGGATTTTTCCGAAAAGCAGCGCTACAGTCTACTCAATATATCAAATTCTAATTGTCTTTTAATTTCACGCCAATGTGTGACCTCAGTTTTTCGTAACATCTGAACGACTTTACATTGTCTGTTGCCACACCCTCTGTCCTGCACTGCTGGCAATTGCGGTGGGGCTGGAAAATCCTCGGTTAATTATAACACAGCCCCCATATAATAATAACTTGTACAGTTTGTTTATATTTAATAGCCAGACTAGTAATTCTGTTACTTTTAGACATGAAATGCCAAAAATACTTTTATCATCAGTAGTGATAATTTAATGTACAGATAAAAGTGGGATGCACGCGGGACTGTGTATGGGTTGTGTTGGTGGAAGGAGATAGGGTCTGACATAATATACTACCGGAGGGGACTATAATTTCTGGATTTTTATTTAAAAAGAGATATTTTGCGGACTGTTGTACGTTTTTCAGATCAAGTTAGCGTGTCGTGGATTGCAATACAGACTTTGGGAGCCACGGCGACCCAATGAGTATGTGTCTAGATTCTATCCCGATGTCGACAGAGAATGTTTTCTAGTCTGGTGTCACTAAGACTTGTCAGTAGTCCAAGCTTTAAAAGGTGCATCTATTCGTTTGGATGCCATGCATGTAAGCGAATCATGGTATGGAAGAGTAGGTGGAACACCGTTGTTCGGGCAAAAGCACTTACGGCACGCTACATCTTATATGTCACTTTCCTTATTCCGTCCGTCTTCATTAGCCCAGTTGAAGCATAACAGTAGGACATTAAGCCCCAATTCATTTCCTTATTCGTGGTTGATTCAAGACAGTAGGGCATTAAACACCAATGCATTTCATTTCCTATTGACTTTGTTATATCTAACTAGGATGGCCTAGTGGTCTAGAGTGCAGCACTTCGACCTCTAGCTGACCGGTCACCTCTGGCTTGCGGCTGTGGTTTCGATCCATGGTGTGCGCGTATCTGGCATGGAGATAGTGGGTTTCCTCCGGGCACTCCGGTTTCCTCCTACTGCTAAAGACCCCAACGCGCAAGCGAATTATTGAAATAAAATTAAAACCCATATTATAATGTTATTCCCGAAATGACCTAGTTTGTGTCGAGTGGACGTTAAACCCCATCGCAATTCAGTTATTTATTTCAACCAAATCAAAGCTGTTCAGCTTCTTCGAAGTTTGTCCTAATATGAATTACCATGCAGTCGCCCAAATTCATTGTTATATAGTTTTTTGGAGCCTCATTATTAAACACAAGACTAATGTATTACGTTATTTTGGAGTGGTTGACACATTCAATATCAATTTCCTAATTCAAACGGTTCTCTTTTTTCATTGTAACTTCGACAAGTCGTCTTCTAATCCCAAGGACGCTTCGTAACCAGTCTTTAATTCCCCGGTGTGAAAATGCAATATGGCGCGGGGTAGGGGATCTAAAACTTAACAACGCAGACGAACTAGTTTCTCAATCAAGCGGTTATGTGAAAGAATGTTGCGTGAATTTGTGAACATGAATGGATGTTTGTATAGGGCACATCGTGTGTCAACTGACTTGTCGTCTGCTCGCCACCATTTTCTTTATTTTACCGTCTTGATGATCTTTTAACGTCACGAAGATTCAACAATCACAGTTTAACTTCGGAGTAACTGAATTATTGAGCTTGGAGGCGAAAAAGCCAAGAGATGCTTAGAAGATGAATAATCTTTCTTTAAAATCGGAACGATCAATGCGTAAAATACGGAGTCAATTTACATAAACAACTTAAAGAAGTTATTGTGAATTACGTCATATGAATTGAGGTTTTGTTTGTATGTTTTAAAACTGTGTTTGACAGGCCAATATGATATCGGTCAGTCATTATGAGCATAAATGAATGATGTAATGTTTTCGGCTATTTCTGGACAAACTGCCTGAATTATGTTCACTTGAATGTGAGAGATCGCAGCCGATTCAAGGGAAGTATATAGAGATGACTATTGGTAAAAGGAATTTGTAGAGTATGGCGCCATCCGATTGTGTAAAGAGTAAACGGAAAACCATTTGGACAGCGGACGTATTTCCGGTGTAACACCACGTGTTCGCTTGGTCAAGAACACAGGTGAGTAAAGAAAGGAAAATGACTATGGATTCTAACGTGCACGTACTTAATCACTTATAATTTCTAAAGGTTGGTGTCGACACAGAGAGAGAGAGAGAGAGAGAGAGAGAGAGAGAGTTGGTTGTCGGGAACAAACATGGTAAAATTTTATTTTAATAATTCGCTTGTGGTAATGGGTTTTAGCAGTGGAAGGAAACCCACGCGGTTAGGCAGGCAACCATACTGTTTGTCACGCACAAGCTTCGAACCGAAACCACGCCACTTGACTCAATGACAGATCTTATCATCTGTGCACAAGCTACATCACCCCCCCCCCCCTTCCTCACGTTTTAGACATATAATACGAGCCCGAGGAGGCAAATATTTTGAATGATTATACAAAATGTATGGGAGGGGGGGGGGGTATCATCTAATTAAATAGCATCATGAAATAATTAAGCGTACGTCGTATACCCTTTGAACAATATGTAAATTTATACACTTTTTAATAGATATTACACAGACAAAAGTTATAAAGTTGATTATAAAAGAAATTGAAACTCTATACTTCGAGAATGGTGTAACCTTGTTAGTGCACGTTCAAAGTGGATATAGCCTACTAATCTGGAAACCCAATATAGTCACCTTTAAACTGGAAGTGATCTCTACCTGTAATCAATAATTATGGTACGACGGTTAAATAGTATTGGGTTACTAATTGTTTATCTACAGTGTGGTTTATTATAACATCGTTACATACAGCTATTGGCGACTGACATCAACTATATACAGAGAGCGAGAAATGGGGTTTAACGTCCACTCGACACAAACTAGGTCATTTTAATTTTATTTCAATTTTATTTATTTAGCAGTGGGAGGAAACCGGAGTACCCGGAGAAAACCCACGAGGCTGGACAGGCGACCCTACTCCTTGCCACGTACAACAGGGGATTCGAAACCACGTTAGTTGACTCAATGACAGGCCGTATGATACGGCGCGCGCACGCTAACCATTTGGCCATCCAACCCCTCAAGTATATACATGAAAGACAGTTAACTTGCACATGTTTTCTCTGTAAGTATTATTCAGAGGTTAAAGGTTGTTGTCTTTATCGACTGTAGTGTAGTGATCGCCGTGGATCGCCATACACTGATCGCCATTTACACTGTACCCACCTGGGCTATTGAAAACGGGTGCCATTAGTAAGAACATGTTTACACTTGCAGATTTAACTTATTGAAAATAAAATATAATCAAATGGTGTTTAACATCCCACTTCTCTGCACCAACCGGGATGATGAAGTCGGAAACAATAGCAAGAGCAGGCTAATAGATTTAAAAGGGTAACTTATTGAAGATACAATAAAATAAAATGGTGTTAATTTCCTATTTTCTGCGCTGATTTGCCTAATGGAGACGGACAGATTCCATGCAGTGAGCGAAATTTCCCCGGAAAGTGGCGCATCTTTGTCAAATTCCAATTGTCTCGATTTCTCGTCCAATCCGAACGACTAGACACTGTTGTTTGTCGCGTACCACTGAGTGATATGGGTAATAACGCTGAGAATATTGAAGATAATTGTGTTTTATGGAACTGCATAGCTGTAAGGGAAAAATATGTTAAGTATCTTGTTAAATATAATGTAATTCTATATAGGTGTCCATGACCTATGTTGATAAACATAAAGCGGTCACACGGGAAATGACTTTCTTGAAGTGACATGGCTTGGTCAGGGAATTTTGATAGGCTGTGAAGGTGGTGTGTAATATTGGGAGTTTGCATATCGCTATTCTCGAAACATGATGGCATCGTAAATATATTATGTAAAGCAATAAAAACGTGTTTGGACATATCTCTTCTCGTGGCCATTGTCACTATCTACCTCCACTTTACCTCACTAGGGAGGTTGAGTGTCCGAATGGTTAGCACGTACGCGCCGTATCTTAAAGCCTGTCATTGGGTCAACTGGCGTGGTTTCAAATCCCCGGTTGTACGTAACTAGGAGTAGGGTCGCCTGTCCAATTTCGTGGGTTTTCTCCCGGTCCTCCCGTTTCCCCCCACTCCTAAAGACCCCTACGCACACGCGAATTATTGAAATAAAATTAAAACATATGTTAGTCCCGAAATGATCTAGTTTGTGTCGAGTGGATGTTAAAGCCCATTCTCTCTCCATTTCTCTCTCTCTCTTGTTTACCTCACTTATATTAGGCCAAAAAAAAAGAGTTCTGTTTCCTGTAACGGATGGAAAATAGGGTAGGGTCGGTAGGTAGGGTTTTTTTTTTTTTTTTTTGTTTTTTTTTTAATATTAGTAGGGCCTATTAGATCTCCTCCACAGGGGGTTCAGGTCAAAGTTTCAAATGACAGAAACAATTTTTTTTTAAATATTTTTTGAAAATATACATAAAAAGCTACCCATTTTCTTTTTATTTCATCGAAATATTCCAATTAGATCCAAAATCATGGAATTTTAAAATCCGAGATCGACGTCAAAAATGTAATCAAAAAACTGGCCTTAAATAACTATGGATCTGTCTGTAAGCTTATCGCTGAGTTCGATTCGTTTAGATAGTCGCTCTCATAGGTCACTGGACTGACATATTCTTTAAGGATATTATTAGGGGCACTTTGATTGGTCCAAATTTAATGTCGGTCCGGCGGTAAATTGGTCTAAATATCTCCACGTAAAGGAACTAAGCATCCTTGATTTACATTAAAGTAAAGTGTGGAATTTGGTTATTTACATATTTTAGCTTCAGCTATATCTTACCCTGGACCTAACAATTATTTTAGATGTAGATAAATGCCCACATCACAATATAAATCGACACCGCCGTACACGTCAGATTAAAATTAATAGACAAATTAGATTAAACTAAATCGACACTTTATTTTATACGAAGATGAAGGGGGGCGGGGGCATTTTAATGATGTAAATGAAATGAAATGGGGTTTAACGTCCTACACTTTTGCACCTAACCTGGGTTAATGGAAGACGGGCATACGCCATACAGTGTGCTATGAGGGAAATTTTGCCCGGGCAGAGGCGCTACGGCCTACTCTTATATCGAATTCCAACTGCCAAGGGATCTTTTACGTGCAGTCCAATGTGTATACGGGACCTCGGTTTTTCGTCCCATCCGAACGACTAGGCAGTTGTCCTTGTCAGGCCCTCTTTCTGCATCACTGACAAGAGGGAATCACGCCGGAAAATCGAGATGAACTTTCTCGGCCAATGCAGGGATCGAACACCTGAACTCCAGGCAAGCGAACCAGCACCTTATCCACTTAGCCACAGTGACCCCCATTTTAATTATGTAATCCAGACGATGAATTGTTTGTCTATAAAAGAAGCCTTGGCAGTCCGAATTTGATGAAGAGTGCTCATAAACGTCACTGTCCGGGCAAAACGTGTAATGTATGGCGGCGCATGCACGTCTTTATGGCGTCGTTTGTGCAGAAAAATAGGAAACGAAAATAAAATTAAATTAAATAGGCTATAACATCCCGCTTTGTACACCAACCGGGAAAACATACTTGGAAATCCCAAGCATGGGGGTCGAGCCCGGGACCTCGTGGTTTGTGGACCAGCATATTTCCTTTAGTGCACCTAAACCTTTGATAAATGCTACTCTTATCGTCCCTGCTGGTGCCTTAGATTAGTTAGTTACGTCTAGAAATAAATTAAATTATGCATAGTCACAAATTAAACTTATTTATTTTGAAATATCATACTAATGATATATGGCCTATAAATGTGTCATATCTAGTCAGATTTCAAAGTAATGGAGAATGACAGGCTTGATGAATATCTGGACCTGATTAATCCAAGTCATGTGATACTATAAATCTTTTCGCTCTGTCAAATTAATTCAACACGTATACTTATTTTAGAATTTATTTTTATCAAATTTTGAATTCAATATTATTCATTTGTAAGACTTATATTAAGAAGTAATGTTGAGGAATCATGTAAAACTAATCGTATAATGAATGACTAATAAATGGTATTGTTATGTTCTGCTATTTAATTAATTAAGAAACGCTCCTTGCATTTTGTATGCTTTGCTACAGATTTTTGAATTAAATTATTTCATTGTGACAAATTAACTATATAACAGTTGTATTTAGTGCGCTTTTTTTCATTTTGCCATAGATTACATATTTTACAGACTTTGTTTAAAACGGAAGTATGTGTTTTTATTCTTCTTATCTACTACAAAATAAATAATCCAAAAAGTATTATTATATACAGGGATATATATTAGCTAAAAACAATCATTTCCTGTATGCAATAATTAACTCCAAAAGTAGTATAAAATGCTTATTTCTGTCCAGTGGAACTATTCTTAGTATTTTTATCACGAATTTGATTAACTGTCGGGATCAAAAATTTATCAATAAATTCTGCATTTTACCAAGAACTGCACCTCATGGTTTGAAGATTAAAATACTAAGAGCTGTGTCATTGGTGTTCTGTGTCAAAGTTAATTGACGTTCATATAAAAACGTTTAAATATAGACTTCGAATATTATACTTTTTAAGGTTAATTACCCTTAGTCTCTATCATCCACACAAATATTCTACGAATATTAGTCTGGATGGGTCCTCAAAATTTGACGGAAAATAAGTCATTGTCTGGATTATCCAGTCTTTTAAGTTACCACGTACTGAATCTATCAAAACAGCTCGCTTGTCAACGATGACACTCTTTAAAATCTTGTTGTGTAAAGGTTTCAATTGAAATGGTAATTTTCTCTCGTCATGAATCAGACGTATGGCTTCTCACAATCTTCTTAATTCTTCATCGCGATGCATGCTTATTCCTCGTCTCTATTTTGTTTCTAATAATAGATGTGCCAAGTGAATTGTGGGATATATTTCAACCACGCTTTTTAGAATCTAGCAAAATCGGCCCGGCTTCATAAGATCTAGCACTTACCGATACTTTCATTGGATACTTCAGCCAAAAGGTTCCATTGCCCATGCGTAACCAAATGTTTGGTTTTTTATGTGGTAGATTATCCAGTAATTTTCGTCAAAAATTGAGAACCGACCCAGACCCTCCGTGTGTTGAAGACTAGGGGGTTCTGGGTGACAGAGACTAAATTACCCTTCGTATAAAAACGCTTTCGGTAGATTTCGAAATATAATAGTTGTAAGTTGATTACACGTCCTATAAAAGGGTTATAGATGTACTTCGAAATATAATATTTTTAACGTTAATTACCCTTTATATAAAAAAAAGTTGTCGCTAGACTTCGAAATATAATAGTTTTAAGTTAATTACACATCTTATAAAAGCGCTATTAAACGTTATCGACAGACTATGAAATATAATATCTTGATGAAAATCGTCAAAAGCCCCAAATAGACAAATTAACTAATTACACGTATTATCAATACCATATATCGAACCCGCATTAAGCAACGTTGGTCGAAAAACCAAATTAATTCGCTTTTCTTACAGTATATCTCCGAAAATTTCTTACAATTCGTGGGGGGGGGGGGGGGTTCTAATATTGGTAACGTTTTGGTAGACGGATGATTCTAAGATCGTGTGCATTTACACGTATTATCAATACCGTATATCGAACCCACATTAAGCAACGTTGATCAAAAAACCAGTTAATTCGCTTTTCTTACAGTATATCTCCGAAAATTTCTTAAAATTCGTGTTTTTTTTTCTAAATTGGTAACGTTTTAGTAGACGGATGATTCTAAGATCGTTTGCATTTAATACGGACATGTTTGTTTGAGAGGGGTATGTCTGTCAACAAAAATCATAAATGGAATTGATTTCTAATGATCGACAACTCCAAGTAGGAATGTCGCTTTAAGGCGTCTGTATATCTGATGCTGAATCATTACGTGACATTGACATTATGCTGCTTCGTCGTGGAGGATTATCTTTTTTGATCTATATTCATCGTATATCTTACTCTTTTTCCATAAGTGCACTATTTTCTAATATGTGCGTGGTTATTTCACAGTTGAATAATTTAGAGATATAACATGTAAGTAATTGGATCAGGGATAGTTAATGAAAATGTATTAATTAAGATAAAGTAAAATCCGAAATGATAAAGATCAGTCAAGTTCTAATAGAAACTTATCTTGGTGTTATCTTTAAACAGCTAGTTATGAACCTATATTCTGTACAAGCTAGTGGGAATACAAAGAACAGTCGATTCTCAATTACAAAGATTAAATTTGAGAAGGTCTGAAGTGTACAAACACTGGTTTATATACTGCTAGAGTATGTCCTATATTAATAAAACTAACGGTAGTGGTATAAGTTACTAGACTAAAACTTCAACATACCACGTTATTTTTACAGTATTTAGATCAGGTTTGTACATTTTACTGTTGACTTCGTACAAAGACGTAGTGGGGAATGGGCTATATTTGCATTATTAAAAAATTATTTCATTCCAATTGAGAATTGGTTTTGGTCAAGTCTGTTTGAATGATTATTCCTTTCCTTGCATGTTACACGCAGCACGTTGGCTGCCTAACATTTCATTCATTCTGGTCTGTTAATCAGTTCAACATTGCCAAATATTGGGTCAACGAATTGTTTTTAGTTTCAAACAAGTACAAATTTTCTTTAATACCAAACGTACTTGTTACTGGTTGGTTTCGAGTCAGTTTCATACATCGTTATGTGTGCATTGCCACACCTCAAAACGAATGCTTGTCCTAGATTAATTAAAGAGTCTTGCATTGTGTCTCCTATAATATACTGTCTTCGTCTATTTTAATTAGATTTGGTTCAACTTTCACCTCTTAATGTCCTGATTAGATACGCAATTCTCAATTAATTGTTAATGATAATGCTCGAGCACGTCGTGGAAGATAACTCCGTGAGAACGCAGTATCTACCAAAATCAAATTCATAAAATTAGCAGAACACGATTTAATCTGCACGTATTTCATAGGTTGACCAGGGCCATATTGCCTATATTAAGGCGACACAAAGTGAGTTAAGACACTCGATGCATTGGATTTGGGAGTGATAACAAAGATTGGACTCTGGCGGAGTTAAGCTACCCCCCAGACTTTCCATTCCTAAACCTCGAGACAATCGGAACCAGGTAACTATTACATATACATAATTTCTTTCTGCATTTTGAGCGCTTTTTTTTAATTAATATTTTTCAGCATATTTCTGGTCGAATGATAGGCCTATCAAGTATGATTTAATATCCATTGATTACACTTATATGACATAGACATTAGGATAAGATAATACAATTTAAGAATCGCTTGTTCTTTGATTACAAAAAAACGCGTTGAAAGATATGCATTATGTTGCCTGGACGCGAACATATGTATTTACATTGTGCACAATATTAAACTTTTATAATCTCATAAACGGATATGAGATTCGCGTGATTGTCTTTTGGGTGATATTCACTTGGGAAATATAAGGCAAATTTCTGTAATTCTACCCTGCTTTGATGAACACAACCGTTTTAATACCATCCTCGAATTCGCTTTATGCAAAAATTTACTTGCTTTGTTTGACCACGAAACTAGACAAGTACCCACAAGCTGACATAAACGCTTATTCTGGTTACTTGAGGTGTGTTTACTCAACGTGAGACTCCATATATGACAGGTAATGAGGCCATGCATACCTCGGTCCTTAACACACATTGTTGACATAAAAGATTGTTCATATGGTGTTCTGCAAGGGCGATCCATTTGCCCTTTATTGTTCTTATTACGTACAATGACAATGTGAATATTCTATCAATGAGTGTTAGATTGTATTTTTATCAATTTAACTAAATCTGTAAGTAGACTATTATAATTATTTTAGATGAAGTTTTTAGACTTAATTAATTCTTAGTGGGAATCTTCTAAGTAGTGTACTAAATGTGTAAGTATAGGACGATAACAGTAATAGGTCTTGCAAGTAAGTCATCAAATTTCAATTTTAGATTGTTTTGTCTATGTGTGTAATAATGACTTAATTAGAATGAACAAACAATAGAGCGATATTTCCGGAACACGGTTGACAAAGTCGTTTTAACTATTTTACATGTGTGTCGTAAATAGACATTTCACCGCGATAGTGTCTGGATAAACAAGTTTCAGGTGTACTGAACAAAATTGTTGGAGGATGGGGGTCGGAGTTAGCCTATATATATATATATACCAACCAAACTGATTTACATGGGTTGATTTGATAAATTCTGTTATTTGGTGTGTTTATTGAACCGCCACTTTCCTATAAACGCAAATGAAAATCAACAAAAACAGTAGAATGGTTTAGTACATTGAAGTCATTGCGCTGGTGTAGTTTATAATATTGAGGGACTACCTAGCATACGAACTGTGATATATAATGAATGTTGTGAATTTACAGAACATGCATCTTGAAACTGTTTATTTTCTCTGCGTAATGTCTCTTTAAGGGTTATAGACGTATAATCAATGTCACGGTAATACAACAGCATAGAATTTGCGATATCATGATTTATTACAAAATATGTTGGCCGAGTCAATGATCACTTATTTCTATTACAGGATCAAGTCAAGTTTACGAGAGACGTGGAAGAAATGGACCTAACGATCAAGGGAGCATCCGTCGACAGTTTGAAAAATTACTGTCATGGAGTTGCTCTCTTTACCGAAACGGTCATAGTCAGCACCGAGAACAGATAGATATACACAGATTACAGCCCGTATTATTATATGGATTATTATTGTGGAGGACTGGACAAAGGGGTAGCACAGAATAGTCCGGTGAAGCGTAAAACAAGAGTCCCGTGTACACGTAGATGCACACCGTGCACGAAAAAGAACCCTTGACAGTTGGAATTCGGCGAACATAAGGCAGAAGCTTGGGGGAAAAAGCCCTCATTGCACATTGCATGCGGTATACCGTATACCCGTATAGCCTGGTTGGTGCAGAATAGTAGGACTTTAAACCCCTCCCATTTCACAGTGGATCATACACTATATTCTTATATCCTATCAACGTATTCGACATTAGAAAATTTGTTTAAAAGTATATTTCACTTGTTATAAGTGGCTTTCCATTAAGACTAGCCCGCAGCGCCAAGACAGACAATCCCTACACAGGGACTTGAAGGGATTAAAATAAAACTTCTTACTACTGCTTGACTATAACTAGCCTATATGATCAAGGGATGGCAGACGCCATCTTTGTTCTGACTTTTTTATGATATATTGTCTGGTGTCATCTCACAATACTCACTAGTTCTGACACTTCATGTCCTTTTTTTTTGCCAACGAGACTTTATTTGATCATTATTCACCTTCCGATGTAATTAAATTTGTCCTTTTACAGCGTTATTAATAACAAATCAAACAATAAAAGCTATCATTTACCGATATTCAACTTGCCGAGCCCGGAAGAAACCCGAAATAAGGTCAAAAGAAGTCTGTGTCACTCAGTCCCTTTATAAACCTATCATTACTCGATATGTGCATAGGAACTGGGTGATCAAGTCTCAATCAACAGCGGCCTGGCTTCGTAAGTTCTATAACGTGATAAAGCCTACGAAGCGAGGCCGCTGTTAGGCGAAACTCGATCACCCAGTTCCTATGCACATATAGAGTAATGATAGGTTTATAAAGGAACTGGGTGACACAGACTTCTTTTGACCTATTTTCGGATTACTTCCGGTCTCGGCAAGTTTATTGTGGATAAATGATAGCGGTTCAAGTTTGATTTGTTATCAATAACAGTGTTAAATGACCAATTTAATTACATCGGAAGGTGAATACTAATCAAATAAAGTCTCGTTAGCAATAAAAATGACATGAAGTGTTAGAACTAGTGAGTATTGTGAGATGAATTCAGACGATTCATGGTATCTCAGTCAAAACAAAGATGGCGGAGTGACTTACCTTCTTGTATTTATTAAGCAGTGGTAAGAAGTTTTATTTTAATTTATTTTAATCCCTTCAAGTGCCTGTGAATCCCTAGTAGTCGTAGCAAACAGCATGTATACCTCATTTTTCAGACCGATTTAACCCCGTGCTATGAGCACGTTTTGTGTATTTGGCGCTATATGAATGGGCATATTATTATTACATTATATTAGGTAGAGTCTAAGGGTGGGTAGTTCTTTCCTGTTCTTCCAAATGGGTCGGGGGGGGGAGGGGATGGTTAGCGTACGCGCGCTGTATCGTACGACTTACCATTGAGTCAACTGGCGTGGCTTCGAATCCCCGGTTATACGTGGCAAGGATCGCCTGTCCAACCTCGTGGGTTTCCTCCGGGTAATCCGTTTTCCTCCCACTGCTAAAGACTCCTACGCGCAAGCGAATTATTGAAATAAAATTAAACCATATGTTAGTCCCGAAATGAAGTAGTTTGTGTTGAGTGGACATTAAACCCCATTTCTCTCTCTCTCTCTCTTCCATATGGAAATCAAATTAAGCACAAGGCAATGTTTATCATCATAAAATCAGATTAATATTATTTGGCAAACAAACCTGGTATTTACATCAATCAATTCTCAAACTAATCCGCTCATCATCACTAATCTTCAATGTCATTTTTTTTTTAAATTCTAACCAAAAGTCTTGTTTGTAATTCTAAACTCGTAGTGCTATACCTTTCAGAATAAGCTGGAAAAGAAGGGTTGGGGAATTGAAGCCAGGGCAAAAGTTCAACAGAAAAATGTCAGCCAATCACGTGGACTCCTCTACTGGGTGGTATCAGTTGTTCTAGAAAGATAAAACATTTAATCATATTCAACTCATATTTGAGATATTCATAATATCAAGCCTTAACTCATAGATGTTGGAATGTTCAAATATAAACCCAGAAAAAATGTAAGGTCCATATTTTACGGTGACTAAGTGAGCAAGCCGTTGGCGCACAAACTTGAAGGTTCCGTGTTTGACCCCTTTGCTGACTGAGAAAGTTCGTCACAATTTTCCGACGTGGACACCATCTGTCGGTGATGCAGGACGTCAATCTCCATTGCATTTCATTACAATTCAATTCATTTTAAAATAATAACATCAGGCCATTTATTTTGTGTTGATATTTATGCAATAGTTACGTTCATTTGGGTATTTTTCTGTAAATTAAAATGTGTGATTCTTTATAATAAATGTATAATTATAACTGGACTTCTATATGTTTGGATATATTTATTATAATGTGAGCAACCGTGGGGTGGTGGCAACTCCAGGAGATGTAGAGCTGGTGACGTCCGACTGACTCTTGCAGAAATTCATAAAAGTAATATCTGTACTTTTCACGCGAGGCTAGCATATCTTAGTTGCATGAGTTACTTCAACTGTTCGCCTTTCTGAGCTCACAAAGCCACCCCTATTTTACTGGAAAAATCTAGGCAGCGCCACTGTAATTAATGTCCTAATAACGCAGCTTAGTCCAGTTAAGTTGCAGACAGAAAATGTTATTACCACATTAATTAGCAAAAAGGCCATTAAACATATGTGTACAAATTAAAAATAAGCCAAATGATATTCACGTTTACATCATTTATTTTTAATATGTAACATTTTAACATCGAAAATTACAATATATTTTTTGGCTAGAAGTATTTAGTTTCGAGCATGAGACAGCGCATACCACGCTTATTGGGGCATCTAGTATAGTTTTAGTACTATTGCATTATCAACAACATTACTGGTCCCTAACATATCCACATCATTGTAGGGTAATGTTCATTTTGGGAGGGGGAGGGTGAAAATTGAAGATTACGCTTTGTCAGAGTAGCCCAACACAAGGGAGGTAAATCCAGTCCGTGGCGTTCTGTGTTCTTTGTCAAACGGGTGGATGGAAGGCGGTGGATAGCCGAATGATTTAACACGTGACCGTTAGATCATAATGTCTGTCATCAGGGGCGTGAATCTGGGGGTACCTCCAGGAAAAAAAATAGTCGGTCGCAAAATCAGTGCAGACTTTCGCAAAATAAGAGCAGTCGGTATCAAAATAAATGTCCACTGCCACTGACACTGCATACGTCAGGCTACTCGGGCAAAACTTTAGTATAAAATAACCTTGTCAACTTATCATCATACTCCGCGCAGTGTTTCGTTTGATTAGAGCTAATCCCACGCCAGAGAGGGATTTCTCGGGCCATTGCTTCAGGAATATGTGGGAAGTCGGACTAAATGTCAACTCTTGCAAAACAGGTGGAATTGACAGGGGCAGATCTTTATGTCAGTCATCTTAACTATATAATTATACACTATCTATGTTCTGCCGGGACGCTTAATGTTATAGCCAGTATTTTGTTGACATTCATTGTGGGTGGGAGTGTGGATGGCGCCTAAATTTCGAACCGCCCCCTATTCCCAGCTTCTAGATCCGCTACTGCACATGACTTCCCCCCCCCCCCGCCCCCCCCCCCCCCAAAAAAAAATCGCACCTTTGGTTACTCGTTCTAGGGGTAAGTGCATCAGTCAGTCGCATTTTGGCTACCGCCCCCCCCCCCCTCGCCCCAAAATAAATCGTTATGTACGCCCCTGTCTGTCATTGGGTCAAATGACGTGGTTTCGATACACAGCTTGTATGTGAGAGGGAGTAGGGTCCCTTTTCCAACCGCGTGCGTTTTCTCCTGGTCCATCGGTTTCCTCGAACTGAAAGTGAAATACTGAAATAAAATTCAACCATACATCAGTCCCGAAATAAACTAGTTTGTGTTGAGTGGATGCCAAAGCCCCCTCCCACTCGACAGCGGCAATACGACTGATTCTTATATCAAATTCCAACTGTCAAGGGTTCTTTTACGTGCAAGCCAATGTGGTTTTTTCCCATCCGAACGACTAGATAACTGTCCTTTCCAGACCCTCCGTCCTGCATTACTGACGACCTCAAACCTAGCGAGCCTGCGTCTTACCCACTTAGCCACCGTGACCCCCACAAGTAAAATATAAAATTAACAAAACCCCTTCCGTCTCGTGAAATTGTATTTGACACCTTATTCTAAACGCATTTGTCACTGTTTAGAGAAAGATGTTTATTTGGCAAACCAGATATCTTATAAATAAATTTAATCTGTTTGAACATAAACAGACACACGACCGCATTACAACCATAGTTTTAGGTTTTCTCTGTATTACTTTAGCGCCGTCGGTATCAGATTTGATACCACTAATTAGCTTAACTAATTAATAAACTAAATTTTGAACAAATAATCTATCCCCCGGTTTTTCATGACGAGAACGCCTATGGTATCTAATATAGTACCACACAGTGCTGCTATATTGAGTACATGAGGTTCACTTGTACTTTCAAAGATGGTAGCTCCCACGATTGAGAAATTTAAATTTTTGGACCAGGGAAATCGGAGTATTATTGAACAAAATAGTTAAGTTTACCCAAAATTAATATATTATTCATGTATATAAGAATACAGAGAAACTTAATAACAGATCACAGTATATTCAATTGCAAACTTAATCGCTCGGTGTGTGGTGAAAACATGTGGTATTAAATTTGCTACCGCAGGCATATTATCTGTCAAATATACCTGATCTTCTCCAAAAATAAATTCCAACATTTCCATCCCAACTGTCAATGTAATGTAAATTTATGTCTGGACAAAGGCAGAAATTTGTTTTTTTAGCTTATCACAAATAAATATGATATCAAACCTGAGTTTTCCGATATATTTCTCAGTTGAGAAATGAAATGAAATGAAATGGGGTTTAACGTCCTACTCTTTTGCACCTAACCTGGGCTAATGGAAGACGGGCATACGCCATACAGTGTGCTATGAGGAAATTTTACCCGGGCAGCGCCGCTACGGCCTATTCATATCGAAATCCAACTGCCAAGGGATCTTTTACGTGCACGCCAATGTGTACACAGGACCTCGGTTTTTCATCCCATCCGAAGAACCAGGCAGTTGTCCTTGTCAGGCTCTTCTTCTGCATCACTGACAAGGGGGAAATCACGTCGGACAATCGAGATGAACTTTCTCGGCCAATGCAGGGATCGAACACCCGACCTCCAGGTTAGCGAACCAGCGTCTTATCCACTAGTCATCTTTGTCTAAAGCCTATGGTATCAAAATCGATACCTGTCCAAAATTTTGGAAATGATTTCTTATGAAATTTTTTTTTGTGGATTAGGTTTATTCACACCCCAGGCATCATGAAAAACACAATTTGTGAATTTTTGAAGACCTCCTTCATGGTTTAGGCTCTAAAGGGTATATACATTCTCGCAAACGGCAGACGTTCATTAAAGGGAGTTAAATCCAATTTCACGTGGGGTTTAACCACATATCTATAGCCGCGACACTGGCACACCAATAGACCGTCAATCCATTATGGTCTGATTCTAACACCATCGTCTCCATTTGTTTCGTTTATCCTTACACATCTATATCTGACTTCGATAACATGATGTTCGTTGTAAGGTTAGGCAGAACCTTTGACTATTTTCAGAACGTTGAATTTGTTGGATTAGTAATTTTATTATAGGGAATGGCGAGATATTGTGAAGTCAGGGAAGTGGATACAGAAAATCAACAGTATAGGGAAAAAAGACAATTTTAACTCACAGTAAAACTGAAAATCTATTATAGCAACAGTACATAAAATGTATCCACGTTGCGTGTTCTACGCAGTGTTTCGTTTGATTATAGATTTCTCAGGCCATTAATTGCTTCGGGAATATGCGTGTTCTATGGAATTCGGATTTCTATGTACGATGTATATAATTTATTTCTCAACAAAATACATTGCTTTTTTACAGGTAAAAGCCTTCAATCCCCCTTATGTCAGCAAAGCGCAAACAGTCTGACTAAAACACAAAACAGAGCTTGGGTTCCAAATAACAAAACGCATTTTATTCCAGCATAAAAACCCTAAAAAATACATTAAAATAAGAACATGTGTATGAAATAGAACTATATCTAAGGGAGGTATACAACTCTACATATATTTCTACTAATAACGTACAATTTGGTAACCATCTGGATATCCAAGTAGGAATCTCCTTGTCGGTGGTGCAGGAATGAGGGTCTGGCAAAGGACACCGTAAAGTCTTTCAAATAGGACGTAAACCCGAGGTCCCGTGTACATGCGTGCACGTAACATAAACCTTGACATTTGGAATTAGATATAAGAGTATAGGCCGTAGCATATGCCCGTCCTCATTATCCCGGTCGGTGCAGAAAAGTTGGATGTTAAACCTCAGTTCATTTCATTTCTTGGCAACCATTACTGGTGGATAACCATGTCAATATATTTGCACAGTGTAACCAAATTATGTCCCTGTAACTGCAGTTGACATTTTAATGGATAAAAAAAGTTGACTCTGTTTGACCCAATTTCAATTATGTCACATTTTAATACAGGAAAACACCACCAACCCAATGTAATCCAATTATGTCAATGTTAACATTTTAATAGAAAATGTGTTCACCTATTTCAACAACAGCCACCCCTGCCATATTATTTTACAACACTCGAAAGTCAAAATTGTCGCAAAAATTATCTTCGCAGCGACATCGTGCAGCAACAGCAATCCAATAAAAAAAGGGTGACATTTTTCATAAAACACAACAATAATGACCATATATTTATTGAATTACAGTTTGTTAGTTATTTTTCGAAAAGAGATATGCTGTGACCTACTGTGATGATATTCCTTTGTTCCATTTTCCGAAGATGGGTTGAATTAAATTTTCTAACATAACAATCAGAGGAATTACGGAAATAACCGAGTAGTTTCGAGTGGTAGGGTTGAGAAAAAAGATAAATGAACGACACCAGTATTAAAATCAAATTGATTTGTTATGAAACTATATTATTAAACAATGAATAGTAGTAGCATTATATTGCTTCGATATCAAAACGCGGGCGGTGGATCAGCGTGTGCATTGTTCCCTGTTGAGCAAAATACTAAATGTGAGTTACTCGGGTCACCCATTTTCTAACCGAGGCCGAATGTGATTACTCGGGTCAAATCAGGAAAAGATGGCGACTGGAGAACTGTTTCAACTCATTGAACATGAGCTGCCAGAAGGCCGCCAAAGCCTACAAGAGAGTTATAGTAACTTAGAAAGGGTGGCCGTTTATTGTGAAACCAATTATGTTCAGGTATGAATTGGTATAGTTTTATATTTTGGAAGATAACATGGTATATTTGTTTGATTATTTGACGACAATCTCTTCATCATAACAAAAAATTAAGTCAAACCGTCAAGAGAGGAAGTTGTGAACCAGCAATACTAATTTGACAGGGGTGTGGTTCATTTATAAATGATCTTGTAGCCTATATATTGCAGGACAATTAATGAGTTATTAGCTACAAGAACGTAGTTAAAAACCTTGAGATATACACTGATTTGACTGATATGTGTGATATGTGTGTGTGTGTGTGTGTGGCCGTGTGGGGGGGGGGGGGGGTAGCTACGATTGGATGCCTCTCCTTTACGTTTAACTGGGCCTAGCCGCCTACTGCACTGCCCACTACTCCATGGCTTTCATTTTACCTGCCTTGGCAAACTTAATTTCTTCATTAATCTTATGCAAGTAACATTTTAAAGATAAGATAGTTTTATACTGTGAGTGGGGACTAGACTAGTTAAAGGGACAATAACATTCTTGCTGGCTTGGTAGCTCCAGAAAATAAATAATACCCTTATTCTAAGTACTGGATGTTTAAATGTCCTACCTGTTGTGTAAATTATCCATTACAACCTATTTTATTTGTCCAGAGGGTTCGAAAATATTTTAAAATCCAAGTCACATTTGAAAATGTTTACGTTAGACTTTTCAAATCAATTGGTTGAATTTTTCCAATTTTTAAAATTAGGTGTGTTAAGATGAAATTTATATCATCATTTAATTGGAATATTCTAAAATAATACAATTTGTTGACCAGAATGAAGATTGGGACATATTTTTCAGTTACAACAAGGGTGTTATTGGGGCTTTAAACATATATCCAGCAATCCAGCCCAATGTAACCTACATAGTACATTGTAGCCATTGTAGGGACACAGCTTTTATATTTTTTAGTTATATTTTCAAAATGTATTAAAATAAAGCCCTAAAAAATAGATTGTATCTATAAACAGTCCTACCACAGAGTAAAAATAACCAGAGTGGAGACTTCTTCATTTGCATACGGAGGAGGTCGCGCATTGCATCTCGGGTCTCGTCTGTAATGTCACTAAACATGGCGGCTAAAGAAGACGATTCGCAGTAGAACAAAAGAAAATGTAAACTTGCGATTGGTGGATATGGTACCCAGAGTAGGTCCTACACAGGGTGTTTTAATTTTTGGTACTATTAAGGGATTAAAATTCTTTAGATTTCCCGAAGAAAAACATCTCAGTCTATGTCGCGTCGTCTGCTATGAGTACGATACGAGTCATCGTCGAGTGCTAGGCCTAGACAGAGTTTTACTATGTGGGCCTAGTGCTATAAACTGAGCCATAATAACATAATAGGTTATAATAACAGCAATATATATATTATCAAAAATGTTATTTTGTAAGAGTACATATTTGGTGAAAGATGTTTTCATATTGGATTGGTTAATTGGCATTATATTGCATTTTCCGGGGGCCTATTCCAAGTTAAAGTAGGCAACTTGAACCAGTCTATAGGAGTATAGGCCTACTGTCAGTAGCCTACCGAGTACTGCCCGAGAAGTAGATCTATGCTCGTAGTCTCATGATAAACTAGGAAATGTCGGGATTAACATGGTTAATTTTTATTTCAATAATTCACTTACAGTAATACAGGTGTGTATGGGTCTTTTTTAGCAGTGAGGGGAAACCATAGGACCCGGAGAAAACCCACGATGTTCGACAGACGACACTACGCCTTGTCACGTACAAGCGGGGAATCGAAACCGCGTCACCTGACTCAATGGCATGTCATAGGTCTAATAAAAGTATTAATAATATCAATATTCTGTTATTTTAATTATAGGCCTTTTTTTAATACTTTCGCGTACGCAGGACAAGAAGTAGTTGCGCTCCGATGTAACCAAACCCATTCCTTGCATTCTTTACCATCGCTTAATTGCTATCTAGTATTTTCGTAATTTTAGAATTACATGTCTAGTTGTGTTTTTTTAAAGGATCAAATTTTAAATAGTAAGCTTTACCCGTTAAGTCTGCACAAGCTGCACATGTTCTTTTTACATTCCATAATATAAAAGGCCTATGCTACCATTTAAAGAAATTGAAATAGAATCGTGTGTGAGGGAACTAACTATATTTTCTGAAGAATTGGATTCTCCCATATGATATAATGAACGAGCCTAATTTTTTCTAAGATTCTGTATCGAAATATGCGATTCTATATAGGCCTACAATTACTTGTGGTAAACAAAGTGTTAAGTTTATGGTATCTGTAATACATCTTTCCAAATTTCCTAACAGAAATACTGTTTTGCTCAATTATCAGTTGCAATAAACTTTAAATAAAACAGTAAGCCTAATACTGTTATGCTATTCAAAATCACATTTTCCCTTTTAATAGTTTTAATGTAGGCCTTAATCCGACCACCTATAAATTGCATAATAGAACACTGTATAAATTAGATTTTCTATTTCTAAATAATTCCATTATAGTACACAGTATAAATTTAATTTTCTATTTCTAAATAACCAGTTGACAAAAATATCACAAAAATAAAAGTAACTCTGAAGTCTGAACACAGATCAGACCTAATGTCATGGATATCTAGAGCACACTTCAGATATCTCAAATATGTTTATTGAAAAATGTAATACTATTGAAAATAAAATATTTAATTATTTTTTTTCATTTTTAAAAAATTAAAGCCAACATTAATTAAAAGAACAAAAATCATAAAAGAAGACAGGGAGTCAACATTGGAGCCAAAGGCATTTTATCTTGGAAAACAACCAACGGCTCAAATCTGTTTATTGGAAAATGTTCTGGGCTATTTAAAAAATTCAATTTTAATATTCTTAAATTATTATTTGATATTTTAATGAAAGCATACTTAAATAAGTAATACTCTCTAGAAGACAGGGGTAGGCCTATTTTTCTTTGGGAGAAAAAATAAATCATGTTGAGTAAAATAGGCCTTATCCAAAAATTAAAAAGGGCGTGGTTCTTTGACATTTTCAAATGGGCCATTTTAAGGTTTATGGGAATGTATATTTCAAATCTAGGAATCGAAACAACAAGTATTTGGTGGATTAGTTTTAAAGATAATAAAAAAAAAAAAAAAATCAACAATAGTTTACGGCCTTATAAACCAATTCGTAAACCGCCACAATTGCCGTCTTTCACTTCATTACTTCATTTCATATTCATATTTAAAAAATATTAATCATGTTTTATAAATTCCCGAAACACACACACACCTAACATGATTGTATGTAATTTTTTTTACCGAAAATACTATAAAACTACGAAATTAAAGAGATTTAGTTCATCGATATAGGTATCGTAACGTTGAGCGTACTGTCAGTGTGTGTGTATTACAGACGAATCCCATCATGCATTGCGCGTCGGGTTGTTTCTATAGGAAGTAATGCGAGTCGCTACTCTGGTTATTTTTACTCTGTGGTCCTACCTTGTTAAAGAATAATCCTATTAATCCTATAATTCACTATTGCCAGTTGAGAAATTGGCAAAAATATTTTCAACTTCAAATTCAAACCATTGCACAGAGGGGAATGGGAAAACAAGGGAGGTAATTCAAATAATTGTGTTATTATTTTCTGTGTCAGCGATTTGTATGCCTATGAAATATTGCTCATGATCATATAATAGTGACTTGACAACCTTTTGAGCAAAACACATAAAAATAATTATGTTTTGACTTTCTTAGAAAATATGAAATTTCCGCTTTACATGTTACAGTTACATGTTTTTCAAGTTGAAACATCGATTGAAGTCCATTCATAATTACACTGCAATGCATAACTCATGTGTTATATGTAATGTACAACCCTGTCCCTTCCCTACATGTGATTTTCCTGACTGGTGATTTGTACATTTAGATTGACTTGTACATGACATATATTTTGCCCTGCCACTTCCATTTTAACACTGCGATTTAAGAGTCAGAGGTGATTTGTACCTGTGTCGAACAGGATTATATATATACTTAATTGTAGTTGGATGTGTTAGAATTGTAAATAAATTCATAATCAATCGTTTTTTGGAAGAAAATGTTGACAGATTTTCTTACTGACTTTCGACATGATTTACATTTACAGCTGCATCTGCTAGAAAGAAATATTAAATACCATCTTTTATCTTGAGACACACAATGTTGTGAGATGAGGTTTCTTATCTAGACAGTTATATATAACTGCTTTGTAGCACATGTCTTTGCAGTATGAACATGTGCAATTATATTATAATAATCGAATGACCATTATGGAAGTGGAAAAACTAATAAGTGGGTACCTTGTCTGATATTTGTACATCAATAAAGAAAAGATTTTGTAAAAGCACTTGTGGAAGTAGTAGCTGCCACAGCCAGTGTCAAATCATTATATGAAACTAAGCTAAGGAGAGTATAGGGCCCCCCCCCCCCCCATAAGGATTTTTTGCAGTTTTGATATTGTTTTGTTTTTAAAATTCCATCCTTATGAGTCAACTGGCGTGGTTTCAAATCCCCTGTTGTATATGGCAACAACTAGGGTCGCCTGTCCAACTTGGTGGGTTTTCTCCAGGTACTCCGGTTTCCTCCCACTGCTAAAGACCCCTAAGCAAATTATTGAAATAAATCTCTCTCTCTTGTTAGAGTCTATGATAAGTTGATAAGATATTCCTTTTTTCTAAAATTCTATTTCCCACCAGCGACTTGACACTTTTGATGCCCCAAAAAACTCAACATTTTATAGGCAATTTTGAATCTATTTTAAAATTATAGCACTTTATTGGCATGTTTTTGATCATTGCCAAACAGGCAAACAAACAAACAAACTAAACACAAAACAGGTCAAATATGAAATATGACAAAATAAGGCGCGACACAGTATTTATTTGTGTACATATACTTGTAAGTGCCCTTATTATCAGTTCTCTATCTTGTAGAATGCAGATAAGAAGAAGGCATTGGATGAAACTAAGAATTATACAACCCATTCTCTGGCTAGTGTAGCTTATCAGATTAATAATCTAGCTACCAACTTTCTGAAATTACTAGATCTACAGAATAATCAACTGGCTGAAATGGAATCGAGCGTCAATCATTTATCACAGGTAAATTTCATTGTTTCACGGTAACATGGTAAGCTGGACACTATCTGTCAAATCGTTTATTTACATAGTGATTTATTTATGTACTTACTAGGGATCCTATACAGTGGTCAAATCGGATGATAATTTTACTCTTCAAAAATTCTAAATCAATATTTATTCAAATATTCGATTTAATAGAAAGTATAAAGTTGTATAGCATTGGTGCATTTTAAGATTTCTAAAACTGTAAGTCTGTCAAATGAATATAATTTTTTCCCTTCCCTTGAAGAAAAATAACATGAAATTATTGTTAAGAGATTGAGTGAAGGTTTTTATATACATCCTACACAAACATCTAACATAAATATTACATTGTGAATGATGTTTTAAGGAAAGGGAGTTAACCCATGATAAAAATAAGCTGGAGCTTTTGCTCTTATAGATTGTAATGATTCACAAAGAGAAAGTAGCTAGAAGAGAAATTGGTGTTCTGACAACAAATAAAAGTGCTTCAAGGCCTCTTGGTGTCAAAGGTGGCATAATATTTCCAGAGCAAACAGAGAGGCCTATCAAGTATACACGGAAAGGCATAGATTATTCTGTACTAGATGATATTGGTCATGGTGTGAGGGTAAGTTCAGGATTATATTTTGTATATGTAAGATATTTAGATATAATGATCTTGCAATAACATGGGTGCAATTATACTGTGGTGAAGCCGTAGGGTGCATGGACATGATATTATAATAAGCCTTGTATAATTTTGTTTATAAAGGGCAAGATCTAGTAAAAAATACCAAATTCATTAATTTAACTCATAACCAGTCAACGCCATTTTGACGTCATGACCTGAACTAGTCATACTGAATGAAGTGAAATAATTATATGCCCATTTCAAACATCTACTGCCAGATAAATATAAGTGATAGACTATTTAATAAAAAATTTAAAGAGGATAAGTTGATCTATAATTTGCACTGTTTGTTTCACCTAATTTCAAAATGCAAATTTAATACGAAACTAAATACTCAATTGCGTAACCACTTTGTAGTATAACGTGGTGGTGCAAATATGCGACTATGACCGGTAAAGGGTTAATCAATGTTTTCAAAATACACAACCTTGTGATTATTCAGTGTTATGTTATAATTTCAGCTCCACAGTAATGTTCCTAGAGCAGCCCGTAGTCCTTCTGTGACTAGTACTAGTTCCAGTAACGCACCTACCACCAAACCACCAACACCTCCAGTCAATAGAACAGGTTCTGACACACTAGGTCGAGTTAGAGGAAATCATTATCGTTCTGTTGCTCCTCCTGTTGCACCCCCATCTATACCTGCATCACACTATGGTTCTAATCCATACGGTGCACCAGGAATGCAACAACAAATGAGATACGAGGCTGGTTATGCACCTTCACCTGTCATGGGAACCATTCATTCCCCTCCACCTGTTGGCATGGCAACACCTATGACACATGGCATACCACCCTCACCTGGTATGATGATGCATTCTGCACCAAGCTTTCCTTATCAACAAGATCCTAATTCAATTGGTATGTTTACTGTTCATTTTAATGGATAACTCTAAACATAAAACATAAAGGGGAGGCTACTCTTCTGGTACTGGAATTTTGGTTTATTTTTTGATGTTAGTGGTGTATTTAAACAAAACAAAAGAAAGTATGCATTTATAATATAAAAGTTTTGTGAATGATGATATATTTCCCTGACAGTTAAGTTTTTAAGTAAATATCATAGATAGAATTGTCGATAGTATTGACAAAGATATAATTATTGTCAATGTAGAATGGAATATGCATACACAAGGCATCAGTCATTTTGAGATAAATATTCAACTACTTTTGTCTGAATTCACAATGCCAGGGTGGAAAATTTTGCATGAGCAGCTGCACTTTCCCATCTTTCATCAAACTCCAAACAGTATCACAAACAGATTTGGTAGAAGTGAAGATTCTTTAATCAGACAACGTTTCGGGTTTAGATACCCTTTAGATGTCCAGCTTTAATCTACCACCAAGGGAGTGTTGCCGTCCCCTTCGTCTTTTGTAGATTCTTATAATTATATGGCACATGTACATAATTATGTACATGTATAAGGGATGACCCCTGAAAAAATAGAAACTCTTTCTTTGGATGTCCTGGCCACTGTATAATCATGGTTCTATTACTATTATGTGTTGTAATACATTATGGAGCACTAATTGTATCATCCAGTTACTCAATGCCACTCAAACAACAAATGATTATAAGATTGTGAAGATATATTTTTTCTCCTTTTTCAGTATCATACTCCCCCCCACCACCCCCTGCTATAACTATAGATTGTGAAGATATATTTTTTCTCCTTTTTCAGTATCACCCCCTCCCCCACCACCCCCTGCTATGATGGGTGGTAATCAATTTAACTATAATACTATAGCTGATCCACCACCACCACCACAACAACAACAACACCAACCTATTAGCTCAGAACAAGAGGAAGATCCATATGCTGCCACTGGACCCCAATTAACAGATGCTAGCTGGCGACCAAAACAATATTTAGAAAAAGGTAAGATATTTTACATGCTTAGTCTGATATGTATCCTATTATTACAGGGAGCTGCGATGGCTCATTGAGTAACCCTGAAGTCACTTGTTCGATCCCTGCGTTGGCCGCGAGAGTTGATCAGGATATACCAGCATGGTTCCCCCATGTCATTCTGTTACAACAAAAAAAAACAAGATCTCTTACACACTTTGGCGTACACATAAAACAACTCTTCAAAATTGGAATTCGAAATAAGACTAGGCTGTTTTTTTTAACCCAGTTAGTGCAGAATAGTGGGATGTTAAACCCCATTTCACTTCATTTTGCCTTGCGTTACAATTATTCTGACCATACTTTTTTGAAAACTATGTTTCCATGTGCCGTTTTGCCATAAACATCTTCATAGAGGGATTTTCTTGTTTAAAATATGATCTACATGTAGAGTAAAGAGTAGAAAATCGAAAGAGCAAATTCTTATCCAAAAGGGGCTATTAGATACTCAAAGTTATTATAATTAGTCCAACTTAGATTCTTAAACATGAATGTCAAAACTGAATAAATTAATAAAAATAAACGGCACTCTGATTCACTGATACCTTCTCGACTAGATGCTGTAGGATATACAATAATATAATCGGTATGTATCAAATCAACATTGTTCTTATTTATTTACACAGGGGCTTGACTGTAACACTCATGGCTTTAATTTTCACTCTTGCTCAATAATGATCTTGTTAGCACTCAGATGAATACTTTTTTGGTCAACCTTACTGAGAGACGAAATCTCATCAATTTTATACCCTGTTTGTTTGAATTATGCCCCTTTTAGTTCTGTTAGTATTAAAGGGTGCGTTAGATTACTAGCACTACGCTTACTTGAACCTTCAGGATCAAGTACAATATGGTTACCGATGATGTCATTTAAACGACTTACTCCCGCCAAGCCAAATTAACTTGCCCTAAGGCCCTAACTTCATGTGTACACCCAGGCCAGTAATTGAACACAATAAAGGAGACTTTGCTATTGGATAATTTAGATAGACAGTGACACATAGATGACATCATTGGGGTGCAAACATGTCTAAACTGTAGATGTCTTTGAGGGGGACCAATTTTTATCAGAGTAATACACTTATGACTTTGAATGTATAGCTGAATGAAACTCGTCGATCCCTATTATATATTTTGAAGACAGTATCTAATTTTTCACTTCTTTATCCATGCTTAAATATACTAATAATAATATAATTGGGGGGGGGGAGGATGGTTAACGTTATGAATCAGAAGGCCTGTCATTAAGTCAAGTGGTGTGGCTTCGATTCCCCGCTTGTACGTGACAAGGAGTAGGGTTGCTTGTTCAACCTCATGGATTTTCTACTGCTTCCTCCTATTGCTAAAGACTCCTGCGTGCAAGGGACTTATTGAAATAAAATTTAACTATATTATGTTAGTCACAAAATGACCTAGTTTGTGTCAAGTGGATGTTAAACCACCATTTGTCTCTCTCTATTTAATTTTTAATTAAACATACATTATGGAAGAGCAAAAACTGACTTTTGTCGGTCTTCCTTTGAGCCTCAGATGTCATAGAAATTATAAATTAGATCTTTATTTAAACATCAAGCCCAAAATGAACACTGTAGACCCACGGATGGCTTGGATTGGGCTCGGATTAAAACAGGATTTCGTAGACTGATTTAATCACTATGGCGTCGTGGGTGGGGTTTCTCCGTGACGTTGACGTCATCATACTTCCGGAAATTATTCATAAAAGACAGTGATGACCGAGGCTATACACAAGCTTCACTAGATACCGTTTAAACATTACTTGATGATCGAGACTATGTAGGTGGAGTTAACGTCTGTCAATCAACTATCGGCCATAGTGGGAAAATGATTTTAACTACCATTTCTAGTAAAAAATTATAGTGGTAACAACTTTGTTCAGGATAAAGTTATTTGACTGAAATTTTCAATATATTCTTGTTTCAACATCTATTTTTGAACTTTTATAGCAAGAATGGCTAACTCCTTGTCAAAATCTCTCATAATGTATCTTTAAGAAAATGTAAATACCAACAGTAGATAATTTCCAGGCTTGTTCATTTGATCTAAAGGATGTAGAATGTTGCAAAATGTTCCATTCATCATATCTTAATAAATACTTACAACAAAATATGGGATTCACCCTTGCTTATATTGTTATGTACAATTGAGCATTTGGATCTTCTTATGCTTTTTTATAAACCCACATTGAACTGTTGTATTTTGTCATCACTTGCATCCATCATTTTATAAACTGAACTTATCCAAGGCACCTGATTTTCAATGATTCATTACAGAGTTTTGGCCCTTAATAATATTTTTGATGTTGTGGATGTGCTAGAGGATAAAGCCTATCATCTGATTCCATGTTTTGCATGATAAATATTATTTGAAATGAACTAGAAGCCAATGAAATATTAATTAGGTTGTTACACTTGATCAGATTTTAGTGTTTTGTTGATTCTCCGAATACCCACGAAAAAATAAATATGTGACAAACATTGAGGAATGTTCAGACGATTGTCAACATATCTTGTTGACTGGCAACCTATCCTTGCTAGCTTGATATTTTTAACTCACAGATCACAAGAACCTAACAATTATATGAAATATATGCTTAAAAGGAACTCTTTGCTGGAATTTCACTTTATTGACTAATTAACTCCTCTATTATCAAAATGTAACCTTTACAAAGGTGATTTCTTATTTTGTTCAGCTGGCATGAGTAATATAATTTATTGACCCACAGCTCAAGCACAAAGCAAAATTATTATCTACAGGATATGATGTCATAGGATAGTATGTTGCTATTGTATAAGGTCACGTTCTACAACAATTGTAAATGCAAAAAGTAGCCTAGCCACCAATTTTAATGATTATTATTCTTTTTTTTGACAAATTATTTCTGCCATTTCATCTGATGGTAGTGATTGTAGAAGTCATTATTTAATAATGTTTTAACGAGGTACACTGTACCGTACAAAATGAAATTCTCCCCGATATTAACATTGTTATTTTGATTGTTTGTGGTACATGTATGGTCGAACACTACTGTCTGACAAGTGGGAATTTAAATTTGACGAATGCTCAAGTGATGCAGCTTTTGTTTGTTATAGACTATGATTTAATTTCCGTCTGGTGTACTAAGTAGTAAACACTGCACCGTAAACAATTACACAATACAAACATTCGTACCTGACATAATACACACAATTCAAACATTAAACAACAAATGTAAAAATATCAGATGGACTATATGGTTGTTTACATAAATCAACTTTCAAGTTTGGTCTGGAACAGACCAGAAAATGGAAGATATGAATGATTGTTTAATTTCAGATATTATAAAGTGAATATAGAATTGCCAATTTGATGATCATAGGCCATTTAATTTATAATTTGTGTGCATGAATTTGTAGGGTTTTAATTTGCAATCTATCTTGCTAAGACATTCTACTTTCTTAATCTTTCCTCAATATGGGGTCTTTGATTTAAGTTCTTCACCCTCTTAACTCATTCTCCTATTCTATTTCAGTTGTTGCTATATATGATTATGAAGCTGATAAAGCAGATGAATTAGCATTTTCTGAGAATGCAGTAATCTATGTCATTAAGAAGAATGATGATGGATGGTGGGAGGGAGTAATGGATGGAGTAACTGGTCTGTTCCCCTCTAACTATGTTGAACCATGCATGTA
This sequence comes from Patella depressa, assembly GCA_948474765.1. Lineage (NCBI taxonomy): Eukaryota > Metazoa > Mollusca > Gastropoda > Patellidae > Patella > Patella depressa. Next base: position 53,617,792 of record OX419719.1, read on the forward strand.
AACAATTATTCATTAATAAACAATCTAGTGGAATCTGACTAAACAATCACCTATATAAACAAATACAATTTCACAGTAATTATAAACAATTACATTTTCACAGTCAAAATACAGCAGCATGCTACAATATCCTAGAAAAGAATTGTCTTTCTTAAAGGGAAAAAAATATTTCATGTGTATTTAAAAAATGGTAGGTTAACCCTGCCCTATACGCCACACACATCACTACTATTTATTAAGAACTTCTTTAATGTGTGCTTAATACAGATTTCATTGTCTTTGTCAAATGTAAACAGTGTTTTCTAAGTCTTTATTGTAAATATTACCTCAATTATTATAAACTCAATCATGCTTCTTTATGATCTTGTAATAATTTTTGTTTAATGTATCATTATTTTATAGCAATCCCATTTTTTTCACTTTTTTTTCATTTTGTTTTTTAAAATGATAAAATCAAGTCGTATAGAAATAGAAATATATTCATGTACATGTATCTTCATTTGAACTTTTTATAACATTATTATTATTATGTATATTTCCTTTCCCCCCGAGGCTGCAGCTATCATGCATATAAAATGTATCGCTGCATATGATTTGTATAATCGCTCTTATTACCTGAATGGGTTTAAAAAAAACTACCCCCCAGGACATTTAAATAAATAACACACAAGAAGTAGCAAGGTTTGATATTGTTCATACCCTACACCAGGGGCTCTTTTACGAGAAATCAAACCTTTTTCATGACCTATCTTGTTTTGAATTCAAATTGGTTGTTGTCAACCTGGCCAGTTGCCTCGCAAGATGTCTAAAAACTGAGGAATTTATTCTGTTCTTGAGGACACTGCCCCCCAAAAACCGAGAAGTTGTAAGAGTTGACTGTTCCCAAATGACCCGTATTCATATTAGGAATGTCCCTGTTATTCATATTTAAGTGTGAAATTCATAAGAAAATGAACGAAAGTCAGGATGTCATGTTACTCAATTGGGCGAGCGAGAAGGTTGGAAGATTTGCGTAATTGATTTGGCAAATCGTTGTAGTAAATACGACAATTAGGTGAAAAGGATTTGGAAATTGATTAGCTATCGCGTAAAAACGTTGCAGTTGTAGCAGTTGCAGGTTAACTCCCATTTCTTAACCCTGCATAACCAAAACATCCTTCATCCCATTGCTATTCTACTTTAGTGTACTCATTTTCATGTGTGTTTATTTAACATCTTCTTTCAAAGAGGCGATATCACTTGAAACCAGAAGTAATTGTCATTACCTGAAGTAATTGTCACTCTCATACTTTCTAGACATACATTGTAAAATTAATTCTAAAGCAGTTTAAAGTTAACATCCCACTATATTGTATATTCATATTTTTGTTTTCCTTTTAGTCCCCACATTTTGTGTTCTGATTTGCTCATATAAAGAAAAAAGGCTGAATTAATAATTATTATTCATAATCCCAATATATGGCCATATTATAGTTTTATTTGTAGATTATATTAAACAACAGTTATTTCATTTATAAATAAGCATTATATTATTACTTGTTTAAACATATAATTACGAATGATCACAAGTTTAGCTTGCTTATCTATGTATATTTTTTTTTAAAGAGGGGAGGATTCGTCTGGAGTAATGGAGGTCTCCTTGCTCTTTTTTTATCACAATAAATTTTATGTGCATCTATAAAAATAATAGTAATACATGATTTCACAATATGTTCTGTCATTTAATGAAGTCCCTTCAAACTAGGGAGCCATGGTGGCTAAGTGAGTAAGACGCTGCCCCGCTAGCCTGGAACTTGCAGGGTTCGATCAGTGGTGCCGGACAGAGGGCCTGACAAGTACAGCTGTCTAGTCATTTGGATGGGATGAAAAACCAAGGTCCTGTGTACATAATGGTGTGTACGTAAAGGTCCCTTGGCAGCTGGAATTCGATATAAGAGTAGTCTGTAGTGCTGCAGCACCCTGCATGGTGTATGCCCATCTTCATTAGCCCAGTTGAAGTAGAACAGTAGGACGTTAAACTCCATTTGAATTCATTTACAAACTGTATATTCATTAGCCCTGTAGGTGTTGAATAGTAGGACTTCAAACCCCATCCATTTCATTTCCTTTAACAACTGAACAAAGTATTTATATGAATTGTGAGATTGTATGCATTGACATTAACTATGGCAAAATTATGATAACAGAATGTTCTCACTCTATTGCTTTTACTTCATATATATTGCTATTAAACCTATAACTGTTAAGTCACTAAAATATAGTCGTGCTGAATGTAACTAAACTAACTACTAAACACAGGATACAGTAATAAATGTAGTAATGGTTGTTGGCTATTAATGAAATGAAATGTGGTTTAAAATGAAGACAGGCATATGCCATGCTATGAGGCAAATGTTGCCTGACCACAGCACTACAGCCAACTCTTATTTCGATTTCCATTGTTTTGGAATCTTTAGAATTCTGCCAGTGATAGACTATACATGTGACCATGATTTTCCATCCCATCTCACTGCTTCAGGAAAATAATAACAGCAGTACCGGTTCCGTACTGTGTAGAATCTCACAAACTATCGAGTTAATGTTTATGTATGTCTTTTAGATGTATATTGGACCAAGGTTAGAAATCTCTGATTTGACACACAGATTTTTGTAGCTTGTCAGCATTTTGTACAGTATTTTGTTAATGCTCAAGAATTTGAGGAACAAGGGATTTATCTTTTTGTAAAATTGTTATGTAATTTATTCATCAATTATAGACAGTGTCATAGCCAGTTATCATAAAAAAATAAAAATTATATAACAAAAAACAGAAAATAGTTTCTTATTCATTCTAGTTTTTATAATCTATGTCTTCAATATCTCTCTTCTATATTGAATAAATGTGGACAGAGAACTTTACATCATAGACAAGCATTTAAATTGGCAGTCGGTCTATTAATATAGTAGGCCTGTTGTATCAATTATTGTGTCTGTATTAACGTGCAGTTTTCCTGTATAGTAGATAATTTCAAGAGTTGCCATTCTTATGGATAAAATTCGTTGATGGCAACGTAAATTTTTTAAGTCCGAAATACTCAACTCATGTGTCTTGTGTCATGGTTGTCCGCTGCCCGGCTTATTTTCATGTTTTCTCACGCATAAACTTCGTGGGAGTTAAAGTACAAGTACATATTTATCAACAGTTTGCCCTTTTAAAAGGGGAAAGCGGCCTTTCTGTTTGGTTTTGTGTTCAAAACAAAAGGCACAGCATCTATCGTATGCCAGATGCCACTGAGATACGTGTATACTTTGGGGTTTTTTAGAGACGGAATCCATGTGAAAACTTCCAGGAACCCGAGAATCTGGAGGTTTGGAAAAATGACAAAAACAGGAGCTGGCCTTTTTACTTTCACCAGGCTGCCTGCAATGTGACCATTAAAAAATTGGGCAAAGAACTAAAGAAAAACTCTGAACATAAAACCATTTTAACCATTACTTGTCTCTAAAGATACATGCGTTTAATCCCGCAAATCGCATCCCTCCTTCGCCTCTGTGGATGGTTGTTACTTGCACCACATTCCCAATTAAGGTGTTGAATCGTTGACAACCGATGTAAAAAAAACATCAAAGGCGAAGTAAAGGTGAGATATTTCGTAATTATAGTGCAATTTAAGAGATGGGCAGCTTACTATCAAATTTGTTCGAAACATGACCCCAAGCAAGAAAAGGGAGTTTAATATTGGATTGGTACAAAAATATAAATTAATCAAACCTAACGATAGTTATCTTCAATTTGAAGTTTCCATTAAGTTCTAGGCTTTATCTAGCCTGCTTTGTGGCTTAGTCTTAGTCAGGAAATGAAATTCTCCGACTGGTAAAATGAAGACGGACATGCGCCATATAGTCTGCATGTGGGAAATTTTGCCCGGACAGCGGTACTTTGGCTACTCTACAACTACTAAGAGATCTGAGATCTTTTACGTGCACGCCGATGTTTACACGATATCTCGTCCCACCTGAACGGCTCTATCCTGTCCCTTGCAAGGCCCCCCATCCTGCGCTACTGAAAAGGGGAACCACGTCGGAATATCCCAATGAACTTTCTCGGTCAGCACCGGGATTACTCACTGAGCCACCGCGAGCCCGTCTAAGTCACATTCTCCCTTTACCTCTTCTCAATATTAGATTTAAATAGTGTAAATTGTTAGCTGTCTGCTGTACGCCATGTTGCCAATAAAAATGATTATAACCCCAAACAAAGTAAATTTTGTGTTTGCACCCAACAATTATGGGCAGAATCAAGGAATACAAACTTCAACAATTTATCGTTATTAAAATGTGTTTATTAATAATGATCAAACACAATACGGCTTACTTATTATTTCTTTCGTATGAGTAGGGTGGGGGAATCACCTTATCCATTGTTTCTTGGCCCGTAATACACGTGTTAAAATATATTTGGCAAGTGAAGTGAATACAGACTCACAGATAAAAGACATTGTACAGTTTGATTGGGGATCATGCCAGAATAATCAGTCATCCCCGCTATACTTTCTCAAAAATGTGACGGATGTTGACTGTACCCGTTTTAATGATAGAAAATACGTCAAGGCGCTCGATTGTTGCTGTCTTAAGATTCAAGATAGATAATATAAGCGACTTTGAGGAGAAACATCCACATAAGCTCTTTAACCAAGAGGTAAGGTATTTCAACTTGTATATTGTATCTGTATCTGCTTTTACAATTCACATTGATAAATAAAAATTCAAACTATCTCGATGGCTATTTTATTATTTTTAATTTTCTCGATGAATAAATAATGCCATGTTATTATTTTTTATTTTAAATTAAATTTTACCTAAAATTTTCACTCATTAGTCACTTAATTAAAATCTCAAGTGACTAAGTTGAAATTTTCAGTAACTAAGTTGAGATTCCATCATAATATCAAATTGAGGTTAGAGTGGTTTTTTTTATAGAAATGAAATGTACACGGTATCTCAATTTTTCGCCCCATCCGAACGAGTAGACATTGATTCTTGTCAGGCCCACAGTTCTGCACCACTAAACCGGAATGAACACGATAACTTCTGGTTAGTGAGCCAGCGCGGCTCCGTTTTTTACAATGATTGTTGAACGGAGATTTTAATTTAAATATTAATCGTATAATTTAAATCTGTGGTATTCTACAATAAAAATCAAAGCTGAGTTATTGTTACTTTCTATTAATTTCACACCTACGTGTTAGATCATCTTAGACACGCCATTTAACAAGGGAAGCTTAACTTATTTCTGTCCGAACTTGTAGCTTAAAGGACCATATTGACTTCAGTCATTACCACATATGTGATAGAACTGGTTAAACACTTCCAAATATAATTGTAACACAGAGATCATTGCTACGATAGATGAGTAATAAAGGTTTCAGCAATCGGAAGTGACGAATGCCAAAGGAAAACATGAGTTATTCCTCTATATAACGGACTGAAGTGACTAGTGATAACAGAAACATGTGCGATTTTCTGCTCAATAATAATTCCTGTTTATGTTTTGTTATCGTGCGAGCAGGACATTAAACCCCATTTCATTTCATTTCGGTTATAATCTGGGCATATAGCTGGAAAAAAACCGACCAGAAACCCAGCCAATTTATGGCTGACATTTGCGAGAAATATTTATACATTTAATCTTATGATTGTAAACACTGGTGCCATTGAATATGAATATAATAGAAAATTAGGGTCAGTTCGACAGATTGGTATCCAAATCTTTATATACATGTATGCCCAAGATGCTTCGTGTAAGAATGTTTCCATATCACATCTTGTATTCATTAGGTACAACATCAGATAAAGCTTGAATTACAAATTTTACAGGGATATGCTGAACATTTCAGTCAAATTACTTCGCCCTGAGTCAAGAAATACCCATTATAATAACACTGTAACCTCGATTGTCATTGCTACCGCTGTGACGATAATAAACGAAGTCTTTCATTGTCCATGTTTACGGTTAATCGTCTATCACCACTGAACGACAATTCAGATTCAAATCTAATGAAAATCGGACCCATCAGAGGGCATAGAGAGTTGATTATGAGTTTGTCATGTTACAAAATGTCTATAACATTTCGGGCGTAAAGAAAGACATACAATAGGCAGATTTAGTTCTTGCATAATGCATGTAACTACCGTAGTTCTGCTCATTACACTCGCCGTATTATGAGACCTACGCCCAGAGCTGAACAAGAAGGCATGTAGCAATGGACCGAGATGTATCACTATTGAAATACCAATTAATTAAACTTTAATTAATTGGTATTTCAATAGTGATACATCTCGGTCCATTGCTACATGCCTTCTTGTTCAGCTCTGGGCGTAGGTCTCATAATACGGCGAGTGTAATGAGCAGAACTACATGCCTTCAAACCATTAAACCTTCCCGGTACTGAATGCTACAATTCAGCACCATAACTAAACCCAGCGGTGGAGGGCAGCGGAGACCGAAATACTTTGCAAAGCAAGACTTAACCCCTATCTCATCACAAAGTAATTTTAAAGACCAATCTTCATCCGTTGTGGGTATAAATTGGTCCATTGGTGGATTACGGTCAGAAACTAAACCTTTTGTACTTTTAAATAGTCGCCCCACAAGTTTTGTCTTAGGTTTAAATCTATTGGTCATTCTTCAAATTCGTGCCTAAAGCATGACAACATCTGAACAAATATGGCCGATCATTTAACCACCCTTATTTATTTAGAAGATCGGAACAAACTGTAAATCCATCACGTCCTGTAATTGAATGAGGTAAACTTATACATAAGAAGCTGACAAGTAAATTTTAAGGAGATTTAAATAGGTATCCGTATGCATGAAATAAAACGACCGAAAACGAATGAGTGGCTTCTTCCGTACTACCGAGGTTACTTGGGCTAAGTCTGAACAGGTTTACTTTTGGTATAAGCCTAAACACGCACTGTGAGGGTGAGGACATTTTCTCAAACAACAATGTTTACACATACCTTCCTTTGAATCACAACTATCAAGATTTCATTTATCTTCACGATTATTTTATACGCGGGACCCCAGAACCATACAAGGATCTGATCTTGTCGTGAGTTCGATACCCTAGGCAGAATAATACTACGACAACCATACCCCAATCCCCAAAATAATACCTGTACCAGATGGCATTCGTTATAACAATATAACAGAAACTTGTCACAAAATCAATATAACGCCACTACCCTGACAAAACAAACTTTCAATTTGAACACCCAAAGATAAGAAAAGACCATCTGAGGGTTTTATTTTTTATTTACAGACAGATTTTTGTAAATGATTTTTTTTTTTTTTTTTTTTTTTTTGCTGATCGAAAATACAATTTATTGATCTCGTTCCCTTTCAGGACTAATGATTCACTTACGGATATACCAACTACTGAAGAGTATAACAGTTTTTGGTCTCTATTATTAGGAAGGTTAATAGAATTCCTGTATGGTGATAGTTAAAAGGTGAAAGCTAAAGGAACTTTGATCTATTCTGTAGCTCACTTCACTGTGCACGATGCTCCTACTGACACAAGTTTACTCACTGAAACGTGACATGGTTAAATATTTGTTCGGTCTTTAGGAGTGATCATCAAAAACAAACACACCCAACCAGGGTAAGTTGGCACGCGTAAATTTCGGGCAAATCACAGACGAATTGATAACGTTCGTTCGACGAAAGTTAGTATAACGGTTAATATTCAAAAGTGTGAAATTTTGTTTTCCGTTTTAAATTATGTCTTTTAAATAACCGAGAGCAGATTTTAAAATTCCATTCCCAGTTAATGTTTAGTTACGGATGTAGCAGTTAACGCATTATGTGTTTGTTTCTGTCTCAAACTTAAAGAAAGCTTACTTCAAGTCGCCATAATGGATAAAATAAATGGATTACGTGACATCGTGAAGAATAAATATGAAAAGAAATGTTGTATAAAAGTGGCTATTGGAGTTGCCAGTGTTATTGTCTTACTTATAATCATTATCGTCGCCGTCCAAGTATCATCTGATAGTCCAGCTGATGAAGTCGTACCAAATAATAATAATGCTATGGAGGTAAGGATGCATATTTGATTGGTATATGAACTTTCAAAATAAACACCCCGCTCTCTTTAATTTTGATATCGAAACGATAACATTTGGTGATTTACGAATGTTAAAATTGTTAACATATGTAGAAATTCTAGGTTCTTTCTACTGTCACGATTCGCGCTACGATTGAAATCGTGCATGTTTTAATCGTGCAGTAATTGTGGTGATCCTATCAAATCTTATTGAGGTCAGTCGTGGCAATTGTGTTGATCGTATCGAAATGTATCCGAACGTATCTTCACGTAGGCTACATATGGCATAACTGTCTTACATATAATTATTCAGACGGTCGGCCATTTAACTACGATATTCGATACCATTCCCACTCCTTAATTTGAAATCATATCAAAGAAAGTCTCAATTTGATAATGGTCTTTGACCACATTTTATGTAATAATGCCATATCTCGTATGAAACTCTGCAAATAGGGTGGTTCTACTGTTCGGGTTGGCCACCGATTTAGAATGATTATGTTTCCGTCCGCACAACATAAAGTTAGACAAAAGAATTTACAATTTATGAAGAATAGTTCTACAGAAACTAGATATGATAATCTACAATTGAGGTTCTGTCTAATTCTAGGTTCCCACTATCACGAATCGCGCTACGATTGGAATCGTGGTTTTAATTGTGGAGTGATCGTGGTTATCCTTTCGGGTCTTATCATATATTGAGGTCAGTCGTAGCAATCGTGTCGATCGCATCGAAACGTATCAGAACGTATCTGCACGTACTAAATCGTGGATGAAATAGGAACAATCGTACCATATACATCGCATAAACAGAGTAATAGTGCGGTAGGATAGCGTGGAGAATTAAACACACGACCAAACACACTTGTGGAAATTACGTATTTTAGACGTCAATTTACCTCCCTGTTAACAATTTAAATTTTGAATTTTTTTAGAATATTTGGTGGGATTTTTCATTGGTTCCGCTATGTATATTTATGAGCTACTGCTTGGTTCGTTTGGCGGTAACTAATTCAATACTTTGCGCGTTCTGTTGGATTACTGTGGTCTTATTTTAAATCTCTTAAAATACGTTTAGGTTCTAAAATGACAGAGTATGAGTAAAAGATTGCGCAATTTGAATGAAGTTAAACTGTTTGTTATACACCTGATACCTTTTCGGTCTCTAAAAGAAATCAACCTTAGGAATTTAAAATCTAAAGGTTTGACAAAGGGTTGTAAGGAATAGCGTACATAATAATTACCTAGTAAGTAAACACGGGAAACCCTTGTCACATAACGATACAACAAGTAAAAAATGAGTTTGAAAGGTGTTCACCGTGATTGAAAACAAACAACATTTACAACAAAATTACCGTTATGTTTGTTTTAAAAGTTCAGTGGTTTGTTTAAATGTCAAAAATGTAGAATGAGGTTTGAGTTGGGTGGATGAGCGAATTCCATAGTAGATAAACTTACAGGATAATCGAATCAACGAGTTTCTGGTGGGGCAATAATTTGTTGTCCAAACTATAAAAGAAAGGCGTATTACGGTTCTCTTTTGCTCAATTGGGACTTAATAATCAAAATTCCAATTCCTTTAATGTAATGCTGCATTGTTATTTTCGAAACTTTAATTTAGAATATTGCACGACTGACAGCAACTTCATTATTCAGAGCTGACTTTACAAGGCATTTTTTTATTGGACAGAACATTTAAAGATGTGGAATATAGATGACATTAAAATGTTTCAAATTCTCAATCTATGTGGGGTTTGTTTAACATCTTTAAACTATTATCAATGTTTAATTTGGAGTTTACGTCCAACTTTCTCCATATATATATAACCACAAGATTATGGATAAGCAGATTATCCGAAAGTGGTTCGTATTCGCCTAAAACAGTTTAAGAAAAGATATACTGTAAACAGTGAGGGTGAAAGAATCGATCCTTGTTTAACACCTCGTAACAATTTATTTTCGCTGTAGATATCAAAGGGAATCACACTAAAGGCGAGATAAATGCTTAAAAAGGCGCGAAATCTCTGTTGACCAAAGGCTTGTGGGGTACGAGGAGATGTTTAGCCTGCTGATAGTTTGTATAGGCCTACAAGACTGAGTAACTGTTAGTAATGTAGGTTACTCCAAACATCTAAAGCATCAGTTAAATATGTATGTGTAGGGTTTGGAAAATAAACTATAATGCTGTTGTACAAGAGGGTACTAGACATTATGGATTTTAGTATTGTTAATTATTCGTGTTGGGGGGGGGGGGTAATTTAAATCGGCATTGTGTGTGTTGTAACTGATTGTTTCGTGAATTGTATATTTAACGCTTTAGAAATCTCAATCCAAAAATACAATAAATAAATACCGTTTTATTCAAATTGTCGGCAATTGATGAAAACATGTTGGTTACATCTCAACATTGCCTAAATCTAGCGACTTCTATATGTATCTTGTGTTTGTGACAAGTACTTTTGTTTGTAAAAAGTTACGATCTTGACAATCGACAAATCGTCACATCAGATTTAATCAAATCGTCATATCAGATTTAATCAAATCGTTACATCACATTTAATCGTCACACACTAGAATTAATCAAATCGTCACACTCTAGAATTAATCAAATCGTCACACCAGAATTGCACACGGCTTACACACATCGTCACTCCAGATGTACAGAAATGACCAGATTTACAAAATCGCAAATGTAGATTAACACAAACCGTCACACCACACACATGACCTGATTTACACAAATCACCAGATTTAAACGAATGAGCACTCTCATTTCATGGTCTTTAATTCTCATTTACAATTTTAGAGAACATCGTCTCCACCAAAAATAGTGGAAGTGGATATACCAAATCAATTTTTACTACGGATGGGGTCAAAAGATAATCCAACATTCCATGAAATATTAGCTGTAGAAGACACCAACCAAATTTACTTAATGCAGATAGATGAACAATATAAAACAGTGTATGTTGTTGTTAACTTTAAACAGGTAATTTAGTTCTACACAAGATCATTAACGACATGAAATGGAATGGGGTTTAACGTCCGACTGTCCTGACCCAACTGGCATAATGGAGACGGGCATATGCCATACATTGTGCTATGGGGGAAATATTGCCCGGACAGCGGCAATATGGCCTACTCTTATATCGAATTCCAATTGCCAAGGGATATTTTACGTGCACGCCAATACACACACGGGATGTCGGTTTTTCGTTACAGCCGAACGACTAGACCACTGTCCTTGTGAGTCCCTTCGCCCTGCATCACCGACAAGGGTATACCACGTCGGAAAATTCCGATGAGCTTTATCGGCCAATGCTGGGATCGAACACGCGACCTCGGGGCTAGAAGGTGATTAACGTTTATATAGTAAAGCAAAGCCGGCAATTAAATGATTTGTTGATGAAGTCAGTTAGATATCTTATTAATTGAGAGTACACGACCATGTATTTATAATCTTACAGTCTTTCTGTAACTACGATTTATATAATGATGTCAACAGGGTTTAGATCGTTAGGAGTTCTAAGCACTGGGCTGATAACGGTGCTGTGACAATATGTAATTAAAAAAAAATGCGATGCTATCTATTGCTAACATGTAGTATCTCTCTAATAGTGCCATTAGATCCTAGCGACTGAACACAATTAAGCATATTGATCATCGGTTATACCGTTTCGGTTGAGTGGTTTTAGTTTTGATAATCTATTGATTATGTAAGAAAATGTATAAATCATCAGTATTACAACAAAAAACAAACCCCATTGATTTAAAAAAATAATAATTATTTTTCAGAAAGCGAATGTATATATTGGTATGAGAAAGGAAAATGTGGATGGTATTCTGAAAGAAACGACCATGTTGTTTTGTCATGAGTCTAGATTTGACAGTGATTTTACGGGCACCTTCCTTGAATCAAGTGTTTTAGTAAGTATAATGTTTAGCCGCCGAATAACTTTAGACGCAAACATGTTGGCCAACGTCTACTAATTATTCTAGGATCGCGTTACACGTCCGCTTCAAAATAAGAGTAGACCTTAGCGCCCGCTGTCGGGGCAAACTTTCCCTCATAGCACATTGCGTATGACCGTCTTCATTAGCCCCATTTCATTATGATGTCGGCTATTTCGATTTCAATTATCGAACTCGATTTACAACAATAAATATATGTAGATGAAGAATACACTAATCATTTAATTATTTATTGATTGTAGACGAATGGAGAGCATACTGTTCCTGGTAATGGACGAACAACAACTTTAAATGTTGATGACGTAGGTAATGTGTTCACTGTGCCGCCAACCATAACTTCAGTTTTAAATGGATCATGTAGTCATATTCCTAGTGAGACTATGTTAAAATGGAAAGACAAATGTAAGTACTTCCTGTTAAAGAAAAATGGGTTGAAAATTGAAATAAGAAACCTCTCTGTTTTACTGTTTTAGACTATGTTAGATCTGTAAACCTCGTTTATTACACATTCAGACGCATGCCCTCATATAAAACGCGTTTCAAATCGTTTGGTGATAAGGCCCTATTTACAAAAAATAACCCTTCAGATGGGGAATTTGAAGACGATTAAACACCTTGCGTTATATCTTCGATATAATAAAACTACAGTATGGAAGTCTGAAAACGATCGAATAATTGATTTGGCGAGATGTTAACTCATATCGCTTTCGAATTAAGCTTTGTAAACGAGTCTCATTGTAAAGGATTCACGTTGATTTTGGTGCGATTTTCACATCTAGACTGACTAGACATTACAACAAGGTGGCCAAATTTAAGTCACGATTACCTTGATCAATACTTTCTTTTCAGCTTCAAATTGTGAATCATCGTCGTCTAGTGTAGATATGAATAATTCTTCAACATGTTCATTATCATGTCCGTAAGTACTGAATTTATCATAAAGTGGGAGTCTCCGACCCTTTACCCTCCACGTAACCTGTGGGGTATTTAACAAGTCTGTCAGAACAGCACCCATCTGCTTGATTTGGCTTGATCAATCAGATTTCCCATACATTGCGTGTAAATAGGGCGCGTATCACGTCTTTATATATAACTGTCTGAAATAACACTTTATTAAGTACTCTAGGATCTTAAGAGCCATTCTGATCAGAAACATGGTACATCAATCGGTATCAAGATGTTCGCCATTCTTTTTATCTGATTAATATTAGGTACTGGTATTGATTCTCCTGGTAGCCGTACGGGTCCGTTAATTGTTAGGGGGTGGGGGAAAGACCTGAATTACCCGAAGAAATTCCCGTTTACAGACGGACTCAGACAAAACGTTTTAATCTATGGTCAGTTCAGTACAAGTTAGTGTTTTAATCTATGGTCAGTTCAGTACAAGTTAGTGTTTTATAAGAGCTCATTATTAGGCCAACCCTTTCACTTGTAACCGTCTACCCGAAAAGTCAGCCCGAAGTTACTCACACGCCTATGCTCTCAAGCGTGTACGAGACAAGGAATAGCTCATCTGCCTTCTTAACCGGATTCCTTCCAATGCTAAAGACATCGGTCTGCGCACAAGCATATTAGTGACACATATAACTTTACCATATGTTAGTACCGAAATTAATTTTGGAAATCTTGCATACCCTCTCACCACGCCCAGGGGGGTGAATGGCGGATGACCGAATGGTTAGCACGTGCGCACTGTATCATAAAGCCTGTCATTGAGTCAATATGGCGAGGTTTCTAATATCCCCGGTTGTGCGTGACAAGGAGTAGGTCGCCTGTCTAACCTGGTGGGTTTTCCCTAGGTCCTCCCACTACTAAAGACCGGTACACGCAAGCGAATTATTGAAATAAAATTAAACCATATGTTAGTCCCGAAATGACCTACTTTGTGTCGATTGGACGTTAAACTCGGTTCCTGGGTAAACTGTCATTTTTAACCATTTCCGTTTCAGAAAATGTGAAGATTTAGCACAGACAGAGAAACAGAGTTGTAGAAAATTTCATCAGTGTAATTATGATATGGGAAATTGTGATCCGTATTGGAAAACACAAAACAGTTATAACAGTCAACCATATTGTGTATGTCGAAAAACTTTATATACCGACATGAGAGGTATCAGTTGTGCTAATGATGGTACCGATTGTGAAGTCAACCGAAGAGGAATAGTGGACTTTGAAAATATCAACCCGTGTTTTTGTCGTTATAGAATACCCATAATACACCCATTTTTACCATCACTTAACTCTAAAAATATTTTATTTACTATCCAATCGGTTATTGTGACAGCGCCGGCGCAAATGTTCGGAGAATGTGACCTTTAAATTTATAAATTTGACATCAGTTATTTTAGTACATGACAAAACCATATATTATTAATCTTTATATAAATATGTATTATATACGTGTCTGTATTTTATTATGTGTTCTCTATAAAAACAAATATTTATTTTGATATGATATAAATATATAACCATAATAAAATATGCTTTGTTTTATTTGTGTATTCTACGATGGGAAATGAAAATGAAACGTGGCTTAACGCCCTATTGCCCGGCTGCGACTGGGCTCTACGCCATACAAGGTGCTAGGAGGGAAATTTTGCCCTGGACAGCGGCGCTATCGCCTACTCTTTTATTGAAATCCAACTGCCAAAGATCTTTTACCTGCATGCCAATGTGTACATGGGACCACGATTTTACGTGACATCCGAACGATTAGACAGCTGTTCTTGACAGGCGCTCCTCCGTCCTGCACCACAGACAAGACAGTAGCTATATTTAACGGGTGTGAAATGCAATGGGTTCAACGTATCAATGACAACGGAAATATTTCCTGACCACCTAAGTTTCAACCTCCTCGTCGGCCTTCAAGTCCATGACAACAAATAGGCCAGTGGACCTTTGTTGTTAGCCCACAACTATTCATTAAGAACTGGGATTAAAAATAGTCCCGAAGGGGTGCGAGGAACGTTCTCAGCCAACGCCGGGATGGTTAGTGAGTCAGCCTTACTCACAGGGCCACCATTCATTCAAAAAATTGGGTTTCAATACAGATACGGTAATATTTCTCCGAATATTGCATACTTCCCTGGTAATCTCGGATATCACTAGGCATATATAACATACAATCATTTTAAAATTAATAAACACATACATGATTTTCAGAATGATTTTATAGGATTATTTTAACATCTACACATTACATATAATATATCTACATGTATGTATAATAAATATTTTACAGGTAGAACACAAACAACCTAAAAGTCAAGTTTTTCTCTTCAATAAATGCAAGTCTGAAAATTCTGTTCCATTAACTCAATGCTGAAACTTTAATACATATACAGTTTTAAGTAGAAGAGAATCCAATCTTAATGAGAATTCCAGATGGCATGTCTACCCATTTTACAAGCCTGAAAATAAGGCACCTGTCACAGACAATGTCAGGCACAATAAGACTTTGTCCGACACAACTCCTTTCTAATCCATAGTTTAATACATGTCTACAAAGTTCATACTGTCAGCTCCATCCTCATTTATGCCTGACATTTTGTGGGTACATGTAAAATGATTATTTCCAGACCTGTCCAACCAAGTACATCTGTTCTATATTTGACAACACACAAAGCCACTTTTTTATAAGATTTATGAATAAAGACATCCATATTAATACCGCCAGAGTTAAACTGAAAAATAGGTCATTTAAATCTCTGAAATTATGTTTCTTGATATTTACACCATGAAAGATTCTACAAGTCCAGGGGGCTATTAAATTCAAATTTCTTGACACTGTATAACAATTATTTGGATTTCAATAGCTGATAGCTCCTAAAGAAATATGTACACAGATTCCATTTTTACCCCATGTGTGAAATTCGGCCATAGATTGAACAGTTTTTTGTACAATTTAAATACAAGGACATATATTTTAACAAAATCCTAAAAGATGAGCAAATGAAAAATTGCATGCATCCACAATGTGGTGACTGGGGTAGATAGCTTAATTGTATAATACTGGTTATAAATTGACTATGTTTTCAACTCATTGAAATGCATATTATCTGTTTCATCAGATTTCCAAACAATGGCATGAATCTGTTTTCTCCATTGCCTAGAGAATTGGTAAACAATGTGAATCGATCCACTGTTTGATCAATAACTCTCTATCTGGGTAATATTCTAATTATATCACTTATCTCTAATATACACCTAATCCTAATGTTTTATGAGTGAGCTACTATTTCTGTTTTCCTGCATTAATTACTGTTTAATATTGACCTAAATGAGCATTTTTATTTGAATCATGCATTGTTATCATTATATATACAAATATATAAAACATTAACTGCATTATTCGTAATAGTATTTCCTTATTTAATTCATAAATTATTCATTGAGCAGATAAACTGTATTGTTGACCCATCTTTTCAACACAAATAAATATACTTCATTAATAACACCCTAATTAAACCAGATATAACAGGCAGGCAATTAAAGAAAGGTATATTACTATACTAAAACAACTATTATAACAATATTTTTACTACTAACCTATATTTATATACCGGTAACATTTACAGAAATAACCAATTGTTCTCTTTTATGTTCTCTTTTAATATCTATATTTAACCTTATGTTCTGTAAAAGAAATAGCCATGAAATCATGGATATATAAATCATATTTTTTAGATACAATATGTTAGTTTTCTAAGATTTGCATCAAGTTGCACCATATTCCAATCTGTTTCACACAGGATTAAGAAAGTTTTCTAATATCTCTGTAAAAGATGACTGCCTTGAACATGTGATGTCACATTACAAGATGTCAATCATTGGCTTAATCACTCAATGGTGCATGTATTGTTTACATAAGAGGTTACTGAATCGGGCACAATGCTGCCTTTTACTCATTTCAATACCCATTTACACTAAATAGGAAATAATTTTTACCTACAAATACTTCAAACATCTTTATTCATTTTTCTAATACATAAAAAAAATGTTTTAGAATTTACTTTGTTGGAAGAAAAAAATTAATATTTTTGGCTCATTAAGTCGCATCGATGTCATCCTTATCAGTGATTGTAGCAGCCTAGACCAATATTCACTGCTGATCAGTGTGAATATTTTCATGACATATTGTTCTTCATTGGTCAAGTTGCACTTTTCTGTTAAGATTCCATCCTCCATTAACTGGCAATAAATTAAAGAGTCTCTCATAAATTAATTAACTTCAAACATACAAAATGCACCAATTTCACAGGCCAAGTTGCACTATTTTGATAAATTAACTACATGTTGATTATATAATGATAAGAAATATTTAAAATATAATATAGATTGACCTGTGTCATGAATCATGGGAATAAGGCAACTGATATTTCTCGTTTGATTTTCAATTTATTTCCCAATTATTCATCATGTACAATAATTATAACAGATTAAAGATAAATTTCCTTGATAATAATTAGGTTATCTATTCAGTCTACACAATTCTCCATTGTTGCCTAGAGATACATGTAGGTGCTCTGGCTAGTGTGCTCATCCACCTGCCATCTTACAATTTATATCTAATATATTTGGCTTACTTTGAGACTAAGATATAGTCAGGTTTTTATTGTATGGTCAAGTGCGAAATACTAGGCAAGCGAATTTTATTCAGATGGCAGCATTTCCTGCTATTCTTCAGCAAATTGAAATTTGTCATCAATATGAACAAATGTGGACATTATTTTTTATTTTTGTCCTTTCCAAATGACTAAGCAACATTGTAAGCACTACCCCTGAATAACAGGAACCAGATTTTGAATCCGGAACATCGAGTCCAGGGGTCAATGCCCTAACTGCTAGACTAATTATTAGTAATTCCAAACTGATTAAAATACAGATCCATATTTCGTTTCATTTATTTATACTTTTGATGGCCTACACTACATGAAGATCTTTTGACCCTGTGACATCAGACATTTGATTAACCAATCAGTATTAATGTTTGTGGTGGATTACCCACAGTGCAAAGCATGCCTAAAACTCGTAACAGACCATTTCATTGGCTAATCTTTCACATTATCCAGAACACAAAATGATAACAAGTCTTCAAGATCCTAGTGTAGTAAAGACAACTAAAACAAAATTTTGAACCATAATAAACGAAGCGAAATAGGAGCTGTGTTTTAAAGGAGCTAAATCGCTAACATTTGGGACCTAACTAGAAATTGACTGAAGTAGGTCGCAACGCATATAATACTGTAATATGAATGTATATAATTTTGTCTTAAATATTGGATATCAGAAGCCCATCTTTTTCCGGTAAGATCACAGCATCAATGTTGATTTAAACTGAAAAATAATACATGTTTTCAAAGTTGAAGATTTTGGATGATACTGAGTTAGAGACTTAGCTACTTTAATCAGATTGTAGTATTTTCGTACACTGAAGGAAATATATCTTTAAATACTAGTAATCGTCCTGGTTTATAACACATAAATACTAAATACTTACATGTCATTAATGTATATACATAGATAAGATAAATAATTGGTATCTAAGATGTTTGGGTTGGGAAAATAGAACCATGGTAATATAAATAAATAAAAGGCATGCATTTTGCATACAGTTTGTGTCACAACTCTTTTCAAAATATATCATTATGGTACACATGTATATTACATTTGCCATAAAAATATGCTACCATTATACATTAGATTCATAGGACATGCTTCTTTGGTATGGTCTTTTGGACTTGAATTCGGCTTTACATGATCTCCCCTCAAACTTATTATCAAAAATAATTCCTGGCAAGTTCAGGGAGGTGGGAGAGATTGGAGAGGATGCTTCATGCTCTGATTTAGCTTTTGTACTGGTGTTTGATTTTTTGGGAGAATTGACTAATGTCAGCGTATGTTCTGCTGGTAAGGTTGTGGGAGAAGAGAGTTTTCTGATCCGTGAGAAAAATTTACGGGCTCCGGATTTTTTGGAACGGTGGGCTGGAGATTGAGACAAACAAGATGTATCGATCGACGTAAAGGTGGCATCAACACCTTCATCAAGTTCACATTCATCATCATCGTCCTCTTCATCATCTTCATCTTTAACTTCAAATGCACCAATTTCAACTGCCACAATGGAAGCATGATCTAATTTACCTGGAGCACTCGCCATTTTCCGAACTATTTCAGAGTCACGTACTTGTTTCTCCGAAACTGTGAGACGTCGACGTGAATACAGAGCTGGATTCTCGAGAATTTTACGTTTATTATCTGTCAAAGTTAGCACATGTTGCACCAAAGATCCACACAATTCCTGAGCAGAACACTGCTCTTCTGTTATAAGCTCGAATTCATGCACAACCCTTTCCATTTCTTTCATTGAGTATATGTGTCTCTCTCTCGGTGACATTTCTGGTTTTGAACAATTAATATCAGCACTTGTTGAGTTGAGATTAGCATCTGGAGAACGTTGAGCTATTGCTATTTTTGTCACAACAGGGTCAAAGTTATCTGAGATTCCATCGGTCGTCAGAAATACCACATCTCCGGAATTACAGAATGACAATGAACATGTTAAATTATGTAATTCCGGATTAATGCCATCAACAGGTCCTAAAGCCCCGCCAGCATCTCTTATATCACGCTCGGAGGAAACATCGTGTGATCCTATTGTTACTTCACGAATGCCATGATTGACATTATATATAAAACCGAAACTGTCTCCCACATTAACACAACAGACTGCGTATTGATCGGAGTTTGATACAGGACATATTAAACAAGCACACACAGTTGTTAAACCACCATCTTTTTGTAATATGAACCTGTGAGCTTCATCTAAAGACTCTCTTAACAAGGTCAAGGCTTCCTGTAATACAGAACAATAACTCAATTTTAATTCATTATGTAAAATTTTATTTGTTTTCCTCAATTGATCTTCCTAAGAAGATCATGGATATTTATCTATAATTCTGTTAGCTTCCTTAATTGACATTCCTATTACGTGTACCTATTATGGTCGGTTTTATAGCGATGGTGACTAGGTGAGTATGGTGCTGACTCAATAACAAGAAGTGTTGACCAAGAGTTCCCCCCGAGGATTTTGCAACTTGATTTCCCCTTGTCAATGGTGCAGAAAGCAAAAATATCTAGTCATTTGGATAGTATGAAAAATAAAGGTCCACTATGTACACTTTAGTATGTACGTAAAGGATCCCTTGACAGTTTGAAATTGAAGAAGGGTAGGCAGAATTCCCCTCCCTGGAATTACACTTATAATAGATTAGGTCATCTGTAGCACAGCATGTCTGTTCTACATTAGACAGGTTGGTGCTGTAAAACCCATTTCATTTCAGACTCAAATGGTTGTTTCTAATCATTATAATGACAGTCTAAAATAAGCACTACATGTGATATTCCTTATCAAGTTGATAGCACTAGACATTATCAGGTTGATTGGCAATAGATATTCCTTATCTCTTTGATTAGCACTAGATATTTGATTTGTATTTGGGTATAAATTCACCTGAGTGGATGATGGATAATTCTTTTGCTGAAATATTTGATTGTTGAGATAGTTCATACTACCATATAGACAACATCTAGCTGCTAATCGTGATTTTTCTCCCCAGTTTACACCATCAGCTATCACCATTATAGTATTATTCTTTCTAGCACAAATAGAAAACGCATCTGCTACAGGATCTCCTATAAAATGATATTCAATTGTATAACAAACAGAATGGATTTATACCTATATTATATTCAAGGTAACAAAAACTGACCATTTGAATTATATAAAATGCACACATTCACAAAAGAACTTTCGACAGATGTAATTCAAAAAAAGTTAGCAGGAAACTTTATTTCCTAAATTTAAATGTAAATAGGAGTTAACATAATTGGTTAATTTCAAGAGAATATGAGTTACCATAATTGGTTAATTTTATGTAAATCTGAGTGTAAAACCATAATTGGTTAATTTCGTGTAAATATGAGTGTAAACCATAATTGGTTAATTTCGTGTAAATATGAATACCATAATTGGTTAATTTTGTGTAAATATGAGATATCATAATTGGTTAATGGTCAATATAAACAACATTATAACAATAGTCAAGGAAAATTGTTCATATACATGTAAGTTGTCTTTTTTTATTCTAACCAATGTGGACATAGGATCCTCTCCATACTTTATGTATGTTGTTTAAAACTAAAACAGTTAAATCTAAACATAGTTAAAATAATTGATCTTGACCTTGCATTTTTATATCCATGCTCAGATTTTCAATTCAGTTCTTAAATACTGAACGCACTTGAACAATTTTTGACCACTTTCACAATTTTTCAAATGACAATCAGTTAACTATGGCATCAAAAAGGAAGGAAGTTTACCTGACATTTTCTTATTGACTGGATGTTGTTCATATAATGATATACATATACCATATGCCTGTTGTTCTTTCTTATTCCAACCATCAACTCCAGCCACCATGGTACTAACATTTCCATCTAAAATACAAGTTTATAAAACTTTTATATTTTCTAATAGAGATTTAAATACAGAGTTTTATTAAAAGTCAACTCAGTGTTTGCCTGGTAGAAGAATTAATGATACTCTGGACAAGCAATTAGAATAATGTGATGAGGAAAACATTCTGAGATGAATTACAGTGGGTATATGATTACAGGAATTTGTTATATATTCATTGGGGAGCCACAGTGAGTAAATATGTTACCCGCTAACCTGGAGGTCCCCTGTTCGATCCCTTCGTTGCCCGAATAAGTTCATCATGATTTTCTAGTGTGGTTTGCTTTGGTCACTGGTGAAGGTTGGAAGATCAGGCAAGGGATATGTATATTTAGTCATTTGGATGTCACGAAAAAATATATGTACACATTGGCATGCATGTAAACGATCCCTTGGCAGGTGGAATTAGATATAAGAGTCAATAAGATTGGGCTGTAGTGCCTCTGTCCTGGCAAAATCTCCCTCAAAACACACTGTATGGTGTGTGCCTGTGTTCATTAGCCCAGTAAGACATTAAACCCAATGAAATTTACCACAATATTAATAGACCAATAAGGTTGAAATCTAAAATAATCTGAGATCTCATTTATATAGCTATTCACATACATAAACACAGCCTTGTACAAGTATGTACATAAGCCTTAAGTCAAGTTTCAGGCAACAGTGTCAATAAAAATTAGCCATAAAAAGGAGGGTATTAAAAACTATTATTGAATATTTTGGAAAATGTTTTACGATTTATGAATTCTCACTAGGTCTACCATATAAATCATTTTGTTTATTCAGTAGTGCATGTGACCTTTAACTTTTATTGAAGAGAAATATCAACAATGAAATACATGTAATCATTATAGTAGTTATTCATAATCTCTGACCATGTCATATCGAAAACAGTGAGTCACACAATCAAGGGCTCTTACCGGTCCTTCAAAACATTGACAAGATTTTATTTCCGGAATGCAATTACAGTTATCATGTTCAAATCTGATAAGATTTTCTACACATATCAAATATAGTTTTTTTTACATTCTTTCCTTAAATTTTAAAAGAAAATAATAAATATAGTTACTGTTTTCTTTTGTTTCATCTAGCAGATAGGCCAATCCTTTATCAGGTCCTGTATAACTAGCAACCAGTTCTTCATCGAGATCAGCCAACTGAACCAGGGGTAAATCTTCAGGACATTCGCCATGAAAAATATCTACCCCAAATTTGATCTTCTTTTTCCTAAATTAAACAAAATTTAAAAGGTAAGTAGTTGAGAAGCAGTGAAACATCATGTTCCTGAAGAGAGAGAGAAATGGGGTTTAACATCCACTTGACACAACCTAGGTCATTTGGGGACTAACATATGGTTTTAATTTTATTTCAATAATTCGCTTGCGCGTAGGCATCTTTAGCAGTGGGAGGAAGTTTCTGAAGAGAGAGAGAGAGAGAGAGAGATGGATTTATCATCCACTCAGCACTTGAAACTAGGTCATTTTGTGACTAACATATGGTTTCATTTATTTAAATAATTCTCTGGCGTGTAAGGGTCTTTGGAGGAAACCAGAGGACCCGGAGAAAACTCACAAGGTTGAACAGGCAATGTTCCTGAAGCAGCGGTCGCGGTTTTACAACATCGTTTATGGTGAGAGTAAATCTTCTATTGAAGTTGGTTAAACATTTGCCACAGCAGCGACATGTAAGTCGTCAATTTTGTTACTTTGTGCAATGAAATATTTAAATAAAAAGACGAAAATTCAACAACAGTAAACAGCGATCAAGTATTCTCAGAAATTCTTGTAATTTTTATTCATATTCATAGTACCTGTATAGCAATAATTGAACGAAAGAAGATAAATTTAAAAGTTTCTACATATAAATTTCAAGGAGACTCGACTATAACTTTTTCTGCTGAAAGTTTCCCTAGATTTTACGACAGTATTAACACTAAGAAGTACTAGAAATAACATGTAACATGAATTGTTGAAATTAAATAGAATATTTGAACAATGCATGGAAAATAAAAGCAGATCAAGGGATCTTTTATGTGCACGCCAATGTGTACATGTGACCTCCGTTTTTCATCACATACAAATGACTAGACGGCTATCCTGGTCAGGCCCTCCCGGCTTGCATCGCTGACGACAAGGGGGAACCAAACCAGAAAATCTGGATGAACTTTCTCAGCGAATCCAGGGATTGAACAACCGACCTTCACTCCAGGCTAACGAGCCAACATCTTGCCAATCATGATCCCAATATTCGACCACATTTCCAAGTGGATTAAATACAAAAATACAATGAATTTCATTAAGGCCATTTCTCCTCAAAGATGATATAAATGTATATGCACTGCCAAAACTGTACATAAAAACATTTCATCACGTATGATAGAGGGTTTCATCCATTGTTGCCAAATAAAATTTTAAAAAGGAAACAAAAAAAAATGTAAGCAGTGCATTAATTAATCATATCTTGCTCAAAAGAAATTGAAAAACTTCTGTGATAACTCAGATAAAGTGTGTTGATCGAGTTAACAGACAATTTCAACAAACTACATGTACTCCGAATCAGTTTTGGGTTGTGCTTGGCAAACATTCATTAATATAATCTTTGAGAAAAGATAAAATAAATTTTGTGCAATTAGGGCCTACAGTGGGTGTGTTTCACAAGCTAAAGAGCAAATATATTTAATTCACGATCTTCTCCATACTCAAAACGTCAAGAGCAATGTGTTATCATTTCTAGTGGGTAATAAACCATATTATCAGTAAATTGGTGCTTCAGTATCATGTTTGAGAAAGTTTATCAGGGAGCGACTGGCCAACTGCCTTATATTTTCATGAATTTCCACAACGTAGTCATAGTAGCATCTTTCCAAGCTTACATGTTACAGGTCTGCTACATAAAAAATGTAAACATTAAAACACCTGCACTATAATTACTTACCCACGTTCAGTGTCCATGTTTATCCAATATAATCACAAAATACATTAGAACTTTTATCTGCAAGCATCATGCTGTATAATAAGCTGTAAGCTTATAAGCTAATAAAGTCTAGGGTTATGGAGTCATTCTGTAGGAGTGTTTTGTCCTGAAAGACAGGAGTAGCAGGTATTAATGTTTATAAATATAAATATTAAACTATTAAAATATATTACAACAGCTGGCCCTCCATCTGATAAGCATGATTTTAACAATCTAAAATTATTGTTTCTGTTTCAGTTTAAACCAATTTAAGACCTAAATTACAGTACTTCTGTAGTACAGTACCTTTAAGTCTCATTGCATCATTTTTGCACAAAAGGAATACCCTGTAAACTAAATATTGTAAAAGATGAATCTCTAATAGAAATATTTGTCCAAAAAAGCTTTCAAAGATATGTTGAATTCAAATTTCATAGACCTATGTAATATGCCCGCCACCATTTTGTTGTCTGTGATTATGATTGAATCCAAGTTGCGTCTGGGAGATTATCAGAATTATCTAGCTTTGGTATTTTGAAATTTTCATTTTGTTTATTTCTAATCTTAATTAAATATTAAATAATTAATCTGAGCACATAAGTTAGAATGAGCAATTTGAGACTTTAAAGGGTGCGGGATTATTTTGGTTTCAGGTCTTTATCATAGATAATATATCCTCGTTAAACACACTATCCTGTCACAATTCAGTAGGCTGGTAATACATTTAAGTGATTCATTCAATAATAGATGGGCCCTACAATAGACCCATTATACATACATGTACATGTAGATCTATTCAATATAGTGCTACTCTTAATACTAATCTAACTGTGTAGTGCGTGACACAAGGCCTACTGGTGATGTGTGACCCGGAAGTGCCAGTGGCACCACTTATAATTAATGGAATCTACGTACAATATGCCAATATTGACTAAGGCTTATCCTCATTTGAAGTTCTCAATCAATTTTTTCTATATATTGCAAGGTTTGTTGAAAAAAAATCCCACAACATTTCTGTAATTTGCAAAACTCAAAAATGCTCTCTCTGGTTTCGATAAAGTGGGGGATCATTAAGTAAATCAAGGAAAGTTATTATTATCACACGTGATTTTTGATCATTTGTCAATGTCAACTGTCAACTATAAAATATAAATTTAATAATAGTAGTGTAGGTGTATTGAAATTATGCTATGGGCCATGGATATGGAGAACAATTGGCTCAGTATGTTGATCTTGCTACGTACATATGGGTTAGGGTTTGGGTTAGTAAAGTAGCACGGAAGTAGTCTGGGCAACGTACTAGGCCACAAGGCCGAACAATTTTCGGCTGTAACACATGGTCGAAAAAAACAACCTGAAACCAATCCTGATGCTTGATGGAGCTTGAGCACCATTACAAAAAAAAAACAATGAGTAGCTTCTTCATATTCGACTACTTTCATGGTAACTAAGAAAACCAACTTTTCGTTTGATAAAGTAAAGTAAAGACAGTCTTAATAAGAGTCTACAATCGACACAAATAAATCCTTTCCTAGCCTAGACATTAGGTAATATTACTATGGCTATTTTCTGACACTGTTTGTGCCACTGTATTGCTACAGTGCCACAAATCTTTAATATTGCTAAAGTTATTCTCAGTTACCAGAACGACTGATGTTATTGTTTATTGCCAGTGCAGTGACTCACGTCATGTCATGGAGTCGGTATCACTCACAGATTTCTTCCACAACTGCTCGCATATGATATATTTAAACTTACGGTTGCATTGGAATGCATGGTGCAATGATACCAACAACGGGTTGAATTTCGTAGCAAATAATCACACTGTAAAAAGATGAAATATTAGAAATCAATGTCAACAAACCTCTTTGAGCCTTGATAAAATAACAATCCAAAATGAAATATGACTAATGCGCAGGCTAGTCATCCGGGTATTTTGATCAGAGGTGTTAAAGCCCCCGATGAGCCGATGAGCCAAATGGATTTTAGTCATAAAGTAATCAAATAAAAACGCAAGTAATGCGCGCCCAATCACTAATTAGATCAGCAAAGGCGACATCAATAACGTTTTATTGTATATGGTCAAGAATTGATTGGTGACATAACAGAAATCCAGTTATAAGCGGATTTGTTTACCGAAGACAGCCGATTCATTAATAGGGTAGTATTCGAGCGCCAACCATGGATATTATCGTTATAAGGATTACGTAATTGCTGGAGCTTTTAAAAAAAAAATAATAAAAAAGCACAAAAACAACAAAACCAGTCCTGAAAAAAGTCCGATAATAAAATGTTAGATTGTTGTTCTATACTGTTTATTCTGTCACCTGTTTAGTATTAATCAGGGACAAAATGGAATCGAAATGTAAGTCAAATCCATAAACTAAAACAATCTGTTTCACAGTAGAGAATTATACAAACTATCTCGGTCACAGATGACTGTCCTCAACACGTGCAATGACATCTCACGGCGTCAATCATTGGCTTGGTTCAATGGCGCGTGCATTTTTTACATAAGACGTAACTGTTTCGGACAAAATGATGTCCTTTACTCATTTTAATACCATTTACACTAGGCTAAATAGGAAATACTTTTTAGCTGCAAATACTTCAGACGTCTTTACTTATTTTTCTAATACATATAAAAAATGTTTTAGAATTGAATTTGTCGGAAGAAAAAAGTTAATATGGGGGACTCATTAAGTCGCGTCGATGTCATCCTTATCAGTGACTGTAGCGGCCTAGCGAATATTCACTGCTGATCAGGGTGAAATTAAAAAAAGTAGAATAATGGCAAACCAAATAAAAGCTTAATTGGGTTTAAAATTAGGCATGGGGCCTCTTGTACGTTGTAATATCAGTTGTCGGTCCCGGCAAATTCTCTATAAAAGTCCCTCAATCGTCTTTGTTCATTTCGAGTCTGGTGAATTCGACGAGCTGTCCTGCCTTGAGCTAATATTTGATCATGTAGAGTCATAATTTTCTCAATTGATATAGGCTAAATCTATACCGATACAATCTATTAAGTCTAATTAAATACATAAAATATTTTGCATTTTATTTAATACATCCAAGTACTATGCCATCAAATATTGTGAATATTGAATTTATGTTTCTTACCATTTTATTTGATTGTTACTTTTGAAGTAAAGTCTGTTCAAATTGCTTATAAAAATTTAAAGTCGAGAGTAAAAAATTCTGTGCAGTAAGATTCAAATGACAAATGAATAGTATTGTTATCTTATATAATTTACAGCTATCATATCTGTAGCCAAAACAGCAGAATTCTCGCATCCCATGCAGTAATTGAGAAATCTGTTGATAACCTATTCCATTTCTGTATCTCTATATTCATAACATTACCTTAACCAATCAAAATCTACCCCAAATTCATTCATTTTCCAGTTTGAATTTTAAGAATTTTCGTCATTGCGGAAGCGTATTAGAGCCGAATAAACAAAAAATAACTTTTAATTAATTAAATCCTTATTAGGAGATACTAAGTCCTAAATTAGGAGATATTAACCCCTAATTCGTAGATAGACACTCGTAAATATTTATAATCTCCTAATTAGGGATATCGAATTCAGACCTGACAAGTTTATAATTATAATTTTTAGTTATTAGAATTTATGATATACATGTATAAGAATGATCTAACAACAATCAATTCGATTCCAATATACATGTACAAAAATTATGATTCTTAATGTAGATTCATTCCATAAAATATATATAAATTCCTTTCAAATATAGATCAATTCCATTCAAATATGTGAAATTAATGAAATGAGGTTTAACTCCTACTGTTCTGTCCGACTGTATGGGCTACATAGAGAAATTCCATTAAAATATAAAGAGATTCTATTCAAATATAGAGAAATTCTTTTCAAATATAGAGAAATTCTTTTCAAATATAGAGAAATTATATTCAAATATAGAGAAATATTTTATTCAAATATAAAGAAATCCCATTTAATCGAGTATATATAAAATCCATTCTTATATAAAGAACCTGAGAAAATATTTGCATATTTTTGAAAGGTTTGCTACCCCTGTATTTCATCCAATTTATAAAAATCTCTTGTTGAATGGGCTTATTAAAAACCAGATCGGCATTACAGCCCATAAGAAAACTACAAGACTGAAAGTTGGCCAACTACAAAGATGTATATATACTGAGGTAGCACACTTTTCTTATATCATGTTTTATTTTGGGTTCCAAGTAATGTATCAAACTGGTGCTTGATCTGCTGTACAGTTTGAAACAGCCTACAACTATTTGACAATGTACATTGAAAAGTTACATACAGTAATTAATGGTGCTGTGAAGTTTTAAACGGGACGAAAGTTATTGAATACCACTCTCTTCTTTGTTAATTTCTTTGTTACATGACTATTGACATTGCATTCATTGATATACTTGGGGTCAATGGTGCAGCGGTAATAACAACCTGTTTCACAGAGAATTACTAACGAATTATTGTAGCGGCCAAGCGAATATTCACTGCGGGATCAGTTTGCGGTAATAATTTGTCTAGAACTAGAAGACCAGGAGGAATTGTAATTGAATCTAAGGTCTGACCTCAGTTGTCGCCCGAACATAGCCATAAAATAATCGGGGTCAATAACAGCGCCGTCTAACGGTATAATTTTACCTTTATAATCATTTTTACGAACGAACTATTTTAAAGATTTTTCGTGGTTATTTTAAGATATTTAACTGTCTAAAATGTAAAATAATGTCACCAAAAGTGACAATAAGACATTTAGAGTTGAATATTTCCAGGAATACACATAGAACAAGAATGCTGAGCTTGAATCCTGACGGTATATTCTAATATATTTTTAGCAAGGATGTCAGAAGTGTGATGTCAAAAATGTATGTAGATCTTGGCTAGATCCAGTTTAATAAAAGGCCTAATTATACCTGTTGTGGGCCTTATTTAAAATGGCTGATGTCTTACAACAAGTGCACCAAGGTCGCAGACGTCGCATATCATCTAATTCAAGCTTGAATGCCGAGGAATATGAAGATGAGGCCTTGGATCCAAGAATACAGGTGAAATTATTGAAATGTAATTCAATCAGTAACTGAAGATTTGAGACATGTCATAAGCCAAAAATTAAGAAGTTGAACAATTGTCTGTCATTAGTTAATAAGATAAGCAATGAGATCTATCATTCTATGGCCATCTATTACGGCTCATGCTGTAAATCAAGTTTTTATGTTGCTGGTTGATTATAATTATGAGCCATTAGTCTTAATATAATTGATTTATTCAATGACCAGAACCTAAATATACCGTACTCGCATTCAGATATATGTGCTAATCTAATGGTATGCGCTTCTTTCGCTGGTACTTATAAACTTAGGATAAACCCAATAACTCTAACTGTACATGTACTTATATCATGGACCTTATAATTATTGGCTTTAGTAT
The DNA here is from genome assembly GCA_948474765.1 of Patella depressa. Lineage (NCBI taxonomy): Eukaryota > Metazoa > Mollusca > Gastropoda > Patellidae > Patella > Patella depressa. The sequence goes on from OX419719.1 coordinate 53,647,767, forward strand.
TAGTATTTAGTACCGATAATTTCTTTTGTAGGTGGAATTAGAAAAGTTAAACAAGGCTTCAGATGATATTAACAAACTTGAGTTAGAATTGGATGTAAGTATGCTCTTAAAATTTGCTTTTAGGGTAATCGTTATTTAGGTCTACTATTAACAAGTATTGAAGTTTTCAACAGTTGAATTTGTAACTCTTATGCCGAAAAGGACGACAAGGTAGATCAGTAGATGCATTAAAAAATTAAATGAAGCAATCCTGTGGTTAGAGATTGATAACAGTCATTACCACAGATATGTAGCCTACAGTACAAGACCTATATATACAGCGGAAATTGCGTGATACTGATGATAATGCCACTGCTTACAGACATCAATATTATTTCAGTCACAAACAAACAGTGCACTGGATGGAGAGTCTCAAAACAATTTTATTGACTTCCATCAAGAAGTTTTACCTGCTTGTGGTACATGTCTTGTGCTGTGCTAGGCCTATTTTGGCTCCACTTGGGGGTTTGGGATGGCCTAGTGGTCTAGAGTGCCGCGCTTCGACCCCTAGCTTCGACACCTCTGGCTTGCGGCTGTGGTTTCGAGCCCTGGTGTGAGCGTATGTGGCATGGAGATAGGGGCACTCTGGTTTCCTCCCACTGCTAAAGACCCCTACGACTACGTGCAAGCGAATTATTGAAATAAAATTAAACCATTTGTTGGTCCCAAAATGACCTGGTTTGTGTCGAGTATACGTTTAACCCCATTTCTCTCTCTCTCTCTGGCTCTACTTATATTAACTAGAGACATTTTGATTATTTCCTGTAGGCTATAGTATGATTATTAGCAGTAAAAGTACAATTTTTTATATTGTCCTAAATTTAATAAATTTTTCAGGATGCCCGAGCCAGTTTTAGACAAGTTTTATCTGATTCCATACAGAAACTCAATGTTCTGGCTAAAAAACTTGGTAATTGTGTTGATAAAGCACGACCATATTATGAGGCCAGACACCGAGCCAAAGAGGCAAGTATTCTCTTTCAATACTCTTTTTTAAACTTTAAATTTCTGTCTTCATTAGCCCAGTTTAAGAGCATAACAGTGGGATGTTAAACCCCATTTCATTTCATTTCATTTACACTTTAAATTTAAGTTACCATACATACATGTACATGTATGTAACCTAGCTTATGAGGAGAAGCAATTAGGCTACAGGTCTTTGATTGTCATTTAACAGGTTCCGAATCCCTTGCAAACTAGAATATCGGTTCAAAACGGTTCATTTATGATCAGGGCCACCTAATCTTTGCTCACATATTTTGATAAGCCTCTTTTATGTCCGCTCCAGCCCATAGATAGTTTGATTTTCTTTCTTGATTTAATGTTGAAAATTTACCTCATGTTGTGAAAGACAGAAATTGCCCGAAAAATCTGACTAGCAACCAGTGGCTTTAATATCCAAATTCCCATAAATTATCTCTGCCAAGCCAAATAACTGAAGTTAGGCTTGAAGTATATTTCTCTTTTAACATTAACTGATATTTGATTTCAGGTTCACATGGAAACCCATAAGGCAGCATTACGATATGAAAGAGCATGTAGTATGCATGAGGCAGCTAAAGAAATGGTACAGTTAGCTGAACAGGGTTATCAAAGACGAGAAGATGATTCAGACCCAGCTTGGCAAGAGATGCTTAATCATGCCACCATGAAGGTACTAGTATTTTCCAACATGTCAAAAAGTAGTCTGGATAATTTAAAAAAAAATTAATGAAAAAGTGAAACACGTAAAACAACATACAATCCCATCTAAACCATTTGTGACCTGGGGCCAGTTTCACAAAATTTTAATTAAGATTAAATTCAAATTTTACTAATTTGATTGGATAATAATTGATTTTAGTGCTTAGCACATCAAAATTTAAGTATCTACTAAAATTTAAATTTTACTTTTCAGTGATTTGATTGGATAATATTAGATTGGTTTTAGTGCTCAACCAATTGAAATTAAAGTTTCTAGTAAAATTTGGATTTTATCTTTAGTTAAGATTTTGATTTAAAATTTAATAATTTTATAACTTTAGGTAAACGAAGCTGAATTAGAGAGAATGGAAAGTGAAGCAGAACATCAAAGAACAATGATGGTTTTTAAAGAAGGAGAGGCCAGAGTTCAACAACTGCAAAGAGAATTGAAACGAGCTATTACAAAATCAAAGTAATTTATTATTATTTTCTCAACCCCACACACCTCTTCAGAACAAAAAGTCAGCATGATCAAGTTCAAAATCAAATAAATTTTGCGTTGTCCTCAGTGTTCAGAACTTGGTGTATCCTACTGTACACCTCACAGGAAATTAACGATATAAGCTTACATTGTATTGTGAGAGAGAAGGAGACATGGGGTTAAACGTCCACTCAACACAAACTAGGTCGTTTCGTGACTAACACATGGTTCAATTTTATTTCAATAATTTGCTTGCGTGGGAATAAACAGAAGGACCTGGAGAAAACCCACGAAGTTGGACAAACGACCATACTCCAGATCACGTACAACCACAATTACAGACCTTATGATACAGCATGCACAGTGCTAACCATTGGGCCATCCAACTGTGTTGTGTAAACTTGAACCAGGGCATCATTTCTGACGGGCGTTTCCGCGCTTGCGCCCGTCTGCGCCTGTAATCTTGAAAACACAAGCGCAGGTTATAGCTCCTGCTAAAAATTCAGACAATTTCGACAGTTTTATCAAGAAAGTCGAGCTTTAAAGTTAAATGAAATATTATTGTATCCGAAAATCGTGAAGAGTAGTTTTGTTAGCAAAATCCAGTAGCGTGCGTTTTGTTATGGTATCAAGACATTTGGGTTGAAGATTATTAGCTCGGTTGTTAAGTCTCTCCATGGCGTTTGCATTCACGATAGATTATTATTTATTAGTGATAGTATTACATTAGTAATAAACGATTGATTTTTTTAAAATAAAATGCTTTCCGAGTTAGTTTTATAAGAGTTTTTGATTGTGAAATTTGAATAAATATAACGTTATGAATTTCTGTCGTGGTCATATAGAAAGCGTCTGGATAATCACGATGAGAGCAGTTAGTTTCATCCCACGACCGTTTCACCCCGGGCTGTGAATATCATAATTAATTTCTTCGACATGGCCGGACTGAAAATATGCACGAATTGCCTGATTAATTGTACGTCTCCGACTCGAATTGACGTGGATTCCACTAAGTAAAAGCATGTGTCCAAAATCATGCTTTAAATTTAATGTGCAGGCCTGTGACACTGACGTTGAGAAAAGTGTAGAATTCAGATTCTAAACTATCGGTATAGAATTGAATATCAAGTACAACGTCGCACCTTTCCCGCTTTGGCATTGAGCCAGAGATTTACTCGAACGTCCAAGGTAATGTTTTCTGTTGTAAGCATATGACCGGTAAATCTATAAATAAATAAATTGGATTTTTAACTGTTTTCTCTTTTTTTTTGTACACCATTTGGATAGATGGGAAAAAAAAGCTCTTGCAAGCAAATTTGCAGGTGCGTTTTTTTGTGCTCCCGGGAATTTAAGTGCAAGAGCTTTTTGTGACTCCTGCATGTTTTACAGAAATGATGCCCTGTTGAACACAAATAAATCCTAGATATTTTTGTCAATAAAATACACATAAAATTTCTACATTGTCAGCTATATAATGCTTACATTAACAGCTGTTTCCATCAACTGTTAATAAATTTACAGCAGACTGAATTTTAATATTTCACTATCTCACCTATCAGAATTGGTTTATAGAACAGTTATAATAGTAAATTTAGTTTATAGATTGGAATATTTTAGAACAAATGTGAATAGATAAATAACAGATAAAAACAGTTTGAAATAGAGAGGGAGATGGGGTTTAATTTCCACTTGACACAAACTAGATCATTTCGGGACCAACATATGGTTCACTTTTATTTCAATAATTCACTTGTGCGTAGGGTCTTTAGCAGTGGGAGGAAACCGATGGGTTGAAATAGATGTTAGGGTTAATTTTCAGGGACTTCTCATCACATTTTACAAAACAGTTTTACATTTCAATTGTTTGGGTTTTTTTTAAACAAAATGCTAATTGTTTATAGCCAGAATTCAAACGTGTCCGTAAGAAGATAAGCAGTGTATGATGTCATTATTTCATGTGGCAGTAGGGGGGCTGAGGTGGGTGTCCGAATGGTTAGGGCACTGTATCATGAGGTCTGTGATTAAGTCAACTGTGGTTTCAATCCCCTTGTACGTGACAAGGAGTAAGGTCACCTGTCCAACCTCGTGGGTTTTCCCTGGGTTGTCCAGTTTCCTCCCACCACGAAAAACCCTCACGCACAATAAAATTGAACCATAAGTTAATCCTGAAATGACCTAATTTGTGTTGAGTGGAGATTAAACTCAATTTCTCTCTCCATCCAGCAGAATCATTCATCTATGCTGGAGTTAAATATTAAAATAAAATTGAATGATATATTAGTCCCAAAATGACCAGGTTTATTTCGAATGAAAGGTTAAACCAATTTATCTCTCTTCCTCCCACATATCAGGATATGATAGAAAATCAGAATTCTCTAATAGAATTTCGATTTTCAAGCCAATCAATGGGTTAATGCCACACCTGGCTCTTAAAATAAACAGGAATGAACAGAAAGGGAATGGCACAGAACAGTTTTAGCTGATTTTATTTTTTGTGTAAAACATAAACACAGAGAGAGAGAAATGGGGTCCACTCAACTGAAACTAGGTTATTTTGGCACTAACACATGGTTCAGTTTTATTTCAATATTTCGCTTGCGCACATTGGTCTTTAGCAGTGTGAGGAAATTGGAGGATCCAGAGAAAACCCAGGAGGTTAGACAGGTGACCCTACTCCTTGTCACGTACAACTAGGGAATCGAAACCACGGCTATTGACTAAATGAGTCGACTGAACTTAAGGTACAGCGCACATGCTAACCATTAAGCCCCCCCCCCCCCCCACTTCAAAAAAAACCCCCATAAACTGTGGTGTTTGTAACATCTTCATAAGCCACCTATACATTTGTGTGTTACATATTATATCCTATTTATTGTCACCTTTTTTTTTCAAAATAGCTTATCATATTTGAATTTATTTAATAACCAAAATATTTTTGTGGGAATTTAATATGTTTAGCATTTATTTTTCAATTGAAAGCTTGGAGATGGATTTGATAAATATATTATATCAATATTGCTAAGTGCTGTTAGTTTATAATTCAAGTGGATACTACCGTTTATTGCTGTGGTGTAATGATGTTGTTATATTGATTGTAATCTATGATAGTGCCTAAAGCTAACTCTGATTTATTTAACTCCTAGTTCTATATATATACACATCTAACTTGACATGTATATATACAGATACTATCAATACATTTACATCAAATTTACATCTATTATATCCGTTTTATAAGTTACAAAGAAATTGTCCCCTTGCGCTATGGTGGCTCTCAGGTTTTATCTATAATTATTTATGCATCTCACCAACAATAATTGTTTTATATTTACTGACCTTCGTCAAATTTTGAATGGGACACAGACTGGTGAATGAGTTAAATAATCTACTACAGTATAGTTTACTTGCTGTTGTTGTAATACATGTCATTGATCAACCAAAACATAACCCACAGTTGAAAATATAGGAGATAAGTGCATTGAATTAAGTTCACACATATTCATGAGAATGAACAACTAAATTATTATTTTTTTCTTTTTTCTTGTGTTACCATATCTAGTTTGACAACTCGCAGAAGTTTCCTTCAGCTAAGTAATATCGCAAATCGCCATTGGTTGGAAATTATGTAAGTAGCTATGAGAAGGAACACAAGTTATGGGACTTTATTTATTTGCTTGCTAATGGTGTCATAAAATAATGAAGTATAATAAAAGCTGCATTTTTCTGTCCATAATTAATCCCATAGATAGTAAAGTCTGGACATTCTATATGTATTAAGCAGTGTGGTAATCTGGTGCTTTTGTCATACTGCCGATTTTTCCAGTTTTTGTACTCGACAAACTTACCTTACTATATGCAACATTCCATGTACATTATGCAAGTTGACTCATATTGTTTTGTAAATATTCATATTTTAGCAAACATGTGAACTGGTTAAATATGGACAAAAACATGTTTATTTTGTATTATACTTCATTTATTTATGACTGTATATATACTCTTTTAAAAACCCTTCATCATATAGAGGAAAGTCTGTAATATTTAAATTCATTACAAAAATGAGTGCATAAATCACATCCTCATGTATTTATCATTGAAAATATTCTTCTGCGAGTCACCAAGTCAAACTGAGTGGTACTTCTTGAATGGTTAAAAATTGCGATGTTATTTGGGATAATGGTGTTGGTTTTTTATTGTTTTGTTGTGTATTATTTAAGTTTAAGGTTCAGGTTATTGTCTCTTAAATACTGTTCTCACCATTATATAACAATGCAAAAAATGATTGTGACAAAGAGTTTTGAGTCGATTTGGTTGTGGTTTTAGATAGGATGCATATTATTTTCATATACATCATATAATTGTGGCAAGTTGTTTTCCGATTTTTGATTAATATTGAAAAATTTGATAATAAATCTTGCTTACAGTAAATTGGTTAATTATTAATTGTTTGTAGTTTAAGTTAGTACGTTTCAAGGTTTTAGGGAACATTTATAACAACTGTGGACCACAGTGGTGAAGCAGTACAGTGGCAGTAGGTCTGTCAACTAGAATGTCCCGGTTCGTATTTGTCAGTGGTGATGACCATATGGCTGACAACAATTTAAGTGTGCTCAGTCCATGGTTTCGGATGGGACATAAAATCAACGTCTCTCTGTGTTCACACTGGCTATCACCACAGACAACAACCCTTGGAGGTCGTAATTTAATAAAGAGTTGGCAAAAACACAACTGTTGAGGCCATATTTCTCACCCTTGCTGTGTAGAAAAAGACCATATATGTTAGTTTTGTATTGTTGAGACTATAAATTCTATGCTATAATTAAGACTGATTAAAGACATATATCCCAGTCGGTGGAAAATACTGGTGTGTTGAGAGGAAGCTATTTAGTAAAAGATTTCTTTTTTCTTTTGCAGACCATATTTTGAGATGAAAGCAAGGTTTAATCAAATAATGGAGGTACAGTACCATTCATATATTCAATTTAATTTTATTTAAAATAAACTTTAGTTAACATTGTTAGATTTCTACAGTTTATATACAGTGTATATCAAAACATATAGACTCAATTATTATAAAAAGCGACAGATGGTCTAGCTAGGAACAATGTCTAGTTCTTTGGAGGGGACGGGAAGTAAGGTACCATGTACATGTTGGTGTACTAGAAAAGAAGCCTTGACAGTTGGAATTCAAAATTCCTCATTATCCCAGTTGGTGCAGAAAAGTAGGACGTTAAATCCCATTTCATGTATTATAAAGAATCTATTACTTTTGCGTACTTTATGAAACATTGAATGTTTAATTTTAGTATATAATTTAGAAACAGATTTAACCCTTTGCAACCTTGTATGTGTACATATTGACTATCCGAGTTCCCAGAAAAGTTTTAGTTGAGTTTTGGAGCCTATTTTAAAACTCCTGCTATTGTTTTTTGAAGCATTGCAGAAAGCACTAAGTTCAGGTAGTTCAGGTGCTTAACTTGATGCTAATTGCCAAATATTAAAATTTTTATAAACAATCTTGAATCTTTAAATTACAGAGGTTCCAAATGGGGTGAAGTAGGACTTGAGTGACAATAATAGCAGGGCTTCAAATACTTGGATTTATATGAAATTTAAAATTTTATTCATAATTAACACACTTTGTTAAAGTTGGATTTGATGATTTTGTCACTATTTTTTTTTTTCATTCTAAGGATCAGAAAGGTCGAGTGAGTAGATTAGAAGAAGATGTGACGTCATCGAAATCTTTATATTCCCAGGCGCTTCATTCACTGGAGGCTATAAGTGATGATATTCATCGACAAAGACTTGAAAAACAAACACAAATACGATTAGGGGTACGTGGAGCTGGTGTTGGGGCCGAATCCCCTTCACCTCCCCCACAAGGAGGGCAAATTCGAATGGATGGTAGTGTTACTCCTCATACAAGTAGCTGTTATGATATGACTGAATATTCATTAACCAATCAAGCACTGTCTAAGGTTTCTCCAAACTCACCGTCTCACTCCATGTCCGATACATGTATTTCCGTGAAAAACTTCAAACCCCCTTCCATTATTCACTCAAGTCGTGATGAAGCAAGGAGAGCGAGTTATCGATGTGCAATAGAGAATAAACAAAACAGCATCCAAAGTCCTACCTCAGGAGAAAGCATTCGTTCTGCAGACTACGAAGAGGATTTTGACGTTCCGTGTTTGGAGGAGGAATACATGGCGTTACCGCCCAGGCGTAAAAGTAGTACACAGATTTCAACTCAGGTACAAAAGAAAGCAGTCTTGGCCGAAAGCGAAGAAGAAATATTCCCATGGAACGAAAACAAAAAAATGCAATCGAAACCTATAGATATTAAACAAGAGCCGCGTTTGTCGAGTAGTCCTGGTAGTCCGTCATATCTGGTTCAAAGACATTTAACATCAAGCCATAGTACGCCTGATGATAGCAGCGTTACTAGTTCTTCACCTTCAACACCCAAACAGAAGAACAAGCTACAAGGTTTAATATTACGGGTTAATCCAATCATGGAACCGTTATCGCAGGTTTATCCACAGACCAGACAAAAGGATGCCACACAGCAGTATTCACACCATCAGGAGACATTAGCGCCAGATAATCCGCATTTAGTACAAACACGAGCTCATAGAACTAGCTCCTTACCTTTAGAACGCACGTCATTCAAAGATGCAGATTCCGAGAATTTATTACAAGTTTCCAAGCCAGGCAAAAAATCGCACACTCCTGATTCTAAAGAACTCAATACCCAGATTGATAGATTAAATTCTCTACGACTTCCAGAGTCTGTAGATTCAGGAGATGATAACTCAGACACTGAAAGCATCGCAAGTACTGGTCCCATGTTAGATGATGATCAAGTTGAGTATTTAACGTTAGATTTTAGCGAGCAAGCAAAACTTCCCAGTCCTTCCTGTACTCCGGCATTACAGCGTCAAAGTTGGAGTCGTATTAGTTTACCCCCTAGGTTAAATTACCTTGAACCTTACATAGAGAAAAGTAGGACTGATTTACCAAAGAAAACAGCTAATACAGATGTAGCTGATTTGTCTGCTGAAGAGAGTAACATTTAATTTTATTATTTTTTATCTGTGTTACCTATATTATGGTGACATTTTAGATTGGATAAGTGGTAATGTGTAATAGTGGTTTGGAAATCAAAATCATAGAAAAAAATTCCTTTCGTGAAACTGTGATTGATAGTGATGTGTTGATTATTTATTCTTATTTATAACTTACAGACTTTTAGCGTAATTTATATTATGTGTGAGATTAATTGACTGTTTTCTTTAGTAGTGATCTTGATTGGTGTCTTGAGACTATGGAATGACCCATTGATATATTCAATTAATGAATGAATTAAACTCACAAAGAAGTAGAATGCCAAAAGTCCCAATACAAATATCTAATTTTTTTACAAGTTAATCCAAGTTAGAGCTCAGGGTGTCGTTCCTCAAAACGATTGTATCCTTCAATAGTTGTAACAGCTACAATCAACTTTACAACTATCATAAGTAACAGTTTAATTGCGTTCCTCAAAGCTATTGTAAGGGAATTGTAAGATCGCTTTTCTCGTCGAGGAAGTTGGCATTCATCAAACTGCGTAGTTTGGGCCATTCTCCGCCACACTAACTGCCAAAGTGAAGGGCAAGTTGTGGCAGGGGATCGTTATCAAGACTTTGTTTTCAACGCTGAGTGCGTGAGAACGCTTTGTGTCGGAAGACAGACGTGGTTCCAGCATGTTAATCAGCTTAAAAATTGACAACCTCGTCATCCTATAGCGGGAGAATATATCAACATCAGAGAAGACATCTCAAACACAGGTCCTGTCCCTGAATATCCTATCAGGACCAATCTTTCCCTTCTTTTGTTGTTGTATTGCAACAAATAACGCCATTTTGCATTCCACTACAATCGATTGTAAGTATAGGTTACAGACGGTCATAGTAACTTACAGAATTGATTGTAACAACTATTGTAACTTACAATTGCTTTGAGGAACAATGTAGTGATTGTAAATAAAAGTTACAATTGGATTGTAGTGACTTACAACTATTGTAGGGTTACAATCGTTTTGAGGAACGGGACCCAGACTGATTACCGTATTTGGTATTTGAGTAAGAAAATAAAATTTGATTACTGAATTTAGTATTGAATTAAGAAAATCAAATCAAAATCCCAACAATTGATATTCTTGCAGCTTGGAATTCAGTCAGATTTAAAAGAGCCCCATCAAAAGATTTTTGCAGAGAATACAGGTGGGTTTGACAATATCCCAAATTGACAAATTTTGAAACATTGTAGATTTGTAGATAAAAAATGTAATATTTTTGGACTAAGATATCCAACTATCGCAGTATTAAAAATCACTCAAATGACAATCAGGGACTTTAATTGGTTAAACACAAAACATTAGATATTATCTTGGCCTAGATGTTGGTGGATGGAAAGAAGTTAGTTATAGCTCAATCATCGACTGACAAAAACAAAAAAATAATCAACAGAAATGAATGTGCAGTTTAGACAACCATATGTTAAAATTGATACTTTTCAGTTAAACTACTAATTTATTGTGTATGGCCTGAAAATCTACATGTATATTTACCTAATTTTAACATTGGACCTTTTATTTAATTGAATATGTTAATTTTGTATTCAGTGGTCTCAATTCCTAATCTAGATCACTTCATAAAGTAAATAGTGACTAAGACAATTCCAACTTGTGTATTCAATTGATTAAGTAATCATTGGTACTCAGTTTTAATGTGTATGATATACCTACAATATGTAGTGTGTATGTTTGTGTCAGAGAGTTTCTGATTTTTAACTTCTAAGTCTAAATAAAAAAGACATACTTACAAATTAATTGTTGTATTGTCTTTAGAAAAAAAAGATCCTTTGTTGTCAACTTTTGTTCTTTTAAACTTTATATTTATTCATTTTTTTTATCATTATTAATGATTATCCCTTCTATAAATAGTAGTCAATTTTCACTGATATTTTAATTGTACTTGTCTTAATGGAATATATGCTTAAGACTTGCCATCAATATTAATGAAACCAAGAACTAAATATGTAAAATATATAACTGTATTTATGCATCAAGGGTATGATAAACAAGTTACTAAATATATGATGTCATTATTTGCCAGGACTATGATGTCATTATTGATCAGGATGAGGTCAAATGATATTTAAACAAAGCATTCCTGTATTCTATAAATATTATACACATCTGTTGTATGTGGATGTTTGATGTGTGAATAATGAAAAAGAATAAAGTAGATCAAGGGACAATGAAAAAGAATAAAGTAGATCAAGGGACATACAGTAGATATTTTTTTTCTTTTAAAAATTTGGATGCTTTTGTTATGAAAATTAGTGCAATAAACAAAATTAGTTTAACAGTGACAATTGATCTATATTTAGTTATTCATAATGAAAGATTTACAGATTTCATAAACAAACCTCAATTAAAGATGCATTATGTAACATTTAGATAAAGAGTTGGCCATTCTTGGTAGTATACATCTAGTTTAAAATAAATAATGAAATATGAATAGATTGAAAATCTCATTCAAACTACTTCTGAGCAAAGCTATGTGTGCTAGAAGTTGTAGTGTACATATTGCAATGGTACTGGACAAACAAGTCTAAGTCTCAATTATCCATTTTATCTTTAAAATTTTTTAATGTCAAAGGTGTTTTAATCCATTAAAAACTCTGTCATTCGATGTTCTAGAGAGTAGAATATGGGCTTGTCATGTTAATAAATGTCTAAATAATTTATATAACATTTGAACCTTGATGAAGCCAAACTACGGAGACCTGCAAAAGGCTGATTTATCTATTACATAATGCATCTTTAATTATTTAGTTTATGTTGGTTTATAAAAGAACTTAAAGGCTTGAGGTATCAAATCAGTTATGCAAATTTGACACAACTGGGATAGTGTTATAATTATAATAATTTATTATCCTATTCTGATAATTTTAATATCAATAATCATATTTGTATGCTCAAATTAAACCAGTTTGTTTTCTGACTACAGTATTCTTACAGCATTTGTAAAGTTTGGATTATGATGGTTTATGTATACTGTTTCCATTAATTAAAATTAGAATTATAAATTTTGTTGGTTATTAAAAGAGGCATAATCACTTTCAAGAAGAAAATAACTGTTATTAATTTTGAATAATATCTACATGTACATATTATTATTAGAGGTCAAGAGAAATGAAATGGGGATTAATTAACCATAGGCTATAACTTGAATGGCATTTAGCAATTGAACACATTAAGATGAACATAAGAGTTCTATGAAAATTGAAAATGACAATACATGCAGAATTATTGTTGAAACATAGTTCAGATTAAATACAGTAATTTTTCCGGTAAACTCTAAGTGTTTATCTTTCGATAATAGGCTGACAATGTGAGTAAGATCATAAATTAACTGGTCTGACACCGATTCAGGGGAAATAATTCGTCTTACAATTATTATCTAATTTAAAAAAAAAATCTTCGATTATATCACCGTAACACCATAATAAAGGTTCGAATTTCGTGAAAATCGGACCAATATTGCCGGACAAAATGGCCACCGCTTGTACGCGAATAGTGTGAAAAAAATATATGGTCTATCAAGGTTGTGGACCCTGTAGAGGTCATAATTTTAATTCGATTTTGATGAAACTTGAAATGCATATTTATAACCCAAAGATCGTGGTTCCTTTCGATATGTGCGTATTGGGTCGTAACTTCATGAATTATGGCCCTTGATTGTAGGAACTTGTTCTCTATTCATCTCTCGAAAATGTAGGCGTATCCTGTCTGGCAGCCGCTGGATACTAGCCTTCGTCAAATTTTGAATGGTATACAGAATGATGAAGGAATTCAGTTTAACTAGTCTCTACCTTATTCTTTCTTTATCAATAGATAACCTAATTCTTGAAATGTCAGTCAGAACCTATTCAAATTTTTCCAAAAACCTAATGTCAAGTCTTTGTTCTGGTGTATATTAGTATGGGTTATATTAGTGGTGTACAGCATGTAGCAAAGATCTAATTTGTCTAGTTTAATAATTGATGGTTGAAGTTTCCACATTTTCATGCGGTCTTATTTTGATGTCAATATATTTGACTTCTGGTTCATCATTCAGTATTTCCTCTGAACATTAGTTGGACAAAGCAAACCTTTTTTATTTTATTTACCTCAGTATTCAAAATGCAACAAGCTTTATAGACAGCTCCGATGGCTTAGCAGGTGCAGGATGTACTCTTCTTGGGATAACTCTCTTATCTTCATTAGCTAGTACTCTTCTTGGGATAACTCTCTTATCTTCATTAGCTGCCATGCTATTTCCAATAGCTGCAGTGGTATCTGCCATAGCAGTCATAGTATCTGCAATGGCTGTCATGGTATCTTCATTCGCTGCCATGGTATCTCCATTAGCTGCCATGATATATCCATTGCCTTGGTGTCTCCATTAGCTGTCTTGGTATCTCTATTTGCTGTCATAGCGAAATCATGAAAACAGCTAATTAGTGATTACTTTATCTGTAGAGATTATAGAATAATTTATTGTAGTTTAAAATAGTTTGATGCTACATGATAATCAGCGAGAAACAATAGTATTTATAGCAGTAAAACGTAATTCCTACTAGTATAAATCGAATTAAAAGTTTGAGTTTCATTCAACGTATATTTCGTTGATTTTGTTGAAACGACATACGACTGGATCTAAAGGCATTTTAGTTAGATGTACCAATACTCATGGATGTGAAGGATCAGAATTTCGGGGGTTCTAGCGGGATTCACTGATAGGCAAATTAAATGTCAGTGGGAATCGGACTTAAACTAGACGAATAACAGTCAATTCTTCAGATCCCCATCCCAGAAACCTTTAAACTCTCAAAATCTAATCCTTCAGATGCTTTATAAATCTTGATTGCCACTTCAAATCGATTTTATTTATACTTAAAAAGGCCACGTCCCTTTATGAAGTACAGAAATACAGTTAATTTGAATAAATAAATAACCTTTAAATCGAATGGCCATGCACTGACGGACCTAATTTGAGTAGAATAATTTGCAGTAGTGTTTGTAGTAAAACTAAACCACGCAAAAGAGTGTAAATTGAAACTAAAAATCTCAATATATTATCATGGCGATGGCCAGTATATCTCAAATTTTACATACAATCTAATTTGAACATGTTTTCGGGAACAGGAAATCTTAAGATTGATTAGTTAAAAGTTTTTTACTTTTAGTATTGTATTAATTTCCTTTCGGGGGCGATCTTTGAACGGACAAGGTCCTCTGACTGTTCCTGTCAGTCGTTACTGAGCTGCATTATGAATATACAGCTTTTAGTATTGTATTAATTTCCTTTCGGAACGATCTTTGAACGGACGAAGCCCTCTTACCGTTCCTGTCAGTCCTTAGGGCTACTGAGCTGCAGTATGAAAATACAGATTTACCCCAAACTCTGTTCCAAGGCTAATGAATCCTTTTGGCGAACAAATGAGAATTACGGTGAAAAATAGACGGTATGGACTTAGAACACAGAGAGGTGATTGTCGAATTGTCAATCGCAACTTAACAAAGACAGATAGGAACAGTCAGAACCGCATCAGTTTCGAAAGGAATAGAAACAATAGAAATCATTTGAAATTATTGAAATGCCTATCAAAATGATCTTACTATTAAATGCGGGGTAGAGGAATTTTATCAATATATTTTAATTATGTTACCATGATTTTAACATGGAAAATAAATCTATTCAAAAACAAGACTTATGATTTTATCACGTACGTACATGATAATCTTCACCCAGCAGAGAGGCATTATGTACGTACGGACACATCTTTAACCCCGCCTTCATTGCGTAACTAGACGTCAATTTAAAATATCTTGGAAAGCCAACAATTACCACTTCGATTTAAAGGAGATGGGTTGATTTGAACCCGTGTCAGGTTAGATTATATGATTTTTCGTAATTGGCAGAAATGTAGTAAAATATTATCAATAGTCAATCGTTGTTTTGGTGAAAAAATTGACAATTTGTTTTTTTGAAACCCGGTCTGTTTCGCATTGGGGTTTAGCCAGGTTAAATTGTATAGTAACATTTCGTATCTCGAAACGAGGAGGGTTGAGAGGTAATGTTTTTTATTATATAGTTATTTAATAGTCCATGAACACAAAGGACACACGTACACAACTTGGCGAAAGGTAGACCGTCAGTCGAATGGAACTTGAATTTAATACATATTCCCATATTTAGGATGAATAGATTGAGACGAGTAGAAATAACATACTATTCATCTTGGTTGCTACAGAACTTGCATTTTTTAAAAATATGAAATAGGTAGTTTTAGTTACAACTATTATCCAGCGCCGAAACATCATTATAAAAAAGTCTCATATCGGTACGATTTTAAACTCGTCATAGTAGAATTACGTCATGTTGATTATGACGTCACGATTTACCATAGTGACTTCCAAAATGGTGGACCAAAAAGCATGAAACTGGAACGAGAACGATTTTTGCTCTTGTTTTGGTTAATTTCTTTGACAATACCGAAAACAGTTTGTCTTGCAAGTGACGAAATAACCAAAACAAGCAGCAATGGGTATTTTCAAAATGAAACGAAGGCGTATTTTGAAGCAGTAAAGCACAGAACAAAGCGAGGTACGTAACTAGGCAAACTTACCCTGACTTACTTAGACCATAGATAATACTGCTTAGACTTAGATTCTTCTTCTTAGGAAAAAAAAACTTGTTAGAGTTTAGAGTCGCCTTTGCTCAGTGAAGGAGACCTTGGCGCAAGGAGATCCGTGTTTCCGTCCCGGTGTTGGTCGAGAAAGTTCCCTGTAATTTTCCAATGTCCCAGTTTTCCTTTCTTGGCCCGGATTTGTCACTTTAAAAGTCCCTCGAAAAGGACAAACAAGTTTAACAACGATCTCCGCTCGTGTAGTGTACATACATTGGCAATGTCAATGGCATTAGCCATGATTGGGTCATTCGCGTGCACGTTAAACAACCCATATTGAAAGCTATAATTCGGTCCTTACCACAATGTATGGATTCGGCAAGATTTGAAAATAGTCACTTTATTCTGAGCGTATTTTAACTTTTGTCAAGTAGGCTATCGGTACCATTGACATTGCTACGAATTATTACGATAGTAAACAAGGTTTAAAGCTCCAATAGCATTTTTTTAAGTTATATTTTTAAAATGTATTAAAATAAAGCCCCAAAATAGATTGAACCTATAAACAGTCCTACCTTGTTAAAGAATAATCCTATTAATCCTATAATTCAGTACTGCCAGTTGAGAAATTGGCAAAAATATCATTTTCAACTTCAAATTCAAACGTTTGAAGATGGCCGTCCATGGAGAGGAATAGGAAAACAAGGGAGGTAATTGAGTAACTATTTCCTCAATCACCCTGTGTCTCCCTTTATAATGCAAAAAAAAATTTTGCCCAGGACCGTATAATAGTGAGTTGACAACCTTTTGAGCAAAAGACATAGAAATAATTATGTTTTGACTTTCTTAGAAAATGTGAAATTGGAACTTTAAATGATGGTGACGGTATTTTATTGTAATACATTTAATATCAAGGTCATCAAAAAGAGTTGATTATTGGTATGATGAGGTTGTCATACATGTTGATAAATACCTAAATAATTAATAAGCTTATAGAATTTTGAACCCCAAAAATAACAGTCTAACTAACTGCAATAATACTGCAGATTTAGTTTTTACATAGTGCTCATTTAAACTAGTAGGTATTCGATTATCCCCTATTTTTAGACCCGGTGGGGGTGGTGGAATGGAGAAAATTTTAATACTGGTAGATCAACTATGAAGATTCGCCTAAAATTAAAATTTATTAGTTTTACTTTTGTTTTAAAGATCATAAATTAACCAGTGTTAACCTGCAATGATCATCAGACTTACTATTGTTGTTCAGCTTTTAATTAGAACACCATGGCGTATGCCCGTCTTCCATTAGCCCAGGTTAGGTGCAAAAGAGTAGGACGTTAAACCCCATTTCATTTCATATTTAATTAATACTTTATGTGTTGTTCATCTATCGAAATGTAAATTGTAGTTACAATAAGTTACTTACTTTAATACTTACTACTTTTTACATAAAATATTAGTGAAGAAATTGTACACTTATCAAGAAGTCCCCTATAAGTTATGTGAGGTCTATCACTGCAGTGACTATAGAATCTGTGGAATCGACAGAACTTTACACAAACCGTGATTGAATCACCCATGTATGTTTTTAATTCAGGATCCCGTATATTTGTGCTCTGTTACAAAACAAAAGAGGGGACACCGATAGTGACAAAGGACACGGCTGAAGAATGTGTAAAATATTGCTGGAAGATCAGGCGAAGGGTAGCTTTAATCAAGGGAGGTAATCAGTGTAAATGTGTGGAAAATTTGCAACGTGCAACCTACACAGCTATGTCTGGTTGTCAGACACCGTGTGTTGGGGACCAAAGACAAAACTGTGGTGGAAAAAATAAATACGCCATGTACAAAACGGGTAAGTAATCATCACGAAACAATAAACGACAGTGTCTGGCTGGGTTATCCCCCTTAATCATTCGTATGGCCTATTTTATATTATGTCAATTGTACAATTAGAATAGAGTACCAAATCTGGAAGACGAAGATAAACATACATATTAACACAAATCCAGGCTTACTACTGAGAAATAACTTCAACTTTTCAAGTCATATATTTTAAGAAAGTTATTATATTCGGTCTCGGTATGCTGAGTCAAGAGTCAAGAGTCAAGACTATAGACTAACACAGTGCTTGAAAGGAATACAATAGTGACACACGCTTTCCTAAATTGAAAAAAAAGACAACCATGACATCACGCTCATGAAAAGGCAAGCAATAACCTATTTGGATGACAGTTACACATTTTGATTGAACGAATTACTACAGACTATAAATCAATATTAATGACAAAGTTGATCCATGTTAACGTTGTGCGGTTGTTTTTTAATAGGTTACGTAAGAGAACCAAGGTTTCGGTCGAAATATTCAGCTGGTCGTATTAAAAAGTGTAAGTTACTGTTGACAATAGTGTTTGTTAAAGTAATTAATTCTTGACTATTTTTTATTAATTTTAAGGTGTCTTAATATCACCCAGTCTTCAACATTGCAAACACGACCTACTGGTCAATTTAAATTAACATTGATGTTATTATCTTACGGTGAAATGCTGGACTTCTGGTCCCGAGTTCATAAAACATTCTCAGATTTAGGTCAAGAATTTACTAAAAAAATGTTTTCCTTATTGTAGCTAAAATATTGCCCTTTATAAAACTTTTGTTGTTTTAATGTATCAAACAACCTAAAAAGAAACTATTAGCGAAGTTTTGAGTTTCTGGACCACAGATGTTTCTTAATATTAAAGTGCCAATCCCGATAACTTTTTGGGGAATAAAACTGCTTAATTTTGTGATAAAATTCGTTAAAATCCATAACCTAAGGTCCACCTACTAACCCGATATTTTTGATACGCTTGTAAATAACTTAAACCTGACAGTCTTCATCTGGAAATGGAGAATGTTTTATTATACAGTATCTGGATAAAACAAGACTTTTTTCTATAAAAATAATATGTAGGTAAAATTTACCTTTTGTTATCAAGTGCAGGGCATGGGTCATTCACTGTATAGACCTCTCAAGAAACATTAATCGATTATCAGGTCACCCAATGAAAACAATGACCCGAAATCTTAAAAGGGTTACGTGTCCGGATAAGCAGTGTTGACGTTCACGTCCAAATGACTCAATATTTTGAGCTGAAATTTTGAGACAAGGTAAATACACCATGCCACTATATTTTGGTCCATAAATTTCATAAATACTCGGACTTTAATTTTTGAGACTCTGTTCTTATCGGGATTGTCCCTTTAACATTGTTTGAAAGTTGAGTAAACTCTCAACTTAAGTCTGAGAATGCTTTGTGAACTCGGGGCCTGGATTCCGATATTTGAGACAATTCCGATATTTTAAAGGGTCAGTATCACATTTTAGTAGTCTATTTCAGTATTTGACAGGAGGTGTGCTTATTGTTAATTAAGATTAAATAAGGATACAGAAATCGATTTCAAGATTTTATGGTAGTGGTGAACTAAAAATAAAAAGAAAGCTTTTGATAGATATGTGTCAGTATTTTTTACCAAAAGATTATTTTATTACCATTACTATAAATATTTGTAACTTCTTTTTTTAGTGTTTCAAGGCTGTTATGAGAAAATTACACGACCTCAAAAAGAATCACAATTGAATTTCGGCCGAATGACAACAGACGTTTGTCTTGCTCATTGCGAGGATAATAAGTTTAATTTCGCTTCACTTTCTGTAAGTTGATTTCACCACTGCCTGATTTAGCCATTATAAGGTTCAATGTACAGTTCTGTGAGTCCTCATTTGATCTATTAAGGGATTTATATACCTTAGAGTCTTGCCAAGTCTAAATAGACCGCATTCAACCCTGGTGATTATTACAAATAAAAATTAAACATGCATTATGCAAGAGCAAAATCTGCCTATTGTAGGTCTTTCTTTAGGCCTGAAATGTTATAAAAACTATTAATTAGACATTAATTAACTTATTCAGACCATAATCAACTCTGGATGTCGAGGCTATTATGAGATTTTTGTTGGATTGTAGTTCGATTCGCTGAAATATTTTCCTTCGTGATTTACCAATAAAAATGGATAACCGAGACTACTGGTTTTGTCTTACTGAATATAGTAATGATGACCGAAGCTAAGCGACACTTTCATTCGCCTAGTTCTAAATCAATTGTGGATCAATTTGACTGAAATTTTCAGCAAATTGCCTTTACATTAGCTAGTTTTTATACGCCCACATTTTTATGTGGACGTATATTGTCGTCGCCCCTGTTCGTCCGTCCGTCCGTTTGTGAACAGTCTACAGGTCACAATTTTTATCCGATTTCAATGAAACTTAAAACATAGGTTTATCACCCTAAGATCTCGGTTCCTTTCGATATTGGCATGTATCGGACTGTAACTTCATGGGTTATGGCCCCTGATTGTACGAAAAATCACGTTTTTTAGCTTGTGAACAGTGTAGGGGTCACAATTTTGAACCGATTTGGATGAAACTTGAAATGCATGTTTATAACCCAAAGATCTTGGTTCCTTTCGATATTTGCGCCAATCGGATCGTAACTTCCTGAATTATGGCCCCTGATTGTCCGAAAAATCGCCCTTTTTAGCTTGTGATCCCTCTGGAGGACAAAATTGTTATCCGATTTAAAAAACCGTTTGATTATATCACCGTTCGATGGTTATGAAGGCTGAGTTCGAATTTCGTGAAAATCGGACCAAAATTGACGGACAAAATGGCCGCCATTTGTACGCGAATAGTGTGAAAATATGTTATATCAAGGTTGTGAACAGTGTAGAGGACACAATTTTGAACCGATTTGGATGAAACTTGAAATGCATGTTTATAACCCAAAGATCTTGGTTCCTTTCGATATTTGCGCCAATCGGATCGTAACTTCCTGAATTATGGCCCCTGATTTTCCGAAAAAAAGCTCTTTTTAGCTTGTGGTCCCTCTGGAGGACAAAATTGTTATCCGATTTAAAAAAACGTTTGATTATATCACCGTTCGATGGTTATGAAGGTTGAGTTCGAATTTCGTGAAAATCGGACCAAAATTGACGGACAAAATGGCCGCCATTTGTACGCGAATAGTGTGAAAATATGTTATATCAAGGTTGTGAACAGTGTAGAGGACACAATTTTGAACCGATTTGGATGAAACTTGAAATGCATGTTTATAACCCAAAGATCTTGGTTCCTTTCGATATTTGCGCCAATCGGATCGTAACTTCCTGAATTATGGCCCCTGATTGTCCGAAAAATCGCCCTTTTTAGCTTGTGGTCCCTCTGGAGGTCAAAATTGTTATCCGATTTAAAAAACCGTTTGATTATATCACCGTTCCATGGTTATGAAGGTTGAGTGAAAATTGGACCAAAATTGACGGACAAAATGGCCGCCGTTTGTACGCGAATAGTGTGAAAATATGTTATATCAAGGTTGTGGACCTTATAGAGGTCACAATTTTGAACCAATTTTGATGAAACTTGACATGTATGTTTATAACCCAAAGATCTTGGTTCCTTTCGATATCTGCGACCATCGGATCGTAACTTCCTGAATGATGGCCCCTGATTGTCCAAAAAATCGCCCTTTTTAGCTTGTGGTCCCTCTGGAGGTCAAAATTGTTATCCGATTTAAAAAAACGTTTGATTGTATCACCATTCCATGGTTATGAAGGTTGAGTATGAATTTTGTGAAAATCGGACCAAAATTGACGGACAAAATGGCCGCCGTTTGTACGCGAATATTGTGAAAATATGTTATATAAAGGTTGTGGACCTTATAGAGGTCACAGTTTTGAACCGATTTTGATGAAACTTGACATGTATGTTTATAACCCAAAGATCTTGGTTACTTTCGATATTTGCGCCCATTGGATCGTAACTTCCTGAATTATGTCCCCGGATTGTCCGAAAAATCGCTTTTGTTCGCTTTTGGTCCCTCTGGAGGTCAAAATTATTATCCGATTTAAAAAAACGTTTGACTATATCACCGTTACATGGTAATGAAGAGAGAGTTTGAATTTCGTGAAAATCGGACTAGAATTGACGGACAAAATGGCCGCCGTTTGTACACGAATAGTGTGAAAATATGTTATATCAAGGTTGTGGACCCTATAGAGGTCACAATTTTGAATCGATTTTGATGAAACTTGACAGGTATGTTTATAACCCAAAGATCTTGGTTCCTTTCGATATTTGCGCCCATCGGGTCATTACTTCATGAATTATGTCCCCTGATGGTACGAAAAATCACCCTTTTTAGCTTGTGGTGCCTCTGGAGGTCACAATTATTATCTGATTTAAAAAAAAACGTTTGATTATAAAAACCAAACAAATTCTAATGATTTTCTGATAATTCCTTAATATGCGACAACTCTTGTTGACTGCCCGGACGATTTGGCTGCTGTGTGGGCGTATGTTTCGTTGCCTGGCAACCTATTTTTAACTATTGTAGTGAGAACTGCCAACTCGTGATCTAATCTCCCAAACTGTGTCTTCAAGTTACAGTTATGAATAAAATAACATTGCTCAATCTGAAAGACAAATTTTCAATTCAAATTTATTTCTTCTGATCTAAGTCAATATTATTACTGATATCAGAATTTAATTCTGTACCGTGTGTTTTATATAGGGTGGTGCCAGATGTTCATGTACTATATCAAACAAACATCTTGCAAGAATCGGTGAAGATTCCTGTAGAATACCGTGTAAAGGGGATTCTTCTATGAAGTGTGGTGGAGACGACAACCAAAATTTCATCCTCTATAAAACACGTAAATGACCTCTTCTCACATAAATATAATCCCGTTCATTAAATAGACATAATTCAAGTGCTAAATCTGTCTATTACATGTCTTTATATATGCCTTGTGTGTTCTATAACTTATTAAATAGACAATAATTACCATAATTGGCGCCATCGGATAGATTTTCAACAGATTTGAATAAAATCTGCGGTTAAGATAAGATTTTTTTTATTGTATCGAAACATCCATTGAAGAAAGCTTACAATATAAACATGTACTGTAAAACATGAAATTATTGCGAGCATGAAATTATTGCGACAATTGCGAACGAGGCCCTCTCGCAATAATTTCATGTTCACAATAATTTCGTGAACATTTGTTAAAATGTCGGCCATATTGAATTATCCCCCCATAAAATTATGACAATTATAAAATTATGACAATTATAACACAATGACATTAATGATACAACATCAAATATAGATAGCCTAGATGTAGCAATGACAATCGAGGTTACCCTGTTGTTGTAACCACGATAACCCTGCTCAGAGTGAAGTAAATTGACTTTCAACACAGCTCTTTATCTAACTAACCCTACATAATGTGTTTTAATTGTAAATTTTCAAGACAAAAATTATATATCTCCCGTAATTTTTGGACAAGGAACTTATTGTTCGTCTTGTTCTTTGGGTAATGCTCTACTAAAAAAAATATCTACGGTTTCAGTATAGTTTGGCGATTTTTGGAGAAATCGTATCGCAATTCAGATTCCCACAGCTATTTACACTGCTCATACACTCTCCAGACAATGGAGTCTTTATTTGGACTTGGAGTTTGTTTTCAAACTTGTTGAATTGCATATAATAAAGAAAACTATCAAAATTCAGACTCAAGACTAAGTAATAGATGTGCAATGACTTGAAAACAGTTCAGATCTTTTGAGAGATTTTTCAATCTTGCTTAGCTGGGATTACTGATCATAAAACGAACTCCAGTCGAAAGTCGACTTGCCCATCAGTTATAATGAAAGTTGTTGCTCCTTTCAGTGAAACCTTAAGGTATAAAGTGTTCAAAACAAACTGGATAGGTTGATTGTGATATTATTACCCCTATGGGATTTATTGCTTCAGTCAATTACCCGTTTAAATTATCCAAATATCAGAGTTTTCGGGATGGTGTTATTGCGTTTTTTTTATTTTTGGGCCACATCCGTAATCCCCTTTAACTATACTGCTAGTGGGCGGGGTTTTTTTTCATATCTGACAAGGCTGTGTTTTATTATGACAAGGCTTCGTTTTTTCTTTATTTACCAGCCAGTAGTGGGTCGTTTAGAAATGGAGACGTGAAAAATATTGAGATACCTGACTGGTCCAGACCGAAACCACCAGGTGAGTACTGAAGTTGTTGGTTTAAATATCTACATATATCTACATGTGTTTGTATGGTTTACACTCACAGTCCAGAGCGATGGTCTATTAACTTCGAACATCGTCAGGCGCGGATCCGGGGGGGGGGGGGGGGCAGGGGGCTATGATCCCCCGCCAGCCTAGTGACATATTTGATTTTCATTTCCGTTTGCTTTGTTACTGTTGTAGTTCACATATCTGCTCTTTAATAGATGATATTCCCCTTTGCTCCAATCCTGAGTCCGGGCCTGATGGTGATAATCTGGTACTGGGGACTGAAGAACTTTAAATGTAGATCGAGAGAAACTCGAGACGGGCGAAACCCGACGACGAACGCATACAGAAGACCCAAATGTGTGACTGCCAGAACAAGGCTATCCTTAGTGTTGACTTGATCTATACTCCATACCATGATCATCAGGAATCACCGTAATAAATGAACCAGGCTTATGAGGACGGTAATGTGCTATAAAACAGCTTTTGTTCGCACAGTAATAGCATTCCAGCTACCACTGTTTGTTTTATGTGCATGCCAATGTCTAAACGGTTTTTCTGTCCCTGCACCCGGATTGCAGGAAACAACACTGGAACATCTTGAGGAAGTTTAGCGACCCCCAGGAGCTAACCCTATAATTGGTTTGCAAGCTAGCACCTTGCTTCTACCGAGTCATCGACAGATCAAAATAGCATTGGTTGAAGTCTTGAAGTATGTATTCAAGTGTTAAATCCTTTAATTTGAATTTGAAGGTCCGCATGGATATAAGTACTTTGATGGGCCTGCGCCTAGCAAGACCAATAACAGGAAACATCGGAGAAATGGTAATCCTCGAAGAAAAAACAAAAGGAATAGAAAGGTGCGTGTGGACATTTCCCGCAAAAAAAACAAAAGAAAGAGACCTAAGTCAAAAACAAAAGTAATCAACAAAGTAGCAGTAGACAAACCAGACGCAACAATTAAAAACAGTAGGTTCAAAACATAACAGTATTTATTGAATACTGTTGTTACATATAAGTTATTGATATTTCTTTTAACAGAGTTTTGTCATTTTGTTGCTAAATGAGTGTAAAATGAATTTCTGATAAATTTCCATGGGGCGATTACTCCTTAATTAATCATAGACAGTTGTGTTGTTGTTATATATAAACATGGCATTTGTTGCAATATCAATAAATGTGATTGGTTTTGTTAATTTATAGGTACACAAAATGTTGAAAAAAGTTATGAAGGAGGTGATAGTATCGTGGGGATTGTTTTAGGTGTTGTAGGTGTTCCTGTCGCAATAGTTGGCATACTTGCTGTTGTCGTGTAAGTTATTCTCCATTACAAATACTGTAATATTTATATCCGGATCGAAAGAATTGGTTAATGGACGGTTACTATTAGCAAATTAGTCCAACGCTTTTAAAAGAGAGTTATCTCCCTTAGTCCAGAACGCGTTTATGAAAATACAAGCGTTTCTACTGCGACAGCACGTTGACTATTTTTACCAGTAATATTAAGCACGTTCCAAATATGATTTTAACACAGAGATCATTACAACGATACATGCGTAACAAAGATTTGATGTCCAAAAATTGACAAGAGATATCCGTCTATATAACTGACTGAAGTAACGAGCGATAACAGATACGTGTATCTATCTGCTCTCTGGTAATTTCTTCGAGGACCAAAAATTGTTATTAAAAAAATTATAACAAAACCAGTGCATTATAATGTTGTTTTTTTTAAGTATAGAACGAATAAAAACAAAGTTTTTTTGAAAAAAAATATCAGATATCCTGTCACAGCCTCACATAATAACTTTTGTTCTTCGAAGGTGTTCTTCGAAGGAATTTTCAATGAGGAGAAATTCGGTCGTGTACCTGTTAACATTCGTTACTTCAGTTATATAGAACGATAACTCCTGGTTTTTTTTTTTAGTATTTGCGACTTCGTTACACATCTATCGTAATCTCTGTGATAAAATTATATTTGAAATGTGTATAACCAGTCATCATATCACACATCACAAGCATATCGGATCGTCCAGATATTGAATGGATTAGAACAATCGTGCCATTTAATAATTTCAAGTTAAAATGGATGGCCGATACTTTGTTTACTGACGTTGCAACGATACTTGATAATCGATAATCTATTTATTTAGACTCGATTGTCAAGTACCGTTGCTACGAAAATCAGCAATCTACGCTAGATCGTGTCAGACCCTTGCTCAGAATAAAGTAACCTCCCTGAATTTTCACTATATTCATTTTCATTATCTATTTTTGATTTAGTATAGCAAGAACTAGCATCATTTTATCGAAACCTTACATAACGAATCTTTAAATTAGCCATAGGTCAATGTTTCATCACTACTTGGGCAACATAATGTATATATCCCCCCCCCCCCCTGCTCCCATACATAAAAAGAATAATGCCTTGCATCAATGAATCCTACATCAGTATAAAAACGATTAACCGAAACCTGGCAAACCCCCTCCTGCATTCATTACTTTCTTTCTTTTCAACTTGATTCAAATATTCACTATTTTTGTAGTCTCTTCGCTTCAACTCCGCTTTACTCCTCATCAGGCAAAAAAAATGTTCATTGCATTGTGCATTACTGCTTGTTCGCCTAATATAGAGTTCGCGCAATTACTTGTAAAATTCGCCAGTTGAAAATGAATGCTGCATTCTTTAACACCAAACCGCTTGTTGAAGGGTACTTTTCCCGTCAACTAATCGTAAGTTTACAAAAATCTCCGTATGACCCTTGAAACTGTTACACGATTGGCCATTATTTGGCCCAAACCACCGCAATATGAGCCATACCAACCGAATCTACTGTTTTGAACTTGTTGTTAGTGACTTAATCGTTTTCTCTGTTTTTCAGGAAATGTAAAAAGATGAAAGATGTAAGTAGAACGTAAATGAAATAAAATGAAATGGGGTTTAACGTCCTACTGCTCTGCTCCTAACCTGGGCTAATGAAGACGTGCATACGCCATGCAGTGTGCTATGTGGGAAATTTTGCCCGAGCAGCGGCGCTACGGCCTACTGTTATATCGAATTTAAACTGCCAAGGGAACTTTTACGTCAACGCCAATGTGTAGGCTACACGGGACCTCGGTTTTTCGCCCCACCTGAACGACTAGACAGCTGTCAGGTCCTCCATTGCACACCGGAAAATTTGGATGAACTTTCTCGGCCAATGCAGGGATCGAACACTCGACCTCCAGGCTTGCGAGCCAACGTCTTACCCACGTGAAGAACGTAAATAATGACATTAAGACTATATGTATTATGTTAACTTGATTGTGCCATTTTTATCGACCAATCAAAGAATTTGAAGGGAAGTAACTAGCATTTTATTGCAACCAAATCGAACGTACACACTTGTAATAGTGTGTTAAAAGTAAACAATGATGCTAAGACTGGTATGTAAACTATTTTTGATTGGTTCGTAGAATTAACCTATATTCCCATGAAATTATCAGGGGCAGATAATTTGAGTTCGTGAAAACACCGTGATTGGACTCAGGGGTTAGTGGAGTTGAACCGAACGATACCACTGAGGATACCGAGTATGGAGGGGGGGGGGATACCGAGTATGGAGCGAAATCTTTACTTCAATATCATCCACAGTCTTCGACATTGATGTTATGATCTTACAGGGCAAAGATGAGCCCCTGATATCCAATTTGCGTTTCAGCGCCATTTGTAACAAGGTAGTCCTAGTCCTACTCGAAGAATGAGGCTAAACATATCCCACAAGTAATGTAAAGCGGTGACGTCATTTTCTGTCTCGAGAGTATGCGCACTTTATACTACCGGTAGACTGGAATACCAAGACGCTAGAGATTGTCATGCGATTGCGACTTCTGGCATATTTCATTTGAAAGCGAGAATTTCATATTTTTAAGTTATATTTTTAAAATGTATTAAAATAAAGCCTTAAAAAGATGATGTCTATAAGCAGTCCTATCTTGTTAAAGAATAATCTTATTATTCACTATTGCCAGTTGAGAAATCGGCAAAAATGTCATTTTCAACTTCAAATTTAAACGTTTGAAGATAGCTTTTGCTTGGAGGGAATATGAAAACAAGGGAGGTAGTTGTGTTATTATTTCCGGTGTGAATAATTTTTTTAAGTGTGGGAAATAATGCCTATGATCGTATAATAGTGAGTTGACAACCTATTGAACAAAAGACATAGAACTTACTAATTATACTTTGACTTTCTTTGAAAATATGAAATTCTCGCTTTAAATTAGAGTAAAAACCGAAACGATTGAATGTAAATCAGTTTATATACATTCATATTACATTATTATATGCGTTGCGACCCATTTGTGCCAATTTCTAGGTCCCAAATAT
Source organism: Patella depressa (assembly GCA_948474765.1). Taxonomy (NCBI): domain Eukaryota; kingdom Metazoa; phylum Mollusca; class Gastropoda; family Patellidae; genus Patella; species Patella depressa. Next base: position 53,676,185 of record OX419719.1, read on the forward strand.
TAGGGTTTTATCGCCTTTAAATACAAGATGTCCTACTTTATTTGAATAAAACATTTATTTCATATATTTTACCGATTTAAAATGTCTGCCTTTCTCACATTTTTGAAAACTGGGCCTGACGCTTGTGTCTTGTGGGATGCTGTCATCGCTCTGGCTTCGGGCATCACCAAACCACAACACGCCACTGATAAAGCCCCATACAGTTTCCAGCATATAATATTATGGCCATATTTATGAATGCCCATGTGGCAGTTACTTTATTCATTTTTTTCCAGGGAGATGGAAAGAAGGGGAAGAAAGGAAAAAAAAGGAAAGAAAGGAAAAAAGGGAAAGAAAGGGAAAAAAAGGAAGCAAGATGACGACAGTGATGATGACGATGACTGAATGGAAATCTGTGCTGATCGTGGAAATATTTGTTTGATAAATAATAAAATAAACAATATGGCTTCAAATCTTTATCACTACAATCCCCATACGACACATCAGTGCTTGACTACTCCGAGATCAAACACGATAGCAGATGGCGGCCATCTTGTTTACTGTCGCACTACTTTTAAACTGATCTATTTAACCACGGTAAAAGTTGGAAAATGAGGCTTTTTCCATATCCTGTAGGTAGTATAGCTATACAATCTTCTCCATTATATAAAGCTTTCAATGTTTCTATTTGTTTTTCTTTAAGTTTAATCGTAGTGACGCCTAAATTAGCTTTAGAAAACTGTACAGCTGCTAAAAAACCTTCTTCCATGGGCGCAGCCATCTTGAATTTGTTACTATTTTCATTTCACTCTGTGAAGAGTCTGTGCTATTTTTAGATATAAATAGACTCGTGGGAGTTATGCGGATGTTGCAACGTAGAACTTTGAGTAAATTGGTTGACCCCCCAGTTTCAAATATTTATACTGTTTCTTTTGCAAATTTTTAGCAAATGTTTATGTTTAGAACTATTGTAACCTAACAAAGGTAAATTTTTTTACAATTTATAGCGAATTAAGTTTTCGTCTCTGAGAGACGAGCGTAGTATTAAACATGGCGGCTATCTGCCATCATGAGTATTCTTGAAATAGGTACACATGATGTAATCGTATGTACAATCCCTTTAAATAAGAGCAATTGTTTTAATACGTCTACTTTATTATCTGGTCGTATATTGTCACCCTGTCGATCCATTCACAATATCCCGTTAACACTACACGGACTACCTGATTTTTTGTTGAGATTGGTCATCGAAGACTCCTGTCAAAATTCAAAATTTCAGTATGACATCTTTTGGAGTTATCACCCTTTTAACGTGACTATGATAGGGATAGTCCATCATAGGGGACGTGGGGCTTAACGACGTCCACTGAACACAAGATAGGTTATTTTAGGACTAACATAATATGGTTCAAGTTTATTTCAATTGTGAGCTGGCGGATCTGGAGAAATACAAGCGACAAAGAGATTGGACAAACGACCTTACTCATTGTTTACGTATAATGGAAGCAGAAAAATCGAAACAACTGCCCTTGACTCAATGACCAACCTTATGATCTAAACAACATGCATTATAGCATCCGGCCAACGAGTCTCCTAATACGATCAAGGGCAAAGCATACATGGCAAAGTCATCCGTGGAATTTTTTTTTTTTTAAAAAAAAAAAGGGTGTTTAAATAGATCATTTTGGCATACGGGGAAAAGCCTTTCGAATTCCCCAAAACAATATTTTAAGGAAGAAACCTGCAAATTAATCTATTAGGTAGAATTATTATTCTTAAAATTTTGTGGGATGCTTTCGAAAAAAACGAAATCATAAGAACGCGATACAAGACAAAATAGGTGGCATTGGTATTTTGGACACAAGGATGAAACTTATCGAAATTTTCATGGTATATTTCCCACTTATATCCAATTTTAGGATTATTAAAGTTATCGATGGAAGTTTGAAATATGTTGAGAGATTATTCGTTTCTCTTTTTTTGTATGACCAGTTGCTAAATAGGTCTGCTCGTCAAACTACCTGTATTCGTTTTACGGTCAGTTTTGTAACTTTTTTTCCAAGCTTCTGGTCGTAAGAATGAACAATAATAGTACTGCTTTGTTTATTAATTTATTTACCGAGTTACTGACCAGCTTTATTTACTTTCTTTAATAGTATTGCGTTCATAACATTTTCAATAATTCATCATTTTACATCCAATAGTTTCGTATTTAGCATTACCAAATCACGCAGAATAAATGATTTATTATTCCGCGCCCAGTAATAAAACCAATAAGTAAATCTCTCAGATATTGAGGAGCAATACTGAATGGTAATGAAGAGCGGCGTTTGGTATAAATCTTTGAAGTTTCTGATTAAAATAATGAACAACACTGTCCTATCTGTTTTTACTGTCGCCTAGGGCAACATAAACTATATTTAAAGCCATATATACCATAATACGCATGCTCAGTTGTCAGTTCCGTGAAGAAATAATGATGGAGCAGTGATGAAGAAAAGCACGTGATTGACGTATTTATGTCCCATGATTTTTCTCTAACATTCTGAAAACAATGAACTTGATTGACTTCTGACATGTTGTTTTCCCGCCAATAGTCACATTATCGTCTGTTAAATCTGAAATGATGAATTAGGCCTATTCGTTTATGTAATGATCAAAAAAATCTAAGAATTACGTAGTCACACAGGCCTTGCAATGTAGGATAATTTTCAGCTCCATTTTGTTACATAGCCACAGGGAAGATTTGTCCTGACAGCGACGTTTTCACCTACATTATATCGAGTTCCATCTATGGATGGGTTCCTTTGCATGCACGCCAATGCCAACATAACTCGATTTCCGTCCCATTTGAACACCTAGACACCTTACTTGGCCAACATCGGGATCGCTTACATGGGATGTATAAATATTTGTCTGCGAATGTCCAAGACTATAAAGCTAGGTAAACAATCGGACTACTTCGTTCTTAGTGGGTTGCGTTTTACCCCCATTTATTCGCTAGCGCGTACGGGTCTTAAGCAGTATGGGGATCCGTATAAAACCCGCGAGGTTGGACAGGCGACCCTCTGCTTGTCACGTACAAGAGGGAATTCGAAACTGCACCACTTGAATTAATGATCAAACGGCCATCTAATCCCAACCTCGAGAAAATCGTGTTGTTGGCGTACAGATATTTGGTGATTCCCGGGCCAATATCTTGACCATATGCCTCCCAAAACTCATGTATAGGGTCTATTACTCAGAAAGGAAGATTTTTTGGTTTAATATGAATAAACACATGAAGTAAAGGACAGCCTGTACAAGAAACTTAAGTAATGATTTCAAATTTCACTCTTTGAATTACTACCCCTCGAAATGAATTCTCGGGTCGTCGCCCTATCTCTACGCCACATTGCTGAAAATCGATCTCGGCACTTTCGTCTGATGGGTAAAAAAAATGGAACATTATTCATTTTACCAGTCAGACAATCAGATCACCGTTTAGACTCGTATTAAAGATTATTAGTACCTGGTTACACTGAAATTAGTGTCTGTCTTTCGGCGACATTTTGACACATGACACTGGCACGGTTAAAGACTGTGCCCACGTTGACTGAAACGCTGTGTCTGGACTAAGAAGGGAGATAATGCAGGATTTAATCCCTTGTCATCCCGATACATTGTAAAAGTAAAGTAGTCTTAAGCACCCGTTAAACTTGCCAGTCTTCAGACATATGGGGAGGAGAGATAGAAGCCTATTATGAGTAGATCACTCGTTTCTTTTCAAAAGATTACTTGTTTTTTCGTTTGCTTGTTTGTTGTTGGATTTTCTTTTCGTTATTTTTTTTTTTAAATGAATAAAACAATTAAAAAGGCAACATATTAATAACATCGCAGTGATCTATCTTTTTTACGTGAAAGATCATTTATTGATACATGTATTTACAACCAAGAGAATTACATAGTATAATAAAAAGTGGAGCCAAGATGGCTTAGTGGGTAAAGAGCGGATTCGATAAACTGGCGGTCCCGGGTTCAATCTCGGTGTTGACAGCGAATGTTCCCTGGGATTTCCTGGCGTGGTTCCACCAAGTCAGTGATGCACGTGACAGTTTTAATTCAAAATTTCCTTCGTTGCACATTGTATGACGTATGCTCGTCTTTATTATCCCGGTAGGCTCAGAAAAGTAGGACGTTAAATCTCATTTCATTTCATTTCAGTACATAATACAAACGCGGTCGCCGCCCTATTTACAACATGGATTCTTGTAACTTTCTTTGTATAAAGGTCAAAGGAATAATCTGAATGAAATTAATCTCGTGGTTATTTAACGACCGAGGAACGTCAAATCAAAGATAGATATTATTATAAATAAATAGTTTTAACCTTCAATGATGAGCGGAGGAGAATTTGAAGAGTATTAGCGATATCATCAGTAGAAACAAAGTTAACCCGTGTTACACTATAACACAGATCAGTTGAGATTAACGTGTTGAAAATTATCTTATATCAAATGTCAAACATCCAACATAAAATGTGACAGAAAAAAAGATAGCGGGAGCTCACTTTACGTATTCACCTGTGGGGCGGCGAACATCAAAGAGAATCTCAGGTGAGAGAAAAGGGATTATATATCAATATCGTTTAGTTGACGAAAACATGAAATCATTTAATTATGATGTTTGGAAAGAGGGGACAACAGGTTCGATTATCAAGTATCGTGTTTATCCCCCTTCCCTTCTCACCCCGATAAAATAAAGACCTTTGATGATAAAGACAAGTGACAATATGTAGGAATAAGTATTTTGTATACAATTAAATATATATTATAACAATGTGTGTGGTATTCTATAGGTGTACGTATCATGAAATTGACTTAATTTACCTGTTATACCCATATCCCACTGGTTTCGAGCCCTGGTGTGAGCGTATTTAGCATGGAGATAGAGGCGCCCTCTCAATCTCGTGGGTTTCCTCCGGGCACTCCGGTTTCCTCCCACTGCTAAAGACCCCTACGCGCAAGCGAATTATTGAAATAAAATGAAACCACGTTAGTCCCAAAATGACCTAGTTTGTGTCGAGTGGACGTTAAGCCCCATTTCTCTCTCTCTCTCTCCATATCGCACGTAAGGATGTCAGGATCCTCACAAGTCTTAATAGAATGTGGGCTATCAAAAACAAACCAAATTCTGCATATTATCTCCCAAAGAAATGCGCATTTGACAGAGGACGAACCTTATTTTTCGAGTTGCAAATTCTTTGGCCCGGATTGGGTAGTCTTGTGGTTTAACATGTGAGCGTTGGATCATTAAGATCTATTATTGGGCCAAGTGGTGCAGTTTCGATTCTACCATTGTACATGGCAATTATAAGGAGTATAAGGTCGTCTTTGCAACTCTTTGGGTTTTCTCTCGACCCTTCTGCTGCAAAAGACCTCTACGCGCAAGTGAATTATGGAAATAAAATTGGACCATCTCTTAGTCCCGTTTGCCTGTCTCTCTTTCTTTCTGCTAAAGTTTTTAAGTTCATCTCAAAAATTCGAACATCAAGAACTATTCTATCATATTATGATCATAATCCGTTGTAGCCATGGTAGATCATTGACGAAGATGTCTACTCATTTACCAGAAGCCACTGGATTGGATCCCGTTGGTGTTCGTGAAAGATTCGTGAGCATTTCCAGTCTGCATTCCTGTCATTAGTACAAGAAAGGTGTCTGGCAAGGAATGGGTGTCTAGTCGTTCGTATGGTACGTCAAAATCAGGTTTCACCTGTGCAATCGTTGGTATGCACGTGAAAGATCATTGAGAGTTGGACAGAATTGCCTTATAGCACAAAACATGGCATAATATGTTCGTCTTCATTAACCGAGTTGGTGCAATACATTGGACGTAAAATACGTTAAAGGGCGTCCTTAATCCCTGTGAATAGAATATTATAAAGTACCAACAATATATGAACATAACTTATCTGATAAAAATGTCTCTCACTCGTCACAATATAAGTTATCTATGATAAATGTTAATATTTGAAGGTAGGATTTGGTTTAATGTTATGATAAATGTTATTGTACCAGGTTTCTGAGATGATCTCCACGTTCAACTGGTAAATAATGGATGAGATATAGGAGAGGGTGTGAATTATGTGATAGAACTTGGTGGTATCATAGAATTGATAGAGATGTAAATAATAGATACGAGTATTGGTGTGAATAGTCTGATCTGACAACAATAATATTGATGATGCCTTCAAGAGCAATCAGAATCCCTTGTTGGCCTGACTGTTCCCAATGACTGTTGGTAGCGAAGTTCCTCTGAAAAAGGCAAAACTAATTTCTGGATGTGGGCCAAATTTCGGTAGAGACACTTGTGGAATTCCTCTGACAACCAACCCATCTCCACTAATTTTAATTCTATTTGCAAGAACCTGCAACATATTTGCTTATTCCAGAGCTATAAAACTTTGAAATGCTTTGCATTGGATCTGAAATGTGGAAGGTGACTGATCAGGGCTGTATGTGATCTACAGCATCAAACCATACCGAGTAATAATTTGATAGAGGAACACAGAACCATAGAATAAAACTAAATAATCGTCAAATGCTCAATGATAGAAGACCTTGTACTTAAACAACCAACAAATCACTCCCCAGGGTCCCTTATATCAAAGACAATAACAGGTTGCTATGGACGCCAGGGAATACGATAGAAAGCTGTTGGGTTTAATTGTAACTAAGAACAATTACAAGCACGACAGAGATTGACAAGTGTTAAATTTTTCTTATTTTGATTTTCAGATTAGAGGTCAGATTAACAGCTTGGGGCGCGAAAAGGCATGATGTAGTCCCTATTTACAAGCCATTTACCATGACGTCCGTTCAATAAAGCTGTGTGTTAAATACTGGTTCATCGAGACAAATTGATTTATTCACATTTAACGGTAGATGAACGGTGCAATGGTTACAATTATTCTAATGTGTCTGCGTTAGAAGTAGAGATACGAGTAGAGATTAGAATCTGTTAATGCAACATGTAACTGAGTATACCACGGACGACCAGGCATAGACCGTCAGAATTATAATATAATCATATATATAAGTTTTCCGTTTATTTTACACCCTTTAAATAAATTGTAATGCATAATAACTATCATCAGTTTACTTAGATTTTTTTTTCATTTTCCTGTCAAAAAATAAAATATATGTAGACCATTAAATAGCGGATTTATTTAATCTTTGTCAAATTAGAATATTGAATTCCACTTATCCAGAATCGATTCATCTTATGTGTAGACTACCTTTCTCATATCTTTCCTGGAGCAGAACATTAAGACGTTAAACCCCCATTTCATTTCATTGCACATCCTTCCTTGTCAGTCATTTTTAAAAAAAAAAAAATAATGTAGGTACTATTGGTAGTAAACCGCTCTTGTCGGAAATTCGTAGGACAGTTTAGTACTTTAAATTGTGTCATTTTGTTATCCGCCAATAATGTTCACAAGCTCTTGAATTTTCATGTACACGTATACATTGCGTACTTGAAAATGTCCTTGGTAAGAAATCTAGGTTTATGAGTTTATTGCCAATGAAATAATTGCAGGCTATTTGAAAATATGATCAATTTCACTGTTATAAGTGTTAAAAAGATAAGATTTTGATAATTAAAGTAAAAACTGTGTAATAATATGTATTGATGACGTGTTAATATGGAAGTGCAATAAATCTATGATATACGCCGGTTTCTATCGCCGATAACATAATCTACAGAAATAAATAGCCTATTTTAAACCACAGATGTAAATTCCTTTCTAGATAGATAAAACCAATAAACAACCAATAAAGATCTATTTATTAAATCCACGACCGATCTTTCCTATTATTAAATTAACTTATCATTGAAGAGTACAGCAATAAAATTATCACCACGTCATCAGAACATGTGGTGATGTAATAAGAACAATAACTCAGTGTATTTAGATACAATATGTTATAGACTTTACATACATTATATATCAATAAACCTTGGCGGAATTCTTTGATCTCCCCTCCCAGGCTCATTTGATCCATCACTACACATCGTTGCCTTGTTAATAAGTCGAAAGTTTTCGATGTCCATTTTCCAACCCGTTTTCATTGTGTCTCTATTATTATTTAATTGGTTTTGACTAATTGCTCGTATTTATCTTCCCCTTAAATTACCCATTACGTAACACCGCCAGAGGGAGCTAGATCTCGGATCATGATCTGCTCTGCTCAACTGTAAAAGTGAAATCTGGGAAAATTTGTTCAATTTAAGTCGCGACACCCTCTTGTTTTCGCCACATTTTATAAGAAAGAAATTGTTTGATCCTATTTTCTTCTAAAATAACATTGACGAAATTTTACGAGGGGTCCCCTGGGCCGGCCATATTGGATGTAAGGGGCATTCCGTGTGAACAGTAAGACCGGGGTTTATTAGTAGGGTCCAGTAGAGGGGAAACCCCACTGTTTATTGACTAAATACGGAACATCAAACTATTAAATGTTTGAGAGAAGGGGATAAAATTAAATCAAGCGACATTGATGACCCTTAACCTTTCTCTTTATCCTTAATGATGGCGAAAAATGAAACATCTGTGTGGTCCGTCATTTTCTTTTATATTCGACCGTAGACATATAAATTTTAAAAAAAAATATAAAATAATAAGAAATAAAGATGTAATCAAAATATGCATTTGAGAAAGTAAATTAAGTCGATCAGACCAAACTATTATCTGTCAGACAACATTGTTATGGAAAGATAAAACATCAGCCAAAGTCATAAAATTAGGCTTTTGGATATTTTAGTTATTAGTTTTAAGATTAAAGTATTTAAACACTTGGTGACCTTTATCAAATTTACAAATCTTAAACTATTCTCTGAATAATAGTTCTATATCACAATGTTAATATAAATTATTGGGGAGATTCCTGGTTTGTAATCAAAATGATTTCGACCACAAATTATCGTATTAATATTCTGATTATATAAAAATATATTTCTAGGGGTGGTAGACGCCAGTTTTTTTTCTGGCAGACATAATTATGGTAAACTAAGTAAAGGAGATAATTGTATTGGACCATTTCTCAGATAATTTTACGACAAAATTAAGGACACCTCTAGATTTTTGCATAGTGAACGAAGGTGAATATCATTTGTGCATTACAACTTTTATGGATGTAATTTATTCGTCCAACATTTATTATGGGTTTATTAGATTCGCTACATATTTCAGAAAATTGTATAAATTGATTAGTTGAAGACATTATGACCCCATAATGAGAAAGTAGATTGATTTGAAAAATAAAATGTTTAGAATAAATATTAAGTTTTAAATATTTACCCTATCTAAGCACCTGATAACATGCCTTGGCTATCATATTTGCTATTTTGGGAAGTACATATAACTAACAAATTTTGGTAAACCCATTTTTTTATCTGTAACTACCAGCAATATTGGTAGGTTTAAGATTCTTAGCAGGGGGGGGGGGGGAGAAAAAAAATGAAATGTGAATTTCGTTTCGTTTTATTTTTTTTATTCTTAAACGTCAGAGAAATAAACGAAATAAAATTGTAATTGAAATGGTAATAATTATTAGCAATACACAGATGACAAGGGAACCAAAATACATTGCATGAATGGAAATTCACTGCACCAATTTATTAAAATTGATTACACTGCTGTTTTTAACCGGTTAGAAAACAAAATACAACTGAACTGACTTATACCTTTATGTGTATCGAAACCTCGCGTGGGAAAGGAACAGCAGATGCAATAAATTTTCCATGTAAATATTTTTTCCCAAATAAAGGTGCCTGTTTGAAATGATGGAGATATTATGGTGACGTCTGCTAGCAAATGGCGACATATTGGCGGTAAAATAGTGACTCTTACAGAAGTTTTGTTTGATTGTAATATTAATAATTTTATATTAATAAACCACCCTGTGTGATTATATTGTCCTATAATTGAATCTTAACTTTTATCATATTACTGTCTACACGCTTAATTATATACCACGCTTGTGAAAACGAGGCTTCAGGTAAAATGGCGAGACTATTCAATATCATTTAAAGCTGTTCATAAATAACATATTTTTTTTTACATATTTTAGTCAATTAATTAGCCTTTTCTTAAAGGTAAAGGCAACGTAAGCACTTATGGAGGGTATTTATCACGAGGTCACCCGGCCGACTGAAACCATACATCTACTTAGTTATAGGTAGTTGCAGGTGTGTGTGTGTGTGTGTGTGTGGGGGGGGGGGGTGACCGATTGGTAGCACGCGCGCACTGTATCATAAAGCCTTGCATTGAGTCAGGTTTCGAATCCCATGTTGTGCGTGACAAGGAGCAGAGTCGTCTGTCCAACCTCGTGGGGTTTTTCCAGGTTCTCCGGTTTCCTCCCGCTGCTAAAGACCCCTATGTGAAAGCAAATTATTGAAACAAAATTAAACCATGTTAATACCGATACGACCTAGTTTGGGTCGAGTGGACGTTAAACACCATAGTTCATAGTGCTCTTGTCATTTGTTTTGTTGGAATACACCTATAGCTGTTTCTTTTAGTGAGGGTGGGGGTCATGGAGGACTACGATGGCACAATGGGTATGGCACTTGGTAACCTACTGTAGGATGTCCCAGATAGGATCCAGGGCCCTGTTTCACGAAATTTTAACTTAAGATAAAATCCAATTTTAGTAGATACTTCAATTTTGATTGGCTAAGCACTAAAATCAATCTAATATTATCCAATCAAATTACTAAAATTGGGATCTTATCTTAGTTAAAATTTCGTGAAATAGGCCCCAGATGTTTAACCGAGAAAGTTACCTAGGGGTTTACAGCCTCATGGTTTCCCCCTATCCGCAGTGCAGAACGATGGGTTTGAGATGGTAAAAGTGTATAGTTGTTCGGTGTATAGTCGCTCGTATACTCGTCGGCGTGTACATAAAATAAACCCTGGATAGTTGCAAGTCGGAGAAGAATGGATGGAAATACCGCTGTTGTGGCATAATTATTCTCATAGAGTATATCTTAGCCCGGCTCAAACCGAGAAGAAGCATTTAAAACCCCATTCCATGTCAATTATTATTCCTTTCTGTGGATCCTTTCCGTGAAGGAGCCACCCCACAGCAAGTTGTTTAACCGCCCGTATATTGATCTCATCTACAAACAAAACACCAAACTATATGATCTCATGTTATCGATTATCATCGATAATATTTTTTTTTTTTTTTTTTTTTGAGATTCTGTTTTACAAGTCACTTTCTCACGCACCCGAGACAATAGAAATGTATTTGATTGATATGTAATTATGATAGATAATCGACTAACAACCTTGAGTGACATTTATATTCAAAATAATCAAAACGATGATAAGTTTAATATACATGTATGTATATAATAACGAGTAGGGAAATATTAACTATCATGTATATGATATATAGGTATTATAATGCACAATAGTAATTATTACCCGGGGTGTGTATGTCATCATCATAAACATGATTGATCGTTTGACCAACGACATTTTTTTCAGTTTCGGATTCAAAAATAAAAGTTCTTATAAAACAACTTCGCGTGTCTGTACAGTTATATAAATTTCGATGTTTGATCCATGGCTAGTTCGTTATAGTCATAATTGGAGGCGGTAGAAGGTCACTCAAAATTGAGTCGGTCAAAAAAAACCAAAAACAAACGAATACCATCTGATGAAATGAAGTGTGGTTTAATTTCGTATTGTTCAAAACCAACCGGATTAATGACCAGGGGTATACGCTTCCTTATTAGTGCCCCACCCCACCCCTCGCCCACTGGTCATCATGTACGCCATTCTTAAAACCAATTTGCTACTTTACACTATCACAAGTCGAAATGAGAATTCGGGAGACAAAACAGAGACTACACTTATAATTTCTGAGGAGTGGGGTCTAAAAATGGGGGTGATGAGTTTTGGGCGATAAATTCGAATTCATGAAATGGGGCTTAAAGTCCCACTCTTCTGCTCCGATTGGGTTAATAGAGACGGGTATCACAGAGGGAGCTACGAGCGAAATGTTGCCCGAGCAGCAGTACTGTGGCCTAATGTTATATCGAATTCCAAATGCCAAGGGATTTTTTACGTGCATGTCGATGTAAGCACATGGCCTCGGTTTTCCTCCCACCCGAACGACTAGACAACAAACAGATATAGCCCAATAATAGTACCAGGGACCTACCATGATGGACTTGAACTATAATAATCATTATGATATATATACTAGGTATAATGTGTAATAATTATATGACAAATTATGACAGATCTCAGATTTCTCTTGTCTTAGAAAAAGTGTGGGAAACTCTTAATATTTACATAAATGTCTAATTATGGGTGATCATTGTTTTTTCTCATTGTTCTTTAATTTTTCATATGGATGTGTATATGCAAGTAAATAATATGCATATTCAATTTATAAACATACAAAAGCGGCCTGTTTTTTTTATTGCTTCACTTTTGTAACTGTGAAATGAAAGGGAGTCTAGTCCTACTTTATTAACAGATTGGGCTAAGGAAGACGGGCATACACCACACAGTGTCCTATCAGGGAAAGTTTGCCCGGATAGAGGCGCCACAGCCTAACCTACTCTTATTTCGAATTCCAAATGGTAAGTTTTTTTTTTACGACAAGCCAATGTCTAGACGAAATCTAGGTTTTTCGACCCGTCCCAACGACTATACACTGCCCGTGCACACCTGTCCTGCACCGCTGACAAGGGGGGGGGGGGCACCGGAAAACTATAGGAACTTTTTCGGCCAACATCGGGTGTGAACCCGAGGCCTCCCAAGGGCAGGCGTCCCTACTCCTTGACACGTACACATGGGGAATTGAAACCACGCCAGTTGGCTTAATGACAGACGTTATGATACAGCGCGCAAGTGGTACCCACCCCCCTCCATATAATATAATTTGCTTTCAATTACACACATACACGTCCGCAAATACAAAATAATTTCATGATCAAAACAATTTAACAAATGAGTCGAATACACGCGTAATGTTGGACCAATATAAAATTATTGCTGGTCAAGATAATTTGATAAAATATTAAACCGCAAATCAGTCAAATACACAAGTAATTTGGTACAAAGATAATTTGATAATATTAAACCACAAATCAGTCAAATGTACAAGGAATGATGTACAAAATTAAATTGTCTTACATAATGAGTTCTGTTTTTATTTATTACTGTCCTAATATTTCCGTAACAAACCTAATAAATGGTCTACAATTCTCCTATACAACATATAAATATGTTATTTGGACAAGATAATTTGATGAAATAAATACAAAATGTTGTCAGCTTTTGACAAAATAATCGGTGACACGGGAAAGGCAGAAATGACTAAATAATGAATGTGTAAATCTTTGTTTTAGAATAATTAAGAGATCAAGAAGTCGATGATGGTTCAGCATTGACACGATAATTGTTCAGGGTTTTAAAAATATTATTTTGCTGTAGTTTTCTAGATTCGACATCGTTTGACTCGGGGCTATAGCAAGACTATTATATTATTTGTATATTATTTACGGTTTTTAGTTAATGTTATAAGCTATTCTGTATTTTATAAACTGATAATAATGATGATTAAACTGCTCTATTCTTCTATTCATGATTATTGATTGGATAATTAGTATTGTGACGTTGTTCAACCTTCGACTCTGACCCTGGTTGCTAACCCTAGTGTTACAGTAGTGTTTCCCTATGTAACTACTAATCGGTAACCCGCTAACCCTACACGACAGTATTATCACTAACTCTACTACAGTTGTGTATCAAGACAATTTGCATCGTCTGTATTTTATAAATTAATGAGGAGAAGGCCTATTTTTCCACAATCTACGCTTATTATAATGCTGGTAAAACAATTTCATTTGCTCCCGCTACCTGAACCTATAACCCAGAAGGCGAAAGCTTACCAAACTATAATAAAGGTTCTATTCCCAGCCATTCTTTTTAAAAGACATACAGTCACACAATAATTAAAGGCTATATTCTATATGAGGAAACTTTAGCTGAAACTATCGATCAAGTAACGTATTCCAGTCCACCAGCATTCAATCTGAAGTTTACGCCGCGATTTGAGGGCGAGTTTCATATTTTCAAATCTAAATTAGAATCACTCGGTCATCCAACGAAACGTTTGATCTTGTTCTTAACCAAGTGCGGTTGGGGGCGGGGGGGGGGCATTTCTCCCACCTGTGCCTACCCCATCTCCCTATACCAGACACTGCTAAGGAGTAGTTCAGTACTTGTAAATTTATTTATATTTTGATATATGATGGTTTTAGATCTTACACGGTTCGGATGTACCTTCTTTTAGTCAATTCTGTTGATGTATTCACAATACAATGTATAACAAATATTTACACAGCTTACTAGTTTCTGTATGCAATATTTTTATTTTACAGATCACTACGCCCTAAGAGATTCATTGATAACGCGATGTGTTTAACTTAAAGATTAAAAGAGCTTGTAATCTGATTTTAATCTTTTTAATCTGCCTTAACCTCCTGATCCCATCATCTATATAATTCATAAGTAGTATTAATTTTACAACCCCTTGAATATGTATATAAAAAGGATTAGATCTTAATCTGTATAATCCATCAATTGAATGAACTATTTGGGTACCATTATTTTCATAACCCTAAATATAGAAAACAAAAAGATCAGTGAACATGAGACGGAAATTAAAAAAAGCAAAATGATCCTATCTTCTTTTCTCATCTATCCATCATTTATCATCAAACAATAACATTGTTTACACAAATACATTGTTTCTCTCGCCTCAGGTAAATTGTTTGATATTGCCGCCAATAGGTAAACGTCAATCTGTTTAATCCAGTCTACCATAATATCAAGTAACAATGTTGTAATATTTAATGATTTACCTGGTAAAAGTCTGTTTAATTATAAAGCCCGTCAATAAGGATTTCAATAATTCATCACCTGAGTTTTACTGATTATATTTCATCTACCTGGATTAAACAATTAATCACAACATCTCTTGTTTACACCTGAACTCGTCTCTTTATATTGATACACCATTCCAACCACCATAGCTAAGAGGGAGAGAGAGAGAGAGAGAGAGAGAGGGGGGATGGGTTTAACTTTCACTAGACACAAACTAGGTCATTTCGGGACTAATTATGGTTTAATTTTAATTCAATAATTCGCTTGCACGTAGGGGTCTTTAGCAGCGGGATGAAACCGGAGTGCCCGGAGGAAACCCACGAGGTTGTCTGGCGCCCCTACTCCTTGTTATGCATAATCCGAGAATCGAAACCACGGTACTTGACTCAAAGCAGACCTTATGATTCAACGCACACGCGTTCACCATTCAACCATCCCACCGGACTCTACATGGTATATGTATACTATTTCTTTACAGTGTATAATTATATTGTTTGTGATGCAGTTCTATGCTTTTGTTCAACGCTTGATGTTTTGTTCCAATTTCTTCAACTACAAAATGACAATATTAAAAAAATGCTTAAGAACAAACAAATAAACGCTTGAATTCTAACGTTTCGGTCTTTATCACATCATAAATTAATGGATTAAGATATAGACGGAAACGTTGGACATTAAGCTGTATTAATTTACCATAGAAAATAACGACGATTAATAAATAAATAAATAAATAAATAAATAAATAAATAAATAAATAAAAACAATAACTGACAAAGAAAAAAAACGCAGATAAAAAATCAAATGCACTTTAATAAGCTGATTCAGTCCTTTTCTATAAATTAATTATTAATAAAATATAAATAAATGAGAAATTAAATAAAATTATTTTTTCACTGAAATTAAAATAAAGATTGGATTGTCTTGATGTTTTGATATTATTACCTGTTATTAAATTCATTTATCAAATTTATTAACTTCTTTTGACAGGAAAATGGCGAATTCAATTCAGGAAACAAGGCGGTGGCTTAGAACAGAATAATGGAATCAATCTTTAGTTTTGTTAACTGGTATGCAAAATGGTGATTGTTTTTGGCGAGCATATTTAATAACTTTTTTGGTTGCTGTATTAACCGAAAATGATCAAGCACAATATTCCATAACGGTTTTATTTCAAAAGCTATCCGATCATTTCATTATAAGTATCAACTTTCATTTTTTCCAAAATTTAATACAATTTATTTCAAATTAAATCTCCACTTAACATGTCAATAGCAGGTGCCTGATTCTCAAGCGTTTAATTCAAGTGTGATCCCTGGTCGTTTATTCTCGTTTTGTCTCGATATGTTAAAGGGGTGACTTTCAATATTGATCCCAGTACGTGCATGCACGTGTAGAAAAGGTTAACAGAACTTAACCAAATCTAAAACACAAAACAACATGCACATTCTGTTACCTGGTGAGTTAATTGTAAAAAAAATATATCGTAAATGAACAATTTCTGGAAACAAAACACGTCGTCGTCGCTCAAAAAAAAAGTAAAAATTATTTTAAGTGCAAAATGTTGATATAGTCAGTCTCCAAGTTCAGGAAATATTAAAGTTCCAATAGCATTTTTTTAAGTTATATTTTTAAAATTTATTAAAATAAAGCCCCAAAATAGATTGAACCTATAAACAGTCCTACCTTGTTAAAGAATAATCCTATTAATCCTATAATTCACTATTGCCAGTTGAGAAATTGGCAAAAATATCATTTTCAACTTCAAATTCAAACGTTTGAAGATGGCCGTCCATGGAGAAGAATAGGAAAACAAGGGAAGTAATTGAGTAACTATTTCCTCAATCAACCAGTGTCACCCTTTCTAACCCCCCCAAAATTTTGTCCATGATCGTATAATAGTGAGTTGACAACCTTTTGAGCAAAAAACATAGAAATAATTATATTTTGACTTTCTTAGAAAAAGTGAAATTGGAACTTTAAGAATTTTATAATAGTTTGTGATTGGGAAAGAATTCAATTATTGACATATACAATTTCGTATACTCCTTACATTCAAAGTTTAATTAAGATTGAAATTTGAGTAATGATAGTTCGTTTCAAAATATGTATACTTTATTAATTCTAAAAAGTATTTAAGTGCCAATTTCGATTATATTTTGTATAATAAAACTGCTTAATTTTGTGTTAAGGCCGAGAAACTAACTCAATATCTGTGATACCCGCCAGTCTTCATATGGAAATGGTGGAGACCGGTCTCCTAAGGTGTACCATACGGTGCAGTCTGGAAAAGAAAACTTTGATTTTATAACAATAAAGTGTAGCTAAAATTCCACTTTCTTTATCAAGTACAGTACATGAGTCATGCACTGTATATACATCTAAAGGAACGACAGTAGATTACCAGGTCACTCAAATTGACCCGAACTCTTGAAAGGGTTACATGTTCGGATAATTTTGAGAGAAGGTAAATACACAATTCCTCGATATATTTTGAGGCTTTATATTGCATACGTACACGAACATTCATTTCTGAAAATATTGGGATGGTCCCTTTAAGCTAAGCGCTTATATCGAAACGTTGATCTTGGTCATGCTTTAATTATTGTCGTTTGTCTTATTGTAAACTGAAGCGGAATCCGGTAGTCATCAGGGTTCCGTTTTGTGCCGAAATTCGTTACGCCACTTTATCCGTGTAATTTTGAATTTCGAACTTTCTCTGAGAAATTAACTTATTCAAATTTTTATTGTTCAAAAATACAGGTTATAGGTTACTAAATTGGTCGGTATTGTGAGGTTAAATCCCGTTCCACTTTCCAGGTTAAATGCCCTTTCTTTTTATAGAAAGTGTGTCACCTTAACCATCCCACTATTATCAACATTTTGTCTAGCATTTGTTGCGCATTTAAAAATAAATATAATACTATGTAAATGTATACATATTCTGATAAATGAAAACCCTTTGAAATATGTGTACTGATTGTTTTACATGTATTTGATTTATTCACAAAATTTTAAAACAATTCCAAATTAATGTCAACGCTCCCTTAAAAATGAGACAAATCCAAGTCAAATACAATATTAACGCCAGTCACAAATTATCAAATTAATGTAGCTATAAACAACGATTTGTGTTATGAACAAAGCTGTGGATGTGGGCTGTTTACTATAATTGATGTTGCGATTTTTTCATTATATATGGAAACACGATTTTTTACTTCATGTTACAAGCTGTAACGCAACCGTGTCATGCATGACAAAGGAAGTAAAAGGGGGCCCTGGTTCGATCCCAGTGTTAGCCTATAAAGTTCAGTGGGGTTTTTCCGTCGTGGTTTCTCATAGTCAGTGGTGCACGACTGGGGCTGACAGGGACAGTTGTTCGGCTAGGACGAAAAACTGGTGTCCCGTGTACATATTGGCGTGCACGTAAAAGACCCCTTTGCAGTTGGACATAGTAGGTCGTAGCGCCTCATAACACACTGTGTGGTGGATGCCCGTCTTCATAAGCCCAGTCGGGTCAGAACAGTGGGACGTTAAACCCCATTTCATTTTCGTCCTAATGTGTTGCTTTTATACAAAATTCATTTCTACATTCATTCATGTTTTGTCTAGGCAATTTATAACAACTTTAACATGGCAATGGTAATCTGGGTATCTTTTGTTTTTGTGTAATACAAATCGTATTTTTTTTTTTTTTTTTAATATAAAAACATTACAACTTACTGACTAAATGAAAGGCTTATAAATAGTCCATATTTTCATTTTCGCATATTGAAACAAATGCTATATTGCGTAAACAACTCGCTGTACTACTAACGTTTTGTTTGGTGGTGAACAGACATACGTATAATTTAACCACGACGCAGAATCAATTCTTCTACAATTTAAGCTAGAAAAATATATAGAAATACATATCATAATTGCAAATATATTGTTTATTACTATTTCAACGCCTATCTTCATATTCTTCCTATTACAACGAACGTAAAGATAATAATCTATCGCTACACTGAACCCGGCACTCCCCAGGGTTCTGCATTGTGCCTAATTTCATTCTGTCATTGTAATATTCCACTTTAGAATTAAAAGGTCTTCCTAGAAGTTGGTTTCTCAAATTTTATTGCACTGCAATATTGGTTATATTTGTGTAGAATATCTCATTTCCCTTTAAATTACGTCTATATGTCTTTAGAAAATACGAAAAATCTATAATATACAAAAACTTTTATACTGAATAAAAAAGGTAGTAATTCAAAGATTTTATACGGGATAAAAAAAAGCAATATTTCAAAGATATCTGAAACGTACTTGCATGTAATTACTTTCATTGCGACAATTTCTTTCTCAATCCCCATTTATTATAATAATATGCATATATGTCGAGTTGTCTTACTCCGTGATACATAACCAAATCTGTATTAAACTCATAAAATAGCTGTCTAGAGGACGTCTTGGATATATATTTTTCTCTAAGCGATATATACAAGAACAAAATTGATTTACTCGTTCTATGACCGTAATTAACATTACTAATGACTTTGAATTGTTTTACAGTTAAGCTTTAATTATGTCTAATTAATCGATGCTTTTCTTCGAATCGATTCTTAGAAAACAGATTCACTAAAACATATGTAGTTTATTACTCAATAAATTAATTATTTTACAACAGGAATATAAAATCCTTTAATTACTCTTCAATATAAATATCAAAAACGCCGACTCGTTAACATATAGTTTAATTAGTACTCGTTGTAATTTAGTTTGTGGTCAGAAAACGATATGGTACCAACTTCTCGCGCTACAAACATATTGGTAGTAAAAAGAAAAACCATTTCCATGACTGTGTGATATTGATTTCAAGATGGCGCCCGTCTTTCAAGTTGTAATTATTACAGCTGTTGTCTCGGTGGTCAGTAGATAGTCAAGATGAAAATATCAGAATTAAAATTTAACAGGGGAAGTCAAATCTGGCGATTTAAAAGTTAAAATAGACTTCACTGGATCAACAACCTAAGAAGACAAATTAAAAATGAGAATTAGCTACTCTTTAAAGACATTGTTAATCCGAACGACATGGTATAAGTTTCTATATTATCTTTAGATCTCCTACGTTGTGACCCTTTGATAGCTTAATACAAGCGTATACAACACAAATTTCTAATCAAATAAATCGGAAGTGGTATCAAGTTTTCTGCACAGAGATCGATTTCTAAATTTTAATAATTAACACTTTGGAATTCAGAATAAACATAGCCCGTTCCTAATATAAAAAAAGGTTAAGCGATTGACGATGTTCCGCGTAAAATTTATATACTATTAATTATTTTCTTAAACATGTGAATATTTTTAATAAACAGTTCCTGGGTCATGAACAAGTCTTTAGTTGAATTCTGTTTTCAACATTTTCTTTGCTTTCAGAATGTTTCAAATTAATCTTGGTCGATTGGAAAGTGGGACCACATTGTTTTTTTTATTTTTATTTTTTTTAAACGAATAGAGAAACGTGGGACAATTCTCTTGGAAATTAAATGACGCAGATTTCTTGAATATCTATTGAAATTTTGATAATATTACAATATTTTCTCATTTTTTGTTTATGTAATCAGTTATTATAAGTAGAAAGAAAAAAAAATATTCAGCTTTATGGTCAACAGTGTTGATTAGCCGATACTTGGAACAATTTTATCAAATGTATTGATTAAATTATTAGATAGTGTGGTCAGTTTTTACGCCCACCAATTAGAAAAAAAGGGCATTCAGTTAGATGATCAACGTTTGATCCGTCAATCTCAGGCCTTCTGATCTGTAAACCAAGTCACAAAATTAATTTGAGAATCGTGTTAATATTTGTTTTATTAATTAAAGACAGGGGGAGAGGTCGACGCTTTAATCTGCTTATAAAATAATTTCACCCCCTAACCTGTAATTTGTCGCTAGCACATTCTGAAACACTTTCTATCTCACCTCCATTTGTTGAATGAAAACGAAATTCTTTTGAAATAATCGAATTAACAATTTTACGAGAGCCGTTGAAGAATTTTTAAAGTAAGACGACTTTAAATGCAATCAAAAGAAACAAAGGAGTCTCAAGGTAAATCTTGTTTAATTCTTGTTGCTCATAAACCGTTTTTCACCTGTCGGTCGGCATGTATCAAAGCGTCTTAAGAAATAAGTTTACACCTTGTTAGGTTAGGAGCCTCTTCGTTTTAGTTTTATTGCCGAGAATTTATAAATATCAAACATGGCCGCCATATATTGTAACGAGCAACATAAAATAATAGAAGGATGCTATAATTAGGGGTTTAGGAGTCGCACTAACAATGATTCCTTCGTTCATGATTAAGATAAACGGAAGAAGCAGAGGGTCCAATAACAACTGAAGTTAAGTTGGCAACGCTCTGACAAAAATATGTCTCAAGTGTGCATATATTTAACGCAAGACATTGTAGATTTACTATTTCAAAATACAAGCCCTTTTCAATTTATTATTGTATTGCGCTTTAGCTAATAAGTCTTTATATTAACCGTATCTTTCAATTCTGGTTTCAGTATCTCTTATATTCTCATATCTCTTAATCTTTTAGTTATATCTCCAACCTACCCAAATATCATGCATTGCAATCAATCACCATCGTCTTTTTGTTGTTCATTAACTGATTTCACTGTAAATACAAATCATAATTGTTCAAAAAGTCGTATATTAAACTAATGCAGAGCTTTCTGACAGTCAAACAGGTAGTAATGTTCCTTTAATAAAAACTCCCCCCCCCCGAAAAAAAACCCAAACATTAAGAGTCGGGTTTCTAGTTTATCGGATCTCTGCCTATAGCCAACCCCAAACCAGGGTCTGTTGTTCTTTTAGAGATCTAAATCCACAAATCATTGAAAACCTTCAAACAAAATCATCGAACTCGTCAAAATGGCCAAGGGGATTATATTGATTCCAGAGTATTGTTAAAATGTAGAATTCTATTGTAGCCCATTGTTATCTCCGTCAGTACAATCGATAAAAGAATGGCGGCCATTGTTTCTCATCCTAATTAACCTCGCTCTCTAATAAAACCATCAATTAATTGTCGTCTGATAATTTGGCGGGATATTGTATTACGTTCTGCTAGTTCATGTCCACTAATCTCATTCTTCCATCATTATAACTTGTAAACACGACACCACGTTATTGCATATTAATTGGCTACAATTATCCTCAATTAACCAATCAGAGGACAGGTTAGTAGTGGATATCATTTGCTCGTTGACTTCTCGCGCCCTCCCATCATGTGGTGACGTCACGCCTCAGATCGTCTGATATCGGTGTCTAAGTCGAGTGGAGTGGAGTCTTACCACAATTACAAATTGCCACCACGGGTAACAGTACAGTGAGTCCTGTGTAACCACTTGTGGGTCATTTATCTACGACATAGTATCGTATCATTCACGAGACAATTGGAACACGCTCTGCTACATCGTCTTTATATAGCAGACGACTTAACAAAGTTTCACACCTAAAGGCAAAAGAATAGTTGTTTTTCTACTGGACATTTATTTATGAATTTTTGAGGATAGTATTCTGAAGAAAGCAAACTTTATTGACATAGTTTTTTCGTAGTAAATGCGGAAATGTTTTGTTTCTGAACTCAAACAACGTTTTAATAATATTTTTCACGTGTATTGACAAACTTTGTGTTCGCTAACATGCATACAATGACGGACACTTACATTGACGTTGAACGGCTCCCGGTAGATGAGAACGACAAACAGTTACACCATGATGTCCAATCTCGCAGTCCGAACTACAACCACCGACCATTCAACGACAGCGTGGAAAGCGATTTAACATCAGGATCGGAAGACGATGAGAGACGGAGAGAAGAAGAAATGAGACATGGTTTATCCAGAAGTAGCACACCAGAACATCACTTGAAATCAATGCAAAATAAAGGTAAGTTAATTGTAAAATTGATGAATATTTCACTATTTTAACATTAGTACACACATTCAAGTTAAAAAGATTATTACAGTTCCTTGATCGATTACGCCTATCTACTGAAACGCATACCCCAAAATATAAATTGTGATGGAAACGATACTAAGTATAAGAGAATGACGAAGAAATATTTGAAAATGTATGTTATATCCAAACAATCACGCATATTCTCTGCAATGAAAATGGTGTCCTTACATCCACTTGTTTGTCTGATTGTGTCTCTAGTTTATATTTCCGCTTAGTTAAATTGTTTTGATTTTTCTTCTTTATACATATTCACAAACATACAATAATAGTTCATTAATGCATGCACCTTGCTGCAAACCTCTCCCCAGAATAACTATTAAAGTTGCTAGTGGCACTTAACCGAATAGTTGTGTTTTGTATTATTTCAATTTATGTAGTTATATTAAGTAAATCAAAAGAAAATGATAAAGGTTTGATCTAGGCCAACCTTTATGTTACTGCAAATTCGTTAAATTTACTTTTTACCAAACAGCACATGAAAATAAAAAAAAGCTTCCCACCCCTCAAACTCTTGTGAACGCTAAATTTGTGAGCAAAATAAAAGTCTTATTATTATTTAATTAAAAACATTACAAAATAAATATAGAAATAATTAGAATGTCTATTTTCATAAATATTTCTGGAAATTCCAACTCAGACAATCTGTCTTTTATGCCTAATGGATGATTCTATTTCGTGCCGACCCTAACTCATTAAACATAAATATTCATTGTTTAAAAATAATAGTGTATACTTTGTTTAAGATAATGGTTTGAGTCTTAAAAGATTGTAGTAAAAAAAAGACAAATAATACCATTAATGGATGGCTAAATAAATAATTGCATTGTTGTATAGTAAGGTTTCCCACGGTTGGTATATGTGATTATCTCTATATCATTATAAAATATATTTATTATGAGTATTGTCGATTACTAATTACTTATTGTCGAAGTATAAACACGATAATTTACACAACTTAAGGGCATATTCAATCATATTTAAATATACTTCGAATTCATCATTATTTTAAATTATTTATTTAATGTATAAAGTTGCCAACGCTCTCTATTTGTCCGGAAACGAATTACGTTGGGCCTTAAGGTATGTGGACTATTAATAAATAAACAATAAATAAGCGAGGATGTAAAATTCATTAGTAAAATTATAATTCTATATAAATCCTAGGTTTAGATATATATGTACATATCAAGCGAAAATAGCCATTGTTAGTAGAAATCAATAGCGATTTCAAAGATTTTAAATCTAGACCACGTGAATAGTTTTTTTTTGGGGGGGGGGGGGGGTTAAAGGGATAATAAGTATATGCACATCATAATAATTTAAAGAGTTAATAAGTATATGCACATCATCATAATTTCTCATCGTAATTCAGTTTTGAATCATACTACATGTAGTTGTTGATTGTATATTTTTAATATAGAAATTCTAACAGTTTTTAATCACTGCTACTTACAATTTTCTTGAATGATGCCATTGTTTGTCTTTGTCTATGACTCCACTTCTTGTAATCAAACGTTTATTTTGGGTGTCTACCAATTTAAGAATTAGAGTTTTCAAACGTTATAAGTTTGTAGATGACCACAATATAGCATGTAGCGAAGATTGTACGTGGTTGTTTTTTTTTATAAATTCATAACAATACATGTATTGCAACTTTAAAAATTTAATTTCAACTGAATTATTCTGCAAAATATTTATTGTTAGATCTCTCAAAGATACCTTAACGAAAAAAGCTACAGCAACATTATTGAGGATATTATTATCTTCTCTTAAAGATAACGAAGATATTTCGAGCATTTGTTTAAATTTGTTGGGATTTTTTCTTTTTGTATGTGATTATGAGTGGGGTATACGGGTAGTTTATTCCTAAAAAATATTCGACATTGAACAACCACACCATATATAGATGTCATTTGGCATGAAATAAGCTCATTTAGGGTACTCGATAACAACCCAAACTTAACGAGCCGCGTACAAGTCCTTTTCTACCATTTACATACGGGGAATCCATGCGGAAATTCTCTAGTGCTTTTTGATCTAAGCTAGCGGAAAAATTGAAAAGATGAGTAGAATTTCTAAACTTATTAGTAAAACTATTTTCCAGATGAGTTATTGGTTTATATTTATCTGTAATAAATTAGATAGTGTCCCAGGTTTAGGCGAGCGGGGTGTTGACTTAAATACGGGCACCTGTTGCGCTTCGAGATTAAACGAATTACGTCTAAATGCACACTCGTTCGTTTTATTATAGACCCCTTTTCAACGAAACAATCCATCTTTTATACGCAACCCTCGAAAACACATGTTTCATGGAATCATAGTCCATGTTCCTTGTTAGAATTTGATATGAAGGCGGGTTGAGAAGCTCGCATATCAAGAGCTGTGTAACCACACGGCGCGAGCTGTAATGAGGAGGCGTGGTTGAAATATTAATCTAGGCCTCATTACCTCCCTTTAATGTATTTTTAAATGTCGACTCAGACGTTTCGTCCTCACAATACTTAACGTTTTTTCACCCCCTAATCCTAAAATCCGGTGTATTTGAAAACGTGAACTCTATAACACTGACTCGTATTAATCTGAAGCTTTGTTGTCGAGAGATTTTCAAGGACTACAACATAATAATTTCCATATTTTCTCAAGTTGGTGATGAACACTGACATTAATTCCACGTGACTGGATAGTTTCTAACGCGAATGTTCATGGCATGGCTGTCGTTTGGCGAGACGAGTGTTACTGCTATTAAAATTCTTTTAAGATGGAAATAATAAAAACGATCCAGTTGTCGTCTGGCTGGTACATGTATTGATCTGATATCCTTATTATTAATCAACTATTAATGTTCGTCATTGGTAGGAGGGGCTGGGGTTGTCAGAAGTCATTTTCGAGAAATTATCAGATAATTTTAACAAAGATATTCAAGCCATGTACACGTGGATAAATCAGGGTCGTTTCTGGTTTAAATTTGTCTGAAAAGAAAATACAGTGCAGTGATCGTTCGACCTCCCCCCCCACCCCATGTAAATAAATATTTATATTGTTAAAATTTTTGAATTGGTAATCTCTAGTAATCCAAAATGTTGTTTTGGTTCTATTTGTTTGTTATTGGGTTTTTGTTCTCGGTATTTGTATGTAAGTTGTTTATACTTACCTCCTTTCTGACGTCAGAGTATTTGGACATAAAATATTTGTCAACAACCTAAATTTTCATAACGATTGTCGTACCAAGCACTGCTTATTATAATCAACCTTTTTGCTCTTCTACGCGGATCTTAAACCTAATACTTATTAATGAGTATTCATGTTTCTAGTTAGTGCACGAGCATTGCGCGTGAAATATAGTAGTACTTGTGATAGGTGAAAGTGAAATGTGATCCATCTTCGTTAGTGCACGAGACGATGATGACAGGTAACATCTCACTCGATGAACTATACAGGTGTTTAGCTTTGATCTTTTGCCGAATTAAAACAATGGGGTTTTTATTTTCACCTATAACTGTCGCGTGTTTAAGACTTGTTGAACATTAACCATATACTGGTGAATAAATTTAAGTATACAAGGGCGAGAGGTAAACTGTGTCCATAAAAAATTCAGAAAAACTTGGACCGAAAGACTTTCTGAATGCTTGTACAATGTAATATAGTTGAAAAACCTGGATTGTTTGGGTGTTCCCTTAAAACCGCAATCATTAACCTTAGTCTCCATCTACATGTACTTATAACAATTTAAGGTTTTTTTTTCAAAATTAAAATCGCAAAGTGGTGAAAACTAAATTCGCTCGATCAACATAAGAAATACTCTTATCAATTCAACAGAAAACATTTCTAAAACGTGTAAATTTGGGTAATTTTGACAGATATCAATGACGTCATTAAAGGATTTGATTGACAGAGAATACTGCGAGAAATTTCGCGACTAAATTTCGGTAATAAATGCGCTAATTTATCTGACATATGTCTCTTGCATGTTGTTATATAGATGTACATTGTGATGTAACAAAACGATTTAAAAGTGTTGGGTTATTATGTGGGGATTTGTAAGAAAATTGAATACATCGTGAGTCTGTTGATGAATTAAAAGTTGATGGATGTTAGTAATTTGTTTTATTGGGTGATTATTTTGTCAAGTTTAAACAATCTGTATCTTTCATATTTCTCTTAGATTTGCCATAATTGACTGTTAATTTGTCTTCTTAATGGTGATTTATTACGTTACATGTACACAAAATAGTACATTAAATTTATTATAAATAAAAAAAACATTGTAATAACTCCTTATATAGATTTTTATTAAAAAATATTAAAAAAGACAGTAGTTACACAAGTATTTTTATAAACAGGCATTATGTAAGAACAAAAAATGGGCCTTAAATGTTCCATAAACTATTAATTAGGCCCATTTTATTAACATGACAAAACCATAATCAAGTCTCGATGTCATTGGATTTCTCCCATATTATGTATATCAGAATGGTCCACACATTAAATCGTTTAATTCAAAAACGGAGAAGCGAGGCTAAAGAAATTATCAATATTATATTTGACCTATTATAGCAAGAATGGCCAGCCATTTATCTAAATCTTACATAATGTATCTTTAAATAGCTACCAATTTACATAAGGTGTACTTTTATTGATAAATTGAGTGAAAGCAGATTTCTGTAACAAATTTATCATCATAAAAATCATTCTTAAAAAGGATGACCAAATCATGACATGTCTAAATGTTTTGATATAATGTAAAAATTATACATTATTGTCTATTTATATAAGTTTCATGACTATTGTTTAAAGTTTTTAAAATGGGGTTTATTGTTTTAATTTTGTGACATTTTCAGATTTATTTTTGTATTTTTGTGGTTGGCATTCATATCCATTTCAAAATTAACGATCGAGTATAATGCGTCGCTCTTCAAAATTTATTTGTAATTTATTACTAAATTACTGCAGATAAAAAGTTCTTTGTTTGTAGGTTTTCGAATTCCGAGAAAAATAAGTCGTGATAATTTGGTTTTCACAACAAACTTTAATTCCAAACACGCACTATTAAAAATAACTCAAATAATATTTGATTCATATATCCTCAAAAGACAAAAAGAAAAGAGAAGAAATGTCTAGGAGGCTAAGATATTTCTTCTCTCCTTGCTAAAAGATGTTTTGGGATTAAACATTTTATGAATTTATTGTATTTGGTGAAACAATGATGTCAAAATGCATGTCAGCGTCCTAAGACGTCACATTTTAATTAAAAACATCCCCCGGTTAAAGACCATCTCACCTGCGTTACCTGTTTTACTAATCACGTGATCACAAGTACAGACGGCTTAAATTAATTCCAGACAAAAATAAACTTAAAAAGTTGTAAAAATCCCCCTGACAGGCATGTGTGAATTTTTAATTGAGGCAACTTGACATAGAACTGAGTCGCTAATCTTGTTAACCAATCAAAGATTATCTCACTGTTAACAAGGTCATCAACCAATCAGTAACCACTTAACACTTGTCTTCGTTCGTGTTAATGGCTGTGTACAAATTTTGTAATGGGATTAATTACCCTGAATTTAAACGAAGACAATGAGATTAAGTTGTCCTTATCGAATTTAATTGCAGTGCTGTTGGACGGGATTATCGTGTATTATTTCGCTGAAAAACATAGAAAATAATAATAACACGATTGTACTTGCTAATTTCAACGCTTATCAAGAATATTGTTTTCGTTTCGCTAGATTTCTGTTGCTTGGGGCTAAGCTAGCAGTTAGCATACTAGCTTGAAGTAAGAGGATTGCGAATAGTTTCAAATTTTTACTGATAAAAAAAAGTTTTGAACTCATTTAAAACTCAACAATTTTCCCCCACCTATGCTTTAACTATTTGCATACACCCTATATATATATTAAAAGGTCTATTTTATTTGCTAATTACTTGTTGACGATGCGAATTACATAAACAATCCAGAAAAAAAAAACTTATTCAATTACTTGTTGACAATGCGAATTACATCAACAAAATCCCCCTCTTGCGTTAACCATAAACACAACAATGTTCTCCTATTTACCAATATTTGAGTTCCATATATTTCGTATGTTTAATCACAATAAAACATATTTTATTATCACTATTTAATAAACAAGTAAATTGGATTTATTTATTCAACAATCATGTTGGTTTATGGAGTCGCAAATTGAATGATATTATTTTGTTATTGCTGTACAAACAAGTTGGATTTGATTATAATAAATATTTTCATTGTTAATCGATATATAACGTGACATATTGCACGTGCTGTGTTACTTTTAATCGAATTATAAGTGAAACACGCGAGTTCATTCAGTTTGAATAAATTAACATAAATTATCACCACCCCATCGTGGTACAACTTATCCCCGATTATTAAAATTAAATGAAAAAAAAAGCACCGTCGCACACATGTAATATAGGCGTATTGTTCATATATTTTTGACATGGGAATCAGACATTTGTTTTTCATGCGGCTGCCATTTTTATTTTCAAGCTTCATTGACATCAAATGACGTAATAAGAGCTCCTGTTTTTATTGGTCTGCAACCATAAACAAACGGCTACTTGTTAATGACGTAATATCCTGTCATAACGTCATACTTCAGACACATTTTCGTAGAAGATAGTGAGATCTACTTTATACATGTTACGATAACACTAAAAGACTTACATTGTAATAACTACATCAACATTCTCTGTCTACCCAACCCATTAGTGATACTTATGTAATATTTGCTATATTGTTATTAATAAGCTCCGCCATATTTCATTGGAGATTCTGAATTGCATGCAGCCGTTACTAAGCTTTAATTAATTAAGAATTATTCTATATTCTGTTAATATAAAAAAGAATACTGTCTATGTCGTTGATTATTTTCATTTTCGTTTATTATTTGATAAGGTAGTCTGTTTTCTTGAACATAAAATAAAATGGAATGAGAAAATGCGATTGAAAGCGGGGTTTGTCAAGTTTATTTTTTTTATTTTTTAGATTCTCCACTGGATGACAAAGAAATTAGAAGATACAGAACAGCATTTTCAAGAGAGCAACTGGGCCGACTAGAGAAAGAATTTCTCAAAGAGAATTACGTTTCTCGACCTAAAAGATGTGAATTAGCAGCGTCATTGAATCTCTCTGAGAGCACAATTAAGGTAGGTTTTTAACCAATGTGTATAACCAATACAAGAGAAGCCAGAATTTTGTTGTCAAACATGTGATTTTATTGTAATTTGAATTAGTTTCTTGCTGTTGGTTTTTTTTTCGATTAATTTATATATTTAACCATTTTCAATGACTTTTTATTTATTAACAATTACAAATTTATTTCTCACAGGTCTGGTTTCAAAATCGCCGAATGAAGGACAAACGCCAAAGAATGGCCATGGCCTGGCCGTATGGGATTGCTGATCCCCATCTCTACGCCTACCTAGCAGCCGCAGCCGCTTCTTATCCCTACGCAATGACATCTCCAACTCCATACAACTACTACTCCGGCGTGGGAATGCCACGATCACCTAACAGCATGACCCCAATGGGTTTACCAGGAGGAATGAGACCGACATTGGAATCAATGAACAATTTAGCTAACTCGTATCTCAGACCTCCATCTTTACCGATCCCTCACCCAATTCACCCACAGCCGACGATGGGTTGCAATACCAGGTCACCATTAGAGCCGAGTTCAGTTTTAAATCACACGTCACCATCCACAACTCCTAGTGAATCATGTGCTCCTACGTCATTTTCTACAGTCCCCACGTCACTTCCGACACCTGTTACTAAAAATAGCAGCTCTATTGCACCAAACGGACTTTTCAGACCATTCCAATCTGAAGTGGAACGAACATAAAATTGTTACACCTCTAACAGTATTTAATTATTTTGTGAATTTTGCTCAAATTGTGGTGTTTCTCGTGTTAATGTGTCATATGAACCGACGTTGTGACTAAAAAAAACATTCTTTGTGTGTGAAAAACTAGATATACAGAATTCCGTTGGGAAAATGTTGATAAGACTTTTTGTTGACATTTATTAGAAATTTGAAAATATTTGATAATTTTTTCCCTATTTTAGAATTGTGATAATTATTATAGTGTTGATTTGATTCATCCACTTCTTTCTTCAACCCATTAATTCATCTATACGAGGGATTTTCTTCTTTCATTCTTCCATTTTCTTCCTTCGTCTATCTCTCTATTCCTGTTGTTGTTAAATGTATATATATATATGAACTGGCATTAAATGTTGGTGTTTTGAAAAGCGACTGTGTTTTGAAATTTATGTATAAAAGATTTCGGATTTTATTTAAAATAGGTGATTTGAATTTGCTTTTTGACTGCTAAAAAAACTCGTTTACTTGCTACGGTATTGTCACACGGAGAGCAGAATTTTAAAATATCCAAAAGTTTTCCCTGTCTAAAATCCTACTTACCGTAGGTGCATTATCAGCCCATATTCAACCCAGATGAACAGGAAATATGGGATGTTCTAACACGTTTTTTAAGACATCGACGACAGGCGTGTGGTTTGAAGCGAAGGGCATGGGGTATATCGTTTGATAATATCGGTAATTCATCTATATGACCATTTACTACACACTCGCAGAATCGAAATGTACCATAACATAAGCTGAAAACATCTAGCAACAAAGCAGCTATGTATCCCATTAGTATAGGTGTCATAAAAGTTGATTCTTTTATCTGTTCATGAGAAGTACAAATAAATTCCCTTTCAAGCCCCATTCCTTTTCTGTTCAATATTTTTAATTTTTTATATAGAACTTTGGATTCCTAATCGTAAATTTTCATTTGTGAAATGCCTATATCAAGTTGCAATGTGCTAAAAGAAAGGCAACATATTATAACAAATATTTACTAGTATTGTTAAGTAACTAATTCACCATAAGCACTAGTCTCTATCGTCCAGACTAATTCACCATAAGCACTAGTCTCTATCATCCAGACTAATATTCGTAGAATATTTGTATGGATGATAGAGACTAGTGCTTATTGTGAATTAGTTACTTAACAATACTTTGACGGAAAATAGGTCATTGTCTGGATTATCCAGTCTTTTAAGTTACCACGTACTGAATCTATCAAAACAGCTCGCTTGTCAACGATGACACTCTTTAAAATTTTGTTATGTAAAGGTTTCGATTGAAATGGTAATTTTCTCTCGTCATGGATCAGACGTATGGCTTCTCACAATCTTCTTAATTCTTCATCGCGATCCATGCTTATTCCTCGTCTCTATTTTGTTTCTAATAATAGATGTGCCAAGTTAATTGTGGGATATATTTCGACCACGCTTTATAGAATCTAGCAAAATCGGCCCGGCTTCATAAGATATAGCACTTACCGAGACTTTAGTCAAAAGGTTCCATTGCCCATGCGTAACCAAATGTTTGGTTTTTTTTATGTAGTAGATTATCCAGTCATTTTCGTCAATAATTGAGAACCGACCCAGACCCTCCGTGCGTTGAAGACTAGGGGGTTCTGGGTGACCGAGACTACATAAGCACACACGAATAGTAATAATGATTTTAAATTCATTCGACTTTTACGTTAATACGATCATAAAGCTGTCCCCTAATAGTGCGTGTCAAGGAGTATAGGATCGCCTTCCAACCTTGTGGGGGTTTTCCGGGTCCTCCGGTTTCCCCATCCCACTGCTAAAAACCCCTGCGTGCAAGCCAATTACTGAAATAAAATTAAACCATATGTTAGTCCCGAAATGACATAGTTTGTGACGTGTGGACGTTAAACCCCATTTCTCGCTCTCTGTTGTTCCCAAATACCACAATGAATTCCAAGTTTTAATTGCCTGATATCAACATCAATCTTAATGAAACAATATGAGATTTGCCGGGTACATTATGACATATATTTGGCTTGACCCTTCCGGTCTTTGGTGCTGACAATTTCCGGAGCGAGTGTTACATTATTTGGAAAACCGATAATCTTGCGATTGATTTTAAATCAAGTTCAATCCGATCCTGTGTATTCCAAATAATCACAGATAAAAGGTTGGAAGCCACTTTCTCCGTTAGTAAAATTTTGGTAGTTGCACTACTTGTTGAAAGTGAAATGCTTTTCTAAAACAAATAAAAATGCATGAGAAAAACTAGTAGTGATGGAACCGTGTGTTAGTGATTGTAGATCGACCGACAAATGTGACACCCAACCACTCCGCATCCCAGTGTTTCCCCGTCTCTTAGTACGCGAACGCCAGCGTGTATTAATGTGGTCTGCATTTTTCGTCCTGTATAGGTAATATTTGGGTAACGTTATTCCTGAAAAGTGATTATATTCGATCACACTGGAATTCGAATCTGGAACATTCTTGTTAACAATTCACTACTGCGGAACTACCAAGCTTAAATATCCGGTATTTTCCACCCGGAAGCTGAAAAAGAACAACCAACAATTCTCCATTTCCGGATATTTAACATGGAATACATGGGAGTACTTGTACCCTAAGTTGTCGGATTGAAAGCCCCCGGAAGGCGTCATAATACTGACTGAGCGAAGGTTGGGATGGCCAATTCGGAGATGGGCACATTCTCAACCTCGTGGGTTTACTCTGGGTTCTCCGGTTCCCTTCCACACGAAAGACTACTGCACGAACGCTAAGATATTAAAAATGAGACAACGATATCAACCTCGGTGGAAGCGGATGTTAAACACCAATAGAAGAAGAAATACTGGCACCTAATTTCCACCAGTATTCAGAATGCTAACAATAAGCCGGCATAATTATTATTGTTTGTTTTATTTTTCGATATATAACATTTTGGTTAGTAAATAGTATTTGTAAGGAGTATTTTCGTAATACAGACAACTCTTATTAAACAGGCATTATGCTAGAGTAAAATGTTGATGTTGCAAGTCTTTGCATGCCTTTCTTGCTGTCTTAAATGTTATATAGCCTAACGCCTCTTTGATATTACTTGAGCCTTGCACTAAAATACATGTAAAGTCCAAAAATTAATTGACGGGGTGTTTTCTTCTATCTATCGTAGAACCAATTATATGTTTGAGTGGTTGTCGGTAACTCTGAATCATCACAGGAATCTTGTTAATAGCCCAATGATTTTTACAAACTTTAAACAATAGATGTTTCTTTAATATACCACATGTTTATTCACAAAACGTCATTGTTTTTGCATTCTGCGTCATCGTTTTCTCCATTACAACTTCTGAGACAGTTGGGCGTGACGCTATTTAAGTGTATTGCAATTTCTGATTTAGAATTAATACCCGGATGACTTTTAACTTCTTTTAGCCACGAATTGATAAAAACAGCTCACATTCTTGCTTCATTTAACCTCCTGCTCCTATTCTATTGACAATATTGTGTTAATACGTCATTAATTGACTGACTTCTGCCCGAATCGTAACATCAGAGGCTCATAAATTCTGATACACCACAATTACTCGGTACCGGCGGGCAATATCAAAGTCTTATCTCCCTCTCGGCAATTACCCGTGACGTAACGGCTGTTAAGTTAGGGACGGGGGTCGTGTATGAGAATCCTATTTACAATCTGCTGACCCTATTTAGAAGCAATTATAATCTCCACTGGGGACGAACAGGCCTTTTACATCCCTACTATAATTATTTAGGAGTTAATTGTGGGGGTTGGAAGTTAATACAACGGAGCTCTATTGAAATCTCTTTAAACTTCACTCATACATGTTCACAGTCCAACACGAAATAGTTCATGATGAGTTTACGATTACGACATTGTGACAAACTTACAATAAATAATAAAAACATTAAACAGAGAAATAAAACCGTTAAAGACGAAATGATGAGTTTACAATGCTCGGGATTAACTTTTACTGAATTTTACTATTTTACAGAGAAAAACAAAATTCCGTGGGAATATAAGACTTTGATGTTGAGCAACGTCATCAATATGTGCTTAGATCATGACCATAATTGACTATAACGGCATAATAATTTGCGTCAGTATTTCAGAAATAACTTCCTAATGGTAGCTGAACCAAAACCCAGCAATCACGCTATAGGCGTACGAACTGGACGATAAACGACATAAATATGTGGGTATCAATTATTGCATACGCAACACCAGATCTTGGACGATAAACATGAAAATATTCAACTTCGTTAGATTTGACAATATAATAAATCGTTACGTTTTTGACAATTGGTTGGTTAGGAGTTCTTGATTCGATTTAAAGCAAGACAAACAATGTCAAACCAATCAAATAACGTAGGAGCATATAAAGTATTTAAAATAATAATACTTAAAGTTCCAATTTCACTTTTTCTAAGAAAGTCAAAATATAATTATTTCTATGTTTTTTGCTCAAAAGGTTGTCAACTCACTATTATACGATCATGGACAAAATTTTTGGGGGGTTAGAAAGGGTGACACTGGTTGATTGAGGAAATAGTTACTCAATTACCTCCCTTGTTTTCCTATTCTTCTCCATGGACGGCCATCTTCAAACGTTTGAATTTGGAGTTGAAAATGATATTTTTGCCAATTTCTCAGCTGGCAATAGTGAATTATAGGATTAATAGGATTATTCTTTAACAAAGTAGGACTATTTATAGGTTCAATCTATTTTGGGGCTTTACTTTAATAAATTTTAAAAATATAACTTAAAAAAATGCTATTGGAACTTTAAAACGCAAGTTATAAAAGAGGAAAACATTTCAAAACAAAAAATACCATCATCATGTCAAATATTCAAAATAATATATAAAAAAAATTTGAAATAATAAAATTTGAAATGCTAAAAGAAAAACAAATTGTAAAAAAGTTTGTTTTTGTCTGTTCTCGAATCTTCAACTTACAGTAAGACTGCAGGAAAGCAATTTGCATACATGTACTTCTCGCAATTTGCATACATGTAGGCTACCTTTGGCAATTTGCAAACATGTACTTTTCGCAATATGCAATCCTGTACTTTCGCAATTTGCATAACTTGCAGAAAACACATATCTATTACCATATACGGTATTATTCATAATAAGTATGCTATATATATCATAAGCACGAGCTTGTTGTACATATATATATCACAAATAAATACATACCGGCATATAATAACCTTTATGCTTATTATACATACATATATCAGACACCTGCCCTCGTGAAATCTGACAGCTATAGTGGAATAAAATTATCGTATATTATAGTATTACGTCATTAAATCGTGTTATAACTGGGGTATATACATAGGGAATATAGACATCAAAAGACACCGCTATGATATATCACACCAAGTAATAATATAAGTAATAAATGTCTTGTTTTCAGTGGAAGAAAATGATGGGAATCATGTCTTACACTTTCTTCTATTTCTTTTAACATGACACACCTTGAGACATTTCTACAGCATTAAGTCTGTATTCCCAAAATGGTAGAGAATGTATTAGTACAATAAAGCACAAGACATATATCTATGATAATGGATTAAAGCGAGAATTTCATATTTTAAGGTTATATTTTTAAAAATGTATTCAAATAAGGCCTTACAAACATGGTATCTATAAACAGTCCTACCTTGTAAAGGAATAATCCTATTAATCGTATAATTCACTATTCCCAGTTGAGAAATTTGCAAAAATATCATTTTCAACATCACATTCAAAGTTTGAAGATAGCTGTTCCATGGGGGTAAACAGAAAAACAGGGAAGGTAATTGTGTTATTATTTCCGGTGTGAATGATTTTTAAGTGTGGGAAATAATGCCTATGATCGTATAATAGTGAGTTGGCAACCTATTGAGCAAAAAACATAGACATAATTATGTTTTGACTTTCTTAGAAAATATGAAATTCTTGCTTTAAAAGATTTGGATAGTAGGTGCAATAACTTCGCGAATAACCCCTTTTAAAAAAGACGTAACTTAAATGTTCTGAAGTAGAATTGTTGTAAAAACGTCAATGATTAGGTTCTGCGCGACTGGAACTCTAACCCGCAGATTGATTACATGACGTTCTGCAGACCGAACCCGGCATCCATTTGTCATTGGAACCTTGAAGTAAAAGATTTAAAAGACAAAAAAAGAGAAAAAAACATTCTATGATTCTATTTAGACTAACCGCCACCCTTCTATGACATCAGGGGATGATATAACTTACGTCGGAATCCAAAAAAAAAATATTAAAATTATTTGTTTTTAAATATATCGTTCCTTTGTAGAAAGTTTTAACATCGTAAAAAGTCAAACATTAGATCAAAAGATGTCACCGATCAAAAGACTTATTATTCTATTATATTTCGTTTCTCAAAACTTGTCGATCACAAATTTTGATTTATCTTGTCACACTTTCGTTTCGTTTTAGGTTTCGAATAAATAACTGACATGGATGTATTGTTTTATAATAATTTGAATAAAATTAACATTAATCAGTTAGACGCACGTCTTTTATACGAATAATAACTGTCTTTAATCATTTCGCTTAGTAAAAATAACCGAAAGGAAACTAAAACTGTATAACCTTCAAATGATCGGAAAGGACATGGGTAGTCACGTGACAGCAATGATTTCTGCAAGATTTTCGTGGCAATTCATCAATTCTTGTATAAACTTATCTGAAACTTAATTGTGATATATTATCTGTCAATTCTGATATATCTACTTTAAAATCTCTTTGATTTTCTTACAAACAAGGCACTAAAAGTTCTTCATGGCTTTATTAATAACACAATTTACATAAAATACGGATAAATTTAAGAAAAATATATCAAGTTACGAGTCTTTTTTTTTGTATCATAAACGGTAAGAGACGTAGGGGAGGGAGGGTGCGGGGGTATTTGTCGGAGACAATGTTTTAATTCTGCATAATCCAAGGTAAAATCTGACACACGCAATCTAATGTTCCAATTAATTAGAAATAAGACACATTTTCATGGCAATATTTTTTTCTTCAGTTTTAAATATTCGCTACTTTAGATTTGTTGTCGGCCATAAAGTCACTGATCCACCAATCCTCTCTTAATAATCAATATACACCCTCTAAATAAGGAAGATATGTTTAACACATCATAAAATTAAATCAAATCAGTTTATGCATATTAATTTATACTATTTAGGAGATAAACACTTCCTGTTTCGCTTTTAGAGGGATATTATTGTCCAATAAACATGTCCTGAGATCATTAGGACCAAAGACGAAACAGGAAGTGTTTATCGACATTGCAACATGCCTTTTTAGGATTTTAAAAGACATTACTAAAACAGAGGGGTGTTATTGTCCAGTAGACAGTGACATTACTAAAACAGAGGGGTGTTATTGACCAATGAAAACGCAGGGTTTACCCTGAAGCATGTTACAATGTCTGTTGGATACCATTAAATACTAACGCAATGATAACCAAATACTAAAAGGGAACAAAAATAATTATAAAGTTTAAAAATTCATATGTAAAATTATTTTTTTAAAAAAAAGGGACTTTAAGAGTTATAGTGTCTTCTGCTAAACGCTGTGTTGACTGTCTCGGGTTAACTGGCAGCCATCCGAGCAATTCAACAGGATTTTCCAGCTGCAGATGTGAAAGGGTGCTTCTTCCATTTCACCCAGGCAATTTGGAGGAAAACACAAGACCTTGGCCTTTTAGTCCCCTACAAAGAAGATCCAGAGGTACAGATGTGGATACGACGGGCTGCTGGACTTCCTCTGCTCCCCCTGGCTGATGTTCAGGATACTTGGCTAGCCGCCATGGCTGCGACACCTAACGTTCCCCGAGCAGTGGAGATGAATGATTACGTGGTGGAGACATGGGTGGACTATGGTGCCCGATTTCCGCTACATCTATGGAACCACCACCAGACTATCGGCCCTCGAACGAACAACAATCTCGAAGGGTTCCATAGCAGATTAAATAAGGAACTCCCTCACAATCATCCCAATATATACAGATTTGTACAAATTTGCAAAAAAACAGAGACTGCAGAGAAAGCAAAGTTTGCCCAAATCTGCCTTGGTGCTGCTCCCCCACGCAGAAAGAGAGTCTACCGGGAGACAGAAAACCGACTAGTCAGACTCCAGGAAAGGCTCCGTGCTGGCCAACAAACTCCTTTGGAGTTTCTCGACGCTGTTGGACATTTGCTTAAACTGGGATAAATTGGATGAATTGGATTGTAATTATGTGCTTGTGACTATTTCGTCTTACATGCATCATTTGTGTTTTGATTTATATTTGTGATTACTAATTGAAAAAGTCTTTGCATATATTTGTTCGAATTATGTATGATTATAACCAAAAAACTAAAAACCACTGTAAAGAAAATGTTTTAAAAAAAATCATACATGATTCGAACAAATATATGTATATGTAGTAGCCCATTATTGTCATTAGAATACATTGTTTATATTTTATGTTTATTTAAATTGGTATTGTAATAATATTATAAGGTAGATCTACTCAATTAAATTTAAACCTATTATCCTATAACTTTGTTTATTACTTTATTTATTGTAAATACTTTTACTTGGTTAAATACGTATAGTCTCTCCCAAAGAGCAGTTTAATGTACTTTGTCGCTTTATTTTAATTCATATTTCTTAAATGTAACCTTTTGTGGTTTTTTTTGGTGTTTTTGGTTTTTGTTTATGTTTTGACAGTTAACGTTGATCCTTTTTATGAAAATAAACTCTTGTATGTTTTAATTGTCTCGATTGTTATCAATACCCAGAAAGTTTCTTAACCTGAACAAAAATCTTTAATTTTATCTTATCATGTTATCATGGCATTTGGAACAGTCCATAACTACAGAGAGGTAACAGTGTAATTAACTTGAGTGCAACCATCCATACCTTTTGTTGACTTCCAATTTCTAACTCAGAGGCGAATAACTCGTCTGAAACCGACTCTCTTTCAGTAGAATAAGCTGCGTTCACGCTAGGGTTGGATCTGAATTGCATTCAGAATAAAGTATTATTCTATTATTCCGAACTTTTGCGTCGCACTCAATTCGCTAAACACCAAACTGAATTTGAATTAACGAATCCGTATATTTTTCCGAATTCAACCCGGAACAATTATTCCGAACCGGGTTATTCGGAGTCAAGATTTGAGTGTAACACGCTTGATTCAGATCAAACTGTTTAATCGTCCAAGTGCAAATTTCTGTCCCAGAGTCTTGTAACTGTTGCCAGTTACCAAAGTGTTGCAGCGGGATGACAAAACGTTTTAAACGCAAAGTGGTTTCCGAAGCGAAATTAGCTGAAAAAAAACGAATTTGGCCAAAACGAAATTCAAAATGGCCACCAGAAATTATCCAAAATGGCCGATATTTCAGATAATAGTCATTTTTGTCGTAGATATGGCTTCTATGTCGTTCGTATGTTTTTCGGTGTCACTAATATGAAAATAACTACTAAAATTACATTTGGAAATCCAAGATGGTGGAATTTCAAAATGGCGGCCAAATATTCCCCAAAATGGCCGATGTTACAGATATTCGTCATTTTTCTCTTAGATACGACTTGTAATATGCCAGTTCTGGGGTTTTCGGGGTCACACTTGAATAATGATACTAGAATGCTCACTCCAACGGTTTCAGCCATTTTCAAAAGGCGACGGCCATCTTGCATTGTGGAACAATCAGCATATTTGTTGCGGACTGGACGCCAGACAAAATCTGACCGGACCACAACCAGGGCGAATGTCCGGACAGATTTTGTCTGGCATCAAGTCCCCATTGTCTAGCTGACTAGAAAATTTCTAAGGAATCGCGATACACTAATAGAATTTTTTGAAAGAATTTGTTAATACTAATTTCCAGAACTGGAAAAACAGAGAAATGTATTTACGACTAGTAATCACGAAAGTCATGTAGCGCAATGCCTTCTTTCGTTTTAGGTAGTCATCGCATTAGGTAGGTATCATTAAATGTCTTAAGCATCATCATTGTCGCTACTGAGGTCTTCGTCTGTTCTTCTTGTGCTTTGGCTAGTTTCCACTGCTAATGAAAAACAGTATTTGCGATTGCAACTGTACATGTAATTCCAATGAGGTCGTTGGTTGTGACTATATAATCCGCAAGGCTCTGTACCAGACAACGCATTAGCGATTCATTCATTGGTCTGTGACCATTTCGTATTTTGATTTGTGAAAAATCGGTGGATAGATCAGCATCAAGTTCACATCCATTCACAGTTGGACCAGGCCCGCTCTTCTTAGGCAAAACAATTTCTTCTGTAGATAGCAGTACTTTTCCATATGCCGGTTTCATATCTTCTCGTTCCATCTCTGCGGACCGTTTCTTTTGTTGTGCATAATAGTCTCTTCGCTTGTTTTGTTTCTGCTGTTTTGCCCAATTTAGTGGTACGGTTTTTGTACAAGTGGCAATACAATCTCCTCGACAGTTATCCATATAAAATGTCTCATTATCAGATGGCATACGGACACAGTAATGAGAGGCTGTATTCATGAAACATGGTTCTCAAAAGTAGATGAAATTAATCAAAGAATGACTAAACGAGCATTCGATATTAGAGCAAAAAAAGGGCACTGGGCAGGTGGTATTGACTTTCTGAAATTATTTTTGACCACAAAATCGAATTCGGTAAGACTGAAACTCTATTTGGTACATTTGAAACGAAATATTCACAAGAAAAATTACGGTTTTCCTG
The DNA here is from genome assembly GCA_948474765.1 of Patella depressa. Classification (NCBI taxonomy): domain Eukaryota; kingdom Metazoa; phylum Mollusca; class Gastropoda; family Patellidae; genus Patella; species Patella depressa. Next base: position 53,717,771 of record OX419719.1, read on the forward strand.
AAAATCCGCCATTTTGGAATCCATTTTGCCCGCCATTTTTTTATTTTCGCCATATATTTCCCCGCCATTTTGAATTTCCGACATCTATGATTTGCGAAATGAATTTTTGAGACCAGAATTGAATTCAGAGACCCCGAAAAACATATAAAAGACATATTAGAAGTCCTATCCAACAGAAAAAATGACGATTAATTTGAAATTCCGCCATTTTGGACACAATTTTGGCCGCCATTTTGAATTTCCGCCATTTTGAATTTTCTAAATTCATTATAGAGATCAGGATTGGTTTACGACACCTCAAAAACCATATAAAAGACATACTAGAAGCCATACCAAACAGAAAAAATAACAATTAATTGAAAATCGGCCATATTTGGCCGCCATTTTGAATTTCCGCCATTTTGGATTATCGTAAGTCATTTTTGAGACCAGAATTGAATTCAACCATTTTTTTTACTAAATTTGGTAGCCATTTTAAAAATATGGCCGGTACCAAGTGAAAAATTCATTTTTTGACAAAATATTTATCAAGTTTGTTATTTTCAGTATATTTCGCCTCTAAAATCACTTTGCGTGTAAAGAATTTTTTAAAAAAAACCTATTTTTTATCCCATCCCTAGTCTCAACAAACTGCAAATTACCTCGAACGTAGCCCTTGGCATGCGAAAGTTCTCTCGCCAATCGCTTCTTCCCAAAGTTCGCCATGATAAATTTCTGGAGACGACTTTTCACCCAACGGCGACAAATAGGAATCAGTTGGGGTGTAGCGTACATAGATGTAGCCCTCCGTCACTGAAACAAATACTATGGTAACATAACCAGCTAAAAGATAGGGTTGTCAGGCAACGAAACTTACCCTCTCAGCAGTTAAGTCCCCCGAGCAGTCAACAAGGGCTGTGGCATACTTTTCCGTTTCTCAGTAATGCAAACATTTAAAACACACTAAATTCTGATTACGAGTTCTGCCCTGCATTTAATTTTCGCAAATCGTTCAAAATCAATTGGCTTCTGCATCCATCATCTTAAATCCTGTGCATAAATCTAAACTCAATCAGATATTAACATTAGCTTCTCGCGCGTCAGACAATATACGACAACATCTTATTACATTTCAATTTTGAAATGTATCTTCGTGAAATACATGTACATATATAATGTATAGCAAACACTACCAAAAGCGTTATCATCCTCATTGGCATATGATTTCGGTGTCAGCAACATCGTTTCCGGGGTGCATGGCAAGGTGCCGAAGATGTAAAACCCGGCGTCGCTGATGTAGCGTTGCTTGCACTCGAAAATTAAACATAATCAACATAAGACCACATAAATTTCTGGCACATCCATCATGTATATGAATGACCTTCACTGCGCATTCAGTGTGGCGCTTTTCATTCTGAATTCAAGTCGAATATGTAATGTGACGCACAACTTCTAATGCGGGAAAAAACAATCCGAACTCCGGAGGCCGGTCTCCGGAATTCGCACTGAATGCGCATGCAGTGTGAACGCAGCTTATCTGATAGTTGATGCAGGTAAACGCCCTGTCCTGTATTATTTTGATTTAAGGGGTGGAGGTCTGTTTGTGTTTCTGTGGCGAGTAAAATTTTTAAATTTACCAATCTGACGTAACTGTAGCAATAATTTTGCTGGCAAATGTTTCCAGATTACATATTATTTTTCAGTCAATGCGCAATTACTGTAGTAACCAATCACAGTAATTTGCCAGTTGTTTACACAGAATTCGGTTAATTTTGAAATCTGACAATAAATAGTAGAACGTGAAAGGATGAAGACGTGTACTGACCTATGACCCTTCGTCACCTTGTAACCATAGCAACAAATAGGCAACACGGGTAAATTGACAAGGCGGAAAGATTTAGTAATAAGTAGGGAGTTTTTTTCTCGTATTATAAATATACCTGTTAATCCAGTGTGAGGTCTAATGGTTAGTGATGTGTTACATAGATTAACTTGCTATTTTTTTAAACAAGGCTTCTACAGCAAGATTTATTCTTACTTCAACCTTTAACATGTCATCTTTCTTAAAGAACACTTCCCTTCGATATAATTTTTCACACCTTTCGTTTGCTAAGAGAAGTTCTGAATCGGTTAGTAACTATATTATTGTTCAAGACACGTGGTAGGTGAGCCTTGGTTAAAATCAGAAAAGATTCTGTTTGGTCGGTGTGGGAAGCTGAGTGTCACTTTCGAACCACGAGACCAGGGGCCTGCTTCTAAAAAGAGAGCCCACACAGGTTCCGCCACTGCAGCTGTCTTTCCACTTTCAATATATATTCCACAAATCAGCATTTTGAAGAATCTGTATCGTTTGGCTATTTACTACATCTAAAACCATACTGTGTTGCTGATAGATGACTGCCACTTTAAGATACGTCAACTGCCAGGATTAGTGTTAGAGAGAGACAAATATCTTCTTTCATCGTAAATTACTCACCTCACTAAAACAATAATTACTGTATTTATCCCTACTATGCATTTCCTTCTCATTCTTTTAAAAATACATATTAACACTTACCGATAACACGCCATTAAATTGTCTCTTTGTGATACAGTGGGGTTTTGTGACATGGCCATATCTGTGGAAATATAAAGCCTATTTTATTAAATCAACTTTTTGATTTCAGTTTTTAAAATTAAAAATAATTGTATACAACTACTTTCCTAAATTCAAACGAAAGCATAGGACTTCAGACATGTTTTAGTAATCATGCTTTCGTTGGAATTTAATAAAGTAATTTTGAAGCAGAAGTCAAGTATTTTAAAATTTGACTGTCAACATACCCATTGTGTTTCTGAATATGTAATATTTATTGAAATCCATAAAACCGTACAGCTTCACTAGCCAGGCAACGGTAGATCCAAGGATGGTGGGGTGCAGAACTTTCTGATAAAAGAGTTTCTTAACCAAATATAACAGGGCCATGTTTCTGGAAATCTTAACTGAAGATAAAATCAAAATTTTAGTAGATACTTCAATTTTGATTGGTAAAGCAATAAAATCAATCGGAAATTATCCAATCAAATGACTAAACTTGGATTTCATCTTAGTTAAAATTTCGTGAAACAGGTCCCAGACTATGAAACAGGTCCCAGACTATTTACTTGCAATATCCGTCTAAAGGGGTCATTGGGGTATGATCCTTATATGTTTTAGATACGTTCCACTTGACGTATACCAAATATAACTTTTTTAAAATAAAACATTTAAAGTAAAACATTTATTAGGGCATGTTAAACCCGGGCCTTTAAATTCACAAACGAGATTTTATAGTCCTGCGTACCTTAACCATTAACCTGAAGTTCCTGTATTTACTTGCCATTTATTTTACAATAGTAGAAAGCTGTGTATGCTTAAATGTTCCAGAACCATGGTAATCGATATGTCCACAGGTAAAGTTGATGAACAGTTGTACTTATCTGTCATTATTGTATTTATGGACTTCGTTAAATTTGAGAGCGACTATATTAATTGTTTTGTGAAATGAAATGAAATGGGGTTTAGCGTCCTACTTTTCTGCTCCTAACCTGGGCTAATGTAGACGCCATACAGTTGTGAGGGAAATTTTGACAGCGGTTACGGTCTACTCTTATATCGAATTCCAACTAAGGAATCTTTTACGTACACGCCAATGTGTACGCGGGACTTTGGTTTTTTGTCCCATCCGAACGACTAGACAGCTGTCCTTGTCGGGCCCTCCGCCCTGCTTCACTGACAAGAGGGAAACCACGCCAGAAAATCTGGATTAACTTTCACGTACAATGCAGGGATCGGACATCCGACCTCCAGGCTAACGAGACAGCGTATTACCCACTTAGACACGTGATCCCCCACTATCTGTTTTGTATGTGGTCGGTAGGATCTAAATGTTGATCACGTCCATTAATGTTATACACACTTAGCTTAACCCGGATATGATTCATACTTCAAAACATGTTCAAGATGACAGTGCGTACGAAACCAGCAATTTAGTTTGAAATTATTTTAATTAGTAGATATTTTCTTTTCACAAGACATCTATAATTTCATTGTGTAATGGCGATGAAAAGATTTGAAACCATGAGTCAGGTTGGGGTCGTCCAGTCTAGTTATACATACCATGTAAAATGAAATTTATCATCAGCCCATTATAGTTCCCTAATTAGCCGGCAGAATTTAACGAGGCGTAGTAATACTTTTATATAGTCCCTTCTAAAAATTCAATATGGCGTTAAGGTATGTGTCGTACGTTGGGGTTAGTTAGTATGGTGAATAAGTTGATATGTATGTATTGTAAGGATTCAATTATTGTATATTATGATTCAGTGCCATAAATAGACTGACCAAAGTGACCCAGTGTCATATTCACACGATTTTAAATCCTTTAAAACAGATTGTAAAGCAAATATCGATATTGTATTAATCTATAACGGCTCACTGACATTGATATCAAGTGGTCCAAGATTGATAATTTAGATATAATTCTCTTATTTTAACATGAATTTCCGGCGTATCTAGGTTACATTGGAAAAGAAGCAACACGAGAGAAATATAATAAATCTATAATAAAATGGCCTAAACACACAATTTTAACCTAAGTTAAAGATGCGTTATGTAAGAATTAGACAAAAGCTCAAAACAAATAATGAACAATAACTAATATTCGGTTGAAAATTTCAGTCAAATGTTAAGTTTTAACAAGATAGTCTCGATTGCTAGGTAACATTATTTACATAATACTACAAAGTCAACAATGTTAACGTTTAATTATTAAAGTGTGGTCTAGCAAATTCAATGTTGTTGTTTGTTGTTTTATTAAAGATTTAACGTCCAATACATTAAATATGATATTATGGACAGGTTGATTTAATTAAATTATTTACGCTTGAAAATTGTTAAAACATACAATACAAACGTCCGTGTATATCAAGTCACCTTAAAATTCAGTATCGCAACCATCCTATATAGAGAGTTGACGACGGGCTCGTCATGTGAATCAATGCCTACGTTAATAACGTATAATAAAACATTTGAAGCCAAGAACCAAAAGACACGTATTAGGCAGATTTAGTTCTTTGTATAATGCAAATGTAATAATTAATTTAGTACTTTATCATTTTATTTATTTATTTATTTATTTTTTTTTTTTGATATTTTTTACATTACGATTTCAAAAAGATTCAGTCTTTGTATTAAGGGACATAATTCACAAAATGGATTATATCTTTGAAACAGAATTTTATAAATTTGATTAAGACATACCTCAAATTCCGGAATTACAATGTGTCAGCAAAAATAAAAGTGTTTGTTATGTTATCTGAGAATTGATCGTGTATTTTTATATTTAAATCCAGCTTGTCATTTTGCCTTGTAGAAAATAGACATTTTCTTCTTTCAGGTTTCTTCAAAGACTCAATCTAAGGCAGTAATTTCATGATAAATCTCGTTATATGTCCGTGGTTACCCGAGAATTAAAGATTAGATTGGTGAGAAAATGAAGTTTAGATGACGTCATTAGGGCAGGCATCACAATCAAAGGGCAGTAATCAAGATGGAAATAAAGGCAGATTATCAAGATTATCCAGGGAGACATTTATAACATTTTAACATCAACTAAATCACCCCTTGTTATTCCCTGGAGTCTCGTTTTACAAGACTTACACAAACCAATTATTTTCTATAATTGAAACGGTTTGAAAGATATCCGTATCATTCCGTCATTTATTTCAAATCGTCTAGTGGTATCTAAAATTGATCACGTGGAATTGGTCTGTAATTAATGATTAAATGTGCGTGCTGTTCACATCATGGTCATTACAAGTGGTAAAAATAGTGATTTTTATCAGACCGCCATTGTTGTAATTTACCGTTAAAGCTCTTCTTGTGACGCCTAATAAGAGTTAATCACCTTGGAGATTTGGTGCTCGCTTGCTCATTCCATCTTCATCACGTGATGATACATGGCCACTTAGAGTTAATCTATACAGAAAATGACGTAGTATTGTAACAAATAACTTTAAATGCTGTTAGAATGCCACACCAATAAGAAACCCATGGCCTGGTTTCGAATCATTTTCAGTTTTCTTTCTTCCTTTTTTTTCGTTAATAGAAATGAAACGGGGGTTTAACGTCCTACCGGATGTTATCTATAAATATGACTTTTATTAGATTTACATTTGTGTATTATTTTCGATTTTCAGAATGTCAGAAATAAAGAATATTTTTAAATGTTTTTTACTGCACAAATGAAAAATTTCACCCAGATATAGATTAAATATTCCAAAATATGCAACAAAAAATAAATAAATAAATGAAGAGAGAGAGAGAGAGAGAGAAATGGGGTTTAATGTCCACTCGACACAATCTATGTCATTTCGGGATCAACATATGGTTCAGTTTTATTTCAATAATTTGCCAGCGCGTAGGGGTCTTTAGCAGTGGGTGGAAACCGGAGGACCCGGAGAAAACCCACGAGGTTGGACATGCGACCATACTCCTTGTCACGCACAACCGGAGATTCGAAACCACGCCAGCTGACTCAATGACAGGCTTTATGATACAGCACGCACGTGCTAACCACTCAGCCCCTCCCCAATAGAAACATTTGATCGTTTACTGACTGGTTCCAGGGGACTACAACAAGAAAAATCTCACTCACATGTATGTAAAAATTAGAAAGACACCTGTAAGTTGTATTATAGGTATTTTTATTTACCGGACTCTAGTGGCCCTATATACACCCGTTACCTGACGTATTACATATGTTACTGTCAAATACATACATACTATACATACATATCACACTTTATAACCAGGCCAATATGTTATCCCGTGACCTATCACCTTTGCCGACCATTTTATTGTTGAATGACGCGTTTTGTGTCATTTTTACTAATTTATTAATGATGACGTGTCATAGGTTCCTGTCAGAGCGGCATGTCAACAAGATTTGTCAACATTTAGCCAAATCTCGGATTTCTTCGCGAGATTGTCAAAATTACAAATTATCCTCAACCCAACAGCCATTAAAAGGACATAAAATCTAAGGCGCGAGGAGGAAGAAAACATGGCCAATGTTTATGGCAGGCGTCGATTTGAGACCGCAGGTCAGCCCATGCGCCGTGTGGTCACGTGCTGCATGACAACTTATGAAAGTTGCATATTTTAAAATCTACACATCCGGTACCAAACGAAAGTAACACCCATAAATAACTTTCTAATGAAAATTTATCACAATTTTATTGATTTAGTACGACAAACGCAGCTTTTTTAATCAATATCATTTTGTTTAGCTGCTTGTTCAAATGTTTTTTTTAAACATAAATCTGTGAGTCAGTTATTACAACCCGTTGAAATTTGATGTAATGGATTGACCTCATATTTCATAAAAAAAATGTAGTCTCTATAACGTTCCTAATATAAAATTCTGAAAAATTCTCATGGCCAATATATAACTGATTGTTGAAATGTAAACAAATTTAGCAAGCGAGATAACTCTGCAATTCGTTATCAGGAAGCAGACCACTAAAAATCTAATTCAAATTATTTATTGCCCTTTTTTCTCTGCCAGAATAACACAGTTAATGGTTTCGTTAAGGATGATTTAGGGTGAAAGAATAGTTACATTTTACTAGTATACTACAAATAATTTCTTACAGTTTGTATATCTCAAAATGTCCATGGTCTAAAAACCTTGGAACAAAGCATTGAAATAATTATGTTATTCTTTTTATTTTAGAAACCATTCGGCAAAACGGAACTGTTGCCAGATGGTCTACAATATTAGGTAAATTATGAAGGGTGATAACTCTGAAATTAATCATATGAAATCATTTAAATTCGACTGATTTCTCTTCTCACTTTTGTAAACAATGTTCATGGATTTTAAACAAATTTACTGTTACCTCTAGGACTGTCCAACTGTCTGTTTATACGTAACATATTGATTAAAAGTAATCTTAATAGTCGAATCTATACTTGATACATAATTAAACACTCTGTTTGTATTTCTGCCTTACCTACGTATATACATTGATCAATCAATTTACCTGCATTAATTGACGAATCTATTATTTGTAATTTGATGTTAGATGTAATCCTTTAATTTGATGTGGAGATGTAATTGCATCATTTATTATTAGCTCGTGTGAATCTCGTGAGCTCGTGCAACACAGTATCATCTTATATAAGTTATTATAAAATATTCATCGTCCTACCTGAGAGATCAAAGGCTTCGGCGAGGCTTGCGGCAAAACAGGAACAAAGGTATTATTGTAATAAGCATCTATCGTACGTTATTTATTGTTATATGTCTATTATTAACATTACGTCAATCACACCTTGATTTACCTACCCAGGTAAATAAATCTGATGAATAAAGGTGTGCAATGTTGGTTAGTATATACTTAAGAAGATGAATAAGGGATCATGTATACATATACCATAGTTAATTAGGTGCAACTTATGGCCATAATAACACAATTCCCAGGGTGAAGGGTGAATAAATAAATTTTAAAAATGTATTTAATTAATTTTTGTTTTTTCATAAACGAAAATTCCACAAAATAATATCTAAAATTCAGAATTGTATAAAGACACATGACAATAATTGTATCTATATCAGATTTAATAATAAATAATTTTCACGCAGAAAAGAATATTGAATAATACAACTAGGACTTTATGGATGCTTTTTTTAAGGAATTGTAACAAAAATGTCTTCGGATAACCAAATATTTACGAGCAAATAATCTGTCGCCTAGAGTCTTCAATTCTACTCGGCCAATGGGAACTTTTTATTTTTCTGGAAAGTGAACAAAGTTGAAATATGCCATGTTGGCTTTTAGATTGTTTGCTACCTTTAAAAAAAGTATATTTTTGATGGCGCTCATTAAATAAACTTAATGGGTAATCAGGTATACTGAAAGAGGGGGTGGGGGATTGCATAACCATTCGGGACATTTTGTTGATGTATATATAGCAAAATGCATAATATACGATTTCCACTGTTTGGTTTTAATGGTAAATGGTTTACTAAGAGATGTCAAATGGCGCGAACTGAACTGAACATTTATTTTAACCAATTCAAAGTAAAGGAATACGAACTCTTTATGACAGAAATAAATTCGGTAATTTAATTCAAATTAAATTCACTGAATTTGAAATTTAAATCATTTTAAAATGGACTCGGAAGTTAAAAGTCAGTGCAGAACGATAAAGAAATGATTAGGTTTTAAAATCGGTTTAGGAAATAACTGAGGTAGAAGTTGTGAGTTGTGGTTAATTTACAATTTCATCAGGCGTAAATTTTAATTTCTGTGGTTGACAGTTTAAATCATCCCATCGTTAAACGACTGGGGTAAATGGCTGAAGTTCTCTGTTGGATATGAATTGATGGTTTAAGAGTATTATCAGCTTCCTGTGTAGTTATTTATTATTATGGTTGTCTCCACCTGGTCCACCAACATTGCATTAAATACTACTGATTGCCCATCAACGGCAAATCTTGAGATAATGAGACCCCCTCCCATCTTTTGTGGTTGTTTGCAACCCAGATTTTAGTCTCCATGTTTAGTGCACCACCCTTTATGCAATCTACACGATTTGTATGTACGGTCATACACATTTTAAATAGAACCTTTTTTTGCAAATAAAATTTTAAACATTTGCGCTTTATTTAATAAGAAAATCTATCTGTGAACTGGAATAAAATTGTAAATTTAGCGAAGGGATCACGGATTTCTTTGGTGGTCATTTAGTATTGAACACATTGGCACAACGATCTTGTCAAAAATGAGAATATCTTCACTGAAACGCTAGATAGTAATAAATCCGGTAATTGTGTTAGGGAATCACTGGTTTGATCCTGATGTTGTCACAGAAAGTATCCCGGTTTGTCTTTTCCTTGGAGTGGTGCATGGCAAAATGACGGGTCTAGTTGTTTTAATGGGACAAAAAACCGTTGAAAGCACATTACATATCATCTGACAAGAAAAAAAGGAGTATTGGACAAGTCCGTATTCATTACCTCTTGGTGCTGAAAAATTAAACCCAATTTTATCCGTCCTTGTAATCATTTCATTCATTCTATTTATCAATGTTAGGTATGGTCCAGAATACTCGTGAAACACACGGGTTGTTCCCCCTTGTTTAATCCATCGATTCATACTTATCAATATCTGTATTACCCTACATGTATCACCATGATTAATATGGTGACTGAAGAACCATTCGACCTTTACATTATTAATGTAATAAAACCTTTCATTTCATCTACAATACTAATAATCGTTTTTAAACTTCACATAAAAGACACATTATTGACAATTATTTGCCCAGATTTATTTACTCTTGGCACATAATGATGAATTAAAGAACATCGCTGGCCATTTTTTCATAATTACTTTGTTATTTTTATCGATAATATGCGAGTTTCTCAAACGGTGAAAAATGAGCACACGTCGTCATGTGATCAATGACATCATTACGATGTTTACCTACTCAACATTGTAATAATTTTGCGGCAAAGATCAAAGAAATAAATTACACTTTATTTACATTTCATGAAGTAATTTATGATTAACACGAACCAAAGAAAAATAAAACAAAAAAAAAAAACCTCATCGTCACAGATTGGATTACAAAAACAAAATTATATATAAAAAATAATAATTTCAAAATAATTTAATTGAAATGAATTAAACGTACACATGTGAAAGAAAAAAAGCATATTCATAAATTGGCAATGTGTAGTGTTTTGATCATTAAGATTGTATCTTTAACTAATTATTGGTTAACACAAATCCCACTTTATATAAAAAAAAAACAGTGATATTTTGGTAAAATCCTTACCATTGTCAAACTATACATCAAATTCGACAGGTTTATAGCTATGTTCACACCAGGGGTTTGAACTAAATTGAATTCAGAACAAAGTCTTATTCCGGACTTTGGCGCCACACTCAATTCGATAAAAAAAAAACCGAACTGAATGTGAATTAACGAATCCGTATATTTTTCCGAATTCAGACCGAAACACTTATTCCGAATCGGGTTATTCACAGTCAAGATTTGAGTGTGACGCGCTTGATTCAGATCAAACTGTGTCCGTCCACGTCCAAATTTCTGTTCCAGAGTCTTGTAACTGTTGCCAGTTTCCAAAGAGTTACAGCCAGCCCCGAACTTTCTCTCGCCAATCGCTTTCTCCACAAAGTTCGCCATGATAAATAGCAGGGTCAAATTCCTTCAAAAATTTTCTACTGTATTTCTCTTCCTGTTCAACACCGCCACGTGGATTTCTATTTTCCCAATTCTGATTTTTTTTTTTTTTTTTTTTTTTTTTTTTTGTAATAGTAAAGAAATGTACATTTTTGATATTTTAATGTAGTGACGTTGAAGCCTAGATAGTAAAGTAGTCTTGCGAAGAGATACACTATCTTCAATTGTGCGCTAAAGTTAAAATTCTCAACACCGTAACATTTATTAGTCCCATTTTTTCCGAATTAGAAACAACTAATTTTTACTTTTTCAGGATCATGCCCTTGACAGCTAAGGAAAGAGCGTGGCACTATCGAAACAGACACAAAATATACCTTGAAAATGAAAGAGATAGGTGATTGACAAGAACTAATACTGGTAAGGTGAAGTCTATAGGTGATATGTCTGAAAGAGCCAAGAGACAAAGGCACAAAGCATGGAAGGAAGCAAGCCAAAGATACTAGGTCAAGAAACGGGAAACATGACGAATAGAGGAATACATACAACTGAATCCACCACCATCATCACCAGTTGATTTATATCACCCTGCACAAACCCTTGCTTTTGGAGTTGGACCTGCACCAAGGCCCCCTAATAATCGTGGTAGACGTAGAATACACCATTTAAATTGATCCCGAACAGTGAGAAAACTACATAAAGTTGAACGGGAATTACAACAACAAGAACGATTTGTAGAAAAATATAAAAAGAGTTGAAACAGGTTGAAATCAAAAGAAATTAGAAAGATGCTGCCAGATAAAGATTCTCTGCGAATGAAAACTAATCGATTAATAAGAGAATTTGGGAACGGGAGCGTGCCCAGTAAAGTAAGAAAGACACTAATATTCCATCATACGCTGGTAGAGGAACTCAATCAAAAACGCAACAAGAGACGAGAAGCAAAGCTCAATAGCAGAATCTCTGGAAAAGTTCTGGAAAAGTACCGGTTACTTGATGACGTACGAAAACAACTATAAATTTCTAGACGACGTGGGTCCAGTAATTTGCGCGCCCTTTCTGTGTAAACCCTCCTTCGTTAAAAGATTGCGATACTAACGGCCTGCAAATATCCAATTTTTAATTGAAAAACTCGTTTCTTCGAAATTAACCAGTTCACATTTAGTTCCGTCGATACGTTTGTAGATTCTTTGTGCTGCAAATTTTCTCTAGAATGCATGATCGGTAAATGCGAACAGGGTCAGGATAAGTCTATAAAGGTCCCAGATGAAAATGCCTTGGATAACCAGATTGTTCGATACCAGTGAAAAAATTCTAAAAACAAGTATCGTAACAAAGAAGTCAAGTGGCGTGGAAGAGATTAAGAAATAAAGATCGTAGTTAAACAAAAGATTGATGGAAGTATTCAAAGAAATGATAAAATGTTTAGAAGAACACATTCCTGATGCTAACATTGTTTATAATTTACAACACCAATTTCATCAGTCCAAATTGCTGAAACGTATTGTTCTTCGAAATCTGATCATGCGATTATTCACATCGATTTTTCCGAAAACTGGGAGAGTACATATTGCATGTCCAAGTGACTCTACATACGGGAATATTGTGTATTGCTGAAGATTGTACATCGTTCTGTACAATTTCGGATGCGACAAGACATGACCCACAAGCTATTTGGGCATACTTGGATCCTGTATTTTCATACATTAGTCAACATTACTCTGACGTTCGCAAATCTCCATTTTCTTTTGTCTGGAATACCATTTGATAGAGGATTTTGGGGAGTTAAATGGGATTATTGGGAGTCTGGTAACGGGAAGGAAGCCCCGTATAATGTGGGTGCGGTCATTAAACGAACTGCCGACTCGTTGGTCTCCCACGGAACACAGATTCCTAATGCTGAATCACACTATAAAAGTTAAATCATTCTATGTACCTTCAACTGACATCCCACCTTATGACCGGCTTGTTTCACAACATCTTTATGTAGTAAAAGGAACGATGAAGATGCACGAAATAGCCCCAACTACTAAATTTCAATTACAAGTTAGAAATATAAGCTGTTAATGCACTGCAACATGCGAAATATGCCACTGTTACGATCCTCGGGAAGCAAGTGTTGTGTCTCCTAATTATGAAATCGTAGCCCCCGAACCCAGGGAAGTGGAAGGAACCAGCATAATTGATCATAGATTCCTAATGCTGAATCACACTTTGCGGAACTCACCAGCAAATGTATAAAAGTTAAATTATTCTATGTACCTTCAACTGACATCCCACCTTATGACCGGCTTGTTTCACAACATCTTTATGTAGTAAAAGGAACGATGAAGATGCACGAAATAGCCCCAACTACTAAATTTCAATTACAAGTTAGAACTAGACCTGCATGCAGGAATGACGGGTTTCACTTTTGCCATGTTACCTTTGAACTTGAACTTGTGTCACTTTTGGTGCTACGTTACCCTTGAACATATGTCCTTTCCGGTACCAATGAAACCAATATACAGGTTTCCACATAAGCATTGCACACATCAAATAAAATGGAAACAGAATCAAACAAATCCAGCAATTTTATTTTATACATTTGTTACATGTAATTGATCCTGACAAAATAACAGTACTTCCGGTGATAATGTAAATGTTCCCTTAGTCTTATGAAATCAGAAATGGCATAAGGCATCATATGGTGAAAATTTTATGTAAATCGAATAATAATTTCCACTTTTATAGACCAAAAACCTTGAAAAGTGACGTGTAGAAAATCGTCTATTTCTCGGCAACCGTACAAGTTAGAAACCATTTTTTGGTATTTATATGACCGTATGGGTTTTATCTATTTGTTGATTGGAATCAAATATCATAATTGTATAAACATTACAAATCAGACTCATTTGAATAAAATATCGGTTTTGAAGGCTTAAAATACAGTTTTTGCCAAAATGACGCTACTTCCGGTGATAATGAAAACGTTAAATTAGTTTTATAACATCGTCTATGACATTAGGCTTCAAAGGGTGAAAATTTTATGAAAATCAAATAATAATTGACACTTTTATGGGCCAAAAACCTTCAAAAGTGACTTTCAGAAAATCGCCTATATCTCGACAACCGAACAAGTTAGAAACAATTTTATGATATCTATTTGACCGTATGAGTTTTGTTAATATGTGAATTTAAACCAAAAGTTAATTTTATTATTACATGTGACATAATTCTTGGTTGAAAAAAAGATCGATTTTAAAAGTTAAAAATTGAGTTTTTGACTAAATGACGTCACTTCCGGTGTCAATTTTAAATAGTAATCAACATGATATGACGCACACTTGCTTTTTGAATCAAATGATGTCACTTTTGTGAATATCCATTAATAATTGACTATTTTACAGGCAACATTACGAAAACAGTGACTTATGCAAAACTGCCCATTTCTCGGCAACTGCTTATATTAGAAACTAATTTTAACATACATTCTCTTCGTATGGATTATAGTGACAGGTTTATAAAAGTTAAGTAAAAAAATTTTAAAATCTGAAAAGCCTGAATGGGTTGTAAATAGGTCAATTTTACGCCTTTTTTCACCCCTTAATCCAATTTGCTAGATAACACTTTTGGTAATAAAAAAAATAACAATTGGGACAACGAAGCATATGAACTTTGTTTTATACAAATCGAACAATAAAAAATTAATCTAGGACTGAAAAACTGAATTAGCTAATGGCGGCCAAGGAAAATTACTGAGACAAATTTTTTTAACATTTTTGCGCTAGTCAGATGACTCTTTAATTCTGTGCACAACACGACTAAATAATATTTATAAATAAAAACGTTAAATCGAATAATAATTGCCACTTTTAAAGACCAAAAAACTTGAAAAGTGACTTGTAGAAAATCGGCTATTTCTCGGCAACCGTACAAGTTAGAAACCATTTTGTGGTATCTGTATGATCGTATGGGTTCATTCTATTTGTTGATTGGCATCAAATACCATAATTTGAAAAAGATTTCAAAACAGACTCATTTGAATAAAATATCTGTTTTGGAGGCTAAAAATACAGTTTTTGCCAAAATGACGTTACTTCCGGTGATAATGAAAATTTTAAATTACTTGTATGAAATCCCAAATGGCATTAGGTATAACATGGTGTGACGTTTATGAAAATCGAATAATAATTGACCCTTTTATGGCCCCGAAACATTCAAAAGTGACCTGTAGAAAACCGTCTATTTCTCGGCAACCGAACAAGTTAGAAACCATTTTATGATATCTATATGACCATATGAGTTTTGTTTATATGTGAATTTAAACCAAAAGTTAAAATTATTAATACATATTAAGTTATTCTTGGTTGAATAAAACATTGATTTAAAAAAGTGTAAAATGCATTTTTTGACCAAATGATGTCACTTCCGGTGTCAATTTTAAATTGTAATCAACTTGATATGACGCTACGTGCTTTTTGAATCAAATGATGTCACTTTTATAAAAATCCAATAATAATTGACTATTTTACAGGCAAAATAACGAAAACAGTGACTTATGCAGAACTGCCCATTTCTTGGCAACTGCTTATATTACAAACGAATTTTAACATACATTTTCTTCGTATGGATTATAGCTACAAGTTTATAAAAGTTACGAAGAAATATTTTAAAATCTGAAAAGCCTGAATAGGTTGTAAATAGGCCAATTTTACACCATTTTTAGCCTCTTAATCGAATTTGCTCGAAAATGAAATCGAAATTAAAAAAACTGCTTCCTACATTTTTTGCGCCTTGAAAGGGCACACTCTTTGAGTCATATAATTTTTCAAAAAAATAATATTTGTTTATGAAGATCGTAAATAACTGTCAAAATTGTAGTTTTTGGTAAAATTATGCCACTTCCGGTGCCGACAGATAACACTTTCGGTAATAAAAAAAACGACAATTGATACAACGAAGCATATGAACTTTGTTTTATACAAATCGAACAATAAAAAATTAATCTAGGACTGAAAAACTGAATTAGCCAATGGCGGCCAAGGTAAATTACTGAGACAAAATTTTTTAACATTTTTGCACTAGTCAGATGACCCTTTAATTCTGTGCACAATACGACTAAAAAATATTCATAAATAAAAAAGTTTTTTGTAAAATTTTAAATTTTCGAAATTTGGCGCCTAATATCTTCGAAGATTTGCCGAAAATCAAAAATCGAAAGTAGCGTAGCTATGTGCCCTGTCTCAGGCTATGCCAAAATGTATCGAAAGTTAAAATCCAATGATTATTGTTAAAATTACTGCAATATTTTTAAAAACGATAACTTCGGTGATTTCGGACATTTCGCATTGTCGCAGAACGTTCAAAATAGCTTTATCCTCTAAGTCACACCCACTTTCCCAGTAAAACCGAAGAAATCGTAACGATGCGACACGTAGTTGCTGAGATCTATTCAAATTGGAATCTGAATAATAATAATAATAATAACTAGACCTGCAAGCAGCACTGAACCGGCTTTCAGGAATCATACAGAAAGTTTATTATACCATAGCCGATCCATTGAGCTACCAAACTATACTTTAGTTGTTTTGCTTCAGTGACACCCTATACCATATGTTAAAGTAATATTTGCTGGCGAAAAGACCGGTCAAAATTGTAAATTATGGCAAAATTACGTCACTTCCGGTGCCGAAAGAAATTTTTATACGTGAAAAATAAGTCGAAAATTCGCGACATACAAAATACAAACTTTGTTTTATCATATCGGGCAATAAATAATTAAGGTAAAAAACTTAAAAGTGACCCTGGGAAAATTGGCTATTATTCAACAAGGGAACATGCTAGAAGCCTTTTCTTGATATCAATATGATGGTATTGATTCAATCTTACTGCCCATTAGAGTTAGACGTTATAAAGTTAAACGAATGATAAATATAAATCCCTTCAAAAAAATGTTTGTTTTGAAGGCTAAAAATGGGGTTTTTTGCAAAAATTACATTACTTCCGGTTATATTGAAAATGTTAATTTAGTTCACAGAAGTCATAAATGGCATAAGGCATCAAATGGTAAAAAAATTATTAAAATCGTATAATTATTGACACTTTTATGGACGAAAACCCTTGAAAAGTAACTTATAGAAGATCGCCTATTTCTCTGTAACCGTACAAGTTAGAAACCATTTTGTGGTATCTGTATGGCCGTATGGCTTCATTCTATTCGTTGATGGGAATCAAATATCATAATTCTAAAAATATTATAAGGCAGACTCATTTTAATAAAATATTTGTTTTTTAGGTTAAAAATACAGTTTTTGCCCAAATGACGTCATTTCCGGTCACAGTGAAATTGTAAAATTGGCTTGACCTAGTCCAAATTGGCATTAAGCATCAAATGGAAAAAAAAATTGCAAATCGAATAATAATTCCCTCCTTTATAGGCAAAATAACGTGAAAAGTGATGCATGCAAAATTGCATATTTCTCGGCAACTGCTCATATTACAAACTAATTTTCCCATACATTCTCTTCGTCTGGATTAATGCTACGAGTTTATGAAAATAACAAATAAATATTTCAAAATATGAAGACGCTGAATGATTTGTAAATAACTGAATTTTACACTTTATTTTACATTTTATTCGAAATTGCCCGAAAATGAAATTGGAATTAAAAAATCTGAGCTAAAGATTTTGTGCACCTTTGCAGGGTGCATCCTTTTAGTTATATCAGTTTTGAAAAAAATAAAATTTGCTTTCAAAAAGTGGTACAGAACTGTCCAAATTGTAGTTTTTGTTAATATTACGTCACTTCCGTTGCCGACAGAAAAATTTCACCGTAACAAAAAATATTACAATTGGGAACACGGAGCATATGAACTTTGTTTCATAGGCCTACAAATCGAACAATAAATAATTGTTCTGGGTACGAAAAACTAAATTAGCCGATGGCGGCTAACGCAAATTACCGAGACAATTTATTTTCTCATTTCTGTTTAAGTAGGATGATATTTTAACCCTGTGTAAAATACCATCAAACAATATTCATAAATGAAAAAGGTTTTCGTAAAAAAAAAAATTTTTTTTCAAAATATCGGACATTTTTTCGACTACTTCCGGTTTTACGATCATTGTCGTGATAGCTTTACGAAGTTCTTTGGATACTTAACTTTACGTACCAGAAGTGTCAGAAACATCCATTGAGTAGTCTTGGAAAAAAAGATAAATTAAAGAGCGTTTCCAAAAATTTAACGATTTTTCAATTTTTTTCAAAGTTTGAGGCCATTTTTGGACCACCTACATTATTTCAATGCTTTTCATTTTGGATTCACTATATAGACAACTGATAGGACTTTGAGTAAGGAAAGTTTAAGAAAAATCGTAGGCGTTGTTTTCGAGAAAAGGGCGTCTCGGAATGTTAAAAAATCGGAAAATACTAGATTTTTGGCATACAATAATTTATTTCCTTACCATCGAAATCGTATTATTTAGATACCATATGATGGTCCATTAATAGGGCTATCCAACGACACTTTAGTTCTTTTGGTCCGCTATTACCTAAGGAAGAAATCAAGTTTTTCGCAAGTGCGACAATTTTT
The DNA here is from genome assembly GCA_948474765.1 of Patella depressa. Classification (NCBI taxonomy): domain Eukaryota; kingdom Metazoa; phylum Mollusca; class Gastropoda; family Patellidae; genus Patella; species Patella depressa. The sequence goes on from OX419719.1 coordinate 53,736,558, forward strand.
TTAACCTTTTTTTTCATTTTTTGAATACTTCCGGTGTGGTTATTATTGTCGGAATAGTTTTAATAGCCGGTTTGGGCACTAAAATAGCCACAGGGCTCTGTAATGATGTATTACATTATATGATCTGATAAAGTGCCCCTGGTAAATCTGGTGTTCAAAAGTGCCAAAAATGCAAAAAAATTAAAATATCGAAAATTAAATTTCAATAAGCACATACATATTATACATCGTTAGAATCGTAATTAGGTCAGCTATCTGAATATACAACCTTTCTTTGAAAATCTCTTAAAATAAAAAAATGGTGGAGCATTTCCCAAAATTTCACGATTTTTCGACTTTTTTCGATTTTCAGTCCCTTTTTTATCCTATTCCAGACATTTCAAAGTCTTATTGGATGGCTTCATGCAAAATACCTCCAAAAGGACTCTCAATAGAAAAAATTAAAAAAAAATTGTAGGTTAAGTTTTCGAGATACAGGCGTCCAAAAATGCTAAAAATCAGAAAATACTTGATTTTTAGCGTGCCATATTTTACTGCCTGATCATAGTATCTGTATGAATTGGGTATCATACGATAGTACAATCCTAGTGCAGTCCAATGGTACCCTAATTTGTTTAATCCATTGATATCGGACGGAGAAATCGCGTTTTCCCCAAAACTATCCATTTTTTTGCATTTTTTCAAAATATTGCACATTATTTCGACTACTTCCGGTCTACGGATCATTGTTGAAATTGCTTTATTCCTTGCAATGGTCATTTGGCTTCATGCCTTAGAAGTTTCAGATTCGCCAATTCGGCCATATAACGAAACCCGAGCTCACAAAATAGGTAGAAAATTCGAAAAAAATCGAAAAATAAAGGGCGATAACTCTGAATGAAACTTATATTACTGGAATCGGATGGACTTAAGGTATCCAAAAATATAAGTCAAATTTGAAAATTTTGAAAAATGAAAAAAATTGTCTCTTAAACAAAATTTTTCAATTTTCGAACGCTAGAAGTCAGCGACGAAGTTTCGAAATTACAAAATCTTAGATTGCTATTGGCTCGAAAAAGATTCAGGGTTACCGAAAATGTCATTTGTTTGAAAATGGGTAAATAATTGACGAAACTATGGCCAATTTTCCATTTTTTGACAACGTACAAAGATCTGCCACTTCCGGTATGCGCAGAATTTTCGAAAATACTTTATCAAGTAGCCACCACATGGTTTCCCGAAAGAAAAGTTGATTTCAGATCGATATCTGCTTTCGATCATGGAGAACTTGGCCCCCGCGGTAAATAATAATAATAATAATAACTAGACCTGCAAGCAGCACTGAACCGGCTTTCAGGAATCATACAAGAAGTTTATTATACCATAGCCGATCCATTGAGCTACCGAACTATACTTTAGATGTTTTGCTACAGTGAAACCTTCTATCATATATAAAAGTAATATGTGCTGGCGAAAAGACGGGCCAAAATTGTAAATTATCGCAAAATTACGTCACTTCCGGTGCCGAAAAAAATTTTTATAGGGGAAAAATAAGTCGAAAATTCGTAACATACAAAATACAAACTTTGTTTTATACGTATTGGGCAATAAATAACTAACCTGTAACCCATCAACTGAAATTAAGAAGGTAAAAAAATTAAAAGTGACCCTGGGAAAATTGGCTATTATTCGACAAGGGAACATGCTAGAAGCCTTTTCTTGATATCGATATGATGGTATTGATTCAATCTTACTGCCCATTAGAGTCAGACGTTATAAAGTTAATTGAATAATAAATATAAATCCCTTCAAAAAATGTTTTGTTTTGAAGGCTAAAAATACGTTTTTTGCAAAAATTACATTACTTCCGGTGATATTGAAAATGTTAACTTAGTTCATTGAAGTCATAAATGGCATAAGGCATCAAATGGTAAAAATATTATAAAAATCGAATAATAATTGACACTTTTATAGACAAACCTTGAAAAGTGACTTATAGAAGATCGCCTATTTCTCTGTAACCATACAAGTTAGAAACCATTTTGTGGCATCTGTATGGTCGTATGGCTTGATTCTATTCGTTGATGGGAATAAAATATCATAATTCTAAAAATATTATAAGGCAGACTCATTTGAATAAAATATTTGTTTTTTAGGTTAAAAATACAGTTTTTGCCCAAATGACGTCATTTCCGGTCACAATGAAAATGTAAAATTGGCTTGACCTAGTCCAAAATGGCATTAAGCATCAAATGGGGAAAAAAAATTGCAAATCGAATAATAATTCATTCTTTTATAGGCAAAATAACGTGAAAAGTGATGCATGCAAAATTGCATATTTCTCGGCAACTGTTCACATTACAAACTAATTTTCGCATGCATTCTCTTCGTCTGGATTATTGCTACGAGTTTATGAAAATTACAAATAAATATTTCAAAATATGAAGAGCTGAATGAATTGCAAACAACTGAATTTTACACTTTATTTTACATTTTATTTGAAATTGCCCGAAAATGAAATTGAAATTAAAAAGTCTGAGCTAAGGATATTGTGCACCTTTGCAGGGTGCATCATTTTAGTTATATCAGTTTTGAAAAAAATTAATATATGCTTTCAAAAAGTGGTAACGAACTGTCAAAATTGTAGTTTTTATTAATATTACGTCATTTCCGTTGCCGACAGAAAAATCTCACCGTAACAAAAAAAATTACAATTGGGACCACGGAGCTTATGAACTTTGTTTTATATAAATTGAACAATAAATAATTTTTCTGGGTACGAAACACTAAATTAGCCGATGGCGGCTAATGCAAATTACCGAGACAATTTTTTTTCTCATTTCTGCTCAAGTAGGATGATATTTTAACCCAGTGTAAAATATCGTCAAAAAATATTCATAAATAAAAAAGGTTTTCGTAAAAAAAATATTTTTTTTAAAATATCGGACATTTTTTCGACTACTTCCGGTTTTACGATTGTTGTCGTGATAGCTTTACGAATTTCTTTGGAAACTTAACTTTCTGTACCAGAAGTGTCAGAAACATCTATTGAGTAGTTTTGTAAGAAAAGATAAAATAAAGAGCGTTTACAAAAATTTAACGATTTTTGATTTTTTTTCAAAGTTTGATGCTATTTTTGGACCACCTATATTATTTCAATGCTTTTCATTTTGGATTCACTATATAGACAATCGATAGGACTTTGAGTAAGAAAAGTTTGAGAAAAATCGTAGGCGTCGTTTTCGAGAAAAGGGCGTCTCAGAATGTTAAAAAATCGGAAAATACTGGATATTTGGCATAAAATAATTTATTTCCTTGCCATCGAAATCGTATTATTTACATACCGTATGATGGTCCATTAATAGGCTATCCAACGACACTTTAGTTCTTTTAGTCCGCTATTACCTTAGGTAGAAATCAAGTTTTTCGCAAGTGCGACAATGTTTTTAACCTTTTTTTTTTATTTTTTGAATACTTCCGGTATGGTTATTATTGTCGGAATAGTTTAAATAGCCGGTTTGGGTACTAAAATAGTCATAGGGCTCTGTAATGATATATTACATTTACTGATCAGATAAAATGCCACTGAGAAATCCTATGTCCAAAAGTGAGAAAAATGCAAAAAATTTAAAATATCGAAAATTAACTTTCAATAACTACATACATATTATACATCGTTAGAATCGTAATTAGGTCAGCTATCTGAAAATACAATCTTTTTTCAAAAATCTCTTAAAATAAAAAAATAGTAGAGCATTTTCCAAAATTTCACGATTTTTCGACATTTTTCGATTTTCAGTCCGTTATTTCACCTATTCCAGATATTTCAAAGTTGCGATGGAATGTTTCGTACTTCAGACTACCACAAGGTCTCTCGATAGAGAAAGTTTCATAAAAATCGCTGGAGTAGTTTTCGAGATACAGGCGTCCAAAAATGCTAAAAATCAGAAAATACTTGATTTTCAGCGTGCCATATTTTGCTGCCTGTTCATAGTATCCGTATGAATTTAGTATCATACGATAGTGCAATCCCAGTGCAGTCCAATGGTACCCTAATTTCTTTAATCCGTTGATATCGGGCGGAGCAATCGCGTTTTTCCCCAAAATATCCATTTTTTGCATTTTTTTCAAAATATTGCACATTATTTCGATCACTTCCGGTTAAAGGATTCTTGTCGAAATTGCTTTATCAGTTGGTATTGGACTATAACTTCATGTTCCGTAAGTTTCAGAAACATCATTTTGGCTGTAAAACGACACCACAGCTCACAAAATGGGAAGAAAATTCGAAAAAAATCGAAAAATAAAGGGCGATAACTCTGAATGAAACTTATATTACTGGAATCGGATTGACGTCAGGTATCCAAAAATGTAGGTCAAATTTGCAAATTATGAAAAATAACAAAAATTGTCTCGTAGGCGACGTGTTTTGAATTTTCGAACGATAGAAGTCAGCGACGAAGTTTCGAAATAGCGAAATGTGAGATTGCTATTGTCTGGGAAAAGTCTCAGACTTTCCAAAAATGTGATTTGTTTGAATATAGGTAGAGAATTGACGAAACCACGGCCGATTTTTTATTTTTTACCAACGTTCGATATTCGACCACTTCCGGTCTGCGCAGAAGTTCAAAAATTGCTTTATTGAGTAGCCACCACATGGTTTCCCTATAGAAAGATGAACTGCAGATCGGTATCTCTTTTCCATCATAGAGAAATAGGCTCCGGCGGTAAATAATAATAATAAAAAAAAAAATAATAATTTTAGTAATCTCAATAGGCTTTCAGACGAAAGTCTGAAAGCCTAACTAGACCTGCAAGCAGCACTGAACCGGCTTTCAGGAATCATACAGGAAGTTTATTATACCATAGCCGATCCATTGAGCTACCGAACTATACTTTAGTTGTTCTGCTTCAGTGACACCCTCTATCATATGTATAAGTAAAATTTGCTGGCGAAAAGACCGGTCAAAATTGTAAATTATGGCAAAATTACGTCACTTCCGGTGCCGAAAGAAATTTTTATAGGTGAAAAATAAGTCGAAAATTCGCAACATACAAAATACAAACTTTGTTTTATACATATCGGGCAATAAATAATTAACCTATAACCCATAAACTGAAATTAAGAAGGTAAAAAACTTAAAAGTGACCGTGGGAAAATTGGTTATTATTCGACAAGGGAACATGCTAGAAGCCTTTTCTTGATATCAATATGATGGTATTGATTCAATCTTACTGCCCATTAGAGTCAGACGTTATAAAGTTAAACGAATAAAGAATATAAATCACTTCAAAAAAATGTTTGTTTTGAAGGCTAAAAATACGTTTTTTGCAAAAATTACATTACTTCCGGTGATATTGAAAATGTTAACTTGGTTCATAGAAGTCATAAATGGCATAAGGCATCAAATGTTAAAAAAATTATAAAAATCGAATAATAATTGACACTTTTATAGACCAAAAACCTTGAAAAGTGACTTATAGAAAATCGCCTATTTCTCTGTAACCGTACAAGTTAGAAACCATTTTGTGGTATCTGTATGGTCGTATGGCTTCATTCTATTCGTTGATGGGAATCAAATATCATAATTTTAAAAACATTATAAGGCAGACTCATTTCAATAAAATATTCGTTTTTTAGGTTAGAAATACAGTTTTTGCCCAAAAGACGTCATTTCCGGTCACAGTGAAAATGTAAAATTGACTTGACCTAGTCCAAATTGGCATTAGGCATCAAATGGAAAAAAAATATTGCAAATCGAATAATAATTCACTCTTTTATAGGCAAAATAACGTGAAAAGTGATGCATGCTCAATTGCATATTTCTCGGCAACTGCTCATATTACAAACTAATTTTCGCATACATTCTCTTCGTCTGGATTATTGCTACGAGTTTATGAAAATTACAAATAAATATTTCAAAATATGAAGACGCTGAATGAATTGTAAATAACTGAATTTTACACTTTATTTTACATTTTATTCGAAATTGCCCGAAAATGAAATTGAAATTAAAAAATATGAGCTAAGGATTTTGTGCACCTTTACAGGGTGCATCCTTTTAGTTATATCAGTTTTGAAAAAAAATAATATTTGCTTTCAAAATGTGGTACCGAACTGTCAAAATTGTAGTTTTTGTTAATATTACGTCACTTCCGTTGCCGACAGAAAAACTTCACCGTAACAAAAAAAATTACAATTGGGACCACGGTGCATATGAACTTTGTTTTATACAAATCGAACAATAAATAATTTTTCTGGGTACGAAAAACTAAATTAGCCGATGGCGGCTAACGCAAATTACCGAGACAATTTTTTTTTCTTATTTCTGCTCAAGTACGATGATATTTTAACCCTGTGTGAAAGATCATCAAAAAATATTCATAAATAAAAAAGGTTTTCGTAAAAAAAATATTTTTTTTCAAAATATCGGACATTTTTTCGACTACTTCCGATTTTACGATCGTTGTTGTGATAGCTTTACGAAGTTCTTTGGATACTTAACTTTCTGTACCAGAAGTGTCAGAAACATCCATTGAGTAGTTTTGGAAAAAAAGATAAATTAAAGAGCGTTTCCAAAAATTTAACGATTTTTCAATTTTTTTCAAAGTTTGAGGCCATTTTTCGACCACTTATATTATTTCAATGCTTTTCATTTTGGATTCCCTATATAGACAACCGATAGGACTTTGAGTAAGAAAAGTTTAAGAAAAATCGTAGGCGTCGTTTTCGAGAAAAAGGCGTCTCAGAATGTTAAAAAATTGGAAAATACTACATTTTTGGCATACAATAGTTTATTTCCTTACCATCGAAATCGTATTATTTAGATACCATATGATGGTCCATTAATAGGGCTATCCAGCGACACTTTAGTTCTTTTGGTCCGCTATTACCTAAGAGAGAAATCAAGTTTTTCGCAAGTGCGACAATGTTTTTACTCTTTTTTTTCATTTTTTGAATACTTCCGGTATGGTTATTATTGTCGAAATAGTTTTAATGGCCGGTTTGGGCACTAAAATAGCCACAGGACTCTGTAATGATATATTACATTATCTGATCAGATAAAATGCCCCTGAGAAATCCTATGTTCAAAAGTGCCAAAAATGCAAAAAATTTAAAATATCGAAAATTAAATTTTAATAATTACATACATATTATACATCGTTAGAATCGTAATTAGGTCAGCTATCTGAATATACAACGTCTTTTTAAAAATCTCTTAAAATAAAAAAATAGTAGAGCATTTTCCAAAATTTCACGATTTTTCGACTTTTTTCGATTTTCAGTCCCTTTTTTATCCTATTCCAGACATTTCAAAGTCTTATTGGATGGCTTTAGGCAAAATACCTCCACAAGGACTCTCGATAGAAAAAATTAAAAAAAAATTGCAGGTTAAGTTTTCGAGATACAGGCGTCCAAAAACGCTCCAAATCAGAAAATACTTGATTTTCAGCGTGCCATATTTTGCTGTCTGTTCATAGTATCCATATGAATGGGGTATCATATGATAGTCCAGCAATCGTGCCATCAAACGATACCTTCATTCGTTTAATCCATTGATATCGGACGGAGAAATAGCGTTTTCCCCAAAAATATCCATTTTTTGCATTTTTTTCAAAATATTGCACATTATTTCGACCACTTCCGGTTTAAGGATTCTTGTTGAAATTGCTTTATAAGTTGGTATTGGACTATAACTTCATGTTCCAGAAGTTTCAGAAACGTCAATTCTGCCATAAAACGAAACCCGAGCTCACAAAATGGGAAGAAAATTCGAAAAAAATCGAAAAATAAAGGGTGATAACTCTGAATGAAACTTATATTACTGGAATCGGATGGACTTCAGGTATCCAAAATTGTAGGTCAAATTTGAAAATTTTGAAAAATAACAAAAATTGTCTCGTAAACAACATGTTTTCAATTTTCGAACGATAAAAATCACAGACGAATGTTCGAAATTGAAAAATGTGAGATAGCCATTGTCTCAGAAAAGATTCAGGGATTCCAAAAATGTAATTTGTTTGAAAATGGATAAAGAATTGACGAAACTATGGCCGATTTTCAATTTTTAGGGAAAGTACAAAGTTCGGTCACTTCCGGTATGCGCAGAAATTTCAAAAATATTTTATCAAGTAGCCACCACATGGTTTCCTGATAGAAAAGCTAATTCCAGATCGATATCTGTTTTCGGTCATGGAGATCTAGGCCCTCGCGGTAAATAATAATAATAATAATAATAACTAGACCTGCAAGCAGCACTGAACCGGCTTTCAGGAATCATACAGGAAGTTTATTATACCATAGCCGATCCATTGAGCTACCAAACTATACTTTAGTTGTTTTGCTTCAGTGACACCCTCTATCATATCTAAAAGTAATATTTGCTGGCTAAAAGACCATTCAAAATTGTAAATTATGGCAAAAGTATGTCACTTCCGGTGCCGAAAGAAATTTTTATAGATGAAAAATAAGTCGAAAATTCGCAACATACAAAATACAAACTTTTTTTTATAAATATCGGACAATAAATAATTAACCTATAACCCATAAACTGAAATTAAGAAGGTAAAAAACTGAAAAGTGACCCTCGGAAAATTGGTTATTATTCGACAAGGGAACATGCTAGAAGATTTTTCTTGATATCAATATGATGGTATTGATTCAGTCTTACTGCCCATTAGAGTCAGACGTTATAAAGTTAAACGAATAATAAATATAAATCCCTTCAAAAAAATGTTTGTTTTAAAGGCTCAAAATACGTTTTTTGCAAAAATTACATCACTTCCGGTGATATTGAAAATTTTAACTTGGTTCATAGAAGTCATAAATAGCATAAGGCATGAAATGGTAAATAAATTGTAAAAATCGAATAATAATTGACAGTTTTACAGACCAAAAACCTTGAAAAGTGACTTATAGAAGATCGCCTATTTCTCTGTAACCGTACAAGTTAGAAACCATTTTGTGGTATCTGTATGGTCGTATGGCTTCATTTTATTCGTTGATGGGAATCAATTATCATAATTTTAAAAATATTATAAGGCAGACTCATTTGAATAAAATATTTATTTTTTAGGTTAAAAATACAGTTTTTGCCCAAATGACGTCATTTCCGGTCACAGTGAAAATGTAAAATTGGCTTGACCTAGTCCAAATTGGCATTAGGCATCAAATGGAAAAAAAATATTGCAAATCGAATAATAATTAACTCTTTTATAGGCAAAATAACGTGAAAAGTGATGCATGCAAAATTGCATATTTCTCGGCAACTGCTCATATTACAAACTAATTTTCGCATACATTCTCTTCGTCTGGATTATTGCTACGAGTTTATGAAAATTACAAATAAATATTTCAAAATATGAAGACGCTGAATGAATTGTAAATAACTGAATTTTACACTTTATTTTACATTTTATTCGAAATTGCCCGAAAATGAAGTTGAAATTAAAAAATATGAGCTAAGGTTTTTGTGCACCTTTGCAGGGTGCATCCTTTTAGTCATATCAGTTTTGAAAAAAAATAATATTTGCTTTCAAAAAGTGGTACCGAACTGTCAAAATTGTAGTTTTTGTTAATATTACGTCACTTCCGTTGCCGACAGAAAAATTTCACCGTAACAAAAAGAATTACAATTGGGACCATGGTGCATATGAACTTTGTTTTATACAAATCGAACAATAAATAATTTTTCTGGGTACGAAAAACTAAATTAGCCGATGGTGGCTAACGCAAATTACCGAGACAATTTTTTTTCTCATTTCTGCTCAAGTACGATGATATTTTAACCCTGTGTAAAATATCATCAAAAAATATTCATAAATAAAAAAGGTTTTCGTAAAAAAATTAATTTTTTTCGAAATATCGGACATTTTTTCGACTACTTCCGGTTTTACGATCGTTGTTGTGATAGCTTTACGAAGTCCTTTGGATACTTAACTGTACGTACCAGAAGTGTCAGAAACATCCATTGAGTAGTTTTGGAAAAAAAGATAAATTAAAGAGCGTTTCAAAAAATTTAAAGATTTTTCAATTTTTTTCAAAGTTTGAGGCCATTTTTCGACCACTTATATTATTTCAATGCTTTTCATTTTGGATTCCCTATATAGACAACTGACAGGACTTTGAGTAAGAAACGTTTAAGAAAAATCGTAGGCATCGTTTTCGAGAAAAGGGCGTCTCAGAATGTTAAAAAATTGGAAAATACTAGATTTTTGGCATACAATAATTTATTTCCTTACCATCGAAATCGTATTATTTAGATACCATATGATGGTCCATTAATAGGGCTATCCAGCGACACTTTAGTTCTTTTGGTCCGCTATTACCTAAGGGAGAAATCAAGTTTTTCGCAAGTGCGACAATGTTTTTACTCTTTTTTTTCATTTTTTGAATACTTCCGGTATGGTTATTATTGCCGGAATAGTTCTAATAGCCGGTTTGGGCACTAAAATAGCCACAGGGCTCTGTAATGATATATTACATTATCTGATCAGATAAAATGCCCCTGAGAAATCCTATGTTCAAAAGTGCCAAAAATGCAAAAAATTTAAAATATAGAAAATTAAATTTTAATAATTACATACATATTATACATCGTTAGAATCGTAATTAGGTCAGCTATCTGAATATACAACCTTTTTTTAAAAATCTCTTAAAATAAAAAAATAGTAGAGCATTTTCCAAAATTTCACGATTTTTCGACTTTTTTCGATTTTCAGTCCCTTTTTTATCCTATTCCAAACATTTCAAAGTCCTATTGGATGGCTTCATGTCAAATACCTCCCAGAGGACTCTCGATAGAAAAAATTTAAAAAATATTGCAGGTTAAGTTTTCGAGATACAGGCGTCCAAAAACGCTCCAAATCAGAAAATACTTGATTTTCAGCGTGCCATATTTTGCTGTCTGTTCATAGTATCCGTATGAATGGGGTATCATATGATAGTCCAACAATCGTGCCATCAAACGGTACCTTCATTCGTTTAATCCATTGATATCGGACAGAGAAATAGCGTTTTCCCCCAAAATATCCATTTTTTGCATTTTTTTCAAAATATTGAACATTATTTCGACCACTTCCGGTTTGAAGATCCGTGTCGAAATTGCTTTATCAGTTGGTATTGGACTATAACTTCATGTTCCAGAAGTTTCATAAACGTCAATTCTACCATAAAACGAAACCCGAGCTCGCAAAATGGGAAGAAAATTCGAAAAAAATCGGAAAATAAAGGGCGATAACTCTGAATGAAACTTATATTACTGGAATCGGATGGACTTCAGGTATCCAAAAATGTAGGTCAAATTTGAAAATTTTGAAAAATAACAAAAATTGTCTCGTAAACAACATGTTTTCAATTTTCGAACGATAAAAGTCATAGACGAATGTTCGAAATTGAAAAATGTGAGATAGCCATTGTCTCAGAAAAGATTCAGGGATTCCAAAAATGTAATTTGTTTGAAAATGGATAAAGAATTGACGAAACTATGGCCGATTTTCAATTTTTAGAGAAAGTACAAAGTTCGGTCACTTCCGGTATGCGCAGAAATTTCAAAAATATTTTATCAAGTAGCCACCACATGGTTTCCCGATAGAAAAGCTAATTCCAGATCGATATCTGTTTTCGATCATGGAGATCTAGGCCCTCGCGGTAAATAATAATAATAATAATAATAATAATAATAATTTTAGTAATCTCAATAGGCTTTCAGACGAAAGTCTGAAAGCCTAATAATAATAATTTTAGTAATCTCAATAGGCTTTCAGACGAAAGTCTGAAAGCCTAACTAGACCTGCATGCAGGAATGACGGGTTTCACTGGTGCCACGTCACTTTCGGCGCCACGTTACCCTTGAACATATGTCACTTCCGATACCAATGAAACCATCGACCAGGTTTCCACATAAGCATTGTAAACATCAAATAAAATTGACGAAGAATCAACCAAATCCAGCAATATCAATTCATTTTATATATATATATATATATGTTACTTGTAAGTGATCCTGGAAAAATTTCATTACTTCCGGTGATAATGAAAATGTTCAATTAGTTTTATGAAATCAGAAATGGCATAAGGCATCATATGGCGAAAATAGTATGTAGATCGAATAAGAATTGCCACTTTTATAGACCAAAAACCTTGAAAAGTGACTTGTAGAAAATCGTCTATTTCTCGGCAACCGTACATGATAAAAACTATTTTTTGGTATCTATATGATCGTATGGGTTCAATCGATTTGTTGATTGGGATCAAATATCATAATTTGAAATATATTACAAATCAGACTCATTTAAAAAAATTATCTGTTTTGAAGGCTAAAAATACAGTTTTTGCCAAAATGACATTACTTCTGGTGATACTGAAAATGTTAAATTAGTTCTATGAAATCATCAATGACATAAGATATCATATAGTGAAAATTTTATGAAAATCGAATAATAACTGACACTTTTATAGACCAAAAACCTTTAAAAGTGACTTAGGGAAAATTGTCCATTTCTCTGCAACCGTACAAGTTAGAAACCATTTTGTGGTATCTGTATGATCGTATGGGTTCAATCTATTTGATCAATAGAATCAAATATCATAATTTGAAAAAAATAACAAGTACGACTCATTTGAATAAAATATTGTTTTTAAAGGCTAAAATTTAAGTTTTGAGCAAATGACGTCATTTCCGGTGGTGGCGTAAGAGGTAAAATGGTTTGAAATAGTCCACTATGGCATTAGGCATCCAATGGCGAAAGAAAATTGAAAATCGAATAATAATTGATTCTTTTATAGCCAAAATTACGTGAAAAGTGACTCATGCAAAATTGCCCATTTCTCGACAACTGCTTATATTACAAACTAATTTTCACGCATATTCTCTTCGTATGGATGATAGCTACAAGTTTATAAAAGTTACAAAGAAATATTTTAAAATTTGAAAAGCCTGAATAGGTTGTAAATAGGTCAATTTTACACCATTTTAGCCTCTTAATCGAATTTGCTCGAAAATGAAATCGAAATTAAAAAAACTGCTTCCTACATTTTTTGCGCCTTGAAAGGGCACACTCTTTGAGTCAAATAATTTTTCCAAAAAATAATATTTGTTTTCGATATAAGAAAATAACTGTCAAAATTGTAGTTTTTGGTAAAATTATGCCACTTCCGGTGCCGACAGATAACACTTTTGGTAATAAAAAAAATGGCAATTGAGACAACGAAGCATATGAACTTTGTTTTATACAAATCGAACAATAAAAAAATTAATCTGGGACTGAAAAACTGAATTAGCCAATGGCGGCCAAGGAAAATTACTGAGACAATTTTTTTTACTATTTTTGCGCTAGTCAGATGACTCTTTAATTCTGTGCACAACACGACTAAAAAATATTCATAAATAAAAAAGTTTTTTGTAAAATTTTAAATTTTCGAAATTTGGCGCCTAATATCTTCGAAAATATGCCGAAAATCAAAAATCGAAAGTAGCGTAGCTATGTGCCCTGTCTCCGACTATGCCAAAATGTATCGAAAGTTAAAATCCAATGATTATTGTTAAAATTACTGCAATATTTTCAAAAACGATAACTTCGGTGATTTCGGACATTTCGCATTGTCGCAGAACGTTCAAAATAGCTTTATCCTCTAAGTCACACCCACTTTCCCAGTAAAACCGAAGAAATCGTAACGATGCGACAAGTAGTTGCTGAGATATAGTAAAAGTGGAATTGGAATAATAATAAGAATAATAATAAGAATAATAATTTTAACAAAAACAATAGTGTTTCACACAAGCTACGCAGTGTGAAACCCTAATTTTAGTAATCTCAATAGGCTTTCAGACGAAAGTCTGAAAGCCTAATAATAAGAATAACTAGACCTGCATGCAGGAATGACGGGTTTCACTGGTGCCACGTTACCTTTGAACTTGTGTCACTTTCGGTGCCACGTTACCCTTGAACATATGTCACTTCCGGTACCAAAGAAACCAATAAACTGGTCTCCACATAAGCATTGCACACATCAAATAAAATGGACACAGAATCAACCGAACCCAGCAATATCAATTCATTTTATACATTTGTTGCATGTAAGTATACAGTACTTCCGGTGATAATGAAAATGTTCAATTACTTTTATGAAATCAGAAATGGCAAAAGGCATCACATGGTGAAAATTTTATGCAAATCGAATAATATATGCCACTTTTATAGACCCAAAACCATGAAAAGTGACGTGTAGAAAATCGGCTATTTCTCGGCAACCGTACAAGTTAGAAACGATTTTGTGGCATCTGTATGATCGTACTGGTCCATTCTATTTGTTGATTGGCATCAAATATCATAATTTTAAAAAACATTACAAATCAGACTCATTTGAATAAAATTTCTTTTTTGAAGGCTAAAAAAACAGTTTTTGCCAAAACGACATTACTTCCGGTGACATTAAAAAAGTTAAATTAGTTTTATAACATCCTCTATGACATTGGGCTTCAAAGGGTGAAAATCTTATGAAAATCGAATAATAATTGACATTTTTATGGGCCAAAAACCTACAAAAGTGACCTTTCGAAAACCGCCTATATCTCGGCAATCGAACAAGTTAGAAACAATTTTATGATATCTATATGACCGTATAAGTTTTGTTAGTATGTTAATTTAAACCAAAAGTTAATATTCTTATTACATATTAAATAATTCTTGGTTGAAAAAAAATATCGATTTAAAAGTTAAAAATGCAGTTTTTGACCAAATGGTGTCACTTCCGGTGTCAATTTTAAATTATAATCAACTTGATATGACGCATACTTGCTTTTTGAATCAAATGATGTCACTTTTGTGAATATCTATTAATAATTGACTATTTTACAAGCAAAATTACGAAAACAGTGACTTATGCAAAACTGCCCTTTTCTCGGCAACTGCTTATATTACAAACTAATTTTCACATACATTCTCTTCGTATGGATTATAGCTACAAGTTTATAAAAGTTATGTAAAAATATTTTAAAATCTGAAAAGCCTGAATGGGTTGTAAATAGGTCAATTTTACGCCTTTTTTCACCTCTTAATCCAATTTGCTAGAAAATGAAATAGAAATTAAAAAAACTGCTTCCGCCATTTTTTGCGCCTTGAAAGGACACACTCTTTGAGTCATATAATTTTTAAAAAAAATAATATTTGTTTTTGAAGATCGTAAATAACTGTCAAAATTGTAGTTTTTGGTAAAATTATGCCACTTCCGGTGCCAACAGATAACACTATCGGTAACAAAAAATATGACAATTGCGACAACGAAGCATATGAACTTTGTTTTATACAAATCGAACAATAACAAAATAATCTAGGACTGAAAAACTGAATTAGCCAATGGTGGCCAAGGAAAATTACTGAGACAAAAAATTTTAACATTTTTGCGCAAATCAGATGACTGTTTAATTCTGTGTACAACACGACTAAAAAATATTCATAAATAAAAAAGTTTTTTGTAAAATTTTAAATTTTCCAAATTTGGCGCCTAATATCTTCGAAGATTTGCCGAAAATCAAAAATCGAAAGTAGCGTAGTTATGTGCCATGTCTCCGGCTATGCCAAAATGTATCGAAAATTAAAATCCCATGATTATTGTTAAAATTACTGCAATATTTTAAAAAACGATAACTTCGGTGATTTCGGACATTTCGCATTGTCGCAGAACGTTCAAAATAGCTTTATCCTCTAAGTCACACCCACTTTCCCAGTAAAACCGAAGAAATCGTAACGATGCGACACGTAGTTGCTGAGATCTATTCAAATTGGAATCTGAATAATAATAATAATAATAATAATAAGAATAATAATTTTAACAAAAACAATAGTGTTTCACACAAGCTACGCAGTGTGAAACCCTAATAATTTTAACAAAAACAATAGTGTTTCACACAAGCTACGCAGTGTGAAACCCTAAATATAAGCTGTTAATGCACTGCAACATGCGAAATATGCCACTGTTACGATCCTCGGGAAGCAAGTGTTGTGTCTCCTAATTATGAAATCGTAGCCCCCGAACCCAGGGAAGTGGAAGGAACCAGCATAATTGATCATAGACATAGTGATAGAAAAATGCAAATCCCACAACTGATATTTTACAGCCTCCCAAACCAGATGACCTACCCGAAGAGCTCATCAATGAATGGTGTGTAGTGGATTATGATCATAAACCATTTCTGGGACAAATTTTACAAGCTGGCGAAGATGGCGTTGAAGTTTCAACAATGTAACCCATTGGTCAAAATAAGTTTGTCTGGTCGGCATTAAAAGATGAAATATGGTATGAATACCCTAAAGTTATAATACTGGGGCCAATTTCACGAAATTTTAACTAAGATAAGATCCCAATTTTATTAATTTGATTGGATAATATTAGATTGATTTTAGTGCTTAGTCAATCAAAATTGAAGTATCTACTAAAATTGGATTTTATCTTAAGTTAAAATTTCGTGAAACAGGGCCCTGGTTGATAAACCGGAGAGAATTAGTTCCCGGAGAGAACTGTATCAGGTACCAAAGTTCGTGTGGGCGAAAATTGAGGTACTGTTTTAAGTACAGACATCCAAAGTGTTTATGTTATTGTTTTCACTGATTTAAAAATTTATTTAAATTTGGACTTATGCAGGTTGTTTCCTTATTAAATGGTTTATTGTGTCAACATCACTATAACCTGTCAACACCATAACACGATTGCAACACCGTCACGAATTACACCTTCCTATTTTCACACCCGCATGCATTTGTATTCAATAGAGAAGTCAGAATATGTGCAATGTTTAAATGTATCTACGCTTGAGGACAAATACCTATACGATTGAGGACAACAAATAATTAGACAAAAATCATCACGAAGAGTTTAACGTGCATATATTTAGATACATTCACCAAAACATCCAATAAAACTGGTTTATTTTGTACAGAATTACATTTTACACAGATATGTGAAGCTGAGATTGAATATAAATGCATTTTACTACCAAATTTCCCCATTCAAGATGGTGTTGATTTTGTTCCAATAGTTACCATGGAAACACGTAAATTTCAATGAGTAAACACAGATATACAAATGTGCATGTATTAGAATGTAATTAACAAAGATTAAATAAATTGAGAAAAATATAATTTGAGTGATATTGGTTATGTTCAATTATTTTTTTAAATGCTTCTTAAATTTGTACTTTAAAGGGCCAATCCCGATAACTTTTTGGGGAATAAAACTGCTTAATTTTATGTTAAAATCCCTTATATCCCATTACCTAAGGCCTACCAACTAACCCGATATTTGTGATATGCTTGTAAATAACTTAAACCTGACAGTCTTCATCTGGAAATGGAGACCGTTGTATTATACAGTATCTGGATAAAACCAGACTTTTTTCTATAAAAATGATATATAGGTGAAATTTACATTTTGTTATCAAGTACAGTACATGGGTCATTCACTGTAGACCTCTCAAGAAACGGGAATCGATTATTAGGTCACCCAATCAAAAAATTGACCCAAAGTCCAATATTACTACAAATGTTAATGATAATTTCACATTAAAAACTGAAACAATGATCATTTGAAAGCAGATTCAGTTTATTGTTGACCGAGTTTGTCTTTTGGATTTATACTCACTGGGAACGCTTGTGAACTTCAAGTTCAGATGGGAAATGAAATGAAACGCTCTATTTTCTGCTACGACTGGGCTAATTGGGACGGGCATGCGTCATGCAGTGGTGTGTCCGTAAAAGAACCCTTGGCAGTCGGAATTCGATATGTGATAGCGCCGCGGTCCGGGCAAAATTACCAATAAGAGTAGAAATTATGTAGGACGATAAACCCCGTTTCACTTCACTTTGTACACTTTGAATTAGTGCTATTCTCATTTCACCACCACCAACTGAGTGTTTCTTCTTATTATTGAGAAACACAGAAATTTACTAAGTCAAAATTGAACTCGTCATAGAAAAGCGACAAGTCAGACTAAGACCTCGAGACATACCTCATCAACTAAATCTTTTAAGCGCTCAGTTGAACTTACAGAATGGATTGAAGAGTAATCCCGACTTAGCAAGAACATTATAGTTTGTAGTAGTAAAAATCAAACTTATAATTAGTAGTTTTGATTTGAAATGACGACTTTCCTTATCTGATTCTATTTGCCAAAACTTGTCAATTAACTTTCGGATTGTTTGGGTCATTGACGGAAGCTAACAAGAGGGTAACAATAGGGGGCGGGGTACCGGCCTATCAAAGTTAATTCTGACTGTAAACTTTGTCAAGCGTCAGGCTTCACGTATTAATTATCTTACTAATAAAAATTCATCCCTCGTCTTGACTCACCGCCCCTTTTTGTTGTTGCTGAAAGGTTTAACATCGTGAGTTTTCTACTCAGTGAAATCCCGTCACCAACGAGATTTGCAGATTACATCCATAATCGGCCATCTTCGCATATGACACGTGACCTATCAAGTCATTGAAAAAGATAAATGGAGAATTAACGAAAAGAAAGACGAATAGTTCCAACTGACACTGAGGTGGATTAAAAAATCACACCGGCGAATAAAAAGAAATGAACATAGGATTACAGCACCTTGTTATAGGGTGTATGATGATAGTTCCTGTTAATAAAGGGAAATCGAATAGGCTTATCCCAGTTAATAGTTGGGTAGATTATAAAATTCATATCGGCTGGTAAAAAAGGGACGAAATATCTGAAAATATATCAAAGGTAAATAATGTACTGATATACCCAATAAATACCTTTTTATTGCACGTGTAATTTACCTGTAATTAGAGGGCACGTGAAGACAGGTAAACTGGAGATTAAAGGAAAGTACCTGAACAGATTAACACCAGTTCATGACCTTGCTTTATTGACTGCGTTAAAACATTAATGGAAAAGGGTTTTGTATCTTAATATTTATAGGGAATTCAATCATTCAGATGGGTTGTTCCTAAAAATTGCAAACTTTTTTGCTGCATCTATGAACATAGACTACATGTATTTTCGACCCCGGCGAAGAATACATAGTCGCAAGCAATATTGCGTCTGCAGTGCTTATGCAAATTTTCTAAATTAATAATGTTTCTCGGCCCGATCAATACAATGCAACTTTGGTGGTGCACATACAGAGTAGTACTTGTTCTCAAATACGGATATCAGGAGACGAATGAAATTTCGTACATCCAAAGACGAAAGACGACCACCTTAAAATGTCTAAGCGTAAACAAAAATCCGTTCGTATACCTCCTGGTTTGGCGGACTCCATTAGCCTACACGCAGTAGTTACGTGAGATAAGGCGCGACTAATATAGATTCAAAATGGCGAAATGATTTTTAAAATTACAATGTATTTTATCTAGGCTGCTTTTCTTGCGTAAGCCAAACACTAATCACGATCTTAGACTTATTGTCAAGGGCCAGAACTCCTGATCGTTCTGTCTGTGACATTTTAATGTTCAAGAACAAACCAGCTCATTATACGAATCGTAGTCGTGTCTGTTTTATTATGACAAGTTATTAAGCGAACATCAAAAGATATCATCGTCAAGACAAAACTTCAGAGGAAAAGCAAGACTACGAAACATCTTAGTTTTCAGGTGCTACCGTATAAAAATGTCACTCATCGTTCACGTGTGTACACATCTCGACTTTACCGTGGAGATTTATTCCTCGAAGATATCACTCAAATTCACCCTTTTACCTTACCTTTCGTTTCATTTTTATTCAGCAATGCATAATTTGCCTGCAGCCATCATCGTTTTACTACCACTCCGTATCCAAAACAGAGACAAAATATCTCAACTGTCATCACTGTGTCAAAATAAAATTCAGATATTATGTATTTTTAAGTAATGAACAGTTTCAGCAGACTGTCTTCCGCGTTTTGTGTTATAATGCTATAATAATATGGCTATAGGGGCCGAGATGGCTGGTACCCTGAATCCAGAACTAGACTGTCCCTGGGACAAATCCCGGAGGGAACCGAGAAGAATCGGTGGGATTCATTAAATTCGGTTCCGACTTATCTGGAGAAGCGCCTATGTAGAAACTGTGTCTAGGCGTCGATAGGGGGCACAAAAAAACGACGACCCGGCTAGAAACTATAAAATGCACTTACAAAATGCTCCCTTGCGAATAAATTACGAAACCATGTTGCGCTTTCCGAATTACTCTATTCGTTCGTGACTATCGTATTGACCAGGCGTAGTACCGATATTTAGATAAAAGAATTTATGAAATACATCAAGTAATTTATTCAACAGATTCTCGTTAACCTCACACAATTATATGGTAATAACACAAATCGTGTCTCTAAACAATGTCCCGAAAACAGAGTTGGGAGCTCGAGTTTTTTAATCGATGTTGGGCGGATGGACTTTGCTTAAATTCATGTGGCCAGATTAGTTATTTAGATTTTAATTGATTTAAAATTTTCTATTAAGTCTGTATCATCTACCCCTTGAATATGTATTTAACTTAATTTTGTGCTATAGGTTTTTGCCGATCATTTGTCTTGTCTATTAAAAAAATTAACTGTAACATCCGAGACACCAAACGGTGTTTATGTGTGAAATAGTGATATCATCGACAGACAGCCAATGGAACTTCCAACAGAATATAAATGATAAGAATACAGACCGAAGCTCAAGCACATAAGTAGGTTGCAGCACAGTAGTGAAAACGCTCAAATGAAAATGACCTTTCTTCTGAAACCTATATTCTTATCAAAATTCTGAAACCTATATTCTTATTAAAATTGGGGGGTTGGGATGCCGCGCTTCGACCTCTAGCTGGCCGGTCACCTCTGGCTTGCGGCTGTGGTTTCGAGCCCTGGTGTGAGAGTATGTGGCATGGAGATAGGGGCGCCTTCTCACCCTCGTGGGTTTCCTCCGGGCACTCCGGTTTTCCCCCACTGCTAAAGACCCCTACGCGCAAGCGAATTATTGAAATAAAATGAAACCATATGTTAGTCCCAAAATGACCTAGTTTGTGTCGAATGGACGTTAAACCCCATTTCTCTCTTTCTCTCTTATTAAAATTAATTTCTAGAAGATTATTATTATGATAATCTACAGTAGACCTATATTTATATCATAATAGTATCATTGAAGACGTACGAGGTCCACAAGTAACACTATTCCCTCTAATAATAAAGAACCAATTGTAGCTTTGGATGTACGGATAATCATACCCGCCAAACTATGTGAATTCTGGTGGGACCAATTCTTTCATAATAGAAATGAAATGGGGTTTACGTCCTACTGTCCTGCTCCGACTGGGCTAATGAAGACGGACATACGCCATACAGTGTGCTATGAGTAAAATTTTGCCCGGACTATGGCGCTACGACCTACTCTTATATCGAATTCCAACTGCCAAAGGATCTTTTACGTCCAATCCGAACGACTCGACCGCTATCCTGGTCCGAAAACTCTTTCGACTAATTCCCCCTGCACTGCTCAGCCAACACAGGGAGCGAACCCGCGACCTCCAGGCTAGCGAGTCAGCGTCTTACTCACTTAGATATCGTTGCTCTCTTCTCACCATAGACAATTTCACAATAATCGCAGACGTTCATGGAGCGGGGCTTTAAATTTGTGGGGTTTTTTTTTTTAGAGAAAATTACTTCCCCTTAGATGGTGTAAATGTCCTCAGGAAAATAAGAACGACATTAGCCATCCAATGATCAAAAGAGATCAGACAAAACACCGCTACAAAAACATACAGGCTAATGATTACACTTGTTTGCTACAACCGAAAAACACAAATTCTTATTATTACTCACTTCACGCCTGTCACCAACAATTCCCATTGAGCAACCGGAAGCGAAGACAAGTATAATTTTCGACTGTGTGAACTCAACCAATTATTCTAAACAGAACTACGTCAGAACTGGATTAAAAATCTAGAGAGGATCGAATTTATATTTTGATTTGAACAATTTTTGAAACCGGGCGTCAGAAATACGAACGTTTCTTGTTGCGTCTAATTATGCAACCTATGCAGGACTATCAAATCTCTAAATAAGGTAATATTGAAATATTTCTTAATCTTGCGTTCTCATAATCAATGCGACGTAGCCATGAGTCAGTATCATCGGCATGTTAGATTCATCTCATTATAAACGCGCGTAGACAACTTTGTCTCGATATAAAAACCATCCATACAATATAAAGCAATATTAACTGTCAATTATTTTAAGAAACCACCGTGAAAACTGTCGCGCTCATCACGAGATATTTGCTGTAATAGTTTGCACCGATTTGACTTGTCTACGATATCACCTTTGGTGGAAGTGGACGTAAAACGAACACCGATTTGGAAAGATGCGTAAACGTAGTCGCTTATCAAATTTCGCAAATGTTATCCTATAATTTAACCGTAGTCGTGTGTTATATTACGTCCATAAATTTTAATTTACGTGATGCTATTTAGTTTCGTATAACTTTGATCACCATTCGCGTATGGTCATTATCACCCCTGCCGTTACGTCGAAATTTCTTTAGTTTAAAAAACAACTGATGCGAGGATCAGGTTTGAAGCCGCAAAAAAATCCTCTTAATCCGATGTGACGATAAAATTAGACGTCACGTGACAAGGCTAATTTTCGTTCTAAAAGGAGAGAGCAGCTTCGGTACTTAAATACAACAATGGTGACTTGCCATAAAATTTACTTCAGTTGAGTAAAGCTACACCCCGGTTTCTTTTAAGTCAGTGCCATTTATTTACGAATGATTTCTTCTGGCCACAGTGGTGTGTGGTATCGCTAATCCCGATTATACCAGTCACTTGGACTGTGTTTAAAACAATCTACGATTTTCTGTATCGTGAATATACAAGTAGCCTCGTTGTAATCAGTAATGACGTCCCCTACATTTTGAAACGATAACAAATAATTTAGGCGTGAATTATTCGAGTAACGACCCCATTTTCCCACCTTTGTGAATTTAATGAGCGATGTTTCAGTTTTGATCTTAGTGAATAAAATGAAATCAGGCAAACAATTCGGTTATTACGCTTCTCTGACTGACCATCAGCCCCCTAAATAAATAAAATAAGGGGATATTTTTTTAAATACAATAGCGATTGAGCTTGGTTTTCGGCTCGGGCAATTAATATCGGCCATAGTTCTTAAAGATACCCCTTACGCTGAAATAAAACAATTAGAACTTTGGGTTAAACATTGTTACTACATTAAATTAAAAGGACTGGACAATATAAACTTACAAAAATATTCGTTCCTTCATAAGTACATGAAATTATTCACGATAACAACATAAAGAAATGGGTTAAAATTTTGACAAAAGTAAGAAACAATATCTGAGAATTATTCCGATGTGTGCACGAATCTTGAAATTATAAATATATTTGCAACAATCTTACAAAGCAGAACTATCGGAAGCTTAAAGGTAAACATGCATTTCCAAATTAATAACTTCAGTATAAAATGTAAATACGAACTCAGGCGCGGAACCAGAGGGGAGGGGGGGGGGGGTCCAGGGGGTCCGGACCCCCCCCCCCCCCCCCCCCCCTGCTCAAGCTTGAAAATTTTTTATGCGATTTTTTTGGCGATTTTTAGACCTGTAATTTTGGAATTTATCTTCCGGAAATACGTCAGAATGCACCAAATTGAATCTAATTTACCAAATTTTTCGGGGGAAGGCCCCCCAAATCCCCTGTTAATTGCTTGAGCGCAATTAGTTAAGTAATTATCAAACCTAGAACCCCCCCCCCTGCAAAAAATCCTGGATCCGCGCCTGGAACTGATCTATTTTTCTTTCTTACCGAATTACGTTACTATTGTACTTATTGCTATATAAAAAAAATTGGAGTCCACAACCTTCTGAATTGACCGAATTCAAAACGAGGCAAAAGATGACGATATTATACGAACCTTTTCAATATGAAAGCCGTTTGGTGCGTGCTACCATATGCGTGTACCGTTTCACGTATGAGAAATACACACACATTGATGACGTCACGCGCAAAGTCGATACGGATACACTTTTCGAACCAGGAATTTACTTTGTCAAAAGTCTCTACTCTACTTTATCAAAATTACCGATGTATTTTGTTCATTCTCTATAATATGATGTTCCGTAAAACATGTGATATTAAAGCGGAAATTTCATATTTTCTAAGAATTATTTCTATGTCTTTTGCTCACTATTATACGATCATGGACGATATTTCCCAGGCATAAATATCATTGACACAGGAAATAATAACACATACCTCCCTTGTTTTTCCATTTACCCCTATGCAATGGTTATCTTCAAACGTTTGAATTTGAAGTTGAAAATGATATTTCTCAACTGGCAATAGTGAATTATAGGATTATTTAACAAGGTAGGGCTGTTTATAGATACACTCTATTTTAGGGATTTATTTTAATACATTTTAAAAAAATAACTTAAAAATATAAAATTGTAACTTTAAGGAAATAATAATAGTAGATGGCAGATCATAGCTGAAACAGGCAGGTAGAATACCTCTACCACCCTGCATCAACCCACGTCATGACGACTGTTTCGGTAATTCAAAAACAGCAGGAAAACAAATCTCAAATCGTATTTAAGATAATTAACAAAGCGCGGAAAAACCTACCAAACAAACATTATAGTCTGACAACAATAGTCTAGCTTAACAGGTCTTCCATCGATTAAAGAATAAATACACATTTTTATCATACCTAAATAAACCCGACAAAGACCACACATATTTCGTTTGGCCAAGTTTACGATAAAAGTAATTGGAATATTGGTTGATTATTAATTTTATGTGAAAGCCAATAAACCAGTCTGTTCTTCATATACAATACACTTATCAACAACAAATAAATTTTATCACCGGTTTATTATAAATTTATGACCTAAGTTTTTTCCGGCAATAGACGACAAGTCTATCCTATGATAATCAATATTTCGTTTCACTTAATTGCTACTGGATATGTTTTATAAGCAACACTGATTGATACGAATAATTATCTCGAAATTGTCATAATTGAACAGGGTCATATATACTTAATTTTGTTTAGTTTGAAGAGTTCATGTTCTGTAAACAATTTTGATTTTTTTAGAGATGATTGGTAAAACTAAGGTTATAAACCCAAAGTTTTATTTACAAGAATCAGACCCAGTCTAATTGCATACTCAAGTTCTTTATAGATCATAGTCATCAGGAAAAGATTTTTTTTTTCAAAACCCAAGGAAGCCGTAAAACGCGGAGAAGCTGCCCGAAAAGAGTTTGAAGCTTTGCAAAGCCCATTTTAGATGTGCATACCAAAATGCAATAATTTATAGGTTGTTGTTAGAAATATTTCTGAAACCTAGATGTACTGATTAATAGAAGATTGTTACTAAGTGCAGGAGGACTACACTACACGCAAAACAAAAATTTACAAGATTAACTTGCGGACAAGACAGAAAACAGACATTGCCAAAAAATTGCTGAGAAATTAGTAGCTGGTGGATACTAAGCTGAAGCGCTGCAGCTGTAGAACCTAATACGACTGGTAATTTTCTTAAAATATGACATTAAAAGGAGTGATATCCGATCATAAAAAGTGTATGGTTCATAGTTAAGCAACCCATTATCTGGGATTTACTTCAAACGCGTAGTAGGGTAGTTGTTTGATGTAATTTTACGAGCTGGCAAACTCTAGGGGTAGAACTGCAATTTTTAAAACTCAACAGGGTTTGTGTGAGTATTGTGAGCATCAACAATGTTGTTTTTATTTTATGACTTAATTCAAAATCTGTGGATGCCGTGTGAGAAAAGGGCGGGAGTTTATAGCCTGTTGAAAGTCAGGATTTTCCAGTGTTATATTTCTTTTATCTTTATACGACACCGACTTGGATGCTAGTCTTGATCAAAAGGCCAACGAATGTATAAAGGTTTAAGAGACTTTAGGATTGTTAGTGAAATATAAAATTTAATTGTTATATATCGACAGTTATAATGGCCGATCAACTTTGTCAGGAAGTCCATGGACGAGTTTTTATCTTTTAATGTCGACTTTTATACCTGCAACGATATAAAATAGGTTTACCTGGGCGGAAATTATAATCGAGGTTTGATATAATGTCAAAAGGAAAGATTTCTTACAAAATCCAAGCACGGTTCACTTATTGATAGAATGCTCTAATGTTTGAAAACTTAAAAGAACTTTTTAACTTCTGTTGTACTTCAGAATTAAACAATATATTGTTCTCTTGTCGTTTATTTTCGGTTGTGACCTTTGGTCATATGACATAAATAATGCACCCTTCCATCCATGCACAATGCCGCAAGCCATGCTGTGTTTTCTTTATTTAAGAAGCAACATTTTTGAAATAAAACAATTATTTAAATCCACCAAATATACGTTTTGAAAGAAAAATCGGAAATTGTAGATTAGATAATATACTGACCTCGATAATCACGGATTGAAGTCAAAGTGATTTGTAAAAAATTCTTAAAGGAAAAAAATGTGGCTTGTGAAATCGACTGTTTACTTCATCACGACCATTAAAGGACAATATTAGTGTCAGCCATTATCACAAATGTGATAGAACTTGTTAAACACTGGTTATCTGTGTGACAGTCAATTCTTTCTATGAATTGTTAGCTAACAACTTTAGATCTTCATATAACAACTTCTGATCTTCGAAGGAATTCGCAGTGGGCAGAAATTCGCCCATGTATCTTTTATCGCTCGTTACTCCAATCAGTTATATAGAAGGATAACTCGTGTTTTCCTTCGCCACTTCCGTTCTTGAAATCTTCGTTACAAATCGATCGTAGCAATGATCCCTGGGTAAAATGTATAGTTTGAACTTGTTTAACCTCTTTTATTGTGACGATGACTGACATTAACCTTGTCCTTTAACATTTCTGTTAAGCTAAATATGGATTTACGCCCGGGCTAAATCTGCCCATTGCCTTTCTTTCTTTTGGATTAAGATGTAATATAAATTATTATTTATCCATTTTGTCATATGCCAAGTCTATAATTAATGTAAAAGCCCAAATATATCATAAACAGCTTACTGGAACGAAAGATGCATCTATTAAGTTATTTTCAGATGACGAAGGTCACATTGAAATGTTTATACTGCAATTATATCCAATTAAAAAAAGCACTCCGCTTCTTCCGTCCATGTGCCACTGATAATTTTTTAATAAACATGGAGGTGATAATCACGATGTGCTCTTTAAACTATCATGAACAGAAATCATCTGGCAAAACAGTTGACATTTTGTAAGCCGTAGACTTTAAAAACATTAAATATTATGCATGTACGTATATATACATCCCATTAAAATCAATGATAATAACGAAGAATAATTTGTTTTAATTTATTACATAGCTCATAAACCCTTTAAAACATGGGATAGACAGGGTTTAATGGGTTTTTATTTTGGTGGTTTTTCGTTGGGTTGTTTTTTTGCATTAACTGGATTAATGAAATTAATGGGATAAAATTCCAAATTAACGTCAGTAATTTCTAAGATAATGAAGATATATAGAGATGAACTTTAGACGCATGATCTATGGGTGCGTTTGATTGTCCTGTGACTGAATTAGATTATTGTTCTATGATGACATTTTAAATAAAGGTATAAAACAGAGGTTGTCTAAATGTAAAAAAGTTGATCACGAAATTAAGAACGAACGCGTGTTGATATACCCATTCCTTCGCTATAAACAATGCCTTACCTTGATACCTCAAAAAGATTATCATTGTCTTTTTTTGTAAAGGAGCCACATGGGCTCAGTGAGTAAATAGTCTGGCGTCTCGCTCGCTAGACTGGATGTCAAGTGTTCGACCCTTTCGTTCATCAGGATTGCATGATTGAGAACCAACGTATAGTGCACAAAACCGAGGTCACGTGCACGTAAAAGATCCTTGGCAGAATTCGATATAAGAGTAAAGCACATAGTGCCACTGTCCGGGCAAAATTTCCTTTTTTAGCTCACTGCATGGCGTATATCCGTGGTTTCGATCCCTGGCATGTAATAGGGGCGCCTTCTCGACCTCGTGGGTTTCCCCCGGGCACTCCGGTTTGCTCCCACGGCTAAAGACCCCTACGCGCAAGCGAATTATTGAAATAAGATTAAACCATATGTTAGTCCCGAAATGACTTAGTTTGTGTCGATTGAGCGTTAAACCCCATTTCTCTCTCTCGCTTTGGATGTGTATGTCCAAGTGTCTTTTTTGAAAGGGAGTAACAATGTAATTTATTTGGCAATTTCATAGATATTTCCCAAGAACGAGCTATAACTAATTCCGTCTTTTCGTACCCGGTTTTACTTTGGATGTGTGTGTGTGTCCAATTTGTGTCTTTTTTGAAAGGGAGTAAGAATGAGATATTTCCCAAAAACTAGTTATAACTAATTCCGGTGGTGTTTAATAATAAGTCATGTCTCAGAAGAGCGAAACCAATATGTTTCTGTAGTTAGGGTAAAATGACGCCCCAAACCCCCAACCACGAACCCTTCCTTCCAGAGTGGTTTGCCAGTCGTGAGTTAGGACTTAGGACCAAACAAAAAGTTCCGGGATTCACATCACTAAGTCCCTTAATGACCAGAGAGTGGGCGGGTTCAGTTTGTTTTTATTAGGTGATACTTTACATCAGCCAATTCTATAAGGGACCGAGTATATAAATTCTAGAAAATTATTGACGACATAACGGTCCCTTTGGGCCGTGATTACGGGACACCACGAGGGTCTAAGGTCAGAATAACTAGACGAGTGGTAATATAAACAGGGGTTAAAAACAGAGAATATAATCCAGAGTTTAGGGGTTTTTTTAAAGTGAGATTTTGCAAAACATATCTCAATCCCTTTTCTTAAAGAGGTATTAACGCTGTTTTGGCAAAATATTCGATTGTGCAATCCATTGTAAGGTAATCTGCAACGTTTTAATTTCTCAAGAGGTTTAATGAAAACCAATGGCTTGCCTTAGGGTGACGAAGATTATTTTGAAAGCGATGTTGTTCAAAATTAAAATTTTATTTATTTCTTGGTGAGACTGATAATACCGATTTAAATTAAAAATACAACAGACGAAATTAATTCCAGATATGAACTTTATTGAATTTTCAATAATTAACGTCTCCAACATATTTTCAACGTTTCCTTTTCGTGTCGAAATTAAGAAATTTTTATACACCTCAAGTCCATTTCTAACACATAATCGTCTATTTTGATCCAATTCTTGGTAGCACCTTTTATCCAGTCATTCTAATGACTGCTACAGTCTGTCAATAATAAATGCATTACAGGTAACTCAAGGAACACATAGCCAACTGCCATATAGGTCCAATGTTTAAAATTCAAGTCTACGAAATCTCGACAATTTCATCCTTCAGTGTACCTAACATTTGTAGATTTCCAACTTCCAAAGTTCACGTAACTTCATGCACCACCAGTCTTCAAATAATATATACACCGAGGGAATATATATACACTTTGTTCCCAATTAATATTAACAACTTACAGCACAATATTATCAATTTTCAAATAGTTCTCTAATATAGACTATGACAGATTTAACTCCCTTTTCTTGGCAGGCGGAGAGGAAGTAGGTGACGCTCTACCAGTACTAGAAAGATGAGCATGTGCAGATACTGTATGTGGCCCGAGTGAGGGCGAATGACATGGACATGGCTTATTAGAAATAGATACACCGACAGATTGTTCGTGTAAACCATACCCACTCATAACACCAAAATTTAAGGCATAGCCTAGAGAATGAGCTGCCATGGGAGACAATCCTTCAAGACCAGTTGGTTTGTGAAACGCCGTGGACATGGAACTAAGTAGATCCGGTCTTGAGGCCATACCCGGAAGTTGGAAAGGCGATAACGGTGAAGCTTGTCCTGGGAGACCGAGCGCTGGATGACTTAGAGGCGAACTTCCGTTCATGTTGTACGGATACGAAGCGGCGGCTGCTGCTAGATAGGCGTAAAGATGGGGATCCGGTGGGATTCCATAAGGCCAAGCGACAGCCATTCTCTGTCTTTTGTCCTTCATACGACGATTCTGGAACCAAACCTTAAATAGAAAGTAAGCATATTCGTGAGTTTCAAATATAAAGTACCATATGTAAAATATCATAAAATTAAAGGAAAACAACAGGGATTGATAAGTAGATGGCGAGAAAAATTTGAAAAATACCCATTAAATTTTAAATATAAACAAGAAACCACCAGACCAACATCAAAAGGGACCTGTTTTCAATTTGCATACATTAATAATATTGTTCGATTTCCTACCTTAATGGTGCTTTCTGAGAGATTCATGGCAGCCGCTAGTTCACATCGTTTAGGTCTGGAGATATAATTCTCTTTAGCAAATTCCTTCTCTAATTTGTTGATCTGTTCTCTTGTGAAAGCTGTTCGATATCGTCTTACTTGACTATAATCAGCACAATCTGAAAGTATTAAATACAGATATTTGTTACAATTGTTCGGCATTTTTAACACAGATTTATACACTAGTGCCACTATAATTGCTAGAATATAAATGAGAATAAGGTTCGGGTGGCATTCCTGACGGCTCAACAGTGTAAATCAATTTTAAAATGTTCTTTAAAACGCAATTGATCGGGTTTCGATGATTCAGGCATTGCAATTTAAAACTTATTTTTTAGTTGATATAGAAGCGTCTACACCGCTATATCAGGCAATTCTGTTCGGACTCCGGGATTTTGTGTCAGTTGAAATTTCTGTCCTAATTAATATTTCTTTCTAAATCTTGTGTTTAACTCAGTTATTAACATGGTTAAGATTCGAACATGCGATTGATCATATCACCAGACGCCATCTTGTTTGCCATGTTGTATCTCAGACCTTGGTTTTTAAAGAGAATTTAATTGAATTGTCACGACATCCTTTAATATCCCAAATTAAAGATTAACTTCTCATAAATACAAGACCCGGACCAATCTCAAATATAATTGAATGAGCAGACGGAATTTCAATCTGCGATATACCTCGACTTTTCTCACGAAACATGGCGAATTATTAAACATATAAACCACATTTTATAGCCAATCGGCTCACAATAAAAGAAAATCCCTCCTCTCTATAAAATCATTGCGAAGTTAATTAAATCCGGTAAGGAATACCAATTGTTATTTACATAGTTTATAGTTTCAGATAGGAAAATGCTAGTTTTATTATATACTAAGTTCTAAAGGTTAACAATAATATTAATATTATATTTTATGATCAAATACAAATAAAAATGAATAATGTCATAAAACAGCTTCCATACAAAACTAATTATTATTAGTTCAATTGCATAAACTGTTGGTGACTTTCATTTTCTAAACATCTATCATGTCGTTTTAAAATAATTCGAAATGAATATAATAAGTAAATGTGGTTTCTAATCAATTTTAATTAAATTTAATTTATTTTATTATGTTGAGATTTTCACTCCCCCGTTCCCCACCCAGCACAAAATAAAATCGGGTTGACGAATGAAATATAACTTTGAGTTTCTATAGTTGTTCGCTATATAGCAACACGTTAAAATATCTATAGGCCCGCAGTAATATACTTTTCAACAAATAAATTTTACTTTGTGAAAAAGTTGCTATTAAAAATATAACTGATTGATTAACAAACAAATGATTTTCACCTTTGAGTTCTCACAGCAAAATGTCTATTGCTGCAATATTTAATCTTCATTTATGTTTCAAATAATAAAATAAGCATTTGGTGATGCTTTCGGGTTCCCATGGCCGTGCCCTAAACTATCCAAATAATAAACTACATGTTTTGGTTGGGTTTTTTTTTTAGAATACTTTGTACCTGTTGACCCTAAGTCACGTCTATTAAAGTTGATATAAAATGGGAAGGTATTAGTTAAGCCACATCATATTCATAAACAACCATGATTAAACCTTTGTTTGGTCATAATTTTATCTTCCATAAAACGTCTCGTCTTAATTTAATGTTTTTGTTTGTCAAGTTATGATCCGAGAAGCAACCTTTGAAAGATAATTGTGTAGAAATGAGTGTCTTTAAGATTTCAATCGGCGTTCATTTGAAGCAAGTAGCAGAACAAATTAATACCTCGTCGCTATTTATCATTAAAAATGTGAATTCTGTGAATCGATTTGACAATGGTTATTACAGAACGATAAAATATGTACTAAAGAATGTACAAATACTATTAGTATATACGTGTATAGGCCGTCTTTATGATGAAGTCAGTCATACACCTGGACATCTATATCATTATCTTGTACTAATTACATACCTATTGAAATACCCGACCTTAGAGAGAGCATATTGTCAACCGTCATTAAGTTATTGTGCTATTTCTCAAGAATAGACTGCATGAGTCAAGAGACTCAGATAAAGCAAGACTTGACCCATGAAATAATAAAAATGACCATGGCTATTTACAAATGACCATGACAAATATTTTTATCTTTTGACATTGAAGAGTGGTGGTGAAGGGGGGTAATGATGCATGCCTTGTAATGATTGAAGGTACTTTTATATATTTTTTTGTGAATTGAGGGTTGTATTGTTACTGTGTCTGTCTTTCAACAAGTAGTTGTAATTTCCTGTCTAATATAACAACATATTTTACTAGAAAGGGAATAGCCAAGGCCAAGTTTTAATGTCACTTTTTATCGACATTTTAGAGTCGCGTTTGTGCCCATTTTCAATTATTAATAATAGTTACTGGATACATTTTAAAGCGACACTCCTCTGCAGAAAAGTTGGACGTTAAACCCCATTCATTCATTCAGTTATTCGCTGTATTGAATCACGTTGCTGTCAATATATAACGCCTGTTTTAATTATTTTCAAAATTGTATAATTTGGAATCGTAAAAGTTATGCATTTTTTCCAAGCTATACCACTTTAAAATGACTAAATTTCATTTCAAAGGGACTGAATCAGAATATTATGATATCTAATACATGGATAATAAATGGAGTATTTAGATTTGACAAGGGTTAGGGAAAGTACTTCTATATAACATAATAAAACAGATAAAGACGCATGATATTAATTCATCAGCTTATTATAAAAGGTAAAAAAATTACCTGGGGAATATTGAGTACATATTTTACGAGTTTCCACTGATTATTAACTATTTACTTGATGAATATGGAATTAATCCCCAAAATAACCCAATCTTTAGATGAACTATCAATACACCTAATAACCTCACGAGCTTCAATTCTTACTCAAGGGAGGGGTCGACACGCAGATTTTATTTCGTTTTCAATTTCATGATTTTCAATATAATATAATCATTGATTTGGAAATATATTTCAATAATTTCAATAATTCTTCTTAATAAAATTTATTGCATCGCAGAAAGTTTTATCATCCTCTTTTTAGTTAATGTTTGAATTTATGGGTCTCAAAAAGGATCAATTATACCATACAGATCAAATTTATTTCTCCTCTAGATATTCATAAAATCTATTATAATAATTATCAGTCTAATTTAAAATACAGATCTATATTTCGTTTCGGTATGGACGGCCTTCACTACATTAAATGTAATAGTAAAGATAAGTTAATCAAAATTTTGAACTTTAAAGAACGAAAACGAAAGAGGGTCTATGTTTTTATCATATTATTAATTATAGATATTTAATGAACGTGAATAAAAGTTTGTCATATGATTTCCTTAAATTAATAAATTTTAATATTTTCAATTTATCTGCGTAAAATGAATTAATATTTATAAACAAATTCCGTGAATCATCAGAGAAAAATGGTTACTCTTGATAAAATTAATTTCAAAATGATTGGATCAGTCTGTAGGGATTTTCTTTTATTGTTACCTGATTGGCTATAAAATTGTGGGGTGTATTTAATAACCTATATTTATAGTTGGATTATTTCGTGAGAAAGTTTGTGTCCGGAGTAATAGGAATGGTGTATTGGTCAGTTTTAATTAAATACCTGCTGTTTAATTTTCTTACACTTGATTCAACATTATGACCACATCACAACACCTGTTTGCAAACCTTTTGATTTTTACCGACAGGTGAGGGCAAATTGAATGAATCAATTAAAAACGATAAAACGAACAGTATCTAATAAAAAGTGCAAATGCTAAACAGCATTTCTAAATAGTTAATATTTTCTACTTTTATCTGTATCGTATAAACTTTATAAAGTAAAAGTATAGTGTGGGTCAAAATGCTGAGAATAATTTTACTATAGATGGGGATCGGAAAAAAACGAGGTCCCGTAAAAGAACCACGTACTGTCAAATTTCCCGCCATAGCACATCTAGAATTTTCACATATTCATGATTTATTCAAAATACCAAATTGTAAATTATTCAAAGTAACTGAATATGTTTTGTATGAAATGTTTAAAACTGGATTGAAAAACAAATATGACCGCCCCACATAATATTCATTTCCTTTGCTTAACAGTTCTAAGATCACTGTGCCTACTTTTGTCGGTGACGTATGCGAATTGTTTCAATAGTTCGCCTTTGTGTTATTTTCTTCGATTTCACAAATTAACTGGATGCGGAACTGATCTGTTTCCAGACGTATCAAGTAGGCTAATAAGAAACGTCAAGAAGGGCCTTCAATTGCTTTACTTGACTTAAGCTGGCGGTTTTACGTCCGCTTCCACATAAGTGATATCGCAAACTAAATTGCTTTACTAGAATCGGTGTTCAGTTATATTACTGGGGGATATCAACATTTTTTTTATAACGACAGAATTACGGTCATTGCCTATTACACGCTAGTAATGACTTGATTAGATTGAACTATTGGTCGGTATCCATCGACTAACGTCGGAATATTCCGTCAAAACAATAGCTACTCGTCACTAAATAGATTATAACACCATCATTTCACAGTGGTCTTAAACGAATGAATTGTTATCGAGGTGTCAATGTAATGGCTTAATGAGAAATGGACACGGGATATTATCTCCTAAACCCATTCACCATCCAGAACCAAGTGAGTCTAATTTTATGATCTGATTTCCGATGAAAGGAGAATTAGAGAATCTCGTAACTATGACGTAATATCAATGGCCCGAGTCTTTTAAAGCCATCTTTAGATCAATGTGGGTCTGTTTCTTCCGCTGGAGTGAATGACTATGCTACATTTAGTAATCGTCTACAGTCATAAACAGGGCAATAAGTTGTCTGCTGAATACATCTTAATATATATGGAGCTATCATTTGTCTCCCTAATGACAAACAGAAGCATAATGATCTAGAAACATATAATCTTCATACGTCATCGATAGCCATTTGTCAATATTTTATTCTTAAAGATGCATGATGAAGGATTTCGATATAGAGCTGACAATTTCCGCTTTAATAGTTTGAAAATAGATAATGAAAAAAGAATATATTGAAAACTTCATTCAAATGACTTTATTCTGGACGAAGTTACGAATGTTTGAAGAATGACAGTCTCTTTCTCGTTGTTTCGATGATAAACGAAGTCTCCTTTATCCATTTTCAAATTAACTTTTAAAATGGTCATCGCGTTTCAATCCATTTCAAATCGCGATCGAGAAGGTCGATTATGTGTTTACCATGTGAATAAGTCTAAATAGTAATATGTTGCATTTGAGGCCAAAAGAAAGATATACAATTCAATAGGCAAATTTAGCTCTTGCATAATGTATCTACTATGCACAGTAATCTTCAAGAATCTGCAGTTTGTTGCCTAACAACGCTATGTTCTAAGTAATTATTGAAACGATCAGAACGTTTATTTACGTCTTTGTGTGATTGTTTTCTTTTAAGAGATAATTTCCCATGTTAATGGCGACATAAACACGATAAAACGTGATGTTTTCTTATAATAGAATTTTGATTTAAACCGTAACGACTAGAGGGTAATAATATAAAATCAAGAAACATTAATATCTTATTAACAGTATAATTATTGTTGATGCACAGGGGACAAAAAATAAAATAAAAGCCTAATATTGTATATATTTTCTTATAATTTTGATTAAAATTGGAATGAGTATTAAACCTAGCTGGTCATTATCTTGTCTTTATATGATTTTATTCTCTTTTATTTTAATAGAATCTTTGATAATAAATATCAAGTTTTGTAGCTTGTATAATATAAAAATATAAGACAACAATCGCTGTTAATATAAACAAACCATTAAGTCAGTTTACCTCGACAGCAAACTTCAAAGAGATTATTGTTTGGTTTAGAAAATCGTATCAAACTTTACGATCATTCATATTCTACGATTTGTCAACATATTGTTATATTTAATGTCCCGTGTTTTCACTTTGACCTGGCCCCCTCGTGCGTTTTAATATTGTTTGCTCGGCCAGCGGAAAGCAAGAGGAGAGTTGGTTGCTGATCTTATTTTTCTCTGAAAGTTTAAGCCGCGCACACGACACGGTATTATATTTAAGTTTCCATTTTTTTTTTATTTATAGTAAACGGGACGAGATGAATTAAAGAATTGGTACCGAGAAGGATTGAAACAATAGAAAAAATATATCACAATTCGGGCAAAGATGTATCTAGGGATTTATGAAGACGGATAACTTTTTCGGGTTCATATTATACTTGCATCTTAATTTACGAAGAGGTATTCACAGCCGTACTTTAAAGGGACAATCCCGATTTTAAATTCCGTGTCCCTATGAAATTAAAGCGCCAAAATATAGAGGAATGGTGTATTTACCCTGTCTTAAAATTTCAGCTGAAAATATGCAGTTATTTGAATGTTAACGTCAAAACTGCTTATCCGGACACGAAACCCTTTTAAGATTTCGGGCCATTTTTTTCGTTGGGTGGCCTGGCTGTCTATACAGTCCATAACCCAAGTGCTGTACTTGATAACAAAAGGTACACTTCACCTACACGTTTATTCTTTTTTTATAAAGACACCGTATAATGCAGCTTGGGACATCGGTCTCCATTTTCAGATGAAACCCGACAGGTTTAAGTTATTTTAAACGTATCACGTATATTGAGTTAGTTGCTCCCCCTGTTTTATTCTCTAAAATATAACCGAGATTGGCCCTTTAAGGTGAAGCAATATGAAGATTTTATGAATCTGTGTACAATTTTAGCGATTATTAGATATAACGCGCATAAACTTTATTCCTTCTTATAAAACATTTAACGCAGATTATCGACCAAATCATCAAAGCAACTCCAACTATATGTTAATAACATATTACCCCACCTTGTCCAATCAACAGGTAAAATATCAAAGAGATGGCCAGGTAGTAATATGAAGAACTGTAAACTGTTATTAATAACGTTTTAATGCCATATTAAACTCGAGTCATTATTGAGTATAATTGAAGGAACCCACTTAAAGATAATTTTTTTTCATAGCTTTGTTCTTTTAAAGGTTAATATCTAGGGATTTTTGTTTTACCTGGTTGGACATTTATGAGTTATTTTTTGAAATATAAATACCTTGATGTTTTTAATAATAATCAAGAACATTAAAGATGGATCTGATATGATATGAGCGATGTAAAGTTCTTGTAACCACTTGCGTTGGTAAAGGCCCCGATACACTGCAATGGACTATAAAGGTCGTGTAACCACATGCGTGGGTAAAGGCCCCGATATATTGCGCTTGGTAGTGTATTTTATTGTTTTATTACGTGTATTAAATTACACAGACAGGATGCAAGATTCAGTTAACTATCAAAAAAAAAACCCCAAGAATATGAAAATCTGATTGCAAATTAATAAAAGCTTCATTCGTTCGTTTATCTATATGTATTAATCAGAAATATTTAGTTTTTGACAGGATGCAGGATTAAAGCACTTCATAAATAGTACATAAGCCTTCGTTAGATAATAGTATAATATGTGATAGCGTCGGGCTTTCGGAGGACTTCTCTAAACCTCGTAATTTACAATAGCAAGTATCTTATTGTGTTGGTCTCAAAATGGACTAAACACCCATTGCATTCGATTCAATATGCTCTAGATGGTTCAAGCATGATTCTTCACTATACAAATCAAAACATATGGTACGTGGTAGCTTTATTTCTAAAGATACCATGTTAAAAAAAATTATTTCTTTTAATTGTTGATCGCCTTATTGAAAGAGGTTTGATAAGTCGTTTATTTTCTCCCCCTTTTGACTATTGTGCCTCCATCATACCATGGAATTGGGTTTGAGGTGGGAGGGGTGTTCCTAGGCCTAGATTCTGAGACCTATAAAATTCTCTAAAGGCTGGTGCAAGATAATCTATTAATTCTAGCATCCCTATGATGCCGTCTACGCCCAAATGTAGCCTATTTCCATTATTTCATGTCAAGATAGATTTAAAGTTAGATTAGACCTATAACTTTATAAATTGTAAATTAGATCTGACCGAGTCATATATAGATTTGGGCTGTTTTGTGGTTTAGCATTTCATTGAAATACATCTTTAATACGAATTACTCCTATATTTAGTTATGAATGAAAAAAACGCACGAGAAAACCTTCCACACTCTTCGACCCTAGAAATACAAAAGGTACAACGATTGCATTGTGGGAACTGAATAGACTATTTGTGCTCTCGAAGCGTAAAGAGTATCACATTGAAATTATAGAATTATTTGAATTGGAAAAGTAATAAAAATATGGATGATCTAATGAGTTAGATAAAAGCCAGTATTTGAAACCAGTTAAATAGATTAGAGTGAACAAAAATCTACTTTTCAACTATAGAAAGATTAACTCGGGACGTTTATGTTGGATTATTATCTGATGTTCGACTTTAAAGGATATTTCAGTCCATTTTAAAAGATTTAGCAGGGACGAAACCCTTCAAATTTTATTCAAGCGAGACCAGAAAATAGTCTTACAAGAATTTATAGAGTTATAATACGGGTTGGTTGGTATATCCTTTATTAGTACCGGTTGATAAATATAAATTTTAGCAAAATGAAAGTAGTTGTGAATAAAAGGGTAATAATTCTTTCATAATTTAAAACTTTGGCCTGGTCATCCATGATGAAACCATTTTTCTGTGCAGGGAAATACTGAATGTTTTTGAAATATTGATGATTGTACGAAAGTTTGAATAAACATCAAAGGAATGAAATTATAAAGACTAGAATATGAATTTCAACTCTTAAAATTTGTTTTTATATTTGAAAAAAAAAAGTTTACAAATGATTAATTAAACCAACAGGAGTAGACTTACGTGCCTCCAAGCTAATGGAATTGACGAAATAAATTACCTTTTGTTTATGTGTGAAAGTTTGAATTAAAAAATTGTCATCCCATGATTTTATCCAACAAAGATTTATAGCCCCAAACTGTTTTAAAATATTCCATCGGGCATTTTGGCAAGAGATATTTAGAAAGAGCGCGAAAGTAAAATTATGAACTTTTGTAGAGTTATTGTTGAAAGGCCCTGGGGTCTCGGGACGGAATTAATTTACTGATTATGGTAATTGCTTTTATAATAAGTTAACAACAAGGTGTAACAATGTATAAAATTGTCATTATACATAGGCAGGTATAATAACAGGATGTAGCAATATGCAAATGATATTCAATTTCGTCATTATATAACCCTAGGCTACGCAGCAGGAAAGCAATGAGTAACTGGCGGGGTTTTAACGAATTCATAGACAAAGTCATGGATTCTTTTTAATGTATCTAAATACTCGGGGTTTTATATTTAATATGATATTAATGTCTGAATCTATTTCACAAACTTATATGTTATCATTTGATACAGAAGATAGTATCAGCATAAAGGAGGGGGGGGGGGCAAAATGTTTATTATTTTAACAAAAGCCTTAAAATTTGAAGCTAAATAAAAAACAAAACAAAAAAAACTTATCTGATTTCGCGAGCTATATTTAAAGCACCTAAAATCATGACCATCTTTAAATCAGAATTTATCATAACAGTAAGAAATATATATTTAACACTCGATAATAAGTTTCATTTTAGACTTTTGTAATAACGCCGTGTCAGATTGTAGTGGATTTTTCGTCCAGGATTTCCGGGGTTTTGTGCTTTTTGAAAATCTGGATCGGACAACCCTAATCAGATTAAGGATTTTAAGCCTTCGATATGAATAGAGAATGGGTGGATTAGTCGAAACGGACAATCGAGACAATTGGTAACAAGTGTCAATACTCAGATAGAAGCTATTGGTTTTAGTTATTAACTTAATTGTCAATTGACAGTAGTCTATCTGTACCGTAATTCAACAAAATAGATACCCATGGATGTGTGTTATGCCATGTGGACGTGGTTACGCGATGTAGAGAACCGACCAAGATGGTTTGGAGTCATATGTCGGGATTGACTATCTTTATTTAAAATCTGTTAGTCTAAATTGGTCTAAGTGAGACTAATCGTTAAAACATTCCATTAATTGCTGTTCAATTCAAACGAAATTTTTTATAAAATATTACGTCTAACCCAAAAACACCGTAACCCTAAATTCTTCCGGAAACCGCCATCAAACATTACAATAATTAACCATATTATTCTCATCAGCAAGGCTAGTAGACTACCCATTAAATAAAGTTGTATATACTTATTATATGACAAATAAAATAATCTCTAATGTCTTGCAATGTTAGAATAAATCCCCATCCTGCGCCATAAAACGCTAAAGTTTTTCCTGATACCCCGTCATGCAATGTGCATTTTGAAACTTATAAACGCTCGATTCGAATCTTTGGTGTCAATGACCTGTCTAGATATAGAACAATATGCGACGGTTTACAAACAGGTTGTAAAGCATATGTTCAGCAAATCATGTCAGTTTTGGTCATAAATCTCGAACTCGTGATAGCGTTATCAAATTAAATCTCTGTCAAGAGTACAAAATCTCTTACCTTTTGGATCCAAGCCTTTATATTGAGGTGGAGTAACTGGTGATGATGGGGAGGGGGTTTCTCTACTTCTACTGTCGGGTGACTTGCCAGGGAGGGACATGAGGGGGGTCACGGCTCTTCCCTCTCCCCCGCTTGAGATACTTCCTTCAGAATCACTACCAAATGGCGTCACGTGACCTGTTCTTCCGACGTCGATTTCTTCCTCTTCGTCTGTGATGTGATGCTCGTATTTTGATGTCATCGACTGCATTTTTAGTTCTGGTTATTTTAAAAGACTAAAGCAACACACGCCCTTTAAAAAAAAGTT
Source organism: Patella depressa (assembly GCA_948474765.1). Classification (NCBI taxonomy): domain Eukaryota; kingdom Metazoa; phylum Mollusca; class Gastropoda; family Patellidae; genus Patella; species Patella depressa. Next base: position 53,777,670 of record OX419719.1, read on the forward strand.
CCACTGTATTTAAAATAACCAATTCCTTTGTTCAAGTAAACATCATAAATCAGTAGACGTCATTAACTAGAAAACAGCAATGTTGAGTTAAACTGTTTTAAATATTGCTGACATAAACCTTCACCATACACTAGAAAAAAAAACTTGTGTCACGTTGCTCGCTATGATGGTTATAAGCGATGTGTATAGTTAGGTTGACGGATGACAATATGATGCAGAAGTCGCAGAAACATAGATCTCTATAAATCGTCAAGGCGTTCAGTCACGTGGAACAGCTCTCTTCCAGACGTTTATCACACTCTGTATAATCATATGTTTAAAATCTGGCCTGTAAATCTGGACTAAAAATAAACGACAAAAGTCAATCAAAGCCTTTCATTGCAAAAATGAAATAAAAAGGGGAGTGGTCACGTGGTCTTTGACGTCTTTCTTAACAACCATCAATCAATGAATGACAGTTAGTATGAGGCATCTGATTGGTTTACAGGTAATCACCATATCATTTTAATGATTGGTCGTTAATGATGGACCATTCGTTCTTTTCTGAGAACAAATTAAGAGAAATATAACACAAAAATGAGTAGGGAGATATAATTTGATGTAGACCGAATGTATATTATATACGATTATATGTAAGTTTTAGTAGCGGAGCTCAAAATAAATCTAAAATAACACAGGGCGAAAGCAGGAAGTCAATTCCATTTGGCTACCCAAAGGCTTACTCTATTTAAATCATCATATTTCAGATGAGAATCTGTGAAAACATTTCAGATTTAGAATGCTGATATATCGCCTTTTATAAAGCCATTTGAAAATAATACCACTTGCATAAAACGGTAGACATTACGTGATCGTGATTAAGCCTTCAGTAAACAATGGTGGATTATTAAGATAAAATATCTAACAGCCCCAAAAATCTGAAGCGATGTTCTCCCTAACGCACAACATTCCATACACAGGGGCGGATCTAGAAATTTTGAAAATGGGGGGGGGCGCCGCAAAATGAGGGCACTGACCGCGGAGACGGGGCACGCCGCTGAGAGGGGGTGGGGGCCCAAGAAAATTATCCGTCATTTCCTTGCCTCTCTAGCCAATTCAAGAGCTATTTGGCTGATATTTTCGTCTAAACGTTTGGAAATCGTAGAAAAAGAGCCTTAAAATCGAGCAAAAAAGCTAGTTGAAAGGCACTTTCAGTAGTAAAAAAAGGGCACTGTCGAAAATTAGGGGTGGGGGCGCAAGGGGCGCCCCCATTGAATCGGCCTCAGATCCAGTCACCTTCTTGGGGGTTCATGGTTGCGCAGTGAGTATCTAGTCGTTCTATATTCGGAAGACCAAAGACCTGTCTGTGTACAGTTCCGTGTGCACGTAAAAGAACCATTGGTAGTTGCGGACGGTAGCCTAAACCTCATTAAGTCCACTTTCTTGATATAAATAAATGAAGACTACAAAAATGTGTCTTCCTATTTACAGGGAATTCAGCTTCTTTATAAAAAAGAAAAAAAACCCATCTTATTGGTGGTGATCGCCTCACCAGTTTGTTTATTATTAATCAATCTCAGTTGTGGAGTCCAAGAATTATAAATACGTAAAATAATATTCCACAATGCGCAACAAATAAATGATTGTCTACATTTATGAAAACTTGTTTTCTGTCACATCACGATCAGAGAAATATATACACCATTTTGTAGTTATAAATGACAGGTAAACTTGACATAAGAATTTACAGGCCTATACATTGTAAATGTTTTAAAAATCTATAAATATGATATAGAGTTTATCATATAAAAAGCCTTTTCGTGCAATAAATGAAGACGACAGTTTTGATGGGAACGTTATAAATAAGTAATTGCAGATAAACAACATAACAAAACATGTGATAAACACGGATAGAAGGAATTAAATAAAAAAAAAAATCTGTTTCAACAAAGTGAATCTTAATATGAACACGTCTATCCCAATAATACTGTAACGAAATCCTTACGATGTGTTTTAAGTGTATTTCGATATAAAAATATAACCGTATAACGAAATCCTTGCGATGTGTTCTATGTGTTTCTCGATAATAACGTAACGAAATCTTTGCGATTCGTTGTATGCGTATCTCTGTAAAACCGTAACGAATCCCTGAGGTGCGTCGTTCAAAACGTATCTAAATAAATTTTGAATGAAACCCTTGCGAGACGTTCTATCTGAAATAAAAAAATGTCGAAGTATGATTTCTGTAGATGGATGTTGGGAGTGTGTGTGTGGGTGGGGATATCTATCTCATAACTTCTTTTTTTCGATAAATCCCCGATTTACGGCGAATGTAACACACACCTTTCTAAGAAGACATAGATAATATTTTTCGTTTTGAAGATCTTTTTTCTTTTAAAAAATCAATCTTCTTTTTTCTGTGCATATATATCATACACTGAATTAGTCTTTCTAGACTTTGGGCGGCTTTTCTCAATAAACCTTTCTGTCGGAAAGTGGATTGAGCATATTTATAATTAATTCAAGATATTGCTACGGATAGCATTAGTCTATAAGCTTAAAATCTGATCAATTTCGTTTCGTTGTTTTTAGTTGTGTGTTGTTGTTTTTTTTAATTTCAGATGGTTTCAACAGTGAATACAGTAGGCGGAATGAAATTTGAACTATAAAAAAAAAACGAAATAAGATCTATGTTTTAATCAGATTGTGAAGTGTAATTTTTAGACGAAGAAGACTTCTGGTTTTAATAAGACTTAAACTTTAAAATAATTGACGATATGTTGAGAGCAGCGGAGTTTTAATTACAAGTTAGTTTAACCCCCTTTCCTATCTCCTTAACACCCCTTAAAAACACACCCATAATCAAGGAGGGGTCGAAAAGGGGCCATAAACACCCTAAAAATCAAAACCTTTGACAAACGCCGAATCTCAGATTTCTAGATAAAGGACAACAGAAGATTAGATATAAACTTTAATAAAATAAGAAAAAGATCAGTTGAAAATTTTGACCATATTATCGCCTTACTAATCCTGTAGACTTAGAGCTTTTATCGTATGATAATAAAACAATCAGTAACTTCATCTCCGATTGGATTTTCTAGAAATTTATAAAAAAAAAAACAGTGAACAATCCGATGATTGGATAATTGCTATAGCACTTGCCTCCGAATAACGATCAATGTATAGTTTAAGAAGAAAAAAAACAAATTCGAGGGTAGCGGTAAATTTCAAAGAGATTTTAAAACAATACGTTTAATTTTACAACCCCGTAAACTTTTTGAAACAATAGAAAAATATACTTTAGGACGCTGGAGTTTTAGTGAATTCGTTAATTGTGAGAGAATTTTTATCATTCAGTTGTTAGATTAATTATTTGTAAGATTTACACTACTTAAGTTATATTTAGCAATAACCCATCGTTTCTAATCAAACGATGGTTGTCGTGGGAAAAAGGGTAAACTGTTTTATCGAAAAATTTAAATAGTTACTGGAAAGTTACACCTAATTAAATCTTTTACCAATTAGAACATTTTGTCCATTTAATATCAATATCCTAATTGGTGATAAAATGTTCGTGGGATAAAATTCCTCTGTTGTAGGACCCTTTAAATGAACAAACAAGTACGAATCTATGAGCACAATCGTATTGCAATTGGAACAAAATGAAGAATATCACCAAGTGTGTACAAAACCAGTATCTCGTTCAAAACTGAACGATGCGATCAACCTTTGTGTTAATTGATATAAAAATTCTAGCTTAATATGGATTAAAGGTCATTTTATGCACAACAGGTTTATAAATTTTGGTAAAGTTTTGTTATGTATCAACATAATTTGTCGTGTTTAATTCTGATGAGGGGGATTGGGTGGCACGGGTTTGGGGTTGTATTTAACCTGCAAAATTAATGATGCCATAAAATAAAAGTAGAGTACCGATGATGATGTGCAGTTGCTGTTCTGTTTTGTGGTGATGACGTCCTACTGGAGTTAGATACCCGTCCGTTATTACAATGGATTATAATGTTATTATACAACAGTTGGTGTTTAACATGGGTAATATGTACTGGGGATTATAGTAACACCTTCACGTCTGCTTCTAACACAACAATCGCCACGGACATTGTATGTAGGCCTATAATACCCTCCAGCATCGTATCTGAACACAATAACATACACGAAATGGTATGATAACCATTGTATCTTGATCGTTATCGCCCATTGATTTATCCAATCATCTAACACATTACGAATAAAACTGAAACAATACGAGGTGTCTGATTGGCCTTTTAGTCACCTTCTGCGAACCAACGAGCAAATCTTAGCCCCGGGCGAAGAAAGATCAGAGAGCAAGTAGGGGTGGAGATAATTTTAGGGGCTGTAATTAAATCCAATCATAGAACAATTAAATAAATTACTAAGTGTTATTAAATGCTGGAAGGTCTGAATATTAAATCAACTGAAGGTAGTTAAGTTACACCATTACAAGGGTTGTTATCAGTTCTTGAAATGCGTCAGTCATGTTTGAAATTGAATCACTTATTATAGATTATATATACAGGTTTAAACCGATCGATATAGAGATATCAATATTTCATGCTTGTAGCATTATTTATCAGGGGCGGATCCCCCCCCCCCCCCCGCTCAGCTACATAAAAAAAAATAATGCCTTGCATCAATGAAATTACATCACAAAGTGATCCTACATCAGTAGAAAAACGATTTCTCTGTTTAAAAAGCTCAATTTGTATGTGTGCCTATGTAATTTAGAGACGATGATGGCAGATTTCCGTAACCGAAACCTGGCAAACCCCCTCCTGCAAAAATTCCTGGATCCGCCCCTGTTTATATATTATATACACATGGTAAGGATCTGAATTTCACATTTAACGTCTTTTGAAGCAAACGATAAACCTGATGGGATTTAAAACAAACTTCCCGAAATTCAACTGTTTAGAAATAAAATCGTATTCGTTACGCAACGCCCCCCCCCCCTCCATACACCCCAATGTCTCGTGAGTTTTGATTTTCAAAATGGAACGGAGTTTAACGTCCTACTTTTCTGCACTGAGTGAGCTAATGAAGACAGACATACGCCATACAGTGAGCTATGAGGGATATTTTACCCGGACAGCGGCGCTATGGTCTACTCTTACACCAAATTTCAACTGTGAAAGGTTCTTTTAAGTGCACACGAATGAGTGCACGACACCTTGGTTTTCCGTACCATTCGAACACCAGACCTATACGTCCTACACCTATACGTCCTATATTCTCGGCCAACATCGGGATGGATCACGGGACCTCCAGGTTAGCGAGCCAACATCTTTCTATCAAAAGAGAAAAATAGGTTGCCAGGCAACGAAACATTCGCCCACACAGCAGCCAAATCGTCCGGGCAGTCAACAAGAGTTGTCGCATATTAAGGAATTATCAGAAAATCATTAGAATTTGTTTGGTTTTTATAATCAAACGGTTTTTTTTTTTAAATCAGATAATAATTGTGACCTCCAGAGGCACAACAAGCTAAAAAGGGTGATTTTTCGTACAATCAGGGGACATAATTCAGGAAGTAATGACCCGATGGGCGCAAATATCGAAAGGAACCAAGACCTTTGGGTTATAAACATACATGTCAAGTTTCATCAAAATCAATTCAAAATTGTGACCTCTATAGGGTCCACAACCTTGATATAACATATTTTCACACTATTCGTGTACAAATGGCGGCCATTTTGGTCGTCAATTCTATTCCGATTTTCACGTAATTCAAACTCTCTCTTCATTACCATGTAACAGTGATATATTTAAACGTTATTTTAAATCGGATAATAATTTTGACCTCAAGAGGGACCAAAAGCGAACAAAAGCGATTTTTCGGACAATCCGGGGACATAATTCAGGAAGTTATGATCCAATGGGCGCAAATATCGAAAGGAACCAAGATCTTTGGGTATAAAACATACATGTCAAGTTTCATCAAAATCGGTTCAAAATTGTGACCTCTATAAGGTCCACAACCTTTATATAACAACCTACAGAGGGACCACAAACTAAAAAGGGCAATTTTTTTGGACAATCAGGGGCCATAATTCAGGAAGTTACGATCCGATGGGCGCAAATATCGAAAGGAACCAAGATCTTTGGGTTATAACCATACATGTCAAGTTTCATCAAAATTGGTTCAAAATTGTGACCTCTATAAGGTCCACAACCTTGATATAACATATTTTCACACTATTCGCGTACAAACGGCGGCCATTTTGTCCGTCAATTTTGGTCCGATTTTCACGAAATTCGAATTCAACCTTCATAACCATGTAACGGTGATATAATCAAACGTTTTTTTAAATCGGATAACAATTTTGACCTCCATATGGACCACAAGCTAAAAAGGGCAATTTTTCGGACGATCAGGGGCCATAATTCAGGAAGTTACGATCCGATGAGCGCAAATATCGAAAGGAACCAAGATCTTTCAGTTATAAACATACATGTCACGTTTCATCCAAATCGGTTCAAAATTGTGACGTCTATAAGGTCCACAACCTTGATATAACATATTTTCACACTATTCGCGTACAAATGGCGGCCATTTTGTCCGTCAATTTTGGTCCGATTTTCACGAAATTCGAACTCAACCTTCATAACCATGGAACGGTGATATAATCAAACGGCTTTTTAAATCGGATAACAATTTTGACCTCCAGAGGGACCACAAGCTAAAAAGGGCGATTTTTCGGACAATCAGGGGCCATAATTCAGGAAGTTACGATCCAATTGGCGCAAATATCGAAAGGAACCAAGATCTTTGGTTTATAAACATGCATTTCAAGTTTCATCCAAATCGGTTCAAAATTGTGACCTCTACACTGTTCACAAGCTAAAAAACGTGATTTTTCGTACAATCAGGGGCCATAACCCATGAAGTTACCGTCCGATACATGCCAATATCAAAAGGAACCGAGATCTTAGGGTGATAAACCTATATTTTAAGTTTCATTGAAATCGGATAAAAATTGTGACCTGTAGACTGTTCACAAACAATTGTGGACGGACGGACGGACGGACGGACGAACAGGGGCGACGACAATATACGTCCACATGAAAATGTGGGCGTATAAAAACAGTAATTGACAACCAATATAGTATATCTAAGAAGGCAGACGTTCCCCCATAATACACCGCAAGACGTATTCATTATCCCCGTTGGTGCAGAAAAGTAAGACGTTAAACCCCCAACTCCAACTTATAATCTGCCGACTGCTGGGCCTACAACAGCCCGGTGGCTGAAACGAGGAAATTCATACATTAATCATCATGCAACAGCTTAAAATAATCACGTCAGTCCCAAACAAGTGTCAAATTTGTGACATTTTATGTTGTTTTGATCTTTTAAAAAATAATATACATATATTTATATAACTATATAACATTAGGGAATCAAAGATAAACAATTATATTCTATCATTAATTAAGAAACATTTACAGATTTAGTCGACTTTGGCCAATTTAAATTGAAACAATTCTGATACTAAGCAACTGATAATACTTTAAATTACATTTTAAAAAGAAAAATACTATAATATTAATGATATGCTTCACGTGTGTCTATGGGCGTATAACTGTTGCTATTATGGAACTGTTTACGTTTAGATTAATGATGTGCTTCATGTGTGTCTATGGGCGTACAACTGTCGCTTTTATGGGACTGTTTACATGAAATTCACGTGGTGCTGGAGAAAGCAATTTAACTGCTATTCTTGGACTAAGGACAATCGCCATAACCATTGAAAACACCATAGTTCTCACCAGGCTAAGGGAAATTGTTCTATTTATTTATATTTTGATGAAGCGCTTGCCTTTTACATGGTCTTAATACATTGAACTATCGTCATCGTCATAATCATCTGTCAAGGATGAATTGTTTACATCACATGGTCTTCTTGATACTGACGAGTCATTAGGCAGAACTATGATATCATTTATGACTTCTGATAGTGATTCTATATCTTCTAGAATATCATCTATCTGGGCCGATGTTTGGCTGGCATTCAGATTGGTTTCTATCTGATCGGATGTTTGAATTACTGCTGGCGATTCCCTATCTTCTAGAATACCATCTATCGGGGCCGATGCATGACTGGCATCCAGAATGGTGCCTAGCTGGTCGGATGTTTGAACTTTTGTGCTGATATCAAAAGAATCGTCTAAACATGGTGGTAGTTTAACTTTCATTTTACTACTTTCGTTTTCTTGGCTTAGTTTGTCTACCTTTAGCGTACACACAGAATCAACGATTGACTCAATCCCTTTAATTATTTTGTAATCCAAATCATGTACTATATGACTCTGTGGGATATATTCCTTGTCGGAACTGGAGAGTGAAGCTATTATTTTGCCACTAACTGGAATTCGATCGTTTATATCTTTCATAAAGTCATCTGTTATTGTTGTTACAAGGTATTGACTATTACTCTCAATATTTCTGGAATTGTTAATGTCTAAATTAGTGGAACTATTTTCATCATCTTCGTCGTCCTCGCCCGGTTGTCTCCGGGATCTGATCTGTGTAGCTAAGAATCCAGTTATTACCGGGAGGGTCGTTTTGAAAAAGCGGACACCCTCCACAGGTTGTTCGCCTACTATATCTTTGAGATCTTCAGGATACACATACGCTTCAGTATCAAGTCTAAGTTTAATTGTTGCTTCTTCCGGTTGTACTAATTCTTTGAAATGTTGCTGAAATTGCTGTGGGGAAGGCATATCATTGAAGGTTGTTCGACTTGTTCCTGGTGTTAAAGTTACTCTAGATTGCGCCCAGTCTAAATTATCTTGACTCCACTGTCCGTTTTCGTGCATGCTTTCTAATTTATTTGCAAGCGGGGTTACCCTTTCTCGGCTATGCACTGACGTTTCAGATTTAAGATTTGTTCGGTCCCTATTTTCTGGAAGCTGGATGTCTGTTCGACTGCAATACGGACGAGTTCTGCTGAGCCCCTCATCGATGTGACGAATGTAAGATGTAACTGTGGTAGGATCACTTGATGGTCTCGTTGCTTCACCCCCTTCAGAATTTTTTACATGTCTCAGAATCGGCCCTGAACCTAAATGTTTTTGGATTTGCTGCGGCGAAGAAATATCACCGAAGGTTGTTTGATTGGAGCCTGGTGTTAAAGTTACCCTAGACTGCACCCAGTCTAGAATATCTGGATTGCTTTTTTCAATGCCGTGCGTGACTTCTGGTTGTTTTGCTAGAGGAGTTATCGTTTCTCGGTTATACTTAGAAGTATCAGAAACAGGACTTATCCGTCCCATGCTTTCAGTAAGCGGGATGTCGGTTCGACTGTAATATGGATGGATTTTACTGAGCCCCCCTTGGATGTGATGAATGTAAGATGTTACAGTGCAAGGATCATCATCATTTTTGGAAATTTTCTCCTGTCTGAAAGTCGGTTCTGAACCCGACTGAAGATATTGTGGGGGCTGGTGACTATGAATGTAAGAAGAATTGGACACCCTTGTTGACATTCCTATTCTCATATTACTGTTGTTGATTGATTTCAAGTCCTGAAACTCCTTCTCTCCTTCTAGATCGTATTCTCTGAACGAAGGGTTTGTCACAAAACGACCACCAGTTTCGTTTAAATGACTCTCACCCTGTGAAAATGTTTCATCATTACTTATTTTTGAAATGATTTCATTCACCCTTTGATTGGAACCGGTTCGCCCTTTTTCTATGCTACTAGAATCTAAAGACAAACCAGAGCGTGGCATTGACTTTAGTGGCGTCATTTGAATTCTAGTACTATGGGGTGACTCATATTTTTCAATTTCGTCTTCTTTGATGTCATCAAGATTAAATCTCACGTCTTCGTTGTGTTCCACTACTACCGCATCTGTATTTGCTACATCACCACCGTAGTGTTGTTCATATAACTGTTGATCTAATAACATTTCTTCATTTTCGGCATCTTCAGGCAATTCATATGGTTGTTCAGTGGTCACCGATGCTTCGAGCTCCGACAACTTCACCACCAGGTCCACTATAAACATAAAAGCACAGAGATTTAAGTAAGTTAACAGGAAAATAGGAAAGGTGATGTTGTTAAATACTAGATACCCATTTACTATAAACATAAAAGTACAGAGATTTAAGTAAGATAAAAGGAAAATAAAGGTGATGTTGTTTACCCATTTGTTTTTACACTGTATTTTTGTATAGTGTTGTTTTACGGTAATTTATCAAATGTTGGTTGATTCATCTATTATATTTTGGGCTTTGATGGCCCAGCGTGTATGACACATTAGGTTCCGGGTTCGATCCCGGTATTGATCTAGAAAGTTTTTTTTTTTCATTTGTGCAGGGCGGAAAGTATGGCGTATAGTCGTTTGGATGGAAAGAAAACGGAGGTCCACCCAGTTACTCGTTCATTAGTACGTATAAGTACTCATATCAACTGATATATGATGAAGAGTAGACGGACACACATATCCAACAGAGCGTTTGTTCGTCTGCATTTCATTTCTTATAGTATTTATCAAACTTTACAGTACGGGTATAGTAAAGCTGGTGTCAACGATTATAAATGTACCTAGTACCTACCAAGGTAATCTTCCAGGTCGTCGTTCTGCAGCAGAGCCGTATGCTCTGGAGAAAGTTGCTGTTCAGTTTCGGTTTCATCTTCAGAACTGCTTTCTTCATTATCAGCCAAGCCTTGCTTTGACGGACTAGAATATTCCAGATCTACTCTGCGTTCTGAGGGCGTTTTGAAAGACAGCTTCCTATTATTTAGCTGAGCAGGGGGAGATGAACCTGTTTCTCCGGAGATATTTTGTTTGGATCCGGACATCACATGCTTCAGGGTATCAACATATCCCTGGAAGACCGGATTTTTTGACGATGCCGCCCTCATTGAACTTGTTCTTCTAATGAGCTGATCAGAAAGCAAGTCACGAGCCTCGGGTGATAAGTCATTTAGTCTAGATCTGATTATTCCCAGACTATCCTTTCTACCCAATTGCCTTCTACCGGCTGCAATATCGTCTAATTCCTTCTGTGATACTGGGTAACGATGACCGATATCTAAAAGAAGTAATACAAACTTTTACAAAAAACTATAAAACAAAACGAAATTTGTATTTCAGGCACTCATACAGTTGAATCCGTATACGCAAATAATAGCAATGATCTATTTCAGTTTGTGACATGATTATTCAGACACTTACAGATATAGCGACGACATAAGCCACTGTCACTCTATCTGAAAATCACTGAGCCATCTGAAACGATCTCGATATTTGCTTAAATGGTTTAGGTAACTCATTTGAGGAATCTTCAATTGTATGAGTGACTTGATAATGGCGACGAACTCTTATCACTGTAACTTCAGCATCGGGGCACTTACAGAGCGTGGAATTTCTTGATTTATCCAGCCCCTTGCACTGTTCTGCATCGACCGGTATACTGAGGTAAAAGCTTCAGATAGTTACACAGGACTTGGATTACGGTTTGCAAGGGTTTTTACTCTTTAACCCCGAATAGACCAGTACACCCCCTCGCGTTTAACATATTACCTTAACTTTGCCTTAATTCTTAGGCATACCACATTTTCCCTGCAGCGTCCCAAATGTTTCGTTAACAACACCGCGTAACAAAGTGGATAGACAAACAAATAAACAAACTCATAATCCAAAGTAAAATAGACTATAGACACAAATTATTCAAACTTACAATGCTTCTTTATAACACTCAGCTTTTTGTCTTTTGGTCTGCAACAGCAACAGAAGATATCCTGACACAATTGATTAGAAATAGTCAGGGTATCTGGCGGTTCGGGTACATCTCGGCCATCTCTAATAGCTTCCCTATAGGCATACTTTAAATCACTCCTGCAATTAAAGAAAGGGTAATTCATAGGGACACAGCAAATTAAATGAGAAATTCGTGACGTTTGTTCCATTATTGATAATTTGTGTTGGCTACCTAAGTTGAAAAATGTAAATATAGGGTAATATTTACATAAATATAGATTATGATTACATCTATACAAGTATATTGAAATTTCTTATAGGTATCCGGTAATAGTATCCATCCTACATATTCGTGGTGCTCAATTGTCAGTCTGGAACGTCCCGTCCCTTTCGATCCCTGGTGTGAGCGTATGTGGCATGGAGATAGGGGCGCCTTCTCAACCTCGTGAGTTTCCTCCGGGCACTCCGGTTTCCTCCCATTGCTAAGCGAATTATTGAAATAAAATTGAAACCATATTTTAGTCCCAAAATGACTTAGTTTGTGTCGAGTGGACGTTAACACCCCCCCCCCCCTCTCTCTCTCTCTCTCTCTCTCTCGTTATACAGTCGGCACATGTGTTTTCACTCGATTGACAATAATTTTTGGAATTGAAAGAATTTCACTTTTGAAAAATGGACGCGCAAGTTAAAGGGGGACAACTCATGTTTTAAAAATATCTTAAAGTGATGTTACACGCGTTTCACAGTTGAAATATTTGTATTTTCACTCTTTAAAAATTACTTGTGTTGATTTATTTGTTCACTTGGTGGTAACACTAGTAACAGTAAATGTTAACTTACTTTTTAGACCAGGTTCTACAGGCATGAGTTAACAAGAAAAATGAAACAAATACTGCTACCATAAATAAAACGGTTGAATGTGTAGAGAAATGAAGATGACGTTCAGTTAAACGCGGACTTCCAATTCTATACTCATGAAGACTCATTACATTCTGGGCGTAAGCTTCCTCTGAAATAAACATTTTTTTTAAATTAAAAAAGAAATAATTAGAAAAACATCGATTAACTATATGTATCAATGCAGACATACTCTCGCACGCAAAACGTAAGCGGTGGCTATTTCCTATAAAGAGTCGCGGTGGTTCAATGAGTAAGACGTTGGCTCGCAAACTGTGATGTCGCATGTTCGACCCCGGGGTTTTCTGATAAAGTTCATGAGGACTTTCTAATGTGGTTCCCCGGTGTCAAGGGTGTAGGACAGGGTGTCTAACAATAGACAACGTATAATCGTTCGAATGGGAAGAAAACGTGAGGAACCGTGTACTCATTGACATGCACGTAAAGGAACCCTTATCAGTTGGAATTATAAATATAAGTTTAGGCCAACGCCGTTGTCCGGAAAACATTTACACATAACATACTGTATGGCGTATTCTCCTGTCGATTAGCCCAGCCGGAGCAGAACAGTAGGACGTTACTTACACACCATTTCGGTGTGCGTTGTATCATAAGGTCTGTCATTAAATCGATATGCGTGGTTTCGATTTTCCAGTTGTGCGTGACAAGGAGTGGGGTCGCTTGTGTTAGCTCTTGAGGTGTTGGCTGAGTATGTTTCTGTCAAAGAACAATGTCTGGTCGTTCGGATAAGACGATAAACCTTGACACCGTACACACAGAAAAATCCTTGGCAAGCTAGGTCGTTCCCAACACAGGACTTTAAAACCTATTTCATTTGTAAAAGTACGTTGATGGAAGGGTGGGGGGGAGGGCACGTATATAGAATTCTCAAACCAATCACCGTGTGACTTTGGGTGAAAACATTAATAAACATCATCATTTAACCTTGAAGGTGATGGGAGATTTTCGTGATTAAAATTGGGTGGGGGTGGGAGTAGTTATCTGGGTGGTGGATATGGAAAAGCCACTTACTTTTTTGACATGTGAATCCAGAGAAACCCGGAGGACATTTACAGATAAAGCTGTTAAAACCACGTGCGACATCAATCTCACATACTCCATTGTTAAAGCACGGCTCTGATGTACATGGATCTTCTGTAAAGAAATAGAATAAATAAAACATGTTTTCTTTGAAATTGGTCGGTGAAGGATAGAACCAAACTGACCAGCAGTAATATTCGCTCGAACGCCAGTATCACTGATAGCTTGGACAGTGGTCGCGATAATTAGCTCTGAATATAACCCCTTTCTTCGGCAAATTAAATTCGAAAACAGCTATAAACTTCATGTGGTTATAGCTAGCTGTACGAATTATTGGGGCAAATGATCGCGGAATTATCACGCCATTCAATAGTGTACAGTAGAAATTCATTAATAATATGAAATAGATTTTAACTTTCTACTTTTCAGTACAAAACGGGGCGGATGGTGACGGATGAACAAATGGATTGTTGTGGGTGGGGGGGGGCGTGTTCGAGTAGCAGCGCTACGACTTTTTCTCAATTCGTATTACAACGGAACACCAGTTTTCGTCTCATTCGAACGACTAGATACTGTTCTTTACAACTGACACGATAAAACCAATTTTCTCGGCCGACACCGAGATTGAAGACGGAACCGCCTGTTTACTCACAGGTCCGAATAACGTCCTATTCCCTTCAAACCCCGTTACAAAAACAATAATTACAGGAGAATTATCATTAGCCTACCTCTGTACTTCACACTTGCCTTTCCGCCCAATCTACCAATAACTCTTTCTAGTCTGTCTTTAAAGGTAAAGGAAAATTATCAATATAAAATACTTTCATCATAATAAATACAGCATTAATTTGTGATCGGATTAGATTTAATATAGTAATTAGTAATAGCAGTTCTTATTTTGGATTAAATGGCTTGTCCGAGAATATAGCCTAAATAAAAAAAACCCTGTAAAGCAGTAGATCTAAATTGATCCAGTGATGCAGCCAATTCAATATTAAAGTCTACAACAATCATTCCTAATTTCTTCTACTTTTCGCCACAGACAAAAGTTAAAGATTGAAGAATTCGAGTCGTGCGTTTGACTCCTTGTTGAGGAATTTCAATCTGGGATTTATCGAAACCGGGATCGAATCTAATAAATACCGTTGCTCTCACCTTTCTGCACGTTTATCAGAAGAATATCAGGGGCTTTGGAATTCTCCTTAGAACTGACCTCTGTTATTGCTTTTGCCGACTTTTTGCGGGTGTGTTTAGGTTTGCTAGATCTACGGGAACGATGACCTAGATTTTCTCCGTTGACAAGATTAGAAGAATCGTCATCAACCAAAGTTGTCTTAACTATCTTCCGGTCATTATGTTTTACGTCGGAACTTGTACATTGTATAAAAATAAGGCATATTAAAGACAAGATGAACAAAACTTTATGATGGTTCATTTTGATGCTTTATGGAAGCGTCCATCTTGGAATTTATGTCATATTCTTCTTTGGTTGCTATGTTGTTGTGACGTCATAATACGCGTGACGTAAGACAGTACTTTAAATCAAACAGAGTTGCCTTCCCCTTGCAGTCCACACTGGATAGCGAGACTTGTGTGGAGATTGACTAAAAAAAGATAGAGGACTTTATATTATAATAAATATTATTATTGACCTGTACACATTCGCTGCATCACGACTGAATAAAGAATGTATAGTAATGTAAGTTAGGGCCGTTTGAACTATTGAAAACTAATTTAACTAATGGGAGATTAGATAACGAGTTGGCATTTCTCTCCACAATAGTTAAAAACTAGGTAATGTAAAGGCAATTTGCTGAAATTTTAGTCGAATTAATTCACTATGAACTTAGAACTAAGCGAATGAAGGTTCCGCTTAGCCTCGGTCATCATATTCACTTGATTTGATATTTTCCGCAGGTCAATCTTACACTTATAGGTTTTTGTTTTTCGTGTAGTGCGGTCCCCCTGCACTTACTATTACTATTACTAACGTCGGAAAGACAAAGCCAGTAGTCTCGGTTATCCACTTTTATCAGTAAATCACGAAGGAAAATATTTCAGCGAATTGAACTACAATACAACAACAATCTCATGCTAGCCTCGACATCGAGAGTTGTTATGGTCTGAATAAAATAATTAATGTCTAATTAATAGTTTTTATAACATTTCAGGCCTAAAGAAAGACCTACAATAGGCAGATTTTGCTCTTGCATAATGCATGTTTAATTATCTTTTTCGTAAACGAGCACCGTCTTTATACATAATGCATGTTTTTCTTCTAATCTCATGTTCTTGGATACTTTATTTTATAACATAACAACTTACTGTAGGCCTAGGCAAGTCTGTAACTCAATATTATCCAGTCTTCCACATCGCAAACACGACTTATTAGTCAATATAAATCAACACTGGTTTGTTATCTTAAGATGGTGGGCTTTTGATAGGGCCTATGTGATATTCAAAACAAAATGAGCATTTTAAAATTGGCACACGAATCACGTGTCAGAATGCTTTCGAGTGCCATTTGTAATACCGTAACTAGATGATCGAGGCAAAACATAATTATGGAGAACGCTAGATCGTTGAAAGCACATGATATAACTATTACTAGCACATATGACGTCATGTGGATTAGAGTTATAGTGACCTATAGTATGCCTATAAATATAAATCTACGGTTAGGGAAAGGTTTAGGCAAACTGATCCTGCAGTGAATATTCGCTTGGCCGCTACAATCACTGATAAGCATGACATCGACGAGGCTTAATGAGTACGGCATATATTAATGTTTTTACTCCGACAAATTAAATTCTCAAACATTTTTTTGAGGTAAAAGAAAAATAAATAAAGACGTTTGAAGTATTTGTAGTTAAAAAATATTTCCTATTTAGTGTAAATGGGTATTAAAATGAGTAAAATGCATCATTTTGCCCGAAGCAGTTAGGTGTTAAGTAAACATTGCACTAGCCGTTGAGCCAATGACTACGAGGCGTGCAGTCAACGCACGTGTTTTGGACAGGCATCCGTTACAGAGATAATTCGTAAGTAATTCTCTGTTCTGTGAAACAGATTGAGGTTTAGGGTGTGACGATTTCATCAAAGTCTCGCTGTGTACACAGAGCTAGCGCTAGCTCTGTTGGATTTCGGTGTAAGGCTAGGCCGTTGCGCCGCAGACCGGACAAAATTTCCCTCATAGCACAGTGTATGGCGTATGCCCGTCTTCATTAGCCCAGGTCGGAGCAGAACAGTAGGACTTTGTATTATAAGTTATAGAGGCCGATTGGTGTCATGTTGTGATGTCGCCCTTCATAAGGCGACAACCCGACAATGTGACATTTTTACGCTAAATTACGACATTTCAAATGTTGTGTTTAAAATGTCGGTTTGTCGTAGTGTCGGGTTAAAATGTCGTGATGTCGGGTTGTCCGGTCGCCGCCTTATGAAAGGCACAATCCACAACATCACGACATGATACCAATCAGCAGCCATAATAATGAAATCGTACGAAAAATATCTAAATCATTGAAATCATCAGACGTAATTAAAACTGACCCTTCGCTAAAATAGTAAGTTAAAGGGGGACAACTACAACTAATGATCACTTAGACTGTCTTAGACCACAATTATATTTCACCATCTCGGTACAATTTGTAGTTCAATGAACATTATGTACGCCTGTATTAATTCTAGCTCCCTCTCCACTTTTGCATAGACACGTTTGTTGATTGATTTGGTTTTTGGATTAGAATCGATGAAGAGGGTTTGAATTAACATTTTCTTTCAGGCGTTGTTGGCAAATATTCATGGATTAGAGGCGGAATGATAGCCGGATATCTACAGCTGTGATATGTACTACTTCAAGTTTGTTATCCAGCATCATACAAATTTTGGAGCAAGGTCATTGATGTTTGTTGTCATGTCGGCAGGGAATTAAAGGGACCCGTTAAAAATTTTGTATACGTAGCTCAAGGTGACGATTATTGAAAGAAACAGTATTCAAGATTTGGATAAAGAGCTGACCGTTCTTGCTATAATAATAGTTCCAAAATAGATAAGGAAAAATGAGTATATTGAAAATTTTATTGAAGTTATTTTATTCATAGGCCTAGTTTAATTAAAGATGTAGATCAGATCGTCTATCATTGTTGTCAACCTAAACAACTCGCTAGCGTTTCAATCCATTTACATCTCGGCCATCCGAAAGTGAATGCAGATTTAGCTCTTCCATAATGCACATTTAATGATAATCTTCTGAAAGAGGCAAAAACTGTCTTTGTTTTATTTTCATTGCAAGTATTTTGATCTGAATAAACTAATATAATATACAACGTATAATAAAAATAGATATCGGGTTTATTGTCGACTTGATACTCGTTGGACCAGATTATTGAGTTGTTCTGTGGTCGCCACTCTTTCTACTGGAAAACAAAAAAAAATATAGTCTGAAATATTGTCCGTGTGTACTACCATCATATTCATTAGCTGACAGTTCTCGCTATATAAGGGATTATACTGGCAATTCCGCTACTTTCACTTTCAGTCAAATTACTTCACTCTGAACCGAGAAATCACCATTTTAATACATCTGTGACTTCATCGGATTCAAATCTGCTGAAAATCGGACCTATCAGTCGGCATCGACGGTTGTTTAGGGTCTTGTCAACGTAATAAATGTCTAATTAATAGTTTATAACAATTCAGGCCCAAAGAAAGACCTGCAATGTGCAGATTTAGCTCTTTTGCATAATGTATGTTAAGTAATGAGTAAATAACTTACGTTCAGTGACAATATCATCAACTGTATATTTCGGTTTTTGACAAGCACAAAACACTTCTTCACACAGAGTATTACTTATAGTCGCATAATCAGGTGGAAGTTTCTCTGGTAGAAGACCCATCGCAATTTCTTGTTCATATTGACCCACCAGCTGCGATCTAAACATTGAAAAATAAGATAATCTTTAATCTCGTAACATGTTTAGTTGTTGTTCTTATTGTTCTTCGGGGTGGCATTCTTCGAAAAAAGACTAAAGTCAATTCATGTACGATTGGCATGATCGAAACTCTCATGATTGGCATACTTCACAATTCCAAAATGGCCGCAATGACGTCATAATCGGTTCATATTACGCTAGTACTTGTTAAATCAGTTTTCCTTTTGCTTTTTGTCCATTATGAATTATGGTAATACCTCTCTAATACCGACATTGCCTTAGGGGGGTTGGATGGCCGAATGGTTAGCACGTGCGTGCTGTATCATAAAGCCTGTCATTGAGTAAACTGGCGTGGTTTCGAATCCCCGGTTGTACATGACAAGAAGAAGTAGGGTCGCCTGTAAAACCTCGTGGGTTTTCTCCGTTTTTCCGGGTCCTCCCACTGCTAAAACCCCCTATGCGCAAGCGAATTATTGAAATAAAATTAAACCATATGTTAGTCCCGAAATGACCTAGTTTGTGTCGAGTGGACGTTAAACCCCATTTCTCTCTCTCTCTCATATTGCCTTAATTGTGGTCTGTAGACATGTTAACTCACCTTCTAATTTGAACTCTGATGAAATGTATTGATATAAATAGGAATATTAGACCTAAGGGTATGCATACACTGAGAGATATAATCAGTACTAGATCAGGATTACTCTCATCATTCGACAAATTCTCTTCAGCACTGGTAACAATGGTATTAATTTCTAGAAACAGAAAAGATACTATTTTAACAAGATATTTAAACAAACTAAAGCGGGGAATGGTCGATACTTCAAATACATTTGTTATGATAAATTATATTAATCGCTTATTTAGACTGGATCATCCATTTTAGTCTCCGATGAATATTGGACTTAATCTATTGCGCGAATTATGATAGTGGCTATCATTGTGCAGTCATACTGTACAGTTGTGCGTTTAGTAGAAACACAATGTCCAAGATAGCATGTCACAGTGGTCGAGATAGATTGGTATCATGGTCAGTATCCATCTCACCAGCTACAGCCTCATCACCAGCCTCATCTCCAGAGAGTGCCTCCAAGTAAGATGCTGCAGAGTCTGACACTCACTAGCCAGCATGATACTCACACCTTAGTGATTCTTTGGGCAAGTCTTACGATCAGCTCATCAAACATATCTGGTAGAATTCTGAGGAAATTGTGAAAAGATGCAGGGTCTTTGCGCCTCAATTTAATTCAGGCATGAGGCGATTGAAGAGTCTAAACTGAGATCTTTGGATCGCTCAGCCATGGTCTAACCCAACATCTTCTTCACCTTGCCCTTCTTAGTCGTTTGATGATGTTTACAGCTGCAGCATCACTGCCTGCTGCAGTACAATAATCAATTGTTGTAGTATTATTAGCACCGCGCTTTCACCACACTTATGGCGATCTGGAAGCGCTCTGAGACCATTTTCCGTCGCCGTAGCAGCACAGTAAAGGCACCATTCTTGCCAGACTCGGATATTATACTTACGGAGAGTGGTGACTCGGTGAGGAAGACGTTTGCTCGCTAACCTGGCACGTCCCGTGTTCAATTCCGGTGATGGCCTAGAAAATTCACAGTGATTTTCTGCGTGGTTCCTACGTTCCAATGATGCAGGACAGAATGACTGGCAAGGAAAAACGTAATTTATATTTGTTCCGATGGGATGATAAACCGAGGTCACTTTTGCTTTCATTTTTGCACCAGAAATCAAAAGTGGATTGTTGCGTCACAATACCTTGATCGTACACAACCGCAAATGACCATCACTGGGCCCCCGATGCCCGTCTTTAGGACCCGACGTTAAACCCCATTTATTTAAAATATTCCGCTCGCGAGTTGAACAACAAGACTGGGGATTGATCAGTCATTAATTGACTTACTGGATTCGCAATGTCTCCCTTGATAACCCTTTGGACAAATACATGTATATTTCTTATCTCCCACTTTCTCACACACAGCTTTATTTCTACATGGTGACGTCAAACATGGATCTGTAAAGAGAAAATATAAATCAGTCAACTGGGAGAGAGAGAGAGAGAAATAGGGTTTAACGTCCACTTGACACAAACTAGGTCATTTTGGGACTAACATATGGTTTCATTTTATTTCAATAATACGCTTGCGCGTAGGGGTCTTTAGCAGTGGGAGGAAACCGGAGTGCCCGGAGGAAACCCACGAGGTTGAGAAAACGCCCCTATCTCCATGCCACATATGCTCACACCAGGGCTCGAAACCACAGCCGCAAGCCAGAGGTGACCGGCCAGCTAGAGGTCGAAGCGCGGCACTCTAGACAACTAGGCCATCCCAACTCCCCTCAGTCAACTGGGAAACCCCACACGAATAGTACTACGTGATATGGAGATATTATAGCGGTATTTGAAGTTCAATAACTTAGAAAGTCATAAAAACGACGGTTTCGTACAGCAGTGTTATATCTAGAATACTCAACAATTTATTAAACATCTTTTGGACCGTGACCGATAATAGACTTAAAACATAGACGGGGGCTTGTCACACTCCATAGAGAAGTGGGGTTTAACGTCCACTCGACACAAACTAGCTCATTTCGGGACTAACATATGGTTTAATTTCATTTCACTAATTCGCATGTTCGTAGGGGTCTTTAGCAGTGGGAGGAAACCTGAGTAACCGGAGAAAATCCGCGAGGTTGTACAGGCGACCCTACTCCTTGCCACGTATTATATACAACCGGAGATTTGAAACCACGCAAGTTGACTCAATGACAGGCCGTATGATACAGCGCGCGCACGCTAACCATTCGGCCATCAACCCCGCCCCCATAATATACATAAGAGAGTTCAACGGAATATGGACGATGAATGTGGGGTATAGGCCTATGGGGAAGCTGGGTGGAGGAGAGGGTGGGGGTAGCGGGGGATGCTATTGCTTTACCATTATACCTCCATGTTCTAATAAATTCTTGACTTCTTTCTTAATTTCCTTAACTTTCTTTAAATCTGTATTTTTGTTTACTTTGTCTCCCTTAACTGGTACAAGAGTTTCAATTTTAACTGAAGTAAAAATAGTGTTGTTAAATCAATATTTCGTTTCAAATATGTTCGTAATAAAACGTGTATCTCCTTTAACCGACAGTATCTTACTAGACCACAATATATTTGGCTAGGGAATGGTATACATAAGATAAACATACTTTGGTATAAGTTTACGTAATGCACAATAAACAACAACAAATCGTATCGAATCTGTCTCCTTACATCCTGATAATAGGCTTGTGTAAAGAACGACTTTATCGGTTTTCTAAATGAATGTATTACATTTTGTGAAAACATGAATAATTGTTACAAGGAGCAATATAGTCTCCACGTCTGATTAAAATACAGATCTACATTTCGTTTCGGTTTTTTTTTCTTTCTTTTTAACTTTCGATGGCCTCTACTACCAGTTCAAGATGTGACCAGTTGTAATGGGGGGTCGTGTCAGGGGTCATGCGAGAGACGTTTGACCCAATGGCATCAGATTGGTGTTGAATACCCATAGCTCCGTGCATCGCACGCGCACGCAAAAAAAACCTCACTACTACCGACCGGTTCATTGGCTAATCCCTCACTAAGCCACATATCAACAAGAACAGGTTATAACAACCTCCAGACAGGCCCTTATAGGGTAGTAATGACATTTTAAACTATAAAGAACGAAACGAAATAGGATCTGCATGCGATTGAACCAGATTGGTCCATGGTTATAATATAGTAATATTTCTGTATATAAAGGATAGTGAATCGGTTAACATATCCGTTACTTGTTTCAAGTCAAACACCATTATTATAACACATGTTTGGTGTTTCCAGGCCTTTTGCCCACGAATGCTTCATACAAACCTTTCACGGGGAAAACTTTCTTTACTGTAACATATTGACGTTTATCTCCTGCAAGATAATATGAAAATAAATTCCGACTGAAAAACGATGCATACAATAAATATATAGGTTATCAATTAAATTAATTAAATATCAGTGAAATACATATATTTTCTATGGTTGTGTTTCGGAGAATCAGTGTTTCAATTTTGAGTTGTATTTAATATTAATACAAGCAGGCGCGGATCCACAGGGGGGGTCCAGTGCAATTAGTTAAGAAATTATCAAACCTAGACACCCCCCCCCCCCCTCCTGCAAAAAATCCTGGATCCGCGCCTGACAAGAGAATGTTGTGTATAATATGTAACGGAAGAGGGCAGAGCCGATACAATTTACGTTATAGTAAAGTAAATAGGGACACCATAATAAACACACCTCCATTTTCTGTTATCGTCTTAGATTCTATCCGAACATCTCGAATTTTCTTTGACCCTGTGGAAGTAAAAATTGATTTCTGTTATAACAAATTTTCCATTAAAACTATTGCTTATTAAAAACGCGAATCTCTTCAAATCCGCTGCATGACTGATCTTGTCAACTTCATCAAATTTAGTTTTGGGGTGGTTATTTTTAAGATTTTAACTTAAGGTTGGGGGGGGGGGGGTCATGGTTTGAGTCGCATATCCAGCCTCGTCGACGTAGGCCTAATGCTTAAACATACATTGAGTTATGAGTATCAAAAAGTATTACACGTCTATCTTTGTGCTTTAAAGGGACAATAACATTCTTGCTGACTTGGTAGCTCCAGAAAATAAATAATACCCTTATTCTAAGTACTAGATGTTTAAATGTCCTACCTGTTGTGTAAATTATCCATTACAACCTATTTTATTTGTTCAGGGGGTTCGAAAATATTTCAAAATCCAAGTCACATTTAAAAAGGTTTACGTTAGACTTTTCAAATCAATTGGTTGAATTTTTCCAATTTTTTAAATTAGGTGTGTTAAGATGAAATTTATATCACCATTTAATTGGAATATTCTAAAATAATACGATTTGTTGACCAGAATGAAGATTGGGACATATTTTTTCAGTTACAACAAGAGTGTTATGGGACTTTAAATGTTATATAAATTATTCTCTTTAGGCTTTAAATGTTACATAAATTATTAATTAACACGACAAGGAAAATGATTATTATGAACATTCACAAATCAACAATAATCTTCCGGATTCATATTGAGTGATTGGACTTTGGAAAGATAATCGAGATTTGGATTCTATGCAATCAAACCCGCATCTGTCTATATAAATAAATATATGACGGTTCAGACTTGATCTTCGACCAGGCAGAGTTCGTCCACTCGACACAAAATAGCACCTTTCGGGGCTGGTTCATTTTTATTTCAATAATTCGTTTGTAAGGGGATATTTTAGCAGTTGGCGTAAACCGGATGACCGATAGAAAACCCACGAAGATGGACAGCCGATGCTAATCCTTGTCAAACACAGTATACAAACGAGGAATCGAATCACGTCACTTGCTACCTAGACTCAATATTTTTATATGATAATATAGAGCCAATTTGAATAACAGATTTTAGGCCTATGGTTTCACACACACGTCAAACCACGATGGCAATCTTAAGAAACCTATCTAAATCTAATAGTAATAGGCCTACTATTTAATACAGTGTAATATAATAATATAATTGATTTACTACATTAAAATACATTCCACTTCTTTAGTCACTCCAAGTTTGATGCTTACTTTTTCTAGATCTCCTTTTCTTACGTCGTCTTTTCCCCCTTTTCTTGCGTCGTCTTTTCCTCCTTTTCTTTTGGGCGTTTCTCTTGTTCCTTCGAATAGGCCGACTGGGCTTCACGAACGCTCTTTCTGAAGCTGATTCGGATACATTTGTCGCCGTGTGAGTGTTTATGGTCGACAGATTTGATCCAGCACGACCCTTTTCATTTCTGTTGTCAAAAATTTTGACGAAGCCATCTCCCTTTATGACACTTTCGTCTTCAACTTGTCGCTGTGGGCCTAGGCGTAATAATTGAAATTGTAAATTGTCTGTTTTATTGGCAACTTCAGATTTTGATATGCCCGAAGTGTGATCATTCGAACAAGCAATTAATTTTGACAACAATAATAGACTAATCATTAAAATCCAAACCACATTGTTCCAAATAATTGAACGATTTCCATTATCACCAAACATTTCAAAACTCTTCTTTGACTTTGTAGGCCTATTGAACGGCGTCCATTTTCTATTCTATTAACCCAGTGATTCCTTAGTGATGAAGATGACGTCATAGTTTGTGTGACGTCATATCATATAATTATTTTTCCTCACACTCGTAGGCCACAGGGACTTGAAGGGATTAAAATAAAACTTCTTACTACTGCTTGACTATAACTAGCCTATATGATCAAGGGATGGCAGACGCCATCTTTGTTCTGACTTTTTTATGATATATTGTCTGGTGTCATCTCACAATACTCACTAGTTCTGACACTTCATGTCATTTTTATTGCCAACGAGACTTTATTTGATCATTATTCACCTTCCGATGTAATTAAATTTGTCCTTTTACAGCGTTATTAATAACAAATCAAACTTAAAAAGCTATTATTTACCGATATTCAACTTGCCGAGACCGGAAGTATTCCGAAAATAGGTCAAAAGAAGTCTGTGTCACTCAGTCCCTTTATAAACCTATCATTACTCGATATGTGCATAGGAACTGGGTGATCAAGTCTCAATCAACAGCGGCCTGGCTTCGTAAGTTCTATAACGTGATAAAGCCTACGAAGCGAGGCCGCTGTTAGGCGAAACTCGATCACCCAGTTCCTATGCACATATAGAGTAATGATAGGTTTATAAAGGAACTGGGTGACACAGACTTCTTTTGACCTATTTTCGGAATACTTCCGGTCTCGGCAAGTTGATTGCGGATAAATGATAGCGGTTCAAGTTTGATTTGTTATCAATAACAGTGTTAAATGACCAATTTAATTACATCGGAAGGTGAATAATAATCAAATAAAGTCTCGTTAGCAATAAAAATGACATGAAGTGTTAGAACTAGTGAGTATTGTGAGATGAATTCAGACGATTCATGGTATCTCAGTCAAAACAATGATGGCGTAGTGACTTACCTTCTTGTATTTATTAAGCAGTGGTAAGAAGTTTTATTTTGATTTATTTTAATCCCTTCAAGTGCCTGTGTCGTAGGCATAGAAATAATCTATTTATATACCGGTATTTCTATGGTCGTAGGCATTGACGCGTCAATGGTTGTATTCTCCTATAGACTCCAATATTTTGGAAGGGACGAAAGACAGAGGCGTCGTGTACACGCTGGTGTGTACTTAAAAGAAAGAACCAGTGACAATTATTGGGCGAAGATTTGACTACAGAAAAATAAGGACGATAAACCCACTTCATCCAGTTTATTTCTGTAATAAACCAAACTATTTTCGTGACAGCCTTTTATTTCATATCTCATTTTTTTAATAATAAATTGGTAAGAACATAAAATACAATTAACAACATGTATTACAAATTAGTTCATCTTCTTAGCACTGGAAATATTTCTATATGTGAAAGTATTAATAGGCCTAATAATCTTACAACTAACACCAGTTTTGGTTATACAGGGATGGAGTTATAGGGATTGGGCATTAACTATTTTATTTATCGATCGAGCCCGTAGTCCACAGAAAATAATGATGGTTTCAATGCTGCCGCTCGCCACCCCCACACCACCAACTTATTTTCCGAAAGCTACATGCGTCACTTCCAGACTCCCAGACAGTAGGGGCACAATTTGATTATAATGTGTCTGAATCTTGTGCGCGGTGGTTTAATGTCTGCTTGACGGAAAACAACTTTTTAAAAGCCGACCTGAAGTCTTCACCAACTAATGAGTATACAATTGGATTAGAAACTCCATTACAAAAGATAAACACCATGGAACTTATAAGCAGCTCTGGCCCTAACGGGTGAGCTAAATCAATGTAAATGAAAGTTGAAAGGGGCATCCAACAAATTACAAACGAAGAGAATATACAGAAAGTCACTTTAGCTAGCTTTATATCACTGTGGTTCAATACCATGCCACCGTTGTCTACTGAACTTCGTATAGTTCTTCCACTCTTCCAGACAGTATAAAACGTCTTTGCATAAAGTATTATTATCAGTGTAAGTGGTATGAAAAATGCCAAAATTACCACCATTACAGCATAAGCCAAACTCGAGTGCCAATTATGCATACATATCGCCAGTTTGTAGTTAAATTCAATCGTGCCCCAGCCAATAGTAGCCGGTAAATTAATGACGCTTGGTAACACCCAGGTCATGATAGTAGTCACTGTAAAATAAGCAAAATAAAGTACCATAAGACTTATATTTAAAGACACATTATGGAAGACCCATAAAGGGCGGGCAATTCTGACTATAAAGTATACTAATAGTTAAAATAAAAACTATAATATAGATAACGTAAAGCAATTATGCTGACAATTTCAGTCAAATTGTTCTACTCTAAACAAAGATATTAGCCTCCGTCAACATTCCAAAAGTCGGTACGATTGAAATATAGTCTAGATTATTCATTTTTAATATTCAATCTTCAATGAGCGTTGAGCAGCAGATCGGATTAAAATCCATTGACAATCCTGCAATAGTACGATTTAGCTCCTGCATAATGTATATTGACAATCATGCTCTGCATCTCAAAGGAACGGGGTATCACTGCCAATGTCTTTCCATTGATTACGTGTAAAAGGTACAATGTACAAAGTCTTAATACCGGTAATGATAAAGTCAAAATACCTCTAAGACCAAAGTTAAATGTAAAACGTTAAATGCAATGTGTCAAATGACAAATGTTTAATTAGAAAATGCTGTTTTGACGTGTGCCTATTAGACATTTCCCTCATTACATTTGCGCTCTGCAACTTCTCATTTGTCGTTTACGCTTTGTATGTATCATCTTAAGCAGAGCATCAACTATGGTATGCAAATATCGATATTAACATATATGGAAACGAGGCCGAAATCAATCTTGCAAACAGTAATCCAGCACACGATAGCGTTCTGTACACTATAAAATTTTGAAAAATATACACGATCAAATTTGAATGGTACTAAACTATATTACAAATTACGGAGAGGGGGGTATGCAGTGTCAAAACCCGAGTCATAATACGATATCATGTTACATACCAGTGAAAAGCACGTTCATATACCCCGTAGATGTTACAATTTTAATCTGAAACTTTAAATGCATGCTTATAACTAAAAGATCTTAGTTCCTTTCGATATTAGCGCATATCGGATTGTAACTTCCTGAATTATGACCCTTGATTGTACGAAAAATCTCCGGTTTTTTTAGCGTGTTCTCTTTCCATCTCTTGCAAATTGTGTCGTATCTGTTTGGCAGCCGCTGGTTTGAAATATTCTTTGGACGATATTGACAAAAATATCCACGTTCATGTCGGTGTTTTATTAGCAGCAACCGTTTCTGATATAAGATATTTTTACACAATTTGCGTACGAGGGGTGGCTATTTTGCCTGACCGTTTGGTCCGATTTTCACGAAATTCTAACTCAACCGTCATTACGGTGTAATGGTGATATAATCAAACGGTTTTTGAAATCGGATAAATAATAGACAGAATTAAATGACCATTGAATAGCCTATCGCTCGGTTCAAGAGAATGTATTCGTGTGTATTCAATGGTCATAGAGTTCTGTTTGTATTCTATAATCACATGCAAATCTCAAAATACACTGTACTATCCAGATTATCAAAATAAATCAACGTAAGATTTAATCGTTAGATTTTTTTCTCTCTAGTTACAGAATAATAATTGTAACAGAGGGACCATGAGCCCAAGTTTCGACCCAATACCTGCCAATATCGAAAGGAACGGAGATCTTTTGGAGATAAACCAAGTTTCGTCCAAATCGGATAAGAATTGTGATGTGTAGAGTGTCCAGAAACAAATTGTCGACGGTCAGGGTGGTAGGCCCTATAGATATGCGTATTCTGTACACTATATTCATGAATTGATTGCATAAAAAAGGTGACACAATTATGGTTGTTAACTGAAATGTTGCCCAATATCAACATGAAGTACTTATAGCTTAAGTTATAAAACCGTTGCATTATGAAATGAGCATGCAGCCATCTTTAATCAGTCAATCCGAAGTCAAAATTTCAATTATCCATATTTTGTTTATAATTTGCATGATATCATTTAAATCATATGATATGATCATGGCACAATATGTGTATCTATAACACAGCACAAAACAAGACTTATAACTTACACACATAATATGTCTTGGTCAGATATCTTTTGGCAAAATCTCGGTGGCACACAACTATGTACCGTGTCAAGGCAATCACCGTCATGTTCTCAATGGATGCCAAAGCCAAGACTTGTAAAATATATCCACACACCTTACAGGCAATGTCTCCCAGTACCCATGTGTCCGTCACCATTACTGCTATAAACGGAAGAATCCCAACTATAGGATAACAAATGTCTGTAACGGCTAAGTTAAATATGGTGATCATCGAACATTTCTTCAGTTTCTTCTCTGTTACAATGACGTAACACACCATAGCATTCCCGACAACAGCCATAATAAACTGAATTACGACTATTACCAAGATAACCATTCGTTCGGGATAAGATCTAAGTGCATGTGTCGAATTCATTTTAGTTCAGTTGCATTAGTACTCTTGTAAAAAAAAAAAAAAAAAATAATTGCACCGGTATTCAATCTCTGGTGGATATCACAAACCGAAGTGCCCACGCTTAAATAAACCCTTTCGCCTGAATTCAGTATTTATAAGAGGCCATCATGTTTTTCAGATAGTTGTTTATCAATTATAATAAAATATCAATATCAATTACATAGAATATCAATTAACAAATAGGAACGCGTCAACAAGCCCATTAACTGATGACAGTTTGAGGATTAAGCGTCAAAACGAGGATGAGTCTTGTTTGATAAACCATTATAGTCAGATTACTATTTTTCTTAATTATATTAAGCGTTAAAAGATTATAATATGTCAAAGACACGTAGTTTAACGTTCACTCGGTCTTCAGTAACGAGCGGACGCCGGCGAATCTGGAAGAGAGCTTGTGGTTGGGAAAAAAGGGGCTACCTTAACTTTAAGTCATTAAGCAAAATTAGCACGCATCATGACAATGGAGGCACCGCAGAATGTCTGCTTTGTTAGATGCCAAGTTTGAAATATTTAATTTGAAAATTAATTTTCTTTCAATTACTTTTTCGTTGTTACTGTTACCTGTTTTGTCGCAGTGGATAAATAAGTGTGTAAAAGCCTTTCTTGATGGAGAATCCATTTTCAGATTGTATTTTATCGCTGTATAGGCCCTGCCCATTTTCCCGCCATATAATGAAAATGTCTCTTGGACGTTTAAGCCTTTCAATGCTCTCACAATCGTTTACCATGAGTAGAAGTGTCCGTTACGTCAGTCCCCAAATTTAAATAATACAACTAAATAATACAATTCTACGGCTCCCGATTCCATTATTTCCCTGTGGTCTTATACCAGCTCATTAGCGGTAATACAGTGAATCACCCGGTGAGTGGGTCGTGGGGCTGTATAGACTGTCATGTTCCTGCAACTCGCACAAAACAGGCAGATCTCGACCTTCTGACCCATTTCTGTTCCTCTTGCTCACATATATTAATAAGGTTGCTTTTCTTTAGTTTTTGGTGCGTTTTTCAAATCAAAAAAGATTTGAACGACTGTAAACTTACCCATTCCTTTGTTTGTATCACAGATCTGTGGTAAAGAGAGATACCGTACTAATCTTGCAACTACGTGCATGCATTAGAGAAGAATTTGGGTAAGTAACTGCAACTGATCTTTTTCAATCTCATCTGATAGCAAGACCGCTTATGCTGCCCCGTTTTACCACACTCAGTTGCTTTCAGTCCAATGCAGTTGCACCAAACCGAATCCCACTTCGCATCGCAAGGGCGACATAATCAGAAACATAGGCGCAAGGCCTCGATGACAGTTAGGGGGGCAGAACCGAAATGCCCGAAAAAATTTCGGGTTTACAGAAAGCGGCGCCGGACTTCTCTGAGTGGCGAAGAAACGGAGATTACCTTGTAATGTATGGATCCCCCGCCCCCACCTCCATCAAAGGAAAATTTTGGAATATTTGACGGCTGCAAACCCGTTTTCCTGCTATTTCAGCTCGTGAACAAAGCAACTTCGAAGTGGTCTAAAATAGCCTAATTAAGGTGACTGACTTGATGAATTCCAATCAATCGTTTACAGTTCTCGAAGGCGGGGTCGTTGGGAGGAAGCGGACAGTTTCCCTGCTATTCCCGCACGTGAATACTGCAGCAACTTCATTTTGGTCCAATATAGCCTACCTGGCTGACCTGAATTCCAAACAACCGATCAGTCGTCATTGGGTTTAGGGGTTTTAATCCATAGTCTACTTAGTACAAATTCGTAGTATTCAATTAAAAGAAAAGTCAAATTAGTGTTTTATATTAGGGCTCAATGACAGTTACGGAAGCAAAACTATAAGGAATGCCCGAAAAAATTTCGAGCTTACAGACAGTGGCGCCGGATTTCTTCGAGGGGAGAAGAAACTGAACTGTCCTTGTATGGACCCCCAAAGAAAATTTTGGAATATTTGACGTCCGCAAACGCGCTTTCCTGCTATTCCAGATGGAAAAAATTAGTCTTTTATTAGATTTCGGGGCACTTTATTTTGCCAAGTAGATGGAATAATTTTTTTTTTCACTTTACCCGTCTGCCCGATAAGTCAGCTTGCCCGAAAGTTAGGGAGGCAGCTGCCCACTCCCCCTGCCCCCCTGGCTCGTACGCCTATGACTTGCTGTATGTGAAACAAATTGATCACAAAGAAAGGAAATGGAGGGGTATAGTATTGGCAGATTATCTTCATAAACCATGACAGTTACCCCCAAACCCCTAGCAGTGTTTCGTTTTATGAGAACGAATCCTATCTCAAACACTGCGGAAACGAAATCATTTTTCTGTTCCAAATTATTACTGGTCAACAGTTCGATTAAACTGCGTAACAATATCTTTCGAGCTTAAATAGAGCCCCAGATAAGTTTACATAACGTTACGTCACGACCCACGGAATTCAATACGCCCCATTAACCAGTGCACGATACTGCTTGTAGACGAACCACACTTTCGCCATTTTTAATACCTTAAATCTCTGTCCAAAGTTTTATGCAAGACACCTAGATTAAACGATTGATTGAACGGGAGGAATAGACAGAATCCCATCAAAAACTCAAGCACCGGTGTCAGAAGTCAATCCTTGAGATGGATTTCTCTGGCCATTGCTTCAGGAATATGAATTACCCCTTGCAGACAATAATTATTAATATGTTGACTAAAGGTTAACTGAATTTTTGTATAATAGGGACTTGCATTCGATGGACTATTGATGTTAAAGCCTGTTCATTGTTTTATCCAGACTTGTTTTATCCAGACTAAAATTTAATTTAAAAGAACAAATTGGAAATGGTATAGATAATTTCCGAAAATGAAGCCCATCAACAATATTTACCGATGTTAATGAACGAATACATATTGGTTGCGGCGTTGCGTTTGCATATTAATACGGGTGACTTAAACCAAAGCGGCCCAAATATGTGTGTAAGACAAATGGTCTAAATTATGTTTTTTATTTACTGTTTTAATCTCTCTCTCTCTCTCTCTCTCTCTCTCTCTCTTTTAAATAGACAACAAATATGGAAAAAGTAAATACAGCAGAACTTAAGATGATAAATAAGGGAGTTAGTAGCAGAAACACGGTACAATTACAGACTGAATCACTCCCCGATATACGTTCACGCATTTTGCGTGTTTCTCCTTTTTTGAGAAAACTCTTCAATAGCGACAGTCTTCATCTTCTTCTTCTGAATCTTCGCCCGTTTCTATTTCTTCTTTTTGTTCTGTTTTTTCATCCTGTGCCGTACTCGGATTTACTTGCTCCATTAACCCCTTCATTTTCTTTACTAAAAATTCTTGATGTTCTAATTCTTTCTTCCTATCATTTTCTTTAATAGCATTTATTCGTTTATTTGTTATCCTTAAGCGTCCTTTATCTGCTTTTGCCTTTTTCCTATCTCTTTCTTCTTTTTCTTTTCTTTCTTTTTCTCTCCTTATTTTGTCAACCCTTTCTTGTTCTTTCCTTATTTTTTCTTTCCTTTCATTTTCTTTCCTTTCTTTTTCTTTCTTTATTCTTGCTTCCTTTTCTAGCCTTTTCTTTTCTTTCGCGAGATAAGCTAAATGTACTCTGCGTTGGTTTCCTCTCATTTCCTTCAAATTTTTCTCTGATTGTAACATCCTTTCTCTGTCCCTCTGCTCTCTTTCTGCCGTTGCTTTGTCTCGTTTTCTTGCGGCCTCCGCTTCTGATTTTATTCTAAGTTGATTTGCTTTATATTCTTCGTTTTCTTTATCTTCGTAATATTTTCGTCTTCGCTTCTCTTCTCTTTCCTTCCGTTCTTTTTCCTTTCTTTCCTTTTCTTCTATTGCTTTTCTTTCATTTTCTTCCTTTAAATAATTTGCCCTTTCTCTGTCCAGCCTTATTTGTTTTAATCTATCTTTTTCTTTCTTTATTTTTGCTTCTTCTGCCTTTTTTGCCTTTGTTTCCGCGGCAAACTCGGCGTCAATCAATAAATATCGTTCGTCTTTTGCTTTTTGTTGCATCTTCCATGCTTTAGAGTTAAGTGTGTTCAGTTCTTTTTGCAATCTGTCTCTAATTTCACTTTGTTTGTCTCGTCTTTGTGAGGCTTCCCTTTCTAGCTTCATGACTTGCAGATGTGTATTATGTTCTCTGTCTTCTCTTGCTTTTGTCTCTTCTGCGGTTTCTATAAATCGCTTTACTCTCTTTCGTGGTTGGTCTAAAATAAAATAAAATAATAGACAGAAGATTCAGATCTATGGGCGCTAGAAATATAGGATTGTGCGCTGGATAGAAAGTTGGTCAGTTAGATGGTACAGTACATTTATTTGGGTTCGCTGGACGGTATTCGCGAGGCGCTACAATATGTGAGGATGCGCTATACGTATTAGGAGTGTAAGACTGACACATCCCCAGCCCACTCTCTACCTTTTCAATTATCTTTCTAAAAATTATTTTTAGGAGGCTGTAAATGTAAAATTTCGATATGGACAATAAAAGAACGTTTATTTTAAGAGAAAGATCGACATCTTTATATTCAGTCTCTATACGATGCATCGGATAACCGTTTGTCGAATGCTTTTTATCCAAACAGAAGGATCTAATTTCGCCCAGGCACGACGTAGACTGGAAATAGGCACGGACTATTAATACAATTACTGTACGGTTAGATAATACTATAGACGTAATAATGACAATATATTTCTGTATTTATTCATTATTCAATAAATATATAGAGAGAGACCTATTTATTCTCTATTCCTTCGCTTATACATGTATACCTAAATTCGAATTAAAGTTACAAATTATTATTATTATGTGTTATTTCCGTCTTGGTCCCATAACAAAGCCTGACATATGTTTGGATGGGGGAAAACTGTCGTCTATCTGGCGCGTAATAATAAGGACAGAGAGATGAACGGAAGAACAATTAGAATTAACACTAACAGTGGCGTATTATCTTCAGTCAAATTGATCCACTATGAACCGAGATTTAACCGATTGAAATTTCTGCCTAGCCTCGATCATCATTACTAAAGTCAGTGTGATAGTCTCTAACTCTCTATTATCCGTTTTTTGATTTAATTATCAATGAGTGTTAAAATATGATTCTAATCCAATCAACATCGAAGGCTAGCGTTGACATCGAGAGTTCTTTATGGTCTGGTTAAGTTAATTAATGTCTAATCATAATTTAGATACTTCAGGTCCAAAGTAAGACCTGTAATAATAGGCAGATTTGGCTCTTGCATAATGTATGTCTAAAGGAAGTTATAGGCCAGTAACTTGTTTGTAGTCAAATGACTAAATAAAACTTGCTCACAGGAAGTCCTTAAAACCACCCAATACTGTGGCTGGAGAATGGCGGAAGATATCAGTAGTGGGTCAATTTCTAGGGGTTGGACTGGACTGTAGTCCTTGGGCATCCATTTCGTGTGGAAATGGGGGGGTGCAATCACATTTCAAATTATCGCGGCTAGTTTTGTAAGATGTCCTATTTATTTGAATAAACAGTTAATGTCATCTGCTGTGATCCATTTTTACGCTACGGACCAAGATTACTCTTGAAAGTTCACGCTATAAAACTTTTCTGCGCGCCACTGAATTATGTCTAAATGCGTAACAAACAGACCTTCGGACGCCTATATATAAACATATCTATTTGATAGTGAGTGGTCGGTGTTTAGGTTTGGACCAAAACCATTTAACCGTGGCGTGGTAGATCAAACGCGAAAAAGTAAAATTTTGAAAAGAAATAGCCTATGCCTTCCCTAAACTTGGGGAGCAATTCGTCGCTTTGCTGGCGAACTGGCGAATCTGAAAATTTTAAGTATTGAAAATTTTGCGTTTGAAATTTGCGCTCTGTTGTTATCTCTGTAGCCATCAAATATTAACATTTATTTATGATTTAATATTCCATACATATAGCCTACATCAGGAAACATGACGCCATTTACATTTAACGTTATTATCGAATGGACATAGAGATAACGAAAGAGCGCAAATTTCAAACGCATAATTCTCAATACTTAAATATTTCAGATTCGTCGGTTCGCCAGACAAGCAACGAATTAGGCTCATGATCATCGATGATAAAATAATGGTTAATAATAGCTGCTGGCGCTAACGGGTAGATCTACATTAGGTTTGAAGTTCGACTCTGTACTTAGGTCTCATTACACTTGCCCAGTACGTTCAGGAACCGTCCAATTAAATCTTTGTCGAAACTGAAATCCGACATCCGACCCAGTCAATTTTACTGGGCAACTTTTTGCTGCTAAACGGTGGGGTGCCAATCCGTGTGAACGCTTTTTCTACAATGTAAAGGGACATCTCACTCTCAGTGAGAAAATAAGACCTTGCTTACCTCGCTAGAGTCAGTATTGATGAGCGACACGTCCCTCTTATTAAGTTGTCTTTTCGCCTCCATGACACTTTAAATATCAGGAATGTCGGAATACAAGACGAGAATAATTTAAATCCATATATTTATGTATTTATTGGATTCGTCGATATTTGCTTTATATGCATACTTTTCATTTTTAATTGGCAGAGTTTTGTTTCAGCGATAATGATTATGATTAGGTGGGTAAAGCAATAATGACTGAAGATTCTAATTTTTTACCTAAATTTCGTTTCGTCTTGTATGGTCGACATCCCTAAATATGGGCGTTGACCTACGCTAGGCCTATATTAATTAAGAGTGTTATGGCGGCGATAAGGCAACTTGATAATATACTTATAGGAGGAGTGAGTGGGGCGTATTTTTAACAGCGTGTTCTGTCTCTCATAGCGAGGTAAGCAAGGTCTTATTTTCTCGCTAAGCTAAGAGTAAGAGTAAGATGCCCATTTACATTATTCCAGCGTACACACGGATTGACACCCCACCGTTTGGCAATAAAAAGTTGCCTTGTAAAATTGACTGGAGCGGATTTCAGTTTCGACAAGGGGAGAGGGATTCAAATGGATGGTTCCTGGGCGTGCAACAGGCGAGTTCAATGAAACCTACGTTCAGAGCTGAACTGGTAGGCCTAGGTCTTCTGCTACGCTTACTACTACTAGGCCTATATAATTATAATATAGGCCTAGGAGGTAGGTCATAGGCCTATATTTAATATAGTAGTATGGGTATATAGGCATAGGCCTGAGTGATAAATGATGATATGGCCTAACTAGAACTAGCCTATGCTATACTATAGCCTAATACTAATAATATAATTAAATCATAAAAATAACATGGAGATGGAGTAGGTAGTAAGCCTAGTGAGTAGTGTATTGGATTGCTTACCTTTGGCGGCTTTGGCGTTGATGTTAACTTCATTGGCATTAGATAGATCTGAACTTTGGTTACCATGTCTGACGGTAACGTTATTCCCAGTACCATGATTTGGATTCTTATTTAGATTTAGATCGACGTTGTCCCCATAGTCGTAGTTCGCACTAGGACTAGGAGGAGTAGGACTAGGAGGGCTAGGCTTCGCCGGCACCACAATCTTGTCAGTAATTTTGTTTACGGAATTGATGGAAGACTTCACCAAAACTAATTCTACACAGAGAATTTGTAAGCAAATCACCACAATCGTCGCATTGAATCTGAATGCCATTTTCTATCAGTATCACGTTTTAAATAAAAGTCATATCAAGTCCGACATTTTGTAACTGGTTTAGAAGACCCTAGAAACACACATGACGTCACTGTGTTGATATGACGTCAATTCGAACGTCGATGGTATTAATGTTAGTGCGGCGTGCAAATAACGTTCCAACCATACTCATAGTTTTATCTCAATAATGACTCTCGATCCGCCTCAGGTGATAGCACTATAGCAAGTGATCAACCAAAATTTGCCCAAATCGAATTTCCGACAATTTGACTCATAAAAATGTGATCCTACATGCCCACCGTTTTTCATTTAGTTGGGTCCCAACTCATTACCTAATCTCTAATTAAGTATTTATCAAAACAAATAAAAAAAGAAATAGCCTATGTCAAAGTTGAAAATGAAATTAAGCTGAAATTCAAAATTAAAGTAGCTAAGTCTCTAACTCGATTTCATCCAAAATCTTAAACAGAGAAAACATGAATTATTTGTCAATTTAAATTAACATTGATGCTGTGAGCTTACCGGAAAAGATGGGCTTCTGATATCCAATATTTAAGACATGTAGGCTACCATAATGCGTTTCAGCCCCAGTTTTAACTAGAGACTCGAGGGACGAGGCTAAGCACATTGCACCAAATCAAACGGCGTATGTAGACTGGACTAACCATACGCTAGAAATTTGCGCTCGATTTAGACAGCTGGTTTATTTCGCCGAACATAACTGATTTGAAATTCGAGTAAAAACAGAAACCATTGAATGTAAATCAGTTTACATACATTCATATTCCACTTTATTTGCGTTGCGGCCCACTTGTGTCAATTTCTAGGTCCCAAATGTAAGCAAGTGCCTTTTCTTAGACCAAAATATGTCCGTTCCGAACGTTTACATATCAGCCAAACAGCTCTTGGAATGGCTACAGATGCAAGGAAATGACGGATAATTTTCTTTGGGGAGCCCCCCCCCCCTTCAGTGGTGTGCCCCGTCTCCACGGTCAGTGCCCCCCCCCACCTTTTCAAAATTCCTAGATCCGCCCCTGCATAAAGCACCAGCCACAGGCATTGAACTTTTGCTTTTCCTATATAGTTTTTACGAATGTATAGTATGGCGGTATATTA
The DNA here is from genome assembly GCA_948474765.1 of Patella depressa. Classification (NCBI taxonomy): domain Eukaryota; kingdom Metazoa; phylum Mollusca; class Gastropoda; family Patellidae; genus Patella; species Patella depressa. Next base: position 53,815,616 of record OX419719.1, read on the forward strand.
GTGCCAAAATTCTAACATGCTATCGTCTAATTTCTTACTTCTGTTCATGTAATTTCTAACCTCCATTCATGTAACTTCTAACTTCCATTCATGTAATTTCTAATTTAAAGTACAGAGTCTCAAAAATTAAAGTCCGAGCTTTTATGAAATTTATGGACCAAAATATAGAGGCATGGTGTATTTACCTTGGCTCAATGTTTCAGCTCAAAATATTGAGTCGTTTTGACGTTAACGTCAACACTGCTTATCCAGACACGTAACCCTTTTAAGATTTTGGGTCAGTTTTTTGATTGGGTGGCCTAATAATCGATTCCCGTTTCTTGAGAGGTCTATACAGTGAATGACCCATGTACTGTACTTGATAACGAAATGTAAATTTCACCTATATATCATTTTTTTAGAAAAAAGTCTGGTTTTATCCAGATACTGTATAATACAACGGTCTCCATTTCCAGATGAAGACTGTCGGGTTTAAGTTATTTACAAGCATATCACAAATATCGGGTAAGTTGGTCGGCCTTAGGTAATGGGATATAAGGGATTTTAACACAAAATTAAGCAGTTTTATTCCCCAAAAAGTTATCGGGATTGGCCCTTTAAGACAATGTATAAAACCCAACTTCTTTATTTGTTCAGTGTAAATTTCAATTCTGTTCCAACTTGTTTCTATTATTTAAACAAAAAATGTCTTCTTAATAGATGCTTTACATGTTTAGCATCAACATCAACGAATTTAAAATTTATACATTTCTGCCTAGCAACCATCATTATGAAGACGTTTGGTGTCGCCACTGCGTGCTCAATTGGGTGATTGCGCACCTGATCGGGACCATTATTTGGTATAAACGAACCATTCTTCGTTTGGTTGAAGGCTGGAAGGCGTGCTGAGAGAGAGAGAGAGAGAGAGAGAGGGAGAGAGAGGTCACTTAGTATTAAACTCAGTATCTGTGTAGGCCTATCCATAACATTTATACCCTGTGTTAATATAGACCAACTGCATATAAATATTAATTATTGGCTCAACCGTAAAAAAAAAAAATCAAATAAAATTCTCCAAATCCCGTTTAGCTTATATTTGAAATAGAAAATGAAATGAAATGAAAGAGGGTTTAACGCCCTACACTGTAAAAAATATCTGTTTTTAAAATCGCTCTTTTTTGTTATTTGAAGGAAATTATCCGTATTATCACAGAAATATCTGTGATTTGAGATAAATAAGTCGTTTTTGTACCATAAAATCTGTTATTTTACATGCATTTCTGTCTTTGGACAGAAACGTCGGTATTCGTACATACTTTTCAGTATATTAACTGATAGAAACTGTATATTAACAATATAAATTTTATTATTAATCAAAAGACCTGTAATATTCCAGAACAACCTGTATATTAACGGCAATGTTCTGTTAAATCACATAGTAATACTGTTGGATTCGGTTAACGCATGCGCGTCACAGATATAACTTATGGTGGCGAATGTTTGAATGTGCACTGAAGATGCAGAATAAAGAGCAGAGTGAAATCAACACTAAAATGTGAAGGTAAGTCTTTCTAATAATATTTATGTGTGAAGGAAAATCTACAGCAAAAGTAGATACTGCGTATGTTATTGGATTTAAAAACGCAACCTCTGTGCTGTCTGTTTAGTTTGCTGATTTTTTATGTTTAGAATCCAAGATCAATGCACATAGTGGTCATGCATGCAAGTGTGTTGTATTGTGAATTCGAAATCGACCAAGTAAACAATATTACAGTGTAAGAAACGCGATGGTTCAGCGAATATGATGCTGGATTATCTCGGCGAGAGGATACTCCATGACATATGCAGGAAAATTAACGCCTTTTTATTTCATGTCATGTTTTCAGTGCTTCATCATTTTGTTTCAAGTTTGTTTGGAATTTGCAAGAGGACAGAGGAACGGCAGAAAGTAGTAAACCTGGCCTCTAGAAAATTCAAAATATGAAGCCATTCACGATGTCTTGCTCTCAATTTCTGTTCATGAGTAATATCGTTGTACATTCAAATTGACAAAATACATTTACAGAAAATAAATTATTTTTTTACGGATGATTTTGTTTTATATTTAACCAAAATAATTCTGTTAAGGAACAGAAAATCTTCTGGCAGCAGATTTACCAGATTTTTTCATGTAATTTTACACGTACATCCCTCTGTGACTTAACAAAAATTATCTGTTAAAGGACAGAAAATCTTCTGGCAGCAGATTTACCAGATTTTTTCTGTAATTTTATTGTTTTTTAACAGAATATTTCTGTGAAGTCATCTGTAAAATTACAGAAAAAAATCTGGTAAATCTGCTGCCAGAATTTTTCTGTTTTTTTTACAGAATTATTTTTTACAGTGTACTGTTCTGCTCCAAACCGGGCTAATGGAGACGGGCATACGCCATACATAGTGTGCTTTAGGGAAATATTACCCGGAGAGCGGATCTACGACCTGGACTTATATCGAAGTCTAACAGTCACGGGATCTTTTACGTGCACGCCAACATGTACATGGAACCTAGGGTTTTCATCCCATTGGAACGACAAGACACTAATAAGGGGGAACCACGCCAGAAAATCTGGATGAACTTTTTGTGACCAATGCAGGGATCGAACTCCCGATCCACAGCCTAGCGAGCCTGCGTCTTACCCACGGTATTCGAAATAGTATTTGCAAACCATACATTTGTATCACTTTCAATGTTGTTTAGAGGGTAGGATGGCCGAATGGTTAGCACGTGCACGCTGTAAAATAAGGTCTGTCATTGAATAAACTGGCGTGGTTTCGATTTCCCGTTTTTACGTGACATGGAGTAGGGCCGCCTTTCCAACCTCGTGGGTTTTCTCCAGGTCCTCCGGTTTCCTCCCACTGCTAAACTCCTACGCGCAAGCGAATTATTGAAATACAATTGAACGGTGTTAATACCGAAATGACCTGGTTGGTGTCGGGTGTCCCCATCTCTCTCTCCCGATGTTGTTTTCAATTTTAACACTCAGGCAAGCCACTCAATCTGACGAAGAGCGAGTCGTTTGTATCAATAGGATGCTCCCGACCAGGGGCCTATTTCACGAAATTTTAACTAAGATAAGATCCCAATTTTAGTAATTTGATTGGATAATATTAGATTGATTTTAGTGCTCAGCCAATCAAAATTGAAGTATCTACTAAAATTGGATTTTATCTTAAGTTAAAATTTCGTGAAACAGGGCCCAGGTGCTCAATCGCCAAACTGAGCACATGGTTGCGACACCAAACGACATCATAATGATGGTTGCCAGGTAGAAGTATCATAATTCTAAATTTGTTTGCCGCTCATGCTTAACATGTAATACCACAATGAAGTAGACATTTTTCGCCTCAATAATACTAATAGAAATAAGATGAAACAGAAATGATATTTACACCGTACAAATAAAGAAGTTGGATTACACATTGTCTTAAATTAGAAATTACATGAATGGAAGTTAGAAGTTACATGAATGGGGGTTAGAAATTACATGAATAGAAGTAAGAAATTAGACGATAGCGTCGATAGCATGTTAGAATTTTGACACTAATATACCGCCATAGTATAACAGTTCTTCCGATGCAAACTATAATGTTGTATAGCCCAGCAATCGGATATTAGGTCGTATTTATTAGCAAAAGTTGCATATTTAATGAAAAGCAACCACATGAGTCTTAGAAATAATTTAGATGACAGCGTTCTTCATTCTATGTAGAATAAAAATTGGTAAATGATTCTTTACGCATCTATTTGTTTGTCTTGCTTTACGTATTTTCCACTGCAGCATTTTATGAGGGTATGGGTGACCTCTGAAAACATGTACATACCACTCGGAACGTTCTGACGCTGTCCTAGCCAGGCCCAACGTCCGGCATCACTAGTTAAACCCGGACTTTCTAATTAGTAAGAAATACCCTACTGACTGGGCCAACACGACTCCAATAGAACAACGCCATTTCCATGTGACCATTAGGGGTTCTTTTTCATGAGGTGGCATGGCTATGCAATGGATAACTGAATTAGTGAATGCCACAGATATGAAATGTTGAATTATTTTTTTATGTCTTAGATAACAAATACATGTATCAATATGGAACATTTAAATCTAATAATTTAAAATATAGGTTAACAATAAGGAAGGTAGTAGCAGAAACACAGTACGATTACTGACTGAATCACTCCCCGATGTCTTTGTCTTTTTCTTACTAACGGTACCCGTTTTTTTATTTCCTACAGCCTTTATCTTTGTTGTTTTGTTTCCCTTCTTCTTCTTTGACTTTGTTTTCTTCACCTGCTTATTTTTCTTTTTCGCGTTTTTCGCTTTGCCACGTTGTTTTTTCTTTTTTTGCTTTCTTTTCTTTGATTTCCTGTTTGCTTTTTTTGGTCCTCTCCGTTGGTTTTCTCTCATTTCTTTCAAATTTTTCTCTGATTGTAACATCCTTTCTCTGTCCCTCTGCTCTCTTTCTGCCGTTGCTTTGTCTCGTTTTCTTGAAGCCTCCCCTTCTAATTTTATTCTTAGTTGATTTGCTTTATATTCTTCATCTTCTTTATCTTCGTAAAATTTTCGTCTTCGCCTCTCTTCCCTTTCCTTCCTTTCTTTTTCCTTTCTTTCTTTTTCTTCTATTGCTTTCCTTTCATTTTCTTCCCTTAAATACATTGCCTTTTCACTGGCCCACCTCAATTGTTTTAATCTTTCTTTTTCTTTCTTTCTTTTTGCTTCTTTTGCCTTTCGTATCTTTGTTTTCGCGGCATAATCCATCTTTTTAATTAAATATTGTTCGTCTTTTGCTTTTTGTTGCATCTTCCATGCTTTAGCGTTTAGTGTGTTCAGTTCTTTTTGCAATTTGTCTCTAACTTTGCGTTGTCTGTCTTGTCTTTGTGAACCTTCCCTTTCTAGCTTCATGGCTTGCAGACGCGCTTGATGTTCCCTGTCTTCTCTTGCTCTTGTCTCTTCTCTGGTTTCTATAAATCTCTTCACTCTCGTCTGTAGTTGACCTAAAATAAAATAAAAAAATAAAAAATAATAAACAGAAGAATTTTAGTCTTAGAAGTTGCACTTTATGAAGTTGGCTGGTTCATGTTAACTGCTTTGAGTAGAGATGACTTTGGACAGTGAATTAATTAAAGGTTATACAAATGGTAAAAGTATGTTTGTCTACATTGTATCCGTGTTGATAGCATTGTTTGTCACGCAGTTAGTTTTTCTGCAATATTCTGCTATGTACTCGTTAATTGGGCAAAATAAAATCGTGAATCATGACTAAACGTTATGTAAACATATTTGGAACAGAAAATTGCTTCCATTACAGCAGTGTTAAGTGGGAATAGCTCTAATTGAACGAAACAATGCGGATGACTTATGTCTGTTTGATCTTGGCTCCCATCTATGACCTTGTAGATTGATCGAGTAAATTATTAATTTCCGTCCTAGCCAAGATTATTTTCCATGTGCGAATGAGATTCCATATAAAAGGACGTTGTCTAAAATGCAAAATGGAGAAGTTTAATGTGCAAAATCCCTATTATACCGTATTTTGTATTATTGAAAAGTGTATTCTGAAGTTTAACACTGTGGCATTGGTATTGTACAGCAATAGAAATTGGTGCATTCTGTACATTTATCATTATTGAAATGAAATTAAACCACATTTTAGTCGCGAAATGACCTAGTTTGTGTCGAGTGGACGTTAAACCACATTTCTCTTTCTCTATATCTCTGTCACATTTAATATTGAAATAATATTGGCAACGTTTTTCTTCCATAGGTAATGGGTCATCATGCCATATGATACAAACATAATACTTGGTTGACACTGACAATTTTCCAAATTGACATTTAACGCCCCAATAACACTCTTGTTGTAACTGAATAATATGTCCCAATCTTCATTCTGGTCAACAAATCGTATTATTTTAGAATATTCCAATTAACACACCTATTTTAAAAAATTGGAAAAATTCAACCAATTGATTTGAAAAGTCTAACGTAAACCTTTTCAAATGTGACTTGGATTTTAAAATATTTTCGAACCCTCTGGACAAGAAAAATTGGTTGTAATGGATAATTTACACAACACGTAGGACACTTAAACATCTAGTACTTAGAATAAGGGTATTATTTATTTTCTGGAGCTACCAAGCCAGCAAGAATGTTATTGTCCCTTTAAAAAAACCCACAAAAAACAAGCATGTCAAAGTCACCCCATTTTACCGTATAATAAAGGCAGGAGGACCACGTCAACCACAAACATAAATCCACATGACAAACCCACGGACATCGCAAGGTATTATATGAAATCAACTGAGTGGATCCAGCGACTAGCCTACCCCACTGCTATTTTTAAAGTTAAAAATACACGTTATAATTAAACGATTAATTATTAAATAAGTAGGTCAATATTCAAGTAAGTTTCTCCTATTAAAATGACCTTAATATTACGGACAAATAATTAAAATTATATAATACACCGTCAATTTTTTGATATTTTAATAAAAGGTCAAGTGGGCCACAGCGTTAGCCACAGGGTCAAGTTCAAGGTCGAAGTAAAGTTCTTTTTATTAAAAAAACATGTTACAAAAGATTAGTTATTTAAAGGAGTATGTCAATATCCCATAGGTCGCTCCTTAAAAAAAATAATAGGGCAATTCCATGGCTAGTTAAAAATGAAACAGCCATTAGAACCATTTTTTATGTTTGTCTGGTCTATATATTCTTCATACTCCGCGCAGTGTTGCGTTTGATTAGAGGTAATCCAACTACACACTGCTATCATGTGTTAAATTTTGATTGATCAGTAGTCCGTCTACCAACCAATCACTAGCTGCCAATACTGGACCAAATATGTTTACATAACGTTACGTCATGACTCACGATTTTATTATGCCTATAATTAACCCGTGCATAGCAGAATACTGCAGTAAAACTAATTGCGTGACAAACGAGGCTATCAAGTCGAATGAAATGTAAACAATACTGTTTGGAAACGAACATACTTTCATGGTTTTGAATACCTTAAATCACTGTCAAAAGTTTTAGGGAAGACCCAGATTAAACGACGGACGGCCATGTTGCTGTACTTAAGTGATAGCTTTCATTGAACGGAAAGAATAGACACACTCCGGCATAAGTTCAAGAAACACGCTATTCCAGCAATGGTCAGAGAGGGATTTTTCGGGCCATTGCTTCAGGAATATGTATATTCTTTAGGGTTTGGAATTGTAAAGAATTGTGAAATCCCATTGAACTCTTTATATTGCACCATTATTATTTACCTTGATATATAAAGTAATATCATTAAGTAATTTGTAGCTCTATAATGTTTCTGATTTAAAAGTTCCTAATTATTTATTTAAATATTTTTTTTTCTGAAATCAGGAACTCTAAATCTTCTCCTTATTGAAAATAATAACAACAAGTGTAGTGATTCAAATGAGTCAGTTTTATAGTATATAATACAAAGTATATGGCACTCGTAACGTGAGTAACACAAAAAATGGAAAGGTAATGGTGGTTGGATTTTTTTTATGGTTACAACAGCCATATTTTCTATAGAATATCTACTATTGACCATGTACTTAAAATAAAATGATTCAATATAAAATGTCATTTATTCTCCATATAATGGCACCTACAAATTTGTAACGTGAGTAACAGAATCATAGAATCATTTATGTAACGTGAGTAACGCAATATGTGATGTGATTAGCAATATGTGATGTGATTAATGCATATTACCTATAATTATTTCAACTATAATTATTTTTATATGCCAACATTTTCATGTGGACGTATTATACCATCGCCCCTGGACACTCAACAGGTCACAATGTTTATCCGATTTTGACAAAACTTGAAAGATCTTGGTTCCTTTCAATATTGGATTAGGCCTATGACGTTTGATCGTACGGAAAATCATGTTTTTAGCTTGTGGTCACTCGAGGTCACAATTTTCATCTGATTTTGACGAAACTTGAAATGCATGTTTATAACCCAAAGATCTTGGTACCTTTTGATATTCCTGCATATTGGATTGTAACTTCCAGACCCGAATTATGGCCCCTGATTGTACGAAAAATCATGTTTTAAGGTTGTGGACACTCTAGAGGTCACAATTTTCATCTGATTTTGATGACACTTGAAGTGCATGTTTAGAACACAAAAATCTTGGTTCTTCTTGATATTTGTGCATATCAAATAGTAACTTCCTGAATTATGGCCCCTGATAGTACGAAAAATCGCGTTTTTAGGTTGTGGATACTCTAGAGGTTACAATTTTCATCTGATTTTGATGAAACTTGAAATGCATATTTATAACCCAAAGATCTTGGTTTCTTTCGATATTTACACAGATTGTAACTTCCTCAATTATAGCCCTTGATTGTACGAAAAGTTTTTTGCTTGTGGTCCCTCTACAAGTAACAATTTTTATCAAATATCAAAACAGTTTGAATATATCACTATTACACCCCATATTGGATCATAACTTTCCGAATTATGGCCCCTGATTGTACGAAAATCACGGGGCAGACACTGTATTATTATTATTCTAAATGGCGTTGAACATATACTTTAATAAATTGAAATTTTTGTAAACTTATATTTCGAAAATTTTAGATAACTTTACACTGTTTAATTAAACCTACCAACAATTCGTTGAATAAGTGCCTTAAATACTACCTGGTACTAATAAATAGTATTATCTGTGGTTGGATTTATTTGAACTATTATCCTGAAACATGTCATCACTTTTAAAGCTTTATTTATAAGTGTTATCTTTAGTTTTGATTTTACAAATTGAATGTAAAGTGAGTAACATAACGTGAGTAACAACATTTTCTACACACTTCCTTAAAAAAAAAATAAACGATTCTTTTCATATATTCATATTAAAGAACCCAAGCCATATTGAGATTAAGATTACAAACAACAATCTACATTGATATGTTAAATATTGTGCATGGGCATCCATCAATGATGGCAGAAAATAATAAGATAGAATGTGAACAAAAATGAAATATTTTTTTTTTGGGGGGGGGGGGGGGGTTGACATCTGAAAACCATGATGTTACTCACGTTACATGAAATGGACACCAAAATTTTGATGTTTTGTTTGCACATAAACACTACTTTCAAGTCTAATCTCTTATTGATAATAAGTATTTATTGCAAAGAAATAACTTAATAACATCCATACCTGTTGCAATAAATACTTAATATGGCTTGGGTTCTTTAAATGTAACATGAGTAACGCTGGAATAGCCCAATATCTTTATGTTTCAGGTTTAATTTTAATGGGTTTTTGTGTTGAGGGGCTGCAAAGAGTGTTAAAATAGACATAAAAAATATTTTTGAATTGAAATATATGCAAACGCCTTTACTGTCCCATGAATGTTTTTAGAGACATTATGTAGGTAGTCTTGTAATATCACAAAAGAAAATTATGGGATACCCAGAGATTTTGGAGAAAATGACAACCTGAATTGAAAAAGCTCAAAAATTCATTTTCGCGCACGTTTGAGCCACGATCCTTTTCTTTGTTAACCCAAAGCTATCCCACAGGTTTTTCACTATTTATTATCTCTACTTTTATAGCAGTTAACAAAACCCATCAAATAACCTATGGGTAACCATTTATTTTGTTGTCATTTTTCAGCTAAAGTTCTCCAAAAGCTGTTTTTGAAAATTTTGATTCCTCTCCTTATTAGTTTATATTATTTATAAGCTTATTATAGAACATTGAAAACAAAACACCGAAAGTAGTGAAACTGGAATGTGAAATATTCACAATTTAACTGTAATCTGTCAAGTATTGTAAATTTATAATGTTGTGTAATTAATTAAAAATAAACAACAGTAACAGTTAATGAGTTACGTGGAAAAATCTTTTAAGTTTATATGATTTAATTCGCCCACTCTCCAACCCCCACTCAAACTGAGATTGGTCCCTATGTCTATCAATGTGTGAGCAGGATTAGTTACGGATGAATTCCAGTTGCTTGTTCTCCGATCGTACCCTATGGAGCGGAATTTCCCCCATAATTCTAAATCCTAACCTGGTAATGCGTATGCTAATATGCTTACTTCTATGCATGTAACTTCTTACTTACAAATGTTAAATTGACTATTTAAACATGTAAAAATACTAATTTACATTACTTTTTTCTTAAATATTGCAGTTAGAATTTGTATTTTGTTCTCTTTCCATTATTAGTTTTAATTTGTTGTAGTCTGTTTAGTTTCGTTAACATTTTGACATTTCACAAATGTTGCGCGGTAAAGCTGTCATAATTCTAAGCCTAATTTTGCTAACAGACGGCGCTGTTTACAATTGTATGGTGGCTCATTGGGAACACGTAAAAATGACCCGATAAATAAATGGGCTATTTTATCGTGCATTTTCACAAATAATGCACTATCGATTGTTTTGGCTTTTTTGTTTTCTAAAAGAATAATATATAGCAAGAACTCATTACTTCATGAATGAAAGTGAATAAATAATTATAAATTGGTCATGCTTAGTTTGGCTTATCTCTTCCCCTCAAAATTATGAAATGCTATACGTACACAAACAAAGTATTTATAATATTATTGAAGTTACCTATATCGGGCTAGGCTTCCAAATCATCGGGAGTCGCGGTGCCTCGGTGAGTAAGCCACTGGCTCGGTAACCAGGAGATCTCGGGTTTCCGGCTCGCTTTCCACCTGTTAGTGCCTGACAAGGAACTATGTCTTCGTGGGACGAAAACCCAATTACGTACACCAAGAGTAGGCCATAGCGCCCCTATCCGTACAAAATCCCTAGAAATTGCACACTTCATGACGTTTCCCCGTCTTCATTAGCATAGTCAGTGCATAATAGCAGGGTGTTAAACTTTATTTCATTTCTAAATCACCGGTGTTGTGTCTGGAGGTAGGGGTTTTGGGGATCGGGCCATTATTATGCACGAATTTAAAAATGGTATAGTTCTACATTGTTTACACCCTCTCAAATTTCTATATTATGCACCCGTTGAGGGGTTCCGGGGTAATTGCCGCCGCCCCTCTCCTCTTATACCTTAATGTTTCCAAATGAAATGGATTTTTACAGAATACTGTTCTGCTCCGAACTGAGCTAATACGCCATACAGTGTGCTATGAGGGAAATTTTGTTCGGACAGCGGCACTATAGCCTACTCTTATATCGAATTTCAACTGTCAAGGGATTTTATACGTACACTAGAAAGCTTTTCTTGCCAGCCCCCCCACCCCCGTCCTGCATCACTGATTAGGGGCGGGGGGGGGGGCATTCCGGGAAATCTGTGACACAATGCAGGCTGTACGCTGGTAGGATTCCTTCATTTGTCTTAGACTGACTTACGGTTTCTGCTACCAGTTATTTCTGGAAGAGGGCTACTGTTGTGTCACAGTTAGTTAAAAATGATATCCTATTACGCTAACGATCAGACATCCGGTCAGAGGTCTACGCACCTTTGTTAAAGTACAAATTAGCCCAATTTCATAAAATCGGGGTTGACGTAACGGCGTGCTCTACTGCCGCACTAGCCCAAATATGGTCAAGGATCCACCCTGATAGTGGATGCCCCTCACCTTTTTATATAAATTAGACAAGCGCGTTTTCCCGGGAGACGGTTGGAGACGGTTAGGCGAAATAGCCAGGGTAGACAACATAGGTTTCATAGGTTTTAATCGTGGTTAACGTTTATATACCTAAAGAACAAAGGTTGTATCTGTGCTGTAGAATATAGTATCGTAACATATAAAGAATATCTCAAGAGTACAGAAAAGAGTTGAATTGTTATTGATCACAACGTCAAGTCCTACCTAGACAAACGACAGTGTGACACAGAAGATTTGGCCGTCCGGACACAGGGTAACTTGTCCTTAAGAGTGTCACAAATCTGAATGAACTTTCTCGGCCAATGCAGGGATCGAACACTCGACCTCCAGGCTAGCGAGCCAGCGTCCTACTTACTCAGCCACCGTGACCCCCCCCCCCCCAATTAATGTTACCATGCCTGTAAATCATTTGGAATCAATAAACTTATACCAATGATAAATGACAGGTACAAAACATTAAAATTGATTAGACAACATAGGGTAGTATAGACAAATATTATTCTTTTCACGTGCACGTATTATGCCATCACACTTGTCCGTGCGTGTGTCTACAGATCCCAATTTGTTATTCGACTTTGATGTATATTGATATCCCAAAGATTTCGATAACAGTTAGTAGTGTAGCTCCTGATCGCACGAAAGTCGCACAAACAGCTTGTGGATCACAATTTTTATTCAATTTCTTTAAAACTAAAATTGTATGTTATAAACGAAGAACTCGATTAGGTTCAATTCTGGCGCGTTTGGACCGTATTTTCCTGGATTTTAACCCCTGGTTGAGCCAAAATCGCGTACATAGCTTGTGCGCCCCGAAGAGATCATAATTTTGATTAGCTGTATATAATATGTTTTAAACATAAACAACAATCACTGGTGAATTCGATTTTGGAGGAAATCGGTCCGTAACTTCTCGTTAAAATTGCTCCGCCCCTTTACGCAAATACATGCAGTTACAAAGCATGGAATACATATACATGTTCACAATGGGCCACCATATAGTAAACAGCGCCACCTGTTAGCATAATATCCATTATGCTAACAGGTGGCGCTGTGTATTATATGGTAGTTCATTGGAGACAAGTACAATATCACTCTTTTCATTACCCGTCAGACATGACGACATTTTTATGTCAAAAATACTTAAATACTTTACGTACAAAGGCAAATTATTCTACATATTTTTCAGATGAATAAATATGATACTTTTTCGTGCATTTGCCCCCGATATGGCCTTATCGATTGATTTAGTCTCCTTTTTTTGCAATATTCGTTCTCAATATTTTTGAAAGAAGTAAAGATATATAAAATATGTTACGTACAAAAGTAAATTATTCTTATATTATTTAAACGATATAGAAATATACCGGTAGAATAAGCTATTTTGTGTTTGTTTTGGTTTATAAACAATATTTTATTTCATTTGAGATTGGATTGAGAAACAGGAAATGATAATTCAGATATAAATATTAAAGCAAAGCCACGCCCCGCCCACTCCACACCTCACCCACCCACAAACCCAAACTTTGGAATGAGATTAATAAGATCAATTTAAGGGGCGAATCGTTCGCCCAATGCCCAAAGAGACCCTCTACCTCATAAGACAACCCGGTGATTTGGAAATTAAACATACATTATGCAAGAGCAGAATCTGCATTACCAATTGTCGATGTCACCTTTAGCCTGCGATGTTTACTGTATAGAGATCCGATCTGATGCTCAACGCTGATTCATGATTAAATCAAAAAAATGAATAATAGAGACTATGTGGGGGTTTTTTTTGTATCTTACCGACTTTAGTAATGATGATCGAGGCTATGTACAAAATTCAATCGCTAAATTCTCAGTCAGAATGAAACTGAAATTTGCAGCAAATTCCCTTTACATTAGTCAGCATTTTGGGCATATTTATTCTCCCTTAATTTATCTTTAAATGAAATCGAGTTTAACGTCCCGTCGTTCAGCATCAAGGCGAGAACAACGTCCAGGGTTCATTTACGTGCACGCCATTAGAACAAATAGACATTGTTCCAAGTCAGGAACCGAAGGGACGAAAAACCGAGGTCCCGTGTACACATTGGCCGTAGCGCCGCTACCCGGTCAAAATTTCCCTCATAGCACACTGTATGGCGTATGCCCATCTTTCCTTAGCCCAGGTTAGGTGCAGAAGAATACAGGACGTTAAACCCGTGGAAAACCCGAGGGACTTTCTCTTCCAACACCGACAGCGAACCCGAGACCGAGTCTGGGACATACCCACCGAGCCACCGAGGATCATGAAAATTTGGAAGCTTGACCCGATAAAAAGCTAAAATAAAATCAAAAAAAAATTTTACTTATGTGCCTAAAATATTTCATAAATTTGAGGGGAAAAATGATTACCTATTTATATTTATTTATTCACTCGCGTGCGTGACGTAATTAGTTCTTACTATATATTTTATTGTTCTTTTAGAAACACAATGTGCTAAATCGATCGATAATTTAGCAGTATTATTATGATAAATGCACGACAGAGAATCCTATTTATATATTTTAAACATATATAGAATAGTTTATGATTTTGGTCTATGTCGGGTTATGAAAAGGGCGAGATTTTGCATGTCCCCAATCAGCCTCCATACTATTGTAAACAGCGCCGTCTGTTAGCAAAATTTGGCTTAGAATATACCGCGCAACATTTGTGAAATGTCAAAATGTTAAACAGACTACAACAAATTAAAACTAATAATGGAAAGAGAACAAAATACAAATTCTAACTGCAATATTTAAGAAATAAGTAATGTAAATAAGCATTTTTACATGGTTAAATAGCCAATTTAACATTTGTAAGTAAGAAGTTACATGCATAGAAGTTAGCATATTAGCATACGCATTACTAGGTTAGGATTTAGAATTATGGGGGAAATTCCGCTCCATACGTACCATGCCATGGGCGGCATGGGTGGAGAGTAACGTTATTCTGAGTAACGTTTTAAGTGGAGAGGAGAGCTTACATGATAGGTGGCTTATTCAGGGCTGGTTAAGCTTGTCACTACGTCAGCCGACGGTCTTGTGTCTTATGTAATCAGGGTCGGGGGTTTCGGATACGTTCCCGCCAGTGATAGGCTAAATAAAATAAAGTCCCCTCTGATTTTCTAGCGTGGTTTCGCCCTGGACAATGATGCAAGAAGAGGTGGGAGTGGGGGGGGGGCAACTACATCTAGGCATAGTCGTTTCATTGAGACGAAAAACGGGTGGCCCCGTGTACAACTGTACAGTGTAGGATTGGACAGACATATGACATATTGTCGTGCACCGTAAACGAAACCCTGACGGTTTGAAAAATCAGAGTAGGCACTAGGCAGTAGTGCCGCATTCCGGGCAGTACTGTATGTTACTCATCATCTCATGTCCGACTCCCCGTAGCCGGATGGATAAGAAAAATCGGAAGTTGGTTTTGAGTAGGCTAATTAATTAAGTTTCGACAGTTTTGTGCTTTTTACCTTTTTCGTGATCTTGAACTTCATTGATATTCGATGTATTCGCAAGTGTGTCGCTATATCTAACTGTCACACTGTGGTTAGCACCATTATTCTGATTCTTATTAACGTCATCTTGGTGATCTAGGCCTACATTGATTTGCTGCATGAGCATGAACGAAGTAGGCTCAGTTCTGGTAGCTGGGTGCAAAATCTTGTCTGTAGGTTTGTTTGTGGAATTAGTTGAAGTCTTCGCTAAAACCAATTCTACATAAAGAATTTGTATTGATAAGAAGACAACCACGATCGCGGCATTAAATCCAAATGCCATGTTCTGCAGCGTCTTCTTAACAGTCACGTCAAGTCCGACATTTTTAATATGGGTGTTAGCCTAGTAACGCACATGACGTCATGGTGCTGGTGTGACGTCCCAGCTGGACCTATCAAACGTCATCACATCAGTGACGTCCGGCGTTTGGTAAACACCTATCGGCCAAGTATTTTCTTAAAGCGGTGGACACACTAGCCGAATGATTCGGCCGAATCGTTCGGCCGAATCAATCGGCGTCAAAATTCGCCTAGTGTGTCCCCTGTTATTCGGCCGAATGATTCGCCCGAATCAAACAGGTTTGATATATTCGGCCGAATATTTAATCGGCCGAATGATATTCACCTGGTGTGTCCGCTTCGCCGAAGCATTCGGCCGAATGTAGAATTCATTAGCCAATCGTCACTCATATCGAGAAGTCACGTGATCGTTTGAAGACATTGACGCCGCCATGTTTTGATCATGTGACGTGAAAGGTGACGTAATCGACTGGTGAATCGGGCGAAGCATTCGGCTGGTGTGTCCACCCATTCGGCCGAATAAAATTCGGCGCCGATTGATTCGGCCGAACCATTCGGCCGAATGATTCGGCTAATGTGTCCACTGCTTAAGCCCTACACAGTAGGCTATTTGCAGAGTCTGTCATTTTTTAGCATGTCTAATTAATTTTGTCTAACAACTTATTTTAGTAGGCCTAGGCTATTCATTATTTTCATTAACAGTTTTAGAGGGAAAACGCGCAAGGCTAAGGATAGGCCTACCTAGACCAATAATTTGTGTGTTGTTGTTCTATATTCTATGTCAAATTCAAATTGTCTGTAAGTTTATGACTATAGCCTATCCTATGTCCACTTGTAGCCTTCGTTACAGTTGGGAAGTTAATCCATAATATTTAAAGTAGCTAAGTCCCTAACTCAATATCATCGAAAGTCTTCGACGTTGAAAACACAAATTATTTGTCAATTTAAAGGCCCAATCCCGATAACTTTTTGGGGAATAAAACTGCTTAATTTTGTGTTAAATCCCTTAAAACCCATTACCTAAGGCCGACCAACTAACCCGATATTTGTGATATGCTTGTAAATAACTTAAACCTGACAGTCTTCATCTGGAAATGGAGACCGTTGTATTATACAGTATAGGGATAAAACCAGACTTTTTTCTATAAAAATAATATGTAGGTGAAATTTACCTTTTGTTATCAAGTACAGTACATGGGTCATTCACTGTGTAGACCTCTCAAGAAACGAGAATAGATTAGCAGGTCACCCAATGAAAAAATTGACCCGAAATCTTAAAAGGGTTACGTGTCCGGATAAGCAGTGTTGACGTTAATGTCAAAACGACTCAATATTTTGAGCTGAAATTTTGAGACAAGGTAAATACACCATGCCTCTATGTTTTGGTCCATAAATTTCATAAATGCTCGGACTTCAATTTTTGAGACTCTGTTCTTATCGGGATTGTCCCTTTAAATCAACATTGATGGTGTGGTCTTACCAGGAAAAGGTGGGCTGATAGACGAAATAATTTTTTTACCATTGGTACACGAATCGTGTACCACACGGCGTTTCAGGCTCATTTTCAGCTAGGGACCAAAAGAACAAGGCTAGGTATAGGCCTACTCCATAGAGCTGTATATATTGACTAGGGTAAGGTTTTCGTCGTTTACTCGCGTCACTCGAGTCGACTCCATTGCCGAGTTTACCCGGGTGAAACATCCCGAACGGTCCGAGTAGTCTGAGCAGTCACATGACATCAAAACAAAATGGGGAGACACCTTTATTTATTTTGTTTTATTTTTTCGCAATGGCTGCCTCCATTCGGAATCTTATTTTAATTAAGGAACTGTTAGAGGACGAAGAAGAAGAAGATTCCGTACCAACCGACTTACCTCTACCTCTTCTAGCGAGCCTGGTGACAAAGGGCGTCATTTTGTCACGTGACTAACCCTTTTACTCTCCGTTCAACGGGGAGTAAACGGGTTAGTCACGTGACGCGACTCGAGTCAGTCATGTGACCAACTCGATTCAAAACGCGAACGGTCTGGTGTCGACTCGAGTGACTCGGGTGAACTACGAAAACCTTACCGAAAGTGTAGTGTGGTCACGTGATCCCCATTGACGTAACGTTAACGCCGTGGGCCGACACTGGAGACCGGCCGCCATGTTTCAACCGGGAAAGAATGACGGAAGTGCCCGGATGAACGCTATGTAAACAAAGGGAAATAAAATGACGAAGTGTTGGTAAGTCCATTAAAAAGCAGTTCTAATTCAAAAAAAAATGATGATTGAAAGGTCTTGCCTTACAGTCCTAAAAGCAAAATCGCTTTGTTCAACTGGCATATTTTGGGGGCTTTATTTATTAAGAGTCACCGTGGCAATGTGTAAATTGTGCGCAGAACTACGAAATTTTATTAATTGAGCTAAGTGAACGTCCTCGAATGTCCAGATATCTCTATAGAGTATTCAGCAAAATTTTGAACATTGCTACCCGCAGTTCACATAAAACTTTATTTTGGATAGATCTAAATAATTTGTTGGACGATTTGAAATTAATGTTTTGCGTGATTGGCAGAGATAACTGACTATACTATAAAATAAATAGCGTCATCCAGATGATGAATAAAGAAATAAAATAGATTTTAAAAATAATCTAGGACTTCTATCATTTACTAGTAGAATATTATCTGATGCCGATGGGATTTTTTTTTTTTTTTTTTTTTTTAAAAAAGAAAATATAAACAGGACTAGCAAGGCCTTAGTAGGCCTATATGGTTTTCAATTTCCATGGTGTCTGATTTTTCTTTGCTTGAAAAATACGGCGGTATATTACATTTTACAAAAAAAAAGACAAACCTCTTGATGAGATTTTCGTAGTAGCAGCAGCGATTAAAAAAAATATATTAGGCCTAATTAAAAATTTATTTTTTACAAAATTTGTTCGGGGAATGAAGTTTTCAAGACTTTCACAGTACTAATAAATTAAGTGAATGGACCCACCGGGTTTTCGGCCTCAAGCTTCGACTTCGAGTGTTCGACGTCTTCTCGCTGTGTTTATTTAATTATTTTACACAATTATCATGATTTTACCGTATCTATTAATTCACTATTTCACTTATAACTGATCATGCCTACTTATGAAATGATAATCCACTCCCTTTTCGTCTGACATTGAATTTACCAAAATAAAAACAACTTTCCGACATATTGGTATATATGCCAACGCAGGCTAAATCTTCCCGGTTGTAAAATGGCTGCCAACCTCCATAGTCGACACGCGATCACGTGACCACCATACACTCTAGTCAATATATACACCTCCATGGCCTACTCCACATTACATCTCAACTCAAACGGTGAGCATGCACAATAACGGAAACGATTGAATGTAAATCAGATTATATTCATATTAAATTATTATATGGCTTGCGACCCGTTTGTGTCAATGTCTAGGCCCGAAATATTAGCGATTTAGCTCCTTTAAGTATTATAGAAGAACGATATCGAAGAGGGTCCTGCGCATTTTAGTACTATGACGTCATATTCAAGATTGTGGGTTAGGGTAAGGGCTAGGCCTAGGACCTGTAGGTTTCGTGAAAGTCTCGTGATGTTAACAGGGCTAGCCCTAATCCTAACCCTGGGCGAAAACTAACCCTTACCAACCCACAATCCACATAATATATTTCTGGCTTCACAGTTGTCGCAACTTTACCTATACGGCTTTGCGTAGCGTAGGACCATCCCCGATCTAGAGCGGTTCTCCCGTATAAGACAAACCAATGTCAAGGTTACAATAGGCGCACGTTGAAGCGCCAATCTACTGCTTTAGGTCTTAAACGTTAAAAATAAACCAGTAGGCCTATACTAATACTAGCCTATAAAGCATAATTAATGGGGCTGAATGACACACGGTGTCGGTGTCAGAAAGAAAGTGCTTTTTTACCGTGTAAGTAGGCCTAGGCTACTAGCTACTTAAACTATTTAAGAGCTTAAATTTCACTCATTTGTGTTCAGGCTAGAGAGTGTTTGACCGACCATGCTACATAATGCTCTTCTCTAATAATAAGAAAAAAACTAACAAAAGGTTCCATATCGGATTTCATAACATGGAAATTGTGAATACGTAAGTCTGGGAGTATGTATATATCCAATAACTCTAGTTTCAAACAGGCCATGTCAGACTTAGGGAAAAAAGCGAAAAGGGCCTGGTACAGTATCAGTCAGAAATAAAGTTGGTACATCTGACTATATTCCTACCAACGTTTTGATCAAAATGTACCAGGTCATTATCAAACAAATTGCAACTCATGTCTCTGATATATGGGGTGCTGAATTGGTTCACAGCAAAAAATTTGCAGTTGAAAAATGCACCCGATCCGCCTATTTTTAGCCTGCTAGTAGTAGAAAGTTATTAGTCATTTTTAGATGCTAGTAACAGTGTCAGTAACAAGGGCTGCCCCTGCGCCTCTGGGGTCTGTTGTTAGCTGCTACAGTAACAGCTAACAAAGGCCACCTTTGTTATCTACTAATACCAGCTAACAAGGGCTATTTAGTTTCATTTACAAAAAATAGCAATACAGTTAAAGGGGGAATACTCCATTTTACAATATGGAGGCAGACCACCATTGATTTCCCCATTGACTCAATGTTAATTCTGGACTCTTTGCCCACCTCCAACTTTTCCCCAAATTTTCGTTGGGCGAAATGCTTTTCACTACAGACAGAGGAACAAATGACCATGTCTTTGCACAAAAATTTTTATGAGGTTGACCACCAAAATTTTGAGATACACGAACTTGAAGAAGCATACTCAAAACATGTATCTAGTTGTCGTAGGACTACATATCACCGTAGCCAACCTCATAACGCCGTTATCCTTCCGCCTCAAAATCATGAATATATACCAAAACCTGGCAGAAAATATAAATTCAAACCCTCTTAGTCCATTCTAGGCCAAAAAATCAACAAAAATGAGCATGGAAAAGGGGGGAAAAGAGACAGAGAGAGAACTACTATAAATAGACGAACTACACAAGAACCGCAAGCTAAAACAGGTGATTGTTCATACAATCAGGTGCCATTATTCAGGAAGTTACGATTAGATAAGTACGGGTACCGAGATGGTGAAATTTAATGGTGGTCTGTCAGACAACCATCCAATTTTCCTCAGATTTTCCGTTGGGCTGAATGCTTTCACTACAGACAAAGGAACAAATGGTCATGTCTTTGCACTAACATTTGTATGAGGTTGACCACCAAAATTATGAGATACACAAACTTGAAGAAGCATATCATATAGAAAACATATAGCTTTCACTAGTTGCCGTACATACCATACACACTATAATACAGAGGAATGTTTACTCTGCGGTCGGGGGGTTGGGATGGCCTAGTGGTCTAGAGTGTTGCGCTTCGACCTCTAGCTGGCCGGTCACCTCTGGCTTGCGGCTGTGGTTTCGAGCCCTGGTGTGAGCGTATGTGGCATGGAGATAGGGGTGCCTTCTCAACCTCGTGGGTTTCCTCCGGGCACTCCGGTTTCCTCCCACTTCTAAAGACCCCTACGCGCAAGCGAACTATTGAAATAAAATTAAACCATATGTTAGTCCCGAAATGACCTAGTTTGTGTTGAGTGGACGTAAAACCCCATTTCTCTCTCTCTCTTACTCTGCGGTCGCCTCAAAATCATGAATATACCAAAACCTGAAAGCGGGCGTTAAAACACCAGGTAGTAGTAGTAGAAAATGTTAATTCAACCCATTTTCGTCCATTCTAGACCAAAAAATCAACAAAAGTTGGCATATAAAGAGGGGGAAAAGAGACAGACGGGAGAATTGCTATTATATCTATATAGACGAACGTACTGGAACTACAATTCGTGGTACCGAGATAGTGAAATTTAATGGTGGTTTGCCTCCATAATATTATGGACTAGCAATTACGACTTCATATAAAATGAAATGTACAGTTCCTAATTACTGGGCTAATGAAGACGAACATGCATGCACTACGGCCACTCCAACTGCCAAGAGATCTTTTTTTTACGCCAATGTCATACTTGGTTGGGACCGCATTTGACAATCTTCTCATCATAATTTTGACCTTTTGTAGGTGGTTGATCGTTTTGATACGGGGATTTGATATAGACTGGATTTGTTGACGGGTCATACTCGCTTCCGACACATTCAATGTGACAATGATTTTTCACTAATTATTTTACCCCAAACTGCTATGAAATTGCAAATTTCATTCCTTTTCTACAATTCCAGACCAAACAGTCAACCCAAAAATACATCTTTTATAATCGATGGTGGCAATCTGTAGTTCCTGACTCCCACTCACTAGCCTATCTATTTTGTTGCGCTTAACTTTTCATATCTGCTGCCGTTTTATACCTTTTTGAACGATTTCCATTTCTGTTGATTTCAGAAATACTATATTACGTATTCAACACACACATCATGTAATAAATTTATAATTTGCAGAGGGGGGTGTAGGATTTTTGACAAGTGATATTCAATCACCTTTTTATGGATAAATGACCTTTTCATGGCATATTTTGAAGTTGTTTGATTATCTGGAACATGAATTTGGGACATTGTGACTGCCAAAGTGAAAGCTCACATCAGCTGATTAATAAAAAAAATAAAACATATGTACAATAGATAACAATAATATTATTCACACAACAATAACATCACACATTTGTATGAAAACACAACATCTCTATAATAATAAAATTAGCTAATAAAAACAATATCTTAAATATCAAACATTTTTAATTAATGTTCAGCTGTTGCAATTATTTATATGCCATTCATTATCTACTACGAATAGTTTCAATTAAGCTCAACAAATTAACCAGTTGGTTGCAACATTTATAAGGGTAACTTTCTTCTTCTAAACTGTAAACAAAGCAATGCACATGAATTATAATGCATTCTCCAAAAGCCTCGGAGTATATACAAAGATTAGATATTATTACATAAGCCTATTATTTGATTCATAAATCATGACTCATGATGTCCTGCACTTGTGTTTTAATGGAGGCGCAACATTGTAGAAACAAGTTCTGCATTATGAATATATTATAAAGAATTCCCAACAACTGATCATCTCTGTTAACTAAGTAAATTAGCATTAGCACTATTAGTTTCAATATGCAAATAAGGAAAGGCAGTGTATATAATCATGTTGTTTCTCACGTTATATCAAATTATACATTCATATGCCATGTAGGAGAATAATTTTTTATTGAAAATTTTGTCAAATTTCATAACAATTTACGGCAGTTACACCCCAGTAATTGAAATTTTGTCGACACTCTATTGGTCCGTGTTTTTTAGATAAATTTTCAAACTTGCTGGGATTGTTGCACACCACATACACTTACAGATCCCCCTCCCACCCTGCCCAAAGACATATTTGTTGTTTATATCTTGCAATGACTGTGTAGTTTGTCTTCTCCACATGTTTGTCTTGTCGTTATTTTGTTTGCATGTAGTGCGGTCCTCCTGCACTTACAATTAACTTCCATGTAACCTGATGGAGAGAAATGATACATAAGTTTGTATAGCTAGAAATCCAACCTTTTCAGTCTTTAACTAAAATGTCCATGTGAAGGGTATAGTAGGCCAACTCTCTTTAAATATTTTCTTATGCT
The DNA here is from genome assembly GCA_948474765.1 of Patella depressa. NCBI lineage: Eukaryota > Metazoa > Mollusca > Gastropoda > Patellidae > Patella > Patella depressa. Next base: position 53,838,694 of record OX419719.1, read on the forward strand.
ACTAAAAGCACCATGGAAATGATATCTAAGGAGAAATTCATACAACAATATTCATAAATATACACATTAAAATTTGCACCAATATTCATAATATATCACAAAACATTTAGTATAACTAAATCTGGTTCACATGCAGTCATATTTGTAAAATACAGACTGTAAAACTTCAGTAGTAAACCATTGTAACACACTTCATAAATAGTTATAATACATATAAAACAAGTCTTTCAATCTTAAATTAATCACTCATACATTTTTGTTTTAATTCTAACATTTATAAATAAATATTGTTTTTATAAATTATAATACAAAAGCATAACTTACATATAACCTATTCTTTTTCAGCCAGGCAGGATACACCCACATTTTCCAGGAGATGGATAGAGAACAATTTTAAAACAAAACCAATTTTTGTACAATCAGGGGCCATAATCCAGACAGGTATGGTCTGAAGTGCGCAAATATGGGAAGGGACTGAAATCTTTGGGACATAAACATAGATTTTAAATGTCATCAAAAATGGATAAAAATTGTGACCTCCAAAGGGTCCACATCCTTCGTATTAGGAAATTCAAATATCAAGAGAAACCAGGATCTTTGGGTTATAAACATATATTTCAAGTTTCATCAAAATCGAATGAAAATTGTGACCTCTACATAGGGTTCACAACCTTGATATACCATATTTTTACACTATTCGTGTACAAGCTGTGGCAATTTTGTCCTGTATTTCAAGTTTATCAAAATCGTATAAGATTTAAGACCTGTCGAGTGTCTACAAACATTGGGGATGGACAGAGGCAACGACAATAATACGTCCATATGAAAATGTAGGCATATAAAAATTATCTGTCTTTACTGTTACCATACCTTTTTAGACCAAATTGCCGACCATCTTTTTTTTTCTTCTCATTTCAAAGGAGTTCTAAATATTTCATGGGACAGTTTTCTACAGAGACTAAATTTCAATAATATAACAGTCTGGTTTGGCAATATTCTACTGTTCATCTTACTAATTAGGCTAGAAAAGCTAGGAAATAAATAAATACTTTACAGTAGGTACAAAAATGACATAAAAAGGCTATAGACTGCAAGTATCTATGTAGAGGATTAAAAAATTAATTTATTAGTTCACTTAAAGATACATTATGTAAAATTTAGATAAAAAGCTAACCATTCTTGCTATAATAGTTCGAAAGTAGATAATGTAAAATGAGTAATTTGAAAATTTTTATTCAAATTACTCTATTGTCTGCGAGCGAAGATATTGGCCTTCAAAGGTTTGACAAGACATGTGCAGGTGTGCAATAATTTCAACCACTGTGAAGTTACCTCTTGCTCCTCCATTTTAAGATTAAATCAAAATATGGCAAAACTGTTCTAATCTATTTAATATCGAGAAATCTGATGCCATCAAGAGTTGATTTTGGCCTAGATCAGTTAATTAACGTCTAATTAATAATTTCGAAAACATTTCAGGCCTAAAGAAAGACCTGCAATTTAGCTCTTGCATAATGTATGTTAAATTCTATCCATTCTCAACCTACGAACCCTAGCAAAAGAAAATGATTTTCTCACTGATCCTATTTTTTAACTGTAGACACAGGTATTTTTTTTTAGTTGGCCTCATGAATAACCCGAGACAAGTAAAAGAAATTTAAAGGAATCTTTCAGCTAAGGCCTTAAGATCAAAATGAAACTCTGGCCAAAACGTATAATATTTTTGACACGGTCATTCATTTTATCCTTGGTTTTTCGATAAATTATGTTTAAAAGACACTTTCAACTTGATCTAGTCGTGAGGGTGGGGTAATTGGATAAGCCTGATGGATATGAAATAGCCTAGAGCCCCTATTCATCCCTGATTAAAATCCATGCTGTCTAGAGTTAAAGAGACACCAGGAGTAAGTTGGCAAACAAAATTATTTATATTGAAGACAAGCAAATATAATATCTGGCTGTTGTCCCTTTAATCTACCAGATGGAATATACATGTACATTGTGGAATATGTCTGATACAATCTCATCTCCTCAGCTCTGGAATATTTTATGATGGTAAGAATACTTGCAGACTACTAATATGAACACAGAAAGGAATGAGATCACTTCAAAGGACTAATTCATAAAATAAACACAATCTAAAACCACCTATACAATTATTACCACTGTAAAACATGTATTACAATTTTAGTGTCTATTCTAAGAGAAATTTCCTGTCGTCTCTAAAACTTAAAAGGTATGTTCTGTGTCTTGGGTAGGTGTACAGTAAATTCTAATTGGGGGGTTAGTACTCACAGCATCGTCAACTCTTGATTGGTCAATATTATCATCATTTCCAACTATCTCTTCTGAATTGTCTATCAAATTGTTAACAGCACACCCCTGCTGTGGTGTGCTACTTATATCAGTAACAGATATGGTGATTGGTGTACTTGTATTCTCTGTTTGGTCCAGAATTTGGTCCTGATTAATTAGATTGGTATCTTCATTTTGATTGGTCACATTAGAGGTGTGGTTAGAGCAAGGGCAAATATTGTGTGTACATGGGAAGGTGAAATGGTTACTCATACATGTACGATGAACTGTCTGATGAGGAGAACATGGTGAGCAGGAAGGGGGCGTATGAGAACAGCTACAACAGTGATTTACACAACATGGGGATTGCTGAATATAACACTGAGTAGCATTTGAATAATGACTTTCACTTTGGTCTTGACCTTGACCTTGGCTAGTATTGCTATGGAGATGACAGGTTGATGATTGGAGGCCTTGGTGGCTAGGCATCTGATTTTGGTTTACAGAACAACAAGTGTGTGACATACTACATGAATGGGTCATGTGTGGTGTAGCATTAGGGGAGCTTGAATTAACACAAGTTGGTTGACTAGGACTACAAGAGACACAGACATGACAGGATATTTGATGCGAGGATGAAGAAATATGGTTGTGAGATAGACAAACAGGAGAATGACAAGATGGTATGTAACCAGGCAGATTTGATGTTAAGAAAATATCTTCGTACTTCGGGACAGGACTTCGTCTACCACCGATAGCTTCATATTTGGGAAGATGAAGAGTAAAGTTATTTCCATTGGATAAGATTGCATCTATATATGGTGGAGGAGGTTCATCCTGATTTTGTGGAGAGTATGGACGATAGGTTGAGCTATTTCCCTCTGCTATTTCACTATATGTCGGTGGTGCATAATTCTCCATAACTGAACACCTGTTTAATAGCAAAGAAATGAAACAATAGAGAACTTTCATAAAAAAATAATTGTTAACAATATCTATGTTTCTTGAATACTACTGCACATTCTCATAATTTGTTAACATATCCAATTTTTTGGTTTAGGTAATATAGAATTGTACATTACTTTCTCATAGTTGTTAATGATCTCCATGTTTCTTGTACAGATTGTATAAGATTGTATATTACTACACTACATTCTAACACTACATGATCTTTCTACATCAGTGGTTATCAGATCAGTAGGGGGAATCTACTAAATAAATTCTATTAAAAATATAGATTGCCAGGCAATGAAACATATGCCCATAGCAGCTATGTCGACTGGGCAGTCAAAAAGGGTTGTCATGTATTTTTTTTCTTTTGTCAGAAATCAAAATAATTACAACAAACTAAAATCAGATTAAAAAGAACAACCTGTTAAGAAATCATTAGATCATAAACACTGTGTGTAAGTTTATATTAACTTTAACCTCTAGCATGTGCACAAAATTTCTCAAGTAATCAAGGGCCATAAGTAATTAATGGAACTCTAGCATGTGCACAAGATTTCTCAAGTAATTAAGGGTCACAAATGATCAAGGATCACAAATCTGGAGGTAATTATCGGAAATTGTTGACAATCAATAAGATTCTTTATCTCATTATCGTAACCACTGTTTTTAAATTTAAAGTCGCCACAATACACGACCACAAGATATCTTTAATTCATATTCTCAAATCATAAATTTGCCCCATTAATTAAAACACTTTATAAATTTTCTTTTTGAGGTTTTCAGTTCGCAGTCAGCTCCAAATCATCATAAAATTTTCAAGGTTATGTCTAATTATTGTAAACAAAAAACAGCCAGCCCAAGGCAATGTCGTTAGTTGTCACAAGAAAAAATGTAAAAACTAACCTATTTGATTGGCTGCTATCTACATCCAGTGGATCCATGATAACCGTAACAGCTCCAAGTCCATCATTATGATCAACTACCACAGCTCGTAATGTGCCTTGTCCTATTGGTCCAAGCTACAACAATATTAATTAAACAATTAATCAATAATTAAATGTCAAATGAACTATTTAATTAAATATTAACATTTACAATCATTCAATATCCCCAATGTTAAAAGATTGTTATTTTGTCAAAATAGCCAAGTCAAAATGATGCATTTGATATCAGATAAGTTGATATTCATAGAATACAAAATAAAAAAAAAAACAAAAACATTGTTTCATCCAACGTTTCGCCAGCCAAATTAAGTTATGATGTGGAAGTATATTATCTGTTTCTTTCGATATTGATATGTATTGGACCATAACTTCATGGATTATGGCCCTTGACTGTATGAAAATCACTTAACTTGTAGACATTCTAGAGGTCACAATTTTCATCTGATTTTGACAAAACTTTTGATTTGATTTTGAAAACCTTTCAAATATATCACTGTTCATTACAATATAATTACGGTTGAGTTTGAATTTCATGCAAACCAGACAGTGTGACATAATGGCCGCTCCCCTTTACACAAATAGTATAATAATATGTAACACCATGGATCATCTAGTGGTCACAGATTTTATCCGATTTTGATGAAACTTAAAATATATGTTTACATGCCAAAGATCTTAGTTCCTTTTGATATTTATGAAAAATCACTTTTTTGGCTTGTTCTCTGTCAATCTCTTGCAAAATGTGGCTGTATCTTGCATGGCAACTGTTTGTTTCTAAATCAATTACCTGAAGTCTATTACGGTTATGTTTTCTAGCCAGAAAAAACTGTCGTGTACAGATCAGCATCAGTATTAGAGCCAATATAATCAATAACGGTCCAATTACTATCTTACCACCAAACACATCGTTAAATCCTGAAGAAAAAAAAAGATTGACAGTTAACAAAACTAAAAACCGCAAGCATTTTACCATAGAGGTCTTAATGAAACATATCCTTAGTAATTCAGAAAAAGTTGAAACCCTTATCATTATTACCGTCTGAATTTCCAGTTCTCGTTTAGAATCAGAAACTTTATCCAGGTTTTTTGACATGTTATCAAGAAAAGGTTTATGACTTAAAATGATGCAAGACACCATCTTAGTAAGACTGACATAAAATGGCTATCATAAGGTTTTAGATAAGAAAAATCACACAAAATTTAATCTTTTTACATTATATAATTAATTGAAGCCATGGATCCTTGTTTGCCTTTTTCAGAAAATATCACATCTTTCCTGGTTTAATTCAAACTTAAATGTAAAAGAACCCTTGGCAGTGGGAAAAGGAGTTGGTCGTTGTGTCACTGTCGAAGAAAAATTTCGCTATAGCACACTGTATGGCGGATAATATGCCTATCTTCATTAGCCTTGTCTGAGATGAACAGTTGCATGTAAAGTCCAGTTTCATTTCTTACATGGTCCGGAATTACACATTAACGAGCATGTTATTTAAATAATCAAATTACAGTTGTCGTAATAATTGTAACACTAAATAACTACATGTAACTTACCAAACCATGTTAGAAAACTTCCCACCAACAACAAGACTCCAGCCACAACAATAAACAATGGTCCTCTAGGACTAGGTGCCTTGTCATGTGGACTGGAAAATGAGGAAGTTACAAATGTTCGCAGAGTGGTGGGTCGTCGGTGTTGTGGAACACGGATATGAGACGTATGAAACATTCTTTTTCTCTATCTCATTACACAGATGTTTCCTTAAACATGCATTGCAGGTCTTTCTTTAGGTCTGAAATGTTATATAAACTATGAATTAGACATTATATTAACATGAAAAAACCATAATCAACTCTTGATGTCATCTTTTCATTGGATTTGAATCATACTTGCTGTTCAATGTCTATTGATCAGATGATTTTAAAAATGCTAAAATGGATAATTTTCTTGACAGCGCCAATAATGACAATCGACGCTACAGTGATTAAGAAAGGTTTTCTCGGCTTAAGAGTGAAACAATTTGACAGAAATGATCAGCATTTTCCCTTTACATCATTTAGTTTTTTTTAGTGAGAACTGCAACCTCTTTATCTAGTCTTCCATTATGTAGGCCTATCTTTAATAAGTCCAAATAAGATTAACTTGAGATATAATCATGTAGATTAATGATGTCAATAGAGCCAGATTAAGCAGTTAATCAATTACGATAGGTGTTTATTACGTTTAACCTTACTTTCCCCACATTTGATTGTTTTGATAAAGGATTAGGAGGTTAGTAGATCGTGGGTTTAGCACTATAGTCTGTTTTAATTAATTAGTATCACTGGTGTAAACTTCTCACTCTAATTATTGTTACTGGTGAACACTTCCCACTATCATTAGATTGGGCAAAATAGTGAAATCAGTTTACTAATAAATTTACATTGTGAGCTTTTTTGATGTAATAGTGAATTTGGAATAAAACCAAATAAACTAAATATATATAGCTCCTCTGAATCACAAATGGTCATTCCAGAATGCCCTGATTCAACTATGTGACACAGAAGATGCCTGGTTTTATGCCATAGAAGAATCTGAATTGGAAGATCCCCGAATCAACCAGTTTGCCGACTATTTTATAGTGCAGTGGATAGATGGTGACAGAGAAATTTGGAACCATTTTGCTACTGTGGAGATAACAACAACAAATCATTTGGGAGGTTGGCTTTGTAAACTCAAGAAACTAAACAAGTTCAAGACTTGATTAAGACTGAGCAGGAAGATGTAGAATTTACCATCAGGTAAATAGAATCTGGGGGCAGACTTGCACCCAAAAGAAGAAAGTACCGCCGCCTTGATGAGATAATCGTAGAAGAGAAGAATTTATTTATGTTGAAGCATCACAAACTTGTTACGGACTATACTCTAAATCCCCTTAAACCCCCTTTGTTGGTTAATTAGTTATGGCCGGGTGGACCTTGACTCTAAACAATAGATGTGGGGAAAGTGAGGTGTCCCCGTTTAACACTGCAAAAAGGTTCATAGTTAATTGTTAATCTATCCTACCTATTATCAAATACAATCGAGATAAGTAATAGTATACCCCTGATAGCGCACAGTCAATAAATTTGGGAATTCTGAATATGATTTACCATATCTATTGATATCCAATTGGGCATATTCTATTTCGGATCTTTACCACAAGGACCTCTACACATCCAAAGTAAATTTCATATTGTTCTTTATAGATAAAGTGTAGGCCGACATATGTATAGATCATGACATTCTTTCTTCTAAAAATTGGTGAGAACTGAAGCCCCACATGCATTGCCAGTGTTGAATATTAAACACTTCATTATAGACCTATAGCCTATAAATATTATGTCAACATGTATAATCAAGGTCAGTTATATATTTTGAATGTCCATGATTATATTGATATTTGTTAAAACCACACTACATCATGGGCTGTTAAAGATCGATACTTGCGACAAAATATTTTCACTCGCATTTCTAGATCAACTTAATTGTTAATGTTATCAAATTAAAGTCTGTCTCTAGCGTTGTGTGCAAATACAAATATTTTGGGTTTTATATACCGGTATATGAAGAAAACAAACATGTAAGACCATCTATAGTTGCCAGAGAAAATATCCATGTTAATTAATACCTAAAATACCAACAATTACAAGTGCACATCATCAGCAGACAGCAGTTGAAACACTACCGGTAGGCCTATGCCTAATATCGTTTCAACAAGGCACAAATCTAATAAAAACATGTGATAGAATTTTAGGTAAATAACAGACTACTCACAACAGACACTTCAAATGACTAAAGTTTCAGAACAACAATGTCTGACATTAGCGTAGTTTTCTCAAGGCATATTGCTGTACGATCAGAATGCTGACACTTTTCAAGATAAAAATCAGATAAAAAATGACATTTCTGTGTTTGTTTATTCAGAAAGAAGCAGGTGCCCTCTACGGGCAGATAATTCTTATTAATTATTTTTAAAGCTCATTGTTTGGTTTATCGATTGAAAAAGGATTTACTTTAATATGTAGAAAAACGCAATATGAAACAAGAAAAACTTTGATTATATTATTTTAATGCTTTTATAAATAGATCAGATGAAAACAGCTAGACAGAGTAAAGTAAAGTGGGAGATAACTCCGTGGCAACCTCAATAAACAAGATGGCTTCCACAAGTGTGGAATTTTATCAAAAGCAGAATGAACTCCGAGATTCAATGAAAAGGAGGTAAAAGTTGTTTGATATTATAAGTCAGACTTCTACATACCTTGTCTGTGACAATAAGGAATAGCTAAAAAAAAATAAGGACAGTATATAGTAGCCTTCTATCACACTCCGGTTCTACTGCACTTTCGTAAACAACAGTCCTTTAGTAAGGCTTTAGTAATTGTATCTGTGGAAAGTGTGGTCGTGTAGAGACTTGAAATTCACAGGGGCCCAGGGGGTGTTGAGGGTGACTATGTGTGTTAATTGCTAAACCACTTTACATGAATTTTGAGTATACCGTATATTGATGGTAAAATTTGACATTCCTTACCCTCAATAATTATTACTGATTTATTGCAAAAGTTCTATTTGAAATCTGCAAATAATTACTACGGTTACTATTAATATTAGCCTGAGTGTTTGTGTTGTGTGGGCGAAAGCTTTTCATCCCCAACAAGAAGCAAATGTACCAGGTGCCGTAAGCATCCACTGCGCTATACAGTCTCAGACCTTATAGCTTCTCTCCAAAACGAAAACAAATATTAAAGGAAGATGTAATGCGACAATTCTAGAATGGTGATAAGTCTTCCTATGGATTGACGTTATGAAAATTATAGGCCTACTGATATCATGCGCTACGAAAATGAAGTGGATAGGATGATAAAGCATTACTCATTATACTTAATAATTATATTTACAAAGAATACTTTTCGAATCCCTAACATAAACGAGTCAATCGATTCAATGCCATGAGGATGAATCAATCAATGCCATGAGGACTAGTCAATCTATACAGTGAGTACGACTCAATCAATGTATTTAGATATTTATTGACAACTTAACTGAACTTTCCATGTGGACGGGTTTGCTTGTGGAGGAGTTGTATTCACTCTAATTGACCTAGAATGTTCAGACATGACGTAGATATGTTAGTAAGGTGAATGTCTTGAATGAGTTTGATGATGATCATTTACTCATGTAGAGATTAAACCTCTTGGTTTTTGCTGATGCCTTGGAACATGATATAACTTCGACTTTGATTTAGGGTAATTCCAACTTAACTTCCCACTTTGGTAGAATTTTCAAATTTTTCTGATTAACTTACTTTTAGGTTTTAATTAGTAAGCATATATCCTAGTTTAATTTTACAAAAAAAATTTTAAATCCTGTGATTGAAAATATGTGTATTTACACACTCCTATGTAAAATATGTATCAATTTTGTATGATTTCCCTTCTTTTCCTGCCTTGAAAAGAATAAATATGATTATTCAAAAACCTGTTATTTTATTACTAATAGCTACTTTCATGTGATGAAATTAAAGACAAAAGCACTTGGTTTTGGTTTTTACTCTGTATACTCCACAAATGGCACCACAAAATTAGCAATATTGTTTGTCCCATCTGTCACAATTTTAATGAATTTTTCTTTTAAAATGAATTTTTCTTTTAAAAAGTATTTTTTGATAAATATAAAATTAAATTATAATAATATTATCTTCTATATGCAAGCCATAAACTAAATATATGGTTGTATTTTTCTTGATTTAGTTTTGCAATGAATAAACTGGAGATTTCATGGTGTCCCATCCGTCACAAATCCCCCGCTGTCTCATCCGTCACAATGAAATTAGTGTCTGAAATCCAGACACCTGCAGATTTCATACTTAAAAAACTTTGTTGACTATCTACTAAGCAATAATATTGCATCTGAAGGCCAGAGTAATAAAAATCCTAGCAGTGCAACATTTTATTGGCAATATTAACTGTATACTTAACAGAAAGTCCTGAAATGCTGGAAATCAGCACGGTTCATTTTTAATCATTTCAATGCTTCACACCAAATTTGAAAAAAAATCCATTAAAAATTGTAGCTTGTATCACTTTAATTTTGTTTTCGGTAAAGGGGAGCATAATTGCTGAACAGAAGGCAGTATATGTTGTAAATCGAAAGGATCAGATCAGTCCTTTCATGATCCCAATCCTTCACACCAATTGTGGAAAAAAAAAACAAAAAAAAAAACATCTGATAAAAACTGCAGCCTCTATATATATTGTGTGCACATGTTTTGGAAAAGGGGCAATTACTATGGAACAGAAGGTTGCACCCTTCAAACCCCAAATCAATTGGGTCTATATATACACATTCACAATAAATTTGAAAAAAATCCTTTAAAAACTGAAGCTTGTATTATGTTTACAAGGTAACTCCAGAATGAAAGGTCCTAGCAGACTGTAAATAACATTAGTCTATTGATTACCCCAATTCTTCACACCAAACTTAACAAAATTATGTTAAACTGTAGCCTCGATTGCGTTCACAAGCTTTTCGGCAATTTAGGTCTTTCGACAAGTGGGGAAACTGTGGAACGGAATACCATACCACAGAATGCTGAATATGGATGGGATTAGTTCTCTTATTATCAAAGTGCATCACACCAAATTTGAAAAGAAATCTGTTAAAAATGGTAGTCTCTATCAAGTTTTGGACGGGGTGGAGGTAACTCTAGAATGGGAGGTTATGTAATGCTGAAAATGGACAAGTTTTGTCATATCATGACACCAATACTTCACACCAAATTAGAAAAAAGTCTATTAAAAACTGAAGCCTCTATCATGTTCAGAAGGCTTTTGAAAACAGAGGATGACTTTAGAATGGAAGGTCGGCATTAAATTCTAATCCTGAATAATCAATTTGTTGCATATATTTAATGTCCCATCCGTCACATATTCGGATGTCCCATCTGTCACAGTGTTGATGGTGCCACTGTGGCATAATGACAAATATGAAAACATAGCTATTTTACCTAAATCCACTTAAATGATTCTATTTTAACATAGGCATGTCAGTTAAACTAAATTTTAGTAATTGAGATAGATCAATGTTCCGGTACCAAGGTTACATAAAACAGTGGTCTAGAAATGTCCCATCCGTCACATCAAACATAATCCCAAAATGCTCAGTAATTATTTTTTCTGAAAAAAATTTTTTTGTTGGATATTAAAGGGTTGACATGGTGGTTGTGAAACATACTTTCAATTGCATGATTTCAAATGTATTGAAATAACCGGATTTCAAATTTACTCTGAAAATGTTATCTTTTGTCCCATCTGTCACGCTGGAATTACCCTTTAATTGATAGGCTAGGGTATGGGGAATCTTTTTGTTGGCCTTTACTTTCTTTACATCCATACTGTACTTAGACCATGAGCATCTTCTGCTGGGGTTAAAGCAGAGAGTGAAACAATTTGATTATAGATTTTTTCAGCCTGATAAATACCGGTATGCAAGTATTATTAATGAGTGTCGTCAATTTATTTCGGGGTTTGACACAGGAAACATCCGACTCACTGTTGGCTTGTTTTTCTGATATCAAGATCAATGTGATGCACCAGTTATTGGCTATATTTGATCTAGCATTACATATGACTATGACATTCATAAACCCTATATGTTTAAAAAATATATATTTTACAGTGAAGAAGAGAGACATGGTTTAGAGAATCAAATAAAGACATATTTTAAATCTGATCAGAGAGTGTAAGTAAATTCCATGTCATTCCTATTTACTTTTAGAATTAAACAGGTGTATCAGCAATTATTGGGAAAACACTTGTACAGACACACCACAATACAGTGAAATTTTTAGTTTTAATGTAAAAACACTTAGAAATATACTTCAATATGGGGATAGTGATGCAAATAATTGCTCTATTCTTTGAAAAAAATCTGATGTATTTCTAACAGCTATTCATAGTAAACAATTACTGGTTTGACATGCAACGTTTCGACGATGATACTCTCATCTTTATCAAGCATATGTTGAAACATGTCAATTCTTTGGCACTTTTTCAATACAGAATACAACTCATATATACATTGTTAATTACTAGAGATACGCTAGCTAAATTAATACAATTATACACCACAAGTTATGTCAATATTACATCAGTAACTATCACAAAAATGAATTTTTGAAGCTCAATAATTCGAATTATCACGATAAATTACTCCTGGCGACCATCCATGATATCTCGCTAATTTATTTTACCAATATCGTGATATATCGCTATAATTCCTTTTAGTATCATTGCAATTTTAGGCCTTAATATGTCAATGTGTATATATTGAAGGCAAGACAGCTCATTGGAGTAACAAACTTACTGTACAATCAGACGCTTAAATTCTTGTTTTTTCCAGGGCCAAATTGAAAGCTGTTCGTTTAAATAACTACTGGAAAAAACTGTGTGATGATGAAAAGAGAAGCAAAGAAAGAAATGCTCAGTTATTACGAGAATTTGAGCGAATTGATTCACATCTCCAATCTATGGGAGCCCGTACTGAAAAACTACGATTCTTAAAGGTAATTAAGCTATTAAATTCTTAAAATTAAGCCTAAGTCAAATCAAGTCTGGAAATATGCTATTTGTCAGCTGTCACAGACCATGTCAGTCATGATTCCTCTGGTGCCTGCTATTTTGCCAGTCACAAATTATTTGTCATAATACATGGAGGTACTACCAGTTCATTTAGTTTGGTATGTGCTTAATTTAACAAATATTGTGCCTTTGTTATTAATGGGAATTCTGTTAATAGAAACAGTATGAAGAAACTATTGAGAGAAAATATCCCAATTGGCGTCAGCTTGTTTGTCCTACACCTGAACTTACCAATCAACAGACAACACAGCCACAAGTATGTATATTTTTAGCAATAAAAAGACCGTGATATAAAATTTCTGTTGGAGGGCAGCTTTTATATGCCCACATTTTCATGTCAATGTATATTTATGTCGTCACCACTGTCGGTCCGAACATCCGTTTGTGGACATTCCATAAACAGGTCACAATTTTTATCCAATTTTGACGAAACTTGAAATATAGGTTTATATCCCAAAGATCTTGGTTCCTTTCAATAGTGGCATGTATTGGATTGTAATTTAATGGGTTATGGCCCCTACTACATGTACAAGAAATGGTGTTGATCGACTCTAGAGATCACAAATTTTATCCCATTTTGATGAAACCAAATATTATGTATGTCTGTATCCCAAAGATCTTGGTTCCATATGATATCTGTAGTTAGGGGTCCAAAGACCACAGTCAATGAAACAACGATAACACCAATGGACTGTTTTATATCTCAACTCAAAATATACTTAAAAGATACATTATGTAAGATTTAGATAAAGAGCTAGCCATTCTTGCTATAATAGTTCGAAAATAGATAATGTAAAATGAACAATTTGAAAATTTCATTCAAATTACTCTATTGCGATCGAAGATATTAGCCTTTGAAGGTTTGACAAGACATGTGCAATAATTTCAACCATTGTCCTGGTTGTTCGAAGCTAATTTTCGCTCCACAATTTTTAGCTTAAATCAAAGTATGGCTGAACTGTTCTAATCTATTCAATATCAGAGAAATCTGATGCCATTGAGAGTTGATTAGGGCCTGGAAAAGTTAATTAATGTCCAATTAATAATATAGAAAACATTTCTGGCCTATACAAAGACCTGCAATGGGCAGATTTAGCTCTTGCATAACGTTTGTTTATTGTCTTGTCTGGATAATCACATGTTTTTCTTTATAGCAGACAGAGAATAAAACACCGCCGTCTGGAGGTAAGATATGAAAAAATGATGATTAAAATACACATTTTATTCGAATTTTATAGAGCAGCGTTGACATTTATTATTCCTGCTTTTAATAGAGCAATTTTTCGACATTTATTATTCCGTCTCTTCAATTTCGTGGGTGTTCTCCGTGTTCTCCGGTTTCCTCCTACAGCTAAAGACCCCTACGTGCATGAATTATGGAAATAAAAATTAAACCATGTGTTAGTCTCGAAACGACCTAGTTTGTCTCGAGTAGACGTTAAACCAAATTTCTCTCTCTCTCTCTCTATTTTGTCTGATTTTCCAGTATTTTCCACTGCCATTAGACCCAGGTCAATAGTATGAACTCCATATATATAGTATAATATAGTCAGTGTCAGTACTTAGTAAATCATGTTTCACTTGTTAAAATCATAAGAAAATTAGGATATCACATGAATTGTGATTCCTTAGTACAGTAGGTTCCGTGACCTTGTTTTCCGGCGTGGTTTCCCCTTGTCAGTGATGCAGAATGGAGGGCCTGACAAGGACAGCTGTCTAGTCATTTGGATGGGTTGAAAAACTGAGGTCCCGTGTGCACATTGGCGTGCATGTAAAAGATCCCTTGGCAGTTGGAATTCGATATAAGAGTAGGCCGTAGCGCCGCTGCCCGGGCAAAATTTCCCTCATAGCACACTGTATGGCATATGCCCGTCTTCCATTAGCCCAGGTTTCATTTCCGTGACCTTGATCTTACCTGGTTCATTATATATGTTCATTACTCAAAGATATACCCAGAAGCATTTGGATTGGAAACAAATTATTTTGCGAGTTCATTCAGTGAAGCTTCTCCTTACATCACTTTTAATCTGTATTTTATATGTGTGGCAGCGAACTGAAGAATGAAGGACACCATTTTGAATGTTTACTGATCGCAAAATCATGAGAATGGGAGTATAGTAGTTTAGCATTGCTATAATGATTAAATTTGGTTTACTTTTGTTTCACAACCAATAGCACCATCAAACCAATCCACACCTCACCATTACAGTCAACAAATTCCAAGCCAAGATTTAACACAGTCAAAACAATCAACATCTCAACATTCATTAACATATAAACAAGCAGATGTGCATCCAGTACCTCAAGATGCAAGTCCAGCGAGAGTTTCACCTACAGTTACAGAAACGGGAAATGGTGTCAAGAATTTGTCAACAGTTGAGGAAGTTGATATCCAACCTGTCCAAAATGTTACGATAGAAAGAATACGAAGTCCAACAAGCCAGAAATCAGGTGAGACTGATGAAAGATTAATTCTATATGATATAATATATTCAAAATAAACATAGACAATTAACCCATGTGCTGACATGTCATACGAAAAACCTTGTTGGCAGCATGGGGTAATCTGAATTATAATGTATTTTTGAAACGGCATCAATATCTGTATCCACACAAGGTTTAGTTAACGCTATACATGTTGTTAAACAGTTCTATTATTGTACTCTCTAGATAAGATACAGATCTGCTTAGTCTTAGCTGGCCGGTCACCTCTGGCTTGCAGCTTTGGTTTCGAGCCCTGGTGTGAGCGTATGTGGCATGGAGATAGGGGCGCCTTCTCAACCTCGTGGGTTTCCTCCGGGCACTCCCGTTTCCTCCCACTGCTAAAGACCCCTACGCGCAAGCGAATTATTGAAATAAAATTAAACCATGTTAGTCCCGAAATGACCTAGTTTGTGTTGAGTGGACGTTAAACCCCATTTCTCTCTCTCTCTCTCTCTCTGCTTAGTCTATTACCTACAAATAGTCGCCAAATAAGATTGAAGGTTTTTTCTGTCAATCATACATAAACAATGTATTTAACGATTTTGGGTCAAAGAGATTCCATAATAATGGACCTGGTATAAACATAGGCAAAAGTACGACACAGATGTCGGTAGAGCGTGTCTTGACGTAGCTTGAAATTAACCATCTGTGTCATACTTTTGGTTTTGACCCCTCTGACTTTGTACTGTTGATTACAGATAAAACATCCATAAGTGTACAAATGTGTTGTTATTGATGTGTTAACATTTGAATATTGTTCACAATAAGAAGCAAAATAAATAAGATATGTTTATAGGATCATTTTGTTATATGAAAAACTAAGTGATGCGTTTTCTATGGGTCAACTGGCGTGGTTTCAAATGCTCGGTTGTACGTGACAAGGAGTAGGATCGCCTGTCCAACCTTGTGGGTTTTCTCCGGGTCCTCTAGTTTCCTCCCACTAGTCCAGAAATTACTTATTTTGTGTCAAGTGGACGTTAAACCCCATTTTTTTTCTCTCTCTCTCTCTTTTAACAGGACCAATGGAACCTGATGATAACAGTGATATTGGTAGTGACATGGAACTACCATTAAGTAGTGGAGGACAGAAATCTCCAGCTAAAAAATCTAGTGAGAAACTAGATAACCCAGTGTTACAGGGAACATCAGAAGCTGTAGGATCCATAGAAACGGAAGTAGCATCTCACTCGGCAAAGAGGTAAAATAAGATAATATTTACTTATTTCATGACTCAAGCTCAATTAAAGTTCATTATTTAAATTATACAGTTTAAACTGCAATAGTAACAGAGTGGAAGGGTGAACGGACGTAAAGTGGGTCGAATGACCAGTTAACAAAGGTAGTTTCCAGATTGTTCACACATATTTCAGAAGTCAATAATATGTACTATTTCAGTATAAATGCGTTTCTTTTTCTAAGTAACTAAGTAAGCACATCTGAGTATTACACAGACAGTTATGAAAATCGGTTGGTTTGTATTATTGCTATATATATATCTTAGAGAGATAAAAAAGGCAGAATGAAATCGATAGAAACTAATGTTGAAATGGCTGTAATTTAAGTTAGATTTGGTCTCTAGTCTAGATCAATCATTTTTGGATCAATTTATTTTTTATTAAAAGTACTTTTGCTTGTGTATTGACAACTAAAACTCTCAATTTAGTCTTTATCTGGCATGCTAGGGCTTTAATATTTGTGTTGTAATTGAAGGTTTTCAAAGCACATGTAGCTCAGCTTTATAATATAAACTATAGTATGATGACTTAGAAATAGAATAGCTTAACCAGTAATTGTTTTTGTGTTATTATTGAATGATACATATATTTCAGTATGAATAATTCTATATATTTCAGTATGAATAATTCTATATATTTCAGTATGAATAATTCTATATATTTCAGTATGAATAATTCTATATATTTCAGTATGAATAATTCTATATATTTCAGTATGAATAAATCTATACGAGCTGAAATAACATTAACTGGTATTATATATTTATTGAAATATGTCCAGGATGATTTTAGAGATGCGTTTTCGTTTGAGGGTTATTACAAGACATCGCCACCAGATTCATCTTTACGCTCAAATATAATACAGTTAGTATTTTACTTATTAAATTAGATAGGAGCCATAATGGCTCTCTAAGTCGGAGGTCACAGGTTCGGTCCCAGTGTTGGCCGAGAAAGTGACACAGGACAAAGATCTTGGCAAGTAATGGCATCTTGTTGTGTGAGTAGGATAAAAAAAACATACACAGGCAGTTAAGATTTGAAGAAGAGTAGTTGAAAATGCTGCTGTTTGGGCTAACTTCTCCTTAAAGTACACTACATGGACTATGCTCGCAATCATGATGCTGGTTGGTTCAGAAAAGTAAAATGATAAATCCCCAATTCATTTCATTTTTTACTATTCTTACTATTCAGTAGACCTTTACAGACCAGGCCCGAGTTCACAAAACATTCTCAGACTTAAGTTGAGAATTTGCTCAACTTTAAATCACAGTTTATGAGAAATATATTTGTTCCAGAAATACAAAACTTTGCACATAGTTTCTTATTTGTGTTTTTGATACATTAAAACATCAGATGTATTATAAAGGGCTATGTTTTAATTAAAATAAGGCGAACAAATTTGAGTAAATTCTCGACTCAAGTCTGAGAATGCTTTGTGAACTCGGGGCCAGAGCAGTAGGACTTTAAACCCCATTTCATTTTGTTTCAGTTGATATTTTTTTTACAATAAAGTATTTTATACTTTAGTATGGTTTAGTATGCTAAACACATTTGAAAAACACCCCAAAATATTTGTTGACTACAAAGTTATTCCAGGATCCTTAATATGATTGGATACCATTCTACTGGGGGGGGGGGGGTCACTGAAGTTTGTTATATCATTGTCTCGAAGCAGACGTAAAACACCACGAATGGACAAACAATGATCTTGTTGTATTTATTTTGTTCAGTAAAGCGAATAATGGTCAGAATTTATCAACTATTGATGCTAATTTAGTTAGTATGGTTATACTAGAACAACTGACCCTGGTGATTAGACATCTGGTTAATTCTGGTTTATTGACAGACGAAGTGTTGATATCTGATACCTCAAGATTGACAGCAGACACAATAGGGTAAGTAACTCTTGTTCACTTTGTAATTATATCTGTACTATTGGCAGAATTTCATTGTTTTTTCCAACTGCACCTTCTGCAATTTGAGCTATTTTCAAGGCATAAAATTGGCCGAGATAGTTCCTTAGGGTTTTACGTTCTAGGCTATTCTTCTAATATAAAACAAAAGACTCATTTTACCAATAGACTTCGTCATATACCACATTTGAAAAGGATATACGGTATTCAAGTTTTTCTTTTATCTAAATGCAAATATCCATGTATTTAGCAGTATCAAAGTTAAGTTTTATAGTGATTAATTTAACAAAAATGTTTTTGTAGATCGCAATTACCATCAGATGCCTGTGATTTGTGGGATTCGTTATTCAATCATTTCTCACTCCTGGTGCAGTTTAAGGTCATGGAGCCAAAAGAAGTGGCAGCCGTCTTTGTTCCATGTCTGGTGGCAGATGGATCCCAGCATCAACAAAAGGTGATAACCGAATTTCATTTGATTTTACAAAACTGTTCAACCTTGTACGGTTTTCACTGGGTCTTCTGGTTTCCTCCCACTGCTAAAGACCCCTATATGCACATGTCACCTGGGGTTTCTGTGGAAAGACCTCATGTTATTACCTGGGGTTTCTGTGGAAAGTCCTCATGTTATTACCTGAGGTTTCTGTGGAAAGTTGTCATTTTATTCACTGGGTATAGTTAGATTTTATTACCAGGAATTTGAACTTACTTAAATAACTTTTATGTTTAGGCGTTTTCGTAACTTTTATTTTTAGGCGTTTTCATTATTGGTTCGTTTATTAGAAGAATTTAGTAAAGATGATGTAACAGACGGATCATCTATGGCGTCTCCACATCATCAATCACCTGTGAAACATACACCTAGGAGTTATAATGATAATACACAAGATCAGGGCACAGGTCAGCATTCTTTATAGGTTTAGATAATAGAATATAGGAAAAAACTGGGTTTAAAACTAGTGATAGGTAGTTCACTAATTAGTTGTTATTAAACTTACTTTTTTGGCTTTAATCGGCGCCAAAAGTTGTTGGTATAATTCAATTATTCACAGCTTTCAGATATGAAATCAAACCCTCTTTACTTACTTAGGTCAGTGTTTAATATCATGGGCCTGGTTGTCGAAAGTAAACATAGAGGCCTATATATTCACCCTGAAAACATATCTTGAAGGAATGTTGATGATTCTGCTGCAGTTCTTTCTTATCAAAACTTTAGCAGAGAGATTTTTATACGCCCACATTTTCATGTGGACGTATATTGTCGTCGCCCCTGTTCGTCCGTCGGTCCGTCCGGACGTCCGTCCGTCCGGACGTCCGTCCGTCCACAATTGTTTGTGAACAGTCTACAGGTCACAATTTTTATCCGATTTCAATGAAACTTAAAATATAGGTTTATCACCCTAAGATCTCGGTTCCTTTCAATATTGGCATGTATCGGACTGTAACTTCATGGGTTATGGCCCCTGATTGTACGAAAAATCACGTTTTTTAGCTTGTGAACAATGTAGAGGTCACAATTTTGAACCGATTTGAATGAAACTTGAAATGCATGTCCATAAACCAAAGATCTTGGTTCCTTTCGATATTTGCGCCAATTGGATCGTAACTTCCTGAATTATGGCCCCTGATTGTCCGAAAAATCGCCCTTTTTAGCTTGTGGTCCCTCTGGAGGTCAAAATTGTTATCCGATTTAAAAAAACGTTTGATTATATCACCGTTCCATGGTTATGAAGGTTGAGTTCGAATTTCGTGTAAATCGGACCAAAATTGACGGACAAAATGGCCGCCATCTGTACGCGAATAGCGTGAAAAAATGTTATATCAAGGTTATGAACAGTGTAGAGGTCACAATTTTGAACCGATTTGGATGAAACTTGAAATGCATGTTTATAACCCAAAGATCTTGGTTCCTTTCAATATTTGCGCCAATCGGATCGTAACTTCCGGAATTATGGCCCCTGATTGTCCGAAAAATCGCCCTTTTTAGCTTGTGGTACCTCTGGAGGTCAAAATTGTTATCCGATTTAAAAAAACGTTTGATTATATCACCGTTCTATGGTTATGAAGGTTGAATTCAAATTTCGTGAAAATCGGACCAAAATTGACGGACAAAATGGCCGCCATTTGTACGCGAATAGTGTGAAAATATGTTATATCAATGTTGTGGACCTTATAGAGGTCACAATTTTGATGAAACTTGACATGTATGTTTATAACCCAAAGATCTTGGTTCCTTTCGATATTTGCGCCAATCGGATCGTAACTTCCTGAATTATGGCCCCTGATTGTCCGAAAAATTGCCCTTTTTAACTTGTGGTCCCTCTGGAGGTCAAAATTGTTATCTGATTTAAAAAACCGTTTGATTATATCACTGTTCCATGGTTATGAAGGTTGTATTCGAATTTCGTGAAAATCGGACCAAAATTGACGGACAAAATGGCCGCCGTTTGTACGCGAATAGTGTGAAAATATGTTATATAAAGGTGGCAGACCTTATAGAGGTCACAATTTTGAACCAATTTTGATGAAACTTGACATGTATGTTTATAACCCAAAGATCTTGGTTCTTTTCGATATTTGCGCCCATCGGATTGTAACTTCCTGAATTATGGCCCCTGATTGTCCGAAAAATTGCCCTTTTTACCCTCTGGAGGTCAAAATTGTTATCGGATTTAAAAAAACGTTTGATTATTTCATCGTTCCATGGTTATGAAGGTTGAGTTCGAATTTTGTGAAAATCGGACCAAAATTGACGGACAAAATGGCCGCCGTTTGTACGCGAATAGTGTGAAAATATGTTATATCAAGGTTGCGGACCTTATAGAGGTCACAATTTTGAACCAATTTTGATGAAACTTGACATGTATGTTTATAACCCAAAGATCTTGGTTCCTTTCGATATTTGTGCCCATCGGATCGTAACTTCCTGAATTATGGCCCCTGATTGTCCAAAAAATCGCCCTTTTTAGCTTGTGGTCCCTCTGGAGGTCAAAATTGTTATCCGATTTAAAAAACTGTTTGATTATATCGCCCTTCTATGGTTATGAAGGTTGAGTTTGAATTTCGTGAAAATCGGACCAAAATTGACGGACAAAATGGCCGCCGTTTGTACGCGAATAGTGTGAAAATATGTTATATAAAGGTGGCAGACCTTATAGAGGTCACAATTTTGAACCGATTTTGATGAAACTTGACATGTATGTTTATAACCCAAAGATCTTGGTTCCTTTCGATATTTGTGCCCATCGGATCGAAACTTCCTAAATTATGGCCCCTGATTGTCCAAAAAATCGCTTTTGTTAGCTTTTGGTCCCTCTGGAGGTCAAAAGTATTATCCGATTTAAAAAAACGTTTGACTATATCACTGTTACATGGTAATGAAGGGAGAGTGTGAATTACGTGAAAATCGGATTAAAATTGCCGGACAAAATGGCCGCCGTTTGTACACGAATAGTGTGAAAATATGTTATATCAAGGTTGTGGACCCTATAGAGGTCACAATTTTGAATCGATTTTGATGAAACTTGACATGTATGTTTATAACCCAAAGATCTTGGTTCCTTTCGATATTTGCACCCATCGGGTCATTAATTCCTGAATTATGTTCCCTGATTGTACGATAAAATCACCCTTTTTAGCTTGTTGTCCCTCTGGAGGTCACAATTATTATCTGATTTAAAAAAATGTTTGATTATAAAAACCAAACAAATTCTAATGATTTTCTGATAATTCCTTAATATGCGACAACTCTTGTTGACTGCCCGGACGATTTGGCTGCTGTGTGGGCGTATGTTTCGTTGCCTGGCAACCTATTTTTTTATGGGTATTAAGTTTAATAGAATCGATAAAACTAATTCTTTTCTCTTCTATTCATAATATAGTTCCACCATTAAAGTTCGGTAGTTTGATTGATCGACCATTTAGTGATGACGAGTCAACAAGTTTATTTGATCAAACTAATTCTAGAAATCAACCAGCCGTCCCATTGAATGGTAAGTTTTAAATTGATGCTCGTAACACTACTTTATTTGCTTCAAATAACTTGCTAAAGAGCTCTTCTTTTAGGCAAGGATTTTTTGTATCAGCACTAGATGTGGCAAATAGTTGAAAAAGATGGCATCTGATGTATCTATATTGCTGTTTGTTATCTTTCCAGAAACTGATGCGTATAAGAATATGCTATCAGGAACGAGAAATATGACCAATGAAAATAAAGCTGAGGAAGAAGAAGACACAGATGATGATGTCGAGAAACAATTTGCATCTGTATTATCACCGCGAACACCAAAATCATCAGTTCTTTCACCCAGAAGAAAAAAAGATGGAGGAAATATATTCACTCCAAGAAGTGGCCATGATTCGATTCCTTCTGCACGCAGTTCAAAAGGGTGAGTGCACCTGTATCTCATTATGTTGTAACATGGCACAAAGGTCAACAGGAAGCCTTGTAACCCCTACGCCTTGGTTTAATGCGTGCGCGTTAGATCACAAGGTCTGTCATTGATTCAAGTGGCATGGTTTATAGCTGACAAG
Source organism: Patella depressa (assembly GCA_948474765.1). Classification (NCBI taxonomy): domain Eukaryota; kingdom Metazoa; phylum Mollusca; class Gastropoda; family Patellidae; genus Patella; species Patella depressa. Next base: position 53,861,704 of record OX419719.1, read on the forward strand.
GAGTTTGGCTGCCTGTCCAACCTCCTGGATTTTCTCAGGGTCCTCTGTTTTGCTCTGACTGCTAAAAATCCCTATGCTCAAGTGAATTAACAAAATGAATAAATGTTAATCCCAAAATGACTTTAGTTTGTAACCAGTGGATGTTAAACCCCATTTATCTCTTTCTTCCTCGTAACCTTTGTGATCATTCTGCTAAACATCTACTGTGGAAAAATATTTTGTCTAATATTCTGGCGGTCACATTAAAATAGCATTATGCAAGAGCAAAATCTGCTTATTACAGGTCTTTCTTTAGGCCTGGAGATGTTATCTAAATAATCAATTAGACATTAATTAACATATCCAGACCATAATAAACTCTTGATGTCAAGGCTAGCCTTCGATGTTGGCGGATTAAATTCTTATATACCGCTTAATGGCCGTTGATAATTAAATCAATCAAGTGGATAATCGAGAGTATGCTGTTTATATTAATGATTTGAGTAATGATGATAATAGTGGATCAATTTGACTGAAATTTTCAGCAAATTATCTTTACACAATCTAGTTTTTAACTATTATAGTGAGAACTGCCATCTCTTTATCTTATCTCCCATAATGTAACTTTAATGGAGCATAAATAGATCATATGTTTGGCCAAGATAACTTTTTATCTGAACATATATGTATCTTTAATGACAAGGAAAAATATAGTATAACCCTGAGCAAATTGACCTTTCACCCGAAATATATTGGATCTTATTACCACTCAGCATGGTATTCTATTTCTAGAAAAGTTGAGTCTGATTCTTTTCCTCCCATTGCACATTGTAGAGTATAAACAACCCTATTTCATATATCATTTCATCTATTCTTCTTTTTGTGAGTATTCTATTTAAATTCTCATGTGATTGTTCTTTATTAACTCCATATACATATCTTTGGTTAGCTTAAGCAATTGATCATACAATGAAATAAACTGCCTTAAAAAAGATGGTAGTTTTGTTTTTAATAATGCATTTTGTCTTTTGATATGTTTGCTATTGTGACTTTTGTTTTATAGTGATATCATTTCTTCTGTCTCTGTTTCATTTTCCTCTTTTCTTAATACATGTACCAACATTCAGTGAAGGAGATTTTCTGATAGAAAATAAAGTTACTTCCAGTAACCCAGACGATTTATCCGATGCCAGCTCTTTCTCTCTTGGTGCTTCACCTGTTTATGTCCCCACGGCAATGGATCACAGGTATCCCAGAATGCAATGTTTGATGTTTTGTTGTATTTTCCATTTTGTTTGGATCCACCCTACATTTTTAATCACCTATTTGTTTTACTGTTTTTTTAATCCTGTTTTAATTATGCAATTATTTGTTTTTGTTCCACCAAATGTTCTGTGTGTTCTGTAAACACACTAGTTTATTCACCTTACACCTAGGGCTCTCATTCTCACTACTGATCGAATGTCCATATGGTAAACCTGAATATGCAGTTAAAAAGCTTAGTAGTTAACATGGCTTAAGCAGCAATAAGTCAAAGAAATCATTTTCATTTTGAAGTGAGAGCCTTAATTAATTACTTTCCTTTAATTTGCTATTTGTGTTTAGCCGTAGGCCTACATATATTTTTGTTCTATACGATTAACTTTTTAAATCCCAACTGGTTGGTTATCTGGCCACAATAATAACATTTATATTTCCGACTGATCGGTTTTCTATCTTAGCATAACACATCAGGAATTCCGTTCTGAACACATGCAGAATATCCACTTCGTTGGCACTTTTGGTCATTAACAATTTTATAGTTTCTCCTTGAAAATTGTCAAATTTTACCCCACAGGCCAGGGGGTGGGTCCTTTTCACGCTGCTAGGGTTTAAAGGGATAAAACAGAAAATTTATAGTTTGTCTTTGAAAATTGTCAAATTTTGCCCCATTTCTCTCTCTCTATTCATATATAGATATACTTAACATGCTCTCTGAAAAGGGTGTTTCATGTAGTCTGATTAAATGTCTATCTATCTGCTCTCTTGTTTGTTTCAGATCTACACTGGCATCAACCGGATCTTATCCTATTCCTACTAAACGACCAGGTAATCATTTCCGTATAATTAAATTTGGATTGTTTAGTTTTACATAACAGTTGATTTAAATGTTGATTAGATGCTTACATTCTTGTCTACAAAATGAAATGTTACCATTTGCTGGTCCATAGTTACTAAAAAAGAGTTGGATGGCGGACAATTTAATATGTCATTTGTATGTTTGTGCCAAATAAATCTATCAATCTGCCATATTGACATACAAATTGCTTTAATGTGATTGTGATGGACAATGACCAGAATATACCCCCTTTTCACTTGTCTTACAAGGGTCCTAGTGACATTTTCAGCCAGAGGCAATCTTATTCCTGTGTTTAAGAACAAGTTGGCCTCCCTCTGAAACTACATGGTTTTTATTAAGTTTTGTGAATTGGGGTCATGAATGACTGATCCCTATCACAAACAAACTCTACAATATTAGAAGGGAAGAAAGCAAGTTACTATGAGACGCTGTATCACCAACCTATCATATTTTTCTTATAAAATAACCCAAATTGTATCAAAAGGAAATGAAGCCATGTTCCATTCATTCATTTTATTATGAACAGATATTGTCAATTGCCTCATTATTTCCAGGTTTACGTATTGGATCTGATCTTGATACAGATACAGAAGTGGATTTTATGCATAAAACTTCTAAAAATAAAACAGAAGACGAGGATGAATTTGACTTCTACAACTGATGATAAACCATAACATACCCTGGGAATATAAATGTAATTGTTATACTTCTTGTTACCAGCATCTGTGAGCCTTAGTCTTAATATCCTCATCTATCATTTTAAGAGCTTATTAAAACCACCAGTGCATGGCCATGGAACAGTAAGTAATGGATCTACCATAATGTAATTTGTTCTCAAAGATTACAGATTAGTAACAGCCTACACGAAATCTAGGTATAAATATGATATTAGATAATGGAACAGTAAGAAATAGATCTACCATAATGTAATTTCTTCTTGAAGATTAGTAACAGCCTACACGAAATCAAGTTATAGATATATGATATTAGACAATTAATATTTCATTGTTTAGTTTGATAAAATCTACACTGTTTGTTTTATTGTACATGTGTCTTTATTTATTTGTAGTTATTTATACCCTGTCTATTTTAATAAAATTATTGTATATTGACATTCTACATATTGTAAGTGTTCAGATTATAAGTTTATGGGAGATTTTGTGAGTATGGCATTTGTATCACGTATTAACTAAAAGGCCTGGCAAGAAGCCTACAGTTACTTGAATGGTACAAAATAAACCGAGGCCCTGTCTTCATTAGTCCAGTTGGTGTGGGGATCACGTGGCTAAAGGGGTAAGACGCTTGCTCACTGACCTAGAGGTTGAGTGTTCGATCTCTGCATTGGCCGAGAAAGTTCATCCAGATTTTTGGGCGTGGTTTTCCCTTGTTAGGGATGCAGGACAGAGGGCTTGACAATTACAGCTGTCTAGTAGTTTGGATGCGATTAAAAACCAAGGTTATGTGTACACATTGGCGTGAACGTAAAAGATCTCTCCGCAGTTGAAATTTGATATAAGAGTAGGCCGTAGCGCCGCTGCCCTGGCAAAATTTCCCTCATAGCACACTATATGGCATATGCTCGCCTTCATTAGCCCAGGTTAGGAGCAGAACAGTCGGAAGTTAAACTCCATTTCATTTTAATCTACAGTTTGCAGGCACGCAATCACAGACCATTCCAATCTGTCAGTCATATAGAATGGACAATATGGCAATTTAAATTAAATGTTGGATTGCAGACAGTGAAGAAATAACATCTGCCCACTAGGAACCAACAAAATTACTTTCTTTCCACTCAGATATAAAAGAATGCATTTCAAACTAACAGTTTATTTGAAAGATGAACATTGGTTTAAAATTACAACTAATAGTATATAAATGAGTAGATATATATGTATATATACAATACTTTTTTAAGGCAACTATATAGAACAAAACACATAAATATTTTGATTAAGAAAAATGAAAAAATAATTATAACAACCAGTTTATTTTTTATATATAAACTTTATAAAAAAAAATGTGATTCTATCTATTGCCATTACAAGTGAACAAAAAAATATAAGTAATGATAAGCAAATTGTACCGGTATACAAAATATACTGTTATCTCTAAGCAACTGCACACTTTGTATATAAATTTAAACATATTATAGCATAAAGTAGAAATATAGGTAATTAATTACAGAGAAAACTTGTATATTTTTAGTCAATAAATAGAGAAAAATTATCAATGAAAAATGCCCAAAGGTTTGTTATTTGTTTGGGGGGGGGGGATTTATTTTTTTAGGTGCAGCTAATTACATCATTCAACCATTAAACTGTTCTGGAACCACTGCTCAAAGTTTTAATATGTGGACACTGCAATTTGACTTGAGCTCTTTATATAACTGTAAGTCTATCCAAATTAAACACATAAATTGGTCGAACCATTTATAACAGCAACAGGAACATAAATACACTATTCAAATTATAAAGTTAAAATGTTCAAGCTTTTTGAAGCACAAGTTGAATTTCAATTTAAACAGTAAAGAAATAACCTGAAAAGTTTTCTCTTTAACAGTGACTGATATATACTGGTAGGTCTGTTACATGGAATGTTAAACTGTAATACCCAACAAAAATACAAATTTAAATAAAATTACTTTATCACATAAAGTTATAAAAGAAAGACTTCAGTTTGATTATACTGGAATACTACAAGAGTTTTATACATGTATGTAAATATACAAAAAACTGACTAATAATAATATCATTTTTAGCCCAAAGAAGTTATGAAATTTGATTTTTTTTCTCACTTTCTGTATTGTTATTTAATAACATAATTATATATTTATTATAAATTATTAATAATATTATTGATAGAATATATTGCTTGAACACAAGGTGAAGAAATATTGGAAACCTAATATGAAACATTTCCAAATAATATCAAACTGTACTCTTATTGATTGACTGAGATAGAAAACACTAACAGATTTCTCAGCTATTTAAACAACAAATGTATCTTTTATCTACCGATTATATTTTATAAAATAACATGAGTATTTAATGATTTTAGATTTTACATAATGTGACCAGTCATTACAAATGCCTTTTTGTTATAAAATAAATAATAAATAATAACTAATATAGTATTAATACAGTTAATAACTAATTTCTAGATAATATTATATTGTATAAAACATATAATATGGTGAGGTGAGCAGTTAAATAAATTAACAATTAGTCAGGTATTGTGACCTATATACTAATAATAATATAACATTTTAAGAGTACAGGGGAAGAACGATCTAAGCCACATTTTTATCTTTTCGAGTAAAACGCAAAACAGACTTTTGGACGAGAATGTGTGACACGACAGAAAAACAAGTGGGTTTAATTACAACTTCAAAATGATGTTTAAGAAGAACTATAATTACCAGTACAACTTTTCATACAAATTAAGGTTAAATAAAGGGTCGCTGGACTTGTATTTGTCCAGGAAGCCATTTCATAAGGGCCCTGGTTCGATGTGACTCTGATCGTTTTAACGTGAAATTGATTGTTCCACTGAAAGCTTATACAATTTGCTAACAGATGGCGCCATTAACTGGGGTTCGTGGAAAAAGTGACTTACATAGTTCTTCCCCTGGGCTCTTCATTTGGCAAACATAGAAATGAACTTATCCTATCAGTGGAATTGTGATCTGATACAGTCACAGAAATTGAAGATCACTTTCCCAAAATACTCTAATTACGGTATCAGGTCATATTTTGGTAAAATAATATTTCATTTATGCATAACACCACATAATTTCTTGAACAAAAGACGAATATGAGAAACTCTCCTACTTATTTATATTATCTCGCATGATATTTCAATACATTTTGTATACTATTATAATATATACAATAATATGCATTAATTCTTTATTCACATTTAACACTATCACAGACTTCGCCATAATCAAAATTCACATTCATTAAAGACACATTATGGGAGATTAGATAATGTAAAGGGAATTTGGTGAAAATTTCAGTCAAATTGATCAACTCTGAACCAAGATTTTAGCGACTGAATTTTTGGCCTTGTCTCGATCATCATTACTAAAGTCAGTACAATATAAAACATAAGTCTCGATTATCCATTTCCTGATTAAATCATGAATGAAAGTTGAGCAGCAATTCAGGTCCTAATTCAGTAAATATCGCAAGCTAGCGTTGACATTGAGAGTTGATTATGGTCTGGATAAGTTAATTAATGTCTAATTAAAAATTTAGATAACATTTCAGGCCTAAACAAAAACCTGCAATAAGCAGATTTAGCTCTTGCATTATATAAGAATAAATATATTAATGTCAATATTAATTACAAACACTTGAAGTCAATATCTTGCATATGTTCATCTTTATATCAAAATATCATATAATGGATTGGAATTCTAAGTGGTTTAAAGAGGTAATTATGGAGTTATTTGGTAAATGAATAGTTTTCAAATTAGAATGAAGTTATAGACAATTTAACTTTGTGTCATACACATTTTTTAGTTGTTTTCATGTAAGAAGATGCTTGTGCAAAATAATTTAATTTAAAGAGGGTGACTGCTTGGATTTTATGAAAATTAGGTTGTCTTTAAGTTTATTGAATATTCTTATTTAAATATATTTATTTTCTTAGTGAACTTGAAACTTCTCTTTAACAATGGCTAATGTCTTGTCAATACTTTTTCTTGACATGATCCATTCCTGAAAAAAAACAAACATCTTAAAAATAAACTTTCTTCATCCAAAACCAGATAAATTGTTAAATTTCCTTGATCTCAACTTTGTAAAAATTGCCAAACAAGTTTTATTGAAATTTGGAAATAATGCAGCTTTTATTTGATGTAAAAGTTTACAAACATGTAAAGAGGTATCAGGTGTTCTAGAGATGTAAACTATTCTAAATATAAAAACTTTTATATTTCTATTTGTTTGGGGAATAATAATAATACTCTAGTTAATCACTTACTAAACAGTTTCTAATGTAAGTCTACGTTTCCTTGGTTCGTAGTCTTCATTCTCAGGTCCCTCATCTTCCGCATCAATTTCTCCTTCAAACATCTGATGCAGTAATACCTCAACCTTTTTACGACCTAAGAGAAGAAAAGTAGTTCAACAAGTATTTTCCAGAACCAAATATGTACGTAAATGGATGGATAACTCTCTCTTTAGACCCAAATAAACAGACAGAGAGAAATGAGGTTTAATTTCCATTCAGCACAAACTAATTTATAAGGAACTAACATATATGGTTCAATGTTATTTCAATAAATCGTTAGGATCTTTAGCAATTGGAGAAAACCCACATAAATGTTTGAAATATAAGATCGGAAAAATACAAAAATCTAATGGGTTCTTCTTTAAACCCTAATGAACAATTCCGCAAAGGTTAAAGGCAGATTGCCATGCAACACAATATGTCTGCCAGCAGTTACGTCTTTCAAAAATATCAGACCATTAAAAAGCCTCCAAGGTGTTAATAAGGTGAGGTGGAGGTTAATTGAAAATAGGACGGATTGACATCAATATAAATTTCAGAATGATTGGTAAATAAGTGTGGCTTATAAAATAACAAAGGGCCATAATTCTGGAGATGATTATTGAAAATCTCTTGGCTTCTTCTTTTCAATGAGATGACAACCCATATAAATTTCAAACTTAGGTTGCCAGGCAATGAAACATATGCCTACATTAAGCTGCTAAATCCTATAATTATAGGATCATAATCTGATCTGCTAAGCAGATTTGATGGAAGGGTCCGAAATAGCTCTGGAAGTTTCTATCAAAAATTGTTAAATAATTATAAGATTTTTTTCCTTTTTTGTTTAGAAAGATAAATTAATAAAGGTATATAAATGGTCTGAATATTCATGCATTTACTAGAATTTGCATTTTCTGCTTTCACGTACTTCGTTTTTTAAGGTGAAATCGTAGACCTTGTTCCAGAGACAGGTCTGGTATACTCTCTGTGTCAGAATCATCTTCAGGTTCATTGGAGATACCGTCTGGTTCTTCTTCATTTTCAACTAATTCTATCGTATCATTCTTTGGTTTTACTGGAGTTACTGGTTTTCTGTAATAATATCATTTATTTACAATTTAACTGAATTTTAATTATATCTGTGAAGCAAAGGCAATCCAGAGAGCGGTGGGGCTTAACCTCTTTACTAAACAAAATCTAATATACCATTCAGGCCCTTATTTTTAAACTAGATGAAAATTGCCAAGGTTTTTAAGACAGGGTCGTGTTGCATTCACACATACTATAAGCAAAACGAGTTTAACTATTCTCACTTCTTGGGTTGAGGTTAGAGTTTCATGTGGAGTTTCATGTTCTTTATTTAGCTCTTGCACACTTTCGATAACACTGGCACTGCATGACTCCGACTGGTAAAGAGCTGGGGTTTTTAAAATGGTTTATTTTCTCAACATTTGCATTCAGACGACAAAGTTAAACTCGTTTAACAATTCCCTGAACCGGCAATAAGTCATTTTGATACTATAGTTAAATTTATTTCATTAATTTCAATTAGGATCTTCAGTATGAGCAAACTAGAAGACGAAGAGAAAAGTCATTAGTTTGGACAAACTTGAGATTGGAACCAGGGACACTTAACTAAATGACACACCTTAAGATCTTAGCACATTTTGACCACTCGACTGGCCCTACTCCAAAAGTAAATGATATCAAGAGGTGGCACTGTTATTTGTTTATTAAAACAAATAAACTAAAGCATTATTGACAAAAACTTACAGTCCAATACCCAATCCAAGTTCTTTTATTTTAGCTTCCACAACCGATTCTAGACGAGGTTGTTTCTGTAGGGAATATTCTAATATAAAGGCCTCTAGGATAAACGCAGTAAAAATACTGAAATTAAACAATGACAGAACATGAAATTTCTCCTTAAATCAATTTCAACAATATAGTTCTTTATGATGTCACAATATAAATATGACAATCTTTCAAAATTATGTCAAGGATTTTATATATTTAAACGTAAATAGCGATACATATGCCACTGAAAACAATCATTTTGATAGGGTTTTTCCTTAAGCCCAAGCTTCCCAAATGAACAATTAATACCACACAATTAATACCACTAAGGCAAATATATACAAATTTATCCTGTATTGTTGAGATATGAATTTAAAAAATTTCCATGAAACTTTGTTTTGTAACATGTACACAATATTTCATGAAGTTGAAAGTACACCGGGTATTACTCATGGATGGTTTCATCAAAATATTCTGATATTATTCTTTCTTAAAACAAAATGAACAATCCAAAAAGAATCCTATCTAGTGTACAGTGCTCACAAAAGTATAGCAAAAGCTGGACAGGCTGATAGATCTGTGTAACTACTGGATCAAACAATGATGCAAACAGACTAATAGATATTTAAGAAACACCCTCTCAACCGCAGTACAAAAACAAGACTTTTCTTCATAAGTGGGTAGGACGCTGGCTTGCTAGCTTTGGCTGAGAAAATACATTCAGATTTTTCAGTGATGTTCCCCCATGTCAGTGATGCAAGACAGAGCGCCTGACAAGGATAGCTGTCTAGTCATTCAGATGGTACGAAAAACCCAAGGTCCTCTGTTCACATTGGCATGCACGTAAAAGATCCCTTGACAGTTTGAATTCACTATGAGAGTAGACCATAGTTCTGCTGTCCAGGCAAAATTTCCTTCATAGCACACTGTATGGTGTATTACGGTCTCCACCAGCCAGTTCGGAGCAGAACAGTGGGATGTTATACCCCATTTCATTTCCATTTATCAAATATTGAATTACAAAGAAGACTTTTCGTTACTTACTTGAGAACAATAACAACACATGTCAGGTGAAAACAGAAGAAATAAACCCGAGCTGCTTTATGAGTCACAATAACAAATCCGGACGACAACAGTACATTGGAGTTAAGGAACAAATCATTATCAAACAAAAATTAAAACCTTTTCTGACGTGTGAAATATCAGTATTTGTAATCTTGTATTTTCTAGTGTTACACTATAAACCTCAGAATGTCTCGTTTGGAATTTTTGTCCAAACGAGGTAAAAAAATGCCTTGTTTCTCTGGAGATCCAAAATGAGGTTTTTTAAATTTCCCTGTTTTTGGAACAAGGTATTTTGTTCAGAATGAGACTTAGTAAAATGCCCCGTTTACTAAACTTGTTTTTTTCAAGATAGCTATTATTAGCGGTATTTGCTATCAGCGAATTTGTAAAAATCAAAATTTATGTTATTTAATACGAAAATAAAACCAGTCCAAACTATGTTATTATAATCAGAAAAATAGACAAGACAAGAATACACACCATACCATAAATTATTTTCACATTATTAATATCCATGTCTTCATAATTAAACGTTTTAATTAAATTTTAATGTATGAGCTATGCTATATTTCCCATTTAATTGACAATTGGTATAAGCCGGAAAATTTATCGCTGTGCATTTACATAACTGTGTTTCAATAATATTTTGTGCAATGTTATTGGGTTTCAACAGAAACAGTCAACGCTATAGTCAAGTTATTATTTTACAATAAACATAAAAAATAAACTGCCATATTGGAAATATGAGATGAAATTTTATGCTTTTTTGATTAATAAGAATGGATTATTTCTTGTATTTAGATCAAATAAACACCAATTTGTTGTCTGCTATATATCAGTTAGGTGGAGGTGTAAAACCCCAATTTAGCTTTCACAACACCTCAGTTGTTACTTAACACCTGATACCTGATTGGGGCAATAAACTAATCAAGGTAGCTATGTGTCTGCAATAGTTTTACACCTCAACTCTTATGGAGTGTATTCTTGTCTTGTCTATTTCTCTGATTATAATATCATAGTTAGGACTGGTTTATTTTCGTATTAAATAACATAAATTTTAATTTTTACAAATCCGCTGATAGCAAATACCGCTAATAACTATCTTTTAAAAAAAACACGTTTAGTAAACGCAGCATTTTTACCAAGCCTTGTTCTGAACAAAATACCTTGTTCCAAAAACAGGGCAATTTAAAAAAACCTTGTTTTGGAACTCCAGCACAACAAATATGAACAGTCATCCTGATGGACAGGGGCGACAACATGAAAATGGGTTTATAAAAATCCCCTTTGCAATGCATTTCCCAGAACTGACCAATCAAGGCAATTTAATATATGGATCCTAGACAAGGAATGTAAACAAAGGAATAACTCAACAATGTGGTTCTTCGTTTTGATCTTTTGAACATTCTCTGCGAATCTGAAATAAATCTGACCTCAATTAGACCTGTACAATGGCTGATCGAAATAGAGAAAGGACAACAATTAATAAAAGGATATCATGCCACTGATTAACAACAGTTAACTCAAACAAAACAACAAAAGCCTTTAAAATATTATTGAAGTTGTTGTTACAGTAATGGTTGTTGTAGAAGTTGGAATTCTCTAACTTAGGATTGCCACAATGTTTCTTTAACGGATCCAGGTCTGTACCGTTGTATCCATAGAAGTGAATCTTGTTACCGAACACTTCCATTCCAATAATAGCATAAAAATAATAAAATACCTGAAATATTTTTTATGAAAAGATAACTATATATTTTTATGAATTCAATCACTACACTTTTTAAAACCAGCAAAATGTATTTTATTAATAAGCTTTCTTGAAAAAAAATCAACAAGCGGTAGCCAAGCAAGACACATTTTCCAAGAGATGTATAGAGAACAAGCTAAAAACATGATGTTACAGGATGTTACAGTCTGACATGCATCCATATCAAAAGGAACCAAGATCTATGGGGTATAAAACATGTCTTGAGCTTTGTCAAAAACAGAGGATAAGTTTCAACAAAATAGGATAAAAATTTTGTGGTCCAAAAGCTAAAAATGTGATTTTTTTCATACAATCAGGGGTCACTATCAATGAATCTGATACATGTCAATATCAAAAGGAACCAAGAGCTTTGGGACATAAACCTATATTTCAAGTTTCGTCAAAATCAGTTTAAAATTGTGACCTGTAGCATGTCCACAAACAGATATGAATTGACACACGGAGAGACTGACAATGGGGACAACAATTAAATATACATCCACATGACATACATCCAAAAACTCTACAGTCTACAGCCAGAACTCAAAAAGATAATAAAAAAAAACTTTGTTAATTTTTAGCATTAGTTCGTTGCACAGAACTAGGAAAGAGGCATCGAAAAGTCTCTGATGCAGATATTCAAGTTCATTTACAAAAAAGTACCTGGGATGGCCTCATGACTAAAAAGCTATGAAAGATTTCAAAAGACAGAAGCAGAAGCATGCTTACAAAAATAACGCCACCATATGTTAAAATAGATGGACCAATATTCACAATCGTCATAATAATAACTTTAAATCTAAAAACAAATAAAGAATTTATTTTTTAGTAAAAACATAATGATAGAATTTCTAATATAAATAACATCTCAACATAATTAAAGTCAATACACATAGTTTTGCGACCATATCATATTCACTTTGTAACTTATAAAAACTACTATTAAGGATACATTATGGGAGATTAGATAAAGAGCTGGCAGTTTTCACTATAATGTTTAAAAACCAGCTAATTTGCTAAATAAATTCAGTCAAATTGATCCACTCTTGAGCCAAGATTTTAGCAATTGAATTTTTGGCCTAGCCTCTATTATCATTACTAAAGTCGGTACAATAAAAAACATAGTTTCCATTATCCATTTCATGATTAAATCATGAAAGGAAGTAGAGCAGCAAAATGGGATCCAAATTTAGTAAATATTGCAGGCTAGCGTTGACATCGAGAGTTCAATATGGTCTGGATAAGTTAATAGTTTATATAACATTTCAAGCCTAAAGAAAGACCTGCAATGGGCAGATTTAGCTCTTGCATAATGTATGTTTAATTAAAGCACACTACTAGAATAATCCTATGCAAAAATCTGCAAATTTAAAATGCAGATTTAGCTCTTGCATAATGTATGTTTAATTAAAGCACACTACTAGAATAATCCTATGCAAAAATCTGCAAATTTAAAATGCTCATTTAAAAAGCTAACAAAAGCATCCAAGTCTCAAGCTTTAAATTAGGCAAGCTTTGAATTATTTAAATTGTATCTCAAAATAATTCTTGCAATATATTTAATATATCATGGAAAATTTCTCCTGTCTTTTGAGCTTTTTTGATACATTATTAATAAAGTAATCCAAGAGAATATTCAATTGTTTGAAGATAATCTAACAAAATAATATTAGCTTAAGAAACACTGTGTATCTTGCATTTTGATTCTGATGATTATTGCAACATTCTTTTCTTATTTTGTAACTTATGATAAGGAGAATAATTAATTACTTTGAAATCATGAAAGCATAACCTTAGCTTCAAAAAACGTTTCCTACCTTGCATTTTGATTGTGGAAACTTTATGAAAAAGATCAATGACTTCATTATTGTGAAAATTTACAAAAATGCTTTAATTAAATAAGAACAAAACCACCTAACATAAAACATAGAGATGAATTACATGCATATATTTAGTTTGAGATCAAAGACAATATATAGATAAACTACATGATATATTATATATAATAATAGGTACCTCTGTATACTTCCAAACAATTTGATCAATCTCATCACTCGTAGAACCAATAAAACATCTAGGGTGCGAAATTCTTCACTAGCTATAAATATTTTAAGGCAACATAACATATCTGACATTCAGTAATTATCTATTATGTATGTCTACTCAATTTGATTCATTCCAAAATTGATATTTTATACTTAAACATAGCATTGTTGATGTCAGCTATCTAAATTTTTTGAATATATGTTAGACCTTACGTAGTGTAGAAAAATAGAAGCCACACAGGCAAAATGAAATAATCTTTGAGAGGCATTTATTTTTATAATGTAATACTAGAGGATACAACCACTTGGTTTATTACACTGCAACGTCAAGTTGCTTTATAATGGGATTTGTGAAATCTACTGGTAGTTAAAACGTTGCAGTATAATAAACCAAGTGATTGTATCCAATTTAAATTTTTTTTTTAAACAATATCTATTCACAAAGATAGGTTGCCAGGCAACGAAACATACGCCCACAGCAGCTAAATCGTCCGGGCAGTCAACAAGGGTTGTCGCATATTTTTACTTTTTTTGCTAATGAAACAATTGTAATACACTAAAAACTGATTAAGAGTAACGGCTCATTATGTAATTATCAGAAAATCATTAGAATTTGATTGCTTTTTATAAAGTGTTACCCCACACTAACAATTAGTATATACATGAAACATTTAATATCATGGATTTAGCTGTTCAGTTATCAAAATTCATTGAAAATCAAAATACTTGTTCGTTTCAACACCTTAAACTCTGTGTATCAATCTAAAGTCAATCGGATGATAAGTTTAGCCTCTATAGCGTAACAAGATTTTTTTAAGTTATCAAGGGAGATAACTCTGGCAATAATTATTTGAAATTACAAAAAAAATCAATAGGCTTCTTCGTCTCATGACCCTAAACACTGTGTGTTAATTTAAAGTCAATCGGATATTAACTTTGGCCTCTAGAGCGTCCGCAGGATTTTTTGAAGTGATCAAGGGACATAACTCTGGCACTAATTATCGGAAATCGCTGAAAATCAATAGGATTCTTCGTCTCATGACCTTAAACACTGTGTATAAATTTAAAGTAAATCGGATATTAACTTTGGCCTCTAGAGCGTCCACAAGATTTTTTGAAGTGATCAAGGACCATAACTCTGGCACTAATTATTGGAAATCGCTGAAAATCAATAGGATTCTTCGTTTCATGACCTTAAACACTGTGTATAAATTCAAAGTAAATCGGATATTAACTTTAGCCTCTAGAGCGTCCACAAGATTTTTTGAAGTGATCAAGGGCCATAACTCTGGCACTAATTATCGGAAATCGCTGAAAATCAATAGGCTTCTTCGTCTCATGACCTTAAACACTGTGTATAAATTTAAAGTCAATCGGATATTAACTTTGGCCTCTAGAGCGTCCACAAGATTTTTTGAAGTGATCAAGGGCCATAACTCTGGCACTAATTATCGGAAATCGCTGAAAATCAATAGGCTTCTTCGTCTCATGACCTTAAACACTGTGTATAAATTTAAAGTCAATCGGATATTAACTTTGGCCTCTACATCGTCCACAAGATATTTTGAAGTGATCAAGGGCCATAACTCTGGTAGTTATTATCGGAAATCGCTGAAAAACAATAGGCTTCTTCGTCTCATGACCTTAAACACTGTGTATAAATTTAAAGTCAATCGGATATTAACTTTGGCCTCTAGATCGTCCACAAGATATTTTGAAGTGATCAAGGGCCATAACTCTGGTAGTTATTATCGGAAATCGCTGAAAAACAATAGGCTTCTTCGTCTCATGACCTTAAACACTGTGTATAAATTTACAGGGTTCCCGCGGCTTCGTCTAACATTTTTTCAAGGATATTCAAGGATAAATATACGTCAAATTCCAGGATTTTCAAGGACATTTTTAGCCTAAAGTTACAATTTTTCATCTGAAAAACAACCAAAACATTACCAACTATCGTTATAATCTCATATTTAAAAGGAATTGAAGACATAAACTGTTTTTTTATTATTACAGATTGACTTTCGGTACATTGGGAGAAACTCCCGCCATTTTTAAAACAGAGTTATTTCCCTTTTCGTCACTATGCATTGTTTAATGAAATTTCTAATACCGATTTTGATTAGTCAGTGTAGTGGGCTTCTAGTATGTTAATTGGACAATGGAGTCACGTGAGAGTATTTGGTAGCCTAACGGTAAATGTCATTGGCTTATCTTGTTATTACGTGACAAAACACGGCTGTTTATTTAGATCAGTTGATTGACAGGTATACGTCAGTTATTGTTTATAGTATAACCAGCATTACTTATAATCTAAACGGGATTTTCAGATCAACTTACTAGTATTACCAACAAAATTAAGGATCTTAACTGAAATTCAAGGATATTTTCCTATTTCTGCGAAATTCAAGGATATTCAAGACCTTGAAAATGAAATTTTAAATTTAAGGATATTCAAGGATTTTCAAGGACCGCGGGAACCCTGATTTAAAGTCAATCGGATATTAACTTTGGCCTCTAGAGCGTCCACAAGATATTTTGAAGTGATCAAGGGTCATAACTCTGGTAGTTATTATTGGAAAACGCTGAAAAACAATAGGCTTCTTCGTCTCATGACCTTAAACACTGTGTATAAATTTAAAGTCAATCAGATATTAACTTTAGCCTGTAGAGCGTCCACAAGCAATTGTGGACGCCGGACGGACGGACGGACGGACGGATCGACGGACGGACGACGGACGGACGGACGTCTGCGACGACAATATACGACCACATTTCAATGTGGGCGTATAAAAACTGAATTGGAGAACATGCAGAAGCCTGTAGACCCCCTGTCCAAAAGTTCCATTTTCTACAAATTGGCTAACGAGAATAAGCTACTGATTGACATTCAAACAGGCGTAATGGCAATATGTGAGCATATATAAAAATTCAAATTAGCATAAATTTCTTTGAATAGAGATTATGTACTTACATGCTCCAATAGAAATCTCTATAATAGATGCCAATACAGCGGACCCGATTACCAATACATCAAAACTGTAATTACAATCATAATAAACATAATCATATTGCGATTTGATTAAAATACAGACGTAAAATTTGTTTCGTTTTTATACTTTATTTGGTCTTGACTCCATACCTATCAGACTCATTTATAAGGAAGGTCAATAACTCTGGGCTTTATTATCAGAAATCACTGAATAGAGTGTAGTCTGTAGAATGTTCACAAGAAATTGTACGTGAAGGACAACATTTAATATGGGAGTATATAAAAACTGTTAAGACTTACACATTCCAGAATCTTGTGATGAATCCTTTAGGTCCGAACGTGTAAAGTTTTAAAAGTATTTCCAAAGAGAAAAAGATCAGAAAGAACATGTCTGCATCATCCAAATCAAATGCAATAAAAAAAGCATTGACAAAAATCAGGAAATCAAATGACCATCGAAAGCCCCTGAAAAAAGAAAGTTTTTAATTAAAAAAAAAGCTTTCAGTCCAATATATAGATAAACTACATAATATATTATATATAATAATAGGTACCTCTGTATACTTCCAAACAATTTGATCAACCTCATCACTCGTAGAACCAATAAAACATCCAGGGTGCGGAATTCTTCACTAGCTATAAATGTTTTAATTACAATAGCTAATACTAATAGCATTATATCTAATTGTTTTAATTACCAACTTTATGATTATAAACTATTTGCCATGTTCTGACTACCCATCTAATAACTGATGACATAATTACTGTGTTCTGACTACCCATCTAATAACTGATGACATATAATTACCTTGTTCTGACTACCCATCTAATAACTGATGACAAATATTTAACTTGCTCTGTTGACCCATCTAACAGCTTTACTAACTTTATATACAAATGATGATTATTTACCTTGTTGCTGACGACCCATCTTATAGCTGATGGTAATTAATTTGCCTTGTTCTGACAACCCATCTAATAGCTTTATACACTGATGGTAATTATTTACCTTGTTCTGACGACCCATCTAATATCTTTACCAATTTTATACACTGATGGTAATTATTTACCTTGTTCTGACAATCCATCTATTAGAATTACGAACTTTATACACTGTTGGTAATTATTTACCTTGTCTAACGGCCCATCTATTAGATTTACAAACTTTATACATTGATGAAAATTATTTACCTTGTCTGACAGCCCATCTAATAGCTTTACTAACTTCATACACTGATGGTAATTATTTACTTTGTCTGATGACCAATCTATTAGCTTTATAACTTTATACATTGATGAAAATTATTTACCTTTTTCTTTAAACCTGTCTAATAACATTACTAACTTTATAAACTGATGGTAATTATTTACCTTGTTCTGACGAGCCATCTAATAGCTTTACTAACTTTATGATTATATACGGATGGTATTTTATGTTCGAGGAATGTCTGTCTATCCGTGACTTCTGTTAATTCTACATGTAGCAAATCAGATAAATTTATAAACTGGGTTTTTTCTGAAATAAGAAAATCGATTATTTATCATATTTGATTTACATGCGATCAAATCAGACATTTTAATCTGTGTTACATAATTTTAACAATGAACAAACTTTGATGTAAATCATGAAATGTTCTAGCAGTCAAGGCATTTTAAATGAAATGAAATGGGGGTTAACATCCTACTGGGAATGTTAAAAAAGGAAAAGGAATGGGGTTTAACATCCTATATTTTTGCACCAATAACTAAGGTTAATAAAGAGGGGTCTATGCCACACAGTGTGCATTTTGCATTGACAGTTGCATTTCCATATACTTTTGAATACCAATTGCCAAGGATCTTTTACATGTACACAGGAAATTGATTTTGTTGTCCTATCCGAATGACTTAGTACCTTCCTTGCACAGATTCTTTAAGATCCATATACATGTAAGAGAGAAATGAGCTTTTATGTCTGCTCAACACAAACTAGTGGTCTTTAGCAGTGGGAGGAGAGAGAGAGAAATGGGGTTTAACGTCCACTCGACACAAATTAGGTCATTTCGGGACTAACATATGGTTAATTTTTATTTCAATTATTCACATGCGCGTAGGGGTCTTTAGCAGTGGGAGGAAAGCGGAGTACCCCGAGAAAACCCATGAAGTTGGACAGGCGACCCTATCTCCTTGCCACGTACAACCAGCAGTGGGACAGTGGGATTTAAACCATGCTGCTTGCTCAATGACATACATTGTATCCCATGATCTAAACAAACATTTGGTCACCGACACGCCCCTTATATAAGAAGAGTATGATAAGTGTCCTGGAGACATCAGTGTACACAACTTACTCAAGACATTGTCCCCATCACTATCCAGTATTCGCAGCAACAGATCTAATTGTTGTTGACTTTTCGTGGGTAAAATTTTTTTCATCAATCGATTCCAGGTTTCCTGCGTAATAACATATTGACTACCAACTTTATCCTTTAATATCTCAAATGCACGATTTAATTTTCGTCTTTTGCTATAAACTGATGTTCGAATTTCATTCTGAAATATAGATTAGTGATTCAATAAATAGATACAGCAATATATATTCCAGGTTTCCTGCGTAATAACATATTGACTACCAACTTTATCCTTTAATATCTCAAATGCACGATTTAATTTTCGTCTTTTGCTATAAACTGATGTTCGAATTTCATTCTGAAATATAGATTAGTGATTCAATAAATAGATACAGCAATATATATTGACTTTGGAACATTTGGTCATTTTGTGACTACAGTGTGGTAGACCATAGGGCATTAAACACAATTTCATTATGTGGTAGGCCACTTTTTGAGATTTACCTTTCACAATATTGTAAGCTATCCCTCAAATTACCATCAGTGATTTTAATTATTCCTACCTTTAAATTTTTCTTATAGTTGTTATAAATAGCAGCCAGTACAATACTCATAAATATATACAAACAGACAATAACATACGCAATAAAAAACAACGCAAACCAATTACTGTAATCATATGCTGGCATCCTACAAAATAAACATTATAACATGCTAGAATATAGTGATCTATATATTGGTAATAATAAAATTATCAGACAGTTCAGTATAATATTATATTTGGAGAACGAAAAAATCATTAATTTCATGTAAGTTTTGTTTTATAAACGAGCTATCCTAAGTCTCTATATTGGAGCAATTTGTCGTCATTATTAGAAGTTAGAAGTGTGATAAAAGGATGGTAAGATGATAGAAGAAATGTAAGATGGTAAAAGGATGGTAGAATGATGTTATAACGGAAGCATGATGGTAAGATGGTAGCATGATGGTAAGATGGTAGAATGATGGTAAGATGGTAGAATGATGGTAAGATGGTAGAAGGTAGAATGATGGCAGAAGGATAGTAAATATGGAAGATTGATGGTAGAAGGAATATAAGATGGTAGAAGGAAGGCATGATCATAGAAGGACAGTAGAATGGTTGATATCAGATAGCTGATTAAAAAAACTTACATGACATCTGGATTATTTGCTGTGGTAACCAAAACATAAAGATCCCAAATACAATCCCAATAATTCTTAAAATAAGGATCACCATTAGGATATTCTAAACTGCTTCTGAAATAAAATATCAAGCAAGATGATGATATATTTAAAACTTAAAAAAATTAAAATCTTAGCCAGGCTATCATTTGAAATACATATCCAATTCTCTGGGGTATTTTCGAGAAGTTAAAGGCCATTTCTGCTTTATTGATCTACATTTTTTCTAATTAAACCAAACAAGTGACTGGACACCAGTACCAATATGATGTTATTTGTGGTAAATATTTTTATCCTTTTGAAACTAACTGTTGTAAATTTCTATGGTTAATAGTAAGTGCAGAGCCTGCACCACACACAAACAAAGAAACAAGACAAATCTACAGATAAGACACAACATACTAATATAACAAACAACAAACATACACATTTGATCAGTCCCAAGTCTGTAGTGATATAGTCTTCATTCACAATGAAAAACGAAAAAATAATAAGGGAATAAGTGTGCAATGTAAGGAGGAATTTTTCCTTGATGGTAGGGCTTCAACACACACTTCTTTTCTTTTACATGTACAATAGCAACCAACTGTGCAAAGGTAGGATAATCTTCAACTCAAGTTTCACAGAGTTTCAATTATATAAATATCTATAATAATATCAAATGATTTAGTCTTGTGAATATGATTAGATATTTATAGACAGGTTTTGTTTTCATTCAGGCTAAAGGTAAAAACGTTATTCTATTACTCACCGCTTAGAGAATAATTTCAGAGCTAAAAGAGCAAACAAGAGAACACTGAGAAAAAATAAAATCAAAACATTCATAATTTCTGGTACTGTTCTTCTGATATTTCTAAAAGCTCTCCTCACCTATAATATAAAAATAATCAAATAACATCAGGGCTACAGACAATTAAACTAGATTGTTGGGTAAAGATTTTGGAATGAGATATAGCTACGATATTGGCAAAACATAGGTCACAAGAAAGGCATCCTAATGATCTTTTTTGTACAGATGCTTAAAATTGGATCCACTGCAAATAAAATTGCAAAGAAAAATTCATGTATAAAAACATAATAACCTGCTTGCCATCAGAGAAGTTAATAATGAACAGTGGTCGCAATGGTCGTGACCATCGTACAGGATTGGTATCTGGTGCTACTTGACTCCATATTATATAACAAATTATGTCTAACACAGTTAACTAAAAAAAAATGAAATAATAACAATTCATTGTATATAAAATGTCAACATTAATTCTACCCTATTACATTTGTTTATTGTCAGAATACTGAAGTTTATTAGCTAAAGATTTATCAAGATATGAACAAATAATATTTCTAAATAGATATTTCCATTCTTCAATTTATAATCTATATTACTAACTATAATTGTGCTGAGAACTATAAGATGTTTTGTATCCTTCCAGAAACTTGACGTCTGCTCCACATAGGCTGCATGACAAAACCGGAACACAAAGAAAACTAAACACAAAATCTCTAACAAAATAGTTGCCTGTAAAATAATTAAAACTTATTTGATATGATGTACATGTGTACTGTTAAGTTTAATCAAACACGTATGGTCAAATTAAACTCATGTAGTATTACAGTATACATGAAATGACTACAATATTTGTAATTGGGATTGGATACCTAGGTTCCACTGGAGAAAAATCAACGGTGATGTAGAAATACACAAATTTCTCCCAAAGCTTTTGCCCAAAAGAAAAGCCCCAAAGAACAGAGTAGTCCCATGAGAAATGTTCACTGATGCTTCAGCTATGGTCAAAAAGATTCTGGGAATTGTTGTAAATCATCAAAGATGGTTCCAAATAATCATGAAAGCTCTGCGTCTGCGGTACTATTGCCAATAATCAACATCATCGGGTGAATATTCTTGGAGGGAGATCTCAATTTCTTGTGTGGTGGCATTTAGAGGGACTGTGTTATGCTGAAGCAGCGTTAATCAATGAAATTCTATTTCACATTAATGTAGTTTTCAAGTGATTCATATCAAATCTCAGTATAATTGTACTTCTGTAGGTTTGAATGGTTAGTATTTTGTTTCATCCAAAAACGTTAGAGACAGATATTAATTTAATGAAAGTGAAATGAAGTGGGGTTTGACGTCCCACTGCAGATATCAATTAAAGGTAAACCAACTGAAAACTGTGTTATTGTGAAATGTAAGATGTTCTTGTGGATTTATGTTTAGACTAGTATTGTATTATTCTTACCCAATACGGAGCTTCAAAGGAGACTGCTGGTTTTTCTATAAATGCTAGAGATAAATCTAATGTTATAAAAGCATAGAGACCCCAGCGTAAATACCAACTATGATAAAATAAATATGATCTGGAAAAAAAAAATACAATAATATTAGAGAAGTAACAATGGGCTAAAATTCTACTTACAAATAAACAAGCCATTTCCAGACTAACATGTAGGATATACTTTTATTACAATAATTTGTTTGTGCACAGGGATCTTTAAAAGTAGGAATTAACCTAAGTATCCTGTGAAAATCCATCTTTACTGCTTGTCACACACAAATCTAGTGAGAATTCAGTTACTTTAGCATTTTGAAATATTGCAGTTTTAAGGCTTTGTCATTAATTGTTAATATTCTTCAACTTTGATAATTATCTACTTGATATGTATTTCCAGTCTCATTCTAAACATACACTTAAATGTGACCTTTAATATTTCAACAATGGTATGGAGTTAAATGTCTCGTCAACACAATATGACATGAACATCTGACTAGTTGTTCGGATGGGACAAAAAACCGAGGTCCTGTGTACACATTGGTGTGCACGTAAAAGATCCCTTGGCAGTTTGAATTCGATATAAGAGTAGGCCATAGTGCCGCTGTCAGGGCAAAATTTCCCTCATAGCACACTGTATGGCATATGCCCGTCTTCCATTAGCCCAGGTTAGGTGCAGAAGAGTAGGACGTTAAACCCAATTTCATTTAATTTTATTTCAACACAATATGGTAATTCTTATATATATAGTCCTGTCTATTCTTCCAATTCCAAATGACAAGCCAAATTTCTATGTCAGCCCTGCTCGCCCCAATTAGAGAACTAGATTATAAAATTCTTAATAGAGAGGTCGGTGCTCCAATATTTCAATCAAGGTTGACTTCTGTGATGTGGAACTCATGGGTTTTTTTGTTTTTCATCATTTTTAAGCTCATAATATATAGATACATGTACATGTACCTGACAAATTTTTCCTCAGTTTTAAAATTGATATTCCTCCCTCGCTTGGCATCTAGAACTAATGTTGCCGCTAGTAAAATTTTCTGAAACAATACAAATGAAATATATAAAAGCTACAAGGTTTTGAAAATGAAAAGGGATGAACAGGAACTGTAAAATAAATAAAATGATAAAAAAGGAAATTACAATCAAACTCATTTCCCATTTTATTATTCAATTTAACAAAGTCATTTTTTTGTAAATCAATTTTTAAATCTCATTCAATACAATGTTCACTTTGTTGGGTTTTGCGCCTGTTTGCTCACTACACTTTATTTCTAGCATTTTCTGAGAAATAATTCTATCCAGATTATCTCAATAAAAATAAACACAAAAGTTATATGGATAACAATTACTATATTTCTATTAAAGCTACGTTTCGTTTATTTTTAATGTGTTCAATTACTAAATGCCATTCAAACAGTATACCAGATTATCTCCTTTATTTTTGTGACATCTTGAGACGTCAACTGGCATACTAGGACCATACAGAAGACATAATTATTCTTTTTAGATGTTAAGGGAAACCTGTGTCATCAGGCCCCCCAGATACATTCACTTGATTTGATATTTGTTGTATATTTGTTGTATATTAACGATTTTGCTTGCCATGTAGTCCGGCTCTCTACCATAGAGGAATAACAACCAACAAGAACCAAGAAACAAAGAGGGTCTTACCGCGTCTGTTTTTTCACTAATTTCTTGAGTTTTTAAGTCTCCATTCTTATTTGATTTACCATTTTCTTCTTTTTCTCCATCTGTCGAACTTTCTCCCCCTTCTGTTTCCGAAATATTTATAAATTGTACTTCTTTTTTAGTAGTCGTCATTTTAAGGCAAATTAAGTTTATCCTTTCTAAACTTCATGCACTTTTTTCTACAAGTCCATATTGAGTTACTGATTGTTTTTTAATATTGTCAAAACGCCATTCTGAAAAGATATCAAAGATGATAATCTTTAAGTGGCATTTAGCATTATTGTTAGTTAATATTATCCTTTGGTTGGACTGTAAGCCTATTATATTTATATTGTGTTGTTTTGAGTTTTTTTATGTTTTATCCTTTACTTCTAATTGTTAATGTTATTTAATTTCATGAACTCTTATGCATTAAACGTAAGTTTATTAATGTCATTGTGTCTGATAACGATAATAGAATACTTGTCGAAATGTTGTGCTTTTACAATAAAACCAGTGATTGTTTCCCATAAAAAAATTGTATATCTAAGATGAAATTATTTTTATTTCTTAATTAGCAATGTACAATCAAAGCCATTAAAAATTTAATGCAAATTCAAAGTTTATTTACTGCAACTTTTAACATATGTACATAAGAATTGTCAAAATCAAGATAGCAAGCATCTATGGATAATTTCATGAAAGAATTAACTACAAATGCACAAAACCGAAACATCAGAGAACCATGAAACAAAGCTGGTGTCATCTGAAATTAATATCTGGTATGCTATGTCCACCCTGAGCTCTTTTACACATGCCTGAAGTCGCCTTGGCATGGACTGGCATGGATGTCTCACCGCTACATACTGTGGGATTGTTTGCCAATGAGTGCCTGTGCCAACTGTGCAACAGTTAGTGATGGCATGGCTTGAGTTCAAAGCCATCGCCCAAAGGTGTTTGATTGGGTTCCTGTTTGGAGACTGTGGGGTGAGTGTTATGAGACCTATGTTAAGAGCTGAACTTGGAATGCACATGCAAAATGTGCGACTTGGGACTACTTAAAATCATGAAAAAAGACAAGTGTTGCCATAAAATTCTGAAGTGGTCTAATCTTATATTCAGATAATGAAAGACAAATTAAGAAAGAGATAAATGGGAATTAACATCCACTCGACACAAACTGGGTCATTTTGGGACTAACATATGGTCCAATTTTATTTCAATACTTTGCTTGCACACAAGGGTCTTTAGCAATGGGAAGAAACCAGAGGACCTAGAGAAAACCCACGAGGTTGGTCACTGGTCAGGTGACCCAACTTGTCACATAAAACTGAGGAATCGAAACCATGACAGTTGACTCAATGACAGACCTTACGATAAAACGCACACACACTAACCATTCGGCCATCCAACCACCAAGACAAATTAAGAATTAGAGTTATCAAATGTTGTGTTTGAGAAATGTTTTGTAAGATTCAATACATTTGTAAATAACCATAATATAGCATGTTTTAACTTGTTTGTTTAAAGTAATCACAAAATTGCTACTTTAACAAATTGCTACATTGTACTTTAAGGAATTGCAAAGGCCACTGTCAACAATCAATGACGTTAATGGCTATTAATATGATGAAATATAATCAATCAAGATAAAATTATCAATTTAATGATTTACTATAAATATAAGATGAGATAAGATAACAGCACTGAAACGCCTATAAAGTGTAGAACACAATTACATCTACATTGCTACATGAAATTAACTTCATCATATGTAGTGTGATATAAGCTTACTTATCTTTAGACTTACTATGTCTACATGTTGTTTCTCATGTTTCATACATGTATAACATTTTACTCATTAATCAATGTATAATGCTGTGAAATGGAAAGGAGAGAGAGAGAGAGAAATGGGGTTTAATGTCCACTCGACACAAACCAGGTCATTTTGGGACTAACATATGGTTTCATTTTATTTCAATTATTCGCTTGCGCTTAGGGGTCTTTAGCAGTGGGAGGAAACCGGAGTGCCCGGAGGAAACCCACGAGGTTGAGAAGGCGCCCCTATCTCCATGCCACATGCGCTCACACCAGGGCTCGAAACCACAGCCGCAAGCCAGAGGTGACCGGCCAGCTAGAAATGGAATGGAATTGGGGTTTAACATCCTAATGTGCTGGACCAATTGGGCTAATGGCGACGGGAATGATTCAATATTAAACAGGCATTAAGCCTATTGCTGGTCTTTTTGTTCATATTTTATACAAATTATTATTTTTAGATATTTATTCACATGACAAACTCACAATTAACTCTCTAGATGTTCAGATGACAGGGGTATTGAATGGATTAGATCGATTATCGTGTCAATGATTTTTTTGTCAAAACTTCAAACATTTACGAATAAAGTAATTTGACTAAAATTTTCAGATATATTCATTTGTTACTATCTATTTTTAAATTATTATAGCAAGAATAACCAGCTCTTTATCTATATCTTACATACATAATACATCTTTAAATTTTAAAAAGTTGAACAGTTTCATCTCCTATTTTATCTACATGTATGCTGAATATTTTGATGTAATAACCAATAAAAATCATAGATAAAGCTCTAAAGAAATAAAATATCAATTCTTTTTAACAGACTGCAGACAGTAGCCTACCTTTATTGTCATTTAGTTAATCACCTTTGAAATTTTTCAGTTACAAAATATGTGACCATTATCTTAATATCATTACAAATAAAATAAAAGGTACACAACAATTTGAAAACACATGTTTATGAGAACTCCCCTCAACTCCCTCATCCAATATAAATTTCGATCTGTTGGCCTAAGAAGTATCAGACATTCTAATTATGTATCTGGTAATTATGGACATAAAATGAGATAGATCAATTACAACCTACCACCAAGATTTTTGAATTACACAAAAAAAAAAGATGAAAAGATTGAAAGGTTATATGTAAATGTACAGTACTAGGTACCGGTATATGAATGGTTCACGTTCAAATAGAAAACAGCACAACTGTTCCAATGTATGAAGTTTCGGTCATAAAGATATATTGAACAATTTCTGGGATACATGTATGCTCAAGAATACGATGGCAACTTCTAATTAGCAAACCTACAATGGGTTGATGAATGTAAAAAGGCTCTCTTCAAATTTGCTCTAGAAAAACTATTGAATACCAAAAACGAAATTAAATGAAGAGAGAAAGAGAGAGAAATAGGGTTTAATGTAAATTCGACGCAAACTAGGTTATTTTGGGACTAACATATGGTTCAATTCCATTTCAATAATTCACTTGCGCATGTTTGGCTTTCTATCAGTGGGAGGAAACCGGAGGACACAGAGAAAACCCACAGGGTTGGACAGGCGACCCTACTTCTTGTCACATACAACTGAGGAAGCGAAACTACGCCAGTTAATTCAAAGACAGACCTTATGATGCAAAGGGCACACGCTAACCTCCACATCCCAGCCCGCCCCCAAAAATGTTTCTATTTTCAAAAAGTGTAATTGATGAAACTGCTGGTTGATGTGTATACAATGTTTCATAAAGATATTTTAAATGGTTGTAGGTTATGGGGTGTATAAGCCTACACTACAGTTTCATAAAACTATCTTGAATGTCTTTTTTAGGAGATGTGCTCCAGAAAAAGAATCAGATACAACCATGGCAAAGGTGGATGGACAAAGTCACTTTGTTTGGTGTGGGGTAAAAAGAAACATACAGGTACATACATCTTGTGTCATCATCACCTGAATAAACAAAATCAGATGAACCCCATCCATTCAAAACTTTATTTTGGACAAAATAAATGAAAGCTATTTACAATAGCTGATCCTTTAAATGTGATCATTATCATGGTATTTTATTTTCTTAAAAATTTATGTGACAGAAATATATGTAATTAGCTTGTTAAATCTGAAATAAATGGTATAATTAATGAATGTGCTCAATTATTAACATCAGGGCCAATAAATTGAATAATGATTTATAATGGCAAAACATTAAAAACCCTTGCCTTGGGCTATTAACACTTACTTATAGAGGAAAACAGTTCTGAGAGTGCAAAAATTATAGTTTACCTGTCCAAAAGGAAAAATGGTTAATCTCATCCGTTTACAACAATAGTATAAGTTATTTTATTTTTAACAGATGAAATTCAACATTCTTTTGATGTTTCACGTTACCTGACACCTATTCAACCGGGAGGCGTGTCGTTTAACCTAGATTTTCAACACAAATGAGAGTTACCTCCCTTTTCGTCTCCAACTTTGGTTGACTTGTGACAAAAAAATCCCATGGCTTTTCTTTATTCGTTTCATTTGACACGTAATGTATAAAAGCAAAGTTTTCCTCTGAAAATAAATTGATCTTGTATGTCAGCCTGTTCTGCTGCTGTTATTTTAGACAATGATGTGACTAGGTTACAACTGAAGTTAGCATCCTGATTATTTGTAGGGTGTTAATATGAAGCTAGCTCCCCATTTTTTTCTGCTTTAAGTTATCAAATGTGAGAGAAATTGGGGTTTAACGTATATTCGACACAGACTAAATGATATGGGGACAAACATAATAATATGGTTCAATTTCATTTCAATAATTCACTTGCGTGTAGGATTTTTAGCGGTGTGAGGAAACGGGCAGAAAACCCACAAGGTTGGGGTTAGATAAAAAAAAATCATCTGTCAACCCTCCGTGTTTCCAGATGAACTTTATTCCCATTTACTTTAAAGTTGCAAGTGCGATTGTGATCCACAATCACTAATAATACGCAAAATTGACAATATTTTTCATCAAAACAATGATTGATTATTGTTATTCATAATTTTTCTGCCACACCAAATTACAATTAAGCATATAATCCTACCTGGAACGGTATAAATCATTGTATTTAAAATCGAGGCATTAAGCAATTACTAAGACCGCCATCTTTTTAGCCCAGAGACGTCTAGGCGCTGTGATCATGAAGACGGGGACTAAATATAAGGCTTTATATATATATAACTGCTAATCACAAACACTGACTATGTTACACAATTGCACGTGGAAAAACGTAAACAAACTAAATGACATCCACATGGATTTCAATGGCGGTGAATGTCGAACAAAAATACCGCTTCAGTAATTTGGAGTTAGGCGATAGTTGTGCCATCACATTGGCCTCTGTAAGTTTAATTAGTGATAATAGTATTAACTTATCTTTTTTTAAAGATGCTATATGCATTAATAAAGAAATTGGATTTGCAACTTGGAACTAAAGGCCTCAAATCTTAGCTAAAAACAAACACATCAGTATATCTCAATGTTTTTAGCTACGTTCTCATAGCTAGGTTGGGGTAGGCAACACTACTAATTGTCACTAGGGGTCTACACATGTTAACTTAATTACAGACCTGATAATTTAACACACTAACCATTCGACCATCCAACCCACCCTTGCTATCAAAAAAAGGAAATAAAATGGTGGTTTAATGTCCTACCTTTCTGCACGATCTACTGGGCAAATGAAGAAGAGCATGGCCATACAGTGTGTTATGAGGAAAACTTTGCCCAGACAGCACACCAGCTGTGCTACGGCTTGCTTTTATTTTGTATGCCTAGTGCTAAGGCTTTTTTTTGGGGGGAGGGGGGGTACATACATGCCAACGGTACATGAGACCTTGTTTTTTCATCCCAGGCAAATGACTAGACACTGTCCTTGTCAGACTATCTGTCCTGCATCACTGACAAGGGGAAATCATGTTGGAAAATTCTGGGGGAACTTTCGCAGCCAACAGCCGGATCAAACACCGGATCTCCTGGCCATATTTAAATCATTGAAACATTTATACCATTTTTCATTCTTCTGTTTTCATCCAATAGGCAGCAATTAGCCTGCTCCTTAACATGTGTCTAGATAAACTTCTGTACCCTAAATATCACCCTAACCATCAAGGTATTGTCTATTTCAAAGATACCTAGTGCATAATTTTGAATAAGTTAAATTTTGAAAAGAAATTAACAGTTTAAGAATATATATCTGTGGCATTGTAAACCTGAAAATTTATAGTGCAATCTGTCAATTTAGGCAATTTGGAAGACAATGACTCAAGGATAATAATAAAATTAGAAAGAGTTCTTAGCTTTGCTTAGAGCCCATTTTTAGAAATTATCATGAATATGCAGAAAACAAATTAATATCACATTTAAAATATTTTTACATTATTTAATTCTGTTAATTTATGTACAATAAGCAGTATTAATCTAATAATTAATTGTATAATATGATATTTGTGTTATCCAGACCCTGTAACAGCTGGTAATGTATTTATCTGACTAGGATCAGGTCTGTAAACACGAATATGAATTGAGGAGTTATATCTAATTGAAGTTTCAGGTTCTAAATCATCATTTTCTGGGTCAAGATCATCAATTAATGTCACTGTTGATGTGTGTGTCGATATCTCAACGCTACCACACCCACTCTCTTTTAACTGAAGAGTTAAATTTACAGCTCTATTCACAGCATGTCCAAGTCCATGAACAAACACTTCATTTTCTGCATCTAGAATTTTCTGGCATCGATCTAACTGAGCTTTGAAATTAGTCTTTCGACTCACATAAACATCACTTTTCCGCTTTGGTAATCGTGCAGGTAATCTTTTACGTAAAATATATTCTTCGCTGTCAATTAAATCTTTAAACTCATCAAGTGACTTCCGCTTTCCGCTTGTCTTGGATGCTTCTGCTGTGGCTCCTGTTGACATTTTGTGTATTCTTCTACTGTATTCTACATGTGTTACATTTAGGAACTGTATACTGATACTGCAAAATAAATAAATAAATGTACCGTTAATAATAGAATATCTTGCAGACTTACACATTATTGATATTTTGTGGAATATCCAGAATGTTCTATTTTTTATACTTTCGATAGCCTTCATTACACAAAGATCTGACCAGTTGTACTGAAAGGTAACGTCAGAGTCGTACAAGAGGCTTTAGACCCTACCAATCAGCATTGACGTTTCTGGTGGTTTACCCACAGGCCACAGTTCTGTGCAGGGGACGTCAAGAAGCCACCATAATAGAAAGGAAATAGGATCAGCATTTTAATCAGGGGTTCAAAAGAAATCAGAAGGATATCACATCATTGCGGATGGACAAATGTCTGCTTATGCCAGGTATGGACTTTTTGGAGATTCTCGATTAAAACGTTCTGGAATTGAATTCTGACCAACCCCAAAATAATGACAATCGAAAGACAATTGGGATTAACCGATTTTGGGCTACAACGGAATGGTATGCACCGACTACATAGTAGGCCTAGGCTACATGAGAAAAAGTCTCAACCAACCACGACAGCTGCAACATACGTTGTATTTATAATTACGTCACGATACTACTCAATCTCACCACCTCCGTTGCCAGACTGTGACATGACTGAATTC
This sequence comes from Patella depressa, assembly GCA_948474765.1. Classification (NCBI taxonomy): domain Eukaryota; kingdom Metazoa; phylum Mollusca; class Gastropoda; family Patellidae; genus Patella; species Patella depressa. Next base: position 53,893,373 of record OX419719.1, read on the forward strand.
CACGTTACTTAAATATGATTCCATCAATCTGGGGTGACATGACAATCGAGCAACTCCGTGACACCTACCATAACGCATAACATAATGATAATGCAACCTGTACATATTATTATCATTATTAATATAACAAATTCAAGCAACTCATTACATGCTGATGCATGACCTCTGTTAATTTTATATTTTCTCTTCTTTTTTTTTACATAAATAAAAAAAAATGATAGTCACTGATAGTGGATAGTGATATTCTAAATCACGTTTTGCACGACTTATCGGCAGATGTTACTCTTTGATATTCTGACGACGTAACATCTAACTTCCGAACAGTCAAAAGCTCGGGGCAAAAGTTGATAACTAGTTTACTTCGTTCAGCGGACGGCAAAATTCACCAGACACCGGTCATCATTAAATTAATACATCGGATAGGATACACAAACACTGAACAGATGCCCAAAATATTACATCGAATTCTTATTTCATCCACTGCATCATGTTATATCCAACAAATGTCCAATATGATAAAGAAAGGATAATAACGCGCAGAAAACAAAATGTTACCCACGTTGTAAAATTTCACAACACCGTCTTGAAAGCAGGGGAGATAACATCCTGTCAAAACAGAGTTATCTTTCCAGCGTTTATTTACATTTCATGGGATGCAGATGTGTTGTGTTATTTATTAATTTTTATGGCACTTTAAGTCATTAAAGAAAATGACGGATAAAAAAACCATACCGTTTCGATGTATAGTGTGTGGGAAACCTGCACTAAAACTATATCATGAGTTTGACAACAAGAAAATCATAAAAATAGAACACTGTGTAAGTAAAGAAAGTTGTGAGAGTTAGTTGTGTAGTAGTAGTAGGCTACATGACATCCATAATGCAGCATGTTATGTACATATAGCCTATGTTAATGTACTGTAGCCTAAATTCCACGATGATGGTACGAAATTTGCAAGGGCAACGACATGATTACAATGTATTTGCTCAGATTTAGTACATTAAAGTAGCTAAGTCTTTACTCATTAATACTTTGAAAAGATCATATGGGCTTTGATATCCAATATTCAAGACAAAATAAACATTTTATCATTGGTACACAAATTGTCTACCATAATGTGTTTCAGTCCCATTTGTAACAAGAACTGATTTAAAATTAGAGTAAAAACAGAAACGATTGAATGTAAATCGGTTTATATACATTAGTATTAGTACCGGGTACGGTATTATATGTGTTGCGACCCATTTGTCTGTGCCAATTTCTGGGTCCCATGCATATATAAGCGATTTAGCTTTTTTTTAATAAATCAAAGATTGAAAGTACTTGTATGTTCTATGTAGGCCTACATAGAATTTCCTAATTTCTGTATCCATCTCATCTATTTGTGAGTTGTTTTATTTATTTCAGAGTGAATGTAATGAAGTTGTAGATAAATACATAGAATATGATCCAGTTATTATATATTTAGATGCAATGTTGCTAAAGATACCAGCCTACAGACATATTCTCCTCAATCAGAAACAACCAGTGGGTCACAGTGTTTCACAAATTTATAGTTTAAAATTTGTATTGATATCTGTTTATATAATAAGCTAATAATGTACATGTACCAACATCATTAGATTTCATTTGAGAATTTTTTTCAAAGTTTATTCTCATTAACATGACCCCTATTGAAATTCACGATTGCATGTCAATTACCGTTGCCTACCTCATTATCACCATCACTTAATTTCAAATATCAACAACATATATTTGGTTGATTTCCTTGAAAAGCAATAATTTTGCATATGTTAAAAGAAAAGACAATAAATTTGGATGCGTGATTTAATTGTCATAAGAAATAGTGCATACCATCCATATCAAATATATACAATCATGATCAAACAATAAAAACCTTGAAATCCAATTCATGTTTTTAGGTCGTTGTTAAATTCAGTCAAAAATCATTAGAACAACCCGCATCTGCTGTTCCTAGTATTTAGCCATTTTGTATTTCTTCCCTTTTTTTTTTAGGTATTGAGTATGATAAAGCTAACAATTGGTCTTCTATTTTGTGATGCCTTTACTAAGCTCATGCTACAAGAATCAGAATTTTCAAATGAAAAATTAAGACCAGATCGTGTCTTCTATGCAGCATTCGAACTAAACATGTACTGGAATTATTTTTTAGCTATGATACGTAAGATTTTATTGCAGTTTTTTCTCCAGATGACAGTATTTTATTTACCAGTATGCTTAACCCTTTAACCGTCAGACATTCCATATGGAACGTTTATCAGGCGACCATTTTGCAGTTTATGATTATGACCTATCAGTAAAAATGACAAAAAATGTTAAATATTTTATACCACTGAATAGAGGAATTCAAGATCTCTCCAAAAATATAGACATTTGTATGATTTATTCTTAAATTTAAAGAGTTACAATGTTACAGGATATAATAATATTCTTAACTAGATGCTTTTCCTAGTTGAAACCCCAAAACAATCTGACAGTTAAAAGGGTTAAATAATGATTAGAAAATCCATTCGGAAGTTCACATTGTCAGTTCTTAAAACCCTTTTTGTGAATCCTAATTAGGAAAAAGATTCTTGAATCTACTAAGGTTATAATCTCTTATTTTATTTCAGAATGGTTTATTCATATAAGTGTTATAATATTTTTAATGAGATTTTCTGAGAGAAAGAAAGAATCCAATTCTTCAAGGTATAATACTATCTTCTTTCTTACATATTAATAAAAATTATTATTTATATCACTTCAAGGAAAACAATGATGACTGAGCATATTCAAACATGTAAAATATTCAAAATTTTATTTTTTTTATCCAAGACAAAGAAGGCAGAATTTAGCAATGGAATTTTCCGCCTAGCCTCGATCATCGTTACTAACGTTGACAATGTTCAGTAATTAACTGAAAAGTTAGACATCGTCTGAAAAATTAACATCATGATCAATGGCTTTAAGACATAGTCGTTATTTATTTTCAGAAAGACATTGTTGATAATATCTATAATTATATCTAATTGTGGAAAGATATTAGTTATACCAGCTATATTATGGGGACAGACATATGGTATAATTTATCTACGATTAAGTCAACTCTTTGTTTTGATATCAAATATACAAGCTTTAAGAGGTATGCTGCTTTACATTCTTCATCCTAGTCTTTGTTTATTTTAGCCTATCCATAACGTTAACGATCTAACACATTACAAAAGGGCTGTGGTAGTCAGTCATTCCACCTGTGGTACATGTAGCCATGGTGACTCAGTAAGTGCCTGGTCTGGGTTCAATCCTGGAGTTGGCCAAGAAATTTCATCAACATTTTCATGAATGTTTTGTCACTGTTAGTGCAGATGTAGGATGTAGGGCCTGGCAAAGAACAGTCTCTAGTTCTGTGTCCACATTGGCTTGTATGTAAAAAAATCTTGATCATTGGAATTATATCCCTTACAGCACACTCCGTGGTTTTTATGCCTGTCTTTATTAGCCTTGTTGATGCGGAAAAGTTGGACATTAAACCCCATTCCATGTCATTTTTTTTTTCATTCCACCTACATATATAGTCATTGATGTGCTAACAGTTTGAAGTGTTGGAGAAGTAAGCAGAAATTCTCTCCACTCCTTCACTTCTGGACATATTGAAATACCATAATTTTGGGAGTATTTGAAGAAAAATGTTGAAATTTTCCGAAAAGTTTACTGCAGTACATGTACATCATGATGGAAAAGAACAAAAAATGGGTCATTTGAAAAGTTTTAGGGGTTTTGTAATGTTTCAAGTGATCCGAATCTTTAAAATTTATTGTATGTAATAAATGATATTCTATTACCGGTAATTGACAGCACCATTGTATGAACCTATTGCAATAATGAGTAGTGCTTTATAATAGATAAGGGGGGTGGATGGCCGAATGGTTAGCACGTGCGTGCTGTATAAAGCCTGTCATTGAGTCAACTGTGTCAAGTGGACATTAAAAACCCCCATTTTCTCTCTCTTTTTATAATAAATAAAGACGAAAATGATTCGAAATGTCACTTGGTATTAAACTTTTAAATTGTGTATCCATAACATTGTACCCTGTATTAAATAGAGTAAACTTAAACTTTTTTTTCAGTTGCAACAAATCTAGAGTTTGGATTGATTCAGCTGTTATTCATTGTTGGATTAGGGACATTGTGTCATAATATGGTTTTATTGGTGTTGCCTGAAAGTATTAATTAATATGTTTTATACATTTATATATTTAATTTATATTTCTATAAAGTTTACATTTTGAAAGTACATCTTTATTTTATGTATTCGATTCATGGGTCTTATTCACAAAATCCTTAACCCTTGCACAATTAATTTAACCCAAAAATCAATAATTGGTATTTCAATGGTTTCCATAGTTAGGATTCTTAAATTTACAATGCAGTATCATTAAGACCAGGGGTCACCAAACTATAGCCCGTGACGGCAATTTGTCCCGCCCACAACAGCAGTTTGTTCAACCTGCTGTTGCATGCTAAAAATAAATGCATGCTTTAGCTTCTTACATTTCTTATAGGATGTATATATCGTACACTGAGTCAGTAACGTCACGCTCTATGGGTATGTGCTGTTGCTAATAGGCCAAGGTGTTATTTATAAGCAGGGTTGTTACTGACCAGAAACACTACTGCCCTATGATTGGCTGGTATGCACCACAATTCTTTTGTGTACATTATGTTTTTTCTGTATTCAGTGTATTATATTGTACAAAATGTGCTCGGCATTCTTTCAGTTTTATCTGGCCCACTATGAAAAAAGTTGAATGACCCCTGATTAAGACCATTATTTACTAATTTGGAGCCCTGGTGGCTCAGTACAGTAAGTTTGATCCCTCTATTGGCCAAGAAAGATGCCAGGGATTTTCCAGCTTGGTTGGTGCAGGACAGAGGGCCTGGCAAAAACAGTGTCAAGTCATTGGGATGGGACAAAAAACTGAGTTACAAATGAACCTTTGACAGTTGGAATTTGAAATAAAAGTAGGCCATGGTGCCACTGACCGCGACTGGTCAAAATTTCACTCAACACATTGTCGGGTGTATGACTGTTTTTTTTTTAACCCAGTCATCGTATACATAGATTGTATTTAAGTTACATAATAAAACGACAGTTTCAGATGCATTTTCTAAATTAAAAAGGAATTTAAATACATGTACTAGAATAATTTTCTTTGTATGGATCCTTTTGGACATCGTTTAGATAGAATGATATATTTTCCCATTGAAGCCCTTTTAAAATGCTATCCCCAGGAGTGTTCACATTGCAATGTGATCAGAAAGTAAGAAAAAATCAGTGAAAATAAATTCATGTCTTCATCTGAAAAATGTGTACAAATTAAAAAGGAAACAACAATATAAAATGTATGTGACAGGTCATATAAAAAGGGAAAACAAATTGAATTTACATTTTAAAATTCAGTTAAATATCTCAGTTATTGACATAAAGAAAACACAAGAAAAATGCTTTTAAGATTTATTTCAAAATTTGACCAAACATTGAAATTTGTTCTACAATATTACAAACACTCACACACACGATTTAACATTTATGATAAAAACTGACATGATTGATTTTTATGAGACATTTCATCAATTTATATGATAAACCTAACACAAATCCTACTTTCAGTTGACTGATTCAAGTCAAAGATAATCAGCAAACTTGATATGCCTAGTTACTGCAAAACATGATATTCTAAATATTGATCACCTTAATGTCACAACCTATTAAAATTAGGTGTGTGTCAATAAAGGCATTAATAAGATCCCTTTTATGTCCAATAATTTCATGGTCATCAGGATACATTGCCTATCTTACAAATTACAACATTGATGTGTTTAATATTGTGAAATGATTATTCAATATCCAATATGATATGTTTAATATCAAGTATAGCAGCACAAAGATTTATCAAATTACCCAATTAGATACATGTAACTGAATTACAAATTGTTCAATACAAACAATGAAATATCTTCACCAAGCATTATATATTCAGCACTACATATGTGACAAATCAACATGGATGTATCATTTAGAAGAAGAAAGAACATATGTGTTATTAAGATGATACATGCATGATAAATCTGACAGATGTTACACAAAACATCTTCAATTAAATGATTAAGCATCTAAAATTGTATGTAATGATGCATGATAACATAGTAATGATACTTATTGAATATCAGGAAAAAAAGCACCAATAATGCATTAAAAAAAAAAATGAAACACTGAAGGTATTGTAATATATCTACCCCATGAAATTTTGTAGACATGCTTAAAATTTAATATCTATTAAATTCAAAACTGACACACCAAATTATACATATATTATCAGTATTACTTACAGCGAATGATACATCAGCATTGTTATATGCATTAAATTGAACAAAATGATATACAGTGATTTAGAAATGATGCATGAAAGCAAATGTATCTATGATGCACTGATTAATATGAAATGATGGTTTGAATTATTGTTGATGATACATTGATAATAGCTGATGACACATTGAACATATTAAACAATGACCCATTGACAGAACAATACATTGAAAAGTTATCTTTGCACATGTTGAATATAAAAGTGATGATTTAATAAACCATAGTAAATAATACATACACTCAATAATGTGTATTGATACATTGAATTGTATGATATATAACAGCATTACTTGTGATGATACATGATGATACATTGAATTTGAAGTACATCATGATGCATTGAAATACAACACAGCAATATGAATAATACTAAATGATGCATACTTCGAATATCTATATAATGACACATTGAAAATATCTATAAAGTAGTAATAATGATTGCTGCCGTATTATTTTATAATTTAATAAGATCTTCTGTATCTTAATATTTCTATAATAATAAAGGTTAAATATCGCTGCCTTTATATAGGATCTTACACTTACTGGCAATTTATAATTCCTTTCATTATCAAACCCCTATTTCTTACAAAGCATAACATATTTTCTATAATTTTGTTTCGTTTTTAGTTTTTTATTCATTAGACTTTCAGGTTTAAAGCAAAAATAACAAATCCATTTAAGAGCAAGTTTTGGGAACTGTCAGTGAATAGATTAATACCGGTACTGTTTAAAATACAGATGTGACGTCATCCTTTGATGTTGGCGTACCATTATTTCAAATAATCGTACGGGTAATGTGCCAAGCGTAACTAGTTAAAATATTGAACTTGAGTGACATATTTCATTGCAAAGCATGTGCAAGTGTATGTATTTTAAGTTGCTTAATGGTCTCGAGCTTAAGACATTGCGTAATATATTGTAAAAACACTTGGGCCTCAGGACCCTCTTGTTGTTACAATATATTACTTAATGTCTTGCTCTCGACCATTAAACAATACATATCTTATCTTTACCCTTTTTCAGTATTTAAAACAAACATTTCTGAAGGTTTGGTATTATAAACCATTTGTAACCAAAGAATTTTAATTGACTGGACAATAAATCTAATGTCTTGATTATCAAGGACGGTTGTAACTGATATATTGGGTGGGTTAGTAATTGTTATTACATAAAATTTAAATTAAAATATCCTGTTCAGAAAAAATTGCTTGTTCTCTATTAAAAGTGCATGTACTTTAATATTTCTTGTTCAGATTATCAGTAGACTTGATGCCGTTCCTGTAATTATGAACCCAGTGGTTCCATTTCATGAAACCTTAATTTAGGATGTTTTTCACATTTTTCCAAATAAAATAAATGACATGGTTAAAAAGACGATTATAATAGTAGCCTACTAATTAAATTGGTCTAATACACAAAATGATGATAAATAAAATGATTCAAATGTGGACAAAAAAAGACCTGAGCACTGTTGGCAGTGATAAGCTATAATAAAAAAAGAAAAAATAACTACATGAAAATAAGACAGTATAGTTGTCTTTAATTTACCCAATTCTTTCAATTACAATCAGATAATTAAAATCAATCTGGTACAACAAAATAGTTTTAATGTTTTTGGATTAAATTGAAAAAGAATGATTTTCACTTCTAATCTGTGCACAGCAACAAATCTAATGAAAAACTAGAAATTAGTGTCTCATGAATTTAATTCAAACTAAAAGAGGTTGACATTTATATATTGGTATTGAAATTAATATCTTTCATTCTTTTTTCATTATTTCAAAAAATAAGAAGTTATTATATTGTTTCTTTTTTTCGGAATTGGTGGATGTTAAGCAACACAACTTTCTTCAGTTATCTCCCTTGACACACTATTTTTAAACTAAAAAAAGAAACTTATCAACATATTAGCAAGTCTGCATTGAATTACCATTCAAAACTTTTCAATAATTTGAACAGAAATGTATTTTTGATCTATTTCAGTAAATGAAAAAGCATATTAAATTTTAAGATTATCAATTCAATGGGTGAGACATTATCATCCATGTTATCTCCCTTATGCCTATTCTATATTTGGAAAGGTGTTCACTTTTTATACGCCCACATTGAAATGTGGTCGTATATTGTCGTCGCCCCTGTCCGTCGGTCCGTCGGTCCGTCGGTCCGTCGGTCCGTCGGTCCGTCGGTCCGGCGTCCACAATTGCTTGTGGACGCTCTACAGGCTAAAGTTAATATTCGATTGACTTTAAATTTATACACAGTGTTTAAGGTCATGAGACGAAGAAGCCTATTGTTTTTCAGCGATTTCCGATAATAACTACCAGAGTTATGGCCCTTGATCACTTCAAAAAATCTTGTGGACGCTCTAGAGGCCAAAGTTAATATCCGATTGACTTTAAATTTATACACAGTGTTTAAGGTCATGAGACGAAGAAGCCTATTGATTTTCAGCGATTTCCGATAATTAGTGCCAGAGTTATGGCCCTTGATCTCTTTAAAAAATCTTGTGGACGCTCTAAAGGTCAAAGTTAATATCCGATTGACTTTAAATTTATACACAGTGTTTAAGGTCATAAGACGAAGAAGCCTATTGATTTTCAGCGATTTCCGATAATTAGTGCCAGAGTTATGGCCCTTGATCACTTCAAAAAATCTTGTGGACGCTCTAGAGGCCAAAGTTAATATCCGATTGACTTTAAATTTATACACAGTGTTTAAGGTCATAAGACGAAGACGCCTATTGATTTTCAGCGATTTCCGATAATTAGTGCCAGAGTTATGGCCCTTGATCACCTCAAAAAATCTTGTGGACGCTCTAGAGGCCAAAGTTAATATCCGATTGACTTTAGATTGATACACAGTGTTTAAGGTCATGAGACGAAGAAGCCTATCGATTTTCGGCTATTTCCGGTAATTAATGCCAGAGTTATGGCCCTTGATCACCTCAAAAAATCTTGTTGACACTCTAAAGGTCAAAGTTAATATCCGATTGACTTTAAATTTATACACAGTGTTTAAGGTCATGAGACGAAGAATCCTATTGATTTTCTGCGATTTCAAATAATTACTGCCAGAGTTATCTCCCTTGATAACTTCAAAAATTCTTGTGACGCTATAGAGGCCAAAGTTACCATCCGATTGACTTCAGATTGATACATAGAGTTTAAGGTGTTGAAACGAACAAGTATTTTGATTTTCAATGAATTTAGATAACTGAACAGCTAAATCCATGATATTAAATGTTTCATGTATATACTAATTGTTAGCGTGGGGTAAAACTTTATAAAAAGCAATCAAATTCTAATGATTTTCTAATAATTACATAATGAGTTGTTACTCTTAATCAGTTTTTAGTGTATTACAAATGTTTCATTACCGAAAAAAGTAAAAATATTCGACAACCCTTGTTGACTGCCCGGACAATTTAGCTGCTGTGGGCGTATGTTTCGTTGCCTGGCAACCTATCTTTAAATAATCTTGAACTTTAGTCACGTCATTGGGTGTAGGTATAATAATGAATTGATTATTTTCAATTTAAGGATTTTTATTTCTCATGAAATTAACCATGTGAAATATACAATATGATTTAAATCAGATGTCAATTTGTTTGGTTTTACTTGTCATCTATGATCTAACTTTATTTAGATTGGTGAAATTTATCCAATGTGCTACACTTATATTTCTAAAATCAATATTTCAAACATACCGGTGCATAAATATATCAATTATAATAACTTTGCTGCCTTTTGTTTGATAAATAAATTGTTTTGCATCGTTTTGTCTCTGTGAAACCAAGTGATACAAATAAACTGCCTTTTTGAAATTCAAAAATAAAATAAGGCCAACATAGAAAGAAATATTCTATAAAATAATTACTGGACCATTGTTATTGTAAAAGGCATGGAAATTTGTAAATATATTTTTGAAGCTACCATCACGTATTAAGAAAGGACAAGACAGTTTACATATGGATGATAAAAATATATGTATACATCCACAATCAAAATACAGAGCAAAAATACATCTTTTTCGTGGAAATTTTAAACAAATTGTGAAGCATATTTAGAAGTGTTCTGCTTAAAGATTCAAACAAGGTTAATGCTTAGAATTAAATAGATGAGAAAATTTCTTTCTCCCAGAATCAATTTAGGGAGAAATGGGAGTGTTTTAGGTACGTGAATAGACACAAGCTTATGGCCCTGTACATACAATACATACAAACATACATACATTACAACATTATAAGATGTTATTAATGATGAAGATCTTATTTATCAAATCTGAGTTTTAATTACAAGCATTTAAACTACAATTAAAATATTCATCTCCAAATAATTGTTTCTTTCTATTTTATAATTCTCTTTTGTTACCAATTCTATTAATTCTTTGTTTATTTATCAAAATCTAGGACTTAATATTCAATCAAATTCATGATTAAAAGTTTTATTTTTTCATTATTATACAGACATTTGTGATTAAATTTAAACTGGAGCAAAGTTATTGTAAGTAGCTTTCGTTTCATTCAGGACTTTTTATTGACAATACGCCATCCATAGCTCAATTATTGAACATAAAAATGTGAAGAAATCTATGAAAAGTGGTTTTCCAAAACGTGATAAACGATAAAGGATGGTTCAGCACATTTTAGAAAAGAGTTTGAAATCCTTAAACTAAATAAATAACTTGATCATTTGATTTGTTACACATTTCAAAGGTTTTGCTGTAATAAGGATGAAAAGGAGTAATAAGAATAATAATAAATTATTTGATTGAATAAATTATTATTAATTATTTAACACATCACATCTTAAATCAATAAATAAATAGTTTAAAATGAGTCGCGATAATTTACATATTTACATCAGACACAATAACAACACATTTACTACCTCATGAATTTTTTTTTATATTACAAAGTTTAAATGACAAATTATTGAACGAACATTTTTTTGTATACACTTTGGCATTTTCCAAACAATATTTGAGACTACTGGTGTCCTATCACTTCTAGTTTATAGCCAGTTAATCGTGAAATAAATACAAAGCTAGGCATAGTCATCCATTTCATCATTGAAAATTATGAATCAAGAAGAGTTATCTTCTCTTGATGCTGCTCAACGCTTTTCTTTTTTGGATATTCATTCAAACATGACTTATTCCTATATTTTGTGCACTGTAATTGATTCAAAATTTTAAACAGCACCTGTATTCACATATTACGCCATTGATATAAAATAAATTTATCTGGCTGTCTCACTCTGTTTCACAGAAGATTATCTCTGTAAAAGATAACTACCTTCAACATGTGACGTCTCATCACACGGCATCAATCATTGACTCAATGGCACATACATTGTCTTTTTACTCATTTTAATACCCATTTAAACTAAATAGGAAATAATTTTTACCTACAAATACGTCAAATATCTTTATTTTTGTAATACATAAATATCTTTTAGAGTTTAATTTGTGAGAGGAAAAATGTTTATATTTGTGGCTTATTAAGTCGCATCAATGTCATCCTTATCAGTGATTGCAGTGGCCTAGCGATTATTCACTGCTGATTAGTGTGCGGCTGTTTATCAGAAAACCTGAAACATGTTAAAGTGAGACAACAACTCATTTACCACCTGCTACAGTTAAATATATGACCAGAATTTTGAAAAGTATGGTTATGGACAGTGGACCCGAAACGTCAACGCTACAATGAAGTCTTCCTTTGTATTATAATATAAAGGTTGGGTGAAATTAATGGTCCCCAACATGAGCATTATAGTGAAGCCCATGTGTGTAAAATACACACAAGAAAAAGTATCAACAAAACATTGGTGTAGTCAGTTGATTGAGTCAACCCAAACACGTCAAGCTGTAATTTACAAAGTAAAAAGCACCAAGAAATGACTCACAATTGCAAATTTTGGATTGAAACATTAAAAAGTATAGCATATATACATACATTCACATAACCGTAACTTTACAAATTTGTATAAGGAACACATAAAATACTGTTTAATATAAGTACAAACTTTTTACTCGATCAAGATTGTTCAAATGTTGGTCAACATTCATTTTGTGTTAGGGGTTGCCCTATGGATTTGTTTCAGCACAATCAATTTCTTAAGTCATTTTTAGACTAAATTGTTCATAATAGTGCCATGTATTTACTCCATTTTTCACTTGTTTTAAATTCCATGATCTGCTTTGAACACTGTCTTGTTTGTATCGTATATTGTTCTATTTCACTATAAACAAATAAGATGAGTGTTTTAGTGTTCAATTTAAATCACTGGTATAATGAGTAGAAGTTCCACAGCTGAACAATAACAATAGATACACAAAGAAGCACTTCTTTCTAACACAAAACTTTTAGCATACTGTACTAAAAGCATAAGATATGCACTCATGAAGACTCCAAATGATATGTCAACTTTAATATAGAACTTTTACACAAAATTAACATAGATCGTATCCAAGGTAAACTTCAAGCACAAAATATTTAGTACAGCTTGATCACTTTTAGCACAAGTTTTTAGATTTAACACAACTTATAGTTTTAGCACAACTTTCAGTTTTAGCACAACTTTTAGTTTTAGCACTTTTGTCTTGCATGATTGTATGAATAGCACTGAAAATGAATTATGTTTTATTAGCAAAACTTATATTTAGCACAATCTTATTTGAAAATTGTTTGAAAACGACTAACACAAATTTTAGCACAATTGTCTCCGATGAACATGACTTCAACAAATCTTTAGATTAACACAACTGTCTTGTACACAACACATTTTTGTTTAGCACAGCTGTTTGTCCGCGACTATGAAGATCCACAATTGTTTGTTTATTGTATAAAATGAAAATGAGATGAATAACGACAAGACTATGCGATGATATAAATATGAAAATGAATAAAATATGCACCAATAATTAAAAAGACTAAATCTCCTGAACTACACAATGACTTCTCGTTCTGACTGAAGAGTTCGTGAAAGCTGTATATTGATGTCCTTTTTGTGGGCAGTTTTTGGTGGCGGGGTATTTTCCCGAAAGTCATTAAAATCTGTTGAAGACTCGCCTAACGATACCGTTCTACGTGGACTCTTCTCATATTTTTCAATGTCTATATCTCTAAGTTCTGTATCTTGAACTTTCTTGGAGGATGTTCCCCCACCTTTATCTGTTCCAAACAACGGATTACGATAACGTCGGATATTCTCCTCCATTTCATTGTTTGTTTTGTTTTCACTGAGATAACTTTCACGTCTTTTGCGCTTGTTTTTGCGTCTGTAATGCCACAAGACGAGTAATATTATGCTGACTATACCCAACAGGATCATGATGGAACAAACTAATGGAATAAGATATCCAGATGCTGAAACAAAGAAAATAGACAATTTAATGAAGTGGACGAGTCATTAGGCCTATGAATCACTAAGAACTTATCTTTAATGTAACTCAAGCAATATTCAAAACAACCACAGGTTCATCTTAGACATTACCAAAATCAGACAAGATTTATTAGGCCCCCAATCCACCCACTGACAGCAAAGTCGTTTGAACTTAATCTTTTCAACAAATCTTAAGATCAAATTTTTAAAAACTTTTTAACCCTGCAATAAGTTTGAAAAGTAAAAAACCTGAAAATAACTCCAGGAAACATGATGCCACAATGAAAATCTCCTGAAAACTTTATATATTTGGAAGTAAATAGGGAATAACTTAGAAATATACTATCAAATCATTCAAAAATTTCAATATGTCTCCTCCAATTAACAAATCTGCAAAATGAATTCTAAATTTACAATCCAGAAATTTTGATATTTGATAGTGTTTTCTTTTTCTGCCACAATTAGCAAACTTCTAAAATAATTCTACTGAGAACTAAAATATGAGGAGTTTTGAAAGTTTCTTCTTATGAACAATCCAACCAAGTTTTTATTAATTCCATCAAGAACAATTTCTATACTGTATATACAGTAAGCTTTGCATATCTCGGATCTAAGTGGACTGACCAATTTATCCGAGTTAAGCAAAGATCCGAGTTAGTGTGGTTTTGATTCCCCAGTTGTATGTGACAAGACATAGCGTTGTCTGGTTTTCTCCAGGTCCTCTGGTTTCCTTGGAATGCAAATGACCTCTACGCACAATCGACTTATTCAAAAAAAAATGAACCATATGTTAGTCTCGAAATGACCTAGTTTATGTCAAGTAAACGTTAAACCCCATTTCTCTCCCTCGCTTGTTGACATCTAGTTCTTATCAAAACTATGTATTCGTCAATGCCATCATCATATGTAGGTGCCAAATGGTCTAACATGTGGTCTGTCCAACCTGATCGCTAGTTTCCCCCACTGCTTAAAACCACTAATTAAAATATAATTGAACCATGTGTTAGTCCAATCATAGTTTAAGTGTCAAGTGGACTTTAAATCAATTTTTCTCTCTCATCACTCCTGCATCATTTTAGTGCTCGATAATATAATTCTGTTACCTGCAGAAGCTTTATTGACTATAGTTGTTTCTACACGTATTTCTTTAACGGCTGCTAGTGCGCTACTGTTACTCTGTTTATGACTAATAATATCGGCTACTTTATCTATTGTTGATTTAAGAGATGGTCTGGTTGGACTGTTAGGTTCAACATCATCTGTTGACTAGAATATACATTACAACATGAATACAAAAATAAAACAGTATTATATATAATAAAAATATTTAAAAACATTTATTGCAGGATGTCCATTGTGGACTAATATGTAAAACACTTTAAAATATGCAGTGTCACATCCGAACTCTTATCAATCCGGCAGTCTGTCACATTCGACATGATTTTCTTGTCCCGATTTATTTCCTCATTACTTCAGCCATAAAATCTCTGGTAAATCCGTCTCTGTATGTTCTGGATTACGACATCAATCAGTCGTCCCATCACATGATTTCCATTGAATCGATAACCATATAATCCGGCCTTCAATCTCTAGGTGTGAAGCAATCAATTATTACCAATCAATTATTGGTGAGATTAATGTAAAAATTGGTTAATGTAAAAATTGTCATATTCTTTGAAACAAGTATGAATATAATGGGCCAGGAAAACAGCATAACGTCATAGTTGCCATCTTAAGAATCAAAGTCGATTGATGCACACAATCACGTCAAGTTGCATCTACATATAGTGCCTGAATTGATGAAGACTTGGGCTTTCTTTGAAGTGAATCGCTCCCATGCAGAACAAAAATACGTCCAAAACTGACTGACTGGCAAAAAGTTAAATATGAAGGCCCTGATAATAATTATCCTGATATCTACCAAGTAGACATAATATCTTACCAGTGTCACCTCCACGGCATTGGTATGATCTTTTTTAATACCACAAAGAATATAGACTTCATTGTATCGAGCAATGTGACGTAGAATGGATAGATCACGAATTGTTCTACAAATGTTTTCAATAGATACACCCTGCAAATACAACAGTTAAAGAACGTCAAGTTATATTAGAATTGTGTTTAATGGTAGTTTTTATTTCCATGGTTACATGTGAAATTCAAATTTCAAATTTACTTTACAAATTTTAGACTTGCCAGGAGCAGTTCCAAGAAAAGAACCATTTATTTCTTTTGTACTGTAAACAGGTCAAACATAGCATTCCATACTAAGAACCGCTCCAATTTGGACAACCGACGTGAGGTTCTCTGTACAGCATGCTTAAATTTTCGTTATGTAAACTCTATCATGTCTGAGAACGGTTCTTATTACGTAATATTGCGCATTCATCAGACAAATGAACCATGACAATTTTCCTTGCAAGCTTTGATAGGTCTTGTTTTTCATCCCATACAAACACCTAGGCACATTGTCCTAGTCAGCATTGCAAGCACTAGTCATGCCAAGTGAAGGACAGTCTTGAAAAGTCTGCACGGTTCTTATTGGCCCAGAAGTTTTGAACATAGGTCTAACATATGGTATATCATAATGCCTAATTGAAGGAAGATTAAGAACCAGTAGATAGTCACAGGTTTAGATAGGCAACCCAATCATGGGATCCAACTGATGATCATATTGGTAAGATAAAATCCACAGCAAAGACAGGACCCACTTCGATTTAGGTACAACAAAAGATGAACTCCTAGGGAAAAATCCTGGAACTTTCTTATACAATCTTAGCTAAACAAATTTCTACTTACTGCTGGCATTTTGGACTTGTCAAACACGAGTGTGATTTTAGCACAATTATTACTGAGATATTCAGCATTTGGAATGCATTTAGTTGTAACACCATGAGGTGTTGGGTCTTTTATATTCTCCAGTCTCTTACACTGTCCATATGGTATACACGGTGGTGTGAAGCATGTTTCATCAGTTAGTAGAACACACGTCTGATCTGGTTCACATGGAATAACAGGTTCACTGTTATTAGGGTGGGGTAAACAATTCCTTGGACCACACCATAACTAAGGTAAAATAATATCAACAAATGTAAACTTAAATGATAGAAAATTTATAATTTTCTTCAAATAATAAGTTGCCCAAGCAATACTTATGAGCAACGATGTGGATTAATTTAAAAAATGCCAAGATCTGACAATAATAGTTAAAAACTAGATAATGTAAAGGGAATTCATTGAAAATTTCAGTCAAATTGATCCACTCTGAACCAAGATTTTAGCGACTGAAATTTCGGCCTAGTCTCGATCATCATTACTAAAGTCGGTACAATATAAAACATAGTACTGATTATCCATTTCATGATTAAATCATGAATGAAAGTTGAGCAGCCAACTGGATCCTAATCCAGTAAATATTGTAAGCTAGCGTTAAGTTGACATCAAGACTTGATTATGGTCTGGATAAAACATATGTTATTGAATGTCTAATTAATAATTTAGATAACATTTCAGGCAGATTTAGATTGCATAGTGTATGTTTAAACAAGCAGTAACAGGTGTCTCTACCACCACGACTAAATCAATCAGTCTGAGGTCTGCAGATATCCTTATACTGGGCTATGATCGCCCCTAATATAACAACCTCCCCACCCCTACCCTAATATAACAACCGAGCCACCCCTAGCCATATATATACTGTAGATGTGAGAATAATAGTTTAATGAGGTTCTTATTCTATGAATAAAGTTACCTTTGAGCAGGAAACTTTGCCATTTTTACAGATGCAAGCATTACATTCATATTGCCAGCTAGTACTATCTTCAAATATCCTTCGGTTGTGAAGACACGATTTTGGTGCAGGAAGCTGACCAATGGCTAAAATCAATGAAAGTCAAGATCATTTTTTATCACTCTAAAAAATTCTTATCATCTAAAATAATTTATCCATGCTTGAAACCAAACTGAAATTGTGATTCAATAAATTATTGCTTCTCACCTGTCTGACATTTTTTGCCTGTTCTACCTGGTGGACAGATACAAGTATAATCACCAATACCATCCAAACATGTTGAACCATACGTACATGGACTACTGGCACACTCATTAATATCTACAAATAAATGACATCATTGATATCTATAAAATAAAACATTCATTGATATCTACAAAAAAATACACATACCCATTGATATCTATAAAAATAAAACACACTCATCAATATCTATAAAAATATAAAACACTCATTGATATCTATTCATACACACTCATTGATATCTATACATACTCATTGATATGTATAAAATAATTTTAAGAATGGAAGAGAAAATGAATTTGGGCTTATTATCCACCCAATACAATCTGGTCACCTTTGTTATATGAAAGTAAAAATCAAGAGAAAATATAGAAGTAGGTAGTAGGTACTTACTGACACGACAATCTGGTCCAGAGAAACCTGTAGCACAATCACATATATACCAGTTGATACCATCTATACATCTTCCTCCATTATAACTATAATAGATAATATACATTCAACCTATTCTGATCATAATTGAGGGACATTTATAATGAGTTTACTTTAGATACTCTTTGGTACTCTAGTGTTAGCTTTATGTGAAGTTGTCAAGGTTATCCATAATCCAAGAAACATACATAAGATTGGGGAATTTGGTCCCATTGCATATGTAAATTGGGTAGTTTACTTTATAAAACTCTCCTGAACAACTCTGTGGGAAAGTCTTTCATGCACCTACAGCAACTGCACCTAGTACACAAAAATGAAATGAAATGAAATGGGGTAACATCTTTCTTTTCTGATCTATCTGGCTAATGAAGACAGCCAAATGCCCTATAGTGTGCTACGGGATAAATTTTGCACAGACAACAGTTCAAAGCCTTACTATTTTTCCAAACCTCAATGGTCAAGGGTTCTTTTATGTGCACACCAATGTGTACACAGGACCTTGTTGTTTATTTATTCCATACAAATAACTAGGTACTGTCCTTGCCAGACTCACTGTCCTGCACCACTGACAAGGGAAACCATGACCGACAATGAGTCTGGTACACCAAATGAAGTCTCTGGAATCCACCATTATTGAAAATGCTTTGTTAGAAGTCAATTGCAATCTTTTTCAATTTACAAACATTTAAGATGAAAGTGAAAAAGAATATATAATATTTACCAAGGGAAAGGATTACAGTCGTTGATATTTATTTGACAGTTTGAACCTTCGAATCCTTCCTGACACATACATGTATAACTATCACCACTATTGACACATGTACCAGAATTCTCACATGGTGACGAATCACAACTATGTATTGAGGCTATAACATAAAACATATAAAACATAACCACCTGGGAATTAGAATACCAAACAATTTGCTCCTATCTAAATTAGAGCTTTCCATCTTATCTCTTTTCTAATCTTTTTTTCTAACAATTTATTTTTTACGGTTTAAAAAATTATTCAATAATTGGCAAATAGCAAGACATATTGTTTTAATATAAATAGTAAACTATTTTATGAGACGTTCTTAAACAACAAAAATACTAGAAATTATATATTGATTTCTTTTTTAAAAAGTTCTTCATTTCTTCTTTAAATAGTTTTTCATTTATTTTGAAAAATTCCTTCATTTACCGGTACATGTATATTAAAAAAAGTTCTTCATTTATCAAAAAGAATTTACTAGAAAGATTTTCTTAAAGTTCATCATTTATTCAAATGTTTTTACATGGTTTATCTGTTAAAGTATCTTTGTTGATAATGATTACTTTACCTAATTGACACATGTTACCTTCCCAACCATTTAAACATCTACAGGTGAATGTATCACCTAGATCTACACAGGTACCTCCATTAGCACATGTTGTCTCTTCACAATTACTGTTACCTGTCACCAAATAAAGTCATTATGAGACTAACATATGATTTCTTTTGGTATGGTTTCATTAACTTTGGTTAATTTGAAATCCAATACCTTAATTTCTGGTTTGATCTGTGTTCAAAATCCAATGGTCAACTATTCTTCAAATGGTCTACCAAAATGTGCTGTATTCACTTCAAAATGTTGCTAACTAGTCAATATTTCATTACTTTGTTTACTTTGGATTGACAAGTCATTTTTACCAAAAAGCTTAACTATATCTTATCATTGTTCCACACCTTTTGTATATATTGTTAAATGTTTTTACACATCAAAACTATAAAGTGTTTTAATGTTAAATTCTATGGAATTGACAGACAGGTAAGTTCTCCAGCAATTGCAATCACTGTATGTGCCCTAATTCATTCCAGCTAAATTCCTTTTCAGACGTGCACCTGATACCCATGACAGGTTGGAAGTTTAATTCTTGATCCATGATGGGATATCTAGGCCTTTTCCTATTGTAATAAATATCACAGTTCAATCAAATTTAGGTTAAGTACATTGTTTCATATTTAATAAAATGATGATAATCTTTGAAAAAACTTACGGAGAGTACATGTCTTGCCCTTCCAACCATTTATACATTGACAGAGAAACTGAGCTGTTAAATCGCTACATTCTCCCCCATTACGACATGGATTCGGAAAACAATCATCTTTATCTGTAAAATAGAAACAAAACTACTCAGAAAGATAATTCCATGTTCTTCATAGAATGTTTTTCATAGTATCACTAATTTTAAGAGAACAGAGAAATCAGGTTTAACTAGATCATTTCAGGATTATCATATAGTTCTATTTTGTTTCAATAATTCACTTAGTGGTTTTTGGCTGCAGGAGGAAACCGAAGGACCTGGAGAAAACCCACAAGATTAGGCTGGTGACTCTACTCCTTGTCACGTACACGCGGGGGAATCAAAACCATGCCACTTGACTCAATGACAGACATTATGATCTAACAGTCGCTGATCATTATTATATAGGTGTATTTCTGCTCTTTACTTCATTATAGGTGTATACTGTACTTACTGATATTACATAGAGCCCCCTCCCATCCTTCTCTACATAAGCATTGGTAATAATTTACACCATCAATACATGTACCACCATTCTGACACGGTTCACTTAAACAATCATCTATATCTAAAAATATAAAACCATTAAAGCAATTAATGTAAAGCAACAAAATGGTTAAAATCATTTTTATGCAAATGTCAAGTAAAATATATATCATACAAATGCAAGAGGCTCTTTAGCACTGAAGGACTCCAGATATCCCTAGAGTTAAGATGTGGTTTGCACAAATGACAGACCTGGGTCCCTATTCATCAAACTTAAAACTAAAATATTTTAAGAATACTGACAGTTTATTGGCGGAGAATTAAAATCATAGCTTAAACTTAAGCCCTTAGCGAATAAAAAGGCTAAATTCTTTAAATATTCAGTTCATTAAAGGGCCAATCCCGATAACTTTTTGGCGAATAAAACTGCTTAATGTTGTGTTAAAACCATTTAAAACCCATTATCTAAGGCCGACCAATTAACCCGATATTTGTGATACGCTTGTAAATAACTTAAACCTGACAGTCTGCATCTGGAAATGGAGACCTTTGTATTATACAGTATCTGGATAAAACCAGACTTTTTCTATAAAAATAATATGTTGGTGAAATTTACCTTTTGTTATCAAGTACAGTACATGGGTCATTCACTGTATAGACCTCTCAAGAAACGTAAATCGATTATCAGGTCACCCAATGAAAAAAATGACCCGAAATCTTAAAAGGGTTACGTGTCCGGATAAGCAGTGTTGACGTTCACGTCCAAACGACTCAATATTTTCAGCTGAAATTTTCAGACAATGTAAATACACCATGCCTCTATATTTTGGTCCATAAATTTCACAAATACTCAGACTTTAATTTTTGAGACTCTGTTCTTATCGGGATTGTCCCTTTAAGTTTTCTTGAATACTGATACTTGTGATCAACTGGTCATTAAATCATTTGATTGACATGCACCCACCCCCTACTATAAACCTAATACAACTTACTCTCATGGCAATAGGTTCCAGTATAACCAGATTCACAGGCACAGGAGAAACCTTGACTAGGTTCACTGATACATAGACCATGTTTACCACATACGTTAGATGATATCAATCTTGATCCTCCATTAGAGAAATTAGATGGAATGGATATGGTGCAACTATCAATTACTGAAATAAATAAATTGTACAAGATCACTTGACAAAAATCAAAAATGGTCAAATAACATTTTGAAAAGGAATGGCTGAGCAGTAAAAGTATCTTCCCACAGTTTCTTATATAGGGAGAGACCGCGAGATTACACTTTCCTTCTTGGAAACCCAGCACCACTGGCTAAAATTAGAATTACAATAACATGAACTTTCATTAATGGGATGGTCAAAAAAGGACACAGTATGTATGATTAAAGATTTTTATATATTTTAAATTTAAATGAAAACATAAGATAAATGTATTTGTACCTTGACAAGATTCTGATTGACACCTGGCCTTGAGTCTAGAACAATCTTTACCCTCATAACCATGTTGGCAATGACAATAGAAATCACCTTGTATATTAAAACAGCTTGATCCATGTTGACAAGGATTGGGATGGCATGGATCTACATCAACCTGTGATATAACAAAATAATAGTAAATATACCATAGTAGTAAATATACATACTATAATAGTAAATATACCCTGATAGTAAATAAACATACTATTACTATAATAGTAAATATGCCCTAGTAGTAATGGAATCCTAGTAAAAATACCATATAGTATTCGTATCCTGGTAAATATACCATAATAGTAAATATACCACAGTAGTAATGGCATCCTTGTAAATATACCATAGTAGCAAATATACTCTAATACTGTAGCAATAGTATCCTATTACTAGATACATCACAGTAAATATATCATTAAATATATAATAGTATACTATAGCAAATATATCACATTAAAATCCTGTAGTATGTATATGCATACATGTAAACTGTCAGTAAATACATAAATAGTATTTGTACTCACACAAAATCTGTTTTCCATAAAATCAAAGAATTTATATTTGCATTGACACCAATGGAGATAATTGAATTATTAATAAATTACCTGACAGTTGTAACCTGTATAACCTGGTCGACACTCACACTGGTAAGATGCTAACTGATTGTGACATGTGGCACCATGTTCACATGGGTTACTGGAACATTCGTCTATTTCAATGTCACAAAGTGAACCTGTATAACCAGGAAGACAGGAACAATAATACCCACTCACTAAATCCTACAATATATATATAATCACATGTATCTTAAAGTCAGTATCAAAATATGACTTAATTGTAGCACAAGTTACTTTCAATTTGTCTTGTAGCACAATTTACTTTCAATATGGACATCATTTTCATTAATAACATGTAATTTTTCATGGCTTTCCAAACTGATAAGTTTATATTTAATTAAGACAATAAAACCAAAGTATCATCAGTCCATATTCTCTGAGCTAGGATGAAACAGTGAGAGTATTTATTTGTATATATTATTACTTACAACACAAGAAGCTCCATGTTTACACTTCACATCTTGACAATCATCTATATCTGAAATAATTCATATAAATCAAATGAAATTAGATTTAACGTCCTACTGTTTGATAGGTGGACAATTTTGCACTGTCTATATCTACTCATATATTGAATTCAAACTGACAATAGATCTTATCTGTGCATTTTTTTATATAAAATATCATAAATGTAGGGTAAATAAAAGTCGAGGAACTTTTCAAAATACATTGAACAAACAAACAACAGAGAATGGAAAGGCCATGTGAGAAAATTCCCTTCAATACAAAGTGGTTCCAGAAACTAATATCCTTGCACACTAAATCCATAACTACAGCCAGAATTCACTGCACTCTGTCAGTGGGTCTGAAGTCTCAACCTCTTTTCATTCATCCCCGCCTCTTCTGACACATTACAAACCCCTTACGAGCCCCCCTCCCTACCAATATCTGTATTTACTCTTTTAAGTCAGATTTCCCACATTCTGAACATGATCTATGGCAAGAAGCACAACTTTTTACATAAATCTTTCACAAACCCTAACATCGGCCTTTCCGATAAAAAAAAAAATAACATAACAGAACATCATTCCATAGCAAGATGATCATCATTACTATTATTTTGACTCGGATCTTAGCTATTGAAATTCAATGCCTGAACGCCAACAGTTTTATCCTTTTTCACCAACCTCCCTTCCCTCCCCTAACACAGATTCCCTGGAATTCACAGATCCCACAAATTCTAACAACTAAACACCTGTGACACAGATAAGACAGGTTTTAAATACGTTTTTTTTTATCATTTTACTTACTGATATCACATTTTTTACCGGTCCAGCCTGGTTGACAATCACAGTGATAATCTCCACGTAAATCCTGACAGGCGTAGGCATTCACACACGGGCTTCCGCTACATTCATTAGCATCCAGTTGACAATGTGGACCCTGCCAACCAGACGGACACAGACAAATATAACGATTTTCTTTATCCAGACATGTTCCATTGTGGAGACATGGACTAGAAGCACATTCATTAACATCTGAAAGTTTAAATATTTTAATTGATAAAATGTGAATATTGAATGGCTTTCTCGCTGGGAAAACAGATTATTTAAAGAAGTTAATCCTCTTTAAATTAGATCAAAATAAAGTATTGTATATAGTTGATGCAGACATTGGTTTGTTTAAAGATATATTATGGGAGATTAGATAATGAGCGGGCAGTTCTCACTATAATAGTAAGAAACTAGATAATATAAAAAGGAATTTGCTAAAATTGATCCATTCTGAACCAAGAATTTAGCGATTGAATTTTCGGCCTAGTCTTGATCATCATTACTAAAGTCGGTACAATAAAAAACATAGTCTTGTTTATCCATTTCATGATTTAATCATGAATGAAAGTTGAGCAGTAAATTGGATCCTAATCCAGTATATATTGCAGACTAGCGATGACATCGAGAGTTGATTATGGTCTGGATAAATTAATGCATGTCTAATTAATGAGTAAATAGCACACATGTTTAAGATTTTTATTTTTGACTTTAACAATTCAACACCAAATCAGTGAAACCTCAACATAAGTTCTCTTTCAGTGCCTAAAAGTTAATAGATAGACAAGCATCCACTTCACAAAGCAAATAAACACATTAAATTTAATAAAACCAAAACATGTATTTTACCCAAAGTTTAGTCATAAGTCAATTAGCAGAAAACTTAGCAAATTCTGCTTGTTCTTTATTTATTAATACATATTGTAACTCTTATGTACACTAGCAGTGGTTCAACATAAAGGTAAACCATTCTGCCTCATGCACTACACCTGTCAACAATTTTTATATCTTAATGTCTTACTTAGATGACATGCTCTTCCAGTCCATCCAGGTTGACAATTACAAGCGAATCCACTAACAAGATCAACACACATACCATCATGTTGACATGGATTAGATGAACAGGCTCGTTCCGCTGAAGAAAATAGATTAACAATTATTCATTATCAGAAAATATTCATAATTGTAACATGTAGAAATCTTGTATAGGAATGTAGTCCAATGCCTGGTCAACTTTTTCGTCATTCGGAGACTAACATATGGTTGACTTTTTCTATGATCATATGTGCAATGCAAGGAAAAAGAATTTTGACTGGACATCAGGGTTTCTGCAAACTCTTCATTGAATTTCCACTGTTTAACGTTCTTTTATATGCAGTCCAGTGTGTGTGCATGGTCGAATCACTGTTTTTTGAGCCATTCAAACTTGTAGGCAACGCTTATCTTGAAGAATTCCAAGGTTCTTATTGACCCATGTTGGGACTTAAACCCATCTAGAAGGCAAATGACTGTCACAAGGAAGGAAAAATTATTTGAATTTCCTTTGTAATCCTTCTAATTAAATCTCCTTTGATGCTCATTTCGACCAGTTTTGGATATCCAAATCGCATATCTATAAACAACTTCAACAAAATGTTTCTCATCATAAAATAGCATAATTGTATTGAAAAACATCAAACAATAAGACATTAGGTACCTATCTCACAGCTTTTACCAGAGAATCCTTCTGGACATGAACACTGGAATTCATTCGGTTTTGTGTTCCGACAGATTCCTCCATTTTTACATGGATGATGTCTGCCACAAAAATTCAAATCTGAAATTACATACATATGAATATTACATGTGTTTTATGGAAAGAAAAACGTCGATAACTATATATATCATACGAACATGAGATGAACAGGGTTTAACATCCTACTTTTCAGCAATAATCAGACTAATAAAGATGGGCATTTGAAGCAAAATTTTGATAGATTACTTAGTTTGAATTTGTTTTTAGTTCAAATATATCATCAAATCACCCAGTTTGTACTCAGGAAATATCTTTAATTATATATCATGACATAATATAAAAATGGAATGTGAAAAACAGAAATAACAAATAAGGTATGCATTGTTAAAAGGATAAAAAGAATTTACTAAAGTTGTATGTAACAAAAGAAATAGTTTTATAATAAAAATACATGACATAAGAAATCTATTATTGAAATGAATTTTTAGTAGGCTATGATATACAACATAAGCGTGGGAAAATAGCTTGTTTTGCTTGAGTGATTTTAAAAATAAACAAACGTAACAAAAACATTGAATAGCATTTCTTTTCTTCTATAGAATTTTATTTATAAAGGGTTGAAAAGTAGGGTTTTCTTTGATAACATAACTACATATAGACCATAAAAAATCAGAATTTATTTTTTACTGGTTCACTTTGTGATGACATGATGACACTAAACTGTTATTGTACAAGTCATATTAAAAATTTGACATTTATCTAGGATGTTTTTTAATATCTGATCATTTTAATTACACACGATTCAATCACCTTGAATAATTCTCTATTTTTGATATTATATCATTTTGAAAACTGACAAATATCAGAGAAGACTTAAGCAATCTTAAACAAGAGATCTTCGTTTTTTTCCCTAGATCTGACCCTGTGTCTTATACCCATGCATCCTATACACATGAAACTATGGTAAATTATATCATTAAGAGATTTTTCTTGTATGTAATAATAAACAGAACAGGCTTTTAAAATATGTTTGTTTTTTCAGGGATTGATCTGAAAACCTGTGATTTATTGTACATACAGAAATGAAATGAGGTTTAATGTCTTGGTTTTTACACTAACTGGGCTAATAAAGATGGGAATATGCCATACAGAATATTATTTGGAACATTTTGCCCACACAGTGGCACTACAGCCTAATCTTATTTTCGAATTTCAAGTCTCAGAATTTCTTTTACATGCATGCCAAAGGACTAGACACAGTACTTTGCCAGATTAATATCTACAATATTTGACTTTACCTTTATCACAAAGAATTCCTCCCCAGTTTAGATCACATACACATTGCCATGGTGACCCATTACAGGACCCATGACTACATCCTGGATAAGGAATACATTCATCACATAGCAAACCTTTCCAACCGAACGCACACCTGAAAAATACAAATTTATCAACATCCATAAAATAAAATATACCAATATAATACTTCCAGTAGACACAAAAAAAGACTAAAGGATTAAGATGTAACAAGGGAATGGCTGATACTTATATCATTCTTTTAGTCTGACAAAGACATGATCTATGCAGTTCAAATGTACAGAAAAAAAACTAAATATTCAAAACTTCAAAATAACTGCAATGTTCAAATTCGTGAAAATGGTTAATATGTTAGTGTTCAAATGTCCTTCAACTCATTTATCTTTTTGTTTATCTTTTATCTAAATCTGTTTTAATGATATAAAAAAGCGCAATTCCTAAAAATATATCACAATAGAGAGCTTGAAGAGCAACAAAACTACTGATCACTTCAATA
The DNA here is from genome assembly GCA_948474765.1 of Patella depressa. Taxonomy (NCBI): domain Eukaryota; kingdom Metazoa; phylum Mollusca; class Gastropoda; family Patellidae; genus Patella; species Patella depressa. The sequence continues at coordinate 53,921,093 of OX419719.1, forward strand.
ACCAACAACAAAAAAAGGGATTTCAAGTGTATCTACTTTTATGTGATTTTTAATCTTCTTGGGCAATAATATTTCAAGGTGCTGAATCCATATAAAGGATGCTCCCTACTAAATACTATCATTTTCAATACTTTCTCACGGGAAATTATTTGTGGATCTATTTTTTGAAGTAAATCACACTTTCAAGAAAAAAAGTCTGTGGTTTAAATAATATAATTTAGCTCTATTCATTCATAACCCAAAATGTATATAAAAAAAGAAAAAGAAAATTCCCGAAAAACAAAAATTATTATTTCTTCAACCAGAGTATAATTTACTTTATTCTTTCATAACCCAAAATATAAAACAAAATAATTTCATGAAAAATACTATAAAATAATTGTCAGGCAATAAGAAATAAAAGCTGATATATAGAGATGGTGACAACAATATATAACCACACTACACTAAATCATATAGGTAGATAAATCGATTGACAACCATTCAAATATGTTTTCTTACAACTGCTGATTGTCGTTTGAAGGATTTTGAATCCCTTGAGAACTACAATATCTTGAAAGTTCATTAATATCCAAAGAGATTATCCATTCCAGGTAGATATAATGAATTGAAAATTTCACAACATTTGGCATTCTTTGCCAAACAAGCCAGAGTCACCCTCAGCCACCATGACCATTGTGTAAAATCTTTTGATGAGTCTGACTAAATTCAAGCCAGGAAATTATATACCTTTGACATTCTAATTCTGTTTTCTAAATTAAATGTTAATTAATCAATTTCCATATATATCTGTGTGTCTTCTATAATCAAAATAGTAATTGTGTTCCATAATATGCTTTTGCGTTTATAATATCTGCATGTGTACAAAAACTTAAGATATAGTCCGAAAAATGCACCACTCAACTGAGGTCTGAGACTTTAATTAAAGTGGCATACTTGTGGATTCCGAAAAAACGATAATGAGGTAAACTTGTTAAATAAAGTTATTGATATCTCAATGATAATTATCTCAAGTTTAATATCAATATTCTACGTTTCTTCAGGCAAATGTTTAACGACAAATATCAAACATGTACAGTACTAGAGGTTATTGACTGGTATAAGATTATCAACCAAACAACATCGATCTTATCTTATTTATCATCACAATATAGATTAATCTTACCAGTATTTATTGATCATTTACATGTTGATTCAATAATTGTAAATGTTTTGATTTTTTTATTTATCTTTTTACGACTGAATTACAATAATTTTAATGTTTAGAGATCATTGTGACCCAGCAGAAGTTTATAACAATTTTAACCTGATGCTGAGGCCAAATCAATTTTGAGTCCTTCTGGGACTGGAGCATGGCGAGCGAATTTATTATCAAGACTTTAGAAAATTGGAAGCAAAATATTAATAAATTGTTTCAAAGGGCATTTAGTAATTAACCTGGAGTATACTGGTCACAATTCTATGGAATACAATTACTGCTTACGGAGCGATGTTTTGCCTAGGCTTCTCTAGTCATTATCAAGTAACTGTATTCCATAGAATTGTGACCTGTATAAAATATCAATAGGTGTTTCCGAACAGCAAAAATTCAAATTGGTGTACCCTTACAACCTTTGATGCTATAGTAATTGTGTTTCCTAAAAAGCTTATTATCTAATAAATATCTTCCAAAGATGAAATCAATTGGCCTTATATCTTATGAGATACTAGCAGATGACGAACTGTTGCACATTACTCCCCAGTCCGAACTACCCCAATACTCCAAACTCCAGCCTCAGGACAGCCCTAGTGTAACTGCCAACCCTGAACAGACAGACAAACCCTGAACAGATAGACAAACAGACAGACAGACAAATGACAGTTACAAATATTAGTATAGATCAATTGTTGAGAGGGACAAACTCTAACAAATGTTGGCTAACTATTGACACTAGATGACACTCAAATGTTACAACTCAAAACAAAAGGCTCAAAGGTATATACTTGTCAATTGTTTACAAATGTTCCATTCCTACTGTTTGTTCATTTTTAAAAATACTACTTATTAAAAAGTCTAAATATTTAACAAATTTATGCTAATGATTAGCTATAGCTCAAGTGTTCCACTTCTGTTCAATTTTTAAAGGAACTAGTGATAAAGTCCTGAAAAATGTTTCCTTGCGTATATCAATTTGGATATGGTATGTCAACCCTTTAAACATAAAACATCTGGATCTGCTTGTAATGGTATTAATACCAATATGGTTTATTTACTGCCATCCTATACCTTGTATTCCTCCTGTTGCTCGATTTACGAGTTGGATTATCCCAAGAGTATTTTTCTGTTAATGATTACATAGGTCACTGGACCCACAATTACAACACAATATTTAACACCAACAATTATTGAATAATAATATATATACATACCTACAATCACCTGGTCGTTCACATGATCCATGGACAGCGTGACAACCTGTTCGACATATTGCTGAAATTACATGATCAAAAAAACTTCTCCATAAATAAAATGAAATGTAATGATACATGGTTTAACGCCCTACTATTGTGTACCGACTGGGCTAATGAAGATGGCTTTACATAAAGAATGGCACCATCAAGTACATTATCAATATTTAATGACATTACTTTTCTGCACCAACTAGAGTATATGTCATGCTGTACGTGCTAAGAAATTTTGATGTCAAAGTAGCTATTGTCAGGGAATTTTTAGCAAATGACGGATTAAAAAACACAACACAATTTATATGGAAAACCATCACAGATTTATTATTACGTTTCGACAAGTATCGTCTTAGCGTTTTTAAGCACTTTTCCACATAAATTGTGTTGTGTTTATTTTTAGATATATACATAGAGGACCATCCTGCACCACTGACTGGGGGATATCATGGATGGAAAATTTGGATGAAATTTCTCGGCCACCCCAGCAATCAAACCCAACACCTTCTGGTTACTGAGTCAGTTCTCTACTGGCTGGGCCACAGTTAATAATAAAAAACTTAAAGAGAGATTAGCAGAAGCTTTGCCTAGTACCATTTTATTATTTTAAAGTCATATCAGTATTTCTTGCTCTGAAGGTGTTAAATTGATGATTTATTTTCGGTTGTTTGGGGCTGGATAATTGTTTGTCATATTACATCAAAAATCAATTAATATAGTCTCCCAGATGTTTTAAATACTGGCTTTGAAATCAGTGTAGGTCTAGTTTAGTATGTAAGTATATGTATAAGTGAGTCCCAAAAGGTTAATAAAACACACCTGTTGTAGCCAATCTATATTTATATAAGTTAGATATGTAAATTGAGTATTAATAATAATATATTTATTATGTTATTGTCTGGAGTCTAGACCATTCAGTCAACCTGTGATCATATCATATCATGATCTATACATCAACACATACAAAATACAGTAGAAACCATTTTTTTAAACTCTGTCAGGACAAGCTCATATATTTTATTTTTGCAAGCTTGAAAGTCTAAAGATGATTTTTGACTTTTTCCTGTGGTTTTATTTCCTGGTTTCTTTATTGGAAATGTAGCAAAATTTTGAGATTACTTATTCCATTCAACAGCATCTAGATATCTAATCCAATGGTTCTGATGTGCACTGTCTGGAATTTGACATACTTAACATCCCATATTTAAAAAAGCAACATATCAGGAGCGGATCCAGGAATTTTTGCAGGGGGGGGGGTGGGTGACAGACTCCTGTTAAGAAAATCTGACAGACAGATGTCAATTTTTTTATGTTGTAGGATCACATTGTGATTTAATTTAATTGATGCAAGGCATCAAAATTTCTTATGTAACTGATCGAGTAAGGTGAGGTTTGGACCCGCCCCGCCCCCTCATGAATCTGCCCCTGTTTCCACTGGAGTACTACAAAGTTTTTTTTAATAGCCATGTATTATAGGAAATATGACATATTTGCTTAAATCACCAACAGTATCACTAAGCTCTGTACACGGAACCAAGCATTTCATACAATTAACATACCTGTTTCACACTCTTGTCCCATCCAACCATGTAAACACACTTTGTCACCATTAGAATCACATGTATAATGTCCGAATCGATCATTGCGTGGACGACAAAACTTTGTACATGTGGTGTTGTAATAATGTTCGTCACAAACTACTCGTATTTTATAAACTAAGTTGGCTGTTGGTCCTGTATGTGTTATCGTATGCCAATCTTGACCTGGTAGAATCATCCCAGAATGAGCAGCTCTTTCAATCAATGCATTTCCCTCTGAAATTAATACAACATAGTTTTATTATTACAGTTCTTTAAGGGCAGATGTTTGATGAAACTTTTTTTTTTACACTATTAGTCTGATTTGCTCATCACTGCTCCCAAACCCCAAGTTAACATGTTAGCAATGTCACTGTCTCACAGCCAAAAAGTGATCAACTCTAGTGTATCACCATTTATAATTGCCTTGTTCTTTAAATTTGTTGTATTTGAAACCAGGAGCATATACGCTTGTGATTTTCCTGTTCTAAATTGCAAGATAGAAATGAGGTTTAACTTCCACTCAACATAAACTAGGTAATATTTTAAGTACCATAATAAGGTACATTTTTCGATTGGGCATAGGGGTTTTTCGTAGTGGGAATAAAAATGTGACCCAGTGCGAGCAGCCCTACATTTCAAAAATTACATGTACAAATAACATTAAAGAATATCCGGCTTAGTTTATCAAAATTAAACATTCAAAGCTCTCCTATTCCCTTGAATATAATCAACAGCTTTTTACATTATCATCTCAATTACTCACATTAAATATCTAGAATTCAACAAAAAATGATATTACATCCCTGATTAAATCTCAATCAAATATTTAACTCCAGGCGCAACTTCTAATTGAAATGAGTATTAATTTTCTATTATAAAATACTCAAGGGAGATGATGTCAGGCAAAACCGAGGAAAGTGTAGTATGAAGATTACATCATGGAGTTGAAATTCAATCTACAGATTAATAAACAATTAATTATATTAAAGCAGGTAGTCATGTTCTGTGTAACATTCTGCTCCGAACTCGGGCTAATAATGAAGACGAGGGAAATTTTTCCCAGACAGCAAAACTATGGCCTACTCTTATATCGAATTCCAACTGTCAAGGGATCTTTCAGACCCTCCGTTCTGCATCACTGACAAGGGGGCAAATCTGGATGAACTTTCTCTGCCAATGCAGGGAAGGAACACGGTGACTCCCACAATTGATAATCAACTGGTAGACTCTTGCAACAAAATTCATTTTAAATAGGACTCCAATAACTTTGTGTAAATAAGAGAAAGCCCAATTTTAGTACTAAATTCGTAATTTCATTTGAAAGAAATCTGGCTGAATAATAAAAATCAAAATGGTTATTTTGGTGGTGGTGTTATTTTTCATTTTGGGTTATGGTGTGGTGAGGGTGAAGGTGGGGATGGTGTTGAGAACATTTAATGAAAAAACCTCAGATAAGAAGCATCCGATTATACTTATAGCAGAAAAAGTGGTATATATTAGAAATGTCCAACTTTATTTTTCTGCAATTCATTTACCGTATATTAAATCACAATATCTTAAACATTCACCATAAATCACATTGAAATCAAATACAGATGCTTTTATGATTGCAAATAGCTACAACATTCGTGCACAAGATTCTCCATGATAAATTTTGAAAAATTAAATGATCGCATGAGAAACATATTTTAAAGGAATTACAATTTAACCATACCAACAAGATTATGTAAAATGTTAATAATAGAAATCTGATGTAGGCCTCCACTTCTTCAAACCATGCAACAATTTACCAAAATGTAAAACTTATGCTCTATCAATTATAAACATTTTAACTAAAACAAAATACAAGTTTATTTTAGGAGAGTACCAAGTTTTTTCATAAAAATATCTACTTAACATCAAAGAGGCCATAAAAACTATACACTGTTAAAACAGAGAGAGAAGAAATACAGTTATAACGTCATCACGTTAAAAAATCTTTTCAATGTACTTAAGTTTATTTTACAATTTGTGTTTTTTTTCCTATTTTCGTGATAATTTCACTATCGTGTATAAATTCTAAACTAGTTCATTGTTATGTTCGTAGTTTTATTTTTAACCCCTGATTTTTTTTCCATATTTTGAAACATGGCCAACTGTTGGCGTGGAACCAGAAATGTGTTAAAGATAGATCTACACCTTGATAAAGTAACATGCAGTAGCCTTGATCTTATGTAACATCTTATGTCCTGAGGATGGGCCTGTCAAACTATAATATCACCATCCCTTTTTGTTGATGAAGTTTTTATTTGTACAATTAAGGGACATCTGAGTTCAATATATCCCTCATATCAACCCTTTCACTTTAAAATCTTGCTAGTCGGTCAAATTTTAACAACATTTTTTTACCTCAATTATCAAGATGGTTTTTTTCAAAGCACATGTAATGAAATGAAATGAAATCGGGTTTAACATCCTACTTTTTTGCTCTTAAATTGGGCTAATGAAGACAGGCATACGCCATGCAGTGTGCTATGAGGTAAATTTTGCCCGGGCAGTGGTGCTATGGCCTCCTCTTATATCGAATTCCAACTGCCATGGGATCTTTTACGTGTACGCCAATGTGTACACAAGACCTAGGTTTTTTGTCCCATTTGAAGAACTAGACAGCTGCATCCTTGTGAGAATAAAGACGATTACATTTGTCTGTGTTGCCTATACTTTACTTTTTTATCAGAGGATTTACTAATGCAAGTAAATTCAAATTTACAATTCTCTAGTGTAGTGAAATGTTTAATATTAACCCTGATAAATCAGATGGGAATCTCCTTAAACATTTCATATCTTTTTACTAAAACTGAGGTGGCGCTAGTCTCTACATTTTGAGGTATGCAGGATCTTCACATTCCTTATATATATACAGTGGAGTAGTATCCAGGGTGAACAGCAAGTGCCTTTTTGCCCTTGACTCCATGTGCCTTTTTGCCCTTGACTCCATGTGCCTTTTTGCCCTTGACTCCATGTGCATCTGTCACCCTCTACACCACAGTACCCAAGGTACAGTTGACATCATGGAAACTACCAAGAAATCACTAGTTTACTTGCATAAATTATATCATTAGAATCTGACCAATAATGGCACCAGTACCATAGCTGGGCTGCCTTTCATGGCAATTGTTTTGAAAATTTTAGCTTTAAGTTCATTTCTGAATTCTGAATAGGTCTACTTAATGAAAAAGAAAACTTATGCATAACTTCTACTCAGTTGACTCAAATTATTTTGTAACTAATTTCCACGTTATTAATTTGCAATGTACACAGAGGGAGGGAATCAGGTAAAACACTCACCTTGCATAGGTGACAAATATATGATAGCAGTGTGATGCTTTAAACAAGGAATACAGAATATGTAAATGTATATTGGACAAAATAAAAGAAAACTACAGCATCAAATTTCCTGCGTGAAGTGCAACGTCCCTTTAATTGTAAGATGATTTCAACAGAGTGCGTTTAAGCAGTTTAGCGTGAAACTACCTGATTCTGTTCCAAAACTTGTTGAATGAAACTCACAGTATGCACAAGATAAACAGATTACCACCATTATACTATATTACTCAATTCATTCTTCTTATAATTTCATTATTTTTATCACAAGACAAAAATAAAACTCTTCATAAATTGGAGGGTATTTATTTCTTCAATCTTTTAATATTTATAAAATCCAGTTTAAAAACTCCAACACTTCACCGGTCTTTGAAAAATTTTAAATTAAAAGGCTGGCTTATCGTAGCCCCATGCGTAAGTTACTCTAACCCAGTGGTTCTGGGTTCTTAACGTTTTTATGTGCTAGTGCCTATTGAGCTTTCATAATATTTCCCCATACCCCAGTTCTAAAATGAAATTATAATAATTGATATGAAATACAATGTAAGTTTAGTTATAAAAATATACTGAATACATAAATAGTCTTTCAAAAATAATCTATACATTAACAGTATTAAATTTGATACAATATCTTGTACCCCCAGCTTTGATGCCCCCAGTAAAGAACCACTGCTATAACCGCTTACCGACAAGATCAAAATAGTTAACCTGTTTTGACTCATAGTATAAATGTGAATGCTACTAAGACATCCGCTTTGTTTTAAAACTTGCTTAAATATAAGTGTTTGAACTTACTATACATGTACCAATAGTTTTAATTGGGAGAACTACAATAACGTAATTCAACTTTTCTAGTCCATTAAATTAATATTACATTCTGTTTGTAATAAATGTGTATTGGTACAACAAACAAGTATATATATTTCTAATAAATCTGTACAACAAGTAGATATTTCTAAGTAAATATGAGAGTTAGGGTCTATGATGAAAACAGACAACAAATTTTCCAGTGCTTAATAGAAAAATTTAAACCATGTCTACCAAAGCATACAGATATATTTGATAATATTGACATTAGTTTAACAAAAATATTGTTTCATCGTTTCTTATAGCATATGGTACTATGATCTACGGAACATTATTTTCTAATGTATCGCACATCAGTTTGAAATTTTGTATTTTGGGAACACTTGTAAAAATGTTGCTTCCTATATTGCAGCAAAATTGGAATTTCAGATTGTGTTCTATAAAGAGATATAAACTTTGCTTGAAATCTGATCATTGTTTTTTTATGTCCTTGAAGAGCCATTATGCAGGATTTAAATCTGCTTCAATATATGTTACATAAATTATTATTAAGACATTTATTTGCATGAAAAACCAATAATCAATGCTCTACACCATTGTATGGCTTAGATATTAAGTGGATTGGACAATGTCCACTTTATCTACCTTAAAATGATAATATGGCAGATTATTATCGTGCCAATAGTACGTGTAATTGACAATCTGGAATTTGAATTGGCAATCAGCTATTTCTTTTCTAAACTTCAGCATAATATAGTAATTTATCCAAATTTTCAATATGTAATCATTTTTCATTATCTCTTTTTTTAACTTTTATAGCAAGAATGGTAAGTTCTTTATCTAAATCTTAAAATAGCATTATGCAAGAGCAAAATCTGCTTATTACAGGTCTTTCTTTAGGCCTGAAATGTTATCTAAATAATCAATTAGACATTAATTAACTTAACCAGACCATAATAAACTCTTGATGTCAAGGCTAGCCTTCGATGTTGGCGGATTAAAATCTTATATGCCGCTTATTAGCCGTTGATAATTAAATCAATCAAGTGGATAATCGAGACTATGCTGTTGGTATTAATGATTTGAGTAATGATGACCGAGGCTATGTGAATATTTCAAACGCTTTTTTCTCGGCTAATAGAGGATCAATTTGACTGAAATTTTCAGCCAATTACCTTTACACTATCTAGTTTTTAACTATTATAGTGAGAACTGCCATCTCTTTATCTTATCTCCCATAATGTACCTTTAAATAATGCATCTTTAATTTCAGAATAAAGTGGTTTTACTATTGAAATTTCTCAGCTGGAGTTTTAATATAATTCTATACTTTTAAATGAATCAAATATTCAAAATTAGATAGCTCTTTTTAGAAATGTAATGTACTGAACACCTTGAATGAATTCTTCACTTCCACGGAAGAAACCTGTTACAAAGATTTAACCACTACATAAAGCTACTGAAGCTACAAGGCAGAATTTATGGCAAAACGTTATGTGATAAATGTGTTACAAGCACATGGTACCATCACACATTGTAAAACGAATCATATATTTTTTACGACTCTTACAAGTTCTAGACATTCAATATAATTATGTCTTTTAATGATTTTCATGTTTTCTGATAAAATCATGAAATCAAGTTATGGTCAGGGTAATTACCGGTACTGTGGTATTAGTCGCTTCGTATTTTTTTAATCTAGAAATATCAAAAAAACCTGGCAAATATAATCTGTTATGGTTAGAAAATTGATAAAATATTAGAGAATGACATGGAATATGGATTAAAGTCTTGTCAACCAAATACTTTGGTCATTCCGAGACTACAATATGATCAAATAATCTTCATTTTGTGTGCAGTGCTAGGAGAATACTTTAACCATGACAGCAGCATTCCGTCTATTCATATTCAAATTCCAACTATTGATACATTAACTCCAAAATGAAACTAAAAGTAGCAAACAAGCGAATTTCAGCTTAATCTTTCAAAATAAAATATTTAATTTTATCCCTTCATTGTTAATCCATTCAGAACAAAACAATAACACAAGACAAAACTTTTTGTTTTAACAGGTACTAACACCAGACAGAATGCCAAAACTCTTTATTGCTAATGCTGGGATTCTACCCTGGGAAATTCTAGCTAGGAGTCCAGTGGCAGTGCCCAATAGTTTGAGTAACATGGAGATCTTGTTCCCTGCACAGCCAAATCTTGATTACATCACTGTTTTACACTTTTTTGATATCGACTTTTAAACACTAATTCTAGTTAGTTACACGGCTATTTTATTGTAAGTGTTAATTAATTACAAGCTGATAGGAACCCAGAATGGTAGAGGTACGAATCCTAAATTGGGCAAAATTTGGGTGGAGTGGTTCCTTCTGCATGGGTTGCTTAAAGCAACCTTTCACTACTGTACAGAAGCATTAATCAGTTAAGTATAACTCACTTCTAGCTTAATCAGACAGTTATATCTTGTTTCCAACAACAGATGGACATTAATTAACACTGACCACTCATTATTACTACAAATAGGTGACTAATTGATTTAATTGACAGGTGATGTGTTTATCAATCTACATCTCTCTAAATGTGAATGGATGAATATTTAATAACTATCATTTAACACTATCAGGGTTGTCTTATCAAATGAACACAAGTTGGGGGGTCAAGAATGACCTTCAATGGCTTGGTGTTAATTATGCAATCCAAGACGAAAATAAAAGATATGTGTACATTTCAATTGAATTTATCTAGACTCTACCAAGGTGTCTCCAGGATTTTGAACACGGCAGTCAATGAAATTTCACCATCTCCATATTGTGATGTTGTAGTGAAAATATGCTAGAGCTGAAGGTGCAAATATCCATTTGGAATAATGAAATGCTGTGATACCTATCCAACCATTTCAGGCCCCACACCCTCTAAATAGTCTCTGAGTAGAGTAGGGCCTCAAGACCCACATCTGGATCCTACATCTGCAGGAATTGCAACTCAAGAATGGAGTGGAATGGTTTGGGACTGGGGTGTAACTCCATGTACAACCAGTTATGAGCAACACGAATCAATGCTCACCCAGTGACCAGATGTTAATGGAGAGAGAAGTGTTTAGATCATCACTGGTTTCATAAAGTGTAAGTTAACCTCCAGATTGTCAAGGCGAGGAATACAACTAATGAGCTGCCAGTCAATTAAATCTCAGAAAAAAAACCCAGATAAATTCCAATCAAAAGACAATTAAGATGGACTGACCATTTGTTCAGTGAAGTGTTAAATGATGTGATGAGTGTTATAGTGATGATCAGTTACAGCTCAATTAAATCTCTTCTTTAACTTCCACAGTTTATTCACCCAGATCATCTTCTTTATCAACCCTAGTCACTCATAAATTTCACACTAAATATAATTTTCAAGAATTCATGTACCGGTAATTTTTGAAGCCAGATTCCAGATTCTATCCACCAATCACATAACCTCCATATCACATGCACATTTTTTTTCAAATTTGAAGATGTACTACCAAAGGCATGGGTAAATTGCATTATTGTAAATCTGTTCTACTCCTGCATACATCTCTATATCGACTCTGGCAAAAGTGACATCCCCTTCCCCAATCCCTGAACTCACCAGTAGGAACTGCGTCAGGAAGCATGATAAGTACAACATTCTTTTTATACTTCAAATTATTTTGTATTTTTCAAATTATTATGTATTTTTAAATCATTATGTATTTTTCAAATTATGTTTTATTTGGAAACTGCATTTGTCTTGTAGGTTCTAGTGTTTAGCCCCTGGCAGATTTATAATTCCAGAGCAAAACCCTTTATATAAGTTTGTAGGGCTACATTCCAACTTACCCCTTCCTCCATCTTCATCCCACGCCTCTACCATCAGTGTATATGACCTCTGAAAATATACAAATAAGATCATGTTTAAAACCTATTAAGAATTATTTATATACCTGAAACTCTCCCTTTAGTAAAGCCTTTAGTCCATATTTAAAATTATTTCATGTTACAAATAAGTTAATTGGCTAAGAGCTAATTAAGGAAAAGGACCTCACACTGATAACTACTGCTTTGTAAATAAATGTAGACAGGCCTCCAATCTATGGATATAATAGTTATCTCATGATATATACTGTACTAATAATTTAACCGGCTCTTTTGGAGGTGGGAGGTTGGATGGCTGAACAGTTAGCATGTGCGCTCTGTAATACAGAGTCTGTATCATAAAGCCTGTCATGGAGGAAACTGGCGTGGTTTCGAATCCCGGTTGTATGTGACAAGCAGTAGGGTCCCTGTCCAACCTCGTGAGTTTTCTACAGGTCCTCCAGTTTCCTACCACTGCTAAAGACCCCTATGCACAAGGAAATTATTGTAAAACAATTAAACCATGTTAGTTCCGAAATGACCTATTTTGCATCAAGTGGAGTTAAACCCCATTTCTCGCTCTCACTCTCTCTCTCTCTCTCTTGGAGGTTTTGTTGCTTTGAATGAATCGGAGAGTATAATTCATAATGATCTCAACTGACATCTCAAACATACGTCAAGTCTAGATCTGTAAAATGTTACTATTTTCTCTGGGAACCACTAGCAATAGCAACACAGACTTGTCTTCTGTCTGTTCTACAAAGTTGATTTCGGCATAATTTTGACCAAAACTGGAAGTAGGACCCATAACTGGCACTATGCAAGATATACAGTCCTTAAAGCAGCATGATAAACGAAACAAAAAGAAACGAACTATTAATAATAAAGGTTAATGACTTGATCTTTTGATAGCTTTTTTTTTAATTATACAGGTAGTTTACTGGCACTCAATTTAATGTACCTTTTTTTATATAGATAATTGCAGGTCTGGTAAGCATTGTTTACATTGTTGTTTAAGTATGCACCTATATGACATTGTACTTGATGACCTTATACAGAGATATTATAACAAACTAGGAGTGTTCGTTATATGGAAAATACATCTTTCAATATTCGAGCTACAATATTTTAGTTGATATATTATACTTCTAAAGATATTTCCATAGTGGATAAAGATTGTACTTTTATTTTTCTTATTGTTTATTCTTAAAGGGACAATCCCGATAAGAACAGAGTCTCAAAAATCAAAGTCCGAGCATTTATGAAATTTATGGACCAAAATATAGAGGCATGGTGTATATACCTTGGCTCAAAGTTTCAGCTCAAAATATTGAGTCGTTTTGACGTTAACGTCAACACTGCTTATCCGGACACGTAACCCTTTTAAGATTTCGGGTCAATTTTTTGATTGGGTGACCTGATAATCGATTCTGTACTGTACTGATAACAAAAGGTAAATTTCACCTACATATCATTTTTATAGAAAAAAGTCTGGTTTTATCCAGATACTGTATAATGCAACGGTCTCCATTTCCAGATGAAGACTGTCAGGTTTAAGTTATTTACAAGCGTATCACAAATATCGGGTTAGTTGGTCGGTCTTAGATAATGGGTTATAAGGGATTTTAACACAAAATTAAGCAGTTTTATTCCCCAAAAAGTTATCGGGATTGGCCCTTTAAAGCATTTTAAATTATCCTAACAATAGACAATAAAACTTTTTTTTATAAGAAAAAAAAAATTTTTTTTATGAGAAACCAATACTATTATCAATCTTTATAAATTTACACAGGAAATCCACCTCTCTTTAATGTGAACAAAGGTTGTCATTTTACATTGTAAAACATATTTCTTAAATACATGTAATAAAACTTGATGAGCAAAAAAAAGGTATTTCTGAACCCTAGCACTGGTTCCCTACAACCCCTCTTCCCATCAGATTTCCACAATAATTTATCTTTAATACTTATTCACAGTATGGAACTTTATAAATTTCAGGTTTCCATTTAGAAGTGCAAAGAGAAGGTCAGGTAAGAGAGATGGAAATGCAATTAACTGTTTTGACTTTGAGGTTATAGATGCATCACCCACACTGTATATCCTACCTGAAATCATTTATTTCCTCAAAAGGTAATCAAATGGACATGTTTAAAAAGTTCTTAAAATTGACAATCAGGTTTTGTTTATTACCATAGCAATGGTAATTGACAATCAAGGCTAAATTTTGTAAACTTCAAACACTCATAACTTTTCTCAGAAAAAAGTAATTTGACTGAAATTTTCAATAATAAATTCATTTTTCATCAAAGACCAGCTCTTTATCTAAATCTTAAATAATGCACATTTAAGCGTCTGCATGACATAAATATCCATATATTAATTCTTACTGTTAGGCCTACACTAATTAAATCAATCTGTATGCTATGTACAACAAATGAAAGAATAGGTAACAAAGTTTTCCTTTTACTGTACCCAAAAATATACCTTTCTGGTGCAATCTGTTTAGGCGTACCCATCAATGTATATTTCAAAACCATCATTTTATTTTTCAATATATATTGTATAAATCTGTGTGTAGGTAAAAGGTAGAGTTATATATATATTATTGGTAGGTATATATACATGAGGTAATGTGTTATTTGATGTAAAGGTGATAGCAGAAACTCTCACAGCTATCGTATTACATAAGTTTGTTTTTACACTCATCAACAGTAGTAACTGGTATATTTCAAGATGTCGTAAAACCAAAACCATATGATAACATTTATTGTTACATTCCCAGTAGTAGTATTTTTTATGTATACATATTGCTGTGTTGTTATTTTGTCTTACAATAATATTATAATGAAAAACATTATTGCCATTTTCCTTACAATATGATAATACTATACCTTAGTAAATTACTTGCTATTAAAATTACTATTATTTATAATTATTATTTAAAGGGCCAATCCCGATAACTTTTTGGGGAATAAAACTGCTTAATTTTGTGTTAAAATCCTTTAAAATCCGTAACCCAAGGCCTACCTACTAACCCGATATTTGTGATACGCTTGTAAATAACTTAAACCTGACAGTCTTCATCTGGAAATGGAGACCGTTGTATTATACAGTATCTGGATAAAACCAGACTTTTTTCTATAAAAATAATATGTAGGTGAAATTTACCTTTTGTTATCAAGTACAGTGCATGGGTCATTCACTGTATACCTCTCAAGAAATGTTAATCGATTATCAGGTCACCCAATGAAAAAATTGACCCGAAATCTTAAAAGGGTTACGTGTCCGGATAAGCAGTGTTGACGTACACGTCCAAACAACTCAATATTTTAAGCTGAAATTTTGAGACAAGGTGAATACACCATGCCACTATATTTTGGTCCATAAATTTCATAAATACTCGGACTTTAATTTTTGAGACTCTGTTCTTATCGGGATTGTCCCTTTAATATTTCATTCATTGATGAGGCACCCAAAATCCATCGATAGTGCCACAATAAAGATTGTCTTATTTCTTTTGTACTTATCAGATCCATTAAATCAACTGAAAAGGTATGGGTCTCATAGTATTGGTGTATACCATACATGAGGCAGAGCATGCTTACCCCTTCTAGAAAATCTGCTACCACTTTCTCCTGTACAAAATTTGCTACTGGTTAAAATCAACTATGCTTGATCACTGCTGATCCTGAAGCAGTTGTAGTCCAAATTTCTTATCAAAATAAAGTGTGCAATAAATCATGTTTCATGGATTTTGATTAATATAAGTGCCCATGAACCCCCAGTTGTCGTGTTTTGGCCCTTTTCACAATTACAGTGGTACTGGGATTAATTTCATTGGTTGGTTGATTGGTGTTTAGCACATGCTTGCAGTATATTTATTTCGCATTTGTAAATGTGGTTGATCTACCACCCCCTTTAAGCATTAAGTGCAAGTTCAAGTGCCTACATGTACTTGTACCCAATGATTTGAATGGGTGTATATGATTGTTTTATTAATTTATCATTCATAATAGATCACCATAATAAAAAGCAGTATTTTTTGATTGATAACATCCTTTTTTAATTGTGAGAAGTTAGAATAACTGACACAAAATGAATTTATCAATGAATTTACATTTTAAGCTTAAGATTTTTCTTCGGTTATCATTCCTTTTGGCAATAATCTATATAATTTAAATTGTTTGGAATAAATTATTGAAAACATTTTAAAGAAATCAAATTTAATTGCTTCATCTATTATGAACAAACAAGAAAAGTACCAAGTAAAAAGAAATCTCTATTAGAAAACTGCAGTGATAAAACTAGCACTTTCCCAGCAAAATACATGATTTAGAGTACTTCCAGCACAATTCTGTGAATGGTCATTGTGAATATTCATCACATTTGTATAGCCCTTTGAAATTGTTTCATTTTGCCCTTCTTAGCCCAGAAAGAGGGTTTTTATAAAGCTGCAAGCCATGTTAATTATTTAAGTTATGCTATAATGTCTAACCTCATTCTTCGAGTCCTTTGTTACAAATGGCGCTGAAACGGCACAGATGGTAAAATGGCACAGATTGAAAAATGTTTATTTTATCGTAAATTTTGGATATCAGAAGCCCATTTTTTCTCGGTAAGATCACATCATCAACGTTGATTTAGTCTGACAAATAATTTGTGTTTTCAATGTCGAAGACTTTGTACAATATTGACTTAGCTGCTTTAATGTCCATTAGGGGATCAGTGTGGTTTTCCCTTGTGAGTGATACTGGATGGAGGGCTTGACAAGGACAACTGTCTAGTCGTTCAGATGGTATGAAAAACTGAGGTCCTGTGTACACATTGGCGTGCACGTAAAAGATCCCTTGGCAGTTGGAATTCGATATAAGAGTAGGCTGTAACACTGCTGCCCGGGCAAAATTTCCCTCACAGCACACTGTATGGCGTATACCCGTTTTCATTAGCCCAGGTTAGGAGCAGAACAGTAGGACGTTAAACCCCATTTAATTCCATCTAATGTCCATAAATAAGGGTTGTACTTGCGCTGTTCCTTTAATTACGATTTAAAAGAAGAAAAAAAAACAACTTTATTTCTTAAGACATCAAATATTCTCTTTCTGTTGAACATCAATGGAATACGACAAGCTGTGAGTGACTATTCATCTATTGATCAATCTGTAGTTAAAGATGAAAACTTAATTAAACACAATAAAAATAATTTATTATTATTATATTATCCTATACATATGGCATGTTCTCACATAGAAATATAGATTATTTGACTTGTCAATACTTAATACCATCATCACAATACCTGCACTACAATTAGTGGCTAATTTAATATCAAGGTATTTAATCAGATGATTTTATTTCTAGAAAATGACCACCTGAAAATCTGCTCCTCCGTCAATTCGTGTTAGTGATCACTTTATTTACATTTATCAACATTTTTATTATCCAATTATCAAATGGCTGTAAAATATACATATAAATTACAAATGAACTGTCAAGTTTCTTCCTTAAAATTTCGTATTTTCCCCCTTATTCCTTTGTTTTTCAAAACCAAAGAATGTCATTTTCATTTTTCCATTTTTATTTTTTACCCAGCTTTATCCACCTTAAAGTTAATCAAGGGAGCAAAACAAATATATCAAGGACAGAAAATCTCCCGGTCTGGATATAATCAGATTAAAAAGTGGTCCATCACACGATTTCACCTTACACTTACATGTATAGGTCAGTCCGTGAGGCTTAACATCCATTTCCACCTATAGAGTAATATCGCAGACAAGTGTTTTCTGGAAAACTTGCGAAGGTAGTCAATTAATTGTTTTAGTTCGCAAAGACACATATAGGTGGTGCTGGCTAAACTATATCCCCAGCAAAGAATGACAAATAATGCAAAATTTTCAAGAACTGTTATTCTTATTACAATTTTAACTTTCAACATATTATAGCTTGCCAAAGATTAAAAATCTTTCAAATGACCAACGGAGGCTTTTATAAATATCATATCATATTTATGTCAAAGATTTCTGAATCTGCACTTTGTCCGTTTGAGCAAAGCCAGAAGTGAGAGCCCTTCTCTGGATGTTGTTTATATAACCATCACTTCTTAATATGATGTTGATAAAGATGTCTGACCTACCAAGTAGGTTGGTATGACCTCCGTCTGGTAGAGGGGTCATGTAGGGTTAAATGACCACTTGGTCAGTCTGATCATCAAAGAAAACTGGTATTATCAAGTAATTGGACATTAAGTGGACAGTTACCATCAGTAATTCAATCAGTCAATCAAACAAAATCACTTGATTTCATCTGGCTAATATAAAAGTGAGTGGGAGGTTTTATGAAAAGTCAATATTATCGAAAATCAAAACCATTTTTGCAGCACAATATTGTGCACTATATTGTGCACTTTTAGTCCCTTTCCATTTGTTTTTTTCTTGAAAAAAAAATGTCAGAAAATGTCAAGAATCTTCTTTGAAAACGCCCATTTCAAAAAAAGGCTTATGAACTAAAAAAATATGTGAAATCAATAATTTGCATACACATTAGGTTAATAATTTTAACAAATATAATATTGAGATATGCCCGTATATTCATGACTTAACCCCCAAAAATTTAATATTTGCTTTGCAATCAAAATAACTACTCTAATAAAATTAATTACCGTATTTATATTTGCTAAAACTTATATCTTAATAATGAAAATTTAATATCATTTGCCCTGTAGTACGTAGTGTCCATAATATGTTCAGCTGGTGACAAACTTAACTGATCAATGATTGACACCTGTCAATCTTTACATTATTAATAAGACATTATGGTGGGAACTTTCTAAATAGAGATCCTGACCTTACCCTGGCTGCCAGGAAACTCATCAATAAACAATTCCTAAAAAGAGCTCAAAACCAAAATTTCTGAGAATAAATTTCCATAAAGGGCAACCAGAAACATTCTTTTCCCTATGATCCATTAAACAAAAAATTGCAAATTTTAATATACAAATAATTTCTTTTTCTAATATCTCTAAATATACAGATATTAATATATTTTTCTACAAATACGTGCAGTATAATACCTCTATTTTTTCTTAGGACAGATTTTCCTTTTTCTAAAAAAAATATGTTTGAAGATAAAAACCCTTCAAACCAAAATCAAAACTAATTTTCAAAGTTCAACTGAACCATTTAGAAAATTCTATAATGAAAGAATTCTTGTACAAGGCTAATTTCTTTAAACGTGCAAAAGTTATTGGCATCTTTTAACAATATAATTGAGTGAAGAAAATCGTAAACTGAGATGAACTATGTGTTTAGAAAGAAGGTTTGTCATTGGTCGGTTTTTACAATTGAACATCTGGTTCTTAGAAAATCAATAACGCTGTCAAAAATCAACCCTGGATTCCGTTTTGTAATACAATTGGTTTTTCTTTTGTAAATATTGTTGGAATTGATAAATTAGCTCTCTTTTTCACTCTTTCATATTCAAGATTAATATTTCCTCGTTGTCACGGCTGTAAATATTGCTGTAAAACAGGAATAAACACCTCCCTTTCTTCTTCATCACATGACAACGGAATTTAAATCATCATTAAATTACCATCATGTGATGCATGTCAACCAAATTGAATATGAAACAAATTTTAATAATGGTTTATGACATTCCTTTATATTGAGTTCATTTGGAAAATGTTTTGATGTAAAATAAGAAGGGAAGCACAATTTTAAAAAAGAATTCCCTATTAGACTGATAATTTCTTGAAAAGAAATTTAAAAAAAAAAAAAAAAAGGGGGGTTTTGAATTAATTGATGTCAATTTTTTTTTCACCAGTTTTTTTTTTCTCCATTAAATCATAAAATCTTAAATTGATCCATTTGATACTATACATGTACCTTTAATAAAAAAAAAATGAGAATTTGTTAGATAAAGAAATCTGACTATCAGTCTCTAATTGGCTAACAGTTTTGTTCCGAAAATTAAACTACACAATAATTCTTATTGAATACTCTATTCTTTTCACATCTTCTGATTCAGATCTATTTCAGATGAATTTAAAACAATATTTTGCTTATTAATTACCTTCTCTATATACTGTTTTGTTATATTGGATAGGAAATGGATATCAATGCACTGTCTAAAAACTATACTTTAACTATTACTAATATAGGGTTAATGTCTTATTCCAGAGTAGGTGATATCGCAGACTAATGTTTCCAAACAAATTTGCTAGAGGGGCCGCGGATGAGACCAATCATGGCTGTTACCCCGCAAAGACACTATGTCTTACCCAAAAAGCCAACCCAGCCCTTCCTTTGTGGCTGGTACAGGCTAGTTTCCTTGGAAACAATTTGTCTATGATATCACCCTACGTGGAAGTGGACGTTAAACCCCAGAAACGAACGAACAAACGTAAAAAGAGATAAGCTGGTTTTGCCATCACATCATTCTTAAATTAGCTCATAGTACATGTCAACGCTATGTTATCCCCTCATTCTTAAACTAGCATATATATTCTTAAAACCACACTAGCCCTTCAATCTTAAACTAGCATGAAAAGAACTCCAAAATCAGTCTTGTTTAAAAAAGAATAAAATAGATGGATTTTTTTTGTTTACGTAAACTCCATGGAGCTTTATATGTTGTCTTTTGTCTGCCAACAAGACAATTAAAATGTCAGAATCAAGACTCCTTAACTCTTGTAATTTGACCCTTCATTTCAGGTCAATTGACCAAACACAAACTCACAAGTTGCCTGTTGACATGGGTCCACTTGAAGAGGGAGCTAGTAAAAAAGCCATCTTGAAACAATGAAGATACTAGATTTCTACACAACTTCTGCCAACCCAATAATCTTCTGTGTCAATACCGCGTGCATCAAACGGCTCATTTTTTGGGTTGTCAAGAGTCAAGTTGTAGAATGAAGTGTTACTATTAGATGAAATATTTAGTTAACGAACACCCAATAAGGGAACAATCAATCTTCTGAACGATCGATGGTCCACAGTGACCGTAGCACTGTTGTAGAAAGAATGAAATCAACTAGTTCAAATAGTACCAATCTTACTAAAACAATACTACTTTTGACTATATATTAAGTGACACAATCACAAAATTAACTGCTGTATTTTCTATAGCTTCAGTCAGTTCAATCATTCTTAACGACATTCTTATACACAGTTTAATATGTTTTAAGACAAATAATTTGTGATTAACAAATATAAAACATTCTTAAATTACACATAATAGAGCTTTAAATACAAAATATTTTCTTGTTTCAGAATGAATAATAATAAAATACCCTTGACCATTGAACATACAACTTTAAATATAAAATAATCCTTATTTATGACTGGATACAAATAAAACACCCTTATTTATTGAACATAGAATAAATCCTTACTGCTTTAAATATAAAATAAATTCTTAACATTTGAATGAATGATAAAGATATTAAAAAAATTTCTCATTGTGAATGAAAAAAAATTTCACCTATAATACAGCATTCGATATCACAAAATGCTAAAGTGCTACATCTTGGATAATATTCATGACCATAAAGTTTTAATATTAACTTCAACTTCAACTTCAACTTTTTATTTGCATATAATGTCCATTAAGAACAGTATATTTTACACATATCAATCAATCAAAATTAAATATGAAGGAGATATACCCAACAAGAAATTTAATTTTTTACAAATAAATGTGTAATAAAATGTCAATCAATAGAGGTAAATAAAACACAATACATCAACTATCATTGATGTATTTCATTATTCTTGGTGTCAAAAGTCAACCATGTCTGCCTGAGTCTTCCATTTCTGTCATCTGTTAATCCATGGAAAATTTAGTGTTCACATTTAGATATAGTTTTCAAAATTGTCTAGCCAACAATTCAAATTTGGGTAAACTGTTCAAATATATATCTACATAATATTGTATATTAGCTAAATTACATTTAAAAGCAATTTTGACAATAAAGTAATTTTGAGTGTCCAAATCTCACTCAAACCTCCTGAAAAATCGAATTTCCTCCAACAGAAAAAAGCAAGTCACTTGAGATGTCAAAAGAAAAAAGTCTCAATCTTAATATAATCAAACTATGTGTATTTAAAAACAATTATGTATTTCAAATTGATGACTGTTTTCCAATTCAGAGAATAAACATGAGCAAGTAGGGGAAAACACTAATCACGAAAAATAACCAATTAATAAAAAATATCCCCCTTCTAATTTCAGAATGTCAGTTTGTCAGATTGACATTTTTAATAGCTCGGAATCAAGATTCAGATTAGTTCTATCGTTAATTATCCAATTCTTGAGCCATCCATCACAATTTCCATGATACTATCTTTAAATCAACTTGTCGTTTCTCTCAGAATTATTCTATCTCTTTGAGTAATAAAATATTAATATGCTTCACATGTACTCACCAGCAAATGATCTCACATGATAAGGATTGGGGGTTAAGCTTAGAAAAAGTCATAACGTTACGAGAGAACTAACAGGTCAAAGATATTTAATCTCCAATAACCACAGGGAAAACTATCACCAGATATGATATTTGGAAATTATCAGCGGAATTGTAATGTTTGACAATTATTGGATTAAATATTACAAGATTAAAAGAGATTGCTGCCTTCATGAACCTGGAAGAATTTATCATATTTTATGTGATTTACATGTGTTTCATTAACTATTTGAAGGTGATTGATAGAACCTAAATAAAAGTATGAATTAACCCACTGAAAAATTGTGCTGTTTTTTTTTCTGAGAAAAAAATTACTATAATAAACATACAAAAATATGTAACTTTCCCCTTGTACCTCAGTCGGATATTTTGTTACTCTGTCCTGGAAAGTTTCACATTCTGCCGCTCCCTAGCCCTCCTGGAATGATTCCAGATTCAAATAAACACTGTACCAAATATACTAGAACAATTCCAGAATTAAATGGACTTGAACAATTCCAGAACCAAATTAACAGTTGATCAAATGAACTCTGTTGTGTTGATGTAACAAGTTTTATGTTCCTTTACATAAGATAGAAAAAGTACCAGGTGCACTATATTTTGTTATAGTATAATGCCTCGACTTAAGTAGGATATCAGTGGATGAAAAAATTTTAAAGATGAAAGTAACCATAGTACACTAAATCATCAGAAGTCTAAGATTAGTACATATAATTCACTCCCAAATAACGATGTTTACATTAAGAATTTTAAGCTTGCCAAAAACGCAAAAAGAACAAAGATTTAAATTTGGAGTTTACGTTAAAATGAGTCAAATGTAATAATTTCATTCTGAGAATGGTTTCGATCTAAACCATGGAAGTCAGATTGTCTCAGAACAGCACAGTTAAATTTTTGTAGAGCAAATTATATCCGTTTTGTGCATATGTCATCATGCTATAAATAGATGAACATCATTCATGTTTCATGCAGACCGTCTACATGTATAATGGAATTAGGGTAAAGAATAACTTTTGTCTTATTCCGTAAATCATTTCTTGTAAAAACTAACCATGCAGGAGGTCCAAGGTTCGATATCATAGTGTTTTGGGTGGGTCGGAAAATAAGGTCCATCAGTGTACTCATTGTCATTGACATAAAAAAAAATGAACCATGCATTTGTGCAGAAATGTAGGACATTGAACCTCATTTTATTTTCCTGTAAATTTAGATATCCCATAATACCATGTCATCCTCGTTTATTCTTTTATGCTATCCAAGAGGAAAACATGTCCATATATCTTATTGTTGGGTAAAAATAAACAAATTTTCAGAAATCCGAGATTTTCTAACTGATAAGATCTTGTTTTCTGTCGATGCCAGAATCCTGGAACAGGTCGAAACATTCTGACACGCAGATTAAAATGAAGCATTTATTTTTTTCAAGAAAAAGCTCGAAAACTTACAATGCGTTAAAAAAGACTGGAATTTGATTTCTAAAAAATATATAACATGTCAATTATCTTTATTTACATTTCAACATCTGCCTTGTTATTCATGTTGAATTTTTTTTTAGAAAAAACAGAACAGAGAAGTACATAATTCACAAAACACAAATTGAAAATATAAATTGATTGAATCGTATAAGTTCAAAATATTTAGGCCCACAGTATACATATTTAGACTAAAATCATCTTTTATTTCTTCAGGGTCTTAATAAATAAATAGCAGATTTTAAGACCTTTTAAACAACTTTTTTTGATTTAAAAAGCATAAAAAGTAGAACTAAAAGGTTTTCAGAACAGCAAATAGTACATGTACTTAAGACTTAAAAATAAGTAATTAAGTTCCAACTGTTGTGGGTAGTATTATTACAACAGCTATTAAATTCTAAAACAATCTTCACTGATTCTACTGAGGCAAAGGATTGTATATGTACTTTATATTTACCGGTAAATAAAACTTCCTCAATTTCAGATTTTTTTTTAGCTAAATTTCACTATATTTCCTTCAATAAGGAATTTTAGCTAGATGTTATTATATATTTCTTCTTTGTCAACTTATTCTGATAATTTGACCAAAGCAGCGTCAGTAGAACTTTTGAATTGTGATAAATCAAGACAATTTCAGTGCCAAACAATCTTGACAATTTCAGTGCCATTCAGTATCTGTCCACAAGAGCCCTTTCTTTCAACCAAGTGGACACATGATGGAAAGCCTTGATATTTAGAAGATATGTTTTAATTGATCTTTAATTGTGCTCACCAAGGGTTATTTTATAGAAAAATAAAATAACACCTACACATGTGTAAAAATTTCAAACAAAATTGCTATCCAAAATTTTATATGTTTTAATTACACTTTAAATTTATCTGTGAATTAAATATCACAATAATGCACTGGAATGGCTGTTCAAAACTTTTATATGTTTTTAAGTGTTACTTAATTCAGTTAAACCACACAATAATCTTTTGGAATTTCTATTTATATTTCTAAACCAACTTTTAATCTTTTAATTTTATTGATAAATTGAACAAAGAAGATAAAGATGGCATTAAAGAAGCAGTGTTGAACATTATTAGCTAGTTCTATTGTTAAAAACATGGCTATTCAACTCACTAGGGTCAATAAAGAGTATCTTTGTAAATTGATTCCTTGTTGCAGAACAACAAAAGACGGATACTGCGTTGTTAAATGATTAGAAACATCTCAACAATATCTAATTTTATGCTTGATAAATTTTGTATTAATATGTGATATTATTCATGCCTGACTAGTGAGGTAAAATGAAGGCAATTATTCTACAAGTGTCCTGGAGACATAGATATCGCCAACGATACACCTTTGACAAGACTACATTATTACTCTGGTGTTTGAGACGTTTCTTCAAGTCGCTTTTCGTCATTTGTATTCTTTGGACAATATGTAAATTTAATCCATGATATTTAACATTTAATAAAGAAATAAAAACAAAATATCAATAGAATATAACCTTTTTGCTTCAAGTCAATTGATTAAAAAGAGGCCTATCAAAAGGATTGTTTACACCATTTGCTAAATGTTGCAACATGTTCAAGGTAAATGTATCATATCTTTGCAAATACTAAACAGATTAGAACCATTTTTGAACTGATATTCCTGTCAGATTTTCAACTTTTTGTAGATTGTATGGAATTAAAAATCTCAGCTTCAAAATTTTGGGATCGCTCTAACAAACAGAATGGAGAATATTGTCTCCTCAAAGCCCATTTTCAGAATAATTTTGCCCAGACAGCAGCATTCCACTGGTCATCAAATTCCAACCAGTTAATCTTTTGCATACACTGCTTATGTGTAAACTTCAGGGTCTTTTTTTGAAATGCATTGAGAAGAAACACACCTCTGCCAGACGACTGAATAAGAAGTGAAAAATCTCAAATGTTCTTTTTTCCCACCCAATGGCTTTGGTTCCATAAGTTCCATATGATGCAATTAAATGAAAATCCTGTTTAGGGCTGCAGATTACATGTAAGAACAAAGTATAATAGGTGTATGGAAGGGACTCTCAATATCGCAATTTTTCCCCCTTCATCTGACAACCTGATGATCTCAATGGACTCCTAACATCAGTCGTTATCAAGCATGGTTGAACCTTCTGCATGAAATCAGGCCTGAAACGATGATGGGAATCTGTGAGTTTTCCTGTCGTCAAGTGAATGAAGTAATGTGTGAGTTAACTCATCAATGATCTTAAAGTAGTCTCTTGAGGCATATCAAAATATCATCAAGGACAGGGATTCATCCACTTTATTACACTTTAATTGAAATCAAATAACTAACATCATATCAACTCATCCCCACACTCCAACAAAATTGATTATAAAATATTAATTTGTCAATATGTTATTAAGTTGACAACAAGTTATTTGTAAAATTGTGTCTGTTTATCTTGCTGAAGAAGATTGAAGAACTTCATACGAAAATGTACAATCATGTTCCTGAAGCAACAACTGCAAATTTTACAACATCTTAAACACTGCTACATTATTTTACAATTCCCGAACTTTTATTACGTTGTCTGCAGACACGTGAACAGTAGCGTCCAATCAGAACTTGTGACATGGTGACTTTTATGGGAACCTTGACATTGAACAAACTTCAGGCTTCGTAAATCGATCATTGCAGGCAGACATTTTAGATGGAAAGCGCAAGACTTCATATTTTTGAACATCAAGGAATCTGATAGGCTCTGAAGCTGGGTGAATACCCAATCGAAATTTGTGCCGAAATATGCAGGGTATTACATGAAGGCCTTGATCAAATGTACGGCATTAAAGCGAGATCAGATCAAGCCCTATATAATGAAGTTCATGTACCATATGCACTTGGTACATCCATGTACACTCTTCATCATCTTTATATGCTTTCAGTGAAACCCTTTATATTGGGCAGTCGTGATAGTTGAGCAGTCAGCACACTGGATTACTGACAAGAACATCCTGAAATCCAGGGTCAACAAGAGCCTTCAGAGAGTACTTTCGGACTGGCAAGTAAAGTGTGCCTAGTCATACGGATGGGCCTTATAAAAAACATTAAAGTATCCTTGGCAGTTGGAAATCATCAACCAATTACAAAAACCAACACCAAGGAGTAGTTAAACTCTTTTGAGTCTGTCCATCACTCGCATTTCTCATATTGCATGTTCACCAAACATATGCCTTTATATCATTATATATTTTTGACAAAATGGTAGACAGATCCTTTTTGAGTTCCTAATACTCTCTTAATATGAATTACTTTGGTACACTAGCAGTTGTAGCTGGTGGCTTACTGTCTGCTTCCACAACAATGATATCGCAGACAAGATCTTCTGCATGAAACAACGCCATAGAGTAGACATATTTTTTAATCTACTACCAATTCCTGCTTCCTACCTGTATCATGTAATACTTATGCAGCATTGTGTTTCAATGTTTTCTATTTTTATACCACAATCATCAGTTCATGGGAAATAAAAGCCTATTTATATTCTTCACAAGTTTTTCCATCGATGTTTTGAAAGACATCGTGCCAGCATAAAGAAAGAAGATCTATTTCATGTCAAATGTGATGTTATTTTACAATTTTTGTCTGTGCTTTTCGTGTTATGAGAAAAAGAATATTTCTACCGCTTTACGTTCCTATTTACTATGAGAGCAAAAATATAGATTTTTGGCAGCTTGCATCGGGTCATTTTGGAAAAAAATCTATGACATTTGGCAAGCTGTGCACATCGTAACAATTAACGGAAATGGTTATTGCACTTAATCTCATCTTGATACATAAACAAGCAGTCGCTGAATAATATCACAATAAAAAATTATAAATTCATAAAAATCACAGCATGTTTTTAATTGATCGAAGGCAAGCTGTTTTTCGTTAAGGACGGTGGATATACTAATATTTAGAAGAGAATATCTAGGTCAGAACGAAACTTTTACAAAAGCTCACCTGATTGTTTCTCACAGAATTCTGGGCAAGAATGCAGTCTAGAAATGAAATTGTGAGCTTGCCCATCATTTGCTCAATATTTATACACATCTGCCAAGTAATGATGTACCTAACAGTAAGAGCACAGGCACTAAATCTACAAACATTATTGTATATAACAGTTGTAAAATAACCATCCAAATATATCATTACTTTACCTGAAACTTTTATATATCTACATGTCAAATACCACACCACACCACACAACAAGACAAAAACCACAAAGCATCAAGCTGCCAAAACATGGACATGCTATCAAAAAACTATCAAATCAATTAAGTATGTGTGCAGTGGACAGCGCATTCGGCGCAAGTATCCACATTTTTTAAAACTCAGTGAAGTCAGTAAGGACAAAGTGAAAGTTGGTGCTGTTGAATTTTTGACATATCATGCTGCTCATTGAATGTTTTGAGATGGGCTACTGAATGATCTAACATATATGCAATTGTATTTCTGATCATACATCATCTTTACAAGAATGATTACAATCCAGGGCTCTCATTTCATTCATATTTGCCAGCTTTGACAAACTGGTGATGAATGTATCTTACATGAGAATTTACCTATCATCCAATGACCAATATATGTACACTAAAATTAAAATTTCCATGAATTTAACCTTAAAACAATAAATACGGTAAAAATGATAGTTTTGATGTGTGAAAACGTTAAAAGTGCAAAAACATTGGGATAGTGTTTATCATCTTCTTTGAAATATCTTGATTTGAATCAAAAGCCCTAGTTTGTGACAAAGAGTAGCCTCATCTCTGGAAATAAATATATACCATATGCTAAACTTAAAATAACCTTGTAGTAATTGGATCCAATATTAAAATATACTGTCTATTCCTCAAAAAACTGTGACAGCCAACAGACATTAAATGGCATGCCATTTGTGTTTGTCAGCTTATACAGCAAAAACAATAATCATAATTTCTTACTCAATGAAAATACCAAGATACTCCACCATACTCTATTTCAATTAACAAAACATGTTGGATAAAAAATATAAATAAGATATCATGACCTATCCCATAAAAATAAAACATGTTGGATGATTTTTATCTTGTAAGATATAAAATGTAAGGAATTTTAATTATTATTACATATGTACATCATGAAATAATGAGAACGAACTTTAAACATACTGATAAATAAATTGAACAAAAGAAACATCTGCAATTGCAAAAGGTTGAGATAATCACCTAATACTACACAGGCCCTGTATATTTGAAGACTATGCGAGTAGATGAACAATGGTATAAGATGTTCCAGAAGGAGTATATAATATCATATACATGAAAACAACTTGAGTAAATTTGAAATGGTATAAACAATGCTCATACTATTATCTATCACAATTTTTGCCAACAAACTTTGTGTTTTAAGCCATCAAAACAGATAAGAACTTTGTCATTATTGTATTATGTATATACCGAAATTGTAATGAATAATAAAAACTGTCATATAACATACTCAAATATTTTTTCATTTATTTGCCAGGAAACAAAAAGAAGGGAGAGATACATCAAATAGTAGGGGGAGATACGCCATTTTTTTGCAAATCTTTGATGCTAATATTAATCGAGCGAACTAGCAAAAATCAGTCAGAGCCAATATGGGATTTGTCCAAAGAATTGAAAAATGAAAACACAAAGAAGATCTGTTCAGAAATAACTGAGATATGAGCAATCTGAGATTATTTTTTGTCCTATCCATGAAACACTTCTTGTTCATAAAAAATGACCCAAATAAATCCACAGAGGCCAACAAAATTTATCTTGGCAGAATGTTTAAGTAATGTACAGCTTTGGCTGCATAAAGTGACTAATCTCCACACCCACCCACCCCCACCGCCACAAAAAAAATAAAATCAAAAACAATTTAAAGATCTTTTTGAAATCTGGAATTTGAATTAAGGTTGACTTGGAAATCTTTATCTCTTTTAATGCACTCATGGAAAGTCAATCATATGTTAGTCCCAAAATGATATAGTATATTGATAATGGTATGCTAAACCCAATCCCAATTTATTTTATGAAATATTATTGAAGTAACGTCTGTTTAAAACCTGTTGCTGGCAATTATTATTGGCCTGAGTTCAGAATATGCATATTTGATAATTTCAAGGTCACTCACACTGCAATGCAGAAATCCGAATCGACTGAAAATAGAATCTTTCATCGTACACAACAACGTAAGAGTTACAAGCCGAGCTTCTTGGTTTACTACGTTTCCTTACTACAGGTGAAACCTGATATTCACCAACTTGCCAAGATATATATTCTTCTTTTACTCTACCTTCACATAGATATGGCTACCTGAAGCTTTCTACGCATAATAACAGGTAACACTCGTGAAACAAGCCCTCAAAACACCTGCCTTATTCATTACATCAGTACATTCACGTTCATGCACCTTCATGTGCTTGCCAAGTTCGTGATGTAAGTTTTTTAAATGATTTTTTTTCTGTATCACCTGACTGAAGTAAAGTTCTCTTCATTTTATCAATTACCACAACGTACAATGCAAAATACATTTGATGTTTTACAAATAAAACTGCAGACAGAGTGCGGTTTCTGTATCAACTCATGAGATATTTTGTGCATAAATTACATGTACTTTTGTTTGTCATAATGAGAACAGCATTATAGACTGGGATTGCTCTACACTGTGGTTTGGTTCACTGTTTGTCAGGAAGGGGACTATGCAGGGGGTCACATGGTTCCCTAACAGTTTTCATCAAGCTGTCTTAACTTATCTCAAATTTGTCTGCAACTAATATTAATCCAGACAATTATGTATTCCGTATACCAATAAAACAATGCAGGGCAAGAATTTATTCGTCAGACATGCATGCGCAACCGACAAGTGGAAACCTGGCTTGGAAATCCAGAGGATCCGCTCAGACTACATCTGAATTCAAACCTGAGACATACATGTACTATTGAGGAGACCAGTGTCCTCAATAGTCGACTACTGCTGCTCCCCACCGTCAATTATGTCAATAGCTGTTTGTTAATGCATGCAATAAACAGGCGAGAGGTAATAATAGGCCTAGCCTGTTCCCCCTTTGTTTTCTGAGAATAAAATACTGTTTATATAAAAAAAAAAAAGAGGAAAACGGAATAGAAACATTGCAGAGCAGACCAGTGCAAATAATATTATCATTAGAAAATATTTTTTAGTTTTTGTTTCAATTGGTTATGAAAATAAAGGCTTTTAATTACAATCAAATGATAAAACAAATATTATAGCCTGTAGAGCATTTTAAAGGAGAACTTTACACTATTTCAAGTGACCATATAAAATTACAACAATTTATTGACAATCATATTTGAAATAAAATTCTGTTCAGGTTACAAGAACATAAAAATAATCCATGAACTACTTTCTTTTTCTTTTCACCAAATATTTTCTCTTGTTCAATAAACTATCAATTAGAAGTGTACTAGTCCATAAACTTGTCCGTTATTTACTCATTCAACACTTAATGTAATTATATCATTAATAATTCATCTACCCTAAACCTGAGACATCAATGACCGAGAGATGATGAGAGAGAAAATAATGGTGTACCGCTTCTAGTTTAAATTCATCTTTTAGATGTGTAAAATAAATCTATTAACTGGATGTTCAAAGAGAAGGACAAATCCAGAAGAGAGTACCAAAGGGCTCAAGCATCCTATGGTAGTCTCAAGGAAGGGTATCACAGGGGCAGATCTAGAGGGGGGAGGGGGTCCAAACCCCACCCTGCTCAGCTCCATAAATAAAATTATGCTTTGCATCAATGAAATTACATCACAAAATGATCCTACATCACAAAATAATCCTACATCATTATAAAAATGATTTCTCTGTTTAAATGTGTGTGAAATAGCTTTATTTAACGTCCGCTTCAACCGAGGTGATATTGCAGACAACCTCTGTAGATTTCCTTAACTTAAACCTGGCAAACCCCCTCCTGCAAAAATTCCTGGATCCGTCCCTGTATCAATGGTGAACGTCGTGGCGCCTCACCTTCTTAGTATTGATATTGTAGTCCTGAGCAGAAATTGTTACTCCTGATGGTTGAGGAGAAGAGAGTATGTAAGGACTCAAACATAAGACCCAGGCTTCTAGGAGTGATATGACTGGTTGATTCAAGTGGACAGGAAAAGTGACCTTTGCTTTGCCTTCAAAACTTCACAGGCCCAAAAATTCCTTAGGATTTTCCAGTCTGGTTTCTGCCTTATCAGTGGTGCAGGAATGAGGGCCCGGCATATTTTGCATGTTTAAGATCCCCTGCGAAATTGAAATCAAAATTTTCCTGCTTGATCTATGACCTTCATCATTAGCCACATAAGAGTTTGGGAGGTGCTAGGAGAAAGAGTTTAGCAGAGTTTAGCAGAAAGAAAAAGAAGATATATTCACAAATTCCAATATAATTCTTTTTTTTCTTCCATTTGCTAAATTAGGTGCACATTAAAAAAATTTTTTTGTCATTGTCCTTTTGCCCAGCTCACCTGACAATAACATTCTATGGTTAATCAATAATAGAAATAATTAAACTTCGGTGTTTAGTTCATTGTCGATTTATTAAGTGTAATGCCCGGTTCATTTTATAACCCTCTTCATTAGCCTAGTTGGTACAGAAATGCAGGACGTTTAACACCATTTTATTTCATTATATCAATCATCAAATGATCATTATAACAACTATTCTTGACAGAAATAAAAATGGCAAGACATTGAATTCGAGTGGAAATAATCAAAGATTACCATCACTTCCTTTAAACTATTAAAAACTGTAATCTATGTGGAAACTCGGCACATGTCTTTATTAATACATAATTCATACACTGTAGTCCTAATCAATGAGACACTTGAAGCATCTAGTGAACATGTCGATATATTATGAAAACAAAGAGAAAGTTAACAATAAAGGATTATAGATTTCCGCTACGCATACAATAAATATAAAACTTCAATAATATAAAAACAGTATTTAAAGATTTGAAACTTAATGCACGCTCTGTCGCATTATTATTGATTCATCTTTATCGGAGATGATCTCTGATTCTTAATTAAATAACTTCATCTGCGTATCTGCGTCTCACCATTACATCACACAGAAAAAACTGATAGATGACGAATATCTTTAATGATTATTTACAAATTTATTCCTTTAAGAAGACCATCACAATTTCACTAAAAATAACACAGTAACATAGCCTTATTCACTATTAGCACTATGAAATTACTTTTTGAAATTCTTTACAAAGTAGCTGCTTTGAAATTCAGTTGTATTTTTTTCATATTTCAAAATAGTTCATTCATTTGGAAGCTTGGTACAGGGATATGCTCCTCAATCCATCCTACTTTATAATTATGTGTTTCTAAACTTTAATTTTTTTAAGGCATCTAAGTGGTTGATGGGTAAATTCATAAGCTAGTTAATTTAAATGTCAGTCAGACTGGTAAATATGTCCAAAATGGGAGCCCTTATTTTTTAGGCTTTACTTTAGTAATGCACAGGCACACCCTTCAAGACAAGTGATTGATCACTGTAATATGGGTGGTAAAAATCTAGGATATCATTTGATTTTTCTATAAAGAATTTGGTCAGAAATAATTAAAATATCTTTTCTCTTTATGACTGGTGGTGACAGTTGATGGACTGACTGTAGTTTATTAACTCCAGAAATTATTTGAAGTTCCTCCATCCTATTTCATCTGGTGTTCTGTTAATATTGAAAATATCAGATTTGATGAAACCAATCCTTCATTTATTGTCAAAAAACGTTGACAGCCAAACATGAACGGTACTGATCAAAATTGTCTGCCAAAAATAAAGCTTGTGGAAGGTTTTTTTTTTTTTCAAGTTTTTAAGACAAAAATGGAACAACTAGATTCTGAAAAACTTGATAATGAACCCAATAGACATCAACACAGAACAGACAATCCAAAATAAAGTGAATTGAGTTGCTAGCTGCAGCAGGAACAGGAGCTCACAATGAATAATCAACAACTTTACTGATGAGTCCAGTCCAGTCCAGTGACAGGTAGTATCAGGTGTTCCAAAAGATTAATTCATTTATCATGGATCCCATATAAAATGAACAGATGTCACCATTGTCAATAGAGTTCTTCGCTGTGGCAAAGCAAGTCCTCACAACTAAAAACAAAAGAATTGCCTCCCCTTATGTATGAAATGGGGATTTAACAATGTACTTTTCTGCGCCAACTAAGCTAATGAAGGCGGGCATGCATCTTTCAATGTGCCATGAGCGAAACTAAATTCCATCTGACATTGGTACTTCTATGTGCTTGCCATGCAAATGACTAGATGATGTTTACTCGCATGACAGGGAGAAACCATGTGGAAAATCTTACATGACCTTGCCCAACAAGGTAAGCGAGTCTGCTCCCTACCCCACGATGTCACTGCGGCTCTCTCGGCTTATATAACTAATGTATAGCTACAATATATGTACACTCTCTTCTGGCCTTGCACTGTCTTTTACAATCTGTTGGCCTCAGGTGAGGCAAGTGTCAGGACTTCTTTAGTAGCAGTATAGACAAGTAGAAAGTGTATCAATGGAAGTGATCACATAACATGATCGAAAGAAGTGAAAATCACAATCTGAAACACGAAAGAACTTTGTACAAAAATTTGTAAAGGTTGATGAAAATGAGAAAGAAAACAGACTGGTGATGTTAGAGTTTAATCAAGCATATAATTAACATTTCATCAAGATAATAATCTACCATCACCATTACAATCAAAGCCTAGTCTGGTCTTTCTCTAACTTAAAGCTACCATTACATCAGATGAAAGAAAGGGAATGTTGTTTAATGTCTCACATAAAGGGAGCTACGGTGACTCAGTAACCAGGAGGTCCTGAATTCGATCCTAGTGTTGGCCAAGAAAGTTTCTTAGGATTTTCCATCCAGGTTTCCCCATTGTTACTGATAATGGATTCAGGACCTGGCAAGGAAAGTGTGTAAGCATTTGGATGGAATGAAAAATGGAGGTGCTGTATATACCATTAAAGATCCCCTGACAGTTGGAAATTGAAAACAATTAAGCCATGGTGCTGCTGTCTGGAAATGGAATGAAAAACCTAGGTTCTGTGTATACATGTACCATATAAAAAACCATGACCTCCTGAAATTCAGAATTTTAACTTCAACACAGATCATTTTTTTGAGACATTCACAAAAACAATACCTACAAGTGATCAAATATGGATCGAGGCTACAAAAAAAATCAAATAGCAAAATTTTATCATTTACAGAAAAAAAGTTGAGGCTAACTAATTTGTAAAACCGTATTGAATTAGAATGTTTTATCATAAATAAAATAAATCTACTAAATACAATTTAGAAATGATATTTCATGAAAATAATTTGTGTCACTAACAACATTAATAAATCAAGAATCTTCAAGTTGTAAATAATTTCCACTTGCATTTTTCAACTGGGTGATCCCTACATTGGCCCTGTTAACATAAACCGCAATAATGGTTTCAAATAACATTGATTATACAGGATGCTATTGGTCGACAGGCACTATACTAACATTCTACGATCTTAATTGATTCTGCGTCAACTGTGCATTAGATCCCTATTCTAGAAAATATGGCAGATTTCCCAAGAAATGATCAATGTTTCTAAATGTCTTAACACAGATTAGGTGATAAAATTTAGGTGTTTAATTTTTTCTTTCATACTTTTAATCTTTTTAATCTAAAATCATTGTTGAACTTAACAAGAGTCAATATCAGTGCAATATCCATAATAATTTAGCTATGGGTATTAATTGTAAAGTTTCAGACATGGAAAAAACATTGTTCACTAATTGTGTGCACAATATTTTTTGAACATACCAGTACCAATGATGTTCACAGAAGTTGTGATAAAAAAAATCAATCAGTGTTACGGAATGATATTTTATTATAAATGGTCAGTTGGTTTTCTGCAATTAATACAAACTAATATCTTATACTATCCTTTTAAACTTATCCTGTGCTGCCCATTCTAAATCTGCTGCATCTTTAACTTTAATCCTTGGGCTTTAACTTTACTGGTGAGTAGTTTTATGGATGAGACCTTCATCCTATAGTTTCTGTTTGTATTCACAAAGTTTTTAGTTCATGTATTCAGTGTTAATTTTCAATCTATAAATCTAAACACTATAATTCCTCTTGTAAGATTAATTTCAAACAGTATCTTTAACAGAGTAATATTCTCCTAACAGCTACAGTTATTAACCAGTAAAGTAGGTCTACAAATTCAAGAAGGGGCAAAATATTGTTCTCTAGAGTGAATAAATTTTATTTTGAACAAGCAACATATTCAAAAAGTTATTGGGTTTTAAAAACTTCAGTTTTAGAGAAATGGCAACACATTCAAAAAGTTATTTGGATTTTAAAAACTGAAGTTTTAGAGCAATGATAACAAGTTCGATAAATATCCATGGTTTTTGTTTGACAAAAGTACGACAAAGTGAATTCACTGGTAAAACGCCTGAGTAGGAAAACCTTGTTACATATATGTTATATATAGTCCTATATCATAATACACATATATGTCAATAAATAGTAGAGTTTATAACTGACAGTCAATAACACAGCCCTTCTCTCTACAACTCTTCTTTCACGCAAGTGACACAAGTATTTGTAGGATTTTTGGGGTCGTGGGAAAACGGAAGAACAATATGATAATTTTGTAATAGAGTGACTCATGTTTGTTTACCTTTATACTAGTCTACAGGTAGTTGGTAGAGTGTATATTTATGTCATGACAGAACATATGTGTTTTTCTTTCCTTGACATATTTCATACAGAAGAAATCTCTAACTACACAATACACAAAACAGAATGATCAGAAAAAAAATATGAAAATTACAATATAATATCAGATCCTACAACATTAATATACAGAATGTTAAGATAGATGTAGAACAGTCAATTATGT
Source organism: Patella depressa (assembly GCA_948474765.1). Taxonomy (NCBI): domain Eukaryota; kingdom Metazoa; phylum Mollusca; class Gastropoda; family Patellidae; genus Patella; species Patella depressa. Next base: position 53,958,064 of record OX419719.1, read on the forward strand.
TAATTTGCCAGTAGCCAAAATCTTGGCTCCATAAGACAAGATCACCAGCAAGTGATATCCGGTATTCTGTAAAGAGTTCTCATAGCATGCCTTGTGCACAAATACTGTCACAGCTAGGGAAGGACAAATCTTTAATGGGAGCTGATTTCCACAACAAGCTTCAAGATTTTCATAGTTTGGTTCATACTTGTCAGGTTTTAGAATCCAGTATGGAAATAAAATGAAATGGGAATTGCATCTCCATTTAGGTGATATTGACAACAAAAGTCGGTAGAGCATAGTACGTTGTACATGTAGGTAAAAAAAACAATCAGATTTTAACACAGATGATCCTATTTCAATTCATTTTTTATACTTCAAAATTCCATTTTACTTGGCTTTTTACTACTGTAGGTTATGGAAAAGTAGTTATATACCATGGCAGTGAGTTCTTGGTATGCAGTGGACAAAACTGGGTATCCCAGTAGAAACATTAATGCTGGTCGGTTAATCAAATGTCGGAAAAAATAGGTAATTAATAAGCCGCTTGAATGACCCCTGACATGACCGCTAAAATCGGTCAGATCTTCATGTTGTGGAGGGGGGACAGATCTATGAGTCTAACACTAGGGATAGACAGGGTGGACAGATCAATGAGTCTTAACACTAGGGTATGACCAGGGTGGGCAGACAGGACATGGTAGACAGATCAATTAGTGAAAGACTAGGGTAGACTGACAAATAAGCAGAACATGATGTATGGACAGGGTAGACAGCAGCAGAATGGACAAGGCTAGCAGACCAAGTATTAGGAAACAGATATAACAAATAATATGTTATGTACAATAGCCATCAATCGTTCCTGCTTATCTGAATCAAGAAATGCTTGACTACAACAATAAAACATAAGTCTATATATATAAAATACCAACAGTTCTCACTTCATTAAATTCAACTTGCCAGATTTATTTTTCAATTGACAAATCCGTTTGGATATATTAAACACTTGAGATAAGCTTACATGTATGTAGACCGTGAGAAAAAAGACAATTGTATAATACTTACAAGGTAGATTACAACAACATATATTGTATGTTAGGAATATATCAACCTGTTATTGTCAATAATAGGTGAGCTGTAACCAAATCTATGTTGATCTTTCTCTATATACTTTTTAGTTCTTATACTAATACGCTGAACAGATTTATTCATCGAACAGCAGATTGAGAAAATATGATCTCAATTTGCATGTGGCAGAGTATGCCTTTTCTAGTTCAATGTTCATTATAGCTGCAATTCAATTATCTGCAAAGTATTCAATTTACAATGTATTTAAAATTAAGGCAAATAAGCCTGTGTATCACTGAGATGTCACTACAGTTATAGTATCAATCGTTTTTTTAGTGTAATCCTGGAGTGGCATTTAGCAATTGAGCACAAGATAACACCACAATTTATATAGAAATAATAATCACTGGTTTATACACATATAGCACGACAACGTTTTAACAAGAGCAAGTATCCTCTTGTCGTTATCAAGCACAAACTAAGTCATTACGAGACTAACATGGTCCAATTCTATTTTAACAATTTGCTTGCTCGTATGGGTCTTTAGCAGTGAGTGGAAACTGGACGACCCCGAGAAAACCCACAAGGTTGGTCAGACGACCCCAGTTCTTGTCACGTACAAGCAGGGAATTGAAACCATGCCACTTGACTCAATGACTTATGATTTCACGCCCACACGATAAACCACTGGACCACCCTGTACACATGCAAGAGCAACCCTATATATATGTATCTACATATATTATGTATTTTACAAATTCAATTTTAAATCTTGATTAACAGACACAATATGCCAAGTTTTTATTTAATGTTATCATAATCATGTACCATATGTTTTTTTAATGTTATCATACATACCGGCAGGCAACAGTAACCAGTTTCTAGAGCAGCCAAAAAAAATTAGCCATGCTTTTATTTGTAAACAAAAACATTAGAGGGAGGGCTGATCAAGAAATTAAAACCAGTATCTATATTATCAACTGGTGATCAAAGTCTGTTCATCAGACCCTGCCACATTATATTGTTGTTCTTAGCGTTTAACGTCCGCTTCCACCGAAGGTGATATCCCAGAAAAGTCTTATTTTTCATTTTCATTATCTTAGCGCAAGTGCAGGGCTCTTTGCTGTGGGAGGAAACCACATTAACCACCGTTTCAACTTTTATACCTGGTGGTAGTGCCACTTTAACTATACTTCACAAAGAACATCTCCTTGAAGACTGTGGGTAAAAACTTGGATTTGACAATCATTATTAACTTATGTTTGGATATACCTTACACAGAATTGTTATTTGACATTATAGAAAATCAGTTTAAAAAGAAGTATTGATAGCAGAGCGTGAGAATTCACCCACGCAACATGAAGTAGTTAAAAGACGGTAGTTTTATAATAGTTGTAAACCTGGGGTCGGCCATTATCTACACTCTTCTCAAAAAAAAATATAACATAATTTTGTCTATTATAAATTACTAGTTCAATACAATGTACAGTTGTTTAAAGTAAAGAAAAACAGGCTGAGAAAATATGAATCTTAGTGTTGTAAAGGCTTAACAATTTTAACTCATCTTTCATTTCAAAACAGATTAAGATCAAATACATGAAATGAAAAATATTAATAATGTCTCTTTTCAACAGAGAAATAAAACCTAGATAACAATATATTTTCAATAACTCTAGCAAAAATTACAAACAAAATAAGTGGTAGAACAAAATACAAAGAAAAATTTTGTTGTGAGAAGATCAAATGTGGGAAAATACGTTTTATTACATATAAATTAAAATAATAATTATACAAACTTGAATTGATCCACTGTTTCAAAGAAACTTAGTTTCAGCGAGGTTAATTTTTTTTGTGTGAAAATTGGTCTATAATTTCTTAGATTTAAGGAATGTTTATGGGTCTAAAAAGACCTCCAGGTTCATTTTTGTGTGAAATCTGTACTTTGGGTCGATAATTTAAGCCTGGCAACCTAGATTTATGGTAAGTTTTAGGAGTTAGATAGAAGAGCCCCTCCCCACTACTCCGAGCATCCCCACTCTCTCAAGATGCCAAAGTTAACAATCCTAACATGACAATAGTTAGGATTGTTTCTTCTGTATTATTTGTTCCTTTAAATAAAGAAAAAAAATATATTTGTACCTTTACAAATGGAAATCATGGATTATTTTCCTCTGGCTTCTCCATTTTTAAATTATATCACTAAGTGTGGTTTATCTGCCATCTGATGGTCTAGAGAGTTGATTATAGGCTTGTCATGTGAATAAATGTCTAAATAATTTATTTGAAGGCAAAATTAAAACCTGCAATAGGCATAGTTAGCTCTTACATAATGCATCTTTAAATCATTGGTATAGCTAGAGAGCAAGCAAGGAAAGTGACTGTTCTTCCTTAGCACATTTTTTTCAGAAGAGCATCTTTTCAACATTTTTTAACTCTTTAGTTCACTAGTGTGATAACAATCACATGTCATCACGTTTTCTTACGATATTTGTTTGTAGTATGAACTTGGAAGAACTTAATTTGTACAACCAACCTCCACTGGTATTGAACTGTCTGCTACAGTTTGATGCCTGGTGTTTGGATTTAAATTACAAAAAAATAATTGTGTACTTCATTTAAAACTGTATATATACCTTGATTTGTACTTTTTAAAAGAAAATAAATATGGGTAATGAATTTCGAATTATTTGGTTGTCATGGTGTATTTTTTATGTGATGTCTCCCCCCAACTTTGTAATCTGGCTTAATTTGTTTCATCTGAGTTTGAAAAAATTTTCCCAAACAATATTCGTTTGTAATTGCCTGAGTTCTATCTTTCGAAACATTTATTCAATAACATGTCATATGTTCGAGCATACATGTAATTGTAACTTGATGCGAATTCTGATGAAAAGTCAAAATGATTACTGGATGGAAGCGGATAAATGAATTCCCGCCAAAATTATAATGGTTGGCAAGTTTTATACTTTTAATCTCCGCAAACCTTCCATTAATTACCTAGCTGTATGGTCTTGTGTCTCTCTTCCTGTAATGACGCAAATATTCGTCTAGATATAGAGGACAGAATGTGGTTTGATATAAAACAAAATGACTACTCACCGTCCAAGCGAATTCAAAAGGTAATTTGATCATCGTTCTGCTATTTCCAGGACTATACGTAAAGGAATTTCCTCCTAGTACAGGAGTTGATTTGTTTCCAAATGTACATGTTCCTTCAGTTGTCACCCTAGCCTGATATTCCTTAAGGCAAATCCGGAAAAGCGTTTCACACTCATCCCGGCACGTGCCCCCATTTATCCGTACGCTTCCGTCACAGCACGTGCCGTCGGCTGTTTCACCGCGCGGATTTGAGATTGTATAAATTTGAAGTTGAAAATAACCCGATCCATAGCACACTTTGATAATCACAAGAAAAATGCAGATTTGCAATGGAAACATAGTTTGATAAAATACCTCCTCCAAAATTAACAAAATAATCAACTTTAGCTTTCATCGAACATATTAATTCCTTGAAGCTGCTGGTGCCTTGAACGCAAAAAAGTTGCGTTCTTGTTGCTAGCATTCCTAAAAGGTAGTAAAACTTTTTATATTCATTCCATTTTTCTCAACAAATTATACATCCTATATGTGTAGTGCGTTGCCACAGTTGGGCCGTTAACTCCACAAAATTTCCACATTTAAAACAGTAGTCCATTAGTTTATAAGCGAACGTCTTCCAGACAGCTGATTCCACTACGTTTACGGTAAGTTAATTCTAACGGTAACACACTCTCGTATCAACCTCTTTATAACACGCATGCGCTTCTAAAAGCCAGCGAGGAGCGTGTGTTTGATGAACTGACGGAGTGTTGGAGAGCGTGCAGCTAATCACTGGAATAATGCCTCACAAATAATCCGATATCCGCCCAAATCAAGAAAAAAATAGAATTGTTCCGATAATCTTTCAGTACGCTGTACTTCTACTGTAAGACTTGTAACGTTTTGTTGGAATTGTAAAAGTTCTACAAAGTATCGACTACCTATAAAAATCACGTGACGTAATTCAGTGTACAGGTATACACAACGGTTAATAATATTATGTATGTAGATATCCATGTATACTAGACTTATTATGTTTAGAGCACGCGCGCTCTGTGTTATGGAATGTACGAGCCCTAGTTTCTTGTATTTGCGTGTTCAGTCCAAGGTCGAATAATGTAAGTAATATTACGAGTGTTTCTGTGCGAAACTCTGTTCGGATGCACGTGAAGAATAGCATATCAATAAATAAATGTTATCTTGACACGCACTGGTATATTCTCCCATACCGTGCATCAATTCAACACACGTACACGTAAAACTGACGTCCACTTTACGTATGTTTTAATGATGAAATCACGATACTTTTGGCAAAATTTCTTTATCCCTCCCCGCCCTAAAATAGGGGCACCAATTATGCGCTAAACGGGGGGGGGGGGGAGGCTGTGCATATTTATTTAGAAACTTATACAATTGTCAGATATAGCGAAGAAATCAGTGTTGTATTTCGAACTCAAAAATGAAGATTATACTTTGTCGGTTCCCTGATACTTATCCGAATCGTTACTTATTTATATACCATAAGTAATCGTTGGTTTTTTTCATGGGAGTGGTTAAACGGCATCGCCCGATATAGGCGTTGTATAGGCTAAGCCATAAACCACTAAGATATATTGACAATCAATATAAGAATACCATCTCGGTAAATTGATTCATAAAAATACTAACAGATGACGTTTAACATAGAAAACTTTTAAAATACAATCAACGGTTTATTATTATAACAGTATCAATGATAATTCATGACCGCAAGATGGCGCCCGTTAGCGTGCCATATCGGATCTTTCACGCACGTGACATTCTTCTGCTGTGCACGTGCGATTGTCAAATCAGCGAAACATATGCATGAAATCATAGAATATATTCAAATGTTTGAAACATATGTCTGATTATATTCAATAAGTCGGGAATATTTTATGGAATAAAACTTTTATGGGTGAGAAAATGCCGGTTGTTAATTTATAAAACGTGACACTGTCAACGTTTTGGCAGAAGTTAAATTTTTGCAACAAAATAAAATATTCATGACGAAAATACATATTGTTTTCATATCAACAACAGTCAAATCTTAATTTTAAAAAAAAATAATCATTCGCCTATTTTTCTTTTTTTTCTGACGAGAAGAACTTTCCTTTGAGCTCCAAAACGCGGTGAGACGGCCTCGGAAATGTTTGAAATCTGGCATACGCACTTCCCAAAAATTAAATGCGTCTTTTATCCGTCTCAAGTAGGCCTAATCGAGTAAGTATTCACCATGAACGTACATTAGGTCTTGTTATAACTTGAGCTTTTTCGGAGCACCCCCCCCCCCCCTCCCACCTTGTCTTTTCTTTCGGATGGGACGAAAAACAGTTTGGCAGTTGGATTTCGAAATAAGAGTAGGCTGTAGTGCCGCTGTCCGAGCAAATTTCCCTCAAAGCACAGCTCTGTATCGCGTATTCCCGTCTTCATTAGCTCAGTCAGTGCAGAAAAGTAGGACGTTAAACTCCGTTGCATTTGTGATATCTCCCTTTTTAAACTTCGCCTGATTTTGATTTCAAATAATCAGTGCCTTTTTCTTAAATTGGTTAATAATCGTTTTCCATATATTATGATTATTGAAAAAAAAACGATCAACTTTTAAATTACATACCCCCCCCCACCCAAAGAAAATACAATACAGCATTGATACATAAAGTTGGATACAGGAGGTATTTGTTAGTCATTAATATTTTTGTTTTAACAGTAATAATCTCTTTAACTGCCTCTCAAAAGCTGTGTTTCGTGTGATTGTGTGAAGATTGATCCTCTTGCACTTTAACGATTATAAGGTCAACAAAAGTGACTTACAGTAAGAAACGTTCTATATGTAAATTCCCCCCAAAATAATAAAAAATAAATCGGTCAAATTTCATTTCATTGATATCTTTATAAAAAAAAACAATTTTCCATAAATACTTATAACCACAACCATATAAACTTAGACCAAGTAACAATAAAATAAATCATTAAATTTGAACCGATCTGGCCTCGTTGTGACTATTTGTAATATTTGAAGGTTCTGTAACAGATGTCGGTGGCGGGTGATTATACACGAGTATGATAAATGGCGAAATTTGTGAATATTATCAATTTTCTTTATCATATTTGTTTGACGTTAATACAAGATTTCTTTTCGTTATCTTATTTTCGTTCCCTTTTAACAGGTTTTTTTCTTCTAATATTGGTCCAATTGAATAGCATCAGTCTTAACTTCGTAGCAAATATTAGAGACCATTACCTCGTAGTCGAATACGATTGCACGGTTCTATGAAAAACCCTTTAACCAAAGGAAGACATTGACTAACACGTAACCGACAAATCCCAATTCGTAGCGGAAAATGCCCATTGTCTCAATTGCCTTGCATTAGGTGTGCTACTCGTGCCACTCTTCTGCTTAATCTATTGGAATATTAAAAACTCCCATAACACTGCCGTGACAATATTCTCGCCAACATTAATAAGTGTGTGACAGAGACAAATGGGGTTTAACGTACACTCGACACGAACTAGGTTATTGCGGAACTAACACATGATACAATTTTATTTCAGTAATTTCTGTTGCGGGAACCGGAGTGCCCGGAGAAAACCCGCGAGGCTGGACAGTTGTCCCTATTCTCAGTCACGTACAATCGGGGAATCCAAACCATGCCACTTGACTCAATGACAAACCTTATGATACAGCGCACACGCACTAACCATTCGACACCCCCCCCCCTCCATTAATGACTATATCAGATTTGTAGGGTTTTTGGGGGGAAGGGGGAAGGGGGAGTATGTATTAGTTTACCCAGTGATTTCATTGTTTATAATACGCTTATAATAATCCAGTAATTTATTTATGATATTATGTTGTAAATAGCTAATTATATTATCAGGAATCAGCCACATTTCCTCCTACAGGAAACTGCTAGCAGGTTGACGACAGAATCGGAAGGAACTCCACTTCTGCTCCGACAGCATCGTTCGTCTCAACACATGTCATGTCGCGTGCACATCATAGAGGCGGTGCCATTAAGGATCAATTTAGTGTTAAGAGAAATGAATTGTTCAAGAAGTCGCTTTAGTATAACATGTTATTATAATCTTCGTTCAGCTCTACAGCTTTACGGTTGACATTCTCGATCAACAGTTTTTATAAAATCATGTTGCAAATTAATATTAAAGTATAAAGTGTTTAATGTAGATATATCTAACTAAATATCATCCAAAGTCTTCGAAATTGAAAACAGGAGTTATTTGTCAATTTAAATCAACATTGATGTTGTGATCTTACGGGGAAAAGTCGGGCTTCTGATATCCAATATTTAAGCGAAATAAACATTTTACCATTGGTACACAAATCATATACCATGATGCGCTTAAGCGCCATTTGTGATATCAATAAGGGACTCGAAGAACAATACTAGTCATATTTCACAAGTACTTTCAAACGGTGACGCCATATTCTAATCTAGAGAGCATGAGCAATAAATACTATTGGTATAGACTGGAATGACCAGACGCTAGAGATTGTCATTCCTTTGAGACTTTTGACGTATTTCCCCGAACATAACTAATTAGAAATGAAAGTAAAAATGGAAACGATTGAATTTGCGATTTAGCTCCTTAAATTACAGCAGAGAACGGTACCATAGCTTTGATATTGTAGAAAAGTGATTGACATCAATATACATGCACGATACTCTACTAAACCCAATCAGACGAAAGAATATACACAATTTTAAACAGAGATTTAAAATAGAGGAGTTGCACCTCAATTCTTTTGACCTTAAAATGGTCGAAAAAGACTACAATTTCTTAACTAAATGTCAATTAATCAGTTTTAGTTATGAAAAGTTGGATACTATAATCGGGATCGGCTACTTCAACTGAAGTTTGAAGTAACTTTATGAACTTTCTTAACTAGGCGTGCGAGGATTCTTCTGAATTCTACGAGCGAGGACAAAACGACTACTCTCGCACAAATTAGGAAGATTGGAGAACAGCAAACGACTTGAGTAAATATTGACATTGTGAGAGGAAGAAACGCGGTCGTAATATCGGCACTAGTGGCACACAGTGAAATATTAGCCAAATGGTCTTAAAACTAATAATAATTGATATTTCCTTCTTTATGACATGGGCGAATGGTTATAGAAAATCTTAAATACGTGTCGAATTAGTATCAAAGACAACTCAAATAGCGCCAACTCCCCCGTATAAATTGCACAAGCCAGGATTTTCATTTTATTATAACAATTTAGTCTTTAAAACCGCACTGAATTTTCAATGATTTTCGTGTAAAGGACAATGACATTGAAAATTAGTTTAAAGTCAAGAGACCACATGTTCAGGGCCGAATTAGGACTTTTAAAGGCCATGAGCAATGAAACGTTACACCAAACAGCAAAATATTTTTTTTTCTTTCGTTGGGTGTGCTGAATTTTAAAAAAGCATGTTTAATTATCATTATGTGCTGTCTTTCAAAAGAAATAACATGTATACGGTAATTAAGCGGCTTAGTAAGTGATATATTATTAAATGTCACATTTCTGGATACCCTGCTTTCCAGCAAATCAGATAATGTATTAGCTTTCAATTTTAGGGGATTTAGAGATGGAATTATGAGGCGTCCATGATATTGGCACCAAAAAATACGATGGGAATCGCACAGTAGTGCTTACGACCTACTCACTAGGTGGGCGTTTCAGTATTCATGGCTGATGTGGTTCCCATCAAGGTCATATTATAATATGCCCAATTCCTACCGCAGGGAGTCGGGTCAACAATGATAGCCCACTATTCAAGTGTTGAGTGTCCAAGAGTCAGAAATTATTATAAAGTAACATCTTAACATCGTACGTGGGAACCAAAAATCAGTCAAACCCGTCAATACAACATCACCATTGTTATCAAGGATTTCAAAACAAACTCGCACTTCTGATTAACTCGGAAAACAAACATACAAATTCCTCGTGCAACAAAAACTTGTTATTTGTTACCATAGAAGCTCGTGTAGGTATTCTTTATCCAAATAAGGCCGTGTCGTCTGCAAGTCAAGTCAGAGTTTAACGTCAGGTTCAAAACTTGTTTCGTACCATCAAACAATCTAAGTTATATTTGACCAGACACAAATACCATACACGTAACCCTTTTATTCGATCAAAAGTTACACAAGAAATGAAAAAATTGACATTATTTCTAGCTTTGTTAGATTTAAGACATACCTTTTAATTCCAAGATCAGAGATTCAATAGCGATTGTTAGAAGTTTGAGAAGTCCATGTGCGCGCTCTGCCTGGAACAAAACGTTCCGCTGTATTGTTTCCCTGCTTTTCAGATATTTTGAATGTTTAAGCCAGTTTTTTTATGTTTAACTAAAACAATGAATATTTGAAACACATTTCGGAAAATTGAGTCTTCGGACTATATGAACCTTTTGAGTTTGGAGCATATAGGAGGACTCATATAAAACCTTCGGTTTTTGAAGAAAGACATCAGAAGACGTTTATTCTAAATTATTAGTAGGTGTCAGGGGCGGATCCAGGAATTTTTGCAGGAGGGGGTTCCTGTAAAGAAAATGTGACAGTTGACAGTGCATGGTGCCATTATCGTCTCTAAATTTTGATTACATAGGCATACATACTGCACATTGAGCTTTTAAAAGAGAGAAATCCAGCATCCCGCTTGACGTCCATATTAATAATGATATAGGATCACATTGCGATTCAATTTAATCGATGCAAGGCATTCATATTTTTTAATGTAGCCGAGTAGGGTGGGGTTTGCCCCCCCCCACCTCTGGACCCGCCCCTGGGTATTCTCCAAATTGGTTTGCGAAGCATATTAAACAAATTAAATAAGCGTCATTTATAAACACTGAATCCCGTTCTTTCCCCGATTAGAATTTTTTGGTGTGACTATAGCAAACCCCACATTAAACATGCACTATGTCTGAAAGTTTGACGCGTCTATAATCAGGTGTCGTAGTTAAGAGGAAATTCCTCTAAGTGACCTGGGCCACAAGGAACTTCAAAGGTACACAAACTCATCACAGGTCTGATTTTCAGTTCTCTAAAGATATCATATTTTGATAGAGAAATAAAACCAAACTACGAAAAAACTTTTGGGGCCCTCTAAAATGATATCATATATCAAGTTTGGCAGGGACCGAGAGCTTTTTGAGGGTATTTCCTAATAAACCCAACAGCTGTTTTTAAACTGAATTTAAACCAGTGTGAAAAATAATTAAGGTTTAATCGAAAAGGGGAAAATCGGCGGAACAGGCTGGGGAACTGTGTATGTCAATACCATGGTCGATCCCCAGGTTAGTGGGCCAGCACCTTACTCACGCCACCACGGCCCCTTGATGGAAAACACGGTCTTGTAAGGAGCGAAAATGTGAAAAAAATGAGTCAAAGACACATGGAAACTTATTTCGATTCCAACCGTCAGAGGTTTTTCTTTTTTGTTGCATTCAAGACGCTAAAAAGCCTATAATGTCAATGTATACTTTCTGATATAGTTTTGTATATAGATTTTATGACCTAATTGATCTGATAATGTAAAAGGCTTTAATTAAAGATTTTCTAAACTAAATTAGTTGTTAGCTCTGTGTTTAGTGTGGAGATAATTATATTTCATATATACTATAATTAGTTGCAGGCACCGAGCCAGAGATACACAAATATGGTTTTACAGCTAATTTCAGCCGCAAACAACAATCTTTTAGTGGACTCGGTGATTTAATTCTGAACGGACTATTTTTCAGGTAGGCTGGGGTGGTGGGAGTTGAGCCACGGTGGCTAGGTGAGTAAGACGCTGGCTCGTTAGTCTTGTGGGCGCTGGTTCGCTCCCGGTGTTGGCCGAGAAGGTTATCGGGATTTTCCAGCGTGGTCCCCCCCCCCCACGCTGTCAGTGGTGGAAAGGACATATGTCTAGTGTTCGGATGGAACGAAGAGGACAGCTACGGATGAGACAAAAAACTAAGGTCCCGTGTACACATTGGCGTGACAGTTTGAATTCGATATAAGAGCAGGCCGTAGCGCCGCTGTCCGGGCAAAATTTCTCCCATAGCTACTGCAGTATGGCGTATGCTCGGAGCAGTAGCACGTTAACCCCCATTTTATTTCATTTACTTCTCAGTGGCCTGGTTACCGCCGATTTTGCATGAGGCACTATATAGGTCCAGTGGTATCTATCTAACAACGATAAGTTTTTATAAGCTGTGTGGAACAAGCTAGAATCAGTGTATGATGCCAGTTGAGCATTATTATTACGGTCTTCACAGAGTCTTATTGGTGCCATTAGTAGAGTTAGAAATCTTAGTATATTTATTGTAAGTTATCCGTATCGTAACGCGGTAAGAATTTGTGGATTTTTAAGAACTTTCGCTTATTGGACGCCAACAGGATATGTTTCTAATTTTCATTTTCAAATTTCAATTACGTGTTTCTACCTTGAAGGTACGGTCTGTGATAAGACTTCCTGGAATGTAAAATATGTGTAATATACAGTCTGCATGCACGTGTTACGATAGGAGCTACAACTTTCCCACGCTGATAAAATGATTTTATCGCGCATGCTGTATATATATAACACAGGTAAAAAAACACAGGTATTACATATATAACCTTTGATCTCTTGCGGTATCTCGCTAGTATATCTTTCATCTATATTTAACTGGCACCATGTTTAAATTAAACCTACGTAACCTAATGTCTGTGTTTGGCAGACGTAATCCAAAGTCGCATTTCCCGCAAAGCAAACGGGTCTGTTAATTAGGCTCGTCTTCCTTAGCCCAGTCGGTGCAGAGAAGTAGAACGTTACATGCCAGACCATGGTCTGTGCCGTACGGTTGCATTCGGGCGAGATATTCAAGATGACCCACTGCACTGGTGTCGTGGCATAACACAACTCTAGCAGAACTGTTGATTAACTCAGAGTATCATGAACACAACCTGTTCTCTGAATGTGCCAAAGCTCAGCCAATTCCCTGTTCGAAGTTGCTTCGAACACTTGTACAGGAACGGATCCAGGAATTTTTGCAAGAGAGGGGGTTTGCCAGGTTTCTGTTACGGAAATCTGCCATCATCGTCTCTAAATTACATAGGCATACATACAAATTGGGCTTTCTTAACAGAGAAATCATTTTTATACTGATGTAGGATCACTTTGTGGTGTAATTTCATTGATGCAAGGCATTAATTTTGTTTTTATGTAGCTGAGCGGTGGGAGGGGGGTGTAGAGCCTACGCGTATCCAAACCCCGACAAGTCATTTAGCATTCATCCGGGCTATCACTCGAAGAAATTATCGAGCACCAGGAATAGCTCATCTCACGGGCGCCTCCCGTGCTCCGTCATTTAGCATACACCGTGGTTGTCCCTTGGTGGAATTGTGGAGTTGAACACCAACAACACCCGACAGATTCTTAGCACATCGGGCGCAACCGGCATAGCACTAGCTTGTATCGTAGAGGGGCACGAGCTTCACACACACCCAACAATTCCGCGAAATATTTTTTTTATTGTGGCTTTGTTATCGTCATGCAGTTAAAGCTGCAAATAGGTCAAAGGGCAGCCAAGAATATCATTTCCAATTTTATTTCCAAATCATTTTTACTATTCAAAATAGCTCGATCACCAAGTACATTATATGTTACCACATGATTGATGTTAGCCTGGCGATTATTTATGATAATTTGACTTAGTATGGATAATTTTAATTTCGCTTACGCCAGAGCCAGTCATTTTGTTGGTTCAAATCCCTATATCTTTGACATTAATGTGGAAGATTTATAATTTAAATAATGAAATTTGTAATTGGCCTTTTGTCATGTTGCCCTTTTAAAAAAATCCACTTATAAGACAAGGTAAGATTTATATGACGCGCGTTTTGCATCTTGGATTGTTTCTCACGAGGATAAAGTTCTATATACCTCGAGGTCACATACTGCATCTGTCGTATTCCTAAAAAAACTGTTCCAGCATTTGGTGAGAAGAGATGGCAACAAGACACAATTAGATTCTAGAAATCTTATTATAGTTCTGTTGTACAGAAACGTCAGACAGAAGATATAAATTGTATGCTGCCATTTTAAACTTGAAAATGTTAACAAGATTCCCTTCCTCTGGGTCAAGTCAGCTCTATTATAACCTCATCAGCTATTTTCTTGGCTGGAATTCAAAATTAACATAACGAGTTCAGGAAGGGATAGTTTCAGACATTATATTAAATTTACTGTATCTAAACGACATTGTGATAGTTTACCTAAATTTTGGAAAAGGTATATCCAATATGCGATGGAGTGGGGGTGGAACACTTTTGGTCTATTGCATTAAAAGGGTTATTCTTCTGTTGGAACAGCAGAAAGATGATACGACACACCTAAAACAGTTTTATTTTTTTTCTGTTTTTCAAAGGTGAGCTGGGAAGGAGCTTGCGAGTATGGTAGGATCCATATGTCCCGCTACAGGGCTCTCTGGGCACTGGGACAAGCCAGGCGAGGGATAGGGTCCGGGGAGACTCTCGCTCTCCGGGCTCGAATGTTTAAAAGATACATGTTTCTAGCGTTCTATGGGGGTCACTTTGCTGAAATAAAACATATATGACATACCAAATACATCTACTCTAGGCCCGGACAAGGCTCCGATTACCTGTCGGGGCCCGGATACGCTACAGGGACGACCGCCCGGGCATGCGGTTTATAGTTTTTAAATTATCAAAGATATTCAACCAAAAATTCTTGATAAAACAACCTTTCAACAATTTTATCCGAGATGGCTGCCAAGTTTCACCGGATCAAAATAACTACAATTGCAGTTGCAAAGGTCATAAAACAGGCTTTCGAATATGCCGCCATTTATATCAGACCAATATACCATTACTTTGTGGTCGCATTAATCAAAGAATCACAAATTTTGGCTGTGTCGAGACTTCTGGCAGAACTTCAATGAATCCTCCACATAATGTATCACCTCTTGACTTGTAATTATCTGCATGAAATAAAGAAAGAATGTCGAACAGCCACATCGTAAAATTGGTCAACAAAAACAATATTGCAACGTTAAAAGTGTCCATGATTACTGTGATTGCTCTTTCTACTAGTCTGATATTATCCATTGCCAACATATATGTAGGGGTGGGGGTGCTGTATATTACATTCTCCCACTACTGTTTACCATGTAGCTAAGTAAGTAAGACGCTGGCACGCTGGCTCGCTGGCCTGGGGTTTCGGTGTTCGATCCCTGCATTGGCCAAGAAGTTTATCCTGATTTTCCGGCGTGGTTCCCAGTTGTCTGTGAAGCAGGGCGGATGGCCCGACAAGCAAGGACAACTGCCTAGACGTTCGGATGGTATGTAAAACCGAGGTCTCGTATACACATTGGCGTACACTTAAAAGATCCATTGGCAGTTGGAATTCGATATAGCACACTGTATGCCGTATGCCCGTCTTCAATAGCCCAGTTCAGAGCAGAACAGTAGGACGTTAAACCCTATTTCATTTCATTTGTTTACCCGGGGAGGAGATATTAATTATTCGATTATTATGCGGCATGTCACACACGATGGTGAAAACTGTTGAAATTCTAGCATTAATTTTCTAGCTATGTTCATTCTATTCAAGCGGTCACACTCCTTATAAAAATAAATATCTCAAATAATCGGATCACTTTTAGGGCGACATTCGAATTACGTGCTTGTAACATCTAACATGAAGTGCGGATCTCATAATGTAATATTTATCCTTCATTATTTGCCACGCCCTTATTGTAGTGTTCTATTGACCACATGCGTTGATGCTGTGACCAGGTCACATGAAACTCATCATGAGATTGCTACAAGTATTTATCGTGTTATTATGAAATAATATAAATTACAATATGATTACTGTATGCCTGGACAGCTGGACATCATAGACTATTCTCATTAATAAATTGTTCTTTGATCTGATCACAGATTGGACAACATTCATAATTCATTAGTACATTTTAATAGAGATCTGATTGGCTGGTATGACGTCGTCGCTTGTTAAATAGTGGTAATGCGAAAGCCTTCTTTAATCACTGTAGAAGATGACTGACCATTAACTTCACGTGCAGTAAAGGTCAACGTGTGATGTTACGCAATACTGCGTTGACAACATATGGTCTGATTACATCGGACGTGGTAATACAAACTGGTCTTGACAGATATACTTCAAACACCATAAATTTTTTTTTTTTATGAATATTTGAAAAAATCGTTTAGAATTTGGCTTGCAGAAGAGCAAAAAAATTAATACTGAGAGCCAATGGAATATGTTCTTCTGGTCTGGCGAAAAACCACGTATGGTATAAATTTATTCTTTGAATATGTATTTAAAATTGTAACGGTTTAAAACAGAAATAATAATCAAAACAACACCTTTATACAGAATGTCGTTTAAGAAACACGTGGTTTGAAATCCATGTCAAAATATTTCTAATACTTGTGTTGTCTTGTCATGGAATTTAAGCAGTGGTTTAACAAAAGATCTGTCGGTATTAGGCTACAAGAGCTAAATTTGACACTTCTGCAAATCCCTCGGGCTAAGTTTCCTTTATTGAATTAATATAAAGAAGATTAGAGTCAAAACCCAACATT
The DNA here is from genome assembly GCA_948474765.1 of Patella depressa. NCBI lineage: Eukaryota > Metazoa > Mollusca > Gastropoda > Patellidae > Patella > Patella depressa. The sequence goes on from OX419719.1 coordinate 53,974,814, forward strand.
TGAAAACATCTGTTTCGTGATCAATGCCATCACTCAGCTTTAGTCACCACGCTGTTAGAATAACGCCTGGTATAATCATGTCTACAAATGTCGCTCTATCTGATCCTTTCATCTGACGGGCGTAGCAATCTTTATCATGTTCACCAGTGTAAACAGTATGTATCGAGCACATGGCGCATTAATAATTGAAGACTGAATGTGTGAAATGGTTGTGCATATTTCATGCAATTATGATCAAACTACAGACAAGAGAAGTCGAAGAAAAGACGAGTCGAGATAAATCGCACATTCAATTTCACAAATTAATTTAATGCCCGTGCTTAACATGTTCCATAGTGGAATTCTTTTTTCAGAGTTATGTAAATTGCCTCGTATTCAACGAGTGGTGGAACAAAACGCGACACGGTCTAAGAGCATCCGATCCCTTTCTGTTGATCTGAATTCCCGAAATTCAAAAAGAAACTTTCGGGTTCGAAGTCATTTAGAAAAGTTTATTGAGGTAGACTAGAATAAATATTTAGAACCACCACATATAGAAGCAGGTCCGTAACTAATGGGCGGGAGCCAAAAATAATCGACCCCGAGAAAAAAAAATATTATGGGTAGTTCTATCCAGATATGGATTTTTCACCTTTTTCAGATCTTCAAATCAGGGGGGATATACATTGTCCGTCAATTTTACACTTTCCTTGAGAACACCCCCCCCCCCCCTCCACTCGTTGCTCTGCTCGAGCTAGTTACGATCAGCACTCTGAACACCGAGAACTTCGAATGGCCGCTATATTGACATTTTATTGCACAATACTGTATCTTCGGCGTCGTGCTAAATATTTTGATACCAACTGTTGTTATTTGTGGGTTAGGGTAAGGAACAAGTGTTGGGCTTGGTCCAGGGTTAGGGCTAGCCCTGTTTACATCTCGAGACTTTGACGAAATCTACAGGTCCTAGCCCTTACCCTAATCATAACCCACAATCCGCGTTCTCCAAATATGTAGCACGACGCCGAAGATCCATGAGTATTGCGCCATTTTATTCTGTGATTCTAATCCGTTTCATACTCACAAAGACTACAGTTTCGGTCAACTGCAGCTTCGTGTCTGTTCTCAAGCGGGGATAGTTGCAGACAGACAGCATAACATTCGTATGCTGCAAAAGATCCCTGATTTGTCCAGGCACAAACCTCTCAAGGATTCCACAGTTAACAATTTGATCAGCTTGGTATATAATGTCAAAAACAGTGATGATGTTGTCGTCGTAACGTTGAAATGTAATCCATTAAATTCGCCCTGAAGTTTTACATCGGTTCCTTCATACCCCTGTGGCTGGAGTACACTGCCACAAATGAGGCCCTATGGGCAGAATCATGTAAACGTATGGGTACTGGGCGGTATAAGAGTAGGCCGTAGCGCCGCTGCCCGGGCAAAATTTCCCTCATAGCACACTGTATGCCCGTCTTCCATAAGCCCAGGTTAAGTGCAAAAGAGTAGGATGTTAAACCCCATTTCATTTCATGTGAGTGGGTAGGGGCTCGTGTAAACTGCTTTGCTCGGGGTCTATGTTAAGACAGCGTTCCAAGATAATTTCACGGCTACTCATGCTGAACCCATTTAAATTTTAAATCCAATGAAGTATATAGTCAGAATCCTAGTAAATCTCCATAAAATCTTCAAATTAATACACATGGACTATACGTATCATTGTTATCTATGTCCGTTGATTCGTCCACTGTTTTATTTGAATACTGAGCGCAAGTTTATAATATACATATACTCGAAATCCCCGCCATCCCCTCAAAATGTGTGGGTTTTTTTGGTTTTTTCTTTTAAAAAATCTACCGCAAATTGCGTGTTTTACATCCAAACTCATGAAATCTTGTGAACGCGTAAACAGAATTCCCGGGGCAATCTCGATCTCAGAGATGACTTTATCCTTTGTTGATCTCTGGTAAACCTCGCCGGCCATTTTGAATGTCACATCATAGGATTATAATTATACGATCTATGGTCACCCGATGTATCCTTTCGTCGTTCTCTAGGCGATAATCCAAGATGGCAACTCAAACTCGCGTTTCTTCAGACATTTCACGTATCAGCCGAATCACTCACATGGTGCAAAATTAAGAATATCTCTCTTTAATTCAAAACAACTTACATGGCGTCTAATACTGTAGGACTATCTCAGAATTGTTTTTATTTATAAAACTGAAATCATAAAGGGCTGAAAATAGTTTGGAGAATAAACAGCTTAATTTTGTGTTAGTCTTCATCTGGAAATGGAGACCGGTGTCCCAAGCTGTTTTATGCGGTGTCAGGCGCGGATCCAGAGGGGGGGTTTGGGGGGTCCAAACCCCCCCCCCCCTGCTCAGCTACATAAAAAAAAAATAATGCCTTGCATCAATGAAATTACATCACAAAGTGATCCTACATCAGTATAAAAATGATTTCTCTGTTTAAAAAGCTCAATTTGTATGTATGCCTATGTAATTTAGAGACGATGATGGCAGATTTCCGTAACAGAAACCTGGCAAACCCCCTCCTGCAAAAATTCCTGGATCCGCCCCTGGGTGTGTGGATAAAACCAGACCTCATAAACTTTTTTAAAGTTTCAGTCTTCTGCAAACACTGTTTTGGCATATTTTATGGGGGTAAACTAAAACATCACACCAATACAATGTTTATCAGGGGGTGCCGTATTCATATTTTTTCATGACTTTTACATATTGAATGTCACGCTTGAGTTATGAACAACACGACAGAGAGATTAGGGGAATTTTTATGGGGAGGATCCAAATGAAACAACTTGATCACATAACTTTAGTTTATGAGGATGCACATAGGCGTACGGGCTCGATGACAGGGGGGGGGGGGGGGCAACGCCGGATTAACCATGGGGCACCATGGGGCACAGGCCCCAGGGCCCACCACATTAGGGGCCCCCCCCCCACAAAAATCTCTGTTGCGCGCCTCGAGCATGGTCGGACCGAGGACTCCAACGGCCGGTGACCTGGTGACGGGGCCCCTCCGATGCTTCGACGGCCCTCCATCGGAAGTCCCTGGGGCACCCTCAATCCATGGTGTGTTGCGATCGAAATCCGAGAATTCGGTGTAATCCGGTGATGTCGAGAGATCTTCTATCGGACCGACCATCATCTAACTCGAATTATCGTATAACTCGAACAAATTACACGTCCCCATCATTTCAATAAGCGCGAATTTTGCCTCAGTTTGACGTACGATTGTATATAAGCTGTAATTGTTGTTGATATTTGTTGATATTTGTTGTGGGTATAAGTTTAATTTGATGAGATGCACACCATGATCACACGAAATATTCATATTTCTTGATTAAATCTCGTATTACCATTTTGTTTGTCAAACATCGAGTCCGGCTTGGTCGTAACGTTACGGCCTCCATTCATCCAAATCATCGTGGGGGTATAATACGATTCCGAATCAAGTTACCCCGTTATTTATCACTGAGCGACTATAAAATTAGGTTTGATGTCGCTCTGCCCACTTACAGTCCCCTCCTCTAGAAATGTCATCATTTCTTTCATAGCACTCGCATGGATTGGTCCACTGAAATAACGCCAGAATGCGCTAATTTGGTGGCAGAATTTTATTTTTTTCTGGGGGAAGTACTTCTAAATGGCTCCAACACAAGTGCCTGAAATGCCAGGAAATCACGTTTCTGGCCTCCAATTTCTGAAAATTTCTTGGGGGGGGGGGGGAGAAAACCACCAGACCCCCTATGCGGGGCTCTTCGGCGCTCGCAGTCAGTGATCAGGGGCCCCCACATGTTCCAGGCCCCAGGGCCCCCACCATGGTTAATCCAGCGGGGCAGAATCCGTTTAATGTCCGAAAAAATTTGGGGTTTACAGAAGAAGGCGCCGGTCTTCCTCGAGAGGCGAAGAAGCGTGGCTTACCTTGTATGGGCCCCCACCCATTAGCCGGCCACATCCTCAGCCCCTCCAAAGCATTCTGCAGCCCCCCCCCCCCCAAAAAAAAACAAACATTCCGTACCCCCCCCCCCCCCCCAAAAAAAAAAAAAAAAAAATTATGAGCTGGCTGACTCGAATTCCAATCAACAATCAATCGTTTACATTCACGCGTTTTCCTGCTATTCCAGCCTGTGAATACAACAACTTCAATTTTGTCCACAAGCCTACCTGGCTGACCAGAATTCCAATCAACCAACCAATCGTCGCGGGTTATGGGGGACGGGGGGCGAGCACCCTCCCGTAGAAAATTCAAACAAATGCGTTTTCTGCTATTCTAGCCCGTGTAAACAACTCCAAAAGTATCCAATTAGGGTTCGTTGACAGTCAGGGGAGCAAAACTAGAAATGCCCGAAGCAGGTTTACAGTTAGTCACTAAAAACAACGAGCGCAAAGTTCGGGAATTGATAAGTTTGGTAAGTATTGAAGCAACGGTTAGATGTTATAAAACTCGCGAACGTTCCATAAGGACATGGTTTACAGACAGCGGCGCCAGTTTTCTTCGAGAGTCGAAAGGCGAAGAAGCGGAGCTGACCTTGTATTTTGTATGGACCCCCAACCAAGAAAATTCTGGAATATTTGACGGCCTTAACAAACGCGTTTTACTGCTATTCCAGTCCTAAAATTTGTGTTTTATTAGATTTCGGGCATTTTATTTTGCCATTTGGGGGGGGGGGGGAGGGGCCAAGACCCGAACACACAAAATGTTTGAAATACGTAACTGGTCAAAGGGTGGGGCGGTGGTGCATATCCAATGGCTCGTGCCCGTGGCCAAATATCCGTCATGAATACTAATTGTGCGTTAGGGCTAGGCCATGGAGGTGTATGCTCTATGGTCTAGGCCCAGTCCAGTGCAAGTGAAAAAAAAAACGAAGCATCAATTTTACGTGGGAACATGGGAGAAAACTGCGTTTTACAAACAAGCCTGTGCGAGTAGTCCCCCATTCAATGAATGATAGATCGTTAGTTACTGTTAAATTGCATTTTGTTAGCGTAATATACAATGCCAAAGAGCGACAAATAAACATGAGCAAACTTGTCTTTTCCTCTCCATGGAAACCACAAGACTGGATATTCGCGTTTAGGGCACTTGTTCAAGAGCAAGTAACTCTATTCTTGGCGAAGAGCGTTCCTTCGTTGGTGATAAATAATGGCAGACGGTATGTTTGTTTATATTTTTGTATTTTGGGGGGTATATTTATCGACTTATTTGCTTTATGATTTCGTTAATAGTTGAGTAAAATCATGTTTGATTATAATACAACGATATGCAATACAAAACTCCAAGGTTTGCATCTCTTTTCAGGAATATTAAATCGACCTTTTTGTTTCAAATTATTATAAAATTTGTTTTCTTGTCTTGTTGAACTCAAAAAGTGGTCAAGTGCCAGTACGACAGTCTAGTCTATGCGAAAACGCAATTTCGACTGTTCTCATCTGTTACAGATATTTTTATCACCCAGAAGGTTTATATTAAAGGGACCCTCCCAATAAGAACAGAGTCTCAAAAATTAAAGTCAGAGTATTTATGAAATTTATGGACTAAAATATAGGCCTAGAGGCGTGGTGTATTTACCTTGTCGCAAAATTTCAACTCAAAATATTGATTCGTTTGGACGTGAACGTCAACACTGCTTATCCGGACACGTAACCCTTTTAAGATTTCGGGTCAATTTTTTCATTGGGTGACCTGATAATCGATTCCCGTTTCTTGATAGGTCTATACTATACAGTGAATGACCCATGTACTGTACTTGATAACAAAGGGTAAATTCTACCTACATATTATTTTTATAGAAAAAAGTCTGGTTTTATCCAGATACTGTATAATACAACGGCCTCCATTTCCAGATGAAGACTGTCAGGTTTAAGTTATTTACAAGCGTATCACAAATATCATGCTAGTTGGTCGGCCTTAGGTAATGGGTTTTAAGGGATTTTAACACAAAATTAAGCAGTTATATTCCCCAAAAAGTTATCGGGATTGGCCCTTTAATCAAGACTTTGTGATAAGGTTTTCCCTTCGAAATTATTATTTTTAATATTTGTACAATTAAATAATTAATTGATTGTACTTTTAAAAACTTTGTAGTCCCAACTTCGTATTGTTATTAATATTAAACAACCCCCCAAAAAAACAAAAAACAACTGAACCCAAAATTCAAAAAGTATTCTTAAAGTAGATGAATTTCTAACTCAATATATTATTGAAAGCACAAATTATTTGGCAATTTAAATCAACATTAATTGATGTTGTGATCTTACCGGAAAAAGATTGGCTTCTGATATCCAATATTTAAAACAAAATACACATTTTACCATTGGCATTGGTACACATTTGTAACACAAGACTTGAGGAAAAAGGCTTGACATATTCCACGAGTCATGTCAAAGGGTGACATCATATTCTTAAATAGAAAGCATGCACAATAAATATTATCGGTGTAGACTGGAATAACCAGATGGTAGAGATTGCAATGTGATTGAGACTACTGGTGTATTTCGCCAAACATAACTGATTTGAAATTGGAGTAAAAACCTAAACGAATTAAAGTAGCTAAGTCTCTAACTCAATAATATCAATATCATCAAAAGTCTTTGACGTTGAAAACACAAATTATTTGTCAATTTAGGCTACATCAACATTGATGGTGTGGTCTTATCAGGAAAAGATGGGCTTCGGATGATATCCAATATTTAAGACGAAATAATTTTTTTGCCATTGGTACACGTCTACACGAATTGTGTACCATACAGCGTTTCAGACTCATTTTCAGCTATTGACCCAAAGAACAAGGCTAGGTATTTGCGATTTACCTCTTTTAATGTAAATCATTTTATTTACATTCATATTACATTATTATATGCGCTGCAACCCATTTGTGTCAATTTAATATTAATATTAGCGATTTAGCCGCTTTAAATAGATTGGGGGGAGGACATGACCGAAGGGTTAGCGTGTGTTTATTGCATTGTAATCATAAGGTCTGTTGTCATTGAGTCAACTGACATGGTTTCGATTCCCCACTTGTTTATGACAAGGAGTAGGGACGTCTGTCTAACCTCATGGGCTTTTCTGAGTCCTTTGGTTTCCTCCCACACAAGCAAATTATTCAAATAAAATTGAACCATATGTTAGTCCAGAAGTGACCTAGTTTGTTTCGAATGGTCATTATGCCCAATTTCTCTCCCTCTTTCTTAACTAGATTGATTGACTGTAACAAAATAATGTTTGTTTACTAAGTGAAGTCATGACTCATAGAGAGGTAAACAATGGTCATTATTTATGAATATTCTTGTGAAACTTAAGCTGTTAGAATTTCTAACTAATATCCCTAAGCTTATTCAACAATGAATAGTATGATTCATACATAAAGACTGATCGATGACGACAAATTATGTTGGTTTGCATAGACTTCTTCATTGACGCTTTACGGATATAAAGCTAAATTCATGCTGACTATTGTTTTGACAGTGTTCACCTACAAATACGATAACAATTTACATTGATGTATCAAAGAGAAGAGTTCTAAGTTAGACTAACTGATAGAATCCTTGGATAAATTAACCCCCACCCCATTTCAGTGATATATTGTTATTTATTTTAGATCAAGCACAAAGTGTGGCAGCTGTAGTGACAGAATCTGTGAATGAACCACAAGAAACGGTTCCTCCCGTAGCAGCTCCAGAAATTCCTGAAAATGTTCAAGTAAGAAATTTAATTTTTTTCATTACTTGAAACAGAGAATTATGTTAATCCATCAAGATAATAATAATGAATATTTATATTGCACACATTCCATCCGAACAGTATGCTCATGACACAGGTTTGTTTAGCTCCCATGAAAGAGAAATAATTCAGAAATATTAGAATGAAGAACAGATTCTAGGAAGCGTTAATCCACAAGGAACAATAGTGCCAGATCCACCATAAAGAGTAACATTAAGCTTATGACACATGGAAGCAATAAAACCATCATGATGCACTTTCTTCCTTTGTGTAAACAAAAAATATCAATCTATCAACGATTCTGTAGTAGATATATATATTTTTATTATAGAAAATAATAGCCAGTGAAAAAGAAGCATCTGAAGCCCCTGCCAGTAAACGTCCAAAAGTTGATGTCCAGTCTCTTCCAACCCGGGCTTATCTAGACCAGACAGTTGTCCCAATATTACTACAAGGCATGTCTGTATTAGCTAAAGAAAGGTTGGTATTTATTAAGAAAAAAACCTTTGATCATTTACAGTATCTTGGATAAATTCCCTTTATTTGATATCACCTAAAGAATGCCTTCGTATATCCAGTGGCATGCTCACCATGAGGCCAAAGTAATGAATTGCACACATACTGGCCTCTTATAGATGATGATTTACAAGAGTAGCTCATCACTGACATAAGACACAAAAACATTGAATATTAATATGATTAAGACAATACTTGCCAGTATCAACCACCGCAAGATATATTTCACATTATGAACTGATTTTCATTGTTTTCTTCACTGAAGTAGTCTGGACTGAAATCCCTGGACACCATACTGAATTATCATATTTATCCCATCAATACTTGGTATATATTATAAATATTGACTACCTTGGTCCTTTGAAAGAAAGCGTGAGAGAAAAGTGATATATTTAATTTTGGTTGATCCCAAATTCCAGAAACATTGCCCCTATATCATCTCAAAATATTCGCTAAAATTTGATAAAGGTATTGCACATCCATATTATCATTATTTTGTTTATTGTCCCCCGCCTTTCGAAGAAAGTTGGGGGACTATTAAAATGGGTTCGTCCGTCTGTCTGTCTGTCTGTCTGTCTGTCCTTCTGTCTGTCCGTCTGTCTGTCCGTCACACTTTTTGGGACACAATAACTCTCTTCCTAATTGAGCTAGAATGTTCAAACTTGGTGTATGTGTTTATTAGGTCAATGCCTTGATGAAGTTTGAAGATGAGCATTTTCCGCTTAGGGTAAGCAGAGATAAGCAATTTGATTGGTTGATGCTTTGGGACACGATAACTTTAGTTCTAATTAAGTGAGATTGATGAAACTTGGTGTATAGTTTCATTATAGTAATACCTTGACTAAGTTCGATAATGAGCATTTTCTGCTCAGGGTAAGCAGAGCTATACGCAATTTGATTGGTCGAGAATTTGGAACACAATAACTCTCCTTCTAATTTAGTTAAAATGTTAAAACTTGGTGTATATGCTTATTAGGTCAATGCCTTGATGGAGTTCGAAGATGAGCATTTTTTGCTTAGGGTAAGCAGAGATAAGCAATTTGATTGGTTGATGCTTTGGGACACGATAACTTTAGTTCTAATTAAGTGAGATTGATGAAACTTGGTGTATAGTTTCATTATAGTAATACCTTGACTAAGTTCGATAATGAGCATTTTCTGCTCAGGGTAAGCAGAGCTATACGCAATTTGATTGGTCGAGAATTTGGAACACAATAACTCTCCTTCTAATTTAGTTAAAATGTTCAAACTTGGTGTATATGCTTATTAGGTCAATGCCTTGATGGAGTTCGAAGATGAGCATTTTCCGCTTAGGGTAAGCAGAGATAAGCAATTTGATTGGTTGATGCTTTGGGACACGATAACTCTAGTTCTAATTAAGTGAGAGTGATGAAACTTGGTGTATAGTTTCATTACAGTAATACCTTGACTATGATCGATAATGAGCATTTTCTGCTCAGGGTAAGCAGAGCGATAAGCAATTTGATTTGCCGAGACTTTGGAACACAATAACTCTCCTTCGAATTGAGTTAAAATGTTCAAAATTGGTGTGTATGCTTATTAGGTCAGTGCCTTGATGGAGTTCGAAGATGAGCATTTTCTTCTTACGGTAGGCAGAGATAAGCAATTTTTGGATGACACTTCGTGTTCAGTTTGATTGGTCGATACGTTTGAAAAAAATAAATGTGCGATTAATTAATATGTGTCATCTATTTATTTGGGGATTTCGGCGGGGGACATCAGCCTCACTGTTGGCTTGTTATTTTTGTTGTACGTTTTGAAATGCTGTTTGCAAAGAGTCGTTTAGTATTTAAATTTCACAGAGCTATAATGATTTGCATATGGGTTAATGTTTGTTATGGTTTTTTTTCAGGCCTCCCAATCCCATTGAATACCTGGCAGCATATCTTTTAAAGAATAAAAACCAGTTTGAGTGAAGTTATTGGAAATATTCATCATTATATAGTCATTACATTTTATACTTTATTATGTGTTAAATTATTACTTCATTCCTTGATGATTCTATACACATGACATTCTACATGTTAGACCAAGTATTTTATCCAGTTAACCATATCTTTTTTTATTGTTACTACTTTAAAACAAAACAAAACCCACCAAGACTTTGTTAACAAAGGAGGTTAGCCCTAATAGGAGATGAATTTGGTAATTTAACAAAAATAATGAGTCTATGCACAGATAAATATCTCTTCCCTGGTACAATTTTATGTACATATATTATTGGTGTTTCATATTAGATCAGAATTGATCTTGCTCAAGAGTTTCAGATGATATTTTCCCTATGCACGGAACTACGAAAAGATAATTAAATCCAATTTTCATATTTATGAAGATATAATTGTGTCACAAAATTTTTTCACCCTCACTGTCAACTAAAATTTTTAATTGAGAAAAATGAGTGACGATAATTGGTTTAGTTATTCACAGATTTATGTGAAAATATGAAAAAATGTAACAAATAGTTATAAATTGTTAGCTGTTTTTATATTATTGTGAATAAATCAGTAAATTAAAGATGTGTTACTGTAGAGATTTTACTTGTATATTATTGTATGTATCTAATAAACACTCTTACGATTATTATGTACTTATAAATTAAACTCTCCTTGGTTATTGGCATGTCTTGTTTTGACATAGGGGGTTGGATGGTGGAATGGTTAGCCTTCGTGCGTTGTATCATACGGTCCCTCACTGAGTCAACTGACACGTGGTTTCAAATCCCTGGTTGTACGTGGCAAGGAGTAGGGCCGTCTGTCCAACCTCATGGGTTTTCTCCGGGTACTACGGTTTCCCCTCACGGCTAAAGACCCCTACGAGCAAGCGAATTATTGAAATGAAATATAACCATTTTTAGTCACGAAATGACCTAATTTGTGTCGAGTGGACGTTAAACCCCATTTCTCTCTCTGGTTTGACATAGGTACCCAGTTTAGTGTTGTACCGAGAGCCACAGTGGCTCAGTAGTCAGCAAGGTGAGGTCTATGTTTGTTGATCAGGAATGCTCCTTAGTGGTTCACAAGATCAGTGATGCAGTCCTGGCAAGAAGCAGTGTCTAGTTGTTGGGATGGTACATATGTAAAACTGGGGCCCTGTGTACACATTGGCAGGCACATAAAGAAACTACAACAGCAGGGCGTAACTTTGTACTATACCTTTTTATACGGCCACAAGCTATCTAAAGACAGCAATGTATCTGTCAAAATACAAGTTTCCTTAAAATCTCAGAAGACTGTATCCTTTATTGTGCTGACAATAATTGCTGACATTTCCTAACAGGTCAATATTTTGAATTGAAATAAAATTGTGAGATGAATTCTATATCCAGTTTCATAATCCTCCATATTCAAAACAATTTCCACAGTTTCCGATTCAATATCAAACTAACATTTGACACTGTAATTTCACATGAAATTATTTTAATGGGGCTGAAAATAATATAGTTAGGGCTGAAGAGCTATGTATTATAAGGTCCATGCAAATATATATAATGTATAGTCTCCACCAATTAGTTTTATATCGTTTTTATTTCTAATATTAAAATACATGTAAATAAAATTTGTGATATAATAAATAATTTCAATATTAACAAATCAGATTTCATCTAAACAATGAGATATGGTGAAATAATTTTATTAAATATAAAATAACAGTGCATTAAAATACCATAATATGATTTATATAGGCTTATTTGAAAATCATTCATTGACCTTCATTATTAATGGCAGATTGAGTAGAAACATGACCTAATTAAACACAACATATGTTTCAGCTGTCATGGTTAATGGAGATACAGTCTGGGAGCCATAGTGGCTAAATGGGTAAGATGCTGGCTTGCTAGCCTATAGGTCGTGTGTTTGATCCCTGTAATGGTCAAGAGAGTTCATCAAGATTTTCCGATATGTGTCCCCTTGTCAGTAGTACAGGACAGATTGCTTGCCAAGGACAGCTGTCTAATCGTTTGGATGGGACGAAAAACTGAGGTCCCATGTATACATTGGCATGCATGTAAAAGATCCCTTGGCAGTTGGAGTAGGCCATAGTGCAGCTGCCTGCCTGGGCAAAATTTCTCTCATAGCACACCACTTCATTAGCCCTGTCAGAGTAGGACATTAAACCTCCATTTCATTTCATTACATATGCAGTCTGCACATGTGCTGCCGTCTGCAATTCTTCTTTTCGCTCAAATGTCCCTATTTCGAAGATTGAAAGAATTCAATTCCAGAATGTTCAATTGAGTATCCCAATGTTTTATAACATAATTTAAGAAGAGAGTGAGAAATGGAACTACTGTCTGACCCATGGTAAATAATAAACAGATTTCTATGATTCTGAACAAACTACGTTTATTATTTACCATGGGTCAGACAGTAGGTCATTTCAGGACTAACACGGTTCAATTTTATTTCAAAACAAGAATGGGTTTAATAAGTCTTTGTACTTGAAATAACCATGCAATTTAGGCCAAACAAAAAAATAAAATACTCTCATTCTCAAACAATCTTATCAAACATCCAAGTTTTTATTTCGGCGAAGGATTGCTACTGGGCTAAAAAAAACTTCCCATAGACATTTCAAGAGACTACATTTATAGGATTGTTTAATTATCCAATTTTATTTATGATGGTCAGTAACACATTTCTAGAGTTATTTCTTGTAAAAGATATACGTGCAGTAATTAACGGCACAGTTTTTTTATTTAATTTTTGAAATAAAAATGTGTTATGCGGCCTTTTTTGAAAGGGCATTATGTTAGATTTAGATAAAAAGCTGGCTGTTGCTACTACATGTATAATATTTCAAAAATAGATAATGCACAATGAATATAAATAATTGAAAATTTCACTCAAATTACTTTATTTTGAGCAAAGTTACCAATGGTTGTAGTTTTGACAAGATGTGTGCATTGAACCACCGTAGGCCTACTGGTCATTGAGATTTAGCCTTGCTTCCCCAGTTTTCAATTGAATCATTAAATGGCTGAGCATTTCTTATCTACTTAAAATCGGAGCCATCCGATGAGATCAAGAGTTGATTATGGTCTTTGCATGTAAATAAATGTCTAATTGATAATTTCTATAATATTTTTTTTATAAATGCTATTTTAATATTAGAATAAATAAAAACATGTTTGGCCCATATATGTACTAAACAACAATAGATAAACAAGAAATATAAATTTTTTTTACAAAAAGCAGTATAAGATAAAACAGTTATGTATGAAATTGTTACTACTGGCCTAATACGATCTCAAATGTAAGATATCTTATATCATTCAACTTGAGATGCAGCAGAAAAATATTCTAGCATTCATAAAATAGAAACATTAATTTCTTCCTCTTTTAGCAATATTCATGATTAATGGCCAACGAAAAAGGTGTTCATATCTATGAAACAAAAAGAGTTTCTAGTTTATATAAAATCCCTTTTAATTTAAAAAAATAGGTTGCCAGGCAACGAAACATACGCCCACACAGCAGCCAAATCGTCCGGGCAGTCAACAAGAATTGTCGCATATTAAGGAATTATCAGAAAATCATTAGAATTTGTTTGGTTTTTATAATCAAACGTTTTTTTTTTAAATCATATAATAATTGTGACCTCCAGAGGCACCACAAGCTAAAGAGGGTGATTTTTCGTACAATCAGGGGACATAATTCAGGAAGTAATGACCCGATGGGCGCAAATATCGAAAGGAACCAAGATCTTAGGGTTTAAAACATACCTGTCAAGTTTCATCAAAATCGATTCAAAATTGTGACCTCTATAGGGTCCACAACCTTGATATAACATATTTTCACACTATTCGTGTACAAACGGCGGCCATTTTGTCCGTCAATTCTAGTCCGGTTTTCACGTAATTCAAACTCTCTCTTCATTACCATGTAACGGTGATATAGTCAAACGTTTTTTTAAATCGGATAATAATTTTGACCTCCAGAGGGACCAAAAGCGAACAAAAGCGATTTTTCTGACAATCCGGGGACATAATTCAGGAAGTTATGATCCAATGGGCGCAAATATCTAAAGGAACCACGATCTTTGGGTTATAAACATACATGTCAAGTTTCATCAAAATCGGTTCAAAATTGTGACCTCTATAAGGTCCACAACCTTTATATAACATATTTTCACAATATTCGCGTACAAACGGCGGCCATTTTGTCCGTCAATTTTGGTCCGATTTTCACACAATTCATACTCAACCTTCATAACCATGGAACGGTGATATAATCAAACGTTTTTTTAAATCGGATAACAATTTTGACCTCCAGAGGGACCACAAGCTAAAAAGGGCATTTTTTCGGACAATCAGGGGCCATAATTCAAGAAGTTACGATCCAATTGGCGCAAATATCGAAAGGAATCAAGATCTTTGGGTGATAAACATGCATTTCAAGTTTCATCCAAATCGGTTCAAAATTGTGTCCTCTACACTGTTCACAACCTTGATATAACATATTTGCACACTATTCGCGTACAAATGGTGGCCATTTTGTCTGTCAATTTTGGTCCGATTTTCACGAAATTCGAACTCGACCTTCATAACCATGGAACAATGATATAATCAAACGTTTTTTTAAATCGGATAACAATTTTGACCTCCAGAGGGACCACAAGCTAAAAAGGGCAATTTTTCGGACAATCAGGGGCCATAATTCAGGAAGTTACGATCCGATTGGCGCAAATATCGAAAGGAACCAAGATCATTGGGTTATAAACATGCATTTCAAGTTTCATCCAAATCGGTTCAAAATTGTGTCCTCTACACTGTTCACAACCTTGATTTAACATATTTTCACATTATTCGCGTACAAATGGCGGCCATTTTGTCCGTCAATTTTGGTCCGATTTTCACGAAATTCGAACTCAACCTTCATAACCATGGAACGGTGATATAATCAAACGGTTTTTTAAATCGGATAACAATTTTGACCTCCAGAGGGACCACAAGCTAAAAAGGGCGATTTTTCGGACAATCAGGGGCCATAATTCAGGAAGTTACGATCCGATTGGCGCAAATATCGAAAGGAACCAAGGTCTTTGGGTTATAAACATGCATTTCAAGTTTCGTCCAAATCGGTTCAAAATTGTGACCTCTAAACTGTTCACAAACTAAAAAACGTGATTTTTCGTACAATCAGGGGCCATAACCCATGAAGTTACAGTCCGATACATGCCAATATCGAAAGGAACCGAGATCTTAGGGTGATAAACCTATGTTTTAAGTTTCATTGAAATCGGATAAAAATTGTGACCTGTAGACTGTTCACAAACAATTGTGAACGGACGGACGGACGAACAGGGGCGACGACAATATACGTCCACATGAAAATGTGGGCGTATAAAAATGAAACTACAAACTTCATGCATTTAAAAAAGACAAAATATAACAGCAGTAAAAAGGTTTAATTATTGAGCATAATAAATAAACAACAGTAAAAAAACGGCTCTGAGCAAAGAAAACTTGTATAAAAAAAAATTTCAATTTGCATAATGTCATCATTTGATTGTATATATGTAATAACACAAGAATGTGGCAGAGTTTGCACCCAGAAGATGCTTATCTAACTGACAATAAATAACAAATAATAGGAATTGGACTTCTGGGGAAGGGTGTGGGCATATTGACAGAAATCATTTCTTTATGGCATTAATCTATCATATTGTAGTTTCAATGAGAATTTTAATAAATCCCTGATTCAGTTTAATAGCTACAATAATATACCGATTCAGTATATGATAGCTACAATGTAATACTGGTAATTGGTTCAGTGTTAGGTCCATGACAATATGATGTAATAAATGCCTGAATCAACATGTTACAATATAGGTTGCCTAGCAACACAATATATATGCCCAATCAGTGAATTATAAATATTAAAGTTAATCAATCTGTTTAAAATACAGATCTATATTTTGTTTCGTTTTTTTATACTTTGAACGGCCTCTATCCACATTAATATCTGACCAATTGTAGTAGGAGGTTGTGTCTGGGGTCTTACAAGCAGCTTTTGACCTGAGTCACCTGACCCTATGACATTTGATGATCCAGTCAGCACTGATGTTTCTAGCAGGAAACACACAGTTCCCTGCATCGCATGCCAAGAACTCGCTGCAACAGACTGTTTCATTAGCTAATTCCTCAAAACAATTAGAACGTGGATTATATAACAACTCTTCCAGATCCTAGTGTAGTAAAGACAAGTAACACAAAATTTTAAACTATAAAAAACGAAACAAAATAGGATCTGTGTTTTAATCAGATGGTAAAGTTAATAAAAATTCTATGATACAATCAAGGGCAATAACTCTTATAAGTAATTTCAATACATTTCCTCCTTGGCCCCAAATGAACAATCCAACAAAGTATTAGATAAATCTATTGAGAACCTTGTACTGTGTGTCGCATTTGAAATTTATGAATCTAAATAGGGGAGGGGGAGATAGGTTTTATCCATAACATCTGGTCAGAAGATATGACCAAAAGAACAATTCCCAGTAGTGTGTAGACCATTCACAAGAAAAGTTGAAACAGATGAAAATATATATTATGTCCACATGCGACTAATAACAATTTGCTCTAGTTGTTATTTAGATTCATGTTTCCAATCATAGCACATATTAATTTTTGTAGATCACCAGCTCTCTTTTCCCCGATTGCTAGAACTTCCTCATGTGTGGTTGAATTAGCCGCATCATAAGATAGAGAACACATATCTGTAATTAAAGAAATACCAAATACTCGTATTCCACAATGTTTAGCTACTACAGATTCTGGTACTGTACTCATTCCTGGAAAATAAAGAAATGAAAGAAGATTACCATCTGATCAACATTTTAATTTTTCTCTTTTTTTCTTACATATGATTAATGGGTGTGCACAACTCAGAACACTTAAAATTCCAAGAGTTTTCCAAGAGTTAATTACCAGATTCCAGGACTCCTTGTACAGAATTCTACATCATAATGTATTTTTTTACGCTTGGAAAACTATTATGTCGTCAAACTCATGAGCATTTCAGAAAAATTTAATGACTATGTCCAGTTTTTATAAGCCCACATTTTCCGTCTGCCCTCAATTTATTTGTGGACATTCTACAGGTTCCTTTCTATATTGGCATGTATTGGAACGTAACTTCATGGATTATGGCTCATGATTGTACGATAAAATTGCATTTTTAGCTTGTGGACACTCTAACGGTGCATCTTTATAACCCAAAGATCTTGGTACTTTTTGATATTTGCGCATATCGATTTGTAACTTCATGAATTATGGCCCTTGATTGTAGGAAAAATCCCTTTCTTTTTAGCTTGTTCTCTATCCAATGTGGGCGTATCCTAACTGGCAGCTGCTGGGATATTATTATTATTATTACAGCTTATTTATAGTGCACCCTTTCACATAACATGTTCAGGGGCACTTTACAAAGTGACAATGTAATCATAAATAAACAACAAGATTATGGACATGTTAACGATTACATACAGAGTCAGTTAAAAAAAGCCTGATTAAATAAATGTGTTTTAAGTTGTTTTTTAAAAGAATATAGAGATGTACAACGGTAGATTATTCCATAAAACAGGTGCTTGATAACTAAAAGAGCGCTGACCATAAGAGACTAGCTGAATAGTTTTGGGCTTTAAAAGTCGTTCATCTGATGTACGTAATGTTCGGCCGGGTGTATAAAGTTCTAAAAGATCTGAGAGGTAAACAGGGGCTAGATTATTTAAGCATTTAATCGCATATTTTTATTTACAATTCCTCCCACAGTCAGGTTTGTGAATACGTCTGAGTAGACCAGGGAACTTCAACGGAGCAAGATGTTTGGCTGTATGTTTAGTTTTGCATTAAAAATAAAGATTGATTGATTTTACTAACCAACAGCATCTGCTCCCCAGTTTCTTAATAAGCGAGATTCTGCCACTGTTTCAAAAGACGGCCCACCAATCATGATGTAGGTTCCTTCACGTAAAATAGAACTATAACCAAGATTAACTGCTGTTTCTTTAGCAAGTTCTATTAATTCAGAATCATATGTTCCAACCATAGCTGGAAATCTTGGTCCAAATCTGGAATTAAACAATAATAAAGTCATTCGTGTTACTGGTCAACATAGTATTTATACTATTAATGAACACAAAGTACATATACCTTTTTTTAGGGAGTTGATTATGGGCTTGAAAGGTGAATAAATATCTAATTATTGATTTATATAGCATTTGAGGCCAAACGAAAACCTGCAATAGACAGATTTACCTCTTACATAATGCATCTTTAAAGGGCAATATTGGTGGCGTCAGTCTTCATCATATGTGATAGAAATGGTTATACACGTTCTAAATATAATTTTAACACATGGATCATTGCTGCGAATGCGATAGATACGTTATGAAGCTTTCAAGAAAGGGAAGTGACAAACTCAAAAGGAAAAATATAGTTATCCTTCTTTATAACTAACTGAACTGACGAGTATTAACAGAAACATGGGTGATTTTCTGCTCACATGTAATTCCTTGCTCACCAATAATGTCCTTTAAAGGCGGCATGATAAAATGGTTAACTTACCTGTCATCATTTTTACCAATGAGAACACATTCTCCTGTTAATCCAGGTAAGTCAATATGATCACGTAATATCATTAAATCACCAGTTTTAAACTTCTCATTTAATCCCCCAGCTGCGTTAGTAACTATCAGAGTTGATATACCCATAGCTTTCATTACACGTACTGGCATAGCTACCTGTATAATTTAACAATGATAATTCTCTGATGGCTTATATTATATTGTCAAACTTTTTAATTTATTGCTGACTGGATTATGTTTTAAGTTTTTTCTTGTAGTTGTGTGTGCACCAGTCTTCCTCTACTTTCTATTTAAGAGTGAATTAGTTCTTAGTTTGCTAAATTGACTTCACTCTGTTTTATTTGCACAAAACAATTTTAAAGGGCTTGTAACTGTAACCCAGGTATCAAAGAATTGATATGGTATGAATTTAAAAGAAACTAGTGCTAGATACACAAGATTAAATGATATCCCAGTTACAGTGAGTAAAGAAGACGACTTGCCTCTCTGGTAAGGGGATATTAAAGTGGCATGTGTTGAGAATGTTGACTGACTCCCGAGCCTCTCAGTTCTTATTTTAAATCTAACTTTATCAGGGGCGGATCCAGGATTTTCAGAAAGGGAGGGCGTGCTGCACCCACTTGGGAGTGCGAAGCCCGGCCCATGATTTTTGCGTGGACTAAAATGGCCACAAGGATTAATTTCATACTAGTACTGTAAATTACGATTTCCAACCTAAACTATTTTTGTTCTCCTTTCCCGCGAGAATATATGGAGCTAAAAATTGTTCGCCACCGCAAAAAAATAGAGGGGGCGTGCGCCCCCCTCTGTATCCGCGCCTGTTTATCATCATAACAATATGCATAATATGTAAAAGAAGACAAACACATGTATAAATAACAAACAATAGGTAATTTTCCATCTTAACAATGTCAGAAGTCTGAGGGAAGACTGATGGCTGGATGCATTGAAACTTTTAAGTAATCAATTGATAGAAATGAGCCTTTTTCAAAACCAATGTAGGAATTACTTTCAATGTGTGATATCTTTACTTAGATAACATGTTTACTTACTTTCCACATGGGATATCCCTCATAATAATGAAACCTTCCTCGCATTAAAACAACAGGTTTACCTTCTAAATAACCAAACACTAGTTTGCCTTCATGTCCTTTCACTGAAATAAAAATTAAATATAAATCTAAACTAGGACAGATTACCATTCATAATAGAACTTTTATTCAGGTATTAACTAGTCTTGCAGGGCACTTATTTTGTGTAAATAAAATGTTACTCCATATTCCATATTTTCAAGATTAGGTTAATGAAAGTGCCATAAAGTATCACAGAATTTTCAAAATGCATATTTGTATTTCAAAATGCAAAATTGTACAAGTAAAATTCCAAGCAGTAAAATATTCAGCTAAACATTTCATGTTTCACTTGAAGTTGTTTATTTATGATTTGTTCAAACTTGCTGATCCCTTGGGTGAACATATTATGTGACTTGGAGATGTGAGTTTACCTCGGGTACTCCGGTGGGTTTCTAAGATAATATTGCCAAGATTCATATTGCCAGTGATAAATGTTTAATTTGAATATTGTCAATTCTAGTTACTCACCGGTTGCCACAGGGAATTCAGGTATAGAGGAATAGGGAACTGTCTCTGCATCTTGTACAATATCCGCTAGACCACCGAGACCTGATCCACAGATAATACCTATACTGGGTTTATGTCTTGTCTGTTTTAAAACATTGCTAGCAATTAGCTGAATATCTTCAAATGAATAACTGAAATATTACACAAGATCTTGACTTAGTTATATACATGTATTAATATTATATAACAAAGATAAATAAAATGTTGGCATTTTAAGAAATTTTTGGAGCAAATCTGAAGAACAAATTCTGGCTTCTACAAAAAATGTATTTTCAAGCCTGCATTATTTGAAAAAGTGTCACAGGCTCTTGATAGTTAAAATAGGACTAGAATAAATATGTCCAAGTGTCTTTATCCCAAAGTAACCAGTTATTTCACGAAAAATACTGGGATTTTTAGTTTAAAGCCCCAATAACACTCTTGTTGTAACTGAAGAATATGTTCCAATCTTCATTCTGGTCAACAAATCGTATTATTTTAGAATATTCCAATTAAATGATGATATAAATTTCATCTTAACACACCTATTTTAAAAGATAGGTTGCCAGGCAACGAAACATACGCCCACAGCAGCTAAATCGTCCGGGCAGTCAACAAGGGTTGTCGCAAATTTTTACTTTTTTTTGGTAATAAAACATTTGTAATACACTAAAATCTGAGTAACAACTCATTATGTAATTATCTGAAAATCATTAGAATTTGTTAGCTTTTTATAAAGTTTTGCCCCAAGCTAACAATTAGTATAGGAAACATTTAACATCATGGATTTAGCTGTTCAGTTATCAAAATTCATTGAAAATCAAAATACTTGTTCGTTTCAACACCTTAAACTCTGTGTATCAATCTGAAGTCAATCGGATGATTTATAAGTTTGGCATCTACAGCGCCACAAGGTTTTTCGAGGTGATCAAGGGAGATAACTCTGGAAGTAATTATTTGAAATCGATGAAAATCAGTAGGCTTTTTCGTCTCAGGACCTTAAACAATGTGTGTAAATTTAAAGTCAATCGGATATTAACTTTGGCCTCTAGAGCATCCACAGGATTTTTTGATCTGATCAAGGGCCATAACTCTGGCACTATTTATCGGAAATTGATGCAAATCAATAGGCTTCTTCATCTGACCTTAAACAATGTGTATAAATTTAAAGTCAATCGGATATTAACTTTGGCTTTTAGAGCGTCCACAAGATTTTTTGAAGTGATCAAGGGAGATAACTTTGGCACTAATTATCGGAAATCGCTGAAAATCAATAGGCTTCTTCGTCTTATGACCTTAAACACTGTGTATAAATTTAAAGTCAATCGGATATTAACTTTGGCTTTTAAGGCGTTCACAAGATTTTTTGAAGTGATCAAGGGCCATAACTCTGGCACTAATTATCGGAAATTGCTGAAAATCAATAGGCTTCTTCGTCTTATGACCTTTAACACTGTGTATAAATCTAAAGTCAATCGGATATTAACTTTGGCTTTTAGAGCGTCCACAAGATTTTTTGAAGTGATCAAGGGCCATAACTCTGGCACTAATTATCGGAAATTGCTGAAAATCAATAGGCTTCTTCGTCTTATGACCTTAAACACTGTGTATAAATCTAAAGTCAATCGGATATTAACTTTGGCTTTTAGAGCGTCCACAAGACTTTTTGAAGTGATCAAGGGCCGTAACTCTGGCACTAATTATCGGAAATCACTGAAAATCGATAGGCTTCTTCATCTTATGACCTTAAACACTGTGTATAAATTTAAAGCCAATCGGATATTAACTTTGGCCTCTAGAGCGTCCACAAGATGTTTTGAAGTCGTCAAGGGCCATAACTCTGGTAGTTATTATCGGAAATCGCTGAAAAACAATAGGCTTCTTCGTCTCATGACCTTAAACACTGTGTATAAATTTAAAGTCAATCGGATATTAACTTTAGCCTCTAGTGTGGACGCCGGACCGACGGACGGACGGACCGACCGACGAACGGACCGACGGAGGCGACGACAATATACGACCACATTTCAATGTGGGCGTATAAAAATTGGAAAAATTCAACCAATTGATTTGAAAAGTCTAACGTAAACCTTTTCAAATGTGACTTGGATTTTAAAATATAATGGATAATTTATACAACAGGTAGGACACTTAAACATCTAGTACTTAGAATAAGGGTATTATTTATTTTCTGGAGCTACCAAGCCAGCAAGAATGTTATTGTCCCTTTAAACAAACAATGAAAAGAACTAAAATTATAGTTCATGGAAATGAAATGGGATTTAATGTCCTACTTTTCTGCTTCAAAGAAGAACAGTAGGACGTTAAACCCCATTTCATTTCATTTTTCTGCTTCAACTGGGTTAATGAAGACAGTGTGCTATACGAGGGAAAATTTGTCAAGACAATGGCTCTGCAGCCTAGAAACTTATTACTAGCTTATGTTGAATTCCAACTGTCAAGGTTTCTTTTATGTGAATGGCCCAATGTGTACAAGGACCTTTCATCGTACACCACTGACAAGAGGGAACCTCTCTGGAAAATCCAAATGACCTTTCACTGGCAACACTGCTAGATCTATAAACTAGTGACTATTAAACCAAAATAGATAAAGAATATTTGATTTTCACATAAACAGTATAATTGAGAGCACTCGGCAAACCTCAGCAGATTCCAGTACCCTACATCTAGCCTCGGCTGTATGACGAAGTCTGCCATTAGAACTACTTTCAAGTTCCTGGATTACCAATGGCGTTGCCCATGACGACGCCTTTGAAGAATGTTTAACTTACAAAGTTTTCAAAGTTTGAAGCTGATTTTCTTTCAAGTTTATCGAATTTTGCACTGAAAATTCTACATACCCTTCGAATGACGCAATTTTGAGAACTTCTTTCTAAAAGCGGCAAATTTTCCTAATAAATAAAACGTCGCCCCATTGCAATTGAATAGGCGTAGGTACATATCACTTACTGTCATACATCCGAGGCTAAATATAGGTTCCAGAATCTGCCGAGGTTTGCCGAGTTTGATGCTGTAGATGTAGTAAACACACCTACAAGTATTACTTATATTACCTAATGCCCGTACTCATGATACATTATTAATCAACCAAGTAACACATACTATTAACATTTACAACAAAAAGCTAGATACATATTCAATTCAATGGGATTCTTTGATTCACTCTATTCTAAACAATAAATTTCAAACTTATGTCATTAGAACCCTCTCAAGATTATACAAAGATGACAATGGCAATAACTCTTGGAGCTATAATCATCAGAAATTGTTGCAAATTATATAGTGATATGTCCATAAGTGATAACTGCCCATAACATTTCAAGAGCTTTCAATCATGCAACTGAACAACAAAAATAATGAAGATTTTATTCAATAGGCAAAGGAACCACAATTACATTACAAATATCAACAATAACATTTAAATATATCTGATACACAAAGATATTTATTCATGACCTACCAACATGATAAAGATTTCAATTAAAGATACATTATGTAAGGTTTGGATAAAGAGGTGACAGTTCTCGCTATAATTCCTATCGATCAAAAATAGATAATGAAAAATGAAATATTGAAAATTCCATTCAAATTAATTGATTCTGGGCAAAGTTATGTACAGGTTTAGATGGTTTACTATTGTAGCAACGGTACCATACTTGACAACTATGACTAAGTCTCAATTATCCATATTATCGTTACTTTTTTTCAATTGTGCCGATGTGCAAATCCATTTAATTTCAGCCATTCGACAGTCCAGAGAGTTGATAATGGGCTTGTCATGTGAATATAATCTAATCAATAAAAATTTATTAAAAAATATACCAGGTCAATAAACAGTTTTAGTTGTTACATATAATGCATCTTTGTGTGGAAAAGACATAGATACATGTAGGCTATCATTACAACTTTGTCTTCAGACTTTTATGCGGTCTGAAGCTACAATTCATATTATTTGAAAAGTGTAAAGCTGATAAAAAAATTGGACATTCCAGAATTACAAGAAACAATAATCTGAAGGCGCACAAATAAAAAATAGGTTGCCAGGCAACGAAACATACGCCCACACAGCAGCCAAATCGTCCGGGCAGTCAACAAGAATTGTCGCATATTAAGGAATTATCAGAAAATCATTAGAATTTGTTTGGTTTTTATAATCAAACGTTTTTTTTTAAATCATATAATAATTGTGACCTCCAGAGGCACCACAAGCTAAAAAGGGTGATTTTTCGTACAATCAGGGGACATAATTCAGGAAGTAATGACCCGATGGGCGCAAATATCGAAAGGAACCAAGATCTTTGGGTTTAAAACATACCTGTCAAGTTTCATCAAAATCGATTCAAAATTGTGACCTCTATAGGGTCCACAACCTTGATATAACATATTTTCACACTATTTGTGTACAAACGGCGGCCATTTTGTCCGTCAATTCTAGTCCGGTTTTCACGTATTTCAAACTCTCTCTTCATTA
This sequence comes from Patella depressa, assembly GCA_948474765.1. Taxonomy (NCBI): domain Eukaryota; kingdom Metazoa; phylum Mollusca; class Gastropoda; family Patellidae; genus Patella; species Patella depressa. Next base: position 53,999,777 of record OX419719.1, read on the forward strand.
CCATGTAACGGTGATATAGTCAAACGTTTTTTTAAATCGGATAATAATTTTGACCTCCAGAGGCACCAAAAGCGAACAAAAGCGATTTTTCTGACAATCCGGGGACATAATTCAGGAAGTTATGATCCAATGGGCGCAAATATCTAAAGGAACCACGATCTTTGGGTTATAAACATACATGTCAAGTTTCATCAAAATCGGTTCAAAATTGTGACCTCTATAAGGTCCACAACCTTTATATAACATATTTTCACAATATTCGCGTACAAACGGTGGCCATTTTGTCCGTCAATTTTGGTCCGATTTTCACACAATTCATACTCAACCTTCATAACCATGGAACGGTGAGATAAGCAAACGTTTTTTCAAATCGGATAACAATTTTGACCTCCAGAGGGACCACAAGCTAAAAAGGGCATTTTTTCGGACAATCAGGGGCCATAATTCAGGAAGTTAAGATCCAATTGGCGCAAATATCGAAAGGAATCAAGATCTTTGGGTTATAAACATGCATTTCAAGTTTCATCCAAATCGGTTCAAAATTGTGTCCTCTACACTGTTCACAACCTTGATATAACATATTTGCACACTATTCGCGTACAAATGGCGGCCATTTTGTCCGTCAATTTTGGTCCGATTTTCACGAAATTCGAACTCGACCTTCATAACCATGGAACAATGATATAATCAAACGGTTTTTTAAATCGGATAACAATTTTGACCTCCAGAGGGACCACAAGCTAAAAAGGGCAATTTTTCGGACAATCAGGGGCCATAATTCAGGAAGTTACAATCCGATTGGCGCAAATATCGAAATGAACCAAGATCTTTGGGTTATAAACATGCATTTCAAGTTTCATCCAAATCAGTTCAAAATTGTGTCCTCTACACTGTTCACAACCTTGATTTAACATATTTTCACACTATTCGCGTACAAATGGCGGCCATTTTGTCCTTCAATTTTGGTCCGATTTTCACGAAATTCGAACTCAACCTTCATAACCATGGAACGGTGATACAATCAAACGGTTTTTTAAATCGGATAACAATTTTGACCTCCAGAGGGACCACAAGCTAAAAAGGGCGATTTTTCGGACAATCAGGGGCCATAATTCAGGAAGTTACGATCCGATTGGCGCAAATATCGAAAGGAACCAAGGTCTTTGGGTTATAAACATGCATTTCAAGTTTCGTCCAAATCGGTTCAAAATTGTGACCTCTAAACTGTTCACAAGCTAAAAAACGTGATTTTTCGTACAATCAGGGGCCATAACCCATGAAGTTACAGTCCGATACATGCCAATATCGAAAGGAACCGAGATCTTAGGGTGATAAACCTATGTTTTAAGTTTCATTGAAATCGGATAAAAATTGTGACCTGTAGACTGTTCACAAACAATTGTGAACGGACGGACGGACGGACGAACAGGGGCGACGACAATATACGTCCACATGAAAATGTGGGCGTATAAAAATAAACTACAGTCTACACACCAGATATTTATTCGGTCTGAAGCTATGATCCATATTATTTTTAAAAAATAAAGCTGATAAAAAAATTTGACATTCCAGAATTACAAGAAACAAATTAATCTGAAGTCGCACAAATAAGAAATAAACTATAGTCTACACACCAATAATTATTAGTGATTACAAATTGCAATTTCATTTGCACCAGTAGGCTTACACTGAAACTACATCAGACAATCTATTAAATTTTTAAATGAATTTAAAATCCATCCAACATAATAAAATTTCTTTCTAGTACACTCATAGTAAAAGGTTGGTCTAACATAGCTTTTGAAGAGCAAAACCATATTTCGTAATCCATAGTGTGCAGATTATAAGCTTAAGGTATTTAAAATATGCATACACTCTACAACAATTTGTATCAACATTTTAAAAATTATGAAAACAGAAATAAGATGGCACATGCTGTACAACATACAAAATTTAATAACTTGATCATATGTTGTTCTACCTTTTTTCACTACCGAGAAAGGGAAAACTAGAAGATAAAAATATAAATTCACTTAAAAAATATAAGCCCTTGAGTGCTTAAACACTAAAAGATTTTGACATAATCATAATCATATTCATTATTATGCTGCAAGTGCAAATAAATTCCACACCAACCCCTCTCAAAATAATAGTAATAGTGTCTGCCATGTTTATTGGGTAGATTTTTTTATAACGAAAAAATGCAAATAACGGGCCAGATACAACTACATGTAATAATATTATAATTCAATCTGATAGTTAAAAAGTTAGATATTTATAAAGGCTCTGCTACTGCAAGGAGTCAAGACTTTAACTTAAACTTAAAATCTCTATTTCATTGGAATATACCTGCTCCCTGTGATATGGCATGTGATCATTCGGTAGCGCTTACTTTGCTAATATACTAATACATGCAGGCTAAAATCATATTATTCTCACCCTTCAGCAGATTGATCTGTAGTCATTTTTGGATTAATAATGACGAAAAACAGGTAAACAGCTACTTCAAGTCTTTCCGCGGTATGGCCTTCAACTTTTGATAAGTTATTCGACCGAAGATATGTTAAATTATTATATGTATTATCCAGACAGTTTCTCTTTATATAAATAAATGTTGTTGACGACTGGTTAATAAAGATAACTGTAATCCCCCCCCCCTCCTCAATATTGATTAAGGTCATGGTCACTGTTTGACCTTCACGCAACACACCAATCTCTTTTTATCCCATTTTATAAACATATTCTTTATTTAATTTGCGGAGATAATTGTCTAAACCTCGCCGAACGCGTTTTATGTTATGGAATGATTGTACCTGGTAAAGGGTCTTACTACTGAAAACTCAGTTGTTTATTATTATTATTAAGAAGATATTTAGATATATCTCCCGCGCATTTGGCACGCGTGTCGTAAATATAATTAATTTGTTACATCCGTTATTCACTATGTCTATCATCGATTTCTGTGATTACGAAGAATCTGTACTAAAGCCCGTTATTATGTTTTTAATCACTGCATGTATTTGATTACCAAATTGCGACATTACTTTACCGGTAGTTCCGATTAACGGCAGCGTGTTTCAAGATGGTGGGAAAATGAAGTAAATTTAGAAAAGATCATAAAGATTTAGTTCTATTGAAATCCGTCACGCAAGGGAATTGCATACTACGCAACACTAATTAGGTGGATAATCCACCGTGTATTCCTTTTCATGATTTACTAGTAAATCCTGTTGTAAAAGAGTAAAATGGCGGGTGATATACTGCGTTTATCAACTGCTGCTCAGATCATCAACGAAGAGGATGAGGCTGCTGAACGGGAATCTAATGTGTCAACATATGACAAGGTATTCACCGTCATTACCGAAATAACAGCCATTTTAAAGAAGCAAAGTCTCTAACTCAATATCATCCAAAAAGTCTTGGACATTGAAAACACGAATTATTTGTCTATTTAAATTTAAATCAACATTGATGTTGTGATCTTATTCTTCTTAATCTTATTGGGAAAAGATGGGCATCGATATCCAATATTTGAGACAAATTTAACGTTTTATCATTGTGTGATGTTATGCGATGCAGTGCCATTTTTACCAAGGAACTCTAAGAAGCACGAAGCTAGACATATTCCATAAGTCATGTCGAAAGCTAGTTCAGCTCTGAACGTCAGTTTCATTACACTCACCCTGAACGTTCAGGGGCTGTCCCATTCAATCAATGTTGAAAAAAATTCGAGAATAGTCAATTTTACTGGACGACTTTTCACTGCTAAACGACAGGGTGTCAATCCGTGTGAAAGCCTGTACAATGTAAAGCCTGTACATTTCGTTTCGTCTTGTATGACCGACAATGTTCCTGAATGTGACACTGACCTACAGTTAGAGTGTTATATACATTAATATGTATTTGTGTGAATTTCTAGGTCCTAAATATTAGCGATTTAGCTCCTTCAAACACTCTTGTTATTATTTTTATTTTTCCAATAAAAGAAACTACCCAAAGACGGGTTGATCTGATTACCTTCAAAAATATGTAATATGATCTTGTTGCCCTGTCCGGCTGTCCACTTGTCTTACTAGAGGTACTAGTAAGATGAATTAAATAGTACAGTAAAGATTGATGGCAGCGTGGATATGACCCTGTAAATCTCAAAATATGTTTCACGTAAATGTTAAATATATATTTTTATGTATTCTTGATTTACAGGTTGTTGATTTATTGAATCAAGCATCTTTGTTACAGAGAGATTCAGATAAAATACGAAATTTAAGACAGGTTTGTATTTTTATTGTCCTGTCTTGTTCTGAAAAAATTCAAAAGTGAAGACACTAAGTTAAAGATCCTCTACTACTAGGGTTGGTCGATATACCTGTATAACGTGATAAAATCATTGAAGATTTTATCATGTCAGACAGACTTAAAAATATCGAAAAAAGGGTATATCGTGACCACCAAGATTACTATGTTATGATAATTATTGTGAAAGGCGCGAACTTGAAAAGTCAAAATGGCAATGCAAGAGGTAATGATGAGAATGGATTGATACTGATAGGTGTTTGGCTAACCACATAAAATAAACTAGCATTGATTGAACATTAGTATGATACTTCAAATCTCATTCCATTTGGCCAATAGACATAATTTATTTTGTTGATTTTCTAAAATGAAATAAAACCAAGTACGAACAATCAAAACCATTAGACACAATTCAAAGTCCTAAAACAGAATATAATATTTTAGTTTAATATGGACTCACTAGGACTCGTAATCAAGGAACACTTGTTTGGCAAGGTAAAGGTTAGACAGTATTTACCCCTGTCCCAACTGTCACTAACTTGTATGACATTCTATTGATAGAATTAAATTCATCTGTTAAAATGGCATTTTTTTTGCATACTAGCTGGCCTAGGATAAATATCCATCATTGTGTTTACTGATGTTGGCAACAAGAGTTTGACATCATTTTGTTTACGTACATGCATTTGATTATCCCAATATTTTTTTCTTTCATTATCGCTCAGCCCTATCCCCCACTCATATCGCTATAAAGTTGATATCGTTGGACTTATGAAAAAATAACGTTTGCATTGGCATCGTTTACAGCTAGGTCTTTACGAACACTTAGATTCTTATTAATGACTTCTGTATAATTTCTAACAACTTTCTATACCTTTTGAACAATAAACATTTAATGACAACAATTGTTGATTGTAAAAGGCCTAGATTCATAAGGCGATAATGGTATGAGTTTAACAGAATAAAGTAATGTCTTGCAGTAATATTAAATAACCAATTAGAAATAGAGGAGCATTTTATTTGTACAATATTATTCATTTTCTTGGTTTTTTATTTTCAGGTTCAAGAACTTATCATTCACAAAGATCCGACTTTACTTGATAATTTTCTTGATGTAAGTTTAAAAAATTCTCCTAAGACTTAATCTGACTTTAAACTTAATACATTTAATTCTTCTCTTTATGTGTATAACTATTAATTTAATTTGTCTTTCACTGTTTTAGGAAATGATAGCGTTTATCAGTGATCGTTCTGTAGATGTTAAGAAATTTGTTACAGGATTTTTCGAAGAAGCCTGGTGAGTTGACTAATCTTGTTATAAAACCAGTCCAAACTCCAGCTCACAAAAGATAATATCTGGAGGCCTATGATTGTTATTTAGTAATAGGAATAACACATTTGACCAAGGAGCTCGTTCATAATGTTTTGATACATAGAAATTTAGATATTGTCAAGATAAATGTCGGCATTTAAGTATCATTTATGTCAGTTATTCAACACCAAAAATATAGAATTGTAACTCTATATGTATTCTACCATGTAGGAAGAGAATAGTACGATATAGCTGTTTCGGTGACCTGAATAATCAAGGTGTTGAAATGGTCGCCTCTTTAACCTCGTGGGCTTTCTCTGTGTCCTCCTGTTCCTCCCACAGCTAAAGACCCCTGCACACAAGCAAATAATTGAAATAAAATCGACAATATGTTAGTCCCAAAATGATCTTGTTTGTGTTGAGTGGACCTTAAGCCCCCTCTCTCTCTCTCTCTCTCTCTCTCTGTTACGATATCTCTGGTTAACCATGTATAATTGATGACCGTTAAATGCAATGTACACAATAGATTGTTCTGTTACTTTTATTTTATTTCAGTAAGAAAGATAAGGAAGTATTATCTAAAGTTTTACCATGTTTTGGTATATTGTTAGCAGATGACAATGTTAATGTAAAGAAGAAGGTTATATTAACATTGACTAATGTCTTTAAATATATAATACAGGTACAGTATTATTTATAGACTTGAGAACTTTCGTTAAAACCACAAATCAGATGAAAAATCGAACAATACTGAATACAAAGAAGCAAATGGAGAAAGTGCAAACTGTTTCGAAAAGAGGCGTCTGCTGACTGAATAAGTAACTTGTATTCCATATAATTGTGTCATGTGTTAGATATAGTATTGTTAGTTATGTAAAAAATAAAATGCTGACATCTCTGACCTTACATGACTTTACAAGCTTCTACTTATTGTTCATAATGGAATTTTACTTAAAATTGAATGTATATATTTGATAGTATTCCTAAGGTGGGGTGGTCAACAAGTTGTTTAATGCACACACGTAGATCATAAAATCTTTTATATATATAATTCACGGGTTTGATCCCAGGCTTGTCTTTGTTTTAATTTTAAATTGATGTTAAGATATGTCCAATTTATTTTTCAGTGGTTAAGTAAAGCTAAGACAACTACACCAGAGATGACGGCAGTATGGGATAATATACATAAAATTAAACAGCAAGTGTTTGAACTGTTAGAATCAAATAATGATGGGTAAGATGGATACATATTCATCTGATGGACTTTAATTTTTATATTATCTCAATATAAATCACAGTTTATTTGACAAAGCAAACTGCCCAATGAAACATGGGGTATATAATAATAGTATAAACAAAACAACATAGCCGAATGGTTTAGGGTCGCTTGTCTAAACTTGTGCGCTTTCTCAACGTCCTTTGGTTTCCTCCCACTGCTAAAGACCCCTACACGCAAGCAAATTATTGAAATAAAATTGAATCATGTGTTAGTCCCAAAATGACTTAGTTTGTGTCAAGTGGATGTTAAACCCCATTTCTCTCTTTCACCTTTGTCAGTGGTGCCGTGAACCCAATCATTGATTTGCCTGTAAAAGAACCCTTAATTAAAAGTTGAAATTGGAAATAAGTGAGGGCCGTTTTGCCACTATCTGCACAAAATTTCTCTCATAGCAAACTGTCCTCTATCTGAATGTCAAGATAAATAGAAACCTTTATGAATTTACTGCAAGTAATTCTCCAGCTAATTTCATATTTCTTTCATCGATGATATTGATCTATTATTTACATACATTAATTTTCATTTCAGCATACGTACCCATGTTGTCAAGTTTCTTGAAGGTGTTGTTTTAGTGTTATCTAAAAGATGTACAGTAAGTTCTTCAGTATGGTATTTCAGGGGTTCGATTAAAATACTTGTTAAATACAACACGATTTATTTAGTGATGATAAATTTTAGAAACTAAGCTAAACATTGCTCTATATATAAATATTGTGGTATAATTGTCGAAATATTTAGAGATATTTATTTATGGTGGGCACCATACAAAATAATTAAGAACTTATCAGAGAATGGTATATTCCATACATTAAGTACCTTAGATTATTTTTGAAGAAGAAAAGGGTACCTCTTCGAAACGTTGGTCCGATAACATCTGACGATGAAAACAGTGTCTGTGTCTCTTTTATTTATCCACTTTAACATTTATCTAGAGAAGAACAGTAGCGTATCGGATTTCTCAATCCATTGTTTTCACATCCCTTTTGGACGCAGAATCTACACAGGTTATACACAGGTTATACCTTTTACATAAAAGAACATTTATCTCTTTACTGAAATTACTCAACTTTACATTAAGATTCCTCAATTATTTTTTTTAAGGATTCTTTGATACCAAAAAACCAAGAAGAGGACATAACTCTTGATCAGATTCAAGATGGTAATAAATATCTAAAGATCAAGAAACTTGAAGAAGATGGACAGAATACATTTGTTATGTTATTGCAATTTCAAGCATCACCCCACATATCTAGGTAATAATGTTGGGCAGAGTACTTTAATCAGCTGTGTACATGTAAATATTGACTACCTCCGTTCGCTAAATAGTACATGTATATACTGACTACCACAGTTTCCTTTGTCAGTGATGCAGGACGGAAGACAACAAGGACTGCTGTCTAGTTGTTTGCATGGGACAAAAAAACTGAGGTCCCATGTACACATTGGTGTGCATGTAAAATGTCCCTTGGCTGTTGGGATTTGATATTTGTATTAGAGTAGGCTGTAGGCCAATTCATTTCATTTTGCTCCGTGATATAAAGAATTCTCTCAATTCTGGGTTTAATGTCAACCATGAAAAATAACAGATGCAAATAGCACATGCCATTTGAAAAGAAAATATCTGCAGGTGTGATCAGAATTGAAACATGCTATTCATGCTTAATTTTGTCATGATTCACTCTAGATTTGTTTTCAAACAACCTTAGTCTGAATTAGTTTCTGTGTCATTTAATGGCAATTTTGGTAATTTCAGAACAGGCCTCTCGTTCAGTCACATTTACGAATCTTGACTTAGTAACTGGTAGTGAAATTGACTAGCTGGAGAGATTAACTGTCATCCTGGTATCTCCAGTGGTCTCACTCCGTTCTACTCCACTATACCCTGGGTTCATTCATGGGGTATTCACGTGTTCAAAAGTTACTATATTTATTCATAGTGACAGAAGATATCTACTATTTGTTTTGTTAGCTATGTGAACTTTTCAAATGAGAAATGATGGGTTGAGTTAATTGGTTTTTATTTCAGTATAAATTTAATGACAGTAATGGGAGCCTTAACCAATATAGCCAAACAGAGACCAATATTTCTAGATCAAGTTGTGCAAGGTTTAGAAGCTCTACATGGTAAGATGTTTGAATGACTAGATATTTAATCTGATATCGCACAGTTTATGACTAATCTTTGTAAGCACAGATGGTCAAAATTTTCACTTGTTGGAATTTTTATCATATTGTTCCAGGCTTCCTGACAAATTTCACATAAGAATACATGATTAATTCCTGTTGTGGAGTTATGATCTTTGAATACTTATGGATGCTCTCGAGGCTTAAGTCATTATCAGATTTATACACAGTATTAATGTTCATGAGACAGAAATATTTTAAATTTTGACAATTATTTTTGATAACTAAAACAGTTTAAGTTATCAGATTACTGGTACATGTTTTGTATAATAAATGTTAGCATCAGGAAGAACTAGAAGTCTATCATTCCTTAAGTTTAACTAATTCACTTCCAATTATCCTTATAAATACTCCCATTACTTTCAAAAGAACTAAAATGAGACCAAAATTTTTTGACAGCTCATACAATGTTGATAAGTGTTTTGTTTCCTGGCAAGCTATTTTATCTTACTTCTGTAAAGACTACAATCAAGTAATATCAATTTTTATCTTTATAGTAAATTTACCTCCGACCTTGGCTAAATCACAAGTAAACAGTGTTCGTAAAAACCTCAAGATGCAGATGTTAGCGTTATTAAAACATCCCGCTTCTGTAGATTACCTGACACAGATTACTACACTTCTTACAGATTTAGGAGCTAGTCAGTCAGAGGTAAGTCAATCATAACTATATATAAAGAGAGCCACGGAGACTTATTGAGTATGGCACTTTTGCATTAACCAATAGGCCCTGGGCTCTGTCCTGGTGTTGATAAAAGGCATCATTCTGCCTGTACCAGTTGATGCAACAATGTCTTATGTATATGTGTTGGTGTGCTCATAAAAGAACCTTTGGTATAAAGGCAGCATCCCTGCTGTCTGGACACCATTCCTCTCACCATTCTCCACTGTATGGTGTCTTTCTGTACATCTCAGAAAAGTTCAATGTTAATCCCCTATTTTAGTTGATTTCGTTTCCTTTCATAAAGATAAGTCTAAGACTGACACAGGAGGCCATAAGACATGTGTAAGGGTTTCAGTTTCTTCTGGTAATAAGTAATCTATTGCATTGTTGAAATGGTTATGAATTTGTTTTCAGATTAACAGAAATATGCCTAAAATGGATGAAAGTAGAAAAAGGAAATTGGAACAGTCCTCATCGTCAAGTAAAAAAGCTAAAATTGAGGTGAGATGCACACTTGTTTTTGCATGAAAATTTTGTATTTGGTCAATGTCTTTTCTGTTGAACTTATTATCACCTTCTGTCGTATATATCATTTGAGGTATTGTTATAAAACGTTTTACATACATCAACCTGTCGTAGTAGTCGTTTGCTAATCAGGAATTCTTTGGGTTTCCATGGAAACAGATGTGATATACAAGGGAACAGGATTTTGATGACTGAGTTTCTGTATTAACTTGAAGTATTTCTAAATGAAGCAAAAACATAAATTCAGTATTTCTTCATTGGCGTTAATCGTTTTGTGAAATATATCATAATGTTCAAATATACACCCTTTAAAGCATAGATAACCCAATAGTGATTAAAAACATGATAATCAGTATTTTATGGTTTCTGATGTTTGTTTATTTAGATTGATTTAGATGATGATGATGTGGGTATGACACCATTTGTACCACAAGGGGAGAAACGACCGACATCCGTATCACAGAGACAGACAGCTATAGATATTACAGCTGAAGATATTTTACCCAAACTAAACTCACAAAATGTAGCTGATTTAGTTTTACTCAGCATGGTTAGTATTATATTATATTCTAGATGATGCAGATTTTGGGACAGTGTTGGAAATGCATCTAGAAGCTGGAATAGTATGAATGTAACAGATGTCTACCTGTGTACTTGAAATTTGTAATTGATGCAGGTGGTCTTTATTTTTTAAATGATACTCATATTTCACAATTTTGAGATCAGTTTGATTCTTGTATATTATAACCTGTCCAGGCAAAATTTCCCCCACAGCACACTGCATGACGTATGCCCATCAGTGCAGAAAAGTAGAAAGTTAAACCCATTTTCCTCTATATTATGATCTGTTTATTACAGGTGATGTTACCAGATACAATGCCAGCTCAGTTTGAGTCAACTTATACACCTATAGCAGCTGCTGGTACAGAGGCTCAAATAGCTCATTTAGCTCGATTACTTGCCACACAGTTAACTATGGCAGGATTCGGTAAAGGTCTTGGTGAATTACAGAGAAAGGTAAGACTGGATGATAAAATCTCAATGTACCAAGAGCCATTATACCAGTTTCTTGTTGATAAAGCTACACCAGATTTTAGTTCAGTGTGAAATTTCTGGCCTACGTTCATCTTCATTAGCCCAATCGGAGCAGAACAGTCGGACGTTAAACCCCCTTTCATTTCTAAACAAAAAATATGTGGTTGCTCTTCTCAAAGGGTTTTAGTTCAACTTTTGAAAGTTTTAAGCAAAACATCATTCACAAGTTTTGATTGACAATTTATTTATCAAGACCTCAAAGAACTAGAAATTAAATTACTTTGGCCTAAAAATTTCTTCATGTTTATAAAACTATGTTGATACCACCCAAACCTTCAAGAAATTTAATTAAATTGAAACTAAAAAATTTGCTTCCAATTTTCCACGACTTACAATATATTTTGACTCAGATTAACAATGTAAGTTGAGAATTTCAATAAAGTAAGATGAGAATTTCATAATTCATGGTGGTATAATACTTGTTTGTATTTTCTAGTTTTTGGAAGAGGGTGTTGTAGACGATGGAAGTACTACTCCCATGATAGATGTTAGTTTACCCTCACCAAAACAACTTATTCAAACTCTTGTTGGTAAGTTAATTGCAAAGATTGTTCAGGAGTGATTAAGCCTTGCTTATGATGGCTGATTTTAATATTTTAAAAATGTATATTGTATTTACCCTACAGAGAGAGGTTATTGGTCAATTTTCACAAAAAGTTTGATCACGATTCTTATCCTACACTAAAAGTCATTAAAATCTCAAAATTTTGAATTGTTCAAGAAGCTGCTCAGAATTTTCCAGCCAGGTTTCGCCATGTCTGTGTTGCAGGATCGAGGACCTGACAAGGAATAGTTTTTCAGATGGGATGTATAACTAAGGTCCCATGAGCAAATTTGCATGCAAGTAAATTAAAGAACTGCTGCCATTTGGAATTTAAGGAAGAGCACAGTCAGAGCAAAACTCTCCTCATATCACACTGTATGGTGTATACCCATCTTCATTGATCCATTTGTTTCATTGTTCTTGTCTGTGGGAGTCTCTGTTTTACCTTACTACAATACATAGATTATTTTGCATGTTGTATTTTCAGGGGGTACAACTAAATTAGACAATTTTGATGATAAACCAACAACATCTACATTTATACCACCATCTTTACCAGTAAGTTTACATAATGTTAGAATATGTTTGTAAAACATAGCAGCAGTTAATTGGGAGTTAACTTATAGAGCGTATTTTGACTGTATGGGGCACCCTACTGAAATTCTTATTAGAGATTCAACTTTCACAATATTGTACTTCACAAGGAATTAAAATTCTTTTCACCAATGATCTGACACTATAATAACGTCTTGTTGGATACTTTATATTTGTATTTTATCAGGCAGTCCCTCAAAAACTAAGGCAGTTCAAATTATCCAACATCACCACTCCTTTAGAAAAAGAAGAGTTAGATGCCATGACAGTTTCTACGATGAAGAGAGTCCTGAATGCAGAGAGTAAGATATTTTAACATTCTTATAAAAAATTGTTTACAGGGATTGTCTGCTATATTTGTTAATTTTCCTTTTGTGGCTCCTCTTAATTGAAATCATTGTGCCAACGGCGAAGGGGTTTATGAGTGTATATTTCTGAAGATGCTTCAGCAGATTCATAAGTCTTCATAGCATGCTACAGTTCAGGTTTTTATGCAAGTAATTTGTGCATTTGAAATTCTGTTGTAAGATTTATGGCATGCCAATGAATGACCTTAATGACTGAAGCTATAATGACATGAGGACTTACTAATTACAAGTAAACATTATTAAAAGAATTATTGTTTTTCTATTACAGAGATAGCACATAATAATAACTTGGGTTCAGTTAGAGTAAAGATATTAGCTACTTTAACAGCTCAGTTTGGTGGCGGTCTCAAAGAAAGTAAGTTAAATTACATTTGAAAAATAAAATCATTAAAATAACTTATCTCATTTAACTACATTTTCGCGATATGTGGCTTAAAATACATCACACAATTGACCTGTAGTCTGGGAGCCATGGTAGACAGGTCCCAAATTAGTACGAATTTTCCAGCCTGATTTCCCCTTAATGTCAGTGGTGCATAAAAGAAGTCCTGGCAAGGAAATCCATCTAATCGTTTGGATTAGCCCCCCCCCCAAAAAAAACCTCACAGGTTCCTTGTACACTATTGACATCACAGAAAGATATGACATTTGGAATATGAAATAAGAGTTGGACATAAGTATTTCTAGGGCCAAATGTCCCTCATAGCATACTGCATGGCATATGCCTGTGTTCATTTAGTTTGTTTGATGCAGTAAAGTAAATCTCATACTATTTTTAAACAGAAATTCTTTTTAATTAAAGTTAATATATTTTTATTTGACAGTGTTACAGAATTTTATATTTGATGATTTAAAGAATCGATCTGATATAGCGTTTGCCTGGTTATATCAGGAATATGCTAATTGTCAGGGTTTTAGTGTAGCTAATCCTCAGAAAGATAAACAAAGTCTAGCAAGTTATGATGAATGTCTCACTCGGCTGTTAAAGATGTTATTAGAGAGACCGGACCAGAAAGATGGGTAGGTATCTTTGTGCATTTGAAAGATTTTGTTAATAGTTTATTTAAAAATATCAATTTTGTGATGTTACAATTTAAAACAACATAGGAGGTCTGTGGTTCGCTACTGGTGTTGGCTGATAAAGTTCGTTTTGTGTTTTTGCTGTGGTTCCCCCTTGTCAGTGGTGCAGGAGGTGACAAGGATAGTGTCTAGTGGGAAAATAGAGGTCCTGTGTGCACATCAGCGTGCATGTGAAAGAAACACTTGACAGTTGGAATTCGATATAAGAGTGGGCTGTATCACTGCTGTCCAGGTAAAATTTCCTACACAGCACACTTTATTGAGTATGCCCGTTTTCATTAACTCAGTCAGTGCAGAACTGTAGGACGTTAAACTCCATTTTATTTCATTTTTAAACTGTGAATGAATCAATCCTAACTTATCACTCTATATTTTGCGAGAAAATAGTGAGAATCTATGCACATAGGGACCCGTCTCTGTTAGCATCCCATACTCTTTGTATAATAGGTCATATTTTATGTTTTCAGGTTGTTTAGTCGACTTATATTAGAAGCACCTGTTGTGACAGATAATGCTGTAGAAATGTTGAGACGATATTGTTCTAATGAGGTAAAACCATTATGAATTACTGACTTCTTTAAAGCCAACAAGGACCCCTGTCTAGTGGGCACATTGGCAGGCACGTAAAAGATCCATTCGCAGTTAGGCTTCAATATACCAGTTAGCTATAGCTCTGGTCTGGAAGAAATTGCCCTCATAGCACATTGTATGGTTGTATGCCTGTCTTCATTAGCCCAGTCGGAGCAGAATGGTAGGACGTTAATGTATAAACAATTTAGATACAAAAATGTTGTTTATTATTAATCTTGTCTTTTGTTCTGATGATCAAAACATTTTGAAAATGATGTAGATGTCTTATAGATAGAGTAGTATCTTCTGAGTGGAAGAAGTTGTATCTTAGCAAAACATTGCTTGGCAACATCATTGGATTAAGACATTAGGGGAGATGGAATAGATAAGTAAAAGTCTAAGAGTTTGGAGAAACACATATGTAAATGTTTTATTTTGTATTTATAATAGAATCATCTTGAAAGTGGAATGGAGACGTTAAAGAAGTTAATATTAATGAGACCAAATCATAGATTACATTTTCTCGATGTTCTCATGGAATTTACTGGCAATGAAAATGTGGAGGTTTGTTATTGTATATTGACAGATTAACATACAGGATTGATAATTATATGATGAACTTCTTGATATTAATGAGAGAATCATTGTTGAAACGTTGCTCCTATTAAATTCAGTACGCCTAATTGCATTCCATTAAAGCATTTAAAGGGACATGACAGTCCTCGCTATAATACTTCAAAAATAGATTGCAAAAAATGAATATATTCAAAATTTCTTCATTCTTAGAGGAGTTATTGAACAGTGTAGTCTTGATTATCATTGCTACCATTGTTACGATAATAAACAAAGTCTTGGTTATCTATTTTATAATTAAATCTTTAACCGGGAATTGTATTTAAATCCATTGAAAATCTAAACCATCAGATAGTCTAGATAGTTGAATATGGGCTTGGCATGTGAATAAATATCTTATTAATGATTTATATAAATTTTGAAGCCAAACGAGACAACTGCTTTAGGCAGATTTACCTCTTACATATTGTATCTTTAATAAATCTGTTTTATTTAATGTCATAAAATGTACTAAAATGCCATTTAAACAGTTGTTCTGCTTCCGCTAGAACACATATAGAGAGATAGTGACGAGTATGGTATTTTGTGAATACAGTCCCTGGCAGAAGATATAATGCCATGACAGAATATGATTGTTTAACTTTTTTCTAGACATATTAAATTACTTGATTTGATTGAATTTGTATTAGCTGATCATATTCCAATAAACATGGTAAAATGTGTTGAAATATTTGCCAGTTTATGGTGAATAAGACCAATAATTATGTATCTATGATTAAGAGACATTAAATGACATTTTTTATTGAATCCAATTTACATTTATAAAATGTTATATTATTAGGTGAGGAATAATGCTATAACTATAACCAAGTCGTTACTGGGTAAACTTAAACTACAAGAAGCAATAGAGGTAAGTTAACTTCCTTCGTCGATAGAGTAGGTTAGTAAACTTAAGTGTGAATGAAAGGTAACCGGGCAATGAAACATAGCAATGATTCTTCACAATATGCCAAAATTAGCCTTTGGGTACTTTTTTCATTTCTCCCACATATACAAATAATTACTTTCACGGTCAAAAACTAACACACCAAACTATTCTGGCTGTAATGGTTTCTATTTCTGAAAGTGTAATTAAAGGCCCAATCCCGATAACTTTTTGGGGAATAAAACTGCTTAATTTTGTGTTAAAATCCCTTAAAACCCATTACCTAAGGCCGACCAACTAACCCGATATTTGTGATATGCTTGTAAATAACTTAAACCTGACAGTCTTCATCTGGAAATGGAGACCGTTGTATTATACAGTATAGGGATAAATCCAGACTTTTTTCTATAAAAAATAATATGTAGGTGAAATTTACCTTTTGTTATCAAGTACAGTACATGGGTCATTCACTGTATAGACTTCTCAAGAAACGAGAATCGATTAGCAGGTCACCCAATGAAAAAATTGACCCGAAATCTTAAAAGGGTTACGTGCCCGGATAAGCAGTGTTGACGTTAACGTCAAAACGACTCAATATTTTGAGCTGAAATTTTGAGACAAGGTAAATACACCATGCCTCTATGTTTTGGTCCATAAATTTCATAAATGCTCGGACTTCAATTTTTGAGACTCTGTTCTTATCGGGATTGTCCCTTTAAGTGAACTTGCCATCATTCTTGTATGTATTAGTATGATAGATAGCATCACTATGATATATGCACAAGTATTTAATATAGGCATTAATTACTTATTTAATTTGTAACACTTTCTTTGCAGAGATATGCTTTAGGTAATTTACAAAAGTTGCTTTTACCTAAAGCTGAAGTTGGTGCTGATGGCCGTGTTAAAGGTAGATACAAGATGAATGATTATTATACTAAGTTTGTTCTATTTGAGCTAGTGTTATAAACTTGTTCTATTGTGGAGTTTCATTAAGAATCTTTCTGATTGGGTTTTGGCCTTTTATTTTATGTTCACTTTCCTTGATTACAAAAAAGGTCTTGACTAAATGTCCATGTTGTTTAATATGGATAATATCATGATTCCCTGACCTTATAATCCATTACATGACTACACTAAGATTAGAAAGAGAATATTATTTTTTTATGTTATGATATTTTAGATGTTCAAGTTAACTGGACTGAAGATTTTATAAAGATGCATCTATACTTATATCTAGGATTGTTGCCAATGAACCATAAACTTATACACGAGTAAGTCAATTTATTTTTATATGACCAGACATAATTGCTGTATAGGCATATTTCCACGCTTTGCATGGCTATCTTCCATAAATTTATAAACAATTAAGTCACCTTTTTCAACCACAAACATATATATTTATTCAGCTTTTACTATGAACTCTTGTAGATGATACATGTAGGTCACCTTTTACAATAAACTTACACATGATTGGGTCAACTTTTGCCATAAACATATTATACACAATTGGGTCACCTTTTACCATAAACATATACACAATTGGGTCACCTTTTACCATAAATTTAAACACAATTGGGTCACCTTTTACCATAAATTTATACCTCATAAGTCATCTTTAACCATTGGACCTGTATTCTAAAGCATTTTTTAGGACTAGATGTCGATTAGTTGTGCTAGAGAGACTATGTATAAATTTTATAATATCTAGTTGAGAGGTGATGTGTTATTTATTTTGATATTACAGGTTATCTAATGTTTATACAGCCACATCAGCTGATGTAAAGAGAGCTATATTACGTATGTTAGAAATTCCTGTAAGTTCTCACATTTATATCTTTATATATTGTTGTTAACAATCTATATTATTATTAGTCTGTTCATGAAACATTAAATCAAGTCTGTTGATTGAACTTAAAGTTGGAGGTTTAGATAGCAATAAGTGTATCTATCTGTATTCATTGATTTCTATTTATCTGTTACTTCCCTAAATAATATTTAATATATTTGGCAATGTTTCGCATGATGACACTATCATGCACGTGTATTTCTATGAAATCATCATACTATACATTGTACAATTGATGAAGTACCTATACTATTACTTGAAGTATGATATCACATGTGTATTATAGGTAAAAGGTATGGGAATGGAATCACCCGAGTTATTAACAATGGTAGAAAACTGTCCTAAAGGTGCTGAAACTCTAGTCATGAGAGTTATACATATTCTTACTGATAAATGTAAGTTATTAACTTTTCCTATAGAAACTATTCAGTATGTTCCTGATTTTATAAATATTTGGTTTAGCTGTTTTTTTTATAAATTATAAACACAAAAATTCATGTGTTAATTGTCTTACTAACTTCCCCCTCTCAGGATAAACATTACCTTTGTGATATAATATACTTAAATACACTTTAGATTTTATACCAAAATGAAAGAAATCATCTGTGATACTCTATGCACGAACGCAAAAATCTGAGAACTGCTGATCGTCATTTGTATTTTCAGACGATATCTAATTATTCACTGCTTAATCCATGTTAAAATATACTCAAAAAATGGATTATTTAACATTTAATTAAGAAAACAAAACCAAAATATCAACAATCTCGAATTCAGTTGGATTAAAATGTAACCCTTCAACAGAGTGTTACCTAAAAATTCTGGGCAACGTATATATTAAAGACATGTTATACATGTATGTAACAATTGATATTTATATATATTGTATAATTTAAGGTGCTCCATCACCAGAGTTAGTAGAGAGAATTCGTGATTTATATCATAAACGTGTACCTGATGTACGATTCCTAATACCTGTACTCACTGGTCTAACTAAGGTAAATATATATTTTTGATTTGGATATGTTGTTTGATATTTTATGCCATGCTCATATTCAATTGTAGGCAGTGTTTGAGATAAGTTGTATAACCAATATAGAGATGGTTTATTTATAAAGAATGCTAAGCATTCAGATTTTGTCCAATAGTGAATTTAAAGTTGCTTACATAAAAAACAGAGAAGTATTTAGTTGCTCTTCTCAAAATCTTTTTGTTCCAAATTTTGAAGAGACATTATCAAGAACACATTGCTCATGAGACCCTGACTTGCTCTTTATTTATTAAAATCCTGCAGAACTAAAAATAGAATTTGTTGCATCTAAAACATGATATCTGTCCCTGTGTGCTCTAATTTTACTGTCATGTGCTAAAAATACAAAAGTTGTTGATGTTAAATATCTTTAATGTGTGTGTTTTATTATTATAATAGAAAGAAGTAACAGGTGCTCTACCAAAACTCATCAAATTAAATCCTATTGTTGTTAAAGAAGTTTTTCATAGGCTCATGGGTGGACATGGTAAGTAGATTTATAATATATAGAACTCGTCACTCACAACATCAATATCATCTAGGAATGTTCTGTACTTTTGACAGTAAACAGCTGGTTTTGCAACATCATGTCCGAAGGAGCAGAACTGTAGAATATTAAACTCCATTTCATTTCATTATCATTTCTAGCTTTGTTGTCTTAACAATTCTTCTCTTTCTTCCTATTCAGATAATTTGTACTACATTTCAGCATATTTTCTTGTTTTTTTGTGTGAATTCATTGATTTACATGAGAATTGTAGACCGATGACAAAAGTCAAATATTTAATAATGTGAACTATTTTTTTCAGGTGACACAGCTGTTTCTTACACCTCCCCACTGACACCAGCCGAGTTATTGGTAGCATTACATAATATAGATCCTTCTAAATGTGATATGAAAACAGTTATAAAAGGTATAGTGTTAAAAATAGACAAATATTATTAGTGTAGAAATCAGGATGTTTGGTCCTGTCTATTTTGACAAGAGTTCTCCCCCTTCAAATATACATTCATTGGCATGCCAACATAATTCACAGAAATTATCTTGCCCCTATTTGATATGACCCATTCGTAACAATGTAATCACAGATATCCAGTTGTATAATTTATGTATTCAGCAATTGAAAATAAGATGTGTTCATTTTATGTGTTCTTTCTATTTGTAGCTGCTAACCTGTGTTTTAGTGAGAAGACTATATATACTACAGAAGTTTTAGCTATAGCCATGCAACAGTTAATGGATATTAATCCATTACCTACGTTATTAATGAGAACAGTATTACAATCATTATCAATGTATCCTAGATTAACAGGATTTGTAATGAATATCTTACAACGATTAATTACTAAACAGGTCAGTTATAACATACCATATTCTACTTTCTCATAGCACCCTGCATGACATATACCTGTCTTCATTAGGGCAGTTGGTAGGACACTAAAACTCTTTTTCATGTCATCTTGAAACTGGTTACCTATTGTTTTTATTCAACAATTGTTTTTTTTTCTCTCTTAAGGTATGGAAACAACAGAAAGTATGGGAGGGATTTATAAAATGTTGTCAGAGAACAAAGCCTCAATCATTCCAAGTTTTATTACAACTACCACCAGCTCAGTTACAGAGTGTATTTGAAATTACACCAGATCTACGAGCTCCATTATTTGAACATGTTCAATCTCTTACTCCACATCAGGTAAATGGGTAATAAATACAGCATCTGATAATATACTTAATGATACATTATGGGAGATTATACAAGGAGCTGGCAGTTCTCACTATAATAGTTCAAAAATAGATAATGTAAAGGGAATTTACTGAAAAACTCAGTCAATTGATCCACTCTGAACCAGGATGTTGGCGATTGAATTTTCGGCTTAGTCTCGATCATCATTACTTAAGTCGGTATGATGAAAACCATAATCTTGATTATCCATTTCATGATTAAATCATGAATGAATGTTGAACAGCAAACCGGATCCTAATCCAGTAAATATTGCAGGATAGCGATGACATGGTTTGGATAAGTTAATAAAGGTCTAATTAATAGTTTATATAACATTTCAGGCCTAAAGAAAGACTTGCAATAGTCGGATTTAGCTCTTGCATAATGTATTTTTAATGAAGGTTAACATCCATTATTCAAACATATCTTAAATACTGGCTAAAACCAATATCAGCCCTGTAAACCAACATTTTGCCAGTACAAAAACTACAATTTCATCTTCTAATTTGTCTACAGAACTACTTCAGACAATAATCATTTACAGAGATTGAAAAGGAAGGAAATATTGTTTATAATTTCAAAACTCTATTATAATGATAATCATCATGTCTTTGACTGACTGGCAGTGAAATTGACAGACTGGAGAACTTAACTGTTTGTGTGCCATACAATTAGAATTTCAAAAAATTTAACCTTAAAACAATTATATCTTGACTAAACTGTCTGGTTTTTCGAATCTGGTTCTTACTGGGGTGCTTTTCGATCTGATAAGTAAAGTGTGCCCAGTTGTTTGGATTGGATGGAAAACCTAAGGGTGACCCATGTATACATTTGCATGCATGTTAAAGGAACTATCCTCACAGGACATAGAAATGAAATTGATATTTTATTGTCAATATGACTAAAAGTATTGTACACCCTTCCATTCAGTTTGTTCTGAAGTCTTGACTCTTTTGGATAACTTATTAATCCTATTGTTTATATTTTCATTCAAAAGCAAGCACATATACCAAAATCAATAATGACTGTATTAGAAAAAGATCCTCACGAAGAAGAGCGTAAAATAGAGGCAGAACGTCTCCGTGTGGAAAAACTGAATGCAGAAAAATTGCAGCTTGAGAAAGAAATGGCAAATAGAGAGAAGGCTGAACGAATGAGGCTGGAAAGAGAAAAGGCAGAGAAAGAGAAGGCTGAACGAGTGAAATTAGAAAAAGAAAGAGCTGAGAAGGAAAGGCAAGCAGCAGAGAGGAAGGTATGTACTTTATTTAATCTCTCAGGATAATAATAATAAAATATCAGGATTAACTATCACAGACTCTTTAAAGCCCCAATAACACTTTTGTTGTAACCGAATAATATGTCCCAATCTTCATTCTGGTCAACAAATCGTATTATTTTAGACTATTCCAATTAAATGATGATATAAATTTCATCTTAACACACCTATTTTGAAAAATTGGAAAAATTCAACCAATGGATTTGAAAAGTCTAACGTAAACCTTTTCAAATGTGACTTGGATTTTAAAATATTTTTGAACCCTCTGGACAAGTAAAATAGGTTGTAATGGATAATTTACACAGCAGGTAGGACACTTAAACATCTAGTACTTAGAATAAGCGTATTATTTATTTTCTGGAGCTACCAGGCCCGCAAGAATGTTATTGTCCCTTTAAAACTGTGGACACAAATGTAATGTTAATGGAAGTAATCTATGATGATTGTTCCATTATCACAAAACTGTACTCCAGGACTGCATGCTCTCACATATTACTACTACTCTCACCATGCATGCTGAGATTCACCTGCAGGTACATGTAGTCTTCAAAGTAACACCAGAGACCACAGTTCAGGCCCTAGTATGGGGAAGTTTGGGGGCCGTTACTACATCTGTTTTATGCACAGTGCACACCCTCATTCTCCAGATGTAACCCTCTTCACATCTGTCTTTTCAAAAAACAAATGTACTCAATCATTTATGTCATTGATTTAATTTTTACAGGCAGCTGAAGAAGCCAAGAAAAAAGCAGAGGAAGATGCCAAAAGAAGAGCCGAAGAGAAAATTGCTCAAGAGAAGAGAGAGGCCAAAGCAAAGGCAGAAAGGGAAGAAAAGGCAAAGGCTGAGGCAGAGGCCAAGAGAAAAATGGTAAGGGATGCAATAGCTAAGGCAGAAGCAAGAGCAAAGGAAATGAAGGCAGATCAAGAAGCGAAAGCCAAAGCAGAAAAGGAGGCAGAAGCAAGAGCAAAAGAAGAAAAGGAAGCAAAAGCTAAGGCAGAGGCTGATGCCAAAGCAAAGGCAGACGCTGCTGCCAAGGCAAAGGCAGAGGCTAATGCCAAAGCAGAGGCTGATGCCAAAGCAAAGGCAGATGCAGTTGCCAAAGCAAAGGCAGATGCGGATGCCAAAGCAAAAGCAGAGGCGGATGCCAAAGCTAAGGAAGAGGCTGATGCAAAAGCTAAGGAAGAGGCTGATGCAAAAGCCAAGGAAGAGGCTGATGCAAAAGCTATAGCTGAAAAAGATGCAATGGCAGAAAGGGAGGCCCAGAAAGCCCAAGAAGAGGAAGAAGTCAGACTGAAAGCAGCAGGGGATGAAGCACCAGAAAGTCCGGATGAATCCAAATTACTAATTCATACGGAAGATGATCCAGCAGAGAAGGTTGCTGACGAGGTAGACACCTCCCAAGGGTCACAAGATGAGAGCGAGGAGGGTGCAGATGTGTCTATGGACAGTCAAGAAGAAGATCTGGATTCTTCCACAGCAAATCAAGAAGAAGCAGTGAGTTCATGTTTTGTTTTATTTAAATTGTAATCATTCATGCCATGAAGCTGCTGAATACTTAAACTTAATGTTTTAAGTGTAATTCACATTCAGTTTATTGATCAGTGCAATACATATTGCATTGCTAAATTGTAGTTCAGAGTGGTAATTGGTTTGTTTAATGAATTGTTACTCTCATTAAAAAGAAGTGTATTGTTGATATAATGTCGCAGCGCTCACACAAATAATTGAATATGCATAGTTTTTCAAAGCTATTTATAATGAATTTTTTCTTATTTGTTATTAGATATTAATTAAACTAATGAAATGTTCTTGTCCCCTATGAAATATTTACTAATATTAATCAAAATTAAACAAACAGATAATATATTGATTTGAAAGATTAATACTTTCTAGAAATCATAAAATGCACCAAAAATTGTACCTATATTTATCGTTCCAATTGAATATTCAAATGGTGGTCATTACTTAGAAATATAAGTGCATTAAATTTTGGGTGGCTAGGTACTATTGAATTGTGAAAAAAAAAATGTAATTTTTAAAAGATACAATCTGCTTAAAACACAGGTCCTATTTCATTTCATTTTTGTAGTTCAATATTTCATTTTACTTGTCTTTACTACACTAGGCTCTGGAAGTGTTGTTATATAACCTACATTTAAGTTGAATTGAGGGATTAGCCATTGAAACGGTCTGTTATGGCGAGTTCTTGGCCTTTTGATGCATGGAACTGTGGGTAAACCACATGAAATGTCAATGCTGATTGATTAATCAATTTCTGACATCATAGGGTCAAAAAACTCTGATGTGATCTCCCACTATAACGTGTCAGATCTTCATGTAGGTGTAGGCCATCGAAAGTATATAATCAGATTGTAAAAGGTGATGCAGATTACAAAACTGTTAAAGGATATGATTAATGAGTGGCATTACAGATATGTTCTATTTTTACAGGAAGCAGATGGTGAAAGTAGTGGTAAAAAGACCACCAGAGGAAGAGGTAGAGGGCGTGGGAGAGGTCGCCCCAGAGGAAAGGGCAAGAGTAAAGCTAAGAAGAAATAATAGATGTGTTTATATTATGTACAGTATGTGTAAATAAAATAGTGCTAGACATCACCATCAGGCCAGTCTGATGACAATCGTTCTTCATTGAAATTTGCAGAGGCCAGTCTGCTGGCCTTAAGACTACAGTAGTTAGGTAGGAGTTACTGTCTGCATTAAACTATACGCTGAATTGCTGGCCTTAAGTCGACATGGGTAAAGGATACATGGAATGGAATATTGTATTAAAAATAGGTGACATTTTTTAGGTTTTAAAATGATAAAACGAATGTGTTGTTGAGATGTTAAAGGAGACCTCCCAGATATAAGTGAATCAGATGAATTAATTGTGTGAAATATTCTTAGAAACCTGGGGCTACTCCTTTAAACACAATTCCTTTTTTGTCACCAACTTCAGTGGTTTGTAATCTTGGCTATATGACTTAAGACAAGAAAAATGACATCAAATCTGAATCCTTATTTTACACTGCTGACAACTTTTTATTAAGAACTTCAATACATGTACTTTGATAATCTTTTTTTGATAAATCAAAATATATTGTGTATGAATTTATAGATTACATGTTATAACAATGTGTTTGCACTGTCTGGTCAGATACAATAAATAATCTAAACCTGTAAAAAAAACATTTTTTTTCTATGTTGTTACATTCATGTATATATAGATTATTGTAAATATGTGTAAATAAATCATGTTTATATATCAGTATTTGTAAATGTAGAGATATTTGAACAGTTCAGGTTATACTATAAAAGACATTAAAGAAGCTAAAGAATTTGACTCATCTGATTAGTGATGAGACAAGTAGTCTTCAAGTTCTGTACCATACTAAACTTAGGCTGCACTCTACATTTGGCGCCACATGAGAACAGACACTAAAATAGTTGACCATTTTTAGTAGAAAACACTCTATAAACTTCGAGAATTTTGAGAAGTATTTATCCTGCTTCAATTTTGTTGGAATTAAATAGTTTTTTTTTAGTCTTTGTGACGTGTACCAGCCACTATGGCGGCCATTCAGGACAGAGATACTTTCTTGAAGTATGAAGGAGATGAATCTCTGTCTGCAGAATGGTTCAGTACGATTAAATTTGAAAGATTAAGCACCTATTGGTTTGTTTACTAGTTTTATTTTGTTTTTAACTAAATGAAAAAAGAGAGAGGGTTGTAACTAAGATACACTATTAATAATTTGCGTACTTTTTTGTTTGCAGACAGCATCAAAGAGATGTTATCAGAGCCGAGAGGTTTCTATTAAACTTATTGTTCACTAGGATTGTAAACTTTAACCAGGTTCAGTTGTTGATCTATATGGCATTGTTAACTATTGTGACTGTGGGAAACTTTCATAATTTGCTGTATTTATTTTAAAAAATAAAAAAAATAACTTATGCTTTCATTTAAAATTTAAAATATCCCATTTGTTGAGCTATTTTGCCATCATGATTATATTCAGTTCATGTGTAATTATTGTACATTTTTGACATTCATTGTATTTATAAGAACATGATTTACAGTTTGAGACTCTATCACAGAATTAAGGTGGGAACACTTTTTGTAGATTGACATTAAACTTAATGATGAAATCAATGCAAATTTTGTTTATTTTATTTCGTAGCCTCGCAATATTTATGACTATTACAAAAAATTAACCATGTCAGATCACATGGAAGTTTGTCTATATTTGATACAAATTTAAAGATGTAGGCTAAGTAACAAAAACTGTGAGTTGTGTGAATTTGTTTGGGTGGTTAAACACTGGTTTTGTATGAAGCAAGCACTGAATTTGACATTTTCGCTCCGCTCCGTTTAGTGAATTTTGTACCAAAATTTGAATGGATGACTTTATCTAGGTTGATTATATTGACATTGTAACAAACGTTTGTTAGTTATGTAGGCCCTATGTGAATTGTCCAATGGTATCAGATGTTACTGTTTTACACAAACCAAAACAGTTCGGCATAAACAAAAATAATTCCCCAGGGGGCCTTTGATAATCACTGCAACAAGGATTAGCTTTCAACCCATCCTCATATTCTCCAGGCCAAGTACCCTGTTCCCTTAGTTGTTTTTAGACTGTTCATTCACCTCTGCGGCTCTGGTATAGACGTCTGAAAAAAATAGCAAACAGAGAAAAAACCCTGCAGATTCAGACAACAGGTAATCTGGATTTGGCCTTCTGCCTCTTCTCAAAAGCCCAATTACCACTGAAGACTTTCTTATCTTTGTTTCCAACACAAAACCCCATTTCTCAGCTGTTAAAGGACCGAATACAAGTTTAAGAAGTAATTTTGAAAGCAAGTTTATATTTCCGGAAAGAAGTATCGTATTACCCGAAGAATCACATATGATATGACAAATTGTATATTTTGTTGAGCATATACATGCATGAACAGACAAATTGTTTTAAAAGTGGCTACTTTTCAAACAGTTGCACAATTTAAGGAAGGTAACTCTGCAAATGCACACTTCAATATAGAATAAATTAAAGAAATATTTTGCAGTTATGCCAATACACATATGACACATACCCTTATATTATCCAGCAAGGGATCACGTATTCTTTAGTTTGCACCAGTCAAAGATTAAAGGGACAATCCCGATAAGAACAGAGTCTCAAAAATTAAAGTCCGAGAGTTTATGAAATTTATGGACCAAAATATAGAAGCATGGTGTATTTATCTTGTCTCAAAATTTCAGCTCAAAATATTGAGTCGCTTGGACGTGAACGTCAACACTGCTTATACGGACACGTAACCCTTTTAAGATTTCGGGTCAATTTTTTCATTGGGTGACCTGATAATCGATTCACATTTCTTGAGAGGTCTATACAGTGAATGACCCATGTACTGTACTTGATAAAAAAAGGTAAATTTCACCTACATATTATTTTTATAGAAAAACGTCTGGTTTTATCCAGATACTGTATAATACAACGGACTCCATTTCCAGATGAAGACTGTCAGATTTAAGTTATTTACAAGCGTATCACAAATATCGTGTTGGTTGGTCGGCCTTAGGTAATGGGTTTTAAGGGATTTTAACACAAAATTAAGCAATTTTATTCCTCAGAAAGTTATCGGGATTGGCCCTTTAAGGTGTATGATACTCAGCACGGGAGAATGCACAATTTGATTGCATTTGGGTCTTTGCTAAATGTAGAGTATTGTCAGACCACAATTCCATAACGAGACGTAATTAATGTTTTCCTTAATATAAAGTGAGCAGCGAATGACAATAAATGCGAAAGCTGATAAATTTAGCCTGTTGAACTGTCCGGAATCGCATTGCTGCGTGGAGATTTGTTTACGTAAAATTCCAAAATGGCGGCCTCCATGTAAGGTTTTGACCGCTATGTTTTTCTGTATCTGTCTGTATCTGTACGACGCAGAAACCACTTCTGGAGGCAGACCACCATTAATTTCCCCATTGACTTCAATGTTAATTCTGGACTCTTTGCCCACCTCCAACTTATCCCCAAATTTTCGTTGGGCGAAATGCTTTTCACTACAGACAGAGGAACAAATGGCCATGTCTTTGCACTAAAATTTTTATGAGGTTGACCACCAAAATTTTGAGATACACGAACTTGAAGAAGCATACTCAAAACATGTATCTAGTTGCCGTACATATCACCGTAGCCAACCTCATAACGCCGTTATCCTTCCGCCTCAAAATCATGAATATTTACCAAAACCTAGCAGAAAATATTAATTCAACCCCTCTTAGTCCATCCTAGGCCAAAAAATCAACAAAAATGGGCATGCAAAAGGGGAGAAAAGAGACAGAGAGAGAACTGCTATAAATAGACGAACTACAATTTGTGGGTACCGAGATGTAAAATTTAATGGTGGTCTGCCTCCTATATGTTTTTAAAAGTTCATATATCATCAAAATTCTTTTCTTTATAGCTTCACATTTATTTTTGCAAAATTATTATAATACAGAATCAAAAAAAAATAACTGCAGAAGAAATGGTGACCCTTTAAAGTTATGTACTGTTTTGCATGCTGGGTTGCAGATCAGGTCCATGGGCCTTTTGTTCTAGAATTGAAGACTCTTTCTTAATTTTGTCAAAATGTGAGTTTCGCAAAAAGATTTAAAGAGTTTCAAACAAGTCTCATCAAAAATATTCAAAATATTGGGATATTTTTCAAAAATTGACCTTATTTTACCTTTTTTTACAAAATGGCCCATTCTTTGACACTTTGTATGTCTCCAAATGCCAATAATTCCCTATTTCTTGGAAACTCTGAGG
This sequence comes from Patella depressa, assembly GCA_948474765.1. Taxonomy (NCBI): domain Eukaryota; kingdom Metazoa; phylum Mollusca; class Gastropoda; family Patellidae; genus Patella; species Patella depressa. Next base: position 54,028,481 of record OX419719.1, read on the forward strand.
TGAAAGGCATTTATTTCTAGAAACCTTGGCCAGTATACAAGAAGACAAGCTGCAAATTGGTTGCATTGAGGGTAACTGTAAGGAACTATAATGAAACTTGTAAGCCCACCCCCTGAAAATGTTGCTGTGATAACAAATCCAACCTGTGTCCACACAAGTAATACTGTTGATGGAATATGGCTAAAAGCCACATTTTTCTATCCCTGGCTTGTATACATACATACAAACACAGGTACTTGTAAGAAATATGAATCATTTATTAAAATATGGATTGATAAATGTAAAATAAATGCTGTATTTAGTTGACAACCAGCCACTCCAACAAAAGGGTCACAAAGCTCTATTTTTTTTTAAAAAATGGGAATATTTCAGTATTCAAAACACTTTAACAATCAGAGGTATCCTTGGAATTATATAGTGTCAATATTTTGTGGAAGCAAGTTGTTTTAATCTTTACATCAATTTCCTGACAAAATGAGGTGGAAAAAGGGAGTTATGACATAATTCATTGCATAAAAGGAGTATGAAAAGGCTATTAATTAATATTTCATTGCTCTGTAAGTGCCACATTTCAAAAGATCACCACAAATAATAGATTTACATCAAAAATGTCAAACATTAAGCTGCAAAAGACACATCTACAACATATCCATTTTGGGGTGTGGACTCATTTGGGGAAAATGTCATAGAATAACATGTTTGGCCATAAACAAAAAGTCTTAAAAATTCATGGAATCTTTTATGTAACTATTTGTTTGAGCAAAATAAAATGCTCGGTTACAATTCAAGCACAAAATCCAATTACTGTTAATTCGGAGTCAATATATTTTCAATTGAATATCCAAATATCATGTTCAAGAAAATGGGTGGGGTGGGGAGGTTGAGCCAGTCTAAATGAAATGAAGACAGAGAAATTTCCCTGCAGACACACAGATTTTACTTTCTCGAGAAGGGAAATGCAACAATTGCAGGTTTTAAAACATTAAAATTGTGTTAAGTCTGAGGAACACCCAAGCAAAATGCAGTTCACTCATGTTTTGAAAATTCTAACATGCCTCAGCAGTACATAATTAGACCAAATTTCTTAATTTTTAAATTTCTATTAAAATCATAGATACTTTTTCAATATCTGACAAACACATGGCTCCTTTCCAAGTTATTTAACAATGGAAATAAAGACATGCAAGACATTTTGTTTCATTTTAAAACAGATGAATAATTAAAATTTTGACAGTAATATTGGGGGTAATCTGAAGAATTTCAGACAAATTATCATGATTTTTAGGCAAAATTGAGTGAAATTATTATACTTTCTTCCCATCTAACCTTTACCATGCAGAAAAAGTCAAAATTACACATTAAAATATTTTTCACTCATTTTGAAAAGCAAATAAACACTGAAAATCACAAAATTTGGACTAAAATCAAATATTCCCCTCCCAAATTTGTCAAATATTTTAGAAATTTTACCATTTCACTTTTTTTATTATCAAAATGTCATATATCACATTTTCTGACAAATTGGAGCTCATAGCATCAAATTTAGGCCTCTCATACGCCGTCAGTTTGTTTACATACAGGAGGCAGACCACCATTAATTTCCCCATTGACTTCAATGTTAATTCTGGACTCTTTGCCCACCTCCAACTTATCCCCAAATTTTCGTTGGGCGAAATGCTTTTCACTACAGACAGAGGAACAAATGGCCATGTCTTTGCACTAAAATTTTTATGAGGTTGACCACCAAAATTTTGAGATACACGAACTTGAAGAAGCATACTCAAAACATGTATCTAGTTGCCGTACATATCACCGTAGCCAACCTCATAACGCCGTTATCCTTCCGCCTCAAAATCATGAATATTTACCAAAACCTAGCAGAAAATATTAATTCAACCCCTCTTAGTCCATCCTAGGCCAAAAAATCAACAAAAATGGGCATGCAAAAGGGGAGAAAAGAGACAGAGAGAGAACTGCTATAAATAGACGAACTACAATTTGTGGGTACCGAGATGTAAAATTTAATGGTGGTCTGCCTCCTATATGTTTTTAAAAGTTCATATATCATCAAAATTCTTTTCTTTATAGCTTCACATTTATTTTTGCAAAATTATTATAATACAGAATCAAAAAAAAATAACTGCAGAAGAAATGGTGACCCTTTAAAGTTATGTACTGTTTTGCATGCTGGGTTGCAGATCAGGTCCATGGGCCTTTTGTTCTAGAATTGAAGACTCTTTCTTAATTTTGTCAAAATGTGAGTTTCGCAAAAAGATTTAAAGAGTTTCAAACAAGTCTCATCAAAAATATTCAAAATATTGGGATATTTTTCAAAAATTGACCTTATTTTACCTTTTTTTACAAAATGGCCCATTCTTTGACACTTTGTATGTCTCCAAATGCCAATAATTCCCTATTTCTTGGAAACTCTGAGGTGAAAGGCATTTATTTCTAGAAACCTTGGCCAGTATACAAGAAGACAAGCTGCAAATTGGTTGCATTGAGGGTAACTGTAAGGAACTATAATGAAACTTGTAAGCCCACCCCCTGAAAATGTTGCTGTGATAACAAATCCAACCTGTGTCCACACAAGTAATACTGTTGATGGAATATGGCTAAAAGCCACATTTTTCTATCCCTGGCTTGTATACATACATACAAACACAGGTACTTGTAAGAAATATGAATCATTTATTAAAATATGGATTGATAAATGTAAAATAAATGCTGTATTTAGTTGACAACCAGCCACTCCAACAAAAGGGTCACAAAGCTCTATTTTTTTTTAAAAAATGGGAATATTTCAGTATTCAAAACACTTTAACAATCAGAGGTATCCTTGGAATTATATAGTGTCAATATTTTGTGGAAGCAAGTTGTTTTAATCTTTACATCAATTTCCTGACAAAATGAGGTGGAAAAAGGGAGTTATGACATAATTCATTGCATAAAAGGAGTATGAAAAGGCTATTAATTAATATTTCATTGCTCTGTAAGTGCCACATTTCAAAAGATCACCACAAATAATAGATTTACATCAAAAATGTCAAACATTAAGCTGCAAAAGACACATCTACAACATATCCATTTTGGGGTGTGGACTCATTTGGGGAAAATGTCATAGAATAACATGTTTGGCCATAAACAAAAAGTCTTAAAAATTCATGGAATCTTTTATGTAACTATTTGTTTGAGCAAAATAAAATGCTCGGTTACAATTCAAGCACAAAATCCAATTACTGTTAATTCGGAGTCAATATATTTTCAATTGAATATCCAAATATCATGTTCAAGAAAATGGGTGGGGTGGGGAGGTTGAGCCAGTCTAAATGAAATGAAGACAGAGAAATTTCCCTGCAGACACACAGATTTTACTTTCTCGAGAAGGGAAATGCAACAATTGCAGGTTTTAAAACATTAAAATTGTGTTAAGTCTGAGGAACACCCAAGCAAAATGCAGTTCACTCATGTTTTGAAAATTCTAACATGCCTCAGCAGTACATAATTAGACCAAATTTCTTAATTTTTAAATTTCTATTAAAATCATAGATACTTTTTCAATATCTGACAAACACATGGCTCCTTTCCAAGTTATTTAACAATGGAAATAAAGACATGCAAGACATTTTGTTTCATTTTAAAACAGATGAATAATTAAAATTTTGACAGTAATATTGGGGGTAATCTGAAGAATTTCAGACAAATTATCATGATTTTTAGGCAAAATTGAGTGAAATTATTATACTTTCTTCCCATCTAACCTTTACCATGCAGAAAAAGTCAAAATTACACATTAAAATATTTTTCACTCATTTTGAAAAGCAAATAAACACTGAAAATCACAAAATTTGGACTAAAATCAAATATTCCCCTCCCAAATTTGTCAAATATTTTAGAAATTTTACCATTTCACTTTTTTTATTATCAAAATGTCATATATCACATTTTCTGACAAATTGGAGCTCATAGCATCAAATTTAGGCCTCTCATACGCCGTCAGTTTGTTTACATACAGGAGGCAGACCACCATTAATTTCCCCATTGACTTCAATGTTAATTCTGGACTCTTTGCCCACCTCCAACTTATCCCCAAATTTTCGTTGGGCGAAATGCTTTTCACTACAGACAGAGGAACAAATGGCCATGTCTTTGCACTAAAATTTTTATGAGGTTGACCACCAAAATTTTGAGATACACGAACTTGAAGAAGCATACTCAAAACATGTATCTAGTTGCCGTACATATCACCGTAGCCAACCTCATAACGCCGTTATCCTTCCGCCTCAAAATCATGAATATTTACCAAAACCTAGCAGAAAATATTAATTCAACCCCTCTTAGTCCATCCTAGGCCAAAAAATCAACAAAAATGGGCATGCAAAAGGGGAGAAAAGAGACAGAGAGAGAACTGCTATAAATAGACGAACTACAATTTGTGGGTACCGAGATGTAAAATTTAATGGTGGTCTGCCTCCTATATGTTTTTAAAAGTTCATATATCATCAAAATTCTTTTCTTTATAGCTTCACATTTATTTTTGCAAAATTATTATAATACAGAATCAAAAAAAAATAACTGCAGAAGAAATGGTGACCCTTTAAAGTTATGTACTGTTTTGCATGCTGGGTTGCAGATCAGGTCCATGGGCCTTTTGTTCTAGAATTGAAGACTCTTTCTTAATTTTGTCAAAATGTGAGTTTCGCAAAAAGATTTAAAGAGTTTCAAACAAGTCTCATCAAAAATATTCAAAATATTGGGATATTTTTCAAAAATTGACCTTATTTTACCTTTTTTTACAAAATGGCCCATTCTTTGACACTTTGTATGTCTCCAAATGCCAATAATTCCCTATTTCTTGGAAACTCTGAGGTGAAAGGCATTTATTTCTAGAAACCTTGGCCAGTATACAAGAAGACAAGCTGCAAATTGGTTGCATTGAGGGTAACTGTAAGGAACTATAATGAAACTTGTAAGCCCACCCCCTGAAAATGTTGCTGTGATAACAAATCCAACCTGTGTCCACACAAGTAATACTGTTGATGGAATATGGCTAAAAGCCACATTTTTCTATCCCTGGCTTGTATACATACATACAAACACAGGTACTTGTAAGAAATATGAATCATTTATTAAAATATGGATTGATAAATGTAAAATAAATGCTGTATTTAGTTGACAACCAGCCACTCCAACAAAAGGGTCACAAAGCTCTATTTTTTTTTAAAAAATGGGAATATTTCAGTATTCAAAACACTTTAACAATCAGAGGTATCCTTGGAATTATATAGTGTCAATATTTTGTGGAAGCAAGTTGTTTTAATCTTTACATCAATTTCCTGACAAAATGAGGTGGAAAAAGGGAGTTATGACATAATTCATTGCATAAAAGGAGTATGAAAAGGCTATTAATTAATATTTCATTGCTCTGTAAGTGCCACATTTCAAAAGATCACCACAAATAATAGATTTACATCAAAAATGTCAAACATTAAGCTGCAAAAGACACATCTACAACATATCCATTTTGGGGTGTGGACTCATTTGGGGAAAATGTCATAGAATAACATGTTTGGCCATAAACAAAAAGTCTTAAAAATTCATGGAATCTTTTATGTAACTATTTGTTTGAGCAAAATAAAATGCTCGGTTACAATTCAAGCACAAAATCCAATTACTGTTAATTCGGAGTCAATATATTTTCAATTGAATATCCAAATATCATGTTCAAGAAAATGGGTGGGGTGGGGAGGTTGAGCCAGTCTAAATGAAATGAAGACAGAGAAATTTCCCTGCAGACACACAGATTTTACTTTCTCGAGAAGGGAAATGCAACAATTGCAGGTTTTAAAACATTAAAATTGTGTTAAGTCTGAGGAACACCCAAGCAAAATGCAGTTCACTCATGTTTTGAAAATTCTAACATGCCTCAGCAGTACATAATTAGACCAAATTTCTTAATTTTTAAATTTCTATTAAAATCATAGATACTTTTTCAATATCTGACAAACACATGGCTCCTTTCCAAGTTATTTAACAATGGAAATAAAGACATGCAAGACATTTTGTTTCATTTTAAAACAGATGAATAATTAAAATTTTGACAGTAATATTGGGGGTAATCTGAAGAATTTCAGACAAATTATCATGATTTTTAGGCAAAATTGAGTGAAATTATTATACTTTCTTCCCATCTAACCTTTACCATGCAGAAAAAGTCAAAATTACACATTAAAATATTTTTCACTCATTTTGAAAAGCAAATAAACACTGAAAATCACAAAATTTGGACTAAAATCAAATATTCCCCTCCCAAATTTGTCAAATATTTTAGAAATTTTACCATTTCACTTTTTTTATTATCAAAATGTCATATATCACATTTTCTGACAAATTGGAGCTCATAGCATCAAATTTAGGCCTCTCATACGCCGTCAGTTTGTTTACATACAGGAGGCAGACCACCATTAATTTCCCCATTGACTTCAATGTTAATTCTGGACTCTTTGCCCACCTCCAACTTATCCCCAAATTTTCGTTGGGCGAAATGCTTTTCACTACAGACAGAGGAACAAATGGCCATGTCTTTGCACTAAAATTTTTATGAGGTTGACCACCAAAATTTTGAGATACACGAACTTGAAGAAGCATACTCAAAACATGTATCTAGTTGCCGTACATATCACCGTAGCCAACCTCATAACGCCGTTATCCTTCCGCCTCAAAATCATGAATATTTACCAAAACCTAGCAGAAAATATTAATTCAACCCCTCTTAGTCCATCCTAGGCCAAAAAATCAACAAAAATGGGCATGCAAAAGGGGAGAAAAGAGACAGAGAGAGAACTGCTATAAATAGACGAACTACAATTTGTGGGTACCGAGATGTAAAATTTAATGGTGGTCTGCCTCCTTCTGGTATGACGCGTCGGTAGTGAGTGGCGTCCGCTTAGTTGCGGCCCTGGAGAGCTGCTTTAAAACTCTCCACTGACTGTGCGCATGCTGTTTTTCTGGGATACATAGGCTACATAGCCACAGTTTGTTAAAAGTTGTTTAAATATTTTAGTTTACTGGTTTGATGGAGTCTGTTATTTTCAAAATTATTATGGACTAATAAAACATTTATTTAGTCGGAGTTGAATGTCAACAAGAAAAGTAAACAAACTCACTGACTCAGTTACTACTGACATCTACATTTACATCTATGAATATGTAACGTTCCGTAACCAGAGACATACATTAGTTTGCGCTTTGGGTCTTCATCGTAATATACAGTTACAACGGATATGTTCAAATTATAGATTGTATGCTTATGCAATATGCTTCAAATGAGAAGCATTTGCATTACGAGTCAGTACGACGTCGACGGGTATTTTATTAACCCCTGCTGCCCTGGGGGGTGGGGGGGGTTGGATCACTTGGATGGACGATTAGTTTAGTACGGGCATGGTTTAGATCTCCCGGCTGCACCTGACAAAGGAGTAGGGTCGACTGTCCACAATCTCCTGAGTTTTCTCCCACTGCTAAAGACACCTAAACGCAAGTGAATTATTGAAATGAAGCTGAACCATGTTAGTCCCAAAATGATCTGGTTTGTGTTGAGTGGACGTTTAACGGTAAACCCCATTTCATTTTCAAATACAACTGTCTCTTATGGAGATGATCACTGTTCAGTTATAATGGTCATCAAATCCGAGTGAATATCCATTTCAAATACCACAGTCAGTTAAAGTGACAATTGTCCCCTCTTATGTCTAATTCTGTTTTGAATATTTTAGTTTAATGGATGTAGACAGAAATATGATTTTTAGCATTGAATAAGCTAGTTGGTTAATACCATAACCAAAATGAAAGTTTTCAGCGCTGTCAGTTTTGAAAAGAGACTCCGATTTCTAACACCATATGTTATACATGCTGCAAGAAGGTGAGATCTTTTGCTTGTTTGTCAGATTGTATGCTAAATTTAACTTGCTTGTTGCGAGATGTTGTGGTAGGTTGCTGGCCTGAATTGATACATGTTACTGTGAGCTTATAAGAGCTTTGTCTTCTCTCTGTCATTGTGCCTAGATTTCAGATTGTGGCATCCAATAATAATATTTTGAATTAAAATATTTTTAGCACAGTTTATAAAAGGCACAGTATCCAATCAGTTTTCTGTCGCAACTTCAATGCATGAGTTACAGTCTTTGAAAAGAAGTATGATTTGATCAAATTGTGTGCTGATGCTGAAATGGCTAGAAAATGATATCAATGAAATTAGAGGATTTTAGGTTTGCATAAATAATATTATTTTGATTTATTTGTAGCTATTGTAGTAGAACACATTATCAAGTTTTAGGTGTTAATAAAAATGCCACCACTGATGATATTAAAACAGCTTTTATACAACAGTCAAAGAAGGTAATATTACTATGGTTATTGCCAATAAAAGTATCGCAATTTTGATATATATGGAAATTAGAGATATCCATTCTTACTAGAAAAATACTGGATTCCCTGAAAAACATTCATGGAGCGTATACAGAACAAAAATGTACAGGTTCCCCTAATCAACAGCCCGACGATTAGAACTATCTGCACGAGTACATTAAGCACTTTATGTACATGTTGATAAACTTTATGAAGAGTTAGATGTACAACACTTTCTGAGATAAAAATCATGGAAAAAGACGAGGGCAGTGGATAATCTGTGAATTTAATTAGGATTTGATATTTGTAATAAATAGTCCACGTTTGCAGACAACATCATCTTGTGTATGCAATGAATTTTCCCCGTCTCCTCCCACTGTTGCTATAGGTACGTTGAGGGGTAATCCCCTTATACAAACATGGCCTCTTTTGATCGATTTTTATAGCAGGGTATACTTGGCAATTATAATGTTTTGAAAGGCTTTGAAGCACAATTACGATAAATTGATTAGTTTGAATACGTTTTTAGTCCTAATACATCATCAAATCACCCATTTTTTACCCGGAAATGTAAGTTTAAGCAAATTCCTATTTCATACAATATGTACCCTGACCTGGTATCCCAACACTGAATGCTGTTACCTAAATTTACACTTATTGTATTGATGTGCATTTACATACACTTATGGTATTTATTGATGTACCCATACACACTTTTTGTATTCATGTACATGTATACACACTTTTTGTATTCATGTACATGTATACCCCACTTATTGTATTGATGTACACATGTACACACTTATTGTATTAATGTACATCCATACACACTTATTACATTGTAAATTGATATACCAGTGTATGTATAGACACTTATTGTATTGATGTACATGTATACACACTTATTGTATTCTTTTTAAGGTCCATCCAGATATAAATAAAAACGATCCAAAGACCCATGAGAAGTTTGTGAGATTAAACGAAGCGTATCAGGTTTTAAGCCAGGATGATTCAAGATTAGATTATGATAATAGTTTAGTGATTTCGAAATATGGAGGACAAAGTCCAGGAGTACCTCCTCATCGTTACTACAATCAAAGGTTTGTGGTGTCTAATTGTCAGTATTAATAAACAATCTGTCATTACACACCAGGGCTTTCAGCTCTATTTTTGGGTATATTTTGTTTCTGAGGGAAGCAATGTATTATTGACATCGAATATGGAATTTATTTTAGTAATATTGCTTTGAACAATAATAATTTCATTAACTAAAAAAATGAGTGAAAATGTAGTGATTCTAACTATTCTTGTAAATAACTCTGGCAAACCTTGATGTGTGGAATTCTCAATTATCACAAAATATCATATTCAACAAATTGAGTCTATTGAAAATACAATTTTGAAAAACTGGTATAATTCAAAGTTAATATTTTGAAATTGTCCTGATGCTGATACTCTTCTTACAGTGAATTAATATAATGCTCAACAGTTCAATTTTTCAGTGTCGCGTGGCTTTTACAAAAACTTAAAGTCACCAACTAATGGTAGGTTTCCATGAAAATAAAATTTAAATGTGCAAAAATTTGCAATTTTTATTTTGATTTGTTTTTGTTTTTTTTCAGACAAGAAGAATATTATGCAAATATGCATTATAAGGCTCATAATCAACCATTTGAACAAGGTCAATTAAGGAAAGCGTATCCAACATCTGTTGTTCTGTGTGGCATTATTTTATGGATTGTTATTGGTAGTATAACCCAATTTTTCGTTATCAGGTAAAGAGGTGTCTGTTTTGTTGTACAAAGTTATTTGCAAATATAAAATGACTTACATTAAAAATTGTTATGAATATTAACTTCCATTTTGACATCCTTGGATGATGTGATATACAAACCAGTACCTCCTTTTACAATTGGGTAAATCTTTTTGATGAGCCTCTTTTATTTCAATAGAATCCAAGTATGGAGATTATTTGACGTTTATATTTAGGGTTTGTTTTCTTAATTAAATGTTAAAAAATCAATTTTGACAGTCTCGGCAGACAATGTTGCTAAGACACTTTAGCTGGTGCTGAGCTAGTTTCATGGCAACCTATCTTGAGTTTTAATGAAATGAAATTTATTATAATGATTTGTTTGTTTGTAGAGGAACGGCAAGAAGGCATATAGCTCAATTAGATGAACACAGTAGAAAGAATGTAGCCATACTGAAAGACCTTGAGAAAAATGCAGCGTATGTATTTTAACTATTGGTTTATTCCATAAGGCATGCTATATAATGTTTTATTATCGAACTGTTATTGCAGAAACTGATAAAAATAGTAATTTTTTGTTCACATGCATATGTCATTCAGTTTTCTTGATCAAGACATAGATGGTAATTGATTAAATGTCCTAGAATTTGCATTTCTCCTTCTAAACAATAGTAGCAATCAACACAGGAATATTAGCCAGCAAAATCCTGATGTAGCCTACTTTTTGGACCAACACCACAATTAAACCTGGGACATCCAGATTACTAGGCAGTGTCTTAGTCACAGAGTCACTGCGTCTTGTATCCCACTGCTAAAGACCCCAACATGCAAGCGACGTATTGAAATAAAATTAAAATACCATATGCTAGTCCCAAAATGACCTAGTTTGTGTTGAGTGGACGTTAAACCCCATTTCTCTCTCTCTCTCTCTCTCTCTCTCTCACTGCGGCTTGTAATCATGATAATTGAGTTACAGTGAAATGCACACATTTCCTATGACGAACCTGAGCAATGGCAGCTCTGCGTTGGATATCAGCTGAGAAGCATCGAGTCTTTCAGTGGTGCAGTACAACAGATATGGCAATGAAAAGCACCTGGTTGTTCTGATGGTATGCAGAACCAAAGTCCTATGTATACCATTGTCAGAGGGGGTAGGGGATCTAGTGGGTTAAAGCGTGCGAGTGAAATCACATGGTCTGTCATTGAGTCAAGTAGTTTGGTTTTGATTCCCTACAGTATAGGGTAATTTATGCAATGCTGCAGTATAAGGTAACACTGCTTTATAATATGTTGTTTGATTGATTCTCGATTTAACAGACATAAAAGAAAGATGTTACGTGAACAGGCGGAAAAATGGAATGCAGAGAAATTAGATATTAAAAAAGTTGATACATAATCAAGGTGTGAGATATAGTTGCTGGTACCTGTGATAATTATAATAGGTAAGTCATGTCCAATAGTTTAATATCACATAGTTTAAAGAGCATTTACGTCTATTCTTTTGGAACTTTACAAGAAGAAAATGACATCACATCTGTGAAATATGTACCATATTTTGGTACTGAAACAGTGTATTTGTGGAGGTTGGTTTACGTTCCATTTCTCTTTTATTTCTCACCCCATTATTTACAACTTTAAACATTATTTTTTTTCTTTCAGAATACATATAATAAAAATATAATGATAAATGAGAATAAAAGAGAAAAAAGAATGAATAAAAGAACTGTGTGTTAGAAACTAATTTAATAATGGCATGGGAAGGATTATTCAAATTTGTAATCTACCGATGCCTGCAATATTTATGGATTAAGTTTGTGATATACATTCGAAGAAAAATATTGATACTAGTGTGATTGCATTTTTTATGGTCTTTAGCTCGGTTGTTAGTAGAAATTTTAAGAGAACCAAGTTGTTACAGTGTATTGTTATGGTAATGGTCTGTGTTTAAACTCTAAACCAGCTAAATCTATTTGATTTGGGTCAAAATAATGTATTAATTAGGTTGATCTTATTACTGATTCGGACAAGCTCTATACAAATATATTTTCGAGTAGAAAGTCAGGTTGCCTATTTTAACATTTATATACTCACATTTGGAGTGATTGAACACAAAGTCTTTGGGCCCTTATCATTGGACCTAAAGTTTTATGGGGTAAACCGTATTGAATGAAGCCATTGTATTAATTTGGGTATGTTCTTGCTCCAGATGGCAACATTTCTACAATAATTTATTGTAGGTTTGATGAACCTCAGGAATAATCTAATTTTATCACCCAATATCTTATTTGACAGTAGATATCGCTTGTATGATAAATTACATAATCTACTGCGATATCTCCTTAGGAGATATCGCTTTACATGAATTTGATTGGTCAATCAAAAAGGAACTACTTTCTTTTATTTTAAAGAAACCACTTATTTTAAATAAAAAGTGACTTTTTTTTTTTGTTAAAAAGAAACTGTTTTTATTTAATTGACTTTGAAGGAAATACTGGGTCAATATATAGGACTTTGCAATAGCTAAACTGCAGTCAAAAAACTGATGTATCACTACGCAGTAATGAAATTAGGTCTAGTAAAGGTGAAATTTATACCAAAGAATTATATTTATTTATTTCTGCATGTAAGAAAGGATTGGGTGATAAATAAAATCTCCAACTCATGTTTTTTGATATCAAAAAATATCAACACTCGTTGATAAAGTAAAAAAAAACTTGGCAGAGCCTTGTTTTTTTTACATTATCAACTTGTGTTGATATTTTTTGATATCAAAAAACACTCGTAGGAGATTCTCTATATATACATGTATTAATACAGGGTTTGGATTTTCATTGATATTTTTAGTGAGAAGCACAAATTAATATTTTTATTATACATCTAGAGATATTGTGTAAATCTTTTAATATGTATAAATGTAGAATAATCAACCGTGTTTTGTGACTACAGATAAACAGTTTGTTTGATGTTCCAACAGACTGTGGAATATAAATTGTAAATATGTAGATAAAACAAGAATTTATTGAAACATTAAATATTTTGGTTAATTCATGTTCCTTGGTTATCTTTTTTTTTTACTAAAAATTATGTCCAAAGCGTAATCTTTATATTGAGATTCAGGGATCGGGCTAATGGGGCTGACAAAGAAAGTATGCCTAGTGAAAATCTATTTGGACTAAGACTAGTAATTATTTCCCCTCATTTCATGATGGACGAATGTAGTGCGATTTATAAATAGACAATTTTTCCCTTATTTTTTTTCTCCCCTCTTCCTGCATTTTTGGGTTGACTTTTTGGTCTAGAATTGGAGAAAAGGCATCAAATTTTCAATTTCATAGCAGTTTTGGGTAATACTGAGGATATTACAGCGGAGGGATAGGGGGTGTAAAATGTCTTTCTGCGCATCAATCATTGTGTCAGAAGTGAGATTTTCACCCCAATCAACTTAAAATCCCCGTAGCAAAAAATCTAAATGGTCAACCCCCTACAAACTTATGATGAGGAGATTGCCAAATGTGGTCCCCATTGTGCCTAAAAAGATTGGAAGCAACGGAATGTTGAGAAAAAAACTACAGCCTGTGATGTTACAGGCATTTAACATTGAAGTCAATGGGCAAATAATTACTAGTCTGAGTCCTGATATCACAATATGCAATGAAGACAGATATTTTCTCAGCCACTTATTTCCTGAAGTTTTGAACGGAAAGTGTCAGAAATGGTAAGAATACTGTTTTTTTATTGCTCAGCAGTAAGTTTTGTGTCTATTGCATATCAAAATAGCCATTATTGGGGGTATCTGTTGGCCGAGGGTGAATTTGAGGTGTAGATGTTAAAATTTCGTTCGCTATGGTGTCAAAACGTGGTTTTAAGTCTCAACATTAAGGCCTATTCAACTGCAGATTTGGCCAAAAGGTCCCGAGATGTAAACAAAGCTGACCCTAACCCTAGAAACAAAGAGGTTTATTTCTATTTCCAATTCCAAAATTCTCTCCCTTGCATTGCACATTTATCCATAGAAATGGCTCAAGTATTGTATGAGAGAGACTTCAGAAGAAAATTTCTCAAACAATACTTGCACACTAGTATTGATGTAACCAAACTATATGCCAAGTTTCACCACTTTTGGTTTCCTCCAGGCACTCCGGTTTCCTCCCACTGCTAAAGACCCCTACGCGCAAGCGAATTATTGAAATAAAATTAAACCATGTTAGTCCCGAAATGACCTAGTTTGTGTTGAGTGGACGTTAAAGCCCATTTCTCTCTCTCTTCACCACTTTCACTGTCATCGACTTGTTGAAGACTATTATGAACATTAACACTAAGTTTGAACATATCCACACTGATCAGCAGTGAATATTCACTTGGCTGCTACAGTCACTGATAGGGATGACATCGGTGCGGGTTAAAGCCCCAATAACACTCTTGTTGTAACTGAATAATGTGTCCCAATCTTCATTCTGATTAACAAATCGTATTATTTTAGAGTATTCCACTTAAATGATGATATAAATTTCATCTTAACACACCTATTTTGAAAAATTGGAAAAATTCAACCAATTGATTTGAAAAGTCTAACGTAAACCTTTTCAAATGTGACTTGGATTTTAAAATATTTTCGAAGCCTCTGGACAAGTAAAATAGGTTGTAATGGATAATTTACACAACAGGTAGGACACTTAAACATCTAGTACTTAGAATAAAGGTATTATTTATTTTCTGGAGCTACAAAGCCAGCAAGAATGTTATTGTCCCTTTAATGAGTCTCCAATATTAACTTTCTTCTTGCTGCAAATAAAATTCTAGAATTAGAGAAATTAATTAGAGAAATAAATAAAGGTGGTTGAAGTATAGGTCCTATTTAGTGTAAATGGGTATGTAAAATGAGTAAAAGGTGCCATTCTGCCTGGAGCAGTATGTGATACATGTATATGTACCAGGTAAGCACATGCATCTTTGAACCGATGATTGGCACCGTGTGATGTGATGTCACGTGTTGAAAGCAGTCATCTTTTACAGAGTTATGAGAAGAATTTTGTAATCCTCTTTGAAACATTTTACCCTAATAGAAGCTAAAAAGCTGGCTCACTAATAAAGAAATCCTTCGTTCGACCAAAGGGATCTCCCAGTGTGGTTTTCTCTTGTCAGTGGTGCAGGACAGATTGGGACATAAAACTGTTTGTACAGTGTGCATGTAAAAGAACCCCGAGTATATTAGCCTGGTTGGTGCAGAATAGGAACATGTTAAATTTCATTTTGTTCCTTGACAAACGAAATATGTTATGAAATATGTTATCGTTGCTTAACCTAAACAGAAACTGCTCATCATCGCCTTCAGTCAAGACATTCACCATGAATATCAACACCATGTTTGAACATTCTATTCACAATTCGATGTAAAACGAAGGAGAAGGGGTTATAATGCAAGAAGTTTCGGTCTGATGTCACCAATCCAATATCATTTGGAAATAGACATATATTTTAAGTTTCATCAAAATGGATAACATGAGACCACTTGACTGTCCACAAACTAATGTAAATGGATGGACATAGATGACAACATAATACTACCCAGATGAAAATGTGGGCATATAAAATCCTCTCAATCGCTCCAGTGGGTAAAATTCTGTGCAATAAAAGCCAAAAATGGCAGCCATTTTGGAAAATGGCAGCCATTTCGAACATGCAAATTTCAGTGCTCGAATCCAGAGTTGAACAATTTTATTGTTATTTGCCCAACTACTACATATAATTTTTTAAAAAGATATGGATAATGTGTTATATCATGGAATTACAATACTAGTGTTCATACAAAAATTTGTCATAAATATCACAAATTAAAGCCACTGATCACCATTTGCATTTTTAGAACAATATCTTTACAGTTTATTCCACACTAAATTACCACAAATTGATTATTTAAGATGTAATTAAGA
Source organism: Patella depressa (assembly GCA_948474765.1). Classification (NCBI taxonomy): domain Eukaryota; kingdom Metazoa; phylum Mollusca; class Gastropoda; family Patellidae; genus Patella; species Patella depressa. The sequence goes on from OX419719.1 coordinate 54,044,570, forward strand.
TACAAAATCAAAATATCAACTTTAGATAATTTTTTAGGTTATCAACTGGAATTCCATCAAAAGCATAGGTGGCGCACACTGCTGGATTATGTTGATCATATCCCATTTCTATCATCTGCAAAGAATGCTAAATGTTGCAATTTTTTTTAAATTCATTTCATATCTTTGTAAATACTGAATGGAACTGAACCATTTGTTGAACTGAAATTCCTTTTAAAGATTCAACTTTCACAATATTCAGGCGCGGATCCAGAGGGGGGGTTTGGGGGGTCCAACCCCCCCCCCCTGCTCAGCTACATAAAAAAAAATAATGCCTTGCATCAATGAAATTACATCACAAAGTGATCCTACATCAGTATAAAAATGATTTCTCTGTTTAAAAAGCACAATTTGTATGTATGCCTATGTAATTTAGAGACGATGATGGCAGATTTCCGTAACAGAAACCTGGCAAACCCCCTCCTGCAAAAATTCCTGGATCCGCACCTGAATATTGTAATTTCCAACTGATTAACAATAACTCAAATGATGATAAGACTAAGATGTGAATATATAGAAATATAAAAAAAAAACATTTCATAGTTTAAATATCACATGACTTTATTACAAAATATATTTACATTTATATAAAGGTCAGAACACACAGGACTATTTCTTAACAGTTCTATTAAGCATAATTTGTGATGTTTTTAATAATTAACAACAAATGCAGTGTGTGCTGACCTTTAAAGACAATTGCTTTTAATACCTTGTAAGACAGTTGTTTTTAATACCTTGTTCTAAGACGGCTGTTTGTAATAACTTGTTCTAAGACAGTTCAAGTTCAACCTGAGAAAGACTAAGATTAACACTGACAGTGGCATGGGGTCCAGGGGGTTGGGGTCCTCCTCAAGAGAAAATTTTGAAATATCTGGTATCAACAAAGATTTGTGCCGCATATCTAGACCCAAATATGAATTCAATTGTATAAGCTACATCACCCAACCAATAAAAAATTGTTTACATATTTCATACAAAATAAGACAATAAGTGAATTTGTTACACTGTTATTTAGGAAGGGGCATGGGACAGGGCATGGGAGGGGAAGATTGATCTGGCACTGAACACATACAAGTAGTTTATAAAATAAGAGTACAAAAAAGCATGCTATAAACATCAAAAGATAGGTTGCCAGGCAACGAAACATACGCCCACAACAGCTAAGTCGTCCGGGCAGTCAACAAGGGTTGTCGCATATTGTTTCTTTTGTCAGTAAGGAGAACATTTACAACACATGATAATCTTATTACGAGTAATAGCCCATTAAATAATTATCAAAAATGATTAGAATAGTTTTGATGGTTTGTCTCAAGGCCTTTGTCCACAAGATATTTCAAAGTGATCAAGTGCCAGAAATTATCAGATATCACTGAAAATCAAATAGGATTCTTCGTCTCATGACCCTAAACACTGTGTACAAATTTAAAGTCAATCGGATATTAACTTTAGCCTCTAAAGCGTTCACAAGATTTTTCAAAGTGATCAAGGGTCATAACTCTGGCAGTAATTATCAGATATCACCGAAAATCAATAGGCATCTTCGTCTCATGACCTTAAACACTGTGTATAAATTTAAAGTCAATCGGATATTAACTATAGCCTCTAGAGCGTTCACAAGATTTTTCAAAGTGATCAAGGGTCATAACTCTGGTAGTAATTATCGGATATCGCTGAAAATCAATAGGCTTCTTTGTATCATGACTTTAAACACCATGTATAAATTTAAATTCAATCGGATATTAACTTTAGCCTCTAGAGCGTTCACAAGATTTTTCAAAGTGATCAAGGGTCATAACTCAAGCAGGAATTATCGGATATTGCTGAAAATCAACAGGCTTCTTCGTATCATGACCTTACACACTGTGTATAAATTTAAAGTCAATCGGATATTAACTATAGCCTCTAGAGCGTTCACAAGATTTTTCAAAGTGATCAAGGGTCATAACTCTGGTAGTAATTATCGGATATCGCTGAAAATCATTAGGCTTCTTTGTATCATGACTTTAAACACCATGTATAAATTTAAATTCAATCGGATATTAACTTTAGCCTCTAGAGCGTTCACAAGATTTTTCAAAGTGATCAAGGGTCATAACTCGAGCAGGAATTATCGGATATTGCTGAAAATCAACAGGCTTCTTCGTATCATGACCTTACACACTGTCTATAAATTTAAAGTCAATCGGATATTAACTTTAGCCTCTAGAGCGTTCAAAAGAATTTTCAAAGTGATCAAGGGTCATAACTCTGGTAGTAATTATTGGATATCACCGAAAATCAATAGGCTTCTTCGTCTCATGCCCTTAAACACTGTGTATAAATTTAAAGTCAATCGGATATTAACTTTAGCCTCTAAAGCGTTCACAAGATTTTTCAAAGTGATCAAGGGTCATAAATCTGGCAGTAATTATCAAATATCACCGAAAATCAACAGGCTTCTTTGTCTCATGACCTTAAACACTGTGTATATATTTAAAGTCAATCGGATATTAACTATAGCCTCTAGAGCGTTCACAAGATTTTTCAAATTGATCAAGGGTCATAACTCTGGTAGTAATTATCGGATATCGCTGAAATTCAATAGGCTTCTTCGTCTCACGACCTTAAACACCGTGTATAAATTTCAAGTCAATCGGATATTAACTTTAGCCTCTAGAGCGTTCACAAAAAATTGTGGGCTATGGACGGACGGACAGACGGCAATATACGACCACATTTCCATGTGGGCGTATAAAAACGGATATAACATAAAAATAAATTCACTGGAATTGTCACCTTGAGTGAAAATAATATTTGCAATAAATGTCATTTTAGAAATAAAAAATGAAATGTAATAAATATAATATTTCACAAAGAATCTTGTAGTGCATTTACAGAATATAATAAAACAATATAATGGTGAAGAATCAATGCAAGGAAAACTTTGGATATTGTACTAAATTCTTTATTTAATTCTGTCATATTTATAAATTAATATAATAAAATGTCATAAATCAAATGTCATAATAGCTACAGGTCATGCAAGTTGAATTAATAGGGTAGTTCTCAAGTTATCAAATGCTTAATGAACTTTTTTCTTATTTTACATAATAATTTTAACCAAAGGGTATCCATTTTAAGAACAAGTTTTGTGTAATTATTATTTTATTACTATAAATATTAAAACAGTTAATCCCCTAAACAACAATATAATTCAACAGTGTCAGGTGGTAATAAAATATATCTAATCATAAAAATGAAAATATGGATTTTATATAAATAATATTTGTTTATTATTTTAAAGGCACCAATAGGAATTGCAAAGCTAAGAATAGTATAGTGAGAAATCATGAAACAACATTTAAAGGTAATTTAATATCACAGAAAAGCCAGAAAAATAATTGTGAAGTACTTGATTACCATATTAAACAATAATAATAATAAATATATACATGCATAAACAATGAAATATCCTAAAACGTAACATATTTGCATATAGGAAATTGAAAATGACTCACAATTGCATTAATTTTCATTCTAGTAAACCCATTATCTCTAACTTGTACATTGACAATGTGTTTGACTTGCCATCCCTATTTGACTGTCATTGTGTACTGTACCACAGGTAATGGATATTCGAGAATTTACTTGAAGTATGCCCTAGCAGTTAGACTAAACATTAGTAATATCATTAACCCTAATTTCTCAGCCATGGACACATATTTCATTGGCAACAATTTCTTTTTTGATTTTAACTGGGTATACAGTTAGAGCGGTAATGATAAAATTTGATATACTTTTATTATTAACGATCAGATTAATTATAAATCAATTACATTTACGTCTTTGGTGATGGCAAATCGTCTCTTTAAATTGCCAGTGTCATTAACTAATATATATTTTTGTTGATGGTCCCATAATATTGATGTATTCATGCAATATACTTATATGAACATTCATTACTTACAAATGATATAATAATAAATGATGTCATCTACATAGTGGAATATAATTCTTCAAAAAGTAAAGAAAACTTAAAATTTGGCATTTTATGGAATCTATTATTTATTACTTTTTTCAATACAAAGATTTTTTTAGAAAATCCTTTTTTGTGTATCTAAAATATTTAATACTTTTCATACATGCCCTTTTGTCAAATTTGTGTAAACTTAAGATTTTGGAATAACTGTTTATGATATCAAATGTACAGGTATTTGCAAAAAATCCAAGTATTGATATTAAGGAAATAAAACAATTCATACAATACAGTAGTTATACCTTACAACCTTTCAAAGAGATCAGAACTTCAACTCAAAATGTAACCTATCCACAACATAATGTTACATTCTCATTCAAATTAGATGGAAAAAAATGGTTACATGTTTGAAATAAATCACATGTAAATAATAATGACAGGAAAGGTTTGTGTTTTTTCTGTGTTTTTATTATCACCTTTATTATATGTCCAGCATTAATTTAAAAATAGGTACAACTTTAATAATGTCTGTCTGATATTATGTCACGCTGAACCAAATTTATTATGTTCAACTAAATATTTCATCATTTAATTTATGAGTATTTTCTTTATCCATTGCTTGGCCATTTTTATCATAAGAATAAGATAAGAACAATTATTATGTTATGCAAAATGAGTAATTAACCTAACACACACAAAAATATAATATATTATGTGAAATAAATTACAATTATACATGTACTTATAAAGTTATACTTATAGCCACAAAATCTTTTGCCAGTAAGTAATTTTCTTTTTCAAATCATGTAACAATGAATTTGTTAGTTTGAAAACAGTCAAACCATCACAATATGAGCATTATCTTTTATTTATCTCTATATTAACAGAATCCCCGGAAAACAGTTTTTTCATAAATTAATAATATTGCAGTAAATTTGATTTTCAACCATTTTTCAGAGCATGTGAATTATTGTGAATAATGTTTTTTTCTGTTCCAAATTATTTTTATGAGCAACCAAACATTTCCTGTGATGCGTAGGTCATATAAAGGAAGCCATCATCATCTTTCTCATCACGATATATTTCGGCCATCATGGAAGACATACTGGATATACTTTTATTATTAACGATCAGATAAAAAGCTTGATTTGCGTTGAGAGACATTCGATTTCTGAAATCATAAACAAAATAACAAAACGTTTCAGACAAATACATAGAGTTTAACAGCTTTAGTTGGGAGGGAAATATGGAAAACAATTTGTTGAGAGCAGTTGCAACATGATCTTGAATCAGTGCAATAATCTACACTCAAAGCCATTAAAAATGCTATATCAACTTCTAAGTTTATTTACTGCAATAACTTTGGCAAATGTACATAACAATTGACAAAAATCGAGATAACAGGCATCTGTGGATAATTTCATGAAAAAATTCACTACAAATACACAAAACAGAAACATCAATTAACCATGAAACAAAGCAGGGGTCAGCTGAAGTTAATTCGGGTATGTCCACCCTGACTCTACACATGCCTGAAGTCACCTTGGCATGGATTGGCTCACTACATGCTGTGGGATTGTTTGCACATGATTTTGGAGTGCCTGTGCCAACTCTGGTGGCACAGCTTGAGTTCAAACTTATCGTCCAAGTTCATCCCAAAGGTGTTCAAACGGGTTCATGTTGGGAGACGTAGCGGGGCCACTCAGTAACATGGACAAGATGATTGTTCCCAAAGTCACTTGTCAACCTGGCAGTGTGGGGGTTGGGCGTGGTCAAGCTGGAAAACCATCTGTTGACATACGTCATGTTTGAGTCAGCAATGGAAGCATCACCAGATGAAGGATGGCGTCAACATAATGTTGAGCCTTGAGATTGCCTTCGACCACCAACTGGGACCGGAAGTTGATGTTGATAGCGGCCCAAACCATGACACCATCTCCCCCTGGAACTTGTTGCGCAGATGCTGTAGTCCGCATAGTCGGATGTGGTGATCTTGAGCAACTGTAGTTACAGGTGGTGCTCCAGGTTGGGGTGGAGGCATTGTCTGAGGCGAGCAATGGTTGATGGGTGGACATTAAAGTGTCTGACAAAGGCTGTGGGGTTGAATGAATAATTATATATTTATCATTGCTTACAAGTCTATATACATGACGTCTTACCTTATAATAGTTACAAACTGGGACATAGTAAGTTCTTGAGGTACCAAAAATTTGGTTTTATCCAAAATAGGCAGCTGTTTTTCCTTGTGATATCGTTCAACTATGACCTAAAATATTAAAGATTAAATACTATTAATAAAAGTAAGATAAATTCTACCTAGATTATATTGGGACTAACATTATAATCTTGTCCAGGTTTGTGTGTGCTATTTCACAGGAATTTTTTTCTGTTTTATCTTTACTGATTTTTAACAGTTCTGGAATCGTTTCTGTGTGTACTGCCAATATGATGTCGCTGGCTTATAGAAAATTCTGTCTGATTTTCCGCATTGGTTTGTCAGTGGTGCAGGATATAGAAAAACTGTCCAGAAACAGTGTCTAGTTGTTAGGATGGAATAAAAAATTCAGTTCAGTGTACATGATGGTGTGCACATAAAAGAATTGTTTAAATAAAGATTAGGATGGAATGAAAAACTGAGGTCCAGTGTACATGATGGTGAGCACGTAAAAGAATTGTTTAAATAAAGATAAAAATTCTTTTGATTGTTAAATTATGCAGAATCCAAATTAACTTACAGGTATTTTTGTTGGGAATTTGGATCGGATTCCACCAACTTCTTCTTTTCTTGTTGCTGTAATAGATATAAATCATAACTAGACCTGCATGCAGGAATGACGGGTTTCACTGGTGCCACGTTACCCTTAAACATGTCACTTCCGGTGCCAAGTTACCCTTGAACATATGTCACTTCCGGTACCAACGAAACCATTAAACAGGTTTCCAAATTAACATTGCACACAAATAAAATGGATGCAGAATCAACCAAATCCAGCAATATCAATTCATTTTATACATTTGTTACTTGTAAATGATCTTGACAAAATTACATTTCTTCCGGTGTTAATGAAAATGTTCAATTAGTTTTATGAAATCAGAAATGGCATACGATATCATATAGTGAAAATTTTATGTAAATCGAATAATAATTGCCACTTTTAAAGACCAAAAAACTTGAAAAGTGACTTGTAGAAAATCGACTATTTCTCTGCAACCGTACAAGTTAGAAACCATTTTGTGGTATCTGTATGATCGTATGGGTTCATTTTATTTGTTGATTGGCATCAAATACCATAATTTGAAAAACATTTCAAAACAGACTCATTTGAATAAAATATCTGTTTTGAAGGCTAAAAATACAGTTTTTGCCAAAATGATGTTACTTCCGGTGATAATGAAAATCTTAAATTACTTGTATGAAATCCTAAATGGCATTAGGTATAACATGGTGTAACGTTTATGAAAATCGAATAATAATTGACACTTTTATGGCCCAAAAACCTTCAAAAGTGGCCTGTAGAAAACCGTCTATTTCTCGGCAACCGAACAAGTTAGAAACAATTTTATGATATGTATATGACTATATGAGTTGTGTTTATATGTGAATTTAAACCAAAAGTTAAAATTATTAATACATATTAAGTTATTCTTGGTTGAATAAAACATTGATTTAAAAAGTTTAAAATGCAGTTTTTGACAAAATGACGTCACTTCCGGTGTCAATTTTAAATTGTAATCAACTTGATATGACGCTACATGCTTTTTGAATCAAATGATGTCACTTTTATAAAAATCCAATCATAATTGACTATTTTACAGGCAAAATAACGAAAACAGTGACTTGTACAGAACTGTCCATTTCTTGGTAACTGCTTATATTACAAACTAATTTTAACATACATTTTCTTCGTATGGATTATAGCTACAAGTTTATAAAAGTTACGAAGAAATATTTTAAAATCTGAAAAGCCTGAATAGGTTGTAAATGGGTCAATTTTACACCATTTTTAGCCATTTAATCGAATTTGCTCGAAAATGAAATCGAAATTAAAAAAACTGCTTCCGCCATTTTTTGCGCCTTGAAAGGGCACACTCTTTGAGTCAAATAATTTTTCCAAAAAATAATATTTGTTTTCGAAAAATGGTACCTAACTGTCAAAATTGTAGTTTTTGGTAAAATTATGCCACTTTCGGTGCCGACAGATAACACTTCCGGTAATAAAAAAAATGACAATTGAGACAACGAAGCATATGAACTTTGTTTTATACAAATCGAACAATAAAAAATTAATCTAGGACTGAAAAACTGAATTAGCCAATAGCGGCCAAGAAAAATTACTGAGACAAAATTTTTTAACATTTTTGCACTAGGCAGATGACTCTTTAATTCTGTGCACAATACGACTAAAAAATATTCATAAATAAAAAAGTTTTTTGTAAAATTTTAAATTTTCGAAATTTGGCACCTAATATCTTCGAAGATTTGCCGAAAATCAAAAATCGAAAGTAGCGTAGCTATGTGCCCTGTCTCAGGCTATGCCAAAATGTATCGAAAGTTAAAATCCAATGATTATTGTTAAAATTACCGCAATATTTTCAAAAATGATAACTTCGGTGATTTCGGACATTTCGCATTGTCGCAGAAAGTTCAAAATAGCTTTATCCTCTAAGTCACACCCACTTTCCCAGTAAAACCGAAGAAATCGTAACGATGCGACAAGCAGTTGCTGAGATCTACTCAAAACAAAAGAAGAATAATAATAATAATAAGAATAATAATTTTAACAAAAACAATAGTGTTTCACACAAGCTTCGCAGTGTGAAACCCTAAATATGTTTTACCACAACAGTAGAGACAGGATACAAGAATTGTTTTTTTTTATAATATTTTTATGGACTTCAGGATTGCAATAATGTAAAAACGTTTTAGTAAGAACCCCAGGCTACTAGTAGCTATAGACCCAAAATAACCCACTTGTGTAGATAAATTGTGTTATTACATTGGGGTATGTAAAGAATCTTTACTATACAATAGATTATAGGCACTTAGTTTTACATTGTGCCAATAATGTATCATTATCCATTATAACAGCTTAATTAGCCTTTGTTGTACATTATATTTCACTCATTAGGCTTTTACAACTTTATTCTCAATGTTCATTGTGGCCTACAATGTTTACATACATGTATACTGTATACCATTTGTCCAAATTCTAGACATATCTGTACATACATGTCATGTAGTTCACAAATTGGGCCATATTTTACATATACATGTGTATTGTACCAGTTACAAGTTTGAAGTACTGTGTAATTAATAATACACTGTATAAACTTGCCCAGAAATCAAACCAAGGCTTGAAATAAGAATGCTTGATTACAATTAGGCAAGAGATAAATCTGCCTATTGTAGGTCTTTCTTTGGCCTGAAATGTAATCTTAATTATTAACTAGACCTGCATGCAGGAATGACGGGTTTCACTGGTGCTACGTCACTTTCGGTGCCACGTTACCTTTAAACATATGTCACTTCCGATACCAATGAAACCATCAAACAGGCTTCCACATAAGCATTGTAAACATCAAATAAAATGGACGAAGAATCAACCAAATCCAGCAATATCAATTTATTTTATATATATATGTTACTTGTAAGTGATCCTGGCAAAATTTCATTACTTCCGGTGATAATGAAAATGTTCAATTAGTTTTATGAAATCAGAAATGGCATAAGGCAGCATAATGGCGAAAATTGTATGTAAATCGAATGAGAATTGCCACTTTTATAGACCAAAAACCTTGAAAAGTGACTTGTAGAAAATCGTCTATTTCTCGGCAACCGTACACGATAAAAACTATCTTTTGGTATCTATATGATCGTATGGGTTCAATCCATTTGTTGATTGGAATCAAATATCATAATTTGAAATATATTACAAATCAGACTCATTTGAAAAAAATGTCTGTTTTGAAGGCTAAAAATACAGTTTTTGCCAAAATGACATTACTTCCGGTGATACTGAAAATGTTAAATTAGTTCTATGAAATCATAAATGACACAAGATATCATATGGTGAAAATTTTATGAAAATCGAATAATAACTGACACTTTTATAGACCAAAAACCTTGAAAAGTGACTTAAGGAAAATCGCCCATTTCTCTGCAACCGTACAAGTTAGAAACCATTTTGTAGTATCTGTATGATCGTATGGGTTCAATCTATTTGATCAATAGAATCAAATATCACAATTTGAAAAAAATAACAAATACGACTCATTTGAATAAAATATTGTTTTTTGAAGGCTAAAATTTAAGTTTTGAGCAAATGACGTCATTTCCGGTGGCAGCGCAAGGGGTAAAATGGTTTGACATAGTTCACTATAGCATTAGGCATCCAATGGCGAAAGAAAATTGAAAATCGAATAATAATTGATTCTTTTACAGCCAAAATTACGTGAAAAGTGACTCATGCAAAATTGCCTATTTCTCGGCAACTGCTTATATTACAAACTAATTTTCACATACATTCTCTTCGTATGGATTATAGCTACAAGTTTATAAAAGTTACGTAAAAATATTTTAAAATCTGAAAAGCCTGAATGAGTTGTAAATAGGTCAATCAAACGCCTTTTTTCACCTCTTAATCCAATTTGCTAGAAAATGAAAAAGAAATTAAAAAAACTGCTTCCGACATTTTTTGCGCCTTTAAAGGACACACTCTTTGAGTCATATAATTTTTCAAAAAAATAATATTTGTTTTCAAAAAATGTACCTAACTGTCAAAATTGTAGTTTTTGGTAAAATTATGCCACTTCCGGTGCCGACAGATAACACTTTTGGTAATAAAAAAAATGACAATTGAGACAACGAAGCATATGAACTTTGTTTTATACAAATCGAACAATAAAAAATTAATCTAGGACTGAAAAACTGAATTAGCCAATGGAGGCCAAGGAAAATTACCGAGACAAAATTTTTTAACATTTTTGCGCAAGTCAGATGACTCTTTAATTCTGTGCACAACACGACTAAAAAATATTCATAAATAAAAAAGTTTTTTGTAAAATTTTAAATTTCCGAAATTTGGCGCCCAATATCTTCGAAGATTTGCCGAAAATCAAAAATCGAAAGTAGCGCAGCTATGTGCCCTGTCTCCAGCTATGCCAAAATGTATCGAAAGTTAAAATCCCATGATTATTGTTAAAATTACCGCAATATTTGTAAAAACGATAACTTCGGTGATTTCGGACATTTCGCATTGTCGCAGAACGTTCAAAATAGCTTTATCCTCTAAGTCACACCCACTTTCCCAGTAAAACCGAAGAAATCGTAACGATGCGACACGTAGTTGCTGAGATCTACTCAAAACAAAAGAAGAATAATAATAATAACTAGACCTGCATGCAGGAATAACGGGTTTCACTGGTGCCACGTTACCCTTAAACATGTCACTCCGGTGCCAAGTTACCCTTGAACATATGTCACTTCCGGTACCAATGAAACCACTAAACAGGTTTCCAAATTAACATTGCACACAAATAAATTGGACGCAGAATCAACCAAATCCAGCAATATCAATTCATTTTATACATTTGTTACTTGTAAATGATCTTGACAAAATTAAATTACTTCCGGTGTTAATGGAAATGTGCAATTAGTCTTATGAAATCAGAAACGGCATACGATATCATATAGTGAATATTTTATGCAAATCGAATAATAATTGCCATTTTTAAAGACCAAAAAAACTTGAAAAGTGACTTGTAGAAAATCGGCTATTTCTCTGCAACCCTACAAGTTAGAAACCATTTTGTGGTATCTGTATGATCGTATGGGTTCATTCTATTTGTTGATTGGCATCAAATACCATAATTTGAAAAAGATTTCAAAACAGACTCATTTGAATAAAATATCTGTTTTGAAGGCTAAAAATACAGTTTTTGCCAAAATGACGTTACTTCCGGTTATAATGAAAATCTTAAATTACTTGTATGAAATCCCAAATGGCATTAGGTATAACATGGTGTAACGATTATGAAAATCGAATAATAATTGACACTTTTATGACCCCAAAACCTTCAAAAGTGACCTGTAGAAAACCGTCTATTTCTCGGCAACCAAACAAGTTAGAAACAATTTTATGATATCTATATGACCATATGAGTTGTGTTTATATGTGAATTAAAACCAAAAGTTAAAATTATTAATACATATTAAGTAATTCTTGGTTGAATAAAACATTGATTTAAAAAGTTTAAAATGCAGTTTTTGACCAAATGACGTCACTTCCGGTGTCAATTTTAAATTGTAATCAACTTGATATGATGCTACATGCTTTTTGAATCATATGATGTCACTTTTATAAAAATTCAATAATAATTGACTATTTTACACGCAAAATAACGAAAACAGTGACTTATGCAGAACTGCCCATTTCTTGGCAACTGCTTATATTACAAACTAATTTTAACATACATTTTCTTCGTATGGATTATAGCTACATGTTTATAAAAGTTACGAAGAAATATTTTAAAATCTGAAAAGCCTGAATGGGTTGTAAATAGGTCAAATTTACACCATATTTAGCCTCTTAATCGAATTTGCTCGAAAATGAAATCGAAATTAAAAAAACTGCTTCCGACATTTTTTGCGCATTTATAGGACACACTCTTTGAGTCATATAATTTTTCAAAAAAATAATATTTGTTTTCGAAAAATGGTACCTAACTGTCAAAATTGTAGTTTTTGGTAAAATTATGCCATTTCCGGTGCCGACAGATAACACTTTCGGTAACAAAAAAAATGAACATTGAGACAACAAAGCATATGAACTTTGTTTTATACAAATCGAACAATAAAAAATTAATCTAGGACTGAAAAACTGAATTAGCCAATGGCGGCCAAGGAAAATTACTGAGACAAATATTTTTAACATTTTTGCGCTAGTCAGATGACTCTTTAATTCTGTGCACAACACGACTAAAATATATTCATAAATAAAAAAGTTTTTTGTAAAATTTTAAATTTTCAAAATTTGGCGCCTAATATCTTCGAAGATTTGCCAAAAATCAAAAATCGAAAGTAGCGTAGCTATGTGCCATGTCTCCGGCTATGCCAAAATGTACCGAAAGTTAAAATCCAATGATTATTGTTAAAATTACTGCAATATTTTTAAAAACGATAACTTCGGTGATTTCGGACATTTCGCATTGTCGCAGAACGTTCAAAATAGCTTTATCCTCTAAGTCACACCCACTTTCCCAGTAAAACCGAAGAAATCGTAACGATGCGACAAGCAGTTGCTGAGATCTACTCAAAACAAAAGAAGAATAATAATAATAAGAACTAGACCTGCAAGCAGCACTGAACCGGCTTTCAGGAATCATACAGGAAGTTCATTATACCCTAACCGATCCATTGAGCTACCAAACTATACTATAATTGTTTTGCTTCAGTGACACCTTCTATCATATGTAAAAGTAATATTTGCTGGCGAAAAGACCGATCAAAATTGTAAATTATGGCAAAATTACGTCACTTCCGGTGCCGAAAGAAATTTTTATAGGTGAAAAATAAGTCGAAAATTCGCAACATACAAATTACAAACTTTGTTTTATACATATCGGGCAATAAATAATCAACCTATAACCCATAAACTGAAATTAAGAAGGTATAAAACTTAAAAGTGACACTGGGAAAATTGGCTATTATTCGACAAGGGAACATGCTAGAAGCCTTTTCTTGATATCAATATGATGGTATTGATTCAATCTTACTGCCCATTAGAGTCAGACGTTATAAAGTTAAACGAATAATAAATATAAATCCCTTCAAATGTTTGTTTTGAGGGCTAAAAATACGTTTTTTGCAAAAATTACATTACTTCCGGAGATATTGAAAATGTTAATTTAGTTCATAGAAGTCATAAATGGCATAAGGCATCAAATGGTAAAAAAATGATAAAAATCAAATAATAATTGACACTTTTATAGACCAAAAACCTTGAAAAGTGACTTATAGAAGATCGCCTATTTCTCTGTAACCGTACAAGTTAGAAACCATTTTGTGGTATCCGTATGGTCGTATGGCTTCATTCTATTCGTTGATGGGAATCAAATATCATAATTTCAAGAATATTATATGGCAGACTCATTTGAATAAAATATTTGTTTTTTAAGTTAAAAATACAGTTTTTGCCCAAATGACGTCATTTCCGGTCACAGTGAAAATGTAAAATTGGCTTAACCTAGTCCAAATTGGCATTTTAAAAGCATCAAATGGAAAAAAATATTGCAAATCGAATAATAATTCACTCTTTTATAGGCAAAATAACGTGAAAAGTGATGCATGCAAAATTGCATATTTCTCGGCAACTGCTCATATTACAAACTAATTTGCGCATACATTCTCTTCGTCTGGATTATTGCTACGAGTTTATGAAAATTACAAATAAATATTTCAAAATATGAAGACGCTGAATGAATTGTAAATAACTGAATTTTACACTTTATTTTACATTTTATTCGAAATTGCCCGAAAATGAAATTGAAATTAAAAAATCTGAGCTAAGGATTTTGTGCACCTTTGCAGGGTGCATCCTTTTAGTTATATCAGTTTTGAAAAATAATAATATTTGCTTTCAAAAAGTGGTACTGAACGGTCAAAATTGTAGTTTTTGTTAATATTACGTCACTTCCGTTGCCGCCAGAAAAATTTCACCGTAACAAAAAAATTTACAATTGGGACCACGGAGCATATGAACTTTGTTTTATACAAATCGAACAATAAATAATTTTTCTGGGTACAAAAAACTAAATTAGCCGATGGCGGCTAACGCAAATTACCGAGACAATTTTTTTTCTCATTTCTGCTCAAGTAGGATGATATTTTTAACCCTGTGTAAAATATCATCAAAAAATATTCATAAATAAAAAAGGTTTTCGTAAAAAAATTAATTTTTTTCAAAATATCGGACATTTTTTCGACTACTTCCGGTTTTACGATCGTTGTCGTGATAGCTTTACGAAGTTCTTTGGATAATTAACTTTCTGTACCAGAAGTGTCAGAAACATCCATTGAGAAGTTTTGGAAAAAAAGATAACTTAAAATGCGTTTCCAAAAATTTAACGATTTTTCAATCTTTTTCAAAGTTTGAGGCCATTTTTGGACCATTTATATTATTTCAATGCTTTTCATTTTGGATTCACTATATAGACAACCGATAGGACTTTGAGTAAGAAAAGTTTAAGAAAAATCTGCGGCGTCGTTTTCGAGAAAAGGGCGTCCCAGAATGTTAAAAAATCGGAAAATACTAGATTTTTGTTATACAATAATTTATTTCCTTACCATCGAAATCGTATTATTTAGATACCATATGATGGTCCATTAATAGGGCTATCCAGCGACACTTTAGTTCTTTTGGTCCGCTATTACCTAAGGGAGAAATCAAGTTTCTCGCAAGTGCGACAATGTTTTTAACCTTTTTTTTTCATTTTTTGAATACTTCTGGTATGGTTATTATTGTCGGAATAGTTTTAATAGCCGGTTTGGGCACTAAAATAGCCACGGGGCTCTGTAATGATATATTACATTATCTGATCAGATAAAATGCCTCTGAGAAATCCTATGTTCAAAAGTGCCAAAAATGCAAAAAATTTAAAATATCGAAAATTAAATTTCAATAACTACATACATATTATACATCGTTAGAATCGTAATTAGGTCAGCTATCTGAATATACAACCTTTTTTTGAAAATCTCTTCAAATAAAAAAATAGTAGAGCATTTTCCAAAATTTCACGATTTTTCGACTTTTTTGGATTTTCAGTCCCTTTTTTATCGTATTCCAGACATTTCAAAGTCTTATTGGGTGGCATAATTCACAAGACTATCGAATGGACTCTCGATAGAGAAAGTTAAAAAAAAAGTTGCGGTTAAGTTTTCGAGATACAGGCGTCCAAAAACGCTCCAAATCAGAAAATACTTGATTTTCAGCGTGCCATATTTTGCTTCCTGCTCGTCGTATCCGTACAAATTGGGTATCATACG
Organism: Patella depressa; assembly: GCA_948474765.1. Taxonomy (NCBI): domain Eukaryota; kingdom Metazoa; phylum Mollusca; class Gastropoda; family Patellidae; genus Patella; species Patella depressa. The sequence goes on from OX419719.1 coordinate 54,060,610, forward strand.
ATAGCACAATACTATTGCAGTCCAATGGTACCCTAATTTGTTTAATCCATTGATATCGGACGGGGAAATCGCGTTTTTCCCCAAAATACCCATTTTTTGCATTTTTTTCAAAATATCGGACATTATTTCGACCACTTCCGGTGTACAGATTATTGTTGAAATTGCTTTATTCCTTGCAATGGTCATTTGGCTTCATGCCTCAGAAATTTCAGAAACGTCAATTTGGCCATAAAACGGAACCCGAGCTCACAAAATGGGTAGAAAATTCGAAAAAAATCGAAAAATAAAGGGCGATAACTCTGAATGAAACTTATATTACTGGAATCGGATGGACTTCAGGTATCCAAAAATGTAGGTCAAATTTCAAAATTTTGAAAAATAACAAAAATTGTCTCTCAAACAACATTTTTCATTTTTCGATCGCAAGAAGTCAGCGATGAAGTTTCGAAATATCGAAATTTTCAACTGCTATCGTCCGAGAAAAGACTCAGGGTTTCCGAAAATGTCATTTGTATGAAAATAGGTACAGAATTGACGAAACTACGGCCATTTTTTGATTTTTTGACACCGCACGAAATTCGACCACTTCCGGTCTGCGCAGAAGTTTCAAATATAGTTTATCAAGTAGCCAACACATGGTTTCCCGATAGAGAATTAGGTCCCAGATAGGTATCTGTTACAGGCACTGAGAAATAGGCTCCGGCGAAAAAAAAAATAATAATAATAAATAATAATTTTAGTAATCACAATAGGCTTTCAGACGAAAGTCTGAAAGCCTAATAATAATTTTAACAAAAACAATAGTGTTTCACACAAGCTTCGCAGTGTGAAACCCTAATAAGAAGAATAACTAGACCTGCATGCAGGAATGACGGGTTTCACTGGTGCCACGTCACTTTCGGTGCCACGTTACCCTTAAACATATGTCACTTCCGATACCAATGAAACCATCAAACAGGTTTCCACATAAGCATTGTAAACATCAAATAAAATGGACGAAGAATCAACCAAATCCAGCAATATCAATTCATTTTATATATATGTTACTTGTAAGTGATCCTGGCAAAATTTCATTACTTCCGGTGATAATGAAAATGTTCAATTAGTTTTATGAAATCAGAAATGGCATAAGGCAGCATAATGGCGAAAATTGTATGTAAATCGATTGAGAATTGCCACTTTTATAGACCAAAAACCTTGAAAAGTGACTTGTAGAAAATCGTCTATTTCTCGGCAACCGTACACGATAAAAACTATCTTTTGGTATCTATATGATCGTATGGGTTCAATCCATTTGTTGATTGGAATCAAATATCATAATTTGAAATATATTACAAATCAGACTCATTTGAAAAAAATGTCTGTTTTGAAGGCTAAAAATACAGTTTTTGCCAAAATGACATTACTTCCGGTGATACTGAAAATGTTAAATTAGTTCTATGAAATCATAAATGACACAAGATATCATATGGTGAAAATTTTATGAAAATCGAATAATAACTGACACTTTTATAGACCAAAAACCTTGAAAAGTGACTTAAGGAAAATCGCCCATTTCTCTGCAACCGTTCAAGTTAGAAACCATTTTGTGGTATCTGTATGATCGTATGGGTTCAATCTATTTGATCAATAGAATCAAATATCACAATTTGAAAAAAATAACAAATACGACTCATTTGAATAAAATATTGTTTTTTGAAGGCTAAAATTTAAGTTTTGAGCAAATGACGTCATTTCCGGTGGCAGCGCAAGGGGTAAAATGGTTTGACATAGTCCACTATGGCATTAGGCATCCAATGGCGAAAGAAAATTGAAAATTGAATAATAATTGATTCTTTTACAGCCAAAATTACGTGAAAAGTGACTCATGCAAAATTGCCTATTTCTCGGCAACTGCTTATATTACAAACTAATTTTCACATACATTCTCTTCGTATGGATTATAGCTACAAGTTTATAAAAGTTACGTAAAAATATTTTAAAATCTGAAAAGCCTGAATGAGTTGTAAATAGGTCAATTTTACGCCTTTTTTCACCTCTTAATCCAATTTGCTAGAAAATGAAAAAGAAATTAAAAAAACTGCTTCCGACATTTTTTGCGCCTTTAAAGGACACACTCTTTGAGTCATATAATTTTTCAAAAAAATAATATTTGTTTTCAAAAAATGTACCTAACTGTCAAAATTGTAGTTTTTGGTAAAATTATGCCACTTCCGGTGCCGACAGATAACACTTTTGGTAATAAAAAAAATGACAATTGAGACAACGAAGCATATGAACTTTGTTTTATTCAAATCGAACAATAAAAAATTAATCTAGGACTGAAAAACTGAATTAGCCAATGGAGGCCAAGGAAAATTACTGAGACAAAATTTTTTAACATTTTTGCGCAAGTCAGATGACTCTTTAATTCTGTGCACAACACGACTAAAAAATATTCATAAATAAAAAAGTTTTTTGTAAAATTTTAAATTTCCGAAATTTGGCGCCTAATATCTTCAAAGATTTGCCGAAAATCAAAAATCGAAAGTAGCGCAGCTATGTGCCCTGTCTCCAGCTATGCCAAAATGTATCGAAAGTTAAAATCCCATGATTATTGTTAAAATTACCGCAATATTTGTAAAAACGATAACTTCGGTGATTTCGGACATTTCGCATTGTCGCAGAACGTTCAAAATAGCTTTATCCTCTAAGTCACACCCACTTTCCCAGTAAAACCGAAGAAATCGTAACGATGCGACACGTAGTTGCTGAGATCTACTCAAAACAAAAGAAGAATAATAATAATAATAATAATAATAAGAATAATAATTTTAACAAAAACAATAGTGTTTCACACAAGCTTCGCAGTGTGAAACCCTAATTAGACATGTATCAACAAAAAAGATGGCATCCTATACTTGAGATTTTAACTAGATTAGAATGGTTCGCCATTTAAAAATGAGAAAGTGAGGCTAATTCTCGAAAATGGTTACAACAATGCACACATTTTGTCAGAACTACAAACAGTGATAACTTAGCTCAACTGAATGAAATTCTAAAATATTATCATTTTACATTATCTATTTTTGAGCTATTATAATCAAAGTATCGCTAAACCGTTTTAATCTTTTTAATATCGGAGAAATCTGATGACATCGGGAGTTGATTAAGGCCTGGATCAGTTAATTAATGACTAATTAATACTTTAGAAAACATTTCAGGCCTAAAGAAAGACTTGTAATAGGCAGATTTAGCTCTTGCAGTTGCATAATGCATGTTTAAATATGTAATCATTTAATTAGGCCTTACTTGTCTTAAAAAAATTAAATATGGACATAAATGTAAGATAAGATTATTACATCAAATTACAGGATATGGCATAGTTTAACATCATCATGTAATCTATTATAACTGTTTATCATGGCTAGTGTGTATCATTTTATTAACTTCTAAGAGTATTTAATATTTAAATAAAAGTTTCACTTACACCTAGCTAAAGGCTATAGTTTACACTTATTAAGACAGAAAAACCCAACTGCAATGGTCTTGTGAAATAAGTTTTAAATTTGTTAGTAAATGCATTATAAGTGTAGCTTCTTGTGCGTCCACAAGATTTTTCAAACCGATTAAGGGCCATTATCAATAGAAATTGTTGAAAATCAATATCAAGAAGACTTCTTCGACTCATGAAGATAAACACTGCATTCAATTTGAATATGACAACTTTAACCTCAACAATGTTCACAAGTAATTATGAACAATCTTTGGATGCAATTAATTATATCTTGAAAGGGTTATAAAATTTACAACTCCATCAGATCAGTACCAATCCATTGTCATCTGTTTAATCTACTATCAAAATATATAGTGTTAAAAGTTTTTACTCTTAAAATCTTATTAAACAACTGATTCTATAATGCTTATCATTCAATTAACTTTTAGCCAATGAAATTTATTATTAATTTAACATAAAATGCACTTCCTTAATTTGATTTATTCTTTGAATGGCATTTACTAATTGAAATGTACATAATCAAATAAACCACTAAATATTGTGTTACATGTATTTCTTTAATTTGATTTGTTAAGAATATTTATCATTTAATTCTATCTTTTGTCTGTTTTTTTGAAATGATTTTACTTTTATGGAATAGGCTTTCATTCCAACCAGTTGTAAATGTAAACTGATTTAATCCTAAATGTAAATGAAATAAAAACAATTACAAGATGTCTAGTAGTAGTAGTTAGTAATTACTATTAATATCGGCTAGTAGGCCCTAGACTAGCTTGTCTGAAATTAATATTAAATGTGTGTCATTCTGTGAATATGATAAAATAATTGTAATGTAAACTGCCACGTGTTTCTTGTTAAAGGGACAATAACATTCTTGCTGGCTTGGTAGCTCCAGAAAATAAATAATACCCTTATTCAGTACTAGATGTTTAAGTGTCCTACCTGTTGTGTAAATTATCCATTACAACCTATTTTACTTGTCCAGAGGGTTCGAAAATATTTTAAAATCCAAGTCACATTTGAAAAGGTTTTCGTTAGACTTTTCAAATCAATTGGTTGAATTTTTCTAATTTTTTAAAATAGGTGTGTTAATACTGTTAAGATGAAATTTATAGTTATACCACCATTTAATTGGAATATTCTAAAATAATACGATTTGTTGACCAGAATGAAGATTGGGACATATTATTCAGTTACAACAAGAGTGTTATTGGGGCTTTAATGTAATTTTTAAAAAAATCAATATTTGACCAATATTTGAACAAAATCACTTAATATAATAAAATCAAACAGATATCAGACATGACTGACAGGTCAACCCATATATCTTTAGTCTTTAGTTCATCTCAATCAATCTGACAATCCTGAAGAAAACTTACCAAAACTTTTCCTCTGTTTAAAAGTTTTACCAATACTCTCTTGAAATTCGGGCATGTTGAAAAACTGTTTAGCCAACAGATACAGTAAAAGTGGATTGATGACGACAGTCTAACAAAGAGAGAGGCCTGAAATTACAACACAAATAAATCGCAGAAAAATCCACTTTCCGTCTCCAATGTTTTGATGCTGTCTTTCGGGTAGTGACGTCACATCCACGAGGTATCATCTACAGGTCAAGGTCTTTTGATGTACGACACCAAACAGTTCAAAAGTTCACAATGGGTCACATGGAATTGAAAGTAGACCGTATTCATCGTCAACCTCTACTGGCAGTGACCAGTATTTCTGAAACAACAATTGAATGGACGTATAATTTGATGTGGGGTGAACTTGTTGTTTTTTTGATCTGCATTTTAACGCCATCATATTGCAATTTTACAAATGTTATGGAGAAATAAGAAAAGTGGGCGTAACATACAAATGACAAATACAAAATCTTACTTTGAAACTCCCATCTCAAGATTTCTGTATTAATTATAGAATATAGCGGGCTTATTTTGTAGATATTAAATTGTCTAAATTGAATTTAACATTAACAGCCGGTAATTTTAAAAAAGATAAACGCTTTAGTTTTACACTGTCACAGATTTTTTTCTTTTCTTTTTTTAGTTATTTCAACAACAAAAAAGTTTTTAGACAGGTACATGGGCAATGAGGCCTTTAACCTAACCTAACCATGTATGTATGTTTATGTATGTACGTATGTATTCAGCTCCCACTAGCAATAATTAATCCTCTGTGACAGACAATTAAACCTCCCCGGCAGCTAGAGAATGCCTAAAAAAAGATCTTTACTTAAAGGGACAATAACATTCTTGCTGGCTTGGTAGCTCCATAAAATAAATAATACCCTTATTCTAAGTACTAGATGTTTAAATGTCCTACCTGTTGTGTAAATTATCCATTACAACCTATTTTATTTGTCCAGAGGGTTCGAAAATATTTTAAAATTCAAGTCACATTTGAAAAGGTTTACGTTAGACTTTTCAAATCAATTGGTTGAATATTTCCAATTTTTTAAATTAGGTGTGTTAAGATGAAATTTATATCATCATTTAATTGGAATATTCTAAAATAATACGATTTGTTGACCAGAATGAAGATTGGGACATATTTTTCAGTTACAACAAGAGTGTTATTGGGGCTTTAAACCTATTTGTCATTTGTATGAATCAGAATAGGTAAGAAATATAATTTGGGATGAATTCCCAATATATTTGGGGTTATCAATTTTCTAGTTTATCAATGTGTAAATTGATCTAACAAGGTGTAAATCTTTCTATCTTGTATAATATTATTGGGTTGTTATTCTATATTCTATAACACTGATAGTAATTATATACATGAACTCACCTGGTGAACTTTCACCTGTAATCTGTTGACTCTAAATTTACAAATTATATATTGACTTTACTCGATTGCCAATTTTTTTCCCGATTAAACTCAATTTGGGTAAGATTTTTTTATAGTGATGAATGCAGTATTTCAGAAAAAGGGGAGAGTTTATGTGCGGGTAATAAATGTGTTGGGTTGACTTAAAGTGGGTAAGCGAGGCACGATCCACCAAAACCACTTTTTAAAGTGCATTTGATCAATCATTTCCACAGCATTAGCCAGTTTGGTAAACCCACGTTTCGGCCGGACATTCAAGTCCCTGAATCAATATCATTCAGTCTTCCACATTGCAAACATGACAATTTAAATCAACATTGTTGTTGTTATCTTACCATGAATACATGGTCTTCTGTTAACTAAAATATAAGACAAATTGAAAAATTTAAAATTTGCACACAAATTGCACGCCAGAATGCTTTCAAGCACAATTTGTAATGAAGCAACTCGATGGATGAGGCTAAACATACCACACAGGAGAATACAACCGGCGTAGACTGGAGTAATTAGATGCCAAATACAGCGAACATAACTGATTAGAAATTACACTAGGAACAGAAACGATTGAATGTAAACCAGTATATATTCATATTACATTATTATATGTGTTGCGACCCAATTGTGTCCATTGCTAGGTGCCAAAGAATAGAGATTAGCTTCTAAATAGGTGCTAACTAGCACAGATAAAAGCTAACTGGTTAGGGTTAAAAACGTCTGTGCCCAATGTCATATTTTCTTGGGCATGGCAAAATTTCTCACTCCCTGCTTCAGGTTTTTTGAGTCACACATCTTTTTAAGCTTTGAAAGAAGTAGGGTGAAGAAGAAAAATAATTAGGAGAACTTCATTGGGAGTTGTAACCGTCCCGAGTCTTATTAAAATTCTATCTAATTTGCCTTCATCTCAAGAAATACTTGCAAGATGAGAGGGAAATGTAATACTATTTTGGTTCTATAATATTTACATTTACTGAAACCAAACATGGCTATACTTTTCTCTTCCCTGAAGTTCCCATACAAGAAATTCCTTCTTGCCGCCATTTGCAGTCCAGGGTCACAAATTTTGGGACAGGATAACTATAACCCGGGGCAGATCTAGGAATTTTGAAAAGGGGGGGGGGCGCCGCCAAATTAGGGCACTGACCACGGAGACTGGGCACGCCGCTGAGAGGGTTGGGGGGGGGGGGGGGGGGGGGGTGTTACCCCAAGAAAATTATCCGTCTTGGGTAGTTCTGTCAAAATTGCTGCTCAAAATAAATTAACCATCGTAATTGTTTTCAACCAGGTAAATTACATAGGGACTGACATTTACTTTTCTGTGAAGAGTTCCACATTTGACGTGCTTGCCATGATTCCGAGACCGGTTATTTTAGAGTAATGTAAACGGATCAGTTTCTTTACCGTGCCCAGAACGGCATGTTTATTGCAGCCAGTACAGGGCTTCTTATTGAGCTAGAATGTTCACACTTGACTGAGTTTGATGATTAACATTTTCGGCTAAGGCTAAGTGGTGATAAGCAATTGATGCTTTGAGACAAGATAACTTTAATTCTAATTGAGGGAGAGTGTTGAAACATGGTATAGTTTCAGTCTTCACTATGGTACATCAAAAATTGACTGAGTTTATATTATTCATGAACTATTTCTACTTAGGCTAAGTATAGATAAACAATTTAATTATTTGATGCTCTATAAAGTGTAGTCTTATTTATATGGGGATTGCAATTCGGGACATCTAGAACTAATATTGGGGTACAATTTTTTTTGTTTTATTTTCTCTAACATTGTTGTTCAACATATCTTCTATTAAATCCACTATTCTGCAAGTGAGAGTTCCATTTGTATCAGTCAATCAACTTTTAACTATAAGCAGAATCTCTGATATAGGCTTGGGCTAAAAGTCACCATAATTAAAATTAAATTCAGCCCTATATACCAATACTGGCAATTTGATTGGTCAGTAGTCTGGTACGTTCTGAACATCAACTTCAATTAAAATATTACCGGATGTCAATCTGTTACAACATCAAAAATAATACAAGATGTGATTGACATCTACTTTTAATCAGTTTGGATAAATAATTAAAGTTACTGAACACAAATATTAATCATTTAAAGGCAAACAGTTTTATTTCATAGGTGATAACATACATTAAGATAGACCTACATTTAATATATAGACAGTAGTCTGTTTCATCCAGCCAGACCCTTTCTTGTAATCATTAATATAAACATATTTTTATTGTCCAGCAGTTAAGTTTGTTAGAAATGGATGTGTATGATCTAATTATCTTCCACTAACAATCAAAATTGACTTATTTTTGATCGACCAAAATCACCAATATTATATCAACAGATTTTATCCTATATTATTGTCCAATAATTGTAGTCTAGATCAAAGGGCATGAAATTTAAAAATTAAAGCAGTAGTCAGATCTAAATTGAAATTTAATTTTTTTACATAAAAAGAGGTATGAGGTACAGTCTGCCAATAAAATGTCAATTTTTATGAGGAATAAATAAATATTTAAAGAAAAATTACTCCCATTGGCATTAAGTAAATACAGAAGAATTGTAAACACAGTTTGTGAAATTGAAGTATTAATATCCACATAATTAGATGTCATTTTTATTCAGATATTTGATTTGTGAACAAAATGTTTAGAGCTTGTTAACAATGATTGATAAGTTCTGGATATTATATACCAAATCATCACTGGAGTTTTGCATGAGGCATGATATGCTTCATCTTTTTAGAATGTAAGCTTCTGATTTTGTTGTAATTTATACACACAGTACACTGATACTGATACAATAACAAATCCAACGTGGCCACTTTTGACAGACAGAAGCGGGAATAAGGAAGTGAAAATACAGACCATGACTTTGCACATAAACTCCCAAAATAACAATAAGTTTCCTTTAAGACGAATATTTACAATAACAGGCAACATAATATACCTTTAAAATGTTATAATATACATTTAAAATAATATTTTACATTGATTAACTTTATAACATACAGATTGACAAAAATAATCTGATATCATACCCCAGGCCTCTCTCCCCCATAGATCATTGTTGGATAGTCCAGTCTCGGTCAATTTGAAATCCTAGAGTCATATCTTAAAGTCACATTTTAATTCAGTCAAATTTGTATATTAGAGAAAGCAAGGACATTAATCAATTTAATCATCTGACCTTCATGCACATTAGAACAAATTTTCAAAACTACACAAAATTTGAATGTGAATACTTGTGTATGAAATAGTTATAATATGAGCAATATATTTAAATCTAAATAATCAGATCTAGATTTTTTAAGTGCACCATTTTAACATACAATAAGGCCAAAATAAAAAATACCTGCTTACGGTTATCCAATATTTGGGGGCCAAAATCGCAGACCATTAACTTTTCTCTGATTTCCCTCACCCCGTAAACACAGGTATGTTTTCTTCTTGGCCTAAACCAATATCTTTTTAAATACTACTATGTACATGTAACGCCAGAAGTCAGGAAGTAATCAGTCTGCGGTTGTTTGTTGTTGCCCTATTCGTGAAGAGAATATTTTAGGAAAAAAAACATTAACGTTCTAAGCTAGAACTTTAGCAGCCAGCCAAATAAAGCGGAGTAGATTTATTTTGAAAATCCATCATTACTGCTTAACATTGGGGATGCTCAATTGTTTTTTTTTTTTTTAGTTCTGACCTTTCCAAATTCAATGAAATGCTATCGAGTGACATGAAATAGACTTTCATAAAAGTTTTTACGGGCCCTATAACAGATGTGGTGTGAGTAAAAGTTCTTTCCGGCCCTATATGATGTGGTGCGAAGGGAAATGCAAGTTAAAGTTCTTAGGGGCCCTGTAGCAGATGGTGCGAGAAAAAGTTCTTTCGGACCCTATAATTAATGTGGTGTAAAAAGAATTGTGATTAAAAGTTCTTTCAGGCTCAATATAGCAGATGTGTTCTGAGTGGAATTGTGACTAAACGTTCTTCTAGGCCTTATAACTGATGTGTTGTGAGTGGATTTGGGATGTTATCAAGCATCAAGAGTACACCCACAGTGTTAATCAATGACGACGGGTTAGCAAGCAAAAAAATATTTCTGATCTTAAAGTAGAGATTTACAAATGTAAATATATAAAGCAGCTCATTATAGTATAGATTTGAACCATAAACTTTGTGTCATTGCTTATAAATTAAACTCAAGAAGAGCTGGACAAGTATACACTGATATACTTTACCCAATAAGATGATACCACATAAAACTTAGTGAGACAACATAGTTACTATATATAAAATTTTATATACATAATTATAATTAAATAATTAACATATTCATAGACATTCTCTCAACCAATCAAAACCTCACTTATATTATGCATCTTCAGTAATCCAATGAATGATGTATACCTGTATTAACATGACTACCACATACACAGTCTCTGATTAGTGAAGAAGCAGTAATACAGATTATAGAAAATGTTTGCAGAGTTTAAGTCAATGCTACTGATAGCTTTGGTGACCTAAGAAATATCAGATTTTTTAGCTTATGGTGCCATATTCATGAACACTTCAAAATACTTACAGTTCATTGGTTGAGCACTATAACCATAATACAATTGTTACCTCTGTGCCAATGAAAATGCTGCATTCTTAAAGTAATTTATGTTTTCTGGAAGAAGGACCCAGATCAATTCAAAGATTTTTGTGCAAGAAAACATAATCTATAACTGTTTACATTGGTTTGTTGATTAATAAATTGTTATCGAAGACAGGAGAATCTTTATACAATAATATGTCTCCACATACCAATCATCATTAATTATCACTCCTTTAGTCAACATGTCTGACAAGAGTACATAGCACTATAATTATACGCCATTTATTCATAATATATTATCAACATTACGGATATAATATTATGATAATAATAATAATAATATTTTATTTACAATTACATATATAAATGATATATTGCTAATAATTAAAGCATATTTAACAATAAAACCATGATGAGAACTACTTTAGACATAATAAGAAATTTACAAATATTTCCCCCACAGCTTTGGGCCACTTAATTAAGGACAGCACCCTCTGTCTGGAGGGTTTACAAGAGATTTCTATGTTTATATTTAATGTCATACAATGAAATAAAGGAGTTATCCTAGTGGTTACAAGTATCATTTTGGATTTAAATGCAAATCAAACACCCTAATCAATAGCAATATTCCTGAAACTATGATTACGAGTATTATATGCTTATAGACCATTGCTAGACTTACTATGGTTAACTGTGCCCAGAAGACTGATTTTTTTTATTTTATCTGAATATGTTAGTCATGTCCACCAGGATTTACAACTAACAGTCTGATTGCAAATAGGCCAAATTGGACAATGATAAAGTGAATTAAAACTTAATCCTACATATTAAGTCTTTCAATAGTAATCATGTACCGGAAAATACCAATATTTTGTTTTGAATTGATATCTTTGCCTCAAGATATCTTTGCCTACAAATGCCAATCAGATTGAAATAAATTATACAATTCAAAAAAGATTAATTGATGCATCTAACAGATTTAATAGAAGTACACAGTGTGGCTGATAATGCTCATTAACATTGCTTCAGGAATATGATAAAATAGCTTATTTAAAAAATATTGAGCTGTTGAAAAATGACTAATAATTCTTTTATCCAAATTAATAAAAATATATAAGGAATACTTAATAATTACTATTAAAACAAAATACTATAATATATGTACATTTAACTACATATGTTATGAAGAAATAAAATGAAATCATATTAAATGAAAACCTGGACAAATTTATGACAATATGCCATGAACATATTGTTGATAGATTTAACACTTTATTACTGTTCTTGTATTATTTGTTTTAAACCACAAAAATGTGAATTTTTTCTTTCGTTGTCATTAAACAGATTTGTAAAATTTACACATTTACTATCACCTGTGGTGTTTTCAGATAACACAGTATGATATCGAAAAGTGGCAAACAATTTCAGACATTTTGTTAGAATTGCCTAAAAATTAAACTATCAATAATCAAATCATTCATTAAAACATTAATACAATATCTTCCAGTTACTTATTTTATCATGTATCTATGACTTAAAGAGTCCACTTATACTGTTCCCGATACTATGATATGAAGTGGACCCTATAAACACCACCAAAACAGTAATTATCAAAATAATTTTGATTTCAACTCGTTCTACATTAATTAATAAACTAAAACAAAGGATGGTTGATGGTCCACAAATTAATATAGATACAAATATGAAACATCAAATTAAAGTCTCTCAATGTCCTTGAGGAATTGTTAATAACTCACAAACTATAATAAAATGAAAAGTTGAACCCCCCTAAACGGAATATCAGTCCAAAAATGATTAACTTCTGTCTGAAGTATTTACAAAGACATAATGAATTGAAAATTTTTCAACATTTTCAATCTTCTTCAGAAAATATAAACCAAAACAAGCCAGCGTCACCTATAATTTTTTTATGGGCCTCTTTTTAATCTGAATGAATTAAACCCGGCATATTATTTACCATTTATATTTTGATTTTGTTTTCTTAATTAAATGTAAAATCCACAATACAGTGGATTAAGTCATGCAAAATTTGATATTTTCTGAAAAATGCAAATGATGCAAGCAAACCCCAATAACATAATCAGTTTTTTATATTTTTCACATTCTAGAGTAATCCTGTTTCCAAAGAAAACCAAAAAAACCCAGTCCAGATTCCAGTTACTAACTGCCACTAAAAAATTTCTGTGGCCTTTTAAAACTTTTTTCATATGAAAAGTGAATAATACAATATTAATTGTGATAGTGGAGTTTATATTTATCTAGCTGAAGTCGGGTGTACATCATGGTTTTCCCTTCCAGCTGAAGTTATAAACCTGGCGTACACACAAGCCTGTCCACTCTATTTGGCCATTTTGTAAAATTATGAACTAATGACAACTCTACATTTTATACACCATGATTAAAGATCTATATATATCACTCATAAATCTACTGAAAAATATTTATGATATATATTTATCAAACGATTAACATATCAATAATATCATTAAATTATCAATCAATGATAATAGTGTATTACAGAGTTTGTACTGTGAAACTGTAAGGTGATAATCTGTTTCTTATGATTCATTGGTTGTTGAATATTAAAACTCCGAGATATCGGATATTAATTAGCTCATGATTGGCACTAAATCAATTAACACTATCTGAAATGGAGATTACGGTAAACAAAACAAAAAAGCCTAATAGGAAATCCAAAGGTGATGTAATAAAAAATTTTCTTTGAAGAAGAGATTTAATATAATATTTCTATTTCCTGAGCAATGTTTTAACTGGGATATATATATATATATAAGTTGTTGATGATATTAAAATCCCCCACCCCACTCTCTCTCTGTTCCTGAATAACTTAATTGATATTAATATAATCTGTATCATCTCATCAATTTTGGATATATTGGATGATATTTAACATGTATTTGGTGATAATACAATTTTCTTCCAGGATACAGCAATCATAGAGCTTTTAACTACAAAAGAAAAGTAAATAATCAGTAATTACAAAATTATTAAAAGATCCAAACAGCTGTCTGTCAGAGGTGGAAATGATTTGATGCACTAGTAACTTGAACAGGACTTGGGCTTTGTGAGGACCTGTGACTTGACTTGGTACTGAAGTCAGCGACTTGGGACTCGACTTTGGACTCAAATATAGCAACTTGGTCAACTTATTTGCACCCCTGCTGCCTGTATAAACAGTGTTATACTATTTTTCAAAAATCAAAATGAATCACACAGCCCATTTTGACGACATGTCAGTGTGGCCTTAGGTTTCAATGCAGATTCTGGCAAAGTCTTGAAATATATATACTCCAAGTCTGATCAGCTCATTAGTTGGTAATGAACCATAGTTTATCCTCCGATCTCCTGTGTGTGTCTTATGTTCATAAAAAAAAAAAATAAAATGAAGTAGTAGCCCCTATAACCAGTATGATGAAGGACACCTTAGTCCGAAACGTTTTAAAATAAATCAATCTAGCAACAACAAGGAGCTCGTCTGTCTTCACTTGTTATAGGGGTTACTACTTCATTTTTATCTATCTACTTCCTGTACCCCTAGTGTATCACTGAGATCCCAGTTCAGATGTTCTCCGACTACTAGTCTCCATCTACTTCAGACCTACCTTACGAGAGCTGTTGTCATCTCTCACCGTTCAAAAAAAAATATAATTGTGACCACATCTGTCTAGCAGAGACAAACGTTGTAACCTCCTAATTTATTGTTGAAATTTTGTATTTTTCAAATCTGTTTTGGACTTCCAGCTTTTTTATTTTCTGTATTTTGTTTGATACAGCAATTTTCAATCACTTATTTTCTCAAAGTGAATTTTATGGTGTATAAACTTACTGCATGAAATTTGAATTCTTTATATACCTACCAAATAAGTGTTTATTTTAAATGTTGATGAAGATGAAGAAGGATTATGTTTGCCAGGAATATTCAAAACTCATTCTACTACTGCCAAGACTTGTACGACTTCCATGAAATGAAAACTGTTCAAAATACGGCATCTGTTCCTCCATCTCCTCGGCAACTGCTGGTAAATGACTGTTATGATGAACAGGAGACAGTGTGACAGATTCCCCAGTAAATGTATCATCAAAATATCGTGTATCTGTTTCTGAAGTAACTTGAGGTTTAAAGGGAGGTTCAATCTATAATAAAGATAAATCAATGATTCAGAAATTGTATGTTAATATGTTAATTCACGTTGCATACAAGTTATTAATCCCTTTTTTTCTCTTTGAGTGGTGGGCACATTCATATTTTTCATTTTCCGAGTGATGGCTGTTTGGATAACACTGATGGAAACGAAATGGGGTTTAACGTCCTACTCTTCTGCACCTAACCTGGGCTAATGGAAGACGGGCATACGATATACAGTGTGCTATGCATGAAATTTTGCCTGGGCAGTGGTGCTATGGCCTACTCTTATATCGAATTCCAACTGCCAAGGAATCTTTTATGTGCACACCAATGTGTACACGGGACCTCGGTTTTTTGACCCATTCGAACGACTAGACAGCTGTCCTTGTCAGGCCCTCCATTCTGCATCACTGACAAGAGGAAACCACGCTAGAAAATCGGGATGAACTTTCTCAACCAATGCAGGGATTGAACACCTGACCTCCAGGCTAGCGAGCCAGCACCTTACCCACTTAGCCACTGATGGCTACTTGGCAAGAAATATTCCATCTTAACTGGTTATTTAAATCAATTCTCTCTTTCTCTTTAAAGGAGCTAAACCCCTTTAAAGATATATGTAAAACCTAAATCTACATATTGGTGATCTTTCTTGTTATATAAATTAACAATTAGATATTTATTCACATGACAAGCTCATAATCATATTTAACTCTCTAGACCATCGAATGGCTGTGATTTTCAATGGATTGAAACATGATCAACATTTAAAAAGTAAAAAATGGATAATCCAAACTTTACATGGTTGAAGAAATATTACAGATGTTTGCACTCTAATGAATTTATTTTTACCTTTTTATCATACAAATCTTGCCAATTAATAGAGACAAAGAATGGATGACTTATAATATCTTGTACATCTTTTTCACTTCCTCCCAATCTACAATAATTTATTTTTTCAAAATCACATTATAAAAACTGAATTGGCTTCACATTCTAACATTACAAAAACATGCATTGGAGCAGTCCTTAATGGTTGTCGCATTGTGAATATTTAGGTGAATATAAAATAAAACAGGCTTTATATTGAGTAATATTACTGGCACATTGACAAGACATTAAGGGGATGGACCATTCTGGAATTGAGCCTCAGTTATCGGGACTGATAGAATGGTGACTGGACCGAATTCCGAGACACATGATCGTGATTGTAATTTTGTCAATTTTAAAGGTTCCAGACTGACAATCGATCATCACATATACAACATAAAGGACAATAACTTTGTAAGTATTCATCAGAAATTGTTAATTAATGCAATGATCATAAAAAACATAATTTTAAATGATGGCTTTTGCTATAGCATTTACAAGTTTCTACAAAATGAGCATGGGAAATAACTCTCAAAGTAATTACACTAATCTGAATCAATAATTTGAATTATGCGGTGCTCAAGGGCAACAACTCAAGGAGTTAGTTATAAGCAATTGTTGAGCTTCAATCAACAAATTTTAAGCTTACCTGTCTTTTGGTGATTTTATCAATAAACCACTTAATAATGCTTTGGCTTCTTCAGATAAATTTCTAGGAAATTTGACATTTTGTAGTAAAATAAGTTCAAAGAGAACATCATGATCACGATTATAGAACGGCAGACGTCCACACATCATTTCATACATAACAACACCTGTACCCCACCAATCAACAGCCCGACCATAGTCATTATCTTCCAGTACCTACAATACATTACATAACAATACATTACAAGTACACACTATATTGCCCAGTCTCTGTTGAACAGGAGAAGTATTTAATCATTCACAAGAAATTACATGAGCAAACATACATATTTCATCTGTTAATATCCCGTTTTCAAAATAAATATTGTGAATCTTGTACAAAGTTGTGTCTCTACAAAAGTCGATAAATTTCATTAGTGACTAAAATAAATTTACCTCTGGAGCAAGATATTCGGGTGTTCCACAAAACGTGTTTGTACTGGCCCCAAAAAACATTTCTTCTTTACATAAACCAAAATCAGCTATTTTAATATGTCCATCTTTATCCAGTAGTAAATTCTCTAACTGTAACATACAAATATAATATAAATTTACAGGTGTGTCATTGATTAAACATAGTTTTACTACCTGCCATACTTTTCTCCCTTTACCCACGTAGGCTATGTTTCATCTGCAGAATAAGTGTTATATGGCTAAATTATTGGGAGGTCCCAATCTGATTGAAACACAGATCCTATTTCGTTTCGTTTTTTTAGTTCAAAATTTCTTTTTACTTGTCTTTATTACACTAGGGTCTGGAAGAATTGTTATCATTAACATGTTCTGAATAATGTGAGGCATTAGCCAATGAAAAGGTCTGTTACGGCGAGATTTAGGTGTGTTTTGCACGGAACTGTGAGTAATCCACTAGCAACATCAATGCTGATTGGTTAATCATTGCATCAAAAGCCGCTCATATGACCTCTGACGTGAACTCCTGAAAGGTTAAAGACACACTTTCCATATGGGAGTTGGCCATACGTCACCAAGTTCCACGCTGTTTAAGTGCCTGCATAAACAACATCTATATATTTGCGGAAGTTACAGCAATAAATAATCCTTATGAATATCAGTTGAATTTTACAATTGAAGAATTAAATTTTATTTTTTAAATGAGTTTAAACTACATGTATTATAAACCAAGAACATAATTATCTGGAATTAGGGATGCTTTGATTTTCGATTTCTCTATTGGTAATTGGCTGATAAGGGGCCAATCATACAACAAATAAATAATTTCTCAATAAATGACGTGTATCAAGAATTGTATCTGTATCGGCTGATACGTTTTGCTGTCAGTATCTGAACAGTGCTTTGACTAAACCCTTTTGAACCTTAACACATGCAAAACTAGTATATATGGACCATAGACAGTTGCTAACTGTTTGCGGTGCTATATTGACCAGTAGGTCTATTTACCTTTAAATCTCTGTAAACAATATCATTTTGATGTAAATAACCTAAAGCTGATATGATTTCAGCACCATAAAATCGTGTTCGATCCTCAGAAAAAACACGTTCCCGTGATAAATGAAAGAATAACTCTCCCCCATTGACATACTCCATAACAAAACATAGTCGATCGGCTGTCTGGAATGAATACTTCAATTGCTGAAAACAGAAAATTGTTGAATAAGTTTGATTTCATTATAGGAAGATGATAATTTGATCATAGTTGTTTTGTCTGATGAGCAGAAACAGTGTGTATAAATTTCAAGTTAATCAGAGAGAGAAATTGGGTTTAACATCTACACAACACAAACTAGGGAATTTTGGGACTAACATATTATGGTACAATTATATTTCAATAATTTGTTTGCGCATAGGGATAGGGGTGCTTAGCAGTAGAAGGAAACTTGAGGACCTGGAGAAAACCCATAAGGTTGGACAAGTATCAATACTTCTTGTCACAAACAAACTGTGGGGAATTGAAAACCGCTACTTTAATCAATGCCAAATTTTATGATCTGTAGCGCATGTTATACCATTCTGCCATATTTGATAACTTCGGCCTCTAGAGTGTCCACAAGTAATACATATGAGATACAAATGACAACTTACTGTTAAAAATGGATGTTTTGTATGTTGTAATACTCTATTTTCTGTTAATGTGTGAGCTACTTCATCCTGGAAACAAACAAATATATACATGTATATATATGAAAAAAGAAGGGCAGATTTAACTTTATCAAACCGATACTTAATTACAAAATGCAAGCTGAGTAGACATGAGTACTGTAGCATAAACTTACTTATTGGACATTACCAATAATGGGGTAACGATTATGCTTACTAATAAATATGTTGTTCCCTCATTCCTTGTCAGTGTTGCTGGACGTCTAGTCGTTCAGATGGGACAGAAAACCAAGGTCCTGTGTATACATTAGAGTGCACGTAAAAGATTCCCTGGCAGTTGGAAATTTGTTATAAGAGTAGCCAAATCGCCACTGCCCGGGTAAAACTTCCCTCAAAGCACACTGCATGGTGTATGTCTGTCTTCATTAGCCCCATCGAAGCAGAACAGTAGGACGTTAATCATTTCGTTTCCCTCCTGAAGTGATACTATTATGTTGAATTGAAATGAAGTAAGGTGTGGGAAGTTACTTTTATATTGTTAGAAATCTTACCTTAGCAATGATGACAGCTTTTTTTAGTATTTTGATAGCATATAACTGGTTGGTACATCGTTCTTTACATAAGATAACTTTACCAAAAGTCCCTTTACCTAACACTTTTAAAAATTCAAAATCCTCCAGTGACTGAAAAAAATAATAACATCCACATTTGATTAATACATACTTGATGAAGACCATAATACTGGCAACAAAATCATGGACGGTATTACCAAATCTTCTTTTGCGATATGTAACTGTCAAGGGATGATTTGCATATAAATAACATATTATTTGTTTGTATTTATATTTGTAAATAGGCCTTACATGTTTCTATTAAAAAATTAGACCTTACATATATGTCTATCATTGGTAATGAATTATGTAAATTGGAATAGGTCTCATAATGTAAGTAAAGTATTTGAGAGAGAAAAATTAAGTTCAACGTCCTCTCAAAAAAATCTTAGGACTAACATATAACTTGTGCACAAGGAAGGGGTCTTTAAAAATGGGAATAAACGGGAGAACGCCCACCCAGAAACCCACGGATGTAAGTCAAGTTACTCTTCTTCTTGTCACATGTTACAAGAGTTGGACAAAAAACATGACACTTGAATTAAAGAGAGAGAGAGAAATGGGGTTTAACGTCTTTAGCAGTGGGAGGAAACCAGAGTGCCCGGAGGAAACCCACGAGGTTGAGAAGGCGCCCCTATCTCCATGCCACATACGCTCACACCAGGGCTCGAAACCACAGCCGCAAGCCAGAGGTGTCCCGCCAGCTAGAGGTCGAAGCGCGGCACTCTAGACCACTAGGCCATCCCAACCCCCCACACTTGAATTAAATCAAACCACTTGGCCAAGTAGTACATTGAAAATGGATGTTTATCAATAATTCATCCCTTTAAGCTGACCTTTTTCTTGGCTCGTTCTAATGGTGAACAGGCTTCTTCTTCTTCTACTTTTAATGTTTCTGATACTGACTTGATTGCCTGGATCCATTCCTCCCTATTATAAAAATAAAACATTTCAAATATGAACATTGTAAAAACATCATGTTTAACCAGGTCATACCATACTGTTATTTAGGTCAGTGATGTAAAACAAGGTCTTGTGACCTTGTCTTTAAAAGAGATCTAGGACAAGGTAATCTGAGTTGATGGGTCCTTTCATTTCGAGTTTAATGTGTCCATAATGGAACACAAAATGATCTACTTTGACAAGTATTCCAGGGTCTATAGCTGTTGTTCAACTGTCTGTCAGACATGATGTCATCTGATGGCTCTATTTAATTATTCAATAGGACTGTCATTTACACTTAGGTTTGGTGTGAACTAACATGATACGCAACACCAGACTGTGAAATATTGAAAATATTGCATTGTCTATAAATAACGCGAGTCAACAATTTGTCCCTAAATTGATAATAATAATTTGACAAAGAGTAGTATTACATATATCAACAATGATATAGTGTGCAATGATCTATCTATAATGTCCTCTCACCTTTCCTCTGTACTGTCTACACAGAACATTCTTTCCACAACTGTTGTCCATTGTAAACCTCGAATAATAAATGTATTGGGTTTTGGTCTCTCTAATTTCATTAACTGACAATCTGTGGAGTAAAAGTTATAATTAACTAGTCAGGAACAAAATCAGGACTTAATCAACAACCCATTTTCAAAGAACAGTTGGGGTGAGGAAATGGGACAGGACAGTGACAAGACGGTATCCATGGATGCCTATGACTTGGAAAATTCTTTCAAAAATAACAATTAACTGATAATATTAAAGAACAGGGCTGAATCGGATTCTTTAATTAAGGAGCAAATAACTCGTCTCAAACCAATTTTTTTATCAGTATGTACAATATACAGTAATACTAAATATTGGGAAACAGACAACAAACTTGAAGTAGATTCAAAGTCCAGTACCCTATCAGCTGCCAAACAGTACCAATACATTTGCTCACTAGAGCTGCAACGATTCAGTTCGGTGCACCGATAACCAACACTAGCCGTCTCGGTTCCATCCACAATCTACAACGTTCAAATTTCGATTCGGTTCAATTGCAAATTAAATTTCAAATAAAAACAACGTACACCTTACCATATGAAAAAAAATGAAAGACCTGTAGCAATTAAATCCGCTTAAAATTTAATAAAATCTTTGTTTTTACGTAACTTTTAATTTACGATATTTAACAAAACACGAATGTCACTCGAAAACATAACTAAAACAGAGTGACCTCCCTTTAAAACAATATCCGTATGCTGACGAAAGTTAATTGATTTAAAATTGGTGACGTACCAAATGTTCATTGGATGTTAATTTAGGTCAATAGCTTCGGTAATCGTTAAATAAATTCTAAACAATCTCATTAGCTGATAATTCCGGTCATTATCTTCGGTTATTTTCGTGTTTAGCGATTATTACCCGTAGTCAAGCAAACACTGGAAGGTAAAATTATGGCAGACGACGTACTTTCTCGACCACCTGGTCATTTGAAATCTAAAGTTTGGGATCATTTTGGTGTAAGAAAAAACTCTTTGAGTAGTGATAATGTTGACATATTTTGACTGTAAATTTGAATACATGTATTACAGTGAAATGTTTTCACAGTTAACAATGTTAACATATATGTAGTAATAAGTAGTATTAAATAAAAGTGTTCAAGAGAATTTTAGTCTTGTGTTTTTATTGTTTTTAATGAATTATATACAGGTAAAAATTCCTGGTTATTGTAGCTGATAATCGAATCGAAAATAATCGAATCGAATGGTTAAAATCGATAATCGAACCGAATCGAGGTAGTTGTGAATCGTTGCAGCCGGGTAATTCCAGCTTAACTTCCCACTTTTGTAGAATTTGCAAATTTTTCGTATTAACTTACTTTTAGGTTTTAATTAGTAAGCATATGTCCTAGTTTAATTTTACAAAAAAATTTAAAATCTTATAGGACGGTTACGAAAATATGTGTATTTACACGCGCCTATGTAAAATACACATCAGTTTTGTATCTTTTCCTTTCTTTTCCTGCCTTGAAAAGAATAAATATAAGACCTGTTATTTTATTACTAATAGCTACTTTCATGTGATGAAATTAAAGACAAAAGCACTTGGTTTTGGTTTTTACTCTATATACTCCACAAACAGCACCACAAAACTAGCAATATTGTTTGTCCCGTCTGTCACAATTTTAATGAATTTTTCTTTTAAAAAGTATTTTTTGATAAATATAAAAATAAATTATGATATTAATATCTTCTATATGCAAGCCATAAAGTAAATATATGGTTGTATTTTTCTGGATTTAGTTTTGCAATAAATAAACTGGAGATTACGTGGTGTCCCATCCATCACAAATCCCACGCTGTCCCATCCGTCACAGCATTTTCGTCCCATCCGTCACAATGAATTTAGTGCCTGAAATCCAGACACCTGCAGATTTCATAATTAAAATACTTTGTTGACTATCTACTAAGCAATAATATTGCATCTGAAGACCAGAGTAATAAAAATCATAGCAGTGCAACATTTTATTGGCAATATTAACTGTATATTGAACAGAAAGTCCTAGAAGGCTGGAAATCGGCACGGTTCTTTTCAATGCTTCCGACCAAGTTTGAAAAAAAAGTCCATTAAAAATTGTAGCCTGTACCACTTTCATTATGTTTTCGGTAAAGGGAGCATAATTGCTGAACAGAAGGCAGTATTTGTTTGAAATCGAAAGGATCAGTCCTTTCATGATACCAATCCTTCACATCAATTGTGGAAAAAAAAAAACAAAAAAAAGCATCTGATAAAAACTGTAGGCTCTTTTGTGTGCACACGTTTTGGAAAAGGGGCAATCACTCTGGATCAAAAGGTTGCACCTTTCATAACCCCAAATCAATTGGGTCTATACACCAGTATACACATTCACAATAAATTTGAAAAAAATCTTTTAAAAACTGAACCTTGTATTATGTTCACAAGGTAACTCCAGAATGAAAGGTCCTAGAAGTAGAAGACTGTAAATAACATTAGTCCATTGATTACCCCAATTCTTCACACCAAACTTAACAAAAATATGTTAAACTGTAGCCTCGATCGCGTTCACAAGGTTATCAATTAAGGTCTTCCAACAAGTGGGTAACTCTGGAACGGGATACCTAACGCGGAATGCTGAATATGGATGGATTAGTCCTCTTATTACCTAAATGCCTCACACCAAATTTGAAAAGAAAGCTGTTCAAAAAAATCAAAACAGTAGTCTCTATCAAGTTTTGGACGATGTGGGGGTAACTCTAGAATGGAAAGTTGTGTAATGCTGAAAATGGACAAGTTTTGTCATATCATGACACCAATAGTTCACACCAAATTAGAAAAAAGTCTATTAAAAACTGTAGACTCTATCATGTTCAGAAGGCTTTCGCAAAGAGAGGATGACTCTAGAATGGAAGGTCGGCATTAAATTCTTATCCTGAATAATCAATTTGTTGCATATATTTAATGTCCCATCCGTCACATATTCTGATGTCCCATCTGTCACAGTGTTGATGGTGCCACTGTGGCATAATGACAAATATGAAAACATAGCTATTTTACCTAAATCCACTTAAATGATTCTATTTTAACATAGGTATGTCAGTTAAACTAAATTTTAGTAATTGAGATAAATCAATGTTCCAGTACCAAGGTTACATAAAACGGTGGTCTAGAAATGTCCCATCCGTCACATCGAACATAATCCTAAAATGCTCAGTAATAATTTTTTCTGAAAAAAAATTTTTTTGTTAGATATTAAAGGGATGATGTGGTGGTTGTCAAAAATGCTTTCAATTGCATGATTTCAAATGTATTGAAATAACTAGATTTCAAAGTTAATCTGAAAATATTATCTTTTGTCCCATCTGTCACGCTGGAATTACCCAGCCCTATTCACACTAACCTTGGGGTCCTGTGTTTGATCCAGGAGTTTATTATGATTTTATGGGGTGGTTACCCCTTGTCAGTGGTGCAGGAGACAAGGTCTTGTGTACACACAGTCCGAATCTGAGTGGATGTTCAACTAGAGGATCCATAGTTCTAATTCTATGGTGCCCCTAGATTTATGTTGTTCATGGACCCAGAAATCTAATTCCATTTTTCACTAGACAGTATCTTATTTATACCATTATGAACTTTATTTTACAAGGATAATATAAGCACGTATAAAACTAACTTATTTACCTTTGACTGTGAAATCATTAAGAGGATCGCTAAGATCCCCATTTTCAGGTTTAGCACGGAATCCTAGAAAAGATCCATCTTGCCGAAGTATAAAATATCTCTTTCTCCAGTTTTTAATGTGCTCTCCTGAAAAATATTATTTAATTCATTAAACAAACTAGGTATGTGATATCTTGTAAAACTTTTAACATAATAGATTCAATACTGTACTACGTACTGTATATATTCGCAAAAGTCGTTTCCACAAAAATTTTAAAAACCACAGAACTTTATAGTATTCATCTGAAATCATGTCATTTCCAAGTTTAAGAACCACAGAATTGTTAAGTATTCAAATGGTCTAAATCTATCCAGTTTGGTATATCCAAGAAAAACACACTTTTATAGTTGAAGATAAATAAACCATTAATTAACATGGGACCAGATCAGACAGTTTTATGTCCTTAACAGGAAACAGAACTGTCTGCTTCTCACATAAACGATGGAAATGGGACAATATCAAAAGATAAAATAAAAACCAACTAAATAATTGTTACATGAAATTTTATATAGAAGTAGATCCACCGAGCAAGCAATATTTAATTCCCCCCTCCCCTCTGCCAAAGATATGATCAAAACAAGCCAAAGCCACATATAAACCTGGCTAAAATCTTTGAATCAACAGTCCAACATGTACATTTAAACCATCTGAATCCAAGTCACACATTATCAACCATTGATATTTTGATTTTGTTGTCTTAACTAATTGTAGAAGAATCAATTTAAGTATAATTTAAAATGGATAAAACTGTAAAAATCAGATGTCTTAAAAATGCAATTGACACCGAATGTTGTTCAACAAAAGACACAACACCTACTTTTATGGAAATATTCTGCTTTTACAGTACTAAAACATTAAAAAAAAATTCCTGATATCAGATATTAACCATTTACTGTACATAAGTTTTTCCTGATATCAGATATTAACCATTTATACTGTACATAGCTAAATCAGTTGTCCAACATATTTTGCTCTCTTCCTGAGACAGCTAGAGTTATTGGATAATGGGAAAATCCTAGTAATCTAATTATAACCCTAAGACCAATGGCATAATTAAATAATACACATACCTCTCTTGGAGAGATATCCTTCTTTTACAACAGCTAAGCCCTCATCAGTGTTCATCGCCGTATTCCACTCCTATAATACACAAAAACAAAAAAAAATGAATATATTGGAAATTTTATTCCAATTACGTTATTCTGAGTGAAATATTATGAGTGACTGTTTATTATCGTAAGAATGGTACTGGAAAAATACAGCTATGTCTTGATTAGCCATTTCATCGTTAAATCTCAAAGGCCCAAGGGCGTTCTAATTCATCTGAATCTCTGCCATCAGATGGACTAGAGAGCTGATAATGGGCTTGTCATTCATAAATGTCTAAACAAAAATAGTTTGTATAATATTTGAAGCAAAACTAAACACTTGCAATAGGCAGACCTAGCTCTTACATAATGATCTTTAATGATCATCACATATTATGATAAATTCTTGATAGAAATAAGGATAAGAAGGCATTCAACATTAACAACCTTGCTGCAACTGGTTGTAGTAAAACACTTACTCATTTTTCTTTTTTTTAAGTTTGAGTCCGGTGCCTTGTTTTGGACAAAAATTATCCAGAGACCATAATTTTGAATTGTTGATCAAGTTATACTATAGTTTGGTTTTTTTATGCTTCAGACAAACAGAAAATTGTTTTTGTGATTGATTTTAATAGTGTTGGTTAAATCTGTCATAATAACCTTCCCTTTTTTAAAAAAAACATTTTATAAGCGCCAAAGTGGTTATTACATCATATACAGAAAGTACAAGATAAAAATGTATTATTGACCTCAGTATGTTATATCATTATACCCTATTATTTCCACTGACCACTCAATCAACCATGGTCATTCACCTCAACTCATCAACACAAACTTTTTACACGTGTACTAATAAGTATATACTAATCTATCATTATCATACAAACATACACTGGGTCTTTAAGCCTTTGTAGCCTTACCTACATGTCAATCAGATCTTATATATACATACATACTATTACTTACAGTACATATGTAATTAATAGTACAGGATATTTTGAATGTTATCATAAATTTGAATCTACATAAACTAAACTGTTTCCAGTACATAAAGGGCAAATAAACAACAAATAATAGGATCTTGTTTCAGTTGTGTTTGTCATACTTGATTACCAAGAAAGTTTATTAGGAATTTCCAGTTGGTTTGCCCTTGTCAGTAGTGTAAGACAGAGGGCCTTACAACGAGAAATGCCTAGTCATGTGGATGGGACGGTATACTGCAATTTTATGGACACAGTGGTGTGCAGGTAAAAAAAACCCTTGAAAGTTGAAATTTGATGACCAGTAAGCAGAAACACAGTTTGCATGGAAGATTCCATGAAGTAGAGAGTTATAGAGAGGAGAGAGAGAAAGGGGTTTTACGTCTACTTTAGGCGAAATAGTTAATTTCGGGACTATAGTTCTATTTTATTTCAATAATTTAATTCGTTTGTGAGTACGTGTCTTTAGCAGTGGGAGGAAAATGAGGGACCACGAGATTGAACAAGAGACCCTACTCCTTGTGGGGAATCAAAACCCCACTACTTGATTCAATGACAGGATCTTATGGTTTCACACGCATACGGTGAATCAATAGACCACCCAACCCATCTTTGATGAAGTAGGAGGTATACCCATGTCTTTATTAGATACAAAAATAAAAGTACATGTACGATCAGTTGAACCCAATTAGTTTAACTTTTTAAGCTATAAAAAAACACATAAACACAAAAACATGCGACAAAACAATGACCTGATCTCCAATAACTGGGAAAGATGTTCAACATATCAAATTATTTGGATTTATTTTAATTAAATTGTTTGGAAAATATTACACAGTAAAATAAGAAACACCACGATAAATTATGTGGCTGGTAACAGTCTAGTTTGTTTAATTTGCCCCATTCTACTGATAATTTTATAGCCACAACAACTGTCTTTATTATGTCATGGGGAAATAAAAAGGTAGACATAATGAATACGAGATAGGTTGATGACTAAAATTCAAGGAAACGATATACATGTAAAATGAATTCTACACACTTAGAGAGGGATTGTGCAAGAGCAATTAGTCAAATGTTACATTGTTTGTATATAAATCATTTACTACTGTCTGATTCATGGTAAATAATAAATTTTATGGATTTCTACGATTATGAACAAACTACTCTACTTTGGTTATTATAAACTTACCTGTGTGTTTGAAATAAAATCCATTGTACAACTTTTTTTTTTTTTTTAAACAATATTTATTCAGATAACTGAAAGGCCATTGTATGGCATATGATATTGAATGGATTAGAAAATTCGGGACATTTAATAAATTAATGATAAAATTTAGACTATTTTTTTTATTATTGTAGCAATGTTACTTGTCAAAAGTTCATACACTATACACCCATACCTTTGTTGTTCAGAATAAAGAAATTCTGAACTATTAAAGCAATCACTAATCATTATCTAAATCTTCACGTAATAATCCATTTTCTATGGCAACTGTGAACTGTGTTCTAATATATTCAATTTTAAAAATGCATTAAAAATCAGCAAAAAATGAAATAATTTATATATACATGCTCCTTTAAAAATAATAATTTTTTTGGCCAGGAATGTCTCAAGTGATCCATACCTAGGTATATTGTATTAAAATGTCTGACATTGTAAACAACTCAATATGTTCTTGATAATAATCTGTAGACATAACATCAAGTCTTCCTTTCTCTATTTTCGAATAAGCATAATACTCTACAGTCTGGATAATCAGAGCTGCCAGCTAGATAAATCAATATTGGGAGAGAAAATCCAGTTAGGTAATTAACACACAGAAAATAACATTGACTGGCAAATGTAATGAAAACAAATACTTGATAATAAAAGCATATCAACAAGTTTCTATATATATATTTAATTTTAACCTGACTGTACTAATGTAGCATATTTAAAATAAATATTTACTGACTGACTTCAAGTCATTGTATCGTATTAAAGAACGTGTTTTGAATCAATATTTCTAAAGCTGCTAATTAGGGAATTTCGATTCTCAAGCAAATCACAATATCGTGCAAGTTTTATCTTTATATGAAACTGGGAGTCACAGTAGACCAGGAGGTCTTAGGATAAGTCCTGGTTTTGGCCTAGTCAAATCTTTGATTATATTTTCCAGTCCGGTTTAATGTGCCAGTAATATTGGACAGAGGGCCTGATAAGGAACAGGGTCTATTGAAGTCTAGTCATTTGGATGGTATAAAAAACTGACGAAAAATTTCCCTCATTGTACACTTATCTCTTACATGATGATTACAGAGAGAGAGAGAGAATGTTTTTTCGGGATAAACATAGTTCAATTTTATTTCAATAATTTGCTTGCGCATAGGGGTCTATAGAAGTGGGGGGAAACCAGAGGACCCAGAGAAAATACACAAGGCTGGACAAGCGATCTTCTCCTGGACACTACAACAGGCAAATCAAACCACAGACGTTGTTTAACAGCAATATCAGTCCTACTCCAAATTCAAAATTTCAAAACTTTCAGTAGATGATTTAAACAAACCTGTAAAATCTCTTGATGGGGCTGTTTTTAATCTGACATTGATCCAAACTGGGAGCTAACATCATTTATATTTTTAGTAGATTTCAGTGGGGACTTATATAAACCATGAAATATTCTATACAGACTGATAAATTGTATGCATAATTTGGATCTGTGACTGTTGGTTTTATAGGATAAAAATTTTATATTAAGCACGTAAACTACAATAGAAATATGACAATCCTCATTAGTACCTGTCTGTAATAATAATATCCAAATGATAATAAATAAAATATTTAATCTTACCATTCGATACAAGTTAAAAGAACGGCTGCTCTTTCTCAAAGTCGAATTTTGTGAATTTTTTCTCATAGCCATGATTTTGTTTTCCAAACTTGTGAATGAATATTGAATAAAATGGCACAAATATTCCATTCTTTGATCATACTTTTAATTACATATCTTATTTGAGAAAAATTAATCCTGATAATCTGAAAATCCCATAGGTGTTTGCTAGTTTTAATATTAAATTGTTTACTGTACATGTATGTATATATTTGTCTGTCATTGTGAATCCTTACTATATTACTATATTTAGTATAAGCATTGGACAATAGACATATTTACAGTTACCGGTAAATTTTACAACCCAGAAAAATATTTGCTTCAAATACATGAATAGAAAATAGAATAAGGAAGCTCACCATGTGGAATATCAAATAATATCCTTGTCCAACTATAAGCACAAAATAAACCGGAGTGAGCTGTTTATATGTTATTAGTATTATTACAGTATGCTACTATATTTACTATATTACTAGTGGTACAGTTGGGATAATAACCATTCTGTCAGTAAGCAGGCTTCACACTGTAGCCTTGAGATGTTGTTGACCCTATCAAGCCTGTATGAAGCTCTGGGCTACAGCATACAATTACGGCAGAACAATATATATATATATATATATACAGCTTCGCTGCACGGAATATCCATAAGTCAATTACGTCATGTTTATACGTTGGAATCTAATAATAATACCTGACTTACATGTTTGTTTGTTTATTTTAAAAAGCATGTCAATAATAATTCTAAATTGCTTTTCTTTACTTTTGTTCATTTGAAAAACATTGAACAACAGACAAAGGGTTATTTAAATCAAATTCAAAAACATTCTGCTAGATGTTTCTGCAACAAAACAAATCAATTACACGTTTGTATCTGTCTCTGAGTAAAAAGAAACTTGGGACATTTTTTCTAGAATTATTATTTACATATTACAATAGATAATATTGAGCAGTCCGGTGTACTGGTACTCATGACTAGAATGTTTACGGTTCAAATCCTGACGTGGGATGAGGGAAATATTTAAACAAGGTCATTTCACACATAAAATGCGCTAAATTACAATAGTGTATTTTTCTAAGATAATTCTGTGGACATATTTTTTGAAAGATAGGATTGTTCATTCATCAAAGTGGGTGTGTATAACTTACTTCATGTAACTAGATTAGAATATTATAAGTGAAATACAAGATGGTTTAAAAATATCTAATTACTGGTTTAGTAAATTAAAAGTTGTTATGTCATCATGACGTTCGATCTGTAATTAATGATCATGTCATTATGTAATAGAATTACATACGTGTATATATATTATCAACTTTACTTGTCAATAATAATCCTATTTAAGATGATTTATAATTTCCAATAAACAATTCTTTTTAGATATATGTAAATGATACTAAGTGAAATTAATTCTGGGGTTATACAAGTACATATACCGTAACACATGTATGTACTAAACTACAATGTTTGAGTAAAAGGAAGTATTAAGCATGCATTCCCACGAAAGTATTTATCGGGTGGTTATTTCCAATAAAAGTATGACAAATTTGGTATATATCGAAAGTAGAGACGCCCAATCTTACTAGAGAAATACTGGATTCCCTGAAAAAACACTCACAGGGCAAAAATGTTAGGGTATCACTAACTGCCACCCTCACGGCTTATTGTCTGCCTGCTTGACTTATGAAGAGCTTGTTATTTCTTTATAGAATGGTTAGCAGTCAGGGTTTAAACATACAACCAAGTCTTCGATTAAGGGCGGAAAAGAGGTTGACAGAAAATAATCCAAGAATTTACTTGGACTTTGATATGTATTTTAAATGGACACAAGTAACAACAAATACATTCCATAAATGGGCCCTCCCTTAATCAAGTTACATCACAAGCAAGTCTGCTAAAAAAAAAAACATTTCTACGACATGAGGTAGTTTTTTTTCAATTAAAATGTTTGGAGACTGCTTTGTTGAAGCAAGTGTTTGATGGGAAAATTAATTTGAATATTTTTTAAGTCCAAATATACCATCAAATTGCACAGTTTTTATGTGAAAAAGCGATCTTTAATTTGATTATTTTAAATGTAAAACAAGTAATTTTTTCTTATGGTCTGTCATGTTTTCAATGCAAGGGAGTTATTTCCTTCCAGGGTTGAATTTATGCATGCATCAGAGGGCCCACATTCCCCACAACTAAAACACTTCAAATATTACGAAGCAGCATTTGTGATCGAGTTGTTCATTTCTCTAAGCTTCCTTTGTGCCAAGAGTTGAGTGCAAATTCATTTTACCATTTTATTTCCTGGGTTTCTTGGAGCATCAAACTTATTGTTTGTTGGAATGCCAGTAGAAAAGAAATGAAATTTAATGTCCTACTTTTCTGAACTGACTGGGCTAATGAAGACATGCTTACGCCCTACAGTGTGCTATGAAGGAAATTTTGACCGGACGGCAGCCCAACAGTCCATTCTCTTTTCAAATTCCAACTGTTTATAGGAATTTTTTTCGTGTACACAGGACCACGGTTTTCCATGCCATTCACATGACTAGACCTCGCCAAAAAATCCTAAGGAAACAAACTTCATTTTTCAGGCAACACGAGTGAAACTAGAGACCTCCCTCCTCCCTGTTAGCGAGTCAGCATCTTACAAACTGAATAACTGCGGCTCTCGTTGGCCAGTAGAAAGCTATTTCTATTTTTTTTCCTTATGTCAGTAACAATACAATAGTATTGTCACATTTACTGTTCTTCTCTCTTTTAACGGCCAAAAAGTCATATTTTGGTTGCCATTTTCCAAAATGGCGGCTGTACTGACCGAAACACTTAAATTGGGTCGAGAATTTTGACGGATTCGGATTCAGAGTCGAATTTCGCCTCTAGAAACACTCGTAGTGAAGAAAAAAGTGTATTTACCCTACCTAACAATACACTTCAACAACTTTGTGGATGATCGACATTTACATTTTGCTGACATGAAATAATTTACTCAAATCAATTATGCAACATTTGATTAAGGAAACAAAACCAAAATTAAAGATATCAAAGATAGATAATATCAATGATAAATGTTTATGTTGATAAATTTTCAATTCATCTTTGTAAATACTGAACTGAGTTGAACCAAATTTCGGACTGATATTCCTTCTTGAGATTCAATTTTTTTAATATTTTAGTCTGAGAGG
Organism: Patella depressa; assembly: GCA_948474765.1. Lineage (NCBI taxonomy): Eukaryota > Metazoa > Mollusca > Gastropoda > Patellidae > Patella > Patella depressa. Next base: position 54,093,246 of record OX419719.1, read on the forward strand.
GATTACAGTATACTACTCATTCAAATACCGATCAGAATTATATTCTAATACAAATCACCAGTTTGACCACATATTTAATTGAAAATACACTGATTGAGCTATGTAAGCTGCAATATAAGAGAATTTATAAGCAAAGTTGCACAAGCTACCTGTACATATGTCAGGGCTGTTGGCTATGCATTCATTAACTTAACAGTAAATGTAAACAACACTACAGAGGTCAATGACCGAGCACTAGCTGTCTGCTGAGAAATTTACACTTACCATGATTAAAAAAGAACTGGTTGATACTGACTACAGACTCTATTATGCTTCCGTAAAGACTTAAAATTAGCCAGTCAAATAAACAGTAAACACATTGATCGATCCACAGGGTGAGTCTGACTATAGACTCAGTTATCGTGTCAAACAGAAAATTAGCTGGTCTTAAAAACAGTAAACAGATTGATTGATATTCAGCAGTCTGCACTAGTAGAATAACATCATAGTTTTTCTTGACGTAATATCAAATACATGTAGTTGACATCTTTGTTTTTCTTATTAGCTATCCAAATTAATCCTTTAATCTTCAGAAATGAAAACTCATTGAAATAAAGGAACAAATATTTGGGCTGGAATTGAAACACTGTCTATTCTGTAAATTATTATGCAGTTAGACCTATCCATATGCGTAAATACCAGAACACAAAAATCTGTTTAAATGTACATATTATGGAAATTTACAATGATTGCAGCAACCACTTGTTTTCACAAAACAATGCTAAATGCATTAGATCATGATGTTGATATTGATGTTGATATGCTTCCAGTCTTGCTAATGTCTCCTCATTTGTTATACAACAAAATATTTAGTGAAAATAAAACCCAGCAATATGTTCAAATAAAGACAAACTGATGAAAAATGCACTTTCAAACCTAAATCAATTGCAAATCCGATGCACGGCAAACAAACAATAACAGTTGCATAATCTGTTTTAAAAAATAGCAATCCAGTTCCATTAAGCTACATGCAAGCGATGTTTGTGTAGAATGTGTTCCTGAATATAGAATAGCAAGTAGTTTATTCCTTCATCATAGTCTAGCTCGTCACATGTGGTCAGTATGATCTCAAACAGAAAAACAACCTATCAATATATATATAGTGTGTTTATACCGTGACCTGGAGGTCAGGCTATACATGTACATGAAGAGTCATTCATAGCACAACAACATGTTGATATAGTTCATCAACATGGTGTGTTGTACTATTATCTACAGGTTCCTTTTATAGGAAGAAAACTGCAGACAGCAGCTAACAAATAAATTAAGTCCCACACACTGTTGCAAATACAGACATGAAAACTTGGCTTTGGAAAGGTGAGATTTTTCTCTTCAATTTTAGTTCTAAGATAGATATGGTATTTGCAACTCAAAATAAAAATTCAGACAACGAAATACAAAAAATATAGCAGAGAAGTCATGAAAATGTATTACATGTATATAAGAAGTTGATCGTGTACATGCACACGTGACACGGTGTATCATGACATATATTTAGATATATGTACAGGACAGGTGTACAAGTAATATTTTTAGGGCCTACGGCAATGTCTACAAAAACAATAACATCAACATATTTTGGGGGGTCCAATGGGATAAAATATGATAGAAAGTAACAATTAATGCCATTTTCAATTGTTAAATCATATTTCATCATTTTATGCAAATATCTCCAAAAAAGTGAAAATTTATCAAGGTGTAAGGCCAAATAAAATTACATGTAATTTACTTGTTTCTTAATATTTGTATAATACATTCAGGTAAAGAAACAGAGAGAGTGAGAGAGAGGGGGGGGGGGGTCCACTTGACACAAACTAGGTCATTTCTTGACTAACATATGGTTTCATTTTATTTCAATAAATCACTTGCGTGTAGGGGTCATTAACAGTGAAAGGAAACGGGAGGACCCAGAGAAAACACATGAGATTGGACTGGCGAATCTACTCTTTGTCACGTACAACTGGGGATTCGAAACCACGCCAGATGACTCAATGACAGGCTTCATGATACAGCACGCACATGCTAACCACTCCACCATCCACCCATGCCCCCCTTGATAAAGAAACAAGATAAAATATAACAAAAGTTTCCATCCTCACCATGAACCGATTCACCCAAAACTCAACCAATCTGCTCTTGTTGCTAGAAAACTAACTCAACATATGTTCGACATGCAAAAAAAACACAAATTCCTCCTGCTATAATTTCCCATTACTTATTTATAGCTTTCAAACAGCATGCCCCTTTCATTTGCTCTCAAAATCGAAATCTGAATGCAGAGCAGTGATTGAGTATCTTCATTTGAAAAAGTTTATGTAAAAACAAATTCAGGATGACAAGACAGTCGACACAAACATGTGACGATGCTCCTTTGTATAGTACATGTACAGTGCATTTACAAGGGGCACGATCGAAGTGACCATCCCAGATAAAGTTAATGCGTTTCTCGACACAATAACGCAGAAGAGGTGAGTAACTGTTAGCTACTGCACACAACATTAGCAAACCATTAGTGGAACAAATAATTTATGAATATTTGCACAAGAAAAGGTGTCTGCCTTTGGGTGCCCAGAATGTTGACTGAAGAACAAAAACACCAGAGAGTCATGGTAAGTCAACAGCTTCTCACGGGCTGTCAGAGAGATCCACATGCTTTCATAGGTCATATTGTTATTCAGAATGAAACCCGAGTTCACCCGGAAACAAAAAGTCAAAATATGCAGTGGACGCACGTGAGGTCACCAATGCCCATAAAGTTCAAAATAATGTCTTCAAGTGGCAATGTCATGATCTGTTTTCTGGGGGACTACAAAGGCGTAATCATGATAAGGCTATACATGTACAATGTATAAGAAAGGTTCCATTATAAATGGTGTATATTATGCAAATTGCATGATCACATGAGGTTGCTTTAGGTAAACTTCTCGGAAGTTACTGGCTGCTTCAAGACACTACGGTGTTCCAGTTCACATCACTCAAGTAGCAGTGTGAAGACTGCACATGAAGCCTATTCTCCAGACCTCCGTTTGACTTCTTCCTCTTCCGACAACACAAACCTGTCCTGCCAGACCACAGATTTGGGACAGATGATGAGGTCAAAACTGCTGTGGAAGTGTTTTAGGATCCCAATCATGCAACAAACAGTGGTTTGCTGATGGGTGAGTTATGCTGGAGAAACGGTGGAAAAAGTGCGTTGTTATACTTATTTTTCAATGTACTCCACATTGACATTGCATATTTCTTAATGAGACCTGAAACTTTTGGGACACCCCTCGTAATACATATAAATTTCATACATATTAACCGATTAGATGGTACTGTACATGTAACTGTTGTTGTTAAGAGTGTTCTGGTTAGTTTTCAGTGAAATAAGGGCCATATAACTATTGGAGTTGAATCCAATAGGCTTTTTCACTGATTTTGATAATGGTAACTTTTGTCATTCACAAGCTTTAACAAAGGGAAACAAGGGCCGTAATTAACAGAAATTGCTGACATTCAATAAGCATCTTTGTTTCACCTAAACAACATACATCAATTTTCATAAAATTAGGTGACAAATATTGTCTATACAGTGTTCACAAGAGATTGTGTGGACAAAGACATCAACATTATACCACCAACATCTTTCCCTGTGTGTGTATAAAAATGCATGCCAACTGGCACTAAAATCTGGACGAACCAACTGGAGGAATGAGTTATTAATTTTAATTGACCTACACATGTACATGTATCCCTACAACATAAAGTCAGTCACATCAATGGAATACATCACAGAATTAATAACAATGGAAGGGACAAACATTTATTTTGTAATGAGAGAGAGAGAGAGAAATGGGGTTTAACGTCCACTCAACACAAACTAGGTCATTTCGGGACTAACATATGGTTTAACTTTATTTCAATACTTCGTAGGGGTCTTTAGCAGTGGGAGGAAACCGGGGTGCCCAGAAGAAACCCACGAGGTTGAGAAGGCGCCCCTCTCTCCATGCCACATACGCTCACACCCAGGCTCGAAACCACAGCCGCAAGCCAGAGGTAACCGGCCAGCTAGAGGTCGAAGCGCGGCACTCTAGACTACTAGGCCATCCCATATTTTGTAATGAAGTAAATGTATAATATTGAACAATATTTTGGATATTAGAAAAATAGATTACACTATTTTGCCTACAACATTTATTATGACTTTAAATTTTGTCTAATGGTTTGGATTGTTCATACTTGGTTTTATTTTATCTATATAGATGGTATCCTATATCAGTCCAGTTACAGCTGGTTTACAAGAGTGAAAAATACCTTGTTGATTATCCAAATAATCCTTAAATTATCCTTTAAGAATCAGCTATATGACAGGTTTGGTTAATATACATATAATTAATGCGTTTTAGGTGCACTGAACTGGTTTGTAATTATAATCCTGCTAACAAAACAAATCTGTCCAGTTTACAGGCCATGTCTACTTTTGAATGTTACATGTAGGTGAGCAGCACAAATAACAAAAATCGGTAATATTATTGGTGAGAATTTTTTCAAACGCAAGTCCAAAATTTAAAAAATCGTCTTATTTTATACAACAGCTTTATCTGCTTAGACAGCAGGGAAACTTGGCTGTTCACCACATTTGCTAAGGATCTTTTCTAATCTCTAGCTTAGGAAAATATCTGTTGAAAACTGTATAGGCGGGTCCCTCTGGAATGGGGTGTGGGGGTTGGGATGGCCTAGTGGTCTAGAGTGCTGCGCTTCGACCTCTGGTTTTCGGCTGTGGTTTCGCTCCCTGGTGTGAGCGTATGTGGCATGGAGATAGGGGTGCCTTCTCAGCCTCGTGGGTTTCATCCGGGCACTCCGGTTTCCTCCCACTGCTAAAGACCCTTACGCGCAAGCGAATAATTGAAAAAAAAATTAAAACATATGTTTGTCCTGAAATGACCTAGTTGTGTCGAGTGGACGTTAAACTCCATTTCTCTCTCTCTCATTTCTGGAATGATTATCGATAGGGTATATCCTCTCATGACCACAATTTTGCTTCCCACCAAATTTGAAAAAGGTATGTTTAAAAAACCTATATGGCCTCTATAGTGTTTATAAAGACTTTCAGTTTCGGCCGAGGGAAGGAAACTCTGGAACAGAAAGCTACAGAATATTGATTATTGATAGTGTTTGTAGTCTCTATCACATTCACAAGGTATTTGGAAAAAAGGGGCATAAGCCTGGAACAAAATGAAATGAAATTTATATATTATATTGTTCTGATCTGACAGGGCTAATGAAGAAGAGCATACGCCATACAGTGTGCTATGAGGGATATTTTGACCGGATAGCAACACTATGGTCTACTCTAAATATCGAATTCCAACTGCAAAGGGATCTTTTATGTGCACCCCAATGTGTACACAGGACCTTTTTTTTTGGTCCAGTCCAAAAATTAAACACTAAGGGGGTAAACACATGAAAAATCCCTATGCATTTCCTCAGCCAACGTGGTGATTGATGACTGGACCTTCAGGTCAACATCTTACTTTCTGAGCCACTGTGGCTTCCTAACTCTGAAACAGAAACTTGTGCAATGATGAAAATTGATCAAATTTGTCCTTTCAAGGCCACAATGCCTCCCAAGGCCACAATGCTTCACACTAAATTTGAAAATCTGTGGCCTCTAATTGCTTTCACAATAATCACAATCCAACTGATGACGGACAGATGAAGGGACATCATGGCGTGTACGTAACTAACATACGAAAATTAAATGGTAGCTGGCTTTTTTTTTCGCACGTATACAATGAATGGCCATTTTGATCAGTAATCCCAGCCAGCATTTGGCTATTTTTTTAAAATTGCGTTAAAGTTTTTAAATTTTCGTTTAGAACTGAAATAAATGAACTAGTCAATCCCCACGCTAAAAACATCAACAGATCAATTGAATGTGTACATGTATATCTGAAATAGGCACGACCGAAGTACAAAATAGAGCCGTCAAATGTAGGGTTGTAGATGTTATTTTTGTGAAGAAAGGCTGCAAGAAGGTTATTGTTTACAACGTAACATTGTGTCTTGTAATGTTGATAATGAAAATAATGGCAGTGTTGACATTTGTTTGTTGATGTGACCTCATGACCGGTAACGTTTAGATAAGGTCCAGGCTATTCATTGTGTCAGAGTCACTTCTCTGAAGGTACGGTGAGTCTGTCGTTCAGATTGATCATGGCGATGAGTCGACGACTATATCCCCAACAGGTGTGTGTAACTTCAAAAGTATGTCAAAAGTCAAACAAACAACAGATTCCTTGAGAATACCAGCTAAAATTATGGCTACCTGTGAAGTGATAATCGATTTTCAAGATCAAGGTTCTTCAATGTCATGGTTTCCGTGTCACAATCTCTGATTGGATACTTCACCTGTCTTCAGACAACGTAGCTGTAAGTTCCGGATTTGTAAATTAGCATAGAAACATGGCCAGTGATGGTTCCAAGAACAGTGTGTAAGCGTGAATGATTCAAAACTGGACCATTAAAGAGAGTCTTAATGAGGGTTCTAAGAACTGTTCTGAAAATATCTGGGATAGATTTCCGCAGTGACCCAGTCCTAACGAACTTGTAAGATGAGCCATGTAATGCTACATATATATATATCATTGATAAATTGATGAGACAGCTACCAGCATTCAATGTGGCCACTACCAGACGAGATAAAACAGCTAATGTGAGATTACATTTTACAAGATAACATTTCAATAGCATCACTTTCATGTGAAATAAAGAAATAACCAACTAACTAAAGAAGCCCAGTGCTACACACTTTCAATATTATCATGAAAAATGCCTTTGAATAGTTTGAAACAAGACAAAATTTTCTTACCCTCGTTTCTATTAAGAGCTGTGATGACCTCTTTGGGGTGAATGGATTAAGTATGCAAATAATGAATATGACACAAAGTGGGACGTTATCAAATTTATTCTAGAAATGAATACATCAACTTTGTGCTAGCAAAAATCTAATTTCATCTAAGACTATAACTTACCTCTTTGATTTTTAAACTGACCAGCATTGTTTTTCAGTGAAAAAACTTGATATTTTGCTAAAAAAACATGTAACAAATTTTATGTTCTACCAATTGAAATCCTGAAATGTTTTGATCCACAGGTACATAGTTCATACGTAAACCACCATTATATTCGGCTTACATAAATTATTCTCTATAGATACATGTAATCAAATTTGTAAAGTAAATTGACATCATTGACATGTTGATGTTGAATATATCCTAGCAACATTAATAAAAACTGATATAAAGCCTACATGTGGGTTAAATATTATTAATATCCCCATAACATTTATACTATCAAAGTATACTTTATGAGTGTGTATTAAATTTTGACACTAAGTAACCAAACACTGTGACACCATATGAAAACAACTAAACCGAAAAAAAATAAATAACCACACAAATTGTTGAAATGCTCCCGCACAGCAACTATGTAAATAAAGACAGACAGCAGCATATCCGAAAGGAAAACCGGGCTAATGAAGACAGGCATAAGCCGTACATGGTGCTATCAGGGAGATAACTCTGATTGGAAGGTTTCTGGTGTGCATCCACTCATCGCAATAACGCTGGAAGGTCGTAGAAAGCTGAATATGGATTAGAGTTAGTCTTCTCTTATCACAATGCTTCATTGTATATTTGACTAAAACATCAAAAACATTCTCTAGGTTTTTTAGAATAGAAGCTTCACACAAAAATCTTGAAAAAATCTAGTTAAAACTATAAGCTTACCCATTATCGAACAGTGTGTTATCAAAAGTTTAGGAAGTCGGGGGATAACTATGGAATTAAAGGTTGCCGAAGTCATAAAATCAATAGGTTCCCTCCTGTCCTGTCATGCATGATGCCAAAGCTGCACACCAAAATTGAAACAAATCCTTAAAACTGTAGCCCCTAGAGTGTAATGCAGCATCTAATTATGACCAAACTGCAATGTGGGTGCATTAAAACCTATATAAACACTTGAATATATTCCTATGTATATTGTTTACCTATTACTTCAAATCATTTTGTATTTTGACAATCTGTTAATTGTCATGAAATATAAACAAATATGACAATGACAATAGAGTGGCAATAATTTTTATCTTTATACAATTCGTGATGTACTAAAATAGGGACGTATCCGGTCTGGATCATTTTATCTCAAAAATCGTTTGGTTGTCATTGCCAAAATTGATATTTCTTGAAACTTGTATCATTATCTACTAAGTGTTTTTTTTTATTTAATTTTATTTAATTTAATTTTAATGCCACTTTTTATTTTATTTAATTTAATGACTCCTTGAATTTTGGTGTCAGTCATTATCACATATGTGATAGAATTGTTTAAACACATTCCAAATATCTGACAATTCATAAAAAAATAGTTGACTGTCAGTGTCACCAGACAAGAAAAAGCGAGAGAAACAAAAAAAGTCTGTCCATTTCCACGTTTTTATTAAATACAGAAGAAATTTAAATTAAACAAGAGCAAACCACGTTGGAAATATCTGATGACTTTCTCGGCCAATGCAGGGATCGAACAACAGCCTCCAGGCTAGCAAGAAAACGCTAAGTGTTTATAACGGCAGGAACATTTCTGACATGCCATTGTCATCATATATATAATTAATCACGTAACCAATGACCTATGGGCGTGAGCCCACAGCAGAGTCGAATGCTGGATGGGGCGACTTGTGTGGAGAATGTACTGGCAAGAGGAATGAGTTTGGAAATTATTTCCATTGAAGAATTGTAACACACATGTGGAGAAAACAAAAGACATGAGTTGCCATTTTAATTTTCTAATCATGGATACAAAAATAAACCATGGCATGGTAATAATTTGATGATGAAATTAAAGTATATTTGACAGAAGCACACTTAAAAAATGTTGCCGATCTACAGTACATGTATAAACAATAATGTGTCTCCGCTATCAGCTTCTGAAGTTCACTGTCCAAATACATGTACCAACTGTTTCATATTGAATTCTATTTGACTATTTTTTTGTTAATCTCCAAAATGATGAACTGTAGGGAAAAGAGAGAGATAAATAGGGTAGGAGTCTTCATATGGAAGGAAATCAGAGGACCCGGAGAAAACCCATGAAGTTTGACAGGCGACCTTATTTCTTGTCATGTACCGTGTACACAAACAGAAAATAGAAACCACCTCACATGACTCAATGACAGGCCTTGTGATATAGCATGCACATGCTAATCATTCGGCCATCCAAACCCCCCAACTGGGAAACACCGCCTTATTAGAAGACTGTTTTTAAGGACAAAAGCAGATACGATGGCTCTCAGGTAATTAAGGTATGTTTAGCAGTAATGATTGAACAATGTTACCTCTAATCTAGTAGGATCACTGTGCTGACAGTACTAACGTATTTATGACATGTTCTAGAGTAGATTTTACATGACAGGAAATAAGTATTACTATTATCAATTGACAACATGGCTAATTAATCTACATCCTACACACAGCATCCCTTTAATACCATTTTAAGCACAGACGGTCTTCCCTGTAAAATCAGTGTCCTCTTCCAATACAGGATTTGATTTCAGATTACGTGACTAAATGCTCCATTCAAATATTTTGTCAATTAAGAGTTCAACGAATATTTAGATTTACCTCAAACTTACTTCTCTGGTGGCAGTGACCACTACGGAACAAAAATAAAAAATTTACAAATATCTAACTAAGAATAAGATTCCTATGAAGATTCAAATCTTATGAAATGGATTTTAACGTCCTACTGTTCTGCTCCGTCTGGGCTAATGAAGACAGGTATACCAGGGTGTTATGAGGGAAATTTTCACTGGAAAGCAACACCACAGCTAGTTCAGGGCTGTTCAGAAGTACATGTAGGTCTCATTACACTCGTCAGTCTACGTTCAGGTCTCATGCTATTGAATCATTGTCGAAACTGGAATCTGCCCCAGTCAATTTTACTGGGCAACTTTTTACTGCTAAATGCTCGTGTGTCAGTCCCTGTGAACGCCTGAACAATGTGTAAATGAACATCTTAGTGACAAAAATAAGACCTTGCTTACCTCGTTAGAACCAGTTTGACCGACACAACACGCTGTTAAAAAATACGTCTCCGTCTTTTAGACGACTTGGCGGATGCCATTGATAGGGTAAACGCACAAATTTATGAAGGTGAAACGAAATTGAGGTAGGCCTTATGGGAAAAAATTGGATTGTAAATTATTGTAATTGGAATAGCAAAAGCAATGAATGGCTGAAGATTCTTGACTTTACAAAGATTTCAATTTTTTTTTCTCCCAGGCTTCTGCACCTAACCATACAGCGTGCTATAAAGGAAATTTTGCCTCGGCAGCGGCCCTAAGGCCTACTCTTGTATCGAACTACAACTGCCAAGGGATCTTTTACATGCATGCCAATGTGTACACAGGACCTTGGTTTTTCGTCCCATCTGAACAACTAGACAGCTGTCCTTGTCGGGCCCTCTGGAAAATCGAGATGTACTTTCTCAACCAATGCAGGGATTGAACACCCGTTCTCCAGGCTAGTGAGCCAGCGTCTTACATACTTAGCCAAAGGATCCCCTCCAATTTTGAACAAACGTAAAATTATGTTACATATGTACATTTCACAGAAGGAATAAAACAAGGAGCCTTTTGATAAACTTGAAACTCAATCAAGTACCAATATCTTTTTAGTGACAATAGCTCATCTCCTCAAATTTGCATTAGATGCGTAACTTGCTCTTTGAAATTACGTGTCAAATACCGATATTACATGTCAAGTACCGATATTATCTTTTTATTAGTACCTGTACTAGGCCTACCACGTTCATCATGTCAATACTCACTAGAGTAGTACTAGTACTAGTAGTGACAATAGCTTGTCTCCTCAAATTTGCATCAGATGTGGAACTTGCTCTTTGACATTATGTGTCAACCATCGAATGATGATTACTTCAAAATTATAGGTTTAATCTAACCTATTGAATTGTTGGCCTATAACTATAACATAAAATTTCAAAACGGTAATATTATCCTTTAACTTTATTAATTTCAATCTCACTCATCACAGACTAGTGCAGTAGGGTCATCTTGTCTGAACTTTCGTTACAGGCATCAAATCATGACATATCAAGTAAATAATAGTTTCTGAAAATAAATAAATAAATAAATTATAATACCTGATGTATCTTTTATATATTCTCAAAACTAATATGTTAAAATATTCATTAAGATTGTCTCTTTCCGTTTTCAGTGCTTATGTCTGACAAATCTCGAATTATCTCATTGAATTGACGGGATTTAACGAGAAAATCGGCTTAAACTGTAGTTACCTCCCTTCAAACAAAATTAATTTATTTTTAGGAACCAACTTTTATCCAACCAGAACCAACATTTGTTGTTTTTGCACCACGTTTCGCCGAAATACCTATGGTTAAGTTTGACCGACCCATCGGTTAGGTATGACCAAGAGATATCTGAAATTGTTTCAAATTTAGGGATGTTGCAACAAAAGTTGTGAAATTCTAGTATATGGGAGACAAATCCATAATTTTTTCTCGTTTTTAAAATAGTTGCCCCCCTTTACCCGGAAAGCTGAATAGGGCATTACGAGTTTTCATGCACAATAACCTGATAACGATAAGAGAAAAGGCCTAACTACCGAAACGTCGTGCTTGTGTAATAAACCAGTGACTTTTGTCCCATAGCTGTGTCAGTTTTGTTATGTTTCCAATCGCTAAATGTCACTAAAGGAAGGGTTTACGCATTCATGCTATTTCAGTTTCTTAGTCTTACTCATTAGGCTATCATCTAAATAAAGCAGTGGTTCCCAACCTTTTAGTGATAGAGTACCACTTAGAGTTCCCGTGCGTACAGTCCTCTGGTTCCAAAGAAACTCAATCCGATCAAATATCACTTTATTTGCATAATTTTACAAGCAGAACACCCAAATGAACTAATAAAAAAAGCCTCATCGTAATGCGAGGGCGTGTACCATAGGCCTAATATGCGTTTAAGCGCCATTTGTAACAAGGGGTTCGAAGAATCATATCAAACGGTGACTTCATGTTCTTATCTTGAGATATTCATGCACAATAAAAACGGTACCCGGACCATTTGGACCAAAAAAAAAACCCCAAAGACCAGTCGGACCAAAACAGATAGGCCACTCGGACCAACCCTGAGGACCACTCGAACCATTCATTTTATATTATTGGAAGACCACTCGGACCAATAGTGTAGCACCATGGGTCTTTCTGTCTGACATGGAGGACGTCTATGGGTAACCGGTCGCCACATCTTACATACGACTCATGCATATTGTTTTTGCTACATATTACTGTTAGCCTTGTGATCGTCTAGAATTTGTCTCTAACTGTCTTTGCTTCTCCTTCACGTTGTGTTTACTTCTTACTGGTTTCTTAAGACGTTTGTCTTCTTCAGTTATAACAATGCAACAGTTCGTTTTTACCTTTTTATGTAGCATAGGTATACATACAAGCATAGTACATATTACAATTATAGTCAAAACTAACTAAACTCTTCTAAACCTAGACACCTAGGACTCTTAGATGGTAACCCTCCGGAATCTAATCGAAGTCTGCTGAATTCTGATGAGTATCCTAGTTTTGTATCAACTGGTTTTGGACAAAATTATCTAATTGGTCAAACATGATGTAAATAATTAGAGAGATTGGTTAATTGAGCCCAATGACGTCAAAACACACCCTTATATGGTTATGGAAATTTACTCTAGAAATTGTGCATGAGATATCTGTTATCATGTTGTTGACCATATTCCTGAAGCAATGGCCCGAGAAATCCCTCTCTGACCATTGCTGGAATAGCGTCTGTTTCTTGAACTTATGCGGGAGTGTGTCTATTCTTTCCGTTAAATGAAAGCTATCACTTTAAAGTACAGCAACATGACAGTCCTTCGTTTCATCTGGGTCTTTCCTAAAACTTTGGACAGTGATTTAAGGTATTAAAACGGTGAAAGTATGTTCGTTTCCAAACAGTATTGTTTACATTTCATTCGACTTGATAGCCTCGTTTGTCACGCAATTAGTTTTACTGCAGTGTTCTGCTATGCACGGGTTAATTAGGCATAATAAAATCGTGAGTCATGACGTATACGTTATGTAAACATATTTGGTCCAGTATTGGCAGCTCGTGATTGGTTGGTGGACGGACTACTGATCAATCAAAATTTAACACAACAATATCCACTCATAATAGCAGTGTGTAGTTGGATTACCTCTAATCAGACGCAACACTGCGCGGAGTATGGTTGTTGACATATAGAAACAGCTATGTTTTGTTTCTATAACCCTTTTTTATATAACAATATGTCAATCAAATGTTAGTTGATTTCAGTGCACACCTGCATATATGTGAATATGTTAGAAACATAAAACTATATCTTATCTCCTCATTCCTTGTCTATAATCTTTAAAAACAATGTCACCACGACTATATTGCTACAATAGTTATATTATTGTTATTCGGACCAACCCAACGGGCCGCTTCTTGGACCATTATTTAGCCTCATCTTTTCTTTCAGATTAAAAAAAGTGAGGTCCTACCAGAGGTTGTCATTCGATTGAGACTTCTGGAGTATTTAGCCGACCACTCGAACCAATCATTTTATATTGGAAGACCACTCGGACCAAAAGTTATATTTGTTACTCGGACCAACCCAACGGGCCGCTTCTTGGACCATTATTTAGCCTCACTTATTCATTTCAACAATAAAATATGGATTACATCAACAATTTATTTATTTTTTTTTTTTAGTTTTTTAAAACTATGCCCGTCTTTATTGGCTCAATCTGCTGAATCTAATCTAGTCGCTCAGACCATAAATCGAACCACATTTCTTCAGTAGTTTAATTGTAGCCTACTTATGGCTTCCTCGTTAAAAATTTTCCAAAGTGCAAAATGTTTTCCCTGAATTAATTGACCTGAACTGTCGCTTCTGGTATCTTTTAAGCTTTCCTACCGACACCATCTTCATTTGATAAGGAAGCTGACCGACTTCCGTGTATAACAGGATCCACAACGAATGGTTTTACAGCCGGTGTTGGAATTACTTCTATGATGGCCTTGAAAACTTATTATGAATGTTATAATGAACCCCTTTCTTTATATTCCAGGACATCTCTCTCTCTCTCTTTCTCTCTCTATATATACATACCCTCTTGTAGCCTTTCCTTCTCTTTCCAAACATTATTATGCAGGCCAACGGGACTTGTTTATACCATCTCCCGATTTCAGAAAACCACGGATAGACAACAGTACAGTTGATAAAATGGTTTATTAATAATTTTAAAAGTACCGCGTATCAGTGCCATATGTAACAAAGAACGAGGCTAGACATATTTGTCAAGCGACTTAAACGGTGACCACGTATTCTTAATAAAGTCTTATCAGTGTAGGCAGGAATAACCAGACGCCAGAGGTTGTCATTCGATTGAGACTTATGGAGTATTTTGCCGAACATACTGAATTGAAATTAGAGTAAAACCGGAATTTCTAAGTCCCAAATAGTAGTGATTTAGCTCCGTTAACGCTGTGTGTGGGTGTCAATTATACATAAGCGTATTATACAGGGCCCGTGAAAGGTGGTGGGTAGCTGGGACACTTGTTCTGAGGCCGGGGTGTATGCCGAGTAGTCTAATGTATACTCGTCTTTATTCCATTTGAGGATGTTGTTTTTACCGCCCGGGTATCAGGTAATCGGGTTGGCGCCTAGTCCGGGCCCGTAGCTTGAATGTTACAATGATAGTGAGTGCGCCAGTGTTAGGTCTCCGTCGCCAGTGACCATGCACAATTGGTTATCGAGTGCTCTAGGTAGGCTGAGGGGTAAAGGAATTCTTGGCAAAATCGTGTGTAGCCCACATCCAAAACTAAAACATGGCACTGGCAGTCGAATTGCTTGTAATACCAAGGTTTTGGCCCCTCCACGGGTTGCAATTTTTATCCGATTCTAATGAAACTTGAAATATAAGTCTATATCCCAACCAGGCCCGTAGCCAGCTTGCTGGCTTCGGAGGGCCAGTGAAGTTTTTTAGGAGGGGCACACCCGTTCCATTCTACAGTAGGTATTTTAGTGTTATGGTTGGCAAATTTTCTTTCGGGGGGGGGGGGCAAACATTTTTTCAGGGGGGCATTGCCCCCCCTTGCCACAGGCCTGATCCCAACAATCTCGGTTGCTTTCAATGTCCACAAACAAATTGCATGCGGACGGACAGGGGCGCCGACATAATACGTCCACGTGAAAATATGGGTGTATAAAAATATGGGTGTATAATAACCGTTCAAACATATATCACCGTTACGCCATAATGATGGTTGAGTTCTAATTTCATGAAAATGGGACGAAACTGTTTGACAGACGCAAATAGTGCAAAAGTATGTAATGCCAAGGTTGTGGATCCTCTGTAGAGGTTACAATTTTTATCCTATTTTGATGAAACTTAAATCCCCGAGATCTTGTTTCCTAGATTATGGCTCTTAATTTAATTTTTAAACCTTGTTTAGATATATCACTGTTACACAAGATATTCAGGTTGAGTTTGAATTTCGTTAAAAATCGGACCGAAATGGCCTGCTCCCTTAACGAACATAGTGCATTGATTATGAGATGTAACAATGCCAGGATTATGGCCCCAGATTGTACGAAAAATAGCCTTTTTAGCAATCTCACAGTGACCTTTCCAGCTTCCTCAGTCAAGGGTTCTTAAAATTGCACACCAAAAGTACATGGAAGGACCTCACTTTTTTTAATCTGAAAGACAAGATGCCAGGCCATTCATCCAGCACCAGGAAACATCTAAACCAGCATGTAAAATCCAGTGTAACTTTCCAGAGAACACTGGGATGAAACTCGGGGACCATCTAATTAGTTAAATTAAATTAGGTTTTAACGCATTACTTTTCTGCACCAACCAGACTAATGAAGACCAGCATATGCCATATAATATAGTGTGTGCAATGTGGTAAGCTATGCCAGGACAGCAGTGCTACAGCCTACTCTTCTTTCGAACCCCAACTGTCAAGGGGAGAACCATGCCCTAGAATAGTGAGCACGCACTCTACTCACTGAGCTTCTGTGTGAAAATAAAAAGAGAAGTTAACAAGTTTGAATATCTTCTAGTTTGTTTTTAATCTCTGTATAATTGGTAGATAACTTTACATCGACTCTTCATGCGTTCTCTTCTAAACACCTGAAGATCAAATTTATATCATTTTTATTAAATGCATACATTTATAACACAAGATCAGTAAAAAATCTCTCTCACTCACTCTCTCTCGCTCATCATCGCACTTACAAACCTTAGAGAAAAATATAAATCTCACTATTTATATAATAATAAACATAGTCTACATCCTTTCAAAGGAGCGCAATCTGACTTACAGCAATTAGAAAAAAAAAACATCATTAATAATAATAGCACATATAAAAAAAACAAATTCTGCATACACATGAAAAAAGTGCACCGGAACACATACTTGAAAAATTGATGTTGATCTTTTTTTTTCTCAAGAATATTGCTTGCTATATGTATTTAGAGATTTTAAAAGAAAGAGTAGGGAATTCAAACACAACCCAACATTTCTTGTTCTATAAATTTTGGCGAGTGCTACATTTTTGATAAACCAAATAAAAATCTCAACCCTTTACTGTAAGACTGACATAGTAAATTAATTATTCTATTTTTGTCAAATTAATATTTTCAAGATTTTTCTCCTCTGCATTTTTAATCATGTTAGCATAAAATCAATTATACCATTGCAAGATTAAAATTTGCTTTTGTCTTGTAATTTTTAAGTAAGTAATATGCAATGAATGGACAAGAATAATAAGCCTATTTAGAACAAAAATCATTGCTTACAAAACAATATTAAGCAATTACAGAAAAATATCATACATAATCAGTTCAACTGAAATATAATCATTAATGAATACTAAACTATAAAAGAGCTTCTGTTTCAAAATACAACCCAATTAACTTCCTTATATTTAAATACAGAAACAGGACTTATAAACCCTGCATTACTGCAAAGTTTTTATTTCTCATTGAAAGATCTATCTACTGGCAATTGAATAGACAGTAATCTGTGTTATTAATCAATCCCTCAACACATCAAAGTGTATCAAAAAGATGCTTTGATAAAATGAATTGCACATACAAGTAGATAGATTGTTATAATTCTGGCTTGAAAAGATATTAAAACTTATTGTTGAAAGAACAGTTATCTTTTTTAAGTAGAGAGTGCTCTCCCTTCAGCCTGTAATTGACTTAGCACTATTGGATCATTCCATGTCAAGTGGACCAAATTTTGGAAAGTTGGGAATATGACACCCTCCCAAAAGATAAGAAAAAATAGGCAGCAGGGTATAATTTGCTACTTTTCAGTTTGTCCATTTTGTTGTTTAGCCTTTTTATTTAATTAATGCATGGGATTTCCAGTTTCATTTTACATAGTTAAAAACGTAGAAAAAAAAAAGGTTTTATGGGTTGTGGTGTACATACGTTTTTATTGCAGTTATTTTTTTTTAAAGTTTTCGTCTTAGTTTTGTGGGAACTAGGATTTGATTTTTATGTGTGGTGGAATTTTTGTGTCCTTAGTTTAAAATATTGAGGAGTACTTTTGTTCTAGAATGTTTTGTTGTACATTTTACTTTGAGGGGGTTTATCAGGTGATATGATTTGTTGTATTCTGATTGGCTTATTTGGGTGGTGCATTTTATTAAAAGATAATAGACTTTATTTCAAAGATAGAAGTCAATCACTGAGTTTACTGCAACATGATCGAAATTGTGTAACACTGAATTGTTTTTTAGTATGGAATGTATTATTGTTATTTCAGGGCATGTTGTTTTGCTCCTGATCCTTACGTTGTTCATGTGAAGTCCTTATTACTCTGGTGTTTCATCGTTATAGTTTTTATAACTATGTGATAAATTTGTGATATTTATATAAACTTTTAAAACCATCTTGAGTAATCATTTCTCCTCACCCTATCCCGAAACACTTAAATTTTCTTAGGCGCTGCATATAGCTGTGACAAATATATGGTCCAGTTGATATGGAATGACCCTATTATACAAATTATTGATATACAAATTGCATACAGAGTTGTCAGAGCACCAACATGTATATTGTGTTATAATGTATACAGAACATCCAAAACTTTACAAAAAAATCAGTGCAGCCAAAGGTACATGTAGAAATAAATTTTTATCTAAATTTTGAAGCGCAATAAATAATTTTACTTAAGCCAAACCAATTTAATTTTTAGTTATTCAAGGTCTTTGACATAAGTAGTTGCTCAAAATTTCAAAAATTAATTTTTTATTGAGCTTTTGATATTTGAAATCATTACTTTAACCTTGTTGTATTGTATTGGAAAAATTTCAACATTATCCAAAAGGCGAACTGATTCTGTTTAAAGTTATGTGTGCATTTATACATTTTCAAAACTTTGATTGGTACATCGACAAAAACTTTTCTTATTAAAACTTACTGCATTAAGCATAACATACTTCTAATAAAGCAATAATATAATTAAAATAATTCATGACCTTCAACAATTATATATAGAATTTTAAGATAATAACAATAACTTTTCTAAGAAATCAAATTCAATTTAACAACCTACAAATCATACAAATATTTCTTAAAAATTTTGAAAAATAAAATTTATCAGCTGTATATTGAAAAAAACATTTGACATTTATTTGCTTTTTAAAAACCCTAAAACAAACTAACATTAAAAAGGTGATTTTCACACAAACTTTTTATATTGCAAACTAAAATAATTATTTACATGTATATTTTTGTTCTGCACTATACCATTTTATTGTTTATTAATTACTTGCTGTTTTATTACATGACGTTAATAGGAAAACTCTTGTTTTTTATTACCAAGAATAAAATTCACAATAGCTACAGTCCCATTGAAAAAACTGTAAAAAAGAGATTAGCTGTCACATTTTAATTTTTACTTCATAAGATTTGATAGTTAAAATCTATATGTTCAAATAGCCTATCCTTACTTCCTCTATACATGTCGTTTGTTGTAGTACATCTCATAATAAATTTTATACATAAATATGAGAATGTGTGACGTGGGGGTTGAGTAGCCAAATGGTTAATGCATGCATGGTTTCAACTCCTACGCACATGCGAGTTAATGATATAAAATGAAACCCAGGGGCAGATCCAGAGGGGGGGGGTTGGGGGGGGGGGGGGTCCACTCCCCTCCCCCCCTGCTGAGCTACATAAAAAAAAAATAATGCCTTGCATCAATAAAATTACATCACAAAGTGATCCTACATCAGTATAAAAATGATTTCTCTGTTTAAAAAGCTCAATTTGTATGTATGCCTATGTATGTATGTATGCCTATCTGATGGCAGATTTCCGTGACAGAAACCTGGCAAACCCCCTTCTCCTGGATCCGCCCCTGAAACCATATGTTGTCCCAAAATGACATAACTTGTGTCAAGTGGACTTGACCCCATTTCTCTCTCTTTACAACTTTGACAGGTGTTATTTTATTAAACAAGATTCGAAAACACGAAATAAACAAAATCATAAAAAATAACATAAATTGCTTTAACTATTCTTATTACTTTTTCTTAACGTTATTATTTTTATTGAACAGGAAGTCAGCCATCAGCAAGGGAAGGTCATAACAAAGTGATAAATTTAAGAACTTTTTTCTTGTTTGGTATTAGTTTGTTAATGTAAAAACAACCATCATGGCTTTGAATTGGAAATCAATAAAAATCTGTAATTGTATTAATTACATATAATTTGGCACAAATTAGGTCATATAAAAAAACATTCTAGTTTTTAGATAATGTCACATCACATAAAAAGGACATTTTTTATTTCCAAAAATTAAAAAGAGCCTCATTCATTGATTACTGTATGTCCATATTCCGCATGGTGAAGAAAGTAACTTTATTAACCATATTTGGTTGTATTTGTAAGCATACTCAAGTACCAAGTACACAACCATGAGAAATGTTATTGACAATCATAGATGACACAATAATAAATGGACTATCTTTATCTGGAAATGGCAACCTTCAATTTCACTACCTTGCATTTCAAATCTTTTGAGAATAACAAAATAAAAGTCCTTTTTTATGGGCACTGAAGACAAGAATATTTTGTTTGTATGACCTTAATGAAAAACAAGTTTGTAGAATCCAAAATATTGATAACAAAAAATTACATCACTAAATTAACTATTAACAAAATTTAATTATTAAAATTATTGTAAAGTACAAATTGCTGGGTAGAATCTGGGCCTGAAACTTTTAGGCCTACCATTTTCTTAATTATCATTACTACACTTACTAAATGCCTCTAAAAGATTACATTTAAGACAGTGCAGCTTAAATTTATCAATATCTGTAAAAGGGCGTAAATTTTTTTTATTTTTTTAATACAAGAGAATTTTTCTGCAAATAAAGAATTTTCTGGATGTACTGAAACATACTTTTGATTTTGACAGAAGAACTAAGATTAAATTTGTAAAATTAAGATATATAAATCATATAAGTTTGAATTTATATAGATTTACCCATTAATGAAACTCGTAACTATTATAGCACTCAAGGAATTATTTTTATCAGAACTTAACAGATCATGTTTGATAATCGCAGGAATTATAAAGTTGTGAATAACGTGTTTTGAATATTTGAATTTTATTCTATAATACATTAACTTATATTTACTGGAACTGATTATTTCTGTACTTAGTCAAGTGATATCAGTAATGATGAGTGTCATATATTAGGCAGAGAATGCTTAGCCTTTTCTATGACACCTGGTACCATTTCACAACAACCTGGGAATTTACAAACGTAACCAACTTAACTTGTGTATTATTACAAATTGTTAGACTTTCATAATTGCAACAGGTGAATATGGAGAATACATTATAATGAATTGCTTTACCTAATAAAATAAAATTATTAACTTTCACTCTGTCATATTTGCAATATTCTACTCATAATAATAAAAGATGATATTAATATTAGCACATTTAAAATTCTTTTTAGACAAAAATAGTTTTAACATAACAAGCAGTGTATGACACAAATTTTTTTAAAAATAAAATTCAATAAACATCTTCATATTAACCTTGAGCTGACAATAATTATATCATCCCTTGGCTTATCCAACCAATCAAAATTAGTATACTGAATTTACATATCCTACCTTTATTGATTTTTCAACCAAATTAGTTATCTTTGTTAGCAAATTGATGATTGGTTATCTCCTCTTTTGACAAAACTGTGGTGATATTAAGTAATATTAATAGTCGAACAGTGAGGGATTGTTTGCTAAACCATGCATAGGCAAAACAAAATTAACCGATATCCTCTTTCTATAATAATGATATTTGTCACCAATTTAAGACACATGTAAATAATAGAATTTGTAAGGTGACCTTACTAAGGTCTCTTTCTTGAGCAGTTGGTTAATTGTTATTATGTGTGACTCTTGCAACCAGTAACATAGGAAATGATAAACCAACAGTAATAACACAATCATTGTCAGCCCGAGGCATTGAAAAGATGTATAACGACATGATATGCCTATAATACAATTAACACCAGAGTACAAAATGAGATTCTTGCAACATTATGTTTTTTTATCTCCTGACAACGGCAACGACTGTGCCATGTACACAACCTGCAGACAAGACACAACCTGCAGACATGACACAACCTGCAGCAAAGTCCAATCAAAAAACCCCACAATGTTGGCGTCCAAAAATCATAAAGTATACACTGGTTTTTATATATATATATGGGATCTAAATGTACGGTACCTAATGCTTAATAGCGTATGTATTTATATCAAAACTTGCCATTTTCTCGATCAACAATGAAAAAAAAAATTCCTTTAAATGAACAAACAAATGACAATTAAAAAACGTTATATATTTCATATATATATACTATATATATCACACACATATTCGTGTTCTCACAAAATAATCTTTTTAATTACATCTCATTCACACACTGTTTCTCCATTACTCCGAAGAAATATTTATCGAACAAGGCTAAATGGAGTCCACTTCCATACCGTGCATATATTGAAGAAAAAGTTGGGGAGGGGGTCAGGGATCTGTTATATCCGTATGGATAGGTCACGTAGCCTTGTGTCTTGCTCCACAACAGCCACACGATACTGCGCACCTATGGCAGGCATTAAGTGGAGGGTAGCACCATAGACAGGGGAGAAAAAACGATAAAATTGTCATGGCAGTCCATTTCTTACAGTTACCGCTGTCATTCGGGTCACACTGGCACGGGTGATGATATTCACCATCCGCATCCGATAGACAATGGTAGTTCAAGGTATGAGCACATACAACACACGTTATACATTCTATACACTTTGTGACCCGATCAGGCCCGTC
Source organism: Patella depressa (assembly GCA_948474765.1). Classification (NCBI taxonomy): domain Eukaryota; kingdom Metazoa; phylum Mollusca; class Gastropoda; family Patellidae; genus Patella; species Patella depressa. The sequence goes on from OX419719.1 coordinate 54,115,768, forward strand.
CTCACAACTTCCGCGAACATTTTCCTCCACGGAAAATATCTCATTACAATGTTTACATCTAGATTGCTGGCCCAATAATGTCCGCGACTGGTTTTTGTTAGTGTTCATTTTGATTGGCAGAGATATGGGAGGGTTATTATGAGAAACATAAGTCTGTCGTTTGGAGCTTGACTCGCGTTTTGTGGGTGGTTTCTGGGCCGTCTCCAAACTTGGGTAGCTGTACTCATGAGGTGCTCCCGGTTTATTTTTTGCAAAATAAACGTAGGAGTCTTCTTTACAAAGTTCAACATCAAGTAATCCCTGATCCGACTTTCCGCTGAGAGAAGTTGGTTCGTCACCTCGGACCCACGGGTCGTCCAGTCCACTACTGCTCTCGAAACTGTCTGATTTTTGCGAACCACTTTTAACACTGGGAGAAGAGGATGTAGTAGTTTGGCGAGGATGTTGAGTGTTTATGTAATGAACACGATGAAGATGGTTGGTTTGTGGAGAAAAAGAAAACGGTTCCTGCAAGCCTGGTATCACAGACGTAGGGGATCGCGGGGAAGGGCTACTCGTCGTCGTAGATGTTGTACTTGCTGATTGAGACGAACTTCCGGTTCGACCTCGTGGAAGATCAATCAACTGAAAAACACAGAAAAACAGTTAGTATATTTAAATAAGGGTACTCTCGCTGTTATCATTGCTTGACAAAGAGTCTTAGAGTACCCTCATCGAAACGTTACAGTTAATAAACCCAGTGAATGAATGTTATCCATACAGTTGTCTGTATCTTTAAAGGGCATCTTGTGAAAGCATTATGGTTATCATTTACTAGAAAATTACGATTTTAAACCCTATTTTATTTCTAAATCACAAAGCCTTTCTGCACCAACTGAGCCAATAAAAACAGATGTATAGCAATCTGCTATGATGGACAATTCTCCAGGACACTAGCTTTTCTGTACTGGTACTCTTGCCAAGACATCTTTACTGTCAAGAGATCTTTACTGTGCACATCAATGTGTATTTTGTGATATCAAGCAAACTTTTTATGAACAAACAGAATGTTATAAGCCTGCTTCTATGAGGAATAATTTATGAATTTGCAATTATATTAAAACAGTTATATGTTTCACAATTTACAGAACATATTTTGTAATGTTTTTGAAAACAGTAAGTCATCAAGCTACTTTTATTTTGCCCTTACCCCACCAGTAAGGTACTTCACGGCAGCTGCTTCAATGAACGGTTATTTATTCACTAACTGTTCCACAAAATTCACAATCTGATACATTACAAAGGCTGATTTTGCCCCCTTCTTAATCTCAAAATAAATATACCAGGCATTATTTACCAATATCGGTACTTGCCCATTTATCTTTTAATAAAGCATCAAGCAATCAGGTGGTTAATTATCATGCTTAACCTGAACTTGGTCATGCTATTGAAAGATGTGGGGGCAACAAAAAAGCAATCAATGAGGGTCAATTGCCAACTTTACATTAGGAGCATTTTCAATTGCATAAATATCCAACCTCTAGAAACAACACTTTCTTGTGGCCTTTTATATTGGCTATTATTAAACCTATTTTTTCTATAAATAAAGTTATAAAAAACGGTGGGAATACCAACCTGAAACACAGCATCGTCACTATCTATATTAGATGTGGGACAGCCGTTCAAATAACCTGAAACATAACACAGATCATATTAAACTAAGAAGTTAGTATTGGGAGCTAAAATATTTCCTAAATAAATGAAAAACAATGTTTGTGGACGACATGGTTTCAAATAATTTACAAGTTCAGAGTGAAAACTCAACAATAATTTGGAATGGTACCAAAGTCAAATTCTCAACCTGTAGACGGAGGAAGGGAATATAACACTGTTTAATGTAACATCAACTTAATACTTGTTGATTTTGGGACTAAGATATGGTAATGTTCATTTCAATGGGTAAGTGTGAAATGCAAGGGGTAAAATTTTGCCCAGGTAAGTTACATTCCTGAGGGTTCTTTCATATGCATCGCTATGGGTGGATCTTGATTTTTCATGTCAGCCCTGCGTGAGTCCTTCCATGAAAAATACTTGCTGTTATTCTCAGACTCAGACCTTGCCAAGATTCAAACTAGGGATTTTCTATTCGAGGGGCGGGATTAAACATTAAGTGAAATAAGCACATGCTTAGGGCATCATGGGAAAGGGAACCACAGAATTTCTGCTATATTAGATGACAAATTCAAAATTAATCTAAAAATTGATTAAGAACTTTTCATTAGTTTTTCATTGTTACTGTCTTGTCTAACCACCTGCTTGACGGATTATTCATGGTTTACAATTTTTTACATTTTGAATTGTATACTACGTACATGTACATGGGGGCCCCAAAATTTTAATGTCTCTATTTTAGGTCTTAACCAGCACAGCTGGTACCCTGACCACAAAACTATCATGGGCCACCTTTCGAACCAACAGGCATAACTAATGACGGTATATATAAAAAAAATCAAAATTTATCGTAGCAATAAGCTGTTGCTACACTGTAAGCTTGATTAAGTTTAAATACCATTGCTACATGATGACTGACATAATCCACACTCATAAAATTATTATTATTCACTGGAGTCATAAAATCTTTATCCGTGCCTAAGTTAACCTAATTTTTGTGAACCTCATTTTTTTAAAACCAGTTATTGCTAATGTTCAAGGTAAAATAGTTTCCTCAACACAATAACAATCAAATTATCACATGTTAATTGTGTTTTGATGTTATAATTCATTGACATCTTACACATGTGCATTTATCTCTATGAACGGTAGTTCAGATCACGTTGCTTGATCCACCAATCAGATATTCCATATTAGTATACATGGATTTGCATTATGTAGGTACCATACGGTAATTATGAGACAAAATTACATCACCACAAAGCAGGACACAGGACAGATGGAAGGACCCACAGATGGGTTGACAACAATATACGACCCCATTTCAATTTAGGCCTAAAAAAACAATTTTGTGACAGTTGTTCGAGGACTTAACAATGACAAAGAATGAATCGCAGTTTCAATATTTGATATTTAACCGGGGGCCATATCTGAATAAGAGAAAAGTAAATTTTGTTTAATCATTTATGTAAAACATGGTGAATTTTTTTAATCGACTGTTTAATGTAGGACACCAATAAACAAAACAATAAGGCAACCAGGGTATGCATCAACATTTATGGCCATAAAAATGAGAACACGTTGCTACATAATGTATTGTCATAAAATTGATGTTAATACATAAATTCTAATGTCCTTGTGTAAAATTGACACTGAACCAGTTACAGTACAATGTGTGAACATTTCACAAAATATGTAAATATGAAATAAAATGAAATAGGATTCATCGTCCTGCTGTTCTGCTCAGACTGGGCTAATGAAGACAGGCTTTTGCCATACAGTGAGTTATTAGGGAAATTTTGTCCAGGCAGTGGCACTATGGCCTACTATTATATCAAATTCCAACTGCCCAGGCATCTTATATATATGCACGCCAATGTGTACACAGGACCTTGGTTTTACATTCAACTGAACAACTAGACACCTGTCGATGTCAGACCCCCCTTCCAGCTCCACTGACAAGGGGAAATCACATCTGTAAATTGTGATGAATTTTCTCAGCAATTAAAAATTAAAGAGATTGAAAACGCAACCTCTAAGTCAGTGTCCTACCCCCTTAGCCACATGTTTCCCACAGGTGAATAATATAGAAGTTACCAACATAACCATGCAGAATGTTTTCAACTTTAATGTAAAAGTTTTTTTTTCGTGACAACATTGAATTCAATAAATTGAAAGTGATAAAATAGTAGATGGGTGGGCGACAAGACAGTAATGAAAAGTTGATGATTTTCTATTTAAATTCTGTTTTGGACATCAGTATCTTATTCAACTTGGAGTCTGCATGATTTCAATGAAATTTCAAATCAGGTTTTTTCATTTAAAATTTTGCCAAAAATGAATTTTTCAGTGAAATTGAATTATAAAATCAGATTTCCATTTCAAAGGACAATTTCCATTTTTTTCAATGACAATTTCCATTTTTTTCAATTTCTTACAAATTTTCATCCAGCCGTCTCTTTGTCCGCTTTTCTCTCCAACTCTGAAATGGGGCACTCGGTCTGCTTGAGGAATTCTAGCCTGAAACAGGCAGGCACTAAAATTCCTCGAGAGCATTACTCGGTCGTGAAACCATGCATTGGCCGTCTCGATCAATGGCAGCTCTGACCGTCTCTTCTCCCGTTCTCTCTCCAACTCTTGAAACTTGAGAAATTTTTCAGCAGTTCTTTTTGTCCAAACCAGAAGACCTAATTAACTTTGATGAGATTCAACAGTCTTAACAATTGGATTGTGTGTTAAGTAAGATATTTTACTAACTGCTTCACTGTTAACAAGTAATGTGTTTTTATTTCCAGGTAAACATGACTTATGAACAGCTTTAGATATTATGGAGACAGTTATTAATGAAGATTTGCAGACTCCATGTAAATTACATAAAGAATTATAAAAATCTTACTATATGTTAAATCCGTGACTGCTTTGCTCATGTACTTATCAAAAGCTTTGGCATCATACGAACTCTCAAATGTAAGCCCAAACTTCTTGTCGTCCGTTTTCCAATGCAAAAATTTTGGATTCGCTCGGAAATATTCTATATCTGATTTTAATGAACAGTTTAATACAGTCTGAAAAATACAACAAATAAAGAAATATTAAATGACAAGTTCCAGAAATATAAACATATAAGCTTCAAGCAATATATCCTGAAAACAAAACAGAGAGAGAAATGGGATTTAATGTCCACTTGACACAAACTAGGTCATTTCGGAGTTAACATATTGTTCAATAATTAGCTTGTGCGTAGTGGTCTTTAGCGGTGAGAGGAAACCAGAGGACCCGGAGAATACCCACAATGTTGGACAGGCGACCTTACTCCTTGTCACGTACAACCGTAGAATCAAAACCCTGCCAGTTGACTCAATGACAGACCTTATGAAAGAGTGTCCTGAAAAAAAAATAAAAACATAACACATAAGGTTCTAATACAAAATAGTACAATAAAATCTTGGCTATGTGATGAACATAATGTGATATTAATGCAGGCTATAAGAATATAAAATCCATTGCCTAAAAAATTACCAATTTGTTTTCTGGACTACAAGCTCAGCAACAGTTAATTTATCACCTGTATAAGCCTATTCTCTGGTATAAATGAAGTTTTGTTAAAATACCCAACCTTGTAAAGGTATTTGTTATTAATCATATGAACATCTTTTAGCTTATATATTACTCAAATCAACTGTCACACTTTACAAATTCTTTTGTTCTATAGCCTGACAGTCTTATAGTGATTAAGACCTGAAATATCTCTATATAGTCCTGTTCTACCAGACCTTTAATCAGACAGATTAAGACATTAATTATAAAAAGTCTTGATAACTGAGAGTGATTGACAAATCAATTACTTATTTGTTTATAACATACCATGTAGAAACATGTATAAACAAATGTAGGCTATTAGAACAATACGGCATGAATGACTAACATTTAAGTTAAATTAAAAGGTTGATATAGAGAACTGTCAAAACTAAAATTTATCACTGCACCTGTAATTCACAATATGGTTTTATAGAAATAAGGTTGAACAGTATCATCACAGGAGGACCACAAATGAAATACAAAACATTATCAGGGGCGGTCAACAAATGAAATACAAATCATCAGCAGAAAAAATGCACAAATGAAATACACAGTATTACCAGAGGAGGTTCACAAATGAAATGCACAATATTATCAGAAAAGTCCACACACAATGAAATACACAGTATTATAAAATGAGGTCCACGAATGATTTTCATATATACACATTATCATCAATTACATGTATACACAGCTCTATAACAGGTCCACAAAAATTAATTATACAGCATCATCAGATGGATCCTATAAATGGAATACTGTACACAGAATCATGGAAGCAGATCCGAATAGGAAATAATTCTGGTACACAGGATAATCTGAGCCAATACACAACAAGGAAATATACAGAACGATTGGAATCTCTCCTCAAGAAAACATATTAAGCAACAGATCGGGTCCTAAAAGCATACATGTGCTGTATGTTGGAATCTCTGCTTTTTACTGTAGTTCTTACAAACATGTATAAAACAAAATTTATACTGTATTTTTATTATGAAAGGTAAGCTGATGGATTTAGGAATATAAAAATCTCTGCAAATGACTGTGATATCACCTTGGTGGAAGCGGACGTTAAGTAAAGCTATGTCACACACTCTCAGTAATAGTAAACGATAAGTGGACACACCTTCAATTGAACATGTTTAATAGTTATACCTGTAACAATCATTTATTGTACTCCAACTTGTTATAATAGTATAATATTATTCACCAAACAGCAGCAATTAAAAAACAATTTATATTTTCTTGACTACACAGAGTTTGTCTAGAACATTCCATTCCAACGCACCTTAATTTAACGTACGCATATTCTAAATGTTTAACTCATTTTAAATACAAAGTTTGTCATTTTCTTTTTCTTCTTTTTTGTAGGACTAACATGGTCATTTTTCGTGAAAGATTAGAGAGACGTGGCATGGTATGAATCAAAATATTTGGATACAGGATGTTGATGTCACTCCTGATCAATTTCTTCGTTTGTTTACAAACAAAACCCACGCAGAAATGCTAATTTAGCAAAAGAATACTTCCTAACCTTATTACAGAGAGAGAAATAGAGTTTAATGTCCACACAAACTAGGTCATTTCGGGACTAACATATGGTTCAATTTCATTTCAATAATTCGCTGGTGTAAAGGGGTCTTTAGCAGTGGTAGGAAATTGGAGAAATCCTGTAGACATGCACAGATGACCCTACTCCTTGTCATGTACAAGTGGAGAATCGAAACCATGATCTGAATCAATGTGCAAGCGTTATCAATTTGACCACCTAACCCTAACTTTATAACAATAGCTACATGTATAAAGTAACAAGTTAAGGGCTGTGGTTATGCCAAAAGACTGTGACCAGACTCCTATGAGTTAGGCTATAGATTTAAACCTCATACATATATTATTTATTTTTCCAAGTTTATAAAGAAAATTGTGCATTTTCCTAAAAAAATCATTTTCTCAGAAAATCTTTATATTTATAGAATCTTCTAGATATCTTCATATCATCAAAAACATTTTAAAACCACAACGAAACTATTTCAACTTCTCAAATGAACAAGAATTACCTTTTTAACAAGTTGCCAAAGTGAAAGGTCGTTCTTCGTTCCATGTTAGGTTACTCCCCAAAAACTTATTTTAAAAAAAATAGAGCATCTGATCTGCTCTAAATATGTTAGCTCTTAATTCACAAGATATCCTTCAATCAGAGATAAAGTTTACTTGAGGTAGATTACAGACATAGCAAGACTTCATCTAGGTTTTTAATTCACAGAGATAAAGCATACAGTATTCTTATTAATAGTAACAACATAACCTACAGTACCCTCGGTACTTAAGGTTGGCTTCAAGTTGTCAAAATACTGACCATAAACTTGATATCTACAATAAAATGAAACATATTTCATTTATCATGTATATGAGGAATAACACAGTACTTTTTCATGTACATGCAAAATGGAATGGAGCACAGTAGACCCCAAACTGTTGTATATCCCTGAGTTGTCTTGGTAAGAGTAAACTTTACTTCAAACCAGTATACATACTCTAATGAATATTTCTGACATCATCTTATAAACGTAGCATAGCCATCCACTTAATCTTTCCACTGAGGGCAAAAGCTAGCTCTTATCTTGGATACAAGTATTTCCACTAGCAAGATTGCAAAACCATTTTGTTCGACTTTTTACAATGCCTGAACATCAAATATTTGGGTAAATTTGAGGGGCTTATATATGAAAACAGGTACAATTAATAGCTTTATGTTGACTTGATAATACCATATATAAAGTTTCTTCAGTACCGAACCAAAACTAATGGTTTATTAAACACAAACCTTGAAATAAGGCACCTGTCACTGACAATGTCCGGTACAGATTCAGGCTTTGTCAGGCACAACACCACTGGTGCTTGTCATTTTGTCCGACGCTGATCTGTCTTTTTTTACTGATATTATCAATACATGTCCAGCACTTAGTTGAAAATGTCAGGTACGATTTCATTAGTCAAATTAGTGCCTGACATATTGTCAGGTACATCTAAAACTGTTATTTCCAGGCCTGAATTAAACACAAGGTTTATTGAGAATATATTTGATTCAGAAATGAAATATTACAGTGGAAACGCAATGCTACCAAGTTCGATCCAGCATTTTCAGCAGAAACATCATTTAAGAAACAACCCTCTGTTAACCTCACCTTGCTCTGACCATAACAAATTAGCTACTGGTCTTTATCATGGTCCATTGTTTATGTTTGACGGCTATAATCAAAATAGGGTAACCTCTTTCCTTAAAGCTTAAATGACCCAGTTGATCATGTCTAAATGTTCATTGTTTATAATATGGTGATCTGATTTTAAATAACTGTAAGCACCTTAGGATATTATTATACTGGATAAAAATAACAGCTCTAATCTTTATTCATCAAATACAAGACTGGATAACAGAGATTTAAAAGTTTATTCCATTTCAATAAGCCTGGCAGAAATCTTCATTAATTTGAATAACTGGATTTGTAAATCTATTTTCATTTGTAATAAAAAGATTATTCATTTGATAAGAGCGGATAAAACTACATTAATATAATGAGATGTGTAAGTCTATTGAAGTAAGGTGTGGGTGGAAGGGCTAATAAGATATTTATAGACATTTTTTTGTATGATATAAGATAGTATTTTATGGATAACAATATGTTTGTATTGAATAATGACAATAAAGACATGGGCTCAACTTGACAAAAGATATAAAAGATACATTGTACAGCAGATTACATATTATAGGTCATTTCTTAAGGGTTGGGTGGAATTATGTCAAGAGCTATAACTTTAGTGATACTGACAATTTTGTCCAAGGGAGAAGACTCTATTTTGCAAAATTAGACAATGGGTGTTATCTACCTTGCACATTAAGTTTCTGCAACTGAGAGGATAGAAAATAATTAAAACATGAATTATTTGTCAATTTAAATCAACATTGATGCTCTTATCTTACCTTGGAAAGGTAGACTTCTGATATCCAATATTTAAGACAAAATAAAATTTTAACCATTGGTACACGAATCTTGTACCATAGTATGTTTCAGCGTCCCTTGTAACAAGTGACCAGAATGAACAAGGCTAAACAAATTCTACGACTCCAACTCAAACAGCGATGGCGTTAGCATAACTTATCTAGAGAGCATGCGCAATAGACTGGAATAACCAGACGCTAGAAATTTCTATTGGGTTGAGACCCGTATTTCGCTGGACATATCTGATTTGGCATTAGAGTCAAAATGGTAACAATTGAATGTAAATCAGTTCATATACAATCAGTTCATATTATTATATGCGTTGCGACCCGTTTGGGTCAATTTCTAGGTCCGAAATATTAGCGATTTAGCTCCTTTAAGAATCACAAGCATTCTTAGACGTAAGTTCAAAATTTACTCAATTTAATCAACTTTCGATCACTGTTTATGAGAAATATCTTTGATCTAGAAACACAAAACTTTGCACACAGTTTCTTATTGATGTATTCGATTCATTAAAACAACAAAAGTTTTATAAAATAAGGCAAATAATTTTGAGTAAATCCTTAACTGAAGTCTGAGAATGTTTTGTGAAACTGGGGCCTTGTAAGTTAGTATAAATTAGCCCCTATATTCTAGTAATTCCCCAAAAGATTGACAGCTTGTTCTATTACTCACTGTAAAACTATTTACTGGTCTATATATTAACTCATTAAATAATCACATTATTATTACCATACATATGTTTAATATTTTTACAAACTTCCATCTTTCAAATGTCTGATAACAGTTGCGTACCAGCTGTGGTATACTAATTGAATTCCATTCAGCATCTCTTACTTAAATCATATTTAGATTTACATTGCCTAAAGCTAACATGGCATCACTCTTCCCAACAAAAATAAACATAATTAATTTTGAATAAATTCATAGTTATTATAATAATCTGACTCCACTAATTATTGAAAATCCAAGTACCAAATTAAATTCCATGAAAAAAAAAGACAATCCATGTATAGAAAAAAAGATAGGTTGCCAAGCAACCAAACACCAAAGCAGCTAAATCGACATAGCAGTCGACAACGGTTGTCACATTTACAAGACACTAACAGTGATGGTGAGATAATCGGTATCAACATCGGTAATTGGCCGATAAAGAGGCCTATCACTATCAGTAGAAATCGTTATCGGCTGCTTCTCAGTCATTTTGCTGATGCTGTTCAAAAGGACTCAGAAAATAACTATAAAAAAATCATTTGAGTTGTGAAAATTAAATCATTAATTTGCTTGACATTCGGTACGATTATTTTAATTGCCCTGTGCATGACTATTTAGCCATAATACAAGACTCCAATAGGCACTGTAAAAGGAAATAATGAAAAGTGCAAAATCCTTGTTGGTCTATGTTATTTTTTTAATCCTTATTCACACAGGGTTTGAGCGTTTTTTTTAGAATACAATTTACACGCTTCTGCAAACAGATTAAAAATGTATAATAGTCCACCTGAAAAAACACCAGACTGGTAAATGGAACAACTAAGTCTGATGATCGAAATGATAGAATTAGAGAATGCAGCAGTTCGTTCTGGAGGCCTCTCTTCAATCCCATTTCAATGTGTGCTGATATCATAGGTCATTATCTAGTGGACTTGGAACATTTGACCGTCTTTGATCATTGTTGCTGATGTGAAATAGTTCCCAATCTAACTACTGCGCAGCATTTTTTTCTTTTTCTTCGTTTTATCTAATTCATTACAGTACTGGCATTTTATGCAAGCGGGGCAGAAATGAAATGCTCCAAATGAATACGTTGTGATCGAATTCCAAATGTCATGGAATCTTTTCCGTACACGCCAATATGTATGGGACATCTGAACGACTTGACAGCTGTCCTTATCAGGTGCTCCGTACTGCATCACTGACAAGGGGCAACCACGCTGGATAATCTGGATGACCTTTCTCGGCCAATGCAGGGATCGAACACCCAAGGCTAACACTGTTGAGAGACTGAACGCTATTGTTTTGATGTTGTATCATTACCGCATGATTCTGACATCTATTATAGACATACAGGTGCCGACCAATTTTGTGAATAATATTGTAGTCGACATTTAATAACTAATAATCTTCACTGTATTTAATACTCATACAGCAAATACATTTGGTACACAACAGATGCTGTGTATTTTTGACTGTGGAGGAATGGTGATCTAATTGTTTGTTTTTTTTAAAAAAACATTTAATTTTCTGTTTGATTCCTGAGGTAAAATAGTAACAAGCGTTTCCTGACTAACTAAACAATGATATGTAATTACATCGATTATCATGACATCGGATAATCACTAGACATTTAATATCAATTTCATACAGATAAGTTGTAACTTTTGTTGTTTAGAGTCTTCATAAGGTTCAACACAGTTAAACAGGGCCTTAGAGGTTATTTATGTAAATTGATTAAATTCAATACACTTTTTTGTTTTACTAATCTAAATAATGTTTATATACATTTTGATCTAATACTTTTGTCATTAGGGTGTTCACAAGGTTTAAACAAAGTGAAACAAGGGCAATAACACCAGAAGTTGTTAATGAAAATTAATGTAATTTCATATACTTCTTAGTTTTACTAATCTATGATAGTATTTGTAGTTTAAGCGTTCACAATGGGTAGAGATGTGCCATTTTAACGCACTAAAATCACTTGCAAAATAAAATATTGTGAAACCCCAATCTCTTGTAGGAATATCAGCCCCAAAATTGTTCAATTCTGTTCAGTATTTACAAAGACATGTGGAATTGAAATTTCACCGATATATGCTGCTTGCTATGCAATAAGCCCGTCGTGATTTTGATGTCCGCAAAAGTTTACCGAAAGGCTGTTTTAAAAGCATGCTGGGACATTATCTAGCTTTGGTATTATGTTTTTGTTTCCTTGTTGTTTATATGTGGAATAATCAATCTGGATGCAAATTAGTGTGAATTAAGCCATGAGAAATTTGATATTTTAGCGAAAATGCCAATGATGAATTGTGATTTTGAAATATAAAAATAAAATGAATATTGTAGGTTAACACAAGTACATGTGCAAAATACTTTATATTGATATTAGTAATATCCTAATGAGGCCATTGATAATAAATTGTTTTATGTTACACCACATATTTCAATGGGGATGAGGACATCAAAAATTTCCAGGTTAATGAAGACTGGGATAATACACCACGCAGTATGCTATGATCTAATGCTGTCCAAACAAAAATTTTCTCTAGCAACAGGCCTGGAAATAACAGTTTTACAAGTACTTAAAAAATGTCAGGCACTAATGAAATAATACCTGACATTTTCAACTTAAAGCCGGAAAAATCAGTGCCGGACAAAAAGACAGGCACCAGAGGTTTTGTGCTGACAAAGCCTGAATCTGTGCCGGACATTGTCAGTGACAGGTGCCTTATTTCCAGGCTTGCTAGCAACACTTAGTGCTGGGTATTGCTACTACAGTCATGATACATATTGCTACTCACATGCTACAACAGGTGCTTGGATTCAATTCGTATCACGATTCATAACCATGTCAATATTAAATTTACCCCAAAAACTTGATAACTGAATACTGGACATTTTGAATCCTGCCAGGTCAAAGAAATTAAATTGTTTTATATCACGGCATAGATATGGAACAAGACAATAATAAGTGTTTGTGTAAAATGTGTAACGTGGATAATTAAGAGTGACAGGTTACTTACTGAACCCGCAAAAACTAAAAATAGAATCGTGATACATCGATTCAGTGTCTTGCGATTGAATATGTGAATCGTGAGACAGTAAATTGTGGCGATACAAAACCGAGTCAACGATATATCACACGAGCATGATGCAAAACCGGATTGAAACCGGAGCTCTCATGATAAGTGACCCAGTGGGTCTCATAATAAATGAGTCCCTCGAGTACTTAACCATGGTTCACTTTTTGCTTAAATCGAAAATTTGATTTTTATGACCAAATTGTATAGAGTTACAGTTAAGTGGTGAAAATCTCAGAAAGGAAAGTAGACATTTTCATCTTTTAGTGTGTAATATTAAAAGACAATTAAAGGAAAGTTTCTACTCCACATATCTTTTTTATTAGTTGGCCTAATATTTGAATGAGTCAGAAATAGCAGCATTCTAAAGCATTTGTATGATAGGAATTGAATGCTTGCAATAAATTATGATTAATGATTTTGATCTAAATCAATCTTTAATCATTTTGTACCAAATTAAATCTCCAGCAATTTGAAGTCAATACATTAATAAGTAATAATAAAAGTGTCATTATGTAGATATATATGAAGTCAACTGAATTTTAAATGTTGAAATGTAGGTTAGTTGCGGGAGGACTCTCATAAATCATATAATAATTCATGTAGAGAAAATGATTTAATGATTTATAATTTAAAATACAGACATAAAATTTCAAGTCTAATGAACTATCAACATGTAATGTTTATGAAAGGTTGGGTTGTGATGATGAATTAATTGTTTATGTTTATAGGTAAGATAGTCAATCCAAACTTTGTTCTGATTTTTTTTCAATTTAAAGTAGCCAAGTCTCTAACTCAATATCATCGAAAACACAAATTATTTGTCAATTTAAATCAACATTGAGGTGTGGTCTTACCAGGAAAAGTTGGGCTTCTGATATCCAATATTTAAGACGAAATAATTTTTTTACCATACAGCGTTTCAGACTCATTTTCAGCTAGGGACCCAAAGAACAAGGCTAGGTATACTCCACATTACATCTCAAACGGTGAGCATGCACAATAAATACTATGTAGACTGGAATAACCAGACGTTATATATATTCACCAAACATAACGGATTTGATATTAGAGTAAAAACAGAAACGATTGAATGTAAATCAGTTTATGTACATTCATATTACAGTATTATATGGCTTGCGACCCATTTGTGTCAATTTCTTGGCACCAAATATTAGCGATATAGCTCCTTTAAACTTCCAATTCAGTAAAGCAAAACACAATCAGATACTGCACAGAATGCCTAGGTTATAACCCAAAGATAATAAACAAGATCAGAATATTTTAATTTCTATAAAAAAAAAAAAATCTTTTTTATCTAAACAATGTCAACCAATCCCCATTTCCTCCATTTTGACCTTACTGACCTTCTGATAAGGCTTTTGTTTCTATTTTAGATACCATTATTCAACCAGTTCAAGTGACATAAGAAGGATTCAAAACAAAAAGCACTTGGGGTCGGGCATAAGACATTTGTGATTATTTTTAAAACCTTAAAAATTAATTTATAAAAAAAAATAAAATACAATATGAGATATACTGATAAGCTAGATGATAGTTTGAATAAAATGGGTCTAATGTATATATCCTATACTGATCATCAGAAGAGTGGCCTTTTGCAAACATAAACACCAGTTTCCTTTCATTATCTATAATTATCTCATTATATCTTGTGAATGAATCAAACTGACCAATCACTGGACCCCAAATTAAGCTTTATCCAATGAGGCGTAAAGTTTAAATCTTGACCTTTCATGTGACCTTCATTCATTCATAGTAATAACTCTACCATTTCCTCATTAACAAAGGTCATGGGGTCATGAGTTATGTACCGTAAACATCCTCTATGTATATATGTAGCTATATGGTGTATAACTAATAATAGTATTGCACTACATGGTATATATAGTTCATTTCATATTCATTTCCTGTAGCGGAAGTGTAACATCTGGCTTGATCGTGTACCTTCACATTTTTTGAACACCCAATACCACCTCTTAAATATCTAACAAATTGCAGCAATAAAAAACAAGCTCAAATTCTATAGAATCCATTCTTATTATTCATAGATGTTGTAGTCTCACTGTATGGCTACTTTCTGGAGAATAAATGCCATCTTTAATCCAGGCCTACCTGACTTATCTAAAGATCATAAAGCTCTAACTCAATTTATTCACTGTCTTTAACATTAAAACCATGAACTACATGTATTGGTCCATTGTTATATTACTGTGAAAAAACATGTGATGGGCACCCAATATTCAATATTTAAGGCAGGCTCGTAGCCAGGTTCCCCCCCCCCCCCAGAAAGAAAATTTGCCAACCATAACGCTAAAATACCTACTGTAGACTGTAACAAATGTGCCCCCCTCTGAAGCCAGCAAGCTGGATACGGGCCTGATTTAAGGTGATACAATGAACATGCAGACTGGACTTACGACTGCCATTCAATTTGGACTGCTTAGGTATTCCAATGAACAGAACTGATTAGAACTTATAATAAAATTCAAAATATAAATGGAATCAGTTTATATATATACTATTACATGTATATTACATGTACATGTATACATGCTTTTTCAACTATTATTAACCATTGTAGGTTATATAGAATAGTGATTCAGCTTCTTTAATTTAAATTCAATGTGATAAGCCAAAGAAAGCATTCTTGAATTCAGTCTTAATGGACATTTTGTAAACTAGAAGTACTATTTTGTTTTGCAGAACTGATATCTGTGCAGGACATTTCAATAAATACTCTACCATATAGTCATTTTTGCTAATATTTTATAAAAGGTAAATGGGGCCACCAGGATGTGGAAATTTATATAAATATGCGGTGACCTTCGAACAGAAAAAAAGATGAAACATGTATGTTAGTTATTCACACCGACAATATTTTGTGAATAAACATGAAAAATAAGGCCGGATAAATATTGTTATAAACACAATCCTTCACCTGAATAAACTAACCCTGTATAAAATATATTTGAATAGTTTCAATCATTCATTACTGGGATAAATAAAATAATCCACGACCTTTGAACTGTAAGGTCAGTTTATAAAGAGATGTGATAAATAGGTAAGACTACCTTTATAGTGACCATAGGATTAGATGTTTGGCCATTCCCTGACCCTAAAAAAAAAAATACACTTGCTGATTCAGCATTTACTGATAAATGAACTCCATGGACATGTGTTGCTTGTGAAACAGCATCACATACAGGTAATTGCGTGAATCACTCGGATTAACAGTTTATATGATTTTTTAAAATGAGCAGGAGGTTTTATATGGTACCCCTCTCCAAAAGTTGAAATACTTTGATCAGGTCAAAAAAAGTTACATTTAACTAAAATTGAATACAATTATTAGAATATGTTATTTTTTATAATGTGACGTCTTCAAAAACAAATCACAATACACAGACTACTACAAACTGTATGCCAAATGGCCCAACACTGTCATTAAATGAAAACTTGCTAAATAATTATTGAGAAGTGAAAAAGGTGTTCCACAAACAGTAAAGTACACCCTGCCTTGTGCATGATAATTGGTATTTGATAAGTAAGTCTCCAATACAAAATTTCAGATAAATATTTCAATGTATGTGGAATTTTTGAATGGAGTAACGGACATCACAATATAAATGTATTTCATCGGCTTAAATTCACCATGTCCATTGAAACATTAAAAGAATTTTTGTCATTCAACAACCCAAAATCAAGAATAAAATTAAAAACTATAGAAATACAAGTGTAAAGTACAAGTACACCAGTAATGTCTATCAATTTGATGATGTAAATATATGAGTCAATCACTATAATCATTTTCTAAACCAATCCCATAGAAAAATTACTGAACTCCAGAACATACATGTACATGTATCCACAACTGGAGCAAAGTTAAAACCAATCCTTGAGGCTAATAACACTTTAGAATAACATGTACTCTCTGATGGATTTTTAAAAAAAAAATAAGTTCAATGAGTTATGTGATTCATTTTTTAAATTTTGATCAAATTTAGTTCATTACTTCTCGCGTATTCACTTTGATCAAAGAGAGGTGTTTTTTTTGAGCAGCTATAAACCACTCCCCATGAAATTTTATTTTAAATGGCTGACCAATGTAGTTCTTATGCTACACAGAGTGAAAATCTATTAATACTCTAAATCTTGCACCTCTCTGCCATATCATTGAAAGAAATCACTCTCATTAGGAGAGAACTCCTGATTTACAAAATCCCTCATCTTGCATAAATTCAGGGATCTTTTTTAGGAGAGACATTCAAGAGCCTTTTTCAGCTCACCAGCCAAATATAGTAACAGTAACTGACATATTGTACATTGGACTGTACCTTAGGCACTGTGATACAGGGTAGACAATTTGATATTCTAAATCAAACGGACTCCACGATTTGTTTTTATTTATGTATATTTGGTTTCACTTTATTTCATATTTACTTATGATACATGTACACAGTATTACCTATATGTAAACAGCAAATTACAAAGAACCATTAGAATATAAGCAGGGCCTCAGTAACAGTGCCGATATGTGTGATGGAATGTAGCTTATACTATGAACAGTAGGCCTACACAGTACATGTTGAGACAGCCAATCCAGGATCAATAACTAACACAGTATAACAACTTGACTCCACACCATCATACCAGACCTTAGTCCAGTTTGCGTGGGTGGTGAATTATCTCAAGGTGAAGGTCAGTGTATTGACCAACTATGGTGGACTACTGGTCAGTTCATTGATAAGACTCAATGCAGAAGGAATACTTGGTCAACCAGACCACTGATGTATACATGTATGTACATGTATTAAGGAAGGAAGTCCATGAAATGAAAACTTTGTTGCAGTGGTGTTGAAGCCACATTTGTTACGAAAGCTTAACCCAACCAGTGTTTGCTTCATAGACTATAAGTTTGCATTTCTGTCCCCTATAATTTGAATCGTAGCTATGCAAACTGAACCAGGCAGTAGTACTGAGCTGGGTTTGATATGACAATGCATCGTCCTCATAATTTTGATTATCCAGCCTCAATGTTCTATACTGAAAGAGAGTTTAATTCTTCTGTGGTTGGCTTAAAATGCACTTCAGATAATTAAGAGACTTGATGTTCCTATTTCTAAACCAAACCCTGGAATTTCATTAATCCACTACCTTACCTTGGTTCTCATAGTTGGAATACCAATTATACAAATAAATGTTTCCTGCCATAATATATAATGGTAATATTTTTTTTTACCTTGATGGTCTGTCAATTTTACATTTGATGTACATTAATAAGTGTGATAGTGAATGATACTGGTTGTTAGAGAATACAATCAGAATATGAATCGTAGTCAGCACATATTTCAGATTTAGTATGGTATAGTTACAAAGTATTTTATTATAAACATCCGATACTCATGTAAATAATTTATATTTTGACTGTTCTAACAGTTCACAGAAAATATTAATTCCTTATAACACCTCGGCATTTAAGGAAACTTTATTGTGGTGTACAAAAGGCCAATCCCCAGGATATATGTATCAATTTACATGTCAAACAAGTCAAACAATTACTTTATGGTTTTCAAGGAGTTGGATGAAGTTATATGCAAAATAACTTATTTGACATGATTTTACTTCATGTGAACTGCTCAGATTTCAAGATATAGATATTTAGCTACACATAGTATTATTTACAAGTCACACAAATGTGTTGTTGTTTTCGAGGGGTGTATGTGTAGGACAGTGCCAGGATTTTCGATGACCAAATGTGTCTAGTATTGTTTCAAATATGATTTTGTTTAAAATGAATTCTAATTATTTCCTCGTGAAAGATATTGCCTGCACAAAAGTTAAGTGTACACAACTGTTAAGTTTAAAAATACATAACATTATATTTCCAAAACTTTGTAATTAAAATTTGTGTCAAATTATTTTTGCATACGTACATGTATTTGCTTAAACTCTTGTAAACAATTAGAAATGTAGATTTATAAATATTCATGTATATGAACTGTTTCCTAACACAATTTTGGTGAAAGGTGTCTTAATGCAATAAAAACACTATATTTCCAAGTTTTAAATAGGAAAACAAATATAAAATATACAAGTCTTATTACACAGTTTTGAAAATAAACTCGCTCTATTTAAAGCAATAACTCCTACAATATATAATCATAACAAAACAACAAATCAATCTATTCATTCAGTAGCTATATTGTTTTTTTTTGTTACTCCTGAAAAGCTTATAAAATACAAGCGCAGCGACAATCAATTGTTGTGGATATTTTATCATTCTACCTATATTTTCTGAATTGTTTGCATTAATAATAATGTTTTTCTCTCAACATCGCCTTGTTTTCGAATTGGTATTTCACCAAGGTGTATTTATTTATAAAATTTTCATGTATCTTATTTTGTTTATTCAAATTACAATAATATTGCATGATTCATTCAGAAAACTTGATGAACACCTGTTTCATTCAAATACATATTCAAACTTTACTAGCATATCGATAATCTTACCATTTAATATCCTTACCTGATAAAATACAATTTAAACCAACTCCATTTTTTACTATCAATATTTTACCATCCACTTTTCCTGATATTTTTTATTTAAAGTATGTCAACTAACATCCTTACGCCATTTAATGTTCAGGTTCGTGTACAATCCTTACCAAAATTCTGATGCATGATTGATGGAGGGGTGTTCTTTTCGATCACTCAGACCAGTAACTAGGGGGAAGTTATGTCTCCTCTTGAGCTAGTTACGGCCCTGAGTCCACTACTGGGCTAAATGACTTTTCAAGGCACTACATGTATCTCATCACGTTGTTGAATGTATGATTAATGAATATCAGTAATGATTGTCAACAAAATTTACAAGGGTTGCATGATAATTGAGCATACAGTACATTTGTGGAATTATTCAAATTTTTTTTATTACATGCAGTTACTACCGTAACCCAAGGATAACATTTACGGTATGTGCGTTAATTTTTCAAAATTAAAATATGTCACATGGCTGTTGTATGTGACACCGACATAGGATTATCTGAAAACCAGAATATTTTTTTCTTATTTGGCCTTACCTTCACTACTTATATCCCATTGGAATATTTCAACAAAAAAACATGAGAAATTATTATCTTTGAATTCAAAACTTGCAATCAGCTCCCAAGTCCAAAGAGTGAATAGCAATAAGCAGGACAGAACAGATACATGTTTGCAATTTATGGCACAAATCAGCATGCAAACTCAAAATATATTGGTATCAAATACATGTATATCTGAATAATCATCAAACTGAATGATAATACATGTACTGGTACTAGTCTGCTGCATCCCTGAAAAATAATCGCAAAATATAGAAATATTGCATGACAGTTGTTCTTCTCCACTGCTAAAGAAAAGTACATTCAGATCTGGCATGTAAATGAAAAAGCTTACCGAATTATCTGTCATCCTTTTACCGACGATAGAATATTCACTGCGAGGTTCTGAACCTCCTCCATTTATTTTGAGGTGTTTTAATCCAACCTGACTGAGCCCTCCTCGGTCCATGGGTAACCAGCCACCAGAAGACTCGTCACGCACCATAACTTGTGCCTGGACTTGAACCAGGTATTCTCCACTGAAAATATACAAAAAATCCAATTATTAAAATGTCATGGAGACTCACAAGGAGTAGGGAGAGAAAGAGAAATTGGGTTTAACGTCCACTCGACACAGACTAGGTCATTTCGGGCCTAACATAATAATATGGTTTTAATTTTATTTTAATAATTTGCTTGCTCGTAGGGGTCTTTAGCAGTGGGAGGAAACCACAGCTGCAAACCAGAGGTGACTGCCCAGCTAGAGGTGGAAGCAGGGCACTCTAGACCACCCCCAAACCCCCCACAAGGAGTAGGACATTTAAAAAAACAAAAACATCTCATTTTTCATGCATTTTTCTGAGCAGGGTCAAAATATTTTTGGAGAAAAAAGTTGTAACTGTAAAATAATAATACATGAATATCATCCAATGAAAAAGAGAGAAAAATATTGTGTAAAAGATACATGTATTATCCAATGAAAAAGGTCAAAAAGTAACCTTGTAGTTGTAAATGGTACAGTACATATATTATCCAATGAAAAAGGGCAAAAAATAACTAGGAAAAATTCAAGTTCATGTCTTATCAAATGAAAAAGGAACGAAAAAATCTTTATACCAATAATTAACACATTTTCATAATACAGTAAACAGAACAAGATTTGTCAAAAGAAAAATAGCAGTGTCAAGGCAAAGTTTCAGCTTTTGGGTGGAACTCAAGTTTTATTTCAAAAATAAAACCTTTAATAATTTTAATAACCTGTCTACAATCGTTGTCTATTTAATGTGATGACATTCAACAACATAATGATGCGAGTGATTTTAATTAGAAAGACTGGATGTTGATAAGATACAAAGTGGTATGACAAATATTGGATTTTTTTTATTTTATGTCTGTGTGTAGATGGTAGACAGTGAGCTAGTTACTTGGTAGTAGATGACATCAGCGTGGTCAGACTATTTATAGTAACAAATCACATTCCACTAGTCATTAGTAGTCACCGAACTAGGTAATCAGTCGCCATTTTAAGTGGAACTATGTTATTTCTTTTTAGGATATTGTACATCAGAGCCCAAAATTTATCCCCATTCTCAAATTAGCGGCTTTTTTACCCGTTTTGGTTAAAGTGGCATGAACAAATATGAAGATTGGTCATAAAATTTATATTCATGAAAATAAGACGGCAATCTCCGGCGTCCAACCCCTATTTTTACTGCATAAATGTGAATATGGGTAAATTTTGGTTCTTCTTGACAGGGATCTTAATCGGCTGTCTTTTGTCAGCTTTAGCCGATTGATCTTTAAATCTAGTCGAATCGTAAAACAAAACAAGAAGTTCTTGTTAACACCACCTCCTTAATATGTAACAAATAACATCCACACCTCCTTATTATAAATGACACCAAATTCCTCCTTTTTACATGTATCTATATATAACAAATAACATCAACTCTTTATTACTAAATAACATCCATTCCTTATTATAAGAAAAATAACATCAATTCCTTCTTATTATACACAAAATGATTAATAATTCTTCACAATGAAATATACATAACTCATCCTCATTTGTTATCCAAAAAATAACTAGTACTCGTTTCTTATGGAAAAAACATCAACTCTTCCTATAACAAAATAACTCATAATTCTTCCCAATATCCAAACACAACTTGCGTAAATTACATTCTTTGGATTAACACTTAATTAAAGATAGGTTGCCAGGCAACGAAACATACGCCCACAGCAGCTAAATCGTCCGGGCAGTCAACAAGGGTTGTCGCATATTTTTACTTTTTTCGGTAATGAAACATTGGTAATACTCTAAAAACTGATTAAGAGTAACAACTCATTATGTAATTATCAGAAAATCATTAGAATTTGATTGCTTTTTATAAAGTTTTACCCCACGCTAACAATTGAATTAGTATATATACATGAAACATTTAAAATCATCGATTTAGCTGTTCAGTTATCAAAATTCATTGAAAATCAATATACTTGTTCGTTTCAACACCTTAAACTCTGTGTATCAATCTGAAGTCAATCAGATGATAAGTTTGGCCTTTAAAGCGTCCACAAGATTTTTTGAAGTGATCAAGGGCCATAACTCTGGCACTAATTATCGGAAATCGCTGAAAATCAATAGGCTTCTTCGTCTCATGACCTGTGTATAAATTTAAAGCCAATCGGATATTAACTTTGGCCTCTATAGCGTCCACAAGATTTTTTGAAGTGATCAAGGGCCATAACTCTGGCACTAATTATCGGAAATCGCTGAAAATCAATAGGCTTCTTCGTCTCATGACCTTTAACACTGTGTATAAATTTAAAGCCAATCGGATATTAACTTTGGCCTCTATAGCGTCCACAAGATTTTTTGAAGTGATCAAGGGCCATAACTCTGGCACTAATTATCGGAAATCGATGGAAATCAATAGGCTTCTTCGTCTCATGACCTTAAACACTGTGCATAAATTTAAAGCCAATCGGATATTAACTTTGGCCTCTAGAGCGTCCACAAGATTTTTTGAAGTGATCAAGGGCCATAACTCTGGTAGTTATTTTCGGAAATCGCTGAAAAACAATAGGCTTCTTCGTCTCATGACCTTAAACACTGTGTATAAATTTAAAGTCAATCGGATATTAACTTTAGCCTCTAGAGCGTCCACAAGCAATTGTGGACGCCGGACCGCCGGACGGACGGACGGACGGACGGGGGCGACGACAATATACGACCACATTTCAATGTGGGCGTATAAAATGTGGGCGTATAAAAACCATCTATTTCCTTGTGATCATGCACGCTAAGAGGGTTTTTTTTATTAATCTTTCCAGTGATTGTAGGCACTTGCTCTTTTAGAAGTGCCTAGCGAAATACATGTACAGAACGATGTCACCAAAACTGGACAATTTGAATTATAGTCATGAACCAATATTTTCATAGATTTTACAAGATGACCGATTTCTCAGGATGAGATTTGTTTAGCCCGGACAGCAGAATGACTGCCTCCTCTTATTTCAAACTGCTTATGTTAATGGTTGTTACATGTACATATGTAGGCCCACTACAATGTGTACATGGGACCTCTACATGTACATCCTGTTCCTTGCTAGACGCCCCCCTCCCACCTCTTCCACAACTGACAAAAGAAAACAGGCATGAACATCTAGAGGACATTTCTCAGCCATCACTGAAATTCAGCCTGGGACCTCTTGGTTATTGAGCCATGTGAGTATTGAACTCTTGGACATCGGACCTCTTGGCCTTTGCGGGAATCAAACTCGGGACATCTTTTTTATTGAGCCATGCGGGAATCGACACGCCTACAGATTTGGTGTGTACTTGACTGACATATGCAAATGTCTAACTTTGGTTTTATACTATGGTATGTCCTGTTGTATGAGGTAGCCAATGTTATACAAAATGAAATAGAAGCACTGAGCAGCACATTATTGTTAGAGTTTGTTGCCCTGTACATGTAAATTCATTATTACATTATATTACAATACATGTAGGTTTGACATGTTACCAGAGCACCTGCTCACATTGTAATGATCCTAATAGGATTGCCTATTTATTTAAAGGGGCTAAACCTCTAACTCAATGTTACCCATACTATTTGAAATTAAAACATGAAATAGAATTCAATTTTGATCAATTTCATTCAATCAATACTGATGTCATCCAACAGTCAAGCCTAGAAATAAAGCACCGCCGGCCCCAGTCACAGACAATTTCAGGCACAGATTCAGACATTGTCAGACACGACACCTCTGGTGCCTGTCATTTTGTCCGGCACTGATTTGTCTTTTTTATTGATATCATTAACACATTTCGGGCACTAAGTTGAAAATGTCAGGCACAATTTCATTAGTGCCTGACATTTTGTCAGGTACATCTTAAACCGTTATTTCTAGGCCTGCCTACCGCGAAAATATGGGGATTCCAATATCTAATTCTAATATTTAAGACACAATGGACATCTTTAAATCCGTACACAACTCATGTAGCCTACTCTATCGACATACGGGCGTCGAGTGCTATTTGTAATGAACAAAGAAAAACATATCTCAGAAGACAATGCAGAAGTAATTAAAAATGACTGATTCACAAACAAAAGAAAAATATTAAAAGATTCTAGGTGAGCAGGCACGGCACAAATGACTGCCGTCTGTTTACACATTTCACCAAGTATAATTGATTAGAAATTACAATATACACACTTTATATACATTAATGTGTTTCTTAGTTGGAGCAGAACAACATAACTTAACTATACCCTTATTTCATTAAAGTGTTTTTAGAAACACTTTCCTCAATTTAAAGATTAAATAAATAGAGCTATAAGCCCTTTAATTCATTTTTGGAATAGCATTTATGCATTTTTCTCCATTCAATGGTAGTACATGTACATGTAAGTTGTAAGGCTCTATTTAGTATGTATGAAGAAATATGACTTTAATCCAAACAAAAACTCTTGACATGTGACAATTCACACTACACTTTTCTACTTAAGTCGATAACAAAGTATTTTATTGTTATTTTATCAATGGAAAACAATATCTTGATACATAGATAGTTGTACATTGACCATGTAAGTAGGCTAATAAATATATTATCATATCTCATTCACAAACTTAAATTACTCAGTGTCCTTTTCCTTCAATGAGCATCATTAATATTCATGACTTATAGATCACACACTAATCTACATTTCTAATACACGCATTCGACTAGGTCTGTGTATATTGCATTTTCATGTAATTTTGATTTAAATGGAATGAAACAGGGTTTTAAATGAAATGGGGTTTAACATCCTGCTTTTGTGCGGGATTAATGAAGACAGGTAGATGCCACACAGTGTGTCATGAAGAAAATTTTGCCTGGACAGCAACCTCACCCTGCTCTTACATGTATTTTGAATTTCAACTGTCAACAATTTTATTATGCGCACACCAATGTGTACACAACTACACATGGGACCTCAGTTTTCCATATTCGATTGACTAGACACCTTTTTTCCTTGCTGGTCCCTCCACCCTGAACAACTGACAAGGGGAAAACCAGGCTGCAGATCACCTTGTTGGAAGTTGAATACATCTCTCATCCTTCATGATAGCTGGGTACTTGCCTATCGTGTCTACCACAGTCAATCAAAATATGAGAAATATACATTGTGACATAATGGTCAATAACCAAACCCAATCGAAAAACACCACTTAACTTGCAATTGTGTGTTCAAAAGTTTAGCCGATAGCTGAATATTTAATCTGAATACACCTGTATATGTTTTAAAATATTACTGAATTATACAATTTATGTGTACAATTAATGATTTTTAATAGTACATGTACACTGTAGCTATGCTCAATGTAAAATCAAGCATCAGATTACCTCTGTTTTGAGTGTCACTCCTGTAAAAGATAAAGAGGTATGACAATGTCACATGTCATGTGTACATTGAATATCTTTAACTAACCAAATAGCTGATATTATTACATTGTATAAATTGATCAAAGTTTATCAATGAATCTATTATCAATAGGCCTATTTCCATTGACTGAGATCCCCCTCCATATCTATCACTATCAATCAGTTACTTCATTTGTAGACTTTAAATGTGGCTATCTACTGAGTTCAATTTTTTCTGAGGTCAAATATGTTTGCAACATTCAGGAAATTGAACCTATGACCATAGACACAAGTCTAACCCAGGGGTTCTTTTGGATACTATATCCTACATTTACATTACAGCAGGACAGGCAAGCTATGATATAATGTATAAAAGATGGCCAGTGTGGTCAGGGCCTAACAGAGTAACAACATGTACATTGTAATGATACTGGAAAGAGAGGGGGAAATGGGATGTAATGTCCATGTGCACTCCAACATAAACTAGCCTAGGCCATACTGGGCTAACTCATAGTGGTCTTTAGCAATGGTAGGACCCTGGTCAAAAACCGACAGGCAAACCTACTCCTTGGCAAGTACATGTACATGTACCAGCTGTACGAGAAAGCTATTATACATGTAGGTGGCTTTTCAAAAAAAAAAAACCAGATGTTAACAGAGTCTACTAAGAACTCCAGAGACAATCAATTTGAACAAAATGTTACGAAACTTTGTACCGTATTCAAACTGCTGCTCCAAAAGTGATGCACTGTATTGATACATCTTTGCTGTATTGATATTTTTCTACTTTTATTTTATATTCAAATGTTGGCTAGACTGTTTACAAAGACTTCATAAACAGTGCTGTCTGATAAACTCTGACTTTATCGAAGAATTGCAATACTGCAATACATTTTGTCAAGTATTGCAATATAATGAAATACATGTACTTTGTTACCAGTCATTGAAGGAAACAACTGAACCCAAGCGACAGTAGTGACTTTGCTAAAATCATGACGACATCAATTACATCTATGTTCATCAATCACAAAATATAAACTAAATCAAGTAAAAACAATCAAACACATCTACCGGTAGATCAGACAAAATGAGCAAAAAAACCCATTGTCCATTCATACAGTACATGACACTTATCATGTTTTACAACTGAATTTTGACCATTCCCACCTAACACCCCCCCCCCCCGAGATATGTAAATACATGTAGCTCTCCAAGTACTACATGTAGGATTGTATACTAGTTCATGTTCAAGGGAGCACCACAAAGCCATTAATGTTCCTTGGTTGGTTTGAGGAGTACTAGTTACAAGCGATTTGGAGTGGTCCAATGGTCAAATCCATTTTTTAAGGCCAGCTCAATTTTCATCAAGGCTGCCAAGATTTAAATAAGGTTAGGGTATATAACTGTTACAGTGAGATTGTAGGTTAGGGTACGCCTTGGGGCCCAGTCCAGGGCTGGTTAGGGTTGGGATAAGCACTTGCCCTATTTACATCTTGTGACCTTTTACCAAAATTGGAGCTGGCCTTATCAAATAGATCTAACCTTGGTCAAACTGCTAAAGTGTTAACAGCTTAACAATCCATATCATCTACATGTATTCCTTACCCCAAAATTGTCCTTGAAAATCAAACAATTGTCATCTTATACGCTTATGTTGAATGTGGGTGTAAGATGTTGTTCCCATCATCCATTGTACAGTATGTCCACAATTCACCATGTTATATCCCTAATTAGATTCTAACTTACTAAAACTTGTGAAAGTAATATAATTATTATAATAACAGTTTACTGATACAATAGATTAAAACTTTGTGGGTATGATGAATAGGGAATAAGAAAAAAAACATGTGAATGTAATACAGGACAGAGTTCTTGAAAATTTCAAAACATACAGTACATATTTTAATAAGGTGTTGTTCATTTCGACATAGGGAACACAATCCAAATCGTTTTCAGTTACAGATTGTTGAGTTCTAAAAAGAGTAAGTTTTCTCTGCTTAGTGCATGACAATCTGAGCATTACATTGTAATTTGAACATTGACTTTAGGCCTTCCTGGTGTCTTGTTCTCCCTTTTTGGGACATTCGGCCGAGCAATCTGCAATGTGGGCCTGTCGTAGGCCTGATTATTTCTAAGATACACGACATGTACCGGAATCCTCCTCAATTTTGTCTTCAGTCAAACTGCAAGACATTCTATTCTTAAACAATTTTTGCTCAATTTGTAGAATGTTCACTAATTGTGACAAAACAACCAACTGTCAACTTAGTCCTACCTAGTACCTTTTTAGAATGATGGCAATGATTGATATGGAATTTTAATATTTCATTATCATACAATCTGTGCTGCACATTCCATCTTTTGGTCACCAAAATTTAAAGAAAGCTTTGAAACTGTAAATTGGCTAGAATTGAGCATCGTGACCGTTTACTAATCAATTATGGTGCCATAAGATATTCATATTTTTGCCTTCCATAATTAAGAATAATTTAGCTCTTTGTTAAGTCTTCAAGTAACCTATAGACAAAGTTTCTTAAATGTAGTATGGTTTAATAAACAAATATGGGGTTTTTCATACAAACAAATATGAATATATAAATCTGTAGGTGAAAGAGTAAAACCTTCTTTTAAATTTTAAAGTGATAATTTATCTACAGAATTTTTCTATATGATTTTATGCGATATAGAGGCCTACATGTGTTATTATAAGGCTTTAGTTCCTGTAAATTTGCCCATAAGTTTTAGCTGAATCTAAACATTCTAAAACTAAAGCAGAATCTATACATAGAATCTAACTCTTACTCTTAGTTCTGTCTAACATAAGCAGGTGTCCTATTTACAACACAAAATACAAAAAAAAAATCTGGGTTATAAACCGGGAAAAGGTATTGAAATATAATCCTCAAACTATCAAAATTATATACAAAAATCTGTTTTAGGGTTCCGACAACTTAACTCCATTTTAATACGTTCTGCCCATCGCTGAACTCTACTTCTAACCATTCACAGGGATTTATGAATGGAGGAATGAAAGCCATGAATGCGTGAACTCGGTCACCGGCCATAATCAGTTATCGGGTCAATGGGACATTTTTACCGTTACATTTCACCCCCGTAGAATAAATACATCCATGAACACCAATTTTACAGTGCCAGGAATCCACTAGAATGAAGAAAATGGAGTGAGAATTAGATCCAAATGTCGATCAGGCCGTCCGCTGTTCCAGTTGCTGTAAATCGTCTCTCCACCATGTTGAAAGATAAATTCGTTTACACAGACACCATTCCATGGCAAATTCCGTGAATCTATGACACTTAGACGCATCAAATATGGTCTACTTACTCAGATAATGGTTCTTCTGTCATCTTTCATCCAGCATTTTCTATCTAGTTTACTTCATTATCGTTCTACATGTGTTTAAAATTTTTACAAAGTTCACAATTTCGCTACATTTTCTAAACGACAGGAAATGAAACCCATCACTGCGCGCGGAAGAATAAAAGTAACACCAATAATAAACATAGTCACTTCAATTACTTTTCTTAAAATCGTTTAAAAATGATATCCATTAAAATTCGCCATTGATTAAGTTACGATTCACAATAATTAACGGTTCATTTGATGTTAATTGGGGTGGCGGATGTGTAGCGTAGTGATATCAATATTATCGGCACACACAAGGCTGGTCGAAATTCCATTATGCAAAATACCAAAGATTGTCTAAAATAAACCATTGAAATATTTACTGCAAGTTATATGCATTCTACTGTTATTTCAATAACTGTTGTCTCTTGTATTCAATGCATTCTGTCGTCTATTAAAACTTTTGTTCTGGGTCGAGTCACAAGTTATAACGGTACATTGATATTTCGCATGTAAATTACCACGACCATATTACAGCCAATAGAAAGGCTGCGTTTGATGATGGTGTCAATCAGTTTCTAGTGAATCGCTATGTCATTATATTGCCCGTGTGCTAACTTTGTTATACGCATGTGACGTCATCTGATTCATATTTCACAAGACTTTAGCCACGCCCCCTTGTATCGTAGGTTCTTTTGTTTAGTTAGCAAACTGACCGCGTATTTGCACAATGAATGGGGCATATAACCGTTCATTTGTATTGATTTGATTGCGCGTGCAAGTTTCATTCACAAATGCAGCTGGGATACAGACTTTGTTGAATTGTAAACTGACCAGCCGAAAGGTCAATGAAGACCTCGAATGATCGGGGTCAATGAAAGAAGAGAAAAAGAGAGAACCTATAGTTCATAGTTGTTCAACACTCGAGGTTTTAATGTTTTACGATATTACATTGCAATACAGTAGCCGTGAATGAAACAGATAGGCCTATACACTCCATTCAACATAATTTACTTTAGGATACATCTAAAAATAACATATTATATATACACTTTATACAAATCGATATTTCATTCCGATAAAAAGGTGCAATAATGTTTACGCTTCACTTAATCTTTAGAGGTGATTCATTTATTTTTTGGGTGTGACCAGAAAAATCACGTGATTTTTATATTGGCCTAAAAAAGATTATTTCCTGTGTAAAATGCCATTTAAAAAAAAAAAAATAGATATCAAAGTTGATGCTTTGATTGGTAAAGTATGACAGACATCCAATTTCGTACACATACATTTCACGTCATCGTGGCATGATTGTGTAATATAAGATTTGCATTGAATAGGCCTACTATTAATAACATGTCAAAGCTGAAAGATGAAATGGTTAAAACTATCTCAATATAAATTTATATGGTCTACATGTACTTATTTCACGAAAAAAATGCTCTACCTTACCCCCACTCCTCACCCCACAGACGCCAAACAGACCCTAAATGGTTTGAATTTAGCTTAGGCCTACTGTAAGACTGTCAGATGTTAGTACAATACAATAGCTAAAACACCAAATTATGGATTAAATGGTCTAAACTAAACAATAAAATGAAATGAACGTGCTACTTTTCTCAACCGACTAGGCTGGCGCAGACAGACAATGTTAAACCTTTGAATCAGGTCAAAATAAAATAATGACATATTTTGATATGATGTGATATTTCAAATAGTGATGGGGCAAGTCTGATACCAAATTGTTATTACTAATTTCAGTTAATTTTGTGACTTTGGTACAACGAAGGCAGACTGCCATCTTACAAAACAATTCAAATCATGAAATGTAATGAAATCGACAATTATATTTTTGTTCCAATTTTAAGAGTGGAATGTATAATATAGAATCTCACGTTAATTCACGGTTATCCCCTTTCTATCTATTCACAGACATCACCCAGCTATAGTAGAAAGCATTCTATTTTACCTGTCAACTGGCTTAGTTTCGAATCCCCAGTTGTACGTGACAAGACAAGGAGTATGGTCGCCTGACCAACCTCGTGGGTTTTCTCCGGGTCCTCCGATTCCTCCCACTGCTAAAGACCCCTACGCGCATGCCAATTATTGAAATAAAATCAAACCACATGTTAGTCCTGAAATGACCTAGTTTGTGTCGTGTGGCCGTTAAACCCCATTCTCTCACTCTCTACTTTACCTCCAACCCACGTACCCCTTCCCACCACTCATACTGACATAATAAAAACGTTGAAATATCAACAAACAAATTAATAATCAATGAATGATAGCTAATTGACTTATTAACAATTTAGTACCAACACTGCAAATCGAATTAGATAAATCGTGCAGAATCTGCCAATTCAAAAACATACGACAGACCATTTTTTTTCTCCGACACATTTTTAAAATTAAGAACCGGGTTAATTCTGCGCATGTTACCCTTTCCCACCTAATTTGTAATTTGTTAACCGAGATTTTTTTCATGAATGATTTATTATTCAATCCTTGAGGGAACATGAAAATCGTACAGAACCTTCGTCATGGCATAATATCAATGGGATGGAAAAGAAGGAGAAACTATATAAAGAACCTCAGATTAAAAAAAAAAAGTAGTTCCAGGTTATTAATAAATCAACATTTCTCAATGAAAAGATCATTCTTTTGACGTCATCATTATGCTAGAGCGCACCTGTTATATACGTCATTCGTTGATGACGTCATGAGATTATAACGGCGATTTAAACATTTGATAAATAATAATACACTTGAGGCTTTTAAAACACGACATGTGACATCTTTAATAGTTATTCTTTTGTAGACAAAAAAGTCTGAACACGTAATGAAATCCCGTGTGTTTGACAATGTCATACTGGTAAATTTACAATAGCACCGCACTGATGGCATCACTCTATCAGTTTCAACAAAATCGCTACAAATCGACAAAGTTGTCATTTTCTCCCATATGGTATAAAACAGGAGACTAATGGCGAGGGATTGATAGGAAATTCTTAAAATAGATTAACTACTATTTGAAATAGACACGATGCTCATATGTTGAATAATAACCCCTGCAGGTTGGATAGAATTCCAACAGAAAATAACATCATACAAAGGAAGTACAGAGTAAAAGATTCCATTTCTTTAACTTCAATATATGTACATCTCGCTACTCGTTTGATGACTACCGCCTGATTCACTCACAGACAAATATTCAATATTTCATTCTCGAGGTATTTTAATATTAATTTTAGATCGGTAGAAGAGAGATAACTGATTGATTATATTTAATGTGATCTGACCCCGTGACACGGATTGCATCGAATGACGTAGGTATAGTCTTCGCGACGATTATTCCTCTGGTTGCTATGAGAAACTGTCTTGCGTAGGTGTTCTGTAGAAATCGATGGTACCTCTGTTTATAGATATGTTGGTGCTAGGCCGTTAAATTCCTGCACCGCAACGTATTATCACTACTGATGCGACAACGATCTACCTACTTAATTATGTAAGTATTATTAAAAATCATATTAATTGCAATTATTTTGTGATTCGCAGATATTAAAAACGGAAGCTGTCTGCATTATATAGTTTTATAATATGAACTTGTTTATAACAGATCACCTTGTTTTGGTATACTGTATTCGCTATTGTTTATTACATAACATTTATACTATTATGCATTATTGTATACAAATTTGATTGAATAGTTCATCATGTAAATTTCAGGATTTTTACTTTTACATACAATTTTAGTAGTAAAATATCTTGTTAGCCATCATTTTGCGCACTGTTTATTTTGGATGGCTATTAATAGAATGCCGTTATCGATTTTTCTAAATAAGTAAAAGCAATAGGAGAAATGACGAAGAGAGTTATAGGGGGATTAATTGTGTATATTAATAGGGTGCAGGGGGGGGGGGGGGGGGGCACAACAATGTACACTATGTAAAGGAAATGCAAACTGTATAAATAATGAAATAATTTAATGGAGCCATTCTGTGTATGTATATTGATTCGTCTGTGGTTGAGTAATATATCGTATTAAAGCCAGTTATTTTAGTGGCTGAAGAGGGAAAGAAAAGTTAACGGTATCTATAAATAGCCGTCGACTGATCTATTTTGGTACAGCAATGTTTATTTGATATGAAAAATGGAGGGTTTAGATTGTGAGCACCATTGTTGTGATTCACGTGTTTATATTACTCATTGCTGCAAGCAAAAAACACATATAAAACGTTATTAATTTTTTGAAAAAGTTACAAGCCCCCCCAGGAAAAATGCGGCTGCTGGGTTCAACCACTTCTGCAAGTATGGAACCAACGCGACCCACTGTTACGATAATTTAAAAATTTGTGGGGAAATTTCAGTGTAGCTTGTACGAGCCTTAAAAATGATCTGCCACTATAAACCGCCACGAGATTTGACATAGCAAAGACAACCATCGTCAGCTGACAATACAATTAACCGCGTATTGCAAATATATATACGAATGCTAAGCACGCTGATCGCTAATATATATATATATATATATATATATGCATGATGATTCATATGGTCCTAATTAAGCAATCAGTGGAGTAGAATTATAAATTGTAATTAGCAGACAATTTTTTACACGGTGCAATCATCTCGTAATGCCATGCCATTTTAAAATCTATAAATAGTAACAGGGTCAAAACGTCTCATGGTCTAATCGATTGCTAGCTAAAAACGACTGCCTTCTGACGTCATAGTTCCGCACAGTGGTAAATGTCAGATGTATCGTCTCGATTATCCACAAACGTAGTTTATTTCCCGAGGCAAAACCAGGAAAATTATATTCTTCAAGAGTCCTCTTACTGACACGATTTTTTTGACTGATTTAAAAATAAATTTGTTAAGCTGGAATCATTAAAGGCTCCGCGAGCAAAATGAATAATATGTTAGCGTCATGTTCGTCACCGAAGAATTAAATTCGGTCCCAATCCCGTATCATGCTATGCACGGAAATAGTGCCACATAATTATATATCAGAATCTAAGATATATTGCACAAGAAACATGGCCAGGTTACGCTAGCTTTAATTGGATGTCTTTTAATTAAATTTAGACGCGCAACACTTTGAAAATATATTTGTAATTTTACAGACTTGTCGTACACACGAGTCGGTCGAAATACCTTCAATAACTGCAACATTAACATTTGAATCGTAAATATTTTTAATTTTTAGTATACTTATAGTTTTTGTACAAAATTCTCAAACAGATGTAAAACTACAAAGCAAGCGACATATAAATATTTTGTTCAACATCAATTGTAAAACATTCGATTTTTTACTGTGCATTTTAGTAAAGTGCAAGTTTTGGCAACTGTGTGTACATGGGACCTCGGGTTTTCGTCCCGTTCGAACGACAATACGTTGTCCCTTGTCAGTCCCTCTGTTCTATACAACTGACAAGGGGAATAGGCCTACAAGGTAATGATTTCAAAACTGACATGGGTCCATGAGAGGGCCAAAGCCTCGAGCCACCCCTTAAACTAATAACAACCATTAAAATCTACAGAACAATGGATCTATAACGTGGGCTAATAGTTGAGACTCAATGAAGATGGTAATTTTTACCATTTCCATGGATGTTCATGCCATGCAACATCACAAATCCATTGGAGGCTAACGTGACATTGAAATATGGCGAAAATATATTTGTATGACCCAACCCCCTCATAAAGTTAAATTTGTCAGCATGCGTATGACCAATTTCTAAATCGTCAATGTGTCACGCGTGAGCCCAATACTGGCAATAAATAAGCTAACGAACGAGCTGTTGTTCAACTATGCTGCTGTCTGTGTGTAAGTGATTTCTTGTCCGTTGGGTTGTCTTGTCTTGTCTGCTTTGTTTTGTGTGTAGTGCGGTTCTCCTGCACTTACTATTAGATTGACGGCATAGGATTATGGAATTTAATTATATCTGGGATCTTATGTTTATTTGACGTTCCGTAGTCATAACTCTATCTGCAGATCACCCTGAAACAAATGGCCACTACACCAGGCGCGTACAGTATTCACAGCGCATGCTCACGTTAAACATGAATGCAAACCACAGCGAGTAACAAAGTCAATATAGGCTATTCGTTGCCATGGTTTTTCCTGAATGACCCTGTCTTTCATTCATTCGGTCATTTGGACTTTCATTCACACTTGCATGTTCATTCATTCGCATGCGCGTTCATCAACACAGCCCACGCGAATTTAATCAAGCCGGAATATTGATCGCACAGTTCATTTTTCACAGTCGTCTCGGCTGGCTGGATTAATCACTCATGTCGTAGCTAAGATTATCCAGTCTTTCTTGTTGCTACGCAGCCCTGTCTAGAATGCCATAACTGTTTTGCAGGCAGAATTTAGTGTTTTTAATGTCATATCGACTAATGAGTGAGTACATTTTACAGCAGTACGACGACATCTCGTCTGGATAGTGCGATTAATTATTTATAAAGTCTTATACAGATAGCGGTGAAGTCAGGAAAATAAAATGCTTCTATGAAATGAAATGAAATGGGGTTTAACGTCCTTCTGTCTCTGTTCTGCTCCAACTGGGCTACTGAAGACCGGCGTACGGCACACATTGTGCTTTGAGGAAAATTTTGCCCGGACAGTGGCGCTATACTTATATCGAATTCCAACTGCCAACTTATCTTTTACGTGTACGCCAATGTGTACACTGCACCTTGGTTTTTCGTCCCCCAAGAACGAGTAGACACTTAGCCCACTTTCGCCCTAATTCACTGACAAGAGGAATCCACGTCTGAAAATCCCGATGAACTTTCTCGACCACCAACGGGATCGTACCCGCGACCACCAGGCCCCCACGTGGTTCTGTATGACTTTATAGCCTATTTAGCAGGCCTAGTGACATACAAATTAAATCTTCTTAAAATTTATGGGGTCGTTCATTCGTTGCAATTTGATTTATGCATAGGCCTACCTTGTATACATGTATAATATTTATAATTGAACTGACTGAACCGAAATGGGTGTTGCCAATGAATGACATACGCTTTACACGGATAGCGGTGTTTCGACTTACTCTCATATCGAATTCCAACTGTAAAGGGGTCAATGTGCAAATGGGACCTTGTTTTTTGTCAAATCAGAAATTAAAAACTGTACATTGTTCCATGTAGTACCCCCGTCCTGTACACTAACAAGTAGAAACCGCACCGGAAAGTGCCGATGAACATTCTCGGCCAATACAGGGATTGAACACGGGACCAATAGGTTAGCTTCCCAGGATACGTATAACGCGATCAGTACGTTTTGGACACATATATTATAGGATGTGCGAGGAGCCACAGTTGCTCAGTGAGAAAAGTGCTGTTTCCCCTGTGTTCGCCAAGATAGTTCACCTGGATTATTCAGCGTGGATTGTCAATGCCAGCTTTCAGTCGGGACATGGCAAAGAAAAACCTCTAGTCGCTCTGGTGGTACAAAAGACCGAGGTCAACCCCTGGTATGCACGTAAAAGACAGATTGCCAGTTGGAATCGAGTGACGAGAAGGCGGAATCCCTCTTGTCAGGGCAAATTTCACCAAATGCACACACTTTCGCCTAGGCCCGTCTTCATTAGTCTTTCATCGTATATAGTAGGAAATGGGAGAAGAATTATGCAGACATCAGACATTGTACACGTTAAAAATAAATTTAGTGTTGTGAGACATTTTTTTGTATAGTTTTTTGTATACTGACCGCTGAGCCCGGACGGGGGTTCGGGGGCTCTCCCCGTGGAAAATTTTGAAAAATGAACCCCAAATATGCGATGCAGGCAACTTAATAATTAGTAAATTTGCGGCCGACAGTGTCAGGTGAATCCGATGAAATTTTCGGATGAAATTCGGAATCCCCATTGCAGGATTCCGAATTCCGGCCCAAACCTAGCACACCCGGCCCAGAAAGTCTATTATACCAAACCGTTCCAGACTCCATTGATGGCGTAGCGGCCCGTTAAAGCCACTGGCCACATGCAACTTGATCATCACCGATCCATGACCGGTCAAATAGCCACCCACCCCCTACACATAATTTATAATGAAGGTTTTTTTAAACGAATTGGGCAAAATAGGTACGATTCATCGTATACCCGTCTTCATTAGCCCAGTTCGGAGCAGAACATTCCATATACCCTCGGGGAGCCGCGTTGGCCAAGTGGGTTAGATGCTGGCTCACTAAGCTCGATGTCATGGGTTCGCTCCCGGTGTTAGTTGCGCAAGTTTATCAGCTGTCTAGTTGTTCAGATGATACGATAAACCGAGGTCCCGTGTACACATTGCCGTGTACGTAAAAGATCCCTGGACAGTTGAAATTCAATATCAGAATAGGCCATAGCTCCGCTGTCATATCATATTCTAACTGAAGTTAAGACCATTATTCATGCCCGCTTCAAATATCCCAATGCCGAGGTCAACCGTGCACATCCATGCGTCTTTTACAGAAATGTAGGAGTTGTACTTTAGAATATCTAGAAGACCATGGAATCAGCCGAGGTTTGTCAAATCGTACTTCTAGTCTCAATTGCATGTCTTATTACTCAAGTTAGAAATATATTTTAAATAGTAAGACTGCTCAATGTGTGTTGGTATTGTGCTGGTCTGGCCAAATAATTTATGGTGGATCACAGGCGTCTTATCTGGCAGTTTACAAAGTTCCCAAAGCATTCTCAGACTTAAGAATTTACGCAACTCTCAATCACTGTTTATGAGAACTATCTTTGATTCAGAAACACAAAAGTTTGCAATACTTTGTTCTTTGTTTTTCTTGTACCAAGTGCATATTGATTTGTACTGTAAAATCAGTATTGGTTATTTTGAGATTACACATACTGGTAATTTATTTTTTATGTGTCTAATGCGAATATTGTCGGGAATCGTTGACACCAATTAATTACTACTTACTTAGATCCCACAACATAATCGTCCACCAATTGCAAAGATGAAAATATAGTACATCAAATTTCTAAATAAGTCAATAAAAACGCCTGAGAAAAAGATATGTAATTCATTAGTTCTATATATTTTTTTTTAATCGGAAAACAATTTAATCCTATAAATACATTTAGGAACTTCCGTTAAACACCTTTCATGTCGTAATATCGCTATTTCGGTTTTTTACCATGTCGATGTATACATCTATAATTAGAAACATCCTAGCATAAAGCAGTCACCGTTCAATTATACTGTCACTTCTGTGAATTCATTCCCAGAGAAATTCTGACATGTGCCAAGAAGATCTTTCGATATTCCTTCGAGCCCGCCGCAGTCTGAAACTGTGTGTTACGATCTTTTCTTTAGTAAAATAAAAAAAACAATAGAGAAGGAGGAGGTACCGGCCTTTGCACCACCACCACCCCTGTTTGACACCTTTACCAATACCACTATCTTGTCTACGAATGCCTATTCCCAACAAACAAGTAAACTGCTTCCCATATGCAATAGGTAATGAGCGATTCTTAAGTATACGGGTAATTATTCTGTTGCTCATGTCTGAAACGTACTTGATAACGATAAGAGAATAACATAACTGTCGAAACGTCGTGCTATATGTGTATAAAACCAGTGATTGTTTTCCATATAAATTGAGTTGTGTTTTTTAATGTGCTCAATCACTAAATGCCACTCAAGAATATTAAATTTACGCGCTTAACTCAGAACTATATAGATAACAATTGCAAGTCATTTTTTTCTGCTTGTGTTGACCCGGTACGGTGGTAAACCGCCTCGGCAGTTGAGATAAATTAGGCTTATATCATGACTGATTTTAGCACACAAACTGTATCCTCGGTGTCATAATCTAGCACATACAGGAGTTCAGCACTTGTGTTATGACCGTGACGATATCCAATACCGTGCAGAGAAATTTCAAATTTTTAATTTGATTGAACACTTTAAATCGAACACAGTCCAATTCCAACTCACTATGGTAGCTTAATATCCATTCTGTCATTTACCAGTTTTCTCGTCTTCGACCTTAGTCAAATTAATTATATAATGAATCTTAATCACTCTTACCTAACTAAAACCAAAGTTATCGTGTCACAAAGTATCAACCAATCAGATTGTTTAGCTCTGCTTACCGTTAGCAGACAATGTTTATCATTGAACTCCATCAGGAACACTCTACCTCAATTAGAAGGAAAGTTATTGTGTTCCAAAGTGTCGACCAATAAAATTGCTTTGCTTATCGCTCTGCTTACCCTGAGCAGCCAATGTTCACTACCGGACTTAATGTGATAAAACCATACACCACGCTTATTGAATCTCACTTAATTAGAACTAAAGTTACCCTGTTCCAAAGCATCAACCAATTCAATTGCTAATCTCTGCGTACTCTAAACAAAACATGCTCCAGAGCGAAAAGGTTCTGATTATCAAACTTAGTCAAGGTATTGATTTAATGAAACTATACGCAAAGTTTCATCACTCTCACTTAATTAGAACTAAAGTTATCGTGTTCCAATTTTGTCGAGATATGGGCGCCAGAGCCAACCCTTATTTTGATTTCCAACTTACAATGTTTTGCAAATAGTAAGTAGAATACACGAGACACCGATGCGTTATTCTTTTCCCAATGTCTGGAAGCCTTTACTTGTCAGCCCTTCCTGCACACTGAAACGGGAAAATCAGTTTGGGAATCAAACAGCCATCAGCTGTTTAAGGATCTCAACTTTTATGTAGAAATTGGACAGTGGGTGCGAAACAAATTTCCGTTTCTTCTTGAATACTATTCACTACGGGTTACAACAAGTTGGTACAAGAATTTCAACTGACGAGATTTAAAGTTCCGATGCAAACTATAATATTGTGAAAGAGAAATCTCAAATCTGAATTTCAGTCTAAAGATGGTTCAAAAACAGTCGTATTTTGAACGCAACTCAACAGTAAAATTATGTCAAAAGTTGTAACAAACCAAACAGTGTAATGGATTAAATAGAATGCAAGAAATAGAACATGGTTATTTTGTGACGCAAATTATAAATGGCATCTAAAAGTCATCGTTCTAACGCGTCTAATTGGTGCGTTTATTAACCCTTTAAACACATAAGAAGACCTAATGATAGGGGGGTGGGTTATTGTTTAAACACTTATCGATATTATATTTTTATTTATTGCAATTCTGGTGCCTCACTGAGGAAGGTGTTGACCCATGCTATGTCCGGTGTTCGGTCCAGGGTATTCCCAGCTTGGTTTCCCCCCATGTCAGTCGTGGAGGACGGAGGTTCTGTGACGAAAAAAGTCCCGTGTAAACGTTAAAAAACAACCTTACAGCCTAGATAAATTGTCCATCATAGCAGACTGTATGGCGTATAATAACCTGTTGGTGCAAAAGAGCCGGGCGTTAAACCCCATTTCATTCATTCATATTGTAATTCTTCTTGTGGACCGCAAGTCTTATTTTCAACAAGAAGAGCAGATTCGTGTTTACACTGACGCGAAGATCTTACTTTTGTTTAGCAGTGGTCACACTTGCCGAATTATTCGACCGAAACAATTAGCGCCGAAATCGCCTAGTGTGTCTAGTGTCATTCGGCCGAATAGAGAGAGAAAGAGAGAGGGAGAGAAATTGGGTTTAACGTCCACTCGACACAAACTAGGTCATTTCGGGACTAACATATGGTTTTATTTCAATAATTCGCTTGCGCGTAGGGGTATTTAACAGTGGGGAGGGGGGAACCGGAGTGCCCGGAGGAAACCCGCGAGGTTGAGAAGGCGTATTCGGCCGAATATATTCGCCTAGTCGTACTTCCTTTAGGAACTGACTCTGAG
The DNA here is from genome assembly GCA_948474765.1 of Patella depressa. Lineage (NCBI taxonomy): Eukaryota > Metazoa > Mollusca > Gastropoda > Patellidae > Patella > Patella depressa. Next base: position 54,156,969 of record OX419719.1, read on the forward strand.
CGGACGATGTCCACTGACAGTTCCTGTCGGGCCTTATATAGCTGCAATATGGAAATACCGCACTTCTCCACCTCTGTCCTAAAGCTTTTTTGAATCTATACCTACTATTTTTCTTCTCGATTCTACTTTATTCGCCATAGGCAACATTTCTTGTCACAGCTGGCGCACATTTATAATGATTCAACACTATTTTTCAAGTACGTTTGAACTGAAAAGCCATTACGAGACCCAAACATGTGCAAACCCAGGGGCGGATCTAGGAATTTTTGCAGGAGGGGGTTTGCCAGGTTTCTGTTACGAAAATCTGCCATCATCGTCTTTAAATTACATAGGCATACATACAAATTGAGCTTTCTAAACAGAGAAATCATTTTTATACTGATGTAGCATCACTTTGTGATGTAATTTCATTGATGCAAGGCATTATTTTTTTTTATGTAGCTGAGCAGGGGGGGGGGGAACCCCCCCCCCCTTCTCTGGATGAGCCCTGAAACCGCATGTTTATTTCATCCCTAAATTCTACTTTAAAAAAGTGTTGAATTATTGAAAATTTGTGTTAAATATAGTGATAAACTATTTTCCTTTCGTCTGCTTTACGCAAGAAGTCGGCTATAATTATTTACAATACTGCCTCATTGATTTGGTCTAGTCCTTTCAAACTTTAAAATCCTGTTGCCGACTTTCTCTTCTTATCTATATATTAAAATTCTCAATTCTAATTTGTAGTAAAAAATAAATGTAATACGAATTGAATTGCATCTTCGTCTCAAACCGAATAGGCTAACGGTACCACAGCCATTGAAAACATTTCTTGATAATCGAGATTATGTATAGGTCGAGTTAACGCCCGTCAATCGGCCATACTCAGGAAAAGGCGAAGATGGAGTTAACTCCTATTTCTAGTCAAAAACTAAAAGTTATGATAACAGGTGCAGAATAAAGGAATAAGAGTGAAATTTTCAATATATTCTTCTTACATCATCTATTTTTGAACTGTTATAGCAAAAATGGCTGACTCCTTATAAAAATATCCCATAATGTATCTTTATAACATAGAAATAATTGAAAATACAATCCATTTTTAATTAAACTCTACTTAATCTGACAGCAAAGTATTCCTGGAAATATACGACATGTATGAATTGTAAACGTAACCCCTCGTAACAGATTTTAAGTAACTGGTTTCGAAGGGTTAATATGTCTGTAACTGAAGTCCACCTCCTCTATTTTGTTATCTTTAATCAACTATATTTATGCTTTATAAGTAGTAATATTGAATTGCGTAGGCTGTTATTAGTTTGTTATTATTAAAGAATTCATTTATTTCTATATATGTTTGTGAAATATGGGAGAAAATCACCACTTTATTTATATACTATTTCCGAAAGCACACACGTAAAACAAATTTTGCTAATTCTTAATTTCATAAATACCAAAGGTGGACTCCCGAATATAGTACATTATATTTGTCTGTTTATATCTTTTTGTCGCCGATACATCTGTTTTTTTGGTTACATTACACAGAAATAACAATAGAGAAACCTTGGATTTGTTTTAATCCAAGATGTTTGTGTGGGAGGCAGTATGCATGGGGAATAGTTAACAGACATCATGGCATATACGATGTAAAGACGACATTAAACCGCTGGTATATTATTTTATTATTTTTATATAAAAAGAAGACAATATTTTAGATCCTTACATTGTATTTTGTAGTGTTGTTTTGTAAAACGTGTTGATATACGAAATTATTAATAAAATATTAAAAATAAACCAGTATAATTTAGCTGTTATTAGTCATGATCCACTCAAAAGGGGACTTTCCTAAATTTAAGCGTAATTACAAAACACGCCCATGTGTGGGCGGTGCTATAGCGACTACGTTCTACTTGAGAAGTTTTAAGACATTAACTAGTCAAATACTAGTAGTGCATAAATAATCTATATATTATGTCACTATTTAGTTGCATCTATTACTCAAAGGGCGTCTTGGCACCCAGCATTTGAAAATCAGTTCCCAACGTCAAGTTCTCTATAATATAGTCTTGACGCCATTTCTAATGAACAAAGAAAAGGCACGTATTTCACCAAACACAACTGATGGGAAATTACAATTAAAAAAAATACAAAATTGAATAAAAATCGATTTATATTCATTCATATAACATAAACATAGTCTTTTCTACTATTTATAGGTTCCAAAGAATATAGCTATAGGTAATCTGGATTTCAGAATCAAGGGCTAACATTAATTTGGATTTCTTCATTATAATCTACTCTTAATAATCACATAACTTAACTAGCACTCGACCTTCGTTGTAAAGAAAAACGACATCAACGAAATCCAGAGTCAGAATATAGTCACAAATATCCAGATTTAAAATTTTTTAAGCGAATTCTATTGGTATAGCCTAGGATCGGAATTCAAAGAACTACAGTAAAGCTATTATACAACCGAATAAGTGTCTTTAAAGCGACACTGATAGTCAAAATGCGGTTTAGTTTGAGCCTGTAATACGACCGCAAACAATGTGACAATGACTGTTGCAATTCGTCTTTAAACCACAACCGATGTCATGGTGAATTAACGTCGCTGTGGTTTTATAATTAGAACTAATATCATTGCTTAAAGTAGCTAAGTCTCTTTTTAACTCAACATCTTCAAAAATCTTCAAGATTGAAAACACAAATTATTTGTATATTTAAATCAACATTGATGCCGTGATCTTACCGGAAAAGGATGGGTTTCTAATATCCAATAGTTAAGACAAAATAAGCATTTTACCATTCGTATACCATAATGCGTTTCAGTCCCAGTTGTAACAAGAGACTCGGGGGACGAGGCTACACACATTGCACCATATCAAACGGCGCATGTAGACTGGAATAACCAGACGCTAGAAATATCCATTCGATTGAGACTGTTGGCTTATTTCGCCGAACATAACTGATTTGAAATTAGAGTAAAATCGGAGTATGATTATTTGTCCATATATTTGTTTTTGTGTAAAATTGTTGTGGTGCAGCCCCTTCTAGGCTCCAAATGTTAGCGATTTAGCTCCTTTAACAATATTTTTTTTTTGTGTCATCCTGAACAAATCTTGAAATCTTGACTGAAATTAATAACTTTATTGGAATATCCCTTTAGAGGGTTGGTCGTCAGATCATACCGCCCGCCAAGTTGATATTAATAAGGAATCAGAAAATATAATGTTATATTGGCTAATCAAAGGCAATGACCGATAACGATTTTTCCTGTACTGTGGGCGACATGTTATCTGTTCTATAGATTACTTAAAATCCCCCGCAAGTCAGCCAAAACACGTGAATTATGTAATAACTTCCTTATAGGCAAACGTTGAGTTTCACCCAAACACACACACAGCCATGATCAGTGGTGTATACAGGGGTGGAAAGTGGGGTGGAAGATTAGCGTGAATATCAGGTCAATCACCCACTTTTGTTGCTGAATTTCCAGCTTTAAAACGGCAGGTTTTTTTTAATGCTATTATTAAAAATTTGCGGTCATCGAAAGCAGCCTCCCCTGTCCGGGCGCTGGACATGGAGAAATCCTCTTTTATCACGTGGAATGGAAATACACAAACCGCACGCAAAACGCATTCATTAACAGCGAACCTAAGGGTAGGTTTATTGGGTGTCAATCTGATTAAAACACAGATCCCTTTTCGTTACGTTTTTCATATTTCAAAATTTTGTTTTCCATGACTTTACTACACTAGGACCCGCATTTTGGATGATATAATGGATTAGCCAATGAAGCGTCTGTTACGACGGGTCTTGGCGTGAGTTGCATGTAACTTTGAGTGACCCACTAGAAAATCGACGCTCGTATGCAGGCGCGGATCCAGGATTTTTTGCAGGGGGGGGGGGTCTAGGTTCTCAACCAATTACCGGGGGGTTTGAGGGCCCTCCCCCAGAAAAATTTGGTAAATTAGATTCAATTGGACCCCCCCTCTGGATCCGCGCCTGGTATGACGCCTAACACACCACCACCCTACAAAGGGTCAGATCTTTATTGAAAGTATATAAAAAACGAAACGAAATAGATCTGTATTTTAATCAGGTTTGGTTAAGGATTAGTTAAGAGCAGTCCTAATAAAGATTAAACATACATTATGCAAGAGCTAAATCTCCCATCGCAGGCCTTTCTTTAGTCCTGAAATGTTATATAAACTATTAATTGAACTATTAATTATACATTTATTAATAAAACAAGACCATGATCAACTCTCGATGATATCTAGTACTCGAAATTTTAACTAGAACAGTGGTATTTCAGTCATAATTTCTATTGTAATTTCATACCCGCTGTATTTCATTTCTGGTTTTCGAAGGTTTGCTCCCTATTCTTTATTTAAATTCTTGTGTGATAATTCCTTTATAACTTGTCTTTTTAAATTTAATTCATTTGTAGTTTTTCATTCACAGTTTTTGAAGGCGTGCTATGGTATTTCACCTATGAGTAAGCGATTGTCTTCATATCCCAGTGTCATGCATGTATTCGTGTAAGAATATCCCATTCAGTATCAAGGTTAAGGTGGAGAGGAAAAATATCTGGAAGATTGAATTCATATGGAAATTGTAGCATACTATAATATGACTTAATAACAATCTTGTTGAAGGACCTATTTTATATCTACGCAAACCGGACTTGAAACAGTTAATTCTTATACTTCATTCATTTAAGATTGTGACACAATTTGGCACATTGCCAGTAAAAACAAAAAAAGTGTATCAAAACATTAATTAACAGTAATAAATTCTTCTGACCCATAATATTGTCATTTCTTTGACAGTAATAGTCTCGGTTGTCAAGACGTCGTGGGAAATGTTTAACGATTCATTGTTATTTGAAGTTTGTCACGTAAGGGTTCATTCATTCACTCACTCATTCATTCATTCATTCATTTTGTCACTTTTGAGTCAGAGTCAGTTGCTCATCCATTCAGTAATGTTTTCATTGGGGAAACAATAGGCATAATTATATATGTAATTGGTAACATTCTGTCAAAAATTCACAAACACGCCCATACCCGAATATTGCATAAACAGGGAGCCAAATACAACGAGAAAAAGCTTTTTATTACACGCACAACCCCTCATTCAAAAATACCACGGAAGCTTGATGAGTAAGGCACTGCCTCACTCATCACAAGGTCTCGTGTTGTATACCGATATTGTTCTTTGGGACATTTCAGTCAGGTGGTCCCAAGCTGCAATATTGTAGCCGCGTCCTGTCTTGTTCGCGGCTACAATTGATGCACTATTAATACACTAGTTCCTTTAGGAACTGTCTCTGATCGGAATATGTCCGCTGACAGTTCCTACCGTTTGCTATGAAGTTTCAATATGAAAATACCGCTCATCCCCACCTCTGGTCTACGGCTATTTTTGAATCCTTACCGACTATTTTTTCACCCTGATTCTCCTTTGCTTGCCAAGGGAATCATTTCTTGTCACAGCTGTCACACATTTATAATAATTCAACATTATTTCCAAGCAGAATTTTGCGATAAAAACATACACAAAATACGTTTGAACTGATCAAACATCACGAGACTCGAACAGGCACAGACCGCATGTTTATTTAATCGCTAAATTCTACTTGAAAATAGTGTTGAATTTTAATAAATTTGTCTCAGATATGACGAGAAGTGGTTGCTTTTGCGAAGAATAAACATTTACGGTGAAAAATAGAAGGTAATTAAGAGTTCCAAAATAGCATGAGAACAGAGATTGAGAAGACAGGTATTTTACTGTATTTTCATATTGCAGCTATATAGCAAGCGGTAGGAACTGCCAGCCGACATAGTTCGTTTAGAAAGGAACTATTAATACACGTGCCTCGTCTAATTCTGGTTCAGCGGCCATTTTGAAAACGGACAAAAATTTCGCATAGCACTTGGATTTGATTCGAATGGGAATTGGTTTAATCTATGTGCAGTTAAGTTTGGGATCGGTTAAATAGCTCCTATTTCGTTTCGATTTTTTATAGTTCAAAATTTCCTTTTACTTCACTACAATAGGATCTGGAAGAGTGAGGGATTAGCCAATGAAACGGTCTGTTATGCGACTTCTTGGCGCTGAACGGAGGGTCTGGCATGGTATTGAAAACCATTGTCCGGTATACACGTCCGTGTGCACGTAAAAGATTCCTTGACATTTTCCTCAGAGAACATATTGCGAATCAATGAACCCCTTTTCAAGTCATTTCCTCCAGAAAGGCGTAGTCTGACATTATGAAAAAATTATTTATTAGGAAGAAAGTTGGCTAGCTATCCCCGAAGAAAACCTCGTGCGTCACAGTGTAGACCTTTGACGAAATGCTGGTCTGTGAAATGCTAGATAGAAAAAAAGTCGGTTAATGTAATTTCATATACAAACCCGACAGTAGCCAACGTATTTTTTATAGTATTAATTCAATAATAAAGTAGATTAATGAAACTAACCTATTTAACAGAATTTCATGTTATTGCGTAAGTTTGAGTTTGAATTTGAGAGAGAGAGAGAGAGAGAGAGAGAGAGATAATCGTAATTACATAGTTTTAAAACGTCTGCTCGGTATTGACAACGTCATCTGGAGACTAACGTGGATTATTGTTTTTCACCAAGTTCGGTTAGAATTGAGAGGAAGCCAATGAAGATCCACGAGGTTAGACTGTCGATCCTATTCGAACGAAGCCATGTTATACTTTTGGTTGATCTACCCTTTTTTTTTATTGTGTATTGCCTTCGAGTATATTTAGCCATTAATTTCCGAATATTGTACCGTATTACTAGTAAAATAATTTAAAGATGTATTATGTTATAGCTAAATCTGCCGAATACAGATCTTTCGTTTTGCCTCAAAGGTTATATAAATAATTAATTATACATGCCGGGCCCATAATCAGCTCTCTTGAATGTCGGACGGTATGATTTTCAAAGGTCTTACATATGCCAGTTAATAATTTGATTAAAAAATGGATAATCGAGAATTTGTTTAAAATGATGGCAATAATGGCAATCAAAACTACACTGTTATCCAGACATAATTTAAATGAAATGAAATGGGGTTTAACGTCCTACTCTTTTGCACCTAACCTGGGCTAATGAAAGACGGGCATGTGCCATGCAGTGTGCTATGAGTGAAATTTTGCCCGTGCAGCGGCGCTACGGCCTTCTCTTATATCGAATTTCAACTGCCAAGGGATCTTTTACGTGCACTCCAATGTGTACACGGGACCTCGGTTTTTCGTCCCATCCAAACGACTAGGCAGCTGTCCTTGTCAGGCCCTCCTTCTGCATCACTGGCAAGGTGAAATCACGCCGGAAAATCGAGATGAACTTTCTCGACCAATGCAGGGATCGAACACCCGACCTCCAGGCTAGCGAACCAGCGCCTTATCCACTTAGCCACCGTGACCGACTAATTTAAATGGTATAGACAAAACTTGTGTACTATAGTAGTATTATTGACGTCATCTTATTAATATTATTAGTTTGATACAGATAGTAGCTGTATTGTTGTTCACTTGGAGAAACGGATATGCAGTAATAGAATATGAAGTCACGTCTAACCAGACTCTTATTATACTATTTTGTAGGATTGGTCTGTTGTAACTTTAATAACCCACGGCATCCCGTCCGGAAACTGATAGGAAATCCTGGTCTCTTCACTCACTCCTTTGTTCTACAATTAATTATAACGCAAACAGGCCCAATTGGCGACTTATTTCTAATTTTACTTTTATTTCGAAATTAAACAAACATATCCCAAAGCATCGAAAGTTCAATAACCCGTATGATAATAAATGTATGCATGATTTTTATAGCGTGAGCCGGAGCCTTGAGAGGAACATAATGAGCTGCAGGAGACATTTTATGCCCCCCCCCCAACATTTGTTATATCTAGATGATTCACTAGCTGAATGCGATAAAACGAAAACTTTTGTATATACTTAGTTAAGCGCCAAAGGAAAAACAAAAATTCATGCATAATTGCCCAATTCAATTCTGAACTTGGATATTCATGGGCCCCATAGACTTTTATGCTCCCTGGGGCGGCGCACTTGCTGCACCCCCAAGAACTGAGCATGAATACCGATACTTTTAATACGGTGGACTATCGGTGCCATTTTTTTTAATTTATGCATTCATATTGCAGAGTTTCTCGTGGTATAAATTACTAGAAAAACGTATAAAACGCAACTGGGGGTTAACGTCATACTCCGCGCAGTGTTGCGTTTGATTAGAGGTTATCCAACTACACACTGCTATTATGAGTGGATATTGTTGTTTTAAATTTTGATTTGTCAGTAGTCCGTCTACCAACCAATCAGTAGCTGCCAATATTGGACCAAATATGTTTACATAACGTTACGTCATGACTCGCGATTTTATTATGCCTAATTAACCCGTGCATAGCAGAATACTGCAGTAAACCTAATTGCGTGACAAACGAGGCTATCAAGTCGAATGAAATGTAAACAATACTGTTTGGAAACGAACATACTTTCACCGTTTTTAATACCTTAAATCGCTGTCCAAAGTTTTAGGGAAGACCCAGATTAAACGAAGGACTGTCATGTTGATGTACTTAAGTGATAGCTTTCATTGAACGGAGAGAATAGACACACTCCCGCATAAGTTCAAGAAACAGACGCTATTCCAGCAATGGTCAGAGAGGGATTTCTCGGGCCATTGCTTCAGGAATATGGTTAACGTACGCTTCCATCAAGAGTTGTATCGCAGACTAATACTGTCCAGGAAACTCGCAAACGAAGGCCAACTGTGATTGAGAGGCCTGTGCAATTTTTGTTTACAAAATACAGTAGAGCATAATATAAATGTTACGAGCAATAAGGATAACTTAGACAGGCAATATGCAAGTGCTAAATCTGACTTCTGATGATCTTTCTTTAGGCCTGCAATGTTGCATAAATCATCAACTAGACATTAATTGACTTACCAAGACCATAATTAACTCTCGTAACAATCGGATGGTTGGGAAATAAATGGATTAAAATAAGTTTTGTGGTCGATATTGTAAAATGGATAATCGAGACTATGTTTATTATCGCAACAACAACAATGACAATCGAGGCGAGGCTATAACTGTATCACCGCCATTGAGGCTCAGAGTGAATTAATTTGACTGAAATTTTAAGCATATTCTCTTTTCATTGTCTATTTTTAACTATCATAGCAAGAACTGCCAACCCTTGAGATCTAATCTTATATAATGCCGCTTTGAAGAAGCCAAATCTATATTCTTTGGCACCTAGAAATAGACACAAATGGGGCGAAAGGCATATAATAATATAAATGTAATATGAATGGTTGACATTCTATCGTTTCTGTTTAACTGTAACTTCTAATCAGTTATGTTCTGTGAAATACACGAAGAGCTCAAATTGAATGGAAGTCTTTAGTGTCTGGGGTAGTATTCTCCTATGGGATATGGTTAGCCTCGTTCATCGAGTCGCTTCATTACAGATATGATGGATTTGAAAACTTTTGTAATGGATAATTTAAAGTAAAAACGGATAAACAAGACATTGTTTTGGATCACAGCGACTTTAATAGTAACGATGATCGATTCTAGCCTAAAATTCAAAAGCTAATATCTCTGTTCCGAGTGGAGCAATTGGACTGAAATTTTCAGCATCATGAAACTTAATATTTTTAACTATTATAGCGACAACTGTCAACTCTTTATCTGATCTCCCATTGTGCTCCTTTATTAACCATTTTAAATAAGCAATAATTAACGTGAAAGTAGCCTAAATCAGTTAATGTGTAACTATTGTGGAGTAGGTTAAAGGTCATGGAAGAAGTCCATAGCGCTGGTCAATACCTTCAAACGACACCATGGTCGGTGACCTATGTACTATTAGTTTAAAAGTGCTTTGTATAATGATCAGATTACATAACATTGCACTGCAAATGTAAGGTACGAAGTCTCTTATTTCTCTTGACATACGAAAGTGAAATCTTTAAATTACACAAAAAGATATTTCGTTTCACACATAGTCTAAAAATAACTATCTCTACCCGGAATGAATCAGACTAAGTGAAGGTAATAGTCTGATTTCTCAATCATTTTTCTAAAACAAGGAATCCTTTCAAATTGATAAAAATAAAAGTGATTCGACCGATCATTGGCAGCTTGCGTGGAAACCAGGAACTGCTTCATAATTAATGACACAACCGCCAATCAAATTTAAAAGCTTTAAACGGTGCCAATTCTATTAGTTTGTTTTCAGGATTGTGATAAAATAATTCTCTTGTACGTACTTCTGGGAATGAAAGGATATAATTTAAGACTAATTTGAGGTTATGTCGATTTGATTACCGGGGGAAGTGGGGTGGGGGTACTAGTAGCCATCATGGAATTGATGACGTCATAGTATGTTTCCCAATCTGATTAAACTACAGATCTATATTTCGTTTCCATTTTTTATACTTTCGACGGCCTACACTACACGAACATCTGACCAGTTGTACTGGAAGGTCGCGTTGCACCTTATTGTGTAAAAATTTCCACGTATGTCCGAAAATAGAGATTTTCAAATTATTTTTAATATTCACAAGCCTACCATTATTGCAAATACATTTTTATTTGACTGTAGAGTTTGAACTTGAATAAACAAAGTCGCACTTAACATAAGTATTATATTTTGACAAAAAAATCGCTCATATTCAAGTTCATAATTATAATATGGATTGAAGGGTCACTATATCAATTCCGCTCCGTTTATTTGGTCAATATCCTGTGACCGTGAGGTCCGTCAGATATTACAAGAGTCTGGAATGGTTCTTCAAATCTTTAATACTGGAAACTTATAATAAGAATTAACTACATACACTTACAGGACCGCGGATAACCGACTAGTACCTTATGCTACTAAGTCGGATAGACCTAAATGACTGCCATATCAAGTACAATCACATATATTTATATGGAATTACTTCTAATCACTTGGCTAGATCAAGTGTTGACATAAATAAGCATTGATGTAATAATGTACAATATAAGAAATAAAACAATGGTGAATAAAACAATTAATAGATTAATCAAACGATTGGCAAGTTCACCAGACAGGCCGTATTGTCAGTTACTTTTATCTTTAACAGTTTTATAAACAATAAGGGATTATAATAAATTAACATGTCATTAGAATTATGTAACATTTTACCCTTGGCTATAGTCAACTTTCAATAGCACACACACGCAATAATTATTGTTCTTAGAGGTTACAAGTATACAGAATTCAATTTGATGACTTTCCTTTTTAAAATTATTGTATTATCTGAAATATTCTAGATTTAAATTCTAACATAAAACTACTATAACCAGCACGGTTATATATCCTCCTTGCTCGCTAATTTTAATACGTCCTCGTATTATATTGATTAGCAATTCGATTTATAAACTGAAATTTTGGAACACATTTTTGAATACGGAACTATTATTGTATATTTTTGATTACCACATATTTTTGTAAGGTACATCCTCGAGATATGGTCTACAATCTTCGTAGAATTCCGAGTCTTCCTTGTATATTTTATCAGTCCACTCCCACTGGTATGCATACTGGAGGGTAAAATTGTCCAGAAAAACACGTCTTTCTGACAGGTAATATTCTAGATCTGTTTTTGGATCACGGTAGCGTGCGCACAATTTCCATCGTCTTCCATCTGGGTGATCTTCAAAATTACTTAATCTGTCCCATGCCATATGAACTCGTTCCTCTGGTAATAGTAGATAGCTTTGGGGGACTACCTTTCTAACCACTTCTGGTACGGGTCCGGGAATTTTGTTTTTGTTGATCTCTATATAAGAAATATCCGTTTCATCCAAATTGCTTTCACGAACCCATTCCTTTTGTTTCACTTGGTATTCTAGTTGTCCTTTGTTTAGTCGTTTCTGCACAACTTCCTTGATACGCTGTGTATCCGTGTTCGTTTTGTTGGGTGCATATTCATTTTTCGTTACGGAATTTAACAGTTCGACTGTCTGACAACTTTTAGTGTACACTGTTGGAAAGGCTACGACGCTTTTGTCGTGGGAGCATTTTGTAACAGTTTGACATTCGGTATCTATTGTTGATGGCTTGGTAACTGTCTTGACAAATTCACTAACTGCAGGAGATACAGTTTCAACATACGGTATTTTAGTGTTTTTGTTAAGGCCATACCTTTCTTTAAATTTCTGAGATCTCATGGCATCTCGCGCTCTTCTGCTGGCCGATTTATTCACTCCCTTTTGACTAAGGACATTTCGCCAAATCAGTATTATAGAAATGTTGTTACCTCCATTTTCGATTTTCCATTGATGTGCCTCAGTATTCAAATCCATCACTTTAATTATTTCTTCTAATTTTCGTGGTATAATTTGTTCCATCTTCTTGATTCTTGGGGTACTCGCTTTGGCTTGTAAGAGGCTGGAATTTTACCACACAAGGCTTCTGCACCAAATGTGACCGTGAGGTCCGTCAGATATTACAAGAGTCTGGAATGGTTCTTCAAATCTTTAATACTGGAAACTTATAATAACAATTAACTACATACACTTACAGGACCGCGGATAACCGACTAGTACCTTATGCTACTAAGTCGGATAGACCTAAATGACTGCCATATCAAGTACAATCACATATATTTATATGGAATTACTTCTAATCACTTGGCTAGATCAAGTGTTGACATAAATAAGCATTGATGTAATAATGTACAATATAAGAAATAAAACAATGGTGAATAAAACAATTAATAGATTAATCAAACGATTGGCAAGTTCACCAGACAGGCCGTATTGTCAGTTACTTTTATCTTTAACAGTTTTATAAACAATAAGGGATTATAATAAATTAACATGTCATTAGAATTATGTAACATTTTACCCTTGGCTATAGTCAACTTTCAATAGCACACACACGCAATAATTATTGTTCTTAGAGGTTACAAGTATACAGAATTCAATTTGATGACTTTCCTTTTTAAAATTATTGTATTATCTGAAATATTCTAGATTTAAATTCTAACATAAAACTACTATAACCAGCACGGTTATAATCCCCATAAACATCTGAAGACACATTAAATATATTGTTTTAATTATGTTCCAATATGCACTTCTGTTTAGGTCAGGGTTGGCCAATATTTCAAGTATTACGTGCCTACATTATCCGTACCATATATAACTTTCCCCAAAAACGTCAACAAAGATAGAAGTCTTAACGATAATAATCTTCAACCCTGCAACCGAAATTTCCGCCTGCCGAAAAACTATGTGATACCGCTTTGCTAAGTAACAGATTGGGGGAAATCTATGACATCCTAAAGAGTCCAATGGGTCTTTATTAGCACTGGCTGTTTGGCACCCCTGATTTAGGTCAATGGTGCTCAAGTCAAGCCGTGGGAAGTCATTTTACAAGAGGTGTGACAGTCTGTGCAAGATGGTTGAACTGCAATAAAAGTGTGACGTCACATCAGACGGCGCCGATAACGCGTGTATTGGTTATATCGTGTGTAGTGACACAAAATGTCCGGGCAATTGTGTACTGCACACCATATCTTTGATAGAAAGTGTCAGTATTTCGATTTTTTGAACTAGGCAAATTTATACTACACAGTGGTTCAGTATGAAATGCGTTGGCTCACCAACTATATCATATTCAATAGAAGACTTGATCTCGCCTTTACTACATACATCTTAGATGTTTGTAAAACTCGCGGACGTTGCTTTAGGAACATGCAACTATGTGGGACCACGGTCACTAAGTAAGAAAAAGACGCTTGCTCGATCGCTAGCCTGGAGGTCGCGTGTTGGCCCAGAAAGTTCATCGGGATATCCCGGCGTGCTTTCCCCTTGGAAGTAATGTAGGACGGGGAGCCTGACAAGGGCAGCTGTCTAGTCGCGCGGATTGGACGAAAAACTGAGGTTCCGGTTACACATTGGCCTGCACGTAAAATATCGCTTGTCGGAATTCGATACAAAAGAAGGCCGTAGAACCGCCGTCAAGGCAAAGTTTCTTTCATGTCACTCTGTATGGCCCATGCTGTCTTCATTAGCCCAATCTGCGCAGAACAGTAGGACGTTAAATTAAACCCCATTTCATTTAATTTTCTGTGCAGCGTGTTCGATTTATAATACCACCTTTTTAGGGCTAATTTACGGTCCTGTCTAATATTGGGGCCCGTGGCTGCAACCAAGTCACCCCACCCCCACCGGATACAACACAACATGCCCATTATAATTACATGTAGTGAAAAAATACCAAGTTTACGTAAGCTGTGTTTTCCGTCCATATATACCCACTGGGGAAAAGTAGGGTTCGAATTAATATTTCATTGAAACATGGATATTTTTCTATATACATGTATAAATCACAGCTTCTGCTGACGGTGAATACGAGTTTCCTTTTATATGTCATATCCAGAGATAGATGTAATTTTCTCAACAATTCATAATTCTTCAGTTATGAACAGTTATATTCCTTCATATTATACTTGAATCTAACGTTAACTGTTGACAACTTGTTAGTTATGGTCCTCTATTTATACATGACAAATTAGTGATGTTATTTTTTTTTATATCTAAATATCACGTGATCTGAACGAATGAATGGCTTACATTTTAAGTGGCATTGGCTCATGCTTTACGAAACTGATATTGCCTATCTACAGTTTGCCCCGCTTGAAAACAGACACGAACCTAGTTGTCCGACATTCTAATTCCCATTTGGACGGTTTTAGCTGTAAACACTAAGTATATTTCAAGAATTTTGAGAAATATTTATTTCACTCTCAATTTCATATTTATAGAAATTGAAAATGTTTATGTAGTCGCAATCTGATTAAAACACCGAAACTATTTCGTTTCGTTCCAAATTTAGTTTTACCAGAATCTGGGAGAGTTGTTATATAACTATCGTTATAGATGATGTGTGGGATTAGCCAATAAAACCGTCTGTTGCTGTCAGTTTCTGGCGTGTGGTGCACGGAATTATGGGTAAACCACTAGAAATGTCAACGCTTGATTGATTAATCAATGTCCGATGTCTTAAAGTCAAAAGCCGCTCGTATTGTATGACACTTGACGTGACATTCCTCAACAACTGGTCAGATCTTCATATAGTGTAAGCCATCGAAAGTCTAAAAATGCCAAATGAAATATAGATTAAATAGAGGAAAAACGCATAATTTATCAGTAAACTATCTTTTTCAACATGGTTGCTATTCAGAACAGATTTTTGTTCTCAAAGTAAATACTTCTGCGTTGAACGAAGAAGGATGTTTCACAATGTCTAGGATATCGCTGATCGCAAATTGCGATTTTTGGAAATATATGTACAATGTATCTAATATTTCACAGATTAATTCATAATGAATATGCATTATGCAAGAGCTAAATTTATTGTCAATTGCATGTCTTTCCCTAGGCCTTAAATGTTTTATAAACTTTTATTTAGACATTTTATAAACATAACATTTAAATATGCATTATGAAAGAGCGCAATTGCTTATTGCAGGTCTTTCTCTAAGTCTTAAATGTAATATAAAAAATTCGGCCATTTAATGACTTAGTTTAATATAGGAGAAGCGTAATTAAGCTTCGAACAACCAGTACGGTGGTTACAATCAACGCACACATCTTGTCAAACTCTAAAAGGCTAATATCTTCACTCAGAATAGAGTAATTTGAACGAAATTTTCAATAATTTTATATTATCTTTTTTTTAACTATTATAGCAAGAATGACCATATCTAAATCTTACATAATATGTTTTTAATTACGAAAATAAGTCAAAAGATGTTAGCGAAGATTATATGAGGCGTTGTCTTGTTTAGTCCATATCCCTTTTTTTATATCGTCTGCTCCTGCCACGTCGTAGCAGAACAGAAGGACCGTGGAACTAATTTCATTTCATTAATTCATATCGTCTGTAGAGAATACCAAAAGTTAACAAATATATCTTTCATCATATCTTGGTAAATATTGACTGAGATTAAAACATTTTTGAAACTGAAATGGTGTTTAATGTCGTACTGTTCTGATCCCACTTGGCTAATGAAGACGGGCAAACGCCATGCAATGTTCTATGAGCGAAATTTTGCCCGGGCATTGACATTATGACCCACTCTTATATCGAATTCCAACTTCCCGGAGATCTTTTACTTGCACGCCTCCGTATACATCTGACTCCCGTTTTGTCGTCCCATCCTATAACTGTCCTTGTCAAATCCCCTGTCCTGCACCACTGACAAGAGGAAACCCCATTCAATTTTAATTGATATGTCTTTTGGGGATTCACCTTTCACAATATCGTAGTTGAAATGTGAAATAACAGCAGGCCGTAGCAAAACTATCCGGGCAAAATGTTCCCCACAACACATTACACGGAGTATGTCTGTTGGTGCAGAAAAGTAGCATTTAAAATTCAATTTCAATTTATTCCATTTCATTTGCGGTAAAGAGGAGGGGGTTTCACTCATTTAGTTTATGGTGATTAAAGTTCCAATAGCATTTTTTTAAGTTATATTTTTAAAATTTATTAAAATAAAGCCCCAAAATAGATTGAACCTATAAACAGTCCTACCTTGTTAAAGAATAATCCTATTAATCCTATAATTCACTATTGCCAGTTGAGAAATTGGCAAAAATATCATTTTCAACTTCAAATTCAAACGTTTGAAGATGGCCGTCCATGGAGAAGAATAGGAAAACAAGGGAGGTAATTGAGTAACTATTTCCTCAATCAACCAGTGTCACCCTTTCTAACCCCCCAAAATTTTGTCCATGATCGTATAATAGTGAGTTGACAACCTTTTGAGCAAAAAACATAGAAATAATTATATTTTGACTTTCTTAGAAAAAGTGAAATTGGAACTTTAAGTAGATTAAATACAAGTATTGATAACCAAACGATTCGATTCGGGAATTTAATACATGTTGCAAATAATTCATCTTTGATAATCCCGTGAAGCCTTTTCACAAGAAAAGATTTTATAATAAGTAATTTATTTAAACATAGACTGAATTACTAATTTACTACCACGCCATAACTGTCACATCTATTTTATTAATGAGAAAGATCATTTCCAAAAAAAAGTAAATACATCACAGGTCATTTAACATATCGTTTTGAGACTATGAGAATTGGCAATGAGCCAAAATGTTTATATCTACTTTTAATGAATGGGTTTGTAATAATTAGCTTTATGTATGACGAGCACGGCCTTGGCTATAAATAACTATATAGCTTTATATGTTTGCCCCCGAAGCACTGACGGTAAGTTAGTTGCCACGTATTTCAGAGAAATAATATTTATGATTGTAATTATTACACGTTATTAAAATATACTTATCTGTCATTCATAAATGTATCAAAAATGAAAAAAGAAACCCCCCAAAAACCCCTAAAAACATTTGATTTAAATATATATATTTATGGATATATTGAAACAATAATATAAGCGGAGTCGGCTGGACATAACTGCTCTATAAATAGTCTCTGTCACCCAGAACCCCCTAGTCTTCAACGCACGGAGGGTCTGGGTCGGTTCTCAATTATTGACGAAAATTACTGGGTAATCTACCACATAAAAAACCAAACTCCTGGTTACGCATGGGCAATGGAACCTTTTGGCTAAAGTCTCGGTAAGTGCTAGATCTTATGATGCCGGGCCGATTTTGCTGGATTCTATAAAGCGAGTCTGAAATATATCCCACAATTCACTTGGCACATTATTAGAAACAAAATAGACACGAGGAATAAAACATGAATCGCGATGAAGAATTAAGAAGATTGTGAGAAGCCATACGTCTGATCCATGACGAGAGAAAATTACTATCTCAATTAAAACCTTTACAAACAAAATTTTAGAGAACGTCATTGTTGACAAGCGAGATGCTTTGATAGATTCAGTACATGGTAACTCAAAAGACTGGACAATCCTTTCTGTCAAATTTTGAGGACTCATCCAGACTAATATTCGTAGAATATTTGTTTGGATTATAGAGACTACTCTATAAATACTTTAATATAAGACATGATAACAGACCAGTCCACCCCGCGCACCACGACGATGTTCTCCATACTGCACGATATCAGATATGATATGGCGCCGTAGTGAACATTATTATACAGGGCCTATTTTAAGGTGCCTAGAGACACGTGCCTGCTTTGAAACTCTTAAAAAAATACTATGTAGCCTCGTGAATATGGTAAGCTATCATTATGATCATCGACCACTTTCGATTTCTGTTGCGAAAGTTTTGTATTGTTGATGTATTCCCACCCCACCTAAAGCACGAAAATTACTTGTCAGGTGACAGTGTTTCTTTTAATTCTGTTATATTTCGCTTATCAAAGTTGAAGTATGATATCGTGTTATCGGAAGTCAAATTGGGGAAATTTCACGGCACTCCCAAACCCAAGAAACCGAGCTTCGTTAATTAAATAGGCACTGTTATGATAGCAGCATGTTCCTGAAGCAATGACTGCGAGCTTTACAACATATGGACGCTGCTAGATTAATTCATAATTCCAGAACTTATAGCTACGTCATCTGCAGACATGTGAACAGTAGCGTCCAATCAGAGGTTATGACATCGCGACCTCCACGGAAACCTTGAACTCGATTATCACAGGTAGACATTTTTGGTTGAAAGCGTAAGACTTGGCATTCGCGACGACCGAGAAATCTGATAGGTTCACAAGTTGGGCTTGTACCCAATGGAAATTAGTACCGAAATACGCAGGGTATTAGGTGAAGGCCTTGATAAGTTAAAGCCAAATCAAGCCTTCTATTGAAGATGACCCTGCAGGTGCAACCACTGAACAACCCCGTTATCCACAGACTGTCAATATGGCATTAAATAAAGCACGACCAAAATAAGCTACAATATGCACGTAATACACTAAAGTGTAACGCAATAGTTAATTGAATACAGTACATTGTAAATAAAACAACCAGAATTTTGAAAATCGGTCAGCCATTAATAACAAGACAATGATAAACACAGGTACTCATCCACAATCTGTTCATAAACAACACAATGTTAAACTCGAAATTAAATTCCCATTATATCAGTCAGTGTTACACGGTTTCAATACAACACTCTACCAAATTCATACACCAGTTGTTCAAACCACACGACATTAAAAACTAGCGTAGTTTCGAATCGACGGCTGTACGTAGCAAGGAGTAGGGTCGCCTTCCAACCTCGTGGGGTTTTTTTCCGGGTACTCCGGTTTCCTCCCACTGCTAAAGCCCCCTACGCGCTAGCGAATTACTGAAATAAAATTAAACCATGTGTTGGTCCCGAAATAACCTAGTTTGTGTCTACTGGACGTTAAACACCATTCCCCCCTCTCTCTCACACACACGACATTAAAGACAATAATCATTAAATACAATACAATATCAAATATAATAAACACCTTACAACACAATATCAAGTATCAAATATAACACAATAAACACACTACAATATCAAATATAACTCATCGAATATAACACAATATCAAATATAATATAATAAACGCCCTACAATATCAAATATAACTCATCGAATATAACACAATATCAAATATAATATAATAAACACCCTACAATATCAAATAAAACTGATACGATATTAAATAACGCGGTATTAAATACAATACGATATTCAATACAATACAATATAAATACAACACGAATTTGATACACAGCCACATACTCCAGTATTCAGAGAAAGAGAGAGAAATGGGGTTTAACGTCAACCCGACACAACTGCAGTATTCGACATTATACAACACAATACCTTATCAAAGACAAGCACATTATCATTTACAACACGATACCAAATACAACACAATATAAGGTATAACGTGATAAATTTTAAAACGCATCATTATTATATTAAAGGCGCCGCCGTACAACACAATATAAAATACCATACGATATTAAAAACAAGATATCAAATACGACATTAAAGAGACCACCGTATCAAATACAACACAGTATAAAATACAATACGATATTATAGACAAGATATCAAATATAACAGAATATCAATTAATACAGTACGACATCAAATACGATATCAAATACGACACGATATCAAATACAGTACAACATTAAATACGATATCAAATGCAAATTAACAAATGCAATATATTAAAGATAACACGATATTAAATGCAACACAATATCAAATACAGCACGATATTAAAGTCAAATGAAATGAAACAGGGCGGATCCAGGAATTATTGCAGGAGGGGGTTTGCCAGGTTTCAGTTACGGAAATCTTCCATCATCGTCTCTAAATTACATAGGCATACATACAAATTGAGCTTTTTAAACAGAGAAATCGTTTTTATACAGATGTAGGATCACTTTGTGATGTAATTTCATTGATGCAAGGCCTTTTTTTTAATTTAGGTAGCTGAGAAAGGGTGTTCCACCCCACCCCCCTCTGGATCCGCCCCTGTGAAATGGGTTTAACGTCCAACTTTTCTGTCCCGACTGGGCCAATTTTACCCCGGCAACAGCACCATGGCCTACTCTTATGTCGAATTCCAACTGCCAGTGGATCTTTAGCGGGGATGTCAATGTATACACGGGACGTCTGTTTTTCGTCCCGTCCGAACGACTATCTTGCTGTCCTGTGTCATTGACAAGGGGAATGATATTAAAGACAACACGATATCAAATACAAAACAATATCAAATACAACAAAATATAACCAAATGTGGTATCACAAATTGCATAATAGTTCAACCCAATTTCAAATACAACACAGTATCAATAGTAACGTGATATCAAATACAACACAATATTAAATACAACACAATATCAATAGTAACATGATATCAAATACAACACAATATTAAATACAGCACGATATTAAAGATAACACAGTATCAACCACAACATGATACCAAACGCAACACGATATTAAACACGACACAATATCAATTTCTACATCATATTATAATAGAGACAACAAATAAGTAAATATAAAAAGGAATGATAACACAATATTAAATTTAGAAAATAAAAAAGAGTAAAACACATAATTAAAGATGACATACCTTGACCAGAACCCGATATCAAATACCAACCAATATAGAAGACAACACAATCTCAAACACCTCACAATATCACAGACAGTACAATATCAGTACCACACAATACTACAAATAATACAATATCAAACACCACACGATATCAAAGGCAATAAATATAATATCAATACCACACGATAATAATGACATCACAATATGAAAGATCACACAATGTACACGACATCAAATAACAACACGAAAGTACGCATAAAATATATATTACATATTAAAGACTACTCAGTATCAAAACCACACGGTATCAAAGACAATACATGTACAATATCAATACAATACGATATTATACAAAACAGAACATCAAGTAACACAACTAAAGATGAAGACTAATAATAAACTAATATCTAAAAGGTACTGAGAAACCACTTTCAAGGTCAGTTTGAACCAAATGATTTCTGTCCAAAAAACACCCCACCCATGGGAATCTTATAAACATAGTGTCATGAAGCTCTAAGAAAATCGTTATTTAAAACGACGTGAACTCATTTCACGCCAATTTTACCCCCCACCTCCCACACGCACAGCTGCAACCACCCACCCAACTCGCCACACATCATAACAGTAAAGTTGTCCAGGGTCGCCATTTTCATTTCTTTAGATATATGGACCGTCCTAGAAATTTATGTTTTATTAATATGTAACATTATTATCATTTATGTCAACTTAACCACATTTCCCCCCAATTGAAGACATTGGACGCCTCATATCTCGAAAACGCCATCTAAAACGCCTGATCACCACCCAGATTTGGGCTCTGCGCAAAAACTAGCCAATAAAAACTTGGTCTCCTAACGTTGAAAGCGGGCCACCAAATCCTGTTACGACATCCTACGTATAAATCATGCACCCGTTTCTTGTATTTTTAATTGTCTTTTTTGACTTCCTTTTCACGTTGTGTATTTTCTTCGTACTATCTCAGTAGGTTGTCCTACCGGTAATAAAAATGTATCATTTCGTTTTTACATTTTTTATACCAATTACTTGTTACATAAGATACAAGCATAGATTACAATTAAGTCATTCTTAAAATTAACATGACAAGACTCAGGGAACCGCTACATCATACGGTAATCTTTCCGGAACCCAATGATATCTAATCTTAAAGACCTCACAGGATCTCTTTTATAGGACTCATACGGACATCACGCACAGATTAGAGACTATGCATGGCCCCGAATCTGTGCAATTACTGATATGATTGTAGGGTTACAGTGTATGATGCAGTTAGTAAATTTCGAGCCTCGCTTCGTCCGGTCATTTTAATCAATTGTTTTTCGAAATGAGTTTCTGCATCATTCCAAACGGTTTATACAGAGGAATTCTGTTGGTGTTTTTTTTAATATGATTGATTATCAGATTTGTTCCTCAGGTGTTGTTATTTGTTGATAAGTTGTTACAGGAGAGGAGACGATTATCATAGGTTATTTGTGAGCTAAATATAATATTATTTATTACTAATTCTGTCAATCAGTTTTCAGAAAATATCAAATTTATGTTTTAATTTATATTCTCTATGGTCGTCGTTTTAATCCTTTGCAAATGAAAATATTATGAATGCTGAATTTCTAAAGGGAATATCAGTTCAAAATGACCCAAAATTCTTTCACTATTACAAAGATAAGTGGAATTGAGAATAAAAAACCCATCCATTGCAATACACGATATGGACAAAACGAATCAGCACCACCAACAATTTTCACTAAAACCGTTTGATGGGTCACCTTTTACGCGATTTAATAGAAAATCGGGGGATGATCAACCGTTGACATTTGGATTTATCAAATAATGTCTTGTTAAATTATCTATTGAATTGTATTTTAGCGTTGATTAAGCCCTGAAAAATATAGATATTTTGTCTGCCCAATGCAAATGGCGACCAGAAACTTTTTACAATTAACATACATTACTGCTCATATAATGGTAATACTTCCTCCTTAAATCGAATTCTGTTATTTCGAACTCTGTAAACAGCACCGAGAAGTTGTTCCACTTTTAAATCGCTTGTGATTAACCCGTTTAACACGATAGAAAAAATGATTTATTGTGCCACAATATTAAACTGTTCTGGATATAAAACGTACCGATGCGGAGTTGACACAGTGACATGATTCCGTTTTGTTTAATGACAGTTTAGTTCCTACTGATTCCCAGAAATAACCTGTTCTATAAATAAACCCCAGTGCTCGTTAGAAATATATATTTCACACCTATTGTGTTTTATACAGGGCCAAATATGGATATTATAATTTATTAACAACGGGAATATTACCGCGTGATTAGTTTTATATATGACAAACAGGCCATCAGTGCTGACATTTATTTGAGACAAACGTGACAATGGTTTACAAGAATAGTAAGGCGATTAACACTTTTATCGTATGTCTTTGTGTTTCTGAATGACTTTATTTTTTATTCATTGTCTCTTGTGTGCAGATTTTTTTAACAGACAGATTTTTTGGGCAAAATTGTGGCATTTCTTGCTCAAAAATGGCTTTTATTAATTCGGTGATCTACTTTTGTGGCTTAAAACATTAATGGCAATGGTATATAAATTTATAAGTCTTTAATACATTTCGGAGACAGATGTTTGATATTCGGGTGTTAGCATCTTTAATAAAGTAGTTTAGGGTTGCGAATATTACAGCTAATCGTTTGAAACAAGTTTGAAGGTAAGTTATCCTTCATTATTTCTGAAAATAATTTGCTCTCTCTCTATATATATATATAATCAACCACAGTCTTGAAGTCTTCATCTAAAATCTAATACATAGTAAACATGTAAGAAGAAGCTACAGAAGATGTAAACATATTCTGTTACGTCCACAGCACCCACCACTAATATGTTTAATTAATATATATAGTTATGGTAGGTGTTGTAGGGGCGATGAAGTATGCTTACACCTACCGTAGCTTCTTCTTACTGTTGATTAGAACTGCTCAGTTCGTTCTAGATTTATTGCCTTGGGCTGGGGAAAAGGATGGATTGAACTGTCAATATGTAGTACTGATCTAAGTTTAGCTGAGTAACTATATTCGTCCATAGTAGAAAATGGATTACAAGTTGCTCAAAGAGATTATGAGGGAAATTAATGTCATTACGCTATTGTTATATATATTAAAGAGGCGTTAGTGATTAAGAAATCTTCATGGACTTTAAGATTGACTGTGATCTGAGGTTTCTGATACCCGTATTGATTAACGTTGTTGGTGGAGATCAAGTAGGACGTTAAACCTCATTTTATTCATTCATTTTGTTCAGTTACATCCGTTGTGTTCAAATTAGATTGAATACGAAATCTGAGACAAATCTTTCTGTCCATTGCCGAGATATCCAGTATAACATTTATCCAGTATGACGTTAGGGTTATACTGGCTACATGTTAAACATCTTAGGTTTATACTGGATACATGTTAAACGTCTTGGGGTTATACCGGATATATCCTAAACGTCTTCGGGTTCTACTGGATATATGTCAACCTTCTAAACATCTTCGGGTTATACTGGATAAATGTCCAACATCTTAGGGTTATACTGAACACACGAAAAGGGTCTTAACGGATTATACTGGATACCTGTTAATGTTCATGGGGTTATATTAGTCACATGCTAATAACTTAGGGTTATACTGGGTACATGCCATACGTCTTAGGGTTATACTGGATATATTTCAAACATCTTAGGGTTATACTGGATACATTTCAAACGTCTGAAGGTTATACTGGCTAAATGTCTTTATGATTGATTATGCTGGATACATGGTAAACATCTTAAGGTTGTAATACTGGATGCATGTCAAACGTCTTAGAATTATGCTATATGCAAATCAAACACCCCGTAGAGCTGTAATAATGGCACTGGCAGGTATCCCAGGGTGTTGGAGATGGCAATGGGAGGCACTTCCAGTTTGTAATAATGGTACGCGGGTGCCACGTTACTCCACAATGGTCTGACGATAGTCCACGAAGAGCAATAAAAGTGTCCGAAGTTTATACTGGTTTGACGAGCTAGAATTAATAGAGTAAACAATTAAAATAGAAACGCTCAGCAACTGTATACACAATATCTTATCCGTGACGAATAAAATTATCTTGTAATATAAATAGCTTGTCTAGTGACTATTCGCCAGGATGTAATTAGCTAAGTTGTAACTAAGGCTAAAAATACAGTATGTAATGTGTTTATATTTGACTTGTGGTATATATTTAGCTTCAAGGGCTAAATGAGATACATACGCTCATTATTAAAACATATACTGGTACATTTTCGCTGGATATTCATTAAGTCTGTTATGGTATAAGTCAAAAGGCTAGTTTTTTTAAAATAGAGACCTAAAAGTGGAGAGACGACGGGGGCTGTAGGTGCGAGGTAAGCTGATAAAGGTTGTTGTTCCGTTGTTTGTCCATACATTTTGATTATTTCTGGTCTCATAGCTAATAAATGTTGTTGCAACAGGTGTCATGCACAGACCAGGATATTCCTGCTCCTTACAGGGCACCATACGCGACTCATTTTTGTGATCGGTCTGTTGGGTGGGCGTTTTCTCTGTTTTAGTGGGTTGCCATGATATTCATTATTCTGTAGAATGTTCTCGTTGTTAGAATTTGACCCAAGATTTGTTTTCGTCCTGTTATAACTTGTGTTAAATGAATTTCAATTTTTTTGCTTTACTTCAATTGACAGTAAATAGGCGTAGAGTGGTGCAGTTATATACACCCCAAAAAGGAAGGCATTCAGCAATTTAACAAAGTTTCAGCGTATACAAAACTGTTTCACCGCCCCTCAAATACGCCACTGCGTCTAACACTTTTATTACATTCTCTTTGCCATCCTGGATGATCTGTGTTCTTTTCATTAACTGTTTGTTCATTATTTTGTTTAAAAGGTATGTTCAACCTCCTAACCAGAGCTTCCGTACTGCAGCTATATCAATGGCATCTCAGGGTTGGATATATTTGATAAGGCTAACTTCAAGTTTGGTCAAAGACTACGAGATGTAAACAGGCCTAGCACTAATCACAACCCTAACCCTAACCCAGAACCTATCCCCAATGGTTACCCTAACCGTAATCAACAATCTCGCAAACAATAACGTGCCCTAATCTTATTTACATCTCAGCGGCCTTGACGAAAATTGAGCCGGCCTTAACAAATAGATTTAGCCGTGGCTCAGTCAATAATGATGCGCGGGTTAAATTCCAGTTTTGACAAAGAGTGTTCCTATGCGATTGCTAACACGTCGCATAATACCGGATTATATCGAAGAATGTCGATTGTTGTTTTTTTTGCCGCAATTGTTATAGTTATCATGATTTCTGTATTGTATTTCAATTTCACTGACCGTCTATAGTTTTTCCGATGACACGCAACTGGGCCGCGTTCAATAAGGTCGCAGTTGTTTTCCTCTATTTGACGAGTGCGACGTTGTAAACCAATTTACGCTCTCAAAGGATCATTAGTGTCTATGCTTTAGGCGGGAACAGGGTTTTAAAGCGGGTTTGCCATTTAACGAAATTCCATTTTGCGGAAAAATAAGGACGTTAAACCACATTTCGTTCCATTTTCTTGTCTGGGTTCCACAGTTTTTGATAATAATATTTACGTCGTTTAAATATATAAAGGGCACTACGAATTATCGCTCTTGTGAGAAACCATGATAAAACAGTGGCGGTCAAGGTCGAGAATATTTTATTATATTGTAATCCACAGCAGGGTGCTGATATGCCACGTATTAACCGAGATAATATGTAACACTCAGGACAATAATATCTAGATTACTAGAAAGTAGTACTACAGAAGTCTCGCGTGTCACCTGATCACGACACAACTCTATCAGATCAAATGAACCCGAGCTCTTGCGCTTTTAAACAGCTTGGAAATCAGAGAAGTTTAAAACCTGGGTTATTAGTGAAATGAAAAGTTATAATGCATACGTATCATCATGAATTTAAAGGGGATGGCTCGCTTGTTCTTTAAAAGAGATGGCGCCTATTTGAATGGTATCAAGTGTTGCAGAAATGGTACGCATACTCTCTACTCGACAGTCCTCACTTTTAGAATTCCGAAGCTTGCTAGATATATCCATATTCAACATCTCTTACGCCTCCCCACGCCTGCGAAGTATGTTTTTTTTTTTCATTTGCGCTTTCAATCGACATAATTTCATCATCATGGGGTAAATGGCTGCGATGACGTCATGCACTGTGCTTGTCCATAATATAGTACGCTCGTACTTAAGTTAATCCGTTATCCGACGAGAATTTTGAACTAAATACCATGTAACTTCTATTTGCTAATTGGGATTGACAATGTTCATTTTATTAGTATATTAAAGTTTTAGTTTTTATTAAAGATGCATTATGTAACAGCTAAATCTATCCAATGAAGATCTTTCGTTTGACCTAAAATGTCATATAAAAGATCAATTATACATTTAGTCACATGCCAAACCCATAATCAACTATCTGGTTTTGTTTTTTCAACGTATTTATACACGATTGCCTCTTTGAAAAAATCTTTAAAATACTGTTTATTATCCTAACAACGGTAGCAACAACAATCGAGACTACACTGTTCGTCAAACGGCCACCACTTATATTTTTATCCAAATCTTACATAATGCATCTTTAAAAATAAAAATAAATAAAATTGTTCATGTGCAATGTGATATCTGATTATTTTATTTGATGGTTAATTTGCTTTAAAAATATTTATCTAACTTATTCGACCTCCAACCGAGACAGAAGAAATTAGCCAGCCACTTCAAAAGCATACAATTACGGATATGTGGAAAGTAGTGCCTGAAGAAACATTAGAAACTCGGAACAGATTTTAATTAAAGGAGTTCCATAAGTAGGGCAAACCAGTAAAGGCCAAACACCTGATGAAATGTCGTATATTATGCTTCACAGCAGGCGATAGTCATCACCGAATGTCCGAAATAATGACAAACTGAAACACTGGGATAAGAGAAATATATAATTAAAGATTCAAATATGATACCAATCAGCAACACCGCGAAGATCCCCATAATGATTCAACCATGTTGATTGCCACGAAAGAAGCAGTTATTAAAACGTGATTGCTCTGGCATAGCGGGTAATCTGGGGTATATACATGTCGTCAGCTGGAATGAAATAAAATGGGATTTAACGCACATGCTTGGATAGAAACCACGCCACTTGAATCAGACCTTATGATATAAAGCGCACGCATTCGACAAACAATAGTTTTAAATATAGAACCCAATTAGGCTGGAGGGTATTTGCTAAAAGACATAATGCGTCTTTATGTAGAACTACAAATATAAAATGCGAAAACAGTGCGCATAACAACTTTTTAACTAGAGTTATGGCGCAGTTTTTTTAGGTTGCACGTGCACCAACATTATCTGGTATTGTTTTTCTTTTTAAATATCAAAACAATTTAGGTTGTTTTGATATTTAAAAGCTTTAGGGCCTACCGGTCAAGTGTCCCTTGATTACGAAGGTAATTTCGAGATCCAGTCAATACGTCATACCATCAATATTTGATGTTGAAATAGTTTATTGTTTAAAAATGACACGATGGGCCCGTGACGACATTCACCGAATACTTTGTGATAAAGAATAAATGAACACTTTTACTGACGGCACAGAATTCAATTTCAAGCTGGCTGGTCATTGATACTGGTTAGTATGTCTACAGAACGCCAGACTGCGCGAGAACAGGTTTTGACGTCATAGATAAATCTATTAATAAACATGGAATACGGTTAACCATTACAACGAGTTTACTATAGGCGCTTTAGTCTCCCGCGTTCAGTGTTTGAAATGTTTTGTTTTCTTTTACAGAGTTCTAATAAGGATTATTGTATAGATCATTTATGGGACCATTAGGTAAGTATTTAATTTATTTTATACCAAGTGATTATATACGCTGTCCATCCTATCTGCATGCAATGTTTAACAAACTTTGGTTTAACGTAAAAATTATCCCAAACAAACTTAAATTATACTATAACGTAGTTTGGCAATGCACAAATTTAATGCATTATTGGCTTACTATTTATTAGATTAAATCTAGAAAATTGACGAATTTCCCTTATGCCATTGTTTACATTTTCATTCAGTAGACACATACGACACAATCACTGATTCAAATGTTGCTATTTATATTGTGTTTCTAGAAACAAAAGGTAAAAGCAATCATTGTCATTAATTGATAGTGTCGTCGAAGTCATTTTGTAAACAAGTTATCAATAACGGAGAACTGCACGATAAAACACATAAAACTATACAAGGGCCTGGCGCATCAATACCGGAGAAGTACACTGCAAAAGATAGACAAATAAAACTATACAAGAACATACAGTGCATAACATAATATTATCCACAGAGAAGATAAGCAATAAACCAATTATTATTTTAGGAAAATAAAGAAAAGTAATAAAAACAATACTCTAGTATTCCATATTTCAGAATTGTTATAGTGTAAAACAAATTGCACACACTCGATAGTTTTGGTTGATCAGTCATTGATGGTTATATTACATTTTTAAAGTAACGGTGTTTAAGAATCATGTTCATTTTAAGTAAATTTCTATATTTTTGTTTAGCTGGAATTATATGGTTTGTTTTGTATACAGAAATATGTTATGTTTACTTTATAAATTCCCATCTATCAAACATGAAGTTTTATTTTCTTTATATGTGCCCTACTGCATTTCTTTATGCATCCAGAATTAGTGCTCAGAATGTAGTCTTGATCTTACAAATGCTTTTTGACAAATATTTTTTGAAAGATAACTAATTACACAAATATAGGTCGAGTCGAATGCACTTTAAATCATTTTAGTTTTTATATTAAAAGGTGACATTAAATTTATCCAGAATCTCATAAAACACACGAAACCGGAAATTTACTGTTGCAAGGAGCGCCTACATAATGCATATCTGGTTACATGACATATTCAAAACAACTGAAGGCGATAGAGTTAATATTATTCTTTACGGCACTCCTTGTCTACCATTTACTATTTTAAACATGATGCGAATTAGTGGAGGCCGATAGATAAGGAATTTGGGATGTGGCATTCCACTGTTAGCAACTGTGACGTGCATAAGGGGTACACATTGACTTCTGTGGACTAATTATACGATAATTGCAACAAGTTGCCCGAATTTCTTCAATCAAGAAGCATATCGGGCCCGTATCTACAGGGGGGCGCGGGCCGCGTGAAATGCTCCCCCCCCCCCGGCTCAGAAATTGCTAGCAATCATTAAAGTATAAAGTATTAGACGCCTAGGTAACTACATAGCATGATGATTACAGCGGTCTGTTAGAATGACCTTTCCGGAAATTTCCTCAAAATGTTCCGCCCCCCCCCCCTCCTACCGAAAGGTAATGCCCCCCCCCCCCCGCTTAATGGTGTCTATATACGGGCCCGAAGCCTTTGCGACTAATAATCGCCTATATCGTTGACCACAGAATGACGCCCGCTAGGCATACTATAACAATCTGTCAAAACTGTGGGGGGAAATCGGGGAATCCGAGGAAAACCCACGAGGTTGACTCATTGACAGACCCACTGATACAGCGTGCATGCGCTAACCATTCGACTATCAACCATCAGTCCCCCTCCCGCCCACACCGTTTTCAAAGAAGACATATAAGGCTGTTAATGTAGAACAACCTATAAATAAAAGGAAAAGTAATTATAAAGATCTATAGTTATATTTCAATTACTGTTCTTGTTAAAATGGTTTCCCATGTTGTTTAAACATGCATTATGCAAGAGCAAAATCTGCCTATTACAAGTCTTTATTTAGGCCTGAAATGTTTTCTAAATTATCAATTAGATATTAATTAACTGATCCAGACCATAGTAGTTGGAACAATGAAAGCGGACTTATCTCTTCTAAATTATGTATATGTCAGAAAATATGTATATTGTTAAAATGTATTTGGACCTTCTTAATGGTGTGAAACCCGATATCTTGTATTTCGTGTTATGGCCGGTATTTTGACGTCAAATACCCTCCCCACCCCTCATTTGTTAATTGTTAGTGCCAGTCAATTGTTTTTCTTTATGCAAGTTATGTAAATATAAATTTACATTTTGTAGCAAGCATAAAACATACTTTCCTGTAGTATACGAACAAATATCGAGAATTTCTTATTGGGATCGTTTTTTAAGATTTAATACCCTGCCACCTCCGCTCACTTAATAAATGAAATGAAAGGAAACGGAGTTTAACGTCCTACTATTCTGCTCCGAACTTGGCCGATGAAGACGGGTATATATACAGTGTGCTATCAGGGAAGTTTGGCCCGAACAGCGACACTACGGCCTACTCTTATATCGAATTCCAATTGTCAAGGGAAATTTTACGCCAATGCGTACACGGGGCCTCGGTTTTTCGTGTACCATCCGAACGACTACATAGCTGTCCTGCATCACTGACAAGAGGAAACAACGCCGGAAAATCTATATGAACTTATTCACAGGCACATTCACGAAAACTTGATTTAGAAGAGGTAACACATTCTTTCGTTTGAGCAAAGAAAGGGGTTTGGGTGGTCTAATGAATAGCACGTACGCGCTGTACCATAAGGTCTGCCATTGAGTCAACTGGCGTGGTTTCGATGTACGTGTCGAGGAGTAGGGACGCCTGTCCAATCTCGTGGTTTTTCTCCGGGGCCTCCGGTTTCCCCCCATTCCTAAAGACCCTACGCGCAAGCTAATTATGGAAATAAAATTGAACCATGTGTTAGTTCCTAAATGACCTAGTTGTGTCGAGTGGTTGATAAACTCCATTTCTCCCTGTCACCATCAGACAAAGCCTAATTTCTGAAAATAGACTACTTTCAATTTATTTTCGTTATCGAAGGTCCGGTTCGATTAGCCGTTCTACGCACGTGGTTTCACTAGAGAAATTAAATGAAATGGGTTTTAACACCCTATATATACTGTTCTGCTCCTAAACTGGGCTAATGAAGGCGGATATACGACATACAGTGTGCTATGAGGAAAATTTGACCCGGGCTACGGCCTACTCTTATATCGAATTCCAACTGCCAAGGGATCGTTTCACTAGAGTCGCGGTCACCGAGCGATTGTTCTTATTGGGGGATCGTATCACAAGCGTCGCGGTCACCGACCGATTGTTCTTATTGTACCTGTGCTTATACTCGATTCCCATTATTGTATGGTGACTTATTGTATGCCAGGTTGATTTCTAATGTTCCGGTTCGATGGATATCGAGAAATGTTTTTGGAGAAATGTATTTAGAGAAATGATTTTGAAGAAATGTTTTTAGAGAAGTGTTTTTGGAGAAATGTTTTGCAAGATTTGTATTTGGAGATTTGTATTTTGAAATTTGTTGTTTGATATTTGTTTTTTGTTGTATTTTTCTGATGAAATGTAAATATAAACTAATTTTTGGATTTTCTACAAAAAATAAATATCTTATATTAAAATACATTTTACAAATCTGATATGACAAATGTCTGATTTGTGAAACAAATAGGCCTATTGATTTTAAGATACAAATGTTACTTTTAGTGTACAAATGTCGAAATACGACAACAAATGAAGAAGTAAGAATTAAGGACTAAGAATTTAGAACTAAGAACACTGAATAAAGAGCTGTTTGGTCTTCCATACTTTTACACTATGCAGTTTTTAACTATTATAGTGACAACTGCCAACTCTTTATCTTATACATATAAACACGAACTAGAATATAATATTGGTTCATTTCGGTCATCTTTGATGTTGCAATTCAATTTAGACTCTCGTATTTCGTCGATCATAATTGATTAGAAAATTACAATAAATATTTAAAACATTAATATGTGTTTTGTTTTTTTTTTAATTTCTTTTTTATATAAATTTACGTCCTTTTTAATCTCAGACGGAGATCACGGTGGGAAGGCACTGGCTCGCTAGCCAACATTGGCCGCGAAAGTTCATACAGATTTTCCGGCGTGGTTTCACCTTGTCAGTGGTGCAGAACGGAGGGCCTGGCAAAGACAGCTGTCTAGTCGGTCGGATGGAACGAAAAACCGAGGAACTGTGTACACATTGGCGTGCACGTAAAAGATCTCTTGGCAGTCCGAATTCGATATAAGCCGAAGCGCCGCTGCCCGGGCAAAAATTTCCCTCATAGCACATTGTATGGCGTATGCCCGTCTTCATTAGCCCAGTTGGAGCAGAAGAGTAGGATGATAAACCCCATTTCATTTCATTTCATCTCAAAAGAAAAAAGGTTTAAACTCCTTTAAAGGAAACAATTACATGTACTATCGTTTTCCTGTTATTACTTGTTCCATAAATCTAGGCCTTAATGCAGGAACAATAGAACTATATTTATACAGCTATAAACGTGATGGTTATAGTAGTTTCATTTTAATCTAGAAAATTTCAGATAATACTTTAATTTTAAAAAGGAAAGTCATCAAATTGATTTCTGTATACATGTAAACTCGGAGGACAATACTTATTTTTTTCTTCAAAACATTATGTGTGTGTGTGTGCTATTGAAAAGTGATAATAGCTAAGGGTGAAATGTTACGTAATTCTAATGACATGTTAATTTATTACAACCCCTTATTGTTTATAAAACTGTAATAGATAGAAAGTAACTGACAATATGGCCTGTCTGGTGAACATGCCAATCGTATGATTAATCTATTAATTGTTTTATTTACCATTGTTTTATGTCTTATATTGTACATGTACATTATTCCTCCGTGATTATTTATGTCAACACTTTGATCTAGCCAAGTGATCAGAAGTAATACCCTATATGTGATTATACTTGATACGTCAGTCATTTAGGTCTATCCGACTAACATTAGGTACTATATAGAGAATCTCCTACGAGTGTTTTTTGATATCAAAAAATATCAACACAAGTTGATAAAGTAAAAAAAACGAGGCCCTGCCGAGTTTTTTTTTTACTTTATCAACGAGTGTTGATATTTTTTGATATCAAAAAACACGAGTTGGAGATTTTATTTATCACCCAATCCTTTCTTACATGCACAAATAAATAAATATAATTATTTGGTATAGATTTCACTTTTAAGAATCTAATTACATTACAGCGTAGTGATACATCAGTTTTTTGACAGCAGTTTAGCTATTGCAAAGTCCTATATATTGACCCAGTATTTCCTTCAAGGTCAATTAAATAAAAACAGGTTCTTTTTAACTAAAAAAAAGTAACTTTTTATTTAAAATAAGTGGTTTCTTTAAAATAAAAGAAAGTAGTTCCTTTTTGATTGACCAATCAAATTCTTGTAAAGCGATATCTCCTAAGGAGATATCGCAGTAGATTATGTAATTTATCATACAAGCGATATCTACTGTCAAATGTATTATTGGGTGATAAAATCGGTTATCCGCGGTCCTGTAAGTGCTTGTAGATAATTATTATTATAAGTTTCCAGTATTGAAGATTTGAAGAACCATTCCAGACACTTGTAATATCTGACGGAGCCCACAATCACACAGCCAATAAGATTTATGTACTTGTATGGGTTCTATTTCATTTACTGAGTACAAAATGGTGACTTGGTTGTTATCGTTCTTGGTGTTTAACGACCGCTTCCACCGAGAGTGGACAATTTGTCTTATTTTCATTTTTATTATCTTAGCGCAGTAGCGCACGCACACGCACACGCATATTCCTGAAGCAATGGCCCGAGAAATCCCTCTCTGACCATTGCTGGAATAGC
This sequence comes from Patella depressa, assembly GCA_948474765.1. Lineage (NCBI taxonomy): Eukaryota > Metazoa > Mollusca > Gastropoda > Patellidae > Patella > Patella depressa. The sequence goes on from OX419719.1 coordinate 54,191,833, forward strand.
GTCTGTTCCTTGAACTTATGCGGGAGTGTGTCTATTCTTTCCGTTCAATGAAAGCTATCACTTAAGTACAGCAACATGACAGTCCTTCGTTTCATCTGGGTCTTCCCTAAAACTTTGGACAGTGATTTAAGGTATTAAAACGGTAAAAGTATGTTCGTTTCCAAACAGTATTGTTTACATTTCATTCGACTTGATAGCCTCGTTTGTCACGCAATTAGTTTTACTGCAGTATTCTGCTATGCACGGGTTAATTAGGCATAATAAAATCGTGAGTCATGACGTATACGTTATGTAAACATATTTGGTCCATTATATTGGCAGCTCGTGATTGGTTGGTAGACGGACTACTGATCAATCAAAATTTAACACAACAATATCCACTCATAATAGCAGTGTGTAGTTGGATTACCTCTAATCAGACGCAACACTGCGCGGAGTATGACGCACACGGGGCTTTCCTGTGGGAGAAAACCGGGGTACCCTGGGCAAACCCACGGGGTCGAGGAGGCGTCCCCATCTCAAAGCCACATACGTACACACCAGGGATCGAAACCCCGATCGCAAGTCAGAGTTGATGGACGAGATTTCAGTGGATTTTACCCCCCTTAACAATTACAAATTTAACTATAAATTGGATAATCGAGACTATGTCTCCATTCTCAAGTACCGTTGCTACGATAATTGTCAATCTGTGCTATACATCTTGTCAAAATTTGTGAATATATTACACTTTAAGAAGTATCGGGGAGAAAATAGTTTTGTCCATTGGATACATGACCCCCTAAAGACAATATATTTAGTAGCCCATAAAGTTCCTGAGATATATTTATCGAAAGTTTACCATAAATCATAATACGGCTTATTCGAATTTAGGTCAAAGACGCATGGTGGCATGGTGATCTGTTCTAATCGCAAAAGCCATATAAAACTACTAAAAGCTTTTAAAAACGGAAAAATATTAATATACAAATGCTTATAGATACATTCAGTCAAATTGATCCACTTTGAACCATGATTTTAGCGATTGAATTTTCAGCTTAGCCTCGACCATCATTACTAAAGTCGGTACGATAAAAACATAGTCTCGATTATCCATTTTTTAATTATTAATGAACATTAAGCAGCAAATCGGGCCCTAATCCAGTAAACATCGCAGGCTAGCGTTGACATTGAAAGTTGATTATGGTCTGGATAAGTTAAATAATATCTTATTAATAATTTAGATAACATTTCAGGTCTAAAGAAAGACTTGCAATAGGCTTATTTAGCTCTTGCATAATGTATGTATAAGGTCATATCAAATCTATTTTCGGTTTCTATGATTTCATATAAAAATAAACAACATGACATCCGTTTATGGGGCCAATGTAAAGGCCTTCATAAGAAATCCCAGCTGTTAAGCAGATGTAACAATGAGTGATTTGAATTCAGTCCGAGATAGCTTAACTTTGTCAAAAAATGATATTATGTAATCGTATTCGAATTGATGAATATTTCACCAAATGATACACATGTTATGAGTGGTTTCTGATGTGTTCGATATCACCACAAATTCGGATTCTACGCCCTAAAAACATAGTATTCGACATATTACAACACTATGTTTGGTCAAATAGCACAAAACAAATATTTGCGGCGCCATTTTGGTTACCATGTTGTATTGCCGCCATATTAGATTTTTGCAGACTACGAAAACCTACGTATGATTCCGTGAAAGACATTCTAAAAAAACTTTTAGTGTTGAAATGGCGGAAAATTGAAATTTTGGCTAATTTAGGGGTACCTCATATTCAGGGGGTTTGTACATGGGTGTTAGGCGAGTCGGGGTTCAAATTTTTTCTGTATAATGGATTTTGATACTCCTCCACATATTTTAAGCACTTTACAGCCTGGCTTCCAAAATATTTGTTGAATACTCCCCAACCCCTTACTCATATTCAACAATTAATATCTGAGCACACGCAGCCATTTTAAACCTTCATAATGGCATCAAACTACTATTTATAAAACTAAAACGAGAATCGCTCGAGAATTTTCATAAGACTTCCATTCATTAGTCCTGATCATCGATCGCTATGTAAACTTCCGATTTTCTCTGAAAAAGAACCCAAATCGCGTTTGAAAATCGTAAAGTTTTTTATGTTTGTTAACCCGATAAATTATCAAAGATAGGCTTCCAAGAAAATCGACAAAGTGCACCCCCCCCAACACACAACACCCACACCCACACACACCATTCGTATGCATATATTATCGTAGTTAATCAGTTGAATCATTTAAGTAACAACTACATGCGTACTGTGAATCGGGAACCGTATAACGCATAAATCTATGATGTAACGTCATCGCAGCCATCTTGGGCTTTTACGAAGAGCGTCGCCCCAAGAACAAATACAAAATGAGTAGATCTTGTTTCTGGTCCACAAAAATCAATACTTCTGTTTAAAAAATAAACAAAATTAGTTCGTCTCATATCGTATTCCCTTGTGGTTTATATACCACAGACAAGGAGCTGACAATATATCACTATTACATACTTGACATTAATCTATATATATATATATTTATATAAGTAGAATACGTTCAGGGGAAAAAAAACAAAAAAACCCAATGAAACCAAAAAAAAACCCCACCACTTTACTTCATTCTGATATGCATTAAAAAATAATCTAACAACTGTCAGCCCTCTTCAGATGTTAATAATATGTAAAATTGAAATTTAGCCATACATAATATATTATACATTCGTAAAATAATAATTTCCATGACAATGGATTATAAATAATATCAAGTAAATTACAACCAAGAGTTATTAAGTATATAATACATGATATGAAATTAATTTACATGGTATGATCTGACAATAAGTACAAAACTGTAACAGGAGTAATGAGATCAAATGAAATGAAATGAAATGGGGTTTAACGTCCAACTCCTTTGCACCTAACCTGGGCTAATGGAAGACGGATAATGAGATCAAACAAACGTGTATATAGTACAATAGTTGATTAAAGCTGCTCTTTGGTATAATATAATAGAAATTAAAGATGGCAAAATAAAACTACATTTTATTCTAACGTTTTTACCGCGATAGCAGCACTTCAGGCATTTATTCGTTATCGACATACTTTTCCAATTCATTTTTATTTTCTAAAGTGAAAGTATTTCTTGCCGATATAATCAGTCGTATATTAATACAAGATGAATCCTGACAGGTCACTTTATACCATATTCGGTCAGAATTAAAGCACTTGAAAATTATAGAATTTATCAAGGCCGAGCTTCTAAAGATTATATTGGAGAGTAAATAAATTTTAAATTTTCTCAATTTCATTAAATATAGATCCATATTCTGTTTAGTTGGGCTACACCACTTGAAGTTGTACCGGGGGTAGCGGGAACATCTCACTGTGCCACCCTCTATTGTTCTCTTGGCGGAGGGCGGGGGATTAATCAAGCCAGGGGATTATCGAATACAATGGTGTTAAATGTGTAGTCCGCTTTTTAAAACTACTCGGTTTATTAACAACTTTATTCACAATAAATAACAACAAATACATGTATCAAACATGAATCATAACCCTACTAAATGTGATATGACGTTAGTATATTCAATAGCATTTTTTACTCGATTTACTCAGTTCGATTTTTAGATCATTAATTGATTTTTCTACTCTTATATTTTCGCCTTTTATGGGGCAATCGTCCCCCGTTATCCAATTGAACTATGGTATTTTCAGTGTTTCGACACAATGTTAATAATTAGGGTTTCACACTGCGAAGCTTGTGTGAAACACTATTGTTTTTGTTAAAATTATTATTCTTATTATTAGGCTTTCAGACTTTCGTCTGAAAGCCTATTGTGATTACTAAAATTATTAGGGTTTCACACTGCGTAGCTTGTGTGAAACACTATTGTTTTTGTTAAAATTATTATTCTTATTATTATTCTTATTATTATTCCAATTCCACTTTGACTATATCTCAGCAACTACTTGTCGCATCGTTACGATTTCTTCGGTTTTACTGGAAAAGTGGGTGTGACTTAGAGGATAAAGCTATTTTGAACGTTCTGCGACAATGCGAAATGTCCGAAATCACCGAAGTTATCGTTTTTGAAAATATTGCAGTAATTTAAACAATAATCATTGGATTTTAACTTTCGATACATTTTGGCATAGTCGGAGACAGGGCACATAGCTACGCTACTTTCGATTTTTGATTTTCGGCATATCTTCGAAGATATTAGGCGCCAAATTTCGAAAATTTAAAATTTTACAAAAAACTTTTTTATTTATGAATATTTTTTAGTCGTTTTGTGCACAGAATTAAAGAGTCATCTGACTAGCGCAAAAATAGTAAAAAAAAATGTCTCAGTAATTTTCCTTGGCCGCCATTGGCTAATTCAGTTTTTCAGTCCCAGATTAATTTTTTATTGTTCGATTTGTATAAAACAAAGTTCATATGCTTCGTTGTCTCAATTGTCATTTTTTTTATTACCAAAAGTGTTATCTGTCGGCACCGGAAGTGGCATAATTTTACCAAAAACTACAATTTTGACAGTTATTTTCTTATATCGAAAACAAATATTATTTTTTGGAAAAATTATTTGACTCAAAGAGTGTGCCCTTTCAAGGCGCAAAAAATGTAGGAAGCAGTTTTTTTAATTTCGATTTCATTTTCGAGCAAATTCGATTAAGAGGCTAAAATGGTGTAAAATTGACCTATTTACAACGTATTCAGGCTTTTCAAATTTTAAAATATTTCTTTGTAACTTTTATAAACTTGTAGCTATCATCCATACGAAGAGAATATGCGTGAAAATTAGTTTGTAATATAAGCAGTTGCCGAGAAATAGGCAATTTTGCATGAGTCACTTTTCACATAATTTTGGCTGTAAAAGAATCAATTATTATTCGATTTTCAATTTTCTTTCGCCATTGGATGCCTAATGCCATAGTGGACTATTTCAAACCATTTTACCTCTTACGCCGCCACCGGAAATGACGTCATTTGCTCAAAACTTAAATTTTAGCCTTTAAAAACAATATTTTATTCAAATGAGTCGTACTTGTTATTTTTTTCAAATTATGATATTTGATTCTATTGATCAAATAGATTGAACCCATACGATCATACAGATACCACAAAATGGTTTCTAACTTGTACGGTTGCAGAGAAATGGACAATTTTCCTTAAGTCACTTTTCAAGGTTTTTGGTCTATAAAAGTGTCAGTTATTATTCGATTTTCATAAAATTTTCACTATATGATATCTTATGTCATTGATGATTTCATAGAACTAATTTAACATTTTCAGTATCACCGGAAGTAATGTCATTTTGGCAAAAACTGTATTTTTAGCCTTCAAAACAGATATTTTTTTCAAATGAGTCTGATTTGTAATATATTTCAAATTATGATATTTGATCCCAATCAACAAATCGATTGAACCCATACGATCATATAGATACCAAAAAATAGTTTTTATCATGTACGGTTGCCGAGAAATAGACGATTTTCTACAAGTCACTTTTCAAGGTTTTTGGTCTATAAAAGTGGCAATTCTTATTCGATCTACATACTATTTTCGCCATATGATGCCTTATGCCATTTCTGATTTCGTAAAACTAATTGAACATTTTCATTATCACCGGAAGTAATGAAATTTTTCCAGGATCACTTACAAATAACATATATGAATTGATATTGCTGGATTTGGTTGATTCTTCGTCAATTTTATTTGATGTTTACAATGCTTATGTGGAAACCTGTTCGATGGTTTCATTGGTATCGGAAGTGACATATGTTCAAGGGTAACGTGGCACCGAAAGTGACGTGGCACCAGTGAAACCCGTCATTCCTGCATGCAGGTCTAGTTATTATTTATTATTATTATTTTATTTTTCGGGGGAGCCTATTTCTCAGTGTCTGTAACAGATACAGATCTGGGACGTAATTTTTTATCAGGAAACCATATAGTGGCCATCCCTTCCACTGTATTTTAAACTTCTGCGCAGACCGGAAGTGGCCGAATTTTGTGCGGTGCCAAAAAATTAAAAAACGGCCGTAGATTCGTCAATTCTGTACCTATTTTCATACAAATTACATTTTTGGAAACCCTGAGTCTTTTCTCGGGCGATAGCAGTTGAAAATTTTGCAATTTAGAAACTTCGTCGCTGACTTCTAGCATTCGAAAAATGAAAATATGTTGTTTAAGACACATTTTTTGTTATTTTTCAAAATTTTCAAATTTGACCTACATTTTTGGATACCTGAAGGCAATACGGTTCCAGTAATATAAGTTTCATTCAGAGTCATCGCCCTTTATTTTTCGATTTTTTTCGAATTTTCTTCACATTTTGTGAGCTTAAGTTTCGTTTTACGGCCGGATCGACGTTTCTGAAATTCCTGGAACATGAAGTAATATGGTCAAACCACCGTTTAAAGCAATTTCAACAACAATCCGTAAACCGGAAGTAGTCGAAATACTATGCGATAATTTGAAAAAAACGTGAAAAATTGGTGTTTTGGGTAAAAACACGATTTTTCCGTCCGATATCAACGGATTAAACAAATTAAGGTATCATTTGGTCGGGCGGTAATTGGACCACTGAATGATACCCAATTCGTACGGACACGATCAGCAGGAAGCAAAATATGGCTCGCTGAAAATCAAGTATTTTCTGATTTGGAGCGTTTTTAGATGCCTGTATCTCGAAAACTGCTCCACAGTTTTTTATGAAACTTTCTCTATCGAGAGACCTTGCAGTAGTCTTGTGTACGAAACATTCCATAACGACTTTGAAATATCTGGAAAAGGTGAAATAACGGACTGAAAATCGAAAAAAGTCGAAAAATCGTGAAATTTTGGAAAATGCTCTGCTATTTTTTTATTTTAAGAGATTTTCAAAAAAAAATTGTATATTCAGATAGCTGACCTAATTAGGATTCTATCGATGTATAATATGTATGTAGTTATTGAAATTTAATTTTCGATATTTTAAATTTTTTGCATTTTTGGCACTTTTGAACCTAGGATTTCTCAGGGGCATTTTATCTGATCAGACAATGTAATATATCATTACAGAGCCCTGTGGCTATTTTAGTGCCTAAACCGGTTATCAAAACTATATCGACAATAATAACCATACCGGAAGTATTCAAAAAATGTAAAAAAAAGGTTAAAAACTATGTCGCACTTGCAAAAAACTTGATTTCTCCCTTAGGTAATAGCGGACCAAAAGAACTAAAGTGTCGTTGGATAGCCCTATTAATGGACCATCATATGGTATCTAAATAATACGATATCGATGGTAAGGAAATAAATTATTGTGTGCCAAAAATATAGTATTTTCCGATTTTTTAACATTCTGAGACGTCCTTTCCTCGAAAACGACGCCGCAGATTTTTCTTAAACTTTTCTTACTCAAAGTCCTATCGGTTGTCTATATAGTGAATCAAAAATGAAAAGCATTGAAATAATATAGGTGGTCCAAAAATGGCATCAAACTTTGAAAAAATTGAAAAATCGTTAAATTTTTGTAAACGCTCTTTAGTTTATCCTTTTTTTTCAAAACTGCTCAATGGATGTTTCTGACATTTCTGGTACAGAAAGTTAAGTATCCAAAGAACTTCGTAAAGCTATCACAACAACGATCGTAAAACCGGAAGTAGTCGAAAAAATGTCCGATATTTTGAAAAAAATTATTTTTTTTACAAAAAAATCTTTTTTATTTATGAATATTTTTTGATGATATTTTACACGGGGTTAAACTATCATCCTACTTGAGCAGAAATGAGAAAAATAAATTGTCTCGGTAATTTGTGTTAGCCGCCATCGGCTAATTTAGTTTTTCGTACCCAGAAAAATTATTTATTGTTCGATTTGTATAAAACAAAGTTCATATGCTCCGTGGTCCCAATTGTAATTTTTTTTGTTACGGTGAAATTTTTCTGTCGGCAACGGAAGTGACGTAATATTAACAAAAACTACAATTTTGACAGTTCGGTACCACTTTTTGAAAGCAAATATTATTTTTTTTCAAAACTGATATAACTAAATGGATGCACCCTGCAAAGGTGCACAAAATCCTTAGCTCATATTTTTAAATTTCAATTCCATTTTCGGGCAATTTCGAATAAAATGTAAAATAAAGTGTAAAATTCAGTTATTTACAATTCATTCAGCGTCTACATATTTTAAAATATTTATTTGTAATTTCCATAAACTCGTAGCACTAATCCAGACGAAGAGAATGTATGCGAAAATTAGTTTGTAATATGAGCAGTTGCCGAGAAATATGCAATTTTGCATGCATCACTTTTCACGTTATTTTGCCTATGCAAGAGTGAATTATTATTCGATTTGCAATATTTTTTTCCCATTTGATGCCTAATGCCAATTTGGACTAGGTCAAGCCAATTTTACATTTTCACTGTGACTGGAAATGACGTCATTTGGGCAAAAACTGTATTTTTAACCTAAAAAACTAAAATTTTATTCAAATCAGTCTCCCTTATAATATTTTTAAAATTATGATATTTGATTCTCATCAACGAATAGAATGAAGCCATAAGACCATACAGATACCACAAAATGGTTTCTAACTTGTACGTTTACAGAGAAATAGGCGATCTTCTATAAGTCACTTTTCAAGGTTTTTGGTATATAAAAGTGTCAATTATTATTCGATTTTTATAATTTTTTTACCATTTGATACCTTATGCAATTTATGACTTCTATGAACCAAGTTAACATTTTCAATATCACCGGAAGTAATGTAATTTTTGCAAAAAAACGTATTTTTAGCCTTCAAAACAAACATTTTTTAGAAGTGATTTATATTCATTATTCGTTTAACTTTATAACGCCTGACTCTAATGGGCAGTAAGAGTGAGTCAATACCATCATATTGATATCAAGAAAAGGCTTCTAGCATGTTCCCTTGTCGAATAATAACCAATTTTCCCAGGGTCACTTTTAAGTTTTTTACCTTCTTAATTTCAGTTTATGGGTTATAGGTTAATTATTTATTGCCCGAAATGTATAAAACAACGTTTGGATTTTGTATGTTGCGAATTTTCGACTTATTTTTCACCTATAAAAATATCTTTCGGCACCGGAAGTGACTTAATTTTGACATAATTTACAATTTTGACTGGTCTTTTCGCCAGCAAATATTACTTTTACATATGATAGAGGGTGTCACTAAAGCAAAACAACCTAAAGTATAGTTTGGTAGCTCAATGGATCGGCTATGGTATAATAAATTTCCTGTATGATTCCTGAAAGCCGGTTCAGTGCTGCTTGCAGGTCTAGTTATTATTATTATTCTTCTTTTGTTTTGAGTAGATCTCAGCAACTACGTGTCGCATCGTTACGATTTCTTCGGTTTTACTGGGAAAGTGGGTGTGACTTAGAGGATAAAGCTATTTTGAACGTTCTGCGACAATGCGAAATGTCCGAAATCACCGAAGTTATCGTTTTTACAAATATTGCGGTAATTTTAACAATAATCATGGGATTTTAACTTTCGATACATTTTGGCATAGCTGAAGACAGGGCACATAGCTGCGCTACTTTCGATTTTTGATTTTCGGCAAATCTTCGAAGATATTAGGCGCCAAATTTCGGAAATTTAAAATTTTACAAAAAACTTTTTTATTTATGAATATTTTTTAGTCGTGTTGTGCACAGAATTAAAGAGTCATCTGACTTGCGCAAAAATGTTAAAAAATTTTGTCTCAATAATTTTCCTTGGCCTCCATTGGCTAATTCAGTTTTTCAGTCCTAGATTAATTTTTTATTGTTCGATTTGTATAAAACAAAGTTCATATGCTTCGTTGTCTCAATTGTCATTTTTTTTATTACCAAAAGTGTTATCTGTCGGCACCGGAAGTGGCATAATTTTACCAAAAACTACAATTTTGACAGTTAGGTACATTTTTTGAAAACAAATATTATTTTTTTGAAAAATTATATGACTCAAAGAGTGTGTCCTTTAAAGGCGCAAAAAATGTCGGAAGCAGTTTTTTTAATTTCTTTTTCATTTTCTAGCAAATTGGATTAAGAGGTGAAAAAAGGCGTAAAATTGACCTATTTACAACTCATTCAGGCTTTTCAGATTTTAAAATATTTTTACGTAACTTTTATAAACTTGTAGCTATAATCCATACGAAGAGAATGTATGTGAAAATTAGTTTGTAATATAAGCAGTTGCCGAGAAATAGGCAATTTTGCATGAGTCACTTTTCACGTAATTTTGGCTGTAAAAGAATCAATTATTATTCGATTTTCAATTTTCTTTCGCCATTGGATGCCTAATGCCATAGTGGACTATGTCAAACCATTTTACCCCTTGCGCTGCCACCGGAAATGACGTCATTTGCTCAAAACTTAAATTTTAGCCTTCAAAAAACAATATTTTATTCAAATGAGTCGTATCTGTTATTTTTTTCAAATTGTGATATTTGATTCTATTGATCAAATAGATTGAACCCATACGATCATACAGATACCACAAAATGGTTTCTAACTTGTACGATTGCAGAGAAATGGGCGATTTTCCTTAAGTCACTTTTCAAGGTTTTTGGTCTATAAAAGTGTCAGTTATTATTCGATTTTCATAAAATTTTCACCATATGATATCTTGTGTCATTTATGATTTCATAGAACTAATTTAACATTTTCAGTATCACCGGAAGTAATGTCATTTTGGCAAAAACTGTATTTTTAGCCTTCAAAACAGACATTTTTTTCAAATGAGTCTGATTTGTAATATATTTCAAATTATGATATTTGATTCCAATCAACAAATGGATTGAACCCATACGATCATATAGATACCAAAAGATAGTTTTTATCGTGTACGGTTGCCGAGAAATAGACGATTTTCTACAAGTCACTTTTCAAGGTTTTTGGTCTATAAAAGTGGCAATTCTCATTCGATTTACATACAATTTTCGCCATTATGCTGCCTTATGCCATTTCTGATTTCATAAAACTAATTGAACATTTTCATTATCACCGGAAGTAATGAAATTTTGCCAGGATCACTTACAAGTAACATATATATAAAATGAATTGATATTGCTGGATTTGGTTGATTCTTCATCCATTTTATTTGATGTTTACAATGCTTATGTGGAAACCTGTTTGATGGTTTCATTGGTATCGGAAGTGACATATGTTTAAGGGTAACGTGGCACCGAAAGTGACGTGGCACCAGTGAAACCCGTCATTCCTGCATGCAGGTCTAGTTTTAAATATATTTGGGTGGCATGTTCCGGTTTTCTTCAATTTACTTTGCCATCCCTCAACGTGATTAGTTGTCCGTGAACCATCTGTGTTGAAGTGATTCCACATAGCTTCTCCGTCGCTTTCTACCACTTGTTCAGTAACATAATTTGCAAACTTTAAAATATTGTCATCCTCCAAATCAGCTTCTTCTAAGGCATTCAACCCAACGTTGTCTATATCAAATAATCTCACAAATGGGAGGCCAGAATAATATTTAAGATACTCGTTAACCGATGAAACGTGAACCTAACTTACATATTTTAATCATTAAAATAATTAAATCTTATATAGGTGAATAGTACTAATAAGGATACAGTCTATAATCCTTTGTTTACTTAAACTTTCTCACCACTACCCTATAACACCAGTTGATTAGGTGGCACAATGAGATTAAACCGGGGTAGCGTCGTGGGTCATACGAACGTCTTTTGATCCTATGACGTCATCCATTGAATAATCAATCGGCGTTGACGTTTCTGGGTTAACCCACAGTTCCGTGCAGAACACGCCAAGAACTCGCTGTAACAGACCGTTTCATTAGCTAATTCCCAAGAACGCCTGTTCAACCAGAACGCCTGTTATATAACAACTCTTCCAAATCCAAGTGTTGTGGAGACAAGCAAAACGAAATTTTGAACTACAAAAAACGAAACGAAATAGAATCTGTGTTTTAATCCGATGACGCTTTCTTTGATTGTCCGGGGCCAAGGTGGGTTTGACCTACTGATTCAGTGTTGACCGATTAACTTGCTCGATAAAATTCTATCCTGCTATCGTCTAACTTCTATCCTCAATTGGTGTAATTTCCAAGGCGGATTAAGGAACCGACTCATTCCGAAGGAGGGTTTCGGGGCCGTCCCTCGGAATAACATCGCTGTAGAACACTTTCCTGTATGTTTAGATACAAACTGGAACCGATGATTTCGTTGTTCAAATTTGTAGCAACTTGACTAATAATGATGGGCAGTGATTAATAACACACTCCTTGGAAACAAAAATGACCCGTAAAATAGCACAACACAAAATATGAGACAATGAACAAAATAAGTTTCTTTCAAGCTTTGCTGACTTGATGACTTCTCGAGATCAATATAATCCACGGGCTTTATAGGTGACAGTAAGGGTCTTCGGTCCAGAGATTAAGTGAAAGTTATTTTAATTGTTGGATACGTTAATGTTTGAAAGAAATTAAGTAAAGCAAATTAGTTGAATGTTAATTCTTGTCCATGTAAAAATGATATTTTTGTACAGGTTACTACTGGTAGCATGACATTACCTGTAGTTAAGATAGGTAAAGACAATCTTAGCGGTTTCAAAACCGTCAGAACTGCACAGATCAACCTACTAATCTGAGCCTCAAAATTCTGCATAAAAGACTTTGATCACGGATGTAAATCATGAAATTTCAAACTACATGTATAATATTTTAACAAAGTTGTTTTTATTATCTTAATCCTCGACCAATTAGAAACGACCTCATCCATATACATATTAAGTTTTAAGTTTTTATCAATAAAGCCCAAATAAATTTGGAGGAAGGAGGTTGGTGCACTGCTTTCTCAATGGGATATAGCCAGGACTGGGCGGAGTTAACTAATTAATTACGTTCGGCCTACTCTTATATCAAATCCCAACAGCGAAGTGATCTTTTGCGTGCACACCAATGTGTATACGGATCCGAACGATTAGACAGTTGTCCATGTCAGGCTTCCCGTCCTGCACCACTGACTGGTATCCAACTTGCGACTGCCACCAGACTAGCGAGCCGGCGTCTTACTCACTTAGCCACCGTGACTACGATTCATCATCAATGAGCGTAGAGCAGATCGAAATGTAAGTCGGTGAATATCGCAAGCTAGCGGTGACATCGAACGTTGATTATGGTCTGGATAATCAATGTCTAATTAATAATTTAGATAACATTTCAGGCCGAAAGAAAGACACCAAACGATGCCAAAATGATGGTTCCTAAAGTAGATATTTCAAAATTCTTAATTTATTCGATGATCATTCTAAATAAGTAAAGTTTAAATGAAGAAAATGCATTTCTGTACAATTGATTTTAGATGTCCAACCGTACAGTATAAGTTTCCCTACACTGGTAACGGTTAATTATTTGATAATTAAGCCAATCAAGGAAATCTATGTTGACAATTATATGATGTTTAATTAAACGATGTTAATTTCTAGGTGAAAACAATAACTGCCCCTTTTTATGACTAAATGAAATGCGAGAAATTTAAAAACAAAATTTGGAGCCAAAGAAATTTGACAAGTATGTAAATGAATATTATTATTATTTTTAAAAAAAACCCAAAACATCATAAACAAACAAGCAAGTAAGTAAATAAATAGGTAATGTTGTCTTGTGGTGCCTGATAATAGAGGTCGAAGGTTAATATAGAATTTCATTGATGGCAAAAAGTGTCTGGCTTAACTTGATATAAAATGTATCAAATCGATTTTATGGGAAAAGGGAGGTAATCGCGTTTTGAATTAATGGAATGTTTCTATCACCGTTAAGGCTTGTCACATTATTTCCATTACATTTTTCTTGTAAAACCTATTTTTTTTTTAAATTTTTTAAGTGAAGTCTGTCCGGCGCCAGAACAGAGCAGTGGACACTTATGGCTGGCAGCTGGATCCATTCATTTAATTTGACGTTTGTTTTTTCCGCAGGTTTGCTCTGTGTGTATTGCAATTCTCCTTCGCTTAGCCAGCCCAGCTCACACCACACTAAGATGCGGGCATTTCTGTCGCCGACGATAAAAAATTAAAAGTCGCTTAGTGTGCGCGCCCGGTCGCTGATTTCTGACAACAACCCGCGTAGTGTGTCCACCTCGGCGACAATTTGAGCGACAACCAAGGAAATCAAATTACTTTTCAAAACAATAATTTTTGTCTCAATAAACGTGCGAATTTTCAGTTTTATTTTGTTAGATAATCGTAAGAGAAAAATGTCGAATGTACATGGTGGGGCCAGTGGGCTGTTCCGTGTATATAACCAATCGTGTGTAACTAACGATTGACAACTAACTGATAGGCCACTGATCTTTCACTTCTCTGCAAGTAGAGTGGGTCTGCAGGTCAGCTAGTCTCTGTCACCCCCCCCCCCCCCCCCGAAAAAAAAAATATTCTACGAACGCTGAAGACGAAAAGTTTCTGGGTGACCGACACTAGCAGCCAGCTTGTATAACAATACTCAATTAATTTAAGCGTAATATATCGGCATTGTTTGGTAATGAGTGACCACGTAGCTTTCTTTTTATATAAATACAAGGGCCGCCTGATTTGACGTCAGTTTATAGGCCGCCGTCTCATCGTCATCGACAAAAAACAATACCAATCAAAGTATTCGACGCACTGCTGACGAAGATGCATTTTGAAGAGTCACATGACGAAACACGTGACAGTTTGTATTTTTGTGAGATCAATAGTCTCTATCACCCAGAAAAATAATCTACGACTAATAGAATACAATGTAATAGTCATTGGCTAGATTATCCAGTCTTTTCACATTATCATAAACAACGTCCAAGGGAGATAACTCCTCTCAAAACAAGATGTTTACGCGAATGAAATTAATTCAAGATTGTCTTTTCAAAAAATCCATTTGATTGCATGCCAGTTCAGCATCAAACACTCTTAATTTTTTTATTGCGAAAATTCTCTCTTCATGGGATATCTATGCCTTTTAAATAATCCTAATTCGTCGTCACGATTCATATTTGTTTATATTAATGCAAGAATTGTGGGATTTATTATGGGAAAGGGGCGCAACTCTTACTTGAGTTGACCAAAGATACTGGATAATCAACCACATTAAAAACCAAACTCCCGGTTACGCATGGGCAATGGCCTTTACGTTAAATATTGACAACGGCTCCAGACCCTCCGTATGTTGAAGACTAGGGAGGTTGTGGGTGACCAAGACTACGTGATCAATAAAGTCGTCGTGTAGTCTGCTCACTGCACGTAAATTGCGACAATACTTGTCTCCAAACTAGTCGCTTTTAAGCGTGTGCGCCAGGCTTTAGATAAGGGTATTGTCGTTATCCATGTCGGTTATTGACATAACTATAACAGCCTGAAGATAGTTTTAAGTTCATTCTCTAATCGTGAGCATTATTAGTGTAGTAAATTTAGAAATAGAAAGTAAAGAGAAACCGTGTTTAGAAACAATTTATATGACTGGCGCCAAGTATACTGTAAATTAATATGCTGGAGATGACCAGATCATCTCTTTGCCATAGAGATTGGATATTTAGCATTTGTGGTAAAATCAATTTGCCCTAGGTAGAGACATTTTGAATGACACAGTATAAAGTTTACCCACGGTAACATTAGAGGTTTCTAAAAACTGATTGGAACAAATGAATGAAATATGGTTTTAACTTCCTACGGCTATACGACACACAGTGTGCTGTGGAGACAATGCTGTGCGGACAGCTATTGGATAACTGTCAAAGGTTCTTTTACCACACGGTACCTCCGTTTTTCATGCCATCGGAACGACCTGCCATGCTACTAGTCCTGGACACTTAGACCGAATCTCGGACTTCTTGGAGTCAGCCAGCATCTCACTCACTGACCCACGATAGATAATAAAACCGAACCAGGTGGAATTTAAGTAAAGGCACAGATGAGTATGAATAGCTATGCGAACTCCTCAAATGTGATGTGATATCAGGAATACCAGAGCAAATATCGATTACAAATGGACTAGGATACTTGAGATCTCTCTCACAGATGAGCCAAGTATGGTTAATTATTATTATAATAAGGGACACGTTAAGGAGCATTTTGACAATTTTAAATTATTTTGAGTTTTCCACAATGGTACACGACATATACATTATAATATGGTTCGGACAATGATCGTTTTCTGAAAGGACATTTTAAGGATAGTTGTGTGAAATTAGGTTACATTGAGTTTTTCCCCAAATGTAAATGGTACAAAGCATAGACATCATCATATGGTTGGGAAAATGCTCGTTTTCTGAAAGGACGCTTTGAGCGTAGTGAGAACTTACATTATATTGGATTTTCCCAAATATAAATGGTACAAAACATAGACATCATATGGTTGGGGAAATGGTCGTTTACTTACATGACACTCTAATTAGCGTATTGAGAAATGTTAAATTATATTGGGTTTACCTCAAATATAAATGGTACAAAATATAGACATCATAATATGGTTGGAAAAAATTGGAATTTTGACAGGACACTTTAAGGAGCATAGTGAGAATTTAAATTATGTTGTGTTATTCCCAAATATAAATGGTACATACCATATACATCTTACGATTTGGAAAATAATCGTTTTCTGACATATGGTTAGGAAAATAGTCTTTGTTTTGACAAATATAAATAATCCAAAGAAAAAAAGCCATTGAACAAATAAAAAAAAAACCCTAGGATTTGTAGTGATACCTTTAAACATGTTGAGTAAGGCATCCACGCATGCGCCTTATGTGAGTAAAACTGTGTTGCAAGGCTTTCATAAAATTGAAAACGAAATGAAACGGAGGTTAACGTCCCACTTTTCTGCATCCCAAAATTGAAAACTGTTCTAAATTATAATTTAGACAGCATAATGTATCCTAGTTAATATCAAATAGTTAATAACTTATTCCAACATAATTCCGCGCAATATACCAATCTGAACGACATACTAACCCTACCTGCAGAGTGACTCTGACACAATGAATAGCCATGAGGTCACATCAACAAAACAAATGTCAACACCGTCATTATTTTCATTATCAACATTACAAGACACATTGTAACATGCTTCAGGGTAAACCCTGCTTTTTGATTGGTCAATTAGACACTGTCTATTGGACAATAACACCCTTCTGTTTTAGTAATGTCTTTTAAAATCCTAAAAAAGCATGTTACAATGTCGATAAACACTTCCTGTTTCGCATTTAGAGGGGTGTTATTGTCCAATAGACATGTCCTGAGATTTTACATTAGAACCCTCGACGCTATGCGTCTCGGGTCCTAATGATCTCAGGACATGTCTATTGGACAATAACACCCCTCTAAATGCGAAACAGGAAGTGTTTATCTCCTAAATGTTACATTGTAAACAATACCCTTCTGCAGCCTTTAGGACTGTAAAATCCGTACAGCCATAACGTCTTATCGCTTCTTCACAAAAATAACATATGATCTATAACTCTACATTTGACGTCGGCATTTTGCACCATTTTGTGCTTAGGTCATGTCTATTTCAGATATACACATGCTGATGTTTTTAGTGTGGGGATTGACTAATAGTTAATTTATTTCAGTTCTAAACAAAAATTTAAAACTTTAACGCAATTTTTAAAAAATAGCCAAATTCTGGCTGGGATTATTGAACAAAATGGCCATTCATTAAAAACGTGCGGAAAAAAAGCCAGCTACCATTTAATTTTCGTACGTTAGTTACGTACGGCAATACACGTGACTGATATATTTCTACTTTTAATCTCCGAAATATTTAGCTGAAGTTTGAGATGGCTAAGTTATGATCTTCTTTAATTATATCACAATATAATAATACCCACGCGCTGTGCACATTATTCACCCACTTACTGTACACGTCATGTAAGAATTCTGTTAAATTTTACATGAATATACCATGTTCGCATTACAATTATAAAGTACACTTGCAACGTCCACCAATTTTACGGGTTAAACACCTTCCAAATATAATTTTATCATCGATATCATTGATTCGTAGAAGATTTGAATAGCCCGGAAGTGGCGCATTTTAAGGTAAGCATTAAAAAGTTTAAATTGGTGGACACCATCATTGTCCTTTAAATAATTATTTATAGGAAATCTTTAATGAAAGAAACAAAAAATTACGTTTGAAGGCATAGGGTAATTTCAATCAAATTCTGTCTAAACAATAGAAAGTGTCCTATATTCAGTTTTTTAAAATACTAAATACATACGTAATTCAACGGCCATAAAGACTAAAGTCACCTCTGTTTTAACTAAAGTCACACCTATTCAATGAAGACTAAAGTAACTTCTATTCAATAAAGACTAAAGTATGGGGAAAACAATCAATTAAAACACTTTGTGGATAACAATTACTCTAGTTCATTTCAAATTATTCTATATCTCGAATCTACCCCTCCCTATTCAAACAAAATTCGAAGCAGTATTACATGCAAGCAAACTACGTTCATCACTTTCTTTTAAAACTATTTTCATCTTAAACACAAGCAAACTAAATATACAGTCTATCAAAAGGAAATCCATCTCATAATACATTCAACAAGTATATAATCGTTATTCAATAACAAAGCTAAATTCAGCCTATATTCAAAATAAAATTTTCCCTTATTCACAAACTAAATTCACACTATATTCAAACTAAATTCATTCCATCTTCAAACTAAATTCAACCTATATTCAAACTAAATTCACCCTCTATTCAAACTAAATTTATGTTTTTCACAAACTAAATTCATCCAATATTCAAACTAAATTCATCCTATATTCAAACTCAATTCAGCCTCTATTCAAACAAAAATCAAACTATTCAACCGATACTTAAAATGAACTAAATTTAATGAATCTGTTAAATAAAATAATCACCATTTCGAGCTAAATTTGTCAATGATCAGTGATACATTCAAGGTTAAGCATCTTCGCAATTCAAATAACATCTCAGGAATACAATAGTTAGATCCAAGGGATAAATTTAGTTTGCGTATATATTAATTCAGTTTAAAAATGGGCAAATGTAATTTGAATAGTAGTGAATTTAATTTTAATAGAGGATTATCTCATTATGCTTTCTTTTTATACGCCGAAATTGAAATGTGGTCGTATATTGCCGTCGCTCCCGTCCGTCGGTCCTCCCGTCTGCCCGGCGTTCAATGTGGTCGTATGTTTCATTGTCTGGCAACCTATTTCAAATTAAATGCACTGTGTACGATTTAATAATAGTTAAAATATAACTAATGAAAAATGAATAGGTTGAAATGTTTCATTCAAATTAATCTATTCTGAATTTCTGAGCCAAGTTTTGACTGTTTGGTGATATTGGTAGATCGTAGCAACGGTACTTGACAACTGAAACTAAGCCTCAATTGTCCATTTATCGTTAAATTTTTAAATCTCATGGATATTTAAATCCATTAACGGACAATATTGGTGTCATTCATTATCACATATGTGATAGAACTGGTTAAACACATGTCAAATATAATTTTAACACAGAGATCATTGCTACGATAGATGAGTAATAAAGGTTTCAACAATCGAAGGTGGCGAACGCGAAAGGACAACACGAGTTATCCCTCTATATAACTGACTTAAGTGATGGGTGATAACAGATACATGGGCGATTTTCTGCTCACTAATAATTCTTTCGAAGACAAAAGTTATGTCAGACTGTGAGAGGATATCTGACAATTAATTAATAAAATTAATTGACTGCCACTAAATAAGAGGACACGAAAGAAAAACAGAAAAAGTCCGTGCATTACCATGTTTTTATAGGGTATAGAAGGAATAATGACACGCAATTACTTTATTGAATTGTCAGATATTCTCTTGCAGTCCCATAAAACAACTTTTGGTCTTCGAAGAAATTATTAGTGAGCAGAAAATCGCCCGTGTATCTGTTATCACTTGCCACTTCAGTCAATTATATAGAGGGATAACTCGTGTTTTCCTTTTGCGTTCGTCACTTTCTTTTGTTTCATATATTATGTAATAATGACTGACACCAATATCGTCCTTTAAATGTCGGTCACGCGATGGTCTAAAGTAATGACCATAGGCTTGGCAATGGCATGTTAATAAATGTCTAAATAACATTTGAAGCATGGAGGACCTTTTTTTTGTTAGATCTTCAGGTTGTAATCTTTATTCAGTGAGAAAGCATTTGGTCTGATTTCCTTTAAAAAGAAAAAAGAATAATAATACATATTTGTTTGATTTTGTTTTGTTATATGTAACTAGTTTTGTCTTTTAAAATTAAATAATATACCCGGAAAGATAACCTCAAAGAAATAAGCATTACACATAAGCCTTTTGGAAGACAGGTAGCTTGCTGTTTTTGTAACTGGTTTATTTATCCACTTTCACGTTTTGACCGCAAACTTAATCTAGCTTATCGATCGCAGGTGTTTTAAACCGACCTGACGTTTTTTTTTCCAAGACGGTTTATTTTGACCGTCTGAACTTTTCGGCTAAATTGCAATCAGCGAGGTTAGATCATGCGAATTTCAATACCCTATTTGTTGAAATTTGTGGTGTAAATCTAGAAATACGCGTGCGTAATTAACTAAAAATTTTGCCCTTCCATGGTTGAGTCTGTTTAGTTTGGTTAACAATTTGACATTTTACAAATGTTTCGCGGTAAAGGCGGTTGGTAACAGATGGCGCTGTTAACAATTGTATGGGGGCTGATCGGGGACATATAAAATCTCACACTTTTCATAACGGACAGATTAAAATGATAAACTATTTTATGTAAAAAAGCAATCCTACATGAGAGTGAATAAATAAATATAAATAGGTAACTTTTAGATTGGTGTATCTTTTCCCCTTAAAATTATAATATATTTTACGTACACAAGTAAAGTATTTTTGATATTATTTCAGCTTTCTATCGGGTCATGCTTCCAAATCATCGTGAGCCGCGGTGGCTCGGTGATGAAGAACCTAACTCGGTCTCGGGTTCGCTCCCGATTTTTGTCGGGCACTAACAGTTGGAAAGCACGCTAGAAAACCTGAGCAATTTTCTCTTCTAAATACGGGAGCGAACCCAAACTGATCCCGCAGTGAATATACGCTTGGCCGCTACAATCACTGATAAGCATGACATCGACGAGACTTAATATCGGCATATTAACATTTTTACTCCGACAAATTAAATTCTCAAACATATTTTTGAAGTATAAGAAAAATTAATAAAGACGTTTGAAGTATTTGTAGTTAAAAATTATTTCCTATTTAGTGTAAATGGGTATCAAAATGAGTAAAAGGCATCATTTTGCCCGAAGCAGTTAGGTGTTGTGTAAACAATGCACGAGCCGTTGAGCTAATGACTGACGCCACGTGAAGTCAATACACGTGCTGTAGACAATCATCTGTGACAGAGATAATTCGTAAGTAATTCTCTGTGAAACAGATTTGAGCGAACCCAGGACCCCCGGGTTACCGAGCCGATGACTTACTCATCGACACACGGCGGCTAGCGATGATTTGGAAGTCTGACCCGATATGGATTACTTCAACGATATCAAAAATACTTTCCTTGTGTGCGTAAAGTATTTTATATATTTGTGGGGAAGAAACAAACCAAACTAAGCATTACCAATTTATATTTATCTATTCACTTTCATGCATGACGTAATGAGTTCTTACTATATATTATTATTCTTTTAGAAAACAAATAGGTTAAAACAATCGATAGTGCATTATTTGTGAAAATGCACAATAAAATAGCCTAGAATAGTTTGATTTTGTGCATAAAATATTTTAGTATTTTTGACAGAAAAATGTCGTCATGTCTGTCGAGTTGTGGATATTGCGCGATTTTGCATGTTCCCAATGAGCCACCATACAATTATAAATGAGCTTAAGAATTTTGACGCATTTACCTCGAAACATTTGTAAAATGCCGAATGCTAACGAAGCTAAACTGGCTATAATAAATTAAAATTAATAATCGAAATAGAACAAAATTCAAATTCTACCTGCAGTATTTAAAAATAAGTCATATAAATAAGCATTTTTACATGTTTAAATAGCCAATTTAACATGTTCATAGAAGTATTATTAGTATAGGTCTTAATGGGTCAAGGGGGAATGCTCCATAGACACGAAGCTAGTTGGCCGACATTTTAAGTCATCAATCAACATTAAGTATACTTGCACCTTCATTCGGTACAAAATTTAGTCTTTAGTCCACCGTGCAATATTTAGTCTTTGTTCGTATGAAATATGTGAAGCGGAGAATAACCGTATAACAACAGAACATATTAATTTTTGGATATGGCGACCATTCAGAGCAGAGAACTATTAATTGTTCTCTGTGCGCAGAGGGTATAACGGCAAGCTTAATCATGATAAAGTTGTCAGTTACATAATAATGTTGCAATACACAAAATTAAACCCGTACCATCGTCGCTCTTATGACATGAAAATATTTTAAAAAAATGAAATTATATTCTGTCTGACTTTCACCCATATTTGTAATAAGGGTAGGTGGGGACTAAATATCAAGATGGCGAACGTTCACAGATGTTACCAAAATTATGCAGATTAAATTGTACCAAAGTGGGATAACAAACTTTCATATAGTATGAGATTACTTTATATGCTGAAATTGTGAGCTCCAACTCCAACTTTCTTTCAGTCGCAATGAAGAGTGTGGCTTAATGCATCTTTAGCGAGTTTATGACTTGTCGAGTTTATGACGTTTTCCGGAAAGGGTAGGAAGGTTTCACCAGGAAAAGTCTGTAAGGTATACGTGATATGTAATATGACTTGGCGAAGGAACAATATCCGTAGCAATTATTGCAGCGATCCATAAGGGCGAGATGTGGGTTGGGATTGGCCCATGGACGGACCTTGGATATGGCTAGCCATTAATTTTTTGAATTGTTTATGTCCGGCGGTTTCTTTTCTAATAATACATAACGACTATTGATAAAATAGGACCAAGGCATATTGCTTTGTTCGCTAAAAACATGAATAAATTTCTGACGTCACACAGTGGTCGTTCCCGTATGCCGTTACACTACATGTATTTACAGTTTAGTAGATCTTTAAAATTTTTAATTTCTTTTATTGTATTCAATGTGTCTGTGATGTAACGTCAGTGGGAAAGGCAGCTAAATCGGGTGCATCCATACGTTATTCCACCCTTGTTTGTTTCCGGAGCATATCTCCAGAACCTTTCAGGATACATTTACGGAAATTTTCGATTTTTCCACCGAAGGAAATGTGTCTTGGTTTCTGGTATGTGCTAAGTTTAGTATGTCGGATTATATGGACACAGACCACTAAATATTTCTACTCCGTCACGAATGTAGGGCCAAAGTTAATTTTAGTCTTTCTTTCTCCTTTCCCCTTTCCCCCTTTTGCATGGCGATTTAAGTTGATTTTTTGGAGTAGAATTAAAACAAAAAAAAAAGGGTTTGAAAATACATTCATGATTTTGAGGCCGAAGGATACAAACGTTGTGAGTTTGGTAACGTTGAAATATAGGGCCGGAAATTGCATGTTTACTTGTCTCTGCTTCAAGCTTGGGTATCTCAAATTTTTCATGGTGAACCTCATTCATGCAGAAAGCGTTTTAACCAACGAAAATTTTGGAAAAAGTTAGAGCCGGTCTAAGGGACGAGGATTAACATTAAAGTCAATGGGGAAATAATTAGTGATCTGTCGCCATATCCCATAAATCGTTCAAGATATCTTTATGAAACTTTGTACAACCTATTATACAAAGATTGTTGTTAATTAGTATTTTGCAGTCGAATAACTTTACAATTTCCATGTAAACAAAATGTGACTTGGTTTCTGGTATGCACATATTATATTCTAGAGCATATCTCATAAATCGATCAACCTAATAATTGTGCTTTTTGTAAATTGGGTATGTTACAGTTAAAGAGTTTGCTATTTCCATTGAAACAAAACTGGATTTTTTTACAATTATTATTCCGTGGCATATCTCTGAAACTCTGAAAGTATTTATACATGTATAGTGAGAAATGTTAGGACACCGTGTTATTTCATCATCGTAATTGTATGATGTAATATATGATTATAGGCCTTATATCAGTGGTTCTCAACCAGTGTGCCACGGCACACAGGTGTGCCGCAAAATCTTCCTAAGTATGCCGCGAAATAATTTTGAACGGCACACCTAAAAAATGCGAAAAACCACATGATCCTAATTAAGTATTGGCCCTGTAAGTTCATAGCTGTGTTTTTCATTATTTAGAGTCATTTGATGTGTCTATGACTAGTCTGTGTCTATGGTGCTATATGTCGTCTATGTTTTATATTGCAAAATTCAAATATTTTTCTTATATATTTAGCCAGGTGTGCCGCTATTTTTTCATGTGTTCCAAGGTGTGCCTTGAGATTGAGAACCACTGCCTTATACAAATGGGCGCACAATTTGATTTTTTTTTGAAAATGCCCTTCAAAAGGTATTCACGTAAAAACTCGACATCTCAACAACGAGTTTTTGCTGGTTTAGTTGAAAAAAAAAGTGTACAATAATTTTAAGTTTCGACAATAATTTAGGCCTAGGAAGAAACATACCACATTACCGTCGATTGATTCTGACCTTAAGACGCCACGCTCCGTTTACTCCTCTTTTGAAATAATACTATGAATCTTGTTTGTAAATTTTCCATAGTTTCTGTTATCGAAACTAATCAAACAAACTTCAAAATCCAAGCAATTTAGTACATAGATATGCATCGAAGCCAGAGGTGCGGCGCCGCTTGTTTGCATTGATCGTATCCCATGATTTAAAAACGCCCTAATGGCTGCCTGTTCCATGCCGCCATATTGGAAGTTCCCTGTCTTACATATCCAGAAGAATAATTACTAGTGTAAAATATGATTTTAAGTCTTGCATTATGGCGGTATGTCACAGCGAGATTAATGTTTATGGCATATTTTGTCATATTAAGCAGATGTCCTAATTATTAACTAAAGAAAAGAGGTGGATAATTTGTGTTGTAACAGTGCGTGGTTTCTAATGATATTTCACAAGTTAAAGTATCTTTACTTTTACTTGCCTCGAATTTTGAAACTTTTCTTTTTCACTAGAACTTATGAGAATTATTTGTGAAAGAAATCACCAAGTTAAAGTGTTCTTTACAATCTGTCTTCAAATTCTTATGATTTGTTTGTGATATAAGTGTTCTTATAAAAAAGCGAACCGCCTCAACCTGCTGGCCCAGATAACTATTGACTTCCCCATTAATGTTTATAACAATTCTCGCCTTTTTAACCGGCTTTGCTGTGTTGGAGGCTTTCTACAAAAGATTTCGTCTACAAATCATGAATATCCACCAAAACTTTGCAGGCTTAAACACTTTTCTTTGTTAATACTCAATTCATCTCCGATGTTTAATACATTCACCGTTTTTAACAGCAATAACCTAGATGTAACACTAACCCCATTCAAAATTTCAGTTTAAGGTTTTTTTCGTCATTAACTATTTATATCGTTAATTACGTGTTTCAAAACCCCTCGTTGGATGACTAACACGTCTAAAAAAACCCGACTCTTTATAACTGTAATTATGTGTTTCTATTAATTACGTGTTTCTATTTCATTAACACCCCCCCCCCCCATTCAATGACTGGCCTTTCTGGAAAATCT
Organism: Patella depressa; assembly: GCA_948474765.1. Lineage (NCBI taxonomy): Eukaryota > Metazoa > Mollusca > Gastropoda > Patellidae > Patella > Patella depressa. The sequence goes on from OX419719.1 coordinate 54,217,511, forward strand.
ACCCATTATAACTTTAATTCGGTGTTTCTATTACAGTACATGAACTCCCTCTTTCAATGACTGACCTGTCGTATTACTTCAGTACCCTTGCAGTAATATACACCCATTATAACTGGCGTTTTTGTTTTTTTCTTTGAATTTTTATAAAATTATTAATTCCTTATCTCGACAGGCATACACATCGATTATTACTTCACTTCCGTGTTTCAATATGTTTAACTGTCTTATTACTTTCATATCCTGACCAAATTATTCTCTTCCTTAAACCTATGTCACTTCCGTAAGCCTTTATTTTAACTGTCGCATTACTTCACTACCCTGACCGTTGTATTCATCCTACATTACTTCTCAAAGCTGGCCGTTATAGTCACCTCTTATAACTTCACTATACCCTGACCGTTATATTCACCTCTTACAACTTCACTACCGTGACTGTTATATTCATCGTTTATTACTTCACTACCTGGCCGTTATATTCACCTCTTTTAACTTCACTATACCCTGACCGTTATATTCATCGCTTATTACTTCACTACCCTGACCGTTATATTCATCGCTTATTACTTCACTACCCTGGCCGTTATATTCACCTCTTATAACTTCACTATACCCTGACCGTTATATTCATCGCTTATTACTTCACTACCCTGACCGTTATATTCATCGCTTATTACTTCACTACCCTGACTGTTAAATTCACCTTTTATAACTTCACTACTCTGACTGTTATGTTCACCTGTTACATCTTCACTACCGTGTTTCTACTCTATATGTATTAATCGTCTTATCACATCACTACCTTACAAAGTCAAGCGCATTTTCAATCTACCTGAACCCTGTAAAGTTGTTTCGACTGTTTTAGAAAGAGTAGAAAAACAAGGGAGGTAATTGTGTTATTTCGGGAGTGGGAAATAGAGAGAAATGGGGTTTAACGCCCACTCGACACAAACTAGGTCATTTTGGGACTAACATATGGTTTCATTTTATTTCAATAATTCGCTTGCGCGTAGGGGTCTTTAGCAGTGGGAGGAAACCGGAGCGCCCGGAGGAAACCCACGAGGTTGAGAAGGCGCCCCCCCATCTCCACGCTCACACCAGGGCTCGAAACCGCAGCCGCAAGCCAGAGGTGACCGGCCAGCTAGAGGTCGAAGCGCGGCACTCTAGACCACTAGGCCATTCCAACTCCCGGGAGTGGGAAATAATGCCTATCATCGTATAATAGTGAGTTGATCTATTGAGCTAAAGACATAGAAATAATTATGTTTTGACTTTCTTAGAAAATATGAAATTCTCGCTTTAAGCTACCTTCTCTGTGTTTTGTGCGTGTACTTGCATACATAGATCTTCTTATTTTTAAACACTGGTTGTTGATTAATTTGCATGGCAAAATATCGCGTCATCAGCGATTACATGCAAATGTAATAAACGTGATAATAAAATACCAGGCTTCATGACAAATTAAAAAAAAGCTATAATTTATGAGTGTGTAGGTGGGTGGATGGGGCGGGGCTAACAGCTTGTGCGTGTGAACTGGCTTCACACGAACGAGTTTCGTAGACAATTTATAAACAATTGTTAACTGCCTTCGAAAATTACGATATTTTGACTGGGTAGTACCTACGACTATAAAGGTAAACAAAAACGACAACAACACTAATGTAGTGGAAATGACATGGGGTATATAATGTCACACATTTCTACCACCGATAGCGCGCTACGACCTACCATTATTTCCAATGCTAACTAATAAAAGTTACTTTTATGTGCACACCAACGTATACAAGTATACACGCCACGGGACCCCCTTTTCTTCCCGTCTGAAATACCAGACACGGTTACTTACCAGGCCCTGCGTCCTTCACCACTTGTAAAAAAAGGAAACCACGCCGGACATTTACGAGGCACTTTTTCGGTCATCATTGGCATCGATCGCCGGACACTTACTTATTCACTGAGTCTGTGAAGTTCTCATACGTAACTAAACACAATGAACCCGTAAAACCGCAAAATCCGGTATTCGCCATAACTGGACATGATGAATGGCGCCAGGAATACCTAAATCGTTCCTGCAAATTGTTTGTACGTGGGCAAACATAACCGAAACTAAATTTTAATGCAGGGCAATCCTCATTATTGGTGCTACCAATCCCTAAATATCACTTTCAAATTTCTGGTATGCGCACATACGTCGCCGTGAATTTGACAGCGTCGCTGGTTGCCTACAAAATGCTCATTGTTTCAATAAGCGAAAATAATCGCCGATGTGGCAATTATTTGTTGCCGAATATCAAATTTGTATACCAAGAAGTTGAACACAATAGTTTATTGCCATAGCAGACGACATATCAGGTCATCAAAACTTATAAAAGTTGAAATGAATGGCGTTTGGTTATCATCAATTGATTGGTTTCTTAAGAAGCCGTTAACTATTTCCTCGAGCACATCAAACTGTTTTAAATAACAAGTTACTTAGTCAGCAAATCATTGTATTACATGACAGGTTTCCATGTCGACGGACAAATAAAGACATAATGGCTACTGACACAATCTAACCCTAACCAATTATTTTCCAAAGGCATCTGACGATAGGGGCTCAAAGAACACATTGTTGTACATTTCATTACTGTACCATATCTATGAGGTCCAAAATATTAAAGTCTCTAAAACGTATTATTGGCATGGAGTATCAAGTAGCACATCACAAATAAAGACATAGTGGTCACCTATACAATCTGGCCATAACCGGTTATTTTCGAACCGCATTTTATTATTGTGCTGGATTTATTTTGGAAGATATTTCTAAGAGCGCGAAATGTCTTTTGGACTGGTTGACACTAAAATTAGGATTATGTAATGTCTGTCGGTTTACCTAATGCTAGGTTCCCATAATCACGATTCGCGCTACGATGTAATTCATGGTTTTTAATAGCGGGGTAGTCGGGGAAGCTAGCATGAAAGACATTTCTTCGGCGATCGAGCTGCTCAATTTATGACATTAGATTAATTAATTTTAAGTGAAAAAATATATTAGTTTTTAAGAACGATATATACTAGTGAGATGCTTTAAATGGAGCTGATTATTTGCATAATCTTAGCTGTCGTTATGTAGGAAGGTAATAATTCTTGCATAAAAGCGAATAGAACCTGGTATTTTAGAAAGTTTCATCGCTATGGATCTACCCGTTTTAGTTGTCTTAACGAATGCAAATATACACAGTTAAAGGGTCAATTAAGGAAGTATCCAAAATGATGATGGTCAGTTCTCAGATAGCTTCCGGACCATGTGCATCCTTTCAAGGAAAAGATAAGTACAATGTAACGGGTGATTGCACGAGAGAGGGCATAACACGTAATAATAAAACGCTACAGTGAATTTTGGTATCTGAAACAAACGCAGATTTTTGTTGTCGGGCGTTAAACTGATTATTTGCTTGAATCGCCATGAATTCAGGCCGAGTGTTTAACTACTCGGATTTTTTTTTAATATTTGAGTGTGAAGTATTAGGGCTCTTAGAATGCTGTGCTGTTCAGGCGTGGAGCTACAATATAACATTCGCAATATACTTCTTAGTTGACGTCAACTTAGAATGCATTGAATGGGTGTGGAGCTTATCGAATTGCTTGAATTTGTGGCTTCATATTATTCGCGAAATACCTCTTTTTTTCAAATCATTTTTAGTGAAGCCTGTACCACAACAGGCCCGGGACTGTATAGCGCAGTGGACGCTTACGGCTGGCCCCCGGATCCATTCACTTGATTTGATATTTTCCGCAGGTTAATCTTATTGGTTTTTGTTTTTCGTGTAGTGCGGTCCTCCTGCACTTACTAATAGAAGGTTTGATTTTGGCACGTCAAGTCATTAGGAACGCCTTGAGTCATTAGGAACGCCTTGATTGCTAGCCGAAAATATTCGAACTGTAAGAATATCTATCTATTTGATGCACAAAATTAGAAATTATCCACGATGAACGCTTCATCAATATTGGTTGATTGTACAACACCCAAGTTCACATTATCCTCAATTAATGATAACTGAATTGAATGGAGTGAAATAACGATAATTCACAGATTATAATTATTTCCATAGATTATATTTATTTTCACAGGTTATATTTATTTTCACAGGTTATAATTATTTTCATAAATGCCGTTAACTTCCTGGTTTACTTTAAATTTGAAGCCCCTCCCTCCCCTACAAATGACACAGTAAAAATACAAGTAACTTAAACTAAATAGAAGTAACGAAAATTTTCCAGATAGTTAATGCCAATTTATGGCACTCGTAACAATTTGCAAATTTAAAGACTATAGAATCTCTTGCAGACCACATTAAGGCGAATTTCTGGTAGCATTAGTATAGCAAAAATTGTTCATTTCCCTTCAGTGTTGATTAAGATGTGTCGAATTGAAAATTCCATCGATCCCTGTTGTTTCTTATGTAATGAGACGGCAGCTATCATTTGTTTCTTACTGTGTTCAGTCAATAAATTATTTAGAAAAGAAGAACCTTATTGACTCCACACCGGGTGATTATCTAGCATGTTGATTTTCTTTTCTTAATTAAATGTTAAAAATGTATCATGCAAGGGCTATATCTGCCTATTGCAGGTCTTTCGTTAGGCCTGAAATGTTATATGAACTATTAATTGGACCATAATCAACTCTCGATGCCTGTGGTATTTAGTAGGTTTAAAAACGTTTTGTGGTTCATGCGGTTACCGTAAAAATGGTTGAGACTTTGTTTATTATCGCAACACTGGTAGTAATGACAATCGAGACTAGCCTATATTCGTATCGCTAATATCTAGACCTAGAGTGAAGTAATTTGACTGAAATTTTCAGCATACTTTCTTTTTATTATCTATATTTTAACTATCACTTTAAGCCATTTATCCAATCTAACCTAATTCGACTTTAATTAAATGTTAAATAATCAATCTGAGTTCCATATTAGTGCGCATTGAGCTCTGAGAAATTTTATATTTTCCGAAAACTGCAAATCACTCACCCTTACTTTATTATGACTTATCCTTACAACAAAAATAGTTGCCAGCTATTGAAAATAATAATTTACGTTAATAATATACATGTAATATGTATAAACAACGCCCAAACTGACCCTATGTCTTTATAATACTTATAAGATATGATGCACATAATACTGAAATCCAGTACATATCCTATAGTGTAGCTCACCGTTTTCGAAAATGTGACATTATTTTTTTCTTTTAAAACTTCTTATGAGAGACTTGTTGCTATCAATCACAGTAGCGTGAATGGGTTATCGGCTAGATTAACCAGTCTTTTACATTATCATAAACAAAGTCTAAGGGAGGTAACTAGTCTTAAAACAAGATGTTGGTGACCATGAAATTAATTAACGAATGTCATTGCAGGAAAGCAATTTGATTTCATTGGCAGTTCATTATCTAGATTTCTCTCTTGATGGGTCATGCCTATGTTCCTTTTTTAATTAATCACAATCCCTCGTCACGATTAATGTTATATTAATTAATGCAGGAGTTGTTGGATTTATTGTTGGAAGGGGCGCAACTCTAACTTCACATGTCCAAAGATACTGGATAATCAAACTCATAAAATCAACCAAACTTCCGGTTACGCACGGGCAATGGAACTTGAGGTTCTAGGTGACTGAGACTACCACGACAGTTCGTTTACAGACAGACAGACAGAGACAGAAATGGGGTTTAACGTCCACTCAACACAAACTAGGTCATTTCGGGACTAACATATGGTTTTTAAATTTTATTTCAATAATTCGCTTGCGCGTAGGGGTCTTTAGCAGTGGGAGGAAACCGGAGTGCCCGGAGGAAACCCACGAGGTTGAGAAGGCGCCCCTATCTCCCAACCCCCCAGTTCGTTTACAAATTGGAGTTTGTATGTTTGCTCTGAAATGACAATTCTAAAGATATGATGAGACAACTTAGATGATAAGACGATAAATAAAAACCGTTGGATATGCAACGTAAAGCTGAAATAAACTTCTAATTAGTAAACTATGAATTATAGAAACAGTAACGCGTGTACTATATTATTACTGACCGCCGTTCAGACCAAAACATAACATTCCATTATGTATTTAATATTAATAAAAGGAACAGAGATCCCTTGCACACATTGGCCTGCACATAAAAGAACCCAAGCCTTGGCAGCTGTAATTCGAAATAAGAGAATACCTAGTTTCGCTGTCCGGTCAAAATGGCATATGCCCGTTAGTGCAGAACAGCAGGAAGATAAACCCCATTTCATTTCATAAACGGCCGCAGTGAAGCAGAGGGTAGATATTTAGTGCTCTCATATTCCACCTTGGGCGATATCGTAGATTAGTGTTTCCCGAAAACTTGTGAGAGGAACCAATTATACTCAAACGCAATGCCAAATTCAAAGTTTATTTACTGCAACAACTTTTAACAAATGTACATTGTATATAACAATTGGCAACATCGAGATAACAAGCTTCTGTGGATAATTTCATGAAAGAATTCACTACAAATACACAAAACAGAAACGTCAGGGCCTGAGTGTAGGGAATGTACGTGCAAAACGTGTGACATGGGACTGCTTAAAGTCGTGAAAAAATACAAGTGTTGCGTTTGCACGGTTTCAAATCCAGAACTCCACAAAAAGAGACTCATCACAAGTTTCTCTTATGTGCCATACGATAGGAAAGTCCAAGAAAACGTTTACCAGAAATATTTCACGAATTAGGCATTGCTTTTTATGGCTTTGAGTAATAGTATATTTAATCTATTTATGTTGGAGTCGCAAGATCAATTAGGAAGCCTATACGATTTCGTTCCTTTAGGTAAAAATACGATGCATTTTGCAAGGTAGCGCCCAAAGTAATTTCATTGAAAGGAATTGCATCCAGTACTACTAAAAGGGTATCGCGCAAGAAGGAGACCGTAAAGCCAGGCTGACACTTGCACGACTTTGGTCACGATTTTGTCGTGCCCATCAGTGTCCACGTTGACACGAACTGGCACGACGAGTTCACGCTTAGTTTGCGCATTGTTTACGCACTTCCCGCATTGGCACGACGAGTTTGCGCAAATCGGACGGTGTCGTGCCGACTTGAGTCGTGCCACGGAATCGTGCAAGTGTCAGCCTTGCTTTAGAAAGAGAACGAGCGTGCCCAATGCGTGCTTAGTTTGCGCATTGTTTACGCACTTCCCGCATTGGCACGACGAGTTTGCGCAAATCGGACGGTGTCGTGCCGACTCGAGTCGTGCCAATGCGTGCCACAGAATCGTGCAAGTGTCACTGTCAGCCTTGCTTTAGAAAGAGAACGAGCGTGCCCATTCTGGTTCGCGTTGCCACCAAGCAAAGGTTACCCTATATCATTTTGAATTTAAGAGTTGTATAACAATACATGGTCAGTGTTGACCAATAAGAGGCACCCAACTGATTATCTTGAAGGAACCAAATTTAATTAATGTATATATTTACCTGTCTCATTTCGAATTGGTCATTGCTTGGCGTAGACCGGAGAAGCCTAAAAAAATGTCGCACAGAAATAAGCACTAATTATATTCCGTAGAATTATAAACTAAGTCATTCTTGTGGGGCATTTGGAAATATATTGCATAGTCATTAGTGTATCAAGATAAAAAAAACCCCGTGAACTGCCCGGATCTAATGCTAAATAAAATTCGTTCCACATCGATCTTTTTTCCCTCAGTACAGAAAAATTAATATTTTAAAATCGAATTCTTTTCTGTCGCGAATAATACGTTTTGAATATTAAGTACGATGGAATTCGTCACGTTAACAATCTTACCAGTTGTTTTGAAATAAATCCCAACATACTCTTTGACCATCTAGGAATGTAATTATTGTGCTTAAAATTAATTTATTTAATTTGATCAAAATCACATCAAAACTTAAATATACCGTATGTAATAGCTAAATCTGCCTATTGCAGATCTTTATTTGGTCCTGAAATGTTATATAAAATATTAATTAGACATTTATTAACAGGAAAAGACGATTTTAAGTAGATTAGAACGGTTCAGTCGTATTATGATTTAATTTAAAAGTAGAGAAGCTAGACGTGGCTTCTGTACGGTGGTTGCAATTGATGCATACATCCTTCTCCCACTTGAGCATATCTCAGAAACTACTGCCAGATCGATTCGATGTCTTCGGTTTTATTGGGAAAGTGGGTGTGACTTAGGGTTTAAAGTTATTTCGAACTTTTTGCGAAATGTACGAAACCATCAATTTATCGTTTTTTGAAATATTGCTGTAATATTTACAATAATCGTCGGATTGTAACATTTGATACATTTTGACATAGCCCAAGTCAAGGCACATAGTTATGGTTCGTTAGATTTTTGATTTTCGACGAATCTTCGCAGATATTAGGCACCAAATTTTGACAAAAATCTTTTTTATTGATGGAATTTTTTTTATAGCGTTTTACCTATAATTAAAGGGTCATATGATTTGAGCGAAAATATGAACAGTTTTTGTCTTGATAATTTACCTTGGCCGCTATTAGCTAATTCAGTTTATAGGTTTTAAGTTAATTATTTATTTCTTTATTAGTATAAAACGAAGTTCATGCTCTTTTGTCTCAATTGTCATTTTTTAAATTACCGATAAAGTTTTATGCCGACACCGGAAATGACGTTATTTTGACAAAAACTACAATTTTGACGGTAAAGAACGTCTTTTCGCAAGCAAATATTATTTTTTCAAAATAATTAAAAAGTCTGATGAGGCAGTTTTTTTTTAATTTCGATTTTATTTTTGCGCCATTTCGATTTGAACGTGAATAAAGGTTTAAAAATGGTGTAATTACAAACTATTCAGGCATTTTATATTTTAAAATATCCTTTCGTAACTTTTTTTTTAAATTTGTAGCATTAATTCATGTATGTCAAAATTAGTTTGTAATATGGGTAGTTTGCATGAGTCACTTTTAACACTATATTCAATGTAAAAGAGTCAATTATTATTGGATTTTCATAAAAGTCACACCAACTGATGCGTAATGTCACTGTTAACTAGGTCAAACCAGTTTAATTTTTTTACTGTCACTGGAAATGGAGTCATTTTAGCAAAAACTGTATTTATACCCCTAAAAATGACTCGTATTTATTTAAAATGTAGATATTTGTTTTCAATCAACAAATAGAATAAACCCATACGGTCAGATAAATATCAAACAATGTTTTCTAACTTGTTCAGTTGTGGAGAAATAGGGGATTTGCAACGTGTCACTTTTTAAGTTTTTTGACCCTTAAAATTGCTTATTATTATTCGACTTTCATAACAATCTTCACCCTGTGATACCTAATGGCATTTACAATTTCATACAAGTAATTTAAGATTTCCATTATCACCGGAAGTACTGTAATGTTATTTTGGGAAAGACTGTATTTTTAGCCTCTAAACCAAATATTTGTTTGGAGTAATTGATAGGCATCATTTGTATTAAATTATATTTGATTCCAATGAACAAATAGCGTGAATCAAAGCCATCATATAGATATCCAAACAGTGTTTCTATTTCTAACATCTTCCATTGCCAAGAAATAAAGAATTTTGTCAAGATCACTTTCGCATTTTAATTTCAGTTTATGCGTTCTAGATTGATTATTTAATGCCTAATTTGCGTAAAAGAAAAGCTCGTATGCCCCGTTGTGCAAATTTTAAACTTTTTTTTATACCAATATAATTTCTGTCGTGACCGGAAGTGAAGTAATTTTGCGAAAACTTTAATTTTGATAGTCGAAAGATCTTTTCAATTGCAAATTAATATTAATGTTTACAAATGTAAAATGCCAAGATTAGTGCTCCTACTAAAGACGCAACATATGTTAGGCTTATGTTTTTAACTTTCGGTTTAATAGTTTAGTAACAATTTTTTTTTCAGGTAAGTTGGTAACAATTTTTTTTCAGGGTCACTCTTTTGACATATATAACACATGGTAAAAAATGTATAAATAGGATTGATATTGCTGGATTTGGTTGGTTCTGAGTTCATTTTATAACACGTGTGCAATGCATGTGTAGAAATATATTTCATTGCTACCAGAAGTGACATAAGTTTAAGGGTAACGTGTCACCTGAAGTCACAAATAAGATCAAGGGTAACGTGACACCGGTGAAAACCATCATTACTGCATCGCAGTTCTAGTTAAGAATTGTTATTTTGATTACTAATCAATTAACTTCCGTGAAATACGCGAATAACCCAAAGTTAATGACAATGGTTTGTGTCTGCTTAGGCAATTATACACGGGTTACTATTATAATTTTGTCGTTTAAGAATCGGCCATCTTTAATTACCTTTTTCATAATAAATGGCACTCGAAACCATTATGTCCGCAGAAAATTATGGATACTACTGAGTTGGAGGTGCAGCGCCTTTAATGAATATCATCTATTTATTTTAAGATTGAGGTGAGGAGCCGTCATTGTTGGCTTGACAACCTTCACGTTTATAAATCATATAATATTGAGAAAGATCGAAAGGTTTCGAGTAATATTACTCTTTAGGGTCGATGGAATAGGAAGTGAATTGTGGAGGCTAAAGGTCAGATGTATGTGAAACCCACCATCTAATCATTATAATATAGCCTATTTTTCGGAAACCACTTGTCAAAATGTATTGTGACTTAGAGGATAGATACATTTCCAACGCTCAGCCCATGACACAACTAGGTATACCCTTCAAACTTGAAACATCCTGTTGTCAGAAAGTTGTTACCCGTTTTTTAAGACTTTGCTATCTTATTTACTAAGTTTAGAAATATTAAAGATACATTATGTAAGATTTAGATAAAAAAGAGCTAGCCATTCTTGCTATAATAGTTCGAAAATAGATATTGTAAAATGAATAATTTGAAAATTCCATTCAAGTTAAATATTAGCCTTTGAAAGTTTGGCAAGACGTGTGCAATAATTTCAACCACCGTACTGGTTGATCGAAGCTAAGTCTCGCTCCTCCATTTTAGCTTAAATCAAATAGACAGATTTTGCTGCAGGATACAGTATGTTTGAACTTCAAGAATTTTGGTATATTTAAGCGCCATCTGTCCTTAAATTTTACGAGTGTAATGATACAAGTGGTCTTAAAACAATCCCTTTCTGTACAACGTTCTCGATCTTTAACCGAGTAATACGATTTCCCGGCGTGGTTTCCTCTTGTCAGTGATTCAGAACGGAGGGCCTGGCAAGGACAGCTTCCTGGTCGTTCGGATGGGGCAAAAATCCTAGGTCCGATATTAGCGTGCACTTAAAAGATCCTTGGCAGTTGGACTTGATGTAAGATTAGGCCATAGCGCCGCTGTCCGGGCAAAATTTCCCTCATAGCACACTGTATGGCGTATGCCCGTCTTCCATTAGCCCAGGTTAGGTGCAAATGAGTAGGACGTTAAACCCCATTTCAATTATTCCGGCGAAGTATTAAACATATATAGTATACCTAATCTAACTAATATTACTGGATCTCCTTAAATACGTACACAGAATACCGGCCTCGTTTACACGCCATTTTAATTCGAAGATGTAAAAGATGAACTGTGTATATGTTTTTAATTGCATGAATAATAATGTGATTTTGCATAAGTCACATTTGCCCCTAAAATAGTTTTCGGAGAAAAATATCAATCTGTTCATATTAATTGTATAGTTTCTAGGTGTAAGGGAAGTGACGTTATTTGCAGGGTAAATGGCACGGACGAAACCCGTCATCGCATTGCAGGTCTAGTTCTTATTTAAAATGCAATAGTACGCCATGATGTGGAAAATTCGCCAATCAATGAAAAATTGATGTTTTAAAAAAGAATACTCATTAAAATACACGCCTGGGATTTATTATATGGACAAAAATCAAAGTGTAAATACTTTAGACTAAATTTTATTATTCTTGGTTGTAATATGAAAGTGTCATTTATTAAAATGACATTGATTATTTTTTTTGTGCTTTTAGATTTAAAGGATTCCGGGGATTTGATTATATCACCCCTGAAAATCAATTCACCCATAATATTGATTATATAATTAGATACAAAGTCGGATAAACTAATTTTGAATAATTGGGCAGGTAAATTGTTGGCGACATAAGAATTGAAACAAAACTTTTACAAAGTCTTCCTGACATTAATCATTTTTATAGAAGACCATGAAAATTAATTATCATTTCAGATATATAATGTAAGAAAAAACTAACATATGTAAAAGAGGATGTAAAAAAAAGTGAAGATATGAAAATAAAATACCGACTGTATTTTATAAATACCCCCCCCCCCCCTTAAAAAAAAACCCAAAACAAACCCCAAAACAACTCATAATATTATAGGGCATTACACGTCCTTCTTCATCAGCCATGTCATTACAGACAACCAGGACGGTAAACCTCATTTTATTTCCATCAGACAAATAGGCAGCTAGCATACTGTCTTTACGTCGAAATGGCCCGACATTAGCGCCACGTTACCGTCGTCCGATTTGTTTCATTCCATATATACATTCAAGAAAAGAGAGAAAAAATTGGGTTTAACGTCCACACGACGCAAACTAAGTCATTTTGGGACTGACATGGTTAAATTTTATTTTAATGATTCACTAGCGTATATGTAGCAGTGGATGAAAACTGGCGTACCCGGAGAAAACCCAGGGGGTGGGACTGTTCGTTTGTAGACCACTCCAATTGACTATCCGATGGCTGGAAAGTGAATCGTCTCCTTGAAATTTCAATTCGTTTCAAAATTCCGACGTATATTTGCGAATTATTGATGACATTTTTAAAAAAAACTTTTCACCTCGCTGCGTTTGGCACACCATTTAAATACTAAAGCAGACCAAGAAAAGTGCTTAAACATATTGATATTTGTTTCTCAAAATAACATATACTTTATGTAAAATAAATCTTTATATCACGATTGGGAGAACCGGGTGTAGTAAACACTATATTAATAGCGCACTTCCTAAGAATATATTTGACTTAACATTTAGATTATAATATGTTCAAAGGACCAAATGCAGTGAAAAATTAAAATAGTTGCACTCTTCATCGTTTGAATGTTTTAAATGTAAGGAGATAAAAAAAAACCTATAGAATAAATCCCCCCCCCCCCCTCCAATAAAAAATAAAACCAAGCAAACATTGCTTTACATTTACTGCAAAATGTTGGGTGTCAAAATTGTAGCTAATTTTACAAAAAATAACACATTTGCCAAAAATATTTTTAATCTCGCTGCTCTCGGCACACATTTTTTTGTAAATAATTTATGTACACTTTTATCGGGTCCTTAAACAGTCATGTCGGAATATTTTCAGCTACATCTACCCCGCGGTCCAAAAATCCAGATAAAAATGAAAAAAGGTCCATTGTGTAATGCCCCTATAGCTCAGTCACTACCGCCCCCCCCCCCATAAACATGGTATCATATATCATAATTTAAAGAGACATTATCATTCTAAGAAAATTAATATTCTGCAGACTGGCCTATTTATCTCAAACACCATCACTCACTGGAAACTGGGGCTCTTTCTCGAAATTTCAACTAAGATCGAATCCAAATTTTAGTCATTTGATTGCTCAGCTAATCAAAATTGAAGTATCTACTAAAATTTGGATTTTTATCTTTAGTTAAGATTTCGAGAAACATGGCCCTGATCTTTAAGTGGTATTTTAGTAAATTATATATAGGCAATAATGCAATCAACATTTACACTTCAGTATAACAACCAATGTGGTGTGCTACTCACCTAAAGGTATTTGTCATGAGAATTCGTTGAACGCCATGAAAACCACTAAACTGTGTACGAGTCGTAAATTGAAAGTTAGGCCTGTATCGTAAGTATGGCACGATAGACGGTTTGAACTGCTTGGGTACCTGTAGAGTCAAATTACGTCAAATTGAAATTATGCTCTGTAGTTACCAAATGGCGCGCCACCAGAGGAGCCAAATTAAAAATTTAGTTGATTTAACTGGCTAGAGCGCGATTCTTAGTGGAACAAATCGGCCAAAATTTGACTTCAAGATCCAATGTACCGAGCTTGGTGACGAATGAACTTCATTCGATTCACCAGGATAGGCTGTCTATATTTTTAAGAGGAACAGACTACTTACTGTGTGTAAAAAGACAAATGCACTAATTGTCAGACAATTTATTAAAATGCGTCAAAATTATGATTTGAACTATCAAATTATTGCTCGTCGTCTTATTCTATTCCATTGATAACAGACGAAATCGAGATTTAGAATGGGTCCAAAAAATAATAAAAGTTTGTAAGCCTGTACATGAATTTCGTAACTTCTTCCTGTTCTCCTTGATGTCTGAGGTAAAGCCACCCTGATAAGCTAAAATTCTGCTTGCTAAGATATTAATATCCAACAGTTGCACATTATAGTTAACAGCAGAAAAACGATTATCAAACGAAAAAAAAATTAATTTTAATCAGACAGAACGGATGAATATCTAAGGTGTTTTACAAATACGCAAGAATGTAAACAAAATCATTTATTTTAATGAAAAAGACCTTGTCAGGGGGGACACGCCCGGTAGAGATTTGCACGTCGTATGAATCATACAAAAAATAAGGTCCAGCGTAAGAATTAAAACTACCTCAATTGAAATTCGTTTCCCCTGTATGACAGTTCAATTTGAAAATAAAAACCATATGTTAGTCTCAAAATTACTTTAGCACAGACCTATATGGTATGAGCATTCGAATCTATGCCTTATTTACCCTTATAATCCCGATAAATAGCCTGGTACACTCCCCAAATACCCCTCGCATTAAATGGCACACCCTTTAGCTTTTCAGTTGTTTTTTTTTAATCGTTTGGAGCTTCTTTTCATTTTTTGTCAGTCAATCTTGAATGGTATCTAATCGCGATTTGACATTATTATCTGTTTATTGTATTGCATCCAATAATCTGTTTGCCAAACCCTTTTCAAGGTACGCACAGCCTTAATTTCCACAAAGGTACCTAGGTCACCACACGACCTGATACTACATTATATGTTGACAAGATTAATAATAATAACTATAATATAGTAATAATTACAAAATAAAATTAATAATACTTTATTTAATCGTGCGCCTAATAAACGACTATACTTACTCGAAGGCGCCGATATGATTTTCATAACAATGTCAGAATAAAATCATTTTAAATATGTTAAATAACAATAAATGGAATTTCTAGTAATATTATGATTTTTAAGCTGGTAATGGCAAACTTGTTTTCCTGATCCCTCGTTTATTTCTGTTTAACAAATATATGTTTATATTGGAAGGAAGAAAAGATATTATTTCGGTATATTGAATCAGATAGCACATCAAATAAAACACCCTTTTATTATTAATTTATGCATAGGCGTGTAATTAAATTCCCTCAAAATCGAAGGCAACCCCAGTGTAAAAACAGATTTTTAGGATATTTTATTTCAATTCCTATTTTGTCTCGGAACAGTATTGTATGTGCACTAAGTATTTGTAAATAATTAATTACCTATTCTTGTGATATTTGGACGAATTTTGGTCCAACACCTGTAAAATTAGACATATTTTTATTAACGAAAATGTGGCCTGCTTTATCCGTATTTTTTAAATGTACTAATTTATTTTTATTTCATTGATTTCCCCCTTATAGTTATTTTCCGATTTAAAAATACGATTAATTAACATTTTTGACGAGCATTTCTACAGGGAATGTAACATATAAGTTTGAACCAAGAGGTGGCAATCGCTTCCCGGACTAAGACCCCCCTGCTAAAAAAAACAACATATAAATGAAATGTATATAGTGTAATCCCATTGTATTGATTTGCATATATTTTGGTGAATTGCTCCGAAAAATACAATTTAAATTTTATTTCCTTAAAATGCCCCAATTTCTTATTGTCTTTTCATTATGTTTAAGTAATATCTGTTTATATTTATAAGGCACGTTTTATTATAATATGTATGTATGTATCACTTAGCTGTAAGATGCAGGCAGGTTCCTTAACTTTCTTGTACCTACTTATAGAGCTATTCAATATCACTCGAAATAACATAAATCATTGATCTATATATATATATATATCCATAATGCACAAAAACAGTAATAACAACACTGTGAAAATATGTTTTTATTCTAAATTCAAAAACAAAATATATTGCATTGCCATCTACAGTTTCATCAATATACAAATAATGTTACATATATAATAATATTCAAAATAGAAATTGTAAAATTTTAATATGTTGATATTACATCAAATCAAAGGGTACCATTATACCTCAAATTCGTAGATTATTCAATTTATTATTTATCTTAAATAACGATATAAATTTTAATTATATATAAAAATGTATGATAGATCCTGTATTAAGGATACATCTCATTTAATAGTGTATATATGACTAATTTGACGAAATGACATCACGTCAAATACAAAAAAATCCACCGGCACATGTTCATTTACATATTTTCATTTTATAATTATTTCTGTTTTTTAAATAATATAAGGAATATGTAATGTTATACATGTACATACATTTTGTGGGATATAAAAATGTATTGGCTTATAATAAAGCATTCCTTTAAATGGCTTGTACACACACCACATAAACAACCAAATACACCTCGTCATTATATTTTATTGCACTATAATTTTATGTTTAATTAGTCTTATAAATTAATACAAAATATATAATGTGCATTATTCAATTATATGATATAAATATTGATATTATATGATATAAATATTGGGAAACTGGTTTGTGAGTCTATGTAAAAACATGTATATGTATATGTGGATTTTAATTCATAATTAATTATGCCACATATTTTGTTTGAGAAATATATTTACACGTAAATAATAACATCCGGATACCCTAAAGACATGTTTTATTGCATTTTCAGTCAATTAATGGAACAGTATTGTCATGTATATGTATATTCATGTATTTCAACTGTATTTAATTATGTCATATTAATATTAATCGAATGACCCAATTATTGCATATATAAAATTAAAGATTATTGAATATATGTTCAAAAGAAAAATTATTTATCCCCTAAACTCCAGTTTAATTGCATATTCAGTAGATTCAACCGAACAGTATTGCTATCTATATTTATATTCATGTAGTTTAATTATATTCAATTATGTATTATTTGTATTATTAAATAACCCCAAAATCGCAAATTCATTATTCGATATTATTAAATTTGTTCAAAATCATTGATTCCCCCAAATTCCTGTTTAATTGCATATTCATTAGATAAGACCGACATGTATAGCCATTTATATATATATTCATGTACTTTAATTGTCTTCAATTACGTCATATTAGTATTATTGAAAAGACCCCAGAAATGCAAATTCTTCATTTGATGTTATTGACCATATTCATAGGTAAACCATTGATCCCCAAAATCCCTTAAATTGCACATTCTGTCGATTAGACAGACGAGTATTTGATTATTCTATGTATCTATACGTATTTCAAATCTATTCAAATATTTTACATTATTTAATGTTTAAATGACTAATTAGATACTATGACCCAATTAAGCATTAGTGTATGTATTTATTTGATAAGAACAACTGAATAGATGACATCATACTCCCAATACGGCATGGCATTATAGGTGTATATGTACATCTTTCCCCCATGTGTGTCAATACCACCCGACAGATGTCGTTTTTATTAAAGACGTGTATGGGGCTACACACATTTTTTATTATTATTATTTGGTAATGTGGGGTGGGGTGGTAAGAAATTCATAAAATGTCATGGGATAATAGTAAGGTTATTCTGCACGCGCCAGGTCAAAGGGCGAATCATTAGAATATCTGTTTTTTAAACCCCAGGTTGCCGAATTGATTAGGGATTTTCACAGATTATTAATAAGCCTGGATTTGTCAGGGCATGTCAGTTTGACTGGGAGAAGAGGGAGTGTGGTTGATAAAAAGGAATATAAATGAAAGGACGGGAGAAGAAAGATAGAAAGAATATGTAAAGCTTGAATAAAAAAACAACGAACCGTTCTGGTGTTGAAGAGTCCGCCATCTCGTTATGGTCACGTCGTCGTTGAAAGAAGATGACTTGTTGATAAATCTGTTGATTAAGGTTACCTGTACCCTAATTTAAAAACAAATTCAACATATAATGTTTATACAATCGTTGTCATTACAACACCATCAGCATTTTACATACAAAACACTTTACAGCCACTCTCTCTCATAATGTTGTGCGAGAAAGGATCACGTGACTCGCTCTGTAGCTGAGGCTGCAGTTAGTAGAATGTATTTTTTTCTTATTTCAGCAAAATTCACGCCCCTTTTGCGCCGACTACGGCCATCTCGATGGACTATATTGTATTTAAAATTTAGCGTGTTGTTTTCTTTTGTTTTAAAATTAAAAGAAACATGGCTGCCATTTATATTAGATCGTGAAAAGAAGCGGTGAAAATTCTAGTTTACTCTGACATAATTCTCAAGAATTCAAACAACGCACATTACAACAATTCACGTTGATCCTTTATAGTCATTTTCAGTAAAAATGATGACTGTATTTATAGGCTTTCTTCCGGATTTAGTGTGTTTTAAAAAGTACAAAACAAAAATCACTACTATTTGCCCATTTGAAATTAAAGGTCGGTGCAAATACAGTAGAACCCTGTTATTGAATACCACTGCATGGTTTACGTAATACAACCTCTGATGAAGACCAATTTGAAATAGTGCATTATATTACATTGATATTGGATTATAATCGAGAATTGAACGTCTCTTGACAATACAGTAAAACCTGATGATTAAGACCATGAAAGCAAATACCAAATGAAGTTTTTCATTTAATTGATTTTGTATTATACGAATACTACGCGTTACCACAACAACAAAGCTTGATTTTTTTTTTTAAAAACTGTCTTATTCGTACTTGGTGTGTATAGTGTACATGGTAAATACATTGGTTGGTGCAACTATAATAACCTGATTAGCATATTCCAGTCCACTATAAAATATATGTATTATATAAATTATCGAACCAGTATATGCAAATTACCTTCAATCGATTTCGTGATATTATCTTGAAATAACGACCAGTGTGATTACAGTGTGACCCGACAATAGGCAACGTTTTATTAAGTGGCTATTATAAAGGGCTACTGATATGCAGTTTTATAAAATATTGTTTATTCTGTTTTATGACACTATGGGGACCGACCATTTATAAAATTAAATTATAATATACAATTCCCAAAGGGACCCCCTTATCGGGTATTTTAAACAGTTGTCCTTGTCATAAGAGACCAGTTTATTTGTGTGAAGTTAATGTCTATGCATTTAATATTATCTGACTTCTATTCTTCCCATTGACTTCTGTATCCCAGGTATTGCCTTGTCTCAACCATGTTTGTCACTTGTGCAGTTTAGCGATACAGTAAACCCTTTATATTAAGACCACAATATTTTATAATAGGGAATCTCACATCGTCTAACAGACGCGTTGTTAGAGACCACAATGTATGCGTTTAGAAATTAGTATGTATTATATACACAACTATCAAATAAACCATGTCTACCAACACCACAGCTATAATGCACTATCTTATTATAAAGTCACATATATTGTGTGTCATTTTTAAATAAACCCATATAGTGAGTTGTATTATATTTCCTAATAAAACCACACTATTTACAGCGTAGGGGGTGCGGGTGATTTGTGAGGGCGAATGGGTAACGCGTGCTCGGTGAATCAGAAGGTCTGTCATTGAGTAAAGTGGTGTTTTTTTCATTCCCGTTGGTAGGCCCTACAGTTTCGTTCCACTGCTATAGACCCCTACGCGCAACCGGGTTATTGAAATAACTTTGAATCATATGCTAGTCGTGAAGTGACCTAATTTATGTCGAGTGGACGTTACCCCCCCCCCCTTTCTCTATATATGTATTACACTGTCTTGTAATACAACCACACCTGTAATACACAACCTTATAATAACATCACAACTATACATTACCTTGTGGTAAGATCACAACTATACACCACTTTACCACAAACTCACACCGAAATATGCACTATTAGAAATCTTGTAACAAAACCCAATCCTTTATACACTACCTTATGATAAAACCACATTTATTATACATCACCTTATGATAAAACACCACCTTATAATAAAACCACAAGTATTATGATAAAATTACATCTATTATACACCACCTTATAATAAAACCACAAGTATTATGATAAAACCACATCTATTATACACCACCTTATAATAAAACCACAAGTATTATGATAAAATTACATCTATTATACACCACCTTATAATAAAACCACAAGTATTATGATAAAACCACATCTATTATACACCACCTTATAATAAAACCAAAAGTATTATGATAAAATTACATCTATTATACACCACCTTATAATAAAACCACAAGTATTATGATAAAATCACATCTATTATACACCACCTTATAATAAAACCACAAGTATTATGATAAAATCACATCTATTTTACACCACCTTATAATAAAACCACAAGTATTATACACCACCTTATAATAAAACCCCATCTATTATACACCACCTTATGATAAAATCACATCTTTTATACACCAACTTATAATAAAACCACATCACAACACCTTATACTTAATTGTACATCAACTTACCACTAAACCATACATATTATACACTACGATATAAGAAATCTTGCAATAAAACCCCATCTTTTAAACGCCACTTTATAACAAAACCCCATCTATTATACAACGCCATATAATACAAACACATCTATTATACACCAGCTATTAATACAACCACATCTATAATACACCACCTAATGATAAAACCCCATCCTTTATATACCACCTTATAATAAAACCACAAGTATTATACACCACCTTATGATAAAACCCCATCCTTTATACACCACCTTATAATAAAATCACATATATTATACACAACCACATCTATTGTACAATACCTTACTTGTACAATACAACCACATCTATCATATACCACCTTATAATAAATCCACATCTATTATACACCACCTTATAATAAAACCATATCATTTATATATAATTATACACCACCTTATAATAAGATCACACCATTTATTTTTTTTGTGTAAATTATGCGTGGTGCAGCCCCCTGCACTTACTATTATATTAAGATAACATATTCATATCACCGTGTAATAAAACCACATCATTATACATCATCTTATAAATGAATCATATATGTATATCATCATGTAATAAAACCACATCATTTATACATCGCCTTATAAAAAATCACATCTACACACCATCTTGTAATAAAATCAAATCATTTATACACCACTTTATTATAAAATCACATGTATAATAAAATCGTGTAATAAAACCACACCATCTTACAATGTAATCACATCCACACATCATCATATAATAAAAACCAAAACTATATGTCATAATAAAATCACATCTATTATACAGCTAATAAACTATCACAACAATTTACAACAACATTAACCCCTCATATAGCTTCTGATGACAAAATCTCATCTTTTGTTTTACAACTTATAAATAATAATAATAAAACAATATACTTACGTATTCTGATAATAAAACGAAATCTATTTTACACCACCTTGTAATAAAATCACAACAAATTATACACTACCTTATAATAAAACCACATCTATTTTACACCACCTTAATATAAAACCACATTTATTAAGCATTATCTTACAATAAAACCACATCTATTATACAAAACTATATTATAATAAAACAACACCTTATAATAGAAACCAAAACTATATATCGTCTTATATTATATCAACCACATCTGTTATACAGCTACTTACAATAGAACCACATATATTATAAACTACCACAACAATGTATAACAATATTAAACCGATTATACATCATCTGGTGATACAACCACATCTTTAACCACATCTTTCGAATCCAACATAGATTTATACACCATTAAAAAACCCACATAACGTCCACACGACATATAATGTCATCTTGGGACTAACAGTAATTCACTCAGTGGGGAGAGAGAGAAATGGGGTTTAACACAAACTAGGTCATTTCGGGACTAACATATGGTTTAATTTTATTTCAATAATTCGCTTGCGCGTAGGGGTCTTTAGCAGTTGGAGGAAACCGGAGTGCCCGGAGGAAACCCACTAGGTTGAGAAGGCGCCCCTATCTCCATGCCACATACGCTCACACCAGGGCTCGAAACCACAGCCGCAAGCCAGAGGTGACCGGCCAGCTAGAGGTCGCAGCGCGGCACTCTAAACCACTAGGCCATCCCAACCCCCCTCACTCAGTGGGAGGAAACCGGAGTACTTAACCAAATGACAGACCGATTGATTCAACGCACACGCGTTTACCATTCGGTCACCCTCCTCATTTTATAATAAAATCACAACTATTATACACTATCTTATAATAAAACCACACCTAGTATCCATCATCTTATAATATAAACCACAACTATTTTACCCTGTCTTAATAGAAAACCACATCTTTTAGTCAAAGTTGGTTCTCAAATGGCGATTTTTTCGCAAAAAAAAAACCCCCAAAAACAAAACAGCCCCCCAAACTTATTTATGATTCAGGACGTGAGGTATTTTACCAATTCCCGCATCAAAATACATCAGAGAAATCATATAAGGTATGTTTATATGTTATTCTTTAAACTTGTTATAACTGTATTTTCCAGGTGATATCCAGAAACCAACTATAGTTTTAGGTCTTCTAGAAGGTATTGTAATGAACATAATTTCTTATACGCTCGCATTGAAATGTGGGCAAATTATGTCCAACCCCGTTCGTCAACCCATACGTCAACAGATGGCCCGTGAACGCAACTGAGGCTATTGTTTTTAACAGATTATTTTTAAATTTGGTGTGAAGCATCAATTGGCTTCTGAATGTGATAGAGTCTATAACCTTTATCGGTATTCGGCGTTTCGTACAATCATTATGCCCCCTTTTCAAAAACCTTGTGTACGAACGTGATAGCTGATGTAGTTTTCAACGGAAGTTTTTCATAATTGTTGGGAAGCATCTGGGTCATCAGCAAATGAACTGTTATTGCTAATTAGTGGAGTAGAGTCGCCTGTCCAGTGTCCAACCTCGTGGGTTTTCTCCGGGTCCTTCCACTGCTAAAGACGCTATAGTTCTTAACGGATTCTTTCCAAATTTGGTGTGAATCATGGTTGTCTTCTGAGGGAAAAAAAAATGAAATGAAATAGGGATTAAATGATATTCAATATTATGAGACTTTCAGGTCCAAAGTTATCCCCCTTTTGCAGAAATCAACAAGGTGCCATCGAAGCAGTGTTGTCGTTTATTTTAATAATTGATTATTAATTATGATGAACCGTATATTTAAAAAAAAATGTAAGGTTCGATGTAAAGTTATTATAAATTATTCTCTACATTATAATGACATTTTATGTATTTTTAAGGCCAGTACATTTATCCAATACTACCCATTGTATACTAATACCACTCAATACGAACGGCACATTCGCCAAACCGTCCTGGATGTAGCATAATTAGGTCCTATGCACTGACAATTTATTGTTTAAGAAAGCGATACAAATCCAAAAAAGAAAGTGTTATTTTTCGATAGAAAACAAAATGTATGACTATGCTAAAATCAGACTTTTCGGATCTCGATAATATCCAGGTAATTCCACGTAGATGTATATGGAACATTAGAAATTACTAAAAGTAATAAATTATTATCTCTATTCTTGCTGTTTGTGTGCATGTCTTTTGTCATTTATTGTAGGACAGGCCTGGTTCAGCTGCAACAACAAAACAATACAAATGCCGACACTAAAACTATAAAAAAAAGAGTTGCGGTTTGTGCACTGAAAACACGTTTATTTTTTCATGAATGGCTTATCTAGAACTGCAATGCGGCATATTAAATGCTATATATGGACGATAAGCTTATATTCTAACCACGCCACCCACAATGTATCCAATAGAAATTCCCAAATCGTTATTTTATAAGTACATAAGTAGCGATTGAGGTTCGCTATAAGACAGATGCTACTCAACCAACAGCCCCACAACCCATAGATCAAAATCGAGGGCAAATTCCCGGAGGTACGAATTCTAAATTGCTTGTCGATATCAAGTGGAACACAATAACGTCTCTAAAGGGCACATTACGTTGGTGGGCATTACCGAATGGGAAGTGTGATTGCAAAATAACAAACAAAATAAACAAACGACCACGAAACCCGAGAGACTGTTGAAAGAAGGTATCGCGAAAATTTTGACCGTTTTGCGTACTGGATTGTATGTTGAGGCCTACACCTAATTCGTTAATAAAATATATGTATTTTTTTCCATTGTTCTTTTGTACCAAGAATGTACGAACTGATGAAATAAAAATAAGCTTTTTCTTACTTATTTAGTTACTTTAACAGATGCGATACCTTTACTCATCTGCAAAAGCGAAGTACATGTGAGATTTGGGTTTGTTACTGATGATTTCCAAAATCTACAAGTAATTATTACCGACCATAGAACGACATACATTGTTAGGACGATCTGAGCCAAGCTTTTTAGCCATTTTCTTTTAGCTCAAGGAGTACTAAAATACACCACCACACCAGTTCTGTAATTTTGTCAGGCCAGTCATTGTGTCAGGTGGCTACATCCGTGGTAGCTGAAGATGTCAGCGTCCCAGACTTGATCTCCGCTTGTCTAATATGCCACAATTCCTGCTGTCTTGATCATTTCTAAACGTTTGACCAGGACTGATACCCCTTTTTACAACTCTGTTTTGAAATCCATGGACGGTGTGTGTTAAACGGGTGTTGGGCGGTTACTGTATGCTACCGTGAAAATTTTCAACTGTATTTTCAATTTGAGCAGTTCCAATTGTCACATATAGATTAAAGAAGTGTGCACTTGATCAACTGTCAAAACATATAGAATCAAACAACCTTACAGCGTTAATCAAAATAACTAATGGTATATAACAAACGTTTGATGATCAAAAATCTATTTTGCTGATACTTTTGGACCTATCGGCTACCCTTGATACTCTTGATATAGAATTATTATTTATTATTATTATTATTTATAAGCGTTTATATAGCGCCATTTCCACAAAAGTGCTCAATGACGCTTTACAATAAACATAATATGATATAAAAAATATTGACAAAACAAATATAGGATTAAAAAAGAAAAACATAAAAAAGGTGTATAATATACATAGAAGTTGAGTATAAAGAAGTAATCTGCGTTAAGTTTCAAAAAATTGTTGTTCATCCAGACTTTAATGTCCGCAATACAAGTTTCTACACTCAGCTTGGAAATGTCAAAGTCACTTTTAATCGGTTTGAACGAGATGTATAATTGTGTATCATCTGCGTATATATGAAATAACAATCCATGTCGTCTTACTATAAGGCCAAGTGGTTTAGTGTATAAACTAAACAAGATCGGCCTCAGGACGGACCCTTGTGGTACACCGGAAGCCAGAACAGAAGGGCCAGAAGATATTCCGTTCACTACAACACTCTGTGAGCGGTTAGCAACATAAGAGCGTAACAGACTCAGAGTGTTTCCAGTAACACCAAAATCAGATTGCAGCCTGTGAAGCAAGATATCGTGGTCTACAGTGTCAAAAGCGGCGGATAGATATAATAGAACTAAAAGCACACATTCACGACGGTCTAAACTCATGTTGATATCATTGTGTACCTGAACAATAGCAGTCCCGGTGCTCTGAAACTTCCTGTAAGCACTCTGAAACTCTTCCATTAGATTATTGTCACTGATATGGTATGTGAGTTGGCTTGCTATTACGCGTTCTAAGGTTTTAAATATGAAACTCAGGTTTGATATCGGTCTGTAATTTTTCTCCAGATTCTGATCTAAGTTGAATTTCTTTATTAGTGGGAAGATGATTGCGGTTTTGAAATCATCAGGAACAGTCTGTTTACAAATACAAGTGTTTATAATATCCGTCATAATGGGTACAATGGTTGGTAGGCATCCTTTTAATAATGTTGTCGGGAGAGGGTCAAGCGAGCATGATTTTGAGGACGATTGCTTTATGATTTTAGCTACTTCGGACACAGACACCTGTTGAAAATGAGAGAGAGTTGGAACATTGGAAGATGAATTTTTATGATAGACATGTCCGCTGGTCTCAGTAACCAATCCTTCACTAATCTTCACAATCTTCTGGGAAAAGTAAGCAGAGAATTTCTCTGGGAGTTCCTGTACAGGCACTGTTGTTGGAAGCTTAGTGACGCCATAATTTTGATCGAGAAGTGTATTTGTTACTCTGAAAATCTCCTTTTGTTTGTTTTGACCAGTTTCTATTTTATCCGAGTAGTAGGACATTTACTGTATTCTTTTTACATTTAAATATCTGTTCATGTATTGTGACATTTGTTTCGCGCCATTTACGTTCTGCTTTATTTCGGAGTTTCTTGGCTTCAAGGATATCATTGTTAAACCAGGCCGAATTTGGACGAAGTCTGATTGTCTGATAGAAGACCTTCTCAATGCTCTACAAGAAGAAACAAGGGCCCGGGGCACTGTTTTTCACTGGTTCCTAGCATACCTAGAAAACATGTGTCAAGATCGATAACGTCAAATCTATTAAGGTCCCTATAATGTGTGGTGTACCCCAAGGCTCTGTTTTAGGTCCCGGGCTGTTCATTATCTTCACCCGACCATTAATTAAAATTACTGAAAAATTTGGTCTTAATATTCACGCGTATGCCGATGATACACATATATATGCTTCCTTCAATCAACAATCCACTAATTCAGTAATATTTAAAACCGTCTGGAAGTAATCAGGTTATGGATGACATTACACTTTCTGAAACTGGATCCTGAAAAAGCTGAGTATCTGGTAATTGGAACAAAACGACAAATTAGTAGTTTCTCAATACCACCTCTTGAATTTCAACACGAAAGTCTTTCTCAATCTCCAGAAGCAAAAAAGGTTGATGCAGTCCCACATCAAATCTGTTCATTCCTTTTTTTATTTCAAAAACAAAACAAAGAAATGTCTAAATGCTGACAGAACTCCCATTCATTTGTTCATTCATCCCCTATTATCAAATTCACCACCTTAAACGAATTCAAAATGCTGCCGCCAGAGTACAAAAAAATCAGAACACAACACCCATTGGCTCCCACTTCAACTGTTGACTTTCAACAAAATATATCAAAGATTTGATTACCCCATATAAATCCACAAGAACTTCCTAGATGCATTTAAATCTCAGCTAAAGACGTTCATATTTACAGAAGCATTTCCGTAGTTCAGTAGAGCAAACTTGAAAAGCGGAATAGAAACTTCACTCTTAGTATTATCACGCTATATAAATAGAGGATTATTATTATTAATTTTTAACAATTGTTATGTGAAAATACTCCGAGACACCCGTGTTAGTTATCTTGAGAGGCACGTATTGGTACCTTTAGAGGGACTTATGTTATTGCTATGGAGGGAAGAATCCGTAAGTACTCTGGATAAACTTATGATATTACTCCAGAGAGGCTGGTGGTGTTACTCTGGAGAAGATGATGTTACTACCCGCATGGACCGTATAATTTTAGTCTCTTTGGAATTGTTACAGAGCCCATGATGCAATTATCGGTACCAAGTTCAAAGGCAAAGAAACAGACATCAATTCATAATATTTTACTGATCTAATAAAAGTTCGTTCAACCAATGCATAGATGGACCACAAATGATTGTCTGCGGTGTAATTGTATCAAAACAACGTCTTTGTTTAATTCAGACCCGCCCATGGAACTAAGAAAATTATTCCGTATTTTCTTTTCAAAAAAGCTAATAAAACACTCTTTTAATTTTAAATGCTTCACGATTATATATCTGATCTTCATTTTCAAAATCTTTTAAACATACGGGAATTGGGATTATTCAGAAATACAAAATATTGACAAAAACTCTAAAAATATTAAAAGCTAAATCATTTCACAATAGTTCAACTGCCGCATTTTAAAATGTCAGAGTTCTAACCTGGTAAAATTCCTCACCATCAGATATAAAATACTTATAGTGGTAAAAAAAAAATTACCGTGTTACCATAAAAAAAATACAATAAATGCTAAGGTGGAGTTCGACGGGAAATTAATCTGTATAAAATCCAGTAATGTCAAACCATGATGTAGCTGCATTTAAATCTGAGAACACTTTAAAGATATTGCCCCCCACCCCCCGCCCGCCTTTCGAAGAAGCAGGGGAGTATTTAAATGGGCCCGTTCGTCTGTCTGCCCGTTTTAATGTAGGAGTGATGAAACTTGGTATATATAGAGAATCTCCTACGAGTCTTTTTTGATATTAAAAAAGACGAGTTGGAGATTTTATTCATCGCCCAGTCCTTTCTTACATGCACAAATAAATTAATATAATTCTTTGGTATAGATTTCACTTTTACTGAATCTGATTACATTAGAGCGTAGTGATACATCATTTTTTGACAGCAGTTTACCTATTGCAAAGTGCTATATATTGACCCAGTATTTCTTTCAAGGTCAATTAAATAAAAAATAGTTTGTTTTTAACATAAAAAAGTTACTTTCTATTTAAAATAATTTGTTTCTTTAAAATACAAGAAAGTAGTTCCTTTATGATTGACCAATCAAGTTCATGTAAAGCGATATCTCCTAAGGAGATTTAGTCACGAAATGACCTAGTTTGTGTTGAGTGGACGTTAAACCCCTTTTCCCTCTCTCTCCCCTAAGGAGATATCCCAGAAGATTATGTTATTTATCACACAGGCGATATCTACTGTCAAAATCGTTATTGTGCAATAAAGCTTCATCACATCAATACCTTGGCAAAGTTCGATAATGAGCATTTTCTGCTCAGGATAAGCCGAGCGATAAGCAGTTGGATTGGTCGATATTTTGGAACACAATCAGACTTCTTATAATTGAGGTAAAATATTATAAACTTGGTGTATGCGTTGATTGGATGAATGTCTTGACTGAGTTCAATTACTAACATTTCCCGCTAATGCTAAGCAAAGCTAAGCAATTTCATTGGTCGATGCTTTGGGACAAGATAACTTTGATTGTAACTGATGCTGAAAGATGAAAAAGATAAATGTGCAATTAATTAATCAAAAACTTGAAATTGTCCTTAATTCTATATTTGAACACTTTAGATTATCATCATTTTACCAAAATATATATATTTATCTAGAATTAAACTCCGTAAGAGTATCTACAACGTCCTATTGTTCTGCTTCTAAACAGGGCTAATCAAGACGGGCATACACCGTGCAGTGTGCTATGTGGGAAATTTTGACCGGGCAGTGGTCCACTCTGCCACGTGATCTTTTACGAGCACGCCAATGTGTACACTGGACCTCGGTTTTTCGTACCATCCGAACGACTAGTCAGCTTTCCTTGTCAGGCTCTGTGTCCTGTATTGCTGACAGGGAAACCACCACTCTAGAATCACCCACTTTAGCTTATCCCCAATGTATCATTTAAAACATATCTGTATTTGATATAGGATCTGACATTTTTTCGATTATCTATATTTTATCCCGAATTTAAACATCGTAAGATTATCTAGTTTATCATTCTAGAATTCAACACTTGATATCATCCTCATTTGCATATATCTATATTTGATAAAGAAGCTGACACCTTTTCGATTATCTATATTTAAACACTGTAAGCTATATTATCTACATTTTATAATTAAACAATTTCATCAATTTATTGTTTTTAAAAGATTATCTATATTTGATATAGAAACAGATTTTCTTCCGATTATCTACAATTTAAACATTTTAGTCTGTTTTAATTTTATCATTCTAGAATTAAACACTATCTGTCCTTTCATTCTAGATTTAAATACTTTAGATTGTCCTTATTTTATCATCTTAGAATATATTTGATGATCTATCGTTACATATTCCAGAATTTAGTACTAATTAAACATATTTAATTGAAGCACTTTTAGAATATCTAGATTATACCATTCATTATTGTAAACACAACTAGATTTTTTCATGATTGTCTCGATCTGGATTATAACGCTGTTATATTACCCATTTGTTTCAACATTCTGGATTTTTAAATGACCTGTAAAGAGGTTTAATGTGTTACATTTTTGTCAGAGCAGCGGATACCCCCCTTTCGTAGAATTGCAATTGTCAAGGGTTGTTTACGTACACGCCCAGGTATACGGAACCCGGTTTTCTCCGTCCCATCGCTGTTTATTGTCAGACCATATATCTTTCACCGCGGACACTGGGAGATGATTTAACAATGCCATATTTTAACAGAGTTTAGTTAATTAAGGTACATTATGTAAAATTTAGATAACGAGCTGCCTGTTCTTGCTATCATGGCTCAAATGTAAAATATTAAATTACTTAATTCTGAGCCAAGTTATAACTGGTTGAAGTTTTGACAAGATGTGTGCATAGCGGTAACCAGGTCACTGGTATATTTGAGACTTAGCCTCGCTTTCCCATTTTTAAATGGCAAACCTTTCTAATCCAATTAAAATCTCGAGTATCCGATGCTATCGAGCGTTGATTATGGTCATGTTTTGTTAATAAATGTCTAATTAGTAGTTTATGTAACATTTCGAGCCTAAAGAAAGACCTGCAATAGGCGGATTTAGCTCGCTCTTGCAAAATGTAGCCTATGTTTAAAATAGCTTAGTATCATACAAAGTGCTCGACATTGAAAACACGAATTAATTGTCAATTTTATTCGATATTGATGCTGTGATCTAACCGAGAAAAGATGGGTTTTTGATATCCAATTTTTAACACTAAAAATAAACATTAAACGCCATTGGTAACAAAGGACTCGAAAAACGAGGCTAGACATATTCCATAACTCATGTCAAACAGTGACCCAGTGCATTTGTCCCCCCACCCTTAAATCTGGTCTGCCCTCTGTTTGCTCCCCCCCCCCCAATAATTTTAGAAAATAAAAAAAAAGTTTTTGTGATACGTTTCGTTAATCAATACCTTTAACGGTGATTAAATCCCACATCGCCACTCAGTCACAGACTTGCATGTTGAGTGATCCTGCTGTAAAACCTACTTTACGATCCTCAAAGTTTTTGGCTATGGTTTAACGCGACGAGAATATGCATTCACTTGATACACTCACTTCGTTCGTTCGACAACTCGCTCTCTGTTGGGATAAGCTGGTGATTTGGCGATGAACAGTGTATGGCCAGCTCTATTTATCTCGTCGACCAGTGTCTGAAATGCTGCCTGGCTGCATTTCCGGCAGTCTATTTCACAAATGGCGAAATTATTCATCCACTTTGAGTCACTAACTCCGCCCGTTTGACACTTTCCTCTCTGGTCGGATAAACTAGTGATTTATATCGTTGAAAGTATTTTATTTGAAAAGTCAACCATGTTGACCCCCCCCCCCCCAAAAAAAAAACCCATAGACATGGACGAAGATGTTAACAGAAACCTGGCCAGAGGAATCCCGGGATGTTTAAAAAAACTTTTAGAGCTTACATTTATCAAATTCAAATCGCATTGGTGGCGGTTTAGCGGTAATCTTCAAATTTGGATAAAAACTTGAAATTCCGAATACCAAGTTATGGAAATACAATTGTTTCGAACCCCTTGCTGTTATAATCAGTTTTACAATGTTCCAGTTCCTGTTATTTGTATTTTTCGTCCACTTATTTCCAAAAAGAGCAACTTTCCTCTTGCACGAATTTTCGATGAGTTTGAGACCGTGTTTGCGAATTAAACGACAGATTACACAGTATTCCCGGGTGACCTTAATTCCATTATGAAGACAAAACAGATTCAACTAAGTAGAAATTTACAAAAATCGTTTAGTTTGATACAACATGTTTTCTACCCTGAATACCGACAGGGTCATGCTCGGGATTTGGTAATGTGTCCTGAAACACGTAAACTCATAGATATTAATCCTCAGATGTACTAAAAGAACAGCTGAGTGACTTGACGATCTGTGTGAATTAAACAAGAGTCATTAACACTTTTTGCATAAGCATACCCCTAAGAAGAATATCATTATGAGACCAGGTACGAAATGGTAGGATAAAGTGATCGAAGAAGCTAAGCTCAAACGCGAAAAACTGAAAGACATAGGCGTACAAGGAGTTCAACGCCAGATTTTCTAAGGAGGAAATGAACAATGTTACAAAAACGTTGCGAACTGTGAAAGCTCGATACTGTATGAGAATATGTCTGCCATACAAAAGAATCTTAAAATTCTACAGTTTCGTGGAAGCCCTCCTGGGTGTAGATCCTAAATCTAAACTTCTAGATCCTGCTGATGAACTTGTGTAGGCAAATGGTTTGCAACATTGACTACATTCCACGTGATGTAGATTCACAGTCTGATTCTGTTATCCGTAAATGTAGAGTAACCCGAGGATCGGTCATAGGTCCAGTTGCTCAACTCGTTAGTTGTGGCAAACATTATATCCAAGCACGGCATTGATCAGCTTTCACACGCTGATGATACACAACTTGGTCCATCTTTCCAGATAAATCAGATCTCTCCTGCTCTAAACACCACAACATTATGTTCTCGGGTTATGACATCCTGGATGACCCGAAACTAAAATTAGACAATGGTAAGACAGAAGCAATCACAGAAACGGTTACAGGAATTATCTGAAACGAGTGTAATCCATTGGCTATTCCACTATTCAAATTGATCACCCGTGTAGATCGTATTGCTTCCAGTTGCGACGTATTAAGCAAAAGACTTTCTTACAAAATATGAAATTCTCGCTTTAATGCTATTCATCTTTCTAGGGGACTACATGCCGTTATTTGGTTTATATTTACTGCAAGTTGGAATTGACTGTGTTTGATTTATATTGATCAAACAAATATCATTTATTTCATTTGTATCAACACTGCATGGAAGAAATTAATTCTTAACCAGGAAGTAGGTAGCCTATGAAACCTAATTAAACCTGATTTCCAGTCACGGATAATCTGTCCGACAAAAGTGGAGTTCTGTATCAAAAAAAGCATTGTCTCAAGGCCACTCTAGTTGTGGATAAAAATATAGCACCATATGAGATAAATGTTGAATTGAGTTAAAGAAATATAAAAATGGCGGAGTTTTTTTCATAGTGGAAAATAATTGGAAACAACATACCACATAATTTAAGATTTCCCATTCAGCTGCGCAAGAGGATACTTGTCGAAACGTCGTGATTTTAGAATAAAACTAGTGATTGTAACCCATAAAAACTGTGTTCTGTTAATGTGTTTACCGATCTCTAAATGCCACTTTAAGATTAATTATGCTGTAGTCTTTCTTGAAGCATACTCATGCATTGGATGGGTAATAATGGTAACAACGATGAAAATGGTTTGCAGTCATCTTAATATTTATAAAAACCAATAAAGATTTATATTGAAAACGCTTCATCTTCCAAGATACACCTAAATTTTACAAGAGATGGAAAAAGATAGAGAACGAGCGAAAAAAAACCCAACAAAAAAAAAGATAGGCTGGCACTGCCAGGCAGGATACGCCCACATTTTCGAGAGATTGATAGAGAACAAGCAATACCGAAAGTGATTTTTCCTACATCATTAAGTTAGAATTTGATATGTGCAAATATCGAAATGAATTAAGATCTTTGGGTTATAAAGGTTCATTTCAGTAGGCTTCAAATTCGACTGAGGATCATGTTGCTAAGTGGGTAAGATGCTGACTCGGTAGCCTTGAGGTTGGGTGTTTGATCCCTGCATTGGGTGACAAAGTTCATCTAGATTTTCTGGCGTGGTTTCCCCTTGTTAGTGATGAAGGATGGATGGCCTGACAAGAACAGCTGCCAATTTTGGTCCGATTTTCACGAAATTCGACCTCAACCTTCATTACGATGTAATGGTGATATAATCAAACGGCGGCTATTTTGTCTGTCAATTTTGGTCCGATTTTCCCGAAATTTAAACTCAAACCTTCCCTACGGTGAAACGGTGATATAATCAAACGGTTTTTTTAAATCGGGAAATAATTGTGACTTCCAGCTAAAAAGGGTGATTTTTCGTACAATCAGGGTCCATAATTCAGGAAGTTATGAATCAATGAGCGCAAATATCGAAAGGAACCAAGATCTTTGGATTATAAACATGCATGTTAAGTTTCATCAAAATCGGTTCAAAATTGTGACCTCTATAGGGTTCACAACCTTGATATAACATATTTTCACGCTATTCGCGTGCCATTTTGTCCGTCAATTTTGGTTTGATTTTCACGAAATTCGAACTCAACCTTCATTACCATGTAACGGTGATATAATCAAACGTTTTTTTTAAATCGGATAATAATTTTGATCTCCAGAGGGACCACAAGCTAAAAAGGGCAATTTTTCGGACAATCAGGGGCCATAATTCAGGAAGTTACGATCCGATGGGTGCAAATGTCGGATGCATGCATGTCAAGTTTCATCACAATCGGTCCAAAATTGTGACCTCTATAGGGTCCACAAGCTAAAAACATGATATTTCGTACAATCAGGGGCCATAATCCATGAAGTTCCGATCCGATACATGCCAATATCGAAAGGAACCGAGATCTTATGGGGATAAACCTATATTTCAAGTTTCGTCAAAATCGGATAAGAATTGTGACCTGTGGACGGACGGACGGACAGGGGCGACGACATAATACGTCCACATTGAAAATGTGGGCGTATAAAAACCAACCCCAAACGAAAAACAATGCGATTTTTCGTACAATCAGGGGCCATAACCAAGGAAGTTATCTTCTGAAATGCACGAATGTCGAAAGGAACCGAGATCTTTTGGATATGAACCTATATTTAAAAATTGTGTTCACCAGAGGGCCCATCACAACCTTGGTTTTGTATACTATTTGTTTACAAGCCGTGGCTATTTGAGAAGTTGCGTTTCGATTTTCCCGAAATTCGAACTTAAGCTTTATTATGGTGTAGCATTGGTACCTTTAAACGATTTTGATCTGTCGATGTTTTGCAACAATATAAACTTTGAGAGAGACGAAACAAAGCACATATTTGACGAAGTTCAATATTGAGCATGGTTTGCTTATGATAAGCAGAGTGCTGAACGAAGTATGTAAATGAGCAAGTATCTATTCTCTATATTCCTTAACAACACATGATAATTATAGTCAGGAGAAAATCACTGCCATCAGAAGATTCAATTCACTATAGTCAGTGCACAATTTAAATCATTAGTCAATAATCATTTTAAATTACTAGTCAGGAGTTAAATCACTACAGCCAGGAATACATTTACTTCCGTGCAGCATTCATGCAAAAGTTGAAATCACTATACACGGGAGTAAATTTAGATCACTTTGGCCAGGAAGAAATTTAAATCACAATATTCTGGACTAAATCACTGCAGTATAGTAAATTCAATCAGCAGGTATCATTAAAGTCAGGGATGAATTTAAATCATTACAGACAGGTGTAAATGTACATTACCACAGTAAGGAGTAAGAATTGAGATCACTGCACTGAGGGGTAAATTGAGAACACTACAATCAGCAGTAACTTTAATTGAGTCAGGAGTATATTTACATCACTACACTAAGGGTTAAATTGCGAATACTGCAATCAGGAGTAAATCTTAATCACTCTAGTTAAAGGTAAATCATTAAAGTTAGGAGTAAATTAAAACCATTTCATTTACATCACAACAGTAAGAATTAAATTGAGAACTCTACAATTAGGGGTAAATATTAGTGACTATAGTCACTGGTAAATTATATTACAGATAGGAATACATTTACATCACTACACCAAGGACTAAATTTAAATCACTCAAGTTAAAGTTAAATCATTATAGTCAGGAGTAAATTAAAACCATTGCATTTACATCACTACAGTAAGGATTAAATTAGGAACACTACAGTTTGAAGTAAATATAAATGACTAGAGCAGTGCAGTGATCTCAATTCTTACTCCAAACTTCTAATTGTAGTGTTTCCACCCCCCCCCCCTTTGGCCGAGAAAGTTCATCCAGATACTCCGGCGTGGTTTTCTCTTGTCAGTGATGCAGGGCTGAGGGCCGGACAGAGACAGCTGTGTAGTCGTTCGGGTGGGACGAAAACCGAGGTCCCGTGTACACATTAGCGTGCAAAAAATGAAGGCGACGAATTTCGGGTTGGTTTTGTCGACTTGTGGCTTTTTCAACCCTACAAGTTGCGTCAAATCGACTTGTGCCGTCACAAAGTCGAGAATTTAGAAGGCCGCTAACAGCCAATATGCATTCTTCTTGCAGATTATCTTTTTAATTGCATGCACATAGTAAGAATACCCTTTAACGTAGTCTTATATGTGATAATAAAACTAATGGAACATCTCAGACTACAAATGAAAATTAAAGCAATGTCTTAATATCCATGCTGAATATGTAACCTTCTATACCCAACAATGTATATGCTATACATGCATACGTGCAAGTTTTCTGCCAATCCAATTTGTCGATTTCAATAAAACTAACACTGTAGCAAGCATCTGCCACAATTGACCATATATGGTTATAGTTGTAATGATACCGGGAGATGGATGAAATAAAGGGAGTAGAGGCTACTAATGGTTATTTCTCTTTTGGTCTTTGAATGGTACCATGTAATGAAAAACTTTCAGGGAAATGTTTATCATTAAACGGGTCCTAATGCTAAATTTGATATATCTAGTAACATAAACAGTGCAGGATATTTGCACAACAAAACAAAAAGAACAACCGGACAAACCATACATTACAGTGGGTACTATCAGATACCAATTCACAGAGCACATACAAAATTAAGGTACGATGTACCAGTTCTCTGGTATACTAATTGTGCTGAAATTTCCAACAATCTGTACATTTAGAAAAAGTCATGTTTTAATTAAATGTATTAAATTACCATTTCAACGATGTCAAATATGTTATTTGGGATGATAAACAGTTTTGCGGAAGTGTGATGGAAATCATTTCTAATCAGAGCTTCGAATCCCTTCATATTCACTGCCAGAATAGCTGTAATATTGTTGTTAATAATTAAATGTTAGTCAGGATATAGGGGATATATGATAGAAATTATACACGGCTATCGATCCGCCATGTTCAACGTATTGATCTGATGTGGTTAGCGTATGAATGGAGAGTCAATGTGACGTTCGTGTTTTTATATATTCCGCATTGACGCCTACACACAGCTATGTTATACTAACCCACTTACATATAAATCAATGACAGCCGTAAAGAATTAATTAATTAAAATGCAGTTCTGCTAATTAGTTGTTGCTGTTACAGAATTAAAAATAGGGCAGTGTGTTTTTTGATTTTGTTATTATTTATCAGTGTATTTACTTCGTTTATATTTATTTAAGAATTTCATATATGGATTAATTGTGGCCACTGTATATGTTAATGGCACGGGTGTTTAGGGTCGTATTGGTTTCATACAATAAATAATGAATAACAAATTAAAAGGAGGCCCCGCGATCGCACAAAGATCAACTTTTGCTATTCAGCATACCCCTTTTAAGTTGAAAGCCTGTCTTCATTAGCCCAGTCAGAGTAGAACGTTAAATCCCGTTTCATTTACATTCTAAACTGAAAGTTGTCTTTCTTACATCAACAAACTATTTTATTCCGGATATGGATAGACAGATGAATCCCGTAGTTTACACAAAATCCAAACGAAGGAATGTATTCTATACCGATCAGCTGCTAATTAAAGGAATGGATCATTACAGTACTTTTTAATTAAGGTTCTCCTTAGGGACTTCACTAACAGCAAAAAAAAAAACTATTTAATTAATTAAAATATATGAGTCATCAGATTTGCTGACGAGTAGATTTTGTAATCAATTATAAAATTATATTCGAGAAATCGGAATTTATCGTGAATATATTTTTAAAAAACAAAACCACAGATGTTTTATATGAAAACTGGTGATTTAGAATAACATGAGAAAATCGATGAGCATTTTCGTTATACATGGATAGCCTGAACATTTTCGAATATAATCTAAATATTTTTCAAAACTAAACTTAAACGTGTAGATTAATCGAACCTTTCTCTAAATACTAAACAAAGTTGAATCAGTAATGGTTACATTTTAATTTTTTTAACCGTAGTGTCAATCCTAAGATTTTATTGTTAGCAAATAGTAGAATAATATTTTATGATTCTTTTTAGAAAACACAGGCATAATCTTACATTATATATTTAATGAACTTTATTTATCATTGTTAACAAGCAATACATAATCTGGAATGATAATTATTTATCATTGTTAGCAAGCAAAACCTAATCTGGAATGATAATTATTTATCATTGTAAGCAAGCAAAGATATAATCTGAAATGGCCTTTTGTTGTCACTGTTAGCAAACAGACATAATCTGGAATGGACTTCATTTATCATTGACCCGTAGTTAGCAAACAGAGGGACAATCTGGAATGACCTTTAGTTGTCATTGTTAGCAAACAAAAGCCATTGCTAGCAAACAAAGATATAATCTGGAATGCCCTTTAGTTGTCATGTTAGCAAACAAAGATATAATCTGGAATGCCCTTTTGTTGTCATAGAATGTCCTTTACTTGTCATTGTTAGCAAACAAGGGTATAATCTGGAATGACCGTTTCGGCAATTGAAACCTCGAAGATTCCGCTAAGCCAAAACATGGATGAAAAACTCCTTGGACTCAGTATAGCTACATTACGATCATAGTTCACACTTCATTGCTCAATTATAGAGGAGTTTGATATCATTAAAGTTTACACTATTCTGATTCGTTCATGGCGAATCTTTTATTTCCTGAATGTGGCGTCTCATGGCACCAATATTATTGTTTCATTATTTTAAAAAAATGATATGGACCACTATATTATGCCATTTTTTAAAATTATGTAAACATAATCTAGAACGGTTTTAGGTGCCCCTGTTAATTAATTAATTTGTACGTTATGAAGTTTAATTTTGAATATGCTTATAAATGCAAAACAAATACAAACACTACCGTGGGCTACTTTAAATATCCACAATGTTATCGGCGAATTCCCTTATTACTTTAAAATTTGGTTACATCAAATTTCTACTCAATTTTCAAAACTAAATAAATGTAAAAATGGCTTTGTAGTCGCTGGAAGAAATATGCATTTTCTGACAATGGATTACACGGGCTGTTTCGCCTAGTGGAAGAACATTCGTAAAACAAAACTGGAAGTGAATTTGGCTTGGGGAACTTGTATTCACAACCAGCAGGGTTATTTTTAAAGGGAGACCCCCCTCCCACTATCCCCCACTCACTCTATTCAATACTCTTTCTCCCCCACTCTCTCTTGCTAACAACTGTTGTTTATATTTATTCGACACCTGTCCTTGTACATGCACTATGTATATTAATTAATATTGACTTCAAATTGAATCTATAATCATTTCATTTATGAAGTGTTGGGCTGGATCGGGAACAGGCATCATCTTTTCTTGTTTTACATGGGTTTCTATGTTATGTTATAATTAGACACCAAGATATGGGTTTAAAAAAATATATTAATGTTTTTATTTACTCATATCTACCGGAAACAAGTGACACGTTGTGTCACATTCTCGTTTTTCATCAAGGTTTCGAGTGACATTAGAATAGACTCTCTCGTATATATTGTCACGGCTGAGATGCCAATATAAGATAGTAGAGAACAAGGGACATGCCATACTTACAAATAATAAAACAATGCTTCCATTAAATAATTCTGTTTGAGCTATTTGATTGGGAAAGGACAGTTACTTACCTTGCAGGACATCCAGATGGTAAACAGAAATTTTACTAGAAAAGAATAACAGAAATAGCAAATCACACATTGTATGCAATTTATACAAATTGTATAAATTATGCTGATACGCAATTTTATCATTGCATTAAAGTCACTGATCGTTATTTTGGAAATATAATGACACGAATATCTAAAGGGAATATCCAACCAGAAAGGGTTCGGTAAAGTTCAGTTACCTTTCTTATTTACAAAGATAAGCTGTATTGGAAATGTCGTCGGAACATTTGGCATCTTGGGCAGAGTATTTATCAAGCTAGCAACGCCTGTAAGTGTTGCGTACAATCTTTTGAGGGTCTTATTTTTAATCGGATAAGATCGAGACCGGGAGACGATCTACCGTTGATATTTTGGTTGTATTTTCTTATTTAAAGATACATTCTGTGCGAGATAAAATCGTATTCGGTAGGTCTTTATTATTAGCTTAAAATGTTATACTAACTATTATTCAGACATTAATAATCAACTTTCTAGATCATCCGATGACTGAGATTAAAATGGATTAGAAGGTCGCGAAATTTGAAAACTTAAAGATAAAATGGATAATCGAGTCTCAGTAACTCAGTAATAAACAATATAATAAACTATATCTTTCAACACTTGTAACTTCAATCAGAATAAAGTAATTTGAATTAAAATTTCAATATATTCATTTTCCATCATCTATTTTTGAACTGTTATAAGAACGACCAACCCTTTATCAATGCATCTATAAATGTTACATAATCAATTTGAAAACTTTTTTTAACAAGGATGAAGTCGTGAAATATTATATAAGTTCCGAAGAGTGAAAATAACGAGCATGGGCTTTAACTTTAAATAAAATATTTGAATCAGTTAAATCCCAGCTACCTTATGGCATTAAATGCGGTTTTACAGTTTTAAAATCGTAATGTCAGTTTGACCTAACTCAGTTAACACATTTTCATGAATCAATTTCTGCAATTCTAGTTTATGATTTAACAGTTTACACTTGGTGAAATTGTTCTGACTGTGTGTCCTTCAAATTGGGATGTCACCAATAATTGATCATTGACTTTCAATTCAATGGCCAAAAAGCATAACATTTGTAAAAAAAAAAAAAAAAAAAAAAAAGAAAGAAATGTCCCAAACTCGACCCTAATTTAATATTTGTTTTAAAAAAATTAATAAAAAAGCTCCAAAAACAACTACACAAACATCGATGTGCAGTTTTCGCAATGGGTACACAAAGTATATATATTAAAACCTATTTTTATAAATCGTAATTTATATATAAATGATAAAATTGTCAAGAATTCATGGGTTTCCATAATATACTTTAGTACTGATTTATAATTTATTTTTATCTATGATCATTAAATCATATAAGGCTTCAATCAAAAGAACTCTTATTCGACCATTTTTGTTTTTAACTTGAATGATATATTGTTTAAATGTAAACAGTGAGCAAATCTATTCATGCTTTTTCAGTTCGACCCAGATATACGCCATGATGGTATTCATATATTTGAAATAATAATATGCTATCTTTTCTGATGACAGTCTTGAATTTGCGCTTCTGAACTTGGATCGGAACACAGACAGTGGTAAGGCCGATGGCTCGTCCGTGATTTTGATCAACTATTTTAATTCATTACTGCAATTAATATCAAGTGAAGTTTATTGTATTATTTGCTGTCTTTTCGATTAAAATACATTTTGTGATATTTTTTTGTATGTCTGAACCGTAGACATAGTGTTTAGGCCTATTTATTTCAAATTTTAGTATCAGTCGTATTCTGTTATTCAAAGGTCAACCAGCCTTACTGGATAAAGCAGACACAACAGAAATCTTCTGAAATCTCACATTGAAGTAATTCTAGAAGGATCTTTCTTTGTTCTTTGTTCTCTGAATGCGTCATGCAACACACGCGACTCATTATATTTTAAAGAGGCATTATCACTTCGCAACAACAATAAATGTCTTTGAACTGAGATCATGACATATTGCGAATAATCCAAGTCACTCAAATTTTCGAAAACAATATGCCTGAGCTTGCTTATTCAGATAACAACATTCCCAAATTTACATACTCTATTCAAGTGAAATTGAAACTATTATTTCTGAACTATATCATCCGCTTCGCAATGCGATTCACAAATTTACACATTCTATTAACGTCAAATAAAAAATGACAGGGCCTCTTTAAATGCATTAACACTAATACTGCAGTAACTACAAACTATTTTTAAAATTTCTATTCAGGAGATTTGAATGAATTATTCAAGAGCTGGATCTGCCTATTAAAGGACTTTCTTTAGGCCTTAAATGTGATATATAAATTATTAATTAGACATGTATTAACTTGCCAAGACCATAACCAACTCTCGATCATTGGATGCTCTAGATTATCAACAGACTTAAATACAATTTACAGTTCATGATTTAATTTACGAATGGAGTATCGAGACTTTGTTTATTATCATAACTCCATTTAGAATGAAATAATTTGACTGAAATGTTCAACTTTCTATTATTTAATTATAATAAATCTTGCATAATGTATCCCTAACTATTAAATAGAATAATCACTACCACTGATTTCTGATGCCTTCAAATATTCTAAGACTGTAAATCTTAATGATTTATCGAAATAAATGTCAAAAACTGATGTAACATAGATATAATTATTCAAGTGGATGAATTCATTGTGTTAATAATTTGGTAAATTATATTTCACAAAAAAAGATGTATTAATGTTATGCTTCACTGAAATTTCCTAGCAATTTAACATAGGCATTAAAATATATATCTTGTGTGTAGATTTATAACCGTATCATTACGATATAGTGAATACAAATATCCAATTTCGATTTTTAAAGCATATTACTCGATTACCATGCTGTAAATTATTAAGGCTTCCAAATATCAGATACATAGCCCACATATCCCGATTGTCACTATATATTATTTTGCTATTAATATAATCTATTTCTAGACAAAGGGAGGTGGAAGATGACGGAGTAAAATAAAAAGAATCTGCTTAAACTAAAGTTGGAAATCATTAATTTGAATAATTTTAGGACTGATCAATTTCATAGAAGAAATATTATTGAAAGATATTTGTCTATTGGCTTTATATTTTGTTTATTGGGGATTTGAAATAAAGAATGACACATTCCAACTTTACTGATATTTTCTTTATTAGCTCTTTGTGTGCGCAGATTTCATTTCCTGATCTGGCAACAGTCTGGGTGTGTTGTCCACCATGACAGTGTAGGAGAAACATGGCACCGTCCACCCATTTGTCTAGGTTTTGCATACAATTTTTAATCAATTATGTAACTTCATACATACATCAACTAATTATAGTAATTAGACATTTCTCTAATTTATTAATTTTATGGAAACAAATTTGACTTTTTTAGCTTCTGGTATACAATTTTTATTCTAGAGGACATCTCATAAACAGTTTAAGGTAATATTTTATGAAATATTGCGCCTAGATCAACCTTTTGCCGTTTGCTAATTAGAAACGTTGCCGATTTAATATTTTTTGTGTTTC
Organism: Patella depressa; assembly: GCA_948474765.1. Lineage (NCBI taxonomy): Eukaryota > Metazoa > Mollusca > Gastropoda > Patellidae > Patella > Patella depressa. Next base: position 54,260,890 of record OX419719.1, read on the forward strand.
CATTGAGGAATCGTTATGGAACTTTGCACTAACATTAACAACCTATTGCGGTAGTTGTGGCGTATCATTATTACAGAAATTCAAGGTATCTTTAAATGAATTGAAATTAATGAAATTGCGTTTAAGTTTCTTTTTTTTGCATTAACGGAGAGGGGTAAACGACTAGCAGTGTGCTCCGTGGGAAATGTGGCTTCTGTCAAATACCAACTGTCATAGGTTCTATTCGGTGCACGGAAAGGCGGCGGGGCTCGGTTCTTCGAAGAAAATATATTATGGTGTATTGTTTTCAAGACGTGTGTTATTCCTACATCTGTAAGTAAGCGTTTAATGTGTTCGTATATTGGGGCTTTGGAACTGAAAAGTAAAGAAAAGCTGCTGGTGATAGCAAAACCCGAGTGTCCCACTATGCTCAGGACTATTGTTGGTTAACAGTAACACAAAGGTTGCCCATCACTGTACCCCGCAAAACCTGTCCATATTAGTGTTTTCGAGTCTTATTTATTTGGTTTAGCATAACTTAGTTAAAGCATTAAAACTTACAAAGGGACAAACCGTTTGTACAAAATATAAATCTTGCCCTAATGGCATTTAACCTTGGATTATGACTGAGTACGTTGTTGATGGAGATGGTTAACAGTTTATTATGACATCTGTCAGTTTGTACCCCACCTACACCATCATCGTTTTATGTTAACCGAGTTGAAACAATCAAAACGTTGTGAGGCATCACCTACTCTTTACATACCTGCTCCATTTCCGGTGCCAATCAAACATAAAGGAGAACATGTAGGGTTAAAAGGATGGATATTGCATATGTGTATGATCCACATAAACCCAGTTGGATTTAATTGTGAATTACCCCCAATAATTCATGTTGAAGCTCCATATACTCGTATTTTAAATATTAAGTTTGGGGTAATGGATATAAATGACTGACAAGAACATATTCCATTGGGTTCCAGTCCATCAATTAATGTCCTCATACATTTTCATAATTATATTTCTGCTCAAATGTAAACACCATTTAAAAGTTAAACTTTTTCATTTTTATTCGATACAGCAATGAAATATATTATATTTACCGCCCCTTGCTTTCCTTTATTATGCAATTTAACAACATATAGTGATATAGGCCGAACGTCTGTCTATCGGCGTCACAAGGCAAAGGCACCATTGGGTATTACTAAGTAGCAATGAAAATCTGAATTAGTCTTGGATAACGAAAATAAATGATGTACCTATAATTTTGTATACTCATATTCAAATGTTCTCCGCAAACATGCATTGGTTTGCACTGAAACATTTGTGAAGTCAATCTAATATTTTCTACCTTAAATCCCTTTCCAATATCTAAAATCAGGGCAAAAGAACCCAAATAATTGTGTGCCCATGTTAACTGTTCAAGTGAAGAGTTCGTTACATTTTACTCAACATAATTCTTTCTTTCTTTCTTTTATTTACTTAATTCACCTTTATTAAAGTCGATTAATTGTGTATGTATTTATTTAATAAATTCGTTTTGAAATAAAATTTTGTAGTTTTTACTTTTTGAGTTTATACAATTACTATACGAATGAATTAAATGGTTTGTATTTTGTGAATTTATGACAGTGTTTTCCTATGGTATTAGGTGTTTTTGTTTTTTTAAGTAAATCTTGAGGACATTGATCTCTACAACAACCCTCACAACTTCAATTGTGTACTAGTTTTGGGCTGCTATCTTACAGTATTTTGAACTAGTTCCGTAAAATAAACCTTGCGGTTATTTCTTAGTCCCACTGCTACTTTTCATATGTAATACGTCTTGTTATTTTGGCAACGAGGACTAGCACGTGTCTGTGTGTGGAGGAAAAGGACGGGGCATGCGTTGATTTGCATTGTCCTTTTGTTTTCACATGTTGAAACTGATAAATATTCACCAATGCGTGTCGACCGGATTCTATTATAATAGTTATAACTATAAAGGAATAATGACATTTACATGTTAAAATATATACCAGGTATGTATATTTTTAAAAAGAAATCAATTCTTATCCCTTGATAACTGAACAAAATTATAAAAATGGGGAGCATCGTGGGGAAATAAATCAATAGCATATTAGTGAGTATAAATTACGATGAATAAATTCTATGAATTTTAAGATAAGTAATGGACTTCTTAAACAATACCACCAACACATGTACACACCCTCTAGTGAAGCAACTGCAGCGAATTGGTTGTGTACCTCTCTTTAGGCCCTCAGCATTTTGCTAGGATACATGTTATTTCTTAACCCCAGTCATAAAAGTTAAAAATAAATAATCGTTATTTATTTTTTAACGTCAGGGTATATGTAGAACAGGAAATGCTTGGTTACTTGTTATCTACGGCTAATTTGATGATGTCATGACTCATCGCGTGAATCATCGAACACCTTCAGTCACTAATCATTGAATGAATGAAAAGTCAGTTTCTTCTGCTCAAGACATAATTCTTGAATGTCATATTCTCATTTTCTTCATTTAGATTTTAATTAACAACTTTTATCTAATACAATCTTAGGAATAATGTTCATTAATTCCATAATCTCTTTTTCTTCATTTAGATTTTAATTAACAACTTTTATCTAATATAATCTTAGGAATAATGTTCATTAATTCCACAATTTTTACAGTTAACGGTTGAGATTTATTTTTTATCAGCTTTGTAAATAACTGCTTTGTTCGTTACCATACCAACTCCTCAATAAAAAAATATTTCATACACTGTTGCGTAGTCTAGTTCCATCCAGTCGCTTTCTTTCCAATGCAATCGTGTTAACAGACATATCGATTGATCTGGACTATGTCAACTTGTTCGACAGCAGAAATTGCGTGGGTTGATATTTTATCAGAAAATCCAGGGACGTAATACATGGTCCCGGGCGTTGCTTAGTAACATAGCAGACGGCTGAAACACGCGTCTGCAGAAGTATTGGAAAATGGCTGACGATGGAGATGTTGGAAATTGGAGGCGACGTGCTTGATGCGCAGATTATTGACAAGCTGGTAGGTGAAGATTTACGGCCTCTATTGAAGGATTTACTAAAAGATGACTAGATAATGTTCGATTTACACGTTGGATTAATCACTCAAGTTCTATTTACACGACACAACTGAGACGGGTCAAACACGGAAGGTCTACGTTGTAATTGTTACATGCCAAATCTCATAAAAGTACCAAACAATGTTTTTGTTTGACAGACAAGTGCAATAAAATTTGCTATCTATGTGAACTTTCTAACTGAGATACCGGTTGGGGCGAGGATAGGGTTATATGAAACGCACAACCGACATATCATAAGGGGAATCCAATAAATCAATATAAATTTGGAATTTTTGATGACGGGAGACTTAATCTAGTATACTGGTTTTCCCTTCTGGGATGCATTGGTTACATATTACTGTGTTTACCCAGAAGACATTGTCACCTGTTGTAAAATACGTTCATTGGAGAGTATTCCTGAACCAAACAAGTTAATAAAATGTCAAATTAAATGGAGTTTAACATCCTACTTCTAAGCATCGACTTTGCTAATGGACATGGGCATACGCCATACAGTGTACTATGAGGGTCATTTTGCCCGAACAGTTGTTGTAAGGCACACTCTTTTTTAGAGTTCCAACAATCATTGGGGTTTTTTTTTCGTGCACTCTAAATGTCATGAAAACACAACACACAATTAAATGCGTTTTATACTTCATTTCATAGTTATTTAGCATTGATGTATAAATTCACATGCTAATAGTCTGATGTATGTCTACTTGTTTAATAATAAACTCGAATATATAAAATATAATCAAATAATCAGGTACATGATTAAAATATAGATTGAAAGATACAAATTTATATGTTATTGTTAAAATATTTTTTAATCAAGTAAAAATTACTCCAGGTTCTAATAATTGCATTTGCTAAATAATGAACATAAATAATAACCCGTAAAACGTCGGATAACCATTTTCATACACAAAGTTAAAAATTGCATTGTTAACACGACAAGATTCATTTCATAAATGTACATATACTCTGCATTTATAGACCAAAATAATGTAATTTTAAAAATAAACAATAATACGTAACCTGTCAATAAAGGGGTATTTCTTATTGGTAAAAGCTAAACAATCCTCAACAATGTTAAAAAGCCAAGACATATAATCCTCCTAATCACAAAACCCTTTGGCATGTGTAATGCGCTTACACATTTCGCAAGATGATGATTTTAATATCACAAATAACGCTAGGTACCGACCCGCTTTTAGAAAACGGATATACGCATTGTTATTTTAATAAATCGGGATACAATGAGGTAATTTATCCAAAATAATAATGTGTAACCTGGGCCAAGTCTAGTAATTAATTATTTGGGCATTATTTGGATGACTGTTTCTGCTTATTCGTGTTGTCTAGAATCGAAGACAAGTGTATGAATATTCGTGATTTGGGGGCGTACGGACTAGGAGGTAAGGACTTATGCTTATAGGATGATGTGACACGTTGGGGCCTTTATGGTTATAGAGATTAAGACTGTAGGGATGTTTACAAGATTTTTATGTGGCAACGAATGGTATGAAATTCAATGTCGGCGATAATTGCTATTTTCCGCCCCGATGTCACGAAAGAGTTATCTCCCATTTCAACTAAATCCACAGCAAGACTGAGTTTGACTATGATCCTTATTTGCACATATAAAGTGCAAAGCTGCAGATGTCGTCTCCTAGAATATTGGTCGAGATATCTTTATTTGAATACGATGGTTTCAAATGCACTCCATATATGTAATTTCTTTATATCCTTTCATTTAACTATGACGATGTGTTTTATTGCCACGTCTATGAAAGGCTTGGGAACCTCCTCATTTTTATCAACTTAAAGTGACTTAAAATGTAAAAATAGGATGATAGAACAACCGTTTAATAAAATCGTCCAGTTTCAAAATCATAATACACTTAGTTCCCATACATACATCCATTTATATTAATACATATTTGTTATTCATATGGTTTCTGAGGCACAAATCGAAGGGAGACAAATGCTAAAATCTGGAATGTCAGAATGATTCCTGAAAGAGCAGTAACTGACAACCAGACTTTCCCGTCTTCAAACGAATACATCTCCAGCGCTTCTTGACCCGTTCGCACACAGTATTTGGGATCAATTTGCCCACATGTAAAGTTGAGGTTTTGATAACCAGTTACACTAATGGCTTCAAACGCCCACCTGATTGAAGAAATGTCGGAAACCCATTTGAGTCCTGTAAATAAAGAGATCTGCTGTAAAATTACTAAAAAAGAGAAAAAAAAATCAATTTTCACATTTTGATGACGGTATTTTAGTGTCAATTGGGTTGAAAAAATAACCGATTATAAAATACCAAATTGTCCAGATATCATCTACTTTGACTTAATCGGAACGTGATGTTTCAAATGCAGGAAATTCACCGACAATTTCATTTTAAAGCCATTGGTTTACTGTCCTTTAGCGTTTCTTAGCGCTAGTGTAACCCGATATTTACTTCATGGGATATCCCACTAGATCACTTGTAGTGATTGCAAACTCTATTGATACCTATATTGCTCTAGGATTGTCGGGCGACGTATTTGCTTTGGGTGTAGAAAGGAATAAACCGCACATATTATTTACTGAAATCGGACACTGGTTTCCACACTTTCAACTGGTGACAAGATATGCTAAGAAATGCGCATTGGCCCCCCACCATAATTTCATCTCCGATATCACGACAGTAGAAGCAGGCATTAAACAACCAGCTACTACCGGTACTTTATATATCAATTGAGATATTGGGAGAACGGACAGACTACAAGAATTTACCTGAGAACAGAGTTTCCAGGTTAATGAAGAATCCACCACTGAGTGCAAATATCGCCAGTAATGTATTTGATGTGACACTGGAAAGTTGGTAGTTGGGTAATAAATTAGCGGCAAATGACGCGGCACTTTTACTAGCATACACAGAGAGGATAACCACACCATACATAGTAAAAAATACCCCAGCATCTTTCTCAAGGTTTGCCATAAAATATGCTGGGGTAAAATATATTGTACAGAATAACACATGAAACGGTATTTCGGCTAAAACCTACAAAAATACAACAAATCTCTTATAGATGAAAACATAACACAAATCTAATACGAATTATAAAAGTTTCTAAATATTTAGTAATTTCTAAATGTGGAAAACGAATTACATAATTAAGGGATCTAAATGAGACTATCGAATATTTGAAGTGGCTATAAAGGGACATAACTGATAAATTGGTGGAAAATAGAGTCCCATTTCAAATATGTTAGAAAACGTGCAATTTTCAGGATTACCTTTGCCATGTTATACGCAAAATGTCCATATAACTTATCTTGTAGTTCAAAATAGAGATAATGACGTTCTCGGTGACCTAAAGAAAGAATAGCATAAAAGTATGTATTTCAAACGAATAGAATATTGTTTTCCATGCACATTCAAACTGCTTACCAATTGACATAACAAACAAAACATGAACAAAACCATACATTAGTGACAAAGCCCAAACATTAAAATGTCACACTGAATAAAGGTGTAAGCTACAACCATTTGCAATAAGCATCATCCACGGATGGAACTAGATGTATTTATGCAAGCTACGTGTAATTTTGAATATGTTATATGATTAAATGTATTTATAATTCTTGGTGAAAATACCGAGCCCCTAGTTTATAATTTATAACATATTATTCATGTGTAGTTTCGTATTTACAATTATTATTACAAACTCTTTAAATTTAGAATTACTGAACAAATATTCAATGTTTCGCTTTTGAACAATGTGTCCTAAACTAAGGTCCACTTGCAAAGGTTGGGGTTCCGCGATGTCAAAGTGGCTAGCAAGCGTTCGACAGCAAAAGATGAATTTGTTGTCATCCAGAGTTAGACACTGAAGGTCCCGTTTTCGATCCAGGTACTGGCCGAGAAAGTTCATCGTAATTTTCCGGCATGTTTACCCCATGTCAGTAATGCAGGACGGGTTCTTAGCAAGGGATAAATGTATAGGCGTTCGGATGGGACGACAAACCTAAGTATCGTGTACAGATTGGCGTGCACGTAAAATTACCCTTGACAGTTGGAATTCGCTATATAGAAATAGACCGTTGCGCTCATGGTCGGGCGAAAGTTTCCTCGTAGCAGACTGTATGACGAATGCCCGTCGGAACAGATCAATAGGACGTAAAAACCCATTTCATGTCATTTAATTTTATTCCATTGTATGTCCATATAATTATGTTGTGTCATATTAAGATAATGGGGTTTTCAAAGATTTGTTAAAAAAAAGTGATGACATGGCAAATCTGAATGGAGTAACTGTAGATTTGGGAGAGAGAAATGGGGTTTAACGTCCACTCGACCCAAACTAGGTCATTTCGGGACTAACATATGGTTTAATTTTATTTCACTAATTCGCTTGCGCGTAGGGGTCTTTAGCAGTGGGAGGAAACTGGAATGCCCGGAGGAAACCCACGAGGTTGAGAAGGCGCCCCTATCTCCATGCCACATACTCTCACACCAGGGATCGAAACCACAGCCGCAAACCAGAGGTGACCGACCAGCTAGAGGTCGAAGCGCGGCACTCTAGACCACTAGGCCACCCCCCCCTCCCCTGTAGATTTGGGAATTTAGGGGATAAGCGAGTGAAAAATGTTAAGGAACTACTTCACAAGAACAATATTATTTATTGGAGACAACCGAAGGAAACATTGATAATTTCTTAGACTTTTATAGACCTACTTACTCTGTCCAATGACGTCAAGTGTTACTGTGTATGGATACATAACACACGTCATAAAAAATAACCCGAATCTGTCTCGCATACCCAGTTGATCCTTACTCAGGTTCCAAAACACAGAGCCTAATATAGTAGACATTGTTAAAGACTGGATGATCTGCACAATTAAAAACCAGTAATCGATGACAATATTTCTAAAATGGCGCCTGAAAAAGATATCACCATTACTTCCAATCAACGACAAAATAAACATTTTTTAAAAGGCAATTTTAAGATATTAACATACATTAGAAAAGAGGGGAAGTACACACTTGCTCCAAATAATAAGGCTCGTAAATTTATAAGAAGACGGAACAGTTGGGCTTTAACGACCATTTCTTTTCATTTATTTTATGAATGTTACCTGAAAAGAACCTGGAATTGTCTAAAGAAACCGGGGTAGCCATAATTGTTGTCCATGGATCCAGCTAAAGTAGAAACCTGCGTTTGGTGGCTGTGCTCCAGCTCTGCTAGTTCAGATTTAGTTGTTTTATCTAACTCAAAGGCTATTACGAGGTTCTTCAGTATCTCCGATGTGGTCTTTTCAGTTTCAACCGATGTCACGTCTATTGTCGCTAAGTCCACTAGAAAAGACAGAAATACTCAAATACCCCATTTTCGTAGGGTCCAAGAAGAAGTTTATTGTTTTTAAACCGCTAACAATGATATAAAATGATTTACAGCACTATTTCGAGACCATAGAACAATATACATGTACTGGGAATTCTCGTATTTAAGCCCTGTGCTTACTTTCGAATTTGACCAGGTCAGTGATAAAAACATTTCGTCTGAAATTAAGCCCGGGGCTAAAATTCGAAAAGAGGAAAAATGACAAACATTTGGGTTCTTTTTATAATATTGTCACATTTAGTGTCTTAAGATGTCACCTGCAATTGGAGTCCAATGAGATGTGATACCCTCTCATGGCACTAACAGTATACTGTACACCAATTCGACGAGACTCCATCATTGTCAACAGGTGTGGTTTGAAAATTTAATAGGGAGACCACTCTAAAATAAATTTTAAATTTAAGCCCAGGGCCTTAAACTCACAATTTCAATTCGTTATTAAGCCCATGGTCTTAATAACGGGAGGGCTTAAATACGAGGATTGATTACAAAAAAAACTGCTGGGTAGCTTTGAGTGGATTATGGCTATTCTATAAAATTCTCGTATTCTCTTAAAAGAAAATAATCGGGGTCGAAGCCGCTTCCTTTATGGCTCACGTGGATATACTTATTATTTAATGGGTATTTACGGTAAAAATCAGAAGGGTTTGTAAGTTCGGGACAAGGAAAGCCCAGTGTTGTGAAATAGTCCACCATCAGCTTTGCTTCGCCAAAATACACGGTTTTACCAGCAGATAACACCAAAACCAAGTCAAACAGTTCAAATATATCTGTTCTAAAATATATAATAGTTATTTCTCATTCAACTCAAATATTCAATTCAGAAATAACAATAACGAACCAAAAGCAATATTCACAAAGCAATGGAAAAAAAACATATTCTGCTCATCATATGCCATTTAGTGTTGAGTTATTAAAAGGCGCTTGTGATCTAATGCACTCAATATATCTGACACCAGATATAGTTCATTATGGGATTTACATAAATGTATAAATAATACAGTGATCACGTGGAATATACATTTTGTACGCAGATGTGAGCAATACCAAAATTTGGGGTAATGAAGCAAGAGGGGGACAGATGGAGAGAAATTGGGTTTAACGTCTACTCGACACAAACTAGGTCATTTCGGGGCTAACATATTATTTAATTGTATTTCGATAATTCGCTTGCGTGTGGGGGGAGGGGTCTTTAGCAGTGGGAGGGAATCGGGGTTCCCGGAGAAAACACACGAGGTTAGACAGGCGACCTACTCCTTTTCACGCACAACTGGGGAATCGAAACCACGCCAGTTGACTCAGTAACAGACCTAATAATACAAAGCGCACATGCTAACCATTCGGTCCCCCCCCCGGTAATGAAGCCAACTTACCTCGGTTGATGTATAGACAGAAGAACAGTTCGTTTATTACTGGCCAAATTGGCGAGTGTTTGGACCATGTGATTAGCCGTGAAGGCATCCAATCCAGACGTTGGTTCATCTAGGAATAATATGCCTACATGAAAGAACAAAAAATGTGTTAGTTTTGGTTTCGAGTTGTTTCGTGCCAACAAGTCTGTTTATCACTCCTCAGAACATTTGCGACATCTTAATTGTGACAACTATACCTGCCCACGAAATGACAGTGCAGATACTGCATAAATAGATTAGGATTTTATTAACTTCTATTTATCTTGCGTCAGAGAATGAACATGATTGCATTCACATTGAAACAATTATATCATCACTTACTGGGATCGAGTAGTAGCTGTACACCAATACTGACTCTTCTTCTCTCACCACCAGATATACCTCTAATATCCACGCCACCAACCCTTGTATTGGCTACATGACTCAATCCTAGCTCGGCTATTACACCATCTACCTGCATGTAATATGAATCAATTTAAATATGTTTGAATTTCTGTCATCACTTTACTTAGATTGTGTTGATATTAACAAAGTAACCTTTTCGTAACAGACATGGAATTGACCAGCATCTAATTGAAATGACTTGAAATTACCATACACACTTTAGTAAGTGACTTTAGTTCTCATAAGTGATGTTAAGTTTGTTCAAAACAGACGGTGCACACGGAATCGAACTCTATAGAGCAAACTGTAATGCACCGCTGCCCCACTACGGAAGGAATCAAGAAATTATAAACCAAGTAAACAATTTACCTTATTTTGCACTTCTCGATTAGACAAACGAGTTGGTAGTTTAAGTTGAGCAACAAACATTAGAGTTTCTTTAACAGTTAGATGTTGTAGAAGTCGATCATCTTGTCGAACGTAAGCCGAGTATGTCTCGATCATCCCCTGGGTATGTTTAACACCGTTTAGTTCTATATCCCCTCTCACCTCTCCTCCCATATTCCTACACGCTAGAACATCTAACAGGGACGTTTTACCGCTTCCTGAAAACATAGAATACTGTAAACCTCATCGAGTCCCGGCCATGTTTTTTTATACGTTCAAAAAAGAAATCGTAAGACTAAGAATTATGTATTTTATCCAGTTAACCAGTTTTCAAAATGCAAAGTCCTGTGTACGACTTCGGGAAAATGAAGAGAGAGGGAAAAATTAAAATTAAAATCTGAAATTTTGAGACCCGTATAGATCAGCTGCGTAACCGATATCAAAAGGGATGAAACAACGTAAGACGTAGGCTAATTGTACACTATTAAAGTGTGTAAAGACGAATTGTAAGGTTGAGATCATGAAACAAAATGGTAATTTATAAACACTATCTGTTACATTCGAACACTATTAAACTGAATATCTAAATGAAAAAAAAACCCGTGTAGTTTGCTGTTTGCAAGGTTGTGAGTACATATAAGTACCAACACTAGAATACCGACGGTATGTCTTACCTGAGCAACCCATGATGGCCAACATCTGCCCACTGTTAACCTTAAATGATACGTTGTTGAGTATCACCTTAGATTTAAATTCATTTTCCGTGGCTTTACATTTGTTAAATGGAAGTTTTGTCTTCCAATTTGGTAATGACCCAACTTCATCAACGGCATAGGTTAAGTTTGTCACGTTGATGTTAATTGATTGATGTCGAGTTTCCGGATCTATGACGTAAGTAGACGCCATCTTGGGTTGTGTTCAATACTGATTAAAATTCTCTTAAATCACGTTTATTCTGAAAAAAAAGGCCAAAGCAACAATGATATATATTATATGTAATATATAATTAAAATCCATTTATGATAAAATCTTATTATATCGGTTGTAATGGTAGTGATTATTGCTATACCCCTCTTTCTCCGACAATGTGGGTTTTTCTACGTTGCTTAAAGATGTATAATGTAAGATTTAGATAAAGAGCTGGCTGTTCTTTCCATAATAATTCAAAAATAGATAATGAAAAATAAAATGGTATATTGAAAAAAAAATCAGTCAAATTACTAGTTTCTCGGTGGAGTTATTACACCTCGAAGTGTTTACACTATATTCTCGATTGTTTAGTACCATTGTTACGATAATAAACAAAGTCTCGATTCTTCATTTTTAAATTAAATTAATAAATGGCGATCAGGTTTCAGTTCACAGCAAATCGCGACCATCTGATGTTCTAGAGAATTGATTATGGGCTTGCTGAATACATGTCTAATAAATTTACATAACATTTGAGGCCAAAAGAAAGACCTGCAATAGTCAGATTCAGTGACGTGTACACGATAATTAAAGGCTTAAAGAGTGCTACATCACATGGTTGTCTGGTACATGATCTTAAACAGATAATGTCCACATTAAAATATACGAAAACCCCATGCAAACAAAATTAAAAACACTACACTGAGCACAGATGACATAGCGCCTGGCACCAGTCATATGTACTTCATGACAAAAAGGCGAAACAAGCAAGGGAATTGAAACAAAGAAGGAACGATGTTTACGGAGATTAGATCTGGTTCATTTAGAAAACAAATAACAACTTACCAAATATAAGACAAAGAAAACCTACAAATCTTAAAACGTACCAATTGTACGTCTACATTCCCGAATTCGAATGCAAATGATGTAGATTAGTCTCCTAGCTTTCAATAAATTTTAATGATATGAAATGAAATGCAATGGGGTCTAACGTCCTACTGCTGTGCTCACACAGGGGTAATGAAGAGGGGTTTTCAATAAATATGCTAATTAAATGTAATTACTATATTAAATGCGGACCTTTTGTATTATATGTATAATTAACTCTATTTAAAGTAATAATTATATTTCAAGCAATCACTGGCGCATGGATGTTGATATTAATGACGGAAAATTCTAGTTATTGGAGTATTTAGACCTATATTATCCTCATTGCAGTTGAACAGTGTGAGGTAAGTGTCAATTTGAACTCTCTGTTTTGAATATAACAAAGACGATGAGGTGTCTTTTAATCTATAAGACATTTTTAAATGGTGTCTGAATTGACGAGTGCAATTAATTACTGTAAAACATGCACTGAATTTTAGACAAACATTAAGAGGATATCACGAGAGTATGTAAATAAAGATTTTAAAATGATGTGACATCAATTTCATTCAGCGAAAGCGCTATTTATTATTATTCTAGCAAATTCCAAAATGGAAACTACAGCTTTGTTACGGGACCCGATGGCTAATTATGGGTCGTCAGAACCAGCGGTGCTTAATGCTACTATGAATGTCCAGGTCCCTACTATGAATATCGTCAATTTATGCTATACAGTAAAGGAGAAGTTAGGAGCATGGTACAAAGGGAGAAAGGTTTTAAAGAATTTAAACACTGAAGAAGATACAGCCATCATCGGAAACTCAGTTTTGTGGAAATTCAGAGAATGAAGATTTGTATATTGATATGGTAAATATTTTTGCCAAACTATCATTTCGCCTTTCAGTCGGCAAAACAAAGTGCCTGAAATCAAGTAGGCCTACGTTATTATTGTTTGAAATACACGTCATGTGAGATCATCCTTTGATGTTGTGGTACCAATATTTCCCATATTGGCATGGACAATGTACCAAGCATAAATTGTCATTGGTTAAACTAGTTGAAATATTTCACCCGTCCTAATGACAACTTATATGAAAATAAGGCTTCTTGAGGGCTATTTTGGAATCCATGCCTTCTATTTTTCACCGTGATTCTTCTTTGATCGCCAAAAGGAATCTTTTTTTTTTGACCACATCCGAGTTTTAATATTAATCAAATGAAATTGTGTGCTACAAAACATAAACAACATTCATTTGAATCGGTCAGCTATAATCAAACTGACGCCTGCGCAGAGTGGTTCATAGCTACGCTCAGCCAATATTCCAAATTTAGGAATGGAATTTTACCGTGACCGAAAAGTCTTACTGTACTTCAATTCATCATTATTCGATTTCGTTTAATGATTTTTTATGTATGCTGAATATCTAAATCATTCACAGTTTTGTCCGTTACTTGAAGTACAGCAAAAGTTTTCGTTTACGGTAGTATTCCTTTCCTAAATTTGGAATATTGGCTGCGCGCAGACCACTCGGCAAACCTCGGTAGCCTCCGGAACCTACATCTAACCTCGGCTGTATGACGAATTCCGCCATATTTGAACTACTTTAAAGGTCCCGGATGAAACATGACTGCGCTTATACCGAACACAGATTGGCGACCTATTTGGCTAGCGACCTATTCGACCGATGTAGCTGTAAGATAATGAAGAAATTACACTTCTATTCTGAGCTACAGGAATGGATAAAAAATAATATATTTTACTTTCATTTCATAGACATAACGTTGGATTTTATTGGTTGATAAATAGATGAGTTAAGGCGACTGTTGTCTTTATTCTAAATAGGTTTCCAACGAACGGGTTGCAGCTCGATCGGTCGGATAGGTTGCTAGCCGAATAGGTTCCCAATTTGTGTAATAGCGTAAAGTTTTCCTGTTAAAGTAAACCGGTAGCCGCATCGCAAATGTATGGGCGTAGGTACATATCACTTACTGTCATACAGCCGAGACTAGATATAGTTTACGGAATCTGTCGAGATTTGCCGAGTGGCGCGCAGACGTCACATTCACGATGGCGGATTATTTCAAATGAATTATGATTGTGTTTTTGGATAGCAAAATTCTACATGAAAATAGTGTTGGATTATTATAAATTATTTAGGTTATTTGTGTGCACTATGATGCATTTGGTTACATTAAATGTTTCTTGTTTCTCACATCATGTGATAAATGTAATAGAAATGACTCTTCACTCACACTAATGTGGTTCATTATACTATCAATGAAATGAAATGAATGGTTAAAAAAAGCCTACACTGCTACACCTAACCTGGGCTAATGGAAGACGGACATACGCCAACAGTGTGCTATGAGGGAAATTTTGCCGGGGCAGCGGCGCTACGGCCTACACTTATATCGAATTCCAACTGCCAAGGGATCTTTAACATTCACGCCAATGTGTACACGCAACCTCGGTTATTTGACCCATCCGAACGACTAGACAGCTATACATCTATACTGAAAGTTGTGTTTTCAAATTATTGGAAAACTTTTACAATCTTATGATTATTTTTTTTTCAGATTTCAAGTCTTGATGTTAAGAGTGTATTTGGGCATTTATTATATATAGTCAATCTGGTTTTCTTGTATTTTGATTTATAAAACTTTCAACTACACAAACCTGACATCTACTTCATTATTAAATTTTAAAATCATTAATATCGTCAAGCTTTGAATTGTTCCATGGCAGGTGATGTGTGACAAAATGGTGTCACTTTGCCGTTCCCTGAAGGTGCACTTGTCAACCGCCACTGAGACAAACAACTTTATTTGTAAAAATCTGAATAAGTACCACCTACCAAATTCGGAAGAAATTTTTTTATTAGCAAATTTAGCAGTGTCTCAGAAGACAGACACTTAATGTAACACACGCGGGCCTCAAATTTTGGCCAGTTGTTAGAAAGCAAAGAAATAATTTGAGAAGAAAACCCACCAGCGAATTGATAAGCGGTTGATGAAGCTATAAACATCTAGAAAATAACCATAAATTACGATTTTCAAAATAAGTAGACAATTTCAAAGGTTAAAATATGATATTTATAAGACTTGATTATTTTTTAAAAAGATGACAAATTAATGAAACAAATCTTTACGATTACTAGCTAAAGTTAAGAACATCTGATACCCTCTATATGAGATATCGGTTAAAGGGACAATAACACTCTCGCTGGCTTTGCAGCTCCAGAAAATAAATAATAGCCTTATTCTAAGTACTAGCTGTTTAAGTGACCTACCTGTTGTGTAAATTATCCATTACATCTTATTTTACATGTCCAGAGGGCTCGAAAATATTTTAAAATCCAATTTACGTTAACCTTTTCAAATCATTTAGTTGAATTATGTGTGTTAAGATGAAATTTGTATCATCAATTAATTGGAATATTGTAAAATAATACAATTTGTTGACCAGAATAAAGATTGGGACATATAATTCAGTTACAACAAGAGTGATATCGAGCCTTTAAAGCGTAGTTTTTTGTTTGTTTGTCGCTTTCCGAACCGTCTCCTTTGTTTTCATAAAAGTAGGTGAACCTGGCAGGTATAAATGGCTGCTACGATAATGAACACTAAGTCAACAGCAAGTACAGATATCTGCGTGGTTAAACGGCGTGTAGAACAAAATATAATTCACCAATGATAACCAGGCTAAGGACAACCACACTAAACGCAATGTTCAATCACTTAAGTTCAAGCAGTGTATGCAAACCGTCAAGGTATAAAGCTTTAATTTAGTGAAAGGGTTACATGGACACGACCTTTAAACTTTGAGTCACAGCCATCCGTGGTCGTATCACCTTAATCTCAAGACGTCACAATGCAATTCACTTACGTCAGACCTTATTATATCCGTATTATGTGTCTCCAGTTCGTGAATATTGAGCAAATCATGACGGATAATGTCAATTCAAACCTATTAATTTGATGATTCCTACCCAAAATCGCCAACTAATATTTGCATTCAAAATTATCTATAAAAGCTGGACTAAATTTCTCCGGGAATGAAGGTAACAGTCTTATCGTAAAACAGATTTCCTTTCTAATCTCATTAAAATACAGATTTATATTTCGTTTCGTATTTTTATACTTTCGATGGCCAACACTACATATAGGAGAACGCTAGATCGGAGACGGTCCTACGCAAATTGTGACGTCATATGTGAATTGTGGGTTAGGGTAAGGGTTAGGCTTGATCATGGGTTAGGGTTAGGGCTAGCCCTGTTTATATCTCGGGACTTTGACCAAATCTACAGGTCCTAGCCCTTACCCTGACCCTAACCCACAATCTATATATGACGTCATATGTGCTAAAATGCGTAGGACCGTCGCCGATCTAGCGTTCTCCCAACACTACATGAAGATCTTGGAGAACGCTAGATCGGAGACGGTCCTGTACATTTTAGCACATATGACGTCATATGTGGGTTAGGGTAAGAGCTAGGACCTGCAGATTTCGTCAAAGTCTCGAGACGTAAACAGGGCTAGTCCTAGCCCTAGGCCCAAGCCTTACTCTTACCCACTTAATATGATCTGCGAAGTTGATCTGGACGGTCGCCTCAGGGGTCTTACAAGCGGTTTTGGCACTGTGACGCGAGACATTGATTAATCAATCAGCGTTGATGCTTCTATTGCATTACTCACAGACCGTTTCATTGGCAAGTCCCTCACTTCAACAACAACGCCGTGTAGCAAAGACAAGTAAAACGAAATTTTGAACTATAAAAAAAAAACGAATCGGATAAGGATCTGTGTTTAATCAAACTGATTTCTTTTCCCAACACCTAACAGCAATGATATAACTATTCAACAGAAAAAGGAAACTATAACAACTCTAGTGTTGGTCATCAACCATCAATTTATTTATATCTACCAAGACTTCATCTGGATCAATTTCCTGTCAAAGATCGTGACGCATTACGGAAAAACCGTTCGGATAGACTGGTTGACCTCGTTCCTCCGGGTTCAACGGTATGGGACAAAACATATCCACCCGAATCAACGTATTTGTAGGTGAGCTACTAACCTATTGAACTAATTCACCACCGGTTTTGAGACTTAGATGCAGTACAAGCTGCTTGTTTGTTCGTATTGGCTGTCGCATGGAGTAATTCTTTTGATTTTTTTTCCTAGAATCCGTGATTGATCTTCTGTTGGCATCTTCTGCATGTAAACTATACCCGTGGATGGGGTCTAACGACTTACTGATATATGACATAGATAAATTTATCTAGTTTTGAACTGGTCAACATAGTAATGTTTGTTCATGAATATATGTGTGACGGTGTTATTGATAACGCCACATACCCCGAGATATTTGTTATCGCGATTATAATAGCGATGAACGACATGCCGAATAGAACAAATAAGAAAAGTATTATCAAAGGAATGCATTACAAAATTGACTTATGGTTTAGGATTGAAATGAAATATAGAAAATCGGACTAACCTTAAAACGTCATCAGGTGAGCACCGTTAATCTTGTCTTCACAATTTTACAGGAGTACCAAGTGCGGTTAACAAATATTTTTTTCCAAGGGATTATTTTCACATTTTCAGAAACGTGGTTATTTAGACTAAAGACACCGATCCAGTACGCGACTTCAATATTACTTAAAGGTTGGAGTCAATAGTCGGTTTGCGTCACGATGCATCGGGGTAACCAAGAACTGGAGTCCTGCAATCGTAAAACATGAATGAATAATGAAAGCGTTAAGATAAAAAATATAACACTTCGATAAGGAGTTTATAGAGTCATAGAAATAGTCTCGATCAAACTACGCCACGAGTCTGTTGATAAAGACATTTGATAATCCTTGGTGTGCAAAAGGGTAAAATATATTGATTAGATATGTCTATCAAATTCCAGGCCAAATGTTAGTAATACAAATATAAAAAGATAGACAGGTAAGTAGTGACAAAGTCTATTTATAAGAGTGCGAGGATGGTTTAATACGATACAACACAGTGTTGTTATCCACCTTTTTTATGCTCCCACTTAAAATAAAAACGTTCGAACATATAACCGTTACATCGTGATGGTTGTTGAGTTCAAATTTCATGAAAATCGAGCCAAAACTGCCGGACCCAATGGCCACCCCAGGTACGCAAACTGCGTATAGAATCTGGTATATTATAGTAGGGTGAATTACGGCCCAATAGTAAATGTTTAATACGTCGTGCTAATCCGTACAGTATTACTTAATTTTGATAAACATATTTTAATGGATCTTAATCCACCTAAATTACAATTAATAAGATAGATTTAAAGTGTAAAACAAAGAATACTAAGGGGAGACCTGGCTACACACGTGTCTTGGGAGATCAGCTTAGATCGCATGACCAAGAACAGACCTGTATTCGGATATTTGGAGACATAAGTTTATGTCAATCCGCATATCCATATTGGAGCTTATCTACTATTAAGCATTTAACCAATAATTGTTATATTAATTATCTCCTATTAAGTATTTCTTACTAAAGAATATATCGAAGTATTAACTACCAACAAGAGTCCTGTCTTCATTTAATCAACAACGAGGTTCCAAGAAAATACACAAGAAGTTCACTTTTACAATATCAAGATTGTGGACCCTCCAGAGATCACAATTTGATCCGAGTTGAAATACATGTTTATAACTCCACAATCTTGGCCACATTCAATATTCGCATGTATCGAATCCAAGTTCCTGAATTATAGCCCTTGATTGTACAAAAAATTCACGTTTTTAACCGATTTAAAAAAAAAACCAAAAAAAACCAAAACATGTGCATATATCAATTAAACATTAAGATCTTGGTTCCTGTTGATAATCGTTCATATCCGAGCGTGGTTTCCTGAATTAATTATGGCTCCTGATTGTTTGTGCAGTAAAGCCTAATGTTTGTGCAGTAAAGCTTTTGTCGTGTACTTTGCTGCTAAATATACATATTATAAATAATTATTTTTATTTTGAACACGAGACAAGTCTATTCATATCAGTATCTGTCTTGGTATGTTTTCGTCTTTCATTTCACAGATTGGATCGCTATTCAAATACTAGGTTCACCTTGCATCGCAAGTTAGTAAACTAAACCGTAACCATGTGTCGCGTGACGTAGTCGGCGTTTATTAACGGTCATGTTTGGTCACGAGGTGTAAACAGGGCTAGCGCTAATCCCAACCATAACAAGGTTCTTATGCTTACCAATTATACCCCGAATCTTCAGGAACTGCGATGGCCAAACTTTTTTCCCCGAGTTACGCAAATCTCTTCATGGCGGTGTGAAAAAGGGAAGTTTTGCTTCTCTGCTGATAAATGCCACATTTCTATGGACGTTTATTAGGTACGGTTTTCATAGTCTGGGCGTACACACTAGACGAATTTTGGGCGTTTATCAACATTCTGAACAATCATCATCCATCTGTCAAATTAACTGAAAATGTAAGTTAAAAAAGCATAAATTTTCTTGGCATAACCATTTTAAAAGTAGCAACACCAATAACACTGATCAACTGGAAACTAAAGAAAGAATCCGATACACATCAATTAATGTTCAAAAGCTCCTTTCACCCAAAACATGCGTTCTCTGGCATCTTAAAATCTCAGATTCTCCGTTTTCAAAGAATATGTACTCAGAAGACCGACTTTAACAATGGTATTTAACTAAGAGAAAACAATGCTCAAGCTGAACTTGCCGCCAAAGAAACAAATAATATGCAGTCAGCAAAACCTATGGCCATCCCAGATGTCAAACATTCAAAATTAAATCATAAACATATCCAACCAGTTCCATAACAAAACATCTGGCGCAAAGTTACCAATGTGACCAACTTTCATGCAGCAGTTCAAACATAATTTATCTAATTTCATGTGGACAATGCGACAGACAATACGCAGGAGAGACCCGAGTACACTTTGGGAAAGAATAAATGGTTACCGGTTAGACAGTCACCAAAAAAGACAAACCGATCTCAATTCACTTCAACCAACTAAATCACGACATTTCTGATCTCATTGTCCCCACCAATAGAAAAAACTAAAAGCAACTATAAAACTCAAGAAGAAATTAAAATGTTTAGGCTAACTAGAATTCTGGATTGACTGACAAATTTAAAACAACAGCCCCCCCCCCCCCAGATTTGAATATCCATACGGCTAGCGTAATAGCCCTTTTTTGTAGTTTCTTTTAGCACAACCGCAGTAAGTGCGTCCAAAATCATCAAAAAACACTATACTGATCTCCAGGAAAATCACTCGAAAATCATCACACAGAAAATTATAATTGCGTATTCTTAAAATAAAAAATCTGAACGACATTAGATTAAATAAGACAAATCTTCTCTCTAACCCAAAACAAACGATATATCAAATCCTAGCCCTAACCGTAAGTAAATAAAATCAACCTAGCCCTAACCTGGTGATTTTTTTTAGAAAATCCTATTCTTAGTAGGACACCATCTATTGAAGACCATCGGCGCCACCAACAACACAAGACATTGAAATCACCTTTGTATACAAATCTAATGTATATGTACGTGTAATAAAACTAGGAAACATCACGAACTAATTTTTCATCATCCTATATCAATGCTTATATGGAGACTTAACCTCTCCCCCAAATTCTTAAGCCTAACCTATAATCACGTTCCCGAACTTTATTAGTATCTCCGCTACCTTGATGAACATTGAACTGGCCTTAATAAATAGATTTTGCTGTTCTTAGTGAAGAAATGAAAATAAAACTGTATACAGTCCAGGTCAATAACCGATATGATGTGATTGAATTCAAAGTCTAAATAAGTATATGACTGATGAACCACATGTTTTTGACCTCGTCTAGACAATGTGGTTTATGTCGTGATCTCACAGAATTTTCAGTGTTAGTAATTTGTTTTCAGGGAGACATCCACATTTTTAATAAAAATCAAAAGAATCGTAAATAGAGTCATAATGATATCGGCTTATTCGTTAGTTTTTGTTCCAAGTTTATAACGTTCAATTCCCGTCCTCATTAGCCTTGTCTTTTCTGGCGTGGTTTCCCCTTTGTCAGTGGTGTAGAACAGCTCACTAATTGTTCGGGTGGTTAGAAATAACAGAGATCCCATTCAATTCATTAGCCCAGTCGGTGCCAGAAAGTAGGACTGTAAACCACATTTAATTTGATCAGGTTTCAGCTCATCTAAAAGTGACGAAGACTGTTTGATTGACTAGATTATTCAGATGACGAAGTTTATTTGTATATTCTGTACGCATAATGGTTACGACAAAACATTGCTACATCACAACATTCACATGACAAATAAAATATATTATGTGGCAGCATCCTTTTAAACACAATACCCTAATAGTTAAGGTAAGCGTCGATTTATCAACATAATTTCAGTCATTTCAAATCTTTCATCATTTTTCTCGTTCGATCTTTTGCATGCGTTCCGGACTTAGTCCATAGTTCAGAGGTGCACTGCATCAGTTTAAAACAGAGTTACGAAATTTTAATAATGTCATTTTTAATCGTTTTTATTTATTTTGATTAAAGGAGCTAATTCGCTAGTATTTGAGACCTAAAAATTGCCACAAATGGGTCGCAACGCATATAATAATGTAGTATGAATGTATACAAACTGATTTACATTCAATTGTTTTCGTTTGTACTCTAATTTCAGATCAGTTATGTTCGGCGAAATACGCCAGACGTTTCAATCGAGTGGCTATTTCGAATGTCTGGCTATTCCAGTCTACATACACCGTTTGATTTGGTGCAATTGTCTATCCTTGTTCTTCGAGTCTCTTACTAGAACTGGGACTGAAACGTATTATGGTACACGATTCGTGTACCAATCGTAAAAAATGTTTATTTTGTCTTAAATATTGGATATCAAAAGCCAATATTTTCACGGTAAAATGACAACATCAGTGTTGATTTAAATTGACAAATAATTCGTGTTTTGAATGCCGAAGACTCGAGTTAGAGACTTAGCTACTTTAATATAGGCTTTTTGACCGCAACCATACCAAATCGATGATAAGAAAGATATAAATTATATTTATTTGGATCATAATACTGTTTTGTTGGTTATGTTTTATTTTATTGTAATCAATGTAATCTTTATTGATAAAGAAGGGATGTACCGACAATTTGACATACTTTTACACTGACAATATCAATTACAGCTCATTAATGGGCTTCTAAGTTCATAATGTTCCAAGGATAAGTAACCTGGACTTTCAAAGCAGTTGGCCGCGTGTTATGTGAGTACCTTATAATTAATATACATGGTTAACGTTTTCAAAACGTTCTTCCGTGAAATAAAAAGGGCATATGACATATGACCGACTCTTATTTCTAATCCAGACTGTCATGGGTTCTTTTCAGTGCACTCACATGGGTCGTCAGTTTCATCCCACCCGAACGAAGGTACATGAACGTTGTGCCTTGCCAGGCCCTCCTTCCTGCACCACTAACAAGGGTGGCCTTTTTCTGCCAACTCTAGGATACGGGAACGCCAGGCTAATCGGCTTCAGTGATCATCAGTCAATGGCCGTAACATTTTATTAAACAAATAGACTTCGAACCTAGAAAATGTATTTTTTTTTATCGATAATGAAAATATACGAATAAACTGGGGTATGATCGAAGGTCATAGACCAGTGATAGTTACTCTTTGGGGGGGGGGGTGTTTGTATTGCAACTTTGATTGTAGTTTTTGTAATTGAAGATGGGTCTTGGAGGTTAACCGATATGGGCCGTCTACGAAATTGACACCAAGCGTAGATACCCGTCTATATGGTCTCATTGTAGTTATAAAGAAGAGGACCGTGGTCAAGAGATGTCATGGATTTTTCATAATAGTTGTTTTATAACTTTCTCCTTGAATTCGGTCATATTTGTATATTCAAGTTCTACTAAACTTATTTTCTAATTGAATTAATCAACAATGCAATAAATAGTTGCCTATTTCTTTGGCAGTTGGACAAAATGATGGAAGACTCAGATTTGCTGAATTCATCTTCATTCATCAGAAATTATGGTGTGAATGGAAGCCTCCAATCCGTTAGAAGCAGTTCATCGTCGTCACTTGATGTTTGTAATCTCAGCTATGAAGTCAATGAAATATCAGGACCATGGTGGAAGGCGAAATGTTTTAAACCAACCAAGAAAAAAGTGGTTTTAAAATCTTTGAATATGAAATTTACCAATGGGCAAATAGCGGCAATTGTTGGCAGTTCAGGTAACAGCACTAATAAGGAACTACTATCCCACCCGGAAAAAACTATTTTTTCACCCGGAACAAACTTTCAGCAAAGGTAAAGGCAGAAATATCGATATAGGTATCGTCCGTCCCGCACATCTTGGGGATTGTGGTGGATGGATTTTAAGTTAAGATACAGGGCCCTGTTTCACGAAGTTTTAACTTAAGATAAAATCCAATTTTAGTAGATACTTCAATTTTGATTGGCTAAGCACTAAAATCAATCTAATATTATCCAATCAAATTACTAAAATTGGGATCTTATCTTAGTTAAAATTTCGTGAAATAGGCCCCTGTTCTATCAAGGAAATAATTTGATCTTGAATCCTACTCTCGAATATGCATTCCATGTCTTATACTATCATAAAGTGGATCTACGATGTAGGCACGGTGCAGCACCCTTTATATTTTACAATACTTTGAAATACGTTATTCACACATTCGCAATTCCATTATTATAATCTCAAATTTGTTTCTGTATGAGGTTTCAAAATGTTTCACAAAGAAGTTGTCCTTCCCTGATATCAACCAAACATGAAAAATACAATGTATGTTGCAAATATCTTTGGTGATGCACATAGCGTCAATGTTGAAGGATGCATAAATTAGTGAGTTTTGTTTGGAAGGATGAATAAATTACTGGGTTTTGTTACTGTCTATCCCACCATAGTTCTATGATCCCACACAGTGCCGCCCACTTGATTTCACATGTCATCTTATTAAGTCGTTTAATAAAGTGATAATCTATTGTAATAACAGGTTCTGGTAAAACGTCACTCCTTGACGTCATATCCTGTCGTACTGATGGCAGGGTGAGCGGCAGTGTTTACTTTAGTGGGGAACTTTGTACAGGGGCTTTGATGAAGTCAGCTGCTAGTTATGTTATGCAAGCAGATCGTCTTCTACCCCACTTGAAAGTTCGCGAGTGTTTAACGTACACAGCCTACTTAAAATTGCCAGGAAACACAACAGCTTCAGCGATCGATAAAAAGGTACGGTTTTATTACTGGTTGTATATCCGCTCTGGGCCATAAACACCAAATATTACACAAAATAGTGACGATTTTCATCAGACCTCCAATCAAAGCATTTCAAAAGATTTGTTTGATCATGTTGTTAAGCGAATCTGGGGAACTGATCGCTCCTCATAAAAATGTCTCTTGACCAAGATAAAGTGGAGAAAACATTCGTAAAGATTTTTGTTCGACCTAATTATAGGTACAGCAGGTCATTAATGATCTGGGTCTGAAGAATGTGGCCGATTCTGTCATAGGTGGTTCTGTCGACCGTGGTATTTCTGGCGGCGAAAGACGACGTGTTACCATAGCAATTCAACTTCTGCAGGATCCAGGTGTGTATGGTTTCCTTACATAAAGATACATAATGTAAGATTTAGAAAAATAGCCGATCTTTCTCACTATAATAGATCAATAATAGATAAAGAGAAATATATATATTACTTTATTCAGTGCGAAGTTAAAATATGCTAAATTCGATCGCCCAACTAGTACCGAAAGCAATGATCTTCACATCACTTTATCCGTATTGCTCCATTGCTTCTTTGTCTTTTTACAAAACGGGTGGGGGGTGGATGGCTAGTGCGCGCTGTATCATAAAGTCTATCATTGAGTCAACATGTGTGGTTTTGATTTCCCGGTTGTATGCAACCAGGAGTAAGGTCGCCTGTCCAACCTCGTGGGTATTCCCCGGGTCCTCCGGTTTCCTCCATCTGCTAAAGACCCCTATGCGCAAGCGAATTATTGAATAAAATTGAACCATATGTTCGTCGCGAAATGACCTAGTTTGTGTCGAGTAGAAGTTAAACCCCATTTCTCTCTCTCTTTTTACAAACCACCACGTATTATACTACAAAATTATCTGTTTTAGATATACTTCTCTTAGATGAACCGACAACAGGACTAGATAGTTTTACAGCAAAATATCTGGTAACTAATCTAAGAGATTTGGCACATTCCGGGAAGATAATTATCATGACGATTCACCAGCCTCGTTCCGACATCTTTAAATTGTTTGACCAAGTCGCCATCTTGTCACAAGGAGAGCTGACCTACTCTGGCAAGCCGGAAGACATTGTGCCTTATTTCACCAACATAAATTTTCCATGTCCACGATATGCCAACCCAATAGATATCTATAGTAAGTACCACGATATTATTACTAAAACACTGAGAATGGTTCACTGTCCCCACAATAAATAAACGACACATTAATTATCTTCTTTATAAAGCAATAACATAGCTCATCTATGCTTAGCTCAAGCACACAATTCTCACAAAATCTGTGCTTAGTCCTAGCACACAATGCCCATAAAATCTGTGCTTAGCTTTCAGTAGAAAATGATTATCACGGACTCAGTCAAGGCATCTACACCATGTATTGTTGACCATTCTAGTTCACAGGCACACATTTTTGTAATGAGCCGCCGCTTTCTCCGAATACAGCGTGGCGGTTCATTGTTAGGTGGGAGAGCGGCACTAAGCAGAACAAGGATACGGTCTTAAAAAATTATCGTAATTTAACTTTTAGATGCATGTTTATAAGGGATATTGTAAATATGCTAAGATCTGAATGTTTCTTAGTGATGGTGTTACTGCCATAGGCATACTAGACCCATTTTATATTTTCAGTTGACGTCAGCAGTATTAATAGGAAGTCTCTTGAACTGGAAATATCTTCAACAGAAAGAGTGAATCGTCTTGTCAGACATTATAAAGATTCGTTCACCAATCGTCAGCTGCTAGAGAATAGTACATTGTGCTTATCACAGGCTAAAAACAGACAGTCCGGTTATTTTCCTAAAAGTGGTCCCGGTGTGTTCCGGATTCTTCTTACACTTCTCAGGTATTTTGGTAATAAAAATCGCAAAGTACATCCCAGTTCAAAATAGTCGCATAAGCTAACACAAATGAATGTGCTGGTTGCACGTCTCGAATCAAGATGGACGTTATGGTTCACTTTGGGCATTCTTATATTATTGGTGGTTTCATAATGGACGTCGCGGGGCTCAATATGTGTATCTTTTGAATACTTGGTGCTACTTCTTATGGCCCACAATGTACGCACAGGCGTACGATGGACATGTTTTCTAAACGACGAAAATGCTCACGATAGACATCTTTTCTGGTTTAAATTCATTGTCAACAGTTCAGAATAAACTTTGAACTTTATCCAAAGTTTGGTTGAATCCACTGAATAATAAGATATACCGAGACCCAATGAAAACCCAACAATGGTTTGAATTGTGTGCAAATTGTGCCAAATTCAATATTATAGAATTAATCTGTGGGAAGTTTACATGATGTTGTTGCATTTAGAATTAACAAGTATATCTTAAATGAGATTAACAATCATTCATGTACATAAGTTTCCATTGCGATTCGGTATATATAATTTATAACTGAATTCAAGATGTCCCGTATTTTTGACTACGTGAAGTTTACAAAATCATCTTTTATTTCAGTCGCTTCAACATAAATTTATGGCGAGATAAACGGACATTTCTTTCAAGGATTTTCCTTTTCCCATTCTACGTGTTTTTTATCTGCATATTTCTGGGTCGGTTGGGTTACAATCAGCAGAGTATTCAAGACCGTTTGGGGTTATTATACCAAGCCATTAGTTCACCGCCATTTATAGCTTTAATAAATGTGATGGAAGTGGGTAAGTAGAACGTAACCATTTCCCCGAGACACATGTGCGAGATCCATAACCAAGCCAACGTTCAATTATCTATATAGTTCCAATTTTCCAGCCCAAACTTATCTATTTAACTTCCAAGTTCCCAAACCAAATTATCTATTTAGCCCAAACTTATCTATTCCCTACCCAATTTTTTTTTTAACTTCCGTGTTCCCAGTCCAAGACATCTATTTTTCGTCAAGTGCCCTGCCCAAACTGGCTCCTTAACATCAAGTTCCTGGTCCCAACTATGTAGCAACGTTGGACTTCAGGCATTACACTTTAACCGTAGAACACTTATTATCGTTTATCTGTACTATAATCTTCGTGACTGTCGATTGTCTGTCTGTCCAGGGTTTGCAGTTGCTATAGGGTCTCCCCAAAACTGAAATTTGATGTTTAGGGGTAGTATGAAGCGGGGGGGGGGGGCATAGGCTAGGTGGCGTTGGCCTATCGGTTCCGGTGTTACGGGCAAAACCCGGACAGTGCCGGGATATCCTCTACAATACCCATATGTCCAAATAAATTACATCATCGGTATCCTTAGCGGTAGAGTAAATTGTTATCTGTATGACATTTCAGTTCCTCCATTACGGGATTTATATTACCGAGAAGCAAGAGATGGATTGTATTCGATAGTCTACTTCATAATAGCATACACACTTCATGCATTACCGTTTATGATTGTATCCAGTGCTATATTTTCGTCAGCCTTATACTGGTAAGTATCTATATAAATATAATTCTTGGCACCAGATTCAATTTTGACCAACCAATATACAAATCTTTATCTTATGACCAACAGGTTACAAAAGTGTTGGGATTTAAAAAGATATATCAACCTAGGAAGACTTGTGTATACAAAATATATAATAGATCTGAGAAAGTACACACAGTAAACTACAAGATTAATTGCTTGCCTTAACTCTTTTAGGTGATCGTTGCGACAGCGTCATAAGTAATAAGCGAATTGATCGGGACAGCTGGGCTAAGCTTGCAAACATGTTCAAACTGACTATTAGTATTATATGCCATCTCCTTCAAACTGACTCCGAAACCAACGTATAATTTGGAAAGGAACGCTTTCATTGTAGACTGAAGACAAATGTTGATTTGTGATTTTCAATCTGTGGAATCCATCCAACTTTGTGCAGTCGCACATTTAAATATCTTCATTTATCGGAAATATAAAGCTGGTCCCGGATGATGTTTCGCCTATTTTATTTCAGGATCTGCAATATGTATAATGATATCAATACCTCTGGGATGTTTGTAGCAGTTATAACTATTTTATATTTTACTGGTGAGATGGTGAGCATCATGGGGTTAGGACTGTGCCATAATGCGCTCATCGCTAACAGTCTGATTGGCGAATGCCTTACCATGTCTTGTTTGATATCTTCGGGTTTCATAAGGTAACTTTTATCATTATAACCCTGTCGTTATTTTTCGAACACAAATATCTGATGTCTAATTTTCGCTATCCGTTACGTTTGTAGGACATATCAAGTTATTTAGCTTTATATAAATACCGAGGGATCATTTGGCTAAGTGGGTAAGACGCTGGCTCGCTATCCTGGAGGTCGGGTGTTCGATCCCTGCATTGGCCAGTTGGAATTCGATATAAGAGTAGGTCGGACCGCCGCTGCCCGGGAAGACTTTCCCTCACAGCACACTGTATAGCGTATGCCCGTCTTCATTAGCCCGGTTTAGGAGCAGACCAGTAGGACGTTAAACCCCATTTCATTTTATATATATACCTCCTAGCAAACTGTGCTTCAAATCGTTCTGATTGGAATACATCGTTTATACTATATTATGAGGATTAAACTGCTCTGTAGGCCTAATCATTCTGTTCACTTTTAACAAACCTATGCCATCATAATTGTTCGATCAGATGAATTAAAGATGTTAGATTGTACTGTAGTACAAATGTTGCAAGCCCCACATACTTAAACAAAAATCAGGAACATGTCAACAAAATTGATACAATAATAACATGATTTACTGATGAAATACCCATTTCACGTTTTATCTAGGACATTTGATTCGTTACCCTATGTTCTACAGTGGATTGTAAGGATTTCCATGCCGAGGTATGCTGCAGAAATTATTGGTAATAATGAGTTCCAGCACTTGAACTTTACCTGTGTACCCAGTAAGTTATTACCTTTATTTGAATGGACTCCCCATGTGGCCGGGGTAATGGTAAATGACCTTGATTTGGAGATTTGTCACTCAAACAAATCATTTATTGGTTTCATGGCGAGCTGCGAATCATGATGGTCAAAAATACCTTGCACTTATTAGGTCAGTGCTTGGAATTTCGATATTTACTTTGAATATAATATTATCCTAATGTTATTTTCTTGGTGATTGATAATTCCTCTTTGATAATTGTATGATAAATGTGTATATGGTTTGTATAAGTAGCTATATTATAATATTCCATGTTTGTTAATTGCAGATGAACCATGTGGCTATCCCACAGGTGAGGCTTTTCTCGACGACTTCTTTCCAAACGCACAGGGACATGTAGCGAGAAATTTTGAAATAATCGTTGGTTATCTTGGAGGTTTCTTTCTTCTATCAATGTTGGCCTTCAAAGTTCGAGGAATACCTAATTTACAATAAGTAATTCACACGGAATTGCATTTACTATCTTCAGTTCTGTATATTTGTGGAAATGACTTTTGAACTGCAACACCGAGGACAAAAGCCTAGACTCATACTTAAGACGGTTTTATTCATGGTAAAGATGATTGGAAGGGAGGGGGCTGAGGTGTCGTTTAATATCTCATTGACACTCATTTTGTGTCTAAAATAGTGCTGCTCCCTTCCCTTGTTAATTTTTCAGTGCTATTATTTGTAAATATGTAAATCTTTACTATTTTCATAATATAAGTTAAACTTAATTATATTATCATCCAACATAGGCATCGGACTTTTATTATACGGGTTTATATATTTCCTTACAGAGCAATTAGCATAT
This sequence comes from Patella depressa, assembly GCA_948474765.1. Lineage (NCBI taxonomy): Eukaryota > Metazoa > Mollusca > Gastropoda > Patellidae > Patella > Patella depressa. Next base: position 54,291,287 of record OX419719.1, read on the forward strand.
TATTACAATCAAGAGTAATATAATTCTGTTGTTATAAACGAGATAATGAACGAAAAAGTGTTTTACATTTTCAATGATATCTTCATTTTCGATATATTTTTTGGAGTAATCAGGCGAGATAATGTATATCCTCTACGCCAGGACATCTCCGCGCTGGAGAATCGATTCCCCAAACATAATCTATAATGTTATGTAGCTCACAAGCTAACGGACTTTGGTGGACTATGGGAGGTGGGCGAATGCCAAATAAAGTTTATATACCAGTTTTAATTTATTTGCTTATTACCATTCATTCTTATATTTTGCTGAAATTGATCAAAACAAATCACTCTTTCAATAAAAAATTTGAACTTGCTAAAATCATCTCTGTCCTTTGTGGTGGGGGTGTATCAGAGGGAAGATTATTATTTTTTACCGAAGAAGCATAAACTGAATGTAGCCTGTAAGAAAAGATCAAATTAATGGGGTATACTTATGTTTGGACCCCAGTCCACCCGAGTGACAACACTTTGAAGCGGGAATTTCATATTTTCTAAGAAAGTCAAAACATAATTATTTCTGTGTTTTGCTCAAAAGGTTGTCAACTCACTATTATACGATCGTGGGCATTATTTCAGAGGCATAAAAATCAGTGACACAGGAAATAATAACACAATTACCTCCCTTGTTTTTCCATTCACCTCCCATGGAATGGTTATCTTCAAACGTTTGAATTTGAAGTTGAAATGATATTTTTGCCAATTTCTCAACTGACAATAGTGAATTATAGGATTATTCTTTAACAAGGTAGGACTGTTTATAGATACAATCTATTTTAGGGCTTTATTTTAATACATTTTAAAAATATAACTTAAAAATATGAAATTGCAAATTTAAATCACTAACATAAGGAGATAGATTTAGAATATTCCTGAATTACAGCCATCATCACTATCTAATATTCGAAGGAGAATCGTGGTGTGTGTCGCTAAAATGATCAAAACCTCCCTATCATTCTTTGTCATCCTTCTCATCATAAAGGTGGGCTACGAACAGTTTCTCAAAATCGGCTGGGTAAGGTATGTCTATACAATTAGTAGAAAATCTCCCCGTGGTTTAACGTGTTGAAAATTGACAAAATCTTCATAGTTTGATCTATGTACATACTTGCACCGAAATGGGGAAGGAGGTTTTATTGATGTCAAGTCAATTGTTAAGACTGGCTGGAGTTTCGTCCAGTCGAGCTTCACATTCAAGTTTTTTTAAGCGGTAGAACTGACACGCTGACAGCATCTTTTCGGATGTTCCGAGAGCTTTTAATCGTGTTTTAACCATATTCCAGTCAGCGTATTTGCCCTATCACAGCCCCACAAAACCATTCTTTTCAATTTCGTTTCTGGCACGCTTTGACAAATCTAAACTTAATTCCATTGACAATTAGGACTTTCCCATTGTTAGGTTTTTGCATGGTGCAAATTAATTAGTACAACGGGAATATCTGTATTTCCAGAAGTTGGTCAAATCATGCATAGAGGTCAAGAAACATACCCATGAAGGCGAAGAGAACAGATGTTTACATACCATAAATATGACAAAGAGACCCTGTAAATCAAAAACATACTGAGGGTTATAAAGCACACAATCACAAATTCGAATACAAATGATGCCGAATGTTCTCTTAATTAGCAATGAATATGCTAACTAAATTTAATTAATATATTAAATGCTTGGGTGATTGATTTTAATTCAAACATACAATTGTATTTCAATCAATTACTGCTGTTACTGGCACATGGTTGTTGGTCTCAATGATTAAATCAGGTTTACGATCAGAATAAACTCGTAACTAGAGGATTTTATAACAAAAAAAAAAACCAGGGAGGATTCGTAGTTTTAAGGGATCCTCGTCGCAGTGGACCGGGTGAGGTAAGTCTTACTTTCGACTATCTGATCAAAATAAAATAGAACGAAGTTGGGAAGGCGTCTTTCATAGGAACTTTGCAATCAGGAACGGTTTCAAAATAGACGAAGACCAATTAATTGCTATTCACGTAGATGCAATGAATAATCTCAATAAATACATTTTGACGAAAAACATGGTAATGGAAATGTTTGGAATTTTAATATCATATGGTATCAAATACATATACAGCATAATTCATTTAACGAAACAGCTAATTATTATTATGTTATTCTAGAAAATTTCAAAATGGAAACTACTGCTCTGTTACGGGACCCGGTGGCTTATTATGGGGCGCCAGGACCAGTGATGCTTAATGCTGCTATGAATGTCCAGGTCCCTAGGCTGAATATCGTCAATTTATCCTATACAGTAAAGACGAAGCCAGGAGCGTGGTACACAGGGGCCTGTTTTAAATCAGCACCAGAGAGAAAAGTATTAAAGAATATAGACATGAGTTTAAATAGTGGAGAAGTAACAGCCATCATCGGAAACTCAGGTCTGGAAAGTTAGACAAAGAGGATTTGCATATTGATATTATCTTGATTTAATAACATATCCCCACGAGCAGTTCATCGTCTGTGTTGCATTAAGAATCTTCCTCTTATGAATATGTTAACGTACACTTTGAGACAAGAATCGTGTACTGTAAAAAATACCCATGGCCGATACGTGTTGAAAATTGGTCAATTCTTTAATCAATAATCATAAGTCAGGTATGGTACTTTTCTGAAACGCAGGGAATTCTTTCACAATAACACCTAAAATTAATAAAGATAAAATGGTGTTTTACGCCCTTACCTCTGTCCATTAACCGGAATCATAAATACATTGTTCTAAGAGAAAAATTTTGCCCGGACAGCGGCGCGTCAGCATACTCTTAATTCAAATTCAAACTATCAAAAAAGTTGCTTTTACGCGTACGCATCCGACTAGGCACGCGTCCACGTTATATCAGGTCTGTCATTGGGTCAAGTGGCGTGGTTTCGTTTCCCCGCTTGTGCGTGACAAGGAGTAGGGTCCTCGTGTCCAACCTCGTGAGTTTTCTCCGGGTCCTCCGGTTTCTACCCGCTGATAAAGACCTCTACACACAAGCGAATGATGGAAATTAAATTGAAGCATATGTTAGTCCCGAAATGACCTAGTTTGTGTCGAATGGACGTTAAACCCATTTCTCTCTCTTGCACCAATGAAACCACGTTGAAACATCCCAGGATTTTGATCAAACTTCTTGTCTGGATCGCCTGGTAGCAATATTAATAAGAGACTTTACGAATGATATTTGGAATTTTTACAAAAAACCGTTTAGATCAAGAACTGGAGCAATGATTCTGGAATTACCTTTACGCAAACGCTCAGAATTGGTTTGCAGCATATGTAGCCATGTACTATATATATCCGAAAACTATTAAAGGAAATCGGCGAATACTGAACTTTGTCGAGTTATGACCCCTTTGCCGAAAACCATATGCTTACAATAGATTTTGAAATTTGATGTGACGTGTTAATACCGATGGCTTGGCTGGTTTATTTCAGGATGTGGAAAGACAACTCTTTTAGATGTTATCGCATGTCGTGTGGATGGTAGAGTTACCGGCAACATCTACTTTAAAAATTATGTCTGCAGCAAGACGCTGATGCAATCGTGCACCAGTTATGTTATACAAGCTGACCGCCTGTTACCACATCTGACAATACGCGAGACTTTACGATATACAGCTTATTTAAATCTGCCTGGTTACGTAACTGATAATACTATCAATTCGAAGGTGAGATATAAAGTTTAAGATGACATACAAGTAAGTCTTCCACCGATCGTTGTTGATCTGGTGCTAATTTTTATGCGCCCACACGAACCACACATTGTCTTCATCCTTTTTTCTGGTCACGATTCCTGTACACAGGTAAGAGTTTTTGTGGTTCTTTTCAAACAGGCCAGAGATGTCTAGATAATCTTGCGGCTGAATCCAGTCGAAATGCAGAGCAGCGTAATAATCAATTTTAGCTGTTGTCACATAAACCTACCAAATGCTTTCTACAGGTTAAGGTTTCTGGGGACTTGTTTTTAGGTGGAATTGCATCAACACTTAGATGAGCGCAACAATTTGTAGCAGATTGCTTGGGTTTGTTCAGTGAACCCTATCGTAATTCCGACTTGAGGGGGATTTATACAGCTTACCATGGACAATTCAAAAACACCCTTCCAAATGCTGGTGGTAGTCGTATCCTTTTGATTGAGAAGACAAATCTACCAGATGAGTTTGGTGTGTTTAGTTATGACCGCTGATCAAATTTGTTTATTTCAATTGCCGGGCAGTATGGTCCGTTATGATCCATCAGTCCTTACACCTAAAACCGGGAAAATGATGATGTTTTTGTTAAGTGGTGGCTGGTAAGACTAATTTGTTGTGATTTGATTAATATATCTAAAAATACTTGGTTATCTGGACTATTTTAGGTGCGTCCTTCCTGATCATTTTGTTATGAGTTATCATAAGCGTAGTACTTAGCTTGTATGAATGAAATCGAGATGTACATTGATATACTATTATCAATCTTTATCAAGGTAGATACAGTTATACACCAAATGGGATTGACGAGGGTGGCTGATTCTCTGGTCGGTGGTGCTGTTAACCGTGGTATATCAGGTGGCGAAAAGAGACGAGTTTCCATAGCTATACAACTTTTAAAAGACCCAGGTAGAGACAATGACTATATGTATTCTCGACAAAAACTGGATTGCAATACTGTCTGTACGATAAAATCATAGTCTCAATTATCCATTTAATGGTTATATCATGCATGAAAGTTGAGCAGAAATCGGATCCTAATCCAGTAAATATTGCAGGCTAGTGATGACACTGAGGGTTGATTATGGTCTGGAGAAGTTAATTAATATCTAATTAATTATTATAGATAACATTTTCAGGCCTATAGAAAGACCTGCAATAGGTAGATTTAGTTCCTGTATAATGTATGTTTAATAGGGTTGCTCTTTCAAACGCAATTGAACGGCGTTACGATACTCCATATACTAATTTATATTTCAGATATACTACTCTTGGATGAACCGACAACAGGGCTGGACAGCTTCACTGCCAAATACTTGATCAAAAGCCTCAGAGAATTAGCTCGCTCTGGGAAAATAGTTCTCATGACCATCCATCAACCTCGTTCTGATATTTTTAAACTCATTGATCAAACCGCCATCTTGTCGCAAGGCGAAATGGCATATTTCGGACGGTCTGATGAAATAGTTTCTCATTTCACTAGGTTGAACTTCCCGTGTCCCGTGTACGCAAACCCACTAGACGTCTACAGTAAGTCATTTACAAACCTTATTTTTTGACTTTTTCATATTTCATAAACCCTCAACAAATAGATGAAAAATGGTCTGCTACACATAACATTCTTGTCAATATCTGGAGGTTTATATTTGGATATTTCATATATGTAGGGGTCTCTTATTCAATAGATTTCGAGATATTGAAATGGACAAAAAACAGGTGTTTTATCGATTGACAAGTTGTGTTTGTTAAGGTGTTGTACGGATAAAGTTTATCTCTACTTTCTGTACCATCCATAAATACGTAATAAGCATTAAAGATACATTATTGGGAGATTAGCTGACGATTTGGCAGTTCATACTATAATAGTTACAAAATTTCAGTCAAATTGACCCACTATGAACCGAGATTTAAGCGACTGAAATTTCCGCCAAGCCCCGATTATCATTACTAAAGTCAGTAAAAAAAATCATAGTCTCGATTATCCAGTTTTTGATTTAATTATCGATGAGCATTAAGCAGCATATATGATTGTAATCCAGTCAATATCAATAGCTAGCCTTGACATCGAGAGTTCATTAAGGTCTGGATAATTTGATTAATGTCTAATTAATAATTTAGATAAAATTTCAGGCCTAAACAAGGAACTGTAACAGGCAGATTTAGCTCTTGCATAATGCATGTTTAAGCGTGCGTCAGTGTCATCGCAAATATCTTGTGCAAGGTGGAGAACTCAAACGACAACAATATTGCAAACTCGGATTTTATCCCTTGGACATGGTGCCGCTGAGACGTGGCCAGAAACTTCACTCTCCAGATAAAGTGTATGCGCAGATGATTGTTTATCGCACAATTTCTATTTTTCAAGTCGATGTATGTAGTGTTGACAGAAAGACGAGTGAACAAGAACAAAACACCAAGTTAAGAATAAATGATCTAGTCCAAGGATATAGAGAATCGCCTCAACATGAAGCCATGGTAGCATCCATGACAGACAGTCAAAAAATACCAAAATATATCAACTTTCAAAATAAGGCATCAAGAAGAAACGGTCCGGGGGTCTACAGAACTTTCTCTACAATATTAAGGTAAACACACATACACTTGCCCTGCGATTTAAGGGCGAAGAATTCCACTAGCGAACAAGAACAAAGCACCATGTATTAAGTTTATTGGGGAATAACAGGGTCGAACCCGTGACCTCCAGATTAATGAACCAAGTGCTTATTCATTGAGACACCGCGGCTGCCCATACCCTTTGTTATATGTTAGGTTTATGTAGACTTTCTTCATATAGGTAATTGAGTAGTAGAGTTATCGGAGTGCACAGACCAGTATACACTTCATAGTTTACTGCTTCTTGGTGTGCTATTTTTATGTTAAACTTCATGTGTACGTTAAAATACTTGAAATAAAGCACTAAACAAAAACATGAATTCATACCCACTCTAAAGCTTACTTTTTCATTATTTTTTTAATAGTCGAATGAACAAGAATTTATTTCGGGACCCTGGTAACGCCTTAACACGAGCCATCTCTGCGCCCGTCAATATGCTGTTTGTGTTCATGTATCTTGGAAGATTGGATCTGGATCAAAGGAGTATACAGAACCGCAGCGGATTGTTTTTCCAGACGATGCTATTTAGTCAAATGTTACCTCTTATCTTAACTGTCTTCTTATGTAAGCCATATTAATTACTTTACACTATTGAATATACACTCAATGCCATTAAAAACGCAATACCAAAAACAACTTTTAACAAAACAATCGACAAAATCGAGACAGCAAGAATCTGTGGATAATTTCATGAAATAATTCACTACAAATACACAAAACCGAAACGTCGGAAAACCACATATTCCTGTAAACATATTTGGTCCAATATTGGCACTCGTTTTCAATGTAAAGCTTTTTTAAAGCACTTAGTCACTTGTTGATAGTCGGACTACTGACCAATCAAAATTCAAAACAACAATACCCACTCATTACAGCAGTGAGTGGTGGGATTACTTCTAATCAAACGGAACACTGCGAGGAGTACGGAAAACCATGAAACAAATAGACACCCATCACAAGTTTCACCTATGTGCCATAAGATAGGAAAGCACAAGAAAACATTTACCAGATTTATTTCACGAATGAGGCATTGCGTTTTTAATGGCTTTGATGTAGTTAGTATTGTAGAAATACTTCAAAAGTGTAGTCCTCACGGAGTATTTGTGCCAATTTTGATACATGTTTCCAAATTGGAACGATTTTCCCGTTTTTATGCAGTTAGCTAATGTATTACAAACAGTAATGCCAAAATATATGCTTACAAATATAGTGCTGCGTCCACCTATACCGTCGGAAGCAGTGTCAGTTGTTCGTTGCCCTTTACCTAAAACATTTTCTCGTTTTGTTTTCAGATCCCCCATTGCGAGATTTATGCTATAGAGAAAGGAGGGACGGTCTTTATTCCTCCTGGTATTTCGGGATTGCCTACCATGTCCACGCGTTCCCATTTCATATCATAAGTGGATTGATGGCATGTGCCGTTGGATACTGGTAAGTGGTATTAAACAGATAAATGTGGCCTCAACCAAGAGATATCTGTAATTAATTTTAGTTAAATGAAATGAAATGGGGTTTAACGACCTACTCTTCTGCACTGAACCTAGGCTAATGGAAGAGGGGCATACGCCAAACAGTGTGCTATGAAGGAACGCGGGGGGCAACGGCCAACTGATATATCGAATTCCAACTGCCAAGGGATCTTTTATGTGCACGCCGGTGTGTACACGGGACCTCGGTGTTTCGTCCCATCCGAACGACTAGACAGATGTTTTTGTCAGGCCCGTCACGATTCTATTCGCACCACCTCCATTGTCGTCACTCTATTGCAATTCCGTCATTTCGGAACGTTCCGTGCTGACAACCTAGCACTCTCAGAGTCACACCAGAAATATGGTATGTAACGACTCAGTGACGCAATTATTAACTTGTGTTGTGCATGACACGGGGTAGAGTTACCCTCTCTATAACCCAGTAAATCTCAACCAGTGTGTTTACTGGTAAGATCGTAGCTGCGTTTTTCTTTATTTAGTTTGAGTAACTCTATGTGTCTATGACTAGTCCGTGTTTAGGCTGTATGGCGTCTATGACTTACCATGTTTTTATGTTTGCAAAATTCAAATATTTTTCATATATATTTAGCCAGGTGTGCCGCTATTGGTTCATGTTATTATTATTCGCATAGTGCTCAAATGCGCTTTATATGTGTTCCAAGGTGTGCCGCTGGCAAAAAGGATTTAGAACTACTATAACCTCGTGTACCCTGTCTGTATTTGTACAGTTATATTAAAAATGTTTGTTGTATTTAATGTTGAGTTATTGTAATATTTTCAGGGGTATTGGATTATATTCAGATTTTGGTTATTCCTGTCAATATTTTGTTATTTACATTTTGCTGATTCTAATCAGTGAGAATATAACGCAGTTCTTAATGGCTTTAGTCTATGACTACCATTTAGTTAACATTTTTACATCCATGCTTTTCACGTTGTCCTTATCAATTTCAACAGGTTTCTTTCGGTAAGTAGATAGTAGCCGACAACAGTTTTTGTCATTTTCCAATTAAAAGCGGTTAGTTCTATCATGGAACGTATATAGATGTATAGGCAATGAGTCCCTTTAGTTAGATTCTCTGCCACTTACGCGAGACACGACCAGATCTCAGTGAAGTGATACTTGGCATTGCGGGATTTTATACTGATTAACTTCTCGAACTCCTCTTTAGATTTTACTTTACGGTATTCTTATAGTTACACGTTAATTTTGTCAACCCGATAAGTATTTCTATCCGGTAGTGACGAATTTCTTCAGTTTAGAACTTTAAAATTCCCAAATGCAGCAGCTGAAATTGTGAAATGATCGATTTCAATATATTCGTAGTTTTTTGTAAGAATTTGGTTTTGCTTAATACATGTAATCCAGATTCCCGTATGTATGAAGGATTTTAAAATAATGAAGATAAAGTTGAGTTATAATAATGACCGGAATGATTATTAATTATGCAGAGCCATTTGCTTAGGTCATTTTCATGCGGAATATCCATCTATCGGGGAGTACCTCTAATAGTGAATTTGCTTAGGTCGATATCTTCACAGAATAATGGGAGACTTTTGGCATGCGGAATATTTCCCATCCGTATCGCCACCTGATACGTTGTGTCAATTGTAGTTTTAGAGTTCTGACATATTTTCGCGCCGCGTAGGTATGAATAGCTCAGGCTGATTAATATACAGATCTATATTTCGTTTCGTTTTTTTATACTTCTGATGGCCTAGACTACCTGAAGATCTGTCAAGTTATTATGGGAGTTCATGCCAGGGGTGAAACGACCGACTTTTGACCGTATGACATCAGACATTGACGTTTCTAGTGGTTTACCCACAGTTCCATGCAACAAAAGGCCAAGAATTCGCCGTAACAAACCGTTTCATTGGCTAATCACTCACATAATCCAGAACACATAAATGATAACACAACCACTTCCATGGATCCTAGCTAGTGTAGTAATGACAAGTAAAACGAAATTTTGAACTATAGATTATAAACGAAATAGGATCTGTGTTTTAATCAGGCTCTGAGTTCACAAAGCATTCTCAGACTTAAGCTAAGAATTTACTCAAAATTGTTCACCTTATTTTATCATTATTTACAATATGACTACTGGTGTTTTATTTTAGAACTTTTAAAGACCTGCCGGCTCCTCTCAGATGGTTAAGTTATACGTCAGCTGTAAAATATGGTACGGAAATTATAACAGTTAACGAATATACCAACATTAACATCACCTGTGACGGATTAAAACCAGGTAAGTTTTAAACGATATCGTACCGTATTAAAAAATCTGGGAGTTATCAAACATGTGCACGTAAAAGACTCCTTGACAGTTGAAATTGTATACAAGAGTAGGCCGTAGCGCCGCTTCCCTGGTAAAATTTTCCCCATAGCACACTGTGTGATGTATGCCCGTCTTTATTAGTCCAGCCGAGAAAGTTCATCTTGATTTTCCGGCGTGGTTTTTCCTTGTCAGTGATGCAGAACAGAGGACCTGACAAGGACAGCTGTCTAGTCGTTCGGATTTGACGAAAAACCGAGGTCCCGTGTACACATTGGCGTGCACGTGAAAGATCCCTTGGCAGTTGGAATTCGATATAAGAGCCGTAGCGCCGCTGCCCAGGCAAAATTCACTGTATGGCGAAAGCCCATCTTCCATTAGCCCAGGTTAGGTGCAGAAGAGTAGGACGTTAAACCCCATTTCATTTCATTTCATTAACAAGGTAGGACTGTTTATAGATACCATCTATGGTAAGGCTTTATTTCAATACATTTAAAAATATAACTTAGATATGAAATTGTAGCTTTAAAATAATTGAAGTGGATACATGTTGATGTGTCACTTAGGATAGTGGACCTGGTAAACAGTAGATAAGAATCTACTTTGTGCTCCGGATAAGTATCCAGTTCGTGTGTGGAAATACTGCACTGTTCTCCCATTACAGTACTAAGGGGGGGATGGCCTAGTGGTCTAGAGTGCCGCGCAGCCCGCGCTTCGACCTTTAGCTGGCCGGTCACCTCTGGCTTGCGGCTGTGGTTTCGAGCCCTGGTGTGAGCGTATGTGGCATGGAAATAGGGGCGCCTTCTCAACCTCGTTGGTTTCCTCCGGGCACTCCGGTTTCCTCCCACTGCTAAAGACCCCTACGCGCAAGCGAATTATTGAAATAAAATTGAACATATGTTAGTCCCGAAATGACCTAGTTTGTGTTGAGTGGACGTTAAACCCTATTTTTCCCTATCTCTCTTATTACAGTACTAAGTTTACAGAAACAGCAAATGAAAGAATGAAATCTGTCCCCGAGTTCACAAAGCATTCTCAGACTTATGTTAAGAATTTGCTGAACTTTCAATCACTGTTTTGAGAAATATCTTTGATGCAGACAACACAAAACCTTTGCACATAGTTTCTTATTGGTGTATTTTATACAAAAAAAAAAAAATATTATAAAGTGCTATAATTTAGTTAAAATAAGGTGAACAAGTTTGAGTAAATTCTCAACTTAAGTCGCCATTGCAGTACCAAATATGCAGATACGCGTACAGTTTCAAAAATATAAATAATAAAACATTTTTTTTTAATTTCATGACACATAACCAGATTTAGATTGATGGTTGTACCTCATGACCCATGACTAACTAAAAAAATGTATGGAACTGTGATTTTTACAGGTGTTCCGTGCCGTTACCCGTCAAGTCAAGCCTTTCTAGATCAAAACTACCCGGATGCTGTCGATGAATTACAACAAAATTATGGGTGTATTTTTGGTATTTATGCTGGATCATTGATTCTTTGTCTTCTGGCATATAAATTGAAAAAAGTGCCCAATTTGAATTAAAGACAACCCATACTTATGTATTTCATATTTGGATTATTTTTGTTTTGAATAATATAAAATATTCTAGATGACATATACAATGTCTCATTCCACTAGGACAAACAAGCCCTGCGAATTCTTCAAACGAATCAAAATTACAAGGTGTCCCTAAACTTTTATTATAGATAGACTGTATTGGTAAAATCAGCATGTGGTATGAGCACTAGTATATATGAAAAGTTGAGATGCACGTGTCGGCTTCCATGGGTACAAACAACCTCGTTAGTACAATACTTAATAAGCGCCTGCAATACAATTCGGATGAAATCTTCAGATATTCAGGAGCAAAGTGCAATAGGTTTCCTCCTTATGGAAGCATAAACAGCATCTATGGGCTACCAGTCATGCTGGATTAACACAGAATACAGTAAAACCGAACTAATCACTCATGATTGGATAAATCCGACGGCGTAACACCCAAGCTACATGTTGGAAGAGGATCATATTGTTGAATGTGATACGGGCATGGAATGTAAACGGTTGAAAATGGAATATTCACAGCTCCAATCCTTGAGATTCACTTCGACATTCATACTTGAATTGACTTCACGTTGTGTTCGTTTTACTACTAAAAGAAACTATACAAATCACAACATCTATGATAATACATATAAGATAAGTTATAGTCTAGGTTTTCCAAAATATCTGCCTGTCGTGGCGGAATGATGTCTCGAAAATCTCATCCAATCCTACACTGGGGGAAGAAGGGAATGGATACGAGCTTTTTATACCGACTTTGTGGCACAGCATCTTCAGACGAATGGAATTCTCACACCAGTATTAAATGTATTTGTTTATTACGAAATTAGTTGTTACAAACTTAGTTTCAAGTTACTGGCTAAACTAATAAAAACAATCATACCATATTCTGTAGAAACATTAACAGAAGATTTATAATTGAATTCCGTAAATACCAGTTATCTCCCCTTAATCCATTCCATTCGCAGAAACACTTATTTCATGTTCAGGATCTAGTCTTTCTTTATATAAAACCAAGTCAGTTTATCTGACAAAATCATGTGGTTTTCCTTCCTTTTCATTTGTAAATAGTTTTGACCACTATGAAGTTGTTTTTAGAAAAGGGGAGATAACCTCTTTTACGGAAGAGGTTTAACAGAGCATGAAGGTCAATTTGATTGACGAAAGATAAATGTTTATGTACGTAAAATAATGAACACGGTTTAAGCTACAAATTATATATTAACGACAAAAAATCTCCTATATAAAATAAAGACAACAATATACATGATATATCATAATATAATTATTTTAATCATAAAGTTACTAGAGAAATGGGACTAACTGGGCAAAATACACACAACTTAAAAATTGGAACACTATAAAGAAGTTACAAGGATTCCGAGTTTGGTACACTAACGCATTAACTACATATTGTATGATATATAACGCTATAAAAAAAGGACGTTTCATAAAGCCTGCGTTTGACTCTAAGGGACTACAAAATTTGAGACTTTCCTGGTTACAAAAAATAATAGTATAATACGAACAAGCGGTTGCCATGCAATTACGTCGACATTTTGCAAGACGTGGACAGAGAACAAGCTACAAATGTTCTTACACAGTCAGGGGCCACAATCCACGAGGTTACAATCCGACATGCGTCAATATGGACCGGAACCGAGAGTTTTTAGATATAAACATACAATTTAAGTTTCATTAAAATCGGACAGAAATTGTGACGTCAACATGGCCCAACAATCTTGGTAGTTTCCGTCCGATATTCATGAAATTCGAACTCAACGGTTATATTTGAACGGTTTTTAAAATCAAATAAAAAATGTGACATATAGAGGGTCCATAAGCTCAAAACACGATTTTCATTACATAATCCAGGAAGTTATGGCCCGATATTCGCTAATTAATATCGAAAGAAACCGGGATCTTTGGGATATCAACCTATATTTCAAATGTCGTCAAAAGCGGATAAAAATTGTGATCTGAAGAGTGTCCACATACAAAATGTGAACGGACGCCAGGGCACAGGGACAGACAGGGACGACAACAATATACATCCAAATGAAAATGTGGACGTATAAAAAAACCGAGTTGACTTATAATGAAAATGGCGTGTTTTGTTTAGTATAGCAATTATGCACATTACACATGTCAAATATACTAACCTCGTGGGATAATGGGAAAGACTGAGTTTTGACACAAAAATTCAAATCTACAATAGACATCTATTTTTTATCATGCTACAGGCGCGGATCCAGGATTTTTTGTAGGGGGGGGGCCAGGTTTGACAATTGTTTAACTAATTGCGCTCAACTGATTAACGGGGGTTTGGGGGGCCTCCCCCTGAAAAATTTGGTAAATTAGATTCAATTTGGTTCATTCTGACGTATTTCCGGAAGGTAAATTCCAAAATTACAGGTCTAAATCGCCAATAATAAAATCGCATAAAATTTTTTTAAGTCTGAGCAGGGGGGGGGGGAGTCCGGACCCCCTGGACCCCCCCCCCCCCCTCTGAATCCGCGCCTGTGGTATTATCTAATTCCTTAACATCAATGAGACGGGCGTAATCTGCTTAATATATCAGATAACTATAATATGACATACAACTATACACCAACGCATCTAAATATGGGATAATCATTCATTAAAATCTTGTAGTAGTATAATATAAAATAATTAATTGTTCAAAAAGCATGATTTAATATGCTTTGCAAATTTATAAGTGCCCTTCAAAATAGTTTGTAAAATTTCGAACCCTTTGAGACGTGACAATTACAATTGCATAAAAAGAATGTTAAAGGGGCATTGCATAAGATTAGATCTAGAGCTTACGGTTCTGTCATAATAGTAACAAAACAGATATTGAATACATAATGTACTCATATTGCTTCACTCCGAACCGAGATATTAGCGATTCGATTTTAGCTGGCCTTGATCGTTATTACTACCGTTCGTACGATAGTAAACACAGTCTCGATTATCCATTTTTACGTTAAATCGCCCATCACAAAATGTAATCAAATCCACTAAATATCGCAGGCTAACGATGACATCGAGAATTGCTTATGGTCTTGATAAGTTAATAAATGTCTAATTAATAATTTTAAGTTAACATCTAAGGCCTAAAGAAAGACCTGTAATAGGCAGAGTTAGCTCTTGCATAATGTATGTTTAAGTAAACTATTATGGTTAGCAAGATGTGTCAGTGTTAATAAAAGCTACTTTCAGCGTAATTAATTAGTATTTAAAACAGTATTTAATATTAGTCTGATTTTTTACAAAATGGTGAGATTAATACAATTTTGTTAAACATCACATTTGATGGACGTGTAACAATCTGTTAATATATACATACATATTTATCATAATAATAAAATACAATAATAATAAGATCTATAACTTCATAAAGCATCTTTAACATTTAACTAAAACTTTATAATAAGAGAAGCCAGTGAATTATGCCATTTTAAATGCTCTTACGCTAGTATTGACAGCCAATTGTTGAGTCTCTTTTCATTAACACCGAGGACATGAGCATGCGCATTCCAACAAAACAATCTTCCAGATTAAATGGAATCTCCTGAGCCTTAATTCAACTGATCGACTGAAAAGAGAGAGGAAATAAAGTCAGATCCAGCTTAACTTTTAATTAACCGGGGCGTTTTGAAATAAAGCTACTCGGAGATTCCATTTGTTCAGGGTTTATACAGTGGGTGCTAGTTGAATAATATATAGTGCAGGTGCGTGCTATACATACGTGAAGTCTAAACATCATTCCATTGACACTCAATATTTAAATTATTATACACAATAACATGTGGTTAATATACCGAGAGAACCGTGGTCTTAACATTGTGAATCGTCCCGATTTTTTTAGGCGAACGAGTGTATAGAATTAATTACACACATCCACAATGGTAATCACAGCTGTATAATCCTTAAAAGCTAAGCCGGGTAATACTTTATTTCAGATTTTAAAATTCATTTCATGTTTCGCTATTTCCACAATAAAACGGTGTTTACCTCCAAAACTCTTGGTTTCGTAGAAAATAGATTCGAAGATTCGAAACTAACCATTAAAAAACCTGAATGCGATATCCATGAATGGAAATAAAATATGCAATTATGGAAAACGATTTAACGTTTTCTTGAAACACTAATTAATGATATTATCGTGGTTAATAAAAATCGTGTAAAGAAGGGAGTTAACTCTCACAAGATTTCATGCAAGATGTGTTTTATAATTATGATTATATTCTTCTTTTTCTTATTTACAGACTGACACAAATAAACAAGCACACAGAACACCACGAACTAATGTTTAAATTTATCTTTGGCACAACACAGATACAATGACGTCCATTGCATTTAGGTTTAAAGCTTTGGTTCCTTCCTATACAGTAAGATTTATGACCTCCGACCCATATAAGGCAACCAGGCACCTGTTTTCGCACGGGGACTCTGATTGGTTCAGTCATGAAGATACTTACTAAAAGGATTTTTACCGGTCCTATGAGGATTAGATGGTAAACTGTTGTAATAGTTTTCTGAAATTGACAAAATATAGTGAATGACGGCAAACAACAATGACCAAACGTGGATTTCCATATATTTGAACTATGCAAATCGCAACAGTGAAGTCGACAATGCAATAATGGGGTGTTTTTGGTGTTACACAGGCGTCCATAAGGCAAATTATACCATCGAAAAATGTAAGATAGTTTTCCAAGTCCCACAGAAGATGCTTCATCCGTTTGTCTCGCAGTTAAGTAATGAGGGAGTTTAGAAGACACTAAGAAATGAACACGTACATTAACGTATGACATAATTGTCAGAAACAATTAAAAATCGATAATTACGCTTTTAGTTATTTCTTGCGCTAACATAAACTAACAACTATCAGTAATCAGATAACGTATGATAAATCGCTGGAGACAAATAGACCTTTTCGTCTTCTGAACAGACAGGGATACCGACAAAATACCACATTTCAACTAGTTTTAAGTTCTACAATAAGGGCTTAAAGATAAATTGTCTGAGATTAGATAAGGAGCTGGCAGTTCTCACTATAATCATTACAAAATAGATAATGTAAAGGGAATTTGATGAAAATTTCAGTCAAATTGATCAATGAAGAACCGAGAATTTTGCGATTGAATTTTTGGTCTAGCCTCGATCATCATTATTAAAGTAGGTGCAATACAAACATAGTCTCGATTATCCATTTCCATGAATGAAAGTTGATCAAAATAGATAATGTAAAGGGAATTTGATGAAAACTTCAGTCAAATTGATCCATTCAGAACCGAGTATTTTGCGATTTAACTTTTGGCCTAGCCTCGATCATCATTATTAAAGTAGGTAAAATACAAACATAGTCTCGATTATCCATTTCCACTAAAGTTGAGCAGCAAATCGCAACCCAATACACTAAATATCGCAGGCTAGCGTTGACATCGAAAGTTGATTATGGTCTGGATAAGTTAAATAATGTCAAAATAATAAGTTAAGATAACATTTCAGGCCTAAAGTAAGACCCTAAATATGAAGATTTAGCCCTTGCACCATGTACATTTAATAAAGAATTATTTTCGACGTTTTAGTTTCTACTTACGATTTAAACCCATACATTCTTTCCATTCTGTCATTGTTACTTGTTTGTTTTTATCTATATCACAAAATCTCAAAAAATTACGCCGACATTTTCTGGGATATTTTTTAGCTTTTAAATTCGATTTTCTGAATTTTTTCCATTCCTTTCTTTCTAACACCTGGAAAGTAAAACAAAAACCCCTTTAATGTGAAATCTCAATAACTGATGTTTTCTGATGAAAGTGAAGTGAAATGGGGATTAACCTGATGTTCTACCCCAACCGGTCAAATGAAAACGGGTATATGCCAAACAGTATGCGATGGCGGAAGTTTTGCCCGGGTGAAAACACTATGGAATATCGACTATCGGGGCCCCGGTTTTCGTCCGATCCAAACGACTAGACACCTGTCCTTCCTTCATTACTGACCAATTGAAACCACGTCGTAAAATTACGATGAACCTTCTCACATCGAACACACAACTTTCTGGCTAGCGAGCCAGCGTCTTGTCCACGTAGTCACCGTGGCTTCCTGTTTTTTTAATGGAATCATTATTGGATAGGCCTACATTGGGGTGTCCGAATGGTTAATGCGTGCCAGTGGCGCAGGACAGAGAGCCTGACAAGGGACACCGTATTGTCGTTCGGATGGGAAACAAAATCGAGTACCCGTGTGCACATTGACGTGTCTGCGTAAAATTTTCCACATAGCTCTAAGATTACAGTAATCCATCAATTTCGTAATCAAACGATACAATAAACAACATGTATCCCTAGGTCATACATCTTTCATTTTATTTTTATTTTGTCCGTATTCTCGCACGGATACCCATTTGGTCACAATCTAAGGGGAATAACTCTTAAATGATTAATAAACTAAGAACATACTTATGGAAAAACAGCTACAGATTTATTTAGGCGACGTTTCGTAGAGTATTCTCTCAACGTTTTCAAGCTAATGATTGTTCAGTACCTACCTTATTTTTATTTGTATCTAACGATGTTAGTTTCCATTCGGCTACTTTTACTCTTGAAGCCTTCCACTGGGCTATCCTTTGACTCATTGGTATACTGGAATCATTAGGAACACTAGAATACAAGATATACAACTTGCATGTACGGGATAGATTGCAATGTTAATTAAATGGTAAGTTCGTCAGGTCGGGTACCATCTTTTCAATTTAGCAGCGTTGCTACAACCTCAAAGATTATAACCTGAACAAACTAGGACATATTGATTCGTTCGTCCACTTCCACGGAGGGTGGTATAGAAAAAAACAGGGTCATATAATGAGCCAAGCATAGTGATCTCTACTAGACAAAATATAAAAGGTGTGGAAAGTAATTGGGCAACACATGTTCTTTGGGGTGGATATTTACAAGCAGCGCCCGACATTCAACAAACGGTGCCATATCTGGATCTATCTACCAATAATTATAACTGCCAATATTAACTCTTAGGCCGACTCGTCTTGGAGCCCGTTGTTGGCCGAGAAAGTTTCTAGGGATATTCCTGCTACATGGGTTTGGTAAGGTACAGCGTCGAGTCGTTCAATTTGGACGGAAAACTAGGTCCTGTGTACACATTAAAGAACCATTGGAACTCGGGCTAGTGAGCGGGAATGTCGCAGTCCGTTGAAAATGTCGTCTTATTTTAGTTCAGTTTGGAATCGAAGCTCATTCTCGATTCACGACGGGGTCCGCCCATGAAAATAGATATCTGGTTGTAGGGTAGATTTATGTAAAAGATGAGTGGATACAGGTGCAGTGTTGAGTCTGGGGTTTAATGACACGTGTTGTATCCATCAGGTTTCACCGTACATACATACAGCTATTAACATGTGAACACATCTTTATACATGACGACACTCGCACAATATACCCTTAAATAAACACAGGTGCTTCTAGTCACTTACTATCCAGACACACACAATATCACCGGTGCTTCTCGTCACTTACTCTCCAGTCACACAAAATGTCACTGGGGTTTAAAGTCCACTCGACACAAACTGTGTCTTTTCGGAAATAATCACAGGTAAACTGACAGTAGGAACCAGGGTACGGTTCTCGGCTTTAAACAAACGCAATTCTGAGGCTGAAACGATCCAATTCTTTGTAATTTCTAGGAATAATATCCCCTACTCTTGCTTAATATCAACAAACCACGTACAATATCATCTCGGTTTTTGCTGTTCTCTTGTCGTGAAACATCGTTTATAACCATGCTCCCTGGCATTACATATAGTTTCTTATTCAATTTGATCAATAACAAGAAACATACTCGCAATAATAGCTAGAATATGGACATGCAAAATAGTGACGCCAGTACTGACAGTCTTACAAAGGTTGAGAAACAGGCGAAAAAAATATTAAAATACAAAACATTCTAAACGTTTCAAACTCATATGGTCACGTTAAACACCGATTTGTTAGAGCTAAAACAGCTTCGGGAAATGGGTATGGACGCGGTCATCAGCCTCGATGAGTAGTTACGCTTATTGACGAAACTGAAGTATTTACAAGATTTTCTCTGTTAAGCTACAAACATGTCTGCACCGATTGACTTTAAACATACAATTATTAAAAAAAAAATCTTCAACCCCTCAAATCCGTTTCTCAATATGAAGTATGCACGTGTGCAAACCGTTACTCCAATACAAATTGACCCATTGACCTTTTTGGATAATCCTTTTCGCCACCTTTCATGTTGACAAATAATATTTATACATGTTATAAAAGGTGATTGTGAATAAACGTTGTCATGTATTGACTTATTAAAGCACCTGGAATGAATACCTATCATTTAGAAATTGTATAGAAAACAGGTGGGTTCTTGACTGAAAATATTTTATGATAAGAGACAAGCGACTACATTATCATACGATTTCAAATACCGTGAAATGCTTAACATATCACGAAAATCAATTGTTTAGATTTATAATAGGCCTATACTAAAAGTCCTAATCATTTGCGTTGTCAGTCCACACACTTTGATCGAATTAAAGGTCCTCATGCTCATCTGGTCATTCAGTAATGGTTTCGTTTCGCAGTAATCGTATAACATATTACTGACTTGATTGTCGAGCTTCGTTGGATTATTCAAAACGAAAAGGAAATGTATGTGATGAAAGCGTGGACAAGAAAACAAACTGTAGATGCTTGACTGGCAGAATCTCTGGGCGTTCATCAACAAAAGACTTATACTCACGTATTAACACTATTATTTCCACTAACGCTAGCCATTTCCGCGGATAAATCCGACATTAGATCCATTAAAAACTTTCTTTTTATTTGGAAAGGACAACCTGGAAATAACAAAAGCATCCATTCACAATACAATAATTCTGGAAAAATGCAAGAAAAACAATGTACAAGAATTCTAAAAAGATTCTAGAAAGATAATGTAAAAGAAATTCTAGAAAGATTCTGGGATCTAGCAGACAATCTTCTGTATCTGTCCCAGTTTGATGTTGGATGGTTATAATACATTCTGAGGACAAGAAACCCACGAACAAAGATTATAATAGTTCACCTTTCATATCTCTTTCCTCTTGCATGGTACAGTTTGGTTCTTGCTTAAATGTTGAGGTACCTGGAATAGGCGTGCCCTTCTCTTCCTCAACGCACCAACAATATTGTGTAGCTTCATGGCACTGTGCTTTAGCCCATTTACCATTATCTGTACACCGAGGGATGTATATATTTGCTTGTGGTTCTTCTCTATGACTTAGTCGAGCTGCTCTCTGTTCCTCTAAGCAACTTCGAGATTCTGATATAATGTATATATTCATTTTTAAACCTTTCATGTCTTGTTTTCATTTCTTTTTGTTTATGGGAAATGCATTTCTAAATGTATATACCTACTCATGAGGATTTCGTTCCTTTTTGTGGATATCCATATACTGGTATTTTGTTCTGGCATGCTTCAGAAGCATGTAAATTATCGACACAACATAAACATTTAATTGGATCAGAATGGATACTAAATAAACCACCAAACCAAACTTTCAACTGCGCTGCCTCCCAAAATAAGGTGTGTCCGTGTTGTCACTTCGCGCCATCCTCCACATAAATTGCATGTAGGTATCTTAACGTCTTTTAGACAAAGCTAATATATACAGCATTTCAAAGACATTTCTAGTATTTTAGTGCATGTACAAAGCTACACTACCAACCAAAGGCTTACAAGCATATTATTATTGAACCCATATCCAGAAAAGGAATAAAAAAATGATGATATATTTATTTATATACCACTGCTTAGACCTTCCTCATAATATAGCTATTATTAAATAGTTCGTGTAGAGATCTAAATGTGCTAAGGCCACGAACAGCGCAGTTGTGTAGATTTTGGTGGCCTAATCTAACATAATATCTAAACCCATTATAACAGACCATTTTCATACAAGTGTTTAAATTAACATACATTTATGTTTTGGTATTTCTTATATAATGAAATAAGGTAATTATTAAAGACGACAATGTCAAGTAATTAATTCAAAAATTCGAAATCTCGATGGACATTTTATATGGGGCATGAAAAGGATCTGCTATGATTCTAAAAGAGAAACAGAAAGTTTCTAACCGAGATTGTTGTTTGACGTGAGAAAAGAAGATAAGCCATTCCTCGGAAACACGTCCTCCTTTCTAGGTGTCGCTGTATGGCTTAAAGATGGCGAAGGCAGTGATGTCTTCCATGATCGACGCAGTGCATCAACTTTAGATTTTAAGATAAAATAATAGAAAAATAGCAACACATGGTATAAATATAAATGATATTATGAAATAAGCTGAAGATATAATAAATTTACTTGAAAACACCAGAATATCTATAAAAATTCGTCTAAGTGTAGAGATGAAAGATATGATACGCCTGACAAAGACACAGAATAATTCCATAAAAACGAAAATAAAAGCAAAAGCCAACTACTTTGCGAGAATAAAAGTAAACACAACTTATAAAGAATATTTTTTTCAAAATCATACATAGTTCAATTACTATTTTAATACATGCTAATTCAATATTCCACATGCAAAATGTATTAAGCTACGTAACCGCCATGCAGCAATTTGGATTTGATAACATTTGGACTCATACATTGCCCAGCATCATTTCAAGATATCGTGCATTGGGTCTTTCTGATGACATTATTTGGACGCTATATTTTCGAAGAAGACGACCAAGATGGGGGAGAGCGAAAGGAGGGTTTAACGCCGACTAAACAGTAAGTGGGTTGTTTCGGAACCCACGAGTTCAGGCATGCAACGCAATTCCTTATTAGTAAAAGCATGGATCTGAATTTATGATAGGCCTCAGGATTTTAAGAGCGCTCATTACACCAATCGGCCACCCAACCACGTAGGTAAATTCTGTTCCCAATTCTATTCAGAAATGCTTGATAAAATAATGTTTTTATAAACACAACTAGTCAAATAGCCAAACTGATATAACATAATGCAGTTTCCTTCGATACTCAGATATACTTAAAATCATTATATTAGTACGCGATACCCTTTAAGACAGACAAATGAACAAAAAATAACTATTCTTATCAGTTTAATATGACAGTTTGTATGAATAACGGTTTCTCAGAGAGCCATATTTTACATGTTAAGATCTAATCAGGTGTGGAAGGATATGACTTATCAGTGATTCGTCCGACCCAGGTGGTTCCAGTATGACTGTACATGTCTGAACATCCTTCATATCATCCCACTCTTACTCTCAGAACGTTTTACATTTATCTATTTTATTCATACTTATCAAACACCTGAACTGATTAGCACCACTAAAGAAAGCATTCTGTACATAGTTTGTAAAAACTTCAAAGCAAAAGAATAACTAAACACATTGCTTCTTTCATCTCAAAAGTTTCTAACTTGACGCGAGTTCAGATGATAAATGGTGAAGGTATTTGTAATTTTCGTGATAAACATAACACCCAAAATAATTACTGAAAAGATTCGGTTTTTACGGAATGACACCAACACTTTCAAGATTTTTAGGAGAGGTAGGTTTCACGAACTTCTTTATTTACTTGTTTATTCTGTCTGTAAACTTCCGTATCAAATATAGAAATTATGAGTTCCACCTTCCATTACAATGTGACGAACGTGCGTTTTACCATTTACCAAGATTACATGATGCAATATTCAATAATATAAAATATCCCTATAAAGATGGCATTCGTGACAGGCAACATGCAATAGATTATAGATAAATACTAATCAATATTGTAGTTTAAATGGTTGCATATTTAAGGATAATTGCCTTCACCTCAACTTGTTTAAAATCTGCCCCCAAGCAGTTGTTTTAATTAATACCTTTCACCATTGGCCGCTGTGGTGTTGGATGGCGGGAAGAGTTATGGTTGGGGTGGGGGGTGGGGGCGGGTGGATAGCCATCTCTATTATGCCAGAGTCGTTTGGCGTCAATTTGAACAGTTTATCCGGTCTACATTTTTGAGGTTGCTTTTTCTGATTTTTAAAGTGCATGAATTATTCTGTGCCTATGACAGCACACCATCGCTTTAAGATTTGGCAATTCTAATCACAATTTCTACAATATCTGATATGATCACAAGCACATACACATTATTAAAGGAAAATAAGTGTAATCTGACTAGTTACTGTTTCGCCCAAAGACACAATAATCTGTTGTAAATCTTTGATATGATAAAACGTCAACAAAACGGTAATTTTTTGTTAAAGATTTGTTTTCTGAATTGGTCTTTGTGGGCATACTTTTGATTAATATATAACCCACTGTAAAATTACACATATTTTTCTTTGAGGGTACACATCTATAATGTGTCCAACTTCTAACTGATATTATCTTCAAATTAAAAACGTGAAATCCACATTGATAAATGAAAGAGATCAGGGCCATACTGATGTCGGTGCAACATTTTAACTAGTAACTCAATACAAAGATTATGATCGTGCATCAGGTGCATGGGAAGCAAGAACAAAAACATTTTTGCATTTCTTTTGTATTCACTAAACGGCGTTTACTTTTCATGCATAACTTCTAAAGAGTAATTGCCTAACAGTGAGACCTTTACATAATTGATATGACTAAACATTTTTGATTGGGTAAAAATAAAATATATTCACATGTTTTAAATGTTTTGAAACTTTTACTTTACTTCTATTGTGGCGCCAATGTTGTGATAAAAATTATTTATTGTTCCAATGTAATCCATTGAGCTCAACGCAGTGATCCCAAAATTAAACTAAAATTAGTCAATTCAATATTTTATTTTCAGCACAATCAAAGTGGTTTAGTTCCATTAAGATGGATAAATCATGGCAAACGGTTCCGATGACTTGGACAGTTCGTCATGTTCAAGGGGTGCGCTTAAAACTAAAATGAAATTATTAAACAACCAATATGCAACAACAGTAAATAAAATGAGTCCAATTTGTAATCAAAGTTTCAATTTGTAACCAAATCTTGAATGTGTAATCAAAGTTTCAATTTGGAATCAAAGTTTCAATTTGTAAAACAATACGTTGTTTTAAAAACTAACAAGATATCCATCAGAGTATGGCTATATTCAGAAAAACGGCAAAAATGCCAAATCCGCATTTCATTAGTGTAGTGATGGGAAAAATATTGCAAATTGGACCAATCTCTTTATTAAGAAGTAAAAAAAAATATTAACAAACCCATTCTACCTTCACTTCTGCCATTATCTAATGCTGAATCGTCTGGTTGTCCATCTGAGTTCAGAGATACGAACAATTGGAATGAGACTATAATAAAAGGGTTGGGGGATATTTCCTCGTTCAGTTATCATGTATTAACACAACACGTCACCCGGTCTGCCGTGCTTTAGTTTCGTCAAAATATTTCGTGCGTGCATCGAATTTAATTTTCTAAAGTCTGTGTCACTAAAGATACAGATGGCGGATTTTTCTTGAAGAAACACAGTACCAAAAATGTTTCTATTGATGCAGCATAAAATAAGAATAATTTTTGACGATTCTGAAATTTAAATTCGGAAAAGTAAAAGAAAAGGCGCAGAATTTTGAGCGTTTTTGTAATGTAACTTTTCACCAAAACGTTCAAATAAAGGTTTAAAAAAAGCCAAAGAAAATCCATCACCGAAGCTGTTGAGATTATTCAGCCACCAGAAAGAAACCGCGAATAGAAGAAATTTGGAGAGAAAAGGGCAAATGTATTTATATAAGCTCGTGTAAGGAAAATGATAACTAAAAGAGAAACCTACTACCAAATCTAAAACTACTCTACTAAATAAAGAGTCCAGGGGAGAACGATCTAAGCCACATTTTTATCTGTTCGCAAAACAGATTTTTGGACGAAAATGTTTGACCAGAACAGAACAGCGAGTGGGTTTAATTACAACTTCAAAATGACGTTTAACACGAATCATAATTACCAGCACAGCTGACTTCCACTTTTCAGGCAAATTAAGGTTACATAAAGGGTACAATGGACTTGTATTTGTCCGGGAGGCCATTTCAGAAGGGCCTTGCTTCGATCGCTTTTACATGAAATTGATTGTTCCACTAAAAGCTTATACAATTTGCTACAAGATGGCGTCATTAACTGGGCTTCGTGGAAAAGGTGACTTAGATCGTTCTTCCCGTGGACTCTTCAAATGGTTGAGGCTACCTTAATTTCACCTTCAGACAAAAAGAGTATAGATATTTCTTGATATTTAAAGTCCCATAGCCCACACCAATAAAACTACCTTTTAGTTAATAACACTTTGGTCTGAAAGTTTGTCTTGACACGTGAAATAATAATATTTCTGCCTAATTTTCATGAATAATTTTTATACTCGACTGTGCTTAAGTACATAAAAAGAACAGCTTTTAGATTAATATAGTACATATTTTTGACATTCTGAAATTTATATAAACGATTAGGCTTGCTGTGCCTTTCATATGAATTATGTTGTCCAGTTGTCAATCACATGCAAAAGGAATTTCGTTTACTAAGGTAGCCTCTAAACTTAACATTTCGCTGCACAAATTTACCCCAAAATATACCAAAAGGCAATAAATATTCTATTACAGAGATAGATGTAAAATTACTATTAATATTTCCTACATAATATTTTGTCAGCGAAATGTATCTAAAATGCCTAAGATGGCTAAACCTCTTTGATATGGGTCAAACGAAAATTGCCGATTTTATTAGCAACGGGTAGGGTATGCTATCTCTTTCTAATACCACTTTTCAAAACATAACAAATTGTCTTGTATTTTTGCATGATATTATGTCCTCTATAGACAAAGCCATAAGAGGGGATATAACAGATTTTGTCTTCCACTGTCGGCTCGGTAAAGCAGAAAATGAAGTTAAAATTCCACTTCATACTTTAGAGCAAAGCATGGCTCGGCACTAACAAACTGATACCTTGGGTTAACCCAATTCGTTATTTTGTTTTGCCCCAAAATTAAAAAGGTTGAACTTCCTTACGTTACTAATACCTTGGATTAACCCAATTCGTTATTTTGTTTTGCCCCAAATCATAAAGGTTGGGCTCCTTTGCGTTACTACAAGAGGTTTATATATTAGGATCACATTTAATATAATTCGTTTGTTTCTGATTTGTTACTTGAAGCAAGTTCTATAACGTTATAGTATATTTTGAGGGAAAGAAATGAAGTGACAGAATTAAAAACAGACAAGCACCACAAGATAATAATGAATATATTAGAAGACACATGAAATGATGTCTAATAAATATTTTTGATGTATTAAAATCTAAATTGTTTCAAAGTTATTTCTTAGCAGGCGTTTACAGAAAGCGAAAGGCATTCTAAGATCCCCTTATCTAGAAGTTCGGTAAAAGTCCAAGTAAGGATAAAGAAAATGAAAATAGGAAAGGTACGAGTAAGAAACAAACGAATTATATATACATATTATAAATATAAATAAATGGTCGGCCATCAAAAATAAAAAAAATATATATACCAAATTATAAAAAAAAGCGATCTGCATGCAAATGCATATTTTTGAATAAGGTTCAAATCTTGATGACTAGCACCAATAAAAATCAAATATATTTACTGCATACACGTTTTTAAAAATAGCAGCAAAATTATGGAATTTTAGGTAAACGTCACATGCAAATAACAATTACGTAATTACACACATACGTCATGAAATAATGGGTATCATATGATGATCCACCGGATGCAATACTTACATTTGAATTCCACACCGAGACAAAGTGTCCATTCACTTTTTTCTATTTTCTTATTACCGCTACTGTCACAATATTTTAAAAAACGTTTAGCACAACTTCTAGGTTTTATAAGTTTTCGCACCATTCGCGCAAAAGATCGAATTTCTTTAAATTTTAAAACTCCATCATTGTCTCTATCTAATTCTGAGAATTTCCAATCTACTATTTTTCTCTGTCTTTCTATGTCGTCCTGTTTGTCTCCTTTACCTGATGAAAGAAAGGGTCACACAAATTATCTGTCAACCATGAAGTAAGCCACCGGTCGTCATTTAACGGATATTTTGAATAACTTGCTAACAACATGCAATGTGGAAGTTGACTCGGGAAAAGGGTTATCAATTCATAAATGGTTCATCAAGCCATCGGTACTCTTTGGATACCAAATAAACAAGACAGCACAAACTGTTATGTAAAATATTTTAGTGGGCCTCTTTTTAATCTGTGTTTAAGTAAACAATCAGAATACATTTTAGCGAGGATTAAACCGTGAAATTTATTGAAAGGAAAATGCAAATGACAATCAGCTGCTTTATTTGACGAAACTGAAATTGTAAATAATTCCCAAAGCAGAATTACAGTCTTATTGCTACACCGGATATGACGTTGTATCAGTAGCGTATTCTTCTGGGGATGACAGGGGTTACCATCCGTTCAACACCAAAATGAACTGCGAATACTTCTTTTTGAGCAGAGTAACTAGGTTTTCAGCACCATACGGACAAATAACCCTTGTTCTTTGACCGTCCGTTCATTTGCCCCTCCCACAAGGGGGAGCCAGAGCCGAAAATATAGCTGCCTATATCGATTTCAAACCCAAGATCTCTTGGTTAGTAAGCTAGTGTCACACTAAAGAAATAACCCCAGAACGATGATTTAGAAGGAAAAGGAACTATTTACTTGACACCGTTGTTGGTTGAGCTGTCATCCATCTTTTGTATTCATCACTGAAGACACGAACCAGGTCGCTATTAAAAGACTGACGATCTGTTCTATTACAGGCTAAAAAAGAAATTTACTTCTCATATATATTACAGTTAACCGAATTCCTGTAAACAATTAATCTTCCTTTGCCAAATAAACCCAACTAAATACTTAACATGAGTAATGTATACAGATTAAAATCAATTAGAAGTGGAAGACAAAGAGTTTTGAAATTGTGAAAAATAATACTGTTCTTAAGATTACCTTTTCTTTTCCGAGATCTCCCCTTTTGCTTTCTTTTTCGTCTTTTACCTGAAATGTCAGTTACAATTAACATGGCAAATATAGAGACAAGGGGACAACCTTGGTGTATAACTATAGATTGAGAGCGAGAGAGAGAGAGAGAGGGGGCTAAATTGTTTATTTCGAGAAATCGGTTGGGGTAGGGTTCTGTGTAGTGGAGAAAAAGCGGGAAATCCGGAGAAAATAAAAGAAGTTTATCAGACACTTCTCTACTTGGGATCGAAACCATTCTACAGACCCTATGATTTAAAGCGCTTGTGCTTGACCGTTCGACAACCAAGTCAACCCTGTATAATAAAAGAGATGTGTGTTCTATAAAGTAAGTTTTTTTTATCTAGAGCATTAATAACATTCTTCTACCATATGCTTCCTGTTTGTATGTAATAAAATAATTACACATGTTAACAGTTCAACTCGATTATAAACAAACAACCCTTCATTTTACCCCCCAGTTATTATTCCCCTGTCCTTACTCTTCAATCTAAAAGGATAAGAAAGGTGGATTTGTTATCTTTTCGTGTTGGAATTCTATGGCAAAAGTCGGCGGCAATATAACACCTGTTTTAACGTCTTGTATAATCATTTCACACCGACAACAAAGTACTCTACAAGTTCAAACCTTTAAGATAATATCGGGGCTAACGGGTAAAACGGATTTTTATCGCTATGATGATCGAGTCGGTTGCAATAACACGGGGTTAAAGGAAGAACGTTGATAACAAACTGATCAGAACGTAAAATTTTCAACTTAAAGTACCAACAGATCTGTTTAAAACTTTTTCAAAGCTTGATTCTTTTGCCAGACGAATGTGCTGAAAGAAGTCAGAAATCACATGAATTGATAATATTTTTACACGTATGAGATTTTTATTTAATCTTTTACATGGAATGAGTAAAGCAGACGGCCCACAGAAAAAAGTACGAGTTTATTGTAATAAATAAAAGGAAACGGTTAAAACAGATATCCTACAGATTTGATATGCTAATTGTTTATACACTTTTTTAGACACTAGATAACACCGGCAACTCAGGGACAGTATTGTTGGGTTCTCCAAGATCTTGACTACTAGGAGAATTATAATGATTATCCAGTAACGTACCGACAGGCACAAAACGCCTGTCATTTTTTTGCCCATAAACAAACTGTTTGATAACAATTTATGTATGTTTCATGTGTATTAGGTAATGTTTAATGTGGAGAGGGAGGGAGAGGGAGGGGAAGGGAAGGCGGGAGGGGCGCAAACTCAAGACCCGAGCCGGTCGGTTTCGAGACTAGCTACGCCATTGTGGTTATCCTACAAATCTATCTGAAACCTAAACTGCCGGGTCGTACCAGCGTCAATATGTGTTTTCAAATAAAATTAAATAAGATGAATAATAGACCAAACTTACCACGGCATCTTGGTCGTTTGCCACTAACAGAAGTACCGGGAACGTGTCGTCCCTCTTTTGTAAAACACCAACAGTAACCGGTTTCAGAATGACATTGAACTTCAGCAAATGTACCATCTTCATTACAAGCGGGTTCAAATACTTCATTCTTCTTCCGTTCAATGGCTGCCCGAGCTTCTTCCTTTTCACGTAAACATTTTGATCCTCCTGCATCTAAATAATTACAAAACGTAGATGGCGATGAGTCTATGAAAGCTAAAATGATTTGTCTTCATTTAACAACTCAATATTATCAATATTGTTTTACAGTATATTGATGCCAGTTTGAGAAGTTCAATTAGCTAAAGTTAACAATGTCTTGTTGAAATGAAGAAAAAAAACTGAAATGGGGGTTTAACGTTTGAGAGTCTAGTCGTTTGGGTGATACGAAAATCCGAAGCTGTGGTGGTGCTCTGACTAAGGCGCTAACTGGCTAACCAGGAGGTAGTGGGTTCGCTCCCTGTTTTGAAAAAGTTCCCCGTGATTTTTTCCGACATGGTTTGACCTCGTCTATGGCGCAGGACAGATGGCCTGACAATAAACAGTGCCTGGTTGGTCGGATGAAACTAAACACGAGGTCGCATGTACACATTGGCATGCACGTAAAAGATCCCTTGTCAGTTGGAATTAGAGAAGCCGTATCGCCGCTGTACGGGGACAATTTCCCGCATAGCACACTGTATGGCCTACCGTCTTCTTTAGACGAGTCGTAGCAGAAAAATAGGACGTTAAATCGCATTTCATTTCATTTCTTTCCAGAACAGCCGATAATATTTAATTTGTGAAATAACGGGTGTCGGACTAGAGGTGTTACCTCGCCTATAAACCATAGTAGTTTATATATTGAATATATCTGAAGAAAGTAAATACAGGTGTTGACCTATGGTTTAAACTGGTCAATCAACGGGTAGTTATTAACTGATATATCACGCCTCGACAAACAAATCCAACAATACGACAAACGACTACAGTAGTTTAGTCACGGCTTTATACTGATTATGTCTAAAGCTTGAACAATCACAGCACTATATAGCTAGCTTAACTCATAAATGCCCATGTAATTGTATGCGTTAAATACGTCAGAATGTTAAATATATAGCTATTAGCATGGGCGAACGGGGGTGGAGTGTGGATGGGGGGTCTGTGCTTAAAAAAAAACAATAAGTAACGGGCCAACCCCCAGTATGTGAAGTAAGTCCGGGACAGTTTTGGAACGCAGTTCGCTTTTTATTCTAGAAACATATACCAAGCCGTCTGTTATCTGACGAATTGTTCTGTGGTGGGTATGTTAGAGGCTGAAGCTACTGGCCAGGGAGAAGATAAGTTCGGCATCACAGGCCATCCACAACACTCTTTCGAAGCATACGGAGTGCACAAAAATTAAGATCGGGGTCCGGTCTTCTGTTAGAATTGAGCGAAAATATTCACTTCCCTCTCTTTTAATTATAGCAGTATAAACTGCAAATGGTACAACCAAAATTACGAAATGATCGGTCTTTCTTCATATTTTACAGAATGAGGAAAAGGGATTTGAAAATTGGCTTACACATAACTTTCTATTTCAAGCAATTTTTTCAGATATTTATGTTTGAAGTAGCTTTTAGCATTGAAACCTCGTACTATACAATACTATCCATGGTTAATGCTTGAAAGTTGGGAATCTAGGAACATGGAAATGAAGATAAAATGTTTTCAAAATGTCAAGAATTACACACATAAGGTGCTGTCTCTGGAGATAGGTATTTTATTTCAAGCAATGATGAATAGCAAGTTCTATGTCCACAATAATTGTTTTACTCTGACAACAATAATGTCCATCTAGTAAATTCTGCAATTAACTTTCCACTTTTTTAATCAAACATTTTTTTTATTTTGAGGTGGTACTGATCTCTTTGGCCTGCGTATCTTCTGAATGTTTTATATGATATAGCTTGAAATAGAGGTTTGAACATTACTTGAGGTTAAAATTTCTTATGAATACGAGAATTTAACATCGTGCATTGTAGACGTTCCACACCTGCAGGTTTAACGACGAGGTATTTAGATCTGTACATTCCACACTTTCAACATAAGTTCAAATTATGACCAGTCATTCACCCATCAAGGTACGGGTTTTAATAATTCACCCAAGTCGAAATTTTAAGTTTTATAAGATTGAATCTAAATTGTAAATTCATTTTGTTTAGACAAATATAGGACTGTTTTTATATTAATAGCCCAGACCATGTTAAGACCACTCCACTCGACATAAACTAGGTCATTTCGGGACTAACATATGGTTTATTTTTATTTCAATAAATCGCTTGCGCGTAGGGGTCTTTAGCAGTAGAAGGAAACCGGGGTACCCGGAGAAAACCCACGAGGCTGGACAGGCGAACCTACTCCTTGACACGTACAACCGGGGATTCTTAATTGAAGCAAGTGATCGTTATTTGAAGGATTTTGAATCACTTTAAAATGACAAGGTTAAATCTCTTAATTAAATGTTAAATTATCAATACACTATAAATTAAAAGAACGAATCTGTTCGTGACATGTTAAAAACAGACCATTTCCCAAACACGTTGTATCTCGTCCCATTTGGACTGCGGGTCACTCCGTTTCCCTTTAAACGACGTTGGTCGTCATTTGAGCGATTTTGAATCCCTTGCCAATAATAAATTTGAATCTCTGAAAGGAATATCAGTCCAAAATTGTTCAATACGGTTCATTATTTGCAACCTTCGGCATTCTCAACAGACGATATGAACCCGCCAGCGCCACGAATCGTTAATTGGGTTATTTTTAATCCAACTGAATCCAAGTCGGAAGAACATCTACCGATGATATTTTGCTTTTGCTTTCTTAATTAAATTTTAAATAATCAATCTTAAGTGCATTTTTAAGCATGCATTAAGCTGTGTTATGCATTAATTGCATTAGAAATATACAGTTAGTTTATTGTTTTGGACACATAATACAAAATGAAAAACAATAATACAGAATGAAACGAAATGAAATGGGGTTCGACGTCGTACATTTGTCCCCAACCGGGAAAATGAGGAAAACCCAACCTATTTTTTGGATCCTAATGGATAACTAATTATAATAAGCCAAATTGAGACAGGTCGGTGTATTTCTTAATCTAATTGCGAAGCGGTATCAGGATTTCCAGAAGAGTAAGCGTACTTTGCCGAACACACGAAATCCATCAAAATTATGGCATCGGCGGATTGTGAACTACCAGAAATCCAAAAACAGTCTTGTAGTAGAAAATTTAGGATAATCAGTTGTAGTCAAGTCAACATACTAGAATAGCCCGAAGAAATTGGTACCAGACTACCAAAACTGGCGTCATTAATTCTAAGTTGGTCAGATATACGGAGCAGATATAAGATGGTTGATTAAGATGAATGATAATGAAGTAAAACGAATTAATACTGAATACACCATAACCTTATATTAAGTCCGATTTGACACAACATAATTCAAAATTTGATAGTAAAAAAAAACTTTGGTTAGAAATCTGTTTTAGGTTGTATATTATACTTCAAGTCCCTGACTGACAAAGGGGGTTGGATGGCCGAATGGTTAGTTCTGTCACTGAGTCAATTGCCGTGGTTTCGATTCCTCGGTTGTACGTGACAAGGATTAGTGTCGCCTGTCCAACCCCGTGAGTTTTCTCCAGGTCCTCCGGTTTCCTCCCTACAAGCAAGCAATTTATTGAAATGAAACATATAGTTCCGTAATTAGCTCTCTCCATTCCCCCTCTTTCTCTCTCCCTAGACTATCTTATTCGCTCAACTGCAGACTTTGAGCGATTCCCTATCTAATCTAAAGCATGTGATAAACCTTCATTGCGCCTTTATATAATCCTTTTTAAAAAGCAAAAACAAAAAAAAACCTACACTCAAGACGTTATGGGGAAAGGGTATTACAATATGTGTTATGCACCTGCAAGCAGATGAGATTAATATCCTAACCTTGGGTTAAATCGCTGCATTGACGATTAGATTGATAACAAGTATGATAATCTATACAAATATCCAACAAGTCACACCCCTTTCAGAGAGCTCAATACTGGCATTTATTGCTCGAGATTTGTACTGTTAAAAGTTTAAAATTAGGTTTATATATGTGTTAACCTTTCAATTCAGATAAAATAAACGCCACGGTACACTATCTTTGCAAGCAGATATCAGAAACATGTCGTTTCTCGATTAAAGGATACTGATTCTTGGTGCAGATAACGTTCAGGTGTTCAAGACTTTGGTGTCCGACATCACCGATTATTCGGGCGTCGAATCTAATCGTATACCTTTCTTATGGTGAATGAAACCGGTCATTTAAATCGTCATGTTTCTAGATATAATGCCTTAAAGCCCCAATAACACTTTTGTTGTAACTGAATAAGATGTCACAATCTTCATTCTGGTCAACGAATCGTATTATTTTAGAATATTCCAATTAAATGGTGATATAAATTTCATCTTAACACACCTATTTTGAAAAATTGGAAAAATTCAACCAATGGATTTGAAAAGTCTAACGTAAACCTTTTCAAATGTGACTTGGATTTTAAAATATTTTCGAACCCTCTGGACAAGTAAAATAGGTTGTAATGGATAATTCACACAACAGGTAGGACACTTAAACATCTTGTACTTAGAATAAGGGTATTATTTATTTTCTGGAGCTACCAGGCCAGCAAGAATGTTATTGTCCCTTTAAGCCAGTACGAAAAAGGCGTCCATCGGCGACTTTTTCTTCATACTGATTAACTGCGACCCGCGACTTTAACAACACGAGAGTCGCCGTAAGTCAACCCGCTCTGGTTTGACAGCGACTCTCGTGTTGTTAAAATCGCGGATTTAAGCAAGTACGATGAAAAGGTTGCCGATCGTCGCCTTTATCGCCGTGCTTAACGGCGACTATCGTCTCTGAAGTTGAAAATTAGTTGTGAAATGGTTGCTTTCAGGTTTGGAAAGTACAAGTGTACCCTATTTATCACGAACGAAAGCTCATCCAAAATTTGCTCCATTCTTATTTTCTAACAAAAAGTAAAATATGAAACCAATCATTGCGCATGTAAATAACTTCCAACTTCAAAGCGACAAAAGACGCCGATATCGTAAAGTAAGTGGCACCTTTTCCGTCGTGCTGGCTTATAGGCGACTCTCGTGTTTTGAAAGTCGCGAATCGCCATTAAGCTTAAACGACGAGAACCTCATTTTTTGAAAGTCGCGAGTCATTGTTAAGCTAATACGACGAAAAAGTCGCCGACCATCGCCGTTTTGCCGTGCTGCCTTAACGACAATACACGCGTTGTATCTAGAAACACGACGATCTAAATTGACGCTTTCACCCATCATACTTCCTTTCTATATATTTGATGCTCATCAAATTCCAGCGGTTTTCTATGACATTTTGTTTTTTGATCACACCTTGACAGAGTGTATATAGAACATTAAACACACGATTACATGGTTTACTATTCACATTACTGTTAAGCATATTTAAATACGCGTTCCCGTAAATCAAACCATGTGAGGAAATAAGTGCAACTGGTCATGGAGAGATTCAAATAAATTAAGTTTAAATCTACTAATTATAAATACATTTTACCGTGTGACATTAATTTTAATTTTCACTCTAACTGAGCAAATGAAGACGGACATTACAATCGCATAATAATTAGGATTGACGAAGTAGCTACGTTAACTCGACGTTCAGAGGCATCCTGCCAAGTGTGCGACTAGCGCCAAAGCTTCTTCTTGTGCATTCAAAACAGACCAGAGGTTATGACGACAAAAATACGTTAATGAAAGACAAAAGCAGGGCCATTTTGAAAATAAGGCATGTTTGAATTGTATTTGTTTATTTTGAAGGGTTTAGTGCAATGTTAGTCCTGAGATGAGTTTTCGGTAGTTATCCGTATCTAATTTGACAGGAGTAAAATCATATGACCCGCTTTGACCCGTTATCAACCACATGTGTTCTATCAGTTGGGTTAATAACTGTACGTCAAAAGACGATTACACAGAATAGCGGATGTATGATAAATACCACACGAACACGTTAACTCAAAAACCATAGAATATAACACGTAGTTTAATTCAAACTTAAAACATGTAACACTCTCAGTGCCGAGCTCAATCTACCATAATGTGATGCTTCAACCCCGTTATGTCGAACCCGTAGGTTAAAGTCAAATGACGGAATGAATTTATCACATTGTCGGATAACCCACAAAACGCACAGATAACAGGCAACCATCTGCAAATACAGATTAAAATACAAATCTGTTAATTCCCCCCCCCCCCATTTCTAGATGTATACATTTATCCTGTATAGGATTCGTAAGCAGACTGCACCAAATGAGTAATTACTTATCTTCCATATTAAATTACGACAAAATGGCTATGCGAAAACCTTAAAATCAGATATAATTCCAATTCGTTTTTTGGTTTATGTCATTAAATATTTCGTATTGTTCATGTTAGGGTGATCTTCAAAATCAAAATTATAATGAGATAGCTTGTATTATCCACAAACTGTGTCTCAAACCAAGCTGGTCAACGTTTAGTCTAAAGCTATCCCACATGTTTGATAATTACATATAAGAACAATCTTGTTCCAACATATCAGACTGTTATAATTTGTCATTGAAAGGATTAGAAAAAAATCTGATATGACAGATGATAATCATCTTTCCATGTTACCTGCAAACAACATTCTAGTTAATTCTAATGTCTCTGTAGGGAATGTTTTCAAACTGGTGGTATACTGTACAAGGCAGCATGTGCTCACCCTTTCGATAACTTCACATAATATTCGCAGTTCTGTCCATTATTTTTTTAGAGAAATATTTTGTCCCTATAAAATGAATTTCTTAATCGTTCTCTAAAGAAAGGTTTGGTTTTCCAGAATCTGTACACCCAACGTCACACGTTACGGCCAGCCTTGATATTTATTGTCCAGCATAGTTTATAAAGATGAAGTTAGGGTATGACTCTTTAATTGATTTATACAACCCACTCGCCGACCCCAGCTCCCCTTCCTCTCTCATCCCCCTCCCCCTCCTCTCACTCTCTCTTATAGCTACTTCAATATTAAATGAGGATGACTTACCTAAACATCGGCACACTTCACTCATTAAAATTAAAATTCCATAGAAGAAAACAAGAAATCCTTTAAACAAGTAGCTTAAATTAAACATCTTCAAGTTTCGAAGTTTCTACATCATAATCATATCCACTTTTTTAAGAGTCGTGAATTTTTATTCCTTGTTACGACAAAGTGCCGAGTGGTCGCTGCATTGATTGTTACAAACGGTGAGTGGCGAGAAATAACGATGTAAGTCGAATGCAAGGAGCACCTGTAAGCCTCGATACCGATGACTATGTAATGAGAGGCCAGATGTTGTAGGAATTATCCGTTGCTACCTTGACACAGGTGAATGGAATTACAAACTGGTAATTATGATTCGATATCGCAATACGCGATCAACATTCTTTATGCAAATTATAACACACCCGTGACAAATTAAAACTAATTTTCACAAGTTGAAGTTTCTTTAAAACGATATGAATTCACAGGTAGACATACAAAATTTAAACTAATAGAAATATGATACGCAACTTAATACATCACTAAACTATTATTAAATTCTTATGACTTTTGCTCAATCAAAATTCTTGGAAAAAAAATCATTTGTATGGTTACATATTTTGTTCCAAGTTAAATGAAATTAAACTTCCAAGCGCAGTGGTGTTTACATGTCTCGAGAAGAATGTGCACGCCGCTCTCTCTCCAATGCATAATGATTTAGCTTTTCGTCCAAACCCCCTATTTATCGGTGTTGCGTTCATTGGATTTGTCAATTCAATACTACATAATTGTTTACACATGTTAAGCACCAGAAAGCTGTTTAGAAATACTTGTTTTCGCTACACTTACTTATGTAAATTTTTTTTTTTTTTTTACACCAAATTTTTATCGATACATTTCTACATATTACAAATAGAAAATACATAAGATGTTTACCTTGTCCAACACCCGTGTGATAAATTTTTTCTACACTTCACTACCGAAACAGAATTAAGGTATTTATTTGTCAAAAAAAATGACATAAAAAAACTAATTTCACCAATGTTTAAAAATTAAAAAATTAGACCATGGGGAAACCTGCCACAAAATAGTGACAACTGTAACAAATATAGTTTTTTAAAGCATGATTTTTTTTTCAAATTTATTTCAAAGTAATTGATGCGGTTTCGAAATGAATTTGATTGTAAAAGCGATATTCTTTTTTTCTATCGTTGTCGCGTTTCCCACAAGTATTGTAAGGGTGATACAAAATTAAATAGTTATTCATTTCGGTAAATGAAGTGTGCAGGTGTATGTACTTAAGCCTAACGACGAGTTTTACAGATAATTTGCAACAAATAAAGTGAATAACTTTAAAAACACTCCATCGTCCACGGTTGACAAGATATTGAAGATAATGAGGGAGTCGACGTGATTGTCAATCAGTGATTCAGACGCCGATGAATGCTATATTTAAATGGTATTTTAGTCAAGATTTAAATTAAATACCACAAATCCGATACAGAGATATAAGAACACTTGATTTATTTATAAATATAATATCTATTTAACTTGATTTAACTTAAATTAAAGTGGGGGCGTTCTTCAAGCTATTGTAATCTACATGCGAATTATCTTTTCATTATACATATGGAAAATATTATTAAGTAAAAGCATGTTTAGTTGCAATTTTCATACATAAAAGCTCATTCTTCACCTAAGAGCTGTCAATCAAGAATTGTTATTAAATACGACACCTGTTAAACTATCTGCAATCTATTGAATACCATGAGTGACAGAATGCCCCTTCATACCTTCTTAGTCTTTCAACTATTTTCACAAGAGATTTTTTGACTATGAGAATTATATTTATACGAGGTGTGGTGTTATTGTTTGAAGGATTAACAACAGATTTAAAGAATTATCAACTTGATGACATAAATACCAGGTGCGCTCCATTTTTTTTCTGCGCTCCATTTTTATTTTCTATCATATTTTTTTCTGTTTGAATACGACACATGCGTATTGCCGGGTTTAATATGTATTCATATAAATCGAAACATTTGCACTTTTATCAAATTTCCGTCCGTATTTTCCACAAAAAATAAATGGAATCCTGGTTTCCTGTAAGTGTCGCCATTCGGAATAAAATTACAACAAAGTGGGTAAGCTTTATTTTGATATCATATATATTTATAATTGAAGCAGCTAATACCCCTATCAGGCCGGGATGGCACCCTTACTGCGCTTGTTACGGTGACGGAAAATGGTCTGTGAGCGCCTAGATCGCCATAAGCAGGGTAAAAGCGTGGTGGAAACGCCAGATATCGTACTGTGGCCCCCATGGTCCCCAATGATCCCAGAATCACGGCGTTTGCTTTGAGCATGTTCAAAACAAACGCCAAGGTACTGCGATTTGACATGGAAGTCTGTGGAACGCACGGCTTTTTTCAAGTTTGTAGTATTTGAGGACATTTTGTTGCGTTGTGTTCTGCACGTTTCCTGGCGACTTTGTGCATTTCCTGGTCGCCGTACGGGGGCATAAATAGCTATCCCTTGGTACCCAAAATGTACACAAACGGATCGCAACGCATATAATGATGTAATAGAATGTATATAAACTGATTTATATTCAATCGTTTCTAATTTTACTGTAATGTCTAATCAGGTATGTTCGTCGAAATATTAAGCGTCTAGTTATTCCTGTCTACACCGGTAGTATTCGCCTACATTGGATGTGGTTAGCCTCGTTCATCATAATTTACTTAATGTAATGGCGCTCGAAAACAGACTGGCACGCGATTCGTGTGCTAATTTTTAAATTTTCATTTTGTCTAAAATATTGGATATCAGAAGCCCAAATTTTCACGGTATTATAACAACATCAATGTTGATTTAAATTGATCAAAAAGTTTTCAATGTCGATGATTGTGCATGATATTGTGTTAAAGACTCAACTCTTTCAATTAAAGATGGTACACCGGGTTTTACATGAACAATTGGGCACGCACTGCATGCCCTTATACGAATAGGGAGGGGGTGAAGTCGAAATTTTGTAACTTCAGCAAACGAATATAGAATATAAATGTAACACGGGAATCTGTGGGCCATGGTGGAATTCAAAAGCATGAAGTAATTGTGTACATACCTCCATCACAAGCGCCTTTCTTCCGAACTTTTACCTTTCGTCCATCACATTTTTTGGCCTTTTTTAATTCACATCTAGAATTATAGGTGACGCCATCTGTACCACAAACAGGTCTGAATTTAACTGAGCTACAGTCTTCTTTACATGTTGAGGCCCGTAAAGATCGAAACAAACTCTGAAAAATACAAACAAAATGTTACACGAAATCAACGTCAATTTGATTAAATCATAATTTGTGATCAGTACCTTCAAACCCTGCGTAATATCGGAAGTCATTGTTAAAA
Organism: Patella depressa; assembly: GCA_948474765.1. NCBI lineage: Eukaryota > Metazoa > Mollusca > Gastropoda > Patellidae > Patella > Patella depressa. The sequence continues at coordinate 54,331,941 of OX419719.1, forward strand.
TCCAGTTGAACAAAATTCTTAGTTATCTATAGATCGTGGACAGAACAGCGTGATTAATGAATTATAAACAATTGTTTCTTAACCTTTAAAAAACATCTTGAATTAATAGAAACGGTATAAGATAATTAATGTCTTCCTTTATAAAATGAAATGTAATGAGTTTTAACGTCCTACTGTTCTTCTTCGACTTAGCTAATGAAGATGAGCATACGGCATACAGTGTGCTATTAAGGAAATATTGGCCAGACAGCCGTGCTACGACCTACTCTTATACCGAATTCCAAATGCCAAGGGATCTTTTACGTTCGTGTCAGTGTGTACAAGGGGCCTCGGTTTTCCGTAACATCTGAAAGCTGTCTTTGTCGGGCCCTCCGCCCTGCACCACTGACAAGGGAAACCATACCGAAAATTGCGATAAATTTTCTCAGCCAACATTTGTATTAAAACATCCTGCGAGGCTGAACTTTTATTTAATTATGTGTTTATTGAAATAAAACAGTGCAAACACAAAATGTAACACAAAATACCCAATTCTTTAATACCACTGAGGTGAGAGATATCTTAATGAAAATCAAAAACAAAAGAAATATATTTGTGCAAGATATTATTTGAACAATTTTTTTAATAATAACAAATGAATTAAAATTCGGTGATTTAAAATAAACATAATAACTGTACGGTGTCTTTAATACAATTACTCACCATTGCCATCTCCGAAGGATTTTGCTTGGAAAAAAAGGAAGAGAAGAATAACTAATTTTGTCAGATTGCATTTTGGTTTCTCGTGTAAATAAGGTTTTGCCTCAAGAATTATGCACACGGTGTTGCAATCTGATCAAAATACAACTCTATAGTTCGTTTCATTTTTTTATATTTCCGATGGCTTCTACTACCTGAAGATTTGACATTATTTTATTAACCAATCGGCGTTGGTGTTTCTAGTAGGATACCCACAGTTCCATGCATCGTATGCCAAGAACTCGTCACAAAAGACGGGGTATCCTGGTGTAGTAAAGACAAGTAAAAGGAAAGTTTGAAATATAAAAACCGAATTGAAATAGGAAATGAAATGAAATGGGGTTTAACTAGATTGATGGAGGTATGGATACGTAACATTTAATACATTACACAAGGTGATGCGGTTACGTTTCTTACATATAACACGTTAAGTAGGACGTAGAACCGTACGTTTTCTACATATTTTACATGGAGATGTGGTTACGTTTCTTGAATAATGCAAGCTAAAGGTGTGATTACATATTACACATAGGAGATATGTTAAGACTTTGATACGTTTTCTTAATGTTTCGCATGGTGGTGTCGTTACGTTACTTAAATCATTCACGTTGAAGACAGGTATGGGACATGTGATTACGTTTCTAAAATTATATAGGACATGCGGGGAGGCTATGATTATTGAATATTTGGATACGATATTTTCTTTTAACAAAACTAACAAACATATAGGGGATATGGGTACGACGTTACATGTTTTGAATAATGCACATGATGTTGTTACGTTAGGTGTTTTCAATAATACACACATGGGATGTGGTTACGTTACGTTTTTTGAATAATACACTTAGGGGATGTGGTTACGTTACGTGTTTTGAATAGAGAGAGAGAGAGAAATGGGGTTTAACGTCCACTCAACACAAACTAGGTCATTTCGGGAATAACATATGGTTTAATTTTATTTCAATAATTCGCTTGGGCATAGGCGCCTTTAGCAGTGGGAGGAAACCGGAGTGCCCGGAGGAATCCCACGTGGTTGAGAAGGCGCCCCATCTCCATGCCACATACGCGCACACCAGGGCTCGAAACCACAGCCGCAAGCCAGAGGTGACCGGCCAGCTAGAGGTCGAAGCTCGGCACTCTAGACCACTAGGCCATCCCAACCCCCCGCGTTTTGAATAATACACACAGGAGATGGCGTTACATTTATACGATCCTCGATTTTACACGTGGTAGGTATCGTTATATTTTTCACGAATATTGGTATAACTAATTGGAGGAATGGCTACCTCTTGAATAGTTCTTTGAAACGGTATCACATGAAACTATACCATTATTTATAAAGTCAACAGAAAACCGAAAGCGAATCAGAAAATATGTTTGCTGTTGAAAGAATGTGGTATATACCACAGCATGGTATGTGTCAAATATTATCTAGAATTCCTTTTCAATAAGTATTTATCATTCAAATATTATTTAAATTCAAGTATTAAATCGTTCATTTCAACAACCGCATTGACTCCTTAATGCACTTAAAAAGGTAATTTAACGGGGCACAAACCGACACCAAAAACTTCATCGCTTCACCAAAGTTCACAAACTGTCAATAGTCGACCTCGGATTGAATAGTCCTTTAAACACCTGGGTTTCTACCGAACACCTGCACACACAGACAGACAGAATATACATACATATATACATGTATATAGTCACCTAAAACAGGTATATAAATATAAACTTTCTATATCTATAACTCCCTCTATCTACAATTATTTTTAACCTTTTATCTTAATCTCTTTATTAACACGTGTTCATGCCGTTAATCATGGCCATTTTAATAAATAGATTTATGATATATTTGAAAATAGATATTCGTGATTGTCACACAATTGAGAAAGAGGAATGTGTCATTTCGGGACTAACACATAGCACAATTTTATTTTTCGCACTTTGGGATCTTTATTTTATAAACATTATGTTGGGATCTTCATTTTATATAAACATTATGTTGGAATCTTTATTTTATATAAACATTATGTTGAGATCTTTATTTTATATAAACATTATTTTATCCGGGATATCTGATTGGCATTGGGGAACAAGCGTAGTCCATGTAAAAAAAAGAAGACTTTCAGGGTTTTAGCAGTGTGTGGTGGTGGGCAAAGGTCGCATGATGGTACCATCAAAGTGTTTATGGGCGCCCTGCACGGGGCAAGTATATGTCTGCTATATCATCTTCGTTAAAGGTGGACGTTAACAACAAACAATCGAAATTGATTTGATTTTATACAATTTTAAACGGCATTTACACGTTGAACACATTAAAACAATTAGCACAAATCTAGTAGAAGAAATTACTACTGTTTATGTTTTTGCTTGATTTCAAAACAATGCCTCGATTAAAAGTCGGTAATTACGCTCAGTAAAACTGTGATGAACATTTTGGTTCGATTTTATATTAATTTGTTCAGTGTGATGTCAACAGTTAAATCCAATGTTAAAGACATAATAGAGTGTGTTTTCTGGTGTCCACAACGAGATGAAACTAAAAGTTGGGGGCAGACCGACTCCCACTTAATCTTTCGAAACCAATATTATGTAGATTACCCCCCAAAAATATTTTCTTCATTGGGCTTACCGAAATATTCCCTTTGGTTACTTTCTTAAGGCAAACTTATGGTCTCTGTTTGGAATCTTTGTAGTATAGTTATCAGACAGTGTATTGATATAATGAACCAGTACACGAAGTTTCCTCATTCTTACACACAATTAAATTGTGTTCGCATGTCCTAAGCCTATCTCTAATTAGTCTTGCCGTAAAATGATCAAATCCTTTACATAATGAACATCAAGTTTGAACATTTTACTGCAATTGGAAGCACAGTCACGTGTCCTGAAAGGTGTGGCAGACAAACCCATTTTAATAACCACCCACCTCACCTCACCTCATCCCCTGCTTTCTAAATTATCTAAATCGGAAATACTTTAACCCGAATTTATATTCGTTCGATTATCCATTAGGTCGGTTAATACTAGGAAAGATGTGTTTTATACACATGACACAGTTCTATAGATTATAATTACTGTTTATTACCGTATAATTGTGCCATGTGTATTTTCAGTTCCATTACCAAATGCCATATAGAAAATAATGACGCCATGATTAAGAGAGAGAAATGGGGTGTAACGTCCACTCGACACAAACTAGGTCATTGCGGGACTAACATATGGTTTAATTTTATTTTAAATAATTCGCTTGCGCGTCGGGGTCTTTAGCAATGGGAGGAAACCGGAATACCTGGAGAAAACCCACGAGGTTGTACAGGAGATTCGAAACCTCGCCATTCGGCCGCCCAACCCCCCGACGCCATGATTAACTTCATAATTTACACAGAACAAAACACTGTAAAATACCGCGATTTTAATTAACTGTCCATTTCTGTGCGAGTTTTTAACGCCTGTCATATTTAATTTTTTATTGCCAATGATTTAAATACACTACATGTGACAAAATTTCATTTTGTAATTTGATGTAGCGAGTATTAAGATTGGGTTATAAAAGATATGTAAGATATGAAAAATACATCGAGTTATTGTTACACTATAATTGCCCGAGGTGTAGAGCAAGCCTTGCGTTAAATTTTAACATTTATCAAGATGTATTTGATATAAATCAAATCATATCTACACACCTGGTAAAGTTGAAAGAACCCACCAATTATCTTGGCCCCTTTTAATATATATAATGAGTGTGTGTTATTGCGTTAATTCGTAATTATATCACAAATTGATAAATGTATAGAGGTATAACACAGGGTTAAACTACCACATATCCTCTATTTAATATTCTTATAAACGAAATGTCAAGCATCACTGGCCAACAATTCAACACCGTAAATGAAACTTCATACCCTAGTCGCTGCATAGAAAATATATACATTTAATGTATCATAAATATGCCATACAGTGGATAAATGCGTAATCGTGGTGTCGACATAATTTCATTAAAATGTGTATGTATACGATCACGAAGAATAGGGTTCAATCCCCGTAGGTCATAGAAACGAAATCATCGAGTGCAACTCATTTTGCACGATATCCCCCCCCCCACCGACACAAACACAGAATTTCAGTTAATGGATCTGATTTCTCTTAATCTAAGAGCATTTATAAAACCAATGTACAATGCTGATTATCCAACTACAAACTACCAATTCAAGACCACAGGAGCTATAAAGTCACAGATTTGAATGCCCCGATTGATAACCTAACCTGAATCGCAATAGGCCTACCGGAATCGTACGGACGGACGTTTCCCTGCACATTGGTTTACAAAAACGACTACAATAATTTATCATTATTCAGAGAGAGAGAGAGAGAGAGTGAGGGAAAGATTAGGTCATTTCAGGATAACACATAGTTCAATTTTGTTTCAACATTTCGCTTTGCACGTAGGGGTCTATAGCAGTGGGAGGACACCGGGTGACTTACATTGTCTCATACATGGTGACGACTCGAACAACGATAGTTTCGATTTGCTGTAAGCTGGCAAATCTGTCTGAACTATTGCTTGAAACCCCAAAACAAACTGTGCAATAAATAAATATCGGACATTGGTGGGATAGAGCTACTTGCACCTACTAACACAAGTCATTAGAGAACGAACAAAGCATATAAAAATATGCCTCCTTGTGTACCGATTTTCATTCTAGTTTGTTACAAATCCTTGTAGATAAGCACGCATAAGGGACAACGAAAATGTAAAGTCTAAGTTCATGCTGATATTAACTTCAAATTACGACTATATTGATAAAAATATGTCTTTGTAGTGTTGCGACTAAAGGGTTCGGCGATGTGCAATATGTATGAGTCTTTTGTTGCGTTCAGTGCTTTAATCCGTTATTATTGGACTAGCTAATGATTCTTACACTTGAAATGGATATCATTGAAGACCTTGCATTGTTGGCGATGTATACAGTAGGGTGCTTAATCTTTCACAAAGTCATGCTACTTTATAGTACAGCTTTTTAAAAAGTGCATAACGAAACCATGAAGTATGCTAATGCACAATTACCCATTGCTAATCGTAAGATTTAGATTAAAGTGCTGGACGTTGAAAAATTAAATAATGAAAAATGACTTTATTGAAACTTTCATTCATATCACTTTATTCTGAGCGAAGTTTATACAAGGTATAGCCATCGACGATTGGCGACTGTTCATTTTGTAGAATTTTAAGAGCCATTGCCACGATGATACAGGTTCCGAGTTTTAGTCCTTCTATCCAGTCTCTGTAAGTGCCGACCATATTTTCGTTCATCTAATCCACTCTTTTACGTTTCGTTGATATTGTCCTCTCAGAATACAAAAGCAAACCGATACATAACGGTTATACTTTCGTGTCCGATTCTTTGACATTTTTTTTTACAATATACAACTATTAACGGTTATAAAAAATCGGAGTTGGGGGTCTTCGCTCATTGTGGATTTCTAGACGACGTACCAACGGACGGTGGCTATGAACGACAACGTTTCAACGAGGGCGTATATGGTCAATTTCAGGAAAAGAAAAGCTGTAGATATGGAAACCAAGCCCATAATGAAAATACAATTATTCTGATCATTAAATGTTTGCTACTAGTCAGATATTTAGGTTTTCTCCAAAATAAAGGATGGCTATTTCCTCATCAAGTAGTGGTGTTTAATCTTCAGGTTTAACATGCTATCTCCTTCACCTGGGTTTGTTCGCTTATGAATCGGGAAAGAATTTCCCTTTGTGCGTATTTGTCAAGTATAATAAAGGAAATAAGTGGGTTTAATCATAGCATGTCAGCTCATTTATCTGCAGGTCACGAAGATAAAATTGTGGTTTTTCTTAATTAGTCCCAAGCCAATTTAAAACAACAAATAATCGTGGGCGTTTAGTGTGCATTTGTAATTGTACAGGTTTGAATTGCACTTATCATTAGCAATTTTAAGGACGCGAATGACATGGTTTATCGATATATATTCCACCCTCGTCATATGCGCTACTTAACACCTTAAAACACGTTTTCGTCAACATTTGTTAATGACGGAAATAAATAAGGAACTATATATAAAGATTCCTCTACAAAAAAGAAATTTAATTGAGGGGTGTTAACACGTTGAAAATAAAACTACCGTTTCCTTGTAGAGATTGATTCAAATTAACGCATGTATTCGATTATGCAAATGCATTACCAGCAGGGGGTTGGGCGGCCGAGTAGTAAACATGTGCGCGTTGGATCAAAAAGTTTGTCATCGAGTCAAGTGGCGTGGTTTCGATTCCCCGTTTGTACGTGACAAGGAGTAGGGTCGCCTGTCCAACCTCTCTCCGGATCCTCCCACTACTAAGACTCCCTACGTACAAGTGAATTATTGAAATAAATTGAATCATATTATGTTAATCCCGAAATAACCAAGTTTGTTCCAAGAGGACGTTAAAGGTAAGTTTATATAACCCATGGAATGGACTTCGCGGTTTGAGATTTTCTAATGTAAATCGCTGTATAAAAATTTAATTATTATTATTATACTATTAGTGCATCTACTAAAATCATATGCTGCTCAAGAATGCCATTATTCTATATTACATGAAATGAAATGGTGTTAACGTCTTGCTAATATATGTAGCTATAAAACAAGCCCACAAAGGCATATTAGTGAAGTCGTAAAAGAAATTACGTTCTTAAAGTTATAAAAGCCACAAATCACCACACGAACAGCATTATTGTCACTCGCCCCCATTTTGTCAGGAGTGGATTTGAAGAACGAAGAACTAAACGGAGCAAGATGTTCTCATTTATTCAGTTTTAGTTTGGCCATGAGCTGTTTCAATTACGAAACATAGAAGGTGGTTTACGTGTGGACAAAACTAGTATTTTCAAGAGAAAATAATACAACAACCAACTTTATGTTACTATCTGCGGGCGTCCCTATTTTCGGAGTTGCACAACAGCCAACATAATGCTCCTGTCGCCTAGAACGCAATTTGTTTCGAATACAGCCATTAAAATAGCAACAGCATACTTTATAAATATCAACATAACAAGCAAATACACGACGATTCATAGCTTTAAACATGCATTGTGTAGAGACAGAGATCGAAATGGGGTTTAACGTCCACTCGGCAAAACTAGGTCATTTGGAACTAACATATGATTCAATTTTATTTCGGTAATTCGCTTGCGCGTAGGTGTCTTTAGCAGTGGGAGGAAACCGGAGGACCCAGAGAAGACCCACGAGGCTGAACAGGCGACCCTAGTTCTTGTAATGTCAAGTACAACCGGGGAATCGAACGAAATCCCGTCAATTGACGCAATGATAGACCTTATGGTGCAACGCCCAGAACGCGTTATGTAAGGGCTAAAACTGCCCAATGCAGATCTTAATAATGTTTTAACTCATAATACGGATAATCGAGACTTATCATCATTGTAACAACGGTAGCAATGGCAACCGAGACTGCGTTGATCTTCCAACTGCTATAACTCGACTCAGAACGAAGTAATTTGGCCAAAAACGTTAACATATTTCCTTTTGATTATTTATGTTTTGCCTATTATAACGAGAACTAGCAGTACCTTAGCTAATCGTAGATAATGCATCTTTAGGCGATTTAAAGTCAGTTCAAACCCAAAATTCGACAGATGAACAGCGAGGCTATAACTGATAAAGGCAGACATTTAGATGTCATTTACCCAAAATTCGTAAATACTATCAAATAAATCAGTGGAAGTTCATGGACGAAATGTCAAACAGGGATGCTGAGATATATGCATAGCCATATTGTAGAGGTCTCTTTCAATATGGACGAACGGGTGTGATGGAGCTTCACGGTCTCTAATGTTACTTAATAACAGGCTATCAACCCCTGCGCCAGACACAGACGTTACCTGATCACAATAATAGTTAAAACTAGGTGGTAAAAATCTCACCCCTTGCTGTGATAATAATTCAACTGTATTAACTGGGTAACAAAATGAAAAGCCATTTTATTTGTGTGTAGTATTTAAGATTCACAGCCCACCACAAATACACCGATACTTTTACAATGCATAAACTTTGGGGAGAATTAAAAGTTTTTTCCACAGTTTATGGACAATTTAAAAGACTCAGACCTTGATAAAACAGTTTTAGAAATATCGTTCTTAACTGCTTAATATTAGTGAGATTATTAAACCGCTAAGAAATCAATTGAATTAGACCCGCCTAACTTAAAAAGGACTATTAATGAAAAGAAATGGGGTTTAGCGTCTTACTTTTCTGCACCGACTGGGATAAGGAAGACGGGGAGATAGAATCTATGATGGTCTTGAGAGTGTCTTGGACGTCGGACCCCACTTCTGCACAGTGGACGGCAATACAATCCCATTAATCCTTTCAAGGGGGCATCGTCATTAGGTATCAAAGGAGCCACGTTATGGTCGACCCATAACTAGCCCAGAGTAAGCAACCGATTGGCATTACTCTGATAAGCCTTCAATTTCTTACGAAAATTGTTGGCTGGAGTTATCAAATCATGGGGGCAAAGGTCATCAGAAGGGTCGCCAACCAAGTAAATTAAACGGACGTTCAAAATTGCATCCAGTAAAACCACATTGATTTCCGTTTTGAGTTCAGCATAAATTACTAACTGCTCCCTCTTTTATATGGTTTTAGTTATAGTGCGGGAATAAATTTGACTAATTTTCACAGCATTACTTGTCATATTTTGAGGTGTGATACATGCCACGATGGAGAGTTACTGAATGGGTCAATTATTATTCAATTGGGGTTACCTATTAATAATTAATATACCATTGTCTGGTCATTCAAAACAAATCCAATTCGCACCATCTCACCAGGGGGTGTCGTTACTACATTAGTTGAAGTGGAACACCCTTTTAAACAAGTGATGTATGTATATGAAAAATTATGGTTCTCGAAAGTTCAACAAAACACGAACTACTCAAGTGGGAAGTGGTACCGAACAACAAATACCTGGAAGGTAGCGTTTATTGTTGCGTTTATATGCATAGGAAATGGTTTACATCGGCTGCAGGAGCGACTCACCCAATGTTTTATTTCTGAGACTTCAAAATTTCATTTGATGGTCGGTGGTGTAACTTTAACTCAAGAATAGAGGCAGTAACATACACAGAGTCTGTACCGCTCGCCTCCCCCCCCCCCCTTTAATACACACACACCCTTCTATATAGGTAATTTATGTGTACATTTTTTTATCTGAACAAGGCAATCGCATGTGGCGATACAGATGGGTACAGAATAGCCCGAAGAATATCCACATGGCTGTACACAGACACTGTACGTTTCAAATGTTTGAGCCAGACGGTTCTGTGGATAGTTTTAACCAGATTAGTATTAAAGACGTGCGTTACCTGTGTAATTTATCTAAAACCAGACATCAGAACCGTCTGATATCTTGTAAATGTATGTTTATCAATCCTGTTTATTATAGATTACCTTTACCTGGAACCAGACCTCTTTTATCTTTGTATATATCAATTTCAAACTTTCTACCAAGCGAAACGAAATTAGGTTTATCGTCGTGTGTGCCCCGTCTAGGCTAATGAAGACGGACATACCTATACATTATGCTGTAAGTGACATTTTTGGCCTGAGAGCGGCGCTAGGATCTACTCTTATATCGAATTCCAACTGGTAAAGGTTCTTTTGCGTACACGCCAAAATGTACATAGGACGCCGGTTTAAATTCCTACCCGAACGGGTCTTCAAGAAGGAAAGGATGGGGACATTGGAAGTGCAAATTACAACCCAAAGAGCTTATTAAGAACGAAAATGTTCGTTTGTGCTTGTGGCCTCGCACCACCCACCTATCGATGTTGTACAAATCCTACCACATCGTATTAGTTTTCCACAGATAAAATCCATACGCAAAACAATTGGCTTCTCGCCGATTCCCGAAAACCAAATGGAACAACTCGTATCTTTGGTACGAGATCATAATTAAACGTGAATAATGAAATATTATGCAATGATAAGGCGCAATTAATCAACAACAACTGTGCACTCAGGAAATTAAATTTCCTTTATTTTAGACACAGCTAAACTTAATTATATTGAATCTAAGATATAAGACCGTTATAAGTCTACAGGGGGTATGTCTGGCAAAATACAATTAGGAAATTATGTGTTTAATTCAACATTTATTACACTGTTTATATATATTCAGACCAACGAACAGACCCGTGGGAGTACTTCTGTTTGTTCGTTCGGGATAGGCAACAACTGTCAGGAAAACTACAGAATGAAATACCAGTTGGTCTCAGGTTAGTATCCCCGCCCCATCCCACCCCACCTTGCACATTATTTTTTTAACATTCCGGTGATCTTAATCGTTATAAGCACAAGGAGTCCGTTTTGTCTAAATCATCTGATCCAAATATTGAGGAGGGTTAATGGTCGATATGACGTCATTTTGCGATTTGTTTACAATGGATGAGTTTGCTTTTTGTTTTTAAAAAAACGGAGGTATAAACGTAATTTGGGACCGAAGGGGGGGGGGGGTGTCAATTACTAGTTGTCCCGACTCCTATCTACATCTTGTGCATACTTTAGCCACGTTATATTTTAGTTATTCCAGGTCAAATAAACGAACTATACTCGTCATTCGGTTTGATGCGCAATTACTAGTCTTAATCCAGTTGTCCTGAGGAATGACGCCATTCACGTCTGTTACATTACATGTAGCTATTTATTCTTTAGTCATGTCATATTTTAGCTATTTTAAGAAATACTTTAGCTAGACCCATTCGGTAAATTTCAATTAGATATTCAATATTCCATTTCGTTCTGCATTTAAATTTGTTAATAAAATTTGACATTTAATATTTCAAATGAAGTACGAGTAGAGCTAAATAAAACAGTGTTGCATCACTTTTCAAAATGGCGACACTGTAGCTGTTATGATGAAAAGGCGCTAGTGCTAACAGACCAGTATGTCGCAGTTTAGCGGTGATAGTTCCTCGTGATTTTCCAGCTAGGTTTCCCATTGTTAGTTTTGTAAGGCGGGGGAAAATCATTTAGTCGTTCAGATTGGACGAAACTCGACGCTCGTGTATGCCATTAGCGGCACGTTCAAGATCCCCCGACAATTGCTAGTTAAAATAATAGTAGACCGTAGCTTGTCTTAATAACGTCGATTGGTGCAGATAGGATATCAAACCACATTCCATGCCCTTCACTAATATTAACCAATGGCGTAATTCCCCAACCGGATGTAAAAGTGTTACATAATAATATGGTTCTATCATATTAATAACACATTATCATAAATATCTGTATGTCTCTATCAAATAATTTTATTACCATGCATAAATTCCTCAAATATATTCAAATTGCATGTCTAACTGACTTTAACATCAAAAGTAAAATGTCGAAGGTGAATATTTTTGACTTTCATCTGATGTGATGGTTATGATATGAATTTTCGGTAAACGTGATAATCTTCACATTTGTGTGTTCCTGTCAGTTGAATACAAATCCAATGAACCGGGTACTAAACTCTCTGCACCAACAGCACTTATGGGAAAGGGCATACATTTTGATATTGGGGGGGGGGGGGGATTTTGCCCAGGCAGCGGCGCTACGGCCTACTCTTATATCGAGTGTAAAAGGTTTTTTTTTACGTGCACGCCAATGTGTATACGAACGACTAGACAACTATTCTTGTAAGGCCACCCAACCAACAAGGGGGAACCATAGTTAAAGATACATTAGCTAAGAGTTTAATAAAGAGTTGGCTATTCTTGCTATAATAATTGAAAAATAGATGATAAAAAATATTGAAAATTTCAGTCAAATTACTTTATTCTCAACGAAGTTGTCGCTGTTGGGAGTTTGGACTAGAAGTAGGCATCAACTGTTTCCGCCCCGTCTCCGAGATTTGCCGATCGTTTGATTGACAGACGACAAAACCACTCACATATTATCGATTATCAAGCAACATTCTCAAAGGGATAAGATGCTCTCGATTGGCAGACCTTTCATCGTCAGTCTCCGGTAGTGACGTCAGTCATTAACGGTAAACTTTAGCTTGGTTAGCCATTTATTGATTTAATTATTAAATGGACCACTGTTTAATCCAGACTGTATCCAAGCCACCTGAGGGTCTGCAGAGTTGATTTTGAGCTTGTCGTGTAAACAAAGATTTAATTAATAATTTCTATATCGTCTGAAGCCAAAATAAAGACTTGCAATAGGCAGATTTAGCTCTTAACTAATGTATCTTTAACGCCGCTGATCGACTTAAGTATCTAGTAAATATCCCATTAATAAGGTGGTTAGAGTGTTAAATCAAAACCTGGTGTTTAAAATCATTCGGGGTGCCGTATGAACACATGTAAAGAGTTAAATTTAAGGCCTTCAACATTTAGAACGTAGCGGTGTAACACATCAACCCTGTCGGTATTAAGCGGTTTTAAAGTCCCCATTATTGTTAGAATAAATGATAGTAAATGGAGTCTGTAAAAAGTCTGTATAAACCGGTAATTATCCCACCCTCCCATATTCAACTCCTTCAACAATAAATATATAGTAAGTTACAGTTACACCTCTTCATGCCTAACAACAAGCCCATGTGAAATATGACCACATTCAACACACACCGACCTTCAGCGTGTTTATTTTTCATATAAAACGTTTTGTTCAGTTTAAGATACACATAAAGAAACCCCTTTAATATTTAACAAGCGTCCTAAAGCCGGTGTTTTACAAATCGTTCACAAAGTTCATAGTTCAAAAACTATATCCTTACAAACTATGAAAGATGGAAAATTGAAATTTTGTAACCAGATAGGTCTACACTAGCGCTCTATGAGATCCTTTCAAATATAATATTTGTCAAATTCTTTCTCAATTTTTTTTACCGTCTGTCATTCAAAATGATAAAATCTTAGTTTGGATGTATAACAAGGTCTATAATTCATATCTTTTATTTCTTACTGTACGCTGTATTAAATGGAGCATGGGACTACAATTACATCTTGTAGTAAACTGCTTTGAGGTAGTAAAAGGTGTACATTATCATAAATTGTGCATTATATCACATCGGTAGATGTATATCTACATTGTTATACATATTGTTACATACATCAAATAATCTGTTTTTACTTTTAAATAAGTTATGGCACAGATACTGTCATTGTGGTGTATAATGTTTACTATGTAAGCATAGTTTGATGCTAAAATGGTGTCCATGGAGTACAGACAAAAATACAATAGAAACTGTCAGATGTATAAATTTTCACATTGGATTTTAATAATACACTATTTTTCGATCAAAACACTTTAAAATAGATTAAATACATTTTTTGGTAAAGTTATTTAGATATTCAAAAGAACAAAATATGTAGTTTCTTGGTAAGACATCTTTTCATCTATTGGGTAGCAGATATGTTGCAGTTTTTACTTTTGATTGATTTCGAATCTCTTGCGAACTACAATATTATGGAGAGTTGTGGTGATCTAGTTGGTCTAGAGCAGTTGTTCTCAAACTTTTTTGACCACGGCACACTTTGGAACACATGAAAAAATAGCGGCACACCTGGCTAAATATATTTGAAAAATATTTGAAGTTTGCAAAATAAAAACATGGAGGCAAGCAATAGACGGAATACAGCCGTAGTCACAGACTAGTCGGACAATAGAATGCATCAAACTAAATAAAGAAAGGCAGTCAAATAGCTGGCCTCTTTAATGAGAAATTGATTTAGTGTGCCGTTCAAAATTTGCGGCACACTTAGGAAGATCTCGAGGCACAACAGTGTACCACAGCACACTGGTTGGGAATCGCTGGTCTAGAGAGTTGCGCTTCGAGTTCTATCTGATCGGTCCCCTTTGGGTTGTGCAGTAGCCCGATACTAAAAATACAGGTTCATAACGATAGTTGAAGCGGATGTTAAATCACAACAACCTGATAGTTTTTGACAGAACTGCCCAATGGACCTTTTTTGAATCAAAGTCAGGGGATATTTTGGTTTGGTTTGGCTAATTAAATATATTTCAAACATTCAATCTGGGAACATCTTTCATCAATTAAGCCGTAGAAAGATAGATCGAAAATGTGAGGGTTATTTTGCAGATGGGCCAATTCACTACTGAATCTACTACTGTTACGATATCGTTCCAGTACACAGAAAGCTGTCGCGCTGTAAATGGTAGAGCCCCAGGCAATGCACAATCAATCAAACATGGCTGTTTTGGATCTGGTCACCACGAGACCACCATCCACGCATTAATGGTCTTAATAATTGGTATGTCAAATTTTGGCATGGGCAAAAAAAAGATCATAACATTGGCCATTTATAGCATTTGCTTGGGTGGAAGTGTTTTTAATTTATGAACCATGTGTACAAAATTAATCAAATCAACAGAACGTGTGTTCCTTGTCGGGTAATTTAATTAAGAAAAGGTGTTTCAAATTAATACAACGTGTTATAAGATGGACACCTGGACTGAAGTTAGAGGGGGTGATTCTTGTTATCTTTAATTGACTGGGTTGAATTCGTGGACTATTAAAACTTCTTACATATCTAGCTTCTTCATCTTATCTTAACGATACCAACGTGCTACCAAGTTCAACACGGACAATACAATTAACAAACCAAACATCGCTGTTTAAATCATCATTTCTTCATCTCTATCTCGACTTGTTTTTGATCGAGTTCCCCATCCGTTTCATAACTTCATTCATAGGATGAAGGAACATTAATGGCCCATGAAATCCATTTACCATCATTTCTTATCAATAGGCTATTCAAATGCGCAAATATACGTAAAGTTAGCCAGGATTCGTCGTTGTTAGCACAAGAGATAGGCATCTTGTACCCAAGCCCACCACGGTAAGAAGCAAAGATATGAATCGGTGGCTTGGAGCCCAATTAAATTATACATATGTATTAGATAATTTACCCAGATAACAACCGGAAATTTACTTATTAGATATCATTTCATTGTTAAAGATGGGACCCGGCGCTTTAATTTGTAAGCGATGTTACATGATCCTATATTGGAAAAAAAAATATAAATTTGCTAACCACATGCTCTCACCACATGCTGTAGCACGTGTATGCGACCCGCAGATGTATGCGGACGGGGTTCAACGTTTCGCCATCATGGTGTAATGGGTATATTGAGTGAATAAAGATTTTTTAGAGGGGGGGGGGGTAAAGGAATCTTTAAAAGCATTTTTATTTATATTGTCAATACATCAAACAATTTTGGGTTTTTAAAACACATGCAAACTCTCTTCGTTCAAGGCAATTTGGAATAGGTTAATAATAAGATTTCTAGATTTTCAAAAGAATACAGATTGCTGCAACGCAGTTTCGTCAATTCCCCATGTTGCAATTTCTACATTCCATGAAACGTTTGATTTTTTTTAATCTCTTGCTAATTACAGTGTTATGAAAATTCAAGTCATTCAGATTTCTAGATTTTCAAAAAAACACAGATTGCTGCAACGTAGTTTCGTCAATTCCCCATGTTGCAATTTCTACATTCCATGAAACATTTGATTTTTTTTAATCCCTTGCTAATTACAGTATTATGAAAATTCAGGTCATTTGTAAAAAAAACAGCAACTAAAAGGGCAACTTGAATATCAAACGTTCTGATTATATGCACAAGTTACTGGTTAGATGGACTTCCCATATTCATATATATTTTAGAAGTGATATCATGAATATTCAGATAACCTGTCCGTCACACGCCATCACTGGGAAGATAGCTTGCATACATGTGACTTGACTTTGGGTAGTAGGCCCTCCCAAGTTTCCCTTTAAGATAGCGAGGTTTATTTAAATCTAAGCAACCAGCAAGCAAATGTCACAGTGAATTTTTCTCACGCATACTCGGATAAGTTAACTAATTATGCATTCTAGTATTGAAGTAAGAATACCAGATGCCGTTATACATATCCACAGGCATGACAGTTTTTAACACTATAACCGCATATCTTGTCTTGAATATCGTGCAATGTGGTAAAGACAGGGAAAACGCCTTTTTTATTGTTTGTAAGTATTTGCAGAATCTAGTTGCTTGTTATTATAGGGTATATAATATTCAACTTTTGTTTATGTCTTACTGGGGCTAGGTTTATCACGACATAGTCCGAACGACGCTAAAGTCACACAATTCCATTCCAATTCATCCATAATATTGTGAAGGGCAATATGATTACAAGTGTACAATGGGTAGGATCGTCGTCTGCCTAATCTCGTGGGTTTACTCCGGTTCATCCCTCTGCTAAAGACCTTTAATTGTTCCATAAGATTACCACATTGTTAGTCACGAAATGGCATGATTGTGTAGAGTGTACCTTTCTCTGTATTAATGACACGCGGTTTGGGGTCCGACAAAGTTCACATTTCACCCCTTAATTGTTCTTTGCCGATTTGAATGCATATATCTATCTACTTACGAAATTCATGCCGTCTGCTAAATTTCAACCGATATTCCAAGGTATGAAAATAGCAAGGACGTGATTTATTGTATTTAATACATCATTGTCCAGACGCACAGTATAAAGAACTGAGCATGTTTCGTTTCTTTTTTTTGGGTGGAGGGGGTGACATAATAATATCTAGTACAAAAGATGGCAAATACAACCCATTAATGACGAAGGATGTATCAAGCATAAACATCTTGTATCGCGTCTCAGTCACCGATTTATCACTAATTTAATATTATCTATCATTATGTGGGATATCTCAAGTGACTAGTGGTTACAGAGGGTGTGAGATTAAGCTTAACATATGAATAGACAGTGTGTAATATAACAAGTAAAGGTTGTTGAAATATGTAACAATACTCAACGTGTTGCTTTAATAGTGCATTATAAAACTTGTACTATTACTTGAAGGCATTAATACTCACGATACAATGATACACGATAATGTATAAGATAAACTGTAGCTTGCCTTTTAATCAAACATAAATTGGCATGTTATATGAGAGTATAGCCAACGCAGATTACACAAATCTCTGGAATACGATTTTACTCGAATTTGTATCATTTCTTCATAAACTCGAATGGCGAAATTGAATGGAACTTGTGAAGATTTTTTTAGAACCAGAAGCCAGTTTTAAGTCGTTTCAGTACAAATGTGACAACACAGCAATGTGAATTTTCAAATGAGAAGTCACATCGGATGTTCTTGAACATAATCTAGTTCTAATCCCTTAATTCAAGACATTGAGTAGGAGATCTACATTTCGTTTACCCAATTCCACAACAGAAAGATTAGCATACTGCAAGATTGTATACATCCCTGTATGTTCGCTAAATAAAAAGTTGCATAATTTGGTCAAGAAATAGTAAGTATACGCTATCCTTTGCACGACACCGATCACTACTTTAATCCAGCTATAGACTGTCTGTGTCAATAATAGAAGATGTCACCTCCATGACGATTTATTCGGTGATAGCTACTTTGTGTCCATGTAAAGAAAGGGAGAGTCCTCTCGGTTTCAGTAAATCTGTTTATTCTAGAGAGCTATCACTCAATTTTGATACATGATATTAGAAGACAGTAGTACTGATGCTTACATAACTCATTGGTATGATGACACAGCAACTAGATATAACCTTAAACACTTATAAAACATGTATTATGTATATTAAAAATAACAGTAAACGCTAACATTTCATACTTTCTTTTTGTTTATTGAAATAAAAATTACAACATTTAGAACATGTCTCCTAAGTTAGTGTCGGTACGAATAGTACTGGAAAGGATGGGCGGAGCGGGGGCCCAAATGTTTTAAAATTAAAATAAACGTAGAAAAGAATAACCTAGTAAACTAAACTAATGTTTAATAAAAAAAAATTAAAAGAAAATAAAAACTGCTTAAATTAAGAAGAGCTCATTTGAGACTTACATGTAAACATGTTCTATTTTGTTTTGATTTAGGAGGGGGGCAAATATGTGAGTAGATTAAAAGGTTTTAGTGCAATTTTCTATGCGTCGAGATCGCCATTTTCGAAGGAAAAGTACTTAATTTCGACCCCGAACTATTTTCAAAAGCTAAAGTGCAACTAGGCAAACTGTATTTAACCCGAACTATTTTCAAAAGCTAAAGTGCAACTAGGCGAACTAAATTTAACTCTTTTTTTCTGATGGAAAAAAACCCGTTCGTATTGAAAGTTTAACTGACTGATGCACATCAAATTTTCCGCTTGATCCAATATAATTGTCAGATGTAATTGTCAAGTCAAACCACGTGTATTCAATGACGTTTCTTTTTAACAACCGATATCAACTATTACAAATCTAATAAAAAAAACTCTGATCACTTTTTAATTCGTTGTGATCCTTGATGATATGTCGCGCGTGCAACATGTCAAAGTGTTATATAAAACTCCATTCAAACAGATTCAATAAGTCACCTTACATAACGAAAACGAAATGCAATGCGCAGAAAGCAAAAAAATTATCATGGTCATTTCATTGTCAAGGTTTTTACAAGTACATTCTGGGGGTATCAACCTTCAAAAAATGAAATAACTGTGACAAACAAGTTAGATGTCGTGCACGAGTTTGGCAAGATATTCGAATTTTCGAGAAAAATGGATACCATTTCGGATTTATTCGAAAGGTTCTACAAGGCAGAAATTGTCTACTAGTTCTTTCTTCTATTTGAAACATACCATAGTCAGAATTCATTGATTTTATGCAGTAATATTGCATATATATATCTTAAATTAAAATATATTTCTTGGCAACGAAAGTAGGCAGTATTATCATCTTAACACTTTAAAGGAGGGGGCGTCACATATTTCAGATGACAGAATTAGGCAATTTGCAATCTCTGAAATTTCAATATCAAAATATTAAGTCGATCAGAAATGAACGCTAGATTTCCGTAACGGATTAAATAACTAATTCAAAGAATTTCATTACATGTATATACAGATGTGGTTATGACCTTGTGGACACATGAACAAACACACATAAAAACGGGAAGTTTTCATTTCTAAAAAAAATGTCTATGATATCACCTCGGTGGAAGTGGACGTTAAATAGAACTACTTCACACACACACATTTCTTCAAGGAGTATCACAGAGCTTCGGATAGTTAAACCGAACTAGCGATTTAGGTTTGCAAGAGCCTTTCACACAGAATTGAACAGTTTTATTCGCCGAAATATATCTGGTGTTACTTCCTTCATAATAAGTAGACACCCCCACCCCACCCCCTTACCAACCCTAAACATCCCTAAAATAAAACCACTTTCCCTGTAGATAGACAATTCCATAAAATATTCAGTCATCTGCAGACCACTCACACGGTTTCGACGACAGAGGAGATAACTCTACGATACAATGTCAGGTTGCGCCGAATTGCAGTACGATTTGACCTTTTTTGTCAGGTTGCGCCGAATTGCAGTACGATTTGTCCAAATTTTTAAAAACAATATTAAAATGTTTATGTTGCTCGAATAACTACGTGACAAATGTTAGAGGTACATCACGGTATGTAGTATAGAATGGTACTGGGGTGGTGGGGCTATGTTGATTTATGGTGGATATCTGGACTCGAATATAAAATTCAAATTCATCACCTCAGCCAACAAAAAGTTCAAATCGACTATAACGACCCACTGTTCTGCTCCGACTGGGCTAATGAAGACGGGCATACGCCATACCATGTGCTATGGGGGAAATTTTGCCCCGAGAGCAACGCTATGGCCTACTCTTATAACGAATTCCAATTGCCAAGGGATCTTTTACGGTTTTTCGTGCCATCCGGACGACTATACAGCTGTCCTTGTCAGGCCCTCTCGTCCAGCACCACTGACAAGAAGAAACCACACCAGAAAATCCCAATGAACTTTCTCGGCCAACACAGGAATTGAATCCGCGACCTCCAGGTTAGCGAACCAGCGTATTGCTCACTGAACCACCGTGGTCCCATCGTTTTATACAACCAGAATAATAAGAGAATTTGTTATACACTTAGTTAGGGCCACCACGGAGGGCCACCACGGAGGTCCTCCACTGATTGGAGCAACTACGATAAATCGTCCATGGAATCCAAATTTCGACGGACTTTTTCACAATGTCCAGCACAGAAAGTCTGCAAAATAAAAGTCTGCAAAATAAAAAGGTCTTATAGAACAAAAAGGCCTCATAGAACATCCATACAAAATGTGAATGGACTGGTCGTCATCAGTAACAACAACATTTGACGACATGAGTTTTTGTAAGAGTATCAAAACTTCACCTACCTTTCCGTCAACACCGGATAAATCAATTCCCGATGAAGTGATTAATCCGCTAGCTATCACAGATACAAAATAAATATACACCAGCACGCATATACAATATACCGACATGTTGGATAGACAGACAGCAAATAGGACGAATAAAACACAACTAGTATATCACATAAACAACTTCCGTCAAATTCACTTTCAGCATTCTGTCTATCTTTTAATGTGCTTAATAATATAAATCGTAGTTTTTGTCAGATATCGTAACTCCAACTTGTGATAAAATCCAAACATTTCAGATCAAGTCTACTCCTTTTCTACTGCAACACTCACATGTGTTTTTTTCAGTACGAGAAGTATTTTTACGATGGCATTACATTTTAAGATAGGATCTCTCTCTTTCTCTGTTGATTTCAAATTTCCGTTTCTCGAACATAAGCACGATGAAACCAAACAGTAGTATACAAACTATATCGTCCATTAGACATTTACTCCAACCACGTGATTATCCCAATCTCATTCATATTCATGAGGTATGAATGGGGTTTTGTTCATCTGAAGAAGGTTACAAGAATACCCAACAATATGTACCGACGATAACTTAAGGATTTCTCCAGTCGTTTTAAAAAGAATGATAGTTAGAAGAGTAGGATGACTTGTAAACGTTGCGAGGTGGACTTGTCGTTGGGGTATTGTTTTCAATGTTTTCAGCTAGCAGGTGTTACGGTTTGAAGAAGAGCTGAGTGTGAACTATAATCAGTCCGGCGTGTTATTGTTCTCCTCTAATCATCCAACACCTGTAATAATAGGCTATAGTCTACATTAACACGTCCCACATTAAAATAAAACCTTCACTAACATTTTAACCCAACCAAAAACATTCACCCACATTAGAATCAGAGCCGGTAACTGCAACTTTATCACACTGCGTTACATGCCTGTAGTTACAACTGCACTATTTAATATAAGCGTTTGTTGTTTATTGTATGAAATGTCTGTGTATATATTGTGTCTGGTCCGTGGGTTTGTCTTGTGCAACTGCATGTTTATGTGTGGTGCGGTTCTCCTGCATTTATTAAGAACTTTACAGTTGCCTCTGACATTCATTTAGGCCGTGTGTTTACCCCACAACAATACAATATTCTTCATCCCACCCCACCCCACTATAAACTTAATAAGCACACTTTACATACAAGGGTGCTGCGACTTGCCTATCGGAGATTTTGTAAAAAAGAAATATGAATTTTAAACTCGATATTAATTGACGAGCGAATAGCTGACGAGGCGCAGATGATTTGGTTTAACGACATGATATAAACTTGGTGATATTCAAAATGATGACAAATTCGTTCGTTACAACCTTAGAAAAATACTGTAATCATATTTCCCCTTAGTGCAGGCCCCTGTCTGTCTTAAAACTCTCGTTGTAAAACCCAATATTCAAGCCCTTTCACCCGACCATAATTTATCAGAGTACATCTGATTGTATAGATTGTGCAGACAGTGGTCATGTCACTTTAATACAACCGCGCGAAATACTTTTCTTTCTAGCAAATTAAACCCGATAATCACCGCTAACTCCTACCTGAAAGAGACACGTGCGCAGTTGTTATATTGTTTGATCGTTGGTCAAGGTATTGTTGAGTTAACTAGTTTGACATAGCTATTCGGCTGTTGATTACTGGTCTTTATATTGTCAGCTGAACACTGTATAGAAAACAGTGTAACTGCTTGCATTACGGATGTTCACTTGGTTCTTGTTTCATTTCGAAGCCGAACGCGCTATCTATTACATAATATAAAGCATCCGAGTCTGATATAGATTGAATGAGTATAATAGTTTCACATGGTATTACGTATCTCCGCATTTATAAACCCCCTTTATCTCAGCGTTTCTTCACCATATGCTTATCTTACTCGACTATACATATTAATTACTATAGTTTTCTCATTTCTAGAGTACCTGATATCATTGTTTTAAAACGCTGGTGGAAAAGATTTAAATAAACAAATCAGACGGCCACATTACGACTGTATTTGTGTGCTTAATAATTAAACAACTGAGTTAGTGACCAGTATTTGGTAAGAAGCTGGCAACACGAAATGGCAACCCTCTCCTTGGGTCACTGAAAGACTGAACTACGATCATTTGTATTTGTAGCGTCAAACGGTCGGCATCGGCAAAATTCCCACTTACTCTTCTCCGAATTCCAAGGCGGGTGGGGGTGAATGGTTAGCGTGCGCGCGCTGTATCATACGGCCTGCCATTGAGTCAGCTGGCGAGGTTTCCAATCCCTGGTTGTACGTGGCAAGGAGTATGGTCGCCTGTCCAACCTCGTGGGTTTTCTCCTGTTTCCTCCACTGCTAAAGACCCTACGCGCTAACGAATTACCGAAATAAAATTAAACCATGTTAGTCCCGAAATGACCTAGTTTGTGTCGAGTGGACGTTAAACCCCATTTCTCTCTCTCCGAATTCCAAGTGTCCAGGCTTCATCTTCGAACACGAGTCCAAAATGTGATTACTTTAACATTAATTCTGAAAATAGGTTCAGTGATATCATGCACGAAAGCAGTGCTGAAATGAAAAGAAATAAGCTTTATCGCCCTAATTTTCTACGTTAGTCTGCATAGAGTGACTAGTCCTGACATGAAAAAGTTTGTGTCGAGCGGATTTTAAAGCCAATTTCTCTCTTGCTATAAGTGAAATGTTGCTCAGACAGGGGTGTTTTCGCCTAATCTGCATCGAATTCCGACCGTCCAGGATTCTGTAACGTTAACGCCATCTTCAGGTGTTGAGCCGGATTGTTAATACGTGCGTATTGAATTATAAGGTCTGTCATTGTGTCAAGTTTCGATTTCCCGCTTGTATTTTGGATTCTTAAAAATCCCAACTAATTGCAGACAATCTAAACCCACATGTATGGTCTCCCATGAAAACCTAAGAAAAAACCTAGATTAAAACATTGACCTTTTTCGTCGAGACAAAACCCACCTATGTATATGATTAGCCGTGCAATACAACTCGACGATATTTGTTAATCAAAACCATACTGATGACAATATATCACTCCTTATTTCCAGATCACCGAATCATGGTTAATGTAAACGATGGGTAAGTTGTTAAAATATTAAAATGACCATAAGGTACAGCCTATTTAAGTCTAACCCAATGTCCTCGGGAGGCGAAATCAGTTAAATCACCCTCGTTGCTACAGAAACATTCATAGAAGATCGCGATTTTCATGAAAGACATAGAACGTGTGAAATGGATTGATAATTCAGAGATGAACCATCCCATTCCAAAGATGTTCCCAAGATACTATATGATACTGTATGGGTATAAAGGAGAGATACTAAGATCGAGTAAAGCAGCTCTGAATGGGAAATTCCCTTGAGGAGCACAACACATATATTGAGGTCCCATGAGTCCATTAACGCTAAGTTATCTGTAATTCATCCCAACGGGAAAATCTGAAGGTGAAAGAAGCGCTCAGGTACCGCACCTTTACGCCCAGAACGTGCAGTTGAGTAGACTGTGCTCGCCTCACAGCTGCAAGGAAACCACTTGCGGATAAACTGAACTCCCCTTAGCACGACACACGGTGTTCCGAACTTACCCTCTCTAGAGTAACCAAAGACGAGATCTATGAGTTAATCTACGACTCTGTGTGTGAGATTGGTATCCTGGATATTATGATGCATCTTCGATATCCCCAGAGTTTTCTTTCCGTTCTTTCCCACTATACCCTGTATTAATCCATAGAGTTTTCACGATTTCAAATTATCTGCCAGGCAATGTAGAAATGTTCTGTTCACAGACGACACGACCAGAATATGGCGTCGACGTGGCCAGCGTTATTATGACCAATGTGTCATGAAACGAAACTCATGGGGAGGTTCAGGCATATTGGTTTAGGGTGTAATCGGCCTGAACCAGAGGGTTGGTCCTGTGGTGTTCCAAAATCTTAGTCCAGGGAAGCGGCATCTCAGGCAGTGGTGGCGCCAGCCGTCGGTGGTTGGAGGGGCAAAACTGGGGCAAAGTCCAAGGTTAAGGGGGCAAAGTAACGAGCTTCAACTAGGGGTAAGGAAGTGGGCTCCCCCAGAAAATTTTGAAAAACGGGCTGCCGGAAATGCAGTCTGGCAGTAGTTCAGGTAATGATCGTTGTCAAACAAACGGGCGAATCCCACTAACGAGCGCCAAAGTAAGGAGTACTTATGGAGCGGCGTGAAGCTAGCTTGTTGTTCGTTGTTCGTTGTTCGGTATTCGCGAATACCGAACAACGAGCCAGTTTGTTGTTCGGTATTCGCGAATACCGAACAACGAGCTGGTTTGTTGTTCGGTATTCACCGTATATGGAATAAGTAATATAATAAAGGTACTTTTGTAGGGAACACGCCACAGGCGGGTTTTAATGAGCTTAAATAGACAATAAAACTTCAGGCTTCTGGGAAATAGATTTTAACAACTCCTCTTTCTATCCGAAGAAAGAGTTGTTACATATTGGCGAATACCGAACAACGAGCCAGTTTGTTGTTCGGTATTCGCGAATACCGAACAACGAGCTGGTTTGTTGTTCGGTATTCACCGTATATGGAATAAGTAATATAATAAAGGTACTTTTGTAGGGAACACGCCATAGGCGGGTTTTAATGAGCTTAAATAGACAATAAAACTTAAAACTTCTGGGAAATACATTTTAACAACTTCTCTTTCTATCCGAAGAAAGATCTGTTACATATTGGCGAATAACGAACAACGAGCCAGTTTGTTGTTCGGTATTCGCGAATAACGAACAACGAGCTGGTTTGTTGTTCGGTATTCACGAATACCGAACAACGAGCTGGTTTGTTGTTCGGTATTCACGAATACCGAACAACGAGCTGGTTTGTTGTTCGGTATTCACCGTATATGGAATTATTAATATAATAATGGTACTTTTGTAAGGAACACGCCATAGGCGGGTTTTCGTGAGGTTAAATAGACGATAAAACTTCAAATTTCTGGGAAATAGATTCTAACAACTTCTCTTTCTATCCGAAGAAAGAGCTGTTACACATTGGCGAATAACGAACAACGAGCCAGTTTGTTGTTCGGTATTGGCGAATAACGAACAACGAGCTGGTTTGTTGTTCGGTATTCATCGTATATGGAATTAGTAATATAATAAAAGTACTTTTGTAGGGAACACGCCACAGACGGGGTTTTATGAGCTTAAATGGACAATAAAACTTCAAACTTCTGGGAAATAGATTCTAACAACTTCTCTTTCTACCCGAAGAAAGAGCTGTTACATATTAGCGAATAACGAACAACGAGCCAGTTTGTTGTTCGGTATTGGCGAATAACGAACAACGAGCTGGTTTGTTGTTCGGTATTGGCGAATACCGAACAACGAGCTGGTTTGTTGTTCGGTATTCACCGTATATGGAATAAGTAACATAATAAAGGTACTTTTGTAGGGAACACGCCACAGGCAGGTTTTAATGAGCTTAAATAGACAATAAAACTTCAGGCTTCTGGGAAATAGATTTTAACAACTCCTCTTTCTATCCGAAGAAAGAGCTGTTACATATTGGCGAATACCGAACAACGAGCCAGTTTGTTGTTCGGTATTCGCGAATACCGAACAACGAGCTGGTTTGTTGTTCGGTATTCACCGTATATGGAATAAGTAATATAATAAAGGTACTTTTGTAGGGAACACGCCATAGGCGGGTTTTAATGAGCTTAAATAGACAATAAAACTTAAAACTTCTGGGAAATACATTTTAACAACTTCTCTTTCTATCCGAAGAAAGATCTGTTACATATTGGCGAATAACGAACAACGAGCCAGTTTGTTGTTCGGTATTGGCGAATAACGAACAACGAGCTGGTTTGTTGTTCGGTATTCACGAATACCGAACAACGAGCTGGTTTGTTGTTCGGTATTCACCGTATATGGAATTATTAATATAATAATGGTACTTTTGTAAGGAACACGCCATAGGCGGGTTTTCGTGAGCTTAAATAGACGATAAAACTTCAAATTTCTGGGAAATAGATTCTAACAACTTCTCTTTCTATCCGAAGAAAGAGCTGTTACACATTGGCGAATAACGAACAACGAGCCAGTTTGTTGTTCGGTATTGGCGAATAACGAACAACGAGCTGGTTTGTTGTTCGGTATTCACCGTATATGGAATTAGTAATATAATAAAAGTACTTTTGTAGGGAACACGCCACAGACGGGGTTTTATGAGCTTAAATGGACAATAAAACTTCAAACTTCTGGGAAATAGATTCTAACAACTTCTCTTTCTACCCGAAGAAAGAGCTGTTACATATTGGCGAATAACGAACAACGAGCCAGTTTGTTGTTCGGTATTGGCGAATAACGAACAACGAGCTGGTTTGTTGTTCGGTATTGGCGAATACCGAACAACGAGCTGGTTTGTTGTTCGGTATTCACCGTATATGGAATAAGTAATATAATAAAGGTACTTTTGTAGGGAACACGCCACAGGCGGGTTTTAATGAGCTTAAATAGACAATAAAACTTCAGGCTTCTGGGAAATAGATTTTAACAACTTCTCTTTCTATCCCAAGAAAGAGCTGTTACATATTGGCGAATACCGAACAACGAGCCAGTTTGTTGTTCGGTATTCGCGAATACCGAACAACGAGCTGGTTTGTTGTTCGGTATTCACCGTATATGGAATAAGTAATATAATAAAGGTACTTTTGTAGGGAACACGCCACAGGCGGGTTTTAATGAGCTTAAATAGACAACAAAACTTAAAACTTCTGGGAAATACATTTTAACAACTTTTCTTTCTATCCGAAGAAAGATCTGTTACATATTGGCGAATAACGAACAACGAGCCAGTTTGTTGTTCGGTATTCGCGAATAACGAACAACGAGCTGGTTTGTTGTTCGGTATTCACCGTATATGGAATAAGTAATATAATAAAGGTACTTTTGTAGGGAACACGCCACAGGCGGGTTTTAATGAGCTTAAATAGACAATAAAACTTCAGGCTTCTGGGAAATAGATTTTAACAACTCCTCTTTCTATCCGAAGAAAGAGCTGTTACATATTGGCGAATACCGAACAACGAGCCAGTTTGTTGTTCGGTATTCGCGAATACCGAACAACGAGCTGGTTTGTTGTTCGGTATTTACCGTATATGGAATAAGTAATATAATAAAGGTACTTTTGTAGGGAACACGCCATAGGCGGGTTTTAATGAGCTTAAATAGACAATAAAACTTAAAACTTCTGGGAAATACATTTTAACAACTTCTCTTTCTATCCGAAGAAAGATCTGTTACATATTGGCGAATAACGAACAACGAGCCAGTTTGTTGTTCGGTATTCGCGAATAACGAACAACGAGCTGGTTTGTTGTTCGGTATTCACCGTATATGGAATTATTAATATAATAATGGTACTTTTGTAAGGAACACGCCACAGGCGGGTTTTCGTGAGCTTAAATAGACGATAAAACTTCAAATTTCTGGGAAATAGATTCTACAACTTCTCTTTCTATCCGAAGAAAGAGCTGTTACACATTGGCGAATAACGAACAACGAGCCAGTTTGTTGTTCGGTATTGGCGAATAACGAACAACGAGCTGGTTTGTTGTTCGGTGTTCACCGTATATGGAATAAGTAATATAATAAAGGTACTTTTGTAGGGAACACGCCACAGGCGAATTATAATGAGCTTAAATAGACAATAAAACTTAAAACTTCTTGGAAATACATTTTAACAACTTCTCTTTCTATCCGAAGAAAGATCTGTTACATATTGGCGAATAACGAACAACGAGCTGGTTTGTTGTTCGGTATTCACCGTATATGGAATTATTAATATAATAAAGGTATTTTTGTAAGGAACACGCCACAGGCGGGTTTTCATGAACTTAAATAGACGATAAAACTTCAAACTTCTGGGAAATAGATTCTAACAACTTCTCTTTCTATCCGAAGAAAGAGCTGTTACACATTGGCGAATAACGAACAACGAGTCAGTTTGTTGTTCGGTATTGGCGAATAACGAACAACGAGCTGGTTTGTTGTTCGGTATTCACAGTGTATGGAATCGGTAATATAATAAATGTACTTTTGTCGGGAATACGCCGCAGGTGGGTTTTTATGAGCCTAAATGGATTATAACACTTCGAACTCTTAGGAAATAGATTCTAACAATTTCTCTGCTATCCGAAGAAAGAGCAGTTTCACATTGGCGAATAACGAACAAAAGTTACTTTATTAGAATACTAATTCCATATCTGGTGAATACCAAACAACAAACCAGCTCGTTGTTCGGTATTCGCGAATACCGAACAACAAACCAGCTCGTTGTTCGTTATTCGCCAATACCGAACAACAAACTGGCTCGTTGTTCGTTATTCGCCAATACCGAACAACAAACTGGCTCGTTGTTCGTTATTCGTCAATATGTAACAGATCTTTCTTCGGATAGAAAGAAAAGTTGTTAAAATGTATTTCCCAGAAGTTTTAAGTTTTATTGTCTATTTAAGCTCATTAAAACCCGCCTGTGGCGTGTTCCCTACAAAAGTACCTTTATTATATTACTTATTCCATATACGGTGAATACCGAACAACAAACCAGCTCGTTGTTCGGTATTCGCGAATACCGAACAACAAACTGGCTCGTTGTTCGGTATTCGCCAATATGTAACAGCTCTTTCTTCGGATAGAAAGAGAAGTTGTTAAAATCTATTTCCAAGAAGCCTGAAGTTTTATTGTCTATTTAAGCTCATTAAAACCCACCTGTGGCGTGTTCCCTACAAAAGTACCTTTATTATGTTACTTATTCCATATACGGTGAATACCGAACAACAAACCAGCTCGTTGTTCGGTATTCGCCAATACCGAATAACAAACCAGCTCGTTGTTCGTTATTCGCCAATACCGAACAACAAACTGGCTCGTTGTTCGTTATTCCCCAATATGTAACAGCTCTTTCTTCGGATAGAAAGAGAAGTTGTTAGAATCTATTTCCCAGAAGTTTGAAGTTTTTTTGTCCATTTAAGCTCATAAAACCCCGTCTGTGGCGTGTTCCCTACAAAAGTACTTTTATTATATTACTAATTCCATATACGATAAATACCGAACAACAAACCAGCTCGTTGTTCGTTATTCGCCAATACCGAACAACAAACTGGCTCGTTGTTCGTTATTCGCCAATGTGTAACAGCTCTTTCTTCGGATAGAAAGAGAAGTTGTTAGAATCTATTTCCCAGAAATTTGAAGTTTTATCGTCTATTTAAGCTCACGAAAACCCGCCTGTGGCGTGTTCCTTACAAAAGTACCATTATTATATTAATAATTCCATATACGGTGAATACCGAACAACAAACCAGTTCGTTGTTCGGTATTCGTGAATACCGAACAACAAACCAGCTCGTTGTTCGTTATTCGCCAATACCGAACAACAAACTGGCTCGTTGTTCGTTATTCGCCAATATGTAACAGATCTTTCTTCGGATAGAAAGAGAAGTTGTTAAAATGTATTTCCCAGAAGTTTTAAGTTTTATTGTCTATTTAAGCTCATTAAAACCCGCCTATGGCGTGTTCCCTACAAAAGTACCTTTATTATATTACTTATTCCATATACGGTGAATACCGAACAACAAACTGGCTCGTTGTTCGTTATTCGCCAATACCGAACAACAAACTGGCTCGTTGTTCGTTATTCCCCAATATGTAACAGCTCTTTCTTCGGATAGAAAGAGAAGTTGTTAGAATCTATTTCCCAGAAGTTTGAAGTTTTTTTGTCCATTTAAGCTCATAAAACCCCGTCTGTGGCGTGTTCCCTACAAAAGTACTTTTATTATATTACTAATTCCATATACGATAAATACCGAACAACAAACCAGCTCGTTGTTCGTTATTCGCCAATACCGAACAACAAACTGGCTCGTTGTTCGTTATTCGCCAATGTGTAACAGCTCTTTCTTCGGATAGAAAGAGAAGTTGTTAGAATCTATTTCCCAGAAATTTGAAGTTTTATCTTCTATTTAAGCTCACGAAAACCCGCCTGTGGCGTGTTCCTTACAAAAGTACCATTATTATATTAATAATTCCATATACGGTGAATACCGAACAACAAACCAGTTCGTTGCTCGGTATTCGTGAATACCGAACAACAAACCAGCTCGTTGTTCGTTATTCGCCAATACCGAACAACAAACTGGCTCGTTGTTCGTTATTCGCCAATATGTAACAGATCTTTCTTCGGATAGAAAGAGAAGTTGTTAAAATGTATTTCCCAGAAGTTTTAAGTTTTATTGTCTATTTAAGCTCATTAAAACCCGCCTATGGCGTGTTCCCTACAAAAGTACCTTTATTATATTACTTATTCCATATACGGTGAATAC
Source organism: Patella depressa (assembly GCA_948474765.1). Classification (NCBI taxonomy): domain Eukaryota; kingdom Metazoa; phylum Mollusca; class Gastropoda; family Patellidae; genus Patella; species Patella depressa. The sequence goes on from OX419719.1 coordinate 54,363,332, forward strand.
CGAACAACAAACCAGCTCGTTGTTCGGTATTCGCGAATACCGAACAACAAACTGGCTCGTTGTTCGTTATTCGCCAATATGTAACAGCTCTTTCTTCGGATAGAAAGAGAAGTTGTTAGAATCTATTTCCCAGAAGTTTGAAGTTTAATTGTCTATTTAAGCTCATAAAAACCCGCCTGTGGCATGTTCCCTACAAAAGTACCTTTATTATATTACTAATTCCATATACGGTGAATACCGAACAACAAACCAGCTCGTTGTTCGGTATTCGCGAATACCGAACAACAAACCAGCTCGTTGTTCGTTATTCGCCAATACCGAACAACAAACTGGCTCGTTGTTCGTTATTCGCCAATACCGAACAACAAACTGGCTCGTTGTTCGTTATTCGCCAATATGTAACAGCCCTTTCTTCGGATAGAAAGAGAAGTTGTTAAAATGTATTTCCCAGAAGTTTGAAGTTTTATCGTCTATTTAAGCTCATAAAAACCCGCCTGTGGCTTGTTCCTTACAAAAGTACCTTTATTATATTAATAATTCCATATACGGTGAATACCGAACAACAAACCAGCTCGTTGTTCGGTATTCGCGAATACCGAACAACAAACTGGCTCGTTGTTCGGTATTCGCCAATATGTAACAGCTCTTTCTTCGGATAGAAAGAGAAGTTGTTAAAATCTATTTCCCAGAAGCCTATTGTCTATTTAAGCTCATTAAAACCCGCCTGTGGCGTGTTCCCTACAAAAGTACCTTTATTATATTACTTATTCCATATACGGTGAATACCGAACAACAAATCAGCTCGTTGTTCGTTATTCGCGAATACCGAACAACAAACTGGCTCGTTGTTCGTTATTCACCAATATGTAACAGCTCTTTCTTCGGATAGAAAGAGAAGTTGTTAGAATCTATTTCCCAGAAGTCAGAAGAAAGAAAGTTGTGAGAATCTGTTTCCAAGAATTTTGAAGCTTTATAATCCAGTTAGGCTTATAAAAACCCGCCTGCGGCGTGTTCCCTGCAAAAAATCTTTTATTACATTACTAATTCCAAATCTAGTGAATACCGAACAACAAACCAGCTCGTTGTTCGTTATTCGCGAATACCGAACAACAAACCAGCTCGTTGTTCGTTATTCGCGAATACCGAACAACAAACTGGCTCGTTGTTCGTTATTCGCGAATACCGAACAACGAACAACGAACAACGGGCTAACTTCACGTCGCCGGGTATGGGCGACCTCCCCCAGAAAAATTTTGAAAAATTGAATGTCGGAAATGCTGTCCGATCTGAGACCAAAAATGGCAAACGAACGGACTTGTGAACCTCAACGAAGTACTCTCGTGAGCGCCAAAGTACTTGTTGGGGTTTTTGGGACCTCTCCCAAGAAAATTTTGAAAATAGACTGTTGGAAATGCTGCCTGACAGTATTCAGACACCGATCGTAGAGATAAATGAGCTGGTCGGATAGCCGTCTGTCGCCTATTCACTAGGCTTTCCTACCCCAGAGAGGAAAGTGTCAAATGAAATTCAATGAAGTCCCCAATAATTTGAAAATTAGACTGCCTGAAATGCAGTCTGGCAGTATTTCAGGTATTGATCGTGGAGATAAATAGAGCTTAACTGATACCGGCTGCCGTCAAATCACTAGTTTATCCGACCAGAGAGGAAAGTGTCAAACGGGCGGAGTGAGTGACTCAAAGTGAATGAATATTTTCGCCACTATATTTTGTAAAATAGACTGCCGGGAATGCCGCCAGGTATCATTTCAGACACTGGTCGTCGAGATAAATAGAGCTAGCCAGATAATGTTCGTCGCCAAATCACCAACTTATTCGAACAAAGAGGGAGGTGTCAAACGAGTGTATCAAGTGAATGCATATTCTCGTCGAGTTGAACCAAAACTTTGAGGATCGTAAAAAGCACTTCTCGAGTAGGTTTACAGCAGGATGGGCTTGGTAAAAAATCACTCGACATGCAAGTCTATGACTGAATTGGGATGTGGGATTCAATCACCGTAGAAGGTATTGATTACCAAAACGTATCACAATTTTTGTTTTTATTTTCTAAAATTATTAGGGGGGGGGGGGAACAGGCGGAAGACCAGATTTATAGGGGGGTGGGGGCATTTGCCGCCACTGATCACAACAGTGCACTACATCGATCAAGCTATCAGACCCCACGTCATACCACAGTCCACACGTCTTCGAAACAACGTTTCCAAGCATGACAACGCCTGTGCCCACACCGCCAGAGTTACTCGTGACTTTCTGCAGCAGAACGATGTCGAGGTTATGCACTGGCCAACCCATAGCCCGGACTGAAACCCGATTGACATCTTCGGGATGAAATTCAGAGGAGACTTAATAATGTCGTATCGAGACCAAACAAAGCCGATGAATTGCGTCAGGCTTTTCTAAGAGTGTGATTCTAGGAGTCAATGGCGTTCATCAAATGTCTGGTCCACTACAGCTCTGTGAAAATGTTTAGTAGTATATACATGTAGATATAAATGAGCAGATAGATGGGAATACAAGTAGGTACTAAAATGTTTCACCTTTCATCAAGTTAATACCAGTTTATTCCACAAAGATGCTGACCGTTGGTTGAAAATTTTTACATTATATTGATCAAAAAATACACCCAGTAGTTTTCTAAAACACAGCAAAAGCGCGTAATGACGAGCAATCGAATTGCTGACATACCAAGGACTTGACCAACTCCACTTCCCAACACCTGTAAATTCAATGAACGTGTAGAGCTGTATGATATTTTCGTATTATTCATTTTTAGCGTCAGGTTGGTTCTTAAAACCAAATTCAATTCATGACATCATATACCGCGAATTTCGATTTTAATTGTAAATACAGTAGGCCTATTAAAGGTATCTTTGGAATGTGTTTAATTAGCTATTATAAATAATTTGTCGTGCATGGATGAAATGTTATTGTGAGTGAAACTTACTTTTGTTTGGTTTTGAACAAAATATGTCGTGTTCTCTTTTATAGCTACATTTTGTTTGTTGTTGGGGTTTTCTTTCGGAAAAGGCACAATTAACAATGGTTGTAAAGTTATGTTTTAATTTTTCAATTCAAATTGTCGTGTAACGGGTTTAAAATAAACTGCTTGTTCGCTTAGTCATCATGGTGTGAAATTCTGCAAAAAGTAGTGTTGGCGTCTGACTAGAGTGGTGTGTACTTATCTCCCCTTAATTGATACAGCATTCCCTTTCTATTTTATGCTGACTAACAATATGGGGTTTAATACGCACTCATCTACTCATGTACAACCGGGGAATCCAAACCTCGCCAGTTGAGTCAGTAACACATTTTATGATACAACGCGCATGCGCTAACCAATCCACCAATACTGAATAAGAAAGATGCAAAATAAGATACAACTTTTCATGAACACGGTTATCATTCATGAACAAATTGCTATGTTCCTTTCTTTCCTGCATTTGCCGTTGTACTTTTCGCGGTACCAAAGACACCGCTAAGGGAATTACAAGGTTAATCAATAACAGTCAGTCATAGGTGGATTTAATTTGATTCGACAAGATGTTAAGAAATAATAATGTTCTTCGCTGTGGTACTAATATACATTTAGCATCGTCGAATACGTTACGACGCTGTCCATTTTTCACAGGCCGTGGTGCAGTTTTAATGTCTTGGCCAGCAGAAATGTTGCTGGAAGTAGTGACAACAGATATATGTCAACACTTTTTTCATCAAGGTCACTAGAAAATTATCAGCAAGTTAATTGGAACACATAGCACGCGTTACGGTTGCGAATATATGCCCCGAAACGTCAATAAGATCATGTCCCTGAAGCAATGACTGCGAGTTGTACAACATCTGGTCGTTGCTAGATTACTTCACAATCCTCGAACTAATAGATGCGTTATCTATAGACACGTGAACAGTTAGTAGCCACCAATCAGAGGCTGTGGCATTGCTAGCTCCACGGAAACCTTGACATTGAACGAACCTTGAACTTTGCAACTCGATTATCACAAGTAGACATTTTAACTTGAAATCAAGAGACTTGTTATTTGCGACGATCGAGGAATCTTAGGCTGACAAGTTGGACTCGTACCCAATCGAAATATGCAGGGTATTACGTGAAGGCCTTGACAAGATGTACGTCACGTGTAGTTAAAGCGAGATCAAGCCTTCTAGTGAAGATGCTGTAAGATACGGACTGACGACCCACTTAGCAACACTGTCCAACGCCATGAACACTGTACAACGCCATGGTTCCTACTGATCCATAGGAATGGACAGGAATTCTGGAATCAGATGCTCTTTTATTAATATTTAGCCAGTTTTTCCGTCGCAGAAACATAATGTTCACATATAAAAACAATCCCCCAAAAATCGACGACATCCAAAAAACTATAAATATTGAACCACAAATTTAATTCTAATTTCTTAAATCATTTATTTCTTGTTAACAGTGTATAATAATTAATCATTAGAAAAAGGGTATATTACAGGGTTCAAAGGTGAAACATGTTAAAGGTTAAATGTCAAAGTTCAATCCAATTTACAGCATTAATATACATGTGTGTATTTATATATATATTTATATTATAATAACATTAAATAATAACAGAAAAAGACAATAATAACAGAAAAAGTAATTTAAAGAAACTGTAATTATTTTTCTAGCAACTCTCCTTATGTACATACACATATAGTTTATTTTTATTTCATATTTTAATTCTATACATATAATGGCGGTGGCGATAAAATAACTTAATAAAGAAGATAAGCTAAAATTATACATCACAATAATTTTTGTAAATGAAATGAAGAATTGGTAATCTTTGAAGTACTGGTCCAGACAATGGACCTTATTTTCCAAAAAAAGGTTGATTTAAATGGAATCCTGTAAGCTTGTCATTTCCTTTGAACAGACATATGGTACTATGAGTTACCATGAATTAACTTCAGTACTGCTGATTAACTAAAGGCACACAAGTTGCCATGGATTAACTAAAGCACTGCTGATTAAAAAAAAACATCGTTTCTTTGGTCCAATAACTGAAAAGATATACTACAGGTAAGTCAAGGGTTCCACTAGTTCACAAGTATGTCTAGATTTTAACCATTGACCGAGCTATTAAATCTTGAACAAGCCACCAGTGAGGCTAATGATCCTCAATCAATCCCAAAATAATAAGGTGCCACATATTAATCAATTGAAGATTTATCTTTTCGTAAAGCGTCGAGCAACCGAACTGCTAATCTAGCTTACCTGAGCATAAAATACTCATAATCGAACCTAGTCAAGGCTTTGGTGTCGTGAAACTATGTACACCAACATTCATCACTCTCCCTAAATTAGACACAAAATTATCGTGATCCAAAGCCTAAGCAGTAAATGCCAATCGTCGAACGAAGTCAAAGCATTCACATAGTAAATACCTACACAGAGTTCGTAGCTGATTTAGAAGAATTATTGTATCCGCGACAGGCGGACGAACCCATAAACAAGTGCTCAACTTTCTTCGAAAGGTGGGTGACAGTAAGAAATTATATTAATAAGCGAGTGAGTTATTTCATGAAACCTTCGATACCTTAATGGAAAAGTTTGATAATTTTACATTTCCTATAAAGACATACTGAATTCCTCGAACTGGGTAACTCTAATTTCATTGTGCCCTCGGTGAAAAATTTGAATAAGACTATAATAATGGTGTTCGGAATTCTACAAAAACAGATAAAAAGGATTAAATCGTTAAGCGATATAATTCTATAAGGCGCCTCTTGAGCTCCCAACAAGAAACTTAGGTGCATAGAATACTGCATATACGTAATTAATTATAATATTATATGAATAGTCATCATAAATACAATATTATTTACATATAATTTGCATATCTGTAAAAGTGAACCGTGGAAGACTAATATATTTTCAATAAATTAAACTATTTAAATATATTGAACTATCTTTGAAATTGCACAAACGCTCAAATAGTTAAACAAAATGATCTCATTTAAAAATCACCTAGGTTTTGTTTATTAACATAGCATGTTAATGCCGAAATAACACTTTGGCTGACTGTCAGCCAATAAGTTTTACACTTTGGTTGGCTGTCAGCCAGTATTACACTTTGGTTGGATGTCAACCAGTATTACACTTTGGTTTACTGTAAACAAGTATTACACTTTGATTGGCTGTCAACAAGTATTACACTTTGGTTGACTGTTGACTGTCAACAAATATCACGCTTTAGTTGACTCTCAAAGTGTACTACATTTTGGTTGACTGTCAACCTCCTTTGCCCCTTTTCTCATTGATTTTAATATAGCTTATCCTTGTAACCGGAGTAAAATAAAGCGAGGATGCTATCAGAAATAGAAACATTCTCTTCACGTCACTCCTACAATTTTGATTTAAATAAGAGGGCCGAGTGTCTTTACCCTTGATCAATAAACTGGCGAAATCTTAACTATTCGTTGTGGGTTTGAATTTAAGTTTGTGGTATCATACAAGATTCTAGCCAAAGAGGCATTTCTACGTGGGCTTGAAATCGGTTAAAACCAATTAAAGAGTTGTCTCCACTTTTGTCCAAAAATGGTATTAAGAGCAAAGAGTAAAATTGAAAACTACACAAATAAATAATACTAAAAAAAATGCATGATAATTATTTCCTTTGGCAGATTTAAAATCTTCTGATACTGTACAGCATATTGATAAGGAAGATAACTCTTAAAAATTGAAGAACTACCTCTTCTTTGTTTTAATGAACTTATTTCCATAGAAAGACAGATTGTTCCTTCAAATAAAATTAAAATAAATTAAACAGAAAAAATGTTCAATATTAAGTTGTATGCAGGCCTATATTATATATATATACACTTAACTATTCTGAAATCAAATACAAGCCATGACAGAGTTGTCTGCCTTATTAGAATAAATATAATATGGAATCATTCAGACGTATGGATTAACAATTAACACACAAACCAATCAAAATCAAATGGCGCATTTATACATACGAAATTTATCTACAATTCACGAGAGTTTCCCTCATCGTGTAGTTTATGCCGTGTTACAGGGTACATTGGAACATCCTAAGTGACAAATGACATCTGATGACAGTTATGTTCTAATATAAAAAAAAAAGACCAAATAGACCGTAAATTTCCTCGATTACTTAAAGGAGCTAAATCGCTAACATTTGGGACCTAGAAATTGACACAAGCGGGTCGCAACGCATATAATACTGTAATATGAATATATATAAACTGATTTACATTCAATGGTTTCCGTTTTTACTCTAATTTCAAATCAGTTATGTTCGACGAAATAAGCCAGCAGTGTCAATCGAATGGAAAATTCTAGCGTCTAGTTATTCAAGTCTACATGTGCCGTTTGGTTTGGTGCAATGTTTCTAGCATCGGTACTCGAGTGTCTTGATAGAACTGGGTCTGAAACGCATGATGGAACACGATTCGTGTACAAATTGTAAAATATTTATTTTGTCTTAAATATTGGATATTAGAAGCCCACCTTTTCCCGGTAAGATCAGATCATCAATTTTGATTTAAATTGACAAATAATTCGTGTTTTCAATGTTGAAGATTTTGGATGATTTTGAGTTAGAGACATGGCTACTTTGCTTTTCACATCGATCAGTCTAATGAAGGCGAGCTATTATCGATTCGGCCGCAGAGGATAAGGTAAATAATACTTATGTTTTTCTTTATTTAATCTTTGAAAGTAATATATATCAAATCTCAAGCTGTGCTGATAATATTTGGCACATGGAACCTTGCCAATCCTGCTCTACCTAAATAACTGTTCAAAGAGAAAGGGGTTAAAAACGTGTTCCCCTATTCTGTCGATTCAGAACTTTCTAGTGGAATATTACGTGGGATAACTCTTTTGCTTGTGCTTTCATCTTCCAGTCACTTAAATGTCCGTTTTTATGATTAATGGCAACCTATCCTATCTAGCCATCCTTCCCCATGTAAACTAACAACTAGTTTGTGAATAATGAATGGTGTTAAGGTCCTCGTTTCCTGCACTACAGGATACCACATCGGAAGATCCCAGGAAACTGTTTCGCCCAACACCGGGAGCAAACCTGAGATCCCCTGATGAGCAACACAATGGGACAGCAATATTTGTCAAGAAATATGATGTCAGATGTCAGACTAAATGAGTTCACCTTTAAGCAAAGGTCATCCGAAAGACAGATTTGGTCAAATTAAAAGCTAATGAAATACAATACGACTGCCCCAAAATAGATTGCCGGACACCGAAACATACGCCAACCGCAGCTAAGTCATCCCCGAAGTCCACAAAGGTCGTCGCATATGCATTTTGTTTTTGTAGATGACACTGATCTAGTATCAGAAATAATTATGATTCAATTGGCATCTAAATCTTTCTAGGGCTAACATTTATTATACAAAACTGTTGATAACTTTAGCTTATCGAGTGATCGGAAATCGGGGTTTTCAAATTGAAAAGGGTGATAATACTGATAAATAAGACTATAATTATCATAATTGATGAAAATCAATGGTGTCTTCGGCTCCTGAACGTGAACACCATATAAATCTAAAGTCAATCGGATGATCACAAGAAATTGTGGACGACGACTCAAAGATGAATAAACAAATTACTATGGAAAATGTTTTGAAATAAAATCAGGAATATGATCACTAGCTGTTCACTACTAGCGACTAGATTGACGTTTATGTATTCGTCAAATATTTACATACTGGTACATGATATCACGACACAGTCTATATCATTATATACAATAACATATACACGTCATAATTCGTCATCTTGTACACATGACATCAGACTTGACGCTGCTAAAATCCTTGATATATTATTTACTTTGGGGACTTTAAAGGGACGGGTAACATTTTATTAACCTCGGGGTTTAAATAACAATCTGTGAATCTCAAATAGGGCAACTGTAAGGTCATCCTTCCCCATCTATTCCAGGCTTTGACACATTTTTCATACTTTTATAGCCCAACAATATCTTCTTTCGCATTTTTACTAAATAAATTCCGTTGTCTTATAGAACTACTTCCGTTATCCCCAGTTTTTTCTTTTACCACAGAAGATCCATATGTATTTGTCGTGCGATCTTTTAAAAATTGATTTTTCTTATACCCGTCCCACTCCTTTTTAAATGTCCAAGGTCGTGTCATAGTTATCCCCCAGCTTCGTCTAGCCTACGTCATGTGACTTCCGACAGACACGGGTCGTCGAAAATGCATAGATAATTCGATTTGAAACGTGGAACGTTTCATAGCACAGATAAAACAACAAACAAACTTTCTGAAAGCCCATAAGGCAGTTTGGCGCACCACACATAGCAAACATTTTTCACACTTTATTACATGTATATACTGTCAGAATTGACGTCATCGTTGCCATGGTAGCACCCTTTGAGAGATCAAACTATAGCACAAAAGTAAGAATAGGATAACAACGGGAGATAATCGCACTCTGCTTGTCGAATTACACAAATGCTTTCCACACATACATAAATATCCGTTATTATTTCTCTCTGTTCGGCACACGCCGTCTATTAATGTTAATTGAAAGTTTATATCGGCTGAACACACTCTCTCGATCACCAGTACACCTGCAACGAATACAAAGATAAAAGAGAATATATAAAGGTATAACGTTATATCAACACGTGTCCATAAATCTCTCTTTTACTTGGACATTTGATATACATAGCCGCTGCTAGTTAGCATAAAGGAGTGGATTTGCTCGATACATATACAGCAAGAGAATGGCACCCAAATGGAGACCATAAGAATAAAGATAGGCTGGCACTGCCAGGCAGGATACGCCCACATTTTCGAGAGATGGATAGAGAACAAGCAATACCGAAAGTGATTTTTATTTACATCATTACGTCCTGTATTTCATACTGTATTGGGAGCAGCCATTTAGTAGGTCAGTTCCAGTCTGATATTCATGAAATTCGAAGCCGACAATGATTATGGTGTGACGGTACACAACCTAGAAATGTGCCTTTTCATCAAAATCGGATAAGAATTGTGACCTGTAGAGAGTTCACAACCATGATATACCATATTTTTTACACTATTCGCGTACAAACGGCGACCATTTCGTCCGGCAATTTTGGTACGATTTTCACGAAATTAGAACTCAACTTTCTCATCAAAATCGAATTAAAATTGTGACCTATACAGGGTCCACAACCATGATATACCATTTTTTAACAGTATTCGCGTACAAACGACGGCCATTTTGTCTGTCAATTTTGGTCCGATTTTCCCGAAATTCAAACTCAACCTTCTTTACGGTGTAACGGTTATATAATCAAACGTTTTTTTAAATAGGAAAATAATTGTGACCTCCAGAGGGACCACAAGCTAAAAAGGGTGATTGTTTGGACAATCAGGGGCCATAATTCAGGAAATTACATTCCGATAGCCGCAAATATCCAAAGGAACCAAGATCTTTGGGTTACAAACATGCATGTCAAGTTTCATCAAAATCGGTTCAAAATTGTGACCTCTATAGGGTCCACAAGCTAAAAACGTGATTTTTCGTACAATCAGGGGCCATAATCCATGAAGTTTTGATCCGATACATGCCAATATCGAAAGCAGCTGAGATCTTTTGGGGATATTTATATCACCTGTGTGGAAAAAAGCAATTCAATATTTACATTTTAAAGAGTTCCAAGAAGGGTAGATGAAGCAAGTCAGTTCGGATGTACCTTCACATGGACTTGCTCAACGTCACTAACAAACAGACGTTGCCTATCGACTTGGGTCTATTTGATCAAGTGTGACAGCTGCTCCACAAGATCGCTTCATACGTCACCTATCCCAGGATCATGAACAGTATTTTGGCAGAACTGATAGCAAGAAGCATGTTGAACTACTTGCCACCCGGCTATTGAGAAATTCTACAGTGCCCTTGACGGTGTCTACACTTGATGCAGGTTATTTTCACTGCGAATGGCATCTGCCCGGTGTTTGAAACCTCTGTAATGTCATTTGGTTACTGTTTTAAGCTGTTTAGCTTACAAGTAATTCATTCCACTATTGTAAACCGACATTAGTAATTTGTCTTTTACTCACATAACATAGTGAATTGATGATACATTCTCAGTGGCAGATTGGGTGTTAAACTTCTACCAGGAAAACTTGTAAAGTGGCCCACTTAATCCCAAGAGGTACACAGGGAATCAGATAAAAGTAACGGTTTTAAGGAGGTCCATTGGGAAATTCGCCGATATTCCGTTGGACCAGTACGCCACTTTGTATACATATTAGAGTGACTTGTTCGCAAGATTTGGAAGAGTAACTCGGTATCTAGAACGCCCTCGAGGTAACAGATATGCACAAGCCAGCATTGACTATGGCAAGCGAATACTTAAACCATTTGTATATAGGAATGTCCTAGAAGTCTATGAACCGGCGTTGTTTCAATAGTAGATGATCCCCAACCCACCCCTTCAATAAAAAAAATATCTTTTCTTACCGAGTTTGTAGTGGGTCCATTTTAAGCAGACTCCCTGAGAGCAGACCTTTTTAACTGGTGGATTAATCTTCAAGTCTATGGGATCAGCACAGGAACTGTTATCTGCTGTCCCAGAACAGACGTAACATTTTATAGGTTCTGAAATAGAGAAGTACACTGTCATTTCATATTTCATCACAATCAATCATGGTAACGCTGATCGCATAAAATACAGATTACGTTTCGGGCACTTCAAAATAAAACAGTGTCATGATTTTCGGAAAGGGGTCAGGAAGAATGGAACCTTAACAACGATCTAACTTGGTTTTTATAGTTAATAATGACAAAAAGACCATTTTATGTCGTATTCTTGCGAGATAAAGACGTTTTATCTTTTTTGACCAGGAACTGCTGAATTGGACACGATGTGCAACTCCTCGAAAAGGCCCAAGACAAGACTCCGCCAATTCATTTACGATCAACCATGAATTTGGCATGTCTGCTCTTATACATGTAATTATTAATTACATGTATTGGTAACTAGAGTAAGCGTAATATATTCTATTAAATCAACAATCAATCTTTAGGAACAGTCTAATCACTAAATTATATAATTTCATTAATAATTTATATAATGTATATGATAACAATCATCTTTTATAAATGACATTTAATAACTTTTAGTTTGCTTTTCGGGGTGTTAGGTCTGCAAAGTAGTTGTTTCTAAATGTAATGCACTTAGTGGTTCAAATCCTGCCATTCTAATAACATGTTTTAGCTTAATGGAAGGTCATTCCCTTTTAATGAATGGGTGATATGATTTGAATCTGAAGGAATCACTATAGCATCCGGCATAAATACTACTCACTGATTTAATCACCCGACCTTCAGGGGACCATTCATGGATTGTGGAGTCATTTTTCTAATGGTTTTTGTATTAAGTGAAATCACGCGACCTCTACAGGCCTGTATAAATATTTTACATATATATTATTAATTTTATCTTCTTACAAGGTGTTGTGATCACCAAAACCTGAATAAATCATTGACAATACTGCACAACAAATTATTCATTAATCAGTTTGTTTTATTTTTAGGCAGAGTGGTCTGTATGATATAAGATGTTGTTATTTGCATTACCAACCTTGACCACTTTCATAATTACATTACTTTAATTAAGTTAGGTTCCCTTCAAGGTAATTAGAAAGGTGTATATACATGTATATATTATCTTATATTTCTTTTTATCACCGGCTACAGAACCCTTGTCGAAATGTCGCTCAATAATTGTAGTCTATTCCATAGAATTGTGACTTTTATATTCCAGTTCTGTGATTAAACGTCATTGAAACAAAATATCAAATCAAGTGAATGGATCAAGATGGCTTCGATGACGCCATGGCCCCACTCGGCCTTGTTTCGTAGTACGCTCGTACTTGTTTTAAATAGAAAACAAATCCTTATTGCCTGTACTACTATATATGTTGTAAACCATTATTTGTACAGCTTATTATTTATGGTGTACATTCCAAACTTGTTGTTGTTGAACTAACGTGCCATAGATATGATTATAAAATGGTTGATATAATCCAATAATACCAACCAGACTATAAACTCACTCTATGAACTTTGACCTAATATTGATATTCATGCTGGGAAAGACAATAATACTGTAGATTATAGGCAAAGTTAATGTCTCGTGATCTCGTTCTGGAATTTTCAAGACGTCATGTTATATTTCAGATAGTTTAAACAACTGATATATATTAAGCCCCCAACAATTCATCTTTTTAACAGTTTACAAGATAAAGATACTCTTCATGAAGGATGTGATAATAGGGCGTCAAGAAATAGACAAAACATTGTCCTGCATCATATTCACAAACATTAAAAGTCAGGATATCCAGTGGGAAATAGAATGAGTTGTCCAGAGGTGTTTTAAATTTCAAATACTCCCACCATGGGTTCCAACTTAAGCAGGGGGATGCCTCGCGATTTCGAAACTTCCCGCATATCTTCTTTTATGACCTTGCCACAATTTCTCCGAAATTGAAATATACAACATGACGGAGACAACAATCAGCGGACTTCCTAAATAGGAAATATCAATACTCTAGGTGAAGTAATATTGGATGTCCAGGAAGAATATGCATACTCTTAACGTGTGACGTGTACATCAACCGAATCATCTGTAATATCACTCGAGATGTAATATCACTCGTACAGACTTTACAAGGGGGTGTAATGGACAAACAGATGGATGCCTGTGATAACAACGTGATATACTACTACTATAAACTATCACAGATTGCCCAATATACAAGGATCTATAAACTGTGACACACTTTACTAATTTCATCTCAGATATTACACAAATAATTTCCCATTTCACAAGTCATTGAGGCGTGAAATTAAAATTCTAGGTAATGACTTGTATGACAATGTGCCAAGATAGAAAGGCATCAAAGAGCAAAGACCACCAATAGAACCAAATAGTGTCTTTACGTCATTGTCTAGTGTGATTTGAAATCTTTGATCAGATATATACGTCTACAAAGTATAGTCTTAAATTGACAACAGTTACTTATACTATCTTGTGGTGGTAGGTTGATTCGTCTCCTCGGTGGTAAATTATGACTTGTAGTGTGGTGTAAATGATTGATGGATATAGAAGCAAATAATGTCACGATATCCCCATAGAAAATAACCATCATGTTTTATTGTGACCAAATGAACAACGTACGGCAAGATGAGCTCAATGTCATTTACTTATTATCAACGCGTTTCGATTATTAGCAGATAATTGCTATTCAAGTTTTGCGATTGAATATGTACAATAATTATTATTGAGAATCTTTTCAAAACTAACTACAGCGTTGATTTACTATTTAAACCCATCGCCACTGGGTCTTGCAAGTAGTTTTTTGATATCATCCCCAATCGAATTATTACCAGTACTGCTGTTCAAGTACTGCCATCGAATTCCGAGGCGTACAATAATTATTATTAAAAAAAACTTTCAAAACAAACTATCCTACGCAGGTTGTGATATGATAAATAGTCATGGACACTTGACATGCTTTGAGAGTATGTTCACAGATGAGGAACTTATCGCCCCGACAGAACCACTGAGCTGCACGTGCCTCACGCAATGGCGCCACACACGTGGGATGGGTTCATTGTCAAATAATTGTCTTGCATAAGATTTACTGCTTAGCGTATCTTTACTTTAGTGTGTTAAATTTGCAATGAGACGTCTTCAACATGATGAACGTTTAGGTGCTATGGCATGCTTCAAATGGGTTTACATATCGAGCAGTAGCCAACGTGCTTAATGTGTCATAGCCTGTGACCAGCAGTCTGTGGAACCGGTACCAACAACACACAACGTTGATGATAGACCTCATTCTGGAGCCACTACACGAGCCCAGGATCGATACATTCGTACACAGATATTGCGAAATCGAGGACAAATGGCCAATCACCTTTCTGTAAACTTGTACCAACTTACACCCCAAATGATTGGAAATCAGCTACATGCAGCCAATCGGCATGCGCGCCGACCGCGTATTGTGCCTCCATTATTTCGCCAACACATGGCAAACAGGCGTCAATGATGTAGACAGTGTAAAAATTCGGGTAATCGTCGATGGGATCGTGTAATGTTCTCAGGTGAGTCCAGATTTACTCTGGATTTCACCGATAGACATGCTCGCGCTTGGAGGAGTGTAAATGCCCTTTGCTCAACGTGCAGGTAGACGTTTCATTTTTCAAGATGATAATATCTGTGGCCACCCCGCACATGTCGTGAATGACTACCTCCAGCGTCACCATATTGTCCATATGCCTTGACCAGCCACGAGTCCTGACCTTTCCCCTATAGAGAATGTCTGGGACATGACCGGGAGACGTATTCGTGATTGAGCGGTTAATCAGGAGGATGCCACGACGAATTGCTGAAGACAAAAATCAAAAACGTCGATTTTCACTTTTGACAACAGGGTCGTCAGATAAGCCGCCCATATGAACTGTTTATTTTCATGTGTATAGGCAAATTGGCCTGTTATTAACATGCACTGGTTACCTCTAATAAAACAGCAGTGCTTTTCCGCGGTTTGGTATTGTTTCTGAATACTCCCTATATAAAGATTGATCTACTATTTTAAACCCATAATTGCTTGATTGTGTGCGTGTATCTTCGATGTCATCCTCAGTCGAGGAGGATGTTAAGCCCCACTAACGAAAGAACGATTGATCTTGGATTCCGACGCCAAGGAGCAGTTGGAAAAAACTCAGGTAATTACATTAAAGACTTGTAAAGATGGAACGCGTGATTTTGTGCGGGAATTAAATCTTCGGCCCTAAAGAGGAAGTCATTTTACGGAGAAAACATCTTTGGAATTCAATTTAAAAATTACACACGAAAACATTCGATCAGTTTTGATGTAAAATTAACTGGTTACACAAGCAGTTACCGAAGTTACCGCCGTTGGGATGAGTTGATTTGACAGTAAATGTTTTTACAATCAATGAGTATACGATTAGAGAGCAGACAAAATGTCGAACATCAGACTAACTAGATCCTGTTATATAATATAAACTACTGCCTTCAGACTTATCGACTTCACCTCTTCCACGCAACAATGAAAGTTTTAAAGGAAACGTTTCCGTTTCAAAGAAACGTTGGACACTTCCAACGGCAACCGACCCCAATAGACAGAAAGGGGACACCACTTCCGCTGAAGCATCAGTCAACTTTTACTTGAAAAGACCACCTAACAATGAACAACCTCCACACATATAGGCATCATCAAAACTTTATTTTGTTTTTTAAACTGCCACCAATGAACGGGAACTCCAAAAACTGAACCTTTAATGGAACTACTACGTACTACTGGAAAGGAATCGCAAAAATAAAGTGGTGATGCATTGATTTTACAGATTGTGCCTCCCCAGAAAAAAAAATAAAATATGTCACTGCAGAGGAGCCGACAGCGAACTGAATTTTTCCACATTTTTGCTACTAGAATAGGTATACTCCTATAATATTCACTGTGGGGTCAGTTCTACAAAGTGGTGCTAGCCCCATACGCCACTCTCTTCTGTTCTTGTAGACAATTAGTTTGTGACCGGAAATAGCCGTTCAGGAATCATGGGGTTGTTCTAGACAACGGTCGAACTAATTGATGATAACTAATATGTTGTCGCTATGGCCACATCCATATTAACTCCCCCTTGGCTGGCTGCAACTTCTAACTCATTCTGAACATAGAAATTCATCTACTTCATACTTCGAGAATAGAACTTTGTCCTACATGGCCACCATATCCAAATATTTTTTGACTAGTATACTGTTTTGTAGTGGGGTTCTTTACTCCGTTTCACACCTGTCATACACACAGAGACTAAATCAACTTTTTCAATTTTATTGAAGGGAAGCGAAATATATACTTCTCAAAATTGTCGAAGAATATTTATTGATTTCGACTAAAGGACTTAAGATGTCGGTCAACTACCTTAGTGTCGGTTCTTAGACTTATTGAGATAGCCTAAGTTTAGTATGCGTCTTACTAGTTCCTACGTTATTAGGGCATACTTGGTCAAATATTAAATTATTATGCAAGAAAGTTTTAGAAGACCCGCTTAACAACGGCATTAAAACCTTCGAAGTCATTTTTAAACAAAATCTTTCACTGAAACAGGGTGCGCCTTGGGGTAATAATATTATCTAAAAGAATCAAATAAAATCAGTAAATTGTGATTGAATCTTTTCTATCTGCTTGTGTGATCAATTGAACTTTAAATGCCAGTAAATCAATTTGGTACACACACATTAAGAAAAGAAAGTCGATTTGACCTAACGTTCATAAACCTTCTACAAAGAAATTGTGTTATCGCCTAATTATTATTTTATATTTCTAACCAAATATCAATTAAAGTCGCATATTTCACCGTATATATTATCGCAGCTGCTACCAGAATTTAAGAGCACTGCTTAAAATCTCAATACATTACAAGCACAAAATGAATTAAGAAATATTCGGACTTTTTTTTTATATCGGTATACATACAAATTGATCAAATGGCGGGATACATCAAATGTTTCTATGCTAGTATTCTCTGATTATATACATCTGGCGCCAATCGGCACGCGCAACACGTGTGCTCGTATTCCATTGACGTCATCAAGATTGGTGCGGAATGTTGTGGTATCATCTCGGGATCAACACTAGCACTTTTTATAGTTTATGTAAAATGAATTAAATGATGGGTTATCTCTTAGAAGAGAATTTATTCAACGGTCGGGAGAAATTATATCTATAATCATACTCGCATTTCACTCCTCGAAACAGACATGAAATAACCAAAGTCTAATAGAATAGTTGAGAATTTTAAATTCACAACATAGCAAAAGAGACAGAGGAATTCCATTTATTGGCTATAGTAAAACATGCGTAGGCCTAACTAAATTTATAACTCCAGGAACATAAGCAATACAATGCACTCCTTTCGATATTGTTTAACCAAAACATAACTTGCAGTCTACCTGGGACCATGTCAGGTCGTAACGTAGGCCTAGAAGCAAAATCATTAGTGTAGCCTAATCCACTAGCTCGGCTCAGGCTTACATCAATAGGCTATGGGTTGCTTTCGAAAGCGAAAAGTGATAAGTCTTACATGCAGCTTTATGACACTTATCTTTTGTAGTAGGAATAATCTATAGCAAACCGATGTCTAACACAGCTAATTCCATTTCAGCCACCCACAAAATATAAAAATGAAAAGCGAATTCGTCTTATTTGAAACTTTCATCAAGTCTAGCCTAATTGTGTACGGTACCAAACAAATGTTGATTAATTTATTGTCTATTGTGTCTGGGTTCATTAGTGACAAACTGTGTCAAACGCTGGTTTTTTTTTCAGTAGGCCTACTGTAGCCAACACCTTTCGGGCAATATGTTTTATTGAGCATTGCCTTGGTAGGCTAACGGTAGGCTAATGACCTCAAGCTAGTTGTGTAGCCCTGGCTACTCGTCCACCCCAAATGAAGCGTATCACTGCAGCTATTATCTGCAATCTAATCCTGATCACCCGCCCAATCACCACCGTCTTCTGGTCAGAATAATCCTAATCATTGGTCATGTATGGTTTATTCAAGGCTGGGACAGGCGTGGGTGGGGTGTCAAGGAGTGGTGTGTATGTTACCATAGGGAGCGTAACACATTTAGTGTAGAAACATATCCAGTCTTTCACGTAAAGTTTTATTTTAGTATACAGTTTTGTTAATTCTATTGATCTTCGTTATTTTATTGTGTGTCATGTGAGGGAGGTAGATTTTCTCCTCAGTTCTAATGCAGGAGCCCATTTCTACCAAAATGACCCTTTACACACGCTGTCGCCACGCATCATCGTAGGCTATATTATACGGGTAGCTTTGTTTGTAGGACAGAGAGTTAATGTGAATTATTTGCATATGGAATGAGTCTGTAACAGAATGGTATGAGTTTATAATAGAGTGTAGGATATTACTGAATCGATACCTATTATTTACACAAATCTATTTTTAGACCGAATAAATACTTTTACTATTGATCACAACTACAAATATGGTGGGCAATTTTGGTTTCTACAGCAACCCACGTGAATGGTGGATCAGGGATGAACTGTCATCAGGGAATAAAATAAACTAAAATGCTATTTAGAACCCCATCAACCAAAGAGGTCATGTTTTTCTTTTATTTACTATGGGTAGATGAATTCCGAAAATCAACACCATTTCTTAAAAGACCAACGGTGATACATTAGACTCTAAAGTACCTGCAGTCTTTTTGAATATTCAAGGGCGTGTGGTTCTTATCTTTTGGAACGTAAAATGGGTATAAAACACATACATTTATTAATGTTAAATAAATGTATGTGAGTGATTTATATTCAATTTTTTATTTTTAAATAAAAAAAACCCCAAAACATTATTGTAATTTGTAGTAAGCAATAAAATTATGTTCGGTGAAATATGAGAACTGTCCAGACTGGGCAGCAATGGGTGTTTGCGAATCAGCCAATACTAATTATTTCCACATTTCTTTGATCATTACAAATGGCGCTCGAAACCAAAGAATACACCACGCGTATGTATTGATTATAAAATGTCCCCTGTGTCTTAAGTATTAGGCTACCATATTTTCACGGCAAAATACCAACATCGTCATTGATTGAAATGAGCTAGTAGCGCATTCTAATTCGTGTTTTTAATTTGGTATATTATGGAAAATTTTAACCTCTTAGAAAAGAACTAGTGTCCTCTTCTTTTTTCTCGGAATTTCTCAACGCGCCACTGGCGAAGACGCTGGCAGTGGATCATACAAGATGTCGTGGCTCGTGAACCGATTCCCGGTCAAGAAACCCGTCCATTATATAATTGACTTCATCAAGACATACTTAGATGGAAGCATTGCGATAAACAATAATTCTCTTCTTTTTTTTTATCGAACTTGCGTCACGGGAAGATATGAGGGATAATAATTCTATGCTTCAAGCTTTTTATCTAACAAACGAAGATCGATGTCGTGTCTAAAACAATGCTCAGCAGATCTGTTCCTACTAACACAATTTTCTATTCCGGATTAAGAAAGAGTTTCCTTAAGACCGTAATACTCTATCACTATGAGATGCAAAGAAAATGTTGTATTTGTCATATTTCATTTTGACCCAAATTGATAACTCGATTTTGATACAAAAAATCTGGTCGCAGAAACTTTCATGTTTTATTTGTGGTATTTTTTATTCTTAGTATTAGTTGAAGGACATTCTTACAAGTTTTCGTACTTCCGGGTATAACACTTGGTGTAGAAAAATGGAATTTAAACATCATTTCGTTTAATCAAACTTGTACATGTATTTAATTTCCCGTCCTCATTAGCCCATTTATTTTAAAATGTTGGTTCAGAAGGCCGGACGTTACACCCCAATCCAATTTGCATTATCCATTTCAATTTCCATTGACGCAGTAATCGTGTTGTATGACCTCTGGTATAATATATCATAAATTTCAGAGGATATATATTTGTCTACCATCGACAGATTTTTCAATATTCAAAGAAGGTCTTGTTCAAAATTTTATTTTGTATATTGGTAGACTGGCGATGTGCGTTTATTCTACAGGGATGTGGAGAAAATAATTAATCTAAGGAAATAGAATGAGATTTAAAATCTTACTTTTTTACACAACCCGGCTTAGTGGGGTGTACATGTCTGACAGTGGGCTATGGGGGAAATGTTGTCTTCGTGGAATTCCAACTGTCAGAGGTTTTCCGTCTCAATCGAACGACTAGACGCTTTTCCCTGTCAGGTCCTCCGAAATGCATCACTAACAAGCGGAAACCTTGTTGGAAAATGGAGCCAGTTTCGTTCTTCTTTGTGTGTTAAAAGAAATAGCTTTATAATGCATGACCCGTCCCGGACCTGTTTGTTTCCCAGAGTCCATTCACCTTTTGATTATTACTGGTACAATTTAGAATCTGAGAAAGTTTTTTTTAAATTTTGATTTAGATTCATCAATATAATCCATAGCTTGGCTTGGCTAGACAATCTAACAAAATCCATATTTAATCAACAAATGACAATTTAGAAATCAATCATTCATGCAAAGTTATTTCATTCATTACGGTGTTTGTACGTAGTACAGTATTGTTGATTTGTGTCTGTATTTGACGTCGCTAAATATCAGAATAAGAATTTAATCAAATGGCCCATACTACTCTACAATCAATACTGGTACTAACTAGGGCACTAGGGCCTTTTGGGGCATTAAATCTTCTATACATTGAAGAAAACCCATAGTGATAGACCGAAATCCGGAATTTATTTTTTGGGGTACCATTACCCATCAAATAAACCTGAAGTATTGTTTGGTGATTTGCGTCATCATTTGACGTGGTTAAGTATCAGTATCAAAATCTAATCAAATGGTCAATTCCGTATAAGATCAATATGGTCGCTAACTAGGCTACAAGGTTAGCGTTTTGCCCTTTAAACGGATACAAATACAGTGCCCAAGATCCCGTATTCTTATCTGAACTGGACCCTACTGAACGATCGATATCGAAACCATTGGGTTGAAGGTTCTAGCCTATATTTTGTATATGGTTATCTGAAAAAAAATACCAGATTTGCGTCAATTAACTATAACAAAGGGTACGTAACGGTAGCGGACCGACAGGAAGGTAGACGAGATAACCTGTTCAGATGACGTTAACTCTGTTTCTACATTCCCTAACTTCTTAGTCAGAAATGGTGTGAGGTGGGAGCGAGTCAGTTTACGGATAAAGTCGAGGGTCTTAGCATGTTACCCTTTTAAGAGGCGGACTTTTCGAGCTTACATTTCAGACAAAAACATTTTATTTCATTTACATTAAACTAGACCGTCTAGAAAGCCTATCGAGTTTAGTAAAACGATACAATCTCTGTGAATAAAAAGCAGAAATCAGACCCTAAAGTAAAACCGGAAACCATTGTCTCGATTCCAATACAAAAATCAGGAAAACATTTAGAAAATGTCAAAATCAATGGAAGGATATTTGTTTTCGCAATTTTATTTCATGTTTTCGTTATATAATATAGTTTTTGTCTCATTAAAATCAGGAGAGCCATGTGTGTTCCTACAGCCTGGCCAATGTGGTGTTTCACTTTTCACTTTATTTTAATTTCTAAGGTTTCTACCCGTCACCGAAGTCCATTTGGGGTCAAATTTACACCATTATATTTTCTGAATTCTCTTGCAAAAATGGCTGCCAACGGTCATTTTTTCCCGAATGGCGACTATTTTCGAACGTTTTGAGCTTGACAGATCACCAAGAAAGTCAGGTATGGCTTTCAATGTGTCTACTTTATGCTTTTCAGGTCGCATATAAAATAAATTGGGGGATGAAGCCCGGCGTGAAAAAAGTTCCATCTAAAGTGAGTTGGAGGATGAAGCCCGAGATGAAACAGTTCCAACCAAAATAATTTAGGGTAGGGGCCCGGAAATAACAGTTCGATCTAAACTAAGTTGGGATGATAAGGTTCCATAAAATAAGCATTAAGGTGCGGGAAGAAACTTGGGGGGGGGGGGAGAAAACTAGGGGTGAAACAGCACTGTTCTATCAAAAAATAAGTTTGGTGCAAGTTCAAGATAAAACAGTCCCATCAAAAAATAAATTGGGGGAAGACGCCCGGAATGAAACGGCTATAGCTTAAACGACCGGGATGAACCAATCCCATCGAAAAGGTTATGTATGGTGCCGCAAACAGTTTTTACTTTAGATTCACGAATCCGGCCAAGATGGGTCGTTGGCAAAACATTTTTTAAGAAGCTCGGCTGCAATAAAAAAACTGCCTAACTCATAAACGCATCTCGGAAGCACATTTCATATGCGGTTATTTGAAGATGATAACGTGGGTTGGTCATGATCTGTTATGGATTAACACGTTGTTTGCATCGATGTAGATTAGCAACCCTCTAATTAATACATGAATAATTCCACTAAATTAATAAATTCACATATAACCATGAACATCTGCCGACAAGGACTAGTTGGTCTCCAAAGGTTATGGCCTGTAATTTGAGTTTGAAACGGTTCGTGGATGTTCCTAGAGTGCATACGATAGCCTTGTGTATGAATTTAAAGGGATACTGGACGTAATTGTTCTTTACAAGGGCCGTAACGGATCTAGTAGCTGCGAAGGTGGGGGTACGGTTCCAAATCTAAGGCGCCACCCACAATCCCACCTCACAATGAATGTCAACGAAATACGTAAATACATTGCATATCGTTTATCAGATTGTACTTTTGCATTTTTAATGTTCCTGAAATTTCTTTCACCGACATGCCACCATTATTTTTAATACCGGTCATGGCAAATAAATCAATTATCACGTTAATTTTAAAGTCTTTAAGAACATAAAGTTCAGATTCGGTAAGATCTCCAATAGATTTGCATTTTATTTTAAGATTGTACTCTTCAGTTTTTAATGTTCGTGTGTGCGAATATAATGAAAGAATAAAAGAGCTAATTCGGATGTTGAGGGGGTCGATTCTCTTTTTTTAAAAACATCATCTTGGAATAAAATATAAGCTAGTCTTGCATGAATTGTTAATGTTCTGGAAACACGCAAATTAGATATATGGCGTCTACGATAAATATAGGTTACAGAGTTGTAATAGCTATGATCGGCAATAACATAATATTATTTAAAATGGGCCCTAGGTTGTAATTTCTGTCACCTGTTCAAAAGAATGATTTCCTTAAATATTTCGCCATTTCACAACTAATGAGTTTGTTTCTTTATTCATGAAAATAAGGGAAAATGATGGTACATTGTCAATTGAGTGTCTTAACAAAGTAAAACCATGTAGAATTGAGACAGACCTTTGCAAGGGCAGGAGCACACTGTTGATTATTAATTGGTAACAATAAATATAGTTACTTAAATTCTCTCTGTGGTAGAAGTATTAAGAGAGACTTTGGCCAGGGCAGCGTCAGAGAAAAGGTTGGACAGAGGACCCTACCCTCCTTACATACCTTGTCAGGTACAACCAGAGAATCGAAACCAGGTCATTTGGCCCAATGACAAAACCTATAACACAATACACAAGCGCTAACCATTCAGCCATCGAACCCCCCCCCCCCAGTACTAAGAATATCAATTGTTTACAATAAATAATATATTAAATCAAAAGCATCCGACAATAGAAGAATCAGGAGAGATCTTTGCCAAGGCAGCTACATGTTTTTGTATTGCCAAATCCTTCATTTATTCTGCATCCCTGCTGGTTTAGATAATCCTGACAAACTTTCTCGGCAAACACTAGGGCCAGTATCAAACCAGTACCATATTAATTGGGTTAAAAAATGTAGCTGCAGGGAATACCAGCTCTGATATCATTTGGGTGTCTGATAATCCTCTCATTTCGAGGTCTTTTTTCAATGCTTGATTGATGCAAGTTAAATCCACAAAGTAGGACGAAATAAAATTCATAAGAAGATTACACTTTTTTTCAGAAAACCGACTTTTATTAATCTCAGACTTTTCTGCTATCTTAAAGACCTTTTTACCTCAGATTATATTTTGATTATATTTTGATCACTTCTCGATTGTGGATTGTAATAACAATTATATTGACATTATATAATTCCAGACATTTTTAATTTAACTAAGATTGCATATTTGAATATCAAAAATTCAAAGACTTAATTTATTTTTGGTTACTTCAGAACATAATGGGTTATTTTCTGCAAGATTCTGGAGAGAGATTTATAGTACTGAACAGCGCCACAAACTCTTTTGTCTAGGAAATTAAACATTGATTCTTGCTTAATTCTTGGTGCGGTGCATCACACTTATAATGCCCAGTCCGTGACGTACAGTCTACTGAGGGTATAGAATACAGATTACCAAAAATAGATTTTTGTAATTTGCACGCTAAAGGACTATGGTGAGCAAATAGAGTATAGAATCAAATACTTTGTACATTTAATACAAAATACAATAATTGAATGAGAAATGAAGGCCAAGACTGGAATCATGTATAAGCTTATAAATGTATCTAATTCATAAGTGTAGAAATAAACAAAAGTCACATTATACTCCCTCAGGGTGTCATTAGCATGAAGAGGTGTAATAGAAATGACAATATTTATGGTTTGGAATTTTATCACTTTCAAGTTGATACTACTGTCTTCATTTCAAGGAAGATTTTCTCATAATAGAGCCAAATGAAACATTATCTTGTCAAAACAATGTAAAGAAATTGTTAATATTATATGTGAAGAACATCTGAGTATTAAATAAATCCTTCTGGAAGAATCTTCTAGCTTGTTTGAAAAAGATAACACATGTTCATATATTAATGCAGATACTTGTAAAATGTAACTAATGCCTTTATTACTTTCAAAATCAGATTATAGAAATTCTGTTTTGTATAAATTGCTAGCAAATACAAATCAATCAAGCAGTTTTGTTTCTCAAAATCCACAGAAGACAACATATCAAACCAGTAGAATTGGTAATTGAATAATGCATAGTTTTAAACATTATAGCTAGCAGTAGCATGGTCACATCTTTAAATTGTACATTAAGCATTTTTAACCTTATAATGAAATTTCCATTTTATCCATATATTTTTATATGTGTTTCAGTTTTATTTATACTGTAATTGTATTGTTTCATGTTTTCTGTGACGTGTTTTGTATATTTTATTCGCACCACTGGTGCAACTGAAGTCAGATTTTTGGCCCACTATCAATGGAATCAAATTATTATTATTTAATTATTACTATATTTCTAAGGCACATACAGATGGTGGAGATAAAACAATAGAACCAAAATAAACATTCAATCGTCATAATTTTGCATTGATCGATTTGAATAATTTGTGACCCAAAATGTTTTGAAAATAAAAGTATGTTTGATTTTTAATGTAAGCGTTATATTTAACCTTTATCTTGGCATGCCTAGTCTTTAAAAAAAAAACATTTGAAAATGGCATGTTTGATTTCAAAACAACCATTAAAAAATAAAAAGTTTCTTGATAGTTTCTGGGTTCTTTAGTTTTTTCTGGTCCAATAACATTTGTACCATATTATTAGAGTTCAACGATTCATATGTGGGTGTCAAAGAACAAGAAATGACTTGAATTAATTTGCAGTTGTTGGCCTAAGTGGTATCAATAATGATACATTTCTTCTGACATGAAACGGTTATCTTTTTCACTGATCAAAAGATTCCGAACAACCACATAGTTGGAATATTATTATAAAACAGCAACATGGCAGCGATAGTTAGATTACCTATAGCTTATTTTATCAGTTTGTTATTGCCACACCATGTCGTCTAGTTTTGATACAAGACTATAAATCCCATTAATTTCTCTCTCTGTCTCTTTTTATTTGATTGAAATAATGCTTGGCAATGTTTGAAATGATCTTAAAAAAAAAGTTTGCACAGGTTTTATCCAACAATTTCAGTTAAAGTTACAAACCATGGTCATTTCAGTCTAAAGTGGTCATTTCAGTCTGATGTGACAATATTTCAATGGTTAATCTGGGGTATTTATATGACACCACTGATGTAGAAAAGCATTCTATATTGAATTGTGAGGTATTAATCACACCCTATCACAGGAAAATGTATTTAAACATGAAAAAACCTCAAAAAGGGTACGAGACAATCAAAAGCTACTAGACAGGGGCGGATCCAGAGTTGGGTTTGGGGGTCCAAAACCAGCCGCTGCCAGGCAGGATACACCCACCTTTTTCAAGAGATGGATAGATAACAAGCTAAACAAAAAGTGATTTTTCGAACAATCCAGGGCCATAATTCAGGACATTACGATCTGATATGTGCAAACCAAGATCATTGGTTTATAAAGATATATTTCAAGTTTCATCAGAATCAGATCAAAATTGTGACTTCTACAGGGTCCACAACCTTGATATACATGTACCATTATATTTACACTATTTTGTGTAGAGGGTGGCCATTTTGTCAGGCAGGTTTTGTCCAATTTTCACGAATTTCAAACTCAACCATCATTAGGGTGTAGCGGACATATACTAAAATGTTGGGTTTTTTTTAATAAGATAAAAATTGTGACCTCTAGAGGGACCACAAGGTAAAAATTATGTTTTCGTACAATCACAGGCCATAATTCAGAAACCTCCTGCAAATTTCCTGGATCCTCCCGTGCTAAAGCTACACTCCTATCTATTTCTATCAGATTATGTTAAAAGCCATTTCAAATGCCAGATATATATATATATATATTATGTCAGATATACTAAAATCACACAAGCTGAATTTGGTGTTTATGTGGTACCGACTTTTAAAACAATATGTCTGAAGTGTAAATGTATTTTAACACTTTCCGTATCAAACCAATACCAAGTTCCATTAACTAATACGATTTGACACTATACACCGCACTAGACTGACAACTAATGTGTTACTGTCCAAAAAGTATTTGCCACTAGTTTTCAATGGTTCATCACCTACATATAACAGCATCGGTTACACCTATGAAATGGCATCTTCAGGATTCAGAACTTTTCTAAAAAAGGAGCAGTCCCGGATTTCATAAGACCAGAGTGTTTGTTTATAGCTGAAATAAAGCTATGCAGGCCAGATGAATTTGTTGTCATTTTACAGCCTTTTATAAAGCTAATTGATGAATATGTATATTAAATTAGAAATTCTAAGAGTTTTAAGCTCTGGTACTAGCAATATTTTAGTATAATAGCCAATAATACCAACTGTTTATGTCTCTATACTGTCAATTCCTACTAACAAATGTTTTTTTGGTAGTCAACAAGAATCAATGCTTTAAGCATTTATAAATCTGAGAAATGGGGAGGTTTGTAAGATTCAAGAATTGGTAGATGACCCTAATATAGTATGTATTAACTCTGTGCAAAGACTGGACGTGTTTGGTTTTCATAAATTAATAACAACATTGCTACTTTAAGGTGCATTATGTAGAGAGAGAAATAGGGTTTAATGTCAACTCGACCAAAACTATAGGTCATTTCAGGACTTACATATGGTTTAATTTTATTTCAATAATTCGCTTGCGCGTAGGGGTCTTTAGCAGTGGGAGGAAACCGGAGGCCCCGGACAAAACCCACGAGGCTGGAAGGCAACCCTACTCCTTGTCACGTACAACCAGGGATTCGATGACTGAGCATTATGTAAGATTAAGATAAAGGGCTGGCCCTTCTCCTATAATATTTCAAATTACTTTTTTTTGAGAGAAGTTATATCATGGGTTGTAGTTTTGTAAAGATGAGTGCATTGATCGTAACCACCATACTGTTCATTCAAGTCTTATTCTCACTTCTCCATTTTTAAATTATATCATTAAATGGCAGAACTGTTCTAATCTATTTAAAATCAGAGCCATCCAATGACATTGAGAGTTCAATATGGTCTTGTCATGTTACTAAAAGTTTATATAAACTGCAATATATTTCCTTGCCTTTTATTATATAGCATCTCTGAGAGTAAACGAGGCAAATTTCCGTGTTCTTAGTGGACTTTTTGACATTGGAATTGTTAAGAGATATTAACCAATGTATTTCTTCCCACCAAGGGCTATAACTTTTCCTAGCAAGTCAAACAGATATATTGCTCCAACAACTAGGGATCACACTGCTAAATTCCCAAAGGTCTTTAGTTATCACTGCCTCACTCAGAAACTTACGGTGTGAAGTGTAAGAGATCATGTTAAGAGAATCTGAAGAAACTGTGTTAAAACCGTGACTCTCGGGACAGCCTTATTAATTATATATAAATCAGTCTTAGTGACTTGTCAACACCGTGTCATGAAAAGCTGCTTACTATTGACAGTTATTTTATTTATAAACATAGTCTGACTAATCCTGTCTCAATAGACTTGATACAACCCTCGAAAACCCTTCAATCACAGAACTGTTAATACTGTTTATAGTTAGTTACTACTTGACTTATACTGTATTTCAAAACGTGAGAGAGAGAGAAAAGGGGTTTAAAGTCCACACGACTCAAACTAGGTCAATTTGGGACTAACACATGGTTTCAATTTTTATTTAAATAATTCGCTTGTGCGTAGGGGTCTTTAGCAGTGGGAGGAAACCAGAGTGCCTGGAGGAAACCCACAAGGTTGGGAAGGCGCCCCT
This sequence comes from Patella depressa, assembly GCA_948474765.1. Classification (NCBI taxonomy): domain Eukaryota; kingdom Metazoa; phylum Mollusca; class Gastropoda; family Patellidae; genus Patella; species Patella depressa. Next base: position 54,392,515 of record OX419719.1, read on the forward strand.
ATCTCCATGTCACATACACTTACACCAGGGATTGAAACCCCAGCCGCAAGCCAGAGGAGATCGAAGCACGTCACTCTAGACCACTAGGCCATCCCAACCCCACATTTCAGAACGTACTTCATAATTTTGTTTGTTAGGCAGAAATGTTGTGAATTTAACTTGTCAATTAAAAAATTAGCTTTCGTCAAATGGCATCCACTCACTTAACTTTTAAAGCAGCTGATCAGAAATTCAAAAATGAAATGAAATGGGATTTAACATCCTATTGTTCGGTAGTGACTGTATTATTTTAAGATAAGTATATGCCATACATGAGGGTAATTTTGCCTGGACAGTGGCGCTACGTCCTTGACTTATATCAAATTCCATCTGTCAAGGGTGGTTTCAGGTGCGTGTCAATGTGTACATGTGTCTTTGGTTTTTCAACCCATCCAAACAATTACACTTTGCCCCTTGCCATCAACACAGGGACCTCAAGGCTACCGAGCCAATGTCACTGTGACTCCCTTTCGGTATATGAGAGGTTTTTAATCCTAGCAAATAAAAATATTTGATATTGAATATCTAAAAGAAAATTCAGTCCTAAAATTGGTTCAGTTTCATTCGATCAATATACAAAAAGATACGATAAAATTGAGAAGCTTGCAAAATTCGTCACATGTGGACTATTCAAATATCAACATTCAAGAACCACATGTTGTGTTGGGTAATTCAAATGAATTCAAGCTAAAAGATAATGAACCATTGGTAATTTGATTTCATTTTCTTAATTAAATTCTAAATAATTAATATGAGCTGGATTAGGCCAAAAGAAAAACCACAATCCCAAAATGTTAACAATCAAGCTCAGTCCAGGATTTGAAGCATCTAGCTGGTAGTGAAACTATACACTAAATTTCATCACCCTCCATCAGTTACGAACAAAGTTATCTTGTCCCAAAGCAAACTGACCAATGAAATTGTATTGCTCTGCTTATCACTCTCACCCAATTGGAACCAAAGTTATTATGTTCCAATGTCTCAACCGATCAAATTGCTTATCGCTCTGCTTACCCTTAGCAGACAATGCTCATTATTGAATTTAGTCATGAAGGTACTGATACAAAGAAACTATACACAGTTATTGTTTCCCAAAATATCGAACAATCAAATTGTTTATCTCTGTTTACTCTCAGCAGAAAATATTCATTGTTCATCTTCAAACTCCATCATGGCATTCACCTAATAAACACCTACATCAAGTTTGAACCTTCTAGCTCAATTTTGAGTAACAAAAAGTGTGACAGACAGACAGACAGATCCATTTCAATAGTTCCTGCTTTCTTTGTAAGGTGGGAGGCAATTTGATATTAGATAATGAAAATGACGATCAGTAGTTTTAAATGTCTTATTATGTGTTTTACGCAAATGAAGCTTGGAATTTATAGATTTATATCAGGGAAGATATAACATTTATCCTTTGGGAAAATGGCCAATATATGAATCATCAGTTACTGAAACACGCAACCCACCTTTCTGTGAATTCCTTTGCATTTTTTAGTCAAGATATAAAGCCATTTTAATTACATTGACAGTGGTAATTCATGGCATGAGTGCTCAGAAAAGTACCACAATTTCCAATAGCTTGCTGTGTATCTGACCTACATTAACGAACATTCATAGTCGTAATTCTGAAAAGTATCACAATTTATTGGTTTTACAGAGTATCTGACCTGTGCTGACCCCCTCCATTTTTCTCTTGTGAATAGTTTTCTGTATCACATCACAACATCAAAAGCGAAAGTAATATCAGTTATTATCTTTGTTGTAATTAAGAGTCAGCGCGTAGCTGATGTATTATTAATTAATTTAATTAACACAGTATTAAAATAATCAAGTAAATCATGATCAATATACACTTGAGTTGTTCATAATATATAGAGGGTTATTCCCACTAATGTATCAACCTCTAACCACCCAATAACAATCAAGTGTTATTCTCATTCAAAACATAATCAAGGCATGATGCCAATAAATTTGCAGAAAAAGAAAACTTTGTCTTTTTTTCAAAATTCCAAAGGAAATGAAAATGTAATAAAATGGTGTTTAATGTCCTGCTGTGTATGTTCAGCTCCAACTGGGCTAATCAAGATGAGCTTATTACAGCATACAGAGTGTACTTAGATGGAAATTTTGCCCAAACATGTGGCTATGACCTACTGTTATATCAAATTCCATCTGCCAAGGCGTCTATTACGTGCACGCACACCACTGCTAAAGACCCTACACACAAGCAAATTATTGAAATAAAATTGAACAATGGATATTGTCTATATTGAGTGGACATTAAACCCCATTTCTCTCTCTCTCTCTCTCTCTCTCTCTCTCTCTCAGGTTAGTCAGTAGAACAAAAATCCTTAATAAAGTTCTGGATGACCTACTGCAAATAAACAGACTTAATACTTGTTCCACAACACCTTTGACTACTCAGGACTATTAATTAGAACCACTTTAAGTATGCCAATCTTAAATGGAGTGTCACACTCATTGACAAATTATTCAAAAGCCAAGTTATAGTGACAGTTCGCTCCTTTTGGGATTCTAATCTAGGTATGCCGTGGAGGGCCTTATATACACACTATCGATCAAATCACATAAAATATAATAATTCTGGAAACCCTTATGCCATTGTTATTATGTATGTGCTTTAATTAAAAAAAATTAGATAAAGATATACGTTATGGGAGATTAGATAAGGAGTTGGCAGTTCTCGCTATAATAGTTAAAAACTAGATAATGTAAAAGCAATTTACTGAAAATTTCAGTCAAAAAGATCCACTATGAACCTAGAATTAAGCAATTGAAATTTCTGTCTAGCATTGATCATCACTACTAAAGTCAGTACAACAAAATTCATAGTCTCGATAATTCATTTAATAATTACATTATGAAGGAAAGTTATGCAACAAATTGGATCACAATCCAACAAATCTCGCAGGCTAGTGTTGACATTTGCACTGCAGTGGGGAATTTTCAACTACTCTTTCATAATAGGCAGATTTAGGAGATTGCATAATGTATGTTTAATACACATGGAATAAAAGGATTCTGGTGACTTTTTATTTCATCGTTATTGTGGCGTATGTGTTTTAATTCAAAAATTGGATACTGTCAGTTTGAATGTTCTTGTATGCTCAATATGTCTGAAATGAAATCCCTATAGGCATAGCACAAAGAATAGCATGCATTAAAATACTCATATTACATACATTATTCATTTTGTGGTTCATTATTTCACAACAAATACACTATGCTAGACATTTATATTCCTGATGTAGGGAACGAGCTAATTATCTCAAATGGGTTGACATTTTCAAACAGGCATTAAGCCCTAATATTAATATCAAAATGGCCTCTAATTGATATTATCCACAAATAGCAAGAGAGAGGTGCTAGTGGGAGATTTTATTTTTCTTTACAGCATGGCATTACTCTTTATGTCATAAAAACAGACAAACAAGGCAATGATGTATGACATATTAGTTAATGGAATAGTATGACATGTGGTTGTATACTGTCTTAACAATGTCCATGGTCATTTACATGAGGTCATTTCTGTTACTATGGATATGTCAGTATATCTGCATAGCGACTGGACATTTCCACCTCTCTCTATGGATACATTTGAACTGCAATGAAAAATTTCCACTTACGCTTTCACAATGGATACATATGCACTGCGACAGGGCATTTCTAGCCACCCTTTTACTATGGATACATATGCACTGCAATGGGGCATTTCCAGCCACCCTTTTACTATGGATACGTATGCACTGCCATAGGGCATTTCCACCTTATCAGGGTTTTTAAGCTATTTTGCCCCTGTCATTAATGCAGGATGAAGGATCTAGCATAGAAAAGGCATGGTGATGGTTGCAAAAAAACACAGCCTCTTTAAAATTAATGGCAGCACATTAATGGTACCCTGACCGAAATGCATGGTGTAGGCTTGTCTTCATTAGCTGGTTGGTGCATAAATGTAGGGAGAGAGCGAGAAATGGGGTTTAACGTCCACTCAACACAAACTAGGTCATTTTGGGACTAACATATGCTTTAATTTTATTTCAATAATTCGCTTGCGCGTAGGGGTCTTTAGCAGTGGGAGGAAACCGGAGTGCCCAGAGGAAACCCATGAGGTTGAGAAGGCGCCCCAATCTTCATGCCACATATGCTCACACCAGGGCTCGAAACCTCAGCCGCAAGCCAGAGGTGACCGGCCAGCTAGAGGTCGAAGCGCTGCACTCTAGTCCACTAGGCCATCCCCCCCCCCCATAAATGTAGGATGTTAAGCCCCATTTCATTTCATTTTAAAGGCACACTATCAATTTGTCCCATTCTCCCCATCTATTTAAGACTATAAATCTCTGTACTGGATGGTAAAATCTCTGTACCATGCAGGTAATATAGGATCTCAGTGTTAGGGTTGGGGATATAAGGAAAATATAAGAATACATATGTAATATTCCCCAAGCAACAAACTTGACAAGACTGTATTTACAGAAGGGTAGTATTAATCCAGGACGTGTTGTCTTGTTAAGTTTGTTGCTTTGGGAATATAACCTATGCATTATTAAGACATTATTTCCATTTCCTTAAGCATTATACCTTTCACAAGTTAGAATCAAGCTTTATAAATTCTGAAGATTCTTCTCAGTTTATTTTGTAATTCAAACACCAGAAACACATAAATAATATACAGCCACCTTTTATTATACTATTCAGGTGCTTATTTTAAAACCAGTTCAAAATTGATGGGATTTTTTAAAGACAGGGTCGTGTATCGTTAACACATACTATAAGCCAAACCAATTTAACTATTCTGACCTCTTCTGTCTGAGGTTAGAGTTAGCTATGCATGTTATCTCCATATTCTTTATTCAGTTCTTGCATGCTTTCGATAACACTGGCACTGCATGACACTGCCATTTTTCCATGAATGTAATTTACTGCATACTATGCATGTCAAAAGCCAGCTGGAGCACCAAGTTTAAAATAAAAAGCCTTCTCGAAGACATGTCGCAAGTTAAACTGGTTTAACAATCTCCAGGCTATATGCTAACTGCAATAAACAGCTACTTTTACAAGGATTCTTTAAATGTTGATCCAAAAATAGATTATACTAACCAGTACCATAGAAATAGATTATTGCTGCATAGGAAATACCTTTTCCTTCAAATCTGAGATCATTAGCAAAAATTTTCCAAAAATTTGAGATCATTAACATACTTCTACTCAAATTTGAGATCTTTAGAACATTTTTATATAAATATCAGATCAAATATGAGATGATTTTCCTTTTAATGTAACACTACATATTCAACCGTATTTTAAATATATAGTTTCAATTAATGATGACTGGTCGTAAGCTATTCACTACCAGTCAATTTAAAAATATTCTTTTGTATTACCCAAAATCCATTTCTATAATGATGCCTTTAGGAGTGATTTGCAGGTTGGTTCACCCTTTTAAAAAAAACATAAATTTCCTGAATCTCCAATTTCTTGGACAGACTTAGTGCCTCACAGGAAGTTGGAACGTATAATCAGGCTTGGAATTAGCTCTGGGAATACCATAAATTTCTCCCTCATAAACTTTTGAAACATTTAAATTTGTTAGGTATGGCTGCCTGGGTTACAAGGGCATTATACATATATATATACCAGAATATTCAATTTATTGGTTTAATTTTATTAGGACTTGACAGTAATATCTAGGTACATGCACTAACAAGACAACATCTGATGAGTATGTCTGGACCGTCTGGGAAATGACGTATGTGCCTGACGCAATAATCTATTTTAAAAGCTGAAAGTAACTGGATAAAAATGAAATTAATAGGATTTTAGTTTAAAATTCTCCAAGCTTAGTTAATCTTTCTTTATTATACATACCCTAGAGGCAGTGGAGGGTAGCTTAAATATGACATTGGATTGATCTGTACTTTATATTTCGGCAATATTAGACGTAGGACAATGAAATTTGACTATAATTTCGGTTGTAAAAAAATATCCTAAATATGACATTGGATCGATTACCTAATTTACTTTATACTTTGGGAATATAGAGATAGGAAAATGAAATTTGGTTGTAAAAAAAAAAAATTTTTATTAGTCTTTTTAAAAATTGTGGTTGAGAAGGTGTGGTTAACAGAAGGTACATGAGCAGCTTCAGCTCCCACAACCCTGTACAAAATTTGACTAGCCGTTAAGTTTTCAAGCCAAAAAATACACTACATCTTCTAAGGATCCAGTTACCAGACTCCAGGAACTTATTTTGTTGACAGTACACTCTTAGTCAAGAAGGGGACATATATATTAGGTGACGTCAATTGTCAATAACAGTTTGAAAAGTCACCTCAGATTGTCTTTTAGACGTACACCTGTCCACACAAGGATAAAATTTCTTTCATTAAAAATTAAAAAAGTAACTCACCTGAATAGTCATGTTGTGCATAAGATTGTCCGACATACATGAAGACACATAAGAATAGTATAAGACACACTTTAATGGACCATTCCATTTCTTCCTATATCACCCACATTCATAATATACGCGATTTAATAACTATGTTTACAAAACAAATTTTTCCACGATTCTCAAAAAACAGAACTAGATGAGCTCCAGATCAAGAGATCACTGCTAGGCTCCAATTACGTAACAATATCGATTCTTTCGGCAGCTCCAAACAAATCCTTCTTGTGTCTTTATCATCCAATAACAGCACGCGTTTAAAGGTTCTAAAACTTTGTATTTTCTTATTTACAATCACCACTGAGAACAATTTGGATTTTTTGTTTAATCTCAACGGTTTAGCTTACTTTTCCAAACATTTAAAGCTCAATCTTTACTTCTATGTACAAGAATTTTAATCAGAATTTACAATAAAACTTAAAAGTAAGCTAAGATCACAGACACAGCTTAGGAAATACAATAATCAGAATAATAACAGAAATTAAACTCCCAAGTTACGAATGTAATGTATTGGCTTGAAATCCTGTTTATCAGCAACTGCAATACAATAAAGAAAAATGAAATCATTATTTATCAACATTTTTTTTTCCCGCCATAATTACAATCAACAATAATATAAATATTATATGTATAAAAAATTAAAGCAGATCTAAAAATAGAATATGTCAGTAGTTGTGTTAAAGATGTACACCATAACAAATGCAAATATCCACTTACTTAGATATTAGACCATATCGAATATGCATTAGCTAACATCTGTCAGACCTAAAGCCTAGCACACACTTGTTGAAATAACAAGTTATTGTCTGCAATACTGACAACAGCGCAGAGAAGTGTGTGCACTAGCAAGCTACTTTAGTAGGTTCAGGAACTGTTGTTTTTAGTGTTTAACGTCTGCTTCCACCGAAGGTGAAGTCTTATTTTTCATTTTTATTATCTTAGCGCTGGTGCGGTCTTCTTTCCTGTGGGAGGAAAGCGGAGTATGCAGAGTAAACCCATGCAGTTGAGAAGACACCCCTATGTCCAAGCCACATATGCTCACATCAGGGTTGGAAACCACAACCTCCAAGCTACAGACCGAAGCACGGTCATCCCATCCCTCTCCTGTTCAACGATTGCCCCCATCAATCATTTTGTGATTAGTTGACCAGTTAAAATGCATATGCCTATGGATGAAAAAGTAGTTAACCCTGGCCAATATTTTGTAAGATCACATGATATTTTATCTGGCACTGATTGTATAAAAGCAAAAAAGGTTCCTCAAGAGATTGCTTGCTGTCTCTAATGGTCGCAACTGAAGTAGGATTTGGCGCATTCAGCAATTCTTTGCCGCCCAATATCAAACTAGTCGCTAACAACGAAAGTCAATATCTGTTTCCAAAGTTGCCTAAAAATATCACCTGTGTGTGCTATGCTTTAGGTTTATTAACAATACATTATGATGTTTTTTTTTTGGTTGGGTTTTTTTTTTTAATCTACTGCCCCTGCAATACCTAATGCCCAAAATTAAACTATTCTTGATTAACCTAAAATTTTATTAAACATATTTAATCGCCAATGCTGAACATGAAAAGAGGCAGGTCGGAATGTTTCCACTTAAGGCAGGGTTTTATTCACGCTCCATGCTTAAAATTGGCCTTTTTAGTCCTGAACTTTCCATTTTGGCAACCTTTACATGGAAATACTCTATGACTGATCAAAAAACTTTCCCTAGGGCCTCTTTTAATTGCTGGACCATCCATTTTGGCAATCTATTAAAGTGGAAATGCACTGATCAGACTGAAGGCTATATTTAAAGAGGTTTTTTTTTTCAGTAGAAACGCCTTTAATTTCCACCATACTTTTACAGCTTTGTTGAGGTCAAGGAATCCAGAATTTTAATCAGGTACAAATCGAATTTGCTTAGAGTTTGTAATCTAATATTATATTGCTTTTGTTACAGCTCATTTCTTCAATGTTAGTAATTGAAAAAACTAAATCTTTTGCTCTTGACAGAAAATCTTTGAGAAATCCAACATTTTATTATTTTTATTAGATTCTCACAATATATAGGAGCAATTAACGACCAAGGATACTAACTATGTGATATCCTAAATTTTCTTTTAAGTGCTAATATCCCAGAACCCATAATTTGCTAACAAACATCTATTCCTGAATGTCTGATTCGTTAGATGTCGTGAGCTTGCTAACGAATAACATATACCAAATATAATATTTGAGATGATTTCGGTGATTTACATTATTGATTCGCGGCTCATGATGATAGTAGATTATTAACCCTTACTTCAATGGACTCTTGTCGGCTCAGACCATCAAGTTGTTAAAGTAGATAATAATTATACGTTTGATATTCAGTCCGCTATATGATAGAAATAAATATATGGGAATTTAACGATAGCCAAATTTTTGTGGGTCATTTATCCCACTCAAAAGGTTTAGTCAAATAGTTTCCTATAATTTGAATTGACATTTTCAAATTCAACACATTGCAAATGCAACAAAATCTTAAGATTCTGTTCATTCCAATAATGAAACTATTGCAGCATAGTTAATTCCTCCAATTTAATGATGTAAAAGAGTACATGTATAAGCATACTCTGTCTCATGAATGACACCAATTTGTAATAATGCTGAAAAGTTAGGTGGCCAGGCAATAAAACATACACCCAGAATATATGTTGCTCAGTAATTTGAACAGCAAGGCTGTCATATTTTTATTCTTTTGTTGGTATCAGGTAAATTTACAAGGTACTAAAAACTGATAATGAGCAGCAACCCATAAGTAATTAGATCAGCTGTTTCTGTTATTGGATGATAACTTACGCTTTTTCATCTAATGAACATTTTGATGTGGGTGTATTATAAAAATGGTTGTACATGGCTTTTATAAGCCAAAGCTTCTGCAATGTAGTCTATTTATCTTTAATTGTTTTACAAGAATAATGTCTCAAGAAATTTGGTATATTTTGGTGGGATTGAAGGTAAATTTTTTTTTTATCATCTTCGTTTTAATTGTAATACTTTAATACATCAAAAATTGTTACTTATAGATAACTGAGATGTAGTATCAGATGTTCTAAAATAAACAAGCATATTCTGCCTCATCCATGACACTTGCAATGTACATGTTAGTCTAAAAATGGTTATAGATACCAGATGGGTGGTATCAGATGCTCTAGAAGGAGTAAGTATATTTTGGGGGAGAGTTTGCGTGCACTGTCATGTCTCTGATGATCTTCGTAACACATTTTGTCCTTGGATGCCATCCCATTAATCTGATCTCATGAAACCAAATTTTATCTTGTGCTGTATTTTTTATATAGTGATAGTGGTTCAAAGAACTAGATGATAAATCTCCCTGTGGATTGACCAGCTACAAAAACCTGATCCATGGACGTACAAAGTCAGCAATAAATGTGATTAAAAAAGCAATAATTATATCATTACACTGATTTATTTCTCAGACAACTTGTAAACACGCTAAGATATGATTTATAAATGTTAAAAGATTACTGTGCTAATGTTTTCCAGATTCAAATATGGGCCAATAAAATCTCTTGAGGGGCTCTTGTAACTTTTATCTCAAGTTCCAAAATGATTAATGTTCTTTTACGCTATAATTGAATTTTCTGAATTATAAAAACTGTATGATGTTAGTCTGATCTGATTTTTTAAACAACATAATTGAATAAATATAAAAAACACGAAATGATAAAATCATTAATTGTTATTTGATTTTTTTCCAGCTTTTGCATTGTCAACATATTTGCCTTGATAAAAATTTGACATACTATCATTAACGGTAGCGTGAGCTGTAATATATAACATCAAATAAAATAAAAACTTTGGTCGTTAAATTCTAAATGTCGAGGTTTATGCAATTTAACCTTGCATCCAATTCTGAAGTTCATAAACCAGAAATATTTAAGGGTCCTGGTTACACAATAGTTGGACTAAGCTTTTGCCATGCGTTCATTTTATTTTATTTTATACTGAAGTATGTATGCATGAATAAATAATAAATCCAAGATTTTATTAAAAAATATTAAAGCTGCTTTAGTTAGAATTTAATTCATTCTAAGTTTTTGTCATGTATACATTTTATTTTATGCTTAATTGTTGAAACATGAAAAAAAAAAATTAAATCCAAAACTTCAGCATACTATTGAGTAGTTTCTGGCCCAAATTACAATATAATTCACAACAAATTTTTGACAATTCCTATGCACGAAAGAATCAATCCAAAATTTTACCATAAAATATGAGTTGTATCTCTTGAATTTCTACGCATAAATTTTTACATAGAGTGATGATGATGAACAATCATATGTCTCCCCAAAATGATATGAAAAATGAGAAAAAATACTTTCTGAATGATTTTTATTACTCAAACAAATTTCGCTGACTGTAAATATTACAAGTCAAGTTTGTAACAAATGACATGGTGAATTATTTTCTGTGTTCTAGGAAAGTAGTAATGATTAATTTGATCAATTTTAATGACTGCTCCTCGTCTTCATACAATTCTCTAAATATTACTCCAACAATTTCCATTATTAACTAAACACTGAAGACACATAAAAGCCAAGCGACTATTCCACTTGAGAACCACTTATCCTCACAAGTAGTTGACGCCTACTCGTACTAACGCTTACAGATTCCTGGAATTAATGATTCTACGGACATAAAAAGTTATTGGAGAGACGATAAAATGTATGTGTATCCCACATCAAATATCTCATTTATTTTTCACGAAGAATACACTTAGAGCTGATGTTTCAGGACTTGTATGTTTTAAAGAGACCATGGTACATGTATGTTCATGAAGATATAAACTATCCATAATTTCAATATCCAATATGTTATTCATATTTTAGCCATTTTCGTCATATGTCAAACATCTTTAAAATCTATAGATTTTTCTAAAAAAAGATAAAGCCATATTTCTACAGTAGATTTTCAGATTTTATGGTCTCAACTGTAAAGCATAGTTACAAATATGTTAAAGCAATAAGGCACTGAAAAATGCACCCACAGCGACTTAGTCGTCCGAGCAGTCGAAAAAGGGTTTTGTATTGTATGATTGGGTTATATAATGATTATCACTGCATGCATGCATGCAAGAGAGAGAGAAATCCGGTTTAACGTCCACGCAACACAAACTAGGTCATTTTGAGACTAACATATGGTTCAATTTTTTTCAATAATTCACTTGTGCATAGGGGTTTTAAGCAGGAGGAGGTAACCAGAGGACCTGGAGAAAATGCACAAAGTCGGACAGACAACCCTACGCCTTGTCACGTACAACAGGGAAATCGAAACCACAGCAGTTGACTCAATGATAGACCTTATGATACTGTGAGCACATGCTAACCACTCGACCATCCCCCCCCACCCCCCCAAGCCTGTATGCATGAAAGAACAAATTTAAACCTTCTATACTCAATATATCAGGCAGTTATTTTACTAGAATTTTTAATGAGTTATTTTCAAAGTGGAGTTGGGGGAAGATACAGGTATAACAAAATGTCTGTATAATAATAGCATTTTCAAAACCTTTCCCCATCCAAAACTTGGTTACTTAATAGTGGGGGAAGGGGGAGAAATTAAAGAAATGAAAATTGACATCTCTGGGGTTCATCAACAGCTATATATCTTTAAAACCTATACAAAAATCAATAATGCCACCCATTTTTAAAAAGTTCCATTGAGAATTATATCAGACACCTGTCAGTGACAATGTCTGGATATAATTTAAGCTTTTCTCATGGCACTATTCTACTTGTGCTGATTGTCATTCAGCTGTATTCATTTTTTAAAAATAATGTCTGGTTTGAAAATAAAAATGTCAGCTATAATGTCAATTGAGTCTGACAAGAAGATAAACTATATTATTCTTTTTCCATAAATAAATGTGTTAGGATAGCCATAGGCGTGGGAGCCAATGTCAGTTGGGGGACTGAGGCTATTTGCCTGAAAATTTACTTTGTCACCCAAATTTTTAGAATGAATCAATCATTAACTAAAAAGAGTTCTTCACAAATGTTATTGCCCGTGGTCTTAAATATTATAGTATTCAAAATGTAAACCGCAAGAAAAAACATTTTACAATTATGCAATTATATTTCTATGATATATGGTCTCATTCTCTGATGTTTGCTCCCGAAAAACGGAAATACATTGCCCCAAAAATGGATGGTTTACCAAATCTGGAGGGGTGGGGTGGGAGCTCCTATGCTGCATTCCTCTTTCATAATGATGGTATAATGTCTTGATGAGAAGTTAAAACCTTTTGCTCTTCTCATAAATCTGTTAGTTTCAAATTAAACGAGGCATTTAATTTGACAAAAAGCAAAGTTATATTCCACTTTCATGAATAAATGTTCTATTCTTTACATAAATAAATGTTCTGTTCTTTTCATTAATAAATAATCAGTTCTTTTCATAAATAAATCGGTTGCTTCATCATAAATAAATGGGTTAGTCTCAAAATGAAACAGATATTGATTTAATAAGATGATAAACTCTACTGATATTCATAAATACATGTCTTGGTCTCAAAATGAATGAGTAGCTGCATTGACAAGACAATGAACTCTAACTTATTCCCCTTCTTAAATAAATGTGTTAGTCTTAAAAAATAAACACAGTCTGGTAACATTAAGACAATAAACACACTTCATTCATAAATAAATAATTTTGTTAGTCTTCAAAAACATAATTAAAGTATTGACAAGATGAGGACATATCATGTTACATAATCAATGTTTCAAGTGTTATATATACATGTTTTAAGACTTACAACAAGTGTCTGTGGGTTAATGGTAAAAACTTTAACGATTTTCTGTCATCTAATGACAACATACAAAGGCTAAATGGTCCAAAAATAGAACTTGATTCCCCAGATGAATAGTAGAATGTTATGGGAACCACTTAGCCTATATATCCAAATCACCTACCCGGGTACTTACATCCAATATTTTCCTGTTAGCCGTCAAATTATTAACTATTAAGGAAACATGGCCGTCCAGCACTAAGATAGATATCATATACGGCTAAATTTAGAACTCTAGAGTATTAACAAATTAATTGATCTAACTTTCATTAATTTATGCATACTTGTACGTGTAACCTTTTAAGATAACTGGCTTTGGTGTGGGTAGATTTGAGAGGCTATCAAGTAAAGTAGGCCTATAATAAGCATATACCTGGTAATCGTTAAGACGGCATGTAATAATAATAATAATAATCTATTTATAAAGCGCTGAATATCCAACTAACTAGTTGCTCAAGAGCGCTATCTACATAAGATTCAAAAAATTAAATAAATGTAGTTGATGTAGAAATGGGGGTTTTGAACACAATGTCTCAAGACACTGATAAACACAAAGTCATCCAGAGTTCCTATAAAACTAGTAAAAAGATAGGTTGCCATGCAATGAAACACACCCACAGCCTACTGATAAAACTGCATGTAGAAAAATTTTAAATGTGTCAGAACTGAAAATATAAACATATCTATGTTGGAAGTGTATTTGAATAAAAAAATATTCTGAAAAGGTGTAAAATCTGACTGGAACAGTTTGTATTAATGTACACATAATCAATGCTGTATGATGTGATTTCACATGCAGACCTATACTGCACATGACATTAAAGGTCAGACATCTTACACAACGTTAAAATAAGGCCGTATGATGTGGTGTCACATGCGGATGTATACTGCATGTGACATTAAAGGTCAGTCATCTTACACAGCCTTACAATAAAACTGTAGGATGTGATCACACGTGGATATATACTCCACATGACATTAACGGTCAGCCATCTTACACAGAGTTAAAAATGACGCTCAGGTGCGGATCCAGGAATTTTTGCAGGAGGGGGTTTGCCAGCTTTCGGTTAGGGAAATCTGCCATCATCGTCTCTAAATTACATAGGCATACATACAAATTGAGCTTTTTAAACAGAGAAATCGTTTTATACTGATGTAGGATCACTTTGTGATGTAATTTCATTGATTTTTTTTTATGCAGCTGAGCAGGGGAGGGGGTGGACCCCCCCACCCACACCTCTGGATCCGCCCCTGACGCTGTGGCATCATCTCTGTGAAACAAGATGACATGTCACTTTAAACTATTGACCAGCATCCCAAAGTGCAAGTCTGCTAACTGAAACACTTGCTATAACACCATATTGATTATAAGCTGTCATTACTCAGACTCTGCTAACAATTACTTGCTACTACTATATTTACTTTCATCACATTCTACTAAATAACAAATATAAAATAACAAAATTCACTCCATCAAATCCATAAAGATTCCACTCAACGCCTAGGTGAAGATGATGTTCCAAATAGCATATTGTTGACTCTAATATTTGTTAAATGAAAGAAAATTGTGAGAAAAATTTTCATCTGTTTTTAGGAACAATAGAAAAATGTGACAAAAACTAAGGTATTGAAAAATAGATAGAGATCCACTTTTTGTTCTGTTTTGTTTACTTAGTCCAAAATAGACGGATAGAAATAGCTGATTCTCCAAGGCTATTTTTTCAATGATATCGGATCATATTTTCAATGTTTACAGAATAACATTGTGCATGAAAACAAACCAATATAACCTAGCTACTTACGGCAACCTAATAAATAATAAAACATATTTTCTTTTCAAATCTTCCATTGATACAAAGTGAAATATCTATGAACATATAGTATATCTAATAAAGCTATTCAAGTTAACAATGGTCCGATATATAAGACAGATTATAGACAATATGGGATAATCCATCTATAAACATTACATAATCAATGCACCAAGTCTAGGCATCTAAGTAACTTAACAATTATAACAGATTGATAAGTTTAAAGCATAAATGATTTATTGCTTCCAAGTCTAGGATATTAGAGGAAAGATTATAGATTGTCTATTTATACATCTATGATCTATATAACCGCACAGACATACGCCTATTGCAGGCAAGAGTATATATACTGAAAGACAGTTATCAATAAGTTATTTCTTAGTAGCAGATCCTTATTAAGTTACCGAGCCTGTTGGTTTACATTGTATATATTGTTATTATTATAACAAATATAGAACTATATTAAAAGGGTTACTTGTCTGGATAAGTAGTTTTGACGTTCGCATCCAAATGACTCAATATTTTAAGCCGAAATTTGGAAAATAAGTAAATACACCATTCCTGTATATTTTGGCGCTTAAATTTCATATGTACACAGACTTTTATTTCTGCGATTCTGTTAAAATCGGAATGGTTACTTTTACTACCATGTTTCTAAATATTATTATTTTGGGGGGCAAAGAACTGTGCCCTTACTACTGATACTCATCTTGTTGCTCTTCTTGTTCTTGGGGGCAACTCACTACTGCAAAAAACTAAGCATCTTTGCTTGTCTGTGCATCAATTGACTGATTTCTTTTTTTGATATGGTGTTGTATCAATATTGCAAGAAAAAAAGGTTCATTATTTTGATTAACTTCATCCTTATTATTAGTATCATAAGATTTGTTACAATTAACTCGACCTGTGCTAATAAATAGAACTTTGATATTGCCCTCAGCTCGCAATCTTCAGAAAGTCCTTTGGAAAAGAATCTGAGGACTGATGAAACACATTTAACTTTTGAAATTGACAACAAACCTGTCAATCATTTGGTCAATGTCCAATATCAATGCTTGGACATTTCCTGTGTATCCATTAAGAAGACTAATGTTAACACCTTTCAAAATATTAAAGGGGTGGATTAGGCAAAGGACTCAAGTTGTTAAGCTGAAGATCAGAAGTTTATCATCCACGTACGCCATGAGTTCAATACCATTAGCATACATCATCTGCCTAAACCTGTTGGTTCTCTCTCACGTCAAAACCGCTATGATTTCAGATAAAATAACAGTATTGAGCTGGGTTGATCTGAATTTGTTATGTGATAGGTCAAGCTCTATTTGATTCAATTTTTGTTTTTGCTTTAATATTAGATCCAAGTCCAGTGATTAATGATTGATTTTTGACTAAATCTGAAATTCAATTATCTATAATAGATGGAAATTCTGAATGAAGACAGATTGCCATCCCAGAAAAACATACATAGAATCCATTGAAATGAATACTATTTTTGATCCCAATCAAAGACAGAGAAAGTTCCAGTTTAAACGAGCTATGCAAATTAAGAAAAAAAATCTTTATACATGAAGGTCACATACACTAGAATGGAAATAAAGCATCTTCAGGCACAGATTCAGGCTTTTTGTGCAGCTCTTATTTGTTATCTTTCTTTTGCGTTGTGTTGAAAAATAGGACATTAAGAAAACGTAAGATAAGAAAGATTTTACTGCATAAAACACCCACACAAATTACATTATAACAAACACAAAATAAACAGGTTTTCGTTCTGTGTTTTGAATGATAGGTACAACTAAAATTATCATTTCAAAAATACAGCCTTTTCATTGGCCAATAGGTAAAATTTGTGCTATAATTTTAGTGCTCAGCCAATGAATATTTAGCATTCTTAAAATTTAGTTTAAAATTTCATGAAATAATCGCTTGTCATAAAATGATCTAGTTGTGTTCATTTTAACTCTCCAATGCCAATAATATTTTATTAAATGCAGAACCATTGGAAGGTGGCCTCCACCCCCCAAAATTTGCAAATGTCTGTGTTTATTACTTTAGAAATTGTCCTACACCCATTCACCTAGAACCTCATTTTGCCTAGCAATGCTGACAACTTCCTACATATGAATTTCATTCTGAATAACGAAGCTTATTTTCAAATAACCATACCACATACCCGCACTGAAGTCATTAAAATGAAATCAAACTATGCACATTATCAGAAATAATTGAACTGTAAATAAATGGACTAATATATACAATTCAAACCGTCTGCTGAAATATTTCCTGTCATATATATATAACAATTTAAAACACGAAAATTGTAGTGATTTTATGGACTGTACCACAACAAAACATCTAATTTGTCACGTAACAGGGTTCCATAATGTTATTTGTTAATGAGATAAGAATAACAGAACAAAAGGTTATAATCTGACTGTAAAATCTTCACAAATAAAAACCAGTATTGATTCCTTTTTATTCAATATTTGACTTTCTATAAATAAATTTTCACAGATAACTAATCATTGACCTGTAGCCAATCAAATGTCATCAAATGACATAAATAGACATTATTATATCATGTTACATGATTTCAGTACAAAACCACAAGTAGCATTTGAAATTTACCATGGATGCCTAATAAAATAATCTACTAAAAACTTTTGCTCTTTCAGATTAAATCATCGACCTGCAGCCAATCAGATGTTATCAAAACACATAAATAAAATAGATGTTATATTAATGTGGTTTTTTTTTTAATACGCCTACATAGTTTAAAATTTCAGAGCAATCGTTCATTAGGTTACCAGGAAGAATTCTATTGATTATATAAATTTCAATCCCCATTTTGCGAAATTACCTTTCCAGTCTTTCAATGCTTGCGAACGGGTGGCATGAAAAATTTATCTCTTATGGAGTATTTATTGATATTCTAAAGTTAGTGAGCAGTACATGCCACCTGGACTATATTATATACCGGAAAAAAACCTGAAAACACTTAAAAACAACGGAAAACAAAGGAAAACTAATGGAAAACATCATGTTATACTGAATACCGGAAAATGCCGGAAAAACACTAGATACCGGAAAACACATGAAATACCGGAAAACACACTAAATACTGGAAAACACTCTAAATAGGTAACCCAGAGCCTTGTCCTTCCGATAACACACTAAAATCCTAACCCTACCCCCCCACACACACAGAAGACCTGGTCTTGTGGAAAACCTAACCCTAACACAGAGGACCAGGCTTCGGTTTACCAATTTAGGGTATTTTCCGGTATTTAGGGTGTTTTCTGGTATTTAGTGTTTTTCCGGTAATAAGTATAACATGGTGTTTTCCGGTACTTTTCCGTTTTTTCCTGTTGTTTTCCGGTGTTTTCCGGTATATAGTATTGGCGTGCCACCTTGCCACATCCAAAACAGTATTATGCAAATAAAAGCTTACACAAACGAAAAGTTTGTAAGCTATGCAACCTCCTACTTTTCTGCTCCAAATAGGTTAATCCTATTAGTATGAGACATGGTATCAGACTTTTTATAATGAGTAAGCACACCCTGCTCCATGCAAAATATCCATCAAACATGTGATACAAGTTGTCAAATATATCAATCCATTTTAAGCAGTCAAAGGTCATGAACTTTTTATCAGAAACACATGTCTTGTAATTATTGTTGGCATTATTGAGCCCAGGGTGTCTGATTATACAAACTATGGATGCTAATTATTCTCCTGATTAACTGACAGATAGTACATACATCTTTAACATAACTGACCACATGCTTTAGGTTTCAAATTTCTCTTTATTAAATAGCCATTATCTACAATACCTATATACATGGAAACATTCCTGCATGGTCCTCAAAATGTCAACACAATATTTTGGTTTAATTAGAGACCAAAATATGAATTTCTATGGATTCATTTGCAATGACAAGGGACAAATGTTGCCCTTCCTGCACCCCTGATAAGGGAAAACCCAACTGAAAAGTCCCATGGAACTTTTTCTCAATCATGGACCTAGCTCTTCATTATTGAGTAAGTGCCATACTCATCGAGCCACAGGTAGATTCAGATTAACATCCACTCAACAAAACAATATCATTTGGGACTAACATATAGTCATTAAATCATATTACAAACAAAAATGTGATAGGAATGAATAGAATCCGGTGAAAGCTTAAATCAGCTATATAATTTAGACAGTTGATCACCCATTATTAAACAATGGAATTCTTCATCTATTTGTCTTTCATGAATACAAACATGGTGTATAAATTCCAATTTAAAATTTTCAAATTGATCAAGGGCGATAACCCAGAAGAGAGTGTATATATTTCAAGTCATTAACTTACGGTAAGTGTCTATAGCTCATCTACAAGCTATTGTGAATGATGGATGGATGGATATACGGCCACATACAGGCCATTCAACATGGTCCCAACTATTGCCAAAACCTATTCTTATCCGATCTGATGTTAAGAAATTATCTATTTTATCTTATTACATACAGCAGTTAATTATCAATATACAATCAACCCATCTAAATTGTCTCTGGTTAATCTGGTTTCATTGAACAGATGTTTTTCTCATCTTCTTATACAACAGTTATAATTATTGATGTATAATTTACATATTAAATTGTCACTGGTCAATCAAAAATTACTGGTTAATCTGACCACATGCTTTCTGATCGTATTATACAACACTTAATTATGGATGAATGAGTAATCTAAATAATCTAAATATTTAAAACCTCACTGGTATATCTAATATGCTCGTAAATCTAATCTTATTCAATAGTTATTAGTCACAACAAAACACCTATCCTAAGAAATTTGGATTTTGATACCCTGAACAGTGGCCTGTTTCTCAAAATTTAAACAAAGATCAAATCCAAATTTGAGTAATTTGATTGGAAAATATTAGATTAATTTTAGTGCTTAGCCAATCAGAATAAAAGTATCTACTAAAATAAGGATTTTATCTTATGAGAAACCTAAAATATTTATTGGCACTTGATCATTTTGCAAAAGTCATGACCTTATGAACCACATAGTTTGGAATCTTAAACAGCATGCGTGAAGTAGATTTCATGCCATCATAGTTTACTAGAGAAACAAATAAAACCACATTTATCGTTCATGTTCTTTGGAAAACCACTTTACAGCCTGGTTTTCCCCTTTTTGGAGGTGCAGACATGAATCTAGTTCTTCAGATTCTACGAAAAAAACAGTATCTGGTGTATTGGAAAAACAAAATAAGTGCTGCTATCTGGGCAAACATTTCTGTAAGAATACATTAATTTTCATTTCAATTTTTTGTTATCCTGTCACATTATATAAATTGTTAGCTGTCTGGGCTGACACAGGCATTAATACATTTATGACAATTTGTTATAACATATTGAAATAAAAGTGGAGGCCCTACAAATGCATTCTATTCCATTAATACTGCAGTAATAATCATGGATCCGCATGAAAACTGTTCCATTAATGAAAATTGCATCAGGTATTCCAGAATGGATGAGTCTACACTTCCTTCAAAATATACTGAAATTCCTCTTGAATATCAAAGATTGATTTAACAGAGCTGCTGTCAGTTGATAAAAAATCAACCGATCTAGACAATTCATCGACTTTAATCTCAGCACTTTACATGTCTATTTGTTTTACTGTATAAAATGGCTGCCTTTCAGTTTATCAGGCACTTGTTTCTGATTGAGTTCTTTCTTAATCAATATGGCGCCTTCTGTTGAACACAGTTTTTATAAACTAAGTTGAGACTTCTGTTCTTTATTATCTTCTGGCTATCGACATGTTTTCTATGAAATCATTTTTGTAGTTTACTTTTATTTCAAGAGATTTTACCAAAAAGGTCTCCCAGCTATCAAATCATTTTTGTATTTTCCACTTTTATTTCAATATGTTATAACAAATTGTCATAAATGTATTAATTCCTGCGTCAGCCCCCAGACAGCTAACAATTTATATAATGCGACAGGATTTAACTTTTAACTGATCGTCTTTATTCCTATTGTAGTATGTAAAAACAATAACTCTAACCTGATTGCTCTTATATTACCTCTTATTTAACCCCTGTGGCATTAATCTTGTAGTCTGAAATATTGTTCGCCAAACGTATTCAATGTACAATGTCAGAAGGACCATTAGTGTTTTGACTTGAGGATCAAATACCGGTACCTACATTTCCCCTTGTTAGTTGTTCGGGATGTAGGGCCTGGCAAGTAAAAGCATCTAGTCATTTGGAGGGGACAAAAAGTGAACTGTATACCTTGGACAGTACATTAAATATCACATGACAATTGGAAATCAAAATAAGCATTATGCATATGGAAATTCCATTGGCTAATTACGTTGTTTTACCGAGAATTCATCTTATGGTTTGAATTGAGCTATGGTAGGTGTACCGTCAGGAAGGGTAACCTTACTCTTCCAAACACCTGTTACCACTGTTTGCCGTGTATTTTGCACACAGTGAACAGTCGTATTGCTGATTATACTATTTTGCCAAGACCATCTATATGATTTGGATTGTTCATACTTGGTTTAATATTTGCCATAGTAATGCTGTCAGGGCAAAATTTCCTTGATAGCACACTGACAAATGGCAGCAATAGATTATAATACACCAGCCAGAACGATTGTTCAAGGCAACCATTTAATAAACTTTAAATCAAAACACCAACAGATTAAAATACTGACAGAAAGGATGATAACTAAATGTCAGCCATATTGTCTGAAGATCTGAATATTAAAGAATATGGAACTAAGAAACAAATTATGGTTTCTTATCCTAAGATATAAAGATAAAATTAAAATCAATATGATCGTTTGGTAATATATAAACATACAAAACAAGAATAAACCATAAAATAAAAGATACTGTGTCAATCACTTTATGGTGATCAAGGAAGTTGTTACACTGACTTTAAAACATCTCTGAATTCTCTTCCACAATTAATTCTATTTCTGGAAAAGTTCACCAAAATAATTGAATTTCCGCGAAGGTGCGTGTTTACTATAAGCAGAAGTATTTAATTAAATAAAGTGAGGGGATCCCTGGGGGAGTCTCGAAACCGAAATCCATCATAATATAAATGTCGATTAGCCGCAGTAACGTAGAAAAAATAAATGATTTACTGTTTCTAAATTACTGAATAACGTTAAAAACTCATAGATCAGTTAACCAGTTCCACGAATCTTAAAAAAAATTGGTATTTTTTATTACGATCACATAAATTGTCTGTTCACCGCTGAACATCCATTTCAAATATTTGTTTTTTTTTAATAGGGTACTTGCCTGAAAAAAACTATAAAACATCCCTGTCCAACGGAATACGTCTATTAAATAATAGTTATCCTATAACATGATATTTACAATAATAATGACCATTATTCTATATTGAATTATAGTGCTACCAGCAAAATCAGATCCTAGGGAAGGAATGACAGAATTTAAAATCGTGAAAAAGGTTTATCGTTAAAAGTGTTTATAAATATTGCAAACGACTGGACAAGGGCGATGGCAACATACTCTACAAGCAAGATTCAATTATCAGCATTTCAGAGAACATTAGGAAATCAATGTGCAATATGCAACCTATCTCTGCATGGCTACATTATAGGGCATATATGCATAATTCACAAACAGAACGTTCCCTCCAGCATTTTCAGTAATTGCAAGCAACTATGTGCAAATTCAGTATTAATGGTAATTATAGAATATTACATGTATATAGAGATGTGTACTGCAATCAAGCCAAACATATTTTAATGCAATGCAATGAAGACAAGCATCAAAAGTCCACCTTTGAACAAAATGAAAGTCGAGTTCTGTATTGTGATATATTGTAGAAGATCAAACATTGCAATATATTGATATATGGATTTTTATTGAAGCCCTACACAAAATATAATTAAAGACAAAATAATAGACCGGACTAGACTGGTTTTTTGAGGGACAGGTAATCAATCAAATAACAAATGTTCTAAATACACCAGAAATATTAGATATGTGCAGCATTTATGTTTTTACTTTCAAATTGTCATTACACTCTCAACCCAATTACTCAATAAGCAGTTGCTTTAGAAAGATAAGAACAAAACCAATCTTTTACCTGCAGTAAAATCAATCAAATCAGTATTTGTGACAAGTTACTAAACTAAAACGTTACACCAAAACAGGGATGGATCCAGGAATTGTGGCAGGAGAGGGTATGACAGTTGACAATGCATAATGCCCTCATCGTCTCTAAGTAAGGCCTTCATAGGCATACATACGCATTGAGCTTTTTAAAGAGAAAAATCCATCAACACCCCATTTGATGTCAATTTTATAATGAATTAATAAAATCACATTGTGATTCAATTTCATTGATGTAAAGCATTAATTGTGAAATCACACATGTCTGTATATTATTTCGTATATGCCAATCCCATATAACCATCTGATGATAAAGGATTAAGCACATGACCCTCACACTTTTCTCATAAAGTTTTACAAGTGTTTTATATAGCTGAGCAGGATGGGGTTGGACGCTCCCTACCCCCACCCCCCCAACTCTGAATCCGCCACTGCAAAAACGTAAAGTGGACTCAATTGACAATCCATTTGAATACTTTATGTCACATGTTATAATCACTGCTCAATTCATTCTTTTAATCTGCTACCATTGTTGCTTCGCATTTAATATTAAAATAAAACCAAGTACGAACAATCCAAACCATTAGTCAAAATCCGAAGTCCCAAAAAACAGTTGAGGTAAAATATTGTAATAAGCAAATGGACTGTTCACCGTGTACAAAATACATGGCAAACAGTGGTAACAGGTGTCTAGAAGAGTGAGCTGTACTTCCTACTGACTTAAAATTGGTTGTGGGGATTCCTTTGGCTCACTTTGTAGATGTGTATGGATTCTATGCCAGAGGTCCCAGGTTTGATTCCTGATGGGAGCTTCCTGGCACACATTATCTATTTTGTCAAAAGATACATTTTTCATGCCATCTAGTTAGATAACAACCATCTCTAAAAATATGTATACCTCGCATGCTCTGCCGGATAATACCTTATTTTTTCTCAAGTCAAACCTCTCACTCGCTTCTTTCGGGACCAGTGGATGGCAAAAATGATTTGTGCATGCGTGTTGCATCATAAGGTCTGTCCATTGAGTCAACTTGTGTGGTTTCGATTGCCTGGTTGTACGTGACACAGAGTGGGGTCGCCTGTGCAATCTCAGTGAGTAGGACGTCAACTCACTAACCTAGAGGTCAAGCTTTCAATTCCAGT
Organism: Patella depressa; assembly: GCA_948474765.1. Taxonomy (NCBI): domain Eukaryota; kingdom Metazoa; phylum Mollusca; class Gastropoda; family Patellidae; genus Patella; species Patella depressa. The sequence continues at coordinate 54,416,982 of OX419719.1, forward strand.
GTACATCCAGGTTTTCCAGCATGGGTCCCCCTTGTCAGTTGTGCATTTGGAATTCGATATAAAAGTAGGCTGTAGTGCCGCTGTCCAGACAAAATTCCCTAATTCATCATTAGCCCAGTCGGAGCAGAGAAGTAGGATGTAAACCCCATTGCATTTCATTTATAATCTATAATTTAGTTCATGCCATTTTCACATTCTTAACAGATTGAAATTGTGGTCCTAAGTAGATGACATATGTACCTAGCTAGCTGTAATTTGTAATGTCTGCCGTTGAAAATAAAATAAAATACAATTGGAAGACTCAAGTTATAACCAGCTATAATGAAGTTAGTTGACCTCAACATCTATGTTATACTGTACAATCAATTCAATCTATATTCTGTAGTCTGGCTACATTAAACCAACCACTTAAATATCCAATTATAAAAATATTTAAAGAATTAATCTGAATATGAAATGAATTATTGAATACTGGAGCTATTCATGAAAGATTCCAAAGTTATTTGATGTTCAGCCATTTAAAACCAACTGTTTGACGTTTTTATTTATTACTGTGGGCGTTTAATACCAAATTGATTTCAAGAGCAACAGATGGTGGGAATATTTTCACATAAAACTTTTATACCTAAAAACATGTTCATATTATATATATATGTCAACTAAATGCAATGGTGGTTTATATATGTTCTCAAAATGATGCTTACATCATTTTGTGACTTACGGTGGTTTTTATGTGCAATGCATGTGACAGGGCTCATTGTTCATCGCCAAAGTCGCAATTTGCGACAAAAATATGAAAGTGGCAATTAAAATTTGATTTTGGCGATAATGTATTTGTCAAGAATTAACCATTATTGAGTGTCAATCATGTGGAGTAATACTATAATGATTAGTTGGTTGATAATTGCCAATGATATACATATAGCCTATCTTAAGTCATAATTTACATACATGCCAAAGCATGCAAAAGTAGAACTCATCGCATCCAATGAAACATTCTGGAGGCTCATCTCAGTCAACGTCAAGATTCAAACCCTGAATGTTCTAGTCAAAAGCTCATAGTACCCTGAGTGCTTGATAACCACGGCTCACACAACGAAATATGAAAAATTATCACTGCCTTGGAATCCCACAGGTACAAAATCAACTTATTATACATGAATCATAGATTTGGCAAACTCAAGATATTTCCCACATTTTTATGAAATTTCAAAATACGTACAAGATATGAAAATAAAAGCTCAACTGTCTTAGAAACTATTTCTATAAGTAGAAGATATACCAAAAAATTGCTAATTTTAATAAGTGTCTAAACAAAGCTTACCTTTCTCTGATATTAACACAGAGCTAACTGACTGTTCCAATAATGTGTTCCTAATAAATAAATCTATGCTAATCTGAATCTCTAACTGGCCTTGAATTAGGATTAACCTGGATTAACTGGGAACCACATATTTCGACTATAAAGATTAAAAGGTCACAAATCCCAATAATTCTATGATCAAAGGTTGTGACCCTCTTGTTTTATTTTTTTAACAAGATAATCCTTGTTCATCAAAATAGCTTAATAAAGCTTACAATGGTCATGTATAAGGGTCAAGATGTAACTGTATAATTGGTTAATAATCATTAATGCAAGCAAACAATTAAAAGGTTCAGAGATTTGGAGAGGTCTACAGATCAAGTGACCTTGTAGGTCTTTCTCGGGGCATATGTCAGGAGTCAGGACTGGAACCAGTACTCTGCCATTCCATCTTTGTTACTCTATTTGAGTCGTGTCAAGAAGGGTCGCCAGACTAACTCGTCAATTTCCTCCCACTGCTCACAAGAACCCAGAGATTGAAATTGAATTGTCCCATACGTTATTCCCAAAATGGCCTAGTTTGTGTAGTTCCAATCCGTGTTGGGATCTCACTAACACGAAGAATTATAAAGTTAATTAATAGAGCGTAAAGACATATATGTATGTTAATATACACCATAGTTTAATGTGTTAATAATCTGTATATCATTGGTATGATCTGATTAATTAACATATTAATTACACAATATTAACTATCTAATACCCACGATAATAATATTAACTAGTCATTATTATTATCTCATACCTCATTAAAGGAGATAGTCAATCTATTCGTAAGATTGATTAATGATATTACAGCCACTTGTATCTACATTTAAAAAGTTTCTAAATGTCTGTGTTTAAAAGCTGCACTAAATCAAACATTGCAATTGTGACTTCACTGTCAGAAACCGAATTAGCATTTGTTAATTAAAAAGAATAGAAACATGATTAACAGTTTATTTGCAAACAATATAAACAAACTGCATCAATTTACTGGACACATTTTCATTTTTATAATTGAAAATTAAATGGAGTTGGTCATATATATATGAAGATGGACATATATGCTATGTGGTGTGCTCTGTGACCATTTTTTCCCAGACAGCATACTTACTCAAATTTCAACTATCAAGGGAGGAAATTCCACAAGGGGATTCAGCCCACTTTAATTCCCAAGTTTAACATCCCTTGGCATTGTGACCTTCAGTGTTCACATGACAAATCGAATAATTCTGGTTAAAGCTCTTAAGTGTTCAATTAATCAGGATTAGGTATTTTTAGATATATATAGTTGAAGGAACCAAATCGCTAATATTTGGCACATAGAAATTGATACAAATGGGTCCCCATACATATAATACTGTAATATGAATGTATATATATAAACTGAAATATATTCAATCTTTTCCGTTTTTAAACTAATTTTGAATCAGTTATGTTTGGCTAAATATGCCAAAAGTCTCAATCAAATGCCTATTTCTAGCGTCTGGTTATTCCAGTCTACATAGTATTAATTGCGCATGCTCTCCAGATATGAAAATGACGAGGTGGTTTAATTTGGTAGAATATCTCTCGTCTCGTTCTTAGAGTCCGTTGTTACAAATGGGACTAAAACGCATTAACGCATTATGGCACACGATTCGTGTACCAATTGTAAAATGTTTAGTTTGTCTTAAATATTGGATATTAGAATCCCATCTTTTTCCGGCAATATCACAGCATCAATGTTGATTTAAATAATTTGTGTTTTCAATGTCGAAGACTTTGAATGATATTGAAGTAGAGACTTAGCTACTTTAAACACTGATTTGGCTGAAACAGTATTTAACAATCAAGGTCTATTACCAAAAACTACCATTTAATATAACAATAATAGTGTATTAATGAGTGATTAAAGATAGATTATTGTTCATACAGGGATCAAATACTAATCTTACACTAATAGATTCTCCATCCAAAATAATTAACAAAATATGCATACTGCAAATTAAATATACCACAATATAAATCTGTAAACTATTTAGATGTAACATCTGGTAACATCATTGCTGATCACATTATTAATGTTCTTACCTGTAAATAATGATGGTTCTGACAAGCGATGGTGATATGCAAATTAGTTCCTCCCTTTCGCTTGATTGACAGTTATAATTTACATCTCTACAGCATTAGAAGTACCTCCCTCTGATTTCTGGCCAATCCATTAAATGTACACCCAATCTTTTCCTTAAAAAAAATAAAACCATTTCAATTTCAAATTAAATTGGAATATTACCTGTAGGTCACGTTTGTTTCAAATGCAAAATGATTGATAGTCGATTTTTGAAACATACGCCCACCAGCAGCAAAGTCCTATTCAGCATCAAAAAGAATTGTTATTTATACACATGCATAACGGTATGAAACAGTTGAAAAAGACAATTCTCTGGATCTTTACATAAAAAAACCCATATATTAAGGAAGGCAATGAGATTAAATTATGTGGTTTAAACGTTTTTATTTTTCAGTAACGACTGGGCTAATAGAGAGTGAAAGACAGAGAAATGGGGTTTAACATCCACTCGACACAAACTAGGTGATTTCGGGACTAACATATGCGCGTATGGGTCTTTAGCAGTGGGAGGAAACTGGAGTGCTAAGAGGAAACCCACGAGGTTGAGAAGGCGCCCCTATCTCCATGCCACATACGCTCACACCAGGAATCGAAACCACATCCGCAAGCCAGAGGTGACCGGCCAGCTAGAGGTCAAAACGTGGCACTCTAGACCACTAGGCCATCCCAACCCCCTGGGCTAATAAAGATTGGTATTGAAAACTGTAACCTAGTGGGTCACTTCCATAAAACAGGAACAATCCCTATATGTATAGCCTGGATATGAGACTTATTAGTTATTGAAGAAGCTAGCGGTTATATAATACTATTAGGGAAGGAAACTGCTGAATGTATGATTACAACGACAGGAACTCAGATTGTCAAGGCCAGCACATGACTTTATTGTGATTGAACTTTTCCAATTAAATTTTTAGAACATTAAGTACACATTTATTTTTACACAAGTTAATATTTCAAACAGATTCTAAATCATATTAGCAACAGCATTTACATATAATATCAATAATAACTTGTACATCTTTGGGGATGGTGTGTTTATTTCATCTAGAAGGCCTAAGGTGTGCCAATCATGGTGGTTGCTAGGGCTACCTGGGTTTATTCAATAGGCCAAATAAATATTCCTCAACCCTGTTGTGAATTATCCATCAGGTTTATATTTTTTAAGAAATTTTAACAAACATCATGTATATTAAAACTTTTTATGTATTTACACATGTAATCATGTATGTATATATACACCTCTTTTGTTCATTCTAAATATCTATATGTACGTGTACTCATTTATAGGGCATAGGTTTTTTATATAAAAGTTATGCCTGTTTTCCGATCCCATTCAGATATCCTAAATAAAATATTATTTATCTAAAAAATCTTAAAAAATGAATCTAACTTCTATATAAAAATATTCTAGAAAATTCTTGCTAATTGAATTGACTACTCCAATAATTTCCAATCAGGTACACTCCGAATGAGGCCAAAATTAAAAGATTGTTTGTTTGCCCAAACGCGACCGACCCAAAAAAAAGCCGCCGAGTCAAATTCTTTTATTGCCGTTTTTGAAGATTTTTTTTTTTTTTTTTACAACATTATTTTTACGCTTGGCAATGACACCCAAACGTGAAATAATCGGTCGGGGGATTGAACAGGCACTGTCAATAACAATACTGCCACGAAATTTTACACGAACGACGATACCAATCGGTTAGTGCGGTCACGCCAGCTCAAAAACACGCGACTGATTTTCTGGTTACGCAAATTCAAATATCGGTTACGTTGACAATTTTCATTAACAAATTTATTCACATTTGATCAATATTTATATGTGACACTGGTCTAAAGTATTAGTAGTATAGCACAAACTCAATTCATTCATTCTTGGCATTTCATTTCTCCATCACCATTCTTACCAGTACTTTCACTTTGACAGATCACGTATATTTGACATCAGGTATTGGCGAGTTGCAAGCAGGTTAACTGATTTAAAATGGCCCTACCCCTAATTCTTTAAATGATTTGTTATGCCATAAATATTTGAACATGTCAGCTATATTTCCAAAGAATCTACTTCACGTGTTCCTTTCACTTTAGCCATGCTGTGCGGTAGTTCTACTGACCCGTATGTACATGTATGTCGTCATTTTTGACCCCCACCGACACATGGCATCGCTTGACTGCCAATGTAAACGATTTCACTGTCCAGTCTATTTAAATATTATTTCATCACATCAAATTATTCTGTTTCTTTTGAGACTTTGTTTGTCAATCAGTCGCTACCTACGAATCCTACGATTAAGGCTATCTCATGTTACGTGCTTGGAAGAATGATTACACAAATGACAAGTGTAGTCCTAGTAGTATGAAGGATGAATGTAGTCTTCAGCAACGGACAACGATGTGGTAGCTACCATTCCTGGTTTTTGAATGTTAGATATGATATAAAAACGAAAATCCATTACTAATTTTTGGAACTGATTCACCTCAGCAACCAAACCGTGACCAGTTAACTGAGTATTCGTTAAGTTTACATACATCGGCTGATTATACTATAGTTGGCATCAGCTGTTTGAAAAAGGTGATTGATAAAAGAATTATTAAAATATAGGGATTTAGTTTTTGCATTTAGTTCTCAAAGTCTGGTCCCCCCCCCCACAAAAAAAAAAAAATTTGCCTACCTACCTACCCATACCTAATCATCATGAGTCGGGTTTGGACAAACTGAAATATTTTTAACCCTGGCCTGATTTGCATTGTTTTATTAAAAACCTTGTGTCATTGTTGAAATATACAATCTTTAATAACCTTGAATATTTCACAATGATGGACAACTTCATTAAAACCTATGATGTTGATTGACATACTATTAATGAAGGTATAAAACCTCCATCTGTTACTATATCAAATCAACAATCTACATAGGGTGCTATATTAACACAAATCATTCATTCATTGCTTTTCAAACACATATCTATCTAGTATCTATATTATCATCTATCACTATGCTAATAATTTTAATAATTCAACCGACAATATATAAACTATCTACTTAAACCGAATGATTTCTTCCTTTTAACTATTTGGACCATCCATCCCGCAAGTGGTAAATTAACAAAGACAATTTTTCTAATCCTGCCCAAAACTAAATTCTAGATAATCTTTAATGGAACTGTCATGATCATTTGTATGCTAATAAATTACTAATTCAACTGATTCAATTAGATTAACAAATGACTTCTATCTATACTAAGTGCCGGGTGGTAAATCTAAATTCAGATAATCTTTTATTGAACTGTCATGATCATTTATATGATAATAATTTACTAATTCAACTGGCAATTAGATTAAGAAAATAACTTCTTCATTTTCATTTATTATATATATACCATCTATATACTGAGTGGGAGAGAGAGAGAGAGAAATGGGGTTTAACGTCCACTTGACACAAACTATGTCATTTTGGGACAAACATATGGTTTAATTTTATTTCAATAATTCGCTTGCGCATTGGGTTCTCTAGCATTGGGTGGAATTCGGAGGACCTGGAGAAAACCCACGAGGTTGGACAGGCGACCATACTCCTTGTCATGCACAACTGGGGATTCGAAACCACGCCATTTGACTGAACGACAGTGTTTTTATGATACAGCGCACATGCTAACCATTCGGCCATCCAACCCCCCCATATACTGAGTGGTGTGTGAGTGGTGTATTAAAACAAATAATTGGTATAATCTTGCATAGATCTAAATTTTCTATTAATTTTATTGAATTGTAATTATTATTCATATATTAATAATTTACTAAGTAAATATCTTCTTTTTCACTTATTATATCAATCATCCTTTCCAAATTACAGTAGGGTAAGGTTTAAAAACCTCCACATACAAAACATTGTACATTCGCCTAAAATATTCAGTCAAAAAAAGTCATTGCCATGATCAGACGGAAGAAATCATTGGATGTTGGGTTCAAGAAGTGACTGGGGGGTGCGACCAGAAGCAACTAGGACCGTGTGACGGAGGAAGTGACTAGGAGAGTGGGACTTATGTACTTGTAATCATGGTGGGTTAAATTTATTCAGAGGATTGCTACTCTGAAGAAATCATTGGAATGGTATTAGTGAAGTCTGTATTGTAATAGCCACAAGAATAGTGAGGTTGATAAAGTCAATGGGGACAGATGAAGCTACAATCTGATTTAAAAACAAATCTATTTTTTGTTTCTTTCTTTTCTACTTTTGATATGGCCTTCACCAGTTCTAGTTCTCATGAGAGGTCGCGTCACGGTTCACAAGAGCATCTATGGCTCTATGACGTCAGACATTTGATTAACGTTTCTAGTGGGACAAACTCTGAAGTCATTGGGTTTGGAGTTGAAGTAATCTTTGCTTTGGTTGAGCCAAAGGACTAATTGCAATTGTGGGGATGAATTAGTCATTAAGATGAAGGTCATGTTGTCATTCAGACTGTTGGCAATGAAGAACAGGTAGAAAATAATTGTAGGTCTGAATTATAGGATTTTTATTCATACTGTGCAATACCGGTATTTCAAAATAATTTTATTTAACTTTCTAAAGGGAATCACGTGGCTAAGTGGGTATCATGTGGCTGCATTAGCCGAGAAAGTTCATCCATATTTTCCAGTGTGGTTTCCCCTTGTCAGTGATGTAGGACTGAATGCCTGACAGCTGTTGAGTCGTTTGGATGGGACGAAAAACTGAGGCCTTGGCAGTTGGAATCCGATATAAGAGTAGGCTGTAGCGCCGCTGTCCGGGCATTGCCGTGCACATAAAAGATCCCATGTCAGTTGGAATTCGATATAAAAGTAGGCCGTAGTGCCAGGGCAAAATTCCCTTCATAGCACACTACATGGAGTACATGTATACCCGGTTAGGAGCAGAACAGTAGAATGTTAAACATTTCATTTAACTTTAAAGACTATAAGTGGTTGCATTAACCATTTGGTCTGTCATTTAATGCAGTAGTAAAAGTTATTTTCCTTCTTCCTGTCAAGAAATTAATATAAATAATCATAAACCAATTTGGCCATCTGGCTAACATGATTTTGGTATTTGAGTTATTCCAGCTACTATAAATATGTAAATATCAGATTCTATTCTTAGTATGTATCAGTCGATCTAATCATATACAGATGTGCATACATTGTTCATGTAGAAGTAGATATACAATATGCACAGGCTGAAAAGTTCTAAGCCTATCTGTAAAAGACCTGTAATACATACATACATAGTCCCTTTCTAGGTGTCTACACTTACACTTTTGCCAATGATGTTGCAAGGACTGGATGCCTGTCAGGAAGGAATTTTCTTCAGCCACCCTAAAAAAGATTGTTCACAGCTGACGTGACGTCATCATTACTAGTAAAATGACAACTGACTAGTTCTTTTTACACCCATCAAAACAAATCGGCCAAAACATTATCAGGATCTGCTTCATTGTCACAGGATATCAGGAAACAGACTAGTCTTTGATCTGAAGTCAAGAGCTTTGGCACCCATCTTGCAGACACAAAAGTGTACTAATTTTCTCCTATATGGTATCAATGCATGTATATCTGGTATCATGAGAATGTAAATCTCACTGCAGTATACTGTACATCTTCAGGTGTTACAAAGCACTCTGAAAGACATTTCTAGTGGTGGGTTAACCCTGACAGAGCTATGTAATTGTCAGACATTTGTGGTGGTGGAGTATCCCTGACAAGATTTTTATAACTTCCAGGCCAGAACTAGGCTAGATTTGCTGAAATCTGTACCACCTAAAACAGCTTTTGAGTTGTTCAGTGCCACTACAGAAATCATGAATGACCACTGCCAGACAGTTTGTGACTTTTCTGGCCAATGCAGAAATCGACACCTGAACTCCAGGCTAGCAAGCCAGCATCTTACCCACTTGCCACTGTGATCCCCATATACATTGGAAAATTAATCTATGATTTGTGTTTAAGAGTACTGTATGTTGATTTCATCAGATTAAATTTTGACATATTTCAACGTATAACAATTCTGTCTTTGTTGAAAATCAAGATTAACCATAGTTTTCTGATTTCAAATTAAAGTTATCTTTCCAGAAAATAGGTAGACAGATACATCAATTTAATTCCATTACCTGTATATATATATACTGTACGACTGTTTCAAAGAAATAACTACACATACATAAACTAGGCCATTGATTTAACCATTAATGTAAATATAAATACCATACAATGATTATACTCCTATTTAGACTAGTAATTAAAGTAATTTACACATTCAGCCGGTTACATTGTGTGGATATAGGCCATATAATATCAATTTATACCAAACATATTTGTAATATGTCAAACAGCGTGTTACCAATGGTAGCAAAAGATTCAGCCTATCATGAATACGGTTTAAGCTAAACTCAGATATATTCAAGGATTCAATACAAAATTTGATGTAAATTTGTATCTGCCTAAATATAATGAAAATTTACCCAGTTCAGTTTTTTTTGCAAGTGCAAGTGTCCTTACATCTAACTGCTTTTAACTGACGTCAAAAATTGCACAGCCACTGCCACTGCCTCATATATTTGACAGAGCAGTACTCTACAACCTATAAAAAAACTCTCAAATACGTTATTATTCTAAATTACGTTAATATTTCATGGAGTGATGTGTCAAACAAAGCAAGGAGCAAAATATGTTAAGGTTCCAGGATTATTATTGTTTCCAAGAATCAGGGATAAACTAGTGTCAAAATATTTAACAAAGTGGAAAAATTATTTTTTTCACTTCAAAACTTATTTCATTTTGGCATCCCTTGAGACAAAATAGCAATTTATTCTCACTATACGTGTTATCTACTTACTTTGATCCCTACAATTCTTTTTAGTCTGCTCAACTTTTCAATTCCACTCACAACCAAAATATGTACGACCCATAATGTATTTTAAAACATCCAAATTTCAGCGATTGATTGACAAATATTTCTCAAATTTTTCTAATTATCCAATTTAAATACCCAAGTTGTAACTACATGTAAACAACATCAAAAGCCGTTTTTATTTACCAAACATTTAAGAACATTGATACACCATTAGCCTGGCAATGAAAATGAAATGAAATGGGGTTTAACGTCCTACTCCGAACTGGGCTAATGAAGACAGTGTGCTATAAGGGAAATTATGCCCAGACAGCGGCACTATTGTCTACTCTTATATCAAATTCCAACTGTCAAGGGATCTTTTACATGTGTGCCAATGTGTACACGGGACCTCGCTTTTTGGTATCATCCTTATGACTAGATAGCTGTCCTTGTCAGGCCCTTCATCCTGTTTCACTGACAAGGGGGAACGATGCTGGAAAATCTGGATGAATTTTCGAGGGCCAATGCAGGGATCTAAAACAGCCGACCTCCAGTCAATAAAAAGATTGTATTCATTCAGATGCTATGAAACACTGAAGTCCACGCTGTATGACCGTCTTCATCAACTGTACAGTAGCAGAAATGCATGATTTTAAGATAAACTCCATTTCATTTCCATTTTGTTTACTTTGAGATTAGTATAAGAAAACATTTGGACGAAGATTGCCAGAGCAGCAGCAGAGTTTACTGCCTACAAAAATCTTTTACTAATTCAGTATACAAGTCATTTTTAAATAAAATTTCTTAAGGATTCAGAAACAAAAGTAAATAAATTTCATAACAGGATAACTATACAGATTTAAATTAACTGGCAAAGATTTATAAAATTCTCTGACAAGGCAGTTTACCTAGTGTATACATAAATATTTCTGAGCTTGGCTATAAACAAATATTACTTGATTCAATTACGAATATGAAATAAATCGTTGAATGGCTATATGTCTGTAATGGGAATGTACACATGCTAAATTGAGTAAATTTTGTGATTTGTGGTGCCAGGATATATTTTTTGCAGGAACAAAGGTTTTTGGGTTGATTTGACAAAAGATCATAGAAATTACAAATTGGATAGAAAATCTAATCAAGACATTATGTCAAACAGACATTATAAACATAGAAGCTTATTTATCTAACTATCCAACATTTAACTAAATCAAAAACATTTGCGTCTCTAATCCCCAACTAGATCAAATTCAAATTCATGATCAACATCGATAAAATCTCACTAACAGCGTTTTAGCTCTTTCAAGTGCATGTAGCCTATCAAATATCAAACCGACGATTACACAGTTCAAAATTCAAACAGGAAGAATCAACAAATCCAATTATCTTAAAAGCATACAGATTTAGTTTAATCAAAGGCATTAAACTTTTCAAGTCAGCTCTGCAGTTCAAAATGATTTGAAGCGATAAGAGATATATTTCCCAGATTATCCAGGCTAGTTATTGGGAGCTCAGATTGTGCAGGTCTTAAAGGTTTTCCGTTCATTTTGATTTGATAAAACAGATCGCGGTGTTCTGTTAGTTGTCACAAAAAACACCCTCTCCAGTGTTCCATTATATGATCAAATGTTGTTTTTATACATCACTAACAGATATCAGACATCAATAAAAATGGAAATTCATTGTTTTTAACGTCTGGTGAAGTCTCGTCAACATGTGTAATCAAGTTTAGTATGGTTACTTACGCATTGCATGTAGGGAATCTTGACAGCATAACAGCTAGAGCTATCGACTAAATATATTCGTCTAGGAGTTCCATAATGCTGACAAACTTTTATGCACTCATAAATATGAGCTCAATTTGAATAACTTTTATATTCTTCATATATATATATATATATATATATATATATGTGTTAGCAGGAATTTTATGTTCAGAAATTCTGTAGACAAAAATTCCACTCATGCATAAATGCTCAAAGCATCTTGTTGCATTGAAATGGAGTTTTATGGCACGTCAGCTCCCAACTAATATATCTTATGACCAACTTACTGGAAATGATATAGATAGACATTTTCAATTATATTGCCAGAACATGATCTTGTATACAGATTGAAAACAATCTATTCCTCACCATAAAAAAGCTGTAGGAACTTTTGCCAGGGGCAGCAGCTATCTAAGAATACAAAAAAAAAAGGAGAATGATGAATTAGCTAATGTTTCTTGATAAAACTAATCTGATTTTCTTCCAGAACACCTGCTGAAATCTGGCTTTTTATTTCTTGGGAAAATAAAATAATCCAAAGTCGTCTATTTTTCAAGATCCTAACATCATTTCATTCCCCATACAATATGGAATAAGTAAATATATCATTGGGTAATGGTTCTACCTTGACTGACCTGTTGTTCGCCAAAGAATTATTTTACAAGATATATCTAATCTACATTTAAATTAAATTTAAGTAACTTTTAGACTGGAGACACAGTTCATCAAAATATACTTAATATTTTGTACAGCTGATGATGAACTTGATGATTGTTGCCATGTTGAATGAAGGTGAATCAAGAATGAGATATCAGTAATCAATGGCACCACGAACTGTCCTGGCCTTTGTTTACTTTTCGTTCTTCCGTCTAGTTCCTCAATTCTAAAACAAACTAAGTTATCTAATTTCTGGACAACAAATCTATAAAACACTTCTCAACTTCCACTAAAGTCAAAATCTTCAACAGATTCCAACCAGACAGGTCATGTACTTGATCTTCTATTACTCACGGAATAGATCAAAAATCATATAACAATCAAACTAATCATTCAGAACCAAAGTTAAAGACCGACGCTTCACCACAGGACCAATTACATTCTTATACACATATGCAGGAAAACTGTACGACAAAAAGCAGACATAAAATAAGAGATTGTTCAGGCAAAAATGGTGCAGACACCAAAACTCATTTCAAAGATTCAACTCTCCTAAACAGTTATTCTTGTTGAGAAGCAATGGCTTTAATTAATTATATTCGATTAAATTTCAAAGGGACACAGGTCATGGAATGAAATGAAATGGAATGGAGTTTAACATCCTGCTCATCTGCTCCTAAACTGGGACAATGAAGACGTGCATATGTCATACAGTGTGCTATGAGGGAAATTTTGCCCGGGCAGCAGGCTTACTCGTATATCGAATTCGAACTGCCAAGGGATTTTTTACAAGCATGCCAATGTATACACAGAACCCCGGTTTTCGTACCATCTGAACGACTAGACAGCTAACGCTGTCCTTGTCAGGCTCTCCGTCCTGCATTACTGACAAGGGGAACCACACCGGAAAATCTGGATGAACTTCCTTGGCCAATGCAGGGATCGAACACCCGACCTCCAGGCTAGTCACCGTGATCCCCTTCTCCTACAGGTCGCTTAATGTTCATAATCATTTGAATGAATGTTAATTGTCCTGCTGTCCTCTTCAAATATTATTGAGAAGTTACAATCAGTTATAAGCCAATTATATATAGTGATTAAAGGGATGCAAGAGGGTACCATTTGGTCATTTTTAAAAGTTGGTTTTAGTCGGTTATAAGCAAATTGGTGAGAAAAGGGACACAAGATGGTAGCAATTATTGGTCATTTTCAAAATATGGCTACAATCAGTGTAAGTCAAGAAGAAACTTGCTTAAATGACAATCTCTTAACATTTTAAACCTTTATAAATAAGTTGTAAAAATATGACTTCTCAGCCAGAACCAATCTCAAATTATGAAATAAAAATCTAAAATCATGTAAAGAGTCCATATTTTTACCATTTGTCATATAATTCAGGAATAGACAATGTAATCTTTTACAACCTTCTTAAAAACAATATTTTTAAACTTGAGAAATATAACATCTCACATGGGAATTCCTTCTCGTGACATCTCATAGATTATTTCTCAAAATTTTTTCTGATTGCACTCAAATTGATGATTAGGCACTTTTTGTACTACTGTCAATGTATACTTCTAAATTCACTGCAGTTGTATTATGACCTTCTAAAATAGAATACAATTTGATCGAATGTGAATATATATAGGAATGAAAATGTCAACATCTGCATTAGTGCATTCCATGTCAAAACTAATGACTGATCTGAATCATACTTTGCTAATTATCAAATAGTTAATAAACCATACCTTCGCCTGTAATAAAGTTCACGTCTACTGAGATATTACCTCAGTTATAATTTCCAAAATATTCAGCTGAATAATCTGGTTGGCTCCATTGTGGGCCCTTATTCCCTGGCAGTACTCCATCAAGGGAGGGCAAAATTGACAAGATTCTGATTTGATACGATTGACTGGGGTTTGTAACTTTTGGCTAAAGGTTTCTCATATAACTTTTTTATAACTGTTTGTCTTTAAAAAGATTGGCTAGGATTTGTAAGTTGATTTAAGTTTCAAATTTATGTTTTAATACAAAAAATGTTCAATAGTTATATTTTATTTGTCACCAAGAATATACCTCAGAATAGAGCAATTCTCAAAAATATCTGTGGAAGTGGGAAAGACGCTGACTCGTTAGCCTGGAGGTTGGGTGTTCAATCTCTCAGTTCAAGGGATTCTTGTAGCACTGGCTCTTACACTTTTTTCTTAATTCAGACCCTCCCCCCCCCACTGACTTGTCACAGGAATCCCACAAGGTTAATCTGGCCCTGTTCACTGGTGGTTTCAGGTTTGACCATATACTCAGTCTACCAGTCTACTCTTACTATGTGACTTTTTGGAAACATGGGGGGTGGGTGGACGAATGGTTAGCGCTTGATCATAAGGTCTGTCATTGAGTCAAGTTGCCTGGTGTTGATTTCCCACTTGTACATGACAAGAAGTAAGGCCACCTGTCCAATCATGTGGGTTTTCTCCGGGTCCTCCTTTGGTTTCCTTTCATTGCTATAGATTCCACAAGCAGGCGAAGTAGTTAAATAAATGAACTCCCGAAATGACCTTATTTGTCTTAAGTGGATGTTAAACCCCAGTTCTCACTGTCACATTGATTGTGTTTTGTGTAAAGATGAGAAAACAAAAGGAATAAAATTTATTATACGCCTTCAAATAGCTCTGTTTATAAAAACAGATGAATATGAAAGAATTTAACCCTTGATTAAATTTTAATTGAATTATAAGTTTTTTGCTGCTGATAGTGGAAATGGTAGGAGAGAAATGGGGTTTAACGTCCACTCAACACAAACTAGGTCATTTCGGAAATGGTAGGACATATATCATTATGGAATTATTTGGTTCTACACCACTTGTACATCTTACGAGATCATGCATATGTCTCCCATCAAAAGGCAAAACCTAGTAACTGACTTTTTTGTCAAAATTGAGTTAGATCCAAAATTGTAGTTACTAAGGTATATAATTCCTGTTGTTGTACTAGATATTCAAATTTTTGATTTTGTAAGCAATTACACCCATGACACAACCTAGAAATCTCCTTTATCTGCCTAGCCTGCCACAGAAAAACCTAGTAGCTCAATAGTCATGTCAATGGATAAGCTGGAGTTAAAATATTCATGCATTATGTTTTCCTGTGTTTTCTCAAAATTTGAATAAAGTGAGTTACTAGGCATTGCCTTTTGACGGAAGATGTGTTGTCAGTTAGATGCAGTGTTTTGATTAAATTTTTCCAGTGCCACTTGCACATCTCATTATTAAGCAAATCTGATCAGCGTTAATTATAGCTCTCGAGGTGATCACATATATATACCAAATGAATAGGTAAGTCTCCATGGACCATTATCCTCCATCTGTTTTATAGCACAGTACCAAAATATATTATTTTCTATTTATAGGTAGAACACATGTTGTGTATATTACACAAGTGGTCAATACAAGCTTTAAAGCATGGTATACGAGAATCATATTGACCAGTGTATTGTTGTTTGTATTAAATATTTTCATATATGTTTCAATGTCAAACACATATAATATGTATAAAAAATTAGTTTAATGTTTTAGCATGTTTGCATGAAACCTGTCTCATGGCATCATGCTGGTCCCAACGCAAGCCAATTCCAACTCAACCCAGCTCAACTCAATTGTAAAACAACTAAACTCCGCTTATCTCAATTACAAATCAACCCAGCCCAACTCAATTGTACAACTAAACTCAGCTTATCTCAATTATATAACTGAACCCAGCACAACCTACCTTATCTCAATTACAACCCAACCCAACTTATCTCAATTACAACCTAACCCAGCTTATCTCAATTACAACCCAACCCAGTCAGTGTCATTACTCCCCTGTCCTCAATTACAAAAAAATACTTTAAACACATACACTTGTCTTATGTCATTTGTATATAATATGATTTGTTTTGTTTAACCAAGTCTCGACATTCAGTTCAATATTATATGCAGATCGTTTCTGAATGCACATTAAAAGCATAACCATGTTCTAGACTTGAACATTGCTTGAAATAAAAACAACCAATATAATATAATCAGCTTCAGATTAAAGGCTGGTTAGCTAGGAAGATATGAAAATGCTTTTAGCAATAGAAACATGAACTAGAATCATAACCATAGGTTTTTTTTACTAAAAGTATATATGTATATTGTATATACATTTTTAAATGATTTTTTTTTGAAAATTATCATCCTTAAACAATTGACATATATTACAAAATATATGTCATGGAAATTCTATGAATGTGCCCTTTAATTTCAATTCATGCCAATATATAAATGTTGCTAAAAAAAATACTCATAATAACATGTTGCATATTAAGCTTGTAGAATACACTCAGTGACTTTAGTCCTATGGCATTATTATATCACTTTCTGTACAAACAACTTTTTAGAACAAAATATGTGCACCAGCTTTCACTGCGCAAATACAAGGTAGGCCTCATTAGATCGACATTTGAATATCTTTCCTGGTTCGAAAGGTAACAAAGTTTGATTTGCCAGGATTTTATAAAACACTGGTGTTATAATTACTAGATCAAATGTAAAATTGACTAGTTTATGAACTGGTACCTGACAATGTGTGCTTACTCTTTTAAAAACATTTGATACCACTTCGTATAGTTCATAATTACTTTTTGTACTTTTTTGTTCCAGATGACCTACTTATGGTGAGCAATGTGACGCCTCAAATTCTTGAATATCAATGAAAATTGTACAGTTACCTGTATCTTGGAATGGTGACCTCAAATTATTCACACACGTTAAATAGAATAGAAATAAAAATTCAATTAGGGTGTCCATACTCAGATTAGCTGAATAATATGTAGCCTACATTGAATATCCAATCCAAGCCATGCAATCCAAAAAATAGTTCAACAAATTCGAATATTGCTCCAAATTATCTATAATCTGTAATAGTCCATGGTATACAGTGTTCCATATTGATAAAATAAGATTGACTTAATTGATTGCCTTTGCAAATCATAAATCTTTGTTTTTAAGATTTTATTACAATTTAGAGTTCCAGTTTCAAACCTAGACAGTTAATTTAACTTGGCCTAACATAAAATTCATTTTGTAAACCTTAACTTCACTAATCTGACTTCTGACTGGTCTTAAAAGGTCATTTGAAAGAAGATAAGCTAATGAGAGGTTAACGTCATTATAAAACACAAGGGCATTCCACAGAGTAGATATATTCAGCCAACTCTGTGGGCATTCATGGTTGATGTGACTTCCATTCAACAAGGGTGCTGGGTCTACCATGATCACCAACATAAGATGCAGTATTGCAGTGCAGGTGAGGGGGTCATGGGTTACCTACATGCAGAAAACTGTCTAAATACTGAAAACAGAAAGGTTTACAGACAGAATTATGTTTGTGACAGTCATCTGGGCCATATTTTAAAAATATTGCCTAAATCACAAAATGACCTATTAATAATTATTTTATTTCATAAGTATATTAAAAGTTACATCATCTTTCAGCATAAAAATAAACTGAACAAGATTTCTGTGTAGTATGTATACACGAGTGCTTAGAACAAAACGTTAATATAGAACTGGATATATAGGCCCATGCTCCGTTCATATTGACTGGATTTACAAAACAAGCTCCTATTATATTAGACCCGTTAGTTTTACCGTTAGCTGAAATAATAACAGGCCCTACCTCATAATGTCATATAATCCCTGCAATCTAGGCTACTCCAATTTGCATCGTGTGACTCTCAAATAATATAAGAACTCGTTCAACACCGCGAGTAGTTTTCTCTAACTAGTCCCCTCTGTACGAGTAATGCACTGTTCAATATCCACTCAAACCAGAATTCTCAGCCACTCCAACAAGATTCAATGCCAGCCAGCGAGAAGATATTTTTAACCAAGTCCAATACTATTCTCATTTCGCCGTCTCTCTATTTGCCTGACTGGCTTATTCGAGCCAACAACAGATGTTATAGCCGTGATCCTATACATACATAATGGTTACAGTCTATCTCATACATTATCATAACTTGAATATTAGGCCGATATACGTCATGTGATTATTACGTCATGGCAGGTGCGCGGTGCCAGTGATCAAAGAACCTTGGGAAATCATAGATGAACAGCAGCTCGCAAAAATAATACCCATCTTTATGCATGGTTGCTTGCACATCCCCATTCCACCCCAAATAAAACAACGGTTGAAGAGTAGGGTTATTTTATTTTTTTTTTACTTCGTCTTTCTTTTTTGATTGTTGGGGTGTCGGGGAGATGGGGGGGGGGGGGGGTGTCTACAATAAGTAAGAATGTAACCTATTGAATTAATAAATTAATCCTCTGCTAAACCTTCTGCCCAGACTGTGGCACTGTTGCACTGCGAGTTGCGGCCCACTTTTATTTTGAATTCCAGTCAATGGTTCTTGTATAGCGTCGGGGTTTCGTCCCATCCGAACGACAAGACGCTATACCTTACCATACCCCTCGTTCTGCACCACTGACAACGGAAAATCCAGGGGGACGTTCTCGGTCAACACCCGGATCGAACCCGCATCCGACAACGCTTCTAGCTTTATTGTGGACTCAGTTTGCTGATTATATTACTGCTATCTATGTACATATTCTATTTTACTTTGGGGGGGGGGGGGGCACGGTGACGTGGTGGTTTAAGACGCTGGTTCGCTTGCCTGGAGGTCGGGTGTTACATCCCTGCATTGGCCGAGAAGGTTCAGTCAGTTTTTCTAGCGAGGTTTTCACTTGTCGTTGATGCAGGGCGGAGGGCTTGACAATTACAGCTGTCTAGTCGTTCGGATGGGACGAAAAACCGAGGTCCCATGTACACATTGCCATGCACGTAAAAAATCCCTTGACAGTTGGAATTCGATATAAGAGTAGGCCGTAGTGCCGTTGCCCGGGTAAAATTTCCCTCATAGCACACTGCATGGCGTATACCCGTTTGATTAGCACAGTTCGGAGCAGAACAGTAGGACGTTAAACCCCATTTCATTTCATTTCATATTTATATGTGCTCACCCCAATAAAACCTTATCTCATCTTACTAAAATGTTGGCCTCTGCAAAATATAATTATTCATGTAATATTATTATGTTATAGTGGCCCGTTTCTGAAAGAGTGTCGTTTTGCCGTTGCATTGGCACGGTGCATTTCGAAAAGTGCATATCTTATTTTGGGACGGGTTACGCTGCAACGAAAATATACGTATAGTCGGTCGGATGGGACGAAAAAAGATCCCCATCCGTGAACCCGTTGGCATGCACGTAATAGAACCCTTGGCGCAGTTCGACTTCGATTAAGACTAGGCAGAAACGCCGTTGCCGGGACATATGATGATGACATTGTTATTAACGTCTTCATTAGCCCAGTTAGTGAAGGTATTTTCATTTCCGCGGTATTTCCGCAGTCGGCGTCTTCTTTTTTTTTTCTCAGGGGCGGATCTAGGAATTTTGAAAGCGGGGGGGCGGGGGGCGCCGCAAAATGACGGCACTGACCGCGGAAACAGGGCACGCCGCTGAGGGGGGGGGGTCCCCCAAGAAAATTATACGTCATTTCCTTGCATCTGTAGCCATTCCGAGAGCTATTTGGCTGATATTTTCGTCGAAGTAAACATTCATAACGGACATATTTGGGTCTGGGAAAAGGCACTTTCAGCAGTAAAAAAATTAGGATGGAGGGCGCCCCTCGCACCCCCATTGAATCCGCCTGTGTCTCTTACATTCAGGGCAATTGGCCGAAAATAAACACCACAATTCTGTGTTGTATTGTAAAACATTTTATTTATAATTACTGGAATTCTATATAGTGGTATGTTTAACAATATTAACCCATGGTAGGTATATATATAATATATAAGCTAGTATGTACTTGTCTATATATAAACATAGTTTGTCTCTTATACTCTGTTTCCATTATTGTGCTTACTCGTCAGGAAATATAATCAACCGGATGATACGAACAGCCCTCGAAAAAACCACCTTCCCCTCCCCCGCCGTAATTGATGTATAAAAATAAACAGACATCTTAATATAATATAGTATTTAAAATATCTACATGTAAATCATCTTTCATATGAAATAAATAATATCAAACAAATTTAATCAACTCTCGATGCCAACGGATGACTTTGATTTTAAGTAGATTAGAGCGGTTGAGCCATTTAATGATTTAATTTAATAATGGAGAAGCGAGTTTAAGACTCAGTCCGATCAATACTCACATTGCGTCTAAAAACTACTACCACTGAAAAGTCAAAATAAAGTAATTTGAATGAAATGTTCAATAAATTCAATTTGCATTATCTATTTTTGAAATATTATAGCGAGAACGGTCAACTCCATCCCAGGTCCTTATAAGCGAGGGTCCAGGGGCTGCAATAACCCTCCTCGCCCCTTACTCCGCCTGGCCCTGCGAAACGTGTTAAGCATGTGAAGGAAATCAGAGAATAAAGATCAAGCCAAGTCCATCATTTTCCAATTGTTAACTAACAACGCCCAATGTAAGATTTAAGGAACGACAATAAGTAAACTCACCACATTAGAAAAGTTTAGTACCATAATGGAAATGTTACCTGGAGTTCACAAAATGGTAAACATATACTGCCATATGCGAGACAAGTGATCCATGTTAAGTGCAATCGTGGTCAGGTTGGTGTCAGGAAAGAATAGTAGTAATGCAACGCTGTTATAGGCTTATAGCTTCACACATTAGCCTGTGCATCTTACTATGTGCTAGTACTAGTTAAATTTAGTAGGATACATTGTTATATCCTAAATATTGATTTAGTA
Organism: Patella depressa; assembly: GCA_948474765.1. Taxonomy (NCBI): domain Eukaryota; kingdom Metazoa; phylum Mollusca; class Gastropoda; family Patellidae; genus Patella; species Patella depressa. The sequence goes on from OX419719.1 coordinate 54,438,525, forward strand.
CAATAAAACAGTATAATACAAGAGTGAAGGTAAAGTATGACTACTACAAACTTGTTTGATATAGAAAAATATACCAACAGCTGCAATGATCATAATAGTCGCAGGTCAGCGAACGACCTGTTTGGGGGCTTATTCCTGCAACCCCGCAATTTGTAAACCCGAAATTTTTTTCGGGCATTTCGGGTTTTGCCCCCCCCCCCTAACTGTCATCGAGCCCGTAAGCCTATGCACCTAACACTCCCTTACAGCCCACGACATGGTTCTCAATTGTAGGATATGTAGGTTCCTTTCTTCACCTATCCAAACAATCCTGAATAGTTTGATATATTTTTTTAAAATTTTGACCTTAAGAGCTATATCAAGGTTTTGCTCTCATGGACAATAACTCCACATAAAATTGATGTTCGAACCTATAACTCCATGGACGTAGAACTGACATAATCAAAAATCAAACTTAGACAAACATCTTTGACATGTGGGGCGTTTATTAGTTTTCAGTGATAGGAGCAGTGACTCCGCTAAAAAAAAAAGACTCCACAATGTACCTCCCAATGACTATTCGAGTAAGTCCATGAGGTCTAATTAAAAATATTCCAAAATACGCCTTTAAACAACTTGCTTTTGTGGTAGCCTTTCTTGGTTCAAAACTTAGTATGATAGTGTGTGATGATTTATGCCAAAGTAGTAGTAAATATGCCAAACTAGGAGTAGTAAACGTTCAAGGACTGAACGATTACCATTTCTACATGTAGAAAGTTTATCCATTATATATTTGGCAAGAGGCCGATCCTTCGTCGTTATATCAGTTTGGCTTAAGTATAAAATGAACACTTAAAGAAACGCCAAATTGTGGTGGCAATATGATTTATTTGGAAGTACAAACGCTGATGCTACATAGAGGAAAATTTGTTGAAATCGTTTTAATAGCATTTTTGAAGCATAAACAATAAGCCAACCATCATTAATCGCCAATTCCCTCTTTAATTACCGCACCAAATACAAATTATGGAGTTATTTCCATATGCTGATGACACTGCTTTGCCTGATTACACTATTTTGTCTATACCGTTTTATTTGGGGGTGAGGGGGGGGGATACTACCAGGGTAGGCTGTCATTGATAGTCCATTGGCTAATCACGCTATTTTACCGAGATTTCGCCTAATAGTTTGGATGCAGCTATTGCGGGTGTGGCGCGCCAGGCAGGGTAAGCTTACTATTCCGGACACCTGTTACCACTGTTTGTTGTGTATTTCGTACACGATCAACAGTCCATTTGCTGATTACACTATTTTGACTATTACATTTTCTAGGACTTCGAATTTTGTCTAATGGTTTGGATTGTTCGTACTTTGTTTTATTTTATTCATAACATTATTATCTCAGATTCAAGGGCGCGAACATCTGGTACAAGACGGATAACTCCCATACGATCCAATATTTGCAATTAATACACTTTTCTCACTGGAGAAATGTAATAAGATCACAACATTTTATAAGCATTTGAATGGCTTAATTTAAAGGAGCTAAATCGCTAATATTTGGGACCTAGAAATTGACGCAAAGAAGTCGTAACGCATATAATAATGTAATATGAATGTAAATAAACTGATTTCCGTTTTTACCCTTATTTCAAATCAGTTATATGTGGCGTAGTACGCAAGAAGTCTCAATTGAATGGCAGTCTTTAGCGTCTGGTTATTCCAGTCTACACCGATAGTATTTATTGCGCATGTTCTCAAGATAAGAATGAGCCGTCACCGTTTGATAAGACTTGTGGAAAATACCTAGCCTCGTTCTTCGAGTCTCTTGTTACAAATGACGCTGAAACGCATTACGGTACAAGCCCATTTTCCCGCTAAAATAACTGCACCAATGTTGATTTAAATGGACAATTAAATCGTGTTTTCAATGTGGAAGAATGAATGACATTGAGTTACTTGTTAATCTAAATTCGTCTAGAAACACAGTTATGGTGATTTACAGTCAATTTACAGTTTGGATTGGCGTTTCTTTAGTCGTACTGTAAATAACAAGTAAATCGAGTCTTGAATGATTAGAATTTATAGAATTATTCTTGCCAAAAGGCTGATAGTGAGGTCAAGATGTAACATACACAATAACAAACAACATAACAACTTTATCGTATTATAAAACACTGTATCCCAGAAATTTCCATTAGCATATTCCGGGATAAAAGTCGGGTAGGGGGTAAGGTCCAATCTGCTTCACAGAGAATTACTTACGAATTATCTCTGTAACAGATAACTGTCCAGAACACGTGCGTTGACTGCACGCGACGTAATCATTGGCTCAACGGCTCGTGCAATGTTTACTTAAAGTTCCAATTTCACTTTTTCTAAGAAAGTCAAAATATAATTATTTCTATGTTTTTTGCTCAAGAGGTTGTCAACTCACTATTATACGATCATGGACAAAATTTTGGGGGGGTTAGAAAGGGTGACACTGGTTGATTGAGGAAATAGTTACTCAATTACCTCCCTTGTTTTCCTATTCTTCTCCATGGACGGCCATCTTCCAACGTTTGAATTTGAAGTTGAAAATGATATTTTTGCCAATTTCTCAACTGGCAATAGTGAATTATAGGATTAATAGGATTATTCTTTAACAAGGTAGGACTGTTTATAGGTTCAATCTATTTTGGGGCTTTATTTTAATAAATTTTAAAAATATAACTTAAAAAAATGCTATTGGAACTTTAACACCTAACTGCTTCGATCAAAATGATGCATTTTACTCATTTTAATACCCATTTACACTAAATAGGAAATATTTTTTAACTACAAATACTTCAAACGTCTTTATTTATTTTTCTCTTACCTTAAAAAAATGTTTGAGAATTTAATTTGTCGGAGTAAAAAAGTTAATATGCCGTACTCATTACGCCTCGTCGATGTCATGCTTATCAGTGATTGTAGCGGCCAAGCGAATATTCACTGCGGGATCAGTTTGGGTAAGGTCGTGGCAACGCCCAAGACTCACAACCGGAAATGACCGTTTAGGATTCACGGCGGGATTAAGAAGAATCCTTGAGCTTTTCACCAAAATGACACCCAAGATACCGACGATCCAGTTTATTCACTCGGATTGGACAAAAACGGGGACTCGTACAAATTGGTATTATAGTGCACTTACAAGATCCCTGACAATAGAAATTTGAAAAAGAGTAGACGGACACTTCTCTATCCAGGCAAAATTGCTCTCCTGAGCAAAGAAATCAAAACGAAATGAAATGCATGGGATTTAATGTCCTACTTTTCTGCTGTTTTAAAGCCCCAATAACACTCTTGTTGTAACTGAAAAATATGTCCCAATCTTCATTCTGGTCAACAAATTGTATTATTTTAGAATATTCCAATTAAATGATGATATAAATTTCATCTTAACACACCTATTTTGAAAAATTGGAAAAATTCAACCAATTGATTTGAAAAGTCTAACGTAAACCTTTTCAAGTGTGACTCGGATTTTAAAATATTTTCGAACCCTCTGGACAAGTAAAATAGGTTGTAATGGATAATTTACACAACAGGTAGGACACTTAAACATCTAGCACTTAGAATAAGGGTATTATTTATTTTCTGGAGCTACCAAGCCAGCAAGAATGTTATTGTCCCTTTAAATGACGCTTTTCCTAGAAAGACCCTCCGTCCTGTAACAATCATGTCGGAAAACAGGGTCGGATTGGGGCCGGAAACCGGCGTCAGAGCGGCCCCTTTTACTGACCGCGGTTTCCGGACGGCGGGTTTCCGGACGGCGTTATGTTCTCCCTCTAGAAATTTTTGAAATATTAACCCCAAATATTGACCATTTGATTAACCAGTTAGGAAAATTCAATAAGTAGAATTATTTCCATTGAAAAATGTCCCACTTTTGTTGCCGGAAGCGCTGATTGATTCCTCTTGCGGTGGAAGACCACGAGACACATTGCTACAGAGTGACGGAAGTGAAATTCATAAAAGCTTCTTTTTGAATTCTGGATTCTGGCGTTTCCCCACCAACAGGATGCAGGTGACTTTATAATTAATGAATTTGCGGGCGACAGTGTCGGGGGAATCCGATGAAATTTTCGGATGAAATTCGGAATCCCCACTGCAGCATTCTGAATTCTGGCCCACACCAAGTACACTCTATTATAAAAGGCCTTTTTAGATTCCAGTGATGGCGTGACAGCCTGTTAAAGACTCCGGCCACATACAACAAGATCATCATAGCTCCATGGCCGATCCAATACCCCCTCTCATAATATAGTATTGAGCAGAAAAAGATTTTTTTCATCTTTTGCCCGACCGGCCCTTCAGGCGCTCGTCCGACCGGCCCTATCGCCCGACGGCCCAATCCGCCCCTGTCGGAAAATCCAACCAACACTGGGATCGAACTCGGGACTTTCCACTTGTGCAAACAGCCCGTTACTATATAAAGCATACTGTGGATGAAATATACACACCACATATTTCATTTCTATAGAATTCCTCCGATTATTATCGGCAGTTTATCTTCAAACAGTACCAGAATATATTCCACCCGAATCTACCCAATGCTATTTTTATTACCCTAAACCAAAAACATACCTCCATTAGTTATAACTGTCAAAATATACTTAAATATGTGAGCTTAAGAGGTTGGTGGCGTCGAATTTCATTATATCTGCTGTATGAATTAGATTCCAGCCAGGTAAATTCCTTAACAGTGTCAAGTAACACTCACCAAAGACGCTTGCAAATGCATTGATAAATTAAACAATTTCTCCGCAATGACGTTTTGTTTCTTTTTCTATAGTTCAAAATTGCGATTTATAGGCCATCGAAACTATAAAAAACGAAATATTTAGATCTTTGGCGCGACCTGTACTATATCCGTCTTTATTAGCCAAAACATAGTCGGATTCAATGGCCCTAAATTGTCGACAGTGCCCTTTTTTACTGCTGAAAGTGCCTTTTCTCAGACCCAAATTTGTCCCTTCCGGACGTTTACTTAGACAGAAATATCAGCCAAATAGCTCCTGGAATGGCTACAGATGCAAGGAAATGACGGATAATTTTCTTGGGGGGACCCCCGCCCTCAACCCCCCTCAGCGGCGTGCCCCGTCTCCGCGGTCAGTGCCCTCATTTTGCGGCGCCCCCACTTTTTCAAAATTCCTAGATCCATCCCTGCAAAGTGCAGAACAGCAGGACTTTAAACCCAATTTAATTTGCTTTTAACGATCAAGTATGCCAGAACGGTATTTAATCCTGGCCATCCCATAATTTGCCATTGGCAATGGATCAAAATATGAGCGGTACTTCTTGGAAACTTATTGCAGGCAATTAAACGCCTTACGGAATGGAATTACGACTTTTCTTTTATATTTCAATCAATAAAATTGAAATTAACGCGAATAAATAAAAATGGATTAACCAACAGCTGCATTAGTCATAAGTTTTACGACTTTTAAATCTATGTGCCATGTTTATGGTTATCGACATTGCAATAAAGTTAAATTTAATATTAAAATATTCTTAAAAATCAATATACTTTGAAACTTTGAACGCTACCCTGACCCACAAATCAAGTCATAAAATCCTTCAAATGTTATAAGTATTGGCACAGTTCACATTTATTTTTATGTCACCAATAATATTTTGGAATATATAGATCTAGCGGTCAATAAAAGCACAATATTATTTATCGAGTAAAGTAATTTAAATCACTCTCAAATAAACTCCATCCCCTTTCTCTTATTGGGAACTGGGGGGGGGGGGGGATGGCCTAGTGGTCTAGAGTGCCGCGCTTCGACCTCTAGCTGGCCGGTCACCTCTGGCTTCGGCTGTGGTTTCGAGCCCTGGCGTGAGCGTATGTGGCATGGAGATCGGGGCGCCTTCTCAACCTCGTGGGTTTCCTCCGGGCACTCCGGTTTCCTCCCACTGCTAAAGACCCCTACGCGCAGGCGAATTATTGAAATAAAATGAACACCATATGTTAGTCCCGAAATGACCTAGTTTGTGTTGAGTGGACGTTAAACCCCATTTCTCTCTCTCTCTCTTATTGGGAACTATGATGAAGACACTGGCTCGCTATTCTGGGGTAGCTCCCGGTGTTAGTCGTGAAAGAAAGTTCATCTGGATTTTCCGGCGTGGTTTCCACTTTTCGGCATACTATCGAAATTTTACAAGGACAACAATGAATGAACGGTTCTTGTATGTGGACAGTTCTGATCACAGAGGCTGCCCCTTGCAATTCTGGGTAAGGCCATTCGTCCGACACAGGAAAATCCCGAGGGACACGGGTGGAACTTAGGACCTCCAGATTAGCGGACCAGTGTCGTACTCACTGAGCCACCACGGCCCCCATTTCTAAGAAGAACGACGCATTCATTCAATTAATGCTACTCAGAGTTCCTACTTTCTTTATTAATTTTACTCTAATAGCCCAGAAAGTGAATTTTACAGACCTCGTTTTTTAGCCGACATTATCACAGGCACCCGAAGGGATTGAAATAAAACATCTTACTACTATACATGTATAGTCAAGCAGTAGTAAGAAGTTTTATTTTAATCCCTTCAAGTGTCTGTGGATGGGATATCAGCATGGCTACTGTGGTGTGGCGATTTTCTGAATTTCTATGAAGATAAGGGATTCTTTTTTTCATTAGATGCTTATAAAATATAGATGAAGTGATCAAAGATATAAAATACGGTGGTATCGATAACATGTAATATAACATGTATATAAAACCTATAATATAATTAATAAATGAGACTAGCGTGTTAATATACACTTTATGTTCTGTAGTATACCCCCGGGACAAACAGGTGCCTGTAACATCACGACATTCTTGTATCTAATGTCCGTTAATTAATTCCATTATTTATAAGTCGTCTATGGAGCTTGGTAAGGGACACAATAAATAAAAAAATAAAATATTTGATTATCTAGTACGCTTGTTATTAGTTGACGCATCATTCTAACTCCAATTCAAGGGTACAAGTCCTGGGAACATTAATATACAATTAATAAATAAAACCCAACTAGTCAGAACCGCTGGTTGCTACCCTCGCTCCGATCTAGAGAGAGTTGATACAGAGGACTCAATTGTCACTCTCTGCACTCGTAACCTATCGCGTTGATATTGTGGGTTTAGAAAAATGAAATGGGGTTTTAACGTCCTACTCTTCTGCACCTAACCTGGGCTAATTGAAGACGACATACGCCATACAGTGTGCTATGTGTTCGGTAATAGAACAAGAGTGCCAGGTATATATTTTAAACCAGTAACTGATTCCCAAGCTAAGCTTATCTTCTTGTTTTTCTTCATGGGAGGGGGGGGGGGGCGACACTTCATGAAAAGTCTAAGACACCGTCAATTCATGTACGGTCGATACGAAACTTTGTATGTCTATCATCTAGATAATTTCGCAACGATAAAAAATGCCAGGTTTCTGGTCATATTGTATTTTATGTCCTGTGCACGCCTCCGTAGTCTACATCTCCAGATAAGCAGTGGGCCTATGTCCTTGAATTTGATACTGGTATTTGCATGGATCGAACCACCAGGTAAGCGAGTCAACGTCCCGAGCTCTAAAAACAATTATAAAGGGGCAATCAGTTAAATCATATTCAAGAATCAAAATCGTATCGGGTTTTAGTTTAACTAAGTCTTTCGAGAGCATACTCAAGGTTTAGTAAAAAATTCGGGAAACCTTCCAGTCATGTAAGGGAAGAACTGGGCCCATGTCCAATACAACTGCTAAATATAAGCATAAGCATGGACCGTGATATAAGTTTGTTGCTGATCTTAAAAGAAAATCCAAGACTGCCAATTCGAGTACGATCAACATTAGACCGTGCATGTATGCTCTTGGATAATCCGCATAGATTGACTTTAACAACGGGAAAATCAGCACTGGTTAAATGAATTTTCTTGGAGTGTGAGAAATGCGACATAATTTGTCATTTAAAACGACTAATAAAAGCACTGCCGAAATTTCACCATTTTCGGTAACCGATACCAAGGGGAATAACTCTATTTAATGATCTATACTATGTTGGGTTCAAATCAGATTATTGCACCCAGGTAAAAATGAAAATAAATAAAACAATTCTCCCGATTATAGATTTATTAAATAACAGTTATACACACTTATCCAAATAGAGATCCTTGCATTAAATTTAGATTAAGAATATTATTTAACAGTTAATAATAATTATTGTTCATAATTTAACATTTAAAGATAGATAGCACATATAAATACTGAATAGGGAGTATAACTTTGATCTCCCTGAGTTTACAAAATTAAAATTAAAAAAAAATATGTTTGTAATCACAGAATATATACTGAATGCACTTTTTGATTTAAAACAAAACTTCACAGACTTTGTTTAAAATACTGTTAGTTTGATTGTATTCAAGGTCTGTGGCGATTAATTTATAGAATAACAAGTAAATAATGCGGTTGTTCAAACAGTTGTAAATAAACAAAGTGATTTGATTAAAAAATGTAAAGAGTGACATACTGAAGTCTGTGATCGTTATTTAAGGTATTGTTAATTTCTTGCAAACTACAATATTGTAAACATGAAATCTCTAAAAGGAACATTAAGATCTAAAAATGGTTTCGTTCTATTCAATAATTACAAAGATATGATGAATTGTAAATTTATCAATATTTGGCATCCACTGTATACAATATACAGCATATGTAGTTATGTACGTATATATATATATAGTCAACATAAGGCAGCGTCAACATATATACATGGATATAATAATAATAATAATATAGTCAACACAAGCCAGTGTCAACAATATACAGCATACATGTAATATAGTCAACACAAGCCAGTGTCAACAATATACAGTATATATGTAATATAGTCAACAGAAGCCAGCTTCAATATATATATAGCATGCATGTATATACATGTAGTCAACAACAGCCAGCGACAACATATATACCATACAATATACATAATGGAGTCCAAGCCTGGAGATTATCTATTGTAGATATTTTGATTATTTTTCTTAATCAAATGATAAATAATCAATTTAAGTACATTTTCACACCGATTACACAGTGAATAATGAGATATTGTCTGATAAATCAAATGACGATCAGTAGTAGTAGTAGTATACATTGAAGATTGTAAAACGTAAAAAAAATATAGACACACAGACTGTCCAGAACTAGGCTACATGAAAATGAGAAGCTCCCAACATCTCAGACATTTTTTACTTTTTGCGGCAGCCCGTCCTAGTTTCCAGTACTTAGTATTGACTATTCTTGACAGACCTCTCAGTGGATTTATAAAATACATTAAGATAAATAATTCATAAATATAAACGACCTTAAAATATTAAATACTTATATACTATAAATCATAGGAACTATACAACAGATTTATAATTCACAAAACTAAAATAAATATAAAATTAGCTGATCTAAGCTCACTCCATAAAACATTGACAGCAACAAAATCGTCCGTGCTAAATCTAAGAACTCTGCACTAACTCTTAAAACTAAGTCTTAAAAGTAAAAAATGTGAACCAAAACATAATACTGGTAAGATGCATTTGAAGTTTACTACCTGTTTTCTAAAATTTAAAAATTCATTATGGTTCTTCCTTAGCCCCAGTCAACAATTTCACCATTGTTAAAAAAAAGTCTCAAAAGTTTTAACAACAATCACCATGTTAACTGCAATATAAATTGGTAAAATGTTTGAAACTCCCCGATTTAGCTTCAAACTGATAAATGGGAAACTAATAGAATATTGTAAATTTCCATAGAGTTCTTCTTTACATCCACATGAATATAAATATGAATTTAAAAAGAAATCTGACAATAACTGTACTGTGTAGAATGTACATATGGAGAGTTGGTCAGAGTGATGTTTAATTTAGGCATATAAAAATATACATTAACATAATATACATCACAACAAATTTTATAGGCACAAACTTTAAAGGCCATGATTTATAGATATTCAATAATGAGCAGGACACAATCTATCATACCTTAAACCAGCAGTACCAGATGGCTATCAAGGCCAGTCTGTTTTCAAATTTCAACCACAATAAAGAGATGTTAATAATTTGTTTTAAACAACACATATACTGATAAGTTTATAAAGCTGACATTTATAATGTTACAAAACACAAGTGTCGATAACAATAGATAAAATTTATCATAGAAATAGATACAAATTATAGATGAAATTTAAACATGAAAACTCTAAAATGAAGACAGTTATTTTTGGCTCTTCCAACATGGAACAGATGAAGCCAAGGCACATAACACTTAAATTTAATTCATAAAAAATAGGATTCAACAATAAGGGAGTTTTATAATTAAATATTGTCCTCTATGTGACACATAATGGGTAAAAAAGTTTGAAGGCAATTGATGTGACACAACCATTTATAGTAAATTTGATTTCATTCATAAAAAATGTAACTTTAAAGATACAAACATTAATTTTGTTACAATTAACTAAACTACAGTAGAAATAATTATATAATTTCTTTCGTCAATGTGCATTATTTTAGTTTTACTGTCCCTGTTACACTTTAAAGAGAGAGAGAGAGGGAGAGATGGGTTTAACCTCAACTCGACATAAACTTGGTCAATTTGGGATTAACAAATTGTTCATTTTTATTTGATTAATTTAATTGTGCGTAGGGGTCTTTAGCAGTGGGCGGAAATTGGAGAACCCGGAGAAAACCCACGAGGTTGCACAGGCGACACTACCCCTAATCGAAACCATGTCACTTGACTCAATGACAGATCTTATGATGCAACACACATTCACCATTCGCCTCCCCCCTCCCTCGCCACGCCACCAAAAATTTCAATGGGCAAAATTTCAACCTGCTTCATACATAAAAGACCACCATCTCACCCTTAGCTGATAGTTTTTCAGAGGATTAAAATAAAAAGAAATAAGAATCATTCTACATGTACATATTTCTGTTACAAATCCACACATTATAAAAAACTTTGTTCATTCTATTATCTGAATAATCAACTACATTTAAGCTTAACTGCTGGGCTTATAATGGCTTTGTTAATAAAATATTCATAGTGAAATATATTGTCCTGTATCACAGTAATTTAATTAGTAGAAAATTAGAGAATCAAGAAATAGTTCTTTTCTTTTAATTGGGTCATAAACTGGCATTTTAACAGGAGTCAAAATCTTCCATACCAAGCCGATTATTGTTAAAATTATGAAGTAATTATGATAAAAATTTTCAATTCAATTGGAATCAGATATTTTAAAAATAAGCCAACAAATGAAGTGGACCCATCATAACGTTAAACATTAACAAACAATATAACATCAATTTTACAGGCAAGTATAAATTCTGACATAGACTTCTTAAAACAATGTATTGAGGATATTGATAGAAATCAACCATACTCCTTTTGATGATTAAATGAAAACAGCACAAAGTGTGATATAAACTAATAGATATTCACTTAGACACAGCAGTGAGCAGACCAAACCAAAAAACATAGTCAATTGAATAATATCTCAATCTTAACTTTATACACTGTAAATATATAAATAAAAAATTATTATACAACTTAACTAAATACACCACAAATTTGGCCTTTTTTATCAACAAAATTGATTCTATCCTCTGTTTTCATTCTGTGAATCAAAATATGGGTCCACCTCCTTGTCCTCCTGTTACCCAATTACTTGATTTCTGTGTAGCGAAAACATTGTGACCTTGAGATGCAGCCATCTGGGCTGCATTTGGTGCCACCCCTGGTGGTGGAGGCTGAAACAAGATAAATATAACAACTGACTAAGTCTGCATCAAAAATAACTGATTAGTTCTACTTCTCTGAAGGTATGTTTCTGAGCTGAGGCTTGGGAATTTGTCTGGTAATTAGAAAAGGATGAAATATAAGCTTAAGCTCCTGTGGATAAATTGGTACTGCGCTTAAAAAAATGTTATTGGCAGTTTGAATTCAGAGAGAAGTATGTGGAAATGTTGCTCTCTGGACAAAATTCTCCCCAAAAAACTCTTATATAGAAGAGGGCCTCTGAATGGCCGAGGTATTGTCATGAGCTTATTTCAATTAAAGGCTTACTAATAATTGGAAGGACTGAAAGGGCACTTTTGTCCCTGAGCCCAACTCCATCAAAATTTCTGCTACACCGCTATTAATTTTTTAATATCCAATAGAAATTTATTTACAGTACTTACTGGAATACTAAGTGATGCCCCTGCATTAAATCTGGCACAAGCGTCAAAACCTCCTGGCACTATAACCGTCTGTGGCATAGGTTGAGTAGGATACGGTGCCTGTGTGGGATAGGATGCTTGATGATATCCTTGCTGAAAAATTGAGCAAAAAATTCATATCTTTACACAATCCTTCAAGCATATAACACGTCACATTACAGTGTACATGTACTTACAACTCTTGTGGTCCGTTTTCTGACAGGATAATAAGTTACAGTAATTGCCTCTCTTAAGTTTTGTATCTTAAACTTATGCTCTCGGTTAACTATGGTACCACTTTATTCTTAAAGGGGAAAAACTTCACCAAATATTACTGCATACATGTATATTACATAACTAAGAGTTGATCTTCCGCAGTGCTGGTGTAATTATTTATAATGTAACCTTAAATCATTGAATATGTGTACCGTAGTTAAGCACCAGAAAAAGGCTATATTTTTTTTCTGTTCGACGAAATAAAAATTATTTCGTATAAAAATTATCTATGTCTAAATCTGAAATTTTACATGATTACTCATTAAATGGTGTTGTAAATTGTTACCAATCAAACTAGCTGGATGTACAGATTAATTATAGGAGACACATCCTTGTGTTGACAAAAGAGCTTCCCTTCTCAGTGATACAGAATGGAGGGCTTGGCAGTGTATAGTCCTTCGGTTGGTATGTAAAAAAAATCCTTGGTACTACTGGTAGTTGGAAATGCTACTATCAGGTGGCAATTGTATTTGCCTTTTGATATGATATATTAGTTAAATTTATCAGAGAAACATTTGGCCTCCTTAAATCATAATTAGGGATGATAGATCTGTTTTATACTTTTTTTAAACCGGTAGAAAAGTGACTAACCTGCTGAGGGTAACTGGGATATTGAGGATAAGGGTTTTGTTGAGGATAATGGTTTTGTTGGGGATAGGGTGAATAGGGAGGAGGGGGTTCACCATAACCATCCTTGGGTGGTGCACTTGGCTGAAAACCTGGTGCTGCAAAAATATAAAAAAATTCAACTAAGTTTGTAAGTTATGTGTTATAAACATATGGAAACATAAGCTTACACCCACAGCAGCTAAGCTGTTTGAGACGTTTATAAGGGTTCTTGCTGTGATTTTTTAAGTCAAAATAGGAAAACCTTTCAATTGAGTGTTGCATGAGCCCACATATTTACCAGGGCAAGGACAAGAACTCTAGAAATTATCATAGATGTTATTCACCCATTATTCTAAAAGAAAATGCATAATGGTTTCTAATAAGATATCTAATGTAAGAAGACATATATGATATGATAGCTTTATCACTAGGAATCAAGGACAATAACTGTAGAACTAATTATAATACATAACCTTATAAGCATCATTACTGATAAATTATAACAGATCTGGCGATAAGATGTAAATGTAGTCTCAACAGTACCATAAACAGTCTAATAGTCACTGGCTTCTCTTTTTGTGGAGAGTTCAATCGTTCATCATGACTGCATCTTGATGACTAGACGTAGTCGAACTTCTTTTACACATTTTTTGAAAGCTGACATGCATACCAAACATTTTATTGGAATGTGCAAGATCAAAGAATATTTCTTAAAAATCCCAAACCATGTCTTTTACAGATCTGATTTAATTTACTTTATTTACCTGGTTGTCCATAAACTTGAGTTGATTGTTGTTGTGTCATCATGGTACCAGGTGCATAAGGATATGGTGCTACAGGTTGTGGGTAGGAATTAGGATCCATAGGATATGTTCCTGGTTGTTGATGGAAACCTGATGGTTGACCAGGGACAGCAACATATTCTTGTTTAGGATATGGGGATTTGGGTGTTTTATCTTCTAGAAATATCAAAATTAATAGATGACATTGTAATATGAAACATTAAAAAAAAAAGAATTATTTGTTAATTGAAATCAACATTGATGTTGTGATCTTACCGGGGTAAAGATTGGCTTCTGGTATCCAATATTCAAGACAAAATAAACATTTTACCATGACATTGTGTACCATAATGCATGTCAGCGTCATTATAAGGTACTCGACGAAAGAAGCTAAAAATATTCTACAAGTCATGTCCAACGGTGACGCCATATTCTTATCTAGAGAGCATGTGTAATAAATACTATCTGTGTAGAGACTATAATAACAAGACGCTAGAGATTGCTATTTCTTTGAGATTTCTTTCGTAAGTTGCTGAACAAAACCATGGACCTTGTCCATGATAAAATTGATTAGAAATTAGAGTAAAAACAGAAATGATTTAATGTAAATCAGTTTATATACATTCATATTACATTATTATGTGACAATTTCTAGTTTCCAAATATGATTTAATACCTTTAATATTATAAAGTATCCACTTTTTTTTCGTAGTATGTAGATCTATAAGAGTCTTTAGGGGTTGGGTAGCCGAATGGTTAGCGTGCACGCGCTGTATCATACAGCCTGGCATTGAGTCAACTGGCGTGGTTTTGAAATACCCGGTGGTACGTGGCAAGGAGAGAGAGAGAGAAATTGGGTTTAACATCCACTCGACACAAATTAGGTCATTTCGGGACTAACATATGGTTTAATTTTATTTCAATAATTTGCTTGCGCTTAGAGTCTTTAGCAGTGGAAGGAAACCGGAGTGCCCGGAGGAAACCCACGAGGTTGAGAAGGCGCCCTATCTCCATGCCCCATACGCTCACACCAGGGCTCGAAACCACAGCCGCAAGCCAGGTGACCGTCCAACTAGAGGTTGAAGTGCGGCACTCTAGACCACTAGGCCATTCCAAACCCCCACGTGACAAGGAGTAGGGGCGTCTGTCCAACCTCGTGGGTTTTCTCTGGGTACTCTGGTTTCCTCCCACTGCTAAAGACCCGTACGTGCAAGAAAATAATTGAAATAAAATTTTTAAAAAAAAACATATGTTAGTCCCGAAATGACCTGGTTTGTGTCGAGTGGACGTTAAACCCCATTCTCTCTCTATAAGTCTATTTAGGCTAATGTTATTGAAGTTATAATATGGCCTAGCTAGATATAGCCTTATAGGCTATATTAAGTTATAGTCAACTTACTTTTCTTGAACATATTTGCAGCTGAGATAACTTTAGATTAGGTAATTCTTTTTATTACTAACTTTACACACATCCGTTTCCCAAACCCCCACAATATCCCAATATCCGTTACTGAAATCTAAATATAGAAACACTAGTCATGTGATCTTTACGTACAAACAAAACGATAATAATATAAACAATATTATTGAAAGCGTATTTTAGACCCCCACTGAAAAGGCCCACTACAATACTACGAATGTCGAATCAATATAAAATACCGTATGCAGTGAATTGAATTTGGTATTTGAAATTTAAAAAAAAAGAAAAAAAAAAGGAGTGATCAAATTGATAAAACTTCAGTAGAGTTGTTTCATCTAAATCTAATTAAGGTCCTACGGGAAAACTGCACAGCAAAAACCCAGATAAGAGCAATTAAACGACATAATGCATTCATCACTTTTATTAGGTTTTCGTTGCATTGAATACATGCTTGATCATAAAATTTGATTTTGGCACAATCTGAGTAAATTTCCCAAAATTCTCAAATATTTCGAGCCTCGCTCTGTTCAAGTATAGCGCTTATAAATTAACGCTTCCATGTACTCTCCAAATGCTTTTAATTGTTAAATATTATTTCTTTGGGTCGTTAACGGGTCGTGCTGTTTGATTTTGATCGGTGCAAGACAAATAAAAAATAAATAAATAAAAATAAAATATAATATATGTATCGAAAATAAAATGGCAACGCATGAAAAAAAAATAATGCCTTGCATCAATGAAATTACATCACAAAGTGATCCTACATCAGTATAAAAATGATTTCTCTGTTTAAAAAGTTCAATTTGTATGTACTATGTAATTTACAGACGATGATGGCAGATTTCCGTAACAGAAACCTGGAAAACCCCCTCCTGCAAAAATTCCTGGCTCCGTCCCTGCAACTAAATCATATTTGATATAGTTCTTCGTGGGGGCGGATCTATGAATTTTGAAAAGGACGAGCGCCGCAAAATGAGGACACTGACCGCGGAGACGGTGCCCGCCGCTAAGAGGGGGTTGGGGGGGGGGCCTAAGAAAATTATCCACCATTTCCATGTATCTGCAGCCATTCCAAGAGCTATTTGTCTGATATTTCCGTCTGAGTAAACGTTCGGAGCGAACATACTTGGATCTGAGGAAAGGCACTTTCAGCAGTAAAAAAGGGCACAGTCGAAAATTGGGTGTGGGGTGGGGGTCTCGCGCTCCTCATTGAATCCACCTCTGCTTCGTACTTGGTCGTTTTATTTTCTACATCCATAAAGGTGCTTGTGATTTGGACATTCATAATTACGTCGTATCCTGCGCAATTTTGATCCGATAGTACTTTGATTAGCTATTGCAGAGGCCCTGTCAAGGCCCCGCCTTTATGTGTAAACGAACTAAATCTAAAATGTCGGCAAAAGTAATCTACTATCGCCTTGATTTTAAACAATGGGGATTTGTACCCGTGTCAGGTAGAATTTTATGCTTAATAGTAGTTGGATGCAGAAATGTTATAAATAAATAACAATAATCAATCGCCTTTTTGACGAAAAATACTGTCAATTTTGCTTACTTTTGGCGAATGTGATTCGCGTTCGCCTTTGCAACGTTGAACTATATAGGACAATTTGTTATTTCGAAACACGGATGGCTGAGAGATTATAAAGGTTTGTTATCTATACTGTACCTAGTTAGACATATAATGAACTAATTCCTATTGAAATACAGGTGAAACCTTACCATATAATTATATAATTTTTACCATATAATTATATAATTTTTACCATATAATTATATGATTTAATTAAACCCACGCGAAATTTATGTCTAGTTTAAAATGGCTGACAAACCAGAATCACGGGATGTCATGTCACTCGAAAATACAAAAAAAACAAAAAAACTGTCCAGTAAGATAAGATTATGATTTCTGTGTTTCACTCTTCACTACTTGTAACACAATTACTTATTTCCATGCAAACTGCGATGATATGACGTGTTGAGCATTTTGCAATTGAAGCTAATTATACTTGCTCAAAGCCTTGAATAGTGTATCAATTGCAGCCGTAGATAAGAATTATTACGGCTAAAAATTGCAGCTAAAGGTGCCCTCATTTATTATATAATTCAAATACAAACCAATAATAACTTGAATAAGCCATAAACAAGCACGGTGGTTATAATATTTTTAATACGGA
The DNA here is from genome assembly GCA_948474765.1 of Patella depressa. Taxonomy (NCBI): domain Eukaryota; kingdom Metazoa; phylum Mollusca; class Gastropoda; family Patellidae; genus Patella; species Patella depressa. The sequence goes on from OX419719.1 coordinate 54,456,025, forward strand.
CATATGTAACAGCAAGGAAAAACAAAATAAAACAACTAATTAAAACTTCCTAATTAATTTTTGAAATAAATATTTTAAATTTGTCATCTAACTAAGCATAACTTATGTGGTGCCTTGCGCGCCTTCTTATTGCACTTAATACTGATGGTTAACCCAGCCGTCGTGGAAGTGGACTTTATTAATATTAATCAAAGTCAAACCATTTAGCGCCGTGAATGTTTGTAAGTTTGTTTGTTTTGGGATTATTTCTTTTTTCAAATGTGCGAAAAACGAATGTAATTTTTTTTATCGTTTGGTGTTAATTACGTTTATATGAGAAACTATTTAATGAAACAAAAAAAAAAAAGCAAGCCATTATTTACACTTATTCATAAAATGTTTACTATGCCTTTTAAATTATAAATTCAAAGGTAATTTTAAAGTTTTCCTTTCACGAAATCTTTATTGTTATAAAAACACAAAATATTTCACACCGAACGTCATTTTTGTATAGGTATAAAACGTCCAGGTGGTAAAAATATGTATCACCGCTTTGACGAAGGGACCTAACTCTTCATTTTTTTCCCCAGCCAAATTTTCTCTAAAGACAAGGTGCGTGAAATAAATTGATCTGGCAAATATTTAAAGGACCCAAGTGATTAATTATTGTGATATTATTTTGTTAAAAGGTATTTTTTATCTTATGAAATTAATTTTCTAGTAGTAATGGAGGGATTAAATGCTATAATTCAGTAAAATATTTGCACTAATTCGTTGATGTCTAATGTTGGCGGCCATTTGTATTTTGTTGATGAATCAGTTTCATTGCCAACTTTTTCATCGTTTCAGCATATTTTCATTTTTGGCACAGTTAATCTGCTTTTATTGTCATTTATATCATGATTAACAGGTATTCATTATTAAGATTATTTCATTTCATCTGACCTATTTTTGTATCTGACATATTTATTGTCAATTTTATTTCTCGTAGGCCTACCCAGTCCAGTAGCCTAACCAAATTCCGAATTGGTGTCTGCTGAGGTTTGAGAAGTCAAGCATTGAAGCATGTCTTTTCAGTTTTCTGACATCAGCAGTAAATAAATCTTTATCCATGTTATAGTTTACGGAACAGATTGCTTTCTTCTAAAATATAATGCCACAGACCAGTAATAGAGTTCCTCATGTTTAGAAAACAGCTTCTCATCTCCAAATTCCGAATTGGTGTCTGCTGAGGTTTGAGAAGTCAAGCATTGAAGCATGTCTTTTCAGTTTTCTGACATCAGCAGTAAATAAATCTTTATCCATGTTATAGTTTACGGAACAGATTGCTTTCTTCTAAAATATAATGCCACAGACCAGTAATAGAGTTCCTCATGTTTAGAAAACAGCTTCTCATCTCCATTGATGATCATTAGACGTACATGTACATGTATTTATCATGTATGTTTGTCTTCTTTCAGGTTTTTCCACAATATGAAGTAAAATATTACATGGTTGTGATCACCTCTTCTAGATATTAGTCAATTTTAGGAAGAGAGGTAAAGGTTGTGAAAATAAACAAAACAACACCTTCATAGAATAAAATGGCTGGTCCGTCAAGAGGACAGAATCCACATGGCTTAAGACAGATTGAATTAGATCAAATATGGGATGATCTTAAATCTGGTATCGAGCATGTGTATCAAAGACAGTCCATGACAAAAACTCGCTATATTGCCCTGTACACGTATCCTTTTATATCATGTAAATTAAGTTCAGGTTTAATTTGTCATCGATAATATTTTGAAAAACTTCAAGAAATAAACATATACTGCAGCTTTTTTGTGAAACCTTGGAAGAACTCGATGAAACATAAACAATTCCTAACATTGACATAATTTCATGAAACCTTGTATGGTACCGATGTTATTTACAAAAGAAAAACTGTATTTGAGCTAAAAAAAACAAAAACATTTGAGATAAATTATTGAAGCGTTTTACACCCATCAAACATTACATACCGGTACATATTTAAAAGTGTTTTTCTCCTTTTTTCACCAAAAATAGATGGAGTTTTGCAGTTTCTAGTGTTGTGCTATTAGCTATGGATTTAAATCAAAAATTATTTCTTTGTTTCACCAATACTGTAATAATCTTTTGATTCATGCATGCTAATTTGTCAATGCATGGACTGTGGAACATGATAACTCAGAACTGAGCAAGTGATGAAACTTTGTGTACAGTTTTATTATATCAGTACAATAACATCTAGCTTGACTGCTGTCTGAACCTTCCTGAATTTTAAAAGAATTTCTTTCATTATGAAAAAAACTACTTAATTATGGTTATTATGATCTAGCCTATTGTTTGAAATCACATCTGGGTAAATAAGATCTATTGTATAATAAATAAATATTCAAATGAATGAAATATTTATCTCTTGAAAAACTCCTTTAAAACTTTGACGTCGCTCATCAGAATAGATCATTTCGTACAACATGGTTGCAGCACGGTGTCTATCGAAAAATTGTCAGGCTCTTTTATGACAATTCAAGTTTTGTGTATGGATAAGCTATTACTCTCAACTCCAGTAATAAGTTTGTCCATCTACACACATAAATATGTCTGTCCTTTATTTTAATCGATTGTTTGGGTGGAATGATTTTCTTTTGAACACAATTGCAGAACAAAAAGAATAACATTGGTTTTAAGGCCTTGACTTTCAGTCTTAAATATCTTTAATATTCCTTCGTGAACTAGAGCTGTCCTGTCAATTAACCTTGTCCCATTCGAATTACTAAATATTACTAAAAGCCGTCCATGTCAGGCCCTCCATCTAGATTGCTGATAAGGGAAAGCCGTGTCGGGGAATCCTGATGAAGGGATCGAACATGGGACCTCCAGGCTCGCAAGCCAGCGTCTTACCCACTTTGTCACCATGCCTCCCACCATTATTTTTATAAATTCATTCATTGATAAATACCAAAACTTATCAACAAATCTGATACTTCCACTGCCCATTGTAAACTAATTATCGGCAGATGGGAAATTATCGAGAAGCGGTGACCCTTGGGCCTTTTTCCATATTTTTTTGTGCGAATCATAATCTTTTAACATGGATTAATAACTATAGGGCATACCACCAGAAAATAATTTCCAACTAGACTCTGTTTTGAAATATGAACTTTAATTATGTTATTAAAGTGTGATTATTAATAATTTTATCCACAGAGTTGCCTATAATTGACAGGGTTGTAAACTGATTTATAAAAAAATATATAATCTACAGGGTATTTATAAGATGATATGGCTAGCATTTTTATATTTACAACTACAAATGTATCCGTGTAATCAGTTATGTAAATAATTCAATGTGCATAAATTTTAGTAGACAGACAATCAATTTCAACTAAATCTCCAATGTAATTACCTTCAGTTGATATTTTTTCTTGGCCAAACCTGAACGATCGAAATAATTGCACTTTATTTTGATTGCAACACACCTTGTCAACCTTTTTTCCCCCTCAAGATCTTACTACTGTTTCACTCATTACGTGACATGTGTAATGTTGTTATGTACTCAGTGGAAAATACAAGCAAAAACCTTGACTTTTCAAGAGTGAACCTTTTTAATCGTTTGAATATTTTATTTAACCATTAGTAATTTCAAAGTCATATGCAAGTTTATAATTACCATATGACAATTAAATAGTTCATAATCGAAGACATGTGTTCTGGCATTAAGTTGTCTGTTAGAGGTTGTACGTGGTGGTTGAGCAATATATGAGGCATCAATTTTCCACTTGTCAGGGGTGAAGCCTGCTTTACTGACATGTAGGACTGGCGAAAAATATCGATATAGCCATTAATTGCCTGCGGCTAGAGGAAAATATCGATATTCAGTTCTTAATATCGATACCTTTATGAAAAATAAAGGAGCATCAATGAAATGAAATTAATAGAATTTTTTGTGTCAAATAATCACAGCCATATCACTCAAAACATGTTAAAACTAAAAACATGCACACAATGGTACAACCACCGTGCTGGTAATTTTTATGGTCATTTACAACATTGACAATGAATAATTAATTAATTGTTTAGGGGAAATAACTTGATTTTTGTTATTGTTGTAAGCGACCGAGGGAACTTGTCAACAGCGATTGATGCGAGCGCGAAGCTGCGAACTCTATTTTGTTAATAACAGTAACTTCATCAGATAAGTTGTGAATGGTACAAGCATTTCTCCCGTAATCTGGAAAAACCTAGCAAGTCAAATTTTGGTGAAAATTGAGTTAGACCCATATTTGGACTTAATACACACATATATGATAATAGTTTTTTTTTTCTCCTTCACCGAAAGGGCTTCTAATTATCTTCATCTAAAAAGACAAAATAAAATTGGTTTTATATTCAGTAGCTTAACAAAACAGTTTTCCTTTGTTTAGTTAAAACTACATTCAACAGTGTTACTAGGTTTTTCCAGATAACGGGAGATTTGAGGATCATATTTTTTTTTTATATGGTCCATAACACATTATTAGCATACAAACAGTTTATAGTTCTTTCGACTTCATATTTTCCGATATATCGATATCGATATTGCAGAAAAGGTTGCCGATATCGATATTTAAAATTGGTATTGATTGCCAGCCCTGCTGACATGGAATGTTCTTGTGGTGTGCAAAACACTAAAACAAATTACAATGAAATGAGGTTTAACGTCCTACCTTTCTGCCCCGACTGGGTTAATGAAGACAAGCTTACATCATACAGTGTGCTATGAGGGAAATTACATCGAATTCAAACTGCAAAGGGATCTTTTACTTGCACGCCAATGTGTACATGGGATCTGGGTTTTCTCGGCCAATACAGGGATCACGCACACAACCTCGATCAAAAGATGTTAAACCCCATTCTATTTCATGAATATTTGAACATTTTACTTTATTTTTCTTGACTGGGTTAAGTCATGTTTATAACTATTGTACAAGCGTGCATGGTCAAGGCCAAGGTCAACAAGTCCATCAAGGTCGTGCTCCTGGAGGTAGAAAGACTAAACAGCCAGCTGGTGGAGCACAGTTTGTGGGTCATGAACTTTATAAACGAATTAAAGAATATCTTAAGGATTATCTTGTAAAATTATTAAAGGTTAGTTAAATTACTCAGGTTTATTTGTTACATATTACCGCTGATTTACTTTTTCTAAGCTTCTTAAATTGAATCTATAAAGATTTGTTGCTGTAGTCTAGTGTTGCAAGTCACTATATGATATATATCACAAAAGATATGTCACTATAAATAAGACCATACACCTTCATGTCACGAATTTAACAAGAAAACCAAACTTCGATCCTACTTATATGTATGTGATGTTTATATGTTAAATTATATTGACATTTTTTGTGAAATAATTTTTTAATGCAGTGTGTAGTATAACTATAATTCATAACAATAGAAGTGTCATGATTTGGATTTGGAAGGTATTATTACAGAATGGAAATGTTAAAAAATACAAAATGAAAATGTATTTCTCCGTGCTATGTCGTCATTGTCTCCATTTTTGTCTATTTAGGATGGTCAAGATCTATTAGATGAACAAGTTTTACAGTTTTATACACGACAGTGGGAAGATTATCAGTTCTCTAGTAAAGTTTTAAATGGTATATGTGCCTACCTTAATCGCCATTGGGTACGACGAGAATGTGATGAAGGAACAAAAGGCATTTATGAAATATATTCTGTAAGTAATTCTACAATATGTGCAGTGCATTACATATCATTGAAAACATACTCTAGAGCTGTTGAGAACAAAAAACTGTGCAGTGTATTAATACATATTATTATAATCAATAAACTAGCTCTAGATCTTGTATTGTATTGTATTAATATTACATGTATATAAATATATCATTGTAACAAGCTCTAGAGCTGTTGATGACAAAAAGGGTTACTAAAGTGTATTACATATCATTGTAAACAAGCCCTAGTGCTGTTGATAACAATTAGGTTTATAGTGTATTACAAATCATTGTAAACGATAGAGCTTTTGATAACAAAAAGGTTTACTACAGTGTATTACATGTCATTGTAAACAAGCTCGAGAGCTGTAAATAAAAAGGTTTACTACAGTGTATTACATAGAGCTGTTGAAAACATTAGAAAGGATAGTTGATATTACAGTGTTTGTAACTGATTGAAAATGCCATCATTAATAATTGAAGATTTTTTGAAAACTATGATTGAATTTTTCAGAAAAATATGTTTCAAAGGAAAATGGAAATTCATCTATTATTGTCCACCAGCTGGAGATATTGTGAAAGGATTTCATTGTAATTTGTGTAATGTTTTGTTCTTGCAGTTGGCTTTAATAACATGGAGAGATAATTTATTCCGGCCATTAAATAAACAAGTTACGAATGCTGTTCTAAAACTTATTGAACGAGAACGACATGGAGAAACGGTTAATACAAGACTTATCAGTGGAGTTATAAATTGTTATGGTGAGTAACATTAGAATTTATCAGTGGAATTATAAATAGTAAAATTAGAATTTATCAGTGCATTTAACAATTGTTATGGTGGGTAAAATTAAAATGAATCAGTTGAATTATGGTTTATTGGGAGTAAAATTAGAATTTATCTGTAGAATTATTAATTGTTATGGGAGTAAAAATTAAAATGTATCAGTGGAACTATAAACTATAGTGTGTAAAATTAGAATGTACAACTGGAACTATAAATAGTTCTGGGGAGTACAATTATAATTTATCAGTAGAAATAGTTATGGAGGTAAAATTATAATTTATCAGTTAAATTTTAATTTTTGATCAGTTAAATTATAATTTACTACAAACTTTTTTTAAAAGTTGGGGGAAAAAAACACCCTTGCCCTCAATCTAAATACTGTTGGGGCATCAGTGATTGGATAATTGGTAATTTCTGATTAAACAAGCTCAGTAGTTTTTTATGGTAATGGGTTCAAAGAGTTAATCATTTTCATTCTTCTTCCAGTTGAACTCGGTTTAAACGAAGATGATCCCAGTGCTAAAGGGCCGACGCTTACGGTTTATAAAGATCACTTTGAAAGTCCCTTTTTAGAAGACACAGAGCAATTCTATATCAGAGAGAGTACAGAATTCCTACAGCAAAACCCAGTAACAGAATATATGAAAAAGGTTTGTTAATATAGTAAATTATAACAATAAATCGATCACCGGAACTTGATTGGATCAATTCCAGTGGGTTTTACGAAATCAGATGTTCAAGATTGAGGTCCATCTATAGAGTGTTAATCGAAATGGGGGTCGTGAAATAGCTAGCACTCTTAGTATAGCTGTTATGACTCAAATTTGAAGTGCAGTTAAAGATCAGAACAGTAGAACGTTAAACCCCATTTCATTTCAAATTTGAAGTCTTAAATAAGTGCATGATGACACTATCGATTACATATGGCTGATACAAGTGTGGAAATGCCTGACAAAATATCAGACACTGCTGAAGTTGTATCAGGCATTTAATTTTTGTAAAATCATGATCTGTATAAAATTATGTGTGTATGATATGATTTAATTGTTTATTTTCAGGGTGAAACTCGATTAAAAGAAGAACAGAAAAGAGTTCAACTATATTTACATGAAAGTACACAAGATGTGTTGGCACGCGTCTGTGAGAAAGTTTTAATAGAAAAGCATCTTGAGATATTTCATTATGAATTTCAAAATCTTCTTGATTCAGATAAAAATGATGGTAGGTGAATCAATATTTTGAAATTCTATCAACCTGATTCATGCATAACTCACCTGTACAGCTGATTGTCAAAATAATATATACTGAGATCAGATAAGAAACTAGAAGCTTAATTTAGTTAAGATTTAAAATTTTACAGAATGCTTACATATCAAATAAATCCAGTAATTAATAACGCAATGACTCATGGTATAGCACTCCTCTTGGATATAAGTCCAGGACTTTCTTAATTTCAGCAGCATAGAAAGTTTGTGTGCACATGTAGTACATGCAAGCGCTGAAATAAGGGGCCGGACGCGGACAATGTCCGGGCGAATAGACCCCCTTTGACTGGCCGAATTGCCTTTCGTCCGGACATAAATGTCTGACCGATTTGGGGTAAAAACAGTAAGGCAAAAATAGTAATTTCATTCACAAATTCGAGTCGATCGCTAATTATTACTAGATTCAAAAATATTGTTATTTTTTAGAATAGGCTCTTTTTCGCTGGTTATATTAACGACCAGAGTCATAGTAAAAATATCACTATTTACATACATGTATCTTGGCCGCGTGAAGATAAAATAATGAATAATATTGAGAATCGGCTCTTTTACGCTGGTTATTCGAGTCTACGTGTAGTAGCTAGCTTTGCGTTACTTTCGTATATGATTATCTCTAAATCAAACCTAACATGACATGTAATTATACAAATTATTAGTAATAAAGTAATAATATTTAAAATGTTGCAAGAAAATGTTCAAGTTGACTATGGGTGTAATTAGGGAGAGACTTCTTTATACGAAAATTAAAATATCTCACTTTGTTGGACACTTCCGATCATCGATGTGAATGTGAATAGACGAGCTTTGAAAACGTCGAATAAAATAACTTCTTATTTTCCCCAACCCGCGGACACGGGATATCCCGCCTAGTTCCAGAATATTTTAAAACTGGTACTGTGTCTAATGTCTCTCAAAATGACACTTCTAAACGGGGGCCATAGCCGTCACTAGTTCGAAAATTACATACAATAAGAACCGTAGAAAAGTTGATCAAACCTGACGAAGCAAAATGCAATGCTGACGTGTGGTTAACTTACGAAGAAGACGATGGTTTTGTGACTACATTAAATTGTGAACTCTATATAAAGTATTTTAAAAATATGAATCATATGAGGGAATTTTCCACTGCATGGAATAATGGTATTTGTCAGGCTGAAAATCTGAAATGTCCGGCTGAAAATCATTTCAAGGCTTGAGTACATGTAGATCTATTACTATTAATAAGAACATTGCAGTAGATAAATATGAAATGCCTCGGAAAAATTTGATATGTATAGAAAATATTTGTACAGATAGTTAGTTATATTTTTAATGTATAGGCAATATTTTAGTAGTTCTTTATTAAATTATAAAGAAGAAAACTTTATATCAGATATTTTTTGTCATTTCTACAGACCTGGGTCGAATGTATCAGCTTGTATCTAGAATACAAGATGGTTTAGGTGAATTAAAGACTTTATTAGAAACTCATATATGTAACCAGGGTCAAACAGCTATAGACAGATGTGGCGAGGCTGCTCTTAATGTAAGTATTTTATTCTTTTATAGATTATCTACATGTCTTTCTATTCCAATAAGAGGAAGCTCATTGTCTTAAATTTCTCCCTACATCTTTTATAGATTATTTACATGTTTTTCTATTCAAACAGGAGGAAATTCGTTGTCATTGTATGTTTCTCCCCTCATCTTTCCCCCCAAATAAAAGATACCGGAGGAATTGTACCTGATAAATCCTGCTTACTTCCAATTTTGTATTAGTAAATTTAAATATAATGACCTATAATTTTTATACGCCCACATTTTCATGTGGACGTATATTGTCGTCGCCCCTGTTCGTCCGTCCGTCCGGACGTCCGTCCGTCCACAATTGTTTGTGAACAGTCTACAGGTCACAATTTTTATCCGATTTCAATGAAACTTAAAACATAGGTTTATCACCCTAAGATCTCGGTTCCTTTCGATATTGGCATGTATCGGACTGTAACTTCATGGGTTATGGCCCTTGATTGTACGAAAAATCACGTTTTTTAGCTTGTGAACAGTTTAGAGGTCACAATTTTGAACCGATTTGGATGAAACTTGAAATGTATGTTTATAACCCAAAGATCTTGGTTCCTTTCGATATTTGCGCCAATCGGATCGTAACTTCCTGAATTATGGCCCCTGATTGTCCGAAAAATCGCCCTTTTTAGCTTGTGATCCCTCTGGAGGTCAAAATTGTTATCCGATTTAAAAAAACGTTTGTTTATATCACCGTTCCATGGTTATGAAGGCCGAGTTCGAATTTCGTGAAAATCGGACCAAAATTGACGGACAAAATGGCCGCCATTTGTACGCGAATAGTGTGAAAATATGTTAAATCAAGGTTGTGAACAGTGTAGAGGACACAATTTTGAACCGATTTGGATGAAACTTGAAATGCATGTGTATAACCCAAAGATCTTGGTTCCTTTCGATATTTGCGCCAATCGGATCGTAACTTCCTGAATTATGGCCCCTGATTGTCCGAAAAATTGCCCTTTTTAGCTTGTGGTCCCTCTGGAGGTCAAAATTGTTATCCGATTTAAAAAACCGTTTGATTATATCACCGTTCCATGGTTATGAAGGTCGAGTTAGAATTTCGTGAAAATCGGACCAAAATTGACGGACAAAATGGCCGCCATTTGTACGCGAATAGTGTGAAAATATGTTAAATCAAGGTTGTGAACAGTGTAGAGGACACAATTTTGAACCGATTTGGATGAAACTTGAAATGCATGTTTATAACCCAAAGATCTTGGTTCCTTTCGATATTTGCGCCAATCGGATCGTAACTTCCTGAATTATGGCCCCTGATTGTCCGAAAAATTGCCCTTTTTAGCTTGTGGTCCCTATGGAGGTCAAAATTGTTATCCGATTTAAAAAAACGTTTGATTATATCATTGTTCCATGGTTATGAAGGTCGAGTTCGAATTTCGTGAAAATCGGACCAAAATTGACGGACAAAATGGCCGCCATTTGTACGCGAATAGTGTGAAAATATGTTATATCAAGGTTGTGAACAGTGTAGAGAACACAATTTTGAACCGATTTGGATGAAACTTGAAATGCATGTTTATAACCCAAAGATCTTGATTCCTTTCGATATTTGCGCCAATCGGATCGTAACTTCCTAAATTATGGCCCCTGATTGTCCGAAAAATTGCCCTTTTTAGCTTGTGGTCCCTCTGGAGGTCAAAATTGTTATCCGATTTAAAAAAACGTTTGATTATATCACCGTTCCATGGTTATGAAGGTTGAGTATGAATTTTGTGAAAATCGGACCAAAATTGACGGACAAAATGGCCGCCGTTTGTACACGAATATTGTGAAAATATGTTATATAAAGGTTGTGGACCTTATAGAGGTCACAATTTTGAACCGATTTTGATGAAACTTGACATGTATGTTTATAACCCAAAGATCTTGGTTCCTTTCGATATTTGCGCCCATTGGATCATAACTTCCTGAATTATGTCCCCGGATTGTCCGAAAAATCGCTTTTGTTCGCTTTTGGTGCCTCTGGAGGTCAAATTTATTATCCGATTTAAAAAAACGTTTGACTATATCACCGTTACATGGTAATGAAGAGAGAGTTTGAATTACGTGAAAACCGGACTAGAATTGACGGACAAAATGGCCGCCGTTTGTACACGAATAGTGTGAAAATATGTTATATCAAGGTTGTGGACCCTATAGAGGTCACAATTTTGAATCGATTTTGATGAAACTTGACAGGTATGTTTTAAACCCAAAGATCTTGGTTCCTTTCAATATTTGCGCCCATCGGGTCATTACTTCCTGAATTATGTCCCCTGATTGTACGAAAAATCACCCTTTTTAGCTTGTGGTGCCTCTGGAGGTCACAATTATTATATGATTTAAAAAAAAAACGTTTGATTATAAAAACCAAACAAATTCTAATGATTTTCTGATAATTCCTTAATATGCGACAATTCTTGTTGACTGCCCGGACGATTTGGCTGCTGTGTGGGCGTATGTTTCGTTGCCTGGCAACCTATTTTTTTTTTTAACAGGACCCAAAAATTTATGTTCAAACAGTTTTAGATGTACATAAGAAATATCATGCATTGGTTATGACAGCATTTAATAATGATGCTGGTTTTGTTGCTGCCCTTGATAAGGTGAGTTTCTTTGAAAAGATTTATTGTTTTGTTTTTTTTTACAAAAATGGTCCTTGTACAATTAAATGATAGATTGGATGGGTTAATCAAAGTGTTATGATTAATCAGGCGGTATCTTGAACTTCACTGACAAATGCCATTAGCAACTTTTTATTAAGTAGCCCAGTGGCTCAGAGTAAGGAGCTGCCTCATTGACAGGAAATCTTGGGTTCAGTCATGGAGAAAGTATTTCAGGACTTTCCAACATGCAGGAAGCAGGGCATGGCAAGCAACAGCGTTGAGTCATTCAGATGGTACAGAAATTGAGGTCCAGTGTACACATTGGCATTGAATTCAATGAAGAATTAGTGAAAATATTGGTGTCCGGGCATGGCATATGTACCTCTTCATTAATTTGGTTAGTGCAGAAGTCTTAGATGTTAATCCCCATTTCAATTCAGTAGCGCCATTAGGGTATATTTGTCTAGCCTGGAAATCTAAAAATGATTGTCTAATTATATCATCAGATTTGATTGCGTGTTTCACACTTCAGTTGGTCACTATTGTGGTACTTCATACAGCTGTTTATTGCAAATTTGAACTGTTTTAAGTGTCTCTTCATTTCCATCAGCAACAAGAGACCAAAATAGCAGGAGTAAAGTTAAACTAAGGAATTATTTGTAAAAAGTCATTCCTATTGTTTTTTTCAGGCATGTGGTCGGTTTATTAACAATAATGCTGTCACAAAAATGGCTCAGGCTTCAAGTAAATCTCCAGAATTATTGGCGCGATACTGTGATCTATTACTCAAAAAGAGGTGAGAGAATTTCTCAGAAAATGTCTTTATCACATATAACCTATTTATTTTCTATATTAACCAAACTTCAGGTCAAAACATCACATTTAAATCTATGGTTGACTTTTTTTGATTCACCTGTTCATTTTCTTCAGGAGTGTTGTAGAATTTTATTTGTATTAAGAGATTAGAATGGACATTGAACGAAAAAATATTTGAGACATTCTTTGTTCACGTTTGTATATGTGGTTTAAATTTGAACTGAAAATAATTTGAAGTTCTCAATTTGACGAAATATAATTGTTGATGTTTTTTAGTTCTAAAAATCCTGAGGAAGCCGAATTAGAGGATACACTGAATCAAGTGGTAGGTGGTACATCATGGTTCTCAAGCATTCACAAGCACACATATCATATTTTGTATACAGATTCCTTTAGTTTAAACTTCAATCACTGTTTTTCTCTGTAGTTGCAATTTTACGGGTGTAAATTTCTTTTGGCTTTCAATTGATATACATGTATTGGATGTGAAATCTATTAGCGTTTTAAATGGGAAGTGTGAAATGAACACAGATACCTTGCAGGAAAATGATTCTATATATAAATTTAACATTTATAAATATCAATTTCCTTTTGGTTCGAGTCAAGAAAGGATATTGATATAACTTGAATTAAAAGTTTGAAAACTTTGTTTAGATTTTTCATCCAAAACAAATATACAAAGAAAAATTGTTAGCCTTGTGAACTGAAATAGTAACAAAAAATAAGCATATCCTGTCGTGTACACAAAACCCATCACTACGTACAACAGCCACAACAATGGACACTTCAGTTTATTTAATAATATTTTTTGTGATTTTATTTTACAGATGATAATGTTTAAATATATAGAAGATAAAGATGTATTCCAGAAATTTTATAGTAAAATGTTAGCTAAACGTTTGGTACAACATATGTCAGCTAGTGATGATGCTGAAGCCAGTATGATATCAAAATTAAAGGTAGGAAGTACAGTTTACTCCTATATGAAATTTCCAAATAAGTCAGAAGTGTTATCAAGAGTTCTTAAAAGATTAGGCATCTAATGCACAACACTAACCATTACTGATAACCTTACTTCAGCCCATTTTCTGATCCACCTCTCATTGACCCCTAAATTGAGTTGGATCGCCTGCTAAAGAGCTCTATGCAAAAGCGAATTATTGAAATAAGATTAAACTGTATGTTAGTCCCAAAATGCCCTAGTTTTTATTGAATGGAGGTTAAACCCCATCTCTCTCTCTCTCTCTCTCTCTCTCTCTCAGATGTTTGTTTATGAGTTAAAGTAACTCTTGAAAGTTGATTAAAAACTATCAGATTAAACCCTAACCAGTAGTAAATATGTAATGGATAAATCCAATAAAGCCTTAGCGAACATACATAGGTTATTTTCTTTTCCTGCATTAACCGTTTTTAAAAATTTATTATTTTAGCAAGCCTGTGGTTTTGAATATACATCCAAGTTACAGAGAATGTTTCAAGATATTGGTGTTAGTAAAGATCTCAATGAACAGTTCCGACAGCATTTACAGGGTGGAAGTCTCGATAGTAAGTATTGTACCCCCACATATTAATACAAATCTTGCTTTAAATTTCTTGTGTTCACTTTGATGGTCAGATTTTGAGATGATTTAATATACTTGATTCAGTTTGATCTGTCAAAATGTAGTTATATTCAAATTGTATTTCAATATGTCACTCATTTAAACTGTGATTTATTAATATATGTTTTCTTTCTACAGTTGACTTTAGTATGCAAGTTTTAAGTTCTGGTTCATGGCCGTTTCAGCAATCTTGCACTTTTAATTTACCTGTTGAGGTAAGTAAGATATGTTCTTGTTAAATGGCTTTTATGCAGGCTTAACATAGGCAATGGAATAAAAATCAAGGTTCGTCAGAGCAACTATTTTCGTGCGAGTAAAAAACATTTGGCAGTTGAAATTCTATGTAGAGTTAGTAAAACCACAGCTGTCTTGACAAAATTCTCTGCCTCACATTGTACATGTAGTCATTGAAAATACTAAAGAATAACTTAGTCTTGAAATGACGAGGGTATTGTGTTGATAAGATGTTTAATTCCAATCCAGTACAAGACCTACAGTGTTTTATAAATTATTCCAGCAGTGAATGTAGCTAGCTCATTAATGTACAGCAATGTAAATTTTTTTTTTTGAAAAATCTGCCCATTGTAATTTGTTGAATATTAGATCTGTTGTATATTTATTACTTTAATTTGATTGTTTTAGTTGGAGCGAAGCTTCCAGAGATTTACCACATTTTATTCGGGTCAACACAGCGGACGTAAATTAAACTGGTTATACCACATGTCAAAAGGTGAACTCGTCACAAATTGTTTTAAAAATAGATACACATTACAGGTTCGTTTCTCTACTTATATTACCTAACTATATATCTAATGATTCTCAACATAGAGCATGCACCACAATAAAAACCTAGAGTAGAAAGTAATTTTGTAATTATCTGCATTATAGTAAAAAGTATGCAAGTATATTGTCACTTTTGAGTAAGTACATCTGTATAAAATGTGAGTCAAATTTTATCACACTTTATCTCTGACTCACTCTTGTTTGTCTTCTGCATATAGTAAAAAACAAAAGGTTAAGTAGGAGAATGTAGTAATTATTGGTAAAAGAATTTGATGAGACGTTAATCTACCCTTTCGATTTTTATTACTTTGGAGATTTTTTATATTTACTAATTTATTTCAGGCATCCACCTTCCAAATGGCTGTTTTACTACAATATAATATGGTAGATAGTTTTACAGTCCAACAAATCTTCGAAAGTACGCAAATAAAAATGGTGAGACTTTTTTTAAATATTTCACATGTAGTTGCTTCCTTTGAAAAAAGTATTAAAAAACTGATCTTTTTGATAAGTCTTTGCAAAAGTAAATGAATACGAAACTGAAGCTTAGTGTGAAGATTATTCAAATTATAAAAATCGTGTTAAAAGGAAGTGATTTTTGTATTATATTATTACAAATTATTGTGTTACATTATCTTAATAGGATTTATTGACACAAGTTCTACAAATTCTGCTGAAATCCAAATTACTGGTGACAACTGAAAAAGATGGTGATCTTTTACCTTCCACTGTCATATCTCTTTTTACTAATTATAAAAAGTAAGTAACATGTACTTCAATGACAGATGAGTCAGTTTCATCATGACATTGAAATATAAATAATTTTAAAGGGACTTATATATTCATTAGGTGGAGGACAAAAAGCCTGAGGTCCTGCGTACAAAATGGTAGTGCACATCAGCACAAAAGAAGGCTACAATTTCAGCAATTTTTTTCTCATGACTGTATATATGATAAGTTATTAACCTTTCCTCATTTGTATTTCAGTAAGAAGTTACGTGTTAATATAAATGTGCCAATGAAAACAGAAGTAAAAGCTGAACAAGAAACAACACATAAACATATAGAAGAAGATCGAAAACTGCTCATACAGGTAATATTATTCTCTGATCCATATAGACCACCAATGATATAAAATAACACTGATAATTCAATTTTAAACTACTAATATACCACATTGTATCTGTTTAGGCTATAAACTGATTATATAAATCTCCTTTCTCTTTCACCATTTTACACAGTTAGTTTCTAGGACCAGCCTTTTGATATCTTATTCCAATATCAGAAAATGTGTTGCCTGTATTAATGATCATTATTTATAAGGAATAGAGAAGAAATAAAAAAGATTCTTTTAGAATAACAGGATTTCATAGTTGAGTTATTCTTTATATTTTGAAATACACCAAAAACAAAACATTTTAAATAAAACGACAAGATCGCACATAGCTCAGTAAGAAGTGGTATCAGGTGTTCAGGAAAGTTATATTATAAGTCATATTTTGTCTTGAAGGTTTATTAAGGAACGCAGCCAAGCCTGTGTTGGGATTAAACCTTTGCATCAACATTACAGTAAATGAAAAAAACTAGACTGTCATTAGTCTCAGCAGGCGAGGATCCAGGATTTTTTGCAGGGGTGGGGGTGGGGGCTAGGTTTGATAATTGCTTAACTAATTGCGCTCAACAGAAAAATTTGGTAAATTAGATTCAATTTGGTGCATTCTGACGTATTTCCGAAAGGTAAATTCCAAAATTACAGGTCTAAAAATCGCCAATAAAATCGCATAAAAAATTTTCAAGTCTGGATCCGCGCCTGCTCAGATATAGTTATCTAATTAAAGTACTTGTTTATTTGTTTAGGCTGCCATTGTTCGTATTATGAAAATGAGAAAACAGTTAAAACATCAGCAACTTTTAGCAGAAGTTTTGAATCAATTATCTGCCAGATTTAAACCTCGAGTGCCTGTTATAAAAGTAAGTGTTTACAAAACCCTTCATTTTCATCTTTATTTATACAGTGTAATTCTCAACCTCTCTTATTTTCGGATGGCATGAAAAACTAATATTCTGTGTACACATTGCTGTGCACGTAAAGAGTATCGCCTGTGAGCATGTTCAGTGTCGCCACGAAAATTGTACATATTATTATTATCTGCATTCTATCTCAATCAGCTAGTGATACCAAAGTGGAAACTTGCAACCTTTGGACAAAGAGTGATTGCTATTGCCGCTGCTGAAAGATGGAATTCACTCCCAGTTGAACTGCATTTATAACTTCTTTGTCAATCTTCAAATCTCAATTAAAAACTCATCTTTTCAAAATTCACTACAGAAATTGACAACATTTTGTGAATTTCGTGCTATATAAATGCACATGTTATTATAGTGACACACTCTATGAGCATCCTGTTATAAATATATTTGTTTTATTTTGTAGAAATGTATTGATATCCTGATAGAAAAAGAATATTTAGAACGAGTTGAAGGACAAAAAGATACGTACAGCTATCTTGCGTAATTCAATCTAAGTCATACATGGTAGATTTCTAGCTTTTCAGGTAACGCTTGCTTGTTGACAAAAACCTATTCTATATTGTTTAGTATTAAGAACATTTTCTTAAAGCGTGACTGAAAAACTAACAATTTACTTTGTAGGGCCTAGCTAACAAAAAAAAAAAGATTATTAAGTTATTATGAATCCAGCCTTAATGTCTGATAAGAGAAATGTTTATTGTTAGAAATCTCTGCACAAATTTCTTTATTTATTTTAAATTAGATATTTATTGTATGGGGTCAATTTATAATTTCTCAGAAAGTCTAGTACACATAGCTATAAATTAACCTGACCTAGTTTAGGAAATTATCACAGATTTAAGGCCTAATCAAGGAAAATAATGAAGTCCAAATACAAATTAGGCTGGGTGGGTTAATCCTTTGGGGTAATATTTTAATTTAATTCTTATTGACATACCACAAGTGTCGTAGTGCTATTTTTACAGATATTTTCATGTTTATAAATTGAGATTAAATTAAAAAGGTCTCGATGTAATTTTGAGTTATATTAATTTATCTTATCTTTACTATTAACTGAATGGGCATTCTTGCAAGACCATTACTTCTCTTTGTCACTTTTCGAAGGGGAAAAGGGTTTTGCTTTGTAACTTATCTGAATGAAAATTCTTAAATCAACAAAAGATTGTTTCAAACACAACTGAATTCCATTCTTCAGAGGTAGTTCCTTAACCCTTTAGTGCCTAGTACATGTAAATATGAAAAAATTAATGGATTTCATTCTGGCATATCCCTAGAGAGCCCCAAAATGCCAAAATAGCCCTCTGCATTGTAGGTTCGTATACATGAATTACAGGCGCTAGTGTTGTTCACATGAATCAAGCAGTTTTGAGTGCTCTTGGTTTGGGTTGTCCGAGTACAAAAGGGTTAATTGAATTTTAAACAGATGGTGACCAATGGCCCGAAGGAAAAGAAACAGTCTTAGGTTATTATTCAAAATAAACATTTTAGCGTAAAATTTACCTGCAGTTGAGTCAGAGTGAGTTTACCAGATATCTGATAATGCTACAATTTGTATCCGAACCAAATATTTACATGAACAAGCACAAACTTTTAATGAATTGTGTTTGTCCTTTATTATAAACTTTCATAAATAAAAACTTGAATTAAATCTCAAACTAATTGTCTGGATTAAATTTTGTAAATATTTTGTGTTTTTAAATTTCTATATGATTGTAAATGTAGAGTTTGAAATATAATTTATACATTGACATCATTTTTCACCTTGTTAAAATTTCTCATTAAATCATTTCGTCTGTTTTAATACATATTATACACATTGAAACCAACATAGAATCAAACCAGGAAATAAGGCAGCTGTCGTCACAGGCAGGTACAATTCGGGCTGGTGTCAGTCATTATGTTAGGCACGGATTGGTCTTTTGATTGTTAAAAGAAATGTACAGTACAACGTTCAAAATTCAAAATGCCAGGTACTCGTTCATTTGTGCCTAACATTTAATCAGGAACAACTAAAGTCTTGATTTCCATGTCTGAAGAGCACATTTTAACAATTTCAGGAGGCTGCCATTATTTTTGTAAAGATTTAGTTTCAGTAGACAAATTACAATCTCTGTATTTGTACCGGCTGCAAGTTTTCATCACTTAAAATAGATATGTATAAAATGTGACGGTCATGTTGAAATCAGGTTGACCGTTTGTCTCAATAATTACTGGTATATATTGTAGGTTCCATGTTGGTTTCACCATAATTTGTTCATATCCTCCCCTATAAATAATTACCAACAATTTTTAAAACCTGTAAAATAAAACCATTTAGTTATTTTGCCCTTTTCTTTTAAACATAGAAAAATGTGTTCTTCTCTCATTAGATAGGCAAAGTGAAAAACGAATGAAGTTGAAGATATTTTTAGATTCAGATGGTTTTTTTTTTTTTGTAAAAAGAAATCCGGTCGCCTTGAAACATGTAACTGGAGTATTTGATGGATACTGACTATGTCCTTCAGATATATTTTAGTTTAGAATTTCAAGAATAAAGTCCCTGATTTCATTGACTCGGTACTGGTCTTTGGTTATTTGCAGGCATTGTGCTGATAATACAGTACATGCCTCCATTAAAATTTTTTTACAATGCTACTCATTATTTTTAGTAAAAAAGCACAATTAGTAAAATTTACTTATCGGTAAATGTAAAAGACTTTAAAGTGAATTTGTAACCGGAGCATGGCAGCAACCATGATTATTGTTTCTCTTGATATCTTCTTGTGACAAAGTAAGATAATTATTAACCTCTTAAAAAAACAAGCTGTAAATCTTTTCAGTGCTACCGTTATTGTCCCAATTTTAATCTTTTTAACTAATATTTCAAATCATCAACAAGCATATCAAACATAACTACTTAACAATGTATTTTAATGCTTGAATTATTGTGTTTACATGTTTTGTTAAAAGTTAGAATGCATCGATAAAATCTTTGTGGCCTCTTTCATTCTCTAGTGTATTTGTGAGGGAAACTGATAATACCCATAACCCTTTAATTACACAGGTTTTGTGTTGCATTATGCAGCAGGTTGATATAAATATAATTGGCTGAATTTAATGGAAGGCTTTCTGTTTGTGCCATTTCATCAGGCTACCATTATATTTCATTGTAAATCAATCCACTGTATTAAATTTTATACTGCCTGTTCTTAGCAGATCAAACCAAATATTTAGAATTGATTCATGATAAATGATTTTTTTTTTTCACAAAGAATTTTTGATGGCTTCTATTCATTTAAATGAATCGTAAAAACATCTTACAAAGCCGCCTCATGAGGCAGCTTGCATAACCTCCAGCTTCACTTGGATGCTGAAATTCAATTTTTGGAATCTGTAATCTTGCTTTGATTAAAACTAACATATGAAATGACACAATATGGTGAAATTGTCCAATCACAAGTAAGATTACAGCTAGCATGTCTCAACTCTGTCGTCCAATCACAGACAAGTTTACAGCAAGCGTGTCTCAACTCTTTATGTCTAAGTCTTACTTTAAACATCAGTCTACAAATGTCTGGATGAATAGATAATATCAATAAAACATTTTTAAATGTGTGTATTAAATTATACCTGTAGAAAAAAATAAAATATCGAACAGGGTGTCATCTATACAATATATCTGGTGTGATGTGTAAATAATTGAAAACATTGTATATAGAACAATATAATTATATCTGTACAGTTGTTACTTAATAAATAAATGTTTCTGTTCGGAGATTTTTTGTGTCTAAATTTGGATGTATTATTATTATTGTATGAATCCATACAGATTGTAGATATATAAAAAATGAAAAACAATAAATAAACATGTTTGTTGTTATTTTATAGAAGCAGGGTTAAGGGCACAGAAGGAACGACAAGGAATGTGCTGTAGGCTTGAATTATGTTTTCCCTTGTATTACACCCAGGGCTGGATTATGCTTGTATGGGGCCCCTGGCTGGAAAAGTCACTAATTCAACTGTCATTGCTTCTACAGTGCAAAGGCGGCATACTCTGGTCATTTTCTGTCACATATAAATGCAATAGAATAGACATTTTTCATCCTAATTTAAAACAACTTTGTTGACATGGTTAGAGTTATTGTCTTTGACTAAGCCATTTTTGTGATTAAACAACACTATTGTTCACATGTTCGTGGTAAAGAGAGCTAACATACCTATAAGTTTGGGAATTTCTGATTCATCAAGCAATGCCTAAATGTTGTAAAACTCATGGTTCTTGCTTCAGGATCTCCACACAACATAAGGTGACACAGATTGAACAAGATTCTATTTATTATATAATCTAACTATTAACACGAAGAAATAAAAACATTGGACAACAATATCACATATATTGCATATTGATTATAATAATTAATATAGGCTAATAAAAACATTGATTTATATATCTTTTCTAAAATAAGAATTGCCCAGATCCAACTCAAGACATGTTCAAATTAATTTCTGCAAAGACCACGATATAATTCCTGTAATTAAGAGTTAAATGGCACACCTGAGAAAGGTAAACAATGATAGCTGATCTATGGCGTTTTTCAGGCTTATAAAAGACACAAATCTCAGTATATGTAATGTATTAAAGTCAATGTCCAGTAGTCAGTGTATGCAAAAATGTTATGCGATGTAAGTTTTATTCTTTTGTCAGTAGTATATGTATGCACTATGTGGTTAAAGGGAACACAGGTATGTGCCAAACAGTGTGTTACAAGTGGAATTTTGCATAGACAGCAGTGCTACTCTTATATCCAATTCCAACAGCAAAGGTTTCTTTCATGTGCATGCAATGTGTGCACGGGGACATTGGTTTATTGTCCCATCTATGGACAAGGGACTGACCTCGCAGGAAAAAATTCTGATAAACTCTTTTGGCCAACACCATAAACAAACAAGGGATCTCCATGATAGTAAGCCAATGTAAAGCAAGCCCACCCAATTCATTGTTATTTCTCAGGTGTCCATAATATATTCTACATGGTATTCAAATGGAACTGATGAAAAAGGGCATATGGCTCTATTCTTTAGAACTTTAAAATAGATATAAATGAATCAAAAAGCAAATGTAATATGAATCTATATAAATTGATCTACATTCAATTTTTTAAATTTCTATGTTAATTTGTAATCAGTTATGTTTGGTGAAATACATGAGCAGTCCAAAATGTGCCACTTGTGTCTGGTTTGTACAGTCTACACGTTTATCCTATTTCTTTTTTGTAGTTCAGCCATTTTCAAATTAAGTCTGCATAGACTTGCGGGAGATATTTTAAATTGGTTATTTGCGTCTTAAAATTTGTATACCAGTAGCTCACACACTTTCAAGATAAGATATTAACATCAATATTGATTGAAATGGATGAATATTAAATTCCATATCATGATTTAATTTCTGAATATTGTGCATAGAGCTATACACCCTTTAAATCATAAATATATATATATAAGTATATATGTCTACTTAGTACTTATTTACCCCCGTGTTATCAATAAAAAAAATAAATTCAAAAATTATATAAAATTTTCTCAAATCTGATATTTATTTCAAACTATTCTATATTGGAATGAGGTAGAAACTAGCCTAGATGAGAATTCAGGCATAATAAAACAAATTAATAAAAATGCATCGAAAAATGCTAATTATCTAATACACAACAGATACTTATGCCAATAAGAATTCAATTCTAATAGTTATTTATTTTTTTCTACCTAAAGGAAAGTTGTATAAGTACTTAACATCATTTTATTACAGGTTTCTACCACAGGACCTTCAGTTTTTTTCTAACCTGACGTGAAAGATAAAAATCTAATAATAAGTATAATGTTTCTAGTACAACATTAATGGACGAAATTGGAATCTTTGAGCTGTAATGAGCATTAAATTGGCTTTTTTAAATTATCAAATTGTATCTATAAATCACTTTCCTCATGACCTTCAAAATTTTTGATAAATCAATGTAATGTTAATGAAAATTCACTTTTTTCTAAACACAGTTTTAAACACAAAATCATTTTAAAAAAGATTGAGCATTAAAAAAATCTACATACAACTCCCTGTAGTCAAATATAATATAGAAATCTATACATAAAATCTATATCTCTTATATGGAAAAAATAATATTACCTTCAGCAGGTTCTGCATTTTTCCCCACAATAATTTTTTTTAGTGTGAGATTGATACACATTTATTTCTAATAATCGTTGTATGGTCTACTTGATATGATTTTCTATTTCTTTCAAAATCTGAAAACTTACATTATGTTTATTAAACAGCTAATCATTTTATTCCTAATTTTCAGAACGAATTGTTATTGCACCAGTAGTATTATGACTTCTCTGGAACATTATATATAATACACTATGCTAATAATATCCAAAAATATGTGGCCTACTCTAAATGGCATTTTACACTCAACTATTGCAGTACATTATTATAAAAAGCTCTATGGTACATGGTTGAGACTATCAGAAAATAACAGGGAATGGAATCGGGTATCTCGTTTTCATTTCAATAGATACGTCTGCAGAATTGTGCCCAGCAGCTGAATAATCTTATTTGAATTCCAACTGCCAAGGGTTCTGTTTTTTGTCCCATCCACGTGACTAGCAACACTTTTTTGTTGGCACTGCAAGTGAGAAACCAGGCTTGAAATATCCTGAAGGTACTTCTCAGCTCGCACTGCAAAAACTGGTCACATTCCAGTCACACCCCACATCCATGCAATGGGAATCATGTACCGAAACATCACCCAAAAAAGGATTATTGAAATATTGTTTTCAACAACAATTATGCTCAATGTGGAAGCAAAACTCCAGAAGTATCTATATTCACATACATCAAGGCATTCTCCAATGCTAGTCTAACTTACACTAGAAAAAGCTGCAAGGGAAGACAACTCTGTTTGAGATAATGATACATCAAGTATTAATACTTATAATCCTGTAGTAAGGATGCAGTGATACCCCAGGGATTGCGCCTTATGGCGATTACTGGGTCAGGCGATTAA
Source organism: Patella depressa (assembly GCA_948474765.1). Lineage (NCBI taxonomy): Eukaryota > Metazoa > Mollusca > Gastropoda > Patellidae > Patella > Patella depressa. Next base: position 54,480,210 of record OX419719.1, read on the forward strand.
ATTATCGCACCCTTTACAATAATCACTATATCACGATATATCATGATTATTTTATAAATAATCGCAATAGAACCAATTTTATAAAATTTAGTAGTTCGTATCATGTCGTATCTTGTGTAAACCAATTCTAGCTACCTCACTGCACGCCGTTTTGAGCAGAGCATAATTGTCACAGAAAGCACCTCCACTGTCCGATTGTTGACCATCGATTATAATGAATCCTTCAAGCATGATTTTTTGTATTATCAAGATAAATGACCTCATCACAATAATCCAAGATATCATGATTATTCATTTTGGAATAATCAGACTTAATCAGAATTATTTTTGAATGTATCGTTGCATCCTTATCCTGTACCAACTAATATAACATATACTAAGTTCCAGCATGTTAACAATTATCATGATATATACATCCTATATCAATATCTACATTTGTTATCATAATACCATATTTAACTTAATAAAAAGCACATGCTCTGATAAACTTACATTCACCCTTTCACCACTCGATAAATTTTACTACCATATGTTTGTTATTTGCTTCTTGGAACGTTTCTTAATTTAATTACCTTAAACGGGTCCTTTACAAATATATAACATTCGATCACTCATTTAGTTATTAACTTGGTGTTTATTCAAGTGATGATTTTTCTAATTTTATTGCATGATAATGGGTAATAAAGAGATCTCTTTGAAACACGATATATCCATTTCAGATCATTTAAAAGCTTTCTTCAAAAATACCAAAATGGAAAACTGATCATAACCAGTCTATAGAAATGCTAGTATCTCATGATTTATGTTTATGTCAGTGAAAAGTGTCAATTTTCTTAGCAAAGACTTGTAATAACAATAGAAGTTTGCCTTCTCTTAGTAATACCAAATTAACCAATGGCAGAATTTTGACCAAATCTGGACAGTAAATCCCACCACTGTGCGAACAATACAGTTCATACTTAAAACAGTAGTTCTATTATCAATACATGTAAGATATTGGTTTGTGCAAAAGAAATGAATGTCTGAATGAGACTGTGTTTGGAAACCAGATCTTTATGTAGAAACAGACAAGACAGACTAAGACAAGTTGAATGAAAGAAGTCGAAACCAGATCTTGGCCTTATTTACACATAAACAATTTAACAAGAAAATTATTTTTGTATACAGACTAATGAATTATTTTCATGGAGAATTGATCAAAAATACTTGTAGATTTAATAAACACTGCAATAATTATAGGAAATTATATCAAGCATGATAACATTTTATTTCATAAATATATGTTTACCAAAGCCCACAGTTAGGCTAATATTTAATATAATGACTGGAGCACTGCATTATAATTAAACCCAATAATCACACTTTAGGCACATCACCGAAACGGAAGAGCTATATTCAATATTGCATCGACATTCAAATGTCATAATCAATTTAAAATTTACTGAATGAGTGAATGATATTTTAATTCATTCATTATAACATTTTGATTAAATTTACAAACAATTTTGAAAGTGATGTTCCTGAAATCTGACTATGTTAAACCCATAACTTATATTGAAAAGCTTTGGATTCACAAACAAATGCAAGGCTTAGCAAATGGACTGCTTTAAGTGTGCAGTGGAATGAGACAAAGTTGGTTTGGAACAGAATTACCTCCCTTTGTCTCACAGCACACTTCATATTATGTTTTAAATATTTTAAGGCTTGTATTTGAATTGATAATAATTAATTACACTACAATTTCTAATAATCTACGATACTATAAATGACACCTTTCCGAGACTTTTTCTGTTCAAATCTTCCAACTACAACTTTGATAATCACAATTCGTTCTTCGCCTTTTTGAAAAGTCCGACGGGACACGACACTCCAGTTCCAGACAAGCCACAATATCCGTCAGGGTTTTTATGTAAATATTGTTGATGATAATCTTCCGCATAGTAAAATTCTCCTGCTGGTTTTATTTCTGTCGTAATTTGTGGGTAACCTTTCTGAGTAATGAGGTCTTGATAAACTTTTTTGGAGCTCAAAGCCTGGTCCAACTGATCCTGACTGTAATAATATAGGGCAGAACGATACTGTGTGCCCATATCGTTACCTTGACGATTTCCCTGAGATGGGTTATGATTTTCCCAAAATATCTGAAAACGTAAAAAAAATTAATCTGAAGCTCGTAAACATGCCATAATGTAGCCTTGGCTATAGCAACTAATTCCATAGTAACTAATATGTGCTTATAGGCCTACTTGATTTGATATGTTTATTGATCTATAAACAACATATATATAATTTGTCTATAAAGATGTCACCAGAAAAATAATATCTATAGTACTTATAGCAAACCTTGAAACGGTTAAGAATATAAACAACATTTCATTGAATATCATTCTGCATTTGTAGATTTGCTAGTGATCTGTCTGTGTAAAAGCGAAATAATATTTGCTACTTTTTGGATAGACCTTTATTCCCTCAAAAATCTAAGTATAAATTTATATGCGTCAGAAATCATACTGCCTTTGGACGACTGGGCTTTTGAAGACAGCAGTGCTACAGCCCAGTCTTATATTGAATTCCAACTGTCAAGGGATCTATTTGTGCATGCCAATGTTTACACAGGACATTGGTTTTTCACTCCATCCGAACAACTAGACAGCTGTTTTTGTAAGGCCCTCCATCCTGCATATCTGACAAGGGGAAACAATACCACAAAATTCGATGAACTTTCTCCTCCAACACTGGGAGTGAACCCATGACCTGTATGGCTAGCAAAACAGAGTCTTACTCACTTACCCACTGTGGCTTCAGAAGTGAATGTCAAAGCAATCAGTTTATAATCTCATGACATTTAAACATGAATTATACAAACCTTTAAAAGATCTAAATATGTGATCTGTGTAGGGTTGTAGACCACTCGTACAACTTCTGTATGACCTGTTTTACCACTACACACTTCTTTATAATTTGGGTTGACGGTATAACCTCCTGAATATCCTACCTATAAGATAATATATAAATACATGACAACATTAAAATCAATTATTACACTTAACCATTAGTGATATCTCAATTAGATCTTACTAATGATCTCCTAGCTGGTGCTCTAAGATATTCATTTAATGGGCTACAGACAGCCAGGCTTGACAAGAACTTCAAAGACAGATCTCATTACTGAAAAGCTAGTTTGCTGGAGTATCTGTGAAACCCAAGACAGACTATGGAATCTGCACAACTATCTATCAGGCTTTGTTTTTAGACAACATGTTTTGTGTCTATATGCAATGTAGATTTACATAGTCAACAGATTCAAAATTCCTGTGTATTCCAAAATATTTCAACGTGGTTAAAAACAAAGACATGGGTATCACAAAACCATCTTTTATAGCATATAAGTTTAAAAATTTATTTCCCCAGGGAACAAAATTACATGAATGAGATTGTTAGTATAAAAAGTATAAAAGATGGTTTTGTGTTACCCTTGACCATGGACCTTATTGACATTGTTTTTAACCAGTATTGTAACTGTTGTTATTGTAACAAGTTTATAATGACTTGAATCCCATAATATCAAAGTTTATGTTATTCATATGGTTTTGATTTCCGCTATCTCTGAATTCACATATTTCAATGTGGGCACAAGAAAATGCTTACCTGTGTGGAGAACACTCCATTCTGTTGCCAAAATTTTCTTTCAGCTCCCCAGAAACATCCCATTCCAAACATGGCCATTTTTAATCCATCAGGGAATGGTGGCATTGTGGGATTCCTGTTTACAACATGTTTCTTAGAGACAACAATGGGTTCACTTCGTCCTAAAAATAGGCCATCAAAAATTGTTAAGAAAATTTTTTTTTATCCATCTATACTTGTAATATTGCATATTTTATTCACCCTTACTTATCAGTTACATATGTTACAAGTACTTATAGGTGTCTGTATATATATATACACAAAATATATATGATATGTAATACAAATTATTTAGTAACAGCCATACATGTATTCTACAAAATCAAATCTGTTTTCCTAAAATGTTTGTAATCATAAATATATTTTATAAAGACCCCAAATCTTTGGAAAATGCATAATGAAACACAATTATTTTTGTATCAACAGGCTGGATATTCTCACTCTGAATGTTTGAATTATGTTTTTGTCCCCCGCCTTTCGAAGAAAGTTGGGGGACTATTAAAATGGGTTCGTCCGTCTGTCTGTGTGTCTGTCTGTCCGTCTGTCACACTTTTTGGGACACAATAATTAGACTTTGCGATCATAAATGCAAATGGAAAAATTTCAAACAAAAAAACTTTTTTGATATAAGTATCTATTCTACGTTGTTATCTTCAATGAGCTAAGGGGGTCACGACCGGGTATTCTATCCCTGCATCGGCCAAGAAAGTTCATCCAGATTTTCCGGCGTGGTTCCTCCTTGTCAGTGATAAAGTACGGAGGGCCTGACAAGGAAAGCTATCTAGTCATTCAGATGGGATGAAAACTGAGGTCCTGTGTACACGTTGGCATGCATGTAAAAGATCCCATGATAGTTGTATTTCGATATAAGAGTAGGCCATGGTGCCACTCTCCGGGCAAAATTTCCCTCCTAGCACACTGAATGGCGTATGCCCCTCTTTATTAGCCCAGTAGGATGTTAAACCCCATTTCATTTCAATGAGTGACGATGGCCTCCACACTTTCTTACCGGGCAATGCTTGAGATTTATCAACCATTGCCATTTTTGATTCCATATCACCCATACAAAAAAACAGTGCTGTAGGTTGAATTCTGATGAGTTGGGCCACCAACACCAGTCTTGTGGCTCGATTAATTATCCTGAAAAATATACCACACAAAATATTCACAGTAATATTCCAATATATTAAAGGCTGTACTCGGATTTCTCTGTAAACCAAGATCAAAAAGTTATTATGTGATTGATTCAGTACATATACTGATTTATGCATTTACATGTAGATCACTATTAAGTACATAAGTGGATCACCATTATACATGTACATAGATTACCATCATAAAAGTACACAGGAGGATCACCAGTACAGAAGTACACCGCTTACATTATACAAGTACACATAATTATCACCATTATACAAATACACAGATTGATCATCAGTATACAGGTACACATATCACCATGATACAAATACACAAATCACCATTATACAAGTACACAGATGGCTCACCAGTATACATGTACACAGATGGCTCACCACTATACAAATACACATAGTATCATCATACAAGTATACACATCACCAGTATGCAACTGCATAGCTTTGATCCAGGAGATTTCAGTGAGGAACTAATGAATGTCAATCTTACTAAAAGATTTTTAAAATGAAATTTAACTCTTTTTTTGTCTCGGCAATCTTATTTTCTGAATCAGAAAGCCTGTCATTGAGTCAAGTGGCATGGTTTTGAATCCCCGGTTGTATGTGACAAATAGTAGGGCGACCTGTGTAACCCGGTTTCCTCCCACTGCTAAGTGAATTATTCAGATAAAATTAAACCATATGTTAGTCCCGAAATGACCTAGTTTGTGTCGAGTGTTCCAAATATACAGACATAAAAATGGACAAACAGACAAAAAATATTCACTTACAGTTACGAACTATAATACCAACTCACAAACACGAATAACTCTCAGACAGTCTTCAAATCTATGTGTACATCTAAATGAAGAACCAAATTAATTACCACTGAATCACAAATTTGTTTGGTTCTTCATCAACACTTTCTGATCAAAAAAAGTTCAGTTAAATTCCTATGATTCCCAAAAGGCAGAAAATATCTGTTCCTAAGATTCATATAGCAGATTTATAATCTAAATTCTCACATCAACATTACAGAAACAATTCCAAGTAAATTCCAGTAATTTTATCGCAATAAACAAACATAAATAATGCATAAACAAGGTACGAAAACATCTAATATAACGTAAATAAATTTGATAAAATTACCACTGGTGTAGTCAAGTCTTGGATCCAGTAAAGTAATCAATCAAGATGAAAGTTTAAGTTCAAATAAATTCCAGTTATTTTATCTTGAATGAGAATCATGAAGATAGAAACTGTTTTAACCTTCAACAACTAATTATCTTCTTTAACAGTTTCATCAAATTCTAATTAATCCCTAATTAGCAAAAACTTCTATCATAGAGTACAAAATGATCAAAATTACCGTAGGTTTGTAAATAAACATATGTTTTCAATATCCTCCATAGCCTACTGTTTAACGCTTAAAGATGCATTATTTAAGAGTTTTTATTTTGGCTCCAAATGTTATAGAAAATGTAGACATTCATGCACATGATAAACTTAAAATCACCTCTCTAGACCATCAGATGGCCAAGATTTACATAAATTAGAACATTAGTCTCATACAAAAATTGAACCATAATATGGATAATCAAGATTAAGTCTTGGTTGTCAAGTACCATTGCTACGATAATAAACAATCAAATTATAAACAATCTACACAACATCTTCAAATAGTCATAACTCTGCTCAAAATAAAATAATTTGAATGAAATTTTAGATATATTCATTTTTCATTATCTATTTTTGAATCATTTTACTAGGGCAAGCTCTTTATCTGAATCTTACATAATGCATCTTTAACTCACACAAGAATAAAACACAAATCAACACTCAGGGAACAAGATTATCAAATTACGGAATTACTTGTAAAATCCTTTCTTAATTTTTCATTTCTTTAAATTTGAACAAGGATTTTATGCAGTGGGAAGAAAAGGGTTATAAAAAGTTTTCAACCTTTTTTTCTGGAATACTTCAAATGTAAAGCATATATAGATGTAGATAACTGCACTAAATGCTGCACTAAATTCAGCGTAATGTTCGCTTTATTCATGTAATTCAGGTCATTTCCATGAGCTGTGACAGTCAGGCGGTAAGGAAATTTGACCCTAGACTAGAATAACCCTCATTATTAATCCACCTGTACATAATGGAGTGCATGTAAAAGAACCCTTGACAGTTGAAATTTCGAAAATCTGCTGCTGTGGCAAAAGTCTTCTAGCTAGCTATATTACAATGTGACCATTAAAAAATAATCATATCTCAAGATGACTAAGACTTGTGTTGACAAGACATTCGACTCCATTTCCGTCCTATCCATCTACTCCAAACCTAACTACAAGTAATTCGAATACAACTGAGTTTAAAAGTGACCAAATCAACCCACAAGTCTTTTAAAATATTTTCTTCCATGTGTTTATTGGGTATAGTACAGTAATTGATATATTTGTTTTAAAAATAACTCATTTCAACATGGAGATGTACAAGGTGTATTTTATTACAGAACATTTCCTAATTTAGAATTTCTTTCTTTATAACATCAACTAGTTTCACAGAATAAATACATTTATATGTGCACATATGGAATGACATTAACGACTTCAAATACAGACGACATACAAGAATAACTAGGTAATTCCTCCACTTAAGGCATGCAAACATCTCTAATTTTCAAAATCCAATGATAAAATAACCCCAAGGCAGTGGTCCACAGGTAATTCTCATGTGGCCAAAGCTATTTTTAATGGCTGAATTCAGTTTCATGTAGTACCAGTATATGAAAGTGGTGCTGAATTATGTATACTGGGATGTCAATAAAGTTTTAACAAATTTAGTTTGGGTCACATGTTAGCAAGAATTTAATGCTCAAGAATTAGGACAAACATTTTCCTTATATTATCTATATTTACATATACAGGGTCAGATTTTTGGAACTGTCGTCCATTGGTCTCCAACAGCTGTATGGCTATTTGGGATTAAGAGAGAGAGAGAGAAAGAGAGAGAGAGTTTAATGTCCACTTGACACAACCTAGATCATTTCAGGACTAACACATGGTTCAATTTTATTTAAATAATTTGCTTTTAGCAATGGGAGAAAACTGTAGGATCCTTAGAAAATTCACACGGTTGGACAGGCGACCTACTACTTGTCAATTATAAATGGGGAATCGCAGCCACGCCTGTTTTAAAGTACCCAACACTACCTGGCAAGTTGCCACACCCAAATAAAAAAAAATTAAACTCACAACCAGCAATGAATTTAATTGTGTTCATTCTATAAAAGTATTCTGTGGATGTTCATGTTTTATGTGTCTGCCACATCATCCTAGGTGAAAGTGGATGTTAAATCCAAGGTTAAGCCCGGTTCAGGTTATATGCACTTTCATGTGATTCATATGATATTGTAAATATAATTATTTCTATTCTTGTTATATATCATGTTCTACCCGCGTGTTTGTGATTATAAAATCAATGAAGAATCTCTGTTAATGGACCTGTTCAACCAAGGTTATAGAACAACACTGTAGAACTTTTTGCCCGAAGAAGGACATATGAATGTATTAACTTACATGCTTTATGAAATATTTCATATTAGTCAATAATACATGTAGCTTTATTTAATCATTTCATTTTATGTTTTATTTATTTATTTTGAGGCCATCTTACATCATTATAAACGTTTTCGGAATAAAATAAGATTTGGCTTTCAAAGTGCACTAGCGCTGTGGCAGTGGTGGTAACAAGTGGTGTGTGTGGGGCAATACCACCCCCACCCCAGTATTTGACAGACATAATACAAAAACAAATTGGTTAGATTCTAAGACTATCTTCATTAGCTCAGTTGGTGCAGGACATGGTGGTACTCCAAATCAAGCATGTCGTCGCCAGCCCCAACCACCTGAAAATTCTGTTGTTGCTACTGTGCAATATAGTCTTATGAAGATCTTGTACTTTAATGTGCTTAGCAGCTTAATGATATCTACTCTATATATTCCACTCCAGCGATTTCTACGATAGTGGGACTTACATAACGCAAGGTAATGCCCCCTGAATAATTTACCAAAGAAGTTGAATTATTTGTTTATTAAAAAAATATGTACGACAGAAATAGTGTAAGTTACATATATCTAAACTTCCAAAACAAATAAAGATAGGTTGCCAGGCAACGAAACATACGCCCACAGCAGCTAAATCGTCCGGGCAGTCAAAAAGGGTTGTCGCATATTTTTACTTTTTTCGGTAATGAAACATTTGTAATACTCTAAAAACTGATTAAGAGTAACAACTCATAATGTAATTATCAGAAAATCATTAGAATTTGATTGCTTTTTATAAAGTTTTACCCCACGCTAACAATTGAATTAGTATATATACATGAAACATTTAAAATCATGGATTTAGCTGTTCAGTTATCAAAATTCATTGAAAATCAATATACTTGTTCGTTTCAAGTGATCAAGGGCCATAACTCTGGCACTAATTATCGGAAATCGCTGAAAATCAATAGGCTTCTTCGTCTCACGACCTTAAACACTGTGTATAAATTTAAAGCCAATCGGATATTAACTTTGGCTTCTATAGCGTCCACAAGATTTTTTGAAGTGATCAAGGGCCATAACTCTGGCACTAATTATCGGAAATCGCTGAAAATCAATAGGCTTCTTCGTCTCATGACCTTAAACACTGTGTATAAATTTAAAACCAATCGGATATTAACTTTGGCCTCTATAGCGTCCACAAGATTTTTTGAAGTGATCAAGGACCATAACTCTGGCACTAATTATCGGAAATCGCTGAAAATCAATAGGCTTCTTCGTCTCATGACCTTAAACACTGTGTATAAATTTAAAGCCAATCGGATATTAACTTTGGCCTCTATAGCGTCCACAAGATTTTTTGAAGTGATCAAGGGCCATAACTCTGGTACTAACTATCGGAAATCGCTGAAAATCAATAGGCTTCTTTGTCTCATGACCTTAAATACTGTGTATAAATTTAAAGCCAATCGGATATTAACTTTGGCCTCTAGAGCGTCCACAAGATTTTTTGAAGTGATCAAGGGCCATAACTCTGGTAGTTATTATCGGAAATCGCTGAAAAACAATAGGCTTCTTCGTCTCATGACCTTAAACACAGTGTATAAATTTAAAGTCAATCGGATATTAACTTTAGCCTCTAGAGCGTCCACAAGCAATTGTGGACGCCGGACCGACGGACCGACGGACCGACGGACCGACGGACCGACGGACCGACTGACGGACGGACGGGGGCGACGACAATATACGACCACATTTCAATGTGGGCGTATAAAAAGTGGCATCAGAATAAACCTAAACAGCTTCATGCACAACATCTTCATCTGTCATTACAATATCATTTCCCAAAAATGAGACATGTCATCAGGGCTTTCCATGAGATGAGGGCAATTACTCGCACACGCTAAACTCACAGAAGCTTGTTTTGCGTGTAGTGCTCTATGGATAATATTTACTAAAATCAAACTGCAGTTTGAGTCATTGTGGTTAGCACGTGCGCTATATCATAAGGTCTGTCATTGAGTCAACTGGTGTGGTTTCAATTTTTTTTTTTATAAACAATAGACCCTACGCGCAAGCAAATTATTGTAGTAAAATTGAACCATGTGTTAGTCCTGAAATGACCTAGTCTATTCTTCAACTATCAGTACAACTTTCACTTGGCACAACTGATAGTAACATAGCATCTTTAACTTCAAGTGTGTTTCATATAAACTCTTGGCAGATTGATTTAATAATACTGTCAGGGGGATTGTAAGTGCAGTATTTGATGAAATAATATCTGAAATTTTTAGGAGAAGTTTTTTAACAGGTATTTTGATTCTCTTTTTAAAATAGAAATTCCAACCACTACTGATATTAAACATGTGTTAGGATTGATAAGACTTCAATATTTGCTAACGTCTGAGGAATTCCTGATAATGAGATTGATTAAAATACAAATAATTCACTATGTACATAAACTGGGATTATGTGTACAACGTAAATATTGTCAAACAATATGACACCAATATGCTGACTATTATATTTAATATTAGTTATTAAAGTCCTGAAGCACCATTGACATTTATTGCTAAAATTATCTAGTTTCTCAAGGCTTAATCCATATTCAAAATCAAAATACTGACTAATGTACTTTCTTGGAATCAATCAGATTTAAAGCAGGCCTATCATTACATTTTCGTGGACAACAAAATTACGGCGGTTGTGGCCTTATTGGGTAGGGAGCAGCATACATGTAGATTGATGAAATTTCAATTCCACATATCTCTGTCAATACTGAACGAAATTGAACCATTTATTTGTCGAGATTCATCATTCACAATACTGTAGTTTGCAAGTGATTCCTATTGCAAAAGAGCACATTAGGTGGGACTTTAAGAAATCTAACAGAATAAAAAGCCACATCACATTTCAAGATGTCTGAATGAAATTCAAAATTCAATTAATTATAACTCAAATATTTTCAATGATAATTAAAGATGTCTGGACAAAAATCAAAATTCAACTAATCATAACTCAATAATTTTCAATGACAACATTTCATACGTTCAACATTGCACAAAATGGTACCTGTAGAGTTGTTATCACTTGGAGCAAGAAAATAAATGTTACTTTATAATGTAATGTTCTAATAGTAAGTGCAGGGGGAATCTACCACACCAAAATAATTACCCAAGACCAAGCAAAAATCACAAACAAAAGTACACATCAGGTTGATAATGTTCCTAAATAACTTGAGACTTAGTTAGTAAACAAAATTCTAAGAACGGACAGATTTGGTGCATATCATTTTATTAAACAAGTTTTCAATGAAAACCTAAAATAAATGAATGGAATGTGTTTTAATGTCTCATCAAAACGATACTACCATTGTGAGACTAACTTATCGTAATATTCAATTCTCTATGTCAACAATGTTTAGGGTGAGAACTGATACTAGAGAGTGGCAATTCAACACACTCATTTAGGAGTTTCAATTAATTTATTGATGGTTTTTTTTTGCATACACACTGGTTCACAGTAGATCTAAGTTTATTGTTGCATCTGAACAACTAGGGACAAACACCTCCTGTGACGAGTGTAAAATCCTGATGGCTCTTCCTGTCTCACTCCTGGGACATGTCACTTGAGTTGAGAGGTCATTAGTCAGAAACTTTTAAAATCACTACAGCCTCTATAATGTCTACGACTCCAATGAATCTTGTGTTCCCGATATATAATCTTACCTTACAGAAGAGGAATAAATAATTTAACTGTTGGTGCTTTATGCTCTGTTTGTTATAAATACACTGTTTGTTCTGTATGCCCTGTTGCATGCACGATTGTTGATTAAAGCTATGTCAGTATGAGTCAGCAGTATAACAGACAATAACATGTATAACTTAATGGAAGTGTTAATCTATTCATGTGCATTTTATTTATTGTCCAGGTAGATTTAACATCCTACTTTTCTTTACCAACCAAGCTAATCAAGACCAGCCTATATAACATGCAGTGTGCTGTGAGGGACATTTTGCCAGGACAGTGGCATTTCTGCCTTCTCCTCATTGAATTCCAAGTGATCTTTAAAGTTCATGACAACTATATGTATTATCCACTTTGATTCAATTAAATATTATTTTGGTGAAAATAATGTGTTAAATTAGAATTGTCTGATGTTTTATTTCATTTAGTAATAAGCCAAGGAAAACATTAAATGATCAAAAACATTTTTGGATTGAGAGTCAATCTGTTTACAAACAATAGAACTCTTTCTTTTTTTTTAGAATTTGAAATTTCAATGAACACATTAAATTCCATCAAAAAAATAACAAATATTCTTTTGACTCAAACTAAGGAGCGCTAAGAACCCAATTAAATGCATATGATTTCAGATGATTCCTATACGATATGTAAATGAAAACCTGGCACAAAAACAAAATCTTTGCGGTATTGCATTTTCTTAATTGAATTTTTGTTTGTCACCCCATGGTAAAAATGATAATGCTAGAATTCTATATACATGTATACAAACTGATCAAACTACTTCATGTGGTCAAAATGATGCTAGAATTTTACATACAAAATGGTGAAGCTAGACTTCGATGTGGACATAGTGATGGTGATAGAATTCTATGTCGACAAAATGATGAGGCCAGAATTTTATATACAAAATTAGAATGCTAGAATTTTACAAACATCAAAAACAATGAAGCTACACTACAATGTTGACAAAATGACGAGGCTAGAATATGATGATGAAGCCATATAGTTAAATTTTGCATAATTTCGAATTTTTATCCACCTGATTAAATTTATATTTGTTTATATACGAACATGTAATTTATATTGAATAATCCACAACACTACCAAGCTACAGAAATATAAACCACTGGCAATGACATCAATGTATTTAAATGTTTTATGGTAAATATAAACTCTGGTATATAAATGTTATATATACATGTTTATATATATGATATACCTGGTTAGATAACACAGGGTTTGTGATTATAAAACAGGTCATAAATAGAGTACATTAATCTTACTATAGATACAAACTATGTATATATACCCCTACCTGTTTTATAACTTTATAAATAGACAAATATCTTCTGCTACAATATTAAACTTTGCACATACCGCAGCACGCTAACACCATAAAGCGCTTCCTCATGTAGCTTAATTTGATTCAACCTATAAATTTACACTTTCTTTGAGAAGGTTCAAAGATAAGATTCTAAATATACTCTCCTTTATTAGTTTACTTATATTACCGGTACGGGAGAATATATTTTTGGCTTAATATTGTGTATTAACAGCTGTCGTTGAATCTAACCTCTAGTTCAGTACTAGTTTCGGTATACAATATAATGGCTAAAGTATGTGACATTGAAAATATTATTTCCTTATCAGAAATATAATGTAAATGATGTCCCTAATTATTTTAAAATGTTAAGATAATAATATGTAGATCTACATACATGGCCAAGTCAATTAAAACCATTTTTACTCCTATATATTATGATGGATTACTGACGAAAATCAGTTCGCTGACAGGAAATAGAATATCTGGTCAAACGTGCACGTTGTCATGTAATCAAAACCATGTGTACATTTCACACAGTAAATTGGTTTAAATTACACAGATAAGATAGATAAATAAATAAATATATAACAATATTGGTTTTTGAAATGTCACGCGATCTTAGTGTCAACCGTGTATAAATTATAACTTACGCTTTTACTGACTAAACGCTTTGCACAAAAAATTAAACTTTCCCGCAAGTTGATCTTTAAGATGTATTTATATTAAATAAACTCTGACTCCGTCAAATAAACATATATACATGTACTTACATAACAAAAATATACTCGCCTTCTTTTATTTCCGGTCACCACAACGAGGCAGCATAAACATAAGGTTTATTTTTAGTAACCAGGAGACCTCCTGGGAATGGCATTAATGATTGTTCCTGTCATGATCTAGGCAGTGGTGTTGGAATTCATCCAGAAGCATGTTATCGATCGGCTATGCGGTTCTTTTTTTAGAACCGCAAAGTTAACTTAAGTGTATTATCCCTTTAATTAGTTTTCACGTACCGTTATTTTATATTTTGACAGTTCACTGGGTTAGTAGGTCAGATATCACCGGTTCACTTAGTAACAGTTTTTATTTAGCACATTTAAAATTCAACAATTAAATAATCTGTATAATTATTTGCCAGCCGTTTAAACTTTTTTTTTTACAATATTATAATTTCGATGGGAAAAAGGGTAAATTTTAATTGTAAATAAAATATAGTGTTTTACTAGACATACATATCAAGAATTCTGTAGCTTACCTTTGACCTACAGTTATTCGACAAACAATTATTTGTTTACATTGTATTTATCAAAGACATCTAACTTCTGAGAACATTGAAGTGAAAATCCGAACGTATGTATCGAAAAAATATTTAATGTTTGGTCAGATTTGTTGCCTGTTTTCACAATAGAAGTTCTTATGTGGTCAACTCTATAATTTACTTCAAGCTTATCATTGAAAAATTATTGCACACCCTTGCATGACGACAAAGAAAGTGGGAATAAAAGGCCCGTACTATGATTTGTATTCACTCTGCTAAACTAGTCAGGAGAAAAATTAGTCTGAAATAGTTTTCATCCTTGAATCCGTCCAGGGCAGATGTCAGCCCCAACTATAATTATTAAACACGGGTAATTTTATTTTCTACAAGAACGTAATCAAACTGCCAGGAGATTTTCATAAGTGAACTCAGTTGAACACTTTAAAGGTTTTATCCATTGGGTATAAAGATTCTGTCATGCATGTTTCATGAAACAATCCTCACTATCAATTTTGTAATACTTTTTGGCCAGTGGTGATAACTTTAAAACACATTTCTGATCTTCCAACAAAACCAAACAAAGTACATGTACAGTTTACTCAAATCAGTAGTGTCATTAAACAACAACACATTTAAGTCATATTACTATACTTACTTATCTTATTTCATCTCCATACATATTCATGTAATACAAACAATAAGAAAACCAACAACTTGTCATAATTTAAAGTAGATATTTTATTAAGTCATGTATTGTAATTATTATTATTTATAATTCATTGTTTATTTACAATACATAATTATTTTACAATACATAAGTAATTTACATAAAAAAAAGCATAGAATAAAATAACTAAAGGTGTTTTATAAATAGTCAGTATCATTATCTATAAACTGTAACACAATCTTTCCATAATGAGAGACTGGTTCTTACATAATTTCTATTTCTGTCTTTATTCCATTTTATCAAAACATTTTCAGACCAGTGAATGGCAGTTATTTTTTTTATTTTGGGGGCTGGGGTCGAACTAAGATATGTATCTATGTATGCAAATGTTTCACATAGTTAAGATTTTTATTATTACATGTATCAATGAGATAATCTGAACCAATTTGGACCTGGTTGATTACCCAGGAATTAACTTCAATAGCCTTTTGATGGTATGTCACTTTCCAAATTGGTCAATGTCAGGCATCTTATCTTGTGTTTGGGAGTGTAACAACTCTGTACCCTAACAGTAACTTTTGACACTTTGACTTTTAAAGGGGTATAATTTGCGAAAATGAGAAACTTCTGACTGGTAAAGTAGTAAGCACAGTTTGTTGCAATGACTGGTAAAAATAACATTTGAAATAAAATGCAACTGATTTACCAAATGTTGTTCTCTATCGAAAAATAACTCAATATAGATAACATAAATATCTAGATTAATAATTTAATCTCAACCAAGACCCAAATATAGCACTATTTATATAATAATATTTCTATAATACAGACTAGTCACTATTATCATTAACTATAACAATTCTACAGCAAGATAAACGAAATATACAAAACATTAACAGATGCATATACATTGGTAGCATAAAATATCCGTATTTCCTGACGATGGATTTCCTATTGTGCCATCAGATGTTAATCTCTAATATTGAAAAGCTAACATTAGAGGGTGCAGGAGCTCTTATTTTAGATTCAGTTTTCACAATTACTGTGACAAATGGAATAAAGGGGCATTATATCATCTAGGTGATCATGTTGTCATGAGGTTTGCTCTAATAGTTTTTTCTACCATGTCAAAACAACTGATCGAATATTGATGGGGGTCTTACAAAGGGCAGTTTTTTTTTGTTCTTCTGTAATAATCATAAACAGACAAGTACCATTACACCATGAATGAGAAACAATGCTGTTCTTTATAAATTGAAATTGAAATGAACTTTCACATAACAGATGACAGACCTTATTCCACATACTCTCTTTTTTAAAAAAAGAAAAGAAACAGTCAGAAAAAAACTAAACACAAATGCAACAACGCAACCCAGTTTACTAAGCAACAGATATTGCACGAATAAGGCAAGGGAGATAATTTATCGTAGAGCTAGATTTGAGTCGTCTTCTCGTTCAGCAGCATGCTGTTTCAATTCTTGAATTGTATGAACAAATTTGGACCATTCACCAGACTTAGGATTAGCTAGATGCTGAAATAAAATAAAAAAATACAAATTTTCAATAAAACAGAAGACAACAATCGAAGAACACGCGTTTTCTTTTTTTACTTATTTCCATTACATATTCACTTTGAAGGTTCCAGTAGGCTAAAGCAATATCAGTGAAATACAATAGGAAGTTATTTATAAATTATACAAAACTCCATCATAATATACAAGTCTGTAATCATAATAATGGTAGTTTTGTTTAATACATTTTATATTAGATTCAGATTACACAACAGATGGATTTGGGTCATTCATATCACTATATATGTAAATAATCTAATATATATCCTACCTCTCCAACATCATAAATATGTATTTTTCCCATATCATCTCCAACACTAATATTATGTCCACTTTGATGCCATCTACATGTGTTCAATGCTACATTACCATCTATTACTGTTGATGCTGTTGGCACCTACAATAAAACAAAGTTTATTCAATACCCTTAGAACTCAGTGACAATGTGGCATCTATCACATCTGGAGAGATTATACATCGATCAAACATATCATATGCAGGGTGAAATTTACAAACATTTTAGTGATGAAAATAGCATTATCCTAATTAGGACCCGAAATATACATAAGTTGTTAAACATGATTACAGCAGCTAAGTTGTCCAACCAGTGTATAAAGTTTATTGCACTGTAAGTTTTTAGATAAATGAAAAACAAATCTTTACACTGAATAATAATATGGATGCACTAACAAGATTCAATCATTTTTTTGTCTATTTTTTTTCTATATTTCACTTATTTCATATTTGATTGGCAATTGGAACCTCAGATTCACATTTGTTAGATAGAGATAAAAATAGGTTGCCAGGCAACGAAACATACGCCCACACAGCAGCCAAATCGTCCGGGCAGTCAACAAGAATTGTCGCATATTAAGGAATTATCAGAAAATCATTAGAATTTGTTTGGTTTTCATAATCAAACGTTTTTTTTTTAAATCATATAATAATTGTGACCTCCAGAGGCACCACAAGCTAAAAAGGGTGATTTTTCGTACAATAAGGGGACATAATTCAGGAAGTAATGACCCGATGGGTGCAAATATCGAAAGTTTCATCAAAATCGATTCAAAATTGTGACCTCTATAGGGTCCACAACCTTGATATAACATATTTTCACACTATTCGTGTACAAACGGCGGCCATTTTGTCCGTCAATTCTAGTCACGTTTTCACGTAATTCAAACTCTCTCTTCATTACCATGTAACGGTGATATAGTCAAACGTTTTTTTTAAATTGGATAATAATTTTGACCTCCAGAGGGACCAAAAGCGAACAAAAGCGATTTTTCTGACAATCCGGGGACATAATTCAGGAAGTTATGATCCAATGGGCGCAAATATCTAAAGGAACCACGATCTTTGGGTTATAAACATACATGTCAAGTTTCATCAAAATCGGTTCAAAATTGTGACCTCTATAAGGTCCACAATCTTTATATAACATATTTTCACAATATTCGCGTACAAACGGCGGCCATTTTGTCCGTCAATTTTGGTCCGATTTTCACACAATTCATACTCAACCTTCATAACCATGGAACGGTGATATAATCAAACGTTTTTTTAAATCGGATAACAATTTTGACCTCCAGAGGGACCACAAGCTAAAAAGGGCATTTTTTCGGACAATCAGGGGCCATAATTCAGGAAGTTACGATCCAATTGGCGCAAATATCGAAAGGAATCAAGATCTTTGGGTTATAAACATGCATTTCAAGTTTCATCCAAATCGGTTCAAAATTGTGACCTCTATAAGGTCCACAACCTTTATATAACATATTTTCACAATATTCGCGTACAAATGGCGGCCATTTTGTCCGTCAATTTTGGTCTGATTTTCACGAAATTCGAACTCGACCTTCATAACCATGGAACAATGATATAATCAAACTGTTTTTTAAATCGGATAACAATTTTGACCTCCAGAGGGACCACAAGCTAAAAAGGGCAATTTTTCGGACAATCAAGGGCCATAATTCAGGAAGTTACGATCCAATTGGCGCAAATATCGAAAGGAACCAAGATCTTTGGGTTATAAACATGCATTTCAAGTTTCATCCAAATCGGTTCAAAATTGTGTCCTCTACACTGTTCACAACCTTGATTTAACATATTTTCACACTATTCGCGTACAAATGGCGGCCATTTTGTCCGTCAATTTTGGTCTGATTTTCACGAAATTCGAACTCAACCTTCATAACCATGAAACGGTGATATAATCAAACGTTTTTTTAAATCGGATAACAATTTTGACCTCCAGAGGGACCACAAGCTAAAAAGGGCGATTTTTCGGACAATCAGGGGTCATAATTCAGGAAGTTACGATCCGATTGGCGCAAATATCGAAAGGAACCAAGATCTTTGGGTTATAAACATGCATTTCAAGTTTCATCCAAATCGGTTCAAAATTGTGTCCTCTACACTGTTCACAACCTTGATTTAACATATTTTCACACTATTCGCGTACAAATGGCGGCCATTTTGTCCGTCAATTTTGGTCTGATTTTCACGAAATTCGAACTCAACCTTCATAACCATGAAACGGTGATATAATCAAACGTTTTTTTAAATCGGATAACAATTTTGACCTCCAGAGGGACCACAAGCTAAAAAGGGCGATTTTTCGGACAATCAGGGGTCATAATTCAGGAAGTTACGATCCGATTGGCGCAAATATCGAAAGGAACCAAGGTCTTTGGGTTATAAACATGCATTTCAAGTTTCGTCCAAATCGGTTCAAAATTGTGACCTCTAAACTGTTCACAAGCTAAAAAACGTGATTTTTCGTACAATCAGGGGCCATAACCCATGAAGTTACAGTCCGATACATGCCAATATCGAAAGGAACCGAGATCTTAGGGTGATAAACCTATGTTTTAAGTTTCATTGAAATCGGATAAAAATTGTGACCTGTAGACTGTTCACAAACAATTGTGAACGTCCGGACGGACGGACGGACGAACAGGGGCGACGACAATATACGTCCACATGAAAATGTGGGCGTATAAAAATATGTTGGTTATTTCATACCTCTGTTTCATTATTCAGATGCCAGAGATCAAGTCTACCATTACCATCAACACTGGCAAATAATGCAGGATGTATGGGAGACCACTCTACACCATATACATAGTCACTGTTATCTTCAAACGAATGGATATACTTCTGGTCCTTTTAATGTGAAAAATATACATAAATAATATTTTTATTTCATAACAGTATTTCTAAATTTAAATTAATCAATAAAAATTTCAAATAAATGTCATTAACACAGGGTGATGTCAATATAGGCATCAACATATATTTCTTTGCATACTTTGACAACAACTAATTTCGACTCAAAAATATTGTAAAAGAAGTTGACATTTGATTATATTTAGATATGCCAGAAAGCTTGTTCCAAAATGCATGCTCTTCACCAACAATGTGTTTTCTAATGAATTAAATGTACCTTAATACTCCATAATTTAATGGTCCAATCGAAAGATGAAGTAAGAAAGTAAGGAGAGAAATCAATTTGTCCAGGAACAGAATGGGCATCAATAGCTGTTATTGGACCTTGATGACCATCAAATGCTTCATTAATACCGGCTTTACTGTAAAGAGAAAACACAACCTTTAAAAATAAGACTTGATTTTATAGCACATTAAGACCAATTATAATATAGCAACTTCATTACAAACCAAAGTAACATCAAATTTTGATTAAAAAGTCCCAAACATTTTAATTTATCCCTTTGTGGTGTCCCTGTCCAATGGGCTTCAAAAAGACATGTATAATGTGGATGTAAAATAAAAAGGTGTGCAATTTACCTGCCATGCCTACAAGCTGTGTACACAGTACAATCTTCAGCTCCAACTACAAAATTATTCACATCACCAGACAGAAAACAAAAACTAGTAACAGCAACAGCTTTACTTTGTTTATGTTGTAATTCCATACTATCCTGTATAAATACAAAAACAAAACCTATGTAATTTACGTATGATAAAATATTATTTTCATTACGTTTCTATATCATATTATCACAATTATTAACATTGTCCCATTTGTTCATCATATTATTTAATTATCACAATCATTTATCATACTGTTATCACAATTATTTATCATATTATTATCACAATTACTGGTATTTATCATAACTATCACAATTATCCATCATATAGAAAATTCTAATCCTTCTCTTTCTTAACCTTTTGATTTTCATTTCAATAAATTTCTTATCTTATAATGTGAAAATACAGATTATCTTAATAGAATAGAACATCTTGGGGTTTTTTTTTCTACAGATTGATCTATTCTGTCCTGATATTATTCGAGAGTCAGAAATGAATAAAAAATTGTATTGATGGATCTAATAGTTCAATTCAAATTGAGTGTAAAGGAGGAACATACACATTAAACAACCTTTACTTAATTCAACAAAACCAGAAATAGTGCTAGACTACTACACTAGCCAAATATCTAAGAATTTCATATTTACCTGCGGTTGTGATAACATGTCCAAACTCCAGGAACACATTTTACCATCTGTAGATACACTAATTAAATTATGAGCATTCTGAGTTCCAACAACATTTACACAATAAACTGGATGCTGTAATATATTGAGAAATAAATCTAGATCATTAAATTAGGTAAAATCCTTATCATGCATGTTTATGTATGGCTTGTTTATTGACAGTGTTTAAAGATAGGTTGCCAGGCAACGAAACATACGCCCACAGCAGCTAAATCGTCCGGGCAGTCAACAAGAGTTGTCGCATATTTTTACTTTTTTCGGTAATGAAACATTTGTAATACTCTAAAAACTGATTAAGAGTAACAACTCATTATGTAATTATCAGAAAATCATTAGAATTTGATTGCCTTTTATAAAGTTTTACCCCACGCTAACAATTGAATTAGTATATATACATGAAACATTTAAAATCACGGATTTAGCTGTTCAGTTATCAAAATTCATTGAAAATCAATATACTTGTTCGTTTTAACACCTTAAACTCTGTGTATCAATCTGAAGTCAATCAGATGATAAGTTTGGCCTTTAAAGCGTCCACAAGATTTTTTGAAGTGATCAAGGGCCATAACTCTGGCACTAATTATCGGAAATTGCTGAATATCAATAGGCTTCTTCGTCTCATGACCTTAAACACTGTGTATAAATTTAAAGCCAATCGGATATGAACTTTGGCCTCTATAGCGTCCACAAGATTTTTTGAAGTGATCAAGGGCCATAACTCTGGCACTAATTATCGGAAATCGCTGAAAATCAATAGGCTTCTTCGTCTCATGACCTTAAACACTGTGTATAAATTTAAAGCCAATCGGATATTAACTTTGGCCTCTATAGCGTCCACAAGATTTTTTGAAGTGATCAAGGACCATAACTCTGGCACTAATTATCGGAAATCGCTGAAAATCAATAGGCTTCTTCGTCTCATGACCTTAAACACTGTGTATAAATTTAAAGCCAATCGGATATTAACTTTGGCCTCTATAGCGTCCACAAGATTTTTTGAAGTGATCAAGGGCCATAACTCTGGCACTAATTATCGGAAATCGATGAAAATCAATAGGCTTCTTCGTCTCATGACCTTAAACACTGTGTATAAATTTAAAGCCAATCGGATATTAACTTTGGCCTCTAGAGCGTCCACAAGATTTTTTGAAGTGATCAAGGGCCATAACTCTGGTAGTTATTATCGGAAATCGCTGAAAAACAATAGGCTTCTTCGTCTCATGACCTTAAACACTGTGTATAAATTTAAAGTCAATCGGATATTAACTTTAGCCTCTAGAGCGTCCACAAGCAATTGTGGACGCCGGACCGACGGACGGACCGACGGACCGACGGACGGACGGGGGCGACGACAATATACGACCACATTTCAATGTGGGCGTATAAAAAGGTACTGCTGGTCAATCTTAAACATTGTCAAAGAAGAGCCCTTTGCTCAAATGTAATTTTATGTTTGTATAAAGTTTCATAACATTAATAATATCTTGTATGATTTATGAGATATGCTCCGTACAACAAAAGCAGAGCTAAAGGATTGCTACAGTTAATTTCAATTTCAATGTTCTTATGCTTCATTAGCTACTGAATAATAAGATAAACTTTAGGAAAACCATTGCAAAACTGAGTACGCTGTGGAAATAGTTATTCTACTTACTGTATGAGCGGCAGCAGACAGAGGTGTTCTCTGTATTGGTGTTCGTTTATTTACACGATTATCCCATAATACAATCTGACCAGAATATGTTCCACCAACCACCAGGTTAGGATGAAATTTAGCAAAACAGGTTGACATTAATGCAGACTGAAAAAAAAAAGAGACTGGGCTTAATATCTAACTTAATGTAATTTACAACAAAATATAAACAATGCCACCCAAAGAAGGAGCCCCCACCCCAATACCACTGAACTGTTTAATGGAAGAACATTACAAGAAGTTTTCAAATCTGTTCTTACACTCCAGTGAGACTTTGTCCACTTACCTGACAATGGAAGACATATTCTGGAGTTGTTTTCTTAAACTTGTTATTCCATATAAGGGCAATACCATCAGGGTCATGTGGAGCGTCTTCATTAACATTATACGATGCTACCAATAATTCAGGATGCTATAAATAGAAAAGATAGGTTGCCAGGCAACGAAACATACGCCCACAGCAGCTAAATCGTCCGGGCAGTCAACAAGGGTTGTCGCATATTTTTACTTTTTTCGGTAATGAAACATTTGTAATACACTAAAAACTGATTAAGAGTAACAACTCATTATGTAATTATCAGAAAATCATTAGAATTTGATTGCTTTTTATAAAGCTTTACCCCACGCTAACAATTAGTATATACATGAAACATTTAATATCATGGATTTAGCTGTTCAGTTATCTAAATTCATTGAAAATCAATATACTTGTTCGTTTCAACACCTTAAACTCTATGTATCAATCTGAAGTCAATCGGATGGTAACTTTGGCCTCTATAGCGTCACAAGAATTTTTGAAGTTATCAAGGGAGATAACTCTGGCAGTAATTATTTGAAATCGCTGAAAATCAATAGGCTTCTTCGTCTCATGACCTTAAACACTGTGTATAAATCTAAAGTCAATCGGATATTAACTTTGGCCTCCAGAGCGTCCACAAGATTTTTTGAGGTGATCAAGGGCCATAACTCTGGCATTAATTATCGGAAATCGCTGAAAATCAATAGGCGTCTTTGTCTTATGACCTTAAACACTGTGTATAAATTTGATGTCAATCGGATATTAACTTTGGCCTCTAGAGCGTCCACAAGATTTTTTGAAGTGATCAAGGGCCATAACTCTGGCACTAATTATCGGAAATCGCTGAAAATCAATAGGCTTCTTCGTCTTATGACCTTAAACACTGTGTATAAATTTAAAGTCAATCGGATATTAACTTTGACCTTTAGAGCGTCCACATGATTTTTTAAAGAGATCAAGGGCCATAACTCTGGCACTAATTATCGGAAATCGCCAAAAATCAATAGGTTTCTTCGTCTCATGACCTTAAACACTGTGTATAAATCTAAAGTCAATCGGATATTAACTTTGGCCTCTAGAGCGTCCACAAGATTTTTTGAGGTGATCAAGGGCCATAACTCTGGCACTAATTATCGGAAATCGCTGAAAATCAATAGGCGTCTTCGTCTTATGAACTTAAACACTGTGTATAAATTTAAAGTCAATCGGATATTAACTTTGGCCTCTAGAGCGTCCACAAGATTTTTTGAAGTGATCAAGGGCCATAACTCTGGCACTAATTATGGGAAATCGCTGAAAATCAATAGGCTTCTTCGTTTTATGACCTTAAACACTGTGTATAGATTTAAAGTCAATCGGATATTAACTTTGACCTTTAGAGCGTCCACAAGATTTTTAAAAGAGATCAAGGGTCATAACTCTGGCACTAATTATCGGAAATCGCCGAAAATCAATAGGCGTCATTGTCTTATGTCCTTAAACGCTGTGTATAAATTTAAAGTCGATCGGATATTAACTTTGGCCTCTAGAGCGTCCACAAGATTTTTTGAAGTGATCATGGGCCATAACTCTGGTAGTTATTATCAGAAATCGCTGAAAAACAATAGGCTTCTTCGTCTCATGACCTTAAACACTGTGTATAAATTTAAAGTAAATCGGATATTAACTTTAGCCTGTAGAGCGTCCACAAGCAATTGTGGACGCCGGACCGCCAGATGGACGGACGGACGGACGGACGGGGGCGACGACAATATACGACCACATTTCAATGTGGGCGTATAAAAATGAATAATTAAAATAGAAACATTATTTCAAAATTATAGCTGACTTGAATACCTGAACTCAGAAGCCTTCGTTAAAAATTGTAAATATTGGGGAACATACCTGTATTGACCAGTCCAGACTTGTAACAGTCCTATGTCGAGACCAGCGTTCATCATAAAATGTACGATTTAATTTTAATCTTTCACCTGCCAGGAGATCACTGAAAGAAAAAAAAATAGGTTGCCAGGCAACGAAACATACGCCCACACAGCAGCCAAATCGTCCGGGCAGTCAACAAGAGTTGTCGCATATTAAGGAATTATCAGAAAATCATTAGAATTTGTTTGGTTTTTATAATCAAACATTTTTTTTATAAATCAGGTAATAATTGTGACCTCCAGAGGCACAACAAGCTGAAAAGGGCGATTTTTTTGGACAATCAGGGGCCATAATTCAGGAAGTTACGATCCGATGGGCGCAAATATCGAAAGGAAGCAAGATCTTTGGGTTATAAACATACATGTCAAGTTTCATCAAAATTGGTTCAAAATTGTGACCTCTATAAGGTCCACAACCTTGATATAACATATTTTCACACTATTCGCGTACAAACGGCGGCCATTTTGTCCGTCAATTTTCACGAAATTCAAATTCAACCTTCATAACCATGGAACGGTGATATAATCAAACATTTTTTTAAATCGGATAACAATTTTGACCTCCAGAGGGACCACAAGCTAAAAAGGGCGATTTTTTGGACAATCAGGGGCCATAATTCAGGAAGTTACGATCCGATGGGCGCAAATATCGAAAGGAACCAAGATCTTTGGGTTATAAACATACATGTCAAGTTTCATCAAAATTGTGACCTCTATAAGGTCCACAACATTGATATAACATATTTTCACACTATTCGCGTACAAACGGCGGCCATTTTGTACGTCAATTTTGGTCCGATTTTCACATAATTCGAATTCAACCTTCATAACCATGGAACGGTAATATAATCAAACATTTTTTTAAATCGGATTACAATTTTGACCTCCAGAGGGACCACAAGCTAAAAAGGGCGATTTTTCGGACAATCAGGGGCCATAATTCAGGAAGTTACGAACCGATGGGCGCAAATATCGAAAGGAACCAAGATCTTTGGGTTATAAACATACATGTCAAGTTTCATCAAAATTGTGACCTCTATAAGGTCCACAACATTGATATAACATATTTTCACACTATTCGCGTACAAACGGCGGCCATTTTGTACGTCAATTTTGGTCCGATTTTCACATAATTCGAATTCAACCTTCATAACCATGGAACGGTAATATAATCAAACATTTTTTTAAATCGGATTACAATTTTGACCTCCAGAGGGACCACAAGCTAAAAAGGGCGATTTTTCGGACAATCAGGGGCCATAATTCAGGAAGTTACGAACCGATGGGCGCAAATATCGAAAGGAACCAAGATCTTTGGGTTATAAACATACATGTCAAGTTTCATCCAAATCGGTTCAAAATTGTGACCTCTATAAGGTCCACAACCTTGATATAACATATTTTCACACTATTCGCGTACAAATGGCGGCCATTTTGTCCGTCAATTTTGGTCCGATTTTCACGAAATTCGAAGTCAACCTTCATAACCATAGAACGGTGATATAATCAAACGTTTTTTTAAATCGGATAACAATTTTGACCTCCAGAGGTACCACAAGCTAAAAAGGGCGATTTTTCGGACAATCAGGGGCCATAATTCAGGAAGTTACGAACCGATTTACGCAAATATCGAAAGGAACCAAGATCTTTGGGTTATAAACATGCATTTCAAGTTTCATCCAAATCGGTTCAAAATTGTGACCTCTACACTGTTCACAACCTTGATATAACATATTTTCACACTATTCGCGTACAAATGGCGGCCATTTTGTCCGTCAATTTTGGTCCGATTTTCACGAAATTCGAACTCAACCTTCATAACCATGGAACGGTGATATAATCAAACGTTTTTTTAAATCGGATAACAATTTTGACCTCCAGAGGGACCACAAGCTAAAAAGGGCGATTTTTCGGACAATCAGGGGCCATAATTCAGGAAGTTACGATCCAATTGGCGCAAATATCGAAAGGAACCAAGATCTTTGGTTTATGGACATGCATTTCAAGTTTCATCCAAATCGGTTCAAAATTGTGACCTCTACACTGTTCACAAGCTAAAAAACGTGATTTTTCGACAATCAGGGGCCATAACCCATGAAGTTACGGTCCGATACATGCCAATATCGAAAGGAACCGAGATCTTAGGGTGATAAACCTATATTTTAAGTTTCATTGAAATCGGATAAAAATTGTGACCTGTAGACTGTTCACAAACAATTGTGGACGGACGGACGTCCGGACGGACGGACGTCCGGACGGACGGACGAACAGGGGCGACGACAATATACGTCCACATGAAAATGTGGGCGTATAAAAAAGAAGAGATTTGTAACTTATGTAAGGTATGAAGTCTTTACTTTTGTTTCTTTAACAGTAATACTAAATTCAATTAACTCACTGCCATACATATATCCTCTATCCACCAACATCAACTAAGTTCCCACATATTTGTATATAGAGAAAACTCATGCCGTTTTACTTACTCTTCCTTATTTTCACCGTCACCACCAGAATAATCAATAAGTATATCATAATTCTCTGCTAGAGCACGTTCCATGATACGACTTGTTTTGGTGATGAACGTATTAAATTCTGGATCATTTAATATCAGCTCTTTCTCCTCCTCAGTTAATTCACGAACTATAAAAAACAAAACATCATTAGAGATTTTATACAAAATTTCCTAGTATTCATTTACAAGTAATTTACAGTAAATGTGTAAATAAAATGTATTAAGAAAATGTGTAATTCTTTGGTAAACAGATTTCTTTCATAAACTGATGCATATACACATTTTTCCATACATGTAGATGCAGTTAGATGGGAGCCATGGTGGCTCAGGGAGGAAGAACCTGGGAGTGGGACAACCACTAACTAGTATTTCTTAATTTTCCAATTTGATTTCCCTTTGTCAGTGGTGCAGGTCCAAGCAATGGAAAATGTATTTACTTGTTCTAATGGGAGGAAATCCAATGTTCACCCAGATGTTTGAACGCATGTAAAGAAAAAACTCTTGACAGTTGAAATTTGATAAAAATGCTGCTTTCTGGGCAAAATATCCCTCATGCATGTGTCCTCTTTAGCACAATGGTGCTGATTTAAAAAGACATTAAACTCCATTTCACTCAATTATGTATCGTTATGAAGAATATTTAAATCCATGATCTAAAATTGTAAACAGATCCACCTACCAACAGGTGGTTCTTCTTTCTTAACTAAATCTTCAGCTGTCACGGCGGGATCCACCATTTTAACTTGAGGCATTCCAGAAGGTAAAGAGTCAACGCCCTGGTCCATGGAGTCTGTGTCAGCTTCATCATCTGATCGTTGAGGATCATCATAAACAAGAACTATATGTTAATAATTTCATTAGGCTGTCCAGTAACAATAAAACAGAACATAATATAACAAGCAGGGGGGGGGGGGGGGTAACAAGACCTACACCAAGCATGCTTCTGATCATTTCAATCATACAGAACTTTTTAAAGAAGAAATTAAATAGTTTTTCTTTGTTTTTGTTTTAAATCATATCAAATAACTCAAATCTGCATGGCATCAATTTTTATAAAGTCCATCCGTCAACAATTTATCATGCATACAATTTTCTTTAAGCAACATAAATCTGCGAAACACACAAACGTTGATAAGCTAAACATCAATTACCAAAATGAAGAACACAGTGCATCTAGAATGTGATTACTGTTTATTAATAAATGACTTTTTTTTGTCTAGCCTTCTCAAGTTGTCTTTATCATACCGGTAATTGCTTGATAAGGCTAGACAAAACGATGCTCACTAATAAACAGTAACTGTATTCAACACATTGTGTCCTGCGTATTTCCAGTATAATTTCTGGTAGGCTATTGGAAATATGAATTTTGTCAAGTTCTGTGTGAATTTGTGAAATATGAAGACTGGCAAACATAACAATATGATAATAGGATAAATAATGTTCCACTAGATTCATATTATAATTATTAAAATCTAAACATATTTTACATATCATTTACATTGCAAAGATGGAAAGCCTTCAAAGTAGCACCTCAAATCATTTGAATTTAAACATTTTCTAAAGTTCAACCAAAGCCATGTATAGATCAACTCATTTTAAATAAAAGTTTTGAAATGGAAGGAAAATAGAATGATAGTTTAAAAGGCTTTCCATTAATTGCTTCATATTGTAATTTCTAATGATCATTCATTACAAATTCAATAAATTGAAAATAGATGATTTTTGTCATCAATTAAGCATGGGCATCTATCAAAATTCTCAATTTTGGGTGTCATTCAATATTATATATCAGATAAATAATGTCAGTCAAAGAATAATAAGGAAGTTTTTTTTGAGAATTTTGACTGATACTTTATTAAAGTCTCTGATTGCCATTTGATTAATTTCTTATCCCCTTGCAAACTAAGATATTGTGAAAGCTGAATCCCTCACTTTCAAAGATATGGTGAAATGAGCGAGGATATGGTTATAACAAGCCAGTACTATCATCTACTACATGTACTGTATTCAATTTTAGTACACTATGTGAAGATTACAAATGACAATCATAGGTTTTAATGACAATAATACTGATACCTCATTAAATCTGAAAGATATAACCTACATTATCATTACGGTTGATAGGAAGACATAATTTGGATTTATATAAATCTGAAAGGACAATATTGATGTCAGCCATTATCACATATGTGATAGAATTGGTTTAATACATTCCAACATAGTTCTTTTCACACAAATATCTGAAGAAATGGAAGTGGCGAAAACAAAAGGAAACCACCAGTTATCCTTCTATTAATCAGTTCTATGACACGTCACACATGTGATACGGGGCTAACACAAATATTGTCCTCTAAGACATACGCTAATTCCTACATGCATTTTGCTTTAATCGAATTTAAAATTTGAATAGTTATTTTAGAATGGTTTCATTCAGACTCATTGTATTATTTGTGTTCTAATCTTTCTTTTGCTGCAAAAAAGTATCTTGATTAATAAAAATTCAAACTATGCGTGCTAATATTACTACAACACTGAAAATATCACTGACATGAAAAATAAACAAGTATTTTATAGAAAGTATATACCAGGGCTGTTGAAATATACCCTTGTTATTAATATCATTATTACAATTCAGTTTATTGTTATCAATTTAGTTTAATAAATGGACCATAATCAATTGAACAATAAGAATATGTAGGATGTTGTAAGTTTAACCTTTCTTTTTAGTAACCCTAACCTACTGGTAGAAATAGTCAAATTCTATGTATTACATGTAATAAGAGATCGGAATAGATACAGAAAGTGAATTTTAAGAGTGCTGTTGATTTAAACCAGTGAAAAGAGACTACATGTATTTTCCTTAGAAATGACTTGCAATAACAACAGGAACTTGCCTGTCAGTATAAATAATAAAATTAGTCAGTCATAATTTTGATCAAATTGTGACAGTAAATCTCAAAACTTCACAAAAGATACATTGTACAGTCCTATGTTGGGTACAATAAAGTGAGAATTAAAGTATCAATAATGTATGTAAGAGTTGTATACAGTCTAGTTTCAGCCATGCAAACTACAATCACATCCAAAGCCATCACAATGTATTAAAGCCTTGTGAAATTTTAACATGCAATAAAGTGGAATACAGATTTACAAATCTATCTATGGTGCTTTTTACGTACATGTACCAATCTCTACAACAACCTAAATGATATCATCATCATTTAAAATGGGGGTGATTATTCATAATATATAATATTACTATCGTTATTAAGATACATGAATTCATACGCCAGCGCTATAGAAAACGATTATCATTATCATAACTAAATCAAATGAGATAAATTAGGAAAATAAATCACATTTATGAGACAAGAGTTTGTCAACACTGTACTTATGTTCGTTAAATGTACTTATGTTCTTTTGAACTGAGATAATCCATAACTTGTTACTTTATTTTTCTGAAGCTATTTTTGCAAATGTTGGAGAAAAATATTTCGAAAAGACAGTAGCATTTCAGCATGCACTTCTCACATTTCTTAACTGTCACAGCAGCAGTTCTATTATGTGCGTCATTTTTTGATCATTCTACGTTTCTGTTAAAATTTATAATACGGCAGAAATGTTGTAGAGATTGGTTTGGTAGTGAATTTGTTTTCATTTGTGTTTTATCACTTCATTTTATATTAAAATATTTTCTTTATAGGAGGAGGTAAAAGAAAAAAAATCTTGTTTAAATTACATACAAGAAACTAAAAGTTCTACAATTTAAATTTTGTTTGTTTATTTTTTGACTACTAGAGCAATATCCCTAATATATTTAACATGGTCAATGAGCTAAAATTATATTTTTTCACCACTTGATCAATTAAAAAATATTATAATATATCTCTCAAATCAATCTTTAAATTATAAAAAAAAATAATATTTTGAAGATATTAACATCTAATTTGAATTTTATAAAATATTTACAATGCTATTTAAACAGTGGAATCGTTAAATGGAATTTAAAATAAAATTCATGGATAATGATTATAGACAAAAGTTGTAAAAGATAGGTTGCCAGGCAACGAAACATACGCCCACAGCAGCTAAATCGTCCGGGCAGTCAACAAGGGTCGTCGCATATTTTTACTTTTTTCGGTAATGAAACATTTGTAATACTCTAAAAACTGATTAAGAGTAACAACTCATTATGTAATTATCAGAAAATCATTAGAATTTGATTGCTTTTTATAAAGTTTTACCCCACGCTAACAATTGAATTAGTATATATACACGAAACATTTAAAATCATGGATTTAGCTGTTCAGTTATCAAAATTCATTGAAAATCAATATACTTGTTCGTTTCAACACCTTAAACTCTGTGTATCAATTGAAGTCAATCAGATGATAAGTTTGGCCTTTAAAGCGTCCACAAGATTTTTTGAAGTGATCAAGGGCCATAACTCTGGCACTAATTATCGGAAATCGCTGAAAATCAATAGGCTTCTTCGTCTCATGACCTTAAACACTGTGTATAAATTTAAATCCAATCGGATATTAACTTTGGCCTCTATAGCGTCCACAAGATTTTTTGAAGTGATCAAGGACAATAACTCTGGCACTAATTATCGGAAATCGCTGAAAATCAATAGGCTTCTTCGTCTCATGAAATTAAACACTGTGTATAAATTTAAAGCCAATCGTATATTAACTTTGGCCTCTATAGCGTCCACAAGATTTTTTGAAGTGATCAAGGGCCATAACTCTGGCACTAAATATCGGAAATCGCTGAAAATCAATAGGCTTCTTCGTCTCATGACCTTAAACACTGTGTATAAATTTAAAGCCAATCGGATATTAACTTTGGCCTCTAGAGCGTCCACAAGATTTTTTGAAGTGATCAAGGGCCATAACTCTGGTAGTTATTATCGGAAATCGCTGAAAAACAATAGGCTTCTTCGTCTCATGACCTTAAACACTGTGTATAAATTTAAAGTCAATCGGATATTAACTTTAGCCTCTAGAGCGTCCACAAGCAATTGTGGACGCCGGACCGACGGACGGACCGACGGACCGACAGACCGACGGACGGACGGACGGGGGCGACGACAATATACGACCACATTTCAATGTGGGCGTATAACAAAATGGATACATAAAATTAAAATAAAAAAGATCAGCTATGTATCATAAATAAAAAAAGACACATTCTGTCATACTAAAACCAATCCATAAATGCAGCTAAGATAACTCAAAAAATGACAACAAAAATTTGGATTTCCGAAGGGATAAAGTACCCCCCTCTGCCTATACCCCACAAACAAAAAAAAACAAACAAAACTATGTACCAATAAATTAAAACAATATAAACAAATTAGTTACTAGAGGAAATTAATAAAAAATCTGCTCTGTTGGGTGTTTTTTTTTTCCATAATGCTCTCAGTAAATTATGCAAATGTGTTATGTTTCAACATTGCACCATCTCCAAAGCAAATAGCTATAAATAAAGGATTGTTTTTGCATCCGATACTACAAAATCATAGTTTCATAATTGGCAATCAATACTTTTCATTGCTCCCTTGAATGCATCTTCAGATCAATCAGCTATATCACTAACTATTCAAATTCCAAAAAAATGTTTATTCTCTTATTCATAATAACCTGATGAAATAGTTACTTATCAAGCACAATTTTCTGTATAATCATCAGAAATGACTTGCCTATCAATATCAAATTTTATTAGTAACAAATGATCTGTGCAGAGATAATCAGTAATAAAAATCTGGATTCATATAACATGTAGTAACAGATGATTAGAACAATCATAAAAGGTACACTGTACCAAGGGGGATAACACAAGACCTATAGTACAGTCACGTAAACAAATATCATCTGTCAGCAGTCATTCCAAATACAAATGATCTGTCTGAAAATATCAGTAACAATGATCAGCACAGCCAGACATATCCATTGATACATGATCTATTTTGTAGTCTATAGTCATATCAATGGCAAATGATACAGTGTACATACAATATCAGCAACAAGTGATCGGCCTGACACCATCAGTAACAAATGATCAGTATAGTATAGTCATACTAGCAAAAAGAGTAGAACATACATATATTGTCAACCAAATGACCAACAAATTGTCTAGTAACATAGGTAAACGCAAATTTGTTATAAGAGTAACAAATGAGCTGCCTGACCAGCAAAATAGTGAAATTATGGTACATCTTTTCTTGATTTTCAGAATATGACTAATTTAGCATTTACGGTACTGTAAACCATTCTCCTTGCTTGTTTTAGGTCTAGTAGCTGATGATGTACATGTACTGCACTTCTATTAAACATAACAATATATTCATACTTTCCAAGAGATGGTCTAAAAGACAGACTTATGCTTATAACTTTCAATTCATGCATGCAAATTGATTATCATTGACATAAAAGGGAGCAATGAAAATAACTAAATAATACTTTCCTATTGTCAGAATATTTACTAGGCATTGATTATGTTTGTTATAAATGCACCTTCCTTTTGGGTTTTGCTAACTTATTAACAGCTTAATATAAACCGTAACATATGAAAGATGAAGAGACAGAAATATAACCATGCAAAATAATAGAAAAAAAAGAACAGAAATTTAAAGAAGCCAGGGTGAACTGAAGAGGAAAAATTAAACAGATTATCAAATAATCCCACCATCATGCATTGATACATATCTTTTCTCAAAATATCATTTTGTAACTTTTTATAATTCATTTGCATATTTTATCTGATGTTGAT
Organism: Patella depressa; assembly: GCA_948474765.1. Classification (NCBI taxonomy): domain Eukaryota; kingdom Metazoa; phylum Mollusca; class Gastropoda; family Patellidae; genus Patella; species Patella depressa. The sequence goes on from OX419719.1 coordinate 54,514,867, forward strand.
CTCCATTGTATTAATCCAAAAAACAAAAAAAAGAAATTTGGAAGCACTTAAAAGGCTTATGTTTTTACATAAAATATCTTTAACATTGTCCACAAATTCACAAATAAAAAAAGCTTTATGGGAAAAGAAAAAGAATCAAAGTTATGATACCATATCTAATTCAATAATTTATTTTATATGGTTGAATGTACCTTCCTCAAAACTGGAATGTTTACATATAGCTTTTGCTTTTAATATAAGTCACGTCTTTCCAGACTTATGAAAATCAAGATCACCTAGTCGTTATTACAATATAGGGTCATGCAATATTAGTGTTGTAGTGTACACATGTATGTACTATAATGTTAGTTAAACTACTGTAGGACGTGCAATACATACACATAATAAGCTGATTTGTTGGAGTTCCATAAACAGAGTCAAAATATCAATTCTTATTTTACTTAGAGTCAAAATATCAATTCTTATTTTACTTAGAAATCTGAAATCTTTGATAATGAAAACATTCAATGTTTCCGTAACACGTGTGTGTCCTTGAACTGTCGAAAAATATGCAAAGATATTTATCAAATAAAAAGTTTATTCGTTTATTTTTGGCAAAACCGGAATATAGATATTTTGGCCCTGTTACTTCACAGTTACAGCAATAAAAAAAATCTATCTAAACAATAAAAATCGCATCCAATCAGAGAGCACTGCAATGAACATGTGACTTATACCTTCATCGTCATCATCGTCATCAAAAAATTCATCATCCCATTCAAGATTTGGGTGGGAAAACTTTGGAGAGCCGAAGCGCGGAGAACCTTGTTGAGACGAGCCTGAGTTTGGTAAGAAAATAAAGGATTGTATGTTAAAATCTCATGGGTAACTCTTATTGAAATAAATAAATAAATTGAAAATGTTCATATAGTCATAATTGTCTTTCTCTGATCATTGCAATTTAGTTCTCAAAAAAAAAAAAAATTATTCATATTAAGTGTAGCAATCTATTGTCATAAAATATGTTAATTATGCTGCATACGCAGCCAAGACAGATTTCAAAATGATTTTATACACTTCCTAGCCATACTATAAAAATCAGTTCAAATTATTAGTCATTTTGGATTATATTTGAAAAGCATTCCTCTTACATGCAAACTTAGTTCCAAACTAATATAATAATCAATATTTTCCTGAAATTTCTGAATATATTCTATTCACAGTATTACGATTCTTGTTATAGATAATGAATAGTTATAAAGTTATAATAAAGAAATATCTTTTAAAAGTTCACAATTTAAACTATCAAGTTAATATTCCGATCACATTTCGATATACCGAAGCCTATCTAAATATAAATAACGTCACAAGTATACAAGAACACAGAAAACAATAAAGTTAGACATACCAAAACGTGAACTTTCCGACTCGGAGCGATCATCTAAAATGTAGCAATTAAACAACATTTTAGAAAAGACCTCAAAAAGTTAAATTTGAATTATCCATAAGGGGAAAGATGAAAAGTTTCAATTAGTTTTAAATTTGAAAAGTCAATAAAATCCCAGAATATTAAACTAATATTTGTATTATTCATTAAAAATTATTTTTCAAATTTAAGTGGAAGTAATAAATGGAATTAGTAGGATTTAGTAATAAAGTGGAAAGCATGTTACTAGTATTTGTGTGTAAAAAAAATAATTAAGTATGTTAAATGCTTACACTTCTTAATCAAATTCAGTTAATTGTGTGGAAGAATATTCCTACTGTACACTACAAATTCAGTTCAATCATCAGTGCTAAGATTAATTTTGAAGCAATTTATTAAATTGAAAGACAAAATGAGTATTTATGTTCTTTATTAAATGATACAAGCCTACTGTTATTACATTGTTTGAAGAACAGTCAGTTATTTGTTTTAATAAAGTCTAGAAAAGTTAATATGTTAGTTGTACTGAAAGAAATGAAATGATTTTCATATTTCTAAAGAAACACCGCTATCCCATCTTTTAACACTTGGTGCAAAATCAAGGCATCAAGCTTTAATATAATAATTGACAGTCCATCAGTATCCACTATCCAGACTGTTTTCGCATTTATTATCTCTGGTAGTATCTTGTCAAATCAACCAAACCTCACAATCTTATTGTGCTTTGCCCATGACATACAGATTACAATACACAATTATAACCTTTGACCTAGACTTGATAATTAATTAAGCGCTCATGGTTGTCTTAATTTCTAGTCAACAATTATCTTAACACAAAATCCTCTGAGGAAGGTGCATTTATATTGGCAAGTTTACCAAATCCAAAATACCTCTGTAAACAAATATCAATAATTTTATAGAGAAAAAAAATAAAATACATAAAAACAAAAATAATACCTATCTCCAAGCAATAACAAAAAAAGGAAAAAAACCCTACACAACGGGAAGGCAACCCTCTATCAAAGGTGATAATCTTTTGTTCAAGGGAGATAACCATCAAAGGGAGTTAACTTACCGTAATAATCCCAGGGACCACGTGCTTAGAGAAGAGGAAAACATGAATATGAGATGTTAGTATATTCAACATAGGACAAAATAAAACACAAAATAAGGCCAACAAAATCTCTCAAACAATATGTACCTAACTAAGCAAATCTTTAATTAAAAATAAGGTAATTTCTAAATAATTTACATAAATGACATGCTTGTCACAATCAATTCGACCATGGTCATGCTACATGAATGCTTCTTCTTTTTGGGGGAGTATACATAAATGCAATGTGACATGCTCTTTTAATATTGTTTGGATCTGTACTCAAATTAAACAATGGAATATCATTACAATAATATAAATCATTCTAGAAATCATGCAATATCTGTTTCTTTTGCCAAAATTGTTCGCAACTTTAAATGATTAGAGGACCAAATAATGCCTTCTTCACAATTTTAAGAAAGTACATATTAATTATTTAGGTGAAGTATTGTGTTGACCTTATCTTAAAATTTATATATTATGTACGGAAATGATTCATAATATTTTCAATCTTTAATTATATACATACATGTATCGCTTATATTCCGAGATAGTTCATAATGTATAAACAACATGTTGAGCCCAAACATAATCTATGCGTCCCACTGGAGGTCAAAATGTTGGGAGCTCCAACAAGGCTTGTCAAATGATGACAGTTTGCATAGAAATTGTATACTGCTGAACACTGCTAACAGACACAAGAAAAAAGCAGCAACACTACGTTTGTGATGTCATTTTTTAGTTTATTTGACTGTATGTAACCTAATTTAGAATGCAAATGCTGACAGACTTTCTTAGAGAATTTATCCCAAGAAGAAGTTTGATATCAATCCCAAATTACTTATAAAAAAGGTCATTTAAATTTGTGACCTAACAGTACACTTCTACTAAATTCATCCACTAATGTTGAAGCCCAAAAAATTCTGTTTACTGGTTTATAAAAACAATGTATGGACAGACAGACGGACATTCACAATTTATATATATATATATATACATCTACTTTCAGTCCTGGTGTATAAAATACAAAATGTTTAAATAAAAATCATTCTTATAATAAAACAATATATTATACCACATACAGTACAATCTAAATAACAGACAAATCGACCAGCAAACTCTTACTTGATCATATAATGATTCACTCTACAGATCAACCAGCAAGTGGTGCATAATATACACTATACATGACTTGATACAAAATACTTTCAAACTGTACTACTGTATGTGTTACAGTTATCATGTTATTAATGATATATTTTCCATATGAAGTGCAATTAATACTGAATGAATAAGGTATAAAGAATTCAGGATCACGACTAAACAGAAATGCATATACTTAAAGAGGAGATTAACATGTACATGTAGGTATGCATGTATATCAGCTTTATCCAATAATGTGCATGCAAGAAGATCATTATTTTGGAGGGGAGTTACTTGTTTTTAGAGTCCATCCACTGTCATCTTCACCTCATCCATGCACTTGTTTCAAATATATTCAATTTTAATTTTACAAAATATATGTGTTTGTATTGTACAAAATGAGCTATTTTGTAATCAAAGAGACAAAACGTCGGTAAAATAAAACAGTAAATCAAGATATTGTCAAGTGGATTGCTTAAATGGGAAATTGTGAAAGTAATAAAGGTAAAATGGTATCAGTGTCCTTGGAAAGAGTATTTAGAAGAGCATGCTTTCTCTTCAATATCGAATGTGGGGATAGGAACTCACATTGATCAAAAACCATTATATATATGTTTGTAAAAACTCATACAATATATATGAATAGGAAAAAGTTAAAGATATAAAACTGTCTAACGAACATGCAACTCGAGGGAAAACAATTTATAAACCTTGAATATCTATTTTTAAAAATACCTCAATGTGGATTTATTTGGAGCTTGGAATGGTAAACATAGTTTGATTTCATTTTTAATAATTATATCAAACTTTCAGTGATGAAAAGCTCATGCTCAGAAGCTTTAGGCATAGTTTCTAAAATGTGCAGAAAAATCAACTTTGGAAAAAGAAAAAGTCACAACAATTTTACAGAACAACTAAAATAAGGATTTTTAATATGTACTGTTACTTACTGGAAGGTCGACGTCGGGATCCTGATTATTATAAAAATATGTATTTTAAAACAAATGGAAATGTCACATAAATTTAGATCTTCTGAGCTACATCTAATATGTTTTTAAATTAGGTAGAAAAAAAGTCTGTGTACCTAACATCCAAGATTCTATTATATATGTCATAAAATACATATAGTTTTGTTAATTTATTTCATGATTTTTAAACTAATTCAATTGAGGTAACTGACCACAAATATAACACTCTGACATAATCTGAACAAGCGTTGCTACCCCTGTCCTTTGAATATAATAAAATCATCTTAATAAAACTGTGATATGACCCCTATTTAATGCCGAACACTAGTGACCTATGTAGTAAAAATTTAGGAGTGCCCTGGCACTAGTCATTCCTACTAGTCATATCGTTTAAATGGTCATTACAAAGAATTCAGTCGACTTATTAATCAAATCAAACCTTTTTTTTTATTTTACAACCATGGAATTTCTTGTAGTAATTTACATGTTTGTTTAAAAATGAAACATAAATTCATTTTTTCAAAAGTCAACAAAATAAAATCTGTTCTCTAACCTATTTTTTTTGATTTTACAACCATGGAATTTCTTGTAGTAATTTGCATGTTTGTTTGAAAATGAAACATAAATTCATTTTTTCAAAAGTCAATGAAATAAAATCTGTTCTCAAACAGAATATAATATAATAGAGGGTTTAGCCTACTTCCAACGATAATTATATTACACAAAATCATTTTGTAAAGGAAAAAATACCCAAACAGTTCTAACCTACTTCTAGCCTACTTCCAACGATAATTATATTACACAAAATCATTTTGTAAAGGAAAAAATACCCAAACAGTTCTAAATAAAATGCATTTACTACAATGTATACCACACTTATTTCAAGGTGATCAAGGGTGGGCTAAATATAATAATGACTTAGAAACTATATATTTATTATTATTTAAGTCGTCTCTGCTAATAGTAATATATGAACTAGCCTAACTAGGTATACATATTACATTCCATTCTTTAATAATAAACCCTCATACCCTCTATCTATTATATATTTTTAATACTATTATTATTATACAATAACAAGTAAGACTTTTAATTACAAGACCTTAACCATAGATACACTATTATTGTATAACAATGGACTAGAAATATACGTTAAATATCATTCTTGTTTGTTCAATTTTGAAATTTCAAACTGAAAAATTGTTTGATTTCCAACCTACATGTATAATATAAATGCAATAAAATTTATTTATTTATCCATCAGATTCAATCAAAATGGGGAAAAATCTGTTATAAGGTTTTGGCTCTTGACACATGCTGTTAGACAGTGTTTCAAAAATCAACAAAACAAGAAATTCTGACAAATTACATAAAATTATTCTACATCGAAAAGTTTACAGACATATAATTGATGTTAATATAGAATTTATTATCATATATGATGTAAGTAATCAGATGTCTCCCATTTCCAACATTTATTGTAACTTTACCTCTTTGATCAACAGCACTATCATTTAAACTGAAATATGAATCTATGTCCAAACTTGACATATTAATTTAACAGTCAATTGATGGCTTTTCTACTTGATCTCAAGTGACGATTTTTTTTTTCAAATACAATCAAAATGTAAGACTATCATGTCTCATTTTGCTCAAAGAATTTGCTATGGTGGTGCAGTTAGCTGTCATTCCTGCAAGTGTTATGAGAAAAGTGGGTATCAAGCATAAAAACTTCTGAATGTTCTTTGCATTCAATACTTCAGGACGGAGAGGATTTGTTTTTAATAAAACAGGCTATCCACCAATTCGATACACTCCCCCCACCCATCACTTAGTTACTTTAACTACAAAAGATAACAATACAAAACTGCATAATATATACTGACCATCTTTGTCAACAGGTTCTGCATTTAATGTCTGCGTTTCTTTACTATATGAGACTTGTTCTCTTGGGGCTATACTGGTTTCATTTACTTTACATAAACTTAATTTTACTTTAGATCTCGAGCTGAAAGAAACAATGTATGAACTTATTCAATTGACTGAGCTGCCTACCCACATCAGATTTCTCTAAAGTCAAGTTGTAACCAGTCTGAGTAAAAGGGACCCTGAGTGGTATAAACTTTCATCAAAGTTAACCTGGATAGCAAAATCATTTGTTTTGTTAATAAGCCTTTCGATGAGAAGGTGATTAGTACAATTCATTGTACCTGTCTGTTGGTTTCACAAAAAAAGAATTTACTTGGAAGTTCGAACATCAGATATCTGGAAGATAAATCCCACCACTCTGCAAAAGGTGCAGTGATCATATAATAAACTAAGAAGTTGTTCAAGTACTGACAATAGGTACATGAAATTGAACATCGCAAGGTTTACACGTAAGTCACGGAAATACTGACTAAAACTTATCAAATTGCAATAATATTTAGTATTTACCTGGTTTTGACAGTGTGAACGACTTCCTCTCCCCCTGATGGTGATTTTGTTACTACAGTTTGAACTGTAGATGCTTCTGAAAACAAAATTTTGGAAAATATATATTTGATGACCATGTTATTAATCTTTTTTTACAAAACTTTTCCAGCTCTAGCGATGTTGATTTTTCACGGGTTACATAGGCCCTATTATAGAGTTTATAGTAACCCGGCAACAGTTTTTTTTAAAGTTATTTGAATATTCATAAACAAAACAGGTAGATAGTCAGCCCAACCCACCAGATCAGGAATCTTTGACTCCCAGTTAACAACTTCAATTTCAAACTTCCTCTTCTCTCCTCAGTGCAGAACATCAAACCAGTTAACCCCATTTCAATTAAAACAACTCTGCCTTTTAATTCAAAGGGGAGATTAAATTTACTGAACAAAATGTATCAGAATATGATAGTGGGTGGGTTGGGCTTGTATATTTTTCCTATATAATATGTTTAAGTGTACAAGTATGCATTGCATACCATACCTGGAATTCCCAAATTTCGGAGCAGATCATCTGTCTCAGATCGTAGATCTTTCTGTGGCTTTGATTTGGTGTCATCTCCTCCCTAAAATAATAACATTATGTAGATTTTTGATAAAGAGCCAACCATTCTTGCTACAATAGTTTGAAACAAGCCAACAGTGAGGCTGATGTCCCCCGCCGAAATCCCAAAATAAATAGAAGACACATATTAATTAATCGCACATTTATTTTTTTCAATGTATCGAGCAATCAAACTGTACACGAAGTGTCATCCAAAAGTGTTTTATAAAGAAAAATGCTAAAACCGATGAGAAAAATGAAAATGTACCCTAGTTAGGGGGACCCTAAAGGCAGACAAAAGGGCCCCTCTGGCCAAGGGAAAGGGCCCTTGTGTCCAAGTCAATCGTTTCTATACACTGTTACTGTCGAATCGATTACTAAATGTGAATGCAGTCATTGTATTGGCATAAAAATCATCAATCGAGATGAACCTAAGTTATCTTGTCCCAAAGTATCAACCAATCAAATTGCTTATCTCTGCTTACCCTAAGCGGAAAATGCTCATCTTCGAACTCCATCAAGGCATTGACCTAATAAGCATATACACCAAGTTTGAACATTTTAACTCAATTAGAAGGAGAGTTATTGTGTTCCAAAGTCTCGACTACTGTCGACCAATCAAATTGCGTATCGCTCTGCTTACCTATCGAACTTAGTCAAGGTATTACTGTAATGAAACTATACACCAAGTTTCATCACTCTCACTTAATTAGAACTAAAGTTATCGTGTCCCAAAGCATCAACCAAAATCAAATTGCTTATCTCTGCTTACCCTAAGTGGAAAATGATCATCTTCGAACTCCATCAAGGCATTGACCTTATAAGCATCAAGTTTGAACATTTTTACTCAATTAGAAGAAGAGTTATTGTGTTCCAAAGTCTCGACCAATCAAATTGCTCTGCTTACCCTGAGCGGAAAATGCTCATTATCGAACTTAGTCAAGGTATTACTGTAATGAAATTATACACTAAGTTTCATCACTCTCACTTCATTAGAACTAAAGTTATCGTGTCCCAAAGCATCAACCAATCAAATTGCTTATCTCTGCTTACCCTAAGCGGAAAATGCTCATATTTGTCTCCATCAGGGCAATGTCCTAATAAACACATACACCAAGTTTGAACATTCTAGCTCAATTAGGAAGAGAATTATTGTGTCCCAAAAAGTGTGACGGACAGACGGACAGACAGACAGACAGACAGACGGACGAACCCATTTTAATAGTCCCCCAACTTTCTTCGAAAGGCGGGGGACAAAAAGATAAAGTGAAATAAATATATTGAAAATTTCATTCAAATTACTCTATTGTGAGAGAAGATATTAGCCTTTGGAGGTTTCACAAAATGTGTTCATTAATTGTAATCACCGTACTGGTTTTAACCAAAAAACAAAATATCACATGTCTCGCCCTTTTCTCTTACTTTATTTTACAAAAATTGACGCTGCCTAGTGGTGATGTCATTACTGTTTGACATTCTGGACAAAAGTAGTACGTTTTCAACAATTGAATACTGCCATGCATGTAGGTTATTCAATGGCTGTTCAATGATATTTGCTTGTATTTGCATGGACTCATGTACAGTTATAGAAAAAAACATTATTGTTTCATGCATAGAATTACAACGAATTGCAACAAAAGCATACATTGATTTCTTACTTGTAAACAAAAATCACATACACAAGTTATTTCCCTACAGGCGATTGATTTGGCACAAAGCAGTGAGGCTTTTTAAATTCAACTAAATTGTTATTTCACAAATTTTGTGTTGGGAGTTATTGGATGTTATTTGCGAGTTATTGGGTAATTCGATACGCCCCTTTCAGTTGATGATGAGGAGATTTCTGAAAATTGATTGGGGCATGCCAACATACTTATAAGAATACCGGTAAGATATAACTTAAGAATCTACCTGAGATGACTCTTCTCTCTCTGTTTACACTTTGTTTATACATGTACTATAGATTTATATGTTATTAGTAGGGCAATATTGTGATATGGGACCTCACCTTGTCTAGAGCTTAGGTCACTTACTAATTTAGTAATTATTAGGGCGTAGCCTTAGGACACTGACTTACACCAGGCTAGATTAGTGTAGATTCGTGGTTCAAGCCATTCAAGGGTATTTACTGAGCAAAAACCTTTACTTTTAGTCTGGTTCGGACCAATCGACAATAGCTATTTTTGTCCAGTAATAAGTAAAATATACTAAAAATATGCAATAAATGTACACAGAATCTGAGAATAAACTGCAAGTCTAGAAGAAAATTACTATAGGCCTATATATATTATATGATTATAGGCCTATGGGAGACAGAGACTAAGCACACCAGGTGATGAAAAGCAAATTTCAGTCTGGTTCGGACCAAGTAATATCTTTTTTTGTACGGTACAGAAATATGCAAAATAAACTTATAACATAAACATATGCAATAAATGTACACAGAATCACGCGCGAGCGAACGAAATCAATAAAAATGGAAGAAAAGGGCTCAACCGGGTGATGAAAAGCAAATCTTCCCTCACCTCTGCTGGTGATGCTTTCTGTCTCACTTTTTCTTGTCTTTCTCTCCGCATTTGCTCGAGGCGAGCTTTCTTTCGCTCGAGCTCCGCCTTTCTATCGGCCATTCTGCTTTGTTGTTAGCAAAATGAATCGAAAAATACCAGCCCAAAGCTGAAAATCTGTCAATTTCTTGTGAATCAGCAAACTACCGGAAGTTGTCAACTGAGTCTGGCGAGGCATGACGTCATTTCTGGCGTAATCGATTAAAGGGAGATAACCACTATGAAAATGAACGCGTTCGCAGTGGATCCACTAATTATTTCCTCAGTCACTAATGTATTCTGTGTATTTATCAAAAATTCTGTCCTGGAACCACAGTTACGATTCGTAAAATGATAACCCAAATAATGTACGTTTTAAAATCTTAAAGGCTAATCAAATCCACGAAGATACGAAGTTTACGCCGTCAGATACAACTTTGTTCACATTAAGGCACGAAACCTCCCCTAAAACATGAAGTTGTCTCCCCTCTACTAACTGTTGTGTAACAGAATCAACTAGAGTTTAGCAAGGATTCCAGTGGTATATTTCAGACATAGTTGCCTATGAATATGGTAAATTAAATTTTTAAATACTGCCAAGAAATTGTCTACATTATGGTTACATGTAAGATAATGTATGGGAATATAAACGAAACTTAACATACAGAGGGTAGTTTTACATTAATCCTACAGTCTATATTGTAAGGGAACTAACTCTTTTTAATACACATTCGCCCCTGACTATTAATTTCCTATACCGATTCGGTGCTAAAGTAATATAGACAGTTGCACAGACCACACCATTGTCAAATTAATTCTTTGTCTTTATTTTTTTTTTTCCAGTAAACCTATTTACAAATATCAAACCCGAAAGTTCTAACAATATTAAGATGTCCAGTCCTGCAATATCGCATATCTCGCGAGTTCGGGCCTTATATAAAGCCATATTAAAGTTACACCGTGGTTTGCCGTTGCAGATGCAAGCTTTAGGTGACCAATATGTGAAGGAAGAATTTAGACAACATAAAACAGTTTCAACTAATGAAGCGTCTGTATTTATGACAGAATGGTCGGTGGGTTCTATTTTCTATTTTAAAACCACTTCTCATATAGCCTACACACATAAAAAGGAAATAAAAGGAGACCATGCATCTGTGCCCTGGCAAAGAGTATGTAAAGGCATCAATTTTAAATAGCCCACCAAAAGTGCATGAGTACACAATGGGGTCAACTTCCTACTTTTCTGTTTCAACAGGGCTAATTTAGGCCGTTATACTCCAAACAGTGAGCTATTGGGAGAAATTTTGCGCGAACACCAATTAAATTGTCAATGGTTCGTTTACGTGCATCCCAAGGGGTACACAAGACCCCGTTTTTCGTGTCAGTTGAATGACTGGACACTTTTCCTTGTAAGACCCTTAGTTCTGATAAAGCACAAAGGGGGGGGGGGGTTACTATGGACTAAAGACAAAGTCATAGTTTATTTTATATTTTTCAGAAATATTATGTAACACTTGCCCAACAGATTGGTAAGAAGAAGCCGAATCAAAGTAATATTGGTGCTAATTTATCACCAGAATTGTTAGACTGCTTGGGTGATGAACAGATTGGACAGTTACACGAACTTCTTCTAGAAACACAGAAACCTAGAGAAAATATATGAAAACGCCAGAGATTAAAAAAACCAAAAAAAAAACCCGGAAAGGGTTCTTGTAACAAAGATCATCTGAGGAATTATTTGTTGAATTAATTATTTCTTAAGAGTCAAAACAACTAAACTTAATACGCGAAATATTCTTATTGTACTCGCAAAAAAAAAATATAAACCGTGTTCATATAGAACATTATGTTGAATAAAACAACAGTATACAACGAAAGAGATATGTTAATTTCCCAATTAAATACGTGGCATGATATGGTGTAGAAGGAATAGCCAATCTATTGGTTAGCGTTAAATCTAGTGAGTTTTATTTCAAAAGTCGAATCTAATGTGAAATAAAATCTCTACAAAATTATTTTCTTTTGTAGCAACACATTTTGGATAGCAATCACTAAATGCAGGACGACAAGTTTTTAGTCATTATCAGACATGTAAGATTACAAATATAGGGATTGCTATCCATAGAAATGTGTTGTATAACATTTTGTATGTTCTTTTTCATTTTGATTATGATTTAGTTATAATATACATGTAGTCTTTTATTTATTTATTTGCAAATGTGTGTAGTGTTGCTATAAACGTTTCTAATTATTTTTGTGAGTTTAATTTATATTATGCAATAGTTATCAAACGGTGCTTTGCTCTATGACTTATCAGTGTACTGTTTTCCATATTTTAATGTGGAAAAAGTTAGTCCTGCAAAAGACATGGTTTTTAGGCCATTGTTATCTTGTTTATTTTAACATTGAATAGCAGCAGACCCGTATAGTTATATATTATGTACCATAGCTCTGTTCTGTATCCAATCTAAAGTAATATAAAAAAAAATTGCCATTTTCAAAAGAAATTCTAAAATAATTTTCCATTGAAAGGATCGTGAAATGAAAGCTCAGTTAAGATTATTTTTTTCACCTGTCGCAATATATTTTGTCAACAACATTTATTTCATTTCATTTTTGATGTCTTTTTTTACCCACGAAAACTCGATTTTTGCAGCCAAGACTGTTCATGAAATGATCTCATGTAATAGTTTTATCATGGATAGATTTATTGTTTCCCCTCATTTAATAAATGTTGACAAGGCATTTTTAAGGAGTCTGAAGTACTGGGGCACATGAAGGGCCGAAAAGGAGGGGGTCGAATACCTGAGTCTTAACCTAAAATGAACATTTCACCCTGGCATAAGTGGAACCGGGATGGCACAGTGAGTAAGACTTTAGACGAGGGCCCAGGTACCGCCTAGGTGGTTTAATCCTGTGATGCTAAACTTGTCAAAAACATGCATAATAATACCTTATATCTCGGTTCCTGTTGATATTGGCGCATATAGGACCGTCACTTCCTTGATTATGACCCATGTTTGTACGAACAATCACATTTTAGTTTGTCGACACTAGAAGTAACAATCTTTTTTGGATGTAAACACCATTCTTGTATATCAGGTCACAATTTTTATCCGATATGGACAAAGCTTGAAATATAAATGTATAGATCTATCTTCCAAAGCTCTCGGTTGTGTTACTTTTGATAATGGCATAAATCCAGGGTCGTATGTAGGATTTTAAAAGTGGGGGTGCAGCAGAGTGGTGGGGCACCAATGTAATGCCCAAGTTACGGAGCCCGGAGTGGCGAGCCGCAAACACTACGGCGGGGGATGTGGGTGGCCCACCCCAGAAAGTTTTGAAAATATTGATAGGGCGATCAAAACGAATCCAAGTGGTAGTGCCCCAAGTGGTGGCGAAAGTGCGGACCCAGAAAGGGGTGATAGGACGAATACTTCGCCTATGGGGGCATTAGAAAATTTTGAAAAATAATGCTGCAAAGGCATTTGCTCCTGGTGGCTGTGGCTCTTGGATCTGCGCCTGTGGTAGTGCCCCGTGGCCTTCACATAAGTGATACAAGAAAGTTTGGATCAGGGCAAACAAACCAGACACTCGTTGGCGTGTTTAAGGCGCACATAAAACCGTCTGACTGATCAGTTCCTTAAAGCGCATCACCGTGGGATCATAGTCAAGTGTAACTATTCGTTTCTGGGGGTGCAGTGTACCCCTTGCACCCGCGCTAGATACGCCCCTGCATAAATCGGACTATAACTTCATGGATTATGATCTTACGGACAATCTAGAGGTCACAATAATTTTCATCCTTTCCATATTCGTGCACATCGGATTGTAACTTCCTAGATTATAGCCCCGGGTTCTTCGGAAAATCACGTTTATAGCTTGTGCAGATTACAATTTTTATCCTATTTAAAAGGCGTTTGATTGAAATCACCGTTATACCATAATTACGGTTGAGTTCACATTTCCCCTAAACGCATGTAATACCCATGGCTACAGATTTCGCCAAGGTCACGAGTTGTAAAGAGGGATAAAGCCAATCTTAATCCAAGGTCTAGCCCTTACCCTAATCCTCTGCAACAATCCCGTGCCCTAGCCCCGATAACATCTCGTGACTTTGACGAAATCTGCCGGTGGCTTTAATATTTAAATCTAACCGTAATGCCCAGGCGATAGACCATCCAGCGGCTCGAATTTTTTTATCCAAATTTTATGAAACTTAAAATATGTATTTACAATCCAAAGATCTTGGTCCCTCTAGATATTGACGCGCATTGGATCGTAAATTTCTGGATTATGACCCCCCCCCCCCTGATTGTACGAATTATCACGTCTCTAGCTTATGGGCCCCCTTAGAGGTCCTAATTGTATCTTATTTTAAAAAAATGTTCAACTATCACCTTTACACCATAATTATTTCCTCAAAATTGGACAAAAACTCTTCCAACAAATACCAACTGCCCTTTGCGAAAATAGTATAATAAAAGTATATAATACCCAGGTTGTGGATCATCTAGAGGCCACAATTTAGATGAAACTTCAAACGAGTATCACTATTTCTTGGGCGAGTTCAGTTTTCGTGCGCATCTGCTCCTGCCTTTAACATGAATTAAGTTTATGGACCTTTCACGAAGAAACATAAATTGTGTGTTAAGGATCAAGCGTTCTTGGATGAGTTCAACTTTGGTAGCATCAGGTTTTGCATTCTAGGTCTATAGCCCCTGCTTTTCACGCAAAATTTGAAATATTTACGGATTTTATAGGTCCTGAAGCGTGGGGGTGGGGCTACCATTGTTGTCCCATTCGGTTAAAACTTAAATATGTTAAGGATCAAAAGATCTTGAATGCGAGGATAAACCCTATTGATTTTACCTCTTCCCTTTCCATTTCTTGCAAAATGTGAGCAAATCTTGCTCGACAATCGCTTGTTTTTACTTGCCATAACGATAGCAGTGGATTATTTGATTGATAAGGGAAGCGAGGAAAGAATGTAAATAAAACTCGTTTTCGTCGTTTTTCTAATTATCTAATATGTCATGACACAACAGACGTGAGATCGGCTGTTCAGTTATCTAATCGCGACTCGAGCAATCGTAGGCCTAGATCTCCTAACCAATAAATCAGGCCCCGAGTTCACAAAGCATTCTCAGACTTTAGTTGAGAATATGCTCAACTTTCAATCACTCTTTATGAGAAATATCTTTGATCAAGAAACACAAAACACGAGTAGAGTCGGTTCAAATTTGTGGGGTTTCTCTAGGACCTGCGGTATATGCCCACCCCACTCGACAAGTGAATTATTGAAATGATTTTTTTTTACCATATTATTAAGTCCCGACATGACATAGCCTGTATCGAGTGGAATCTGACGAAAACAAGCCAACAGTGAGGCTGATCTTCCCCGCCGAAATCCCAAAATAAATAGATGACACATATTAATTAATCGCACATTTATTTTTTTCAAACGTATCGACCAATCAAACTGAACACGAAGTGTCATCCAAAAATTGCTTATCTCTGCCTACCGTAAGAAGAAAATGCTCATCTTCGAACTCCATCAAGGCATTGACCTAATAAGCATACA
Organism: Patella depressa; assembly: GCA_948474765.1. Lineage (NCBI taxonomy): Eukaryota > Metazoa > Mollusca > Gastropoda > Patellidae > Patella > Patella depressa. The sequence goes on from OX419719.1 coordinate 54,530,618, forward strand.
CGCCAATTTTGAACATTTTAACTCAATTCGAAGGAGAGTTATTGTGTTCCAAAGTCTCGGCAAATCAAATTGCTTATCGCTCTGCTTACCCTGAGCAGAAAATGCTCATTATCTATCATAGTCAAGGTATTACTGAAATGAAACTATACACCAAGTTTCATCACTCTCACTTAATTAGAACTAAAGTTATCGTGTCTCAAAGCATCAACCAATCAAATTGCTTATCTCTGCCTACCCTAAGCGGAAAATGCTCATCTTCAAACTTCATCAAGGCATTGACCTAATAAGTATATACACTAAGTTTGAACATTTTAACTCAATTAGAAGGAGATTTATTGTGTTCCAAAGTCTCGACCAATCAAATTGCGTATTGCTCTACTTACCCTGAGCAGAAAATGCTAATTATCGAACTTAGTCAAGGTATTACTGTACACCAAGTTTCATCACTCTCACTTAATTAGAACTAAAGTTATCGTGTCCCAAAGCATCAAACAATCAAATTGCTTATCTCTGCTTACCCTAAGCGGAAATGCTCATCTTCGAACTCCATCAAGGCATTGACCTAATAAGCATATACACCAAGTTTGAACATTTTAACTAAATTAGAAGGAGAGTTATTGTGTTCCAAAGTCTCGACCAATCAAATTGAGTATCGCTCTGCTTACCCTGAGCAGAAAATGCTCATTATCGAACTTAGTCAAGGTATTACTATAATGAAACTATACACCAAGTTTCACCACTCTCACTTAATTAGAACTAAAGTTATCGTGTCCCAAAGCATCAACCAATCAAATTGCTTATCTCTGCTTACCCTAAGCGGAAAATGCTCATCTTCGAACTCCATCAAGGCATTGACCTAATAAGCATATACACCAAGTTTGAACATTTTAACTCAATTAGAAGGAGAGTTATTGTGTTCCAAATCCTCAACCAATCAAATTGCGTATAGCTCTGCTTACCCTGAGCAGAAAATGCTCATTATCGAACTTAGTCAAGGTATTACTATAATGAAACTATACACCAAGTTTCATCAATCTCACTTAATTAGAACTAAAGTTATCGTGTCCCAAAGCATCAACCAATCAAATTGCTTATCTCTGCTTACCCTAAGCGGAAAATGCTCATCTTCGAACTCCATCAAGGCATTGACCTAATAAACACACACACCAAGTTTGAACATTCTAGCTCAATTAGGAAGAGAGTTATTGTGTCCCAAAAAGTGTGACGGACGGACAGACAGACAGACAGATAGACGGACGAACCCATTTTAATAGTCCCCCAACTTTCTTCGAAAGGCGGGGAACAATAAAATCCAAAGCAACAAAATGAAAGTAATCGCGGGAATTCCATGAAGTGACGTATGGGTTTTTACACCTGGCGTGAGTTACACTATATAACGAGCATTCGTTGCACAATAAAACACAAAAGAGACGTGGCATCAGTTTAAATTCTTCGTTTGATTAATCTATGAGAAATTAGATTAGCCCCACCAGGTAGGGTTGATTATACTTATTGTTATTTTCTGTTTCACTTTGTTTTTTGGTGTGTGTGTGTGTTGGACGGGGGTGGTAAAGTCTTGTATAGGAAGCTATTTGATGTTTTTTCTACGGTTTTTAGGAGAAAGGGCTCGACTAAAAAGTGCAACTTGCAGTGTAACATCTTTCATTAAAGTTGCTATAAGCTTATACTCATTTCAAAATATGCATATTAATTTAGAAAGATAGCAGACTTTCAAAATAACATCTATTTTTTACCCACTCATACTATCGTTTAAAGTAAACTGAAGGTTTATTTATTTTTTTAAGGGGGGGGGGGGTATCGTGGGAGGGGATGACAATAATATATTATGTTTAACACAATGTAGAGCTGATTTGAGCTGTATGTATTGATAACATTAATATTGCTACTTTAAGGTGGTATGTGACATTCTTACTGCTATGGGGGAAATTGTTGAGGTGTGTGGAACCACACTTCGTCCTACCTAAGGTTGCAAAGGGAGGCAAACTTTCGGGAATTTTCAGTGTTGGGAATTTTCGGGAATTTTCAAATCTATTTTTAGAACTGAAAAATACTAAAATTACAATTATTTACTGGAATTTTCTTTTTCTCTTTTACTTTCATCTATATAAACTATTAAAACTTATTTAACCATGTTTGTTGTGTTCCAAATGGTAAAACTAAAGAAATAAATTTATGTAAATTCTGCTCTCAAAGGTATACAAAAAAATATAAGATCTAATTTGAAACTCTTCGAAGCTGACAACGATCCTTTCAGCACAGAAATTTCAGATATGCATGAAATCTCCGTTTTATCCACCGAAGATACTGTAGATAATGATTTTGAAGGTAATGATGAAATAGCAGAGTTACCTAACTTTGAGCATTAATTATAGAGTGTGTAACCTGTGTATGAACAATTTAACAGAACTATCTCATTATTAGTTATTAGATTTTAGTATATAAGACATATCAGATAATATGTTTTGTATCTTTTAGTTATTAAAATATTACTGTCACTTGCAACTCATCAATAGCGACTCAGGTTTAAATTTATGACACCAAATTCATAATTCCCAAATTCCCGGAAAATTTACCCTGTTTGAAAATTCCCGGGAATTTTGCAACACTAATCCTACCATACTACTCTTATGCTAACTCGTCAATCTTAAAGATGTTCCGTATTTAGAATTTAAGAATTAGTCGTAAAACGTAAGCCAATTTAAATTTTAAAAGTCTAAGATTTTCATGGCGATGAAACGAAAGTGAAAGTTAACTTACATAAAATTCGAGATAGCCTATCTTTAAAGGACTATTTAACGATAAATTTATTTATAGCCCAGCATATAAACCTTTAGTATATATTATGTCATCTGAAAAAGGTAGGCCTAAAGATAAATCTGAAAATTGCCAAGGACACCACTATTATGCAATCGGCAGTTAAATAACATCGTTTGATTAATGTGCAATAAAGGCATCAAAGTCTAAGAGAAAGTTCATGTACTAGGATATTTTAGGATTATCGATATTTTTTGCGGGAAGGTTGCATAGGTAGGCTATACCCCTACCCCAACCCTACAACGGTTCAAATCCAACTGTTCTGGCAGCGAAGAACAGTTTGAGAAAGTGAAATAATACGAAAACTCCAAATGGTTGACAAATAAACGTACATGTATATTAGGAAGGCCTATATTGAATTGTTAAATAAACTGACACATAATTATTTACCTCTATACTTAAATCGACATGATTGCTGGACTATAAAATTAGCTTTTAGTGATAATAAATTGGCCTTTGCTTTTATTTAACAGATAGTCTGAATTATTTAACCTATATCGACCATTGATAAAGAAATTAAACGATATTCACCAAACTGACAAGGTATGCATTTAACTTTCACCCAGATTTATCAGGCGGATGGCAGTTGATATACGATAATATATGCAAACCGTAATCGACGAGACAAAGTCTGGGAGAGAGAGAGAGAGAGAGAAGCGGATGCTTGGGAAGTGACCCCCTGGTCTAGCCTTGTAGGTACATGCACCGTACAGCATATATATGCATCTGATAGTATGTGTGATGAAAGACAATAATAATGCGCGTGTAATCGACTGGGCGTTGCAAAATGACAATTTGGAAAGCATAGAGCCAACATTAATATAATGAAACCTGTATGCCTCAACATGAAGGCTTGTTTCGATTAATTGTTAAAAAGGTATCAGAATCAGATCCTACAAGTATTTTTCTGTTTTGTTAGATTTAAAAATGAGTTTACCCGGATATAATGGAGGAAGTTTAGAGAAGTTTATTGATGATGTTGTTAGGCCCCCCAGTGGATTTTTAGCTGATTTGCATGGGGCTGTTGATATAATTGTCAAAACACTACACCGACTGCCAGGAAATAGTGTACAAAAGATAGTACAGGTAATTTAATTATTTTGGCAGTGTCGTTAATGAGGAGCCGGGGAATCTGCGTGAATCGAGAGTATCTAATACAAAAGCCTAAGAGAACTCTACTCTCGCCCATATTTTTCTTCACGAATGTCAAGTCTTCTAAAGATGTATATAACTGCCATGCCCATACTGAACTTAGACTGTCTATAGTTAGCTCCACCTGAGAACAGACAAAAAGCTAGTCGACCAACATTTTAAGTCCTGAACACTAAGCATACTTCGAGAATTTTGGGAAGTATTTAATCCGCGTCTAGAAATCGAAAAGGTTTATTTGGTCTTTGTGTTTTTGACAGATGTAAAACGGAGTAAAACCGCATTACAACATAGTATTCAAATTTCTGGATATGACGACCATTCAGGGCAGAGATATATTCTCGAAGTATGAAGTTGATTTATCTCTGTGTGTAGAATGTGTCATGCCATGGGCGATTTGCAAACGTTTTATTTTGTCTAATGGTTTGGAATGTTCGTACTTGGTTTTATTTTATGTAAATTCCTTAAGTATCCAATTCCAATCCATGTCGATAATACAAGTTTTTGTTTAATTGGTCAGTATCGCATTTGGACAACTGAATACCGAAAGAAAAACTATAGTAATGGTGCCCAGGGATGAGATTATTGTCACGAGCATCTTTCTCTTCACCATATTTCAAATGTGAAGGTTATTTTACGTGCACGACGGTGGACCACAGTTTTCATCCTTACACTCTCCTTGTAAACCCCAGGTTTAAAAAATCAGAAAATCCTTCCTGACCCACGTCCGGATTCGAACCGGAGACATTATAGTCCAGAGTCCGATGCCGTTAGCAATTGACTACCGCGACACCCAAAACAATGTAACAGTGTGTATTAAAGAAACTGGGACCAAAACTAACCTGACTAGCAGCAGTCAGTGGCCTGAAAATGATGTAGAGATACGAGTATCATTTATGTTGCTTTATACATTTTATTAGACTGGTTCTCTTGGTAAAGGCACCGCCGTTCAACAAAGTTGCGATGCAGATCTGGTACTGTTTTTGAATGGTTACGACAGCATGGAGGCATTCCTTGCGGGAAGACAGAGAATATTGGCCGATATCGAGAAATGGTTACAACAGCCAGCGGACCAGATTACGAGAATGACAATTAAGCGCAGAACTCAGTATAATCTAACTTACAACTGTGCGGTGAGATACAGAGGAAAGACTGTACAACTGGAGATGGATATACTTCCTGCTATCGACGTCTTCAGAAGCAAAAGTGGTGGGGGTATGTATTTCAATCAATCTTTTTACCGTAACGAGAATACGCACCCAATTATTGCATTGGTCTTTACATGGTTAGTTCGTATTAATACGTATAGTTCTATTTAACATGGCCAGGATAAGGAGTAAAAGTGAATAAAGCCGCCTAGGCCAATATTATGATTGGCTCCTATAAAGCCCTTTAAATATGATTTTAGAATCACCAATTCGCCAAGTTTATGAAGAAAAGAAGTCAAAGCCCCATAACGCGAGATCGAACCTTTCTGTAAATTAGACCAGGCCCGGAGTTCACAAAGAATTCTCAGACTCAAGTCAGGAATTTGCTCAAAATTTTTGACATTAATTTAGCTAAAATATAGTCTTTTGAAAAACTTTTGTTGTTTTAATGTATCAAGTACACCAATAAGAAAGTATGCACAACGTTTTGTGCTTCTGGATCAAATATATTTCTCATAAACAATGATTAAAAGTTGAGAAAATTCTCAACTTAAATCTGAGAATGCTTTGTGAACTTGGGGCCCGATTAGCTCCCGTAACGACTTTAAAAAATTATTATTTTAGAACGACCAATTCGACAAGTTTATGAAGAAATGAAGTCTAAGCCCGAGAGCGTCAGATCGAACTACTCTGTCAGTTTCTGTGAAAAGCAAAAAGCGATTTTTAGACCTGAAAACGCTAAAGTCAAGGATCTTATCCGTCTCCTGAAATACTGGAAAAAGACAAACAGCAGATCCGTTAAGTAGTTTTCTATGTGTTTATGTAATCAACATGGTATTCGTCCCTCGACCATCAATGCCATAGGTCAGACAGGATTGAGTTTTACTTGAGTAGTCCGTCTAATCCAACGGAAATATCCTGATGGCTTAAAAGTGTACTGCCCCTATTAGCAGTTCTTGTAATTATTAGGAGTTCCTGAAAGAGGGCAGTGAGCATTGAATAAACCTGTGAGTCAGTCAAGACTTTAAAAGTTTTTGCTGAGATCAAATTTTAAACTCACCAATTTCGGCTTTAACTAAAATAGACACAACACTGTGTTAAGCCCGGGCAGACGTAGCACTTCAAGAAGAATCGATACAAATTTTCAGTGCAAGTGCACATTTCAAAATGTAACTTTCGATATACATGTACCGACATTTCGTCCCAAAAATTCGCTTGCGCATAGGGGTCTTTAGAAGTGGGAGGAAACCGGAGTGCCCGGAAGAAACCCAGGAGGTTGAGAAGACGCCCTTATTTCCATGCCACATACGCTCACACCAGGGCTCGAAACCACAGCCACAAGCCAGAGGTGACCGGCCAGCTAGAGGTCGAAGCGCGGCACTCTAGACCACTAGGACACCCCAACCCCCCTATATATATCATGTGGAAACACTTTATCATTCAGTGCACAGAGAAGAACAAATCTCGAGCGGACCCAGTCAAATAATTTTACTATTGGTCTTTGAAGCTTAATATATAGAAATATTTTTACGCTTTTCTATAATAAAGAACATGTTGATTGCACCTTTTGAGATTTCATAAAATTACATGTAACAAATCAGTATTATGTTACATGTAATTCTATATTATATTTTTACGCCCCCTCCCCCTGTTTATTTTCTCAAACTCGTAGAAGCTTACATTGATTATCATTGAGAATTAATAATTGGAGACCTTACGTATTAACATGTTTTGTTTTCTCCATTTTGATATGCCAGGAATGGAAACTGTCCTCATATTGCTGTGAAGTAATCGGTGTTTATGTATATTGTGAAAAACTGAACAAAAAAACGAATTTTAAGATGATTGATGGATTCCGACTGGCACTTGAGATGTTGAGTAAATTCGATAATAAACGACTGACTCTTTCAAACTATTTCGACCCCAATGAAACGGAATGGTAAGACTCATAACAACGGGCTTTCGTGGCCATCGTTATTAAAGGACAATATTTGTGTCAGTCATTATTACATGTGATAAAACTGGTAAAATACATTCCAAATATAATTTTAACACAGGGATTACGGTAAAATACATTCCAAATATAATTTTAATATAGGGATTATTGCAACGGGAGATGTGTAACAAACACTGGAATGAACGGGGAGTGACGCCAAACATGGGTTATCCTTTATATAACTGACGGAAGTGACGAGCGATAGCATACTGCACACAGCGATCCACCTATACTTCCGAGAATGTTATTCTCAGGCCGGAGCTAGCTGTAGATAGGCAGCCTAAGTTTGGGATGGAGCGATAGCAGTCACACGATCGAATTTCATTTCACTGATAATTCCATAGACGATGAAAAGGATATGAGAGGATATCTGACAATTAACAAAAAGAATTGGCCGTCAGTAGAACAAAGCTGGGTGGATAAAACAGGGGAATGCACGGGATTTTTCTATTTTTCCTCGTTTTGTCTTGTTCAGTGACAGCCAATTTTATGTATGAATTGTGAGATATCCTCTCATCGTCTTATAAAACAACTTTCCACCTTCAACGGAATTATAAGTGAAATGAAATTCGTCCGTGTGTCTGTTATCCCGCAGCTATGATTTCTGTGTTAAAGTTATATTTGGAATGTATTTAACAAGTTCTTATACATATGTAATAATGACTGACACCAATATTATCATTTAGCAGAGTTTGTTAATGTCTCTGCGTGAATGCAAATTGCATTTTATAAGTTTCTATGATTTCGTGACCCAACACAGTTTATTATTATCCAAAGTACAAAATGAACCATTTACGCATTTCCAATGAAATAACTGCACGATCAATATACATTTAATTAAATTTACACTTTTAACGCATGAAATGTCAAGAATTGTTATTTCTGACTACTATATTGCTCTTGTAATATACTATTCAAAAAAAGTAGGGGATATTTGATTTTTAAGTGTTATTAAAGTCACCTAATGAAATTGACGAAGAAACAAATGACAAAATGAAATGAAGTTCACATTCATCGATTTATTCCAAATGATCGTTAGTCTAAGTAAGGCACAAACTGGCCATTAAGGGTAAAATGATACCCGGGGTCAAACAGCAAAGTTACCACAGCATCACAACAAAGTCAGTAACGGGTAAATCCTCCTCTGTTTGCCAAACAAGCATTGATCCGACGTGGCATACTCATAATGAGACGTCTAAGGTCATTTTGGTCCAGATTGTCCCATTCCTGTTGCAACGCAGCAGCAAGTTCTTGAACATTGGCAGGACGTTGTTGACGTTGACGTAACCTCTGTCCAAGCATGTCCCAGGCATGCTCGATGGGGGAGAGGTCGGGACTCAGTGCTGGCCAAGGTAATGTGGTGATGTTCTATTGTTGGAGGTAACCTGTAACGATCCTGGCCCTGTGACATCTTGCGTTGTCATCCTGGAAGATGAAACGGCGGCCATGACGTCGTGCGAACGGCACAACATGGACTGCCAAGATGTTGTCCCGGCAGTACTGGCCTGTAACACGCCCTGCAACAACATGTAAAGCCGTTCTTCCAGCAACAGTGATGCCTCCCCACACCATAACAGAACCACCCCATGCGGTAGCTATTGGTGTGTTTGGGCGTCACATGTAACTGGAAATGTTTCTTCTGTTAGGTTCTATAGTGACTTTTTTCGTAGTCATTTGCATATTTTAGTATTATGCCCCCAAAATCAAATATCCCCTACTTTTTTTGAATAGTATATTTGATTATGTGTTTGGCAAACACCCTGCTTTAAGGACAATTCTTTCTTTATGTTGTTTGTGATCTATTTCACTATTTCAGGGTGAACTTGTTTCCAATGACGGCAACCTATATTATGGACCCAGCAAATCCCTTCTCAAATACTGCACCCAGGGAGAATGAGATTCGAAAAATAAAACGGTGTGCGGCTGAAACTTTGGCTTCACTGCCACAGTAAGGTATTATACACATGCTATTTTATACGTGTATATTATACATGTTAACTGTTCACGTGTTTCATCGAACATATTTGATTAGAAATATCAATTACTTTACACACATTCAGTTAACATTAATATGCTCTTTTAGAACTACTTTCGTCTATTTCAGGTTTCCAATGCACCCTTTAACCAGCAGACGAACTTGAAAACTAGAGAGATTGGGCATGAAGTCGATCAACCACACAAAAAGAATTATAGTTATATCTATTAAATTCTTTTCCTTCGAATTTAACGTTTTGATTTTCTGTACGATCTGTAAGATCTAACATAATTATATTCAAGAAGTCTAAAGCCAGACTGACACTTGTACGACTTTTGGACACAATTTTGTCTTGGCAAGTCGTGCCATTTTGGGGCACGAACTGGGAGACTCCCGCACTGTTCACGACTAGTTCACGCATAGTTCACGAATGCGCGCCCATCAGTGTCCACATTGACACGAACTGGCACGACGAGTTCAAGAATAGTTTGCGCATTGTTTACGCACTTCCCGCATTGGCACGACGAGTTTGCGCAATTCGGACGGTGTCGTGCCGACTTGGGCACGCCATATAAAAAAGGGGCCTCCCCAACGCCTGGTCATTTTTGGATTGGCTGTGGAAGAGACAACATGCTGAATGTCAGAGACACAATCATTGCAGGGAAGAAACAGTCGAGGCATGGCGCGCACTGCCACGCATTCTCCCGCATCGTCCCGACGAGTTCACAACCCGGTCGCTAAATTTTTAACGTGACCAAAATTTTGAACATTTCAAAATTCTCGTGCCGACATGACACGCAGTCACGATAGGTTTATGCACACTTCACGCCAGTTTACGACTAGTTTGCGCACTGACACAACTCGAGTCGTGAGAATGCGTGCCACGGAATCGTGCAAGTGTCAGCCTTGCTTTATGTTCAACAGTCTGTGTTATGCACGATACTGTATCTAGTTTAGAAATAGATCATGGACGAAGAATTTCCCCTATAACACACTGTATAGCGTAGGCCCGCCTTCATTTGCCCGGTCAGTGCAGAACAGTAGAAAGATAAAATCCAATTTCATTTCCATATCTCCATCTGTTTGAGTCCCTGTGGACTTGAATAGCGAAGTTATCTTCCTTTCACGACCCACATAACACTTGATCTGTGATTTCAATTAAGTTTCTCTACTTTTTCATTAGCCCCGTTTACGTTACAAATTTTAAGCATGCCAGCAATTAATGGTTCCGAGGGTCGCCTGTCCATACTTGTCATCCGATTTCCTCCCGCTGGGGACAAGCGAATTATTAAACTAAAAGTGTACCATATTAATATGTCAGTGTCGAAATTACCTAGTTTGTGTCGAGTAGACATGTTTCTCTTCCACACAAAACCAACATATTGGCCAAACGGAGAGTACAAATTAAAACAATTGAAATAAAAATCTAAAGCCTTCTAGGGCTCTGACAAGCCTATGCCGCTCCAGTGCAAAACATTCAGTGACCCCACCCCCTGCATGCTGTAACTGCTTTGTTCAGTGCCTGCGCTCAGTTGACTTTTTTTGATTAAATAAATTTTAAGATACATTGTTGTATACGTTTAACACTTTATCTATTAAATCAACTTATATGTAAACATTTTATGTTTATTTCTCTTTAACCCTCCATTAAATTTGATCGAAAAGCCTTGTAATATATTTTGGAAAAATCATAATTCTACCTCTTTATTTGCTGAAATATGAACTCTTTCACAGTTTTAGGGTGTGTGTGTGTGGGGGGGGGGTCGAAGGCCGGTGATTTGCTATCTCAGCCTCCAAGGAGGCTAGTCCATAAATATTTAAAGAGCACATAAAATGAGAAAACTAGATTCATTTAGCCTATAGACATTGGTTACAATATGCATTTTATGTCAAGTTCACTCCAATCTGATTAAAATTAATTGAGATATTAACGTTTAAACATCAGACAGCCAAAAACGGTTTTCAAATTTTCAATTACAAGCTTTATCCGGTTGATTGGCTAGTGACGTCACAGGCACTACACATAATCTATACACATTATCTATACAATATAGCACTATCTGTACGATATATCACTGTATACACACCGCCAGTTAACACGTGTGTATTTGTCGGTCCAATTAACATTTGACTATCGTAATCATTAATTTTACACGTAAGCTACATATCACTATACTATATATATAAGTCAAAGCATTTTCAAAAGCCGACCTTTCTCGTCTTAAGTTGTAATAGATTATATATTTGTGACTAGAATAGATTATAATTCACTAGTTGATCAACATCTCCAGCCCGTAAATCAGTACGTAATATTTTAACACGGTTATCGGTAGTCATATCGACAAATAAACCGACAGAATGAAACGACACAAGACGGTGCAGATAAAAACACGTGTCTTCTAAAGGTGCGGCAAAAGGGGAGGGGGGCGAATAGAAGAGCCTCCTAAGCTGGTATCTCAGGTACACGGTAACGTCGCATTCTGATTGTGAATTAAATAATAAAGTAATTTTTTTTTTCTTTATATTATATAAAATTGTATATTATTAATATTACATTGGTAGTTTAGTAATTTGTTTAAAAAGGCATGGCCAACTTTCCTGCCATATGCGACATGCTCTCAGCATGTCTGTTATTGGCGTACGTGACCATTTTCAGCTTTTTCGCGCCAAAATCAACCATTTTACACATTTCTTAGTAAGCCATGCCTTATATGGTAGACGAAGATTTCCATGTGACATTGAGATCGTGTAACGCTATTTTAGTGATAACGGAGCTTTTTGTTATAAATACAGAGTAATTATTCGACAAATACAAGTGAATTTGAGCCATGTTACTTTCGCTATTACAAACTATCGAAGCTATCGATAGTTTGCTTGACTATCGCAATTTTTATCGATAGTTTCTTTTTACTATCGATATACACTATCGACAGTCAAACTATCGCGATGCATCGATTGTTCGATGTATCGTTACACCCCTAATGATTATTATTTGAAACCATTTCGTTTCTAAAAAGCCGACAATTGATTATTTCTATCGGCTTAAAAGATGTCCGTAGCGCCGGCTATAACAATTTCACACCAATCTTGTTTCAATCAGAAGCCAATTATTGTTGGCTTACGGTCGGCTTATTCTGATAAAAAAAAAAACACATGGGGAATATGGCTACAACAACTGTCTTTATAAAACAAATTCTTCCGTAGTCAATTGTTATTTAATTAGGGGGATTAAGGAATCAGTCAGGCGTTAACGAATACACACGCCGGGTGTATATAGGTAATTAAGGAATAAACATCCCGAATATGCATTCGGTCACTGTGACGTCACTGGCGTCTGAGGGGATTAAGAGTGTTTTCAATAATTGGCCAAGTCGTTTTTACGGGAGGTCTATATTTGCGACTTTGAGTGACGATATCTGAATTAATTTTCATCAGATCGACGTTAAACTGCCGTAAAATGGATATAGTAACCAATGTTTATAAGCTCAATGAATTTAGTTTCCTCATTTTATGTGCTCTTTAAGTGCCGCTCCGGGCATATGTCACATTTAGCCTCCCCGTCTGTGAGGTCCCCTAAGCCTTCAGATATTGTGTTTAAATGTATGACAAAAATAAAATACAATGCAAAATAGAAATATGAGCCTCAGCTCAGATCGACAACAATGTAAAATAAAGTGGCAGAAAATTTATTCTGGGAATTATATGGACTGACGTGTGGTTTTACGCCTATTGTGAGTTACAAAACAGAAAGGTAAAAGATTGGTGGCAGAATAAGACGTAGGGTAGGCGTAGCATCAGTATCAGTTCTCCGTTTAATTGATCTATAACTCAGTGGCGGCGCCAAGGGGGGGGGGACTCCCCCCCCCCCCATAAATCTCGTCTGTCCCTTGTTTGCCCCCCCCCCAATAATTTTAGAAAATAAAGAAACAATGTAATACGTTTTGGTAATCAATACCTTCTACGGTGATTAAATCCCACATCCCCACTCAGTCATAGACTTGCATATTGAGTGACTTTTTACTAGCCCACTAAATATGCAAGTCTATGACTGAGTGGGGATGTGGGATTTAATCACCGTAGAAGGTATTGATTACCAAAACGTATCACATTTTTTTTTATTTTCTAAAATTATTGGGGGGGGGGGGGGAGGACAGGGGACAGACGAGATTTATGGGGGGGGGGGGGGTCAGGTGCACGAAAAAAGTACAAATAAATCTTTGACCATTACACCAGTAATCAAATAAATTACTGCTCAATTTTTTTCAAAAAAGGGTTCATCGGGTTTATTCTTTCATAGCAAGTGTAGGAAGACCACATCACAGGCTATCAAAATAGATAAGACAACACAGACCAAATCAGGTGAATGGTTAATAGGCCAACCACAAGCTTCCAGTGCGCTCATGTCCTTGGTCTGTAATGATGATACAGGCTTCACTCAAAATGAAAACCAAAAAATACAAGAAAGAGAGTAGAAATAATGCGATCAGTCCTCTCAAGATGGCTTTCTCTCGAATGACAAGATTTAAAGGCGCCGTTATCCGTTCACAATTAAAGGACAATATTGGTGCCAGTAATTATCACATATGTGACAGAACTGGTTAAATACATTTCAAATATAATTTTAACACAGGCATCATTGCTACGATAGATGAGTAATAAAGGTTTCATGAATCGCACGGTAGTGACGAACGCCAAAGGAAAACACGAGTTATCCCTCTACATAACTTACTGGTGACAAATGATAGGAGATACACGGCTGAATTTATACTTACTAATGCCTATGGCAGACTACATAACAACTTGTGTGTGATCACTTATTTGACCGCTATACATGATATCTGACTTGACCGTTTACATACACCAGCTGCACTGATTGTATCTCCAATTTACAGCTATAAATACAGTACTGCTTAATATTATGTTACACTATTCCAGTCCAATAATATATCCTTCAAAAAATTATCCCACAGGGGTGGCTTGTGACATGTCTCTAATGCCTTCTGACTTGACAGAGGTGGTTTGCATACATAATTATTTGGGGTCATCTACAGGAAGGATGTCAATGCTATAGTGTCTGAACATTGTGAAGTTGACGTAGATTATTAGATGCGAGTTCTTGTGAATTAAAGTACAGATATGACGCCACACTTTGTTTTTAGCGTACCATTATTTCAAAGAATGTGCCAATCATATACTATTTTATGTAAGGTAAAATATTGGACGCACGTTACAATTTCTTTGAGATATGCTCCAGAATAAAAATTGTATACCAAAACCTGCGCCAAAATTATTTCGATTGAAACAGTTGGCATATACCTTATTATATGGCAGTCATGGAAACATGATTGATTAAGGAACATGATAGATGATCGGGAAAAAAACCCATGGCCGTTTCAGTGGTAACAACCTTATACACTATTAACACTATTATGGACTACCAATCAAAGCGCGTAGATAGGGTATGTTTTCATGCTCAGACCCCTAACTTTTAAAATCGCCATAAACGGCCTGCTACTGTGTACTCTGATTAAAAGAAGTCATTATAATCCAACTTCACTTTTAAGTACCGTCTATGGGTCACTTTTAAGTGTTTGGTGGATTTGTTTTCACCTAAACTGGCCTTCGAATGCCACTAAAAGACAGAGCACTTATAAGTTAACGCAGCTTAACTTTAAAGGAAAATTTGATTTGAATACCACTTATCCTTAACTTACAGGAGGTTACGTATATTTAATTAACAAAGTCTTGTCTACGATATCACGTGGACGTAAAACTCGAAGAACGAACGAATGATTTTCAAAAAAAAAACCTCTTTACCCCACATGTATAATATTATGTATGTACATTAACGGCCGGTCTTTATTAAGATGTAAAAAAATACGCAGTTTGGACTGCTCTTATTTAATCTCCCTTGCCAAATTCCTTTGCAATCATTAAAATGATTTATGGGATTGGTTGATGAAAGTTGCACAATCATCAAGGGCGGATAACTTGAAGACATGTCTCCCCCCATTAGGGGCAGATTGGGGCGGGGAACCGGCCCGGGCTCCGTGTCGGAGCGGCCCCTTTCACCGACCGCCGAGCCCAGAATTTCGCGTACAAGGTAGAAAAGTCAAACGTTGATATAGATGACACTGAAGCAAGTGATCTGGATTGCAAACCATCAAGTAATTGTTTGGAATTTTTTAATATTCACATTCGATTAATACCACGACGAGAGTATATTTTGTCATAGTATGTTTCGCTTACCCCTTACTATGGGGAATTTTCGTGCACAAGGTAGAAAAGACAACCGTTGGTACAGATGGCACCGAAGCAAGTGATCTGGATTGCAAACCACCAAGTAATTGTTTGGAATTTTTTTAATATTCTCAGAAGACCACTACGAGGGTGAGGGTATATTTTGTCATAGTATGTTTTGCTAACCCTTTGAACTGTCAATACTTTAGAAGGTTGTTTTGTGGAACTCCGGGAAAAATCTGCTATAAAACGTTGTTTTGGGGGATTTTTATTTAGTTGAGGTATCCATTATTTCAGGGGCAGATATGAATCTCTGATTGGATATAATTTCATCCTAACTACATGTAAGAGTACAAAGTTTACAAGTAGCACTTTCGATAGAACAAAACAATGGACAGACAGACTGCCAGGCAACGAAACACGGCCCACCGCAGGTAAATCGTCCGGGCAGTCAACAAGAGTTTTCACATATTTTTACTTTTATCCTGTGGTAAAGCTAGTTTCATTTTGCTAGTATTGTTTTATTTATAGTCTGTGGACGCCAAAATAGTCGAGATTAGAAACGCCTATATTTAGTGAGGGAGTGAATATTTGATAACTGTAAGAATAGTATGTTGACACACTCTTTCTAAGTTTTACAATAATATTGTAACCTGCCATATATTACGTTAAATTCTATACACATGTCTTGTTATTTAGCATACTATTAGTGAGTTTATATCCATATTATATAATTTATTTTGTAGGAAATGTACCGTAATACATTGTCTAAGGCGAGGCAGATGTAATTTTGTTTTAATATATTTACAAAAGAGAAAGTTATTAGTATTTTTTCTATTGTCATCAACTCCAGTATACTATGCAACTATATATTGGAAATATTTCAAAGGAAATCCGTTTTTTTAAAAGATATTATGTCTTAGTTAATATTATGTATTTTAGAAATACATACATGTAATTAACCTAATGAAGTAGTTCTTTCATAATTATCATCTTTGTAATGAATATATTTATTGTAAGCAAATATATTTATTGTAAGCACACAAAAGGGGCTATCTATTAGATAAAATACTAGGCTTTCAAATTTATACATGATGGGGGTCATACATTCTAGCACACAATATTGTTTGATGGCATTGGTACTCCATAACCTTGAAAATTAAGACAATGTTATCAAAAAGGCCACATTAGCCTACCATGTCTAGATTGTCCAGTATCCAGGTGGACTCTCCTTGAAATAACTGTCTTATGAAAATTTATAGTATTCGTTAGCACTTTACTCATGCACTAGTTGCAACTCTACTCTACTTTATATTATTACCATTTACTGTTAAAATGATTGATGTTTCAAATGTAATATTTATAACATAATCAATATCCACTACTTGATAAGATTTCCATTAAAACTGAAATAGCATAGAGACTATAAAGGTTTTAAACTTACTACACATACTTATGAAGACGAAGAGAGAGAGAGAGAGAAAGAGAGAGAGAGAGAGAGAAATCGGGTTTAACGTACACTCGACACAAATTAGGTCATTTCGAATCGTAACTTCCTGAACTAAGGCCCCAGGATCATTGCCCCTGATTATACGAAAAATCACGTCCTTAGCTTGTGGCCACTCCTGTACACCAATAGTGTAAAATTTGTATTTCATTTCATACTTATTAATCACATGTAAGTCACTTTTAACACCTGGACAATGTTTACCATATAATTTTATACCATGCTATTATAATTGACATCGATCACATAAAAATATCCTCAACATCCTTTTTTAAAGGAGCTTAATCGTTAATATTTGGGGCCTAGAAGAGCTCGATTCCTTTCGATATGGCCCCTGATTGTACGAACCTATAATGGTCACAATTGTTATCCGATTTCAAAAATATATCACCGTTACACCCTAAAGATGGTTGCGTTCGAATTTCTTAAAAATCGGACCCACACTATCGGACAAAATAGTCGCCCCTCGTTCACCAATAGTGTCACAATATTGTGTATCAGGTTGTGGACCCTCTGGAGGTCACAATTTTCATCTGATTTTGATGAAACATGAAATACATTATTATTACCCAAATATCTTGGTTCCTTTCGTTTTTCCTACATATCGAATCTCTACTTCCTAAATTAAGGCCACTGATTGTACGAAAAATCCCGTTTTTAGCTCGTGGTTCCTCTAGAGGTCACGATTATTAACCAATTTAGAAATAAACGTTTTAAAAAAAACAACATTTGAATATCTCACCGTAATATGGATTAAATTTATTTCAATAATTCGCTTGCGCGTAGGGGTCTTCAGCAGTGGAAGAAAAACGGGGGTTAGACTGGCGACCCTACTCCTTGTCACGTACAACCGGAGATTCGAAACCACGCCAGTCGACTCAATGATTGGCTTTATGATACAGCACGCACGTGCTAACCATTCGGCCATCCAACCCCACTAATGAAGACGGACACACGCCATGCAGCAGGCAATGGATGGCACTTTGCCTGGACAACTGTCGGGGGATCTTGAACGTACTATCAAAAATATACATGAGGACCCGATGTTTCATCCCATCCGAAACACTGGAGCTTGCAACGGAAAATCTCTTACAAAAGTAACAGAACAAACAGAAAATCTGGGTTGAAAATCGATATTCGCGCTTATCGGAA
The DNA here is from genome assembly GCA_948474765.1 of Patella depressa. Lineage (NCBI taxonomy): Eukaryota > Metazoa > Mollusca > Gastropoda > Patellidae > Patella > Patella depressa. The sequence continues at coordinate 54,548,620 of OX419719.1, forward strand.
CGTTTCAGGTTCACTCCCGGTGTTGCCCGAGAAAGTTCCCCGGAATATTCCAGCGTCGCCCCCCCCCCCTTTTGTCAGAACGTTTCAGGTTCACTCCCGGTGTTGCCCGAGAAAGTTCCCCGGAATATTCCAGCGTCGCCCCCCCCCTTTTGTCAGAAGGCGCAGGGCGGCGGGTATGGCAAGGAAAGCGTCTATTGGTATGGGCGGCACGAAAAAGCGATGCGCCGCAAACACATTGCCGTGCACGTAAATGACCCATTGAAAGCTGAATTTTGAAAAAAGAAAAGCCCTCGCAACACTTCTTTCATAGGCCACAGTAATCTGTATGACGTAAGCCCGAATTCATTAGTCCAGCCGAGCAGAGAAATAAAAAGTAACACCGCATTTCATTTCATTTTTGTAACATATTTCATTACGGAACTGTATAAATTCTATTCACAGAAAATATGACTTACTTCCGGTACCATAGGTCTATTAACATGAACGGATATATAGAAATTGAGAATTTGTTACCTGGACGTATTGTTTTTATGCATTTATGTACCGTAAACAAAGACGTGCGTGTACTTATCTACTCTAATATGTCATTATTCCGAAGAGCGAACAGTACTTTAAATATGTTAAAATGTTATTAATTCTGTGTTGAAATCAATTTGTGTCGGTATACCTTTTATTTTTTTATCGTGTCCTGTGAAACAAAGAAATACACATATACGGTTGTGTTAATGATTTTGTATAATCCAAAATAATATACGGCGCATACTCGTACGGTGCCCAAATGCCAGACTTGGTTGATAACAACTCCATATATAGACGTCTCCCCATCGAATGTGAATGCAGCCTGTCTAATTCCCTCCTATAATTCTTATATATTATCTGCTTTGATTTTAATATATACATGTATCATATCGTATGAACGGATATGAACTCTTTTCCTTCAATTTACTTGATTCCTAAATAGATATGGCATATTGTAACATGTTCATTCTATGGTGGCTGAAAGTGTCCATTTAGATCGTCGTGTTTCTAGATACAACGCGAGAGTCGCCGTTAAGCCAGCGCGACGAAAAGGGCGACGATCGGCGACTTTTTCGTCGCGCTGGCTTAACGGCGACCCGCGACTTTCACAACATGAGAGTCGTCGTTAATCAGAGATTTGTACCCTTTGTTGAAGCCATGACATATATGCACATGGCCAAGTATGATCAAAATATAGAAACAGAAATTAAAATCATGCTTGATATACTACGTTTGATTCGGTGAATTCATAGGATTCACCTATTTTAAACAAGTGAGTGAAGGTCTAGTTCTCTGAGGATTTATTGTAAAATGAAAACCTCTGCCAGCCAGCTAAAATTAATTATTTTGTGCAGTGGGATTTGAACTGTCGTGGCAAATCGTTATCAACCGGAACTGAATGACGAAGTGACACATTGTTTAAAAGATTTAGAGATATTTTTCGGAAGAGTACCTTTGTTCTATAAATCACCTGCTTATGAAATAGTTGTGTGACTATTGAATTTCCGGGTAAATTTGCTCTCTCTATTTATTGCTGTGATACGTTTAGGCCTTCCTTGTTGCATTGACCTTATATTTATCGGAATATACTACGACCGCGGGGAAGTGAACTAGAACTTAGCGTATAACCTTTCTGTACCTTCAAATTAAAACAGGAAATTAAATACAAAACAATGTTCACCGAAAAGGTTTTAATTCGATGGATATTCCGTCCATACCTATTCGGAACACCCTGAAACAGCTACCGTTCAAATGACAGTATAATGAATTTATAAGGAGAGAATTGCAGGCATGTTAAAATATTAATACACCGTCAACTTATTATTCAAGCCAAGACTGAGACATATTGTAAAACTCATGTTTTATTACATAAAATCAATATTGATAACATATTATAATATGGACTTTGTAAAACAGATATTGTTAAACAAGTATGTAATTTTCCATATTCCTCAAGCAATGGCCCTAGAAATCCCCTCTGGCCATTGCTGGAATAGCGTCTGTTTCTTGAACTTATACGGGAGTGTGTCTATTCTTTCCGTTCAATGAAAGCTATCACTTAAGTACAGCAACATGAAGGTGCTTCGTTTAATCAGGGTCTTCCCTAAAACTTCGGCAGTGATTTAAGGTATTAAAAACGGTGAAAGTATGTTCGTTTCCAAACAGTATTATTTACATTTCATTCGACTTGATAGCCTCGTTTGTCACGCAATTAGTTTTACTGCAGTATTCTGCTATGCACGGATTAATTAGGCATAATAAAATCGTGAGTCATGACGTAACGTTATGTAAACATATTTGGTCCAATATTGGCGCTCGTTTTAAATGTAAAGCTTTTGTAGGGCAGCTAGTGATTGGTTGGTCGACGGACTACTGACCAATCAAAATTTTAAAAAAACAATATCCACTCATAATAGCAGTGTGTAGTAGGATTACCTCTAATCAAACGCAACACTGCGCGGAGTATGGTAATTTTCTAGACAAAAACAAATGAAATAAAATTGGATTTAATGTCATACCGATCTGCTCCTACCCTGGGCTTATGAGGGAAATTTTTCCCGGGCAGCGGAATTATATCGAATTCCAACTGCCAAGGGATCTTTTACGTGCACGCCAATGTGTGTGCACGGGACTTTGGACTAGACAGCTGTCCTTGTCATGCATCACAGAGAAAGGGAAACTACGCCGGAAAATCTGGATGAACTTTCTCGGCCAATGCAGGGATCGAAAACCTGGCCTGCTGACCACCCACTTAGCTACGTGACCCCCCCCCCCATTCAGCTCACATTACCCGAATGACACATTGTAACTAGTTGTTCCCAATACATTTTGAAAAAGGACCTTCCCACAATAAAGCTAAGTTGACAGACAGCTTACATATTGCTATAAGTTTCCCCAGCGAATTCAAAGTTTTGCGAGGGCATTGAAGCAAATGTTTGATACATTGGTTACTTTGAATATGTCTTCAGTCCAAATACATCATCACATCACAAAGTTTTTACCCGGGAATGTATCTTTAACACTGTTTGCGTACAGGGAGCGACCATTTTGTCTGACAGTTTTGGTCCTGTTTTCACGAAATTCGAATGGTTTTTTTTAAATCGGATGAAAATTGTGACATCGAAAAACGCGATTTTTCGTACAATCAGTAGATATGATCCAAGACGTTTCAGTCCGATCTGCGCAAATACCGACAGTAACCGAGAACTTTGGATCATAAACATCAATTGCATGTTTCATAAAAATTGGACAAAACTGTGATCCATGGAGTGTTTAGAATTTCAACATTCTTTGTCTGTAATTCAACTTTTTAATAGCTGAAAAAAAAACCCCCAATATTTGGTATAGTGGAGCCACCAGCATCCAGTCGGTTACAAATTATCAATTGGTGAGGGGAACGCCGGATTAACCATGGTGGGGCCCCTGAGCACCGACAGCGGAGCTATGGCCATTGAAGCCGGCCACCGCGAGTGGCGAGGCGCGAAGCCCCGCAAGGGGGTGGGTGGATTCTAACAATGTAAGTACCCAATTGTAATACGAGATTTAATTAAGATATCTGAATATTTCGTGTGATAATGATGTGCATCTCATCAAATTCAGCTTATACCCACAATAAATATCAACAACAACAACTACAGCTTATATACAATCGTACGTCAATCTGAGGCAAAATTCGCGCTACTCGAAATGGTGGGGACGGGTAATTTGTTCGAGTTATAGTTTATACGATAATTCGAGTTAGACTATGTTCGGTCCGATATAGAAGATCTCACAACAGTAAAAGACCACGTGTTACATCCTTAGATAAAGCCACAAAAAGCGTTTATTTTTCAAATCTTCAAGTTTCCAGGAAAGTTGCCAAGGCACACTCGCTTGCAAGATCCATTATTTACAGTTCGAGTTAGGCGATGTAAATAATAAGACTTCAATAAGGATGTACCGGAAATTTGGTTCGAGCTATGCGATAATTCGAGTTACAGATTTTTGTGGGGGCGGGGCTAATGTGGGGGGCCCTAGGGCCTGGGTTCCATGGTTAATCCGGCGTTGGGTGAGGGGGCAAGGTTATTATGTGTATCAGGTTACGGAACGATAAATAGTCTCCAATGGACAGACTATCACATAGACAGCCTTGTTTCACCCACGTTGGCGCTGGGAAAATGTGATATATCCGGTATTGGGAACAAACACACGTACAATACAGTATACATCAAACCATTAACCAGCTGTCTTCCTTTTTTTGGGCGTCCACATAGATGTTGTAAATGTATTCATGTCATTAAACAGATAAGATAAAGGTAAAATATATTTTATTAACGTGTTACAATTTACATGTATATAGAAGTTAAAGTATTAATACGCCAGTCATCTAGTTTCATACCTGTCCATACTAATAGATTACAATATCAAGGGATTATAAACGATGTAAGCTAAAATTTAACAAAAGGTTTGAAAGTTTATAATACATAATATGACATTAGTTTCCTTAATCCTCCCTGACACTCTGTCAATATTACAGGGTTTTAATAAATATAAACAATTAAACAATAGGCACACAGTTTCATACACCGTAGAATAATATATTACCTTGACAACAAATGAACTGAATTTTGCTTTGGTGATAAGGCGTTCAGATTAGGTGTCTGTCTTTGCGATTTAGTGAATTGAACATTGTTCAATTTTCCTCTGGAGTTGTTGTTTAATGCGGTATCGTATTTTCGTAAAAAAAGAAAAAGGAAATATACGTCATGCTTGTAACCTAAGGCAATGTTCGTAAATACACATGGGAAACATATCTGAGAATAATGATGCATACTGTCTATGTTGGTATAAATAATCGGCTTATCTTAATCATTTATAAATATGCCAGTTTTGTTGATTATATCAATCATGCCATAGTACCGCAAATATCTTGTTTTTTATGATATGCAACAATGTGTTATGAACGGGGCAGAGCATACCATGTTGCACTTTTGCAGTATAAACAAGTATTACTTCTGCGAACTTTGCCGATCTCTGAAAGAAAATTGCATGGATTTGACGTGAACTGAATATACACTTACGTCGAACATGATCATACTAGATTATTTTCCAAATATAAGATAAATCTGCCAAGTGATAGTGGAGATACGCGAGTTTTAAGTTTCATAGATCAGCCGCATTTGTTTCGGAGGTTTGAAATGAGCTTAAAACATTCAAGAAAAATACCTTTCTCAAAGTAGGTCAACACTGGGCTTATCGCCATTATTAAAAATTATTTAAATTCATTTCCATATTGAGTGATATGTACCCTGTCCTATAAATTTCCCCAAACGGCCAGGGTAAAGTACCCTTTAGTAATTATGTTCTACAGTTGTATTTTGTTGGCAGTAATGTTGCTTATTCTTTTTCTACTTGATGACAGTGTATAGTACATAATTAAGCACCTTGCTAGCTGGTTCACTAAGGAGAGAGAGAGGGAGAGAGAGAGAGAGAGATGGGGTTTAACGTCCACTCGACACAAACTAATTTAAAATTTGTTACATTTCTGTTTTGGGCTAAATATCTGTGGTAAATTCATATTACGGTGGCCTATTGGTGTCATACGTTAATTTAACCCTTTTTTTGTAATTTATCTAATACGAGAATGATTCACTCTGCAATAATATGAACGAGTGTTTTGCAAAGGTATGGTAAATCAAAAATACTTTTCTCCGCGTGCAAACATATCATTTACATGTGATATGGTTTCCACCACGAAGAAAAGGGTTTTCAGGGTTTGTTTATTTACCATATTTTTCGCTGTGAAACACTCGTGCTTTGTATTGCAGAGCGAATCTTTCTCATGTATATTACTAGAAAAGTGATAAATGAACGAATGACACCAATAGACCACCGTAGCATGTACATGCTATCATTTGATATGCAATTTATTACTAATACGCTTCAACTAAACGTGAATATTTTAGCACGTAAAACATAATATATTTAATGTTTCGTATGAATTTTATCGTGCAATCGGAAACATTCGTAATAAATAATAGATCTAAAGATTTAAATTCACAACATAAAAAAATCAATAACTATATGTAGTAAAATCATATTGTTTGTTGTGATTTGCCGATCAAGACGATTCGAACATTCACAGAATTCCACAATCGCAAAAGGTAGGTTTTGTAATCTTATCGCTATTATACACTGAGCTATTGTATTTTCCACGTGTAGTTACATAATAATTATAGACATTTTGCACATAATAATTATAGACATTTTGCACACTATAACACGACAAACAACATGCTATCAAAATACGATATTTGTATTATGTAGTTTTAGAATCGCATACAATTAAAAGAGCTAAATTAGATTAGAGCTAAATTTCCTATTGCAGGTCTTGTTAGACATTTAAGCACGCATGATGCGAAGTCCAGACAATATGTTTAACATCTTTCAGTATGTTTACTTTTATGTTTGATATCAATGTACATATAGAGAATCTCCTACGAGTGTTTTTTTTATATCATGCTGCTTTTCGTGTTATAGTGTGTTAATATTTTTTATATAAAAAAACGCGAGTTGGAGATTTTATTTATCAGTCAACCCTTTCTTACATGCAAAAATAAATAAATATAATTCATTGGTATAGATTTCACTTTTCCTGAATCTGATTACATTACAGCGTAGTGATACATCATTTTTGACAGCAGTTGAGCTATTGCAAAGTCCTATATTATTGACCCAGTATTTCCTTCAAGATCAATTAAATAAAAAGTTTCTTTTTAATAAAAAGTCACTTTTTATTTAAGATAAGTGGTTTCTTAAAATAAAAAAAAGTAGTACCTTTTTGATTGAACAATTAAATTGATGTAAAGCGATATCTCCTAAGAAGATGGGGGTATTAGACGTTAAAATGCGGGTCTAAATAAGAAAATGCGGATATCGTATGTAAACGTTCGTATGTAAACTTTGTTAAGGATATATAATATCATAAACACAAGAGGCGGTGATATTTCACTGGATATGATGGGAAGTTTACGATTGGGAAATTAAAAGCTTCACGTTTTGTGGTTTCAGAAAGGTTCAAACAGCAAATGCAAATTGGATTTCGTGTTGTCAGTATCAGTGACCGATGTTGATGCCCCCGTATCCATTGCAAAATATATAGATGACACTCGTTAACTACTCTTAAAGCCCCAATAACACTCTTGTTGTAACTGAAAAATATGTCCCAATCTTCATTCTGGTCAACAAATCGTATTATTTTAGAATATTCCAATTAAATGATGATATAAATTTCATCTTAACACACCTATTTTAAAAAATTGGAAAAATTCAACCAATTGATTTGAAAAGTCTAACGTAAACCTTTTCAAATGTTACTTGGATTTTAAAATATTTTCGAACCCTCTGGACAAGTAAAATAGGTTGTAATGGATAATTTACACAACATGTAGGACATTTAAACATCTAGTACTTAGAATAAGGGTATTATTTATTTTCTGGAGCTACCAAGCCAGCAAGAATGTTATTGTCCCTTTAACATTTGTTTTGGTTTATTAATGGATGAGGTACTCAAACAAATTATTTATCCCTCTGCTTAATCTGAGCAACAAAAGCACTTATTGCAAGGTATCCGAGTTTCATCATCCCCTTACCTAGAAAATAACCATCATCAATCTTAGCCAAGATATTCACCTAAAGAACATCTGCACAAAGTTTGATTATTCGACCCCAGTCAAAAGTTTTTCTGCCCAAAGTCATGGCAAACAGCCCAGACAGCTGCGCTGCGACCTACCCTTATTTCGAATTCCATCTTTCAAGGATTCTTAATGTGCAACCCAACGTGAACACGGGACCGTGTGTTTCGACCCACCCAGAAGACTAGATATTTGACTTCGTTTGCGTTGTAACTATTAAAAATTAAGTCAAATAAAACACCAAGAGGATAAAACATGTTATGCGTAAACTTATTGTATATTTTATAGATCTAATATTATTTAAAATCGGGTATATGTTGCTGCATATAAATGGAAAATTAACAATTATAACAATAATATAATGGCCGCTATCTAATATTGGTTTTAAATTCGTCGTCGGTTAATATTATGGCCCCTATCTAATATTGGTTTTAAATTCGTCGTCGGTTACCCTCACTCTACCATCGCCTCGTTGCAACAGGAACCGCGACTTAACCAAACTGTTCTCCAGCGCCGCTGTGGTCATTTCCCGTGTGTCTAGTTCGTAATCCGGTTTCACGTAGGTGTCTATGGATTGTCTAGTCTGAGATGCTACGCCGTCCAGGAATTGCTGTTGTGAACCGTTTCCGCAAATGACGAAACTGGATGTGACGATCTGGGTCAGATGAGGTCACTCTTGTTTGGCCCGAGCATGGGTTGTCACGTGTTGAACTTCGCTGTCGGTATCTATCCAAAAGGCGAGAAATGGTACCCTGGGAAACATTCACTAGTCAGGATACATCGGTCTGAAGAGTATATTTCTACATTAAAAACACCAAAAGGTTAACAAAAAAGAGACTGATAGCGCTATTACGCTTTAAATATAATACGTGGAATTTACCAGCTATGAAGTTAGAGTTAGTTTTACAAATATGGAAATATGCTGTTTACAAACGAAATTGGTATCTCTATACCAGGAATGAATGTATGAATATTTCTAGCAATAAGTTAACCAATTCTTTAATTGACCAATAAGTTAACCAATCAGGTAATTAGTATTGAGTGACGCATTTCTGGTTTTATCGTGCATTAACTTTTAAAATAAAGAGATGCGCTTTTAAAACTCAGCATGTAACGTTTTCAGAGGTTAGCCACGTAGTTGAAGGGAACAGAAAGGCATATTTTTGAAATTTAACCTGCTTATGCGTGTGCCTATATTTGTAATATAACTGTAAATGTGATTTCCTGCTTACTTTAAAAACATATTTTTCGGTTTGAAGTCACAGTAAAGAAGTGCTATTGACGTCATATTGAGTTCGCGAGAATATTAATTTGCAGTTCATTGCTGAAACACAACGTGAAGCAAAGAGGCCGCGATGAAGGATATTACTACCTATTTTTTGTGGTGCCGTTCCACAGATAGTGCAACACATGATTAGGCTATTGACTCGTCATAACTTTTGTTGTTTAAGATATGAGTTAGTATATTGGGTCGTCATAACTTTTTGTTTAAGATATTATATACAATATGAACCGTTATAAATTTTAAACGGATTTCTTTTATTACTAAATTTTACTATACCCGTAGTCCGTTATTTTGTTTCTTTCTTGTTTTGCGGGCCTTGAATATCACTCTGAATATCTTTATTTACATTATGGGAGATAAGATAAAGAGATGGCAGTTTTCACTATAATAGTTAAAAACTACATAGTGTAAAGATAATTTGCTGAAAATTTCAGTCAAATTGATCCACTATTAGCCGAGAAAAAAGCGTCTGAAATATTCACATAGCCTCGGTCATCATTACTCAAATCATTAATATAAACAGCATAGTCTCGATTATCCACTTGATTGATTTAATTATCAACGGCCATTAAGCGGCATATAAGAACTTAATCCGCCAACATCGAAGGCTAGCCTTAACATCAAGAGTTTATTATGGTCTGGATATGTTAATTAATGTCTAATTGATTATTTAGATAACATCTCAGGCCTAAAGAAAGACCTGTAATAAGTAGATTTTGCTCTTGCATAATGCTATTTTAAGCATTCCTGTCAATTAACCTCTCCAATCTGCTGTAGCCGAGGTGAAATGAAATGAAATGGGTTTTAACGTCATACTGTTCTGCTCCTAAACTGGGCTAATTTTGCCCGGGCAGCGGCGCTACGGCCTTCTCTTATATCGAACTCCAACTACCAAGGGATATTTTGCGTGCAGACAACTGTCCTTGTCAGGCCCTCCGTCCTGCATCACTGACACGGAGAAATCACGCCGGAAAATCTGGATGAACTTTCTCGGCCAATGCAGGGATCGAACATCCGACCTCCAGACTAGCGAGTCAGCGTCTTACCCACTTAGCCACAGTGACCTCGCTGTAGCCGAGGTAAATCCGTATATGCCGACGTATTTTACATTTGCCTCGGCAAAAGTAATAGCCGAGGTCATTGAATCATTGAATAGGTATATATAAATTTATGTTTTTCTTTTATAAATACTAAAAATTATTATCAACAAATCATACGGCACATCGGATTCATTATCGGCAGATAGTTCTATGTCCTTCTAATTCTTTCGCATATTATTTCCGTTGTGCAAGCAAAGTCTGTTCAGAATTTTATAATCTTGTGTCTCGGTACCGCAATTAATTTCCCCGGGGTCTGCAACATTAGCACGCAAGTCCCAATAACACACACAATCTGCGATGCCTCAGTAGTCGATTTTTATGATGTATCCTTTATTGCTTCAGAAATTGGATGTCTACCGGAGTCATTATAGGTGAACACAGCTGTAGATAACTGTTATTGATTTCACAGCATTTGTATAATCCATAGCTGATGACTGCTGGCAAAGTTTCTTCTTCAAGACTCAAACGTAATATGTGTTTATTGATATCTGAAAGTAACCACTTTTTACTGCGAATTTTAGTCGTTTTAAATTATGGTGTGTATACCCAAGTGCAGGCCTATACATACCAAACAAAGGATAGTAATATCATGCTTCCTAATGTACCAGAATTTGAGAATAAAGTGTGTGCGTGGAGTGTACTTCTTGACCTCCAAATTTCAGAAAAGCTCTCCAAAATGGAAACTTTTATGTTATCGGATTTCAATGTACGGATAGATTTATCGCATTTGATTGAAAATTTCAGAGAAAATGAAAAATATTTTACGAAGTTCTGCTTTGAAAATAGGAAAGTCGAGTGCATTAATTCTTTGGATGTGAAGTTGTATGGATTTAATAATACAACTGGCAAGTACACAGAATTAAATATTATAAAACGCTTTAATGTATTTAATTTGAAGCAGTATTTTTCTGTCAATCTGCTGCCAGGGATTAGAGCTTTCGTCTCGCAACCATACAGGTACGCTGACACTGTTCTAACTTTATCATCACAAGTTCCTAATCTCACCGATTCCAATGCTCCGTGCACCATGGTTGATCGCATATCAGAAGATAACAACATATTATCCCTCAACGTCAATTTTAAAGGTAAGTCGCCATTAAAATAATAACTTGGAAAGTCTGCACATGTATGTAACTGTATTATGTTTTAAATCTATATAATATCTTTTAAAAATCAATTATGTTAGGGTCTGTAAATAGCTATATCTATGCCATTCAAATCTAGACTCACAGAATGATTGGAACATTGGTAGACGAAAAATACTAAGAAAAATAATCGACTCATTACCCAATATTTCAATAAAGAGGGGGTCGTTTTTATTGTTATAATAGTGCCAAAATAGATCATGAAAAATGAAGGTATTGAAGATTTCTATCAAATTACTCCATTCTGATTGAACTTATGAATGTTTCAGGTTTGACAAACACCCCCAATTGACAGTACATTTCCTCGATTGTCAAGTACCATTGCCATGATATTTAACGAGGTCTCGAATTTTAATCCTCAAATCGACAGTTATGATAGGTATAGTCGAATCCAATTAATATCTAAGCCATAGGGCGGTTTAGATATTTTAATATGGGCTTGTAATATGAATAAATAATTTATATAACATTTGTAGCAGTGCTGGATTAACCATAAGGCAAATAAGGCCTTAGGGCAAGCCAAAAATCCAGGTCACAAAATAATAAAGTAAAAAAAAATAAAATGGCCTGTAGTGTCATATTAGGTTGCATCCCACTCACATTGTGGTCTGCATCCTAATATGACTACAATAGTAAATACAGTACTGTCAATGTTCTGAATTTGTTTGTAATAAATTTTCTATTGCTAAATTTAACTTCCTTTTGTCAATGAGCCCAACATAACTGTATTTTCAGGCCACCTATCAAAATATGCCTTAGGGCCAACAGAGCCTTAATCCGGCACTGATTTGTAACCAGAAAACAGAACTGTATTAGACAGATTTAGCTCTTGTGTGATGACACTATAACAAACTTCTCACTATTTAATTTGTTAGATCGATTGGTTACAACACGTGTGCTATAATAGCCTTCTAGAAGTTTCGTATACATACTAATTATACATAGTACACTGATTTCAAATCCAGCATTTAAAACGCATTGGGACTATATTAATTGATTTTTGACAAACAATTACCCAGCTGCAAACAACTGAAAATAAATCATCAATTTTATGACTTCAAAATAAGAAATTTTAATACTGATATGACATTAAAATGGTAAAATGACACCAGACAAATTCATCTGTTAATCCCCCTTTAAAGCGATAGTTGCAGTCTTTAAAAGACGTGTTTAAAAACACATGGAATCTATTGGCAATGCTACCTAGTAATAAACTAATGATATTATTCCCATAATCCACTATAAGACAGGGGGGGGGGGGGGTCTAGAGTGCAGCGCTTCGACCTCTAGCTGGTCGGTCACCTCTGGCTTGCGGCTGTGGTTTCGAGCCCTGGTGTGAGCGTATGTGGCATGGAGATAGGGGCGCCTTCTCAACCGCGTGGGTTTACTCCGGGCACTCCGGTTTCCGCCCACTGCTAAAAGGCCCCTTCGCGCAAGCGAATTATTGAAATAAAATGAAACCATATGTTAGTCCCAAAATGACCTAGTTTGTGTCGCGTGGACGTTAAACCCCATTTCTCTTTCACTATAAGACAGATTTAGCTCTTATGTAACGCCTCTTTAATAAACATCGCACTATTTTATCGTTCTTTCCGTATACACGCGTTGACATAAACGTCTAATAATTAATTCATGTATAGTTTTTTTTTGTTTTTGCAGCTGTGCGGTTTAAAATTGTAGCTTGGACAAAAAACCTACACGTCACCATAACTAAACACAGTTATTTATAACACTATAACAAACGCACTTCAAGATACTATTATTGGCATAATATTTTGTTATATATTTTTTAAAAAAAAACCCCAAAAAACATACAATGACTGGAGAAGCAGTGGAACAAATGGTTTTAAGAGGAAAGGTTATATCATGAATTCATTATGCCTTTGTAATTGGTTTTTTTTCTAGTTGAATAAGTTATCATTTATTCTGAAGTGGCAAAATCACTTGGATACTGATAACGAATCGAACCATAACCTTTCGAATTGTGAGAACATGTGGCTCAGAGTTTATCGTCTTCCATTTTATGCCTTGTTTTCCGAAACCGGCATTATTAAGGATGCATTATGCAAGGGCGTAATCTGCCTATGACAGATCTGTATTTTGTATTCAGCTTTAATATATATACTATCATTTAGACATTTATTCACATGATAAACCTATAATCAACTTTTCACCCGTGCTACAACTTGTGAATCTTCAAACACTTATAACTTCGCTTACAATACAGTAATTTGAATAAAAATTTATTTCTGTCCATTTTTCTTCATCTATTATTGAACTATTATAACAAGAACGTCCACAACTTAACGCATTTTTAGGAATGCAATGGAATTGTTACTAACGTCCTACGTTTCTAGGGGGGTTGGGATGGCCTAGTGGACTAGAGTGCCGCGCTTCGACCTCTAGCTGGCCGGTCACCTCTGGCTTGCGGCTGTGGTTTCGAGCCCTGGTGTGAGCGTATGTGGCATGGAGATAGGGGCGCCTTCTCAACCTCGTGGGTTTCCTCCGGGCACTCCGGTTTCCTCCCACTGCTAAAGACCCCTACGCGCAAGCGAATTATTGAAATAAAATTAAACCATATGTTAGTCCCGAAATGACCTAGTTTGTGTTGAGTGGACGTTAAACCCCATTTCTCTCTCTCCCCTACGTTTCTACACCAACCATTTTAACATCTAATGTAACCGTGCTGCTTTTCGATAATTTATTTTATGAGAGCGTTTTTTTTTTTATCTCCGATTACCTGTCGTCCTTTCTCAAGGATACCTAGATAATCCGTACGAAATAATGCGCCTCATGAAGGTTGACTGTATAGCTTAGGAGCGTCTTTCGATAATGCGCAACTGGAAACCAATGTCATACAGCAGTAATACGTAATATGTCGTTAGGGGTTGACCGTTGGAGCGTCTACAAACTAGAGGAAAAGAATGCTTTAGAGCAGCTGGCGTTTATTTCATGTGCTGGTATATATTTATAGTGTGAGTGAGTAAAGAGAGACGGGCCCTACTCTCATAGAATATACCCTAACGGCGTTAACCCTTATCGTCAGCGTTAAGTAACCTTTAATCTTCTTGGTTTCCAATCTTGGTCTGAACCTATGATTGCAGGAAACCACAATTAATGTTTCGACTCTAACTATATAAAAGTTAAGTAATAGATCTTGAAAACCACAAAATATGTCGATAATTATGATGTACATGAACTCTGCGGGAAAAAAGGCTTTTGGAGGCGATGGGATAAAATATGTATGACCAAACATCTGAACGTAACATTTTACGGTGGCAAAGTGGGTAAGGCGCTGGTTCGCTAGCCTGGAGGTCGGGTGTTCGATCCCAGCATTTGCCGAGAAAGTTCATCTCGATTTTCCGGCGTGATTTCTCCTTGTCAGTGGTGCAGACGGGGGTCCTGACGAGGACAGCTGCCTAGTCGTTCGGATGGGACGAAAAACCGAGGTCCCGTGTACACATTGGCGTGCACATAAAAGACCCCTTGGCAGTTGAAATTCGATATAAGAGTAGGCCGTAGCGCCGCTGCCCGGGCAAAATTTCCCTCATAGCACACTGTATTGCGTATGCCCGTCTTCCATTAGCCCAGGCTAGGTGCAGAAGAGTAGGACGTTAAACCCCATTTCATTTCATTTCATTCATTTAGATATATGAGATACAACTAAGCCATTGATTTCCCTGTATGATAACCGATTTAACGACAAAAACCTGATATTAGGGTGTTAAGTTTTGATCGATACATAGACATGTCATGTCAAAGGTATTCAATTTTTAGCCCAAAAATAGAATGGCCCATACATTCACTTTTTATTCGTCCAGTCAATTCATTTTAAGAGATATCCTCTCACGATTTCATTTAACAACTTGTCATCTTCGAAGGCTTTATCAGTGAACAGAAATTCTAACGTGTATTTTTTATCGCTCGTTACTTTAATACTTCGTGTTTTCCCATTTTTGTGTCATTTCCCGTTTCTTCATATCTTTGTTAAGGCATCTATCGTATCAATGACCTCAGCTTTAAAATTATATTTTGAACTTGTTTAAACGGTCACCGTTTAACCAGTTCTATGTGATTGTGGATAACACCAATATTGTCCTTTAAATAACCATAGTACGTCGAAGAAATTGTGAACGAAACATCAAATAACCGACCAAATCAAGGTTATATTAGTATTACACTATTAGAAAACAAATTTATTTATTTCGCTTATTCTATTTATCTCAGCATATACCATGCTTAGATTAATTTATAATATGGATAGTATTTCAATAACATAGACTATTTAGAGGTTTTATGGTTATATTTAGGAGATAACCATTTCCTGTTTCGCATTTAGAAGTGTGTTATTGTCCAATAGACATGTCCTGAGATACACGGTACACTGAATATGGATATGTTTTGTCCTGTCATGACCACTATGCTTTGCATCAAATTTGAAAAAAATGGCCGAAAGCTGTAGCCTCTATAGCTTTCACAAGGTTGTCAGCAAAGGGGAACAACTCTAAAACGGAAAATTGCAGAACGATGGATATCAATAGTGTTAAGTCTTCTCAGGACCCCAAAATGCTTCAAACCAAATTAGACATAAATCCCTTAAAAACTGTACCGTATGTCGTGTTCATGTGGTTTTTGGCAAAGGAGTGGGGGTGTACTCCGGTACAAAAAGTTGTGGAAAGCTGAAAATGTATAAGCTTCATTCTCTCATTACCCCAATTTAACCATTAAAATCCCTTAAAATGAAGTAATCCATCGCGTTCACAAGGTTTTAGACAAAGGAGGTGGGGTGGGGGTTACTCCGGAACGGCAAGTCGCAGGACGTTGAATATCTTCGAACATCCAAGACAATCTGTTTGACGTTCACTAGATTTGGTTGACGATATCTTACTGGTCTGCGAAGTCGGCCTTTGTAGAAAACCTATGTTCTGTTTAATAGATTGATCTATCTGATTCATGATGAAAACTGCACCACGTTAAACAATGGAAGTGTTACTACCTTTTACGGTCTATCCTCCATTTGCTGGCCTTTGACTTGATCTTCATTACTTTTACTATTTCCTCTTATTCATCTGGTATCTCTGTTTTTTTCTTTGGGTTACTCACTTCAAAGAAGTTCTGAGATCTTGCCTCACTAAGCTCTCCACCGATCTGTTAAAGTGGAAATCTTCCATAATAAGTCAAGACTGGAATGAATGAATGAATGAAATGGAGTTTAATGGCACGTTAGCTCCAACCGGGCTATATTGCGCCAAACTTATGATCGTTACGAGACAGGTTAAAATATATCACAGAAAAACATTATATGCATAAATAAAAACAATATCACAGTAAGTAAAAAATAAAAATAAAACACAACTTTTATGCATATAAATATTTAAATACAAAAATGAAATAATATATATATATACAATTAAAATTTATGATAAAATCCTGTCTCTTTTAAAAAGTCTAAAACTTTACCATATAAACCCGGTTGGGAAAACACGTGATGCAATGACTGACAACGGTAAAAATGAGATCTAATATCCTTGAGATGCTTGCACTCAATCAAAATGTGCTTAACTGTCAAAGGAACATGACAGTGATCACATTCTGGTTGAGGCTCTCGCTTTAAGATGAAAATGTGAGTTAAAAAAGTATGACCTATTCGAGAGCGACACAAAACAACTTCATCTCTCCTGTTTGATCTGTAGGAGCTTGGCCAGTCTCCAAGGAGAGGCTTTATGTGATGAAGTTTGTTTGTGCCTGCAAGATCCCAAGACCGTTGCCATCGGTCATAAATAAAATTATTTATACAGGATTTAAAATCCGTATAAGGCGTTAAAAATTCAGATAAGGGAAGGTCTAAGGCAGACTTGGCAGCCAAATCTGCTTCATCGTTCCCTTTTATATCTACGTGACTGGGGAGCCAGCAAAGGACAATGTCCTTGCTGATAAACTCATGTGATAGTAGCAGACGATAAATGTCTGCTACCAAAGGGTGTTTCAGCTGTTTATTATTTATCGCTTGTAGCGAGGACAAAGAATCAGTAAATATAATGTATTTTAAACATGAAGAGGACTGAATGAACTCCAAAGCCTGAAGAATAGCTTGGAGCTCAGCTGTAAAAATAGAAGCAGCGGGTGGTAGGCGAGCAGAAATGGTCTCGGATGGCGTCACAGTAGCCGAAGCTACTCGATCACCATCTTTCGATCCATCGGTGTAAACAGGAGCATAATCACCATACTTAGACCTTAACTCCCTAAAGAGAGATTGGAACACCGTCGAGCTAGTATCTCTCTTTTTATGCTGAGAAAGATCGAAATCGATCTTTGGCGGAGATATAGCCCACGGTGGAGTCCCAAAGACAGGGGTATTCGCAATACTGTCGAGGACGATACCAGCCTCAGACAAAAGGGGTTGTATGCGAATACCGAATGATGGAATAGTATTAGTCTTCACTAGATATAAATGCTCATGAAGAGGTCTAAATATGGTGTTAAATGAAATGTGGTTTGGAAGTGATGCAATTTTCGTAGCATACTGCAGGGCCAGTTTATCACGTCTGTTGTGCAATGAGGGCTCGTGCGCCTCGACGTATAAACTGTCCACTGGAGAAGTACGAAATGCTCCTAAACTGATTCTTAGTCCCTGGTTGTGTATGGTGTCGAGCTCTTTGAGATAAGACTCGCGGGCAGACCCATACACTATACACCCATAATCGAGTTTTGATCTTATTAAAGCTCGATATAATCTGAGCAAGACCTTACGATCTGCTCCCCAGTCAGTATTTGATAAGACTCTCAATATGTTGAGGGCTTTCAGACATTTCTTTTTCAGGCTTTTTATATGGGGGATAAATGATAATTTCTTATCAAATATCAGCCCCAAAAATTTGGTTTCATCCACAACTGGAAGGCGATTGCCATCCAAATAAAGTTCTGGATCTGGATGCAAACCTCGTTTCTGACAGAAATGCATGCAGACAGTCTTGGATTTCGAAAAACGAAATCCATTTTCGGTTGCCCATTGTTGAAGTGAATTCAAACAAAGCTGCAACTTACGTTCGATTATCCGCATGTCTGTAGAACCATAGCACATCTGAAAGTCATCAACATAAAGAGCGCCGTTAGTACCTGGTTTAAGGCACGCTGGGATGGTATTAATTTTTATTGAAAATAGTGTTGGCGACAAAATACTTCCCTGTGGAACCCCCATTTCCTGAGGAAATGGGTCAGAGAATATTGATCCCAGTCGTACCTTAAATGGCCTATCTTCCAGGAAATTTTTAATGAAGATAGGTAAGCGACCTCGTAGGCCGAGGTTATGGAGGTCGCGCATGATACCATGTTTCCATGTAGTATCATAAGCTTTCTCCAGATCGAAAAATATAGCAACTAAATGTTGCTTCTGGATGAAAGCGTCCCTGACGAACGTTTCAAATCTGACGAGATGATCAAGAGTGCTCCTTTGGGACCGAAATCCACATTGGAGGTCATTAATGAGGTTGTTGGACTCAAGGTACCAAACAAGCCTTCGATTGATCAATCTCTCCATGGTTTTGCAAATACAGCTAGTTAAAGCGATCGGGCGATAATTGGTAGGATTCGTATGATCTTTACCCGGTTTAGGGATGGGAATGATTGTGGCTTCATGCCACGAAGGAGGGAAATTCCCATCAACCCAAATCCGGTTGAAAAGATCCAGTAAGATGAGGAGTGTTGGAAAAGGTAAATGCTTTAAAATCTGGTAGTGTATTTAATCTGGACCAGTTGCAGTATCCCGAGCTCGCTTTAGCGAATCTCGAAGCTCTGCAACGGAAAAGGTATCATTATAACATTCATCATTGCGGGACTTAAAATTAAGTCGCCTTTTCTCCTGTTGTTGTCTTATGCCTCGAAAAGCATCTGAGGAGAAATTGGATGATGAATTGAATGAAAAATTACTGGCCAGAGAATTAGCAATATCAGGGAATGTTGTTAAGGTAGTATTATCAACATTGAGATGGTTAACTGATAATGCACTACTTTTACCTTTAATCCTACGAATCCTATCCCATACCGACTTAGATGTGGTACGGGAATTTATCCTGGAGACATAACCCTGCCATGAAGATTTCTTTGCTTGACGTATGGTTCTACGGGCTTTCGCCCGGACCATTTGGAATGCCGCAATATTCTCCATGGAAGGATGGTTCTTTAATCGTCTCAGGACACGATCACGCTCTTTAAGAGCGGATTTGCAATCATCGTTAAACCATGGTTTATTGAAACGTTTTGGTTCAGTCGTGGTTTTGGGAATCGCCTGCTCAGCTACATCTTGAAGAATGGAAGTGAATAAGGCCATGGGTTCATCTGCTTCTTCTAACTCTTTTGCATCAAAAGAGAAGAGACACAAAGATTCAAATAGGGCCCAATCGGCCTTATGCAATTTCCACCTCTGCGGTCTTTCGACCGGAGAGGGACCATTATTATCAATTAAGATAGGAAAGTGGTCACTACCACATAGATCTTCATTTACTCTCCATGTAAAATCCTGAAACAGGACCGGAGAGCAAATGGTGAGATCCAGCGAAGAAAAAGAAGCTGTGGCAGGATGTAGATAAGTAGGCGAGTCATCATTTAATAAACACAAATTATTAATGTTAATGAAGTCCACTATTTGTTTACCTCTGTTGTTATCATCTGGACTACCCCAGAGGGAATGATGACCATTGAAATCTCCCGTAATAATAAACGGGAGAGGAAGTTGTGCAACAAGGTCATCAAGATCTCTGGGATTAAGATGTAAACTTGGTGGAAGATATACAGAGCAGAGTGTTATAGGAATATGCAAAGTCACCCTAACTGCAACTGCCTGTAAAGGCGAGTTGAGAGTGACTTTACTCTGAGGGATATCTCCATTAAGAATAATAGAAACACCCCCATGAGCTCTACCATCACCAACTGCATGATGATGATAACAAACGAAATGTCTAAAAGACAAAGAGTCAGAATTCCGTAAAAAAGTTTCCTGTAAACAAATAGCTAAAGGATTGTATTTTTGAATTAAAAGTTGGACTTCATTAAAATTTGGTTTTAAACCACGACAATTCCATTGAATAATGGAATTTAACATTGTCAGGGAATTTTATTTTTTGACGGCTTCCCATGCGGGTCCGTATGGACATCCGCATAGGTAATACCGTCCATCAGATCATCCCCATATCTATTATAAAGGGAGATAGGGTCTTTTGAACCCTTTTTCCCTCCCTCTCGAAACTTTGATAATTTTTCTTTCTTTGATGAAGAATTACCCTTTGACTGTGACCCTGACCCAGAAGAACTGGAATCAAGGATGACAGGTTCAAGGGGAGGCGAGGGGGGTGATCCCTTGCCGTTCTTGGAGGAAGAGTTAGGAGCAACCCCAACAACTTCAGATTGAGGCAAGGTGGATGAACCCTCGCCAGTCAAAGAAATGATAGTTTCGATCGAGTCCTCATTTGTTTGAGAGGAGCCCGATACCCCTTTAATATGATCTGACGATATTATAGAGAGTTTCCCTTTATCTGGCCAGGTTAAATCTGTCTGAACAGAGATGCTTTTGGTAGATACCTTTACTGCGCCTGCAAAGGATTTCCCTTGAGATGGAACGGGAAAAAGCGCAGTTAGATCTATTTGCTTTCGAGCATCGAAATAAGGTATTTTCCGCTCAGACATTATCTGTTGAATTCTTTTTTCTTTTTGCCATACTGGACATTCGCGAGAGTAAGCAAAGTGCTTACCCTTGCAATTGACACAGCACAACTCCGCCTGGCAGGTAGCGCTCTCGTGGCCATCATGGCCACAGCGAGCGCAGGTGTCCTTACCTCTACAGACGGTTTTACTGTGTCCAAATTTCTGGCATTTGTAACAGCGAAGTGGGTTACTGATGTAAGAATCAACAGGTATGTTAAGATAACCTGCCTTGAGAGTCTTTGGAATGTCGGGACGATTGAAAGTGAGGATATAGGTGCTTGTGGGAATCACCTTATCTCCTCGGCGTACACTTATTCTTTTAACATGTTGGACGCCTTGAGAAGAAAGATATTCCACCATTTCTTCCTCACTGCTGCCTTCAAGATCCCGACAGCGAATTACACCTCTACTCGAGTTTAATGACCTATGCGGAGACACCTTGATAGGAATGTCTGCTAAGGATGTGGATTTAAGCAGCATGGTAGCATGCTGTTCCTTAGCGCATTCTATCAAAAGAGTTCCGTTTTTTAGTTTTTTAATAGCCTTGGGCTCACCGGCTAAGCCAGCTATGCCCTTGGTTATTAAGAATGGTGATATTTTTGATAGGTCCGTAGAGGGACTCTCAATTAAGAGAAACCTCGGCCATGTTTTTGATATTTTTAACGTATTTTGAAATAAATCAGAAACGTCCTCTGTACTAGAACGTTTCTGTTTCTTTTTATTAACTGGTGTGGGGGGGATTGGGGAATCCATGAAATATTTTTTTGAAAATTCACCCCTCGTCGTCCCCCAGGTTACTTCCCTGCCTACCAGGGGGAGGACTAGCACGGATGACCAGTGCATTGCCTCAGGGCTCGACGAGGGGTATACTCAAGCCAGTAAGTATAAATACTTAGCCAACCCGATTGACCCGAGCCGCCGCTCTGTAGAATGTACTCAGGACACAAAGGTAACACTTGCTGAGTGATAACAACAAAGCAAAGAAATTGGAAAAACGTACATTCTATAGAGCTAAAAACGACCAAAGCCGATTGATCAGAGTGGGCCACTCTGACCTCCCGTCTAGGTGAACCATGGGCCAAAGTAATGTGTTGCAGAGAAAGGGCTCGCAAGCCAAATCCCCACTCAATTACCAGGATTCCACTCTCCACCGACACGGGTCGCAACGCACGGCAAACACGTTGCCCCATTACAGGGATCCTTTTAGTCGCCTTTTACGACACGCAGGACATACGAAGGGTATATTCTTATCACCCCCTACACCCCAGGGGGGGTCAAGACTGGAACTCTTGAGACTAATTATTACCGGAAAACATTAAACATCATACATAGAGAACATCACGTCCGACAAACAGAGTAACAGTCCTGAAAACGGGATGAAAGCTAGAATATTCTGTCAATGTACAAGGTGGCATTTTAAGAAATTGTATTTTAAGATTAAGAATATACAACGATGTTACTAATAACAATTAGGGAGGAAAGATTAAAATACAAAAGACATTACAGTAAAATTAAACAATAAGATAACTATAAGATAAGTAGCGTTAAAACGTCTAATTAATAAAGAAGGATTAATGGAAACATAGGAATAATAGAAATTTTTAAATGAATAATGAACATTAGGAACATTAGAAATATTGAAAGGATGAAATACAAACAATTCACAATTTTATTACTCTAATAAAAACATTTAAATCCCACTGAGATTTGTACAAGATGTAAATTTGAATAAATAATAATATCAGTGTTTCATAATTTAATATTGTTGCTTTTTTCTAGATAATTGTGATAATGACACTGAATGTACCAATGAAACGTGTTTCACTGTTACAGAGAAATGTAACTTCAAGAGAGACTGTAACACCGATCTGGATGAACAAGATTGTCGTGAGTACTAGTCTCTTTTATGGGATATGTTATCATATTCATGCGAACGTTGCTGTAGGGAGAATGTTTGATTGTGTTGTGTGTGTGTGCAATAATTTATAATACAGAATCTTTCATCACAGTGGGACTTTAATGGGTTATAAATGTACTTCAAATTAGATTTTAGGGGAGAGGGTGGCTACATGGGTCGACACACTGAGGACACACTCGACATTCTTTGAAAGGGATTCGAGTTATCAACCACCGTTATCTAACTATATTTTGGTCGCGTTTATATCATATTATTCTAACCATAACCATTAGGTAATATTGCGATAACAGATTGAGTAATAAACCATTTTGCAAGTAATATTGGGGCATGTTTTTGTTTTCATTTGCATACATCTTGATGCAAAGTTATCAAGCCCTTGATTATTGTGTACCTATACTAATTTAATTTTTTCATCTACCTGTTGTATGTTTTGATTCATCGATCAATCGCAATCCAGTTGAAATCAATACAATACACATTAAATTGGCCGACGTGCTGCTTATGCGCATTATTTAACTTTAAAATGTATTTAGTCACTTAACATCCATTGCCAAGGGTAAGCACTAAGGGGTAATATTTGTTCACGGGTAGAAAATAGCGCTAAACGCAATGGTCTAAATGCCATTGACATTGATATAGCTTTACTGTCGGTTTAAATGCAAACTGAAACGAATGAATTCGTTGCCCTAACATGACGAATCTTTTAGTATCTGCCACTTTGAGCATGGCCAAAGTTGTAAGCATTGTGACTGGACAGTGGTTCTGCGATGACTTTCGGGATGAGGGTTTGTGATTGGCATTGCTAAATGTAAAATGACCCACTCCTTTGAAACAAAGTTAACAAACCAACATCAGTGATGAAATCACAAGCCAGCAAGTAGAAACATGTGTATTCAACACGTTGTATGGGCATACAATACGGTCACGATGGGATGGCGCATGCCATTTCTTTGACTCTATAACTTTTGACGTCACTTGACATCGCCGTCTGGGGAGTTGTCAATATTTGACGTAAAGTCCATTGGCATTGTAAATGCTTAACCGGGAGTTTGGTTTTTAATGTGGTTGATTATCCAGTATCTTCTGGTCAAGTCAAGTTAGTGTTGCACCCCTTCCCACAAGAAATCCCATAATTCTTGCATTAATATAAACAAACATGATAACATAGATAAGGCCCTTGAAGAGAGAAATTTTACAGTGTTGGATATTGATCTGGCATGCAATCAATTGGATTATTTGAAATGACATTCTTAAATTAATTTCATGGGCGTCATCATTTTGTTTAAGGACAGACGACCACCATCTAGACGGGTGCATATTGTCATCGCGTCTTTATAGTATTGTCAGCAATGACTGACATGTTCCCGAGTTTCCCTTAGCTCTATAAAAAGAACTGTAATTTCATTGGATGATTGTTTAGCACGGACTAAATACCCAGGTTTAACTTAATTTAAATAAAGTAACTGAAACTATGAACGCGTACAGACAAGTTATCAACTTCCTGTGCGTTCAGCTTATCTGTTGTGCCAAAACACAACCCACTCTACCACATTGGTGTCAGAAGTTTAACTTACAAATTGCTGTAATATGTTGAAATTACAAAAGAAACCCCATCGACTGAAATTTTAGATAATTGGAGCCGTCCAAATCCACATTCTCCATGACAGATAATTATTCCCAGTGAGATTGTTTCTGTTTTAACTATTTAATGACCTGTCGTTGTTTATTTTTATCATACAAAGACAAACTTCAGATGCCATTTTTCCGGTCGAAACTATTGTACATAGTCTGTTTCATATTAGTGCAATGCCGGTATTCACGATACCCGCGGAAATTGTAATTTATAGTTTCCTTGTGGTGGCCTATATGGGTGTAGCTCTATGTTGTCACAATTAATTTCATTATCAATATGTTGTCAAATCGTCTCAAAGCATACTGTGTTGTTTGGTGATGCAATGGTGTTTTCATTATCAATTTGGTGTTTTATTTAAGTCTAATATTAGAGAAAAAACATGACAAAATAATATTTTTGCTAGCACTTGCATCGTTAAGCCATTTTAATGCGCTCTTATATGAGATTTTAGAAATAACAAGCTAACTGTTCCCCGCCAAAATAATTGGATGACACATATTATTTATTGCATTTTTTTCAAAAGTATCAAGCAATCAAACAGATTATCAACTATACACTAAGTTTCATCACTCTCTATCGGATAGAATCAAAGTTATCTTGCCCTAAAGCACCGTCCAAAGAAATTGCTAAGCTCTGCTTAGCTTTAGCTCGAAATGTTAATCATTGAACTCAGTCAAGTATTGCACAATCAAATTGCTTATCGCCACCTTGCATAAACAGGAAATTCCCAGCATCGAACTTAGTCATGGCAATGATTTAATGAATTAGTATTCGGAGTTTTATTGCTCTCACTTCTGAGGTCAAAAGTTAGGAAAAGAGTTACACTAGTGTTACAATACAACATAAATATTTACTTCCATTGCAGATTCAACATAGCATGATGTATTATGTTTTGCTTTATATCTATCCTCTAGAGAATTCCAGATCGTTAATTCGGATTATGTTTTCAAGATTTTTAGACTTTGTATCCGTGAAGACTCTAATAATCATCTTTGGAGCCAACATTCTTGCTCACATTTACTAACGAACGGAATTGACAGCAGACTTCGATCCTTTAATCTGCAGAAATAGTTTCATAATGCTTTTAAACAACTATTTGTGAATGATATAGAAGTTAGTGTTTTTGAGGGGGGGGGGGGATTGTGAGGGAGTTAGACTTTTTTTTAAATAACTAACAGTTATATTTCAGCAGGGATCAATGAACGTAAGCTTTATCGTCTACATACACCGGGTGCTTTTAATATCAAAATACGAGCTTTATGTATTTCGCATTATTGTACGCGTAGTGTAAATTGGGATTAGGTCTAATCAAACGGAAAACTTTGAGGAATGTGTAACACAAAGGATGAAACACTACACTAAATGAAATGAAACGGTTGTCCGACAGTATTTTTGTCGCCCCAAGAAATGATATAACATATAAATGATATAAAGATGATGATATAACAACACAGAATCTAAATCAAACTAGAGTATCGCTCCGATCATTGCCCTGTTTGTCTCATCACTTTCTGGAAGTACAAAAATCTTAAAAATATATTATGCAAGAGCTAAATCGGCCTACCGTGGCTCTTTCTTTAGGTCTGAAATGTTATATAAATTATTAATTAAACATTAAAGGAGCTAAATCGCAAAAATGTGTGATCTAGAAATTACCACAAATGGGTCGCAACGCATATAATAATGTAATATGAATGTATACAAACTGATTTACATTCAATCTTTTTCGTTTGTACTCTAAATACGCCAGAAGTTTCAATCGATTGGCTATTTCGAGTGTATGGGTATTCCAGTCTACATAGCATTTATTGTGCATGCTCTCCAGATAAGAATATATTTTGTTTCGTTCTTCAGGTCCCTTGTGAAAAATGGGTCTGAAACGCGTGCGTGTACCAATGGTAAAATGTTTATTTTGTCTTAAATATGGGATGTCAAAGGCCCATCTTTTCCCACTAAAATGACAACATCAGTGTTGATTTAAATTGACAAAAAATAATTCGTGTTTTCAATGCCTAAGACTTTGGATGATATTGGGTTAGAGATTTAGCTACTTTAAATAACTGTTCGAAAAATCGTTGATTTTCTTTTTAGCTTGTTTATTATTCTCTAAATGTCACAAACTTTTGTCCGATTTTACAAACCGTTTAAATATATCACCATTCCACCGTAATGACGGCTGTTCTTTGTATGCAAATTGTGTAAATGTATGTAATGCGAAGATTGGTAAAACTTAAAATATAAGTTTATATCCCCAAAATCTCTTTTCCTTTTGATATATAAGCATTTCAGACCATAACTGTTTGGATTATGGTCCCTGATTGTACGAAGAAGTGCATTTGTGTTTAGCTTATTCTCTATCCATTAGGGGTGAAGCAATGTAATAAATCAGACCACTAGATTGAATATAAATGCTGGCAAAACCCAAGATGCTGGTCTAGAGTGCCGTGCTTCGAACTCTAGCTGGCCGGTCACCTCTGGCTTGCAGTTGGGGTTTCGATTCTTGGTGTGAGCGTAAGTGGCTAGGAGATAGAGGCGTCTTCTCAACCCCGTGGGTTTACTCCCGGTACTCAGGTTTCTTCCATCAGGAAAGACCCATGCGCGTGCACTGAGATAATGAAAATAAGACATCTTATCCGATATCACCTTCGGTGGAACCAGACTTTAAGCACTAAAAACAATATCACACAGGCATGCTAGGACTTTGATTGTGGTGTCTACACATAGGTTATTTAGATCAACCTATCCATGAACACCACTAACCATATTAGAAACAGATGACGCCATCGTCAAATCCGAGATGGCCACCATAGATGACCACCATAGATGACCATGACCATGACCATGAGGTATTTTGCCACTAATATAACATGCCATTTGGGAAATATACTTAGACTGATAATGTTAAGATAAGGTTTGTCATTAAATCATGTAAGAGGTCATTATTATAAACTAATGTATAGAAAGTGGTTAGAAATTCTTCGATAGTATTTAGCCAAGAATGATAATATTGGTGTCCAACCGTATGTTTTGAGGTCAAGGAATACACTGGAATCGTTAATTATGGGGCGATTAGATGATACTAAAGTCAAACATGCCAGGCAATATGATCTTTAACTAGTTAGCGGCGGTTGGGGTGATTATTGCACCAAACAAACCACTATGCAAACTTCGGCAGATTCCGGTACCCTACATCTAGCCTCGGCTGTAAGTAAGTGATATGTACCTACGCCCATTCATTTGCTATGCGGCCTCCGCTTTACTTAAACAAGAAAACTTGCCGCTTTTACAAAAAAGTTTCCAATATGGCGTCCTTTGTAGGGTGTGTATAGTTTTCGTTGTAAAGTTGTCCTTTGTTTAAAGAAAATCGGATATAAGTGAAAGACAAACAGCTTCAGACATGGAACGCTATGTGCGATTGTATCTTTATTCCTACAAAACACAAGACATCATGGACGCAGCCATTTTTTTAACCCGGGACCTTTAAAGTAGTTCATACAGCCGAGGTTAGATTATACAAGAATCTGCCGAGGTTTGCCGAGTGCAAACCAACGTATATCTAGAGACAAACTATATATTTCTGGATATGAGTGATACGGTAACACCACATACACGCCAACAACTTCCACAAAATTATCCTTTAGTCGTGTTTCTGACAGCACAAACGCTAAATACTGTCTAGTCTTTCCTAGTGCAGCTACAAGTACACGTACTACATAGGGTGTCACTCTTGAATTCACATTCGATTGCAATGTTTTCAATTTAATGTCCTTAACCCAGCAATACAGTTCCAGTACATTACGATCGACCAGTTCAGCACACACTGGCTAGCTGATGAAATACTTTTTCGTTCCGTACAAACACATCATTCGTTTTGGCCAGATGTTTAGATGGGGATGATGACGATATATTTCCGGGCATGGATGCCTATATCCCCCAGTGTGTTTCATGCATCAACTTGCAAGAGCTCTACCCGTAACACGAGAGAGAAATGGGGTTTAACGTCCACTCGACACAAACTAGGTTATTTTGGGACTAACATATGGTTTAATTTTATTTCGCTAATTGGCTTGCGCGTAGGGGTCTTTAGCAGTGGGAGGAAACCGGAGTACCCAGGTCTGTAATGTACAGAGGTCTAGAATTCTTTGTTTGAAACACGCTGGTATGGGTATCTGAAAATGGAAATGTGTCGTCACAATTCCTTCCCCAAACATGTAGTCTTGCCCAACGAATGGTACATTTGTAGGGAACGTAAACAAAAAAGCTCATCACTAGGCGTTAGTGCCGGAACTGTATTGCTGGGTGAAGAATATTACAACCCCCCAACTTAATCGGAGTCTGTCATGTGGCTCATCATATGGATGTAAGAAATGAAATGAAATGGGGTTTAACGTCCTACTCCTTTGCACCTAACCTGGGCTAATGGAAGACGGGCATACGCCATACAGTGTGCTATGGGGGAAATTTTACACGGGCAGCGGCGCTACGGTCTACTCTTATATCGAATTCCAACTGCCAAGGGATCTTTTACGTGCACTCCAATGTGTACAGGGGACCTCGGTTTTTCGTTCCATCCGAACGACTAGGCAGCTGTCCTTGGCAGGCCCTCCTTCTGCATCACTGACAAGGTGAAATCACGTCGGAAAATCGAGATAAACTTTCTCGGCCAATGCAAGAATCGAACATCCGACCTCCAGGCTAGCGAACCAGCGCCTTATCCACTTAGCCACCGTGACCCCTATATGGATGTAAGAGTGACACCCCTTGTAGTACGCTTGCTTTAAGTGGCACTAGTTATGGCCTAGAATGTGCAGTATTTTTTCCTTGTGCATTCGCAGATTACAACCTACCCACGAGAACGTAGCTAAAAACGTTGAGATATACTGATGTGTTTGTTTTTAGCTACGATTTGAGGTCCTTAATTCCAAGTTGCAAATTCAATTTCTTTATTAATGCATATAACACCTTTAAAATAAGATAAGTTAATACTAATATCACTAATTAAACTTACAGAGGCCAATGTGGTGGCACAACCATCGCCCAACTCCAAATATTCACATTTAAATTACTGAAGTCATATTTTTGTTCACGTGGATGTCATTTAGTTTGTTTACATTTTTCCACAGGCAATTGCGTTATTGATTGGCTGTTATAAAGCCTTAAATTTAGCGCACGCCTTCATAATGACAACCCCAGACTTCACTGGTCTAAAAAAGATGGCGGTCTTAGTAACAGCTTAACGCCTCGATTTTCAATACGATGATTTATACCCGTGCCAGGTAGGATTATATGCTTAATTGCAATTGGGTGTGGCAGAAATATTATGAATAACAACAATCAATGGTTGTTTTGATGAAAACTATTGTCAATTTGGCGTAGTATAATGCCCGGTGTGATTCAAAATCGCACTTGCAACGCAGACCCAAATGGGTCAAAATTTTATCTGGAAACACGGAGAGAGTTGACAACCAGAAAAACGATTGAAGGATTAAACTAAATATTACCTAGTTGGGGAGGGTTTTGCAGGTTGAATTCCAGAATTGATCGAGGTATTGAGTGGACCGTCAATCTGTAAACTACAATCAATACTCGATTGTAACACGTTAAGAATGCGGCGGACGCGAGGGTGTAACGAAAGATCTTCTTTGCACATGATTTTAAAATCAGAATTGTGACCCCTAGAGGTACTCCAAGCAAGAAACGCGATTTGTCGTACAATCAAGGGTCATAATTCAGGATGTTGCCATCCGATATTAGCGAATATAGAAATTTATTCAAGTTTCATCACAATCGGATCAATTTACACTATTTGCGTAGGAGAGGCAGCTATTTCGTCCGGCAGTGTAGGTTCAATTGGGACGAAATTAGATCTCGGCCACCATTAGAGTGTAACGGTGGTGCATTCAAACATTTATTTTTTAAATTCGGATATTTTTTTTACATCTATAAGAACCACATAATGAAGGAAGTTGCGATCCAATACATGCCTATATCGAAAAGAACAAAAATCTTTTGGTTATATAACCAAGTTCCATCAAAATCAGATGGAAATTGTGACTTCTAGAGTGTCCACAAGCCACAAACGTGATTTGTCGTACAACAAGTTTTGTCAAATGAATTGTGACCTGTATAGTGTGGACGGGCAACAATATACCTATACATGACAATGTTGGCGTATAAAAACTGTTTAAATTCAACGAAACACTTTCATAAAAAATAAATTTATGACAAATATTGATTGAAATGGACCAATATTGAATTTCATTTCGTGTTTTTAATTTCGAATATTATCGAGTACCATATTTAGCTCCTTTTAGAGTTACTTTCCTTTGTTAAATCAAAATGTAATCTTACTCCCTACCCCGTAAGGCGTAATTGGTGATGTATATCGTAATTTCTCATTTCGCTATAGCCGTTTGACACTCAGGATAGTAATTGAATTTTCAGATCATAACACAAGACATATTATATGTCGTATACGTTACCTTGAAGTTTATTTCAGATCTTATATTAATCTTTCTTCTTAATAAATATATTGTGATATCCTTAAATGATATTTAGAAGTAGGCGTATACTATTCATAATAACACAACTTTATAAATTTAATACTTCTTAATTTATTACACGCCACGTTTCAATACTCTTAAAGGTATCTTTATCAAGCAATGTTCAATAATGAATGCAACCATACATTGTACAGTACACCCATACGTAAAACAAATTATTACAACCAAATCATCAAAATATATAAGACATGATAACAACAATGAATTGTTGAATTACTAATCTGTTCCTTTTTGAACACATCTTCCTATAAATTTTAATTGTATAAACGGAACTTTGAGCTCAGCTAATGTTTTGAGGTAGATGTGGGGGAATGGGGTCCACAACATTGATATACCACATTTTCACACTATTCGCGTAGAAGCTGTGACCATTTTGTCCGGCAATTTTGGTCCGATTTTCACGAAATATGAACTCAACCTTCATTACGGTGTAACGGTGATATAATCAGACGGATAATAATTGTGAATTCCAGACGGACTACATGGTAAAACAGGCGATTTTTCGGACAATCAGGGGCCATAATTCAGGAAGTTACGATTCGATAAGCACAAATATCGAAAGGACCCAAGATCGTTGGGTTATAATCATGCATTTCAAGTTTCATCAAAATTGGTTCAAAAGTGTGACCTCTACAGTGTTCACAAGCTAAACACGTGATTTTTCGTACAATCTGGGGTGAAGTTACAGTCCGATACATGCCAATATCGAAAGGAACCGAGATTTTAAGGTGATAAACCAATAATTCAAGTTTCAGTGAAATCGGATAAAAATTGTGACCTGTATAGTGTTCATAAACAATAATATTGTGGATGGGCGCCATGACGGACAAGGGCGACGACAATATACGCTCACATAAAAATTGTACTGAAAATTTCAATCAAATTGATCCACTATGAGCCGAGAACTGAGCGGTTGAAATTTCCGCCTAGCCTCGATCATCATTACTAAAGTCGGTAAGACAAAACTAGTAGTCTCGGTTATCCAATTGTTCTTGACACGTTGATTGTGCACGCTTAAGTTGGATCACTAACTACTGATTTCTGACAGTCTCGCACTCTCGTTGAGGCTATAAATAGCCATAGCAAGCGTGCACAGTCGTAAAAAATCTATTGTTGACGATTCTGAATAACAATAAAATTTAACTTTTTGGTTATTACGGCATCTTTATTTTTTAAATTGCTTTATCATTAACAAGACCGTTAGGAGTGGCATATTTTTTTTAGTACAAATAATATCTCTGAATAACTCGGGTTGGGCACGAACGTGATACCAGCAGTAGTTTCATTTTACTTTTACAAGGTTCGTAAAACAATTGTCGAGTCGCCCACCGTGTGTTATTTCTAAATTCAATTTCTTCTTCCAGCTTTCTGTCATGTTTCGTAAAAAAGTAGTCTTGATTACTCAGGCCTGTCAAGTGTCTGGATGTTATGGACGACAATCCAAACCATTTTTCAGTATTATTTATGTATGGTTAAATGGTCATAGCTTATTAAGTACAACATGTTCGTTTATTTAGTGACTATAAATGTGTGAAACAGATTTAAGGGTTGGATATATATAAATATTGGGGTGTAATTGTTGAGCTATTTGGAAATATTTATTTATGGTGGGGCACCCTAAATTGAGAGTTGATTATGGTCTGGATAAGTTAATTAATGTCTAATTAAAAAGCCTAAAGCAAGACCTACAATAGGCATATTTTGCTCTTGCATAATGTATGTTTAGCAACTGTTATCTAAAAAAAATGGGGGGCTACGTGGGTAAGGCGCTGGGTCACTAGCCTGGACGTCTGGTGTTCGATCCCTGCATTGGCCGAGAAAGTTCATCTCGATTTTCCGGCGTTGTTCCCCCTCGTCAGTGATGAGAAACGGAGGGCTTGTCAAGGACAGCTGTCTAGTCGTTAGGATGGGACGAAAAATCGAGATCCCGTGTACACATTGGGGTGCACGTTAAGATACCTTGGCAGTTGGAATTCGATATAAGAGTAGACCGTAGCGCCGCTGCCCGGGCAAAATTTCCCCCATAGCACACTGTATGGCGTATGCCCGTCTCCCATTAACCCAGGTTAGGTACAGAAGAGTAGAAGGTTAAACACCATTTTATTTCATGTTATCATAATAGTTTTGGGTTGAGCACGTAAATTTAGGCGTTTCGGACATGAGCAACAGAATAATTATTTACTTCCGAAGAACCCTCATCACCTATTGCATATGGGAAGCAGTTTGCTTGTTTGTTGGGAATAGGCATTCGTAGACAAGATAAGACAGGGGTGGTGGTGCAAATGACGGTACCCCCCACCCTTTTCTATTGGAATTTTTATTTTACTAAAGAAGAGATCGTAACACAAACGTTCAGACTGCGGCGGGCTCGAAGGAATATCGAAAGATCTTCTTGGCACATGTCACAATTTCTCTGGGAATAAATTCATAGAAGTGACAGTATAATTGAACGGTGACTGCTTTATTCTAGGATGTTTCTAATTATAGATGTATACTTCAACATGGTAAAAAAACGAAATAGCTGATATTACGACATGAAAGGTGTTTAACGAAAATTCCTTAGTGTATTTATAGGATTAATTTGTTTTTCGATTTAAAAAAAATGTATACAGAACTAATGGATTATATAATAATATCTTTCTCTCGGGCGCTTTTGTTGAATTATTTAGAGATTTGGTATAATGTACAGAAATGGATTTATTTAATTAAAAATAAATTGTGATATATTTTAATCTTTGCAATTGGTGGACTATTATTTTGTGGGGTCTAAGTAAGTAGTAACTAAATGGTATCGACGAACTCTGGCAAAATTCGCATTAGACACACAAAATTCCCACTATATTTAATCTCAAAAAAAACAATACTGATTTTACAGTATAAATCAATATGCACTTGGTACAAAAACTTTTTTATGAATCAAAGATTTTTCTCATAAACAGGGATTGAAAGTTAAAGTAAATTCTTAAAGATACATTGACGATCCGTTGACAAAGGTGATTACACGATATTCACCATTGTCTTAAGATGACTGAACACAGTTTTCCGCCATTTGCTGTGAGACATACTGCGGTATATTAATTCAAAATTCTAACGTGCTTTCGTCTGACTTCTGTTCATGTAATTTTTAACTTCTATTCATTCAATTTCTAACTTCTATTCATGTAATTCTTAAATTAAGACAATGTATAATCCAACTTTATTTGTTCAGTGTAAATGTTTATTTTATTTTATCTTATTTCTATTATTAGGACGAAAAACGACTTCTTCATTGATGCTTTTCACGGTTAACATCAACGAATTTAGAATTTACAACTTCTGCCTGGCGACCATCATTATGAAGTCGTTTCGTGTCACCACTGCGTGCTCATTTGGTGATTGCGTATCTGGTCGGGAACATAATGTATAGTGTAATGGTCGAGAGCAAGACTTTAAGTATTATATTGATATTGCAAGATACCATTAAACAACTTAAAATACAGACATTATCTCGCACGTGCTTTTCAATGAAGGGGTGGTAGGTGAGCGCTTAACAGGCAGCACACAAAATTTTTGGCTCTTTATTTTTTGCTAATATTTACCAGCACAGATGTTTCAAATATATTATTTGGACTAGTTCGCAGGATTTAGTTTTGTGAATGAAAACAAATGGGCTACTATACTATTTTGGATGATATCTATATTTTGTTTCTGGAAAGTTACACTGAACTCATATTTAACACCCAAGCTCTGATGAATTCCACTAACCGGAATAACCACTACAGTAGAGATGAGCTATTGAAAATAAACTCATTAACAAATAATGTCATTACATTATATCAATTTGTAGTGACTACTATTTCTAACACAGGACTCAAAACTGAATGCATTAAACCCAAATGGGTACTCGTCAAAAAGCTTTCCTAGATTACATGGTACTGGTGGTGGCATTGTCATCATTTACAAAAGCTATATTAAACTTGTAGTGGTTGCATCACAACTTGAGCGTTTCACGCCTTTTGAATCTGTAGAATTTCTAGTAACCCATGTGTCTCAGACTTAGATTTGTTGGTGTTTATAGATGTCCATCATGTTCAGTGTCTGACTTTTATCAAGAATTTTCCCAGTTATTAGGAATTGTTTGTGTTGAACGTGGTCAGCTTATTCTCATTGGAGACTTTAATGTTCATTTTGATTTCCCGGACAAACCCGAAGTGAAGAAGATAGTGAATTTATTATATATCCATAATCTCACTCAACTTGTTGAATGTTGTACACATAAAAGTGGACACATTCTTGATTGGGTTGTTGTTACTCGTTCTTTTGAGAAAACAGTGAAATCTTGTGATGTCATCAGATGTCCGATCATTTCTGGATATTTTTATCTCTTGATTTTGAAAGCCATGTAGCTGTAGAACCACCCCAACTTGTCACATGTAGGAATATAAAAGACATATCTGTGTTAGATTTTATTAAGGATCTGACAGAATCCGAACTGCTAAAAAATCCTCCTAAAGACTTGGATCAACTTACAGATCTAGCCTTTACAACGTTGACCAACCTGATGGATATACATGCCCCAAAAGTCTCGAAGGGTGTCAGAATTAAGCCATCGCCCTAGCTAAAAATATGCGAAGGAAAGCAGAGTGACATTGGCGAAAATCTCGTTTAGAGATCCATCGACAAATTATGTCAGCCGCAGAAATGAAGTTAACAATCTACTCAAGTCTGCAAAGACCGAATATTGTAGAGAACGGATCGAGCCAAATACTGGTAATTCTAAAGCCCTTTATTCTTTTATGTTTTCTTTAATGGGCAAGCATGATGAAGGGAATCTCCCTGTTGTTGATAATGAAACGAGTCCCTCGCAACCGAATTCCGTAACTTTTTCCATGATAATATTGTCACTACCTGGCAGTCGATAAATCAACACGATTACTCTAGTCTTGCCTTTATTAATCCTGGTTATTCCGGTACGCCACTAAGAGATTTTACACCTTTTACTGATGAGGAAATTCAGACACTGGTGAAATCCTCAAAACCAAAATCATGCGAGCTTGATCCAATTCCGATTACCGGCATCACCAATAAGAGCCTTGTGACTGGTACTATTCCGACACTCTTCAAATCAGCTGTGGTAAAACCTTTACTTAAGAAACCACCCCTAGATCTAAATATTCTTCAAAAAATTACAGGCCGGTCTCCAATCTGTTCTTTTTTTATGGCAAGATGTGTGTCGATACCGTTTTTTTTTTCACTGCTGATATTGTTAAGATTTTACTGCAGCTTTCGACCAATAGACCACCATAAACTGCCTTTCCGTCTTCATAAAAACATTAGTATTAATGCCACTGTTTTGGATTGGTTTAGATCTAATCTGTCATCTTGCAATAAAATCTGTGATTGTCAACTCAAACAAATCAGAATGTGTTCCTCGAGTGTGTGGTGTTCCTCAAGGGCCTGTTTTAGGACCTGTTTTATTTACCATGTACACAAATTAGCGTGGGGATGTTCTAATTTAAAATTATGTACGTCACCATCTTTATGCTGACTATACCCAACTTTTATATTTACCCCTGGATCAGATCAAACAGAATTGCTCACAAAAATGGCTACCAGTATCGGACAAATTAAAACCGGGATGGATTTAAATCGCCTGAAATTAAATGCTGATAAAATTGAAGTTATCCTTTTAAGCTCCAAAACTCGATTAATAAAATGAGAAATGTAGTATTTGAAGTTACTTTCAATAACAAGAGAGAGAGAGAGAAATGGTGTTTAACGTCCACTCGACAGAAACTAGGTCATTTCGGGACTAACATATGGTTCAATTTTATTTCAATAATTCGCTTACGCGTTGGAGTCGTTAGCAGTTGGGGAAAACCGGAGTGCCTTGAGGAAACCCACGAGGTTGAGAAAACGCGCCACCAGGGATCGAAACCACAGCCGCAAGCCAGAGGTGACTGGCTAGCTAGAGGTCGAAGCGCAGCACTCTAAATCATCTCAACCCCCCACTTTCAATAACCACTCGAGTAACTTGAAGAAGATAATTGTTATTGTTTTTCGTACTGAAGCGAGGTGATTGTCTGTACACTGCCATTTACAACCAGTTGTTTAAGGTGTATTAATTCCATTTCTAGGGTCCTGTACCTAACTTTTCTAAACCTGTAAATCCAGAAAATTGTGTCTGATTTCCTACACCCTGGGAAAAAACGAGCAAAGTATTCATTTCTAGGGTCCTGTTCCTAAACTTTTTTAACATGTAAATCCAGAAAATTGTGGCTAATTTTCATACACCCTGGGAAAAAACGAGCAAAGTATTATACGTCTAACTTGCCGTGAGCAAACCTTGTGTGTGGTTAAGTCATGCTACGAAATGGGTCCTACTTATAAAATCTCCTTTGACTACATCACATTTCAATTGTAGAATTCCCCCCTCCCCCGCCCCCAATTCATGGTGAGTAAGTATATTGCAGTGCATTTTTTTGTTTAAATTGTGAGGTACAACCTTGACTACAAAATGGCAAAACTTATCCCCCCCCTATGACTACATCACTTTTCAAATTCAGGAGTCGAATTTCCTCAGACCAAAATTATGGTTTGATTGAGGATGATTGCATGGTTTAGTAACAATGAGATGCAACTCATGATTATAAAATACATGGCTTGGCTTATCTTCCCTTTGACTACATAGCTTTTCAATTTCAAGACTCAAATTTCCTCAGCCAGGTATTATGAGGTGATCGAGGACGATTGCATGATTTAATAAACTGCAGCACACAAGTAGGTCGTATTCAAAAAAAAAATCAGTGCAACTCTGGACAAAAAATGCTAAACATACTCTCGCCTGTCCAACCTCGTGGGTTTTCTCCGGGTACTCTGGTTTCCCCCCACTGCAAGCGAATTATTTAAATAAAATTAAGCCATATGTTTTAGTTGGGTGGACGTAAAACTCCATTTCTCTATCTCGCTAAACTTACTCTTCGTTGAACCATTACATTTCAATTACAGAAACAAATTTCCACTGTTCACAATAATGAGGTCATTCACCGATTCAGAATGATCGTATGAATTATTGGGCTGCAGTGGAAATGTTATGCTTTAGTGCAGTTATATCAAAGCCATGATTTGCATAAATTACCCACAAACATGGCATATAAAAATAAAAATTGACGTGAATGAGAGAAATGGTGTTTAACGTCCACTCGACAGAAACTAGGTTATTTCGGGACTAATATATGGTTTACTTTTATTTCAATAATTCGCATGCGCGAGGACTCAGAGAGAACCCACGGGGTTGGACAGGCGACCCTACTTTTTGACACGATCAACAGGGGATTCGAATCAACGCTAGCTGACTCATTGACAGGCTTTATGACACAGTGCGCACTCGCCACACCCCTTGATGCCATAACAACAACCATGAATGGTGTGATATAGGTTTTTTAAGGCTTACTCTTTTAGTCATTGTTCAATACAGAAAATAGTGGGTTTAATTAATCAAAATATAACTGATTATATTTTGAAATCTTCGGTACAGGCAAAAGATAAACAAGTTTAGGTAACGATAACAATTAGCCTGGATTACAGTGTACATCATTATAGCAGAACAAAACTCATGATTGTCTTGTCAACCTATTTGACAAAAGATCAATCATCCTTATGTGCTGTTTCAGATAAATGAAAAACTTAGTTCAGTTTATGTTTCATTATGCAAGCCAATCAATTTGAGGAAAAACCACAAAGGACCTTTAAAGTAAACTAAATTTGGTTGAAATCCCTTCAGTTCTAGAGAACTTAAAATATTGGATTTAACAGGTTTATTGTTTTTTACCATCAGTGAAGAGACTATAAAAATTATGGCAGGTTTTCATACCATACCATACATGCACAGCATTCTTCGTCACTTTCTTTAGGTCTGAATGTTTTCTAAAATATTAATTGGACATTAATTAACTGATACAGGCCTTAATCAACTCTCGATGGAATCAAATTTCTCCGATATTAATTAGATTAAAACGGTTCAGCGATACTTTGATTTAATCAAATATGGAGGAACGAGACGTAGCTTCGATCAACCAGGACGGTAGTTGAAATTATCGAACACGTCTGTCAAACTTTCAAAGTAATTGGAATGGAATTTTCAAATTATTTATTTTACATTATCTACTTTCGAACTATTATAGCGAGCATGGCTAGTTCTTTATCTAAATCTTTTAGATCGAGGCTAAATGGTAGAGGATAGAAGAGAGGCCACTGTTGAGCGAGGCCTTAACATATGGCATATTAACTATTTAAAGTAAAATAAACTAAACACAGATAATGACAAATTATACAACTTCTGGAGACCGTGTGATGACTAATACAGACGGACAGGTCTTCTGACTTAATATTATCAATATAGATGTATCATAATTATATTATAATATTATGTCCTATATCCAATTGATTTAATGCATGCCAAAGATACGAGAACGTGATAGGGTCGCGAAGGTCCTTACTGCGCTGCTACGGCGGCAATAAACGGTCTCAGAGCACGCAAAGATCACCATAAGAGTTGTTCAAACGCCAGATATCGCGCTGTGGTCTCCATGGTCGACCATGATCGCTGAGTCACGGTATGTTCAAACGCCAAGATTCTGCCATATGATCTGGAAAGCTGGGAGAACTTGGTGGGTCGGGAGACAAGCGTGGTAACATCTATGTCAACGTAGTACACGCGTGGCAAAGATGCTTCGAAAATTGTAACATTTGCAACGGTGCCGTCATGGCGTCTTCACCACATAGCGTTGTCACGGCGATGATTCCACTACTGTTGCGCGATTGCACAATGACCTCATGGGGCTACCACAACGCCTATGACGATGTTATGAGATAGCCACTACGTTTATGGAGTTCTTAATACAACCATGGAGCGGTTCCCAAGCTTGCATTGGTGACCATGCTTTTCATGTGCGACTTGTTTTGAGAACGGCGATTCAAAGGTCATCATGAAATTTCTATGTTTGCCACTTGGAACTAAAGGCAACAACTCGTAGCTAAAACAAACACATTTGTATATCTCAAGTGTTTTAGCGACGTTCTCGTATAGGCCAGATTCTGACATCGATTATCGTGTCATCCTTGCTCCGACAACTGGAACGTTAAGAATTTAGAAAACAAATAACTTTATTAACGCATTTTGAAGCCTCACGAAAAAGTTCCTAGGTAACGGCGCAGCAGTTATTGCTAAATAAATAGTTTAATTTTGATATTGTCGGTGTTGATTAAACTGGTCATGTGACACGGTCAAAGGTGACTAAAGGGACCATGTGACGCATCTTGACCAATAATAAATCAACAATAACGAAAGTGGCAGCCCTCAGTAAATATTGTTTTGCTATCATTCAAAGCTTATGTTTTACGTTTTAACCTGCAACAAACTTCATGTGTACAGCAAAACGAAGGAGTGGAGTGAAAAAGGAAATGTCGACAACGGTTAAAAGAAAGTGTCTTATGCGTTAATGATTTTAAATAATAATCCAATATTTGACATGTACACTTAGGTTTTCTGTTTCACTCATATTTTGGGGCTCAAAGACCGGGTTTCGGTGCAATTTTTTTCTGTATGTTTCAATTATATTGTATGAACACTTTTTTGGCATTAGATTTTAAATGTTTTAAGTATGTTTCTTTTTAAAATAATGTGTATTAAAACCCTCTAAGTGAAAAACATGATACTGAGCAGACAGACGTACATGTTTGTAGTTCTTAAAAAAGCACACAATTTAAACCCTTTTCTTACCAGACCGCTGCTACCTAGCCAATCTGTCAAACCCTTGTCTAAACTTGGAAGTACAATTTAGACAATTGTATTGTAAAGGAGGAAAGGAAGTGGAAATTGATTTTGGTGCTTGGGTTAGAGGGGGCTGCAAGAACATAATTTGGTGTCTTTCTGAAAATTCATTTTGGTATTAATAATTAACCGGAGATGCAGTGGGAAGTTAAACACACTACAGTGCAATCAGGTCATTATAAAGTGTGGTATGGGGGTGGGGAGGGGTGTATGATTTTATTCATTTTCATATTTTTTTCTTGTTAATAATTACAAGTTTAAAGTATGGAAATAGGCCATTCAATACTTTAAACGTGTAGTTATTTTTCAAGGAAACATATGAAAATGAAAAGTGTAATTATTTGTTTTGAGATTAATAATACAAAAGCAATGGTCGAAGTATGTGTATTGGACTATGAACATGTGTAATTTCTGTCATAAGATAATATTACAACAGCATTTGCCTAATATGTGTAATGACATGGAGTAACGTGTGGGAATGGGAGAGTGGTGTAATATGTATTAAGAGATAAATAATACAAAAGCATTTGCCAAAATCTATGGAGTAACATATGGGAAAGAGGGAGGCCAAAGGGGTGTTATTTGTGTTATGAAATAAGTAATACTGAAGCGCTGGCCAAGTATATGTGTATCGGACTAGGGAGTAAAGTGTGCAAAAAAAGTATACTAGTAGGCCTACTGTTTGTACTTGTAACTAATGACCCCAGTTTCAAACGTAGCATAGTAATTATAAATAGATTGTAGTTCAATGCAGAGTGAAATTTAATTTGATTTAACAAGATCCGTTTTAATAAAGACTAAACTGGGAAAGTTATTTTATTGACAACTAAAAATAAGCGAGTATTTGTCAAGGAAACACGTTCAACCGTGCGCTATTCTCCGGCGAGTTCGGGAGTTGGATTTAATTACCGCGTAACTATTAATTTACAAAACTTGAATGAAAAATATTATCAAACTATGTAAAATTGATATTTACGCTATCAAGGTACAATTAAGATCAAGTTAGAATCGAAGTTTTCATACGTTTAAGTTTAATTAAAGTGTGTCGTGTAGTTTTGTTTACCGTAGTGTCTAAAACATCTCACGCAGTTCGTGGAAAAGACCACGTGTTTTAAGTGTTTACTTACCGGTGATTGGCTACTAAAAAAATACTACGTAACACGCTAGTCTAAATATAGTATAAAAGCAACTCTTCGCGCAACAAACAAATATGATCAAAGAACTAATTTACTGCTTCTGTCCCATCTAGGAACTTTTGATATAATGTTCAGAACATTTAGTTCTATCATTTAAAGCAAAAATATCTTAAAGTTCAAAAGTCGGAGCAAACTTGGTTTTCTGTTAATATATATCGATCACAGATACTGTCCTAGTAGCCAAGTGACAAGACATAAAGTGATCAGATGGTTCCAATCTGAGGTAGCTGTAAAAGAACGAGTTGGAAATAGTCATTTTCAGGTTAATAAACCACCGGTACGAATAAAGAATTTTGTGGACTTTTATGATGGTACCATATGGTCTCTAACGAACAAGGTAAACTGTAACTGGTTATGGCACTGTCTGATGAAGCGTGTGGTTTGCAACCCAGCACTAATTTAAAACCAGCGGTTGCCTGGCAGGTACGCTCACATTTTGCAAGAGATGGATTAAGAAAGGCTAAAAACAAACACATTTTTTTTGTACAATAAGGGGCAATAATCCAGAAATTCATAACTTGAAATGGGCAAATATCAAACCTTGGTACTACACAATTTGGTACAAAGAGAGTTCATTTTGTCGGGCAGTTTCATTTCGATTTTCCCGCAATTCGAATTCATCTTCATTGTGACCCCCAGAGAATCTGCAATTTAAAAATGCGATTTTTCGAACAATCAGGAACCATATTCCAGACAGTTAATATCGGGTATCCGCGATTATCAAAAGGAACAAATTCTTAGTGTGCAATGGTGATATATTCACACGTTTTTTTACATCGAATAATAATTTTGACCTCTAGAGGGACCGCGATCTTTCGTACAATCAAGGGTCATAATTATGGAAGTTAGGATTCGATATGTACGGAAATCGTAAAGAACCACGATATTTGGGTTTATTTATGCATTTAAAGTTTCATTAAAATCAATTTTTACACTATTTGCGAACAAGGGGCGGTCATTTTGTTCGCCAGTTTCGGTCCGATTTTTACGAAATTCGACCTTAGCCATCCATAGGAAGTAACGGTGATATATGCAGACATTTTGTTTTAAATCGGATAAGAATTGTGACCTCTTTAGGACCCAGAAGCTAAACGTGGGCGTGTAAGAACAATTAATAGGTACACAGATTTTTGTGGACTTTTATGATGGTACCATATTGTCCGTATAGTAACGAACAATAGAAAATGTAACTGATTTTGACACTGTGTGATGAAGCTGGTGGTTAACTTGAAATAGAGCACTAATTTGAAAAAAAACCCAGTATGTACAAAGATGTTTGAGGACTTTTATGATGTTAC
Source organism: Patella depressa (assembly GCA_948474765.1). Lineage (NCBI taxonomy): Eukaryota > Metazoa > Mollusca > Gastropoda > Patellidae > Patella > Patella depressa. Next base: position 54,591,956 of record OX419719.1, read on the forward strand.
CATAGTTACCCATGTCCCTATAGTAACGGACAAGATAAACTGCCCCCCCTTTTTTTTCCATTGCACCAAGGATTGTTTCGGATGTTTTTTGTAGTAAGCACATATTATCAATCTGCGTCTAAAAATTGACAGCATGTACGAATAATCCAAACCATTAGACAAAATTCAACGAATAATCCAAACCATTAGACAAAATTCGAAGTCCTACTTTAAATATAAAGCTTATTGAAAAAGTGCTCAAAATCAGCCTTTTTGGTACATATTTGTCTACTTTAATTTGAGAAATAATACTTTCTGACTATTCCATATTTTTGCCATTGTAGTGGTTTAATAAATACAAATATTCCCTTTTACAAACCACTACAATGGCAAAAATATCGAATATTATACTCGGTATTTGTCGTATGGTCCCTTTAAGGTTGCAATTTCAAACTGATCACCGAAAATGGATACAAACTGCTCCATTTCAGAGCATGTTTCCACTATTCATTTGGGGAAATATCCAGTGATTCTTGCTTATTTTTGGCTCCACTATTTTCAAAACCAGGAAAATACCTCGAATAACTTCACAGGCAGTATTTTGAAGATTACAGTTGTACAACTTGCCGTTTACTTCTGTACCTATGGTTTTCCCGCGCCGCCTTCATGGGTAATGGTCTGTCAGAGCATTCTTTCGCCGAATTTCCATTCTGATCCCTGGAGATCGTTTTCAGATTTTTCTATTGCATTATGTGTAACCGACCTATGCTCTAGTCAATTCGGTGTAAATCCCATCCCTATAACAAAATTCCCCATTACCTGACACTTTATAATCACAGTATTATGCTACGTATAAACAACGTGACTATTAATCGTTGTTTTGAATCTCCGGTGTATAATTTTATATTGAAATTATATATTACATTAGTATAATCCATTGGTTTGTGAAATGAAATTGGGTTTAACGTCCAACTATTCTGCCCCAATCTAAAATAATAAAGACGGACATACGTCAGGCAGATTGATCTCATGAATAATGTATGTTTAAGCGTAGTGGTCTTCATATTCCTGAAGCAATGGCCCGAGAAATCCCTCTCTGGCCATTGCTGGAATAGCGTCTGTTTCTTGATTTTATGCGGGAGTGTGTCTATTCTTTCCGTTCAATGAAAGCTATCAAGTACAGCAACATGACAGTCCTTCGTTTAATCCAGGCGCGGATCAGCTACATAAAAAAAAATAATGCCTTGCATCAATGAAATTACATCACAAAGTGATCCTACATCAGTATAAAAATTATTTCTCTGTTTAAAAAGCTCAATTTGTTTGTATGCCTATGTAATTTAGAGACGATGATGGCAGATTTCATGAACAGAAACCTGGCAAACCCCTTCCTGCAAAAATTCCTGGATCCGCCCCTGTAATCTGGGTCTTCCCTAAAACTTTGGACAGTGATTTAAGGTATTAAAAACGGTGAAAGTATGTTCATTTCCAAACAGTATAGTTTACATTTCATTCGACTTGATAGCCTCGTTTGTCACGCAATTAGCTTTACTGCAGTATTCTGCTATGCACGGGTTAATTAGGCATAATAAAATCGTGAGCTATGACGTAACGTTATGTAAACATATTTGGTCCAATATTGGTACTCGTTTTAAATGTAAAGCTTTTGTAGGGCAGCTAGTGATTGGTTGGTAGACGGACTACTGACCAATCAAAATTTAAAACAACAATATCCACTCATAATAGCAGTGTGTAGTAGGATTACCTCTAATCAAACGCAACACTGCGCGGAGTATGAGTGGTCTTTAGCACTGTGACGAATCTGGGGTAGCAGGGCAGGTGACTCTTCTTGTCTCATAACCGCTTGGGATCAAAATCACGCCACTTGACTCAATGAATTGACTCAATGTCAGACCCGGTGATGTAAAGCGCATGCGTTAGACCACTCTACCTCCTGTAAGCGAATTTGTCAAAACCCTGGTGGCAAAGACTTTAAGTGTCATATAAATACAAGCACTTTATTATGAAAATTGCCAGTACAATTCGCCCCCCCCCCAGTCTTTCTTAATTTGAGACACTGATGTTGAGCAGGTTATACAAGATGAAATAACACCAACAACAAAGTCTTTGTTATTGAAAACCTATTTACCTACTGTCGCTCTACAGCAGGCATACATTTTAGCATTGTAGAGGACTTTAACCTGCACTGGATATCGGGATACTTTTAATTTTGGAAAAGGGCTCAATTAATTTGGATTAAAGTGTCTTTCACGTCTACGATCATCTATTCCTCCTTTTCCGTATACTTTGTTTTATATAAAACATGATAAGGATTGGTCGAAAGGAACAGAATTTTCGTAGTTTTTGTAAATGGTATATCACTGATTGATAATCAAAAAAGTGTTCATGTTTTATCTGAAGAACAATTAGTGGGTGCTTGCGATTTACAGATGGTAAATATCCTCATTGGGAATGGGTGCTTGCGATTTATATATGGTAATATCTTCATTGGGCTAACAGGACCGAAAACTTCACATCTGTATACGCCCACATTCATATATGTTCACGAACCTCATTTGTAACAGATTATCTTGAAACTTTGCAAACTATTCCTTATACCCTAAGGTGCACCCTTTTGTTTTAGGCGCATGCCCTACTCCCAGGGACAGAAACACGCCCATTTTCTCTTTGCATGTCGCCTACATGTCCACAATTTTCTTAATGGATTGTCTTAAAAGCTTCTCATACGTATTCCATCGTCAACACTGTTCATCACGTGCATTTTGTATACCGATAGTCCATTGGGCAATCATGCTATTTCATTGAGATTTCGTCTAATAGTTTGGATGCAGCGATTGCGGGTGTGGCACCAGGCAGGGTAAGCTTACTCTTCTGGACACCTGTTACCACTGTTTGTCGTGTATTTTGTACATGGTAAACAGTGCATTAGCTGATTACACTATTTTGCCTCGACCGTTTTTATTGGACTTCGAATTTTGACTAATGGTTTGGATTGTTCGTACTTGGTTTTATTTTATTTCTACCACTGGGTGGGTTACTCTGCAGGTGGATATTTTTGCCCCTTAAAGATGACATCTATAATTTTTGGTACATGCCCGAACCAATTTTTGTTTGTCTTTATGTAGCCTACAAGCTGCAAGTCTTTGCAGATCCTTTCTGTGTCTTTATTAGCCTACAAGCTGCCATTCTTTGCAGATCCTTTCTGATGAATGCCCAACCCCCGGGTCCTGCGCAAGGCCCATGTTTGCTTTGTGCGTTGCCTACAGGTTAGAATTCGTAATGGATCGTCATGCACTTAAAAAAAGTATTCCTTATAGCCTAATGACGGCATCTATTGATATTGGTACATGTCTCTAGGGACAGAGCCATGTCCAATGTTTTGTTTATCGTATACTGGCCGCAATTCTGAATGGATCATCTTAAAACTTGAAATATGGTAATTCCTGAAGAGTATAAGGGCGGCATCTATTGATTTTGGCGCATGTCCCGAACATGAAGACCACAATTCTGAATGGATTATCTTGGAACTTAAAATATACTTATTGATTTTGGTGCATGACCCCCCCCCCCCCCACAATACGGTATCATGATGCCGTTCCACCACTTTCTCCTGCATGCGAATTAGAGCAGACGTTTTGTCAGTTCGATAAAACTTCCTTCCAAATGGCACAATAACCATTTTTGTCCAGAAAACTATGAGCAGTGAAGTTGTATAGTGAGAGCTTTCTTCTGTAAAAGAAGTTGGATATATTCGTTCGTAGAAGAGTTAATACATTTTCGGGACCAAATCAAATTATAGCCTTTTTTATTCGTCCTATCATGACTTCTTTATTTCAGTTTTCATCTGCAGGTGCTCTTCAAATTTTGTTTTCCTTCGTCACTTCAAAATTCTCCAAACTTGTCAAATCGATCCTACTTTCGTTTTAAGTATTCAATAAAATAAAACCAAGTACGAACAATCCAAACCATTAGTCAAAATTCGAAGTCCAATAAAAACGGTCGAGGCAAAATAGTGTAATCAGCAAATATTCATAGTTGTAAATCCTTATAAACCTGTGTAGGTACAATTGTTCTGTCGTTACTGATGGGTGACGTTTCCGTTTCATATGGAGTCTCTTTGATCTGGAAATGTAAATACACACATTAAACGAACACTATTATAATCCCACACAATCATAACCGTTCATTGTACACATATTGGGGTGTAAGCATGTATTAAGTTTAAATACCGCCATTAACTAAAACATCACCAAGGAAAACACTATTAAGTTCACTATGGTTACTACAGTCACACTGAAACAAATCAGAAAGATGAGAGCATTCACATGCTTCGGTTTTAATGCTGATCTTGAGCTGATAAAATGTCCCCAGATGTGGAAAATAATCTGTTTGAAGGGACAGACGTTACAGGAATATTTAAGTATTTCATAGCCAATTTTGTCAGAGTTGGATAATTAGAATTGTTTTTTTCTCCGCCATTCTAGGTGATTAGTACTCATATATAGGTATCAAAGTATCCCTTGAAAGTTTACTATCTTTTCAATTACTGCATCTTCATTATCTTTTGTGGTATCGTACATGTCAGTGTCACCAAAGAGATCTCAATGACCTTGCACCTGTCAGAAAAAGAATTTATGATACAGAGTGGTGAAACAATAGAAATGCTAGGTGTCTCTTCTCCACACATAACAACTGTTGCTGGTTTAATAGGCTTCATAATAATAACAAGCCAACAGTGAGGCTGATGTCCCCCGCCGAAATCCCAAAATAAATAGATGACACATATTAATTAATCGCACATTTATTTTTTTCAAACGTATCGAGCAATCAAACTGTACACGAAGTGTCATCTAAAAGTGTTTTATAAAGAAAAATGCTAAAGCCGACGAGAAAAATGAAAATGTACCCTAGTTAAGGGGACCCTAAAGGCAGACAAAAGGGCCCCCAGACGTGACAAAAGGGCCCCTCTGGCCAAGGGAAAGGGCCCTTGTGTCCGAGTCAATCATTTCTATACTGTCGAATCCATTACTGAATGAGAATGCAGCCATTGTATTGGCATAAAAATCATCAATCAAGATGAACCTAAGTTATCTTGTCCCAAAGTATCAACCAATCAAATTGCTTATCTCTGCCTACCCTAAGAAGAAAATGCTCATCTTCGAACTCCATCAAGGCATTTTGACATAATAAGCATACACACCAATATTGAACATTTTAACTCAATTCGAAGGAGAGTTAATGTGTTCCAAAGTCTCGGCAAATCAAATTGCTTATTGCTCTGCTTACCCCTAGCAGAAAATGCTCATTATCGATCTTAGTCAAGGTATTACTGTAATGAAACTATACACCAAGTTTCATCACTCTCACTTAATTAGAACTAAAGTTATCGTGTCCCAAAGCATCAACCAATCAAATTGCTTATCTCTGCTTACCCTAAGAGGAAAATGCTCATCTTCGAACTCCATCAAGGCATTAAAAGGAGAGTTATTGTGTTCCAAAGTCTCGACCAATCAAATTGCTTATCGCTCTGCTTACCGTGAGCAGAAAATGCTCATTATCGATCTTAGTCAAGGTATTACTGTAATGAAACTATACACCAAGTTTCATCACTCTCACTTAATTAGAGCTAAAGTTATCATGTCCCAAAGCATCAACCAATCAAATTGCTTATCTCTGCTTACCCTAAGCGGAAAATGCTCATCCTCGAACTCCATCAAGGCATTGACCCAATAAGCATATAAACCAAGTTTGAACATTTAAACTCAATTAGAAGGAGAGTTATTGTGGTGTTCCAAAGTCTTTACCAATCAAATTGCATGTCGCTCTGCTTACCCTGAGCAGAAAATGCTCATTATCGAACTTAGTCAAGGTATTACTGTAATGAAACTATACAACAGGTTTCATCACTCTCACTTAATTAGAACTAAAGTTATCGTGTCCCAAAGCATCAACCAATCAAATTGCTTATCTCTGCTTACCCTAAGCAAAAAATGCTCATCTTCGAACTCTATCAAGGCATTGACCTAATAAGCATATATATACACCAAGTTTGAACATTTTAACTCAATTAGAAGGAAAGTTATTGTGTTCCAAAGTCTCAACCAATCAAATTGCGTATCGCTCTGCTTACCCTGAGCAGAAAATGCTCATTATCGAACTTAGTCAAGGTATTACTGTAATGAAACTATATAATAAGTTTCATCAATCTCACTTAATTAGAACTAAAGTTATCGTATCCCAAAGCATCAACCAATTAAAATGCTTATCTCTGCTTACCCTAAGCGGAAAATGCTCATCTTCGAACTCCATCAAGGCATCGACCTAATAAACACATACACCAAGTTTGAAAATTCTAGCTCAATTAGGAAGAGAGTTATTGTGTCCCAAAAAGTGTGACGGACAGAAAGACGGACGAACCCATTTTAATAGTCCCCCAGCTTTTTTCGAAAGGCGGGGGACAATAATTTCCTTAGCTGTATTCAACTTTGATTTCAGTCTCTTTCTTGCATATATCTTTACTTAAAGTTACATTACGGGAGATAAGATAGAGAGATGACAGTTCGCACTATAATAGTTAAAAACTAGATAGTGTAAAGGTAATTTGCTGAAAATTTCAGTCAGATTGATCCACTATTAGCCGAGAAAAAAACGTTTGAAATATTCACATAGCCTCGGTCATCATTACTCAAATCATTAATATAAACAGCATAGTCTCGATTATCCACTTGATTGATTTAATTATCAACGGCCATTAAGCGGCATATAGGATTTTAATCCGCTAACATCGAAGGCTAGCCTTGACATCAAGCATTTATTATGGTCTGGATATGTTAATTAATGTCTAATTGATTATTTAGATAACATCTCAGGCCTAAAGAAAAACCTGTAATAAGCAGATTTTGCTCTTGCATAATGCTGTTTTAAGAGCGTTATCTGTATTGCTGGTTGTTGTTGAACATATTTCTAAACCCTATCGTAGGTTGAATTCCATATGTTAGTTACATCTTTAATAAGTTTATAACCCGGTAAACCTACATGTAAAAGGGTCTGTTTACTAAGAAGTAACTCTGTGACAGAAGTACTTTTATGAAAACAAGTCAACAATGAGGCTGATAAATAGATGACACATATTAATTACTCGCACATTTATTTTTTTTCAAAAGTATGGATCAATCAAACTATACACTAAGTTTCTATCAGATAGAATCAAAATTATCTTGTCCCAAAGCACCAATCAATGAAATTGATTAGCATTGCTTAGTCTGCTTAGCTTCAGCTCGAAATGTCAAAAATTGAACTTAGTCAAGACGGACATTTTGGCCAAAAATGGATTTTTGGGGAAATTTTGTTGTCGCGTGCGGGGTCAAGCATGTCTCATAATATGTTTTCAACAGATTATACGCGCCCTCATTCGATCCAAAATGACGGTCATGTTTTTAAACACGTTTGAGAATGTTTTTGGAACTCAGCATACGCGAAAACCTAATAAAAGACATTTTGGAACACATATCTGGTCCATTCGAGGACAAAACACTCGGAAAGATACATTTTTTGGTCGCCATTTTGAAAAATGCCAATTATCCGACCGAAAAAATCGAGGTAAACAAACGGTTTTTTTTTCAATCAATTTCGCCTAAGAAACACCTGCAGATTTTTTTATTTTTTATTTTGCCCCATCCCTAATTTCACCATATGATAAAATGTTTGGTGTTTTTTCAAAATTCCCTGATAAGCAGTGGACACATTAGCCGAATCATTCGGCGCCGAATTTTATTCGGCCGAATGGGTGGACACACCAGCCGATTACGTCACATGATCAAAACATGGCGGCGTCAATGTTTTCAAACAATCACGTGACTTCTCGATATGAGTGACGATTGGCTAATGAATTCTACATTCGGCCGAATGCTTCGGCGAAGCGGACACACCAGGCGAATATCATTCGGCCGATTAAATATTCGGGCGAATATATCAAACCTGTTTGATTCGGGCGAATCATTCGGCCGAATAACAGTGGACACACTAGGCGAATTTTGACGCCGATTGATTCGGCCGAATCATTCGGCTAGTGTGTCCACCGCTTTAGGAATTGAAGAATGTACCTATCCAATCTTTTAAACCAATTACGATTACAATCTGTGATTTAAGGCTTAAGCGCCTTCTGTACACGTTAGGATCAACAGTTGTTGGGGTAATTAGATTTTGGTGCACATTGGATCTTTCTTTCTGTGTTATAGCCCTAGCCTTTTACACAAATTGTGAATTATACTGCGGATCTCAGTGTTTGTTCCGATTGAGATGAAACTTACAATATATGTTCAGGATCAATCAAATAGGGCAATTTGGTGTGGTATGTCTTTAAAGTAGCTAAATCTCTAACTCAATATCATCGAAAGTCTTCGATGTTGAAAACACAAATTAATTGTCAATTTAAATCAACATTGATGGTGTGGTCTTACCAGTAAAAGAATTTCTAGGCCCCAAATATTAGCGAATTAGCTCCTTTAACGCAAGATATTTCGTTCCCAAAAATCGATAATCTTTAATTTTTGAATGAATAAGACAAAGAGTAGTCCTCAGAAATTATTTGTTCCAATTTTAATACTTATATCCATATTTGAACGATTTTGGTGTTGCAGTGCGCTGTTATGCTATTATCAGAAAAGAATAGATGGTCTTTAGATTCCTTCATAATTGTTATGGCAATATAAATTATTTCTGTTACTGGCGACATGATCTTCTTGAAACACGTTGCCCAAGAATGCGATAAAGCGTTCACCATTTTGTTGTAAGGATGTCATTGAAGTTTGATTTTCTTCACCCTTCAATAAATTGAGGGAGCTAAATCGCTAATATTTGGGACCTAGAAATTGACAGAGATGGGTCACAACGCAAATAATAATGTGATATGAATTGATATAAACTGATTTACATTCAATCATTTCCGTCTTTATACCCCCGTCAGACCGGAGTTGCGTCCTCACTGCGCTTCTACTGCGACAAAAATGGTCTCAGAGCGAGTCAAGATCGCCATAAGCGTGGTAACAGCGCGGTGGAAACACCAGATATCGTGCTGTGGTCTCCATGATCGCCGAGCCACGACGTTTGTTTTGAACATGCGCATATGATCTGGAAAGCTGCGAGAACGTGTTGTGGTCGCCAAAGTCCTTATTGCGCTGCTACGGCGACAAAAAATGTTTCCAGAGCGTGCCAAGATCACCCTGAGCGCTGTGGAAACGCGAGATATCGTTCTGTGGTCTCCATGGTCGCCAATGTTCCCTGAGTCACGGCGTTTGTTTTGAGTATGTCCAAAGCAAACTCCAAGGTCCTGTCATATGACATTGAAAACCGAGAGAGCGTGGTAACATCTCTATGAACGTAGCACACGCGCAGTACATACGTGGAAAAGACGCTGCGAAAATTGTAACATTTGCAACGGCGCCTTCACCACAACCCTTACGCGTTGACCGCGACCCCACCCAGCGCTCTGGGACCTTATGGCGTTGTCATAGCGATGTTACGATGATTCCACCACTGTTGCGCGACTGCATCACTACCTCATGGGGCTAAGCACATGACGATTTTATGAGGTTCCCACAACGTTTATGGAGTTCTTAATACGACCATGGCGCGGTTACCAAGCTTGCATTATTCGCTTGTGGCGACCATGCATTTCATGCACGACTTGCTTTGAAAACGAACGATTCAAAGGTCATCTTTAAATTTCGAAAAAAAATCGGACCAGCTTGCAGTCGCCGTGATCACGTGGTGGAAACGCACGTGTAGTCCAGATAAGACGCGATGGCCGCCGTTGCAAAGCTTATACTATAGATCTCAATCGAAACGCCATAAGCGCGGAGAGATCGTGACGAACCCGCCGCGAGAATGCTATATAAACGCACAGGTCGCAGTAAGAACGCGACTTTTTTAAGTTTGTAATTTGGGGACATTTTTCCGCGTTGTGTTCACGCTTGCCGACGACCTTGTGTATTTCCAGGCCGCCATTCGGTCGCAGAGCGCAGTAGGGTCACCACTCCGGTCTGACGGGGGCTTTACTCTAATTTCAAATCAGTTATGTTCGGCGAAATAGGGTCTAGCGTCTGGTTATTCCAGTCTACATAGTATTTATTGCGTATGCTCTCCACAGAAGAATATGCGTCACCATCTAGCCTCGTTCTTCAAGTCCCTTGTTAAAAATGGATGTAAAACGCATTGGTACACGATGGTAAATTCTATATGTTGTCTTAAATATTGGACATCAGAGCACATATTTTCCCGGTAAGATCACAACATCAATGTTGAAAAATAATTCGTGTTTTTATTGTCGAAGATTTTGGATCAGATTGAGACTTGGCTACTTTAAGACCAACCAATCAAGAGGCCCTTTACTGACATACCACAATTTATTTCATGCCTCTGAAGTGCATATAGAATTTTCTTTAATGGCCGACCAATTGATAAAATGTCTTTCGAAATACTTGTTCAATGCTGTTAAATTTCGATCTTAATGAAGTATTAAAATTTAACATCCGAGTATACATTTTTGTGTGTGACATTTTCAGCCTGTGAACTTCATTCTCACGGTTGCAGTAATAGTCCCAACGAACTGACAATCTAAATCATCTCGTAAAATAGGGTACAGTAGAATCTGCATTAGGCAGCCACCCACGGGAAATTTTAGGATTGACCGCTTAACGGGGGTGGTCTCTTAATAAAATCTCGAGTTTTTTGTGCTGACATCAATTAATATTACGCCTGGGTGCATTTGCATCGGTAAATTTGGCCGTCGCTGAATCTCGGACATAACTTCCGTAAACATGTCATTTTGTCCCAACCTTCAATATTACTGTCTATCATTGTCATGCATTCGATAATATTTATCCATTTTTGTAAAATCTCATGTTTTTTTTGTGCTGACATCAATTAATATTACGCTTGAATGCATTGGAAGCAAACACCAATGCAATACTTCAATTGCATTGGTAAATTTGGCCGTCGCTGAATCGCGGACATAACTTCTGTAAACTTGTCATTTTGTACCAACCTTCAATACTACTGTCTATCATAGTGATGTATTCGGTAATATTTATCCATTTTTGTGAAGAAAATCGATGAATTAATTTTATTTTATCAAAGAAGCACACGAACCAAAAAACATCGCTGATTTAGCTACCGAATCATAGGGGGTGGCGCTAAAAACGTCTATTTAACAACATAGCGGCGTTTAGTCGGTACTTTCAGTTTATTCAATCAGTATCAAATAATGTCCTCTTACGTGTGAAAACAATGATCAGGTTTGTCGTTTAATAAAACAAAAGATTAATTAACAGATAATCCCGGGTTAATTGGTATTTTCACATTTCTTTTTATCTGATTTGTGGGAGTCCAGCAAATTCAAGTTCTGATATGAAACCACTTTGGAAAAATCACAATATGGCTGAACTCCAAGATGGCGGCCAGAATAGTGCCCGAAACTCCTAAACGCGCAGAGCGTAATCGCATGCCGTGGTCAATGTACGGTGTCCATGGTAGGGGTTTTGGACATGTCTGATGATCCAGTATGCCAGAAATTCAGAATAAAGGGAGGAACCCACGGAACACAAACACAATCACCCGTAAACTAAAAAGAAGTATTTTCTAGGAAGTACTAAGAAGAGCATTCTGTTTTAATCATTATATATATCTCGAACCCGATTCATTTTTATTATAATTTTCGATCAATCCAATAAAATATCATATATAATTAAGTACTTATCATTATATCATAATATTATGATTCAGTTAGTTATATCATAATTTTCGTTACAACGCAGATGTTCAGAGCAGCCCAGATCATATGTGTTTTTCTCTACCATACATTACTGATAATCTGGGGGCCCTGAATCGTCACCCGAATTACCATGAGAATGTTCATATCTGTACGTGAAATTGTCCATTATTGCTTTCGCCTTCACCTCTGCAAATGACTTAAAACTCCACTCAAACAAGCTTCTCACATAATTTAATTCAACATGATTGGAATATCTACCTTTTCACTTTGTCAATATTGTTATGTTTTTTTTAACTATTATAGTGAGAACTGTCAACTCGTTATCTAATCTCCCAAAATGAATCTCCAAACCCAATTTCATTTCATAACCCAGATGGTGCAAATTCCATTTCATTCATGTTGTGCAGGTCAAGGTATTTGTAAACTCAATTAAGTCGAAGCATGTCGTTGATGCAAAATTTCGGACTACTAATAAATAGTCAATGGATATCGCGACAAGGAGGAATACGGATTCGTTTGATTTGACGACACCTCATTGTATTATAAAATCATAGCCAGTATTACACACAAATAACAACAGGAGATTATGACACGCAAATGCACATACGATATTCCGTTTTCCCTGAATACATATGGCAAGAGGTGGTAGAATCACATTAGTCCCGTGACAATTCTCTTTTCAGCTACTGCAAATGCTGCCGTTTAGACATTTTGAGTGGAAGTAGAAGTCTGTATAATGGGTCGACGATTTGATTCTCAGTAGCTTTAGGTCTCCTGGGAAGCAACTGACACTTTTTTGAAAACACAAGCATAAATTCAATTAGTTACTATACTTGCAACGTTAAACTCTGTGTTTATATAACGTTACAAATGATACAGTCTAAGACTCCTTACACAAGTGTTCAAATAGGTTCAAACGCACAATTGTCAACACATATGATTCCAGTTTGTATTGGAATAAGTAAGTCTATCACAAATACTGAAGACTGGGACACTAAAATAGTTACATCGGTAATCATTGTCTCCAGTAACGGTACCTCTATCTCCTCTTTATCTCCCGTGCTTGGTTTTCATCCGTACTGCGGTATTCACCCATCTATTCCTAATATCCATCATCTTTCCTTGCCCTCCCATGTTCAAAAAATTGTTTTTGTCAGTCATCAAGGCTTATCAATAATTTTACCTTCTAATCGGACGTTTCTCGATCTATACCTCCCTGTTCAACCTTGCCATCTCTCTAGTTTTACAAATCCTGCTCTATGTTGCCTAGCTTCACCCGTTTGTGCAAAATCATGTTCACGATATTCGGTGGTTTCTTTTCTGGCTAGAACCTTTTTTTTGAAACCCCGATTCTCGTCGAGTTCCACCTGTCTTTTTCATCCGTGAAATCATGTTCAAATTGGATTTGAAGTGTAATGTTCTGAAATTACGAACCCTATCAATATTCAGTGTCCTTCCATTCAGGAGTTAACTCCGCTTTCGGAAGCCCCTATGAGAGGATGAAACTTGTCGACATTTAGCATTCCACGTTTTGAGTGTTTTTTTTTTTAAATTTTGCGTGAATAATGAGAAGATTAATTCTATTGATTTTAAAATTTAATGTTTTCGTTCGCAGGGTTATCTACGTAGCATTACCATACAGTCTGCTATGATGGAACTTTTGTCTTGATAGTGACGCTACGACCAACTCCTTTCGAACTCCAAATGTTAAGGAGAGTTTAACGTACACGCCAATGTATACACGGGACCTCGTTTTCTCGTCACTCTGAATGAACGTAACTTATGGACATGCCAAACTATCTAGAGCTATGAGTGGAGGTTTCGTTTCTAAGTTCTTTGTGATTTCTGAACAGGTTGAAGGGGTTTAAAATTACATTTGGGGAAGGAAACGTTAGACTGTATTCCTCAAATAGATTGTTATACGCCCACATTTTCATGTGGACGTATTATGTCGTCGCCCCTGTCGTCCGTCCGTCCACAATTTGTTTGTGGACTCTCTACAGGTCACAATTCTTATCCGATTTTGACGAAACTTGAAATATAAGTTTATCCCCATAAGATATCGGTTCCTTTCGATATTGGCATGTATCGGATCAGAACTTCATGGATTATGGCCCCTGATTGTACGAAATATCATGTTTTTAGCTTGTGGACCCTATACAGGTCACAATTTTGAACCGATTGTGATGAAACTTGACATGCATGTTTATAACCCAAAGATCTTGGTTCCTTTCGATATTTGCGCTCATTGATTCGTAACTTCCTGAATTATGGCCCCTGATTGTACGAAAAATCACCCTTTTTAGCTTGTGGTCCCACTGGAGGTCAAAATTATTATCCGACTTGAAAAACCGTTTGATTATATCACTCTACATGGTAATGAAGATTGAGGTAAAATTTCGTGAAAATCGGACCAAAATTGACAGACAAAATGGCCGCCGTTTGTACGCGATTAGTGTGAAAATATGTTATATCAAGGTTGTGGACCCTATACAGGTCACAATTTTGAACCGATTTTGATGAAACTTGACATGCATGTTTATAACCCAAAGATCTTGGTTCTTTTTGATATTTGCGCCCATTGGATCGTAACTTCCTGAATTATGGCCCCTGATTGTCCGAAAAATGACCTTTTTAGCTTGTGGTCCCTCTGGAGGTCAAAATAATTATCCCATTTAAAAAACCGTTTGATTATATCACCGGTACACCGTAATGAAGGTTGAGGTCGAATTTCGTGAAAATCGGACCAAAATTGACTGAAATAATGGCTGCCGCTTATACGCGAAGAGTGTAAAAATATGTAATCTTTAAGTGGCATTTAGCGATCGGTAAACACATTAACAGAACACAGTTTTTATGGGTTACAATCACTAGTTTTATTCTAAAAGCACGACGTTTCGACAAGTATCCTCTTATCGTTATCAAGCACAATGTCATTTAGTGTGTGTGAAATAGCTTTATTTAACGTCCGCTTCCACCGAGGTGATATCGCAGACAATGACATTTAGTAAACTTGAGATCAATATATACAAAATTCATAGTGAAACCATAAACATGGATTAAAATAACAGTGCCAAAAGGGGGGATCTAAGAAGTAAAGGATATTTAACAACAACAACCTATTTCATGTATATGGCCTCACCGTTATGGCCTCATCAGCCTACAGGTTTATTCACGGCATCCTTTGAAGGGCCTCAAAATAGTCAATAACCCCCTACTCAACACTAGAGTTTATCTAATAAGTTAATTATATGGCCTCACTTTCTGTGCCTCATCAGCTTTAACCGGCCTGTTCAAGGTACCCTTTGAAGGGCCTCATACTAGTCAACAACCCCCTACTCAACCCCAGAGTTTATTTAATCAGTTAATTACTTTGTTGTTGTTGTTGTTGTTAAATATCCTTTAATTCTTAGATCCCCCCTTTTGGCACTGTTATTTTAATCCATGTTTATGGTTTCACTATGAATTTTGTATATATTGATCTCAAGTTTACTAAATGTCATTGTGCTTGATAACGATAAGAGGATACTTGTCGAAACGTCGTGCTTTTAGAATAAAACTAGTGATTGTAACCCATAAAAACTGTGTTCTGTTAATGTAAAAATATGGTATATCAAGGTTGTGAACCCTGTAGAGGTCACAATCTTCATTCAATTTTGATGAAACTTGAAACACATGTTTACAACATGTTTCGGATTGTAACTTCCTGAATTATGGCCCCTGATTGTACGAAAAATGACCTTTTTTTAGCTTGTGGTACCTCTGGGGTCAGAATTATTATCCCATTTAAAAAACCGTTTGATTATATCACCGTTACATCGTAATGAAGGTTGAGGTCGAATTTCGTGAAAATTGGACCAATTGACAGCTGTTCTTGTCAGGCCATCCATCCTTCATCACGAACAAGGGGAAACCACGCTAGAAAATCTAGATGAACTTTGTCACCCAATGCAGGGATCAAACACCCAACCTCAAGGCTACCGAGCCAGCATCTTACCCACTAAGCAACATGATCCCCAGTTGAATTTGAAGCCTACTGAAATGAACCTTTATAACCCAAAGATCTTAATTCATTTCGATATTTGCACATATCAAATTCTAACTTAATGATGTAGGAAAAATCACTTTCGGTATTGCTTGTTCTCTATCCATCTCTCGAAAATGTGGGCGTAGCCTGCCTGGCAGTGCCAGCCTATCTTTTTGATTCTAGATTCAGCAAATTGCTGTAAAATACATTGCTTTGCGGTCTTAATATCATAAATAAGACAGTCGATCGATAGGCTATAATTTAAAGGGGTAGATTTGTGTTATGTATAATGGTATTTTCCGTAATTTTGTTTATCTGCATTTGGTGTAAATTGTTTTTTTGCAGGTCATTTAAGTTCATATTATATTGAGTAACTCAAAAAAGAGCTTTACATGTCTTTGGCGTGTTTCATAACGACCCCATAACATATTTTTCTAAATTAGATTGGAAGTTAGTTCATTTTATTCTCATTGAGTCGTTTTGAAATGTGTATCATCAGACTTTAATGTTCCACAATTATTGCAAACTTCAATGGAATATCGTGACTGCATTAATACTTTGTGTTTCTGAAATCTCTTTTATGTATAGGATATTAACCTACCCAAGGTTGATATAAGAGAACACGCGGGCGAAGTCCAATGGTTCTCTATCATATCAATCCGAGGGAGAGTAGGTTTATATCTGACATATACAACTGACTGTAGTTTTTTCTTTGATGTCCATTGCAGTTATATCTTATAACAACCTCTCGTGACGTCATCAGAGGTTGATATATTCGGTTCATATCAACCACTGATGACGTCCTGACAGGTTGATATTTCATATCAACCGCTGATGACGTCATTACAGGTCGATATATTCGGCTCATATCAACCGCTCTTGACGTAAATGATCGAAATAATACAAAGAACACGGAAATAAAATTTTATTCTTTTGACAATAAAAGAAAATTGTTTTGATACAGTTTGTAGCATTCAGGACCTAAATAGACGGCGTACTTATCGGCTTATTTAAATCGGTTATCCACACTCTAGTCCATGTCTAAGATATCTTTCAGAATTTTCTTTCTGCCCAAATCATTTCTCCACACACTCCAAGATTTGAAAGTATTTATCACCCAAGAGTTCCTTTGTAAAGTATTTTTGGCTACGGCTACAGTTCACTCAAAACAGTCGGTCAAATCTTTCTCTGAACATACCGAAAAGTAACCTTCAGTACGGTTCATTGTCAGAATTATCGGAAAAGATTGCCTTTTGATCCAAATTTTCTTCAGGCTTTGTATAGATCCTCATCATAGTTGCATCCTCATCATAAACCTACTCTCCCTCGGATTGATATGATAGAGAACATATATCAACCTTGGGTAGGTTAATATCCTATACATATACAACGTTCACCCTTAAATTTAATGGACTCTTCTAAAAAGGCAAGAGTGATTGGATAATTGCTCGGTAGTTTTGGGGAAATTGAATTGAAAGCAAATTTGGATCAAAAGGCAATCTTTTCCGATATTTCTGACGATGAACCGTGATTGAAATTTAGGTATGTTCAGAGAAGGATTTGACCGACTGGTTTAAGTGGACTGTATCCAAAAATACTTTACAAAGGAACTTTTGAGCAATAAATACTTTCAAGTGTTGGAGTGTGTGGAGAAATATAGTGGGCGGAAAGAAAATTCTGAAAGATTTCTTAGACATGGAGTATGGATAACCGATTTCAATATGCCGATAAGTACACCGTCTATTTCGTCACTGAATGCTACAAACTGTACCATAACTTTTTTTTATTGTCAAAAGAATACAATTTTATTTCTGTGTTCTTCGTATTATTTCGATCATCTACATTATCAGCGGTTGATATGAGCCGAATATATCGACCTTGGATGACGTCATCAGCGGTTGATATTTAATATAAACCTTCCATGACGTCATCAGCGGTTGATATGAACCGAATATATCAACCTCTGATGACGTCATGAGAGGTTGTTATGTGATATAACTGCTATGGACATCAAAGAAAACAACTACTACCAGTTGTATATCCATTTACAATCAACGTTAAAATTTATATTTTGATAGAGGAATTACGGTTCAATACGAACTTTAACACTTATTTGCCCTTGCACTTATTTGGAAGAAATAAGGAAAAAATAACCTTTTTTTTACGCTATTGGTAAACAGATTTCACGGACAGCGTCATGGTGTATGAAATATGCCTCGGAAACAAAATTGTACACCAAAAACTAAGTCAAATTTGTTTCCATGGAAAAATATAAATCCCAGAGATTCCCAAATAGCAAAAGGCACAACTACGGTGATGGTTTGATGTGTGTACAAAGTTTCAGAAAAATATCTTTAACGGTTCATAAGATATGCTCCTGAAACAAAATTATACACCAAAAACTATGTCAAACTTGTTTCCATGGAATCACAAAAAAATATAAATCCCAGAAATTCTTAAATAGCAAATATTACAAGAAGTTGATGTGTGTACAAAGTTTCAAAATTATATCTTGAACGGTTTATGAGACATGCTCCGGAATCAAAATTGTACACCAATAGCTAAGTCGCATTTGTTTCCATGGAAACACAAAAAAGAAATCCCAGAAATTCCTAAATAGCAAAAGGCACAACTTTTCAAATAGCTGATGTGTAAACAAAGTTTCAGGAAGATTTCTTCAACAGATAATGAGAAATGAAATTGGAATAGACACTAAAAAAACTAAGTCAAACTTGTTTCCATGAAGATGCAAACAAATAAATTCCAGAAATTCATAAATTGCACAAAAGGCACAACTTCTATAATAGGTTGATATGTGTGTAAAGTTTCTAAAAGATATCTTGAACAATTTATGAGATATGCCCTGGAAACAAAATCATACACCAAAAACTGCCCCGGAAACAAAATTATACACCAAAAACTAAGTCATGTTTCTTTCCATGGAAACACAAAAAAATATAAATCCCAGAAATTCCTAAATAGCAAAAGGCACAATTATTGTAATAGGTTGATGTGTGTACACAATTTCAGAATGATGCCTTGAACGGTTTATGAGATATGCTCCAGAAACGAAATTTGGACGGACCCCAAAAACTAAGTCAAAGTTTCAGAAATGAGTGACGTTGGAGCGATTCTGACGTATTAGAGCAGGTTATCCAGTCTAACTTTTTGGGGAATAAAACTGATTAATTTTGTGTTAAAATCCCTTAAAACCCATTACCTTAGGCCGACCAACTAACCCGATATTTGTGATATGCTTGAAAATAACTTAAATCTGACAGTCTTCATCTGGAAATGGAGACCGTTGTATTATACAGTATAGGGATAAAACCAGACTTTTTTCTATAAAAATAATATGTAGGTGAAATTTATCTTTTGTTATCAAGTACAGTACATGGGTCATTCACTGTATAGACCTCTCAAGAAACGAGAATCGATTAGCAGGTCACCCAATGAAAAAATTGACCCGAAATCTTAAAAGGGTTACGTGTCCGGATAAGCAGTGTTGACGTTAACGTCAAAACGACTCAATATTTTGAGCTGAAATTTTGAGACAAGGTAAATACACCATGCCTCTATGTTTTGGTCCATAAATTTCATAAATGCTCGGACTTCACTTTTTGAGACTCAGTTCTTATCGGGATTGTCCCTTTAATAGTTTTGCCCAGTTTTTCAGACAGTTCAGCCCTTTTAAAATAAAATTGACTGTGTCTGCTTCCAGACTGTGTGTGTGTGATCAAATTATCCTACATGAACCCAGACTCGAATTTATTAAATAGGTAATTTCAACTGAGAGAGGGAGAGAAACTGGGTCATTTCGAAACTAACATTTGGCTCAATTTTATTTCAACTGCAGTAGTTAGGGGAGCGAAGGACCCGGAGAAATCTCACGAGGTTGGACAGGCGTCCGGGGAATCGAAATCACGCGAGTTGAAACAATGACAGATCTTATGGTACACCGCGCACGCGCTGACCATCCAACATCCTATTTCAACTTAAAGGAAATATTAGTATGTTTGAAAAATAAATTCACGTTTTCGAGACACGGTTCTATAATTAGACGCCTTTGGACTATCACATATCGTCGCTGGGATTGCAAAACCTCACATCGACCAATTTTTCAAAAAACGTTTTTTTTTTTGATAAATCAAAAGCTCATATCAATCCGCATACTCTGTTTAAATATTAATTCTTTATAACCAATAGACTTTTAGTAATAAAGAATACAAAAATAGTTGTGGATTTGTAATTAATTATTTCGGTCATGCTTAAACCTCATATCGTGCAGTGTGAGGTTCTGCAAACAAATTTATAAATATCCAAAACTCATATCTAAGATGTGAGTTTTTGTTATTTGACTGAGCTTTTATTTGGACACTTCTTCCAAGCAAAACCTAGCATCTCATAAATTGGACGCCATTTGGAAAATGAACAGGGGTAAATTAATGTTTTCGTTATCTCAGCAAAGGGGAAGATTAGAAGCTGAAAAGGAGTCTGAAGTTAATTCAAAAAGATGCAATATGCGTAGGTCAAACAGGTCACTAAGACAACCACAAACTCCTGCAACGAGAATCCTTTTCAACAAAACAGTCAAATCAAGACACAATGATTGTCAGAAATCAGATTCAAATGTAACAAACCATCTGCATCCCATTGTAAAAATTATAGAACCATTGGTAAAAAATACAACTGTGGTTAACTCAGAATCAAAGGAAGTATGTGATATATCTTCACAGACATCTTTTGCCTCGTCTGACGTAAAACACACACCAACTAGTATGGATTCAACTTAAGTAAAACTGCCATTGCCCACGTGTTCAGATATGCCGACTCCAGGTATCTGGGATACCATGTCATGTTTTCCATAAATGGTTCATGATGACTGGTTAAATCGACACGGCGACACCGACGAAAATACCTTTAGGAAGGAAGAAAATGAAATTCTGCTTGAACAGACTGAAAATGAAAGACTTTGAAAATGATATTGATGAAGAATGGTTACCAATAGAAGATGATTCTAGAAGAGACGAGGATGATATAACGAAGCTCATAAAAATTTCAGAAAAATATAACCAAGAAGATACAAAGATAATAAACCAAGATATAGAAATACTAAACAAAGGTTCAAAGGTACTTGATATAGACATACTAAACCAAGATACAGAAATATTAAAACACGATACAGAAATACTAAACCAAGATACATAGATACTAAACCAAGATACAGAAATGCTACCACCATGATACAGAGATATGAAACCAAGACATAGAGCTACCAATCCATGATACAGAGATAGAGATATTAAACCAAGAAAAACAGAGAAGAGTCGGTAGGCCTTCTAGTTCATGTAAACGTAGAAACAATCTAGCTTGCTAAACGAATGCATGGTGAAAATGATAAAGGTCTGGTTTCTGCTATAGGTGAGAACTCAAAAACAATTGATCGAGCCGAAAGAAAGATGCATCCTGCTTGCGGTTTAGATAATATATCCAAGGCATGTAGTAAAATCACAAAAGTAGACAGAAAAGTTATATTTTGACAATGTTGGGAAATTTTGAATTGGGACCAAAAAAGGATTTACATTGCTAATTAAGTAGACGTATTCGACACCAAGACAAATACATTTAGACGTAAAGTTTATTACAAGTACCACCTAAAAATAGGAGGAACCAGATGTTTTTGAACACGCTGGGCATAGGTGAATGGACTATGCACGCATGGGTCAAAAAAGATAAAATGGGATTTCATGAAAATTCTTCAAGTAAAACAACACCTAAGACGAAATACGGATCGTTATTATGATAGACATCAATCTTGTACCGATTTCTAGTAGCAATTCCAAAACTCCCTTCACATTATTGCAGATCGTCGATAACTTGTATGTATCTTGAACCAATTATTGGAAACAAAATGGAACTTTACAGATTATACTGCGAGTACTGTGTGACAAATAATATTGAAATTCCGGCTTCGCGACGTGTGTTGATGGAGGAAATGAAGGCATTGAATATTAAATTATTTCAACCCTAAAAAGATAAATGTGATAATATTTGCAGCGCACATGAAGCCGGGAGCGTAAATGAAACTGGTTATAACAACCATGTAAGAAAAAAGGAAGAAGCCAGAGATGAAAAGATAAGACGGAAGCAGAAAATGGTGAATGTAATTGTATTTCCATAGATTTACAAGCAGTTCTCTCTACTATAATCAAAAGTTAGTTGTACATAATTTTACTGTCTTTGACATGGTCTCTACCAAGGCTGTATGTTATGTGTTTGACGGATGTCAAGCAGATTTAACTGCCAATGTTTTAGATCTTGTTTAACTGATTACATAAAACATGAATTGCCAAAAAAGCCTAAGCTAACGATATTTAGTGACGGGTGCACGTACCAGAATATGAATGTAATCCTCTCAAATGCACTTTTGGATGTCCCCAAGAAAGAAAATATTGTAATTTATCAAAAATATCTTGAGAAGGGACTTACGCAAATGAAAGTCGACTCAGTTCACGCCACAATATGTACGCGGCATCTCGGCTTTTTTCGTATCATTCGAACGACCATAGACTGCTGTCCGTTTTCTTACATCACTGACAAGAGAAAACACGTTGGAAAATATGGATGAGAGAGACTAACATGGTTTAATTTTAGTTCAATAATTCGATTGCGCATAGGTCTTTAGCAGTGGGATGAAACCGGAGTACCCGAAGAAAACCCACGAGGCTGGACAGGCGACCCCACTCCTTGCCACGAACAACCGGGGATTCGAAACCACACCAGTTGACTCTATGGCAGGACTTATGATACAGTTTGCGTACGCTAACCATTCGGTCATAGTATTTCGCAGAACATAACTGATTTAAAATTTCAGTAAAATGGAAACGTTTGAATGTAAATCAGTTTATATACAGTCATAATGATATTATTAGCGATTTAACTAACACTCTTGTTGTAACTGAATAATATGTACCAATCTTCATTCTGGTCAACAAATTGTATTATTTTACAATATTCCAATTAATTGATGATATAAATTTCATCTTAACACACCTAATTTAAAAAATTGGAAAAATTCAACTTATTGATTTAAAATATTTTCGAACCCTCTGAACAATTTAAATAGGTCGTAATGGATAATTTACACAACAGGTAGGACACTTAAACATCTAGTACTTAGAAGGCTATTATTTATTTTCTGGAGCTGCCAAGCCAGCAAGAGTGTTATTGTCCCTTTAAGCACATAGATTTATATTAGTTTACTGAAAAAAAAATTATTTGTAAAAATCAAACGATTAAAGTTACATTATGGGAGATAAGATAAAGAGATGACAGGTCTCACTATAATAGTTAAAAACTAAATAGTGTAAAGGTAATTTGCTGAAAATTTCAGTCAAATTGGTCCACTATTAGCCGAGAAAAAAGCGTTTGAAATATTCACATAGCCTCGGTCATCATTACTCAAATCATTAATATAAACAGCATAGTCTCGATTATCCACTTGATTGATTTAATTATCAACGGCCATTAAGCGGCATATAGGAATTCAATCCGCCAACATCGAAGGCTAGCGTTGACTTTAAGAGTTTATTATGGTCTGGATATGTTAATTAATGTCTGTAAAAGCAGATTTTGCTCTTGCATAATGCTATTTTAACTGAATATTGGTATAATCATACTGTATTAAGGTCACAGAATAAGCTCCCTGAACCTCACATCAAGGTCACAGATCCCAGATTCGACATGTCAAAACCTGTTATCTGATAATCTGATGTTTCCAAGCCAATAATGCAGAATGGGCCAATAATCGTGACAATATGGTTAAAGCTGTATTCTGGTGCAAGATAAACGTAGTCAGTAGCAACTTATTCCTTGCAGTAAATTTAAAAATCAGTTTTTGTCTCCCCTGAAAAATGTACGGTTTTGCTATCCCAGCAACGATATATGCGAAATTAAACAATTTTGGTTTGTGTGCTCGCATTTGCTGATATCACCGGATAAACTGAAGCGCTGTAGAAGAATGATAATACCCAATTAATCGTTGTTGCGGTATCTGAGATATGACCTATTCGAATGCCCATATTTCATTAACCGATTGTTGAATCGGATGCTCCCTTGATCAGTTACCCTGATCACCAAGACGCCAGGCATCGTTAATATTGACAAATCTTACAATGGGATGTGTGTAGGTCGGAATAAGAGTGAAAGCCATGGTAGTTTGTATCGTTATGCACAACTATAATATTTAACTATATCTACTTTATGGCGGGTTGCATCGATTCACATAACTATGATATTTAGCAAGATTGTATTAACCTCTATTTGAATTCATGGATAAAAGATGGCCTGTATGATAGTTATTTTCCATGGAATGAAACTAATGTATCATTTTTTCTTTGTGGATTTTGAATTGCCTTTTTAGGGCAATGGTAATATTGCATGTCTTAGATTGAAACCAATTGGACTTTACGGCCAATGACATTACCTATATTAAACATATTCTCCATGTACGAATACTAGTCTGAATGGGATGTCAATATTTGAAAATAACTAGGTGATTGGCTTAATAATTCGGTTTTGTACTTTATCATATTCAAAATCTACCTTTTCAAGGGGGGGGGGGGGGTAAATAGGTCTAACACAACAAGTCGATGTCATTAATTTAAGAAATGCCATTTCAGAAATATCTAATTGCATTCAGGGGCGAATCTAGCAATTTTAAAAAGGGGGAGGGGGGTGGCGCCGCAAAATGAGGGTACTGACCGTGGAAACGAGAAGGGTATTGGGGGTCCCCCAATGAAAATTATCCGTCATTTCCTGCATCTGTAGCCGTTCCAAGATCTATTTGGCTGATATTTTCGTCTAAGTAAACGTTCGGAACGGACATATTTTGGTCTGAGAAAAGACACTTTCAGCAGTAAACAAGGGCTTTGTCGAAAATTTACCCCCCCCCCCCTGGATCCGCCTCTGGCATTGTCCTTTCAACATTCAACACTGCTGCATGCATATTGTAATGTTTCTCTTTTCATTCGTTAGGGTTATACATACAGGGGAGACAAATCCGGTCTTCGTCTTCTTCAAAAAATTTGCGTGAACATGTTATGTGGTGAAGTATTTACGATTGCCGTACATAATGACAGAGAGAGAGAAATGGGATTTAACGTCCACGTGATACAAACTAGGTCATTTCGGGAGTAACATAATATGGTTTAATTTTAATTTCAATAATTCGCTTGTGCGTAGGTTTTTTTTTTAGCAGTGAGAGGAAACCGAAGTACCCGTAGAAAACCCACGAGGTTGGACAGGCGACCCTACCCCTTGCCACGTACATGTTACACAATTGATGATATATCATTGAATAGCCTCATGAAATCAATTAGCAATATATGTTACAGAATGCCAGATGCTAGAGATGTGGCATGTCATCTTGACAGGTGATATCGACACCCTTGGTGTTCTTGGTAGAATTCCTTACGTCATTATGTAACCTTATTTTGTTTTATTTAACTGTCTTTGATAAGCTAACTTTAGTGAATGATAAACCTGATATGATACATAAGACGGGTGTCTAATTAGCTCCTTTGCCTTGACGGGATTTATAAACCCACCAACAGAAACGAATCGACAGTGAGGTCCAGCCAGGGCCAGGAGTTAGGTCCGGGCAGGACTGAGCGAAGGCCATGGGAGCCTTGGCACGAGACGAGACGAGAGCTTCTGGAGTTAGCACACTCGTGCTAAGCCAAGCTAAGACATTCGACTCCCTCCATTAGTTAGTTCTACGGTCGTTTACATTATGATGTTTGTACCTAATATTGTAAGAAGCAGAATAAAGGTATTATTAGAAGTTATACCAGTGTTGTCATCCACAAATAGGCCTATGTTTAAAGAACGAAATTCTGTCACATACAACCGGGGATTCGAAACCACGCCAGTTGACACAATGGCAGACGGTATGATACAGCGCGCGCACGTTAACCATTCGGCCACGCCCTCCCCCATCCTCTCCAGCATAATGATTGATACAATAGCTAAAGTATTTAAATAACGGGTGTGCAAATTATTATTTGTCATTCAAATGCAAGAAAGATAACTCCGCTAACAATTACGTACCATAACACACAAATTATCCTATTTTGAAATAACCTTAAACACTTTTAAACAGATCATCGCAAGGTTTCCGAAAACTATAACCTTAGGTCCAAAAACTACAATTTTCGTATCTGATAATAGTAAAAATGGCTAACGACTTTTAACTTTTATTTTCTTGATTCCAGTTTCGTTTCCATGGTTGACCGCCCCGTATTAATTTGATTCTTTTTTTTATTTAAGCGTGGTATATATGTCACTGTGCTTGTTATTTTGTATTGTGATAGCAAAGTTTCCCACAGTGCCGGATTAACCGTTAAGCAAAATAAGCACGCGCTTATGTCATCATGGTAATGGGAACACCTCAGAATATATGCTTTGTTAAATACCAAGTTAAAAAATAGGTTTCCAGGCAACGACACATACGCCAACACAGCAGCTAAATCGTCCGGGCAGAGTTGTCGCATATTAAGTAATTATCCGGAAATCATTAGAATTTGTTTGGTTTTTATAAAGTTCTGCCCCATGCTAACGTTAAATATACGAATCATTTAATATTATGGAATTAGCTGTCACCTCCACTGCATACGAAACATTTAATATTATCGCGATTTTTCGTAAAACCAGGGGCCATAATTCAAGAAGTTACGATCAGATATGTCCCAATATCGACAGGAACCAAGATCTTCGTGTTATGGACATGCATTTCAAATTTGACTAAAATCGAATTAAAATTGTGACCTCTACAGGGACCATAACCTTGATATGCCATATTTTTACACTATTCGTGTAAAAGTGGCGGTCATTTTGTTCAACAATTTTGGTCCGATGTTCACGAAATTCAAACTCAAAATTCATTACAGTGTAACGGTGATATAATCAAATGATTTTTTATACGCCCACATTTTCATGTGGACGTATATTGTCATCGCCCCTGTCCGTTCGGACGTCCGTCCCTCCACAATTTGTTTGTGCCAGGACTCTCTACAGGTCACAATTCTTATCCGATTTTGACGAAACTTCCAATATAGGTTTATCCCCATAAGATCTCGGCTGCTTTCGATATTGGCATGTATCGGTCCGAAAAATCGCCCTTTTTAGCTTGTGATGGCTCTGGAGGTCAAAATTATGAAACTTGAAATGCATGTTTATAACCCAAAGATCTTGGTTCCTTTTGATATTCAAAGGATATCAGATTGTAACTTCCTGAATTATAGCCCCTGATTGTACGCAAAATTGACTTTTTTTTAGCTTGTGGTCCCTCTAGAGGTCTCAATTATTATCCAATTTTAGAAATAATATTAAATGTTTCGTATACTAAACGTTAGCATGGGGCAGAATTTTATAAAAATCAAACAAATTCTAATGATTTTCTGATTATTACATAATATGCGACAACTCTTGTTGACTGCCCGGACGATTTAGCTGCTGTGTGGGCGTATGTTTCGTTGCCTGGCAACCTATTTGTTAAATCAGGTAATAATTGTGACCAGACGGACCACAAGATAATAAAGGCGATTTTCCGTTTAATCAGAGGCCATAATTCAGGAAGTTACAATCGGATATGCGCAAATATCGAAAGGAACCAAGATCTTTAGGTTATAAAAATGTATTTCAAGTTTCATCAAAATCGAATTAAAATTGTGACCTCTATAGGGTCCACAACCTTGATATACCATATTTTTAGACCATTCGCGTACAAACGGCAGCCATTTTTTTTTTGTGTCAATTTTGGTCCGATTTTCACGAAATTCAAACTCAACCTAGATTACCCTGTAACGGTGATATAATCAAACGGCTTGTTTTAAATCAGGTAATAATTGTTACCTCCAGAGAGATCACAAGGGGTTAAAGGCGATTTTTCGTACAATCAAGGGCCATAATTCAGGAAGTTACAATCCGATATGCCATTTTGTCTGTCAATTTTGGTCCAATTTTCACGAAATTCAACCTCATCCTTTATTACCATGTAACGGTGATATAATCAAACGTTTTTTTTAATCGGAGATCACAAGGTGATAAAGGCGATATTTCGTTCAGTCAGGGGCCATAATTCAGGAAGTTACGATCTGATATGGGCTAATATCGAAAGGAACCAAGATCTTTATGTTATAACCATTGTTTTCAAGTTTCATCAAAATCAGTTTACAATTGTAACCTCTATAGGGTCCACAACCTTTATATAAAATATTTTCGCACTATTCGCGTACAAACGCCGGCCATTTTTTTGTCATTTTTGGTCCGATTTTCACGAAATTCGAACTCAACCTCCATAACCATTTAACGGTGATAGAATCAAACGGTTTTTTTTTTTAAATCGGATAACAATTTTGACCTCCAGAGGGACCTCAAACTAAAAAGGGTGATTTTTCGGACAATCAGGGGCCGTAATTCAGGAAGTTACGATCCGCTGGGCGCAAATATCAAAAGGAACCACGATCTTTGGGTTATAAACACGCATTTCAAGTTTCATCCAAATCGGTTCAAAATTGTGACCTCTACACTGTTCACAAGGTAAAAACGTGATTTTTCGTACAATCAGGGGCCATAACCCGTGAAGTTACAGTCCGATACATGCCAATATCGAAAGGAACCGAGATCTTAGGGTGATAAATCTATATTTTAAGTTTCATTGAAATCGGATAAAAATTGTGACCTGTAGACTGTTCACAAACAATTGTGGACGGACGGACGGACGGACGGACGAACAGGGGCGACGACAATATACGTCCACATGAAAATGCCAATATCGAAAGGAACCGAGATCTTAGGATGATAAATCTATATTTTAAGTTTCATCGAAATCGTATAAAAATTGTGACCTGTAGACTGTTCACAAACAATTGTGGACGGACGGACAGGGGCGACGACAATATACGTCCACACAAAAATGTGGGCGTATAAAAATTAAATAATTTTAAAAATATATACTTTCAACAAGTTTTTCATCGTTTGTGTCTTTTCAGACTGTTACCTGTTTTGTCACAATGACGTGTATAAAATCACATAAAAATTCGAATCACGTGGTCTGTGGGTTATTATTGTATATATTTTGAATATATGTATGGGAGCACCAGAGCCTTTAATATGCCCGGGACCTCTGTGTTTCTCGTTTTTAATCCGGGTGGGTCTGTTTCATAGCGCATTGAAATGAAATCAGATGGGGTTTAACGGCCTACTGCTTCGAACTGGGCTAATGGAGACGTATACTCCATAAAGTGTGCTATGAGGGAAATTTTGCCCGGACAACGGCACAACGGTCTACTCGTATATCGAATTCCTTGTCAGGAACTTCGTCCTGCATCACTGACAAGAGGTAACCACGCCGGAAAATCTGGATGAACTTTCTCGGCCAATGCAGGGACCTCCAGGTGGCAAGAGACCGATACAAGAGACCGTTCGGGATCCCACGACTCTATCCTTCTGTATTTTGGGAAACTGGGTCACAATCCTTCGATGAGAATTGTCAGCGACTTAATGCCGAGTATAGTTCTCCAATAAGAACGAATGTGAACTGACAACACTCACCATTCGACAAAGTAAATATATTACACTATTGGAAACCGAGGGTCTACATGGACCCCGCTTTCAACATTCATTAGATTAGCTGGTTAATCGTGTCTAAACATTGTTGGCGGTATAGTTATCTCCTTTGAGGAAGCCACATGCTAAGCCTTGAAGATTTTCGGGCCTGTGTGATTTCTATAAAATTATAGCAAGAGGTATGTTAATTTTTGTAAATTTCTATTACGAAACTTTATGCTATACTGTTTACTGAATGTTCTTCAATAAGCCTTGTGGTAAACCAAGCAAGCTGTGTTATGATTCAAATAATTAGGTCGCGCTGCTTTTGTTAATCAAGGTCATATTTATGGTTTTGTCCATCTGACCCCAGTATTCACTGATCATGTTTTAAATAAATTAATCAATAATGTTCTTTTCAGAATGTCAAGAAAATCAAAGATAAGTGCAAACGAGGCCCGGGTGACCATTTTATATGACGAAATAGATAGCGAAGCTGAATAGTATCAGAAGCTCAATTACCTACCCGGATCTGCTTATGAGTCAGATTATAGTCATTATGAGGTCGCTTTTGATCAAAATATACACACATTTAATCGTGGTGATAATGATGATGGTGATGTAGATCAAGATGAAAAATAGTTGGAACAAGTGGAAGTATGGAGCACCAAACCACTAGTCTATGATAGACGTCAAGCTCAAGACATCCCGAAGAAAAGAATAGGGCCTTAATCAGCAATTTACTCATGGAACACTACCAACCCCGACAAACAGCTGGGGTTTATTGATGCAAGCCGCCCAGTGTTCAGAGCCACTATGGTTTAAAGTAGATTTAAAACCATTCTGAGATAGTGCCGCTTTGATGATAAAAACACGAGGACACCACGCAAAGAGAATGATAAACTTGCTCCAGTAAGGGAAATATGGGATATGTTCAACCTCAACTTGAGAAGTCATTATAAGCCAAGGAAATACTTATCCATCGATGAGCAATTAGTTCCTTTCGGGGGTTGCTGTTTTTTAGGCGGTGCATGATGTCAAACCCTGCTAAATATGGAATACAGAGCTAGTGGATTTGCGATTCTTCTACATTCCCCTTGTTAGGTCAACGAAGGGATGTTGGTTGTGAAAGATCTCATATATCCATGGTTAAATACCGGAAGAAATATCACCACCGACACTGCATCACGATCAGTCTGTTCTCGAACAAATTCGTCTCTGCACACACCTTCAGAACAAAGCCAATTCGCTGGCAAATAGTAACATTTTTCAATAAGCCAGATGTTTGCAAAAGGAGACAGAAGTGGACTTATGACTATAGGATATAACGTATGTAAGTGCATTGCCTCCACCTGGTGAATCATCTGAAAACAAAAGATATTTTCCATGTCCAAGAATTGCTGAAATGAAGACTAGGACTACATTTAGCTCATGTCCAAGAAACGTTTGCATTCGGCAACTCTGTGTATTTGCAAAGATTGTTGTGGCAATGCATAACATGTATTCATGGAAAAAATCTCGCTTTTCGTCTGAGGTATCATTGGACAGATAATGTTAATTTTCGCCCTCCTTTTCTTTTATCAGAAAAAATGTTAATTACAATGTGTTGTAATATGACTAAATTCAATTTCACATTATTATTTGTAATATATTTAATAATAAAAAGATAACATTATTATTTGTTATATATTTAATAATTTAAAGACAACTCGACATGGAAATGACCAAAGTGATTTTGCAAATTTTGATAGGGCTTTCACAATTGTCTGATACCAGATATCTTCGCTGCTATTGTCTAAATATTGTTCTTCATTTGATTGATTGTTTATCAACCGTTATATGTAGCTCTAAATTGGTCGTATTTGAATAAAATTACGCCTAACAAAAATTCTTTATTGTTGAGGTCATAGATTACCCCGTGTGTCCGACGATGTTAACCATTTGTCAAAAAACTAAAGGTATTACAGTATCGGAAACAGTAGTCGTATTTGTAGAAAATTATACAAAGACCTATTTATGCCTGGACTCTTAGATTACCACGAGTTGCGGACAACGTTTTACGTGCCCGCACCATGGTCAATGGATTCCTAAATTCCGCACGTTCCCTTGTCCATTATGTTTTCGGTACTTCTGTTTAAATCATAATTTATCCAAAATATATCCTTTGCCAAGAATTGAGACATCGGGTTTTGTGGACTTCAGATTAGTTAGTATGAATATAGCATTTACTTTATGACAATTTATATCTGGCCTCAATTCGAGTTATGGCAAACCATATTCTTCGAAGTTTTAGGTTCGCGTTCCTTGTGTTATAAACTCTCCAACAATGTATAGTTAGGCTAGGTACGAAGACTTATATATAGCGCAATTAAGTTTCTAACCAAGCTCTAAATGTTCGCTGTCAGCTACGGTGGGTGTAGCGCCAGGCAGGGTAAGCTCACTCTTCCGGACATCTGTTACCACTGTTTATCGTGGACTTTGTACACGGTGAACAGTCCATTTGCTGATTACACTATTTTGTCTGGACCGTTTCGTTTTAAAACTTTGAATTTTGACTATTGGTTTGGATTGTTCGTACTTGCTTTTATTTTATTTACTTCTAAACCCCACCCACGCTGTGTAAAGTGTGGTGAATTTAGCTTGGTGATTATTCTCCTACACTGATGGTTCTAAGCATAGTGATCGACTAGTCCCGACTGTCGTCCCATCTCTTGATTCGTTCGTTTTTCTCCTGCTGCTTCTATGTTTTACAGCTGAACATAAGGCTATTCTTTGTATTTCATACAAAAATAAACCATCCCATAATATAACCTACACATTCTTTACTGATTGTCTGTCATCGCTTGATGGTTGAACACACAGAGGTAGCAGGTGTTTATCCTTAGCTACTATTTTACGAGATTAAAAGGAAAGCCCTAGTCTTTTGCCGGCTTCCACGTCATATCGATAAAACGGGGTCTGTTCGAAGCTTCAATAGATCTTCAAGTGTCAAAATTTTTAATAGCCTACATCGATTTCAAAACTTGTATAAATCTATTAATGTATGGCCACGGGCATAGAAAAGCTTCAACGCATTAAGTGTCTCGTTGAAGAATGACTCAACTCGCACGATATTTTTGTCCCGCCTTTCGACGAAAGCAGGGGACTATTAAAATGGGTTCATTCGTCTGACTCTCCGTCCGTCTGTCGGTCATTCACACTTTTTTGGAAACAATAGCTACCTCTAATTGAGCTAGAATGTTTTCCTTCGGCTTTGGGACTCGTATTTTTTTCTGATTTAATTTTAAGGCTGCCTGTATTTCATTGTCGATCAGCTTTACAGGATGGGCTTGTTTTCAACGTGTAAGACTTTCGATATATATATAAAATAAAGCTATATACCTATTAAAACTTCTTTATGCAAGAGCTAAATCTGCCTATTGTGGGTCATTAGTTAGACTTGAATGTTATATAAACTATTACTGTCTGTTCCAGACAACACTACAACTCGAAAATTGATTGCTATTTCTCCAGTTTTTCATTAAAATGGGTAAAACTTAACGACCTACCTGGAATGGTCACCCCATTATAAATTCGATAAATTCATCTATTCTCTTGTAAATTTCACATTTTTCGAAACATTCAATTTCTCAGAACATAAACATTAACTCTGCGCATGTGTAAATTGGGTCACTCGTATATCATGTAGGGGTAAAAGGTATTCCACAAATCGGGTGTATTCGGTTGATAATACTTTGGGCGGGAGGTTTCGCATCGTCATTTTGCGGCAGTAATATTTATTTTCATTTGTGTGTACGTGTGTTTTGGTTTGTTTTATTTGGTTTCCGGTATTTTAATATTCCTTTGAGATAATCATAGAAGTGCATGTCTTCTAAAATATTCCTCACAGAACACTTATTTTCTGCTTTCTTGATTATAAGGTAGACTTGCAGAAATTTAATGAAGTTCAGGTTTAATAAATATGAATAAATTAAATGTAAAAAAAAATAACTCGTGGTCTGAACACAAAAACGCAATTACGTGCCCTTGATCTAACAGAAGTTGACCTTGTGAGGCTACTATCCCTTTCCGTTTTCTGTCAAAGCATCATTTGCTTAGGGGCATTTCACAAAATAAAAAAAGTAAATCAAAAAAGAAATAGATTAGAATATCTAAAAAAAAAAATACCGTATTAGCAAATTTAATATCTAAGGCAGTGGAACAAAAAACTGTGGTCTGAAACCAAATGGCAAATTTATATTACTTCCCTTAAATACCTCTTTTAAGCAAGTTATATTCTACTAGGTCGAAACAACTATCTAAACATTCCGATAGGACGAAATGACTCAGAGCCATATCCACACCCCTGTTCTATTTGGTTTATCCCAAATAATTAGGTCAAGCATGGAAGACTTCAATACCGCGAAGTAAATAAAGAAGGATTATTCAAGAGAGAAAGGTTACATAGCTTGCTCTGAAATTGGTAAACGTGCGATAGAAAGTAACGGGATGACCATTCCAGGTAGGTCGTTGTGTTTTAACCATTTTAATAAAAAAAATTGAAGAAATGGCAAGCAATTTTCGAGTTGTAGTGTTTCCTGGAACAGACAGTAAGTAGACATTAACTTATCAAGACCAAAATCAGCTCTCGATGCCAACGCTAGCCTGTGAGATTATAATCCGATTTGCTGCATAACATTCGTTGGCGATTTAATGATTAAATGGATAATCGAGACTATGATTTTTGTCGTACCAACTTTCGTAATGATGATCGAGGCAAATAAGGAAAATGAATGACAAATAACGTAAACGAATGGCAAATAACTCTTTGCCATTCGAATCGTTGACTGACAATTAACGACGTAAGTATAAAAGTGAATAAATTCAATAGAAGGAATAAAAGAGTAACACTTTCCATGAAATTCCATCGGTTTAGATTTAAGAAAAAATCGAATAAACTTCTAAAGCTAATTTTAAAATCTTTATAAAAAGTTTGCATTAAATTCACAGACACTCTTATTCATCATTAAAATACCACCTCTATAAAAAAGCTTGTCTCAAACAACTAAAAAGTTGATTCAACAGTTCATAAGCAACATATTTTGACTGAACACCAAATAAAAACCATGTCTGGAAATCTGACAGTGAAAGGCCATAATGAAAAACATCAGTAAGTAAATCTTTTAATATACGGATAAAACAGTTGCGTTAGTATAGAAATAATAGAGACTTTTGGCAAGTGGCATTTTCCTTATCCGTATACATCACACGTTGCGTCAGAGTAGTTTTGGGAGATTCTTTCGCCGCGTACGTATGCATCACTGAACCGAGCTTAGTGCTGTACAGCATGATGGCAGTTATCTACTAAGATCACCATCAGTACTAGTCAAGTGCCTTGCCTACAATATCTCGCAGTGCGCGAAGTCACTATGAAAGCTGTTCGATACGGGTTTGTGTATCCGTGTGCCGTATCACGTATGAGAAATGCACACACATTGATGACGTTACACACAAAATCCATATGGATACGCACAAGGAATTTACGCTTGCCAAAAGTCTCTAATTATTTCATCTTCCGTAACGGTACATAACAGTGGGACGTTAAACCCCATTTCATTTTTTTACATGCAAAATACTAATTTAAGTCTCAATACGAATACGCGTGTTTCTTGTCTTGTATATTGATTCCGTCACTGCCTAAAGTTTACTGGGGTTTGGGCGTAGGTGTAAGAAGACGCGGTTAGAATTAAGAAAACCTCGGACCATCCGTCAATAAGGTAGTTGTCAATATTCAATAATTAATTTGTTTTCTAGTAGATTTTTTTGTTGGAATGTTTTTATTTATACTTCGTTGTGTTCAATATTATCCAGTGTAAGTTCGAAACTTAAAAATTTCTCCGAATTTATGATGTTGATTTTTTCCTTTCGTCAATTATATGGCCCACACTTATACTGGTTTGGGATCCGCATTCACCGAGAATTTAAAACTGTCCTCTGCAAGTGAAGACTCCTTTCTTGTTCGTGGAGTTAGTCAATTATTGTTCTTAATGTGTATTTTTGTATATTTGCAGATGTCAAATACATTAACACCATAGTTTGTATACACATTCCTTGTGCTGTATAGAGCGCAACAAAACATTGCAAAAACTAACTTTTGTTTTCAACACGCATTGCTACAAAAGGAATATCTTTTTGATCAAAACAGTAGCATATCAAATATTTGTTTAACTAAAAAATGTAAAATGAGTCGTTGACCCCGTGAAGCCTCTGTAGATTGGAACAGATTTTAATTGGCATATTTATCGAACATAATTTTTTCGCAATATTTTAAAGGTACAACACAGATTGTTAGTACAAGCAGACGGGAGTAGGTACTAATTTAATGTAAAGATTGTTTTTTATAAGGGCAATTATAACCGAGTACTTGTATATAGAATGTGTGGGATGGAACGAATAAGCAGAATTCTTGTTAATTATATTTTAACACCTCTAATAATGTCAGTGTGAAATCAATTAAGTAAACTTTAATCTGCCATTATTTTATTATAAGAAACGATGACAGTGTGCAATCAATGAATATAAAACAACGCATAGCCATAAATAATTTAGAATTTATCGTTTGCATTAATTTCGACATCCATATTATTTATCTTTAAAATGCATTTAATGAAAGCTATTTAATAATGTATTTTTAAACAGGCGTTAAATATTCGATGAATTATTAATTATAGACCTTTATTAACTTACCAAGGCCATAAAATACCCTAGAAGCCATCCAACACCCTAGTTTATCAATCGATTTAAATACGATTTGTTGTTGCCAATTTAAGTTAAAAATGGATAATCGGAACGGTAGCTAGATGATCGATGCTACACTGTTATAGTAACGGCGATAACTCGGCACAGAATGAAGTTATTTGACTGATAGTTATATGTCCAACTTATTCCCTTTACAGCATCTACATGTATTTGTTAACTGTTATGTTAGTAACGTAAGCCGCCATTAAACATACATCAGAGGCGGATTCAAGCGGCCCCCCCACCTAATTTTCGACAGTGCCCTATTTTTTACTTTTGAAAGTGCCTTTCAACTGGCTTTTTTGCTCGATTTCGTGGCTCTTTTAAAACGATTTCCGAACGTTTAGACGAAAATAGCAGCCAAATAGCTCTTGGAATGGCTACAGATGCAAGGAAATGACGGATAATTTCCTTGGGGCCCCAAACCCCCTCTCAGCGGCGTGCCCCGCCTCCGCGGTCAGTGCCGTTATTTTGCGGCGCCCCCCCCCCCCCTTTTCAAAATTCCTAGATCCGCCCCTGTACATTATGTAAAAGCCAAATCTGCCTACTGCAGGTCTTTCTTTGGTCTTGAAATGTTTTTTTCAATTTTTAATTAGACTTTAATTAACTGACCCAGGCCTTATAGTGAACTCTCGATGGCATCGGATTTCTCCGAGATGATAAATTTAATTTGAAGAAGGTCAAGACTAATAACATTTTTTCAGTAAAAGGATTTGAGATTATTGATTTATCCAAATTGCATAATGTCATTTGGTTTTTAACACTGGAGTAGAAAAGTAAGAAGCACGATCTGTTAAACGTCACGAACAACGTGGAAAGGTAAAGTAGGTACTATAGAAAATTTTGAAATTTGTCAATTCCGAGATTGATGTTTAGAGCGCCTCTAGCATTCCAAATAACAACATAAAACCTTTTAAAGTAACTCAGTATCATCTAAAATCGAAAACACGAATTATTTGTCAATTTAAATTAACATTGATGCTGTGATCTTACCGGAAAAAGATGGGCTTCTGATATCCAATATTTAAGACAAAAAAAAATATATATTTTACTATAGGTACATCGTGTACCATAATACGTTTCGGCCCAGTTGTAACAAGAGATTCGATGGGCGAGGCTAGTCACATTAAACGGCGTATGTAGACTTAAATAACCAGACACTAGAAATTTGCATTCGATTGATACTGCTGGCTTAACTCGCCGAACATAACTGATTTGATATTAGATGTAAAAATGGAAACCATTATATGCGTTCCGACCCACTTGCTTCAATTTCTAGGTCCCAAATGTTAGCGATTTAGCGGCTTTAAAATACATCATAATTAAAGAGACAAAAGCCTGATTATTCACAATTTTCGTATCCTGAGCAATTCCATCTCATAAAAATTATTTTTAATTTGACATTCAATACACCAATCTCCATCAAGAAAATAGGATAGGCTTTTTGAACGAGACCGTAGATTTAGAGACACGATTCTTGCAAGAGCTCATATTCAGGAGCAAATGTTGACGAGACACTATAATGAGACTATAAACGACTGAAATAATTGATGCACTGCTTAGATTTCACGAAAAGTTCAAATGATATGTTCATAATGTCAATTTCCTCCATTCTCAACTTGTAACCCACATATAGACATCCAGTAGACGTGGTACAAGGGTTAATCAGTGAACTGGATGTATGAGATGTGTTGTTGACGTTTGGGAAAGTAGGTCGAGGGGAAATGTGTAGGGAGTGATAGTTAGATGTATTATGAATGGTTACATTGGCTGTGGTGTTACGGTGAAATACTATGCCGCTACCGTAACACCACAGCTTTATGATTTGTTAGACAGGATTGATACCGTAAGTCCGACAATAAGAAATAAACTATTTCTGATTTTAATGTTGTCTTTTCCCACCGGCACTGGCCGTACGCCAGCAACTGAAAATAGCTGACGAAACAGCTGGGGCGTCGATTGTTAGTTCGCGTACAACTTGAAAAACCGAATGTCGTACGCCATTGTGAAACTGAAAGTAGCTGACGAAGACAGTTAGGGCGCCGATTGTTAGTTCGCGTACAACTTGAAAAAACCGAATGTCAGTATGGTATTTCTGACATAATTGGTTATCGGTGACCTGAAAGCTGGTAATCTCGACTCAAAGCGAGTAATCTCGACTCAAAAGTATACATGTAGTGTATAACCTACTTACTGTCTACAGTCGTCGCTAGTCTTATTTTGTGGACGATTTACTACTCAGTAAGAAAGCCTGTGCCCAAAAAGAGTTCTCGTCTGTTATTATTAGTATAATGACTTCCTCATGTGCGGCAGGTTCGTTTGTTTTTAAAAACACTGTTTTTCGTTCCAAAAAATAGAAAAGTAATTTTTTACCAGATGATCAAGGTTTTTCACCGAGACTAGATAATTTCTCTCGGTGTAAGGATATTATCGCAAATGAAAAAGTTCATACACTGTTGAGAAAATAGTCCCATTGGTTTCCTTAGCGGCAAATAGAACGGGAATAAACTCTGTACTGAAAAATTTTCGCGTGATCTATATAAACTGTCTTCACACACTCGATTAATAATTAGCGATATACAGGTACAGTGGCAAGTGTTATGCTTCTCAGGCTAATACCTCAAAAGTACCTCCGCGCAAAACCCTCGATTTTGGTACATGGAAAACAAAAAAAAATAGTGCCCGTGCGCGTGCCAGTAATAGAAAAACTAAGAGTACCAGGCGCGATGTCATCTAGCCAAGGCATGCACTGATAGCTAATAATGAGACTGCGAGATACATGCTTGGACATAAAAGTTAGACGAAACTGTTATCTGCAATTGGTTGTTTTGGCTATAAATCATAGTTTTTATACGCCCACATTAGCTTATGGGGACCCTAGAGGTCACAATTTTTACCCGACTTTGACGAAACTTGAAATGCATGTTTATAATCCAAAGATATTGGTTCCTGTCGATATCCGCGGATAGGAATTATGGCCCTTGATTTTACGACAAATCACTTATTGAGCTTGTGGTCCCTATAAAGTTCACAATTTTTGTCCAATTTAAAAAACAATTTTAGTATAATCACCGTTACACTATAATGATGGTTGAATTCGACCTTCGTGAAAGTTGGAACAAAACTGCTGGACAAAAAGGCCGCTCCTTGTACGAAAATAGTGTAAAATAAGGTATATGAATATCAAGGGTGTGGACCCTATTATAGTGGTCACAATTTTCATAATATTTCGATGAAACTTGGAATGCATGTTTATATTCCAAAGGTCTTGGTTACTTTCGATATATGCGCATATTGGATCATAACTAGCGTGTGGTTCCTCTCTAGCGGTCACATTTTTTATCCGATAAAAACGTTTTAGTAGATATCCGTTTAAACACCAATGATGTTTGAGTTCAAATTTCGTGAAAATCGTAACAAAATTGTCGGACAAAGTGACCGCCCCTTTTACGCAAATTGTGTAAACACCTGAAATCCCAAGGTTGTGGACCTCCTAAGGAAGACGGGAAATTCATTAAAATCATAAGCATAACTTTTGTACATAGATTTCCAGGCGTTATTAGCCAGTCAGTGCCGAAAAATAGGACGATAAACTCTACTACATATTCTCTTGCTATGAGCCAGCTTAGAAATGAAATAAGAGTTTAACGACCTACTGTTCTATTCCTGCTGGACTAATGAAGATGGATATACGCCATCCAGTGTGCTATGCGGGATAATTTGCCATAATTAGTGGCCGCTGTGGCTTACTATTATTACGAATTCCAACAGTCAGGGGTTCTTTTACGTACACGCCAATGTGTACACGGGATCTCGGTTTAAAGTCCAATCCGAACTACTATACGTTGTTCTTTTTTGTGCCAACTGACCTACACTAGACCGAGACCACTTCCGGTCCGTCGAAATACGAATAGCCAAGTGAACACGCTTCAAGTTTGATTTGTAATTAATAATTAAAGCTGTAAAATGACCAATTTAAAGGAGCTAAATCGCTAATATTTGGGGTCTCGAAATCGACACAAATGGGTCGCAAGCCATATAATATGAATGTATATAAACTAATTTACATTCAATCGTTTGCGTTTTTACTCTTAATATCAAATCAGTTATGTTTGGCGAAGTACATCAGAAGTCTCAATTGAATAACAATATATATAGCGTCTGGTTATTCCAGTCTACATAGTATTTATTGCGCATGCTCACCGTTTGAGATGTAATGTGGAGTATACCTAGCTAGCCTTGTTCTTTGGGTCCCGAGCTGAAAATGAGTCTGAAACGCCGTATGGTACACGATTCGTGTACCAATGGTCAAAAAAAATCATTTCGTCTTAAATATTGGATATCAGAAGCCCAACTTTTCCTGGTAAGACCACACCACACCATCAATGTTAATTTAAATTGATAAATAATTTGTGTTTCAACGTCGAAGACTTTCGATGATATTGAGTTAGAAACTTAGCTACTTTAACTACATCGGAGGGTGT
This sequence comes from Patella depressa, assembly GCA_948474765.1. Classification (NCBI taxonomy): domain Eukaryota; kingdom Metazoa; phylum Mollusca; class Gastropoda; family Patellidae; genus Patella; species Patella depressa. The sequence continues at coordinate 54,632,622 of OX419719.1, forward strand.
ATAATGATCAAATAAAGTCTCACTGGCAATTAAACCGATGGAAGCTCTTAGAATTAGTGAGTATTGTGAGATGATAACAATGTATCGTCAACAAGTCATAACAAAGATGGCGACTGAGTCTGAAATACATTCTATTATACTATACAATATAGTCAAACAGTAGTAAGAAGTTTTATTTTAATCCCCTCAAGTGCCTGTGGCCGAAACTTCCCTTTTAGATAGTCAACTTTCTCTACTCACTGAGCATCCCTTGCTCTCGAGAAGACTATGAGGGCTTGACGCGATATAATGACACATTCATTTTTAATTGTATGTTTGTAACCAGGGCTAAATGAATGAGTAAATCGCTGGCTCTCTAATCTGAGGTTCGTTCCTGTTGCCGTCTAGTCGTTCGGATTGGACGAAAAGCCGAGGTCCCATGTACACATTGGCGGGCAAAATTTTCGCCATAACACGTTGTATGCCCTTTTTCACTATCCCGGACGGAGCAGAACAGCGTGAAATTAAAGTTCCAATAGCATATTTTTAAGTTATATTTTTAAAATGTATTAAAATAAAGCCCTAAAATAGAGTGTACCTATAAGCAGTCCTACCTTGTTAAAATATCATGGAGAGGAATGTGAAAACAGGGGAGGTAATTCAGTTACTATTTCCTCAATCAGCCCGTGTCAGCCATTTAAACGCGTGTGAAAGTTTGCCCATGATCGTATAATAGTGAGTTGACAACCTTTTGAGCAAAAGACATAGAAATAATTATGTTTTGACTTTCTTAGAAAATATGAAATTGGAACTTTAAACCCATTTTCTTTCATTTCGATTTTCATAACCTTTATTATGGTATGTTGGGAATTCAGCTGCCAGTTTAATCGATTCACAAAACAAAACCTAGGGTGCCCCACCATATATAAATATCTCCAAATAGCTAAACAATTACACCACAATATTTATATATATAACATGTCTTAAAACTATTTCACAAATTTATAGTCACTAAATAAACGGTCATGTTAAACTTAATAAGCTATGACCATTTAAACATCATAAATAATACACTGAAAAATGGTTCGGAGCGTCGTCCATAACATCCAGACACTTTCGAGTAAAAAATAGGTTACGTGCCCTTGTTTTGAAACTAGTCTCACTTCACCAGCCTACCGACCATTCTCCGTCTGATTGACGGGCCGGGATAATCCAGACTACTTTTTACGAAACGTGACTGAAAGCTGGAACAAGAAATCGAATTTATAAATAACACACAGTGTTGACTCAACAATTGTTTTTTCTAACCTTGTAAAAGTAAAACGAAACTGCTGCTGGTATCATGATTCTGTACAACCCAAGTTATTCATAGATATTATTTGTACTAAACCAAAATATGTCGCTTCTAACGGTTATGCGAAGGATAAAGCAATTTAAAAAATAAAACGAACGTAATTTCTAAAGATGCCGTAATAACCAAAACGATAAATATTACTGCTACTCAGAATCGTCAACAATAGATTTTTTACGACTGTAATAGTTACCAGTGTGTTTAGAATTTCCACGGGCTGTTGCTATTTATAGACTCAACTAGTGTGCGAGACTGTCAGAAAATTAGTAGTAGTGAACCAAGTAAAGCGTGCATATTCAACGTGTCTAGTACAACTTTTCAGTAGGCACGTGGGGCACCCTTATTGTAACGATTTTGTCTGAATGCGTGGGTGCTGAATTTTTCGTAGTCTCGATTAACAACACTTCTCATTCATAGATCTGACACAAGACACAGCCCACTTACAACTGTATATAACCCCCACTCTACCATTGTTTACTAATTAAATGCAATACAATTTCCTTCACGGCCATAACCCATTTTAAATCACACTCTGAGACTATTTAATTCATCAGGCACAGTGTATTAGATAAATTATATTCTAATTTTCAAGAGTACTGGAAAGATATTTACATACAAGATATGGATACAGACAGAAGCAAAGCTGACTATTATGTAAAAATTCTAACATAAAAACATTTATACAAGGTTTTAGATCCAGTCAAAAACAAAACCGAATAGGTCAGTTAACAATTATCTTAAGGTCTGCGTCCGGATGTCTTAAATTATCATCTAAAGAGCGAGCAGCGGATCAATAACTAAATAAAATATCAATGCAATGTACAAATTTAGATAAAATAAAGTAAACTAAAATGTCAAATTATCTGATCCAATTGTGCAAACGAATACTTAAAATAAAACATGTACCATAAGTTAGGTTTAATGGATAAGCAGTTAGTGTTTTCTGGATGTTAATCCCCAATTCTCTCTCTACCTGTTTTTCTGTAAGTGTTGGAGGCCTTGTAATCGTTATTTTAGAAACCTTACCGGTTTTTCTTTTATTGGTGGTAATGACGACATCTTTCAAAATTCAGAAAAAAATAACCAAATAATGATGTATTTAGTAATGACGACTTCTTTCAAAGTTCAGAAAAAATAACCAAATAATGATATGTTTAGTTACGAGTTGTTTACAAAGTTAGAGAACTGGTTACTCGAATAGTTATAAATAGTATGATGGGAGCTAGGTCTAGATGCATATCAGACTTGCGTAAACTAAGTTTGATATCCTATTGAAAAGTACTTGATAAGTAATGTAAATATGGCTATTTTAAGTTATTCATTCCTCGGGTTTAGCCACCAACCATTCCTGGTTTTGCGTGAAATTCGGCTTAAATATGACGTAAAGATTTCATTTTTGGTGGATTGAGACCCCATACATACTAGAACGTAATTTGAGTTCTACAGAAGTGGTCTTTATTCCATTTTACCAGGGAATGGAAACCGCTCAATATTGCACGGTTGGAGCTGACTTGACACAAAATAGGATTTCATTCATTTATTCACTCATTTAATTAGACCCAAATCATCGTGTCCCAATGCATCAACCGTTCAAATTGCATATCTCTGCTTAGCCTTAGCAGACATTACTAATTTTCGTACTCCATAAAGGCACTCACCCGATAAACACGTACACCCAGTTTGAACATTTCTATTCAATTAGGAGAGTTATTGTGTTCCAAAAGGTGTCAATGGAACGACAAAATGAAAAGAGCAATAACTTCCCACTGCTCTGTAAATGTACACTCGCTCCCACTGGCTTTTATATACCACTGCACATCGGGTAATTGTCCATGTCAGCAGTTTTTGCATTGCACATCCTAGACATTTGCGTATATGTAAATACTGTAATTAACATATATTTGGAAGTGGTGAGACGTCACAGTCCAGACTATTCGGCAGTCTCGACTTTTATTATTACTACAATACAAAGTATTGGCTAATACTCATTTTCAACACGCCAGAGCTTTAATCTAGTTGTCACTGTAATCAATGTAAAATCCTAATCGACAATATCAATTTCCTTGGACAATATATTAAATAATGTTCTTTGGGTAGAAGCGAGAACAATATCAAAATTTTTAAGTTTCGGATCGCAGAGGTATCTATCCGATTCTAGTCTGATCAATATGTGCAAATAACCCCCAACTACCTAAAAATTGCTGCAAAAGGTTTATCAACTGTGCTCTATAACATACTTAAAGTTTATACAGAAAAGTGTCTGTATCACAATGGCGTGCAAGATGGGCGCCGAAAAGTCTTATTTAATCATAACTATATAACTATCAACTTAAATTCGATGATCTTGGCGTCTTTCTCTAGAGGGCGTGCAAGATGACAGCCGAAACTTTTTTTATGAAAATAATCATAACTATTTGAGTATGAACTTAAATTTGATCATTTTGGTGTCTATTTCAATGATTTTGGGGGCAAAGAACATATTGAGATTAGTAAAAATGATGTTGGCCTATTATGTAACACAAAAATCCAATATGGTGTCAAAATAGCCGCCAACGTATAATAACTGTTGTAAACAGCATCATCTGTAACCATACTGAGAATTGGAATATTATGCCCCTTTTACCGTGTAACTTTGTGAGATGCAAAAATGTTTACAAACCTAAACTGACTACAATGAATTAAAGGTAATAATGGAAATGGAACAAATACAAATTCTAACTGCAATATTTAGGATATAACATTTTTACAATTTATCTTATTATGTAAGTAAGAATAAAATAAAACCAAGTACGAACAATCCAAACCATTAGACAGAATTCGAAGTCCTGAAAAAAACGTTATAGGCAAAAAAGTGTAATCAGCAAATGGACTGCTCCCCGTGTACAAAATACACGACAAACAGTGGTAAAAAGTTACATGCATATAGGTTAGAATATTAGTATACACATTATAGCGTAAACTCTGTCCCAAAGGTGGCTTTGGCTTTATAGATTTATGAACTATCGACGCATTCAACGCTGTTATATTTCCAACTAAACCATAATTTGTATGCTGAAAACTGGGTTGAAAGTATGGCCACTTCAATAAACAATACCGTGTTAATATATGACACATAGGTTTCTTTTCGATTAATGGGGCTGGATTTTAAAATTGCGTTTCAACCTTAAAACCTCGGTAAATAGTTTATATTGTATATGATTGATGATCAGTTTTTAACGACACTTCCTTTACATTCACGTGTTATCAATAAATGAGACGCTGTGCAGTCTGCTGTGTTGAAAGATATTAGTTCATTTAGTGTTGGATGAACAACCGACTGGATGGTTTACTGTTATCTCTATATTATACTATGGAAATACCTACGAGATGAAGTCACATAGGTAGAACCATGTTTATATTTATTTACATCATTTCAATTGTTCCTATTTTAGGATATGCGTGCAATTTTGAAGATATCTTCTGTTCTTGGGGAACTATTGGATCTAAGGGTTTCTTAATTGAGAAAGCCAGAGATGGTGACACGAGGGGATACCCATCAACGGATGTGACGCTGGGGACAGAAGAAGGTAGTATTTTGCTGTCTTTTCTGAAATATAAATAAGCAGTTATACATTAAAATAGTAGTTTATAATAATGATGCTGTTTTAAGCATCTTTATTTTTATGCTAGAATACAGAATACGCGAATCATGCTGGTTATTATTTAGACAAATTGAATCAATTGTATTCCATTTCTCGTGTTTTCCTCTGTACATGTTGTTTATATTTAGAGATGTTGGTAGATTGAATCAGTTGTAATCCCATTTCACGTGTCTTTCTCGGTACGTAACATACCCCAGTGGACAGTGACAGACTAGGTATGGGACGAGGAATTTGTTCGATACATTGACTGTAAGATAATTGTTCACATATGAGCATGTGGCAATTTTACCACTTCATCACAAACCACGTAAATTCACGACTCGAACGGACCCAAAATACTTCATGTTAACATTAAGGTATGTAGGGTCCCACTAGCCTGTCATATTTGCATGTTCCTCCTCAATCCATCCATGGCAGTGTGAGTCGATTCCTGTGTGTACTAGCGGCCAGTCTAGATAAAAGTATTTTATAGCACAGATAAAAGTATTTTGATTATCAGTATTATATCCAAATTGACACACTGTGTACTATATATAAAATGGTAGTTACTATTTGTAGGTTATTACGCCTTGGCTTCCGGAGAGGGTGGATTTAGTCCCCAACAATCAACCAGGTTCATGATTAGTCCATGTTTTGGGTCCAGTGGTCCCGATTGTCATCTTAAATTCAGTTCTGTTATTTACGGTTTATCGGATCAAGAGCGAATTATTGTATATATCCAGAAAAATTGTTCCGCTCCAGAATCCATAAAGCCAATTGGTTCAGCGCAGGGTGCTCTTGGTAAAAGGTCAGTTATCAGGAGTTTTGTTTTTGTTCTTTCACATACAATTGAAACTAGGCCCAAAATGGTATCATTAAATATCTGTAAATTACATGATTCAATCATCTGACTAACTAACGTCTTGGATGGAGGATTTAACACTTTTGGGTGCACCTTGTTACAATCACATAACAGATATCATGGAGCCCATTGAGATCCTGCTATAATTCAGAAGTAGAGATATATTTGAATGAAAAGGCACCGGTTTGGTTTATATTTGACATCTGAAAAACAACTGAATTGTTATCCAAAAACGTTTATATACTGAAAATAAAATATTTAACAATAGCTACTATGTGCTCGACGTGTTATAGAGGTTAAATGTTAATTCACGCTTGATACAAAAACCATGGAATATTTGGAATTCATATAATTTTAGTATTTGTAACATGCAGATGCTAAAAGAGGGGATACTCTGGCAAACGCATTAAAAAAAATCCCTACTGTGAGTTATCTCTTCTCTACGGGTAAAACTATATAAGAGACAAAGTCATTAAATTTCAGAAAGCAATACCCAGTAATTATTACAAAACACTATACATGTAACACATGTGCATGTGGTCCACGGAGACCCCACGTGTACCAACACGGGTTAATGAGTTTGTATGACGTGGCTCCATGCATGGGATAAAAATAATATTTATCCACATTGGGACAGCTCATGTTGATATTATATGTTATGAAGAGTAGTAGCCAAAAGACAATAAATGTAAACGTGATTGCCCTGTGGTAACCATTTATGAAATATTATCATATGAAAACCAAATAATTGTCACAACGCCTGACATGGGAGAGGGGGGGGGGGCTAAAAAAAATCATTCACGACACCTTTAGCCTTCAATGCCTTTATTTTGGTGTCTATACGTGCTTGAGATGAGACTGGACAATAAAAAGAAATAATGACTTTGTAAATGTAAAGCAAATATACCAGGGTAAACAACTCAACATGGGAAATCACAAAGTCTCAAAGAGATAAATGAATATATACACTACAACCACCAGGATTTCAAATTTGGAAAACTATCTTTGTTTTAGCACACCACGTCCATATAATGAAACTTATTTTTTTTCAAATATCCTCCAGTTTTAAAGGGTTACTTCCAGACTTTGTATGGAATAAATGTTTCGGGCCTGTATGGAAAATTGTAAATACTGCAACACAATTTCTTTGAAACGTTTTAGGTTTTCAGCATTTTTTTTATAATGACTACACATTATTATCATTAATTACTTCTTAAGTCGCCATTGAAACTTTGTGCCTGGAATCATAAAGATGTGCTGACAATTAAACATTGGACAGTTTTAATAAGTTTTGCAGTAAAATATTTCGTTATAAATTTTATTCAATATTCATTTACACTTAACACACTTGTTTAAACTTGGATTATACACTAATAATCCACTATTGAATGTGGAAAGATCCAGCTGAATGATTGTTTGGAAATATGTGTTGCGATTGCTACCCCATAGAAATGAATTTGTCCCACAAAAATTATATCCAGTAAACAAATTGTATATCACGCTCTCAAAATAGTTATTATTCTAACAAAAATGAATTCTAATTTATTCAAAATTTAGAAACAAACCTTTTTGTTAACATTTACCAACACTTGACATGTCTGTTTTCATCAAGTTACAGAACGGTCCATATGAATAATGCTGATATTAAAAGATGTGATAATTCTTGCAAATGAAGCGCATAGTCTATACTATTTCGAGGGGGTTGGGATGGCCTAGTGGTCTAGAGTGCCGCGCTTCGACCTCTAGCTGGCCGGTCACCTCTGGCTTGCTCCAGTGGTTTCGAGCCCTGGTGTGAGCGTATGTGGCATGGAGATAGGGGCGCCTTCTCAACCTCGTGGGTTTCCTCCGGGAACTGCGGTTTCCTGCCACTGCTAAAGACCCCTACGCGCAAGCGAATTATTGAAATAAAATTACACCATATGTTACTCCCGAAATGACCTAGTTTGTGTTGAGTGGACGTTAAACCCCTTTTATCTCTCTATACTATTTCGATGTACCACCTGATGGTAGGATAATTATGATAATATACGTCAAAAAGTATTTACTGCATGTTTATTTAACGGAAGTGTTGCTCGCACCAATGCATTACTTATTTTTTAATATTATCAAATCCCGTAGATAACACCTCATTTGTATATTGATAAGAATAAATCGTATTTCGCGGTTGTTAAAATTACAAAATTAAAAATTTGTATTTAAAATTAACACTTTGTTCTTTGATATTAGCATTAGATCAAAGATATACAATACATTAAGACACGGAAGCTACCGACGAGACATTGTTTAAATTATATACAACGGCGAAATGTGTTATTACCATACCGAATAGGACATACTTTTATGTATGATGTAAATGAAACCTTTACATATCGATATAATGTTCCGCTAAACGTTGTCAACTCAGCGATTATTCGCATCACTCGTCTGGGGGTATGAACGGTCATTTTCAAGATTGAAAAAGAAATTGGCGGATCCCAGCTGTGTAGTAGCAAGGACGTGAAAATCTCACACTACAAGGAAATGGGAAAGCAACTAAAAAATCTAAGACTCGGCATAGATCAGAGTATCAATAGAGACAATAGCTGCCCCCAAGGTGTAACCGCGATTGGACAAGAAAATAGTGAAACTGAAACTTTCGTTTACACGATAACACACGGATGTACACATTAAAGGGGTATTGACTGTGGAGTAGTGTATTGTGAGTAATAGAGTTCATTTTGGACTTTTGTATCCAAGGGTCACTATGGTCAGCCTTGTTGGTGTCCAGACGAAATTGAAACAAGATGGTGTCACTTTACCATGCCCGTAACACATACCGGGTTTCTAAATAATCATGCTCAGCTCTGTTATTAAAGCGACAACAAAAAGTATTTGCGATTATTTGCTTCCGCGAATATGTTTTAAGCAGTCGGAGGGAGGACCCGGAAAAAACCCGCGAGGTTGAACTGTCGACCCTATTCCTTGTTACGTACGAAACCACACCAGTTGAATCAATGACAGGCCCCCCCAATCACATTGAACATGACTATGTAACTTTACCAAGTTGTCGACCCCATCGAACAACCGCTATTTTTTAAGCCACCCTTTTCGTTGTCCGAAAAGGTCATTATGAGGATATAAGAATATTGTATGTTATAACATGGTGCTATTTAACAGACTAAAAAAACAACACACGTCCTTTATAAACTTATAGAACGGATTTAAATAAAACCATGATACTAAGCAAATTATGGCTACGGTTTCCTCAATTATGCTTGATAATGTTTGTTGGCTGACGTTACGCTATCACGGAAATGTTATTAAAGGGATGATTTAAATACTGGAGCCAAACAAAGCCATTTATTCTGATTAACATTAAAATTAACGAGGAAATCATTAGTGATCTGTGGCCATATGCATCAAAGTTGTATGGTAAAGCAAAAGTATCAGCAGCTAATGATTGAGATACATGATCAGAGACTGTCGCACAAAACAATTAATTTCTTTTGATCAAACTGGTTTACTCCGTGTGGACGTCTATTAGAATATAGTATATTATATTGTCGAACCATCAGATTACTGGGGCAATGACCGTGGGCACCATCAGCCCATTAACCAGTTTCGCACTCGAACGCAAGTATTGTTTTCATTCATTCACATTCCAACTCCGTCTTATCAAAACCACCATATTTATGTCACATATTTATTATGTAGGATTGACAGAACGGTGCCACTAACATTTAAGAAAATAAAAATAGAAATTGTTCATCTTACTAACAAACTAAAGTGAGATAATCTAATGCAACCACAAATGTTGATAATAGTTCCTTTATTTTCAAAGGGGATGTAGGGGGTTGGGCGGCAAGTTTTTATCGGACAGTGGCACTACGGCCTATTCTTATATCTAATTCCAACTGTCAAGGGCGGAACCTCAGTTTTTCGTCCCATCATAACGACCAGGCCCTGAACTACTGACAAAAGAGAACCATAAGATAAAATATGAAATGAAATGGGGCTAACGTCCTACTCAGAACTGGGCTAATGAAGACGGGCATTGGCTCTAGGCCTACTATTGTACCGAATTCCAACTGCAAAGGGATCTTTTACGTGCACGCCAACGTGTAAACGATACCTCAGTTTTTCGCGGCAGCCGAACGACTAGACAGCGATCAGAATATGTAGACAATACCTTATCAATACAGCTATGCGTTTCCATACCTTATAGGTTATATAAGTCTTCATTTCCATTAATTAAATAAAAATTGGATTATATATTAAATGAGACTAGTCTAGTTCTTCATTGCCCATTACCGTTTACTATTTCAGATATAATGAATATTTGCAAACTGTTCAATGAAGCGATTTCTTATTATTAAGTAATCTTTTACATTAACAGATTCATTACGGAGAGCTGGTCTATACCGCTTTCCCATTGGAAAGTCCTAATTAATTACACAACACTTAAAATAATTCAAATGTATCTAATAAAATTACGTTTACGCACAAAAGGAAGCAGACTTGAAATAAACAAAAGTATTTTTTAAAACTTTTACCAGAATGTATTATAACAGTGGGTAATCCTTGGGTAAGATGTTTCAAAATGTACCCCTAGCCGTTTGGAAATTATTATAAACTTGACGGCAACGAATGTGTGCCCTTTCAATAATTTGGTTTGTAATCTATGGAAGTTTAAATTTTAACCTAGCACTTAAACTCAGATTAATGGATTATGTTACATTTTGTCATGGATTGTGTGCAAGGAATTGAATGTTAATCGTTTCCGCCTGGTTCATCAGGGAGCCTCATTAAAAATGGTGCGTCGGGATACGGGAAATATAATATTTGCTCTTTTCTAATAATAGCATTATATCGTTATTGGGTTCACAGACAAGTATTGTAGTGGAGTCCATATCCGACGTACTCAAAGTAAAATGTGTGATGGGTTGACACATACACAGATTTATAAAACCAAATCATAGCGGAAGCTGAGTGAACCCGGAATATCACATTTATCACTAATGGTAAACAAATTACCAGTGCATGATTTGGCTTAGTAACCAATCATTATAATTAATTAATTGCGTCATATTTGATCAATTAGAAAATTGAAAACCAAAACCCAAAGGTAGAACACCACCAAAGCTCTGAGCGTTCGACAGACAATTGCTAACTTCGAATGAGACTGTCGAGATTCAAGAGACACCATCTGGGTTGAGTAAACCGCATTGATTTGTTGGAGAGCCATATGATGTAGTTTGTTCCGTCAGTAAACTCGATCTGCAAATTAGGGATTGGGGAGACAGACATGTTAAGTTTAAGTATTGTAATGTAACCAGCGGTTGTCAGGCAGGATGCGCCCACATTTTCCAAGAGATGGATAGAGAACAAATTACAACCACAGGGCATAATCCAGATAGTTATGGCCTGAAGTGCGCAAATACGGGATGGGACTGAGATCTTTGAGACATCAACATATATTTTAAATTTCATCAAAATAGATAAATATTGTGACCCCTAGAGGATCCACATACTTCGTATTACATAGAATTTTACGAACTCACCTTTCATTGATGTGTAACGGTGATATATTTAAACATTTTTTTTAAAACACAAAATGTGACTTCTAGGAGGCCCACAAGCTAAAAATACGATTTTTCGAACAATCATGGGTCATAATCCAGCCAGTTACGTTCGGATGTGCGCGATTATTGAAAGGAACCAAGATCTTTGGATTATAAACATCACTTCAAGTTTCATCAAAATCGGATTAAAATTGTGACCTCTAAATTAATGGTCCACAACCTTTATACGTACTAATTTTTTTATACTATTTGCGTACCAGCGGCGGCCGATTTTTCCGAAATTCGAATTCAACCTTCATTATGGTGTAAGGGTGATGTAATCAAACGCTTTTTTAAAATCGGATAATAATTGTGACCCCCAGATGGACCACAAGTTAAACAAGAGCATCGCTAACGCTGCAATATACGTCCACCATCTTGCTTTGATCGATATGGTACTTTTTAAAATGAAGAGAATGAAATATGAAATGGCTGTAATATCTCAATAGGCAAAGAAAACAGGGCGCTGGGTTTGTTTTGCGCTGGGGGTCGTGCATCAACATCAATAGTTGTCGTCCTTAGAGTATAAGGAATAAGTATACCAAGATAATCAATTCTGAATTGTGGCTTTCGGGCGCTAAAGCCAAAATGTGGACATGGCTCTGTCACTGGGGACCGGTACATTCACCAAAATCAGACTACAAGGAATACATATGCGAAGTACTAAGCTGATACATTCAGAATTGGGGGCTGTAAACATAAAACTTGGGCGTGGTTTGCCCCTGGGGGTCGGGACATGCTCATTCAAACGACAAACACAAAATTTGGGCGTAGCATGGAATTAACCATCTGTGCCGTACTTTTGGTTTAGACCCCTCTGACTTTGTACCGTTGATTACAGATTAAACATCCGTAAGTGTACAAATGTTTTGTTATTGATGTGTTCTCATTTGGATATTGTTCACAATAAATAAGATATGTTTACAGGATCATTTTGTTATACGAAAAAACTAAGTGATGCGTTTTCTATGGCGCTCAGTATATATCACCCGGAAACAACAGGTTTGTTTAATACTTCACTGCATTTAGCAGACCCGACATTACATATCAAATCAAAGATTGAACCAAAGAGTTTATTTTAACCGTCAGATTGCATGTTTCTTTTCTTGTGGCATTGCCCTGTGAGATAGAAGACAAACAATTATGTCACATCAAATTATAAAATTTTAACCACTCTACAACTTCGTCTTTGATCTGTATTAATTGAAAACGGTGTTGCCGTGCAAGATACGCTGCAAGAGATGGGAAGAGGACAAGCTAAAAAGAGAAGCAATTTCTCTTACAATCAGGGTCCATAATTCTGGATATAAACATATATTTTAAATTTCATCATAACCGGATACCGATTTAGACCTCTAGATGGTCAACAACTGTATTACATAGAAGGCCATGGAGAGTATAACAAAGAACAAATAGATTTGCATTTTAATGTCCATGTCCGAGATTTCGCCAAACAAGCTCGATTTTAAGTATTTCCACGATTTCGAAATCCTGCGCTATGACCGTGCATGAAGTTCTCTTTACACCGTGAAGTAAATTATTACCTCATTTCATTCATCCATTTATGACCTTGTAAAGTCGAATTAATCTCTTTAACATTTTCAGTGGTTGTTGACTCCTCTGGAAAAAGACAATGATTGCTTAAACAGACCCGAATGCTATACATGAAACAGTGTCTCTTCTTTAAATGGAATTTCATTTCTTCGTTGTGTGTTTAAGATGTACTTAATGATATACGAATGACGAAATGTCATCATACATGACATTGTCATCATACACATGTAATTCTGCATAATAATATGCATAACTAATAACCAATATCTATTACCGAATCCCGAAATCATTTCAACTGTTAACGCCACCATGGTTTCCGATAATTCTTTCATTTTCGTTTTAAAATGATATTGTGTTATAAATATGCATATCCGCCAAGAACAACTGTATTCACGAGATAAAGTGGGGTGTATTACATATTTGACTTTTGCAGACGATTGTAATAAAAACATTCCAGTTATTGCAAAAACCAGAATAGAAATCAAATCAGAATACAAAAGAAAAAGCAGGTTGAAACGCCGCCAGCTAAATATGTGGGGTACCTCTTCGAAACGTTGGTCGAATAACATCTGACGATGAAAACAGTTATGTGGATTAGCTCATTCAAATGTTTACAATATATAATTTCAACACTTTCTTAAAATATAAGCTAATGTTTTTAAAGGTAGAAACAATTGAAAGTATCATAATTCAGTGATTCACACAAATTATGACACACCAAGAAACATGCCAAGCGGCACAGGATCTATTGGTTGCTTTTGTTAAAATTATGAAATTCGAACAACACATAAAAATGTTATTCATACAAATTATGTCGCAATAAGAACTAGAGAAGTAGGCTTAAGATCTATTGAACATAATTTTCAACGATATAAAATTAACAAAACTATGAAAGTGTATCACTAATAAATTCTTGAATCACCGTAGACCTGGGTCTGCTCTCTAATGAATTCTTAAAGTAAACACAAAGTTATGTTTCACTTTTTCTTACGTAAGAATCTTTATAAAATACCGTCTTTATAAAATTCTCAAGGCCCTTCGTACGTAAGCACATGTAAAGTATGTACATTGTGACTGATAAACTGAGACTATGAAGCTCTCTAACGTCATAAGAACCGTGTGCGAATTACGTCATAAATGTTTTCGTTTGCTTCCCGGCAAATGGTCGATTTAGATGCATTTGTCATGTCCCCTATACTGATAAGCTAAAAAAACCCCTCAAAACAAAAAACGCAAGCACATGCAAACACTCTAAATAATTGTGCGAGCGTCTGATCTTAAATTAGCCCGTGTGTTTGTGTTGCTTACTAATTGGTAAATAAATAAAATGGTTTCAGGGTAGAAGCGAAATTTTCTGTAGCATACCTCTCAAGAATATATACTATTCAAAAAAAGTAGGGGATATTTGATTTTGGGGGCATAATACTAAAATATGCAAATGACTACGAAAAAAGTCACTATAGAACCTAACAGAAGAAACATTTCCAGTTACATGTGACGCCCAAACGCACCAATAGCTACCGCATGGAATGCAGGTGATGCTTGGGATCATCATGGGGGTCCAACCCAAGATTTGCACGACTCTGACTTTGAATGTTACAGTCATTGTGGCATTGAATTCCAGGGTGGAAACATCAGTTTAATTGATTTAGTGACCAGAAAACAAATTTTGATATGCGTCGGCTTACCCAAAATGAAAGGTTACGTGCCCTTGGCATGCTACAGATCGACACAAAACAGGTAGTTGTGACGCGGACGATGAATGTTTCTCAGTCTGTCATAAGCAGGCTATGGTCCAGATACCGTGATACACAATCTGTACAGGACAGACCACGCTCAGGTCGGCAACTCAAGCCCAGGATCGATTTATCCGTACCTTGGCCTTGAGAAATCGTGTCGTCACAGCAAATCAGATCAGCGCTCGTCTTCAAACAGACACTGGTGTGAGAGTGAGTGGCCAGACGATTCGGAATCGACTGCATAGTGGTCACCTTCGCGCCCGACGTCCTTGCGTGATCCCTTGTTTGAGAGATCATCACATTGAGGCAAGACGTCGTTGGTGTAGGGATCGTCAACACTGGGATAATCGACGCTGGAGCAATTTGATGTTTGCAGATGAGTCAAGGTTCACTGTTGATTTTTTGGACAGACGTAGGAGCGCTTCCAAAAGACGTTAACGTCATCAGACATGATCGATTTGGGGGTGGTTCTGTTATGGTGTGGGGAGGCATCACTGTTGCTGGAAGAACGGCTTTACATGTTGTTTCAGGGCGTGTTACAGGCCAGTACTACCGGGACAACATCTTGGCAGTCCATCTTGGCCAGCACTGAGTTCCGACCTCTCCCCCATCGAGCATGTCTGGGACATGCTTGGACAGAGGTTACGTCAACGTCAACAACGTCCTGCCAATGTCCAAGAACTTGCTGCTGCGTTGCAACAGGAATGGGACAATCTGGACCAAAATGACCTTAGACGTCTCATTAGGAGTATGCCACGTCGGATCAATGCTTGTTTGGCAAACAGAGGAGGATTTACCCGTTACTGACTTTGTTGTGATGCTGTGGTAACTTTGCTGTTTGACCCCGGGTATCATTTTACCCTTATAATGGTCAGTCTGTGCCTTACTTAGTCTAACGATCATTTGGAATAAATCGATGAATGTGAACTTCATTTCATTTTGTCATTTGTTTCTTCGTCAGTTTCATTAGGTGACTTTAATAACACTTAAAAATCAAATATCCCCTACTTTTTTTGAATAGTATATTTCTAAAGGATTGTCTCTGCCTTTCAATTGTCTCTTGGGTATCAAAAGATGTAGGAAATGTCGTGGAATAACTAAGTGACAGCCACCTTGTTTGACGCAGAAAGAGACTTAAGGTTGGTAAGCAGGCGTATACTTTGCTTTGGACTTGTGCTTAAATAAGAACAAAGTTGCGCTCAAGTTTTTTTTTTCTTGGAACACATAATAATGTACTTGTGCTTCCACTAAAGTCTACTTAAAATCTAAGCACGAAGACATTTTTGAGTATTTTCTGGGAAAACAAAATAAGATAAGTCTACTTAAATTTAAAGTCTACTTAAAATCTAAGAAGAAAGAATGTGCTTAAGAATTTTCTAGGAATCTGCCCAGGTAAACTATCAATGTTCCTGGCATTAGATAATTTCAACGGCGTTGGAAGATGTAAAAGACTTCATCACAAAATTGAAAAAATATAGATGATTGTCATGTATGGCTGGGTCGTTAGTCCCGTGTCTACGTGATACAACTGCAACGTTATAATATGATTAATAAACCTAGTAAAATTGCGTTTTTCAGGTGGGAAGAGCACATCTTCAACATTGGAGAACTACAAGCTCCATTTAAGATAGTTCTCGTAGCACAAGTTTTCTACAACGATTCTTTTATAGCTTTGGATGATATCAGTACGCTTAACTGTAATCCAGGTAGGATACTTTTTAAATATTAACCCCCAATATCCGATAAGTGGTCGCAACGATCACAATAAGTTGTCATATCTGCATCAATTATTAAAGGGGTAGCCATCACGTAATTGACCCCGTACGCTTCCATAATACATTTGGTTCTGTAGATCGTGTCTGCTTGTATTATGTATATCAACTTCTTATGGATAAATATATACTATCTTTAACCCCCCATCGTGTTCACAATGGGATTTTTTTTTTAAAAAAAGGAAGACACAAATCTTGAAAGCAACTGCAGCTTTTGTCGGGATCCGCCCTTGTGTGACCACAGTGTTTTACACCAAATTAAAATGACAATCCTTTAAACAATACAGCCCCGTGTTGAAAGCTGTAGCGAAAAGAAAAATGTTGAATATCGATAGGGTTCATCCTCTAATGAACCTTTACGCTTCCATGTTTGACTTTTTTTATATCAACTCTTAATATATTATGCTTTAGAATGGACTTGTCAACATAATGCATTCAATTCCCCGGTGTTATTATTAAGCCTTGTCGAAACATATTAGCAACATCTTTTAGAAAAGACTTGTCAACAAAAATGAATTAATTTAATATCTTTTAGAAAAGATTTGAGAACATAAAATGAATTATCACGATACTAAACAAATACATTAGTTTAACAATGGATGTGATACACATGGTAATTTAAAACGTTACGGGTTTTCTCATTTTGTTAGCAAAATAAAAGAATTGTTTTATTAAGTGTATGGCTAGATCGCTTCGTTCTGGTTCGTGTTTGGAGAGTGATGTTGTTTGAGTATAAAGTAATAAATAACACGCCCATGTATCGTAAAGTGGTACTCGCAATTAAAAATGATCAATTTTTGTAAATGATCCTTTATGACTTCAAGATCTCCACAAAAAAGTTATAATATTCCGAAAACCAACAACTCATTGTCCTGGGGCTTCCAAGCCGGATAAGAAACCCCACAACTCAACCCTCCGTGTTTCGGGAAATGGTATATATCGATCCAACTGACAAATAAGCTGTTTAACTGACCTTGTTCCTTCAAAACAACGATTGGTTATTATTTATAACATTTCTACCACATCAAGCTACAATTAAGCATATAATATTGCTCGACAAGCATACAATCCTTTCACGATAATGTATTAATTGTTTCAATCGGAATTTTAAATTTGACATCAGATTCTTATTATATCATGGAGGTGGGGGCTAAATATATGTCGTGTAATACAGCCACTCAAAATACGCGAAAAGTTGGATAACCATTGTACTTCGCAAGAATGATATACTCTATCGATTTTCAACTGCCAAGGGATCTTTAACGTGCACGCCAATGTGTACACGCGACGAAGGTTTTTCATCCCATCCGAACGACAAGACATGACAAATCGTGATGATAGCAAGGAAGTATCCCGCGACCTCCAGGCTAGCGAGTTAGCGTCTTACCCATTTATCTGCCTGTCAGGTGAAACTAAAGGCATCTAATCGTAGCTAAAAACAAGCACATCAGTATATCCCAACGCTTTAGTTATGTTCTCCTAGCTACTAAAAACCAAATCCAAATTTGAAAAAATCTGACAATAATAATACTGAAATTAAAATAATATACTACTCAAAAGAAGTTAAGGGTCAACCAATTATTTATGTTTTACATTTTATTTGACACAGGGAACATGTAAATCAAAACTTTTAAGCACACTTTTGGTCAGAATGAGTTCAATATGTCTCAATGTTGAATCTGTTATGCAAAGCATATGCAGTTTTTATACACAACTATTCTGAGGATCTGACGAAAATCGCCATTTTGAGCATAATGAGGTCCAAGAAAACTGTCTCAAATTCGATAACTTTGTTAATAACGAGTAAGCAGTCGACACAACGACGAGGCATGCTGTCGATCAGACGTCGAAAAAACATCTGGGGAATGGGCCGCCACTCTGCCCGAACGAATTGCACCAATTTTTGAAGATGATCAGGTTGCCTATGATTGTCTCTCACACGTCTGCTCAACGCATCCCATGCATTTTCAATTGGTGCCAAGTCAGTAGAGTATGCAGGCCAATCCATTCGTTCAATACCATTTTGGGTGAGAAAATCATTAACGACTCGTGTTCTATGCGGTCTAGCATTGTCATCTTGAAGAACAGAACCTGTTCCAATTTGACGAAGACTTGGGATGACAGAAGGCTGTAAAATTTCGTCTCTGTACCCGATACCCGTCAAATTGCCTTGGACGACGAAAAGAGGAGTCCTGTGATGTACCGAAATTCCAGCCCACACCATAACCGTACCACCCCCAAAGCGATGGCGTTATCTGACGTCAACATCAGTAAATCTTTCTCCTTGTCGCCAATCGACGCGAAGTCTGCCGTCATTGAACTGTAATGCAAATCGGGACTCATCAGTGAAGAGTACCCACCCCAATTGTTGTCGTCTCCAGTCTCTATAACGTGTGCAACAGTCACGACGTGCTGCCCTATGACGTTGAAGAAGAGGTGGTCGAACCGCTTGTCATCGAGATCGAATGTTGTGGACGATTTCTTATGGTCTGATCCGATACCTGAACACCACTTGCATTTCGCAGTTCATCTCTCAGACATCTCGCTGTAACGACGCGCTGACGTAAGGCCATTTGAATGACATGTCGGTCTTGGCGTTGCGACGTTGATCTGGCCTACCAGACCGTGGGCGATTCTAAATTGAATTGGTTGCCTGGAAACGCTGCCATAGTCTCCCAATCACACTCTGTGTACAACCGATTCTCTGTGCCACATTCCTCTGTGTAAAACCCTGTTGAAGCCACGCAATGACTCTTCTTCTGTCAAGTTCACTCAGCTGACGTCTGATCATGTTGAAATTTCAACTGAGAGCAGCACGATCATGGAAGGATTTTTTTTAATGTCAAAATGGAAAATGCATAGTACACGTGTAAGTACATAATCAACTCCAAAAAGTCGCACCCTACAGCGTTTGGGCGATGCAAACAGTATTGTGGAGCCTTGTTTTGAGCTTCAGTTTATGGTTTCTAAGAAGACTGTCAAAATCGTTTTGCTTGAAAATGACAAATGCCTTGTAACAGGTTTTGTCGTCAGGATGTCGTGAACCAATTTGGACACGATTTCCAGCAATAATTTACTGTAAAGAACGGGAAGACTGGGTCCTATTACAGTCCAACAACTAGCGTGGAATGAGTTCGGGTGCAGGTGTTCAAGGTGACTGGACAAGTAAATGTCCAATCGTCCCATATTATATCCCCGTCTAAGTGTGGTGGTATAAAAAGGATGAATAGATAGTTTTTAATGATTTTCCGTTTATTTGGTATTTCATTAAACGAAAATAGTCAACGAGTGAAGCCACGCTGACACTTGCACGACTTTTGGTCACGATTTTGTCGTGGCAAGTCGTGCCATTTTGGGGCACAAACTGGAGGCTCCCGCACTGTTCACGACTAATACACGCTTAGTTCGCAAATGCGTGCCAAATCAGTGTCAACATTGGAGACCTTTGGCAAATCGTATACCTGACACGTTGCGCCAGAGTAGTTTTAGAGTTTTTGCAGATTCTTGCGTCGCGTACGTATGCGTCACTGAGATGAGCTGAGTTCTGTACAGCATGATGGCAGTTATCTACCAAGATCACCGCCACCATGAGCTTTTTTTAAAAAAAAAAAATAATGTCGCATCTAATTAAAAGAAATCTTTCGGTTTCACTGATTTATTATTTATACCCATTTACCATAGAATCACATCATTTACAGATTTGCAAGTTCGCACATCTACCTAAATCTAGCACATAGATCACCCAGCGTGCAGACAGACAGGCAGGAAAAGTATGAAAATTCCGAGAAAAACCCATCAAAAATAATGATTAAATTCCAGTCTTTATTATTGTTAAATTCACATCAAATATACATCTCCGTGTTCTAAGATACACATAGATTCATAAAAACGCTATGATACAACATTTCAGCGTCTAGAAAGACGACAATGTTATACGGACCTTCTCCGTATGAAAACTGTTCGATACGGGCTGCCTTATCCGTGTGCGGTTTCACGTATGAGAAATGCACACACACTGATGACATCACACACAAAATCCATACGGATACGTTATAGGAATTTACGCTTGCCAAAAGTCCCTCATGGCACGACGAGTTCACGCATAGTTTGAGCAATGTTATTATGCACTTCCCGCATTGACACGACGGTTTTGCGCAATTCGGACGGTGTCGTGCGGACTTGGGCACGCCATATAAAAAGGGGGCCTCCCCAACGCCTGGTCTTTTTTGGATTGGCTGTGGAAGAGACAACATGCTGAATGTCAGAGACACAATCATTGCAGGGAAGAGAGTCGTGGTATGGCGCGCACTGCCGCGCATCGTCCCGACGAGTTCACAAACAGTTTGCGCATAGTTCACGACCCGGTCGCTTAAATTTGTCTTGGCCAAAATTTTGAACATTTCAAAATTCTCGTCTCGACATGGCACGCAGTCACGACGGGTTTACGCACACTTCACGCCAGTTTTGTCGTGGCAAAAATTTGGAACATTTCAAAATTCTCGTCCCGACATGGCACGCAGTCACGATGGGTTTACGCACACTTCACGCCAGTTTACGAATAGTTTGCGCACTGGCACGACTCAAGTTGTGCCAATACGTGCCACGGAATCGTGCAAGTGTCAGCCTTGCTTAACTTTACGGGTGAAGTCCATTTGCCGTTAAGCATTTGTGCAAACTCGTCATGCCAATACGGGACGTCCGTAAACAATGCGCAAACTATGCGTGAACTCGTCGTGCCAGTTCGTGTCAATGTGGACACTGATGCGCACGACACAATCGTGGCCAAAAGTCGTGCAAGTGTCAGCCTGGATTTAGACTGGAAGTAAAGACCAAGATGTTATGTTCGTTTACTGCTTTAATTTGTACCGCCCCTATGAAAATGTGTGGTAAATTTTGCTGTGTCTTAACTAAAATCGTGAGAGTTTCCAGTTTGAGGGGATTATAAGATACCTTTTTATGTGACCATTCATTTACTCTTTCAATGTATACATTTATAACACTCGTCCGTTCGGTCGGATCCTCGATTAATATATAAAGTGACGTATCGTCGGGAAACAGTTTTATATTTCTTTTATGTATATTAAAAGAGTAAAAGTCGAGAACGGAGCCCTGTGGACACCAGAAGTTAAATCTCCTGGGTCAGAGGAGACACTACTCGGTACCACTATTTGTTGTCTTGCATAGATACCTTCTAACCCGGTAGAGAAGGTCACATCGGACACCAGAGGCCTCTAGCTTCCGACATAGTCCAGCTTTACTGAGGTCACAGAACACCATTCTATCAGTTGTTGATAGAAAGGTAATTTATGTCAATGAGTCGGTATTGAATAGCCACGCATAAAATCGCTTAGATATTGGTTATTGTTACATTATCTCGAAAGAAGTAAAAGCCGTGCATATCAACACATTTTCAAAGATTTTTTTTGTCAAATACATAGCAATGAAATAGGTCGATAATCCAGAAATATTTCCCTTTTTTGTGAAACATTGAAATATTTGCAATTTTCCATATTCCATGTCTAGTCGTTTAGATGGGACGAAAAACTGAGGTGTATACTTTGCCGTACACATAAAAAATCTCTTGGCAGTTGCAATTCGGTAAATGGTAGGGCCGTAGCGCTGCTGTCCGTGCAAAATTTCCCTTATGGCACACTTACGTTTGTCAGTCTTCAATAGCCAAGTTTAGGAGCAGAGCAGTAGGACGTTAAACTTCATTTCTTTTCATTTCAAAATGAGTTGACCAATTTCCACCGGGATTTAGTACCAAAATTGTTACCAGCATTTGCCATAGTGCCCACGTTTTCAAAGTGCAGTTTTTTACATTGCCGAATTAAGAAAATAGTCATTTCGTGTTTTACGAAATACTGCCCAGTGGTTGCCAAATCTAACTTTCTTGTTTATTTTTGAATCTGCAAAGTTTCCGAATTTGTTTGTCCATAGTTTGTTTCTAGGTTTAATTGTAACTTCTTTATATTATGAAATATTTGTTTTTGCTATACTGGCCAACTTATTTGTGAATGTGATACCTGGTTAATCCACATCACTTCCTGCAACACGTGATTGCTAATCAATATTAACAGTGGCTGTTACAAGGACAAGTACATCAATGTTGTTGTAGTCCCAGATAAACTCGTTATTATCTAGTAATAAGTGGATTCAAACCACAAAAGTTAATCGTTTCATGAATAAAAGAATTAGTTTAGGTCAAGATATCAACATTAAAATCTCACAAGATGAGGCATTTCCCATCAAATAAGGCTGGGTTAAAAGATTGTTAGGATATATATAAATAAAGTACCAAATATCCCAAAGATGGCGGACAGGGTTAATGCATGTAGGGAGAGAGAGAAATGAGGTTTAACGTCCACTCGACACAAACTAGGTCATTTCGAGATAAACATAATTTTACTTCAATAATTCGCTTGCGCGTAGGGGTCTTTAGCAGTAGGAGTAAACCTGAGTACCCGTAAAAACCCACGCGGCTGGAAGGCAATCCCACTCCTTGCCACGTACAACCGGGGATTCGAAACCACGCCAGTTGACTCAATGGCAGGCCGTATGATACAACGCGCACACGCTAATCATTCGGCCATCTACGCCCCCCCCCCCCCTTAAATGCATGTAACTTGGTCTCCCACGACACCATGGGCAATTTGCTCATATACAATAATAGTGAAAATAGGTGTATGTACTATAAAAGATCTCACCCGTTTAAGAGCAAAACTGTCATACAAAGCAAAACAAATGGCTGTAGAAAAGGAAATTAATTCTTCATAGATCCGGGATGACTCAATAAAACATCATAATTTCATGGAAACAACACGACTTATAGTGGTGGTACGACTTCAAGCCCAGAATTCGAACGTGATACAGCAATGAACACCGATGTTAATAATACTACTGACGACTGATAAATTACAATCTTTAAATGGCTAATACTTTGTTTCATCGAAAATATGTAATGAAATTAGTATATCCATTTTTCAAAACAAACAAATTGCTTTTGAAAATGCAGTCCCTTTAATTCCAACAACTTTTTCCCCGACAACTTTATTTAATTGGTCTATCCATTTATTTTACTTGAGTCTGTTTAGTTTAAACAATATTTTATACTGAGCGCCGTAGAAAACGCATCACTTAGTTTTTCGTATAACAAGATGATCCAGTAAACATATCTTATTTATTTTGCTTCTTATTGTGAACAATATTCAAATAGGAACACATCAATAACAACACATTTGTACACTTATGGATGTTTAATCTGTAATCAACGGTACAGTCAGAGGGGTCAAAACCAAAAGTACGACAAAGATGGTTAATTGTGCTGCACAGCGTGCGTAAGAGCCAGTGGAGGACACACGCGCTACTGACAATTAACCATCTTTGTCGTACTTTTTGTCTGGCACTCTCTCTCTCTCTATTTGTGTGTATGTCTTTCTCTCCCTTTCTTTTACGTATCTGTCTTTCAGTCCGTGTCCCTCTCCACGTCTGTCTATCTTTATCTCACTCTGTCTATCTCATCCGTCTATTTCTGATCTCAAGATGCCAATCGTGTGAAGCTAGTACCAGTGCTGATGACCATCCGTTAGTGATATTACCTCAGTTGTGTAAGAAAGAGCTGGCATTTTTCACTATAAAAGTTAAAGGGTAGATGATGTAAAGGAATTTGCCAGCCAAGAAAACATTGTCAGGTCCTCCGTCCAGAACCACTGACAAGGGGGAATAACGTCGGAAAATCCCGATGAACTTTCTCGAACACCCCAAATTATAAAATGTAAGCTATATAGTGGAACACTGAGAATGTTTTAACGTTAAAGATGGGTTTTGCATTCAGAGGCGTGGCACAGTCAGTATGCACATAGGACTTTGCGACATTCTTATTTTTTGCATCACGTATTGTCACAATTTTTGTTTTTATAACATTGTCATTGACCTGGATAAAGTCAGTAAATTACTATTTTCTGGGTAAGTTATTACAGATAACTTTCGTAAACTGCAGTCCATGACTGTACTCAAGTAAATGAATAAATTAAAACAATTATTACATCATGCTGCACATTCCCGGGGAACTTTCTTGACAAGGACCAGGGTCGATGTAGATATTGAGAGAAATGTGGCCATCACAAAATTTTAACCCGACCATAAGACACACTGAATTTAAAGTAATTCAATGTGTTGTCAGTATTGGATATTTGGATCCCGCACTTTCACTGCCAGATAACTACAGCATTATTGATTGCAACTGGCCAATAATGAATTCCAGTTCGTGTTTTTAATTTCGAATATTATATAGTTGGAGATTTGGCTCCCTAAATAAATATTAGGTTCAGATTTGACAGAAATTGTTTTGTTAGGTATTGGGGCCCAGATTATATTCCCGGTCATATTTGTTTTATTGGTATAGTACATACCTATGAGATTAAGCCGATTGGTGTTATTTCAGACAATTTTCATCAAGTAAGTTGTGGTGATGACGAATTCCACTGTTCATCGTCTTTTTGCATCAGTGACGATAGAGTATGTAATTTACACCAAGATTGCCTGGATGGCGAAGATGAAGCGGTACCCGGATGTGGTAAGATTAATTTTATATCTGTTTGTGTCAATTAACCCAGACACATATGTTGCCATTTCCAAACTAGATGGATATTTAATGTGTTATTTATAATAATAATAATTCTATATCTATTTGCGTGAATTAAGCTAGACAATTATGCTGCCCGATCTGTCATGTTTTGAAAATAATATGATTAGTTTTTTTAAGTTTTCACATATTTATCCATTTGATTAGAGAAAAGCATTAACAGATCAATCAAATTTGTAAGGTTTTATAATTGAATGCGTGCATAAAAAGATAAATCCCACTGTTTCATGTCTAATCAAATGAATGAGTAACACAACAATAATCTTTTAGAGGCATTTCGTAACTGGAAAGAGCAATAAACTATGACACATACTTATGAATGTACAATTACTGATTTATTTAGGCGATGTTTCTAAGAGAGTATTCTATCAACGTTTTGGAGCAAGTATAGTAACTGTTGTTATTTATTACAGATGTAACGGAGGGAATAAACACTTGCTCGAATATTCCTGACAATTTCTGGTCTAGGTGTTTTTTGTCTTGTATTATTGTCTTTATGCTGCTAAGGGAGTCTGACACAATGACTGCTCTATGAACGGTGGATAAGCTGTTGACATTGCCTTTAGTTCTTCTGTTTATATAGAGCTTCCATCTGGTAGCCTTTTTGATATATTAACATCAAATTCGGAAATGACCACACCTAAAGCAGTTTTAGTGGTGTTTGGATCGTGACGACCCCCCCCCTCCCCCGTGTATATTTTCACAGGCGATGATCATTTTTCATTCAGGTCCAGTTTCCTAGATGACACTTTCCTATGATCCCTACAGAAGATCATGCCTACTGTTTTACTTTCAGATATACGAAATCCCCAGTCATTCTCGTTCTAATCATTAACAGAACACAGTTTTTGTGGGATACAATCACTAATTTTATTCTAAAAAAAAGCAAGACGTTTCGACAAGAATCGTCTTATCGTTATCAAAATGTGCTTGATAACGATAAGAGGATTCTTGTCAAAACGTCGTGCTTTTAGAATAAACCTATTGATGTATCCCGTAAAAATTGTGTTCTGTTAATGGGTTTACCGATCGCTAAATCCCACCTAAAGATTAAGATTATTTCGTTCTAATCGTACCGTAGTTATTCGCTGCGTGCCTGAGTGAACGGTCGTCTGCATAAACGGCAACGTCAATAAGTTTCTTAATGTAGTTATTAGACTTAAGGTCATTAATTACGATATTGAAAAGTGTGGGGCTTCTAACAGTACCCTGGGGTGTGCCATTTCCGAGTTCGTATTTGTTGCTTATTGAGAGACCTACATTAACTTGTATTTGCCTATCGCTTCTGTAACAACTAGTCCACGTATTTTTTAAGTGCGCCATACACCCGAACAAAGTCAAATGCTTTGGTCAGGTGGAAAAAATACATACATGTTGTTGTGTATTATAGATTTAACTTCCACTACATTATATATGATAATATGGACAGGTTGATTTAATTAAATTATTTCCACAACATACAATTGGTTAACACACAAAGTAAAAGTCCTTGTATATTAAAAGGTCAATATTAAATCACACTTATAAAACCACTGTCGTGAGAAGCGAGGGTGGGTCGTCTTCCTTTGTCATAATAAAAACATGTTAAAACAGTACGTCCAGCTGAGAGATGTTTGGCGCCATCAGTGCGGATAGATAAGAAAAACCCTTGGGGGAAAATAATCCGCTTGCGTTACGTGGAAAAATGAAGTAAAACCACATAGCTGGACTGGATTATTTACATATTAAAAACTATTTGCCCAATAATTAAGATCCATATGGTTAAAAGTCCTATAATATGGTTCACAACGTTACCTGAAACTTACTATATGGGCAATGGTGGAGCGCTGCTATTTATATCCACTTTGATTTGGAGTAATTAAACAAATTATGTGTAGGGCAAGTATATCTAGACAAGTAATAACAACAAATCATAAAACCTGCATGACAACCAACTAGTTCAAAGGCAAGGTGCATATGAAGAATTAGTGAGGCCACTGATAATTGGCATTAATTAACATTGGAGATATTAATAAATAATTATAGGGATAAATAAGACAACCAATCATGGCAAATCAGAGACCATACAGGAAGTGAGGGTTTAGGCGAGAATACATCCGAGGTATAGTGGCAGATTGATAAGAACGGAATAGAATATAACCAGCATTGTATCATCTCGGTTTCAAGTTCGCTTGAAGACGAATAATTAAACCGATTGGCCAGTGTAAGTTGGAACGGACGGTCTGTAAAGCAGTGTTTTAATGCCCCTACAAATAGATAGTACCGCGAGCTTGCATCTGAAGGCCTGGAACAAAAACCAGGGTTATTGACAACATAAACAACACACAAAGGGAAACCATGCATGAAATGAGGTTTGGAAACCATACCTGATACTAAACACCAGAGAAGTAGTAACTCCAGATAAACTAAATGGGGATTAAATATTTAGACCATAATTAAGTTAATTATTAAATATTTAAATGCACACAAAACAGCACAATCAACGTCCCACATGCTCGTAAGTAAACAAAATCTTATTAATAGTCCCACACTCTTTCATCCGATTGACGCACACATTGATGCACAGGTTAAATAAACGAAAACCGTTGACTGCTTTACTAAATAATAATTAAATACATGACCAAGATTAAGTGGGATATAATTGATAAATTATGAATATTAGAAACCACACCACAGTCCTATCCACAGGCTTCTAGACAATTATAGTCCTATCCACTGCCTTCTAAAAAATGTAGTCCTACACACTTCCTCCCATTAGACACATGCACGTATTTCATTTAATTTTGTTCTTCAAACGGGTAACAACTATTTTCACAAATTAACTTGTGCACATAAGGACGTCAAGGCATGTACACATTAGTTTAGAATTAACTCATCATATGCTTTTGGGAGGAATATTATTGAGTCGCGATTAAGGTCTGGTTTGGTTGTCCTGATGTGTATAGCTTCCATGATTTTCCGCGTCTTTACGTTGTGTTAGTTTAGTGTTAGAGTCTTAGACGATTGGATTGTGTGGCCTGTTGAAGGTGTTGGACAACTGCTGATTCTGCTATTGGGGACATTGTATGTTGGGAGAGTCGTTTAGGTAAGGCCTGTCGGGTTTCTCCAATATATGTGCTGTCACACGCATACACAACCTCATACACACCTTCATACACACATCCTTTAAGTGGCAGTGGAATGGTGGGCTGGTGTTTACTATTGGCTTTCAGGTGGTCTTTGAGTGTGCGTCCTGTAGAAAATATGACTTATACTTGTCGTTGTGAGTAGCCTTTTGATGTAGTACGATAACTTCCTTTGAAACGGGATAGCTATTCGTATAGGTGGTTTATCTGGCTTTGGCTGCTCGTAACGGTTTTGTATTTAGTTTCTTTTATGGTGTTCTTAACTAAACGGGGCAGATAGTCATTCAGATTTGTAAGTATGCTTTCTATGTGGCTCGGTTAGCTAGGGTAGATATGGTTGACACTATGTGGATGGTTCGAAAGATAATTGATGTACTGGTCGGTATGTGTCGGTTTTCTATACGCACTAGTGGTGAATCACGTATATGTTACGTAACTAAGACGTCTAAAAAGGGTAAGCACTGGTTATTTTCTTTTTCAATGGTGAATTTAATTCTATTTTTCTGGTAAATTAAATGCTGTAGAAGGGTGTCTTATTCACCACTTTTATCAAGGATAACGAAAGCACCATCAACCTTTCGCAACCAAGCTATCGACTCGATGGGTGATCTTGACAGAGCCATTTCTTCAAAGTTTGACAAATAAATCTCTGTAAGCACTGAGGACTTCCCATTGGTAAACCGCGTGTCTGTTCATAAAAATCATCTTCCCATGCGGAGTATGTGGATTCGATGTACGCTTTGGTTTGTTCTATGATGTCATCGATTGTAAGACTGCTTTCTAATAGAGTTTCTAGGTTGTTAAGTCTCTGACGGAGTGATGTTATGGTATCTTAACAGGGGGGTATTCGTGAATAAATCAATAACACCATAATATAAATCCGTACATTCTGTTGGTTTTGTAATCTGTTGCAAAAGTCTTTATAATCTTTAATGAAGAAGTCTGCTTCTTTGCCTAACGGGGAGAGGAGTTTTGATAAGTGTTGCGAGGTGTTCTAATAGGCTAATTCGCGAAATACAAACTAATGATATGGCTTTGGCGGGGATTTTATTTGTCTTGGTGGTTGCTTAAGGTGGTCTTGGGTGGGAGGGTTTGAGGTACAAAATTCTGGGTCTTCAGGTTATTCAAATGTGCTGTGTGATTTTCATAGTGGGCCTTGGTTGGATTTGTTCTTAACCTTCTTTAGGTGGTGCGATCAGACAGAAGAATGGGGACAGTTTCATGGCAGTCACTTTTGTTCATAATAACAGTTGATTTGCCTTTATCATCAGCTACTATAGTGGTGGTTTCTTCAACTCGTCGAGAGCTGTATTTTGGGCCTGGGTTAAGTTGTGGGATGGTAATTGAGTCTTAGACTTTGTGCCTAAGAAAATCGATCCTCCCGCCAGGTGCTAACTGTCTAAGCCTCTCTCTATATTGGTAACAGTTGGTCATGCTTGACCGGAGGGTTGGTTGGAGTGAACTTCAGTCCTCGGGATAGTAGTGTGATCTGGTCATCGGTTAGGTTGCGATTGCCAATGTTGAAGACTGTTTTAGTAAAGGAACCAACTGTAGGTGTATTCGTTGTTGTGGGTGGTCTTCGGGTTATTAAATTTCTTCAGATTGTTGGAGCGAGTCGTATCTCAGATTATCTAGGGACTGTAGCTGCTTGATGCGGAACTGTGGAAATCGGTTGGAGACACGAGGTCCTTCAGTTTTTAATCACATAGGTTGCTGAGACAATGTTTGATATTGCGAAGTTGTTGAATGCGCTCTTATGAGACATCGACTCGCTCTTATCACTATTCTGTTTGCAGCTGCTGACTGGAGGGGGACTTATCCGTACGAATTTGGGGATAATGTTGTTGTCTCTACATCGCACCAGAACAGTCAGATTACGCTTGGTTTTTACATATTTACTCTCCAATCTGTTGCTTGTATTAATAGAAGAAACTGCCACATCTCCATATTGATGACGCTAATTATTTGACCCCTCTTAGTTCATCTGGAGTTACTACTTCTCTGGTGTTAAGAATCATGTATGGTTCCCTTTTGTTTGTTATTTATGATGTTACTATTACCTATTTTCAATCTGTTACTATTCCTTTGATGTATCCTCGCCTAGTATCCTCACCTCATCTATGATCTTTCATTTGCCATGGTTGGTTAAAATTATTTACCTCTTAATTACTTATTAATATCTCCAATGCTAAATAATGCCAATTATTAGTTCCTGTTCTAGGTTATTTGGATATTTTCAATTTTACTATTATTTCATTGATTGGCTCAAAACTTTGTAACAACACAAACAGCTATAGATTACATAAAAGTCATATACATATGCTACGTAGTCATGTCTAATTTTTAAAACCAGAGCTTAATCTTAAATTATCTCAAATCTTCTAGTAAATAGCAGTCAGTCATTAGTTTTCAGTAATAGAGAGCAATAGCTACAAAATAGAGCAACACTATTCGGACCAGTGACACTGTTTGAGAATTATGATACATTTTTATATTGATTACCAATAGCATAAAGAAGTTATTTTCCTTATTTCTTCCGAACAAGTGCAAGGATGCGGGATGGTTGATTACTAGACATCTTGTTCTTCTTGGAACAGATTGGTACCAAAAACATCCAACTGTCCCTACACACCCAACGCCTCACACACACATTTCGAATTACACACTTGTATATGAATATAATATAAGTTGTCCCTTCATTTCTGTGATTCTTTCTCTGCTTACACCGAATATTGAAACGATGCAGGATGTCAACAGCTGAAATTTAATTCACGTGTATTGTTAAAAGAGAAACCAATAATGTGACCGACATTGACAGTGCGGAGGCTGTCAATTGGCGTTTGATTTAGTGGGTTCTTTATACCAGAGTTTGAATACACATGGCATACCAATCTGTTATTTAAATATCACACAAAAAATGAATCAGTTCATTCATTATTTACAACGAAGATGTTTTGAAAATAAGCCAACGAGTTATGCTCAAATCAAAGCAAAGGCCACCAATAATCTTCGCTTAAATCATTTTAAGCCGTCTGCATTGTCTACATATATTGTTAAAACCATGTGTCACGGCAGTGTACGTTTACATGAGAAAAACAACCTGATTTTAACGTTTCGTTTGGCGAATTACTCGTAGGTACATCTATTAAATGTATTTGGGTTTTATTTCCTAAGAAATTACCTTTCGGATGAAACATTGTAAATCAGCTAAATATATAAATAAATAACTTTAGATCTACAAGTGAAAGCATATAGAACAATTCTCTAAAATAATATACACCATCTTTAATAAAATGTTACAATTGAGTTGATTTTCTATAGCAACCACACTCTTTCAGATGACACCTATTCTAACATAATAATATTTGAAATAGTGCAAAAATACTGCAAGAGATTTTAAAACGTTAACATTTAAAACTTACAGTTACACTCCAAAAAATGTCTATAAGTTTGTAAATCACTGACAGCATATATGTCCACAATTGTTTATTGTAAACATAAGATTTAACTATTTTTATTATTTATGTTTGGAGAGAACTGATATAGGCCTTTGCCTGTTTAATCCAATTCGTTTTTTTTTTTTGAATAAAATATTGTTTAATCTAATATGTCAATGTTTTAACAAAAAAGGATAAATATGATTAATGATATACAGGGTCAGTGGACAACGTATAGTCGTCCGGATGGGGCGAAACCCGAGGTCCCGAGCAGGCCCACATTGCAGTGCAGGTCAAAGAACCCGTGGCAGTTGGGATTTGATAAAGGTGTATGGTATGCCATGGCACTGTTGTCAGGAAAATTTCCAACCTAGCACAGGCCGTTAAACCCATTTCATTTTTGTTCATTGGTTATTTGGTTTAAAGTTACATTATGGGAGATAAGATAAAGAGATGGCAGTCCTCACTATAATAGTTAAAAACTAGATAGTGTAAAGGTAATTTGTTGAAAATTTCAGTCAAATTGGTCCACTATTAGCCGAGAAAAAATCGTTTGAAATTTCACATAGCCTCGGTCATCATTACTCAAATCATTAATATAAACAGCATAGTCCCGATTATCCACTTGATTGGTTTAATTATCAACGGCCATTAAGTGGCATATAGGAATTCAATCTGCCAACATCGAAGGCTAGCCTTGACTTTAAGAGTTCATTATGGTCTGGATGTGTTAATTAATGTCTAATTGATTATTTAGATAACATCTCAGGCCTAAAGAAAGACCTGTAATAAGCGGATTTTGCTCTTGCATAATGCTATGTTTAATGGAGGAATTTTTCATTTGAATTAGATACGTATTAGTTACTTTACATCAACACAAAAAATCTGTTCAATAATGTCGTTTGATGGTCGTTAATACAGGCTCAGTATTAATTTTGTGCGTTGTCAATTTTTCTCGGCAGTACTATATTAAAATTTAATTTGAGAAGTGAAATAATTAAAGTCTTATCAACAATTTCGGCCATGGAATCTCATGACATGCTCCTTTGATGAATCAGCTATCGGTTATGAATTAAATTAAAGACACTTGTGATTGGGATGGGTGGGGATCTTTCCTGGCTGGAATACGGATTAATGTACATGGTTAGAAGGTGACATTAAAGGACAATATTGGTGTCGCCCATTATCACATTTGCGATAGGACTGATGCACCGAAACTGTACACGAAGTTTCGTCATTCAAAGAAAATACACCCAGTTTGAACATGCTATATATGTGACACTGTTGCCTTGATGTGAGGGTACTAATATCATTTAGCGTTAAAAACCGATAAGAGTCTTTGGACAAGTACAACATCCATCACATCATTCAGTAAGGAAAGAGAATTACTGTCAAGAAGTTCGTGATGTCAGAGCTAGAGATTTTCCATCTAGCCAGACACCATGGCAATTTAATCATTTTTTTTTTTACCCGAAAACATCAAATTACGTAGGCCAAGATTACGAAAGCCATAAATTCAAGAATTACATTATTGATCTGCAATTCGCTATTTCAAGACTTTCAATTTCCGATCAACACACGTATTTACCACCTCCCCCCCCCCCCAAAAAAAAAATCCTATACAGTATATGATGACGTATTGGAATTAGAACGCGTAGTTCAAAACTAACCCGCTGTAAACCAATAAGCATAATTATACATCCCTGAATCTTTTTCTACGGGGGAGGTAGAAAGGAAAGATCCGGGTTTTTTGTGTAATTCTTAATCTGTAATTCTTAATTCAGTACAGATTATCACTATTCGAATGCTGAATCGGTGTATTGTCCACGTTTCTGCCCCATTTTTACTATAATACTTTCTATTTAATCGTCAAATAAGATGTTTGAAAATTCGATATGTTCGCTGTTCTCTAAATGTTGTAGCTACGTGTTTTGCAGGGCGAACATGCTGGATCTCGATTGGCTTGAGATAGTACAGTATTTATTTTCTTCTAACTAACATGAAATACAACTACGTAATCAGGTCAATATATGGAAAATATTTCACTAACCCCCAGAAATTGCTACCAAAGGTTTCTCAACTGATCCTGGTAGGGTTTGGTATACTTTATAACATACTAAATGTTTACCAAAGTAGGACCCCTGGAAAAGTGTTATTTTTTACAAGATGGCGTCAACGATGGTCACCGAAACGTCTTAAAATGATCATAACTATGTAACGATCAACGTAGGTTTTTGGGGGGCAAAGAACACAATAAGATCATTAAAAATGATGTTGGCCTATTATGTCAAAAATGGCCGCCAACACTTGCAAATTACCACAAGTCCATAACTATTAACTCAAATTTGATGATTTTTTGGGGAGTTAGACTGTATTTTGACTTGACTATGTTTCATTATAGTTGGTTGATATGGACACTTTAATTTACACTAATCAACGATAGGTTAATACACATGATAGACAACCAGACATATGATGTTAAATACAAAGTGTTAAATGAAATGTTATTTAATGCCTTACTTTTCTGCATCAACTGGGCCAATGAAGCTTTAGATTCGTTCAAAGCTAAATAATTATGTTTTTGGTCAATTGGAAGTTTCTATGGCCATTAAAAGGATCCAAGATTAATAGTAACAGATTTCAAAATAATACTTACCTTTTACTTCTGATTAGTTTGTGGCAGAGTCAAGAAAATGATTTCAGGCACACGGGTTCTGCTGGCAAATAAATTCGCATATACATGCATATGTTCCAAGCGTTTCACTAGATAACCACAACTTTATCGTTTGTAACATCAACCAGTCCATCTCTATAAAAGGAGGGAGGGAATAAGACGAAATGTGCATCATGTTTCATGTTAGAGCTAACTCTGAATACTCAACTCTCTAGGCCATCGGGTAGTTTTTGATTTTCAACGGATTAAAACACGGCTGCCAATTAATAATTTAACGGATAGCTAGAAATAGTCAATTATATTGTTTAAGGTCACTTTTTCACACAAGATGTCTTGAAAACATTCTGTGTTTACATTACATTATGATTAGTAACTTATGGAGTAAAACAAAAACACACACTCATAGAAAACAGCAACGTGTGCATTGATGACAATGTTTTAAACGCCATTCTCTCTGCGTTACTAAGGGAGTGGCTGTTTCGGTATGTGTTTTTGTTTGTTTTTATGTTATTTTGAATGGTTCGATGTTCTTACTGACAGTGCTCGAAATAGTTAAATTATTTTGTTTACTGTCACTTTATCAAGCAATAATGCCAATAAGATACCCTTTTAAGTATTGTTGTCTGTGTTGACTTCCTTGTTAATGTTTCTTTACAATAACTTCTCTTATGTCACTCTGTCGTCTCTTATAAATCTGGCATCATATACAAGTTGGTCAATACATATTTTTAGGTTTCTTGTACAGGCAAAACGGATAAGAAGTAGTATACAATTTCATTCTGTCCCGTTTGATTAGGTGGGCTTTAGTGAAATCTGTTATCTGCGTTGTTTGATAAATAAAACAATATCACATGAACGGCTTCGGCGCTTGGATGAATTTATCTGATTCTTACACTTTATGTGAATGTACTTTTATAACGATTAAAGGGACGTTATACTGTTGATTTCTTTATTTACTTTGATTTAATTTGAATTCAATTCCTGTAGAATCACACAATTTCAAATGAACTAACAATTAAAGGGGCGTTATACTTTTGATTTCTTTATTTACTTCGATTTAATTTTGAATTCAATTCTGCAGAATCATACAACTTCAAATGGACTAGAAACATTTTTTAACATTATGCCTTACAATTTGAATTGGGAATTTTACTTCGACGACGAACCCGCTAATACACCACTCCTTCGCATTTTATTTCATAAATCTGAGTAGGTTATCGTGTAAATCCATGAAGACAAGTTTTAAAGGTGCAAAGCTTTCTAAATACCTAAGCATACCGCCGACGTTTACCCTCGACTAGACAAATTGAAAATTCTTACAACAGTAAATCGACATATCTCTACTCTAATCCATGTATATCACTCTATTAAATTGTTTTTACCCTAAGATGAAATAGATTTGGCTCCTAAAATGTCTCATATTTATGTTGTTTTATTAACATACGAAATAATAACAAATTTATGATATTTAATTTCAAATAGGCGTAAAACATTTTTCAATTAACACAATTGAGTTTATTGATTTTTCTTTTTACAAATCATCACAAACCCCAAAAGTATGAGTAAATACTACATATGGTATGTCTAGTAGTATAGGCCTGTAGGCCTTCTATAAGCCAAAGATAGGCTGGCACTGCCAGGCAGGATACGCCCACATTTTCGAGAGATGGACAGAGAACAAGCAATACCGAAAGTGATTTTTCCTGCATCTTTAAGTCCTGTATTTCATACTGTATTGGGAGCAGCCATTTAGTTGGTCAGTTCCAGTCTGATAATAATGAAATTCGAAACCGACAATGATTATGGTGTGACAGTACACAACCTAGAAATGTGACGTTTCATCAAAATCCGATAAGAATTGTGACCTGTATTGAGTCCACAACCATGATATACCATATTTTTACATTATTCGCGTACAAACGGCGACCATTTCGTCCGGCAATTTTTGTATGATTTTCACGAAATTAGAACTCAACCTTCCTAATCAAAATCGAATTAAAATTGTGACCTATACAGGGTCCACAACCATGATATACCATTTTTTTAACAGTATTCGCGTACAAACAGCGGCCATTTTGTCTGTCAATTTTGGTCCGATTTTCCCGAAATTCAAACTCAACCTTCCTTACAGTGTAACGGTGATATAATCAAACGTTTTTTTAAATTGGATAATAATTGTGACCTCCAGAGGGACCACAAGCTAAAGAAAGGGGGATTTTGCGTATAACCAGGGGCCATAATTCAGGAAGTTACGATCCAATATGCGCAAATATCGAAAAGAACCAAGATCTTTGGGTTATAACCATGAATTTCAAGTTTCATCAAAATCAAATTAAAATTGTGACCTTTACAGGGTCCACAACCTTGATATACCATTTTTTAACAGTATTCGCGTACAAACGGCGGCCATTTTGTATAGCAATTTTGGTCTGATTTTCCCGAAATTCGAATTCAACCTTCCTTACGGTGTAACGGTAATATAATCAAACATTTTTTTAAATCAGATAATAATTGTGACCTCCAAGCTAAAAAAAAGGCGATTTTGCGTATAATCAGGGGCCATAATTCAGGAAGTTACGATCCGATATGCGCAAATATCGAAAAGAAGCAAGATCTTTGGGTTATAACCATGAATTTCAAGTTTCATCAAAATCGAATCAAAATTGTGACCTCCACAGGGTCCACAACCTTGATATACCATTTTTTAACAGTATTCGCGTACAAACGGCGGCCATTTTGTATGGCAATTTTCGTCCGATTTTCCCGACATTCGAACTCAACCTTCCTTAGGGTGTAACGGTGACGGACAGGGGCGACGACATAATACGTCCACATGAAAATGTGGGCGTATAAAAATGGCCATATTAAACTATTATACACGAAGATATTTTCTTTATAGATAAGAGTGCTTTTCTTCCCAGACATTGGAAAAAATGATTTTCTTTTAGTGTTTAGTTTACTGGGGTTTTGACTTTGAGTTGTTTTTTTCTTGGGGTGCCATCCAATGCTTAAATTGTCTTACAATGAAATAAACGTGTGGACTGTAGCTGTATTTCCCTTGCTGTGAAAAGAAATTGAATGAGGATTGTTTTTGTGAATGATGGTATGTTAAAATTACGTGTCCCATTCACAATATTATCATTATTCCAATATGTCGCAATAGATCTAACAATGTTGCACTAATCAATGTTTGTTAATGTCGTGATTTTAAGTTAGGCGGGGTTGACGGCTATCGTAAGTTAAAATTGATTTTAGTTAAAATTTTCCTTGTCTCCAGAAAAGTATTTATCGGGTGGTACTTGCCTATGAAATCGTGGCAAATTTAATTAAAATGCTTACAGCAAGAATTTCATATTTTTTAAGAAAGTCAAAACATAATTATTTCTGTCTTTTGCTCAATGGGTTATCAACTCACTATTATATGATCATAGGCATTATTCCCCACGCTCAAAAATCATTGACACAGGAAATAAAACACAATTACCTCCCTTGTTTTTCTATTCCCCCCCCCCCTCCATGGAATAGCCATCTTCATTCGTTTGAATTTGAAGCTGAAAATGATAAATTTACCAATTTCATATCTGGCAATATTAAATTATTGGATTAATAGGATTATTCATTAACAAGGTGGGGCTGTTTATAGATATCATTTTTTTTAAGGCTTTATTTTAATACATTTTAAAAAAAATAACATAACAATCTAAGATTGTAGCTTTAAAATCGTTTTGTGAAACTCATCTATCTTAAGTTAGGGTGAAATTTTAGTTTAAGACGATTTTAAGGAGATTTAAGAATTTGTGAAACGGGGCCCTGTATTTCTGGTTTCGTCAAATACAAATTGTGACCTGCAGAGTGCCCACAAGCAAATATACGTCCACGTGAAATTGTGGGCGCATAAAAATGGATTTCATTTCCTGACTCCAAATACTACAGCACCAATAAACACGTTGCGTAGTACCAGAAATCAACAGCTAATAAACTATAAATAGATCACTTTTTAAGATGCTACAAACTCGAGCGGCGTTAAATCTTACATGGGCAATAATTAAATGATTATGTATACTTATTTATTATAATAAATATTGTTCCCAGTTGGGCAAAAAAAACTGATGTCAAATTACTTTTAACGTTGACTTTGATAGAATTAGCCTAACTAATCTGTTTATAACTATGCATTCCTCTTTAATAAGTAACTACTCGCAGTGGCCCAAATATGTTACCCATTTCATGCTTGTACGACCAACTGCATCGCATATTATCCATAAGTAATATGAATAGAAATGGGGTTTAACATTATTCTGTTATGTCCCGACAGGGCTAATAAAGACGGACATACGCCATGCAGTGTGCTACGAATGAAATCTGCCCCGGAGAGCGGCGCTACGACCTATACATATCTAATTCCAACTCGCATGGATCCTTTGTATATTTTAATAAACACATTTTTTTGCATCAATCTTTGTATACATGAATCTGCGATATTGGCTTCCTTGCGCTAGAAAATGTATTTATTCAGCTTATAAAACATCTTTAAAGGAGCCAAATCGCTAACAATTGGGACCTAGAAATTAACCCAAATGGGTCGCAACGATTTAATAATGTAATCTGTTTGTATATGGCCTAGTGGTCTAGAGTGCCGCGCTTCGACCTCTAGCTCGCCGGTCACCTCTGGCTTGCGGCTGTGGTTTCGAGCCCTGGTGTGAGCGTATGTGGCATGGAGATAGGGGCGCCTTCTCAACCTCGTGGGTTTCCTCCGGGCACTCCGGTTTCCTCCCACTGCTAAAGACCCCTTCGCGCAAGCGAATTATTGAAATAAAAAATTAAAAACCATATGTTAGTCCCGAAATGACCTAGTTGTGTTGAGTGGACGTTAAACCCCATTTCTCTCTCTCTCTCTCTGTTTGTATATGAACTGATTTACATTCAATTGTTTCCAGCGAAATACGACTGGAGTCTCGACCGAATAGAACTTCCTAGCTTCTGGTCATTCCAGTCTAGTGTGCATGCTCTCCAGATAAGTTATGCCGTCGCCGTTTGACATGTGTTGTGGAATATGTCTCGCCTCTTTCTTTCTGGTCACTTGTTACAAATGGCACTATGGTACACGATTCGTGTACCAATGGTAAAATGTTTATTTTGTCTTAAATATTGGATATCAGAAGCCTACCTTACCCCGGTAAGATAACAACACCAATGTCGATTTGAATGACAAAATAATTCGTGTTTAAAAGTGCGAGATTTTGGATGATATTGAGTAAGAGACTTAGCTACTTTAAATATACCACATATCGCATCTATACTGGAACGCACATTTCTATTATTACCATAGACTGCGTATCAGGGACAGGTCATACATACCCTTTTGAGTTCACTTTTATAGCACACCTGCTATGGTTGATATTACATACACATATTCTAATTTTCAGGTATTCAGTCAAACATTACAATGAACAATATATTTTTCATTATTTTTTAACAGATAACGTACCGGGTCCAGGAAGAATAGACTTTGAAAACTGTGATTTTTATTCTGGTAGTTGTTGGTGGCATAACGTCAACTCAGACCATTTTGATTGGTTAATTGGATCTGGCCCGGCCCCCTCCATGATGGGGCCTTTGCATGACCACACGACAGAACTGTATGACAAAAGTGGTTAGTTTAGTAATTTGGTTTTTCTTAAATTTACAAATAAACTCGAGTTTTGGTTTTGGATTTTCTACTTCTTTTTTTTTAAATTGCATCTTCTGTGTTTCGTTGTACAGTATAATCACCTATCCGGGTAAATAAAACTGTTTTAAATATGGAAGAAACCCTTTCCAAAGTTAAAGGACAATATTGGTGCCAGTCATTATCACATATGTGATAGAACTGATTAAACACTTTTCAAATATAATATTAACACAGAGATCATCGCTACCATAGAGGAGTAATAAAGGATTCATGAATCGGAAGTGACGAACGCCAAAGGAAAACACGAGTTATTCCTCTATATAACTAACTGAAGTGACTAGAGATAACAGGTACATGGGCGAATATCTGCTCACTAATAATTCTCTCGAAGACCTAAAGTTGCTGTGTGACTCTGTGAGAGAATATCTTACAATTCATAAAAAGAATCGACTGCCACTAGATAAGAGAACAGGAAAGAAAAACAGATTAAAAGTCCGTGCATTACCATGTTTTTATAAGGTAGGGGAGACCGGGGCACATTGAACCATCATGGATATATCCTTTATAAATAATACTATACAACCGAACACTATACAGAAGTGAGATAACTTCTTAGACCCATTTCTCCATCAATAAGCCACATGCTGTCAATTATTTTCTTAGGCAGTGGATTTTTCAAAAAAGCGCCTAAAAGAGAAACATTTTCCATACATGTTAGCCTAGGAAATTCTTGTACTTAAGTTCATATATGTCTAATCTATACAATCCAGATAAACCGGGGTTTGATCCATATAAGAGGGCATATTGATTTTTTTTGAAAATTTTGATCGTGAAATAAAGAGATCTTCTAATAAAAACATTTGATATGAAATGAGGACAAACATGTATGTGAAGAAAGTGGTTCAATGTGCCCCGGTATCCCCTATAGAAGGAATAAAAACAAGGGGCTGTACGGAGTATTTCTATTTTTCCCGTGTTCTCTTATCTTATGACACTTAATTACTTTATTGTATCGTCAGATAACCTCTTGCGGTCCCATATAACAACTTTTTGTCTTCGAAGGAATTATTAGTGAGCAGAAATTCGGCCGTTTATCTGTCATCACTCGTCACTTCAGTCATTCACATAGAGAGATAACTCGTGTTTTCCTTTGGCGTTCGTCACTTCCGATTCATGAATCCTTTATTACTCCTCTATGGTAGCGATGATCTCTGTGTTAATATTATATTTGGAAAGTGTTTAATCAGTTCTATCACATATGTGATAATGACTGGCACCAATATTGTCCTTTAAGTTCGAGCGCTATAAAGCTAAACGAGTTTCGTCCATTTTAATACACCCAAGTTCATTGTAGCATTATATTGTCTGCTTGTCCGGCAAGTACTCGCAATAAATCCTCGACTAAGCCTAGTATCGCAATGCCCATATATATTAAGAAAGATAATATTTCTACTTTTCAGGACATTATGTCTATATTGCAACAGCAGAACAAACAGCCGGTAACAAAGCTATAATAGAGAGTGCTGTATTTAGAACACCTGACGCAAATGATGGCAGTTGCAAGGTTTGTCTACTAGTATAAGTTCACGTAGATCAATATCACAACATTGCCATAAACATTTTCCTTATCATTCATTGATGCATGATGGAGCGACCAATAGAACCAGCATCTAGTCATTCAAATGGTGCGCAAAAAAACGAGGTCGCGTGTACAACAACATTTTGACAAATAGAATTCGGCCAAAATGTTCCCCACAGCTACTTCATAGCATTAGCATACTGTATGGCATATACCTTTCTTTCTTAGCCCAGCTGGAGTAGAACGTTGAAAACCATCTCATTCTTTCATTAAGTTTGCTAGGTGTATGTAGATATAGAATTCATGATATCTAATTCTGTTAACCAAGTGTTTGCGTATGTTGATGTATATAATTCAATGCACCTAACTTATTTCTAACTTCAAATATTGTATAACTTGTTTTTTAAGACCTTTATTCACTTGATAACCCTGTAATCAACTCTCAACCCCCTTTTGCCAACGGCACACCTTGGAACACATGAAAAAAATAGCGACACACTTGGCTAAATATATATGAAAAATATTTGAATTTCGCAAACTAAAAACATCGCAAGTCATAGACGGTATACAATCATAGACACAGACTAGACATAAAACACATAGGATGACTCAAAATTATCAATAGACACCAGTGTATACGCAATTGGGATCAAGTGGGTTTTTTTCACATTTTCTTACGTGTGCCGTTCAAAATTTCGCAGCACACTTAGGGAGATCTCGTGGTACACCTGTGTGCCGTGGCACACTGATTGGGAATCACTGCTTTACTATCGTGTGTTATGGACGGACCCGAAATGCATGGCGTCAATCCCGGAGACTGCCGATAAATGGCCTTACGATTGTGTCAAAACTTAAACACAAGTTTCAACACTCCTATATCCGTGGAAGCTGTATTTAGATTTGAAGTAATACAAATTTAATTCTAATATATTTGCACCCGCTGTCTGAAACCCCATAACAGTAGCGTCCTAACTTCGCCCTACAATAGATTGTATCTATAAACAGTCCCACCGTGTTAAAGAATAATCCTATTAATCCTATAATTCACTATTGCCAGTTGAGAAATTGGCAAAAATATCATGTTCAACTTCAAATTCAAACGTTTGAAGATAGCCATTCCATGGGGGTAATTGTGTTATTATTTACTGTGTCACTGATTTTAATGCCTGGAAAATAATGCCCATGATCGTATAATAGTGAGTTGACTACCTTTTGAGCAAAAGAAATACAGATAATTATGTTTTGACTTTCTTAGAAAATATGAAATTCCCGCTTTAAACTCTTCACAAGACTTACATTGAATGAAGTGTTTCCTTATAGTTAGAACCCCCTTTGAGAAAACATTTTCTTTCAAAGTAGTATACGAGTACGAAAAGTGCCATCGAATGATATAATACTTTACTGTAT
This sequence comes from Patella depressa, assembly GCA_948474765.1. NCBI lineage: Eukaryota > Metazoa > Mollusca > Gastropoda > Patellidae > Patella > Patella depressa. The sequence goes on from OX419719.1 coordinate 54,675,636, forward strand.
GAAATGGGCTCGTGTTGACTGCCTCGAGAGCTAAGGTCTACGAGAAGAAATTTTGGAAACACTTGTGGTAAAAAAACCCACCACAGACCCAAAACACTACCAACCCAAGTTGAAATTATTCTAAGTCGAAAATCTTGTGGAATGTATTTATTATCAGAAACCCAATATCTTGTGGAACTGTTATGGTGAAAGGTTCTACACAAATGCCCCCAAACCTTGCCATAGATGCAAGTTTCATAAATATCGAATAAAAAACTATGACGCTAAAAACTGGATTTTTCGTACAATTAGGGGCCATATTCCACGAAGTTATGGCCCAATACGTGCCAATTGCGGAAAGAACCAAGATCTGTGGGAGATATACCAATATTTCAAGTTTCGTCAAATTTGCATTAAAATTGCTACCTGTAGAGTGTCAAAAAAACCAAACAAATTCTGGATGTCCGGACGGACAGGAGCGATGACAATAATATACATCCACTTGAAAATGTTGGCGTATAAAAATAGTTCCCGTCCGAAAAATCAATCACTTTAATTCTTTCAGATATTCGTCATCAATTTGATTTTAATTGTAAATGTATTTACTGCGCTATTGTTCTTATTTACGCGTACATTGTTTTGGGAAATAATTTTGAATAAAATCACAATATAGCTCGATTGGTGCTGACGAGCCATTAAACCACATTTTATTCATTCCATGCATGACAACACTTAGGTTATTTAGATACTAACATAATATTTATTTTCATTTCATTTTATCCGAGACAGGTGTTTTTCTACTTCGAATTCAAACTGTATAGGGTCATCTCCAGTTCCCAACCCCCCGTCCCACCCTCTTTGGGTTATGGTTTAAGTTAAGAATTATGTCGTGAATTGAATGGCGCTCCATATATATTGATTTATTGTTTTTAATTCATATTTTATATTTTTGAGTATCGATGAAATAATAATAAGCTATTTTATCTTACATAGATACGATTTTTCTACCACATGTACGGAAGACATGTTTTCAAACTTAAACTTACTGTAAAAGAATTATGCAAAGAAAACAACAAAGAAACAGAAATATGGAGTAAAATTGGACGAGCGAATCGAAACGAATGGATTTTCAAGGCGGTGCCGTTAGTAAATATAACTGGAAGGTATGATTATGATTTTAATTCATAAAATATTTAGCGGAGGATTACGATGACACCTCATCGGTAACTTGATTAGAGGTTTGCGTGAAATACTTTTTGTTTCTTGAAAGCTCATTGTTTAAAAGAAAGATAATAAGAGCAATGATCTTTTGTTTTTTGATATAATTATAAACAATAATTTATTTCATTTAAAATTGGATTAAGAACAGAACATCCCCAGAGCTGACCGTTATTGCTGTGCTAGTTTAGAAATAGTAAAACATGGATATAATTGAAAATATCAGAGACATTGCATTATTATGAGCGACGTTATGAATGTTTGAATTTTGGATTAAAAATAACCATGACTGCCGATCGTTGACAGAAGAAAAGTGCGTCCATCGATCATATTCTCGATTATCAAGTATCATTGCCACGCTAATAAACGTCTCCATGATTGATGACATGCATTACCGAAAATTTGGGGCTTGGCGGGGGCAACGCTTGCGTTTAGCTTGGCATATATATATATTTTTAATATTCACATGCGAATTCTGGCTATTCGTTACTTTGTTAGACCTTTCCGACTAAAATGCGTCTAATTATCGGTCAGTTACTTTTATAAAAAAAATACTTGTGCTGTCGCCACTACAATGTTTCTTTTTTGTTTATTATTTGACTACGCAAAATTTCAGATTGATCCCCCCCCCCCCTTAGCAGAAAACCTTTTTTTCACCCATTATAGAAACTTTTTTTAACGGATTTATACCCCTACACCGGAATTACACCACCCTATGGTCTACAGCGGATTTATTTCAAATTGATGTCATAGGAATGCATAGTCTCTGTCACCCAGAACCCCCTAGTCTTCAACGCACGGAGGGTCTGGGTCGGTTCTCAATTTTTGACGAAAATTACTGGATAATCTACCACATAAAAAATCAAACATTTGGTTACGCATGGGCAATGGAACCTTTTGGCTAAAGTATCCAATGAAAGTATCGGTAAGTGAAGCCGGGCCGATTTTGCTAGATTCTATAAAGCGTGGTTGAAATATATCCCATAATTCACTTGGCACATCTATTATTAGAAACAAAATAGAGACGAGGAATAAGCATGCATCGCGATGAAGAATTAAGAAGATTGTGAGAAGCCATACTTCTGATTCATGACGAGAGAAAATTACCATTTCAATTGAAACCTTTACACAACAAAATTATAAAGAGTGTCATCGTTGACAAGCGATCGAGCTGTTTTGATAGATTCAGTACGTGGTAACTTAATAGACTGGATAATCCAGACAATGACCTATTTTCTGTCAAATTTTGAGGACCCATCCAGACTAATATTCGTAGAATATTTGTGTGGATGATAGAGACTAAGGAATGCAAACCCTGTCGATTTTCAGCTTCCGTTCCGTTCTCTAATCCTGAAACGTTGTAAACGCGACAGAGAATACATGTGATCGTTTCTAGTCTTTAAGATGGGACAAAGAGAAACCGAGGTCACGTTTAAGCCCTATACTGACTATTTCAAACGTGCACTAACTGATTGCCGGTACACTCAAGGGAAACAACTGTCGTTTTCTCGAAGTCGATCGGGACTTCAATGTTAAATGACTGTAACATCACAGGCTGTAGCTTTTTGCTCAACATTCTGTTGGTTCCAATCTTTATAGGCACAATGGGGACCACATTTGGCAATCTCCTCATCATAAATTTGTAGGGGGTTGACCGTTTAGATTTTTTGCTACGGGATTTGAAGTTGACTGGGGTGAAAATATCACTTCCGACACATTATTGATCTGCAGAAAGACAATTTACACTCCCTATCCCTCCGCAATAATATCATCAATATTACCCAAAACTGATATGAAATTGCAAATTTGACCCCTTTTCTCCAATTCTAAACCAAAAAGTCAACCCAAAAATGCAGGAAGATGGAGGAAAAAAATAACTGACACTACATTCGTCCATCATGAAATAAGGGGAAATAATTACTAGTCTTAGTCCATAAAGTGTGAATTGCAGATGCTGGCCAAACGGATAAGTATGAACATAGCTATACCAAGACCGTTTCCAGTATTCTAAATCATACTGCAGAATGATGCAATATCCACTCAAAATAAGATTAATGTAAATCCAGCAACACCAAATATTGTCAAACTATCATAGCTACATTGATGCCAGTATCACTGGTGATCAGCTAAATGTGTGTAATGTTTAATTAAACACTGATTAAACAATCATATCTTGACATTACATGAGAAATGTTGTCCATTTGCATCCGTTATAAAAATGTAGATATGTAATTTGTATTGCAACTGCACAATGATAATTAATATCTAATTTCTTTTCTGCGTAATAGCATTGGATACATTTCAAGGAATTAGTTTTAAAAAAACAACAACATTGCATGATCGTTAAGCCGAGTGTGGTAACACATCGACAGTCAAGTACACCAAATTTGGTGTAAGTACATAATGCCTGGCTTTCGCGTGGGCTACGGCAAAACAATAAAAAAAAGATCCTAGATAACCTAGCTAGCTGCGAAGCAGTTACGAATTGTTCACGAAAGAGTTACGATAATTCGTGGGTAATCGGCTGTAAATTGTGTTGGATGTCCCATGGGGATCTATGAAATGACGGAAACATTTAAATGAACTTGAAGCGCTTCGGTTACGAATGAATAACGGATATGCTGAATACAGTTACTTGGCACTATTTGTTAAAGAATCGAATAGGTAGCCGTTAACACGTTACAACAAGAACGTGTTAAGAAGAGTTTACGATACATCTACGAATTCCATAATTCTTAGCACGTCCACGAAAGTTTTTGTCAAACTAAATCTTTTGTCAACAAAAACTTTCGTGGCCGAACCACGAACAATACGAATTATCGGAATTCGGAATTATCTGCGAATCGGAAAACGTTTGGATTAGGGGCGATTCCCGGCATATGAAAGCTGGCCACGAAAAATTTTGTTTCAAAAACCACTTACGAATTTCATAAAATATCCACGATTTATTTACAAAGTTTGAATTCGGGGTGATCAGTAGTATTAGTAGTTCACGTAAAACGGGGGCATTATAATAGTATTTGTTTTTCTTTCAGTTTTGTATTACAGTTTACAGCATATGTGGGCTATGAAATAGCTAAGGGTGACATAGCCGTGGATGATATAACATTTAGTCAACAATGTTTTAATAAAGGTAATAATTTTGAAATTTGAAAATAGAATTAGAAAATAGTTATAGGTGACGTTGCGAGAGAGAGAGAGAGAGAGAGAGAGAGAGAGAGAGTTTAACGTTCACTCGACACAAACTACGTCATTTCGGGGCTTGCGCGTAGGGGTCTTTAGCAGTGGGGAGGAAACCGGAGGACCGGGGGAAAACACACCGAGGTTGGACATTGGACCTTACACCTTGTCACGTACAACCGGGGAATCGAAACCACGCCAGTTGACTCATTGACAGACCTTATGATACAGCGCGCATGTGCTACCCCCGCACCCCGGAAGAGACGAGTGTGCAGGCGAACGCAACAACACTTCAGATGAAAGGTTTATGTTATGTGTTATAATTATTTATTAAGCTGCATTTCCTTTAGTACGGATCCAGTCCGACTCTGGTCCGGGAGCAGACATGACACACGGCAGGTTGTGTATCCTTATTTATGCGGTTTTTCATGTGGAAGGATTGGCTCTCATTTCAACATGACACGTGTCTACGAAAGGGCGAAAATTGTAATTTCCTTACCTATTTTTAGCTTTTTGCCGTGTGAGTTACCCAAACCGTGTTTCCTTATGTGCGTGAATAGCGGCTTACCCGGTGGCGAATTAGTTTTCCCAACTGATATAGCCATTGCACTTCTACTCGGCCTCTGATCGACTGAATGTTTGACGTCATATTCAAAATGGATGCCTCTGTTTCTTGCCACTTCGGCGAGACAAACTTCAAATTAACTCAACAAGCTCATCAAAGGTTTTCCTCCTCTGTATGTAAGTTTATATATTCAAAGTAAACAATGTTGTTCGTCAGTTTTAGGCAATTTGGCAAATTATTTTGTTGATTCAATCGTTCGAGGACTCATTTACGGTACATCTACCGTGATTGCAGTACACATGCGACGCATTAGGCCGGACTCGGCACACAGCATACAGTATACACTGCAATAGTTCACACAATATGAGCTTTTATTGCAGAGGACTGCAATGATGTTATATGATTCTGTTATTTAAGCCATGAATATAGTGTGTGAATCTTAGGCAACGGGTTGCTTCATTAGTAGTAGTAATAGTACTCTCCCTCCCCGTGCTACAACGCCCATGAGGGCCAAACCATGCACCAAGATAAATAGCTGTTATCCTTATAGTACAAGGACTAAATTGTAGAGGAGGCCACAACCGTTACTAAACATTTTATTCCGATTGTATTTTGGGGGGTACTGCGACATCACGAACGTTATCAATGTCAAGGACTTTCGGCGAGACGTATTCTTGCTTTCTGTTGATGTCAAGGTCGTCTGTGCATAACATAAGACTAAAATAGTTGCCTTAAACCAAATATTAAAAATCTAGTCCCAAAAATCCCGAGTGCCAAGTTTTTAATTTGGCTGAGTATATGTTATTGTACATGTAAAAAAATAGAAACTGTTCAATATTTGTGGTCTGTGGCTTGAATATTGACTGAGATACAGGCATAAGAGTTTAATGAGTTACTGATAAATTTTCGAAACAAGATACAAGTGGCAGGGTTCGCATGCTACTTAGTTTCTTCAAAAAGACTGTTACATGCCCAAGAATGTAAAAAGCTAGCTTTTAAATTGGTGTGCGGTTTTCAATTGATTGCTAATCGATATATTGATGGCGTTTTATCACTTAATAATCCTAAATTTAGTGATCATGTAGAATTCATATATCCTGATAAGCTCGAAATTAAAAACACCACTGACAGTGACAATTACGCTTCCTACTTGGATCTGCGTCTCGATTTTGACAATTGCCATAAATTTAGTGTTAAAGTGTACGATAAACGTGATGACTTTGACTTTCCTTTTTCAGTTTGGTACACCAGTTGCTCTCAGTTGTACAGTCAACATATAAGCCCCCCTTTAAAAGTGCAAGATATCATGTACATTTATGTTCATAAGTTAGGTTTTTCTTTAAGATTTTTGTTTTTTCCTAAAATTACATTATGTGCACTACAGAATATATATGTTGCGACTGTATAAGTAGCTGAATGTATTAAAACTGCTGAGTGTAAACTATTTCTAGTGGTGTAAATAATGAAATTAGGAAGACATCTGTTACAGTTCCTTTACACTTAACAAATATAACCATAACTAGCCTACAGCTGTAACACAAAAATATTTATAGTTAGTATGTAATGTGTTTTGGCGTTTATTTAGATGTACTTTCTAACATCACAAAAGTTTACTACATATTGCGCACCGGAAAGTGGTAAAAATGGGTAAAATCCAAGATGGCCGAAATTCGACAACTCAATGTTCAAGAAAATCCTAGATGGTTGGTTTTAAGACCATATATGTATAATAAACGTATAACAAAATGATATAAATTGTCAAATGACCCTATTAAAAGTAATATGACGTCATATAGCCATATAATGATATACTATTGCGACCTGGCCATCTACGTACTAATCTACGTTTTGATCCGTATAAATCTTTATAGAGGTTGCCATAGATTTACCACCTCTAGTCGTCAAATATGATACTTGTTGCTATTTTTAGAACTAAAGCACCATACATTTGCATTTGTTTTGAGCAACGCTGCGAGTACCGAAGCCGTCGTGTATTCGCGGGACTTGACAATGAAGATATGAACTTGTTAGAACCCGCCATTGATTCCAACATGTGTTGATATTTGTCATGTTTGTCATAATCTGTATGTGAAACTCGACACAGCCTTTTTAGCACTTTGCCCATTAAATAGCATTGAGTATATCTTCAAATGAAATACTTTGTTGTGTTAAGCGCTGCCCGTGATGGCTACCGATAGATGATACGACCATGTAGACTTGTAGAAAGACGTTTATTTAGCTTCATGTCGTGCGACGACAACCCGTCGTCCAGTATCCAGGATGTGCATAGTCATGACGTCCAGACAGTTATAAGCCTTAAAGGGACAATCCCGATAAGAACAGAGTCTCAAAAAACTAAAGTCCGAGCATTTATGAAATTTATGGACCAAAATATAATGGCATGGTGTATATACCTTGTCTCAAAGTTTCAGCTCAAAATATTGAGTCGTTTTGACGTTAACGTCAACACTGCTTATCCGGACACATAACCCTTTTAAGATTTCGGGTCAATTTTTTGATTGGGTGACCTGATAATCGATTCCCGTTTCTTGAGAGGTCTATACAGTGAATGACCCATGTACTGTACTGATAACAAAAGGTAAATTTCACCTACATATCATTATTATAGAAAAAAGTCTGGTTTTATCCAGATACTGTTTAATACAACGGTATCCATTTCCAGATGAAGACTGTCAGGTTTAAGTTATTTACAAGCATATCACAAATATCGGGTTAGTTGGTCGGCCTTAGATAATGGGTTATAAGGGATTTTAACACAAAATTAAGCAGTTTTATTCCCCAAAAAGTTATCGGGATTGGCCCTTTAAAGTACAATACTGACCACAAAAACCATAGTTCAGACACCTTATCTACCATCTTGTGACGAGTTTTGCCTATTCGTAAATTTGGTTGCAAGTTGTGGCGTAAGGGACCAGTTACCACCATTGGATATATCTACAACTGAGAGAATGACTAAAGTTGCTATTTTATGACGCAACAGTGCAGAATAATGCCTATACATTCATATATGTGGGTTTTGGGTCATAGATTTATATGGTATGGTTGCCCCCGCAATTGGCTTTGACACCCCGAGACCATTTGTCAGTTTCATTTGTTTCGTTTAAGAATTGGTTCATGCTTGTCTGAAGCTTTCCCTTTTACAGGAAAATAATTTAAAGAATTTAACATTTACTCTCAGAATTCGCCACTTTCCGGTACTCCGATTGTGATTCGGTACACCGAACCATAAAAAGATATCTTGCAATTGTTTTGGGGTTGACCTCCCCTTTGCCATAAATTGACTAATGTAATAAAAGACCTAACAATTAATCTCAGAATTAGGAACTTTCCGGAAGTCCCATTTTGGTAAACTTTTAGGATATTATTCAGTACACCCAACACTACCAACAACCATCAAAAAACCTTTTCTTTTCATTTGTTCGTAAATTGACTTCACGAATGAAAGAGATAGACAACTCACCTCTACACGAATATGACATCAAACATAGATTAAATTGCAAAGACACGCATGCTTCCTATTGATTTTTCTTCAGTTATCCTTCTTTGCCTTTTTTTCACATTCAAGATACGAATGCGAGGATTTTTTATATTTTCTATTTGGCATGTGCTGTTCAATAAATTAATTAGCACTTACGTGTACTGAAACCTAGTTTGCAACTTACCAGTAGGCCTACATCAAAAGAAAACATTACGTAGCTTTATTAGCCAGAATCAAAACAGATCCAACATTAGAATGTGTTACTAGAACATTAATGGATAATTTTAGTAGCTGGTGTGTCGACACAGGTCTATAGACCTTGTTGTTGTAAGTTTAATGGGAGTCACGTTGGCCAAGTGAGTGAGACGCTGGCTAGGTATGCTGGAGGTCGCGGGTTCGATCCCGGTGTTGGTCGAGAAAGTTCATCGGGTTTTTCCAGTGGTGCAGGGCCGAGGGCCTGAGAATGGAAGATGTTAAGTTGTTCGGATGGGACCAAACACTGAGGTCCCATGTGCACATTGGCGTACACGTAAACAGTGGAGAATAATGCCTATATATTTATATGTGGGGGTTTTTGGTCATGGATTTATATGGTGTGGTTGCCCCCGACAATTGGCCCTGACACCCCGAGGCCATTTGTCAGTTTCATTTGTTTCATTTAAGAATTGGTTCATGCTTGTCTGAAGCTTTCTATTTTACAGGAAAATAATTTAAAGAATTCAACATTTACTCTCAGAATTTGCCACTTTCCGGTACACTGTAAATAATTGTATTTTTTACCGTAAATTGATTGGCAGAAAGTTGCAAGTAATATGACTGTATTTTAACACTGTATTTTAAACGATCTTTTGATAGTCCGAATTCTGTCATAGAGTAGGCCGTAGCGGTGCTGTCAGGGCTAAATTTCCCTCAATGCACTCTGTGGTAGGACGTTAAACCCAATGTCATATCAACTTTGTAAGCTTATTGGCCTGTGTCGTCTTTTGTGTTCTTAGCTAGAGTTCACAATTTGTATCTGATTCAGACGAAACTTGAAATGTATGTTTATAACCCAAAGATCTCAATATTCTTTTATGTCGCATCACATCTACCCGGATTATGTCCGGGTTTTTAGCTTGTGCCCCCCCCCCCTTAAAGGTCGCAATTTGTACCCGAATTTAAAAAAAAAACCGTACAAGTATATCACCGTTACAATTATATGAAGACTAACTTCGAAATGTCGTGTAATTCGGACAGCAATGGCAGACAAAATGGTCGCTCTTTAAAATAATATACCAACGCTGTGGATCAGTTTGTGCACGATCTCCGCTCCTTTCGATATTCACGATTACGGCTCCTGGTTGTACAAAAAGGCCAGTTATTAGCTTGCGGACCCTCTAGAGCGAACAATTGTTGTCCGAATTTAACAAAAACGTTAAATTATATATTTGTGTTACACCGTAATGACCATTGGGTTCGAATTTCGTGAAAATGAGACCGAAACTGCCCGACAAAATGGCCGTTTCTTGTATGCAAATACAGGTCAGAATTGTTATCTGATTTTGATGAAATGTTTATATCCCAGAGATTTAGATTTCTGTTGATATCCGCGCATATCGGGATATAACTTCCTTGATTGTGTCCCCTGATAATGCGAAAAATCGTTTTCTGTCAATCTCTTGGAAAATGTGGTGCATAGTTATATCATATTAATACCTTGACTAAGTTCGGTAATGAACATTTTCGGCTGAAGGTAAACAGGTAGATAAGCGATTTCATTGGTAGAGACTTTGAAACACTACCCCCACCCCACCCCCTGATTATACGAAAAAATCGTGTTTTTTTTTTTTAATTTGTTTTCTGTCAATCTCTTGAAAAATGTGGTGCATAGTTACATCATATTAATATCTTGACTAAGTTCGGTAATTAACATTTTTGGTCGTGACTTTGAAACATACCCCAACCCCCTTCTAATTCAAACTTGTTGTAGCCATCCATTAGGTGAATGACTTGATGGAGTTCGATGATGAACACATGTCTGCTTACGTTAACAGAGGTAAGCAATTTGATTGGTTGATGCTTTGGGGCCTTTAACATCGTAAACCCTTTGTTAATTATTTGTAATTGGTCTTTTATTCTTAGATACTTTTAATACTTATTTTATTATGTTTACAGATGACAAAACGAGGCCAGTTTCAACATATCAAAGTGTTCAGTGTGAAAAAGGTAATCAATTTACAATTCTAATTTGAGCCGTAGACCAAATTATACATTCAGAAGTTAACAAGAAATGTATACCTGCTTTGGTTTATATTAAATTCTGGTATATTTCGTTTTTACCCGCTGGTCGTATTTGTAATACATACAAAATATTCTAGCTTTAACACCAAATAATTATATCAATAAAAATTTACACCAAATCAATTAAATTACTGCCCAGAAAACGCTCATTATCGGACTTTGTAATTAAAATATTTATCCCTGCTTGTATTTTATATTGATATAAAACAACCGTAATGATGTAACGAAACTATGCACCAAGTTGCATTACTCGCATCTAAAGTTCCATGTGTCAAATGGCCGAATGGTTAGCGCGTTGTGCGTGGCAAGGAGTAGGGTCGCCTGTCCAACTTCATGGATTTTCTCCGTGCACTCCCACTGATAAAGACCCCAACGCGCAAGCGAATTATTGTAATAAAATTGAACCATATTATGTTAGTTCCGAAATGACCTAGTTTGTGTCGAGTGCGCGTTAAACCCCATTTCTCTCTCTATCTCTATCTTGGTATTTACTGGTACTATTAGGATAATCTGATACATATCCATTGCTACTGTAATTTAGCCGATGGGTTTCAACAACCAAATGCAAAGTTTATTTGGGTACGTTCTGCAAGATTAATCCAGTCATTTTGATTAACATTATTGTTACAACCAATGATTATGATATTAAGACAATTCGTATGACCGACTTACTCGACCTTAACCAAAACAAAGGATTCGGAAATACAAAAATGAAAATAAATATATGATGCCAAATAACCAAAACGAGACATTTTCATATCCTATAATGTTGGCCATGTGACATTGTGAATACAAGTGATATTTTTTCGTTCATTGGGACATACACATGTACTGTAAAAGCCTGTGTATTCAGTTTTCATTTTTTTTCTGTATATTGTAGCCATCCTTGCATCCTTGGCATGACCTTGACTTAAATACAAAGCTGGGGACATAAATATAATATCTTGCGGGACGTTGTTGCTATATTTCAGGTAATAAAACAATAATCACACCACTTCGCCTTCTAAAGAAGAATAAATCGGCTTTAATATCAAGGGTTAACCTGAACTTTTTTCTCATTCTTTGGCACCAGTTAAAGAGGTTTTACGAATAAATATAGATTTATAGTTAAGTAGTTTAGTTCAATCGAATGTGATAAGTTAATATCAAATGCACGAAAACACATAATGGGTTGACATTATTTACGCGGCACCTTGCAATCCATGTCTGGGAATTACCTATTTCCAGAACTACAAATTAAATGTACAATTTAATAAAATAAAAGCAATATTGAGACGTGTTTCTTCTGTCTTCGCTAAAAGGAATCATTTATAACCACGTTAATGTATACAAATCCATTGATTTGTTCTGGTTATTAGTTCCGGATTGAACAAAAATTGTACATGTACTGGAATCAAGTGCGCTCGGCAGGACCGAATCAGGTGACCACTGCCATCAAAAAACTAGTTTGTTATTTAAAGTGAGAATTTCATATTTTCTAAGAATGTCCAAACATAATTATTTCTATGTCTTTTGTTTTGTTTGGTCGAATAGCTATTATAAGTTGAAAATTATGATATATTTGCCAAATTCTCAACTGGCAATAGTGAATTATCGGATTAATAAGATTATCCTTAACAAGGTAGGACTGCTTATAGATACCATCGATTTTAAGGCTTTATTTTAATACATTTTAAAAATATTACTCAAAGATATGAAATTCTCGCTTTAAGAATGCACTTGGAGGTTTGAGTTACCAAACACTTCATGTCGAAAGGCCGAATTGTACATTGCAGAATGACACAAATAGCAAAGACGGATTTCTAATCTGGGAAATAAGACGAATTATGACTGATCATAAGGAAGCTTGACAATCGGAAAGCTAAGAATTTTTCATCGTATCCCAGCATAAAGAGAATCAGCCAAAGACATCATATTGTTTTAATGTGCATCAATCTTCAGCATGTCTATTCCTCAGCTATAATGCGATAAATCAAAATGGAAGGGGGTCAACACTACTAAAAGACCGTCACAACTAATAGACCGTGGGTGGGATTGAGTGGGAAAATCGTCCAAAAAAAAAAAAAAATGGACATCATGCGATAGATCAAACTTTATCATACTTGAAACTTTCACATTTTTCGAAATTGTCTATTTCTTAGAACATAAACATTATTACCACTGCGGCTGCGTAAAATGGGTGAATTCCATATCGTATAATATCTAGTGCAGGAAAATTCGACCGTTTGTTTGCGACAGTTCTTATGGTTAAACACTACTGTGTCGTGTTCAGATTAATATTATTTTCTGTTACCACTTTGCTTATTTTGAAGAAACTGCTTATTAGGCCACTCGGTTTCTGAGAACAAAGTCTGGAAAAGTGACATTTTTATAAACACTTTTTTTTTAGAGTTTTCCACAGTACGTAGGTTCTGATCAGCTGTAACTAAATATTAAAAACATATTTATCTTAAAATTAGCTCCTTTTAGCGAATCAACATTAAAGACGCATTCCTGGGCGATTTGATGATATAGGACTTAAAACATATTCAAACTAATTAATTTATCATAATTTTGCTTCAGATCCTTCCCAAAACATTGAAATTGTCCGGGAATACCCTTGCTATAAATAATAGATGAAATAGGTCATGTTTGTGTCCCGTGACTTGCCTCTCGGTACCTGGCAACGGGTGCGAAGTCGGAGGAGAATCCATTGCATACACAAGGCGATCTTGTCTTTAATCGCTGAATGTTTATTACAAATATCGAAGCTCAGTTAAATTCTCGGATTATCTAATGCCCGCGTCTTTTCCCGTTACTTTTATCTCAGAAAATGTTGTACGTCTAAATCTTCATAAAGGTTTATGAACGTTTACATCAAGTGCAACCTTTGACGTCACGCGAGCAGACATTCATTATCGTCGAGCTGTCGATTAAGAACACTCTTACATTTTTGTCTTGATAGGCTCCAGTATTTTTCTTTACTATAGCAAAATTACCATACTTTTCTGGGAATGCATCTTTAACCGATTAACACAGAATTAATGGCATATCATACACAATGACATCAGCTATAATAATTATTGATATAGCCCTCGTAAATAAACAGAGCAGGATGGCATTCGAATTTCGTTTTCACACAATTTTTGTTTAAATGTTTAAATTAACCATTTTTAATGACATATAACTTTTCATTTTTTAATATTTTTATTCTATACATTTATAATATAAAGATAGGCAAAAATATTCATAACATTTGCACCATTTGATACCTACAGCGGCGCCTGTTCAACCTTGTGGTTTTTCCGGGTCCCCTGGTTTCCCCCTACTGCTAAATGCCCCTGCGCACGAGAGAATTATTGGAATAAATTTGAACGATAATGTTAGTCCCTTTGTGTAGAGTGGAGGTTATAGCAAATTTCCCCCTCTCTCTGCCCCCCCTCTCTCTCTCTCCTTCTCTCTCAAATAAATTATGTCAATTTAGCAAAAGTTGTTATTTTAACCTTTATTAAAGATACATTATGGTAGATTAGATAAAGAGTTGGCATTTCTCACTATAAAAGTTAGAAAATACATAATGTAAAGGGAATTTGATCCACCCTGAACCGGGAACCTAGCGATTGCATTTTAGACCTAGTCTCGATCATCTCTACTCAAGTCGGTACGATAAGACTTTTTTTATCACGGTGTTGGTCGACCGTATAGTGGTTCGAATCAGATAAAAAAAAGCGAGGTCCCGTGCACACATTCGAGAACACGAAAAAGATCCCATGACAAAATTCCCTCCATAGCACACTGTCTGGCATATCTAAATTCAGGAATTAATGAACGTTCATACAGTAATCGAAATAACGCATTAGGTTAACTAAATTCCACAAATATTTCAGATTGACTAAACGAATGGGTTTTGGCTCCTTTAACGTTTACGTAGTTGTCTATTCCTTTTAACCCATTAGCATAGGAAATGAAATGGAGTTTAACGCACTTCTTTTCTCCATCTTGTTGGTTAATTATGACGGGAAATAAATAATGGTTTAAACATATTGCTATAGGAAGCTCCCTTTTATTACGGGAAGTGTAGTTGAGTGAAGGATCATGAACTTGCTGTAAAGCTCATGAGGAATATTTCACGAATTAAAGTTCGTACCAAGGATTAAAGTTAACGTTTAATTCACATCAACGCCATCTTTTACTTCAACTGCGACAGATCCCTAGCGCAAGCGAATTATTGAAATAAAATGGTTTCGGTTGCCAATTATAATGAACAAAGAAAATATACCCTACAGGGCAATGGGGCAGTAGTTAGTAATTTGTGGTTAATTTTAAAAAAAACGCGTAGAATGGACGGTTCAGGTATGTCCCTGAACATAACTGATAAATTACTTTTTTTATTTTTTTTTAAATTGACTTCATATCACTTACGTACATTCATACCACATGTGCTTTTAGATCCATTTCCGTCTATATTAAGGTTACAAAGAAAATAGACCTACTCTCTTTAAGATATCTTTCAATTTTTAATACAAACACAGACAGAATTAACCGTCTTCAGCCGACAAAATTAATAGAAAAAACAGATTAGTGTTAATAATGGAAACTGTAAAAACTAATTTGGGAAATTTACCGTCGGAGATTTGGGGAATTAACTTTGACTCGAATACGTTATAATCTTTAAATTAAATATCCTTAAATGATCGATGATAAATTGTGTTGACGATACTTTGATATTCCTTCATAAAACGGATGTTGGATGCAGCTTTGCTTTTGCTAGTGTTTTATATCTGGTAGCATATGTAAGCTGTATTGTCAATTTAGTTACTCAATAATGAACCTGTGTACTATGATTGATCTTAGTATGGTGAGATGTTTGCTCTGTAGACAGATATTATGTGCAAGAGCAAAAATAATATTAAAGCACTGGCGTATCAACTCATTTTTGTTATTTTAATTATTTAAATATACATTATGCAAGAGCTAAATCTGCCGGTCTTTCGTTGGGTCTGAAATGTTATACAAACTATTAATTAGACATTTATTAACAAAATAAGACCATCATCAAAATCTCGATGGCATTTGATACTCGAGATTTTAACAAGATTATAGCGATTCGCCATTTAAAAATTTAATTTAAAAATGGGCGAGCGAAGCTAAATCGCGATCTACCAGTGCCCTTTACATACACGGTGATAATTTGGCTCCGAATGAAGTAATTTGACTGAAAATTTCAGTATTCTCTATTTATATCATTTATTATTAAATTATTATAGCAAGAATGACTAACTCTTTAGTGAACTCTTAACTAATGTATCTTTAATAAAAGGCGTCATATTGATGTTTCGATGACAAGTAGTCAAATTTATTAATAATGAATCAAAAACTATATACGCGTAATTTCTTGAAGCTCTTTGTTAATGAATTGTTTCACCCCGCCTCAAGTTTTAATTTTATATAGACATAAGCAATGGCTGACATTTGTACTGAACATTTCTGAACCTAGTCATAAATTTGTATTACAAATCAAATAGTTTTATTGATCAGTCCCCCTTCAGAGAAACAAGATGAATTGGACTTTGGTGCACCAACCTGGCCAATGATAACGAGCATATGCCATGCAGTCTACTATGAGAGACATTTTGCCCTGACAGCAACGCGATGACTTACTCTTATTCCGATTACCAATTGTCAAAGAGTCTATTACGGATACGTTTGTAACTCGGGATTATCGTCCTGCCTTTCATGTATAAGCTTCACAAATATCAACCCCTAAAAACCGAAGGCTGAGCTTCTCGACTACTATACGGTTTCTTCATGACCAGTGCCAATAACTATGTATACCATTTATGGACGAATTTCTAAATAAAAATTTATATAACATTTGAAGAAAACAAGGAAACCAAAGCAAACTAGGGGAAACAACTATGCACGAGGTTGGTGACAATGAGAACAGATCTGTAGAAAATCATACGGTTTCTGTTTAATATCCTCGTTTTTGTTCACTTCTCCGCATGAACACCGTATTTCATATATCGCACCACATACAAATTATTCACGTTTCTAATAGTTTTGGTTAAGTTAGCTATTGTTAATCCTTATCACGCTAAGCTAACCGAAGCTTAAAGATGCATTGTTCAAATTACTGGGGGGGGGGGGGCAATGGTTGGCACGTACGTGCTTTGTCAGAAAGCCTGTCATTGATGCAGTTGGGAGTGGTTTCGAATCCCCGGTTGTATGTGACAAGGCGTAGGTACGTCTGTCTAACATCGTGGGTTTTCTTTGGGTCCTCCGTTTTCCTCCCACTGCTAATTATTGACCTAGTTTGTTTCGAATGGACGTTAAACCCCATTTCTAACTTTATTATAAGTGGTTTAAGTCTTCAGTTGTCATGTACAATGTCCACTAGAATCCAAAAGGTCTAGATTATCCATTTTAAATGCCGAGTATGTTCTAATCCATACTATATATCATGTGAATATATGTCTAATTATTAATTTAATAATTTATATAACACTCCAATCCAGCCCAGACCCCCCCACCCCCACACACATTTCCCGCACTATTATTAACAGAGCTTGTACACGATCACTGTTATTTTATTAAAATGTAAATCGCAATATTTAACACACGGTGATTATTATATCCATTTCAGAGCATTTTTTTTAATTAAAACCCTTTTTTTTGTAACGAATGTTGTAGTAATATACCAATGTCTGTGGGTTGTGATACACCAATACGATGATGTAATTTATATATTAGTAGTAAGTTAGGAAATCAATAAATAGAGGAAAATCCATTGGTTTCTGGCTGAGAACACAAACTCTACACTATGTTCTGTTACAATATGGCTAGAGGTGGTGTATTATTCATGCTGTTAGGATTATTATTTGTTTTTCAAAATAGGAAAGTTAACACCGTGAAGTATGAGAGTGGTAAAGGTTTGTAAAGTTTTAAAATAAAAATTGAAAATAATCATAATAAGCTGTATGAACAACAAATGTATACTTGAAATACACAGATTGGGATTATTAAAAAAAAATTAAAATTGCTTCAAAATATCAAATAATTTCGGGAAAAATTTATATTAGATACAGCATTTTGAGTACAGGATTTTCACTGAGTAAGAAATTAAAAACTAAACACAGTTCAAATATTTCGTATTCAATATTCAGATCGGATTTGTACTTTATGACGATAAGGGTAAGGTAAAATGACAAATGGGGGGGGGGGGGTCTGCAAAATATCATTCACAGCAGCCTTAGCGTCAACGCTTCAGTGTATAAATGTGCTTTTGATGATACTGAACAATAATGACTTTGAATTTGTAACTTTGGAAAATAGAAGCTATATACCATTCAGCACACTCAGAACAAAATAAAAAACATCTTTGTTTTAGCACAAGTCCATATAATCAAATATCTTCTATTTTTTCATTGGACTACTCTCAGACTTGTTGTATGGAGTACCATCATAACCATTATCGGGATGAAATATTTCAGATCTATATGGCAAATAATAAATACTGCATCAGAATTTCCATCAATCTTCTTTTGTTTTCAGGCCTAATGTATACACATTTTTATGCCTTCTTTAACCACCCTTCGAAACTTTTTGTCTGGAGGCATAAATTAAACCTCGGACATGCATATTTACTAAGTAAATATTTTGTACTACAATTTATTCAATATTTATTCACAGTCCTTACAGTGTTTAACCTTTTTAAAGTTGTGCACGAATAGTTCACAACTGACTATGGAAATGTCCAGCTGAATGTGTTGAAAATGGTTCTCTATAGAAAATAATTTGTTATACAAACATTATATTTCGGTTACAAATTATATACCAGACCCTCAAAATGCTTATTATTCTGACATAAAGGAATAATAATCTATCCAAAATTTAGAAATAAGCCTTTTTGCAAACATTTACCACCACTTGAAAACCAGAAAGCAACTCGAAAATCTTAACATTCGACTACTGTACAACACAGATCAAAGTATCAATAGAGAGGTTTCGGCTATCCCCAACACTTATCGTTTTTTGTGTAGGTGTATCCGCGATTGGGCAAGAAAGTGATAAAAATGAAATTTTCGTTTACATGTTGACAGTTAAATATTATAGTGTGAGTAATATAGTTTATTTTGGTCTTTTGTATCCAATGGTCACTATTCTGTGTTAGATTTTAAAAAGGAAACTCGTCAAATTGAATTCTGTATACAAGTAAACTCTTAGTACAATAATCATTTTTTCAAAGGACAATAATTATTCTGTTTTTTCAAATGATTGACGTAGTTACAAATTCATAAAAACTTAATAATTCAATACCTGAGCCTATATTAGCCATGTACACCAATTGACCATGGCGTCCATGGCTTAGTTCTGAATTTTTACTCATTTATCTTCGCAACTGGCAAAACGAGAAAACAGACACAAATCAACAACACAGATCAAAGTATCAATAGGGAGGTTTCGGCTATCCCCAACACTTATCGTTTTTTGTGTAGGTGTATAAGCGATTGGGCAAGAAAGTGATAAAAATGAAATTTTCGTTTACATGTTGACAGTTAAATATTATAGTGTGAGTAATATAGTTTATTTTGGTCTTTTGTTTCCAATGGTCACTATTCTGTGTTAGATTTTAAAAAGGAAACTCGTCAAATTGAATTCTGTATACAAGTAAACTCTTAGTACAATAATCATTTTTTCAAAGGACAATAATTATTCTGTTTTTTCAAATGATTGACGTAGTTACAAATTCATAAAAACTTAATCATTCAATACCTGAGCCTATATTAGCCATGTACACCAATCGACCATGGCGTCCATGGCTTAGTTCTGAATTTTTACTCATTTATCTTCGCAACTGGCAAAACGAGAAAACAGACACAAACGAAGTGAATGGGCCCGGAGGTCGGCGGAAAGGATACATACAAATAAACATTCGGCAAATTCGAGCAACATAAGACGATGTCCAAGAATGGAAAATTCTATTTCGACTATTATGTGTAACATTACATCTAACAGAAGATCAGCATTATGATTAAGAGCTTTATTAATAGCATGAAATGGACATAAGTTGGAACTGTATTCCAAGTCTGACGAACTGTCAGTAAACTAATGGTTATATAGCGTTCAACTATTGGGAAATGGATATGAACGGGATCCGAACGAAATTCTTATAGAGAAATAAAGTCTAACAACACATCGTCATCACCACAGGTGGAGTTTATTTACCACGTCATTGTATGCATACCTGGACCACTACGTATCTCATTTTAAGGCAATGCCCAAGTTATATACAGTTCATGTTACCATGGGATTAATTATGTCAACACAGCCAATACATTTTTCGTAGAGTTGAAAAGATAATATCGTATATTATGAAAACTAGCTGGAGGTCAATACGTTCATTGCATCTAAATAATCATTCTTATTCTATAAATTTGATGAAAGTTATTGAACACTTAGTCACATGACTACAAGGGTTTAGACATTTATTGTTTTGATTGAGGAGTAATATGTAAAAGCTAAACATGCCTATTGAAGGTCTTTATTTTGGCCTCAAATGTTATATGATTAATTAATTATTCACATTACAAGTCCATAATCAACTCTCTGGGCTGCTGAATTTCCTCGATTTTCAGTGGATTGTAAAACAATCGCTATTTGTTTATTATTGTAACAATGGTACTTGACTAAAAGAGACGAAATTGTAAAACTTTAAAGCTTGATAACTTTGCTCAGACAAATAATTAATTAATTTTTCATTATATATTTTTGTGAACTATAGTAGCAAGAAATGTCAACTCGTTATCAGAATCTTACATAATGTATCTTTGTTCAATCTCTTGATGAATCATGCCTGCTCTTCATTAATAGTGGAGATCGGACATGAACTTCCTTACAGGTATTGTTATTGACTCACTATTTTTTGTTTCTTTGTTGTCTGATTTCTTTGCCATCTTGAAGACTGCCCGTCTTCATTAGCCTAGTTCAGAGCAGAACAATGGTTCGTTAAATTTCATTTCATCTTGAAGACTGAATTTCTTTAAGCTGTTTTCTTAATGACAACTCAATATATCAAAATGCTAAACATTATGTATTAGAACATACAACTATTCTCCTGAAGACTGGACGACAGTTATTACTATATATGTAACAAAGCCAAATCAATTTATTTTCTGTACGTCACGGTCTTGATAAATACATACCCACTTTAATTACGTGAAACATGTTTTGTTTAATATTGGAGAGCTACGGTGGTTCAGTGGTTACGACGTTGGCTCGCTAACCTGGAGGTCCCGTGTTTGACCCCTGCGTTGGCCGAGAAAGTTCATAGAGTTCCCCCGGCGTATAGGCGTTCGGATGGGGAGAAAAGCAGTGGTCTCGTGTGTACACTTAGCAGTTGGATTTCGATATAAGAGTAGACTGTAGTGCCATTTTCGGGGTAAAATAATTGTCCTCACATCACACTGTACGGCGTATGCCCGTCTCCATTATCCCACTTGCATGGCAAAACACATTTCATTTAATTTGTTTAGCTTTGAAAATAGAGCTTTTGAACAGCAGCACCAATAATTTCTGTGATTTAAATAAGTGAAGAAATATAGAGGAAATGTTTTACATGTGTACCCACAGAAGAAAAAAAGCAACAAATTTTTGTTACCCATTTATGGCATGTGAGATCAATAATGAATCGACTAAATTTGTGTTAATGAATGTACTTATGGTCATACCAGGTTGATTTCAAAAATACGGACTCAAAGAAAGTGATCACCCCGAAGACAGTGCCTTGTACTCGTTTTAATACCCATCTACAAATACTTTAAACGTCTTCATTTATTTTTCTACTACACAAAAACAATGTTTTAGAATTTAATTTGTCGCAAGAATAAAGATATTTTTTGTGATTCGATGTCATCGTTATCAGTGGTTGTTGCGGCCTAACGAATAGTCCGGGAGCAAGGTAGGTTTTATTCAACATGAAAGGTGCGGAAGGTTTGTGATGCTGGTGATGTATGGCAGGGTTAGAAGACCCCGAAAACCAATTCTTAAGTTCCGCCAATGGTGGGTTTGGTAGGAGGGGCCACCCATAGTACCCCCTAATTTTTTTGTTCTTTTTCAAGATGGAAGGTGCAAGTTCCACTGCAATGGCATTTGATAGAAGAATATGCTCTGGATTAGGAAATATAACTTAAGAATGTGATTTTGGGTGGAAAGGCCACTTAAGAAGAGGTCAGAGGCTGCTAATTAGCTATTTTTCGATTTTACTCAAAACTATTTTTCCATTATCTTGTGATCTATTACAGGTATTTTACACAAAACTGCATGGACATTTTTGATACTGCTAGTAACAAAAAACACATAAAGTTAATGAAGTTTTAACTAAAAGAATGACGTAATCTCAAAAGTAACAAAAATACCCCCCCCCCCGATAATTAAAATGCTAATGAACATCAAAGGTGCGAGTAAGAAACCATTCTGCGGAATGATATCAGAAATCATTATCATCAACTTAAGAATGAATTTTCTGGTGGTCAGTGTACTTAAGAAGACCCAATCAACCCTAACCTCACTTGGGAAAGGCATCCATCTCGATCAGATTAAATAATGTCAAAGTCATCATCAGAGGTATCATGATCAGATTCCACATCCCTCAATGTCTTTCTCAACCAATGACTGCTAGAGATCAGGACAATTAAAATTTCATACTGTCTTTCCCTGAACTCCCAACTATCTTCTGGCGATGGTTTCTGGTTAAACCAGCATTATTCTCTTCTGAAGTACACTGGCTACCACAAATTTATTTCTTAAGTTGATGATAACGATTTCTGATATCATTCCGTACAATTTAGGCTTAAATTGGTTTCTCACTCGCACCTTTCAAATCAACATGAAAGGTGCGAGTGAGAAACCAAGCCTAAATTGTACGGAATGATATCAGAAATCGTTATCATTAACTTAAGAAATAAAAATGTTAAAACATTTTAATTACCGATTAGGATCAAGTGATATCTTCGTTACTTTTGAGATTATGTCATACTTTTAGCTAAAACTTCATTAATTTTATGTCTCATATTTTTGCTCCCGGTAATATCAGAAATGTCCATGTAGTTTTGTGTAAATTATCCGGAATAGATCACGAGATAATGGAAAAATAGTTTTAAATAAAATCGAAAAATTGCTAATAATTGACCTTTGTTGATCTCTTCTTAAAGGGACAATCCCGATAAGAACAGAGTCTCAAAAATTAAAGTCCCAGCATTATGAAATTTATGGACCAAAATATAGAGGCATGGTGTATTTACCTTGTCTCAAAATTTCAGCTCAAAATATTGAGTCGTTTTGACGTTAACGTCAACACTGCTTATCCGGACACGTAACCCTTTTAAGTTTGGGGTCATTTTTTTCATTGGGTGACCTGATAATCGATTCCCGTTTCTTGAGAGGTCTATACAGCGAATGACCTATGTACTGTACTTGATAACAAAAGGTAAATTTCACCTATATATTATTTTTATAGAAAAAAAGTCTGGTTTTATCCAGATACTGTATAATACAACGGTTTCGATTTCCAGATGAAGACTGTCAGGTTTAAGTTATTTACAAGCATATCACAAATATCGGGTTAGTTGGTCGGCCTTAGGTAATGGGTTTTAAGGGATTTAACACAAAATTAAGCAGTTTTATTCTCCATAAAGTTATCGGGATTGGCCCTTTAAGTGGCCTTTCCACCCAAACCCCCCATTCTTAATTTATATTTCCAAACTCAGGGAATATTCCTCTATCAAATGCCATTGAAACCGAACTTGCGCCTTACATGTTGAATAAACCAATTTTGGGGGGTACTATGGGTGGCTCCTCCCACCACAGGCGGAACTTAAGAATTGGGTTTCTGTGATCTCCTACCCCATTCATACACGACCAGCATCACAAACCTTCCGCACCTTCCATGTCGAATAATACCTACCTAGTTCCCGGACTACAATATGCACTGCCTTACCAGTGTGATGATGGATGAGAACGACGTCTCTGTTTATAATATCGCGTGTGGTCATGATTGTTAATAACAAGGAACAGAGACGTATCGTAAGCAAATAAGCTGACGTTTGATTCGTGATCTTCATTATGTCATCAATAAAGATTTAAAAGAACAAGGATCCTATTATTGAGCCTTGTTATGATAAACATTTTAATCAGATATGCATTTTATAATCAGTCTTTTATATCTCAGTGTAAAGTTTACACTAATAAAAGACATAATAAAACATATTCGTACCAGAAAATACTGTGACTGATTGGTTGCTTGGCTTTAAACAAGTACTCATATGATATGGCACACAAAAGGACCGTTGACAGCTAATACAAGTAAAGTGATTATTTGTATTTTATATAAGTGTCACGGTCAATCCAGTAGAGACCAAGGATTGAGGAATAAATCCTGTGGAAATCGGCTTAAAGACCTGGGATATGGGACTAATGATTAGAATTTACGACCCACAGGCACTCGAAGGATATGAAAAAAAACCTTCATACTACTACAATAACAACAAAGTGTGTCAGCCGCCATATTGTTTGACGATTTGAAGATATTTCGTTTGCTATGATCTCACATTATCCTCTCGAACAAACACTTCTCGTCATGTTTCTTGCCAAGTAGACTTTATTTGATCATTACACAGCTTCCAATGCAATTAAATTGATCATTAACTACAAATGAACTTGAAGCGTTATCCATGGGCGATTATCGGCTCGTCAGACCAGAAGTAACTCGAAGACATTATTTTTCATTGTTCGAGGCGTGTTACAGAAACTTAAATTTACTTTTATACCTGACCGCAAATAAATTATCAAAGAATGACAGCTGAATACTCTCATTTGTCTGTAATATCCCTCTCAGACAGACATGTAAAGTGATAAAAAATTGATATATGTTATAAGTCCCCCCCCTCCCTCGCCGCCTTTATTAATTGCAACTTATATTATTTCTTAATGAAGATCACCTTTTTGTCCCCCGATTTCAAAGAAAGCAGGGGACTATTAAAATGGCTTCGTCCGTCTGTCCGTAAGCCCACCCGCTACATATTTTTGGACACAATAACTCTTCTAATCGATCTAGAATGTATAAACTTGGTGTATGTATTTTTTTACGTCGATTGCTTGGTAGATATCGAAGGTGGTCATTTTCTGCTTAGGGTAAGCAGAGATGATAAACAATTTGTTTGATTGATACTTTGGAACACAATACCTTTAGTTCTGGGTAAGTGAGAGTGATCAAACTTGCTGCATAGTTTCTTTACATCAATACTCTGACTAGGTTCGATAAGCAGAGCGTTCAGCAATTTGCCTTGTCGAGACTTTAGGACACAATAACCCTCCTTCTAATTGAGCTAGGTGTTTGATAGGTCGATACCTTCCTGGAGTTCGGAGTTGAACATTAGGGGAAGCAGAGATAAGCAATTTGATTGGATGATCGTTTGGGGCAGTATAACTTAAGTTCTAATTACGTGAGAGTGATGTGATGACACTTCCCACTGATAAAGACCCCTCTGTGTATGCGTATTATTGAAATAAAATCGAGTGCCACCTTTGTCCAGAATTAAACCATGGTAAAATGCTTAGACTCTGCTTTCCATTTCATGCTCGTTTTCGTATCTTACATACCGTAAATCGGCTATTAAAATTGTATACATTGCAAATACATATTGTTTAAAGGGCCAATCCCGATAACTTTTTGGGGAATAAAACTGCTTAATTTTGCATTAAAATCCCTTATAACCCATTATCTAAGGCTGACCAACTAACCGATATTTGTGATATGCTTGTAAATAACTTAAACCTGACAGTCTTCATCTGGAAATGGAGACCGTTGTATTATACAGTGTCTGGATAAAACCAGACTTTTTTCTATAAAAATGATATGTAGGTGAAATTTACCTTTTGTTATCAGTACAGTACATGGGTCATTCACTGTATAGACCTCTCAAGAAACGGGAATCGATTATCAGGTCACCCAATCAAAAAATTGACCCGAAATCTTAAAAGGGTTACGTGTCCAGATAAGCAGTGTTGACATTAACGTCACAACGACTCAATATTTTGAGCTGAAACTTTGAGCCAAGGTATATACACCATGCCTCTATATTTTGGTCCATAAATTTCATAAATGCTCGGACTTTAATTTTTGAGACTCTGTTCTTATCGGGATTGTCCCTTTAAATCACATCATATCAATTCGACCATGCGTTGGGTCGAAATTTTGAACTATAAAAAACGAAACCAAACAGGATCTGCGATGGAGTTACTAGTTCGACCGATTTACTCAATACTAACTAAATATTACCTCCATATTGTGAAAAAACTAACATATCAATTGGGTTAATTCGTGGAAAACTTGCAAAAAATATACAAGGGTGATGCTATTCCAGTTACCTAGCTTTATTCCCCATTACTAAAATGTCAGTCAATTGTAACCCCAGGACGCATCTCAGTTGCTTTGCTTCGTGATTCATCCTTTCTTAAAAACAAATCAGCGGAGGGGAGAGATTTTCTCGCATTTTAAAGTGTACTCAATGTGATTTAATGCCACATATCATGGCCACTCCAAATTGATTCTTCAATTCGATTGCGCGAGAAAAGAATGTCCTGTCTATGCATATGGTACCAATAATGCTATTATTAATTTGAAGGCAATCTTATTGCATTCCACCATTTCTTAAGATTTGTTGCTCAGTATTAGTTAACAGTTCCCTTGAAAAGTTTACAACAACCGTACCAACATCTGTAGGATTAAGGGTGAGAAGCTGGCACGCTAGTCGGAAAGTCTGGTGAAATGCATTATTTTTTTAATAAGCAAAAGCCGTTTTATTTCATTTGAATAAGCACTCCGGGATACGCAACTGTGTTCACAGCGGCTCAATCTGTAGAGTGAATGTTGTCAAGTAGGGGAACTTTGTTCTTATTATTAACCAACGGTTGCCAGACAGGAAACGCTCATATTTTGCAAGGGGTGGATAGAGAACAAGCTAAAAACAAACGGGATTTTGTGTACAATCAGGGGCAATAATCCAGAAAATTATGGTCAAAATGTGCAAGTATCAAAAGGGACAGATCTTTGGGATATAAAGATATGTTTTAAGTTGCATCAAAATCGGATAAAAATTATGACGTCTAGAGGGTCTACAACTCTTGCATTTCTTACTTTTACACAATTTGCGTACAAAGGGGGTCATTTTATCGGACAGTTTCATTTCGATTTCCCGAAAATGGAAAAAAAACGTGACCTCTAGAGAATTCGCAAGCTAAAAATACGATTTTTCGAACAATCAGGAGCCATAACCCAGGAAGTTACAGGGGCGGATCTAGGAATTTTGAAAAGAGAGGGCGCCGCAAAGTGAGGGCACTGGCCGTGGAGAGCGGGCACACCGCTGAGAGGGGGGGATTCGGGGGGGGGGGGGGGCACAATATCATCATCCGTCATTTCCTTGCATCTGTAGCCTTTCCAAGAGCTATCTGGCTGATATTTTCATCTACGTAAACGATCGGAACGGACACTGAATCCGCCCCCACTGAATCCGCCTCCGAGTTGCGTTCGGATGTGCGCCATTATCAAAAGGAACCAAAATCGTAGTGTGTAATGGTAATATTTACATATTCCTTTTTTAAATCGAAAAAAATCGTGATTTTTTGTATATTACGGTGTAACGGTGATATATTGGACCTTTTTTTTTTTAAATCGGATAATAATTGTGCCCTCTAGAGGAGCCACAAGCTAAAAAGTTATGATGCGAGCGAATATCGAAAGGAACCAAGATCTTTGGATTATAAACATATATTTTAAGTTTCATTAAAATCAGATCAAAGTTATGACTTCTGGGGAGCCTACAAACTTGAAATACCATATTTTTTATACTATTTGCGTACAAGGGGTCGCTTTTTTGTCGGACAGTTTTGGTTCGATTTTCTCAACAAAAAAAAATACGGTGTAACGGTGAAATATTCAAACGTTTTAACAAATCGGATAAAAATTGTGACTACAAGCTAAATACGCGATTTTTCATATAATCATAACCCAAAGGAACTAAGATAGGGAGATAAACCTATATTTCAGGTTTTGTTGAAATAGGCAAGATGTGAACTGTAGAGTGTTCACAAACAACTTGGGGACGAACAAACAGGGGCAACGGCATAATACGTCCGCATGGAAATGTGGGCGTAGAACAACATCATCTAGTCTTCTTTTTACATTATCTGTCAAAGTATCTCCAGATTTATCAATATTTTGTCAAGAACGCAGTACAAATATTTTATCAACATAGGCGTACGGGCTCGATGACAGTTAGGAGGGGGGGGGGGCAAAACCCTAATTGCCCGAAAAAATTTCGGGTTTGCAGACGCCCCCCTCCCCTCCGCCTCAAGAAAATTTTGGAATATTTGACGGCTGCAAACACGTTTTCCTGCTATTTCAACCCGTGAATAAAGCAAATCCAAGTGGTCTAATATAGCTTAAAGGTGGCTGACTCGAATTGCAATCAATCTTTTACAGTCCACGAAGACGGGAAAATTGCTATTCCAGCCCGTATACAGCAACTTCAATTCGGTCCAATACAGCCTAACTGCTGAACCGGATTCCAAACAACCAATCAATCGTCGCGAGGTATTGGTGCCTCACCCTCCTGGAGAAAATTTTCAAAACTTAACCACCGCAAATGCGTTTTCTGCTATTCTAGCCCGTGTAAGTAACTCCAAAAGTATCCATGGGTGTTGTAACCGAAATCCCAACCATCCAATCAGACTGTTGAAGCTGCATTCACAAATACTAATCGATGCCCGAAAAATGTCGCACAAAGTAGAGTGGCTCCAGACAAAATGTTTTAATTAAGTCATAGTCAACTTAATACAAATTCGTGATATTCAATTAAAAGAAAAGTAAAATTAGTGTTTACTAGGGCTCAAGGAAAGTTAGGGAAGCAAAACCAGAAATGCCCGACAGCGGCGCCGATTTCTTTCGAGAGTAGAAGAAGCGGAGCTGACCATTTATAGATCTCCCACGAAAATTTTGGAATATTTGACGGCCGCAAACGCGTTTTACTGTTATTCCAACCTTAGATTTCGGGCACTTTATTTTGCCAAGAAGATGAAATATTTTTTTTCTCACTTTACCTGTCTGCCCGAAAAATCGGCTTGCCCGAAAGTAAGGGGGAAAGCCGCCCCCCTGCCCCGTACGCCCCCCCCCCCCTGCCCCGTACGCCTATGTTTATCAAGACCGCAGTACAAATATAATTATGACTCTTTCTACTTAATCGTACCCAAGAAGTTCCTT
The DNA here is from genome assembly GCA_948474765.1 of Patella depressa. NCBI lineage: Eukaryota > Metazoa > Mollusca > Gastropoda > Patellidae > Patella > Patella depressa. The sequence goes on from OX419719.1 coordinate 54,704,652, forward strand.
TTGACTATTGGCTTTCCTCGGTGGCCAATTAGATAAATAAAAAAGAATCAAAAGACACTGCTGCAAGCTCTTCCATAATAACCACTCCAATATACTTGACAAAATCTCGATAAACGTTTTACACACTGAGGCACCGTGACTAAGTTTATGAATAAATGTGCTTCTTAAATAATTTCGATGGCGCAGTGTAAAGTTTGACAAGTAAATCTATAGCTCCACACCTTTATATAGCAATTATGCTGGAAAAATCTGTAAAACTTATTTTTTTAGCATATCATTAAAATGTTGGGTGCCGCAATGACGATTTCTTGGTGTGGTTTCCCCTTGTGGCGCAGGGCGAAGAACACGACTAGGAACATTGCCTATTCGGTCGGACACAAAGAACTTTTGACAGATGAAAGGGTAGGCGGTAAGGCCGCTGTGGTCGGGCAAAATATTCCACATGGCACATTGCATACATGGTTTTGATCTGCTCACCTTCTTATGCAAAGTCGGTGTAGAATAGCGGGAAGTTTAATATCATTCCATTTTAGTTACACAATTATCAAAATGAAGATATATTATAGTGAAATGGGCTCCAAGTGACACTTCGATAAAGACATACATTATGCACAAACAATCAATCTATAAATAACACTATGGGTTTACAGGGGATTTATCGTTTTGTTGGGATTTTTTTTCAGCATATACTTTTACCTCATGTGGGGCAGAAGGCTTACGAGGACCAAATCAGAAGCTTTGTGATTTGGCATACGAAGAGGATTTCAAAGTTCAAGTTATCGAAACTGGTCCATACAAGGGAGTTCAGACGTGGCAAGTTCCTGAAACTAGCTTCTATAGGTAATGCTTGCCATTTGTTTTATTTCATCTCGGAAGTCATCTTTTATTATTTTACGACTTACAATATATTGCCGCGATGGCCTTTAGAACCCATAGCAAATGTAGAGGTGGGAATGGTATACGTGTCAATGGTGTTTCTCTAAATACAGACTTTTTAAAGTTATCATTTTGTTAAAAAAAAAAAAAAATAAAGTAGCAGTACATCACGATTAAACTCGATCAGCGTATCTTAAATAGCTGTAGGCTATTAAATATTAGGGTAATGATATAGTCAGAAATTAGCTAGATACAGACATAATGTTGTTGTCCAGAGACATGTATCTTCATCGTGATTAACAGTTAATACGATCTAGTCATAATGTTATTACGATATTAGGTATTATGTGTTACCTAGGATATATATTGTTTAAGTTTTACCTGTCGACAATATATACCACCAGCTTATATGCCAGGAATAGCGACAGCTTCCTCGTTCGATGGTTTGTATTCCCAAATGTGCCGCAAAAAATCCCCGAAAAGCTTTGGGAATCCCAAAATTACTTCCATCCAATCACTGCCCTTTAGCAATAACATGTCCAAAGAATCTGCCGTTTGTGTGCATGGATCAAGAAGAGCAGTTAAACATACACATTTAGTTCGGCAGGCATATACATGTAGACGCAACGGAAAAGCTGCGATACGTCGCCGGCGGAAAGCTTACACGGTAAATTGGAATCAATACCTTGGTGTCCTCGTCACCCTACAAATTTACAATTGAAAATATATTGATTCTTAATTCGAACGTCTCTTATCGTTTCGCAGCTTGTCGTATTAATATCACGGAACCGTGTCAGTGCGGACCTGTCGCAGAGTTTTTCTTTAAATTTATCAGACTCTCTGGCTGTGGCATGACAGTCATTGACAGATTTGTTACGCCTGTCCAAGGGGGGGGGGGGGCATTTGTAAGACTATGGTCTTTAAGACCATATTGTGTCTTTGGAAAAATTGTTAAAAAAACTAATTTTATAAAATTAAAATCACACGTACCTAGTGAACGTGAATTAAAAGCTATACATGAAAACAAGTGATGTTTTGGTAAAATCATAACCACTGTCAAAATATTCGTCTAGTTCTTCCTGTTATTTAACCTATGGTTGGAAGACCATATAAGGTGTATCACCTCATTGTAGTGGTGAGAAATATAAGGCTTTATTCCATATTTGGAATGGAATTTAGGGCCAAAGTTAATCTTGAGCCTGCAGGAACTGGGGGATATAAAATAGGGGGTAGAGCGAGATTCGTTATGAAACTCACCCAGATATTCAAGCAGCCATTATCTGTTGAGAACAACGGACCTGCGAAGTCATTCAGCTTGGCAATAAAGTTCTTATACCTTAAATACTGTGGTATTATTTACGATCACAAGAAGAGCACAACAAAGAAGAAGTCCTAAAAGTAGCAGTAGTACTACACATTGACCGACAGCAATTTTGGCCCTGCAGGATTCCCCCATACTATTTTTTTAAGCGATTTTTAGTACACGTAGAAATATGAAAATCGTGCGTGAAACGCCGAAAAGCGAGACGAAAGAATGTAGCAGATGATACACATGGATATAAAGCTAATACGAAAAACAGCTATTGTTGTGGGCAGGATTTTCTTTTTCAAAAAACGTCGCCACACAATTATATATAGACACGACTATATGTATAAATAGATATATGTATAGGATATTAACCTACCCGAGGTTGATATGATAGAGAACACGCGGGCGCAGCCCAAGTGTTCTCTATCATATCAATCCGAGGGAGAGTAGGTTTATATCTGACATATACAACGTTCACCCTTAAATTTAATGGACTCTTCTAACAAAAGGCAACAGTGATTGGTTAATTGCTCGACAGCACGTGACGTGTTTGTTTATACAATCGCCATTTTGTAGTAATTGAACTGAAGAAAGCTAAAACAAAATGGATAGTAAAACGAAGTCAGACGAATAATCAATCCTTTTTAGTCATCATATTAACGATAGAATAGATGTGAATACAACTATGATGAGGATCTATACAAAGTCTGAAGAAAATTTGGATCAAAAGGCAATCTTTTCCGATAATTCTGACCATGAACCGTGACTGAAGGTTACTTTTCGGTATGTTCAGAGAAAGATTTGACCGACTGTTTTGAGTGGATTGTAGCCGTAGCCAAAAATGCTGTACAAAGGAACTCTTGGGTGATGAATACTTTCACGTCTTGGGATGTGTGGAGAAATGATTTGGGCAGAAAGAAAATTCTGAAAGATATCTTGGACATGGACTGGAGTGTGGATAACCGATTTAAATAAGCCTATAAGTACGCCGTCTATTTAGGTCCCGAATGATACAAACTGTACCAAAACAATTTTTTTTTATTGTCAAAAGAATAAAATTTTATTTCTGTGTTCTTTGTATCATTTCGATCATCTACGTCAAGCGCGGTTGATATGAGCCGAATATATCGACCTGTAATGACGTCATCAGCGGTTGATATGAAATATCAACCTCTCAGGACGTCATCAGCGGTTGATATGAACCGAATATATCAACCTCTGATGACGTCACGAGAGGTTGTTATAGGATATAACTGCTATGGACATCAAAGAAAAAAACTACTACCAGTTGTATATGAGTAAATAATCTTTTATCTTAAATAATATTATTTTTATTAGTGTTACAGCAGTTGGAGCTAGTGGGGGATTAGGAGCACAGAATAGAAAGTCAGCCCTAAATGGTGATTATGTACACGCGAAGATCAATTTTACCAAAGGGGAGAAGTTGTATTTGTTAATTGGTCAGGAAGGGGGAAGTGCGTGTAGTTATGTATCCCTTAAGGTAAATGCTATAACAACTATTTGTATTAATCAATGATGAGCATCATACATAGAAATGAAGTTAAGAATTTGTGTCGTCATTTGTGAACTTGTTCCATAAAGACACGTTATGGAGACATAATGGTGTTTCTGTTATTGTTGAAAATGGAAATGAAATGAAATGAAACGGGGTTTAACGTCCCAAATGTTTTGCTCTTAAACTGGGCTAATAAAGACGGGAAACATTGTGTTGAAAATGAAACACAACAATGATTAAATACGGTAAACTTCTATTAGAAAAAGCTCAACGCCCAAAAATAAAATATCTAATAACGTAATTTAAATTTCGTAACATAAACACCTAGTAAAAACAGATTAATGAAACTTACTAGCTGATTTTGTTTGTTCCATCAAACAAATAAATGATTTGTTTGGTGTGAAGACTTGATTACATTATTAGTCGCGTCCTTATAAATAAATGACCATTGTATTATTGAGTTAGTTTCAGCTCTTGCCGTAACATGAAATTTGACTGATTATTCAGTGACATCATATCGTAAAGAACCGTTATGGTGTGATTGATGTGTAACTCAATCAAATTAAAATATATAGATCTATATTTCGTTTCGTTTTTATACTTTCGATGGCCTACACTCATGTAGATCTAATAGGTTATAGTGGGAGCTCGCTCTCTATGACGTTTGGTATCAAGCACGGGGACATTTGACCCGATAACGTCGGTCATTCGATTAACCAATTAGCGACCGCAATCCTTTTTAAAATCTACTTTTGTTTTGTTTTGATTTCTTTCCGCTGGTAATATCTACCCACAGTTCCACTCATGAAAAGGTCAAATGTTCGATTCGACAGACCATTTGATTGGCTGACCCCTCATTTCAGGCAGAACACCAGTTAAATAACAAGTCCTCCAGATCCAAGAGTAGTAAAGACAAGTAAAAACGAAATTTTGAACTAATAAAAACGAAACGAAATTGGATTTGTGTTTTAATCAGATTGATGTGTAACTATATTTTGCAATTAATAAAAACAAATGACCATACTAGATCAATCTAAAGTCATTCGTTACCACACATTCGAGTATTTTGCGTCTTTTAATAAAACTTAAGCTTATAACCGGTGCCAACATTTATTTTGTGATCAGTGTGTATTGTTTAGCCTATACCGAAGTATGTTTGCTATTAGAATAAATTTAAAACAACTGAACCTAAGGCGCATTGAAAACGCACCACTGATTATATCTAAAATGGGATTTGCTTTTTGGCATGAAAATCTGCAAAACTCTTCGAAAACCATGCAAATTTTACTTTAGAGTGAAACATAGGCACAATCAAAGCCCGCCAAGAAACGTCGCCTTGTGGATGAGATAAGCATGCGAATGAATGCTTGTGGTGTCTTTCGCCACTCGCTTTGCAATGTTGTCATTGGGTAATATGGGAGAGACGAGGCCCACTAGGCTGAAATGGTTACATATATCATAGCTGACGTTGATTCAGAATTAGTCCAACGTAGGCCGTTTTGGCCGCACCAAGCATCGAACGGTGATAAGCTGGTACGGGCTTCTCACAGTGGCAGCAATAAGGGAGCCCGTAACGCCCTTTCCTTGATTCGTCTCTATTGAATCCGGGATGGTCAGGTGATACAAACAGCTCTGGAACTCATGCCCCCTTGGATTAAAGTAGCTATATTGTTGTTAAGTTATAAAAGCTAACCACGACGAGCATTGGTACGGAGAGTGAATCTTACAAACCTCTACATTTGTCAAGTGCAACATTTGGAAACTCTTGTTTATTAATTTCTTCTGCAAATTACACTTATTGATGTAACAGAGAGATCGAACATTGACATTTTCAAGGGATTTGAAGTATCAGAGCTTGAAAACTATTAATATGCATATTCAACAATCGGTATGATTGAAAGCTGATCTATGACTACATATCTATTATGTGTGTAGGTATCAACTTACCGTTTTGCGTTTACAAGCTACATTTTATATACCACGCATGCACTATGGTATCATAAGTTCCAATAGAATTGCCCCCCCCCCTCCCAGGCTGTACTGGGTTCAATTCTCGTGTTAGCCGAAAATGTTTTGGGGGGGTTTTAGTCCCGTGTTTACTTCGTCGCTAGAATAATGTAAAGAATAAAGTTGGTAGAGTTTACCGGAATCGCCACATCAAGATCTTATTTTTACCCGATATTTCTATATGATTGATATCAGAAACATCTCCGGAATGCCAATGAAGTCAACCAAATGAAAGCTTTTTTTTTTTTAATTAAGGATCACCCAGAATTACAAAAGCAATGTCTTTTGCAACCTACCATCAACACGTCTGGTCAATCAACGCAATCAGTTATTGATAAGTCTTTAATTGGTGCAGCTGGAGGCGGGGGAGGGGCAACTGTTATCTTCAAGGTAAGCGCTGTGGCTGTTGATAAGGCCCAAAACAGTGCCCAAATTAAACACACAACTTTTAAAACACAATGCTAAGGGTCTTGTAAGTTTATATAATTGCCTGGGTATAAAACATCGCATAGACCAGGTCACATTCTATTACGCCTCCCATCAAACATTTAAAGATGAAACACTTAAGTTTACCATTGGTGATTATCGAGCATCACATGTGGTTGTTACTAATTGGGAACACGGAACATAGTTTAATGTAAACAAATTCGATAGAAACTGGTAATATATACGAAAACAAAAATTCCTTAAAGATGCATTATGAAAGAGCTAAATCTTCCTATCGCAGGTCTTGTTCTTAGCTTATATGTTCAATAAATTTTTATCTAGACATTTAATCACATGACATGTCCATACTTTTATATGTCTTAGACACTGAAATGATTAACGATGGAATAGATAAACATGACTTGATTTTTTGTCGTAACAAAGGTATTGAGACTATCGTGTCAAAACTCTGTTCAGGTACGGTAATTTAATTGAAAGGTTAAATAATATGTTATTTATTTGGTATCCATTTTTGACCTATCATAGCCAGAATGATCAACTTTATATCTAAATCTCCAATACATGAAATATGTCTTTAAAGAGTGAACAACGTTTATATTAGCTCTATCTATGTTATTTTTGAAAATGTGATTTTTTTTCCAACCCCAGATAAAGATGCAGTATCGTATGTAAGATTTAGATACAGATCTGGTCATTCTTACAATAATAGATTAATAATAGAGGTTTAATGACTCTTTGGGGAATAGCGTAGTCTGGGTTTTAATGACTGCCATTAGTACGATAATACGAATCTCGACCGTTGTTCGTTAGTTTTGGTTTTCCTGCAAACCCGATTTTTTCACGCCTCTGGGCATATTTGCTAAGGAGCAGACATTTCGAACCCTTTAGTTGTATTATTAAAATAAAGGTTTATATGAACATGTATACTGATTACAGATTGATAGTGTTACTAATTTACCAGTTGTTCTAGTTGTTGCCGGAGGTGGTGGTGGTCTTTCGTCTCTTATACCAAGTAAGAAGACGGAACGCACTCCTACCGGTTCTCATTGGACTACTTCGGATACCACATTAAGAGCAGGTAATCATATTTAAACACGCATATCGCGAAATTATCTGAACTATATATAAATGAAAGCCCTTTGCTGTCAACACTTACAATTATCTATAATCATCAATATAACCTTCGAGACACGTTTCCGAAGTGCGTAAGAGTCTGAATGAGTAGTCACCTGGAAATGCCCTAAATGCACTGATATAAGACCGCTTATCTGCCACCCTCCCCAGGACTGGTTAATCTTACACTTACAGTCGGATACTGATACCTGGTGATTAACGTTAAGGGGATTCTCCAAAGCAAATATTGATAAACAGATTCGATTTACGCATTCTGGCGCAATGGGACTTTTGATTTTCTACTCAACCCACAATGGAGGGGGGTGGGTAAAGTATTGCAGTTGAGCAAATGGTGGGCGCCCACCCAAATCCGACATTCACCCTCAGAGGAAGCGAACGCTAAGCGAAACGCACAGAATGTTGACGTGTGTGGAGTGACAATGTGATTAAAATACAGATCTATATTTCGTGTCGTTTTTTATACTTTCAATGGTCTACACTACGCGAGGATCTGATAAATTGCACTGGGACATTTGGTCAGGGGTCACACGAGCGGCTTTTGATTAAGCACTGATTAATCAATTAGCGTTGTCGTTTCAAGGGGTTTAACCACATTTCCGTGCAGAACACGCCCAAAAAATCGCCTTAACAGACCGTTTCATTGACTGATTAATCACATCAAATAGAACTCTATTATATAACAACTCTTCCAGATCCTAGTGCTGTGACAATAAGTAAAACGAAATTGTAAACATTTAGAAACAATAGGTTCTGTGTTTTTATCAGATTTATGGAGTGGTCACTATTACCTAGATTTAATTCAATTTTAGGTGAAGGGGGATCTATTCACACTTCTGCAGAGTTACCTACCGGAGGAGGCGCCTTATTGAATAATGCTGTTGGAGGTCGGGTGTGCCTTGAAAAATTCTGGGACACCACTGGGGGTTTTGGAGGAGGGGGAGGTCCGTGTCTATCAGGCGGCGGTGGAGGAGGATACGTAGGTGAGTTTTCATATGAGTGTCATTGAACACATTACAGAATGTGAGGCATATTTATATGGAATATAATCACTGGTTTATACCTTTAGAACAACGTTTCGATATGCGCTCTTGTATCGTTCTTCTAACGGACAAATCATCATTAGTAAACAAAAAAACAAAAATTTTTTGTCTTTGCTTTTGTTTTTGTTTGATCACACACATTTCTTTCAAATAATTTCTCGTAATGTGTGTATCTAGGTGGAAATGTCAGTGACAACGATAGTCCTTACGATCCAGGCCAGAGTGGGTCATCATACGCAATTGATATAGCAACAGAAGTAAATATAAAAAAGGGTAAGTTTCAATTAAATGTAGAATTTTGAAACCATCTTTGCCTTTTCCCAAATATATACAACGTTATTGTAGAGATTACTTATTATTTTAGGAATGCTATGTGTTCTAGTAAAGTCCACGATGGACCATCTTCTAATGTCGTTGTCCAGTGCAATATACAGATATTTCAACAGAATAGTTTAAATTTATTTGACGAAAAAGTAACAATAAAATCAAAAGACACTAAATGTCCCAGTACTATGATATCGGTCATCTGAAACCACTAAACACAGAAACTGCAGTGGAGTGAGCAATAATACGTTTTGAGCACTACTATTTCCAGAGCAACACTTTGGGATTCTTAAAGTTAGAAGGCATACCTATATCCCAGTTATATGGCTTACCTATTTTATTCCATTATGAACTTTTACCTTTTCTTGAATGATACCTGTACTTACATTTTACAAATATATATTTTGGAATAATTTCAGGTATTCGATTTGGAACAGGATGGGTAGAGATAGTCATGCCGTTAAGTTGTCCATCGTGTGCATATTTCTGCATATGGGATGACATTAAGTTAAGAAAATATCATTGTCTGTGTCCTAGTAATACTACTTTGGATACTGACGGAATTCATTGTATAGGTAAGTGTATAATGATATAATATCCAATATGTATACTGCCCCTTTACCAATTGCTGATATCTGCAATATACATGTCCCTACTGATCTCTTTCTTGGGAGGCCCTAGTCTGGGAGTCAGGTGTTCGATCCCTGCATTGGCCGAGAAAGTTCATCCAGATTCTCCGGTGTGTTTTCCACTTGTCAGTGATGCAGGAATGATGCCCTGAAAAGGACAGCTGTCGAGGTCATTCGGATGGAACGAAAAACTGAGTCCCCGTGTTCACATTGGAATGCACGTAAAAGATCCTTTAGGAGTTGGAACTCGATATAACAGTAGCCGTAGCGCCGCTGCTCGGGCAAATTTTCCCTTGTTGCACACTGTCTGGCGTCTGCCCGTCTTCAATAGCCCAGTTTAGGAGCAGAACAGTAGGACGTTAAACCTCATTTCGTTTCATTTCATTTGAGAAGTCGATTTACAGAATTGAAGTATATTGTTGTGAAATTTCGATTTATATAAGATTCGTTGCACCCAGGTTATCCCCCACTACCATAGCTTATCTTAAGAATTTCTGCCAGATCGCAATTAAATCAAAAAATATAAGTTTCTCGTAAAAGCAATAACTTCTTTCGACATCAGCATACCCCTAACAATTTCAAAATCAACTTTAAAATGTCAAATAGAGTTAAGAATCTCTTGTTATGTATGAAAGGTCGTTTTAATTCAGGTTACAATGTCCCTAAGATCTACAAACAACGATACAATATACAGTAAATGAAATCTATGAACTACAATTGAATTTCTATCAACAATTACCGTCTATGAAATCTAATTTGATTGACGGTCACAGGGCACTCGGCATGCCTCGACAGATTCCGAAATCTAGACTCGGCTGTATGACGAATTCCGCCATATTGGAACTACTTTAAAGATCCCGGATGAAACATAGTTGCGCCCATACCGAACACAAATTAGCGACCTATTCGGCTAGCGACCTATTCGACCGATCCAGATGGCAACTTGTTCGTTGGCAACCTATTCAGGATAAAGACAGCAGTCGCCCAAACGCATCTGTTTTTATCAACAAACAAAATCCAACGTTACGTCTATCAAATGAAGATAGAATATATTAATTTCTATACATTCCTTTAGCTCAGAATAGAAGTGTAATTTCGCCATATATATTCTGAAAGGTAATTGAATAAGTTTTCTAAATATTATTAGTAACACTTGGCACAATCATATCAAAGGGGCGCTCTCTCATCCTAAACGTCGCCATGTTTTCAATATTTTAAAGTGAAAGAACGGTAATATTCGGAGTCAAAATTCGGACCATCCTACAGAATTCTGAGCATCCAGCTATATATAATCGGAAAGGTAATTTTGGGCAACTGTTGTCTTTATTCTGAATAGGTTTCCAACGAAAAGGTTACCAGCTGGATTGGTCGAATAGGTCGCCAATTTGTGTTTAGTTGCGCCCACGGTGTCAAGTATTCCTGTTAAAGTAAACCGGTAGCCGCATCGCAAATGTATGGGCGTAGGTACATATCACTTACTGTCATACAGCCGAGATTAGATGTAGGTTCCGGAACCGGAATCTGTTGAGGATTGCCGAGTGGGTCACAGGGGACTTCTCTCCTGTTGTATCTAATATATCCGGTTTTTACATCTTCATTCAGATGATTCGATTTGATCTCGTGATAAATCTCAACCGCCGCCATCAGAAGCTTTGTAAAACGTCCGTTCTAGTAATCATTCGCTGCATAGTAATACTTTCGTCATCCTTATACTTCTAATCTTATCAAGTTCCATCGGATAACTCTTTGGTCGTACGATTTATCAATAACATTCGTAATCCTGACAATCGTGTTACTATACACCGGTAGAGATAAATAATTCTGCAACCCTTTAGTATAAGATGACACAGCGAGAGCATTTCCTGACGTAATCAGCGAATTTAAAAAGGACAAAGGTGTTAAGAACAATTCGAAATTGTTATTGCTTAATCCATTTATAGATGATCTAGGTGTTCTTCGCGTCAACGGTCGTTTGTGTCAAGCTGACACTTTCATCTTGTGATGCGAGATATCCTATTATCTTCTCTTCGAAGCCAGACATTACTTGACGGGAAATCATGTCAAGGGTACTTCTGACCAACTATCGGAATTTCCAATATAAATTTTATTATACAACATATACAAGAAACTGTTCAAGATACCTTTTCAACGCGTTTACATGCACCAATCCATTGTCTGTTTGTTTTCTGATGTCCATCATTCTATCAAGTGTATATTTTATTATCCGTTCAACAAATCTTTTGTACAAACAGTAACCTATTAAAGTATTTTATTTTCTGATGTAAAACCTTACATGGGGTAGCGACCATGCCTTGACGAGCTACAGTCATTCGTATTATGATACTCTACATAAAATATTTGAGATATAATACTGGTCAAGATATACCTACTAATTTTCATAGAATTACTTATGTCATATCTTTAGTTATTATCTTCAGTAGGTATACTGATAATATACATATATTTTAAGCCACTGTCTTCTTGCTATATCTGGTAAATCACTACTCTCAAGCATATTTATAATTATACGCCCACATTTTAGTTTGCACAGTTTACAATAAAAAAAATCCCGGCAAAAAGTAGGGATTTTAGAGAACAGGAAGAAGCTTTTTGATAATACTTTAACGTCCTGGCAATCCCTTCGAAAGACAAAGAAGGTTAAAGCAACTTAATACCAAGTTTATGATACGGGTTAATGCTGAGTGAGAAGTAAAACCAAACAGCATGTTGCGTTGCCATAATCATTATCAATTGAAATAGTGCTTCGCGGAGCGGAGTTCACGACACAAGTCTAACTAACTCTTAAACCGGAATTATAATCATGCTGTTCAGTGCATGTGACATCTTACTTAATACTTAATATAGTAAATTGTCCAGTTTCATATATTTCTTAAACATCGTTCTTTAAATTTGTATTTTGTTGTATTTCCATTATTACTTGTAAATGACTGTCGTATTTGTTGTATAGCAAAGAGATTGTAATCACATGTTGCAAGAAGCAATTCTAATGTTCATAACTGTAACAACAATCAACACTTAACTTGAACTCCGAAGGATTACTGGCCTCGTCAGGTCACGCCTTGACACGTCTGCAGTCAAGTTACGCTATAAATTACTGAGTATAGTAACATCCAGTACCCTGTCATTTTGAACTCTTAATAAAACCGAAATTTATACTTCAAGACCAGACGTTTTGATATTAACTATTATTGTCATACAAAAGTCAAGGGCCATCCAAAGTTACCTTACCAGGTAGAAGTAGAAGGTCAAAAGTCGAACAAAATTCAGAGTGAAAGAAATTAAAATTCAAAATCGGTTGCCTAAGAATCTAAACTTAAAAAAAAGGTTTTAAAAAATCGAAATAAAAATGGCGGCTAAATATCGATTTGACGACTTTTAGTAAAAATCCAATATGGCGGCCAAACAGTCGAAAATATTTGAGACTAACACTACCATAGGCCATTTTTGATCTATATTTAAAATGGAGAGAACTATTCGGAAGGTCTCGGTAATTTCTGCAAGGTATCTGGAAGCCGTCTTAAATTTTTTGAATATGCCATTTTGAAGGTCTCGATATGTTTCTTCACAAATCTTTGATGCTAAATCTAATCGAGCTAACTTCCTAGTTTCGAAAAAACGTCTGTCAGAGTCCCTATGGGATTCGTCCGAAAATTCCAAAATGAAAACCAGAGAAAGATTCGTTGATAAACAACTGAAATTATTTTTGCCCCATCCTTAAAAACATTTCCATTTTATCAAAAATAACTCAATTTAGATTGAATGAATAGATCCACGGAAGCCAACCACTTCTAGTTGGTAGAATGTTTGCACCATGCATCCATCCACTTAAAAAAATAATAAAAACACTTTCGAAAACAATTAGCCATCTCTCAATGACAGTACACAAATTAACACTGGATTTACATCAAAGTACTAGTTTTTATCAATTATATCCGCGATGATGTCCGTCATCGCATTTTTTTTTTATCTCGGCTTTTAATATAACGATTGTTATTGTTAATCTGGACAACATAGTAAACACTATATAGCTGGCAACCAGCTATCTTTATTTCCCATCTACTTCTGAATTGCAAGCCGTGGTAGGTCAGCCAGTAATAAATTGGCTCGCTAAACTTAAGGTCCCGTATTCGATCCAGGTAATGGCCGAGAAAGTTCATCCAGGTTTTCGCTGCGTGGTCTCCCCTGGTCAGTGGTACAGGACGAGGGGCGTGGCAAGATATAAGGTATAATCGTCCAAATTGGACGAAAACAATCAGGTCCCATATGCACATTGGCGTGTACGTAAAAGAACCCTTGGCACGATAAAAAATGTAGCCAGTAAATATGACCAGTAACCGTTTTCTTTTTTACTTGACATATAAGCTAGTGATATGTTTTGTGAGTTTAATGATTCCATACAACGTTTTATCATTTCCCTATCGCCTTGTTCTGTTGTAGGACCCGAGACGATAAGACAGAAAGCTAAAAGTTTACCGTCAACAGGTGGATTCGGCGTTGGTCATTGGTTAGCTATATTTCTACCGGGAGTTATTATTATAGCTACACTCTTTTCATTATATTATCTATGTAAGTATACTTTTTGGATGACGTTTTTTAGTGTTAAGTACATGGGTAAAAACGAAATGGATGATTTTTCAAAAATCGTCTTATGTAATCAGAATTCATTTGAAAGGGTCGGAAGACCTCTGATACAAGCTGTGATTTACCCTTGTCAGTGATGCAGAAGGAGGGCCTGACAAGGATAGCTGCCTAGTCGTTCGGATGGTACGAAAAACCGAAGTCCCGTGTAGACATTGGAGTGCACGTAAAAGATCCTTTGGCAGTTGGAATTCGATATAAGAGTAGGCCGTAGCGCCGCTGCCCGGGCAAAATTTCCTTCATAGCACACTGTATGGCGTATGCCCGTCTTCCATTAGCCCAAGTTAGGTACATAAGAGTAGGACGTTAAACCCCATTTCATTTCATTTCATTTCGGATACAAGCTACGAGGTCGTTAAGACAAGTATTTGAATATATTTATCTTTATGAAATTTCTTTACAATAACTCATATGCTGTGCACACATAGGACTGTTTCTGGATTCCTTACCCCATGAGCAGATCAAAGGTTACTTACGTGGTTCTAATTCATGTCCAAATTAACCATGCCAAGATTTGTACAGGCTTTTGAATTAAAACCCTGTATCTTGAAATTGTCCGACACCGACGTTGACCGCGAAAGTCCAGTGGTATTTTCCATAGTGCTTTCTCTATGGGAGCGAGGGGAAGCGAAGGTCAGTGATCTTCTGTTCCAGCCTCCAAGTAGGCCAGTCAACTTATATATACACTTAGATAGTATGTCGCTCCCATGCTAACAAACCGGAAATGCGTGAATAGGGAATTAGTGTGACAATATATTCCTATCTTTGAAGTAACAGTCAAAAGAAAGAATAGAAAAACAAAGTCGGATGTAATAAAGCTTGAGCGAATTATGAACAACCGACAGAATGGAAATGGGACTATAAGACAACAAACAAGGTCTCTCAGTCAGAACCAAATGAATCCTGTCATGCACTTCAATCCAAATTATGATGCTGTGGTTACCAAATGTTGTGAACAGATTCTTGTAGAATTACCAAGACGCAATCTTAAATTATCCAGGTTAGTTTCAGCCATTTTAGAGAGACTAAATCTTCTCCAGTGATCTGAATAGAAACAAACATACAAAAATAAAAGGCTGTTTATAAAAAAAAATGACTATTTTTTGTAATGGTTTTTGAAATAAGCTTTCATTTGAAATGAAAGATACCATTAAGGTCTTTCGAAAAATAATTATCAGTTCCGTCCAGTTAAGGGATGGAAATTGATCATTTTTTAAAGTTTTCACCAGTGCAGTTTTGTCATTGCCATTACCTAACATATATGGGTATTTGAAACACTAATCTTGCTGGTATTAAGTGATGGATAATCGCCGAGGACTATCCATTATGTAAATAAAAAGAACAACTGAGGGCGTTAACCCCGAAGTTCTTTTTTTGATTTACATAATGGACAGTCTGAGGCTATTATCAAACTTAAAACATGGCACCATAGAGATACAAATAATGGATAGTTTTCTAAAAGAACAAGCCACAAAACTAATGGATATATTCTTAAAACATTACATGTGACTAAACGCCTCAGTCAAACGTACACAGAGAGTCCCAAATATTCGCCAATGATTGAATGTTTGTTATAATCATTTGGATACTGATTACATTTGGTGATGTACTTCATATGGAAAATGATAGCCGTAAATATTGTGATGTTCTTGATATTTGGTAGCTACCAAAGTTGTGATGGAAAGGATGCTCACGAAAATGATTTAGATATTGATAATATTCTTAGTACTGGCTAATATGAAGGGTACTAGCCGTCCAAATTTTGATACGAAATTTAATATAAACTCTGATTTAAGTGACAACGACACAAGAGCAAACCAGTTCACGAAATTCGAACTCAACCGCCATTACCGTGTAACGGTGGTATAGTTGAGCGTTTTGTTAAAACGTGTGGTTGTTCAAACGGGGACCATAATCCAGGAAGTTACTGTCTGATATGCGCCAACATCGCAAGGAATCGGTGTCTTTTGGCTATAATAAAAACCTGTCCAGTTTCATCAAAATGGCATAAAATTGTGACCTCTTAGAGTGTACAGCAATGAGCCATAATCTATGATTTATGATCCCACACAAGCCAATATCGAAAGGAACTGGGATCGTTGGGATAAGCGCATATTTCATATTATCACCTGTAGAGTGTCCACAAGCAAAATGTGGGCATACTTATAAACAGACATACAACATTTAGATTTAAGTGGAATTCTTCACGTAGGAAAGAAACTAAAATTCGAGGATAACAAAATACACAATGAAACACATGAACAAACACGTTAAACCAACATCTATGAAATTTTAAAATAATTTAATTTGTTCAGAGAATAACTTATCCCAATATACTATTACTATTATATTTTATAAAAACTCTTCATTAGTAACAATAAATAATGGACAGTTTTATAAATAATAGAATATTGTCTAAGAAAAGCGTACATTCTCCTAATAATAATATACTGGTTAAAAACGTCAAAGGGTGACGTCATATCTATGTTTTAAATAATATAGTAAATAAATATATTTAGCTGATGGCCTTTTTGAATGTAATACTATAGCGTTCGTTATTAATAAATAAGCATATTATGTAATAGCATATTTCTGAAGTAAACTTTTATTCTGAAAGTCAGTTTCAATAAAGAGTAAGACTTTAGTTTAGTTATACTTGACACTGGGAATATGTGCGGCATAACCTCTTTCCCTAAAAATTTTGAGTTATTTGAGAATCTGAGTACAAGAAAATAATTCATTAAATATCAAACATCATTCGATGGTTATTATTCATATGTTGTTGTCACGAAAAAACATCAATATATTTCTTTCGGGGCTTTAAAGCAATGCAAGTAGAAAAGGGTCCCGGGATATTGTTCTAGTCATGGTGCGTGTCACGCACTTGGCAAAGTATGCTTACTTTTCCATGGACACCAATATATATGGTATTTCAATGTCGGGTACTGTTGCTTTGATAGATTATGAAGCTTACTTTCGCTCGATGATGCAAAGGAAATATATTCGATGCAACCACAGTTTGAGAAATTTAGATGACCGGACACTCTTTTCTATAGGGGTGTTGGGATGGCCTAGTGGTGTAAAGTGGCGACCTCTAGCTGGTCGGTCACCTCGTTTAGTTGATGTTATAAAAGTATGAACTTAAGAAAATATATAAGTATTCTTTTCTTCGGGCAGATCCACGTCACCCCATAGTAACACAGAAATTGTAATAAGTGTCAAGTAAATGTTGTATAACAATTGTGATGTTGACATAATGTTAAATATTGGTGAAAACAGCCAAATGCCTCCACCCTCGGCAAAGAATATGGTATTGGTTACATTTTTATTTAAACAACAGAAAACATAACAAAGAGGGGACATACAGAAATCAAATGGGGTAGAAGAAAACCAAGGGCCAGTCGAGTACACATTGAGATCCACGAAAGGGGGTGTTTAGCTTTTCTGGGAAAATATTTTAGAACTTTTCTCTCCCAGTCATAGTTCATTTGAGTTTGACAATCGCGTCTTATTTGGGAAAAATGTTTATTAGCTGCGTAACAACGCTGGATAAGTTGCTTTCATGTGTTTCCTTCCATACCTAGCCTCTTCCAAATTGCATGTGATCGGCTTTTTTGTACTTATATATGTATGTCTCTGCAGGAAATGTCTGTCAAATCTATACAATGTCAACGTTATTGTTATTGTATAGTTTGGGCAGTGTTCCGTGTAATGTGATTGAATCATTGTGGGTTTTTTCCTTTATCATATTATGATTTACAGGCTTATTGGTCACGGAGCATTTGGTGAGGTGTACATGGGTGTCTTGGCCAATGTTGCGCATTTAACAGAAGGATTGACCGTCGCCGTAAAGGTAATGAAAGTCGACTGTAAACTGATATGTGATAGCAGAGTTTATAATAATTTTTGTAATCCGTCATGGTTTCTAATAGTAGTTTATAAGTGTACCTAGACCGCGGTACAGACAGAATTATAACATTCTAAAATTCTTTAACTGTCAAAAATAAATTCTTCAAAGGTACATTCTGTACTATTAGATAAAGAACTCACAGCTACCGTTATAATAGTTAAATATATAATTAATTCACTCTCAATCTCGTTATCGTTAACAGCAGAACGGTGTTGCAAGAACCAGAGATCAATATGTTAGAATTTATAAACTAAGATACATAATCAACATTTATTAGTATGATTAAAAACTGGTTTATGACGAAATATTATTTCAGCTGGTGTTTCCGTAATGTTTTATCTGTTCTAAACTTTCAGACGCTTCCTGCTCTATGTACAGAACAGACAGAATTAGATTTTTTAATGGAGGCTGTAATTTTGAGGTTAGTAATAAATGAAATCGTGTGTATGGTTCAAGTGTAGCCCACGCCTTGTCTGGATAATTCATAAGAATTAATCCTTAAAGGAGATGCTTGTCATTATTATATATGTGATAGAACTGGTTAAACACATTCCAAATATAATTTTAACACAGAGGTCATTGCTACGGGAGGTGTGTAACAAACACTGGAATGGACGGGAAGTGACGTCAAACATGACTAACACGGGTTATCCTTCTATTTAACTGCCCCCCCCTACCCCCCAAAAAATGTTTTAATGAGTGACTGTTATTATGACGATCTCTTAAATTATAAGTTTTGCGGGTATAATTTATCTCCAAAAACGTAAGGAAAATGAAAGTACGACAGATGTTCTTAAAATTATACAGGACTAAAGGTTTTTAAGACGCACATAATTAACCCGTTTGGTTCGCTAAAGTATGCGGAGATCTTTCAGAATCACGTAAAGGACAGGATTACACACAGGCAGTACGGTATAACTACCAGGAATCATACAACGCATGCAAACAGTACATTATAGACCTTTGAGGAACACACGTAATGTGCTACAAGGCTTTCTTTATCCATTTTATGCTTTAAAAAAACACATTATTCGTCGCGTCGTGGAAAGAAGGTCGATGACATTGTTTGATACTCATTACAGGGCAGACCACAATTTAACTGACACCAATCAAGTTGGTTTTTTTTAATATGTAGAACAATTATAAAAATATTAAAAGCAAAATAATAACGCATGTTATGAATGGTAATGTCATAATAGCGATATAACAGATAATAGCTTAATCGTTTTTTTGATCGTCTGTTTGTCTGACACTAAGAAAAAATATAATTATTGTCATTTTAATTTTCGCTATCATGAATACCCTGCATTTAAATTTGACTACGGTGGCAAATAAATAAATCAGTAATCCAAAGGTTCTCTCTAAAGAAGGGTATGCTACTTTTTCGCGAACATCTGACGCATCAGCTATAAGGTCACATAATTAACGTAGTTTTCTCCGGTCTAAAATAAATAATAATTTTCGATTTGAGGTGATTTGATGATAATTCCTCCTGTCGAACATCAGAAATCCACGTTCTTATAGGGTCAATCCCGGTAACTTTTGGGGAATAAAACTGCTTAATTTTGTGTTAATATCCCTTATATCCCATTACCTAAGGCCGACCAACTAACCCGATATTTGTGATGTGCTTGTAAATAACTTAAACCTGACAGTCTTCATCTGGAAACGGAGACCGTTGTATTATACAGTATCTGGATAAAACCAGACTTTTTTCTATGAAAATGATATGTAGGTGAAATTTACCTTTTGTTATCAAGTACAGTACATGGTTCATTCACTGTATAGACCTCTCAAGAAACGGGAATCGATTATTAGGTCACCCAATCAAAAAATTGACCCGAAATCTTAAAAGGGTTAAGTGTCCGGATAAGGAGTGTTGACGTTAACGTCAAAACGACTCAATATTTTGAGCTGAAACTTTGAGCCAAGGTCAATACACCATGTCTCTATATTTTGGTCCATAAATTTCGTAAATGCTCGGACTTTAATTTTTGAGACTCTGTTCTTATCGGGATTGTCCCTTTAATAAGGAGGTTGTAAGATCATATTATATACTTGGCATAAATTCTGTACTTTTGAAATTACAGACGTTTTCGCAGGTCGTTAAATATAGTTCAAATTTTGTTGTTGGCGAATGTCAAATCAATTATAAGATACGACAGTTATCATTATAATGTCTAAAGATTACAGTAGATCCTTATACAAAAATACCCTACTTTTTATAGATAAGAGCTTTGTTTTCGATAAGTAAGTGATGTGATTTTATTATTTAAGTTGAGAAGGTTATTATATATTATTAACTTCACTTAGCATCTCTCTAGCCATGAAGCTAGTAATTTTGTTACAATCACAGGAGGAGAATTTTCACCATGTTGAGGTTTTTCGACATTCGTCTAATACCGTGGTTGAATCTCCATTAATTGATGATAACGGTCTTCAAATATTTACTGTCTATAATTATGGAACTGCATATACAGGGGCGGGCTCAGGAATTGTTGCAGAAAGAGGTATGCCCGGTTACTGTCGAAGAAATCTGTCATCATCGTCCCTAAATTACAGAGGCATACATACAAATTGAGCTTTTTAAAGAGAGAAATCATTTTTGTAGTGATGCATGTAGCTTAGCAGGGTGGGGTTTGGACTCCCCCCCCCTTTGGATCCGCTCCTGATATAAAGAAAATATATATATTCTTCTCGTACTCAACTTTCAAATTGTATGAAAATAAAAATGGTCCCTCACAAAACAAAAGAGTTGTACATTTGTTTTTATTTTCTAATTTGTTTTTAGCAAATTTCATCATCCTAATATTGTAAACTTGATTGGTGTATGCTTCGACAGCATTCCAAGATATATAGTTCTAGAAATACTAGAAGGCGGGGATTTAAAAACATTTTTAAGAGAATCAAGACCGACACCGGTAAGTCTTTAAATTTTGACGAATACAGCTTTATTCAAATCATTCATACAATTTCATTATATATTAATATCCAATAAAATCCTTAATTGCAAATTGATGCATGCTTTTACAATCAATATTGAACCAATCACGAAACAACAACAAGCTCGTAGCATTATTATGTTGACCAATGAGGACGATGATTATCCATGAATGAACACTAGGAACTGAACTTTTCATTTTTCATTAGCGGGATTTCTCTCGAGTTGTGAGTCCACTGCTATCATTATATGATTTGTCGAATTCGAGGGCGTAAGTGTCTACAAGACTAAGTGATTTTTTAATTTATATTAAAGAAAACAAACAAGCACAGAAGTATTTTAAAGCCCCAATACCACTCTTGTTGAAACTGAATAATATGTCCCAATCTTCATTCTGGTCAACAAATTGCATTATTTTACAATATTCCAATTAATTGATGATATCAATTTCATCTTAGCACACCTAATTTAAAAAATTGGAAAAATTCAACTAATTGATTTGAAAAGTCTAACGTAAACCTTTTCAAATCTGATTTGGATTTTGAAATATTTTCGAACCTTCTGGACAAGTAAAATAGGTTGTAATAGATAATTTACACAACAGGTAGGACGCTTAAACATCTAGAACTTAGAATAAGGCTATTATTTATTTTCTCGAGCTGCCAAGCCACCAAGAGTGTTATTGTCACTTTAAGGAATTTGATACTGTACGAAGTTTGTCGTTGTCAGAGGTGCAGGACGGAGGACGTAACAAAAGAGGTTTGGGCAGAAAAACAAGTTCCCGTGTGCACATTAGCGTACACGTAAAAGAACAATTGACAGTGGGGATTTGAAATAAGTATTACGAGTAGGCCTTAAGGCGAAATAAGTATTGCGAGTAGGTGGTGGTGCCGCTGTTCGGGCAAAATTTCCCTCATAGCATGCTGGATGATACCTACCCATCTGTATTAGTCCAGTCGGTGCAGAAAACCTCATTTCTTCATTTTATTTTATATCTATGATTTTATATATAGCCCAATAAGTTGACAGACAGGAATAAGAAATGTACACTTTTAATTCAGTCCCAAGCAATGATATTTTCTACTTAAAGACACGATATCCACAGCCCTGTTTCTTGAAATCTTAACTAAAGATAAAATCAAATTTTAGTAGATACTTCAATTATGATTGGCTAAGCACTAAATTCAATCTTATATTATCCAATCAAATTGCTAAAATTTGGATTTAATCTTAGTTGAAATTCCGTGAAACAAGCCCCTGATTTACCAATAAGAGATATTTTGTGTTTATGCCTAGACAAGAAATATGCACTTGTAATTCAGTCTCAAGCAATGCCATTTTCTATTTACAGACACGATGTCCTGACTTAACAATAAGAGATCTTTTGTGTTTATGCCTAGATATAGCACGTGCCTGCTATCATCTTGAAGAAAAACATTTTATACATAGGTAGGTTTTATACGGCAAACCAATTACTTTGAAACATACTAATTTCTGTAACAGTAAATGATTAGGACCATTTGACGAGCAATGTGTTGCTGCTTAGTTTTATTTTAGTTGAATTGAGCTTGATGAACATAGGATTAACCCCAGGGTTAGATCCCCGTAATATTTGTAATGAAATATATTATATAGTGCTGATTTTAGTTTTCATTTTATGTCATTCAAAACGGTTAAGTTAAAAATTGAGTTCTTGTGTACGTAAAATTGTTTTGCCCCCCCCCCCACCTTTCGAAGAAAGCAGGGGACTATTAAAATGACTTCGTCTGTCTGTCTCTCTCTTTATAATTGAGGTAGAATGTTTAAACTTTGAGTAGGTGTTTATTAGGTCGATGCCCTGATATAGTTCAAAGATGAGCATGTTCTGCCTAGGGTAAGCAACGATATGCAATTTGATTGGTTGATTCTTTCGGGCACGATACTTTGGTTATAATTAAGTGAGAGCATTGAAACTCCGAGTATAGATTCATTATGTCATCATTACCTTGACTAAGTTTGCGGATGAGAATTTTCTGTTTAGGAATAGTAGAGCTAAGCAATTTCATTGGTCGATGCTTTGGGACAATTAAAAAACCTTGATTCTATCTGATAGAGAGTGATAAAACTTGTTAATAGTTTAATTGCTCGATACTTTTGAAAAAAAAAAATTGTGATTAATTAATTTGTGTCATCTGTTTATTTTGGAATTTCGGTGGGGGCATCAACCTCACTGTTGGCTTGTTTGTTTCGTTTTGTGTCAAAAATAACATTTTATGAACTGATCATTTTTGTTAGATGATATTCAGTTCCTTCACAATTTAGATGACGCCGACGTTGAGTTAAAACATATTGTAAGTTCGGGTGATCAGCACTTAAAGAACCGGTGACATCACTAACTTTTATTGCAACCTATAATCGGCATACTAGATGGGTATCGACTGTGATACCAGATAACACGTGCCATGATGATAGGAATGTTTATTGGGACAAGATTGCTATATGATTCTTCTTTGAATATACTTTTGCTCTTACCGCTGGCATTGTAAGTAGTAAACTTTGTGAACGTTATACGGGATTAACTATATTTATTTGCTATTAAACTGGTGAACGTGGAAATAAGTATTATATACCATTATTTCATATTTGTATTTCAGAGATATAGCTGCTAGAAACTGTTTATTAACAACAAAAGGGCCATCGAGAAAAGCTAAAATTGCTGATTTTGGAATGGCAAGAGATATATACAGGTAAGGAAAGTAATCAATGACCTGTTATTTGTAAATACAATATTATTTATTTTAGTGTAATGTTAATGTTTATAAAGACGTTGACTAAAGTCATTCTCGTAGCCTAGGCGTATAATAATCAACAATAAATATTCCCCCCGCCGCCAGGGACACCATTGGGACGAGTTGATTAGCTGTGAATATTAACTTTGTATCTTCGGCAAATTACATTCTAAACAAGTTTTTAAATTATGAAGAAAAGAAGATATGTCCTTTGTAAATATAATGGGTTTCAAAAAGTATAAGAGATGTGTCGAAATGGTGACATTATGTACAGGAAGCAGCATATTTTCAAGTAGTATTATGTCAATGTATCCCACTAAGATGAATTAGTGTAAATAAGTCACAAGCTTAGTGCTGTATAATACTTCTTGTATAACATCACCAGTCCGTGTTATATGGCACCGGACGAAGTTAGCAGGGGGGGGGGGATAGTCTGTTCGTCCTAATTTCATTTCTTGAGCAAATCTCATAAACGTTTCAAGACATCTTTTTAAAACTTTGTACACACAGCAACCTATTATCATAGTAGTGCATTTTACTATTTAAAGGGACAATCCCGATAAGATCAGAGTCTCAAAAATTAAAGTCCGAGAGTTTATGAAATTTATGGACCAAAATATAGAAGCATGGTGTATTTATCTTGTCTCAAAATTTCAGCTCAAAATATTGAGTCGTTTGGACGTGAACGTCAACACTGCTTATCCGGACACGTAACCCTTTTAAGATTTCGGGTCAATTTTTTCATTGGGTGACCTGATAATCGATTCACATTTCTTGAGAGGTCTATACAGTGAATGACCCATGTACTGCACTTGATAACAAAAGGTAACTTTCACCTACATATTATTTTTATAGAAAAAAGTCTGGTTTTATACAGATACTGTATAATACAATGGTCTCCATTTCCAGATGAAGACTGTCAGATTTAAGTTATTTACAAGCATATCACAAATATCGTGTTAGTTTGTCGGCCTTAGGTAATGGGTTTTAAGGGATTTTAACACAAAATTAAGCAGTTTTACTCCTCAGAAAGTTATCGGGATTGGCCCTTTAAGGATTTCTTGGGTTTTTATTTTTGTCTTTCCGTTTACAGTATTGTTACGAAGAATATCTCATAAACCATTCAAGATATCTTCATGATACTTTGTATCAACAACAAACCAGTATAGTAGTTGTGCTTTTTGCCATGTAGGAAATTCTTGGGTTTATATTTTTTGTGTTTCCATGAAATCATATTTGACTCACTTTTAATTGTACAATTTTCTTTTCGGAGCATATCTAAAAATCATTCAAGATATATTCACGAATCTTGTACAAACTTCAATCCGTGATAGTGGATGTGCCTTTTGCTAATAAGAATTTTCTCGGATTTGATAATTTTTGTTTTTCCATGAAAAAAAATTCGCTGTGGAATGATTCTTGAATATTTACTACACATTTGATTTATAACACTTCTATAATTGTCAACCTTTCATTTTATTTTCTGAAGTCATGTCCAGCCTTCCGTCATCATTTTGTTTCCGGAGCATATTTCGTTATCCGTTCAAGAAATCTTTTTGAAACTTTGTACAAACATAATATTTTACTTTCGGATGTATAAGCTTATTGTTCGATAGTCAGCATCTGATTGAGGTATTCAGAGGTTGTTGTACAAACCTTACATGGAGTAGAAGCACCGCCTTGTGATACTGTGATCAGAGTATAAATCCTGTGACAAACTGACAATCCAATTGATATTCCAAGAAGTTGTTTTTCCATGTGCCTTCCAAACAAGTGCAAGAGCGTGCGATGTTGATGACTAGTCATCTTGTGTTAAGCATGCAACAACATCAACCTGATGCGATACTTGATTGGTTCAAGCGAAATGTGTCAACAAATGACAGGAACCCTGAAATGTTGGTGCTTGAGCTTCAAAGAAAAGTTAAATACAGTATTGAGGGAAACTGATAATATAAAAGATATACACTTCATTAATCTACAGAATACAATCTGGTATTTAGAAAATGGTGTTGTTTTGGGGTAGACATTATGTACACTTTTATTAGGTTTTAATGTATATGGGGATCATGTGGCTAAGTGGGTGGGACGCTGACTCACTAACCTGGAGGTCGGGTGGTCGATCTCTGCATTTGCCGAAAATATTCATCCAGATTTTCCGGCGTGGTTTCCCCTTGTCAGTGATGTAGGGTGGAGGACCTGACAAGGACAGCTGTCTAGGCGTTCGGATGGGACGAAAAACCGAGGTCCCATGTACACAATGGTGTACAAGTAAAAGATCCCTTGGCAGTTGGAATTCGATATTAGAATAAGCCGTAGCCCGGGCAAAATTTCCCTCATAGCACACTTGGATGGCGTATGCCTGTCTTCATTAGCCCAGGTTAGGAGCAGAACAGTAGGACGTTAAACCCCATTTAATTTCATTTCATTTTTGTTTATAATGCCCGGTTTTTGAGCTTAACATAAAATAGACGTATGGAATGAAATTCATTTATTGACCAGTTCTTACCTGGCTTAAATGCCTTATTAGCCCCATCCCACCCTGTAGATATTCAAATAAACTTTAAATAAATTTTAATATGTTTTTACACTTTTTACTTCCATACCGCATAATGATATTTTAAACCCTGTGAAAGATACATTCCCGCGTACAAACTTGGTTATTTGATGAAATATTTGGACTAAACACATCAAACTAATTAATTTATCATCATTTTGCTTCAGATCATCCTCAAAACATTGTTATTGCAAAGGAATTCCCTGCTATAAAAATCGATCAAAAGAGGTCATGTTTGTGGCACGTGACTTACCTCTCTCCGTACCTATGGCAATGGCGGCAAAGTCGGAGGAGAATTCATTGCATACACAAGACGATGTCTGTAATCGCTGACTATTTATTACAAATATCGAATCCTAGTTATATCCACTGCTCGCGTCTTTTTCCATGTTTTTTTTTTATCTTAGAAAGTGTTGTCGAGCCCGTATCTACAGGGGGGGTGAAATGCTCGCCCACCCCACCCCGCTCAGAAATTGCAAACAATCATTAAAGTATACACAGTTCCTTATATTAACCTAAAAAAGCTACTTTTTTGTTTGAATACTTATTTTAAAATGCTTATTAGACGACTAGGTAACTACATAGCATGATGATTACAACTGTCTGTTAGAATGACCTTTTCGAAAATTTCCTCAAAATGTTCGCCCTCCTACGGTCAGGGAATGCCCCCCCCCCCTCTTAATGGTGTCTAGATACGGGCCCGAGTGTTGTACGTCTAACTCTTCATAAAGTTTATCAACATGTTCATAAAGCGCCCAATGTTCGCGTGCAACCTTCGGCGGTGCAGATATTCCTATTCATCGAGTTGTCGATTAGGGGAACCCTTACATTTTTGTCCTGGATACGCTCCATGATCGAGTGTTTTTCACGGAATCCAGCATTATTCTAGTAAGATTGGATATCTTTACTTTCCATATATACCAAAATTGCCATACTTTTATAGGCAATAACCAACCGATAAATACTTTTCTGTGAACCTATCTTGAAATAAACGTGAAAGAGAGAAAGGGGGAGAAATGGTATTTAATGTCCACTCGACACAAACTAGGTCATTTCGGGACTAACATATTGGTTTAATTTTATTTCAATACTTCGCTTGCGCGTAGGGGTCTTTAGCAGTGGGAAGAAACCGGTGTATTCGGAGAAAACCCACAAGGTTGGACAAGCGACCCAACTCCTCTCCACGTACAACCGGGGATTCGAAACCACGATAGTTGACTCAAATGGCAGGCCGTATGAAATAAACATGTACTTTATAATTTTTGTTGTACGTTATATGAGGTTATTTATAATACAGGCCTGCATGCAGACCTGGCTATTGTTGTCTGATTTGATATTCTGTTTATGTTCCTTCCTTGTACTACTGTTGTACTATGATGCTTTGACGTCATAGTTGTTATACAGGTCACAATTCTATGGAATACAATTACTGCTTATTACTGAGCGACGTTTCGACTAGGCTTCTCTAGTCGTTATCAAGCAATGATAAAATCTAAAAAATAAGACAAGTCAATATATACATGTACATAACAATACATTCTTAATGCTGACAAAACAGGGATCTCCCTTTGCACGTACCTAAAAGAAATCTAATTTAATTAAGGATTATAAATTTGAAATGCTATTTACACCATTCAATAATACCACTTAACTGAAAATAAAGACAAACTGACTAATTGATTAATAGGTAATTTGTTGTGGAGTATATACAATGATATGTAGGTTTTAATCATGACAAACGTTCTAAGAAAATGGAATTTGATCAAATGCTATCAACCACCCCTTTCATTGAAATAAACACAAATGATTAATAAATTGATTGTTGTGGAGTATATACAACGATTTGATCTGGTTTTAATAATGACAACATCCCATGATGAGATTACAATAACAGCAGACCTGAAAAGTAGAAATAAAATAAAATAAAAATCAAAATAAAATCAAAATAGATGGTATTTATTAATTATCATTTTACAAATTGTGGTATTATTCTAAACTTAATTTTTTTACTTGACTTATTGTTAAGCATTGAATATGATTGAAATAAAAATAGTTATGCTTAGCCTTAGATTATGCGATAAGAGTGTCATACGCCCTGGGGAGAAACAATCCTTGATCTCTATTCATCGCGGGTTTGTGTCGTCGTATTTGAATGGCTTCATGCAATCGGCGCGCTCTCTTGTTGTTGATGTTCTTGCATAGCGATTTAACGTTGGACCATTGGACTCTGTGGCGAGGGTTGGAGTTCAAGTGTTCAGCTACAGCGGAGTTGTTGGTGGCTGCTTTCGACTTGTGGTCGTCTATCCCTTTATTTAATGGTCTTTTTGTCTCGCCGACGTAAGAAATTCCACAATTGCATACTATCTGATAAACACATCCCTTTGGTTGTGGCGGTTGTGTTGGATTTTGTTTACCATTAGCTCTTAATATATCTTTGGTGTTGTTGCTTTTTGTGAAAGTTACATCTATTTCTGTCTGTTGCATTAGTAGCCGTTTGATTTGGTAGGAGACTTTGCCGTTGAAAGGAAGGAAGATTCTGACTGGGGCAGTCGGGGGTTTTGGTTTAGCTGCACTTGCCGACAGGGTCTTTTTGATGGTGTTTGTTACAAACTTCTCCGGATAGCCGTTGAAATTTGTGAAGACATGTTTGAGATGATCAATTTCCTTGGAGAGGCTCTCAGGGTCACATATCTTTTTCGCACGGTTTACCAGAGCTGAAATTGTGGCCGATTTGACGCTATTCGGGTGATTGGATTTAAAGTGAATATATTGGTCGGTGTGGGTTGGTTTCTTGTAGACACCGGTACGGATCGAGTTGTTGGTTTTGGATACACAAACATCGAGAAAAGGTAGTTGGTTATTATTTTCAGTTTCCATCGTGAATTGTATACGTGGGTGTTGCCTGTTGAGGTGTTGTAACAGTGTTTCTGGATCATCTTGTTGTTTGATAATAACGAAGGTGTCATCCACTTGCCTAAAAAAACATGTTGAGGTTATAGTGGACGTTTGCAGCGCCTTCTCTTCTAAATCAGTTAGAAATATTTCTGAAATTAAAGGAGAGAGGGGGCTTCCCATGGGTAAACCATTGGTCTGTTCATAAAATTCGTCACCCCAGGAGAAATATGTTGAATTGATGCATTGTTTCAACAGGAGTATGATGTTGTCTGTAGATAGGGTAGTCTCTAGTGGGTTGTCTAAACTATCTATGCGCTTGCGTAGAATCTTCAGAGCCTCTTCCCTGGGTACATTTGTGAACAAATCTACAACATCATATGATACCATCCTCCCGGGGTTTTGAATATTCCGCAGTTTCTCACAGAATTCACCTGAATCTTTGATGAAGGACGATGCTGTTGTGCCAAGTGAGGAAAGTAGTTTTGATAAGTATTGAGCTGTATTGTAGAAGACTGAGTCTCGAGAACACACCAGCATTAAGAATGTATTGTTATGTACATGTATATATTGACTTGTCTTATTTTTTAGATTTTAGTAATAAGCAGTAATTGTATTCCATAGAATTGTGACCTGTATACTCTAGTTCAATTACTAAATGCCATTGAAACAGTCATAGTTGTTGTTGTATAATCTAAATGTTGTTTAACCGAAGAGCTTAATAAGATAAGCGAAAATAATGTAGTTCTTTTTTGCAAAAACTTTTATATTTTTGTGATATATAGACATAATTAGACAATCACGTTTTTGTTTTACCGTTTATTGCAGATCAGATTACTATAAAAAGACCGGAAGGGCCTTACTTCCAGTAAAATGGATGCCACCTGAAGCATTCTTAGATGGAATTTTTACAGCTAAAACCGATATATGGTAAAATAGCATAAAAAGATATTGGTTTTATAGACTTGTATTATTATTCCATCAATTTTCACATATAAATGATTTTTTACACCCGCTTATAATTATAGTATGTACTACGATGTACGTTCACAATTTTCGGATTTTCACAGGGCGTATTCTTTATTCCTTGAGGGTATTTTAGTGGTTCATTCCCATATCTCCGACTTTTAGGAGAGAAATCTTGGTCGGTGTTAAGGGGTTGATTTGCCAAGAATAGACCCAAGCTCAAATATAAAACTAATTAAGCAGATAATTTTGGGAGAAAATATATATATATTTTTTTTTAAATTTATAACAAACTTTAACAACTTTAACACATAATTTAACTATATGCACGCATAAAATGTCCAACATAGTACAAAATTCCTAATAAATTCTTTTTCAGGCTATACTTAAAACCAGCAGCACATAGGTGTCTGCCACTTTTTGCTGTAGGAATTAACTTAGACTGTAACTGGGCATTAGCCATCGTAGAAAGAAATGAATATGAAATGTCTTGGAATGATTTACGTATTGATACTTATAATAATTATAAGAGATAATAACTGAATTTCTATGCCCTGTCAGCTTCATGTTGAACTATATTAATAATGACTGGTTCCTGTCTCATTAACGCTTTTCCGTTTAACCCATCAAACAGTGCTGCGGTCTACTTTCCAAATTCTGACGAGTCGGCGATATGGCAAGACGTCATTTTAGTAATTGAAAAGTAACACTAAAAACTATTAATGCAATAATAATTACTGGTTTATTAATACGAAACGTTTCGACAATGATACGTTCTTCTTAATAAATAAAATATTGATAAACTAATAACTGGTATTCCATACGTAGTTTTAGGTTGTTTTTTTTATTCTATCCCCATAAGATCGTTGGTCAACCCCTGAATAGTATGTTATGTCATTCCAATAGACGAGGTATTGTTTTAGGAAATTACAGGTAATCTTCATAAGGAATTGTTACGCATAAACATAAATTATATATATATATATCTAATTTACAGTATAGCATTATATGCAAATAGATTTTAAAATCGTACCATAATCAAAATGCTGTATAGTTCGTGTATATATGTACGCCTCAAATTAACAAAATATATTAACCATTCATATTTTTCAGGTCAT
This sequence comes from Patella depressa, assembly GCA_948474765.1. Classification (NCBI taxonomy): domain Eukaryota; kingdom Metazoa; phylum Mollusca; class Gastropoda; family Patellidae; genus Patella; species Patella depressa. The sequence continues at coordinate 54,735,742 of OX419719.1, forward strand.
ATGGTATTTTATTATGGGAAATCTTTTCGTTGGGTCACATGCCTTACCCCGGTTGCTCAAATGAAGAAGTCATGCAGTCGGTTACAGTCGGTGGTCGATTGACGCCCCCTGACGGTTGTCCTGCTGCCGTGTAAGTAACCATAGTAACCACATCGCCACGGTGACTATAATTTTATTATATATAAATGGTTGTTTGATTGACACCCTCGGACGGTTGTCTTGCTGCTGTGTAAGAAACAATAGGTTCGAAATGAGATAGTCACAGTAATTATGTATTATTCTAAAGTAGTTAATGGGAGGTAGCTTTTGGTTCCTTTAGTGTCCGCTAGAGGTCGTAGGGAGTTCGAGGGAAAGTGGCTGTTTGCCGTACATCGTTGATTTTGATTGACATCGTTTATTGTAAAGATGAGGGAAAATGGCTGTTTGCCGTACATCGTTGATTTTGATTGACATCGTTTGTTTACATCGTTTATTGTAAAGATGAGAAGATTCATTAAAATTATTCATATACATCGTTTCGTCATTCCTCTGGGCTCGTACCGCACACAATATATTATTAATAATGATATGGTGGTAACTCTAATCCTTTTGTATAAATGGTTGTTAGGTTGATGCCCCAGATGGTAGCCATTAGGTGACCCCCCCCTTCTTATTAAGTTATTATATAGTGTTGTTGGTAATGTATATGGTAGCCACAACCTTAATAAATAAATTAATTAACTGGATGCTATATTGTGTCCATGGGCGGGTGACCTGCTGTTGTGTAAGTAATTGTTCATGTATAAAGTTTGTAATAATAAAAATAAAAAATAAAACCAAGTACGAACAATCCAAACCATTAGTAAAAATTCGAAGTCCTAAAAAAACGGTCGAGGCAAAATAGTGTAATCAGAAAATTGTGACAGTATTACATTAGTTCTTTAATCAGGTTCTTGGATGACAACACTGGTATATACTTCTAATAATACTTTTATTCTGCTTCTTACAATAGGTACAAACATCGTGATGTAAACGACCGTAGAACTAACTATATGGAAGGAGTCATGACTTAATTAGTTTGGCTTAGCATGAGTGTGCTAACTCCAGAAGCTCTCGTCTCGTCTCGTCTCGTCTCGTGCCAAGGCACCCATGGCCTTTGCTCAGTCCTGGCCGGACCTTACTCCTAGGTACCTTCATCTAGGCGCCCGCCTAGCATGGCCTCCTGGATTTGACTAAAGATTCGTTTCTGTTCTGAGTTTATAAACGTATTCGAGACAAAGGAGCTCATTAGACACCTGTCTAATGTATCAAGCATCATATGAAGGTTTAACATTCAATATAGTTTATCAGACAAAGAAAGTTAGATAAGACATGCCAACAACAAGTTATAGTTACGCAATGACATAAGGAATACTACCAAGATCTCCAGCCGGGTGTTGATAGCAACAGGTTTATGTTACAATCACTAACACGTATTTTAATATGGCAGGACGCCTCTATGACATATGTCATTGTGTTATATTCCTCTCTTTGTTTGAATAAAGTTATGAATTATATGAAATAACTTTTAAAGACTATTACAAAATTGGATACCTATGGAGTCGATAATTACTACTCTTATTAAGATATAAACAACAATAATAATAATGAAAAGACATATAAATACAAACAACACTTGTAAAATGTCGTATACAAAAATGTATATAAACAAAAAGAAAAGGTAAATGAAACACACACGAATTTAAAAGTTATATATACTTGTAAAATGTCATAATATCCAAAAATGTCTTTAAACAAAATGAAAAGGTCAATGAAAAACACACGAACTTAAAAGTTATATACACACAATCGGTCACACACGCGAGTCAAAAAAAAACCAAACGAGATCCTGGAATCACAAACACAGACTACTCTTATTATTCATATAAATGGTGAAATCGCGAACACAAACTACTCTAATTATCTTCTTAGACCGATTATTTGGTGGAATCGCGAACACAAACTACTGTAATTATCTTCTTAGACCGCTACTGCACTGTCGTAGCCAACTGTAGGAGTGGGGTACATATGATGCCCTTCCTCGTTCCAGTAATGTTGAGGGGTCAGAATTTTCCCTGCTCCGTTTAGTTCAACTATTGTTGTTGACCGGTAGTCTTTTCATTTTCCATACCGTCTGGCAAAACGGCGTGTTATGACATGTGCTATGAAGAGTATTAACTGCCACCCGTGCCGAAGTTTTATCATCTGCTTATCATATCATGGAGTGAACTTAATTAATAGTTAATCAAATTAGCAAGTGGAACAGACTTGACATTAGATAACGATCTAACGATATTTACAGTATTATTTACATGGATACAATTGAAATTAGGGAGTCATATTGTTTTATCTCAAGAATAATGAATGATCTGAACACATTTAAGCAATCGTAAATAAGATTTTTTTGAAAGAACTAACGGTTTATCTCTATAATTTTTAAACACAACACAAAACAAGACAATACGTTCGCTCTAAATCCGAGCACAACCCTCCTGGGGTTAAACCACTTCACATAAAGTTTCTCCCGTTACATATCGGGGCATTTCCCATTAAAGATTTGGGGTATTACAATCAAAAATCTCTTCCGTAAATATCGGGCATTTCCCATTAAATATTTGGGCTAAAATATACGTATAGACAAAACAAAAAAAAACTTAGAGATAAACGCGTTAATACCTTTTGAATGTTAAATTCCTTATTACGATATTGTTAACTCTAGTTAAACAATCACAAAACATTTTACTCCGCAATATAAACCTCTCAATACTAATTTTAAATGCCAAAATATGTGTTCAAAAACAAACGATGATAATTTATAATCTTTTTAAAAACAGCATGACCCATTTTAAAACAAATAATATATATACAATTTTGTTTCAGGAATTTTCCTACATATAGTTAAAGACTGTTCCACTACTAGCTTGAAAGACGATATAATATATTAAATTTAGTAACTACACCATGATGTTGAATGACGCGTGATGATAAACTGCTGGTTTCCCAGTTAAATTTTAATCCATAGCACTTATGTCATTTATGAACCGTCGCCATGGTAGGATTTAGAAAAGACTTACCTGTGAATACTAAAATCTGTAGCCTGTGGTCGTCTAGTGGTATAAGACTTCAAGCGTTGCTCTGGTCTACGGCACCAATTAATATGTGACAGTATTACATTAGTTCTTTAATCAGGTTCTTGGATGACAACACTGGTATATACTTCTAATAATACTTTTATTCTGCTTCTTACAATAGGTACAAACATCGTGATGTAAACGACCGTAGAACTAACTATATGGAAGGAGTCATGACTTAATTAGCTTGGCTTAGCATGAGTGTGCTAACTCCAGAAGCTCTCGTCTCGTCTCGTCTCGTCTCGTGCCAAGGCACCCATGGCCTTTGCTCAGTCCTGGCCGGACCTTACTCCTAGGTACCTTCATCTAGGCGCCCGCCTAGCATGGCCTCCTGGATCTGACTAAAGATTCGTTTCTGTTCTGAGTTTATAAACGTATTCGAGACAAAGGAGCTCATTAGACACCTGTCTAATGTATCAAGCATCATATGAAGGTTTAACATTCAATATAGTTTATCAGACAAAGAAAGTTAGATAAGACATGCCAACAACAAGTTATAGTTACGCAATGACATAAGGAATACTACCAAGATCTCCAGCCGGGTGTTGATAGCAACAGGTTTATGTTACAATCACTAACACGTATTTTAATATGGCAGGACGCCTCTATGACATATGTCATTGTGTTATATTCCTCTCTTTGTTTGAATAAAGTTATGAATTATATGAAATAACTTTTAAAGACTATTACAAAATTGGATACCTATGGAGTCGATAATTACTACTCTTATTAAGATATAAACAACAATAATAATAATGAAAAGACATATAAATACAAACAACACTTGTAAAATGTCGTATACAAAAATGTCTATAAACAAAAAGAAAAGGTAAATGAAACACACACGAATTTAAAAGTTATATATACTTGTAAAATGTCATAATATCCAAAAATGTCTTTAAACAAAATGAAAAGGTCAATGAAAAACACACGAACTTAAAAGTTATATACACACAATCGGTCACACACGCGAGTCAAAAAAAAACCAAACGAGATCCTGGAATCACAAACACAGACTACTCTTATTATTCATATAAATGGTGAAATCGCGAACACAAACTACTCTAATTATCTTCTTAGACCGATTATTTGGTGGAATCGCGAACACAAACTACTGTAATTATCTTCTTAGACCGCTACTGCACTGTCGTAGCCAACTGTAGGAGTGGGGTACATATGATGCCCTTCCTCGTTCCAGTAATGTTGAGGGGTCAGAATTTTCCCTGCTCCGTTTAGTTCAACTATTGTTGTTGACCGGTAGTCTTTTCATTTTCCATACCGTCTGGCAAAACGGCGTGTTATGACATGTGCTATGAAGAGTATTAACTGCCACCCGTGCCGAAGTTTTATCATCTGCTTATCATATCATGGAGTGAACTTAATTAATAGTTAATCAAATTAGCAAGTGGAACAGACTTGACATTGGATAACGATCTAACGATATTTACAGTATTATTTACATGGATACAATTGAAATTAGGGAGTCATATTGTTTTATCTCAAGAATAATGAATGATCTGAACACATTTAAGCAATCGTAAATAAGATTTTTTTGAAAGAACTAACGGTTTATCTCTATAATTTTTAAACACAACACAAAACAAGACAATACGTTCGCTCTAAATCCGAGCACAACCCTCCTGGGGTTAAACCACTTCACATAAAGTTTCTCCCGTTACATATCGGGGCATTTCCCATTAAAGATTTGGGGTATTACAATCAAAAATCTCTTCCGTAAATATCGGGCATTTCCCATTAAATATTTGGGCTAAAATATACGTATAGACAAAACAAAAAAAAAACTTAGAGATAAACGCGTTAATACCTTTTGAATGTTAAATTCCTTATTACGATATTGTTAACTCTAGTTAAACAATCACAAAACATTTTACTCCGCAATATAAACCTCTCAATACTAATTTTAAATGCCAAAATATGTGTTCAAAAACAAACGATGATAATTTATAATCTTTTTAAAAACAGCATGACCCATTTTAAAACAAATAATATATATACAATTTTGTTTCAGGAATTTTCCTACATATAGTTAAAAACTGTTCCACTACTAGCTTGAAAGACGATATAATATATTAAATTTAGTAACTACACCATGATGTTGAATGACGCGTGATGATAAACTGCTGGTTTCCCAGTTAAATTTTAATCCATAGCACTTATGTCATTTATGAACCGTCGCCATGGTAGGATTTAGAAAAGACTTACCTGTGAATACTAAAATCTGTAGCCTGTGGTCGTCTAGTGGTATAAGACTTCAAGCGTTGCTCTGGTCTACGGCACCAATTAATATGTGACAGTATTACATTAGTTCTTTAATCAGGTTCTTGGATGACAACACTGGTATATACTTCTAATAATACTTTTATTCTGCTTCTTACAATAGGTACAAACATCGTGATGTAAACGACCGTAGAACTAACTATATGGAAGGAGTCATGACTTAATTAGCTTGGCTTAGCATGAGTGTGCTAACTCCAGAAGCTCTCGTCTCGTCTCGTCTCGTCTCGTGCCAAGGCACCCATGGCCTTTGCTCAGTCCTGGCCGGACCTTACTCCTAGGTACCTTCATCTAGGCGCCCGCCTAGCATGGCCTCCTGGATCTGACTAAAGATTCGTTTCTGTTCTGAGTTTATAAACGTATTCGAGACAAAGGAGCTCATTAGACACCTGTCTAATGTATCAAGCATCATATGAAGGTTTAACATTCAATATAGTTTATCAGACAAAGAAAGTTAGATAAGACATGCCAACAACAAGTTATAGTTACGCAATGACATAAGGAATACTACCAAGATCTCCAGCCGGGTGTTGATAGCAACAGGTTTATGTTACAATCACTAACACGTATTTTAATATGGCAGGACGCCTCTATGACATATGTCATTGTGTTATAAAATGGACTGTTCACAGTGTTATGGTAACCGCAATCAAATTGCATAAATTATAACACTATCTCATTTCTCTATTGCTAGTCTATAAATTGAAAACAATGTCAGCAACCACGATATTGCAACAGTTGTCCAGATATTTTGTTTTGTTTTACTTTGTTTTTATTGTCCTCCGCTTTTAGAAGAAAGTGGGGGACTATTAAAATGGGCTCGACTGTCTGTCTGTCACACTCTTTGGGACACAATATCTCTCCTCCTAATTGAGCTACAATGTTGAAACTTGATGTAGGTGTTTATTAGGTCGATACCCTGATGGAGTTCGAAGATGAGCATTTTCTGCTTAGGGTTAGCAGAGATAAACAATTTGATCGGTTGATGCTTTGGAACACGATAACTTGGTGTATAGTTCCATTACATCATTACTATGTTTTATGATGAATGAGCATTTTCTGCCCAGTGTAAGCAGAGAGATAATCAATTAAATTGGCGGAAACATTGAAACACATTTACTTTCCTTCTAATTGAGTTAAAATGTTCAAACTTGGTGTATGTGATTAGGTCAATGCTTTGGTGGAGCTCGAAGATGAGCATTTTCTGCTTAGGGTAAGCAGAGATAAGCAACGTTATTGGTTGATGCTTTGGGACACGATGACTTTAGTTCTAATAAAGTGAGGGAGATGAAACTTAGTGTACAGTTTCAGTACGCCAATACCTTGACTAAGTTCGATAATGAACAGTTTCTGCTCGGGGTAAGCAGAGCGATAAGAAATTTGATTGACCGAAACTTTGGAACACAACAACTCTCCTTCTAACTGAGCTAGACTGTTCAAATTTGGTGTAGCCGTTCATCGGGTGAATGCCTTAATGGAGTTCGATGATGAATATTTTCAGCTTAGAGTAAGTGTAGATAAGCAATCTGATCGGGTGATGCTTTGGGGCATGCTAACTTGGCTAAAATGAAGTGAGAGCGATGAAACTCAGAATAGAGATTCATAATATCATTACCTTGACTAAGTTTGATAGTGTGAACTTTCTGTTGAAGCTAAGGATCGATAAGCTATTTGATTGGTCAAGACTTTTCCCCCGTCTGTCTGTCTGTCACACTCTTTGGGACACAATAACTCTCCTTTAATTGAGGTAGAATGTTTAAACTTTTTGTAGATATTCATTAAGAGAATGTCTTTACTGAGTTTAATGATTAACATTTGGAGCTGAAGCTAATCAATTTCACTGGTCCATGCTTTGGGACAAGATAATCTTAATTCTATCTGACTGATAAAACTTAGTATATGGCTTTGTGAGAATTATTGTTTTTTAAGGTCAATGATTTTGTTTACAAGCTATTTTAGGTCATATTTTGCTTGTAGGGACTTTTCTTTAGGTATTGGAAATTGTGTATTGGTTATCTTGTCAAAAGTAATATTCATTTCATCTTGATTTACAGATATGAAATTATGAACTATTGTTGGAGTGGTTTAGCTGAAGAAAGACCAACATTTTCAACCTTAGTTTCTAGCGTAGAAAAGTGTCTTGAGGTAGGTTGGATCATATATTGGCTAATTCTAAAGGAATTCACCAAACAATATTTTTTTGGTGTATTGTTCTCTTTTAAAATTTTTTATTTTAAACAGTTTACCAGATCAATATTGCATTAAATCCATAATCTTAACATGCTTTGATTAGATAGGTTAGTGTCTCAATCATACATACATAACCTCTATTTCAAGTCAGAGAGGGTAACAAGGGAGGTAATAGTCAGAATAATTGCCATTTCAGAAAAACCTAGCATGGGTTTTTTTTATTATTCCTAATTCGTCGTAACGATTCATGTTTATAATAATGCATGAATTGTGGGATTATTTCGGCAATAAGTTCCGTTGCCTATGCGTAACATTTCATATGCTTGATTATTGAGTAAAATTTCGTCAGATGTGGACGGCTGACACAGACTATCTGGGTGTCTGAAACTACTATGTTCGGTTTTTAAGATACCCTTCGTGGTTTAAATAGTATCTTTGGGTTTTTTACAGGATGATGACGTTGCTAGTCGAGGATTACCAGCCTTTTATCAACCTGCTGTTCCGGGTACTCAGGGTCTTCGTTTACCTAGTAACCCAGTGTCTACATCGATATCAACAACTCGTGTGAGGGAGTGCCTTGATGCATCATCAAATTACCTCGAACCTCTTATCCCTGCATCTCCATTGTCATCAAATCAAATAAATAATTTGGATGGCTCGTTTGAGTTTTCACCAAATGCATCGGACAATTGTTTGAACAATTCAGTAGACGGCTCTGGGAATGAATCTAGGTAAAGTAAAAAGTCGGGCGAATTTAAATTCCATAATTACAAGTTCGTTGGTACAATCCTTCTATCAGTACTGAATAAATGCTGATCGGGTTAGCTTACTTTGTGACAATCGGATGATGGATTCGATCTTAATACCTAATTGAAACTAACCGGTGACTAGCTACTGTCTGAACCATCGTAAATGTTACACGGATTTCTTCGATTATCAACAGACTACTTAACTTTATACTATCAACTTACATATGTGTTTAAAATCCCCCTCCTCCAAAAAAAATCCATTCTACGATTAAATGTGCCAACGAATAAAAACGTTATCTCTTGAAACATATTTCCCTGCGTTTTTGACTGATTTCGAGACAGCATGGCTTTCGTCACGTGTTGGAACAAACCAGTGAAGCTGTCGTGGGGGTGGTTTAATTTTGACAGAGATTTTCACAACCACGCGTTTATCAAAAAAAAGCGCCATTACTTCGATCGTTTGAGTTTGGGTAACGAAAAATATTAACTGAAGACAGTAACAAGTTTTCGAGTGCATCGTCTATTTGATATTATTCTTTCAATCAATAAAAAAAAATTCTATAAGCGCGTTGCGGCAGCCCAGAAAGTGCATTTTGGTTGGGTTTATAATGCTAAAAACCATGTAAGACCCCGTAAGAAGTGAACGATCCCTTCTAGGTTCGACAGTTTTGTGATATGTTGCAATATTAATTATTGTTCATAATGTAAATATATTCATCACCGTCAACTGTCTTTTATTTTTTTGTAATTGTAAATGCCCTGTACATATATGTTAATTGTTATATATCATATATACATATTCATGAATATAATCTAATGCCCGTAAAAGTAATGTCATTGTTTTAGTACCGCATTTGCGTTCGAAAGAAAAGTCATACATCCGCCTTTGTAATAAAAAATATTGTAAAAATAAATTATTTCAAAATGTAAAGCTATAAACTTTGCAGAGATTTTACTAGAATGTAAAAGATGGTAACAAAATAAAGGAATACGGGCGGTTATGTGTGTGAACTCACAAACTCAACTCTGAGCCGATATTAATACCTTATTCTTCTTATACATCCTCGGTATCCCCAGTTTTCTCATCCCGTTCTACTCCAGTATACCCCGAGTTATTGTTATTCTTAGTGTTTAACGTCCGCTTCTACTTCATTTCCTTTTGTTATCCAAGCGCATGGGAGAAAACTGGCACTCCTATCTCCAAGCCACGTACGCTCACACCAGGGGTGGAAACAGCCCAGAGCCGATCTTACTTCCCTTTGTCAACCTCCTTCACAATTAACGCTTTATGGGATTGGTCGATGAAAACAGCACAGTCATCAAGGGCAGATAACTTGAAAACGTGCCCCACCTCGCTCTCTAGATTAACCTAACGGAATGAGACCACTGGGGATACCGAGGATGATTCTTATACAAAACTTGAATTATCGTAAATTTATCGGAAACCGTGTATGCTGTAACGCCTTTTCACGAAATGATCTGTTCCGAACAGTGACGTAATCAGCTTCCTTCCATTTTGGTATTTTTCGTTGTGGGAATTTTTCAAGAGAAGACTTTTTTATTATTTGTGATATGTAATTGTAGAATGGATTTTATTAAGTGGGAGATGATTTCAAACACACTGGTAAATTTATTTTAACCAAAGTTAAGCTGTTTCTTCATAATCGAAGAAATCTGTTTTAGAATTAACGATGGTTCAGACATTAATCCACAACAACGATCTTCATAATGGGTCCATATGATCAATCATAGATACATAATTTACTTAAATAAACTGTTGCATGTACATAGTGTGTGTATGTGTGGCTAATTTTAATGTGTAAATGTTTGGAAACGGTTAATTATTAAACTATTTTTGTGATTATCATAGACGATATAATGGTTTTAACCAGCAAACTCACACCCATTCATAGAAAGTCTGGTGGTAGCGATTGCTCATAAATTTCGTGTTACATTCTATTAACATGGATATTATTTCTTAAATGTTGTATGAAGAAAATGTAATTTATTAATATTTGTTATATTCATTTTGTTTTGTTATGAATGGTAACAGCATGGTTTTATTTTTTACATTGTAATTACTGAGTTCATATCTAGTTAGTAACAAAACTTATCATAGTGTACTATTCAATAGTCCCTACACGTCTACTATAGACAAAATTCTGGGCATATTTAGCGTACTAGAAACGCTTGTGTTAGTTCTCAGACGTACGTCTTTGTCTGGCTCCCTGGCTCCCGGATTTTGCGACTCCGATGCCTTATGATGATAACTATTGTGACATACATATTAACAAAGATAACACAGTTATGCTATAAACTTTAAAAACAAAATGAAATCAAGTATTTATTGAAAAAGCGACAAAATTTGTTATTTTTACCTAAGCACACCTTGCGCAAGACAGGTTCAAACCATATATGGCACGCCATTTACTCTGTATAGGCAATTAACCCGTACAGATAGGGGACCGTGGAAGTCGTGTCGTAGTCGTGCGGTAAGGAACTGCACATTCTACACACAGAAGTATATACTTCGGGAATATACAGGGAGACTGATCAGGAAGGTGTTGCCTTGTTGTTTGGGTTGGATGTAAAACCCATGGGAATGCTATCTTTGCGTACCGTGATTTCTATAAAATATATCTATACCGGTTACCATTTTTTAGTAGTTTTATAGCTTAGATTGTTTGTTTTGTTTGTATTTTGAAAATAACTGTTATTTTGTCCATCTTGAGTTGTTTTCCATACCAGTGTTTGACATATCATTCTGCAGTGAATAAACCCATTGTTTGTTTTAAGTAAATGCTTTTTATTTGATTTTGTATATGACTGATTTATATTTTTCTGTTTTCGCGTTTTTCATGTTGGAATAAATGTGAATTTTTTAAACGAATTTGGCAATTCTTTTAAGAGATTATCGCTTTTTGGCAGTTTTGGCCAGTTGTAAATGAAATATGGTTTATCGTCCCAATCAAGAAAGTCATTGGACATGTATTTCCGCCTATTCTGCTTCGAATTCCAATTTTTCATGGCTTCTTTTACAATTAGGTGCCTGTTCATTATTGTTAGATACATCGCCCAACACAGCTAATACCAGGCCGGATAATCTGGATGAACCTATCTTCCAACTGATACAAAATAATTAAGGTGGTTAACTCTACTCGAATATTAATGCATCTATGATGACTTAAGTTGTTATGCTGCGTGGAACATCATTAGACATCCCCGACTGAGAAATAAGACTAGAAAGTTATTTTATTTGTAAAATGGAGTTATATCCCTTGCAATAATAAACACAATGTATAAAGAGATCCGATTTCTGTTGCAGAAAATTCATTTAAACCACAATTTCGCCCACAATTCCGTGCCCTAATCATACTTGCATCTCGCGACCTTGGCGAAATCTACAGTTGGCCTGGCAAGAGAGAGAGAGAGAGGAGAGAGAGAGAGAGAGAGGGGGTTAAACGCCCATTCGACACAAACTAGGTCCTCCCGGGACTAACATATGGTTTCATTTTATTTCAATAATTCGCTTACACGTAAGGGTCTTTAGCAGTGGAAGGAAACCGAAGGACCCACGAGCCTACTCCTTGTCACATACAACCAGTTGACTCAATGACAGGCTTTATGATACAACACGCATGTGCTAACCATTCAGCAAGCGGAAACCTAAAGTATAGTATATGACACGCAACAGGTAAATAAATCTAGAAATCAGCAGGTCCTAAATATGTTATTAAGTTTTACTTCTTAACATTCAACATATATGACACTTATGAAACGTCAGCTAATAATATTACAAATTATTTAAAAGTATATACAGCAATCTCACATTAAGATTTAGATTGCAATTCGTGTGCTTTGGTCATTTTAAATAAACACTGATAGCATAAAACTGTAAACATTCATTGAACATAACATAAACATGACAACACAAGATCGCAAAATTATTATAAACACATTTACTGGTCACAATGATTTTTAACACAACCAGGACACTGTAAAATCTTAATCGACCCAATGCAGATCTTTATTTTGGCCTCAAATGTTATATAAATTTTTAGTTAGACTTCTATTCACATGATAAAACTATAAACATCTCTATTGAACGTCAGCTCGTCGGGTCCGGGTCGTGGTTTGTAATGGATTGAAACACGATCGTCATTTAATAATTCAATTTAAAAATAGATAATCAAGACTTTGTCTATTATCGAAGCCATGGTAGTAATGAAAATGGAGACTACTACTTCGTTCATAATAAAGTAACTTGAGTAAAGTTTTCGATATATTCCCTTTTCATTATCTATATTTAAACTAATACAGCGAGAAGTGCCAGTTCTTTATCCCAATCTTACATACTATATCTTTGTTGATGGTATACATACGAGTCGTAATTAGTAATGTATTAATCTCCGCTCTCCATTTTCGCTACTGTATAGAAAAGGCGAATAGTAAACCATAGTAATTTAAACTGCATTCGATCTTTTGCTACATCTAACATTGATTTTAAACGTTAATTCCGCGAAATCAGTCAGATATGTATGATACCGACAAGTTATTAGACATACATCGATAGCATGAAAGCTCGCAAGTTGCATAGTTATTAACCAATCTTAATCTTTGATGGTTTCTTTCTTTATACGTGTAAGGTCTCCAGCAACCTTGGCTGCTAATTTGTTAAACATTGAAATTCTCCAATGATTGGTTGAATTTCTTTTATAGACTGTAATGTTTAAGATTAGTCGTAATGCATATAGGAAAACCCCCAAGATTAAAAGTTGAAATTTGGTGAAATATTATTTCTTGTGATATTTAAAAGAAAGCATTGCCGCATGGGGCAACATATTTTTAAATCCTTAATACACATATACAGGTAACGAACGTCTTTTTGTACTAAATATAAATAGAAACAATAATAAAATATGGAAGCCGGTAACAATCAGAAATAGTAGAATAATAGCTGTTTTACTTCCTTTTTCATAAGTCCACTTGTCTTCTTGTTTTTTACTAACCGGTCCAAGATGCGCCTTTGGTGTAAAACATCCTCAAATTTTCGTCGTAAAAATATGATTTTGTAAAGTGGTTATTTCTTTTTCTTAAACATAATCTTTTCCAAGGCCATAAAAGGTGCCTCGGCCAGTAAAGAAAAGATGAAGGATGCGGCGAAGGAGAAGGCAAATATTCCAATAAATTCAAATGCCTGAAATAAAGCAAAGGATTTAAACAATTTCACATGGTTTTCTTCAAAGGTACTTCCTGCAATCAAGTAGTAATTATGCTAATATAGAGACGAGATTAGTGTTCTATATATTAATTCGAATTTTGAAATAAACTTCGAGTACAAAGTAGAAATTGTGAATGAAACTCAATTTTGAAAACCGAAAGTAGTCATAACAAGCAAATGACGCATCTGTTGATTTCCAAGGGTAAAGTTGTTTCAGGCGGTCGTGTCAGAGGTCATTAACCCATCAGCACTGCACGCCAAAAGATCGCCGTAACGGACCGTTTCATTGGCTAACCCCTCGCATCGTACTGAACACATCAATGAAATGATAACAACTCTTCCAGATCCTAGTGTAGTAAAGAGAAGTAAAATGCAATTTTGAACTATAAACAAACGAAACGAAATAGAATCTAATCAGTATATTGGAATTGAGAATAACTGAACATTTCGTAGCAAAGACCTGGGTCCGTATTCAAAGGATATCTTAAGTCTAAGATTGTCACTTAACTACTTGCTTTCACTTAAATATACGCAACTTCCTGTTAGTTAAGGGCAAGTGGTATTCAAAGGCACTGTTAAGTATCAAATTTTCCCTTAAAGTTAAGCTGCCTTAACTTTAAGTGTAAGTCTTTAAGTGGTATTCAAAGGCCAGTTTAAGTGAGAAATAACCACTTAACTTTAAGTGACCTATGGGAGGTACCTTAAAGTTAAGTGAGATTATAATGACTTCTTTAAATACTGTAGAAGTAGTCCCATAATGGCGATTTTAAAAGATAGGGGATTCGGATTAAAACAAAGACAATGTCGCCGAGCGTAGCTGACCTCAAATTTATATTTTTCGTCGTCAACTTTGATGTTGTAGTGCCATATAATAAAGTATAAGGTTATTACCACCGAGATAGTTAAGGATATCTTTTCCCGATCATTTATCATGTTATGTTTGTATGTTTCCATGACTGTCATATAATAAAGTTGAATTCATTTGTGATGACATGGCTTTATAGATTTCACAAATTATTTATACTACCGCTAGAATCAAGGCATGATCTATTTTTTACAACTCATTCCCCATATATACATAATCGGTAGTATTTATTTAGGTGAAATATAATACAACATGAATTTTTCGTACACACAATGTACCGTCAATGCCAGGCCTGTCAAAATCTAACATGGAGGTAGTAACACAATATCTATGAATTTCTCAAATGATAGATTTATGAACAAAACTGTATAATTTGTCCAGTCTAACTTAGAAGGCAAGGGTCATTGTGTATTGCTAATATTATGTTGATTTCTATTCGCAATATATTGTTAAACAAATTAAAGTTTACATTATCCATCATTATACTAATATATATATATATATATATATATATTTAAAAAAAAGTCTATGAAAACAGCTGTTCCGACAAAGTATGCACACTATCATAATTTATCCTAAATTATAATCATATACATGTATTTTCATGGGTTACAATATAATATTTCGACAAACATTTTCCTGGTGATGTACACTAAGAATTTAATAGAGTATAGTAATGCTTTTAAGGGGGCATAACTTGCTTGCAATGTTAGAAATTCGTGATTTTTGGCATTGGAGAGTATTCCATAAATTGAAAATTCATGTGTGTATTCCATAATTTAAGTGTGCAGTTAAGCAACCTTTGAATACCGATTTAAAGTGCCAATCCCGATAACTTTTTGGGGAATAAAACTGCTTAATTGTGTGTTAAAATCCTTTAAAATCCATAACCTAAGGCCCACCTACTAACCCGATATTTGTGATACGCTTGTAAATAACTTGAACCTGACAGTCTTCATCTGGAAATGGAGAACGTTTTATTATACAGTATCTGGATAAAACCAGACTTTTTTCTATAAAAATAATATGTAGGTGAAATTTACCTTTTGTTATCAAGTACAGGGCATGGGTCATTCACTGTATAGACCTCTCAAGAAACATTAATCGATTATCAGGTCACCCAATGAAAAAATTGACCCGAAATCTTAAAAGGGTTACGTGTCCGGATAAGCAGTGTTGACGTTCACGTCCAAACGACTCAATATTTTGAGCTGGAATTTTAAGACATGGTAATAAATACACCATGCTGCTATATTTTGGTTCATAAATTTCATAAATACTCGGACTTTAATTTTTGAGACTCTGTTCTTATCGGGATTGTCCCTTTAAGGTACGACACTTGGTTAAGTGGAAAAATTAAGTATTTTTACTTAACTTTTAGAAAACCTTTGGATACGGACCCCGATCCTAACTGGCCATCCGGGTAAAAGAAACTCTAAAACTAGTGATACACTTCATAGATGAACATTCAAAGATAAACTATTAAATGCGGACGAGGACTTCGCGTTCATACGTATGAACTACAAAATCAAATCTCTTACAAGATCAATTGGTGATCTGCTAAATAGAGTGTCACCGTGAGCTTACAAATTGTGTGTGTGAGAGAGAGAGAGAGAGAGAAATGGGGTTTAAGGTCCACAAAGATAGTGGTCTAGGATACCGCGCTTCGACCTCTAACTGGCCGGTCACCTCTGGCTTGTGGGTTTCCTCCGGGCACTCCGGTTTCCTCCCACAGCTAAAGACCTCCTACGCGAAAGCGAATCATTGAAATAAAATTAAACCATATGTTAGTCCCGAAATGACCTAGTTGTGTCGAGTGGACGTTAAACCCCATTTTTCTCTCTCTCTCCCTAAAATATAAATTGATCTACTAAATACAGTTGCATCATGGGAACGGGGCTTTCAATTTGAAGTGATATTATATCTTAAACAGATAATAGCACTCTGATAACCTGTGGCATATAAAAAATATCTAAACTCTATAATTGATCTACTAAATAGTGTTGCAACCTGGAAACGTGACCTTCGGAAATACACTGATAAAATTACGAATAAAAACATTATAACTGTGTTGGGGTTAATGGGGTTGTTTTGGTCAAACCAGATGTTAATGAAATTCTCATATATGAATATTTAGTTTTAAATACGACGGCTATCTTAAATGTCTAAATGTTAAGGATATGGACAGATTACAAGTGTGCCGCACTCCCCACCTCTCCGGGGGTGCCACAACAAACACTATTTAACATAATGAATGAAGGGATTGTGTATAAAATTTAGCACCCCCTCCCATATTATTTTAGTATTGATATAAGTAATGTAATTAAATAGTTGTTTCTGTCCTGCATAATTCCGAAAACCACATGCTCCTCCCATTTACTTGTTGGTATGTAGTCGTATGATAATATATCTTTACCATTTACAAGTAAGTTATCTAAGATAAATAATGTGTTTACGACACGTTTATTTACCTTGTCTAATAACTATTCATATTTGTAAATAATGATAAGACACCCGTGCGACGGGGTTAACATAGGTTAAGCTTATTCAAAAATTCCCATTCAGATATTCAGAAAAAAATATATAGATTTTTTAAATAAAGTAAAAACTTGGGTAAAAAATGACAAACACACGCATATTGAATATATATTTACTTTGCGGGGTGACAATCTCTTTATACGAAAGTAAATAAAGTCAACCTTTGCTGTGCTTTACTCTTGACACAATGATCCAAATAATAATTAGTCTCGGTCACCGAGAACCCACTAGTCTTAAACGTACGGAGGGTTTGGGTCCGTTGTAAAATTTTGACGCAAATTACTGGAAAATCTACCACATAAAAAGCCAAACTCCAAAATTTAAGAGCGTTTCATTGTTCACAAGCGAGATGGTGTGGTAGATTCAGTACTGGTAACATAAAAAAATCCAGTCAGTGACCTACTTTCCGTCAAATATTGAGGACTCATCCAGACTAATATTCGTAGAATATTTGTTTGGATGATAGAGACTAAATAATAATCTAAAATTAGTAAACAAGCTAACTACTGATTAATCTTTCGAAACCGAAAAACCTCTCAAATACAATGGTATAGAACATGTTTCATTTCTCGTTCCCATGATGCAATACTATTTAGTAAATACAATCATCGCAACGAGGTTTTTATGGTATAGGTTATCAACTTGTTATTATCTAATGTCGGTTAAATTTGATAGCCACGATCCCATGATGCAACAAATTTTAGTAATAATTTTATCGTGAAGCGTTTTTTTTTTTTTTTTTTTTTTTTTTTTTGTTTGTACAGCGCAGATAACCATCGGTTTCTTAATATGTACATACAATATCCGTTCAATTTGAAGGCCCCATTCCCATGAGTCAACACTATTTAGTGCCCAATCGAGAAAATCAAAGAAATTGGTCAAATAAAACGTGAGAAAAATGCTAAAACTGATGAGAAAAATGAATATGTATCCTAGTTAGGGGGCCCTAAAGGCAGACAAAAGGGTCTCACTTCTGACAAAAGGGCCCCTCTGAGAATGCAGTCATTCCTTTGCATAAAAATCATCATTTAAGACCCCTTCCCCCCGCGAAAGAGGGCTCTCAATATTGTATAGTCTCCGCCATGATAAACCTTAAAACGCCCCTGATCATTCTTCCAGAACTTTCTGCTTGAGACCTATCGCAACTTTAAGAACTATCCTAGGAAAATTCTAACAAATTGGTACTTAAAATTCGTAATACTTACCACATAAACTATATTTAAATAACCGGCAGCACGTTTGTTGGAATCTACTATATTGTCTATAATCATCAAATGTAACAAGTAAGCACCATAGACTAATCTAGACAATGGTACCCAAAAATTCCATGATAATATCGTATTAATGAAACCTACAAACAAAATAAATAGGCTTAATGGCGGTTATTGCCTCTCCTACTCTCGTTCAAATCTTATCTATTTAAAAACTATATTATTACTTGTATCAGCCAACGTAGTCTGTTCCCCATTCCTTTTCTGAAAATAGAGTATTGTTTATACAAGAAAAATCCAACATGTGTAGCATATTTAACATAATCACTTTTGGAAAAAAAATTTTGGGGGGATGCAAATTGCGAAAAAAATCTCATTTTAGATAAAAGGTATCCTCGCTCATCGATAAAGGACAGCTAATAAATATTAAATACATTTAAAATACTGCGTGTCACCCGCAATTCCTACCACCTATTAAAGGACAATATTGGTGTCAGTCATTATCACATTATGACAGAAATGGTTTATCACGTTCCAAATATAATTTTAACATAGAGATCATTGCTATGATGGATGCTTACTTAATAAAGGTTTCTACAAAAGAAAGTGTCAAACACAAAAGGAAAACACGAGTTATCCTTCTATATAAATAAAGCACATTGACTTTACTGTAACGCCTTTGTTCTGTGTAGCAGTACGGTCCGGCTATTTGATATTAATTTGTATAATGCGGGCACTAAATAATCAGATATATCTAAATGACAGAGGACAGTCGTTTAGCGTTTAACGTGTGAACTGACGATTAACTTAAAATTCACTATATTGAATGCTATTTTGAATTATATTTTCAAAATTTGTCTTTAATTCAGAGACGTCGAAAACCTTAAAAACGACAAAGCAAAACGTCATATATTACAAAATAATCCCTGGTTATATTGAAAAAATAACATTTTATTACTAAATTTGGCAAGCTTTGTTTGAATTTTTTTGCGGGGTCAATTCGTTTGTTTTTTTTTCGGTATATATTGTCTCTATCACCATTTGAGTATGATGTTGTCTACATACGTAACTGTATTAGTTTCTTTGAAATTGTTTGGGTGTAAAACGCTATTCGGCCTGCCTAATAAAATACAACCAATTTACATTCATTATACAAAAAATACTCGACCACGATAAAGATCTTTGAGCAGAGCAATGCAATTATTTGACCTTAATTTTTATCATTTAATCCACGAATTTACATGTAGGCTGTTTATTTAACCTTATCTTATCTTTAGGTAGAAATTATTTTATATAGGTATATAGAACGAGACAGTATTGCTTAATAACAATTTTAAAAATATGGTGATAAATTACTGAGCTATTGAAAGATTATTGCATAAAGTTTGCCCTAATTCATGGAGTTTAACGTTTGGCAATTCTAGGCTAACCACCGCGCAGTATTTAATGACGGAAAGTAGGGTCTTATTTAATAATGTCTCGGGGACCAATTTCCAGTGGTGTACAAGAGGCATCGGCCTTTCGTTCCACACGAACGATTAGACGATTTTCTCTTCCAGCCTACATGTAAAGCACCACTGCGTGGGAAAACCTAACAGAGGTCAGACAGATTATAAATGTTCCAGAGAATTTTGACAAAGAATATAATTACCTCCTTGACCATTGACGCATGTAAAAATAACCCATGCTACACATAAAGCCCATGCTGGTCTAAAAACTGTTTCGTGAGCAATCCTGGCTCCTGTGGGCCAGTCTATATTATCTTTGTGTGCCATATAAGTAACATAATTGATCGTTATTCCCACAGCGAAGCTCAGAAACCAACCGAACAATAAACTGCACTGGAAAACAATAGATAACAGATTTTAAATTGACAGAAAACTTTTAAAAACAAATCAATGTTAATCACAATGTTTAAAAAGCAGCGATTGAAATATTACGAATTAAGGCAATACTACAAAAACATACCCTTTTAAATCGATATTTAGCTTTTGTTTTTAAAAGTATATATCCCAATGCCAAGCCAACGGCATAAACACCTATTCTGCTCCACGGGTTCAGATAAACTTTGTCCATATACTCTTGATTGTGCCTGAAAAATGAATTCGAAATTGAGCAATCATGACATTCAATTTAAAATTCTAGGAACCTTCAACGGCTACCATTTGTATTCATCACAATCCAACCAAGAAATAATGAAACTAAAATCAGCCCTTATTTAAATTTGTACATTATTAATATTCACCCTTACCAGATAGTCCCTGTCAATAAACTGTTTACGGTAGCCACGTTAAACAATTTTTACAATGATCAGACATATTGAAGAATTGATTACAACGTACCACAGTTGTGAACCACTGTCTATCATCCATTCAAAATAGCCATATGTAACAATGTGTGTAACCATCATCAAAACTATTATTAAAAATCCAAATACTGTAAATCTGTTGAGGAAAACGAAATGAAAAGGTTATAACAGAGTAGGTTTATGATACATTTTATGGTTATTATAAATGATCGGGTAATAATAACATAGTAGGTTTATTATAAATAATAGGTAACAATAACAGAGCAGGATTATGATCAATGATAGGGCAATAATAACAGAGTGGGTTTATTATAAATGATAGGGTAATAATAAAAGAGTAGGTTTATTATAAATGATAGGGTAATAATAAAAGAGTAGGTTTATTATAAATGATAGGGTACAAATAACAGAGTAGGTTTATCATAAAGGATAAAGTTATTATAAATGATATGGTTATTATAAACGATAGGGCTATTATAAATGAAAAGGTTATAATAAATGATATAATAAGATTATTATAAATGATAAATTATGTTATCATAAATGAAGAGGTTATAATAAATGATATAATAAGGTTATTATAAATGATACATAAGGGTTATTATAAATGATATAAGTTTATTATAAACGATTTAATAGGTATATTATAAATGATATTCTAAATGTTGGGTAATTATACAGGATAAGGTTATGAATAACAGGGGTATTATGAATGGTATGTCAGGGTTATAAATAAAGGGGTTATTAATATAAGGGTTATTACAAATGCTATATTAATATAAATGGTAGGATTATTATACCTGATAGGGATAGCGTTATTACAAATGATAAATATGATATTAATATGTCTAAATGGCAGGATTATTATACCTGATGGGGTTATTGTAAATGATAGGGTTATTATGAAAGAAATTGAGTTTAGTTTCCTGTTCCACCCAGGCCAATGAAGATAGACATACGACAAGGATCTGCTTTACGGGATATTTTGGCCTGAAAGCAGCACTTCCTCTTACTCCTCCTCGATTTTGAGATGTCAAGGGCACCCCGCAATTCCTGCACCACCGACCACGGGACCCGGTTTGAAAATCAAAATCAAAAGGCCCTCCTGGTATTGAGTTAGCGCCGTTCTGACTGAGTAACCATGGACCCGGCTTTATTAATTATAATACTTCATATTAAAGGAATTTTACCCAGGTGCGAGAGGTATAATACCACGACCATAACATACACTGACTGACTGAGCAACCATGGACCCGGCTTTATTAATTATAAAAGAAATCTTACCCAAGTGCGAGAGGTATAATGGCTAAAGGTGCAACTACATAAAATATCATATCATCAGATAAATACCACGACCATAACATACACTGAAATATTAATACAAAATATCACAGTATGAGATAAATACCACGACCATAACATACACGAAAATATAATACATACATGAAACTATAATTCAAAAAATCGTTTTTATACATCCACATTGTAATGCAGTCACCCCGAATGTCCGATCTGTATGAAGTTTTTATGGACCATTTAGATAGTGAAGAGAAGACTTCCGAAAAAGTTATGGCCTTCGTTTCAGATTGTTGACTCTTGTAAACGCTCCAGCGACGAAACTGATAACCCGATATGTATCAAATTTATATTAATCATTCAAATTAGTGAAACAAAGAATCCCATTAAATTTCAGCCATTTCCGTTAATTAAATTTAGAGTTAATAATTATGCGACAACCCTTGTCCATCGATTTAGCTGCTGTGGGCGTATGTTTCATTGTCTGGCAACCTGTATTTTGTACTTTCAACAGCCTTCATTACATAATGATCGGACCCTATAAAACAGGTATTTGTTTTTTAAATAATTTATATTACCCATACCAGTGACTTCAGTGGGCCATAGTTTAGTCTATTATACATGAAAAAACTCACAATTTCTCTTTCTGGAAAAAGTACATTTATATAGAGTATATTTCTCCACCAATACGTTTTACAGTTATCTCTATATAGTACATCAGGTTTATCAAATGGGCCACTGGCTATATATCGACTTAAAAATCCAAAGAACAGCAACACCAACATATAAAGGGGTGTCAACCTACGAATATAGATATATTAACGATTAATGCAATACGGGACAAACGTATCCATCAAATATCAATCGGGTAGAACCACCCATTATTCCCTCACAAATGCAGTCTTTGCAATGCAGATCAGGACTCCGCAGAATACTTTAACATACAACAAGGTATGGCATGAGTTTAATATTAAAATACACCAAGATCTAGCATGCATGGTGATTTAAACTATAACATTATAAAAACGAGGTTTACATTAAATATGTCAAACGTGAAATGGGTAGCAGCCTAAACAGAGTAATACATATAATAAGAATATCTAGCGTGATCATATACAAATTGCTTACCTCCAAAATCGATGAAAATAGTACATGAACATCTGCATGCATCGAATTCTTTTAGTCTTGCTAATTTCTTTAACAAATAAATACGATACCAGCAAACCGCTAAAAAGATATAAAAAAAATATACGTCATGTTGTTACCTTCTATCTAGGAACTGAAAGGGGCGTCACGGTGGCTAAGTGGATAAGGCGCTGGTTCGCTAGCCTGGAGGTCGGGTGTTCGATTCCTGCATTGGCCGAGAAAGTTCATCTCTTTTTTCCGGCGTGATTTCCCCTTGTCAATGATGCAGAAGGAGGACCTGACAAGGACAGCTGCCTAGTTGTTCGGATGGGACGAATAACCGAGGTTCCGTGTACACATTGGAGTGCACGTAAGAGATCCCTTGGCAGAGTAGGCCGTAACGCCGCTGCCCGGGCAAAATTTCCCTCATAGCACACTGTATGGCGTATGTCCGTCTTCTATTAGCCCAGGTTAGGTGCAAAAGCGTAGGACGTTAAACCCCATTTCATTTCAGAAACTGAATGATATTCAAGCTGACAACATGCCGTTTGGTTTAATTAATGCCCTCCATCTCCCAACCGTTAGAATGCTGTAAAACGGTTATCCGAATAAAAAAAAAGTAATACTACCTGAGAACAAAGAAAGTGTCTACTGCTAGGGGTGCATTTAACATAGGTTGGAAGGAAAACGTCTTTATGACATCTAAAGCTTCTGTAGGATTTTCTGAAAAGAATTAAACCACGTATTACATTTAATTGTACTGATTCTTCGACATTTTTATTTTTAATGGACCCCTTTAAAATATTAAGGAAAATGCATATAAAATCAGATTAATGGTGTATTTCTTTGATCCTATGACCTTATCAATGCATGTTTATTAAAACAACAAGATAGTGTATATATTACACGTTCAACACGACGTTTCGAAATGTCCTTTGTCGTTCTCAAGCACAATCTCTAAATGATACACAATGATTACATTTGTTTATAAGATGTTGTTTAATAATGATAAAACTTCTACAATATAGGGACAATATACACTATTTACCTAATGTATCACTATAAGTTGTTAATACATGTCCAAGAATAATCCATGCCATACTTATAACTCGGATTCCATTCAGACATGTTAAACTGCCCTTTGGAGGAGAGGAGTTTAATATTTTTCTCCCGTTTTCTCTAATTGAAAATGCCATTAAAAAGCTGTTACCGGGTGCAAGTTCTGAAATAAAATAAACCATATTTGTGATGTTACACTCTTATACAATTTACAATCAAACTTATATAGGTTGAGTTTTTAAAAAAGATACAAATGATGAAAAGACACTAAATAAATATAACCAATTTTAAAAAGAGATTTGTCAAACGAGAATAACTCAACAAAATACCTGCTTGTTTTATTGGTGTGTTTTCGATGTGGCGGGCATTATTTTTTTCAATATCGTCATGTATATCTCCATTTATCTCTTTTTCCACACCATTTTCGGCAAACTTTGTCAGAGCTATTACTGGTCCAACATGTCCGTTTTTTTCACTGGGTGTCAATTCATAGGCTTCACCATCTGTATTTTTCCTCAATTGCCGAACTATGTCATATAGTGTACCAATAACGACCAGGAATATTAAAATTGCAAATATTACTCTGGAAAAAAAGTATATATTGTATTCATTCAAATAATACATGGTTTCAAGATTTGAATTATGGAATATTTATTATCAAAATCAACTGAAGCTGGTTACACTAGAAAATAGACATTCTTATTAAATTCATTAGTTGCAGTTTCCATTAATCAACCTAAATCCTAAAATAATCATCAAGTTGTCATTGATTATATTACAGAAAAGGTAAACTATACCCAGTAGTTAGTAATCATTGATTAACGCATAGCATCAATGTTTTTTTTTTAAAATTAAAAGTCTTATTAAAATCAGCAGTTAGTTATCATTAATTACTAAAGATAATTATCAGGTCAAAAATCAAAATTAATATCCCAAGTCAGTTATCATTGATTAACAAAGAGAGCAACATCCTTATTACAATCAAGATCAACACAATTAATTCTTCCCTAATCTAGCATCGAGTTCCACAATGCCACGGTAGCAGACAACCAAAAGCGACTTACATAGCTACATAGGCCCCAGTGTCACCATCCATTGATTTGTCCTCGACGCACCGTAATTTTGACAGACCAACTTTAAATAAACTGACTAAAGCTGAAAAATAAAAGTTTACTTTGACAGAATGTATCACACCATCTGCATATAAGTTGTGGCCAGGTCATGTATTAGGCATACTTCTCGTGTATTTAGAAAATTCATAGAGCAAACAAAGTATTTTAAAACGAAGGCAGTTGTACAAATTGGTTGATGACTCTGGTTGTTTCCATGCCACATTGAGCATACTTTACATATTTAGAAGGTACACAGAGTTCATATTGATCAAGTCATATATGGCCAAATATTGATTCTATCAACTTTATTAGTCATTACATCCATCGGGCAGCTGATGCTAAGTAAAAATAGGTAACATTTACAGGTTGTACCTTTTTACTATGAAGAGCGAATTTCCTGGGTTCCAATCCTGTCGATTCTTGTACTAGAGTAAAAGACTCTTCAAATCAATCTTTGAATCCGGTGAGATTGTGTTCATTGTGGGTTGTTATTGATAATATATTAAATTTAACTAAGAGGTCATAGTTTTGGAAATGGGATGCTGTTAGATGTACATGATGACTATTAGAATAACATCTTTTATATATTTAAAATAATCATCTTACTTGTATTAACAACAGCATTTATCTTTTCAGCTGAACAGGATTTTGGTAAACACAGATCCAATCTTAAATCATGCGACACACCTTCTATATGCTGAAAACAAGAATTGGAGAGAAATGCTACCCTTTGTCTTGTGGTCTTATTTTGTTTATTTGTTATATTAACTTTTGATGCTTTTGATTTGTGGTGACTGTACAGGTTCATATTACACAAACAATTGATCCAATTTTGTATGTTAATTAATATTAGAATTTATGTTACGTGTGTTGCTTATTTCGCGTACTTACATCAGCACCACCCGCTACTTGATTAAAGAGTTGCGGTGGTATTTCTACAGAAAACTCACAATAACCACCTTCAATACGATGATCACCCGCCACAAGATGATCTATTTCGGTGCATTCATCATAGTTACCCATAAACACCAAATTACCCTTCAATATACCTCGCTGTGGTTTACCGCTAGCATCAATAACTACAATGTAAAGGACACAATGATTAATGTTTTATTACCGAATTTATAGAATCTATCTCAGTTAATTTATTCAAAACTTTAATAAAAGTTACAATTTCTCAAGGTATATAGGTCAAGGTATGTTTCATCTGCCGATACTTTTACAATAGGTATTTTCCCAGCAATTTCTATTAACTTAAATTTAGTGCGCCAGAATAACTCGATACTAATACATTGTAGTTACACACGTATTTACAAAACTCTACATAGTCTAATATTAAAATGAAATACTTACATTTCAGTGCCCATTCCTCTAAGCCCATTAAACCTTTCGCAGCAACAATTGCATCTAAAGTACAAGAATCTGCCGATGCTATAGATGGGGCAACTTGACTAAATAATTTCTGTGCGACATTTTGAATATCGCCAGCGTGCGTTACCAAACCTTTAATTGTTGACAAAAAGTCGCCGAAAGTCTTTAGTTTTCCCGAATGTAAATCATCCAAATATCCACCAAAAGTCGTTCCTTTGAACACATCCAATATTGCCGATGGAATGAATAAAGCGGATAGCTGTACAGAGTTATTTTGTCCAAGAATAAACTTGACCAAATTAGTCACTGTAGGTAGATTACTGGCAAGCAATTGTCCTACAAATGTTTGGCCCAAAGGTGAATTTTGTACAACAAAAGCGGCTAGTTTAAGTACCAAATCTGGCTGACTCAATATTTTGGCAGTTACTCCGTTAGCAAACATAGGGTGTTGAAGAGCTAGACCAATAACCTCTTCAGCCAAAATTGGTTCTTTGGCCAAAACACCTATAACACTTTTGAGCATATCTGCACTACTTACTAACAGTTTCTGGGCACTGTCAGTAAGATTTTTGTCTTCTAGCGCAAGACTAAATATATAATTTGGTAAGATCGGAGAGCGTAGCACAACTTCCAACGTGGGCAGAATATTTTTCAGATTAGACATCAATGCCAGCATAACGTTATCAGAAGGTACGCTTAAATTTGCAACAAGCGCCAAGCCAGTATCAACCACCGACATATCTTTACCTATAATTTGATTTATAAACATATCAACCGTTTCTGGGTTGGCCAAAATCTCCTTTACTAAGGTTGAAAATAAGAAAGGCGATTTTTGAAGAGACAGCTTAAGGCCATCAATAGCCCCAGCAGCAATATTCGGATTTGCTGATAACAAATTAAACAGTTTACGGGTAATTTCTGCCGACCGAAGCGTTTTGCCAAGGCATGATGTTATTGATTCAGGTGTGGAGAACGCCGGTACCAAAAGCGAGTTCGCAAGAGCAGGATATGTGAAAAGCTCATCCATCATCATGGAAGCATAGTCAGGATGATCTAAAACTTTTTCCAGCAGCTTTATTGGAGTTCTTGGATCCATCGTTGGTAAAAGTTTATAATAGATATTGTTCTTGTCGCCCGTTATATTCACTAGATAGGACAGAGAATCATTAGTCAGACTCCCGTTGCCTGCTAGTTGATCAATAACACTCCAAATATCTACGGATTTTACAGGTTTGCTTGTAATTGTATTGGTCATTGGACTGTTAGTCAGTGATTGAGTGTTAATAATTGCCATAGACTGTACTGGTACTGTTGGTTGAGTAGTTGAGGTTACTGGTAGAATGGTTGATCTTGTTGTTGAAACATCACTAGCTTCGGATGCTGCGAGTGATATTGATTGAGTGTTAATAATTGCCATAGACTGTACTGGTAATGTTGTTGGAGTAGCTTCACTAGCTTCGGATGCTGCGAGTGATGGTGTTGGTATAGACGCGGTTGGGTCGGCTGCTAAAGTGGCATGAAGATGAAATAATAAATGCACCACAAACAGGAACGTAGTTTTTATTTCAACCATATTTATAATTGGGTAAATGAAAACAGCATCTGTATAAACAAAAGAATTAATATTTTTAGAGGTTATTTAAAAGGAGAAAGAGAGAGGGGGAGGGTTTAAGGTCCACTCGACACAGCTAGGTCATTTCGGGACTAATATTTAAAAGGAATATTATTGCTTTTCATGCCTATCAGTGTCTGTATCAAAGACACGATAACATAAATACTATTAGTATTGGCTTGATAACGTTGAGAGAATACTCTTCGAAACGTCGCCTAAATAAATTAAGTAGCTGTTATTCCATAAGTATGTGTTTTTGTGTATAAATACTATTATGGAGACTTAATCTGTAAACGTATTGCACAAACACCCCAGGATAATAATAATTTTGTGAGTAAAATATTAAGGATAAAATGAAACTTCCCGGGTAACAGCAGTAACTGTGATATACACGAGGAATAGTTATGGCATATAATGAGTATGCATAGGCTAATCATTCGCAGGTGTATATGCTTAGGTTATGTATTTCTTACGCACTGGTAAGGGTGTACAAGGACCAAATGTCATGATTATAACTGTATTTTTTAACCAAAATGAAACGGGGTTTAACGTCCTAATGTTTTTCGCCGATTGGGTTAAATGAAGACAGCTGTGCAGTACTGTTGGTTTTGTTCTCAATAAGAAGCAAAATAAATAAGATCATTTTGTTATATGAAAAACTAAGTAATGCGTTTTCTACGCCGCTCAGTATGATGCCTGTTCTAGGTTATTTCAATTGAGCTATTCTTTAATTGATTGGCTCAAATGTTTGTAACAATACAAACAGCTATACATTACATATATATATACAAAAAAAAGTTTCTTTGAACTACTCCAAGAGAAATATATGAAAAATTATGTTGAAAAAAGAAATAAACACATGTTTATGGTTAACGTTTTCAGTTCTCTTGAACCTCTTCAGACCATTTAATAATAATGTAATATAAGACAATGACGTTATGTCAGAGCGTAGTTACGAAACAGGAAATAATATCAGATCATTTAAGTACATATCATTTCAAATAAGGATTTACCTGTTAATGTTATAGATCTAAGTTGTACCGCCAATCCTACTACAGTTGAGACAGAAACAAGTTTGATCAGCCCATGTCTTATCACCTCATGATGATTTCATAAAAACTGTTATCTTGGGGTATTTCACGTTATCAGCCATCATACGTGAACATATTACAACTTGTTGATGGCCTTCTCTTTTTAAATCGCTTTGTATTTGCAACTTTCCCCAGCAATTACAAAATGTACGGATGTGGTGTGACTGTCCATACAGCCGGCGGGTATAGTTTATAGAACTTTGAGCCGCTAGAAATTGATAAGTCATCATGAAAGTCCTTTTCTAGACAGTTACAATTCCTCAAGTATCGGCAATAAACACTTCATAAATGTCTTCAACAAAAAATACCCCCGATTTTCTGTCTTGCGATATCAGTCGTGGGTATTGTCTTGCACGAGGTGGAACATTCGTAAACCTTCCAGAAAATGGGGCTACGGGCCAGGTAACTATTTGATCTGGTAAAGTTTAAACATTGAAATATAGGGTGCAATAGGGAATAGCTGGGTGTCTTGTTTACAAAATGTGTAGTTTTGTAGTAGTGGTAGATGTCGTACACGAGGCAGAATATGACTACGCTCTTAGAATACGTGATACGCATGGGAATTTCTTTAATTTGGTCAATTGTATCTAGTTTGAGTTTGATTTCCATACATTATTTAATTGGTATAACCATCTTAAACTGTGAACGAATTGTCGATTCTGTGATTATAGAATGGCACTTATAACTTAATCAAGATTTCAATGACAAGTTCCTTACCTCAACACCGATTTGAATGAAAACATGTGCAATTATTTTTCATATTGCCGTTGTAGCCAATATTTAAGTACCCCGAATGTATTTATCTCCACTACAGAGAAATGTGTTTTTCATCATCAGTTTATTCATGGCTACAGAGACGCGAAATGCAAGACGTGGAGCTTAATAGTATGGATTACGAGCAGTGTTCGACGTGAAACTTATGTACGATTGCTTGTCGAACATATAAAAGTTGTCGACGTTCGTGCAAGATGGAAGAGTACTCTTGCGTAGTTGTTCTTGTTTTGTTTATAACACTGCTTTATTAGCATCGTGTACATCATTTTAAGAAAGCTACAGCTCGTTTTGTTGGAGATATCGCAGGTGTCAAAGGTGTGTGTCAACAGCTTTCGTCCCTTGTCTTTTAGATAATTAAAACTGATAAACTATTATTATTGACCTTCTACGAAAATTTGTAACAATATAAACAAGTTTCTTCAGTTGATGTAAACTTATAGAGTCTGCTACTGATCTTCGTCATTAGAGAATATATCTTAGAAAATATTTGTAGAGGATATAATCTCTAGTGAAGAAGATCAGTAGCAAATCTAAATATTTTCATAGATATTGTTAGAAATTATCGATCCTAGTTAACAAAACATATGACCTGTTAAAGATCAAATACTTGAAACATGAACATAAAACCATATTTGCCGTTCAGGCATTCAAGATAGAAAACCCACTGACTGACCTTGGATATCTGAACTGGTCGACTTATAGTAGGATATACAAGAGTGCGTGATTAAGAACGTATCCGCGAGAGCACAATGCAGGTGGTGACAGGGGTCATGTGGGATAGGTTAGGGCCCAAATGCACACAAAAGCGATATTTGACCGATTAGACCCCTCCTTATCCTCCGGAATGGGGTTTGGAGTTTTATCCTCAGAAAAACGGTAAAAATCGATTTTTTTGAGGTTGAAATTGGAGAGGCTGCCTCATGTAAACCTATGGAGATACAATAACCTTATTGGGATATAATATAGTCAAGGTTGTTCTCTAACAGTACATATTAGTTAAAGTTCGAAATCTGCACAGTGGTCCTTATTCAGACTGGATGTCAAACCCAATCCTAGCGCCCCCTTTGCGGGGTTGCGGGAGAAATGTGGTACCCAGGGAGAACAAGTATGACCAGTAGAATCGTATTCAAGAAAAAAATCCATTGCAGCCCAATGTTGTGGATCACAGTGAACGGTCAAAAATAGTGAAAAAAGAAGAAAATTTAAGAAAAACGGCGAATTTGATATATCTATCATATTGTATTTATCAATATAGTCCGGCAGCCGGTTGACGAACCTGGAAATATAGTCCACCTAATATATTTTAATGGATTATATATCATCCCTGGCACCTTTGGGGAAATTCTATATTCAAGATGGCCGCCCTGGGACATTTTAAGGTTATTTACTTTAATTTAATGGGGTATAATTCGGAAAAAAATCTCTCGGTATGAAGGTGGTGTCTGTAAGAATTTAATCCGCTGAATCTAATGAGCTTGGGTATTCATCCTAAAAGTGACGACTAATTCCGCTAGGGGGCCAAAGTCATAATGGCAGCTCCTTTTTTGAGGTAAACTCATAGTGTCCCCTTATACGGTGTGTAATATATTGAAATATAGGTTTTCATTGTCAATTTCTTCAGATATAAACATAAATACATGTTCAAGTAAAAAGTGTTGAAATCCGATGATATTCTTCCCCTAATATTCTTATAAGGACACAGAGTATACACGGTCAAACACAATCAACTATCAGACCATCGTGAGTTGATAGCAATTTGTCACACATTGTCACATATTTGTCTTGTGCAACCTCGGGAATTTGTCTCTTGAATCACTGGAATACTCGCAATCGGTAGAACATTCTGATTCTTCCCATTTCATCCATGTTATGCAACGGGGATGACATTTGTTATCACTCATTCTACTCAGTTTTCTATTAGAGGAGGTGACACGGACGGGTGTCGTAGTGGATCATAATTTATGCTTGACAATTCGCTCTCCGTAGCTTTTGTTCATATGGCTCTCTGATTTGTGCTCTTAGTCAAGTGATATGTAAGTTTTTATGTTAACGGCTCTATTATTTTCCATGGTCACTAAATTTAGTTATTTTGTTGAACTTGGGAACCATATTGGTGTTTCATTCGGTCATGGCATATTTCACCATTCAGATATGAAATTTGGCGACCCCGAAAAAAACCTATAGTTTAATACATTATGAATATTGTTATGTCTTGCCAAATACATGTATGGCCACCATTTTGAATTTAAGCTCAATCTGGAATACTTGTTGATCAGAACATGTTTTTATGTTTATATCTGAAGTAAATGACACCGAAAAACTATTGTTTTATATATTGCACAGCCTTTTGGGGCGACTTTATGAGTTTCACCAAATAATTTTCCTCCATTTTGAATTGGACAGCTTTTTAAGGAAGAATACCCAAGTTTTTTGGATTCAGAGGGTCACATTCTGACAGAAATCACCTTTATATCGAAATCCGAGAGAATCTGTCCCGAATTTTACCCCACTAAACTAAAGTAAATTATTAGAAAATGCCTCATGACGGCCCTTTTGAATTCTTTTAATATACTCAAGGATGCCAGGAGGGCATCATCCGGATTCTGAAACTGCACAGATTGAAGATATATAATACACCAAAAACCTATCTTTCAATAAATTACACACCGTTTCAGGAAACTTTATACATTTCCAGCCAAAATAAGCCACCATGGGTCAAATTCTTGCAAAACCCATCTTCAACTCGTGGTTCGAGAGACACTGTCACATATTTTACCCCACTCAACAACCAGAAAAGCTCTCATGGCAGCCATCTTGAATATTTAAATTTCCCCAAGGGTGCCGGATTCTTAATCTACACATACTGAAGATATATGATCCATCAAAAAACATTAGGTGTACTACATTTCCACGTTAAGGCTTAAAATGGGGCTTGGCTGCCCGACTAATATTATCGTTGTAAAAGTAAAAGGCTATAAAAAAGAGTAGAGGATATCGCACCAACCATAATACAGATCAGATTCGTCGTATAAAACGTACTAGATACTGTATAAAACAGTAGTGGGCGTGGCACCTTCATTGCCTACGATATCACCTTAGGTGGAAGTAGGCGTTAAACCCCACGAACGAGCGGCACCTTCATTTGCTTATGGGGGGGGGGGGGGCGAATGGTTAGCACGTACGTGGTGTATCATAAAGCCTGTCATTGGGTCAACTGTCGTGGTTTCGAATCCCAGGTTGTATGTGACATGCTTTTAGAAATTTTCTTGCATGACTGGATTCCAAACCTCACTGATCAGCACGCGTCTTGTCGGCACTGTTGACACCATGTTTAATACTCAGAGATGGAATGAAGCAGAATCAAGTGGCCTGAAACAGTGAATCAACAGTGAAGGAAAATATCATAAAGATCCAATTTTCACATTTTTATGGGTGCCACTGCTCATCCCACTATTGCGTTGCGTCCAATTTTATTTTTTATTTTGATAAAGCATGGTATGAACTTCATAACGACCGTATGAGATACTATGAAATACCTGCAAAGGGGGTGCTACAAGGATTTTTGGGAATGGTGTATTTTGCCTCTTAAAAGATATACCATTTTGACGGAGCTCTGAAACACCCATAATGCATCATTTTCTAAAAATGGTGCCCATGTTAGAAAGTCGGAAACATGGCCTTTACAATGAGAGCATGACAACTACCGTACATAACATATTTTATGAACAACGATATTTCAAACATTTGGTATTTTCAATAAAAATTCAATGAAAAAATGGCTATTTTCGAGTGAAAAACCACTGTTCCAGCTGTAAGCCCCAGGGTAGGTTTTGGGCTCTGGGACTTTACCACATTTATAACAATGCTTAGGTGGTCCAATAACCAGAGTAAGGTTAAAAATTTCAAACTTAGTACTTTGGCGTTTTTTTCGAATTTTGCATGGTTTTCTCGCGGATTCATTCTTAATTATAACCACTAAAGATGGCTTGAAACAACGTGTAGCTAACATTTGGCCATCTGAATGGCATATAAAAGATACTTTTTTGTTTTCTTTTTTTTTTTCGCGGGATTGGGATGGGGTTTGGGCGTAGCTGTTAAAAAGACTCCCTTCGCAAAGAAATAGATGTCGCCATTTACTTGTTTATGCAACCATACAATTTAATTGTAGTATGCTTATTTCCAAAGGTATTGTCGTTGGGACTTTTGCTTCAGTCATATTAATAAAACTAAACACCCCTTATTCAACAGGCTCATCAAGAAATTTAGTGGGGAAAGGAATAAGAATGATAACTCTTGTCGAAAAGACACCTTTGCTTCAAATGTGTGGACACAGATCACTAAATATTTCTACGCCGTCACCCGTAGGGCGAAAGTTAATTTTAGTATTTCTCCCCCCCCCCCCTTTGTAAGGCGATTTTTGTTGACATTTGGGTTTAGAATCGAAAAGGGGTTTGAAAATACATTTTCTGTCCGGTTTTGGTGAATGTCCATGATTTTGAGGTGCAAGGATACAAGAGTTACGTTGAAAGAAACGGCCGAAAATTGCATGTTTAGTTGTCTCCACTTCAAGCTTGTGTATCTCAAGTTTTTCATGGTGAAACCCACACCATACTCTAAGCAGTGTTTCGTTTGATTAGAGGTAATCCCACTACTCACTGCTGTAATGAGTGGATATTGTTGTTTTTAAATTTTGATTGGTCAGTAGTCCGACTACAAACCAATGACTAGCTGCTCTACAAAAGCTTTACATTTAAAACGAGTGCTAATATTGGACCAAATATGTTTACATAACGTTACGTCATGGCTCACGATTTTATTATGCCCAATTAGCCCGTGTATAGCAGAATACAGCAATAAAACTAATTGCGTGACAGACGAGGCTATCAAGTCGAATGAAATGTAAACAATAGTGCTCGGAAACGAACATACTCTCACCGTTTTTAATACCTTAAATCACTGTTCAAAATTTTAGGGAAGACCCAGATTAAATGAAGGACTGTCATGTTGCTGTACGTAAGTGATAGCTTTGATTGAACGGAAAGAATAGACATATTCCCACAAAACTTCAAGAATCAGAAGCTAATCCAGCAATGGCCAGAGAGGGATTTCTCGGGCCATTGCTTCAGGAATATGACCCCACACATGATTCTGGGAAAGAATCTGCCACATGTTGCTCCATATGTGGCAGAAAGCGTTCTACCCAACAATTATGTGGGAAAAGGTTACAGCCTGTCAGGGGCGTTTTAAGGTTTATCATGGCGGAGGCTATACTATTGTGAGGGCCCTCTTTCGCGGAAGGGGGGGGGGGGGCTTGATTGATTTTTATGCCAATGCAATGACTGCATTCTTATTCAGTAATGGATTCTACAGTAACAGTGCATAACAAACGATTGACTCGGACTCGGGGCCCTTTCCCTTGGCCAGAGGGGCCCTTTTTTCAGAAGCGGGTCCCTTCGTCTGCCTTTGCCCCCCCCCCTAACTAGGGTACATTTTCATTTTTTTCATCGGTTTTAGCATTTTCCCCCGTTATATTTTTCCAATTTCTTCCAGCGCCTCAGCTATAAAACGCCTTTGCAGCCGGTCTAAGAGACGAGAATTAACATTAAAGTCAATGGGGTAATAATTAGTGATCTGTGGCCGTGTATCTTTGCTAATAAATGGGCGTCTCTGTTTTCTTGAATTTCATATTAATTACATC
The DNA here is from genome assembly GCA_948474765.1 of Patella depressa. NCBI lineage: Eukaryota > Metazoa > Mollusca > Gastropoda > Patellidae > Patella > Patella depressa. Next base: position 54,771,406 of record OX419719.1, read on the forward strand.
TATCTTTTTTTGTTCACTTTTCAATATTTTGTTTTTTTATTATTCTAACACCACAATAAAGTAAAATCACTGCCTTTTCGATTAATTTCCGCCATAGTAGTTCTCTTTTGACGTAAATCCACATTCCAAGGATTAATTTTTTTATGTTGCCCCCCCCCCCCCCCGACAAAAAATTGTTTAATATAATTGTTATCGAGAGCACATTAATTTTATATATTATACTGTATATTTCATTGGAGTGATTTGAAAATCGTTTCAGAATAATATGAGTTTTAATTTTATTGCCCTACAGCTAACCAGCGCCTGCCAGGCATAGGATACGCCCACATTTTCGAGAGATGGATAGAGAACAAGTTAAACAGAAAGTGATTTTTTCTATAATTCACGAAGTTACATTTTGAAATGCGCAAATGTCGAAAGGAACCAAGATCTTTGGGTTGTAAACATGCATTTCAAGTTTCATCAAAATCCGATTAAAATTGTGACCTCTACAGGGTCCACAACCTTGATATACCATATCTTTATATCTTTACACTATTCGCGTGGTCCGATTTTCGCAAACTCGGAACTCAACCTACAATACGGTGATACAATCAGACGGTTTAAATCGGATAATAATTTTGACCTCCAGATGGACCTCAAGCTACAAAGGTGATTTTTGGTGCAATCAGGGGCCATTATTCAGGAAGTTACGATCCCATATGCGCAAATATCCAAAGGAACCAATGTCTTTTGGTTATAAACATGCATTCAAGTGTCATCCAAATCGGTTTAAAATTGTGTCCTCTACAGTGTTCACAAGCTAATTTCTCTCGTACAATCAGGGGCCATAATTCATGGAGTTACAGTCCGATACATGCCAATATCGACAGGAACCTATATTTAAAGTTTCATTGAAATCTGATAAAAATTGTGACGTGTAGAATGTTAACAAACAACTGTGGACGGACGGACAGGGGCGACGACAATGTCCACATATAAAACACTGTAGAGTCAACTAATCTACACGAAAATGAGCTATTGGGTTCAAAGGTAATCTTTTCGGACAGTGACCCACTGACATGTTCGGTCAATGTTTATTTAAAATCCAGTTTCAAACATATGATTTAAGATAGCCCTAAATTGCCTTTTAAGGAACATAATAATGTATACACTACAGTTTAAGTCTCTAGAAACGAAAGACCGCTCTGAACTCAAAGCATACTGGAATATCTTTAGCTGTCTTTAGGGGGCATTTCTCTGGACCAGGCATGCAGATTTTTCGTATGACGTTTGTTTTACCTTGTACTATGTATGGTTTAATGATCGAGAGCGGGACATTAAGTAATATATTGATACTACACGAGGATAAGCCGAGTGTTGTTTCAATATATTAAGCAATGTCTTGAGCCAGAGACCATTAAACAACTTAAAATACAGACATATTCCGCACGTGCTTTTCAATGAATTACGTCACGTGAGTCCGATATTTCATCTAGCATAGATAATGTACGATTGGCAAGTTGCCCGTACATGATTTCGAAATAATGGTACGACATCAAAGGATGGCGTCACATCTGTATTTTAAACATAATTACATTCGGCACGCCAAGTACTTTTAAACTAGAACATAATTTTCTTGGTGGTAGATAGAACCTATCACATCGAAACTTTGTATGTTTATCCAAACCCGTATTTTCATTAGTTTGCGATTTCGGATAATTTTTGTCAAGTGTACTTACAGGCTCACTAAGCAGGATATCCGGGGTTCGATCCCCGTGTTGGTTCAGAAGGTCTCTGTGAATTTTCTAGGAACTGCCAAAGACAAAAATTATATGTTCGAGTGGGACAAAAGGTAGAGTACACCTCGGCGTGCTTGAAAAGAACCTTTAACAGTTATAATTCAAAATAAGAGTATATCGTAGCGCCGCTGCCCAGGCAAATTTTTCCGTCTGTATAGCGTAGGCCCGTGTTCAATAACCCAGGGGGTGGGGAGGGCTGGATGGCCGAATGTCTAGCGTGCGCGCTCTGTATCATACGGCCTGCCATTGAGTCAACTGGTTTGGTTTCAAATCCCTGGTTGTACGTGGCAAGGAGAAGGGTCGCCTGTCCAACCTCGTGGGTTTTTCTGGGTACTCCGGTTTCCTCCCACCGCTAAAAACCCCTACGCGCAAGCGAATTATTGAAATACAATTAAACCATATGTTAGTCCCGAAATGCCCTAGTTTGTGTCGAGTGGACGTCAAACCCCATTTCTCTTTCTAGCACAGCATGTGCATAAAACCAGAACAAACCCCATTCCATTTGCTAATATACACTTTTGAGTCAGAGGTTGTCAGATATTGTTCCATGTGTTATATAGCGTTCAACCTTATAACATTCTTGGGAAAAATTAGTTTCGGTCAAAGAGATGATAATTAATATTTATAGTAAATGGGGAATTAATGGAGAGAGAGAGATGGGGTTTAACGTCTAATCGACACAAACTAGGACATTTTGGGACTAACATATGGTTTCATTTTATTTCAATAATTCGCTTGCGCGTAGGGGTCTTTAGCCGTGGGAGGAAACCGGAGTGCCGGGAGGAAACCCACGAGGTTGCGAAGGCGCCCCTATCTCCATGCAACATACGCTCACACCAGGGCTAGAAACCACAGCCGCAAGCCAGAGGTGACCGGCCAGCTTATTTTATTTTACTCGACTGAATCCACAACTGTTCTGAAACCAGTATTATATTCAATGAAACTGCTACCAGCTTGAATACTATCAGAATATAGATAGAATAGAACTTACAGTATTATCATTTACCCAAACCACAGTGAGCATCTTAGCGTACAGTGTGGAGGTCTCAATAATATTTTCGAGATTTACTTAAGTAAGAATTAATGACAGATGAAGGACACCACATACAATAGTGTGCTTCCTGTGTGATTTAGGGAGCAGGAAAGAGTTTGTCTGATGGCACGGAAACCGAGACCCCTCAGTCGGAATTCGATTGTATAGAAGACCATAACACCGGGCAAAGTTTCCCCTATAGTTCATTAGGGGCAGAACATTTTATTATCAAGGGAGACAACTACACCTACGTACAATTTGATTAACTAACATATCAATAGTTTGTGAGCTAGCTAAGATCTCCTTTACTAAAGTTGAAAATAAGACAGGCGACTCCTGGAGAGATTGCTTAAGACCCTCAAGAGCCACAGCGCCAATTTCCGGATTTGCTAATAATAAATGAAAGAGTTTGTGGGTCATTTCTGCCGACCGAAACGTTTTGCCAAGACATAACGTTATTGATTCAGATGTAGAGAACACCGGTTCCAAAAGCGATTTTGCAAGAGTAGGGTATGTGAAAAGCTCATCCATCATCATAGAAGCATATTCAGGGTGATCTAAAACTTTTTCCAGCAGCCTTATTGGAGTTCTTGGGTCCATGGTTAGAACAGTCGGTAAAAGTTTATAATATATATTGTTCTTGTCACCCGTTATATTCACTAGATAGGACAGAGAATCATTAGTGAGACTCCCGTTGCCTGTTATTTGATCAATAACACTAAAAATATCTACGGGTTTTACAGGTTGGCTTGTAATTGTAGTCGTAATTGGACTTTTAGTCGGTGGTGAAATGAATAATGCTGGTAGCTGTACAGAGTTATTTTGTCCAAGAATAACCATGACCAAATTAGTCATAGTGAGTAGATTACTGGCAAGCAATTGCCCTACAAATGTTTGTCCTAAATGTGAATTTTGTACAACAAAAGTGGCTAGTTTGATTACCAACTCTGGCTGACTCCATATTTTGGTAGTTACTCCGTTAACAAACATAGGATGTTGTAGAGCTAGACCAATAACCTCTTCAGCCAACATTGGTTCTTTGGCCAAAACGCCTACAACACTTTTGAGCATATCTGCACTACTTAATAACAATTTCTGTGCACTTTCAGTAAAATTTGGATCTTCTAGTGCAAGACTCAATATATAATTTGGTAAAATCGGGGAGCGTAGCACAACTTCCAGCGTGGGCAGAATATTTTTCAGATTAGACATCAATGCCAGCATAACGTTATCAGAAGGTACGCTTAAATTTGCAACAAGTGCCAAGCCAGTATCAACCACCGACATATCTTTACCTATAATTTGATTTATAAACATATCAACCGTTTGTGGGTTGGCCAAAATCTCCTTTACTAAGGTTGAACATAAGAAAGGCGATTTTTGAAGAGACAGCTTAAGGCCATCAATAGCCCCAGCAGCAATATTCGGATTTGCTGATAACAAATTAAACAGTTTACGGGTAATTTCTGCCGACCGAAGCGTTTTGCCAATGCATACTGTTATTGATTCAGGTGTGGAGAACGCCGGTACCAAAAGCGAGTTCGCAAGGGCAGGATATGTGAGAAGTTCATCCATCATCATGGAAGCATAGTCCGGGTGATCTAAAACTTTTTCCAACAGCTTTATTGGAGTTCTTGGATCCATCGTTAAAACAGTTGGTAATAGTTTATAATAGATATTGTTCTTGTCGCCCGTTATATTCACTAGATAGGACAGAGAATCATTAGTCAGACTCCCGTTGCCTGCTAGTTGATCAATAACACTAAAAATATCTACGGATTTTACAGGTTTGCTTGCAATTGTAGTGGACATTGAACTTTTAGTCGGTGGTTGAGTGTTAATAATTGACGTAGACGGTATGGATACTGTTGGTGGAGGAGGGTTATGGACATATGATTTAGGATTTGTTGATTCTGTAGTAACGGTCGGCGGCGTAGTAGTTACGGTTACTGGTAGAATGGTTGGTCTTGTTGTTGAAACATCACTAGCTTTGGATGCTCCGAGTGATGGTGTTGGTATAGACGCAGTTGGGTCGGCTGATAGAGTGACATGCAGATTAAACAATACATACACCACAAGCAAGAACGTATTTTTCTTTTCACTTATTTTCATAATTGCGTAAACCAAAACAGCATCTGTATAAACAAAAGAAAAACAATTTTGAATGTATTTGACATCATTGCTATGTATGTTTAGCAATGTATGTATCAACAACACGGTGCCATAAGTCACTATAAGTTAAAATATATTTCATTTCCAAAGTTTACGTACATCATATTATATACATCTAACAGTTATATATTATAATTTTTGTGCTATGTCCGTAAGGTCGATGGCCTTAAGGCGGACAAATATGGGGGAATGAACGTTATTATAAAGGAAATTGGAGATTATACATTACATGAGTATTGAGTAGCAGCAGCAGAGTGAGTGAACGAATTAATGGAAACTTTATTAAAGATATTTCCAATGATGTATTTCCTGCTTAATTTGTGATATCAAACTCTCTGGGACATTTATAAAAGTGTAGTACTGGATGAATTACATCAATATAACGTGGAAACATGTCATAATAGAAATGAAATAAAGCATCTACGACGACAATAGAAATGTAAGATATTCTGTAACTAAATAAATTCTAGTTCGTTATTATTGAACTCCTTTTGCGGTCATCTGAAGTTTACACTAGTTTCAGCTGGTTTTCTAAAACCACATTTATGCATCTAAGATCATTTCATCTATTTGTTAGTGCTTAATTGTATTTTAATTTTTTAAAAAATAGGTTGCCAGGCAACGAAACATACGCCCACACAGCAGCTAAATCGTCCGGGCAGTCAACAAGCGTTGTCGCATCTTTAGTAATTATCAGAATATCATTAGAGTTTGTTTTTTTATAAGTTCTGCCCAATGCTAACGTTAAGCATACAAAACATTTAATATTATGGATTTAGCTGTTCAATTATCGAGTTTCAAGAAATTAAAACTCAACCATCATTAATGTGTAACAGGGATATAGTCGAACGTTTTTTTTTAATTTGGAATAAAATTGTGAACTCCATAGGGTCCACAAGGTAAAAAAAACATGATTTTCGTACAATCAGGGGCCATAATTCAGGATGTTATGGTCCAATGTGCCTGAATATCGAAAGGAACCGCATCTTTGGGTTATAAACTTAATTTCAAATTTCATCAAAATCGGATTAAAATTGTGACCTCTACAGGGTCCACAACCTTGATATATCATATTTTTACACTATTCGCGTATTAGCGGCAGCCATTATGTCGGACAGTTTTGGGACCATATTTACGAAATTCGACCTCAACCTTCATTACAGTGAAACAGTGATATAATCAAACATTTTTTAAAATCGGATAATAGCTGTGACCTCCGGTCCAGAGGGACCACAAGCAAAAAAGGCAATTTTTCGTACAATCAGGGGCCATAATTCAGGAAGTTAGGATCCGATATGCGCAAATATGCAATGGAACCAAGATCTTTAGGTTATAAACATTTATTTCAAGTTTCATCAAAATCGGTTCAAAATTGTGACCTCTATAGGATCCACAACCTTGATATAACATATATTCACACTATTCGCATACAAACGGCGGCCATTTTGTCCGTGAATTTCTGTCCGATTGTCACAAAATTCAAACTCATTCTTCATTACCAAGTAACGGTGATATAATCAAACGTTTTTTTAAATCAGATAAAAAAATTTACCCCCAGAGGAACCACACGCTAAAAAAAGGCGATTTTTCGCACAATCAGGGGACATAATTCAGGAAATTACGATCCGATGGGCGCAAATACTGAAAGGAACCAAGATCTTTGGGTTATAAACATACATGTCCAGTTTCATCAAAATCGGTTAAAAATTGTGACCTCTATAGGGTCCACAAGCTTGATATGTAACATATTTTCACACTATTCGCGTACAAACGGCGGCCATTTTGTCTGTCAATTTTGGTCCGATTTTCACGAATTTCAAACTCAACCTCCATAACCATGTAACGGTGATATAATCAAACGGTTTTTAAAATCGGTTAACAATTTTGACCTCCAGAGAGACCACAAGCTAGAAAGGCGATTTTTCTGACAATCAGGGGACATAATTCAGGAAGTTACGATCCGACGGGCGCAAATATCGAAAGGAACCAAGATCTTTGAGTTATAACCATGCATTTCAAGTTCCATCCAAATCGGTTCAAAATTGTGACCTCTACACTGTTCACACGTTAAAAACGTAATTTTTTGTACAATCAGGGGCCATAACCCATGAAGTTACAGACCGATACATGCCAATATCGAAAGGAACCGAGATCTTAGGGTGATAAACCTGTGTTTTAAGTTTCATTGACATCGGATAAAAATTGTGACCTGTAGACTGTTCACAAACAATTGTGGACGGACGAACAGGGGCGACGACAATATACGTCCACATGAAAATGTGGGCGAATAAAAAAATAATTTAATTAAATTACCACACTTTTAAATTCTAAATTCTTGGCAACCAGGAATATTGGCCCTACGAAGAAATATATCTTTCTCGATTTGATTAAATTTTGGTACACAGTTCATTCAGACATTCATTTTAGAATTTTGAGCAAAATATTAAACATATCAGTAATCCATGACTGAGATAATACAGTCATTGGAGCAGCTCAATGAATTGTGATTCAAGGAGACCACTGTTTGTGTTTTACTCAAGGGCGACTAATACAAATAATTTTAATTTCTCGTTTGAAGATTATTTTTTTTATTCTAAATTAGTAGCAGCTTGTACACAAAAATTTTCTGAGTAACTGTAAATTGTATTCTTTCATTGGACACCCCACCCTCCATCTACATGCCATTGACACTATATGATGAATATAAATTTTATATCTTACAAACACGGATTTACCTGTTAAGAAGCTAAGTTGTACCACCAATCCTACTGAAGTTAAGATAGAAACAAGTTTGATCAGTCCATGCCTTATGAACTCATGACGATTTCATGAAAAAAAAACCTGAAATTCGCTACAGTTTTAGTCTCTAGGCACGAAAGAATGAGTTGCTAATTGGTTTGTTTTATAGAATCCTAAGAAAGGATTATCGACCTAGATTACGTGTATCGATAAAGAAAGAATGAGTTGCTAATTGGTTTGTTTTATAGAATCCTAAGAAAGGATTATCGACCTAGATTACGTGTATCCATAAAGAATCGGGACACTGTTACGACATATTTGAACTCGAATCGTACTAAAATTGCCTTATCTATCTCTAGAGGTCATTTCCCTGGACAAGTCTTGCTTATAGTTGGTATGAATAGGCGTGTGAGCCAGGGGAAGCGATGGGGTGACCTTCTAACGTTTGGGCAATCGGACTTTTTTTATACGCCCACATTTTCATGTGGACGTATTATGCCGTCGCCCTTGTCCGTCCGGACGTAATTTGTTTGTGGACTCTCTACAGGTCACAATTCTTATCCAATTTTGACGAAACTTGAAATATAGGTTTATCCCCATAAGATCTCGACTGCTTTCGATATTGGCATGTATTGGATCGAAACTTCATGGATTATGGCCCCTGATTGTACGAAATATCATGTTTTAGCTTGTGGACCCTATATAGGTCACAATTTTGAACCGATTGTGATGAAACTTGACATGCATGGCATGTTTATAACCCCAAAATCTTGGTTTCTTTCGATATATGCGCTCATCGGATCGTAACTTCCTGAATTATGGCCCCTGATATTCCGAAAAAATCACCCTTTTTAGCTTGTGGTCCCTCTGGAGGTCAAAATTATCCGATTTAAAAAACCGTTTGATTATATCACCGTTACATGGTAATGAAGGTTGAGTTCGAATTTCGTGAAAATCGGACCAAAATTTACAAACAAAATGGCCGCCGTTTGTACGCGATTAGTGTGAAAATATGTTATATCCAGGTTGTGGACCCTATAGAGGTCACAATTTTGAACCGATTGTGATGAAACTTGACATGCATGTTTATAACCCAAAGATCTTGGTTCCTTTCGATATTTGGGACAATCTGATCGTAACCTCCTGAATTATGGCCCCTAATTGTCCGAAAAATTGCCCTTTTAAGCTTGTGGTCCCTCTGGAGGTCAATATTATTATCCGATTTAAAAAAATGTTTGATTATACCACCGTTACATGGAAATGAAGGTTGAGTTAGTATTTCGTGAAAATCAGACCAAAATTGACGGACAAAATGGCCGCCGTTTGTACGCGATTAGTGTGAAAATATGTTATATCAAGGTTGTGGACCCTATAGAAGTCACAATTTTGAACCGATTTTGATGAAACTTGACATGCATGTTTATAACCCAAAGATCTTGGTTCCTGTCGATATTTGCGTAACTTTCTGAATTATGGCCCTTTTTAGCTTGTGGTCCCACTGGAGGTCAAAATTATTATCCGATTTAAAAAACCGTTTGATTATATCACCGTTACATGGTAATGAAGATTGAGGCCAATCTTCGTGAAAATCGGATCAAAATTATTGACAGACAAAACGGCCGCCGTTTGTGTGAAAATATGTTATATCAAGGTTGTGGACCCTATCGATTGTGATGAAACTTGACATGCATGGCATGTTTATAACCCCAAAATCTTGGTTCCTTTCGATATTTGCGCCCATCGGATCGTAACTTCCTGAATTATGGCCCCTGATTGTCCGAAAAAATCGCCCTTTTTAGCTTGTGATCCCTCTGGATGTCAATATTATTATCCGATTTAAAAAATCGTTTGATTATATCATCGTTACATGATAATGAAGGTTGAGTTCGAATTTCGTGAAAATCAGACAAAAATCGACGGACAAAATAGCCGCCGTTTGTACGCGAATAGTGTGAAAATATGTTTTATCAAGGTTGTGGACCATATAGAGGTCACAATTTTAATTCGATTTTGATAAAACTTGACATGTTTGTTTATAACCCAAAGATCTTGGTTCCTTTCGATATTTGCGCATATCGGATTCTAACTTCCTGAATTATGGCCCCTGATTATACGGAAAATCGTCTTTACTAGCCGATTTAAAAAAACGTTTGATTATATCACCGTTACACTGTAATGAATTTTCAGTTTGAATTTCGTGAACATCGGACCAAAATTGCTGAACAAAATGTCCGCCACTTTTACACGAATAGTGTAAAAAAAATATGGTATATCAAGGTTGTGGACCCTGTAGAGGTCACAATTTTAATTCGATTTTGGTCAAACTTGAAAATGCATGTTCATAACTCAAAGATCTTGGTTCCTGTCGATATTTTGACATCGTAACTTCCTGAATTATGGCCTCGTGACATCTAATGATTTCCTGATAATTACTTAATATGCGACAACACTTGTTGGCTGCCCGGACGATTTAGCCGCTGTGTGGGCGTATGTTTCGTTGCCTGGCAACTTATTTTTTTTTTCGCGCAGATGGGTAAAGTGGGAAAAATATTATGATGTAATCTAGTTGGCAATTAAAGTGCTTTTACTTAGCACTGAATACCTTGAATTCTACTCGATTGACTATGGAAGCTTGACGAAATATCTTCTAGTTGGCCAAATAAAGTGTCCGAAATCAAATAAAACACTTACTTTACTTTTCTTTTAACCGAATACCCGAAAAATGAAATGAAATGGGGTTTAACGTCCTACTATTCTGCTCAAAACTGGGCTACCCGAACTTTGTACTAAACTGACAGGCAGGATTAAAACATTTTGACTGGGTCCACAGTGTTTAGCGCGACATTTTTCGGTATTGATTATTATTTGTGAATACAGATCCAACTGTTTAATTGGATGATTAGAATTAAGGTCGTTATAGAGTTGGATTTCACACAACTTTGAAGGTGTTTGACTCCATGGGCTAAAAAAGCAAAGAAGCGCATCTGCGGTGGTTAAATTGTCCGGCGAAAAACTACGAGGCGTAGCAAGATTGTTATACTTTTGCTCTTTAAATCAATAATTGCATTATATCATATCTTGAAATAATTATTGGCTTAACATACCTGTATTGAAGGGAAGTCGGATCCTATTCAGTAAATTGAATGATTGATAAGTTGACAAATAAAAAAGGGTTATACTTTGGTAAACATTCAATTTTTAGTTGATAACAGATATCACGTGTGGATTTTTTGGTGTAATTGTTCACTATCCTTATAAGGCTGGTTTCCGACGTCATTATGCTAATTAACCAATAGTTACAATTAATTACGTCGTATTTGACCAATTATATGAGCATCTAAACCCATATCTACAACACCATCGTATTTCTGACAGATGCATGACACCAGCAGTGCTGGACTTGGCCCATCTGTCCGTGACAGCGGGAGAAAAGAAAGAAGGGGGGAGGATAGAATACAGGACAGGAGAAAGGAAAGATAGGAAGCTTTGGTCTGAAATGCTTGGAAAATGGGTTTGCGGTTGTCAATTTTCAATATTTTCCAGGGACAACCCCCCGCCCCGACTTCCCGCGGACGTTCGCACGCCTTCGCCACGTACTTGTCTGGGCCTCGGTCAATGACCTGACAAGTGGGCCAAAGGCCTACCAGTCCGGGACTGATCAGCAGAGACAACATTAGATGTTCTAAAATATGTAGCAGAAGAGAGTATTCGTCACACGTATGGTGTGGGGAGTTTTCCCGTGTATTTTCCACAACTAGAGGGCGACTGCATAGCATTAGCCATAGAGTTACTGAGGTTGATCACGCGACCCTACTCCTTGTCACGTACAAGCGAGGAATCATCATTACGCCACCATTCGGCCACCCAACTCGAGAAAGATGGGTTTAATGTCCACCTGACACAAACTAGGTCATTTCAGTATATTAACACATGGTTCAATTTTATTTCATTAATTTTTGGAGCCTAGGATAGAACCCAAAGAGCACGCAGAAGGCAAAAATGTGACGGTATCCCTAAAAGCCAGCCTGTCTCCTTTAGTAACGTAAGGGTCGCTTTTTATGAGTTGATCATATGGCTAACGCGTGTGGTACATTGATAGCCTAACCCTAGCCCAGTTGGCAGAGGATAATCCATTATTTGTCTAACATACCTACAAATTGTTTACGTGACGCAGCAATTATGGATAACAATTCGGAATCACGGAGCGAACACACCCGATTCGCTTTGCTTGAATAGAAGGTTGTTCTTTTAAATTATTGCTAAAGGGGCTAAGTTAATAATTCATAACTTAAATTATAATTTATTACTCTTGAAGCCGTCGGTAGAAGAGCTGGCAAAAACGACCAATCAGAACACGGTTGTAGGAGTTTGCGCAGAAGCCTTCAATTGCAATTGGGTAACATGTACAAAATGGCGTCATTGGTTGTTGCCGTTGATTAACAGGTAAGTCTAGTCGAAGTAGCAGAATTGGATGAATTTTTCTGGGGGCAAGCCTCACAACCAATGAGCAAGGAGTATAAAATTATTGTATATTGGGGGAGGGGTATTTGGAACTGGCTTAGACGACAAGTTAATTAAAATTATTAAGAATCATCCTTCACGTCCACATAAATTAAAATGATAATGTGACATAAACTGGACATCTTAAAAGTCGAGCCTCGTGGCCCACATTTTTAAGGCGTAAGCGAGTCGCAAGTGTCAGTTCCCACCACTGCTAACAGTTATAACCTAGTTCATCATTATAGTCTACCTTGGGTTCAGTAGGATAACAGGCCACAGGGGCGGATCCAGGAATTTTTGCAAGAGGGGGTATTTTGCCAGACAGGTTCCTGTTTAAGACTACGTGACTAACAGGTTGTTAAGGGAATGTGACAGTTCAGTCAGTTGACAATGCAAGTTATTTACATACTAAATAGTCAGTGGTCTCTAAATTACATAGGCATACATACAGATTGTCAACTGACAATAAATCATTTTTATAATGATGTAATTGTAGCCTGCAGGATCACACTGAAATTTAATTTCACTGGTGTAAGGCATTCAATTTTATGTAACTTAGCCATTTCACATGAAGTGCTCTTTGATTTGAAAAATCATAGGCCTATCCTATAGACCTATAATAGATATTATAATACGGAAGAATTGAGCCAGGACTAGGCCTAATTCAGTGTAAATAAACACCAGATTTGTTTGTATACACGCTTCCATAAGTCTCATTTAAGCAAACCTCCCATCGATGATGTTTTTAGGACTAATTTTGAACGATGATAATGTAGGTTTCACATGGTTTCAGTTGATAATATGTTTCTGTTTATATTATAATATAATATAGGCCTATTTTAAAACTTATCTTTTACTTTGATGAAATGATTTGTTTTCTTGTCTTTTGTAAGGATTAGGTACAGCGAAAGTCTTTCTATGAAAAAGGACTGAGTGGTTTTAAATGTTTTGTTAGAGAAAATGCTGGTAAAAGTTATTTAATTATATTTAATTTAATTTTATATAAACTGAGCTAAGTGGAGCGTAGACCATAATGATATCGATCAAAACATCACTTGATTTCGAAAAGTTATATCATGCTATATGATCTGAATTTTAGTACAGGTAAAAAAGGACAAGAGCTTACAGGATTTCGTTTATCATCGTAGAACTAGATCATTAACAACATTAACTCTTACAGTAATTATCGGGAATCGTGGCATTTCCATAGGCGACTTCACCCAATGAACTCAAAGTACGGTAGCTGTCTCAATATCATCCAAAGCCTTCAACATTGAAAACACGAATTATTTGTCAATTTAAATCAACATTGTTGTTGTGATCTTAACCTGAAAAGATGGGCTTCTTACATATAAACATTTCATCATTGACACACGAATCGTGTACCATAATGCGTTTCAGTGCCATTTGTAACAAGGGACTCTCTCTCGAGAGTGAAATGGGGTTTAATGTTCACTCGACATAAACTAAGTCATTTTGGGACTAACACATGGTCCAATTTTTTCAATAATTCGCTTGCCTGGAGGAGTCTTAAGCAGTGAGAGGAAACCAGAGTACTGGAGAAAACCCACCAGACTGGACAGACGAACCTATTCCTTGCCACGGCAGTTGACTTAATGGCAGACCTATGATACAGCGCGCGCACGCTAATCATTCGACCACCCAAACCCCCAACAAAGAACAATGCTAGATATATTCCACAAGTCGTGTCAAATGGTGATGCCATATTCTAAGCTGGAGAGCATGCGCAAAAAATACTATCAGTGTAGACTTGAATAACCAGATGCTAGAGATTGCCAATGCATATTTTGCCGAACATAAATGATTTGAAATTCGAGTAATAACGGAAATGATTGAATACAAATCAGTTTAAGTACATTCATATTACATTATTATATATGCATTGCTACCCATTTGTGTCAATTTCTAGGTCCGAAATATTAGCGATTTAGCGCCTTTAATCAAACGCTGTTTATGAATTTAAAGCCAATCAAAAATTAGCTTGAATAGCTTCTAGAGTGTGCACTGGATGTTTCTAAGTGATCATGAGACATTATTCTGGTATTAATTAACGGAAATCGTTGAAAATCAACAGGGTTCATCGTCTCATGACCTCAAACACTGTGTATTAGCCTCTAGGTAGGGTCATTAACGTCAAAAGGAAAAATATGTTATAGATGCATATTGTTAACATCATAATCATCATATCCACATTTTAAAAATTGTCATGAAAATTTTTAAAAATTTGAAATCAGAAACACGAGATGTATATCATATGAAACACAGATTACATATTGTGATACAATCCACAAGGAGCTGTCTAGTCGTTTGGATGGTACGTAAAACCGCGGTCCCGTGTGTACAGTGGCATGCACGTAAAAGTTCCTTTGGCAGTGGAATTTGATATAAAAGTAGGCCATATTGCCGCTGCCCAGGTAAAATTTCATAGCACACTGTATGACATATTGCTCGTCTTCATTATCCCAGTCGGAGAACAGCAGGATGTTAAACCCCATTTCATTTTCATTTCATTTGCAATGCAATCCAAGACCATGATAATATTATACGGTGTCAATGAAAATATGCAGTAAAATATACTGAAAAAAATCTTTTAACATTTCTTGCATTACTTTTTCAATTGGGGGGTGGGGGTGGGGGTGGTGGCTGAATGGTTAGCACATGCGTGCTGTATCATAAAGCCGGTCAATGAGTAAACTGGTGTGGTTTCGAATCCCTGGTTGTACGTGACAAGGAGTAGGATCGCCTGTCCAACCTCGTGGGTTTTCTCCGGTTCCTGCAGTTTCCTCTCACTACTAAAGACCCCTACCCTCGAGCGAATTTTTGAAATAAAATAAAAACCATGTTAGTCCCGAAATGACCTAGTTTGTGTCGTCGACGTTCAACCCCATTTCTCTCTCTCACTTTTCCAAATATGCATAAAAATGTATTGTAGATCTTAAACGAAATTAGTAGATCGTGAAAACCTATGCCCAATAGAAATGATTGGTCGGCACTCTTAACTAAAATTAAATCATGGTATAACTTGGTTTTAATTTCATATTTCTGGTATCTAACAGTTTTATTCTTGTAAGTATATTCATCACAATATCCGGAATTATGGTTTATATTGAAAGCTTATGTTATCGTGAAAATAACCAAATAATGGTGAAATGATTTTCGAGAATAAAACTGTTTGATATTTAATGTATATCAAATGAAAACAAAACACAATAAGAATATAAATTTAATAAGATCGTCGGCAAAACGCTAGGGAAATCTAGCCTTTAGTGGAATATTGTCTTTTTTAGGGACAGCAGCACCAATTGAGAACTCATTAGGTGAGTTGAGAAAGAAAGCCCAAGCACAGCTCAACAATCTCTTCAGTAAGTTGCATTTATGATGTGAATATTTATGGATGATGGAAAATAGCACTTGACTTTTCAAAGTTCATTTTCCCTAAAACTAGTGCATCAATGTTGACGCCAAACGGCTACATTGGTCCTCATTAGACGATATAAAAGTGCTGCCTGAATATATTATTGACTGGGGGGAGGGGAGATGGCCAAGTGGTCTAGAATGTTGCGTTTTGAGCTCTAGGTGACTGGTCAGCGGTTGTGGTTTCATTTACTGGTGTGTTTGTTTATGGCTTGGAGATAGGGTCGTCTTCTCAACTTCATGGTTTTACACCATGCCATAAAAATAAGGCAACTTGTCTGCGATATTGCGCACGGTGGAAGCAGGCGTTAAACACTAATTGAAGAAGAAAAGGGATATATTTACTTTTAGGGCAAGGTAGGACTGAAGGCTATGATCGTACTAATATGTTTCTCATCTTTGATTTTTCAGAACTTGGCAATCAAAAAGGAGAATGTTTTTCTTATAAATTATATAAAAAGGGTCATTTCCAAATTTTTGGCTTGTCTGATTCTTCAAATCCTTTAAAGTCTCCATCAAAATACGGCAGTAAGAAATTACAAATGATACTGACGTTAACATGTTTGCAAATTGTATGAGTATGATATTCAGTCAGTCAAAATATTTGTTCAAATTGAAGTTATCTGAGATACATTTATTGTGGTAATCTTCAACAAAGACAGATCAATTATTAGTTGATATAACTTCTATCTAATGTAGACTCAAAAGTTATTGAAAGTACGTAGAGCTGTGCCTTTTTTGTGGTGCAAGTATGCCTCCCAATGATATGTGAAACAATTTAGAGGCTTAAGTTACTTTTACCTGATTTATGTTCAAAAATATTTTCTTCAGTTATATATAAAGATACAGAGAGAGCGAAACTGAAAACCTCAACATCACGCACAATTAATCACACAAACATCACACTAGCACAACATAACACAGAAGCATCATCAAACACACTAGCGCAACATAACACAGAAGCATCACCAAACACTCTAGCAGATACACAAAGACCATCAAACACATGCAAACTTCTAGGCCAGATTCTGACATCGATTATCGTGTCACCCTTGCTCCGACAACTGGAACGTTAAGAATTTAGAAAACAAATAACTTTATTAACGTATATTGAAGCCTCACGAAAAAGTTCCTAGGTAACGGCGCAGCAGTTATTGCTAAATAAATGGTTTAATTTTGATATTGTCGGTGTTGATTAAACTGGTCATGTGACACGGTCAAAGGTGACTAAAGGGACCATGTGACGCATCTTGACCAATAATAAATCAACAATAACGAAAGTGTCAGCCCCCAGTTAATATTGTTTTGCTATCATTCAGTGGAGTGAAGAAAGGAAATGTCGACAAGGGTTAAAAGAAAGTGTCTTATGCGTTAATGATTTTAAATAATAATCCAATATTTGACATGTACACTTAGGTTTTCTGTTTCACTCATATTTTGGGGCTCAAACACCGGGTTTCGGTGCAATTTTTTCTGTATGTTTCAATTATATTAGATTTTAAATGTTTTAAGTATGTTTCTTTTTAAAATAATGTGTATTAAAACCCTCTAAGTGAAAAACATGATACTGAGCAGACAGACGTACATGTATGTAGTTCTTAAAAAAGCACACAATTTAAACCCTTTTCTTACCAGACCGTTGCTACCTAGCCAATCTGTCAAACCCTTGTCTAAACTTGGAAGTACAATTTAGACAATTGTATTGTAAAGGAGGAAAGGAAGTGGAAATTGATTTTGGTGCTTGTGTTAGAGGGGGCTGCAGGAACATAATTTGGTATCTTTCTGAAAATTCATTTTGGTATTAATGAAAAGTGTAATTATTTGTTTTGAGATAAATAATACAAAAGCAATGGTCGAAGTATGTGTATTGGACTATGAACATGTGTAATTTCTGTCATAAGATAATATTACAAAAGCATTTGCCTAATATGTGTAATGACATGGAGTAACATGTGGGAATGGGAGAATGGTGTAATATGTATTATGAGATAAATAATACAAAAGCATTTGCCAAAATCTATGGAGTAACATATGGGAAAGAGGGAGGCCAAAGGGGTGTTATTTGTGTTATGAAATAAGTAATACTGAAGCACTGGCCAAGTATATGTGTATCGGACTAGGGAGTAAAGTGTGCAAAAAAAAAAGTATACTAGTAGGTCTACTGTTTGTACTTGTAACTAATGACCCCAGTTTCAAACGTAGCATAGTAATTATAAATAGATTGTAGTTCAATGCAGAGTGAAATTTAATTTGATTTAACAAGATCCATTTTAATAAAGACTAAACTGGGAAAGTTATTTTATTGACAACTAAAAATAAGCGAGTATTTGTCAAGGAAACACGTTCAGCCGTGCGCTATTCTCCGGCGAGTTCGGGAGTTGGATTTAATTACCGCGTAACTATTAATTTACAAAACTTGAATGAAAAATATTATCAAACTATGTAAAATTGATATTTACGCTATCAAGGTACAATTAAGATCATGTTAGAATCGAAGTTTTCATACCTTTAAGTTTAATTAAAGTGTGTCGTGTAGTTTTGTTTACCGTAGTGTCTAAAACATCTCACGCAGTTCGTGGAAAAGACCACGTGTTTTAAGTGTTTACTTGCCGGTGATTGGCTACTTAAGAATACTACGTAACACGCTAGTCTAAATATAGTATAAAAGCAACTCTTCGCGCAACAAACAAATATGATCAAAGAACTAATTTACTGCTTCTGTCCCATCTAGGAACTTTTGATATAATGTTCAGAACATTTAGTTCTATCATTTAAAGCAAAAATATCTTAAAGTTCCAAAGTTGGAGCAAACTTGGTTTTCTGTTAATATATATCGATCACAGATACTGTCCTATTCACAAAACACACTGACAAACATACAAATATCACCTGTCACACAAACATCACGCAACGCAATACCAGACACACAAACATCTTGAAGTTATATGTTA
The DNA here is from genome assembly GCA_948474765.1 of Patella depressa. NCBI lineage: Eukaryota > Metazoa > Mollusca > Gastropoda > Patellidae > Patella > Patella depressa. The sequence goes on from OX419719.1 coordinate 54,790,017, forward strand.
TAGGTAAATGGTATATATATTTGTATTGTTCAATGTGAATTTTATTATTTGAGAAATAAATCCATTTTTTATTTCAGAATATGAAGTTGAGAGTGTAATTAAAAAGAGAAATGGGAACATTGAATATTTGTTAAGATGGAAGAGGTTTCCTACATCACCAGACACTTGGGAAAGACAGAAAAATGTTAACAAACATTTGCAAAAAGATGAAAATCTGCAAGTTGATTCTCAAGCAGATTTTCATCTATTCAATAAAATTTTGAAACCAATAAGTCAGTTTTTCATTTAATGAGCTTCAATTAATTGCAGTCAAGAAGTCGGTGATTAATTTGTAAGGTCTGTCATTGAGACAATTGGCTTGTTTTCTTTCACATGACAGTTCGTGACAAAGGTGTAGGGGTGTCTGCATAACTGCGTGTGTTTTGTCTGGTTCCCTTTCACCGCAAAAGACCCTTCAATGCAACTTGCTATTGAAATATAGGTATACCATACGTTAGTACCAAGTGTTGAGTGTACTTCACCTCCAAATTTTCTCATTCAATCAACAGACAAGTAGCTGATAGTTTGTAGAAGTTTTGTAAATGTTTAAAGTATTAAAAATCGAATAAAACATATGCCCCCAACCCCCTTAAATCGATCCTTGGGATTCACAGACTTTTTCGAACCCAAGGTCAAATATCAGGTCAAAGGTCAAGGTCTCATTCCAAAGGCCGATGAAGTGTCATCCATTGTCATGGTCTTTGACTTGTTGCATGGACCCAGGGTCCCATTAGATGCCCCGGTGCACCCGAGACGGTAGAATTGACCTTGACCCTTTTAGATAAAATTGACCTACAGCGGTCACGTGGGCCATGATGTTATCTCGGAAGGTCAAGGTCCGGTGGTCCTGACTTTATTAGATCGGCCCTTTGGTGGCAAAAACCGAGCGGGTCAAGGTCACGACTTTTGGTGGACGATTTTGAAAAATGAAGAACAAATGTGGCACCAAATCCAAGATCGATCGGGAGACATATTTGGGCAATACTCCTAGAGAAAGTAAATAGCCAGTATTTGCGTGATGTGGTCCAAGGGAAGATAACTGGCCAATCCCGAACTGCATCCGACGATCTTGAGGTTGCGGCTTTTTAAACTAAATCTAGACCTGGGAGACGCGTGTTGACCTTGATTTGACCTTTTAATGTCAATGTCGAGGTCAAATGACCATTTGTCGCGCTTTCGGTTGCCGAAGAAAATTTTTAAGAATACCACGCAACGCCGAAGGGTCGATTTAGTGGGAGTAGCCGCGAGGATTAGTTCTGCGGAATATCTAAAAAAAATTAATGATTGAAATGGGACGTTGTGGGGCACTGGAGCCCAAAGGGACATCGATTGGCAGCTTTAGAATATGGGGCAAGGTGGTGGGACCGTTCTGTGCCAGGGCCCCCAATTGCAGACCTCTAGGACTTCTAGTTTCGAAATTGGGCCCAAAAAGACAAGAAGTCCCTGCAGCTGCTTTTTCAAGGTCAAAGTCCAGGAAAGGTAGCAAGGGTCCCGAAATACGCCCCCCCCCCCTTGCGAATCGGGATATGTCCTCAGAATCCAATTCCGGTCAGGCCTAAATACGTTTGGTGCAAAATATTTCGATTTTACCAGCTTCCGGTCGTAGTGGGTGACTTCTGAGAGGCCGGGTGACTTCCGGGGTCGATACGATATACTTCAAGAATACCCAGCCTCGGACCAAGTACCGATTTTATAAAATTCTCAGCTAATCCCCCAGACCTCCCGACAAACTTGACGTTGTTTCCACCGGGAAAGCCTTATCCCACCCCCTGCTCAAATTCCTGGACACGCCCTTAGTATTATCAGTAGGCCTTTAATCTGTCTTCTTCGTATTATTATTATAATTATTATTATCAAAGTCATGGCCCCTGCTATTATCAGTAGGTCTACTATCAGTCGTCGTCGTCGGAGCCGTAGCCTATAATAATGACGTTATACCTATACCCCCTTTGATTGGCTGTAACTTTTTCAACTGAAATTCAATAACTCCTTTTCAAGAGTAATAAATTATAATTTAAGTTATGAATTATTAAAATGGCCCCTTTCAACAGCGGTAATTTGAAAGAACAACCTTCTATTCAAGCAAGGCGAATCGGGTGGCGAACAAGAGATAACATCGGACTTTTTCCATCGTGGATTAACTTGTTTTGAAATATTAGCATGTCTTATTGTATTTCTTGCAAAAGCAATCTGGTTTGTGTCGAAATACTGGACCAATATCTTTTGAATCAGTTATGACAGCTGTTGAATCCGAAATATCTGGATATGGTAAAGATTTGGGGTATCGTCTGATGCACAAAAGAATACAACAAACGTACCTGGCTGTGTCGCGAGAACAAATCAGACTTGTTTCAAAACAGCTGGACCCCTTGGGCGTAGAGGGACGAAAACAAAGAAGGCTTAAAAGAATAGAATACTCCGTTAAAGGACCGAATTATTTATGGTAAATCGATGGTTTGGATAAACTTTAAAAAATTGGATTTGGCATCCATGGCTGTATTGCCGTAAGACAATGTGGTCAGAGGTTGCATCAAAAAATAAAGATCTATTTGTTATTTGTTCATAATTTGCACAGTGTATCAAATTCGAACCGATCGGGGCACAGAGAATGCAGCATGTCGAATTGATGCAAAATTCATTGAGCACATTGAACACTGATGAAAATGAGCACAATATCCAAGTTCATTTTTTGTATGGAAAGTCTACTACTAATCAGCGAATCGAACATTGGTGGAGCAAGTTTGGCATGATGGGAGTGACAACTTGGAATAATGATTTCAAAACAATGTCAGATACAGGTATAATTGATACGTCTGAAGAGCTGGACATCCAATGTATTATATTCTGTAATATTAATCTGCTTCGAACAGAACTGGAAAGAACTGTTGAAATGTGGAACACTCATTCCATCAGAAGATCTAGAAATTCCCAACAACCATATGGTAAACCCGATGTCATTTATTGTTTGCCAGACTTAAATGGCAGTCAAGACTTTCTGCAGCTGTTGAACACAAATGAACTGGATCCGTTATCAGAAGCTATCCTTAAGACTACACCATGTTGCAAAGAAGAATTTAGTGAATTATTTGGACCTAAATGGCAAGACACATCCATCAAATATGATAGAAGCAGATGACCTTCTAGTTTATCCTCTGGATACTAGTAACTATGACTTGCCATTGTAAACTCTGCCTATTAAGAAATCCAATACATCGTGTGCATTTACTACATAAAGCAGACATGTTTTTGTAAAACCGCACTGAATAAAATCTATTGGGTGTGCAAAACACTGTTATGAGATTTTGAATCAGTAACCCATTACATGGCACACTTTCTTAACATTCCTTACGTAACTGTCTTCATATAGAGATGAACTTTTAATTTATTGTAGAAGTTTTTTGAATCTTACAGATGCAGTATTGACATACATGTAGATCATAGTTGGGTATAATTCCCCTTTCAAGTTATATACCAAAAGGATATTTTTATTATAATTTTTTTATTGCCAATGTTTATTTCTGTTTATGATACCTTATATCAAAGAGATATTTTTCTCGTACTTTAATTATCAGCTCTTATACGCCCACATTTGTATGTCGATTTATATTGTCTTCGCCACTGCCCTCCTGTTCACAATAACACAAAACTTCAAATATCTCCTGTCGAAATTGGCATGTATCTGATAGTAACTTCGTGAATTAGGGTCCCTAATTTTACGAGAAATCAGACTTTAGCCTTGTGGAAATTTTTATCTGATTTTGATGAAAACTGAAACATATCTTTATAATCCAAAGATCGTGATTCCTGTCGATATTCGCGTTTTGATCTGATTTTAAAAACGCAAATAATGTGTAAAAGTATTATGTATCAAGGTTGTTGGCACCTGTAGAAGTCTCATTTTCGATTCGCTTTTGATGAAACTTAAAATTAATGTTTATATCTCAAAGATCTTGGTTCCTTTCAGTAATCACACTTTGATTCAATTTAAAAAAAAAAAAGTTTCAATTTTATCATTGTTACGCTCTAATGATGGTTGAGTTCAAATTTCGTAAAAGTTGGACTAAAACTGTCCGATAAAAATACCAATCTGTTTCACCGAGAATTACTTACGAATTATCTCTGTAACAGATGACTGTCCACAACATATGCGTTGACTGCACACGCCGCCAACGGCTCTTGCAATGTTTACTTAACACCTAACTGCTTCGGGTAAAATGATGCATTTTACTCATTTTGATACCCATTTACACTAAATAGGAAATATTTTGTAACTACAAATACCTCAAACGTCTTTATTTATTTTTCTTTTACCTCAAAAAAATGTTTGACAATTTAATTTGTCGGAGTAAAAAAGTTAATATGCCGTACTCATTAAGCCTCGTCGATGTCATGCTTATCAGTGATTGTAGCGGCCAAGCGAATATTCACTGCGGGATCAGTTTGTAAAAATACATGTAGTCTAAAAGTGTGCAATAACAAGATTTTGATAAAACTAGGAATTTATATATCTAAAAGATGTGTTACTTTTCATATTCGTGAATATAGGACCGAACGAAACGTCCTGGAATATGGCCCCTGATTGTACGAAATATAACGTTTTCAGCTTGTGGATCCACAAGATTTTATCTTATTTTGATGAAACCTAAAATATATATTTATATTCCAAAGATATTGTTGTCTTCTGGTATTGTCACATGTCAGATTGTAACAGCCTGGATTATAAACCCTGAATTTTCGAAAATTCGCGTTTTTAGCTTGCTCTCTGTCCATCTCTTGTATAATGTGGGCATATATTGCCTGGCTACAAAATGCTGTTTCTGATTGTAGTATGTATGTTTTTGTTCCCTGTTTTTCGAAGAAAGTGGGGGACTATTAGAATGTTCAAACTTTGTGTAGGTGTTTATTAGGTCAATACCTTGATGTAGTTCGAAGATGAGCAGTTGCTGCTTAGGGTAAGCAGAGATAAGCAATTTGATTGGTTGATGCTTTAGGACACGATAACTTTAGTTCTAATTAAGTCACAGTGATAAAACTTGGTGTATAGTTTCATTACATCAATACCTTGACTAAGTTTGATAACAAATTTCTGCTCAGGGTAAGCAGGGCGATAAGCAATTTGATTGGTTAAGACTTTGAAACACAATAACTCTCCTTCTAATTGAGCTGCAATGTTCTAACTTGGTGTATGTGTTTAATAGGTCAATACCTTGATGGAGTTTGAAGATGAGCATTTTCTGTTTACGGTAAGCAGAGATGGTAAGCCGAGATAAACAATCTGATTGGTTGATGCGTTTGGGGCACGATAACTTTGGTTATAATGATGTGAGAGCGACGGAACTCCAAAGTAGATTCATTATGCCATTACCTTGACTAAGTGTAATGGGGAGAATTTTCTGATTACACTAAGGAGCGATAATTGTATGCGAAATCGCCTTTATTAGCTCGTGATCCCTCTGGAAGTCACAGTGTTGAAAGTCGTGAGACAAAGAAGCCTATTGAGTTTTAGCGATTTTCGATAATTGCTGTCAGAGTTATGGCCCTTGATCACTTCAAAAATTCTTGTTGCTCTAGATGCCATAGTTAATAGCCGATAGACTTTAAATTTATACACAGTTTTTAAGGTCATGTGATGAAGACGCCTATGTATTTTCAGAGTTTCCCGATAATTATATTAAAATTGACTTGGGTGAAAATTATAAAAAAAACCCAAATTATATTAAAATTGACTTGGGTGAAAATTATTAAACAAAAAACAAATTATATTAAAATTGACTTGGGTGAATATTAAAAAAAATAAATTATAATAGTTTGCCATAGTCCGTAATTGTGAGTTAGGGTAAGGGTTAGTCTTGGCCCAGGTTTAGGGTAAAGGCTAGCGGATCTAGGAATTTTGAAAAGGTGGGGGCGCCGCAAAATGATGGCATTGACCGCCGTCCCCAAAGAAAATTATCCGTCATTTTCTTGCATCTGTAGCCATTCCAAGAGCTATTTAGCTGATATTTTCGTCTAAGTAATCGTTCAGAACGGATATATCTGGGGCTAGCCCTTACCCTGGGCCAAAAAAGGTAATAAAGAAAAAAAGTTTTAAAAAATAACAGATATTTAAATAAAAAGAATAAAATAAATCAAGAAAATAAGTAGTTATAATAAAAAAATAAGAAAAAGAATTAAAAAATATAATTTATCAAACAAAATTAAAAAGTATTAAAAAATAAAAAAAAAACATAATTGATAAAAAAAAATAAAATTGATTTATAAAAATTAAAAAAAAAACAAAGAAAATTGAAATAAATATAAATTTAAATTGTTTTTTTTAAATGAAAAAAAAAGAATTAAATAAAAAAATAGATAAAAATATTAAAATTTCATGAAAATAATATGTATGTGCTATGGCAGTCATAGTCCACCATACATGTCCCTTATCAGCCAGTGTATTTACCTATATTTACGATGTTATCAAACTTAATTTTCAGTGATAATTCGTGCGTAAAATTCAAACAGACGTAATATTAAATCCGTTGATGGTTGTTATAAATTGATTTGGCCAGTAATTTGATAGAATCTGTTCAGTCTAACTTTACCGACAGTTTTCACTATTTCTTACAAAGGTTTTTCACGAATATGGTCGAATTATGTATCGCCACCAGCATACTTTCATGTTGTAGTTGTTTCCCTTTAACAACCGCCGAAAATGGCGGTTGGCCCTCAGTGATGTAGGACGGAGGGTCTAGCGTCTGGTCTTTTGAGTGGGACGAAAACCGAGGTACCGTGTTTTTGCAAGTAAACGAACCGTTAATAGTTTGAAATCAAAATTAGAGAAGTATAGGCTGTAGCACCGGTATCCGGTCACCGACAATTATTTACGCCGCTGTCCAGTCAAAATTTCCTTGATAATACGGCCGCTAGAATATTTAAGGCTCAATACCACTCTTCTTGTAACTGAATAACATGTCCCAATCTTTATTCTGGTCAACAAATTGTATTATTTTACAATACTCCAATTAATTGATGACACATATTTCATCTTAACACACTGGAGCTGCCAAGCCAGCTAAAGTGTTATTGTCCCTTTAAGGAAAGATATGCATAGTGAATTTTATTTCACGTTTTTATTTTTCCAAACTTTGTGCAAGGTATGTATTATATAATATACAACATGTATATACGGTCTTGTTATATTTTCGTATATTATTATTGCTTAATAATGATTAGAGAAGCCTAGAGAAAAACAGTGCTCAATAATAAGCAGTAATTGTATTCCATAGAATTGTGACCATTGAGACAATTCTGTGTAAGGAATCCATTCGCAGCCAAAAATAAATTTAAATTTCTTTTGTGCCTTTCCATAAAAGATTATATAAAGAACACTTTACATATGAACAACATGGTTGCAAATATTCACCTATTCGTGTTCACCTTCGCGATATCCATTGTCATAAGGTCAAGGTGGATACATAACATCTTTATTGAGGGGGTGTTAACATTGTATTTAAGACAAGTTTTGCTTGTCAGGCACAGTTATTTGGATTAGTCCACAGTTAACACACGAGTTAAAATTACGTTTACGTGACACTAGGTTAAACTCTCATAATCATGATTACGAGAGACAAAAGAGCCTTGATAGTTCAACAATTAGCTAAATCTTCCAATTAGTATCATCATTTAGTTATGTCTTCGAATCTTTTTAAATGAAACCCCTATTAATTTTATGATTCAACAATTCCCTTGTTCGTACGGGTCTTTAGCAGAGGGAAGAAAGTGATGTAGGCTACCAGGAGAATTTACCGCCCATACCAAATTTGTCATACCTTTATTGTACATAATTACACTATGAATACTTTTGTGCATCTTTGTTAAATATCAGTGGCTCAGTGCCACTAGACGAGTTCGTGAAAGAACACTGACTTGGTAGTTGGAATTCGATCATAGCGCTGCTGTTTGGGAAAATTTTCCCTCATAGCACACTGTATGGCGTACATGCAAGTCATCATTGACCCAGCTGGAACATAACAGTAGTAGCAGAAAGTCCCAAATTTTCATTTCAATTCTTTTCTAATCTCATTTATCTTCATGTTGAATTTATTTATACCATTGGTACAATAGGAGTGTATTCCACGTTGTCCATCCTCTATCGGTCCGTGTTATTTATTTCTCATTTTTGACTCAAAAGCTCCTGGTGACTTTACAGATGATAATTATTCTGTTCTGGTGGTTCTTGTTCCGTTGAATATGGACGGTTGGGCAAGTGACGTTTTACCCGAGGTTACAAAATACATATACCAGTAGCTTCAGTTTAGCGTATTTCACTTTACTTGTCTTCACGACACTGACAATTACATTGTAAACAAACACAAGAATAATAATAAACACTAGTACATAGAGTTATTGCTAAAAATAAATTTCTGATTAATCAAAATATGAACAGTAGATTCCTAGTCTCAAATGTGTACAAAGATTTAGCACTAACACAGACCGTCTCTAAAATACGCAATGTATACAAAACTACAAAAGATTTCATGACTGAATAAAAAATACATTTCAGGGCATCTAGTAATACTCTTTTGTCTAACACGCTTGCTTGTAAAATAGAAAAAGAACGAAACTATGGGCTTTCGTGAAAATCAAATATATGCCATGAATTTTATTGAAAATTTAGCAAAGTTAATAGAAACTTAAAGCGCTTTGTCTATGGGTTTATATACATGTATGAATACATGTTTGGATAATACCACGCGCATGTCTATTTACGAGGCATATTTTCATCATTCCGGGAACAACATTGATTGAAAGATTGGACTGTTAATAACGCACATGTTATGAGAATGAAGACAGCACCGATGTTATCTTAGTCTCATTAACACTTAAGTGTTTATTTTCCAACTTACTCGATTGTAAGTTAAACATGACAACATACCATAAATCTGCCACGGTTCGACTATGCTCGATGCATGAAATGACATTAATATTTTTATGTTCCCTGAAACAATAGACAAATTGTCTTAAAGCAGTTTGTATTTATAAATATACGACCATACATTCTGATTATTATTGTCATCTTTTACGCCAAAAAAGGTTGATGATTCCAAAGTTATAAAAATAGTTCATAGCCCTTATCTAATAATAGCTTATGGGTCACGGTGGCGAAGTGGGTAAGACGCAAGCCTGGAGGTCGGGTGCTTGATCCCTGCATAGGCCGAGAAAGTTCATCCAGATTTTCCGGCAAGGTTCCCACTTGTCGATCAGTGATGCAGCACGGAGATTCTGACAAGGACAGATGTCTAGACGTTCGGATGGGACGAAAAAACGAGACCCCGTTGACAAATTTGCGTGCACGTAAAAGATCCCCGACAGTTGCATAGCTCACTATATGCCGTATGTCCGTCTTCATTAGCCCAGTTCAGAGCAGAACACTAGGGTGTTAAACTCAATTTCATTTCATTTGAATAATAACTTATTATGGAGTATGTATTTACGACCCCTATTCATTAGTCCATTCGATGCAAAAAAGTCAGATGTTAACCCTGTTTCGTTTACCTGACTTGAAGTCAAAAAATGTGATTGATAAATCATCGTGATTCTAAAAAAACGATATGATTCTTTGTAAAAACACCGTTGTTAAAGATGACACTTTAGTAGTTGGATAACGACCCCAAAGCCTATAATATACACCAGGAAAGAATAGCGGCACGACTATATATTTAAAGGAGCTAAATCGCTCACATTTGGGACTTAGTAGACATTGACACAACGCATATAATACTGTAATATGGATATAAACTGATTTACATTCAATGGTTTCCGTTTTTACTCTAATTTCAAATCAGTTATGTTCCGCGAAATAAGCCGGTAGTCTCAATCGAATGCAAATTTCTGGCGTCTGGTTATTCCAGACTACATACGCCGTTTGATTTGGTGCAATTTGTCTAGCCTCGTTCCCCGAGTCTCTTGTTAGAACTGGGGCTGGAAAGCATTATGGTACACGATTCGTGTACCAATGGTAAAATGTTTATTTTGTCTTTAATATTGGATATCAGAAACCTTTCTTTTTTCCGGTAAGATCACAGGATCAATATTGATTTGAATTGGCAAATAATTTGTGTTTTCAATGTTGGAAATAGCCACTTTTTACACAATTATGAGATAATCTCTGGAAGTAACCTTGAATAAATATTATTGCCTCAGTAGGCAAAGGGAATAAAATTTCAGTTTCAAATAGTTCATATTTAGGTTTCAAGTGTGCTTCGGTTATTTTTTGATTTTTAAGCGGATATTTTTTTCCGATGATTACCCGGTTCACGCTTTATAATTCTTTTTTTAACAATATTAGCTTTAACAAATATATAAGATAAACGTTGATATATTTTGGGGCGTGAAAAAAGCACCCTCGACATTTTGGGACTAACACATGGTTCAATTTCATTTCTTTAGCTGTGAAGGAAATCCGTAGACGAAGAGAAACCCAGGAGGTTGGACGGGCGACAATACTGTAGACAAGTACAAGCGGGGTATCGCAACCACGCCACTTGACTTGACCTTATGATCTAATGCGAACGCGTTAAACCATCTCGTATCCCCTACTGCTGTGCTCAAAGCAGTATATGATTTTTTTTTCTTGTTGTTTGAGTAAAATCACAAATATAATACTTTCTGTTGAGATATCACAGGATATGTTATAAATATATCAGCTTAAATTGGCCTGTCAAAAGAATTCCATAATGCCATGTTAGATTATAATTGAACCTGTATCTTTTCTTTGTAATTAAAACAATAGCGAAGACAGGATGACTAAAGTCGGGTGTTCGCTATATTCTTCGATGGGCTTACAAACATGTACCGCCATAGTTTAAATTTATGTAAGTCTTAAACTTACGCGACACTGACAAGAAGACGGGGATTAGACCTTTCATTACTAACAAAAACTTGTGTTTCTGTGTTCTCCTACACGGTGATAAGACAAGGCTACAGATAACGAGTCCTCAATGAGTATGGCAGATTGCTTATTATATAGTCAGCGTAAAACAATAAGGATTAGGTTTACACGAGTCAAGAAGTTTAAGATAATACTAATTCGGGGTTTACATTAAGTAATTAGGACAGTGACATTTAGTATCTACAACCTCTTTTTAAAAAAAAAAACAATTCAGTTTAAACATTATGCACTTTCAATTTATTAATGCGTTTCTTAAAATAGCATTATGCAAGAGCAAAATCTGCTCATTACCGGTCTTTCTTTAGGCCTGAAATGTTATCTAAATAATCAATTAGTCATTAATTAACTTATCCAGACCATAATAAACTCTTGATGTCAAGGCTAGCCTTCGATGTTGGCGGATTAAATTCCTATATGCCGCTTAACTGTCATTGATAATTAAATCAATCAAGTGGATAATCGAGACTATGCTATTTACATTAATGATTTTATTAATGATGACCGAGTCTATGTGAATATTTCACTCGTTTCGTTCTCGGTTAATAGTGGATCAATTTGACTGAAATTTTCAGCAAAATACCTTTACACTATCTAGTTTTTAACTATTATACTGAGAACTACCATCTCTTTATCTTTTCTCCCATAATGTATCTGTATATTATCACATGGGCAACGCCCACGAATAGATATTCAAATAATTATCGGTTTACTCTCTCTAATGATCCCCAACCAAATGTTTCATTCATGCAAGTGCTAAATCTGCCTATTGTAAATCTTTCTTTAGACCTTAAATTCTAAATTATTACCCGACATTAATTACCTTATTTAGACCAAAATCAACTCTCAGTGTCATCGCTAGCCTGCGATAACTACTGAATTAAATCCGATTTGCTGCTCAACGTCATAGATGATTAATCCAAAAATGGATGATCGAGACAATGTTTTTCACCTAGAAGGTAAAATCTGGGTTCGAGTTTTCAGCAAATTCCCTTTAAATTATCTAGTTTTTAACAATTGTTGTGAGAACTGTCAGCTCTTTATCTTATCTCCTATTATCAAAAGGTAGAGTCTGTACAGTAACTAACTGCCAAAACAATTTCGATTTCTGTTTTAAACGCATATTATAATTTAATCCGAGTGTATATGAACTGATTTACATTCAAGTGTTTCCGTCTATTACGCATGCTCTCCAGATAAGTTATGTAGTCGCCGTTTGACATGAGTTGTGGAATATGTCTAGGGTTCATTCTGGTGACTTGTTACAAATGACATCGAAACGCATTATGGTACACGATTCGTGTTCCAATGGTAAAATGTGTATTTTGCCTTATATATTAGATATCAGGGGTCCGTATTCAGAGGTTTTCTAAAAGTTAAGTAAAAATACTTACTTTTTCCACTTAAATGATTGTAATGCCTTAAATCGGTATTCAAGGGTTATATTTCACAATATTTGGCTATGTGAAAAACTGCACACTTAAATTATGGAGTACTCACATTCGCCAAATAACATGAGTTTTTAATTTATGGAATACCCTCCACTGCCAAAAATCACGAATTTCTAACATTGCAAGCAAGTAATGCCCCTTTACTAGTAAAATGTTTGTCGAAATATTATATTGTAACGCATGAAAATAGTATGATTATAATTTAGGATAAATTATATGATAGTGTGTATTCTTTGCCGAAACGGGTATTTTCATAGCCTTTTAATTTTTTTTTTTAAATCCTTTTAAATACATGTAGATTACAAATCATACAGTGCTGTTTATAAATCTAACATTTGAGAAATTCATAGACTTTTTGTATGAGTACCCACATTTAGATTTTTAAAGGCCTGGCATTGACGTTACATTGTGTATAAGAAAGATGCATGTTGCATTATCATATTTTACCTAAATAGATACTACCGATTATGTAATGTATACATGGGAATGGGTTGTAAAAAATAAATCATGCCTTGCTTCTAGCGGTAGTATGAATAATTTCTGAAATGAAATCTATATATAAAGCCAGGCGATCACAACTGAATTTAACTTTATTATATGACAGTTGTGGAAACACGATTAAGCAAGATATCCTTAAATATGACGGTGGTAAAGAAAAATATACTCTATTATGGTACTACAACATCAAAGGCGGTTTCAAATCTAGGGCACCATCCACAATCCCACCCCACAATGAAAGTAAACAAAATACTGGCTATAACATTAGGCGTCCCGGTAGTACATAATAATATATAGTATTGTAGAACTACATAGTTGTTCGCCGATCGTTGTCTCGTCGGAAAGCAGTTTTATTTAGTTTATGTCATATTATTGATTGTGCCTATAACACAGTAATTTGAGAAAATTTTTAAAAATTGATTCAATATCCTGGCATATGAGGTCATTGCTGGGAGAAATGTCAGCAGGCGCGAAAAAAATTTCAGATATGTAACTGTGTAGAAAAATGATGTTATAATGGAATCATTTCAGATATGTAACGGAGCTTTTAAATTTTTGGGACTCGGCTTGAAAATTTGAATTAATATCATGGCAAATGGAACCAAATTCTCGTTAACGAGAGGATAAGAAATGGGACAGAATCTTGAGGCTTATCTGCCAATTTCGCCCGTTTTGTGATTGTTGGTTTATCTCATTAATTCATTTAGTCGGAGACCCACTGCGGTCTCATAAAACAACATACTCACTACAGAATAAGAGTGACAAGCATACATGGTTATTTTTTACTATAGTTTTGTGTGACGTATGCAATTTAGGCACACGGTTTCGCGCAAATACACAGGTATTGTTTTTGAGACCGACTGCAGTGACTGTACTAATTTTGTGACCGACTTTTTTTCTCCCTGGGTGAAATTTTGTTGTTAGACGAACATACTCACAACAGATTAAGAGTGAAGTATGCAATTTAGGCTCACGGATTCACACAAATACACAGTATTTGGGATCTATTCTGGCATTGTGTTTGAGACCGACTGCACTGACTGCATTTATTTTGAGACCGACTATTTTTCTCCCTGGATGAAATTTTGTTGTTAGACTAACATACTCACAACAGAATGAGACTGAAACACAGCATCTTTTCAAACATGATAAGTTGACATGGTTATTATATACTAAAGTTATATACTTATTTTGATACCAACTGCACTGATTTTGCGACCGACTATTTTTATACTAAAGTTTTGCGTGACGTATACAGTGGGCTCTTATTTTGATACCGACTATATACTCCTATTTTGCGACCGACTGGACTGATTTTGCGACCGACTATTTTGGGGCCTGGGGGGTCACATTTACGCCCCTGGCTACCATAGCGTTAAAAGAAGTCATTATAATCTCAATTAACTTTAAGGCAATTCCCATAGATCACTTAAAGTTAAGTGGATTTTTCTTACTTAAACTAGCTCTTAAATTCCACTTAAAGACTAACACTCAAAAGTGAAGACAGCTTAACTTAAGGGGAAAATAGATACTTAACAGTGGCTTTGAATAACAATGGTCCTTAACTTACAGGAAGTTACGTATGTTTAAGTGAAAGCTAGTAGTTAAGTGACTATCTTAGACTTAAAATATCCTTTGAATTCGGACCCCCAAAAAAAGGAAAAATAACAAAATCAATGTTGATTTGAATTGACAAATATTTCGTGTTTTCAACGTGTAAGACTTTGGAAGATATTGAGTTAGAGACTTCGCTACTTTAACTATGCCCTAATGGCGATTGATGTTACATAAACCTACAATTTTTTATTATATAATACAGTTAACATTTAAAGAAACACAACAATATACTTCAGTCAAGATTGCTATTTGTAACATTTGTATAAACCCATCAAATATATCACTCGGCACATGACACGCGTGTTTTAAATAATGACAATTATTGCTCGTAATAATGAATGATTAACGTCCCACCTTTCCGTACCAACCGTGTGCATACGCCATGCAGCTGTGTGTGTGCGGGGGTGGGGGTAGTTAGCGCATGTGCATTGAATCATAAGGTCTGCCACTGATTCAGCTGGCGAGGTTTCAAAGTGTGTCAGTTGGTAAGACGCTGGCTCGCTGGCCTGGAGGTCCGGTGTTCGATTCGCGCATAGACCGAAAAAGTTCATCCAGATTTTCGGCGTAATTTCTCCTTTGTCAGTGATGCAGGGCGAAGGGCCTGACAGGTGCGGTTGTCTAGTCGTTTGGATGGACCAAATAAATCGAGGTCCCGTGTACACAGTGCAAGTAAAAGATCCCTTGACAGTTTCCTCTCATAGCACACTGTGTGGCGTATGCCCGTCTTCATTAGTGCAATTCGCAGCAGAACAACAGGACGTTAAACTCCATTTCATTTCATTTCTTTTCTATACATCTGGGGGGGGGGGGGTGGATGGCTGAATGGTTAGCGTGCGCGCGCTGTATCATAAGGCCTGTCATTGAGTCAACTGGCGTGGTTTCAAATCCTCGGTTGTACGTGGTAAGGATTAGGGTCGCCTGTTCAACCTCGTGGGTTTTCTCCGCGTCCTCCGGTTTCCTTTCACAACGAATTATTGAAATAGAATTAAACCATATGTTAGTCCAGAAATTACCTAGTTTGTGTCGAGTTGACGTTAAACCCTCTCTCTCTCCCTATCTCTCTCCCTCTCTCCCTTCTATATATAATCCAGCTCACGCCATAATACACAGCGAACTCTTATATTTTCTTCACACACAGATTTCGTTGATATATGGTTATTGACCAAATACTAAACTATATTTTTGTGCTTATCCTTTAGTTTATTTTGTATTCATATTGCAATAAAAATGACATTTTACTTATTTACAATGAGGGGTAAAATATGCCCAATAAACCCAATTACATACTTTACAGGGTACAGTTGTATTGGCAATAATACTCAACCTGCTATTAATAGTTATTTTCTTATACTTTCTTTAATATATTCCCAGCTTGTACGTGACAGCGATCAGGGTCGCCTCCCAATCTCGTGGGTTTACTCCGTACCCCGCCCCCTCCCCCAAGCTACAGGTCACTACTCGCAAAAGGATAATTGAAATCTCGGCCATTAAGATCTAAAAATCGAGAAGTACGCGATGTGGTTTTCTGTCACATAATGGCGATATCGAAACCGCTTTTAATTGAGAGGTTCCTCAACAAGTACGAACTACGAAGTGTCTATGTGCTGACGTCATTCAAATACCAAAGCGATCGATATTGATTATCATATTAAGATCATCAGTCTTTACTGTCTAATATTATAGTATTTACTGCTGCTGTTGATAATCGCGATATAGCGGGTCCTTCTTACAGAATAATAGTGATTCCAAAAGTTAGACATAGATATGAACTTATTATGGGTGTCGAAAAAAATATCTGTTTGTTAAAATTGGGATATCCAGTTACCTGGATAAAAGAAACTAAAACCTTGGCTTGTAGGGTCATTATCCAAGCCTCGTTTAGCGCTGCCAGGGTAGACATAATGACCTGATTTCTTGGTACGTGAAGGGCTTTTATTGTCCTGTTGACTTTGAATTCAATGTGAACGATCAACCATAAAT
This sequence comes from Patella depressa, assembly GCA_948474765.1. Lineage (NCBI taxonomy): Eukaryota > Metazoa > Mollusca > Gastropoda > Patellidae > Patella > Patella depressa. The sequence continues at coordinate 54,806,529 of OX419719.1, forward strand.
ATCACGTGAGTACTAGTCTTCACATTGCAAGCCGGGTCGCCATTTTTATATGTGAGACCTGCTACGTGATATTGTGCACACGACACTATTCAAAACTTGGTTGACGGGGAAACTTAATTTTCTACCTGTATCTAGACATATACTTAATAAGTAATTCAGTTAAACTTTTAACCGTGAATGATGAGGATGCTACAAGCGGTTTCGTTATTTTTTGTTATTTTCACTGTTCTGCATTGTGTATCGGCTTCGAGCCATGATGAACACGGACATGGTGGAATTGATGTTTTTGATGAACTGAAAAAAAGATTAAATATAACGGGAAATTATTTACCTGCATCGAAATTAAATGGAATTATGGACACCATATTTCACAGTTTTTCCTGTACTCCGGCAAAGCCTGTAACTTGTAAAGAATCTGTTGTAAGTATTTCGTATTTCATTTATTTATATTTATTTAATTAGTATACTCACCTCCCTCCTTTGAAAAACGACACGCGTTTTTTGAGTCGGCAATGGGCCTTTCAGTCGATTACGGCGATAATAAGAGGAAAATATGTTCAAAAAGAGTCAGTTGGTATTTTTATCAATGAAAAATTAATATTATATAAGATTCTTGTTTTTAAGCAACATATAAATTTCTTTTGACGGTTTGACAAAATCATGACCGTGTTGAAAAAAGATAATTTTTGCCGTTATTGAATATGGTCGCTTTGGCCACAGCTTGAAAACTCGATGTTGATAGGGGTTTCCGACGTGGTTTCCCCTTACTTGTGGTGCAGGACGGAGGGCCTGAGAGGGCCTGATATGGACAACTATCTAGTCGTTCGTACAGAACGAAAAACCGAGGTCTTGTGTACTCGTCGTATAATCCCGACAAACATTCACAGCCATTTCAATACTTCTTGTTAGTGAACTAAGCGCCATTATTTTGAATAGAAATACTCGCTAAATCATCAATAATACGATAAGCATTACATAAATTAATTTGTAATATTTCTGGATGATCTATCTTTCACATCTTCACAAACATATTGAACACATATTACATTGTCTTTTCGATTTGAAAGACAAATATTATTCAATCTTCAGATAATATATATTTTGTTTCATTTTTTATATTTTCATTGGAATACACTGTATGCAAATGGTTAGAGCTAATATTAAATTTCAGACCGTTGAATCATTATCAGTATTCATAATAACATATTGAACCTAAACTACACAATAAACTAATTTGCAACGTAGTTCGTGTATATTAGAGTCATAATATGGCTGAAGGTTTCAGAATGGATAGGCCTACAGATAATTAATTCATCACTGTCAGTTGTTCACGCCCCTTTGTTTCTTATATGAAACCCGTTTGCCTCATCAAATTGAGTCAAATAAGCCAAGTCATCAATCATTTGGACAGTTGTGTATACAGATGTGTACATCCTTGTTTTAAATCATGATACCCATTGCATGATCTGTCTCATGACGTCAATAGGAATTTCCATACATTATTTCCTTTAAAGATACATTATGTAAGATTTAGATAAAGAACTAGCCATTCTTGCTATAATAGTTCGAAAGAAGATAATGTAAAATAAATAATTTGAAAATTTCATTTAAATTACTACTCTATTGCAAGCGAAGATATATTAGCCTTTGACAGTTTAACAGACGTGTGCGATAATTTCAACGAAGCTATGTCTTGTTCCCCCATATTTGATTAAATCAAAGTATCACTGAGCCGTTTTAATCTATTTAATACCAGAGAAATCTGAAGCCACCGAGGGTTGATTAAAGCCTAGATCAGTTAATTAATGTCTAATTAATACTTTAGAAAACATTTCAGGCCTAAAGAAAGACCTGCAATAGGCAAATTTAGCTCTTGCATAATGCATGTATGAACTATGTATAAAGTATGATCGCATGAACTTTGAATCAATAACAATTTACGAAACTGTAATATATGTTATTGTCAGATCGCCCATACCAAAATGCCTATTATATAGGCTCGATCAAGCATAACATTGTTGTACATATACCGTCAATTTATTTTCTATAAATGTGCACATATTAGTTAGCATAAAATATGTCACTTAAATGGATCCATTGATAGCAACCAGCGATCATGTTAAATGTGCAAGGTCCCGATTGTGTATTTTCACTGCTTAATGCACGCCAAAATGTCAACGGTAGATAATCTCTCGGCTTGGATTCTATCGGATTAAATTGAGGCCCATTAAAATATTTTAGCCAATACTTATAGTTGACGCTACCAATATTTGTACATCAGAGACTGAAATATTACGAAATTTTCAATTTATCAGATTTTTGTAAATAATGAACGGAATTGAACCATTGTAAGAGTGATATTACTTTAAGAGACATAACTTTCGCCTTGTTGTGGTTTACATGGATTCCAAAACTCAGCTAATGAGATCAGGGATTAAAATTCCGCTAATGGCGACCTGGTGTTTAAAATCCGCTATTCGCGGTCAGGGATTAAGAATTCCCCTGATGGCGATCAACGGCCTTAACATTACAGTGTACATATAAAAAGAATACTTGACCAGAAAATCTAAAGTGTATGAAATGTTATACCCCAGTAGTTTGTTAACCGTCCATCATGACCCCAGACAACGATAGTAAATCATTGTTTAACACGACAAACGCCATGTACATCGAATGAAATGGGGTTTAACGTCCTACTGCTCTAGGCTATGGCCTAGTATTATATAGAATTCTAACTTCCAAGGGATCTTTTATGTACACGCCAATGTATACAAAGGGCCAGGGTTTTTCGTTCCATCCGAACGGTAAACAGTTTTCCCCCGTCCTGCACCACTGACTAGGAGAAATCACGCGGGAAAATCGGGAAGAATATTCCAGACCACACCGGGATCGAACCTGCGACCTCTAGGCTAGCGAGCCTGTGTCTTACTCACTAAGCCACCGTGGCACCGCCGTGCATGTCCTTCGGTAGAAGAGACAAACGCACATTCTCGTACTAGAACCATTATGAATCAGACGTGTTGTTATTTCTAAATTACATATTGTCGGTTGAAAGTCAAAGAGTCTTATTAAAAAATACCCGGTATTATTTCGACAGAATTCTATATTCTTGAAATTATTAGTTCATCTTGTCGTATTTCTCGTAATAAAATGTTTTTAATAGATAACGTGTTATTCCTCCAACTATAAAAATATAGTTAACTAAATTGTTTATTGTGTTTGTTGTCCTTGGAAAAAAATATCCGCTCTGTCATTATGGCATTTATTTATAACGACATTTTGACGCGATCTTTTGATACATCGTGATTTTGGCTCTACTGCACATTGTAATTATAACATGCTTAAAGGTAAACTTTGGACAATAACAACCCTCTGTTTAGTAATGTCTTTAAAAATCCTAAAAAGCGTGTTACAATGTTGATAAACAGAGACACTTCCTGTTTCGCATTTAGAATGGTGTTATTGTCCAATAGACTTGTCCTGCGATTTTACATTAGAACCCGCGACGCTACGCGTCTTATTATAAAAAAAAACCATCAAGTATTACCTTTTTTGAATGTCATTTGAACACGATATAGTTTGAATATATATCGCCATAAACATTCATTACTGGGGACTATTCTTAAAACATCTATCCGGATAGGAATTCTTATAATATATCTATCCGGATAGGAATTCTTATGATATCTATCCGGATATGAATATTTGGGAACTATAATCTCTACGAAGCGTAAAACCATGTCTGTTTTGTTGTCATTAAAGAAACCCAGATCATTCCAGTATTGTATGTTTTAGGAATTACCTATGTACACCTGAAATACCTACACGCGATACATATTATTTAAGACATACCTATCGTGACAATATGCCTTAGGATGTTTCGACATGACTCTATAGGTAATTTATCACCTGTATACAGATATTTCAACACCATGAGCTGTACATATGTCAACCTATGTAATTTGTATACAAGTATATTTATGTATTATATGGTTTTTGGGGCCACGGTGGTTAAGTGGGTGAAATGCTGACTAGCTTGTCTGGAAGTCGCGCGTTTGATCCCTGCATTGGCCGAGAAGTTCATCGTGATTTTCTGACGTGGTTTTCCTTGTCAGTGGTACTGAACGGAAAAGATCCCTTAGCAGTTGGAATTCGATATAAGGATAGGCCATAATGCAGCGCCATAGTGCTGCTGCCCGGGCAAAATCTCCCTCATAGCATACTGTATGGCGGATGCTCGTATTCATTAGCCCAGTATAGAAGCAGCGTAGTAGGACGTTAAAACCCATTTCGTTTCATATGATACTTTGTCTGTTCGGAAAACCAATTTGACAACATGATGGACATAATGAACCAGAAATGAACAAATTAGTCATACCCAGAGATGAATGAAATAAGACAAAGAAGAAAAAGCGCTTTGCTGGATTTCCCTTTTTACGTTTTCGTCATATGAGGTACACGTTTGCTTCAGTTTTTGTGGACAATTTGCATAGATTGACATATTGGACTTGAGAACCTTTAGTGATTGTGATGGATGCCCTTCTGCGTATAGATGGTCTTAGGTAAACATAAATTAGTCATAAAGGGGGAATCATGGGATTTCATCTGTACGTAATGGTCAAATCCTAATAACTATATTATGAGTCACACTTAGATGATTTGGGTAATGTCCCAAAGCTTGGTAAAACATAAAAAAATATTTATATATCATGTTTGCTGGACTTCCTAGTGCGATAGCACAGTCGTTGTTGTGGAGAGAGAAAGAGAGAGAAATGGGGTTTAACCTCCACTCGACACAAACTAGGTCACTTCGGAACCAACATAATATGGTTTAATTTTATTTCAATAATTCGCTTGCACGTAGGTGGCTTTAGCGGTGGGAGGAAACCGGATGTCCCGGGGTAAACCCTCGAGATTGGACAGGCGACCCCACTCCTTGTCACGTACAACCGAGGATTCGAAACCACGCCAGTTGACTTAATGACAAGCTTTATGATACAGCACGCACGTGCTAACCATTCAACCCCCTTGTTGTGCAGCGACGGTGGTTAAGTAAGATTTTGGTTCGTTAGTCTGGAGGTCGCTGGTTCGCCCCCAGTTTTGGCCGAGAGAGTTCATCGTGATTTTCCGGTGTGGTTTCGCTTTCTCTGTGATGGTGGACGTAATGATGGACAGCTGTCTAGTCGTTCTGATGGGACCAAAAACCGAGGTCTCGTGTACAAATTAGCATGTACGTAAAAGACCCCATAAGAGTAGGCTGTAGCGCCGCTGTCCGGGCAAAATTTCCCTCAAAACACATTGTATTGCGTATGGCTAAACAGTAAGGAGTTAAACCCAATTTGATTTCATTTGCAGCTGTTGCTTTACTACCATAGTGATTAAGCTAATCTTAATCCCCGTAAAACAATTAGTGATTCATTAAGTGATTATATACGCACGCGGATAGCTTCCTTATGATTAGTCATCGGGCAATGCTCATTCTTTAACCCTTATAATGTTTGTTGTGCGTAGTGTTTTAATTTTGCAGCACCAAATGAACTATCTGTAGCATTTTGCATTTAAACTAAATCAGTATGAAAACAATTTCCACCCGGTCTCTCTGGAAGCGGATTTATATTGTAGACACACCAAATACAATTAATTCTAAACTTTATATACATATAATACATAAAGACAAAAGAAAACTCTTTGATATATGTTAACAATAACATCGATTGTTCGTAAGTCTTCCAAGAAACAAAACGATAAATATAAAATAAATGTAGACAAACTGAATATATTTTCAGAATTAGTAGAACTGTCAAGAATAAGATTGAAATAATATTATGGTTGACAATTAATTGTTAGATTAGAAATATTTATACTATATATGGTTGACAAATAGTTATATAATTAGAAATAATAATATTTTGACTGACAATAAATTGTAATATAAGAAATATTTATACTATAGTTGACAAATAGAAATAATAATATAATGTTTGACAATTACGTAATTGTAAGATAAGAAGTATTTACATGGATACTATAGTTGATAAATAGAAATAATAATATTATGGTTGACAAATAATTGTACAATTAGAAATGCATGTAATAATATGGTTGTCAAATCTAAGATTATAAATACTAATAATATTTGGGTTAACAACATCTTGGTTAACAAATAGTTGTAATATTAGAAATGACAATCGTTTGGTTGACAAATATTTGTCAGATTAGAAATAATGATACCATGACTGACATATAGATATCAGGTTTTAAATAATATTGGGGTTGACAAGTTGTCATAATTAAAAAAATAAATGAACTTGCTTGGAATTAACAAAATAAAGGTACAAAAGGGCACAACTATTTTAAAAGTAATGACATTTTTTCTCAATCCATTAATAGCCCATATTATCATCACGGATATGCTGATTCATTAGATTTGTGACGACATTATTTCGAAGATTGATTTATGGTATTTGACACAGTCGGGGAATATAAGAACAGGAGTGTTTAATATTAAACTGTCTTTTTCTCTGAGGCTCCGTACTTATTTTCGTTGACATGATTCAGTATGTCATACTTCCGTCAGTTGTTGAAATTTACATTTTCGGCTTCGTGTCCCAATCCCCCTACTAGGAGTCGATTTATATGAAATTCGGTTGTAATCACGTTGTCATGGTAGTGCTTATTCCGCCCTACTAAAGGTGGGTTGTGTAGTTTAATTTACAATGTCTTCGAAGCTCTAGACAAAATTGTTTGAGATCTGGCTACATTTCATAAAATTATTATTCCACTCAATTAATCGCATTTCATAAATGGCATATGCCCCATCAAGATTTCAATATATAAATCAAGGCATCGTCATCATTTAATATTTCTGTTTCTGGAAATCTCTATTTTAATCATGAAAAGCCAAGCACTTCTTTTAATCAAAGTTCCATAGCGACCCTTTTAAATTATTCCCATCCACTATACTTAGTTTTGCTATTTAATGTTTAAATTTTATCTTACAAACATTAATATGTATGTAAAATATGCATGACCTGTGCGCAATAATACTTTGATTAACGTCTTAACCGTATATATATATAAAGACACCCATAGAGGGCAGATAGCTAGCTTATATGATTTAATGAATGTCAGAATAAAGTAAAGTGGTGAATTTTTTTACCTGGACGTGTTTTTATATATATATTTATAATATGTCTATTTGCATGCGTCTATATAATTGCCGAATGAATTTACTTATTAATTATAAGTAATTTGCCTACAGATATTAGGTATTTAATAATAGCTTGATATAGAGAGAGGGATAAATGGGATTTAACGTCCACTCGACACAAACTAGGTCATTTCGGAACTAACATTTAGTATTTAATTTTATTTCTATAATTTGCTTGCGCGTAGGGATCTTGCGAGAACCCCGAGATAACCCCGAGGTTGGACAGGCGACCCTACTCCTTGACACGTACAACAGTGGATTTGAAACCACGCCAGTTAATCATTCGGCCGTCCAACCCCCAGCTTGATATAGATTAAAGAAACAAAGAAATTGGTCTAAATGGAAAGACATACATTTGTTAGAGTAGCTTGAGATATGGCAATGCACCGGAGACGAGTGTACAGCAAAATACAAATAAACAACACACTGTTCTGGGTAGTCCCAAAATTTCTAATGTTAATTTAAGCTAAAACGACGAAATCAGAAAAAAATTGTACACAATAGTAATACTCTATATGCACGTTAACCTCCATAATTGACGTAGTTACAACTCAACGTATCCCAAAGACGTTTATAAATGGCTCTTTTTGAAAATCAATTTCAAACTTTAACGTTCTATTTATTTATGTTTTCAGTGTATCTTACCATCCAGTTTAATCCAAGTGGTTGGTGGATCTCAGACTCTGGGAGTCAACGAGGAACAGTTCGAAGATGCTGCTATAGTATTGTTATACCATCTGAAAAACCTTAATGATTTCTGCAAACAAACTGTCAATGCCTCCACCTTTACGCTAGAAACCTACCAAGAAGGCTTTGTGCAATCTATTATAGCACCGGGTATAGGTAACGTTACTAACGAATTCCATCTAGAAGAAGCCCTTGACATTTTGAGCAAAAGTTGGGAACCACATACTCATGAAGATGATATCCACGAAGACGAACATCACGATGAAGTTCATATCTTTGATGAAAAAGTAAGTTGGTGTTTTAAATTTAATCAATTTATCGCCAAAAGTTTTGACCCAAGACCCATTAACATGACTAATAATACTTGCATAATTGTTAAATGCGGATATGATGGGTGTCAAAAGTTATATTTCTCCAAACTAATTATTTCTAACAGAAGCATAGCTCGTCTGAACTTAAGATCAGTGTCATGTACATTTGGCCAACCAGCGTCTTAAAACCAATCAGTCGAAAATGATATTAACTAGAGCCATAAATACTTGTATTTATAAAATACGTATGCATATGGGGTCAACCACAACTAAGCGTATCATAACGTTTATTTAATCAGAAAACACCTAGAAAAAAAGACATACGTGTGGTTATAAAGGCTAAGCAGCATTCATGCGACAGTAATGAGTACAGATTTCACAAATGAAGCACCGTGAAGAGTGTGTATTTCTTGAGTTTGATCACGTTTAACAGGTTTTCATTAATAGTGCCCAAGGCTTGGTATGTATCGCTTTGTGTTCTGTGACCGAATGAGAAATATACTTCTAATACAATGAGACTCTGTTAATTTTTATATCATTGCAGTGTTTGTCAGCTGATATTATATTGCACCATTTGAGTAATGAGACAGATATAATCGAGCGAGAGCATTTTGGTGATGTGGCAACTTTGATGATTTACCACTTATTTATCCGTAAGTAAATAATCCAACGGACTAGCTTTCTTTAAAGGGGTAGAGAAAATTAGGTGTAACGTCCACTCGACACAAACTATGTCATTTCGGGACTAACATATGGTTTAATTTTATTTCAAAAGTCCGCGTGCACGTAGGGGTCTTTAGCACTGGGAGGAAATCGGGAGACCCAATGAAAACCCATGAGGTTTGACTGGCGACCCTACTCCTTGACACGAAACCACGCCAGTTGACTCAATGACAGGCTTTATGATACAGCACACACATGCTAACCATTCGGCCACCCAACCCCCAGCTTTCTATAAACTAAACCTTTCGGATATAAAAAGCACGAACATGGTCTTCTTAATTCATATGAAATGAAATCTTATTGATATTTTGAACTCATTTTAGAGTATACTTCTGAGTTTTAACAACACTGCAATGTATAGTGGACTGTGAGCATAAAAATAGTAGTGGGATAAAGAATGTACTGATATTCTATACTGCAGTAATGCGTAAGGAGTATTGGTATTGAAATGTAATGAAGTGTGATGTGTGTTTAAACAATAGTGAAATGTAATGAAACGTGATGTGGGTTTAAACAGCAGTGCAATTTGATGAAGTGTATATAGGTGTAAACAATAGTGGAATGTAATGCAGTATGATGTCAGTTTAAACGGCAGTGAAGAAGTGTGATATGGATATAAGCATTAGTGAATTGCAATGAAGTGTGATGTGGGTTTAAACAGGAGTTAAATGTGATAAATCGTAGTGCATTGTAATTTTAAACAGTAGTTAATGTGTAGTGTGGTGACGTTCCGATTTTATTAACCGTTATCAAAATTTTCAACAATTTATTTTTATTCTCCAGAATCCCCGATTAAACATACCTGTCGTCTATTGCCAGTTAAGACATACTTTATAGATGAACTATTTGAAGCGTTCCACGCTGTCAACAACACTCTCGATGAAAAGGGTAAGAAATTTTTTGAAATATTAGGAAATCCCCAAATAATAATAATAATCGTTTTCGTACTCTTATCGGACTGACCCCATGACATATGATATATTATTATATAGATCTGTCCTTTGGGTAAGCTTTGCTGTGAAAAATACTATTGGTTCCGGACGATGTGCGAGTAAATATTAAATCATGTCTGAAAGTAGCATAATTTTGTAAGGGAACCCGATTGTATCCTTATGGCTGTTGGAGAACCTTTCTTTGGTTTATTCTATCTTTTGTCACTGTTTCTTATTTCAGAAATCAAGGAAATGCTCACAAAGTTACAAATTGCACCAACTGAACACGAGGAAGAAGACGGACACGATCACGATCACGATCATATACATGCCGCAAGAAAACGCAGAAGTGTTGCCCCTGATAGTTTATCACGATCGAAACGGTCATCGCACGACCAGGACCATGGCCATGACCATGGTCAAGAATCCGGTCATTCTACGGTAATTTTTGAATAAAAGTTCAATTAGCAATGAAATTAAATGAGGTTAAACGTTCAATTTTTCTGTTCGGATTGGTTCAATGAAGACGGACGAACGGCATACAGTGTGCTATGAGCACATGTGCTATGAGGTAAATTTTTGCTGGACAGCGGTGCTTATATCGAATGAATTCCAACTGTCAAGGTTTCTTTTACCCGCTTGCCACTCCCAAATGACTTTGTCCTACACCACTGACAACACCGGGAGCGAACTCGCGATCTCCAGTCTTGCGAGTCAACGCGGCTTCTCACTTCTACCTAAGCCACTTCTCTCCCAGGATCTCCCCCTTGTAAAGCCCCCTATGCACAAGCGAATTGTTAAAATATATTTGTACCATGTCTTTCCCGAAATGACTAAGTTTGCGTCGAGTTGACGTTATACGTTATACCTCATTCCCCTCTCTCTCAAACAAACCCATAGAACATGATTGGACCACAACAGTTATGATCGTTGACGTACACTATTTTATTTTATAGTCGGAGACCTGTTACAGTGCTAAGCAATTGCTTACAATATTTGAATCACCAGCACCAGTATCTAAAGATGAGTTCACCCAACTATGTCCAGCTTTGATTTATCAACAAATATCTGGTTCGTGTAAAGGTGGTTCGGAAAAACAAAATGAAATACCATCTGCAGCGGAACGTAAGTTGAAACGTTAATGTAGTAAGTAGTACAAGGAATACGATTGTGCAGTGATGGCTACCGGCTCACATCCTGCTAGTGGTTTATTAAAGTTTTACTCATTTTATTAAGTAGCTACATGCTATTGTCATACGACGGATTATCGAAAAGCAACATTCCCATAAACTGTGAGATATTCAAATAGGTCCTCGGTCATCTGTTTATGCGAGAAGTTGTAAAGGCTATGAGAGACACCTAAGTTTCTTGAAGCAACTGGCTATGAATAAATATTACATTACACTGGCAGTAGAATGTATTCACAGAGACTAGCGATTCTAAATTTCAAAACTTTATTCAAGCAATTCTTTATACAATAATTCTCCCATGGTTTCCACGTTGATATTTAACCATTGGCATACCGAAGCACACATTTAAAACTAAACATAAAACTAATGAATGAGTGTAGTAATATGTCAGTAATTTTTGATGCTGGTTGCAGTGGCCGTTCATGCATTCACAGTGACCTCTCAACAAGGGGTGCTTTATCTCGTAATTAAAACAATTCAATTATTCGTATATTCCAGGTTATGGATACGGAACAGCGGCTAATGTTATAATCACTCTATGTTCTGTTTTTGGAGCCATTTTGTTTCCATGTACTAAAGATAAATGCTATGCATATTTCATGGCGACCTTTATGGGCTTAGCTGTAGGAACACTGGCCAGCGATGCCATTCTGCATCTTATACCAGAGGTAAGTTTTAAATACGGTGGATTTGGTTCTTTTTTCATTCACTGAGTTAATTCTGCTGGAATCTATTAGAAATTGTCATAGATAAATGCCAGTAGTTTTTACATACTAGAATATTGAAATGTGCAAATATACCAGGTTTTGGCCGGGGAAACTTTCAAGAAGATTAATGTATGCATTAGTTGCTTGATACAGAATATTCTCTTTAAGAGTACACAGCGCTAACAGTTTGTTGCAGTGTGCATGCCAATGCAAACACGTTGTGTAAATCAAATTACTTCTTTATCCCACGTATTAGAATTGGTTTTTGATCAATGAAATCAACTAATGATTTTCTATGGGGCTATGTTTTTTTTTATAAATTTGACAAAACCTTAAACTTTACAGGCATTTGGAGTCCATAAGCACGACGACCATGATCACGGTTCTGATGAAATTGTTGTTGAACCCTTTGTTTGGTATGGTTTTGCAATGATCGGGGGTAAGTGTCTATGGAACTCGTGTATAAAATTTTATGCAAATATAGAAATGCAGGAATTGGAATCCGATTGAAATCATAACAGTATTTTTGACATATTTCTATAGATCGTAGGTATTTTATGGTTTAATTAAATAATGTGATAATCATTGATTTGACGCTTGGCAGGGAATGTATACCCTTTCAAGTTAGGTTGTACTAAAAGTAGTTGAGTAGACTACCCACTGTCGTCTTGTCTTCTCTCTGGGCTGATCCTTTAGGTCTATATATAATTAATTCAATGTCATTATCAATAAAAGGTATTATTTTTTTTTTATCAATTTAGGTATATATATGTTTTATTTATTGGAGTCTGTTTTCACTATGTTGGCACCTGGGCATACGGTAAGTCTGGAGTGTAAATTGTAACCATAAGCCATGGTTTCGCTTGAACAGCAGTTTTCCTGGGATTTCGCATATTGGATGTAGCCGAATTAGACTTTGTTTCTTGACCGATGTGCAGGATCGAATATTCTTCTTTTTTTCATTTTCGGGATCACGTGGCTAAGTGTGTAAGACACTGTCTCGCTAGCATGGAGGTCGGGTGTTTGATCCCTACATTGGACGAGAAAGTTCATTCCCCCCTTGTCAGTGATGCAGGGTGGAGGGTCTGACAAGAACAGCTGTATAGTCGTTCGAGTGGGCCGAAAATCCGAGGTCCCATGTACACATTGGCGTGTACGTAAAAGATGCCTTGGCAGTTGGAATTCGATATAAGAGAAAACTGTAATTTCACACATAGCACACTGTATGCATGGCTTATGCCCATCTCCATTAGCCGGGGTTAGGAGCAGACCAGTAGGACTTTAAACCCCATTTCATTTCTTTCTTCCTTTTAAATGAACGCTAAGAGATTGTGATTTTGCAGAAGTAACGAGGGGGGGGGGGCATTATCGGATGGCTATACTTAGCATGGGTGTTATTTCTTTCAAATTAAATCTTTCAACGAAAGAACGACAATGATTACAATATTTCTACCTAGAACATAACCGTAGCGAATTTGCTTTTTGACCCAGACCAAAGAAAACGTGCACAATTATTTCTGAAATAATTTTGTGGCATGTATATGAATAAGAAAAAGTAAGCATTTTATGAAAATATCTTAACTAGATAGAGAGTACTGGTGCTGAAATTGATGAATATATTAATGACTCATTAAAATTTTGATTTTAATTCCAGCATGTTTTACATAAACCCACGTTTAACGGCAGCTATCCACAAAAGGTAGTGTACTTTTTAGAAAATAATTAATAGTTAGTATTGTTGTATTTTAGATGTACTGTAAATGTACCGTAACCCGCCCGGGGTTACGACACGTAGTTTTAATCACCCTGAGAATTACTCAAATCCGCAAGTCACTAAACGCGTAAAACTGCATCAGAACATTTTTGGACTATGTTAGGCAAATTGAGACGGGCATACGCAATACAATGTACTGTGTGAGTGAAAGTTTGCCCTTCCTTCCTTTTTATCGAATTTCAACCAATGTGTACAATCTTACCATCCGAAGGACTATAATCGTTGTCCTAGCAACAGCCAAACGTCCGATACTCACTGGTTTAAATAATAACATAATATGTACTTTAGTATTATCCATTGGCAAAATAAAAATAGGCGTGGGCTATCTCGACAGAACGGTTGTATGGGTTCGAAATCACAAATATCTCGAAACTTCAAGACTGTCTGATATTAATGTGTGGATTTGTTTCTAATTCACAAATACATCAGATGGTGCATGAAGGGATATTTTTTCTTAAAGGATTATTACATATTATGTTGTTAATATCTTGATTCTCAGAATAGTTAAATTATACATTTTCTATTTTAAGGCTGTTGGTATGGAATTACAAGACAAAGACATACAAGCTGTAAGTTTAATAACTACTTTCATTTTGAAAAGTTTGATACAACCTTTTCATGGTAAGGCCAGTTATTTTGGTATGTTGCCCTGATGAAGTCTCTGGACTATTTTGTCTTTATTGTATTTAATGACTTTTAGTATGGTTACGCTTTCAGATAAACACTATTTATATATTTTATTATGTAATGTTCGCATTTAAAGTGATTATGCAATTGTCAGAAACCGAACATAGCATATTATATAGACTTTTCAAAACAGATCGTAAGACATCTTGGTCGCATATTGATTATTTAAACCAGGTCGTAATATTCGAGACAGCATATGAATTATTCGAACCAGTTCGTAATATGCGATGATTTATTCATAAATGAAACAATAGAAAAGATAAACAATAACGATAATGGCGGGAACCCTAATACATGTAATACAATAATAATACATTATTTTATGATCAGTAGCGGAATACCGCGTTTTATCAGTGAAATAAAAGTATTAATTCCACTAGCTAGCAAAGGAGTCCATGTTGTTTTATCTAAAATGATTGTAAAATCATAAAATAAATAGAACATTTGTCGTGTTGTCGTGAATAACATATTTTACTTCATCTCTAAGCAAGAAAACGTTTATATTTTCAGTCATGTTATTCACTCTAAAATGACAAATATCATCTATTTATTATTTACAGATTGCAGGCACAGGTGAACCTGAGAAAAGTAAGTTGATTTATATTAGGTTAAAAGTACACCGACATGACGTAGTGAAATATTATTTATCAGTTGCTTATGATTTAGGACAACTCTTAGGGTATTCACCAGACGAGTGGGATTATAATATATTACACGATTTTCGCAGTAAAATGATTAAATTTAGACACACTGTATTAATCCTTGTGGCCATTCTATCACTAATGGTGATTAGAATATGATTGATTCATTCACCCTTTGACCTGACTGACCTTTAATTAATCAATTTTAATGAGACGTATACATGTTGACATTTTATATTCTTTTTTTTCTTTTGAATGATACTTTATAAAACGTATTCACCAATAAATGTCATGAGTGAAACCTTATAATTTCAATCATTTCTCGAAGATATCAGACAAAATACAATAAATTGTCATATTGGTAACCATATTGCTTTGTGAACATAATTGTCAATTCCAGTTTTCACGAAAAACCATAACGTATTGACCTAATTACTCTTTTTAGAATTACATCACCTGGCTCTGATGATTATTATTGGGGATGCTATACACAATTTTGCCGATGGTCTAGCAATAGCTGCCGGTTTTACACAAGGTGTAACAGAAGGTGTTAGTGTTAGCATAGCTGTATTCTGTCATGAATTACCACATGAATTAGGTAGGTAAACAAGTAATAATGTGTATGGGCCAATCGAACATGTGTATACCTCCAAAACTCCCTTCTGAGCCTTTGTTTGATGGGGTGTATACAAAAACAGCAAAGACATAAGGTGTGTTACTTCTCTTCATTAAAGCTTTTCGAGTTTCACTTAGGGAACGGGAGAAAGACGGGTGTGATAACAAGTGTCCTTTTCTACCTACTAGTGTTTATGTTATAAAAAATCTGTCAGCGAGATGGGCAATAGTTGTTTATGTTATTTAGCTGGCACAAATTGCTCGCATCATTTGGAGAGAGAGAGAGAGAAATGGGGTTTAACGTCCACCGTCCACTCAACACAAACTAGGTCATTTAGGGACTAACATATGGTTTAATTTTATTTCAATAATTCGCTTGCGCGTAGGGGTCTTTAGCAGTGGGAGGAATCCGGAGTGACGGAGGAAACCCACGAGGTTGAGAAGGCGCCCCTATCTCCATGCCACATACGCTCACACCAGGGCTCGAAACCACAGCCGCAAGCCAGAGGTGACCGGCCCGCTAGAGTTCGAAGCGCGGCACTCTAGACCACTAGCCCCCCCCCCCCCGCCTCGCATCATTTGGAACTCTTTATTACCACAAAGTGTAAAAAAAACAGTAACAATGTAAAGTCATTTAAAATGAACTTAAAAAAATATTCCGACCGTATTTCTGTTAATGACTTTAGTAACACTGCAATGAGGAGACATCTGATTGGAATTCAATGGAAGTGGACGTTAAATAAAACTATTTAAAACACATAAATTCGATATCGTTTCGGCGGAAGCAGACGTTATAAAGTTAATCATCCGTTGGTGTCGGTGTACCATTATTTCCAAAGACATTGCGTAATATATTGAAACAACACTCGACTAACGCCTCATACGGTATCAATTTTATCACACAAGCGATATCTATTTCTTAATGTGTTATTGGGTGATAAAGTTTATTAATTTATAATATGTACCCTTTATTTTGGAAGGGTATATTTTTAAAAGGTCACCAGAAGCTGCAAACGCCCACAACACACCCCAGTTAACAAATTCTAACTGAATAAAATCATTTTAAATCAATATTATACGTTATATTACAGGTGACTTCGCTGTTTTATTAAAAACTGGTATGAAATTTAAAAACGCCATTTTCTGGAATGTGCTATCGTCGCTAACGGCGTTTATTGGTCTATATGTTGGTTTATCGGTAGCCGAAGATGATATAGCTAGACAATGGATATTTGCTATTACAGCTGGCATGTTTTTATACATATCTTTAGTAGATATTGTAAGTTTAATATATTTCTCTTAAAATTGTTTGTGCATTATGCAAGTTTTGGATAACTAGCTGACTGTTCTTGCTGTTAATAGATCAGAAAAGGATAATGAAATATGCATATAATATTAAAAATACTTTTGTTTTCAATTTGAGGCTCAGTAATGCACTCCGCCCTGACTTAACCCCCCAAACAAATCCATAGCCCCACCAAATTTTACGAGCTGGCTGCGGGCCTGCTAGTGTGACAAATCTTATTGAGTTATTATTAATTCATATCCAAATGACATAAAATATATGTATCTTATTTGTAGTTACCACAGCTAGCGCACCCCCCGTCGACTGGAATATTTGCAATGACCAATGTGGGAATATTACTAGGGGTGGCTATCATGTTATTAATAGGAATATTTGAAAATCAACTTAGAGTTTAAGGTAGGTTCCAGTTCAATTACTAAATGTCATCGAACATGCACCTTAAGGTACATTATGGGAGATTAGATAAAGAGCTGACAGTTCACTATGATAGGTAAAAACTAGCTAATGTAAAGAGAATTCGTTGAAAATTCCAGTCAAATTGATCCACTCTGAACCGAGAATTTAGCGATTGAATTTTTGGCGTAGCTTTTATGATCATTATGGTCTCGATTATCCATTTCATGATTAAATCATGAATGAAAGTTGAGCAGCAAATCGGATCCTAATCCAGTAAATATTGCATACCAGCGATGCCATCGAGAGTTGATTATGGTCTAGATAAGTTTATTAATGTCTAATTAATAATTTAGAGAACATCTCCGGTTTAAAGAAAGACCTCAATAATGTATGTTTAAGTTGTCACATACATGTCTGTGTATAACACCCGTTGCTACATTCACGTTTTGGTTCATGGTGGAGGAGGGTAGTGGTCTAGAGTGCCGCGCTTCGTCCTCTAGCTGGTCGGTCACCTCTGGCTTGCGGCTATGGTTTCGATCCCTGGTGTGAGCGTATGTGGCATGGAGATAGGGGCGCCTTCTCAACCTCGTGGGTTTCCTCCGGGCACTCCGGTTTCCTCCCACTGCTAAAGACTCCTACGCGCAAGCGAATTATTGAAATAAAATTAAACAATATGTTAGTCCCGAAATGACCTAGTTTGTGTCGAGTGGACGTTAAACCCCATCTCTCTCTCTCTCTCTCTCTCTCACTCTCTCTGGATCATTGTGGTCATTTAATGCTACTAATTTTGCAGAAAATGCGACTACGCGACCATCTCAACTTCGCGGTTTTATTTTTAATTTGAACACTTCGTGATAGAATGTTTCTATTAAAGCCTCGATACGTTATATCAGCGCTATGTGAATCACTTGTGAAAGATGAATCACTAATAAAAGATTTTCATTTCCGTTCAGTATTTACAAAGATAATTATGAGGAAATGTAATTTCATCGATCTATGCTGTTTACTATGTAATTAGCCCACCGCTATGTTGTTCTCCACACAAATTTATTAGTAGGCCTATTTTAGATCCGATTTGATCGTAGCTCGAAAACATACCCCATTAAATACAATACATTGGTTAATTAAATATCCAAACGAATATCTAGAGAAGGGAAATAACTCTGGATTCATACTTCTCCTCAACCTGTTTCATAGAGAATTACTAACGAATTATCCCTGTAACGGATGGCTGTCTAAAACACGTGCGTTGACTTGCACGCCTCGTAGTCATTGGCTCAACGGCTCGTGCAATGTTTACTTAACACCTAACTGCTTCGGGCAAAATGATGCATTTTACTCATTTTAATACCCATTTACACTAAATAGGAAATATTTTTTAACTACAAATACTTCAAAAGTCTTTATTTATTTTTCTTTTACCTCAAAAAAATGTTTGAGAATTTAATTTGTCGGAGTAAAAAAGTTAATATGCCGTACTTATTAAGCCTCGTCGATGTCATGCTTATCAGTGATTGTAGCGGCCAAGCGAATATTCACTGCGGGATCAGTTTGACCTCTCCTACCACTTAATGAACGTACGGCAGTTACACGGGCAGTCTTGTAATATCTTGTTATTTTGGTTCTATTGCAGGATAAGAAGATAGAGACGAGGTTGAAAATATAAGAGATAAAATAGTGATACAGTATATAATATTCGTGATATACTTGTGATATAGCGAAATAGACATAACTATTGTTATTGTGATGTCGGGATTTGACAATGTATTAGTTATTTCATGTTGTCATTATTACTTACATAACTGTGTTTAAAAAATAATTGTTTTCGTTATTGAAAATCACATCTGAGTAAATATTGTATTTAGTTAAAATAAGTTTTATGCGAAAACCACATCCATGCACATTTAGCATATTTTAAGTGTAGCCTTTTAATCTGTTAGTCAATACTACATTGTTATTTTTAGGCATAAAAATTGTATATATGCATAAATATTTCATTAATATATATCTGGAGACAATAAACATGACATACTGGTAATATTGGTATCTATAGTATCTACGCAAGATTACATTTATGTTTATGTTTTTTTTTTAACTTTTTGTGTGTGTGTTTTATAATGCTTTCTTATGTTGATAGTATTTGAATTGTATTATATCCCGAATGCTGCACCACTGTTAGATTAAGCACACCTCCTCTTAGATACCAGATAGTAAGACCAGGGGTACCATACCACACATGAAAAAACCAAAAGACAAACCCACAGACAAAAGACACAGGGCGCTAGAAATTGGCTAGCCCTCAAATTGCATATTGTTTTGTGCAAATCGTCAAACCAATCAATATTTCTAGAGAGTTGAATCGAATCTCTCAGGGGAATAATGGTATAAAAGAATTGTTCATTTCCGTTAAGTAATTGCATGCATAATTCGACATCCTCAGAGATTACCAATAAGTATTAGAAATAATTCAAATGTACCCAGCTCTACCGATGATAGTCTGGACTCGCTTTAAAAAATCAAATGAAATGTTGATTAAATGTCAATTTAAGTCGCAAATATTAGATAGTATCAGCGACTTAAGTTATGAATTTTCTAATCCTCATGCCTTTTGAATTGATCATTAACAATATATTACTCCACATTTCTTGCTGTTCTTTTCTTTGTTTTTATATGATACATTGTCCATTTTACAAAATCCAGAAAATATGAATCGGTCCAACTTCTTTAAAATCCATGACAAATATTGTTATGCTATCACTTAAAACGCAAGTTACTCTGGCATTTATGAAATTGTCTTCGAACAAAAGTTCAATTACAAGTTGCTGTCGCACACATTGTTTCTAGCTCAGACAAATGGACGTTCTGAAAGAATGTGTTTTCTTTTACTACAATATCAAATTTGAAATTATGAAATTCTGGACAGATTATTCATTTGGTCTGAATATTTGGAATTGGATTTCGATTGTATACATAATTTTTACTACCTTGCTTCATGTGTATATATAGTGCTATAGATGAAAAACAAAAATAAAATATACATGAAAACCTTGTTATTATTTTGATTTTATATTGTAGTGTATGTATTGTATATGGAAACTGCTGAAATAATTTGTGAAGATATATATGTAACAGTAATCTAGTGTTTAAATAAACAACGATTACAAACCGTTTCAGGAAAAAGGAACCTTTGAAATATGTAAATCAAAGAGAATGGATGTAAATGTTAAATAATAATCTATTAATTATGTATATATTTTAATATTACTTTTAATATTCAAATACATGAAATGTTTATAAAGCTTTTATAAAAAAAAAATATGTTGTTGTAGTGTTTTGCTTTTTATATATTATTCATTCCGAAAGATGTAATTCCAATTGTTTCGTCCAGGCATTGTGCTGGATACTTGTTTGACACCGAATACTGTCAGGACCCCCTCCCACTACTCCACTGCCGAATTTCAAAGTGTTTGGATCAAATGGTTTCATACTCACGCCGATTATCTATGCATTAACAAACCCCCGATTTCAATTCTGATAAAAAAAAAATAATAAAAGCACTTGGTATATATGTAAATATACCATCTGTTGTTCTGTTCTTTATATCTATATCTTATCTTATTAAAGGTTTTGTTTCATTTCCAGTGTGTTAGCTAACGTACATTATATCTTGGGATATCGTGCATTCAGCACACTTAATGTAGGTAAATACTCTAATGAACATGTCTGTGGATTTCTGATGAAATACGGTACCGTGACACACAACATTTCTTCCATACAGCAATGTTTATTTTTAATACGCTGTGCTATTCATTTCTGTGCTCACTGGTCAATATACGCAAGTTATCGCGCTTGTCCTAAAAGTTGTCAAGGCAAATTAACGTCAACAGCGTTTTGTATTATTTAAGCAATGTCACGGAAAATTGTTGATCAGATTTACAAATGATGAAGTCCAAATTAAATTCCATATAGGACCGTTGGTAATCCTATCATGTTGATAATATTATATTTCAGAGAGTCCTAAACGACGATGTTGCTTTGGTGGTTTGTTGTACTGACCACGGTCTGTACCACTGGTAAGGCTATTATTTATTGCACATGGATAATGAGAGTTGAGACGTATTTATATTTAATGAAATGACAAAGGATGGAACCAGAACGAGTTTGCGTACGAATATGAATGTTCACGGGGCGGTTTAGGTTCGAGAGCCACGTTGGCTAAGTCGGTAAGACGATGGCTTGCTAGCCCGGGGTCTTGTGCTCGACCCCTGCGTTGGCCGAAAACGTTCATCGTGATTTTCCGGCGTGATTGCCCCTTGTCAATGCTCGACCCCTGCGTTGGCCGAAAACGTTCATCGTGATTTTCCGGCGTGATTGCCCCTTGTCAATGACGAAGGACGAAGGGCCTGGCGAGGACAGCTGTCTAGTCATTTCGGTGGGACGAAAAACTGAGGTCAAGTTTACATGCACGTAAAATATTCTTTGACAGTTGGAATTAGATAGAGTAGGCTTTAGTGCCGCTGTCCGGGGAAAATATCCCTCATAGCACTCTGTATGGCGTACGCCCGTCTTCATTAACTTAGTTCGGAGTAAAACAGTAGGACGTTCAACCCCACTTCATTTCAACTTCTTTTATGTGCATTTCAACTTTTTGAACCATACAGAGAATGGCCATGCCTGTGTTTAACATGGGGGTTGGATGACCGAATGATTAGCGAGTCATAGGGTCTGACATTGAGTCAACTGGCGTTGTTTTGTTTCCCCGGCTGTACATGATATACAAGGAGTAGGTCGCCAGTCCAACCTCGTGGGTTTTCTCGAGGTCCTCCGATTTATTTTCACTGCTAATGACCCCAACGCGCAAGCGAATTTTGAAATCAAATTAATTCCGAAATTACCTAGTTTGTGTCAATCGGACGTTAAAACCCATTCCAGTCCAACCTCGTGAATTTTCTCCGGGTCCTCCGGTTTCCTCCCACTTATAATGATCCTAACGCGTAAGAGAATATTGAAATAAATTGAACCATAATATGGTAGACCCGACATTACTTCGTTTGTGTCGAGCGGAGGTTAGACTCCATTTCTCGCTCTTTCTGTTTTAACGCGGATTTGGTGTAATGTAAGATACAACTAGAGCATTATTGGGTAAGATTACTTGCCCAGCACTTATTGACATATAGTCCTGCACAGTTCACCACCAGGACCAACGAGAAAGACCGTCGAATATGAGTGGTACACAGACCTTCAAGTGTTACTAGTTTCCGCTACATTTTTTTAATTGTGCTATATTCATTAGCTAGCTATGTAAACTCATTCAGATAGAAGTGGTATCATGACATAGATTCAATAAATTCAGAACTAATATTTCAGAGAGAAAAAAGTCGTTGACTTTCTAGTAAATCTTCATTTTGTTTTATATGTAATTTGCATTATATAAATTTAGTGGAAAGTGGTAGGCTGATGGTGATGAAAGCTAATTCAGGAGGAATGCAAATGCCCAGTAAACTTAGTCACTTTATGAAAGATGGCAAAAGAGTGTTTTTATCGGGGGTAAACCTAGCTTGGATTCACTACGCCTATGATTTTGGGAATGGCCAGTTTAAAAACTCAAAGGCTGACATGGAACGATATATGAAAGAACTCCACGAAGCTGGCGGAAATTCGATGAGTAGGTACTTATTATTTAGACTCTAGTAATAACCCGTCTCATCAAGGATACACAGAAGCGCCTTCCTAATTTAAATTGTCTAAACAATGCCCACAGCAGATCGAGCAAAAGATCGGGTACTTCAGTACTAGAAGATGTTAGAGGTCCAGGAACTGTTCCCCAAGCGTTACCCATGCTGTTGTTGTTTTAGCGGGATTCGAAAAAGTCTAAACTCCACCTGTACATGTAGGATCGACATGTAATGTAACATGATTGTTCTTTGGAAAACTGTGCATGGACTTTCATTTTGGATGTTGGATATGACCACATAATTTTAAGATGGCTGCGTTGACGTCATAGTCAGTTTCTGGCCCACAGTACGATGTTACTTGTTTGTTACGATTTTTACAGAACAGAGGGTTTAGGATAATCAATCATCGTTTAAACGTACAGGTGTGCGAATTTTGTTCACACTTAAACATATTTTGTAGGAGTGTGGATATTTATGCAGGGTGAAAGTTCACCGGATTTTACTACCGATGGTCACGTCAGAGCTCTCGATCATCAAGGAACATATATAAGTGATTTCAAAGAAATGGTAGCATTAGCGAAAAAATACAATATACTACTTTTCCCTTGTCTATGGAATGGTGCTGTTGTTGGTCAAAGTCTTCACAAAATGACAGGCGTTATCAGAGATGATCTTAAACGACAAAGTTTTATCGACAACGCTTTAATACCTTTGGTTAAAGCAGTGAAAGGCGATCCTACTATAGGAGGTTGGGACCTGATGAACGAACCTGAAGGTTTGGTCAACACTGCGTATCGTGATGCGGAACCTTGCTTCAGTTCTTTATCTGATGGCGGCGGATGGGCGGCAAAGATGTTCACCTATAGAGAATTTCTAAAGTAAGCATCACCCAATATGTATGTAATTTTCGTATTTAATTTAAAGCATACCTGTACCTACATGAATACGACGAGCACTGAAAATACTATTCAGGGCCTGATCATTTATTGTGCATATATTTCAGTAATATTAATGGATAATATTTCCGTGCATTAATTTAGGTTTTTCAACTGGATGGCAGCAGCTATAAAGTCTGTAGATTCCGGTGCATTAGTAACTGTCGGTGCTAATAATGCTTATGTTGCCACCGATGAGTTTGGAAGAACCAATTTTTACAAAGATGAGTGTCTTATCAAGGCCGGTGGAAAGAACACGGTAAGATATTAGCTGATTTCTTCGAAAACTTTTTTTTAACATTTTGTATTACATGTACCTCCTCTTAACGTATAACATGTGTAACGTACATGTATATAACATGTGTAAGACTTCCGGACAATGTGAATCCACAGTATTTCGCTTATATGCAAGCCCGATCTTCAGTCCAGTCGATTCTCCGTTTGGGATATAGGTTCAACATGACTTACATTTAATCTCTTTGATGCACAAACTCCATTCGTCTGGTACTTTCCTCTCTGGTCGGATAAGTTAGTGATTGGGTGACAGGCGGTTACTGGTATCTGGTCACCTCTATTTATCTCGTTGATCGGTGCCTGGAATACAGTAAGACTGCATTTCTGGCAGTCTATTTTCCAATATTGTCGGGAGGTGCACCCCATTTCTTTAGTAACTTTCTTCGCTGCTCAGATAAGTTATTTATTTGGCGACAGGCCGTATCTGTCAGCCGTATCTGTCGACAATTAGTGTCTGAAATACTGCCAGACCAGTTCCGGCAGTCTATTTGTGACTCTCTAGTCGGATAGCATACTGATTAGGTGACAGGCTAGACTGCATTTCCGGCAATTTTCTAAGGGAGGTCCCCTAACAGCCGAAATTCAATTGCTGTCTAGACGCAATTACCTTCATAACCCACTGCATATGAAAATAATATTTTTTTTATGTTATAGGGTATATTGGATTTTTACACTATGCATACTTATGCTTGGTCTGGTTGGAGCGATCTATCTCCATTTAAGGTAGGTAATTCTATCTTGACACCTTTTATGCAATTGCTAATGCCCCTTTCTTGGTGGGATCGCGACCGACACTTCGTGAGGGTTGTGGTAAAGGCACCGTTGCAAATGTTACAATTTTCGCATCGGCTTTGACACGTATGTACTGCGCTTGTCGCGGTAGCAGCGCAGTAAAGACCTTGGCGACTCCGTCACATTCTCGGAGCTTTCCAGGTGATATGGCAGACCCTTAGCGTTTGTTTAGAACATGCTCAAAGCAAACGCCGTGGCTCGCCGATCATTGGCGACCATGGATACCTCAGTACGATATCTGGCGTTTTCACCACGCTTTTGCCGCACTTATGGTGATCTTGACGCGCTCGAAGACCATTTTTGTCACCGTAATAGCGCAGTCAGGACGCCAACCCGGTATTGCCGATACGTAATGAATACATTAGATTAATCAAATTTATCTTTTATGGTGAACTCGATATAACACCACTGTAAATTGTTTACATATAGTACTGGGTATTGTATTTTATATTGTATGCCAACTAATAATATGTAAAGCTATCTTTATCGTTTGGTACCGGATGTAATTGTAGAACGCCACCTTTACAATTTCAGCACTCTGTTGGCGATTACAAGTTAGATAAACCTCTAATTGTAGCTGAATTTAGCACCAAGAAAAGTAACGGAATGACAGCACCACAATTATACCGTTATGTATATGATCATGGTTATAGTGGTGCTTGGACGTGGGCTGCCACTGATAATAGCGCTGGTACTCCCTGGGAGGATGAGAAAAAGGGCGTTGCAGAGATACGAAATGAAAAAGATCCTTTAGTTGCTTTTACAATTTAGATTAAAAATACAATATATTACATGTCTTGTTTTTTTTATTCTCATTCTATGCCGAAAATCTTTTGAAAAATCAAAGAAAAATGAAAAGAAATAGCCTAGTATTATCTCCACTTCTTCTTGTATTGTCGGTTCTTAGTGTGGATACTTGTGTTTTGGTGAACAATCGCAGAAGAATGAAATGATATATTATGTGGCCTAATAAATTATCAAAATTAGTCTATTACTACTAGTTGGTGATGTACTGAATTTTTGTTTCTTCCTAATGTCGCATTTTCTTGTTTTGTGGAAGTCGGCAGTCTAGATATTCGTGTTCGATACGAAATCCGCTTACGGTGCTATTTTACATCTTGTGTAGATGCAAAGTCTAATTTAATATCTACCCTCCTGTATTTTCGCCATAGGCCTACACTGAAATTGTGCGTTAACGTTACGGTTCAACTATAGCAAGGACCTTAGTTGAAATCTGTGTAACCTATTCATGTGACACACGAGGAGACAGACCACGATTTGTACTCCCTCTATATCCTACCTATTCCTGTTGATATTTTTTTTACCTAGAATCAAGAAGGGGTTTGAATGAAACTTTTTTGCCGGGTTTTTGTAAATAATCATAGTTTAGAGGATAAAGGATGAATTAGTAAAACATACATATGCAAGAGCTAAATCTGCATATTGCAATTATACATTAATTAACTTATCCGTACTATAATTAACTCTCGATGGCATCGCTAGCCTTATCTTGAGCGGATTATGACCCAATTTACTGCATAACTTCCCTTCACGATCAAATCAATAAATGGATAATCGAGACTATGCTTTTTATCGTACTAACTTTGGTAATGATGATCGAGGCTATGCGGAAATTTCAATCCCTTTTATCCAGTTCATATTGGATCAATTTGTCTGAAATTTGCAGCAAATTGCCTTTACATTATCTAATCTCCCATAATCTATCTTTAAAAGGTTGGTTTCGGTGACAGTTTTTGTATGCTTTTTCAAGAGTGTTTTCGAAAACCTTTAGTGTTCAGCTTCGTTCGCATTATTCTAGAGCAAGACACGCCCCTTTGTTACTCTGTCTGTAGTGGGAAATATTCCGCCAAACCAAAATTTATGAAACAGTTTGAGCCTGGCAAATAGAGCTGAATTAACATTTAAAGTTTGTGGGGAAATTAATTGTCGTCTGCATCAATATAATATTTTCAACCTGCAGTTGTCTCCCTTCTACTGTAAAATGTTTGCCGTCTCCAAATTATCGTCCGACAAAACTGGACATTGTTACGATAGATGCGTAATAAAGGTGTCATGGATCGGCAGTGACGAACGCAAAAGGAAAACACGAATTATCCCTCTATATAACTGCCTGAAGTTGTCTCCCTTCTACTGTAAAATGTTTGCCGTCTCCAAATTATCGTCCGACAAAACTGGACATTGTTACGATAGATGCGTAATAAAGGTGTCATGGATCGGCAGTGACGAACGCAAAAGGAAAACACGAATTATCCCTCTATATAACTGCCTGAAGTGACGAGTGTTAACAGATACACGGCCAAATTTCCGCTCACTAATAATTCCTGCGACGACCAAAAGTTGTTACTTCACTAACACATAAATAACTAATAAGATAACCTAATGGGCGAATTTCTGCTCACTAATAATTCCTTCGAAGACCAAAAGTTGTTGTGTGACACTGTGAGAGGATATCTGACAATTCAGAAATTAACTGTCACTAGAAAAGAGAAAAAGACTATGCATCACCATGTTTTTTATAAGGCATAGAAAGAAATAAAAACAAGGGAGTGTACGGACTATTTCTATTTTTCTCGTGTTCTCTTATTTAATGACACTCAATTACTTTATTAAATCGTCATATTAATATCTTCTGACAGTCCCACGTAGCAACATTTGGTCTTCGAAGGAATTATTACTGAGCAGAAATTGGGCCGTGTATCTGTACATATTATCACTCGTCACTTCAATCAGTTACATAGAGCGATAACTCGTGTTTTCCTTTTGCGTTCGTCACTTCCGATTCATGCAACCTTTATTACGCATCTATCGTAGCAATGGTCTCTGTGTTAAAATCATATTTAGAATGTGTTTAACCCGTTCTATAACATGATATAATGACTGACACTAATATTGTCCTTTAATTGTAAAAGTTTAAAATCATCAGACATGTTTCGTATTCTTTCCTGGTTTTGGGACCGGTTTGATCAGTCAATATGAGTTATTGATTCAGTTGAAGCGTTAGAATTACGTTTTCAGGTTCATATTATGAAAGCATCCGAAAAATGTCCACAAATCTCCTCACTTAGTCTTACAAAAACGAACTCAATTTGTTACCGTACTCAAAGAAGGATATTCTTACAGCAAACAATGAACGTTAGTCGTGTGACAAAATATCTATGGGTCTCTAGAAGCGTACTCCCTAACCTATTCGTATAATGCAATCACAAAAACACCTTTGTGGTCTTAAACTTTTGCAAATGGCAGTACCGAAAATATTCAATTATTGTATATGTATATTTTTATCCCAAAGTATCAACCAAGGACTAACTAGACCACATATGCATTCAAATACATATTATTATAGTTCAAAATATTACAACATATGCATTTTCTGAAGACAGGTGTTTCTTTTAATAAAACAGGGGAGGTCACTCTGAGTACACACTTCACAGGGAATGTCTTGAGAAATACAATTTATTGTTTGTTCTCTCGCCATTTAACGAACACTGATACTCGAAACGATGTAACTTTGTCTTTGCTGCCCTATACTGAATGGTATTCGTTTAGAATATGACCAAAGCTAAGAAAGTCAGAAGGCCAATTAGACAAACTCTAGCAGATATCTGTGTGGAGTGACCAGTAGGTGGCATGAGACATTCATCTTCCCAACCAATAGACTCATCCTGTGAATTTTGTTCAACTAGCCAATCAATAAGAGGTTTGAAATATTCCATGAGAGGTGCAGCGTCCATTTTTCTTGAGCCTACTATTTTCTCCATTGCGTATTCCCATGGTTTTGATGATCCTAATTTTAATACATCACTGAAAGATAACAACATTTATTTTGAAATAATAATTCAAGCGCCAATCGTACGAGCATGTGGCATTACATTGATATTAGTCTCAGTAATTTACCATCACGACCTACTAATGGCCATCTTCAATAGGCGTGATCTCGCTTTAACTCCATACGTCTTACCAAGCACTTCACGTAATACCGTATGACATCAATTGAAACAAATGCAAAATTTGAATGGTGATAAGTTCATTTAGAATAGACCATTTTGAATACGTTTTGGGACCAATATATTATATTTGAGTACTTTTGATCATCCTGCCCTTTAATCGAATCCACCCCTGAGCCAATTTCCTGCCTTACATAATCCATGTTCTATTAATTTTGCAATGTATCATAGTACAAACCTTAATAATTTTCCTGCCTCTTTAGATCTGTATATATCACAGGTATGAAGCGGTCCTGTTTGATTAGCTGCCTTACATAAGGCTTTGTGAAACTGGAACTGGATGATAAAACTTACAAAATATCTGAAACAAGCGTAAAAACGTAACCCATTTAGTACACAAGCACACAATAATAATTTGCCAGACATGGTAAGATACGCTTACAGTAGCTTCGTACCCGCTTCAGCTCCTGATTGCACACGCCCCTTTCAGGAGTTTAATCTAATATACATTTTGTGATTGGCCAAGTATTTAATGGGAAACCTAAACATCATCTTGTACAACTGAGCAGACTGTGGCGACAAAAAGTAAAAAGAAACCAAATTATAGGAGATGTGTATGCGTTAACTCGTCTTCGTGGATGCAGAACTGTTGGGCATTAATACAACATTGCCCTATTGAAAAGTGTCCCGCTACATTAGTCAAAAGTTACTTGATATGAAGTGAATTCAGTTGGTACATGATATTACCTATATTCGATGTATGTTTTACTGATTGTTTTACCTGATGTACGATGTGTTACTGAAATATGTGGTATTACCTGATATAAGATGTATATATTAGCTGGTATATTGTATTACTTGGTGCAAGCTGGTATATGTTATTACCTGATATACGGTTTAATAGCTGGTATATGATATTACCTGGTATAAACTGGTATATGGTATTACCCGATGTACGGTACATTAGCTGGTATATGGTATTACCTGATATATGGTGTATTAGCTGGTATATGGTATTTAGCACCTGGGTCAAAATCATCTTCACTTCTCATTACTGGTGGTGAAATTCCTTGATACTTACATCTTAAATAATTAAATATAATAATGTATGAAAGTTATTACCGTATTAGAAGGAGGAAAACGACATATTACAGGGGCATCTGAATTTTAGGTCGGGTGCATGTCCAACACTAAGCCCGCTATTGATTTTTATTCTGGAGTGGCTTAGTCAATAATGCAGCTAAATGACAGAAACCGAGTTAGACCCCGATGTTAACGGAGACAATTTCTCCCGATTTTCGACAGTTCACTTGAATTAAATAGTTTTGTTTGAAATAAATTAGTTGCAAAGTGTAACCCCACTTTAACATTGACAGATGCATATTGAATTACATACGCCTTTCAAGATGTCGAGTCACGCATGTCAATATTTCTGGTACATAGGGCTTTAACTTTAATGCTTGTCTGATGGACAATGTTAGTTACCTGAGTTGCCACCATTTTTCATTATATTGAGAAGGTGGAGTCTCTCCACTAAATACACTCCATCTCCATTGATCCATCAAATAACCAAATGGTAAAAAGGCGATTTTATCTAGAGCCATACTTAACATAAAATTAATATCACTCTCTGAAGATAAAAAGAACATGAATTTAAGATAAACGTCACATTAAAATTAATTCCAAATAAGTATCAGTCTCTAAAGATAAAAAGAACATAATGATCTTAAGATAAACGTCATGGTAAATTGAAATTAGTTCTAAATTGGTTTTAAATTTATGTATAGTTGCTAGTTGCAATGTGTTCTGAAAATAACTGTATATTACTCTGTTGATTTGCAGTTAGTCTACAGGTGTTTTAATTTCCTGGAATATATAATTAATAAGTGCATGAGAATGTATTTGAATTTGATAGCAATTAGTTTATACAGTCGTTGTTATTTCCCGAGAACGAGTTATAAATGAGAGAGAAGTGTACCTTTTGCTAGATGGGAGAAGTGGATCATAGAAGCTTATGATGGCAATATATTACGCGAGGCTTGATCGATTTGAATTCGTTTTGAATATGTTTGGAAGAATCTATACATACCTTTTGGTCTAATATACGCCTGGCCCAAATCTAAATTTTGATCAAAGCCTTTTGTACCAATACACACTTTATCCATTATATCGGTAATGTTCATTTTAGAATGTGCAAATTTTGATCAAGGCTTTTTGTACACTTTATCAATTATATCAGTAATGTTCGTTTTAGAATGTCAAATTAGAGTATGGTTATCCATAGTGTCTGTTACTTTATGATGCCATATCTTGATGATATACGTTTAATTTCTTGGTAACAGTCTACCGCTTATCTAATACGGTTTTTGAAATTATCGAAATTCAATCCTAAATGGTCGTCAATAATATTATATTTTGCATCAGTTTGGAATTTTTGCAACTAGATGTCAGTCTTTCATCATGTCAGGGTGTGGGGCGGTGACTCCGTGAGTAAGAAGTTGGCTTGCTAACATCGAGGCTCCATGTTCGATCCGGGTGTTGATCAAGTAAGTTATATCGGGTTATTCCGACGACCCCCTTGTCACAGGTGTAGGACAGGGTGTATGACATGGGGGAATGTTCGGATGTTACGAAAAATTAATCCCGACGTCCCGTGTAATCATTGGCGTGCACACAAATGAACCCTTGGCAGTTGAAATTCAATATAAGAGTAGGTCGTCGCGCCACTCTCCGGCCAAATTTGTCTTCCTAACCCATTGTATGGCGTAAGTCCGGCGTCATTAGACAAGTTGGTGCAGAACAGTAGGACGTTAAACCCCATTTCATTTCTTTCCATTTGATCATGGGAATGAAATTTACGATATTTTTGATAAATTGCAGTGTTGGTTGATACGAAAAGGTAACGTTAACCTCTATTTCGCTTCTCTTCATTTTATAATGGGAATAAATTTACGATATGTTTGATAAATTGTGGTGTTGGTTGAAACTAAAAGGTAACTGACAGTAAAATGTATCTTTGATAATAATTTATATCTGAAGAGAAGATTAACACGAATCTGTCGCATTTTTAAAATTTCCCAAGAGATAACTCCTACGTTTTGTTAAATGTCAGTAGAGAATATAGATATTGGTTCCTTAGACGTGTTAAAACATTAATAACAACAAAAAATGCAATTGGGTTTTATTTTTTTCTGCTAATGAAAACCGGCATACGTCACGTACTGTGGTATGGGGTAAAGTTTGCCCAGAAAGTGGCGCCATTGTCTACTCTTTTAGCAAAATCCAACTATAAAAAATTCTTTTACGTGCACGCCAATGTGTGTACACGGTACATGGGTTGGTCGTTCCAGTTGAATCAGTAGGCTCTTTTCTTAATTGGGAAACCACACCGGAAAATCTGTAAGTAAAAGTTAGCGAGCCAGCGTCTTGCTCATTGGGATCTTATAATAACAAAGAAAAACAGTTATATAATATGGACGTGTTATTTCTAAACTAAAACAATGACAATCTTTACAATATATTCTATTGGATATGTTTACAATTCGAGTTCTCTAGATATCATTGATTATATTTGAATATACGTCTGGAAAGAAATTGTTCTTATCTGAAAACTTCCTCTCATTTTTACTACATATTTAGCTAATGGACCCAGGGCATCTAGGACTTTAAGAATATGTTTATAATTGATATGCACTACAGAGTAAAACAACGTTTACTGTTGGGGGTTTTCATTTTTGTTTTTCAGATGACCTCGTTCATAATCACTTTAACCAATGTTTATCAAAGCGTACGCTGACATTTAGCTTTATTCGCATATATAAAATATGTCTTACCTTTATCATCAACCACGTTTTTTAAAAGGTTTATTTTCTGTAAATGTTTGGGTGTAGACACGGATAAAGCAAGAACATCTCCCACAGCTTCATGGAATCCTATATTAGCAAAAGGTTAATGGTACAATTAATCTCCTTTTGAATGGCTTAAAAGGGTGATATTCAAGTTCCGCTATCGTAAGTTGGTGTTAACTAAGTGTGTCTGCAGTTGCAATATGCGTACAATATGTTAGCATATCACGATAGTATTATGAACTTGGTAAATTAAATTTTCAAGAACTGTTAAGGTCCACGATCAGATATTATGAACTTGGTAAAGTAAATTGTCAATAAGTATAAATGTCAACGATCAGTTATGCCGTAAAATGGTTATCAAGCTGAATATGCCAAGAAGCAAGAGCAAGAAATTAAATGTCAAGTAGAATGATAAAAAAGATAATTTTCAAATTATTAATTACCCTTTCAACGTAATATATAAAATCGAGCGATTAACCCAATTTTACACGTGTAGTCACTGTAGTGGCGTAATTCCGAAACCGGAATTGGTAGTACAACGCTACAGGGTCTATATTATGTTGTGGTAACGATGTGAGACATAGCATATTTACTCGTCCATGGACTTCTATTTGGTATTATTGTTTTCACAGTTTTTGTTCAAGGGGTACACTTACTCTTAACTTGACTATTACCCTTTATGAACCCCCTGTCTCTGATTAGCGATCGGGATTGATTTTTTACTATATTTGCATTCGTATCCCACCAAGGACTATGTCAAATCAATTATTGATCGTTTCCAAACGTTTTGTTTTATACTAATACTGATGCATATCATAATATGTGCATCTCTTGGCTAGAAATTAAGAGCCATTGACCCCACGGGGTCTCCCTATCTATTACCTGTTTGTTATAGAAGAAGTCGTTATAGAAGGAGTCGGTCCGTGAAATCAGTATATAATAATTGAGGGATTTGGGCAGTATGTATATTTATGTATATAAATACCTGGATTTGCACCATTTTGAAATACAATAGGTTTATCTTTATACATTAGATAATATTCTATATGTCCCATCTCATGATGAACTGTGATCAGATCAGACATTGTTACATCAGTACATTGTTTTACTCTGTAATAATAAACGAAATAGTTAAATAAGTGAGATCGCGAAGTCTAGAAATAATTGTAAACTTCTGTAATGCGATAAGAATAAGTTAATTAAGCAGTATTGTGTGCGATTGAAAAGAAAAAATCAATATGACCTACATTAAGGCCAAGAGACAGCTATTTGGGTCATGAACTTCCATATTTAAAAATAGCTATAATATCCGATCACGTTCAACAGACATTTTATCACTTGGAATGCCTGTAATTGTTTGAATATTTTTCAACTGTGATACTTCATGTTATAAAAGATCCGACTATGGTTATCGCCAAATGTTAAAATATGGGCGTTTGTGAGAATATTTTTATATCTAACTCCTTGAGTGCATCTTTTTGCACTTAAGATCTTCAAAGAACAGAACACAAAAAAGTATTTGTGATTAAATTCTATCCATATACTGAATGATGGTCCCAACCAAACAGTAACCAGATAAACCACGCGGACACACCCTTCACAGAATCAATCCAGTCTTCAGTGTACACCAATATAAGATTTAAACTTGGTGATTAAAGCGAGTAGTATAT
Source organism: Patella depressa (assembly GCA_948474765.1). Classification (NCBI taxonomy): domain Eukaryota; kingdom Metazoa; phylum Mollusca; class Gastropoda; family Patellidae; genus Patella; species Patella depressa. The sequence goes on from OX419719.1 coordinate 54,840,887, forward strand.
GGATGTTCTATTTATCAATCTAAGAAAAAAATCAATGAATGCCTCATTATTTTGCCGCCTTACATATATTTTCCTTTTTTTATAAAATAGAACGGTATCACTTGTACATTTCATTTGAAGGTCGAAACGTTAAAACAGTTAAATTAAAATAAATTTATGTAGGATGAATATCAAAAGTATATATTATTTTCCATTTCTTAAGATCATTGAACCTAAGCTCCGGGGACATAAATAAACATGTAGACGAATTAAGTGATACAACCTTTTTATTCTCTTGTAAAAACTATTCATCTGAATTATTAAAATGATCTATTTGAGGAGTATTATAGCCGAGATCATTGAAGACAAATATATACATAGTAATGTTCTCCTATATTCTCTGCAGTAATTGGGTATAATATTTTACTAAATAATAATGATTAAAGGTTAAAGGACATCACGAGAACATCGAAATCTCGGAATTAAGTTTCTATTTTTTTATATAAATACCTGAAATCTTTCTTATTGTAGAAATTCCAGGCCGAGGCGTGACATTGAACTTGTCGTCCTTTCGGCTTCTCTATCATTGAGTGTTCCCAGAATGCTTTCGGCATTTTTAACATTCCCAGTGATTGGAAGAATTCGTCTGATACTTGAAACATCTTCAGTGCCGTATAATTCTACAAAAATATCAAATACAAAAATGTATTGTAATTAAAGTTCCTATGAAAACTTAAAATAAATAATATTAATTGAAAGCTACCTGAAGTGTCATCGGGTATTCTGGGTTATAACAAATGATTTTAAGATAATGAAAGTTCCTTGATATTTTCCTGTCTCGTTTTCGTATATAGCCAGTGACGAGAGACGCGGGGACTGCGTTTATTGTGGTAGCAACTTGACTTGACAATCGAAGCGTCGGTGTCAAAACATCAACTCTTAACACATACATAACAATGAGTCACGTTTTGGTGTTGTTTTGGGTTTTTCTGGGGTTTTTTTAATAGAATAAAGTAACTTGGTCGAATGTCTTCAATATATTCAGTTTTCATTATCCATTGAATGCATGATAACGTAGGATATTTCATTATTTTAGCGAACATCGTGTTTGAAAAAATTGAAGTTTAAATCAAATCACATGGCCATTTATGAAATAATTGTTCAGTTATTATATGCGCGTCTTGATAATCGCTACGAACTGTTCCAACAACAACGAAACAATTGAAAGTTTATTAAAAGAACTAAATCGCAATATTTTCTGTAATATTAAAAACTCGAATTGAAATTCAACATTGGTCCATTTCTCTCAATAGTGATGTCTATCACAAGAGTTGTGTTTTCTATGGTTTCGCGTGCATTATGTAATTCTAATAACAAAATGCACCCAAAACAAAGAAAACGTGTCCTACAAGATAGTCCCGAAGTAATCAGTAATAAGTGATTCACCAGCTACAAAATAATAGTAAGGACACGCGTAGAAAAGGTGTATTAGAAATTACGATAAAGCTTTTAAAAAATGAATATAAATCCCTTTATATACATTCATATGTCATTAATGCGCGCTTTTAGAACCATTTCGTCTATTGTAACGTTCCAAAGAATAAGAGTTATAGTAGTCTTTTAAAAACGATTAAATAATTATTTCAATGAAATATGTCCGCCGCTGCTCCTTGAAATTAATTACATTAGTTCAGATATTATTTGTTGAACTGACTGACATTCTATTTCAGTTCATAAGTAATAAACGTCTGAGGCAATATAATGGTCATATAGACTTAAAGATACGTTCCCGTGTAGAAACTAAGCGATTTGATGATGTATTTGTACTTAAAGCATATTCAGACTAATTAATGTATCAAAATTTGACTTCAAATCCTTCTCAATACATTGTTTACGCGAGGGAATAGCTCTGCTATATTTAAAAAAAAAAACTTTAAAAAGAGGTCATGTTTGTGTCACGTGACTTAGCTGACAACCTACCTAGCAACGGGTACGACGTCGGAGGATAATTCATTGCATACACATGACGATGCTGTCTTTAATCGCTATCCATTTATCATAAATTTCGAAGTCTAATTAAATTATCGGATTATCCCCTGCCCACTTCTTTTTCCGTGATTTTTATCTCAGAAAGTGTTGTATGTCTAACACTACATAATACATGTATTTATCAACATGAACTGGCGACGAGTATTTTTTAATAAATCAGTATTTTTCTAGTACGATTAGATATTTATACTTTCCATAAATATCAAAATTGAAAATAACTACCCGATAAATACTTTTCTGGGAACGTCGTATCTTTAAAGGTGCGGAACATCCATGGACTATTTTAGTGAACAAAATCGTTATCCAAATTTCGTGCAACTATCTAATAAAGCAGACTATACACTATCAACTTTTTGGATTCATGTTATGGACGTTTGTTTGTGTCTGTTCCATTTGAAACCTGACAGGTTGGCCAAAGTTTGGCAAGTTTACACAAAGTAAACATTTCTTCATCATGCCGAGCAACAAGTTTTCAAAAAATGCATCAAATGCAATTCTTGTTGCCGTGTTGGTGAGCGTTCGCCGACATTTAACCAATAAGAAATGAGTTTGAAATCAGCTGCCATGCATTAATTTATTTGAACATGTACATTGATGAAATGTTGGTCAACATATTACAGAGAGGGACAATCGTTATGTTAATTACCGTCCATCGATATTTTTGTTGCACACCAAATCTTTATCCAACTTAAAGAAAGGTAGGGATGGGCCCGCCCGTCAAACAGGCCAGGGATTCTTTACTTTCGTTAAGGTATAGCCCTGTTATTCAATTATTGCGATCCGATCCAATCGGCTCTAGTTGGTAGGAGCAACTTTCTCACTGAAATTTACTTCTATACACAGACAGCCTTTAAAAGGTGTGATATCTCCTTTTGTTTATACATGTGGAAGTTTTAGAAATTCTTAATTATTACATAAACAAAAATTTTCATCATTACATCCTACTTCGTGTTATTGCCAAGTATGGGTCATCACAAACATCAAAAACGTCTTCTTTTTGGCTTTCATAAGAAAGTTAACTCCAGGCTTTGAATTATTTATGACCACATTATTATACTCATAAATAAAACTGTCTCGTTTTATGATAAGAAACCATGTACCTTTCTTTAAAGCCTTCGATGTGGGTTTTATTTGGTGTTTTTGTTTTAAGTGCACCGTATTGAACTTGACCTGACTACCCTCGGGAATAGTTTAGCATCAGGTAATGGTATACGCGTCATGATTGGGACCATATGTAAGTAAAAACACATGGAAAAACAAAGAAAATCTTCGATTGTTGACAATGAGGTGTTAATAGAATTCTTTTATTATCTTAGATAGATTTTTTATGTAATGAAACAAATAGTTTTTGTGTGTGATTTTTTGGCTTCTGGAATTCCAATAGAAAAACAATAAAACGTAAAATGAATTCAGTTTTACTATTTAATTACACACCCGACAGAACCTAAACTAGACTTATGTCGCTATACAAACCAATAGTTGTTAAAGATAGTTTTCTTTCATAGCTTACATAAGGTCATATTTTCCACTCCAATTCTTGATTTTATATATAGTTTTAATAAAAGAGTCAAGTGGCACGGTTAGGTTTCTACTTGTACATGCGTGATAAGAAGCAGTGTCGCCTGTCAAATCTAGTGGGTTTCATATTGCATGAGGTGGGAGGGGGGGGGGAAATACTGTCGCTTGTAACATTTCTAGTTTGGTAGTGTATTTTAAAAAAGTAAAACTATGTTTAATGGCCAGAATTGGTCAAAGATCAAAGATGTTATTTAAATACCTAACATTAACATAGGTTTACGTTGGTTGTGAAGAGTATTCAAGTTGAAATGGAACGTATTATTGTGACGTCTTTTAACCCTTAACCGGTCAACGTCATTTTGACGTTATGACGCCAAGTGGTCAGGCTAAAAACTAACTAACGTGAAATGTTTTGTATGCCTATTACACTCGACTACTGCAAAATAATTATAAGTGATAGACTCTTGACACCAATAAAAAAGTTGAAGAAGAGGATAAGTTGATCTATAATTTGCATATCATTTTAAATCATTTTAATAAGAAATATCGTCTTCAGAATCGGCGTAATCGATAAAATCCCAGTCAGAATCGTACATAGGCATTTCAATGACTTTGAGGGTCTTTAACATTCCCGACATCGTTAGATTACGTTTTTTGTCAAAACTTGTTGAACGAAGACATGTTCCTGTCTGAGACGCATGCGTGGTGATATCAATTAAATACGAAACTAAATACCCAAATGCGGCTTATAAAAAAGGTTCTTGCTATAGTCGCAAATATGCGACCGTGACCACTTTTGGATATAACGTTGTGGTGCAAATATGCGACCCTGACCGGTTAAGGGTTAAAGTCGACATTGCCATGAGATAGACTGAATATGACGTCATTTCCGAAAATTATGCGGACGGATTTTGTCACCTGTTTATTGAGTTTTTATTATACCATACCTGTTCTTTCATGGCAGGCGTGACATCCACACTTTCCTTGTCATAAGGTTGTAAAAGATCTAATAAACTACCCCATTGTTGTGACCACATGTTTCCTGTAAATAAACTCAACATATAGGTAAACATATATTTATGGAAATATATATGTTTATAACACGTGATTGTACTTACAGCATGTATATTTATACTGACCCTGGCGATTTATCATTTGTTAGGAATTAGGTTCTAAACCTTAGGACTACAATCTCAACGGGAATTGTATTCCAATATTTGAAATTCTGATTTTTATTTAAACTATCAATACAGAATATCTTTACATTCTTAAAACATACAAATTTCTACGAATTTTATACAAATCAATCAAACATCGTTTGATATTTTTGTGACTTCTTTCAGTAAGTTTTGACAACGCCTAAAAATCGAAGCGGAATTTGTTATCTTTATGTGTTGTAATTACAAAGCTTAAAAGCAGAAACCAGAATCGATATCAAAAACAACTTAAAAAGAAGTAGAACAAATCTATCATAATGTAATTATGTTTATCGCTATCTATAACTATTCTTAAATTCCAATTCAATTTTTAAATATAATTCTGTATAACGAATGTCGACAGAAAATGTTAAAAGATAAACCAATCTCGGCTAATCTGAACAGCCATTTTTGTTTATCGTAACTAATGCAAATTTCGTTTGTTATTCGTTGATAAAAAGATACGAAATGAAATGAAATGGGGTTCAACGGGTTGTTCTGTGCCATACAGTGTGCTATGAGATAAATTTTGCCCGGGCAGCGCCGCTACGGCCTACTATTATATCGAATTCCAACTGCCAATGTGTACCCGGGACCTCGGTTTTTCATTCCATCAGAACGTCTAGACAGCTGTCCTTGTCAGGCCCTCCGTCCTGCATCACTGACAAGGGGAAACCACCCCGGGAAATCCATTGCAGGGAACAAACCACCTCCAGGCTAGTGAGCCAGCCTCTAACCCACTTAGCCACGATAAAAAAAATATGAATTTTTCAAAGATATACTACAATTCCATCTTATCATTTGAAATCTTAAAACTCTGCCAGCATCATTTATATAACTTTTGATTAGAAAATAACAAGGGAAACTTTTTTATTTAGTTGTAGATATCATTAAAACACGATATAATGTTATCAAATTGAACAATATTCTTGATGATATTGTCATGAACAAAATCTACTGGATTACCGACCAACTGGCCAATAGAATCCTTTTAACTTTTAGTGCGTGATTTGATAATCGCATGATAGTGTCTAATGTTGATAGTTTGCATAAATACTATTTTTAAAATATAAATATTTAACAAAAAAAAAATATTATTCTGTCAGACTATTAAAGTTTATCTTTTTGAAAAAAATATGGGCGTTAACATAATATAGTTAAAATATATAAAAATGACAAAACAATGATAAATATTGAAATTTACATTGATACCTGATAACTTTACTCACCAAATAAATGGGCTGGTATGTGACCCGAGGTAGGAAATTTATCCTTTCCGTAAACCGACATTAATTTTCGTCTCACAAAGGCATGTAACTGTTTATATAAAGGGCCGAGTTGAATAAATAGATCTTCTATATCTTGTTCAAAAGTTTCACTTTCGTATTTAGATTTCCAAGCCGCTGCCGTATCGCTATAGCCTGGTAAAAAAAGACAACCATTGTTAAAGGAGCTAAGTCGCAAGAAAATGTACACAAATGGGTCTCAACGCTTATAATAATGTAATATGAATGTATATAAACTGCTATACACTCAATCGCTTCTGTTTTTACTGTTCCGAATTGAATGGCAGTCGTTGGCATCTGGTTATTCCTGTGTACACGGGAACCGGAAGTATTATCCTACATGGGATCGAGTCGCTTGATACAAATGGTGCTCGAATGCATTCTGACAGGCGAATCGTGCGTCATTTTTCACATTTTCATTTTGTCTTAAATATTTGATAACAGAAGCCTAACTTTTTACGGTAAGATAACAATATCAGTGTGGATTTGAACTGACCAATAAGTCGTGTTTGCAATGTCGAAGACTGTGGGTGGTATTAAGTTAAAGACTTGGCTCCTTTAAGGCCAGGGTATTAAAGAGATTACTAGAAAACGGTCGCCAGCACATAATACATATCGTTGTCTCTTGACAACAGTTTCTAGTCTTGAACATACTGGCTGTAAATAAGATCCAGTGTGACATGACTTATAGCAAGTATGCGTATTTACTTCATCAAGCCAAAGTTATATCTTGTAAACAAATAAGTTCACATTTTCGTAAAAAAAAAAAAACAGTTCCTGATCTTTAAACTATTATGCTACTTTCGATATATGGAATGAGCTGTATTTTCCTTTCGTCTGGACAATGACACATCCATGGGGCTATTTCAAGTCACAGATCAAAATGTTCATGTAATTCTTAACGTAAGGTTTTGGGATACGGCGGAGTCCACGAAACCTAACATGGAATTCCGAGGGTATTAACATTTTTATACTGATCCATATAAGTAACTGTTGACAATAACAGATTTTGTAATAATAACAAAATATATTAGTAGATAAATCATGACCCGCTATGAAAAGAGTTAGATATATTTATGCGCTGCTAACATCCAATTACTAGCGGACAGATTTTTTAATGAGATTTTCAACCAGTTTTTAAGGTCAACTCAATGGGGATGGGCCTTAAATTTGTGGTCAAGTTTTACTGCAATTTTATAATGTTATGATAATGAATTATATTATGTAGCTAACCTTACCGCCGTCTCTGTGAGCTTCATTTATTAATTCAACAAATTCAGAATAAAGATTTTTCATCTTTTTCCCAGTTACATCTCTCCATTTCACCCACACTTCTTGTAACAAGTCATAATCACGTGATGTAGCCAATAACCTCGTTAATCCTACAATACAATATATAATCCCAGCTAGTGAAAGTAATGGAAAATACAATAACCTCGGACAAATCTTAGGTAGAGAAAGCAAATATAAAATGCGTTTGCCTCAGAAAAATTTTAGCTAGAAAAAATAAAGGCAAAATTCATTAATCTCAGACTAATCTTAGCCAGAGAAAGTAAAGGTGAAATACATTAATCCTATAGCTAATGTTAGACAGAGAAATACATTAAACTCGGCCAAAGCAATGTCAAAACCCCGAAAAACATCTTGGAATTCATTTATTTCAGTTTTTAGCTTTAGTATGATACTTACTGAACATTTCTATTTCCAAAAGATTTAGAAAATTTCTTGAAATCCGTCTAAACTTTACGTTTTTTTGTAAATTGACCAATCTATATCTATTTTTCGTTTCGGTTTTTTATACCAAAGATCTGGCAAGTTGTAGTGTGTGTGTGGGGGGGGGAGGCATCATTGACGACTCTATGATTCATTGATAATTCTATATATAGTAGGATATCCACAGTTCAGTGCATCGCACGTCAAGAACTCGCGGCAACAGATCGTTTCGTTGGCTAACCCAACACACCAATCAGAACACACCAATAAAAACTCTTCCAGATCTTAGCGTAGTAAAGACAAGAAAAACGAAATTTTGAACTATATAAACGAAACGAAATAACCCAACACACCAACCAGAACGCGGATGATATAAAAACTCGTCCAGATCTCAGCGTAGTAAAGACAAGAAAAACGAAATTTTGAACTATATAAACGAAACGAAATAGGATCTGTGTTTTAATCAGATTGTAATGAGACAAACTGGTTACAATAATTATATTACCTGGTTCTAGGGCATGACAATCACCGGTTGATAAACACACTTTACCACCGCTATATATCTCCTCCATTTCAGACATTACATGATTTAACTACAATATAATATAATAATCTATAAAGTCTTTCCATTTCAGGCATTACAATATAATATTATTAACTATACAGCCTGCCCATTGAAGGCATTACATAATAATATAATACAATATAATATAATAAGATATACAAGATTTAAATGCAACATAATTTAACTCCTTAATTCGCCTATTTCAGATATAACATGATTGGTAAATCAACATCAATACATTATTTAATAGACCGTATTACAGCGCTGTCTCTCCTTGTCAAGGGAGCAGGGCATGAGGGGCTGACAAGGGACGGGACATAGCCATTCGACTAGGAACGAAACTCCGAGGTACCCATTAATGTTGGCACGCATTTCAAAGAATCTTTGGCAGTTTGAATTCGAGCAAGAATAGGAAATAAAGGCAACCCATGCAATATTTCCCTCCTATCACCGTGATGTATGTGTGTCTTTATTAGCCCAATAGGAGCAGAACAGTAGGACATTACATGTAGCCCAGTTTCATAGAATTTACGTAATCATTAAAAAGAAAGAATATAATAGGAATAGCGATAAACGTCTTGTCAACATGTCAGACATTTTCAGACTAACACTAACATACGTTTTGTTGGGGGGGGGGGGCAACCATAGCGTATAATTATAATACTATGGCTAGAAAATTTTGCACGGAAACAGGCGTTTCCGCCTACTCTTCGTCGAATTCCAACAGTCAAGGATCTTTTATGAACACTCCACTACAATAACCTCTGACATATGAGTACCGAGCTTGCAACATTAAAAATAACTATAGCAGATCAATCATTATAATTGGGTCCAGATTTCCGTTACTTCTTTAGGTATGTAACATATTTATATACAAATGTAATCGGAAATGTCATCAAGAACAAAGAATTTGCGAGTAACAAAAAAAAAATATTCTAGTTCAAATTAGGTTAATTAATTAAGAATTTGTGTCAACTATATATAGTATGTCAAACTGATCCCGCAGTGAATATTCGCTTGGCCGCTACAATCACTGATAAGCATGACAATTGACATCGACGAGGCTTAACGAGTACGGCATATTAACTTTTTTACTCCGACAAATTAAATTCTCAAACATTTTTTTGAGGTAAAAGAAAAATAAATAAAGACGTTTGAAGTATTTGTAGTTAAAAAATATTTCCTATTTAGTGTAAATGGGTATTAAAATGAGTAAAATGCATCATTTTGTCCGAAGCAGTTAGGTGTTAAGTAAACATTGCACGCGCCGTTGAGCCAATGACTACGAGGCGTGCAGTCAACGCACGTGTTTTGGACAGGCATCCGTTACAGAGATAATTCGTAAGTAATTCTCTGTGAAACAGATTGATAGTATGTATATAATCTATGATAATTCCGTCATTTAATCAAAATAATTTACATTAGTTGCTGTATTACAACGGTTGAACTAAAATAGAAATGAAATGAAATGGAATGGGTTTAACGCCGTTCTGTTCTGCTACGACTAGGTTAATGAAGACCGGCATGCTATGGGGGAAATTTTACCCGGGCAGAGGCGCTACGACCGACTCTTATGTCGAATACCAACTGTCAAAGGTTCTTTAATGTGTTCACCAATGTGTACACGAACATATACAGGCGCGGATCCAGGATATTTTGCAGGGGGGGGGGGGGTCTAGGTTTGATAATTGCTTAACCAAAGGCGCTCAACCAATTAACGGGGGATTTGGGGGCCCTCCCCCAGAAAAATTTGGTAAATTAAATTCAATTTGGTGCATTCTGACGTATTTCCGGAAGGTAAATTCCAAAATTACATGTCTAAAAATCGCCAAAAAATCGCATAAAAATTGTCAAGCCTGAGCAGGGGGTGCCCCCCCCCCTCTGGATCCGCGCCTGATATATGTTAACCATTGCAAGGCGCTGACAAGTTCTGGGAACCACGCAGGAAAATCCAGATGAGCTCTCTCGGCCAATGCAGGATCGAACACGGGACCTCCAGATTAGCGAGCCAACATCTTACTCACTGAGCGATCGCGGCTCCCTTAAACAAAAATAGATATTTTGGGCCATATTGATAAACTATCGATGCTTACCCTCTGTAATTTCGATTCATCTTTCATTGCTGCTATTCCTATATGAGTTATCTTCTTGAACTGTCGAACTATATAAGAATCTTTCAACTTTTCCCAATCAAATCTAGCATTCGCTTTTCTGGCCCACTCTTTCTCAATTTGAGCAACCTCTACACTTTTATTGACCTGAAAATATAGACAACAATTTTCAAAATGCTTCTTGGTGGATTTCTGAAGGGCGTATGGCTCCATAGTTTGGACATTGAACGGCAGTCGTGAGTTCATTTTACAGGTTTTTTTTATTATTTGTCGTCTGTGAATCAACCATTACAATAACTTCCACATTGTGTTGTAGGATATGTTTTTATTTGTTCGTTACAAATGACGCGTGAAACCAAAGACTAATCGACTCGTGTAATGATTTTAAAGTATTCAATACATCTTCAAGATATATAGACAACATAAATAATGATTAAAAGCCAGAACTGAATCCTATAATTAGTGATTTTAATTCCAGAACATAGGTTTAGCTCCTTTACTACTTATTTTATCGCACCTACTTCAAGGCTCTAGTCGATTCGACTTTATTTGTAAAGGATACTATAATTCTTATACTTTCATTGATACATGTATTTTATAATTGGACGTTGAAATTATCAACCAGAATCGATATGAGTACATCAAGTTGTTTTACTAAACATATTAAACATAACACCGTAAACGGGGTATTTACCCACAATTTCTTTCACATTTATTCAATACCAAAACTTCTTAAAAATCGTCTAAAATCACCCCAAATCATATAATTTGTACTTTTGTCCAGTTTAAAGCTGACCGTTTAATTCTGATAATAACTGTTCAAGTTATAAGCAGTACAGTGTAAGGAACTGTTGATAAAACACTATTCGTAAGTAGAAGGTAGGGTTTGACGTCTAGTGCTTTAGTCGTTATGAGACTAAAGCCAGGTTGACACTTGCACGACTTTTGGCCACGATTTTGTCGTGCCCATTAGTGTCCCCATTGATACGAACTGGCACGACGAGTTCACGCATAGTTTGCGCATTGTTTACGCACTTCCCGCATTGGCACGACGAGTTTGCGCAAATCAGACGGTGTCGTGCCGACTCGAGTCGTGCCAATGCGTGCCACGGAATCGTGCAAGTGTCAGCCTGGCTTAATATTATTTAAGATGTATTTCTCTATTGTTATATGTGCAATCGTAGGGGACGAAGTTTTTCTGGACAGCGGGGTTTCCGTCTATTCATTTGCAAATTCCAACTGCCAAGGGATCATTTAGGTACACGGGTCCGTTCGTTCTTGAGGCTTAAAGGGACAGTCCCGATAAGAACAGAGTCTCAAAAATAAAAGTTCGAGTACATATGAAATTTAAACGCCAAAATATAGGAGAGTGGTGTATTGGCCTTGTCACGAAATTTCAGCTCAAAATATTGAGTCGTTTGGATGTGAACGTCAAAACTGCTTATCCGGACACGTAACACTTTTAAGATTCCGGGTCAATTTTTTCATTGGTGACCTGATAATGAATTCCCGTTTCTTGAGAGGTCTATATAGTGAATGGCCCATGTGCTGTACTTGATAGCGAAAGATAAATTTCAACTACACATTATTTTTATTTTAAAGAAAGCTGGTTTTACAAAGATATCGCATAATGCAGCTTTGGACACTGGTCTTAATTTCCAGAAGAAGACTGACGCGTTTAAGTTGTTTGCAAACGAATCACAAATATTGAGTTAGTTGTTGGACCCTTTGGAAGGTGATTTTAAGGGATTTTAATACAACATAATGTAGTTATATTCTTCAAAACTTTATCGGGATTAGCCCTTTAACGTCCGCTTTTACTGAGATTGATATCACATATAAATTAACTACTTGAGTTGATATACATTATAAACAAAATATTTATGAGATTCTCTAAGCATTTAAGCCCATACACCAGTTTTATATAAGGTCTTCGTTTTCTGTCTTTATTCTTAGGAGATGAACAAGCGTTTTAACAGCTGGGGTTTTACAGTTGAGGTAATGAGGAATGAATCTGAAAAACTGAAAGTATTTGTTTATCGGTGGGAATTAGCGTGGTGGTATAAGTAGTAGATTTGTGTCAAGTGCAATTATCATAGTGTAAAAAAACAACCTAGGTTGTAAGTAAGTACTAAAGGAAGTAACTACTAACGTTAAATGACAGTAATTAGTTTTAAGGTCACGCCACTTAGACTCACCGCAAGAAAAAAACGCAATTAAATAGTGATGATAGACCTAATGAGGAAACAAATCTTAACTTAATAAAGTATACAAGAACATCGTGAATAGCTTCTCTTTTATCTAAATAGGAAATTAGTTTGGGATTTTCGTGTAAAAGTTCTTATAAAACAAACATGAAAAATCTCGCTGTTTTGCTAGTATAACTATACAACTTCAGCATGGTCGAAAATAGCCCCCAACCCAACCAAAGAATTTTGACTTCTTTAATTTCAAGCGAGAGAGAGAGAGAGAAATGGGGTTTAACGTCCACTCGACACAAACTAGGTCATTTTGGGACTAACATATGGTTTCATTTTATTTCAATTATTCGCTTGCGCGTAGGGGTCTTTAGCAGTGGGAGGAAACCGGAGTGCCCGGAGGAAACCCACGAGTGTGAGAAGGCGCCCCTATCTCCATGCCACATACGCACACACCAGGGCTCGAAACCACAGCCGCAAGCCAGAGGTGACCGGCCAGCTAGAGGTCGAAGCGCGGCACTCTAGACCACAAGGCCATCCCAACCCCCTTAATATCAAGCCATTTACATACAAAGTGAACTATACTAATTAAATGATAAATTTCAAATAGGGCATTAAATGAGAAAAAACGGGTATTCTAGCTTTTCTCGTGCACGACCATCGTAGCTATTTAATTTTATCCAGACCACAATCAAGTCTCCATGGCGACGCTTAACGTCCACTAAAAATTCAATAGAAAAATGGCTAATCGAAACTATGTTTTTTATCGTACCGACTTTAATAATAAACTATACACATACACATAGAAAACAGCTACTGATTTATTTAGGCGACGTTTCGAAGAATATTATCTCAACGTTTTAAGCTAATATAATAACCAAATTTGAAGTAACATATATAAACAAAATTACAATAACAAGGTTGAAATGATGATCGAGACTAGGCTCAAAATTCAATCGCTAAAATCTCGGTTTAAAGTTGACCAATTTGACTGAAACTTTCAGCAAATTCCTTTTATATTACATGTATCTCGTTTATAACTATCATAGCGAGAATTGCCAGCTCATTATCTAATCTCCCATGATGTGTCTTTAATGTTAACATTTCGTTGAAAGAGAAGCCACTTATAGTTTTAGCTGTATAAATATAAAGAAGAATGCCAAAGAGCTTTAAAATATTTAAATGAAAAACAAAATCAAGCGGTAATGTAGTCTAACTTTCAGGCATTTGCAATTTTCGTCGTAAGATAAAGATTAATATGCTTTTTTAGTCGTTTAATATTCTCTTTCATATTTGAACTTTAAATCATTAAATCAGATATTTTATTTTAATGGCATTAAAGAAGGTTTTCACAACTTTTTTATAATGATTGCCCAATTACATCATGAAACAATCAACAACGGGTTTACAAATCCATTACAACTAAAGTGTTCTTTCGAACCTGGAGGCGGAAGGTGGGTGGTATGCGTTTTATATCATTTGGCATTGGATGGTTTCGACCCGAAGCTTGTATACGTGACAATGAGTAGGTTAGCCCATGTGTTAAAGGGCCAGTCTCGATAATAAAACTGCCTAATTTTGTGTTAAACTCCTTTAAAATCCTCTTAAAGCCGAGCAACTTACTTAATACACGTTAGTCTCTAGTTGGAAATGAAGACCGGTGTCCCAAGCTGTATTATGAGGTGTCTGGATAAAACCAGACTTTTATTTTATAAAAATAATGCGTAAGTAAAATTTACCTGTCGTTATCAGGTAAAGTGCGTGGGCCATTAACTGTATAGACCCAGGAAAGGAATTGCAATAGATTATCAGGTCAACAAACGAAAAAACTGACCCAAATTCTTAAAAGGGTAACGTGTCCGGATAAGCTGGTTTGACGTCACGTCCTAACGATTCAATATTTTGAGCTGAAATTTTGAGACAAGCTAAACACACCATTCCTATATTTGGCGATTAAATCTAATATATACTTGGACAATTGTTTTGAGACGCTGTTCAAATCGAGATAGTCCCTTTAACCTCTATATGACCAGGTTTGTGTCGAATGGACGTTAACACCCTCCCTCTCTCTCTCTCTCTCTCTCTCTCTCTCTCTCTCTCTCTCTCTCTCTGTTGTTAACATTTATACTAAAGTACACTCTTAACAATAATAAAATATATTTCCATTGATCCAAAAGGTCATTCAGTTCCATAAATACACAATGAAAAAGCTGTAAAATATATTACACTACGATTTTGTGTACAAACAAATGGCCGAACAGAAAACAGAACTGACGAGTGAATGTTAACCTCCCTTATACCATGTAAATCAACATAATTTCAAAACCTTCAAAAACAAAAGTCTGATTTGAAATTAGATGTTTCTAATTTCAATAACATTGACAAGATTTTTCAAATACAATCAACTGACAGTGGCGCTGAACGGGGGATCATAAGGTATGAAATGAAATAAATGGGGTTTAACGTCCTGCTCCGGCTGGGCTAAAAAAAATGCGGCACACGGTATGACATCTATGCGCGTAGTTGAAGATTGCCGTGTGACGTGCTAAACTACGCTGGTTGAAATTAGAATTATCGTCCGACTTAATGTAATTTAATTCAACATTTTGGATAAAACAAATCAGAAACTTTGTATTTAGTACAAATATCCTAGACTAGAACTCGGTGCATTTTCATCAATTTTCGGATATTTCTGAACGACCAAGAAACATCACATTCCTTATTTAAGACTTTGTTAGTTGTGATTGTTTTGATTGCTTGATTACAAAGAATATCCAGTGATCGAATTACCCACTTTTCCCATAATGAAATCCTTGTTCAAGTGGTAATTGCTGTGTCGGACAGCCGTGGTAGCTCAGCGATTCCAGCTTCGACCCTGGTGTTGGGCGAGAAAGTTCCTGGCGATTTACCTGTGTTAGTGATGCAGCAGGGTGGGAATTGTAGAGGCCAGTATCTAGTCTAAAGATAGGTCAGATGTACTCCCAGACAGTTGGAATTCGAAAACTGCAGGGCGTATGGACGTCTTCTTTGGTCCGTATGGAGCAGAAAAGTAGGACGTTGAACCCCATTTATTTTCATTATTTACTGGTTGCAATTTACTAACGAAACGAACAATTTGGTTAGCGAGTAGTTGGATTCGATAATGGCCAAATTAATGGTAAGACCCCTCGTTGCTTTATAATCAAATTTGTATAGCGTATGTTAGTTAGTACTAAATATTATATAAATTAATTACCCCGTGTTTATTCTTGCGCCTTTCGGGAAAAAGATTCGCAATAACTCATATGTCTCGTATTTAAGAGAAATATTGGTAATTAAGTTCACCTGGGATGAAAGCGAACCTAAGGTTTATTGTAATTATTAGCTCTACCAGGTTATAAAAGAGCTAATTAGGGTTTTGATTGGGCGTGACAGATGCATTAAATTAAAACTTCAATTTCATATGATTTCATAAAACTTGTTTTTAAAACAGTATTCCTTGTCGAGTGAGAACCATGCTGAAGAACGGCTAATGGATTGCACTTAATGCTTTTTTTTAATTTTTTATTTCTTATATATAATAGTGAACTTGCTGTGCGTATGAGAAATGTTTGATAACAAGCAAATTGTCAGAAGATATTGTTCTGGGGCCTATTTCACGAAATTTTAACTAAGATAAGATCCCAATTTTAGTAATTTGATTGGATAATATTAGATTGATTTTAGTGCTTAGCCAATCAAAATTGAAGTATCTACTAAAATTGGATTTTATCTTCTTAAGTTAAAATTTCGTGAAACAGGGCCCTGGTGGGCTATGATATATGTGTTTAGATTCTGTTTGTCTCTATAGTATCACTTCAATGGCAAAATCATACACACGTTATAGTAAAGTATCATAATGACCAATTAAAATGAATGTTATTAAAGTCTCATTAATGTTTATTGGAAACAGAAATTTATTGACTAACATGTTAATTAGGTTCGTGATGGTTCCATTACCTAGGATTTGGGTCGAATACAGCCAACTGGGTTATTATCCCCGAACGTCCCTTGATTTTGACAACAGAGCGTGATGATATCGGATGATATCGATATCTTAATCCTGAAACTCAACCCTGGGCGTTATCACAAATATGTTGCTTCTTTTTAGCAATCTGCTCAGCCTATTAAACTTTTCCAAAATAACTTTTCATATATTAGTCTGTTGTGAAGGGATTTTAACATTTAGGGACGAGAATTCGTAAGATATTGAAGAATTGTCTTTATATGATCAAAGGAACATTGAAAAGTATAATTATATTTCTCATAAAAAATATAATTATGATATTTCTCATAAAAAATATAATTATGATATTTCTCATAAAAAATTATTGTTGAGTGAAATGAGAGAGAGAGAAATGGGATTTAACGTCCACTCGACACAAACTAGGTCATTTCGGGACTAACATATAGTTTTAATTTTATTTCAATAATTCGCTTGCGCGTAGAGGTCTTTAGCAGTGGGAGGAAACCGGAGTGCCCGAGGTTGAGACGGCGCCACAATCTCCATGTCACATACGCTCACACTAGGGATCGAAACCACAGCCGCAAGCCAGTGGTGACCGGCAAGCTAGAGGTCGAAACGCGGCACTCTAGACCACTAGGCCATCCCAAACCCCCATAGAGTGAAATGATTGCTAAGTTTACAATAGATAAAAAAAGAACGAAAATATGCCCGGCTCATCGCAAGTTTTACAGACAAGTGCACGGGTTGATCAAAATTTTCGGCCTCAATCATCGGTACGATTAAAACATAGTTTAGGGGGGTTGGGGTGGCCTAGTGGTCTAGAGTTCCGCGCTTCGACCTCTTGCAGACCAGTCACCTCTAGGCTTGCGGTTGTGGTTTCGTATGTGTGAGCGTATGTGGCATGGAGATAGGGGCGCCTACTCAACCTCGTGGCACTCCGGTTTCCTCCCACTGCTAACAACCTCTACGCGCAAGCGAATTATTGAAATAATATTGAACCATATGTTAAAGCCCATCTCTCCCCCCCCCTCTCTCTCTCTAAAACATAGTTTCGATTATCCATTTCATGATTCAATCATGAATGAAAGTTGAGCAGCAAAACGGATCCTAATCCATTAAATATCACCGGCTAGCCTTGACATATATGTTTGTTTATGCTCTGGATAAGTTAATTATTGTCTAATTAATAATTTAGATAACATTTCAGACCTAAAGTAAGACCTACAATAGGCAGATTTGGTTCTTGCATAATGTATGTTTAATTAAACTATAAATATTCGTATGCACATTTCATGAATTAATGCGACGTTGTTGTTAGTGTGTTTTGGTGTGCGGTCAGGTTAAGTGAAACAGTACTCAATTGAAAACGGCAATGCTGTTTTTTTTTTTGTTTTTTTTTTTTTTAATTCTTCAGAAATTGAATTCGTGTGGTGAAAGAATAACCCCCTCACTCCAATTTCCATGTATATTTATGTAAAACACAGTCTTAAATAAATAAATGGCCATTAAATGAAAATAAAGGCATATGTATGACAACTTTAAGACGTAGTTAATTCCATCCAGTACGTGGTTTACATGTAAACACTGGTACAGTTTTTTGTTACATTGTTATGCATTAATTTTATTTTGACCTTTACACCCAAGATCAATTCCCCATATGGAAAGGTTGCGTGTCCTACTTTTCACCGAAATCCAACGACCAAGAGTTCTTTTACGGTCTTTCGTTCAATCCTAAACGACGTTCTTAATCACGCCCTCAGCCATGCACCATAGACAAGGTGTGAAACGACTCTGAAAAACCCGATGGAACTTTATCAGCAAACATCGAGATCGAATCCAGATTCGAATCCAAGACCCCGTGGTCAGTAAACCAGCGCCTTACTCCCGGAGCCACCGTGGTTCAAGAGTTTACCAAACTTAACAATAAGTGTTGACAATCAAAATTTAGAAAGTCATTTTGAAAATAATGTAAAAATGAACACGATTGATTTTGTTGGCGAGAACGATACCTTTTCTGTGATACATTAATTTGACCTTTCCCTGCCAATGATCTAAAGACTATTGGCCCGAAGAACAATATTTAAAGATACATTACGGGAGATTAGATAACACTAGATCACGTAAAGGCAATTTGCTGAAAATTTCAGTCACATTGATCCACTTTGAACCGAGGTTTAAGCGATTGAAAGTTCCGTCTAGCCTTGTTCATCAGTACTAAAGTCGTAAAGTCGGTAGACAAAAAACGTAAAGTCAGTAAATGAATCCATTTAATTAAAAAATTGTAAAAGGAAGTTATGCAGCAAATCGGATCACAATTCAACAAATATCGCAGGCTAGCGTTGACATCGAACGTTTATTATGGTCTGGCTTAGTTACTTAATGGCTAATTAATAGTTTATATAGCATTTCAGGCCTAAAGAAAGCCCTGCAATAGACAGATTAGCTCTTGCATGATATGTGTTTAATATAAATTATTAGGTCTTAAAATGAACGCTTGCCCATACACAACTTTAAGTTTATCGAAACAAGATATTTGTTATCATTAACCGAATACCTTTTTTTCGTTTTGCTTTAAATACAAAAAGCTGCCATAATTCATTACCTGTCAAAATTTATGTTGCTAAATGACTTAAACCTGACAGAACCAGATTGTAATATGATTAAAATACTTTAATGAAATTAGTTTGCATGATGGATAGGTAAAGTATATTAAATATACATGGGTACATTTTGTCAAAAGTTTCTACACAAGTACCAGAATTTGCGTAATAGTAATTGAAGATCAGTTGTATAGCAAAAGTTCTGCAAATATTTTGTTACCTATATATATGTGAACTGTATAAAATATAAATTGTATTAAGTGAAACTCTATAAAGTATAAATTGTATTAAGTGAAACTCTATAAAGTATAAATTGTATTAAGTGAAACTCTATAAAGTATAAATTGTGAAATAAAGTTATAATCCAATAGCACCAGCCAACTTCTATAATCGGCATCTTAAAGCAGGTTTTATGCTATAGATTCTTTTCTCAACTTTTAAACGGCCTTCGGATTTATTGATTTTACTTCTTTTTTAAAAAAAAACAGCAACAAACGCGTGGATAGTATGTACAAGCGATTGGATTAACATAGGCCTATGTCGGTGGTTTATAATGAGATATATTTCAGCCAGGTTTTAGACAATTGCAATAAGAATTTTTTTTTTCAATATTATGAATTATTTGACTTCACCGATATGGGAGTTGTCTTGAGAAATTTACGATGTTAACCTCGACTTTAGTCTTAAGGCTTAGAAGCTGATACAATATAAAGTACATAAAAAAAGTTACTCTATACATAAACCTCACAAATCCCCCAACATAAAAAATAGATGATCATCGTTGGTCAACATCAACAATCCCGGGCGCTTTAATGTTGCACAAAAGAAAAACAATCGTGAAAATAAATGAAAATTTGAATCAGTTAATAAAGTAAATATAATATATTAGCTCAATCGTCAGTCCTAACCCAAACGTTATTTTATTTTTAAGTTAAAACGATTTTTTTATATTATTAAATAAAATTATAATCAAATAAAATTATCTTTTAATATTAGATTCTACTAAAATAAATCTAATCTTCTAAATGTACTTGCCATTATCTGTCTATTGTGTTCTGTAATATTTGTATTAAAGTTCCACATTATTTCCACATATTCGCTTAAAAAGCGAATCGCTTGATTATTATAACTATCTAAAAAATTCTGAGCTTTCACAGGATCCGTCGATTTTTTGCTCAAAACATTGACGAGGAGCATACAAAACACCACACCGTGATACATTCTGACTACAAGTGAAAAACATTGAGGTATGGGTCAATCCGGTCGTCAATCTGGTTTCAATAAAAGGTGGTCCACATACACTTCATACACGCCGCCCAAATCTCGGCTATTTATTTCAAACTGGCATAGCCTTCACTGGTCACCAACCTGTCTCAAATATTTACAATCCTTCCAGCAAACTCTTCAGATTACCCAACACTCCGGTTATTAGGAGCCTAACTCGCAATACAAACACGAGAACTTAAGTAATACTAACAAAATCCACAAGTGTGCGTATGTTTATAAATATCCAACATTATTATGGTTCATAAAATTACATAATAAAATACACACGTTATTTATTATATTTATCACTTTATTTTGGAAATTAAAACAATAAACTTTGTGTTGTTTGTCCCTTCCCTTGACGAGCCTTTATAAACTGTCATTCTTGTTTATAATTATTCAGCATTATTATAGTTCGTAAAATTACATCATAAACTATACACGCTGTGTATTATATTTATCTCTTTATTATAGTTAATTAAAACAATAAACTTAGTGTTGTTTCTGATGATCCATAAAAAGTTGTTTAACAATAGTGTCACATCCTACACAATCTCAGTTTTAAAGTGGTTATTACACTAGTATTTATTTCGATTATAATTTATTGTACATTTATATCATGTTCACGTATATTAACCAGTGGAAACCAACACTTCAAATGCTTAACATTTTGTAATGTTAATACTTGAAATCTACATTATAAGAATCGTTGGCTATCATATTACATAGAGTATATCATGATAATAATTATATATATTACATCAATTGAATGATTGTATACGTTTCTAGAAAACAATAGCAACTATTGCATATACCATAACATGCACATGATCTTATATTTCATCGTATACAAACATTCTGTTCGTTTATCTTTTAAACTGAAATTATTAATTGATTGAATAAATTTCAACGTACTAATTGTCTACACTGGACGGTTTAATGAAGTCGCCATCAGTGTGCTATGAGAGATATTTTTTTTTGTCTGTACAGCAATTGAATTCCAATAAAGTTGGGCATATGTTATGGCCGATGTCTTTTACGAATTAAAACTGCCAAGGGTTCTTTTTTTACATGCACATGCGTATACTGAACCATGCATTTTCGTCCTACCCGACTGACCAGTAGAAACCGTACTTTACAAGACCCCCCCCCTCCTTTTTATTCATAGGCCAACTTCTATAATAAGTGGTCTGGTGATTGTACGTGTAATCAAACACTATACATAGAATGAAAGAGGAAGAGAGAGAGAGAGAGAGAGAGAGAGAGAGAGATATGTGGTTTAACCTCCACTCAACAGAAACTAGGTCATTTCGGGACTAACATATTGTTTTAATTTTATTTCAATAATTCGCGCGTAGGGGTCTTTAGCGGTGGGAGGAAACCGGAAGTTTGACAGGCGACCCTACTCACATACAACCGGGGATTCGAAACCACGCCAGTACAACCGGGTATTCGAAACCACGTCAGTTGACTCGGTGACAGACTTTATGATAAAGAGCGCCCGTGCTAACCATTTACCCCCACCCCCACCCCGGTCAGCAACAGACTGTTTGGTTAGGTTTTTATTTCAGTCTTTCCCTTTAAATTTTATATTCAGTTGAATGGTAACTGATATGTTCATGTCCTTACACTTTGGTAGATTAAAATAATTAAAAGACTAAATTTCAAATTTCAACAAATTCCATATTAATAAGTAAATAACATCCGATTTATTGATTTTGATTACAATATTAATTTTACTGTTATTATAATGTAACATAGTGTTACATAATGGTTAATTTATATAGCACTCAAATGTAATGTACTGCGGCATGATGTAATGCTCATTAGGAAAGGAAATATATTTAGTATCTTGTTTGTAATAATTAGATTCACGACGGGGGGGGGGGGGGTAATTTCTCGATATTGATAATGAAGTCTACTGAAAGACTAGGTTAAGAAAGTGCTGATCAATTTTTAAAGACGGGATTTCGTTCAATATTCACGCTACGGTGACTCGGTAGGTTAAAGAGATTTGTCGCTAATCTGGAGGTCGGTGTTGGTCGAGGTCGGTGTTGTACGACAAAGTTCCTCGTAATTGACCTGAGTGGGTTCACCTTGTCAGTGATGCAGAAACCTTAAAGTTAAGTGAGATTATAATGACTTCTTTTAATACTGTAGAAGTAGTCCCATAATGGCGATTTTAAAAGATAGGGGATTCAGATTAAAACAAAGACAATGTCGCCGAGCGTAGCTGACCTCAAATTTATATTTTTTGTCGTCAACTTTGATGTTGTAGTGCCATAATAGAGTATAAGGTTATTACCACCGAGATAGTTTAGGATATCTTTTCCCGATCATGTTATGTTTGTATGTTTCCATGACTGTCATATAATAAAGTTGAATTCATTTGTGATGACATGGCTTTATAGATTTCACAAATTATTTATACTACCGCTAGAATCAAGGCATGATCTATTTTTTACAACTCATTTACATATATACATAATCGGTAGTATTTATTTAGGTCAAATATAATGCAACATGAATTTTTCGTACGCACAATGTACCGTCAATGCCAGGCCTGTCAAAATCTAACATATTGTAATCTATTGGAATATATATATATATTTAAAAAAAAAAAAAAAAAAAAAGTCTATGAAAACAGCTGTTCCGGCAAAGGATGCACACTATCATAATTTATCCTAAATTATAATCATACTATTTTCATGGGTTACAATATAATATTTCGACAAACATTTTCCTGGTGATGTACACTAAGAATTTAATAGAGTATAGTAATGCTGTTAAGGGGGCATAACTTGCTTGCAATGTTAGAAATTCGTGATTTTTGGCAGTGGAGAGTATTCCATAAATTGAAAATTCATGCTATTGGCGAATGTGAGTATTCCATAATTTAAGTGTGCAGTTAAGTTTTCACATAGCCAAGTATATGGAAAATGCAACCTTTGAATACCGATTTAAGGTAAGACACTTGGTTAAGTGGTAAAATTAAGTATTTTTTCTTAACTTTCAGAAAACCTTTGAATACGGACCCTGATGTATTATAACAATACACAAAAACACATACTTATGAAATAACAGCTACTTAATTTATTTGGACGACGTTTCGAAGAGTATTCTCTTAACGTTATCAAGCTAATACATGTACAATAAAACAAGAATTATGAGATGAATATAAACAGAAAAACTATAACTAATAAATTAAGTAGCTGTTATTCCATAAGTATGTGTTTTTGTGTATTGCTCTATCCAGTTACTAAATGCCTCTAAAAGATTACGGATTACGTATTATAATTAAACTATATATCACGAATGAAATTTTCATCCTCCTAGGTCAGTGGTTATGTGGAGACTTATCCTAATTCTTAAACCTAGCCCACAATCTCACCAACAATCACGTTCCAGGAACATCTCCGCTGCCTTGACGAAAACTGAGCTGGCCTTCAAATAGACTGAGCTAGACCGGGGGGCATAACAAGGAACAGCGTCTTGTCGTCCGGACCACCAGACGCGTCTCTTAATCTGCACCAGATCTAGACACAGCATACTGAACTGTTAGAACAATGACCCTGGTGTGTGATTACCACAAACCTCAAAATAGATTCTTATGAAACGGAATGTCCGCCATAATATCAACTCTTAACCTAATAATGCATAATATACTAATATATACTTCCGCCAATGCAACTAACTTAATTCCTACTTATATAACTTTCTACTTACATATAGACTTATTCATGTTACTCATTTCCGAAATATTGCAGTTGGAAATAGTATTTTGTTCGCTCCATTGCCATTGTTACATTCGCGTAATTTATAACAGCATGTTTGATATTAAAGCAGATTGTAGCAAATTTAGTTTCGTCAAAATTTTGAAATTCCATAAATGTTTCGTGGTAAAACCAATATAATTCTAATCTTCATTATGTTATAACACAGGAAACTTTTTAAATTTATGTGGTGGCTATAAGAGTAGGCATGTAAACATCGCGCCATTTTCGTAAGCGACAACACAATAGTATTAGAGCGAAAATACGACCAAGTAAACGTGAGATGCTATTAGATTCATACGATCATACTTGAAGCCGAATAAATAAATATTACGAGGTTAAGGAAAAAATATTGTTTTATTTAGCTTATTTTTTTTCTCACATTAATAAGATACCTCGCGTACAAAATTAAATTATTCTTGATACAACCGTATAAAAATGTTAATTATATATATATATATATATATATATATATATATATATATATATAGCTATGATAATTCCTTGAATGAAAAGTGGTGTCCGCATAAGCATACCCTACCTCATGCTCAGCATCACCACGCTGAAGGCCAATAGAGAATATAATTTGATCAAAACTCCTATCCTTTCTAGAAGACAACTTCAGGCCGAACGTTCAACATACGCAGTGGCGAAAATCGCGTTTCGATTGAACACACATTGTGACGAAAACTCGCCGATATTAAGCATTGAACTATTCAAGATCTTTCCGTCGCAAATTACTGGCAGTAAGACCACTTCACGATGTCAACTTTCTGTGCTAATCAAGAGTTTCCCCCAGGTTAGCTTAACCCGTTCTTGAAATTCAGGGCGTTAGTTTGCATGAATCCAATATTTCCAATATGAAATGATTTAAGAAATACTAAAAGAAATGTTGTTTCCTTGAATTCTGTAAGCAGTCGATAAGACTAATTATATTCGACAATCAGACACATGGCGTGCAAATACTGGTGCAGTGGGACAATGACCCCGAACACCCCGACATCCAGTCAATCAGTGAAATTAAAATGAAGCTTGTTTTAAATTTGTGAGAGAGAGATGGGAGAGAGAGATGAAAGAATTTTATTTCGGGGCTAAGGAGGGAACCCAGGCTTTTACACCGACGTATAATTCCAGACTCAAACTCCAGATTCCAATCTTTATTTTCAGTATCGTTTTTTTCTCCAAATAAAAAAAATAACAGTAGAAATAGTAGTAATAAATTTGTATAGTGCTGAGTGTTCAAGCTAAAAAGTTGCTCTGGGGTCCACTTTACAAATAACTTCAAACAATAGTTTTAAAACATTAAAACATTAAAATGTCAACATGTTCAAAGTTTAAAAGAACATTTAAAATGTTCAGTCCTTTAAACCCAGTATCCTCGATAGCATTTTATTTGATTTATTGTAATATAATAATTGTTGTGTCAATCTGTCATTAACAATGATCATTATGTTTCTTACTTCCGGCAATTTTCTGTAATGTCTTCATTAATATTGAATTTTAACTGGCTTATTATTCATTATGTCATAATCGATATCCCATTCATTAAACACTATCAAGTGTCTTAATGTTTTACCGAACTGTATGTGTGTATGTGTTTGTGCGGGAGAGAGATTGGGGGAGAGGGGGGTAACGTCCTACTGTTCTTCTGTCTAGAGCTACTGACCATTAAAAGAGATAGGGTGGGGTGGAAATTGAGTTTAACGTGCACTGCACACAAACTTCTACCGCTACTGGACACACACTTCTTCCGCTACTTGTAGTAGTCACATGTCTAGTGCTATGTGTCGAATGCTATAAGTGGAAAATACACGTGAAAAATCCCCACATCAAGCATGTGGTACATACTCTCTTTTCGCTGCCACATATTTTAGAAGAGCCCTTAATCGTCTAGTATTGTCTCTGGTTGTATTTGTGATTCTTTAACTGGTTAGGTTCGGACGTATCTTTTAATGTCACTCTGACATTCCACGTTGTCAATCCCAAAATATCATATGATTAGCAAACACGACGACAAGAACAAAAGTACGGGTTCTACAGTTGTACATGCATATCATAGCCCCGATGATAGTATACAAGCATAGATTATAAAGTCATTCTTTCAATCCCAATCCACCCAGAGTCTGCTGATAACAATTGCTACACCTTCTTCCTACGGAATCAAGCGGCTGTCTGACGAATGCTCAGAGATATGGTGGTCTGACGAATACTCAGAGATATGAAGGTCTTGTAGCTTTGGATTTTGGGGGACACCTCACTTTCCCCATATCTATTGTTTCTGGATCCACCAATCAAATGTGGGGAAAGTGAGGTTAAACTGGATTTTGGACCATCAATTGGTCAAATATGACGTAATTAATTATGTAACGATTGGTTAATTAGCCTAATGACGTCGAAAACCACCCTTGAACATATGGTTCAATTTTATTCCAGTGATTCCTTTGCGCGAAGGGTTCTATAGCAGTGGGGAAATCGGAGGACCCGGAAAAAAACCCACGAGGCTGTTACGTACAACCGGGGATTCGAAACCAGGCCAGATGTCTCAATTACAGACCTTATGATACAAGGCACACATGCTAATTAACCATTCATGGGCTTCAACATCTTGATTTAGTGCTAGTTACCTCCCTTAGACTTTATGATAGTGTAAACTGCTGGATAATGTGTGTGAGTTAGTTGTATTTTACGTCCGCTTCTACCGGGGTGATATCGCAGACAATGACCGGATAATCTAGTCAATTGCTTATTATGCGTATAATATTTGTCTGAATGATGGAGACTACGCCAGCACGTCTTCATTGGCCAGTCGTTGCAGAGCAATGCCATCAATAATATTGGCCGCCAAATCCAATTTCAATTCATGACTGAATAATCTAGCTAATTGCTTATTATGCGTAGCATATTTGTCTGAATGATAGAGACTACGTCAGTGCGTCTTCTTTGGCCAGTCGTTGCAGAACAATGCCATCAATGGGACGTCAAGTCCAATTTCAATTCATTTCATTTATAAATATTAAGTATTTTCTGTATAGTAACCTTCTTTAAAGTCTTATCCTTTACTTACCATGGCTCTAATTTTTATAAAAAAAATTTTGAACCTTGTATATACGAAATTTGGTCTAAACTCACAGTCCAAATTGAACAGTAGCGCCATGTACGCCTGATAAGATCTTTCGGCACGTTTTTCTTATTAAGATTTTATCGTTGTCAATCAGACATTACAAATTATTTCTGCATTGTCTTGAATGAAATGCTTTACTTTGCTCATTACAAATGGCACACGTTTAATATAGGACTCATGTACTGATTTTAACATAATATCATGAATAGTGGGTATTATTTTCTAATATTTCACAGCAAGATTACAACATCAATTTTGGTTAAAATGGACCAACATTGAATTTGATTCGCGTTTTTAATTTCGAATTGTATGAGAAATATTGTTTTACAGGTTTAGCTCCTTTAATGACGTATTTTTTCTTATGTTATTTTGGGGGGGTTGATGGCCGAATGGTTAGCAGGTTCCCGCTGTATCATAAAGCCTGTCATTGAGTCAACTGGCGTGGTTTCGAATCCCCGGCTGTAAAGAGTAAGGTCGCCTGTTCAGCCTCGTGTATTTTTTCTGGGTCCTCCGGTTTCCTCCCAACGCGCAAACGAATTATTGAAATAAAATTAAACCTTATGTTAGTCCTGAAATGACCTAGTTTGTGGCTAGTGGATGTTAACCATCTCTCTCTCTCTCTCTCTTCTCTCTCTCTCTCTACTGCTATTTAATAGGTAATTAAACTCACGAAATAAATCGCACGTTTGCATCAAGGTTTTTCATTATGTCGGGTCGATCATATTATTGATATTTCGTCTTTTTTTATTAGATGTAATTATACGATCGATAGGTGACGTTTGATAGTCATTGCTTTAATGACCAAAGACACTTATATAACTATTAAACGAGAGATATTGATGATGGGATACATCATCAGCGTGTTGTTCACATATCATCTTTGTCAACGGGAACTAACAAATAACATGAGGTATCGGAATATTTTGTCGTGGACTCCATTATTGCGAGAACGATGGCTTGGGATAGTAAAAGGTAAGTCGTTAGTAAATAATATGTATTCTATGAATTTTAATAAAAGTGTCGATTGTTCTTTTAAAGTCAACGATGGGTAGACGATTGTCTACGAAAAGGCGCTGCCGTACATCAAAACGCTGACATCCGCTGTAACCTTATATTATGTAGCTAAAGAAGTATGATTATGGAATGTGTTTTGAATGTATGCACAGATATATTTTCTGATATTAAAATGTGGTTTAACGACCTTTCCGAACCATTTGGTTTGATAAAGACGTACATACGCCTAACAGTGTGCTGTGAGATAAATTTTATTAGAGCAGAATTCCAGCAATAAACCTGTAAACGCAAAGGCGTTTTATAACTGGGGCGTTGAAAAAATAAAACGGGAGAAAAATGCTAAAACCGATGAGAAAAATGAAAATATAACCTAGTTAGGCGGGCCCTAAAGGCGAAAAACCACAACCCCCACACTCTTTTAAGAAAGCAGCACAACATTGAAAGGTGATAATACATTGTTATCTAATGGCCTTATTTAAAGACAAATGCAAATACATTTTTAAAGCATTAGATCTCAAAGATGATAATTGATTTTTCTTCTTGAAAACATTTCACATTTATCGTCAAATGGACGTTAATTACTTTTCTCATTTAAATCATATATAAATCAATAGTATCTACTGTGGATGAAACATAATATTTATACATCAAAACTAGGGATGAAAAGGTTTCAAAGAGGAAAACAGAATGATTAGGATTATAAAGGTGCGTCTAGCTACTTTATTCAGTCATTATTCCTCCTTTATTCAAGTTTTTTACCATTCTATTAATTGACCTATCATATTTCATGACATGTTACATGACGTATGAAAGGTCATACCAAAGTGCGTATGGCTCTATTCTTTTGAACCTTGGATCTAATAAAGGAACATGGGGATAACATATTGTAATAAGAATGTAAATAAAGTGATTTATATCCATTTTCATGTACGTAAAAGATCCCTTGACGGTTAGAATTCGATATAAGACTTGGCCGTAATGCCGCTGTCCGGGCAAAATTCGCTCATAGCACACTGTATGACACATTCCCGGCTTCATTAGCCCAATAGGACGTTCAATCACATTTCATTTTCACAGTGAAGATCAGTCGGAGCAGAACAGTAGGTTGTTAACCTCATTTCATTTCTTAAGAATGATCTTAAAACCAAATGAATATGTAAAGTTCGACCATTTGACATAAACTTGGACAATTCCGATAATTCTCTTACGCCTGGGAGTCTTTAATAAGGGGGTGGGAGTCTTCGGTCAGGAATATGACTGAAATTAACAATCTCACTTCTTCTTTCCTTATTACTACTACTACCACCACTACTGTTCCTATTGTTGGTTGTGTCAGAAGTCAAACTGGAAACATACATGTAAAGCGGCACATTTAGAGCTTTGAAAACTTAAAACACGTCACTCGTATATCTTTGTGGTGTAAATTGTGGACGTCGACTGGCACCTTTTAACTGGGGTCTACAAACACCACACTCGCGTTGTTGGCCTTCTTACTGTTTACGTCCACTTCCATAGAAGGTAATATCGCAGACAAGTCTTATTTTTCATCTTTGTTATTAATTTGGCACACGTGCAGGGGTCTTTCTTGTGGCAGGAAACCGGAGTACCACCGGGTTGGGAAGATGACCCTGTCTCCAAGCCACATACACTCACACCATGAATCGAAAGAATAACAGAGGTGACCGGCCAGTTAGAGGTCGAAGCGCGACGCTCTAGACCACTAGGCCATTCCAATGGCTTTGGATGACGGCTGTGCCACCATAATAATAATCTCTTTCAAATGGTGTTGCAAATGCGGCCATTGTGTAACATCAGTACAGCTGTTCGGTTCATTCGACCAGGGTCAGTACAATGTCAGAAACATTTTTCACCGAAGATACAATTAATCCGACATAAGTATACCATAATTTCATATACCATAATTTCCACACATTTTTCTAATTCTGGCGCATAGGTTAACGCCCACTCGACAAAGACTACATGTAAGTTATTTTAAGACTTATAATACAGTTCGGGGGGTTGGGATGGCCTATAGTGGACTAGAGTACCGCGCTTCGACCTCTAGCTGGCCGGTCACCTCTGACTTGCGGCTGTGGTTTCGAGCGTATGTGGCATGGAGATAGGGGAGCCTCCCCAACCTCGTGGGTTTCCTCCGGGCACTCCGGTTTCCTCCCACTGCTAAAGACCCCTACGGTCAAGCGTATTATTGAAATAAAATTAAACCATATGTTAGTCCCGAAATGACCTAGTTTGTGTTGAGTGGACGT
Organism: Patella depressa; assembly: GCA_948474765.1. Lineage (NCBI taxonomy): Eukaryota > Metazoa > Mollusca > Gastropoda > Patellidae > Patella > Patella depressa. Next base: position 54,871,528 of record OX419719.1, read on the forward strand.
TAAACCTTATTTCTCTCTCTCTCTATAATACAGTTCAATTGTTTGCAATAATTTGTATGCGCTTAGAAAACGCACGTGGTTCGGCAGGCGATCCTATTCATTGCCATCTACACGCTTGTTATTGAAACCGGGTCACATGACTCAATGACAGACCTTATGATCTCAAGTGCACACGTCAGACCATTCGACCACCTCATCCATCGTGAATGATGGCTAAATAATGGTTCAAAATGCGTCAGTGATAAGCAGATATTTACATGAAACATGTTTATTGGAATAATACAGACCGCTAATTTACAATCGGTTCCAAGCGGCTGCCCCAATCGATGATTGGTTGTATAAACACATCACATTTAAAGGAATCATCACAGATTCCAGAGCACACCATTAATAAAGGTAACATAGTCAATTTTAAAGTAGCTAAGTCTCTAACTCAATATCATCCAAAATCTTCAACTTTGAAAACACGAATTATTTGTCAATTTAAATCAACATTGATGCTGTGATCTGACCGGAAAAGATGGGCTTCTGATATCCAATATTTAAGAAAAAATAAACATTTTACCATCGGTACACGAATCGTGTACCATAATGAGTTTCAGCCCCAGTTCTAGCAAGAGACTCGGGGAACGAGGCTAGACACATCACACCAAATCAAACGGCGTATGTAGACAGGAATAACTAGATGCTAGAAATTTGCATTCGATTGACGCTGCTGACTTATTTCGCGGAACATAACTGATTTGAAATTAGAGTAAAAACGGAAAACATTGAATGTTAATCAGTTTGTATACATTCATATTACAGTATTTTATGCGTTGCGACCCACTTCTGTCAATTTCTAGGTCCAAAATGTTAGCGACTTAGCTCCTTTAAATGTATAAATTGAGCCGTTTGAAAATAATCTTGAATTTGCATAACAAAATTACACAGATTTAAAGAATTTCACATGAAATTGCAGTGTTAAATATTTACTGAAATATATCTGGGACGGCTCCTTTAACCTGCTCAGGTGTGACTTTTTGGTGTTAATTTAAATGCATTACGACAATAGAGATTAATGACCCCAGAAATATCGTGGAATTCGTGATGAAATAAACAATAGGATAGAATGTTATAATTAACTAAATCCGATTATCTGTGATATTATTGAGAGAAGCGGTGGATCAGTGAATTTCTATTCGATTTTGACGAAACCCGAAATATGGGTTTATCTTCAACAGATCTCGATTCTTTTCGATATTTGCATGTATCGGATCGAAATTTCGTGGATTATGGCCCATGGATTTTTATCTAGTTATAATTTTTATCCAATTTAGATGAAACTTGAAATGAATGTTTATAACCCAACGATTTCAGTTCCTTTAGATGTTCGTGCATATCCCTCTAGAGGTCACAAATTTTATCCGATTTTTGTATGCAAACAGTGTTAAGGTGTGTAATATCAAGGTTGTGGACTCTCTAGAAGTCACAATTGTTATCTGATTTTGATGAAACTTACAATACATTGTTATATATCGAAGATCACGGTTTCTGTAGAAACTCACGCATATTGGAAAGTAACTTCCTTGATTATGGCCCCTGGTTGTACGAAAAATCGCTTCATTTTTAGCTTGTTCTCTGTCCATCGCTTGCAAAGTGTGCGTATCTGGCATGTCAATCGCTGGTAAAACTTTTAAAACAGCGACTACGAACGAGATTAATGTTTGTTTTTGGGCACTCTGTGTTTTTCATAACTTTAAACCGCTTTAAATTATGCATTTTATTATCGTGGTGACGAATTGAGTGTTATTGTGATTTTAAACTGACATGCGTAGTGGGAGTGCATTAATGTCGTCGCCGTGTTGAAGACAGCTTGATTAGAACAGGTGATTTTATGATTATATTGTTTATAATCGATTATCGACTTGTGGGTGTGCTAATGATAATAGTCACATTTGAAATATTGTAGTCAATTATAGAAATCGGGGCGTGATGGATTGTTGATTTTCAAACGAATGCGCAGCTCCGTGATAATTATGTGCGTAGATCATTAGCCATTGTCATATTTATATAAAAATTACAGTTATTTCTTGAGTTCTACTACTAGGTTCGATTATCGATTAATCAAATCAATCGATTCACCCTTTGGGGTTTTTTCCTTCGTATTTTTGTTAAACCAGACTCATTTCAATGATCTTTACCTAGAATTTGGACGTGATTGTGCGTACTGTAAATAATTCATTGATTATTAATAGTAGATTTTTTAATACAGATAATTAATACCTTTATCAAATGAACACGTCCAGTCTAATTAACTATAAGTACGTTGTTAGGGGAGATGTAATTAGTAATTATCTTCATTCATTACGTATGAATTCTCCATGTTCAACAGTTCGCAGATAATTAGATAAGGGATGATAATATCAGTTTTGTATAAACAGTCACACCTTTCATCCAGGTGCCTAATAAACCCATGTTGGTTATCCCTTTAAACATTCTACAAGGGACAGTTCCAGAGGGTTGCTAGGTGTTGGGGTAGGTGATTGTGTGAGCTTTAGATGATAGGACCTGTCATGAAGTCAACTGAAGTGGTTTCGATTCCAAGCTTGTGCGTGATAATGATAAGGAGTAGAGCCGTATATCCAATCTCTGGGTAATCCAGTTTCCCAACCGCTAAAGATCCAAGCGAATTATTAAAATCATTAATACCGAAATGACTTAGTTTGTGCCGAGCGGACGTTACCCCTTTCATCGTAGCACGAAACTCATTTATATACGTAAATATTTCGATCAAGCAACTTATTGATTGGTGTATAATAAATGTATGCCTTCGCCTGTTTAATTGTACACAGATTTGATTATCAAGCCTTTTGCATAACAAAGTATGTCGATTCGTCAGATCGCCGAAGGGCAGCGAGTACATCAGGCGCGGATCCAGAGGGGGGTCCCCCCCTGCTCAGACATGAAAAATTTTTATGCGATTTTATTGGCGATTTTTACACCTGTAATTTTCCGGAAATACGTCAGAATGCACCAAATTGAATCTAATTTACCAAATTGAGCGCCTTCGCCAACCGCAATTATCAAACCTAGACCCCCCCCTGCAAAAAATCCTGGATCCGCGCCTGTACATATCGACCATGAACTAAATAAATATTGCATTTACCGCCATATCGTGTACATTAAACACATCTTGATCAACCTATAAACAATATAAAAAAAAAAACCTGTTCCGATTGTATTTTATCGAACTTTACTGTTGGCGTCAAGTCAGCACTTACCTTTATTAGTAGTTGCCTTTCATGCCCCTTGGCCTCTTGGTTTTTTTTTTTATATAATTTCCATTAAAGTATTTAATGAAGCATTTGGGTGGAAATGATGTTTAAATTGCCTTGACAAGCACAGGTATAATCTATTCATTGATTGCCTACTGGATTTCTATATAAAATAATTTTAGTACGGATATATGTTTAGTTCTGTGTTGAGAGTGTGAATCAGTGGAAGGCTGATTAAGACGATTATTTGATATATAAATATAGGAAGAAAATCAATGTATGAGATGATAGTTTATACGGCGAACAAGGTATGTATGTATAGCTGCACAATGGAAATTGTAAAGGACATATTATATATATTTATGGAAAACCAGTGGCGAATTGTATGAGTTAGTTTATTTCAATTATGTGGCTATAGATATGCTATGGTTAACTAAACGTACATACAGCACGTGAAATAAAACTACACAGTTAGAATTCAATAAGGAATGGAGGAATATTCCCCAAGGCACACTGAGTAATTCCTGTCTTTATGATCCCGGTTGATGCAGCAATTTTAGACCGTTGAACGTCACTGCACCACTGACAATGGTAAGTGAGGCTGGAAATATCACAGAACCACGATCCACCACGTCTCCTGTTTATTATTGTTCACATATAAAGCATAGGTAATACCTTATTGATCTCTATAGAAATGCTAGCACGGGGGTTTATTTAATTCCTCCACCTGTTTGTTCATTAACAGTTCATTATTGACGAGTAAGGCCATAATGCGTATAATCTGAAATCAATATTATAAAACGTACCAATTCCGTTGAATCAACTTTTAAAAGGTGTAACGCTTTGGTGTGGTGCAAGTATCTTAATGATGTTTAAACCCTGCATGTATTTGTTCGGACAGGAAATGAACAATAGGAAGTCAAGAAGTAATTCGATTTCTTGGCACGTTCTGGTCATTTCTTGCATTCTTACCTTCGCGCTGCTAACTCATAACTTACGGACGAAAGGGTATCATCGACATCGCAATCCAGGCATTTTTAGTCTATGAAAATTACATTTTGGACGAATCACAACCTTATTATGCAACGAAGTCGAGAATTTTATTTTTTATCAGAATAAAATTTATTTTAAAAGGTACTGCCCGGACAAATTCTACTTTGAACCATTTTAGCGGTGTCCGCAACCAATCAAATTACCATCCCCCCCCCCCCAAAAATAAAGTGGTAGTCTGATTCGGACACTGGGCTATTTTTTAATGTTACCCGTTGGACGAATGAGCTTCCCAGATGACAAAAGTGCAGCAATTAATAGATCTATTAAGGGGTTTAGTTTATTTTGAGTGTCGTCTCATCATTGTATCAACATAACTTCCGATACCGGAATACATCACTTGCTCGTCAAAGATAAGTACGATAAAGTGGTAAAATTCATCTTGTAATGATGATGACAATTAATATCATCCGTACAGCGGACATTATCAATCACTAATTGTTGTATTTTCAGGATGCTTCAATTCTCGAGTGCTGCTAGTAAATGGTTGTTCCAAATGAGATGAGCATTTGACTCTGGGTCATCACCACGTGTACAACTCTTCATCGTATGAAACAAAATGATTTCACGTTCAAGTTCCGTCAACACGTCCACAGTTTTCAGCGATTATTCAACATCACATTGGCATAACAAGACTGGATGTAGAAGAATTTTCAACAGGCGTAACTTCCAGTCCTTTTTGATATTGTGTGTTTCTATAGTTCCCGTGTTAACTATTGTAGTACAGAATTCTATATTTTCTCGAAAAGCCACAGAGGGCATTGAAAATAATAATATTATATCAAAAGAGATACACGTGAGTTTAGAGTTAGGGACGGCGATACATTTTTTACAAATTGAAAGAGGCTTAAGTGCGTTATATATTGGTTCCGGCTTTGACAATAGCCTGTTTGGACAAATTGCATCAGCATACAGAAATACCGATACCGCAATTGACAAAATTTCCTACTGGCCAAATATCAATCTGAATTCAAATGCATATTACAATACTCGACAGTCATTCAAGAGAGCCGTGGAACAATTTCGGGTGGTGCTTTTTAATCAGACAATTCAAAGTGTGATAGATTTTTATACGGAGAAAAATACCCGTCTTATAAAATGGACTGGTGTCAGTATTCGGAAAGCTGCAAATGGCGATGTATGGAGACATTCGGTCGGTTACCATCTTCTAATACTCAGCAAGGAACAGGCAGGAATTGAACGGGCATTAGGAAGCACATTCTTTGCTAAAGGTAAGGTGTGTTTATCTTTAATTTTAAACAAAACCCAATATATTTCATAATCCTTTACTGGCAGGGGATTGGGATATCCTAGTGGTCTAGAGTGCCGCGCTTCGACCTCTAGCTGGCTGGTCACCTCTGGCTTGCGGCTGTGGTTTGGATCCCTGGTGTGAGCGTATGTGGCATGGAGATAGGGGCGCCTTCTCAACCTCGTGGGTTTCCCCCGGGCACTCCGGTTTCCTCCCACTGCTAAAGACCATTACGTGCAAGCGAATTATTGAAATAAAATTAAACCATATGATAGTCCCGAAATGACCTAGTTTGTGTCGAGTGGACGTTACACCTCATCTCTCTCTCGCTCTCTCTCTCTCTCTCTCTCTCTCTCTCTTAGTGGCATTTGGCGATTGGAGAACATAACAGAACTAACACAGTTATATCGAAACCTCGTGCTTGTGTAAATAAAACAGTGGTTGTTTTCCCATATAACCGTGTAAGTTCCACTATATTTCAATAGAAATGAAATTAAAGGTGTCTAAACATCCCACTGTTTTGCTCCGACTGGGCTAATGAAGACAATGTGCTATTAAGGAAATTTGTCACGGGCAGCGGTACTATGGCCCACTCTTATATCGAATTCCAACTGCGACGGGGTCTTTACGTGCACGAAAGATTAGACAATTGTGCTTGTAAGACTCTCTTTCATACAATCAAAGCCGTTAAAGGGCAATCCACGTCGAACAATCCCGATGAATTTCCTATGGACAGATGTAGTTGGTGTTGGAGGTGGTCCAAGGGTCGTATCTGCCATATTTTATAGATATTGTATAACATCGTACATAGCTCATTCCAAACAATCTATATAACATTAAGAGCAAAAAATCGATTCTGTTGTTCAACAGCAATTGCAGCATCTATTGTTCAATATCACTTGAATTGGAGTCCACGTCTGATGTTACTCTTTGTTTAAAACTATAAATCGCATAATCTTTCTTCGCTGTACCTTTAGTCATACATGTACGTACAGCGACAACTTCTTTTAGTGACTATCAGGGTTACAGAACATTTTAATTCGGTTGTTTCCATGTTGTCGCAACCTAAAACTTAGTTCAGTTAAGAAGAAATCAGACGTTTTTATATCTAGATTTTATTTCGGCCGTTGAAAGTAGACATTAAATTTGAAGTAAATGACATTTATGTTTATTACTAGTAGTATTTTGTAGCAGGGTAACTGGCAACTGTATATTAGAGCCTGTTAATTCATTCATTCATTCATTCATTCATTTATTCACTCATTCATTAATTTTTCAGGTGGTTTTAGTTCCTCTGAAGAATATCGATATCACACTAGACGATATCTTGGAGATAGTTATCTCAAGCAAAGCAAACTATATTCACAAGTTGTTCAAGAAAGAATTGATGAACACCTGGATACTGATCTGGGTAGAATTATAGAGGAAAATAGAGGTCGAATTCTCAGAAACAACGAATCGCGTCCATCGGTGGAGCTCGGTGAAATATGGTTTGCGAACCTCACATCCTACTTAAATATATTAAAACAGCTTCAAGACGATGTGGCTGAAAACCTTTTGAACATTATTGATGGTCTTAGTTTATCGTTGCAATCCCAATTAACAATAGCTATCATCGCCCTGGTGATACCAACTATATTGTCCCCTTTCATTGTGATTATTATTAACAGACTTGTGTCTAAAATGCAGCATTTTAATATAGTATTAAGGTCTAAAGGGGACGAGGAACGAAAGGAGAGAAAGCGTACACAGACTCTGTTGTACGAAATGTTACCGATGTCCATAGCTCGTAAACTGTTAAGCGAGGAAATCGTGAAACCAGAATTCTACCATGGAGTGACGCTATTTTTTTCTGATATTTGTGGTTTTAATGAGATTGTGTTAAACAGTTCACCTCTACAGATTATAGATATGATGAATACGATATATCGTGTATTTGACAGTCTTCTCAGTGATTATGATGTATATAAGGTGGAGACAATAGGTAAGCAGCATAAAATAAAACAAATAGGGATGGGTGGCCGATTGGTCTAACGCGTGGTTGCGATTCAACACTTATGCATGATAAGGAGTAATGTCGCTTTCTAAGCTCAGGTGAGGGGTTGGGATCGCCTAGTTGTCTAAAGTGCCGCGTATGTGGCATGGAGATAGGAGCGCCTTCTCAACCTCGTGGGTTTCCGGTTTCCTCCCACTGCTAAATAAGCGAATTATTAAAATAAAATTTTTAAAAAAATACATATGTTAGTCCCGAAATGACCTAGTTTGTGTCGAGTGGACGTTAAACCCCCCTTTTCTCTCTCTCTCTCTCTCTCTCTCTCTCTCTCTCTCTCTCTCTCTCTAAGCTCATGTGTTTCATCCAAGTCATAAGGTTACCTACCACTGCCACAGACCCTTGATCGTAAGATGTATCATATAGTCAAGCTACCGAGGTTCACTTGATCACAGGGTTATAATGACCAAATATTTGGTGGATGGCCAAATGATCTTACGCGTGGTTTCGATAAGAAGTAATGTCGCCCGCCTAACCTCACGTGTCTTATCTGGGTCTTTCTGTTCCCTACCCCAACACGCAAGCGAATTATATAGTGAAATTGATCCATTATATACCTCTTCCAGAAACAATACAGTTTGCTGATGCTTTCTCTTTCGCTTATTTTCCACTCTGAGACTAAATTAAACCTCATTTTACCAATGGTGTGAAATTGCCAGTCGTAAATGCATCTCATATCTTACCTCCAAATCTTCAGACACAATTGCCGATGGTGGAAACACGAATGTATATATACTAACTTTCCATAGGATATTCCGTCACCTTATAGGGGACTCTAGTTTTCTCCCACCGCCAAAAATCTGTACGCGTTAACGAATTATCTAAATAAAATTGAACCAAAATTGGTTCGAAAATCACCTGGTTTGTGTCGAGTGGAAGTTAAACTCACTCTCTACCTGCTAACGTTCTAGCATAATCTAAATGTTGTCGCAGTCCTATCTAAATTCTTTTTACGTCTATTTTTAATGGTGTTGTTTTTTAGGTGATTGCTACATGGTTGCTTCCGGTTTACCTTCTCCTAATGATAGACATGCCCGTGAATTAAGTAATTTTGCCCTGGATGTAGTCGGAACGTTTAGTACCATGACAGTACCACATCAACCAAGGGTATATGTCATGATACGAATTGGTCTTAATTCGGGTAGGTACTGTGTGTACATAACCACACATTGCAAATATTGCAATACATCACCCTAAACAGAGGCGGTCCCAGGGGGGGGGGGGGGTCGAGGGGACGCCCCCCCCCCTTATTTTCGACAATGCCCTTTTTTACTGATGAAAGCGCCTTTTTTCAGACCCAAATAATATGTCCTCTCCAAATGTTTACTTAGACGAAAATATCAGCCAAAAAGCTCTTGGAATGTCTACAGATGCAAGGAAATGACGGATAATTGTCTTGAGGGACCCCCCCCCCCCCTCAACGCGGCTCGCAGCGGCGTGTCCCGTCTGGGCAGTAAGTGCCCTCATTTTGCGGCGCCCCCCCCCCATTTCAAAATTCCTAGATCCGCCCCTGCTAAAGATCTTGTTGAATGGTATGGTTTCGTGATTTTCGATGCTGAAGTTTATATCTCACCTATAGTTTTATGTATGCGCGGTTGTGAAACAGTTGAAAGTCTGGACTGCAATGCGCTATGTTCGTGTGTTCCAAAACTATAGTTTTATGTAACCGCGGTTGTGAAACAGTTGAAAGTCTGGACTGCAATGAGCTGTGTTCCATACGTTGATGTGAATCCACATGCAACTGACATTCGCAGTAAACACAATACGACACTATACAAAAAAATTACTATTTTAAATTAAAGCGAGGTTTCGCGTTATCAAGCAAATAAGCTCAGAAGAAAATGATAGAAATCTTCAAAAATATCATGCTACTCACACACACACACTTTACTATTCGTCCATAAAACCTACACAATATCATGTTTTCCCATTACCCGATCTCCCGTTTTTGTCCAATCAAATGTCGTACAAACAACAATTATTGATTAAACATTTTGTAACTATTCTGTATAAACATATATATTGATTGATTGTCTTACACGGACGAATTAATCCTCGCCTACTACAAAAAAAAATACTAAGGAATAGCATATACCCAACCATCGAACCACGCTTACAATTCTATGGTAAATTGGTGTAGTAGAGCATTAATAAATTAACTTATAAACAATTGGGAGAGGGAGGTCGCGTGGTCTAACACGTGTACTTTAATATCGTAAGCTATGTCATTGAGTCAAACGACGTGGTTACAACGGTCACGCATGTGTATGGCCAAGAGTACAGTCCCCCATGTAGCCTGCTGGGTTGTCTGTGGATCCTCCAGTTTTTCTCCCACGGCTGAATTGTATCATATCTTATTCTGGTATGTGTCGATGTTAAATCACATCTCATTGTGGTTGTCCGAATTGAAGGTCAAATGCACTTCTGATTGATCAGATATTAATTGATCACATCGACAGATTGATAAAAAAAATATATTTAAAGAATTAAAAATCAATTCTTATTATCTTTCAAAATGTGTTTGTTGGGTAGCAGTGAGCGTGACTTGTAAAGCAAAGAAAAACACTTTTAAATGAAGGGACCTAATAATGGCTGTCTCTGATAAGCATTTTACACATTGAAAGAAAATAATTTTATCAGCTGTCATTTAATTATAATTTGAAGCTATTTTCATGTTTTGTGGTTTTTGTTTTCCTTAAAGGGGCAACATCTCCAACTCAATATTTTCCATACTATTGAAATTAAAAACACAATTAGAATTCAATATTAGCCAATTTCTGTGAAGATAAAGGATCCTAAAATGAAATATTTAAGCCACAAATAACATTTTATAATCAGTTGTTATTCTATATGATTTCATGTGCCATTTTGTAATGAGCAAATAAAAACATAGCTTTAAAAGAAAATGTAAAATTAATTAGTAAAGGGTTGTCACAAACGACTAAACATAATTTAAGAAAACGTTTAGGATAGACTAATGTTCACGCATTGATTAGAAATTACAACATTTTGTTCAAACAATTGCATATAAATCATTTACATGCACTCATATTTCGTCTTTTTCAAGAATCCATAAATTAGAGCCCTTTACCCTTGAACATCACATTCTGGATGACAAATCACGTACTAAAGGGGCCCGTACTAAATGTAACAACAAAATGCCCTTTTCTGGAATGCAGCGTAAATGGAGCCACCGGAATAAAAGTCTTTCGTGCCATTTGTTTTTGTCGATAAAACGTTACACGAATAACGATAATTCAAGCAAACTGATTTGTACATTAGTACACATTATCCCGGAGATGGAGGAGGAATTGTCTACCTCGTGTTTCTCTAGATTAATAAGATTTGTTATTGAGTTAAAGGGACAATAACATTCTTGCTGTCTTGGTACCTCCAGAAAATAAATAATACCCTTATTCTAAGTACTAGATGTTTAAATGTCCTACCTGTTGTGTAAATTATCCATTACAACCTATTTTAGAGGGTTCGAAAATATTTTAAAATCCAAGTCACATTTACGTTAGACTTTTCAAATCTTTCCAATTTTTTAAATTAGGTGTGTTAAGATGAAATTTATATCGTCATTTAATTGGAATATTCTAAAATAATACGATTTGTTGACCAGAATGAAGATTGGGACATATTTTTCAGTTACAACAAGAGTGTTATTGGGGCTTTAATAGGCTTGGTTCCGATCACATACTTGTATGGGACACCTCGTGTGTGATCTCCCACATCTACAGACCCCATGACAAAACGAATTATTGAACCAAAATTGAATATTTTGACCAAGTTTGTGTCGAGTGGACGTTAAAACTAGTTCTCCCAATATGTATCTATCAATAGTCCAGATGGGTCAGAGCCCTTAACGACCATTTTATTTGCATTTGAATTATCTCTGTAGGCACAGCAGTAGCTGGTGTGGTAGGATTAAAGATGCCCAGATATTGCATATTTGGTGATACAGTGAATACAGCATCTCGTATGATGTCAAATGGAACAGGTAACTTATTTAATTTTACAACAACTATATCTACCTGATGAAAAAGGCAGTGACCTAAGTGATTGCTGTAGTGATGTTTATTTCTCGAACATCTTTTCACAGATCCAGTAGACGTGGTACAAGGGTTAATCAGTGAACTGGATGTATGAGATGTGTTGTTGACGTTGACGAATGGTTAGAGTGGCTGTGGTGTTACGGTGAAATACTATGCCGCTACCGTAACTCCACAGCTTTATGATTTGTTAGACAGGAGTGATTTAATGGGTGTCAACAACTGGGTTTCTGATTTTAATGTTGTCTTTTCCCACCGGCACTGGCCGTACGCCAGCAACTGAAAATAGCTGACGAAACAGCTAGGGCGTCGATTGTTAGTTCGCGTACAACTTGAAAAACCGAATGTCGTACGCCATTGTGAAACTGAAAGTAGCTGACGAAGACAGTTAGGGCGCCGATTGTTAGTTCGCGTATAACTTGAAAAAACCGAATGTCAGTATGGTATTTCTGACATAATTGGTTATCGGTGACCTGAAAGCTGGTAATCTCGACTCAAAGCGAGTAATCTCGACTCAAAAGTATAGTGTATAACCTACTTACTGTCTACAGTCGTCGCTAGTCTTCCTATACTATAGTTCCTTCATGATTGTTTGTGGACGATTTACTACTCAGTAAGAAAGCCTGTGCCCAAAAAGAGTTCTCGTCTGTTATTATTAGTATAATGACTTCCTCATGTGCGGCAGGTTCGTTTATTTTTAAAAACACTGTTTTTCGTTCCAAAAAATAGAAAAGTAATTTTTTACCAGATGATCATGGTTTTTCACCGAGACTAGATAATTTCTCTCGGTGTAAGGATATTATCGCTTATGAATAAGTTCATACACTGTTGAGAAAATAGTCCCATTGGTTTGCTTAGCGGCAAATAGAGCGGGAATAAACTCTGTACTGAAAATTTTTTGCGTGATCTATATAAACTGTCTTCACACACTCGATTTATAATTAGCGATACACAGGTACAGTGGCAAGTGTTATGCTTCTCAGGCTAATACCTCAAAAGTACCTCCGCGCGAAAACCCAGATTTTGGTACATGCAAAAGAAAAAGAAATAGTGCCCGTGCGCGTGCCAGTAATAGGAAAACTAAGAGTTCGCGCATAAAAATGCACGAACGTACCAGGCGCGATGTCATCCAGATTGGCTGAAAGAACAGGGGCCGGGTCATTCCTTGCAAAATTAGACCTAAATCATTGTAGTACCTATAGTAAGCATAATATGACACCCACTTTCTTTTGTCATATAGGTGTATATAAATAGACTAATTTCTCTTATTCAGCTGGTCGTATACATATAAGTGAATCAACGAAATTACAATTAGATCGAAAAGATGAATTTATCATTGAAAGCAGGGGAACCGTTATGGTTAAGGTAGGTTAATTTATGTAACATGAGAAGATATTGGTTGTTCTTTGGACAAAGTATGCCCTATCTCCTGCACAACATCTAGGCATACTCTTATATCGAACTTCAACTGCCAAGGGATCTTTTACATGTACACGGGACCTCGGGTTTTCGTCCTATCCGAACCAATAGACAGCTGTCCATTCAGGCCCTGCATCACTCACTAGGGGAAACCACGCCTGAAAGTCTGGATGAACTTTCTCGCCAATGCAGGGATTGAACACCCGACCTCTAGGCTAGCGAGCCAGCGTCTTGCCCGATTACCTACCGTGATTGACGTTAAAATTACCTACCGTAATTTACGTTAAAATTACCTACCGTAATTGACGTTAAAATTACCTACCGTAATTGACGTTAAAATCAAATTTTGTCACAAATTAATTGTAATTTAATTTTGTTACCATTTTTGTAACTTTCTGTCCAAGAAAAGAAATACACTAATGTGTTGTTGAAGAAAATATAAACCCCATTACTCTGCTTTCATTTAGATTCAGTACATAAGAATTTGAATTTTAATGGCTGGTGTCTAGTTATTCGAATTGGACGAAAAACCGTGTTCCATGTACAATTGAATTTTAAAAAAAACAAAAACAAAAAACACACACTCAAAGGTCATACAGTGGGAAAACGCAACTGCCCGAAAGAAATTTACTGTCCACCCAAGAATTTAAGTTTTATTTAGAATCTAACATTCATGTCTAACTTTCCATTTTTTTGTGTTACAGGGAAAGGGTGAGATGAACACATATTGGTTAAATGGTCGTCAAATGCCCCCGGCTAAATCACCTCTCTTAACTTTTTCTGTAGACGAAGATGCCTTATCATGTATATAGTGGATGGACGATGTTACAATCAAACTATTTATAACTTAAAATAACGCCTAACATTTACAATGTCCAATATTTAACACCTAATCAGTACACGTTATCCATATCGAGGGGGGTGGGGCATACATTGGAGCAAAGGGTAATACGTTGCAACCTTGGATTGCTTGGGTGGAGACAATGCGAAAATCCTGTTTATATCATCTATTAAAGAGCAGAGCAAACAAAAATGAAAATGAACTATGTCACTGGGGCTGACGGGGGTAGAGGTACGGCCCCCTGCCCGTACCCTGGATCCGCGCCTGCATATAATATAGTGTTTTATGTTCCAATTATTAATACAATTCACAAAAAGAATATTAATGGCTGACTGGCAAGCATAATAACAAAAACGTTTAGAATGACAATTAGACTGTTCGCTTATTTTGAAAGAACAAAATTGATGAAAAATAACTCCTTTTTTTTAATTGGATATAAATCACTTTGTCTACATTAATATTCTATTAACATGAACTTTTACACCCACTTTTGTTTATTTTAATGTTCCAAGGCATAGAACCATGACGCCCTTTAAACAGTAGTTGTTTAATATGTTTGAATTTTTTATACGCCCGCATTTTCATGTGGACGTATTATGCCGACACCCCTGTCCGTCCGTCCACAATTTGTTAGTGTCTACATGTCACATTTTTTATCCGATTTTGACGAAACTGAAATAAGGTCTATCCCCCCACAGATCTCGGTTCATTTTGATATTGGACCATCACTTTATGGATTTTGCCCCCTGATTATACGCAAAACTCCGTTTGTACCTTGTGGGTACTCTAGATGTCACAATTTTATCTGATTTTGATGCAACTTGAAATGCATCTTTATAACCAAAAGATCTTGGTCCCGTTTGATATTCTTGCATATCGTATCATCACACTCTGAATTATGACCCCTGATTGTATACGAAACACGGCCTTTTAGTTTGTGGTTCCTCTAGAGGTCACAATATTTATCCGATTTTACAACCCGTTTTACTATAACACCATAGTTTCGTAACAATCACATAGAAACCGCAAAATGTGGATGTATCTTGCATGGAAACCGCTTGTTTCAAATACATATGCAAGTTTATCTTATGTACCCAAAAGTAAGCAAGTTTGTGTCTTAAAGTTATTGTGATATATTGTGATTGAATCTTAATATCATTTTAAAATAAACAACAGTTGATACAATAAATGACTTGAAAATTATAAATTTACGTTATTGACTTAAGAATTAACAGACGATTTCCATCCCTGTCTGATAATTCCTCCGAAGGCGAAGAGTTGATATAGCAGATATATAAAGGATATGAAAGACGGATAGTGTCGAGATCAGAAATAACAAGAAAAACATAATGATCAAATTTCATCTAAAGTTTTTGAAGAATATGGTAAATGTTTACACAGACATTGTAACTTCAACCACCAAAAAAGTAAACGAAGAATAACTTGTTCAAAAAAAAACAAATAGAAGCACTACAGTGTGAAAAATTTATCTGTTTGTCATCGCACGAATTCCTTATAGTGTGTTAAAACACCGTGTAATACTTGCCCAGTTCGGAGCAGGACAGTAGGTTGTTAAAATCCATTTCATTTCATTTCAATTCGTCCCAGCACAAAATCTTCTGTGTGCTACACACATTGTAATTAGTATCAGATTTATGGAAGTTTGAAATTCATATCCAAGCCGGAAGCGCGGGTGTCAAAGCAAAATCACCCAACAATAGAATATCATTAGAAATATGTGAATCGCGTAAAAGGATTATGATCGATATTAACTTGTTTAAAATCTCGCCTCACTCATAAAGCTCCTACCAACTTACTTGGACACATAAACAATGCTGTATTCTCCCAGTGAGTAAATGAGTCCCATGTTAAATTTATTAATGAGTATAAGAAAATCTTTCCACCACTCGTTTTCACAACAGCTGTGACGATTCAATAAAATTTTATATTATAATGGCATTGCTTAACTGTTAAGACAGTCTTGTATAATATTCACGTAAACAAACTTTGGCCTAAATCAATATGAGGTTGAATTAATATAGCATATATACGTACTGTATATACAAGCATAATTAAACATTCCCAACGATTATTTGTATGATTCATTTGACATTTATATTAAAAGAACAATATCAAGCTTGTCGGCCATTTTGTGCCACCTGTTGCCTTCATTTTTCTGTTCAGGCAAGAATGTGTATATGAACACATATTGTAAAAACACGACGTTTTAGATGTGTTAAAATTGGAGTTGAATTTGTAAATGAGGAAAGACCACCATAACCAAAGTTACATTGCTGTGTACCAGAATTCTAGATGTAAACAAATGGATACCAGAGTTAAGTTCTGGATTGTTTAAGCGTGTTTTGACAGAATATCAATACAATTCTTTTAACATGTTTTGGTGTCTATCAAAGTTATGTAAACTCATGTAGTTTATTGATTACGTTTCGTAACGAATTATTAATAATTAAAGGACGAAATCTATACATGTATATTGGAATATTCTAGAAGTTCAGCTTAGACTATCAGCGATTATTAAATAAGAGGTAATTAGCAAATTAATATCAATAATATACAATATAGAATATCAGAAGCTAATATCAGATCTTGTCATAGATCCTAGTCACTAATGTTTCATTGGCAACACGCATGTCAGAGTATACCGGCACGAATGAAATTCAATAGGGAGTAACGTCCTGCTGTTCTGCACCAGCTACACTACATGTAGGCTAACGAAGACGGACATACACCATACAGTGTGCTACGCTTCCAGTTGACAAGGGTTCTTTTACGTGCTAGGCAATGTGTACATTGGACCTTGGTTTTTCGCTCAAGCCGAACGCCTACACACATTGTCTTGCCCCACTGACATGCGGGAACTACTCGGACAAATGTCAACGAAATTTCTTGGCCAACATTGAAAAAGGCTTACTCAATAAGTCACTGTGGCTCCGGTCCTCCGATACAATAATTATACAAAACAAAATCGCGTGACCTTCATCATCAATAAGGACCAAACAAACAGTATAAAAGCGTTTGTATAGCATTATCAAACACGACTGGGGCCACGGTGGCTAAGTGAGTAAGACACTGACTCACTAGCCTGGGCGACCTTCGGTTATATTTTTTTCACGACTGGTGGTCGGAACTAAAAACCGAACGCGGATGTTCCGGACAACGTCTGTTCAAAGATGGCTGCCCCCATTCTTGTAATTTGACTTTACTTTTTGCATGGCACAAATATTGAAATAATGCGTATATTTTAGACTCACATAGATTCAGACATAACATACGAGTAGAAAATAGCTGCTGATAGCATTAGCAACCATTTAAAATTAGTTCCAACTTTCCTAATACAATATGCTAAACAAAAATAGATTCTTTCTAAATATTCTACACTTACGTTTCATCCACACCCGCCATCTTTGAACTACTACAACCATGCCTCAATAGCATGGTTCATTATTTCTGGACTATGGTCCCGACTAAATGAAATTCGGATTCATTTAGTTCGGCCATAATCAAGAAATCACGATAAGCGAAGGTCGCTCAGGAGGTCGCGTGTTTGACCCCGTCATTGGCCGAGAAAGTTTATCGTGATTTTCCGACGTGGTTTTCCTGTGTTGCAAAATGGAGGGCATGGCAAGAGCAGCTATGTGGTCGTTCAGATGGGACGGAAAAACGAGGTCACGTGTATACAATGGCGTACACGTAGAAGATCCCTTGGCAGTTGGAATTCGATATAAGGGTAGGTCATAGTGCCGTTACCCAACAAAATGTTCCTCATAGCACATTGTACAGCATATGCCCGTCTTCGTTAGCTCAGCCGGGGCAGAACAGAGTAAGACTTTAGATTCCATTTCATTTCATTTTAAACCCGGTTGCATAGGATTTCCTTCAAACCACTGACCATTCGATGTTACAGTATTTTCCTGTCTGGAATTAACACAGACTCCAAGCATGGAATCCATTCACATTTACCGAATGCTCTAAGTTAGTAGGTACATGTAATTCAAATTCGAGACACAACAGGGAGAATAATCTAGGTGTGTCCAGATATATGAAAAATATATTTACATCCCTGCTAATAACAAATTTTGTAAACCATAAGCATTGCAGCAATCCAAGTGTTGATAAAATAAATTTCTTTGCGACCCTGGGAGTGGCATATTCGGCTAGAAGTAGGTGCAATTAATATCGCTCCATTTAGTTTAGCTTTGAATGGGCTATGGGGTTTGAACACGTGAGCTATTCGTACTCTAATCACTCGGCAGTCCTCGACAGATTTCGGAACCTACATCTAGTCTCGGCTGTATGACGAATTCCGCCATATTGGAACTTCTTTAAAGGCCCCGGATGAAACATGGCTGCGCCCATAATGTCTGGGAACTACTTTAAAGGTCCCGGATGAAACATGGCTGCGCCCATGGTGTCATGGTTGTTTGTAATAGCGTCAAGTTTTTCTGTTAAAGTAAACCGGTAGCCGCATCGCAAATGTATGGGCGTAGGTACATATCACATACTGTCATACAGCCGAGACTAGATGTAGGTTCCGGAACGTTCCGTAATCTGTCGAGATTTGCCGAGTGGTACTCTAATAATTTAATGGGGCGCATGTATATGAATTGTGCTTTTAAAACATGTACTATTAAACTTACCAGCACTTTAGGTCAAATATCCCAAGTATGCATTTGTTCTTTACGCTTGTAATCTTAAATATTGATTCAATGATTACATAATTTTACTTTTGCTAAACATGGAATATACATATAAAATAATAAATTGTATATATTGATCATTACGTTATTAGTCTTTAACTGTATCCATGGTATCTTTTGTCGATAAATAACTAACATTAGATGAACTGATCCGCTCCATTGGCATCTGATGTTCGTAAAACGCGCAACGGAATGGATGCTGTTTTCCCCATCGATTGCACTTTATTATTTTTAATCAAATGTTAATTATTCTTGGACAAGCCCCACTTTCCAGATGCCTACACGCAATGCCCTTCCAAAACCAATTGAGAGTTGAAGACAACTCAAAGAAATTGTTTAAGTTCAATTCCACTACGGTCAATATAATTCAAATTCAAGTGCATTTCACTTTAATCATGGACCGCCGTGTATAGATTGACAGGCAACGACCACGAAGCCTTTAGAATCCGGTGCCACAGCAACAAGTAGACCTGATAATCGTGACTAAAATAAATTGCGCAATTACCAATATTAGGTTTAAAAGCAAAGAAATAGAAACCAATTCATAATATTTTTATTAATCTTGCTACTCTTTTTTTCAACCCGTACATAGATAGACTACTGATGATTGGTATGTATAAATGTATCAAAACATCGTCTTTGGTTACTTCAGACTTCAGACTTCGGGGAGTGCCGCGCTTCGCCCTCTAGCAGGCGGGTAACCTCTGGCTTGCGGCTGTGGTTTCGATCCCTGGTGTGAGCGTATGTGGCATGGAGATGGGGGCGCCTTCTCAACCTCGTGGGTTTCCTTCAGGCATTCCGGTTTCCTACGCGCAAGCGAATTATTGAAATAAAATTAAACCATATGTTATTCCCGAAATGACCTAGTTTGTGTCAAGTGGACGTTAAACCCATTTCTCTCCCTCTCTCTCTCTCTCTCTCTCTCTCTCAGACAGGCCCATGTGAATCCGAACAAAACATGTCGACAATTTCATTAAAACAAACCTACTAAAACACTGTTTTACTTCTGCAAAATTAGTCTTCATTCCTATTATACCAAAACTTTATTTTCACATTTTTGAAATTCTTTATACATACGGGAATTTGGGGTACTAAGCAAAAAATGCTTACAAAATCTACGAAAATATTGAAATCGATCATTTAACAATATTCAACAGCTCAATTTGGAAATTTCAAATTTCTAAACTGGAGAAATTCGTCACTACCGGATATAAATACTTATAGGGTTAACAAATTACGGTGTAACAATAATATCATAAATTCTAAGGAAGAGTTTGAGAAATTAATCTGTATAACATCCCGCAATGTCACAAATCATATCGCTTGGATTACCGTTGACATTGAGATATCCAAAGGGACTCGTTGCCTGTCCATCAATATATGATCCATGCTTTAATGTAGTCGTCGTTTTAAGGAGTAAATTGTTATTTAAATATGTTTTGATCAAAAAACTGAAGAATTATTATTACATAATGTGAAGCTCACGCGGAGTAATTGATAGTCTCTCTTTTTCTTTTTTCATTTTTTTTTATTTTTGATTATAAAATAGAAATATTTATTCAAAACATATCACATACATCATACAGTATATTATATTATTTATTATTAGATCATCAGTACATATAATTATGTCATATAATTTCAAATCGTTTATTAACATTCATTTATTATTCTCAGTACATGTTTATCTTTAGCATTGTGCGCACGGGATACGTTTCTTCTATTATTCTAAAAGGGTAGTTTTATTGTTACGGAGGGTCTGGGTCGGTTGTCAACATTTAGCGAAATCTACAGGGTAATCAAACATATAATGGCAATGGCATACTTGAGTTAAACTCATGGTGACGACTGATTGGGATTAATAAAAAAGAGGTTTGGTCTTACAAGGGGAACGTTTTACAATAACAAAAAAATTGTTGGATATTGAACATGCAATCCAAATATATTTTCTGAAATCTTTTTGGGGACTGGTTACCTATCTAAGATTTTGTTCATGATAATATAAAAGACCGGATAATCGAGCCAATGAGCAAGTTATTCTAAAATGTTGACAACCCATCTAGACTAATATTCATAGAATATTTATCTGATTGATAAAAGCTAGTTAATGGGTGTGTTTCCACAATTCCAGTCATAGGCTAGGAAAAACTGAGTTTATAAAAATTGGATATAATATACATGTTCGGGATTATGGACATGAAACCTAAAAATATTTATTGTCGATGATTTAAGATGTACACATATGGACAGGACGACAATAAATATGTTTAGGTTTCATGTCCATAATCCCGAACATGTATATTATATCCAATTTTTATAAACTCAGTTTTTCCTAGCCTATGACTGGAATTGTGGAAACACACCCATTATTAACTAGTTTTTATCAATCAGATAAATATAATAAATATACGCAGTAGCTAGTACATGTATATAACACAGCTGTGACCTGTTAATTATCAATGTAGATTTACATCTAAAATATTTAGTAATAAAATACATTATACATGTCACACGGTTGACATGGCATAACAATTTAAACCAATTAATGTAAATGGTGAGTTGCATTTTAAACTACGATAATAATTCGAATTTTACCGAGAAGGGGTCTGAGGGTGTGGTCCTATTAAAGACGTTAATGTTCCGACGTAGTTTGGGACAGGACCTAGATCCAGATTTTCTTGACAAGCATGGTTTCCGGAGAAGTTTATAGAGGGAGGGGTCACCTCTTAGGTTCCACAAATACCAAAATTAGACTGTCGGAAGCATGACTTGCCGCACTCTGGTCAGAACTTTATCAACTCTACAATATAAGAAGGAATCAATTCTAAAATACATCGCTAAAGGCTCCACGGATTTGGTATAAAAACTTTCAGAATTATCATCACGTTTAGACTTTTCTAACTCAAATTTGACAGTTTTATGTCTATAACTGTGTGCCATTGTCGTCATGAATGCCACAGTGTCTTTTGGTTCTTTACGCTATGCATCTATCACATCCATCTCGCTATTCAGTTCGATATTTTCAGACTTAGAGATCCATTGAAAACGAAAATAACCGAAGATGCCTCCTGTAACATATACTGAAAAAACTCGACTGAATCATGATATGGCGTATCACCATAGACCGTTCTGTATAAAGAATATAACTATTATAACTAGAATAGTTGGTCTTATAACAGTGACAGGTGAGTCAACATATATATTATTATGTTCCAGTAATGACAAACATTAGCGACTGTATTATCATATTTAAGAACTACTTCTAACTTTTACCATTTTAGGTTATTTTCACTGGAATAATATTTGCTGTGTTATTTAAACCCTTAGCGCATCAAAAAATCTAGCTTAATTGTAGAGACCCATTCGGTTCGATCTTTCCTGGTGCTAAGCGAACTCTTCCATCCAGAATGATAGCCTATCGCAGAAAAACTTTTTTTTCTATGAAATTTGCCCGATCAGCGAGATGTAAGTAAGATTCTAGCCCGGCATAGACTAGGAATACGAGTCCGAGGAAGAAGGGTCGTCATATTCTGTCCCATACCCTTGAGTAAATGCATCATCATGTCATTTGCAATACTGCGATACCTTTTGTTGGGAAAAACATAGATATTATTGATCGACTAGACGACAGACAGCATATTGTTCCATTTTAAAGTCAACCCTTTGCTGTATGTAATTATAGTTTATGCAGGCCATTAGTTACATTAAAGCTGCAATTTCATATTTTTGAAGTTACATTTTTAAAATATATTAAAATAAAACCTTAAAATAGACGGTACCTACAAACAGTCCTACTTTGTTAAAGAATAATTCTAGTAATCCTATAACTCACTATTGCCAGTTGAGAAATTGGCATAAATACCATTTTCAACTTCAAATTCAAACATTTGATAATAGCTATTGATGGGAGTAATAGAAAAACAAGGGTAGGAAATAATACATATGATCGTGTAATAGTGAGTTGACAATCTATTAAGCAAATTTAGATAACGAACTTATTATAATAGTTCTGAAACAGATAAGCAAAGTGGTTATATTGAAAATTTCATTCACATCACTTTATTCTTAGTGAAGTTATCATTGTTTGAACATTTGACAAAATGTGATATACTTTGTTTATTATCGTAACAACAGTACTTATTATTCCAGACCTAGCTTCGATTTGACATTTTTTTTAAATTAAATTACTAAATGACAACCGAGTTCCAATTGGTTTTAATCTGCGCCATCAGCCAATCTTGAGAGTTGGTTATAGACTTGCCATATGAGTAAATGTCTAAATAATAACACACGATCCATTTTTTTTGGATACACAATTACTGAGTTGATACTGAGCGACGTTTCGACGAGGATACTCTCATCTTTATCAAGCAAATGATACAGGCATGTGAATAGTAATAGTAGGCAAATATATACAGAATATGCAACAAAGATAAGAGTCAAATACAACATTTGAAACCGAAACAATGACTTGCAAAAGGAAGGTTTTAGCTCTTACATGGTGCATCTTTAACGGACAGTTATTTCTTGTTAGTATTTTTAATTCAAAACTCATTATTTTTCCCATTGCAGCAATGTGGGTTTCAGCCGTTCTATCTATAGAGGATAAACAAGTGTATTCCTATGTAGGGTGGTATTTATTGTAAGTAATGTTATTATGTAATCAATACTGTTCTGTCTGTCATTTTATGGTAATATACTATAATTTCCTACATAACATGCTCTTCATAAATAAAGGAACTGTTATAAAATGTATTACATTATCACATGCGAGAATCAAGAAAAACATCGATTATCCAATAATTTCCTTTGTTATTCTATATTGGTATTGCCTACTTTTTATCTATAAATATGTCCAGGATTTAATTTATTAAAGTCTGCTCTATAGTGGGCTACATGCAAACTGTCATTTCGAATTCCAACTGCCAAGGTTTTTTTAACGCAGACGGGGCCTCTTTATTCCTGCCATCCGAAGAGCTGGGCCAGTAGTATCCCCACCACACGGTCCTATACAACTGGCAAGGGATCGAACCCGGGCTCGGCCAACACCAGGATCGAACCCGGGCTTACCGAGTTAGAGAGCAACGTGACTCCCTAATTTTGACAACGTGCTTTAGACTATTATGCGATACCTTTGTTGCAAATTGCTAACATACATTACAGTGTTAACTTAATCCATGACAGGTATTTCCCTAACATTTCTGTTTACATCAATATTTGCTTTTTTTATTGTCCAGAGCTGCGAGTATAGTTGTTACATTTCTAGAATTATTATGGCTAATGGATAAATGCGCATGTTGTTCGTAAGTTGTTTGTTTTTGGTTATTATTAGTGTAATATGTAGTATAATTGCCCCGCTTGTGGGTGTTATTCAATAATTTCAAATCCCCCAAAGAGAATCTTAAGTTATGGTGTCCAACAAGGCTCTGTTATGGGACCATTTTTGTTTATATGCTGCAACAATGTGTTCTCACAGTAATAAATATTGGGTGAAAACGTGTAGAAGTGTATATTTAATCCCGGAGAGTGTGTTACCAGTACGTTAAAATAATTTATGCATCGACTCACGTGGACCATGCTTTATTTCAGTCGGACAGGGTGTTGTTGTACGTGTTGGTCATTTATGTTATGGTTTGATACTTGGAAAAGAGGAGTTTTATATATACTTATATCTATACCCATGTTTTTAAATGGTATGAGAATCTATCTTAGTATTATATGTGGTAAGTGTAAAACAGATATGTGTGTTTCTTTCAATTCCAAACGAATTAATCATTGTGAACTATATTAATAGCTCACAGAACCGCAATTTCAAAGAATAGACACTTTCTAACATAATTGAAAAATAACATTTCTTAAACAAAATAACACATTGATTAGTTCCCTTGGATAAAGATTCATACTCACAAAATTATTTATAGAGTAGTTATTTTCAATAAAGATATGCCAATCTTGCTAGACATATGTTTGATTTCCTGAGAAATACCCAATATTTGACACTAATTGACAAACGGTCTGCTTGATGTCTGCTCTGGCAATACACAGAACTCTTATTCATCGAATGGTAAGCGGTTGTGAGAGTAGTGAGGGGCTCAAACGTACAACAAACCCTCCGATTAAATGGCGGAAAAGAAGTTGACAGAAGACTATCGTAGAATTTACTTAGCATTCGATATGTATGGTAAATTGACAGCGAGTAACGACAAATACAATCTTGAAATGAAGCCCCCCCCCCGCCTTAATCAAGTTACGTGACAAACAAGACTGCTTAATATATATGTGCGGCGTAGGGTAGTTCCTTGCTATTGAAATGTTTTGAGAGCCATTTGAAGCTAACTTTTGAAATATGTTTAGTCTAACTATATCTTTTAACCAGCATCTTTTAAGAAAACCAATAACAAACTCATAATCACACTAACTAGCATCTACGTCTTGACGAAAATCTCTATTGATAAAACTGTTAACTAATTAGTGAAAACCTGTTGATTAACAGTGTCTGGTCTGTCCATTATTGACTATTAGTGTAAATCCCATTGTCATCGTTTCCTGCGTCTATGTTGTCGTGCTGGACAATTACAGTGTGGGTGCGCATGGGTTATTGTATAGACATTGCTTATTTTAGAACATAAAAATAGTGATATCATTAGTTTCTCTTGACTTGACCCTAACAAAATCCAGGGAATAGGTGATGGAGTGGTTCTGGTGCTGCCTTGGCCTTTTGATGAATGTCATTCTTCATCTTTCCAATCATAGTGGTAGCTGATCTTCATTATCAGTCTAAAACATCTCAAACTCTTGAAGGCTGTATAGTAATATGCATGAATCTAAACTATTAAGATGTGAGAAACAGTTAGCTTCTTTGCAACAGTGATTTGACTATTTCAGATCAACTGTTTTAAAACATCCGTCGCTTGTCGGATGTTTTAATACGTTACATAACACATATCCTAAACGTTAGAAGCACCAGATTTGGGGGTTCGAATGGGTAACCTTTTTAGCGAAAAATTAATTAGAATGTGTTTCAAGTCAGCATAAATGAACCAGGGCTCTCCAGAAACTACCCCATTGTTATAGCTTACTTTATTCAAATATTAAACTATCGCCTTTGGCCTTCTTTTCAGGATTTCTACTGATGTTTCTAGCCTTTCTATATACAATAAAAACGTTTAAACATGGTATAGTTTATGAGGTACAAGAGACCAAGGTTATCCACACAGATACAACTAAAGTTATAACACACGAAACATCCACACAGACCACGGAACCCTAAAGTAATAGATTTACATTCCTGTCCGATAATTATCAAAACGGCATCTTGTCAATCTATTTTAAAGTGATAATAAACTTAAGCCAGGCGAAATATGTTTCCATTACATTGTTAATTAGCCCCTAATGATAAGACAATTTTTTAGCAATTTATGTCCCCAAATAATATCTTTTAATTAGCCACCACCCCACCCCACCCTACCAACCGTAACGTTATTTCGGTTGCCAATCAGTCTGAAACAAAAATTATTGAGGCTTTAGAGTAAAGTAAGTTTAGTAAGCTGCACATGACCATAATATATTACAGTATGCTTTTATACTATGCAAAGATTCGCCATGATTTAAGTTGTACGAATTGCAACTTCAAGCCAGATGAGATTTTATTTACGCCATTTTGAACAAATTGATGGCCAATGCTGTAGTGGAAAAAACAACTGAAAACTAAAATAAAATGTCGGTACAGTTGTAATTAGACTTTCATACATAATGCAGTTTCCCAACTCTGTACTTTATATCCTTCGGTTCGTTCGTTTGAGGTATGTAACGCCTCCCTCGATCTGTCTCTTGTGGTTGTAAAGTCCGATCCCATTGGCCCTTAAATAGCACTCGGTCGACCACAGTATAACTGTAACACAAAACAAAGACATAACAAACAAATAAAACCCTGAAATATATTGGAAGAAATAGTGTATTTTGAGTAGAAGGTCTATGATTGCAAAATATGCCTGGAAATTTATATAAATTGAATGCAGTCAATTTGTTTGCATTGAAATTACATGTTGTATTTTGTTAAGATATACCCAATCTATAGTGTGTATATTCTACAAACTGTGATAATAGCATGGTGACCAATGAAAATTCAAAACATATATCTATATGAATAACTGCGAAAATTTGAGTTCTTGAAGTTACCTCAGAGGTTTCGGTTTAGAGTGTGCCTTCACATTAGAGTCATTTTTCCACATGTGCTCGTAGTCTTTTAATACCTTTTGGTCTCCGTGTATGATGTAATTGTGTATATTATATTATGTTGTTTTTTGTTATTATATTAAATTATCATCTGTGTAATTATGTTATTATTATATTGTATTAAATTGTAATGCCCTTTAAAACTGAATAAAACATATAAATATATGAACACGTCTATATATATTTCTCAATTAATAGACAGATGTATACAAAAAATATAGAATGCAGAGAATCAATATTGTTTACTGCATATCAACAATGTGCTATATTGTAGAAGATCCAATAACCTACTAATATCCATCCTTCAGTGGTGGAATAAAAATTCCGAGATGTCAAATTTTTAATGCGACAAGGTACTTTGAGGGGCAAACATTAAGCTTAGGAGAATAGATTCGTGTGTTAAGTGGTAATATTGGATGTGTGCTCCTCGGTAAAATGTGCCACTCAGCAGGTGACTGACACGACCTGATTGCTTATCTCCCTTTCATGATCTAGAAACTAACAGAACACAATTTTTATGGGAAATAATCACTGGTTTTATTCTAATATCACGACGTTTCGACAAGTATCCTCTTATCGTTATCCAATGCTTGATAACGATAAGAGGATAATTGTCGAAACGTCGTGATATTAGAATAAGACAAGTGATTGTTTCCCATAAAAATTGTGTTCTGTTATTGTGTTCTCCAATCACTAAATGCCACTTAAAGATTATCTAGAAACTAGTCGGCGCAATTTAAGTGCAGAAACACAGCTTTGCTGCACATAGCCTTTTACCGGAAAACAATTCCATCAGTACTGAGAACCATGCCTTACTACTGTTTTACATATCTTCTACATATAACTTCATTTTGATTAATGTAAGAAGTTTTATTAATAACGCCATTAATGTATATACAGCGGCATCGGTCATATCTTGATTTAGGATCATCTGAAGACTGGTTGAAGGGGATATGATCGCAACGTTTCTTGTACAGCAAATATGATACCACTTTCCGTGTCGATTCTGGCCTTTACGGTGGCTAAGTGGGTAATACCCTGGCTCTCTAGCCTACAGGTCGAGTGTTTGATCCCTGCATTGGCCGAGAATGTGCATCCAGATTTCCGGCGTGGTTTCCCCTTGTCAGATATTTAGGACGGAGTGTCTGACAAGGACAACTGTCTAATCGTTCGAGTGGGACGAAAAACCGATGCCCCGTGTACACATTGGCGTACACGTAAAAGATCCCTTGGCAGTTGAAGTTCGATAAAAGTGTAGGCTGTAGCGCCGCTGCCCGGGAATAATTTCTATCATAGCACACTGTATGGTGTATGCACGTCTTCATCAGCCCGGTTAAGGAACAGAACAGTAGTACGCTAAACTCCATTTCATTTCATTTCATTTCGTTTGACCTGTTGATTATATATAGTTAATACTAGTAAATACATATATGAGATTCGCTATATTTTCATTATAGCTGATTAACAATGGGAAACAAAATAAATTGAAAATGTGGATTATTTATTGTGATTTAATTATATACTAGGAAATAAAAATTCATTGAAAACGTAATAAACTGTACAGGCTACAGCCGTTACCGTTATCGCCAGCCCATCTATTTTATTAATTACACTGTGTGATTCGATACGTGTTCAATTTCTCAACAGTTGTATTTTACAACTCGTAGTCAGAACATCTCCGTTGTTTTAAATCCTGCGGTACTCTAAACAACATCACTTCGTTAATTACTTTCCACCACCAGTAAATGTATGAAATTGCTATGCTCTAAGTCTAAACTTTTGTAAAAGAGAAAATTCCCACAAGAGAAGATTATTCAATATCTCCGGTCATTGTGTAGTTTAGATAACAGACAACAGTTCTTGTGTTAAATATATCGATTTTCTGCAAATTAACAACTTCTTTATTACAATGCATGCATAAATTTAATCTGGAAATTTCATATTTTTAGTGTGAAATACATTTATATCAAAAGGTTCGTAAATGGAATATGCGTTTTAGACTATTCTGCATAGGTATGTTAAATTCATTGAATTTTTGTTTGTCATTAAAATACACAATTTGGAGCCGTGGTGGTAAGGCGCTGTTTCTCAAGGCGGAATGTGTCGGGTTGTATCAACGTGTTTGCCGATAAATTTTCTTGGGTTTCCCACTTCCAGTGATGTTGAGCATGGAATTTGACAAGGCATAGCTTATAGGTAAAATGTTATTCAAATCACATTGCATGTTGTATACCTCTCTTCATTTGCCCAGATGGTGGTAAGCGTGGCTTTACATACCATTTATTCTCAATTTATTTTAACAATATTAAATGTCTTCACAACACAAGACACAGGAACGTACATAAAGATTTAACACTGAGCAACCTGAGAAATTTTTTGAAAAATTGAACCAATATCCTGGCACTTGGGGTCATTGCTAGGAGCAAATTCTTGTGAACAAGAGAACCAGAAATGGAACAT
This sequence comes from Patella depressa, assembly GCA_948474765.1. Taxonomy (NCBI): domain Eukaryota; kingdom Metazoa; phylum Mollusca; class Gastropoda; family Patellidae; genus Patella; species Patella depressa. The sequence goes on from OX419719.1 coordinate 54,900,862, forward strand.
AATCGCGAAATCTGCCACTGTCAATTCTGCCTGTTTTGCAAGAGTTGTCGGAACATTGCATATAGCCTGACGCCCAACGACCTGCACGCACCAGTGGTACTATAAACGTGAATATGACGGGATGGTGTCATAATGGAAAATTTCCAAATATGTAACTGACCGTTCAATTTCTTGGGCTGGAAAATTTAAAGTCAATGGCATGACAAATGGGATAAAATTCTCCCTAATTAGAGGATAAGAAATGGGAGAGAATCTTGAGGTCCGTCCATCAATTTCGCCTGTTTTGTGGGAGTAGAAATAACAATTCTACATGCCCCACTCACTTTTGGTACTACTAACTGGACGATTCACTGTTAGTGTGATTATGATAGTGATGAGATTGTATAAGACCAATGAGTTAAAGAATAATGACACAATAGAATTGAGCACCGTGAGCACTTATTGAGCACAGTGAGCACTTATTTTGAGATAATTTAGGTGCACGTATTAGTATTTGAGGTTTTTCCCTTCTATTCTGGCATTATTTGTTTATCTCATTTATTCATTTCGTCAGCCATCGATGCATAATTTTGAGACTGACTGCACTTATTTTGAGACAATTAATTTTCTAAATAAAATTTGGGATGCCCCCTTCTATTTTTGCATTGTTTGTATTAATTCAGTGAGCATTTATTTTGCGACCGACTGCTTTTATTTTGCGACCGACTATTTTCCCCTTTTCGCCCCTTACTAGACATTTTGAAGCTAAGATGTATTTATTTCTATGTATTAGATAATATAATATCAGGGTCAACATTTGGCGAGAACATGGGCTTTACAATCAATACACCATCGGATGCGAGCTGTCAGCATAATATCGTTTATACACATCATCATTTAAAAGTAGAGACGCATCCTGGCGAATGCTACAATTAAACTGATTCTACTCGAACTACATCCGGATTCTAAACTGGCAATTTCATGGCTAACAAAATTTTTATTCCACTAGACCGGTATACTTAACAATAATAACTATTATACAGTTTTATATTACGGTTATATCTAATCTGTAACAGCGAAATTGGGGTAGAGGTCATGGCTGAACAGATGTTTAAACGGTAGAAATATTGTATTTATAACTGTAGGAATACTGTATGTATAACGGCTATTATCTGTTTCTGTTTATAACTGTGGTCGAACAGCTAGTCAAACAATGTATTACCTGTTTCTGTTTATAACTGTAGCCAAACAGCTGTACTTATAGCATCTAATACATGTTTCTGTTTATAACTAGTCAAACCAAACAGCTGTACTTATAGCATTTAATACCTGTTTCTGTTTATACTTGTAGTCAGTCAGCTGTACTAATACCTGTTTCTGTTATAACTAGTATAGAAATACTGTTCTCAACATCTATTACATCTGTTTCTGATTATCTATAGAATTATTGTACCTGTAAAAGCTCTAATCTGTTATCTCTATGATTCACACTCAACATTTTATTTTAGTATTAGAATGGTGTGACCAATCTAAATCCAAATGAAAACGTTGCTCACCGAGAAATCTGTATTAACACCTAAAGCTAAATACGTCCATCAGCCATTTTGCCTGAAGTATATAACTATCATAGCTAGAATAAAGGGTCTGATAACAGTAATAAGTAAGTAATAGACATTCTTGCTCATTTTATTGTCAGCTGGGAACGACATGTTTAGGGTGGGTGAAGAAAATGTCTTCCTGGCCGGCATTTAGGTCTTGCAACATCCTACAAGTCCTTTTGGACATAAAAAAATTCAACACAAGTTGATAAAGTAAAAAAAAAACCGAGGCTGCTGAGTTGTTGTTTTACTTTATCAACGAGTGTTGATATTTTTTGATATCAAAAAAGACGAGTTGGAGATTTTATTTATTACACAATCCTTTCTTACATGCAGAAATAAATTAATGTAATTCTTTGTTATAGATTTTACTTTTACTGAATCTGATTACATTACAGCGTAGTGATACACCATTTTTGACAGCAATTGGTCAATTGCAAAGTCCTATATATTGACTCAATATTCCTTCAAGGTCAATTAAATAAAAACAGTTTCTTTTTAACAAAAAAAGAAGTTACTTTTTATTTGAAATAAGTGGTTGCTTTAGAATGAAAGAAAGAAGTTCCATTTTGATTGACCAATCAAATTCATATTAAACGATATCTCTTATCACGCAAGCCATATCTACTGAATGTGTTATTAGGTAAAATATAACCACATAATAAAACACATTTTCAGATAATCATATTATCATATAAAGCCACACTATATTGCAACCGTAGAACCGTACAAATTTTGAAAGTGTTTATTTTTTCCAAAGACGTCTAGAGTATTAAAGCGACATTAGTAATTTGTTCAATTAACTGTATCAAATCAAATAACGAAAAAGAGAGGGGAATTTATCAAAATTGAGGCCTTTAAAATATGTTCATTAGAATATTTGTTTCCGTTCTAGTGTTGTGGGTTTCAGCAATTTTAAGAATTAAAGCTGTCCATAATATGGATTTTAGAGGCGGGTATATGTTGTAAGTTGCTGTCTATATCATGTTTTTTATAGCTATATCAATAAGATAACAGTCAAAAAATATAACATGACAAATAATAAAATCAGTGTAATAATAGTACAATGTATGTGAACTTTACCATTTTGAGGTGTTAATTACAGACCTCATATCCCGTCTCAACGACTATAAAATGGAGAAACAGAACTTGTTTCTGATTGAATTGATCTTCGATTGTGGTTGACATAGATTACATATACATTAACAATGTCCTGATAACCACCGTATAACTTTGTAAATGCAGATTTAAGTCTGGGAAATAAGCATGTCTCAACAATTAGCAGGTTAACCCCGTCCCTCATCTTAAAAGTCCACAGTTTCCAACACAACAGGGAATCAAAGGAATATAAACAAACCACAGACGGACGGTTTGGATAGGTTTCAACAAATGAATGGAAAGTTTGCGATTATTGTAATGTATTATTCAAATAGGATTTGAAATACTAATCGTATTGTTTTGTTTTAGGGCGGTGGCCATAGTAGTAACATTTTTCGAATTTACATGGATTATTGATAAATCTGTTTGCTGTCGGTAAGTGTGCCTGTACACAATTAAAGTTGTGCGCCTGGAAAAGATGTCGATTTATTGATTTATAAGATGTTACGTGCAAATATTTAATACCGAATGACCCTCAAAGAATTATGCAATTATTACAGGGAAGTCACGGTGACGTAATAACTTGGAGGTTGAGTGGGATTTTCCAGCTTGGTTTCCCTTGTCAGTGGAGCGTCTAGTTCGGAAAAGGCGAAAAAGCGAAGACCCATTCACATGTTGGAGTACACGAGATCATTTCGGGTGTAACATATGTTTCAATTTTATTTCATAAATTCAGTTGCACATAGGGTCTTTAGCAGTGTGAGGAAGTCGTAGGGCCCGGAGAAAACAGCGTGGTTGAACAGGCGACCCTACCTTTTTGTTACGTACAAGCGGTGAATCGAAACCACATCACTTGATTCAATGACAGATCTCTCGTTGCAACGCGAACACGTTTACACCACACGTTTTTTTTTGGGGGGGGGGGGGTGTTATTTTTTGGTTGGTTGTTTTGGTTTTTTTTTAAATCCCTTAAATTGTCGATAGCTTTAGCCATCCCTTTCAACTATAATTTCAGTCGTGAAGGGTGTTGTTGTACGTGTTGGTCAGGTGTGTTATGGGTTGATATTTGGAAGAGAGGAATACTTTATGTCCTCATGTCAACACCGATGCTTGTAAATGGGACTAATGAGCTTCCTGGTTTATTTAGTGGTACGTATATAAACGATTAAATGGTTCAGTGAGTTTAATGAAACCTTCCGGTAGAATTTCGGTGGCGACGTCGGGATTGTTATAAAGTAAAATTCAAACATCCCCGTTGAAATATGCAGTTGGAGTATGCCCTAGTTAAGACACATAATCAACAGAATTTATTGCACCCTAGTGTAGAACAGAAAAGTGAAAATTTGGGTATCTTCTGTGTAACGAAATAAAGCCCAAGACTATGCTAATTCAAATACGATTTACATGAAGCTTGACATGAGTGTAATTTGGACAATTGCGCATTGATTGACGGACATCGATGTTAATCCTCACAACCTCATGTCGAAACGATCAGAAACTTCATGAACACCACTGTGATTATTAAATTCAAAACTCACCGTTTCTTTACTTTCAGGACTCTTATTGTTATTTTTGTCTTTTCTGCATGTCATTAAAACTTTCAAGATTGGAATAGCCTTAGAAGGAAAAATCGAGAAGACTATCGACACAGAGATTGGCAAAATTGAAATTATTACAGATGAAAAAAGCACACAAACCGATAACACGCATTTTACTGAAAGTAAATTATAACCGTTATTATATTAGAATATCGTGAAACTAAAGCGGTTTGAGAACTGGAGAATGTTTCCTCTTTGGAACCGTCTTAATTTAATTTAAAAGCCATAGCAATAGCGAGAAACTCATTGTGTTATTATTTGCAAACGGAAATAATGAAACAAATGTGTCATTTAGCATTGTTTTACTGCATTGTCATGTGCTTTAATCAAATACCGGGCTTATATTCTAAAATATAGTAGGGTATATTATGTATTCCGTGTTTATAGATGTCCATTGTTATAACTGTCCATGAGAGCTGTGTTTTACACTTCTTACGTTCGAGGAAGAGAATTTGTGTTGTAACTTGTATAAAATGATAGCTCTCCTCGGCATACGTTTCGAGACTAATAGTCTCGCAATGTTGGCTTTTTTTTGAGTAGGTCTTCATATCATGGGAGGCCATTATTTGAGGGTAGCCATTTTGCGATAATATTTCAAATTATTTTTTTTATTTTCACCTTTTTTATTATGTTATCGACATATCAACTGTGATTTGGCAATGTATAATTATTGTCAGGATTCAGGACTGCATTTCAGATTCTTTTCCATCATTTCATGATGATAATCCAAGATGGCGTCCATTTTTGGCGGTAATAATCGGACGGTGTGCTGATTTCGATTAAGTAGTAATGTTTGGTGTCAATAATTAAGTTCCAATCCCGACATTTACAACCCTGTAAAATGATCACATGTTCATACACTTAGCATATTACCAAGATGGCGGGTATTTTTAGCGGGAAAATGAGACGATGATGCGCAAATTTTGATTAAGTAGTAGTGTTTGGTGTCAATATATATGTTTACGGGGGTGCAGAATCAATTTTTGACATTTATAACTTTGAAAAGATATGGGGTTTAACCTCCTCTGCTCCTAACCTGGGCTAATGATGAATGACCACATGTTCACATATTTACCATATTTCCAATATTGCTGATACTTTCCAATATTTTTTCGGGGTGTGGGCAATTCAATGTCTGTCATATAGAATTGCGTAAAATGGTCATATGTTCACTAAATTAGCATATTTCCAAGATGGTTGGACGTTTTTTAAACACACTAGAAATGACTGTAAATAAAATATTTGCTATTGGCGGACTTCCAAACTGAATGTAGAACGCGCATGTGGAATGCTAGTGCGTTGGAAACATAAAGTGTGTCACCACTTACACCACGACGTGGCTGACTACTTTCACATCACTGCCATCAGTTCTGTCAGTGGAGATGGCAGAGATGTCATAAATGACGGGTCACGGCATCGTTTAAGTGGTGATATAGTTTGCTTTTCCAAAGCAACAGCAATCCTTTGAACGACTCCTTCCACAAGCAGCTGGGGGTCAGTTAATAATATAATCTACGCCATAAAGGTCTCTAATAGTAAGTATTACTATTGCATTTGCAGTCCTTGTTTTTATTTCTTTGTATACCACTTTATATTAAATATCATACATTTCTGTTCTACTTTTTAATTTACTAATTGCCCTTTCAAAATTTGTAAGTCACACATTTCTAACCATCGTTAAACATAAACTGAAAGTCTCGATTGCACCACCAGGTCTTCAAATCAGACTGGAGTTCAAATACTACAATACGATCGACCAAGTAAATGTGCTATTTTCCCGCCAAAATGGCCGTCATATTGTAAATGTGCAAAATAGGGGAATTTTTAATCATTTTACACATTTGTTACTGACAGAAATTGAATCTATGCCCTTGAAAACATATATATTGACCCCAACGACGACTACTTAATCAATATCAGCACATCATCCTATTTTCCAGCCAAAAATGACCACCATCTTAGAAATATGCTAAGAATATGAACATGTGATCATTTTACAAGGTTGTAAATGTCAGGAATGGAATCTGTGACCCCGAAAACATATATATTGACAATAAACACTACTACTACTTAATCGATATCAGCACATCGTCCGATTTTCCCGCCAAAACTGGTCGCCATCTTCAAATTATCATCATGAAATGATGGAAAACAATCTGAAATGTAGTCAGGAACCCTGCCAATATTAATACATTGCCAAATCATAGTTGTTGTGTCGATAACATTATATATTAGGTGAAAATAATATAAAACAGATGGAATATTATCGCAAAGTTGCTACCCTTAAATAATGGCCTCCTATACTATAAAGACCAACTCAGAAAAAATGTCAACATTGGTTTTTTGTAATCAAACATCAAAACGTACAAAATAAAGTTTATTCCATGATTTCTACCCGAAAAGCCGACGGATGGGAATTATGTAACAAACCGAATCGGACTATAACTCATGACAAATAAAAAGTTGTTGTTTTTTCACGAATAATTATGGATGTAACTGATGATGACGTTGTTAACAGGCGACATACATAATATCTGTCAACAGTTCAGCATAAACAGTCATACAGGAGATGTCCATATATTAAATCGATTGTTTGGTTAACTTATATGGGTCACCAAACAAGGAGGATAACTCTTTATCATATTGTCAACTCTTTGTCAAAAGCGAGCGAATTATAGTAAAATATGAACGACAAGGAAAGATTATGTTATAGATATAATAATATATTATAACCATGTCGTTATATATTATATTGATTCGTGTTGTTAAGTTTATATTTATATCTTGGTTCATGTTTTTGACTGTATTATTCTCATTGGCGAACAAAGAAGTTTTGTTGGGGCATGCAGTCGACATTTACAACCGGCATATCTTCCTTATAAATCTCCATTCAATTTTATTAACAATTATTTTATAGCAGTTTCATGTATCTGTCACACTTTTAGTCATGTCTGTATAAATAGTTTATCCAGTGCACGTCATAATTCCTGATTCTAGGTGTACGTTGTTTTGTAAATTTCAATTATTCATAATTTCGAAATGGAATCATTTAACTTTTGCATATGGTGCGTGGAATATACATATCTATAACATCTCTTTCCTTAAAGATCATTTTTCACAATACTTTGGTTGCTATGTCTGCATATAAACCCTTGTGTCCATGATTAGTATGAAATTTTTATAGCAAAAATATATCATAAAGATAGGTTGCCATGCAACAAAACATACGCCCACACAAGCTAAGTCGTTTGTGGATTCGACAAGAACTCTAGTTCTACCTAATATTTAGCACACAAAACATTTAATATCAATTGCCATAAAAACTGCAAATTTTTGAAAAATTTATGAGCCTCATAGTCTCTTGGCCTTTAACTCTGTATTAATTATAACGTCACTCTAATATGAACTCTAGCCTCTAAAGGGTCCACAAGAATTTTGAAAATGATTAAGGGCAAAAACTATGGCATTAAGTATTGGAAATCGTTGAAAATCAACAGGCTTCTTTGTCTGATGGCCTTAAACGCTTAGTCAATCAGATATTAACTTAGCCAGTAGAGCATCCAAATTTCATTGTGGGTTTATAAAAAAAAATAATTTGAAAATCAAGTTTTATTTCTTTTAAGAATTTATACAATAACAAGTATACAAAATTATAGCTTACATTATTTTGTGTAAAACAATAAATAGTATTACAAGAGAGTATATACTTAATGTGGTACAAGTGATAATATTTATGTCAAAATATTAAACTGATAACACGACAAACATCAATACAATATTTTGTGCTTTAACATGATTATAATTAAGCCCTAAAAATTAATTATTATTACTGTAATAGATAATATCTTCTATTCACCAGTTATTTATAAGAATATTGTCTCCAGGCAAGATCAATATAATTTTGAAGGTTGAAGTAATATTATATATCTTGACCATACCGTGTAGGTGTAGTCGTGTTTTGATTTGCTTCAAAATTCTGGATCATTTAATAAAATATACAAGTTGAATATCTGCTGATTAATACTACTGGTATAAATTTTATACATTATTTTGATATTTTATTTCGCGTGATGAAGCACTTATATGTACATAAATCACAATATATACAGCGACAAAATTTCCTCAGTACAAATAGCATTGGTATATTTTATTTTTAATACAATAACCATCAAAATTATCTTAAGAGTTCACATATATAACAACTAAAATCAAAATTACTATTTTGTATAATCAATTTCATTCAGATTACATAAACTAACATAGGATCAAAAGTACTAAAATCTGTGAGTTCAAAATACAATTTAAATCAATAGTGATCTTAGTAATTAACTTTACTCAAATGTGGCATATTCAGTAATCCACTTTATCATATTAGAACAGCTAAAAAGTGCAAATTTTAAATATCAACTTAGTTGGATTACACAAATAAACATTTGAAGAACTTTAGTCGAATCACACAGATAAACATTTAAAGATAGAAAATTTTGTGACTATTTTCACTCAAATTATGCAAATTAGCATCTAAAGATTGTAATTTTCATTCTCTTCAATTCTGTGTATTATGGCATTAATAGCTTGGGGCATAAAAAAAATGTTTCTAAGTATTTCTACTTTTGATTTAAGTATATACAGTAGAGGTACATATAATGTAAACAATGAACACTGATATACCCTCGCTACTTATCATTTTAACTTAAGTATTTTACATTGGTGCATGTGGTGGAAGACTTCTATCAAGTTGTTCCAGATATCTGAAATAAACACCAAAACATCACTCAAACATGTGTTTCCCTACCACATGTCACTCAAGACAACATGTGTTATTGCAAACTGCATACAAAGGATCAAAGAGTTAGCCTAAGGGCAGGAATGAACTTTCTTCAAAATCTTGTATCCTCTTTTCGATTGTCAGTCATGAAAATATACACTGTATCATACAATGCTATGTTGGTAAGGCCAGACCCAATTACCAGTAGTTGTTTAGGATCTTAATGAATATGCATTATTTTGTTTAAGAAACATGCAACTATAAACTTTATGTTTTTAAAGTTTTTCCTAAGGAAACTTGAAGAACAATTTTAATAGAAAAATAACAAATGATGTGCAAGTTTAATATAGTACTATAAGGAATAAAGTGTAGCATGTTTGAAACTGATGTGTGTGTGAGAGAGAGAGAGAGAGAGAGAGAGAGAGGGGGTTTAACTCCACTCAACACAAACTAGGTCATTTCGGGACTAACCATATGGTTCAATTTTTTATATGTCCACATTTTCACCACCCCTGTCCATTTATTTATCACTCAACGATCTCGGTTCCTTTCAATATTGGCATGTAACTTCATGGATTATAGCCCCTGTATTTTAACTATGCTGAATAAACATGCTATTCAAATCTCATTGTTGTGTATGGTAAATAAACAAACATACTTTTTAAATCTAATTATTGAGTATATTGAATAGTATTACTTACTTGCTATCATAAAGTTCCACTCTTCCTCTGAATATTGATGGTCCAATAAAATTGCTCAACTGATTCAAACATTCGTTAGCTGCATTAGCTGTTAAAATGTTATTTGATCTCTGTAATATAAATAGAATGACTATATTCAATTAATAGAACTTCTATATTGTTTCCATTGACATTAACAGTACAGTCTGACGAACTTTGGGTTAAATCGACTTGATCTAATTAACTTTGGGTTAAACTGACTTGATCTGATCAACTTTGAGTTCAACTGACTTCAGCTAATCAACTTTGAGGTCAACTGACTTCAGCTAATCAACTTTGAGTTCAACCGACTTCAGCTAATCAACTTTGTGTTTAACTGATTTGATCTGCTCAACTTTGTGCAGAGCTTAATTAAGAAGAGGCACGGGTCGACAAAATGTCAATTTTGACCAAAATTATCGATTTTTTTATATTTGCATATTTGAGAAGTTCATTCATTTTTATTTCAGTTGTAATTAAAGAAAAAAATGTACTTTGAACGACTATGCAATTCAAATTTTGCTGTTCGACCTCATAAAAGAACTCCTCTTTGAAACACTATTTTGATCGCGAAAAAAATCGTGCCCGCCGCCATGTTTGGTACCATTAGAAACAGACTTATTTCTATTTTAACTTTGTGTTTAACTGACTTCATCTGATCAATTTTGTGTTCAACTGACTTCATCTGTCCAACTGTGTGTTAAATGGACTTCGTCTGACCAACTTTGTGGTCAAGAGAATTAATCTGATGATTTGTCCAGGACAAAAATGTTTTATAATAATAAGAAATAGTTAGACCAACAAAAGATTAAAAGTGTAACAAAAGATAATCTAATTTTAATTAAATTATTGGACTGCATACAAACTTACCAAACTTTGAAATAAACTGTCCAAAAACATTTCTAAATACATCTTGAATGGCCTTTTCCCCAATCCTTTGGCAATACATGGTAACTAAAACAGAAAGCAGACAATGGTCCTGACAAAGATTTCAAAGCATATCCTTTAAAACTTATTTCCATGTTTGTCTAATCAGAGATTGCAATAAAATAAGTGTATTATCAGAAACATATTAAGGTGTATGAGTTTTTTCGACTTGAATTTAAAGTTTTAAAGTCTTGTACACTGCATTTACTTTAGGTAAAGTATCAAATTAGGTGCAGGGGGAGCCACAGTGGCTAAGTGTGTAAAACACTGACTCACTCTATTGGCTGAGAAAGTTCATAAGGATTTTTCGATGTGGTTTCCCTTGTCAGTAGTGCACGGCGGAGGGCCTGACAAGAACAGCTGTCTAGTTGTTTGGATGGGATGAAAAACTGCAGCCTGGGCAAAATTTCCCTCATGGCACACTCTATGGAATATGCTCATTTTCATTAGCCCATTAGAACAGTAAGATGTTAAACCCCATTTAAATTTCATTTAGGTCCAGAGTTTGAAAACCAGAGCTTGACAGACTGGTAGTGTTATTTACTGGATATAGAATTTATCTATCAGTCAATGTACATGATATAAAATTAGAATTTAATCTTAAAACATGGTAAATATAGCTAAATTAATACTTCTTATGCATACAATCACTCTGAAGTTAATAACAAAAAATATGTCAAAAATTAACCACCAAGCGAAATTTGAAGGTACTGAAATTTTCCCAAATCTGAAACATTTTAATTCTAAAGTATGAAAATTATGGAGGGTTAATAATTGAGAGCTAAAGACTGGTGTATAAGGACCTAAGAAGAGTGATTAGACAGTACTAAAATCGTTAAAATAAAAACTGAAATATTGAAGAAAAGAAAACTGTTACCTGTTTACAGAATGTTTCTAATAAAGAAACGTGTTGTGTATAATCTTGATATGATACAGCTTTAGATAATGTAGGTAATAGCTGACACACTGATTTAGATAGAGATGATATGGTAGATAACTCAGATAATAGATTTATACATCTACAATTAAATAAGTTAACATAGGTATTGACAAATATAACTACAATTAAAAGAGGGAGTTTGGGGGTTTAATTTCGTCATAATAAACCTAGGTCATTTGGGGCTGTTGTGGTGTATTATTATTTTATTAAATCAGTGTAGCACTATTTTAAAATTACATCCCACTTCTACCTTGTTGCCAGTGGCTGGGCCCCTCGACCAAAACTGTCCTGATCTTCACCGATATACCTTGGAAAGTGTGCTAATAACTACCACACAAGAGACCTCTGATCTATCGTTTTTTGTGATAGACTATTTAGCCCTACTCAGTAGGATACCTAATTAGGTTGTTTAGCCCAACCATTCTTTGACTGCAATTATGTGAATGCATTTTGACTATTTCGGAATGCTTGCTTTGAAAAACTTTTGCTCTAATAGTTAAATTACTATTTTAATACTGGGTTATTAGAATTGCCATTTATACTGATCATGTTCATGAAAGTAAATTGACTTCTGTAGCATTGATCTAACTATGGGTAGTCTTGGATCTAAATTACAGAAACGTCAATTATCTTACCCATCTGCCAGCTCCCACGGTTCTGATGGTTTACGGAATTTATGATCCATACAACCTCCACTTCTGTTACCCCGACCCATCTTTGGTGCCAAGGAACCACAAGAATACATCTGAAAATATAGAACAACTTAAAAATTTTAGATCAATTACTGAAAATCATGCAAAAACAACAAATAGATCGTACGCCAATTTCACAAAGACAGAACCTACATCAGCACCTTCTTTTACTGGATTACCAGTATGTAAGTCCATACCATTATCAGTACTTTGTTTGAATATTACGGTATGTTTACCTAATTACCTGCACTTTGTTTTGAATTACATGGTATGTTTACTCAATTACCTGTATGTAAGTCCATATCATTATCAGTACTTTATTTTGAATTACATGGTATGTTTACCTACCGGTAATTACCAGTTTGCAAATCCCTACTTTGTTTGAATTATATGGGATATTTACCTGATTATCTGTATGTAAGTCCATATCATTATCGCGTAATCGTTTAACTACACCATAGGTAGCTGGACCTTTATCCAGATCACCATATTTCTCTGTATTAGCTGGTTGTTTCTCTACACCTTCTAAACCTTCTTTAACTTTATTCAATATTATCTCACTACTCTCTTCACCTAATAAACATTTTTAGTTCCACAAAATAATCACTCCATATTGTATTATATTTGTATACATTTTAATGTTATCCATGCCCACAACAAATTATAAATAATGCATTAAAAATAGTAAGAGTCTAAGATTGGAGATCAACCCTTCATACATTTTGATAAAGTTACTGAGGCTAGAGTACTGAGATCAGATTCTACATGCTCCATGATTGGCCAGATGTTTATTATTAAATACGTAAAATAACAGTCTTATTTCCTAAAACTCAAATTTATAATCTTGGACAAATATAAGGGACTAATCTGCTGAGTATAATGACCATTTAAAGAACATATAGAAAGCAAGCATGCTCTAGCATATTGTGGATATGCACTATATATGAATGATATATAAATACTTACCATAAGCTTTAACAACATTAGCTAATGCTATGGCAGCACCTTGTCTTACTGATGCTATATTATCTTGTAAATTATTAAAAAATAATGGATACAATGCTGGCATGCTTCCCCTAAAATTAATAAAGAAATATTTTTAGGAACTGTAAAAACAAAGACTTTTGTCAATTCAAGTTAACTAATATTCTATGAATTTGGGAAATGATCTTAAATTTCCTACCTTGATTCATCAGGAAAGCATAAGACAAAGTTACCACAAGCTACACAAGCAGCTGAAAAAGAATAAAGATATGGAACAAATATTAATGCATAGAATTGATAAAGTAAGCAGAAAACATCCTATCAGAGGAATTGTCCATGGTGACTGACATATCATCAAACATGTATTTATGTGCTTTGTATACTTAAGCCAGTGAAAAGAGACTATTGGACATGACTTGCAATAGCAACCTGAGGCTTGAGTTCTGGCCAAAAATCAACCAAAGTACTATTTGGATAGGACCTGGGCAGGTCAACTCAAACAATGCACAAAAGGTAGAGCACCAAACTTCATACCCTAATATGATAACTTAAAACAAAACAAAGCATTAATAATGTATGTAAAGGTTGTTTAATATCTAATCAAACAGAAGCATAGCAAATTGTGTCCTGCTCCAACAAAACCAGGCTCTTAGTCCATTTAATAAAAATAGAGCCGGCAGCTATTGAATAGTCCACAGCCTAAGCTTTCCAAAAATCAATTCTTTCTAAATTTGAAGTATCATCTGGAATTCAGTTGGGCTCATTCACGGCAACAAGAAGGCATACATTTAATGCTTTTGTGTCCGTAGTACAATATAAAGTTGTGCAAAAAGCGTCTGGTTTCGTGGAAGGCGGTAACAATTGTTCAGCTCTTGGTTGATTTGACACAGTATAGCTTGACTATTGTTTCTTTAATAGTTATCAAAAATTATACATCTTACCATCTCTAACAGGCCAACTATCGTCATTGAAACATATTAATAGTGCTTCTAATAATTTACTGATATGTGGACTAACAATGTTCTTATCAGCCTAAAATAATAATAAAAAAAAATTACTTTAGTCAGAGCATTGCATCAATATGAATTGGGTATACTATCTTGTCCTTTTGAGATAAAAATGCAGTTATTTATTATTACTAAGGTTAAGTGCACTATCCTAGGAGAGTGCACTTGACCAACATAATCCGCAACATTTTCACCTTATCTTCTTAGTCTAGAAAAATATTCTAGAATTAGCACCGTTAACCTGCCATAGCTTGTACTATTTAATCTCAGTATATCATTGCAGCTCTAATTTAATGGCATGTATTTTGTTGATTAGTAAATAACATTTTTATAATAAATATGTTACATTAAACTCTGATATATGATATAACTTTTAGATAAATTTTCTGAAACAAGTTGTGGCAAAAGCCTTCAACCAACATTGTCCAAAAAATGTGTGATCAAGATCAGTGACTTTAAGTTGATTGTTCTTTAAATAATGTACCTTTAAACCCAATTCAGCAATACAAGCACAAGCTGCTTCTCTTACAGCATGATTATCAGCATCACTTTGTTCTATATAATAATCTACCTATAAATAAATACAATATCTATAATAACAAGCCAAAAGTGAGGCTGATGTCCCCCGCCGAAATCCCAAAATAAATAGATGACACATATTAATTAATCGCACATTTCTTTTTTTCAAACGTATCGAGCAATGAAACTGAACACGAAGTGTCATCCAAAAATTGCTTATCTCTGCCTACCGTAAGAAGAAAATGCTCATCTTCGAACTCCATCAAGGCATTGACCTAATAAGCATACACACCAATTTTGAACATTTTAACTCAATTCACAGGAGAGTTATTGTGTTCCAAAGTCTTGGCAAATCAAATTGCTTATCGCTCTGCTTACCCCGAGCATAAAATGCTCATTATCGATCTTAGTCAAGGTATTACTGTAATGAAACTATACACCAAGTTTCATCACTCTCACTTAATTAGAACTAAAGTTATCGTGTCCCAAGCATCAACCAATCAAATTGCTTATCTCTGCCTACCCTAAGCGGAAAATGCTCATCTTCGAACTCGATCAAGGCATTGACCTAATAAGCATATACACCGAGTTTGAACATTTTAACTCAATTAGAAGGAGAGTTATTGTGTTCCAAAGTCTCGACCAATCAAATTGCGTATCGCTCTGCTTACTCTGAGCAGAAAATGCTCAATATCGAACTTAGTCAAGGTATTACTGTAACGAAACTATAAACCAAGTTTCATCACTCTCACTTAATTAGAACTAAAGTTATCGTGTCCCAAAGCATCAACCAATCAAATTGCTTATCTCTACTTACCCTAAGCGGAAAATGCTCATCTTCGAACTCCATCAAGGCATTGACCTAATAAGCATATACACCAAGTTTGAACATTTTAACTCAATTAGAAGGAGAGTTATTGTGTTCCAAAGTCTCGACCAATCAAATTGTGTATCGCTCTGCTTACCCTGAGCAGAAAATGCTCATTATCGAACTTAGTCAAGGTATTACTATAATGAAACTATACACCAAGTTTCATCACTCTCACTTAATTAGAACTAAAGTTATCGTGTCCCAAAGCTTCAACCAATCAAATTGCTTATCTCTGCTTACCCTAAGCGGAAAATGCTCATCTTCGAACTCCATCAAGGCATTGACCTAATAAGCATATACACCAAGTTTGAACATTTTAACTCAATTAGAAAGAGAGTTATTGTATTCCAAAGTCTCGACCAATCAAATTGCGTATCGCTCTGCTTACCCTGAGCAGAAAATGCTCATTATCGAACTTAGTCAAGGTATTACTATAATGAAACTATGCACCAAGTTTCATCAATCTCACTTAATTAGAACTAAAGTTATCGTGTCCCAAAGCATCAACCAATCAAATTGCTTATCTCTGCTTACCCTAAGCGAAAAATGCTCATCTTCGAACTCCATCAAGGCATTGACCTAATAAACACATACACCAAGTTTGAACATTCTAGCTCAATTAAAAGTTATCGTGTCCCAAAGCATCAACCAATCAAATTGCTTATCTCTGCTTACCCTAAGCGGAAAATGCTCATCTTCGAACTCCATCAAGGCATTGACCTAATAAACACATACACCAAGTTTGAACATTCTAGCCCAATTAGGAAGAGAGTTATCGTGTCCCAAAGCATCAACCAATGAAATTGCTTATCTCTGCTTACCCTAAGCGGAAAATGCTCATCTTCGAACTCCATCAAGGCATTGACCTAATAAACACATACACCAAGTTTGAACATTCTAGCTCAATTAGGAAAAGAGTTATTGTGTCCCAAAAAGTGTGACGGACAGACAGACGGACAGACGGACGAACCCATTTTAATAGTCCCCTGCTTTCTTCGAAAGGCGGGGGACAATAAACTCACCTGAAAGACAGAACACTGAACAGACATATGAAGCAGTCTGATTAAAACATAGATCCTATTTTGTTTCATTTTTTATAGTTCAAAATTTCGTTTGTACTTTTCTTTTCTACACTAAGATCTGGAAGAGTTGTTATATAACCCCCGTTCTTGATGATGAAAGGGATTAGCCAATGAAACAGTCTGTTAGGGCATGGAACTGTGGGTAGCCCACTAGAAACATCAATGTTTATTGGTTAATCAAATGTGTGATGTCATATAAAGTTCTCAAGTCACAGATATGACCCCTACTAATACAACCTTCCATTACAACCGGTCACACCTTCATGTAGTGTAGGCCATCGAACGTATAAAAAAACAAAAACAAAATATAGATCTGTATCTTAATCAGATTGACACCTGCAGTTTAACTTTCAACACATCAAAAACTAGGTTATTTCGGCAATAACATCTGGTACATCTTTACAATTATTCAGTCTTACGCAGTGGGTTGAAAGAAAACCAAATGAACCAGAGAAAAAAAAACATGATTACATGTAGGTAAGTAACCCTACATCATGTCACAGACAATGCTCTGTGATTCAGTAACAAAGGTAGATAACTTATATCAATGAAATCAAAGGGGGCTTAACAATGTCTTTTTTTCTGCCTCAAGTGGATTGATCAAGAAGGGCATATGCCTACATATACATACATGGGAATTTGATCTTTTTTTGTCTAATACAAACAACAAAACAGAATGAATAATCTATACTTACAACAGACGACATATGCCTCTCTACTAAATTTCTTCCTTCTCCGTGGGTTATTTGTTTCCAGGTATCTTGAGAATATATACGCACACCTTCAGCTACATAATATCTAATTAAATAAATTATTGTTCTACACTTAATGTTGAGCTTTTATATTGTTATTCTCAAACAGGAAGAATCTATGAGTATGCTTAAAACCAACAAAAACATATTATCCGTGATCACTTAAATTACCAATTCAGCTTTATTCTAGGATGAAATTTTTATGTACATATATTAAATAGACTACCATCTACTGTAATAAAAATCAAGTAAGATCAAAAATTTCAGAGTACTACTCAATCATCCAGGGTGTTTGGTTGAACCCAGTGCTCTGAGTGTTTATTACAACTCTTATATATACCTGTTTAAACACATTCTAGGTAAAAGGATTGGATAGAATTTTTCTCTTGCTTCATCTGATGGTAAACTGGTTAAAAATCTTCTAGTTGCTACTGATCCTGCTAATCTAACCTGTAACAATATATATAATAATCATTCATTAATATCAATTCTGGAGAACTGGATTAACATAATTTATCTTTATTAAAGATACATTATGGGAGATAAGATAAAGAGTTGGCAGTTCTCACTATAATAGTTAAAAACTGCTTAGTGTAAAGGTAATTTGCTGAAAATTTCAGTCAAATTGATCCACTATTAGCCGAGAACGAAGCGAATTAAATATTCACATAGCCTTGGTCATCATTACTAAAATCATTAATATAAACAGCATAGTCTTGATTATCCACTTGATTGATTTAATTATCAATGGCCGTTAATCGGCATATAGGAATTTAATCCGCTAGCCTTGACATCAAGAGTTTATTATGGTTTGGATAAGTTAATTAATGTCTAATTGATTATATAGATAACATTTCAGGCCTAAAGAAAGACCTATAATAAGCAGATTTTGCTCTTGCATAATGCTATTTTAATATAATCATCAATTTCTATTAATATCTTTTGATATTTGCCTATATCTTATTTGTTTATCTTAATCCAGGCCCAGACTTGCTTTATTGATTTAGTTAAGAAAATAAAGCACAATATAAACGGTAGATTAGCTGCTGGCTTGGATTAATCAGATAAGAAAAGAGGCCCATCAAATGCAATAAGAACCAGGAACAATATGTATTAATCTAACCATTTCTTTTATTACTGTAATAGTAAGTTTAGGGGGACTGCACCACACACAAACAAATATACAAGACAAGGCACAATATACAGACATCATAATAATGAAACATACATCAGATCAAGAGGATGGATCCAGGTGCTAAAATTGTTTACCAAATAACTCATTAACCTGGAGATACATTTTGTATAAAAAACCAAAAGATACATTTACTTCTGCATGTTTTTTAATCTATTCCGTCCAAAATATCATTTTCTTCTAAGAAAGAACAAATTTTGTAAGCACCCAAGAGGCCCCGACAATTATTACAGCAGAGGGAGCACATACATTTCAAATAGTAAAGGAAACCTGTAGGCATACCTGACTCCAGTTATCAGACAGACCCCGTCCTAAATAATCAGCAAATTGTTCACCATGTTGATATATAGCATTACCCTCTAAATGTTGACCTCTTTCACTATCAGATACTAAATATAATACAAAAACCAAATACAAATTTTATACATAAAATATTTCTGAGTACCATACATTTCAGAAAGCTTCAACAATGAGGTCCAAGAAGTTGGCTCCAGACTTTGGAATTGAATTTTTATTCCAAGAAAACCATTAGTCTTGATATTATAAACATTTGCTTATCAATTTATTTCTCTGTAATAATTTAAATACATTTGGTTATCAATATGTTGAGCCATGCATCTAAATCTGATTTCAAGTCAAAATTTTGAAAACTTAGTTCCATGAAATTGGATTTGAAATTTTTGTACTGAAGTGAACTGAACCCTGAAAATTATGCAATTTTGTTACAGCCTGAATTATACAGTCTGTTTATTTTGTAGCAACACTAAAAATTTGCTATTAAAATAAAATATTATGAATAATGGTTATGAACAAAGCAAATACTTCAGATTGCATTTGCAGATGTGGCATTTAAGATGCCTTTGATGTTTGTTTTGAAAAAAAAAATATCTGTAATCAGAGACTATAAGTCATAAAAATATAAAATCTATAGTCTAAACACTATAAATCGCAGATTGCCTCGTTCGGCATTTCTGTCCAAACGAGGTAAAACAAATGCCTCGTTGTCTGGAGTTCCAAGACGAGGTTTTTTAAATTGCCCTGTTTTTGGAACGAGGTATTTTGTTCAGAACGAGGCATGGTAAAAATGCCTCGTTTACTAAACGTGTTTTTTTTCAAGATAGTTATTAGCAGTATTTCCTATTAGCGAATTTGTAAAAATTAAAATTTATGTTATTTAATACGAAAATAAAACCAGTCCAAACTATGATATTATAATCAGAGAAATAGACAAGACAAGAATACATGCCATAGATGTAGGTGTTAAGAAACATCAGCTACCTTGATTGATTTATTGGCCCAATCAGTTATAGGTGTTAAGAAACAACTGTGGTGTTGTGACAATTTATTGGGGCCAATAAATTAATCAAGGTAGCTATGTGTCTGCAATACACCTACACCTACCTGATATCGCAGACAACAAATTAGTGTTTATCTGGTCTAAATACAACAAATAATCCATTCTTATTAATCAAAAAAGCATATAATTTCATTTCTTATTTCCAATACGCCAGTTTATTCTTTATATTTATTGTAAAAAAAAAAAATAACCTGACTATAGCATTGACTGTTACTGTTGAAACTCCATAACATTGCACAAAATATTATTGGAGCAAAATTACATAAACGCGCAGCGATGAATTTGTTGGCTTATACCAATTGTCAATTAAATGGGAAATAAAGCACACCTCATACATTAAAATTTAATTAAAACGTTTAATTATGAAGACATATGGATATTAATAATGCGAAAATAATTTATGGTATGGTGTGTATTCTCGTCTTGTCTATTTCTCTGATTATAATTTTATAGTTTCGACTGGGTTTTTTTTTCATATTAAATGACATAAATTTTAATTTTTACAAATTTGCTGATAGCAAATACCGCTAATAACTATCTCGAAAAAAACCACGTTTACTAAACGAGGCATTTTTACCAAGCCTCGTTCTGACAAAATACCTCGTTCCAAAAACAGGGCAATTTAAAAAAACCTCGTTTCGGAACTCCAGACAAACGAGGCATTTTTTTTACCTCGTTTAGACAGAAATGCCGAACGAGGCATTCTGAGGTTTATAGTGAAAGGCAAGATCTAGCAATATCAAGTGGACTTTCCACATCAAGAAGAGAGCTAGAAATAAAGTATAAAGTCCTTTTGAAACAAGTCATTTCAGAACTAACATATGGTCAATTTTTTTTTAATTAAATAATTGTAGGCATCTTTAGCATTAAATCACTACACACACCCACATACACACACCCACACCTGCCATACGAAGAAACTTTCAAGATATTTGAGATAGTGTTACCTGTATCATTAAATCCACATCCTACTAGAGATGAACACACATAATACCCAGTCTCTCGAACAAACCTATTAGTATGAGTTAAAGAACTGAATACAAGATCTAATAATTCCTGATCAACAAACTCATTAAAACCATAACCACACCCTTCTATTACATTCTGTAGACATCTGAAAAATATCACAATATATATTAGACTTAAGCACTCAATTTTGTGAGAAATGAAATGAAATGGTGTTTAACGTCCTACTGTTGCTCCTAAATTCTAAAGTGTGCTATGAGGGAAATTTTGCCCAGGCAGCAGCAATATGGCCTACTCTTATATCAAATTCCAACTGCAATGGGATCTTTTACATGCACACCAATGTGTACACAGGACCTTGGTTTTTTGTACCATTCAGACGAATAGACAGCTGTCCTTGTCAGGTCCCTCAAGTCCTGCATCACTGACAAGAGGAAACACAATGCCGGGAAATCTGGATGAATTTTCTCGGCCAATGCAGGGATCGAACACCCAACCTGTAGGCTACCACCTTTTTAAATTCATATTAATACTTACTTCATCCAAGTTTCAAGTGATTTCCATCCTGCTGTATCATGGAAGATCTGAGCTGCATCTGTAATGCTGTTCTGAAAAATTAAAGTTTTATGAAAACAAAATGCTTCGAGTTCATTCAGATAAACAATTATGGACATCTATCAGTAAAGGCAAATATATTCTGATACATCAGGGATCTTTTGGAGTTTTAGTGCCAAAATGACCTACTTTGTGTTGAGATGACGTTAAACCAATTCCAACCAACTCTTTTTGGAGTTATCTCCCTTTACCATTACAACCTTTACCATATAACTGATGTCAGAATTATGTAATGAACACTACATGTATATAACTTACCTGTTGCTTTGTCAACAAATAATATTCTGAACTACTTTCAGAACTCTCTGCAGGTAAAAGACCTCCTGGTGCCAATTTATCAGCTAATTTATCGGTGGTTTCATCTGATAATGCTTGTCTTTCTAGATTTGTTTTAATACCATCTAGTATTTTAACCTTTGTTTCTTTATAGACATCAGTACCAATCTTCTTACATAATGCACCAATTACCTCACCTGTAAACCAATCAGGACAAGTTTATAATATTAATTCATACAAACTGAATAATTTTACTTACGCAGTATTTTGGTAATCCAACTACATTTGGCACAAATAAGAATGACTTCAATCGAGAAACACAACTTTTATTGTCATCGTAATGATCATGCAGTCTTCCTGCTGCATGGACTGGGTAGTTTCATGACCTTAATTATTTGTATAGGACATGGATTGAACGTGCATTTATTTTATAAAAGCCCACTGTGTGGTCTCTGGCATGAAAACACATATCACTATCAAATTGACAGCAATCGTGTAGATAAGGTTTATGTCAATCACCAATCAATCATTAAATTAATATGCTAAACCAAGCAAAGCGGAACATAAAATGCCTGGCCTCTGTATTAACTTTAAAATGTTTGAGTCGAGTGGACGAGTGGACTGGACGATACCCTCTCTCTCTCACTCTTTCTCTCTCTCACTCGATGTTCCAATATCTGTTTGTTCAATGTATTGTCTTCATTGGTATAATAATACTTACTAATACTGTACACGGTATATCACATATGGACAAAATTGATATTTTCTAAAAGTAAAAGATGAAAACTTGGGAAACTATTTTGAAACAATCTCAAAGTCTGTTTTTCTATTTCACCCAACCAACCAATCGTTGTCAGTTGCCAAAGTGTTGATGTACATGTACACCGAACGACAGCAAACG
Organism: Patella depressa; assembly: GCA_948474765.1. Lineage (NCBI taxonomy): Eukaryota > Metazoa > Mollusca > Gastropoda > Patellidae > Patella > Patella depressa. The sequence continues at coordinate 54,923,703 of OX419719.1, forward strand.
ATCAGTGGCTTACTTCCAGCTGCCGAAGTGTTGATGTACACTGAACACGACACGACGTAGATCGACTTCAACCGATCAGTGGCTTACTTCCAGTCACTTTGTGACTTCGTACTTAGTTTACTTCGTACTTGTAGTACTTGCCCTACGTGCATGTATTATAGTAATTTTGCTTGATTGTTTATTAAAGCCCCAATAACACTCTTGTTGTAACTGAAAAATATGTCCCAATCTTCATTCTGGTCAACAAATCGTATTATTTTACAATATTCCAATTAATTGATTATATAAATTTCATCTTAACACACTTATTTTAAAAAATTGGAAAAATTCAACCAATTGATTTGAAAAGTCTAACGTAAACCTTTTCAAATGTGACTTGGATTTTAAAATATTTTCGAACCCTCTAGACAAGTAAAATAGGTTGTAATGGATAATTTACACAACAGGTAGGACACTTAAACATCTAGTACTTAGAATAAGGGTATTAATTATTTTCTGGAGCTTCCAAGCCAGCAAGAATGTTATTGTCCCTTTAACCTCTCTCACACATTGTCAGTTTGGTGGTGAGTGTTTGACAGTAGATATTATCTTGAGTATGATTGAGTTATGTACAAATGTTGTAAAATTAAAAGAGAAAATTAATCGTTTGTAGATCAATTTCATACCTATGTAGAAATAATCTAATGAACACACCTGCTGCTATTCTTACTCTAAATTCTTCGTCTTCAAGAAGTAATACGGCTTTTTCTCGGATATCTTTTGAAAATCCATCAGAACAATGTTTATTATTGTTTACCAAAATAGATTTTGATCCCATCAATGCTCCATGTTTCGATTCCCATGGCGAGGATGAGTTTGTCAATATGTTTAATAGCTTTTCTTCAAATTCTCTAACTTCGCTCGCTTCTGCTTCACTCAGATATTTTTCTAATTCCACACAGCCCCTGTCACGTTCAATTTTAGCTGTGTTACAAAGCCGTTCGAGTACCTTGTCAGCCATTCTCACCTTTGACATCGAACGTTCGTGCGTTTTCCGAAGGCCAAGGTCAAGTTTATGGCCATCTTCAAGCGTTTTGTTCATTCGCTTCATATACCCCATACATTTGATTTCTTAATTGTTAATCTGGATGGTTGATCCACTACGCATTATCATTGCAACTGAAGAAGAAATTCACAACAAAAGAAAATAATCCTAACATATCCAACAAAAGTATTTACAAACAAAAGTAATAGAGTACTTGAATGTGAAATGGTATCTAATCTGAGGAAACCAGAAACTCCCTTTAAAAAATAAATGCGTTTTCAATTTGTTCTTAAACTGTGGTGCAATATCTAAACGTAAAGGTCAAAGGGCTGATATAGATTTAAAACCTTAATGTCACATGAAATCATAATATTTTATTAACAATGTAACTCTTTTTTATGTATTATATACAGCGAATATTACATTCAAGTAACGTTAATGGACTTTATGTTACATTAATCAATTTTTTGAATATTTGCAACCATTTCAAACTAATTAAATGTTAGAAGATTTTCAAACATGTCAAATCAATTACTCTTTTGAAACAAAAGACGTGATGGCGAATTCTGCTTAATGCGCGAGCAGGCTACTAATCGCTTTAATATTTTAACAAGGACTGTATATGATTTTTTAGAGGAATTCCCAATGAAGGTAAAATCTAGAGAGACAAAAATAATGGATGAGATAACCGTTATATTTATACTTTGTGCATTTACAATACAAAACTATTTGAAGTTCTCCACACCTTTTTGTTTGGATGAACGCCGTGAATAACAGTTGTAATAAAGAAAGCAATTAATTATCGGAATTTTTCAGACACATTTAGGCCTAGATATATATTATAAGTGTAGTAGGAAAATCATTTTATTTTTATATATTTGTGTATCGTCCATTGCGTGTGTTTGTTAATTTATTTGTGGTTATTACGAAACATCGCCACCTCTCTCTATCGATTGTGTGAAGTGCGCGGAAGGCCAGCGTGGGGGTGGGGTTCTCTGCCCTCTCTCAGGTTCGAATTCCGTGTGTTTGCCGAGATGAACCCTCGTTCTTGATAGTCATGGGTGGTTCATGTGGGACTGACTAGGAATGGTTGTTGGACGGAACACTGACGTCCAAAGTTAGAATTTGAAGAGCATGGAGGAAACGCCGCTGATTGGGCAAAATTGACCCCTCCCCCCCCCCCCCAATAGCATTCTACACACAACCTTAATTATAATGAAATACAGTGTATATATTCTAGCTGACGTAATTATTTTGGCACTTGAGGGGATTAAAATAAAACTTCTTTTACTAACTGATTGACTACTTATTAAATTAAAAAACGTGTACCACTCGCCATATCGCCCACATTTCGTCTGCTATCACATTTTTTGATCATAAAACAGCTTCCAATGTAATTAAATTGGTCATTTTATAACATTATTAATTACAAATCAAACCTGAAGAGTTATGACGTGGTGATTATGAACTTCGTCGCACACTTTCATCCCCTTAGGCTAAGTGGCCATGGGGTTCGTGTATTTCGCAGGGAGTAAAAAAGAAATTTTCGGAACTAATAGGCCTATATTATAGTGACCACTTTATATAACGTCTTGGGTTCCAAACCCGGAACGGGCGGTTATTATAACTTTTAGGGGTGCCGTCTGCGGAGCTAACATGAAAAGCATGAAGAGTTGGTCAGATAGTATGAAAAATCGTTGAATATACACCCCCATGGTTTGAGATGACGTTACCACATAGAAATAGACATTACATGGTAGTCTCATGAGTTGACGAGACGTTAAACCTAATTGTATTCCAGAAACTGTGGTGGCTCAGTGAATAGTAAGGCCCTAGTTCGCTAAAATTCCTAGATCCGCCCCTGCTTTGAATAACGCGAAGCCTATTTGTGTATAAGTTGATTCACCTTAATATGGGATAAAGTATGGGGGCTAGGTCTACTATTAATAGAACTTTTGTGCATACACTGTGCCAATCTGTTTCACAGAGAATTACTTACGAATTATCTCTGTCACACATGACTGTCTACAACATGTGCATTGACTTCACGTGCCGTCAGTCATTGGCTAAACGGCTCGTACATTGTTTACATAACACCTAACTGCTTCGGGCAAAATGGTGCGTTTTACTCATTTTAATACCCATTTACACTAAATAGGAAATATTTTTTAATTACAAATGCTTCAAACCTCTTTATTTATTTTTCTTATAATTCAAAAAAATGTTTGAGAATTTAATTTGTCGGAGTAAAAAAGTTAATATGCCGTACTCATTAAGCCTCGTCGATGTCATGCTTATCAGTGATTGTAGCGGCCAAGCGAATATTCACTGCGGGATCAGTTTGACACTGTGCAATCAATAGAAGTGTAGGTGAGTGTGTCTTACTGAAATATAATATACCCCTATCCCATATAGCTAATTTAGTAGATTTAAATCTTACTATAAAAGGAATAAATAAAAATATCTATTAATAAAAAATAAGCAGTATTTCGCGGGTATTCCTGCGACATGACGTATAAGATGACGGAATAAAATTTTCTATAAAAAATAAACAAAATATTTGCTATTGTTAAAATAAATATTGCTCACGTGTGTTTGCTATGAAAGATTTTAGTTGGTTTTTTGGGGGATTTTTTTGTTTTGCTAAACTACGACTTCCGAATTCAGTCTTCATAAAACCCGAACTTGTTTCTGTTCTTGACATGGTTGTCTCCTAAACCTTAAAGTGCACATATAATGGACCTGAAAATTTTTTCGGTATGGATAGTACATGGTTATTTTATTCACTTTACCGCAAGTGCACACTAATTTGACTGAAATTAATTCAGCTATCTTCACTCAAAGTCGTAAAAATAGACTTCCCGTAAAAACGACTTTGCCAATTATCAAAAACATTCTTAATCCCCTCATCTAGGAGTAAAAAAGAAATTTTCGGAAATAATATAGTGACCACTTGACTATACAGTATATTTCTTTTTTACTCCCTGCGAAATACACAAACCACATCTTAAGGGGATGAAAGTGTGCGACGAAGTTCATAATCATCACGTCATAACGCTTCAGGTTTGATTTGAAATTAATAATGTTATAAAATGACCAGTTTAATTACATTGGAAGCTGTATTATGATCAAAAAATGTGATAGCAGACGAAATGTGGGCGATATGGCGAGTGGTACACGTATTTTAATTTAATAAGTAGTCAAGCAGTTAGTAAGAAGTTTTATTTTAATCCCCTCAAGTGTTTGTGACGAATCCAGGATTTCGGATTTATATAATATTCACCTGGACCCACAAAAGATATATTCGTCGACAAAATTGATTTTTATGGGTATGTTATCTTGCAAAAATTCGGTTGGACATAATATACCTATTTTACGATCGATGTTCGAAGGTCGTTTACGATTGATCCAATATTGAAAAGAACGTTCCTTCATGCAATAATTGATCGCCTGGTGTTCTTTAAGAGTGGGTTAGTTGGGTGACAGAGTGGACTAAATATTGGCGTGTCGTTGAGGCAAGTGACATGGGTTCGGTCCCACGCTTCCCTCTCTTCTTTGAGAGCAGGGACAAAATCGCGATTCGTAAATAAAGGAGAACACATTGGAGAACAATCTAACCTGTAATATTTAAAGTGAGTATAAATTTCAAGTAAATTTTTTTAAGGGCAATAGTAATTAAATACAATACACAGACGCTTATCTCATTAAACTTGGTCGGATAAGGGATTATCTTCGCGGTGCATTGTACTTCTAGAAATAGTATTTACTTATTCAGTTAAACTGGGAAACCGCAGTTTTCCTATTTAAATATCTAACTTGGGAATACCCTATTTCCCAAACAATTAAATTCTGCTATTGACACAGAAGAAATGACTGCATTTTAAAACATAAACATATAAAGAAAAAAGACCCAACAAAAGCAATCAATAAAGATTTGGGAATTCCTGTAGGGAAAAATGTATTATCTTTGTCATAATAATATTATGATGTAAGCTGAGAATAGATGCTAGAATGTATATGTATAGCAAATAGCCATAGTGGTATCCCCCATTATTTATAATATGATAAATAAAGTTTTGTAATTATTAAAACACAGTAAAATAGCATTACAATAAAATGACTATTGTTCTCAATGACTCTGTATAATTGTGCAATCTATGTGATGTACATTTTGTATCTATGTAACGATGTGAGGCATTCGATCTTGAATCAAACATTTATTATTATACCACGTGGATTGGAATGACATATTACCCTGGTAAAATCAAATAAAATGGTGTTTAACGTCCTACTGTTTTGCTCCTAAACTGGGGCCAATGAAGACGGGCATACGCCATACAGTGTGCTTAAGACCCCCATAAATTATTGAAATGAAATTTCATCATTTGTTAGTAGCGAAATGACCTAGTTTATTATAAAAATACCGCAGTGACTGTATTATATGGAAGACCAAACAGCTCTTTATTCAGTGTTCTTAGTTCTTAATTCTAAATTCATAGTCCTTAATTCTTACTTCTTCATTTGTTGTCGTATTTCGACATTTGTACACTAAAATTAACATTTGTATCTTAAAATCAATATTTGTTTCACAAATCAGACATTTGTCATATCAGATTTGTAAAATGTATTTTAATACAAGACATTTATTTTTTTTTTTTTTTTTTTTTTTAGGAAATCAAAAAATTAGTCTATATTTACATTTCATCAGAAAAATCCACAAAAAAACAAATATCGAACAACAAATTTCAAAATACAAATCTTCAAATATCAATCTTGCAAAACATTTCTCCAAAAACATTTCTTCAAAAACATTTCTCCAAATACATTTCTCCAAAAACATTTCTCCAAAAACATTTCTCGAAATTCATCGAACCGGAACATTAGAAATCAACCTGACATACAGTAAGTCACCATACAATAATGGGAATCGAGTATAAGTATAAGCACATGTACAATAAGAACAGGGGGGGGTGGGATGGCCTAGTGGTCTAGAGTGCCGCGCTTCGACCTCTAGCTGGCCGGTCACCTCTGGCTTGCGGCTGTGGTTTCGAGGCCTGGTGTGAGCGTATGTGGCATGGAGATAGGGGCTCCTTCTCAACCTCGTGGGTTTCCTCCGGGCACTCCGGTTTCCTCCCACAGCAAAGACCCCTGCGCGTGCGCTAAGATAATGAAAATGGAAAAAATAAGACTTGTCTGCGATATCACCTTCGGTGGAAGCGGACGTTAAACACCAAGAACAACAATAAGAACAATCGCTCAGTGACCGCGATGCTAGTGAAACGATCCCCTGGCAGTTGGGATTCCATATAAGAGTAGACCGTAGCGCCGCTGTCCGAGCAAAATTTCCCTCATAGCACACTGTATGGCGTATGTCCGTCTTCATTAGCCCAGTTTAGGAGCAGAACAGTAGGACGTAAACCCCATTTCATTTCCATCATTCGGGTGGGGGGATTGGATGGAGAAATGGCACGTTCGTAGAGCGTCTAATCGGACCGGGACTTTGATAACGAAAAAAAAAAATTGAAAGTAGTATTTTCAGAAATTAGGCTTTGTCTGACTGATAGCGACATATTTCTTTGTTCAAAGAGAGGGAACGGTGGAGTATGGTGGCCTATCGTTATCATTCAGGATTTAACCAAATTTCTTTAAAAACCTAAACAAAATGGAAAGCAAAGTCACAATTAAAAGTAAATTAAAAGCAAAAGTTAAATCAAAAGCAAAAGATAACCAAAGGTAAAAATTAAATCAAACGCAAAAGTTAAAATTAAGTCAAAAGCAAAGGTTAAAATTAAATCAAAAGCAAAAGTTAAATCAAAAGCAAAAAAAAAAGTAAAATCAAAATGTAAAGTAAAATCAAAATGTAAATTAAAATCAAAACACAAATTAAAAGTAAAAGTAAAAGCAAAATGTAAATTAAAATCAAAACACAAATGAAAACTAAAATCATTTTTAAAAGTAATTTAAAATGTAAAACAAAAGTAAAAGTGAAAAGCAAAACAAAAATATTTGTCGGCCTATCGTTGTCATTCAACATTTTTTTTTTTTTTCACACAAAAGTAAATGAAAAAGTATTGGTCGGCCTATCGTTATCATTCAACGTCCTTGACCCCAATCGGTAACCGCTGGCTATTTCCGATCAAACTGATCCCGCAGTGAATATTCGCTTGGCCGCTACAATCACTGATAAGCATGACATCGACGAGGCTTAATGAGTACGGCATATTAACTTTTTTACTCCGACAAATTAAATTCTCAAACATTTTTTTGAGGTAAAAGAAAAATAGATAAAGACGCTTGAAGTATTTGTAGTTAAAAGATATTTCCTATTTAGTGTAAATGGGTGTTAAAATGAGTAAAATGCATCATTTTGCCCGAAGCAGTTAGTTTTCATTTGTGTTTTGATTTTAATTTACATTTTGGTTTTACTTTTACTTTCAATTTGTGTTTTGATTTTAATTTACATTTTGATTTTACTTTTAATTTTGCTTTTGATTTAATTTTTACTTTTGATTTAATTTTTACTTTTGATTTAATTTTTGCTTTCAATTTACTTTTAATTTTGACTTTGCTTTTCATTTTATTTAGGTGTTTAAAGGAATTTTGTTAAATCCTGAATGATAATGATAGGCCACCATAGTGGAGTTTAACAACCACTCGATACAACTAGGTCATTTCGGGACTAACACGTGGTTCAATTTATTTCAATGATTAGCTTGTGTGTAGGGGTCTTTAGCAGTGGGAGGAAACCAGAGGCCCCGGATGTCACATTGTCTAGTCTTATTACCAACTCTACAGTATATTGGTTGCACGCGACATTATGTCACGTGATTAGGTAGTGGAGTTGCTTCTAAATATAGTAACTATTAAAAGACATGCTTTCCTGTACATCCATAATGGCGGTTCTGTAATACTCTTACAAAGTTTATTAAATCATTAAACTAGATGTCTATAAAAGAGGCCCATAATTTATCACATTTCAATTTATTATATCTAATGCTAGATCACATTAACCAATATATAGAAACAATAAATATCTTATATTAAAATACATTTTACAAATCTGATATGACAAATGTCTGATCTGTGAAACAAATATTGATTTTAAGGTACAAATGTTAATTTTAGTGTACAAATGTCAAAATACGACAACAAATGAAGAAGTAAGAATTAAGGACTATGAATTTAGAACTAAGAACATTGAATAAAGAGCTGTTTGTTTTCCATAGTATTACAGAAGTATTGTGTATATAAATAGAAATTACGTTTCTATAAAATATATATATATCCGAAGTTGGGTCTGTCGCAAGAAAATATTTGTAATATTTATTCCAAAAAAAACCCCAAAAACCCCCCAAACAATCCCTATTAAACAGTATTAACATAGCGCTTATATCATCCATCAAGGAGATTTCCATTGGGAATTTCCTTAAAAATCATATAAATATGAGGATTACTTTAAGAAAATTCAGTTGCTTTGAGTTTAATACTACGACAACACGCTGTATCAACTATTCATACACCATGGGATACGATCCTTATAAAAAAGTAAGTTTTCTATCATTAATAATGAACGGTAATTATTGTAGCATACTCTGTGGAATAACAAAACATTATATTTTGTGATGTTTGCCTAAAGTACTTCATGTATGTTAAAATTCACTACTGCTGTAGACATATTTCTATTGTTTTTTCTAATGTCGTTATAATTATTATACTAAAGTTGTTTTTAGTTTTACATTTTATTCAAAATACATAGTGATTGTCTTAAAAGTGAGGTAAATCCTGAACGGTGGTTATTAAAAAAACAAAATGTTTTATTCATTGTAGTGTAAATATGATTTAGTTTTTGTACTTATGTTTAACTTGTTGTTAATATACGTTTTTGTATACTTCATCTAAACGGTTTATTCTATATACATATTCAAAATTCTTTGACTAAGAACAAGTTTCTTATAATACATTTTTTACAGGAGGTTCCGGCTGACTCGGGATGTTTTCCGGGAGATGTCAAAGTTGAAACGAAACTTAACGGAAAGAAATGTATGCATAAATTACAAGTTGGAGAGGAGGTTAAGGTTATGTTAGAGGATGGGACTATCGGGTTTTCTGAAGTATGGACTATGGCCCATAAAGACACAGAGTCGACGGCCTGCTATCTACAAATAGAAACTGAAACAAAGAAACTGACCATAAGCCATCTTCATTTTATACCTGTTACAGATCAAAATAATTCCACGGTTGTTAATAAAATGGCCAAAGACATCGAGGTAAGTACACAAATCTTATATTAAATTAATTAATATATTTTGTTTTTTTCAACTAGAAAATAAATGTTAAATTTTTATAAAATAACGTTCACAATAAGTCTAGAACTCATTTTAAACATGTATTACTCTTAAATGGAATATTTAAACGTCTCTATCACAGCAATGATGCGGGCAGATTTGCCTCTGAATTTGCGCGCAATAAACGAAACGATAATTATTTTAGGTAGTCGAATTAGTAGTTAAATGTCGCTGACACATTAACAATTTTCACATAGGTCTATTTCTGTATTTGCACACAGAAGTATACATGAATTAATACTTGCCATTTCAGGTAGGAGAGCGCCTTAGTACGGTTGAAAGTAATCAACCAACGACTGAAACCGTCATGAAGATCGAAGAGGTTGAGTCAACAGGAATATTCGCCCCGTTCACCATGAGCGGGTATATACTCGTTAACGATGTTCACACCTCAGTGTATGCGGAAGTGAAGCCAGAATTAGCACATTCTGCCCTGGCATCTTTCCGAGACAAATACTACATCACACCAAAAGAGGAAATGGAAGACTTTCTAAGACCAAACGAAAATGGTGTTCCAGAGATTTTTGCCGAGGCTTTTAAGATGTTGAAGCAGTTGGTACCATCCTATTAAAATTGGTTCATTCTGAAATAAAATGCTTTTTTGAAACAATTAAAACTTGTTATATTATGTGGCAGTATATAGTTACTCTTGTCCGTCAGTCCTTGTGTCGTGAATCAGAGGTCACGTGTTTACATCGGCGTGCACGTAAAAGATCCCTTAACCATAGTGCCACTGCCCTGGCAAAATTTCTCTCATTTTATAAAAAAAAAACCCTGAAGTATGGCGTATGCCCGTCTAAATTACCATAAATGGAGCAGAGCAGTAGGCCGTTAAACTTACAGTGAAATTAAATATTGCCACTGTGGTCGGGAGAAGTCGAGTGGAAGTTCAAGGGGTGGATAATGTACCGTTCTGGTCATAGGAGCAGGCGAGGTCGGAGTCTGGTTTGGAGGTCTGTTGGAGGGGGGGCCAATGGTCCGGGACAAGACGAGAATTGAGGATTAGCCAAGGTTAAAGAATTATATGAGTGATGGGATAATCGGGGCCTTGGGCATAGCGAGAAATTGGCATCATATCGCAAATTACATATTATGATGACTGGAAGCTCGTATTTCCACTAGAAAGTGGAATATTATAGATTCAGGAAAATGGTGATAATGGTTGATAGGCTGTTTTCCACCTCATCCAGGGAATGGTATCCATGCTGTGTTACCATCAAGTCAGATTCTGGTGACCTCACTCTATGATCATTGTGGTCTGCATGAAAAGGACGAAAGAACAAATTATATTTACTGGTTTATTTTACCATTTAAAACACCCAAAGTAATGCCAAAATAATTACGTCAGCTAGAATATATACACTGTATTTCATTATAATTAAGGTTGAGTGTAGAATGCTAAGAGAGAGAGGGGGGCAATTTTGCCCGATCAGTGGCGTTTCCTTCATGCTCTTCAAATTCTAACTTTGGGTGTCAGTGTTCCGTCCAACAACCATTCCTAGTCAGTCCAACAGGACCCCCCCCCCCCATGATTAGCAAGAAACGGACTTGAAAAATCACGAGGGTTTTTCTCGGCAAACACCGAAATTCGAACCTGAGACAGGGCAGAGGTCACCCGCTGACCTACCGCGCACTTCACACAATCAGAGGTGGCATGTTTCGTAATAACTAGTCCGGTGGCTGAAGGGGGGAAATCGCCATTTGTAGTCATTATATGTGGGCGCGATCCAGCGAAATAAGTAGGAAGGCGTACACAGTGATTTAGAGAGAGATAGAAATTGGTTTAACGTCCACTCGACACAAACAAGGTCATTTCGCGACTAACACATGGTTTAATTTTATTTCAATAATTCGGTTGCGCGTAGTGGTCTTTAGCAGTGGGAGGAAACCGGAGTACCCGGAGAAAACCCACAAGGTTCCTCGACTAAATGAGGTCACGACCCGAAATGGAATGCGCTGATTGGCTAATATCTCAAGGTACCGCATGACAAATGGCTAATAATAATGTCTTCGCTTTTCTAAGTTTTGACGTTTCTTACATAGGCGAATATTTCCCGATCATTGAACTCTAATCTGACATGTAATCGGATACAGATTTTTTTTGTATCGACGATTGTGTGGCACCGTCAGATGAATCAGATACCAGTGTTCTGTCAAACTAACTGATATTGTAAAAAATGCCCTATTTTGAATAATAATAATTTTTTTTTACATGTTCTTTAACTAAGAAAACATATTTTACACGTGGGTTTGAGAAATAAATTGTAAACCCTCCAATATTATCTACGGTATGTACACTCTGCGGACTCGTTTATGTTGGCGAAACTAAAGGAATTTATCAATAAGGGTAGTAACCAGATTCCTTATAGTCATTGTAACCAACCTGACAACTCTATATTAGAGAACATTTACCACCATACTAACAACCCTACTTTGAGTACTGCATTTCGTAGAAGCCGAGAGGAATATTGGATACGTACATTAGGTACTGCCACCCCCTTACGGGTGCATTCACTGCAATGACAATGTAGCTAGAATTGGAAATTTGTCTAGCCCTGCATGTTGCTATGTTAATATCATGACATTATCCCAAAAGTTTCGTCGTCGAAAACGCAGCAATGGACATCGTCGCTACACACCACCCAAGCTCAGCACTATTTCATGTGATGCCCTTTTGGACATTATCCAAGAACCACTTGGGCCACACCATATCCGTACTAAATTATATTTCACTTACTAATCTGAATGTTTGTATTCAAATTGTACTGATCCAGCATCCACTGAATACAGGGTTGCATCCATTGTTCTTGACATTGTCCACCGTCGCTTGGACGTTGCGACTGAGCCCGATGTATCTTAACACCAACAGTTCATTACTAAAACTGAAATTTGCTAATAAAGGCATTGGTGCTATCGGGTTAAGCCAAATATTACACCATAAGCATGTCACAGCATTTATCCCTCCTTACTTCAAACTGTTGCGGTCCCTAGGACTTCTTATACTTATACTAAACCCATAGCATCCAAGATATTTCATTACAGAAACGCATTATCTGAAAAGACTTCTATGATAACCCAGGGCAGCCTTCGGGTGCGCTTATATGGTCAGGACTAAACGCCAGAGTTCACTACAGTTCGACCATAGTCGTCAAAATGGACGCCGTTCTCTTCAATGAACAATAGCCGAGAGTGATATGTTATATTTACCAAGTCAATATGACGGCCATAAATTTGGTTTTAATGAGTTTAGTGGGCAAATATCCTTGTATTGTAAGCCTAGATGACAAATGCCTCGATCTGCTTAAAAAAATCAGAATAAAGGAACAAGCTCTCGCGTTACGGGTTTGCCGAGACCAAAACATACGCTGGTGAAATTGGAATGTTACTACTAATAAATGGAAAGTTAACGATCGGAAAGTCAAAGCCTTCACGTTTATCGTACAATGTAACACTAAATTTATGGCAATTGTCAAAATCGATCGAGACGCAGATCCAAGTTGGAAGCGTGATTGTCACTGACAGTAGTGTTTTTAATTTCGAGCGCCCATGGGGTTAAATGAATTCTACGTAACCACTAAATTCATCGATATATCGATAAATGAAATTAAAATGTCTCACTAACCGTTTATAAAGTGCCTGTATGTAATCGGCTTCGTACAAATAGAGAAATAAATCAGCAAACAGTTGGTGCCCATGGGAATACCTGCCCTTGGCTGATATTTTTCCCCTCCCAATTAAACAAAAGTATTATCAATTTAAAAATCTGAATCATCTTGTTTTTTAATCTGAAATTTTTGAATCACAATGGTTCTTCACGGGGTCGGTTGAGGCTGGTCAAGTCAGTTTAAAAATGGCGTCTCGCGACAAAACATGTGTTGTGTTGGAATTGTTATTTGAAGATAAAACGTATACTACCAATGTTGCTCCAGAACCTGAAAGTTATTTAACTTCATATAACATATTTAAGTAGATTCCATAATATTTAAAGTAGATAATCATGTTTTGTCAATCAATTCGACCAAGACTGGTGTCAGACTGAAATTGTGAAAGTGGCAGTATTATAGTAAAAATATTTCATCTATTTGTGAATTTTATTTGGAAAAACAGAAACACAAACAAACTGACCGGCGAATTGAAAGGGTGCGATTTTCTTTTGAAATATAGTGGAACTAACACGGTTATATGGGAAAACAATCACTGGTTTATTTACACAAGCACGAGGTTTCGTCGCTAAATGCCACTAAAGTGAGAGAGAGAGACACAGAGAGAGAGAGAAATGGGGGTTTAACGTCCACTCGACAAAAAAAAGGTTATTTTGGGACTAACATATGGTTTCATTTTATTTCAATAATTCGCTTGCGCGTAGGGGTCTTTAGCAGTTGGAGGAAACCGGAGTGCCCGGAGGAAACCCACGAGGTTGAGAAGGCGCCCCTATCTCCATGCCACATACGCTCACACCAGGGCTCGAAACCACAGCCGCAAGCCAGAGGTGAACGGCCAGGTAGAGGTCGAAGCGCGGCACTCTAGACCACTAGGCCATCCCAGTTGTCATTTTTATTAAGTTACAGGGGAATTATTCAATAAGATTTTGTTTTTATCTTTACGGTACCTCGCCTTTAAAATAAAAGGAAGCGACATGTTGTATTTTGAGTTCAATGATTACCATTTCCTGCTGAGACTAAGCAGATAGAACTAAGCAATTCCATTAATCGATGCTTTGGTACTAGACAACTTTGATTCTAACTGATTGATGGCGTTGAAACTTGTGTGATTCTGCGAGAGCGAGTTGTCATTTTAATTAAGTTATTGGGGTATTATTTAATAAGATTTTATTTTTAGCGTTACGGTACCTCGCCATTAAAAAAAAAGGAAGTGACATGTAATATTTAGAGTTCAATGATTACCATTTCCGACAAAGGCTAAGCAGATAGAACTAAGCAATTCTATTAGTCGATGCTTTGGTACAAGATAACTTTGATTCTAACTGATGGATGTCGGTATATAGTTGATAATAAATTTGATTGGTAGATACTTTTGAAAAAGATAAATGCGCAATTAATGAACAAAGGTAATCTATTTATTTTGGGGATATTGGCGGGAGACATCAACCTCATTGTTGCCATGTATATATTTATTGAGTAACAGCAAATGATTGGTGATTTTGACAATGCTTGGCAGCATGTTTACCGAGATCACTTGGTTGGATGGCTGTTTGAGTGACAGTACCAATCATAGCGACCAGGGCAACCTAAAAAATATATAGCATTAACAATTATCATTGGTACATGTTGACAAACAAACTAGTTCATTCCAATGAAAGTGTGCGACGAAGTTCATGATCACCACGTCATAACGCTTCGGGTTTGATTTGTAATTAATAACGCTATAAATTACATTGGAAGCTGTGTTATGATCAAACAAATGTGTCGTTGGCAATAAAATCAACGGGAAGTATTAGAACCAGTGAACATTGTGAGATGATAGGCTGATAGCAGACGACAGTTTTTTTTTTAATCCCCTCAAGTGTTTGTGACGAATCCCGGATTTCGGATTTATATAATATTCACCTGGACCCACTAAAGATATATTCGAAGACAAAATTGATTTTTATGGGTATTTCATCTTGCAGAAATTCAGTTGGACATAATATACTCTCCCAAAAAAGAAACGCAAAGTTACATTTCGTCGTCGGTATATCCTCGCTCTACCATCGCCTTGTTGCAACAAGAACCGCGACACGTCGCTGAACCAAACTGCTCTCCAGTGTTGCTGGGTCCATACCGTCAGTGTCTGATCCATTAAAGTTGGATTTCAAGGTGTTGGCGTGTTTCAAAACAGAAGCTGCTGCAGTAGTGGTAGCTGTTAAAAAGTGACGATCCAGGACAGGTGGGGTCACTCTTGTTTGGACTGAGCTAGGGCGGTAACGTGTTGAACTTTGTTGTCAGTAGCCACCCCAAAGGCGAGAAATGGAACCAAGAGAAACATTCAGCAGCCTGGCTACATCTGTCTTGGATTCACATGCTTGTAATCGTCCAATAGCGTTGTTGTGTTGGTCTTCGTTCAGATGTGGCATCATTTGGTTCGTTGATAGTCTCGGTCACCCAGACCCCCCTAGTCTTCAACGCACGTAGAATATTTGTTTGGATGATAAGAGACTAGTTCGTTGAGTGTTTACATGTGCAACTGATTTGGAAACCGAGAACCCCGGGATTTTAAAGACCTTAGATCTAGGTTCCATGCGAAAATCTCGCGAAGTTGTTAAATTCATGTTTCTTGGTGCAATCAAGCGATAACAAATTTCGACAAAAAGGATGACCAGTCACAATTAGTGACCCTACCTTTAAAATCAATAATGAATTTCTGTTATCGTTGCATAATGGCATTGAAAACAAGTAAGATTTACCGAAACAACGACCTCGTTCAAATAAAAAATTGATGAAAAATGGGTTGTGCGTTTCTTTTTTTGAAGAGTATATATACCTATTTTACGATCGATGTCCGAAGGTCGTTTACGATTGATCCAATATTGGAAAGAACGTTCCTTCATGCAATAATTGATCACCTGGTGTTCTTTAAGAATCTAACTTGTAATATTTAAAGTGAGTATGAATTTCAAGTAATTTTTTATACGCCCACATTTTCATGTGGACGTATATTGTCGTCGCCCCTGTTCGTCCGTCCGTCCGTCCGTCCGTCCGTCCGTCCGTCCACAATTGTTTGTGAACAGTCTACAGGTCATAATTTTTATCCGATTTCAATGAAACTTAAAATATAGGTTTATCACCCTAAGATCTCGGTTCCTTTCGATATTGGCATGTATCGGACCGTAACTTCATGGGTTATGGCCCCTGATTGTACGAAAAATCACGTTTTTTAGCTTGTGAACAATGTAGAGGTCACAATTTTGAACCGATTTGGATGAAACTTGAAATGCATGTTTATAAACCAAAGATCTTGGTTCCTTTCGATATTTGCGCCAATTGGATCGTAACTTCCTGAATTATGGCCCCTGATTGTCCGAAAAATCGCCCTTTTTAGCTTGTGATCCCTCTGGAGGTCAAAATTGTTATCCGATTTAAAAAACCGTTTGATTATATCACCGTTTCATGGTTATGAAGGTTGAGTTCGAATTTCGTCAAAATCGGACCAAAATTGACGGACAAAATGGCCGCCATTTGTACGCGAATAGTGTGAAAATATGTTATATCAAGGTTGTGAACAGTGTAGAGGTCACAATTTTGAACCGATTTGGATGAAACTTGAAATGCATGTTTATAAGCCAAAGATCTTGGTTCCTTTCGATTTTTGCGCCAATCGGATCGTAACTTCCTGAATTATGGCCCCTGATTGTCCGAAAAATCGCCCTTTTTAGCTTGTGGTCCCTCTGGAGGTCAAAATTATTATCTGATTTAAAAAAACGTTTGGCTATATCACCGTTACATGGTAATGAAGAGAGAGTTTGAATTACGTGAAAATCGGACTAGAATTGACGGACAAAATGGCCGCCGTTTGTACACGAATAGGTGAAAATATGTTATATCAAGGTTGTGGACCCTATAGAGGTCACAATTTTGAATCGATTTTGATGAAACTTGACATGTATGTTTATAACCCAAAGATCTTGGTTCCTTTCGATATTTGCGCCCATCGGGTCATTACTTCCTGAATTATGTCCCCTGATTGTACGAAAAAGCACCCTTTTTAGCTTGTTGTGCCTCTGGAGGTCACAATTATTATCTGATTTTAAAAAATAAACGTTTGATTATAAAAACCAAACAAATTCTAATGATTTTCTGATAATTCCTTAATATGCGACAACTCTTGTTGACTGCCCGGACGATTTGGCTGCTGTGTGGGCGTATGTTTCGTTGCCTGGCAACCTATTTTTTTATATATGATAAGGGCAATAGTAATACAATACACAATACAATACAATACACTTATCTCATTAATCATTAAACTTGGTCGGATAAGGGATTGTCCTCGCGGTGCAGTGTACTTCTAAAAATAGAATTTAAGGATTTAGTTAAATTGGAAAACCAGTTTGCCTAAATATCTAACTTGGGAATACCCTATTTCACAAACAACTAAATTCTGCTATTGACACAGAAGAAATAACTGCATTTTAAAACATAAAAATATAAAGAACAAGCCAACAGTGAGGCTGATGTCCCCCGCTGAAATCCCAAAATAAATAGATAACACATATTAATTAATCGCACATTTATTTTTTTCAAACGCATCAAGCAATCAAACTGTACACGAAGTGTCATCAAAAAGTGTTTTATAAAGAAAAATGCTAAAACCGATGAGAAAAATGAAAATGTACCCTAGTTAGGGGGACCCTAAAGGCAGACAAAAGGGCCCCCACGCTTGACAAAAGGGCCCCTCTGGCCAAGGGAAAGGGCCCTCGTGTCTGAGTCAATCGTTTCTATACACTGTTACTGTCGAATCCATTACTGAATGAAAATGCAGTCATTGTATTGGCATAAAAATCATCAATCAAGATGAACCTAAGTTATCTTGTCCCAAAGTATCAACATATCAAATTGCTTATCTCTGCCTACCCTAAGCAGAAAATGCTCATCTTCGAACTCCATCAAGGCATTGACCTAATAAGCATACACACCAATTTTGAACATTTTAACTCAATTAGAAGGAGAGTTATTGTGTTCCAAAGTCTCGACCAATCAAATTTGCGTATCGCTCTGCTTACCCTGAGCAGAAAATGCTCATTATCGAACTTAGTCAAGGTATTACTGTAATGAAACTATACACCAAGTTTCATCTCTCTCACTTAATTAGAACTAAAGTTATCGTGTCCCAAAGCATCAACCAATCAATTGCTTATCTCTGCTTACCCTAAGCGGAAAATGCTCATCTTCGAACTCCATCAAGGCATTGACCTAATAAACACATACACCAAGTTTGAACATTCTAGCTCAATTAGGAAGAGAGTTATTGTGTCCCAAAAAGTGTGACGGACAGACAGACGGACGAACCCATTTTAATAGTCCCCCAACTTTCTTCGAAAGGCGGGGGACAAAAAAAAAGACCCAACAAAAGCAATCAATAAAGATTTGGGAATTCCTGTAGGGAAAAATGTATTATGTGTGTCACAATAATATTATGATGTAAGCTGAGAATAGATGCTAGAATGTATATGTATAGCAAATAGCCATAGTGGTATCCCCCATTATTTATAATATGATAAATAAAGTATTGTAATTTTTAAAACACAGTAAAAGAGCATTACAATAAAATGACTATTGTTCTCAATGACTCTGTATAATTGTGCAATCTATATGATGTACATTTTGTATCTATATAACGATGTAAGGCATTCGATCTTGAATCAAACATTTATTATTATACCATGTGAATTGGAGTGACTTATTACCCCGGTAAAATCAAATGAAATGGTGTTTAACATCCTACTGTTTTGCTCCTAAACTGGAGACGGGCATACGCCATACAGTGTGCTTAAGACCCCCATAAATTATTGAAATGAAATTTCATCATTTGTTAGTAGCGAAATGACCTAGTTTATTATAAAAATACCGCAGTAACTGTATTACAGAAGTATTGTGTATATAAATAGAAATTACGTTTCTATAATCGATATATATATCCGAAGTTGGGTCTGTCGCAAGGAAATATTTGTAATATTTATTCCAAAAAAAAAAAACCCCAAACAATCCCTATTATTTTACAGGTGTTTTTTGTTCTGCAAATTCAAAACAGTATTAACATAGCGCTTACATCATCCATCAAGGAAATTTCCTCAAAAATCATATAAATTCAAAACAGTATTAACATAGCGCTTACATCATCCATCAAGGAAATTTCCAGAATAATCTCTTAATAAGGAATTTCCCCAAAAATCATATAAATATGAGGATTACTTTAAGAAAATTCAGTTGCTTTGGGTTTAATACTACGACAACAACACGCTGTATCAACTATTCATACACCATGGGATACGATCCTTATAAAAAAGTAAGTTTTCTATCATTAATAATGAACGGTAATTATTGTAGCATACTCTGTGGAATAACAAAACATTATATTTTGTGATGTTTGCCTAAAGTACTTCATGTATGTTAAAATTCACTATTGCTTGGGTAAACATATTTCTATTGTTTTTTCTAATGTCGTTATAATTATTATACTAAAGTTGTTTTTAGATTTTCATTTTATAAAATACATAGTAATTGTCTTAAAAGTGAGGTAAATCCTGAACGGTGGTTATTAAAAAAACAAAATGTTTTATTCATTGTAGTGTAAATATGATTTAGTTTTTGTACTTATGTTTAACTTATTGTTAATATACGTTTTTGTATACTTCATCTAAACGGTTTATTCTATATAAATATTCAAAATTCTTTGACTAAGAACAAGTTTCTTATGATACATTTTTTACAGGAGGTTCCGGCTGACTCGGGATGTTTTCCGGGAGATGTCAAAGTTGAAACGAAACTTAACGGAAAGAAATGTATGCATAAATTACAAGTTGGAGAGGAGGTTAAGGTTATGTTAGAGGATGGGACTATCGGGTTTTCTGAAGTATGGACTATGGCCCATAAAGACACAGAGTCGACGGCCTGCTATCTACAAATAGAAACTGAAACAAAGAAACTGACCATAAGCCATCTTCATTTTATACCTGTTACAGATCAAAATAATTCGACGGTTGTTAATAAAATGGCTAAAGACATCGAGGTAAGTACACAAATCTTATATTAAATTAATTAATATATTTTGTCTCTTTCAACTAGAAAATAAATGTTAAATTTTTATAAAATAACGTTCATTTTAAACATGTAATACTCTTAAATGGAATATTTAAACGTCTCTATCACAGCAATGATGCGGGCAGATTTGCCTCTGAATTTGCGCGCAATAAACGAAACGATAATTATTTTAGGTAGTCGAATTAGTAGTTAAATGTCATGAACACGTTAACAATTTTCACATAGGTCTATTTCTGTATTTGCACACAGAAGTATACATGAATTAATACTTGCCATTTCAGGTAGGAGAGCGCCTTAGTACGGTTGAAAGTAATCAACCAACGACTGAAACCGTCATGAAGATCGAAGAGGTTGAGTCAACAGGAATATTCGCCCCGTTCACCATGAGCGGGTATATACTCGTTAACGATGTTCACACCTCAGTGTATGCGGAAGTGAAGCCAGAATTAGCACATTCTGCCCTGGCATCTTTCCGAGACAAATACTACATCACACCAAAAGAGGAAATGGAAGACTTTCTAAGACCAAACGAAAATGGTGTTCCAGAGATTTTTGCCGAGGCTTTTAAGATGTTGAAGCAGTTGGTACCATCCTATTAAAGTTCCAATAGCATATTTTTAAGTTATATTTTTAAAATTTATTAAAATAAAGCCCTAAAATAGATTGTACCTATAAACAGTCCTACCTTGTTAAAGAATAATCCTATTAATCCTATAATTCACTATTGCCAGTTGAGAAATTGGCAAAAATATCATTTTTAACTTCAAATTCAAACGTTTGAAGATGGCCGTCCATGGTGAGGAATGGGAAAACAAGGGAGGTAATTCAGTTACTATATCCTCAATCAGCTTGTGTCACCCATTTTAACACCTCTAAAATTTTGCCCATGATCGTATAATAGTGAGTTGACAACCTTTTGAGCAAAAGACATAGAAATAATTATGTTTTGACTTTCTTAGAAAATATGAAATTGGAACTTTAAAATTGGTTTATTCTGAAATAAAATGCTTTTTTTAAACAAATAAAATTTGTTATATTATGTGGCAGTATAAAGTTACTCTTGTCCGTCAGTCCTTGTGTCGTGAATCGGAGGTCACGTGTTTACATCGGCGTGCACGTAAAAGATCCCTTAACTATAGTGCCACTGCCCTGGCAAAATTTCTCTCATTTTATAAAAAAAAAACCCTGAAGTATGGCGTATGCCCGTCTAAATTACCATAAATGGAGCAGAGCAGTAGGCCGTTAAACTTACAGTGAAATTAAATATTGCCACTGTGGTCGGGAGAAGTCGAGTGGAAGTTCAAGGGGTGGATAATGTACCGTTCTGGTCAGAGGTGAAGGTGAGGGCGGAGTCGGGTTCGGAGGTCTGTTGGAGGGGGGCCAATGGTCCGGGACAAGACGAGAATTGGGGATTAGCCAAGGTTAAAGAATTATATGAGTGATGGGATAATCGGGGCCTTGGGCATATCGAGAAATTGGCATCATATCGCAAGCTACATATTATGATGACTGGAAGCTCGTATTTCCACTAGAAAGTGGAATATAGATTCAGGAAAATGGTTATAATGGTTTATAGGCTGTTTTCCACCACATCCAGGGAATACCGGTATCCATGCTGTGTTACCATCACGTCAGATTCTGGTGACCTCACTCTACTCAGGCGATGATCATTGTGGTCTGTATGAAATTGACGAAAGAACATATATTTACCGGTTTATAATTATATAACCATTTAAAACACCCAAAGTAATGCCAAAATAATTACGTCAGCTAGAATATATACACTGTATTTCATTATAATTAAGGTTGTGTGTAGAATGCTGGGAGGGAGGGGCGGGGCAATTTTGACCGATCAGTGGCGTTTACTTCATGCTCATCAAATTCTAACTTTGGGTGTCAGTGTTCCGTCCAACAACCATTCCTAGTCAGTCCAACAGGAACCACCCATGGCTAGCAAGAAACGGACTTGAAAAGTCAGGAGGGTTCTTCTCGGCAAACACCGGAATTCGAACCTGAGATAGGGCAGGGGTCAGGGCAAGAACACCCCCCCCCCCCCGCTGGCCCACCGCGCACTTCACTCAATCAGAGGTGGCGATGTTTCGTAATAACTAGTGCGGTGGCTGAAGACGGGAAATCGCCATATGCGGCCCGATCCAGCGAAATGAGTATGAAGGCGTACACAGTGATTTAGAGAGAGAGAGATGAGTTCAACGTCCACTCGACACAAACAAGGTCATTTCGGGACTAACATATGGTTTAATTTTATTTCAATAATTCGATTGCGCGTAGTGGTCTTTAGCCGTGGGGGAGGAAACCGGAGTACCCGGAGAAAACCCACGAGGTTGCTCGACCAAATGAGGTCACGACCCGAAATGTACACTCTGCGGACTCGTTTATGTTGGCGAAACTAAAAGAATTTACATTTACGCATTAACGGCCATTGTCACAACATTAATAAGGATAGTTGTCATTTTTATTCAGTTATAGGGGAATTATTCAATAAGATTTTGTTTTTATCTCTGCGGTACCTCGCCTTTGAAATAAAAGGAAGCGACATGTTGTATTTTGAATTCAATGATTACCATTTCCGGCTAAGGCTAAGCAGATAGAACTAAGCAATTCCATTAATCGATGCTTTGGTACTAGACAACTTTGATTCTAACTGATGGATGGCGTTGAAACTTGTGTGATTCTGCGAGAGCGAGTTGTCATTTTTTTTTAAGTTATTGGGGTATTATTTAATAAGATTTTATTTTTTGTGTTACGGTACCTCGCCATTAAAATAAAAGGAAGTGACATGTAATATTTAGAGATCAATGATTACCATTTCCGACAAAGGCTAAGCAGATAAAACTAAACAATTCTATTAGTCGATGCTTTGGTACAAGATAACTTTTATTCTAACTGATGGATGGCGGCGTATAGTTGATAATCAATTTGATTGGTAGATACTTTTGAAAAAGATAAATGCACAATAAATGAACACAGGTAATCTATTTATTTTGGGGATATTGGCGGGAGACATCAACCTCATTGTTGCCATGTATATATTTATTGAGTAACAGCAAATGATTGGTGATTTTGACAATGTTTGGCAGCATGTTTACCGAGATCACTTGGTTGGATGGCTGTTTGAGTGGCAGTACCAATCATAGCGACCAGGGCAGCCTACAAAATATATAGCATTAACAATTATCAATGTTACATGTTGACAAACAAACTAGTTCATTCCATGCCTAACTTAGGTGATTGCTGAATATCAAGTTTAAATCAATAGTTATCTTTTAACTATCATAATTTTTGATATCAACGAATAATGTCGCGAAACTTTCTCAGCCGACACCAGAAGCGACCCCGAGACCTTCTAGTTAGCGAGCTTGGGGCCTGTTTCACAAAATTTTAACCAAGATAAAATCTAAATTATATTAATTTGATTGGATTAAATTAGATTGATTTTAGTGCTTAGCCAATCAAAACTGAAGTATCTACTAAAATTTGGATTTCATCTTTAGTTAAGATTTCCAGAAATCAGGTCCTGGCCCTTTAATGTTCGATTTACCGTAACGTCCATACAAATGGAAGTATAATGCCCCAGCAATAGTCAAAGTGCCCCTCTAATAACATCCATATATTGGACTGTGTGGATGTCGTGTGTGTGACGGAAAATATTGACTACTGAGTAATGGAAATATTATTACCTCTGTAGCTCTAAGACCAGTGGGGGTTTTGATAGCCATCTGTTGGGCATCAGTCAAAGAGAAGACAAAACATTCTGTTGATGTCCTGATGACCAATTTGTTCTGAAAAATAAAGACCGAGAAATTATAACGAATCTTATCAAAATGTGTTTAATTAGAAATGGAATATATAATATTTCATAAAACTTTGTCACATAGATACTTGCATTATGGTACATGTATATTTGAAATGAATTGAAAAGGGGATTAACATCCTACTAGTACTATTCTCCTCCGACTGGGGATACGCCAGCGGAGCTACGGCATACTCATATATCCAATTCCGACTGCCAGGGGATGATTTACGTGCAGGTCAATGTATACACGGGACTTCGATTTTTAGTCCCATCCGAAAAATTCGACAGCTGTTCCTTACCACTGGCATGGGAAACCTTGGTTCATATAGATATCACTGATATACTATGCTCCTTTGTTAGACTCGACCACCCACCTGCCCGAAACTAGTTAGAGGAGTTAAGAGAGAGAAAGTGGGGTTAAACGTCAAATAAGACACAAACTATGTCATTTCTGGACTAACAGGGTTCAATTTATTTCACAAATTCGCATTAGCAGTAAGGGGTTGGGAGCTGAAGGTCCCGGAAAAACTCCATTTGTCGCGTTCAACCGGGGAATCGAAACCACACCAGTTGACTCAATGACAGACTTTATAATACAGCGCGCATGCGCTAACCATTCGATCATCCAACCCCTAATGGAACGAAGAAATTTTGTCAATATTATTACTTTCCTGTTAATTCAAATTCGATACTACAGATGGAAATTAATTTTTAATTTATCTTCATGTGCGGACTCACAGCAAACGGAGTGTAGAATTCAGCTTAATTATCGTAACTTCTTCTGAGGTATTCAAACGAAGGTGCTTATCTTAGCCCGGTGAATGTCATATTTTCGATTTAACGGGATCTTATCATTCAGTTTTGTCATACAACTTACTGAATACTCGAGTCAGTGGCAGAGAGCGAATGACATCCAATTTCCACTAAGCTAACAGAGGGGTATGTTTTATAAATTTGATAATTATACTTACAAGCATAATATCGTGAAAGAAGTGGAAAGTTTCTCCATGTGGAGCTTTAGATACATGAGGAGCTTTAGATGAATGAGGAACATCAGTCGGGTGGGTAGCACGTGAATGTGGTACATGGCTGTGGTGTCCGTGTTTTGTAGTGGGGACGTCTGTTTGGGCCTGAAAAAAAAAGAGTTGATTTGAAAACAGAATCTTGTTTTGTGATCTGAAAGTAGCCACACTACAATGAAATTGGTCGTCCTAGTTGATTTAATGGTTTTGTGAGATTCAAGGTCCGAAGAGTCATATTGGCGTATATCCGGGATAACTGGAGATCACTTTGCTAAAACACAGAAACTGAGATTAAACACAACTGCATAATATGACATGCCATATACTGATTTAATAATAATAATTTTATAGGATATTTTAAGCAGGCAAACAAATGCAAAAAGAAAAATTGTGATATCAAAAAGTAAATTATTTTATCAAATATAAACTATTCGTTTATTTTTTTATCAATGCCTTAAAACATGTGCACACTTGGAAGCGAACTCATCAATAGCCTCATCAAAATTAACAGTACGTGGCAGCTATTTTCAGTGTTTAATATATATACTTACAGCAACGAAAGAAATAACGGCACAAACAACTACTAATTTCAACATGGTTTTATACGTTGGCTAAAATAAAAGTACCGATAAATAATCGTTGTGATCTTTTATATAGTCATCTTATCTTATATAATCGTGTCAAGGTAAGACATACTTTAATTTCACACAGACTGCGTAACTGGCTAGACTATTTATATTAGTTTGTTTGATTAATAATCTGAATTTTTAGATTTGCACCCAAAAAAGGATCGTTATAAACGAAGTGTCATAGTGATCACTCACAAAACAGGCATGCTCAGGTCATGTTTATCTGTAAGCCCGTTCAGTCGAAGTGCCACCCCCCTTTTTTTATAATAATAGTATCAGCAAATGTTAGCCCATTTAGTATGGTTTAGCATTCTTTAAATGAAAATCAGTTATAGTGTAATAATATTAATGGCGAGATTTGTGTGCTACATGTGTGAATACATATCTATTCCTATAGATGTTGGTATGGAATGGCATCGCTTCCTATATTAAATGCTCTGCTAAAATGTCTTTTCCATTAATTAAATGTAAAAAGTACAATGCACAAAATCCCAAAACCGGTAATTATGAAGTCAAAATACCTCAAATGTAAACACGTCAAAAACAGCATTTTCCGATAAAACATTTGACACATTACATTTGACGTTTAACATTTCACTTTGGTCTTAGAGGTATTTTGACTTTGTACATTTTACTTATTACACGTTATCAATAGCATTATATTAAAGCCCCAATAACACTCTTTTTGTAACCGAATAATATGTCCCAATCTTCATTCTGGTCAACAAATCGTATTATTTTAGAATATTCCAATTAAATGATGATATAAATTTCATCTTAACACATCTATTTTAAAAAATTGGAAAAATTCAACCAATTGATTTGAAAAGTCTAACGTAAACCTTTTCAAATGTGACTTGGATTTTGAAATATTTTCGAACCCTCTAGACAAGTAAAATATGTTGTAATGGATGATTTACACAACAGGTAGGACACTTAAACATCTAGTACTTAGAATAAGGGTATTATTTATTTTCTGGAGCTACCAAGCCAGCAAGAATGTTATTGTCCCTTTAATACTTATGCCTTTATTGGTACCATATTCATGGACAAAGCCGTCACATTTCACTCCTCCTAGATTGACACATTTAGAAAGCTGTAATTGATAAGAATAGCCGATTTGGATGAATCCAGAATATGTTTATCACAATTGAAAGAAAAGTTTTCATTCCATATTTGACATTAGTGACCAATCAAATGATTAATTACATCATAATTAAGCAATAGAATAATTTATGGATATGTGAGCATATCGTCGGTGTCATTCCAAAACCTCGTAAGACGGCATTTTTTCGAAAATCACTTTTTTGCATAATCTAAATTAATAACATGGAATACATCATATATCAAAAAATCAGACTTCTGCGATCAATAGTTTTCATTTTATTGGCGTTTTACCAAACCTCGTATCACGATTGGACCGATTTTGTTCTTTTCTAAATGCTCGTATCTCGGCAACGTCTTATCGATGATGATGTCAAATGCCTTTAAGCGGTGTATATGAACAAAATTCGCAGGATAATTATTGTAATAAAATGTTCCATAGTAAATATTATTTATAGGGAGCATATCATAACATTTCTTGTATCGTTTTTAAGGAGTGGATTATCTATTTTTAGTAACAAAATAAGGCAGTGGCGATTACTACCGGCCGTCAGATATATCTTATATAGTGCCTATGTTTCTCAGTGCTAGGCATTTATATAGAAATTATTAAAGTCACTGCAATAATAACGGCACACGATACATGTCTAGCTCAAAATTTACAATCGTTTAAAGTCCACGGAGGCGGGGCCGTCGAGAGAAAATTAAACTGTGTTTGGAGAAAATTTTAGAAATTCGACTGCGCCTGGAGGAAATTATGAAAATTTAATTGCAGCAAACGCATTTCTAGCTTTTCCAACCCGTGATTACAGCAACTTCAATGTAGTTCAATATAGCCTACCTTCTCACATGAATCCCAAACAACCAATCAATCGTTGTGGGGTATTGGGGCCTCGCCCTCCGGAGAAAATTTAACTGCTGCAACTCGTTTTTTTTCTGCTATTCTAGCCCGATCTTTAAGCAACTTTTAAGATTCAAATCGTTTTGGAACGGAAATCCCACTATGTGCCGATCTAAATTCAAATCATTCAATCGGATGGTTTCAGCTGAATTCACAAATAATAATCGATTACCGAAAAATATCGCACAAAGTAGAGCGACTCGGGATATAATGTTTTAATCCATAGTCAATACAGTACAAATTCGCGGTAATCAATTAAAAGAAATGTAAAATTAGATTTTATTAGATTTCGGACACTTTATTTCGGCCAAGTAATTATCAACTATATATATATAAATGAAATAATAATTTGTATTTCCACTTTACGCGTTTGCCCTAAAGTTGCGGGGGGGGGGGGGGGTATCTGTGAGCCGTAAGTAAGTTATCCTAATGAACAACATCTAGACCTACATGTTGGGCATACCCTTCACGTAGGTTACCGTACTGATTATCTTGACCTACCCGCGGTCAATGCCCCTCGGGTAATTGCCCCAACTGAGCTTCTATACCTACCTGTGGGCAATAACCCTCAGATATCTTACCCACCAGGCATCTAGACCTACCTGTGGGCAACACCCATCAAGTAACCTACCCGACTGAGCAGAACCACTTGTGGGACAATAACCCCGGGCATCTAAACCTACCTGTAGTTAATATCTTTGCCCGTTGGAACATTTTGACCTATCGGTAGGAAATACCCCTCAGGTAAATTCACTCATTGAGCATCTAGGCCTACATGTTGGCATTACCCATCAAGTAACTTACCCTACTAAGCACCTAAACCTACCTGTGGACAATACCTTTAAGTAATCTGTCTGACTGGGCATCTAGACCTACCTGTCGGCAATACCTTTAATTAGCCTGTCCTACTGGGCATCTAGACTTACCGTGGGTAATACTATCTTTGAGATATCCCTCAAGGTATTTAGCTCCTAGATCTACGTTACTTCAACGCCTACCTGTTGCCGAAATTCGCACGTAACTTACCGTTCCTACCTACCTACTATCGACACCCGACTAGAAAATGGTATAATACAATACTTATAACGATTTCCCTACATTTGTATGCCCCATTTATACTGTAACCACGAGAAAACAAAAGCTGGTAAATCATATAGTTCTAATACAAAAACGTTCAGAAAGCTCGTATGTCGTCAGAAAAAAAACAGATTAGGGGATGAAAACCTCGTAACTCCGAAATCGTAAAAATGAACAAACGTCAGCTTATATTTGACAGAACATCTAATCGGGGTTATTTTCAAATGTACAAAAATAAAATTTCAAGCAAATCCACCAAGTATCTGCAAAGTTATGAAGTTTTTTGTTCCTCTTGTAAAATTTTGTTGATCGGACTTACGAGGTTTTAGAATGACACCGACGATATAACAAATTAAAGGTGCGCCCGAAAGATACCATCTGGATTGAGTAAACTCCATTGATTTGTAAAAGCGAGTTAAAATGTAACCTATGCTTGTAACCTATGTATCTAGGCTTGACATGAAATGTGCAGACGAACTGTAGCACTGTTGAACCTGTTAGACAGATGTCTTAGAGGTGGAGTTTAAGAAAAACATAGGTTGCCAGGCAACGAAACGTACGCCCACGGTCGCTTATTAAGTAATCAAAGTGGCCTTTTCTACGGCCCCGTAAACCAATAATGGTAGGCTTTTTTCGGCACTTGGTTTTCTCCTCCGTAAAAATAGTGCAGTCGTGAGCGTATATTTACCCAAAACAACCTGTATTTCCGAATAAAACACAATTTTATTGCTTTTCTTTCGTTGTCGGGGACTTCGGTTATTGATAGTCACATTATTATTTGAATATTATTTTCCACCAAACTAAAGTGAAACAACGCGAAGAAATACTTCATTTCAAGTACATGATTTATACATCCAGTCTTCTAAGCAAATCTGGTTTATAAAAATCGCTCAGGCAATGGCCTTATGTAGTGTATGATTTGAGTAGGTTGAAATCCAATCGGATGTTTGCACGTAGGCCCAATTATTCGTCAATGTATTACCATTGTCACATTTAAAAATAGGCCTACATGATGTTGATATTTGTTTTATGCAATTTTGTTTAAATGTTTATGTAGGCATGCCGTATGGATGCTTTAATGCATTAGATATCTTAGTAAAAGGCTCAAGTACAGTGATTTATAGTCAATCAATATGCACCAATATAGTAATTAGAATGAATTTGAATATTAGGAAACGAGAAAGACATCGAATGAAGTTTACATGATTCCCAGATAGGTGGTCATCTTTTATGTCCTTAATGGGACACTAGACAATGGCCCTGTCAAACTTGGGTGGCGGATCAGGAGCAACTGCTAATAACAAAATAAAATGATACGAAATGGGGTTTAACATCCTGCTGTTATGCTCTGACGGTCACAAAATGAAATGACCACGAGTCTGGGTTTCATGTATACCACCACAATCGCTCAGCAGCAGAACTAATGGTAGCCTTTGTCTGTAGTTAATTCGATCTCGAAACCAGAAAATTTTTTGAAGAAATTTCTCTGGTGAATCGGGGTAGCCATTTTCCCGGAAAATGACATGTAATTCCTACGCGCGAAATTTCTCGTTTATTTGCCTGGTACGCACCTGATTTTACGCGCCTGGATGACCGAATCACTTAAAAATATACCCACGCGTAGAAAAATAGATCTTTACAAAAACTTTAATTTGTTCGTTTAGGATCCAATTTTTTATGTCAGCGAGTTGACTTTGACTCAAGGATTATTTTACAACAAACGAAACGACGATTCGACCTCTAGTTTTCGAGAAATCGACCCAAAAAGATTGACCAATCAGAGGTCAGAATGGGCGGGGCTTAGGTTAAGAAAATAGGTTGCCAGGCAACGAAACATACGCCCACACAGCAGCTTAATCGCCCGGGCAGTCAACAAGAGTTGTTGCATTTTAAGTAATCATCAGAAAATCATAATTCAAACTCACCCATAACTACGATGTAACTGTGATATAATCAAACGTTTTTTAAATCAGATAAAATAGTGACCTCCAGAGGGACCACAAGCTAAAAGGGTGATTTTTCGTACAATCTGGGGCCATAATTCAGGAAGTTACGATCCGATATGGGCAAATATGCAATGGAACCAAGATCATTAGGTTATAAACATGTATTTCAAGTTTCATCAAAATCAGTTCAAAATTGTGACCTCTATAGGGTCCACAACCTTGATATACCATATTTTTACACAATTCACGTACAAACGGCGGCCATTTTATCCGTCAACTCTGGTTCAATTTTCACGAAATTCAAATTCTCTCTTCATTACCATGAAACCGTGATATAATCAAATGTTTTTTTTTAAATCGGATGATAATTTTGTCCTCCAGAGGGACCACAAGCTAACAAAAGCAATTTTTCGGACAATCAGGGGACATAATTCAGGAAATTATGATCCGATAGGCGCAAATATTGAAAGGAACCAAGATCAGCTTCATCAAAATCGGTTCAAAATTGTGACCTCTATAGGGTCCACAACCTTGATATAACATATTTTCACACTATTCGTGTACAAACGGCGACCATTTTGTCTGTCAATTCTAGTGCGATTTTCACGAAATTCAAACTCTCTCTTCATTACCATGTAACGGTGATATATTCAAACGTTTTTTTTTAAATCGGATAACAATTTTGACCTCCAGAGGTACCAAAAGCTAACAAAAGCGATTTTTCGGACAAACAGGGGCCATAATTCAGGAAGTTACAATCCGATGGGCGCAAATATCGAAAGGAACCAAGATCTTTGGGTTATAAACATACATGTCAAGTTTCATCAAAATCGGTTCAAAATAAAAGCACAAAAAATAATATTATGTGGTAAACAATTAAGCCCGCTTCTGATTCTATAGCGATAAAACTAAACTTTACTGGCCTATAGCTCCCTTAATGTACTCATAAACTAACCCAAAACTGTACTACACATAGCTCAACATATATACTATTCAAAAAAAGTAGGGGATATTTGATTTTGGGGGCATAATACTAAAATATGCAAATGACTACGAAAAAAGTCACTATAGAACCTAACAGAAGAAACATTTCCACTTACATGTGACGCCCAAACGCACCAATAGCTACCGCATGGAATGCAGGTGATGCTTGGGATCATCATGGGGGTCCAACCCAAGATTTGCACGACTCTGACTTTGAATGTTACAGTCAATGTGGCATTGAATTCCAGGGTGGAAACATCAGTTTAATTGTTTTAGTGACCAGAAAACAAATTTTGATATGCGTCGGCTTACCCAAAATGAAAGGTTACGTGCCCTTGGCATGCTACAGATTGGCACAACACAGGCGGTTGTGGCGCGGACGATAAATGTTTCTCAGTCTGTCATAAGCAGGCTATGGTCCAGATACCGTGATACACAATCTGTACAGGACAGACCACGCTCAGGTCGACAACTCAAGCCCGGGATCGATTTATCCGTACCTTGGCCTTGAGAAATCGTGTCATCACAGCAAATCAGATCAGCGCTCGTCTTCAAACAGACACTGGTGTGAGAGTGAGTGGCCAGACGATTCGGAATGGACTGCATAGGGGTCACCTTCGCGCCCGACGTCCTCGCGTGATCCCTTGTTTGAGAGATCATCACATTCAGGCAAGACGTCGTTGGTGTAGGGATCGTCAACACTGGGATAATCGACGCTGGAGCAATGTGATGTTTTAAGATGAGTCAAGGTTCGTTACAGGTTACCTCCAACAACAGAACATCACCACATTACCTTGGCCAGCACTGAGTCCCGACCTCTCCCCCATCGAGCATGTCTGGGCTGGGACATGCTTGGACAGAGGTTACGTCAACGTCAACAACGTCCTGCCAATGTCCAAGAACTTGCTGCTGCGTTGCAACAGGAATGGGACAAACTGGACCAAAATGACCTTAGACGTCTCATTAGGAGTATGCCACGTCGGATCAATGCTTGTTTGGCAAACAGGAGGATTTACCCGTTACTGACTTTGTTGTGATGCTGTGGTAACTTTGCTGTTTGACGCCGGGTATCATTTTACCCTTATAATGGTCAGTCTGTGCCTTACTTAGTCTAACGATCATTTGGAATAAATCGATGAATGTGAACTTCATTTCATTTTGTCATTTGTTTCTTCGTCAGTTTCATTAGGTGACTTTAATAACACTTAAAAATCAAATACCCCCTACTTTTTTTGAATAGTATAATAATACGCGTCTCGGGTCCTAATGATCTCAGGACATGTCTATTGGACAATAACACCCCTCTAAATGCGAAACAGGAAGTGTTTATCTCCTAAATACAGTACTCCTGGTCACTCATCAATACAGAGGGTTGATAATCTTCACAGTCAAATAAAAAAATAGGTTGCCAGGCAACGAAACATACGCCCACACAGCAGCCAAATCGTCCGGGCAGTCAACAAGAGTTGTCGCATATTAAGGAATTATCAGAAAATCATTAGAATTTGTTTGGTTTTTATAATCAAACGTTTTTTTTTAAATCAGATAATAATTGTGACCTCCAGAGGGACCACAAGCTAAAAAGGGTGATTTTTCGTACAATCAGGGGACATAATTCAGGAAGTAATGACCCGATGGGCACAAATATCGAAAGGAACCAAGATCTTTGGGTTATAAACATACATGTCAAGTTTCATCAAAATCGGTTCAAAATTGTGACCTCTATAGGGTCCACAACCTTGATATAACATATTTTCACACTATTCGTGTACAAACGACAGCCATTTTGTCCGTCAATTCTAGTCCGATTTTCACGTAATTCAAACTCTCTCTTCATTACCATGTAACGGTGATATAGTCAAACGTTTTTTTAAATCGGATAATAATTTTGACCTCCAGAGGGACCAAAAGCTAACAAAAGCGATTTTTTGGACAATCCGGGGACATAATTCAGGAAGTTATGATCCAGTGGGTGCAAATATCGAAAGGAACCAAGATCTTTGGGTTATAAACATACATGTCAAGTTTCATCAAAATCGGTTCAAAATTGTGACCTCTATAAGGTCCACAACCTTTATATAACATATTTTCACACTATTCGCGTACAAATGGCGGCCATTTTGTCCGTCAATTTTGGTCCGATTTTCCCAAAATTCAAACTCAACCTTCATAACCATGGAATCGTGATATAATCAAACGGTTCTTAAAATCGGATAACAATTTTGACCTCCAGAGGGACCACAAGCTAAAAAGGGCGAATTTTTGGACAATCAGGGACCATAATTGAGGAAGTTACGATCCGATGGGCGCAAATATCGAAAGGAACCAAGATCTTTGGGTTATAAACATACATGTCAAGTTTCATCAAAATTGGTTCAAAATTGTGACCTCTATAAGGTCCACAACCTTGATATAACATATTTTCACACTATTCGCGTACAAACGGCGGCCATTTTGTCCGTCAATTTTGGTCCGATTTTCATGAAATTCGAACTCAACCTTCATAACCATGCAACGGTGATATAATCAAACGTTTTTATACGCCCACATTTTCATGTGGACGTATTATGTCGTCGCCCCTGTCCGTCCGGACGTCCGGCCGTCCGTCCAGACGTCCGTCCGTCCGTCCGTCCGTCCGGACGTCCGTCCGTCCACAATTTGTTTGTGGACTCTCTACAGGTCACAATTCTTATCCGATTTTGACGAAACTTGAAATATAGGTTTATCCCCAAAAGATCTCGGCTGCTTTCGATATTGGCATGTATCGGATCAAAACTTCATGGATTATGGCCCCTGATTGTACGAAAAATCACGTTTTTAGCTTGTGGACCCTATAGAGGTCACAATTTTGAACCGATTTTGATGAAACTTGACATGCATGTTTGTAACCCAAAGATCTTGGTTCCTTTCGATATTTGCGGCTATCGGAATGTAATTTCCTGGATTATGGCCCCTGATTGTCCGAAAAATCACCCTTTTTAGCTTGTGGTCCCTCTGGAGGTCACAATTATTATTCGATTTAAAAAACCGTTTGATTATATCACCGTTACACCCTAAGGAAGGTTGAGTTCGAATTTTGGGAAAATCGGACGAAAATTGCCATACAAAATGGCCACCGTTTGTACGCGAATACTGTTAAAAAATGGTATATCAAGGTTGTGGACCCTGTGGAGGTCACAATTTTGATTTGATTTTGATGAAACTTGAAATTCATGGTTATAACCCAAAGATCTTGCTTCCTTTCGATATTTGCGCATATCGGATCGTAACTTCCTGAATTATGGCCCCTGATTATACGAAAAATTGCCTTTTTTTTAGCTTGGAGGTCACAATTATTATTCGATTTAAAAAACCGTTTGATTATATCACCGTTACACCCTAAGGAAGGTTGAGTTCGAATTTCGGGAAAATCGGACGAAAATTGCCATACAAAATGGCCGCCGTTTGT
Organism: Patella depressa; assembly: GCA_948474765.1. NCBI lineage: Eukaryota > Metazoa > Mollusca > Gastropoda > Patellidae > Patella > Patella depressa. Next base: position 54,958,751 of record OX419719.1, read on the forward strand.
ACGCGAATACTGTTAAAAAATGGTATATCAAGGTTGTTGATCCTGTGGAGGTCACAATTTTGATTCGATTTTGATGAAACTTGAAATTCATGGTTATAACCCAAAGATCTTGCTTCTTTTCGATATTTGCGCATATCCGATCGTAACTTCCTGAATTATGGCCCCGGATTATACGCAAAATCGCCTTTTTTTTAGCTTGGAGGTCACAATTATTATCCAATTTAAAAAAACGTTTGATTATATCACCGTTACACTGTAAGGAAGGTTGAGTTTGAATTTCGGGAAAATCGGACCAAAATTGACAGACAAAATGGCCGCTGTTTGTACGCGAATACTGTTAAAAAAATGGTATATCATGGTTGTGGACCCTGTATAGGTCACAATTTAAATTCGATTTTGATTAGGAAGGTTGAGTTCTAATTTCGTGAAAATCATACAAAAATTGCCGGACGAAATGGTCGCCGTTTGTACGCGAATAATGTAAAAATATGATATATCATGGTTGTGGACTCAATACAGGTCACAATTCTTATCCGATTTTGATGAAAAGTCACATTTCTAGGTTGTGTACCGTCACACCATAATCATTGTCGGTTTCGAATTTCATTAATATCAGACTGGAACTGACCAACTAAATGGCTGCTCCCAATACAGTATGAAATACAGGACTTAAAGATGCAAGAAAAATCACTTTCGGTATTGCTTGTTCTCTGTCCATCTCTCGAAAATGTGGGCGTATCCTGCCTGGCAGTGCCAGCCTATCTTTTTAAATCCGATAACAATTTTGACCTCCAGAGGGACCACAAGCTAAAAAGGGCAATTTTTCGGACAATCATGGGCCATAATTCAGGAAGTTACGATCCGATGGGCGCAAATATCGAAAGGAACCAAGATCTTTGGGTTAAAACATGCATGTCAAGTTTCATCAAAATCGGTTAAACATTGTGACCTCTATAAGGTCCACAACCTTGATATAACATATTTTCACACTATTCGCGTACAAACGGCGGCCATTTTGTCCGTCAATTTTGGTCCGATTTTTTAAATCAGATAACAATTGTGACCTCCAGTGGGACCACAAGCTAAAAAAGGCGATTTTTCGGACAGTCAGGGGCCATAATTCAGGAAGTTACGATCCGATGGGCGCAAATATCGAAAGGAACCAAGATCTTTGGGATATAAACATACATGTCAAGTTTCATCCAAATCGGTTCAAAATTGTGACCTCTACAAGCTAAAAGATAGGCTGGCACTGCCAGGCAGGATACGCCCACATTTTCGAGAGATGGACAGAGAACAAGCAATACCGAAAGTGATTTTTCCTACATTTTTAAGTCCTGTATTTCATACTGTATTGGGAGCAGCCATTTAGTTGGTCAGTTCCAGTCTGATATTAATGAAATTCGAAACCGACAATGATTATGGTGTGACGGTACACAACCTAGAAATGTGACTTTTCATCAAAATCGGATAAGAATTGTGACCTGTAGAGAGTCCACAACCATGATATACCATATTTTTACACTATTCGCGTACAAACGGTGACCATTTCGTCCGGCAATTTTGGTACGATTTTCACGAAATTAGAACTCAACCTTCCTCATCAAAATCGAATTAAAATTGTGACCTATACAGGGTCCACAACCATGATATATCATTTTTTTAACAGTATTCGCGTACAAACGGCGGCCATTTTGTCTGTCAATTTTGGTCCGATTTTCTCGAAATTTAAACTCAACCTTCCTTACAGTGTAACGGTGATATAATCAAACTTTTTTTTAAATTGGATAATAATTGTGACCTCCAGAGGGACCACAAGCTAAAGAAAGGTGAATTTTGCGTATAACCAGGGGCCATACTTCAGGAAGTTACGATCTGATATGCGCAAATATCAAAAAGAACCAAGATCTTTGGGTTATAACCATGAATTTCAAGTTTCATCAAAATCAAATTAAAATTGTGACCTTTACAGGGTCCACAACCTTGATATACCATTTTTTAACAGTATTCGCGTACAAACGGCGGCCATTTTGTATGGCAATTTTGGTCTGATTTTCCCGAAATTCGAACTCAACCTTCCTTACGGTGTAACGGTAATATAATCAAACGTTTTTTTTAATCGGATAATAATTGTGACCTCCAAGCTAAAAAAAAGGCGATTTTGCGTATAATCAGGGGCTATAATTCAGGAAGTTATGATCCGATATGCACAAATATCGAAAGGAAGCAAGATCTTTGGGTTATAACCATGAATTTGAAGTTTCATCAAAATCGAATCAAAATTGTGACCTCCACAGGGTCCACAACCTTGATATACCATTTTTTAACAGTATTCGCGTACAAACGGCGGTCATTTTGTATGGCAATTTTCGTCCGATTTTCCCGAAATTCGAACTCAACCTTCCTTAGGGTGTAACGGTGATATATTCAAACGGTTTTTTAAATCGAATAATAATTGTGACCTCCAGAGGGACCACAAGCTAAAAAGGGTGATTTTTCGGACAATCAGGGGCCATAATTCAGGAAATTACATTCCGATAGCCGCAAATATCGAAAGGAACCAAGATCTTTGGGTTACAAACATGCATGTCAAGTTTCATCAAAATCGGTTCAAAATTGTGACCTCTATAGAGTCCACAAGCTAAAAACGTGATTTTTCGTACAATCAGGGGCCATAATCCATGAAGTTTTGATCCGATACATGCCAATATCGAAAGCAGTCGAGATCTTTTGGGGATAAACCTATATTTCAAGTTTCGTCAAAATCGGATAAGAATTGTGACCTGTAGAGAGTCCACAAACAAATTGTGGACGGACGGACGGACGTCCGGACGGACGGACAGGGGCGACGACATAATACGTCCACATGAAAATGTGGGCGTATAAAAACGTGATTTTTCGTACAATCAAGGGCCATAACCCATGAAGTTACAGTCCGATACATGCCAATATCGAAAGGAACCGAGGTCTTATGGTGATAAACCTATATTTTAAATTTCATTGAAATCGGATAAAAATTGTGACCTGTAGACTGTTCACAAAAAAATGTGGACGGACAGACGGACGGACAGGGGCGACGACAATATACGTCCACATAAAAATGTGGGCGTATAAAAACGGGTTTGTAAGAAAAGTGAAATATTCAGTCCTGTTGGACTGCTATGTGTGCTGAAGCATGTTAACAGAGAAAAAATTCATCCAGATGAAATTGGATTACTCTAAAGATTATCTTTAAATTGCTTACACTGAAAAATATGAAAATATCCCACACACTCAAGTTAAATGACTACTTTCTGAGCAGCATGAACCTAAGATTTTAAATTGTAAGAAAACATTTGAAGATGAATGGCTGAGTGAAAGCTAAACACTGGCTAAAATTCAAGACATTAAAGCTACATGTATTTTAAAATTTATGCCACCATTTGACAGGGCCTACATGTCATTAGTATGTTAACTGTACAGCAGTTTTGCCATTACGATTTTGTGTTTGATGCCTAACCAAAAGATAGGCTGGCACTGCCAGGCAGGATACGCCCACATTTTTGAGAGATGGATAGAGAACAAGCAATACCGAAAGTGATTTTTCCTACATCATTAAGTCCTGTATTTCATACTGTATTGGGAGCAGATATTTTGTTGGTCAGTTCCAGTCTGATATTCATGAAATTTGAAGCCGACAATGATTATGGTGTGACGGTACACAACCTAGAAATGTTACTTTTCGTCAAAATCGGATAAGAATTGTGACCTGTAGAGAGTCCACAACCATGATATACCATATTTTTACGATATTCGCGTACAAACGGTGACCATTTCGTCTGGCAATTTTGGTACGATTTTCACGAAATTCGAACTCAACCTTCCTTACGGTGCAACAGTAATATAATCAGAGTTTTTTTTAAAATCAGATAAAAATTGTTCGAGAGATAGACAGAGAACAAGCAATACCGAAAGTGATTTTTCCTAGAATCAAAGGCCATAATTCATTAAGTTACAATTTGATATGCGCAAATATCGAAAAGAATAAAGATCTTTAGGTTATAAACAAGCATTTCAGGTTTCATCAAAATCGAAATAAAATTGTCACCTCTACAGGGTCCACAACTTTGACATACCATATTTTTACACTGTTCGCGTACAAACGGCGGCCATTTTTTCTGGCAATTATGGTCCAATTTTCTCGAAATTCGAACTCAACCTTTCGTAGGGTGTAACGGTGATAGAGTCAAACGTTTTTTCAAATCGGATAATAATTGTGACCTCCAGAGGGACCATAGGCGATTTTTCGGACAATCAGGGGCCATAATTCAGGAAGTTACGATCCGATATGCGCAAATAACGAAAGGAACCAAGATCTTTAGGTTATAACCATGCATTTCAAGTTTCATCAAAATCGAATTAAAATTGTGACCTCTACAGGGTCCACAACCATGATATACAATTTTTTAACAATATTCGCGTACAAACGGCGGCCATTTTGTATGGCAATTTTGGTCCGATTTTCCCGAAATTCGAACTCAACCTTCCTTACGGTGTAACGGTAATATAATCAACCGTTTTATTAAATCGGATAATAATTGTGACCACCAGAGGGACCACAAGCTAAAATAAGGCGATTTTGCGTATAATCAGGGGCCATAATTCAGGAAGTTACGTTCCGATATGCGCAAATATCGAAAGGAACCAAGATCTTTGGGTTATAACCATGAATTTCAAGTTTCATCAAAATCAAATAAAAAATGTGACTTCTACAGGGTCCACAACCTTGATATACCATTTTTTAACAGTATTCGCGTACAAACGGCGGCCATTTTGTATGGCAATTTTCGTCCGATTTTCCCGAAATTCGAACTCAACCTTCCTTAGGGTGTAACGGTGATATAATCAAACGGTTTTTTAAATCGGATAATAATTGTGACCTCCAGAGGGACCACAAACTAAAAAGGGTGATTTTTCGGACAATCAGGGGCCATAATTCAGGAAATTACATTCCGATAGGCGCAAATATCGAAAGGAACCAAGATCTTTGGGTTATAAACATGCATGTCAAGTTTCATCAAAATCGGTTCAAAATTGTGACCTCTATAGGGTCCACAAGCTAAAAACGTGATTTTTCGTACAATCAGGGGCCATAATCCATGAAGTTTTCATCCGATACATGCCAATATCGAATGCAGCCGAGATCTTTTGGGGATAAACCTATATTTCAAGTTTCGTCAAAATCGGATATGAATTGTGACCTGTAGAGAGTCCACAAACAAATTGTGGACGGACGGACGTCCGGACGGACAGGGGCGACGACAATATACGTCCACATAAAAATGTGGGCGTATAAAAACAATGTTTCCAAAAACCGTTTAAATTAATTTATACTTAAATGAAACGATAATTTAATGTTTATGGTTTAAATGTTCAATAATTCATGAAATATTATTAGTTCAACTGTTTTGTTATTTATTTTAAACAACAGATATTCAGATACACTTGCAAAATCGACCAATGCAATTATTAATAATAATAATAATGAATATTTATATTGCGCGCATTCCATCCAAACAGTATGCTCATGGCGCAGGTTTGTTTAGCTCTTCAGTTTATAATAGGATTCGAACATATGAGATTTAAGTTTTGATTTGAAAGTTTCCAAACATTGCGAAGTTTTGAGATTAACGGGTAAAGAGTTCCATAGAGTGTGTGAAAATCGTCGAAACCCAAAGGATTTGAGTCTATAACTTGGTACTGTTAGAAGGTGTTCATTTTGTGACCTTAGGGTGCGTTTGGGTATATATTCAGATAGTAGTGAACTAAGATATTTCGGGGCTGTTCCATTTATACATTTATGGGCCATACACAAGAGTTTGAAATTGATTCTGTGGGTGATTGGTAGCCAGTGAAGTTCTTTTAAAATAGGTGTGATGTGACAGTTTCTGTCAGATCTGCAGACGATCCTGGCTGCAGTGCTTTGCACTGTTTGAAGTTTGTTTAGTAGGTTCTGATTTATACCATAGAGTAAACTGTTACAGTAGTCGAAACGTGAGGAAACTAATGATCTGACTAAAGTATGCGCAGCGTCTTTTGTAATAAGATGTCGAATTTGTCGAATAGATCGGAGATGGAAGTAGCAAACTTTACACAAATGATTAACATGGTTCTCCATACTAAGCTCAGAATCAAGGTGGACACCAAGATCCTTAACTGAGTTAACAATATTTATTTGATGTGGATGATATATGCTGATTTATTAGAAAGCTGTTGTTTGGTACCAATAGCCATGACCTCTGTTTTATCATCGTTGAGCTTGAGCATGTTATTGGTCATCCATGATTTGATATCTTCTGTACATAATGTGATTCTATTGAATGAATCCTGATGATCTGTAGAATTCCAGCTGTCAACAATTTGTGTATCATCAGCATAAGAGTGGTACACAAGCTGGTGCTTTTTAAGTATATTGGCGACACTGACTGTGTAAAGTACAAATAGTACTGGCCCCAGCACAGAGCCTTGGGGAACTCCACTCGAAAGATAAACAGAATCAGAGTTGGTGTCAGTTATCTGTACCGACTGACTACGACTGAGAAGGTAAGATTCAAACCAAGCCAGGACACAATATGTAATGCCAAACTCTACGTGAAGTTTATTTAGGAGCACTACTGGGTCGATCGTGTCGAATGCGGCTGAAAGATCCAGCATTACTAAGGAACAGCAGTTACCTCTGTCGACAATATGTCGGATATCATCCACGACCTTTAGAATAGCTGTCTCGGTTGAATGGCATTGTCTGTAAGCTGACTGATACTGATCTAACAGTGAGTGTAGAGTCAAATGATCGTTCAGCCGATGTTTGCAGCTTTTTCCAATATCTTTGAAATGAATGTTAAATTGGATACAGGACGATAATTTTTGAAAATTTCCTTATCCATCGAAGGCTTTTTAAGTAGGGGTTTAACCAAGGCATGTTTAAAAATTTCAGGAAAGACTCCTGATTGAAGGCTGCTATTAATTATCAAAGTTATTGTTGGAAGAAGCACATCTACAAGTTGGATCACTAGAGGGGTGGGAATGGGGTCTGATGAACAAGTCGTTGACTTAGATGAACGGATAATTTTCAAGACATTATCTTCAGAAAACAACTGAAATTCCTCGAGTGCGCCACCAGAAAATTCAACTGTTGAATCAATTGAGGTTGAATGGTCAGTAGATTCAAGTAGCAAGGTTCTGATGCCGTTGATCTTGTCAACAAAGTAACTATTGAACTCGTCAGCTAGTATCAGAAGAAGGCAGTTTCGTTTCAGATTTCTTAACCAGGAGAGAATTCATGAATGTGTGTATCCTGCGTGGATCTTGGCCACAGTGCTCAAGCTTAGCTAAACAGTAGTTACTTTTAGCTTTTCGGATAGCGGATATTATGTTCCAGTGCTACATGGGACATGTCAATTAGTATGGGTACTTATATCAACCCATGTTAGTTACATGCAAAATACCAAAAGCAAATCGTTAAAGGTAAGAGAGAGAGAAATTGGGTTTAACGTCCACTCAACACAAACTAGGTCACTTCGGGACTAACTATGGTTCAATTTTATTTCAATAATTCACTTGCGCGAAGGGGTCTTTAGCAGTGGGAGGAAACCGGTTCTAAAGGTAAGAGAGTATAGAATCCTGAAACTTTAAACTCTTTTTCCTCAGAACTAGAAAAATGTAAGATAGAACTAGTGAATTGCCGGTCGACGATGTGTTTGAACCTATTTGATCATGCGTAGGAGTTCTTAGACAGTTTAACGTTACAAATGTTACAAGTATAGTAACTAGGGCACATCATGTTCGTTTTTGTTCAATTTCACCCAATAACTTTATTCCCCGTTTTGAAAGGTCGTCTGCCTTGGTTCAAACAGGTTCATGTATATCAAAGGGCGTCGTTAAACTCAACGCAAATAAAGGCATCCTTTTACACGGTTTTCCCTGAACTGTTGAGCGGAATATCTCAAACCATTATCAGCCATGAACATTAGTAACGTATCGTTTAAATATCCATTTGTATTTAAATAAATTAGCTATATCTTTATCCATATATTCCACATTGTTATTGTTACCGTGTCTTATGAGAGGCGTGGGGCGACGATAGATGTTTCGATATTACAATCAGTCCAATAGTATGCATGCTCGATGGTGCGGATTAGGTCGCAATCTATCAGTTGGTAATGTCCGACTTTTTGTTCCACTTCTCGAATAGTTTTGTCGACGGCGTTATCGATACCCAGGATTATGTGGGCGCGTTTGTTCAGCCTGTACGTCCAAATTATGGAGGAGGATTTTAAAGTCAGCTGCCCGATTAGTCATTCTGATGTCGACCAGACTTTTCATTTCGACAAGATGGGAAGACTTTATCTTAAAATCATAAGCGTCAGCACTTTCCTCCCCGACGTGTTATATGTTCTCTACCAGTCCAGTATCTAAGGTCTTCCGCTCTATTCCTTCTCTCGATACGGTAATATGATCAGTATTCATTATTCGGTTTCCCGCGGTTTTAGTTCTGTTTCCAGTCGAGCAAATACCACATTATCACCTTTAAAGGAGCTAAGTCTCTAAATCAATATCATCCAAAATCTTCAACATTGAAAACACGAATTATTTGTCAATTTAAATCAACATTGATGCTGTGATCTTACCGGAAAAAGATGGGCTTCTGATATCCAATTTGTAAGACAAAATAAACATTTACCAATGGTACACGAATCGGGTACCACAATGCGTTTCAGCCCCAGTTCTAGCAAGAGACTCGTGAAACGGCATATGTAGACTGGAATAACCAACCAGACACTCAAAATAGCCACTCGATTGACACACTGCTGACTTATTTCATTGAACAGTACTGTTTTGAAATTAGAGTAAAAACGGAAACCATTGAATTTAATGCGTTGCGACCCCCTTGTGTCAATTTCTATGTCCTAAATGTTAGCGATTTAGCTCCTTTAATCATCATATGATCGGAGACCATTTCCAGGTTCATAATCGAAGCATCTTCCAGTTATATCATGGTAGTTTTTCTGCTGGGCATAACATACGTGTAGTCTGTTGATTTGAGCTGCTTTCGACTATATCGGATTTACAACGTTGGAAATGTCTTGCAGTCAAATGTCGGAGAATCTCCGCTGTACTCAATGTCGAGGAACTGGTGAAGTGCTTGCTATCATGAATCGCAAATTCCATCGTTGAATTGTCTCAAATTCATTAACTTCAACGAGGAAGCACTTCTGGTTGACGCTCCTGTTCATCGTAGCATCAATCATTTCTGACAACTTTCCGAAATTATCAACGATTTTCTGAATAACCGAGAAATTATAGCCACCGCCATGGAAAATGACCCCGCCCTTAAAAGGTCGAAAATGAAATGAAATGGGGTTTAAAGGAGCTAAATCGCTAATATTTGGGGTCTAGAAATTTACCAAAATGGGTTGTAACGCAAAAAAAAATCAAATCTGAATGTATATAAACTGATTTACATTCATTCATTTCCATCTTTACTCTAATTTCAAATCACTTATGTTCGGCGAAATACGCCTGAAGTCTCAATACAATCTCGTTCCCAGAGGCAGCTGTGGAGCCGAAGGCCTCTGGCACATTAGACCGACCATTTTTTCCATTTTTTTTTCAAACCTAAGCCCCGCCCATTCTGACCTCTGACTGGTCAATCTTTTTGGGTCGATTTCTCGAAAACTAGAAGTCGGATCGTTGTTTCGTTTGTTGTAAAATGATCCTTGAGTCAAAGTCAACTCGCTGACATAAAAAATTGGATCCTAAACGAACAAATTCAAGTTTTTGTAAAGAAATACTTTTCTACGCGTGGGTATATTTGTAAGTGATTCGGCCATCCAGGCACGTAAAATCAGGGGCGTACAATGCAAAAAAATGAGAACTTTCGCGCGTAGGAATTACATATCATTTTCCGGGAAAATGGCTACCCCGATTCACCAGATAAATTTATTCAAAAATTTTTCTGGTTTCGAGATTGGTCTCAATAGCACGCCAATCTTTAGTTATTCCATTCTACATTATTGCGTATGCTCTCCATGCATCACCGTCTAGCCTCGTACTCCAAGTCCCTCATTAAAAATGGGCATGAAATGGAATATTGTACACGATTCGTGTACCACTGATTTTTATTATTTTGTCTTAAATATTGGATATCAGAAGCCCATCTTTTCCCGGTAAGATCACAAAATCAATGTTGAATTACATTGACAAATAATTTGTGTTTTCATTGTCGAAGATTTTGGATGATATTGAGTTAGAGACTTCGCTACTTTAGTGTCCCACTGTTCTGCTCCTAACTGGGCTTACGAAGACTGGCATACGCCATTCAGTGTGCGTATGAGGGAAATTTTGCCCGAGCAGCGGCACTGTGGCTTACACTTATATTCCAGCGGTCAAGGGCACGCCAATTTGTACACGGGACCTCGGTTTTTCGTCCCATGAAAACTGCGTAATATTTCGCCTCTAAAAATAGGTGACTAAAGATACATTAAAAGATTTCGATAGAGCTGGCCGTTGTCGCTATAATAGTATAAAAATAATTCATGAAATATTTCTGGTAAACGTTTTCTTAGGCTTTTCTATCTTATGGCACATAAGTGAAACTTGTGATGGGTCTCTTTTTGTTGAGTTCTGGGTTTGAACCCAGCATTCCCTGCTCTCTGGCCCTTTAAATACAGATCAAAATTTTAACATTCATCACTGGAAAAAATGTCACGCCTTACACAAGGAAAACGGAACGGAGCTATTGGCATGATGGATCATGGGCTTATGAGAAAGCCGTCGCAAGACACTTTAATGTCCTGTCATCGAACATTGGTCGGCGCAGACAACGCTTCCACGCCACATCCGACTACAGCATCTGCGCAACAGGCTCCGGACAGCTACTGCCAGGGAACTCTTGAAACACGGCAACGTCAGAGCAGTACTGAAACAGTCCGAAGGCACCTGGCTGCTCATGGGTTACGCTGCTGTCGACCTTACCAAGGTCTAATCCTTTTTCATCGTCATAGACTTGCTAGACAGCAATAAGCCGCAAGTCAGGGGTATCTGCACAACACATCATGTCATCTCCTTGGGTGAATACCGATTCAACCTCCTCTTTCGTAATGGACGTCACCGTATCTATCGAAGTCTACATGAACGCTTTGCTCGTAAGTGCGTGCTGGAAAGGGATTGTTTCGGGGAGGCGTTATTATGGGATGGGATGCTATCAATGTCAACTTTCGGTACCCGTTGGTGGTGGGGTCTAGGGCAATCTCGACGCTCAACATTATATTGACACCATCCTTCGTCCGGTGTTCGAAAGATGGGGTCAAAATGGCGTCCGTCGACAGATTGTGTCCAGCATGAAAACGCACGACTTCACACTGACAAGAGACTTTCTGAACAATCATCATGTCCTTGTTATGTGTAAGAGCTAAGGGTAGACATCTCCGATATGGACTTCAGCTGACCCCAGCTTTGTTTCATGGTTCTCTGACGTTTCGGTCATGTGCATTTGTAGTGAATTCTTTCATGATATTATCCACAGATGCTTGTTATGTCGATTAAATCAACTGTCATGTACATTTCTTAAAAATTGTTGCAGTAAATAATATTTGAATTTGGCATTGCGTTTTTCAAGTAATAAGTATAATATTTGTAGTGAATTCTTTCATGACATTAGCCACAGATGTTATTTATCTCGATTTAGTCAATTGATATGTAAATTTGTTAAAAGTTGTTACAGTAATTATTATTTTGGGGCAACATTCTTGGAATTCCGAAGTGAGACTGTCTTTCTCGCATTTCATTCATATCCAATAGGCTGTATAAGCCTTTCTATGGTAACCCGACATGCTCTAGCCGGCACATAATATAATTACCAAGTTTTGTCTTAGTGCACAACTACATCGATCCTACATTAGTTATGTGTATTTTATTCCGAATACAGATCTAGTTGTGGTTCAGTCGGAAGGACACTTTTTAACGTTTCGGGTATTTTCAAAACCGAAGTTATAGGCATTTCGACAAGATAGTATCGTTTATCAAGTACCACTGCTATGATAATAAAATCTCAAGTATTCATTTTAACATTAAATTAATAAATGACACGGATGTTCTAATCGATTGACTATCACGAACCTCGGATGACCTAGGGGCTTGTCATGTGAATATATGCCTTATAATTAAAACGTTATATACTAACTGAAGCAGCAGAAGAAACAAAACACCTGCATAAGACAGAATTAGCTTTTTCATAAGGCACCTTTATTGCATAATACATGCTTAAAACATATCCAACAAATTTAATAATATTTTATTGGGTAACAGCAAAGACATTCTCGTGTCCACAATGATGAGCAATTTCGTCATGCATGTCTTCATGTGTCAGTTGGGTTTTTGTTCCAGTAGAGATCTTACCAATCAAGGCAAGCTGAAAATATAGAATATAATTAGATTCCAAAGACCTTTCTGTTTCTTTTACATCACATTATCAGGCTAAGTTGTATTTTATTTTTTATTACCCCACGCCGAATGAAGTATAACAGGGGGGAAATGGTGTTGTCCGTCTCAATTTCGTTTCCGGAGCGTATCACATTAACCATTCAAAATATATTTTTAAACATTATACACATATACTTAGGGATTTCTAGGAATTATATTTTTGGTGTTTCCATATAAATGAAATTACTTTTGTAGTGCAAGTTTTGATTCCAGAGAATATCGCATAAACCTTTTATGATATCTTCATGATGGTAGTTCTGCCTTTTGCTAATTTGGAACTTCTCGGATTCAATCATTATCAGTGTTTCACATTTGACTTTTGGGTATATAATTGTTACTCTGCAGAATATCTCAGAAACTTTCCAAGATCCCTTTATAACAATTTACATTTATTAACCTATTGTTTTATTTTCTGATGCTGGTTTTTTGTCCTGATTGCGTTTCCGGGGCACTTTTTATTATCTTTTTGAAAGTTGTACAAACCTCAACCTATAGTATTTTCTTTTCTGACGTATAAACGTATTGCTTAACATTCAGCAACTTGATTAGGTAAGTTTCGGGAAGTTATTTTCCCTATGCCTTCCAAATAAGTGCAAGGGCGCGGGATGGTGATGATCTGTCATCTTGTTCATAATAACCATTCATATAATTACAGAAAATAGAAACACAGACCAAAATAGACCATTACACGTTTCCTATTTGAGAGTTGTCTTTGTTATTTTCATATACAACCGAAGGAAACCTTAATTCGATATTTTATTGTCTTTACGACAAATGACATTGACCACTAACACAAGTGGTAGAGTGAGGTCTGCATATTTCGTTTTGCTAATGTGACAGAAAAGGCTATGATTTTCCATACCCCTTAGAACATGACAGGTAACCAGATTAAGAAATATTTGTAAATATTTTGGAATGTTATGTAAAATACCTCGGTGGCTTGAATTCCATCTGGAGTTAAGAGGGCTTGTTGTTGATCAGCGGTCAGGGTAAAGATGTAGCAAGCTGTCTTTGTCTTGATCGCCATTTTATTCTAAAATATTAGTTTTAAGTTGGCCTGAGAAATGATAACTCCAAAATTATACTAAAACTTAAATATACCACAAACAAATTATTCAAGCATACATTATTACAGCAGAAATTATTATCAATGTACATTTCTCGAGTAAAATCGGATTTTAGCAAAAACTACATATCTTGACCACTATATCCAAGATAATTAAACTAATTAGAAATAGCAATATTACTTCATATTGACAAACTACATCTAATACAAGGAGTCCGAGTAGTTTAGTGGCCATATGGTCCCAGGTTCAATCCCGGTGTTGGTCGAGAACGTTCCTTTGGATTCCCATGGTATAGGTTGACCTGGCAAATCAAGACGCCTAGTCGTTTGAATAAGACGAAGACCCTAGATACATCCATGTACATATACTCGTTGAAGTGCCCAAAAAAGAACCCCCGTCAGGGTAGGTGGAGATTGATTCTGCTGCTCCAATATTATTTTCCGCACTCCAATATCATTCTTGATCAGCCCGATTGTTGCGGGAAAACCCCATTTTATTTTACACTATTTTGACTCTATTAAACACCCTTTTCTTCTTCGCTAGTTTTTATACGCCCACATTTTCATGTGGACGTATTATGTCGTCGCCCCTGTCCGTCCACAATTTGTTTGTGGACTCTCTACAGGTCACAATTCTTATCCGATTTTGACGTAACTTGAAATATAGGTTTATCCCCATAAGATCTCGGTTCCTTTCGATATTGGCATGTATCGGATCGGAACTTCATGGATTATGGCCCCTGATTGTACGAAATATCATGGGTTTAGCTTGTGGACCCTATATAGGTCACAATTTTGATCCGATTGTGATGAAACTTGACATGCATGTTTATAACCCCAAAATCTTGGTTCCTTTCGATATTTGCGCCCATCGGATCGTAACTTCCTGAATTATGGCCCCTGATTGTCCGAAAAATCGCACTTTTTAGCTCGTGGTCCCTCTGGAGGTCAAAATTATTATCCGATTTAAAAAAAAAACGTTTGATTATATCACCGTTACATGGTAATGAAGGTTGAGTTCAAATTTCGTGAAAATCGGACCAAAATTGACAAACAAAATGGCCGCCATTTGTACACGAATAGTGTGAAATATGTTATATCAAGGTTGTGGACCCTATAGAGGTCACAATTTTGAACCGATTTTGATGAAACTTGACATGTATGTCTATAACCCAAAGATCTTGGTTCCTTTCGATATTTGCACCCATCGGATCGTAACTTCCTGAATTATGGCCTCTGATTGTACGAAAAATCACCCTTTTTAGCTTGTGGTCCCACTGGAGGTCAAAATTATTATCCGACTTAAAAAAAACGTTTGATTATATCACCGTTACATGGTAATGAAGAGTGAGGTAAAATTTCATGAAAATCGGACGAAAATTTACAGACAAAATGGCCGCCGTTTGTACGCGATTTGTGTGAAAATATGTTATATCAAGGTTGTGGACCCTATAGAGGTCACAATTTTGAACCGACTTTGATGAAACTTGACATGCATGTTTATAACCCGAAGATCTTGGTTCCTTTCGATATTTGCGCTCATTGATTCGTAACTTCCTGAATTATGGCCCCTGATTGTACGAAAAATCACCCTTTTTAGCTTGTGGTCCCTCTGGAGGTCAAAATTATTATCCGATTTAAAAAACCGTTTGGTTATATCACGGTTACACCCTAAGGAAGGGTTGAGTTCGAATTTCGGGAAAATCGGACGAAACTTGCCATACAAAATGGCCACCGTTTGTACGCGAATACTGTTAAAAAAAAATGGTATGTCAAGGTTGTGGACCCTGTAGAAGTCACATTTTTTATTGGATTTTGATGAAACTTCAAATTCATGGTTATATCCCAAAGATCTTGGTTCCTTTCGATATTTGCGCATATCGGAACGTAACTTCCTGAATTATGGCCCCTGATTTTACGCAAAATCGCCTTATTTTAGCTTGTGGTCCCTCAGGTGGTCACAATTATTATCCGATTTAATAAAACGGTTGATTATATTACCGTTACACCGTAAGGGAGGTTGAGTTCGAATTTCGGGAAAATCGGACCAAAATTGCCACACAAAATGGCCGCCGTTTGTACGCGAATACTGTTAAAAAAATTGTATATCATGGTTGTGGACCCTGTAGAGGTCACAATTTTAATTCGATTTTGATGAAACTTGAAATGCATGGTTATAACCGGAAGATCTTGGTTCCTTTCGTTATTTGCGCATATCGGATCGTAACTTCCTGAATTATGGCCCCTGATTGTCCGAAAAATCGCCTATGGTCCCTCTGGAGGTCACAATTATTATCCGATTTGAAAAAACGTTTGATTCTATCGCCGTTACACCCTACGGAAGGTTGAGTTCAAATGTGGGCGTATCCTGCTTCGAATGTGGGCGTATCCTGCCTGGCAGTGCCATCCTATTTTTTTAGCTTGTGGTCCCTCTGGGGTCAGAATTATTATCCCATTTAAAAAAAAACGTTTGATTATATCACCGTTACATCGTAATGAAGGTTGAGGTCGAATTTCGTGAAAATCGCACCAAAATTGACAGGCCATCCATCCTTCATCACGAACACGGGGAAACCACGCTAGAAAATCTAGATGAACTTTGTCACCCAATGCAGGAATCAAACACCCAACCTCAAGGCTACCGAGCCAACATCTTACCCACTTAGCAACATGATCCCCAGTCGAATTTGAAGCCTACTGAAATGAACCTTTATAACCCAATTCATTTCGATATTTGCACATATCAAATTCTAACTTAATGATGTAGGAAAAATCACTTTCGGTATTGCTTGTTCTCTGTCCATCTCTCGAAAATGTGGGCGTATTCTGCCTGGCAGTGCCAGCCTATCTTAAAATTAAACTACTCACATTGTCTTTATCGTTGAAGAAGTGGAACGTATCATCAACATGTGGTGGATGAGTGGGATGGGGATGAGGATCTGGGTGAGAGTGGGGATCGGGATGAGGAGTTGGGTGAGAGTGAGGATCGGGATGAGGATGAGGAGTTGGGTGAGAGTGAGGATCGGGATGAGGATGAGGAGTTGGGTGAGGATGAGGATCGGGATGAGGAGTTGAACCATCTAGTTGAGCCTAGAAAGAAACGAAGAGTTACTAATATTTATATTATCATAATTCATCTATCAACATCTTGTATTGTTTAAAAATTATCAAATGTTTATGACAATTAATAAGAGATTACCCTGGAGACCGACAGAAATGTACACTCCTAGTATGGCAAATCATAAATCATTTTCCCTGGATAGACTATCTTTATTTACTAAAACGCACGGTGGACTGGGGGTCGCGGGTCCGGCCCCGGTGTTGACCGAGAAAGTTCATCGGGATTTCCCAGTGTGGTTACACCCTGTCAGTGGTGAAGGGCCGGCAATGACAGCTGTCGGGGCGAAAAACCGGTGTCCCATGTCCGCATGGGTGTGCACGATAAAATACCTTATCAGTTGTAATTCGGTATAAGGGTAGACACACAGTATGGTGTATGGCCGTCTTCATTAGCCTAGTCGGAGAAGGACAATACGATGTTAAACACCATTTCAGTTCATTTCATTGATATCTGAGATCAGTTTTAATCTGCTCAGTTCCCCATTTTTTTTAAGAACGTATCACAGACCATGTTTACAAACTAATTAACTGTTAAATTAATTCATGTCTTATTCTACATAAAAAATACTCACGGCCACGAAGGCTATAGCGGCACAGACAATAGCTAATTTCAACATGTTGCTGGATTAGTTACTACAAACTGAATACTGGAAGATATCTTGAGTAAATTATTTATGTGGTTTTCTTATCTCTGAGGCCCGGTTTTTAGCAAAGAAAAAGAACACATACTATAATTTCACACATTTTATCAGGGTATTATCAATACGTGAGCTATGGGCATGTTTAGCCAATCATCAGGTCAGTCATTCCTCGAATTGTGATCGTAAACTCGAGTGGGGCGTTTATAAACATAAGCAGTATCAAACACATACCATTGATTTACACATTTTTATCTGAGGTTGTCAAAACGTGAAATATATCGAGAGTTAGTGATTTCAGGCCCTCGTTTCTACTGTTTTGATTGTAAAATCAAATGGAGGGCATGTATAAATAAATATGTCTTAAATAGAGTTGACATTCGGAACGTGTTGTAGCTCTCGTTATGGGCATGCATGTAAAAGAACACTTGCAGTGGTGTATACAGTATTTACGTGGGTGTCGTGTACGAGATAGTCATTACGGCCAAAGTAATACACGACTACAGACACAGAAGAGGGTTCCCAATACATGTCTGAAAGAGTAAACAAAACACCTTATCACACAAGATATTTTAAGTAGGGGGGGGGGGTCACGGTGGGTAAGACGCTGGCTCGATTGGCCGAGAAAGTTCACCCAGATTTCCCGGCGTCGTTTCCCCTTGTTAGTGATGCAAGACGGGGGTTCCGCGAACACATTGGCAGTTGGAATTCGATATAAAAGTAGGCCGTAGCGCCGCTGTCCGGGCAAAGTTTCCCTCGTAGCACACTGTATGACTTATACCCGTCTTCATTAGCGCAGTTTAGGAGCAGAACAGTAGGACTTTAAACCCCATTTCATTTCATTTCATTTATTAGTAGGGGCGTGATATTAGTCTGGTTGGTAACACTATCAAATCGGCAGTCAATAACCGAACATTATTTCTTGCATCACCGACGAATACGTTTGGGTATCAAAGGATGCAGACTTGTTGTCCTCGTGAGCTATGTGTATGCCTTACCGGCTTACAATCTTTCGACGAAATTTTAAACGGAGATGGTCTGTTCTAATCCCTTGCTGGAGGTAAAAGTATCATTTCTTGACGATTTGCCTTATCGACGAATAATCATTAGTTTTGGGTAAATAAAGAGCCCGGCTAACAATTGTCCTCGCACGAGCTATGTGTATACGCGCTACTGGCTGACAATCACTACCTACAAACTATCAATAAATGCGCTTTTTCATAACGGAGGTGATTTGTACTAATTCTTTGATGGGGGTAACCGTTTTTAATTGTGAATAACCAATTACTGATATCCACAGACATAAGCGTGGCCATGTGGTTTTCTGCCACTGCTAAAACTCCCATATTATGCGCAAGCGAATTATTGAACTAAAATGTGTTAGTCCCGAAGTGACCTAGTTTGTGTCGAGTTGACGTTAAATTCTATCTATATTGATCTATAGTCTGGGTGTTCGTTACTAGTACTTACACGGATTAGAATCCCGATATGAGTTATATGACTAGACATACGATACCGCAGACTTTCTCGATACACGACCTCGGGACATTCTAGTTAAGAATGTAGGGCCCCTTATCTTAGTACCATTCAGTCACAACTGACTGAAAGAAGACTTTATCATTGTCCTTGATTAATTGCAAATTAAATATGTAAAACATAAAATATAATATTTTATTGACTGATAACAATAACATTATTATGTCCACAATGTTTAGTAACGTCATGATGCAGATTATGAAGATCCTTGTGTGTCAGTGGGGTTTGTGTTCCAGTAGAGATCATACCAATCAAGGCAAGCTAAAGAAAAACAGGTAATATAATTAGATTTCAACGAAATTTCTGGGGGGGGGGGTTTACGCCACACTATTGGATATAGCGGGATTTTTCGATTTTAAATCAATAATCAAAATAAATATGGTCTCATAGTTATTATATGCCTAGATAGACCATTATCCTTTACCCTTAAAGAGACCAACATGTATGTGTCTAATTTTGATAAACAAGCAATAGGAAGGCATCTTAGTCCGGTTGCCAAATCCCAGTTTAAGCCCTAACCTTGAAATATAGTCCAACAAATGTATTTTGATGGATTATATATCTTCAATATGTGTAGTTTCAGAATCCGGATGATGTCACCCTGGCATCCTGGATAAAATTTTAAAATTCAAAATAGCGTCATGGTGCATTTTCTGGGGTACAGTTCGGGGCAGATTCTCTCGGACCTCGATATGAAGGCGATTTCTATCAGAATTTGACCCACTGAATCCAATGAACTTGGGTATTCTTCCTAAGTTGTCTAATTCCACTAGGGGGTCATTTTGGGGGTGAAACCCATAAAGTCCCACCATAAAGCTGTGCAATAAATTAAACTATAGGTTTTCGATGTCATTTACTTTATTTCGAAAGACATAACGATATTATTAATGTATTAAACTATAGGTTTTCGAATTCATATCTGAATGACAAAATATGCCATGACCGAACGAAACGCCAATAGGGTTCCCAAATTCAACAAAATAACAGAATTTCCAGGTTTTACGACCTGCTCGGACGATCTTAACAGTTGTCAAATAGCATTTTTATTGTTTTCGCTACACACTGGCATCGAAAGACACAGGGATGCCAATTTATTTTCATTTTTCTCAAATAGTTTGACATAAAATTGAAGGTATGCTGTAATTTACAATACATAGGATTTCATTGGGAATTAAGTACTAGTATGATAAAAAAAAAATACCTCGGTGGCTTGAATACCAGCTGGAGTGGCGAGAGCTTTTTGTTGATCAGGGGTCAAGGTGAAGACGTAGCAAGCTGTCTTAGTTCTGATAGCCATTTTGTTCTGAAATACAAAGTTTCAAGTTGGTATAGAAAAATATAACTTCATTATAAAATCATATAAACGACCTTCGTTTCGCATTGGTTTTAATTTGAGTAGATAATTATTTCTTCTTTGAGATAATTATTTGTTGGTCGAATGTCCATTTATTGAATAATCGTATGCATCTAAGCTAGTAGATATGTAATGTGTAAGTAATGTTTATAATTTTACAGATTTCAAATGTGCATACCATGTATATGTTTTAATTTTGTTATAATTATTCATATTTCTTTTGTGTGAAATCACTACCATGTTTATTATCAGAGAACTTATACTTGAACATTTATCCAACTTATGATTTATCCAAAGATTATAGGCAAATAAAAGATGGCATTATATCGGTGTGGATAAACAGAATCTAAGCAAACTAGGAGTCGTGCGGGTCGTTTATAAATAAAGTTGCTGTTGGCCAGGTATGTAGCTAAGTTTGACATGTGTGGTCGACGAAATGATGGGTTTAACGTCCGCTCGAAATTGGATAGGCGATCTTACTCCTTGTCATACACAAGCACACTTTAGCATATATATTGCTCTCAATTGTTCATGGGCGATTGAAATGAAAAACTGGTCACGTTTCATATATATTCTTACTATACTAACATTGGTTTTATCATTGAAGAAGTGGTACGTCTCATCAACATGTGGTGCATGAGTGGGATGGGGATGCTTGGTGTGACCAGTTGGGCCGTCAGTCTTAGCCATTGTGGTTGGACTGTCTGTGTTAACCATAGTGGTTGGACTGTCTGTTTCAGCCATGGTAGTTGGACTGTCTGTCTTAGCCATGCTAACCATAGTGGTTGGACTGTCTGTCTTAGCCATGCTAACCATAGTGGTTGGACTGTCTGTCTTAGCCATGCTAACCATAGTGGTTGGACTGTCTGTCTTAGCCATGGCAGTTGGACTGTCTGTGTTAGCCATGCTAACCATGGTGGTTGGACTGTCGGTGTTAGCCATGGTGGTTGATTGGGCCTGGAAATAAAGAATTGCTAATAGCATTAATATTATCATTATTCATACATACATTGTATCATTCTAATAAAAATGTTTAATCTTGCAACCCGCATAGTTAAACTCCGTTTAATATATTTTTATTGTTCCAACTCTAAATTCCGTGTTGAAACTTAATTTGTTTTATTGTTTATATACTTTAAATACTTAATCATACAGAGCGTAGTCAACGTTTTGTTTCCAAAAAAAACCACATTTGCTAGCTCCCACAGAACAGAATTTCATTCTTTGTATAATGACTTGCGGCGATATTAAAGAATTGCATAACCGTTCGAAGTTTATTCATATTACCAGTAGTGCCATAGAATCGCCAGTACCCGCTGAAATTTGCCAATGTGACAATATCACAACATGGTTGTACCGTAGTGTTTGTCATCGATATTCCGCAACCACAAGCAGGGGCCACCTTAACAGGATTATAGGCCCAGTGTCCGATCAGTGCGCTGAGGTCGTCAACTGCGCAACCACTAACGGGAATGGAATTGCAAATATGTTTAAACACTGACACGCATGCTGTTCAGTAAAGAGTAATCACAAAAACATTTGAACAACAGCAAGTCAGCACATACATGGATTAGCATGTCTCAACTATACGCGTGTAGTACCCGAGCCCATGAGTTTAGAGCGCGATGGCCAAACGTATGTCAGAACCAGCTTTAGAACATTAAGTTACGTTATTTTTATGTGGAATATGTCATAATCGGTTGGTGCACATCAAGGACACACCATCCAAAGATTGAACACTGTTAACCGACCCAGTTTACAAATTATTTAACAGTTCGAATCCATGCCTTCAATTATGCCACTTAAAAATACTTACGGCCACGAAGGCTATAGCGGCACAGACAATAGCAAATTTCAACATGTTGCTGGATTCGTTATTACAAACTGAATATTGAAAACATATTTATATTGTTTTCTTATCATTATGACCCACCTACCTATTAAGTAAATCAAACAAACACATACTATAATTTCACACATTTTATCTGTGATAATTAATACGTTAGTTTAGGTTAACCTTTCTACGATTTGTGTGGGACATAGTATTGTCAATAGTTCACAATAGACGATTACAGCCACGTTATATTATATCAAGTAGTATAGATCATTGCTTAAAGGGACAATCCCGATAAGAACAGAGTCTCAAAAATTAAAGTCTGAGCATTTACGAGATTTATGGACCAAAATATAGAGGCATGGTGTATTTACCTTGGCTCAAAGTTTCAGCTCAAAATATTGAGTCGTTTTGACGTTAACGTCAACACTGCTTATCCGGACACGTAACCCTTTTAAGATTTCGGGTCAATTTTTTGATTGGGTGACCTAATAATCGATTCCCGTTTCTTGAGAGGTCTATACAGTGAATGACCCATGTACTGTACTTGATAACTAAAGGTAAATTTCACCTACATATCATTTTTATAGAAAAAATGTCTGGTTTTATCCAGATAGTGTATAATACAACGGTCTCCGTTTCCAGATGAAGACTGTCAGGTTTAAGTTATTTACAAGCATATTACAAATATCGGGTTAGTTGGTCGGCCTTAGGTAATGGGATATAAGGGATTTTAAGTAGTTTTATTCCCTAAAAAGTTACCGGGATTGACCCTTTAATGAGTCCACCTTTAAGCTAAGAAACCAGCGGGTACTGGCGATTCTATGGCAATATTGGTAATATGAATAAACTTCGAACGGTTATGCAATTCTATAATATAGCCGCAAGTCATTATACAAAGAATGAAATTCTGTTCTGTGGGGGCTAGCAAGTGGGGGGTTTTTTTTGGAAACAAAATTCACGTGCAACTGGCACATAATATCATCTGACTTAGAAACCAGTGTTGTTTTCTAAAAGGGTGAGTACAATTCTACTCCTTGGTAACCTACAGGTTGTCTTTTTGACTAAGCCTCCGATATGTCCCCAAGAGACCAACTCATGGGATGAACATGATTCTACTACTTGGTTACAAACAAGTTGTCTTTTTAATATATGATATCTGTATTCAAATAATGAATCATTTTCTTCAAATCTAGTTGTATTCCGTTATTTTCACAAAGGATTTGTTCCAGCGATCTGTTACCTCAGATGTGTGCTTATCGTGGAAATGTGATCTAGTAGCAATCCTTCTTTCGTGACCCTTCAGAATCATTATCCACGCCTCAAATTCACGGTCCCCATTTAAGATGCCCTTATTCAGAGAAACAGCAGTGCTATCCAAACTAGTGTATATCAGAACCAAGGTGTAATATTCACGCAACACAAACTAGGTCATTTCGGGGCTGACATATGGTTCAATTTTAATTAATTGGAGTAAACCCGCGAGGTTTGTCAGGCGACCCTACTTTTTTTTCACATACTCTCGGGGACTCGACATCACGGCACTTGACTCAATGATAGGTAGAATAGATAGAAATGGGGTTTAACGTCCGCTCGAAACGAACTAGGTCATTTCTTGACTAACATGTTGGGGTTTTTTTGGGGGGGGGGGGGAGGGGGAGATGTTTTTTTTTTAAATTTTATTTTAATTCGCTTGTATTGCACACGTAGCAGCGGGGGGAAAACCGGAGTACCCGGAGAAAACCCACGATGCTGGACAGGCACCCCTCCTCCTTGCCACGTACAACCAGGGATTCGAAACCACGCCAATTGACTCAATGGCAGGCAATATGTAGAAATGGTTCCTACTACTGATGTCTTACTCCAGGCACAGCAGTGGATTTTCCTACAGAGTTCCTTTGGGCAAGTTTTTTTTTTTTTTAGTCAAATGACTACAAAAAGTTTACTGGCCTATAGCTCCCTTAATTTACACATAAGCTGTTGATTGTTAATCGGACTATTGACCAGTCATAATTTGGAACAGAAATTTGCTTCCATTAAAGCAGTGTTTAGTGAGATTAGTTCTTATCGAACGAAATACTGTGGGAAGTATTGGTTAGACGCAGAAGAATCCTACAAGTATGATAGAGTTGGGTGCCCCTACAGAAGTTAATGTTCCCGCATAGTTTGGCTCCCTTTATAGTTTTGAATGGTACGATTGCCACATGCTACATCAGTTTGTAAATACGAGCTGTCTCTAATATTAGTTGGGAGGTCCACAGCCATACCGACAATACAGATTATAATAATAAGAAACTGCGGTTATCTTAAAGAGCTATAGAATCAATTTAACATCAGGTACATATTAGTTGAAACATTATTTACACTCTCAGATGTTGCCACCAAATCTAAGATGAAAACTCCCGATGTCAAATCACGACAATTCACATTCTTTATGTGTTGTTACATCGGGCGTGCATACTAGCATTTCTATATAAGTTTTTTTTTTTAAAACTGTATCACATGCATTGTCAGGAGAGTGGGAATGTAAATATACGAGTGCACATAAAACCACTCTCGCCAGTTGGAATTCTATATAAGATTTCCCACATAAAGCACTGTATTGCTTATGCCCGGCATCACTCGCCCAATCGGTACAGAAAAGAAGGATGTTAAGCCCCATTTCATTCCATTGCACCTCATGCATTATTATTGAGAAAGATGCTTACCCGCACAAAGCCAACCGTCAACGACACACACAAAATCCCACCACATCAACATGGTGCCAAAGGCGTTCATTCATATTTAGTGTTGATACTGTCCCAATAAAAGCATTTATATAGTAGTTTTATCTTGAAGAGATTTTTTTATTTTATGCGCCTTTCAAATTAGGCCTTTCACAGATCTGCCATTGTTCTTATTTACTTGATAATCTTTTTCTGAAGTTACGGTTTCATTTTAACAAACAGTGGAGATGCCCGGTTTCAAATTACCTTTAACTAAGTATGTGAGTTTAATAAATATTCTATACCTATTATAACATACTATAATGTGTTTAAATACTTTTTAAAAATGTACTGCTAGGTAATGGAACAATCCCATTAAGAGGCCGGTTGGTGTTTGAAATATAATATTGTACATTCAAAAAGCCTGGATCCCGAGCGGACCAAATCATTAAAATTACAAGTTATCTATAGACAATTGGGCTTATATTACATTGCTTCGGATTGGGTTGATGGTTTCGGACTTTCAAGTGGGAAATGATATGCCGTACAAATATATGGGGGGTTGGGATGGCCTAGTTGTCTAGAGTGCCGCGCTTCGACCTCTAGCTGGCCGGTCACCTCTGGCTTGCGGCTGTGGTTTCGAGCCCTGGTGTGAGCGTATGTGGCATGGAGATAGGGGCGCCTGTCCAACCTTGTGGGTTTCCTCCGGTCACTCCGGTTTCCTCCCACTGCTAAAGACCCCTACGCGCAAGCGAATTATTGAAATAAAATGAAACAATATGTTAGTCTCAAAATGACCTAGTTTGTGTCGAGTGGACGTTAAACCCCATCTCTCTCTCTCTCTCTCCCGTACAAATATTAGTTTCTGTACCCATTAGTGGTGTTCGTCAGAGGATGCTTGGATATCGCGAACAGCTCGTTATACATCTACTGCCAGTTGGGAATCGTTCCCTGGCAACGTTATGTATTTATTCCCATTTCATCTTTTGTATCTGTCCCATAGATAAGTATGGCAAAGTTATTTTATCAATATAGTAGTACCATGTGATGACTGCCATATGACATTATCAGATAATAAATTCTTACGATAATTTCATATGCCTTTGATTCTAGTTTTGTTATCCACAAAGAATTAAATTATTGTTACAATTATCTTACAGAGATCTTTAATAAAGGTTTTCGCCGTTCATACTGAGGTTCGTGGCGCCACTTTTTGCTTGGGGTTTTCACAGAAAGGTTGCGTGCTTGAAAGAAAAACTAAATTCCAATTTATCAAACTACACTAGAAGAAAGTATTCGTAAATGGGCATTCAAAGAAGAAGAAGGGCGATGGACAGAAATGGGTGTTAAAACTCTGATCGAAGTCCAGTCAAGCAAATTTCTCTCATATTCTTGAAGCAGTGGCCCGAGAAATCCCTCTCTGATCATTGTTGGATTGGCTTCTGATACTTGAACTTTTGAGGGAGTGTGTCAATTCTTCCCGTTCAATCAAATCTATCACCTGAGTACAGCAGCATGACAGTCTTAACATTTAATCTCGGTTTTCCTTAAAACTTTGGACAGTGATTTAAGGTATTAAAATATTTAAAAACGGTGAAATTATGTTCGTTTCCAAACAGTAATGTTTACATTTATTCGATTTATCATGTAATTAGATTTACTGCAATATTCTGCTATGCACTGGTTAATTGGGCATAATAAAATCGTGAGCCATGGCGTAACGTTATGTAAACATATTTGGACCAATTTGGCGCTCTGTTTTAAAAGTATTGCTTTAGTAATGTAGTTAGCCATTGGTTGTTAATTGGACTATTGACGTTGACCAATCATAATTTAGAACAAAAATTCCCACTCTTTACCGCAGTGAAGTCTGTGTCACCACAGGCCCGGGACTCTACAGCGCAGTGGACGCTTGCGGCTAGCCCCTGGATCTATTCACTTTTTTTTAATTGTTTATGTTTGTGGTCTTTGAGTGTGATGTCTTGTCCATATATTTGTTTTTGTGTAGAATTATATGTGGTGCAGTCCCCCTGCACTTACTATTAGTGGGATTAGCTCTAATCAAACGCAACACTTTGAGGAGTGTGTGTTTCTCTCTGCACGATCTGATTAACATCATCAAATTGTTAACAACAGATTGATTGTCTGTAGCCTAGATGTGAATCTAGAAATAAATAAACCAGTTTATCTAAGTATGTAATGTTCAATTTGAATTATTGTATGCTTGAAACTTTTATACTACACACTGTAACATTGATACCAGGCATTTTTTTCGACTGGGAAAAATTTGTAATGAGAGAAAAAGCTGATTAAAACTGGAACAATCTACATTTTGTTATTTTGGCACCTGTTCCTATTAGTCAGTTTTTGCCGCTGCGGTGTTTTAAACCGGAATGCATGTTTCTTTTGCGTCAAAATTTATCTGTAAACAAAATGAAATGAAAGAATAGTGTGTTCAGATCTATGCTTATAAACGTAGTCAAGAAAATCCATTTCCTATGTGATAGTTCAGTACCATGCTAGATCTTTATCTAATGATCAAGTTTTTTTATCCGTATTCAAAGGAAATCTTAAAGATACATTATGTAATATTTAGATAAAGGACTAGCCATTCTTGATATCATAGTTCGAACATATATAATGTAAAATGATTAATTTAAATTACTCTATTGCAAGCGAAGATATAAGCCTTTGAAGGTTGGAAGACTTGTGCTAAGTTTCGTTCCTCCATATTTGATTAAAATTAAAGTATCGCTGAACCGTTTTAATCTATTTAATATCGGAGGAATCTGATGCCATTGAGAGTTGATTAAGGCGTGGGTCAGGTAATTAATGTCCAACTAATACATTAGAAAACATTTCAGGCCTAAAGAAAGACCTGCAATAGGCAAATTTAGCTCTTGCATAATGCATGTTCAATTTTGAAATATTCATGTAAGTACCAAATTCCACACTTTTATCGGTATCGTCACGTCGACTAAGGGAGATTTTTATCCAATTAAATATCCAATTAAAGTGTAAAGTCTTAAATTGGTATTCAAAATGAAATGAAATTGGGTTTAATGTCCTACTGGACTAATGAAGACGGACATACGCCATTCAGTGTGCTATGAGAGAAATTTTGCCTGGAAAGCGACGCTACGGCCTACTCCTATATCGAATTCCAACTGTCAAGGAATCTTTTACGTGTATGCCAATGTGTACACGGGACCTTGGTTTTTCGTCTCATCCGAACTATTAGACAGTGGTCCTTCTCCGACCCTCCGTCCTGCATCACTGACAAAGGGTAATCACGCGGGAAAATCTGGATGAAATTTCTCGGCCAATGCAGGGAGCGAACATCCGACCTCCATGCTAGCCAGCCAGTAATTGGTATTCAGGGTCCTGTTTAAATCTTAAGTACCTTAAAGCAAAGTATATTTACAATCATTTCTACTAACTGGAATAGACAATACTGGTGCAGTCCCGAAGGAACGTGTTTGAAGGCGCGAGAGGTGGAAGAGACAGCAATGCCGTTTGAGCCATTTTATTTTGGAAGTCAGGCGCCCACCATTAAATTCCGTCAAGGTTGCCAAACACCTTTGCGATATTATATTCAGTGTAAGAACAAAGACATACACTATTATTTATTGTGTATTAAAACATTATATTTATAGAGGAGTAGAAAAAAAGGCTAACCACATATTTCGAAAATGTATCGTCCTATAAGTCTGATTAATGAAACGTGTGTATGTCATGCTGTTTACCGCGACAACGCAGTTCTGCTTATTCTTATTCAAATACTGGCCGTGGACGTGAACACCTAGACGCAATTCCAGTCACCACATCTTGCACCACTGATATAGTCAAATGGCACTGAAGCATCTTGCACCACTGATATAGTCAAATGGCACTGAAGCATCAAATAAATATTCTCGGCCAACACCCAATCGTATTAGAAAAGAAAAGTTACTTCCCCTGGACCATAAACACGTCGATTTGGTTTGATGCAATACCAGTGGCATTCGCAATTATCGACATTAGAAATATGACAGGAATAAGATTAGAACAATATGGACGAACGGAATTTGGTTTACGTATGACAATGGTCTTTGATTTCTCAACTGACACAGAAATGAAAACTGAAAATCGGAAAATGACAACCGTGAATTGGACCCATTGTTCAGTAAGTTGTTTGCACAATCGGCTTTTGAAATATTGTTAAATCTACAAATTAACAAGTATATCACATATCAGATATTAGTCTTTATGGTGGCGTGTAAATGGGGGTTTGGGCTAAGGTAGACGAACACACACCACACAGTGAGTTTTGGGGAAAATTTTGCCCTGACAGCGGAGCTACGGTCTACTCTTATATCGAATTTCAACTGCCGAGGGATCTTTTACGACGCCAATGTGTACACTAAACTTAGATTTTCGTCCCATTCAAAAATCTGTACATGGTTGCTTGTTAGACCCTGCATCATGCACCACTCACAAGAGGGAGCCACGTCACAAAATCTCGATAAACTTTCTCGGCCAACGTAGTGATCGAAGACGAGACCTGCAGACTAGCGAATCAACATCTTACACGTTGAATTACCATGGCTTAAAGCAAATACAAATTTGCTATTTCACTACAAAGTCTCCAAATATGTTTTACGTTCATTTAGAAATTCAACCTTTTAGTGTTGACATAGGCGGTAACTCTCAAATATGTTATGTTTAATTCTGACATTCAATAATGTTCTTTATCAAGAAGTTCCATTTTGGTTGAATCTATATTACCCCTGTGAAGACAACGTGCTTTAAGAAATTGGGAAAAATTCTATTAAATAGATGAGGGTGAATGTGATAATCCCATTTAGCCGTTGGCCACTTCGTTCAAACAACCGTTTAATTTCACTTATCGATATATCGATGATGTTCTATCACTGAATAATCCAAAATGTAGTGATTACGTAGAATTCATATATCCTGATGAGCTCGAAATTAAAAACACTACTAACAGTGACAATCACGCTTCCTACTTGGATCTGCGTCTTGATTTTGATAATTGCCATAAACTTGGTGTTAAATTGTACGAAAAACGTGATGACTTTGACTTTCTGATCGTTAATTTTCCATTTATTAGTAGTAACATTCCAATATCGCCAGCTTATGGAGTGTTTGTGTTTCAGCTAAATCGTTACGCGAGAGTTTGTTCCTTTTATTCTGATTTTTTAAGTAGATCGAGGCATTTGTTATCTAGGCTTCAACTACAAGGATGCTTGCGCACATAACTCATTAAAACCTTTAAAAAGTTTTATGGCCGACATATTGACTTGATTAGTAAATATAACATGTCTCTCTCGACTATTATTCAAGATATATTTAATTGATTCGTATATTACCTCTCGATTTATGTCTATCTACTACATCGTTAACACTGTTCATCATGTTTATTTTACATACCGATAGTCCATTGGCCATTCATGCTATTTTATTTAGATTTCGTCTAATAGTTTGGATGTAGCTATGGCGGCTGTGGCGCGAGACAGGGTAAGCTTACTCTTCTAGATACCTGTTACCACTGTTTGTCGTGTATTTTGTACACGGTGAACAGTCCATTTGTTGATAACACTATTTTGCCTCGACCGTTTTATAGGACTTCGAATTTTGACTAATGGTTTGAATTGTTCGTACTTGGTTATTTTTATTACAGATACAGCGGTGATTCACAATAAAAAAATAACGAAAACTAACACCGCCCCCACTAGCGTTACGTTTATTCCAGTATTTGCGGTCTATCGCGTTGCTGGGGTGGGGGTGTCATATTATATAGGTCTATGGTTGATTCCAGTGGCGTGGTTTTGATTTCCCGCGTGTACGTGACAATGAGTAGGGTCGTCTCTCCAACCTTATGGATTTTATATGGATTCCCCCCTACTGCTAAAGACCCCTACCCCCAAGGAAATGTTAAAATAAAATTTAACCATGTTAGTCCCGATATAATCTAGTTTCTGTCTCACACACATCTTCACACCAGGGGCGGATTGGGCCGCCGGGCGATCGAGCCGAAGGGCCGGTCGGACGATCGCCGAAAGGGCCGGTCGGACAAATAATGAAAAAAATAATTTTGTCCAATTCGTCTAAAAAAATCCCTTTTGGGGAGGGGGTATTGGAGCGCCATCACTCGAGTCTGGAATTGGCTGGTATAATGAACTTTATGGGCCGTGTGTGCTTGGTGTGGGCCAGAATTCGGAATCCTGCAATGGAGTTACGAATTTCATCCGAAAATTACATCGGATTCACCAAACACTGTCGCCTGCACATTTACTAATTATTAAGTCACCTGCACCCTGTTTGTGGGGATACGCCAGAATCCAAAATTCAAAAAGCAGCTTTTACGAATTTCACTTTCGTTACTCTGTACCAATGTGTCCCATGGCCTTCCACCACCATCACAGGAGGAATTATCTAGCGCTCCCGGCAACAAAAATGGGACATTTTTCAATGAAAATTTTACTATTTATTCAATATTGCTAACTGGTCAATCAAATGGTCAAAATTCGGGGTTCATTTTTGGAAATTTACAGGCGAACCCCCGGACCCCCCCCCCCCGGTCCGGGCTCCACAGTCAGTAAAATGGGCCGCTCCTTCACGGGAGCCCGGGTCGGTTCCCGGCCCCAATCCGCCCCTGCATCACACACTCACGATGTCTAAAAGAAACAATGCCACAGTTTTATCAAACCCATGTTTATTATTATATTATCTTATTACATTACTGCATACCAAAGACTTTATGTTTTCCACAATGTTTAGCGACAAATTGAGGAAGGTCCGCAGCTTTTATATGTTTTTGTGTACCAGTGCTGATCATGGCAACCAAGGCCAGCTAAAAGATAAAGATTATCATGATTTTAGAATCAAAGTAAAATACAGATGGCATAAATTTACAGTTAAGTCACATCTTTTACATAATAAAAAATATTAGGTTAGGATGTGTGTAAGCATGCTGATAGTAATGATGCATTTTTAAGAGCTAAATCTGCCTATAGTAGGTCTTTATTTTGGCTTCATAAATTTTAGATATGTATTCACATGACAGGCATATAAGCTTAAACGATCGGGTGGTAGAGATTTAAACGGATTGAAACGCGGTCGCTATTGAATGATTTATTTCTTTTAAAATGGTAAATAGAGGATGAGCCTCAATTAACAAGTACCGTTGCTACGATAATAAACAATTTATCGACCATCTTGGTCAAAACTTCGATTACTTCGCCCACAATAAAGTATTTCGAATACAATTTTCAATATATTCATTTTTCATTATCTATTTCGAAACTATTACAGCAAGAACTGCAAGTCCTTTATCAAAACCTTACATAATGTGCCTTTAAGGATTAAGCCGAATATTAATTCTCGATAACTAAGCCAATTAATCCATCGTTCAATTAAAATTATAAAAACAGCGCATCTAAAATTGAAATCACATTACTACCAGTCTAAAACGAAATATAAAACCCAGATGTTATTTTCTGAAATTTCTTACCTCTGTAGCTCTAAGACCTGTTGGGGTCGTAATGGCGGTTTGTTGAGCAGCGGTCAGGTCGAATACATAGCATTCGGTCTCGGTTTTGATGATCATTTTGTTCTGAAATATAATTCAAGCACATTAGAATTTTTTATAAAAATGTATCAATTCGAATCATAGCCGTCCGGACAGATTATACCTTTCACGTTTTACAGTTATCAAATTTTACTTTCATAATAGTAAAATGAAGTCAAGAGATTCCTCATAGGTGGATAGAAATATTTATCTTTCTACAAAGAATTAAAATCCTTGATAAGGCTAGGTCGCATACTTACATCTGCAGCATCGTGGATAAAGTGGAAGTTATCGTGGATAGCTGGAGCATGGGTAGAATGTGGGTGCTGGGTATGGGTGTGCTGGGTATGAGGGTGTTGGGTATGAGGGTGCTGGGTATGGCCTGTTTTTTGAGCCTGAAATTAAAAAGAAGAAAAATGGGTTTAGTAAGAGTATGTTATTATACGTATTAGTATTTTATATAGTAAAGAGTGACGATAAGTCGGACAGTCCATAGATGTTTAGAAATAATGTGTCTACTTGTTGGTCGAAGAAGCAAAATCCATCAAATCCTCTTAAAACAACCGAAAACAAATTCGCAAAATTATGAAAGTACTATGTCCAGGAAATGTCAAATCACACCAATTTGCTATAGCTTTTAAAAGTGTTCCACAAATCGAATACACAAGCCTGTATATCTACTTGTGTATCATATTCTTCACAGAAGTCTTGTCGACCTCAGGGAATTATATAAAAGAATGTATACAATGTTGTTTTTATTTATTAGAAATGGCGATGAAATGGAATGTGGTCCTACCCCTACCGTGCTTGAAGACGGACATACGCAATACTATAGAAGCCTATAACTACCATTCATAATTTCTACTTTTCGCAAACACAAAGTCGAAAAGTAGAAGTTACGACAAAATGTATAGCGGCAGCACGGTATACAAGCCAAAATGAACTCGAAAATAGGAAATTAAGAAATAATACACTGCGATAATAGGCCCCTCGTTATTTCTTAATTTCCTATTTTCGACTTGTATTTTGGCTTGTGTACCGTCTTGGCGACTTTTGACAAGGCGTATGGTCGCCTGCCCAATGTCGAGGGTATTTTACGGGTCCTCCCACGGCTGAAGACACCGACGCACAAGCGATTTATTGAAATAAAATGTAATTTTATTTTGGAATCCCTTAAAGTCTATGTTAGATCCAGTATCCAAATGTTAAGTAGTATTGAATACTTACAGCCACGTAGGATAGAACAGCACAGGCAATGATTACTTTGAACATTTTTCTGGGTGGTTACGTTGCTTCGGGTCGTTTGAATAAACGTTGTATACAGGAGTTTCTAAATTTTCATTGTTTTTATAGCTCCTCTTTATCTTATTTCTTATCAGTTAATAAAGAGTTTCTCACCTTATCAATGTAATTGTGGCATGTGGAGATTCTTATATGGCATTATTAGATACCATATTAACTTAGTCTGCAGAACCTTAAAAACAAATCAGGAGTATAAGTGGTATAGATGGAACACTTTTCTTGATTACTATTAAAGGGACAATAACATTCTTGCTGGCTTGGTAGCTCCAGAAAATAAATAACACCCTTATTCTAAGTACTAGATGTTTAAATGTCCTACATGTTGTGTAAATTATCCATTACAACCTATTTTACTTGTCCAGAGGGTTCGAAAATATTTTAAAATCTAAGTCACATTTGAAAAGGTTTACGTTAGACTTTTCAAATCAATTGGTTGAACTTTTCCAATTTTTTAAATTAGGTGTGTTAAGATGAAATTTATATCATCATTTAATTAGAATATTCTAAAATAATACGATTTGTTGACCAGAATGAAGATTGGGACATATTTTTCAGTTACAACAAGAGTGTTATTGGGGCTTTAAATCTCAGAATAGATCGAATCAAATATCTCAAAGGGTAATATTTTTTGAGACTATATGACTAAATAGGGTTTATAATCCCAATGTGCTGCTCCGAGCGGGCTAATGAATACGGGTATACGCCATACATTGTGCTATGAGGGAAATGTTGGCCGGGCAGCGGCCCTCTTTTCTACCCTTATATCGAATGCTAATTGCCATGGGATCTTTTGGGTGCACGCCAACGTATACATAGGACCTCGGTTTTTCGAACGACTAGACAGATGTCTTTGTCAGGCCTTCCATTTTGCACCACTGACAAGTGGAAACCGCGCCGGAAGCTTTCTCTACTAATGCACCTCCAGGCTAGTGAACCTGCATCTTACCCACATAGCCACCGTGGCCCCTACATAAATTAAAGAATATTTGTTAGGATTGGTGGGATTATATATATGAATAATAAATATATTGTCCAATTATAATATCAAATCAACAAAAAAAAAGAGTTCCCATGCCGTGTACAAAACTATATAACAAAGCCTATATCGGGATAAGAAGATTGACAAAGAAGTAAACAAAACGAAATTCATTTAGGAGTGATTTCCTTCTTACGGCAACAAACTCTTTTTGTCGAAAGTTGTCCATTGACAAACTGATATGTTGAGTAGAATTTAAAGTCTATTCGAGCGCTGACAGGTACATAATGAAAGGTATGGAACACTGGTATGAAGATCTTGTGATCATTCTTGCTGTGAGATTTTGGATTATGCCCAAGGTGATTAAGAAGACCGCCGAGGAGATTTTTTCAATGATTAAAATTGAGAAAATAGGTGGAACTAATACAGTAGCATTATCTAAAAATATCACTAACTTGTGACGTACTAGGTTAGACCATTAGCCAATAATACGCCTAATTTTTTTTACCACTGATGTAAGCGAAAATAATTTCAAAATATAGGTTTGATATTCGGGTGGGTTTTGGGACAGAAAAGGTTAATCAGTTTTTGATTCAAGCGGGAATTCGATATAAGAGTAGGCCGCTGTCCTGGAAAAATTTCCCTCATAGCACACTGTATGGCGCATGCCCGTCTTCATTAGGTCAGTTTCGGGCAGAACGGTAGGACGTTAAACCTCATTTCATTCCGTTGTGACATTTTAAGACATCTGGAAGAAGTAGGCAGGTGTTTTCAGACAAGACTGAAGCATGGAAATATAACAACTGGCTAAAGATCAATGCCACATAGAAATCTACTTCAAGAGCATGCCATTCTGTCGAAATGATTTAAAGTGTGATACTTTGTTTATAACACCATAACAAGTATTAATCGATAAATTGTAGTATTCTAAACAAGCTGTGGGGTGTAAAAAGAACTTCCAAGCTAATCTTGTCTAATAGGCCAGTCAATTTATGATTTTACGCCCCTTAAACATTGCAAGAAAATTGTTTTTATGCAATTTTGCGTTTATTTAGGTGTACTTTATAAAATCCCAGAAGTTCACCAAGATAGCTGAAATCTGTCAAATCTATGTGCAAGAAAATCCTAAAAGTCCGGTTTAAGACAGTGTAAGTGTAATATGAACACGTATATTAACATTTTGGGGGTCATTCTTTCATTTGAAGATATATCCTGTGGTCTTCACTTCGAATTCAAACTGCCAAGGTTTCTTTTACGTGCACGCAAATGTATACATGGGACCTCAGTTTTGCGTCCCATCCGAGCGACTAGACATCTGTTTTTGTCAGACCCTCCGTTCTGCATCACTGACAAGGGAAACCACTAGATGAACTTTCTCGGCCAATGCAGGGATCGAACACCCGACCTCCAGGCTAGCTAGCCATTGCCTTACCCACTTAGCCACGTGATTCCCCCGCTGTCCGTAAGGTTCACAAAAAATTATCAGCAATCATAAACATTATGAAACTACTTTTTGACAAGATAACAAACCACGAAAAACTATATTATATCTTAAGGTCCTTTGAATGTATAACAGTAAATGTGATTCAAACTATACCGTCTTTAGTCAAGCAAACTAAGATTGGCGCTTATTTTAGCATACGTTGCTCAGTTAATGAAAAACACTCTCATGT
This sequence comes from Patella depressa, assembly GCA_948474765.1. NCBI lineage: Eukaryota > Metazoa > Mollusca > Gastropoda > Patellidae > Patella > Patella depressa. Next base: position 54,995,047 of record OX419719.1, read on the forward strand.
TGGGTGGTATCTATGCTGGTTTTGCGATGGCATTATATATGGCATCCTAGATTTGGAACCGCCCCCACCCTTTTTACAACTTCAAGATCCGCTACTGGCGTTACCTTAAGGTCTTTTGGGTGTATAACAGTAAATGTGACTCAAACTACATGTATAACGTCCTTGGAAATCATAGAGACGGCATAACCCTTCATTCTAAGAACAAATTGGCAAATAATTTCTTTCTTTTTTTCGTGTCTTGTTTCACTCATCTTTCAGAACATTCGCCATTAGGTAATTGGGGGTAGGGACCCCAGAACATCTACACACCAAATATGTCAGTAAGTGATTTAGAAATGAAGAGTTACGAATATACATAAATTTGGGTTCGCGTCAATATGATTTTTGGGTAGTGGCTTCCCGAAAATGGTATAAGGAACCACTGGGCATATCTTCAAATGAAATAATGGCCCCCAAAATACTAATTAAGAGACTACAATTGCTGTTTTATGAGTTATGCCCCTTTAAAAATTTGGATTCTGGGCAGCATGTTTCGAATATAATGAAATAATGGTCCCAAAAATATTAATTGCGAGACTTCAATTGTTATTTTATGTTAAAACAATGCAGAGTTATGCCCCTTTATAAATTTGGTTTCTGGGCAGAATGTTTCTAAGTTAATGAAATCCCCGAAAATGGTTCAAGAGAGCACCGGACATCTATGGAAACCATGTCAAATAAAAGTTTTGTTTGTCTGAAGTTGTACCTTTGGAAATAAAATGGCTTAAATCCCGAAAAATTTAAGACTTTCCGGTACTCCAATTTTGGTCAATTTTTAGAATGTCATTCAGCACACCCAATGCTACCAAACACATCAAAAAACCTTTTCTTGCAATTTTCGTCCACTCGACACAAACTAGGGCATTTTGGGACTAACATAATATGGTTTAATTTTATTTCAATGATTCGCTTACGCATATATAGGGGTCTTTAGTAGTGGGAGGAAACCGGGAGACCCGGGGAAACCCCCCGAGGTTAGACAGGCGACCCTACTCCTTTTCATGTACAGTGACAGGCTTTATGATACAGCGCGCACGTGCTAGCCATTCGGCCATCCATCCTCAACAATTCGAGATCTCCGCCAAACAAATAAGCCTGCAATTCCCCACCCCTTCTAGTATTCTATGTATAATAATACCATTATGTTTTTATTATAAAGGTGTCTAACAAAAACGACCTTGATTTATCAAACCATTATTTTAATACAATTATATTTTATTACATTATACTAATGACTGGAAGTTTCCCGCAGTCCCTGGAGATTTGATGAGTAATGTCAGCAGCTTTCATTGGTGTTTGTTTACCAGTGCCGATCATGGCAACCAAGGCGAGCTAAAAATGAAAAAAATATTTCTGATTTTATTATAAATTGTTATTTATATATAGGATAGGGATAACTTAGATGAAAAACGAGTACACCCACGTAAGAGTTTGTTACGTAGGCTAACACTCAAAATACAGCAAATTTGGTGTTATACAGGCGCGGATCCAGGATTTTTTGCAGGGGGGGTCTAGGTTTGATAATTGCTTAACTAATTGCGCTCAACCGATTAATTTGGTAAATTAGATTCAATTTGGTTCATTCTGACGTATTTCTGGAAGGTAAATTCCAAAATTACAGGTCTAAATCGCCAATAAAATCGCATAAAAAATTTTCAAGCCTGAGCGGGGGGGGGGGGGGGCTGACCCCCTGGACCCCCCCTCTGGATCCGCGCCTGTTATATTTGATATGATACCTTTTTTCATCAATAAATCTAATCTCTATCGTATTTAGTAACTTTGCAAGATACGTAATATATCTAACAGAGATTCCAAGAATGCTGAAAATCAACAGGGTTCATCCACACTGTACTTAGACTTTACCCCTCACGCCATGTTTGACAATTAAATTCCCTATGACGCACTCGCAGGGTTTCCGGAAAAGTGGCATAACTCGGGAACGGAATGTCGAGATCTCTTGCATTTAATAATAATATTCTTTATTCGAAATCTTGATCAGAAGATACTTGAAAACTATCTAATATAAACACAGTCGAATATGGCAATCAATCTATAAACATTTAAATACAGCTATTTAGGCTACATATAATTTATTGTGAATAAGAACTCAATATAATTGATATTGATGGGGTTCACCCTTCCATGATCCTAAGCTACTCACCAAATTCGGAAAGTATCCATTAATTATTGCAACATTTATCGACACATGCCCGGTGACACCCTTTAAGATTATTATAACGAGTCCATAATCAAATAATAAAATTAATGTTATTTTATGAACTTTCGTACCTCAGTAGCTCTTTGGCCTGTTGGTGTGGTGATGGCCTTTTGTTGATCAGCGCTGAGGTCGAATACGAAACATTCTGTCTGAGTTCTGATGATCATTTTGTTCTGAAATATAGTTCAAGCAAAAGATATTTATCCTAAAATAAATGGGAGGAAGCGTAGCCGATCCGACAAAATTACTCCCTTCATACTGAAAACTTGAACATAGCAATGAGATAATTATCAAAGTTAGTCTCAAATTTATCGATGTAGTATGGAGATGAGAAATTAAATTCTGCTCAAGTTAGAAATATTTATCGTGGTGAAGACAAGTCTCAGTAATACGTTGGATAGTTTACCAATAATTATGACTCAACTATCAAATGTTACTTTCAATGGATAGAAATGTTTATCTTTCGAAAAGCAGAAAATTCGCAGTAAGGCTAGATCGTAATATAATTGATGTGGGCCTGCGTATGACTATATAAATTGTAGTCGTGAAACAAAATATATACTTACATCCGCAGCATCGTGGAAAAAGTGGAAGTTATCGTGGATAGCTGGAGCATGGGTAGAATGGGGGTGCTGGGTATGGGTGTGCTGGGTATGGGTGTGCTGGGTATGGGCGTGCTGGGTAGGATGGGGATGCTGGGTGTGGGGATGTGGGGTATGGCTTGCGTGTTGAGCCTGTAATTTAAAAAAAATAATCATTTGTTAGTAACTAGCTTTATTGATTATATATTCGATACAAATATTCTAGTTGCTATACATTCTATATTCACAGTTTTGGTCCAGGTCATGTACTAAACTGTCCCTCGATGTTTACAAATGTATAGTCGTCGTTCGGGTGAAATGAAAAACTGAGATTACTTGCACTTCGGTGACGCAAAGTCTCCAAGCACCCCACCAAAAATCATTCAAGTACTACATGTTATCTTAAATTAAATGCATGCGCGTGTATGTATACTTTTGTTGTACGTCTTCTTTTAATGAAAAGTTACACAACAAAGTTTCCACGTGTCCAATCTGTTTTTATTGATCAATTAAGGAATATTTGAGTATTCTGATCTAAATTAGTTGTGTATACTTACAGCCACGTAGGATAAAACAGCGCACGCGATGATTACTTTGAACATTTTTCTGGATGGATACGTTGCAACAAAAGTTGTCTTGTGGAGTTTCAGTTATGGTTACTTTCTCAATTTTCAATGTTTTTATATCTTTTCCTTATCTTATCAGTTAATAAAGAGTTTCTCATCTTATCAATGTAGTGGTGCGATGTGAAGATTGCTATATGGCATTATTAGATTATAAATTTGTCTGCAGAACCTAGAAAACAAATCAACAATATAGAATAAAGAACTCAGAATCGAGCACATCTGACTTGAAACACATACAGAGGGTTAATTATAAATAGAGTTTTTGTTACAGTAAAATATCATATTATGCATATGATTTACAGATTTTTATGAAAACAAATTACTATGTTATCTAAAGATACGTGCAATAACCTGGGTGGGAAACCAAAGCTACTTACTGAGAAGAAAATTAATTACTGAGAACTGCTAAGGGGTTGGATCTGTACGCAGCCCCTATATAAATCTCTGTTTGGCTTGTTATTTGTACGTCTGTCGGAAGAAAATTAATTTTCGGACTATTAGTCGATATTACCGTTTCAAAATTGTAAAAAGGTGTTAATTAACGAAGGTGAAAAACTGACTGAGTGGTGAGTTAATTAACGCTTGGTATATATTTTATATTTTTAAGTTATGTTTTTAAAATATATTAAAATAAAGCCTTAAAATAGATGGTATCTATAAACAGTCCTACCTTGTTAAAGAATAATCCTATTAATCCTATAATTCATTATTGCCAGTTGAGAAATTGGCAAAAATATCATTTTCAAATTCAAATTCAAACGTTTGAAGATAGCCGTTGCATTGGGGGGGGGGGGGACTGAAAAACAAGGGAGGTAATTGTGCTATTATTTCCTGTGTGACAGATGTATAAGTGTGGAAAATAATGCCTATGATCGTATAATAGTGAGTTGACAACCTATTGAGCAAAAGACATAGAAATAATAATGTTTTGACTTTCTTAGAAAATATGAAATTTCCGCTTTAATTGGTGTGTTTCTCGCTAGTTGCTTTATCTGACACGTACGTGTTAAATCAAAATTTGGGAAGTAAAACTGTTTTACCTTGCGATTTATCATTCGACCGTGTTTTTTACGCAGGTGTGGGTGTGTGGTGGGGGTGGAGAGAATGTCATGTTGACATATTATATTAATAAAACATAAATACCTATCTTTAAATAAGTGTTTATGATGCCCCGGACAACTGTTTTGATTTGTGGGGTGGGGGTAGCAGGTGTGCGTGTGTGGAAGTGGTGTGTGTGGGGGTGGGGGGTATAATTGGCGAGGAATAAGTTCTTGTTGATTTTTTTAGAGCTAGGTAAAACCATTACTTTTTAATTCCTCTGCACATCTCTATAAGATTACGATTGTGTGGTGGAGGGATGGGATAAATGTATTTTGGGGGACAGAAACCACTTAGTTCAAAATTGTTTTCTCGAGTTTTTTGTTCAGTACCAATATTGTCATTCAAAATATTGAATTACAATGGTACTTTCGAGAGATCTAGAATTTAAACGTAAACAACACATGTTCAGATATTGATGGCTGATATCTTTTTGATGGCTGATCAACAGCTCGCATATATCCTATGGAAAAGCTTCAGAAAACCATTCATATTGTAAATCTTCATTCCATCCTTGTATCATCTTGTTCGATTATTGGTTTTGCAGCCTGTCTCCATATTGTTGCAACATAATTATTGTGTTTAATGTGCAGCAAAAGACTACTCGGGCAAGATGGTACTAAAGAAAGAAAGTTTTGTTATTTTTCACCACAATTAAAATCCCCCCCCCCCCCCAGAAGATCTTTCTTCTAGTGTTATTTATTGATGTAAGTCGGGTTTCGCCGTACAAGGTACAAACAATTATTTTTATACAAGCAATTACGTCATGCCAGCTTTTTAAAAATTGTTAGAAAGTTGGGATTATCTTGAAACAGAAAGACGGATAGTAATTACCACTGAAAGCATGTACCGTAGACCGAGATATTCTCGACACTTTCAATACTAATCAAAATATATCAAGATTAATATTGAAAGTGTCGAGAATATCCTTGGACTGACAACCAACCACGACACCAAAATTTCAAATTAATGGGGGTGTATTGTATTAAGAACGTCATCTTAAGCGTACAACAGTTTCGGAGATCAAAAAAAAAACACGGAAAAGTGGTGGATAATCTGAGAATTTAATTAACCAATTATTCAATTTTTATAGATGGACAGCGATTATAGAAACATCGTATTGTATATGCTATAAATTATCCACGGTTTGGCGCCAGCTTATAGGTACCGCGTCAGCTAAGTCACGTGACACAAATATGGCCTCTTTTAATGTATATTTATAGCAGGGGCATTCCTCCCGAATACAATGTTTTGGGAAGGATTTGAAGCAAACTTTTGAGACCTTAATTAGTTTGAATATGTTTTTAATCTAAATATATCATCAAATCTCAATGGTATCTTTAATTGTTGGGGTTTTTTGTCATCGGTTATTTCTCGTCGAAGTTGGGCAACACACCCTCCGCGCCGAAAGTGACTGACAAGAACATATATGTATTTTTTAATATCATGACAAGATTTTCAATAATTGAAATGTTGGTGATTAATGGGACAAGATAACAAAACATTGGGATTGTCTATCTGACTGCAAAATGTAATGATGGCGGCCTTCGATAAAGATTTCTTTGTGTACTCAGGTCTTCAGACTGGATACTCGAGGCGCCGGTTGTTTAGCGTCTGCATAAAATCAACTGTAAATGGTGCTTTATGGAGTAATAACACCTTTAGCTTATGCACACATTAAGCGCCTGTCAATCCTACCAATTGATCAAAATCTAGAGGGCGGTGGTGGGGGTCGAATGGTTAGCACGTGTGCATTTTATCATAAGGTCTGTCATTGAGGCAACTGCCATGATTTCGATATCCCGGATGTACGTGACATGGAGTAAGGTCATCTATCCAACCTCGTATGTTTTCTCCGGGTCCTCCGGTTTCCCCCAACAGCCAAACATCCCTACGCGCAAGTGAATTATTGAAATAAAATTAAACCATATGTTAGTCCTGAAATGTGCTAGTTTGTGCCGAGTGGACGCTAAACCCCATCTCATCAAAAACTATGTAAATTCCAGACAAAACGGATCATAATCCTTGGTGAAATCAGGCCCTATGATGCGGATTCAGACAGGTGGGCAAGAGAGTGCATAGATTAACACATAATACTTTCTTTTCAAAATACGTTTTAATATCCCTCTATTTTCATGTTTGTATAGCAGTTCTCTGTACATATGTATAACAAAACAAATCACCATTTTATTACCAACGTTAATTATTTATATAGATACCAAACTAAATGTCATGTTAATCGCAGAAATATTTATATTTATTTGATTTTAACTAGCTGCTAACTCTACAGTGGTAAGGCCATCGAAGACTTTGTAATGTAGCATTGGATACGGGTCGATTGTATATGGTCCTCTAATATATTTTTTGTTTTTGATAAGAAGTGACAGTTCGTGCATCAGTCAGACTATGCTCACTCTTTCCTCTGTAACGCCTAGATGTTTCTGTATTCTGCCATCTTACAAAATATTTAGCGTATCTAGTGGGATATAAACCATTGTTCATTTCGGCATGAATCGGATGAGGGTTATGATCCTTAGTCTTCGATGACCTCACATCAACATTACAGGTTCTATTTTAAGACAATACTAATATTAATTTATCTCATTTATAACAAATATTAACAAATCTACAAACAAAAAGCAACACATTGAGCTGTAAATGAAGGGCCTAGTAACAATATTTAGCGACTTTTTAAATTAGCCGAGATTACTGGGACATGGATATCTGCCAACCAGAAGTTATAATATAATATTGTAGATCAGTATTAGATATATTTGTCACCTACATGTACATTTGGTCCAGCGTCAGCCTTGTTCATACTCGGCCTTTCAAATACTAATAGCGTGATGGGCATCGTGCGGGGTTAATGTGCATGCTTATCAATTTATGAACACCGGGTAACTCATTCCATCGTGAGATCTGTGCAATGTTGTTATTGGCCATTTTTCTTTAAATTCTGGCTTGGGTCGATTGTGGCTATTCGAAGTCTTGAAATGTTAATGAACACTTCTATAAAAGTCAGCTACATTACACACAAAAATATTGAAATGTTTTGGCCAAGAAATAAATATTCCAATTACTGATAAACACTGAGGTATGTAGATATATCTAAAATGTCCTACGTGCATTCCAATATTATACACAGGGCCCTATTTCACGAAATTTTAACTAAGATAAGATCCCAATTTTAGTAATTTAATTGGATAATATTAGATTGATTTTAGTGCTTAGCCAATCAAAATTGAAGTATCTACTAAAATTGGATTTTATCTTAAGTTAAAATTTCGTGAAACAAGGCCCTGGTCCTTACCATAATTTAAGTATTCTGGAAAACATTATTAGTAATAAAGAATTAAAACTTTTTTTTATAACATCCTAGTATAATGCTATAATATATGTATGTCTATGACGAATTTTTTTTCATAAAGATGCATTATGTAAGAGGTAAATATGCATATAACAACATTCCAGAGCATTGGATGACGTAGATGTAAATGGATTATAATACGATTGCTTAATGATTTAATTTTAAAATGGAGAAGGAAAGCTCGATTATTAGGTAACGCTTGCTAGGATAATAAACAATTTATGTAATAACGTTGCCAGAATAAAGCCATTTGAATGAAATATTCAATATATTAATTTTGAATAATCTATTTTGAAACTAGTATAGTAAGGAATTCCAGTTCATTATGAAAAACTTACATAATGCATTTTTAATCTTAATGTAGTAATTTGAAATGCCACCGAGATCTAATACACTTCGTTATCAATGCATCATTATCTTACAGTTTATTATTCATGTCGTTGTTATGTGTATATACAAGGACATTCGTCCTTTATTTTCGATTGAGAGAGAGAGAAAAATAGGGTTTAACTCCGCTCGACACAAACTAGGTCATTTCGGGACTTACATATGGTTTGATTTTATTTCCATAATTCGCTTGCGCGTAGGGATCTTAAGCAGTGGGAGGAAACGGTTGGACAGGCGACCCTACTCCTTGCAAGTACAACCGGGGATTATATTCGTTTGCTCTGCACATGCTGTATAAATAAAGGAGGTAATTTCAACGTATTTCCCTTCACTGTAAGTTTGCATGCGTAATTTAGGCAATTGAATTTAAATCTTGATTATTTTTTTCAAGCAAATGATAACATCTGAAATACCTTTTGGGTAAATAAACTTTCCTTATTCCATTATTGGAAATATCCTATCATGTATTTCACCATTATTCTTATAACATTATGATTATTTTCTAGATAATTCATATAACAACATTCAGTAAGGCTCTTTTTTATTGCTGTCGTCGAGCAGTCATATTCCATGTCGCGGTTAACAAAAATAGCAAATTATTAAGGCGGCCGAACATATTGAAATAAGTTTAAAATCCGTGGACAGGCTTGGTATTCAAAACAATTAACATGCATGTATATAATATACAAACTTTTGGCATTGTGATTTCACCAAAGTTGGGGTATGGCTTTTTATTAAAACAGTAATTTACAACAATAAACATCCAATGCCCTTAAAGTATTTCCGCTGCATTAAAGTAATCTGTTGTTCTGAATTTATTCCAGAACAACCCAGTTTTAAAATCAACACTAATTATAGCCTATTTCTTTAATCCAGACTTTTAATTATACCAGTATAATTATTTAACTGTAATATAAATCAATTTTGGTTCAATCAGATGAAAATATTTTGGAATTCATTTATTTCAATTTTCTACAAAAATACTATCACTGTTATCTACAACCACATAAGCATAATATTATATATATATTTAACAATTTATACAATCGTTATCATGGGTTACACGTGAATACCTATCTAATTAGCTTGTCCAGGATGCACATTAATGTAATTATAATGACACAAGTTTTTTACCAAATAACTAATGTGTTTCATTATTAAGGACACGGCTTTATAATAATTATTGTGTTAACATTAGGAATAATGTCGGGTACACAACTAAAATAGGTAATTGAATTCAAGCACACAACTGTAGCCATGTTTCGACATTTCACAAATCTTCAATTTTGACATCCGGGCTGCTAAATTGTTTCAAGAAAAGGTGAAATTTTATCTTATAGAAAATTTCAATTTTTCCGATCGCGAATCTGCATCTTAATTAAGCCTATATCTACAAATAATTGTTCTGACAGTTTTATCACATTCTGTCTTTGTATTATCTGCAGAGAAACTGAAATATCCGAATTCAAACAGTCTTTGTTATTATGTATACGCTTTATCTTAACATCAACGAGCATTTAAATTGGCCAATTGTCGCATTTCTGCCTCCTTTTCATACCTTTCCTGGTGAAGTAAGCGCCCTCTAGTAACAAGTAAAAATATCAGTTCGAACATTTCGGCGACTGTAATCAAACTAAAACCCATAAAAAGACCGACTTGGCCTCCAATAGATCCTGTTGAAGAAAAAAAAATACACAATATAAACAGGCTATATAACAGCTGATTAGGCCTATTCCAGGCCCTTCTCTAGGCTTTAAATGTTATATAAACTATTAATTGGACATTTATTAATATGACAAGACCAAAAACAACCATCGATGTCATTGAGTGCGCCCGAATTTAAGAAGATTAGAACTGTTCGGCCAATGAATGTTTTTAATTTAAAAATGGTGAAGGAGACCAAGCCTCGAACACCCAGTACGGTGGTTACAATCAGTGCACACATCATGTCAGTCCGTCAAAGTAATTTGAATGAAGCCTACTGTGACACAAAGAATGGCGTCATCTTGGAATTGTGACGTTATGTCCAAAAGTCAGCTAAATGATGCGCAGTAGTCAAAGGAGCAAGTGAGCCAACATTCGTGTCGATCGTACTTGAATTCGTGGGGCCTTAGGCTTTCTTGGAAGAACGTGGCCCACAATAATAACTATCATCTGTATTGGGGATATTATTCTTACCTAGAAGTTTCTCTAAAGTATAAACCGGAACTTGTTCTATGACAGTTACAACCGGGTCAGCAAAGAAAACGTGGAGCGTTACTACATCAGCATCAATACTTGCATTATCCCTGTGAAAATACAAAATGAGTAAAACGGTCATCCATGTTATTGTAAGAATAACCCAAATAAATTGTTTATCAACTGTTAATTCATGTTTGATCTATTCTTTACAATAAATAATCTATAGGCGAGATAATTATTTGTCTAAATTTGAAATTTTGTATATAAGTATGTATAGATAACGTACAATATTTTCGCAAACGGTGCCGTGGGTCTGAATTTTGCGCATGTCACCGATGCTTTATGGGTACTTTCTCGGCATGGTAGAGGACAGATACATTCAGCTTTTGCAGTTCCATTACTGTCTCCTTTGTAATAAGTTGCTGAAATATAGAAATACCAATATTTATGTATGATGTCGTACTCTAAAGACTAATTAACAATATGCCAAACGGTTTTAACCACAAATTCCGTAACTGACATTAATTAATGGTAATGTAAGTCGTTCTGGATCGACGTTGACATTTATAAATTTCTATCGTTTATCTTTCAGAATTACTTGTTTAAAATTTTGAAGTTTGTAGTAGCTATCCAGAACATCTTTTCTGAAGAAAGTTATCTAAAACTCTCCGAGAATGTCAAACATTTTTTGCCGCAGAAATACTACCAATTATTTTACTAGAGAACATAATACAAGGGTTGTAAGGATTTCCATTGTAAAATAGGAAATATTGTTGTAGAAATGTTATATTATTCGTTCGTAAATTAAGCGGTTGGCCTGCTAAACACTTTAATAACGTCAATGTGAAGACCACTACAGGAGAGTAACATAACGTCTAACATCATACCTTCGGTCGCAGATTGCAAAATTTGGTATTCTCTAAGGACTCTACCTACCTTCAGCATGTCTGTAACACCCCGAAAGATGCTCAATTGAACACAAACTCTCATTACCTGAAAAAGAAAACATAGGAATAGAATTGCAAATTGATTGTAAATAAAAAAAACCAAAAATACAATAAATTACTTGTGGCGACGTCGGTGGTGATGGTTAAAATTAAAAAATATTTGCACAAGATCAATATCTTGTGTAATACAATGGGTCTATCTATTTTGTCTAATACCGATTTACTGTCACTTGAAAGTATTGTGCTAACCTGCTTCAATATTTCAAGAAAAGATGGATTCACTTCACAAATTGCACACCAAAATGGGTATTATTTTTTTTTTACATATGTTCAACCAATTTCACACGATATGAAAGCGTTAAGGAATTTGAACATGCTTAGGTTTTGCGTCATAAGCTTTTGAAGTTAGAAATGAAATGAAATGGGGTTTAACGTCCTACTGTTCTGCTCCTAACCTGGGCTTATGAAGACGGACATGTGCCATAAAGTGTGCCATGAAGGAAATTTTGCAGAATTCCAACTGCCAAGGGATCTTTTACGTGTACACCAATGTGTACACGGGACCTCGTTTATTTTCGTCCCATCTGAACGACTAGACAGCTGTTCTTTTCAGGCCCTCCGTCCTGCATCACTGACAAGGGGAAACCACGTCGGAAAGTCTGGATGAACTTTCTCGGCGAATGCAGGGATCGAACACCCGACATCTTTTGAAGTTAGTAACTCATGGAATACATGCAGCTGGTGAAGAGTTAAAGGGACAATAACACCCTTGCTGGCTTGGTAGCTCCAGAAAATAAATAATAGCCTTATTCTAAGCACTAGATGTTTTAGTGTCTTACCTGTTGTGTAAATTATCCATTACATCCTATTTTACTTTTCCAGACGGTTCGAAAATATTTTAATATCCAAGTCACATTTGAAAAGGTTTACGTTAGACTTTTCAAATCAATAAGTTGAATTTTTCCAATTTTAAAATTAGGTGTGTTAAAATGAAATTTATATCATCAATTAATTGGAATATTGTAAAATAATACAAATTGTTGACCAGAATGAAGATTGGGGCATATTATTCAGTTACAACAAGAGTGGTATTGGGGCTTTAAAAGAGTAGCAAAGTTTTAGCCAGTCCACCCCACCCCACCCCTACTACCTCCGTTTTCTTTGTCTTATTTTGCAATTGTATCGGCAGGTTAGAAAAACGACCACCATCCTGACTATGAAGGCCCCTCGTAATCGGATAATCATTTTGTTCTTCTTATCAATTTGTATACATGAATAACATTTTCAAATTGCTTCTCGCCATATCGACATGTTGTGTTAATACAATAGATGAACAAATAAAAAATATAATGTTACATGCACTTCATATCACAATAAAGCACAGCATGTCATTCTGCAAAACCACCACCGATCATTAACGCAGCACAATACACCTGGGCATTGACAGCAAAATAGAAATCCATTACCGTGAAATGAAATATGCATTCATTAAACACATTTCATAACCATCAAATCTATAAATGGAAACCTAATTGTTTTCAGCAAATGTATTATTTAAAAATGCGGGTTTCGGATATCAAAATTCATTAGAATAGTTTGTTATCTGGTGGAAAGGGGCAATATTTATTTCTCTCGTTGTGTATACCGAACCGAACTAGGTGAAAAGCTGTAATTGTACCGATGAAGTTATGCTATTGGTATATGTTGTACGTTTGTCCCTCAAACTGTAACCTCTGTATCGGTGCACAAGTCATGGAATAATATTTTTGGCGTCAAAATGTATCGCTGTGGACATATGAACGAAAGCTAAAATTATCAAAATTGATTTAAATACCTGGATGAAGAAAATGACGACATCCGCAGAATTTGACAACATAATCCATAAAACATTCCTTTTCACAGGCCTCTTTCGTGTAGAAGTTAAACCTCTTCAGTGGATTGGTAAATTTATCGCTATTTGTATCAATACACGTGCTACCACCAAACGCCAAGAATGGCGGTTCCAGTCCGATTCTCTAAAAGTATAACAAGTTATAATTGTTACAATTGTTACTAATAATGTATAATGTCTCATAGTGTGTGTATAGTGTGTGGCCATAGCAAGAAATAATCCCAAATCTCCCCGATTCTTGATATTACAAGAGAATTTACAACAAAAAAACCGCCCCAAGCCAAAAATATCCAATTATATTGGGAAAGAGTATCGGGTCTTTTTTTGTTGAGGTGGTAGAATACGGCAGCCTGTAAAAGTTCATTACATTAATCACTGAAAGCAATGTAACATGAATATAATTATACATTTTTGTTGAGATCACCTATGTTACGAGTTACCCATATCAATAATTTTGTACCATGTACATCACGTTATATTCGTTTAGTTTGGAAGAGAAATGCTCTCAGCGAGACAGTTTGTATTGGCATGGGAAACAATGTCAATAGACGAGAACTGTTTTCAGCTATACAGTTTGTATTGGCATGGGAAACAACAGAGGACCTTTGCTTGTTGATTTATCTATGTATCCTGATGAGATAGAATTTATCTAAAGTCTCTTGCAAAAAAACATAAATATCAACTATGCACCAACTATTCTTAAGTCTGTATTCAAATATTCTGTGGTGGCCATCACGAAACTGTTGATCAATAGTAATTCCTTTGATATCTAGTTGGTGCAACCGGATGTTTCCTTTATATCAACCTTCATTTTAACACAATAATTGTGCGTATCGTGCGCGAGTCAGGGCATGTATATTAATTCACACCAGCATAGTACCACTTTTCATCATATCCACCGGTTAGGATCGATTGAGGTTCATTTTTGCTTTTTTTCTATCTTGTCATGACATCAAATTCAAAAGTATTGTTCTGTGATCTTTGAATTTCTTAAACAAGAAAAGTAAGTGGTTAATAGGCCCTTCACAAAGTGAACAAAATAAGTTCTGGCAACAGAATTTAAGCACCAGCCAGTCAGGTGTGAGGAAGAAGATTAAAACTTTACCACTGATTTTGAAACTTCAACTTCCGTTGAGCAGTTTGCACCAACAACGAAACCTCTGGACTGTGGCAACGGATCCTCGTCGTGATCGTGTAAAACAATCTGAAATGACAAAAAAAGGGAAAAATTTATTTAAACACACATTATGCAAGAGCTAAATCTGCCTATTGCGCGTCTTTTTTTAGGTCTGAAATATTATCTCAATTATTAATTCGACATTAATTAACTTATCCAGACCATAATTAACTCTGGATAGCATCGCTAGCCTGCGATATTTACTGGATTAGAATCCTATCTGCTGCTTGATGTCCATTAATAATTAAATCAAAAAATGGATAATCGAGACTATGTTTTTGTTTTCATCGTACCGACGTTTGTAATGATGATCGAGGCTAGGCTCAAAATTCAATCGCTAAAATCTCGGTTCAAAGTGGATCAATTTGACTGAAATTTTCAGCAAATTACCTTTACATTATCTAGTTTTAACTATTATAGCGAGAACTGTCAGCTCTTTATCTAATCTCCCATAATATATCTTTAATATGTACTAAAATAATACAATCCAAAATCGCCTTTTGTGTAAAAGGTCAGTCCCGTTCAAACATAGCATTATTCCCCAAAGATTTCCTTATAGGTTAATTAAAACCCATCGCTTTTAATAGATGGAAAAAGAATTCCTTGGGTTCTGCATCCAGCTGTTAAACGGCTTTATGGTTTCCTAACAGTTCCATAAACCTGTCCATGCCGTCACAGTCATTAAAGTATACGCATCAATAATAAATATAAATGGCGCCCGAGGCGAGTAGATTCCTCTCGTGGTAGTGATTTCAGAATGTATTCTAGCATTTCTTAATAAAGTGGGGTTCATTTAAAATATAACGAGAACAGTTTCCAGGGTGTAATATATTTTTAAATGACGGACACAATCTAAATGATTGTGATATTGGCCTCGATCTCCCACATTTATGAAGTCTGTGTTTTATATAGATTTCCAAAGAGAGCTGTGTAATTTAATAATTTCAAATTCATATTTAACTTCATAAAGATAAATGTAATATGTATTAGAAGTCTGGAACCAGACTAGTCACAATAGACAATTTAATGATCAAACATATTAAAACCGAGTCAATATATAGATTGTTTGAGAGACGCCAAAGCACAATCTTTTCCGGTATAATTAAAATTAAGCTATTCCATTCCTGGACGACAGGAGGCTATTTTTTTCAACCTTCGCTCGCAAATTCTGACTAACTTAACGACAACCGGAATTTTAAACCATTTCATTTGTCTGTAACAATTAAAGTTACAAGTAACTTCTTCCCTCTGTCAACAGTTTTCAGTTTATCAAAATAAGCACTCTATCATATTATATTATCTTTTGGCAATCTAGGTAAAGACAGTCGGTGTAAAAGCTATATAATGCGTTATGTCAATTCCCAAAGGAAGAAGCAATAATCAAATAATCTTCTAACATTGATTCCGGACAGACTCGAGTGTTAATTGAAACGGTTAATGAAGTTTTATTTAAAGTATTCTGCCTGCATATAATATTTCCACTGACATTTTATATTGCGTATATAAAGTGGTCGATGTATTTAAAATAAACAATATTAATTTCCCGTCTCTTTTCCGAAATTTGGAATTTTTGATGACCATGATCAGAATTCACAAGACGTTATAGCTTACAGATCGGAAAAGTCTTATGTATATAGTATTATGTACCGACTTACATCTGATATTTATAATGTTTACCGAATGACCGACCATTTTCCTTGGAATAGCAGCCAAATGGCCAACATCACCTTAGGCAGCGGGGGCCAATCTCAGAAGGGCCTCCGTTTGAGAACAGACACTTAATTATTTAACCGACATTTTTTAGAACCCCCAAAATGAAAAAAAAATAGCAGTTTTCGGTGGCAAGCTTTTGGAACGTTAATTTCCCCATTTATTCGAGGCAATCGGTTAAGACTATGTACCGTACATATCTATATTATGTAATCAACTTCTAGTGTGCTCCTTGAAATCGTTATGGCTAATGTTAACTGGTTTATATAACAATAAATATTCTCTCAAACATACTTTAACTCGGGATTCGTTTGAATACGGCATGGGGGTGTAATAGAATCAGTGTATAACCAAACACCTTTCGTTGAATAAGAAATAATATAAAGACATACACATAAATCGCAATGATGCATGGCATGGTTTGTAGCATACTCCGCGCAGTGTTGCGTTTGATTAGAGGTAATCCAACTACGCACTGCTATTATGAGTGGATATTGTTGTTTTAAATTTTGATTTGTCAGTAGTCCGTCTACCAACCAATCACTAGCTGCCAATGTTGGACCAAATATGTTTACATAACGTTATGTCATGAATCACGATTTTATTATGCCTAATTATCCCGTGCATAGCAGAATATTGCAGTAAAACTAATTGCGTGACAAACGAGGCTATCGAGTCGAATGAAATGTAAACAATACTGTTTGGAAACGAACATACTTTCACCGTTTTGAATACCTTAAATCACTGTCCAAAGTTTTAGGGAAGCCCCAGATTAAACGAAGGGCTGTCATGTTGCTGTACTTAAGTGATAGCTTTGATTGGACGGAAAGAACAGACACACTCCCGCATAAGTTCAAGAAACAGACGCTATTCCAGCAATGGTCAGAGAGGGATTTCTCGGGCCATTGCTTTAGGAATATGGGTTTGTAGTCGGTACAATGTATTGTTAAAGCCCCTGTCACTCCAAACTGTTATTTACTACGTTCTGAAAAAAAGCCGTAGAAATCGTAAAACGGGTTGTGGTCGGAGTACAATCAGTTCATAGAAACAGACCAACTCATCCTTATCTCCTTTTATTGTGTCCGAACGCATGCTCTTGTTGCGTGTTCAATGCCGTCCTGGCTCAAGGACTATAAAAAAAACCATCGCAGTTGGGATGGCCTAGTGGGTTAGAGTGTCACTCTAACTAATTACAGGAAGTGAAAAATTTGAACAGGTTCAAAGTTTTAGAGCTCTTTCCCGTCCACGAAGTTTATAAACTGATCGTAAACCGTTGATACTACGTTCACTCTTTTCGTACATGGAATCAGTATAGCAACGTCTTCAACAACTAGTTTGGTTTGAGATTGGGCTTTCATGGCTCACGATGACGAATAGCGTTCTTGTGCATTTGCATTTACTAAACCCAGAGCCTATAGATCTATATTTATAATAATAATGATATTATAA
Organism: Patella depressa; assembly: GCA_948474765.1. Classification (NCBI taxonomy): domain Eukaryota; kingdom Metazoa; phylum Mollusca; class Gastropoda; family Patellidae; genus Patella; species Patella depressa. Next base: position 55,012,718 of record OX419719.1, read on the forward strand.
CTATTTCATTGGGGATTGGCTGTAGCGAAATTAATCAGAAATGCAATCGGCCTTGAAATAAATTTCATAATCTACATTGGCCATGTGTAACGGCTACGTGACGGCAGGCATCCTTATCACCCGTCGGTATCATTGCTTTCACGTTGATTAGTGTTTTGTACGGGTGAAAGTTTTGACGTACCACGGCCCAGAAACCAACAGGAGTGGTAAAATATTTTAATAATAGATAAGATAATGAATTATATGAAATAAGACAGAACCAACCATCACGAAAATACCTCAACATTCAAATGTATTATCGTTTTGTTTAAAGAAAGTTAAACAAATTCGATACTAGCAAGTGGTCAAAACACTCTTCAAAGTCCAAGTTCCAGGCCGCCGACAACCTTCTAATTCTAGATGTACTATTTATTCATTTAAAGATGCATTATGTAAGATTTAGATAACGAACTGGTTCTATTGAATTTCTGTCAAATTAGTTTATTCTGAGCAAAGTTTAAAATGTTTGAAGTTTTGACAAGAAATGATCTCTATTGTCGGGTAGCCCAGCGCAGATAGTTTCACGAATATACAGAAGACCTTTTTTAATCCATTTAATATCCCAGCCATCCGATGATCTAGGGTATTGATTTACATGTTATTTATATAACATTTGAAGTCAAAACAATACCTGCCATAGGCAGATTGAGATAAAAGAAATGTGGCTTATGAAGATGGGCATACACCATACATTGTTGCCTGGGTTTACTCTTATATCGAATTGTAAATCTCAAGGGCTCTTTTTGTACGCCAATAAGTACCCGAAACTTCGGGTATTCGTCAAACACGAACTACCATGCGTTGTCTCTTGTGAGGTCCTCCGGCCTACACTACTGACAAGGAGGTGTGGGTGGGGGTCACGCCAGAAATTCAACATTAACTTTCTGGCCAACAATGTGGTCGAATACGTGACCTCCAGATTAACAAGCCACTTAACTATTTAGGTGGATACAGAGTAAACTTGACTTTACGCATGCCGGCTTTGTAGTATAATATACATGTATCCATGATTGCATTACACAGATGGTATCTCGAGGGAGAAAGGGATCATTTCGTACAGATATTAAAGTTCAGATTTATTATGTCATATTCGTTATAACATAATACATGCTAAATACTCATTATCATGTAATTTACTCCTGATGTCTGTCGTACACAAACATGAATGGAAAAGATTTATGATTGTAAAAAAAATATTCTATCAGAAGAAAATAATGACTGTCATTATAACAAGCGTAAAATAAATTAGAAAATAAATTAGGGGTTGGGTGTAGGCGTGATTAAGACTTCCCACCTGAACGTGACACGGACTATAATCACCTGTAGTTCCCCCCCCCCCCCCACACACACACACTGCTATAGACCCCTATGCGCAAACGCAGAATGGAATATTTTGTACCAAATGTCAATCCCGGAGTGACCTTTTTTTGTGTCAAATGGAGATTAAATCCCATGACCTTGCCTTATAACCGTATGCGGTGGTCTAATTTTAGCTAACATTTTACTCTATGAAAATTCAAATTGACTACACCTCTTTGATTTGCCGTGGGAACATGCAGTCACGCAGTCATTCTCGGTATCTCCAGTGGTACCATTCAGTTCTCCTCCACTAACCCGTGGGTCTATCCAAGGGGGGACACGTAGTCAAATTATCCGTCCTTGATGCTTGTGCTATTTTTAACGACCAGTCGCGGTGGACGTAAAGAATGACACAACACTGGTATGTAAACTGTTTTTGATTGGTTCGTAGTATTCCCCTTATTACGGACGAATGTAGTGCGAGTTATAAAAAGACAATTTTTCCCTTAATTTTTTCCTGGATTTTGGGGTTGACTCTAGAACTGGAGAAACGGGGTCAAAGTTCCAATTTCATAGCAGTTTTGGGTGGGGTTAAAATGTCTTTCTGCAGAGCAATCATTGTGTCTGAAGTGAGATTTTCACCCCAGTCAACATCAAATCCCCGTAGCAAAAAAATCTAAACGGCCACAACCTACAAAGATATGATGAGGATATTGCCAAATGTGGTCCCCATTGTGCCCATAACGACTGGAACCAAGAGAATGTTGAGGAAAAGGTTACAACCTGTGATGTTACGGCCATTTAACATTAAAGTCAATGGGCAAACAATTACTAGTCTGAGTCCACATCAAAACACTGTGGATGGATCCAGAAGTTAGTGGAATAGAACAGAACGATATTACTGGGGATATCGAGAATGTCACGCAGTTGGCCCTGGGTAGGACGCAACCTCAGCACAGTTATGATACTTACTTTAAAACCTTCAAACTGGTACAACCGGTATGGAATGTCAGTTCTTATTGTTGTTATAACAACGTTGAAACCTCGCAACGAATTACTCACTGGGTTTGGCTTCGCACTTCCATGATGATTTCTCACCAATTTTCGAGTATCTACAGTGAAACAAATACCCATTTCTGTCACACGTGTTGTTAACGCTGAATCACAGTTTTCCCAATAATAATCCCCCCACGCACACTTCAATCCCGTACCTTTGATCATGTCGTTCACTTGTTCAAAAAGAGTCTGAACAATGTCATCTGCAGTTTTATTTGTAGGCGGTGATTTATCTCCCTTAACTAGGGCTCGGAGAAACCTTTTTCCCACCAGGTGATAAATTCCAGATATTTCAGTTAAAAACGTCATGTATTTTTGTGTTCTTTCATCCATTTTCGATACAAAGGCTTTATTGAATATGTTTAAATCGCAAACGGTTATAGCGGGAAAATCGTCCTCCTCTAGGTAGTTCACGTTCACACTGGTAACAGTAGGATACCGATAATAATCCGATAATTGAACATATATAGTCGTTACTAGTAGGGCTCCCATCACCAACACAACTATCACCCAAAATATACTGAAAATATACAAAAAAAATATTAAGCAAATAATTCTTTCTGTCCGACATCAAAGAAGGAGACTATGAAAACATTTTGCAACATTTTTATCTGAGAGAGAGAGAGAGAGAGAGAGAGAGAGAGAGACCTTGCCACATACAGATCGAAACTACATGTATACCGCGTGAGTCAATGACAGACATTACGATTTCACGCGAACGCGTTAACCCATTAAAATACTTGGGTCATTCTTACTTTAGTATAAACGATGTGATAAGAGTTTAGCCTCCCACCATTACTGTCGCATAAAGCTTTACACCATCTCGGTTTTTGGCCATGTTGGTATCCTTACCTCCGGTCTGCGCATGCCCATCGAGGCAGTCCAATTCAAATGAATTTGATTATGATTCAGAGAATGTTAAGAAACTATAGCACTAGACCCGACCTCCCAAAATCAAACGGATTTATTGTTGTTGTTTATTATACATTATACGCGCAATACATTATATACATATTATGGAAATGAAATGGGGTTTAACGTCCTGCTGCTCTGTTCCGACTTGGATAATAAAGACAGGATGATATTATGGACAGGTTGATTTAATTTATTTTTTTTTTATATAAACAATATTTTATTCAGAATGTCTGAACGGGATTGGGGAACAGGCTTAGCCTATGTAAAACCCCTATCCGTAGATTTAATTAAAGATACACTTATGTAAGATTTAGATAAAGAACTAGCCATTCTTCCTATAATGTAAAATGAATAATTTGAAAATTTCATTCAAATTACTCTATTGCAAGCGAAGATATAAACGTGTGTAATAATTTCAACCACGGTACTGGTTGATCAAAGCTAAGTTTCGGTACTCCATATTTCATTATTTGATTACATCAGGATCGCTGAAACATTCTAAGCTGTTTAATATCGCAGAAAATTGATGCCATCAAGAGATGATTAAGGCCTGTGTCAGTTAATTAATGTCTAATTAATAGTTTATGAAACATTTCAGGCCTAAAGAAAGACCTGTAATAGCCAGATTTAGCTCTTGCATAGTGCATGCTTAAGTTATTTTACATGTACATGAGTTTCATATTAAATGCGTAAAACCATACAAATGTGAGTTTAAAACACGGTGTTAAAATTGGCGGGTTATAATAGGATTTAGTTCAGCTGATTGGTGTTTGGTATAATGGGGATTAGCTCCTTTAACTTATTATACAAACTGGAAAAATCAATCAATGTCTAAATACGATATCCAGAAGCAGTGAATCCTTTTACTATTTCACTTACGTCAATATCAATCATGTAATAGTTGATTTTATCTTATTTTTATGTCAACATATAATTTGATCTTTTGGTTATAAATCATCTACCCTGTACTTTATGTTGTCTATACTCATTGACAGCTGGTTATTCAATACCGTATCAAATATTAATGCTTGTTTGCCGGCGTCGCGGATTGGAACTGTGTTGTCTATAGTATAATGTAAGCCTACCAATAGAGCTACCATTTTACTTTTAAAAAATATCAAAGCTGGAACCGATTCGAACCGCGTTACCAGCATTAAAATTGATATGTATAGCAGATTAATTGCAGTAATACTCCTCAAATATAAAAAGATATTATTAATTGACACCCTCTGAAACGAAATATCAAACGCGAGTAACATTATTCGTTCGTTTCGTTTAATTCAAACGTAATTACACGCTTTGTGCGGAACGTAAATGTGAGAGCTAGCATGTCATTTTAATCAGATTATAATGTTCAATAAACAAAATATAATAACGTTACTCATTCTGATGTTTCAACATGGCGGACTATTAAAAGTAGAATTCATCGCTCCCAGAACACGTCGCATATCAAATTACTTTCCACATTTGAAATGTCAAAACTTGTATTGCGTTGTGAGTAAAAAAACTTCTTACAGAAGTATAGGCGCTGACAAGGAACAGCGTCTATTCGTTCGGGTGGGGGAATAATATTCGAGGTCCCGTGTACACGTAAAAGAAAATGAGGGGGAGAGTAACGTCCACTCAACGCAAACTCGGTCATTTCGGAACCAAAAAACAAGGTTTGATTCTATTTCAATAATTCGCTTGCACTTAGGGTACCCGTAGAAATCCCATTAAATGAACAGGCGACCCTATTCCTTGTTCCTTGCCACACACAACTGGGGAATCGAAAGTAAAAAAAAAAAGAAACTTTGACATCATTTCTCTTAAAACACACTAAATGCGACACGTCTGTCAGAAAATTAGAAGGTTAAAGTTCCATCCATTTCATTTCAGTTTTATAGAATCTTATTGTTCTTTAGTTAGAGAGAATTATATGCTTATTTTTTTTTAAAAAAATATCTGCTAGTAGGCCTAGTACGTGTCATGAAGAATTTCTTGGCACTACTAGATTAATAATTTCTTTTCAATTACATAGAATCTTTATATTCTTAAATAAAAGAGAATTTACATGTTTAGTTGTTAAAATATCTTTTAGTTGTACGTGTCATGAGACATTTCTTGATACAAGATTGAGGAATGCGGTTTATTAAGACAGAGTCGTTTTCAACAGATTAGTGTTTCAACGGAATATTGTTCCGAACCTACATTATATAAATGCAATACCTAGAACAATGCGTCGTCTTATCTAAATTATAAAAGTTTGATTTTTGTAAGATGTTAACTCAAATTTGTGTTCAGCCGTTCACTTCAGCTTTCAAAAGAAAATGGGAAAACAGGAGATTCTCCCTGATACCGATGCACCCTTTATATATAGTTTTGAAGGAGTACAGGCGAAACCTGTTCAGAAAAATGGGGCTGGGGTCTCGTCGTTGATTTTTAATTGCTAATTATTTGTAATAAGACTCAATAAATATAATTTCCGATATATACATATTTAACACGCCGTTTCGTTTATTGACAGCCTCCTTAAACGCACTATTAACAAATTTCCTGCATCATTACTCTCTGACGCCGGAATCACGTTTATCACATTAGAAGAATACAGCAAGAATAATAACTATAGATTCTCTGGGGTAAACGAGGGATGTTCAGTTGCACCATTCATTTTGAATGCACAATTATTCATATGGCGAGTGCACTAGTTTATCATGAAAGCTAGAACTACAATAATATATTGATAAAAGACATTACAGACCAACAACCCATAAAAGAAAAAAAATAAATAAAACGCGAATACAGCAAAGTTAACCTAAAATACAAAAGTGAATGGCAACTTCCTTAAAGTCTATTCTTTCTGCATTTCTATATACATTTCGGTAATTTCCGCCAATGCCATGGAAGACGAAGAAAAAAACATTGAATGTGGGGTGACGATTTACTGCTCGGCAGCAACTGAATTTGCCAGCCCCCCCGTCCTGCACCACGCTTGGAACTTTCTCGGGACCAACCCCAATATCAAATCAGGATCACATAAATGCTTCATTCTGCTTACAATTAAGTGCCCAAAGTATGGAACTGCCAGAATTCCTCACTGTATTCTGAATACCTGACACAATTTTGTCATGGAAGTGCCAGGTTTCTTTTCTTCGGGGTGGGGGTGGGGATGGTACACCACTTTCAATGACGTTTTTGACGAACAGTACAAAATTAATCAAAGTAAATCACCGAAGTATAAAAATCTGGTCAATTAGATTTATTGTGTAACACCGCCATTTATTTCAATCAATACATCTTAGTATGATTTAAGGGACTGACCAGTATAAAGGGTGAATATGGTCGATTAGATTCCTTGTGAGATATTATTCTTTAAATGAAAGCTATTTATACGTGAAAACATGAGTCGATATAATCTGACAAATTGTTCAAACTGTGTAAAACATTTCTTAAAGCACGACTTAATCTATTAGCTATACGACAGCAAAGATCGAGTTTCTACTCGTATCGGTTGTCAAAGGTTTTAGACATTTTCAACGAAACTTTAATCAAAATGACCATAGCTTCACACTCGATCTATTTAAATCATCCGTATTACTAACTAGAGAGAACCTTACCACACATAAAGAAACAAACGCAAGGAAGACAAATAGGCGGACAAGACACACAACACATAAACATAAAAAGCAATAAACAACTTAAGTACTGTCAAATTAAGTGCATGGGTCCATTGGCGGCCGTAAGCGCTCTGTGTCTACAGTGGCGCAGGCCTTCACTCATATCTGAAAACAAACTCACGTAAAGGGAGGTAATCCATGAAAACGTGAATATTTTCGCGAAAAGTATAGAAGATCAAATATTCCAGACAAAACAATTGTTTGTTTGATAAAATCTTTGTTATTGTTTAAGAAATCAAATATTCCAGAAAAAGAAAAAAAAATGGACAAAATCGTTTTCATGTGAACCGTGGCCATAACTTAGTAAACAAATTCAAACGTGTGATGCTATAATACATCAACGTTTCCTGCATGTACAGATTTCTGGAAAGATGTTTGGTTACTCAAAGCCATGTGAGACTTCAGGCTTGACAGATGAAATTAATCTGAAGCTTTGGCTTTAATTCCAAATATTTCCATTCCTGTGATTTTCAACCACATAATAGCTCTTTAAATTCCTCACATACTACTTTGTAATCACGTCGTAAAGTATGTAATCTATTATTAAATATTTATACAGCATGACATACTTATATAAACCGATTATTAATTTCGTTAAATCGATATCAATCTAAAAAGATCAACTTAAATTTAGCTTAATCCGATCGTCTTACGCTCACCTGTCAATTCCGGGTATTCTTCATATGGGATTATTGCATTCGCCTATAAATGATTTGTAATCAATTTGAAACATCTCAACACCATGACAAGAAATTACGAAATTCTTCTTAGATTTTCAAATTAAGGAATGTTATCAATTGACGGGATGTCAATCCCCGTCCCACACATCGTATCTTGAACGACATATTTTCTATTATTTATCTTCCTTTAGACGATTCATGAGAAGACATCCTGACTAGTTATTAATGACAATATTAAAGAATTTCAATAATTTTAGAGTTCTAAAATGTGTTCAAACTACAGAAGGCATTTATAATTGCGTTTAATAAATCAAATGAAATGGCCAGTTCTGTCGTTTTAACATCCGAATTTGAAAATTGTCCTAGCTTAAAATCATTTGTTCCGCTGAGGATTTTGTATCTCCATAAGAGGCTTTATACGATTCTGTTTCGATAGATGGCGCCAGTTTTGGTTTCATTTTTGGCTTACTGTGTCGACAGTAGAACACAAAATCGATAATATCCACCACTAGCTGTAACTACAGATTGCCACTTCACTTGTAAAATAAAACAACATATAAAATACAATTAAAACGACATCCATAACGAAATCAAAGCGGTCTGGTCATTTTAATTGAATAATGGTGACCTGTTGTTTAAATTAAATTTAAATTGTAATCAGGGAGTCAACGGACATAATTAAAATCGTCGGATTCTGTGAAATTTTAATGGAGACAAGTTAAAATTCGACATTACAAACACGGTTTATGGCTCAATTTAAATCAACAGTTAAAATAGATCCCTCGGATATTCTTAAATTTTAAAGCGGATAACGTTAAATCCTAACATTATATAATTTTCAATAGATATGGTATATTTTGCATCTTTTCTATTTGGGAGATCAGAGAGCCGTTCCGTTATAATAATTATAAGGTTCAATCGAATTTGTGCTTTGGTATTGTATTCCAGACAGTCTCTGATTAATACCGTCCTCCATACGATACTTCAGACATTGATTTAGTAAAGTCTTCGATGTAAGAGCATACCTTGTTTTATAAAATCGTTTCCTACTGACCGATAACCTATGGAACATGTAAACTATTAAAGAGATTACAGACTAAATTGAAGGGCTTGATATACGGTCCTTAAAATAACAACAAAAAATACCCATTAACTTACTCAAAAGCCGGTCATTAAAATCTGGCCTTTCATTATTAAACCCATAAAATGTTAATAACACTCTAATTTTGATTTTTTGGGGTATTTCTCGTGTGAAGTCTATAATGAGCGACAGATCGAAATTAACCCCTTTGTAGTCGCTTAAGTGAGTGATAAACTTAAAAGCGCAAATGTCATCGAAACTATCTTGTAAAACTAAGGACAGTGGCCGTTTTAGACACATATATATACTGATACTAAATCAGTTTGTTTTTCATGTCGGAAAAGTGCAGAAGAATTAGCTCATCAATTAACAGCGCGTCAATCAATATTCGCTTTTTTTTGTATCCACTACAGTTGAACCTATTTAATAATATCTAACAGTAATACACGACCCTGCCATTGATAATAATTCCTGAATATTTATTAATGACAAATCTACTAGAAGCAATCATTCCCTGCAACCAGTACTCACGATGGAATCCGTTTATTTTCCGGTAGATTTTCATTTGATTTACTCCACATTATATTGCTTTCGGCAAATAAGATTAAACTGTCATATATGTTTTTTTAATTTATACTACATATTTGATTACAGATTAATTACATTGTATGTAATCAACTCTGCAAGTATTTATATTGAACGCTTACAATCATACCTAAATCACATTTACTGAATTCACGAACGGATTGCAATCACAAAGCAAATCGCTTGAAATATAATACCTAGGAAAAATTTATCAAAAATTAATGTACTAAATAACAACATTTCATTTAACGGAATATTGAATTGATGTGAATTTGAATACCAATAATTGAAAAGAGACGATGCAACTTGTGCCGTCATTTTTGTCCAGAATAGTTCAACCAATTTGATTTGATAAACTAATAATATTCATATTAGTGCAATTTAAATTCACACTGTATTGAAAATAAAAACAAAAAGAAACTGCTGCTGCTATGGATATTTATTAACCATAATCATAAAACCTCAAACGGTATTTATCGGAATATTTCTCATTGCAACTGGTCTATATTTAGGAACTGGAAAATCGCTAAATGTATCCGATGCCCTTATTATAATTTTAGAAAACGTCATTGTTCCGAATAGTAAGGTGAATAAAATGCAATGCAATGGGGTTACACGTCTTACTTTTCTGCAGTTATGAATATAAGACTATAAATACATGTATTATAACTCAAACTAAGAATATATTAAATGAAAACGCATGTTTGAAATGGTATATTTACCTATTTTATCTAATATTCTAACTAAATAGAAACCAGATATATGTACTGACCGCGAATTTAAAGGGACAGTGCCGACTCCCAATATATGTCACTTAATGAAATGAAAAGAAATACATGGACTTTAACGTCTGCTCCGACTTGGGTAATGAAAACAAGCATGCATCATACAGTGCGCTACTGGGGACATTTCTACCGGACAGATCCCAACCGCCAAGGGATCTTTTACGTTCTCTCAAATGCGTACACGGGACCTCGGTTTTTCGTCCCATCCGAACAACTAGACAGTTGCCCTTGCCAGACTCTCCGTCCTACACCACTGGCATGCGAAAACCACGCCGAAAAATTTGGATAAACATTTTCGGCCAAAACCGGGAGCGAACCTGCAACCCCAAAACTAGCGTCTTACCCTGGTAGCCATCGTTCTTTCCTTACAAAATGAAATGATGTTTAACGTCCTATTTTTCTTTTCCTAACCTGGGCTAATGAAGACGGGCATGCACCATGCAGCGTGCTGTGAGGGAAATTCTGCCCGGGCAGCGGCTCTACGGCCTACTCTTACATCGAATTCCAATTGACAATATGTACACGGTACCTCGATCTTTCGTCCCATCCGAACGACTAGACAGCTGTCCTTGTCATGCCCTCCGTCCTGCATCACTGACAAGGGGAAACCACGCCGAGTTTCCTTAGACACTAATGACTAATTCGTCATCTTCACAATTGGACGTTTGCTTTAAATACTTATACTTTTATCAACGAATACTCTTGAGCTTTAGGTTATGAAATTTGAGAAGATTAAGTTATAAATACAAGTAGGAAATAATCTGGATCAAAGCTGAATATTTCAATGACCCTTAGCAAAGTAATCGAAATAGAGTAATCTGTTTCCAACTACGTACACGTAAAGTACGAAAATTAAATTAAATTCTATAGCGTGACTGGTTTTCGCCATGTAATTACGATTTCGATTTATTCAATGTGTGGATTTAGTTTTGAAGCTTAATAATTGCCTTACATAAGTATTACCAAACACTTCAGTAAAACCAACTCGTATATCCTAGGGTAGTGGATATCATCTCTTTGCTGCTTATTGTATAACCATATTTTTAGGCAAATATGAAAAGGGTCGGGCTACATGTTTCAAGGGTTAATCTTGAAATACCTATATGATTACAATATTGATCATTTAAAACATGATGAGAGTTTATAAACTTGCAAGAAAAGTTGTGTTACCATATCATTTGATAATACCGTATTCCCCTTAATAAAATATCTATATTAATAACTGGATAATCTGATAAACTATCCATTAGTTACACACGAATCACATCATACGCTATACAGGAAATACTGTTTAGCATGTTCTTTAATTTACCACACAAAATATAAGATCATTTCATAAATAATTTTTGTAATGAACTAAAATCATGACGCATTCTATGAATAACATTTTCAAGTCTATTTCCTTTCCATTAATAATCAGATAATTTAGTTATTTGAAAGATTAGATGTTGGTTGGATTCTTAATGAGGTTCTCTAATAATATTTTGATAGAAACGCGATTCGCGTTATGAACCAGCTACCTCACCCCCATCCCAATTTTCTTTTTTGTATTTTAGGGGCATGTCTTTCTACTATAGGAAAGACTCTTGGGGTTAGAACCGTTCACAATATCATCATTATATTGTCCACCTTGTCAGTTATGTTTAAACCTGCAATATCCTTCTCCTTCATCTATTTTATCCAGTAATACTACCCTGCCCCCCCCCCCCCACACACACACACAACCCGTTTGAACCCACCCAAGAAATTACGGCAGGCCTTTGTTCTTCGAATTTGCATTATGAAATTGGACCTGCAAATCGATTCTCTGAAGAATCTAAAAGTTTAAAATCATTCTTAACATGTCGTCATTACGAGTACTTCTGTCACTTGGAGATTGTAGAAGTGTTTTTTAACACTGTGTACACTACAACCCAATCTACTGACTTACAAATGGCTAACTGCGAAGTGGCTGGCTACCTCGTCATAATGCTTCCATTATTATGCGCTAATTTAGCAGTTCCCGTTTTAAAAAAAACATCATTCTTTATTTCCAAATGGAAGTTTCAGGCTACACTAGGGTGACTTAATGAACCCCACGGGAACATATCTTTACATAATAGTGTAAAAAAAAGTTGTGGGTTATTAAATGAATGAGTTGTCTCTTGTGATATGGAACGTTTGCAATACCTCGTTTGCTGACTGAACAGTATTAACTAAGAAAGTGAAGCTCAGACTATGGTGAAGCTAAAGCTAAGATGTGAAGCTACAAGCCTAAGCCAAAGCCACTGGACAATGATGAACGGCTAGTTCCATTTTCAACCCTCTTGATCTATCCTTTTCAGGCTTGGACCGTTCCAGCCAGACCTCGTACAATGTGAGGCTAAATCTAGACCCATGTAGAGAAGTGTTATTTTGATACAACTTGTGGATTTGGATTATAGTGTAATGACAGAAAAATCATTGCGAATGTAGAATTGACTCTCGAGCAACATTAGGTTCAATTAATGTATTAAACATCCCAAGCCTTACATTATCCAGTGTCATAGGCTTGTAATAATTTGATAAAGCCGTAAAACCTCGGTGATTTATCTAACTTATGCTACATCCCAATGGGAAGATTTTTGGATGTCAAAGGTACAAGATTAGGAATATTGAGCAATACCTATTCAAACATCGACTAGAGATAATTTTGGCCTCTGGGAAATATCTTGGCATGGAATTGTGTTAGTAGGCAAAATGTCCTGGAAGGTAGACGTGGGTGGGGAGGAGTAGCGGAGCAGATGTGTCAGGGAAATATATCATCAAATGAAACATTTAGTCATTAATTTATGATGCTTTTCAAAACAATCAACTCAAAAATCATAACATAGACAATAGGCACCATGTTCGAACTTAGTGATCAAACCGAAAAACTAGATATAAATAAATTATGCCTTTTTTATGTGAAAACAGGAAACACAATAGTGAAATTCGTCTTAAAATGGTATTTTAGAATAAACTGGTAGTCGTCCGACAATAAAGAATCCGCTGTGCTCGTGAACATCGGGGTTCAGTTCAGTTCTTCGGTATTGTGTTCCTGTGCATACAGAACAAAAGTCATTCTTTTTATTGAAAAAGACAATTAACTGTTGGTTAACACAATAGATAACACTAATGAGTTTTATGAATGGAAGAAATTGAACGGAAAAAGCTACACGCTGGAGATTTGGTTCTCATGAGAATCCTTTTACAATGTTCTTTCATGGACATATTTAGCTTAATGTATGAAAAACAAAAGGTCACCATAAATGAGATTTTGACAGCTAAACATTAGACTAAATATTTATATTGACAAACGGATAAGGCATTGTTCTTGTTACTTCTATAAGAAAAATGTATGATTTAATTGTAACCCCAGTTAAAACAGGAACTATAACATTTCAACCATCTGAGTATAGGCAGTTTCATCATAAGTGTTCTTCATTTGTTCGATCAGAATTAATGATACATTGGAAAACTTCAATCATTTCAGAATGTAGGTGACAGCCGTGTCCCAGACTGACCAACGAAGTAGCTCCGACCCTCATGCTTCTGAAACCCGATGCTAAACATTCACCGTATTGTTGGCGGATGTTTTTATGCCTCCGTTCTGCGTCACTGACAAGGGACAAGAGAAAAACCACGCCGGAAAATCGAGATGAACTTTCTCGACCAATGCAGGGATCGAACACTCGACCTCCAGACTTGCGAGCCAGCGCCTTTCCTACTTAGGCATCGTGATTCCCCTATCTTGCAGTGAAGACATGTGTCCGAAAAAAGAATTGTCATTAGAAAAGGAGAGACACGCGCCTCCATATCCACACCTGTATCCATGAACTTAATGCATCATCCTGGCAAATCTAGCGCCTGCATGTCTGACTGATCTTATTTTAATTTAATTGACAATATCAGATACAAGCAATGAGATATTAAATTTCATAAATTATTATTGACAGCTGGTGGCCAAACATGTAAATATGTGAGGTAAAATATTTATTTAATATTATGAAAATCGATTCCCAAACAACTGAACATATATGTATGTCCACCAGCAGAGTCGATGTCCTTCCGGTTATAAATGCTTGTCATTAGAAAAGTCGGGACGCCCACCTCCACTCTTCGTATTCGCACCTGTATCAATGAACTTAATACATCATTCTGAGAAATATGGCGCCTGTATGTCTAATTGGGCTTATATAATTTCAGTTGAAAACAGTGAGACTGGTGTCGCCCGTCGATATCCCAAAGTAAATACATGTAGATGACACAGATTGATTAATTGCACATTTCTCTGTTTGAAGAGTATCGAGCAATCAAACTCAATCTAATCTTAAAGCAGAAAATGTTCACTGTAGTCAAGGTTCATCACTCTCCATCAGTTAAAATCAAAGTTATCTTGACCCAAACCATCGAACACCTGCTTAGTTTTAGCACAAAATGTTTATCATTGAACACAGTCAGGACATTCTACCGCAATTAAAATAAGAATTGTTATGTTCCAAAGTCTTGATCACACAACTTGCTTATCGCTACTTAGCCTAAGCAGAAATTATCATCGGTGAACTCGGTCAAGGTGTTGGTATAATGAATTTATAGTTTCATCACTCTCGTCAAATTAGAACTACAGTTATTGTGTTCCAAAGTCTCGAACATCAGTAATAAACATCAGTGTGAATAGAGCCACTCGGGTGTCACATCTAGAAAACTTAACGTGGTTTTGGCTCTGCTCAATTGTAAACTGTATACTATAATCTAAACTATTTAACATTTTATGAAACTCTGAGATGATTTCTTGAGAATCTCTCAATTTCACAGAACCTTTATCTAAAAACCATTTCCATGGTGTCTTAATTAAATTATATGGTATGAGAGGGTGGCAACAATGTTTGACAATGAATTCGGTTATGTTTGCATTTAAAATTCCTTCTCTTCTTTTTGATGAATTTGGGGGTTGGATGGCCGAATGGTTAGCACGTGCGTGCTGTATCATAAAGCCTGCCATTGAGTCAACTGGCGTGGTTTCGAATCCCCGGTTGTACGTGAAAAGGAGTAGGGTCGCCTGTCCAACCAGGTTAGTCCCGAAATGACCTAGTTTGTGTCGAGTTAACGTTAAACCCCATTTCTCTCTCTCGCTCTCTCTTTTTGATTAATTCAAAGAAAGTCTTCTACAGGGAATGGTGGACGATAACTTAAGTAACATTGAAATAAACATCCTGTCTCGCATATAAATCCCATCATGAATCACAATAGTATGATAAATAATAATATGTATTAGGAAATATTCTTCAGTTTCTTATTTTCCTTTCTTGTTAGTTTGAGTGAAGCCATTACCGTCAAATACATTCGTTTGATTTGATATGTTTGTTTTTTATTGCTTGTAGCCAGTTTGTGCTTGCAGCCTGGTTTGTCGAATGGTGATTGTTTGAGTATTGAATAGACTGTTGAATTCGACTAGTTCTCTAATTTGCATGGTATAAATTTTAATCTAGGATGTAATTCATTACAACTTGTTTAACAAAGAAAGTGACAATTTCAGCAAGATTAGAAACGATACACGTTTCTACTAGGGTCTAATTAGTCTAATGTTTGAGTATTGTTTGGTCCCACTGTTCGAACTATTGAATAGACTGTTGAATTCGACAAATTCCCTTATTTGCATGATATAAATTGACACGGGGTTTCAAACTGTGGTGTTATTCACCAGAACCTGTTTAACAAAGCAAGTGATAATTTCAAGAAGAAAAGAAACTATACACCTTTCTACTAGGATCTAATAGTAAGAATTTCGTCGATTCATCTCGCTTAATGAAATGCGTATTCTCACTCTCAACCACAAAATGGATTGCATAATAAGCACGATCTGTCAATAACCGCTCAGTTTAAAGGCACTGTTTATAAAACAATTTACCCGATATATAAGCAACTTGAATAGGTAATGCTTAATTGACTTGAAATTGATGTCTTGATAACCCTGTCTATATTTAACAGTAAGTTTGGAATTCTAAGAGGCAGAGGGATGGGGGATACAAACCCTTGAACCTGAGTAGAAGGGCTGGGCCCCTAAAGCGAGGAAAAGATTAGTTCATATCCCTTTGAATGGCACGTATGCGTAATACACAATTAAACGGTCTATGATACAAGAATAATTGCATAACATACGGAATCCAGCATAGACCGATCACCCAGTGAACTTCACAGCGCTGCTGAATTGATTATCGTGACCTTCGCGGACCACGCCTAAGGTGGGCTTTGAGTTTTGAGGTGATAACGTTCACACACCACAAGCTAAGTCATTTTGGTACTAAAGCATGGTTCAGTTTATTTAAATAATTTGCTTGTGTGAAGGGGTTATAATAGTGGTAGTAAACTGTAGGAAACGGAGAAACACCACGAGCTTGTACAGGCGTCACCTATTTCTTGTCACGTAACTGCTCAAAACAGAGACCCGTTCCATCCTCTGGCTCCACCACTCTATAAACCATTTAAATATACATCATATTTGCTGGTTTGGATAGTTCATATTCATGCGTTGAAGTAAAATATTGCACATAATTATTTATAGCTTTTGTTACAAAATTGGGGGGATATATAATTGCATACCCTCACGAAATCAATTAGCAATCTTATCACAGGGCTAGTAGACAGATCACAGGTGGTCAAAAGATGGCAGTAAACATGATAAGTCTAACAGACAGACAAAGGTCGTTAGGAAGTCATTAATCATCACAGCTGTCCCGAGTTACGCAAGATCTTGAATAGTAAAGCAATCTGCACGGGAAGCTTAATCTGTTATTATATAATGACCAGCTGCCAATCCCGGTCATAATATAATCTGAAATATAATACCTGGAATTAGTTGATTGGCCAATAACTATATGTCCGTCCAGGTTATTAACCCACCCCGACCGGATACTGACCAATCAGGTTACGGTGCATGGGTGTGGTATCGAGACTGCAAGGCTGGACATAGGTTCGGCCCAGTAATTAAAAGATCAGACAAACCGTTTTAGAATCAGTCGAGGCCAGAGAGCCGAGCTGGGAACAAGACGGCAACCAGACGAAAAACCCGGTCTATATAAGTAATGTTGTAGAACTATTGTATATGTGAAAAAGAAGAAATAAAACCATTGTTTGAAGTTATACCAGTGTTGTCATCAAAGAACCCGATTTAAGAACCAATACTGTCACACTTTTTTTATAATCTACAACGTGAAGTTTAAAACTTAATTTTTTTATATTTATTACACATAACGTAATTTCCTGCTTGCTTGTCCCCTAAAATATGTTGAATATATACTCTTCAAAAAAAGAAATACACAGCACATTTTTCATCATTTTTTTTATTTGGACGAGATCGTTGTTTCGATAAATCTTACTCGTTTTTAATGCCATTGTGTAAAGATACAAGAAATTCATTATTGATTTTAAAGGTAGGGTCACTAATTGTGACGGGTCATACTTTTTTCCGAAATTTGTTTTCGCTTGATTACACCAAGACACGACAGTTTAACAACTTGGAGGCCTGTTCGCGTGGAACCTAAATTTAAGGTCTTTAAAATCCTGGGGTTCTCGGTTTCCAAATCAGTTGCACATGTAAACACTCAACGAACCAAGTGATGCCACATCTGAAAGAAGAACGAAGCTATTAGGCGGTTACAAGCAGGTGAATCCCAGACAGATGTAGCCAGACTGTTGAATGTTTCCCTGGTTACCATTTCACGCCTTTGGGATAGGTACCGACAGCGAAGTTCAACACGTGACCACTCAACCTCAGTCCAAACAAGAGTGACTCCGCCTGCCCTTGATCGTCACTTCCGGTTACGTCAACAGCGACCTCTATTGCAGCAGCAATTCCTCGAAGGCGTAGAATCTCAGACCAGACAGTCTGTGAACGCTAACGTGAAACCAATAACCAGATTACGTGCAACACATTCCGTTAGAGCTGCTGTTTTGAAATACGCAGATACCGTCAAATCCGATTTCATTGGGTTCGGAACTGGGGGTATGGTCATAGCAACACCGGGGGACAGTTTGGTTCAGCTATGTGTAGCGGTACCTGTTGCTGCCAGGCGATGATAGAGCGAGGATATACCGACGACGAAATGTCCCATTGGGTTTCTTTTTTGGATTAGATTATATATCGTTATTTCACTCATGATCACAAACCAAAATGGACACATCCTTCCTATTTTAAACAAACTACATTGGTCACCTATGACATGGTTTGTTTTAGAAAGGAACAGCTTAAGTAGGCTATTATCAATGTTGACTATAGTTATTTGTTGTCTGCAGAATAATTGTCAGTGTTTATATTAATTAGTTTAGTCAAACACTAAATTCGATAGAGCCAAAACCTATCAATTTCTGTCTTATCACCATCTCGCCAGAACTGCAAGACGTCATCATAGTATGTGCACACTTTCCGCTAGGGCATGATCATGTGAATCAAACAACCTACATCCTCGTATAGTGAAGAATGCACGAGATCTAACCTTGTAAAGGTCACAACGGGGTTTTTCAAAGTATCAGGAAGAAACTAGCAACAGCAGTAATAAGACAGACGTTTACGTTTTCCGCGCTAAGCGTTCTCGGGAACTTTTCACGCTGCGATAAAATTCAAGAAATTTGTACCGTTTACATTACATTAACCTTGCACCACTTCTCACAGAAACCTTAACAACCCCATCAATGCCATCACGATGCTGTGGTCATGTGTCTTTTATTAATAGTAGGTATTGCCCTCTGGGAAAAGAGGCAAGCTTATATTGGCGCATGTGCAAATGGAACGTTCTTAGACCCGTTTACACCAAGAAACTTGAAACCAGTCATTAGCCCAGGTTAGAACCGTTCTCAGAACGGAGCGCTTACATTACCATAGCCAACTTGAAGTTATTCCCGCAATGAAGGTAAAATTAATGTCTTGAACTGAAAAACGGGGGGTCAGCAAGTTCAAATGCTTGGCATGTTTAGTGTATTCTCGCTGTGAAATGAATTATGATTGAAAATCACTAATTTTTCTAATAAAGATGGAACTGATATAATTTGAACATTAAGTAATCGATTAATGTTTCAGATTAGGTAATAGACGAGTGTATTTGGATTAACGACCTATTTATTGGCTGCTCTTTATATATGTTGTTTGAGTACCAGATGCAAGTGTGATCTAATAAAGATGATTAATGTTGAGTTAGTATACATTACTCTTGTAATGGTATTCAGTTTGAGATCACACGTGCATTAAATATAATCAAGTTTTTAAATATATTCATACAAATCAGCGGAGGACATGTTAGCAGAATATTAATGATACATTATTCAAGAACTAAATCTACTTATTGATTAGACATTTATTAAGTTGCCAATAAGGCCATTATTTAGATTTCAATACGATTGGCATTTAATGATTTAATTTAAAGATGGATAATCAAGAATTTGTTATCGTAACAACGGTAGCGATAACAATCGTGACCACGATATTATGCAATCGACGATAACTCCGCTCAGAAAGAAGTAAATTGACTGGCATTTTCAACATATGCCCTTTCCATTGTCTATTCTTTAACTATTATAGTAAGAACTACCAAGTTTTTCTCTAAATCTTACATAATGTATCTTTAACCGTAGTGCATTACTTTGAAATTGACAGAAGTATATCAGTGACGAGACGAGATCATAATTAGCTTATCACAGGGACCAGAAAAGACTCAACAATTTGATTACCAATTAAAGCAAATACTGTCATACAGGTTTTAAATTCGTTATGAATGAAGGTGTTTAGATTTGTCCAACGCTAAAAGCAAAAGCGTTGCTTTGAACAAATTGCTGCTTTTAACGGACATAATACTGGTTTTAATGAGCCAATTGTTGCCTTTAATGAACACTCAGTTGTTCGTCAGGGTTATATAATTACGACGTCAATTCCCGAAGCAGTTTATCATTAGTAGGCGGGGCGGGGCGGGGGGGGGGGGCAGCATTAGCTAGGGATTGACATCAACTTCCATCAAAGGTGGTATCACAGACTAATATAAAACCGACCATGTTTAGGGTTGGTTTGGACCAAATTAAAAAAGTCTTTTAAGAAATGGTGAGATTCATATTAGTAGCAAGATAAAATTCATAAGTGTTAGTTTTATGTATAAGTATAGCCACGGGGTGTCTGGTACTACTTGGAATGTGATAAGTCAGACATCAGTACAAAATTACAGTTTATCCCAATGAACATAACACATTGCCTCAGAAATTATTTCAATTAGTACCAATGTTTTATTGAAGTTACTATTGAGTGTGTGGGCGGGGGAGGGTAATTGTCAGAAACAAAATAAAAAGTATTCATCAATATGATTTGCTTTCTTTCCCACTATTGGTTCCCAAACCAGTAATTTAAAAATAGTTCACCGCAACTAGAGTCGTATATTGTGTATAGGGGCGAATCAATCATATAACCAGGCGATCCCGGTGTTGACATGGACAGTTTCTCGGGATTGTCCAGTCCCCTTTCAACTTGTTAATGGTATTGGACAATGGGCCTGGAAAGCAAAAGCTACTTGTCGTTGGGATAGGAAGAAAAGTCGGGTGCCATTGGCATCACTTTAAAGCGACTCCCCCCTGTCAATTGGATATCGAAATAGAAAAATACGCACTTTTATATTATTCCGGTCGAAGCAAAAGAAACAATTGACATTAGATGTGAATTGTTTAATTCACTAAGATATTCTTTATTCAAATTCCAACTATTAAAGCCCCAATAACACTCTTGTTGTAACTGAATAATATGTCCCAACCTTCATTCTGGTCAACAAATCGTATTATTTTAGAATATTCCAATTAAATGATGTTATAAATTTCATCTTAACACACCTATTTTAAAAAATTGGAAAAATTCAACCAATTGATTTGAAAAGTCTAACGTAAACCTTTTCAAATGTGACTTGGATTTTAAGATATTTTCGAACCCTCTGGACAAGTAAAATAGGTTGCAATGGATAATTTACACAACAGGTAGGGCACTTAAACATCTAGTACTTAGAATAAGGGTATTATTTATTTTCTGGAGCTACCAAGCCAGCAAGAATGTTATTGTCCCTTTAAGGTTATTTACGTGCACGCCAATTTGTATACGGGACCTCGTTTGTTCGTACAGTCCGAACGACTATGCGTAGTCTCTTGTAAGGCCCCTGTCCTGCCCCACTGCCAAGGGGGGGCTACTCCGGCAATCAGGATGAACTTTCTGTCAACACGTGGGATCAAATACGGATCTCCAGCTTAGCGAGCCAACGTATACGTTCTATTACATCCGAACTGTCTTTTAGCGTCAAATTGAAATGTAATGTAATTTAACGTCTTTCTTCAGGCTCTGTTCTCTAATTTCACATTGCATGTCGGCTTTATCCAGTTTCGTGACACAGAACACACTGTGGTATGTCCCTTGACGAGACATTTCTCGGTAGTCATCATATTTGTCTCTACATTAACTATACCTTGTACTGTATTAATTGATTATGGCTGGATTACAAGGATAGATCTATGTAGTTTCCCTCCAATGAGAGGGTATGATTCCTTTAAACCCTGACCACCCAGCCCATATTACCCATTCTGGAAAGTTCTGAAACACTGGGAGCCGCGGTGGCTCAGTGGCATGCTAACTTAGAGGTCTCGCGTTCGATCTCGGTGTTTGCCAAGAAAATTTATCTGCATTATCCGGTAAGGTTTCATCGTGCCAGTGGTGTAGGACAGTTGACATGCACGTCAGTGTGTTCATGGACCTATAAAAACCGAGATCCCCTGTACACACTGGTGCACGAGTAGGGCAAATTTTCCCTCATCGCCCATTGTTTTCATTTCTTTAAAAAAAAAAGAGGTGTGATAAAAATGACAGGTGTCAAACCATTTGGTAGCGGTCTGTTGGTTTCCATGTACATAGTTAATAATACTAATTGATTTGATAATAAACATTAGATAAAGTAATTTACTTACTGTCTCCCTCGATAAAGTTGCGTATCCACAATTGATGGAACGCCATGCATTGACAAATTTTTAGCGTAATGGGTTAATAATTTTTTTACGGGTATGGGTTTCTTCTCGGTATCTTTTACTTCATCTTCCGACATTTTGTTTGCTTATTTCGTATGCCTTGTGAACCTACTGAATCACTTGGAACAAATACTTTATATAACCCAAAGTTAACTTTCAGTCAATATCAGCCAGCCGAACTTCATTCATGATTAGAACAGCAAACATTCGCGAAAGCTGCTGCCTTCTTAACTGTAAACCAATGGTTTTGGGTGTTATAATTATTAGGCCCGCAGCCAAAATTTCTAGCGTGACATTCCGGAAAGATTGTAACACCATGCAGCAGGAACCCTAATTCGAGAGTCTCAAGAAAAATGTTTGTAATAACACGATTTATGGCTAATGAAAATGGTTTTAATCTTATTATAAAATGGACATAATTTAAATTTCTTCATCCCAAGTGAAGAATATGGTAATGGTTGCATTTTGATTTAAACACACGTGCAGAAAACATAATGGACAACGCAATTTTGTGAATTTATGGAATATCAATAACAGTATTTAGTTTAATAATTTATTTGATAAACTAAATGGTCTATATAAGTTCTCAAAAATTATTTGTACTGTAAAATCTGTAAACCCCATTTTCAGATAGGATTAGAGGCTAAAGTTCTAGCAAATATTTAAATTGAAACAAAGCATATAAAAATATAATTTTTTCACTAAAATATCAAATGGAATTTGTTTTATGGCTAACTATTCTGCACCAATGAATGTAAGGACCATAAGCATACGCCATGCATTATAGTTGTGTGTATGTTGGGGGCGGGGGGTCAATCAAAACCATGAACTGTGACTCAATGAAAAACTTCATGATCTGGACCATTCGAGGAAAAGTAAAAACCCTATAAGCTACCATTGGTTACCCAATAGACAGGTTTCCAGTCATCTAAATATCGAATGGAATTCATAAGTAAGTAATAGAAATCATTTCCTTCGATTGTGGAGTCAGCGACCATTTCACACACAACCCATGTGTGAACCAAAGACAAACAAGCCAACAGTTAGGCTGATGTCCCCACCGAAATCCCAAAATAAATAAATGACACATATTAATTCATCACACATTTATTTTTTCCAAAAGTATCAAGCAATCAAACTATACTTTAAGTTTAATCACTCTCTATCAGATAGAATCAAGGTTATCTTGTTCCAAAGCATTGACCAATGAAATTGCTTTGCTTTGGCTGGCAATGTTTATCATTGACTCAGTCAAGACATTCACCTGATGAACATCCACATCACGTTTAAACATTCTACCTCAATTAAAAGCAGAGTTATGTTCCAAAGTGAACAGTCAAATTGCTTATCGCTCCAAAGCCCACGTAAAAAACTCTCGCCATCAAACTTAGTTAAGGTAATGACATAATGAATCTATATTTGGAGTTTCGTCGCCCTCACTTCATTATTACCAAAGTTATCGTGCCCCAAAGCATCAACCGTAAGCAGACAATACTCATCTTCGATAAGAAGGAGAGTTATTGTGTTTCAAACTCTCTGCCAATCAAATTGCTTATCGCTCTGCTTGCTCTGAGCGGAAAATGCCCATTATCGAACTTAGTCAAGGCATTGATGTAATGAAACTATACACCAAGTTTCATCACCCTCACTTAATTAGAACTAAAGTTATCGTGTCCCAATGCATCAACCAATCCAATTGCTTATCTCTGCTTACCCTAAGCAGAAATTGCTCATCTCCGAACTCCATCAAGGTATTGACCTAATCAACACATGCACCAAGTGTGAACATTCTAGCTCAATTAGAAAGAGAGTTATATTGTCCCAAAAAGTGTGGCGGACTGACAGACGGAAAGAATCCAATGTAATAGTCCTCCACTTTCTTCGAAAGGCGGGGGACAAAAGGGTAGTAGGTACGCAAACTACAACAGGAGCTTTCGTTGTTAACTGCTATATCGTCTTTATACTGTATAGAAGCCGCACCCTTGGTTCAAGCGAAAATGGTAGTTAGGCAATGCCGCTCCACTGTCCACCAAGGCACAACCAATATGTAACGAGTGCGGTGATGCTCAGCCAGAAACTACTTCCCACCATCCCAGATGTCCTAACAATGTTTCATATTTACCACGCGTCCCCGGAAACAATAAAATGGGGTTTAACGTCCTACTTTTCTGCACCTAACCTGGGCTAATGGAAGACGGGCATATGCCATACAGTGTGCTATGAGGGATATTTTGTCCGGGCAGCGGCGCTACTCTTATATCGAATTCCAACTACCAAGGATTCGTTTTAAGTGCACGCCAATGTGTAAACGGGACCTCGGTTTTCGTCCCATCCGAACGACTAGACAACTGTACTTGTCAGGCCCTCCATTCTGCATCACTGAGGAAACCACGCCGGAAAATCGAGATGAACTTTCTCGGCCAATGTGGGGATCGAACACCCGACCCCAGGCTAGCGAGCCAGCGCCTTACCCACTTAGTCACGTGATCCAATGGGTTAGATAGGATCGAGAATGGTACTGAAAGCTTCAATTAGACATCACAACTCAAAAATGGCAACTGGGCCTTTAACTACGGGGGTGGTTGCTGGCAGTTACCCCCTGCCATCCAATTCCTGCTACAACTGGGCTTGTTTCTCAATCAAGACTTGTTCATTTGTCTAGGACATCACCCGCCGACTAGAGCAGGTCTTAACACCCAATAGCGAACGAATTCACGCTAGTTATATCAGGCGCATCACTCATCCGACTTTCTTAAAAGATAAGTGTTTGTCAAAATGCATAGGAAATTTATTTCGCTTATAAATGGCAACATTCCCAAAGTAATTACTTTTAAAGTAATAAATATCAAGCTCCTTCAGAATACTGTGAATCAAGATGAAAGTTTAGAATAAACAAATTGTTATTGCTTGTGGATTAAGTAGAAATTGTTTTCACTGTACGGAGACGAATTGATCAGCAGATAAAATAATAGCACGAAATATAATTTGATCAATCACGAAAGCCACTTGTTGGGCATTTCTATGAGTATTGTCAACGCCAACAGAAATGAAATGGGGTTTAAAGTCCTAATGTCCTGCTTCGACGGACTTAATGAAGACTGGATCAGCGTCTGAGAATATTTCAGCGCTATGGACTACACCAGACTGTTATGCGTATCAATCTTTCACAATTATGTGGGGTTTGACTAATAATGAAAGGGTTTTTTTTAAAAAAAATCGACTTCCTCCCAGGGTTTTATTGCCGACAAGTGTTGCAGAAAGAAAACAATTCGAGACGATTGGCAACACCAGCACATAACTGGTTTTAACGTAGCTGCTATTTTGTACATTCTTCGAGAAATTGCTTAAGTGAGTGTAGCTACCACAAACACACAACACATAGCTTGAAATACGTAATTCTATCACAAACAGCGAAGAGTTGGTGACTAAACTCCAGCTCACAACCCGTCGTACGTGTTTTGATACGTGCGGGTCGTAGGGTTGGTGGCCGCAAGAAACCGAATGGAAATTGTCTACGGCCAGTCCGCGATCTTCTATGGTGCCGAACACACGCAAGTCTCACGCGCGGGTTTACTAAAAAAAAAAAATATCCCCCGTAGACGGACGTGCAGAGGGCTGTGAGCTAGACGTAAAATATTTTTTCTTCGTGGTAATTCTTTCTACATTTACGAAGCAATGTTTCTAATGGTGCATACGGCACAGTAACATTACCCTGGTGAAATCTCGCCAGATATCGCGTCGAATAGCCCTGCTCATCGCTTTCCTTACAATGATCTCCATACATGGAAATTGACGCTTGAGCACTTACGAAGTCGTGCTAATTCTTGTTAGGTGGCCATATTATATTTTTTTTTTTTAAAAACGGACAGAAATATTGATCAAAGTACTTAATTGTCTGTAAGGCATTTTCTTTATTTAAATGAGAATCGGTTTATTATATATTAAACTATGTAACGTGCACATTGTAGACAGTTTAATTGGAAATTAAGGGACTCTAGAGCCCTTGCGTTTTTGCAGTCAAATGATTACAAAACATGCCCAAAAGGAAGTCTTTAGAACCGTCCACATGTGGCTGGGGGCAAAACGAGAGACATCAGTAGCAAACCATGTTTTTTTTCCGTGTTTTCAGATTTTACACCACTAAGTGTGCCAGCAAATTCGTGTATCACGAGTTTAACATGATTTGGTAGTTCTACCCCTGAATATCTTATTAAAATAAAAAAAAAACTTACTTCCTTCCCCGGTATAATTTAGATCCTACTATGGAGGGAACCCCATGCATGGTCGAATGTTTGGCATAATGAACGAGCAAGTCGCGCACTTCAATCGCACTTTTGCCCTTGGTTTCTGTGACTGTATCGTCGTCTTCCTCCACGTATTTCTTCATCTTTTCTTCTGGTCCTACTGACTGAGACCTGAAATTATACAGAGACGGGGCATTTATAGACAAATTTATCTTTGATACCAATAATGCTGATTTTCACCTTAAAGGAGCTAAATCGCTAATACTTGTAGCCTAGAAATTGACCCAAATGGGTCGCAACGCATTAAATAATGTAATCTGATTGTGTATAAACTGATTTACATTGAATTGATTCCGTTTGACCAGAATTTCAAATCAGTTATGTCCAGCGAAATACGGCATGAGCCTCGACCGAATAGAAATTTCTTGTGTTTGGTTATTCCAGTGTATTGCGCATGCCCTCCAGACAAGTTATGGACTTGTCGTTTGACGTAAGTTGTGGAATATGTCTTGCCTCGTTCTTTCTGGTCACTTGTTACAAATAATGCTGAAACGCACTATGGTATACGATTTGTGTACCATTGGTAAAATGTTTATTTTATCTTAAATATTGGATATCAGCCTACCTTATCGAGATAAGATAACAACATCAATTTTTATTGGAATTGACAAATAATTCGTGTTTTCAATGTGCAAGACTTTGGATGGTATAGAGTTAGAGACTTAGCTACATTAATTATAAGTTTAATTGGTCCGTCGCTTAAATAAAAATGGCAAATTTTGTATGAAATAATCAGTGAAACAATACACCATTGGTCCGATGGTCGTACTGACCGAAATGGAACATAGTATTTTATTATTTAAAAAGCGAGAGATAACACAGAGCTTTGATACAAAAGTAAATCCTATAAACAAGAAATTATGTAGACACATTTTAGCCGGTAGAATTGGCGGTATTTATACATTCACAATTAAGTGTAAGTAATAACATTACAAACAAATGGACTAGATATTGTATTCTTTGACAATTTTAACTTCCAATAAAGCACAAATCATAACTGTGCTATTTTTTATTATGAGTAATCCAACATGTCTTGTGAATTTTGGATCGTTCTTGGCTATTCCTAAAAGAAAATAACAATGGCCATTTTTATATAAAAGTATATTAAAACCTACTAAATAAATAACTACGTTACATTGCCATTTTCAAGAACAACAGTTAAGAATGAAAGTTGGGCCGTTCTTGATTATTTTTTTATAATAGAAAATACCAATTTTCATTTTTGCATAAAAGTGTATTAAAACCTATACTAAATAAATAATTACATTTGGAAACCAGTTTCCAAAGCAGTCGTCAATATTTTTAATAGGAAATACAAAAATTATATAAATATTTATAGAAAGTTCTGAATATAATCGTAATCATTAATACAGAACAGTGTCGTAAAGACGGGAATGTCATTTTTCATAATAATTTTTCAATATGATCTTTGACAGGGTTTGTGATATCTCTGTCAATCAGGCCCATTCGCAAAAGTACTTTTTTATTGGGTTTACACTGTTCCTCGAAATGTCAATAAAAGAGTTGCAGGAATTAAACAAAAGAAACCTAGTAAAATATTTAAGAAGCGCCAGGGGTGCCAGTGCTCGACAATTATTTCATCAATATTTTTTAATTTTTATTTTATCGTTATTCTTCTCTACATATTACAGTTTTACTAGATAATTTAATTACTGATCTAAACAACAAAGCGTAAAACATGCCCACGGAATTAAAAGAAAATCAATTATTGTATTATAATTTGTGTTGATTACAAAGATAAACATGTAACACGAAATTTGTAATGAAAATA
Source organism: Patella depressa (assembly GCA_948474765.1). Lineage (NCBI taxonomy): Eukaryota > Metazoa > Mollusca > Gastropoda > Patellidae > Patella > Patella depressa. The sequence continues at coordinate 55,040,940 of OX419719.1, forward strand.
TAACACAATGACATAAGGACTCAAAACGGAAAACACGAGTTATCCTTATACATAACAGATTGATACACGGTTCAATTTCAACTCACAGATAATTAAGTTGAAGACAAGTTATATGTGACAATTCAAGAAAAACGATAAAAATAGAAATGGTCCGCACATTCACTTATTTTATCAATTCTGTACTTAATAAAAACATAATGTGTCAAAATTATATTCAGATCGTTCTTAAGCGTTTCTACCACCCTACTGTCTGTTCCAGGTAATACTACAACTCGAAAATCGCTTGTCATTTATTCAAATTATAATTAAAATGGCTAAAACTTCGTGTAATACCTGGAATGGTCATCCCATTGCTTTCTGTCTTGTGAGAACTAAGTTCAGGTCATGCTTTATGTCCTTTCTCCTATGAAAAATCGTTATTTGTTTACATCTTACTAATTGAACCTGCCATGTTTGGCCTAGTTATCTGGACGAGCCTACATGTAACTGGACAAGGGGTGCTTTAAGTCGTTTCACCCTACTTTGATTAGCAGTTGGTTGTTTCGTTCCAGTCGAATATAACTCTTTCGAAAGAGCTATTTACTGAATCCCAGACCACGGCTGTTTGTCCCACTAACATGAATATTTAGTCGCCGATCGTCCGAAGGTTGTAATTTTTTGATATCGATATAAGCTACATGTAAATTTTAACCCGCTATCAACGAAATTGTGGAAGGAGGCTGCAAGACATACTCAAAAGTAGTTACGGGAACGTAGCTTAAAACGTTGAGATATCCTGATGTGTTTGTTTTTAGCTACGATTGGATGCCTGCCTTTAGTTCCAAGTGGCAAACTCAGTTTCCTTATTAATGCACGTAACATCTTAAAAATAAGATAATTTTACACTATTATATCCAGTTAAACAGAGCTATAAAGTCACAGAAAACAAATTTCGGAATCATTTTACCAGACATATTTATTCAAACTTTAAATAAGGCTAACCTTTTACACCAATTTACTTATTTCTGAGAGTTCGCATGGTTATGGCATGTGCCGACTTTTCAAAATAGTTTTAATCTTTAAGTCACTCCAAATTTTCAAATGAGAATTTTTGTGCGAAATAATCAAGGTGGAAACAGAAAAAAAAACAACATATCAATCTGAACAAAAACAATATTGTTTCACACAAGCTTCAAAGTTTGAAACCCTAACAAGTATTATTGTCGCGAAAAAGACGGCCGAATTCTCCTTCACTAGACATGTGTCACATTTCTAACCGAATGCACCAAATTTGTAAAGTACCTGTCAACCCTAATGCGAAATGCATGTGCTCCATTTAACACACGTGCATTCGTAATGTTGATGTTATGAGAAAGTGACAATGTCTAAATATGTGAAATTTACAAGAGAATACTGGATTTTATCGGACTTCTAGTCATTTGGGCTAAGGGAAGAAATCAAAGGGACGTCAATTCCAGGTATGTCACAAAGTTTTAGCCATTTTAATTAAAACATGAAGGCATGGTAAGCATTTTTCGAGTTAGAGTATCACTGGAACAGACAGCCTATGTAATAATGACTGCCACCAATATTGTATTTCGATTTCCCCATTTATTTTAATGTTAATCCTCGTCTTTTTGACCTGTTCTTTCCCAGATTGTCGTGGGGTTGAACGCTTTCTACGAGACTGAGCAACACGAGGCAACCTCTTGCTCAAAACATGTATAAAGTTTATCAATCATGGAAAACGTGAGACACACAAACCGCAAATAGTATACAAGTAAACATTTCAATGTAACCATCCTCACAACTCTTGTATCCTTCCGCATCCAAATCATGAATATTCACCTAAAACTATTTAGAAAATGTATGCAAAATCTAACTATCTCGTAATTACAAGATAATTATCTTGTAGTAATTACGACATAATTAGAATATTTTTCATTTGGTTGACCCTAATGGCGTTCCGGTAATGGTAATTACGAGATAATTTATTCCAAGGTCGCCATATACTAATTTATGGAATAAGTAGGCCAACACGCCATTTACATTTTCGGAAATTTTTATTAACCCAAGCCAGCGAATTTTTTTTACAGCCGATCAGGAATGGGCACTCGATCATGTGACTCATATAGGAGCCATTTCGGAAGTTATATCTACATGTATGTCTACGATTGGCTTTTACAAGTGGTGCGCTCGACATACCCTGAACACGGACGGACGAGCGGATTTTCTGAATAATTTTAAGATAAGTTTCCGTCAACAGAATAACCAAAGCAATCCAATCGACCTATTAATCGTGTGACCTTTTTTTTCTCTTCTCGAAAGTAAAATTGCAGTACTTTCGTTGTTGTAATATACAATAGTCTGAGTTTCGGTAAACTATAGCTATGGAATATAAAACGAAATCAATAGATTTTAAAACTAAACTATCGGGGACTTAAAACGAATAGTTTCTTAATATTTCCATATCTTCATTTAACTACTGTCTGGTATATTTTTTTAAATAATGCGTGATTTCTAAAGACAGAATTTGTCAATTTATGTTGAATCAAATTGATTGAATAAAGACTTCATTTGTTTTGAACTAGAGAGTAGCAGTTCAGATTGAATTGTGTTTATGATAACTGCAAGCAAAGTCTGCATTTTCAGTGTGGGCAATAGGCATATCATATAGTATCCAAAGTTGTGCTCGCATAATAACCGATTGTCGGTGATCTATCTTGTACAAACAACAGAACAGGCAAGAGATAAATTATTAAACGGATGAGTTACTAATGAATGACGATGGCTGTTTCGTATTTGTTGAGATCGAAAATATTGCACTTCGTAGACAGAAAGCATACTATAGGATCTGTTGATCACGATTTTTAAATTACACAGACTTGTCTATAACTTAAGTTTTATTTCTATAATATGGGAGTAATGTATTGCTTCTCAGAAAAAGGTCCATCTAGATTCTAGATGATAAATAATGTGTGAGAACCATTTCAAAATGCTTATAAACAATTTCATAGTACCGAAACAGCATTGATGCGGATTTTAAATGATACTTTAATGGAAATTGCTAATAGAAAGAAAACGTACATTATCTGCTGATTTGGACACCGTGTATCCTTCTATTCTTTTACGTAGACTTCATTTTTAATTAGGTATTTCTGGCTGTGCATTAAATCTTTTGGAAAGCTATCTTGTGGGTAGACAACAGTGAATTTTAGTTAACTGTAAATCGTCGTCTGAATCAGTATTCATTTGTATGCCGATGATACTTAATTATACATTTCAGTTACACCTAATTGTCCATCTTCTTTCAACTTGAGTACTGTATTAGTGAAATTAGAAAATCGATGTCAAAAAACTTTCTAAAATTTAATGATGATAAAACCGAATTATTTATTTTGGGGTCGAGGCATCAACTAAGTAATTCTGCACATGTAATTGTGATATATTTCCATCTTTGGTAGTTTTATAAGTATGGGAGCTCAAGTAAATAATATTCGTAAATTGTAAATATCAGAAATATAGGTCAAATACATACATTTGTAACAGTAGATGACACGAAGTCACTTGTTCATTCCCTGATCTCTTCTCGAATGGAATACTTTAATTGACTTTTAGTTGATTTACGGTTAAAGCTTATAGATAAATTACAAACAGATGATCTCCGGACCCTTGGAGAACGGCATTTGGAATCACATTGCAGTTAGAATAACTTAGGACGAGTTCATATTTGCGGTCTTCACGGTAAGTATGAAGACAGTTGGGATGGATTTCTTGTCTTTAACGTCACATAAACAACTAATATCAGATTATAAAATTCAGTATACCTCCATACAGAAGTAAATAGCTTATGAACAGTTCTTATTCCAGGAATTATTGTAACATTCCGAAGTAAATTAGAAATGTGTTATCAATACACGTGTGGGCATTCCGGGGTTGTTTATCGTTCTATTATCAATATAAATAAAGTGTTATATATGACGACTTCAGTATTCATTGACGGGAATGTGATACTTACGGAACACACGGTAGCGCCGAGCTAATTCCGATAAGGGATAGATATTATACCAATAATAGCTATATCAGCATTGAATACGCAATACCAAATCTGTTTTATCATATAAAGGCGTATAACTCTATCGTTAGTAGGTGATATAGGTCTTTTAAGAGTGAACAAGAGATTACGTAGCTAGAAGAGGAAACTGTTTTAATTCCAACAGTTACCATTATTATAAATCTGATATTAATATAATCTTAATATGTAACATTCATTTAAACTAGCAATGGTATTTAGTTTTAAATATCTTCGTTGGTAGCATCGGAGATAGTAATATTTTAAACACATCTTTGATTACTATGAAACGTTGATACGTAACCCATTTGTGAAGCAGGGGGTAATTCTTAAAAGATATCCTCGCCGATATAATTTGCTTTAATCTGATATGTAAATTATGCACATAAATTGTTGTAACAAAAGATACCGGATCTTGTAGAGAAAAAAACACTTGTTCGAAATATTTAATTTGTATTTAATGTCACCCCCGTGTGCTTTGGTATATTGGTCAATAAATATCGTACAGATTATAGCGCGAACTTTCGGACAACAATAGCACAACAGTTTTTTTATGTACCTCATGCTAGGAGTTTATAAGAACATTACAGGCATCCATTACTATAACACTGACATAATATAATTATTATCTAATTTCAGTCAATTAATACAGCCGCTGTTGATTAATTTTTGTTTTTGCTTACCATGAAAAAACCAGTTAGCAGTTTACATTAATAATAACAAGAAAATATTATGTTCAGCTTTTTGTTCATTTTTTGGGGCGGGCCAAAAAGAGCGCCTTTCCGTCAATAGCGTCCACAGTAGTTCACGAAGTTAGGGGAAAATATGTTATAACTAGGCACATTCTACGTATAAATCCAAAATTTAAATGACTTCATAAAACTTGAGTAAAAAAATGATAGTTGAAATATTAAAGGGACAATCCCGATAAGAACAGAGTATCAAAAATTAAAGTCCGAGCCTTTATGAAATTTATGGACCAAAATATAGAGGCATGGTGTATTTACCTTGGCTCAAAGTTTCAGCTCAAAATATTGAGTCGTTTTGACGTTAACGTCAACACTGCTTATCCGGACACGTAACCCTTTTAAGATTTTGGGTCAATTTTTCGATTGAGTGACCTAATAATCGATTCCCGTTTCTTGAGAGGTCTATACAGTGAATGACCCATGTACTGTACTTGATAACAAAAGGTAAATTTCACCTACATATCATTTTTATAGAAAAAAGTCTGGTTTTATCCAGATACTGTATAATACAACGGTCTCCATTTCCAGATGAAGACTGTCAGGTTTAAGTTATTTACATGCATATCACAAATATCGAGTTAGTTGGTCGGCCTTAGGTAATGGGATATAAGGGATTTTAACACAAAATTAAGCAGTTTTATTACCCAAAAAGTTATCGGGATTGGCCCTTTAACAAAGAGCGTTGTTTTGTCATTTAGTTGCACACACCGGGTAGTGCTGGCGAGCTGTATTATAAAGCCTGTCCTTGAGTCAACTGGCGTGGTTTCGAATCCCCGGATGTGCGTGACAAGGAGTAGGGTCACCTGTCCAACCTCTTGGGTTTTCTCCGGACCCTCGGGTTTCCTCTCACTGCTAAAGACCCCTAAACGCAATCGAATTATTGAAATAAAATTAAAACATATGTTAGTCCCGAAATTACCTAGTTTGTGTTGGGTGGACGTTGAACCCAATTTCTTTCTCTTTCTCTAGCACACACAGTATTGTTGAAAGTGATGGACAAGGAAAGATATGTTATAAATATGCATATTCTACACATCACATCCAAAATTTAAATGATTTTTTAAAAGAAATAATGTAAAAAATATGGGTCGAGGAAAGACATTATAAATATGCATATTCTACATATCATATCCACATAAAATCCAAATTTTAAGAGAGTGCATAAAACAGACAGATAAAACCATTTGCAAGTCAACTTGACAAATGGTTTTATCTGTCTGTTTTATGCACTCTCTTAAAATTTGGATTTTATGTGGATATGATATGTAGAATATGCATATTTATAATGTCTTTCCTCGACCCATTTTAATACGAAAACATAGACTTATCATAGGTATTATACAATTCACTAGCATTATCTGTCTGTAATTAACCGGTCCTCAAAAAATGTTTTAACACAGATAGGGCCTGAATGTGTCCGATATTGCAAAATTGACCCTTATGTTCTTGAACAAACTAGGAAACAAATATATCCCTCCCGCATTTGAAATAAACCATAAAATGTGGCCATTCAGAAAATACCTTCATTAAAAAAACATTATGCTGTACACTGATAAATGGATAACTACTAATTCAAAAATCATTTTGTGCGTGAAAATATGTTAATATTAAAGAACATTTCAATTGACAACAAATTGAAAACATATCAGGCGTATGAAACGGTTCATAAAATCTCCTCGACCTTGGCGTTGAACACTTTCCAACAATAACTTAGTTCAATTAATAACAACTTGTATAATTTAAATCGATAAAGCGATGCTTGGTGATTCGAAAACATTGAATAGGTATAATATGAATCACGGATTATATACTGATAAATGAATATTTGAATAAATAATAATATTGCAATGTGTAAATTGATAAGGAATTATATTGATTAATGCGTAGTTAGGAATATGTGTCCACATGTTGCCACAAATAATAGCGAACTGGATATTCCATGTGCTACGAGGAACATTTTGTCCTGCCTACTCATATCTGGAGTTCTAACTGTCAAGGGTTCTTTTATGTACAGACCAATGAGTACATGGAGCCTGGATTTCAATCGCATCCGAACGACAAGGAGAAAATACCAGGGATTGTCATGTTATTACGCGAGCGCCTTTTCCAAATGAAACACCGCGACCTCCTTAATTGATCAAATTAATGTAAATAATAAACTTCAAATACAAAGCAATTGTTGATTATGGTTTCGAGTGGTATAGTCAGGAATCACCGCGTAATTCACAATAATAGGTGGGTAATTTTCCTGTTAGCGATTAATAACTGTTGCTCTTTTTCCTAATATGTCTGACATGGGATATATGAGCCAACAAAGAGATTGTTGAACATAAGTAATTATAGTTCAGCCATGCTAAAGTGAACCAATTGCCGCCTGTCTGTTCTGTGTATAGTGTTATTTAGCCCACGGTCATCGTTTAATATCAAATGCATATGTAGGAGGCGAATGTTGAGACATATTTATCATACATAACTTTAGAGAATACTTTCATCGATGTCTTTAATTATACTCAAGTCAAGAAAGTGATATTGAACGGTTTTGCTTTAAAAGAATATCACATAAATCGCTCAAGATATCTTGATGAAACTTTGTATACGTATCAATGGTTTATTCTGAATATGGTTTTTGGCACCGTTCCTTGTTTAGAATGACGTCAACCTTTATTTTATAAAACCTCATACTTGATGGCAACATAAAAATAAATTTATGTTTAAGATTTCATATTTGGGAATTGTAACACACATTTTAAACTTCTTAACAAACACCATAGTTCTGCTCGTGTGTGCATCTCGTTTGCAGTCAAGGGCGCGGAATATACGATGATTAAACAATCATACCTTCTCTCATACCATTCGTTTCTATTATGATGCCAATGTTAAACAATAGACATGCATATTCTTTGTAACATTGTTTGCAACGTTGACGGGGTCTATCCCATGAACAGTTAGTGTCTGGTGGTGGATGGGGCAAAGTAAGTGTTTATTCTCGTACCCACATTCAAAAAATGTCGACAACATGTGTAATATAAAATTTAATAAACAAAAAATGAGGTTTAACGTCATACGTTTCTGCGTGCTCCAACCAGGCCCATTAAGATGGTTTTGGATATAATGGCTGTAAGTAATCGGTAGGTCTTCAAGGAATTGGTAAGTCTTCAAGCAAAGAGTATAACAGGGGTTCAATCGCCAGGAACCAAGAGGTCTCCGTGCAGTGAGTATAGTGGTTTAATAGTAAAGAACCGAGGTCTTCAAACAATGACTATACAAGGGGTTCAATCGTAAGGAATCGGATAGTCTTCAAGCAATGGGCATAACAGATGTCCAATCGTAAGGAATCGGGAGGTCTTCACGCAATGACTACATATAAGGCCCTCGTCAGACCGGGTTGGTGTCATTACGGCGATGCTGCGATCGCATCGCGACCTGAAAATGCAAACGTGAACACAATGCGAGACAATGTCTCAGAAAATTACTAACTTGAAAAAAGCCGCGTTCTCAAAACTTTGAAGACCAGATCGCCAAATCTTGGCGTTTGTTTTGAACGTGATCAAAACAAACGCCGTGACTCGGCGATTATTGGCGATCTTGATGCGCTCTGGGACCATTTTCCCTCGCCGTAACAGCGCAATAAGGACTCCGAACCGGTCTGACGGGGCCTTTATAGAGGTTCAATCGTAAACATATAATGCGGTCACATTATATTTGTTGTTCCTCATCTACGATAGCTGCTCTGTTACGCTGTATTAGTTACATTCATTTGCAAAGAGAAGTCGTGGTGACTTCTGTTCGAAAACATTTATTGAAAAGCACGAATGTGTTAATTTTGAATCCCCGTAGACTTTAAATAGGCATTCTAAGAAAGGTCTTAATATGATTATATCCAGTTCTAGTATTTTGCATCTGTTCTAAAACCAAATCTAAGTTTAAGGCGGTTTTTTTCTCGAAAATATATATTAACATTCCGTACGGCGGAAAAAGCACATTGGCGTAATCGGTGGATAAACAAATAATTTCCCAATTGAAGTGTTTTACAGGTAAATCATGCATTAAAATGGTTACATCATTTTTCAACTATTAATTCACAATTACCCAAGTGAATCTACTGACCTGTTTCCACCACAGTTTTTTTCATGAGCGTTTGAAAACCAGTAAACGGTTTTATAACACGTAATTCTGCGTATTTTCTAATTTGACACTCACATTGTGATGACTGCATAAATATATCACGCCAAATCAGAGTATCAACCACGGATTCTGTCAGTGATATCTTAGTGCGTGCCGTCTTTATATGCACACCCTGACTGATCACGCCATCGCACACCTATTCATGGAAGTCGATTATTTTGGATGCATAGCGTAACCCAGAATGTTCAATTACCACCCAAACGTTTCTTTAAAACCGTTTTCGGTAAAAAACCACGCGAGATGGTTTCGTCTGATGTTTTGTTATTGTATAGCTTAATAATGTGGAATCACTAGCAATCAATCTAAATTACTTCTGTGCTACCGTCTGAAGGATTGCATACCTAGTAACACAAAGTGAACCTCAATATCATGATTAAATGACCTTGGTAACGAAAGAATTAAACTGAATTGAATTCGAGTCGTACAAGCGCCTCTTATCAAGTAATAAATTAAACCAAACAAACTTGATTTTTTCTTCCCCCTCTTACAATTTCTACAACAAATCAAATCGGTCGTTAAACGCGTAAATCTCAATTGCTCTTTCAAACAGTCATACTGATAAACTGGAATAATGTTGGGTTTTCCCATTCGTTGATATATCAACTTTGGTAACACAATAATTAAGTTCAAAGCAAAAAATCATTGGCGACATCTGCATATTGCAGGTCTTTCTTCAGGACTGAAATATTATAATACTAATAAACACAAAAAACATATTATTGAACACAATTACTATTTTAATTAAAGCGACGTTTCGTTGAGGTTTCTCTCCACGTTTTCAAGTGAATGATAATGAAAATAATGTACAGAGGGTTTATATACAAAAACAAGTAAGACCTATTAACATTTATTAACATGAAAAGACCTTAATCAACTCTCGATGTCATCTTATGTGTCGGATTGTCACTGAATTTGAATCTGATCTGCTGCAAAATGCTCATTGATGATTAAATTAAAATATGGATAATCGATACCAGGTTTCTTATCGTACCGACTTTAGTAATCAATCGCTAATATCTCGATTCTGAGTGGAGCCATTTCACTGAGACTTTCGGCATCTTCTCTTTACATTATCTAGTTTGTCACTATTATCTGATCTTCCATAATGTATCTTTAAGAACTGAGGTAAAACTGTGAAATACGCGCGCAAGCCGATTCGATTCCAATATCTACTAGTAGTTCATCTGTAAACACCTAGTAAATATCTAGTAGTCCTACTAAATATCTACTAGTCCAACTGTAAATATTTACTAGTGAATAACTACTGGTCCAGCTTTAAAGGCCGTCTAGTAAATATATAGTCGTTCAGCAGTAAATACCTACTACTAGTAAATATATACTAATCCAGATTTAAATAACTACCCCATACCTACAAGCCCAGCTGTAAATATCTGCAAGTCCAGCTGTAAATATCTACAAGTCCAGTAGTAAAGACCTGGTAGTAAATATCAACTAGTCCAGCTTTAAAGACCTGCTAGTAAATATCTACTAGTCCACCCAGATATAACCATAATATCAAAATGCTCCTTATTGATTATCAAGCTACGTGTATGTGACCTACCCAGATGCCCCTTCATTTTACTATGACCCATATAAGCTCTTTGCCATTGCCCATATTGATTATCAAGCTTTAGAACGTGAAGCTAGTTGAACAAGATACCTTTTTGGTGATGGCATCCGTATATTAATACCCCTGTTACATAATGACAGATGTTATAGACACTTCGTGCCTTCTTGACACGTGAAATGGATTTCAATATCAACCTGTATCATATAGACACCCCTGGCGTTCTTGGTAGCATTCCTTATGTCATTATGTAACCTTAACTTGTTTTATTTAACTGTCTAATAAGCAAACTCTACCGAATGTTAAAGGTGTCTAATACGATCCTACTACTACTACTACTACTACTTAGTGTTTAACGTCTGCTTCCACATAAGTGATATCGCAGACAAGACTTAGGAGAGCCGAAGCTGATTCCTGTTTTTTAGAATATGATTTTGCAATCTTTCCATTTGGCTTTAAGCCATGGATTGGGTTTAGTGGAAAGTTCTTCCCTTTATTTATTAAAAAACATATCATTTGGTAGATGATCTCGTTTGCTTCTGGGTTGGTTGGTGTCATCGTTTGGGGTTAGTGTTTGGGTGCCAGGCCCGTCTTATCGTGGCCCCCCCCTTACTCCACTATCCCACTCTATGGGGTTGGTATCAGTTTTATTTACGAAATAGTGTTTAGGTGCCGAGTACGTCTGACCGAAACTCCCCCTTACTCCACTATCCTGCTTAGTTTGGTAGATGTCATCTGTGGGATTTGTGTTTAGGTGCCAGGCCTGTCTCACCGTGACCTCCCCTTACTCCACTATCCTATTCTGTAGGTTTGGTGTCTGTTTTTTGGCGGAATAGTGTTTAGATGACGAGTCCGTCTGATCGTGACCCTCCCTTACTCCACTATCCTGCCAGTTTGGTATAAATCCCCTATGTAGTTTAGTGTTTAGATGCCGGGCCCGTCTAATCATGACCCCCTCTTACTTCACTATTCTACTTAGTCCAACTGTGTCCATTAGGGCGTGGATTTGTTCAAAGATTTGCAGTTTCAGATCTGGTCTAGGGAAGAGTAGGTTCTTAGTGTTGAATGGTATGTTGATGTTCTCCATTATTCTCACTAGTTCCCTTCTCTCCTCCTTGTATACCTCGCAGTCTACCAGGACATGGTTGGTGGTACATTCTTCCCCGCACTCACAGACGATGACTTGGTGTTTGTGGTCTCGCAGCCGCTCTCTCACTCTTAGTTTCGATATATAATACGATCCTTTGTCTTGAAGGATTTATATACCCAGAATGGAAACGACATCGGCAGTCGAGGCTAGGTGGGCGCCTAGAAGGTACCTGGGTACTAGGCAGGTCTCAAGTGATGAGACGAGGCGAGAGCTAACATGGCTCCCTTAACTCGAGCTAATTACGGAGTCTTAAGTTTTGTATATAATATGTTAGAAGAAAAATAAAAGCATTATTTGAAGTCACACCAGTGTTGTCATCAAGAACTCGACTCCAAGACCCAATACTGTCACACCCCTTTCAGTACGCTTACATTAATTAATTAGTAAGGCAATCACGCTGGTTCAAAAAATTAACGTGTCAGCATGGTTCATGTTAAGTTGTAAGTTAACCGCTACGCGCCATGAATAGCTCATATCAATTAGCAACCTTCCACCACAAAGTAAAGAAAACGCAATTATCTTGTTTGTTTGGTTTTTTTTTTTTTTTTTTTTTTTTTTTTGCATATTCATTTACATTCGTTTCATCGCATTTTTTTACCTTTATTACTTTATGAGTTTCAGGTAATTGTGTTGATTTAAATTTACCAACTGCAGCTGCGTGTTTGTATCATCAACATCTTTTTTTGTTAATTTGTCGTAGTTATACTTCCGAATCGATAACCAGGTCAGATGTATTTGGAAAGACAAACAAGTTCTGCCAGGCAACGAAACAAAATGTCAACCAGCACTGTGCTGTGCTCCTCCAAAGAGATCAATTTTTTTTCCACAATATAACGGAAGACCATAAGGATCAATCTTTTAACCACAAGATAGGTATCTTGTTATTACATGATACTCAGATTTTTTTTTCATTTGATTGACACTAATGGGTTTCCGTATAATATCATTATTTTATCATCTCAGAATAGTAAAGAACAGTTCAAAATAAAAAAAAAATCTTACATAATGCATTTTTAATATTCCAAATTAATATTAAATTTGAAAATAAAGATACGTACTTATCAGACAAACATTTCCAGAAAAGGGGGAGGGGGCAAGGTGTCTATGTGGGTAAGACGCTGGCTCGCTTGTCTGGAGGCCGGGTGTTCGATCCCTATATTGGCCGACAAAGTTCATCCAGATTTTCCGGGGTGATTCCCCCTTGTCAGCGATGAAGGAGGGAGGGCCTGACAATGACAGCTATCTAGTCGTTCGGATGAGACATATCGGCGCGCACGTTAAAGATTCATTAACAGTTGGAATTTGATATTTTGAATCATCTGAAACAAAATCTATATGTTTAGAATGAAAATATCACACTACCTTCTGTATTAAGTTCTGCGGGAATTTCCAAATTCGTCCATATCCTTTCACAGTACTGTCACAGTTTGTGTAGCTCTAATTTGCTTACAATACTATATTCCTATGTGAACGTAACATCTAATAATCCATGGCAATTAGCGTTATAAAGGCTGATGCCCCTATGGATTTAACGCATATAAAGTTTAATTAAAGTGTGTTAAGTGTCTCATAACAGAGTAGAAAAACGTATATCAGAACGTTTGTTCACAATCCAGTAGCCCACAACAATAACAGCTGACTCGTGTCACAACATTATGTTTCCTATATAATCATCAAAGAGCGGTGAAATTTATTTTTTTTTTTAGAATTTTGTCTCCGGTGGTCAGATCAATAGTTTCGGCTCGTGCATAGAGACATCTCAGCACTGCAGGAAAATTTATGGTAATTGATATGATTGGTCCTTCGTTTGAAATATTTCACAACAATTGGTCAGTTCTGCAATCCTAGCAAGACTAAGCAGGCGATAACTTTCATGTAAGGACCGATCACGACACATTATATATAGGTCTGAGAGCCATAATGACTGTTAGTTAATATAGAAATAGAGGTATTAAAGGGGGGTTACCAGAGATAAGTTATAGTAGGTGATATCTGAACAGTGCAATATTAATATAGGAAAGGAGTTTTGTGTGGTACAGATAAAGCCACTGTTAAGATATAACCGATTTGTGTGCTCTTTTGATAACACAATAAGCTGAATTCCGTTAAATCTTTCGCAAGCGACATTTAATAGTGGAGAACACACCCAACCACTAATCAAAATAATCCATCAGATCGCCTTAATTCCACACTTTACTCTAACCTAAATCAATGCGGTTTAGTTTTTGTTTTAATCTGAGAGTTTGAATAGTGATCAATTGGTTCTGTACATTTACCATTTTAGCATATTTAACCCGACTATATAGCATGAGTGGGTGGATACTGGAACTTTTTCGTTAATATTTTTTTTTAATATTTTCTAGGAAAATGATGTCGAATACGCGACTTCTGATTTGCATTGAAAAATCATTAAACACGGACTTCTGATTTGAATAGATAAAACATTAAACACTTGTTGCTTTATATGAAATTCCTTAGTGTAAAGATTTCTTAGATATTGGGGAAAACACTTGAAATTTCTTAGTGTAAAGATTTCTTAGATACTGGGAAAAAACACTTGATCATTTGATATTAAGATCGGGCTATCACTGCTGTTAAATTCCGCGATAATGCCCCCATCCCATAATACTTCTTAAGCAGATTTCACACCTTTGGATACACTGATTAGGATACGCAACCTTGATACTGGATGTCCCTGTACCGCCGTAGTTGCTCACTAACCATCGGTTCGTGATTATCCATTCGTCTGTGGCCTGAAATGCGTTAAAGGGCATAATGGATATGTGTACTATGCATTGCCCCAAGAATTTCCCTTACTTCCCATACGTTACCCTTGCTAATTCGCCGTGTGATAATGAAATAATAACACCGGGTAAACGAAAAAGTAAGCATACACTATCATGTACACGTAAATTACAATATCGATAATTTGAACATGGATTTAAGAAACTAGAAAGATTCTTTGTAGAAATGCGACTGATACAAATCACTGGAAATCGAGACTGACTTCCGAATCATTGTTACTTAAATTATTTTTGGTGTAGACTTTCAATGATTAGACTGATTGTCTTGGTGAGCGTCGATCGGTGACTATTCGCCCCATCCAATTGTTTATTGTCCGATTGTTACGTCAACGTCTATAGACTGTAATATAGATTAGCATGATCTCAAAACACAAATGTCTGGAGACACTTGGTTATGACAAGCTTTGAAATATTGTTGATAAATGCAACTTGGAAACATATATATTTCAATAATGGATTTATCTATTGTCTCGAGATTCCTGATTACTTAAATATTCAAATTTAATTATGTATCCGTGTGATTGATAGCCGACTATAATAACCACGAATTATAACAGAAAAGCAAAATATACGCTACAGAGTATATTGTGTGTCACGTTAATGGTGTGTTTCGCAATGTCTACAGGGAATTCTCTTCTTAAGAGACATTGTACGTTTAGACTATTGTTCTGTTATGTATTTCTACCCGTCCAGTTGTTCACGTGCTTTGACTAAGGGTGATGTCTGAATCGCCTAACAAATGAAAAATACAAACAATTTTGAATGATACACCCTGGCTTACTTGTTATTATTCGATTCCATCAAAACTAAGACAGTAGCGAAAAATTCAGTGCAGATGTGGCGTGATCCTTTGATGTTAACGTACGTACTATGTGCCAAGCGTACATTATTTATACTAGTTGAAATATCCGACACACATGACGTATTTCATTGAAATGCACCATCTGGATAAACACACTTGTGCAATATCAATATATTACTTAATATCGCACTCTCGACCATTAAACTACACTTATTTAGCAAATAAACTATACAAATTTCGTTCTCCAAAATTATATTGTATGCTACAGCGCAACTTCCCCCTCCCCGCCCCTGACGGATATCCTGTAACGTCATTATGGAACTCCTGTATACGCTTATAGATCTGGTAACAAATCTCTCTAATCTAAAACCTCCCTAAACCTAAACTCCCCCTCCCCGCCCCTGACGGATATCCTGTAACGTCATTATGGAACTCCAGTATACGCTTATGGGTCTGGTAACAAATCCCTCTAATCTAAAGTAAAACCTCCCTAATCTACCGATTTAAAACTCGCTTGTGGGGACTGTGTGTAGCACACACACTTTCAAAATCAATTCAAATTATTTCAAAATTGTGTGCTCCAACGCACCCTTCTCTTTCAGAAATCCTAAACACCATTGTTGAATTCCTTTATACGCTTTATGGGTCTGGGCCCTGTTTCTCGAAACCTTAACTAAAGATAAAAAAAAACTTCAGATGCAAAACTCAGCAGATTCCGGTACCCTACATCTAGTACCGGAATCTGCCGAGTGGGATCTCTCCGGACCGTGTGACGACGACCTTGACATAGAATGACACATAAGTGTGCTATCAACTGAAGACGAAGAAGATAAATTCCGGATCGAAGTTACAATATTTCCGGTTTTTGACAAAACTTGGTATTCCGACACTCTGCGTATTGTAACGATTCCCTATGATGTCGGATTTGACAGAGTCCACTGTACTTCAATTTTGATTGGGTAAGCGCTAAAATCAATCTAATATTATGCAATCAAATGACTAAAACTTAGATTTTCAAATTTTGGGAAACAGGCCTCTGGTAGCATACCTCTCTAATCTAAAACTCTGAGGGTGTTAACCTCTTTTTGAGAACAAATGATAATAATTTATGAGTATAGTTAGAAAACATCAAACAAAAATAAACAAATGTATAATGTAAGTATATATATCATTATCTAAACATGCACAATCAAACGGAGAAAAGAAACCGCCAAAAGGCATAAGAACGGTTATATGTAACATATACAATGCGTGGTTAGCTTTGATATTGTAGGAAAATCTCAATTATCTGCAGGACAAATTTTCCCATTGCCTTCCCTGTACGTGCTATCATTTTCCAGAAGTCGGCCAGAATGCCTCTAGGATTAACGAATATCAATGAGTTTAAGTACATTGTTGGCGGGCGTTTACACATGTTTTTGCCCAAAGAAGAATTATAAAAACATAAGTATATGATATGATATTGATAACTATTATTTACCTTATAGCATTTTACAAACAAAACAGCCATCTATTGCGTATCTGTAGATTTACGCCATGGGTTTACTGGATAATTGAAACGCGTTAAGGAGGAAGGGTTAATTATGAAATTGTGGTTTTGTTTGCCAACTTACATTTATTTCTTAAAGGAAGTAGATCTCTATTGTTTGGAACCTTATAATAGACGAACATAGGTCGAAAAGCGAACATAAATTAGACGAACAGAGGTCGAAAAGCGAACATAAATTTTATATGAATATGATTGATATTTATCTTTAATCGGTTACGTTTGGCGAAATACACTGTTGGAATTATATGTTTATATACAGTTATAATTATATTAAAAATACAGTGCAGGTTTTGTCAAATCACATGGTTTGTTAACTTACATTTAAAACGATGTAAATACATATGAATACAATTCTTATGTAAGATTTCGTTAAACTTTAATGTAGTAGTGCAACTCATACGTCAGTTTACATTATGTGGGCTATATGTTAACAGGAGGGCCGTTTGAAATAGTATTTCTATGGTTGTATGTCTATAATATGACAGTAAATTTACAATTTTCTGTTATGTCAGTTTACATTATGTGCGCTGTATATTGTATAGTGTCATGCCACCTACTCTTTCCATTGTAAGAAGCAGGACAGTAGCACATTAGATCGAATCTACGGCTAATTAGCCAAGCGAGGACAAATTCACATTCCTTTTAGTAATTCTACAACAGTTGTTAATACACAAACTCTGTCAAAATACATAACATTTTTTTTTGTTACAAATGTTATTGTACAAACTTATTTAAATTAACATTATGGTAATTTTACATGTACTCCATTTACTGGTATGTAATTTTACCTTGGATGTATAATAGCTAGGGGTAAATTTATATTACATACTAAAATTACATACAATATTATTAAAATACAGTTAAAGAGAGAGAGGAGGTCGGGAAGGTCGTGGTATTGGTCAAAAGAAACCGTGTCGAATCTTCCGGTTAATATGGAGTGGAATTGGGTTACTTGGAGACTGACATGTGGTCAATTTCACCATTATGATCACGTGCTCAATGCGAATGCGAGGCGGGGGTATTTTGTCCGGGAACCAGCGTTTGCGGGACTAACATGAGGACAATTTCACCATTGTGCTCACGTGAGTAATGAAATGAAATGAGGTTTAACGTCCTACTGCTCGGCATCAACTGGCTAATGAAGGCGGGCATATGCCAAACAGTGTGCTGTGAGGGGAATTTTTTTACCCGGACAGCGCACTACTCTTACATCGAATTCCAATTACGAAGGGAAAGTTTTACGTGCACGCAAATGTGTACACGGAACCTCGATATTTCGCCTCACTAGACAGCCGTCCGTGTCAAGCCCCCGGGGCACACGAATATATATACGGATGGATCACGGTTTTTATATCATCCGAAGAACTTTTCGTGAGGGGCCCGTAGGCGTCACCCACTGTCATTGAAATCCCAGATGTAGTTATTGGTTTCAGACAGGAATCCGAATCTCGGGTATTCTAGACCGCAGATCCTGCCTCATATGATTTCAAATAATGTAATGATTATTAAATGTTCATTGTATCTTAAATATTTGATTTTATGATCCAATATTTTCACAGCAATATATGAACTAATATTGATTTCTAATTCGCGTTTTTAATCACGATTATTATGAAAAGTATTTAGTTAGTGGTTTAGCTCCTTTAAGTTGAGTATTACATGGTGATTTATACCAGTTCCTTCGGGGAATATAGTAGGATGGTATCGGTTATGAGTTTGCTGTTAAATGTGATAACATTCTGATTAGTACTCTAAGTTTCAGAATCAGTGAACATGGTGTACATCAAAATGAAAGAAAACTATAAAAGATGCTATCTAACTCCCAGGATTGCACTCCCATTTTAATAATTGTAGTAAGCATTTCATTGAGTCAGATCATGTGGCTCGATTCCTGTCCAGCCTCGCGGGTTTTCTGTTCTCCCTCCATTCCCCCATCCCACGCAAAAGCGAATTATTGATATAAAATTGTACAATAAGTTTGTCTTGGATGTTAATTCTCTCTCTCTCTCTCTCTCTCTCTCTCTCTCTCCCTCTCTCTCAAATAGTCAATATAAATAAAGCTCCTATTATCAAATAATATGTACTGCTGATACATCTTTTGGGTCAAACATCGATTTTATCAATATATCATTAACATAGTGGACAGTTGGATAAACCATCTATATGAATCCCTGAAGATATAAGTCAGTCAGTAATCCATTTTATTTAAGAAAGTACTGTGATTTTATGATACCCTCCGCCCTCAAGCGAACAGGTTTTTGTTTCCATTATAAAGTTATAGACTACAGTGTGATAAATAAGACTATAAGCAATCATAACAATCAGGCTGGCCCCATCCAGTCTCGCAACACACCCCACACACACACCCACACCCCCGAACATGATGTATCCCAATACAATTACTTAATATAATAGTCTTTCCGACACAAAACAAAAATGATTATCGGTATAATCATAATATCTACAAATTTAGTTTAATTTTAAATCCCTTAAACTGACAAATATTAATATATCGCCCCCACTCCCTAACCTTCTTAATAACTCAGTATTATATTTCCTTGCGAAACAAAAGAATGGTGTATTGATCGGCAAGACCAAAACTAAGCTGAACAGTTTAATTCTTTCAATTATTATGAATAAAATAAAGTTATTTTCTCGGTTATACAGCCTCACAAATCATAAAATCCTTCCCAAAGGATTCACAATATCCATTTATATGTGAAAATTGAGAAACAGCTCGGTTTTTATAGTCTAGCTATTACATTATACCGTTAAATAATGTATAAACTCTTCAAGCTAGATAAATCACAGATCGGTACTATGATGAATTCACACAACCACACTTCACACTTGTACTGAGTTATTTCCAAACCGATAGTTATAGCTCTTGAAATCTTGGTCCAATACAACAGTACTACAAAAATTGTTAGCCATATAAAAGTCACCCAATGAGAATTAGATATTTAGATGAAGATGTTGGTATCGTTCAAACGCCCTTTCACTCTTCGTATTTTTCGAACATCTGAAATGAAATGGGTTTTATGCCCTACTTCCCTGTCCCATTCAGACAGCCAAAGACTGTCAAATGCTATGCAATATACTCTTGGGGAAATTTTGATAGGGCAGAGGTGCTGCGGCTTACTCTAATTTCTCTGTGTAGGATCCATTTCGAGCGACAAGATGACGTTCCTTGTTAGACTCTTCGTCCTACACCACTGACAAAGGGAAACCATGGCGGAAAATGGCGAAGACCTTTCTCGGCCAACACCGGGATCAAACTCAAGCTTCGGGTTAGCGAGCCCTGCACCACTGACATGGGGTAAACCACGCCGGAAAATGGCGAAGAACTTTTTCGGCCCATACCAGGATCAAACCCAGGTCTTCGTTTTAGCGAACAAGCGTCTTACTCACCGGACCACCACGGTACCCATTATACTACTTCTTATTTAATGATTTGTGAAGAAGTAGATCATATCGATATATCAAACCAAACATAGTTTTCACCACAGTACAATCGATTAACAGATTTATCAGATTATGATAATCGGCTTAATAGTAGTTTAGATGTTGCAACTAAGCTCCAGATAAGCACTTCAGTCTAGAATGTTTAACACACCACTTAAAGGCAGTATTTAGTCTTTTAGGTGTTGCTATAGCCAACACAGATGTTTATAAATCGATCATGACAGGTAACAGAATCTGGGAGCTTCCATAATTATTTATAAGAAGATATAGAGACAAATATATCGGTGATATTTCACGGAATGACATTCCTTAATCTAAAAATTGTTAAGTGAAAGTTATATAGCTGGCTGCTATAGTCATGCGACTAAATCACGGTTGGGAATAACGTGGTCAATACTGAGAGTGACAGAATGTCGATGATGTTAAGTTCTGGAAACACGGTCATACCCAAGACTGTACTATAAATTAAGAAATTGATACGTTATTTTATAAGATCCCAAATACTATATTCAAGTCACGCAAAGAATAATTACATTAGCTGACCTCTCAAATTGTTATACTGAACAGTAAATAACAATATAGATAATGTTTCTTATATTGGGTGATGGTTCTGACTAATTCGGAAATGTGAAAATGTTTTGTGAAAATTGGTATGGAAATGTTGCTTGCCAGTGGACCAACTAAATAATGTTGACATTTTGGGAATATATGTAAATGCTCAAATTTTATTCTTGGCAAGAGTTAAATTGTTTTAACAAATCTTTTTTCCATTTATTATTATCTTAATTTAAATCCTGCATTCAAGACATTTATGGGCATCACCTGATCATTCATTCTCTACCACCGATACTTCGGATGTCATTATAGCAGATTCTGCTCAGTTAGACGTCTCTCATTGGATATCGTTTTCTGGATAATTTCATTTAGTATATAGCCACGTAGTGGTTTTTTTACAATCAGATATTTGACACTTTGCATTAAAAGTCCTTTTGATGAAAAGATTTCCAGGAGTTTTCAAAAACCTATATCGTTTTACGACCAGGAATCGTCCTTCACGTGCTATTGTTGAAAATATAGTTATAAAAATGAATTCATAATATTTTATTTGTTTTTCGTGGGTGGTTTTAGTATCAAAATAATCTTGGTGCGTAAAAAAATGAACTGGTAGTGTGGACTATAAAAACAACAACTCTGAATGGCCGAATGTGTATTGGGTTTTCTAAGAACTAATTGTTCGAATTTGATGCAAATTTAGCTATTTTCGCGGTTACTAAAAACGTTAATTTCTAGACTTAGGAAGAATAAAACGTTTCCAGCAATAAAACTGAACAATAAACTGTTTCCAGCTATAAAACTGAACAATAATTCACGTACCATCCAATAAACCAAAGGAAATGAAATGGGGTTTAACGTCGTACTGTTCTGCTATAAACCAAGTGAACAAAATATTACTGGAGTACGTCAGTAATGTGATTGAACAGTTTGGGGAAATAAAAGTTTTAATCATTTTAAAGGACATCGCAAATAAAAGTGAGTTAAAGCGGTGTGTGAATAAAACTTCAAAATATGACGAAATAGCATTCCTTTTCAAATTAATTACTCGCCCATGATGATCATTTTAGACACAAACCAACATAACTTCGACTAATATACAGACCCTGTTTTCTAGACACCTTATAAGGGTGGAATTTGGGAACCTATGATCAGTGCGGCATGGAAATGGAAGTTAATACTTTTTTTTTTAAAAAAAGATACCATTTCGATATTACAGAACTAAGACTGGTGTTGATAAGTTTTTATCATAGCAATTAATTATCTGGGGCTTCTCCTTTAATATTTTGTCTGAAAATGGATGTTATACTTTTTTGGAGAACAGATAAAACAGTGTTAGCTGGAATGAAAAACTTAAATAAAACATATATTTCGTTCCTGTGATTATTGATTTTATCCTATAGTAGACATACATTAAATTGCTTATAGACAGACAATAACAAACTTCTATCGTCGTTTCTGATATATTGGTGTTTACGATTGTAATGTAAGATGTACAATAGCGTTCTACTCTTGGTTCGGTTAATCTCTGCGATCTTATAACTTTTATTTGTGGGATAATACATGGATACGATTATAATGAAAAACTACGTGATAGCGCTTATACTTGTTCTGGGACAGTTATTTGTCTATTTTTTTTTTGCGGGGGGGGGGGGATATTCTATTTGTGGGATAATGAATGTATGGTTACGATTTAACTTGGACTGTGCCACATCGTTTTTACTGGGTTCGGGTCGGTTAACCTCAAAACCCCTATGAATGAAATGAAATGAAATGGGTTTAACATCCTACTGTTCTGCGCCAATTCTGAGTTAATGAAGACGATAATACGCCATACAGTGTGCTACACGGGGCCTCGATACAGCTGTCCTGGTCAGGCCCTTCGTCCTGCATCACAGACAAGAGGAAACCACGCCGAACTTTCTCGGTCAATGCAGGGACTGAAACCCGGCTAGCGAGACAATGTTATGTGTGATAATGTATGCCTACGATTGTACAACAACTTTTGTATTATGGGTTCGGAACGTTTAAACAAGAGCTAAATCTGCCTATGGTAGGTTTTTCTTTAGGCCTGAAATGTTATATAAACTATTAATTAGACATTAATTAACTTATCTAGACCATAATCAACTCTCGATGTCAACGATAGCCTGCGATATTTGTTGGATTATGATCCGATTTGCTGCTTAACTTTCCCTCGCGATTTAATGATTAATTAATGAATAATCGAGACTATGATTTTTGTCGTACCGACTTTAGTAATGATGATCGAGGCTAGGCAAAACTTTCACTCGCTTAATTCTCGGTTCATAGTGGATCAATTTTTAGCAAACTGCCTTTACATTATCTAGTTTATAAATACTATAGTGAGAACTGCTAACTCATTATCTAATCTTCCATAATGTATCTTTAAATGGAATAATATTGAGCTACGAATGTAATTTTGACGCACAACAAAGTTGTATTATGGGTTTAGGACAAAACGACCTAATAGTCTTTAAGTGTAGGCTAATGTACGAGCTGGCTATTCACTTTGATTTTAAAATCAGAAGAATATTACAAGGGGGGGGGGGGGCTATTGTGGCTAAGTGGGTAATACGCTTGCTCGCTAGCCTGGAGGTCGCATGTTCGATCCCTGCATTGGCCGGGAAAGTTCATCGGGATTTTCCGACGTGGTTCCCTCTTGTCAGTGGCGCAGGACGGAGGGCCTGGCGAAGACAGCTGCCTAGTCGTTCGGATGGTACGAAAAACCGAGATTCCTTGTATACATTGACATGTACGTTAAAGATCACTTGGTAGTTGGAATTCGATATAAGAGTATAGGCCATAGTGCTTTCCCTCAAAACACACTGTGGCCTATGCCCCTCTTCCTTAGGTCAGTCGGGGCAGAACAGTAGGACGTTAAATTTCATTTCATTTATTAGATGGGAAATGTACATAGAGGGCCCTATATTATCAGAAGGAGTGTATATATGTAATTGTATTCCACAGCGCGACTAATCCAATATCCAGTCATTTGCATGTAGTGCAGTACACGTTGACCCTTCTCTTAAAGTAAATCACCAATACCATAGAAGGGTCGGTAACGATTATAAATTGATTTTGCTTCTGTCTGGGTATAAATATGAACATAAAACCTCATAATCTACCACTTTCCACCTTGATTGGTGTTAAACATATTCTCTATCTTATGTTGCAAGAATGGGGACACACTTGAACTATTAAATTTTTTACAAATTCTGCACCTAAAGAAATTTCCAATTTCCAATTATTGAAGTTAATGTCTGGGATTTACTAAAGAGTTGTCAATTTCCAATGTCTGGAAATTACTAAAACAAAAAATTAAATTTTCCTGTTCTTATTATTCATGTTCTTGGGTGAGGGGGGGGGGGCTTCGAATGGTGTATTAAGGCTCCGCCATTTCGGGTACAATTGACAAGAAACTTGGCGCATCGATTCTACGATGGCTGACATGACATCATACTCAATGTGTGGTATATACTACGGTGGTGCTTTTTTCAGTCTGTTATTTGAAATAAAGGGTTTTGTACTTTATTTTACTATAGGCATAATCGGAGTATATATGAAATCAAAGACTACCACATCAACTGTAGGCACTGATGCAGATGCGATGAACTCAATTTTTTATTGCTTTGGGACCAATTTTTCCTTTTGAAGACTTGTTTTTATGAGCATTAAGAGTTACGGAAATAGTTTTTGGTGCAACTCGGGTTACGGTAACCAGTAACCAGGATCTTAATAACTATACACCGAGTTCGTGCAGGTCACGTGTCCATGACGGTCTATTTTATTGGCAATCTGACAATATCTCAGTGATATTTTTTAAATATAAATATACTGAGATTGCTTGCTGTACTAAATACCCTCTATGTCCTCCGTGTGTTTTTGATCTCAACCAATATCCTGTCATTAATCAAAATGATTCCTGGAAAAGCTCACAGAACTAATTGATCAGTGTGGGTGGGTTTGGTCCTATTCTTTCACGTGGGTCAGATAAACTTTATAATTGTCTTTTCAACTGTAAACCGTAAATTGTACTAAATCCCCCCCGGAGACATTTCCTTTCCAATGTGTCACGATTTTAAATCATCGCCGTTTAATTCAAATCATGGAATTGTAAATTTGAATGCATACGTGATGTCATCAGAAACCAATTTTATCCAATTTGTAGAAGTAATTAATACAAATGTACCGTATTAGTGTACATCATTAGTAGGCTTATACAGCTTTGACAAATTGATAAACTTAGACTATAAATCGTTTGTTTTCAAATTCGTAAACGCGAATTTTCGCTTGGCACGGTATTCTGAAATTCAAAATGGTGTCGCAATTCTGTTCAATCAGAAAATTAATATACTGATATAATCGGGGCTATATTTACGCGTCTCGATGTGATCGCTCGATTATTAACAAATACTGAGCGCCATAGAAAACGCATCACTTAGTTTTTCGTATAACAAAATGATCCTGTAAACATATCATATTTATTTTGCTTCTTATTGTGAACAATATTCAAATGGGAACACATCAATAACAACACATTTGTACACTTATGGATTTTTAATCTGTAATCAACGGTACAAAGTCAGAGGGGTCAAAACCAAATTACGACACAGATGTCAGTAGCGCGTGTGTCCTCCACTGGCTCTTACGCACGCTGTGCAGCGACGTAACATGGAATTAACCATTTGTGTCGTACTTATATTAATAATCGAGCGATCAAATCGAGACGCGTAAATATAGCCCCGATTATACAAGTATTCTTTTTTAATCTTTGTTTCCGGAATTCGTATGATCACGTTTACTTTCATTAACTCTTTATATTGAAACTAGATTAAAACGGTTTAAACTGCGAAAACGAGAGTGGAAATGTGACATTAGTTCCACAAGGAAATGAAATGAAATGGGGTTTAACGTCTTACTGTTCTGCTTCGTTAAGCAAAGGATCGACGCGATTAAAATCAATGTAAATGTTTAGTTTCGTACAAATTATTGGTGTAAATGCTGATATATTCATACTTAATTTGTAATATGTTAGATTTGGTTGTACATACGGCCAGCTAAATATATTGCTAGTTATTTTCACGATAATTAAGCACCCGCCGGTTGTAATTTTATTGGAATTATATAGCACACAGGTGAGCAAGTTGTTTTAATCCCATGAACTGATATAATTAGTACATGTAAATAACTGAAAATTACAGAATATATTACTCTAAGTGTGATCTTTAAAGGCTACTATCAGATATTTAGTTGATAATCTAGACAACACACGTCACTTAAAGGAGCTGAGTCTCTAACTCAATATCATCCAAAATCTTCAACACTGAAAACACGAATTATTTGTCAATTCAAATCAACATTGATGCTGTGATCTTACCGGGAAAAGATGGGCTTCTGATATCCAATTTTTAAGACAAAATAAACATTTTACCATTGGTACACGAATCGTGTACCACAAAGCGTTTCAGTCCCAGTTCTAGCAAGAGACTCGTGGAACGAGGTTAGAAACATTGCACCAAATCAAAAGGCAAATGTAGACTGGAATAACTAGACACTCGAAATAGCCACTCGATTGACACTGCTGGCTTATGTGGCTGAACATTACTGATTAGAAATTTGAGTAAAAACGGAAACAATTGAATGTAAATCGGTTAAGATACATTCATATTACAGTCTTTAATGGGTGGCGACCCACTTGTGTAAATTTCTATGTCCTAAATGTTAGCGATTTAGCTACTTTAAATCGATTCTGTTTCCCTGTGATTTTTAAAAAGTCGCTTCAAAACCAAAATTCCGACGAAGGTAGTGTACTCAGAATCTGGAATAATTATTCATAAGCCTCAACAGCCCAAACATTGCCGTGGAATAATCAGTATTAAATAGCCTAACTTTTGACATGTATGGGCCCCTGATGAATGTAAATTTTAGGCTCATGAGAGTGTGTAAGAACAGTTCCAATATGAAATGGAATATTACAAGTTGAAGTACGATAATTACTCAAATGTCAAGAGTTTCGGCCTATCTAGTATAATATACATTGGCAATGTATAATTTGAGCGATAAACCACTCTGAAGCCAGGCTGACACTTGCACGACTTTTGGCCACGATTTTGTCGTGTCCATCAGTGTCCACATTGACACGAACTGGCACGACGTATTCACGCATAGTTTGCGCATTGTTTACGCACTTCCCGCATTGGCACGACGAGTTTGCCCAAATCGGACGGTGTCGTGCCGACTGGAGTCGTGCCAATACGGGAAGTGCTTAACGATTTTCGTTCCATCAATGGCGCGCACTTCGGGGTTTCTATGATTCAATTCTTCGGCGCGCATCGATGTGCATTCCACTTGCGTGAACCACAAGTGAACATATTCGACGTGAACACTCGCGAAGGTGTGTATCAATACGTGTCAATGCGTGTCAATGAAGACCATGGACCATTACAAGCCGCAATATTCAAATGCGTAAACACGTAGTATCATTGCGTCTCAATGCCTACCAATGCGACCAACTTTTGACGGCACATTGCGTAGACAGTCCGTTTACAATGCGCGAACAGGGCGCAGACACGGCTATCGCCGAGATGACATGCCTTGCCACGGCCCATTGCGCGGCATTGTGGTGACAAAAACCGTGCAGGTGTCAGAGAGTCATAAGCTGATCGGGGAATTTTTATTTACTTTCACGTTTGGATATGAGGTGATGGAAGTCGATACGTTTGGTGCGCTTGGGTGCGATATATACTATTCAAAGGGGATATTTGATTTTTTAGTGTTATTAAAGTCACCTAATGAAACTGACGAAGAAACAAATGACAAAATGAAATGAAGTTCACATTCATCGATTTATTCCAAATGATCGTCAGACTAAGTAAGGCACAGACTGACCATTGTAAGGGTAAAATGATACCCGGGGTCAAACAGCAAAGTTACCACAGCATCACAACAAGCATTGATCCGACGTGGCATACTCCTAATGAGACGTCTAAGGTCATTTTGGTCCAGATTGTCCCATTCCTGTTGCAACGCAGCAGCAAGTTCTTGGACATTGACAGGACGTTGTTGACGTTGACGTAACCTCTGTCCAAGCATGTCCCAGACATGCTCGATGGGGGAGAGGTCGGGACTCAGTGCTGGCCAAGGTAATGTGGTGATGTTCTGTTGTTGGAGGTAACCTGTAACGATCCTGGCCCTGTGACACCTTGCGTTGTCATCCTGGAAGATGAAACGGCGGCCATGACGTCGTGCGAACGGCACAACATGGACTGCCAAGATGTTGTCTCGGTAGTACTGGCCTGTAACACGCCCTGCAAAAACATGTAAAGCCGTTCTTCCAGTGATGCCTCCCCACACCATAACAGAACCACCCCCAAATCGATCATGTCTGATGACGTTAACGTCTTGGAAGCACTCGTTTCGACGACGCCACACCCTCCTACGTCTGTCCAAAAAATCAACAGTGAACCTTGACTCATCTGAAAACATCACATTGCTCCAGCGTCGATTATCCCAGTGTTGACGATCCCTACACCAACGACGTCTTGCCTGAATGTGATGATCTCTCAAACAAGGGATCACGCGAGGACGTCGGGCGCGAAGGTGACCCCTATGCAGTCGATTCCGAATCGTCTGGCCACTCACTCTCACACCAGTGCCTGTTTAAAGACGAGCGCTGATCTGATTTGCTGTGATGAAACGATTTCTCAAGGCAAAGGTACGGATAAATCGATCCTGGGCTTGAGTTGTCGCCCTTGGTCGACCTGAGCGTGGTCTGTCCTGTACAGATTGTGTATCACGGTATCTGGACCATAGCCTGCTTATGACAGACTGAGAAACATTCATGTCCGCGCCACAACCGCCTGTGTTGTGCCGATCTGTAGCATACCAAGGGCACGTAACCTTTCATTTTGGGTGAGCCGACGCATATCAAAATTTGTTTTCTGGTCACTAAAACAATTAAACTGATGTTTCCACCCTGGAATTCAATGCTACAATGACTGTAACATTCAAAGTCAGAGTCGTGCAAATCTTGGGTTGGACCCCCATGATGATCCCAAGCATCACCTGCATTCCATTGGTGCGTTTGGGCGTCACATGTAACTGGAAATGTTTCTTCTGTTAGGTTATAAAGTGACTTTTTTCGTAGTCATTTGCATATTTTAGTATTATGCCCCCAAAATCAAATATCCTCTACTTTTTTTGAATAGTATAGTTACAACAGGTCAATTTTATTAGGTGAAACGATCTGGTCACCCATTCAGATAAGAGCAGATACGTTCCGATATAATTGTTCATATTGAATCTACGATCTAGTACGAGCATATACGTCCGTATACGTTTCGATAATATTATCGGAAACCGGTGCGCTCCTTTGCGTGAGTATACGATAGTGGTGGCCATGTCTTTCACGATTGGGATCGAGAATGATCACGATTTGAGCATCGTAGTGCATCTTAACAGGCTGCCGAATAATGGTTTAATTCCCTTCAGTATTTATAGCGGAATTGAAACGATCTATGCTGCTCACTATGCAATAATTCCGCTGTCATTTTATTATCCGTAATATTTGTTACATGCGTTAATTCTTCACATTTCATCAGAGTGTATTCTTAGTGGGGATACATTACATCGATACGGGTAAAGTTGCTATAGGTGTCCAGTATGTCATTTTTCTCACCAGTAATGGTGGCAAAAGAAACATCAAATTAGTTTTTAGCTTGTTTCTCTAGACAAGATCACCCATGTGGGTATATTAAAGGAGTTTATAATGGATGTCATGAATATTCTAAATTGACCAATTTTCGAAACACGATTGATTCATTCCCTTTTGTCAGTGTTTTTTTCTAAACATTTTTATGAATTTCATTTTACCCTTCCTTGTCTAGGTCTGAAATGGAACCAATTATTGTGTTGTGGGATGTTTATGTGTGTGTTTTTGACGCTATTTCATCTGATGTCTTCGATCATGATGTCGGAATACGAGTAGTAAAATAGTTATCGATCGGACTGGGACACCTTATTAAGTCATTGTGTATGTCTAGAATTAGTAACTGTTCGTTAAGAATCCATTGTTAAACAGCCAAATGATTGTTCTCCCAATTGTGATTCCCATTCTATGAAAATCTCATCGAAACTGAATTCAAAAATGCCAGACAAAATTTAGGAAGTATTTGAGCTAATTATTTTTAAATTCTTTGGAAACTAGACGGCTACTAGGTTTATAATCCAATTTAGTTGTGAAAGATAATTGTGGGCTAATCTCTAATAAGCCTATAAATGGTCCTGATATCCGTGACTAAATAGTTTATTCACAATTAAGCAGATGAAGTGGTTATTTCTTTGACTGAGATTATAGGATACTCGTTATTGAGTTATCAGACCGCAGAATTAGCGCAATGAATTAATGTCTGAAGGATCATTTGTATGTTGAACGAGTTGTGTGTTGGTGCTTTTATTAGGACTGTTATATTAAATGGTTTACAATGGGCCCTGGAAAGGAAGAAACTTCTTCTTGTTCTGCACCACGTTGGCTAATGCAGACGAGTATACACCAACGGTACTTTTACAACTGATTCAAAGTTCACAGAGCATTCTCAGAATTGAGTTAAAAATTTACTCAAAATTTCTCGCTTTTTTAAACTAAAACGAAGTCTTTTATAAAACTATTGCAAAGTTTTGTGTTCTGAATGAAAGATAAATCTCATAAACACTGATTGAAAGTTAAATAAATTCTTATCTTAAGTTCCAGAATGTTTTGTAAAATTGGGGCCTGGTCTTCCGACAATTTGAACACACACACACCCACCACCATCACAAGGAACTTTCTCGATCAACAAAGTGATCGAACCTAGAACCTCCTAGCTAGTAAGCTACTATGTCTTCTTGATTTTGTACTATCCGAGAAACTATTTAAAATTCCTCTGAAAAATCGGGGTTGGATGGCCGAATGGTTAGCACGTGCTCTCTGTATCATAAAGCCTTTTATTAAGTCAACTGGCGTGGTATCGAATTCCCGGTTGGTCGTGACAAGGAGTAGGGTCGCCTGTTCAACCTCGTGGGGTTTCTCTGGGTCTTCCGGTTTCCTCCCACTGCTAAAGGACCCCCACTGCTAAAGGACCCCTACGCACAAGCGAATTATTGAAATAGATTAAACCATATGTTAGTCCCGAAATGACCTAGTTTGTGTCGAGTGGACGTTACACCCCAATTCCTCTCTCTCGCTTTCGTACATGGCATCATCGAGCCTATTTTCAAAATTAATGAAAAAGTATAAGGCAATCTTTCTCTCAGAATAAGCAGAAAGTGAACACACAAAAATCGGTTACTTCTTATTATTTTATTCTGTGATAAAAATGGATTTAAAATACCACCATATGGATTGATATTCTCAAATAAAACGCACAGTCAGGTCTATATAATATGATAAAGTGTTAGACTGTTCTTTTGGGAGACAAATGTTTCTAAAAAAAAATTAATTGTATAAATAATCTGATATTTCGGGGGGTTTTGGGGGTGGGGGGCCTGTAATTGAAATATATATACATAAAGTTTTATGATATTTGTCATTATTATTCACAAGTCTGTGATATCTATTTTTATTTTATACATAATTTCTCTCGTAAAAAAATTCGCCATCTTTTTGACGCAACATAGCCTGGTTGGTGCTCACTCATCATTAAACACTATTTTATTACAAATGTGAAGGAGACTAATATATAAAATCATTTAATGAAAAATCAATTACTTAATAATAAGATAAAACTAAAGAGCCGCTTGTTCATAAACGTGTTCAGTCGAACTTCGGATTTTTCATTTAAAAATACTAATTCTTATTCGTGACCACGCGTTCCACTGACTTATGAAATAGCTATTGATGTGATATTGGATGCTGTAACCTCCTATATATATATAAATTATATAATAAGTCTAAGCCTTACCTTAACAAAAAGAACGAATCAAGAGCTTCGTCAAAATTGAGCAATTTGTGTTTAAATGATGGCATCACAGTTGGTTGTTCAACGCCTTGAATCGAATCTACAAATTGCCTGAGTTTCTAGACGGTTGTCGTTTGTCACAGCAAGCACAACTGCCTTAGGTAAAGCGTACCAGTGCTATATGATATTGTCGTCATGCCAGTCTTTTACTGTATTCTAATATATTCGGCATTACGACCTTTGCGTTTCTGAGTAATCTGTCAATCGCCATACCAATGATTATGTTTCATGTTTTTATTCTCGATTCCAAAGATTACCATGAGAATACATAATTACAATTCGAGAAGAGTTTTGGGAGTTGAAAAAAGGTAAATATTAAACACATTTCGCTTTGAAATCGCGTGGGGGCCGATAACTCCTTTCACGGATGTGAATAAAAGTCAGTTTATGTATTGGTGTTACATTAGAGAGTGTTGTGAATGTCATGATATTGTCCAACTGTAAATCTAAACAATTTTCATGATCTTTTGGGAATCAAGCTTTCAGTTTGAAACATTAAGTTGAAGCAGAAAACAAGGTTAACATGAATAGCTGTTCGATCAATAGTCAGTAACAAATTCATTTCATTTCATTTACTCGAGATAGGTTATTCTCAATGTATGGGAATGGGACAATTACCTATTTAGACTGTCAAGTTAAGGCACGAATGAACCTATTACCATACCACCTGTATGATCACACAAATTATTTACTGAAAATATTAGGTTAACGGCCGTGACATATCATTAATATTGTCTACTGCTGAAACAGGCAACAAAAACAATCAACAAGGTCGTGCAATGGTGGAACGAATGAATGAATGAAGAAGTGTGTAATTTTGCCTGTATTGTAGTAACATTCCAACATTTGTGTCTCAGCTAAGGCGTTGCGCGAGAGCTTGTTCCTTTTATTCTGATTTTTTAAGTAGATCGAGGCATTTGTCATCTAAGCTTGAACTACAAAGATACATGCGCATTAAACTTACAAAAATCTTTAAAAAGTTTTATGGCCGTCATATTGACTTGATTGGTAAATATAACGTGTCTCTCGTCGGCTATCATTCTAGATATATTTAATTGACACATATACTATTACTATCTCCCTGATTTTGTCTACTGCATCTTTAACAGAGTTCATCACGTGCATTTTGCATACCGATAGTTCACTGGCCAATCACGTTATTTCACCAAAATTTCGCCTAATAGTTTGGATGCAGCTATGGCGGGTGTGGCGCCAGGCAGGGTAAGCTTACTCTTCAAGACACCTGTTACCACTGTTTTTCGGGTATTTTGTACACGGTGAACAGTCCATTTGCTGATTACACTATTTTGCCTATAATGTTTTTTTAGGACTTCGACTTCTGTCTTATGGTATGGATTGTTCGTACTTGGTTTAATTTTATTTGAATTCAAACTGTCATGGGTTCGTGGTGGGGAACCACAACGACTAGACGCAGTAGCTTGCGAGCCCTTCCAGTGGTTAACCCGCGACAAGGGGAAACGACGTTGGAAAATCGCAGAGAACTTTCTCAGCTAACACCAGGATCGAATCTGGGACCTCCTTGTTAATAACGCCTTACTGAGATACGTGCTTTGGGGAACGTTTGATATTCTATGCGATGTGAGCGTCTGTCTCTCTTAATCTTGTTTATACCTTTTTTCCGTTTATGAAATCATAAAGTCTTTAATCTTGGCAAACTCACAATAATTTTTTTGATTTTGAAACATTTCAATTAGTCAACATTTTAATTTTTGGTCAACTTGAGTGTAATGAATTTGTAATACCGGTAAGTATCAGAATAAAAACTTTGCATATTTGGGAGATAGATGTTAATCACGCGCCCCTCTTATTTGGAGACTTTTTCGTGAACTTTTGGGCAAATTATGGACTTTTGAATGAAGTCAATATTTACCTATAGATGGGCATTACTATATATTTATTAATTGCTATATCTTCCTCTAGATTGCTTATAATATTATGAAAACGTGTTTTAAAAAATCACAAAATCCTTATATTCTAGTAATATACCTATCACCATGTATATAGAGTACAATTGAATAATCCATATTCCTGTATAACAGTGCAGAGTCCGAAGATTAAATTTCCATCTGCACCAACTATATGATGTATTAAAGAGTATATATATGTAAATTGAATAATTGCTATTCCTGTTTCACAATGGAGAACCAAGGGCTATTTAAAACACAACAGCGGAATATATCCCAGGCAATAAATAGTATTTGATAATATAATTATGGTACTTTATCTTCTTTAATCTATATAATATTATGATTATGCAGATAAGTAAATTGAATAATCCCTATTCCTGTTCCATAATGCAGATACAGCAGATATTTAAATAGCATCAGTTCAGACGAAACCGTTTAATTATAAAGAAAGGAACTGTCGACTGATTAAGTTTATCACCATGGTGGAAAGAAATGATTTGCTGCTGGCTGTACCCAAGTTGGAAAATAACAACGTTAAATTGAAACTCCTATATCGCTGGAGAATATCTTTGAGCAAAATAAAACGATTTATCACTCGGTAGCACACCACTAGTGTCAGATTAACCTGATTTAAACAAAAATAAGGAATAACCCACTGAGATAATAGCTCTTTCAGGAAATAAAATTTATTCCTGGAGATGGTGCTACATCGCTATGTTGTCCGTTTAAATTGCCTCTTCGATTAAAACCGAAACGACTGAAACCTGGGAGGTCGAATGTCTGTAAATATTTCCAAGATGCCACGAGCAAAATCTAATGGACCTTTATAAAAAAAAATATTTCGATTTACGAGAAAATAATAATTGAGGTTTTCACGATTTGTTTTTGTTAATTTTGGAAAATAATTTGTTGGCTTGTTGCTGCAATTTATTGACGTGTTTTATATGCTTCTGAACATAACTTCCACGATAAGAGAAACGGTTGACGTTTGCTTAGAATTTGGTTTGCATACCAATGAATCAGATACCTTAAAGTCACTAATATTTGGGGCCTAGAAATTTACCCAAATTGGTTGCAACGCATAAAATAACCTTATTTGAATGTATATAAACTGATTTACATTCATTCATTTACGTCTTTACTCTAATTTCAAATCACTTATGTTCGGCGAAATACGCCTGAAATCTCAGTAGCATGCAAATCTCTAGCGTCTGGTTATTTCCGTCTATATTATTGCGTATGCCCTCCATGCACCACCGTCTAGCCTCGTTCTCCAAGTCCCTTGTTAAAAATGGGCCTGAAACGGATGATTTTTTTTATTTTGTCTTAAATATTGGATATCAAAAGCCCATCTTTTCCCGTAAGTTCACAACATCAATGTTGAATTAAATTGACAAATAATTTGTGTTGTAATTGTCGAAGATTTTGAATGATATTGAGTTAGAGACTTAACTACTTTAAATGTAGCGCACCCTGAACTGGGTTATCTATTTCGTAAGGCCAACTTCAAGTTTAGTCAAAGGCCACAGGATGTAAACAGGGCTAGAGCAAATCCCAACCCTAACCCTACCCTTAATCTACAATCTCGCCAACAATCACGTGTACTAACCTTATTTTATGGAATAGATCTAGTCCCTAAGACAGATATACATGTTGCCATCTCGATGATATTTTGTCATGGATTGGTTGAGTTGCGTTTTGTTTTAATTTGAAATACGAACGCATGCGTACACAGGCCATGTGCCGAGGGGGTGGGTGGCTGAATGGTTAGCACGTGCGTGCTGTATCATAAAGCCTGTCATTGAGTCAATTGGCGTTGTTACTCAGTTTGTGCCGAAGGTTCGCTTTGAGTTGCAATGCAACAACAGTAAAAGGTTCCAAGTTTCACACTAGTCTTTAAGAGTAACAAGACACATGATGACATATCTGTTGCATATTAATGACTCATTGTGATTGTTTGCTTAAAATGGTGACGTTGGTGAAAGCGGATTCACGTCTGATTTTCGAACTCAAGGCGAACCTTCGACACTAACTACAATTTATATGAAACGAAAACCTAATCAACTCTTCTTAGCCAGACCATAATGCTTTTCAGTTGGAAAATCGTGATGATATATAGGAGAGAAATGGCAGTCATGATCGTTGCTACTCTCACTAAAACTAAGACATGGTGGTCTGCATCCTTTGCTAATATTCATGCAACCTATTATAATAAGAAACGGTTGTTCGGAGCAGAACAGTAGGGCCTTAAACACTATTGCATTTCATTCACTCAAACGCATGGTCATCGACTGCGGGAAAATGGTCCCCATAATACAGTTAAATATACGTTCGATTGAAATTATTTACGCAGTAATCAAATAATAAAGTCTGGTCTATAAATGATGTATATGTAAGTCATGCACATTCGAGGGATGTTGTCGGATATTACAACTGTGTTCAATGCAAATGGGTATTGGGATAAAAGTCGGCCGAGTGAGTTTCCAATTTCCCAAAGGCAGTACGCACGTGTTTGTCAGATCTAGTGTCTGGGTAATAGAGAAAATTTTCGTCCCGTTTATCCTCTTTGTCACACCATTAATATCATTATGCTCTGGATCTGTGACGGTAGTATTTGTCCTTGAGTGAGATTTCGCGCTATTTTCTGTCTTGATTGAAGGTTGCGCTAATCACATCGATCAGGTCTAAATGTTAAGAACAACTGAAGAATTCGTCAACAGGACACGAGATATAAATAAGGCTAGCCCTAACTCTAGACATAGCCTTAACCCATACCTACCCCAACAATCTCACCAACAATCACGCACCCTAACCGTATTTACATCTCGCGACCTGATGAAATCCGCAGTTGACATGAATATTTACCCCTATAAAATCACAACCTGCGGATTAGGCTAGATTAATTGGATTTTTGTTCTTCAGGGGCCTATTTCACGAAATTTTAACTAAGATAAGATCCCAATTTTAGTAATTCGATTGGATAATATTAGATTGATTTTAGTGCTTAGCCAATCAAAATTGAAGTATCTACTAAAATTGGATTTTATCTTAAGTTAAAATTTCGTGAAACAGGGCCCAGGAACACTTGTTAAAATTTTCATCTAATGTAAAAGCCAAAGCTTTCAGTTCCATTTTTTGTTCGATTTTGAAATTTTAAGCAAAACTTCTTTCACCTGATTTAAGTGGCTATATTATTTTATTAAAATCCCGAAAATCAAATTAGTTTGACCTTAACTGATTAAAATAATGTTTTTAGGTGGAGCATTGAACAGAAAAGAAATGGAACGAATTCTTTTATAAATTTGTTAATAGATTGCAATAAAGTTCATTTTCGTCACAGATCCTTGCAAAGTAAGTCAAGGCGTCCAGTCACTAAAGGACGTATAGTTCGATTTTCTGTAACTTTGAAATAGACGAAAAGGGGTCTAAAAGCACACATTAATGTAATCTGAATATAAATAAAGTGATTTATATTCAATTCGTATTTTTTTTATTTTCATTTGTAATCATCTATGTTCGAAGAATACATGAACAGTACAAATGCCTGCTTGGGCATTCTACACGTTATTTATTATGATTTTGTTGTTTATAAATCAGCTAGGATAAGTTGTTCTTTGTTCATTACAAAAACACCCAAAATGTTTATTATGCCTTAATTGGATATTAGACTCTGATATTATACAGAAAGATAAGAACAATAATTTTGAATGAAGTTGATCAATATCGAATTTAAATTCGTGATTTTGATTTCGACTTTTATCGAAAATATTGAGTTAGAGGTTTAGCTCCTATAATTTCTATAATATGTCGAGGGCTATAGGAATAAAGTATCTTGGGACCGTGCTTAATTGAATTTAGCTTTAAAGCACACGCAATCATAGATGAAAAATAATTATATAATAACGAAATTAATTGTAAATGCCAAATTGTAAATGGATTTTTATTTGGGGTGAGGGGGGATTAAAATTGCTTTCCCACAAAGGGATTTGTCGGGTGGTTATTCCCAGTAAAAGTATGACATTCACATTCAATCTTACAAGAAAAATACTGGATTCCATGGAGTACATACAGGACAAAAATGTAAGGATTTCCCTAACCGGCAACCCAGGTTTGGATGTCTTCTCGATTGACGCCAAAGGTTGCACGCGGAGATTGTCTGATCCCTCAGCGTTAGTGAGTCCTTAATGTATATGTTGATAATTTGATAGTGAGCTTATTATACGTACAGCAGTTTCTGAGGTACACTGACGTTGGCAGAATTTCGCATGACACAGCCAAAATTTTTCTACTAGATGTTTAGAGCAGGGGTTTTTTCCTGGCGAATACAATGTTTTGAGAAGGAAATGAAATGGAGTTTAACGTCAATCTGTTCTGCTCCTAAACTGGGTTAATGAAAAAGTGGGCATGAGAGAATTTCGACCGGACAGCGGTGCTATGGCCTACTCTTATATCGAAAACCAACTGCCAAGGGATTTTTTTACGTGCACGCCAATGTGTACATGGGATTTCGTGTTTTCGTCCCATCCGAACGACTAGACAGATTTCCTTGTCAGACTCCCGTCCTGTATCACTGACAAGGAGAAACCACGCCGGATACTTTTGAGGGGGGATTTGAAGAAAAAAATTGATAGATTATTTAATTTGAATATGTTTTATTTCATATACTGTATATCATCAAATAACCCAGTATGTGCACAGGGAGGTATCTTTAAAGGTTTCATTATATAATAGAATTATTTGCCCCAAATAATAAAATTTTTGCTTTGATAGACAAACACAGTTGGTCTTTCTTTTTCAAGAAAATAGAATAATCCTTGGTCAAGCGTATATGAATTAGTTATACGTCTATTTAATGGCGTAAATTGGCCTATTTCAATTGATATTGGTGTTGTTACCTTACAGAGAAAATATGTGATTCTAATATCCATTACCGAAGATACAGTGTACCTTTAAAAATATGCTTTTAGTCTCATTTTCGTATATTTTAAGTTTCTAAAGAATTGAGTTATGCACCCTTTAAAGATGAACCTAACCTTCTGTCAATTGTGAGTTATTTGAAGAATGCAACTAATAACGGATATTGTCTATTACATTTGATGAGTAATTTATAATATGACATTTATTTTACACATCGGCTGCCAGGAATGAATGAATTAAATGGGGTATAACATCATACTTTTCTGTGCCTACCCGGCTAGTGAAGATGGTCGGAAGGACTCAAGTATTTTAACATAGTGACAGGTGATGACTGTTGCTAAACTCGATTTCTCAAAAATTCAAAATTTACAAAACATATCATATCCCAAAACACATTATACAGAGAGAGAAATGGGGTTTAACGTCCACTCAACACAAACTAGGTCATTTCGGGACTAACATATGGCTCAATTTTATTTCAATAATTCGCTTGCGCGTAGGGGGGCTTTAGCCGTGGGAGGAAACCGAAGTGCCCGGAGGAAACCCACGAGGCTGAGAAGGCGCCATATATTATACACATCTTATAATTAAAGTAAGTCATTTAAAAAGAATAACCATAACACTTACCCCGGGGAGGTGGTAAATAGAATTGTCATTTCAACAAATCATGACAAGCATGTATTCAAAATGAAGCCATTGAATAGCGAAATGAAAGAAGATGAAGTGCGGTTTAACATCCTACTATTCTGCTCCATTAGAAATAATTCGAATTGATTATTTGTTTATACATACTTTATGCTATACTTCCATATCACAACAGACACCGTAATGTGCATTATAACAAGTCGTTGACTGCAGCCTTCCACAAAGGTTAAAGTCGAGGCTGAGTAATGTTAAATATATTTTACATCAACCAATGACGTCTCTTACCTTGCATACAACGTGAAATAACTTAAGGCCCACGTTTAAATGCAGAGCATTTAAAAACGTACATTAAAATGCCAAAATAATAATCATGTAGAAATCTAATATAGAACGGAAAATACATCATTAAAGAGGGCAAGTCGCTAACTCAATATCATTCCCAGTCTTTGACATTGCAAACATAACTTATTGGTGGATTTAATTCAACAATTATGTTGTTATCGTATATTTCGTGAAATGCTGGCCTTCCGATATCCAATATTTAAGACAAAATAGAAATTTTAAAATTCGCACACGAATCGCGTTCAAGAATGCACCATTTGTAATGAACCGACTAGATAAACGAGGCTTCACATACCACACAGGAAAATACTACCAGTGTGGACTGGAATAACCAAACGCCAGAGACTGACATTCAGTTTGGACTTGCGTATTTAGCTGCACAAAACCGATCACTCGGCAAACCTCGACAGATTCCGTAACCTCCGGAACCTACATCTAACCTCGGCTGTATGACGAATTCCGCCATATTGGAACTACTTTAAAGGTCCCGGATGAAACATGGCTGCGCCCATACCGAACACAAATTGGCGACCTATTTGGCTAGCTACCTATTCGACCGATCCAGCTGTAAGATAATGACGAAATTACACTTCTATTCTGAGCTAAAGGAATGGATAAAAAATAATATATTCTACTTTCATTTGATAGATATAACGTTGGATTTTATTGGTTGATAAATAGATCAGTTAATGCGACTGTTATCTTTATTCTAAATAGGTTTCCAATGAACAGGTTGCAACTCCATCGGTCGAATAGGTCGCTAGCCGAATAGGTTCCCAATTTGTGTAATAGCGTTAAGTTTTCCTGTTAAAGTAAACCGGTAGCCGCATCGCAAATGTGTGGGCGTAGGTACATATCACTTACCGTCATACAGCCGAGACTAGATGTAGTTTACGGAATCTGTCGAGATTTGTGGAGTGATAACCGATTAGAAATTACAGTATAACAGAAAGGATTGAATGTAAACCAGTATATATTCATAACACATTATTATATGCGTGGCGACCCATTTGTGTCGATTTGTAAGTGTCAAAGAATAGAAATTTAACTCCTTTAAAATAGGACTACCTTGTATTTTAGTAAAACGGGTAGAATGATTTAACCAATACTACCCAATACACCCAATACTAATTAAATACTACCCAGTACTAACAAATATTTACTATCCAATTATCCATCAGAGGCCTGTGTTTAATTACTCAAATATTATTTGTATCTTAACAAATACAATTCAAAGGAATAATTAACCAAAGGCATATCAATAGATTCAAATAAGTTAATTAGCAGTTGAAAGAAGGTCTAGAAGGCCATGAATACTTGATGGTATATTAGTTTTACTTTTGGAAGTATTTAAACATTCTTTTTTTTTTTTACTACGTTTAATAGTAGTCAGTCAATTTGTCGGTTATGAGACTGGGATAATAAAGATGGGCATACGCCATACAGTGTGCTATGACGGGAAATTGTGTCCCGGCAGTGACACCGCGGCCTACTTTGATATCGAATTCCAGCTGGCTAGTATCCCTTTACATGCACGCCATCGATTATGTAAATAGTATAATGCAGTCATTTACTAATTTCATTATCAACCATAACTCTAGAGAATAGAAAAAACACGACAAATAGTCTTGAAGATATTGTTATCGGCATTGTCCTTCTTTCTTAGGTTATCTATTATTCTTTTTTAACAGAATAATAGAAAACCGACACAATAAAAACGCTTACTCTCAAAAGATGGCATCAAATGCATTATAATTTTAAAAATATATTCCGTCGGTATTAATAAATTTAGGTTAGTTTATTTAAATATCTCATGTCTTTCAATGCCAAATAAATAAATAAACATAATATGTTAGTCCCGAAATGAAACCGTGTTTAACGTCCTTCTGTTCTGCTGCGAACTGGGCTTATCAAGACGGGCATACGCCACACAGTGTGGTATGAGGGAAATTTTGCCCAGACAGCGGTACTATGGCCTAGTATTCCAACCATCAATGGATATTTAACGTGCAAGCCAATGGGTACACTGGATCGGTTTTTCGTCCGATCCCAATTTTAGTTCCGAAATTACCATTATGGATTGGTAAGGGGGTATAACCAAGAAAGCATCATTTGCTGATTTGTAGTCAGTTTTTTTTTTAAAATTTACCACGCCATACCACTATTAACTATAAAAATGAAATGAAATGAAATGAAATGGGGTTTAGCGTCCTACTCTTCTGCACCTAACCTGGGCTAATGATGGCGGGTATATGCGATACAGTATGCTTTGAGGGCAATTTTGCCCGGGCAACGGCGCTACGGCCTACTCTTATATCGAATTCCAACTGCCAAGGGATCTTTTACCTGTACTCCAATGTGTACATGGGACCTCGGTTTTTCGTCCCATCCGAACGACTACACAACTGCCTTTGTCAGGCCCTCTGTTCTGCATCACTGACCACGCCGGAAAATCTGGATGAACTTCCTCGGCCAGGGATCGAACACCCGACCTCCAGGCTAACGAGTCAGCGTCTTACCCACTTAGCCACTTGATCCCCTATTAACTATAACATAAAAGAATGCAGTGTCAAAAGACAATCGTAGTGTGTGAGATCGTATTTAAGCCTCTTACCATTGACGACAATTTTACAGGATCACATAACATTCTCATTCTGGACCGTTTCATTAGTTGTTTATATTGTAATGGGGGGTTGGGATGGCCTAGTGGACTAGAGTGCCGCGCTTCGACCTCTAGCTGGCCGGTCACCTCTGGCTTGCGGCTGTGGTTTCGAGCCCTGGTGTGAGCGTATGTGGCATGGAGATAGGGGCGCCTTCTCAACCTCGTGGGTTTCCTCCGGGCACTCCGGTTTCCTCCCACTGCTAAAGACCCCTACGCGCAAGCGAATTATTGAAATAAAATTAAACCATATGTTAGTCCCGAAATGACCTAGTTTGTGTTGAGTGGACGTTAAACCCCATTTCTCTCTCTCTCTCTTTTATATTGTAATATTTTAATGCACGAATAATTCACACGTGCTTCATTTTTAGCAACAACAATGTTATACAACAGAACCCACGCACAATATGTTATTTTTTCAAAATCTCACTCACAGTTTTATTTTAAGCGATATTCAACCAAAGGGTCGTAAACCAGTCTGGCA
Source organism: Patella depressa (assembly GCA_948474765.1). Taxonomy (NCBI): domain Eukaryota; kingdom Metazoa; phylum Mollusca; class Gastropoda; family Patellidae; genus Patella; species Patella depressa. Next base: position 55,083,807 of record OX419719.1, read on the forward strand.
ATAATAATCGGATATGACGTGGAAGGTATGAATCATGTGACATAATTGCATATAAATGGAAATTAGCGCGGTGATTTTGTAGTAGGCAGAAAACTTCGAAAATGAAGGTTAAAGATGCATTAACAGTCAGCAAGGGCGGATCTAGAAATTTTGAAAAGGGGAGGGGGGCATCGCAAAATGGCGGCACTGATCACGGAGACGGGGCACGCCGCTGAGAGGGGGGAGTGGGTCCTTAAAGAAAATTATCCGTCATTTCCGTGCATCTGTAGCTATTCCAAGAACTATTTGGCTGATATTTTTTGTCTAGGTAAAAGGCGACTTTATCAAGTACAATAATGAAAATAAAATGGGGTTTAAACTGTGCTAATGAAGACGGGCGAACACCATACATTGTGCTATGCATGTCTTAATTAGCCCAGTAGGAGAAGAACCACAAGAAATAAAACGAGTCGCACCTGTAACTTAATATTTTGCATAAAATTCGACATTAAAAAAAAGAAAAAAATCAAGTTCAACATCGGTCCATTTTAATCAATATTGGTGTTGTTATCTTGCCGAGAACATATTAGATTCTAATATCCAATATATAGATAGAACTCAATGACCACTGAATACCGCTTGGGTTATTCAATGGTACAAGAGAGTGTATCGCTCATGGAATACTTGCGCAGGAATACACTCTCTTGAACCATCGAATAACCCGAGCGCTATTCGATGGTTATTGAGTTCTATCTATATATTGAAAGTATAAAAATCAGTATATGAGTAGTGAATTCTATGGTTTCGGTGCCATTTGTAATGAACAAGAAAGCATATCATTCAAGAAAATGCAGAAGTAATTAGTAATGGCTGATTTACAAACGATAAAGTTATAATAAAGAAAACAACGCGTAGAAAGGACTAATTAGGCGTAAATGAATGCTGTTCAATTTAGACTATTCACGTATTTCACTAAACAATATTGATTAGAATTTACAACAAAAATTCAAATAATGAATATAAATCATTTTATTAACATTCATGTTATATTAATATAATATGCGTTTAGATCTATTTTAACTTTAAGGTTCCAGAAATAGTAATACGCCTTTTAAACCCCATAAATTTTCATTTTATCCATAGTGCCGATATCCAAAAAAATAAACACCATAGCACATGGTCTGGCTTATAGTCGTCTCCATTAGCCCAAATATAGATCGATACGCCCTTTAAACACCATTTCATTTCATTTGCATGTACAACCAGTACCGATATCTGGGGAAAAAAATGTCCCCATAGCACATCGTATACCCGAATTCATTAGCCCAGTTGGATATGATGTTAAACCCCACTTCATTTTCATTTCAGAACTGAATTTGGTGACGTTAAGCACATTTCATTTCATTTCAGCCCAACAACACATTATTTCATACCTTTCTTGTTCTTCCAAGTTTTCATCAAATAGTCAGACACCAGTCTTGAAAGTAGACCACATTAAACTCCCACAAAGCAATTTATATTAAATATCCTTTTAATGAAGTTCTAGTAAACAACTGACGAGATTTGGTTAATATGTACATTATTAACTTAAACAGCCCATGGTTTAATCTCAGGTCCTACAGATTTTTCAGTTTAACGCTTTGTAGTAATATTGGGTGATTTATGCTTGCTGTGTGAATAATTATAGGTTAGGCGAATATGGGCATTGTATTGATATTATGTCCTTGACCGATTATTGGTCCCCCATTCATAGACAAAGCATATCTCACATTTTGAAAACTCAAATGATTGTCAAGTTTATACATAAAATGAGCCAAACTTTGATAAATTTGTATAGATTTAAACACGCATTGGGTTCGTTTGGGAGCAGAATTCTCGGGAGATCCCATTGAAGTTCTAAAGATACCATATGGATGAGTAAACCTCGTTGATTCGCAATAGAGCCATATGATACAGAAGAGTCCGTCAGTCAATTCGATCAGAGAGTGTGTATGGGATGAAGAGAAAGACCTGTTAATTTTAAGTAATGTAATGTAGACTATTTAATCTGCTTTGATATAAAGATGTATTCAAGTAAACATCATACTGTTGTTCCTGGTGGACAAGCGTCTTAGCAATTGATAAAAATAAATACACAACGTGAGTCTTAACTGATAAAATTGTAGCAGGAGAGGATATGGGTCACACGTGAGGAGTTGGGCTTTTTCTAGAATTTTCGCTTCGCATATTGCTACAGTTTCGCAAAAAGGTCGGCATTGGGTCACATTTAAAGACATTAGCGTTTCGATTTAACGTCATTATATTCAAATTCGACTTTATGCAAACTTTGAAGTTGACTATAGAATAGATATACAAGTTGTACAGATTATGTAACTGGTTTTTAAGGAGTTTTAACAACGCTGTTGATATATATCTTATTCCTAGGCTGAGTAGATCAGTCAATAACTTTATATTGGTTATCTCTTTAAAATAAATTACATTTTGCTTTTTGGATGAGTCATGGCGCCAATTAAACAGGCTGTTGCAAAGATGCGGGACAGTATAGTTTAAATTCAGTTTTAAGTCTAGTTATCTACATGTTACGTGCATCGAGAGTCACAAAGACTTAGTGAGATGGCGCTGGGCACTGACTCACTAATCAAAATGAAATGAAATGTGCTTTAATGTCCTAATGTTCTTCTCCGAGTGGGCTTATGAAGAATTGCACACGCCATACAGTATTCTGGGGGAGGGGGGTGCCCGAAAAACGGCGCAATGATCTACTCTTATATCGAATTACAGTAGAATCCGTATGAGCAGCCACTCCTATTCAGCGACATCTCCTTGTAAGCGGTCACAATAAATTCCCCCCGTAAAAATTCTATTGTTTCATCTCTTTATTCAACGGTCACTCCTCTAACGCGGCCAGCGGTCACTATTTTGCACATGAATTTAACAAAACATCGCCCATTCAACGGCCATTGTTGGATGATACCATCTTGTCGTTCTTCGAAACACCCCCGCTAATCCCGTGAGTAGTAATCAATTAACTGGACTCCCACAAATCAGATAAAAAGAAATGTGAAAATACCAATTAACCCGGGATTATCTGTTAATTAATCTTTTGTTTTATTAAACGACAAACCTGATCATTGTTTTCACACGTAACGGGACATTATTTGATACTGATTGAATAAACTGAAAGTACCGACTAAAACCCGCTATGTTGTTAAATAGACGTTTTTAGCGCCACCTGTAATATTACATACAGAGTTACACCCCCTATGATTCGGTAGCTAAATCAGCGATGTTTTTTGGTTCGTGTGCTTCTTTGATAAAATAAAATTAATTCATCGATTTTCTTCACAAAAATGGATAAATATTATCGAATACATCACTATGATAGACAGTAGTATTGAAGGTTGGTACAAAATGACAAGTTTACAGAAGTTATGTCCGCGATTCAGCGACGGCCAAATTTACCGATGCAATTGAAGTATTGCATTGGTGTTTGCTTCCAATGCATTCAAGTGTAATATTAATTGATGTCAGCACAAAAAACATGAGATTTTACAAAAATGGATAAATATTATCGAATGCATGACAATGATAGACAGTAGTATTGAAGGTTGGGACAAAATGACATGTTTACGGAAGTTATGTCCGAGATTCAGCGACGGCCAAATTTACCGATGCAAATGCACCCAAGCGTAATATTAATTGATGTCAGCACAAAAAACTCGAGATTTTATTAAGAGGCCACTCCCGTTAAGCGGTCAATCCTAAAATTTGTACATGTTGTTGTTCTTGGTGTTTAACGTCCGCTTCCACCGGTGATATCGCAGACAAGTCTTATTTTTTCCATTTTCATTATCTTAGCGCACGCGCAGGGGTCTTTGCTGTGGGAGGAAACCGGAGTGCCCGGAGGAAACCCACGAGGTTGAGAAGGAGCCCCTATCTCCATGCCACATACGCTCACACCAGGCCTCGAAACCACAGCCGCAAGCCAGAGGTGACCGGCCAGCTAGAGGTCGAAGCGCGGCACTCTAGACCACTAGGCCATCCCAACCCCCCAACTGCCAAGGGATCTTTTATGTGCACGCTGACGTGTCCACGGGACCTCGGGTTTTCGTCCTATGGGGGCGATTATACGTTGACCCTTGCCAAATAAATATGGTCTGCAAAACCGGCAAGGCGAGGCCAAGGCGAAAAATCCTGATGAACCTTCCTGGCCTACATCTTACATCTTATTCAACACCATTATTTCCGGCGTGGATCCCCCTTGTCAGTGGAGTAGGACTGAAGGTATAGTCGTTCGGGTGGGACGAAAACCCGAGGTCTTATGTACACATTGGCGAGCATGCAAAAGAAATCCTTCACAGTTGTATGTTGAAATAAGAGTAGCTCGCAGTGCCGCTGTAAGGGCAAAACGTGTGGCCGTTTACATGAGCCCAGTTGGAGCAGGAAAGTAGGACATTAAACCCCATTTTATTTCATTTCCTTAAGTAATTAATATAACGGCGTAAAGACTACTATAATATAAGAAATAGCTACCAGATCTTTAAATTTTACAAGTATGGCATCTTAACACCTAATAATATAATTTACCAGATTAAAGGCGTATATCAATTAAACATTTCCATGACAATACAGATTTAAAATGCTGCAAGAAGCATCTGCTTTCTTCGAAAATATAAACTGTCTACCAATTCCCAGCTTTAACTATCACAAACGCATTTTTTGCTGGCACGCTAGCCTGGAGGTCGGGTGTTCGATCCCTGCATTAGCCGAGAAAGTTCATCTCGATTTTCCGACGTTGTTTCCCCTTGTCAGTGATGCAGAACGGAGGGCCTGACAAGGACAACAGTCTAGTCGTTCGAATGGGACGAAAAACCGAGGTCCCGTGTACACATTAGTGTGCACGTAAAAGATCCCTTGGCATTTTGATATAAGAGTAGGCCGTTGCACACTGAATGGCGTATGTCCGTCTTCCATTAGCCCAGGTTAGGTGCATAAGAGTAGGACGTTAAACCCCATTTCATTTCCCAGACACATTTTCAATATGAATTTATCATACAAAAGTTGAATGCTTAAAAAATAGATTTTAAATGAAGCAGTGTCAAGTTAATAAATCATCGAACAAAGAAAATTAAAATAATGTACTTACATGATGGAAACTTACAACTCCTAATGATAACCACAAAAATAGTTTAACATTTAAAAATGTCCTGTCCGAATGATTCACAATAATGACGAAGAAACACGGCGGTTATTATTTAAAACAACTGCGATACAGAAATATTAATTGTATCTGTATGTAAAATAAGCACAACATATAGTGATAACCTGTGTTTTTAATGAAATCATATACGCTTAACTGTGTCAGTGTTAAAAGTATGGCATATTAATAATTCAATTATAGTTAACGGTATGCGTTACTAGATACCAAATATAAACGATGCGAGAGCGCAGTAAAGATTAGCAATGTGAAAAAAATCGATGCAAAGTTTTGCTCAAACTCACGACTTATTTGGCGGTATACTCTATCCAGGAATACTAACCAAAAAAGCGGCGATTTCTTAGTTGATTTGGGGCTTTTATAGGCTCCGTGATCAAATTTAATCGATAAACTGTCACTAATGATACTATCTTTGATTTGGATCAGTTGAATGTGAGTAACAATTTACACGCCATGGTATTAATAGCTAACACTTTGTAAATTATAATCTAGCTAGCTATGGTTAATGAGTATACTGTTTGATTACAATAAGTTCATGGTTTGATCAACTTTGGTTTTTATCTATTCCATTAGGAACTTCACGGATGAATTGTACAACTGCATATGTTTATGTTATGAAAGGTGGCCAATGGTATGATTTTGTTTGTCATCAAATGAGGCAACAAGGAATAGATAAATATTTTACAGAGCAATTTGTCTTATGAAATGAAATGAAATGAAATGGAATGAAATGGGGTTTAACGTCCAACGCTTTTGCACCTAACCTGGGCTAATGGAAGACGGGCATACGCCATACAGTGTGCTATGAGGGAAATTTTGCCCGGGCAGCGGCGCTACAGCCTACTCTTATATCGAATTCCAACTGCCAAGGGATCTTTTACGTGCACTCCAATGGGTACACGGGACCTCGGTTTTCGTCCCATCCGAACGACTAGGCAGCTGTCCTTGTCAGGCCCTCCTTCTGCATCACTGACAAGGTGAAATCACGCCGGAAAATCGACATGAATTTTCTCGGCCAGTGCAGGGATCGAACACCCGACTTCCAGGCTAGCGAACCAGCGCCTTATCCACCTAGCAGGTGCGGATCCAGGAATCTTTGCAGGAGGGGGTTTGCCAGGTTTCTGTTACGGAAATCTGCCATCATCGTCTCTAAATTACATAGGCATACATACAAATTGAGCTTTTTAAACAGAGAAATCATTTTTATACTGATGTAGGATCACTTTGTGATGTAATTTTATTGATGCAAGGCATTATTTTTTTTTATGTAGCTGAGCAGGGGGGGGTGGGTGGGGGGGACACCCCCCCCCCCCCCCTCTGGATCCGCGCCTGCTTAGCCGCCGTGGCCCCCATTTGTCTTATGTGTAAGCAATTAATTTTGTTGTGGTCACCATAGTCGTAGCATTGTAAAGATACCTTGACAATGGGCCTATTTTCGTCTCTTTATACATTTCATTTCCGACAGGCTGTTGAAAAAGAAATTGGCGTTAAACCCCACTTCATTTTATTTCAATTCATTTGGACGAGCAGCGAAATTGTCAGAGCAGTAATAAATGTCGTGTGGAAGGCAGGTGGTGTTCGAAGAAGAATTGATAACATTTTATAAGTTTTTGATCATTGCGTTCCATGTTGTGGTTGTATGGAGAACTATTTATTTAATTAGACCGGACGTATCTTAATTAAGATAATATATATCTGAAGTATAGGGTTGATACAAATCTCCAAAGTAAAGGGGGGTAATCAGGCTTTATCGGTACTCTCAGAAACTGGGTTAATAACTTACGTTGAATTCAGTACATTATAAATATCATCGTCATTATATAAAAAGGTCAAAATATTTGAAGCAGAAAAATAAAATAACAGCCGATAATTTGTAATGACACATCGACAGCTCGGTAAATGTATTTCGTCGCTGTCGCGGTTGTCATGTAGCTACGGTGAGTAACTGTGGTTCAGTGAGTAAGACGTTGGCACGCTAAACTTGCTTTGGTCAAGAAAGTTCATTTGCGCGATTCCCTCTTGTCAGTTGTGCAGGATAGAGGGCATGACAAGGGACAGCGTAGTCGTTCGACAGGGACAATAAACCGAGGCCCCGTGTACACATTGGCCTGTACGTAAAAGATCCTGAATTATTGTCTTTTGAGGAATGATGAAGTCTGATTGTCATTGCTACAGTTGTAACGATAATAAACAAAATCTCGATTATCCATAATTAAATTATTGACTGGTCGTTGTGTTTAAATCCGTTGAGAATCACGGCTATCCAATGTTCAAGAATGTTGTTTATTGGCTTGGTATGTGATGTCTAATTAATCATTCTTGAAGCCGTCTGCAATAGACGGATTTAGTTCTCACATAATGTATCTTTAAGATTGTTTGAATTGGATATAACTGAGTAAAATTTGCCCTCATTTTGGATTTATCAATAGACGCTTAGACCTCTTACGTTTGTTCAGCATATTCCCTTTGCTTTATCTGGTTTTTAAAGTAGCTAAGTCTCTAACTCAATATCATCCAAAATCTTCAACATTGAAAACACGAATTATTTGCCAATTTAAATCAACATTGATGTTGTGGTCTTACCGGAAAAAGATGGGCTTCTGATATTCAATATTTAAGACAAAATAAACATTTTACTAATGATACAAGAATCGTGTAGCATAATGCGTTTCAGACCCAGTTTTAACAAGAGACTCGAGGGACGAGGCTAAAGACATTGCACAAAATCAAACCGCGTATGTAGACTGAAATAACCAGACGCTGGAAATTTGCGTTCGATTTAGACTGCTGACTTATTTCGCCGAACATAACTGATTTGAAATTAGAGTAAAAACGAAAATGATTGAATGTAAATCAGTTTATATACATTCATATTGTGTCAATTTCTAGGTCCCAAATGTTAGCGATTTAGCTCCTTTAACTATTATAATGTATCTTTAACTTTAACGTGTTCGTTGACAAATTTGTCTTACGACATGTTAAATGGATTCAGATAATTACCTACGATTTGATATTAAACTTACGCTGTCAGTTTACAACTGAGAACAGACAGTAAGCTAGTTGACATTTCAATGCCATAAATCGACGATACTTCGAGTATTTATTTGCTTCCATTGTATAAAATTAATCCAGTCAATTTATGAAAAAATGTTGCCCCCCACCCCTAAATTGGTGTTTTTGGTAGCGTTGGGTGTATTATTGACATCCTAAATGTTTTCCAAAATTGGAGTACAGGAAAGTCCCACATTTTTAAAAGGTACAATTTCAGACAAGTCAAAAGAGAAACACATGAAACTGACGCCATGTCCGTGTCCGGGTCGAACTTTTGAACAGTGTTCTGGGATATCACTACCCGAGAAATACGATGCACAGAATCCAAATTTATAAAATAGCAAATATGGTCTCTAAATTAATGTTTTTGTGTTCATTCTTTTGTTTAAAGAAATGCCCAGTGGTGTTAAGAGTTTCCTTATACCATTTTCGGGGAATCCCCTACCACATAACATTTTGATGCGAACCCAAATTTACGTATATCATTTGTAACTCGGCATTTCTTCATCACTTACTGGCATATTTGGTTTTCATTAAGTTTTGAGAGCATGCCTCCAATATCCTGATGTCTTGGAGCGTATAGATGTGTAAGACATTATTTACCAATTTGTTCCTCACAGGTAGGAGCGTTATGCCGTTTATATGATTTCTAAGACACGCGAGTGTATTTCATTAACTGAGTACCTTTAGCTAAAATAAGCATCTATCTCAGTTTGCCGGAATATACAACCCTATAGCTTGATTCATATTTACTGTTAAGTATTCATAGAACCTCAAGGTAAGGCCAGTAGTTGATCTAGAAGCTGTAGCCTATATATGACGAGGGAGAGTAATCTAGGGCGTCATCCATAATCCCACAATGTCAACAAAATACGGGCTCTAACACTGGGCGTCCCGGTAGATCATAGATCGTATTGCCTCACGGAAATTGACACCAAATATGAAAAAGAAGCGCCAAAAGCTGTATTCTTTACCTCGCTCACAAACCGGACGTTTACGGACGGGCATTTAAAAGATAAAACAATGACCTGTGTATTTTCATTTCATTTACTAAATGTCATTGAAACAATTATACACAAACAGACCGTGAACTATCGAATAAAGCCATGTTTTTTGACATTTAATATGAATTTTATCTGACAAGCGAGTATATAAATTACTATTGAACAATGGAAAATAGAAGGCGATAAAATTATAAGTAATAAAATATACCTAATTTATGAATAATATTAAAGTAAACGCTAAACTGCGCAATAACTAGTTACACAATTATTTCATGTGGTTGTTTCATTTTCTCGATTTTTGATGGTAATTGCGTTCAAAACAGCGAACAACAATTCTGTCCTAATATTGTGGTAAATTGGTTTTTATTTCGAGTTTTTTCTGTACATTAGGGGTCACAGGAACTAACCGCTACTCATCGTGTTCGTCTTCTTCTTCTTCTTTGGGTGACGTTCTTCGAAAAAGCCTAATTAAATTTTAATCAACATGAAAATTGGTCTGCTCCTTCTTTGAACAATTCTGCATCGATTTAGTGAATTTGATTTTTGAATTTCATCCAACAACGTAGTGAGTTCCTGGTAAGATAACGGTGGATTTCTTAAAGTTCCAATTTCACTTTTTCTAAGAAAGTCAAAATATAATTATTTCTATGTTTTTGCTCAAAAGGTTGTCAACTCACCATTATACGATCATGGACAAAATTTTTTTTTGGGGGGGGGGGGGTAGAAAGGGTGACACTGGTTGATTGAGGAAATTACCTCCCTTGTTTTCCTATTCTTCTCCATGGACGGCCATCTTCAAACGTTTGAATTTGAAGTTGAAAATGATAGTGAATTATAGGATTAATAGGATTATTCTTTAACAAGGTAGGACTGTTTATAGGTTCAATCTATTTTGGGGCTTTATTTTAATAAATTTTAAAAATATAACTTAAAAAAATGCTATTGGAACTTTAAACCTTCATGTGTATTGGCAGAATATAACTTGTTACGGTACAATCTGATTAAAATACAGATGGAGTTTTCGTTTCGTATTCTTATCGCTTTTAGTAATAGATTTAGTGACGAGAATCGAGCGAGCACAGAGTAGATAATGCTTACTTTTTTCTAGAATACTTCATATAATACTTCATATTAGGAACCCACATCCGTCTTCCATTAGTCCAGGTTAGGTGCGAAAGAGTAGGACGTTAAACCCCATTTCATTTTATTTCAGGAACCCACATAGCTAAGAAATTTATTTCTTCATTTTGTGTGTTAACCGATTTTTAAAAGTTCTGTCGCGAATAGTGTGACGTGTTAAATGATATGACCAGGTCCCATTCTTTCTTGGTTTAAAGAATATTTTTATTTAAAGTATAATAAGGTTATTTACAACATTCATAAAACAAACCGAAGCTTATAATGGTAATAAGCGATAGACTTCGATGAATTGTCATGACATCATCACAACAGATCATTTCTATGCAACAATGCAGATGACATTGTAGTGGGCGCATACTGATATCAAGATCCGCAAAACTTACTTATTTATCATGGTGATTAACTCTATCGGAGACCCTTCCTTCTCCTATATTGTGCAATTAGCATTGGCCTGGAGCGTATGTGGGTGCGCTCGCCTTACTGCACATATATATATATATATATATTTTATTTTGAAAGTTATTCATCCCGAAGCAATTATGAACAATTTTACAAATCAGAAAACCGGAAAAGAACTTATAAGGCATGTATAAAAGTATCTGTTATATGCCCATCTTGCCATAATTGGTTGTGTTTTAACCATTTATGTAACAATTTGCCGGTCATTTGTCTTTGTCAATTTTGTTTCCTGGGAATGGGTGATTTATTCATAGCATTGCCACTGTCCAATTAGTTGATTTGTATCGAAGAAACTCTTTATGCACAACCATGGTGAGTTCAGGAAACAATGGATGGTTTGCACAAGGGTATCATCTCTGCAGTATACACTTTTGTTACTCCGAAATTGTCAAAAGCTTTTAAGTACAGGATGTCCATCTGGTTTTCCGTTAGATATCCGACTGGAATGAGAGCTATTATTCTCACCTATTACAATGTAATGTTCAAAAGTTTCTGGGGGAATCCTGGAACCCTGTTGCTGTGCCTCTTCGAACCTGTTAAATGTTTTTTTCTTTAAATTAATAATACCATTATATTGTATCTTGAAATAATTATTGGCTTAATATACATGTATTGAAGAGATATAATTTGGTAAACATTCAATTCTAGGTTGTTAACAGATATCACGTGTGTGCGAAACTTTTTGTGTAAGTTCCACTATAGATAATTATAAGGGTGGTTTTTGACGTCATTGGGCTAAGTCACCAATCGTTATAATTAATTTCATCATATTTGACCTCTAAGATAATTGAAGGTCCAAAATCCAAAAGGTACAAGACCATCACATTTCTGAGCATGTCAGACAGTCGCTTGATTTCCAGACGGAGAAGGGTATAGCAATCTCTTTCAGCAGAGCGAGTCTGGCTGGATGGAGTTTGAGAGAATGACTTTAATGTATTCTATTATGCATTGTACCATATGTAAGCAGCTTTGATATATTAAATGTTAAAACGAAAGTTGCATTGTTATTCCTGGTAAGACAGGCCTCTTTACTACTCAGATTGTAAGAAGAGAATACACAGCGTGAAAAAGAGATTTGAAAAGAAGACAAGTGAAAATGCTAGACGATCAGAAGGCTATTAAGATATGAACTAAGAAAAGAATGCAACGGTCATACGTAGGATGTGGCGACCGGTTTGTCGGAGGCCAGCCTTCCACGTCTGTCAAAAGAACCATGAAGTAAGAAAAGAATGCAAGGGTGGGTCATACGTAGGATGTGTCAACCGGTTTGTCGGAGGCCCGCCTTGGAATTTGACAAAAGAACCATGGTACTACACAGTCAGCATCAATGGTACTAGACCCTGGTGATAATATAATTCTTACCTCCAAAATTCATCTGGGACTATCATACCTAACCTTCCCCGACACGTCATAATCCGATTTTTAAAAAATTAATATTAATTTCTGTAAATTCTTTCTTTACCATGAGCACCACGCCTTTCATTAATAAAAACTCAACCGGGTGATATGTTGAAATTTTATTTGCATGGCTATGCTGATCGTCGTGTGCACTGGTAAAAATGGGTGTAATACAAAACTAACCCCAATGTTAACTTGGAATAAATTTTATACCACAGCTAGCGTTTATAACCGGTATTCATGACTACTGAACGCCTGCATAGGTGTAATTGTGGGGTGTTTTGGATAAGCTACACCATTACTAGTGTTATATTGCATTTACACCAAATGTGTCAATTTAATAATTTAATAAATTTGTCAATTTGATAAATTTGTCATACAATTTATTCTCGTCGTAAAATAAAGCGAATTAGCCGACAGTTATATGTAATCTGGGTCAGCCTAAACGCCCGGGCGGCCTTATGCGTACATGTACTAATTATCATAGAGGTCTATAGTCAAATTCTCGTTTTCGGAACTTAGAGAGAGCAGGAGAAATAGGGTTAACGACGTTAACGTTCACTCTACACAAAAGGTCATTTCGGGACTAATACATGGTTATATTTAACTACTTATTACGGCATTCTTCCTATAATTAGCAGTTGTCAATTAAATTTGTCAATAATTATATTTAACAACATGTGGTAATTAATATTCATGATAACACTAAACCTAGTTATCTCATCATTAAGAGAATCAATTAATAAATTGACATTATTTTATATATCATAATTGAATATCACATCATATCGTATAATAATCAAAGATATTAATGGTAATTTGGAGTCACTGACATTTTATTCAATGAAACCAGGGCAAGTTATTAACACGTTTCAAGGCTTAACAATCGAATTAAATTACGGCCAATCCCAAAATAGGTTGCGAATTGGTATTAATTGATGAAACGAGACATAACCTACCGTCTCTAAACAAGATTAAAAGATGCTGCACCAACCCTTGTTAGGAGTTCCTTTTTAACCATTCTAATTAAAAAACAAATCTATATTTCGTTTCGTTTTTATACTTTCGATGGCCAACACTCATAATGTAGTAAAGACAAGTAAAAACAAATTTTGAACTACAAAAACGAAACGAAATAGGTTCTGTGTTTTAATCAGATTGTTTTTAACCTCTTAATCCTCGATACAGAGAGAGAGAGAGAGAGAGAGAGAGAGAGGAGGGGGTCCACTCGACATAAAGAAGGTCATTTCAAGACACATGGTTTTATGGTATAACAAATTATGTATTAGCTGTGAGTATAAATCAGAACAGAGCAGACGCACAAGTGGCAAAGTTAACGGTACAATAATTGTTATTTATCAAAGGGGATAAATCGGTATTATTTGGGACCTGGAAATTGACACAATTCCAGATAAGAATAAGGCGCCATCATCACTGATCTACGTGTGAAATATGTTTAGCCCCGTTCTTCGCGTCCTTTGTTACAAATGGCACTGAAACGCATTATGGTACACGATTCGTGACTAATATTTAAAGCAGTATAATTTCGAAATTAATCCGAATCTCAAAGCAGGGAGGGGCGTCATCTCTGTCGCCTCGGAACAGAAATTGTATTAAAACTGAAATATATATTATGTCACCCGGTCAATTTTCAACATGGTAGTTGGTACCCACCCACTGTTCAGTTTAGGGCAATGTGTTCGGTGATAGTCGGGATAAGGTAAGTAACATGTATATGCCCTACTCATCATTTTGTTGTTCGTGGCGGCGACGTTCTTCGAAAAAGTAAATTCAAGTAAGATCGAAATAGAATATGGTGGCGATGATGTAATGTCGAAGTTCTTTGTTCATACAGTACTATTTACTATTGCACTGATATAAGATATTATTTTCTTTTTTTTTTCATTGAGGTGTTATGGAAATGAATTCCAATTTGCATTCATTTTTATGTATGGGCTATACTTGATGAACAGGGTTTGCATACAAATTATAAATCAGGTACATACCTCAAAATAGTATGGTCATGTCTATGGCTATAAAGCTTCATTTATTCGACATTTATAGCCACAATGTATCACCAAGATCCTAAAAAAACAGTAAATATCTTCAGCAACATGAAGTTAGTGGGATATCGAAGAAAATTGATGTCTTCAATTTCACCGGAATTATTTGGTCAGTGATAATAAATCACGAATCAGATTAGATATTGGGCATGGTTGGTAATTGGTCAGTTTTATTTGCGTTGTAATAAAGAAACCAATATGTATACGACACGTTGTTACAAACTGACTTGGTCGACTGATAACAGTATAAAGTAATAAATGTCTTCTACAAGTCACTATATGTACTTTATGATTTATTAATTTGAAATTGCAAAACTATTTGTATCCGTGCTATATTTTCAGAACAGGTGTATCAGTTTAATTATAGAATATTGTTTGTGCAAAATACTATTAATAATAATAGGATTTTGAGTTTAGGATGGGGTGTTATTTTATTTCTTATTTCAGAAATTTTTTTTAAAAAAAAATGGCCCGTAGGAGGGAGACAGCGGGGTGTTGATAGGAGGACAGATGTTATTGGCAGACTTCGTAATGTTTGCAGATTTAAAATTCTGTCGGTTATTATTTTAACCTTTAGACTTTTATATACCTATATTAATTAAAGACTAAATGGTTTTAATTTCCAACATTTCATTGTTAAACTAATACTAGATAAATTAAAAAATATATTTTAAGAAAAACTGCAATTCTACTTTAAGAGAGACTTGCACCGTATCATGTATTCTTTAGCCCGGTCGGAGGCTTGCAATAGCTTTCAATACGGAAGTTAGAGTTGTAGTGGAGGGGGAGGGGGGCTTAGTATAATGCCTTTCGATGTATTGTTAAATTAATTGATGAAGCCGTTATTCTTGACATTTACATTCACTAATGTTCATTATTTCAAATTCCTTTACAACTTTCTACACAAATAAATGATTTCGTAATTTCGATTAAAAACAAATCAGGAAAGATTAGATAAAGAAATGACATTTGTCGATACGCTATAATAGTTTTTTTTTTTTTAAATTGAAAAAGAATACACTGAAAATTTCAATCAAATGACATCATTCCATTTTGGGCTAGTCTCAGTCGTTATTAATGTTGGTTCAATGATAAACAAAGTCTCGATTGTCCATTTTTACGTTAAATCATCCCATCACAAAATGTATTCAAATCCATTAAATAGCACAGGCTAACGATGTCACGGAGAGTTGATTCGTAAGTTAATTAATGTCTAATTAATAATTTAGATAACAATAAAGGCCTAAAAAAAAGACCTGCAACAATCAGATTTAGCTGTTGCATAATGCATGTTTAAAGGGACAATAACATTCTTGCTGGCTTGGTAGCTCCAGAAAATAAATAATACCCTTATTCTAAGTACTAGATGTTTAAATGTCCTACCTGTTGTGTAAATTATCCATTACAACCTATTTTATTTGTCCAGAAGGTTCGAAAATATTTTAAAATCCAAGTCACATTTGAAAAGGTTTACGTTAGACTTTTCAAATCAATTGGTTGAATTTTTCCAATTTTTTAAATTAGGTGTGTTAAGATGAAATTTATATCATCATTTAATTGGAATATTCTAAAATAATACGATTTGTTGACCAGAATGAAGATTGGGACATATTTTTCAGTTACAACAAGAGTGTTATTGGGGCTTTAATTCATATTGTAACTGTATAGGAAATGTCAGTATCGAGCTGAATAATGAAATACGCTTTGATAAATGGTTATAATATGACAAAATGTCTGATGTTCTTGCCGTGTCCGGTAATTTTTAAGAGAGTGGGGAGCACTGATCATGATAAAAGCACGTAAATGTTTCAGGGCATAAAGTAGTCTCGAAATCAGCGTCTATAGCCTGCAAACGGACGTGAAATTATAGTTCAGACTATCTTTGATTGCTCTACCGTGTTGTGATCACTACAGTTACATCCGAGTAAAATTGAATAATGTATGTGTATAGATAAAAATTATAACTCCAGTCTATGAACTCTGTGATCTGTTCAAACAAATCATCACCAGAAACATTCTTTCTTTCAGTAGATTATTAGATGTATGAAGTAAAGAGTATTGATATAAAATTTGAATGAATTGATCGGTCTCTTTCCTCTCTCTCTCTCTCTCTCTCTCTCTCTCTCTCTCTCTCTCTACACATCTCATTACACTAGCCTTGGCATCAGTAGAACCTAATCAGGCAGCTGTAGTCCTCTTTGGAACGCCGCGGTTGTAATTCTGCTCTGTTCGTTACACAATGGGGATGCTCGATTCACAGTCCAGAACGTCCCGAATCGACAGAATTACAATCGAGTGACGCGGAATTCAGTCCTGCCACAGTTCTGCCAGTCCCGTCAGCTGAGGTGGAGTGAGTAGAATCGTGACGTATTCCTAGGTAAAAAATATGTTTCAGCTGTCATGATTGGTTGAGATATTTTTTATACAATCGACGCATGCGATGTACTCCGAAATTCTTCTTTTCACTCGATTGACACCAGTTTTGGAATTTAATTCCGGAACTGTGAATCGAGCATCCCCAATAAGTTCTAAAATTGAAGAATTGTAGAATGGGTCTTTAAATGAGATATGAAATGAAATGAAGTTTAACGTCCTCTGCTCCGAACTTCCAGCATACGTCATACCGTATGTTATGGAGGTAATACGCTGCCAAGAAAGTTCATCCAGATTTTTCAGCGTGGTCCCCCCTTGTCAGTGACATAGGCGCACGAGCCAGGGGGGTGGGGTGGGGTGGGTTTGTATGGGCAGCTGCCCCCCTAACTTTCGGGCAAGCTGCCTTTTCGGGCAGACGGGTAAAGTTAGAAAAAAAAATTTCATCTACTAGGCAAAAAGAAAAGTGTCCGAAATCTACTAAAACACTAATTTTACGGGCTGGAAAAGCAGTAAAACAAGTTTGCGGCCGTCAAATATTCAAAAAATTTCTTGGGAGGCCTATGCAAGGACAGCGCCGCTTCATCGCTTCTCGAAGAAAACCGGCGCTGCTGTCTGTGAACCTGAAATTTTTTCGGGCATTTCTAGTTTTGCTTCCCTAACTGTCATCGAGCCATAATAAAACACTAATTATTTTACTTTTCTTTTAATTGAATACCACGAATTCGTACTAAGTTGACTATGGATTAAAACATTTTGTCTGGAGCCACTCTACTTTGTGCGACATTTTTCGGGCATCGATTATTATTTGTAAATGCGTCTGCATCAGTCTGATTGGATGCATGGAATTCGGAGCGGGGTTTCGGTTACAAAACCATTGGATACTTTTCGAGTTACTTACAATAGCAGAAAACGCATTTGCGGTGATTAAATTTTCATAATTTTCTGCGGTAGTGTGAGGCCCTCATACTCGTTGTTTGGAATTCGGGTCAGCAGGTAGACTGTATTGGACCCAATCAAAGTTGCTGTATTCACAGGCTGGAATAACAGGCAGTTAAATTTTCAAACTTTTTCCGTCTTCGTGGATTGTAAACGAATGATTGAAATTCGAGTCAGTCACCTTAATTAAGCTATATTAGACCACCTTGCTTTGTTCACGGGCTGTAATAGCAGGAAAACGTGTTTTCGTCAAATATTCCGAAATTTTCTTAAGGGGTGGAGGGTGGGGGGCGTCTGTAAACCCGAAACTTTTTCGGGCAATTCGGGTTCTGCCCCCCTAACTGTCATCGAGCCCGTTCGCCTATGGTCAGTGACGCAGGACGGAGGGCCTGACAAGGTCAGCTGTCTAGTCCTTCGAATGAGACAAAAACGACGTCCCGTGTACAAATTGACGTGAACGTAAAAGATCCGATGACAGTCGGAATTCGATATAAAAATAGGCCATAGTGCCGCTTCCAGGGTAAAAATTTCCCTCATAGCACACTGCACGGCGTATGCCCAGACGTAAAAGCCATTTCGTTTCATCAGAATTGTAATTGGTTCGCTTTAATTATAATAACAAATTTCCGGCAACTATATTTATCGTATACATCAGATATTAATTTAATATCCTCACAATTGGTATCTTACTGTGATATATCCGATTTAATCCAAAAAATAATAAAATGGATAATTTTGAATTTGATCAACGTTAAAGGGACATATTTTGACCGAATAAAAATCGCTGCAGGACAGTTTTAATAGTTTATACATGTACATGCTTGTCACGAAACTTTTGGTATAGCCATATTTTAAATAAATAATATTATTGTCACTTTAAATGCTGATTATTTCTATATAAATAAACTGGCTGTTTACCGTTTTGATTTATTCTTGTAATAATTTCTGCACAATGATGAAGTATCTTTATTTTGCGCTTTATCTTTTGGGAATAGCCTTGACTTCAACGACGTCTACAACCCTTAATGCTTATCTCGAGGAAAGAGAAAGGCTCATTACCGAAGAAAAACGTGAGAGAATTGGAAGTAATTTGGTTCTGACAGAAAAAGAACTACAAGTAAATGCGATATTTATGGACGAGAAGAAAAAAACAATCAAAAGTGCCATCTTCAATAATACCATTTTCCCGCCAGCTCTAAATTTTTTCAAGACCAAACATCTTATAGACGAGTCCTTGATCTTTCAGATGATATCAAAGATGCCCAAAGGTAAGTAATTGACCTATCCAAAAGAACTGTTTCAAAGATAACCAATCAATATATACAGGGTTTAAAACAGGACTGGGGAAAGTGCGACTTCGGCTACTTAATTGAAGTGTGATGAACTTTGTTGAGAAGTTTGTCTTGACTGAAAAGTTTTCTTGTTAAAATTTAGCTATATATTTATAATGTTACCCGCATGTAAATAAATGGCCTTGATATTAAAGAGAAGAGCCTAAAATTTAGTGATTATGTAGAGGGTGTCTAAGGAGATGGAAAGAAGGGGGGGGGGTCAAACTGTGTTGACCATTGAATGAAATATTTGGTTCGGTAGGCGAAATTCGAGTTGAAGCAATATTGCAGAAAAATGCACTTAAACCTACGAAATTATTCGAGGGCTTATTGGCTATAGAATGATAAATATTTTGTTCCTTAAGAGCTTCGCCGAGAGCACACAAGGTGTACAACATGACTTGTAAATGGGGATTAGAAATAAATTAATGTTAAGATCAAAATGTGCGCTAAAGTGCATAATAATTGTCTCCGAGGTAAGGCGCTAGCTCATCAACCAGGAGATCGTCTTATCCCGGGAAGTTCCTAGGGATTTTCCACTGTAACTCCCCTCGTGAGTGGTGTCGAACGGAAGGATATCAAAATAGGAGGTTCACTCCATCACTTTGGTGGGATGATAGAAGCACGTGAGGGTGGGGGGCAAGGTGTAGTCTGGTAGTTGCAGCAGGAAGATTGTGGGTGTTGGGTACGTTGTGAGCCCTCAAGCTGGCCCAAACAGTAAATCTCTCGAAAATATTACGATTTTGAATTCATTTTGCTGATAATTAACATTATCCCCGCGAGCTAATAGTTGAAGCATAATATTTGGGTATAAGAAGCGAAGTGAAATAAAATGGTTTTTAAGTAAAGCCCACCCTAAAGCAATATAGTCTTTAACACAATTTAACCATTTGGCATTTTGAACGTGGCAGAGCAAAATTGACATCATTTTACATAAATAAATAGAAAAATTGTTGTTTTTTATATGGAATTTAGGCGGCGCTTTGCATACCCACAGTACGTCATTGGTTAGTACAGATTGGTTGGTACAAAATATTACTTATCGTCCTAATTGCTATATGTGTAGAACTTTTGATGACAAATACAGATTTAGATTCTTTGATGTTGCCCCCTTTAACCCTGGTAAGTAATAACAATTATATATCCGATTTTACTTAAATTATTTATCTGATACCGATTTAACAATTTATTCACACTAACACTATTTGTGGATTAACAATTACTGGTTTATTAACATGCAACGTTTCGACGATGATACTTTCGTTAATCCATAAATAGTGTTAGTAGGTTACTGTATAATTACTAAATGCCACAAGAAGAAGTAACAATTTATTGATTACAGTTTTACAGTTGTGCATCTGGCAATATTGCAGTTGCTTCATCTGGCAATATTGCAGTACATGTTTTGCCTGGTAAAATTGCAATTGTTGTATCTGGTGAAATGGTCGTTGTTGTTTTTGGTAATATTAAAGTTGTTATATCTGATGAGACTAGTTTTATGTATCTGGTAACACCACTGTGTTACGGTTGGTGTATCTAGTTAAAATATTATGCTACTATTGTTGTCTCTGTAGAAGATTACGGTTGTTCTATCCGACAAAAGCCGTGTATTCCCAAATATATAGACTTCATAATATTTCGTCAGTGGTGATATTGATGATAATTAGCATGTATATATTATATTGTCTTTAATTCTTAGAGTGCCCATGGGAATCTATTGCTGCATTGCGACGGGAATCTGTAAATGTGGCGGAATTTGATAAAAGGTATGCATTTTTTTAATAACACAAGTAGTTTAAATATATAATAATACAGTTCTCTATCTATTTGCACGCTTCTTCATATTCGGCTTATATTATGTTACACCATTCTTTAAAATTGGTTTAAATTAATTAAAATTGTCTATGAAAAATTCACCTGGGAAACAAGATTGAACATGAATGACTAGTAGGGATTTGTTGTGTATTGGTAATGTTTTAATCATAAAACGTTTTAAGACGATCTTTGAAATATCTGCAATGATGATGGCGTTCAATTTGACTTGTTTAACAATTCTTGAATTATGTTTTTCTCCAGTTTATACGACAAGTTTTCGGTGGTTATCAATGATCCGGAGATACAACATGTCACTGTGAATGATGTCTGGGATGATTTTAAAGAAGCTTTTACTATGATTGATGGATTAATACAACATACACCAGTTTTTATAGATTACATAGAACAGGCTATGGAAGAATTTCTACAAGACAATGTTCAGTATTTGGAAATAAGAGCTGATCTCCCTATGGTAACATCTAAATTTTCGCTATTATTACAAGACACGAAAGATTTACAATTCTGGGGCCTATTTCACGAAATTTTAACTAAGATAAGATCCCAATTTTAGTAATTTGATTGGATAATATTAGATTGATTTTAGTGCTTAACCAATCAAAATTGGAGTATCTACTAAAATTGGATTTTATCTTAAGTCAAAATTTCGTGAAACAGGGCCCAGACCGACTAAATTTTGTTTTCTGTTTTATACACCAACACGTAGTTTGCGCGTCAATAGTCGTCACCCAGTCAGTTGTTGACATATATGTTTCAGATTTGGTGTAAAGGGTTGTGGTCATGAGAGTACGAGCCCTATCCCACCGTGGCCTTCCTTCAGTACCGGAGTTACATATTTGGTGGGAAGTATTGACTTCATTAGAGGAAGCATCTTTTCGATGATCTTCCGGATGACACTCCCTCCCCCTTATCGAAATCCTTCTGACTATGATTTTCAACGGGTCTTGTTTTCAAATTTTGTGAACGAGACATATGGCAAGACGAGTTATATCGATAATCACGGTGCAATGGCCGTCAACCCCAAGGTTACCTGCTCCTTGAAGATATCCTGCGATGGTGATAGTGGCTATCTTTTAACAGATCTCTTTCAATTTTTCATCGGAAGCATTGGGGTCACGAGAGGGCAAACCTTATGGATAATCAGCGTTCCACAACCCAAAGCCCAGCTTAGGCATGCGCCTAAGGGCCCAGGCCTAGGGTCCCGCGGTTTAGGGGGCCCCATGGATCACATACTCCGCGCACTGTTTCGTTTGATTAGAGGTAATCCCACTACTCACTGCTGTAATGAGTGGATATTGTTGTTTTAAATTTTGATTGGACAGTAGTCCGATTACGAACCAATGACTAGCTGCTCTACAAAAGCTTTACATTTAAAACGAGTGCCAATATTGGACCAAATATGTTTACATAACGTTACGTCATCGCTCACGATTTTATGATACCCAATTAACCCGTTGTCGTGCATAGCAGAATACTACAGTAAAACTAACTGCTTGACAAACGAGGCTATCAAGTTGAATGAAATGTAAACAATACTGTTTGGAAACGAACATACTTTCACCGTTTTTAATACCTTAAATCACTGTCCAAAGTTTTAGGGAAGACCCAGATTAAACGAAGGACTGTCATGTTGCTGTACTTAAGTGATAGCTTTGATTAAACGAGAAGAATACATACTCCCGCAAAAGTTCAAGAATCAGAAGCTAATCCAGCAATGGCCAGAGAGGAATTTCTCGGGTCATTGCTTCGGGAATATACATGGATCATGGCAAAAAGAAAAAAAAATCAAATTCTAGATGAAAGTTTCACGGTAATCGTCGTTATGTCATTCCGGCGCATGGTACGCCAATCGGAACTGAATAGATTTCGGATGTTTAATTGTGTGTTACGCACGCATTCAAAAGGATATGAAATATATTTTTCGTCGCGTTAGGGTCCCCGCAATTCTAGTCAGGCCCAGGCCCAGGCCCCCGCTCCGGTTAACATGGGCTTTGCCACAACCCTGCACTCCGCAAACTGGTATACTTAGAATTTGCTTTTGTCACCTGAATAATTATACAAAATAAACCGACATTGTGGATACGTTTTTAAACTAATTGTTGCATGGTTAAGTATTCAGTCGAGCAATGGTAATGATTTAAGCGCGTAATAACACACAGCTATATAGATAACATTCACTTGGTTTCAATGAGAGTTCTCTCGCTGTTATCAAACAATGATGATAACGAGATCACCCTGATTGAAACGCTGCAATCTGTTTCACAGAGAATTACTTACGAATTATCTCTGTAACAGATGGCTATCCAGAACACGCGCGTTGACTGCACGCGCCGTAGTCATTGGCTCAACGGCTCGTGCAATGTTTACTTAACACCTAACTGCTTCGGGCAAAATGATGCATTTTACTCATTTTAATACTCATTTACACTAAATAGGAAATATTTTTTAACTACAAATACTTCAAAAGTCTTTATTTATTTTTCTCTTACCTCAAAAAAATGTTTGAGAATTTAATTTGTCGGAGTAAAAAAGTTAATATGCCGTACTCATTAAGCCGCGTCGATGTCATGCTTATCAGTGATTGTAGCGGCCAAGCGAATATTCACTGCGGGATCAGTTTGGAAACGCTGCAGTTAATAAACCTAGTGAATAGTTACAATAAAGTTGTTATTATAGATCACTTTCATTGAAATTCCAACTAATAATATACGTTCATAACAGTAATTCTTGTAGCTTTATAACTTATTTTAATGTGTGTACTAACTTACTTTAATATGTAAATTTATTTTTTTTAAATAATTATACTAATTGTAATATGTATACTAAACGTATTTTTTGTGTTACTTATAAAGCTGTATAACCTTGATGGAAGTAAATACTCTAGAAGTTATTGCATGGCGATATATCAAAGACAACTACGTAAGTTCAAGCTGCGGCATCCAGGATTTTCCGGGTTTAAGATAATTGTTGCTGGGGACAGGTAAGACTGCTCTTGTTCAAGGTAGACGTTTCATCATCTTATCCAGCTCTTCAAATAATGCCCCGCATATTTCGGCACTCTTTTCCAACCGAACCTGCTTCATCGCGAATATCAAGCCTCGCGCTTTCAAGCTAAAGAGTCTACCTGTGATAACGGAGTTGCAATGTTCAAACTTCGATCAATACAATTTCTTTTTCTAAAAACCACTCGTGTTTTATTTCATTATTACATTAATAGTTAAATACAAAAATTATATCACCCTGACTTCGGTTTTCAGGTATCTGCCTCGTTCTGCTATTTGGGCAGATTTACAATTAGCTGAAACTTTAAACCATTACTACCCAGAGCTTATGGCTGGCTATGATCTGGTTTTTCAAGAAGGAAGGGGGAATCCACATTTGTTTTACATAAATGAACTACTTGCTGTCAACAATCTGAGCTATTTCTTTCATTCCGGCGAAACTAGTAAGTAAATCATAACATTTGAAAAAAAGCATATCTATGAATAATTCACACTCTACTTCCATAGTTAGAATTAAAAACTATAAGTCGACAAAATTATTTATTTTTAAATCTATATGGTCGCGTTGTTTTGACGCAACAGAAAGCATGAGAATATTTTGTTTTCGTCTTCAAAATGTCAGTGTTTGGTTCGCAGTGAATGCATTACTGTGTAATTTCGTGTCCGAAAACAATTTTAACTTTAAAGTTGTATTTACCTAAATTCTATTTTGTGTTGATTTTTAATGTTTGAACAGACTGGCAAGGAACCTCAATCGACAATAATCTTGTTGACGCCATCTTGCTAAATACCACAAGAATTGGTCATGGTTTCGCCATTTCTAAACACCCTGCAATATTACAAGCAACAAAAGAAAGGGGAATTGCTATTGAGGTTAATCCTATTTCAAATCAGGTAAGCTATGGTGAATTATTTATAAACTTGGGTAGGTATATATTGTTTGTGAGCTAATAGGAGCTTACTGATTAGGGCCAAACCCTCTGTGACCGAAATGCTGTACACTCGTTACAATTTACCTTTTCCGCGATCCACTTTGTTCGACTACCATTATTCTAGTTCAATAGTGAAATTTAAATTCGCACTCGGCCCCAATCGCTATATTTTTGTCGATAACGCCGCTGTCCTGGTCATGCAATTACATGTACTCACAAATCTAACCCGAGCCGGCGATATATATTATACTGGGCGTCCATTTGATTTTGGTCGCCTGCACCATTCATTTTTACTAGCTTTTTGTAGGTATTACATCTGGTGCATGATCTCAGAAACCACCCAGCAGCCATGTTGATTTCCCAGAATTACCCTATTGTCATCAGCTCTGACGATCCCGCCGTTTGGGATGCTACGCCTCTCTCACACGACTTTTATGAAACCTTCATGGCATTGTGTGGCCAGAACGATGATATTAGAGTACTCAAACAACTAGCACTCAATTCATTAAAGTAAGTTTCACCTCAAGCATATTATAGTTCTTCAGCTGACTATTAATTTATACTTTCATCATCTCAAGAAAAATGCTATATAATAATTAATCCAAAGATATATTTTATATTGTAGAATATTTCAGTTTATTATCTAAGTATTGAAATGTCCTAATGAAATGTTTATAGATTATTAATTATCAGTATGTCCGTAGGGGGTACAAATACTTATTCAGAATACTGGTTAACTTAGTGTTATATCACTAAGAATATATATCTAGCAATAAAATCACAGAGATGTTAGTATTTAGATATTAGTTTATTTTTGAATGTACAACATTATGCAAAAAGATAATAAAATTCTACGTGTATTTATATTTTACTAAATATAAATGATTTGTAGGTATAGTGTGATGAGTCCAGAAGACAAGGAACGAGCTATTGCTCTGTGGCATCAGCACTGGGAGGTGTTCTTGGACGAAGTATTAGCAATGACATCTCCAATCTAATGATGTCGACAAGTCTGTATTCAGACGGGAACTCTCTTGTACAGAAAAAGATATTTACATATAACATTAAAATTATGTTACGTTGAACATTGTTGGCTCATCTGTATTGTATATGTATTGATGGAAACTTGCTTCTTCTCCTAGACCTAGTTCTTATCTCCAATAGAAGTATGTTTATGCTTATAGAATGGAATATAGTGCTCATTATTATATCTTTGATATGTTCAACGAGGTTGTAAATGAACGATATATAGACACACTCCACAGACATTTACGTGAAGTAAATGAAATTATGAAATAAACAAATAATATCAGATATTTTCTGAATGATCTTTCAGAATTATGACCCAGCTGCACTAAAAGATTTATCTCCAAAGGTTTTATTTTTTGCTTTGGGAGTATACAAATCCTAAGCGATAGATTGTCGTGTGCAAAATATCTATTATGATTGTAAAGAGTTTTATATTCATTAAACCCCATCTTCTTCTTATTATTATTATCTACTGACCCGGAACAAAAGTTCTTCCTTCCACATATTTGTCATTCACACTTTGATATTATATTGATGTTGTTAGTTACCGACGTGTAGGTAGTTATCGTAATGACAATGTGGGTAGTTAAAGTATTAACAATAGGACAATATATACTTATTCATCGACAGTAAATTGTTTTTTTTCCCTATTCACCAAGAATATAATATCATAATCTAATTTCAACTTAACCCGTGAGTCACAGATGAGAACAACTCATCAGATTGTTTCAATCGTTTATTAATGCTTTAAAGGGACAATCCCGATAAGAACAGGATCTAAAAAATTAAAGTCTGAATATTTATGAAATTTATGGACCAAAATATAGAGGCATGGTGTATTAACCTTGTCTCAAAATTTCAGCTCAAAATATTGAGTCGTTTGGACGTGAACGTCAACACTGCTTATCCAGACACGTAACCCTTTTAAGATTTCGGGTCAAGTTTTTCATAGAGTGACCTGATAATCGATTCCCGTTTCTTGAGAGGTCTATACAGTGAATGACCCATGTACTGTACTTGATAACAAAAGTTAAATTTTACCTACATATTATTTTTATAGAAAAAAAGTCTGGTTTTATCCAGATACTGTATAATACAACGGTCTCCATTTCCAGATGAAGACTATCAGATTTAAATTATTTACAAGCGTATCACAAATATCGTGTTAGTTGGTCGGCCTTAGGTAATGGGTTTTTAGGGATTTTAACACAAAATTAAGCATTTTTATTCCTCCGAAAGTTATCGGGATTGGCCCTTTAACCATGTATTGTAGGTTGTCATAATGGTATTATCTTGTCAAATGTCCAGTCTAATTCAGATTGTAGCAATGTTTCGTTCCATTTAATTTTCCGATTGTTAACTATACTTTAGCATGGACTGGAACAGGGATCAATTTCTCAACAAAATATTTCGGTAATTTGGAGACAAACTTATGGCAATTCCAATTTCTACGGTTAAGGTTATATGCAGTATTTGGTCGCCCCTATCAATCAAAATCCATAATACGGAAAAAACCTAAAGATCGAAGCTTCAATTTTTAACCGACGTGGCGTAAATTTTAGAGTTGTGGTTTTGATTTTATGTGTCGCTTCCTGTCTAACCGTGACACTTTTCGAAGACTTGTCATAGTTCATATACTTACACTTTCCACCATTAAAGTTCCAAACAAATATTATTTGAAAGAGGTGGTATCGCCAAAACATTATCAGGAACTGCTTCAAACCTGCGCAGATTGTCGCGGGGCGTTGGGAATCTGATACATGTTTGATCCGCAGTCAAGAACTTTGGCACTCATTTTGCAGAAATTTTTGTCATTACCTACTCGTTAGCAATAATGTGCTCAATCCTCTCATGAGAGATACCCGGGCAATATGTCGAGTTTTCCACCGTCAATCAGTCATCACCATGTCATGAACACGGGTAATGTTCTCGTGAATGATTTCTGTTTATGGGTATTGCCACTGCAGTCACGATACAACACGTACTGCATTTATGTGCTACGATACGATTCGTATACCAAGAAAACAACAGGATAAATGAATAATTGATATTTTGAGTCCTGCTAATATCACGATATTGGTGTTAAAGGGCCAATCCCGATAACTTTTTTGGGAATAAAACTGCTTAATTTTGTGTTAAAATCCCTTAAAACCCATTACCTAAGGCCGACCAACTAACATGATATTTGTGATAGCGCTTGTAAATAACTTAAACCTGACAGTCTTCATCTGGAAATGGAGACCGTTGTATTATACAGTATCTGGATAAAACCAGACTTTTTTTCTATAAAATAATATGTAGGTGGAATTTACCCTTTGTTATCAAGTACAGTACATGGGTCATTCACTGTATAGACCTATGAAGAAACGGGAATCGATTATCGGGTCACCCAATGAAAAAATTGACCCGAAATCTTAAAAGGGTTACGTGTCCGGATAAGCAGTGTTGACGTTCACGTCCAAACGACTCAATATTTTGAGCTGAAATTTTGCGACACGGTAAATACACCACGCCTCTATATTTTGGTCCATAAATTTCATAAATACTCGGACTTTAATTTTTGAGACTCTGTTCTTATGGGGAGGGTCCCTTTAATCAAACTGACGATCAAAACAGTTTATGCGTGTGTGCCTATGGATAATGTGTGATGTGGATAATTAAGAGTGGCAGGTTACTTACTGAAACGACAAAAAAAAACCCCATAAACCAGAATCGCGATACATCGATTCACCGCAGTTCTTTACCATAGAAAACGAAGGGTTGTCATCCCGTAAAGCGGAGACCATGATTGCATGTATCTGTGTTTGGGTTAGTCCTTTCGGTTGCAGGTACTTGATGACGGCCCTATAGCCAGTTAAAATAATAACACTACAGTTGAAGAACTTTTAAGATTCAATGATTGTACTTATATATGCAAAATTGAAATTTACAGTGTCTATAACTAAACGATGGCCTGGATGATATGTTTCACATTTGCATCACGTCACGGCTGGTGGGGATCTTCTAAGGCCTATTACATCTTTAATATATTTATATTTAAAAATAAAATACAATTACCATAAAACATAAGTACTCTTAGAAAAAAATCATACAGTTCGTGTTCTATTGTATAAAATTAATACGTACTAATTTAACCGGTGATGGGTTGATATCTTTTCAAAAATCTGCGTCTGATTTAGTGATTTAATAAAAGACTCGGGGAAAACGCTTTACACGCTATTAGTTTTCATAGATTATCAGGAATTAGTCAAAGAAACGATAATAAAAAGATTACATGAAAACATTATAACGTTTTCAAAAGAAAAAAAAAGACAAAAGAAGCAATAGAACTGACTACGTTAGTACCAGAAAGCTATTAAGAAGTTTAACAATGGAAACGCTTTCAAGCGATCACTTACTAAAAATTATTAATTATGTCGAAAACATTTTTATGCTATATTGTCTGGTTTTTTTTCTTTCAAAGCGGTACTGTTAGTCGATATTGAAATAAAATAATAATGTTAAACCATGAATATGGCGTTTTAGTACTATAACTGATCAATTGTCTGATACCAAAGTGACTTATCGTATAATAAGCAATGGGATAAAACGTATCATAAATGTGACGGGGCGGGGTGGGGATATTGGTAAACCGTCGTGTCGTCTAACGCGAGCGCTTTAGATCATTTTACCTCTCATTCGATGTGATCCGACTTCAGACCTAATTTCACGTGCTTCTGGCACGAACCACATAGCAGAACATCGTTAGTTATCGGTGACAGTGAAGGTTCGTATGCCTTTAGATCGACATTGGGTGTTTCATTGGACTGTTAATGCCACTGATAGTGATACACGGTTATAAATATGCATGTGTTACTTCTGTTATATTGTGGTTATAAAGGTGTCAGTGTGATATCGTGTTATCAGAGGCCAAATTTTGGAAACTTTCACGGAACCCCCAAACCGTCCTTCGCCAATTAAACCATAAGATTCAACCTATAAAGAGCCATACGCGCTCGCGAAGCACTGAAATACAAGGGTTTGTCCGGAAATGACCTAATTTGTGTTGAGTTGAAATGTATCCCGCTCTGACTACATCTCCCTCATTTATTGACCACATACATGGTCGGGTGTTTCTAAACTACGGTTAACAGTTTGCTACACGCTGTGTTAAATGATGCAACGCAATATGTTATACAATTTACTGTCGCCCCTCTGAATTGAGTGTTTGTTTTCTGAACATGCCATCCAGTAAATTTGAAGTGAAAGTTGAGCTTACCACAAACACGGATGAACTCACGAATAAAATCACAGAAACAAAACTGAAGCCAAACAACAATACTCTTGTCAGCCATACCATGGTCATTCCAGATTAAATGAATTTAAGAAATTAAAAAGTTGCGAATGTAACCTACACCTGATCTGTTGGCATAGTTCCACTTAGATCAAACAAAAGCAATATAATAGTGTCTAAACTGAGACGAAAAGGGGTGGTTTTCTATAGCTTCAGATAGCTTCACGTCACCATAGTGATTCTCTTATTTTTGTTTAACAGATGTTTTGTTTTTAGTATAATCCAACGAACAGTAGAGGCAGCACATTTCATGAGAGATCATATTTTTATATGATATTTTGTAAAGCTTCTTTAGAAGTTCGTGTTCACAAAGCATTCTCAGACTTAATTAAATTGAGAATTTACTCAACTTGCAATCACTGTTTATAAGAAATATAATTGATCCAGAAACACAAAACTTTTACATTAAAACACCAACAGTTTTATTAAGGGTTGTATTTTAGTTACAATGAGGTGAACAATTTTGAGTAAATTCTTGAATTAAGTCTAAAATGTTTTGTGATCTCGGAACAAAGTCTTGTAAGTTCCCTTGCGTGGCACAGGGTGGGTATGATGTATCAAGAACAACTGAAACTACATTAGTGAGTTTTTTGGGTATTTTGTTCTCTTGAACGTTCACAAAGCTAAACGACATGTATTCATCTGGACATTTAGATTACATTTGGCATTTATGTTGCTCTATTATTATCATTTTGTATGCCACTGTACAATGTAATGGGGGCTGATGTTTAGTTCTTATAAATTAGAAATAGAGAGAGGCCGGTACAAGAACACCCCCACCCCCCGATTTGAGGCTATGTTCACTTGTTAAAGCAGAAGACGAACTTCACTTTTTAATTGAATGTAACAATCCGACTATGATGTTTGAAACTCTGTTTAACCATCAACTTTCAGTTAAAGTGTTATATATGAGACATTACATTTTAGGCATCAAGTCTAACCTTACCATAATAATACGTATTACAAGGCAACAGTCACGTGTTCTTTTTATTTCTTAACATGGCGTGGTCTCGATTCACCGGTTGTACGTGCCAAGGAGCAGGGTCGTCTGTCCAGTCTCGTGGGTTTTCTCCAGATCCTCCGGTTCAAGCGAAATGTTGAAATAAAATTTATCCATATTATGTTAGACCCGAAATGAACTAGTTTGTGTCAAGTGGAATTTACAAATAATGAGGAATGGAACATAGAAATCTTAATCTTATCTTGTCGAACAGTTTATCTGTATTTTCGAGCTCACATGAATTCACGATCGAGATCGAATTCTATTTTTGTGGCCATTTATATCATATAATTATACGGTAAGGTTTCACCTTAATGTCAATGGGGATTGGTTTAATATATGTAAAGCTACGCGTATAGTACAGTTTGGAGTCAGGAAATTAGGGTAGTTGGGTCAGTTGGGTCAAAGGGAAGGTCTTCAGAACGAGATTTTCCTGCATCGTCTCCCCTTGTCAGTGTCACAGGGCGGAGGGCCTGACAAGGACCAATTGTCTAGTCGTTCGGCTGGGTCGAAAACTCAAGTTCCCGTGAACGCATTCGAGTGCACGTAAAAGACCACTTGGCAGTTAGACTTCGGTATAAGAGCAGGTCGCAGTGCCGCTGTCCGGGTGCACTTCCTCGTTTTCGTTAGCCCTGTAAGAGCAGAGCAGTAGGACGTTAAACCCAATCAGGTGCGGATCCAGGATTTTTTGCAGGGGGGGGGGGGGGGGTGTCTAGGTTTGATAATTGCTTAACGAATTGTGCTCAACCGATCATTTGGTAAATTAGATTCAATTTGGTTCATTCTGGCGTCTTTCCGGAAGGTAAATTCCAAAAACGCAGGTCTAAATCGCCAATAAAATCGCATAAAAAAATTTAATTCGATTAGGTAAATTGGAAGTTTTTATCGTTGGAATCGCTTTATAAAAAATTAAATCGTAATTGGGAACAATAAAAACATCAGATGAGATCTACAACCACGGTTACCTTAGAGTACAGAGACGGTTGATTCGGGTTACATTCAGACAATTTGTTACTCGACCTGATCTCCACCCCGATAAAAATTCTTTGGTTGCATCTTCCATCAGTATGTTTAGGGAACTATTTTAACAGCACAACCGGCATTATACTAGTAAAAAAAAAATAGTTAGTTGTATTAGTATAAAAGTCAAAACAGTTTAATTATAGTACAAAAGGCAACAAAGTTTTAATAGTATAAAGGGATTTTTTTTAAATTTGTACTGAAGGAAAACAGTGTAATTAAAACTAATGTACGTTCACAAAATAGAAAACCATTTCAGAAATGTAGTTTTGATTTTAGCTTGTTCTACTCTACGTAAAATCGTGTAGGCCTAAAACAACTACAATTCGTTCTGCAACGTCCTTGAGGATTAAATCACTTATTTCTAAATGGTATTGATAACAATTTGAAGTGGCAACATGGCAATTTCTTAATGTAGCAATAATTATTTAATAGCGATAGAAGTGCTGGTCGGCCGATGGTCAGTAGGAAGATAGACCTCGGAAATTGACCACTGTCTGGCTTCAAATCGAGAACAAAATTAGCAGGTCATACCCCACAGTCAAGAGCTAAAAGCAGCGTGTTATTTTAAATATCGTATAGCGTGTTTTCTTACTTTTTGACTATAAAGACAAAGTTGTTTTGAAGTCCATCACTCAATGATAGCTAATATTATTAGTTAGTGTTTCCATCCTATCAGATTCGCTAAAATTACTGCTAATTGTTTGTTAAGTCCTTTGAAAGAACTGCTATCTCCCCAATTAAGCGGATCTGTTGTTATTAAAGAAAACCCTCAACACATAAAACATCCACATTTCTCAAAATTGGCTTTAATTCGGGAAGTGTACCACTTTCTTGTTTTGGTGCGAACATTAATTTTTTGGTTTGAAATTTGAAGTGTGCTGCATGTAACATTGTAAGTGCAAATATGTTTTGACATCTTACAACAACGTCAGTTAAGATAGGTGTGCGTCGTTTTTCTGGGGAGCCTGTATTTCTTTCATTCTGACTAGTTCAGGGAACCTTCCAAAATCAATTCTAATGATTATGAACAGAATGTCGGTCTGGAGTTTAAATAAGCGGTTGCTATGCAGGATACGCCCCAGGCGCGGATCCAGAGGGGGGGTCCAGGGGGTCCGCCCCCCCCCCCCCTCCGCTCAGGCTTGAAAATTTTGTATGCGATTTTATTGGCGATTTTTAGACTGTAATTTTGGTATTTAGCTTCCGGAAATACGTCAGAATGCACCAAATTGAATCTAATTTACCAAATTTTTCTGGGGGAGGGCCTCCCAAACCCCCCGTTAATCGGTTGAGCGCAATTAGTTAAGCAATTATCAAACCTAGACCCTCCCCCTGCAAAAAATCCTGGATCCCCGCCTGCGCCCACATTTAGTTTCATAAAAAAATCGCATAGATATTGTAACTTCTAGAGGGTCCACAACTTTGGTATTACATTTTTAGTACAATCAATGGTCATAATCCAGAAAGTTACGCCATTACGGCCCAATCAAACTGATCCCGCAGTGTATATTCGCTTGGCCGCTACAATTCGTAAGTAATTCTCTGTGAAACAGATTGCGGCCCAATATGTCCAAATAAGGGACCGGACACCGGTTATCTCTGGAGTATAAACATACGTCATCAAAATCGCATAAAAATTGTAACCTCTACAGTGGCCACAAACTACATTAAGTTACGGTCAGATATATGCCAATTTCGAAAGGATCCAAGATCTTTGTGAGATATACCTTTATTTCAAGTTTCGTCAAAATCGGATACAAATTGTGGCCTGTAGTGGGCCCAGAAACGAATTGTGGACGGACAGGGGTGACGATAATACAACAATATAATAAACCAATACCCACTGAGACAAAGGTGAAAACTTTCCGTAAGATTACTATTTGTTCGTTTTATTATGACCGCTGAACTAGAATATTATGGTTTCAGGTCACTCGAAAGTACACAAAATCTGTTCGATAAGATAAGATTATGATTGCAGTGTTCAAATCTTCACTATGGCAGATCTATGTTGGGAATTAGTACACCCTATGATGTTCGGACACTGTTTGAGGACAAACTTAATCATTGGATTTGTGTTGATAGGCAAATTTACGTGTGAATTTTGCATGCTGCAATATCAGCAAGTACTAGACCTGTCTGTTGCTAAACGGATTATTAAATCAAACGGCAGTAAACGACCCTAAATTGATTTAAGGGAAGTAACTCTTTTTCTTAAATTTGAAAAAAAAAAGAAAAAAAAATAGCCGGGCAGACTTGCAAATTTCTTGGTGTCCAGTTATGATAATAGTGAAGTTTAGCATTTTATCATAGGAAAATCGGCTCTTATTTCCAAATACATAACATTGCCTTGTAGAAGTTCTACCATAGCCTATTCCATCTTAATGTACAGGTACTGTTCGCCTGGCTCCTACTAATAGTATCTAACTCCAACCCACCTAAATATGCCAATCGGAAGGTCAAATAGTCCATTTACCCGTGAGGTTTGATAACCAGGAG
Organism: Patella depressa; assembly: GCA_948474765.1. NCBI lineage: Eukaryota > Metazoa > Mollusca > Gastropoda > Patellidae > Patella > Patella depressa. The sequence goes on from OX419719.1 coordinate 55,118,404, forward strand.
GCATATTTATTTAAATATATTTGCCGATCTCTGCTTGGTGATAACCAAACATAGACCTACCATCTGTACAACTATAGGCCTACTTGTCAGATCAAGATAAATTATAATCAACTGGACGTGACTATTGGCAACAATATTCTATTTTTATTCTTGTTTATTTCATTAAATTGTAAAAATAACAAATACATCACATACAATATCTTATTAAATTCATTGAATGTACATTATCCCCAAAATATAGAACACTATATTTAAACATTTACTCTATTTAACAAATTCATATCCTCAAATATTTGCCCTCAACTAATAATAGATACCATATTCAGGGTAATAACTACCCAGCTCCAATAAGCATCCACCTGCTTTAATGTTTTTTAGTGAGTGATAGGATGTGTGGGGGTGGAAAGAGGGACTGATCATTTTTGTCCTTCACTTGTACTGTATTTGTAAACATAGCTTTGTGACCTGCACAAAAAGTAAATCTCATTACAAACGCTACATTTATTTTTAAGTTTAATAATATCAACGATGTGAAGAGAAAAGTATATTTCTATTCCAGACACTTCTATCTTTAAACATACATTATGCAAGAGCTAAATCTACTCTGGATGTCATTGCCTGCGATATTTACTGGATTAAGATCCGATTTGCTGCTCAACATTCAATCATGAATCCAGACTATATTTTTTAGCGTATGCTCTTTTAGTAATGATGATCGAGGCTAGATTGAAATTTCAATCACTAAATTCTCAGTTCAGAGTGGATCAATTTGACTGAAATTTTCAGCAAATTGCCTTTACATTATCTTGTTTTTAACTTTTATAGTTGCAACTGCCAGCTCTTTATCTAATCTCCCATAATGTATCTTTAAATTATAATTTTGAGAAACATTTTATCAGAATTAACAATATTTGACTCCCCTTCTCAAATAAGATGCCAACTTAGGAGTATTACATGTAGCATTTTATTGTTTTTCAAGAAACAATAATTTTTAGAAAAAACAATTGTCTCTGCACCACCCTCATTCTTTATGAGATATACATTGTTGGTTCATTAAATATCTGTGTTATGTATTTCAGTTCATATTTATGTTAGCTGACATCTGATTGTTGATCTAAGAATTCAGCAAGTGTTGCAGGATCTATTGGAATCAAAAGATGCTCTGCTCCATCATAACTCTAAAACATAATAATTTTTTTTTTAGAAATTAATAACAGGCAAGAATATAACAGGGTTTTTTTGTTGATCAATGAGTGCTGATCAAATCAAGATTAAGTTTTCTTGACATTTTTGTATTAAACAGAATGGATAGGACAGGTTCATCAACACTTTACCTGGGGTAAATAAAAGACTACAGGAATTAAACGTTCCAGAATTAACAACTCTTCATCTTAGTAGGAATTTTGAGTGAGCTAAAAATCATCCCTACTAAAATTTGCATCACTTCCAAAATCTTCAAATTATTGTTATTGCTCAACATTCAATAATAGAACTGGGGCCTGTTTCACAAAATTTTAACTAAGATACAATCCAAATTTGAGTAATTTGATTGGGTAATATTTGATTGATTTTAGTGTTTAGCCAATCAAAATTAAAGAATCTACTAAAATTTGGATTTTATCTTTAGTTAAAATTTCATGAAACTAGCCCCAGATCTTTAAGTTAAAATTATATTTGGAAAGTGTTTAGCCAATTGTAATACAAAAAAAATTGAGGGACGCTAAAATTGTCCTTCAACTGCAGGGAGAGATCCATCTGTATTCTTACCTTTTTAGATCTGATTAATTTATGGTCTCTAAATTCTATAAGCTGAGCATTTAAAGTTAAATCACTGTTTACTAAGAAAGATTCTCGACATCTCTGATATAAATCATGAAATGACATTCCTGAAAATAAAATGGTAAAAAAATAATATGGTTATAAAAATATACAACATTCAAACAGGATTGATGCCATACAGTTATGAACTATAATCCTTGGGCGCTTATGTTGGAAATTCAATATTATGTATAGATTTATGGATATACTCGCACATGATCAATTTTATGTCAGTTACGAATTGTTTGCAACCATCTTCTTGTGGCAGAACTGTCCCTCCATAGAGATAGCATCTGTTTAAGTATAGCTTGGACAGTAATTGATGTATGGAAATCACCCCCTCAAAAGTTTACCACGTAGAATTATTTGTTTAGGTTATCTGAATTCTCAAAGCTTAGCTACATTACATTGCTTAACTTCTAGAATATAAAAAGATAGGCTGGCACTGCCAGGCAGGATACGCCCACATTTTCGAGAGATGGATAGAGAACAAGCAATACCGAAAGTGATTTTTCCTAAATCATTAAGTTAGAATTTGATATGTGCAAATATTGAAATGAATTAAGATATTTGGGTTATAAAGGTTCATTTCAGTAGGCTTCAAATTCAACTGGGGATCATGTTGCTAAGTGGGTAAGATGCTGGCTTGGTTGCCTTGAGGTTTGGTGTTTGATCCCTGCATTGGGTGACAAAGTTCATCTCGATTTTCTAGCGTGGTTTCCTCTTGTTCGTGATGAAGGATGGATGGCCTGACAAGAACAGCTGTCAATTTTAGTTCGATTTACACGAAATTCAACCTCAACCTTCATTACGATGTAACGGTGATATAATCAAACGTTTTTTTAAATGGGATAATAATTCTGACCCCAGAGGGACCACAAGCTAAAAAAAAAGGTCATTTTTTCGTACAATCAGGGGCCATAATTCAGGAAGTTACGATCCAATGGGCGCAAATATCAAAAAGAACCAAGATCTTTGGGTTATAAACATGCATGTCATGTTTCATCAAAATCGGCTCAAAATTGGGACCTCTATAGGGTCCACAACCTTGACATAACATACTTTCACACTAATCGCGTACAAACGGCGGCCATTTTGTCTGTCAATTTTGGTCCGATTTTCACGAAATTTTACCTCAATCTTCATTACCATGTAACGGTGATATAATCAAACAGTTTTTTAAATCGGATAATAATTTTGACCTCCAGTGGGACCACAAGCTAAAAAGGGTGATTTTTCGGACAATCAGGGGCCATAATTCAGGAAGTTACGATCCGATGGGCGCAAATATCGAAAGGAACCAAGATTTTGGGGTTATAAACATGCATGTCAAGTTTCATCACAATCGGTTCAAAATTGTGACCTCTATAGGGTCCACAAGCTAAAAACATGATATTTCGTACAATCAGGGGCCATAATCCATGAAGTTCTTATCCGATACATGCCAATATCGAAAGGAACCGAGATCTTATGGGGATAAACCTATATTTCAAGTTTCGTCAAAATCGGATAAGAATTGTGACCTGTAGAGAGTCCACAAACAAATTGTGGACGGACGGACGGACATCCGGACGGACAGGGGCGACGACATAATACGTCCACATGAAAATGTGGGCGTATAAAAATACTTACCTATGTAAGTACTGTTATCTTTATTTTCTAACTGGTGTTTGGATAATAATAAGAAGATGCCTTTAGCATTAGGTGTTAAACTTTTCATAACATGTGTTAAAGAACTCAGAGCTAATGCACCAGATTGTTGTACTAATAGAGAGTTTTCGTAAGAGGTCTCTGATGAATATGAGACATATGTTGTACAATCATACCATATCCAATTATACCGACTCGATTTAGTATGATCCCATACTGAAAAAAAAATAATAAAGACAGCTATGAAATTATTTAACTTCAATTAAGTGAAGTTAATAAAATAATACATGATGTCACAGCATTTATGGAGAGAAAGAGAAATGGGGTTTAACATCCTATTGTCACAAACCAGGTTATTTCGGGACTAACATATGGTTTAATTTCATTTCAATAATTCGTTTGCGTCTATCAGTCACTAGCAGTGTAAAAAAATCAGAGGACCCAGAGAAAATTCACTAGGCTGGACAGGTGACCCTACCCCTTGTCACGTACAACCAGGGATTCGAAACCACGCCAGTTGACTCAATGACAGGCCTTATGATACAGCACGCGCTTGCTAATCATTCGGTCATCCAACCCCCTATTTAGTTTTAAAATTTTATACTTACTTAATGGTGCATTGATATGATCTATTGAAGCTATGATATGAAAACCTCTAATTTGAGCCAATAAACTTAGCAAGTTCTGTACTTTCTCCGATCGTAACATATTCCCATCAATATTATGAATAATGAGGTAAAAATCTTGATAATCTGTACAATAGAATACAACATCGTATTAGTTCACATTATTATTGCTTTTGACAATTGGTTTTTAGTGTTGGCTTGCAGTTCAGCAAATAGGCAAGTAGCTACCTTATCAATATCTTTGGAAGTCTCATTATATAGAAAACATAAGCCTCATAATATAGAAAACAGTCACTATTATCTAGACTACAGCTTAAGAAATTAAAATCTCTGCAGATCATTTGAGGGATTGGAAAGGGAGAGAGAAAGAGAGTTTAACACCCACTCAACACAAACTAGGTCATTTTGGGACTAACGTATGGTTTAATTTTATTTCAATAATTCGCTTGCACATAGGGTTCTTTAGCAGCCGGAGGACCAGGAAAAAACCCACAAGGTTGGATAGGCCACCCTACTCCATATCACGTACAACCAGTGATTCGAAACCCTCGCCAGTTGACTCAATGACAGGCGTTATGGTACAGTGCGCACATGTTAACCATTCTACCATCTAACCCCCTTGAGGGATTTGAATCCCTGTAAAGTACAATATTGTGTTAGTTGAAACTCTGATAGTATTCTCTGAGTAAAATTATTTTAATTCTGTTTAGTATAAAAAAAGACATTAAATGAATATTCTTCCAACATTTGGTCGCTACCTACCTGATTCTTCATAATGATTTTTAATAAATTCATATTGGTCTAATGGAGTTTTGAATGTATCATGTACATCAATTATATCTTCTTTTATTACATTTAATATCTACGAAAAAAAAAGAGAATGTGGTTTGATGAAATTAAAATACTGCTTCCTCTTTCTAGAATACATGGCACCACTTCCCCCATCTGTTGATAATGTAATGGGAATATACTGAAAATTTCATTTAAATTGTTCATTGTAAGAGATGAGAAAACCTTATTTTAAAAACACTATTATTATCGCTATAACAATAAATAATAAAGTATTGATAATCCATTTTGCAGATAATCATCAATGAGCATTGAACAACAGATCAGATTCAATTCCAATGAAAATCAGACACATAAGATGGCATGTAAATAAATGTCTAATCAATAGTTTACATAATACTTCAAGGCCTAAATAAAGATCTGGTAGATTTAGCTCTTGCATAATGTATGTTTAACTAATACTATACATAAATTTTTGTAAACTTTTGTATACCGGTATGTATAAATTCATTATACATGTACTTACATGTTTAATGGTTAAACTAGGAAAATATCCATTAACAACGACATGATTAAAATCAGCTATATGAGATTTTCTAAATTCTTCTAATAACGCTCTTTTAGACCCTAGTCCATATAGTAATACATTAAAACCATTGCTGAAATAAATAGTTCACACTGGTAGCTTGGAAAAATATGAAAACAATAAGAAAGATCAGTAGTGAATACGTCTCTAACAAATTTTCATTAATTAATTTATTACTTTAAGAACCATATTGACAAACTAAACTAAATTCTTTTAAGTTTTCCCATTTTCTCAATAAGTAGGACAAATAAATAATAGAAAAGAGTCTTTGAAGACAGGAATTCTAATTAGTACTGTGGCAATTCCATTAAAAGATGGTTGAGAACCCAAGTGCAAACTGAATAGAGTCATCTTTTAAATTTAATGCCACTGGATAATCTTTATAGCTGTTGTAATTGCAGGTCAGCCATTTTTCTAAATAGCTCAAGAGTTCAAAAAAATGCAATCAAAATGAATATTTCTTCCTTGAATATAAGTAAAGAACAATTTCCTGCTCACACCCAGTGCTTTAATTTCTTTCTTTCAAAATAAAGAAAATATGAATGAGATATGAAAACACTGAACTAACCACATATTAAACATCCATCTAGAGAATTGAACAGCATGATCTTCAATCATTTCTTTAGACTGTATAGGATGACTAGTAGATACATTTATTAGAAGTTTATTCAAGGCTTCGTGATCTAATCTAGGTGTTTCTAGCTTAGATAAAGTCCTATCAGAAGTTATGGCACCTCCTGAATGAATGTCAAAATAATCCTCAGCATTTGTCGTCTGTAAAAAAAGAGGAATAATGAATAGCATGATTAATTATGTATCTATCTGTCCTTTGAGCTGAAATAAATCTTAATGGAAAATCATCAAATTGAAAAATTACGCACTGTGTACACAGGCATAGTATAGTTCTTGAATTTTATGATTATACACGATTACATGTTTTCAAACCTTATTATCCCTATATATATCTGAATCATTAAATATTCTAGTAAAATAATTTTCAAATTTGTAAATATGCAAGACATATATCAATAAATTCAACAAACAAATAATTTAATGCATCTTTGGATTTGGAGACTTATCAAATTAAGGACCATCTCGGCTATTCCTATCAAAATTCAACATATCTGCTGTGTAAGAATATTCACGAAGATATTCAAATATCTTACCATTTCTTCAGTAGGTATATTTTTCCTTCTGGATGAAGTCTGTTTTTGATTTGTCTTGGCAGGTTTGTCGGAAATGTCGGAGTCATCTGAATCACTTTCACTAGTTATACTGTCATCAGATGAAGTGTCGCCTGTAAATAATTATTTTGAAATAAAATGAAATGGGGTTTAACGTCCTTCTCTTCGGCACCTAACCTGGGCTAACGGAAGACGGGCATACGCCATATAGTGTGCTATGAGGGAAATTTTACCCAGGCAGTGGTAATACGGCCTACTCTTATATCGAATTCCAACTGCCAAGGGATCTTTTACGTGCACGCCAATGTGTACACGGGACCTCGATTTTTCGTCCCATCTGAACATGTAGGCAACTGTCCTTGTTCTGCATCACTGACAAGGGGAACCATGCTAATTATTTGGAAATTAAATGATTTACACAGCCTGTATAGGTGATGCTGGCTGTCAAATTTAGCCTTAGTATAACAGTAAACAGATGTATGTGCTATAAATTTACAGCGGCTGTCATTACTAATCATCTAGACAGAGCTTCAGAATAAGACAATGATGAAAATTTTGCCTGAACAGCGGCGCTACAGCCTACTCTTATATTAAATTCCAACTGTCAAGGGATCTTCTACATGCATGCCAATGTGTACATGGAACCTTGTTTTTTGTACCATCCTCTGCCCTGCACCACTGACAATAGGAAACCACCCTCAAAAGAACAATTATATATCATTCCTCTAATTCTATAAAACAAAGAATGACAAGATACCAATCTCAATGACATGGTATTATCTATAGTTGATCAGGCTTGGATTGGAATCCTGATCATTTCTGCATGTACATTTGAACTTATGGTTGCTACGTGTATATAAAATCTAAATTCATTGAATTTGAAATTACCATCAATATTTCTTTTGCGTAATCTATATGGTGTTGTTGCCTCTGGACGTCTGTTATTTCTGTCAGTTTTGTTTGGAGTTTGAGCTGGAAAATAAAGAGCTTATGTTCATATCTGATTATGTTAATGTTTATGTTTAAAACTGACTTATGTTCATATATGATTTTGTTCAATATGATTTTGTTCAGAGAAAGCAATAATCTTCATTGGAAAACAACACAATTTATATGGAAATAACAATCACTGGTTTGTACACATATAGCAGGATGTTTCAACAAGTATCCTCTTGTTGTTATCAAGCACAAATATAATGGAAGGGGGTTAGATCATAATTGTTAATGTACCTTCTTTCATAACCCGGTTCTTTCCTGGAGTCGTTCCTTTGGATTTTGGTGTTTTAGATGGGGTGCTTTTACTATTGATATCTCCACTTTTGGGTGTTTTAACTTCAGAAGCTGTAAGAATAAAGTAGAAACATAAAGAATGGGGCATGTTCGGTAAACCAGCGACAAAGTCGGCCATACTAAATCAAACTCCAATACAGATCTATTTTGTTTCGTTCTTTTAAACTTTTGATGGCCTACAATAAGATTTGTATCATGTTCACAAAATTGGGAGATGATAACTCATGAATTTTGATAACAGAAATGAAATGGGGTTTAACGTCCTACTCTTCTGCTCCAACTGGGCTAATGAAGACGGGCATACACCATACAGTGTGCTATGAGGGAAATTTTGCCTGAATAGCAGTGCTACTGCCTACTCTTATATCACATTCCAACTGCCACTGGGTCTTTTACATCCGCATCAATGTGTACATGGGACCATGTGTTTTTGTACCATCCAAATGACTATACACTATTCCATGTCAGGCCCTCTGTCCTGTAACATTGACAAGGAGGAACCACGCTGTAAAATCCTGATGAACTTTCTTGTGCAACACAGAGACTGCCAGGTTGGCAAGCCAACGTATTACTCAGGGAGCCACTATGTATCTGAATTTTTATAACATTCAGTTGAAATTCCTGGAAAAATCAACAAAAATTCTGACAATTGTAAAATATACAGCTGGATTCAATTTACAAAGTGTAAGTATATATGTAACGACATACATGTACATCTTTCTAACTTACCTTTCAGTGCCATTTGACCAGACTTTTTAGGTGTCCTAAAATTAAACACTTCACTTCCAAGCATAAGACCCTCATCTGCCTCCAATGCTACAAAGAATAAACAGTTTTATGAGACAAAAGAAATATTTACCATATTGCGCTGCATGTTACTGTGTCAGTACAAATTCATTCATATATTCATTTGTGACCTTTTATTTCTCCATCTTATGCGGTACTTGGACAGCTCACATATTGACCAGTTGAAATCAGGTTGAATTAAAAAAGACTCCACAATACTTTATAAGATTAGTTATGACATAAATATTTGAAATCATACCTTATTTAAATACAAAATAAGTTTTATTAATTAATATGTTAGCTATTTCCAAAGAATTAACTACACATGTTCGTTTCAAAAGTCATGCTATATGGTACCAACTTTGACTCCCATTCCCCGCCACAGCACATGGCATTGCACTCGGGTTAGAATAATATTGAAACAATTTTACTATCCCAATATTTTTTCATCACATCAAACTGTTTCGTTTCTGTTTGAGGTTAAGTAATACATGTATGCCGTTGAGTTTTGTAATCGATCTGAAAATAATTTCAGTAAATTATATAATACGCGTACTATAAAGTATGCAAAATTGTTTGCCTTCGTGCATTTATGCTACATGTATTTGGCAATAGTTGTTTTACATTTTTCTCATGTTTAGGAGTCTAACCTATGAAATAGTTGTTTGGCACACATAGTGATCCTCGCTCCTTTTCATAAATTTCCTATTGCAAAATCTATAATTAGAGTTAAATCAGGGAACTAGAATATAGGCAAGGGTAATATACAATTATAGAAGAAAAACGAGGGGTCATATTTCGAATAGTGTTAGTATGCCAGTTGATGTCATGAAAATTATACTCGTATCTAACACTATGAAAACTATGCGGATACAATGATAATTCAAAGCATCACTTAATTGTAATCGTTCTGAATACAATCCATAACAAAACAAAGGCTGTGTGGATGACTCAACCAACACATTGAGATATTTTATAATTTGTGGATGACTGAAATAAGACTCTTTGTGTGGACGAGTTTGCATGTGGATGTTATGTTCACTGGCATTCTACATGGTTTTACTTACTACAAGGAGTAACAAGTACATCATCATCATCACTACTCTCTTCAATGATATGTGCATCCTTTGATTTCTTTCTTTTGCCTTCTATCCCACTACTGTAGGTCTGACTTCTGTGCTTTTTTCTTGCTGAAAAATACAAATATAGAAAATGTACATGCATATGCCATGCATGCGTTTACAAAATAAAATATAATTATAAGTAAGACGATAATTTTAATTACCAGTACTTATTTGTATTTTAGCTGATGTCAATGTTTCTACTAACAGACAACGATTACAATTACAACCGTACCGTGAAAAATGTGATCTTATCAAAATTTAATTGACGATTTCGATTATGAGGTAGAACCAAAGTTATGATTGAAGTATTGAATTGATCTATTCAGTTTATTCACTTTTCACTATCCTAGCGATTCACCCAATTCACTACTAAAACTTACTTGTTTTTTTCTCTTCAAGGGGAACTATATGTTGAACAACATTATCATCACCAGCAAATGTAACGGAAACTTTTTTCAAGCGACTTGTCTTCATTTTTGACATTGGTAACTGTAATTAAGTACACAATTTTCTTATTTTGCTCATAAATTTATATTTTGCGGGAAACATGGAGAGTTCACTTCACTGGTCTTTTGATTCAAAAGAGTCGCCTAAGGGGAGTAACTCTACTGCTCTAAGGTGGGCGTTTCACCTGTGTCAAAAATGTCTTTATAAATTATAAAGCAGAGTAAATATATGAAAGAGATAGAAATGGGGTTTAACGTCCACTCGACACAAGCTACATCATTTCGGGACAAAACCTTGAATGAGGATGTAAACTATGCAACTGTTTCAGATGGTGAAATAATGATGAATTAATGAAATTGAATCTCTAATTTCTAATCTTTAAATCTATGTCTTGATATGTGATCAAATTTGTGTCTCTTAATCCATTATTATTTATTGATTTATTTACTTACTTGAAAATGCTCGAAGAAGTCCAGGACATGCCAATTGGACAGCAGGGAGTAACCAATGTTACTACAAAACATTGTCCAAATGCCCCCCCCCCCCCCCGACCCCCTTTCATTGTGTTCTCTATGCAGGCTACCACCACCATTTGGGGAAATTTTACTCTTTTGTGAGCAGTATTATACATCTTATTACTTCCACTCATGATAAATTTGGTTGCACATCAAAGAATTGTTGACTGTATGAATTTCATGATGAGTGAGTAGAAACACAACTGTCCAAGTCCAAGCCAAATTCTCCTCCCTATCATCACTGCATGTGTTAATAAGAAAAAAAAATAAAATGTTGCACTGATGAGAAGTTAAAATCTATACCTATCTTGTTTTTAGTTTCTAAATTATGTTCCCTTGTTAAAGTTGTGACCTGTATGCATTTGTATCATGACTATAACTGAAATATCCAGCACTAATGTCACTACATATATAGCACTTTAACCCTTTGGTTGATTCAAATTACAGGTATTACCAATTTTCATGAAGGAAATAAATTTGTGTTTAACTTTATATATTCATTCTTACATGACTAGGCCTATAACACATTTATTTACTTTTATAGGTCAAAATAGATAAAATATTAAAAAGACATTTAGTAATGTTTCATGTATAACCAATGATGTCTGATCCCGTTCACCTAAAGCCACTAGCTTTTCTTACTGACACTAAAGGTCAGTCTCCATATATATTACAAAATAATATTTCTAATTGTTTTTATAATACTTAAGCTACTGACCAGAAATCATAATGACTGTGGGGATATCAGTCAGGAAGGCATTACATTCTTTCACTGACAATGAATCACATCTTTTATTAAAATTCCAAGTCTATGAATATATCATGAGTGGCTGGTGACAATCTCCAATGTATACTTAAAAATCATTGTTATCTCTCAAATCTATAGCCAAATGAAATCATTGTATATATTGTCTACCATACAGTCCTTCTCTTATAATGTCATCATTTTTATGCATACAATTCAATAGTGTCTATAATTATTAATTATTCTATTGCCTCAATGAGGATTTTAAAAAATATGAACTACCAGTAAATTTATGTTCTTTTTAGTTTGATGATTAAGATCCATTCACTTCTATTATTTCAGATCTCAAACCTATATTGGTGGTACTGAATCAAAGAATTGATGAAGAAATTCATATCTTTAAACATGTTTGGAAAAATGGTAATTCACTTATTGGTAGCTATGGAGCCATATATATTTAATACAGCTAGTTTATCTGTATGCCAAATTAAACACATGGAATATTTTATAAATATATTTTATTCCAGAAGAAATTATCAAATCATTTTATTTTTTGACATCTCTTATTATTTTTCAAATATTCAACTTTACATACATGTTCAATTGTTCCTTGAAAATAATGACCTAATATTATACACATGAATATTCTTAATGTTTATTTGAAGCTGTTATGAAGATTTTTGTTGATGGAGCAACAAACAGAATTTATGATTCTTTTGGTGAAGATAAAACTAAATTTATACCAAATCTGATAACAGGAGATTTTGATTCAGCCAGACCGGAAGTTCTCGAATTTTATAAAGATAAGGTAGATTTCTATGTGAATCCTGTGAGGGTACATGGTGCATTCAAAGAAAATTGCCAGATTGGATTATCTTGAGATACTGCAGTATTGATTGCAGATCTTTAACCCACAATACCAATACCTGTATCACTAAAGTATCAACAATATTTCAGCTTATTATAAGTTTTTGTAAATACTGAATGGAAATTGAACCATTTTTAAACTGTTATTCCTATTAGAGATTCATCTTTTATAACACATTATTGTAGTTTGGTAATTTGCAAGTGATTCACATAGCGCTATAATGGCATGATGTGCCATTATAGCGCTATGTGAATCACTTGCAAATAATAAGAAACTTAAACCAAGAAACAGAGTTGGTAAAGTACCGGATATATCTAGGCATCAGAGTCATGCCTGTGAAATATGGCCAAAATGCAAACCATGATCTAATAGTCCAACTAAGAGCATCGAAATTTAAATCTTTGCAGGGTTCTCAAATTATTTCGACACCTGATCAAAATTTTACAGATTTTACTAAATGTCTTCATGAAGTATTTAAACGGGATAAAGATAAAGAGGCAAGTGATTGAAGAAAATTTCTTTATTTATTCCAAAATTTTTATATTTATTCCAAAATTTTATATTTATTCCAAAATTTTTATAATTTTGTCATCATTATTTCAATTATACTCCCATTTCATTTAGCTCATGTATTAAGAGTGCTGAGAATGATTACACTATAAACCTCAGAATGCCTCGAGGTGAAAAAAATGCCTCATTGTCTGGAGTTCCAAAACAAGGTTTTTTTAAATTGCCCTGTTTTTGGAACAAGGTATTTTGTTCAGAATTTTAAAAAACGCGTTTTTTTACCTGTTTGGACAGAAATGCCGCACGAGGCATTCTAAGGTTTATAGTGTTATAAGCATATTTACTTTTTTTTTTGGGGGGGGGGGGTGCCAAGAAAAGTTTACATTATCTTTTAAGTGATACTAATTTCTTTTTTCAGTTTGACGAAATTATAGTTACGGGTGCCTTTGGTGGGCGACTTGACCATGTCTTTGCTAATATTAATACATTATTTGAAATTCAATCAATAAACAGCAAACCTGTATATTGCATAGCAGATGGTAATTTGTCTTGTTTAATTCAGAAGGTAAGAAATGATTGAATTGAAACTTTTCCTTTTTGCCGTCTTCATGTCTCTGATCAAGTCTGATGGTTATATGAGCTATTATAAATCCTTTGCAAACCACAATATTGCAAAAGTTGAAACTCTAATTGAAAATTTGACAGCATTCAGAATCCCCTGCAGACAATATAAACGGGATATGGTCAAAAGCCAGCACAACATGTAATCTTTGCTAAATCTTTTGATGCGACTTCTTTTAAACCATTTAAGACAATGGCTGGCTAACCTGGAGGTCCCGTGTTTGGTCCCGGTGTTGGACAAGAAAGTCCATGGAAATTTCCAGCATTGTTCCCCTATGTCAGTGGTGCCAGACAAAGGGCCTGGCAAGGGACAATGAATGTTTTATCTTATAGTTCTTCAGATTTGATGAAAACCCAAGGCCCAGGGTAAACATTGTAAAAGATCCCTTGACAGTTAGAATTTGATATAAAAGTAGCCCAAAGCACACTGTATGGCCTATGTGAGTCCCCATTAGCCCAGTTAGAGCAGAACAGTAGGATGTTAAACCTCATTTCTTTTATTTTATTGTGGCAGAGATTGTCAAGGAATTCTGCTAACTATTACACATTTACTTTTATTTAGGGTAAAACTGTTATTAGTGTTAACACTGGATATGAACTTGAATACTGTGGTCTTATACCCATTGGTCAACCCATTAGTCATGTGACAACTATGGGGCTCAAATGGAATTTAGGTAATAATATATAAATATAGAATAAATATTTTAATCAATATTTATTCCAAGTTAAACAAGTAATAAATGTTGATATTGATTTATTCAAATTGTTGCATTTTTATTTTGTGCAAATATAAAGAAATAATAATGTGATATAGTTTATCTCAACATTGCCAGTGATGGGCTAATTGCCTTACAAATTCAGTGTATTACAATAATTACTTAAAATTATCATAGTGATTGCATGATACCATAACTGCAGTTTACTATTTCTAAGCTATATTTATCAAAGTACATGTGTATATATTATATAAACATGTTGTGTCTGTATATTAAGGTAGATCTGGGATGTAATCTATTCTGGGTTCAACTATTCACAGATAATTAATGTAAAAAATACAACTATACCTAATGCAAAAAATATGTATTCATACCAAAATTGTCCCATCTCTATTTTTCCTTTAAAATTTTCACAACTAAGGCCATACCAATTTCACTTTCTGTTCTTCAGGAACACCTTTTAACATTATTCTTCTTTTTTTGCGGCAAAAAGACAAATTTTCGCATTGTTCAAAAGCTGTCAGTTCCATATTTTAAACTAACATCTTTCGTGTGATTCATGTCAAGTGGCCATTAATTTATCAAGACCCTGAAGAACTGAAAATTTGATTGTTTGGCCTAAGATCGCTGATTTTAATTTACAGAAAATCAAGAAATGAAGTTCGGAGATCTAATCAGTACATCAAATACATATGATGGTAGTGGTGGCGATGTTACTATAGAAACAAGTGAATCCATATTATGGACAATGACATATAAAAAACCATAGATAACTATTAATATTTTTATAAAAAAAAACATATTATGGACCATGTCATACCAAAAAAAACATGATTTATTTCTAATGAATATTTTAATATCTTGTTTATTTTATTGTTATATTTCCTCTTTATAAAAATGGATGGACTTTTATAATATATAAATATCACTTGATGAAATGGCTGTATAAATTGTTTGTATTTAATAATTTAAGATTCAATATATCATTTGTTTTAATCGCGTGTTAACCTCACAACCTCAATAACAACTTCAACATGCTATTCAGCAGATACCACAGTTTTAAAATGAATGACAGTTTCGACAATCCATCTCCACCATCTTCTACATTATGATTTGCTGTGACAAAAAATGTAAATGAAGAATAGTTCAGAAAATTAGTTATTCATAAAAATTGATTCAAAACCTTAAATTTGTCAATCACTGTTATCTTTGCAGTTCGATAGACATTGGATAGTCATGCTTATGGGTGCACATTTTAAAGCTAGCACAGGTAGTTGATATGACATTTTTTGTTATTTGGGGTGATAAACTACATATTAATCACCAAATAAATACCAATTTTATTTATCAACTCTGTTCCAAACTTAGCCCAACAGCATGATAATAAAGGGTGCTGATGACAACAAAAGTCAAATTTTCTCAGTTATGCCTGTATAGATTTTCAGCAAAGTTGCCATGACTGTGTACTACAGATGATGTGAATGATGTATATGACATGACATCTTAATTTATTCAAGAACTGATGCTATAGTTTGTTTTCTTTCTGCTTGTATCTCCATTATTACACAACAAACCGTCAGAATGTTATGTGTCCTCTGGGTTATTTTACACATGGTGTTGAAAAGTTAATTTGTATCTTAGACTACTCAACACCCTTAATGACCAAAATAGAATGGGGCACATCTTTTTGTTGTAAATTTGATTCAAATTATTAAATAACTTCATGTCATTTAATAATACCAACTTTAAATGTACAAAAAATCTATTTTGGTTCAAGTATTTTTTAATTCACTTTTCCAAATTGACCAAGATGTTGAATCAAGTTGAGTTAATTATGTATTGAGCAAATTAACATTAATCACAATAATAGCCTTAATAAATTGTTGTCATAATCAAATTACATCCAGTGCTTTTGAGAATTTTAAAACATCAACAAAAGTTAAACCTATATCTGTTTTCAATGATTTATAAAAATATTCTGGTGCCCTTTGTTTTATGGCCTTCATCTCTGACAATAAAACTCCATCGATATTTACAAAACTGAAAATAGAAATACAGGTATACAATTTATGAAAATGTAAGTACATGTAATATGCTCATGACAGTCTAAAAAGAAATCACGATAATAGCTTGAATTACAGTGGTTCTCTTCTACTCGATGTGTGTACATCAATATAAAAAATATTTTAGTGTATTTCTATTTGATAAGTAATTTGAGTCAATTTGGTTAAAATATAGATCTATATTTTGTTTCGTTTTATTTATATTTTCAATGGCCTACACTACTTCAAGCTCTGATCGGTTGTAGTTATAGGTCACATCAGAGGTGGTACGGGGGTTTTTTGACCTTATGACATCAGACATTTGTTTAATTAATCAGCATTGATATTACACTAGTGGATAACCCACAGTGCCATGCAAAACATGCCTAAAGCCCGCCGCAACGGACATTTCATTATTACTCACATCAATAGGAATGCCTATTATATAACAACTCTTCCTGATACTAGTGTAGTAAAGACAAGTAAAACATAATTTTGAACTACAGAAACAAAACGAAATAGGATCTGTGTTTTAATCAGATTAATTTGTGTCAGACAATATGGAATTCTACTGCAATATGAACAGGAAATGTGAATTTATTAAGTATTAACAAGCTGTCTGAATGTGAAATAATCATGAACCAAATAATGTGTGAAATTTTGTATTATTTATCAATAACTTTTCATTGATAAAAAAAGTCACATATTAAACTATCCTTACCATTGCTGGTAAGGACTCAATCCAATACTCTCCAACCAATCAGAGACTTGTTTACATGTCCAATATGAAATAGCTTGTCCTTTCATCTGAATACTGTTTTCTCTTGTATACAATTTTGGAACTGCCATTTCTATTATACAAAAATACATTTTTACTATTATGCTTAATATATTCAAATAATGAAAATTTTGTGAAATGACCAGCTGATTTTTAACTTTGATGAATTAAATAAATGAAATGAAATGGGGTTTAACGTCCTACTCTTTTGCACCTAACATGGGCTAATGGGAGACGGGTATACGCCATACAGTGTGCTATGAGGGAAATTTTGCCGGGGCAGCGGCGCTACAACCTACTCTTATATCGAATTCCAACTGCCAAGGGATCTTTTACGTGCACTCCAATGTGTACACGGGACCTCTGTTTTTCATCCCATCCGAACGACTAGGCAGCTGTCCTTGTCAGGCCCTCCTTCTGCATCACTGACAAGGGGAAGAATTAAATAAGATCTGTCTAATCATTTGAAATTCAAATTGACCTAACCACTACAACTATTCATTGCTTCGTCAAAGCTTAAAAAGAGCTGACTAAATCTATTGGATTTAGATATAAATAAAGTAATAAACTGGTTTGATCTGGTGTGTTGTGATAGGGTAAATTTATCAAATTTAAATTTTCATTCAAACGTTATTAAATCTACACTTCATTTTTCAGCCAAATTTTTACCAGTTATTTACATATCAATTTTAAAATACTTAGAAGATCTGAGACAAATGGAGCTATTTTAATTCTAAAGCATTATTATGTGAAAAAAAAATAGCAAATTATTTAAAGTCCTTTAGATTAAAAGAATATAGCAAACTACTAAAAGTCCTTTAGATTTAAAAAAAAGAGCAAACTATTACGTCCTTTAGATTTTTTTTAAGCAAATTATTAAAAGTCCCTTAGATTATTTCACAAAATAATTTACAAATATTACCAGTAAATATTTCTCTGTTTGTTGTAGACACCATTCCTCTATTGCCTAGTTCCTTTGTCAATTTATTAATTTGATAATCAAAGTGAACTTCTTCACTGAAGTCAAAGTATAATCGTGTTCCAACCATCATGCCTAACCAACCATCAGGATAGTATTTTTTCTGTACACGTAATGGTATAATATCTTTACGTAATCTATAAATATACTCTGCTTCTACAAAGAAAAAATATTCACTGATAAGTCTGTGTAAAGTGAATCTTTCAGCCTTTACATGTTTACTTTATATGTAATTTACTGTATTCTACTAACTTCATTTTAGAATCAAATAATTTAAGCACTTGTCCATGCATCTGAAGAACATAAGTGAACTCCAGCTTTGTATTTCTTTTATAATTTATGCTTGTCTAGTACTGAAAAATATTATATTAATACCAAACCCCATTTCTTCTGTCTTTTTTAGAGTAACTCATACTAGCTTTCATTTCAGTGGTTTAGTTTGCAATACAAGGGCGAGATTTTTCCAAGACAGCAATATTTCTGCCTAATCTTCTTAAAGAGTTCTTTAACATGCACAACCAGGTTTATAGGATTTTTTGTCCCATCCCACCTGACGAGTGAGAACCTGGGATAGTCTAGTTGGGAGGCCAGTGCCTTATCTCTTGTGTACTGTGTACCACAGTCCACCCCGCACCCCTGGCTATTGGGTTGATGAGCTAGTTAATTCTGACTTTTCTAAAGAGAATGAGAGTATTTCCCTACCTCTGCTATTTTGAATGGAAGACATTTGAAATCAGAAGTCTTCAAAGCAAAATTTGAATACCAAAGTATCAGAATTATTAGCACAGATGCGACAAACCTGTTCTACAGCTTGGTGAAGCTTTATATTTTTCTGACAAACATATTAGAACAACGACTGACTTCTCTACTGCTAGAGCCATAGCTTCTAATGTTGAGCCACCTAAAATATCCAGTTCATATAATATAATAATTAGTATTCTTGAATTGTAATTTTATATGATCATTCCTGTCATCATATTTAGTCTGGTTGGTTCAGGAAAAAAAGACAATTTATTTATGAGCAGTATGACAATAAGATTTAACCAAAAAAGATTTTTTTACTAGAATGTCCCAAAAAAGATTTTTTTACTAGAATGTCCTCCCCCCACCCCCCACGAAAAAAAAACAAATTGGGGGAAAGAAAAAAAAGATTTTTCTACTAGAATGTCCCCCTACCCCACAAAAAAAAACAAATTGGGGGAAAGAAAAACAAAATTTGCAAAGTGAAAATGAAAAAATCAACAAAAAAAGGCACATGGTGTAAGTATTAAATCACTAATTTATTCTGCTGTAAGTGCTAAAGATAGTTTACCTTATGATAAGCATGTATATCTTGTTAACAATACATCACTTTGCCACAAAAACTAAAATTGAAGTATCACATAAAATAAGAAAAGGCAAAAAAAACACAAAAAATGTATAGATGTGTACTAAAGCAACAAACAAAACTTAATAATAAATACGTATAGCATTCTCGAGAATATATTTAGTGGGGCAAAGGCTATCTGAAATTTAAGCCCAGAGCCCCAGACTATCATTTCATTTCATGATGTGGAGGAAGAAACCAGAAGCTAACCCCTTCTTCATTTGAGGTGTTCACAGTAAATAGATCTATATTTTATTAAAGTAAAGGCAATAACTAAAAAAAATTTTCATAATTGGACTGCATAACAAAAGTGAATTGCATTAAAAAATAAACATAATGTACGTCATATGAAAAATTAAAGTCTGTCAATCAGTGGACATGTGGTTGTCTTTCAAAGGAAATATATACTGTACAAAATAATAGATATTTAAGGAAGATCTAATGGATGTGGTATCATAGTTCTTTACTTACTCATATGTTCCACATCCATCCATACTTTAAAACCAGACTGCTTTAATCTTTCTTTTACTTTAAGCATTATAGGCTGTACATCCCATTGATAACTTATCATAATATGTGGACAATCAGCTTCTACTTCTGAAAATTTTAATATGTATATACACCACAATATAAAATTGTTAAAGTTTAATACTATTCTAAACAACCTGTAACTATACTTTGTTCTTTTCATTGAATAAGCAGATTGTTTTACCTCTGCTAAACTCACTGAAGCATAACTGTGCAATAACTAGATATTTTCAATGTTATTGCACACTTTTGCTGGCTTACCCTAATTCTAGTAGAAATCATATAGAGAAGTGGGGTGCGTTTTCCGTGCAATAAGTACAAGCATGCTGAGCAGGTGTCAGTGTTACAAGTCATTTATAGCACACTTCATTCGTTAACAGGTTTAACATCTCGGCTAACGCTTCAATGTTTAACTCATGAGAGCTGTGCTATAAATATAACATGTAGGTGATTTAAACATACATTATGCAAGAGCTGAATCTGCCTATTGCAGGTCATTCTTTAGGCCTGACAAGTTATCTACCGGTAAATTATTAATTAGACATTAATTATTATTACCTTATCCAGACCATAATCAACTCTTGATGTCATTGCAAGCCTGCAATATTTACTGGATTAGGATCCAATCTTCTGCTCAACGCTCATTCAAGATTAAATTAGGAATTTTGTAATAATGATCGAGGCTAGGCCCAAAATTCAATCGCTAAATTCCCGGTTTAGAGTGGATCAATTTGACTGAAATATTCAGCTAATTCCGTATACAATCCTATTATCTAGGTTTTTACAGTGAGACCTGCCAGCTGTTTATCCAATGTCCCCAAAACTGTATCTTTAAGACTATATATTTGGGAAAGACTATTTAGTTTAATGTATGTTTTGGTGTAGTTTGTTCATTCAAAAGCTCCAAACGGTACTCATTTAGATACTAGATACATTTCTTGAAAAGTTTATTACACGTATGTGTAAGAGCTAACACTCATAATGATAACAATCCTATCATCTAGTTTTTACAGTGAGACCTGCCAGATGTTTATCCAATGTTCCCAAAAATGTATCTTTAAGACTATATATTTGGGAAAGACTATTTAGTTTAATGTATGTTTTGGTGTAGTTTGTTCATTCAAAAGCTCCAAACGGTACTCTTTTTAGATACTAGATACATTTCTTGAAAAGTTTTTTACACGTATGTGTAAGAGCTAACACTCATAATGAGGAGGAGTTAGGTACTTAATTGTTTATATGACATTAATAAGGTCATTATGAATCTACATCTAACATCTATATTAATATTTGTGAACATTCTGCTGCAAGGGAACACGTATTGTCAATGTGTTAGTGTTGAAAACCTGCTTGGTCAAGTTTAAGATGTGAAACAGAAATGTAATTGAAAAACTTACAATGTGCTGCGAGATATAATCTATAAGCCTACTAATATTTGTGACTTCTGTTTATTTGTCTGTTCAGGGTTGGCAGTTGTCCCGAGGCTGAAATTATGTGTATAGGGAAGCTTGGACTAGAGAGTAACATCTGTCTAGTGGCAATGGCCTACCACTTCCGATTTCGGAGTTTTGTGACTTCTGTTTCATAGTTGGCTATACCCGTGCTATGCTGAGTCAACCGCTAGTAGGATATATTTTTATTTCAAATATTCATTACCGCACAGAGGTCTTTAGAAAAGACAGGAAATCAGAGTACCTTGATAATATAGACAGACATACATGTATAGACAGACAACCTTACATAGGCAAGAAATCCCAGGATTCAACCCATGACTTGACGGATAACAGAACAGACCTTATCATCCACAATACACGCAATAAAACATTCGGTCACCAACACTTCCTCCCTCTCCTCCTCCTCCCCCCTTATTCCACTTTTATGAATGTTGTAATTGTACCTTTAGAAATACTTTGTTCTTCATTACTATTTATTTCCCATAGTGCACCTCTAGCTGCATGACTCAAGGTTTTATCTTTACAATTAACTAGAATATTCAAACCTGCAAAAAAAAAAAGATACATGTATTGTAATGCAACAACAAATTACAGTATATACAATGTAATGAAATATAGTGAAATATGTGTGCAAATATGTATACATGTAATGAAATATACATGTAGTGAAATATATGTGCAGATTGTTTGTAATTTATTCCACTACTAACAAAGTAGGACAGCCGCCATGCCTTTATTTGGGTGACAGTTCAAATTTAACAAATTACACTTTATTGTCGACTTGCATGTACAAGAAACATTTATTCAAGCGGTTTCCCTGCACGATATCCCCACATATTGCAATAGATGGACTGAGAACTGGGAAATATCTTGTCCAGATATTTTTCCAATGCTTTACCCAATCGAATTAGAAATAAATCTGTTAACAACTGTAGCCTGTATCGCGTTCAGAAATTTTTTTAGAAAAGAGGGGTTACTTTGAAACAGAATGTCACAGACACATTTGTCCAGTCATGACCACAATGTTACACGCAAAAATGGGTGACAACATAATACATCCACAGAAAAATTTGGTGGTATAAAAAAGCATGGTTACTATTATAGAATATGCACTACTTTATTTGTTTACAGTGGAGGACAGTTACCTTGATATCACAATCAGCAAGATAACTTGTTAATTGAAAGCAAAACGTTTTATACTTAAAGTTGGGCAAACTTGAGCCTATTGCTTAACTAGTAGGTCACGAATAAAATAATAACTAATCTGCAACATCTGAGAATTTACTCAACTTACAATCACTGTTTTTTTAGAAATATCTTTGATCCAGAAACACAAAACTTTGCATATAGTTTCTTATTTGGGTATTTGATACATTAAAACAACAAAAGTTTTATAAAGGGCTATATTTTAGTTACAATAAGGCGAACAATTTTGAGTAAATTCTCAACTTAAGTCTGAGAATGCTTTGTGAACTTGGGGCCTGGTCTTTGCTTTCAAAAGCTGATTCATGAAGCACATTCACTAAATTTATTACACTTTGTAGGCTTATAGTCTTTATCAGTAATCTTAAACATACATTGTGCAAGAGTTAAATCTGACAATTGCACGTCTTTCTTTAGGCCTGAAATGTTATATAAACTATTAATTAGACATTAATTAACTTAACCGACCATAATCAACTCTCAATGGCATCGTTAGCCTGTGATATTTACTGGATTTAATCAAAAAATTGATAATTGAGACTATGTTTTTTATCGTACTGACTTTAGTAATGATGATCATCGAGGCTAGTCTCAAAAGTCAATCGCTAAAATCTTGGTTCAAAGTGGACCAATTTGACTGAAAGTATTAGAAAATTTGCGTTACATTATCTAGTTTTTAACTATTATAGCGAGAACTGTCTGCTCTTTATCTAATCTCCCATAATATATCTTTACATGTAAGTACACACATTTTTAATTCCTGATAAAAGATAAATACCAAAGAGCAAAGTATCCAACACTATACTGAGCATACTCTACCTTCTACACAACCAGGTTCACAAATAATGGCTTTACGATTAGCTTGATTGAATGCTAGTGTCCATAGCAACATGACTGCATAATACTGACAATTTCTATTGTTACTCATCATTTTAACCAATAACGGGATGGCACCACCTTGTACAATCTTAACTTTATTAGAATCATTAAAAGCAATATTGTTTAAGCCTTCAGTCACTTCTACCGCTCCCATTCCAAATTTAGATGAAAAATTTGTTGCAGATGCCAAGCTGTCTCTTAATACGTTGATAATGAAACAAATAGTATCTGCCGTTGCATTGATGACCTCATTTTCCTGCTCATCCACAATATAAGATAAAGTTATCAAAGACTTTGCCTTCAACATCGGATGATCAAGAATCAAACAATTCTGCAGTATCTGAACTCCATTATGATTTCTGAGACAAAACTTGGCGTCTTCATATTTACTAACTGTATTATGCAATATGCCCAATAGTGATTTCACAAAATACAACTTTTTCTCATTTTCAATAAAATCCGGACATTTTGAAAAACTATCAAGCAATGCAGCGAACTTGGCTAATAGCGGGCTTTCAGATATCTGCTGACAAAGTACAACAGATGAATCACAGGAATTCCAAATAACTGATATAGCACTACGTAAATTTTTCCACAGACTAATATATTTGGCATCAAAGCAGTCCAATGTTTCCTGAATTTTCCACAATTTCAGAAATACAGAGAAGAAATCTTCACTAACATAGGTTGCTATGACCATTTTACGCAACGAATCATTAGACGCATACCTTGACATTTGCCACAGGTATCTAAAATCTTCGTAATATTCTGCTAAATGAATATTATTGTTCTCTTTAAGTCGCTGTATGGTCTCTTTAACCTTTATCCTAACAGATACTTCAGTTACTACTTCTGGAAACTTTCCATTCATCTGTTCTGAAAAAAACAATTACAAACGTGAGTTTAAAGCAATTGAAAACTTGTAAAAAATATTTCAATTTATAGTCCGTTTCAGTACTCTAATTTAAAATGGCCATATCTCAGTGAGTTTTTTTATCTAGAAAAGGTAAACATTTCGGATTTGTTAGCTTAAGACCATATACTATCACATTTTTTTGTTATAATTTTTTTGGAGGGGGTCTGGTTCCCAACTTCCCGAAATTTGGTCCAGTTGACATGGAATAACGTTAGTGGATTACCCATAGCTCCATGCAAAACACTCCTAAAGCTTGCCATAATAGACCGTTTCATTGTCATTCAGAACACGTCAATAATAACAATTCTTCCCGATTTTAGTGTAGTAAAGACAAGTAAAACAAAATTTTGAATGATAAAAAAGAAACGAAATAGGATCTGTATTTTAATCAGATTTATTTTGACTAAATTTACCTTTTCTAATGGGAGGTGGAGGGGAATCAGGACCTTTTCTGGTATCAATATTTCCAGTGTCATGTAATACAACTTTACTGCTTTCAACCTTTTTGTTATCCATCTGGAATACAAATATTTCACAATTAAAAATCAATATGAAGCTGCTCAATCAAGCTTAAATTGAACACCATATTCCTGATATTAGAGCCATGTATTAGCGATGCAATTCGTCAAAGATGAGGAGATGATAGTAAATCGAAATATGATTTTCATTGTATAAATCCGGCGATCATGTTTGATCCGACTCAATTTTCAATTTCCAAATTCCAATGCTTAGCCAACCATAGACCTTACTACTTACTATATTAGGATTAGGGTTAGGGTCAGGTATTTAAGATTAAAACCTATAACACAAAAATGTTATATTTAATAACTTTCCTGTTATATAGCGGAACGTCAATATGAGATTGTCACACTGTGTTATTGGAGTCACTGTAAAGGTAACTCAGTCTCAGGCGTTGATTATTCATTCCATTTTTATTTGTTGGGGGTTTTATTGAGATATAGTTTGTATAATTAAATTTGATAACTAACCATTTCAGGTGAAAAATATACAATTAACCTGAATCACTAAAAGGATGTAACGCTAGGTCACTGATACAACTAAAATAATGAGTATCTCTGTTTTGATGTTGGCATACCACCGCCTTTGTTATGAACGGAAGTAAAGTTATTGACCCGAGTGATTCATTTTCCAGTGATTACATACCATGCACATATAAAATTCAAATACTACACAGTTTATAGTATTGAATCAATTTAAACTGGTATTACATCATTTTATTACATACTTGTTTAATTTTGCTCATAACAATATTCTATTTTATTTTGTTTTAAAGATTACAATATTTTGGTTTTGCCTGAAAAGTCCCAAGACATGAATCATTCGGGTAAACCGGGTGTGTACAAATTGAAATGGAAACCCGCCGATTTCAGATTGATGGAAAGTGTATGTAAATAGGAAAAGGAGGCAGAACCATATAATACTCACACAATACCACAAAATTATGACTGTATTAGTTAGGTCAAATATATCCCTGAACAGAAATTGTAGACCGAATATGGCTTATGTTTAAGATAAAAGCAAAGTTTTAATTAGGTCAGTAGCGTACTGAGTAAACTCAACGACAACACTACAGTACTGCTGATTAGGCCTAGCTTTGCCTCTACTCTAGCTTCAATAAAGTAAAAATGTTAATATAAAGAATTATTCATTTTATAAACAGTTAATTGATCATATTTCTTCACATGTAGTTTTTATTTTTTAAATCATTAATGAATCCTACATATAACAACTGTCCAACCCCAGATTATCCATATAGTAATAAGTATTAGCTGTAGAAAATATACATTTATTTTGATTGTGGAAGTGATGGTGAAGCCAGTGACTCAGACTCAGTGAGTGAGGCTTGTCAAGTAGTCAACATGTAATTTATAACCAGACTATGGTCCAGAGAGAGTATAGCGGTTGAGTTGTACCAGTGGTTAATATCATATCATTACCACTACCAGACTATCTTTTAACCAGTTTAGAGTATTTAGACATGTCGTGATCAACTTAAGAATTCCACCCCACGGCCAAATACAATTAACTTCGTTAACAACTTTAAAAAAAAAAAGTAAGGTCAACTGGACTATCCATATCAGTAGGGCGAGCATCTGAAATATTAACCCAATATTACCGAATACCTTACAATTATAACCCAATAGTACCAAATAAAACCATATGATACATGTATGTGTACACTTACTACCGGTTCTTTATCATTACGGTACCAGTATCTAAAACTGACAGAATTCTTCAGTTATTTCACAATGATGTATCATTATCTAAAATGTGGCTTTTTTAGTATCAGTGATAAATTTGGGTATTGATGGAATGGTAAAACAAATAATAAATACCTATATGCCATATTATCATACCATGCTAAAGTTCTGTTTTCTTGTTTTTATTTTCAGAAAAATGGGGGATTCTTCAGAAAAAGCAATTCTTAAAAGACTGAAAGAAAAAGACCATATCAAAACTAGCACTTTCTCAAGTGATGTTCAGGTTAGTAG
This sequence comes from Patella depressa, assembly GCA_948474765.1. Classification (NCBI taxonomy): domain Eukaryota; kingdom Metazoa; phylum Mollusca; class Gastropoda; family Patellidae; genus Patella; species Patella depressa. The sequence goes on from OX419719.1 coordinate 55,145,334, forward strand.
CCTAAATAGTTTCCATCAGCCACAATAAATAAAAACATGTCGTCTCATACAATAACAACAAGCTGATGTATAAAAAAAATTGGCTTAAAATCAAATCGATAATCCAATGCAAATCTACAATAAGTTTAATTGTTGTGTGACCGTTCATCCACCATAGTATTGTGGATGACATACACCTTTGTTTTGACAAAATGTCAATAAGTTAATGGATCACTTTTCCAATTTATATCTTGAAGGTGAGTATAATACTAGATTACAAAGTGTAGGCCTACAGTTAATACTGGTCATTGAAATAAGAATCCTGTCACAGAAATTGTCAGGCACAAATTGAGGCTCTGTCAGGCACAATCCCGCCCTGTCTGGCACCAATTTGTCATTTTTCTGTGGCCTTTTGTCTTATAATTATTATAACAGTTAAAGTGAGGGCAAGTGTGCCTTCTCCTTATATTATAAGATCGAAGTATAATAATGAAAATTTTCTGTATAATTTTGTTAACATTATGATAACTTCAAGCATGATTATTATTTCAGACATTATTCTCCACTTCTCCGTCAAGTAAAGAAAAAAATCTACTTTTATTTTCGGCACAGTTTTTACAAGCAGCTAAAGATGTCATTTTTTCTGGTGTGTGTAGTGATGACCTTGTCCATGCTGCTGTATTATGCTCTAAATATTACAGAGATCACATGATCGAGGCTAAATCAGTTCTCAAGGAACTAACCATGCAGAAATTACTTTACCATATCGTGGCTAAAGTACCATCACAGGTAAAATGTGTTTTTTGTTGTTCTATTAATTTTTTATTTCTAAATTGCATGTTGACCCAATCCATAACCTTTTTCAGTTCATTTGCAGTACATTTATGTGAGAGTTGAATAGATGGTACTTAATCTTGGAAAAACTTAATCTTGGAAAAACTGACACACAAAAAATGAACCAATAAATGAAATAATACAGAAATGAACTTAGGCAGCAGATCGGACTCCAATCCAATAAATATCGAAGGCTAGCGATGACATTGAGAGTTGATTGTGGTCTGGATAAGTTAATTACTGTCTAATTAATAATTTAGATAACATTTCAGTCCTAAAGAAATACTTGCAATAGGAAGATATAGTTGTTGCATAATGTATGTTTAATTAGACATTTATTAACACGTCAAGACCATAACCAACTCTTGATACCATTGGATACTCCAGATTTTAACTAGATAAGAACGGTTTAGCCATTTTATGAATATATTTTAAAGTAGAGAAGCGAGGCTAAGAATCCATATCGGTGCTGAAAAAACTACAAACAGTGATAACTTGGCTCAAAATAAAAAAATTTGAATGAAATTTTCAATCTATTCATTTTCCCTAATCTATTGTTGAACTATCTAAACCTTAGATACTGTTTCTTTAATTTTATGGCATATAAGTTAAATGATAGGTAACTTCTACAGCCAGTTTAAACTGGTAAATATGACTGAAACTTGAGTCCTGGTGCCAACCTTAAAAATGGTGTCAAACTATAATCTAGTGAATTGACTGGTGTTCCGTACTTTATTACCATAGTTGTTAATTTGGACTAGAAGTCGGGACTTAGATCTAGTGAATAGTCTTGATAAGAGTACTGTATCATATTACTCATAGTAGATGTATTTGTATTTATACCCTTGCTTGATGTTAAATTGGGTTGGGGGAATTGGGGTGCTCAAGGAGATATAACTAGTGGCCAACTACTAATATCTTATGTTATCAACAAATTTGTTTTTTCACTACAGTCTCATCAAGACGTGATGGTGGAACTAGGAGAAGAAATGTATATTATGTTAGAACTGGTTAAAGACGATGTCCAAGCAGCTACACCCATGATTAATAATTCTTACAGTCTCTTTTGGAATATTGCTGGAGAATTTGAAAAAAATGATTTATTTAGTGATTACTCAGTCACGCTTAAACTCAGAATTTTAGCGTTAAAGTTATTATTGCTTAAACCAACCACTGCACAGACTAACATAGATAAATTTAACCTGTCCGTGGAACGTTATGGATACCTGATGAAAAATAAAAAGATGTGTGTTACGAAAAAAGTAGCGGAAATCAAAACTCATTTTGAATTAATTTCTGGTTTTTCAAACCTACTTATTGAATCCTCATCCAACTTAAAGAGTCATCATGTTGATGTGACCAGAATATTATGCCATTTAGTAAAACTACTGATGAAATTTGATCTCCATCAAGAAATTCACACATATATCGAACTTCAGAGTAGCCTGTATGACAGCCATGCGGTCATAAAACTATCCCTCAACATCTTAGCAATCTTGAATTTTTTTAATATGTCAGCTGAATCAAAATACTTTTCACATGACAAACTGCAGGAATCGTTTGAACTCATAAATACTACAGATTTTTCAAATTGTCCCACAACGGAAGCAGCACTTTTAGCAGATGTCTTTATTATTGGTCTCACACTAGCCTCTTTTAAAAATTCGAAAATTTTAGAGACAAATTCATTTGTGGTCTTGCATTATAATTTATTGACTTTCTTTGAAAAACAGACAGTAGTTTTAGCTGTTCATCTAAAACAATTAAAAGACAAAAATTCAGACACTTCCAAAGCACAAAAATTGCCACATTATGAGAAAACTATGGTGGAGACGTTGAAGTTGAAGTTGTCATTAGTGCACACTATGATCTCAAATACAAAAGGTAAGTTATTAGTAGATATATAATGAACCTGTATATAGACTGCACCACACATTGTTGTCATATTCTGTATGCCACTCATAGATTTCTAATTTTATACCATTGGAACATTAACAATGTAGTCAGTTAAATTCAGATAAACCAAGTCTGAATTATTTGAATAAGCTTGTATGTTACTTAAACATTGTCACTGTATAACTATTTAGAACTGTTACCGGTATAATCTTAACAAGTATGTATATATGAAAGCTTCATCAGATCTACCTTAAGATATATTTATATGAGAATGTTATTTACTTTAGATGAAAAAAGAAGAGATTTTATGAAAAGAGCTGTAGAAATGTGTGCTGAAGACATTGAAACAGTAGATGTCTTATTAACAGATAAAACTAAACAAGATTTCCAAATTTCTTATGGTAACCCCTTTTATAAATTCTTTATATAACATATATAAATAACAGTATGCTTGCAATTTGCGTAGGCGCATATTAAGCATGGGAATAAAACTGTTATTTTTCTTTTCTGCGTACCAGTTTATATCCTAAGAAGATGAAACACAAAGAAATGGGATATATTCTCTAGTCAACATTATATACTTGATCCTGATCTCTGTTTACAAAACTTCAGAAATAATTAAACATGCATTATGCAAGAGCTCAATCTGCCTATTGCAGGTCTTACTTTAGACCTGAAAAGTTTTTTAAAGTATTAGTAAGACATAAATTAACTGTTCCAGGCCTTAATCAATTCTTGATGGCATCAGTTTTTGCCAATATTAAATAGATTAGAACATTTCAGCGATACTTGATCAAATATGGAGGACCAAGATTTAGCTTTGATCAACCAGTACGGTGGTTGAAATTATTGCACACGTCTGTCAAACCTTCAAAGGCTAATATCTTCACTTGCAATAGAGTAATTTGAATGAAATTTTCAAACTATTCATTTTACATTATCTACTTTTGAACTATTATAGGAAGAATGGCTAGTTCTTTATCTAAATCTTACATAATGTATCTTTAAATCAAATGTATATTCTGTGTCAAGTAAATTGTCCACATCCGGTTATCTAGTCAACTACCAATTACATCCTGGCTGATCGAGAATACTCTTCGAAACATCACCTGAATAAATCACTAATTGCTGTTCCATAAGTATGTGATATAGTTTATAGAATATTTGGATAACAGAATGATAGATTATTGAGACTAACACATTTTTTTTTTTTTTTTTTAATTTTTGTTAGTTAATATTGATTGAAATAAGATTTTAATGTTATTATTTTAGGTTGTCTGACAGGAAAGATGGGATTATTATGTTATAATCTTGAGTTAACGGACTATAGTATTTATTTTGCCAAAGTAAGCTGTCAACTGTTGACCAGATATTGCACAGCTTGTCCAACTCTACAAGTAGCTCGTATAGATGAGGTACTGTCACCATTTCGTACTACATATTAAAGTCTGATTCCAAAAGCAATCTTGACACAGCAATCTTTTGACACTTAGCTGCCATTGTCACAGTGCTTGTGTTGAAGACTTTTGGCCAAGTTTAAACTGTGAAATAGTAATGTAAAGAGCTTATAATGTGCTACAAGATGAAGTATGTTATACTTTGCTGCTAAATGAAATATGTTATAAAATGTATTACAATATGCTGCAAGATAAAATATCTTATAAAATGCATTACAATGCAAGGTAAAATATCTTGTAAAATGCATAACAATTTGCTGCAGCATAAGATCATACAAAATCTGATGTGGAAGGTAGATTTTTTTTTTTGTCAAAACATCACTATTTGGCTCAATGATTTAAACATCGAATTTAAAGGCACTAGATTTATCTTAACATATTTAGAACCTATGAAACATTTGACTATAGACCAATCTGTGAGTGGCGTATGATAATTTAGTAGATTATAAAAGTTGCTATATATATAGACCAATATGTAGGTGGTGTAAGATACTTTTAGAATATTATGAAAGTTTCTATTTTTTATATTATAGACCAGTCTGTGGGTGGTGTATGATAATTTAGTAGAATATTATAGAAGTTGGTATATTTTTATATTATAGACCAATCTGTGGGTGGTGTATGATAATTTAATAGAATATTATAAAAGATCAAAGAAATGGAAATGTGCCATGGATACAGTTGTTAAGGGTGTATTAATTGATTCTAGACATTTAGCATCTTTTGCTAAGCGATGGGTACAGATCAAACTCTCTACTGTAGAAGATGGCTTGGGTGAATATATTAATATGTAAGTTTTGGTTTAATATAGAGATCGCAAGAAATTATCTCAGAGTTATAAAGAAATTTCTAGCTGTTAACACCCGACCCCAACCCTTCCTACCCACCCTCACACACATATATTATCTTGCTGTAAATATATCTTAAAAGTAATTAGTTTCGAATTGACACAGATTTTTTAAACATTGCACCGGTTTACAGAATGTACTAGAAATATGTTGTATCCAAAATAAAGGGATTATTTCTGTTAATGATTTAAACTGTGTTAAATTTCAAAACATTGAAAAAGTACATCCCTTCTTTTATCTGAAATTGATATATATTTATTATTTTTTTAATCAGGGATTTAAGATCTGCTACTGAAAGTTGTGAATTTGTAAGTGATGAGTTACTAATATCTTTCCTGAAAGCTGAGTTACAAGTATTTCAGAAGTAGGTTATCACTCTTCATCTTATTAACTGTTTTGCAGGAATGGCAATTTTATTCAAGTGTAGTGTAATGTTAATACTTTTATTCACCAGATGGGGGATTGGATGAAGGGATGGTTTACGCATGCACAGTGCTCACTCTGGGTTCCATTTTTTTTCCGCCAATTTTTCATTTTAATTTATAAGCCAGATATTTTTTCCGCCAAAATAAAATAACTATTAAAAAAATTTTTCGGGAATTTTATTTACATAAATACATACAATATATATCTTAAAATTTACAAAATTCTTCTCTGCTTTGCAGACTCCCATTTTTTGAAGACTGATTCACATGTTGAATAAAACATTGTTTTGTTAGCTGCATCATACCTTAACCAAGAATTTGAAAATTTCCATTCATCCCTGAAAGATCTACCTTTTCCAAATGCACTTATTATTTTACGTTTTTCGAAATTTTTCTCTGCGGTGGTCGTTTGGGGTATCAGTTCAATATCTAGGGCTGTAATATCATCATGTCAGTATCATCTGTAGTCTTCGGGCATTTTGGTGGTGGAATATTAAAAAAAATCTGACATTCTTCTGTCAGACGTTGAAGAAGGCTGTTAAATTTTTCGCTTACGACCCATGGCATATGATTTGACAATACATGACTTTCGACAGTCCCAAGTTTATATACGCATTTATAAACTGTAACAACATACCTGGCTTCATTTATTAACGATATCGTCAATTTCGGTATGAAATAGATCAAACAGCAGTCATAATCCAATAATCCCGAACAAATCGAGTGAGTATTGTTTACAGTGTCCGCCATTTTGAATATATCGAAACCATCAACAAAGCAACCGATTCGTATTTGAAAACACACAATTAAATCTTTTGTCTCTTAATTGGTTTATTACTACTCTGACTGTAAATACTTATCAACACTAATCCCAGATTGATCAAGAGACAAAAGATAGGGCTATTATTGATACCTAATTGATTGTTGATTGACTCAACGAAGCGCGACGGTACACTGTTTAGTATGTACGTGCGGAAATCAAAGCTTTGTGCCGATAATTTTTTTATTTCCAGGTAAAAAAAAGAATCGCCATACAGGAAAAAAATATCGCCAAAAATTTCGCCAAATTGAATATTCTTTAGCCAAAATTATATTTTAATCGCAATTGGCGAATTTGGCGATCGACAGCGTGAGCGCTGCGCATGCACGTTGGATTGTAAAGTCTGTCATCAAGTGACATGTTTTCGATTTCCTGGTTGTACATGACAAAGAGTATAGTTGCCTGTCCAACCTCAAAGGTTTTTTCTCCGAGTCTTACAGTTTCCTCCCACTGCTAAAGACCTAAAGACCCCTAGCAAGCTAATTATTGAAATAAAATTGAACCATATGTTAGTCCCCAAAAATGACCCAGTCTCTCTCTCTCAATAAGAAATGTCAGATGATTTATATTTGTATTAACTGCTGACTTGTTATTTCAGGAAGAAAAGTGTAGTTGGTATTAATTCTACTTTAAAACAACTAGTAGATGTTTTAACGGATAAATGTGAGAAGACAACATACTGTATTTTATTAGCTAGTTATAATCAAATAGATAGTGATGAAAGGTAAGTAGCTTCAAGTGATACCAAGATCAAAGCATTTTATCTTTAAAATTAGATCCTTGTTACAGTTAAAAAAAAGTATAATTATGCAGCCGTCAATCGGAGGTAAATGCTAGAATTATGAGAAAAATTCATGCCTTGCAGGAATCTTTAAAGAAAATAACAAAGAATATGTTTTTACTACAGACTTGATCTTGTACTTTATGTGTATAGATAAGACGATTTATTGAGTCTTATGATTTTTTTTCATAAGGGGTGATCTAACATGTGTCTGTCATGTATTCATGGTGTCATCCCATGCTTGTACATGACAAGGAGTAGGATCGCGTGTGATATCCCATGCTTGTACATGAAAAAGAGTATGGTCATGTTTGATCCTATGCTTGTACATGACAAAGAGTAGTACATCACTTACCTAACTGTTCCTTGCACATGTGAATTATTGAGTTTATACTTCCAAAATGACCTAGTTTGTGTTGAGTTCACATTAAGCTCCATTTATGCTGTTTGGGGGGGGGGGGGGGTATCAAATTTAAAATAACCACAAATTGTATTTCTTCACAGTACCACAGAGGATTATCTAAATGTTGCATTGTCTTTAATGCCAGCAGAAAAGAAAGCTACAAAACTAGAAAAAATACTAATTGGCCAGATCTATCTGTGGCAGTATGTACATAAACATGAAGAAGCCTGTTCTAAGGTAAAGTGATAATATTATTATTTTCTTCCTGTTTAAGTTGAAGTCATTCATGTTCAACCTATCAAAATACCCACAATAGACCTAAATGTATTATTAGAGTATCCCTCTTAATACAAAGTTGTTATATATGGGGTTGTTCGACTGTCAGTCCACAACATCACCAAATTCAGCCATGACACAGTTCTGTCAGTCCCAACGGCTGAGGTGGTGTGAAGAGAATCGTAATGTTTTTCAAGTAACCAATATGTTTCAGCTGTCATGATTGGTTGAGATGTTTTGTATGCAGTCGGCACATGCGTGGTACTCCGAAACTCTCCTTTTCACTCGATTGACACTGCCCGCTAGTAAATTTGAAGCACTATCATTCTTCTTAGACATACCCTGCCTTTTGCATGGAACTACATTCACTGCTAATTAATATAATTAGAATTGTTGTTTAGACTTGGATTTCAGAGGTAAAGCGGTAAACTGATTAAGATCATCACTGATCTAACATTGAGGTAATCCATCTCGCTGTGTTATATTGCTTATCTAATAATTAAAGTTCAACAATGATGTTAACGCAATTTAAAGATTGACTTTTGATCCATATTTCGTTTAAATTTTCCAGTTAGCAGCTGAAGAAACACAAAAAGGTGATAAATTATCAAAAAATAATGAAGATGAAGAGGCCTCCATTGAAACAAAACAACTATTTACATTGGCTGATGAAGAAGACATGGTAGCCATTTTGGATAAAGCTGTTAGCTTATGGCAGGAATGTTACACTATTAGTTTTGATGATCCAATGAAAAAACAGTATTTTATTGAGTCCTTACAACTCTGTTCCTCTATCTATAATTCCCTTAAAAGGGTAAGACTGATAATTATATTTCTGTTTGTAATATTTATCAATGGATTATCTGTATTTTAAAGATTATTAAATGTTTGATATACAGACATGATATGAAAAGGGAGTTTAATGTCTTATGTTAATTACAACAGACATGAAATTGTGTTTTGTGCACCAATAAAAGCGAGCATACACCACGTAGTGTGCTATGATGAAGAGAATTTTTGCCATGGTAGCAGTTTTTCCACCTGCTCTTCATGTCTAGGGTTCAACAATTACACATGAATGACAATAGTCTACTTCTTGCCTCTGGTTTCCTCCCACTGCTAAAGACCCCTATGCGCAAGCGAATTATTGAAATAAAATTGAACCATATGTTAGTCCCAATTAAATAACCTAGTTTGTGTGGAGTGTAGACGTTAAACCCCATTTCTCCTCTCTCTCTCTCTCTCTCTCTCTCTCTCTCTCTCTCTCTGTTTGTTGCCAGTCCCTATGTTCTGAACCACAGACAAGGAGAAATGACTATTCTTCTTCTTCTGTAAGCTGAATGACAAATAAACCCAACATTTGTATACCACATAAATACCTTTTTTCTGAATTTGAATTTTCAGCCTGTGAAAGAAGCTCAAGTTCTGGCAATGTTGAAAGGGTTATGTGAAGAAGGGAATGAATGTTTGAAACATAAAATTAATATGGATGTGGTACGATTATTGACGTCCCTGGGACTGTGTGAATCAGCTGTAGAACAGTTAACTAATATACAACACTGCTATACAGATACATCAGCTTTACCAGTTAATGATCAACTATTATACCATATCCGTAAAATACAAGCTACTTTATCTTTGGTTGTGAAAGGAGAGGTGAGAAATATAGTTTATATATATATCACATAATATACCAGTGTTGTGTATGTAATAGTGCTGACATGATATTAAATTTAAATCAATGTATCTCAATTCACCTTCCCACAAGATACTGATAACTACCTTACAATACTTTTTCATTTTCTTTTGGAAATGTACCCTTTGGATCATGTTCTTGTTTTAGTTGAAACAATAACAATGCAGTAGATGTCTTTTCGTAGACCAACATTTTACTTTAAATAGGCCAGCTGTGAGCACTTACGTTATATGTTAGTTTTAATACTTTTTTGATGGAATATTGCTTTTTTTTTTAAAGTTTTACAAGAAGTAGTGATTTAAAAAAAAGCATTTCCAAATACATAAAACAGCAATTTTACTGTATCATTTTATGGATTTATATGTCGTAAAGAAAATAGAAAGTAACTGTCCAACCTCGTTGGTTTGCTCCAGGTACTCCGGTTTCCTCCAACTGCTAAAGACCCCTACGCGCAAGCGAATTATTGAAATTAAATTAAACCATATGTTAGTCCTGAAATGACCTAGTTTGTGTCGAGTGGACGTTAAACCCCATTTCTCTCTCTCTCACACATTGGTGTGCACGAAAAAGATCTCTTGGCAGTTGAAATTCGATATAAGTGTAGGTTGTAGTGCCGCTGTCCAAGCAAAATTTCCCTCATAGGACATTGTATGGCGTAAGCCCGTCTTCATTAGCCAAGTCGGAGCTGAATAGTAGCACATTAAACCTTGTTTCATTTCATCGATTCAGGTGGAGCGAAAAATGCTACTCACTAACTTACAAGTTAATTTTTTATTTTACAGAATGAGGAATTATTACAAGATTTAGACAATAATTTATCACAGAGGCAGCAGTCTGATACAACTACATGTTTACTGAAAGGCATAATCAACAGATTGTTGTCAACGGTAACTTCCCTACAAAAGGGAGATCACTTCCATACAATTCATTATGCATTAGATCATGGACATGATGCTGTTAGACTTCATACAAGTGTTACTCAATTTTTTCTGGGTAAAAAATACAAAGGTATATACTCTAATTAGAAGACAATTTTAGTGCTTTTGTTACATAATGAAAATATCTGATAATGGATTATTACCCCCATAGATAACTGCCCTTTACTGTATATTACATCATGGATACTTTTAGACTTAAAGGACAATATTGGTGTTAGTCATTATCTTATACATGATAGAACTGGTTAAACACATTCCAAATATAATATTAATACGGAGATAGTGACTTAAGTCAGTTATGTAGAAGGATAACTTGTGATTTCCCGTGATTTTCTTTTGTGTTTATCACTTCCGTTTGTTGAAATCTTCATTACGCATCTATCATACCAATGATCTCTGTGTTAAATGTGATAACCATTTTATAGCACTTTATTGACAAATGTCTGATTTTGTATTATTGCCCGCATGGATAATTGCCTCTTACTGGATATTAAAGTCTTTAAATGTTCTTCATGACAAAAGTTGCACAATATTTCCATTGAATGGATATTTTTTATAGGTGGCAGTTATCAACAAAAATGGTTAATAGTAAATGAATTGTTAGAATCACTATTAAATTTAGCTCAGATGTACCGATTTATTGGCGATGATTCCTTGGCTAGATGTTACACTCGTGAAGGTATACGTGTAGCTCAAGGTTTACTGTTACCAAGATGGTAAGTTGGTATTTCCTTTTAAATGGACCTACTGGTCTTTCACCATTTATAAACAAATTAATTTTGATTATATTATATAATCCATTGTTGTAATTGTTGAGAAATAAAGATTTACAAATTAAGATAATAACAATGTAATGTTTTGATGTAAAAAGTTGAGATTTAGGATAAAATAAATAGATAAAAACTCCATTTGAATGAAATAGAAGCCACTCAGCCAATAATTCTTATTTATAAACCTGGTCACATTAATTTCTACGCGCATATCTTAATACATAGCTTCATGGGGGGGGTTGGATGTTCGAATAGTTAGCACGTGCTGTATCATGAAGCCTGTCATTGAGTCAACTGGCGTGGTTTCGAAGCCCCGGTTGTACGTGGCAAGGAGTAGGGTTGCCTTCCAACCTTGTGTGTTTTCTCTGAGTCCTCCGGTTTCCTCCCACTGCTAAAGACCCCTACACGCAAGCGAATTATTGAAATAAAATTAAACCATAATATGTTAGTCCCGGAATGACCTAGTTTGTGTCGAGTGGACGTTAAACCCCATTTCTCTCTCTCTCTCTCTCTCTCTCTCTCTCTCGCATATCTTCATCTTTACAGTTACAGCCCTTGATTCAAAAGTGACATAAGTTATCCAATGTGCTTGAAATTTGAATACATTGTTCAAGTTACATTTGGACTATTAGGAGGCCGGATATAAGCTCCTGTTGACAACCTTTGTGAACTGTTCAGAGGACTTAAGCTGCTGTGAGCATATTTTTCATTGCTGAGCAACATATTTTTATTATTTGTTGTTGCTGACATTGATTTTACGGTTAGCGCTGTTGCTGGTGGTGGGTGAATTAAGAGACAAGCCTCTGGATTCTGTTTATTTCTATGTATAATCCTTTGTAATTGAATTTTAATTCCAGGTATTTGTTGTTTATGTTTGAAATGACCCGAATCCATAGTATTACTTGTTGTTTAAAAGATTCTCAAGAAGTTTTAAAGAACATAGCCTCTATTCTTCACTCTGATGACTCCATGAAACCAACGGCCACTTTTCCATTTTATGATGATAAAGTGAAAACAAGTGAACTAAAAATTTCTCAGCGTAAAAGAAGTCTTGTTGAGGATTGTTTTGGTTTTGAGAGTATACGAGATGCAGGAGTTCATCATTTTTCTGGTAGCCATGTTGATCTTGATCTTGCAGAAGTGCCAGTACAATTGGACTTGCCCGAAGTTTTTATCCCAGACCATAATTCCAACTGCCTTTGTGTTGTGTGTAAAGATGAATCATTTTTAAACTTTAATGCTAGATACTGGTTCCACCTAGGAGAAGTCTGCTATCATAATCAGTATTATTCACAAGCAGTAAGTCTGTTAAACAAAGTTATTGAATGGCACAAACAATCCATACCAAAACTATTAAAGAAACTTTTTCAGGTCGAACAGACTTTGGTGCCATCTGTTACAATGAATGATAAACAAGCCCTGCCTGATTTTAGTCTAATTCTCTGTGAATGTTACTGCTTGTTAGCGGAATGCTCCATCCATTTGTATTCAGACGACGCATCCAAGAAAATGTGTAATGAAGCCCTGAAAACTTTGGAGTCCATCAACCTTGAACATCCTGAACAGAATTTGTTACGTGCCAGAGTCAATATGTGTCTTGTTCAACTGGAACTTAGCCACATAAGTACATTATCATACGACTTAACTTCAAACCTTGGAAATTTGTGCATTACCAATGAAAAGTCTGTGGATCCAAGTCAAGATCTTTGTGTTCAATTTGAAAAGTGCCATTTAGAGGAAAATATAAAAACAGACAAAGCAGTATCTAAACAAAAGAACAAGGATAGCAATAAACATAAACAAAAGAAATCTATGAGAAAAATTAAATTTGATTCTCCAGATCTTCAAATCAAATCAAGTGAATCACCCGATTTGCCAACAATGGACGACACAATAGATTCAGAAAAAGTTGCTGACGTGAGCTTTGAAGTCATACCCAACAGTCCTGAAACTACCTCTAACGTTTTGTTCAGCAAAACTCCCCTTGTCTCATGTAAAAAATCAAGGAAAAATACTTGTAGTTTGAATGTTACGTCATCAAGTCCTTTTTCAGACGAGGTTTCTGACCAAAAAGGAAATGAACCAACGAAAAAAAAATCTAATCGTAAGAAACTCTGTTCTGAAATAAAATCAGGAAGTTTGAAAACACCTGTTAACAATTTACATATTCAAGATGAGTCTTTAGTCACAAGAACTAATGGAAGAACAAAAAGACAAGCCAGAGGTCGAGTTAGTAAAACTTACTGTGAATTAGAAGATTCCAGCAATGAAACAGAATCAATTGGGAAAGAAGAGTTGGAAGTGAAATCAAGAATACCAAGACTGAAAATGTATTCTCCTGGTGAACAACCTCCAGAAAAAGAAAAGCGATCCAAAAGAAAGGTTTCTACAACAGTTGATAACCATGTAAAAGCTACTCCTCAAACCAAAGGCATAAATGTGAAAAAGTCTACATTAAATATTGATACTGACAAGGATGAAGCAGAAGAAGAAATTCCTGAAACAAAGTCGAGTCGAAGCATTCGTAAACCCAAGGCTACTACCCCAAAATTAACAGAACCTCGATCTCGTGTGAAGAGATCTTCTAAAAAACAAAATGAAGATTTAGAAATCATGCAGGATATTTATGAATTCGATGAAGCTGGCTCTCCCATTAAAACTAAAGGTGCATCTAGAAAAAAAAGTGGGAGATCGACAAAAAAGAAAGTGGAAGTGTGTAAAGTTGAAAAGTTAAGACACGCTGAGAAAACTCCAGAGAAAAAATTTAGTGATGACAATGATATTATAATTGTAATAACTTCTCCCCCTCTGTCTGACCAGAATAACTTTCTTCCTTTGCCATCTGCTGAGGTGGAGCCAGAAATATTTGAAGAAGAAGAAATAGAAATCCTGAGAGGAAGGAATACTAAATCAGGAAAGACAAAAAATTGTAAACCAAATGTCACTGTGGAAAAGGAATCGGTAGAAGTTTTGAGATCAGATAAAAATGCCTATGAAGTTAACGACAAAGAGAATGTTACTTCTTTTTCTCAAAAAATTCACTCCAAAACAGATGGTGAGATCTTTTTTCCCCTTCTTTTATTCAAATAATATTTAACATGGTTGCATATATATATGTATATTGTTCTGATTTGATCAATCAGGAGATTGGGTGGCCATATTATGGTTGAATGTGCGCACTTTAGATTAAGGTTCTAATCTTGTACGTGATAAGGTTGGGTGGTCAAATGTTTGAACATGTACACTTTAGATTAAGATACCCAGCTTGTACGTGACTAGGGTTACCTGTTTAATAACCTCTTGGGTTTTCTCTGGGTACTTTGGCTTTCTCAAGTGCTAAAAGTGCCCCTAAGGTCAAGCAATTTATTGAAAAAAAATTGAACCACGTGTTATTCCTGAAATAATGTACATCATGTTGATCGAACATTAAACTCCATGTCTCTCCCGTATCAATAATTTCTTTATGCACAGCAATTATTGAATCATTTAAGAATTGGAATTGGAAGTTCCCCTCATTGAGATAAAGCAATGTAAATCCTGTGGCCAAAGTTTCGTGAGATCTTTTAGTAACTTGTTCTTTCATGTTATAAATACTTTTTCAGTTGATCATTCTCACCTTACTACAACATTGTTAAAGGCCTATGAACAAGTTCGCCATTTTCCTGCTAGCCCATCATATCCAATGATATGTAAACTCTTGGCGTTACAATATATACATACCAGTCCTGATAAAACAGCTTTTTACCTGACTGAATCGGCTGCTGTAACATTCCGTCATCAAATATTAGTAGATGTTGGTAGAAAAATCAGGTTTGTTGCACATAATAATATAAATGCTTTCCAGAGCGATAAACTATTTTTTAGAGTTTTTGATAATTTGGATTTTTGATGAACATTAATACATGGAAACAAAATGTGTGCTCCAGTCTTTTCTTAGCAATAAGCTTAATATCGCTAGACTTCTTAATTGTGGTAAAAGATTAAATTTGAATCTCTTCTTTGAATGGCATTTAGTAATTGGAACATAATCAAAACACACACTTTTATGGAATAACAATTCCTATGGTTTATTTCGCTGCGACGTTTCAACATGATTTCACAAGTCGTTATCAAGCATATACACAATTTGTTTTGGTTGATGACTTTCTTTGTAGGATGAAAATTTCCATTACTTAGATTATTTATTTTGAAATCTGAGACACAAAGCAACTTCTACCTTATAACATGAAACAAGGATCATAGAGCTTTTCTCATCATGCAGTATGATCAACCCAGTTCGACTCCTATAAAAAAGCTATTGGTTCTTAAAAAAAACAATATTAGGCCATTCCAAATAAATATTGCGTTTCTCAGATAATCCTTACGAAATATCTGATGCATAGAGGAATTTTTATTTTTGTGTTTCTATTTTGTCAGAGGATCACTACTTGACTTATTAAGATGACTTTTATAGGAATGTATGATTATCCAGTACTTTATATATTATGATTGTCATGGGGGTTTGTGTACTTGATAAATGAGCCTATGGACTTATTTATAATTTTTTATAAAGATTTACTTCCTGCAAACAGAATAAAATATTTATGTGCCTCAATTATTATTAATGAGCCTGGGTTTTTTTTTGAAATAAAAACATGTGATGTGGCCCTTTTGAAGTGATATAGGATTATCTGAGAAACAGAATATTTTTTTGATATGACCTTACTTAATTTCAGCCATCAATTTTGTATTCACTCTATGTTCTATACAGAATTTCTATCAGGAGGTTTTAATATCTGTAACATGATTATATTTGTTGTAGGAAATTAAAGAAAGAGAAGACAGTAGTGACTAGTGATGGTGATACAGATATAAAGATGTATAATGATGTCCGTCAATCTCTAGTATTTGATAAAGATAATGTAGATATTACTACCATGTTAAATAACCTGCCATCAGGTATATTTATAAACAGCCAATATTCTTTAAAGCTGCCAATCCTCATTTGAATGCCTTGTAAAGTCGGATGTTATGAAAGTTAGATCTCTACACAAAATATCAGTCCAAATATCATTTAATTACAAAGATATGACCACTGCAAAACACCACTGCTTGGGTGAAAGGTTTTATTGAGCATAGAATATTCAGGTAGTCTTGTAACATTGTTAATCTTAAGTTCAAGGATCACCGGAAATAGGAGACCACAATGACCAAGACCAAATTGTTATCACAGGACACACACCACTTAATTTTTCCAGAGGACTGGGTAACCAGTGCAAATTTTGTTATTAGAATAGTATAACTGTAGTAAAAACAGACCAATAGGAAGAATGGAGAGGGACGGCAACACTCCCTTCAAAGAGTAGCACAGACTGGACAGGCCCGTAGACCCGTGGGAACTCAGTAAGCTTGTGACCATAGGAGATCAGAGACGAAAAGGTCAACTAATCAAAGCTATTTCATTATCGAATCCACTTCGAAGTTTCGATGGATGAAGAATGGTTTAACGTGTGCACTTTGGATCACAAGGTCTGTCACTGAGTCAAGTGGAATATATATTTGATTCTCTATTTGCACGTCACAAGGAAAAGAGTTGCCTAGCTTCCGTTTTTTTCCCACAGCTAAAACTCCCACACGCACAAAAATTAAAATCCAATCATATGTTAAGTCCCGAAATGACCTAGTTTGTGTCAAGTGGACGTTTAACCCATTTCTATCACTCTGGATAATATATTTGATGGTATTTATGTTTTATATGGTTTACTTTAGAATGGACGGTATGTCAGTTGTCTGTAGTAGAAAATATGGGTAAAACATCACAAATGTTATTAACAAGATTTACAAAAGATGTTAAACCTATTACAGTTCAACTTCCAGCTTTTATTAATAAACAGGTATAAATTATTTTAACAGATTTATTTTACCCCTTACAAAAATTGTTTTTTTAGCCCACCTTTGGTATTACTGAAGTACTAAATGCATATTATTATCTCTTCTATATTCCTCTGAGTGGACAAATATTTAGGTCTATGGATATTTTGGATTATGACATTTTGGCCAGTGGACAATTCAGCCTAGGACGTTTTGATCAACGGATGTTTCGGACAGTTTTACAAAATTCTTATGAAAAAAATGTTTTGAAAGAGAGTAAAGTAAGGTTTCAAAGAATTCAAAGGGAACATCACATCCAGAAACTTGCAGATTTCAATGTTTGGGCATGTTCTATTAGTGTACGTACTTTTACAAAGAAAAACTCTGACGACCTCTGAGTTAATGTTTTGTTTGTAAGAAGAGCATGGTTGTGATCCATCAACTATTATAATAGACTTTAAACACTGTAGATCTTGCTCTTTATACAGTGTATAGACCACATGTACTGGTTCAGTACTATTTTTAGCACCGTACTCAATCAACTTGGAGGCACATCCAGTCACTAGGACTTGCAAACATGTACAAAGATGACAACTAATTCAGACTTTTTTAAATAAAATATATTTATCGCAGTAAAAACCAAACAAAAAATAACATAATACACAGCAAAGAAAAATAAATCTGGCCGAAACATCCTCTTTTTAAACAAAAAGTTGCAGAAAAGTCCTAAGACAAAATGTCGACTGGCTGAAGCATTCTACGTTCATTCTTCTGCTGATACGACCTTCTATACTTTGTATAAAAATAACAGTAAATCAATCAACTACATTGCCTGATATATCTTACCATACAAATAAAGCAAGTATAGTAGATATCTATTGATTAAAATTCCATTGGCTTAAATAAGAAATTAGTGTAATATGCACAGCTTTCACGATTAGTTCGGCAGGGTCATATATGGTGATGACAATATTATCCAGTTTAGTTTGAATTTATCTGTATTTCATTTTAGGGTATTAATCTATTAGATGAATTTGCCTGTATTATGGACGCCAGTGCCGAGAGTATGAAACTTGTGGATAAATATGAATTCTGGAAAAATCGTAAACTTATTGATGAAAGGTTAGAGGTAAGTGCTATGGACCAATAACTTAGTAAGAATCATCACAGTCATCATTATGACATGGTTTAAAGTTGCAATTTCATATTTATTTTTTTTTAAGTTATATTTTTAAAATGTATTACAAAAAAGCCTTAAAATAGATGGTAACTATAAACAGTCATACCTTGTTAAAGAATAATCCTATTAATCCTATAATTCACTATTGCCAGTTGAGAAATTGGCAAAAATGTCATTTTCAACTTAAAATTCAAACGTTTGAAGATAGCTATTGCATTGGGGGGGGGGGGGGGGAATAGAAAAACAAGGGAGGTAATTAATTGTGTTATTATATCCGGTGTTTGTGATTTATAAGACCTGGAAATAATGACTATGATCGTATAATAGTGAGTTGACAATCTATTGAGCAAAAGAGAAAGAAATAATTATGTTTTGACTTTCTTGGAAAATATGAAATTATCGCTTTAAACCAAAGTCTGTCAATGCACAACTGTCCAAGAAACTAGCATGCCAAGTTATATATCGATTGTACATGAATTGACGGAGCCTTAGTTTCTAAGATCATCTTCCCAAAGAACAAGATAAGTAAAGGTTCCAAAATAATTGAGCCAATGAGATCATTGTGTATAATAAGCCATGGACGAATGGTTAGCTCTGTATCATAAGGTCTGTCATTGTATCAACTGGCATGGTTTTGATTCCCTGATCGTACGTGACACTTAATAGAGTCGCCTGTCCAACCTTGTGGGTTTTCTTCGGGTCCTCCAACTGCCAAAGACCTCTATGCACAAGCAAATTATTGAAAAAAAATTTGAACAACATGTTAGTCCCGAAATGACTTAGTTTGTGTTGAGTGGATGTTGAAGCCCAATTCTAACTCTTTCCCTATATAAGTGTGTCAGTTTTGAGATCTTTCAGTCTTCAATGTTCAGTCACTGTTGGTTAATATACTAGTTGAGTTTTAATGTTTTAATTTTGTGCAGGATTTTCAAGATAATATGCAGAAAGAATGGTTGGGTTTGTGGAGAAATCTTTTACGTGGACAAATAAAAGATAATGATGAAGTTTATAAATTATGTACAGAGACTCTAGATAGTTTAGATAGTTATCATCTTTCTAACTCGGATAAAGATATTATTAAGGTATATCACTTTATTAAATTTTGTAAACAACAATTTATTTACTGGAATGTTTTATATTGTTGACAAAATCTATCGATATTGAGCCTAATGCAACCTTCCATTCTGTAGTCACACACCCACCCCCCCTTCACAAAAACCATCTGAACTCAATACAAGCTACAGGTTTGTAAAAGATATTTTTTTATATTTGATGCCATTCATGAGAGGATGAGACCTTTCGATTTCCCCATTTATCTCTTGCTAAATTATGGCCGTATATTGCATGGCAACTGCTTGTTAAGATAGTTTAGGGGGATTGTCCTCTTCATCAAGATCAACTCTTCAAATTTCAAGCTTTACTTTTTTTAATGTACCAATGATCAAAACTTAGTCTCACTAGGTCACCTTTTCACTTGACAGAACTCCATTGAAATTACGTCATTTTGTCATCAAAGCCTTGTAACTATTCTATTGCAAATAAATTATAAAAATGTCAAACTTCACATTCATGTAAAGTCATGTATAATGTTATAAACAGTTCCAACCACTGATTAAACATATATTATGCAAGAGCTAAATCTGCCTATTGTAGGTCTTTCTTTAGGCTAATTAGACATTAATTAACTTATCCAGACCATAATCGACTCTCGATGTCAACGCTAGCCTGCAATATATTTGTTGGATTAGATCCAATTTTCTGCATAACTTTGCTTCACGATGTAATGATTAAATGGATAATCGAGACTATGATTTTTGTCATACCGACTTTAGTAATGATGATCGAGGCTAGGCAAAACTTTCAATAGCTTGATTCTTGGTTCATAGTGGATCAATTTGTCTGAAATTTTCGGCAAATTACCTTTACATTATCTACTTTATAACTGTTATAGTGAGAACTGCCATCTCTTTATCTTATCTCCCATAATGTATCTTTAAACTGCTGGTAGGAATATTTTTCATTGACACATGATTGTCAGTCAACCTATCTTTTTTACATTGCAGGTAATTATTACCATATCAGAGGGACTGTCTTGTGTGGAAATATTAGAAATATTATCCAGGCTCTTAAACACAGATGATAAAACAGCTATAAAAAATATTGGTGCTAAAATTCAACTTGCTGCAGAGAAACTTTCTTCTACCACTTTGCACAGATATCCAATTATACTTATACTAGACAAAGTAGGTTGAGTTACACTTACATAAGACGTAAGGGCGAGGGGGGTCTATAATGTCTGTCATTCAGTCAAGGGATGTAGTTTTGATAACAAGGTTCTAACTTCATGAAGCTTGGTCGTCTGCCCAACCTTGTGAGTATATTAGAAATAAAATTGTATGATATGTTGGTCCCCATATTCCCTTTACATTAAACAACATAAATCCATTCTATTTTATTTATTTTTTTGTAATGATATGATTATAAAAACTAGGGTATATTGAAAAGCCCTCTTAGACCCAATAGGTCTGTCATTGAGTCAAGTGGCTTTGTTTCAATTCCTATTTGTATGTGAAAAGTAATAATAGGATTGACTGTCCAACCCCACAGGTTTTCTCCTGGTCCTCCGGTTTCCTCCAGCAGTTTATGATCCTTATACCCAAGTAAATTATTAAAATAAAAATTAACCATTCTGTTAGGCCTGAAATGACCTAATTTGTGCTGAGTGGACTTAAACAGCATTTCTCGATCTCCCTACTGGAGTTGTCTTTCCATTGATATTTTTATTGATAAAGCTTGTGATGACGATATAGGACTAAGTTCTAAATAGATTAATAAAATAATTTCTGTCTGTTGTAGGTTATTCAACATCTACCATGGGAGAATATAGGAGTATTACGCAGCCATTGTGTAACTAGAATACCATCATTATATTATTTATCTACACAACTAACATCTTTACGTAATGATACCAGTAATATATTTAATTGTGGTGTTAATCCAGATAATACATATTATATCATTAATCCTGATAACAACTTACCTTCAACACAAGAATTCTTTCAAACAGCATTTAAAGAGTAAGTATTTTTGGTGATGGAGAGGGAGTTGGGAAGCAAGTGGTCCAAAGCAGAAAAGTAGGATCAATGGCCAAATATTGTGTTGGGGAGTTTTCGTCTATGGAGCCTACACACAACCAAATTAACTAAAGAAATACCATGATTTAGTCTAAAATCTAAAATGATCTAGTCTTTATTTTGTCAATGTTTCAATGAAGCCCTTGAAGCAAATTTTAAGTGTTCTTTCTTTTGTGATTTTTATTTTAGGAAAACTGGTTGGAAAGGTATAGTTGGTGAACGCCCTACAGCTGATCAATTCTCTAACGCTTTAACTCAGTATGATCTATTTATGTAAGTTTAGTTTATTACTTTTACAATCAAATATATCTGAACAATATTCTAGACAGACATTACAGAGTAAAATAAATGTCTTTAATTTTATATTGTACTGAATATGAACCAGTTGTATGGTTTCCAAGGCAGATTATTCCAGTTTACCTTGTTTTGCCATGAACAGTGTCCATTTGTTCGGATGGGACGAAAAACCAAATTCCTGTGTACATGTTGGTTTGCTAGAAAAAAAATTCTTACCAAAGCAACCCAATAGAATTTACCTTATTGCATCCTGCATGGCGCGTTTGGTGCTGAAAAGTAGGAAGCTAAATCCCATTTTATTTCATTTGTTTTGCCATGCAAAAATGAAAGTTAAAATATGATTGTTTTTAGATATTGTGGTCATGGTGACGGTGGTAAATATTTATCTGGTGAAGAACTACAGAAACTACGATGTAGATCAGCAGTTATATTAATGGGTTGTAGTAGTGGTTTATTAAAATCTAAAGGATATCTAGATGTATTTGGTACCGTTATGTATTACTTCTTAGCTGGTTGGTAAGTAATTACAACAAACAATTTGAGTGTTTCATTTTAAATGAAAAGAAAGCATACCCCACTTTATGCATGATATCAGTCAGTACCTACAACTGACAATTTTTGCCCCATCCACAATGGCAAGCTTAACACACTTTATGCCCATGAAGATGGAAAGTAAGACTAATTATCAAGAATCAACTTCTCTTTCATACATTTCCACGTGATAATGCTAATGCATTGTCATCCATCACCACTTCATTGCTGTTCTAGTCATTGATACTTTGTAAACACTCTTCATACTACTGTAGTCTCGCTTGGAGTAAGGTTGCCTGTCCAATCGGGGGGTGGATGGCTGAATGGTTAGCACGTACGCGCTGTATCATAAAGCCTGTCATTGATTGGTTTCCTGGTTGTACATGACAGTTGTCTCCGGGCCCTGCGATTTCCTCCCACTGCTAAAGACCCCTACGCACAAGCCAATTAATGAAATAAAATTAAACATGTTAGTCCTGAAATGACCTAGTTTGTGTTGCCTGTCCAATCTAGTGGCTTTTCTCCCACTGCTATAAACCCTTGAGACACACGCAAATTATTGAAATAAAATTGGACTGTATGTTAGTCCCAAAATGAGCTAATTTTTGCCAAGTGAAACTTAAAACCTTTTACTCTCTCTTTCTGTCTCAGCCTCACTCTTTGTGCTGTACAGATGTCAGAATTACTGGTGATTATGTTCTTTGCTTCTTCATTTTCAGTCCTTGTGTTGTGGCTAATTTATGGAATGTTACAGATAGAGAAATTGACAGATTTTCTAAGAGTTTAATAGATATATGGCTAGAATCCGAAAATGGGACAAGTTTAGCCGATGTTTTACCCAAAGCACGTGAAGCTTGTCGTCTGTTAAATCTAACCGGTTCAGCACCAGTTGTATATGGTTTACCTGTTTCTATAAATAAGTTAGCTAAAACAACATGATCAGCTCCATTCACACCATTTGATTTCTATATAACTTTTTCACAAAGAAGCCATGCTTTTATGACAGAATGATATTTTGTCATTAATCAGCAGTTAACCATACTAATTAATAAACATATTTATTAAGAGAATCAAATAGTTTAGGCATTTGTTATGTGCACCCCCATGCTAGTATCTCTTATTTATCTCCGACATACCACAGAGAGTCAGGTGGTAGGATATAGTCAATTTATAACATTTATTGAATAGCTTCACTTTTCCATGAAATGGGATTGTGACCTATTCCAAATTTTATATCTTCATTATTAAGCTTTTAATATATTTTGCGCTTAAATTTCATAGTGTGGCCATATTTTAACATGGTTGTAAACTCAAATCTTTAAATGACATCTAGAAGCATGGATACTATTCATAACAAAACACAACACAAGGTATATATGGATATAATGATTAACTTGAAAACATGACCTATATGTGTTACGAAACGTTGTTATTAAATTATACAGAAGTCGTTATATCCATATATACCTTGTGTTGTGTTTTGTTATGGTTGTAAACTGTTGGTGCCATCTGTCCTCTAACACTTGGTTAACACTCTGGAAGCCACACTAATCTTAAAGTCATGTTGTAATACTGATAAGTTCATCTCATCGAAAAGGTGGGGGCTGTTTATTTTGAATGATTTCTGACTTCTTCCCGGAGTTACCCACCTTATTTACAAACATTGTGTTAACAGTCTATTGTTTTCCTTTTGAGAGTGCTTATTCATTTGTCTATATACATGTATATAATTATAAGGATTGTTTTAGAGCTTGTAATTTTTGTTGTACTAAGCATGGAAGTCAGTGTTAGCATCATACCCCTAATGTACATAAATTATTATATATTTTAGTTAACAACATAGACAAAGTTTATTTGAAACAATGAACTACCAATAAATGTCATGTGTTGTTTCTGTTGTGTATTTTTAAAACACAATTGTATTAATTGCTTACTTAAGATAAATGTTTTTTGTAAAATAGACATAATGTAATTTAATGTTCAGTTAGTTTATTGTTTTATATATCAATAATAAAAAAAACATCATTTTCACAAGTTGTTCTTCTTGGCGACCTTCGGATGTAGACTATGGTCGCGACTACAGTCTGAACCAGCAACCGAACGCAAATGGCCTTAGCCATTGACGGTGGCAACCATGTCAGTTGTTCCCCCTGCTATATTTTCTGCTATTTACTCACATATTTTTAAAAACTGGTTAATTTTCCATACTGCGATATGAAAGCAAGCTTAAAATAGATTACTAAAAGGATTAGTCAATATCAGAATTCTTTTCATTGGATTTATGTCACCCAACCCAAGATCATTTCACAGGTACAGTTTTCGTTGTGGGCCTATATATATTCAATTCCAATATAAGAAGATCCTAATCCGTCAAATTCATCAAAAAAAGACGGAAAAAAAAATCAAACCTAAGATCTATACTCCAATGCCCATTCACTAACTTTTGGGTGTTGACATGGACCCTATAATACCGACCAAGGTGTAAATAACTCAATGGCAATCGGCAATTTTATTATATTTTTCAGAAAATCTTCGCAAGTGTCAGTTTTGTCAGCCATCTTTGAACTATTCCGATCGTGCTTTATCGCATGGTACAGCTTGTCGCGACCACTGGTTTAACTAAATGTCATTCGGATGCAGATGGTTCGACTATAGTACGAAAATACGTGCAACCGAAGGTCGCCCAGGATTGAGATTTGAACTGTATCAGTCATGTAGTTAAGTTAAAAGACCCCTTTGAATTTGTATTACAAAATACTGCTACTTCAAGGGAAACACAACCATCAATTAGGAACGAGGAAAAATATTTGCATGATTGTGGTAAAAAAGTAACTTATGACAATCTCCAGCTCATCTGAGAGATATACCCTGATCTTGTAATTATGACTAACAACAGCAGAAGATGACGATAAAATAGTAATACTAATAATATTATTAAAACAGAGTACAGCGTATGACATCACGCCACCATCCTGAAACTGGCAGATCGTTTCCAGTAGACAGGGTCAATTAGAACTACCCCAAGGGATGGGTGGCAAAACTTTGTGAGACCAACTCATTATCCGCCAACATTTTCAGGATCTCGCATACTGCCATCCACTGTACTAATTCTACTATGAGGAGTCGACATGGGTTTATCAGTATTTTGACACTGTTTACCATCAAATATACTAGTACTCTGCCAGACTGTGTCTAAAATGGCCTTGCGTTGGACAGATTTTGATTCAATGCTGTTGCCAACATTTGACGCAAATTTTGTCATATATTGTTATTACCATTGTATATATGGAGTCCACATTACAGATGCTCTTTCATTCCATAAGGTCATGAGGAAAAGCCATTCCCATAATTACTGCCAGAGTTGTGGGGCCTTGATCATTTTGATCAATATAAATGAACTGATATACTGAGAAAGAATCCAGTCCCAAAATTCTTCACAGATGAAATTTAATTCTGGGATAAGCAGAGTGAACATTCCTTTAAATAATCTTGAAAAACAAGGATATACAGAGAATTTTTTTTATTGCATAATTCATTATGTGGAAGAATACTAAGTAGTTTAACTGCCGTCATTATGTCGTCATTGTGTTTACAGCTTAACATATCAGCTGATATTAAATATAGGATAAAATAATCATTAACAACATGGGACTGGCCTAACTAACCAAGCACTTCACATTTAACCACAAACTTTAACCCAAGTTTGTCATAGGTTTTATCACTTCGATAACATCAAACACATTTGTTCAAGTCATTTCTTTCACTGTGACATTACAAACATAACACTAGTATCCATCTCTTCCTCTTCCACCTCTTCCCCCACGACCTCTACCACCTCGTCCTCCACGCCCCCCTCCTCCTCCCCCACCATGGTAACCACCACCTCCACCTTGATAACCCCCACCCCCACCTTGATAACCCCCACCCCCACCTTGGTAACCCCCTCCCCCACCTTGGTAACCACCTCCCCCACCTTGATAACCACCTCCCCCACCTTGATATCCACCACCACCTTGATTCCAATTTCCTCCATGTGACTGTGAGTTTGAATCTCCCCAACCTCCTTGTATTCTACCTCCTCTTCCACCCCCTCTACCTCCAGCACTGCCTCCTCTGCCACCTCGACCTCCTAAAACAAGAAAAGAAATGGCTTATTCACCTGACATACATTAAAATGAAATAAAAAAAAACCCAAACGTTTCTTTGCTTGGTAGAAATCTCTCATCAACTACAACATTGTAAAAAAGTTGAATCTTCAATAGAGTATCAGACCACAATTAGTTCAATTCCATGTGGTATATAGAAAGATATGTCGAATTGAAATTACATCAATCCATGCTGCTTTCTATGTTAGGTTATCCAAATAAATATTCAGGTCCTTACCAAGAGGTTTTTTTATTTCATTCAAGGATTACTATGGGCTAAATGATTTCTTATAAACAATACATTTCAGGTCACTACATTTATCTGGATTATGGTAGGAATGAATGATTATCCAGTATCATTTATATTTGTCAGAGTTGTGTACATGATAAATGAGGCTAAGCCACACCTTTGGAATCATTCAAATTAATCAAATTTTTAATACAGCTACTTCGAATAACCATGGTAAAACATTTACAATTAGTAATTAAAATAGGTCATTAAGTGATGCAGGATTGCTTTTTCATATGGCAAAATGTTTTGCAAAAACTAATTGATGAGATTGTTTTTAATCCGGTTTTCTAGCATAGATATTTTTGATTTTGTTTTCTTAAGTCTTAATTAAATGTTAAATAATTAATCTGAGTACATATTAGCGGGGATTAACACGTTGACTGCCGACTACGGGTATACTCGTAGTAATGGTTACCGCGCCTGTGCCGCTACGAGTATACTCGTAGTAAACATTATTAACTTGTTATATTAATATAAATCCTCGGCAATGGTGATGAACCGTATTATATGATGCGGCACTGAAAAAGAACGTTTGCTGGTGGTCTCAGGTCATGATGTAGGGCTAACTTGGCCAATTACAGACGACAGACTGAGTGTGGCATTGCAATACAAATACCTATTATAATAACTCAAATTTATTTGTTTGACCATCTTGATTTTTGTCTATACAAATGAATTGGTGCCAGTACAATCATTACAATTGTCTAGTGTTTAAATTCAACATGCTGACTGGTTTGTTTGAGTGCACGGGCAGGGCAGTAAGTGAACGTTTGGTGACCGACTAGCAAGGAGACGACTGTTTGTCGAGCGGATAAGGGTGGTGACTGGTTTGTTGGCGTGCACTGGGCATTCCTTTCCTGCATTCAACTGGGTTTTTTTTTGTCTAATCCCAAAAGACGAGCCAGTACACTATTCGGGATTTGGAAGTAAAACAAGACCGGCCTACCTTCCATCCTACCATTTCCTCGATACCTCTGACTGTATGGATAAATGTGTCTTGTGTGTGTGTGAGAGAAAGAAAGAGAGAGAGGGAGGGAGGGAAGAAATGGGTTTTACGTCCACTGGACTAACATATCGTTTAATTTTATTTCTATCATCCGCTTGCGCGTAGGGATCTTTAGCAGTGGGAGGAAACTGGAGGGCCCCGAGAAACCCCACAAGGCTGGACAGGCAACCTACTCCTTGACACGTACAACCAGGGATTCTAAACTCAGCCAGATCACTCAATGATAGGCTTTATGATACAGTGCGCGCACGTGCTAACCATTGGGTCATCCAACCCCCCAGGGATAAGTGAACGTTGCGTGGCTGACTAGCATGGAGACGACCGTCTATTATGCAAATAGGGCGATACTGGTCAGTCCTCTCACACAACCACCTGTTTTATTTCCGAATCTCGAATAACGTGCTGGCTAGTTATTCGGGATTCGCAAATAACAAATAATGAGCGAGCACGTTATATGGGATTTGCAACTAAAACAGAACGATCTACCTTGCACCCGACAATTTCCTCGGTGGGTGGCCGACTAGGGAGACGATGATTTGTCAAGCGAGTATGGTGCTGACTGGTTTGTTAGTGTGCGGGGCAGCCATCTCCAACAATCCTCTGTTTTATTGCCGAATAACATATGCTGGCTCGTTATTTGGGTTTCGCGAATAACGAGCCAGTACGTTATTCGGGATTCGCCACTAAACAGAATGACCATTTGTCAAGCGAGTATGGTGCTGACTGGTTTGTTAGTGTACGGGGCAGCCATCTACAACAATCCCCTGTTTTATTGCCGAATAACATGCTGGCTCGTTATTCGGGTTTCGCAAATAACGAGCCAGTACGTTATTCGAGATTCGCCACTAAACAGAATGATCTATCTTGCATCTCGACCATTTCCTCGTTGGGTGATCGACTTTCACGGAGACGACTGTTTGTTAAGCGAATAGGGTGCTGACTGGTTTGTTAGTGTGAACGAAGCATGCGCGACCCTGGAGGCTTACTAATTACACCAAAAGTCTAACGAAAGCTACAATAAAACGAAAAGAAATAGTACCGATAATATAGCTATTCAATGTCAGTGCCGTGCTACGAGTCGTGTCTCGGCATCTCGTGGAAATCGGCATTGGCCAGTGCCACACTACGAGTCGTATGTCGGCATCCGGTAAGAATGGCCATTAGCCAGTGCCGCACTACGATTCGTATGCTGGCATATAAGTTAATGCCGGAAATGGTCGGCACATGTGGCGCGCACTTCAAACTGGGGTCGGCAGCGAACGTGTTAAGCAACATTATAGTCCCCACAATATGGTTGGTCAGATCTCTTGCCTCATTGTTCACTTGTTTTCATCTACATTTCTGGAACCCAGTGAATAGGCTGCAAAAAGGTCAGGAACTCATCAGTGAAAAGGTTAATCAAATAGATATTGGAATTTTCTTGCACACAGATGGACAGATAGTAAATGAGTCCCCAAATAACAAGCCAGCTCTGTCATTTAGATGATACAAGACCTTATATGTAAAGGAAGATAAGAAAAAATCTTACCACTTGGAGTGTCTGATCTTTTCATAAAAGCTGGCATTTCTGGCGGTGGTGGTTCTAGTTCAAAAGCTCTTCCACCTCTATCTGGAACCTAGTGTGAAATTATTCCATAAATTGTTACTTTATAGTAATTTGCATATTTGAACATAAGACTATTGCCTAGTTACTGGGTCACATGGGTGGTTGCATAAGTAATGAGGATGTAATCATGGGTATAAGACAGCATCATGTATATCATATAAGCACAAGATTTATCTGCATGTTGTAAGCTTCTGTTTTTATTTTATTGATTGACAATAGATGTAGATGTTAATTATAACAATTATACTCACTTTACCAATTAGAACCCGATTTATGGCACACTTAGTTCTTTCACGAGCCTCGCCACTACTAGTTTTCTGTAATCTTGTCAAATCTGTAATTACATGCCGAATTTATCAAAATAGATAGCAAATAAGACCATACAAAATGCCAGGAGATCATCTTGTGACTCTGATTTTTATTATAAAGAACGTAATTGAAGGGATTATTTTGGGGTCTTTCTTGGCTAGAGAGATGACACACTAAGTGCAATCTGATTAAAATACAGATTTAAATATCTAAATTTTGCTTGATTTATTTTTATATACCTTCGATGGCCTACACTATATAAAGATCTGACCGGTTGTAGCGATAGGTGACGTCAGAGGTCATACGAGCAGCTTTTGACCCTATGAGGTCAGACATTAGATTAACCCGTCAGCATTGATGTTACTAGTGGATTACCCACAATTCCTTACAAAACACGCTTAAAGTAAAGCTCACTGTAACAGACCGTTTCATTGGCTAAACCCTCACATCATTCACAACACGCCAATGATAACAACTCTTCTAGATCCTAGTGTAGTAAAGCCAAGTAAAACTAAATTTTGCCCTATTAAAAATAAACGAAATAAGATCTGTGTTTTAATCAGATTGGGCTAAGTGTAGTCTATTGAACAGAATAAAACAAATCGTAGCCAAGTCGTTTATAATTAATACAAATCAAATGTTTGACTGGTCTTGACAAATCAATGGATATTTAGATGCAATACAATATTTTATATGGTTAGGCCATGTTCAATATCCCTAACTTACCATCTCTTGCTGCTAATATCTGAGCAACATCTATATTAGATTTAGATGTTAATTTTTGTCTAATCGGTTGATAAACTTCAGCTATTTTATTCTCATTTCTCTGAAAAATACATTAAATTACAGATTAACAATTATTTTGAGACTTTGGGGTGATTTTTACAAAAGTAAATGGAAGAAATATGACAGGCTAAGAGTGCAATGACAAAATATTTAGAAAACCATGCTTTTAATACAATGGCTTACCTTTGCTTTTTCTGACCATTTAAATGACTGAATCGTGACATCAACTCTCTTTAATAACATTTCTCTTCGAACACGATATTCTTCTGTTAAAATACGATTAACTTCTAATACATCTTGCCACTGTTTATCAGATAATCTAGCTTTTAATAACGGTTCTCCAAAAAGACTGGGATTCTGTGCAGTAAGTTCTTTCACCTAATGTGGAAACAAAACCTTTTACAATAATTCTACCTCTTATATTAGGTATCGGTATAAAATTCCCTAAATGTTGTAAATTATTTTGTGCTACAGTACACTTCAGGGCTAAGTGTGAAATTCCTCCGTGGTCCGACCTGGGCGGAATTGAAAAATCGCGGAGTACAGGCTATTAATCCGCTCAGGTCCCGCTGTAAAATCCGCTCTAAATTTCCGCCGCGAATTTGAGTAAACCGCCGACCACCGCGGATTTGTTAAACCACCGACTGCCGCGGAATTGTTAAACCACCGACCCCAGCGCGAAATTTAATTTGATGAAATTATTGTTACACGTATGCTTTACATTGTATTCGTATCCATAATTCAGTAGTCAAATCCCGAAAACGGCATTATCGGCATGCTTTTAAAACTTTGAAATAAAATATATGCATAAACCACCGACCCCAGCGCGAAATTTAATTTGATGAAATTATTGTTACACGTATGCTTTACATTGTATTCGTATCCATATGCATATATTATCGATGTATAATTTACAACATCGCATACTCGTTTGTTACATGTGCGGCATATATAACAAACCTTACAAATAATCATATGGACGAACATTCGTAAAAATGTATTATTCAGCTTTATTTAACGTCCGCTTGACTGCCCATTAATGACTTATACATTTACACATGTACGTTCACATGTAGTCTGTATTCTGTTACTATGTTTTTGTTTTGGATTTTTAAAACAACAATGTGCTACGAAGCCGTTTACCGTTTATGTATGTCGGCAAAGAATAAAGAAAAGTGAGTAATCTCATTGTTACAAAGCGGTGGTTTCAATCCGAAATGTGTTGAGCATGTTATTACAAGTGGTTCTAGAGCCTCTATTCAAATAATTTAAAAAAGTGAGCTCACTCATAGTTTTAAAGCCGTGGTTTCAATCCGCAACGCGTTGGCACGGTAATTGTAAGTGTTTATACTATTCAAGTATTGTTTTATTAGACTTAACTATAAATCACAAAAATGGAATATTAAAAACAGGCGAATATGGGTCAGTTCATCCCACGATCGTTTCACCCTATATCGATACATTACTTCATTAATATGTTCGATATTTTTAAAACTTGAATCGTTCGACTATTTCAAACTCATTCAAATTAGGAAATTTTCAAAATTTACACACATAAATGCTGGCCTTACCTTGGGCGAAAGTATTGTACATTAAAATAGCCATTTCCATTCTGACAAATAAGTTACAAAATTCACACCTCAAGTAATATATTCTGATTTAATTCCCAAATGAATGAAACGCCTTCATCTCCTGTTTTTAAGCACACATCGCCAAAATTCACCGTCAACCTTACTGAACACATGCACATTAAAACTATCAGTCGGAAAATACCGTGATGACATTTCATTTAGGCACCAAGGAGTCTGAGTCAATGCATACTGTCAATCAACTTTCTTTATTAGGCGAATTCACACGTGCCATCAAAAGGAATTGATAATTGACTAAAATACAAACCCCTTTAACACACACATGGCTAAATTACGAACGGGCTACGATGAATAGCACCTCCCCACCTCCTACAATTTACATCACGTATTACCAGTAATTTGCATAAGATTCTATTAATTTTATTAACGATAACATAAAACTCAGGCTTTAAAAATTATGGATATTAAAATAAGAGATAATTTAATTTTTGAATCGGTACAGACTTGAAGGTTGGCGCATGCAAATTATGAAATCAATACTTAATTCGCAGTTGACATATTCTGTCAATAGAATTATTCCTTTAACCGGTGGTAATAAGGGGAATGCTCACTAGCCCGCGGGTTCTATAATATATTATTAGGGTTCATTAGTTAGGGTTAGGGTTGTGTTAGGGTTAGGGTTGTGTTAGGGTTGTGTTAGGGTTAGGGTTCATTGGTCAACCGATATCTGTTATTAGGGTTAGGCTTTATTGATACCCACATTTATAGTACACGTATTTCTTACAGCGACAGACTAGAGAGTAGAGCACCTGCGGACTAGTGAGGCCCTTTCAGTGTATTTTTAATTTGGCACAAAAATCATCCCTTATATCACGCCAAGCCGCTTTAACTAATGCATGCTTTTGTTGTTAAGCATTTTCCTTTGTACTCTTTGGTGCGACAATTAAATCCTATAAATCTAAGTTCAGTCCGCACAAGATTCGATTCATATGGTCTGGTTGTTAGGTGATTTATTTATTGAAAGCTTCATCGATATGTTCACTGGAAAAATGAAATTTAATATTTGTTTCTGTGATAATTATTGGAAAGAAACAGAACCGGATTATTATCTAGGATATGTATCGTCAACTGTATAAATACGGTAAGCAGTTTGTGTGTTGCATTTATAAGTTAAAGCATAAAATAATATATCTATGAAGCGACCATTTGAGACATGATACTTTTAAGCCATATACATATAGCGCTATCTGAAACGATTTGACATGTTGATCTGTATTGAAATGTGGGGAATAGGGACTCTGTATCTTAAAGTCAAATACGAAACTGAAATAAGTAAAGAATCTTTCAGCTTCTATACATTACATGATATTTGATTCTCGGGGCATAAAGTATTATTTGAACGTTGGGAGCCCAATCGTCATTTTAATCGAATTACCGTTAAATTAAATATCGGGGAGAAAATATACCTTCCAAGAAATAATGCTAATTTGTTTATTTCTACGATTGTCATTAAATTCTTCTTCATATTTAAAATCGATAATAAATCAGTATATAAAAAATCGACAGCATATTTTAAGACGCCCACCTGCAAATCGCTAGATATTATGTTTATTGTCATCCATTTTCAGACAATGTTATCAGAATTCACGAAACATGGTTTCATTGTCTGCTTGTCGGATGAACTAATGACATAGCAAATTGATATGTGTATGCACTCTGTGGTGCGATTTACGAATTGAATACCGATGTACATGTACATTATAAATGAATCGAGCATAACAGATATTTTAGGATATGAATAAAATAATACTTTGGTACAATTTAGTTAATTTTCAAAAAACAATTTGAAAATAGTTTTATGAATATATAAATTACAGGTTAACTAAAACGACTAATATACTCGTGATATTATTCCATTAACTATTAAATAATGCTGTGACAATATTGACTAAATTACTCAGACTATTTTGAATCACAATGGAACATAATCCTCCGCGAATTTTATGTTTCCACCGACAATTATCCGCCGCGAATTTCAAATTTTCGCGGACAATAATCCTCCGCGAATTTTATCTTTTCGCGGACTTTTTTCCGCCCAGAACGTCGCAAATTCCGCGGAGTGGACATGAGAAAAACACCGCGATTTTTGAGTGGAAAAAACACCCACAGGGGGGATTTTCATACTTAGCCCTGAAGTGTACTGTACATCTTTATAAGGTAACTAGTTCAGTATATTATCATATGTTTTCATATCACCACTAAATCTTTCTGCTATAAAACATTATTATAGAAGTACAAAATCATTATCCCCTCTAGAGGGATCACGGTGGTTAAGTGGTTAAGACGCTGGCTTGCAAGCCTGGAGGTCGGGTGTTTGACCCTGCACTGGCAGGCGTTATTTTCCCTCGTCAGTGATGTAGGATGGAGGGCCTGACAAAGAGAGCTGTTTATTCTTTCTGATGAACTGAGGTCCTGTGTACACATTGGCATGGACGTAAAAGGTCCCTTGGAAGTTGGAATTTGATATATGAGTAGGTCGTAATGTTGCTGCCCGTGCAAAATTTTCCTCATAGCACACTGTATAGCGTATGCCCATCTTCATTAGCCCAGTTTAGGAGCAGAACAGTAGGATGCTAAACCCCATTGTATTTCATTTCCTCTAGAGGGGGCATAAAGATTGCTAAAAAAACATTAATTAGCATAACTGGCATGGTCAGTACAATATCCAGTGAGCTGATGTAGTGGCTGCAGGCCCAATTATTGGTGGAGCCCAAAATTATGATATCCATTTTATCTTCAGTACAATCGACCCCCTGTCTGTTTAAATTAATTCAAATTACAATGCCAGATTATATATTAGACTAATAATGGACATCAAACTTTGTGAATTTGACCTGGTGCTTTAATATATGTACATGTAGGCCTACCTTTGCTTCAACTTTACTAAAGAGTTGAAAAGCAGTTATGTTATCGGGAGGCTTTGGGAAATTTAAAGCAATTAATAAAGCCTTAAGAACAGCAGCTGTTTCACTTTCTTTGGGTTTATCATCTTGTTGTGTACATGTAGTGTTGTTTTTAAGTGCACTCGGTTTTTTACTGGCCAAAATCTTTACTGCTGTTAATTCTGTTAATAAGTAATCTAAAAAAATAACAAGATGAACAACAATTTACCCTGTAACCAGTGCAGAACCACAAACACTGCTCCCTCTAGTGCCCCAAAGTGACCAAGTTGCATGAATAAAACTAATTCATAACAAATGTAGTTCGAGGAGATATAGGGAGCAGCAATAAGATTAAAATTCAGATTTATATTCGTTTTTTTATACTTTTGATGGCCTACTACATGAAGATCTGACAAGCTATAGTGGGTGTTCATGTCAGGGTTCAAATGAGCAGCTTTTGACTCTATGCCATCAGACATTGATTAATCAATCAGCCTTGATGGTTCTAGTGGTTTACCCACAGTTCTGTGTATCGAAAGCCAAGACCTCGTCGTAAACAGACCTTGTTTCATTAGACAATCCTTCACATCATCCAGAACACATCAATGATAAGAACTCTTCCAAATGCTAGTGTAGTAAAGACAAGAAAACAAAATTTTGAACTACAAAATTATGAAACAAAATAGGATCTGTGTTTTAAAGGGCCAATCCCGAGAACTTTTTGGGGAATAAAACTGCTTAATTTTGTGTTAAAATCCTTTAAAATCCATAACCTAAGGCCCACCTACTAACCCGATATTTGGGATACGCTTGTAAATAACTTAAACCTGACAGTCTTCATCTGGAAATGGAGACCGTTGTATTATACAGTATCTGGATAAAACCAGACTTTTTTCTATAAAAATTCAAACAGTTTTTCTCTAAACAGTTTTACAAATGAATATATCACACTGTATATATAATTACTCCATAAAATCTATGTATGCCAACAATATAAGTAAACAAAGAGAGTGCAGGAAAAACCCTGCACATAAATCAAAAGACTTGCATCTGAACCATCTATAAAAAGTTACATACCTAAAAGTTGTAATTTATTTTGTCTAGATGATAATCGTTGATTTACAGGACCCTCCGAAAATATTGTGTGAGGACAACCTATAATAAAAATAAAACATTAAAAAATTACCATCATGGTATATTTGTTATGCATGTTGTAAATTTATAATATAACATTAATTATTTTAGACTACAAATTTTCCCCCACAATTAATAAATCAAATTATTGATCAAATTAACTTATTGTTAACCTACCATATTCTCTAAGAAATCCACTTATTTCTAACAGGAAATTTTGAGCATCATCGGGGTCTGTCAAAATAAAACCAGTAATGCACTATCTGCTACAATATTAGTATAAACATGACATGAGATGAGGATTAATCAACACTCCTTAATGATGGTTGAATGGGAGAGAAAGATGGTTAACATCTACTCAATATAAACTAGGTAATATCGGTAAGGAGAGTGTTTACATGTGTTTTAGATATTCATATTCATTTGATATTGTCTATTTCTCTGTTGCACAGCTGACAGAGCACAGCATGTACATGAAAATAGATCAATGTTTTTAACAAAATGTAGATAAGATCATTTAAATGATATCAGATGCAGATTACATAAGCACTGTATCAGTAGCAATATTATTTTAATAAGTACACATGTAGACTTTAATCTAAAAAATTACAAATGACAGCATTATTTTATTCCAAGTGTTGATAGGAATTATTCTGATACAGGCATTATTCAATATAACAGAATCCACTGTTACACACATTAAATACATGCATTGGGTCAAGACAGACAAATTAGCTTAGAATGAGTCTACTTTTATCAAATACATGTACATACTACAAGTTGTAATTGCATTAACATTTTCCTCCAGACCACAGAATTGTTTTAGTTCTTGAGTCACCCACACAACAACTTGGGAATAATTTGGAGATATACTTTCATCCTTTACAGCTGAATTAAGAGTGTTTTCATCTACAACTTCTCCATTATACCTGAAGTAAATCACAAAACGACCTAAAAATACAGACCTAACCTAACCCTTAGATAGCTTTGGTGTTGGCGTACCACTATCTAAATAATACACTGGCAAAATGCCTATCATGATTTATACTAGACAAAAGTTTTGGACTTGCATGACAATTTCATTGACATGCACGTGCAGAATATTTATCCAATTTCATCTATTGTTCAAAAATATCAATGTTATGTGCCTTATATTCCTTTTTTGTTGTGCAATAACCACAATATATATTCTACATGTATGTACCTATGTTGGCAAGAGCAAGTGATTTACTTTACCATGTAATAAATTATGTATTTGTAAAGGGGTTATATACAATATACACCAGAAAACATAGGAAAATAACCACAAAACTACCAAAAAACACCAGCTGAAATCACCACGTGACACTGAAAACCAGTAAACACTGGAAAAACTACCCTAACCCCACGCACACAGAGGACTAGGGCTCTATACTATATACGGTACCGGAAAATTACCGGAAAAACACAATGTTATACGTTCACCTGAAAACACTAAAGTCCTAACCCCCTGCACACAGAGTTCCAGTCTACGGGTAACCTTTTAGAGTTTAGTGTTTTTCTGGTGGTTTCCGGTATATAGTTTGTCGGAGGACTAGTCTCCGGGTTATCTATTTTTAAAGGTGTATTCTGGTATTTAGTGTGTTTTTCCGGTGTTTTCCAGTATTAAGTATAACATGGTGTTTTCCGGTAGTTTTTCAGTGTTTTCAAGTATCATATTGTATTGTCGTTTGTAAAGCGTCTGTATCAGTATCAGTGTATGGTCTCGGCCAAGACATGGCGTAATATAGTGAAACAACACTTAGATCTAATCGTAAACCACATTAAATCACAATACAATGGGTGTCACTCCGTGTGGCCGCATGTACAGTGTAAAGGAACATCTCAGTGAGAAAATAAGACCTTGCTCATTTCGCTAGAGTCAGTATGAGCATCACAAGACGCTGTGTCATGGTGGCGAAAGGATAGATTGATAGGAGGGGACGTATTTTAAACAGCGTGTTGTTTCGCTCATACTGAGTCTAGCGAGGTAAGCAAGGTGTTATTTTGTCACTAAGATGTTCCTTTACATTGTACAGACGTCAAAACGGATTGACACTCTGATGTTTTGCAGTGAAAAGTTGCCCAGTAAAATTGACTGGGGTTCAAATTATTTTCGACATTGATTGAATAGGCCAGTCCCTGAACGGTCAGGGTGAGTGTAATGAGACCGACGTTCAGAGCTGAACTACTCTCAACAATGTCTGAACCAGTGATGAAAGGGAAGACAAAAAAAAATTATTCATCTTGATCTTGTCTCTTCAAAAATGTGTTTTAAAACAGAATATCAATTCAATATTTAAGCCCCCTTTCCGTCTTTACCATAAACTCACAAATATGCAAATTATTTAACAAAACATCATTTCAATTACCCAAGGTCCTCCAAAGAATCTAAAATGTCGTTTTCCATATGGAATTTCTGCTGTACTCTGCAAACCTTTGCACGTAACAGATAATTTTCAGTCGCTGCTTCGACAAGAATAATTGTTTGTCTGGACTATCGAGTCTACGGTAGACTAAAATTATGGATTAATCATTATTCCCT
The DNA here is from genome assembly GCA_948474765.1 of Patella depressa. NCBI lineage: Eukaryota > Metazoa > Mollusca > Gastropoda > Patellidae > Patella > Patella depressa. Next base: position 55,183,821 of record OX419719.1, read on the forward strand.
CTCCCTAAATTTAGTTTATCATTTCAACAAACCATAAGAATTTTAAAAAATTAAAAATATATAATCTAATTAAATCATACATTTTTCGGTTTATTAGAAGAAGTGATTTCATCACTGTTAGAAATTAATTGAAATATTTTCGTTCCATATATTCTTCGGTTATCTAATTTGTAGTACAGAAACTCCAAGATGGCATCCTTGAAAGAAATTGTTGTGATGTACCAAAATCTCAAAAGAGATTGGGACCGTAAACCCCAGAATTTAGATAAATGTGGAGAAACTCTTACAAAATTAAAGGTGTTTCTTTCAGATCGATTAGAAATTATATATAGTTTATTGTGAAATTGACTAAACAGAAGGCTTGTATTTCAAGATTCGTCGTTTACCAAAATTTCAATTTTGCTTTGTCACATCGACTTAAGCAAGGCATAAATTTATGGCTATTGTGACTCTGCCCCTTATCCTAAGCTAAATAAAATAGAGCCAGGTCAACAGTAATTGCCCACATGCCATTCACATGCATACACTTTGATATTAAAAACTGTGTAGGCATGTACCTCCTTAGTCCAGCTCTGGACTGGGAACTCAAACTTTTTCTCCAAGAAGTCAAGTACACGGTCTCTGGAGTACAGGCGAGTGTAACGAGACTAACGTCCAGAGCTGGACTAGTACCTCCTCAAACAAACCTCATAGGTTTTTTCCGGGTTCTCTGAGTCTGATTTCCTCTCACTGCTAAAAGTAAAAGAAACCCTCTGTGCAAGCGAATTATTGAAATTAAATTAAATCATGTTAGTCCCAAAATGACCTAGTTTATGTCAAGTGGATGTTAAACCCCCTTTCTCTCTCCTTTCAATTTCAAGCAATCTAGTTAAGATTTTTAGTTTATTTTTACAAGAATTCATTGCGTAGTTTGTTTGTATTATCTATACTCTATACATGTACGTTGATTTGTTTCTGTTATCTATACTCTATACGTTGATTTCCCTTTCATCGTAGCTCATACATTGCATGGTGTAAATCAATCTTTGTTAGCATAGTTTTCTTCAGACAAGTGGGCCTACAGGTTAAGATGTCATAGAAACTGGTGTTTCACTTCCATGGTATATTATTCAACAAGGTTGGATATCAAGTAGTTGAAACTGTTTCCTACATGCTCTTTGATTTTAATATTTCAAATTTAATGACAATATTTGATTTCATATAATTTTATTCAGATTGCCCTCACAGCAGTAACATTTTTACCTACAGATGAAGCCAACCCATCAAAACAAGAACTGTTAATAGCAAGTAAGAATTTTTCTTTGAATAAGTAAAACTAAATGATTTAAAATTAATTTACGTATAAATTACTATAAACACAAACAAATGACCTAGTCAGTATGAATATGGATTGACATAAATGTTTCACACATTTTGTTGTTGTCTTTGGTACCTTATACTGTTTTTTTTTTTCAATTGTTGATGATGAACTAATATTGTAAGTACCATATCAAAGTTTTGTGTTTCAGAAACCGTTTTTTTTTTTTACTTATGAATATGAACAAGGTTATGCATTTTGTCCTCCTGTCTGTTACAAGTCTTACATTATTTCATCATTATTCAGGGAGACCCGTTCGATCATTATTCTAAATACAGTTTCCTCTTTTTAACTTTATTTTATATTCTTTTTGTAGGAGATATTTTGGAAATTGGTGCACAATGGGCAATAGCAAAAAGAGACATTCCTGCATTTGAAAGATATATGGCTCAGTTAAAATGTTACTATATGGACTACAAGTATGTTAGTCTTTTAGGACTGAATTCTTTTAAGTTTTATTTAAAATTTAATATTTTGGAAATTGGTGCACAATGGGCAATAGCAAAAAGAGACATTCCAGCATTTGAAAGATATATGGCTTAGTTAATGTTACTATATGGACTACATGTACAAGTACGTCAGTCTTTTAGGACTGAATTCTTTTAAGCTTCATGGGGGATTGGGATGGCCTAGTGGTCTAGAGTGCCACGCTTTGACCTCTAGCTGGTCGGTCACCTCTGGCTTGCGGCTGTGGTTTAGATCCCTGGTGTGAACGTATGTGGCCTGGAGATAGGGGCGCTTCTCAACCTAGTGGGTTTCCTCCAGGCACTTCGGTTTCCTCCCGCTGCTAAAGACCCTACGTGCCCATATGTTAGTCCCAAAATGACCTAGTTTATATACAGTGGACATTACACCCCGTTTCTCTCTCTTTAAGATTTATTTATCATCCAACTCAGTTTACCAACTACCAAGTCTAGTCATATGTGGATGAATTGTATTATCGTTAAGTAGGACAAAAAATGTTTCAGTACAATATAATCACGCAAGATAATTCTTTCCCAGTCTTACACTGAATACAAATCACTGCCACTTAAATGGAATCTTATTTTCAGGGATGATTTACCAGAGTCCACATTTAAATATCAACTTCTAGGACTTAATCTATTGTGCCTTTTATCACAGAATAGACTAGCAGAATTTCATACAGTAAGTTATCTTACATTTTAATTATGCATACTAATATTAGGATCTTTCTTGGCCTTGTTTGAGCAAATTTATGAATGGTTGCATTTCTCTGACTTGTTACAATCTAAATGTGGAAATATTAATTAAAATTCATAGATGTACACAAGTCAAATTTGGTGATATTTCTTTTATCAAAATAATGGTTTTTAATAAATGTGTTTTATCGTTATTAGGAATTGGAGTTACTACCAGTGAAAGAATTACAGAACAATATTTATATTAAACATCCGGTTTCTATGGAACAGTATTTAATGGAAGGCTGCTATAACAAGGTATCGTAAACCCTTTTCTTGAATATTTATTTACCAGGGTAAACATGAATATATATTTGTTAAATTACAAATATTTACTGTGTCATATCAGATTATAGGGAGGGAATTTCTCCCCAATGCTTCTTGAATTTCTCTGTGAAGAGTTCTTTAACAAGCACACCAATGTATACATGGTGGTGGACTAACAGGATGATCAAATTATTTTATTCAATTCAGTTATTTCTTTTATTATATCTAATGTCATGTGTACATATTTGGCATGACAAAATAAACAATCAGTTGCTGCCTTGGCAATATTAATTTATGATTGATTTTGTTCTTCATCTTGACATGTATTCTCTGTTACAGGTGTTTTTAGCTCGTGGAAATGTACCTGCTAGCAACTATAATTTCTTTATTGATATTTTACTAAATACAATCAGGTAATATATTGATACGTAGTAAATACAAATTTCCCTGTGTCATTTGACCAATGTCAATTAACGACAATGAATGAATGAAACAATTGATGGATAGGCAATGAAATAATAAAACGATAGATAAACAGTGAAATAATAAAACAATTGATGGGATAGGCAGTGAAAATTTAGTGCAGTGAAATAAAAACTGACCCAGAGTCAATTTGAGACTGACCAAACAGAAATGGGAAATCTTCAAAATTACTTAAATAAAGCCCATTGTTTAACTTTTGATGACATTACATAATTTGGTTACCAATCAGTTTAAGAGTTAAGAGCTTAGTAGATGAACATAATATAACTCTATGCAAAGACCAGATATGTGCTTGGTTTATATAAATTACTAACCATATTGCTACATTAAACATCCTGGGGAACGTTTATTTTCATGTTCTTGTCCTTATTTACTCAATTGATTTTTGAATTGACAAATATGATTTGTCATTGTACCACAAGTATTTCAGTAACACTGTAGTATTTTTGTCTGAATAGAAATCTCACAATCTCACTAAAGTAACAGTGACAGATTTGTGACAGACCTGAATTTGTGTCCCTCAATTCTTAATGTTCCATAATCCAAAACTGTTGATTTAATTCTGTCACCTTTAATGGTAAAGCCATGTTCTTTGAACATTGAAATGTGGTGAAAGGACATTTTCTTCTGATCTCCCCTGTACCCAAGAAATGAGGCAAAAAAATTTATGTAAATCCACTTGCTGTGTAACTATATTGCATATAAGTATGATCTGGCTGTCCCCCTGTAATTAAAAACCTATTTTGTCTTTCTTTTAAATTCCATGCAGTTTAAATTATTCCATAAATAATAAAATTTATAGAATGAATGTATTAATGCTATGATTATTTCCCTTTAGGGATGAAATTGCTGGATGTATCGAGAAAGCATACGAGAGAATAGCTCCAGCAGAAGCTGCAAGGATGCTTTTCTTTGAGAATCATAAAGCCATGACAGAATATGCTGCACAGGTAGGAAGATAGCCAACTATTTCCCCCCCACCCCCCATTTTGTTATGAATAAATGACTGGTCATATTTACCATGTCAGCAAAATAAAGATAGTAACTCTCGTCTGCTGAATGAAATGAAATTTTGCTCCCACTGGGCTAAGGAAGATAGGCATATGCCTTACAGTGTTCTATGAGGGGAAAAATCTACTTTTATATCGAATTACAACTGCCAGGGGATCTTTTATGTGCACACCACATTGTCAGACAGCTTTATGACTTTCAAATTTCCTGTTGTGTAGACTAATTTCCACATATTAAATATTTTATGATTAAAGACTTGGATATCTCTCAGTCTTAACATCTTTTCAGCATACAATAAAGAACAGAGTTATGAAACATAGGCCCACAGCAGCTAAATCGTTTGGGCAGTCAACAAGAGTTGCCGCATATTTTCTTTTGTGGATATTGAAATATTTCTAATACCTTAAATTCTGTTTAAGAATAACAACTCATTAAGTAATTATTAGAAAATCATGAGAATTTGTTTGACACATGCTAACGTGTAGTAATACAAAATTTTTAATATCATGGATTTAGCTGTTCAAGTTATCAAAAATAATTGAAAATCAATATATTTGTTCATCTCAAGACCTTAAACTGTATCAATCTAAGGCCAATCAAAACGATTATATATAGGCATACACACGTAATCTGTGGAAATCAATAGGTCAAATGGTTAGTGCGTTTGCGTATCATAAGGTCTGTCAATGAGTCATTTTCCGATGTGGTCTCTCCTTGTAAGAGATGCAGGAAGGCTGTCGAGTCGTTTGAATGGGACGAATACACTTAAAAGATCCCTTGACATTGGAATTCGATATGAGAGTAGTGCTGCTGTACGGGCAAAATTCCCCTCATAGCACACTGTATGGCGTATGCCTGTCCTCATTAGCCCAGTTAGGAGCAGAACAGTAGGATGTAAAACCCCCATTCCATTTTGTGGTGAGTGGACTTAAACCCCATTTCTCTCTCTGTCACAAGGTCATGCCAGTAAATTTGATACATACGGCACTGAAACATGATGCGTCTGGGGCCAAATTCGGTGGCCGAAAACATTCCCGAGGTCATGCTTGTTAAATTGATACCACATGTGTGGTGATTGAGTGCAGAAATGAAGCGTGATGGACAAACAGGGTCTAATTTTGATGGCCTAAAAGAATCATGGGGTCATGTACAGGGGTAGTGGACCACGGCGATGGGCGAATATACATACACACTTTCATTTTTTTTTAAACAGATCTATACTCTTTTTCTATTGTAGCGAAAATGGTCGACACAGTCAGATAATTTCTACCATTACAAGCCTGATGAAATAGATCAAGACGAAGTTATACCTGCTAAAGAATTAGCTGAACAGACTATTGAATATGCTAGAGAATTAGAAATGATTGTGTAAATGACAGTGTGTTAGAACATAAGATCTGGACCTGTATGCGCTATAATTATCAGACTGTTTATAAACATTTGTTGACGTATATATAATATATATCACTAGACCCATCAATCATTTACAATTATTCTCTACTTGACCACTTTAAAAAAAAAAGTCAAATAAAAGTAAGATGTTAAACAACAAATTTATTCTTCTTGTAAATATTTACAGATATTTGAGTTAATAAGCAGCCAGTGTTTGATTTAAGTTAGTTCATAGTTGACCATTTCTCAATCGCACAGGCATTAACTTAGGTCTGAATTAAATTTTGGCATAAAGCCTGCTTTCTAAATTCAATAACCTTTGAACTACAATAGCTGGAGTATGCAAGCTGTGATCTCGAAAATGGATATATTAAGAGGAAAATTGGTTACTGTTTCTACCAAATAGGTCAATCATGCAGCAATTAATTACTATTTATAATTGGAATATTGAACCATTGTACCGTAAGCCACAATAAGAAATTTCTCCATATAATATATATTGATTATTACCTACACTATTCATATATAGTCAAGACCATAACTAGATTGGGCTGACAAACAGGTAATGGGATAGTCTCAGAGGGTTGAGCAGGTGTCCGATTCCTTTACTGGTCAAATTCCAAGCTACTGTCATTAGTGTGGTTACTGACATCTGCCATTTTTAGTTTACAACTTTTATGCATAAGGGTTGGTTAACCTATTTCTACCCATCCACAATAAATAATCTATTCAATTTTTAAGACGGCTATCTTTACTTGCAACATAATCTTTAGATTTGTTTGAAACCATGCACAGCTACAGATCTAGGACAACTACCAGCCATTTTATTTCTAGTATAGTTTATTAATGATGAATAATCCAATCATGTATCTATACAAAACATAGAATTGCTGTTAATTTTCTTGCAAACAGAAATAATTACCATATTCATCTTCCAAGAGAGTATTTCAAATGAAAACAGATAAAAAATAAGCCATATTTATAATATTTTAGTACAAGTGTGTGAACAGATTATAGCTAGATATACACAAGTACAGAAACTGTTTAAAGCATGTACTGAAAAGTGTCGGTAATTTGTGTTGGACTATTTACCTGGTGTTGCTTATATTATTAATCTGTTTTAATACTGTTGTATACATACATATATATCAGTGATTACATGAATGGCATGATAATACATTACATGAATGACATGATAATATTTAATGGTTATCATTAATTTACCATGGTAACAAATACAAACAATATGACCGGCAATTATCTTGGTTCCAACACTGTTGTCTCAAACATGTACTGGTGGATATTTACAATGTGCTAGTACTCGGTTTAGAAAATGGACCACTTGTCAACAAAGATCTCAGATTAGACGATTGTTCTAGAAGAGGATTTTTTAATGCACCTGAAACCAAATAAAACAAAAATTAATATGGGGTGTTAAAAGCAATAATTTAAAATAATATACATTTCTGTGCTGTAACGTTTAATGGCCATTTTGAGAGTCGATGATGGCCAGAAACTATAACAAAACTACTATTTATCCAACTGTTCAGGTTCATTTTATAAGCATGCCAATGTGGACACAGTTTTGGGTATTATTATTGTTAAAGATGCATTATGGGATATAAGATAAAAAGCTGGCAGTTCTCACTATAATAGTAAAGGGCTAATGTTGAAAATTCGGTCAAATTTTAGTGATTGAATTTTGGACCTAGCATCGATCATCTTTACTAAAGTGATTAAATCATGAATGAAAGTTGAACAGTGAATCCTAATCGAGTAAATATTGCAGGCTGACATTCACAGCAAGAGTTGATTATGGTCTGGATTATGGTTAATTAATGTCTAATTAATGATTTAGACAATACTTCAGGCCTAAAGAAAGACCTGCAATAGGCAGATGTAGCTCTTGCATAATGTATGTTTAAATTAAAGAATAATGCTTATTCGTTTTAAAGCACATTGCTTCTATAACCTACCTATTTGTGCTAGGATTTTCTTTAATGCATCAAAATGGACAACAGGATCCGATGTACAATGTTCTATACTCTCTAAAGATTCATTTTTATTCACTTCAAATTTAACCCACTTATATCCTGGACATTTTTTGGCTCCTGGACAACTTTGTATCAGGTTACGTACTAGAGGATGAGACAGACCAAAGAAATCTAACCCATTACCACTTAACGCTGCCAATTCTGTTCCTCTGAAGAAAAAATTATTCATGTTGAAAGGAAAAAAAAATTGTTAACTACCATAGTCGGGACTAAATAAATCAGCAGACTACCAATGCCTTTTCATAAGAGACCAAATCAAAATGAATGGGGTTTGAAGTTCCACTTTTCAGCACTGACTGGGCTAATGGAGATGGGGAAATAGAACTGAAATAGGGTTTAACACCCTACTTTTCTACAACTACAGGATACAAATGAAAATGAAATGAGGTTTATTGTCCTACTGTTCTGCTTCTAAACTGGGCTAAGGAAGACAGGCATATGCCATACAGTGTGCTATGAGGGACATTTTGCCCGGGCAGCAGGGCTACAGTCTTCTCTTATATCGAATTCCAACTGCCAAGGCATATTTTATGTAAACGACTAGACAGCATTTCTTGTCGGGCCCTTCGTCCTGCATCACTGACAAGGGGGAAAATCTGAATGAACTTTCTCGACCAATGCAGGAATCAAAAACTACCAACAAAATCAAAATGGCTAGTTTCTATATAATTTAACTCGTGTATTAACATACATATAATAGCAATTATTAATGCAGTGTTCTTGATATCAGAATCTATAGTCCAGCTGATCATTTTAAATTCGACATAATAGAATAAATATTCACCATGTGTTATTTAATTGTTTAGAATGGATTTTAAAGCTCTGTGATATTTTCCTTCAAGAAAGAAAACCACTTACTTGGCCTTATTGATGATTTTAATTAACTGGGCTATACATTCATCTGGAGTAAGCGCCCGAATTATTTTTTCTGGACTATCATCAGGGGCTATATCAAACTGAAAAACAATAAAATGAGAGAACAATTGTAAAGACAATCATTAAAAGGGAAAGTAATTGGTGAAATTTGATATGTCAATTTATCTCTAAAATCAGTAAATAATTCTTAAAAAGATCAGTTAATAACTTCAGCCTTCAGACATATACACAATTCTACAAAAAAGATCACTTGCTATATGAAAGTAATTATCATCAATTTGTCGAATTCTATAACCTTACCAATAAAAAGAATGCATATCAATATCAAAAAGATGTAATACTATTACCTATTCACGAGATTTTGCAATAATCAAAAGCAATAACTGTGAAAGTAATTATCAGAAATCAGTGAAATTCAGCAGAGATTGCAAATTCCAAACAGGAATGACATTTGTAATATATAGAGGATATTTGTCGTTTTAGAGTGAATAACATATTTTATTTCATGGAGAAGCAAGAAAACTTATATTTTCACGAATACGTATCTTATTCACGACAAAAAGACAAATGTTTTATTTATTTCATGATTTTACAATCACTTTAGGTAAAACAACATGGAATACTTTGCTAGCCAGTGGAATAACTGATAAAACGCGGTATTCCACTACTGATCATAAAATAAATGGGTATATATGAATTTAATATACATGTAGGACAAACTTACCACTGGTCGTGAGCTGACATCAGATATTTTACATGTATACATACATTTAACATCTGGATTATGCATATTAGCATATAAACGTGTACTAACATATCCAACAGGATAAATACTATCTGTACAATGAAAGTTACCCTTGTCACTTAAAATCTGTTGAAACAAATAGAAATAACAAGCATGTGATGATTAAGTAATAAAACAATTAATATTCAGGGTATGGATGTATTGCTGAATTTAATAGTTCTTACTGAAAACTGTATGCTGACTAATTGCTGAAATTCTATTAGTCTCGGTCACCCAGAACCTCCTAGTCTTCAACGCACGGAGGGTCTGGGACGGTTCTCAATTTTTGACGAAAATTACTGGATAATCTACCCCATAAAAAACCAAACATTTGGTTACGCATGCGCAATGGAACCTTTTGGCTAAAGTCTCGGGTAAGTGCTAGATCTTATGAAGCCGGGCCGATTTTGCTAGATTCTATAAAGCGTGGTTGAAATATATCCCACAATTCACTTGGCACATCTATTATTAGAAACAAAATAGAGACGATGAAGAATTAAGAAGATTGTGAGAAGCCATACGTCTGATTCATGACGAGAGAAAATTACCATTTCAATTGAAACCTTTACAAACAAAATTTTAAAGTGTGTCATTGTTGACATACGAGCTGTTTTGATAGATTCAGTGCTGGATAATCCAGACAATGACCTATTTTCCGTCAAATTTTGAGGACCCATCCAGACTAATATTCGTAGAATATTTGTGTGGATGATAGAGACTAAAATTCTATAGGTGTCTTTGTTTTATTAATTTAATAATGCATGTAAAGTTAATACAGATCTTAATTTGTTGAAATTAAATAGGATTCTTCACCTCATTTTGTGTAAACAATATATATAAATTACAAACTGTTCAGATAATAATTGTGGTCTGTAAAATGTGTTCACAAGAAATTGTTTTTACAGAGGCAAGGTAAATACAATCTCATTTTCATGTGGCCATATAATGAAAAGTAATTTTTAAAAAAATGGGTTCTGTTTATAAAGCAAACAATTATCATTTACATGAAAAATTAGATCAAAGGTCCTCATATAGCTTACCGGTATATAATAGCCCTTGAATTGTTACATTTCTGAACCACCCGTCGCATAGTTCTTGCTTGTTTATATTTTTTCAGACAGAGTTGATCGGCCACAAAGAGGCAAAATTAAACATTTTCAAGACGATTATGCCTCTCTGGACTCTTGCTTATGCTTATACAATTAAATCATCTGGCTTGGATTCAATTGGATTTAAAACAGGGTTATCATCTAATTTTCGAGGACAACAAAATAGCAGTGGGCTAATTGCAAAGCGATTCACATAGATTCATGAAATTTTTGATTTCCACATATCTTTATAAATACTGGATGTAACTGAACCTCTATTGGACTGATACACAATATTTTAAGCCATTCCTATTGCTTCAATTGTTGCATCAGGAGAGAGAGAGAAATGGGGTTTAACGTCCACTCAACACAAACTAGGTCACTTTGGGACTAACATATGGTACAATTTTATTTCAATAATTCACTTGCGCGTAGGGGTCTTTAGCAGTGGGAGGAAACCGGAGTGCCCGGAGGAAACCCACAAGGTTGAGAAGGCGCCCCTATCTCCATGCCACATACGCTCACACCAGGGCTCGAAACCACAGCCACAAGCCAGTGGTGACCGACCATCTAGAGGACGAAGCGCGGCACTCTAGACCACTAGGCCATCCCAACCCCCCGTTGCATCAGGAATTAAATAAGACATCTGAATAATATTTAAAAATTGAAAATGAAATGAAATGGCATTCAACGTCCTACAATGTTGGAAAATATTCAAAAATTGAACTAACACAAAATAGCAAATACCTCTCCTATACTATGCAGGGTTAGATCTCCCATCATCATTGGAAAGACTGGTCGACCTAGAGAATCTAATGGTATAGGTGGTATGGTACGTTTCATATTTTGACTTTTGGATTTTTTGGGTTTAGGTTGAAGAGATTCTAAAATACAACAAGCACATCTCTTTTTAAAATATAAATTTTTTCATAAATGTAGATCTAATTTTTAAAGATGCATTATGTAAAAGTTTGATACAGAGAATACATATCCATTTTTTTAATTAACTGGCGATTGTGTTAAAATCTATTGAAAATCACAAATCACCATGAGTGTTGATTATGGTTTTGGCATGTGAATAAATGTCTAATTAACCCTTAGAACTCGAAATGCCGCAAAACCCGCTTGATGTTGTATTGCATATACCCAAAATGTCGGTTTTGCGGCTTGGGGCGTGTCAAGCTCCAATTACGTTGACGTCATAATTAATATGACGTCCTGTAAACCCAGGGAGAGACGTGCAACACCCCATGTATAGTCAGTGTTCAAAGGGTTAATGATCTATAATCCTACAAAGAAACAAAAAATCTGCAATAATGCATCTTTAAATACTGTGTCAAATATTTCATTATAATACATAATAATATCTTGTAATTTAATAATAGTCATTGGTAATTGAGGTTTCTATCTTGTCGGCTATAGGATCAGGAATGAGCATGTGAGATCCATTACTAGAAATAACAAGCCATTTGTCATGACTAAATGATTTGTGACACTGCTGCAATAAATTTTGGCGTATTAAAGGAAAATAACCAACCTAGAATTTCTTTAGTAGTAGCAGCCTTTTTCTTCTCAATAGCAGCAGCTGACAGTTTCTTTTTTGGCTTCACCTTAACAGTAACCTCGGTACTACTAGGCTCTGATACTACTACTGAACTACTTGGACTTTTAGATGCTTTATTAACAGCAGACGGTTCAGTTTTAACAACTGGACTTGTTACATCTGGTAAAGATTGATATTGTAATAGTTTACGTAATAGATATCTGTAACAAAATAAAAATATTAAAGTTTTTAAATAAATTGTAACTTTTACCTCAGTAAGCCCCTATATTAAAAAAGATAAAGAGAAACAGGGATTAACTTAATGTTCACTCGACAACACAAATTAGGTCATTTCAGTACAATTTGAGTTAATATGCAAGGTTTAGATAGACCCAGACAGACATACCCATGTTAATGGTCCCCCACTTTCTTCGAAATGTGGGGGACAAAAAAATGACTAATGCCAATTGGTGGTTTAAGTTTAAGCCTTTAAATTTGTTTCCTTTTTAAATGACACCACTTTAACCAATATATCTAGATTTCTGGCTTAAGATGTAATATTATTATTATTATAATCTTCTGTATCCATACTGTATGTCCCCCCCACCCCTCCTTCCAAAAGCAATAAGGTCCTGGGGCCTGTTTTACGAAATTTGAACTAAGATACAATCCAAATTTTAGTAATTTGATTGGATAATATTAGATTGATTTTAGTGCCTAGTTCATCAAAATTGAATAATCTGCTAAAATTTGGAATTTATTTAGTTCACATTTCGAGAAATAGGGCCCTAGTTACTAAATTTATGATTGGACTTTTTCCCATCCATGTTCATCTCTTTTGAAAATATAGTGCAAGAGAAAAACTGGGTCTTGATTGCCTATTCACAACTTTAAACATGAAAACACCATTTACTTCAATAGTCCAAGAATGCAGTTTAAGAATAGTATACCTTCTCTCTTCTTTTACTTTAGCCAGCTTTTCTTCAACCCGAACTACTTCATCACACGCTGCTGCATTCAACTATAAAATAATCATTTCACTAATATTTATCTCCAATATTTCAAATTAAAGATAGAGTTAGAATATATTTCACTTAAATCACAGTTCACATTACAGTAATCACTCATAACACCATCCAAGTTAAATGGTTGCCATTTGCATCTTGTTAGGGGGGAGAAGAAAGAGAGAAATGGGGTGTAATGTGACACAATCTAGGCCATTTCACGACGAACAGTAATACATGGTTCAACCTTGTTTCAATAATTCAATAGCGCGGAGGCGTCTTTGAAGTGGGTGGAAACCGAAGAATCTGGAGAAAACCTAAAAGGTTGGACAGACAAGAGAATTGAAACCATGACACAACTCAAGTTACAGACTTTATGATCAAAAGTTTGCTAAGTTAACCATTCAGTTAGACATTTACCGGTTTTAATGTAGATAATTCAAATATGTTATTCTAAAAACATATCATAACAAAAAAAAGGCGTTTTATAATGTACTTACAAATACAGTATTTTTCACTATTTTCTTCAATTTCCGCCATTTTCTATAGTAATAATCTTGGGATCTACCGGTATTAGTTCGGACAGCTTTAAACTGTCCAGGCAGTGATAAGCGGACAAGGGCTTCTGAACTAAAATAATATAATATGCAAAATGAATTTCATTACGAAATGAAATGGGGTTTAACATCACACTATTCTGCTTCTAAACTGGGCTACTGAAGCCGACCATGTGCCCAGGCAGCGGCGATATGGCCTACTCTTATATCGAATTCCAACTGCCGAGGGATGGTTTACGTGCACACCAATGTGTACATTGGATCTCTTATATCGAATTCCAACTGCCGAGGGATGGTTTACGTGCACACCAATGTGTACATTGGACCTCAATTTCCGTCCCATTCGAACGACCAGATAGCTGTCCTGGACAGGCTCTCCATCCTGCATCAATGACAAAAGAAAACCATGCCAGAAAATCTGGATGAACTTGCTTGGTCAATGCAGGGACTCCAGGCTAGCGACCCAGCGTCTTACCCACTTAGCCACAGTGATGTCCTATATAATATGCAATTAGATACATGTAATAATTGAACTGAAAAAAAATGACCTAACTTGAATGATTCTACAAAAAAAATATTTAATATTTTACATATCAACTTGTGTAGACAATGTTACATATCAACTCATGTAGACAATTTTACATGTCAACTCATGTAGACAATTTACATTACATGCCAACTTGTTTAGATAATTTTACATGTCATCTTGTTTACACAAAATTATTTGTGAACTCGTGTACACAATTTTACAACATAGATTTTGAGTTATATACTGTATGGGTATTAGTCAACGGTATATATACCAATAACTGGAAACATTTTAAATGGATTTCATTTAAATTCTATGTGATTATAATCATTTTTAGAAAAAAAATTCATTAAATATTATCTACAGATAGTTTGTTTCTAACCTAAGTTATAGAGTAGTCTGCATGTAGCCAAGTTTATTCAACTAGACTAAAATTTACCTCTGAATCTGAATTGGCATCTGAATTGGATTCACAGGCGGGAAAGGTTGTGCTTGATGTGATGGATGAGGTTGTTGTACTATTCTACGTTGCAGATCTATACTGGGATTTGTAGGAGTTGAATTCATATTTATGTTATTCATTCTCTGAAAATTATTTCACAATAAAAAATGTATTAATTCATGCAATTCACATTAGGAAATCACTTTCCTTTAAATAAGTTCCATAAACTGCCTTGTACTCTTGGATTCTTTTGTGTGATAGATTATTCAAGAAGACTTCTAAGACAATTAAACATTTAATGAATTTGTTTCATGGAGAGAACAAAATGTCTATGAACATTCTATTAACATTTCCTGTGAACTTTTATTATCCCATCCATTACTTTATCAGGTAAAGTAGCTTTGCAGACTATAACACAGCTACGAGAGCGTAGCTAAAAACGTTGAGATATATGGTGTGCATGTTTTAGCTACGATTCGGTGAATTTAATTTCACCTGGCAAACTTAATGTCTTTACTAATGCATGTAAAAACTTAAAAATAATTTAATCTTATACTATTAACACTTATTAAATATACAAAGCCCAATTTAGTGAAATAACTTTTGTTTATCTGCAAATATTGTAAGTAAAGTTAATGAAGCATTGTTTATCTGCAAATATTGTAAGTAAAGTTAATGAAGCATTGTTTTTTTATCAAAATGGATATGGACATCCATAATTACGGTACATTAGTCCTGCATAATCAGATCCCATATGAGATAAAAATCTAAAATGTCGGGTAATAGAGCAATCTATTATCAATTCGATTTAATAGGGTAGGGTTGTTATATGCTTAATTTATGTTGGATGTGGCAGAAATGTAATAAATAACAATAATCAATAGTTGTTTTGAAGAAAAAATTGCCAATTTTGCTTATTTGAAGCCCAATGCGATTAGCTTTGGGGGTTGCAAGTTGGCTCTACATACTAATACCATCTTATCTCAAAATAAAAAGGTTTCTTATCTAACTATTATGCAGTTAAAAATTTTAGGTGAAAGCAGGTCTGCACCTCTTTCTATGTTACCGGTAATTTACTATTTTATTATTCTTTTAATTTTGAGGATATTTTCCTTTTTTAGAGTCCTATTATTAATTTGGTTGTCTACCATATTTTGTGACTCTTTTTTAATATGGAGCAAAGCTCTAAAGAATCGTGTGAAGCGCTGTGCTTTTGCAAAGCTCTTTTGCGGTAACCAGGAGTGTAACTAAAACTCTCACCCACGGACAATTGATTAAAAAAAATTCAGACTGGAACCGAATACACTGTAATACACTGGTTGCTATTTTTTTCAAACAAAATTATTCATACAATTTAGCCTAGATCTAAATTAAAATCAATTTGGAAAAACCAAATTATTTAACATTTTTTGTATCACATTTGACTTGAGTTGAGAAACATTATTTATTGAATATATTATTTAAAGCTCCAATAGCATTTTTTTAAGTTATATTTTTAAAATGTATTAAAATAAAGCCCCAAAATAGATTGAACCTATAAACAGTCCTACCTTGTTAAAGAATAATCCTATAAAACCTATAATTCACTATTGCCAGTTGAGAAATTGGCAAAAATATCATTTTCAACTTCAAATTCAAACGTTTGAAGATGGCCGTCCATGCAGAGGAATGGGAAAACAAGGGAGGTAATTGAGTAACTATTTCCTCAATCAGCATGTGTCACCCTTTGTAATGCCCCAAAAATTTTGCCCGTGATCGTATAATAGTGAGTTGACAACCTTTTGAGCAAAAGACATAGAAATAATTATGTTTTGACTTTCTTAGAAAATATGAAATTGGAACTTTATTTAAATTATTATGATGAAGTTTTTTTGACAACAATCACACCAGCTTCACTCTACTCAGGCAATGCCTGTTACATATCATTTAGTTTTTCTTGTTGTAAGTGCAGATTCTTCAAAACTACGATCATGATCAACTACTCACTGAATGTGTATTTATGATATTACGAGAATTGTGCAAACGTTAAGTCACGACCTAAACAAAAACAAACTTTGAAGGGATCCTATCGGAAGTGTAGTCGAAATGGATCTTTTTACAAAAGAAGAGGTTAATCAAGGGGAGGCTACCATATCTGAAGAAGTCAGTTTGGAAGCAGACCACTACTGTTTTCAATTTCCTGAACGATAGAAATGATTTTTATTTGCATATGAACATAAGGTAGAAATAAATCAGGTTTAGACAAATCAATAGCATTTGACAAATATTTTGTGATTTTGTTTAGAAAGATAAACATCAGACTAGGATTGATAGCTATCCCCAAACACAAGAAATCACTCTAATAACATATATGGATCCGTACGTCCGTCATTGAACCATGTGTGCTGCGATATATAAGTTTGCAATAAACTATCATGGAAACAATATGGGTCTTATTTACGAATACTAAATTATCGGGTTTGGCCAGAAACATGATGTGGGTTATATGCGGTCTATCCTCGCCACCATGAAAAACAAATTTCGATTACTAAAATTAATGCAGGAATGCTACAGGCAATAAGTCGTCCAACTGATATAAGACCTGCAAAAAGTTTCGTCCACCCCACCCCACCCCCCGCCTGTGAAAAAAAATTATGGACCATAAAAACAATAGATATACATTGTCCGTCAATTTTACAGCATCCCTGAGTGAGAGCACTGACTGTCGTTCTTTCTTATTATACGATCAAAATGAACTTTTGCCAAAATATCACACCGATGTCGATGGTTGTACATAGCTTAATTAACAGTTTCCAAGGTCTCAAACAGATAAAATGTATCTGAGCAGACCCCCAATTACTTATAGCAATCACACCAACAATTAAACTTCTGAACAGAGGCTACAACAGTTTTAAAAGTAAGGGTTTTTTTTTTTCAAATCTGTTGTGGTGAGGCGATGAAGGAATGCACCTTTTTACTTTTAGGCGCTCCACAAATTCCCCTTATCTGCCCCACCCCGCCCCAACTACTTTCCCTCCCGAAAATCATATCGATGTGGTAATGAATTTTACATAAATGTAAAGATAGGACAAATGACAACTGGACATTAATCTAGTTGTATTTAACAAATCAACACCGATTCAGGTGTCCCTAAATGGATGACACCCATTAATTACCTACACATCAAACATATTTATAAAACATCTAGCATTGAAGTTGTTCATTACTTTGCCATTGTATAACCTAAGAAAAAGTCTCACTGAGTAAAAAAACTGGCTCGATCGGACAAAAAAATGAAAAAAATAATTTTGTTCATTTCGTCTAAAAAAAACCTTCTTCTGCTAAACATTATATGTGAGGGGGGGGGGTATTGGACCGGCCTTGGAGCGATGGGAGAGAGAGAGAGAGGGAGAGAGAGAGCGAGAGAGAGAGAGAGAGAGAGAGATGGGGTTCAAAGTCCACTCGACACAAACTAGGTCATTTTGGGACTAACATATGGTTTAATCGTATTTCAATAATTCGCTTGCGCGTGGGGGTCTTTAGCAGTGGGAGGAAACCGGAGTGCACGGAGGAAACCCACGAGGTTGAGAAGGCGCGCCTATCTCTATGCCATCACATAAGCTCACACCAGGGATGGAAACCACAGTCGCAAGCCAGAAGTTACCGGCCAGCTAGAGGTCGAAGCGCGGCACTAGCGATGATGATCATGTGGCCAGTGGCTTTAACGGGCCGCCACGCCATCAATGGAGACTGGTATAATAGACTCTCTGGGACGGGTGTGCTGGGCGTGGGCCGGAATTCGGAATCCTGCAGTGGAAATTCCGAATTTCATCCGAAAATTTCATCGGATTCACCGACACTGTCGCCCGCACATTTACTAATGATTAAGTCACCCGCATCGCATATATTTGGGATTGCCGATGGCACAGAGAGTTGATTATGGGTTGCTTGTCATGCGAATAACTGTCAAAATAATAGTTTATATACTATTTGAACCCGGAAAAGAAACACCTGCAATACGCAGACTTAGCTCGTACATAATGCACACTAAACGCTATACTAAAAGCCATTAAAAACGCAATGCCAAATTAAAAGTTTATTTACTGCAACAACTTTTAACAAAGTTCTTAACAATTGAAAAAATCGAGATAACAAGCGTCTGTGGAAAATTTCATGAAAAAATTCACTGCAAATGCAAAAACGTCAGAGAACCATGAAACAAAGCAGGGGTCAACAGAAGTCAATATGTCTACGCTGAGCTCTTACACATGCCTGAAGTTGCCTTGGCATATGGGCTGGCACAGATTGTTTGCCAATGATTTTGGAGTGCCTATGCCAACTATGCAACAGTTCGTTGTGGAACAGCTTGAGTTCGAACCCGTCGTCCAAGTTCACCCCAAAGGTGTTCGATCGGGTTCATGTCAGGAGACATAGCGGGCAAATCCATACCAAGGACATGATAATGGTTTAGAAAGTTTGCCAATGATTTTGGAGTGCCTATGCCAACTATGCAACAGTTCGTTGTGACACAGCTTGAGTTCGAACCCGTCGTCCAAGTTCACCCAAAAGGTGTTCGATCCGGCATAGACATAGCGGGCAAATCCATACCACGGACATGATAATGGTTTAGAAAGTTTCTTTTCTACCGGGCAGTGTGTGTTGTCGGGCGTTGTCATTCTGGAAAACCATCTGTCGATGGACGCCATGTTGAGCCAGCAATGAAAGCAAGACCGGACGAAGAAAGGAGTCAACATATTGATGAGCGCATAGATTGCCTTGGACTGTTTGGGGGCTGATCTGACGTTGTCGTGTTCGAACAGTTCCCCTGGTAGTAGCAGTAGCCGGCCTGAACCCGTAGCGCAGATGCTGTAGTCGGATGTGGCGATCTTGAGCAGTGGTTGTTACAGGTGGCGTCCCGGCTACTCTTTTAGTAGCGCGGAGGCGTTGTCTGAGGCGATCAATGGTCGATGGGTGGATATCAAAGTGCCTGGCGACGGCTAGACGCACAGCTCCCTGATTCAGTCTGGCAAAAGCTCTGGGTCCGGTTTCTTGAAATATTAACTAAAGATAAAATCCAAATTTTACAAGATACTTCAATTTTGATTGGGTAAGAACTAAAATCAATTAAATATTATCCAATCAAATTACAAAAAAATTAGATTTTATCTTAGTTAAAATTTCGTGAAACAGGCCCCTGTTCCTGTTTTTTTGTGTAAGGTGTGGCATTTTTCCGAAGTGATGAATGTTGAAATTTCGATCTGTATTTAAGGGCCAGAGTGCAGTGAATGCACGTGCAAACGTGTGACATGAGACTGTTTAAAATGGGGGAAAAAACAAGTGTTGCGTTTGCAGGAACAGAGTTCGTTACCGAGAAATGATATATTTGGTTCAAACCCAGAACTCCTCAAACAAGACACATCACAACAAGTTTCACCTATGTGCCATAAGATAGGAAAGCCCAAAGAAAACGTACACTAGAAATATTTCACGAATTAGGCATTGCGTTTTTAATGGCTTTGAATATATATTTAACCTTTTTTTGTCATATTTGACGAGAAGCACTGCATGATATCGAACTTGATGAACCACCTTGATTTTCAGCATTATATGACTATGTGTTCAAGATCGGTATGTCCAGAAAAGCCTGTGAACACGGTAGAGAATAAGCTTCTTCTGGATGTCATTCTCAAATTTTATCAACATCCATATTTTCATTTCGAATAAGTTGCAATCTATGACTCTATTTTTAAGACAAAGCACTAAAACATACGCGATTCATACCTTGAAACTTAAAATGTCTGTATCTCAGCGATGCAATTATGTCTCAATAATGCGAAAATTCTTTTTTATTTCAATCAATATAACAGATGCACCAAGTATTGTATTTAGAAATATTCATACAGGGGACTTTAAAATGGGGTTGTCCGTCTGTCTGTCCGTTTGTCACACTTTTTGGGACACAATAATTTTGCTTCTAGTAGAGCTAGACTGTTCAACTTGGTGTAGGTTTTTATTAGGTCAATTTCAGCTCTGAACGTTGGTCTCATTACTCCCGCCTGTATGTTCAGGGACCGTGATATTGAATCCTTGTCGAAAAGTTTGGCTTTCCAGTCAATTTTACTGAGTGAGAGCGATGAAACTCTGAGTATAGATTCATTGTATAAATGCATTAACTAAGTTCGAAGATGAGAATTTACTTCTGATAAGGCTAAGTAGCGACAAGCAATTTTACTGATCAAGACTTTGGAACATAGCAATTCTGCTTTTGAGGCATAGGTGTTCATTAGGCGAATGTCAAGAGCTGTCGAATATTGCCAATACATCGTAATTGCACGTACGATAAAGTTGTTCGACCCGTTTCTCCAAGGTTAGCGAGGAATCCGTAGCACACCAACATTCTTCACATAATTATGAAGAAAACTTAATGTTGGTTGCCGATTACCACACACGAATTTGGAGTAGACCTATGTCTTTTTGACGCCCCTACAAGCATGGCTTCCGTCTTGTCATCATTCACGTTGAGCTTACTGATGTTCATCCACGATTTTACAGATCTAGGTGCCAGATATGCCTATTCCTGTACACACCCAGCAGACAGATTCAATCCTATCTGGGAGTGCGCCTTCTCTCTACACGCAAACAAAATTCTTTAAGATAAACCTGCGGAAAAGGCACACCATTTTACAGTGTAGTGGGCACCTCTGCTGGCAAAAATAGCTACACTGCTGCTTTGTAAATATTATCAAGTCGATCCAGGGGCCAGCCGTAATGACACGGCATTTTATTGTACATGTCATGTATAGTGGGCGCCTCTGCTGGCAAAAATAGCTTTATAACTATCTCATTAAATAATGTATTTTATGACCGCCATGTCCGTGTTTCATTTTCATTGCTGTTCCATTTTGTAAATTCCATTTTGACAATTAAATTTCTTAACGTATATAAGGATCTTGGGCATTTTTGTTTTATTTTCCACTTCTGCCTATTTCTAATTTTATTAGAAATAAAAATAAATATAATTCGTGTTTTTCTTTTTGATATGATTATTTCTTATATTTATGCAAAACTATCGTCTATAGAGCTTGGGTATGCAGGTGGCATATACAATACTTTATAAAATTCGAGATTCAAAACAAAGCCTTGTAGAGATTTTCAACCTTCAGAACAAACTGCAATTTGTTAAATGTGATAATCGGATTTCTGATTCACAAAGAAAACTTATTTTGATGGAATATAGTGTCGTTGGCGCCAGCGAACTATCTTGGATTTTTCACTGATCAGATTTTGTTTTTTTTCTGGTTATTTGAAATTTGATACAAAAAAAGAAGATGCATTGTGAATTCTGAGGTTTTTATATAGCATGTTACCAAGGAGATTTAAACATCAATTGTATATCCGAACAAGGACACACAAAGGGAGTATATATTATGAATTACTAATTATACGTGTTAGCTTGACATACATGTATATAATTTTTGTACGCCCACATTCCACTGTTGGTGTATATGTTGTTGTCCTGGGGGGGGGGGGATCACGATGGCTAAGTTGGTAAGGCGCTTACTCGCTAGCCTGGAGATTGGGTATTCGACTTCTGCATAATCGGGCGTGGTTCCCCTTGTCAGTGATGCAGGACGGATAGCCTGACAAGGACAGCTATCTAGTCGTTCGGATGGGACGAAAACCCGAGGTCTCGTGTAGGCATTGGTGTACATATAAAAGATCCCTTGGCAGTTGGAATTTGATATATGAGTAGGCCGTAGTGCCACTGCCCGTGCAAAATTTCCATCATGGCACACTGTATGGTGTATGCCTGTCTTCATTAGCCTAGTTTAGGAGCAGAACAGTAGGACGTTAAACCCCATTTCATTTCGTCGTCTTGAGAAGACGAACCCTATCGATGTTCGACGTACCAGAGTTATGTCCGCTTTTCCTATACGATAGGCTATAGTTTTTAAGACATCGTCTTCAAATTCAGTGGAATTTTCGTTCAGGAGTTACCCCACCCCTTTTGCAGAAAACCTCGTGAAAGCTCAATATAAAAAGCTAATGGTTTGAGGCGTGAAGGTAGGAACTTCGTATATATCCAACATTCTGTTGTGACTATCAGCGTTCTGCGACTTTCCGTTACGGAGCTATTCCCCCTTTTCTGAAAACCTTGTAAATGCGATAGACGCTACGGTTTTTAAGGGAACTTTTTTTCAAATTCGACAAGAGCATTAATGGGGAAGAGGACGATTGACTCTAGCAATCTCCAGCGTCCGGCAACTTCCCATTCCGGGTTCCCCCCCCACCCGCTCCACACAAACACTTAGTCAAAAGCCTTGTGAAGGGATTTTTTTTCAGGAGCATTGGGGAAGAGGATGCTTGGCTCTAGCAATCTCCAGCGTCCGGCAACTTTCCATTAAGAGTGGGTTGGGACATGTTACACATAGCTGCTCTGTGGGCGTATTGTGAAGCGTTGGAATCAGAAAGAATCCAGGATATATGTGTCGGAGAGAGCTTGTCAACACTATAAAGATTACATTTCTTATCAAAATTACCAAACATTCAAGTTTCCATTTAGGATAAGCTGCTACGTGGAGGTATTTTCATGCTTTAGGTGGCTCTCTAGGTATTTTCCGAAAACATCTTTCAGAGTTACTGTATTGTCCCGGATATTGTATCGATACTATGGATTTTGACTGTCGACCAATTTCCACAATCTTTTGACCGTGATTTTTTTTTTACGAAACAAGCTTATATCTAGAAATCATGTGAACGGTAAAAACATTTGCGAAAAAAAAAAATCTTGCGTCGCATGGTCTTTATACAACGTGGATGACAAAGCTGCTGGTGCCCAAATTTTTCATTGTCCTACTAACAACTATGTTATATTCTAAAACTGTCTCTTCAGAATATCTTTCAGTAGTTATGGCTTAGAATAGTTTCATTTATCCAGTGCAATTTACCTATAATATTTGTCTGCACTGGTAAGCAGAATGGGGTCACACAAACAACATCTTGAAAAGCTATTTCGTAAAAAAGATTGCAAAACGGTCGATCAAAAAGCTTGAAAGAGTAAAACCTATCGATGCCGAATTGCAATGAAAACTATTAAAACGGTACTTTGTAAATATTACTGAAGTCGTATATGTGAGACATTTGCATATTTCGGAAAATAAGAATTTTCCAAGACTTCATCAACGTACGCTAAAGGCAACTCCAACTGTTTATGTAACATTTAAGAAAACTTATGTTAAAGTGAACACTGTAGCTCATATTGGTAACATTTGATATTTGAGGAGCTTTTAATTCACATTTCCCTATGGCTATTAAATTAACCATACCAAATAACTAATGACTGCTAACGTTAAAGTTTGACATATTCGTCAATAAACCATTGTTAAGAACTTAATTAAAAACCTATCAAGATATACAGCCATTCACTTCTATATAAAAAGTGTTTGTGGTTTCTGAAATGAGTAATAAAAGATTATGCACATAGCAAAAGAGTATAACTTTAACGATCTGTTTAGCTGAAGGCTACTGATATTAGGTTTTGGTTTTATAATATTTAAAGTAGCTATATCTCTAACTCAAAATCATCCAAAATCTTCATCATTGAAAACACGAATTATTTGTCAATTTAAATCACCATTGATGCCGTGGTCTTACCGAGAAAAGATAGGCTTTGGATATCCAATATTTAAGACAAAATAAACATTTTACCATTGGTACACGAACCGTGTACAATAATGCGTATCAGTCCAAGTTCTAGCAAGAGACTCGAGGCCCGAGGCTAGAAACATTGCACCAAATCAAACGGTGTATGTAGACTAGGATTACCAGACGCTAGAAATTTGCATTCGGTTGAGATTGCTGGCTTATTTCACCGAAAATAACTGATTTGAAATTAAGAGTAAAAATTGAAACCATTGAATGTAAATCAGTTTATATACATTCATATTACAGTATTATATGCGTTGCGACCCACTTATGTCAATTTCTAGGTCCCAAATGTTAGCGATTTAGCTCCTTTAAAGTGGTTATAGTTATTTTCCACTTGTTCGAATAAAACGACATGTGTAGCCGAAGGCTACTGATATTGGTTTTTAATTTTATAATAAAGGAAATATGTAAAGTGGTTATAGTTATTTTCCACTGGTTGGAATAAATCCTTGAATTTAAAGCAATATGTTGACTTTTCGTTGTGTTGTAAAAATACAAAATTCAAGAAGCAAATTCTTAATGATTTAAACATTGTTTGAATTTTTTTAGTTGCCGCCCACAATTTGAAATGCCTCAATTCCCCCCCCCCCCAACATAATTATAATGTTCTATGCTATGACTCACAAGATTAGCAATCAATTATAGAAAGAGTTCACTCCCTTGTCAGGTATTTTTATGGGCATTTACTAGGTGATTTATGTCTTTATGGTAGCTCTGAACGCCAGTCTCATTACACTCACCTGAACGTTCAGGGGGGGCCCCGACTGAATCAATGTCGAACGAAATTGAACTCCCAGTCAATTTTACTGGGCAACTTTTCACTGCTAAACGATGGGGTGTCAATCCATGTGAACGCCAGTACAATGTAAAGGAACATCTAAGGGCCTGGTTACATGGAGGGGGCTAACCCGGTTGGGCGAAACGTCTTCTCTAAACGGGGGCCTCGGGTATGTATGACGTCATTGCAATGCAATCAAATGAAAAAAAAACGAAACACTGTTTATATCTAAACCAGGCTAGCCCGCTTAACCGGGGCACCCGTTTGTGAAACCGGGAAGTCCGGCAAAACGAGCCAGCCCTTCTTTCATATAAATAACATTGTGTGTTACAAGCAGGCCGGGCGCATGTGCATGGGAAATATTTTCAGCTCGGTTCCAATCTTACAATCTGTTTCACAGAGAATTACTTACGAATTATCTCTGTGACAGACGACTGTCCACAACAGGTGCGTTGACTGCACGCGCCGTTAGTCATTGGCTCAATGGCTCGTGCAATGTTTACTTAACACCTAACTGCTTCGGGCAAAATGATGCATTTTACTCATTTTAATACCCATTTACACTAAATAGGAAATATTTTTTAACTTCAAATACTTCAAACGTCTTTATTTATTTTTCTTTTACCTCAAAAAAATGTTTGAGAATTTAATTTGTCGGAATAAAAAAGTTAATATGCCGTACTCATTAAGCCTCGTCGATGTCATGCTTATCAGTGATTGTAGCGGCCAAGCGAATATTCACTGCGGGATCAGTTTGCCAATCTTAACCAAGATTTTCATCACTGGAGCATGCGCATGGTACTGTTACAATAAACATGGCAACAAACAAAAGCGAAAGTTGTCAAGCGGGGTTTCTTTAACATCTAACAAGGCAAGGCGTTTTGTTTGGCCACAAGATATGATAAAATCACTAATTGACAGCTTTACGGACTAGAAAGTAAAATGGAATACGAAGGCGTTTTTTTTTGCTTGTTCATTACATAGGAAGCATGCCACTAACAAATTGAAGTGCGAAACCAACCAAATACTCAAAGTTAATAAAACAATAAAGTTTTAATTTGATATGCAATGTGGTCACCATTTTGCTTCCTATATTACACCACGTGATATGTCCCAGGTGGATTGGGACTGTCCCAACCCACCTATCACTTCCATATAAAGGACACCCGGGTAGCCTCTTGTTCATGTAAACCTTCAGACGAGATAGCTCCCCTTATAACAGTTAAAATTACGTTTCGACGAGATAGCCCGTTGATTTCGTCGCAGCTCGTGTATATGGCCCGCTGTAATATAAAAACTACAGTACAAGGCTGAACTTGACGGGCCAACCCGTCCCTCCGAGCTAGCCCTTCCCATGTAACCAGACCCTTAGTGAGAAAATAAGACCTTGCTTACCTTGCTAGAGTCATATACCTGAAGCAATGGCCCGAGAAATCCCTCTCTGGCCATTGCTGGAATAGCGTCTGTTTCTTGAACGTATGCGGGAGTGTGTCTATTCTTTCCGTTCAATGAAAGTTATAACTTAAGTACAGCAACATGACAGGTCTTCGTTTAATCTGGGTCTTCCCTAAAACTTTGAACAGTGATTTAAGGTATTAAAAACGGTGAAAGTATGTTCGTTTCCAAACAGTATTGTTTACATTTCATTCGACTTGATAGCCTCGTTTGTAACGCAATTAGTTTTACTGCAGTATTCTGCTATGCACGGGTTAATTAGGCATAATAAAATAGGTTGCAAGGCAACGAAACATACGCCCACACAGCAGCTAAATCGTCCGGGCAGTCAACAAGAGTTGTTGCATTTTAAGTAATCACCAGAAAAACATAATTCAAACTCACCCATAACTATGGTGTAACTGTGATATAATCAAACGTTTTTTTAAATCAGATAATAATTGTGACCTCCAGAGGGACCACAAGCTAAAAAGGGTGATGTTTCGCACAATCAGGGGCCATAATTCAGGAAGTTACTATCCGATATGCGCAAATATGCAATGGAACCAAGATCTTTAGGTTATAAACATGTATTTCAAGTTTCATCAAAATCAGTTCAAAATTGTGACCTCTATAGGGTCCACAACCTTGGTATAACATATTTTCACACTATTCGCGTACAAACGGCGGCCATTTTATCCGTCAATTATGGTCCGATTTTCACGAAATTCAAATTCTCTTTTCATTACCATGTAACGGTGATATAATCAAACATTTTTTTAAATCGGATAATAATTTTGACCTCCAGAGGGACCACAAGCTAACAAAAGCGATTTTTCGGACAATCAGGGGACATAATTCAGTAAGTTACGATCCGATGGGTGCAAATATCAAATGGAACCAAGATCTTTGGGTTATAAACATACATGTCAAGTTTCATCAAAATCAGTTCAAAATTGTGACCTCTATAGGGTCCACAACCTTGATATAACATATTTTCACACTATTCGTGTACAAACCGCGGCCATTTTGTCCGTCAATTCTGGTCCGATTTTCACGAAATTCAAACTCTCTCTTCATTACCATGTAACGGTGATATAATCAAACATATTTTTTTAAATCGGATAATAATTTTGACATCCAGAGGGACCACAATTTAAGCTAACAAAAGTGATTTTTCGGACAATCAGGGGACATAATTCAGGAAGTTACGATCCGATGGGCGCAAATATCGTAAGTTGGGTTATCAACATATATGTCAAGTTTCATCAAAATCGATTCAAAATTGTGACCTCTATAAGGTCCACAACTTTGATATAACATATTTTCACACTATTCGCGTACAAACGGCGGCCATTTTGTCCGTCAATTTTGGTCCGATTTTCACGAAATTTGAACTCAACCTCCATAACCATGTAACGGTGATATTATCAGACGTTTTTTTTCAAATCGGATAACAATTTTGACCTCCAGAGGGACCACAAGCTAAAAAGGGCGATTTTTCGGACAATCAGGGGCCATAATTCAGGAAGTTACGATCCGATTGGCGCAAATATCGAAAGGTACCAAAATCTTTTGGTTATAAACATTATTTCAAGTTTCAACCAAATCGGTTCAAAATTATGACCTCTACACTGTTCACAAGCTAAAAAACGTGATTTTTCGTACAATAAGGGCCATAACCAATGAAGTTACAGTCCGATACATGGCAATATCGAAAGGAACCGAGATCTTAGGGTGATAAATCTATATTTTAAGTTTCATTGAAATCGGATAAAAATTGTGACCTGTAGACTGTTCACAAACAACTGTGGACGGACGGACGGACGAACAGGGGCGACGACAATATACGTACACATGAAAATGTGGGCGTATAAAAATCGTGAGCCATGACGTAACGTTATGTAAACATATATATTTGGTCCAATATTGGCACCCGTTTTAAATGTAAAGCTTTTGTAGGGCAGCTAGTGATTGGTTGGTAGTCGGACTACTGACCAATCAAAATTTAAAACAACAATATCCACTCATAATAGCAGTGTGTAGTGGAATTACCTTTTATCAAACGAAACGCTGCGCGGAGTATGGCTAGAGTCAGTATGAGCGACTCAACACGCTGTTAAAAACACGTCCCCTCCTATCAAGTTAACTTTTCGGCGCCATGACACTCTAAATAGAGGTCAACGTCCATATTTAGGAATGTCGGTCATACAAGACGAAACGAAATTTAGGTAAATGTTGGAATCTTTGAAAAAAAAAATTAGAATCTTCAGTCATTTATTACTTTGCCCATGTTTTATTATTATAGTAGAATAAAACAAACAATCCAGATTTATACTAAAGTTAAAACTGTTTACTTTCATATTCAGTGTTTATTGAGGCTTGTTTCTTAAGTGTTTTTTCCCAAAAATACAAAATTAAAAAAAATACATAAATAAGTTGTTTTTTTCTTTAACAGAAAAATAGGTAAAACATATATTAAACTCTTAAACAAAACTTTACCAAATAAAAATGACATATATGCATATAATGCAAATTTCAAGGAATAAATACATAAATACAAGGATTTGAATTATTCTCTACAAAACTTGTGTCTCGTGCACCACACAAACATCTATAGAATAAACACATAAATATAAGGATTTAAATTTTTTTAAACTATACCATTACTATAACATCATACGGGTAGTAACATCTAACCAATTAGCTATGTTTGTACAGAGTAATGGAACTAAGATCAAACCTGAAAATTCAGGCCAACATTTCTGGCTTGGTTGGACATTTATACACATTTCTACAGTAATTACATACAAAGAAGAAATTTACAATATTTATCTACAGGGCATCCTTTGCACAATTTGCTTGACATCTTATACACAAATCTTAAGTACAGTATATCTGACACACTCTTTACCAGAAGCTATACTTATAACATCGTCTGATGTTTGATCCGATCTGAGACTTCCCGGGTACATGTAGGCAGGCAATGACATGTACCTCCATATCATCCCGAGAACATCTACTAACTTGCTGCCAATACTCAAGTATGCTAGATGGTGCCCCCCAGTGAATAACAATACGTATATTTGGGATATTAACACCCACCATGCCAAATGCAATGGTTGAATCCAAGCATGACAGTGCGCTGTCTAAAGATTTGAATGATTTAAGTATTCTTTTGTTTCTTCATCTAGTAATTTAAATCCTTAAATTTATTTGTTTATTCTATAGATGTTTGTGAGGTGCACGAGACACAAGTTTTGTAGAGAATAATTTAAATCCTTGTATTTATGTATTTATTCCTTGACATTTGCATTATATGCATATATGTCATTTTTATTTGAGAACGTTTTGTTTAATATATGTTTTTCCTCTTTTTTTTAAAGAAAAAACAACTTTGTTATTTATGTATTTTTTTAATTTTGTTTTTTTGAGAAAAAAAATAAAACTTAAGAGACAAGCCTCAATAAACACTAAATATGAAAGTAAACGGGTTTATCTTTAGTATACACCTGGTTAGTTTGTTTTATTCTATTAGTAATAAATGACTGAAGATTCTAAAAAAAAAATTCAACACGGTAACTTTGGTTCTAATTGGGTGACACTCTGCAAACTGTTTTGGGCATTGGTCACTTTGATGTTTTTACCACCAAAATATTCATTCTTAAGTTAGTGGTTGTGAATCCTATGATCACTCCCTACATTTTACACTTTGTTCCAATGTCGCACCTTTCATGTTAATTAAATTTCTAATTAGGGGTCATTGAGTGCACACCAGCATTATTCTCTTCTTAAGTACATTGGCCACCAGAAATTTCTTTCACTGGTTGATGATAATGGTTTCTGTAATAATTCCGTACAATTTAGGCTTGGTTTCACAATCGCACTTTTCATGTTGATTAAAATCTTAATTACCGATGGGGGCCAAGTGATATTTTCCTTATTTTTGAGATTATATGATACATGTACTTACAGTATAATTTCATTAATTTTATATTTTACAGTTATAATTTCATTAATTTTATTTTTCCTCCTAGCAGTATAAAATATGTCCATGCGTTAAATACCTGATATAGATCACGAGATAACGAAAAGGGAGATAGAGAGTAAAATCGAAAAATTGCAAATGGTGACCTTTGACCTCTTTCTAAGTGACCTTTCCACCAAAAATTCCATTCTTAAGTCATATTTCCTGGTTCAGGGCACAGTCCTATATCAGATGCCACTGACGTGGAACCCGCACCTTCCATGTTGAATAAACCGATTTTGGGGGTTACTATGGGTGGCTCCTCCTACCACACCCACCACTGGTGCAACTTAAGAATTGGGTTTATGGAGTCTCCTAACTCAGCCATACACCACTAGCATCCCAAACCTTCCGCACCTGTCATGTTGAATAAAACCCATCTTGCTCCCGGACTATATGTGGGCACATATCACAGAGCCGAGGCTAGTACAGGGGTCTGTCGAGGTTTGCCGAATGATTCGGTGAGAGTGATGAAACTTCCGAGTACATTTTCATAATATTAATAACTTGACTAAGTTCCAAGGTGCAACATATATAACAACTTTGCTTTTAATTGGGATAGATTGTCTAAACTTAGTCATGACCAAGTTCAATGATTAACATTTTTTGTTAAAGTTGAGCAGAATACAGTAATTCCATTGGTCGATGCTTCAGCAGAAGATAACAAGAGAATGATGAAGCTTAGTGTAAAGTTTCCTCATCAGCTAAGTCAAAAGCTTGCCTGGTTTCGATCGTGAACATTTTCTGCCTAGACTGAGTATAGTCAGTTTGCTCAATACTTTTCAGAAAGATACATGCGCAATTAAACATACATTATGCAAAAGCAAGGTCTTCCTATTGTAGGTCTTCCTTTAGGCCCGAAATGTTAATAAGACATTAATTAACTTATTCAGACCATAATCAACCCTCGAGGTCAAGACTAGCATGAGATTTTTGTTGGATTGTAGTTCGATTTGCTGAAATATTTTCCTTCGAGATTTACCGATTAAATGGATAGCCAAGTCTACTTAGGCTAAGCGGAACTTTCATTCGCTTAGTTCTAAGTTCATAGTGGATCAATTTGACTGATATTTTCAGCAAATTACCTTTACATTAGCTGGTTTTTAACTTTTGTAGTGAGAACTGCCAACTCGTTATCTAATCTCCCATGATGTATCTTTAAAGAATATTATGTTTCATCTATTTATTTCGGGATTACGGCGGGAACGTCAATCTCATTAAGTTTTCAGATGATCAATTTGTCTCAGTTATAATAATAATGTGAATAACATGTAATTTTCCAGACCGTGTGATATAATCGGCCAGTCACCGCGCAGTTGTTTTCAACAGTCGGTAAATCTTGTTTTGCTTGCTTCAAAAGTCCAAAACACGTTTGAACTTCCCTGAAACGATTACAAAGTGCATAAATATGTTACATAAGCAATTATATACACAAAAGGCACGTGGGGAGTTAAAGCTTTGATAAAGACCGCACAATAATAAATTTTATTAACCGATTCCAATAACAGTTTGAACAAGACGTATTGATTTAAAATACGTCAAATACCTACTTGATATCGTAACTAATACATAGCTACAAGAGATTGGCATACATTTATCAGGAATTGAGAATGTTCCAGTGTAACAGTTTGGTTTGGTCTGCAAACTGACTGGGACCCTTGAAATTCTCTAATGTCAATGTGAAATCAAGATTGTGGGCGGGGACTTGTTAGCCCCTTATATACCCCTTAACAATCACGTTAAAAATCACGCATGGTATATTTTTATTGTGGAAAAGGAAGGGGCATCATCCCATAAAGTGATACCATGTCGGCATGTATCTGTGTTGGGGTTAGTCTTTTCAGTTGCAGGTACTTGATGGCTGTCCTATATCCAATTTTGTCCATTTCAGAACAATAAGATGATCTGGTTCGAAGACAATAATTACACTAGTTGATGTTCTTGTGAACCTTCATTTGAAACGTGATTGGCGTGTTTCTATTACATCTGAAGAACGTACTGACTCCATTAGCTGATATCACATTAGGGACTAGCCGCATCCACATTCACTTCCCTTGTTCGAAAAACAATGCTCTAATCGATATTGCCGGGCTGAATGGAAAAGGAGCCTGCGATATGATACACTCGGAATCCTCCATAGAAGTTGTACATATTCCTGGTATTCTGAGGACCCTTTTGAAGTTTGCAATCTCTAGAAGTTTGGTACTCAGAATAGAATCTGGGGATGGTTGGGGGGGGGGACCTCCGCTACCCCCGAGAGCAGGTGTCCTAACTAAGCAAGGTCCACGACCCCCGGCTCCTTGTCTGTCCCTGGGGAAATTACATCCAATTTTGTTTCAATTAGTCAATTACCCTAATCTGTATGCCGTTTACAAGGCTTCACAGAATACAAATATCTAAAGTAGAGACGGTATTGTTTGTGATCAATTGGAAAATCAAAGTGTTGCCCACAAAGCCACGTATGGTTTGTTAAAGACGTAGGTAGATTTAATAACTTTGAAAAGGTGAAAGGTATTGATTCTTACTTATATGTTTTGGTGTTGAGAAAGAATATATAAGTTTCTAATCGATTCTCTAAAGTATACAAAGAAGTATTAAATTAACAGACTTGTCTTCATAGTGTTGTTTGTAAAGTAGATTAAATACCACTTAACCCCCATGTAAAATACTAGATTAAACTGGTCAGTGCCCGAATATATAGTTCAATGATGATTCATTTTGTTTTAAATAAAGAGGCTCTTAATATTTTGATAAAAAAAAATGTCGAGGTATTGCCCGTTGACTGACTCAATGTCCTTGAGATATTTTGGGACCTAGAAATTGACAGAAGTGTCTCGCAACGCATATAAAACTGTAATATGAATGTATATAAACTGATTTACATTCAATGATTTCCGTTTTACTTTAATTTCAAATCAGGTATGTTCCACGAAATAAGCCAATAGTCTCAATTCAATGTAAATTTCTAGCGTCTGGTTATTCCAGTCTACATACACCGTTTGATTTGGTGCAATGTACCTAGCCTCGTTCCCCGAGCCTCTTGTTAGAACTGGGGCTGAAACACATTATGGTACACGATTTGTGTACCAGTGGTTGGGTATCAGAAGCCCATCCTTTTCCGGTAAGATCACAGCATCAATGTTGACTTAAATTGACAAATAATTCGTGTTTCAAAGTTGAAGATTTTAAATGATATTGAGGTAGAAACTTAGCTACTTTAAAATATGTTTATTTCGTAACCTGTTTGTTATCCCCATTTTCTAAGTTAAGGGCTAATATTTATCGAAAACGGCCATTCGTTACACGGCTGTGATATAACTAAAGGTTACGTTATAGTATACGTTTAGTTGCCGTTTTGTCTTCAAAGAATCGTGTTACTGTCTTAGGATTCTGCAATCGGGGATTGGACGCACTCGGCGAATCATTCGGGATGATATAGGTAAAATTTAACGGCGACTGGTTCGCCTTGTGTGTGTCTCTCGCTTTAGAAACTGTTTGAAGTTTTCTTACTATAATGAACAAATTCTAAGTTTATTCGTATTAAATTATTGAAATATGAGTCTGTTTCAATCCATTAAAAAGCACAACTACCCGATGGTCAATAAATGTCTAATTAATAATTTATAAATCAGTTCAAGCCAAAAATGACCAGCCATAAGCAGATTTGAATCTTTAAGATTGGGCGCAATTAGAGAAAATTCGTTGTACAGATCCTAGTTTATCCGAGAATTCACCGAGTTTGTTGTATAAAAGACGTTAGCGGATAGTTCAGCCTTATAGTATCGGGTACTCCAACCATGACCATTTTCAACCAGGTCTGGGATCAAAGATAAGTAGTTCAATTTGAGAAAGGTCCTGTCTCGCGCAAAATGAATCTCATCCTGCGTTTTGATCCTAGTGGTATCTACATGTAACTTTCACATGGTCGTTTTGTGAATATTCCCCGGTCACTAGACTTCCACCCACTGCAAAAGCCCCCATAGGAATCGGTTTAATGTTAACATTTACAATATTGTAGTTTAAAATTTTAAAATATAAATGTCCGGCGGCCAAGCCCAAGTTTGAGATTTGACATGAAAACATAGCCCATCAGATGTTTTTTGATGGGTTATATATCTACAATACCGGTATGTGTAGATTTAGGATCCAAATGATGCCACCCTGACATCTTTGGGGAAATATTCAAGATGGCCGCCATGAGGAGTTGTCTGGTTATATAGTTAGATGGGTCCTGTAATTCAAAATGGTGCTCATTTTAGCGCGAAAATCATATAGTCTGTTATATGTATCTGTATTGAAATAGGTTTTCGTGGTCAGTTCAGATGTAAACAAGAAGTCACGTTCCAACCAAAAGCTATTACAACATGA
Source organism: Patella depressa (assembly GCA_948474765.1). Lineage (NCBI taxonomy): Eukaryota > Metazoa > Mollusca > Gastropoda > Patellidae > Patella > Patella depressa. The sequence continues at coordinate 55,218,701 of OX419719.1, forward strand.
TGTCACCAACTGACGAAATAATATGTCGATGTTACTGTCGGTTCTCGGGGTCGCCTATTTCATATCTGGGGCCTATTTCACGAAATTTTAACTAAGATAAGATCCCAATTTTAGTAATTTGATTGGATAATATTAGATTGATTTTAGGTCTTAGCCAATCAAAATTGAAGTATCTACTAAAATTGGATTTTATCTTAAGTTAAAATTTCGTGAAACAGGGCCCAGAACAGTAAAATATATTTAAAGTCTTTCTTTTTATTTACACAGTCATTTCTCCTGGAAAAAATGGATTAAATTAACAAGATCCCTGTGTAAATTTAAGAGAGACTTATTAATACAATTACGTAAGTTATAGGGGGGGGGGGCTAGTGGACTAGAGTGCCGCGCTTCGACCTCTAGCTGGCCGGTCACCTCTGGCTTGCTGCTGTGGTTTCGAGCCCTGATGTGAGCGTATGTGGCATGGAGATAGGGGCGTCTTCTCAACCTCGTGGGTTTCCTCCGGGCACTCCGGTTTCCTCCCAATGCTAAAGACCCCTACGCGCAAGCGAATTATTGAAATAAAATTAAAGCATATGTTAGTCCCGAAATGACCTAGTTTGTGTTGAGTGGACGTTAAACCCCATTTCTATCTCTCTCACGTAAGTTATAAATTAAACTGTACAGAGATATCTAACCAGTGGCGGACTGGTTCCCCCTGTCCACCTGTCCGTGACATTTTTAAAAAAAGTGGGCCTAAGCCTAAAAAGAAAAGAGAATTCTGAAATTCATGCAATCATAGTGACAATAGGTAATACTGTTATCTAATTGAATTAGGAAATCAAAAATTTGCCTTCTTCTGCTTACATGCTTTGAAAATGGATTTGTGGTTGTCAATTTTCAAAATTTCCCTTGGGGGAGAACATCCCCAGACCCCCCTCAAACGCTCGCGCGACTTCGGCACGCTCATGGCGCACCTTTGGCGCGTACTTGTGAGGGCCTTGGTCAATGACCTGACAGGTGGGACTTCGGCCTACCAGTCCGGCACTGTATCTAACATAAGTTGTAAAGAATTTGACCAGTTACTCTACATGTTTTACAAGGACAATAATGTCTCTCTTATGACATACTTGCAAGATTGGCAATAAAAGTAGGCCTACAGTACAATCGATGTTAATGGGTTCCATAAATAGGTCAACTGACCAAATGCCATGATTGTAGGCTACGCATACCAATGTACTCTTATGACAGGTCGATCATATTTTACAAGTTCGCAATAAAATCTTGTCAATCAATGCCAATATAACCTGATATCATCGTACATGGACTTCATCAGTGGGTAAACGGGGTTCACATTACAAAGTATCACGACAGAGTAAGCATAGAATCACGACAGAGTAAGCATAGAGTCACCACATGTAAAAAAGGACACACTAGAAACATCAGAGAGTTTGATTTGGAAATGAAATTAAATGGACGATATACTTTTATGCACCGACTTGACTAATGAAGAGAATCTGAGATGACAATTGATATACTTATTGCCGTCGGTGTGGTGGCATGGCATCGTTAATGTTTATTTTATGGAGGAAAAACAAATCGATACAATCGCTGAATCTATACTTATTTGGTTACAAACATCACCTGCATACTGATGAGTAAAAACCAAATTGGGTTGTTGTTTTTTTTTTGTATTTCGTTTTAATTGGCATTTAAGTCAGGCCGATACAGTTGCAGAGGCAAATCAGAAAAGGGCACAGTTGGTACCCACGAGAATTACAGTCATGAGACATTTCTCCTGTAGGATTTGTCAATGAGAAATTCGAATTTGGTCTTATGTTTGTTATTTTTGAGAAACCATGTTGTTTTGTATTGCACGACAAATTGAAACCGACACCAATTGGTGGATATTTGTTGTGCCTCGTCTTTCGAAGAGATAAACAGGGATAAACAATTTGATTGGTTGATGCTTTGGGACACGATAACTTTAGTTCCAAGTAAGTGAGTGATGTGACTTCAACAAACTTGGTGTATAGTTTCATTACATAAATACCTTGACTAAGCTCGATAATGAGCATTTTCTGCTCAGATTAAGCAGAAAGATAAGAAGGCCTAATTTGATTAGATAGATATAATGAGTAGATATAATGCATGTTTAAAAGAGCTCGATGCTGAGCATACTCTGCTTAGGTAAAGTAGAGAGTTCGGTCTGATTGATCGAGGCCTTGAACACTATAACTATCCTTCTAAATGTGGTAGAATGTTTAAACTCGGTGTAGGCTTCTATAAGGTGAAGGTCTTGACAGAGTTCGATCATGCGCAGTTTCCATTAAGGCTAAGCAAAGATAAGCAATTTGATTAGTTGAGGTATGGGAACACAACAACGTTGGTTCTAATTGGGTGAGAATGGTGAAACTCGGGAGTCTAGAATCATTTTATCAATACCGTGACTAAATTCGATGATAGAACACAACAACAAATTTCGATGCTGAGTATTTTCTGCTTAGGCAAAGTAGAGAGTTCAATCTGATTGGTCGAGGCCTTGGAACACTGTAACTCTCCTTCTAAATGGGATAGAATGTTTAAAGTAGCTAAGTCTCTAACTCAATATCATCCAAAATCTTCAACACTGAAAACACAAATTATTTGTCAATTTAAATCAACATTGATTCTGTGATCTTACCACAAAAGATGGGCTTCTGAAATCCAATATTTAAGACAAAATAAACATTTTACCATTGGTACACGAATCGTGTACCATGATGCGTTTTAGACCCAGTTGTAGCAAGAGACTCGAGGAACGAGGTTAGAAACATTGCACCAAATAAAACGGCATAGTAGACTGAAATAACCAGACGCTAGGAATTTGCATTCGATTGATACTGCTGGCTCTTTTCGCCGAACATAACTGATTTGAAATTAGAGTAAAAACCATTGAATGTAAATCAGTTAATATACATTCATACTACAATATTTTATGCCTTGCGACCCACTTGTGTCAATTTCTAACTCCTTTAAACTTGATGTATGCTTCTATTGGGTGAAAGTCTTGACAGAGCCTCCCGACCCAACTACGACACTGCTTATTATCGATTTACTGAGTTGTTTAAGGGTTGTTTTAGAGGAAGTAAAATGGACATAAACGTATGTAAAGTAGTATGTTTTATTGATCCAAGAATGTCTGCAAATAAACCTTTTTCTGTACTTTTAGCCAGTCAGAGCAGAAAGTCGGGACGTTTCACCTGTTTTCATTTTCATTATAAGGAAACTTGGCAATACAAGACCAGAATCGTAAATTATTTACTCAAAGTAGGGACTACGGATCACGGTGTTCCCATTCCTGGACGCAAAATCCATCGAAAACTGTACAAAGCCAGACATTCAGGACTGGTTATTGCGTCATTGCGTCTGCACAAACAAGTCCTAATAAAGAAATACATGTATATTGTGGCAAAAAATGAAAATCGTAATCTTTTCAAATTTGTACATAACAGATTGTTAAAAAATATAGTAATGTGGCCCATCTGTTTCATTTCTAATCAATACTCAATTTTCCAAAGAATTTTACATACCTATTGAAATTTGTCCTTTCTTTATTTGCTAGATAATGTATATTTTAAGCTGGTTCTTTCAAACAAAATTGCTTTCATACAACACATTTGATAACATATAATTGGATTTTAGATGTGGCAAAAAACTCCTTACGTGGAGTCATGTGGCTTTAAGTAAGTCAAATTGTAGGATGCTCTGACAAAAACAAAGTCTAATCGTTCGAATAGGACAAAACCCGAAGTACCGTGGACGCGATGGTGATTTAATTCGAAATAAGAATAGGCCGTAGGGCCGCTGTCCGAGCAAGGGTTGCCACGTGGGGCGTGCACGTCCGTCCTCATTATCCCAGAACAGTAAAGGCCCAATAATCTGATAAAAATACAGATCTATATTACGTTTTGTTTTATACTTTCGATGGCCTACACTACATGAAGATCTGACCGGTTGTAGTCGAAGGTCGTGTCAGGGGTCGTACGAGCTGCTTTTGACCCGATGTCGCCAGACATTGATTATAATAAATCAATCAGTGTTGGCGTTTAAAGTGGTTTACCCACAGTTCCTTGCCTAGCACGCCAGGAATTCACCGTAACAGACCGTTTCATCGGCTAATCCCTAACTTTAAGCAAAACTCTGGTTATATAACAAGTAAAACGAAATTTTGAACTATAAAAACGAAACGAAATAGGATCTATGCTTTAGTCAGATTGAGTATAGGACGTCAAACCTCATTTCATTTCATTTATACAAAGCTGTATATTGTGACATGAAACAAGGGCCTGACCAAACTATGCCTGTTATCAAAGCGTGCCTCTGGAAATACATAGGCCTGTTTGGAAATTTTTATTTAAATAACTTCGATGATGCTAGTGCTTATGGGCCTTGGGTTATACACTACTAATCAAGAGGTTTCAGTTTACCAGGTGCGGATCCAGGATTTTTTGCAGGGGGGGGGGGGGTCTAGGTTTGATAATTGCTTAACTAATTGCGCTCAATCAATAATTTGGTAAATTAGATTCAATTTGGTTCATTCTGATGTATTTCCGGAAGGTAAATTCCAAAATAATAGGTCTAAATCGCCAATAAAATCGCATAAAAAAATTTTCAAACCTGAGCAGGGGGGGGGGGGGGGGGGGGGTCCGCGCCTGTTTACGTGAAATGAAATGTAATGGGATTTTAACACCCAACTGTGTTACTCCGACAGGGACCCATCGGTTACAATTTACGCGAAATGAAATGAAATGCGGTTTAACGTCCTGCTGTTTTGCTCCGACGGGGCTAATAAAGACGAGCTATGAGGGAAATATGCCAATGGATCTTTTACGTGCATAACTTCCTGGACTACGGCCCACGGCCCCAGAGTGTATGTTTTTAGCTTGTGGACACTCTTAACGTCACAAATTTTATCTGATTTTATCTTCTTGTACGCAAATAATGTAAAAGTATATTACATCTAGTTCGTGGACCCTCTGTAGAAGTCACAATTGTTATCAGATTTTGATGAAACTTAAAATATATGTTTATGTCCCAAAGATCTCGGTTCCGTTCCCCATTTACTCATATCAGGTCGTAACTTCTTTGAGTATGACCCCTGACTGTATAAAAAGATGTCAAAATTTTATAAACCGTTTAAATGTATCACCATTCCAACATAGGCATTATGAAGGTTGAATTTAAATTTCGGGACAATCGAAACGAAACTGCCCAATAAAATGACCGTTCTTTGTACACATATTGTCTAAAAGAATGTAATACGAAGGCTGTGGACCCTCGTAGATGTCACAATTTTTATCCGATTTTGATGAAACTTAAAATATATGTTTATGCCCTACAGTTCTCAGCAGGACCGGTCGAACGATCGACCGAAGGGCCGGTCAGACAAAAAATGAAAAAAATAATTTTGTCCAATTCGTCTAAAAAGAAAACCTTTTCTGCTGAATATTATAATGGGAGAGGGGTATTGGTTGCTGGTTGCAAATTACTTGTACGTCGGGGTTTTGGCCTTATGAAATATATTATTTGACAGAGAATATAATTAGATATGTCACCAAATCGCATATATGGGATTCATTTTTCAAAAATTTACAGGAGAGAGCCCCCCTCCCCCCCTCCGCCTGGCTCTCAGTCCCTGTTCATATTTGCATTTCAGGCCAAAACTTTCTGGATTATGGCTCCCTGATAGTATGAAAAATGACTTTTGTTTTAGCTTGTTCTCTAAGCTATCCACCTCGTGCAAAGAACAGAAGACAAAAACACTGTGTAACATTTATAAAGATAACTCTTGTGTTATAGGTATCTTTTATTTTCCACCAGTGTTGACACATATTCCTAAAGCAATGGCCCGAGAAATTACCTCTAATCAAACGCAACACTGCGCGGAGTATGGTGTTGACACTGCTAGCCTATTAACCTAGTTAAGACAAGGCTCGGGTTAAGACACTAAAAAGAACACCAGTTATACACCACTGCAGCACAACCTAAACACAAGCGTAATCCGGGACTTGAATTGACCCAATGTCTTACTCACAAAGTCTTAACTATCAATCTATCAATTTGTCGCGGGTGCCATGCACGAAACAGAGAGTGTGTTTAGTATCTCTAGAGCATCTAATTCCGTTTGTCTTTCTTTTTAGAAGTTCACATAGATAACGTTTATATTTAAATGACTTTTGCTTTCTTGTGATTTTCTTTTTAAACTCGCTTTTTCTTTTGGGTTGTTTCTAATATTGCGACAAGGACAACACCTGGCACTATCATAATATCAAGTCACTAGTCCAAAATCCATGAAGCAGAATGCTTGTAACACCGTGAATAACAGTTTGAGAATAGGTAGAGTTGTAAATGTTGACATTAAAGCTTGATAACAATGCAGTATATGAACTGAAATGGAACATGCTTTAATGCCCTAACTTTCTGCACTGGATAAAGACGGGTGTACGAGGGTCATTGTAACATTAACTATATAGTGCTATATGCTTTGCTGGTCAGATGTGGAAAGCCATTGGCGCTCCCATCTCTTGCTTGCCCCTGTGAAATAATTGTCGAGCATAAAAACAAAAGTGTACACCGTCCGTCAATTTTACATTACCCTTTTGAACACTAACCGCCCCCTCGTTGTTGTAAGCTACTTACGGCCCTGGGCCCTGTTTCACGAAATTTTAACTTAAAGCTCCAATAGCATTTTTTTAAGTTATATTTTTAAAATGTATTAAAATAAAGCCCAAAAATAGATTGAACCTATAAACAGTCCTACCTTGTTAAAGAATAATCCTATTAATCCTATAATTCAGTACTGCCAGTTGAGAAATTGGCAAAAATATCATTTTCAACTTCAAATTCAAACGTTTGAAGATGGCCGTCCATGGAGAGGAATGGGAAAACAAGGGAGGTAATTGAGTAACTATTTCCTCAATCACCCTGTGTCACCCTTTATAATGCCCAAAAAATTTTGCCCAGGACCGTATAATAGTGAGTTGACAACCTTTTGAGCAAAAGACATAGAAATAATTATGTTTTGACTTTCTTAGAAAATGTGAAATTGGAACTTTAAGATAAAATCCAATTTTAGTAGATACTTCAATTTTGATTGGCTAAGCACTAAAATCAATCTAATATTATCCAATCACATTACTAAAATTGGGATCTTATCTTGGTTAGAATTTCGTGAAATAGGCCCCAGGCTAATAGGCCAAATCTCCCCACATCCAAAGTGTGACGCATGCTCTCTCCTCTGGCTCTGTCACATATTTTATCGTCTAATTTTGTTTCTGGTTATAATATTTGTAATTCTCTTCTTACGGCTAAGACCATTATTCGCGTCGTGTATTTTCTTCTTACTATCACAGGAGTTAAGACGTTTATCTACCAGGAATAACAGTTCGTTTCTACATTTTATATCAAGCACTGGATACATAGGTTACAAGCTTAGGTTACATTACAATACATAAATTTAACATGTCTTTCTCTCCAATCCGTACTTCCCAGATCGAGATATAACTTCTCTACAAAATGTATACCCATTAAATAGTTTTTAAAATATATCATATGGTCGAAATACATAATATCGTATGCTATGAGGTGAATTTTGTCTGGATAGGGCCGCAACGGCATACTGGCAGAGGTTCGATTCTTTTACGTGAACTCCCCTTCCGAACGACTCCATGATTGGAAGTTCTCCCGCCCTGAACTTTTTCAAACCCAGACCCCCTGGTATTCACCAAGCCTCCGCGAATCTCAATAACAACACAAAAATAAACTTGCACAAGAACGTTGTCGTAAAACATCATGGAATGTAAACGAAAGCACAAACATGTCCATCTGTGCATAGGAACAGTGACGGACTGGTGGGCTGAAGCCCACCCCCACCCCCACCCACCCCGTGGAAAATTTTTTTAAAAATTGACAATCGCAAACCCATTTTCCAAGCATTTTCGGGCCAAAGCAGAAGAAGGCAAATTTTTGATTTCCTGATACAATTAGGTAACAGAATGACCTAAGAGCATTATCATTAGATGAATTTGAGAATTCTCTTGGGCGTTAAAAACAAAAACCTTTTATTCTCCGTGATGAAAATACAAATTATAATATACATACAGTAGACGTATTTTTCAGTTCTGTTGACGCACATCACATAATATAGCGAGAATCTTCAAACTCACAAACTGGCAATTTTTTGGCGATTATTTCGGCGATAATGACTTTAGAAGTAGAGGATAAAAGATGAATTACACGGTTCTCGGTATAATGAGGTCAAACTCATAAAGTTCTTTCCTTGCAGTACACTTTTTTTGTGTGTGTTGTTTGTCAGTCATTTTTACCTATCTTTTCTTCCCCCACCCTTCTCCTTTCTTTCTCTGTTCTTTTTTCTTTATAGGCTTAGGCCTACTTGTTTATAATGAGCTTGGGGCCACCTGTCACGGACAGGTAAACAGGTAGGCCCAGCCCGGCACTGTTCAGTTGTATAAACGCCACTATTTTTTAAATCTTAAATATCTAGGGGCAGATCATGGGAGTCACCTTTAGGGCTAATCCCGATAATTTTTTGGTGAATAAAACTGCTTAATTTTGTGTTAAAATCGCTTAAAATCCTGTACCTAAGGACAGAGAAACTAACTCAGTATTTGTGATACGTTTTCAAATAACTTAACCCGTCAATCTTCATCTGGAAGGGAAACTAGTGTCCCAAGCAGTATTGTTCGGTGTCTACGTAAAACCAGGCTTCTTTTATAAAAAAAATAACGTCTAGGTGAAATTTACCTTTCGATATCAAGTACAGTACATGGGTCATTCACTATATTGACCTCTCAATAAACGGGAGTCGATTATCAGGTCATCAACGAAAAAAAAGACCCGAATTCTTAAAAGGGTTACGTGTCCGGATAAGCAGTTTTAATGTTCAAGTCCAAACGACTCAATATTTTGAGCTGACATTTTGAGACAAGGTAAATACACCAGCCTTCGATATTTTGGCGTATAAATTTCATACGTACTCGGACTTTTATTTTTGAGACCCCGTTTAAAACGGGATAGTCCGATTAAGGATGATTATAGTCAATTCTTCTAGCCTGAGTAAAAAGGTTGCAGCGCACTTCAAGTCCAGGCAAATGTGTGGGCTCCAACAGAAGACAACTCTATGGGATTAGGAAATGTGGTGTAGTGTCTACTCCTTGGAGAGAGAGACAGAGAAACGGGGTTTAACGTCCACTCGACATTAAACCAGGGTCTTTAGCAGTGAGAGGAAATCGAAGGACCGGGAGAAAACCCACGAGGTTGGACAGGCGACCGTTCTCCTTGTCACGTTCAACCGGAGATTCGAAACCATGCCAGTTGACTCAATGACATGCATCATGATACAGTGCGCACGTGCTAACCATTCGACCCCCCCCCCCCCTCCGTCTACTCCTTAAACCCCAGTGACTTTGACACGAATAAGATACTATAAAACATGGTAATAAATATTAAAAATAGCAGCACGGCCCGTAAAAATAACCCAACACAGCATATATGTCATGACAGCGGCTTATGCTTTGGTCCGACTGGGGAATTTTTGACTCGGCGATGTACTACCGATGAAAATTGATCAGCCACGGGGAAGCTTCTGAGACGTCTCGAGCGATGTGAAACCAACAGGGAGGGTGGATGGGCTCTAGAGAACTGCGAAATATTTCATTGCTTGTATAGATATTCTTCCCGATGTGATCCAAACAACCCTAGCTATGTTTACTCAACCCTAACATTAATTACTGGTGAATGTAATCGTCATGGTTGCATATTTTCGACCAACCATTATGAAGGAAAGCTATGTGGAGCGTTCCGTACTGTGTCAAAAGACCCAAAACTTGGTGGTATTCCCGTTGTTTACCTTGCAAATTGATAAAACTTGCAATTACTGTATTATTCAAAGAAGTACAGGAATCTGAGTTCAATGCGCCGAGAACCCAGGTCTAACTTCTAAAAAGTTACATGGTCTTTCAAAGGACTTTGAAAGATGTCTTCCTAAGAATTACTAATGTTGTCTAGCCCCAGCCTCTAACCAAGAAGTGACTAGTGAGATCACCCACTCCAAGATCTCCATTTGGGGACGAAACAGTGTTCGAATATTAAAAGGCACCAACGACCATCTGCTGATATATACCTGCATGCCTAGTTTCCAAAGAATTAGCTCACAGGGAAAAGGAGTCAAAGGATAAGTTCGTGTACTGTCGGTTAAATTGTCATCGTCTGAAATCAATTAGCTTCACACGTACTATATGGAATTATGATAAGACTGACTTTGACCAACTACGACGTGACGCTGGAAGTATTTTATGGGACTCCACTATTGACAAAAATTCTATTGATGTTACATGTGCCGCCTTCACAAACGAGTTAATAAATTTGGCAAGAACACATATCCCAAACAAAATAGCAACTATTAGATCAAAAGACAAACTTTGGATGAACAACACTATTCGGAAAATGAGCAAAAAGAAAAACAAAATTCACCGGAAAGCAGTAAAATCAAACTTGGACCTCGACTGGCAAAAATTTAGAAATATAAGGAATGACTATATAAGCTTGATTAGAAAATGCAAAAAAGAATATTATGAAAAATTAGACCAGAAATTAACTGTTAATCAAAATTTTGGCAAAAATGATTGGTGGCATATAGTCAACTCGTTTGTGAAGGGTCAAAGATCAGAAAAGGGAGATATTCCGCCTCTTGTGAATAATGGGGTTCCATATTTTAATCCGAAGGACAAAGCAAATTGTTTAAACGAATACTTTATTAACCAGTCACAGCTTGACTACACAAATGCACAACTTCCTGACCTCGAACAAAATCCCTTTTCACTTTGTCACCTAAAATTAACACCTAAAGAGGTTGAAGACATGATTTCAATTATTGATACTTCAAAAGCTACAGGCCCAGATAACATCAGTGGAAAATTCCTTAAATCCATCTGCTTCGAAATTAGTAAACCTTTGTGTAACATTTTTAATCTGTCACTTGAGCTAAAAACCGTTCCTAGTATTTGGAAATCAGCTAACGTAACGGCAATTCATAAAAAAAGGCGACCCATCATTATGCGGAAAAACACTAGCACTAGCAAATAAAAAGAATTTATTTCTTCCTACACTAAATCTAGACAATGTTCCAATCAAAGAAGTTTCTGAGCACAATCACCTGGGGCTGACTTTCCAAACAAACTGTAAGTGGGATACTCATATAAATAAGATTTTGGCCAAAACAAGTAAACTTGTAAATTGTCTTTGCTCCTTAAAATATAGGTTAAGTCGTAGATCTCTCCAAACCATGTATACCTCATTCTTCCCCATTTCGACTACTGTGACTACGACCAGAAAACAATACGCTGAATGAAACAACATTAATGTCTAATTGATAATTTAGATAACATTTGAGGCACAAAAGAAAGGCTTGCAAATAGACAGCGCTTGCATAATGTATGTTTAATTATTTTCGTCTGAGTTTAAGAAACCACTTGAATACTGACACGATAACGAAAGTCCCGTCGCTTGTTAAAATTTAAAATTACAACAATTAGGTGATCATAACAGGCCCGTAGCCAGCTTGCTGGTTTCAGGCGGGGGTGGGGGGGGGCAGTGAAGTTTTTAGGAGGGGCACACCCGTTACAGTCTATAGTTGGCATTTTAGAGTTATGGTTGGCAAATTTTCTTTCGGGGGGGGGGGGGGCAAAACATTTTTTCAGGGGGGCATACCCCCCCCCCTTGCCACCCCCTGGCTACGGGCCTGCGTCATAATATTACAGAATGTGTTGATATCAACTCGGGCTATTGCCTACTATCTGGTCCAATGACGTACCTACGTGTAGATGACATTTATTAGATTATGGTGTTATGACTCTGTTTATTAGATTATGGTGTTATGACTCTGTTTATTAGATTATGGTGTTAGAACTCTATTTATTAGATTATGGTGTTAGAACTCTATTTATTAGATTATGATGAAGCATTATTTACTGTTCTGTTCTTTCTTCATCCACCCTTTAACTTCTCAACGTTCGCTGTTTGTATATAATTCTGAGCTTTTATAATATATTCAATTGCAAGTTGTTCAGACTTTATCTGTACAATTAAATAGGTAAGTAAATTTGTATACAGTTATTGATCTGAATTAAACCCTGGTTGAGATTTTTTCTAGGGTAGCGAAGCAAGCAGCTGTTCGAACCAGTATTGGGCAGTGTCTGACACGCATGTAAATCTAGTTAAATTTTTAAATCTTAAAAGTATAGGTATAATACTTAAGCCCCTCCACATTTGGTATTATTATTGACTGATTTTATTTTCGTCATAAGAGCTCGCCATGTGGCAAAAGGGCAATATATAAAAGACCGTTCGGCACTCGAAAATAGTACAGTGTCTTCAGCGCTCTGTCAGCTGACAGATTTGAATATTTTTTTCATTTTCATTTTATACCGTTATTGAGGTAGCAATCCCAAGGCGACATAAGATACTTTCACCAGAGTTGGGGAGATGCGTTGGTTCACCATAGCAGCCCTGCTATTGGGCGTTGTGGTTATATTATGTATTCTCGAAGGTAAATTAATTAAATAATATCTCAGCACCATTGCCCATTAACTTCATCTTTCAATCATCATCATCCGTTAATTCCACATTGTCACAACCACCGAGAACGCGATACGCACTGTGGAAGAAAATTGTTTTGTAAATACTAATTCAAATATTTGATATCATCATTGCTCCGTGCATCCTCTGTTTTGTCATTAATAGAGACTGTGGTCTATTAGTAAGCGGCGCCGATTCTTTTTTTCATGTTAACGGAATACGGTGTACCCTATTTTTCATATTACTTCCATCAACCTAGCTCAACGCATTGTAAATATAGACTGTGGTGTCAGGAAGCGGCTCCATGTCCCTTTTTTATGTGAACGGATTACAGCCTACGCTAACTTTTTTTTTTTCGTCTTACTTTCATTTTTAAGTTTGCGTCCATGTGGATGCTACTTTATTGACACTGTAAAGTTTCCTTCCCCGTTAAGCGATTGTGTGCTAATCATAATTATTATCACCATTAATATCATCACCATTTTTTGATGTCAACGGATTACGGTGTACGCTAACTTTTTTCATCTTGCTTCCATTTTTAAGTTTCCGTCCATATGGGCCTTACTTTATTGACATTAGTGTACTAATCATCACCATCATCATCATCCAGGCGCGGATCCAGAGTGGGGCGCACCCGGCGCACGCCCCCTCTATTTTTTGAGGTGGCGAACAATTTTTAGCTCCATATATTCTCGCGAGAAAGGAGAACAAAAATAGTTTAGAGTGGAAATCCTAATTTACAGTATTAGCAGTATGAAATTAGTCCTTGTGGGCATTTTTCCACTCAAAAATCACTGTTCCGGGCTTCGCACTCCGAAGTGGGTGCGGCACGCCCCCTCTTTCTGAAAATCATGGACCCGCCTCTGTCATCATCATCATTTTCATTATCATCTTTATTTGTTAAAATGAAATTACGAATTGTGACTAGTGATAAATGAAGTTTTGATAGAACCATATTTTCTATGGACACATGACTATGATTTAAACATCAAACATGTAAATCAAGTCACCTGTGTGATTCGTCCAGTCAAAAAAGTCTGATAAAAACTGTATTTTGGGTTATATGTAGCATTATTAATGGTATTTAATTCATACAAATTAAATGAACGTCTTGCCGTTCTTAATTCATGTAAGAAATCATATTGAATATATGCATGAATATATACTGTAACCACCTATGGAATGCAGTATTCCATATCCTTCAAGGATAGTAAATTGAAATGTTCATTACTGTGTTCAAAAAACCTTATTCATTTGAATAATTTGCAAATGAAGTGACGGAGAGAAAGACAGTGGATAATCAAAATTCAGAATTGGTCTTGATCATTATGTCTCCAGTCCGTTTCTCGGTCTATTTGCGGGGACCGGATTTACCAACAGGTATCCATTGTCCCAGGACCAACGGGTATCTGGGGGCCCACAGAAACTAATTATAATATTAGTATATGCTAATTGGGACCCAATGATTTTTATTTTGTATTAACTTTAAATAGTCGAAGCATGATTTCTAAGTTGCTTTCTATTCTAAACAACGAACAAGCAGGGTGATATTAGCTATGAGGGATATTTTGCCAAGACAGTGTCAAGAGTTATTTTACTTGCATAACAATCAGTGTCTAAACTCGCCATCTTATCATTATTATTTTATTTTTGGTCCCACCCTCCGTCCTGCACCACTGACAAGGGCAAGCCCCTTTCTCAGCCATGCCCAGACATTTTGGTTAGTGAGCTAGCGCCTTACTCACTGAGGCACCGTGGCTCCTTTGATTAATTACTAAATATATAATCTGGTATATTTGTCCTTTAACAGATTCACGTATTATTGTAGCCTTGCCAAATCGCACAACGTTTACCATTTATTTAAACAATATATTAAATATTTACAATACCTTTCTTCTTATATTTCAGATTCCGGAGCGGGTAAGTAATAATATATATATATATATATCTTTTACAGTTTCGCAATGTGATTTTAATATGTTAATATGTAGAATTCAACTATTATATTATGTAGAAACGGCATCTTATTCCGTATATAGTAGATCGCTGATTACACATTTTCTAAATCAGATACGGTGTATTAATCGAAAAGGGTCCATTTTCTCGCCGGTGACAATAATGCCGATTTTTCATCTCAGACATTTCGTCTGCGAGTGTTTGTTCTTAACAAGAATTAGTTACTGCCATCAGGGTTACGACAGGCGTTCATAAAATAATTACTATAAACCATATTTTATTAATGATAAAATACCAAAAGAACCCAACACATTTCTTCTTCGAAATGTTGTAGTTTACTTAATTTGCGAGATAATTATTTCAAATAAATATTCTACAGTAGCCAATGAAGAATTATCAATTTGTTTTGAAAAATAATATCATGGATTACCAAGAAAAACATACAGACACCATATCCATGGAGTTCAAAAAATATTATTTTGCAAGATAGTAAAATCAAAATATTGAAAAGGAAAATTCGGTACGGAAATACAACATTTTAAACAGGAAAGCAGATAAGCATTTATATCTTTGATTGACTTTGAAATCCAAGGGAAAAATTTAATATGATAGCGGTTATCGTGTGTAACATTTGTTCACTACAAAACAGCATGACATTAAAGATACATTCCCACGAAAGTATTTATAGGGTAGATATTTCCAATAAAAGTATGGCAAATTTTGTATGAATGGAAAGTAGAGACGCACAATCTTACTATGGAGATACCGGATTCCCTAGAAAACACACAAGCGGCAAGCACTGGGCAAAAATCTCATGGTATCATTAACTGTCCGACCGACGGCTTATTGTCCGACATCTTGACTTAGGGAGCGTTTGTTGTTTTTTGATCGAATGGCGAAGCGGTTTTGGTAACAATAAGGGGGTTTAAACGTAGAATAAAACGCCGGTAAAAGAAGTTGGAAAAAAATAATCCAAGAATTTATTTAGGCTTCAATGTGCAGATGGCAGTAGGCCTACAAGCAGGAAATCGAAAGCACGTCAGTTGACCAAATGACAGACTTTATGATACAACGCGCACGTGCTAACCATTTATTTCAAAGGGGGGTAACTCATATATTTTTTTCTGAATATACATGTAATTAAAAGCTAAGTACACTATAAAGTGATCACCCAGACCTCTCAGTCACCTAATCATCTTAAAAAAAAAATTTAAACAAAAACAAAGATCGCTTTCTCGTTGAACGAAAGTGTAGTTTGATAATGTAAGAAAAAAGTAGTGGCACAACACGTATATCGAGCAGTTGTCGAGTAAATTTATCCAGCTTTCAATCAATATCAGATAAAGTCGAAATGCTTGAATATATAATAATGGAATTATATGGAACAGATTTCAGTTTATTGATACAATAGGTTACTAACTTATGTAGTAACATGTGCTAAAGATAACAATTTAACCCTTTGTGCGCTGGAAATTACTTATCGATCAATCTCTGTATATGTAAAGGTATTTCTTATTTTCACTAATTTTTAAGCATTCTTTAGCTCATGTCGTGCGATAAGTCAATATTTAGCACAATGCACAAATTACGGCGTGACGGGCAACAATATAGAAAAGAATCGATTACACACTCCCTATATAATAGTCATTAAATCACCGGCTTGCTTTAAATTTTATTGTTGAGAACCACACACAAAAAGAATCCAAAATCCTATATATATTTGATAAATCTATTTTAATGTTGGCGTATTACACATCCCTACTAAAGTTTGTAAACCCAATTTCTGCCGAGCGGAACTAGACACGCATTTATTTTTTTTTGTTGTTGTTGGCATGCTTATGATGGTAATTTGTTAGCATTATGGAATTGGAATCTGTCATATACTTTGGATTTCTTAATTGAATATGGCGGGATATCGGGTACAAAATGAGAAGGTTCACTTCGACAACGCCCGATTTCGACTACAAATTTTATCACCCTCAAAATCCTGACCCTAAAACTAATTAGCATTGAACTGTTCCACTGATGTTAATTAATGTAATGATTATTGTTGAAATAGCTTATTCATTATATATATTATAGCTTTATTTTCTTTAATATCAACTCAGGGTACATTTTTGTAATATTTGGAGATGACCCTCAGTTTAATACTTGTTTATCTATATTAGATGAATTGTTTCAAATTTTGTACAATTTCCAACCCATAAAGTGTAAATAATTGAATTAAATCAACCTGTCTGTAAAATTATATCTAATGTATTGGAGGTTAAATCTTTTAATAAATAACAACAACAACAAATTTTGTAGACATTTATTCTTGAAGTTCACTATCATTCAGTCAAAATGTCTGTTATCTTATTGGAATACATTATAACAAATGTTATGTTTATTTTAAAATTTGGGAGTTTGGAACTAAAACGTTTATTATTTATTAACAATAACATTGTATAGAAGAAATAATTATTTTGTCATTCTTTTTTTTCTGTTTGTTTGGATATAATCTGTTATACGCTGTAGCCTAAATGTGATGGGTTTTTTGCCAACAATCTATTTAAAGGAGCTAAATCGCTAATATTTGGGGCCTAGAAATTGACACAAATGGGTCGCAAGCCATATAATAATGTAACATGAAACATAAACTGATTTACATTCAATCGTTTCCGTATTTACTCTAATATCAAATCAGTTATGTTTGCCGAAGTCTCAATTGAATCACAATATATATATAACGTCTGGTTATTCCAGTCTACATAGTATTTATTGCGCATGCTCACCATTTGAGATGTAATGTGGAGTATACCTAGCCCTGTTCTTTGGGTCCCTAGCGGAAAATGAGTCTGAAACGCCGTGTGGTACACGATTCGTGTACCAATGGTCAAAAAATATTTCGTCTTAAATATTGGATATCAGAAGCCCATCTTTTCCTGGTAAGACCACACTATCAATGTTGATTTAAATTGACAAATAATTTGTGTTTTCAACGTCGAAGACTTTCGATGATATTGAGTTAGAGACTTAGCTGCTTTAAGTTATAAAGAGGGTATAAGTAGGGATAATAAAACCAAAAGACCATATGATCTGTTGTTATAAGCTGTAGTCGAAACGGGACTTAGGCGAAATTGGAGGGTATCAATGAGACCTGGAATAGAAATTAAAAAATGAGAAGAAAACGTAGAAAAAAAGGGAAAATTGTTATCTAAAAGTGTATTTTTATGGTAGGAAAATTTAACTTTATACACTTAATCTGCAAAAACATAAAGCTTTTCAACTTTCAGTGACGCAATTTCTATTTTCCATCAATTTAACTTTCTGCTTTCTACCATTAACTTTAGACTTTCTAATTCTACTTCAGACTCTACTTCGGATTTTGTACTCACGGCTTTCTAACGTAAATTTTCTCCAATAGTAAGGTGGCCATGTAAATTTCGCCCCTATTCATAATCCGACAACACTGAAACACGTACATGGAAAGCAGGCTTATACTTTGTATTATGTCCATAATATATTAAAACATTTTTTCAAAATTTTGTGAAAAGTATATGACGGACATCTTTGACGTTCCAAATAAAGAAAATACATTGATGAACTACTTAATGAGGGGACGTTTCTCCACCTAGTCAATTCAAAAAAGCTACTTAAAAACTATAAACTTAGATGTATTTGACAATTCCCCCCCCCCCCCTAATTTACAACAGTGCCCTTTTTACTGCTGAAAGTGCCTTTTCTCAGACCCAAATATGTCCGGTTCGAACGTTCACTTACACGAAAATATCAAATTTTCTTGGTGTGGGGGGGACCCATCTCCCTCAGCGGCATGCAACGTCTCCACAGTCAGTGCCCTCAAAATTCTTAGATCCGCCCCTGGATTGTACAATGCCATTGAATGCATATTGTAATGCAGTAATAAACTTAAAACTTGAAAAACAAATTCGAATTGGCTCTTTTCGATACGGTAAATAATGTGACGTTGAAGGACTCAATCTTTCGAATTCATAAGTCCATTCAAACTGCTGCTATCTCGTTCAAATAGGTCTTCCTTCGAAACCCACCTATACAATTTCCGCTCAGGTTTCAAGTTTGTCGAAAAGTCGTGAGACAGGCTCGCTGGCAGCGGTGAATATCCGCTAACTTTCGCATAATCCTCTGTGAAACAGATTGACTGGCACCATTCCATATTCCCCATGATCGATCACTAGCAGTAGGCCTATCAGCTTAATAACATTTATCGTGTATGGGAAGTATTGTTTCCAGCTGGACCTGGTTCCTGTGTCGACTGTAAGGTAGATTAAACACAAAAACGACGTCCTCGCGGAACCGGATGCTCGCAGTTCTAATCAAACGAAACACTGCGCAGGAGTATGGATGCTCGAGAATACGACAGCCCTTGATAGATGAGTTTAGGGCTTGATAAATCCTATATGGTTACTTTCGACATGCCTGGCATGTTCAATCCTATTTCAATACTTGTTTTACGCGTAGGGGCTTTAGCATGCAGTGGGGGAGGGGGTCAGAGGACCCGGAGAAACCCACGATGTTGTCACATACACGAGGGGAATTGAAACCATGCCACTTGACCCAATGACAGACCTCGTGATGTAACGCACATGCGTTAAACCATTCTGTCACACAACCCTCCCCAACTGCACATTGATAACCAAGAAAAGAAATAACTGAATTATTCCGTTTTTATAAAACGTGTTCCGTATGAAAAGAATCCATTCAAATTGGGCAAACCTATACTGTATTATTTAACTACGACATTCTGATTTCGAGTCCTCTACTACCATCACTCCCAAACAACAAACGCAATATCACATGCTAATATAATGTATACATGCTAATCCATTGTTTTTACTTCTTTTTTCAGAAGCCGACAGTGAGTATTTTTTGTATTTGGTGGAATAAAAATTATCTAAGCGCTCATCCCTTAAAGCTCCAATATCACTCTTGTTGAAACTGAATAATATGTCCCAATCTTCATTCTGGTCAACAAATTGCATTAAATTTACAATATTCCAATTAATTGATGATATAAATTTCATCTTAGCACACCTAATTTAAAAAATTGGAAAAATTCAACCAATTGATTTGAAAAGTCTAACGTAAACCTTTTCAAATGTGACTTGGATTTTAACATATTTTCGAACCTTCTGGACAGGTAAAATAGGTTGTAATAGATAACTTACACAACAGGTAGGACGCTTAAACGTCTAGTACTTAGAATAAGGCTATTATTTATTTTCTCGAGCTGCCAAGCCACCAAGAGTGTTATTGTCCCTTTAAAGGAACTGAATGCGCTACACACAAGATTTTGTAATGAGAGTGTGTTTTCATAAAGAACTTTTATTTTGGCAAAAATGTATAATTTTCGAGGTTTTTTTGAGGTAGGCCAAACGAGCGCACATTAAAAAAATTGAAATAGCTAATATGTATTTCTGCATTTTAATACCATTCTCAAAATACCAAATACGTCTTTATGATGATAAAAATAATTTTCTGCAATTGCGTTTAATATTTTTGAGTCAAAAAAGCGGCCCACACACGCTCAATATAATGATCAAAAATATTGTCAATACTTCATTCATATTGACAATTATATTGACTGAGCGTGTGTATGCGATATTGAAGCTCGAAATAATTGATGTCAATAATGATTGGAGAAATTAAAAGTCCATATTTTTTTTTATTGACGAACCGTCAATATTATCGCAACAATTGATCGTGTTTGGGCATCATCAATAATATTGACGCAATATTTCGTTTTCACGAAGCTCTAGAAGTAGGTGTGTGTGCGCCCAAACTTCTCCCGCACCGTTTTGACCACTTCCCTCGTCTTCTACTTTTCTTGGGACTTGAAACTATCATGGCTAATGGTAAACAAATAGTTCCGTCCATGAAGGCTGCTTTCCTCAGAATGAATATTGAAACAATAATTGAAACGTGTGGAAAACCGAAATTTGCTTCAATAAAATCGACATCAATGATATTGACAAGTATATTGAGCTTGTGTGGGCCACTTTACATGAACCAAATAATACAATTATTCTTTAATCTCCCCTTATAGTCAGAACTAATAACCTAGGCGGAGGTAAATTTTACACTGAAATTTTGCATAATATGATTGTTGCAAGTGTGTTATCGGCTTGTGGTATTGAAATACCGGATGGATACCGCGTTTTCAATCCAAGCACGAACACAACCTATGGCATGTTTTTAGTATAGTTCGTTTGCTGTAAGAAATGACAATAAGATAGCAACTAGTCTCCCCCATCCCCTAAATATTTGTCGACCTTTCACCTGATCTCACCTCAACTAGTAACAACAACCGACCTGTGACCATTCAACTTAAAAGTCGAACATGTCCACGCCAAGATGTTTCAGTTTCACTGAAACTCGTCAATTGCCATTATTGCAAGCCTTTATGCTAGGTTTCCACTGCCGTGTTGTGCTACGATATGATTGTCCCTACTGGGTCCATGTACGTGTGGATACGTTTGGATATGTTTCGGTACGATCAAAATGATTGCCACGATTGCTACACGATTAAAACCACGATTCAAATCGTAGCGTGAATCGTGATAGTATTAACTGGATAACCAGAAACGCGAACGGCTTTTTTTACGGGCAGGTCATATACTGCCCAATTTAAATTCAGTAATTAATTGTTTCAACAATTGCACAATATCGACTGAAAAGTCACTACAGGCCACATTTAGTTGAGATGAGGTCGGTTGAATTGGAAGGTTCAGACAACGACTGGGGAACGAAATAATAATAATAATAATGAGTGTTGATAAATTCTAGTTTAGAGACAGCTCATATCGAATTTACCATTTAATGTGGATACATTTTTTAGCTCTATACCAGAATCAGTCAACGTTTAGATATTTGACTCAGATGGAAACCAACTTCTTATCTTCCTGGATTGTCAGATGGGCACGGTGGTGAAGCGGGGAAGACGTGCTATGAGGGAAATTTTGCCCGGACAGCGGCGCTACGACCTACTCTTATATCGAATTCCATCTGCCAAGGGATCTTTTACATGCACTCGAATGTGTACACGGGGCCTCGGTTTTTCGTCCCATCCGAAAGACTAGACAGCTGCCCTTGCCAGGCCCTCAGCTCTGCATCACTGACATGCGGAAACCACGCCGGAAATCCTGGACGAACTTTATCGGCCAATACAGGAATCGTACACCTGACTCCCAGGCTAGCGAACCAGCGCCTTATCCACTTAGCCACCGTGACCCCCGTAAATGAACCATTGAAAGTTGCCATAATCATTCAGTTCACAGTTTATTATTATTATTATTTATTGTCATTATTACGAGTAGTAGTAGTAGTAGTTGTTGTATTACCACAATCGTATTTAGTGCATGATAGTACTATTGTCCCGTGCCTTTTTTTATGAAAAAGGAAAACAATAGAAAATGTGGAGCTACTTCTTTCATTGGTTGAAAACGAAAATTTATCCTAGCCAATGAAAGGACCGTACCTCTCAAGAATATCTTATTATTTTTCTAATGTACAATGTCTTCAAAGGGCTATACATAATAACACAGGTACCGTTTCACAAAGCAGACGTCAGATAAACCTAAACGTAAACTGCACAACAAAACACGTTCCGTTACATAACGAAAGCTTCGTGAAACGGGGCCCGTGGATTTTTGAGATTTGAAGATAAATGATTAAAAGACCCCTAGCACATTTTTGAGATATGAAGATAAATAATTAAAGTGCCCCTCTGCACATTCTTGAAATTATGGGGAAATTTTGGTAAAACTAGGACAAAGCTAATTAAAAATAACAGCCTTTGTACTTTGAACTTCGAATCATGTGTCCCCCGATGTTTTGGTTTAGAGTACATGGTTTATTCCTTATCAATATAAAATTGCATGAGAGACATGCGCTCTGGCCATTATTATCTGCTTGTGGTCTTTTAACAGCATGTGCATGAACTTATATTGCATGAGTTGGTGGTAATTTGAACTTGCCTTTTTTAAACAGCTAAGGGAGGGCGATCTGTGAGTAGAAATAAAAATAGAGGAGGTAGTAAAGTTGGTGGAAGATCTTCTAGATCATCAGGAAGGTCTTCAAAATCCAGAAGATCAGCATCAAGGTCAAGAAACTCTTCGAGATCCAAAAAAAGAAGGTCGTCTAGGTCTTCTGGGAAGGGATCAAGAAATGGGTCCAAGAAGGGGTCAAGGAATGGAAGAAAGCGGAAGAGTGTAAGGCAGGGTAGGAGTAGGAAGGGGAGAAAGGGATCAAGGAAAGGAGGAAAGGGAGGGAAGAGTGTGAGACAGAGTAGGAAGGTCCGAAAGGGGTCAAGGAAAGTACGAAAGGGTAGGATAAATAGGAAGGGACGGGGGGGAAAGAGTGCAAGAAAGGGATCAAGGAAGGGACGAAATGGAAAGAGTACAAGAAAGAGTAGGGAGGGGCGAAAGGGATCAAGCAAAGGAAGAAAGGGAGGGAAGGGTGTGAGACGAAAGGGATCAAGGAAAGTACGAAAGAGGAAGGGACGAAATGGAAAGAGTGCAAGAAAGGGATCAAGGAAAGTACGAAAGAGTAGGAGGAAGGGACGAAATGGAAAGAGTGCAAGAAAGAGTAGGGGGGGACGAAAGGGATCAAGCAAAGGAAGAAAGGGAGGGAAGGGTGTGAGACGAAAGGGATCAAGGAAAGTACGAAAGAGTAGGAGGAAGGGACGAAATGGAAAGAGTGCAAGAAAGAGTAGGGGGGGACGAAAGGGATCAAGCAAAGGAAGAAAGGGAGGGAAGGGTGTGAGACGAAAGGGATCAAGGAAAGCAAGAAATAGTAGGAAAGCAAGAAATAGTAGGAAAGCCAGAAAAGGAAAGGGTGCAAGAAAGAGTAGGAAGGGGAGAAAGGGATCAAGGAAAGGACGAAAGAGTAGGAAGGGGAGAAAGGGATCAAGGAGTCGAAGAAAGAGTAGAAGGGCAAGGAAATCAAGGAAAGGAAGAAAAGCACCAGGTGAATATCAAAGTGGCTGTAACTTCTTTGTTTACAGACATCTACACCCGTTTCGTATTATTAGTATCAACGATTTCAATATATGACCCATGATGTTTTATATAGATTATCATTAGATTAATAAAGCAAACATCAAATGCCTAACTAATATAATTATATGGTACAAAGCAACAGGGCAGAATGCTATTTCGGGCTTCCAGTTTCAAAATTCAAAACTGCGTTTTAGAAATAGTACCTTATGTATTTTGTACCAGATGGCGCATGATATAATTGAAATATAATCGAAAGGGCATAAAAATGAAGATCCCATCTATGAAGGGGCATCGTGAAAAAAGCAGAAAGTAAAAAGTAGAAAAGCTGAAGTAAACGTGGAAAGTCCCATGTAAAAGCTACGCGCAAGCGAATTATTGAAATAAAATGAAACCATATGTTAGTCCCAAAATGACCTAGTTTGTGTCGAGTGGACGTTAAACCCCATTTCTCTCTCTCTCCCATGTAAAAGGCTATTTTAATGGCGAAAACTATAACTATAGACCTATGCACTTAATCTGCAAAAACATCAAGATTTTAACTATAGACCTATGCACTTAATCTGCAAAAACATCAAGATTTTCAAATTGTAATCGTCATAATACTACTTTCATGAACATAGTTTCTACGTCTACTATATCAACCTTAGACTTTTCAGCTTTTTACTTTCTACAGTCAAATTTTGAGTTTCGACTAATTGCTACTTCAGATTTTGTACGCATGATTTTCAAACGTAGATTTTCTCCAATACAGTGGCTAAGTTTATAGTGGCCATGCTATTTCGCCATTTTCATAATCCGACAACACGACATAACAATCAAATAACACACTTTTTATGGATAACAATTACTATGGTTTATTTCACTGCGACGTTTCAACAAGATTTCACAAGTCGTTATTTGATTATGTTCCAATTACTAAATGCCATTCAAAGAATATATACGACATAACAATAGTATTAGTGAGAACATACGACAAAGTTGGTGTAGATATTGAAACGTTGCAGTAACACGGTGATTTCATTGCCTTATCTTTCTATAAGACGTAGATTTTCTGCAATTCAATGGTGGCTAATGATGGTGGCCATGTTATTTTCGCCATTTTTATCACCCGACAACACAATATAACGATAGTATTATTAGTGAGAACATACGGCAAAATTGGCTTGGATTTTGGAGAGCTGCAGTGACAGTCAGTGACACGGTGTTATCGTCGAAGTATCTTTCTCTATGACATAAAAATACACAATATTGCTAGCACTATGGTGTTTAAATCACTATCTCTCATACTAATAATACTGACGTGATGTGCCATGAAAAGGGCTAATATTGCTTGGTCAACATCCGCCACCACAGTATTTGAGAAAATATGCGTTAGAAAATCGTGAGTGGAAATTGTGGATAGAAAATCTGAAGTGGAAAGCCGATAGTCAAAGTTAACTGCAGAAGTAGAAAGCAGAAAGTCAAGAGTTGATATATAGTAGACAGTCAAAACTCTTCCAGCGGTTTTCAGGCCCGGATTCTTGATTTCGTAGGGTGGGGGGGGGGGCACACATTGGAGCAAAGGGTAATATGTTGCAACCCTGGGGCCAGTTTCACGAAATTTTAACTAAAGATAAAATCCAAATTTTAGTAGATTCTTCAATTTTGATTGGCTAAGCACTAAAATTAATCAAATATTATCCAATCAAATTACTAAAATTTGGATTGTATCTTAGTTAAAATTTCGTGAAACAGGCCCCTGGATTGTTTTGGGCGGAGACAATGGGTAAATCATGTTTATATCATCAATTAAAGAGCAAATATGTGAACTACACCTGGGTTTTAAGTTGAAAGGCTTGATGCTTTTGTTATAGGCTTGATGATTTTTTTTATAGGTTTCACCATTAAATACCCCTTTTGATAGGGGTTCTCCCTTTTACTTTTGATTTTCTACTTTCTACTTTTGACTTTAGATATATCTAGTTTTTACTCAAAGTCGTATTTTCAACCTGACACCCGCTATACCCAGTTGCATATTATTAAGACACTTTGATAAACATGAGTTTAGAATTGAAGATTATAACCAGATTACAGGAACATTATTGTGATAGAATTGGTCTTCAAAATGTTTAATCTTACATGTATTTTTGATTTTAATTTATTGCATGATTAGTTATATTCGTAAATCTAGAATGGATATGTATACATAGTTCATTTTTCCCACATTGATCCGGTAGTGCATGATTAGTTTTTAAAACAATGCATGCAAAATAATAGTTTGCTGTATAATGTATAATGAATAATGATATATTTTCAATTTTTTTTGTGAACTTTTACCCTATAATACTAAAAAAGAATTGTCTCCCTTATTATTTATTAAAACAATGGTAAGTAAATATTAAAATCCTTGTGACAAGGATTTAAATCTATAATTAATGACCTTTTACTGATTAAATTAAATCCTGTTTTGATAAATAGCTCTCTCTCTCTCTCTCTCTCTCTCTCTCTCTCTCTCACACACACAGTGCCACCTTTAACTTGTATTGATGTCTCAGTATTGTTAATTGTTAAAATAATACTTGATTTTTTTTTTATTTCTGAAACAGTAGTTGGTGTTGTAATTCCGCCAAGTGAGTAATTTTGAAATCTGTTAATACAAATACAAAAATCGGGCATGGTTCTGCCCCAGGTGGTCGGACATGGAACAATATGAATAGGTACAGCCCTGTTAATGAAATGATTGATATGCTGAACTGGAACAATATCTGATAATAATTGCAACTAAAAGAGTATTTACAGACAAAAAATAACAAAAAAGTGTGTGTGGTACCAACCCAGAGGGTTGAGGTATGCACCAAAATAAATAGTTGCTATCCTGACGATATGAGAAATAGATATGCCAAGTTCCAAGAGATGATCCATTCAGAATTCCAGTCAGTAGACAAAAAACACATAATTGGGCATCGCTCCACCCCTTGTGGCTTGACATGGACCAATAGAAATAGGTACAACCCTATGATGGGCCATGTCGAAATGAAACAAAATCTGTTAATAATTGCAACATGTATTTACAGACAAAATATTGGCCCTGTCCTTGGAGGTAGGACATGCAGAAAAAATAATAGCGATTAACCTCAGTATGTAAGGAATAAGTATGCAAAGTGTCAAGAGTGTAGGCTCTACACAGACACACAAACAAAAATGTCCCTTGGCACTGTGCATACACCAAAAAATAAGGATACTCTTTATGGTATAAGGAACATGCAAAGTTTCACGATTTTCCGTTAAGAATTGTGGCACTAGGCTCTGATCCTTCAGGTCGGGCATGCAGCGCAAACAATAGAGGTCATCTTTACGGTACCGATCTGTTGAGAATTGCACCCTGTAGGTGACACACATCGCCCAACAGGAGCCATTATGAATGTGGACAAATAAAAAGTATCACCAATATCGATAGGGATCCTCTTTGCATTACCATGGATCCATGGAATGTATCTGAAAATACATATTCCTGAAGCAATGGCCCGAGAAATCCCTTCAAACGCAACACTGCGCGGGAGTATGCTGAAAATAATATTTGGGGGAGACAACCAATTTTTATTATAAATGTTATCATTTTGTATAAGTTTCATCTAAATAGAGCCTTAATTTTGGTTTGCAGACCTACCAGATATGTGACAAGTAGCGCCAGAATTGACTCTCTGCATATGCCAAATAGGCCCATAGTCTTTTATAAAAGGCCTATATTTTAATCCTCATTAAATAGAAACATATCTACTCTTTCAAATTATACATTCTTTCAGTTAATTTCAAATGTCCTTATTGTAATAAGCAGGGACTATTAAAATGTGTTTGTCCGTCTGCTTTGCCGTATGTCCGGCATACTTAGTATCCGCATTGGTCTCAATCCACTATAGTCTAGGATTATATAATGTGGTATTTATGTATTCAAATTACCTGCCCTTGATTGTAGCTTGGTACTACAAACCAATCAAAAACAGTTTACAAACCAGTCTTAACCTCATTGTTTACAATCACAATAATATGGCAAAAAAATCAATATATATTAAAAGAAGTGACATGCACACAAAAAGTTTTCTGAAAACAAATATTATTTGTTGATTGAGAAAGATGTTTTTTTGTCAGTTATATGTATTGGTTGATAAAAGTAGCACAATCGTCAAGGGCAGATAATTTGAATACGTTTCTCTCCCATGGATGAACCCAGGAGTTAGTTGAGAGGAACGGAATGAGGCCACTGGGCATATCAAGAATGTATGTCTGGCTATAACCAGATATTTTGGAACATTTCAGAGCTTGCATTGATATTTGCCAGAAGTGTTCTCTACGTTTTGTCAGGAAAACAGGCCTTGAGAAAAAATTTATATTTCCACATCGAGGATGAATTTTCCCCAGTGGGACCTAGGCATGAGGTAAAATGTGCCAACTTCATGTAGGTGCATGCCTTGAATCAGATGATAAACAATCAGGAATAAACAATTTGATTTGCACAGACTTCAAAACACAATAAGACTACATCGATAACGTGTGAGTAATAAATGAATGTCATCCGTTTATTTTTGGGCTGCAATATATATAGATTATTAGCCTCACTGTTGCCTTATTTTATTTACAGCAAGTACATGTTTTATAAATGGAATCGAATTTTCGGTAAGTAAACCTGGATTTTCTTTGGTCAAATACACTGAACCCAAACTCAACCCTTTCAGCAAATTGCATCTGAGAAATATCTTAATTCCACCATGAATAATTATTGTCCTCGTTCTAAAACTGATTTTACTTTGTAAATACTGAAAAAAAATATACAAAAAAGGTTGGGCAACCACAGAGCTACCAATTTGCTGTAGATAATGCTGAATATAGCATATTTTAATAGGATATTTAATGAAGCTTTGGCTACCTCAAGGCCAATAGGACACATATTGTCGTCACCCCTGTCCGTTCGGACGTCCGTCCACAATTTGTTTGTGGACTCTACAGGTCACAATTGTTATCCGATTTTGACGAAACTTTCAACTTTCAACTTTTTTTATTTGCATATTACGTCCATTAAGAACAGTATACAAAACATCAACATACATATGCATGCAAAAGATACATTTGTCATGGAATACTATATAAATAATGAAAATATAATGAAATTATAATGGGATATATCTATGTACATGCACCATTGGGATGATAACAATGAAAACAACAATGAAAGTATGACAATGAAATAAAAATACTCATAAAATATGTAGTAAAAGTATACCATTGTACATAAGAGTATGATGATCAAATGGGGAAAGAGCATTCAGCAGATACTAAGAGACACGTACACCCCTTTCCCGAAGAGCATGGTATGTGTACATGGCTACTGCCTTAGCAAGGAAATTTGGCGGATTAAAAAGAATTTCAAAAGTTAATTGACAAGATGGTATTAAAGTAGGTTAGATATATCTCAGACGCAGGTTTTCATATCGGGGACACTGTAAAAGAAAATGGAATTCATCTTCAACGGCAGAAAGAGAACATTGCGTGCATAACCTTTGATCAGGTGGAATATTCTTGTATCGGCCTTGAAATATAGGTTTATCCCCATAGGATCTCGACTGCTTTCATTATTGGCATGTATCGGATAGAAACTTCATGGATTATGGCCCCTGATTGTACGAAAAATCATGTTTTTAGCTTGTGGACCCTATAGAGGTCACAATTTTGAACCGATTTTGATGAAAATTGACATGTATGTTTATAAACCAAAGATCTTGGTTCCTTTAGATATTTGCAATCATTTGATCATAACTTACTGAATTATGGCTCCTGATTGTCCGAAAAATCGCCCTTTTTAGCTTGCGGTCCAAATTATGATTCGATTTAAAAAAACGTTTGATTATATCACCGTTTCATGATAATGAGGGTTGAGTTCAAATTTCATGAAAATCAGACCGGAATTGACCGACAAAATGGCCGAAATTGACAGACAAAATGACCGCCGTTCGTACGCGAATAGTGTGAAAATATGTTATATAAAGGTTGTGGACCCTATAGAGGTCACAATTGTGATCCAATTTTGATGAAACTTGAAATATGTGTTTATAACCCAAAGATCTTGGTTCCTTTCGATATTTGCAGCCATGGGATCGTAACTTCCTGAATTATGGCGCCAGATTGTCCGAAAAATCACCCTTTTTAGCTTGTGGTCCCTCTGGAGGTCACAATTATTACCTGATTTAAAAAGACGTTTGATTACATCACCCTTGCAGAGTAATCTAGGTTGATTTCGAATTTCGTAAAAATTGGACCAAAATTGACAGACAAAATGGCCGTCGTGTGTATGCGAATAATGTAAAACATATGGTATATCAAAGTTGTGGACCCTATAGAGGTCACAATTTTAATTTGATTTCTATGAAACTTGAAATACCTGTTTATAACCTAAAGATCTTGGTTGTTTTCAATATTTGTGCATATCGGTTTGTAACTTCCTGAATTATGGCCTCTGATAGTACGAAAAATCTTCTTATTATCTTGTGGTCCTTTCGATATTCGGGCACATTGGACTATAACTTCCTGAATTATGGCTCCCGATTGTACGAAAAATCATGTTTTTTACCTTGTGGTTCCTATGGAGGTCACAATATTATTCCGAATTAAAAAAACGATAATTGAACAGCTATATCCATAATATTAAATTTTTCGTATACTAAATGTGGCTGGTGCCAGCAAAATCAGTCACTTGGATCACTTCACCAAAATTGAGTTCTATACATTTTCTGAAAGCCACAACCGTGGGCTTTCAAATGCAACAAAAATTATGTTGATATCTCAAAAATTGAAGCTTCAAGGTCAACATAAGTACATTCTGAGAAAACGCAGATTAAAGTCTGGGTACTAAAATTTTCAAACCATTATAGCAACCAGTATTTTAGGATGGGGATATTGCCTCCAAATTTTTACCGGTTGAAAATTTATTTGACATGTTAAGTGACGACTAATTTCGATTGTTTTAGGGAGAATTTTGATTACGTAACATTCTACATGTTTTATTAAAATCAATTTTTGAGGCATTTAGAGTTCGAATAATTAAAAATGGTTTAGAATTCCGAAAGACAACATTTCAAACTATTGTTTGGTGATGAAAACTGAAAATCAATAATTCAACACTGACTGCCGTATTTTGCCTATAACGCAAAATGAATGATTCCGACTTCCGACTGAAAACGATAATTCCGGTCACAAATGTTAGCATGGGGCAGAACTTTATAAAAACCAAACAAATTCTAATGATTTTCTGATAATTACTTAATATGCGACACTCTTGTTGACTGCCCGGGCGATTAAGCTACAGTGGGCGTATGTTTGGTTGCCTGGCAACCTATTTTTAACATTAAAATTTTACTGTCACCGGTAATTTCCCTGGTCAGACTCGAAATGAAATGAAATGGGGTTAAATGTCCTACTCCGACCGGGCTAATGAAGACAGATCCTACGGCCTACTCATATATTGAATTCAATCTGCCAAGGGATGTTTTACGCACACGTAAATGTGTACACAGGACCTAAGTTTTCCCTTCTTACCGAGTTTTACACTAGTGCCACGGCCGTTGTCTGAATCTTCGATCATCTTCTCATTTTTGGGGTTGGGTCAGTTTACTCTGAAGTGCCAAATTCTTTCATTAGCCAACAGAAACAAATGAAATTTGGCAGACACCCTTTGTAAGGAATTCTTTTTCCTGTTGATGCTTGGGTCTTTCAGTTATTGATTGTTGCTAACTATGTTCATGCTCAGACCTTGAGATTAATCCCTCATAGCCAAGTGTTAATAGAATGGCTTGTGCTCAGGTAAATGTCAAATCGATTCTAGAATGTGCCAAAGAACCAAACAATTCCACAGACTACCCCCACCCATCGCAGCCACAGGATTGTAATAAATGTGTTTGAGAAGTAGAAACCCTGAATCAAAATCTGAATTTTGTGATTTTCTTAAACTCTGAACTACAGTTTGGAATTACATCACCAAACCCAGTGGTCAGTAAAAGTTCCAGATATCAGTCACTTTATTTTGCGGGTTGGAATAGGTCTCTTATTTTCCCTTTACATCCGCTATAATTTAATTTTTTTTTTTTTTTATCATTTGGCCACTGCACGAAAAATTCGATGTTTGACCCCCCATGCACCTCATATGCTTATGTATGGTCTGACCCCATAGCTTTTATAGTAACTAGATTTACAAATCTGAGATGAAAAGTGTACAGACTTTGTCAGTGAAGTAGGACAGAGATCCTATGTTGAATTGTGTGCCCATCGTCATTACTTCGTATGGTCCAGAAGAATAAGACATTAAACCTCATTTCGTTTCATGACTTATTACTGGTTAAATGTATTGGCAGTCATTTTAGAAACTATCCATAAGGTTTTTTGTAACAAGCACCACCATAAAAAAATGGTACAAATGATTCAACTAATAAAGCCTAATGTCCATGGAAATATTATAGTACTTTTTATTTAATGTAGGATGGAGAACGATTCTTAGATACCCAATGTCAGAACGCCAAGACATGTACAAGTTCGGAAATAAAGAATGCCGGTAAAGTATCATGTGGAGCAAATGCTCAATGTGTGAAAGTAAATGCACAAAGTGCGAAGTGCAAATGTAATCAAGGTTTTTCCGGCAACCCAGAAAACAGTTGTGAAAGTAAGTGTAAATATTGATGTCAAACAACCTATATATGATACATTATAATGCCGCAATGCCAAATAACCTGTGATTCTTGGGAATCAGGCTTTTGATTATTGCTTCACAGACGCTTGAAACACGAAAAAGCTCTTTCAGTATAAAACTGTGACTTAAGTGAGCTCGAATATGTGACTTGTGAGAATTAATGAGTATTGTAACCGGTTGACAGAATGACCCCACCTTTTGTCTGTGGCTTTGTTGATCATCGGGTAGACTATAATCACTGGAACTCACCGGAATCCGCCTATATACACCGAAATTCACTTTGCAAATATCAAAGTTTTGCATTAATATATTTTATTTACTAATATTTTGCATTAATGGTAAATTATTTTAAACACCGGAATTCACTTTGAGAAATCGAAATTCTACCCCCAAAACAGTATTTACTTATGTTTTGCATCAAATCTTCCCACAAAACTCTAAAAGTCACAATTTCTACCCAATTTTGATGAAACTTAAATTTATGTTTAAATCCCAAAGGTCTTGGTTCCTTTCAATATTGGCGTGTATCGAAGTGTAACTGCATTGTTTATGGCTCATGATGATAAAATGTTGGCATATCTTGCTTGATAACCACTTGTTTATTTTCTTATACTAAAGATACATTATGTAGAGACAAAGACAATTTTCATTGGAATAGTGGATTTACTTTAAAATAATTGTAAACTGGTGTCTGCAGTCATATTTCATCAGTATGGCATAGGCATATTATTCTTTGCACAGCTAGCTGATTATTTTATGGTTAATAATAAACATATGTTATACACAAGCTAAATCTGCTATTGCAGGTCTTTCTTTAGGCCTGAAGTATTATGTAAACTATTAATTAAACATTTATTAACATGCCATCTTATGTGTCAGATTTTCACTGGATTTGAATCTGATCTGCTGTTTAATGCTCATTGATGATTAAATCCAAAAATGGGTAAATGAGACTATAATTTTTTATTGTAGCACCTTGAGTAATGATAACCGAGGCTAGGCTCATTATCATATGTTCCATAATTATCCCCTTTAATCTTCAGAAATCAGAGCTGAAGATTGTCAACCACCTTACAAATTAATTGGTGACTTATGCATATACAAAGAAGGCAGTAGGAAATTAACACGTGATCAAGCAGTTGACGCGTGCAGAGAGGAAAATAATGGTCGCCTTGCACGCCTGCCCAAATTAGATGATGTAAATTCGTTCATCACACGTCAAGCATTCCCAAGAGGTAAGTAATTTTTGAACCAACTATACACAGTAGTTATAAATGTACTGGCTGTCGCAGTGGCTCAGTAAGTAAGATGATGGCTGGCAAAACAGGGTTTACTCCCAGTGTTGGTCAAGAAAACTCCTCGAAAATATCAAGCGTTTCATTCTACATTCTGCCCTGATATCACACTTTATGACATGTGTCTGTCTTCATTATCCAAGTCAGTGCAGAAAACTAGAACCTTAAATCTCGTTTGCCTTCATTTCACAGTAAACAACTTTATATGCAAGCTTGTATGTTATTTTCACTAAATCTTTACGTGTAGGGGGTGTTTTTAAGAAAGGAGGATACACTATGAAATGTTACAGAAAATTGGCAGAAGAGTCAGAGGGTCAGCCTTGCATGGTCAGGGGTTAGAAAGGTTGGGTGGTGGAATTTATAGAATAGCCAATAGTGGGTAAATGTAAAGCCCTCTGACGATGAAATGGATCTTGGTTGATAAATAACCACAAAGGATCTTGGTTGATAAATAACCACAATGAATGGAAAGCTTTTCACACAAACAACCAATAGAGGATTTGTGATAAGAATTAATTTGGTAATTGAAATATTTTAGGCTATGATAAAATCTGTCTAATTGACGCTAATTGTTTGAATTTATTGCAACATCAAATTCTATTTCATTATTTGTCTGGTACATTTCTTTAGGAAATAATCAGTGGTACTGGATATATAGTGTGCTAGAGTTTTCTGATGCGACTAGAATGCAGGACGTCATTACAAATTACCCAGGTTTAAAAGGCCTTTTTGAAGATACAGGAAGGGCAACTCGCAGAGTTCGATCACGCAAGAGAAAGCGTGTAAGCAGAAGAGTTAATGGAAGGAGTTCACGCAGACGCCAATCTCGCAAAGGAAAGAGTGCAAGTAGAAAGGGTTCACGCAAAAACCGGTCAAGCAGAAGAAA
Organism: Patella depressa; assembly: GCA_948474765.1. NCBI lineage: Eukaryota > Metazoa > Mollusca > Gastropoda > Patellidae > Patella > Patella depressa. The sequence goes on from OX419719.1 coordinate 55,253,174, forward strand.
GAGTGCACGCAGAAACCGATCAGGCAAAGGAAAGGGTGCAGGTAGAAAGGGTTCACGCAAAAACCGGTCAAGCAGAAGAAAGAGTGCACGCAGAAACCGATCAGGCAAAGGAAAGGGTGCAGGTAGAAAGGGTTCACGCAAAAACCGGTCAAGCAGAAGAAAGAGTGCACGCAAAAGCCAATCAAGCAGAGGAGGAAAGCGTGTAAACAGAAATAGAAAGAGTACACGTAAAAACCAATCACGCAGAGGAAATCGAGGAAGCAAAAAAGGTAACAGAAAGAAGAGTGCACGCAGAGTAAAGAGTACAGGCAGAAGTAAATCACGCCAAGGAAGGGGTGCACGTAGAAACCGATCACGCAAAGGTCAGAGTGCACGCAGAAGTAAATCAGGCAGAAATGGATCACGCAGAAGAAACAAAAAAGGTAAAGGAGTAACGAGTTTACGTAGAAAGAAATCACGCCAAGGAAGAGGTGCACGTAGAAACCGATCACGCAAAGGACAGAGTGCACGCAGAAGTAAGTATGCACGCAAAAGCCGATCAAGCAGAGGAGGAAAGCGTGTAAACAGAAATGGTAACCGAAAGAAGAATGCAGGCAGAAGTAAATCACGCAAAGGAAAAGGTGCACGCAGAAATAAATCACGCAAAGCAAAGAGTGCACGTAAAAAGAATGCACGTAAAAACCAATCACGCAGTGTAAAGAGTGCACGCAGAGTAAAGAGTACACGTAAAAACAAAAATGGTAACAAAAAGAAGAGTGCACGCAGAGTAAAGAGTACAGGCAGAAATAAATCACGCCAAGGAAGGGGTGCACGTAGAAACCGATCACGCAAAGGTCAGAGTGCACGCAGAAGTAAATCAGGCAGAAATGGATCACGCAGAAGAAACAAAAAAGGTAAAGGAGTAACGAGTTTACGTAGAAAGAAATCACGCCAAGGAAGAGGTGCACGTAGAAACCGATCACGCAAGGGACAGAGTGCACGCAGAAATAAATCACGCCAAGGAAGGGGTGCACGTAGAAACCGATCACGCAAACGTCAGAGTGCACGCAGAGGTAAATCAGGCAGAAACAGATCACGCAGAAGAAACAAATCACGCAGAAGAAACAAATCACGCAAAGTTGGTGGTTCTCAGAGGCGTAAAAGTAAACAAGAGATATATGGAGAATTCTTGACAGACATGTGTGGAAACTACAGGAGATTTAATAAAAATAGAGCTGCATTGTACTATAAATATTTGAGCGGTATATTTGCATCCAAGGCATGGACGAATGGAAATGATCCTGATGGTATTTCTGATTGTTTAGCTATTTATATTTCATCAAACGGTGTTACCAAGATTAAATTAAAAGCCTGTGACAGAAAGTATGGATTTATATGTGAAAGAAGTAAGTATTATTGTTCTACCTTTAATTAGAAAATATTTTTGAATCTTTAAAGTTTATAGAACTATATGATGAGTACACCCCAGCAACATTAAGTTTAACAATCAAAGAGGGAATTTTTTGAAAATTTGATCTTTTAACAATGTGTTTATATCTAAATGTTTTATCGAGATAGAAATGCTAGATTTTCGCCTGTTAGTAATTGCTTACACTATTTAAAAAATGTAACTGTTAAAGGGTTATGTGGGTTTGTTTTTTTTTTACCAAACTGTACAATTACATTCTACATGCAAAGTGGTTTGTACATAGTCCCTCATGAGTCATCAGATAATCTGACATTAATCTAACAGAATTGTAATTATATAAGCAAATTCGACAGAAAACCAATCTATATTTCGTTTCTTTTTTTAAAATATATACTTTTGATGGCCTTAAAGACAAGTTAAACGAAGTTTTACTATAAAAATTGAAACAAAATAAGATCTGGGCCCTATTTCACGAAATTTTAACTAAGATAAGATCCCAATTTTAGTAATTTGATTGGATAATATTAGATTGATTTTAGTGCTTAGCCAATCAAAATTGAAGTATCTACTAAAATTGGATTTTATCTTAAGTTAAAATTTCGTGAAACAGGGCCCAGGTTTTTAATCAGATTTGACACAAAACATAACTGTATTGGCAGAATTGATAATTGATTGATATTAATCTCTTTAGAAACTTTTCTTTGAGTTGAATCCTATGCTGATATCCAGCAGATCATAATGAATGTAACACATTTTCTTAGTGAAAGTTTTGTATAGTTTGAGATGTAATAGCATTACTGTTCCTTATTTTCCACAGACGGAGAGGTTGAATCCAGTCAAATATATGAAACAGACTGGTTAAATGGTGGTAAACCTAAAAATAGAGAGGACGAAAATGTTATAACCTTCATAAACAGAAAACGGGTAAATAAACCCAAGCTTTTTTAAATCTTGGCATGAATCTATTGACCCTTATTACACACTGTCTACAGGGTTTAGGGTCGGGATAGGGTATAGTTTAGTTGAACCTTGTAGACAGATCCTATACTACAGTGTATCTGCAGTGAATAAAGGGGTATGGAGACCTTTTGGTTGAGTTAGTAAGACAAGACTCTGCTTAGTATATTATATTAGTATTCTGTCAGTTGAAAGTAATCATTTGGGCAATTGCAGATGCCGAAAATATGGCAGTAATAATTTTCCAAATTATGCCAGCTAAAACCTGATATAATTGGAGAATATCTAAGAGCAATAACTCCAGGTTGATATTTGTAAAAATCACAAGACAATGACAATATAATTATCATAACTTCTGACCAATAGAGACAAAGCATTACAAAGGAAATAAGTAATGTTTGCATGACAGACTTTCAATTGAGTTCATCTTTATCACTAGTAAAATAATACCAGTATATTTGAAAACAAATCTCACAAAAGCCTGCTCAATAGCAATGACAAGAGTGATAACTCTGTAAATAATTTACAGATCCTTTTACAGAGTTCATCCCTATGCCTAGTCAAATAATCCCAAGTTTTGATAAAACATCTGAAAAATATATGACCTGTACTGCATTGGTTTCGAATTATATTAATGATAAATAATTTAAGCATGACTGAATTGCGAAAGTAGACCAAAGGCTCAATGCGTGGTGTGAGGGGCATCAGATGGACACAAAACTAGACCCAACTTCTCTACAGTATTTTGTTGCGTAGAGTGTTATTGGCATTTTTAAAATACTTAGGCCATTTCAGAGTTATAACTATCCTATGCTATGGTTCATTCTTGTATCATGAAAACCTGGTGAAAATGATCAAATTTAATCATTCTTTCAATGAAAATGTAAACTTTCTGAATTCATCTTGGCACTTTGTGTCCCCTGGGGGGGTGGGATGGCCTAGTGGTCTAGAGTGCCACGCTTCGACCTCTAGCTGGCCGGTCACCTCTGGCTTGCGGCTGTGGTTTCAATTACTGGTGTGAGCGTATGTGGCTGGAGATAGGGGTGCCTTCTCAACCTTGTGGGTTTCCTCCGGGTTCTCCGGTTTCCTTCTACTGCTAAAGACACCTACGCACAAGCAAAATATTGAAATAAAATTGAAACCATAAGTTAATCCCAAAATGACCTAGTTTGTGTCGAGTGGACATTAAACCCCATTTCTCTCTCTCTCTCTCTCACTCTCTCTCTCTCTGTCCCCTAGTGTCAAAAGGTCAAATATTAACATTTAAAATTTATCTTTAGGGGGTCTGACCACAGTGAATTTCCTTTGGAATGTTGAAAAAGATTTTGCATAACAGGACCAAATTACTTGTACAACGATTACTAATTTCATAATGAAACTAGTTGATTGATTCCGTTGTTTGGACTCCATTCTGAAGGCTGCATGGATCTCTGGGAATCCTGATCTGGTTTTGGAAAGAATCTTATAGGCTTTTTTGTCTGTTGTCGGACAGTTACAAGAAAATAAAAAATTGTCTGCGTTCAAAGGAATCAGGTGTTTAGCCCAATCTTACATAAACTGTTCATCTCTTTGTTTCTATTTTTTCATTTTTTAGCCTTACACAGGAAAGCGACCATGTTCGAATCCAATTAGTATGAAATGTAGAATAGTCGACTCAAAGACACTGATTTCAAAAGCAAATAGTAATGGATTTAAGTTGGAGAAAGGCAGCGCATGTGAGAATGGTCGGTTTAAATGTTTGGATAGAAAGAACAGTGGTAAAAAGTGCCCAGATATTGAATATAAACTTACTTGTCCACTTGGTATGTATAAAGACAAACTTATCTTTATTTAACTTAAATTTTACCAAAACTGATACTGATAGTTAAGGTTTAGATAGAAGCAAACTCTTTTATAGTTCCTTTACCTCTTTTGTTGGTGCTAGAGGCTACAGTTTCTTAAAGATTTCTTTCGATTTTTATACGCCCACAATTTTATGTGTATGTATATTGGGGTCGCGGATGTCCATCCACAATTTGTTTGCGGACACTCTACATACAGGTGACAATTTTTATTTGATTTTGATGAAACTTCAAATATAAATCTATCTCCCAAAGATTTAAGTTCCTTCTTATATTGGCATATATTGGACCATAACTTCATGGATGATGGCCCCTGATTGTACGAAAAATCATTTTTAGCTTGTGTACGTAATTTTGATCCAATTTTGATGAAACGTGAAATGCATCTTTATAACGCAAAGCTCTGAGTACCTGTCAAAATTCACACATATTGGATCATAACTTCTTGAATTATGGCCGTTGATTGTACGAAAAATTGCGTTTTTAGCTTGTGGTCCATCTAGAGGTCACAATTTTTATCCGATTGATAAAAAATGTTTGAATATTTCACCCTTACACCCTAATGACGGCTGAATTTGAATTTCATGAAAACCACATGAAAACTGCCAGACCAGATGGTTACCTCTCATATGCAAATAGTGTAAATATATGGTATATCAAGGTTGTAGAAGTCACAATTTTTAACCGAATTTGATGAAACTTGAAATATATGGTAATTACCCAAAGATCTTAGTTCCTGTAGATATTTGCGCATTGTAACTTCCTGAATTATGACCTTTGATTGCACCAAAAATCGCATTTTGTTTTAGCTTTTTCTCTATCCATCTCTTGCAAAATGTGGGTGTATCCTGCCTGGCTGGTTATGTGAAGGAATGGGGTTTTGAGTGTTTTGCTACATTCCGTTCCGTTAAAATGTGATCTAAATTGAACTCATGCAGTGGGTTCTTTTTAAATAACAAATATTAACTGATCATTTTTATTTTATGGCCATCATGGTGGCTATAATATAGTCACTTTGACTAAAAGTTATGATTTAATGTGTAAGTTATTGTGATGCCTTGAGATTCTGTGTTCTATTAGTATTGGGCTTGATTTGAGGAACTTTGGATAAAATATTTTTCCAAATTGACGAATATATGATGAACATGAATAGAATGCTATAAACTGTGCATGATAAAACAATTCTTATTTTGACCTTACAAAGTGGCGAATTGCGGCAAATGTGAACCATACCATTTTATTATTTTCTTACAAAATGGCGAATGAGATTATCATGATCCTGTGCAAAGGGAAAGGTGTCCACAAGTAACAAATAAACTGGTAAAGTAATTGTTAGTGTCCTGAACTCCTGATGTATGTGTATGAAATAAAAAATCACAAATAAATGTTATTGTTTGATGGCCACAGAGATAACAACAGAAAGCATAGAATTAACTAATCATGATATCATGAAGTTGGTAGAGGTACTAAGTTAATGTGAATATGAACTTTATGATTTTCAAGGGAGCATGACAATAACGAATGATATTAATGGGAGCATGACATGAATGTGCATAAAATAAAGTAGGTTACCGCTTTGACCTAACTATGCAATAAATCAGTGTATGGCCGTCTTGAAATAAATTATTCAAGGGCTTCTTTGTATCTTGTAATAATAACATGGCTATCTTGTAATAACAAGAATCACAAGCTATCTTGTAATAACAAGATATAGCTATCATGTTATAACAAGATAGCTATTATTTATTTCTTTTGAGTGACCTTAATAGTCTTTCATAGTACAGATTTTGACCATCTTTTGTCAAATTTATTGTGAAGCATTTTGGTCATGAGAGGACAAACCTTATCAATATTCAGCGATCAGCAACCTTCCGTTCCAGAGTTACCATCCCCACTTTATCTAAAAACCTTTGTAGATAAAGACTACAGTTCTTAACATGATTTTCTGAAATTATTGTGAAGTATTGAGGGTCATACTCGAGGACAAATGATTTCACTATTCAAAGACCCCTACGCGCAAGCGAATTATTGAAATAAAATGAAACCATATGTTAGTCCCAAAATGACCTAGTTTGCGTCAAGTGGACGTTAAACCCCACCCCATTTCTCTCTCTCTCTCTCTCTCTCTCTCTCTCTCTGCAGAAAATATTCATTTCATTTGTTAGCTAACATTACATATAGCTATTTTACCACAAGGTTTCTTGTAATGACTTGGTTATTTTTTTTTTTCATTGAAAAGTGTGTTTATATCTGAATATTTGTGTATGTTTGGGACATGGGTACATGTACTTTAGTGGAAGAACACATGCAAAGTGCGTATCATTAGGTCTGTTACCTGTGTGACTCCTGAGTTTCTTTCCATTTCTAAAAAAAGAACTTACATGCAGGTTAACTATGAAGTAGAAATAAAACTATATGTTTGTCCTGAAATATCCTGATTAATGTCAAATGGATGTTTTACACTCTCTCTCTCCTTTTGTTGTACATTTCATTAAAACTAGTTTGGAACCGGCCATAATGAGCGAAAGGGCTGGGGGGGGGACAATCAGCACGCCATAGAACCTTCTCCAAAGGAGGGGAATCCACGATGGACTGTTAAGTGTAGGTACATCGCCCCCCTCCAGAAGCCCCATCGGCAACCCCCCCTCCCCCAGAAGCTCCATCAGCACCCCCAGAAGCCCTGGCCCACCACCCCAATATTTTTTCCAGGCCTGTGGAATCTGGTCTGTATGATAAAGTAAAGAAACCTCAGCTTTAAGCATTAAACTGATATTCTGTTTGATGCATTAATGATATAACATGAAACTAATTTTGTTGTTTTTGTAGACAATAATGATTGCAGTTTACCCAAAAATCAAGAGAGATGTAGAGACAGGAATATGAGATGTTTGAATAAAGCTAATGGTGGCTACAAATGTGTTAATCCATGCAAGAAACTCAACAAAGTCTGCTTTGATTATTGTGAAAGTATGTATGAACTGTTTTATTCACCCAGGCCCGTATCTAGATACCATTAAGCGGGGGGGCATTACCTTTCAGTAGGGGGGGCGAACATTTTGAGAAATTTTTTGAAAGGTCATTCTAACAGACTGTTGTAATCATCATGCTATGTAGTTACCTAGGTATCTAATAAGCATTTTAAAATAAGTATTCAAGCAAAAAAAAATTAGCTTTTTTAGGTTAATATAAGGTACTGTGTATACTTTAATGATTGTTAGCAATTTCTGAGCGAGGGGGGGGGGAGCATAGCCCCCCGCGTCCCCCTGTAGATACGGGCCCGTATTCACCCCACCGCTTTAAACATACATTATGCAAGAGCTAAATCTGCCTATTGAAGGTCTATCTTTAGTCCTGAAATATTATATAAACTATTTATTAGACATTTATTAATATAAATTAAACATCAACTCTCGATGGCATTAACAATTTTTTACTATTATACAGCGAGAACTATCAGCTCTGTAATATATATAACTAATTTTCCATAATGCTGTATTAAGATACGTTATGTAAGATTTAGATATTGATTCTCAATCCTTCAATCAGCAGTGTCTGTGATATTTAAGGAAGATATGGCGAACATTGTCTAATCCACTCAATATCTTAGCAGTCTGATTGTGGGCTTGGCATTTCAATAGATTGTTATACGAATAAATTAAACACACAAGGGTTCAATCAATATAGCAGCAGTTTATTTGTTACTATAGAGTAAAAACCCTGAAAGTGTACAATATCAATATAAATAACACAATCAAACATATAAAATCACGGCATGCAAATTCATTAAAATAATATATTATATATTGATCCTAAAACCACTAAATTTTATTTTGAATTATATATGCTTAATCTATAATATTAAAATGTTAAAGGGACACTTCCTGCTATAATCAGCATGATTTATACACGTATATTTATAAACTAATAAATCGTACTAATAGAAATATGTTCTTACCCAAGAAAGGGTTTTTGAAACAAAAGTAGCCAGAGATTGGAACAACACGAGGTACCTTATAGCTCTCTGTAATAAAATATGGGGCAATGTATCTAGCGAAATGCTTTAAATATTGATTGTATGCAATGTATTGCCAGAATGTAATTGATAAAAACCAGATAAACTTTAACTTATTTAAAAACTTTTACTTAAAACCAACATGGGCGCCACTTAAGACCATTTAAATAAGAATATTAACACATATCTTTAAACTGTAAACAGTAAATCTGCAGATAAGATAATAATGCTACTAAGGCACTCGATTGATGAAAATAACAATCAACAATACTGAAACTCTTAAGTATAAAACATATACATTATTTACATAAATCATGCAGTAAATGGACATGAATATGGTTATCTACCCAAAATGACTGGTTTGTAAACTGTTTTATGATTGGTTCATAGACCTCATTTACAATCGAGGCCAGGGAAGATAATTTGAAATCGTGGAAACCCTGGATTAACCCAGGGTATAGAGGAGTAGAACCGAATGAGTGCATTGGGGACACCGAGGATGATTCCTATTGGAAATGAACAAGATTCCTGTATTGCTCAAGCTCATCATGGATGTAAAAAATATTCTTTAAGAGCCTTTATTTAACTACTTATTAATATTTATGATCCATTTTGTTTCTAACATTGCTTTGTCTTTACGCATTCTTCTAGGTGCTGCTTTATGTAAATCAACGGGTGATCCTCATTATCTCACGTTGGATGGAAAGAAATTCAATTTCCAGGGTGATTGTTCATACATATTGATTGAATCACTTGAAGGAATAGAAGGTCAGGCATTTTCAGTTAAAGTTACCAATTATAAGAAGAAACCTGCAGCCAAAGTCTCCTACACCGATTGGGTCGAACTTGATTATATGGGACGAAAATACAAAATTGCAAGAGGAAAGAAATTATTTGTAAGTATCTGTCAGTAATACATCACCCACGAGGCTATACTATATAACGGAAAACATCAAAAATACAGGAAAAAAACCCTAGATACCAGAAAACAGCCTGCTCCTCCAGAAAACACACAAAAAAACTAACCCAATCCCTACCCCCACCCCCACCCCACACACTGAAGATCTGGTCCTCTGGCATACACCGGAAAAACCTAACCCTAACCCTAACTCACGCACACAGGACTAGCCTCTGGGTTACCTATTTAGAGTGTTTTCCGGTATTTAGTGTGTTTTCCGGTTTAGTGTGTTTTCTGGTATATAGTTTTTTTTCCGATGTTTTCCGGTGTTCAGTATAACATTGTGTTTTCTGTTAGTTTTCCGTTGTTTTCTATGTGCTTAAGGCTTTAAAATTCATCAGTAATTTACACTGGCTAATTTTGATGACAACTGCATAATAGCAATGAAATTTCTTGTGTAAATAAACATTTATGATAGATTTTCCAGTCCTTCGCAAATTTATGTGGTAAAGTTTCTTTGATCAAAGTTCATTATCAAATGATCAAATGCGGCAAAATTTATTTGATGTAAGTTTGTTCAAAGCTATGGCATATGAAGTTAAGTTTTAGTCTACTATGATAGGCCTATATCTTATAGTTGGGTGAGTGATACGAAATGAAATGGGGTTTAACATCCTACTCTTCTTCACCTAACCTGGGCTAATGGAAGATGGGAGGGTGAGTGATACAGCAACAGAACTTTGATGATATAGGCCTATTTATTGGTGACCTTCTATCAATCATTTCAATATAAGCTTTATGGTAATGGTGCTATATATTTTGTATTTGGTCAATGAGTGTGTGTGGTATTTGATTATCTGTCTTTAGTCAAGTAGCGTGTTTTTGATTCCCCACTTGTATGTGACAAAGAGTAGGGTCACTTGTTTAACCTTGTGGGTTTCCTCCATATCCTCCGGTTTCCTTTCACTGCTTAAAGGGCCAATCCCGATAACTTTTTGGGGAATAAAACTGCTTAATTTTGTGTTAAAATCTCTTTAAACCCATTACCTAAGGCCGACCAACTAACACGATATTCGTGATACGCTTGTAAATAACTTAAACCTGACAGTCTTCATCTGGAAATGGAGACCATTGTATTATACAGTATCTGGATAAAACCAGACTTTTTTCTATAAAAATAATATGTAGGTGGAATTTAGCCTTTGTTATCAAGTACAGTACATGGGTCATTCACTGTATAGACCTATCAAAAAACGGGAATCGATTATCAGGTCACCCAATGAAAAAACTGACCCGAAATCTTAAAAGGGTTACGTGTCCGGATAAGCAGTGTTGACGTTCACATCCAAACGACTCAATATTTTGAGCTGAAATTTTGCGACAAGGTAAATACACCACGCCTCTATATTATGGTCCATAAATTTCATAAATACTCGGACTTTAATTTTTGAGACTCTGTTCTTATCGGGAGGGTCCCTTTAATGTACAAGCAGCTAAGTCTCTAGCTCATTATCATTGAAAGTCTTCGACATTGAAAACACAAATTATTTGTCAATTTAAATCAACATTGATGGTGTGGTCTTACCAGGAAAAGATGGGCTTCTGATATCCAATATTTAAGACAAAATAAATTTTTTTTACCATTGGTACACGAATCGTGTACCATACAGCGTTTCAGACTCATTTTCAGCTAGGGAGCCAAAGAACAAGGCTAGGTATACTCCACATTACATCTCAAACGGTGAGCATGATCAATAAATACTATATAGACTGGAATAACCAGATGCTATATATATTGTAATTCAATTGAGACTTCTGGTGTACTTCGCCAAACATAACTGATTTGATATTAGAGTAAAAACGGAAATGATTGAATGTTAATCTGTTTATATACATTCATATGACATTATTATATGGCTTGCGACCCATTTTTGTCAATTTCTAGGCCCCAAATATTAGCAATTTAGCTCCTTTAAGTCCCTATGTATAAGTGAATTATTGGAAGTCCCAGAATGTTCCAGTGTGTGTTGAGTGAATGTTAAACCACATTTCTCTCCTCTATGATTTATCTGAATTTATAAATGTTTGACCCCACCCGTTATCATGTAATCTATTGCCCATTTGACCCTTAGTATAATGTATTTGTATGTTTTTTCAGATTGATGATCTAGAAACTCTGTGGCCTTATGAAGATGCACATGTGAAAATTGATGCCTGCGGTGATAGGCTTACAATTTCCACTGATTTTGGTTTGGAATTGTCAACAGATGGCCGCAAAAGCTTTTATGTTGAAGCATCATACAGACTCAAAAACAAAGTACAAGGTTTATGTGGTAACTTCAATGGAAAAGCCGAAGATGATTTAGTACTGAGTGGATCACATGCTTATAATAAAAAGCTTACTCGTGCTGAAAATTTTGCCAACAGTTTTGCTGTGGGTGGTGGGTAAGTATGAAAAAGTATGAAGTAGACTACTTTAGACGAAGAGTTCCTGTTCCGAGATAGATTTACTAATTCTGAATTAGCACATATTTTGCAATAATTAGAATTCATGAACAAGTTAACACATGGTTATGTGCTATTGTTATTTGAACTTATAAACAGTTTTTATACGCCCACATTTTCATGTGGACGTATTATGTTGTCGCCCCTGTCCGTCCGGACGTCCGTCCGTCCGTGTTCACGAATGGCTATCTGTTGGGTCAAATTTTAGTACAATGGACACTTGTTGGGTACTTAGGGACTTGTTGGGTATACCCAAGAACAACTGAAATTGGGATGTGTTTTTCATGACATTATTGGATATTTCAGAAGAAAAACCCAAGAAAGGTTCGGACCCCAGTATGTCCATCAATAGTGTCCATACGTGTATTTCTTCATATTTCAATTTCCCTCCCTAATAATGTAAAGGTCAAGGTGGTTTATGATCTGTAGATCACTTTCAGCCTATCGGTAAGCTGATCCATTTTCAGCCAATCAGGCAGCTGCAGTTGAGTCCATACCTTCTTGGGTATTGGAAGACCAGGAGGAAATTGGTAAGTTGTGTTTTATTTTCATTTTTGCTTTAATTTTCTCTAATGGTATTCATTAGATAAAAGGTAGATCATGTATTCATTTTAAATAAACATTCTACTTTCTGTATGTTGAAGAATAATGTGTAACCATCAAAATTGTCCAAAATAGCAAAAATACAAACCAATCAAAATGACAAAATGGCGTCTTGGCCATACTTGTAATGTCTAGGCTACTATTATTTTGCTTGTTATGTGTGTGGATTGGTTAACATATGAAATGTATCTTGTCTTTGAACACTGTTCACATTATCAGTTCAGAGAAATTCTGTGTTTAACATTAAAAATGGATATTCATTGTTTTCTCAAATTCAAATATGTTCAAAAAATACAGATTCCTAGGCTAATTTTCTTTGACCTTGTGTCACTTTATATTGTGGCTTCTGTTTGTTGAGATTTGAATGTTGCCTTTACAATTGAAGGAAGATTATAGATATAGACATAGCTTCACAGGTATGCATCTTTATTGATTGCTATGTAATCTTGAGCTAAAATTTTGTTCTGTTAGAATATTTTTGATGACGAATGTAGCCAAGAATTTTGGACAATTTTATGTCCAACACTTGATGAGTAAGATATGTCCAAACTTTATCGGCTTCAAGTATTCTACAATCAAATTCAGTCTGTTAGAATATTTTTAATGAAGAATGTAGCCAAGAATTTTGGACCAATTTTATGTCCAACACTTGATGAGTAGGATATGTCCAAACTTTATTGGCTTTAAGTATTCTACAATCAAATTCAGTCTGTTAGAATATTTTTAATGAAGAATGTAGCCAAGAATTTTGGACAATTTTATGTCCAACACTTGATGAGTAGGATATGTCCAAACTTTATTGGCTTCACGTATTTTAAAATCAGATTCAGTCTGTTAGAATATTTTCAATGACGAATGTAGCCAAGAATTTTGGACAATTTTATGTCCAACCTTTGATGAGTAAGAAATGTCCAAACGTTATTGGCTTCAAGTATTTTGAAATCAGATTCAGTGTGTTAGAATATTTTCAATGACAAATCTAGCCAAGAATTTTGGACAATTTTATGTCCAACCCTTGTTGAGTAAGATATGTCTGAAAGTTATTGGCTTCAAGTATTTTACAGTCAAATTCAGTCTGTTAAAATGTTTTCAATGACGAATGTAGCAAAGAATTTTGAACAATTTTATGTCCAACACTTGATGAGTAAGATATCTCCAAACTTTATCGGCTTCAAGTATTCTACAATCAAATTCAGTCTGTTAGAATATTTCTAATGAAGAATGTAGCCAAGAATTTTGGACAATTTTATGTCCAACACTTGATGAGTAAGATATGTCCAAACTTAATTGGCTTCAAATATTTTAAAATCAGATTCAGGTTGTTAGAATATTTTCAATAACAAATGTAGCCAAGAATTTGGGACAATTTTATGTCCAACACTTGATGAGTAAGATATGTCCAAACTTAATTGGCTTCAAATATTTTAAAATCAGATTCAGTTTGTTAGAATATTTTCAATGACGAATGTAGCCAAGAATTTTGGACAATTTTATGTCCAACCCTTGTTGAGTAAGAAATGTCCAAACGTTATTGGCATCAAGTATGTTGAAATCAGATTCAGTGTGTTAGAATATTTTCAATGACAAATGTAGCCAAGACTTTTGGACAATTTTATGTCCAACCCTTGTTGAATAAGAAATGTCCAAACGTTATTGGCTTCAAGTATTTTGAAATCAAATTCAGTCTTAAAATGTTTTCAATGACGAATGTAGCAAAGAATTTTGGACAATTTTATGTCCAACACTTGATGAGTAAGATATGTCCAAACTTAATTGGCTTCAAATATTTTAAAATCAGATTCAGGTTGTTAGAATATTTTCAATAACAAATGTAGCCAAGAATTTGGGACAATTTTATGTCCAACACTTGATGAGTAAGATATGTCCAAACTTAATTGGCTTCAAATATTTTAAAATCAGATTCAGTTTGTTAGAATATTTTCAATGACGAATGTAGCCAAGAATTTTGGACAATTTTATGTCCAACCCTTGTTGAGTAAGAAATGTCCAAACGTTATTGGCATCAAGTATGTTGAAATCAGATTCAGTGTGTTAGAATATTTTCAATGACAAATGTAGCCAAGACTTTTGGACAATTTTATGTCCAACCCTTGTTGAATAAGAAATGTCCAAACGTTATTGGCTTCAAGTATTTTGAAATCAAATTCAGTCTTAAAATGTTTTCAATGACGAATGTAGCAAAGAATTTTGGACAATTTTATGTCCAACACTTAATGAGTAAGATATGTCCAAACTTTATCGGCTTCAAGTATTCTACAATCAAATTCAGTCTGTTAGAATATTTTTAATGAAGAATGTAGCCAAGAATTTTGGACAATTTTATGTCCAACACTTGATGAGTAGGATATGTCCAAACTTTATTGGCTTCAAGTATTTTAAAATCAGATTCAGTCTGTTAGAATATTTTCAATGACGAATGTAGCCAAGAATTTTGGACAATTTTATGTCCAACCTTTGATGAGTAAGAAATGTCCAAACGTTATTGGCTTCAAGTATTTTGAAATCAGATTCAGTGTGTTAGAATATTTTCCATGACAAATCTAGCCAAGAATTTTGGACAATTTTATGTCCAACCCTTGTTGAGTAAGATATGTCTGAAAGTTATTGGCTTCAAGTATTTTACAGTCAAATTCAGTCTGTTAAAATGTTTTCAATGACGAATGTAGCAAAGAATTTGAACAATTTTATGTCCAACACTTGATGAGTAAGATATCTCCAAACTTTATCGGCTTCAAGTATTCTACAATCAAATTCAGTCTGTTAGAATATTTCTAATGAAGAATGTAGCCAAAAATTTTGGACAATTTGATGTCCAACACTTGATGAGTAAGATATGTCCAAACTTAATTGGCTTCAAATATTTTAAAATCAGATTCAGTTTGTTAGAATATTTTCAATGACGAATGTAGCAAAGAATTTTGGACAATTTTATGTCCAACCCTTGTTGAGTAAGAAATGTCCAAACGTTATTGGCTTCAAGTATTTTGAAATCAGATTCAGTGTGTTAGAATATTTTCAATGCCAAATGTAGCCAAGAATTTTGGACTATTTTATGTCCAACCCTTGTTGAATAAGATATGTCTGAAAGTTATTGGCTTCAAGTATTTTACAATCAAAGTCAGTCTGTTAAAATGTTTTCAATGAGTAATGTAGCAAAGAATTTTGGACAATTTTATGTCCAACACTTGATGAGTAAGATATGTCCAAACTTTATCGGCTTCAAGTATTCTACAATCAAATTCAGTCTGTTAGAATATTTTTAATTAAGAATGTAGCCAAGAATTTTGGACAATTTTATGTCCAACACTTGATGAGTAAGATATGTCCAAACTTTATTGGCTTCAAGTATTTTAAAATCAGATTCAGTGTGTTAGAATATTTTCAATGACAAATGTAGCCAAGACTTTTGGACAATTTTATGTCCAACCCTTGTTGAATAAGAAATGTCCAAACGTTATTGGCTTCAAGTATTTTGAAATCAAATTCAGTCTTAAAATGTTTTCAATGACGAATGTAGCAAAGAATTTTGGACAATTTTATGTCCAACACTTAATGAGTAAGATATGTCCAAACTTTATCGGCTTCAAGTATTCTACAATCAAATTCAGTCTGTTAGAATATTTTTAATGAAGAATGTAGCCAAGAATTTTGGACAATTTTATGTCCAACACTTGATGAGTAGGATATGTCCAAACTTTATTGGCTTCAAGTATTTTAAAATCAGATTCAGTCTGTTAGAATATTTTCAATGACGAATGTAGCCAAGAATTTTGGACAATTTTATGTCCAACCTTTGATGAGTAAGAAATGTCCAAACGTTATTGGCTTCAAGTATTTTGAAATCAGATTCAGTGTGTTAGAATATTTTCAATGACAAATGTAGCCAAGAATTTTGGACAATTTTATGTCCAACCCTTGTTGAGTAAGATATGTCTGAAAGTTATTGGCTTCAAGTATTTTACAATCAAATTCAGTCTGTTAAAATGTTTTCAATGACGAATGTAGCAAAGAATTTTGGACAATTTTATGTCCAAAACTTGATGACTAAGATATTGGCTTCAAGTATATTTAAATCAGATTCAGCCTGTTAGAATTTTTTCAATGACGAATGTAGCCAAGAATTTTGGACAATTTTATGTCCAACACTTGATGAGTAAGATATGTCCAAACTTTATTGGCATCCATTCCGTTAATTTCATAGAAAAACCTAACAAAGACTTTTAGAAAACTATTGCACTGTGTAGTTGAAGGTAGATCAACATATTTCTGTTCAAGACACATTTCATCTAGCAGCAACAGTGGCAAGGCCAGGTATGCTGAGCTTTTGGTTACTTCTCAGTAGTGTTCTGCGAGCAAGAATAACAATAAAAAATTGAATTAACTGGGTGCTCTGAGGTATTGTTATTTTTGGTCAAATTAGGGTTTCAGAGAGGCAAATTTCAAGGGATTAGGATAATGCATGTTGTATAAACTCTAGAATTAATACTTGATTGAATGCAAATCATTATCTTGCAGGTTGATTCAATTGTTTATTACTGTTTTTAAAACAGCTTTTCTCATAGTGCAGAATTATAAGGTAAGAACTTCCCCAAAAATTTGGAACAATTTTATGTCCAACCTTGATGAGTAAGATATGTCTAAACGTTATTGGCTTCAAGTATTCTACAATTAAATTCAGTCTGTTAGAATATTTTCAATGACGAATGTAGCCAAGAATTTTTGAGAGCTTCATCCTACATGTATTCCTGGGTCGCCCTGCAAATTTCAGCTTCCTAGCTCAATTAGAACTGTTTTTAAACCACTTCCATGGTTGAGCCACAGATTGACGGTCAAACGAGCGTCATACATGCGCATGTATGAGCCCCCATATTTTTGAAACTATTCGAGCTAGGAAGCTGCAAATTTCAGCTTCCTAGCTCCAATAGTTCCAAAAATATGGGGGCTCATACATGCGCATGAGCCACGCATAAGCCGACGACGCGAAATAAGTTGACTTCATGCGCATGTATGAGCCCCCATATTTTTGGAACTATTGGAGCTAGGAAGCTGAAATTTTCAGAGCTTCATCCTACATGTATTCCTGGGTCGCCCTGCAAATTTCAGCTTCCTAGCTCAATTAGAACTGTTTTTAGACCCCTTCCATGGTTGAGCTACAGATTCAGGTCGAACGAGCGTGATTCACCCCCCCCCCCATATAGGCTTTATTTTTGGCCTTCCCGAAGGAATATTTTCATGGGACTGTTCCTGTGAGCAGGCATTAGGGTTAGGAAGGTTGTGTTAAAATTTCAGACTGATTGGACAAGAATCAAGAGATTCAGGTGGTTCACAGTTCGGGGTATTTTGCGCGTTTTACGCAAGCCTCGGGTTTTACGCCAATTTATGACCCCCTCTGGAGGAATTCCCTTTCCACCCCCAACACATATGAAAGAGTCTTATAGTCTTCATTTGTTTAAATTGTCAACTTATTCGGAGCATAACTTTGTTACTATTCAAGATAAGTAAATGAAACTTGGCATATGTATCAATCAGAAGAAGATGTGTCACATACAAAATTTGGGGCATGTGACCTGTTATTTGAGGGGTTAACACTATTTTTTAAATAATTTTGTGTCTAGAGCTTAAAGCGGCTATGTTGAAGACGACTTTGTCCCTAAATACACGCTAATATAAAAATGAAACAGGAAATCATCAATTGTTATTCTCATTATTATTGTTATTATTTTTTAAGCTGGTAAGGATGAATTCAGCTTCACCGATGATGATGAAGATGACTATTATGATCATACCCCTAAAAAAAAAATGGAGTACTAATGGTAATTTTCATATTTATGTAGAGTCAAATCTTGATATATTAAACACACAAATCACTTGCGGTAATGACTGACTTTTAATCTGAAACTTGGTTTACTCAATGGCTGTACAAATTAGCACCTGGTAATGATAATTCTTTGTCTTTTACCGAAATCAAAATGGACACTATTAAAGTTCGAAATATTGCAAATATGCATGAACAATAATTGTTTATTGTCACAACACTAAGTCCAGAATCTTTTAATTAATAATTTTTTTTAAAATATAACCTTGGTTAATAAAAATCGACTATAATATTTACCATTGTAATTGGGTATTACTCTCAGGCTAAAAAACTCTTTAAAAGCTAGTTGAGACTGACTTGGAGTATTACCATGGTTTTTTATGAGCATTTATCTTTCACTTTTTTGATTTTTTTAAATTTTTTTTATATTACAGTCAGTACTAGAGTAAGATGGAGTAAGGAAGAAGAGACGGAAATAAGACACTTCTTCAAAGAATATTTTGCAACGAAAGCCACTCCTGGGCGGGAAGCATGTGAAAACATTATAAAACAGATTAAATTTTTGAAAAGAAGGAGTTGGGAAACTCTGAAAAAAAAGGTCTGGAACATGATCAAAAAGAAGTGAATGTACATGTTGGACTAATACAGTCGATTTCACATGCAGGCTGAAGATGATACTTCATCAAGTTTATGATGTTATTTAATTGAATTACATTTTCAGGGTTCATCTAAATAATTATATAGTACAATTTCACCAACCAATGGGTAAATGTTGTCATACTGCTTGACCTAGATATGCCTTAATGCCAATGCCAACAAAATATCTCTTATATACAGGAGAGTTTCTGACAAATACAAACTCTGCAGCTTTAAGATTATATTTGAGAAACCATTGATGCCTCATAATCAGTTTGATGAATATGATATGAATATTTTGTGCTTGTTTTTATCCGGATTTGACACTACATAAAAGTGGAGGTCACTATATGCAGATTGAAGAGTTGGTTTTTGGACAAAACCGAAACGGAATTGAGATTTTATTTTAAACCCTTCAAATGCCATATTTTATTTTAATAAATGTATTTGAATCGCCAGATCTCAAGTATCCATGAATCTCAAAGTCTCATTGTCAATTTGCTGAAATAAAAAAACATGACCCTTGACATCCGGACAATATTATACTCTGCTGTGTTCAATTGCATATACACATGTAAAGACCAATTTCATGAAAGTATAAGCAGGGGAAATTGACTTACACAGCGCATGAGCTGACTGAGTGTAGCAAAGATTTTAGATTTTTATAAAATTTAGTGTGTAGGTTTCTATCCAAAAAATTTAGGAAGAATTCAAAACTGAGCACGATTCCACAAATATTTCCAGAGTTACTGCCCTTGATATACCGAGAATATATGTTAAAAGTGGCATGTGAACTCGATAGAGGTCACAGGGATTGCCAGTAAACAAATTTCAATATTGAAAAAAGGTAATTGCTTATAGGTTTTATACATGTATACCAAGTTTCAAAGCAATCAGAAGGTAAATAAGCGATATGTGAAGCACATTTAGGATCAAATAAGGTTTAATTAAAAAATTTCACTATCTAGCCAGTTAATTAATACCAACATGCTGCCTCAAGATAATCAATGCCACTATGGTGTATTGGTTGTAAATAATATCTCATATACTATGTATCACAATCAGTAACATTAAAGGCCCACCTGTTGAACCGTTTTAATCAAATTTGCAACTTGTTGATTTGTTGGTCTGATTTCAATTTTTAAAATTCTGAGATCGTATATACCAAGTATCAAATCAATAGATAATAGCAGTAAATAATCAAATTGGTGTAGCCTTAGTAGTGTATGACAATGGACATAAAGAATCATTACCAAGTCATATCTGTAAATGCAGCATATGCATAACAGTCTTAAAGAATGAACACGATAAAAATTCATATGAACAGGAAATAAAAATGATAAAAATACTAAAATAGCAAAACAAATGACTTCAACAAAGTCAAAACAAGAGTATATTACCATGCCAACGCCGTATTTAACACATTTCATACAAGTGTCATAAATCACTATTATATAACATAGTGAAGACATATTTTATACTCTTTTATCTTTCCTGTCAGATAAATGAACTTCAAATATATCTAGTTTTGATGCTTATTCTAATTAACCCCACCAATGCCATAGTCACATCAATCTGATAGCTTGATGAAATGCAACAGTCAAATACAAAGTGCAATATTTATTAGAAATTGGGCTTAACATGTATTTGATGTCAAACACAACAAAGTATAAAATTGTCCGGATGTCAAGGGTCATGCTTTAATTTCGTCAAATTGACAATGGGAAAAAAATCTGTAACATAACAAATATGTGAAATGTACAAAAATAGATAATAAAAGATCCTTTCAAATCTGTTGTTCATAATATAATACAGACTTATCTGAGAAAGTTCTTTGGCATCTCATGCAAACAACCTCACATATGAAAAAAGGTCTTCTAAAGTGGTTTTGACCAGTTTGTGTATTAGTAATACCTTTTTACATGTACTGTAGCTGCTTTATTGAAAACGCTTTTGAATTTCATATCTTTAATCAATAAAATTTTGAAAAAAAACCCCATTATATATAGTAATTGAATGAGATGAATATGTCATTTTCAGATATCCGACAGCACATAACTTGCATTGCTGTTTCTTTTTGATTGACAACCAATCACAATGCTTATTATAATGAAAGCATTCTAACCAGTAGAGCAAAAATCCTATCAGATCATTCCTCAGCGTTAAATGAATTTTCAACCCCTATTAATTGCCCTTGCCCTAATAGCTAAGTAACAAGTTCCAGTTGATTAAAACTTGGCTTAAAGCATTGTATCACTTACATGTAGACAGAGAATGTTACTGATTTTCAGCCCTTATTAATATTGTGATTAAGGGGAAGGTAATGTGATTGCATAGTTGTAAACTCTTGATGTATTCTAACATTTTCTACAAATTTGTATCCAATGAAGAACCAAATGTAGGAAGAAATACTCAACCATGAAAGCCTTGGACTGTAGCCCAACAATCCATGGACAGATTAGTTAACAACATAGAAAGACCACTTGTGACCACGCTTGAGTAAAATTGAATAATTCTCTGAGCTTTATGGATATCATTTACTGGTATTTACTCTCTGGCAACATTTCAAGGATGATTCCAATTATAATTTGATCCACAAGCGATCAAAGTTTCAATTCTAAGCAGTAGATGTAAATATGAGTCAGGTCAGGTTATACAACACAAGTAAAATTTGTTGGAAACTGTAGGCAACATATTGGAAATAGTCCGCATTTAAATTAGAAGAGCTTTGTGAAATTTTATCCCACCCTGGATAATTGGTGTCTGGGACAGTGTTACCCAACAGGTCTGGACAACCCACAACCCAATAAGGGTCGCATTGTAAGAAGACAAAAATATACCCAATAAGGTATGAAAACCTACCCAATAAGTGAGCCCAACAAGGATAGGGACAAAGTAGCCAACTTGTAGCCAGATGTTGGTCCGTCCGTCCGGACGTCCGTCCGGACATCCGTCCGTCCACAATTTGTTTGTGGACTCTCTACAGGTCACAATTCTTATCCGATTTTGACGAAACTTGAAATATAGGTTTATCCCCAAAAGATCTCGGCTGCTTTCGATATTGGCATGTATCGGATCAAAACTTCATGGATTATGGCCCCTGATTGTACGAAAAATCACGTTTTTAGCTTGTGGACCCTATAGAGGTCACAATTTTGAACCGATTTTGATGAAACTTGACATGCATTTTTGTAACCCAAAGATCTTGGTTCCTTTCGATATTTGCGCCTATCGGAATGTAATTTCCTGAATTATGGCCCCTGATTGTCCGAAAAATCACCCTTTTTAGCTTGTGGTCCCTCTGGAGGTCACAAATATTATTCGATGTAAAAAACCGTTTGATTATATTACCGTTACACCGTAAGGAAGGTTGAGTTCGAATTTCGGGAAAATAGGACGAAAATTGCCATACAAAATGGCCGCCGTTTGTACGCGAATACTGTTAAAAAATGGTATATCAAGGTTGTGGACCCTGTGGAGGTCACAATTTTAATTCGATTTTGACGAAACTTGAAATTCATGGTTATAACCCAAAGATCTTGGTTCTTTTCGATATTTGCGCATATCGGATCGTAACTTCCTGAATTATGGCCCCTGGTTATACGCAAAATCCCCCTTTCTTTAGCTTGTGGTCCCTCTGGAGGTCACAATTATTATCCAATTTAAAAAAACGTTTGATTATATCACCGTTACACTGTAAGGAAGGTTGAGTTTGAATTTCGGGGAAATCGGACCAAAATTGACAGCCAAAATGGCCGCCGTTTGTACGCGAATACTGTTAAAAAAATGATATATCATGGTTGTGGACCCTGTGTAGGTCACAATTTTAATTCGATTTTGATGAGGAAGGTTGAGTTCTAATTTCGTGAAAATCGTACCAAAATTGCCGGACGAAATGGTCACATTTCTAGGTTGTGTACCGTCACACCATAATCATTGTCGGTTTCGAATTTCATTAATATCAGACTGGAACTGACCAACTAAATGGCTGCTCCCAATACAGTATGAAATACAGGACTTAAAGATGTAGGAAAAATCACTTTCGGTATTGCTTGTTCTGTCCATCTCTCGAAAATGTGGGCGTATCCTGCCTGGCAGTGCCAGCCTATCTTTTCAAATGTCTTCTGTGACAATTGCTTTATTATGGTACAAGTCTTAACTTGAATTTCTGGGAGGTAATTATAGTTTCGCAAAGTTAAACTAGAAAGGGCAAAAACACTGAATCATGTTTTTTAGCTTGTGAACAGTGTAGAGGTCACAATTTTGAACCGATTTGGATGAAACTTGAAATGCATGTTTATAACCCAAAGAACTTGGTTCCTTTCGATATTTGCGTCAATCGGATCGTAACTTCCTGAATTATGGCCCTTGATTGTCCGAAAAATCGCCCTTTTTAGCTTGTGGTCCCTCTGGAGGTCAAAATTGTTATCCGATTTAAAAAAACGTTTGATTATATCACCTTTCCATGGTTATGAAGGTCGAGTTTGAATTTCGTAAAAATCGGACCAAAATTGACAGACAAAATGGCCGCCATTTGTACGCGAATAGTGTGAAAATATGTTATATCAAGGTTGTGAACAGTGTAGAGGACACAATTTTGAAGCGATTTGGATGAAACTTGAAATGCATGTTTATAACCCAAAGATCTTGGTTCCTTTCGATATTTGCGCCAATCGGATCGTAACTTCCTGAATTATGGCCCCTGATTGTCCGAAAAATTGCCCTTTTTAGCTTGTGGTCCCTCTGGAGGTCAAAATTGTTATCCGATTTAAAAAAACGTTTGATTATATCATTGTTCCATGGTTATGAAGGTGAGTTCAAATTTCGTGAAAATCGGACCAAAATTGACGGACAAAATGGCCGCCATTTGTACGCGAATAGTGAGAAAATATGTTATATCAAGGTTGTGAACAGTGTAGAGGACACAGTTTTGAACCGATTTGGATGAAACTTGACATGCATGTTTATAACCCAAAGATCTTGGTTCCTTTCGATATTTGTGCCAATCGGATCTTAACTTCCTGAATTGTGGCCCCTGATTGTCCGAAAAATTGCCCTTTTTAGCTTGTGGTTCCTCTGGAGGTCAAAATTGTTATCCGATTTAAAAAAACGTTTGATTATATCACCGTTGTGAAAATCGGACCAAAATTGACGGACAAATTGGCCGTCGTTTGTACGCGAATATTGTGAAAATATGTTATATCAAGGTTGCGGAACCTTATAGAGGTCACAATTTTGAACCGATTTTGATGAAACTTGACATGTATGTTTATAACCCAAAGATCTTGGTTCCTTTCATATTTGCGCCCATTAGATCATAACTTCCTGAATTATGTCCCCGGATTGTCCGAAAAATCGCTTTTGTTCTCTTTTGGTCCCTCTGGAGGTCAAAATTATTATCCGATTTAAAAAAACGTTTGACTATATCACCGTTACATGGTAATGAAGAGAGAGTTTGAATTACGTGAAAACCGGACTAGAATTGACGGACAAAATGGCCGCCGTTTGTACACGAATAGTGTGAAAATATGTTATATCAAGGTTGTGGACCCTATAGAGGTCACAATTTTGAATCGATTTTGATGAAACTTGACAGGTATGTTTATAACCCAAAGATCTTGGTTCCTTTCGATATTTGTGCCCATCGGGTCATTACTTCCTGAATTATATCCCCTGATTGTACGAAAAATCACCCTTTTTAGCTTGTGGTGACTCTGGAGGTCACAATTATTATCTAATTTAAAAAAAACCGTTTGATTATAAAAACCAAACAAATTCTAATGATTTTCTGATAATTCCTTAATATGCGACAACTCTTGTTGACTGCCCGGACGATTTGGCTGCTGTGTGGGCGTATGTTTCGTTGCCTGGCAACCTATTTTTTAGCTTGTGGTCACTCTGGAGGTCACAATTATTATCCAATTTAATAAAAAAAAACGGTTGATTATATCATCGTTACACTGTAATGAAAGTTGAGTTCGAATTTCGTGAACATCAGACCTAAATTGCCGAACA
The DNA here is from genome assembly GCA_948474765.1 of Patella depressa. NCBI lineage: Eukaryota > Metazoa > Mollusca > Gastropoda > Patellidae > Patella > Patella depressa. The sequence goes on from OX419719.1 coordinate 55,277,885, forward strand.
AAATGACTGCCGCTTTTACGCAAATAGTGTAAAAAATATGGTATATCAAGGGTGTGGCCTTATTTTACCTTGTTCTCTATCCATCCCTCTCAATAATAGGTAGCTTATCCTGCCTGGCAGCTGCTAGTTTTGTTTCTGTTTGTAGCCAGACAACCTATCTTTCTAGGTGCATTTTTTGTTGGAAGAAATATTTAAACAAGCGAATATACTGCATGTAGTCTGTATCACTAGCACAAAGCAACCCTACCCCCTTTAAACAGTATGCAGCCTCTCAATAGTTTTAAACAAAGATATAGAGGTTATAGTCTGTGAAAGTTATAGTCTGTGATGAATATATCATGAAATACCGATGGTGATTTATATTTTAAGATGGATTATGTAAGAATAAGATAAAGAGCTGACTATTCTCGATGTACTAGTTTGAAAATAGATAATGAAAAATTAATGTATTGAAAATTTTGACAAGAAGTCTTGATTGTCATTACTATGATAATAAACTACATGTATGTCTGAATTCTCCAATTTATTGTTGAATTACTAAATGGCTAAGCTTTTTTTTAATATCCATTTAAGAATGCAGCCATAAGTTGACCTGCAATAGACAGATTTATCCAGTTAAGGTATCTTTAAAAGAGAGTCATTTATGCAAGTGTGATCTTTTGTTACATGTTTTTAGAATTTGTTTTTGATTTTCAGGTGTAAAATAGCAGTTAAAGATTCAGAACCTAAATGTCCAAAGAATAAAGCTATGGAAATTGAAAAGGATAATGAGAAAGGCTGTGGATTACTTAGAAAGTCATCCAAATCTGTTTTTATTAAAGCTGCAAATGGAAACAGAGAACTTTTGGACATGTTGAAAGAGAAATTAAAGAGTTGTGTATTTGATGTTTGTCTAGATTCAAATGTCAGATGTGATTATTTCCAATCTGCAGCAGATGAACTTAATAGTATGGGCCCAGGAGTTGCTAACTGGAGAGCTGTAACCAACTGTCGTAAGTACACCTACAACATTAAATACTATTAACAAGAATATTAAGTGAACAATATTACAAACTGACTTTTATGCTAATTGGGTCATAAATTAGCCTAAATATTTCAATTTGTGCACTTTATTCTCAAGTGGGTGTCTTCACTGAAAGCCCAGTAAAATGTGATTGAATGGATATAATACTTTGGCTTTATGCAGTCGTCGTTGTTTGTATTTTAGAGGAGAGTGAAAGTTCCTAGGCAAATATGGAGTAACAGATAGGTTTATAAAGGGATACGAATATGTTGAGTAACAGATAGGTTTATGAAGGGATACAAATAGCCAAGTGATCATGCTTCAAGTAGAGACATCAATCTGATTGTCCGAAATTTGGAACACAATTACTTTTCTTGTAAATGAAGTAGAATGTTCAAACTGTGTACTGTTGTAGATGTCTATTAGATGAATGTCTTGACAGATTTCAATCATATGTACATTTTTCACTAAGGCTAAGTAGAGATCAATTTGATTGGTTGAAAACTTAATTAGAACCCGATAATTTTGGGATTAATTGGTGAGAGCAATGAAACTCTGAGTATAGATTCATTAAATCATTACCTTGACTGATGAGTTCAATGATGAGAATTTTCTGCTTAGGCTAAGGTGAGATAAGCAATTTGATTGGTCAAGACTTGGGAACAACTCTGCTTTTAATTGAGGTAGAATGTTTAAACTTGATGTAAATGTTCATTGCATTCATGTCTTGACTGACTTCAATGATTAATGTTTCGAGATGAAGCTAAGCAAATTTATTTAGTTAATGCTCGGGACAATTTTGATTCTAATTGATGGAGAGTGATGGAAATTATAGTTTCACTACCAGGTACTTCATGACCTTGACTGAGCTTGTGAACATTTTATGCTTAGACTTAGACTAAGTATAGATATTCAGTTTGATTGCTTCATATTTTTGAAAACGATAAGTGTGCAATTAATTAATATGTGTCATCTAATTATTTGGGGATTTTGGGAGGGGAAATAAGCCTGTTGGCTTGTTGGTTTAGCTAACCAATTACTTAGAGAAACTTCGAATACATTGTGTACAATCACTTTACTGAATCTTGGATTATTTTGATTATTTATAGAAAATAAATTGCATTTCTTTTCTTGCACAAAGTGATAACTCCTCTTTAGAAAGAGAAAATACTCATATATTTCATATTATTATATATGTAGCGCTGAAATGTAAAGGTGATTTGATACCACAAACCAATCCACCAGTTAAAGAAGCTACATGCATGGATCAAACACCATCCAGTGACGAAAATGTCGTTGGTGAAGTTTGCCGATGTCCAAATGATAAAGTGAGAAGTACCGGTAATAAATGTATTGATTCATCTGACTGCACGGGCTGTACATATCGAGGGTCTTTCATTCCGGTAAGAAATTTATTTTCATGCAAACAAAAGCCCATTTATTTTGATGTGCCCTGACTAAAATACAGATCTATATTTTGTTTCGTTTTTTTTTAATACTTTCGAGGGCTTACATTTGATTAACCAATCAGCATTGACGTTACAAGTGGATTACCCACAGTTCTGTGCAAAACATGTCTAAAGCTTGTCGTATCAGACTGTTTCATTGGCTAATCTTTCACATCATTCAGAACACGTCAATGATAACAACTCTCCAAGGTCCTCGTGTAGTAAAGACAAGTAATTTTTGAACTATAAAAATAAAACGAAATCATATCTGTGTTTTTATCAGATTGAGTATACAGAGACCTCACTATCATGCAGTTCACTGTGAACTATAGAGCATGGCCCATAAAATTTTACAAATGCAGTTAATGATGTACCAGCATCAGCTGTGTGGTGAATCTCAGTATGGTACTGGAATTTAGGATTTTTCAAATCAAAACTACAACTGCAGGTCACCCCACACAAACTGTATGTGATGTTTCCCAAATACTATTTTTTTTAATTCTGAAAATTTTCAGGCAAGGATTGTTTTTTATACGCCCATATTTTCATGTGGGCGTATGTTGTTGTTGTCCCTGTCCACCTGGACGTCGTTCCGTCCACAATTGTTTGTGAACACTCTATCGGTCAGATTTGAATGGAAATAATGTCAAAATATTGTCTATCAGGGTCTATCCAATTCTGATGAAACTTGAAATTCAAATTAATAACCCAAAGACCACTGTTCTTGTGTATATCGGATCGTAACTTCCTGAATTATGGCCTCTGATTGTATGAAATTTCTTGTTTTTAGCTTGTTGTCCCTCTAGAGGTCACAGTTATTATCTGATTTAAAAAAACGTTTGAATATATCACTGTTACACTGTACTGTTTGCTGTGTTTGAATTTAGCGAAAATCGAGACATCAATAACAAACTACATGTATTTGCAAAGCTTTGTGTTTCTACATCAAAGATCTTTCTTGTAAAGAGTGCTTGAAAGTTGAGTAAGTTCCCAACTGAAATCTGAGAATGCTTTCTGAACTTGAAATACATGTTAATAACCCAAAGATATTGGTTCCTTTTGATATTCGTGCATATTGGATTGTATCTTCCTGAATTATGACCCTTGATTGAACAATATATCACATTTTTAGCTTGTGGTCCCTATAGAGGTCACATTTTTATCCGATTTTAAAAAGCGCGTGAATACATCACTGTTACAAACTAAGATCTTGGTTACTTTTCGTAATCGTATAACCCGAACTTAACTTCCTGGATTATCGCCCCTGTTTGTTCAAAAAATAGCATTTTTAGCTTGCGGATTCTCTAGAGGTCATAATTTTTTTCTGATTTTAAAAACCGTTTAAATACATCACCATTCCACCATAATGAAGGTTGACTTAGAATTTCTGAAAAATCGAAATGAAACTGCCAGACAAAATGGCAGCTCTTTCTATGCATATTGTGTAGAAGTGTTTAATACGAAGATTGTGGACCCTCTAGAAGTCACAACTTTTATCCGATTTTGATGAAACTTAAAACATATCTTTATATCTCACTCCTCCTTGATATTTGCATATTTCAGGCCACGAGTTTCTGGATTATTACCCCTGATTGTACTAAAAATTGTCTTTGTTTTTAGCATGTTCTCTATCCATCTCTTGCAAAATGTGGGCGTATCCTGCCCGGCAGCCGCTGGTTTTAATGACAGAGTTCACAAAGTTTTTTATGATTTCATGTTACATGTATGTTTCAATGGCCATCAGTCTTGTCATGTTTCAATTGAAAAAGTCACACATAAACTGCACAGGTTTCTGGAGCATCCAGTAAAAGAAATCCAGAAACTACTGTAGTCTAGTCAATTAATGAAAAAAAGGGGGTCAACTCTCACAAAATTGCAAGAAAAGGTTTTTTGATGGTTTTTGATAGCTGTGAGTGCACTGAATGGCATCCTAAAAGTTTACCAAGATTGAAGCACCGGAAAGTACCGAATATTGAGGGTCAAATTTCTGGTTTTAAGTTATTTTTCTTTAAACGGTACAACTTCAGACAAACACAAAGTCGTCAATTTTTAAAAGATATGCATGAAACTGACGCCATACATTAGGTTGTCAGGGTCAAACTTTTAGATGGCATGGTTTTCATATATGTCTGATGCGCCCTTGAACCATTTTCAGGGATTTTATTACCCCAGAAACATGCTGCCCAGATTCTAAATTTACAAAGGGGCATGTACATTTTGGTGTCTAAATTAATGTTTTGGGGCCATTCTTTCATTTGAAGATATGGCCAGTGATGTTGAATAGTTCCTTATATCATTTTAGGGAATCTCCTACCCCAAAACATGTTGACACGAACCCAAATATATGTATATTCATAACTCTGTATTACAGCGTGATGCTGTATATATGATTTATAAGACACATGCATGGGGTTCTTTTCATTAACTGAGTAACTTTTGCTAAAAAAAAGTGCCTACCTCAGTTTGCTAGGCTATATAACGTTTTCACTTGCATCACATTTACTCTTATACTTTCTTAGAAACTCAAGGTAAGGCCAGCAGCAGATCAAAAAGCTGTGAAGGGGGTGGGGGTGCAAATGTACGACTCCATCCATAATTCCTCCCCACAATGAATGTCCCGGTAGAACATAGACCTTATTGCCAATGTAGTTGTTCGCTGATCTCTATCTCATCGGAAAGCAGTTTTATTGTCACAAAGTTTATGTCATATTCCGCCTGTCAATTCCACCTGATTTGTGAGAGTTGACAGAACATTTGTACAGTCTATCGCCCCACGACCAACTCACTAGTGATACAACTAACTGATAAGATAGTATAAGGCTATAGAGGAGTGTAAGAATCATGACATTATAGAAGCGCCGGTCAGATAGTGATAATATAGAATAAGACATGATGGGAGAATGATGACAATGAAATAGATCGCCCTATGCGCGAAAATAATTCAGATAGCGACGTATAACAACTGAGCTTTTAATTTAATTTTTGGGGACTGAAGCTGAGAGGACTTTGTCTCACGGGGCGATTACTTGGTCTCATGGGGCACCCCCACCCTAAATTTGCAACTTGGTATAGCCAAAGTTAAGTACATTATGCTGAATTATGGTACACGGGCCATTTGAAATAAGGGTGTGAATTTTCTTTTCTATTCTACCAAATGGGAACCCCACAGTGACATAATTTTTGCCACTTTACACGCCAAATCCCATTTCATTTATAACCTTACTTCAGATACTAAAGGTGCTATATTATGGTGAAGCAGTGCAGGTATAAAGTAAAGTCTATTCGTAAATTTGGGTTCTCTGTCGCATATGGGGAGAGGGAGGGGGGTCTAGAACGGTATTAATGAACAGTCAACACCATGAATATGACCTCATATGAAAGAATGAGTCCAAATGCATTAATTTATATATCGATTATACATTACATGTACATTGGTTAGGCAAATGTCAGCCGTCTTGATTTCACCAGATTTTACTGCTTTAAGGAACCATTGAACAACATGGAACATATCGTCCGTCAAATGAAATAATGACCCGAAAAACATTAATTTACAGGGTTTTGAACCAAACAGTTGTACATTGATTTGGCGAAAGTCGGCCATCTTGGATTTACTAATCTCTCCCTCCCCCCTTATTAGGAACAAGTAACACTACTGGCTATATCTTCAAATAAAAGAATGACCTCAAAGGCATTAAATTATATATTCGTAATACATTTATAGGGTCTTAAACCAACAGTTTAGGGTTTTCTTGTACATTGATTAGGCAAATGATGGTCATCTTGGATTTTACCACTTTCCGTGCACAAAATTTGGTAAACTTTCAGGATTTTTAAAGTATAACTAAATAAATGCAAAAATGTATAAAAATGTTTTCTTGTAATTTGTTGGGGGTAAAATCATAAATTTACTGGTTGCATAATACAATTCACATACTTTAAGATGGTAGAATTATTGGCAGCACATTACGAAATGAAAGTGTTACTTGTCTTAGTGATTAGCTAGGACAGCGAGGAAGCGATATTGACTTTATGGTGTCTGCATCACGTCTGAGTGATGTCTAAATTGCAGATCCAATAGGGACAAATTTATACCTCAAAAATAATGAATTTGATGAGTAACAAGTTCCAAGATGGAAGAAACATTTTTTCTTTGTAACTATAATTTACGTCATTGACTTATTTATCCTTGAGATAATCTGTTTTAGCAGGGGCAATTGCAATGAATGCACCAGAAATCACCTTCAGCCTCATGAAATCGGGTCGATAAGTGTCCATTACCTTGTATTTTTCATATCATGTTCTAAATGATATTATGATTGACATAAAAATATATAAGTGTCCATTACCTTGTATTTTTCATATCATGTTCTAAATGATATTATGATTGACATAAAAATATATATAAAAAAAACTTTTGTGTGGCAGTGATCAAATTTGGCATCATCTTATTAAGAGAATAATTTGGAATTATCAGCATGCCACTGGCTTGATGTGTCAAGCTTGTATATTTAGTGATTATCAAAATTAAAGTTGGAATCATAATCGAATTTGATAACAATAAGAGAATACTTGTCAAAATGTTGTGCTGTGCCTGTAAACCAGTGATTGTATTTCCATATAAACTTTGTTATGATTTATATGCAATCGCTAAATGCCACTCAAGGATTATAGTCAGCTAAATCTTTATATGTATTCAGATTACGCTTCCAACATTAATTTTGATAATCACTAAATATACAAGCTTGACACATCAAGCCAGTGACCTGCTGATAACCCTGAATTATTCTTTATTTGTACCGGCTAAAAAGAGATATTGATAATCCCTGCCGTAGATCGAAAGTAGAGGTTATATGCCACCTTTCAACACCAAAAACAACAGAAAATATCAACTCAAAGTATTTTCAAATCTATGTTGATTATTTACATGTACCTTCGAACAAGATTTTGCAATTTACGGTAAATTATTGAAATAGTTCCAGAACAAGATTTAAAATACAACAATTCGAATCATAAAATGAAATTCAGCCATTTTCCAGTTGCAATAGATCGTAGAAGGAATTCCTTTTAATGTCAATGATCCAGTGTGAAACTGTTGCTGGAGGCAGCTATGATTGTTTACCGCGGATGACGTGAACGGTGTGTACAACATCTTAATTTTTTCAAGAACTCATCAAGGTCGGGGTAACCAGTTCTTTAGCCATAAATAATTCCTTTGTTTCTGCTTTTAGGTCACCATTATTATGCAAGTTATATGTCTAAGTCTGATTAAGATCTTCTTATCTTGTATGCAGGTTGATGGTGTTATTATTGGCCATAATTGTTTTACAAAAACAACCTGTAAATGGGATGCAAGCACTATGAAAGCGTATGTAGATACTGCAGTTCTAAGTTGTGGAGAAAATACTGAGTGTACAAACAATAAATGTGTTTGTATGGCAGGTTATTCAAGGAAAGATGGAAAATGTAAGTACATATTTTCTCTCTAGATTTTATAAGGAGTGTTCTTTAAACTCTTCTTGTCAGGGGCGGATCCCGAGGGGGGGTTTGGGGGGTCCACCCCAATCCCGCCCCTCACCGCAATCCCGCCCCTCCCACCCCCACCCCTCACCCCCGCACCCCACCCCAGCTCAGCTATATGAAAAAATAAATAATGCCTTGCAAAAATGAAATTACATCACAAAGTGATCCTACATCAGTATAAAAATGATTTCTCTGTTTAAATAGCTCAATTTGTATGTATGCCTATGTAATTTAAAGACAATGATAGCAGATTTCTGTAACAGAAACCTGGCAAACCCCCTCCTGCAAAAAATTCCTGGACCCGTCCCTGCTTGTGGGTTGGGTGGTCTCGTGGTTTAACATGTGCATGTGAAATCATAGAATCTGTCATTGAGTCAGGTGGTATATTCTTTGGTTGCACATGACAAGGAGTAGGGTCACCTGCCAAACCACATGGGTTTTCTCTGGGTTATCCGGTTTCCTCCCACTGCTAAAGACCCCTACACGCAAGTTAATCATTGAAATAGAAAATTGAACCATTTGTTAGTCCCAAAGTTTGTGTCGAGGGGATGTTAAAACCCATTTCCCTTTCTCTCTCTTTGCTCTTCTAAAATTTATATTGAATGTGTCATGAAGATTTTTGAAAAAAGGACAAATTTTATATGCCCTGTTTAAATGTAAAGGTATACTGGTGTTACCACTGCCTGTCTCTGTCTGTCTGTCTACTTTGTAAAAATGCTATAGGACAAAAGTATGAATTTGCAGGAATTGATCTTCAAAGACCAAACAATCCTTGTGATCGTCTAGAATTTATCTCTAAAAGTCTTTCTTCTTCACGTTGTGTATTTCTTCTTACTGTTTTTCTTAATACGTTTGTCTTATCAGGAACAACAATGCAATAGTTCGTTTTCAAATTTTATATATATCAAGCTGGATACATACAAGCTTAGTATAGTTTACAATTCTAACTAAAGTCATTCTCAACCACGAGTTTTCTGCTGTCTTGGAACTCAGATGGTATTCTCTCTGGAATCTAAATGTAGTCTAGTCTTAAAGCTATAATATAGTTTGTTTTATAGCCTTATCAATATCATGAAGATACATGCATGTTCATGACCATGAACCTGTGCAATCTACGAATATGATTGGTTAATTTAAGCCAAATGACGCAATAGGAAAATATGGTTCTATACCTCTTTTTATATAACAATATGTCAGTCATTGACTAAGTTGATTTTAGTACATACCTACATATATTATGTGAATCTACTGACTTGCCAAAGATATTAATTAATAAAACATTAAGCCAAGTTATTTCTCGATTCCTTATCAATAAATTGAAAACAATGTTGCAACGACGATAGTGCTACAGTACTGCACTGGTGTCCCTACCACTAACTAGGATTAAAATGTAAATGGTCCAGAATTAAACATTATATTTACTGTATTTTACATAGAGCATCAGGAGCCTCCAGACAACAGCCCAGTAAGAGTGCCTATGTGTTAAGACCTTGCATTGCATTTTAAAAGATCAGCTGACAATTTGATGAAATAAAAATGACTATCTATATTAGGGTTTTAGTTAATGTTGCTATGAAGAAAGGGTGTTAAAAAGAAAATAAAGAAAAAAAAAATAGAAAGAAAAGTGAAGAGGAAGATGGGGACATAATTACAGCGGAAGCGGGGGTAGAGATTTGAATTAAAAAGAAGCTTGGGACACAACGCTAGAAAACCAAAAAAGCCTAACACGCACCAAAAACTAGTCAAGAATAGTTTTATTATAGTATTTGTAAATTCTCAGATAAGGCTGGGTTACTTATGGATTAGAGGGTTAGAGGGTGATCAAACTAGTGGTAAACATTTTTAGCAGGTAAAGTTGTGATAGTGATTTCAAAGAATGAAAGCACCTTCATTTCAGAGATTTGAAGCGTTTAGTTAGAGCTCTATATTTTGTGAATGACTGAGAGTACACAGATGTTATTATTTTTATTGCGTATCAATATATAAACTTGTAAAGTGAAGGCATTTTTTTTTTATTTTTCTTAGGTGTTCAAGATCGAAGTGCTATCAAATGTGCTCATGGCTTTGTAAAGAAAGGATCCAAATGTTACAAACTCTTGCATAAAAAAGCAAAATGGCATGAGGCTGCATTGGCTTGTGCTGGACAAATTGATGGTGGCCGATTGGTTAGATATGATACAGCTGAAGATAAAACCTTCGTAACTGAACTAGCTTCTAGAATCTCAGGCAGATTAAGAGGTATGATTAAAAATGTTGAAGATTCCCCCCCATAAGGCACAAAAGAAAAACATATTCAGATCATTTATTCTTTGATTAAGTTGACTATAGAAGTGTCTAATTCACTGGATGTGTTGAATTGTTTGGTGGGGTGATAATTTGTATCAGTCTATACATAAATCTAGATATTTTGTGTCCTACAGCTGAAACTGTAATCCAAAATCTACACTAAAATGTAATCTTTTGAAACAAGCCCTTGATATCTGAATGTTGACCATAAAAAGGGTTATAGATAACATGTAAGAAATCCAATGATTATTAAAATTATGTGTTTAGAAAGCTACCGAAATGCGGTTACCTTATTTGATTTTTGTTATAAAAAACTGTATGATGTTTGATTTAAAGCTAAAGAAATAAGGATGCGATCTATGAAAAAACGAAGAGGTCGAGGTGTTTCAAGTAGCTATGGTGAGATAGCACATCAAAAAAGCACATCTGTTTATACTTTTTCAATTTAATATTGCACCACACCCCCATCATGATCTTTATACACCCATATATTTTTGCGTTCCTTGTTGTGTCCATCCCTCTGTCTGTCGTCAACAATTTCTTCAGACTACGTTTATCCTTACAACTTTTTGAAATTTAGATAAGTTTACATCAATGAGATTTCTAAAGTTATGGTCCTTGTTCACTTTGTATAATCTCTTTTGAACACTCTTGTATCAAAAGTTGTCATATCTGATCTGCTTGAAAATTTATATATAATATGTTGTTTCAAATTAGTGAAACGAAGAATCCTACCGATTTTAAACACATACTGATTAAGAGGCCTTGCTCACTTTGTAAAATCCTGCAATTCTCTGGTATCAACAGTTACCGTCCAATCAACTTGAAATTTATACCAATATTCAAATTAATGAGGGAGTATTTGAGCTACAAAAAATACATGCATTGTTAAAATTAATGAAACAAAAAAGCCCATTTCCTTTATTCACTTCTAGAATTATGGCCCTTGTTCACTTTGTAAAGTCGTAGTGAAACACAGAAACCTATTGTATTTGAAAAAATTGTGCTTAAATTGAAATTTTGTATGCACTGTTTAAATTATTTATATGCATTTTCAGAAATTTCTGCAATGGAAAGTTTCCTTTTTCACAGGGTTTTGGATGGCCGAATGGTTAGCATGTGCGCTGTATCATAAAGCCTGTCATTGAGTCAACTGGCCTGTGACAAGGAGTAGGGTCGCCTGTTCAATCTTGTAGGTTTTATCTGGGTCCTCCCGTTTCCTCTCACTGTTAAAGACCCCTAGGCACAAGCAAATTATTGAAATAAATTAAACCATATGTTAGTCCCGAAATGACCTAGTTTGAATCGAGTTGACGTTAAAGCCCATTTCCCACTGTCTCTCTTTACTTTTTCACAGTTCTAAAGTTGTGGTTCTATCACTATGTATAAACTTGTGAATGCTTTGATAATTATAGGTTACTTGAAGATCCATAATGCGACAAAACTTTTGAACTGCTCAAACAACTTGGCTGCTGTGGGCTTATGTTTCATCGCCTGGCTACCTATATTTTTTTTATTATTAGCTCAAGAACCACATACAATATGCACATATGTTTTTTTATCTCTAACAGTTGCACGAAATAACTGTATTTCCATGTTTTGATAACTTTTGTTGTCTGTCTGTACTGGGAGTCACAGTGACTAAGGGCACTAACTCACATACTAAGGGATCCCCGTGTCGGCCAAGAATGTTCCTCTGGTATTTTTCAGCATGAATTTCCTTTTTCACATGGAGAAATTCTGTGATTGCAGAGTAGGACTTTTGTAGAAAGAATAAAATAGAGAGCTATCAATTAAGATCATACCCCCAAAAATGCAGATATTGTGAACAGTTATTCAGTTTAGACTGGATAACCTGCTCTAATATGTCTCCTACATTACTCCTTTTCTGACTTGCATATAGATTACAGCAGGTTATCCAGTTTTACATCTTGCACACGTCTTTTAAATGGAGATTGTAATCATTTTAAAATCTGGTTTCATAGGCCATGCTAACAATATGCTGCAAATACAGATCTATTTTTGGTTTCGTTTTTTTATAATTTCAATTGCCTCTACTACGACACTATGACACTGATTGGTTAATCAAATGTCTATGATTTAAGTGGGATACTACATGACAAATCTCTTCGTAACAGACCATTTCATTGGCCAATCCCTCACTCCATCAAGAATGCAAGTTATATAACAACTTTTCCAGATCCTAGTGTAGTAAAGACAGGTAAAACGAAATTTGGAACTATAAAAAATGAAACGAAATAGGACCTGTGTTTAAATGAGATTGCTGTGCTATATGAAAGAAAATCCTGATAAGCTTTCTCAATCAACACCGTGGATCAAACCTGTTAATTTACTATTCTATTTCTGCTCTTGCAATGATTATAAGATTTTAATGTGTAGCCATTTACATTCTTAACTTTGCTATTTTCATCTATCTCTTTTTATAACTTGTTGGTGTTGGCAATTGGATTTTTTTTCGTGGCAGTATTTATTTTATATATATATAGCAATAGTGAATGGTTGTAATATGTTTCATATATTATAGTATAATAATAATACCGATTTGCTTCGACAGGTTTCAATATAATTTCATCAGGAAGCCATTGATAATGATAACGTTGCAAGGTTACGCTTGTGACGATGGAGGTATATTACATTGCATGATTGAATGAATTAATGAATGAATAGTGATGAATAAATAAACAAATAAAATATGTACATACACAAAAACATTAGCACAACCCTTAAGCTGCACTACAGTTCTAAAGCTGCACTACAGTTCGTACAACTGTAAAGCTGCAATACTTTTTTTCATAGTGAACATTGAATAGATAAAAGGTATGCCAACACAAACTGATTTAAATGCTGGTTTAATAACAGTATACTAACTTTTCATCTGTCTTGGGACTATTCATAAATAATGTCATATAAAAATTCTATGATCTGCTCTTAACTTGTATATATATGAAAATTAGAATATTGAGTAAAGAAATACAGTACTATGCGGCTAGCACTTTTTGTTCCATCGAACCTCTTCAGGCTTTAATATCATATCATAACTATATAAACAAAAATAAAAATACATAGATTTTAAAGTTTCTAAATTTAACTCTCAGTATTATATACCAAAAAATAGCAAGATTTGCATGGAAAAATCTATATTTTGATTTACATATTTGCCAACATTTTCCGGCCTTATAGTGTCTTCAGGGCTATGTACAAAAGACAATAAAGTCACTTAGTTACATGATAGCACAATGTTAGAAAGAAAACATAACTCCAGTGTAATCCAATCAAGGCTGTGGTTTATAATCAAATTTATGTTCATTTCACTCGCATTGATTTGGGCTATATTTAAGATTTAAACAAAAAAAAGTGAATGTTTTGATTAGCTTCTTATATTAAACATTCACAATTGGCATCAAATACTTGGAAAACTATTTCTCGGAAATGACAAAAAGTAGAAAAACAAATTAGATATAGGACTGCTTTTGATCTCATTTCTCCCCTTCATCACTATATACATGCAACCAGGACACCTTTACCGGAGTTAATCTTCCCAAAATCAGCAGCCCGACTTATAACTCCGGATAAATAAAATAAAGACATTTTTGGGTAGCAGAGTCGAAGCCACCTAACCGACTACAATTTACAATAATAATATACAATATACAATAATAATTAAACAATAGATCAATATATTATACATAATATCACCGCCATACATCAATAATACACCACTTTTCAATATACCTACAAATATATAAAAGACAAATTATATAATGAATTATAACTTTTCAAAACAGGGTCAGTAAAACACTATGATAAACGAATGTGAACTGAACTTGGTGGCGGCTTCGACCTGAATGACTAAACCTATACAAACACGTACACATGCGTGTATTCATACGCCCCAGATGAGAAAATATTTTCCTTCTTATTCACTCAATCCGCTCAAACAAAGGAAAATACAAATCAATGCTAATGGTGCATGTTTATAAAAGAAATGGATAAGAATTGTGAAATTGCCTATAATGGTGAAAATTAGAAACTAATGTTTGATTATGACCTATATTGTTTTAAACTTACGTGAAAGTTACAAATTAAGATATCGAAAACGCTAAAATTAAAAAATATCTATGAAAATGTTAAACATTTATACTGAAATAATGTGGAAACACACTTCTATATTCAAGGTTCTACATTTTATGCACAGCTACAAGTGCTTTCAAAAATCTATCATTCATAATAAGAGATTGATATTTGGTACCCCAAATGTATTAATCCAAACAAAATATAGTCTGAAACCCTAATAATAAAGTTAAGTGTGCAACCCGCTATAAAGGGTCTACAAAAAGATGGTATTGTTTCAACGTCAGATTAACCATGGTGGGGGCCCTGGGACCTGGAACATGTGGGGGGCCTCTGACCACTGACCGCGTATGTGTGGCCGGCGAGCGGCAAAGGCGTGAAGCCCTGGAGGGGGGGGGTTCTTCCCCCAGGAAATTTTCAGAAATTGGAGGCCGGAAACGTGATTTCCTGGCATTTCAGGCACTTGTGACGGAGCCATTTAGAAGTACATCCCCCAGAAAAAAATAAAATTCCGCCACAAAATTAACGCGTTCTGGCGTTATTTCAGTGGACCAATTTATGCGAGTGCTATGAAATGATGGCTGGAGTCATTGAGCCTGTTAAATCCGCCACTGTAAGTGAGCAGATATACATCAAACCTAATTTTGAAGTCTCTCACTTGATTCGGAATCGTATTATATCCTCCACGATGATTTGATGAATGGAGGCCGTAACGTTATGACCACGCCAGACTCGATTTTTGACGAACGTCTGAAACTGTAAGTACCAAATGGTAATACGAGATTTAATCAACAGTCCCAGGGACTTCCGATGGAGGGCCCTCAGATCATCGGAGGGGCCTTGTCACTAGGTCACCGGCCTTTGGAATCCTCGGTCCGATTATGCTCGAGGCGCGCAACTGTGGTTAATCCGGCGTTGTATTGTTTTAGCCACCAACAAATTATATGATAATGTCCATGCATTTATTGAAAGTAACATTTGTATCTTGTAGTTTTCTGGATGAGTGGTAATACTGCTAGATTGGATGCAAGACATAGTCCAAAGCTATTGTCACAACTAGATGTGCCACAATATCTTGATCAGTTATCTAATCGAGTTGGTTGCGTATATGGTGAATTTAAAGTCAGAGCAAATGGTCGCAGGTCAGGTAAGAGATACAAGAAAAGATTTAATATAAGAGCAAACAAGAGACGATCAAGGAGAAACAGAAGTAATACACGCAGATCAAGGAGAAACAGGAGGAAGACACGCAGATCAAGGAGAAACAGAAGAAGGAAAAACAAGTCACGTGGATCAAGGAAAAGCAATAAAAAGGCACGCAGATCACAGAAAGGCAATAAAAAGGCTAGCAGATCAAGGAGAAACGGAAAGAAGACAAGCAGATCAAGGAGAAACGGAAAAAAGGCAAGCAGATCAAAGAGAAATGGAAAGAAGACACGCAGATCAAGGAGAAACAGAAGAAATATACGTAGATCAAAGAACAGCAATACAAAAAAGCGCACATCAAGGAAAAACAGAAACAAGTCACGTGGATCAAGGAGAAGCAATAAAAAGGCACGCAGATCACAGAAAGGCAATAAAAAGGCTAGCAGATCAAGGAGAAACGGAAAGAAGACAAGCAGATCAAGGAGAAACGGAAAAAAGGCAAGCAGATCAAGGAGAAACGGAAAGAAGACAGGCAGATCAAGGAGAAACAGAAGAAATATACGTAGATCAAAGAACAGCAATACAAAAAAGCGCACATCAAGGAAAAACAGAAACAATTCACGTGGATCAAGGAGAAGCAATAAAAAGGCAACCAGATCACAGAAAGGCAATAAAAAGGCTAGCAGATCAAGGAGAAACGGAAAGAAGACAAACAGATCAAGGAGAAACGGCAAAAAGGCAAGCAGATCAAGGAGAAACGGAAAGAAGACAGGCAGATCAAGGAGAAACAGAAGAAATATACGTAGATCAAAGAACAGCAATACAAAAAAGCGCGCATCAAGGAAAAACAGAAACAGTTCACGCAGCTCAAGGAGAAGCAATAAAAAGGCACGCAGATCACAGAAAGGCAATAAAAAGGCTAGCAGATCAAGGAGAAACGGAAAGAAGACAAGCAGATCAAGGAGAAACGGAAAAAAGGCAAGCAGATCAAGGAGAAACGGAAAGAAGACAGGCAGATCAAGGAGAAACAGAAGAAATATACGTAGATCAAAGAACAGCAATACAAAAAAGCGCACATCAAGGAAAAACAGAAACAGTTCACGCAGCTCAAGGAGAAGCAATAAAAAGGCACGCAGATCACAGAAAGGCAATAAAAAGGCTAGCAGATCAAGGAGAAACGGAAAGAAGACAAGCAGATCAAGGAGAAACGGAAAAAAGGCAAGCAGATCAAGGAGAAACGGAAAGAAGACACGCAGATCAAGGAGAAACAGAAGAAATATACGTAGATCAAAGAACAGCAATACAAAAAAGCGCACATCAAGGAAAAACAGAAACAATTCACGCAGCTCAAGGAGAAGCAATAAAAAGGCACGCAGATCAAGAAACAAAAGCAAATCACGCAGATCAAGGAAACAGAAAAAAAGAGGAAGGAGATCAAGGAGAAGCAATGGAAAAAGAGGCAAATCCAGAAATAGGTCAAGGGGATCAGGGGCAATTGCAGGTAATATAATAATTAGTCATTTATGTTCTCTGACCTTGAAATGTAACCATATATTGCCAAGCCTCAAGTTCTTGTGAGCACTCTTCAGACAACATTTATCATCCAATGATTTTGAAAATATGTTGTTTACAGTTGTAAGATGAGGAGACCTATGGTGTTAATAAATTCTATAAATAAAGATGTTTAAAGTTCCAATTTCACATTTTCTAAGAAAGTCAAAACATAATTATTTCTATGTCTTTTGCTCAAAAGGTTGTCAACTCACTATTATACGGTCCTGGGCAAAATTTTTGGGGCATTATAAAGGGTGACACAGGGTGATTGAGGAAATAGTTACTCAATTACCTCCCTTGTTTTCCCATTCCTCTCCATGGACGGCCATCTTCAAACGTTTGAATTTGAAGTTGAAAATGATATTTTTGCCAATTTCTCAACTGGCAGTATGGAATTATAGGATTGATAGGATTATTCTTTAACAAGGTAGGACTGTTTATAGGTTCAATCTATTTTGGGGCTTTATTTTAATACATTTTAAAAATATAACTTAAAAAAATGCTATTGGAGCTTTAAAATAAAGCAAACCTAATAAACTGATTTCTGATAATTTAAAAAAAAAATGCTTTAAGGATCCAAATATGTTTATTAAGTCTTTAATAATTTGGTCATGATTTTGATATAGTACTATAATGTTCATTTGTCACATTTCGAAGAAAGTAGGGTTTCTTAAAGTGGTTTTGTCTCTCTGTCACACTTTTTTGAGACACAATAACTCTGCTTCATGAAGCTAGAATATTCCAACTTCGTTTAGGTGTTTATTAAGTGAATACCTTAACTGAGTTTGATGATGAACTCTATCTAAGATTAAGATGAGATAAGTAATTTCATTGGTTTAGGTTTTGACACACAATAGCTTTGCATCTAATTGGTTGAAAGAATTGAATTTTGGTGTGTGCATTTTCTGCTGAGGCTAGTTACTGTAGAGAAGCATTTTATATCGTTATGCTTTACAGAAAGATAAATGTCCAATTAATTGATATGTGACATCTTTTCATTTTATGATTGAGGCAGGGAAGATTAGCTGGCTTGTTAACTGTTCAGTTACTTTTCTTATATTTTGTAAATAGAAAAAAAAAATTAAGAATGCTATTTATTGTTTTTATACGCCCACATTTTCATGTGTACGTATTATGCCGTCGCCCCCATCTGTCCGTCCATCCACAATTTGTTTGTGGACTCTCTACAGGTCACAATTCTTATCCGATTTTGAGGAAACTTCAAATATAGATTTATCCCCATAAGATCTCGGCTGCTTTCGATATTGGCATGTATCGGATCGAAACTTCATGGATTATGGCCCCTGATTGTACGAAAAACCATGTTTTAGCTTGTGGACCCTATAGCGGTCACAATTTTGAATTGATTGTGATGAAACTTGACATGTATGTTTATAACCCAAAGATCTTGGTTCCTTTTGATATTTGCACCCATCGGATCGTAACTTCCTGAATTATGGCCCCTGATTGTCCGTAAAATCGCCCTTTTTAGCTTGTGGTCCCTCTGGAGGTCAAAATTATTATCCGATTTTAAAAAACCGTTTGATTATATCACCGTTCCATGGTAATGAAGGTTGAGTTCAAATTTCGTGAAAATCGGACCAAAATGGCCGCCGTTTGTACGCGAATAGTGTGAAAATATGTTATATCAAGGTTGTGGACTCTATAGAGGTCACAATTTTGAACCGATTTTGATGAAACTTGACATGTATGTTTATAACCCAAAGATCTTGGTTCCTTTTGATATTTGCACCCATCGGATTGTAACTTCCTGAATTATGGCCCCTGATTGTCCGTAAAATCGCCCTTTTTAGCTTGTGGTTCCTCTGGAGGTCAAAATTATTATCCGATTTTAAAAAAACGTTTGATTATATCACCGTTCCATGGTAATGAAGGTTGAGTTCAAATTTCGTGAAAATCAGACCAAAATTGACGGACAAAATGGCCGCCGTTTGTACCCAAAAAGTGTGAAATATGGTAGATAGGTTGTGGAACCTGCAGAGGTCACGATTTTAAATCAATTTTGATGAAACTTGAAATACATGTTTATAACCTAAAGATCTTGGTTCCTTTCGATAATTGCGCATATCGGATCATAACTTCCTGAATTATGGCCCCTGATTATATACGAAAAATTGCCTATATTAGCTTGTGGTGCCTCTGGAAGTCAAAATTATTAACCGATTTAAAAAAACATTTGATTATATCACCGTTACGACCTAATAAATGTTGAGTTCGAATTTCGTGAAAATCGGACCAAAACTGACAGACAAAATGGCCGCCGCTTTTACACGAGGTTGTGGACCCTGTAGAGGTCACAATTTTAATCTGATGTTGATGAAACTTGAAATGCATGTTTATGACCCAAAGATCTTGGTTCCTTTTGATATTCAACGGATAATATCAGATCGTAACTTCCTGAATTATAGCCCCTGATTGTACGCAAAATTGCATTTTTTAGCTTGTGGTTCCTCTAGAGGTCTCAATTATTATTATCCAATTTTAGAAATAATATTAAATGTTTCGTATACTAAACGTTAGCATGGGGCACAATTTTATAAAAACCTAACAAATTCTAATGATTTTCTGATAATTACTTAATATGCGACAACTCTTGTTGACTGCCCGGACGATTTAGCTGCTGTGTGGGCGTATGTTTCGTTGCCTGGCAACCTATTTTTTTACCTTGTGGACCCTATGGAGGTCACAATTTTATTCTGAATTAAAAAAAAACGTTTGACTGTATCCTCGGTACACATTAATGATGGTTGATGAGTTTGATTGAATTTCTTGAAAAATCGATAATTGAACAGCTAAATCCATATTATTAAATGTTATGTATACTAAACATTAGCATGGGGCAGGACTTTATAAAAACCAAACAAATTGTTATGATTTTCTGATAATTACTTAACATGCCACAACTCTTGTTGACTGCCCAAACAATTTAGCTGCTGGTGGGTGTATGTTTCGTTTCCTGGCAACCTATTTTTTTGACAGGATTTGGCAATCGTCTTCAGGGTACATTCAGTGTTAAAATCAACGCACATTGCCATCATTTGAAGTATCCTTTGTGTGAATATGGTAAGTAACTTCTTGTAAATTTGATTGAATTCCTTTTAGTTTGTAATTAAAGGTTTTAAATTGTAGACTTCATAAATTCAGCATACTCCAATTAATACATGTACATTCTGTTATACAGTGTTAATTTTTGAGTCTTGACATACAAAAAATACACTACTTTTTTGATTTAGATATCTGTAAAGTGCTCATGGATGGTTAAGGTCTTAATCTAGCCCTGGTAACATTTATTTGATACTATCTAGACCATTCCACATGTTGATGAAAAATTTGATAAATTTACAATTCTGCTAACACTACATCTGTTTTTTGTGTATTTGTGTCACTTGATTGTGTTGTCTTTGCCGGGAATGTGAGATTAGCATATATTTATGGTTCTGGAACGAGGCTCAGCTACTCATACTCATTCTTTAAAGAGACAATTTTCAGTTTTTCAAATAACAAAACTTTTATGATATTTCAAACTTTGGATGATTTTTTTTATTGGAAATAATCTTTATAGATCCTGTTGAAGTTCAGAAAAGAAAGAAGGTATTAGTTAATGGAGGTAAACCTTTAAGGCGCTCAAATAACAAATACGAATTAACAGCTAAACAAGCCATCATCAGATTGGTAAGTTAACTCACTATATAACTTACTATATGAATAATTAAAAATATGAAATCTGTAAGTTCTTTACTTAAAGTTTCATGTGGTACCAAGCGACAGTCTCCGCTAACAACAAAGCAGAAGAAACCTACATAGGCCTCACGGAGGGCGCTTTTAAAACTAGATTTAATAACCATACTCATTCTTTTAGAAACACTAAGCTGAAAAATAGCACAGAATTGAGTAAATATATACGGAAACTAAAAGACCATAATATTAAGTACAGCATCACATGGAAATTTCCAAACCGTACAGCCCTCCACAAAGAGATGCAACTTATGCATATGGGAGAAATACTTTATTATTTGCAAACCAGAACTTTTCTCCTTAAATAGATGAAATGAGCTTGTTTCTACATGCAGGCATCTTCATAAATATTTACTGCAGAACTTTAAACCATAGCACATCATGTGTTGTATTTTGCTTTATATGTTAAGGAACCAAAGTATGTTTTTAGAATTGCCCGGTTTCGCCTTAATGTAAATTGTGTCAGTAGGACATACAATGTAAACTACATATATTAAATTTACTAGCCGACAACATTTAAATCTTGGTTCATCAAAGACATGGTTGTTTTAGTAGTTATAATTCAGTAATACCTTTCTTGATTAATTTGTTATGTTTTGTTGTATACTGTTGACGTCATGCACGCCAACCGTTACCATGCCTCTAGTAATCAAACTTCATGAGTGTACCACATGAAATTTTAAGTAAAGAACTTAAAGGACAATATTGGTGCCAGTCATTATCACATATGTGATAGAACTGATTAAACACTTTCCAAATATAATATTAACACAGAGATCATTGCTACAATAGAGGAGTAATAAAGGATTCATGAATCGGAAGTGACGGACGCCAAAGGAAAACACGAGTTATCTCTCTATGTGAATGACTGAAGTGACGAGTGATGACCGATAAACGGCCGAATTTCTGCTCACTAATAATTCCTTCGAAGACAAAAAGTTGTTATATGGGACCGCAAGAGGTTATCTGACGATACAAAAAAGTAATTAAGTGTCATAAGATAAGAGAACACGGGAAAAATAGAAATACTCCGTACAGCCCCTTGTTTTTATTCATTCTATAGGGGAGACCGGGGCACATTGAACCACTTTGTTCACATACACGTTTGTCCTCATTTCATATCAAATGTTTTTATTAGAAGATCTCTTTATTTCATGATCAAAATTTAAAAAAAAAATCAGTATGCCCTCTTGGATCAAACCCGGTTTATCTGGATTGTATAGATTAGACAGTACAAGAATTTCCTAGTTAACATGTATGGAAAAATTTTCTCTTTTAAGCGCTTTTTTGAAAATTTCACTGCCTAAGAAAATAATTGACAGCATGTGGCTTATTGATGGAGAAATGGGTCTAAGAAGTTATCTCACTTCTGTATAGTGTTGGGTTGTATAGTATTATTTATAAAGGATGTATCCATGGTGGTTCAATGTGCCCCGGTCTCCCCTACCTTATAAAAACATGGTAATGCACGGACTTTTAATCTGTTTTTCTTTCCTGTTCTCTTATCTAGTGAGAGTCAATTCTTTTTATGAATTGTAAGATATTCTCTCACAGTGTCACACAGCAACTTTAGGTCTTCGAGGGAATTATTAGTGAGCAGATATTCGCCCATGTATCTGTTATCACTAGTCACTTCAGTTAGTTATATAAAGGAATAACTCATGTTTTCCTTTGGCGTTCGTCACTTCCGATTCATGAATCCTTTATTACTCCTCTATGGTAGCAATGATCTCTGTGTTAAAATTATATTTGGAAAGTGTTTAATCAGTTCTATCACATATGTGATAATGACTGGCACCAATATTGTCCTTTAAAGATTTCATATTTTTAATTATTTATATTTGCTCTGGATTTATTCATGAGCACTCTGTGTTTAGCTTATGTAGAATATTTGGATTATAATAACTTACTATATATAGAGAGGGAGAGAGAGGGAGAGAGAGGGAGAGAGAGAGATGTATCATACCGTCTGCCATTGAGTCAACTGGGGTGGTTTCAAATCCCTGGTTGTACGTGGCAAGAAGTAGTGTCGTCTGTCCAGTCTCGTGGGTTTTCTCCACTTTCCTCCCACTGCTAGCAGTATATTTAAATAAAATTAAAACCATATGTTAGTCCCGAAATGACCTAGTTTGAGTCAAGTGGATGTTAAACCCCATTTCTCTCTCTCTCCCATTTTCCATTTGCTTCATTGTATTCAGTATTGTTTGTTATTTTGCTCTGTTTTTTTGATTGATGAAACATTTACTCTATTATATTCAAGTTTTTGATTTCTGCTTATTGTGTATTGTGTCTTGTCCATAATTTGTTTTTGTGTAAATTATGTGTGGTGCAGTCCCTCTGCCTTTATTAATAGTGATGACTGGGCCCCATTTTATAACTGTTAATAAGAGGCTATAGTTTTTAACAGATTCTTATAAAATTTGGTGTGAAGCATTGTGGTCACAGACAAATGGACAAATCCGAGCAATATTAATTGTCCTGCAACCTTCCATACTGGATGCATTTCCACTTTGTCGAAAACCTTGTCTTCCCCAAGTCAAAACAATTTAGCGTGTGATATACCTTTTTTCAACCAAAGTATGCTAGTCAATATAATGTAATAATGTTAATTCTCCTCTTATCCGAGTGCCCTGGTTTAGAAAGTACTGTTAACATGAATACGAGTTACATGTGTTGCCACCATAGATTCAGTTATCTTCTGTAAATCGAATCTATAACAAGGCGTGTTTTTATGGTGTATAACTGTGAGAATAAATGCATGAATAAATGTATAGTGTATAAAGTGGTCATTAAGCAAGTACAAATTTGCTTTTTGAAATACAGTATAATCAATTTAGTAACATTTTCAAATATAATGTGGCCATTTTGTTGGTCATGATGGATGAATATTATATAATGATTACCAAACTCAGCTTCTTCTCAGTTGTTTGAATTGTTCAGCTAGATTTTAGGAGGAACACTAATTGAAATGCAGTCATGTAATGATTCTTATCCCAGATGTTTCCCTTGTCAGCCAAACCTTGTAAATACTCTAGAAGTCAAGAGTTTTTGACATGGTTTCTTCCCATTTGTTGGATTTGTTCTGCTGGTCCTAATATAATGAAACCAGGGGTGTCAAACTCATTTTGATTCATCAAGTGGGCGGAGTTATACAAAAATTCTAAAAACAGAGCCAAATGAACTTTACTGAATTCCTAAAACAAAGCCAAATGTCCTTGACACAAGTAAATTTTTATGATATTGAACACAATGTTTTCTAATATTACAAACAACTTAGCCACATTTAAACCCAGCATAATTGTCACTAATTGACCTGATCCTGAAAATATTAAATATCCTGCTTAAAATTGCTGTTTGTGAGTATATGTCAGGTATAATATGTTACTATGATGACAAGTATATGCACTATAGTGTAGGCACTATATATGTTACTGTGACTACAATATGCACTATATCTGCGATGTACCAAACTGTAATTAAATTAAAGCAAAAAGGAATACCACTTAATGCCATCGAAACCAAAGGAAATTAGTTAAAAGGAGCCTCTATTTCTATATGAACTCAACTGTGATTTGAAATAAGTAATGTAACATGTCACTTTTATTTCAGAAACCTGTATGTATGAGCCCATTTAAAACAACCTATGAACCACAGGAACAGAATGGGGATCGCATAGTCGTTACCAGAAACAAATTTACTTGCAAGGGTCCAACATGTAAGGACTATAAAGTGAAATTTGAGTGTCCTGAGGGTAAGAAATTGCAACTTTTATAAAATAGAATATACATCTGCATTTTGTCAATGTTTAAAGATACATTATGTAAGATTTCAATAAAGAGGTGACAGTTCTCGCTATAATTGATAAAGTATAAAAAAGGATTATGTCCAAAATTAGTTCATTCTAGCAAAGTTATGGCCATTTGAGAAATATGGTAGTCTCGATTGTCATTGCTACCCTTGTTACGATAATAAACAAAGTCTTGATTATCCAAGAAAAAAATAAAAGAAATATTGGAGGACACACAAAAGTTATGCATTAAGCAGATTTACCTCTTACATAATGCGTCTTTGATGATTCAGACAAATGAAAAACATTGGATGTAGACTTGATTCTTAGCAAAAGCTTAAATCCCAAACATGCCAGAATAACTTCTTGGTAGTATCACCGACACGTTTCGGGGGCTATTCTTTGTTCGAGTATGCACCCAGGTGATACATATGTATTATTTCATACATATGGATGAGCTAGGATTGGGGGTGTATAGCTCATTACTGGAGAAGTATTCTAGTGAAGGTGGTCACTGTGTATCATA
This sequence comes from Patella depressa, assembly GCA_948474765.1. Lineage (NCBI taxonomy): Eukaryota > Metazoa > Mollusca > Gastropoda > Patellidae > Patella > Patella depressa. Next base: position 55,303,003 of record OX419719.1, read on the forward strand.
AGTCCAAGTCCAAATCCATTTCAATATTACTTTATATACAGTTTAAAAATACATTATTTACAAATTCTATACAGGGCATCTGATCTCCCTGTCTCTCTCTAATCCCCAATCTGTTTGTCTATGGATCTTTTAAAGACACTAATTTGCATATACACAAAGGAACAATTTCGACAAATCAGATGAAAGATAAAATTATTGTAACACATCAAATGAAAAGAAGTTAAATAACTATATAAATTTCATTGGTTGAAAGTTTCATAGTGAAATATAATTTATAGGATCTAATAAGCTTTAAGCCATAACAATTAAAAAGCATTGACACTTAATTGGCATTGATCAGACTGCATTGTTAAATGTATAAATCTTTGCTCAAGGTTTCTCTTAATAAGCCTACTGGCATTCAAAGAATATAAAACAGTCAACACCAATCATGCTTTTAGGCAATTACTTTAAATCAAAATATTGACATTAAATGTAAGGAAAGACCAACTGATAACCTTAATATTAGCTATATTGTCTAAATGCTTAATAGATAAATTCTGTATATCCTTAAAAATAAAATTTGAAAAAGAAGTAAAATTTAGTATCACTATTTGGTGATAGTAGTAACAAAACAAAAATTACATTTTGAGATATGGTTAGGAGAACTGCAGATTTTACAATATTTTATTCATTATCAATTATGAAATAATTAACAGTGCGACATCAGAAGTGTCAAATGTTTGCCTTTAAAGAGAGAGAGATAGGGAAGGTTCAACATCAAAGTGACAAAAACTAGGTCATTTCAGGACTATGAAATGGTTCAGTTTTATTTCAAAAATTTGGATGCTATCTGCCTACAAACTAGGACATGGAATTGAGTCTTCATTACTATGTGTCCAGAATGACATTCTCCAGAATCTTGATTCTGACAGGGCAGCCATATTGGTTTTATTAGACCATGACTTCCTGTTACATACTCTAGAAAGGCGGATAGGAATAACTGATGAAGCCTTCTGAAGGATGAAATCCTATCTCTCTGGCTGTTTCAAAGCTGTTGTTATCAATGGCATTGGGTCATCAAAGTCTGAATTGAGATTTGAAGTTCCACAAGGATACATCCCAGGTCCCATACTGTTTACTATGTACACGCTACGTGTAGGAGAAATAGATAGATCATGCCATTTCTTTCCACCTCTATACGCAGATGATACCCAACTTATTTGGGATTCCATCCAACCAAAATGTTTTCAATTCACTTTGAAGATGTATTGAAGATATGAAGTGCTGGATGACCGGTCATCTCTTGAAACTCGATGAACACAAGACTGAATTTATAGTAATATGCCAAAAATTATCACATGCAAAATTAGAACAGTTTCAACTAACTGTATGTGACTCAACAATCAATCCCATCATAAGCGCGTAAAACCTTGGTGTTGTATTTGACTCAAAATTTGATATAGAAACTCATGTGAGTAATGTTTGCAGAACTGCTTATTTTCAAAAACCGAATATTTGCCAAATTAGGAAATATATTGATACAGACTCCAGGAAACAATGTTTCAGGCATTTGTCATCTCTAGATTTGACTACTGTAATAGTGTGTAAATCTCCAACAGTTTGATCACCTACAGCGTGTACAGAACACTGCTGCCAGACTTATCACTCACACAAATATCTGTGAACATATTACTCCCATTCTTAAGAGCTTACATTGGCTTTAAATTCATGCATGAATAAATTTCACGTATTTAACTTTTGTTTTCAAAGCAATCCACAATTTCGGCCCAGGTTACTTTCAAGATCTGTTCTCGTTTAATCAACTTTTGCATGCTTTAAGATCAGACGATCAAGTATTTATTATTATTGCGTGAAGGGGTCTTTAGCTGTGAGAAGAAACCAGAGGACATGAAGAAAACATGTTACCCTACTCCTTGTCACATACAAGATAGGATGACAGTGATTACGATCTAACTTGCACATGTTATAGGGTTCCCCACGTGCTTACTGAAAAGTTATACTAGACACGTGGAATGTACACGCTTGAGTTGGTTAACTACTACTAATTTTATGACAGTCTCGCACACTCGTTGAATCTATATATAGCAAAAGCATAGGGAAATTCTCTACATACAATCAACTATTACAGTCGTAAAAAATCTATTGTTGACGATTCTGAACAGCAGTAATCTTTAGAAATTACGCTCGTTTTATTTTTTTAAATTGCTTTATACTTAACAAGACCGTAAGGAGCGACATATTTTGGTTTAGTACAAATAATATCTGTGAATAACACAGGTTGGACAGCAACACGATACCAGCAGTAGTTTCATTTTACTTTTACAAGGTTCGTAAAACAATTATTGAGTCGCCCACCGTGCGTCATTTCTAAATTCGATTTCTTGTTCCAGCTTTCTGCCATGTTTCGTAAAAAAGTTGTCAGGATTATCCCGACCTGTCAATCAGATGGAGAATGGTCAGTAGACTGGTGAATTGAGACTATTTTTAAAACAAGGGCATGTGACCTATTTTTTACTCGAAAGTGTCTGGATGTTATGGACGACACTCCAAACCATTTTTCAGTGTATTATTTATGATGGTTATATGGTCATAACTTATTAAGTACAACATGACCATTTATTTAGTGACCTTAAATGTGTGAAACTGATTTAAGGCTTGGTATAATATATCTAAATATTGTGGTGTAATTGTTGAGCTATTTGGAGATATTTATTTATGGTGGGACACCCTACACATGTTACCCAACCCCTGTAATTGTTGAAGGTTATATTTACTACATGTGTTTGATTCTGTGTATTTAACAGATGTCAATGAATGCGATCCAGAAGTAGCAGGAAGTAATGCTTGTCCAGGTGGTCAGAGATGTGTAGACACTTTTGGTCATTACCTCTGTAAATGTCCAGTTGGATCAGATTGGAATTCCAAGCTTAAGCAATGTGTCAGTAAGTAACAAAAACTAGAGCAGTCTTTCCCAATTTAATGGTGTCTGGTACATTTTGTCTTCTTGGACCAGTCTATGGGGAAAAAAGTTGTCAGTTCACAAAATGGTACCATGTAGTATGAAATAGTTAGTATTCGAATAAATAAATTGTTAGTATTCAGACGACAGACGAGAATGATATTGTTAGTATTCAGACAAACGTGTTTCAGAGTATGAAATTGTTAGTATTCTGACAGACAAATTTCAGAGTATGAAATTGTTGGTATTCTGATAGACAAATTTCAGAGTAACGTTAATAGGGATGGCAAAGATCTTGCTATGGATAATTGTAATCAGTTTGTCAAATAGGTTTGTAAAATGTCCCAAAAGGTGAGGAAATGGAAAAAGATTGGTAACTACTGCTCTAGGTGTCAGATTCATTGCATTTTTATACGCCCACATTTTCATGTGGACGTATATTGTCGTCACCCCTGTTCGTCCCTCCGTCAGTCCGTTCAGACGTCCGTCCACAATTGTTTGTGAACAGTCTACAGGTCACAATTTTTATCCGATTTCAATGTAACTTAAAATATAGGTTTATCACTCTAAGATCTCGGTTCCTTTCGATATTGGCATGTATCGGACTGTAACTTCATGGGTTATGGCCCCTGATTGTACGAAAAATCACAATTTTAGCTTGTGAACAGTGTAGAGGTCACAATTTTGAACCGATTTGGATGAAGCTTGAAATGCAAGTTTATAACCCAAAGATCTTGGTTCCTTTCGATATTTGTGCCCGTCGGATCGTAACTTCCTGAATTATGGCCCCTGATTTTCCGAAAAATCACCCTTTTTAGCTTGTGGTCCCACTGGAGGTCAAAATTGGTATCCGATTTAAAAAACTGTTTGATTATATCACCGTTACATAGTTATGGGGGTTGAGTTCAAATTTTGTGAAAATCGGACCAAAATTGACGGACAAAATGGCCGCCGTTTGTACGCGAATAGTGTGAAAATAATGTTATATCAAGGTTGTGGAACCTATAGAGGTCACAATTTTGAAACTTGACATGTACATGTATGTTTAAAACCCAAACATCTTGATTCCTTTCGATATATGCGCCCATCGGATAGTAACTTCCTGTATTATGTCCCCTGATTGTCCGAAAAATCGCTTTTGTTAGCTTGTGGTCCCTCTAGAGGTCAAAATTATTACCCGATTAAAAAACCATTTGATTATATCACCGTTACATGGTAATGAAGAACGACTTTGAATTTCGTGAAAATCAGACCAGAATTGACGGATAAAATGGCCGCCGTTTGTACGCGAATAGTGTGAAAATATGTTATATCAAGGTTGTGGACCCTATAGAGGTCACAATTTTGAACCGATTTTGATGAAACTTGAAATGCATGTCTATAACCTAAAGATCTTGCTTATATTGCATATTTGTGCATATCGGATCGTAACTTCCTGAATTATGGCCCCTGATTTTACGAAAAATCACCCTTTTTAGCTTGTGGTCCCTCTGGAGGTCACAATTATTATCTGATTTAAAAAAAAAAGTTTGTTTATATCACCGTTACACTGTAGTGATGGGTGAGTTCGAATTTCGTGAAAATCGTAGCAAAATTCACAGACAAAATGGCCGTCGCTTGTACCCAAAAATCTCTTGATGTTACAATTAATTATTGTCTGATTGTTTTTGAAAAAAAGCATTATTTGTTCAATTGAAAGAAAGATGCTTATTGATTTTCAACAATAATTATGGTTGTTGGTTATTGATCGTGATTGTTTGATTAACTAGCATATTCAAAGTGTAAGGGTGATCACAGTGGCTAAGTGGGTAAGACACTGGTCTGCTAGCCTAGAGGTCCGGTGTTCGATCCCCGCATTGGCCGAGAAAGTTCATCCAGATTTTCCGGCGTGATTTCTCCTTGTCAGTGATGCAGGACGGAGGGCCTGACAAGGACAGCTGTCTAGTCAGTTGCATGGTGGCGTGCACATAAAAGATCCCTTGGCAGTTGGAATTTGGTATAAGAATAGGCCATAGCACCGCTGCCCGGGCACAATTTCCCTCATAGTACACTAGAAGCTTATGAACAAAACAGTAGAACGTTGAACCCTATTTCATTTTATTTTCAAAGTATAAATAAGCTTGCATTTATAAGTTGATAAATTTATACCCAAATTTGATTTTGTTTAGTCACATGGTAAAAATGTTTTGTTTTTTCGTTTTTTTAAAATATAGGTGGAAATTTGTGCTCCTGTACTGGTGATCCTCATTGCAGAACATACTTTGGACAAATGCTGGATTTCTTCGGAAAATGCAAATACCTCATCTCAGGTGTATGCAAAATAAATGATCCGAGACTGAAAAAATTAGATCTGTTTAAAGTAGAATGTAAGAACAGAAAGTGTGGCAAAGTTGGTAAAGATGTCACATGCACCGATTATTGTGATGTTACACTCTACCGTGAAAAGGGCAACTTTGATTCTCAGTCTGACGTGATCAGATTAGCACGAAATGGAAAACTAAAGGTTATTACTTATACTTAAATATTTTAGCGTCATATTTTAAGGAAGTTCGGTAGCTGAATGATTAACGCGCGCAGGTTAGATCAGAATGTCTGTCATTGAGTCAAGTAGCATGGTTTCGATGCCCAGCTTGTAGGGTCTTGGTTTTGCTCATGATTTTCCAGCAAAGGTTCCACTTGTGGGTAGTGCAGTATGGAGGAACAGTGTCTTGTCGATCTGATGGAACGAAAAAAACGGAGTTCCTAAGTACAAATTGGCATGAATGTACCAGTGTACCGCGATTTTTTCCATGAAAACGATGAACGATATTTTTGTTAAGAATATCGATAATCGAGATTTGTTTTTCAATTTAAGGTTCACGATTATTTTTATACTATATCGCGATATTTGTTCAATAAATGAGACATGTAGGACCCTTAGAAATTACCTATCAGTTCAGTACGTACGTGAAATTACCTATCAGTTCAGTACGTACGTACACAAGGCCTAAGTAAAGAAGAAACCCTCGGTAGCTATAAATAGACTAGGAACAGCACGCGTCTTCTATAGGCCCGGGCATCCAGACTTCACAATCATTGCAAAACTGACCTACTAATCGCGTGCAAAATACGACCCGGAAACTGGATAAGACAATGTTTTCCATTGGACAAAATACCGAAAGCCATGTGTTTTACACCAATGAAATCGCATTTTATTTAACAGTCATTTCTTCCTCGCAATGCTGGTGGCTCTTATTCGAATGAATGAAAAGCGTGTTGAAATTTTGGTTAACAGTCTCTCTTAGTCTTTCGACTATTATGTTCACGCCCAGTACTGGTGGTAGCAGTGTTACACTTGGTGAAGTTGAAATGGAAAAGCAACACGCCTGTTCGATCGAAGCAAACTGATCCCATGACCCATAGTGAATATTCGCTTGGCCACTACAATCACTGATAATCATGACATCGATGAGGCTTAATGAGTACGGCATATGAACTTTTTTACTCTGACAAATTAAATTCTCAAACATTTTTTTGAGGTAAAAGAAAAATAAATAAAGACGTTAGAAGTATTTGTAGTTAAAAATTATTTCCTATTTAGTGTAAATGGGTATTAAAATGAGTAAAATGCATCATCACCGAAGCAGTTAGGTGTTAAGTAAACATTGCACGAGCCTTTGAGCCAATGTCTGATGGCGTGTGCAGTCAACGCACATGTTGTGGACAGTCATCTGTTACAGAGATAATTCGTAAGTAATTCTCTGTGAAACAGATTGCGATCAAAGGTGTGGGAGAATATTGGTTTTCCTGTTTCGCACAAAATGAAAAATGTGCCAAAAATATTGGTTAAAAGTTAAACATAAAATTTTAATTTATCTAATAATAAACAATATAAATTTTAAACATTGTGTATTTTTTCTTTATTTCAAGAAAACTTTAGTCTATTTCACATTAATGGCGTGTGTATCGTGATGCACCCGTATCGTTGGTCTACGATATCATGCTGTATCATATCGTATCACAGCGTATCGTTTCGGCCCTAGAACCCATGACAGTTGTAGTGCCAATATCCAGGCAAAATTTCCCTCAAAGCATACTGTATGTAGAATGTCGTCTTCATTAACACAGTTGGTGCAGAAAAGCAGTAGCCGGCATTACCACATGAATTGTGATGGTCTGCCAGTTGATGTCATAAGTTAGAACATCAAAAATTTATCAAAATAAGGGCAATAATCCAAATTAATTTTGAAAATACTAAAAATTCTTATCGTATCTTTATAAGACTAAAAGTTGTGTATGATGTTTCATATAGGTCTGTTTTAAATGTTTCTTTTGTTATTTTCTTTCAGGTGAACAATGTTGATGTGGAAGACAAAGCGGTTACAAGTGGTTTTGTAGCCGAAGTCAGCGGTAAAGAAACCAGAGTTACAACTCCATATGCTTTGACGATTATGTTCGATGGCCGATCTAAGATATATATTGATACACCAAGTGACTACGATGGCCTTATGTGTGGTATCTGTGGAGATATTGGACAAACAAAAGAACGGTCATACAGATTGAACAAGCCTGGCTCTTATTTCACACCAACTCTCAAAAAGAATAGAAAGGCACGATGGGAGCTATCCTCTGCCAATACATTTGGCAACGATTGGCAAGTCGATGATGAAGACAATCCTGAGTAAGTACTGATATAAATATACCCGTAATCAGAGCTTGAGCAAATGTGAACTAGTTGCATGGGCAGAGTTAGATATTGAGCCAGAAAATAATGGAACTTATGATTATGGAAACTTACTTGGGCTACAGTTTACAATGATTAAAAGATTTTAAAATAAAAGGCATTTGACTTAACTAATTGTTCAATTTGTGCTTATCTGATGGGCAATTAGGCCTCTGGTCATACTTTATTCATATTATAATCATGCCCAAATATGAACATTCTTACTTTTAGATGTAGAAAAGCCGAAACAAATATAGCAGAATGTAGTGCCGAGAAAGAAAAAAAATTCAATGGTGAAGATTACTACTGTGGTCGACTAAATCGTCTGTACGAGGCATACTTATCAGATAATGAAAGAAAAATTAGAAACCTTAAACCAACAGAATTTGTGGATAATTGTGTATTTGATCTCTGTGAAGAAGATAGTTCGAATGATGAAGACAAAAAACAAATAGTTTGCTCAAGGATGGCAGATTACGCAAAAGAATTGTATATGGCAACCGATGTTTCTAAGGAATGGCGAACCGATGATTTCTGTAGTATGTAGCCTACTTTTTTTTTTCCATACTCAAAAGAAAAAGTACATAAACAAATAAAATAAAGTGATTTAAAGAATCCTGATCATTGATTGGTTTAGTCAACAAAATCAGAATATTCAAGATGGCCACTATTTTCTGTTTATGTCAAAATGGGTGACTTTATCTGTTTATGTCACTATCCGATGCCTTAATTATTTTGTAATGTGGAAGGAATTCTTCAAACACTGAAACTTAAATTTTGGTATATTTTTGTTACCAAACACGCAGCTCTGTATAATAGAAAGATGCATTTCTCATTTTTTGAGTGCTAGTTGTATATATTAAAAGGGTTTGGCAAGGGCAGTGTGAAAATTGAGTATGAATATATAATCAATCTTATATGTAATTTCTATCTTTATTTGTCAATGAATCAAATCTCAATAATATGCCCTTTGAGATTTGGAATATTGTAAGGGATGTTTTTATTTCAATTTATTTCAATGAAGTTGTGGTGTCCTATAGGAGTGGTACAGAGTATTAGCACTGGGCAGATGTAGTACTACAGTAGTCATATTCAACACAGTTATGAAAGCAAAACTTTGTTGGTATCAAAACTTTGCTGGTATCTTAAAAATGTCTTTTTACGGGGATTTTTGGAAATATTTGTCTATTTGAATTAATCAATGAAATACCAAAAGGTCTTATATGTTACACACTCGGCAAATTCCGGTTCCCTACATCTAGCCTCGGCTGTATGACAGTAAGTGATATGTACCTACGCCCATACATTTGCGATGCGGCTACCGGTTTACTTTAACAGGAAAACTTGATGCTTTTACAAAGAATTTCCCAAGATGACGTCTTTTGAAGAGTGTGTAGAGTTTCGTTGCAAAGTTGTCTTTTGTTTAAAGAAAAGCAGATAAACTTGAAAGACAAACAGCTTCAGACATTGAAAGCTATGTACAATTGTCAAGATTGTATCTCTATTCCTACAAAACACAAGGCACTATAGGCACAGCCGTTTTTCATCCGGGACTTTCGAAGTAGTTTCAATACGGCGAAAATCATCATACAGCCGAGGTTAGATTGTACCGGAATCGGGCAATGTTTGTCGAGAGATATGTTACAGGCATTCATATTCACCTGTAGGCCTATTGCATTTTGTGAAATTTACCTGTATTAAGTACTATTTACTTTTTTTTCCAATAGAAATGGATTGCGATGGACCCAATGAGGAATTGATGTATCATGCTAAATGTGATAGGAGATGTGGAGACCCGAAAAACATACAGATGTCATGTAGAGGTACTCCCAGGGACATGTGTGTATGTTCAGATAACTACTACAGGAAAGGAACTGAATGCGTCACAAAAAGTCAATGTGGTTGTGAAATGAGTACACCAATGAAAAAATTTATGATAAATGTAAGTACATAATATAGTGAGATACAATGAAAAGCCACTACTTACTCGACTTCAAACAGGAGTGTAGGGATCAAGTTTTCTAATGTTCGCAATTTAGAGGATAATGTCTATTATTAAATATAGTGGCTTGGGTGCGATTCCAAGTCAACGTGTCGAGTGGATTTTAAACCCTATTTCTCTCCCTGCTTGATTTGCATCACTTGCGATAAACGATTGATTTTATTATTGTCTGTGTGTCACCTACAGGCCACAATTCTTATACCCTCTATAATTTTTGGTACATGCCAGACCCCCTGGAACAAAGCCAAGCCCAATAAATTTTGTGTTTGGACTATATGCTACAATTCTTAACGGATCCTTTTGAAACTTTGCAACCATTTCCTTATATATCCTAAGGATGACCCCTATTGTTTTTTGGTGATTGCGCGTAGGATCTTTAGCAGTGGGAGGAAACAGAATGATCCGGGGAAAACCCACAAGCATGTATAGGCTCCACATGGGTGTGGGAGGACTGAACCCCTGCCTCTCTCCCACCTTATGGACATGTATCTGCTATCTTCTTCTCGAGATAAACAAAGTAATAGATGGGCAGGGTTTAAGAACGTTGAAAAAATCTGTGGAATTTCTGGGGATTTTTGTTGAGAGTAGATTTCCATATCTGCACTGCATTTCATTCAAAAATGCATCTGATCTTTGTGACTTGCGATAGACCAGATTGAAAAATATGATGGAACCTTAATATGGTGATACATAATACAATCACCGAATACTCCAAGCAGTGCAAATTATGAAGGAAAACAATGGCTGCTTGTCAATGAATGGTTGGGGGCGAGGATACAGAGCAAAACTAAATTTGATTTTACAATGGTCTGGGAGATTCAATGTTATTGTGCTCTAAATTCAAAAATACATTCAAACAAAATTGGCTTTAAATTGTTTAACTCGTTTACTTTTAAGGTTAATGAAGTAACATTGAACATAGACTGTTCTCAGAAAGTCAAATGTAAATCTAATGGTGAACTGGTCAAGGTACGTAACATGCCTGAAGATACTGCAAGAGTATGTAACCTAGATAATACTAGACCTGAATTGTCGTGTATGGAGAACTACAAACTCAATAAATTAACACATCTATGTGAAGGTATGTATAACGTTTAATATCAGATTCAGGGTTTTATTCTAAAAGGTGACATTATCAATATAAATGCTGCTGCGTTTTTATATTGGCATACAGTGGCGGCGCCAAGTGGAAGTATTTGCCCCCCCCCCCTCATAATACCTTCTATACAATGATTAAATCCCACATCCCCACTCAGTAATAGACTTGCATGTTGAGTAATTTTTTTTTATATATATATTGTTGTTACTCGTGTGGAAAGTACATCGGTCAAAGAGAGCCAGTATGGCTGTTACCCCATCCCTCCATGACAGAGGTGCAGGAAAAAGGGCCTGTCTAGGGACAATGTATAGTCATTCAGATGGGTTGAAAAACTAGTGACTGACAGTTAAATTTCGATGTAAGTGTGAGCATTAGAACTGTTGTCTGTGAAAAATTTCCCTCACAGAACACTGTATGGCATAAGCCCTTTTTCATTAGTCAAGTCAGTAGAGAAGAGTACCGGTAGTACATTTAACCCCATTTCATTTCGTTGGACATAGCCATCAACTAATATACAAATTTAATATAAGATTGTTGAGAGCAGTCTATGCGTAACCAGAATTACAACATTTTTTTCACCTTTTTTTCCCCCAGAAATCAGCACATGTACAGAAGGATTCAAATCATTCGGTGGAAAGTGCATTTATGTCTCGAAGGAACCAGTGATATGGCGTACAGCTGTACAGGATTGTAACGAACATGGAGGATACTTGCTTCAATTGAAAAATGATGACGAAATAACAAAATTCCAAACATTGAGGAGATTGAGGAATGATGGTTAGTAAATTAGTTACTTTACAATGAACATTGTCTGCATTAAAGTTGAACTCTCCAAATTCCACATAAGAATAGTGTTCGATTATTATAAACGACGAACAAAAAAGAATTACTGTCAAAAATTGAATATGAGAACTCAAGCAAACCCTAGGAAGTAGAGGCTAAAAGAGTGGTATTTTCATATTTTGCTTAATTAGAACAGCTAGCAACATTCAGAAGAATTTGTCTGTGAAAGACAACTTTAAAATGATTTGCTAAAAAGTGGGATGCCTTAGAATAACATTGATAACATTGACATAATAGCATTTTATGATATCGCCTTTCTACTCGTGGGGGGGGGGAGGAGGAGTGGTTGAATGGTTAGCTCATATCATAAGGTCAGTCATTGAGTCAAGTGGTCTGGTTTCGATTTCCGCTTGTATGTGACAAGGTGTAGAGACACCCGTGCAGCTGCATGGATTTTCTCCTAGTCCTCTGGTTTCTTCCCACTGCAAAAGACCTCAGTTATTGATGATAAATGGACTTTTCAATCTCATATCGCCTACTCATATTTGTCGACTAGCATATTCAATGATGTCGTCATGTCACAGTAAATATTCATTTATGCCTTTGATTGTATGGAAAATCTTGTTTTTAGATTGTTTATATCAATATTACACCGTAATGATGGTTGAGATCAAATTTCGTGAAGTAAAAAACAAATTGGGTACAAGCACCGTAATGATGGTTGAGATCAAATTTCGTGAAATAAAAAGGCAAATTGGGTACAAGCACAAAATACAAAGGTTGTGGACCCTGTAGAGGTCACAATTTTTGTCTAATTTTAATGAAACTTAAAATATATCTTTATATTTCTCAATAATCCCTGACCCGTTTGATATTCGCTCATTTCAGACCATAACTTCTTGGATTATAGCCCTTGATTGTACGTAAATTCACTTTTTTTTTCTTTTAGCTTGTTCTCTATCCATCTCTTGCAAAGTGTGGTCATATCTTGCCTGGCAACCGCTTGTCTAACTATTATCTTATCTCTCATAATGCCCCTTTAAACTAAAACTTTGTATGCAATATTTACAAATCAAAATAAATAGGTCTGTTTACTTGTAGGTAATTTCTATGTTGCTGGAGTAAACACAAACAAGGAAACAAGCAATGTAAAATTCAATGACCCTGGATTTGAGAATTTCAAACTCCCATCTAATCTAAAAGGCAGCAGTGTTGAAGCAAGTGGTTTCAAATGTGTTCAATTATCAAAATCACAAAAACCAAAGTTAACCCAATGCACAATGAAGAAGAACTACATCTGTGAACAGAGTAAGTGACATTCATTCTCCCAATATAAGTCTATTGTGATGATCCGATATGGCTACTATCGGTTTTACCGATATCAGATATTAAGAGCGAAATATATTGGGAGAGATACAATTACTGATAGTGGTGGATATAAGACTATTGTTCATTAAAATGTCTCGAATGTCATGATAATCGATATAGTTACATGCCATTGTTAGTCTGGAAATGCATGGTACTATTTTACCTCTGAAAATCAAACAATGAGATCACATATACCTCCTCTGCAGTCGCAAAATACACACCATCTATTGTGAACTAAAATCATTTGCTGTATGAAAAGTAAATAAAGTGGAGATAGGCCACTTATTAGCTAATTATCAATGTTAAAACTGATTATCGAACCATCACTACATAAGTGTACATTATGAATGTGGACGTATTATGCCGTCGCCCCTGTGTGTGTGTGTGCGTGTGTATGTATGTATGTATGTTTGTATGTGTGTGTGTCTGTGGGTCGCCTTACAGGGCGCAATTCTTCATGGATTTTCTTCAAACTTTGTATACTTATTCCTTATAGCCTAAGGAAGATCCCTATTGTTTTTGGAACATGACCAACCCCCAGGGGCAGAGCCACGCCCATTTCTAGTATTTGATTGTTTGTCGTTACAGGCCACATTTCTCAATTTATAATCTTGAAACTTTGCATACATGTTCTTTGTACCCTAAGGAACATCCCTATCGTTTGGGGTGCATGCCCAACCCCCAGGGGCAGAGCCACGCCCATTTTCTTTTTGTGTCTTTGTGTCGCCTACAGGGCGCAATTGTTTCTGGATTTTTTATACGCCCACATTGAAATGTGGTCGTATATTGTCGTCGCCCCCGTCCGTCCGTCGGTCCGGCATCCACAATTGCTTAGAGGCTAAAGTTAATATCCGATTGATACACAGTGTTTAAGGTCATAAGACGAAGAAGCGTATTATTTTTCAGCGATTTCCGGTAATAACTACCAGAGTTATGGCCCTTGATCACTTCAAAAAATCTTGTGGACGCTCTAGAGGTCAAAGTTAATATCCGATTGGCTTTAAATTTATACACAGTGTTAAAGGTCATGAGACGAAGAAGCCGATTGTTTTTCAGCGATTTCCAATAATAACTATCAGAGTAATGGCCCTTGATCACTTCAAAAAATCTTGTGGACGCTCTAGAGGCCAAAATTAATATCCGATTGACTTTACATTTATGCACAGTGTTTAACGTCATAAGACGATGACGTCTATTGATTTTCAGCGATTTCCAATAATAACTGCCAGAGTTATGCCCCTTGATCACTTCGAAAAATCCTGTGGACGCTCTAGAGGCCAAAATTAATATCCGATTGACTTTAAATTTACACACAGTGTTTAAGGTTATGAGAGGAAGAATCCTATTGATTTTGAGCGATTTCAAAAAATTACTTCCAGAAAACTTTGTGATGCTATAGAGGCCAAACTTATCATCCGATTGACTTCAGATTGATACACAGAGTTTAAGGTGTTTAAACAAACAAGTATTTTGATTTTCAATGAATTTTGATAACTGAACTGCTAAATCCATGATATTAAATGTTTCCTATACTAATTGTTAGCGTGGGGCAAAACTTTTATAAAAAGCAAACAAATTCCTTATGCCCTAAGGATGACCCCTATTGTTTTTGGTGATTTCCTAACCCCCAGGGGCAGAGCCATGCCTATTTTTACTTCGTGTCTGTGTGTGTTGTCTACAGGCAAAGATTTTATAATGGATCGTCTTTAAACTTGGGATATGTATTCCGTATAGCCTAAGCAAGACAATTGCACCACCTGACTCCCAGAGACAAGCCACGCCCAATTTTTGTTTTCGTCGTTTACAGACCGCAATTCTGAATGAATCGGCGTGGTACTTGGCACATGTATTCCTTATAGCCTGAGGGCTTCCACTATTGATTTTGGTGAATGTCCCGACCCCAGGGTGAGAGCCATGCCCACTTTTTGCTTTTGCCGTCTGAAAGCCACAATTCAGACTGGATTAATTTGGTATACTTATTCCTTATACTCTAAGGACGGCAACTATTGATGTTGATGCACGACCCTCAACGCTAAACAAACCAAACGCCTAGCCTTCTTGACAAAGTACCAAAATCGATCAAAGCAGGAATGTGGACGTATATTGTAGCGTTAGCATTATGATTTATTATGCTTTAGCATCCTTGAATAGTCTTAAACATTTAGAGAATATCTATGTATTTCATAAACAGTCTTTAGAGGATATGATTCCATAAACATTTATGGTTTTTGTTTCATTCAGACTTGAAAAATTATCCTGGTTCTCTGCTTTAGCATCCTTGAATAGTCTTAAACATTTAGAGAATATCTATGTATTTCATAAACTGTCTTTAGAGGATATGATTCCATAAACATTTGTGGTTCTCTGATACTTAAAATGGACAACATGACCTGTAGTTATTTCATGATATAGAAAACATAAACAAATGCCGTTATTTACATTCCATGGATAATGGAAACAACTTGAACAAACCAGTCTAAGTATGTAACCCTGATAAATGTTATTGACAATGATGATTATTCTGGACAATCATTTATTCCTATAAACAATAAGAAAGTTTGAAGGTGTGTGATTTAGACCATAAGGTCTGTCATTACCACTTGTCAGTTTGAATAGTCATATTTAACAAATTGGGTCTCTAAATAATGCAATAGATGGGAAGCACTATTGTAAGACCATTTGTGCCTTTGTCTAATTGTTGGTTTACTCTTTCTATCGAGTCAAACCCCACTTACTAATAAAAGCGGACAAAATGTTTATGTAAAAAAAAGTGATATTTTGGTAAAATCCTAACCATTGTCAAAATATCCATCAAATTCTATCAGTTAATGACCTATGTTTGGTAGATTAAATAGAGTAATGTTCTCCCCCTGGTTTTGTGAAATGGGGTGGTTAATTTGGTATTTGGGGTAGAAATTAGTGTCAAGGTCAATCTTGGACGTACAGATATTAGGGTGTTGTAAAAGAGAGTGTTGAGCTGGACTGGTCAGAGCTTACCCAGATATTCAAAGTGGCTATTATCTATTGAGAACGAGGAACCTTGGAAGCTCATCCAGCTGAGCAATAAAGTAGAAACCATTAAACCACTAGTTATATACATTACGATCAGGAAGAAAACACAACAAAGAAGTCCAGTATTACAACACTATGTAAGAGTTCTCCGACCCCAGTGAACTGGTTGCCTACTATTTTTCTGCTCAACAGTGAAACCGTGATTTTCTAGAATAATTGTAACATTTATTTTTAATTTAGAACCAAAGGAAATTAAAACGGAAACATCAGATAAGTGTGATGGAAGTGATGTGAGTGATGGAAATGAAATTGAAAGTGTCCAAGATATCCGAGCTGTGAGTAAAAGTACTTAAAACCCTGATGATTAAAACATGCTAAATATGTTATGGAATTGAAACACAGAAAACTATTAAAATGGGACTCTGTCTGTCCGTCTGTCTGTTATACTTTTTGGACACCATAGCTTTCCTCTTAATTGAGCTAGAATGTTCAAACTTCAATATGTTGGTGTTTATCAGGTAAATTCCTTGATCAAGTTTGAAGATGATTTTATTTTCTGCTTAGGCTGAGAAGAGTGATAAGTAATTTAATAATATCAGTACTTTGACAAAGTTCAATGATGAACATTTTTATACGCCCACATTTTCATGTGGACGTATTATGCCGTCGCCCCTGTCCATCCGGACATCCGCCCGTCCGTCCACAATTTGTTTGTGGACTCTGTACAGGTCACAATTCTTATCCGATTTTGACGAAACTTAAAATATAGGTTTATACCCATAAGATCTTGGTTCCTTTCGATATTGGCATGTATCGGATCAGAACTTCATGGATTATGGCCCCTGATTGTACAAAATATCATGTTTTTAGCTTGTGGACACTATAGAGGTCACAATTTTGAACCGATTGTGATGGAACTTGACATGCATGTTTATAACCCAAAGATCTTGGTTCCTTTCAATATTTGCGTCCATCGAATCGTAACTTCCTGAATTATGGTCCCTGATTGTCCGAAAAAATCGCCCTTTTTAGCTTGTGGTCCCTCTGGAGGTCAAAATTACTATCTGATTTAAAAAACCGTTTGATTATGTCACTGTTATATGGTAATGAAAGTTGAGTTCAAATTTCGTGAAAATCGGACCAAAATTGACAGACAAAATGGCCGCCGTTTGTAAACGAATAGTGTGAAAATATGTTATATCAAGGTTGTGGACCCTATAGAGATCACAATTTTGAACAGATTTTGATGAAACTTGACATGTATGTTTATAACCCAAAGATCTTGGTTCCTTTCGATATTTGCGGCCATCGGATTGTAACTTCCTGAATTATAGCTCCTGATTGTCAGAAAAATCAACCTTTTTAGCTTGTGGTCCCTCTGGAGGTCAAAATTATCATCCAATTTAAAAAAACGTTTGATTATATCACCTTTACAAGGTAATGAAGATTGAGTTCAAATTTTGTGAAAATCGGACCCAAATTGACGGATAAAATGGCCGCCGTTTGTACGCGATTAGTGTGAAAATATGTTATATCACGGTTGTGGACTTTATAGAGGTCACAATTTTGAACCGATTTTGATGAAACTTGACATGCATGTTTATAACCCGAAGATCTTGGTTCCTTTCGATATTTGTGCCCATTGATTCGTAACTTCCTGAATTATGGCCCCTGATTGAACGAAAAATCACCCTTTTTAGCTTGTGGTCCCACTGGAGGTCAAAATTATTATCCGATTTAAAAAAACGTTTGATTATATCACCATAACATGGTAATGAAGGTAATATTCGTGAAAATAGGACCAAAATTGACTGAAAAAATGGCTGCCGCTTGTACGCGAAGAGTGTAAAGATATGGTATATCAAGGTTGTGAACCCTGTAGAGGTCAATCTTCATTCAATTTTGATGAAACTTGAAACACATGTTTACAACTTAACAATCTTAGTTCCTTTCGATATTTGTGTATATCGGATTTTAACTTCCTGAATTATGGCCCATGATTGTACGAAAAATCACCTTTTTTTTTAGCTTGTGGTCCCTCTGGGGGTCAGAATTATTATCCCATTTAAAAAACTGTTTGATTATATCACCGTTACATCGTAATGAAGGATGAGGTCGATTAGAATTGACAGCTGTTCTTGTCAGGCCATCCATCCTTCATCACTAACAAGGGGAAACCACGCCAGAAAATCTAGATGAACTTTTTCACCCAATGCAGGGATCAAACACCCAACCTCAAGGCTACCGAGCCAGCATCTTACCCACTTAGCAACATGATCCCCAGTCGAATTTGAAGCCTACTGAAATGAACCTTTATAACCCAAAGATGTTAATTCATTTCGATATTTGCACATATCAAATTCTAACTTAATGATGTAGGAAAAATCACTTTGGGTATTGCTTGTTCTCTATCCATCTCTCGAAAATGTGGGCGTATCCTGCCTGGCAGTGCCAGCCTATCTTCTACTGAGGTAAGCAGATACTTAGTCTGATTTGTCAATAATTTGGAACACAATAACTCTTCTTCTTGGTGTAGATGTTTATTAGGGGTGAATGTCTTGATTGGGCACAATCGTTAACATTTTTCACTAAAACTAAGCAGAGCTTAACAAATTCCTTGGTCGATGCTTTCGTACAAGATAACTTTGATTCTAACTGATGGAGAGTGGTGCAATTTATAATGTTTAATTTCATTACCAGGTACTTAAAATCCTTGACTGAAGTCGATATTGGACATTTTCTGCTTAGACTAAGTATAGATGACCAGTTTGATTGCTCAATACTTTTCAAATGAAAAATGTGCCATTAATTAGTATGTGTCATCTATTTATTTTGAGACTGCAGGAGGAGAAATCAGCATAATTGCTGTTGGCTTGTTTAATATTTAATTAGAAAAACATAATCAAAATACCAATGCTTGGAATCATTTTAATTTAAACTAGGTTTCACTACAACCAATATAAGATTGGAACAGCATAGATCGATGAAATTTCAGTTATTCATAACTTTGTAAATACTGAATGGTGTATCAATCTGATTAGAATACAGATCTATGTTACGTTTTTTTTATATTTTCGATGGCTAACACTATACATGAAGATCTGACAATTGTACCCAAAGGTCTTGTCAGCGGCCATACAAGCGGTTTTTGACCCTATGACATCAGAAATTGATTCACCGTAACAGACCATTTCATTGGATAATCCCTCACTTCATCCATGATTCTTCCAGATCCTAGTGTAGTAAAGACAAGTAAAACTATAAAAAATGAAAGGAAAAAGGATCTGTGTTATAATCAGATTGATGGAGTATGTGCACGGTTTATTAACAAATGGAACTGTATTCTCTTAATGATACAGATGAGTAATCCTGGCATAGTTGCAACTAGATTGATGCGGAAAATGATCATCAATACAGTGGAGCTTCATGTCAGGATTTTAAACATGCATTATGCAAGAGCTAAATCTGTCTATTGCAGGGCCCTTATTCACGAAATCATAACTAAAGATAAAATCCAAATTTGAATAGATACTTCAGTTTTGATTGGCTAAGCACTCAAATCAATCTAATATTATACAATCAAATTACTAAAATTTGGATTTTATCTTAGTTAAAATTTCGTGAATAAGACCCCAGGTCTTTCTTTAGGCCTGAAATGTTTTCTAAAGTATTAATTAACTGATCAAGGCCTTAATCAACTCTCGATGGCATCAGATTTCTTTGATATTAAATAGATTTAAACGGTTCAGTGATATTTTGATTAAATCAAATATGAAGGAGTGAGGCTTAGCTTCAATCAACCAGTACGGTGGTTGAAATTATTGCACACGTCTGTCAAACCTTCAAATGCTAATATCTTCGCTTGCAATAGAGTAATTTGAATGAAGTTTTCAAATTATTCATTTTACCTTATCTTCTTTCTAACTATTATAGCGAGAATGGCTAGTTCTTTATCTAAATATTACATAATGTATCTTTAAGGCAGAAGAATTTTTTTTTTATACTGCTGTTGAGTTTTGAAATAAGATTGCATGTAGGTAATCCATGTATGGTGCTTTAAGATACATGTACATTGACTCTGTAGAATTTTGCTTCTGATGTAAATGTATTATGGACATGTTACTTTTTTTTTAAGGATTCCCCTACCTGTATCTGTACCTTCCCTGTGGATGTAGACTGTCAACCTCAAACAGGGCAGCCCGAAGCTACAGAAGGAGTATGTAAAGCTCGACCAAGCGGTGAACTCTATAGTTGTATGGGTGACACTACGAACGTATGCTCAGATTATACTGTCCAAGGAAAATGTGAAAAAAGTAAGTATAGTCATGCACAACCATGCAAATGTCTTGCAAGTTTGTAGGTAGATCATTGAGGTGGAATGGAAAAAAAAACCCTGGAACGGTTGATTTGAAATGTATTTGATTTAGTCCCATAATGAAACACAGTATTAACATATGATAGTGACTCCATTACCCATCCTCATCAATGATTGTAATATAATGTCCAGATGACCAAGACTACTCTGTCTACATGATCTGGATTATCTGGATGGTATTTGTTGGTTGTTTATAATGAGAGATATTTATTATACGTAACTGCATATTTAATACAGTATTTTCTATTAAAGCAATAATAAACTTAAACTTATACTAGGCCTATACAGATTTTGAACAATTGAAATATTACTTAGATAAATGGAATGTTCAACTGCTTTATATTTAAACTAGTACCAAATCACAATAGTTTTTGAGACTGGTTAGTGTTGCGATCACACATACTAGTCTTAAGCCAAACCAGTTTAACTATCTGCATTGTACAAAGGTTAAGCATTAATTTGGCAAGGGCACGTACATCTCCCTATTGCAGATCTTTCTTTCGGCCTGAAATGTTATCTGAATTATTAATTAGACATTAATTAACTTATCCAGACCATAATTAACTCTCGATGGCATCGCTAACCTGCAATCTTTAGTGATTAAATGAATAACTGAGACTGATTTTTGTTGTACCGACTTTAGTAATAATGATCAAGGCTAGGCGTAGGGCTGAACGATATTCTCGATATAGTCATTTATCGTGATATGGTATTTTCAGACCCAACTACGATATCATGTGGCCAAAAATCATTGATGTAGTGGTTTATCGAATATCGCCAAAAACTTCAAATATCGAAAAAAAGTATCATAAAAATAGATAATAATACATCAGTGGAAATTAGCTGACGGCAATAAACTATAATGAAACTAATGTTTTGAGAATCATTAAATGTTGAAAACACTTGCGCAGTGTCTGCAGCTGTTTTTCACTGCATCGTGTATGCGTTTATTTAACTTTGTTTTTAGTCAACATGTAAAGCTCAGGCCTACTAAACGCCTACTAAACACCTGAAATTTGCCACTTCCACAGCTAATTACCAGGCTATAAATACGTTGTCATATTTTTAAAAACATATTTTTAGAAAACTCTACGAAACATAATTCCTGAAAGCATGAATAAAACCATCTATGAATAGATTACTATCACTGTAAGGCCAGGAATACCACAGCCAATCGAATGCTTGAATGGAAATTAGTCCGGATCATTTAGTATTTGATAAACTGTTTGAACCATTGACGTCATGTTTGAACTTAGAATACAAGACTTGAAGACCGCATCTATTTACTTTCGTTGCACGTGATATTTGTGTTAAAAAGCATTGGAACATTTTTATCCAAAATGGATGTTGTTTTGTTCATTTTAATAAATCTATATTATAAAAAAAGCAAAGTTTAAAGTGTATGAATAAAGCAATTCTTACCCACAATTCTTACTCACACTGTAGTCAGCTTTAATGTATTTATATTTAAATTATATGTAATTAATTTAATACCAAAGTGACATTATTATTAAATATTGCAATATTTAACTATATCTTTGAAAAAAATGCCAATATCGATATCGTCCCTTTTTGCAATATCGTACAGCCCTTGCTAGGCGGAAATTCCAAAAGCTTACTCCTTGCTTCATAGTGAATCAATTTGACTGAAATTTTCAGCAGATTGCATTTAAATTATATAGTTTTTAACTATTATAGTGAGAAGTGCCAACTCGTAATCTAATCTCCCATAACGTAACTTTAAGTTATTTCGCAAGATGCTTAAGGATTTCAATATAGTTAGGATTACATATTTAATGGGATCATCTGAATGTATTGTTAACAGAATTACACTAGTTAGTACAAGTTCAGGCCAATTTCTTCTCTAGGATTCTTGAAAATAGACAACAGATAGATAAAATTATGCAAATCCTCTGGAATACTCATGCTCTTATTAAAAAAAAAATTCTGAATCCAACTGTTTTAAAGAAGAAGTTATATACTGTAGAAATTATAGTGAGGTATACTTTCGAACGAAAGTAACTGATGGATTGGAGAAGTTTCTCCAATATACTAGAATGTAGTAATGAGTTTCAGAAATTT
Source organism: Patella depressa (assembly GCA_948474765.1). Classification (NCBI taxonomy): domain Eukaryota; kingdom Metazoa; phylum Mollusca; class Gastropoda; family Patellidae; genus Patella; species Patella depressa. Next base: position 55,325,388 of record OX419719.1, read on the forward strand.
TAACTAATAATTAAAGTAAAAAACGGAATGAGAAGTATTGTTAATTTTGTCTGTCATTACACACTTCTTTTGTATTATACGTGACAAGGAGTAGGGTCGCCTGTCCAACCTCGTGGATTTTCTCTTTTTTCCCTCCCATTGCTAAAGACCCCACGTGCTAACGAATTATTGAAATAAAATTAAACCATATGTTGGTCCCGAAATGATCTAGTTTGTGTCGAGCGGACTTTAAACCCCATTTCTCCCTCTTTCTATATCTTTTATATTATGTAGAAATACATTACACACTTCTTTTGTATCATGGAGAAATAAATATCTTCAAATATATGGCTGTGGGTCTGTGTTTGTAAGCACAAATTGGAATTGGTACATCTAGAAATAAATCCGAAAGAACTTCTTCGTTTGAATTACAAAACACTAAAATTTCTAATCAAAGGCTATTAAACGATTTGTTTTGTACTCTAGTCAAATGTAATTGACCTCCTGATTTTTTATTTCCACAGATATTGATGAATGCACAGAAGTTGGTGTTGACTTGTGTCCATCTGGAACTGGATGTGAAGATAATTGGGGCAGTTTCAGCTGTCATTGCTCAGATCCAGATTCCGTGCTTCATGATGAAACATGTTTACGTGAGTTTTAATCACTGTTTTACATCAGTTGTATGACATTTCGCAATCAGTATTCAAAACTTGATTGCATGATAACCATCATTCTTAGCATCTCTATCAAAAGATAAAACCTTCTTGAAATGATTTTCATTGAAAAAACAGGAAAAAATCGGCACCAAATGAAATATTATCCATATACAATAGTCCTATATATTTGTTTAAACCTGTCAACTGTACAGGGGGGGGGGTCTAGAGTGCCGCGCTTCGACCTCTAGATGGCCGGTCACCTCTGGCTTGCGGCCGTAGTTTCGATCCCTGGTGTGAGCGTATGTGGCATGGAGATAGGGGCGCCTTCTCAACCTCGTGGGTTTCCTCCGGGCACTCCGGTTTCCTCCCACTGCTAAAGACCCCCATGTCTTTTCATTGAAATAAAATTGAAACCGTATGTTAGTCCCAAAATGACCTATAGTTTGTGTCGAGTGGACATTAAACCCCATTTGTGGGCATATCTTGCCTGGTAGCCGCTGTTTTTTTTAATTTCTATGTGAAGCATTGGACAAGGAGAGGATGAACCCTATCAATTGTTTTTGTTGTCTGTCCATCTATTGCAAAATGCGGATGTATTTTACATATCAACCACTTGTTCCTTTTGTTTGTGATGCTACGTCTCAGTTGGATTTTCTTTCAGAATAAGGCTCAGAGATGCATGCCATAAGTTTACACATTTATTCATGCCATCAGTTTAATTTGTTCATCATGTCTCTATTATTACAGCCACAGAAACATGTGAATTCAGTATGCCCAGTGAAAGTAATACCTTTCAGATTACTGCATTTGCTGGAAACGATATATCGCAAGATGTTGGAGATTGTAGTGTTACATTAGTAGAAATGTGTGAATCTCAGGACTCCTTATATGTAAAGGCCCTTAAAGCTAAAAGTGGAGGCCTTTTTGTTGTAACGATTAAAATAAAGATTGCAAACACAGTTGTTTCAGTAACAATAGACGGTGGAATTGAGGTTTGTAACTAATTGGAGAGGTGATGGCATATCTGTTTCTATATTCCAACAAGATATAGATAATCACAATAATGGCTTGGGTCAACTTTTAGCACAATTCTCGGCAACCTTTTTCCATTACAAGCCTAAATTAACTAATTCATTAATCACTTCTTCAAAAATCCCAGCTCAATTTTCTTTCCCGTACGACAAAATGGTAATGTCCTCAGTTAATTAGAGGGCTAGTTTCCCGAATGGTTTTATATGGGTGAGTTAGATCAAAAGGTTTGTCATTGAGGGTTGTTGCATGATTTCAATTCCTCGCTTTTGTTTTTTCCGGAATCTCTCTAGATTATCTGGTTCCCTCCCACACAAAGACCCTGATTATTAAAATAAAATGCTGGAACTAGTTGTTTTGAATTGTAAGAGGTGCTCAGGTCGACCCTTTTCAGTTTCATTTACTTGAAGCCAGTTGCTCCCAGTTGCTTTCAGTATAAGCTTGACATAAGCCGTGCTTAAGGTCTTTTCTTTGGTGGTAAGTAATTACTGGTATAAGAATATAATGCATGCTTCCATTACCATATTTTTATTTTTGAGGATATAAATAACTACTGACTATATTTTATCACTAACTAGGTTAATAATAACATATACAGTGTTGGATCTAAGTATGCAGATATCAATATTATGAAGTCAGATGAACAATTATTAGTTTCTAGCATTGATGGCAAACTCAATGTTATGGTGAATACAGGGTCTTTGGATACACTGATAAAATCTGCTGTTGGTTTATGTGGAGCCTGTGATTTGACTCAGGATATGGACACAAGTCAGGCATTCTCTTCGTAAGTTAAATATCATAATGTAACTATCAAAATCTAAAATATTCTAATGAAATTTTTTCAGAGTTTTACCAATTCACAAGATATTATGGTCAAAGCAAGCTGCCTCCAATCTTTACAAAAATCTATGATGGTCCTCTTAATCCAAACCAATAGATTTTATGCCATTGATATTTTGATTGTGTTATTTCAATTAAATGTTGGATATTTACTTTGGCTACATTTCAGAGTGGATTAAGCAGTAAAAAAATAAATATTGTCTTTAAAATGGAAATGACGATCAGTGGCTTAAACAGCCATTCATCAAAATTACAATATTATAATAAAAAAAAACACAAATACATTTACTGTATGTTCCAAGAGATAATCTGAATTTGTCATGTGATCCCTTTTCTCTTTTCGTCGAGCTTTAATGCCTAGAAATCCACTACGCTCGTGTAAATTTCACATATTTCGACAAAAACATTACGAATGCGTCTGCGTAATGGGAGACTTGCATTTCGCGTAAAAGGTGGACAAGTATCTCCAAGTCGGGTACATTCAGTTAGCAATATTTAGTGGAGGAAAATTCGCTTGTTGCTTTTGCGGCAGATATAAAACTTAATAGGTTTCAGACTGTGAATATTGAGTTAAACACTTAAGTTTTTTGGTCAGATTAATTTCATGTTCCGTTTCTACTTCCTTATTTCGCAGAGAGCAAGGTCTGGAGATACGACATCTTTATATACACTTTATTAGTTTTCCAATGCTGTAAATGAATATTCAAAATATATGTATCTAAAATATCTCCCTTATGCCTTACAGTTTTTAGGATATAAACTAAAAAAATGATTATCCGATTGAAATGAAATGAAATGGGGTTTAATGTCTTACTGTTCTTTATCCAATTGACACATCCAGATAGACCAAAGTAGCGCTTTGTAAACAAACCACGATTTTTCAAGAGAGAAACGTTCAATAGCTTGATCTGAAATTGGTTTCCTCATTCAAGAAAGTAATGGGATGGCAATTCCAGGCATGTCACTAAGTTTTAGTTGTTTTAATTAAAATTTGAAGGAATGGCAAGCAATTTTCATGTTGTAGTGTCATCTGGAACAGTCAGTAGATTGTAATAATAGTATTGTATCTCCTTCTTTCACAGACAGGGGACGGTAAATTATTGCGCTTCAGATCCTAGGTCATCAAGTCAAGTGGCATGATTTCGATTCAGACTTTCTTACAGATGAGAGGATGAGAAATGTTGGTTTTCCCTGTTCTTGTCAATCTATTGCAAAATTTTGGTATATCTTGAGCAGAAACTTAATCCCAATAAACCAAGATGTTTGGATTTTTTTGATAAACTCTTTCAATTATTGCAGTAGATAACTATTTAATATCACATAAGAGCCTATATCCTATAGGATAGGCTTGTCTCTGCTTATGATGTATTTTGCATGAAGGAATTATTTTAATCTATCCACTATATTTTTCTCATTGTTCAGATGTTCAGATCCTGCCTCTGGAGAGTCCAATACAGGTAACCCCCCACTAGTGGCTGCAGAATCACCAACCTCAGCAGATGGAGGACCACCACCACCACCACCAGAAAACACAGAACCACCAAGCTCAGAGTCACCCACAGGTCCCGGACCAGCAAATCCTCCAAATCCAGAAACCCAACCATCACAGCCAGTTATTCCACCTAATCCTACAAACCCACCAAATGGCGAACCAGCTGCCCCAACAACTGGAGTTCCTAATCCTTCCCCTGGTGAAACACCTACTCCACAAATTCTTCCACCAGGCACTTGCGATTCTACAATGTCTGCAGCTTCCAAATGTGGTGTAATTACTGAAAATGGCAGTCCATTTGAAAAATGTTTGAATCAACAAGCATTATATCAGTTATGTCTTACAAAGACCTGCAATGACAACATGGATTTCTGTGATGTGTTAATTGACACAATCTCTGTAGACTGTGCAAATGGCATTTTGCTTCCAGAAGATAAAGCTGACTATATGATGCAAACTGGTTGTGGTAAGATTTATTCTAATTAAGTATTAAAACTGCTTTTATATGTTCCCATATCAGTGTGGACATATTATGTCGTCACTCATGTCCATTGGTCAGTGTGTCCAATAATGCTAATAACGATTGGCCTGGACAGTTTTTATACGCCCACATTTTCATGTGGACGTATATTGTCGTCGCCCCTGTTCGTCCGTCCGTTCACAATTGTTTGTGAATAGTCTACAGGTCACAATTTTTATCAGATTTCAATGAATCTTAAAATATAGTTTTATCACCCTAAGATCTCGGTTCCTTTCGATATTGGCTTGTATCGGACCGTAACTTCATGGGTTATGGCCCCTGATTGTACGAAAAATCACGTTTTTAGCTTGTGAACAATGTAGAGGTCACAATTTTGGACCGATTTGGATGAAACTTGAAATGCATGGTTTATAACCCAAAGATCTTGGTTCCTTTCGGTATTTGCGCATATCGGATCGTAACTTCCTGAATTATGGCCCCTGATTGTCCGAAAAATCGCCTATTTTCCCTCTGGAGGTCACAATTATTATCCGATTTAAAAAAACATTTGACTCTATCACCGTTACACCCTACGGACCATAATTGCCAGACAAAATGGCTGCCGTTTGTACGCGAATAGTGTAAAAATATGGTATATCAAAGTTGTGGACCCTGTAGAGGTCACAATTTTAATTCGATTTTGATGAAACCTGAAATGCATGTTTATAACCTATAGATCTTTATTCTTATCGATATTTGCGCATATCAAATTATAACTTTGTTTGTAGGAAAAATCACTTTCGGTATTGCTCTATCTATCTCTCGAACAATTATTATCCGATTTAAAAAAAAACTCTGATTATATTACTGTTGCACCGTAAAGAAGGTTGAGTTCGAATTTCGTGAAAATCGTACAAAAATTGCCGGACAAAATGGTTGCAGTTTGTACGCGAATAGTGTAAAAATATGGTATATCATGGTTGTGGACTCTCTACAGTTCACAATTCTTATCCGATTTTGACGAAAAGTCACATTTCTAGGTTGTGTACTGTCACACCATAATCATTGTCGGCTTCGAAATTTCATGAATATCAGACTGGAACTGACCAACAAAATAGCTGCTCCCAATACAATATGAAATACAGGACATAATGATGTAGGAAAAATCACTTTCGGTATTGCTTGTTCTCTGTCCATCTCTCGAAAATGTGGGCATATCCTGCTTATCTTTAGCTCTGGAGGTCAAAATTGTTATCCGATTTAAAAAACTGTTTGATTGTATCACCTTTACAAGGTTATGGAGGTTGAGTTTGAATTTTGTGAAAAACGGACCAAAATTGAAAGACAAAATGGCCGCCGTTTGTATGCGAATAGTGTGAAAATATGTTATATCAAAGTTGTGGACCCTATAGAGGTCACAATTTTGAACCGATTTTGATGAAACTTGACATGTATGTTTATAACCCAAAGATCTTGGTTCCTTTCGATATTTGCACCCATCGGATCATAACCTCCTGAATTATGTCCCCTGATTGTCCGAAAAATCGCTTTTGTTAGCTAGTGGTCCCTCTAGAGGACAAAATTATTTACCGATTTAAAAAAATCGTTTGATTATATCACCGTTGCAATGTAATGAATGTTGAGTTCGAATTCCGTGAAAATCGGACCAATACTGACAGACAAAATGGCCGCCGATTGTACCTGTTGTACGCGAATACTATAAAAATATGGTATATCAAGGTTGTGGACCCTGTAGAGGTCACAATTTTAATCTGATGTTGATGAAACTTGAACATATTTATAACCCAAAGATCTTGTCTCTTTTTGATATTTGCTCATATCAGATTGTAACTTCCTGAATTATAGCTCTTTAGTGTGTGGTCCATCTAGAGGTCTCAATTATTATCTGATTTTAAAAATAATATTAAATGTTTCGTATACTAAACGTTAGCATGGGGCAGAACTCTATATAAACCAAACAAATTCTAATGATTTTCTGATGATTACTTAAAATGCAACAACTCTTGTTGACTGCCCGGACAACTTATCTGCTCTGTGGGCGTATGTTTCGTTGCTTGGCAACCTATTTTTAAAGGTTTTCTGTTAAACTAGTGTGAAACATTAGGATTGTGCGAGGAAAAGTGCAGTTGATTTTTAGCATTCGTGATTTTAAGTTTCAGGAAAAGCTTCGGGAATGATTGACATCCAAGCTTTCCTTGCAGATAATCTGGTGTCTGTAGTTTGTTTCCCCCCACCCTTCCCCCTTTTACAGAAACCAGGGGACTATTAAAATGGGTCCGTCTGTCTGTCCGTTACACTTTTTGGGACACAAGAACTCTCCTTACTGAGCTAGAATGTTCAAACTTGGTGTAGGTGCTTATTAGGGTGATGCCTTGATGGAGCTTGAAGATAATCATTTTATGCTTATATAGGGTAAGCAGAGATAAGCAATTTGATTGGTTGATGCTTTGGGACACAATTATGAGGGGGGATTTGACTCAAAAGTCAATGCTGTGTCGTTAGTGCTATTACATTTTCTGCTGTGCGATAAGCAATTTGATTGGTAGAGACACAGTTATTTTCTTTCTAATTGAGGTAGAATGTTCAAACATTATTACTTCAAAGGAAACTTAGTGTATAGTTCATAATCAGTTTGATTGCTCAATACTTTTGAAAAAGATAACTGTGCAATTAATAGATATGTGTCATCTATTTATTTTGTGATTTTGCTTTGTTTGTGTATTACCAATATATTAATATTCAGCATCAAGTGACCTTATGTACTATAGTTTTATCCACTTTCTGAAAACAGCCAGGGTTACGAGTCCATTTACTAAATAAAAGTATGCTAATTTTGTCACTAATTTGCCAGAATATTGTTTTGAGTATGCAAAGGAACTCAAAACAATTTAGTTTTAGAAACGCATTTTGGGTTGAAAACCACCGACTACAAACATTATTTCATTTCAAATAAAGTAAAAATAAAGAGTACCATGCTTCCTAAATGAACTAATATATTGACAGAAGCCATTATGTCTATTACTGTCGCATCAGTGGCAGTTATCTCTGTCACTGTCACATCCCAGCTTTATTAAGTGGGTTTATAGTAAAAATCATGCCGGAACTTGCCATTGTTGTGCCCCCTGTACTATGGGGGCAATGAGGGCAGCTGATGTCTCTGCCATTGTAGTTCCATTAACTATGAATTTTACATTCTTTACTTTGGTTTAAAGACATTACTTAAAGGGTTTGTTCAGTTATGTAAAGATTAAGACATCGTACCATTCAGAAACTACTACCCCAGTTCCTTAAAGAAAATTAAAAAAAGGGATATATTAATACCAGTACTCCTATAAACAGATAGACAAAAACAGTCTAAAACTGCTTATCTCAAACCACCCAAGCAAGATATGTAAAAGCTTTTGGTATTATAGAACTATTTTGCTTGCACCACAGCTATCCACGAGACAGGGTGGTTTGGAGCAGCCTAAAGCGACCTAATTAGGGATGTGTGGCAGAGTTAAATGATATGAAATGAAATGGGGTTTAACGTCCTACTCGATCTTCTGCACCTGACCTGGGCTAATGGAAGACGGGCATACACTATACAGTGTGCTATGAGGGACATTATGCCCAGGCAGCGGCGCTGCTGCCTACTCTTATATCAAATTCCAACTCCCAAGGGATCTTTTACGTGCACGCCAGTGTGTACACAGGACGTCTTTTTTTATACCATCCAAACGACTAGACAGCTGTCCTTGTCAGGCCCTCCTTCTGCATCACTGACAAGGGGAAACCATGCCGGAAAATCGAGATGAACTTTCTTGGCCAATGCAGGGATCAAACACCCGACCTCCAGGCTAGCGAGCCAGCGCCTTACCCACTTAGCCACCGTGATTCCCCTTGGCAGAGTTAAATAGCTATTCAAATGTTAATGGAGTGACTAGTATAACCCAATAATTGAAAAAGAATTTTTTTTTTTTAAATTAGATCGGGTAGTATGCTTAATATGATTTTTTTTTATTATTTGCAGTTGAGGAATGTGGACCTAATATGAAATTCCATTTTACTCCACCCCAGGAACTCCCCACATGTCGTAACAAGTATCCTAATACAGCTAATGAAGGCGTAGCAATTAAACGTGACCCACAATGTATATGTAGTCCTGGATTCTTCCTGCAAAATGAAGGATGTATACCTCTCTCTGAATGTGGATGTGATGATCCAAATTCAGAACGATATTATGAGGTAAAATGTTGTTTTCAGGCTTTTTTATAAAATGAACAGCTGAATATGGATCCTCCTTCAGACAAGTTAGGTGACAAGCAAGGCTGCTTTAAATAGATTTCGGGGTAGTTCCTTGTGATTTAAATGTTTAAATTTGAAGCAAACTTTTGATAGAGAATTTAGTTTCACATACTACAATATCTTGGGAATTTAAAAACACAACACAATTTATATGGAAAACAATCACTGTGTATAAAACCAGTGATTGTTTCCATATAAATTGTGTTATGTTTTTTTAATATGCTCAATCACTAAATGCCACTCAAGGATTTTAACTTGGGGATAAGTTGGAGATCTATAAGTGGTGGGTAGCCCTCCCAGATTTCTCTCATCAAGTTTTTTGTTTCGCTGTGATGTGAATTCTTCTCTTCGGCCTTAAATGTGATTGTGTGGCTGTCCCCTTTATATAGTCGACGGGGGATGAGTGGTTTATCAACCTTAATGATCCTGCTGTGATTTTTACCATTTTTTTTAAATATTTTCTGAAAATACTATTCATTGTATACAGGAGGGAGATGGTCGGGTAGTGTAACATGTACACTTTAGAACATAGGGTCTGTCATTGAGTCTAGTGGCGTGGTATTGATCCCAATACTTGTGACAAAGAGTGGGGTTGTCTTCCACAGATGTCCAACCAGGGAGCTGCTAATATTCAGCTGTCATTTTAGAAAGAAGACATGATGTTCCAAATTAATTTCAATGTCACCCCGTCAGATCACTTTAATTTTAAGATCATTGATGTCACATTTAAATGTCTACTTTTTCTTTCAGATTAATGACGAATGGTTAAATGCTGATTGTACTAAATTGTTTGTATGTAAAGCAGGCATTATTGAAGAACGTGAAAATACGCTTATACCAAATTCCAAATGTGGTACTAAGAACAATCAAACAGCTGTCGTATGTATGGATGGTTACCTAGGTGATGCTAAGGTTGAATGCAAGAAAGGTATTATCATGATGATATTATGTAAATAAACTTGTATTAAAGGCATGGAAATTAATCAAGTAACATTACTTAACATTTTTGAAGGGGAAAATAAATTAACATCAAATGCATTGCAGATGGTTACAGGACTCACTATTGCCTACTTTTGAAACAAAAACACAGTGACTATTAAAATGGTTTTTTGATCTCCCGTCCACCTGTCTTTCTGTCCGTTACTCTTTTTGGGTTGTATATGACATGAGTCTAAGCTTGTGGGTTTTCTCCGGATTCTCCAGTTTTCTCCCACTGTTAAAAGACCCCTATGCGGAAGCGCATTATTGAAATAAAATACAATAACTCTCCTTATTGAGCTGCAATGTTCAAACTTGGTGTAGGTGTTTATTAGGTTAATGCCTTGAAGTTTGAAACTGAGTATGTTCTGCTTAGGTTAAGCAGAGTTAAAGCAATTTGATTGATTGATGTTTGGGCTTGATAGCTTTGGTTCTACTTAAGTGAGAGTGATGAAGCTTGGCGTCTAGTTTCATTGCATCAGTACCTTGATTCTGAGCATTTTCAGCTCAAGGTAAATTAAGCATTTAGCAATTTGATTGCTCGAGACTTTGGAGATCAATAACTTTGATTCGTATTGAATGAGAGTGGCGAAACTTTAAACTTTGTCTACGGTTTCATTACATCAATACCTAGACTTAAAGTACAATGATGAGCATTTTCAGCCATTTCATTGATGCTCTCGGAAAGATTACTTTGATCTGATGGGTTTTGTAGAGCTTCACTGTTATCTTGAAGATGTCTTTCAAAGAGAGTAAAGTGAATGTTTTTGTTTTGTAGGAGAGGAAACAGACAGTAGTATCTGTGCTACTGTACAAGTGGAAGAAGATGATGTGAAACTCTGTCTGTGTAAAACAGGATATGTCTCTGATTGTGACACATGTGTTGGTAAGTTGGTCTCAATCCTCAGTTAAAATCAATAATGTGATCAATGTTATCAGCATGTTTCCTAATCCATTGTGATTAAGGATTATGAAATGTGTTCTCTAATCCATTGTGATCAGTGCTCACTCTGGGTTTTATTTTTCTTCCGCCAATTTTTCCTATTAATTTATTAGCCATATATTTTTTCCGCCAAAAACAAAGAATAAATATCTTTTATTAGATTTTATCAGTAATTTTTATTTACATAAGTACACGCAATTACATCACAATTTACAAAATTTGTCATTGCTTTGCCTAAGCCCATTTTTTGAAAGCTTTTTCAACATCTGTGGTAACCACTTTTAGTAACATTAAATTACATAGTGTTTTTGTTTTTAATGAATATTTGGGGTTTTTTATAATAAATATTTTGTCAACTAAACGCTCTTTCACAGTCTGTAGTTGTCACAGGAATTGTGAGTCCTAAAATTCAAAAGATAATATCTCGGTTCAGAGTGGAGCAATTTGAATGAAATTTACGTTATATTTTTATTTTAACTATTATAGTCAGTTCTTTATCAAGCCTTCCATAGGCCTAATGCCCCTTTTGAGGTAGCCGATCATGTTAGTATCACCTGTAGACGTGGTACATATTTGGTCGTGACATACTAAAATAATATGGCATTCTTCCATCGGACGTTGACGAATGCTCTTCAATCTTTCACTTACGACCCTTGACATGCAATTTGATAACTGACTTTCGTTCGTTCGTTCATTCGTTTCTGGAGTTTAACGTCAACTTCCACATAAACTGTAACAACAAACTCAAACCTGGCTTCATTTATAACAATACGGGCAACTGAAGTAAGAAAAAGACGTCATAATCCAATAATCCCAAACAAATCGTACGAGTATTATTCTAGTGTCCGCCATTTTGAATACCGTATAAACACCGTCAAAAAAGCCACCGATTCGTATTTGGAGACAAATAATTAAAACTTTTATATCTTAATTAGTTTATTACTACGCTTACTGTAAATACTAATCAACACTAATCCGAGATTGATCATGAGACAAGGGATTGGTGCCTAATTGATTGATGACTGACTCAGCCAAGCGCGATAGACTGTAATGTGTGTCAGTCTGCACGGGTGGAAATCAAATCAAAGCTTTTTGTTTTGCCAAGAAAAAATTTATAGCCAGGGTTAAAAAAGAATCGCCATACAGGAAAAAAAAATCGCCAAAAATTTCGCCAGATTGAATATTATATCGCCAAAATTATATTTTTATTGCAATTGGCGGAAATGGCGATCGACAGCGTGAGCGCTGATTATGATTGATGATACATCAGGTAAATAACGTTAAATATGATTATGTATGCTGATGACAAGGTTTTGTTATCAGAAACCCCAGAGTGGCTGCAAAATTCATGAAACTCTCTTTGTACTTATACACAAAAATGGGACTTATCTGTAAACATTTCAAAAACTAAAATTGTGATTTTCGAAATGGTGGGAAAATTGATGAAAAAGAAAACTGGTTATTCTATAATCAAAATCTAGGAGTGTTGTTGATTTTTAATGGTAAATTTATAAAAACCAAAAAAAATATATCCGACCAGACCAGAAAAGCACAATTTTCTGTTTTAAAAGTATGTAATGAAAACTATTTTAACACTGTATCACAATTGTCAGCTTCTGCCATCTACTTGAGTAGTATTTTGTGCTGTGGGTTGGAATTTTGGGGCTTTCATAAAGCTGAGGATATCAAAATGTTAAATACTATTTCCCCCTCTCCCTCTCTCTGTCATTTTAGTGGGTATTATTTTTGAATGGTGTTGTACCAATAGTAGCCAAATAGGCACATGACTAATTTCTTGCACACTGTATTTCTAATTGACTGAACAATGACAGCATCCACTCACTCATGTTTAGTTAAATATTTTGATGTAAGCGTTATTTATATTGTGATATATAATGTATTTAGATTTGGATGAATGTCAAGCTAATCTACACGACTGTAAATCCAATGAGCAATGTAAAAATTTACCTGGTACTTTTACATGCGAGTGTAAGAGCGGATACAAGAGAAATATACTCAACGTCTGTGCCAGTAAGTATTTTATTGACTATTTCATTTTTGTTTCTTTAAGGTTGAAAATGTGTAAAGATCATAAGGTCTGTCATTGCGTCCAGTAGCGTGATTTCAATTTCCAGTATATACATGACAAGGATATCATCAGTCTGATTTTAACCTTAAAGTTCAACTGCAGGATTTATTTCATGTACTATGTGCCTCATTTTAGCAGGGGAGGTGGGGATGGCTGAATGGTTAGCACTTGCGTGATGCATCCAAAAGTCTGTCATTGAATCAACTGGCATGGTTTCGATTCCCAGATTGTAGGTGGGTTTTCTCGAGCTCCTCAGGTTTCTCCACACTGCTAATGACCTAGTTTGTGTCGAGTGGATGTTACTCTTGCTCTCTACAGGGGCGGATTTAGGAATTTTTGCCAGGTTCCTGTTAAGGAAATCTGCCATCATCGCAGACCTGTCAACCCCTCAGAGCTGAAATGCAGTAGGGTAGTGTAGAAAAGGCAGTAGAAACCATGATTTGGCAGTAGATTTCCAAAAACGCGTAAATTCGCACTTCCAAGGGTAATTAATTTGGAAATGTCAAATGATACATTGAATTGTAGGCCTAACAATACAAAAATTGCATTAAATGGGTAATAAATAAAATACACACACATTCATTAGCAATGAACCATATCTAAAATTATTTATTAAACCAAAATTGAATATGTACCCTACAGAAAGAAATAATTAGCATTTATTAGCAAAGGAAAAATAATTAAAATTAGCAGTCCAGTAGTGGGCCTACACTGGCAGTAGATTCTTCCATTTTTCTTTTGTTTTAACTTATTAGTATTAGTATGATTTAAAAAAAAAAATTCCTCGTCTTACGTGTGTTTCCTATTCCGACAGTTTTTGTCAATTTTATTTAATGTAAGATAATTGTACTTATTATATAGATTCTACAGCAATTCTTGATAAGGAATAGAGAGAGAAGGGCGTAAAAAATAAGTTTTGCATAGCGACTAAATAAGTAAATAATAAAATATTATTGGCATCGAACATGCTTTTCATGCCGTGACGTTTATCCTCTAATGGCAATGCAATTCAGTGTACGGGATTTTTTCTTACGGAATTCCGTAAATCTGCTTTTAAATTTATTCGAGGGAGCCCTCCATGTGAGCCGTATTCTCATCTTGAAATTAAAGTTCCAGGTTGTGTTGCATTCGAAGTATTGTATTACATGCTGTACGTACGTACGCGCGCAAACGAAAATGTCAGCCATTGCTGCCGTAAATTGGTCGCTATTTGTTTAGTTTATCGCTACATATTTTAAGAGTATTTGGAACACGTGGCAATAATATATCCGCTTTATTAACTCTAAAAAAAGTTGAAACGAATTCGAGAACAAATCTGTTAGCTAAATTACACCTTACAACACCCCAAGTCGATGTTGATAACAGAAAGTCGCAATCTTTTTTGTTTACATGCAACGAGTTGCTTCCCTTACTTCCAAAGTTTTGGCGAGACAATTAAAAAAAGACCTTTGTTTAACAATGCGGTAGAAATCTATTACCGCGCAGTAGAGCGGTACACGAGGCCATTTCGCGACATTTTACCGCGTGATGCGGTAGAGTTGACAGGTCTGCATCATCGTCTCTAAATTATATAGGCATACATATAAATTGAGCTTTTTAAAGAGAGAAATCATTTTTATAATGATGTAAGATCACATTACATTCATTGATGCAAGACATTTGATTTTTTTATGTAGTGGAGCAGGGTGGGTTTTGGAAAAGGATCCGACCCGGCTTTCTGTCTATTAATGTTTTACCTGTTTATAATATCAACATGACTGGTGGTTATAATGTTTTACTTGTTCATAGATATCAATGAATGTCAAGAAGAATCTGAAAAACAGAGATGCCCAGATAACTCCAAGTGCCAAGATTTACCAGGAGCCTTTGCTTGTTCTTGTTGTTATGGTTACACTATGACAACAGCATCTGGTCCATTCCAGTTTAAATGTCAACGTAAGTAAAACATTTGTAGATATTTTAAAATCCCTGCTCAACAACAGGGTATTTGTCGCCACTATTCCATATGGAAATTAATGAAAATTTCAGCTGAATTACATATTGCATCAACTGATAAATGTTTGAAATTTTGACCAGAAACAGTATAAATTGTTATGTCTTGATTTGGCTTTTAATTTATAGCTCAAAGATATGATAGACATTTTCTTATACACTTAATATCTCGACCATTTGATGTTCTAGAGACTTCGATATTCGCTTGTGATGTGAATAAATGTTTAAATAATAATTTATATAACATTTGAAGCCAGAAAGCAGAGTGTAATTGGCAAATTTATCTCTTACAGACTGCAGGGTCGCCTGTCCAACCACTTGGGTTTTTCCTTGTCCTCGGGTTTCCTCCCAACTGCTAAAAACCCCTACGCGCAAACGAATTATTGAAATGAAATTAAACCCTATGCTAGTCTGGAAATTACCTAGTTTGTGTCGAGTGGATGTTTATCCCCATTTCTCTCTCCCTTATTAAGCCATTATGATACCAGGTACCATAGATTTATCATTATTTACAGCAAAGTGGTAATAACTCTTATTTTTCATGACCACATTAGTTTGAATTAATAATTTTAAAAAGTGCTTTGTTGCTCTTTTCAATTGCGTTTAGTTCCAATTTGCAAATCTTATAAATATTACTAACAATCCTAAATGATACTGGATAATCATTGCTACAAGCAACATGATGAGATAAATTCAGTGCTTTCAATTGTTGTGCTTATGAGAGAAGTCATTTAGTCCAATATGGCAGTAGCAATCTGTTGACAATAAATACACAAAAATGAAAACCTCCTTCCCGCATCAGATTTTGGTAAGGATTATCTAAGATCCGACAATGTTTTGAGGATATGGCCGTATGTTTGGATTAAGAATATAACTCAACTGGTAGTTTTAATGGTTGTAATAATTTTTTTTTAAAATTTTATTAGGTAATATTAGAATCCCCAGATCAAGCTCAGATTGTTGTATTTGTGACACCCTTAAATGTAGACCACCAACAGATGGATCACCTGCTCAGGTAAACGAAATGAAATGAAATGGGGTTTAACGTCCTACTGTTCTGCTCCGAACTGGGCTAATGAAAACGGGCATACACCATAGAATGAGCTATGAGGGAAATTCTGCCCAGACATAAGCACTACCGCCTACTCTTATATCAAATTCCAACTGTCAAGGGATCATTTATGTGCACGCAATGTGTACACGGGACATTTTTTTTATCCCATCCCAACAACTAGACAGCTGTCCATGTCCGGCGCTCAGGCAAACACCAGTACAGCCTACTCTTATAGCGAATTCCAACTGTCACAGGATCTTTTATGTGCACGCCAATGTGTACACGGGACCTCATTTTTTCATCCCATCCCAATGACTAGACAGGTGTCCTTGTCAGGTGCTCAGCTGAACACCAGTATGAATATTGTTATTAGTCAAAATTAACTTTTTTTCAAAAATATCTCGCTACAATATAATCAGATTGATTCTTTTACAATTGATTAAGAATAAGAAAACTAAATCAAAATATCAATGAAACATTATCTCCTTGCTCGGATTGTGTCAGGCCCAAGATGATGGTATAGGCTACCATTTACATAACAGTATAATAGCTCGATGAAATTTCAGTGCAGCATATCCTTGTAAATACTAATGTATGCAGGCCCGTAGCTAGCGGTGGGGGGGGGCCAAGATAGACACAATGGTCATTGGTTTCGTATTGTGTCCAATGGAAAAGGTGCCAAAGGTGACCATTGGGGAAAATAATTCTTTCCCCATTGGGTTTCGGCACCCATTGAGTGCTCAATTTGTTCCAGGGGAGGCAGCTTCCCCTCTTGACCCCCCCCCCCCCCTCCCTGGTCGTCCCTGCTAGCTTTAATGATATAATTCATGATTTTTTTTTTAAATGAATGATATCAAATATGAATTATAAATTTAAGGTATGTGGTTCTGATGGTATAACATACAGCAGCTACAAACAACTCTATGAAGTTAACTGTGACAAATATGGTGAATCCAATATTAACGTTACTATTGCTAATTATGGAAAATGTCCCTCTAACGAACCAACAACCACTACAAGTACAAGTAAGTCATCACCTACCTGGAATGTAGTTCTTGTGTTTCATTTTATCCTGCATCTGATCAAGTTAGGGAAGGATATTGAAATGTAGGCTCTGGGTGTCTGTCTGTCCTGATTTTGTTTCCAGAGCTTATTTATTAAACTGTTTAAGATTTCTTTATGAAATTTTATATACATAATTGTCTATTTTGATATGCAGTTTTTATTCCTGGCACAGTTTTTGGTATGGAATATTTAGTCCCAAAGCATTTCATAAACTATTTAAGATATATTTAGTTAAGTTTGTACACACATATCAACCTATTAGTTTTTATAATTATGCCTTTTTCTAATTCAAAATTATTCTCAGCTCTGTAAAATGTGTCATTTCCATCTCCGAAGGATAGGGTCCTGTCCAGAATAGACTATTATAATTAGATACTAACTGGTATTATGAACGAACAGATTTCAAAACTCCAAAGATTACAAAACAATGCTGCTTACATTGTCACAAAAACTAAATCAAGATCACACATCACACCAGTCTTGAACAAATTACATTGTCTCCGTGTTCGAGAAAGGATCAACTTTAAAGTCTTATCGTTAAAGTCAATTGTTTGGAATACACTTCAGAAAATATCCGTTTTTAAATCCAGAGTGAAAACTTGGTTATTTAGTCATTATCATTAACACTCCAAAGTGAGAAATATTTCTAGCGCCTAGTGCATTCCTTAGTGGATTAAAAAGTTGCGCGATACAAATATCATTATTATTATTATTATTTATCATTTCCCACATCGTGCACTCAAAGTTTATAGCTTACATACTACTCTCCAAAAATTTGTTTTTTTCAATCTAATCATATAATCAAATTGAATTTTATTAATAGCTACAACCACCACCACGGAAGCTCCAACCACAAAGAAAATTCCATGCAGTTCAGATGAAATCTGTGAAATTTCTGAAATAAACTCAGGTAAAAAAAAAAAGAAGGATCTATATTATGACGCTAGATTTCTATATTTGTTCAGGTCCAGAAATTTAATATGACCCCAGGATCCGATTACTGCGAAATCTAACCTCAGAATTCTTGAATTGCAGCACAAAATTCTGCATGATTTCATTAACAGATGTTTATAAGAATAATTTTCTAATGATATTTGAAAATAAATAGACATTAAAGCTTTTGATACGAAAATAAATGTAACTAATTTTGTATGATCAACCAAACTATATAATTAGATCTTATTTTAATGACTGGTAAAAAGCACTAATTAATGTCTCTTGGTTATAGGTAAATCCACTTTCTAACTACTACAAAAGCACTACTAATGTCTCTTGGTTGTAAAATTGCAGTTCCAACTTCTACAAAGCACTAATGTCTGTTGATTATTGCTATATATCTCTATGTATATGTTCATATTGTAATTGTATGTTGTCCTCAATGGATGTTTTGATACAATAATATCTTATCTTATCTTGATTGTTAAATCCCATTTTTAACTACTGGTACTACAAAGCACTAATGTCTGGAGTCTCTGTGCTAGCTTGTACAAAGCAGTAATAATGTTTCTTGAATTTTAAGTCCTAGTGCTAGCTAGTTCAACATAGCTGTGTTCCTTGAATGTTAAATCCTAGCCTAGTGTGACATAGTCTTTTTTTTAAAATTAAATTCTAGTGCTAGCTAGTTCAACGCAGTAATGTTTCTTAAATGTTAAGATAAACTTTGAAATACTGTACTTGATGACTAATAACTAAATGTGCTCTAATGGTTGTAAAATTGCAGTTCTAACTTCTACAAAGCACTAATGTCTGTTGATTATTGCTATATATCTCTATGTATATGTTCATATTGTAATTGTATGTTGTCCTCAATGGATGTTTTGATACAATAATATCTTATCTTATCTTGATTGTTAAATCCCATTTTTAACTACTGGTACTACAAAGCACTAATGTCTGGAGTCTCTGTGCTAGCTTGTACAAAGCAGTAATAATGTTTCTTGAATTTTAAGTCCTAGTGCTAGCTAGTTCAACATAGCTGTGTTCCTTGAATGTTAAATCCTAGCCTAGTGTGACATAGTCTTTTTTTTAAATTAAATTCTAGTGCTAGCTAGTTCAACGCAGTAATGTTTCTTAAATGTTAAGATAAACTTTGAAATACTGTACTTGATGACTAATAACTAAATGTGCTCTAATTATGATATTTAGGCGGATGCTGTGCTGGCGGTAAAGACTACACTAGTCTTTGTGACTTGAGAATGCATATATGTTTGGGCACAGGAAAAAATCCTGAAGAATTACCTATATATACTTTAAGTGTATGCAATCCACCAACAACCACTACAACTACACAGGCACCTACACCTGCTGGTAAATATGATCCCTCACTTCTCTTATACAAAAAACACTTTGTCTCAAGTGTGGTGAAAATATCTTAAACATCCATTAACGGTTGTAAGTGACCAGGAGTAGGGTTTTCTCTGAATTCCTCCTATTGCTAAAGACCCCTACGTGCAAGCGAATTATTGAAATAAAATTAAACCATATGACCTAGTTTGTGTCGAGTTGACGTTAAACCCCAATTCTCTCTCTCTTAATCGATATTATACTGTACAGTATTCAATTGATAATTTTCTGATTCGCAATATGGCAAATTCTGTTTTAAAGAAGCTAAAGCACTATTCTTTGGCACCTATGGACACAAATGAGTCTCGACGCATATATTAATGTAATATGAATGTATATAAACCGATTTACATTCAATCGTTTCTGTTTTTACTCTAATTTCTAATCAGTTATGTTCGCGAAATACAGGTAGAGAACGAATTGAAGGGCAGTCTTTGGCAATATATTGTGTCTGAAGAATTAATATTACTGTTATTGGTATTGCTTTTGAATATGTGTGTACATCATTATACATATCGAAACTATTATAACAATTCCAGCTTAAACTAATTTTAAAGTTGGGTGGCGGGTTCTGCAAGACACAGCAGGTAGAAAAAAGATAAATGAATTGTCGGTTATTTGATATTGACTAATGAATGGAAATATGTCAACAATTTTTTTTTCTGTCTGCGTGGCATTTTGGTGGGTGGTTTGAGATCTCTCCTTGCTCTATGAGTTCAGATGCAAGGGTAGAAAATGTACAACTTTCCCTTAAATATGTCATTATCTGATCAAATGTAACCAGGATTTAAAAATTTAGGTCCATGACTTTAATTGACCATTCAGGCATTTTCTTATATAGTCTTTATCATCTTGTCCACTCTGGCACCAGCGAATGGTTAAAATAGATATATCTATAAAATAGATATCAAATCTTACTGGGTTTGTGATTAACTAAAACACAGTTTTAAACATTGTAATCATATTGAGAGGTTACGCTTGTGTTAATGAAGTGCTGAATTCATGGCATCACAGAAAGTATGTCATGTCTATAGGCTAAGCCTGTTTCAATGTGATTAAAAGTTTAGTTTCAAAATAAAATGCAAATGTTGAAAGTTGCACTGAATATGTATGCTTTTTTTTTATAGAATCAGATTTTGACCCATGGTCCACCTGGTCAGACTGTAAACCACAACCTGGTGGTTTAGACTGCGGTATGGGTGTAAAAGAAAGAACTAGGGTCTACAATGGAGCGAACCCAGAATTATTAACAAGTGAATCGACACGTGAAATGGATAGCTGTGATTTACCACCCTGTTCTACTGACACTGTACTACCTCGTAAGTTTAATTGATGAAAAACATACAAGCTTTTCAGCGATATGAAATGCACAACATTTCCACCAGCAATTACATTGAATTTTATAGAAAATTATGCGTAATATACTATGTAATGGTTTTTGTCTGTCATTTGGGATTAAATTATCATCTGATTTTTATTATTGTCCTTAAGTCCGTGGGCGAAATTAGATTTGGATTGTCGATAGCGACATAATGAAAATCACTATCAATATGCAGAATATTTGAAGTTGTGCCATTTTTCCGTTACACTGTAAAGAAAGTTGAGTTCGAATTTTGTAAAAATCGGACCAAAATTGCCGAACAAAATGTGGACCCTGTAGAGGTCACAATTTTAATCCGATTTTGATTAAATGTGTAATGCATGATTATAACCGTAAGATCTTGGTTCCATTCTATATTTGTGCATATCAGATCGTAACTTCCTGAATTATGGCCACTGATTGTCTGCAAAATCACCTTTTTTAGCTTGGGGTCCTTCTGGAGGTCACAATTATTATTTGATTTAAAAAACGCTTCATTATATCACTGTTACACAGTAATGATGGTAGACATCAAATTTCCTAAAGATCTGACCAAAACTGCCAGCCAAAATGGCCACCGCTTGCATGCGAATGATGTAAAAATGTGGTATATCAAGGTTGTGGACCCTGCATAGGTCACAATTCTAATCCGATTTGGATGAAAAGTGTTTGTAACCCAAAGATCTTGGTGCTTTCGATATTCATGCATATCAGATTGTAACTACCAGAGTTATGGCCCCTGATTGAACGAAAAATCATGTTTTTGCTTGTGGTCACAATTATTTTCCGATTTAAAAAAAAACAACGTTTGAATATATCACCGTAAGGTTGGTTGAGTTTGAATTTCGTGAAAATCTTACTAAAACTGCCAGACAATATGGTCGCCTCTCGTACACAAATAGTGTAAGCATCTGGTATATCAAGGTTGTTGATGCTTTAGAAGTCTAAATTTTGATGATATAACCCAAAGATCTTGGTCCTGTCGATATTCACGCATATCCGATCGTAGCATCCCGAATTATGGCCCTTGATTGTTCGAAAAATCACTTTTTGTTTAGCTTGTTCTTTATCCATCTCTAGCAAAATGTGGGTGTATCCTGCATGGCTTCCGCTGGTTATTTTCTACCTGACATTTTAAAGCAATAATGTATGAAGGAACTCTAAATCAGGTCAGAAAACATGCTAGCTGTGAAGGACATTCTCTTGTTTGAAATTAAATTTTCGACAGGGTCCATTATTATAAAAATATTTTGATGTCATTTCAGCTATCCCCAATGAATGTGATTTTAGTGATTGTCCTAAAGTTAGTGAGCCTTTCTGTGGACGAGTCATAAATGTGGATGACCTCCCTAAAACATACTCTTCTCGATGTCACCTTGAAAGAACAGCCTTGTGCAAGAAACAAAAAGTCAGTTACCATCCTAATGAATACTACCCAGCTGCTTGTGCAGTTGGTGGAAGTAAGTAATATACTTTGTTCTACTTATATTTTCCAGATGTTAGACCACAATAATAAATAAATAGCCACTTCAGTATTAATATTATGTATATTATATCTGGAGAAAGGTTTTACATAGGCTAAGACTGTTCCCCAATCCCATTCAGATAACAGGAACAAAAAATAAGAAAGATGCTCCATTTATAAGCTTACAAATTTGGAACTAAAATGAAATGAAATGGGGTTTAACGTCCTACTATTCTGCTCCGAACTGGGCTAATGAAGACGAGCATATGCCATACAGTGTGCTGTGAGAGAAATTTTGCCTGCGCAGCGGCTCTATAGCCCCGTTTACATTAGGCCGCGATAAGCGTGCCGTACTAGGTACGATACCAGGCCGCGATAAATTTCAAGAAATGGACCCGTTTACATTACTCTAAAATAACCGGTCTCAGAACCGTGCCAAGCGTGCCAAATGAGGAACTCTTCACGGAAAGTTAATTTCAGCCCCTGTACAAATTACCCATGATGAAAACAATTATGATGACTGATTTAGTATGAGCAGCCATTTTGACAGAACTGATGACAGAACTGTCAAGGTTTGCAGGGAAAACAGGTCAAGGTTCATTTGGCGCATGCGCAGTAATCCGTACTCAGACCGGTTAGCGTTTACACTACGAGAATTTGAAGTGAGCCGTTCTTAGCACGGTTCCGAGACCACATCACTTCAGTGGGCCAGATTGGCACGGTACTCAGTACGGCACGCTTGTGTTTTACCCGTTTACACTACAAAAAAACTAACCGTGCCGTACCAGGAACGGTACCTGGCACGCTTAAAATTTGTAATGTAAACAAGGTTTATGGCCTACTCTAACATCAAATTCCTACTGGCAAAGGATCTTTTATATGTGTACACGCCAATGTGTACACAGGACCTTGGGTTTTTGTCCCATCCAAACGACTAGACAGCTGTCCTTGTCAGGCCCTCCATCTTGCATCACTGACAAGGGGAAACCATGCCGGACAATCGGGATGAACTGTGTTGGCTAAAGCAGGGATCAAACACCCGACCTCCAGGCTAGCGAGGCAGTTTTACCCATTTAGCCACAGTGCCTCCCCCCTCCCTTCCACCGAAGAAATAAGAATTTTAAATTTTAACCAGTGATACTGAATAAGAGAACATCAAATTGATGTGAAACTAACCATTATCCTAGTGATGCATATTTAGGGGATAAAATTGTTGAATTCAGATTAAAGCACTGATTAAATTGACTGCTTTTCTTTATTTTAGAACGACCATCTACTCTACCATGCTCAAAAGGTCCATTCACACAAACATACAAATATTCTAGTAGCAGTGGACAAACTGAATGTACTTCTGACGTTGTCACCATATCCCTATGTGATGAAGGCTACTGTAATGGTGGTACTAATGTTTGCTGTCGACCTGACAAAGTAGAATATAAAAAGGTTAATGTTACATGTCAAGGCAATGGTTTGTCCCTAAATATACCGAAGGAGGTAAGTTAAATAATTTATACTCTTCTCAAAAAGTTAAGGATACATTATGTAAGAATTTGATAAACAGCTGGCCATGAATATAATGAAAAATTAATACAATATAACAACTTCATCAAAATACTTTTTTTGTGCAAAGTTATGAATGTTTGAAATTTTGAAGTATTGTCAAGTTTCTTATTGCTACAATTTTCATTGTGTTTATTCCCATTAATATCATGGACCCTCTAAAGGTTCCAATTTTGATGAAACTAAAAATAGTTTTTATATCCAAAAGATTGTGAATGGATTCATTTTTTTATGCCCATATGGAAATGGGATCATATATTGTCGTATAATAAACTGGTTTGGCCTTTGGTTAAGCCATTTGATAGCTAGATGCTTTATATATGTTGGAATCCAGGGGTTGGACATTAGACTCACTTTTTTGTTAGTAATATTCTAATTAATATAATGTGGTGAACATTTTATGTTTTAGGTTATGTCAGTACTTACATGTGTCTGTGGTGATAAAGATACTTAAAGATGTTCGTTCTGTGAATTTCTAATCTTTCTGTATATTCTAAATGCAATAAATCCTATCAAATAGTCTCAATTATTGACTATAAGTAAATAAATACTTAAAGCAAACTCACTTATTGTGTTCACTTATTATTAATGAAATGATCCTTTCAATTAATATGAAATGATATGTGCATATGCAGGGGGGGTGGGGGGTGTTTGAAGGAAGTATTAGTGAGCAGCCCATTTATCTGTTATCATTCGTCACTTTAGTCAGTTATATAAAAGGATAACTCCTGTTTTCAATTTGCATTTCTTACTTCTCTTTCTTGAAATCTTCATAACACATCTATCGTAATCATTAATTGGCATTTAGCAATCGGTAAACACATCAACAAAACACAGTTTTTATGAGATACAATCACTAGTTTTATTTTAAAAGCACAACGTTTTGACAAGTATCCATATTCGATTGTGCTTGATAACGATAAGAGAATAGTTGCCGAAACGTCGTGCTTTTACAATAAAACTAGTTAATGTATCCCATAAAAACTGTGTTCTGTTGACATCTATCGTAGCAATGATCTCAGTGATAAGGACTGACACCCACATTGTCCTTTAAGTGTACACCTACAAGACAAGTGCATGGGTAATCCTTTTTTTTTTGTCCCATCCAAACTACATGCTTAGATTATAAGGTATGTCATAAAGTCAAGTGGAATGGTTTCGATTCCAAGCCCCTTTACTTGTCAATGAGTAGGGTCGTCTGTCCAACCTCATGGGTTTTCTCTGGGCCCTCTGGTTTCCTTCCACTGCTTAAAATCCCTCTGCATAAGCGAATTGTTATCAGTCTCAAAATGTCCTAGATTGTGTCAAACGGATGTTCAACTCCCTTTTTTTGCTGAATCTTGTCTCCAGATATTGAGGAACCGAAGGTGGAGAAGTTTGGCGTTTAGAATGTGAACCTTGGATCCGTCAATGGTCAGGGTTTAAGTCACATGATGGTGCATGTTTAAGGCTAAATATCAAGAATACCTGCTGATTTCGTCAAGGTCACGAGATGTAAACAGGATTAGTGCTAAACCACTAAATGCTAGCCCTTGCCCTAACCCACTATCTTGTCAATCTTGTGACCCTGACAAAATGTGCAGGTGGCTGTAATATTTAGATCTGACCAATAGCTTTTCATTTAAAAGTTTTTACTTTTTATACTTCAACATTCAATATGTCCACATATATGGGGGAAGGGGGAGATGGTCGAATGGGTAGCACATACGCAGTTTATCATAAAGCCTGTCATTGAGTCAACTGGCGTAGTTTCAAATCCCTGGTAGTACGTGACAAGGGGTAGGGTCACCTGTCCAACCTCGTGTACTTTCTCTGGGCCCCTCCCACTGCTAAAGACCCCTACGTGCAAGCCAATTATTGAAATAACATTAAAACCATGTTAGTCCCGAAATGACCTAGTTTATGTCGAGTGGATGTTCAACCCATTTCTCTCCCTCTTCGCCTTGTTAATAGTCTTCCCCATTATCTGTATGTGTGCGTGTCTGTGGGTTGCCTACATATCGCAATTCTTAATGGATTGTCTTGAAACTTTGCAAAAAATTACTAAACACTTACATAATATACATGTACACAAGTACAAAATATTCCACTGTTTTTATATATTCACAGCTGTAATTCCGTATTTAAGCTTTTGAAATTGGTTACTGGTACCTATAATAAGCCATATAAAAATTTGCTTAGTTCTCAGATAATCCAGGGTCATTTCAAAAGGGGCTGCATGACATGTTTTTATTTCAAAAAATAAAAACTTCCTACCTCATTAATTACCAGACGTAAATGTATTACCCCTTAACAAAAAGTGTAAGAGGATACTGACAATCCTAAATGATACTGGATAATCACACATACCTGTTACTCAACATAATGAAATCAATATGTCAAAATGTGATGTTTATGAGCAGTCATGTAGCCCAAAATAACAAAATCTTAAAACAAAATTAAAAATCTCTGTCTCACATCAGAGACTTGTTTCACGAAATTTTAATTAAGATAAAATCCAAATTTTAGTAATGTAATTGGATAATATTGAATTGATTTTAGTGCTTAGCCAATTAAAATTAAAGTATCTACTAAAATTTGGATTTTATCTTAATTTAAGATTTTGAGAAACAGGGCCCTGGTGGGGGGGGGCAACTGGCAGAAAATCCAGATGAACTTTCTGGGCCAACACCAGGATCGAATACAGTACCTCCAAGTTAGAGAGCCAACATCTTGTACACTGAGCCACTGTGACTCCCCATCCCTGCTAATATTACTAAGGTGATCGAAATCGTAAACAGAGAGAGAGATAGAAATGGAGTTTAACGTCCACTCAACACAAACTAGGTCATTTCAGGACTAACATATGGTTTAATTTCATTTCAATAATTCGCTTGCACGTAGGGGTCTTTAGCAGTGGGAAGAAACCGGAGTGCCCGGAGAAACCCACGAGGTTGAGAAGGCGCCCCTATCTCCATGCCACATACGCTCACACCAGGGCTCGAAACCACAGCCGCAAGCCAGAGGTGACCGGCCAGCTAGAGGTCGAAGCGCGGCACTCTAGTCCACTAGCCATCCCAATCCCCCCTTTGTAAACAACTACATTTCAGTTTTAGAGTGATGAGAGAGGATTGGATATTAATATCCACATGACAAAAAACATTTCAATATGGTTCAATTTTATTTCAAAATCAAAAACATGTTACTCAACCTAATGACAGACCTTACAGTTGTAGAGGGATACTAGATAATCTAGTTAAGTGAAATATCTTTATAACTTATATGTATCCCATTTATCTAAAATAAAAATACTTATTTACAATACAGATGTTCATACAAAATATAACATATATGGACGGAAATAAATTAATATAATTCTAACTTTAATGATGCATTCTGGAATAAATGGATGCATAAAAAGGGTTGGCTGGCCCACAAATGATTTGGAATCAATAATTAAAAATAATGTATTATTGGTTGAATATCGCGAAACCTGCGAAAAAACCCAAAAAGATGGGTTGCCAGGCAACAAAACATACGCCCACAGCAGCTAAAACGTCCGGGCAGTCAATAAGGGTTGTCACATATTTTTACTTTTTTGGGTAATGAAACATTTGTAATACACTAAAATCTGATTAAGAGTAACAACTCATTATGTAATTATCAGAAAATCATTAGAATTTGTTTGCTTTTTATAAAGTTTTGCCCCACGCTAACAATTAGTATAGGAAACATTTAATATGATGTATTTAGCTGTTCAGTTATCAAAATTCATTGAAAATCCAAATACTTGTTCGTTTCAACACCTTAAACTCTGAGTATCAATCTGAAGTCAATCGCATATTAAGTTTGGCCTCTAGAGCATCCACAAGATTTTTTTGAAGTGATCAAGGACTACAACTCTGGCACTTATTATCGGAAATCGCTGAAAATCAATAGGCTTTTTCGTCTTATGACGTTAACCACTGTGCATAAATGTAAAGTCAATCGGATATTAATTTTGGCCTCTAAAGCGTCCACAAGATTTTTTGAAGTGATCAAGGGCCATAACTCTGGTAGTTATTATTGGAAATCGCTGAAAAACAATAGGCTTCTTTGTTTCATGACCTTAAACACTGTGTATAAATTTAAAGTCAATCGGATATTAACTTTAGCCTCTAGAGCGTCCACAAGCAATTGTGGACGCCGGACGAACGAACCGACGGACGGACGGACACGGACGGGGGCGACGACAATATACAACCACATTTCAATGTGGCCGTATAAAAACACAACACAATTCATATGGAAAACATTTCCTGGTTTATAAAGTTTAGACATTTCAACAAGTGTTCTCTTTCAAGTAGAAACCTCAACTTGCTTCATTGAATGTTCAGACCTCCAATGATAATATCTAAAGTGATAATTTAACAACTTTGTCAAAACCTGAACACTGAGAGCAGCAACTGTAAATAGTTAGACACATATTCTCTAAACTAACTAAAACATCTAAATGATAACGAGTCTGAATTACAGTAACATTATATAGTTGTAACAACTATATAAAACTAAATTGAGTTATTTATTAAACTTGTTACCTATACTAAAGTATATGACATTAAGAATGTCATGTTTTAGTTTATTGTACAATAACCTCATCTGAATTAATAATTATATGATTATTTTGCTTTTACATGGTTCTTTTAAAACATAATTGTTGACATGCCACATTCATGTTCTTCTAAATTCAAATTTCTTTTCTAGCTGTCCATAATGTTTTATATCAATATGTCTTGATAATCCTGGGCAACTAGCTGATTTTGCACTGAAAATGGGGGAAATGAGTTATTTAGTGATGATAAGAAGTTATTTAGTGATGATAAGAAGTTATTTAGTGATGATATGAAGTCATTTAGTGATGATAAATGGGGGGAAACTGAGTAATGGCTTGTAAGATAAGATATGATATTTTATTGTATCATAAAAGAAACATAAAATAACAATATACATACATGAAAAATGAAATACAGGTTTGTGTTAAAAGTGAATGACATAAGGGACATAAGATAAATAGCAATATACATATATTATATATTTATGAGAATATGAAAAATGAAATACAGGTTCGTGTTCAAAGTGAAAATATATATCTGTCATTATTTCATAGAGTCACTTAAAGATACATTATGGGAGATTTTGACAAGGAGTTAGCCATTCTTGCTATAAAAATTCAATAATAGATGTTGAAACAAGAATATAGTGAAAATTTCAGTCAAATAACTTTATCCTGAACAAAGTTGTTACCACTATAATTTTTTACTAGAAATGGTAGTTAAATTCATCGACACCCTTTTCCCACTATGGCCGATTGTTGATTGACAGGCGTTAACTCCACCTACATAGTCTCGATCATCAAGTAATGCTTAAACGGTATCTAGTGAAGCTTGTGTATAGCCTCGGTCATCACTGTCTTTTATGAATAATTTCCAGAAGTATGATGACGTCAACGTCACGGAGAAACCCCACCCACGACGCCATAGTGATTAAATCAGTCGACGAAATCCTGTTTTAATCCGAGCCCAATCCAAGCCATCCGTGGGTCTACAGAGTTCATTTTGGGCTTGTTGTTTAAATAAAGATCTAATTTATAATTTCTATGACATCTGAGGCTCAAAGGAAGACCGACAAAAGTCAGTTTTTGCTCTTCCATAATGTATGTTTAATTATAAGATTATGACTAACTTTCATGGTTTTTTTTCTGTTTTAAATCTTTTGGAAATCGACTTGGCAATCTTTGACTTTGCATTTACTGTCCTAATGACAATTAATGAAAATGACAATCCATGCCTATGAATGATGTTCAATGGACGGGAACATTTGTTTGTTTAAAGATGCATCATGTAAGAGATAAATCAAGACTATTACAGGTAATTTTTGGCATCAAATTTTATATAAATTATCAATGAGACATTTCTACATATAACAATCAAATAGATTTAGAGCATTGGATGGTCGTGAGATCAAATTGATTAGAACAATCTCGCCATTTAATAATTTACTCTTAAATAAAATAGATAATGAAAACTTTGCTTATTATCGAAGCAATGGTCCTTAATTAACAATCAGACTATCTTGTCAAAACTTTAAACACTCATAACATTGCTTACAATAAAGTAATTCACTGACATTCTTAATATACATTGTTCATTATTTATTTCTTTTTTTACTATATAGCAGAAACAGTCAGATCTTTTATTTCAATCTTCCATAATACACCTTTAATGGCGTACATCAAATATAGATTCTCCATTTTCAAACAATTAAGACTGAATGCTCTGTTGTGGTGCAACCACCTTTTCTTCAAACTATTATTTGTCTACATTTATCACAGAAAACCTCAGATAATAGGAACAGAGAGAGAAAGAGAAATGGGGGTTTAACGTCCACTCGATGCAAACTAGGTCATTTCGGGACTAACATATGGTTTAATTTTATTTCAATAATTCGCATGCGCGTAGGAGTCTTTAGCAGTGGGAGGAAACCCACGAGGTTGAGAAGGCGCCCCTATCTCCATGCCACATACGCTCACACCAGGAATCAAAACCACAGCTGTAAGCCAGAGGTGAGATAATAGGAACAATATAGAGTACAAATTCAACTGTAATTTGTTAATGATTCACTGATTTTAAATAACTTCAACAATAATATAACAAATAATAAATAAGCATAATGTATGATAAGACGTACAGATGATAAAATCTATGTAAATATAAATATGTTCAGTATTTATAGCCCCAAATATATCATCACATTCGTAAACTAGATCTTGCTTTATCTAGAATATCTTTTCTTATTTTAGGATAATTGGGATGACTCTCGAGGACCTGAATCAAAGACAAAAAAAAATTACAAAATTCTACTAGTACATATACAATTAAAACAAACAAAGTCAGGATGATATACGGCCTTCTCTTAATTCGAATTCCTAATGTCAGGGGTTCTTTTACCTGCATGACAACATTTGCACAGTTCCTTGATTTTCAGTCCCAATGTTGACAACACTGTTTCTTGCCAGGCCCTCTGTCCTGGACCATTGACAAGGAAATGAAATGACGTTTAATGTTCTACTTTTTTGCTCCTAAACTGGGCTATGAAGACGGGCATACGCCATACTGTGTGCTTTGAGGGAAATTTTGCCTGGGCAGTGGAGAGATGGCCTACTCTTATATCGAATTCAAACTACCAAGGGATCTTTTACTTGCACGCCAATCTGAACGACTAGTCATCTGTCCTTGTCAGTCCCTCCATCCTGCATCACTGACAAGAAGAAACCACGTCGGAAATGACAGTGGAAAATCCTGGGAAACGTGTGAGCCAGAACATCACTCACTGTGTTACCAGGGCTCCCCTTTAGACCACGTCCTCAGTTTGAAACAGTAACACTGCAGTAGGGAGAGAGAGAGGGAGATGGGGTTTAACGTCCACTCGACACAAACTAGGTCATTTTGGGACTAACACATGGTTTCATTTTATTTCAATAATTCGCTTGCGCGTAGGGGTCTTTAGCAGTGGGAGGAAACCGGAGTGCCCGGAGGAAACCCACGAGGTTGAGCACTGCAGTAGGCATTGTTTGGCAGCCTATCTTTAAGCAGTAGTTTGGTACCCCATTGTTAAAATAATCTGACACATTTTGGTAGAGGAATACCGTACTGATGATCTATATATATTACCAGAAAAAGTTATTATAACAGCAATTTTTTGTATCATTTTAGGGGGTTAGATATTGTAAAGATAACTGATTGTAGTGTCTCAAAATGGCAGACATCCATCTCAATACAATTTAACAAAGATAGGCTGGCACTGCCAGGCAGGATACGCCCACATTTTCGAGAGATGGATAGAGAACAAACAATACCTAAAGTGATTTTTCCTACATCATTAAGTCCTGTATTTCATACTGTACTGGGAGCAGCCATTTAGTTGGTCAGTTCCAGTCTGATATTCATGAAATTCGAAGCTGACAATGATTATGGTGTGACGGTACACAACCTAGAAATGTGACTTTTCATCAAAATCGGATAAGAATTGTGACCTGTAGAGAGTTCACAACCATGATTTACCATATTTTTACACTATACGCGTACAAACGGCGACCATTTCGTCCGGCAATTTTGGTACGATTTTCACGAAATTAGAACTCAACCTTCCTCATCAAAATCGAATTAAAATTGTGACCTATACAGGGTCCACAACCATGATATACCCAATTTTTTTTAACAGTATTCGCGTACAAACGGCGGCCATTTTGTCTGTCAATTTTGGTCCTATTTTCACGAAATTCAAACTCAACCTTCCTTACGGTGTGACGGTGATATAATCAAACTTCTTTTTAAATCGGATAATAATTGTGACCTTCAGAGGGACCACAAGCTAAAGAAAGGGGGATTTTGCGTATAACCAGAGGCCATAATTCAGGAAGTTACACTCCGATATGCGCAAATATCGAAAAGAACCAAGATCTTTGGGTTATAACCATGAATTTCAAGTTTCATCAAAATCGAATTAAAATTGTGACCTTTACAGGGTCCTCAACCTTGATATACAATTTTTAAACAGTATTCGCGTACAAACGGCGGCCATTTTGGTTCGATTTTCCCGAAATTCGAACTCAACCTTCGTTACGGTGTAATGGTAATATAATCAAACGTTTTTTTAAATCGGATAATAATTGTGACCTCCAGAGGGACCACAAGCTAAAAAAAAAGGCGATTTTGCGTATAATCAGGGGCCATAATTCAGGAAGTTACGATCTGATATGCGCAAATATCGAAAGGAACCAAGATCTTTGGGTTATAACCATGAATTTCAAGTTTCATCAAAATTGAATTAAAATTGTGCCCTCCACAGGGTACGCAACCTTGATATACCATTTTTTAACAGTATTCGCGTACAAACGGCGGCTATTTTGTATGGCAATTTTGGTCCAATTTTCCCGAAATTCAAACTCAACCTTCCTTAGGGTGTAACGGTGATATAATCAAACGTTTTTTTAAATCGGATAATAATTGTGACCTCCAGAGGGACCACAAGCTAAAAAGGGTGATTTTTCGGACAATCAGGGGCCATAATTCAGGAAATTACATTTCGATAGCTGCAAATATTGAAAGGAACCAAGATCTTTAGGTTACAAACATGCATGTCAAGTTTCATCAAAATCGGTTCAAAATTGTGACCTCTATAGTGTCCACAGGCTAAAAACGTGATTTTTCGTACAATCAGGGGCCATAATCCATGAAGTTTTGATCCGATACATGCCAATATCGAAAGCAGCCGAGATCTTTTGGGGATAAACCTATATTTCGAGTTTCGTCAAAATCGTGACCTGTAGAGAGTCCACAAACAAATTGTGGACATCCGGACGGACGGACGTCCGGACGGACAGGGGCGACGACATAATACGTCCACATGAAAATGTGGGCGTATAAAAACTAGTTCATTTCAAGACTAACAAAAGGTTCAATTTTATTTCAATAATACGCTTTCGCGTAGGGGTCTTTAGCAGTGGGAGGAAACTTGAGCACCCCACGAGGTTGGACAGGCGACCCTACTCCTAGTCTCATACAACCCGGGGAATTGAAACCATGACAGACTTTATGATACAACACGCACATGCTGACCATCCAAACCCCCCATTACAAGGCACCACAATTTTGACTCATGACAAACTGAAAGTAGATCGGGATTATCTGCTAGTCTCGGCAATGTATCTTGGTTATGAATTCTGACACAACTTGTATGGCAGTAACTGAATTGAAATATGTATTGTATTCTGCCTACAGAATCGTGCCAGCACTAGATGTAGTATATACTTACATGATGACAAATATCTATAGCATCAACAAATCGTTTAGCTTTCATATAATTAAATGCAAGCTTATAACCTGGAAATACAATTCAAATTTTAAGGGCAGGAAAAGTTGAAAATACTCAAAAAGAACTCAAATTCAAATTAAATATTCAACTGCTAAAATTAGAAATTTTTGGACTGGCTTTGGTGCATTTACCGATTTGTCGAAACTACAACTCTTTCTAGTCCAATAAATATTTTTCTCTTTATTTGATTGTTTCCTTTTCAATACAGTGGACTCTGCCACATCCGATCTCTGATAAATCCGGATCTCTCTGACATCCGACATGATTTTAATATCCTGATTTATTTCCTTATTACTTCAGCAAAATCTGTATGTATGTTCCGGATTACGACATCAAACAGCCATCCCATCACATAATTTCCATTGAATCTTCACCATATAATCAAACAGCCATCCCATCACATAATTTCCATTGAATCGTCACCGTATAATCCAGCCTTAAATCGGTATGTGTCAAGCAATTACCAATCAATTGTCCGTTAGATTAAAACTTGATGGGTGTGAAGCCACAAAAGAATAACAAGCAATTACCAATCAATTATCAGTAAGATTAAAACTCGCTACCGTGTAGGTTTTTGTTGATTACCTTGATAATTTTATAATCTCTTGTAAGACAGTAATTGTGACGAATACTCAAGAATATCTACGAATTTTCCCACGAATACGGTTGTACAAATATTCCTAGCACCTGTTAGAAACATTCGATGCACATGTCGATTAAACCCAAATGACATAAATTTGTCCAAGTTGAGCTGAAATAAGCAGACGTTACGGTTTATGACCTTGACCCTCATTGTCAATAGCTGCGGTTAACTAAACACAGTGTTTAGCTGTTTATGCGAGCGAATGAAATGTATAGCAAACGCCCCGTAGTATTTTAACCATTGACCGCAGCTTTCGCTGATGAGGGTCAAGGGTATAAAACGGCCACTGAGAACGTAACGTCTGCTCACTTCAGCTGAATTTTTGTTAACCCTACGGATCTCACGGAACCGTGTGACGACGACCTTGACATAGAGCGACAGATTATCAATGAACATGTGATAGCAAACACAAGTGTGCGATCAACTGAAGACGACGAAGAAGATATATTAACGTCAGACTTGACCTATTCAAAATGCATACGCATGTTGAATGAAATAAAAATTAATGTTAGAAAATTCTGAATGTACAGAAAAGTTTATCATTATAATAATCAACATAATAATAATACTTCCGGTTTTCGAAGTTACAATATTTCCGCTTTTGACAAAACTGGGTATTCCGACTCTCTGTGACTTCCGATACATTGTAACGATCCTGTACAATGTCGGATTTGACAGAGTCCACTGTATTAATATTAGTTCACATTGAATTATCTACATAAATAATATCGAATGTTCGCTCATCATGCTTTGTCGTCCAATCCACCCCAAAAGGTCGTATCAAATTCACCAGCAGTGGGAGGATACTGGAAAACACTGAGAAAACTTATGTGGCAGGACAGGTGACCTCATATTCCTTGTCAAATACAAGCTGGGAAACTAAACCACATTATTTGATTCAATAATAGACCTTATGATCTACAGTGCATGCATCAGGCCAATCAGCCAGCCAGAGGAATCTGAGAAGGCTTTTTCGCTACTCAACAGATTTGTATAAATAGTAGTTACCTATAACTGGATTATTTTTATTGCCATATTTCCAGGCATTTTCGTAACTGTTTGCTGCATCTTTATAGGATTGTTCTTTTTCCATAATAAATCCTAAATATTCATATGCTTTACAGCAAGCCTGTAAAAAAATACAATAACTCATAACTAAAACACTAAAAATGACACTCAAAGAAGAATCTCATGAATAAATATATTACTATTATTTTTTCAGAGGACAAAAACATTTTAATTATCATAATAATAGGCATTAATGAATTTTCCGGAGAATGTCTCGTTGTCATGAACCATTCCTTTTTTTACAAAATGTTACTATTGTCAAATTTTTAATAAAATTTTTGCCATTTACCAGAGTTTATTCTATAATCCAGTATAAATATTTTATTGATAATGGAAATGATGACATCATGTATTTTAGTTTTGATTTGTCTAGGTAAATATCATTCTCTACAAAGATTTTAATTGACAGATTATCAAAATAAAAATAATACCACTTGAAAGGTAATTAAATCGGTTATTTTGAAATAACTTCGGCATCAAAATTTGACAGAAGTTTAATTAGTACCCGAGGGCATTATAAAATAAATAGGCTACAGACGAAACACACCATCGCTCAAACTGATCCCGCAGTGAATATTCGCTTGGCCGCTACAATCACTGATAAGCATGACATCGACGAGGCTTAATGAGTACGGCATATTAACTTTTTTACTCCGACAAATTCAATTCTTAAACATTTTTTTGAGGTAAAAGAAAAATAAATAAAGACGTTTGAAGTATTTGTAGTTAAAAAATATTTCCTATTTAGTGTACTTAGGTATAAAAATACGTAAAATGCATCATTTTGCCCGAAGCAGTTAGGTGTTAAGTAAACGCACGTGTTATGGACAGTCATATGTTACAGAGATAATTCGTAAGTAATTCTCTGTGAAACAGATTGACCATAGCTGTGGCGCAGATCCTGTTAATCGACTGCTTTTTTAGTAGGGGATCACGTGTCTAAGTGTTTGATCCCTGCATTGGCATCCAGATTTTCCTGCATGGTTTCCCCTTGTCAGTGATGCAGAACAGAGGACCTGACAAAGACAGTTGTCTAATCGTTTGGATGGTACAGAAAACTGTGGTCCAGTGTTCAAATGGGCGTGCACGTAAATTATTTTTTTGGCAGTTGGAATTCGATATAAGAGTAAGCTGTAGCGCCGCTGCTTGGGTAAAAATTCCCTCATAGCACACTGTATGGTGTATGCTCGTCTTCATTAGCCCAGTTTAGAAGCAAAAAAGTAGGACGTTAAAGCCCATTTCATTTCATTTCATGATTTTATTTTAGTAAAACATTTATACTAACCTTATTATACTGTAAACATTTCTTCAATAATTCGGTTGCCATATCATATTTACCAGACTAAATTCAAATTCAAACAAAATATAAAATCATATAAATAAATCATTTTCTAATACTTTTTAAACAAGAAATTAAGGTATCACGGCATTAATGCAGAATACCAAGGGATCGATATAAATGCATAGGGTCATTCCATGTCAAATTAATTACCTCCTTCGATTTAGCTGAAATTTGGTTTATATTCTGATTTGGGAAGAAAAAACTGATATTTCAAATTTAAGCTTGATCCGACAGACAGTTTCTGAGATATGATCATCTCAATTTTGGAGATTTGGGCCAAAATGGGCGTGGCCACCATTATTTAAATGAACATTGCTCAGTAACCAATTGGTCAAAATTGCTGAAATAAGTATTTCTGGAATGGGAATTCCACAAGGAATTTTGAAGTGTGTTGACCCATTGATTTCTAATTCAACCTTGAATTTTGACCTTATTTAATGTTCGTGCAAAAATTAGCCCAACATGTGCTCTATATCCAAAAATTGGAGGTAAAATTTTTTTATAAAAAATTCTGTCCACCATTGAATCTAATTTTCTAAAATCACTACCAGGTATATGAAGCTTCTCTGAAATATATACTGATTTGTACCTACCTGAATATAAATATCAGCTAATAATAACCAACTCTTCTCTATATCTTCTGCATCCTATATAGAAAATAAAATAATAATCAGTTTAAAAATAGATGAAAGATAATTAAATTAGTTTCCTTTTATCCCAACTTTAGTAACGATGACCGAGGCTAAGCAGAACTTTCATAGTGGACCAATTTGACTGAAATTTTCATCAAATTGCCTTGACATAATGTAGTTTTTAACTATCATAGTTCTAGTGAGAACCGCCAACTCATTTTCTAATCTCCAATAATGTATCAATAAAGTTACATAAGTTATAAGTTACATATCTTTGGTAGTTTGTTTCAAAATAGTCCCCACAGCACAAGCCAAATATCAATGGCAGACACAGTGGTTGACACTCTGTAATAATCAACTTATCTACTGTCTGTTCCAGGTGATACTCAAACTCGAAAAATGCTTACCATGCCTTCATTCTTTAATTAAAATGGCTAAAACTTTGCGACATACGTGGAATTGACGTCCCTTTGATTTCTTCCCTTAGCCCAAATGACTAGAAGTCCGATAAAATCCAGTATTCTCTTGTAAATTTCACATATTTAGACATTGTCACATTCTCATAACATCAACATTACGAATGCGCGTGCGTTAAATGGAGCACATGCATTTCGCATTAGGGTAGACAGGTACTTTACAAATTTGGTGCATTCGGTTAGAAATGTGACACATGTCTAGTGAGGGAGAATTCGGCCGTCTTTTTCGCGACAATAATACTTGTTAGGGTTTCACACTTTGAAGCTTGTGTGAAACAATATTGTTTTTGTTCAGATTGATATGTTTTTTTATTTGGTTTCCACCTTGATTATTTCGCACAAAAATTCTTATTGGGAAATTTGGAGTGACTTAAAGATTAAAACTATTTTTAAAAGTCGGCACATGCCATAACCATGCGAACTCTCAGAAATAAGTAAATGGGTGTGAAAGGTTAGCCTTATTTAAAGTTTGAATAAATATGTCTGGTAAAATGATTCCGAAATTTGTTTTCTGCGACTTTATAGCTCTGTTTAACTGGATATAATAGTGTAAAATTATCTTATTTCTAAGATGTTACCTGCATTAATAAGGAAACTGAGTTTGCCACTTGGAACTAAAGGCAGGCATCCAGTCGTAGCTAAAAACAAACACATCAGGATATCTCAATGTTTTTAGCTACGTTCTCGTAACTACTTTTGAGTATGTCTTGCAGCCTCCTT
Organism: Patella depressa; assembly: GCA_948474765.1. Lineage (NCBI taxonomy): Eukaryota > Metazoa > Mollusca > Gastropoda > Patellidae > Patella > Patella depressa. Next base: position 55,363,779 of record OX419719.1, read on the forward strand.
CCACAATTTCGTTGATAGCGGGTTAAAATTTACACGTAGCTTATATTACACCCTTCGGACGGTTGGCGACTAAATATTCAAGTGGGACAAACAGCCGTGGGATTCAGTAAATAGTTCTTACAAAAGAGTTATATTCTACTGGAACGAAACAACCAACTGTCATTGTGCTTGATAACGATAGGAGGATACTTATCGAAACGTGCTTGTTTATAATAAATCAGTGATTGTTTTCCCACATAACTGTGTTAGTTCTGACTTACAGCACCCCTTGTTCAGTTAGGCTCGTCCAGATAACTAGGCCAAACATGGCAGGTTCAATTAGTAAGATGTAAACAAATAACGATTTTTCATAGGAGAAAGGACAATAAAGCATGACCTGAACTTAGTTCTCACAAGACAGAAAGCAATGGGATGACCATTCCAGGTATTACACGAAGTTTTAGCCATTTTAATTAAAATTTGAATAAATGACAAGCGATTTTCGAGTTGTAGTATTACCTGGAACAGACAGTAATTTATTGTGAGTTTATCAATTAGGAAATTCTTGTCTACGATTTTCTTACTTTTGTTCAATACACTATAAGATAAAATCAAGCTGTGTTAGCTATTTTCCCTCAGCCCTGGTCCAATGTTACATCAAGGGCTTTCATAGAAAGGACAGATCACAGTGTATGCAACACACAACAGCCTTTACCAATCATTGGATATTTTGATTTCAACTAGAGATTCACTATACTTTGTCATGAACAAGTGTAGAATCCAAATCATGCTACTTAACTCAATGACAGACCACTCAGCCCCCAACCCAATCAAGGGAACATATCAAGAGGTTTCAAATGAATATAATTTCATATTACATAAGAATTTTACATGAATTATATTCAATACCTGCATAGTCCAGTTATTTTTAGCAACACGTTTAAGTTGATTACGAGCTCGGGGAGTCTGTTTTAAAACCATGTATGCTGCTGCCATTCCATATAAGGCTCCAACATGATCTCTCTGTAAAGCAGGACAAATAGAATGAGATTAATAATATCACACCACCTGAAGACTTGTAAGAATTATGCCTTATTTTGGCAGAGAAAACCCATGAGGTTGGACAGACGACCCTACTCCTTGTCAACCAGGGAATCGAAACCATGCTAGCTAGACCTTATGATACAGTGCACACATCCAACCCTGCACCCCCATCAAAACAAATTATGACTCTCGATTTTCGACTTTCAGAATATCATGCAACTCTATAAATATACTTTACTCACCTCATTTGTGGCTATATCCATAAAAGCTGCCAAGGCTTTCTCTACTGCTAGTTTTTGTTTAGTTGCTATTAATGCCATATTTTCTAGTAATTTATGCCTGATATCACCAGGTTTAGGTTTCGCTTCCTGTTATAAAGAAATGTAACTCATTTATTCTCTACGATATAAATATGTAATAATTTCATAATTTAAAGAAGTCTGAAGTTTCACAAAATACTAAGTGTGCAAATCAAACACCGATATAAATAGCTGATTAGCATTGGATATAAGCTTGTTTATATTACAAACCCTCCTCTTTATTTACAATCTCCTGTGAAACTGGGACTGCCACTTTAAAGTTATTGTCTAGTATAAAGTGCAAGAGATTTACATACAGGTAAATCCAACATTTTACTAATCAACTCTACTGAATGTGTATACATATATAAATGTAATCACTATTTTAAAATGGTATTAAGTTATTGGATAGAGTAGAGAGAGAGAGAGAGAGAGAAATGGGGTTTAATGTCCACTCAACACGAATTAGCTCATTTCGAGACTAACATATAACTTTATTTCAATAATTCGCTTAAGCGTAGGAGTCTTTATCCATGGGAGGAAACCGCAGTACTCGGAGAAAACCCACGAGGTTGAACAGGAGACCCTACTCCTTGCCACGAAACCATGCCAATTGACTCAATGGCAAGCCATATGATACAGTGGGCACATGCTAACCATTCGGCCATCCACCCCCCCACCATATGGTTTGATTTTATTTCAATAATTCCCTTGCACGCAGGGGTATTTAGCAGTGGGAAGAAACTGCACGGCCCGGAGAAAACCTATGAGGTTGGACAGGCGACCCTAGTCTTTGTAATGTACTAACGTGGATTCAAAACCACGCCAGTTGACTCAATGACAGGCTTTTATGATACAGCGCGTACTTGCTAACCATTCGGCCATCCAACCCCCTATTACAAGAACTAAATTATACACCAATATTACTCCCGTTTTGAAAGAACTCCACTGGCTACCGATTAAGACAAGAATTGATTTTAAAATTCTCATGCTGACTTTCTGTGCTTTGTCATGTGATGACTCTCCTCTCTATATTAAAGAATTAATTCAACCCTACCACCCTACCAGAAATCTTCGTTCTGAACCTAAGTACCTTATTAAATCAGTAACTGCAAACTCTTCTTTCGGTAGACGCTCCTTTGCTTTTGCGGCAGCAGAACTGTGGAATTCAAATGATTTTCCCATAGAACTCAAGTACTGTGCATCAATTGACAGTTTTAAAAGGAATCTTAAAATCCATCTTTTTAGAAACGTTTTCTTTTAATTGTTGATCGCATACTCCTTTTAACTAGTGTTTTCTTTAAACTGACCATAATGTTACCAAAGAGCAGCTTCGGTTGGATTTTAGGACATTATTATTATTATTATTAAAACAAAAACACATACTTATGAAAAACAGCTACTAGTGTATTTAAGGAAAGGTTTCGAAAAATTTTCGGACGCCCGGGGACGACAATATTATATATGTTAACATGAAAATGTGGGCATATAAAGAGAAAAAGGAATGGAAAACATATACATGTGTATGGTTCATGTCAATTAAAAGGATAATAAATTCTTAGTTACATAATGTCCCTCCAATCACACAGTAAATAACCATGTAAATTATTCTTGAAAAAAAAATGTTACCTTCAGTAATCTTTCTGCTGTTCGTACTGCCATTTGTTCACTATCTAATTTTTCCCGTTCTGATGAACTACTACTGTAAATACAATTTCAACAACTCAATGCACAGTCTACTTTTCGAACTTTTCAGTTATTTTCATGTGGATTTTCCTATGCACATTTTAATATTAATCATATTCCTACTACATGTGTTTGGAAATGCTTGTTTCACAGGTTGATTCTTAAAGGGACAATCCCGATAAGAACAGAGTGTCAAAAATTAAAGTCCGAGTATTTATGAAATTTATGGACCAAAATATAGTGGCATGGTGTATTTACCTTGTCTCAAAATTTCAGCTCAAAATATTGAGTCGTTTGGGCGTGTACGTCAACACTGCTTATCCGGACACGTAACCCTTTTAAGATTTCTGGTCAATTTTTTCATTGGGTGACCTGATAATCGATTAACGTTTCTTGAGAGGTCTATACAGTGAATGGCCCATGCACTGTACTTGATAACAAAAGGTAAATTTCACCTACATATTTTTTTTATAGAAAAAAGTTTGGTTTTATCCAGATACTGTATAATACAACGGTCTCTATTTCCAGATGAAGACTGTCAGGTTTAAGTTATTTACAAGCGTATCACAAATATCGGGTTAGTAGGTGGGCCTTAGGTTATGGATTTTAAAGGATTTTAACACAAAATTAAGCAGTTTTATTCCCCAAAAAGTTATCGGGATTGGCCCTTTAATGGAATCAGGTTCTTCCTTTTACTACATTAAACATTGCAGACAACCAATATAGATTTCAAATAGAGAGAGAGAGAAAAATGGGGTTTAACGTCCACTCAACACAAACTAGGTCACTTTGGGACTAACATAAGGTTTTAATTTTTATTTCAATAATTTGCTTGCGCGTAGGGGCCTTTAGCAGTGAGAGGAAACCGGAGCGCCGGAAGGAAACCCACAAGGTTGAGAATGCACCCCTATCTCCATGCCAAATACGCTCACACCAGGGATCGAAACCACAGCCCCAAGCCAGAGGTGACCGGCCAGCTAGAGGTCGAAGCGCGGCACTCTAGACCATTAGGCCATCCCAACTCCCAGATTTCAAACAATTGCAGCCTTTAATACTACAGTAAGGCTGAAGTTGGTATAATACTACAGAAGTACTGATTGGCTGAAGAACTGGTACCTGACTTTATGTATGGGTACCCGTATTTGTAAAATCGTGCAGACAGTCAAATGATATTGTCGAAAATTATATGGCTACCTCAGCTCTTCTTATTAAAAAAAATATGGCTGCCTCAGTTTTATTTAATAAAAAAGATCAATACCTGTATTCTGATTCAACAGATTCAAAGACTTCTCCACCTATAGTATTACTATCAGGATTTAAACAAATTTCTATCATATTATATATAGCCTGGTTTCCCCAGTCGGAATCTTTTCGTGCTTTATTAAATAGCTTGAGAGCTTCTGTAGGATTACCTGTATACCTAAAATATCAAAAGGTAATCACAACAGATATTAGGATTTTAAAAAATACCACTAATTAAGTTTCTTCTGGTTGTCAAGATTAATGAATATATTATAAATAAGAGAGACCCCTGGGACTGAACTGTGACGCGGAAAAAGAGAAATGGGGTTTTAACGTCCACTCAACACAAACTAGGTCATTGCAGGGACTTTAATGGGTTAATTTCATTTCAATAATTCGCTTGTGCATAGGGGTCTTTAGCATTGGGCGGGAAACCGAAGGACCCAGAGAAAACCCACGAGACTGAACAGGCAACCCTACTCCTTGTCACGTACAGCCAGGAATTCGAAACCTGGCCAGTTGACTCAATGACAGACTTTATGATACAGCGGGAACCTGCTAACCATTCAGCCATTCAACCCCAAACCCTTAAAGAACTCAACAGAGAATAGCCACATAGTTTAAAGAAATATAATTAATGCACAAAAGAAATTTAAATGGTTTAAAAATTTGGGACATATTTAGTCACAACAAGAGTGGTATTGAGCCTTTAAAATGAAATGAGACTTAAGGATGAGTAAAATTAAAATGGCTATTAAAGTGGAGTTTATATAATGTGGCACTACTTGTCTCTTGTCATGCTTACCATTCATATAAACCTTTACAATAACTATAACCAGCTTCTAAAGATGTCCGTGTTGATGACTTTTGAGCTTGTTCTAAAAATTTAGGTACTGCTTCAAGTTTACCAGCTCTTCGCATCAAGTCAACAAGTCGTGCTAAAGCGTCATAATTATCTAAAAGTACAGACGACAATTTTTATTCGTTGGGATATTCAATTAGGCCATACAAAATACATATTCAGGACAGATTATCCGAAAAACCAGAATATTCTTTTAACATGGCCTTACACAACCGATTTTATTCAACATAATGATTATTTTTGGCTGATATCACACTGATATTTTAGATTTTAGTGTCTGCACTAGCAAAACATAAACTAGCATTATCTGTATCTCATGTAATGTTTGTTCTTTATTTAAAGAGCGTTACTTAAAATTATTTACCTTAGGCCAACTGAATTCTTTTTGTCATTTTCCAGAATTATACAATATATCTGATAGGTGAAACTTAATTAAATATTTGTTTAATGATTACCTGGTCTCAACTGTAACAGTTGTTGAAAATGGTACATAGCTGAATCATATTCATTCTTTCTAAACATCAAATCCGCTAACATCTAAAAAAAAAGATATGTTGCCAAGGCAATGAAACATACAGCCACAGCAGCTTAGTCGCATAAGCAGTCCATAAAGCTTTCACATATTCATACGTTTTTAGTTAATAACTAAGAAGACACTAAAACAGAGGTTCAGTTATCAATTAGCTCTTCTCAGAACTTCTCAGTGGCAATAAAAACAAATTATGCTGGAATTCATATCATAACTTGAACCATAGCTGTTTACACAGGAAGTTATCTCTGGAACAAAAACACTGATCAAGAGCTATAACCCAGAACCTAATTATTGAAAGCTCTGCAAATAAATAGGCTTCTTTGCAGAATTAACATAAAAAGTGTGGGCATATAACATGAACATAAAAAGTGTGGGCATATAACGAAACATTTCAAACAGGTAACATCTTTAGCTAAATTAATGATATATTTCCAGTAAAATGATTTCTGTGAAATTGCCTATACAATTTATGTTCATTCATCATAATATATGTGAACAGATATATAGTCCACTCCCAAATAAAAAGTGTATCTTTCCACATATCATCACAATCACATGGTCTGGGACTGGACTGGATTATAAAACAACCACACCCATCATGGGACAAAGATTGTAAAAGACAAGCTTCAATATTAGTAGTAAATACTACATATCAAGGTTCATATCATATAGACCAGAAATCATTAAACAAAATACTGAATAGACAAAGTTACAAAACTTACGATAGTAGCTGCATCATTATCTTTATCTGTTTTTAATAAAGTCATACACTGATGTTGACAGGCATCTAAATCTTCTGTTACTAAATATAGACCTGCCAAATCTAACATCACCTGTAATACACAGAGGGTGAAATAGGGTTTAACTCCCACTCAACATTAAACAACAAGCTGGGGCTCAAAGTCATGCCAGTTGACACAAAGACAGACCTTATGATATTAAAAAAAAGTATATGTGTTAGACCATTCAGTCACAGAACCCCCACTCCCTCAAGATTCAAAACACAAATGCATTATGAAATTAATGCAATTAGTGGTAGGTCACATTTTATTCAGTGAGAGAGAGAGAGAGAGAAATGGGGTTTAACATCCACTCGACACAAAAAATGTCATTTCGGGACTAACATATGGTTTAATTTTATTTCAATAATTCACTTGCGCTTAGGGGTCTTTAGTATGGCGGGGGAAAGCGGCAAAAACCTAATGCTATGTAGAAATGTCTAATTCAAAACACACATGTAACATAATGCCATACCAAATACCTAAAACGTCTAATGCAAAAAACAAAATACAAGAAACCTCTAATACAAAATACCTCATACGTCTATTGCAAAAGACAAAATACAAGAAACCTCTAATACAAAATACATATAACCTCTTATGCACAATTGATTTTACAATCTGAAACATCTACCATAAGCATTAGATGACATATCTCGTTGTCATTACTTACATTTCTCCACTGAATTATCTTTATTTAGGTCAATGTCAAGGTCACCGAACACAACTTGGCGACCTATTCGGCTAGCGAGCTATTCGACCGGTCCAGCTGGCAACCTGTTCGTTGGCAACCTATTCAGAATTAAGACAACAGTCGCCCAAACTCATCTATTTTTAACAACCAATGAAATCCAACGTTACGTCTATCAAATGAAAGTAGAATAATATATTATTTTTATCAATTCCTTTAGCTCAGAATAGAGATGTAATTTCGCATTATCGTACAAAATTCTAGACATCCAACTAAATATATTCCGAAAGGTAATAAAATAGGCTTTCTAAGTATTATCAGTAAAAATTGGCACATTCATATTAAAGGGGTGCACTCTCTTCCTAGACATGACCAATTTTTTAAAAATTTTAAAGGGAAAAACTGTTAATATCCCGTGTCAAAATTCGGACCATCGTACAAAATTCTGATGATCCAACTAAATGTATTCTAAAAGGTAATTGAATAAGCTTTCCAAATATTATTAGTAAAAGTTGGCACAATCATATTAAAGGGGTGCGCTCTCAACCTGAACATAGCCAATTTTTCAATATTCTATATGTAAAGATAGACCGGTATTTTTTTTTGAATAAGCTTTCCAAATATTATTAGTAAAAGTTGGCACAATCATATTAAAGGGGCGCGCTCTCAACCTGAACATAGCCAATTTTTCACCATTTTAAAGTGAAAGAACGGTAATATTCCGAGTCGAAATTAGGACCATTGTACAAAATTCTGAACATCCAGCTATATATATTCTTAAAGGTAATTTGATAAGCATTCCAAATATCATTAGTAAAAGTTGGACTTCGAAAAAAATTCCGGTCTATCTTTACATATAGAATATTGAAAAATTGGCTATGTTCAGGTTGAGAGCGCACCCCTTTAATATGATTGTGTCAACTTTTACTAATAATATTTGGAAAGCTTATTCAGATACCTTTCCGAATTTATATAGCTGGATGCTCAGAATTTTGTACGATGGTCCGAATTTTGACTCGGAATATTACCGTTCTTTCACTTTAGAATATTAAAAAAGTGGCGATGTTCAGGTTGAGAGCTCACCCCTTTAATATGATTGTGCCAACTTTTACTAATAATATTTGGAAAGCTTATTCAGATACCTTTCAGAATTTTGTACGATGGTTCGAATTTGTACTTCAAAAAAAATACCGGTCTATCTTCACATATAGAATATTGAAAAATTGGATATGTTCAGGTTGAGGTCGCGCCCCTTTAATATGATTGTGCCAACTTTTACTAATAATATTTGGAAAGCTTATCCAATTACCTTTCAGAATATATATAGCTGGATGCTCCAAATTTTGTACGATGGTCCGAATTCGGACTTCGAAAAAAATACCGGTCTATCTTTACATATAGAATATTGAAAAATTGGCTATGTTCAGGTTGAGAGAGCACCCCTTTAATATGATTGTGCCAACTTTTACTACTAATATTTGGAAAGCTTATTCAAATACCTTTCCGAATTTATATAGCTGGATGCTCAGAATTTTGTACGATCGTCCGAGTTTTAACTCGGAATATTACCGTTCTTTCACTTTAAAATATTAAAAAATTGGCGACGTTTAGGTTGAGAGCGCGCCCCTTTAATATGATTCTGCCAACTTTTACTATTAATATTTGGAAAGCTCATTCAGATACCTTTCCGAATTTATATAGCTGAATGCTCAGAATTTTGTACGATGGTTCGAAATTCGGACTTCGAAAAAAATTCCGGTCTATCTTTACATATAGAATATTGAAAAATTGGCTATGTTCAGGTTGAAAGCGCGCCAATTTAATATGATTGTGCCTACTTTTACTAATAATATTTAGAAAGCTTATTGAATTACCATTCAGAAAATATATAGCTGGATGCTAAGAATTTTGTACGATGGTCCGAATTTCGACTCGAAATATTACCGTTCTTTCACTTTAAAATATTGAAAAATTGGCTATGTTCAGGTTGAGAGCGCACCCCTTTAATATGATTGTGCCAACTTTTACTAATAATATTTGGAAAGCTTATTCAATTACCTTTTAGAATATATTTAGTTGGATCATCAGAATTCTGTACGATGGTCCGAATTTTGACACGGGATATTAACAGTTTTTCCCTTTAAATTTTTTTAAAAAATTGGTCATGTTTAGGAATAGAGTGCACCCCTTTAATATGAATGTGCCAATTTTTACTGATAATACTTAGAAAGCCTATTTAATTACCTTTCGGAATATATTTAGTTGGATGTCTAGAATTTTGTACGATAATGCGAAATTACATCTCTATTCTGAGCTAAAGGAATTGATAAAAATAATATATCATTCTACTTTCATTTGATAGACGTAACGTTGGATTAGCTCGCTAGACGAATAGGTCGCCAAGTTGTGTTCGGTGATCTTGACATTGACCTATAAATAAAGATAATTCAGTGGAGAAATGTAAGTAATGACAACGAGATATGTCATCTAATGCTTATGGTAGATGTTTCAGATTGTAAAATCAATTGTGCATAAGAGGTTATATGTATTTTGTATTAGAGGTTTCTTGTATTTTGTCTTTTGCAATAGACGTATGAGGTATATTGTATTAGAGGTTTCTTGTATTTTGTTTTTTGCATTAGACGTTTTAGGTATTTGGTATGGCATTATGTTACATGTGTGTTTTGAATCAGACATTTCTACATAGCATTAGGTTTTTGCCGCTTTCCCCCGCCATACTTTAGCAGTGGGAGGAAACCAGGGGACCCAGAGAAAACCCATGAGGTTGGACAGTCAATCCTACTCCTTGCCTGGTACTACCGGGAATTCGAAACCACGCCAGTTGACTCAATGACAGGCTTTATGCTACAACACGCACATGCTAATCATTCAGCCATTCACCCCCACCCCCATTTTATTCAGAAAATATTTGCTCATATTTAAATTCTAGTTTTTAAATATCTTTTTTCAAAAAAAATTTTTTTTAGCAGTATAAAAATATAGTATTACCTTACTGTCATTATCATTATAGACTAGTGCATCCTTATAATATCTGATAGCTTTATCATAATCTCGCTGATTGGTGGAATACTGGGCTAGTTGTCGACAAATACTAATCAATTAAAAAAAACATTTTATCTCATCGACAAATAAATTAGTTTCATCTTTATAAATTCATTAATTATATCTCATAGAAAAAATAAACAATATGGACAGAGGTATAAAAGACTCATCATATTGTAGAATTTTGCCCTATGGCACCAACACAACTCAGGGTGCTAATCACCAGGCATGTTTTCTTCTCTTTTCAATCATGACAGATCGTAGTCCACAAGAATCAGCTGTTGATGATTGCAACTTGACAAAGCTTGATGGAAACACTGATATGCTCTGGTCAAACTTGTTCTATTAAAGGGGGGGGGGTATCAAGCCTGCTTGGCATACAATATACCATCTCACAACTACACTGGTACGTAGACCCAAAAATCTGGTCAAGATGGTGCCTGATGAATTGGATACACTTCAATTATATTTCCAACAGATATCTTATGGAATAAGAACAAGTTAGTCAAGATGGTGCCTGATGAATTGGATTCACTTCAATTAGATTTCCAACAGATATCTAATAATTATCTTACTCTGAAGCTAGCTGTTTCTGCTCAATATATGCATCTGGTTGTTCCATCTGAACTCTTTTCAACACTCTAAAATATAAAATAATCTTACTAAATATGTATTTCACAAGACTTACAGTGTTTTAAAGATATATTCCACTGATGACAACCATATCCGAGCTACTGGCAATATTATATTTGTAGGTGAAAAATACATATCTTACATAACCATCGCCTACATAATATTGGAAAACTATATTTGATCTCAAATCTAAAAATACTGCTGTTTTTCTTTTTCTATGTCTTTATTAATTAATACAATAATTCTAATTGAAAATAGGTTATTACTTGTATTAGAATGATATAATTAACCTCCAGGGAACAGATCTTTAAGGTGGGTCACGGTGGCTAAGTGGATACGGCGCTTGTTTGCTAGCCTGGAGGTCGGGTGTTCGATCGCTGCATTGGCCGAGAAAGTTCATCTCGATTTACCGGCGTGATTTCCCCTTGTCAGTGATGCAGAAGGAGGGACTGACATGGACAGCTGCTTAGTCATTTGGATGGGACAAAAAAAACAAGGTCTCGTGTACACATTGGAGTGCACGTGAAAGATCCCTTGGCAGTTGGAATTTCGATATAAAAGTAGGCCGTAGCGCCGCTGCCCAGGAAAATTTTTCCCTCATAGCACACTGTATGGTGTATGCCCGTCTTCCATTAGCCCAGGCTAGGTGCAAAAGAGTAGGACGTTAAACCCCATTTCATTTTCTTTCATTCACAGATCTTTAAATAAAACATATAATGTATAACACTGAATGTTATATCTTGTATTTGGGATGCAATTCTCCTTAATTATATATAGTTATAGTTTATTACCATCATAATATGTATATATATATAAATATCGAACAATGTGAACAGCGGGCAAAATAAGAACTCAACAAACTTATACTAAATATCATGAAACCTTTTACCAATTTTAAAATATGAAACAAGATGAGTATAATAGCTGTAAATACTAGTGATAGTGTAATCTGATTTAACAAATTGTCAACTCTATTGTGGAGTTCAAATACGTTGGTTATGATAGAAAGCTGATTAACTTTAACTGAATTTTCTCAAGCACTGTCGGACACATCTAGTTACATCATCAACACGGTTGCTAAGGAAAACGGATGTTAAACTGGAAAACCTAACTCTGGATAGTTGTCCCGAACATTGTCACATATCGGACATTCACAAATCACATGTTTTTTGCACCACAAAGACACAAACAACTTTCTTGAGGAATTTTAGACCAAAGTCCTTTTTCAATTGCTAGGTCATGAGGCGAAAGTCTTAAAGGACAATATTGGTGCCAGTCATTATCACATATGTGATAGAACTGATTAAACACTTCCCAAATATAATATTAACACAGAGATCATCGCTACCATAGAGGAGTAATAAAGGATTCATGAATCGGAAGTGACGAACGCCAAAGGAAAATACGAGTTATCTCTCTATGTAAATGACTAAAGTGATGAGTGATGACAGATAAACAGCCAAATTTCTGCTCACTAATAGTTCCTTCGAAGACAAAAAGTTGTTATATGGGACCGCAAGAGGTTATCTGACGATACAATAAAGTAATTAAGTGTCATAAGATAAGAAAACCCGGGAAAAATAGAAATACTCCCTACAGCCCCTTGTTTTTATTCATTCTATAGGGGAGACCGGGGCACATTGAACCACTTTGTTCACATACATGTTTGTCCTCATTTCATATCAAATGTTTTTATTAGAAGATCTCTTTATTTCATGATCAAAATTTAAAAAAAAAAATCAATATGCCCCCTTATATGGATCAAACCCCGGTTTATCTGGATTGTATAGATTAGACATATATGAACTTAAGTACAAGAATTTCCTAGGCTAAGAAGTTAACATGTATGGAAAATGTTTCTCTTTTAAGCGCTTTTTTGAAAAATTCACTGACTAAGAAAATAATTGACAGCATGTGGCTTATTGATTGAGAAATGGGTCTAAGAAGTTATCTCACTTCTGTACAGTGTTGGGTTGTATAGTATTATTTATAAAGGATATATCCATGGTGGTTCAATTTGCCCCGGTCTCCCCTACCTTATAAAAACATGGTAATGCACGGACTTTTAATCTGTTTTTCTTTCCTGTTCTCTTATCTAGTGGCAGTCAATTCTTTTTATGAATTGTAAGATATTCTCTCACAGTGTCACACAGCAACTGTAGGTCTTCGAGGATATTAATTAGTGAGCAGATATTCGCCCATGTATCTGTTATCACTAGTCACTTCAGTTAGTTATATTGAGGAATAACTTGTGTTTTCCATGGCGTTCGTCACTTCCGATTCATGAATCCTTTATTACTCCTCTATGGTAGCGATGATCTCTGTGTTAATATCATATTTGGGAAGTGTTTAATCAGTTCTATCACATATGTGATAATGACTGGCACCAATATTGTCCTTTAACCTCGTGGTTGCTATACGATCGTGTTCTGAAATATTTGCGCTGTACATTTGATGTACAGACAACTCGGGGTTAAATTGTTTGTATACCACCGTCTTGCTGCTATCTACATGAACAGTATTCAATCATTAACATAATATCCTTACCTAGCTTGCATATCTCTAGCATTATTTAAAGATTCCAATGCTTCTTGCATCTTTTCTTGTTTATGATAAACTTTAGCTAGTAGTATTAAGTATTTTGTATTCTCCATCAATGTTTCCATATCTAAAGTATGATAATAATAAAAATATCAATCAATTTATAATGTCATTGTTCACGTTGCCTAAAAAATGCTCTACAAAAGAAAAGCTAAACGAGTTAACCAGGTGAAAATCCAAATAGTCCAAAAATCCTACAAATGAATGAAATGGAGTCTAATGTCCCAATTTTTCTGCTCCGTCCGTGTTTGTTTTGCTCGGACAGTAGCCATCATTGTAACTGGGGTAACATTTAATCTTTTGTATTTAGCATTAAATTCGTTCACATTCATTCAATTACAAAACTTTGTTTAAAAATGTGTATAAATCATTTAAAATCGCCATCGAATATTCGAAAGACAAAATTTACTTTTCATGTGGGGCACACACATGTAGATGTACTATTCATCAACTATCAAAATCTTCAATATAGTACCTTGTCCTTCAGATTCAAGAGCCATACGTAAAACTTTTTCTGCTTTATCATACTGTCGCAGTCGTAAAAGTAGTTCAGCCAAGTCATGACGGAGAAAAGACTGTCCACCAGATTTCAGTGCCGCTTCATAGTAACTTATTGCCTGGCGAGATAAAGTTATAATATTATATAGAACATTTACACAGGCGGTATCCTTAAGATCATTCCAGGAAATATCATCCCTCAATATATTTTATGGCGAGTCGCTTTATAGCAAGGTACAATGAGTTACCCTGAGAATGTTAAACAATGTAAGTAATACATAATATATCTAATCATTTATATATAGCAATTTCCCCAGGATTCGTGCTCAATTGTGTTAAGTTATAGGATTCTTTTAACATATACTATTCAAAAAAAGTAGGGGATATTTGATTTTTAAGTGTTATTAAAGTCACCTAATGAAACTGACGAAGAAACAAATGACAAAATGAAATGAAGTTCACATTCATCGATTTATTCCAAATGATCGTTAGACTAAGTAAGGCACAGACTGACCATTATAAGGGTAAAATGACATTCTGGTCAAACAGCAAAGTTACCACAGCATCACAACAAAGTCAGTAACGGGTAAATCCTCCTCTGTTTGCCAAACAAGCATTGATCCGACGTGGCATACTCCTATTGAGACGTCTAAGGTCATTTTGGTCCAGATTGTCCCATTCCTGTTGCAACGCAGCAGCAAGTTCTTGGACATTGGCAGGACGTTGTTGACGTCGACGTAACCTCTGTCCAAGCATGTCCCAGGCATGCTCGATGGGGGAGAGGTCGGGACTCAGTGCTGGCCAAGGTAATGTGGTGATGTTCTGTTGTTGGAGGTAACCTGTAACGATCCTGGCCCTGTGACATCTTGCGTTGTCATCCTGGAAGATGAAACGGCGGTCATGACGTCGTGCGAACGGCACAACATGGACTGCCAAGATGTTGTCCCGGTAGTACTGGCCTGTAACACGCCCTGCAACAACATGTAAAGCCGTTCTTCCAGCAACAGTGATGCCTCCCCACACCATAACAGAACCACCCCCAAATCGATCATGTCTGACGACGTTAACGTCTTGGAAGCGCGCGTTTCGACGACGCCACACCCTCCTACGTCTGTCCAAAAAATCAACAGTGAACCTTGACTCATCTGAAAACATCGCATTGCTCCAGCGTCGATTATCCCAGTGTTGACGATCCCTACACCAACGACGTCTTGCCTGAATGTGATGATCTCTCAAACAAGGGATCACGCAAGGACGTCGGGCGCGAAGGTGACCCCTGTGCAGTCGGTTCCGAATCGTCTGGCCACTCACTCTCACACCAGTGTCTGTTTGAAGACGAGCGCTGATCTGATTTGCTGTGATGACACGATTTCTCAAGGCCAAGGTACGGATAAATCGATCCTGGGCTTGAGTTGTCGCCCTTGGTCGACCTGAGCGTGGTCTGTCCTGTACAGATTGTGTATCACGGTATCTGGACCATAGCCTGCTTATGACAGACTGAGAAACATTCATCGTCCGCGCCGTAACCGCCTGTGTTGTGCCGATCTGTAGCATGCCAAGGGCACGTAACCTTTCATTTTGGGTAAGCCGACGCATATCAAAATTTGTTTTCTGGTCTCTAAAACAATTAAACTGATGTTTCCACCCTTGAATTCAATGCCACAATGACTGTAACATTCAAAGTCAGAGTCGTGCAAATCTTGGGTTGGACCCCCATGATGATCCCAAGCATCACCTGCATTCCATGCGGTAGCTATTGGTGCGTTTGGGCGTCACATGTAACTGGAAATGTTTCTTCTGTTAGGTTCTATAGTTACTTTTTTCGTAGTCATTTGCATATTTTAGTATTATGCCCCCAAAATCAAATATCCCCTACTTTTTTCGAATAGTATAATAGTAGTCTTAAATTTGGATTTGACATCAAATTCTTTTCTTATTGCCAGAGAAAAAACATTTCTCAATTCAACTGCAGACTTCATGAAACTTCTGTCAATATAGGATACTCTAGATATTGGGATAGAAAGCTGAAGTTCATCTCAATTGCACATTTAATTCATAATCTAAAAAATATCAAGTTCTATAAATAAAAATTTTCTTTGAAATCGTAACAAAAAACACCATTACCTTGCCATAGTTATGAGTTTTAACAAGAGCTTGACCTATTTTACTGGCAAGACCTGAATCTTTGGGATTCTTACGTAAAGCAGCTTCATACACTTCTATGGCCTTTTCTGGCTGAAAAGCGATAAAAACAATAGAATTAAAATTTGACTTCATCAAAATATTTGATAAAGAGTAGACAGAAACAGTACTGCATACTTATTGATATATACCGTCTTTATTATCCCAGTTGGTACATAAAAGTATTAACTTGCACTGTCTATACCAGGGCTTCCACTTCAAAATTTTCCCAACCGGTCATTTTTCTCACGGAGAAAGTGGTGCTATTTTAAGCACATAATAAGAAGCCAAAAACTACATGCTATCGGAATGTCGATCGACTTTAATTGGGTCAAGGACAGTCACACAAAAATTAAACCTCACATCGACATTTATATACCCACCCACCTATCCCCCTAATAAATAAAAGAACACATGTAATCAATTATTATCATTTAGTTATTTATACATTCATAAAGTATAACAATAACAAGATGCATTCATTTATCGAAAGTACAGTATTTTCTTAATTTGTTTACGACATCACCCGTATATACTCGTCGGTTTCTACAGGATTTCCATTTCTCTAAAGCACGTGCCGGTTGAAATTCTCATTAATTCATCAAGATTTTTCATGCTCAAGGAACATCGTAACTTGGTTTTAATTATGTTTTGGTGCTAGAATCCCGGTTCTCAGTGACTCTATACTGAATCATTTGTTTTAACCATCCATTGACTGTTGAGAGTAGCGTTTGCTTAGCGAGTAAGGTGCTGGCGTGGGGCTTGGATGTTTCTGGTTCACTCTCGGTGTTGGCCGAGAAAGTTCCTTGTTGGTGGTGCAAGATGGAGGACCTGTAAAGGACAGCCTTCTAGTCGTTTTGATGGGGTGGAATTCCCTTCCTAGCACACAGCATGGTGTAAGCCAGTCTTCATTAGCCCAGTTGATGCAGAAATCTCCATTTCATTTTACTGACTGTCACTAAGATAATATAACTATGTACTATGAATCATATCTGCATGTTTATTCCATGATACAGCAGGCGCAGATCCAGGATGTTTTGCAGGGGGGGGTCTAGGTTTGATAAAAGGCACTCAACCAATTAACGGGGGGTTTGGGGGCCCTCCCCCAGGACAATTTGGTAAATTAGATTCAATTTGGTGCATTCTGACGTATTTCCGGAAGGTAAATTCCAAAATTACAGGTCTAAAAGTCGCCAATAAAATCGCATAGGTTTGATAAAAGGCACTCAACCAATTAAGGGGGGGTTTGGGGGCCCTCCCCCAGGACAATTTGGTAAATTAGATTCAATTTGGTGCATTCTGACGTATTTCCGGAAGGTAAATTCCAAAATTACAGGTCTAAAAGTCGCCAATAAAATCGCATAAAAAATTTTCAAGTCTGAGCAGGGGGGTCCGGACCCCCCCTTTGGATCCGTGCCTGTACAGACAGTAGCTAGCATGACAAAACACAGTTTTTATGGGCTACAATCACTAGTTTTATTCTAAAAGCATGATATTTCGACAATTATCCTTTTATCGTTATCGCTAACTGCCACTTAAAGATTAAGTAGTTAGTATGCTCTAGGCCTACACATCTAAACAAGCTGTAAGTTACCTCTTGTATACTCATGTAGGCATCCCCCAGTAGAAGACTAGTATGTGGACTGGGATATTTATCCACCAATTCTCTACAATATACAAGTAAACGTTGATATATTTAGTATACCACTGTTTGTTTTTATAAAATTCCTCTAATCCTTAAATAAGAACTTATATATCATATAAATAGAAATAAGTCGTCAGTGAAGAGTCAAAAGTTCGTATCTGGCATATTTTTTTTACAATATTCTGTTTTTTTGGCTTCTTCACAATCCGAATTTTCTTGCATATTTTTTCCTCTAGTAATAACATTTCAAAGCCTACAAATGGTGGTTTTATAGATATTGTTTCAAAATGCTATAATCTGATTAAAACTCAGATCCTATTTTGTTTCAGTTTTTTTATAGTTCAACATTTCATTTTACTTGTCTTTACTACACTCGAATCTGGAAGAGTTTTTATATAACCCATGTTCTGGTTGATGTGAGGAATTAGCCAATGAAACAATCTGTTGTGGAGAGATTTGGCACGCGGTTCATTGAACTGTAAGAAGTATCCCGTTAGAAACCTCAACACCAATTTATCAATCAAATATCTGACGGCATAGAGTCGTATGACCCCTGACGCAACTTCAAACTACAGTCGGTCAGATCTTCATGTCGTCAAGGCCATCAAATGAAATATAGATCTGTATTTTAATTAGATTTAAAATGCTGCATATGTATATAAATATTTAGAGCGAAAATCCTGTATTTCTATAATAAATTCAACTTTTTGATTTTTCATGGCATTACAAGTACACTGAAATAAGGCAGTCTTATTGTATGATTAGATATTATTTTCAAAAAAAATGATTACTCCTGATATCTAAAAATAATATTCATTCACACTTTAAAATAAGCCAACTGACACTGTTGTGATCAAATCAGTCTTTGTCCAGTACAATTCAAAAGTTTTGTCATTTTCAGTCTGTCACACATTTTGCCCTGTATATTTATCAATATTTCTACTTTCTATCCTACACAAAATCAAATGTTTTTCATCCATTTTCCAAATAAAATTAATCCCCACAAAGGATTTGTCAATGTAAGTAATTGTGATATTTTATTGTTAATCATTATGTTGAGCCTAGTCCTGATTATGCCATATTCCTGAAGCAATGGCGCGAGAAATCCCTCTCTTACCATTGCTGGATAGAAGTCATATTCTTGAAATTGGGCGGGGCGTGTCTCTTTTTAACGTCCAATCAAATCCCTCCTCTCTTCTTGCATTCGGCATAATTTTCAAAATGGCCGACGAAGAAAACATGTTGGCACTGGATAATCGAGCATAATAAATTTCGCGGGTTATGACGTAAACAAGTCGTGATTGTCACTAGATACATTGCGGTAACATATTTTGAGGTCTGGTTAACCCCGATATTGTTTGTTACAATGTAGGTCATTGGTTGGTAATGGCACTACTGACCAATAATAATTTAGCGCAACAATGTTCACTCAAGATAGCAGTGTGAAGTGGATTAGTTCTAATCAAACGAAACACTGCGCAGGAGTATGTGATTATGCAGGCAATGTTCACTTTCAAATGCTTGGGGCATATATAGATAGATAGATAACCTTCTGAAACCTAACTTACAGGGTTAGGGGACATACATTTTATTTTCATTGAAGTATTACTGTAGATTGTGAATTCTAAAGTACAACATCTCAAGGTCACCAAATTTTGGTAATTCACCTTTAAAACTGGTAATTACCTATAGCATCCAGCATAAAGGCGTTTGTCCTTTCTATAATTCAAGTAAATGTCAGCCATCTTTTCTCTAGCTTGTACAAAATATGGTTGTTCAGGAGTAATGTTTCTCAACATATTTAAAGCCATCTCTGTATCATTTCTCGCCAGCGCTAAATCAGAATTGGCTATGGATATTCTTACTTCTTCCGCAGTTCCTTGAAATTCATTGATTGCATCTTGCATAATCTTGGCTGCTTCATGCTTAAAATAAAAAAAGAATTCAGTATCATTTTAAATATTTCAAATTACACCCTACTGTAATGCGTGCTTGGGGCATTACATTGAACAAATTCTGTACAATGCTGTTACTGACTTTTGATTTTTACCTACTGTGCCTATGTTTCACTGAAAAATAAAGCTATGTCGTCTGTGGATTCTTGCATTGATTTTCTTGTGTGGACAAATGACCAGCCAAAAATCCTTTTCCAGCTGCAAAATAATAAGCTAGCTCTTCCAATTAAATCATATTGTTGTGGGAAGTTTTCTAATGCCTTTTTAAACATACATTATGGAAGAGCTAAATATGCCTATTGCAGGTGTTTCTTTAGGTCTGAAATGTTATATAAATTTTTGATTAGACATTAATTAACACATCCGGACCATAATCAACTCTTGATGCCATCACTAGCCTGCAATAATTACTGGGTTAGGATCTGATTTGCTGTTCAACTTTCACTCATGATTTAATCAAGATATGGACAATCAAGACTATGATTTTTTATCATACCGACTTTAGTAATCATGATTGACACTAGACCGAAAATTCAATCGCTAAATTCAAGCAAACTATACATCAAATTGAAGGAAATGAGTTGGAGAATGTGAAAATAACAAAATTTCAAAATTTCCTGATTGAGACTCAGTATATTATGATGGGTTACATTTAATCTCCCACAATGTATTTTTAATGTAATATGAATACATGAAATGATTAACACTTATGTTTTAAAACTTTTATTGTAATTTCTTATCAGTTATGTTTTATCTAAATAGCAAAAATGCAAAGATATCTTAAGCCTGGTGTTGTCATAAATTGAGCTGATTGGTTCATGTTGATCTTACTATAGAGAAGCCTAGTAATAAGCAGTAATTGTATTCCATAGAATTGTGACCTGTATACTCCAGTTCTATTACTAAATGCCATTGAAACAGTTTGATTTAAACTGTAAGTATGAGGGAACATATGGTAGATTGTAGAATATAAACGGTATGGTAGCGATTTAAACTACATAGTAATTACCTGTTCTCCTAGTTGTCTATGAGCTTCAGCTAATTCTAGAAACACTGAAACTCTATCATTGACACTAATCTGATTGACATTAGCTGTTCTTTTACCTTGTGCACTACCTCTACCTGTATATAACAATAATATAACTTGACATTTACTTACAATCAAAATGAAATGGGGTTCAACGTCCTGCTGTTCTGCTCCGAACTAGGCCAATGAAGACGGGCATACGCCATACAATGTGCCATGAGGGAATTTTTGCCAAGGCAGCCTCACTACGGCCTACCCTTATATCAAATTCCAAGGAATATTTTACGTGCCGAACGCCTAGACAGCTGTTCTGTTCAGGCCCTCCGTACTGTATCACTGACAAGAGGAAACCACGCTGGATAATCTGGGTGAACTTTCTCAGCCAATGCAGGGGTCAAACACTCGACCTCCAGGCTAGCGAGCCAGCATCTTACCCACTTAGCCACATGATCCCCCTATTTACTTACATATAGCATTTAAAACTGAATTGGTCTGTAACTGTAAGGCCATACAAATTAATTGGACTGTAAGGCCATACAAAAAATATTCTGATTGTCAGCAAACACCTGATGTTTTAGAAACATAATCGTATTAAAATTTCCAACAATAGAGAAATCATGTGTTAATCACGTAGATTAAGTTTATAATCAATATGGATTGATACATTGTCTGACAAAGGAGAAGCAATGACTTTTGTTCAGGATTAGATCGATGAATTGTACGACAAAGTAAGCAGTTAATCAAGGTAGGTGTATAGGCGGTATGAGTATGACACGACAAATACGTTGATCATTTATAATTACCTTACCAATCCAACCTATTATCAATGACAATCGGGATGAGTAATGGTTATATCCCTGGTACAGAAAAATAAATTTGGAAAATTGAGTATTATTCATCATATCTTAATGTCCGATTGGGCATATTCATGAACGGACGTTTCGAAAATAGCATAGGACATGTCCAAAATACAATGTGCACGGGTAAGGTATTATTTCAGTGTTTTTATTTTGTCAAAGGATCAAAACTGAGCTAAATGACTTCTCATTTATCTGTATCATAATCTAGTATCATTAAAATTTATTAGGGTTTCATACTTGATAAATAATCCCATGCATTCATTAAAGTCGTTCAATCATGGATTATTATTAACAAAGCGCCATGACCATAAGACTGGAAATAACATTTATGATATACTACGATTTGTAATAATTTGACAGACCAACTATTTCTACAAAAGATAGTTAAACAGCTAGAAATGAACTTTTTTTAGTTAAAAGAGAACTAGCTAGTTTTATCCACAGAAAATATTTAAAATGAATAATTAAAAACATAACAAGAATATAATTAACAATTCAATATACAATATAATAAATATGATTAATAGCATACCAATAGTTTTAACACCTGGTAATACCATAGCTAGTTGTAATGTTTGAACTGCTTCTGCTGTAGCGCCTTGTTTCTTCAGAATACGAGCTTTAATCAAATGATACAAAGGATGATCACGTACCTGAAATAGAGGAAATAATAAATACAGTATAACAGTGAGGGCATACCATCATGTGTACACTATCTTTTAAGTAGGAATAGCAAACTAAAAAAAAGTCCCATCATTTCACTTACTTGAAAGTTATAACTTAATCCAACTTCTAAAGATTGATTGGCCAGTTTAAAATTATTCTGGTTCAGATGAATCTAAAAAAAATATTGAAAAATATATCAGAAGAAATCTCTTTCAGTACAACATTGTTAAACAAAATAGCTATGCAGATTTCTTCAAGCAAAATATAAAGGTATTTGTGTCAGTAGAAGCATTTTCGAAAATGTACACCAATAACCATTGGTAAGCCTGGAAATAAGGCACCTGTCACAGACAATGTCAGACACAAATTCAGGTTTTGTCAGACAAAAAACATCAGGTACATCTAAAATCGTTATACCCAGTCCTGACAATTTTTATTTCAGAATGACATCGTTCATGAATTTTCAACCATTTGGCTTGTAAACATGATCAAATTTTCCATAAATCCAATTTTGTATCAAACTTTTTCTTATATAATCACTTCATACGTTTTATCATTCCATTATTCAAAATATTAAATCATCTTTTTTAAAGAACATATACTGCGTCCTTATTTAGAGACAAGGTTGTAATAGTTTACCTGTGCCATTAGAATATGAGCATCAGAGAATGTAGAATCTTGTTCCAGACAATGTTGTAATGTATTCTGTGCTGAATCAATATCACCTGTAAATATACCCAAACAAATGTAAATATACTAAAAAAGGTGTGAGAGAGAGGGAGAGGGATAGAGAGGTGGG
Source organism: Patella depressa (assembly GCA_948474765.1). Lineage (NCBI taxonomy): Eukaryota > Metazoa > Mollusca > Gastropoda > Patellidae > Patella > Patella depressa. The sequence goes on from OX419719.1 coordinate 55,386,821, forward strand.
GCTTAACATCCACTCAACACTAACTAGGTCATTACGGGCGGGCAGAGAGAGAGAGAGAAAGAGAGTTTAACTTTAACAGCCACTGGAACACAAACTGGGTCATTTAGGGACTAACGTTCAATTTTATTTTAATATTCTGCTTGCACATAGGGGTCTTTAGCAGTGGGAGGAAACTGGAGGATCTGGAGAAAACCCACGAGGTTGGATAGTCGACCCTACTCCTTGTCACGTACAACCGGGGAATCAAAACGACACCAGTTGAAACAACAACAGACCTTATGATACAGTGTGCACACGATAACCATTCGGTCAACCACCACCATCCCTTAAAACGGAGAATGACTATCTGTCATAAAGACCATGGTACAATAGTGATAAACCAAATGCACCTTATGTGCACAACAAGCCAGATCATTCAAACACATCTCAAAAGTCTTAAATATGCACTATTAATAAATGTAGCTACGCATATCTGAGTAGAAGAAATTATTAATGTAGAATGGGCTGGTTTGTACGAAAAAGCTAGTAGAATTGTTATTACTTTACTTACACAAAAGTTACACATAAATATGACGTGTGAATGAATGAAGTTTATTGTAAACCTCAAAACACCATGGTTTATGATTTTAGACCAAAATCTGTTGGGTTTTTTTTTTAAATAACGTTCTTTTGACGATGTATGGTTTTAAACTCTAGACTTAAAGTTTATTCTGGATTGATAATATTTCCCCTTTCAAAACTGTCTGTGTCCACAAGTCTGGTGGTAAAGTTGGTTTACAGAATTTTTTCACATTTTAATAAAAGACTTATTATGGGTCTTACCACTAAGAAATCTGACTTTAGCTAGAAGATAAACTGCTTCCATTAGTCCTGGTACAGCTCGTGTCAATGGATCAAGAACTTGATTACAACGTTTAAGTACTGGATTGGGTGGTTGACCTGGAGGTACTGGCTAAAATATATGTAGTTTCAAACAATTGTCTTAATAGTTTGGAATACAAATTAATCAAGCAAACAAAATCTACATCAGAACGCTTATACAATTTTTTATATATTTTTAACTAAAATCATATTTTTATTAAAATCATTGTTTTCATGTCTAATCTGAAATTAGCTGTGATAAAAAAAAGTTTCCATTTTGTATTTTATAATTCATCTTTTAACTACTTTAATCTGACTTTATTATACTTCTCTATAAATAACACGCATTATTCTAGCAACCTTTGGGCCATTTGGGTTTGTTAGTTAGCCAAGTTCTTTAAAATGTAAGCTGTTAATCATAAGAACAGTCATCTAGTTTGTCACAAGGTTTACGGTCACTTGGCTAACCTCAGGAATTTTCTTTGGGTACATTATTTTCCTGACAGTATAGGGTTAAAAGCCGGTCAATATGCCCCCCTTACACGACTTTTTGTAACAAGGTGTACGGTCGCTTGGCTAACCTCAGGAATTTTCTTCGGGTACATTATTTTCCTGACATAGGGCTAAAAGCCGGTCGTATAACCCCTGACCCGACCTATCGCTACAACCGATCAGATCTTCATGTAGTGGTGGCCATCGAAAGTAAAAAAAAAAAAAAAATATAGATCTGTATATTAATCCGATAATTGTAATGGATGAGAGTCACCTTTAATTAGCATCAAGCTACGTAGATATTAATTATAATAGAAGATATTTTGTATACATACCACTTGCGGAGCAAACTGTAAATAAGCCTTCATAACTTGAAGTAGAAAATCAGGATTCATTAAGAAAAAATACTGTACCCCAAGTGGCAAACCCTGCAAAATAAAATCATTGCAAATATATAACATCAAATTTTCATTCATGAATATAAGATCAACTTGGGTCAAGAAAGAAATTGTATCGCAGTGACACAATTGAATTTTACTAGATGTTTTGTCTATTTGGATATCGATTGTCTTTATTCACTACGGAAAATAATTATATGTATCATTAAATTTCTCTTACTTTAAGACCTGCAAAATGTACTTCAATACAATCATTTAATAATTCAGTCACTTTTTCTGGTCCTTGATTCTTCTTCTGTGCAAGAATAGCACTGAGATATGACAGTTCCTGAAAGAAAATAAATGCAAAATTTTCTGCATGCTCAGAATAGGATAATGAAAGATAATCAAGTGTAGTATCAAAATTATGACGACAGTAACTTAAAACATCAAATTATTCATCGGCCTGATAACAGGAGACCAGACAGGAAAATCCCAAACAAGTTTCTTGACCACATAGATCTTAATTCTAATCACTTGATGGCAATTCCTTTAATTTGAAATGTTTTGGATACACAATCAAGCACCCTGTGGAAAAAAAACTTCAAACACATGGTTTAACTATATCAGCTTTAAGTATTTCTGGCTGTTGACCTGGCATCACACAAGTATAGCCATGACCAGGAAGCAGCATAACTCAGAAACTGTTACAAACGACGGTCACAAATATTAGTGTAAATACAGAATTATAACTTACTGCCAATCTACCAATACTTTGTTGAATCTCTGTTAAGAATTCGAGTTGTTGAGCGGCATCATCTAGCTGATTCTCCAATAGTTGACATCTAATAATACCTTTACGTCATAAAACATTTCATTTTAATTAATAATTTTTAAACGTCAGTTATATAAGCCCAATAGAAGGACTGTATCAATCAAGTATTGTTTTCGGGTAAGTCAAACACACACAATTGATCAACTCTCAAATTTACTAGGGGCCATACTATATAAATGTTTAAAACATAAATAGATATTTAATATTCAAATAAAGATGCATTATGTAATAGTAATTGCAGGAGTACCAGACCACAAACAAAACAAAACCAACAGAATAAACCTATGGACAAGACAAATTACACAGACATTGAAAGAAATAACAACAAAATTAGAAAACTTCAGTTAAATTACTTTATTCTGTGTGAAGTTATGAGTGTTTTGAAGTTTTGACAAAATGTAGCATGGATTGTTTATTATTGTAGTATTGGTACTTGACAAACTTGTCTATGATGTCACCCAAGGTGGAAGTGGAGATAAAACCATAAAACCAATGGAATCAACAAAAGAACTTGAATTTTGGAAGCTTTGAGGATATCAAGATTATGTTATCTGTAAAGAATGCTGAATGTTGACAAATGTTCTAGTCATCCTATCCTGGTACATTCTCAATGACATTAAATCATTTTTTGGACTGTAATTTTCCTTCAACTTTCAACACGCACAATATTGCATTTGTAGTTTGTGAAAGATTCAAAGCCCCTCAAAAGACAACTTGAGGCTTCAAATTTCTGGCCGATATTACTCACTGACTGAAAACCTAATCATTCATTAAATGAAATGGGATGGTATTTAACGTCCTACTGTCGATCTGTTCCGAAAGTGTGCAATGGGGGAAATTTTGCCTGGACAGCGTCGCTTTGGCCTACTCTTATGTTGAATTCCAAATGCCAAGGGATCCTTTATGAGCACGCCTATGTGAACATGGGACCTCAGTTTTCTTCGTTCTATTGGAGCAACTAGACAGCTGTCCTGCACCACAGACATAGGAAAACCTAATTAATCATTAAAGTGAGGGTGTTATAAAAGATCCAGGAATTACCAGTTAGAGAAGGAACACTTGTTTCATCTAATTTCATAGCATTTCTATAACATCTCATAGCATCTTTAACCTTGCCCTGTAGTAATAACTGATACCCTAGTTCATTAACATAATCAGCATTATTACTATCAATACTGACAGCTCTCTCTGTTAGTGTATATGTCTGTTGTAGAATCAGGGAATTACGACCACACTGTAAAATATATAGCAAAAAAAAATCATCTATGTTTGATCAAAATTACAACCAGCGGCTGCCAGGCAAGATACACCCACATTTGGCAAGAGATGAATGGAGAAGAAGCTAAACAAAAGCAATTTCGTACAATCAGGGGCCATAATCCAAGCAGTTATAGTCTGCATTGCACGAATATCGAAATGAAGTTTCAAGCCAAAATCCATGAATTTTCGATCTGATACATGCCAGTATCGAAAAGAACCAAGATCTTTTTGAGATAAACCTAGATCTCAAGTACATCAAAATCAGTTAAGAATTTTTACATGTACAGTGTTCACAAACAAATTATGGATGGATGGACAGACAGACGGATGGACGTCCAGATGACCAGAGGTGACAACAAAATACGCCCAGATGAAAATGTGGGTATGTAATGAAAATGTGGGCGCATAATGAAAATATATCTCTGTAGTGTAAACAGAGATTTACTGAATTCGAAGTAAGAGACAAAACAATGAACCTCTCACAAAGTGTACGTACATTTAAGTTCAATAGGGTTTAATAGCAATATGTTCAATGTACCATGTGAAGTGTGAGCCACGATAGAAATTTATGTACGAAAGTCTTATGTTCTAAATTGGTTGTTTTCCAATAATTCAATCTATTATTTGTTGATTAAAGAAGTCAATAAACTTGTTAGATACCATATATTCAATGATCCGTATAACTGTAGGTTCGTTTATCATAAATAACAGAAATGCAAATAGTCCAAATGTATTAAATTTATATATTCTCCAATAAATTGAAAGAAATCTATTGCTTTAAACTCACCAAACGACTAAAGACTTGTGCCATGTAACAGTAAAGCTGTGGATTGTGACTTTCGTATCTGTCTGCAGACGTGATTAAATCACCTATCTTTGTACTTGCCTATGAAACAAAACATTTAGTTCACTTATATTCTTATCCTCAGTATGATGTATTGACATTTGCTCACAGAAATGCAAAAACTTGCATTTTTATGTAATCTAAAAAATACATCAGATTAAATAAATTTTTCAACCAATCAAGTAAGCTTTAACTAGTCTGTGCTGGGTTAAAACTTGCTTCTTGAAATCAGAATTGACAAACTAAACTACTACATGCTAGTCAACACCAACGCAGTGATAAGTAGTAAATTATTCGACAGAATTGCAAACAGATTAAAAATTTACCTCTGAAAAATTTCCATCTCTACACATCAATGCAAGAACCTGATATTTCATAGCCTCAATACAATGAAAGTCTTGATCAATCGCCCTGAAATGTTAAGACAAACATTGTGATCTGTTTACCCATGTACAATTTCCTCTTATTCCTAGCGAGAGAGAGTGATGAGGAAATTTTAGGACTAATATAACATAGCAATTTTTATTTAAATAATTCGCTTCAGCACAGTGTTCTTTAGCAGTGGGAGGAAACCAGAGGACTCAAACGCCCAAAATAAAGCAGGTGACCCTACTCCTTGTCAAGTCGAAATCAAAAACACAATACAATTTATATGGAAATAACAATCACTGGTTTGTACACATATAGCAGGATGTTTCAACAAGTATCCTCTTGTTGTTATCAAGCACAAAAATCAAGTTATATCAAGCCATTTGACTCAATGGCAGACCTTATGGCTTAAAGTGAATGTGTTAGACTTAGACAACTCGACCACCCAACCTCTTTAAAAACATGAAATCAAAATTTAACTTTTCTTAATTCATCAAGATTATCATTTAACTAATTATATTACCTTTGAGCTGTTTCAATTGTTTGTTCCCAGTCTTGTAAAGCGAGTTGTAACCTCATTTTTTCAACCAGGGCTGGGGTAAAGGATGTAAAAGTTACAACTATTTGATTAACTACTTCTAGAGCTCCACTATAATTACGTCTGGATTCTAAAAATCTTGATTTACCAAATAAGGCATCAATATCTTTATTACCATCAATACTGAAAATTGAGAAAGCAAAATCCAGATAAGTAATGCTGACTCAATGGATAAAAGTATTTTGAATTATTTTGGGGGATAACCAAGGGCAATAACTGTCCAACCACAGGTCGCAGTCACGCAAAAATCTATATTTCACGCATTTTTTTCAAAACAAACGCAAATATTGCATAATTTACACACAAAATTTTCCCGGACATGAGAATAATTAGATTATTCTATATCATAGTTTGTACAATTTATGTGCTTCACGCCTCATTTACACACCTGTATTGCACATAGTCTCCGTACATTTTTCATGGCAGTAGGTTAAGCCTTCTATATAGCTATCTTGAGACACCTCTATTTTGCTGGATTGGAAGCAGTAAAGCCCATTTCTTCATACAAAACTTTGGATTGGCTAGAGCACGATATACTGTTTACATTCGGCCAATCAAATGTTTACTTTCATAGCGACAGTTTTCTCTTTATTTCCTGTCAAAGTGAAGGATTGAAATGATATGCCCTTAATCTCCAGTCGTCATTAGACTAAATATAGTAGGCCTATCAATGAAATAAGGAGGCTTAAAATAGGGCTGTTCACAAAACGATTTGACTTGCTTCTATTGAGTATTTTGAGAGGCTCTAAGTCATCCAGGTGTAGATGACAAAAATGCATAATTTTGGGACGCCTGCATATTTTTACGCAACTCGAAACCGATCCACTGCGACCTCCGAGTCCAACTCGAATGCCAACAGGGTTCCTTCTTAGGACTAGCCAAACAATATCAGTAAGTTAGACAATAAATCTAAATAATATTGAATCTGCAGGCCTTATATACATGAGTGCGATTAATGGGGCAATAACTCAGTAAACAATCAAAACAATTTTCAAAAAAGAATTGTGTAAACATTTCTCGACAACACTGTGTGATGGACATATTGATCTGCATAAATTTCAACAGGACAGAGGCCTTATTTTCATAAGCAGAAGAAAAGATTATGAGTATTTTATCTCTTTCAAAATTAAAGCCAAAAAATACCATCATGATTTTAAATATTAAAAATCCTTGTGCTATTATTTTGCTTTTAAACTTGGCATTATTTTCCTTTGAAACTTGCAATTATTTTTGTAAAACTCACTTCATGGCATCTTCAAAATATTTGAGTGATTTTTTAGTATCTCGACCACTAGATAACTCTATCCATCCTTTTAACACTAAACCCTAGAAAATATATAACATTAAATACAATCATTATACTAGTTCAGTCTATTCATCATGTCATTACTAAAACCTAGAAAAAATAAAATGTCTTTTAACACTAAACCCTAGAAAATATAAATATTATAAAATCTCCTTTAACACTAACCCCTAGAAAATATATAATATTAAATACAATTATTACAAAATATTTTTAACATTAAAATATAAAATGTCTTTTAACACTAAACCCTAGAAAATATAAATATTATAAAATCTCTTTTAACACTAACCCCTAGAAAATATATAATATTAAATACAATTATTACAAAATATTTTTAACATTAAAATATCTTTGATAATGAGCACAAGAAATATTTGTATTAAAGGGACAATAACATTCTTGCTGGCTTGGTAGCTCCAGAAAATAAATAATACCCTTATTCTAAGTACTAGATGTTTTAGTGTCTTACCTGTTGTGTAAATTATCCATTACAACCTATTTTACTTGTCCAGAGGGTTCGAAAATATTTCAAAATCCAAGTCACATTTGAAAAGGTTTACGTTAGACTTTTCAAATCAATTGGTTGAATTTTTCCAATTTTTCAAAATAGGTGTGTTAAGATGAAATTTATATCATCATTTAATTGGAATATTCTAAAATAATACGATTTGTTGACCAGAATGAAGATTGGGACATATTTTTCAGTTACAACAAGAGTGTTATTGGGGCTTTAAAGACCGGGAGATGGAGAAACAGGGTTTAATGTCCAATTGACACAAACCAGGGTATTTCATGACTAACACCTGGCAACAATTTAGCGGTAGGGGGAAACCGGATATTGAGTTTTATCCTGCACATGTTTCTATTTCAAACTTTCTAGAACTGTCTTAACAAAATGTTTCCAACAATTAAATATTCCCCTACCCCATTTTCACAATTTTACATAAATAAATTTTCTGAAACAAAACAAGGTAAATTATCTAAAATCAAATTATATTCTAATAAACACTTACTAATTTTGATTCTGAATTCATTTTAAGCATTCTGTCAATGTATTCCCTTGATTTATCAACTTTTCCAACTTGAAAGAGAAATAAGCCAGCAAAATAAAGACCCTGTAATAAAACAAAACACAAGATGAATAATAGATATTTATTATATAATACATGACTTTAAATTAACATATTTCTTCCTCTGTCTACGGGAGCCAAAGTGGCCCAGTGGGTGAGACTTTGGCTCGCTAACCAAGAGGTTAGGTGTTCGATCTCTATGTTGAAAGAGAAAGTTCAACAGGATGGAGGGCCTAAAAATGGAAATCGAATAGTTGTTTGGATGGTACGAAAAACTGAGGTACTGTGTGCAAATTAAAGAACTCTTTGCAGTTGGAATTTGATGTAGGAGTAACACGTTTTCATTAGCCAAGTCTTAAAAGAACAATAGGACTTTGAGAATAACTACACACGGTATCCACAACTGTATTGAAAGGTGCACTGATAGCAAATATGCGATCTGGTACAAACAGTAACTATCCAGTAAATGCAACCTGATAGAAGAATTCACTCCCCCGTGCAACTCTACTATCTATGACTCATGGCCTCGTACTTCTATCCATCTTTAAACATATACCTCAGAAGGTATAAGGATAGTTAGGTTTGTTTCTGGGGAAACTCAAAAATTTTTCAACTGATAATGTCAAATTAGCAAAAGATACAACTAATATAATAGATCAAAGTGTTGTCTTGCGTGATTCGTAGTGTTGCCTTGCGTGGTTCGTGAGATATTCTCCAGAAACAAAACTAAGGACAGACGAAGCCAATTTCATAATCTCTCCAATTAACTTTGTTTGATGAAAGATTATATTAATGATAAAGTTACTAATAATACTGTTTTACTAGCTAACCAGTTCTCCTGCTTGTTTTCTTTCTTCTTTTAACTTTGCATCTAATTCTAATACAGCCTCTTTATCTGTTAAATATACAATTACATGTCTTTAAATGTTGTAACTTGGTTACTAATCACTTCAATTCTATTTGTAAAGTATATACTTCACAGTAAATATGAACAGCATCAAAATTATGGAATGATTTCATTCATATTTTAAGATCGAACGAACGAATGAATGAATACTTACCAACTGTTGGACTATTTTTATGGGCAAACATGAGAGCCATAATTGAACAAACATTAACATCCCTCTTGTCTTTTAACACATCTAGTTCACGTATACCTTCTTGATATCGACCTGAAAAACATTCAAATGAAAACAATAAAATAGGATCTTATTGGGTGTAGGGCCTATATATTCTGAACAGTGCATTGGCTAGCTAAAAAAAGGGCTAACAAGCCAACAGTGATGTCCCCCACCAAAATCCCCAAATAAGTAGATGACACATCATATTAATTAATCTCACATTAATTGGGCATTCAAACTACACACCAAGTTTGAACATTCTACCTCAATTAGAAAGAGAGTTATTGTGTTCCAAAGTCTCGACCAATCAAATTGCTGATCACTCTACTCACCCTTAGCATAAAATGTTCATTATTGAACTTATTTAAGGTATTGATGTAATAAAGCTATGCACCAAGTGTCCTCACTCTCACTTAGTTAAAACTAAAGTTATCTTGTCCCAAAGCATCAACCAATCAAATTGCTTATCTCCGCTTATCCTCAGCAGAAAATGCTCATCTTCGCACTTCATTAATGCATTGACCTAATAAACACCTACACCAAGTTTGAACATTCTAGCTCAATTAGAAAGAGAGTTATTGGGTCCCAAAGGGTGTGACTGACAGACAGACAGTGCGACAGACAGACAGACAGATAAACAGACGAAACCATTTTTATAGTCCCCTGCTTTCTTTGAAAGGTGGGGGACAAAAATCTTAAAATGGAAGCTCTTCACCAAAATACTAATACTATATTTGAACTCTTTCTGGTCCAAACAGATTTTTGTGATATGCAAGAGGAGATAAGTGAGTCCCACTATCATCTAACTGAAATTAAGATACCTTTATAAAACAGTATATGTATATATTCACCTTGAAGAATCTTTGCAAATGCTACAAAGAATTTTAGAACTGGATCATTACCAAACTTCTGAAGACTTTCTGAGGCAACATTTTCCATATGACTGTAGTACTTTTCCCTACAGTAGTAATTTATCTTTGACTGAAAAAACATCCAACAAAAGAAATAAATAATAATATATGTATCAAATAAAAAATGAAATGTATTGAACAACATTGTTGATCAATTGTTTTAACAATAATATGTTACTAATATGTAAAATTTAATAGCCTTGAAGTTTGAACTGAATTTTTTCAAAGCTAAAATAGGGCCAATGAAGATGGATATACGCCATACAGTGTGATAATATCAGGAAAATTTTGTACGGACAGCTAAAGGGATTTCAACTGGCAATAGTTCTTTTTGTTACTGCCAAGCCATGGTGTAGGCCTATGCCCTATACCGAGCCTTCAAGTCTGATGGGACTTCCATTTTTGTGTCATAGGTTTTAATCTCAAATAAGCTTACATTACGAACCTTAGTCCCTTTAATAGAAAGAGGGAAGTTCCATGTGGACACAATATGGACAGCTAACCACTGGTTTTTAGGTATAGTAAAAGTGATAAGAAGAGAGAGAGAGAGAGAGAGAGAGAGAGAGAGAAATGGGGTTTAACCTCCACTCAAAACAAATTAGGTCATTTCAGGACTAACATATGGTGTAATTTTATTTCAATATTTCTTTTGGGCGTAGAGGTTTTTAGCAGTGGGAGTAAACTGGACGAACCGGAGTAAACTCTCAAGGTTGGACAGGTGACCCTACTCCTTGTCACGTACAAAGGGGGATTCAAAACCACGCCTGTTGACTCAATGAGTCAATTATGACGGGCTTTATACGGCGAACACATGCTAACCATTATTCTACTGTGCACCCCACGCCCCAACCGGTGGAAATAGAAAAGAGAGTCAGATCAAATATGATCGCAGATTTTTTGTACCATTCAAATGACTAGACTAGACACCATCTAACTATATCTGATACGTCCCGAAATATGTCAGAAAAACCTGCTCAAAGGTACTTTCTCAATCAACAGTAGCCAACACCGAGTACTGCTTTTTTGCAACCACACAGAAACTCTGACAATCTCTTTAACTGTAGGCTAACCTGGAATACTTTATGCCGGTACCACTCAGTGACAGTAGTTTCATTTTTATTTCTCATACGAAAACACTTTATTTTTCAGCATGGCTCGGAAGTTGAAATAAGGGTTATATTTATACATACCATTGTAATTGGGTCTGATTCTGCCATCTTGGCTGATAAAAGAGAGTTACAAACTTAACAATTTAGTTCCAACCAAAGTCAGTGTTTTGGAATCTTCGGTTTGTTTACAAGAATGTCTCGACTGCACATGTCCTACAGAAACTGTTTCCGTTTCCGGCCTTTGTAGTCTCGATTGTCAAATTGTTTTTAATCATTAACCATTCTGGACTGGTTAATATGACATACGACAATTCAAGAAAGAAATTGTAAATCTGTCTTACAAATACGATTTTTGGAATAGAACATGGCATACAACAACAGAAATACGAAGGCTGTGAACAATAAGGTATACAATTAAACATGAAAAAATAGAATAAAGTTATTTTATTGGTAAATATCGACCGAATCCTCTTTTGTTTACTTAATTGTCAAGGTAACTTGCTACTTTCGTTTTTTTTACACTGTCACAATAATGGCCTACTGATTTATTATTAATGAGCAAATTTAAGGAAAAAAATAGAATGAAAATATTAGGGTACAGATAACCATGCTTATTTCCTTGTAGAAAATTCCTAAACCAGAAGTGGAAACAAGTTGTCGGAGGCCCTCAAGTCCGAGTCGAGATCTCAACCTATTAAGTCGCTGACTTGAGAAGGCTACCGGCGTAGAAACCAGTCTTCAAAAGGCCCAAGTTTATCATATGCATCAGAAATTCATGGCAAACAAGGCACACTAGAGTCATGTCCCCTCACCACGACTCGAGTCCTAAGCTCTTTCAAGTCGTGAGTTGAAATGCCCACTGTGACTGAGTTGAATCTCAAAACCAAAATTTCATGTTGAGTCGTAAGTCAGGTCTTTGATGCGACTTATGTCAGACTGGAGTCCAGTGCTCAAGTTCCCACCTTTTTTATTTCAGATTTAATATTTGAGTAATTTGGAATTACGTGCAAACTATAATATATTGGAAGTTGAATCGCTAAAAAAAATATCAGTCCAAAAATGTTTTACTGGTACTCCTTTCAGTAAAAGAATTAGGAATTAAAAGTCAACCCACTTTCTACAATATTCTGTAACGTTATAAAAAAGGCAGTGCCACTGTAAGTAAGGTTAAAATTGTTTGATGAGCCTCATTTTAATCTGAATTAAAGGCAGTAGAACTTCTACCAATTCAGTTTGTTTTCTTAATGTTGAATAATGAATTTGAGTACGCTTACAACATGGATTCAACTTGGGAATAATAAGAAAAATATGTGAATCAGCATCCTTTAATCCTTTAATTAATTAGTTAATTTAGTTTTAAGCAAATCTAGTAACCAGCTCAATAGGGCCCTACTTGAATTTGAAACTTTAAGGCAAAGTAATGTAATTGGGTTATTCCTGCACATATTGATTTGCATATATTTAAATCCAATTTTATCAGTGGAACTTTAAAATCTGTGAAAGCTCCTTTAATCTTATAAATCCAGCTCCTTTTGTCTTAGACTGTGTTACATTGTTTCAATTCAAATAGATTCAATAATTAAAAAATATAAAAGAATGTCAAAGTCATTATTTTCCACTTTACATTAGTTGTCTCCCTTGACACATCAGTGTCATTCAATCAGTGTCATTCTGAAATTGTGATTTCTCATTAAAGGCTGAAGTTTTTTGATCATTTTTTTCATATTTGGTGTTAAGCATTGGTGTCAAGATAAACTACGATGACACTCTTTAATTAAAGTATTTGTATTGTTTTAATTATTTATACGTTTTTAAATTTCTTTCAAAGATAAATACGTCTGGAATAAACAGCACCACACTTGCAGCAGTAGCATTACAAGATCATTATACAAGAACTCTAGCCTTAGGAAAAACATTTGGACCAAAACAAATTAGTCTAGGCCCAGCTGCTAAAGCTAAACAAAAGAAGGAAGTAAGGTCGGTTGTGGATACAGGAAGAGGTAGAGGTATTGTTAATCTATTAATTGGTGGACTTTTTTTACAATTAAGTAATGCCTGATTTCATTATGGTGCATTGATTAAATATAATGAGGATATAATATATATTGTGTGCAGTGCAAGATCGAAGAAGTTTATACCTCTTTACTTGTTTCAGTCTACTTAATACAACAATTACGTACATTTTCGTCATAATTACCACAAAGATAACAAATTGCCAACTTTAATTTCATTCGTAATTTACCAGAAGAAATAATGCATTAAACTCAATAATGTATGGCCTCTAAATATAATTGCCCTATTTAAATGAGACTCTTTAATGTAGAGTGGCTTGGTGAGTAAAACATTGGCTCGCTTACTTGGAGCTCTTGAGTTCGATCCCTGTGTTAACTGGGAAAGTTCATTAGGATTTTCCTACATCGTTCCCCCTTGTCAGTGATTTGGGACAAGTAACAACATATAGTCATTCTGATGGTATGAAAAACCAAGCTTCTGTGGACAGTACATTGGTGTACATATAAAAGAACACTTAATATTTGAAATTTGGGTGGCACATAAAAAGTAGGTCCTGCATACACATCGGTGTGCACGTAAAAGAGCCCTTGGCAGTAGAAATTTGAATTCAAGAGAAGGCTGTATTGTAGTAGTCGGGAAAAAAATTTACCTCATAGCACACTGTATGACATATGCCCATCTCTATTGACCCGGTCGGTGCAGAATGTTAAACCCTATTTCATTTTTTTATTGTAGACAAATTGATTAACCATTGTTTCTTTGACAGTAAAAACAAGACCAAAACAAAGTAATGAACAAGAAGAATATGTTTTGGATGCAAAACCTCCCCCATTAACCCTTGGTAATTTTTTCTAAGATTTTATTTGATTTCCAGAGTATAGCTAGGCTATGCAAACAAGGGGATCACATGGCTCTGTGAGTAAGATACTGGCTTGCTAGTCTGGAGTTAGGGTGTTCGATCCCTGTATTGGCCTGAGAAAGTTCATCCAGATTTTTCGGCGTTGTTCCCCTTGTCAGGGCCTGACAAGGACAACTGTCTAGTCATTTGGATAGGACAAAAAATATCCAGTGTACACATTGGCTAGCACGTAAAAGATCCCTTGGCAGTTGGAATTCAATGTAAGAGTAGGCTATTGCGTCGCTGCCAGGACAAAACATCCCTGATAGAACAAAGAGTGACAAAGACTCTTTAAATCAGTATATTATAACTCTGCGTCTCAGCAATTTGTTTTGCTATCTAATTGTTTAGTTAGATCAGCATTGGAGAGTTTCTTTTTAATTATGAAGAGTTTTTCAGATTTTTTAACAAGAACTAACTTGGATTGCCTGTGATATTGAAACATTTCTTAATTAAATTATTGCTCCTTTTATTTGCATCACAAGATACTGTGATGATTTTAACCTACCTTTACAAAGCTACTCATTGCCTGGAAATTCTATATTTAAATTTAGCTCAGAAGTTTGGACTTATTGATGCTCCTCAAAAGTTACTCACTGAAGAAGAATGGCAGGGTGTGAAATCTAAGTCCAATACACGAGAAGACTCACATCAACCTTGTGTTATATGTAAAGAAGATTTCGGACTTCAGCAACAGGTAGGGAAAGATCAGGTTAACCCACAAAAAAAAATTCAGCATGTATAAATTCAAATATGTAAATATATGTACTTCGATGAGTTGTTTGTCTTAATTGTTATTCTCTTGTTAAAGGGCGGTGGATGATCTAGTGGTTCAACATTTTCATGCAAAACCATAAGGTCTGTCATTGAGTCAAGTGACATGGTTTTGATTCCCCATTTGTACGGTAATCTTCACTAAAATATTTCAATGGTTCTCATTCTAAACCAATGGAGAACATCAAGTCATTCAAGTGTGGATATATTTATTTAGCTTTCTTAAGCCATGTAATTAAAGTTAGATTTGTCCGAGAAATGCAGATGACAATCTATAAATTGTTGACATTTTTATTTTGCTTTCTTAAGCCATGTAATTATAATTAGATTTGTCTGAGAAATGCAAATTACAATCTATAAAATAATATTACAGCAGGTGTGGGTGTGTTGGTCAATTCATCTAAAGTTGTGGCTTTCTTATTCTAATGTAATTTCTTGTTTCTATTACAAAATGAGTAAGATGTTGACTTGCTAGTCAAGAGGTCAGGGGTTCGATCATTGTATTTTTTGATGTCAGCTGTCTAGTCATTTGGATGGTACAGAAAACCAAGGTGCCATGTGCACATTGGCGAGCACATAAAAGACCCCTTTGCAGTTGGAATTCGATATAAAAGTAGGCTGTAGCGCCACTCTCTCGTAATCTGGAAAAACCTCGCAAGTTAATTTTGGTGACACGTATTTGGACTAGGTACACATGTATATAATAATAGGTTTTTTTTCTCCTTCACAGAAAGGCTTCTAATTATCTTCTTCTAAAAGGACAAAATAAAATTGGTTTTATATTCAGTAGCTTGATTCTGAAACAAAACAGTTTTCCTTTGTTTTCTCAAATCTACATTCAACAGTGTTACTAGGTTTTTCCAGATTACAGTAGTGCTGTCAGGTCAAAGTTTCCCTCATAGCACCGCTGTCAGGTCAAAGTTTCCCTCATAGCACACTGCATAACGTATGCTCATGTTCATTAGATCTGTCGGAGCAGTACAGTAGGACATTGAACCCATTTCATTTCATTTTTGTTTCTTATTATGTTAGAATGAAATGTTAATCCAGTCATTTTAGATTTGGGTAACTAGTAATAAAAAAAATAATAAGAAGTTTTATTACATGTACTGTAATACTATATAATATTAATTGAATTGTTCTGTTTTTATTGCAGGTTTTACTTTCATGCAGCCATGTTTTTCACAGAGTAAGTAATTTAGAAAAATAGGCTTAAAGGAGAAGACCCAGTTTTCGATGGGCTCCAGACATTTGCTTGGGGCAAGAAAAATGGCTTCCATACAGAAATAACCAGTTTTATTCACTGAAAAATAAACTGGGATTTCTCCTTTGCATATTACTGTAGAAAAAAGTTGTAGGTCATAAATATCTTAATGTTATAGCTTATATCTTAAAGTAGCTTATATTATATTAAAGTTATAGCTTATAAATATCTTAAAATTTATAGATTACTGTAGTTTTTGGTGTATTAGGTGCACTTTTGTTACCAAATATTTTATTGTCTAGAAGGGGTGCGCCTAATACACAACATTAAGCAAATCCAGGCTTTTCCTGTGTAGACAACAAAGTCAGAATTTCAAGAAATAACTGCTCTAGAATCAACACATGTTAACCAGGTGACGCTACCTCAAGCTCATGGTAGTATCACTCAACTTTCGTGTCCATTTATATTTGTCAATAAAGCTATCGCATTGGCCGAGAAAGTTCATCCAGATTTACCAGCGTGGTTCCCAGTTACTTATCAGTAATGCAGTGAGGACAGCTGCATAGTCATTTGGATGGGACAAAAAACCGAGGTCTCATTCATGTACACATAAAAACCCTTGACAGTTGGAATTCGATATAAAAGTAGGCCGTAGTGCCAATAGCAGGACGTTAAACCCCATTTCATTTCATTTTATAAACTTACAGCTGCCCTCAAAAGTATTCAAATTAAATTTTGACCCATTTTCGTTCAATATCACAAACTGTTCCCAGTTCTTGGTTTACTGTATTAGGACGATTTTGTCATTGAGTGTATATTGTCCTATTGACACCAAACCAGGTCCAATTGGTTTAATATCAATCTTTGTTTATATTATTTTTTAGGCATGCCTTCATGCTTTTGAAAGATATACGGGGAAAAAAACCTGTCCTATGTGCAGACGTGAACAATATCAATCAAGAGTAATACATGAAGGTTCTAAACAACATAAAATTAAGAGTGCAACAAGGTAAAACTACAAAATTATAACATTTTAACATACATTATTATATTATTATTATTTATAAGTTGGCAGCAGGGGGGGGGGGGGCGAATGTTTAGCATGTGTGTGCTGTATCATAAAACCGGTCATTGATTCAACTAGCGCAGTTTCAAATCCCAGGTTGTATGTGACAAGGAGTAGGGTCGCCTGTCCAGTTATTGATATAAAATCAAATCGTATGTTAGTCCCAAAATGACCTAGTTTGTGTGGAGTGGATATTAAACCCCATTTCTATCTCTTTTCTATATTGGCAACATTTTTCAGAGTGTCAGAGACAATAACTATACAAATATTTGAATTTAGACTAAATCTAAATTTCAAAAGATAGATTTTGACTGAAAATTGAAATCCAAAAGTTGGATGGGTAGAGAGACTGGGACAAGGGCAGTAATTTTGCTAAAAATTCTTACGCATCTGTGATATTTTGATATGATTCCTCGTTAGAATTTGCCAAACAAAAGATTTCAAAAGCTCCATAGACCGTTGGCAAGAGTTGTGGACAAACAGACAGAACAGCAGGAGTGACAGCAGTATACTCCCACATGGAATTTGGGCATATAAAAAGTACTGGATATTTATGTATTGCAGAATTCAGGCACTTTGGAGAGGTCATGTGGTGCGTTGCTGGTATCGAAAATTTAGAGAGTCTGTACCCCCAACAGATCCAAATTTACGTAAAAAATTTTATGAAGAAAAGGTAATTAATTTTCAATATATTTTCATAGTTTATCTGAACTTTCTGTTTGCCATCTTAGTTCATATTGCTTGAATTTAATATACGAGAAGTAAAATCCTAATGCTGCGCTAATCATGATGATTGTATCAAATGGTGTCATACCTGTACCAACTGATTTCTGGGATGAGCCATTTATTAATTATTTGGTTACATTATGCCAGAAATAATGAAGGTATGCATGCCTTATTTGGAAATGAAGATGATATGTATGCCTTATTTGGAAATGTAGAAACTGACCAACAAAGATACAGATTTCCGTAATAAGCAGAATTGTATTCCATAGAATTGTGACAGGTATATTCCTTACCAGGGATTATTTCCAAATTTGATCAGCTAGATATATTGTGTGTCTGTCTGTACATTCCATCATGTAGTTTCATAAGCAAGATGGCAATACTAGCCAGTCTCTATTTTGTTAACCTATGGGTCATTTTAGTATATATAAATATATCACCTATTTCATAACATAACATTAACATGGTGTCATATCTAATAAAAAAATTGTTTACTAATTTGAAACCAATATTATGTCGTGCATATTGCTACACATTATTACAACCAAATGAACAATCCCATCTATTTTAAAACACATCTGTTTTTTCCATGTTCTTGATCCTCTAATAGTTTAAAGTTTCGATGACATTATTATGGCAGAATATAGCTAGAATCCCTTCAAATATTAAATATATAAGCAATAATCACTCAGGGTTTTTTTTTTCCAGCTACAAAGTATAACGGACAGAATGGTGAGATCCTGTGATTTCCAAGTCAATGATTTTTTGAGAGAATTAGATCAGTCATTACAAGCAAGTAGAAATGTATTCAAAAATTTTGATGCTATGTTTCATATTGTATCTGAGGATGAATGGGAACAGATACAACTAAAGGTGATTAGATTGAATAGTCATTATAAAAATGAGGAGCATTTTCATTTTAAGACGAATGTTGCATGTAGCCATTTTGATCTCTTTGTTGATTAAACCCCATTTTATTTGGTCTTTTTATTGTGTAGTTCGGTGCCAACAATCTTGTTCTAGCGAAAAAAATTAAGACTTTAGACGCATCAATATATAGTTTCACATGGACAAATTGCAATCTGATTAAAATTCAGATCTATATTTCACTTTGTTTATTTATACTTTCGATGGCCTACACTACATGAAGATCTGACCAGTTGTACTGAAAGGTTGAGTCGGGGGTCGTAAGACATTGATTAATCAATCAGCGCTGATGTTTCTAGTGATTTACCCACTGTCCTGTGCACCTTTAAGCCAAAAACTTGTCATAACAGACCGTTTCATTGGCTAATCCCTCACTTCAACCAGAACACTGGTAATATCAAAATTTTCCAGATCCTAGTATAGTAAAGTCAAGTAAAATGAAATTTTGAACTATAAAAAGTAAACGAAATAGGATCTGTGTTTTAATCAGATAGTACAAATTGTATTTGCATGCGGTGTTTCAAATCAAAATTCTTTGAAATACCAATATGGTATTCATTTAAAAATCATAATAATAACGACTTGCCCGTATTGACACCGTTTTTTTCTTCAGGCTGTTCAAAGAGAAGAAATGGACTGTCCAATATGTCTGCAATCATTATCAGACATAGAGGATAAAATGGAAACTGCAGGCGTACAGGATAAACCAAAAAGCAAGAATGAAAACAGGAGTATTAATTCTTGGCACAAGAGATCGAAACAGTGTAAACAAGAGCTTTCATGTATTCAGAAAGTGATAAAGCAACAAAATTCTGATGACTTAAAAAATAAAATAAATGTGGATAGTGAAATAAACCATGAAGAGAAAAAATCCTTTGCCAAATCTCGAAAGACAGTGCTTCTGTCGTGTTCACATGTTTTCCATGAGACTTGTCTGATGACATTAGAGGAATTATCAATGGGAGAAATTCGTAACTTATGTCCAGTCTGTCGGACATTATATCAAAAGAAAGTCATAAATTTGTAGAGTTAACATATTTATATACAAATTATATACAATTTATTTTTATGTTACAAATAATAATTTATAAATAAAAACACCTGCCATAAATAGTATTTTGATTTCATCGTCTTTTCACTCACACTACTACACAATCTTATTTTTAGTCGATGTTATTTTCATCCTAGTTAAAGATGTATTATAAAGAGCGGGCCATTCTTGCTATTTACAAACTAGTTTATTATTCTGAGCAAAGTTATGAGTGTTTGAAGTTTTGACAAGGAATAGCTGATTGTCAAGTACCATTGCCATAATAATAAATGAAATCTTAAGTGTTATCCACTATCTGACCATTATATGGCATGAATGGTTTAATTCATTCAATATCTGAGCCATCAGATGATCTAGAGAGTTGATTATGGGATTATGTAACATTTGAAACCAAAATGACCTGCAATAGAGGTAGATTAAAGCGAGAATTTCATATTTTCTAAGAAAGTCAAAACATATTTATTTTTATGTCTTTTGCTCAATAGGTTGTCAACTCACTATTATAAGATCATAGGCATTATTCCCCATATTTAAATGTCACCGGAAATAATAACACAATTACCTCCCTTGTTTTTCTCCCCACCCCCATCCCATGATAGCTATCTTCAAACATTTGAATTTGAATTTGAAAATGATATATTTGCCATTTTCTAACTGGCAATAGTGAATTAATCAATTAATAGGATTATTCTTTAACAAGATATGACTGTTTATAGATACCATCTTTTTTAAGGGTTTATTTTAATACATTTAAAAATATAACTTAAAAAATATGAAATTGTAGCTTTAAGTTCTAACATATTTCATCTTTAATCGGTTGTTCAATCTAAAGATATGTATAAGAAAAGTGCTTCTGGAACTTTTAACGGCTGCATAATGCCATAATAGTACCTTTAAGCATGACTAGACAGCTAATCAAATACCTGGATAATCCAAGCTTTCAAAAGTATCTGTGAATTTTTCTATATTGGTAGGTTGATCTGTAGTCAATATGATTAATATACAGATCTACACTGTATATCATTTCGTTTTTTTATGATTTCCATAGCCTGCAGCCCTGCACTACATCAAGATCAAACCAGTTATAGTGGGAGGTCATGTAAGGAGGGTCATATTAACGTATTTTGGCCCTATGACATCAGAAATTAGATTAACCAATCAGCAGTGATGTTTCTAGCAGGATAAATTAAACCATTTAGGTGGAAATCTTAAAAGTTCACATTTAATAAAAGAACATACCGTAATACAATTACAGTACATAATTATTTATTGTTTGAACATTAGTTTAAAGATACATTATGGGAGATAAGATAAAGAGTTGGCAGACCTCACTATAATAGTTAAAAACTAGATAGTGTAAAGGTAATTTGCCAAAATTTCAGTCAAATTGATCCACTATGAACCAAGAATCGAGTGATTGAAAGTTTTGCCTAGCCTCGATCATCATTACTAAAGTCGGTATGACAAAAATCATAGTCTTGATTATCCATTTAATCATTAAATCATGAAGCAAAGTTATGCAGAAAATTGGATCTAATCCAACAAATATATTGCAGGCTAGCGTTGACATTGAGAGTTAATTATGGTCTGGATAAGTTTATTAATGTCTAATTAATAGTTTATATAACATTTCTTGCCTAAAGAAAGACCTACAATAGGCATATTTAGCTCTTGCATAATGTGTGTTTAATTAAAGAAATTTTACTAATATTCACATTAACCATATATTGATATTAATAAACATAACAACTACGCCAGATGTTTCTAATCAATAATAATTCGAATTATGTGAGTGATTATACTGATCATAACAATCACAATTTTAACGCCTTATTAAATACTGTATATGTATTGGTTTTTTAATCAATAACATGGTTTATAGTCTAATAACACATTCTACAGTGGATATTGCTTATGTGATAATTTACCTAATCTACTGGGAGATATCTCCTTAGAAGCTACTTTTTAGATCAAGTAATATTGTTGGAGAAAAGTTGTAAATTGCCATAAACAATTAAAATACTCCCCATAACCTTAAAGGAAACACTGGGTTAATAGGACAGGTGACGTTCTGTCAAAAAATATGTATCACTACATGTACATGTAATCAGGTTCAGTAAAATTAAATCTATACCAAAGAATTATATTTACTTATTATGCGCAAAAGAAACTGTTGAGTGATAAATAAAAATCTCCTACTCGTCTTTTTTGATATAAAAAAATATTAACACTCATCAAAAAGTAAGAAAAAAAACTCTGCACAGCCTCTTTTTTTTTACTTTATCGACTTGTGTTGATATTTATTGATATAAAAAAAGACTCATAGAATATTGTCTATATCTTCTTTGAGTGGCATTTAAGAATTGACACGTGTAAAAACATAACATGAAACACAATTACTATTTTAATTGTGCTTGATAACAGAGAGAGAACCCTCAAAGAAACCTTGCTTTACATGTAATTGAAATAATAATTGTGCTCCAGATTGTTTTTAATAACATAACATATTATTATTCTCCCTTCATGCCCAGAAAAGTTATATGGAGCAATGATTATTACAATGCGACATGAAGCAGTGGCCTAGTTTTAAAATCAAATATTAACTAAAATTTTAAAATTGCATTTATTCTGTGCTGGTTTCTAGATTCTCATTGTCCATACAAATACAAGGTTATTTCATTTCCATTTAAAGTCTTCAAAGACATATATAGTTCACTGGCAAGTGCTAACCTAAATACATAATAATTATTAAAAAATATATCCCAAAATTACAACAAACTATAGATATTTGTTACCAAAAACATAATATTTTTCAAAATTAATGAATGAGGGTTGGAGTAATATATAATGAGTGACTAATCCACTCCAACAGCTAATTAAGTGGCTAGCATTAGACCAACTATTTCTCTGACAAAAAAGGCTGCAGAGTAGGAGTACAAAGAAAATAGGCCTAAGCCTTTTATAATAATTAATTTGCTTCATTTACAATATGCTGATTTGGCAATCTGATCTGAGTTTATAATTTATTGTTCTAGATCACTAGAAATATCTTTTGTATATAAATAAGTTTAGATTATGGAACAGACGACCTACTTACGCTCACCTTAGCTATAACAATGTCTGTATCTGTTTGTCAATAGAGCTTCTAACTATAAAGCATGTTCACAAATACTTATCAAATCTAATGGTTGATGCGATGTTCTTGTTAAATTACTGTCAACTTAATAAGGCACCTTATATTTCGTCTATGTATAAGAAAAATCACATTATCAAATAAAAGATTG
Organism: Patella depressa; assembly: GCA_948474765.1. Lineage (NCBI taxonomy): Eukaryota > Metazoa > Mollusca > Gastropoda > Patellidae > Patella > Patella depressa. Next base: position 55,409,917 of record OX419719.1, read on the forward strand.
GTTGCAAGGCAACAAAACACACACCTACAGCTCAGCTAAGTTGTATGAGCAATCAACAAGAGATGTCACATATTTTTTCTATTGTCGGTAATGAAACATTTATAACATACTAAAATCTGATAAAGAGTAACAATTCATTAAATAAATTACAGAAAATCATTAGAATTTGTTTGGCTTTATGAGTTTTGAACCATGCTAATGTTTAATCATTATTATTATTACTATTAATATACAAAACATTTAATATCATGAATTTACATGTAGCTATCATAATTCATTGAAAATCAATAGGCTACTTCGTCTCAAGAATTTGAACTCTGTGTATAAATCTTAAGTCATTCAGGTGACAACTTTGGTTTCTAAAGCACCAGCAAGATATTTCAAAGTGACCAAGGGCCATAACACTGGCAGTAATTATCAGAAATTGTTGAAAATCAATAGGTCTCTTAGTCTCATGGTTCATGACCTCCACTCTTTATAAATTTAAGGACAATCAGCTTCTAGAGCATCATCAAGCAATTGTTGATGCCTGACGGACAGACTTGGGCGACGACAACATACAACTACATTTCAAAGGGGGCGTATAAAAATGATGATGCAGTGGAATGATATAATTAAGAAAAAATTCTTTGAGTAAGATCTCTTTAAAAGAGAAGTAATAGGCTAAAGAAACATTATCACAGCAAATTATAAAAGGCATGTGTATATAATTTCACACAGACTTTCATGTCTGACTTCATTTGGCGTGACACATTCAAATATTCAAGCAAAACAGCTAATCAGATAAAGTCTTTCTGCCTTCGAGAAAACAAGTTATGTATGATGAAATTTTTGGGATTTTTCTATAATCCATCATAATGATTCAAGTCGAGTTTTCACAGCATTTTCTACGATTTCCAAACTATCTTTATCCAGTTCCTTTATAAGATGTAGCGTTGCTTGTAAAATGTTGGCATGCTGCAATGAAGATATGAAATGATTAGAAAGTTGTGTTGTTCAATTTTACGGGTATTAAATCCGAAACAAAACACTTTTATTTTAGCTGGACTCAGTACATTTTAATCTAATTTATAAATTGCAAAGATTGCAATCTTTCACAACCCATCTTAATACTCTTACTGAAAGGACTGAACATATTACGCCTATACTTTATCACTGACATTGCATAAATTCTAAGATTTTTATGTACTTACAAATATTTTAATAATATTGCCCCTGCCTATCTATCTGACTTACTGGTATTAAATATCTACAACTATATTTTAAGGGGAAAATCTGTAAACCCTTCACATGAAGAAGCAATCCTTTTCATATCAATCTTGAAAACTTCAGAATAAACTCCCACTTACTAATTAGAAGCAGTCTCTCGATTGAATCATTAAAAAAAAATCCAATAAAATGCATTAATTGTCTAAGCATAAGAAATTTAATTATTTTTATTAGATATTTTATTTTTATTCAATCTTTATTTTGTTTTTGACTTTTCCAATAGAATTATATAAACAATGATTTAAGAATTTCATGTTTCTATTGATATTTAGATATATTGATCAATAATATATATCACCTGTGAAACTTGTACGTTGCCTCTGATGTGTCATTTATAAAATGTTTTATAATAGTAACTTCTCTATTTATTTAAAGGGACATTTCATAATGGTTCAATCAAGAACATGTTCCAGTAGAAGTTATCCATAGGATTGTATCTTTCAATATGAAACGTGAGGGGGACGGCATTTTATAAAGGGTCTTTTAACCCGAAACGTTATAAACATTAATAACCACCTCTCATTGGTTTCTGTTTCTGTACTGCTGTTGAGCAAACATTTTCTAAATATCTATTAATGTCTTTCAATGTTTTTTGTCATCTACAAAATTCCATTTAAAGAATTTAATCGACTAGGAAGGTGAGTAGTAATAACTTACCCTTGCTTTTGTTATACCAGTTGTGACAGATTTAGTTGTAGAAACTTTTTCGTATGGAAGAGGTTTCAAGCCTAGTTCCTGCCTTATTTTACTATAAAAGTAAGAGTCTATATTAAACATTATCTCATATAGTATATTAATTATAGAAGTAATAACTTTAATACAGGGAGCACTACTCAGGTTAAATTATTTAAAGAACTAGAAGTGTCACTGACTTAAAATGAACTTCAGTATATCAACTAACATTCCTTCACATGCAGCCCCTTAGACACAGGAAACTAGAAAGTTTCTATGTTATCTCAAGAATTGTGTTTATCTGCACCAGATATTTCTGACGTTTTTTCATCAAGTTTTGTTGAAAGATTAATCCATGGATGGAATTTCATGAAGGACAACTTGAGTAGTAATGCCAAAAGATTGACTATGAAAATTTCTCCAGGATTTTCATATACTACTGCTTCAGTTGAGAAATTCTGATTTTACCTACTTTGTTTCTTCCCAACTTAAAGCAACTGGGTCTGATATTTTATGGTTTTGAAGATTTTCTGTAATGACTGGTGGTTCCTGTATTTGTTCAGATTCAGGTTCGATGACTGGAGAATCAGTTGGATATTTGGCGGGTAAAGGCACATCATTGCCCTCTTCTAAAGCACGATTAATTTCATCTTCTGTAACGACTAGAAGATAGGTATGTTAGAGGTATTGAAAACCATTAAAATATATATCCCGTCAACATCCCGTAAAATCCATAATCACCAAATTTACTCCTTTGGTAGACCAAATTTATCCCAGGTTAAAATTTCAATCTATAGCTGAATCACCTGTATTCGTAGTGCTTTGACTCAACTATTTCAACTAAACTATGTAATAATTTTTAAATTAAATTCAATTTGATCATGCACAACAAAGTTTATTTTATAAAAGAAATAGTCCATCTTTTACACTATTCTTTTCAGACACTGCCCAAGTTCATATACCAGAAACATTGTGAGGATGTCAATACAAACCCCCAACACCAAATCGGAAAAGTAAACAATTTTACTATTTCACAATTGATGGCCATTTTGTCATTAAATTTGTGCACAATCATGTCTGAGTGTTTGTGTTTACTGTAGTCATGTATGATACTTTTCAGACTTGACTGGTGACTTTTCGGACTTGGACTGGCGACATATTTGACTCAATAAAAGTTGAAAGTCTGTATGTATATATTAGTAATAACTGTTTTTTCTTTCATTTTAAGTGAGGCTGAAGATTCACCATAACAAGCCAACAGTGAGGCTGATGTCCTCCGCCGAAATCCCAAAATAAATAGATGGCAGAGTTTAATTAATCGCACATTTATTTTTTTTTCAAAAGTATGGAGCAATCAAACTATACACTAATTCTCATCACTCTCTATCAGATAGAATCAAGATTATCTTGTCCCAAAGCATCGACCAATGAAATTGATTAGCTCTGCTTAGCTTCAGCTTGAAATATTACTCATTGAACTCAGTCAAGACATTCACCTAATGAACATTACATCGTATTTAAACATTCTACCTCAATTAAAAGCAGAGTTGTTGTGTTCCAAAGTATTGACGAATCAAATTGCTTATTGCTCCTTAGCCTAAGCAGAAAATTCTCACGATCAAATGTAGTCAAGGTAATGATATAATAAATCTATATTCTGGGTTTCATCACTCTCACTTCATTATAACCAAAGTTACAGTGCCGCAAAGCAACAACCAATCAGATTGCTTATCTCTGCTTATTGTAAGCAGAAAATGTCCATCAAGGCATTCACCTAATGAAAGCCTACATGAAGTCTGAACATTCTAGCTCAGTTAGATGGACAGTTCTTGTGTTCCAAAGTTTCGGCCAATCTAATTGCTTATCCCTCAGCTTACCCTGAGCAGAAAATGTTCATTATCGAGAGAGAGAGAGAGAAATGGGGTTTAACACCCACTCAACACAAACTAGGTCATTTTGGGACTAACATGGTTTCATTTTATTTCAATAATTCACTTGTGCGTAGGGGTCTTCAGCAGTGGGAGTAACCGAAGTGGTCACATACGCTCACACCTGGGCTCGAAACCACAGCCTACATGAAGTCTGAACATTCTAGCTCAGTTAGATGGACAGTTATTGTGTTCCAAAGTTTCAGCCAATCTAATTGCTTATCCCTCAGCTTACCCTGAGCACAAAATGTTCATTATCGAGAGAGAGAAATTGGGTTTAACATCCACTCAACACAAACTAGGTCATTTTGGGACTAACATGGTTTCATTTTATTTCAATAATTCGCTTGCGCGTAGGGGTCTTCAGCAGTGGGAGTAACCGGAGTTGTCGGAGGAAACCCACGAGGTTTAGAAGGCCCCCCTATCTCCATGCCACATACGCTAGCACCAGGGCTCGAAACCACAGCCGCAAGCTAGAGGTGACCGGCTAGCACTAGGCCATCCCAACCCCCCGTTCATTATCGAACTTAATCAAGGTATTAATGTAATGAAACTATACACCAGGTTTCAACACCCTCACTTAATTAGAACTAAAATTATTGTGTCCCAAAGCATCAACCAATCAAGGCATTGACGTAATAAACACATACACCAAGTTTGAACATTTTAACTCAATTAGAAGGAGAGTTATTGTGTCCCAAAGACTGTGACGGACGAACCCATTTTAATAGACAATAAAAAAATTAAACATTGTTAGTTGTGTTTTATTTATCCCATAGACTCTCATAGAGACCCTTTGCACTGGGTTTCGAACTCGATAAAAGACATCTTAGTAATACTTGCATTTTCTCTTAGGTGAGACCGAAGAAAGACTATTCACTATAATAAAATTAATTGTGCATTGTTAGTTGTCTTTTGTTTTGTTTAATCAGCGACTGTTGAACTTGTCTTTTGGTTTATTTAATTGATCGACATAATCTGTATTTTGATGAGTAAGTTTAGATTATCGACAATAATTGATAAGCTATTCGTAAATCCTTTTGTTGTATTTAATCTAGTGTTGATTATTGGACCATATGTTGCCTGGTAAAACTGCATTGGTGGTAGGTGTATTAAATTTCAAAGGTGCGTTGTTGCAGGTATTGTTGGGACTAGGATTATTTCAACTTATTCCCGAGTCCGAAACGTCAACTAGCCGAGTTTGAAACATCATTTACCCGTCTTCCGAAACGTCACCTACCCGATTCTGAAATGTCAAGGCCATATATTTTTTAGTCTGAAATGTTGAGGGACCGAAATGCATGTAATTGTTTTTTCCCAACTAAATGGAATAACACTTGCCATTTTCGATCGAAAATTTTATCTGACAACAGTCAAAACCATCACATTTGATGTCCCGCTGGCTAAAATAGTACTCAAATTTGTCTGCCAATTTGTGGACCAAATAAGGTCCCTGGTTGTGAATAACATTAATTGTCTCACTACCATACATGTATATTATATAATTTCTACATATTTACACTAACCTATATTATCTAATTTCTGTATATTCGGTAATGTTTTTAACACACTTAATCTGTAGTTATCACCAGTTGAACAAGGATTATCTGATAACCATAACACTCGTAATTTTGTTAACTTCTTTAACCAGTGTATATCTGTTAATTCAGTCAGATTATTTTTCCGGATGTAGAGTTCTTGCAGATTTGAACAATGGGAAAAATCTTCTAAAGTACTTATTTTGTTGCCGCTAAAAAAAATATACTGATACAAAATCTTTTCAGAAGAGCAAATAGAAAAAATTTTTAAGAAGAAATGGGTTTGCCATTTTATATTCAAAAATTTACATAAATAGGGTTTAACATCCTACTTTTCCGAGGAGCCACAATGGCTCAGTGAGTAAGATAATGACTCATAAATCTGGATTTTCTGGCGTGTTTTTCCCTTGCAAGGTACAACGTATAGTCATTCCGGTGGTATGAAAAAAAACAAGTTGCTGTGCTTGCACATAAAAGCGGGGGGTTGGGATGGCCTAGTGGTCTAGAGTGCCGCGCTTCGACCTCTAGCTGGCCGGTCACCTCTGGCTTGCGGCTGTGGTTTCGAGCCCTGGTGTGAGCGTATGTGACATGGAGATTGGAGTGCCTTCTCAACCTTGTGGGTTTCCTCCAGGCACTCCGGTTTCCTCCCACTGCTAAAGACCCCTATGCGCAAGCGAATTATTGAAATAAAATTAAAACCATATGTTAGTCCCGAAATGACATAGTTTGTGTTGAATGGACGTTAAACCCCATTTCTCTCTCTCTCTCATAAAAGAACCCTTGGCAGTTCGAATTCAATTCAAGAGTAGACGTTACAGTAGAACGTTAAATCTCACTTCATTGAAGTTCATTCCTACTTTTTAGCTCCAACTGGGCTAATAAAGACAGAGATTTACACGAACTGGCTATAATAATACATCTAGGAATGTTGATATACCTCTCGTCTACCGAAAAATCTGGAAACTGATTGACAGAGTCCATTGATTGAACAGATGAAGCAAAAATCATATGGTCTCTGATAGAATTTTCATAAAGATTGACAATTTCATGCATGATGTTACCTGCCAAGATAAATCAATGAAGAGACTACATATACTGCCACTGGGTATATTCCGTAGGACTGACTTGCAATAGCAACCAAAAGAGAGAAATGGGGTTTAATGTCTACACTCTACAAACTGTGTTATTCTGGAGCTAACATATGGTACATCTTTATTTCAATAATTTGCTTGTACCTAACATTGAGAGAAAACAGTGGGCATAAGGGAAACTCCTGCGACTAGTGAGACAACCCTAATCTCCCGATTCGACAACAGACTTTATAGTCTATAATCTAAAGTAGAAATGTATGATCTAATTCTAATGTATAAATGTTACCCCCAATACCCCTTCCTGAGAATGTTCAATGGTTCTCAAGAGTACAGTTTATGCCACCTGCTACTAGTATTAATAATCAATTTGCTTTTTTTGTACATGGTCTGAGTTTTGTCTTGTGGCTATTTTGAGGCTGATGTCCCCCACCGAAATCCCAATATGACATCGCTCTCACTTCATTTAAATCAAAGTTATTGTGCTCCAAAGAATCAACCAATCAAATTGTTTGTCCTACCCTCCCTTTAGTAGCAGAAATGCTCATCTTCGAACTACGTCAAGGCATTGACCTAATAAATACTAACACCAAGTTTGAAAATTGTAGCTCAATTAGACGGAGAGTGTTCCAAATTCTCTGCTCATCAAATTGCTTATCCCTCTGCTTGCTCTGAGCAGAAAATGCTCATATCGAACTTAGTCAAGGTATTGATCTAATGAAACTATACACCAAGTTTCATCACTCTCATTTAAGTAGAACTAAAGTTATTGTGTCCCTTTGCATCAACCAATAAAATTGCTTATCTCTGCTTACCCTCACCAGAATTGCTTATCTTCGAACTCCATTATGGCATCTACCTAATAAACACCTACACCAAGTTTGAACATTTTAGCTCAATTAGACAGAGAGTTATTGTGTCCCAAAAAGTGTGACGAACAGACAGACAGACGGACGAACCCTTTTGAATAGTCCCCCTGCTTCCTTCAGAAGGTGAGGGGCAGAACTTGGGTCAAAATAGATGCATGAATTATGTAGAGCTCCTTCCTTTCTAGTAATCTTTGAAGCACAACTCAAATTAATTGATATACAGTAAGCAAAATTTAAGAATACCTTAAGCTGCAAACTTCTAAATCTGGCATTTTTCTGATAATACTTATATCAGTTATATCTGAGGCCCTGCAAAAAATAAATTCCAACATTCTACATGTTCAGGTTACATGCCGTCCCCCCACACACGTCTTATTAATAAAATGGTTTGCACGTGTTTTCCATAAGTACTTTTTGTTGCTTGCACAATAAACTGCATATATATATAATACTGCAGATAAAAGCTTTCCAAGAAAAATATGCTATCGCTGGACTGGGTCGTTACTGGTGCTCACATAAATATTTGTATAGTTTTTCCAGACTATTCCAACAGGTTTTTAGGTATTTGTTATTCAATGTCAATTAAAACCAGAAGATCAAGATTATCAGTCAATATCAACCAGTCATTTGAAACAAAATCAGACTTTCAAGGCGGTTTGATTGCCAATTGATACTCTATCAAACACAATGAAAACCATGTGGGTATGATGATAAAGTACGGTACCACTCTATACACAAAGTTATGCTGACTATTAATACTTGTGTGGACTATTAAACCAATGCATTTCTATATCCTGAAATTGCCATGTGCACGACTCAACCAACGAGTTTTGATATTTTGGGATGACTTAACTAATCTTTTCCTGGATGAGTTTAATTGTGGACAAGTAAATTGGCATTTGAATTCAACCAGCTGTCATATTTCAAATCATATAGATTTTCTTCATCCTCAATCTGTCATGAAAGCCAGCAGTTGCCAGGCAAGATACGCCCACATATTGCAAGACACGGATAAAGAACAAATTAAATCAAAAGCTATTTTTAGTACAATCAGGGGCCATAATCCATAAATTTATGGTCTGAAGTGTGCAAATATGGGAAGGGACTGAGATCTTTTGGACATAAACATACATTTTAAATTTCATCAAAATCAGATAAAAATTGTGACCTCTAGCTAGGGGGTTACAAAATTCAAACTAAACCTTCATCGATGAGTAACGGTGATATATCTAAACTTTTTTTAAAATTGAATTATTGAATACAAAATGCGACTTCTTGCAGGTCCACAAGCTAAAAATGTGATTTTTCAAACAATCAGGGGTCATAATCCAGACAGTTATGTTCAGATATGCCCAATTATTGAAAGGATCCAGGATCTTTGTATATGAACATATATTTAAAGTCTGATCAAAAGCCGATAAAAATTGTGGCCTCTAGAGGATCTGCAACCTTGATATACCATATTTTTTACTATTTGCATACGACGGGCCACCATTTTGTCCAGCAGTTTCGGTCCCATTTTCACAAAATTTAATCTCAACAATCATCAAAATTGTGACCTCTAGGGGGTCCACAACCGAGACACGTTTACACTATTTGTGACCTCTAGAAGGACCACAAGCAAAAACCGTGATTTTTGGTACAATCAAGGGCCATAATTCGATAGTTTCCATCTGATATGTGCAAATATGGAAAGGAAACAAGATCTTTAGGTTATAAACATGCATTTCAAGTTTTGTCACAATTAGATTAAAATTGTGACCACTACAGGGTTCACAACCTTGATATACCATCATTTACACTATTCGCGTACAAGCGGCTGCCATTTTGTCTGTCAGTTTTGGTCCAATTTTCAAGAAATTCGAACACAACCTTTATAACTCAGGAAGTTACCATCCGATATACATCAATATAAAGATAGGTTACCAGGAAACGAAACTGCAGCTAAATCATCTGGGCAGTCAACAAACGTTGTCGCATATTTTTACATTTTCGGTAAGGAAACATTTGTAATACACTAAAATCTAATTGAGAGTAACAACTCATTAAGTAATTATCAGAAAATCACCTATTTTAGCTTGTGGTCCCTCTGGAGGTCAAAATTATTATCAGATTTAAAAAAAAAGTCTGATTATATCACCATTACACCATGCCGGACAAAATGGATGCCACTTGTACGCGAATAGTTTACAAATATGCTATAACAAGGTTGTAGACCTTGTGTAGGTAACAATTTTAATCAGATTTTGATGAAACTTGAATTGCATGTTTATAACCCAAAGATCTTGGTTCCTTTTGATATTTGCACATAGATCTTAACTTCCTGAATTATGACCCCTGATTGTACGAAAAATCACCTATTTTAGCTTATTATTCGATTTTAAAAAAACTTTGATTATATCTCTGTTACACCATAATGAAGGTTGAGTTGGAATTTAATAAAAATCTGACCAAAACTGTCCGACAAAACGGTCGCCACTTGTACGCAAATAGTGTAAAATTTATGGTGTATCAAGGTTGTGGACCCTGTAGAGGTTTAATCCGATTTTGATGAAACTTAAAATACATGTTCATAACCCAATCTTGGTTACTTTATTTTTAGCTTGTTCTCTATCCATCTCTCAAAAATGTATGCGCATCCTGCCTGGCAGTGCTCACTCTGGGTTAAATTTTTCTTCCGACAATTTTTCATTTTAATTTATTAGCCATATATTTTTTCTGCCCAAATAAAAAGAACGAATATCTATTCTATTATATTTTTTCAATAATTTTTATTTACATATAATATACATATAATATTAAAATTTACAAAATTCTTCACTGCTTTGCAGAAGCCCATTTTTGAGAGCTTTTTCAACATCTGGGGTAACCACACAGTGTATTTGTTTTTAATGAATATTTTTCTTTATAACAGAAATTGTGACCAATCACTTACTGATATATCAAGGATTTGAAAATTTTCATTCATCTTTAAGAGATCTACATTTTTCAAATGCACAAACATACATTATGTAAGGACTAAGAACTGAATCTTTCTTTAGTGATGATGATCGAGGCTGGGCCTAATATCAAACGCTAATAATCTTGGTTCAAAGGAAGCAAATTGACTCAAATTTTCACAATATTCCATTTACGTTATCTATTTTTTAACTATTATATAGTCAGTTCAGGAGTATTTTGGTGGTGAAATAAAAAAATAATAAAAATAAGTTTGAAATTCTTCTATCGGACGTTGACGAAGGCTGTTCAAGTTTTCGCTTACTGCCCATTATTATTACTGGCATGTGATTACAAAATAACTGACTTTCGTTCGTTCGTTTCTGGCGTTTAATATCGACTTCCATATAAACTTTAACAACAAACCTGGCATTATTTATTAACGATACGTGCAAGAGGAGTAGGAAAAGGATAAAACAGACGTCATAATCCAATAATCTCACACAAATCGAACGAGTATTATTCACGGTGTCCGCCATTTTGAATATATAGAAACCATCAAAAAAAGCCACCAGTTCGTGCCTGGCAGCTGCTGGTTCTATTTTCTGGAGCTGTCAAGCTAGCCAAAGTGTTATTGTCCCTTTAAAAGAAAGCATGCAGTGTCCACCTTGCAATAATTTCTAGTACTTAGAATAAGGCTATTATTTATTTTCTGGAGCTTTCAAGCCAGCAAGAGTGTTATTGTCCCTTTAAAAACATAAAAATGAAAGAAGGGCTCCGGTGTAATTTAGTATTTAGTTGATTTTTTTTTTAATATTTTAGCAGACTCACACCCGTACAGACAATAAGTCACTCGGCAAACCTCAGCAGATTCCAGTACCCTCCATCTAGCCTCGACTGAATGACGAAGTCCGCCATTAGAACTACTTTCAATTTCCCAGATTACCAACGCCTTTGAAGAATGTTTTATCTTACAAAATTTTCAAAGTTTGAAGCTGTTTTTCTTTAAAGTTTATCCGATTTTCTTTAAACAAGGACAAGTTTGCACTGAAAATTCTACACACCCTTCGAACGACGCAATTTTGAGAACTTAAATCGGCGAGTTTTTATAGTAACACAGGAGCGTAAGTAAAAATGTCATCCATTATAGACTGTTGATTAAAAAAAAATTCAGACCGGAACCAGATACAATGGCCAAAATTGGCAAAGTCAACTTACCAAATCTCGCCCCAAGCCAGATTAGGTGTCAAACTGAAATATTTCTATGACGCGGCTTATGAATGACGTCACATATTTTTCACGTCAATAAAAATATTGATAATTCTCAAGCTTTTTTCTTGAATCTTCTCCTTTCTTCATACAAAATTAATCACAAAATTTTGATCTAAATTAAAATCAATTCAGAAAGATAGGTTGCCAGGCAACGAAACATACGCCCACAGCAGCTAAATCGTCCGGGCAGTCAACAAGGGTTGTCGCATATTTTTACTTTTTTCGGTAATGAAACATTTGTAATACACTAAAAAATGATTAAGAATAACGACTCATTATGTAATTATCAGAAAATCATTAGAATTTGATTGCTTTTTATAAAGTTTTACCCCACGTAAACAATTAGTGTATACATGAAACATTTAATATCATGGATTTAGCTGTTCAGTTATTATTGAAAATCAAAATATTTGTTCGTTTCAACACCTTAAACTCTGTGTATCAATCTAAAGTCAATCAAATAATAAGTTTGGCCTCTATAGCGTCACAAGATTTTTTGAAGTTATCAAGGGAGATAACTCTGACAGTAATTATTTGAAATCTCTGAAAATCAATAAGCTTCTTCGTATCATGACCTTAAACACTGTGTGTAAATTTAATGTCGATCGGATATTAACTTTGGCCTCTAGATCTAGAGCTTCCACAGAATCACTGAAAATCGATAGGCTTCTTCGTCTCATGACTGTAAACACTATGTATAAATTTGAAGTCAATTGGATATTAACTTTGGCCTCTAGAGCATCCACAAGATTTTTTTGAAGTGATCAAGGGCCATAACTCTGGCAGTAATTATCGGAAATCGCTGAAAATCAATAGGCTTCTTTGTCTCATGACCTTAAACACTGTGTATCAATTTGAAGTCAATCGGATATTAACTTTGCCCTCTAAGGCGTTCACAAGATTTTTTTTACGTGATCAAGGGCCATAACTCTGGTAGTTATTATCGGAAATGGCTGAAAATCAATAGGCTTCTTTGTCTTATGACCTTAAACACTGTGTATAAATTTAAAGTCAATCGGATATTAACTTGGCCTCTAGAGCGTCTCAATAGATTTGGTTATGTGATCAAGGGCCATAACTCTGGCACTAATTATCGGAAATAGCTGTTCAGTTATTATTGAAAATCCAAATATTTGTTCGTTTCAACACCTTAAACTCTGTGTATCAATCTAAAGTCAATCAAATGATAAGTTTGGCCTCTATAGCGTCACAAGATTTTTTGAAGTTATCAAGGGAGATAACTCTGACAGTAATTATTTGAAATCTCTGAAAATCACTAGGCTTCTTCGTCTCATGACCTTAAACACTGTGTATAAATTTAAAGGCAATCGGATATTAACTTTGGCCTCTAGAGCGTCCACAAGATTTTTTGAAGTGATCAAGGGCCATAACTCTGGTAGTTATTATCGGAAAGTGCTGAAAAACAATAGGCTTCTTCGTCTCATGATGTTAAACACTGTGTATAAATTTAAAGTCAATCAGATATTAACTGTAGCCTCTAGAGCGTCCACAACCAATTGTGGACGCCGGACGGACGGACGGACGGGGGCGACGACAATATACGACCACATTTCAATGTGGGCGTATAATAAAAACGAAATTATTTGACAACCTTAATTATGAAGGTTTTATATTTGACAACAATCACATCAGCTTCGTTCTACTCAGGCAAGGCTTGTAAGTTGAAAGTGTTACATATTATATTATCTAGAAACTATACTTGTTACCTTAAACTGTGTTTAAGGTAACAATTGGTACAGTCTAAGACCCCTTACGCAAGTTCAAATAGGTTCAAACGCACAATTGTCAACACACATCATTACAGTTTGTATTAAAATAAGTAATTCTATCACAAATAGTGAAGACTGAACCATTAAAATAGTTACCGAACAATTTTTCTCTGCATAGCGCTGTTTATGCTGTAGGCCTAATGACGTATTACGCAACTTGTGGCCTAGTTCAGCTCTGAACGTCGGTCTCATTACACTCACCCTGGACGTTCAGGGGCTGGCCCATTCAATCAATGTCGAAAATAATTTGACCCCCAATTTTACTGGGCAACTTTTCACTGCTCAACGATGGGTGTCACTCCGTGTGGACGCGTGTACAGTGTAAAGGAACATCTCAGTGAGAAAATAAGACCTTGCTCATTTCGCTAGAGTCAGTATGAGCATCACAACACGCTGTGTCATGGTGGCGAAAGGGTAGTTTGATAGGAGGGGACATATTTTAAACAGCGTGTTGTTTCGCTCATACTGAGTCTAGCGAGGTAAGCAAGGTCTTATTTTGTCACTAAGATGTTCCTTTACATTGTACAGACGTCCACACGGATTGACACTCCGATGTTTCGCAGTGAAAAGTTGCCCAGTAAAATTGACTGGGGTTCAAATTATTTTCGACATTGATTGAATAGGCCAGTCCCTGAACGGTCAGGGTGAGTGTAATGAGACCGACGTTCAGAGCTGAACTACTTGTGGCCATGACGGTCGGCCAGTTGAAATTTCGCGTAGGAGATGGGTTTCATCAAATCATATAATTATGCGGTAAGGCCTCACCTTTATTTCAATAAGAATTGATTTATTATATGTTAAACTGCGTGCAGTACTGTTTTGGGTCAGTTTATTTGTAAATTAAGCGAGTTATAGGCCAGTAAACTTTTTGTAGTCATTTGACTAAAAAACTTGCGCAAAGGAACTTGGTAGGAAAAACCACTAGCTACTGCGACTGGAGTAAGACGGAAGACCTCGAAACCAGACAAATTTTTGAAGAAATTGGAAAAAATGGACGGTCTAATGTGCCAGAGGCCTTCGGCTCCGCGGCTGCCTCTGGGAACGAGATTGACGGAAGACAGCAGTAGTGGAACCATTTCTATATATTATCTTGTTACCACTTGACTAAGAATCTAGTATTAGTAAGAAGAGTCAGTACGTTGTTGTACGGTATGTGGAAAGTGAAAAACTGCTAATTAATTTTTAAATTTGCTAATGAAATTAGGCAAAATTGGATCAACTGTGAAAAATTAATTACCACCCCTGGAAGCCAATCGGACAGTGATGTAAAAACTTACCAGCAATTCAGTTTCCTGACACTTTCAAGATCTTGTGCTCGAGTTCGAGCCAAAACAAGGCCTTCGGTTAACTTTCCTTGGATCTTTTCAACAACGGCCATCGTCTTCTATTGACATATGGTTATTTTGAATAAGTCTAAACAACAAATTAAAAAAAGAAATAAGGGTTAAGTTCAATGGCGTATTGATTTGGTTATTATAATTATATAAATGATTGGTTTAGAATTGGAATTTCTATGGTTTATAGTGATCTTTCTCCGTACAAATCCGGATGTTTACAGCCTCTTCGGATTTTTTATCAAAACAGCTTTTAATTGGTTAAAAGTATACAAGTAACTAAAGGAAGACTACTCCAATGGATGTTCATAATTAGACCGGAAATGAAAAAAATCGAAGACGAAAAGTAATTTTAATTTTGTGTTTTCTGCGGTAAGCTTTTATTAACTTGATTTATATAATTACTTGATGTGTCAGGTCAACGTTATATTTTCGGCTCTGAAAATTAATGTAAAGCAAACGTTTAACAGTTAATTTGGCCTGTTTTAATGAAAAAGTGTAAGCTGAGTTGAGTGACTGATGAACGAAATCTAGAAGATACGATTTCGAGAACGTACCGTAGCTAAAAACAAACTGACGTGTTTGTTTTGGGGATCAGTCTTTTCATCCCAAGCCGTTTCATCTCCAATTCACCTCCAATTCACATGCATTGTTTCATCCAATTAATATAAAGTGGCCTGTTTATATGAATTTCGAATCTTTTGATTATCAAGAAAAATAAAAATTACAGGCTTTACACTTACTTTACACTAGATTGGTTCAAATCAATGCAATGTCGGTTAATTGTCCTATTATTATAATTATATGGCCACAGCAATCTCGAAACCAGAAAAATTTTTGAAGAAATTTCTCTGGTGAATCGGGGTAGCCATTTTCCCGGAAAATGATATGTAATTCCTACGCACAAAAGTTCTTGTTTATTTGCGTCGTACGCCCCTGATTTTACGTGCCTGGATGACCGAATCACTTTAAAATATACCCACGCGTAGAAAAACAGATCTTTACAAAAACTTGAATTTTTTCCTTTAGGATCCAATTTTTTATGTCAGCGAGTTGACTTTGACTCAAGGATCATTTTACAACAAACGAAACGACGATCCGACCTCTATTTTTCGAGAAATCGACCCCAAAAGATTGACCAATCAGAGGTCAGAATGGGCGGGGCTTAGGTTTGAAAAAAATTGGAAAAAATGGACGGTCTAATCATGGATGTGTTATAAGGTCCATGGTCTAATGTGCCAGAGGCCTTCGCCCTTCGGCTCCGCTACTGCCTCTGGGAACGAGATTGTGGCCACAGATCACTAATTATTTCCCCATTGACTTTAATGTTAATTCTCGTCTCTTAGACCCGCTGTAACTTTTTCCCAAATATTCGTTGGGTAGAACGCTTTCTGCCACAGATGGAGCAACATGTGGCAAACTCTGGCCCAAAAGCATGTATGAGGTTCACCATGAAAAACTTGAGATACATAGGCTGGAAGTAGAGACAACTAAAGAAGCAATTTTCGGCCCTCCCTTTCAACATAACCAACCTCACAACCCTTGTATCCTTCCGCCTCAAAATCATGAATATTCGCCAAAACCTGGCAGAAAATGTATTTTTAAACCCTTTTCTTCGATTCTACACCAAAAAGTCAACAAAAATTGCCATGCAAAAGGGGGAAAACGGGAAAGGGAGAGAAAGACTAAAAATAACTTTCGCCCTACATTCATAGGTGACGGCCCATGGATATTTAGTGATCTGTGTCCATATAAACATTTACAGAGTTATCTGCCTGACTCAGTAACTGCATGTCTGTGAAATGAAATGAAATGCACCTAAGCTGGGCTAATGAAAGACGGGCATACGCCATACAGTGTGCTATGGGGGAAATTTTGCGCGGGCAGCAGCACTACGCCCAACTCTTATATCGAATTCCAACTGCCAAGGGATATTTTACGTGCACTCCAATGTGTACACGGGACCTCAGTTAAGTGAGCAAAATTTAGTCCCTCAAATATACATCACAAATAGCTTTCCATAATGGTATATACAAACATGTAAAGCCAAGTAAAATATACACTAATTTAAATTACTCGCTTCCTTCGTGTTTATTTAAGGGAGCTAACTCGCTAACATTTGGGACCTAGAAATTGACACAAGTGGGTCGCAATGCAAAAAATACTGTAATATAAATGTATACTGATTTACATTCAATGTTTTCCGTTTTTACTCTAATTTCAAATCAGTTATGTTCGGCGAAGTAAGCCAGCAGTCTCAATCGAATGTCCCTTTTTTAAGTCTTGCATTATGGTACACAAATGGTAAAATGTCTATTTTGTTTTAAATATTGGATATCATTAGCCCTTCTTTTTCCGGTAAGGTCACAGCATCAATGTTGATTTAAATTGACAAATAATTCAGGTTTTCAATGTTGAAGATTTCGAATGATACTGAGTTAGAGACTTACCTACTTTAATAGCAAACGTGACCAAAAATTTTGATTGCACTCCTTCATTTAATTTTTATACGCCCACATGGAAATGATTTGAATTGATGAAACGAAGAAGCCTATTGAATCTCAGCAATTTCCCTTAATTAATTCTAGAGTTATGGTCCTTGTTATGCTTTGTTGCACCTTGTGAACGCTGTAATATCTAAATTATTTAACGATTTGAATGAAATTTATATTTGTCAATTAAATTAGTAAAAAGAAGAATCATTGAATTTTAGCAGCTTCCCTTAAAGTTGCATTCCCGGTGTCACAGTTTCAGTTGGTCCCTGGTGTGTGTTTACCGTTTGGCGCATGCGCAATATTAGGAGTCAGCTCACACTGTTATAATAGACACAGTGTGCGTTGACTCCCCGTGATAGGATTAGCCCTACGATTTTCTTACGGCCACATCGGTTTCTACTATTATCTACCAATATATAATATTACTACTGACAGCAGTCGAGGATGTTGAGTTTCTTTCTACTGTTAGTTTATTTCAGTAAAAAGGAGAAATACAAATTGACGATCTTTATAATTCAGTAGGCTATAAAAGTTGAATATTCCCGTCCACATGTGGAAAGAGAAAACAACTGCCACTTACATAAATGTAGAGTATGCAATGCATTGTGCATGCATGTTTGAATCCAAATTTACAAGGAGTATTTAATTACCACATTCTTTTCTTTGTATGGAATTGGGTGATTCATGTTCAAGAAATAGTATTTTCAGATTTAGTTTCAGATGTAGATCCCTAGTTACTATAATAGCGGACGATATCGGCTTTCGGATAGAGGCCAAAGCCGATACTTATAGTAACTAGTATAGTAGATCCCATGGTTTGCATGATAAAGTATTTGTATATTTGAGAAATAAAACACATAGGCAACTTGTAAAAATTTTATTATGTACAACATTAAAATAATGATTCAGAGAAATCCCAATCATATATAGGCCAATATTCAATCTGCAAAACAGTTAATTATTAAAACATAGTTAAAACATCGAAAAACAAAAAAAGAATCTACAAATAACCACTGGGAAATAGCGCATGATAAGTAGAGCTCCATAAGCCGCAATCTGGTTTGAAGCCACAAGAATATCAAAGGCCTTAATCTGCCTTTTGAGGTGAATTAATTGACAATTTCAAGCCAATCATCAATGTGTATGGTTTCCAGTTCCACTGATTGTACGCGTGTAACGACTAATCACTAAAAACAACGGCAACAAATCACGAACGATAGAATACAATCAATCTCAAGCCAATTAACTTAAATCCGTTGATCGTGTAACTACTGATCACTAAAAAAACAGCTAATCAAGATAACAAGTATGTTTATTAATGACAAAACTCTAACTAAGAACATAACACTTTTTCCTGAAGTGATCAGTTATTTGAGTTATGAGGAACCATCTCACAATGGCGGAAGTGGATAAAGCTGTGTTGGTAACACAAACATCAGTCTCGGACATGCGCAAGTGCCCAGGAGCAAACACACACCAATGACCAACTGAAACTGTGACACCAGGTACAAACTGGGTGATTTGATGATATATTAGGACTTAAAACATATTCAAACTAATTAATTTATCATAATTTTACTTCAAATCCTTCTCAAAACACTGCAATTGCCAAGTATACCCTGTATGAAAATCGATCAAAAGAGGCCATGTTTGTGTCAGAGGATTACCCCTCTCTGTTCCTATGGCTACAGCAGGCGGAGACAGTTGAGAATTCATTGCATACATAAGTCAATGTTGTCTGTAATCGCTGACCATGGATTACAAATATCGAATCCTAATTAAATTCTCAGATTATCCACTGTCCGCGGCTTTTTCCGTGATTTTTATATCAGAGAGTGTTGTATGCCTAACTCTTTATAGAGTTTATCAACATGTACACAAAGCACTCAGTGTACTCGTGCAGCCTTCAACCACACACGTGGGGATAACCCTAATCATCGGGCTGTTGATTAGGGGAACCCTTACAATTTTATTGTGTATACGCTCCATGAGTGTTTTTCAGGGAATCCAGTATTTTTCAAGTGAAATTGGATATCTCTACTTTCCATATCAAAATTGCCATACTTCTATTGGCAATAACCACCTAGTGATAAACACTTTCCTGGGAACCCATCTTTAATAACTTTTATAGTTATGGTCCTTGTTTCACTTTGTCACGCTTTGTGAACGCTTTAACAGCTGCCGATCTGTATGAAATTTATATGTTTCATTTAAATTAATAGATGTATAAAGAAGAATCCTATTGAATTTCAGCAATTTCCGTTTATCAGTCTTGAGTGATGGCCCTTGTGTAACTTTATTGAACTTTGTGAACGCTCTAATTTAATGGTAAAAGTTATCATGCACTCTGTGAGAAATTTATACACATGATTTGAATTGGTGAATTTCAGCAATTTCCCTTAATTAATTTTAGACTTATGATCCTTGTTACGCTTCGTTACACCTTGTGAACACTTTAACATCTGAAGTTATCTGCCAATCTGTATGAAATTTATATTTGTCATTTAGATTAGTGAAAAGAAGAATCCTATTGAATTTCAGCAGTTTCCCTTAATAACGTCTATAGTTATTGCCCTTGTTTCACTGTAACAGCTTAAGTTATGCAGATCTATTGAATTTCAGCAGTTTCCCTTAATAACGTCTATAGTTATTGCCCTTGTTTCACTGTAACAGCTTAAGTTATGCCGATCTGTTTGAAATTTATATTTTTCATTGAAATTAGTAAAAAGAAGAATCCTATTGAATTTCAGCAATTTCTGTTTATTATTTCTAGAGTTATGTCCCTTGTTTCACTTTGTTGCACTTTGTGAACGCTCTAACAAAGTTATCTGCCAATCTGTATGAAATATATATTTTTCATTGAAATTAGTAAAAAGAAGAATCCTATTGAATTTCTGCAATTTCTGTTTATTATTTCTAGAGTTATGGCCCTTGTTTGTGAACGCTCTAACAGCTTAAGTTGTAAATGCCCCCAATTACCTACAAAAGAATAAATATGTGTCAACCCTTGTCGACCGCTCAGTCGATTTACCTTTTGTGGGCGTATGATTCTTCGTCTGGCAACCTATCTTTTAATAAGTTTGAATTACTTTTTCATAGATATCTTAATTACTGTTCATGTCATACATGTATAGGTATCTTAATGATAATATTAAAAAAAACAAATTAAGTAGTATATATTTTCAATTGTTATCATTAGTGGCATTGTAAATAATAATAAAACAAAGGTCAGTGGCTATGTATTATTTCCACAATGGCCTTGTAACCCAGAGCTATATAATCTCCATCAATAACATTCATAAATATACTTTTCATGTGTTCTTTTGTATTAAATCGTTTTGGTGTACATGATGTAATGACAATGCCAGTCATGCCATGAGTGGTTTATTGTCAGTATTTTATGGGAGATAGATAGATAGATATGGTTTAAGGAAAAATGTTTAGCTGGCATTAAAGAGAGAGAGAGAAAATTGGGTTTAACATCCAGTCGACACAAACTAGGTCATTTTGGGACTGACATATCGTTTAATTTTATTTCAATAATTCGCTTGCGCGTAGGGGTCTTTAGCAGTGTGAGGAAACCCCCAAGGTTGAGAAAGGCACCCCTATCTCCATGCCACACACGCTCACACCGGGGATCGAAACCACAGCCGCAAGCCAGAGGTGACTGGCCAGCTAAAAGTTTGGAGTGCGTCACTCTAGACCACTTTTCCCCTGGCTTTAAAGATGCATCATGGAAGAAATAGATAGAGCTATAATATTTCAAAAATAGATGATGAAAAATGAATAAACTTAAATACATATATATAGTAATTTATATAGTGAATTTTCAGTCAATTTACTATATTCGGGGCCAAATTATTAGTTTTTGAAGTTTTGACAAGATGTAGTGTATATCGTGATTATTTATTTAAATGGCTACTGTGTTCTAATTTACTTGAGAACCAAAATATCTTTTTTGTATGGATGTGGCCTTAGGTAATGTCTAAAACATGCAGACGTTGCTGTGCCTTCTGGATCTTCTGAATTATTCGCATTTGTTATTCACATGATGAATAAATTAACAGTCACATGTTAAGTCACTTTATTAAGTATTATCGCTATCAGTTCCAGGTCGACATAAGCGCTTCAATTTCAGTTGCCCTAAGTTGTTGATAAGATTGACATAAGCACACTTCCAACTGACTGTAACTACTTGCTTTGTGTTGCACTAGAATGTTTCCGTATTATGCAGATGCTGTTTCAAGTTATGATTTTTTAGTTGTTTGGATGGTATGTAAAACCAATATCCTTTACATGTAAAAGAATCTTTGACAGTTTGAATTTGAAATAAGAAGAGTAGGCCTTAGTCCGCGCAGAATTTGACCCATATGACTGTCTTCATTAGCCCAGTCGCTATAGAAATGTAAGACAGTAAATAGGATTTGATTTTATTTGCACGTATGTGAAACGGGTACATTTCTGGTTGCTAATTTAAATTGCATCAATTTTATTTTTTAGAAAATACAGAAAGTCAGACTCATTCATTTGTATATCTACAGAAATGTAAGAACTGAGACGAACACCACAAGAAGATATGAGTCATGGCTCCAACAGTCCCACTTTACCTTTGGATCTGTCAAAAACCAATTCAAGATCATATATTGATAGTACCGTAGCGTACATATATGGAAGTTCTCATAGTCCATTTAGGAATATTTCAGTTGCTCAAGACTATGTTGCACAGACCAATACAAATATTTTTCAATATCCTAATTCTTACTGTCAGGACTCTGATCCTTTCATTATTTCAAGACCAGTTCCAGACAGAAATGCTGAGTTGAATTACCAGGCTGACACATCCGCATGGATACTTAATCAACCAGTTCCAGATACAGATACAGCACCTTATTACCTGGATAACCTGGATTCGATTAGTACACCAATATCTACATCTAAAGATAATAGCATTAGATTTGATCCTTATTATTCTCCCAAAACGGCATCTTCAAATGATTTTGAACAGAAACAGGTCACATACCCGAACTATCACAGTAATTTTGTAGAACAAAATGTTCTTAAAACCCATGATTATAGTCATGCTAAAGAATATAATCCTGCTATACCTAAAATTGGTACCACCGTTACAGCTGCAGATGTATTCAAACAAAGTGCAGATTTACATTATCTTAAAAGTAAACAATGTGAAAGAATAGAAACAATCACTTCCGTCATTGATGAAAATGAGCATGATAAAACATCAAATGTGTTCGATATTAATATGAAATTGGGCGGTTGTGACTCAAAACCCCTTTCACCTACCTATAGCACTACAGAAAGTTCTGACAGAAGTTCGTGTAGTGCTGGAAGTGCAGGACTAAAAGACCTATTGCTCTTGCCAACAACATACACAGAACTTTCCATATTTCAGAAAAAGTACTTTCCGACTAATGACTATGCTGAGAACACTCATCTTAATAAACGAATCAATAACAAATTGACAACACCCACAAGTGTTTCTGCTCCCCTAAAACCCTGTAATTCTCCTCCCAAGAGTATCGATTCTCCTCGTAACGCTATTAATTCTCCTCCTAACACTGTTAATTCTTCTCCTAACACTGGTTATCCTGCTCAGATCGCTGTTTGTTCATCCTCTTGTGTAAAAACTAAAGAAAATATTAAAGTGGAAAAAGTTGACATTAATGAATCTGTTCTTTCATCAGACTGTGTATCATTTCCAATCGAAGAAGTTAAACCTGATATCAAATTCCATCCAAATTCTTTGATTAAATTTGAAAAGAATTCAACTGTATGTGAAGTATGTGATGATAAAGCAGCTGGTTTTTACTGTGGTGCCTTTATTTGTGAAGCTTGCAAGGTATGATATAATGATAATAAAATAAAACCAAGTACGAACAATCCAAACCATTAGAAAGAATTCGAAGTCCTAAAAAACGTTATGTTATAGCCAAGATAGTGTAATCAGCAAATAAACTGCTCCCCGTGTTCAAAATACACGACAAACAGTGGACTGAATGATATAGTGCTTGCACTGGTCGTATTTAGCCGGTTAACGCAAACACAGTTAACAGCTTCTTCCCCTTCGCACTTCATTAACACGATGGCAAGACAGAGCAAAGCTGAACTTTCCTCCTCCATAGTTTAGCACTTTTGCTTAAATTTGTGTCTATTTATATCCCCACATTTTCATGTGGACGTATATTGTTGTTGCCCCTGTCCGTCTTTGGGTTGGTATCTGTGGACACTTTACAGATCACAATTTCTATTTGATTTTCATGATACTTGGATATATTCCAAAGATCTTAGTACCTTTTGGTCTTGGCATATATCAGATCGTAACTTCCTGTCCTGGATAATGGCCCCTGATTGTACGAAATATCAAATGTTTAGCTTGTGTTCCCACTAGAGAGGTCACGATTTTTATCCGATTTTAAAGCCGTAGAATATATCACCATTGACGGTTGAATTCGAATTTTGTGAATATCTGATCAAAATGGCCTCTCCTTGTAAGCAAATAGTGTAAAAATGATTAGGATTATGATGTTTGATGGGGGGTTGGATGGCCGAATGGTTAGCACGTGTGCACTGTATCATAAAGCCTGTCATTTAGTCAACTGGCATGGTTTCGAATCCCCGGTTGTACATGACAAGGAGTTGGGTCACCTGTCCAACCTCAGGGGTTTTCTCTGGGTCCTCCGGTTTCCTCCCACTGCGAAATACCCACACACGCATGTGAATTATTGAATAAAATTAAGCAATATGTTACTGTTAGTCCCGAAATGACCTAGTTTGTGTTGAGTGGACGTTAAATCCCATTTCTGTCTCATGATCCTTGATTGTACGAAAATATTGATCATGCATGTCGGACTGCAATATCCTGGATTTTTAAGCTAGTTCTCTGTTCACCTGTAAGAAAATGTGGGTATATCTTGTTTAATTGAATGTTTAAGTATTATTTTAGGCTTTGTCATAGGCTATGGATATACATGTAGGCCCTCCTTGACGCCAGTTTGTCACCTTATTTTCTCTTTTGACTGAAACTGGTCATTTTGAAAACAAAATCGGATTTACTTTACCTTGGTCAATAGACATAAAGAAATTATTAAATTTTAAACATCATGTTGCTAAAGCATTAAAAGCAAATCTCAAGTTATCATTGACTACAAACTTACACCAAAGTACAAAGAATCCTTGGTGCCTGCAAATCAGTAGCTTGATAGATCTTCTGCAAGAAATAATTCTCTGACTGTGCTTGTATTGGCTTTTAAAGGATGATGTAATAAGATTAAATCAGGGTTTTAAATATTTGTCAACCATGTCCTTCAATTTTTAGATTTCAAACTTGAAAAACTTTGCTATTTTTTTTCAGAAATTTTTCTTGCGAGCGGCTAAATTGCAAAAAGTGTCCTACATGTGCCTCAAGGAAAGGAACTGTAAAATCACCAAGGAAAATAGAGTACAGTGCCAGTATTGTAGATATATGAAGTGTGTCTCCCTTAAAATGTTTTGTCCTGGTAAGTGTTCTTTGATTGGCTTAAAGTTTAAATGACCTTAACTCAACCCTTTTACACGGATAACGACATTAATGTGGTATTCTAAGACACACACTTTATGGGAATAGCAACATTAATGTTGTTTTATCATAAGATGCCAAAAGAACCATGTACACCATTGGCTGTATGATATAATTCTATATATTGACCAATGGGTGAAAGAAATACATGATCTAATCTAATTTATAATGGCAATTTTTATATTTTTTTGATTCGAAGCCAGATATTACTGTATCTAAGCAGTAACATAAACAGATGGTCGGTAACTGTCTACAAAACGAACCCCCCATAACATCCTCGATCGAATGATTTGTTAAATATTTATTATGAAGAAATTTGTTCATCTGATACTTGGGGGGGACATATTAATGAACTTTCTGAATATTAGTCCGATTCCAGTGAATTATGTGAAACAGAAAGAGAACAAGATGTAGTCAAGCGACGATGCACAATGGTAAAATTTAAAGACATTGGCACAATATGAACTCTTGCTGATCAAGTTGATAATAATGCTACAGAAGGCCTGCATTTCCACCGCAAACTTTTAACTTGTTATTTCCAATAATCTTTGTCTATATTATTTTACTAAAATTGATAATTTTTCAGAAAATGGAATGTTTTTTTATGTTGGTTTGTAATTTTCACTTGTGTCACACTTACCTGTGTGTTTGAAATGAACTCCCATTAAATAAAATCCATTGTACAACTGAATATCCCAATGAATAAAAAGCTCTCTCTTGTAAAATTGAACCTCTCACAAACTTTGGCATAGAGAAATAAAAAAATGGAAGCTTATTACGTCACTTATCGAGATGGATCATTTCGTATAAGGGGGTCAAAGCAAGGTTTGTCTATCATAACTGTGCTTGGCTCTTTTGTGTATAAGCTATTTCTCTCAGACCCAGTAATGGGTATGGGCGTTTAAAAACATAAATACGCCCGTAGTGCGATATTTTGTTTCCACCTTGTATTAATTATTTGGTTAAAGAGTTCGGTGGGAACTTTATAATTACATTTGTTTTACTGGCTTTGAATCTCACCCTTGAATATTTTTAATATTTCCTGATGATGAACTTAAGCAGTCCTGCCAATTAAACTTGACAATCTGCTGTAGCTGAGGTAAAATCCAATGTATTTTACATTTTCCTCCACAAAATTAAAAGCCGAGGCCATTGAATCATTGAATACATGTAGGTATATAACGGTTTTTCTATATAAATACCAATAATTATTATCAACAAATCAAACCGCTCATCGTTTTTTATTATCGGTAGATAGTTCCATGTCTTTCTATTTCTCTTTGTATACTATTTCTGGTGTGTTCAGAATTTTATAATCGTGAAATTCACCAGGCAGTTTATCCATATGGTTGTACTCGCATTTGTTGCCTATTTTGAAATCCACGGAGAATGGAATTTTCCGATGGCATTTCGTAGATCGCGATCATGCCTCAAGCTAATCAATGCTTTGAATTCTGTTACAGTAAAAGGTACCATGTCATATGAGTTATTGTGTGCTACACAGATGGTTAAATTTGGTGCCGTGAAGTTTGCACGAGTTTTTCCAACGGTTTGCATAATTAACACACAAACCCATTAATACACGCAATCTGCGATGCCTCTTCTGACATGTGATTTTTTTTGTTTTAAATACATTTTTATAAAGATGATAAACAATGTTTAGACATCCCGAACTGTCCTTATCAAGAAAGTTCTGATTTCGATGAACTAAAAATCAATTTAATCAGGAATATTAATGATATGAACAGTCGGAATGTGACTTAAAAATGGAAATTATTGAGAAGTGGTGGACTTTTTTCATACAAAACATGATCAATTAAAATTATGAAATCAAGTGTCTATAATTGAATGGGCTGTAATATGTTTTATAAAGATATATATAATATACACGGGCGAAAAGCAATATTATACATGTATTACGAGTATTCGTATAATCGGTAAATAAAATTTAGTAGACTGACAATCAATTGGTTCAAAATTAATGTCATTGTCTTCAGTTGCTATTTTCTTGCCCAAACTCAAACGACCGAAAAGGCCGTGCACTGTTTTGATCATGTGGTTGTCACAAATTGTAAACCTTTACCCCCTTCAACATATTACGATGGTTTAGCCCATATGTAATGTTGTGATGGACACAGACGAAAATACAAGCAAAAACAGTGACTTTTCAAGAGAGAACCCTTTTTTTTTCATTGGAATATTCAGTTGTACAATGGATTTTATTTAACGGGAGTTCATTTCAAACACACAGGTAAGTTTATAATAACCAAAGTAGGGTAGTTTGTTCATAATCGTAGAAATGCATTTATTATTTACCATGAATCAGACAGTAATTACAAAGTTTTTACGTTCACAGGAATTGGGATCTATAATGAGCATATGTCTCACCAAGTTTTGAGATTTTTGATAGCATAGTTGCAAAGATATAACAATTTGAGATTTGATCTCAACTTCAATTTTATTCCCTAAAATTTATTCCCTTACAGCGGTTCAGCAGATAGAAAAATTGCCCACTAAAAGGGTTAAGTACACATTGGGTCGTTTTGAATAAGTTTTGGACCAAACGTAGCACAGAAACTGTTAATTTGTAACTCAGTATTCTCACATGTTGTGGTTTTAATAAAGTTTAAAGGAGTTAAATCTCAATGAATTAGGTGAGAAAAAGTATAGAATTGGGCTTATCTGAAGTGTTGATTAGTGATCAAATAATTTCCATAATGTTAACGTTTGTTTCGAAATATTAAGCATAACCTAAAGACTGTATGATTTTAGCAATGTAGATTCTCTAGTAGTCGACGGTAAGTATCATGAGGAATATCAGTCCAAAAATAGTTCATTTCCGTTCAGTATTTACAATTATATGATAAAATTCCATTAATGTACATGTATGGTGTTCCCAATTATTCGGATAGAGCATGACCAACATTGTTTTAAATCTCGATGACTCCAACCCAAAAAATTATCTTGACTTTTTCTTGATTAAAGTAGCTAAGTCCCTAACTCAAAATCATCCAAAGTCTTCGACATTGAAAAAATGAATTATTTGTCAATTTAAATCAACATTGATGTGATCTCACTGGGAAAAGATGGGCTTCTAATATCCAATATTTAAAACAAATAAACATGTTACCATTGGTTAACGAATCGTGTACCATTATGCGTTGCAGCCTTATTTGTAACAGTCTCGAAGAGTGAGGCTAGACATATTCCACAAGTCATATCAAACGGTAACCACATATTCTTACCTGGAGATTATGCGCAATAAATACTATCAGTGTAGACTCAATAACCAGACGCTAGAGATTGGAATATTTCAACAACATCTCTGATTAGAAATCACAATAAAAACAAAAATTATTGAATGCATTCCAGTTTATATAGATTCATTTTACATTATTATATGCGTTGCGACCCATTTATGTCCATTTCTAGGTCTCAGATTTTAACGATTTATCTCCTATAAGTGTTAGATAATTGATCTAAGTACATACGAGCATGGATTAAATTGTGAGAAAATTCATATTTTCAAAAAAATGCAAATCGTGCATTGTTACTTTAATTTTATCCTAACAAAATTTACCTACTGTTGAGGATTAAATCTGTGACCTAC
This sequence comes from Patella depressa, assembly GCA_948474765.1. NCBI lineage: Eukaryota > Metazoa > Mollusca > Gastropoda > Patellidae > Patella > Patella depressa. Next base: position 55,438,292 of record OX419719.1, read on the forward strand.
TGAATCACAAGGTATACCAGACACAAATAACTATGTCATTGAATTATTTACAGGTAACAATCCAGATAAAATAGAAAAAACAAATTTGCCTTGCCAAGTATGCAGTGCTGCTTCTTCTGGTTTTCATTTTGGTGCCATTACATGTGAAGGTTGTAAGGTAGATATTTCATTCTTTTGATTGTTTCAAGATACTATTACTAAATGCCATTGGTATTAATAAGATGCTTACTTCAGTTTCCAAAGATATGCAGAGCAGATATACAAATCTAACCTTTTATATAACAGTACTTTAGATTTTATCAGTTTAAAGTAAACTTCATTTAAACCTGCAAATTTCCAGTAGAAAGTTCCGCATATTGTGTTCCAATCATTCCTGGAAATTGTGACATTGGTTGTACCAGCAATAATATCAGGCACCACTGAACTGGTACCGGCTGTTGTAAACTTTGTGCCAGACATATTTTATAAATATCCTTAAAAGCACTGATAAAAGAAAAATTTGTTCCTGACAAAATGACATGAACCAGAGGGATTTTCTGATAAATGCTAAAGTTGTGTCTGACATAGTCTGTGACAGGTGTCTCATTTTGAGGCGTGCTTATAAACTTTTCTGTTCTTTTTTTCTATGTTCGTTTTGAGAGAGTAAGTATTTATATTAAAATAGCAAATAAAGTACAGTCATGTTTCCACATATTTTAAATTTGAAGAATTATTATTTGTTTTCAGGGATTTTTTCGTCGAATGGCTAGAGAAAGAAATTCAAATGCATATATATGTTCGAGGCAAAGAAAGTGTCGAGTTACCCAGGCGACAAGAAATAGTTGTAAAGCTTGCCGCTATCAAAGGTGTATTGACGCTGGCATGTCTGTAACATGTAAGTCGTATTTCTACAACAGAAAAATATGTGTCATATAAATGAGGATTAGTATTGCCACAAACTTGAGAGTTTTTGGTTCGAAAATGTCATTTGTGGTTAACATATTTGGAGAGAGATGTTCCTGGTCGAGAGAATCTTGCTTGATCTAATATATTTTTAGCCGAATATCCTGAAACTTCAAAAAGATTAGTTAATTTCTGGTTAATGTGTTTGGAAGAGAGAGATGTTCCTGGTTCTGAGAATCTGAATCCTAATGTATTTTTAACCGAATGTCGTGAAACTTCAAATTCAATTAGTTTACATCTTTCCTTGCAGTTAACTAAATATAGTCTTCGATGATATTCAAAGTCCAAGGTAGATTTTCCAAAGATATCTAAGTTACATGTAATTGGAAGATTGTCTGTAAAACTGTCCTGTATGGGGTTAGGGAGGATTAGGGTCTGTTTTTACTTCTGATTAATGTGTGCTTTACATTGCTACAATATAACCTTTTTTTTTACATGGACTAATTTAAGGTTGCCGTATTGGTAGGCAGCCCAATGCTGTAAAACATGCTCTATCAATAGCCATAAAAGATCAAAGTTTACAGACTTCTTCAGCAGATATGTTTTCATCTGCTTCTATTGTGGAAGAAGCTAACACAGAGGTCAGGGCTGATGAAAATACAGTAGTTCCTGATTCAACGTCTGAACCCAGCAAGAAAGAGATGCCAACTACAAATCAGCTGTCTGATGGTTATTCAGCACAATCAAGGCCCCCAAATGAAGTCTCATTAAGTCCATCTCAAATCAAATGTATAGAAGCCGACTGCTTCATTATTATTGATGAAATAAAAATGGCAGCTAAAGAGTTACTACCTATTATTACACATGTGAGTATAAATGGAAAGATCTTTCGCTAAATTTACATCCTCATTATTTTAGGATTCCTTTAATTCATGTTTTCTGAGGCTATGATTTAAGTCTTTGATTTTTTATATCCCCACATTGTTTGGAATTGGCATAATATGTTGTTTACACCAATGAGATGAAGGCTTTTTAATTTTGATAATTTCCGTTAATTACGACTAGAGATATGGCCCTTGTTTCACTTTCTTGAACCTTTGTGAATGCTTCAATGACAAAAGTTATGTATGAAATTTATATGCATCAATTGAATTATTGAAACAAAGAAGTTTATCAAATTTCAACAATTTGAGTAACTTCAGTTTGTAGAACCTTGTGAACTGTCAAACCACGAAAATTATAATCTGTATGGAATTATGTTATAAAAGCCCCCAATAACCTACAAAAGAATAAATATGTAACAACCCATGTCAACCAGTCGGACGATTTAGCTGCTGTGAGCTTATGTTTCGCTACCTATCTTTTTGTAATGAAGTATGTATGACATGCATGTACATGTACTTACGATATCTGGATGATGATGGATGATCAATTTGTAAATATATAGTTCACGTTCATCATCTTTCTTTTCTTTGAAACAAATTACAAAGATTCTTTATCATTATCAACCAGTTTACGACACACTATATGATACATTCAGCAATAAGTAACAGGTCAATGGCACCAAATTATTCTGGTTTGTAATAGATTATTAAAATTTGAATTATTTTGCACTAAAGTTTGTTTGTAATGAATGGTCGTCAATATGATGTAGAAAAAAATAAATTTGGCCTAATTCAGGACCCTTATATTTTTTTCAGAGAAAAGGTCCTTCAAGTACTGAAGTGAGGGACATATTTAAAGACCATAAAACAGCATGGAAATTTCTGATGTCATATTTTGAATTCGATTCAAATTGTGTGATCAGATTCTCCAAGAAGATTCCTGGTAAGTTTATAAATATAAGCTAGATTGAAAACATTATTTTTTGAAGCAGGACAAGTGTTCTGGCCACAAAGATAAGCCAGGTACGTAGAAGCTGAGGTTAATTAAATTGTTTCTTTGACCCACCATTATAGTCACTTTATTTAATAATAGCCTTTGTTTATAGTTAAATCAACAGTATATACATGTAACTTACTTAGTAACAAGCTAGATTGTTTTGGGCAGTCCCTCTGGTTTTTGTTTCATTTATGTAAACCTACAAGCCTCAGTCTGTATTTAGAGTTATGACTTTCTCTACTGCATAAAATTAATTCAAACGAACTGTCTTTCAAGGACCTTTACCTTAAACATTAAGGTTATTGTCAGGTTTCTTGACAGATTTGTTCAAATTCGCAAAGGCTAGTTATAAGCAAGAACCGAATCAAAAAATCTTAGCTAATAGCTTAATGATTTTTTTTTTCAGGTTTTCGAACCTTCAGTATGAAGACACAAGTTTCGATGATCCAGTTATCATGCTATCCTATTGTTTTATTATTAGTAGCAACCAAAGATCATGATTGGTCCTCAAAATCTAACTTTTTAAACATACTGCCGGAAGAACACAAACAACTTCTGTCATTTTTCCCGCCTCTAGAAACAGTTGATCAACATCTTCGTCATATTGGAACGATAGTGAATTCATTAAGTCTTGATTATACAGAAGTTTGTCTCATGACAGCTTTATTACTGATTGATGAAGGTATTGACATTTGTTTTTTTATATTTTATCACTTTTCCCTTCAGACACACAATTGTGTACAGTGCTGTTCGAATCCGATGGCAACTTAAAGATACATTAGAGATTATATAACGAGTTGCTAGTTCTCACTATAATAGTTAAAAAATACATAATGTAAAGGCAATTTGCTGAAAATTTCAATTGAATTGATCCACCATAAACCTAGAATTAAGCAAATGAAAGTTCCGTCTAGCCTTGATCATCATTACTAAACTCGGTACGACAAAAATCAAAATCTAGTAGGAAAGTTATGCAGCAAATCAGATCATAATCCAACAAATATCGCAGACTATCTACAATCTTATGCATGGCCAAGTCTGACCCATGACCTATCTTACGATATTTTTGTGTGGCCTAGATTTTTTCGGTAATTAGTTATTGTTATTTCAATTTTAGTGATTTTTTGTATTTAAGATTTTTCAGCAATTAGGTTCAAAACAGTTTTTCGGTACTTTTGCCATTTTTTTTCAGATTTTGTAAAATAGTACAGCCGATAAATAAGCCTTTCCAAATTTGGTCAACATCCAAGTTTTCACTCCTTTAAACTGGACTGACTCCTTTAAACTGGACTGTCTGTCTCCTTTTTTTTCGACAAAGTATCTGTGTGGGGGATATATTTCCACACTTTTATTTTACATTTCGTTATGTTTGTATTTGAATAGAAAATGTACCTGTTGAAGAAAAAGTTCAGATGGGCCAAATACAGGAAAAGATTACCGAGTGTTTGAGAATATATGAAGAAGGTTTGTTGTCACTTACAGGCACTAAATCTCTTTGAATTAGGTCATATTAAAGGGGCTACACCTCTAATTCAATATTATCCATGATATTCAAAATTAAAACTGCAATTAGAATTCAATATTCATCCATTTCTATCAATATTGATGGTATTATCTTACCGTGAAAATATGTGATCCTAATATCCAATGCTTAAGACACAATGAGCATTTGAAATCACTGCACGACTCATGTATTCTATAGACATGATGGTCTTGAGCACCATTTGTACTGACAAAAGAAAAAAATATCCTAGAAAACAATACAGAAGTAATTAAAATGGCTGATTCATTAACGACCAAAAAATAAAAAATAAAAATACTTGTATTAGTTGTATAATGAACTAGAGCATTTTTATTGGTCTATCCTTTAAGAAAAGATAACTTTGATTCTAATTGATGGAGAGCAGTCCTTCACGTTTTATTAAGGGGAGCTTTTGCACATCAGCTAGCTTTCCTTTGAGGGAGTCATTAAAGACTCCTGCAAATTAGCTAAATCGTTCTCCTAAATATTGAGATTAATTAAACTACTTTCAGTTTTTGTTTACTTTTAAACTGTATACATTCAAGGTACCAGGAGCTTTTTGTGGCTCCCACACAATTTTATAAACGTGAAGGACTGGGAAAGGGATGAAACTTAGTGTATCAGGTACTTAAAATCTTTGACTGAGTTCGATTGTGAATATTTTATGCTCAGACTAAGATTAGGTAATCAGATTTAATTGCTTGATTCTGTTCAAATAGATAAATGTGCAATTAATTATTATGTGTCATGTATTTATTTTGTGATGTCGGCAGGGGACATCAGCCTCACACTTTGTTATAAATGTATTATTATATTCTGTTACAGATTCATACGATAATGGAGCTGTACGATATGGCGTTATATTGTTACGACTCGGTGAATTTTCGCTTGCAAGTCTGCAGTATGGGCAGACTTTGGTTGGACTAACAGCAATGTACCCAGATTTGGAATATCCTCAGATATTTCAAGAAATGTTGGTGATGTGAGAGATCTGTAATTGTAAATAAAGATTTGATGCCTTGAATAAACTGTATTACTGGTAAATCATCTTGGTTTAGGAGTATATATTCTTGATAGTGATCCAAGACTGTTTACCAATAAAATCGATGCTCTTTATTTTCCTCCTACCTACACCTATTTAATTATCGTGGGGCGTTTGGGTGGCCGAATGGTTGAAAGCGTAGACTTTGGAGCATATGGTCTGTCATCAGTTGTGTGAAATACCTAACAATGAGATTCTGTGTCAGTTTTTAAAACTAAAGTGAAAAATGATTTATTTAGACACTATCATTAACACCCAGTGAGAATATTTTCTAGTGCCCAGTACGTTCCCTGGTAGATTGAACAGTTTCACGATATAAATATTATTGTGTTAGTGGTATGATTTCAATTCCCTGCTTGTACGCCACATGTCAACCCTCGTGGGTTTTTTCCGGGTTCTCTGGTTTCCTACTGCTAAAGACCCCTATGCTCAAGCAAATTATTTATTTGATTTTTGTACCTTTTCTTCGTGAACCTGATATCTAAGAAATAAGACATTGAATGATATATCTAGAACAGGGAACCATGATCATTCAATCATTAAGACATTGGCTCACTAACCTGAAGGTCCTGTTTTCGATATGATAGCCAAGAAAGTTCATTGAGTTTTTAAGTCGTTTGGACGAAACGAAAAACATAAGTCCTGTGTTCGCATTGACGTGCGCCTTTAAGATCTCTTGGCAGTTGGAATTCGATATAAGAGTAGGCCATAGCGCAGCTGTCAAGGCAAAAATTCCATCAGTCATAGTGCATTGTTTGGCAAAAGCCCATTTTCATTAGCCTAGTCAGGGAAGAACAACAGGAAATTAAACCCCATTTCATTTCATTTCTGTAGCTAAAACAAACTCCTGGGAAAAGGTACGGTTTGGAGAAATATATACCCTGGCCTTTGTTACCTTGGTTGGTGTACAACAATATCTTCTTCTGTCCCCATATTTATGTTGTGTTTTCATAGGTTCATTGAGAGTAACCAATTGCAATATATTTATCAATTATTCAAAGGACTTAAAGCTCAAAAAAAACTTATGTTAGCAGTCTTCATGATCGAACATTATACCATGTTTTTTTGGATGTAAATAGAGCAAAGAAAGGCGTGGTTGTTTTAGCCAAAGACATATACCAAAATGTGTGTTGAATTAAGATATTTAAAAAATTCAAGGTGATGTTGTTTGTCAAAGAAATATACCAGTTTCATACTTTAAATGTGGCAGAACTTGAAATATTTTCTATCAGTCACCTGACAATCTGCCATTAGTACATGTATGTGATGTCGGATGTGAGGATTTTCTAGTGTGGCCCTTGTAAGTGATGCATAGTCATTTGGATGGGACAAAAAACAACCTGTGACAGTTGGAATTTAAATCACAACTACTGGATACTGTACATGTAGTTGGATACTTACCGATTAATGGAGTAAACAATGATATTAGAATTGTTTTTGATGGTTTCAAATGGCAGTTATATATTTGCCTCAAACATTTTAGTGTAGATGTATATTAGTGTTCCCTCTGTCCATCCTTCTGGATTCAACAGTTATCCAATTTAAAATTTTCAATGATCTCTGATGGATATGAATTTGATGATAATTCATTTATTATTCCCAGAGTTATCTTTCTTGAAAATACATCAAAACTATTTCTTGCCACATCTAGAGCATGTTTGTCTTTGTGTTCTTAAAATGGTGTACATTATATAGTGGAGAATTATTTTTATACGGCAACATTTTCATGTGGCTGTATATTGTCGTTGCCTCGGTCGGTCCATCCACAATTTATTTGTTGACACTCTACAAGTTACAATTCTTATCCAATTTTGACAAAACTTGAAATATAGGTTTATCCCCAAAATATCTCGGTTCTTTTCGATATTGGCATGTATTGGATCGAATCTTCATGGAATATGTCCCCTGATTGTAAGAAAAATCATGTTTTTAGTTTGTGGTGTCTCTAGAGCTAACAATTTCTATCCAATTTAAAAAACGTTTGAATATATCACTGTTAAACTGTAATGATGAATTAAAAGTGCGCCAGACATCGACTTAGACTTGGGATATATATAGCAACAATAATAATATATTGAAAAGCGCCTTATATTTAATAATGCCATGGTTATCTCTGTGGGTTAAATAAAGACGCAGGTAATTTTTGGCTCAAATACCTGTTGTTACATGTCTTATAATATAATAGTAAAATGTACATAGAATATTTATGATGTAAATAGCTGTTTAATATTAACATATATTCCTATTAAATTAAATGTTATATCTATAATAATTGTTATATGTTTAATATATTTAATTAATTGTTGATTTTCAAATTATTTTATAGTACTCGAACCAATAGAGGTGTATCCAAATAAGAAACTTAGTATTAATGCCGGTGGTAACTGTAAATTGTAATTTGAATATGGTACTACAAAATTCAGGAATTCTCGTATTTACTCCCAGGACTTTATTTCGAATTTGACCATGTCAATGATGAAACAGTTCTTCTGAGCCAAAAAACGACAAACATTTGGGTTCTTTTTATAATTGATAAATTTAAAGTTACATTATGGGAGATAAGATAAAGAGATGGCAGTTCTCACTACAATAGTTAAAAACTAGATAGTGTAAAGATAATTTGCTGAAAATTTCAGTCAAATTGATTCACTATTAGCCGAGAAAAAAGCTTTTGAAATATTCATAGCCTCGGTCATCATTACTCAAATCATTAATATAAACAGCATAGTCTCGATTATCCACTTGATTGATTTAATTATCAACCGCCATTAAGCGGCATATACGATTTTAATCTGCCAACATCGAAGGCTAGTCTTGACATAAAGAGTTTATTATAGTCTGAATATGTTAATTAATGTCTAATTGATTATTTAGATAACATCTCAGGCTTAAAGAAAGACCTGTAAAAATCAGATTTTGCTCTTGCATAATGCTATTTTAATGTCTAAGATGTCACCTGCAGTTGGAGTCCAATAAGTTTTAAAGATATGAAACCCTCTCCCGACACTAACAGTATAATGTATACCAATTCAACAAGACTTCATAAATTTCAACACATTTAATAGGAAGACCACTCTAAAATATATTATAAATTTAAACCCATGGGTTTAAATTTAAACTCGTTATTAAGCCCCTTGATAACGACAGGGCTTATATACAAGGATTCCTGGTACCTGTCAGCATAATTTTATATTGAATGGTAGTTTGAGGTAGTTCTGTGTCATTGAAAAAGTAAATGGTAACCCCACACCTTTGATTTACCTGATCAATTTGGATGACATAGCTGATATTCCAAATTTCAGCTTGATCAGAGTTACGGTTCCTGGTCCTTGATGGATTGCCCTTCTAGCAATTCCTATTTTAGCAATCTTGACAAAAAAGTGTTGATATATGGGCATTTGCATTATAAACCAGATTTCACCAAAATCAAAGGGGTATTATTTTTTTTTTAACTTATTGGGAGATTTGACGCGGAATGACCCTTTTATACTAACGCTTCTACTTCTATCGTCTTTTACTGTCAATGAAGTTTTTATAAATGTTTTAATGAAAATTATATAAATGTTTTAATGAAAACTATATAAATGTTTTATATGATATATATTGTGATATTTCTATTGTGATAATCTGACATCAGTAAGAGATCACGGTGGCTAAGTGGATATGGTGCTGGCTTGCTAGCCTGGATGTCAGTTGTTTGATCCCAGCATTTTCTGAGAAAGTTCATCCAGATTTTCTGGCGTAATTCCCCCTTGTCAGTGATGCAGGACGAAGGGCCTGACAAGGACAGCTATCTGATCATTCGGACTGGACGAAAAAATGGTCTCGTGTACAAATTGGCATGCATGTAAAAGATCCCATGGCTGATGGAATTCGATATAAGAGTAGGTCGTAGCATCGCTGCCCGGGCAAAATTCCCCTCATAGCACACTGTATGGTGTATGCCCGTCTTCATTAGCCCAGTTCGGAACAGAACAGTAGGACGCTAAACTCCATTTCATTTCATTTCTGACTTCAGTGTCTTTATATGTTCCTTCAAAAACTTTATATCTAGATAGTAATTTGATCAAACATCAGTGAAAATATACAAGTAATAAATGTCTACTATGGGTTTTATTTAAATATTAATATCTAGGAATCACAGGAGTGTAATAACTGTGTAAGGCTAACAAAGGGTAATGCTATCCATCATGTTGTTTCTAATGAATGAAATTGCATGTCACATGATGAAACATGGTGACGATTGTGTAATCAAACAATCATGTGACTTCTTGATTGGCTACTGAATTCTTCAATCGAACAAATGCTCCTGCGAAGCGGAGACACTAGGCAAATATATCAATTAAAGCGAATCATTCGACCAAATGACAGTGGACGCACTAGGCCAATCATTCGGCTAGTATGTCCACCGCTTTATACTTAAAGAAACCAAGTGTGCAAGTTATGAGGGAGGAGATGTGCAAAATATTTTGGGGTTTACAGTTTACACTCTTGAGATTATATTTGATCTTGCCTTAATTAATTCACTTTTTTTTATGTAAAAATATAGATGTTGTAATGATTTATTTGTAGTAAGTTAACAGTTATTTGATGTTCATTGATGGTTGTTTTTTTATAGACACACTTGCAAATATGGTTGAATATTGTCATCAGTAGGCTTATTTCAAAATCTAGTCTGTCAAACATTTAATTATTACATTTAAGTTTGAATATGTCACTGAAATTTGACCAAATTAACACCATAAAGGTTTACCATTTCTCATTTTTAGTGGAGCCCATCAAAAGTCTGTTGCATTACCTCTGTCTCTCTGGGGAACATGTGGCTAAGTGGGTAGTTTGTGTGTTAGGTCCAGATTTTCCATCGTGGTTTCCCCTTGTCGTTCGGATGGGATGAAAAACCAGGGTCCCGTGTACACATTGGTGTGCATGTCAAAGATCCCCTGGCAGTTGGAATTCAATATAAGAGGAGGTTGTAGCGCTGCTGCCCGGGCCAAATTCCCCTAATAGCACACTGTATGCCGTATACCTATCTTCATTAGCCCAGTAGGATGTTAAACCCCATTTCATTTCTGAATGTCAACAATTCCTTGTGATAAGATAAGCATGGCGCCACATTTGAGCTACACTGTTACAAAATCTGAACATATATTATATATTGTTGTCCCCTTCATTAATATTAATAGTCTAACTATGATTTCTGGCAAAAACTCTTGGCAGCAATTGTTCGTTAGATTTTAATAGGTAGGACTGAAAAGTATGCTGCTGGTGATTGATGGCTACATTGCCTGACAAACTTATTTTATTAAAACTTGAATAAATATAAACATAAGCAAGAACCTCTAATCATAAATTTCAAAAGCATTTTGTGTTCTTTTCCCTAGATATAAATAGTGGTGTTAAATCAACGATTGTGTTGTTGCTTATGAAGTAAAAGGATGCGATATAGGACTAAGTTCATTATGGAAAATTTCAAAAATTACTTGCTAAGCAGGATTTTATATTTCAGAGCTAACATTGATGACTTTGTTGCTGATGAGTGTATTAAGGGGACTGGCAAGCATCTGTCTAAGTCTATTTGTGTTTGTTTATGTGATGTAATTAAATATTGTTTCATAATCATATTTGTATACATAATATATGTAAATTTGACATTAATAGTTTCGTATTTTGTCAATATTTGCAGCATTTTATTTGTTTAATAATAGTGACTTCTTTGGGGTTTTGATTGTTTATGATCATATTAACATACAGGTATAGAATTTCAATTTATATATAACATTGTGCTAAATGGACAGTTTCTATAATTTTATTTGCAACAGTATATCGCTTGTTAAACATGCATTAGGTAAAGAGTCAAATCTGCCCATTACAGGTCTTTTTTCTGATTTTAAATGTATGAATTATTATTGAAACATTAACAAGACAAGCCATAATCAACTCTCTAGACCATTGGATGGCTTCTATTTCAAGTAAATTAGAACACATCCATTTAAGTGTTCAACGATGGAATAGATATAGTGTTGCGTTTGATTAGAGATAAGCCAACTAGGCTACACACTGCTATTCTGAGTGGAAATTGTTGTTTTAAATTTTGATTTGTCAGTAGTCCGTCTACCAACCAATCACTAGCTGCCAATATTGGACCAAATATGTTTACATAACGTTACGTCATGACTCACGATTTTATTATGCCTAATTAACCCGTGCATAGCAGAATACTGCAGTAAAACTAATTGCGTGACAAACGAGGCTATCAAGTCGAATGAAATGTAAACAATACTGTTTGGAAACGAACCTACTTTCACCGTTTTGAATACCTTAAATCACTGTCCAAAGTTTTAGGGAAGAGCCAGATTAAACGAAGGACTGTCATGTTGCTGTACTTAAGTGATAGTTTTCATTGAACGGAAAGAATAGACACACTCCCGCATAAGTTCAAGAAACAGACGCTATTCCAGCAATGGTCAGAGAGGGATTTCTCGGGCCATTGCTTCAGGAATATGCAAAACCTGATAACTGACAAAAAGTTTCAAATATTCATTTTTCATAATCTATTTTTTTATCTAATTCTTACTCAATGCCTCTTTAATGGTGTTTTTAGATTGTTTATTATTAACCTTAAATTAAAGATACATTATGGGAGATTAGATAAAGAGCTGGCAGTTTTCACTATAATAGTTAAACACTAGATAATGTAAAGGGAATTTGCTGAAAATTTCAGTCAACTTGATCCACTCTGAACTGAGAATTTAGCAATTGAATTTTTGACCTAGCCCCGATCTTCATTACTAAAGTTGATACGATAAAAAACATAGTCTTAATTATTCATTTCATGATTAAATATCCATTTCATGAATAAATGTTGAGCAGCAAACGGGATCTTAATCCAGTAAATCTCACAGTCTAGCGAGGAAATAGTCAGTTGATTATGATCATGATAAGTTAATTAATGTCTAATTAATAATTTAGATAACAATTCAGGCCTAAAAAAGACCTTCAAAAGGCAGATTTAGCTCTTGCATAATGTATGTTTAAGTTTAATAACATTTGAGTTTTCATAAGTTTTAATTTTTATAGTATTCCATTCTATTTAACTAATTGGACTGTTTCTCTGTATATTTAATGACTGTCATCTTTTTGCCGTAAACAAATAAAGTAATAATAATTTCACTATTTGTGCTTCTTATGACTTATAGATTGGGTTTTGAGATATATTTGAACACTTTGGTTTGAAGTTTGATGTGGATTGAAAGCCGATTAAAAAAATATTCTGGTTCTCAAACAATCCAGCATCACTTATGACTGCACATAAAATAGTTTACCACCAATTACAGGAAGGAACCCTGTATTAAAAAATTGAACTAATCAAGAAATGTGCCAGATGCTCAATTATCAAGTATGTAACCCTAATAAATTTTAAGTCAATCATAAATGATGCATGGTGTGCCTTGAAATCCAATGATTATAAGCAGTCAGTTGGACCAGTAATGATCATTTGACAAAATAGAAACCTCAGATTTTTGTAAAGTATTGTCGGAGATCCCATATATTTTGGGGGTATGTCAAATGGAAGTCTTAAATATATATAAGTGTTCATCTCTTAAAAAGATCTGTGCTGATTTAATCAAATTTGGCTAATTTTTTTAAATGTCTGGCCGAATCAATACATGTACATTTTATTTTTTTTAAAAAAAGTATTTCGGTGAACATATGCACCATATTGCTTATGTTTAAGAATATGTTAACAAGCATACAAACAATTATGGTAGCGTAGAATGTCTCAACCATAAATCAGGGGTTTAATTAGTTCAGCCCTGAACGTCGGTCTCATTACACTCACCCTGACCGTTCAGGGACTGGCCTATTCAATCAATGTCGAAAATGATTTGAACCCCAGTCAATTTTACTGAGCAACTTTTCACTGCGAAACATCGGAGTGTCAATCCGTGTGGACGTCTGTACACTGTAAAGGAACATCTTAGTGACAAAATAAGACCTTGCTTTTCTCGCTAGACTCAGTATGAGCGAAACAACACGCTGTTTAAAATACGTCCCCTCCTATCAAACTACCCTTTCGCCACCATGACACAGCGTGTTGTGATGCTCATACTGACTCTAGCAAAGTGAGCAAGGTCTTATTTTCTCACTGAGATGTTCCTTTACACTGTACACACGCCCACACGGAGTGACACCCATCGTTTAGCAGTGAAAAGTTGCCCAGTAAAATTGGGGGTCAAATTTTTTTTGACATTGATTCATTGATTGAATGGGCCAGTCCCTGAACGTTCAGGGTGAGTGTAATGAGACCGACGTTCAGAGTTGAACTAGGGTTTAATATGTCAAGGAGGACTGAAGGAAGGAGATATGTTCTTAAATCTGGGAAAGGCCAGATATTTAAAACTAATTGGATCATGTCTCTATAGAATTGTTAGTGATACTGTATGATAAACCTAGTATTGAAATAAAATGAAACCAAAAAAAATTAAATGTTTTTTATTTGTTTTACTGATACGGAACTGCACTGTTAGTTTTGAGGTAATGAATTCCTTTAGGCTTTTGAGCAATCTGATTAAAATACAGATACTACTTTGTTTCGATTTTTATACTTCAAAATCTGGAAGAGTTGTAAAACCCACGTTCTGGCTGATGTGAGGGATTAGCCAATGAAACGGTCTGTTACAGTGAAATTATGGCTTAAGGACCTTAAGTTACGGTGCACTAGAAACATAAACGCTGATTTGTTAATCAAATGTCTGACATCATTGGGTAAAAAGACCCTTGCATGACCCCTGGTGTACGACCTTCCAGTACAACTGGTCAGATCTTCATGAAGTGTAGGCCATCGAAAGTATAAAAAAAAATAAAATGAAATATACCCGATGAGATTGGCTTTTGAGCCATGTATGTGGTGCATTCTGTGTATAGTAGTATATGCTGCAATAGCCCATTGGTTTTCCACTTAAACCAATCTAATCAACAGATCTTAAATTTATAACGCTAGGTATTACAATATATACTATTAATTAATGAATGTCATTGATGATGTTGATATAATGATCTGGAACATCGGTATTCGGTCAATTATCACTTTTTGACATAGTACTTATGTTTTAAAGTATTATTTAATAGTATAGCATGCTGCATTTTCAAGAAGGTATGTGAGCTTGAATGAGAACAAGTCAACAGTAAGGCTGATTTCCCTTGTCAAAATCCCCAAATAAATAGATGACACATAAATTAATCGCATATTTATTTTTTTTCAAAAGTATCAAGCAATCCAACAATACATTAAGTTTCATCATTCTCTATACATTAGATAGAATCAGATTATCTTGTCCCAAAGCATCGACCAATGAAATCGATTAGCTCTGATTAGATCCAGCTTGATTTAATCATTGAACTCTGTCAAGTTTAAGCATTCTACCTCAATTAAAAGCAGATTGCTTATCTCAGATTGCTTATCTCTGCTTACTGTAAGAAGAAAGGGTTCATCATTGAACTCCATCAAGGCATTCACCTAATGAACGCATACACCAAGTTTAAACATTCTAGCTCAGTTAGAAGGATAGTTATTGTGTTCCAAACTCTCTGCCAATCAAATTGCTTATCTCTCTGCTTAGTCAAGGTATTGATGTAATGAAACTATACACCAAGTTTCATCACCCTCATTTAATTAGAACCAAAGTTATCGTACCCCAAAGCATCAGCCAATCAAATTGCTTATCTATGCTTACCCTAATCAGAAAATGCTTATCTTCGAACTCCATCAAGGTATTGACCTAATAAACACATACACCAAGTTTGGACATTTTTAACTGAATTAAAAGGGGAATTATTGTGTTCCAAAGTCTCAGCCAATCAAATTGCTTATCGCTCTGAGCAAAAAAAATGATCATTATTGAATTAGTCAGGCCATTTGAAAATTCTACCGTTGGCGATGACTAACGTATATGGATTTTTTTTCAACATCTCTATTGGTATTTTTATTTAAACATATTTTATTGATCATAAATCATCAAAGGGATGAGAGACAAGTGGATTCACTTACAAAGCTCTTCTCCCTACAAATACATGATAATAATACATCAATATTAAAACACTATACATGCAAAAAATATCAGTTTATATTATTCAATTATATCCATAACTATACTTTTATAATAATAGCTGTATATTTGACAATTTTTGCTACAGATTTATATTTTTAACTTCAGTTTTAATATTTATAACTACAACTTCAATAACCATAAATTATAATATTACTAAAACTACTATTTAAATAATTATAGCTACAATTTTAATAACTGTAACAGCAATTTTAATAATTTTAACAAAATTTTGATTAAATTTATATTTATAACATTACAAAAACTTAAATTTAATAAATGACTTGTGCATGGATTCTTATATTTACGTTTTATCTTTCTAATTATAATGCTTTTTTATTTTCTTATTTACATTTAAACTATACTATTTACAATACAATGGTTACAATATGGTACACACAATGGAACTGTGCGATATATATAATCATAATAAATTAGCAAATACATATTCAATGAATGACCAGCTAAAACGGTTGAGAAGTGTTACGCTTATCATATTTCCCGCCTTCTGCCTGAACCGGATGTTATGACTGCCATGCTGTCAAGACTAGACATGCGCGCGGTCTAGTTAACATACGTCATTGAGTATCTAGATCCAGCGTTGTCGTTGTGAAATGGCACGTTTGATACCTGTTTTATGCTTTTAGATTAAATATCAGGAATTTATGACAAAGATATGTGGGTATTCGGTTATGGTTCACTTATATGGAAAACAGATTTCCCATATGAAACGAAATTGGTTGGTTTTGTAAGCGGCTTTGCCCGTCGATTTTGGCAGGGAAGTGAGGACCACCGTGGAGTTCCAGGCAAGGTGATTCAATCAAGCATAAACAAATTATCAATTCTATTTTCTATAGGCCTATAAATAAAATTATGTAATCTTTGTTTAAGACATTTTGATCGACCAATGATTAGCTAAAATGATTTGCATTCAAATTCAATCAAATTTCATCTTGTCTAATTCAAATTGATTATCCTAATCATTATAAATCAACGAATTTATCGACCCGGATTTCCGACGCGATTAGGCTATTAATTGCACATTGACAAATCGCCAATAAATTTCAAACAATATATGCATGCAAACTGATCCCGCAGTGAATATTCGCCTGGCCGCTACAATCACTGATAAGCATGACATCGACGAGGCTTAATGAGTACGGCATATTCACTTTTTTACTCCGACAAATTAAATTCTCAAACATTTTTTTGAGGTAAAAGAAAAATAAATGAAGACGTTTGAAGTATTTGTAGTTAAAAAATATTTCCTATTTAGTGTAAATGGGTATTAAAATGAGTAAAATGCATCATTTTGCCCGAAGCAGTAAGGTGTTAAGTAAACATTGCACGAGCCGTTGAGCCAATCACTAACGCCGCATGTAGTCAACGCACATGTTGTGGACAGTCATTTGTTTCAGAGATAATTCGTAAGTAATTCTCTGTGAAACAGATTGATATGCATGGTCATGGTGTACCGTGTGTAACGTTAAAATGGACTTAATACTTCTAAGTACACGTGACCTCATATTTCAACTATCACAAGAACTATTTACTGAGCTAACAAACTCGTCAGAGTACTTTGAAATATACTGTCACATGACATCTCCACTCGAAATACAAATCCAGTTGTCGAGTCTATAAAAACGCCTTTTAATGAGGGGAGAAACTAAATAAGAGAGATAGATACTGACTGCATAGTAAATATATTTATATCCGTATTTTATACATGTACACCAAACTGTTGTCATTGCACTTACAGTCGGCATTACTATTATGTTTGTCTTATATTAACGTGAAATAAAATAAAACTGAAATTGAAATCAAAATTAATTAACATCATACACGTGTCATTCGTGGAGGGCGACATTAAAATTTGTAAATCGAATAGCCAATCTGCCAGGCGAGCAAATTTGAAGATTTGCATAATCAATTTGGTAAACAAACGTTGTAAAAAAACGAATGGCTAGGTGAAACCGATTTTGTTAATTTTTTGCCGTAATTGTGATTCGCAAATCGATTAGCTATATAATCTGTATCTCGTATATTGAACCACATCATAATAAAAAAAAATGACAATATTACTTGATACCGATAATAATCTGTGCAGTCTGGAAGATCTCTTTCTAAATAAACCCCAAAACAACTTATAACCAAGTACCCCCCCCCCCCCCCAAGGTCACAATAAAATAATAACAAAATCAACTCATAATGTTTATGACACTGTGAACACCCCCCCCCCCCCCATTCACAGCTTCTAGATTTTCTACTGGAGTACTTCAACTATTTAAAAATCAATGAGTTAATTCCGAGACATGTAACTTGCCAAAATTATACGGTTAACGCATAAAGCAATTTGTTGGATCGGCCAGCAATCTGTGCGCTGATAATTACATATACAACTTATACCTAAAACGACTGTAATTATTTCACTATCGTGAGAGTTTATAAGAATTATTTACTGTACAATGACTGGATAATTTTTTTTTTATATTTTACAGCCTGGCAGGGTTGTGACTCTTGTGCCTGATAAAAATGTAAGTTAACTGAAAGAAACAGTTACAATGGCATAAAAATGATATTTCATTATTTTGAGACGGGTATTTAAACTCCTTACACCTTAGATTTACTCAAATGATTTTCAAAATGAATGGGTTTTTTTTTGTTGTTGTTTCCTTCTTTTTTTTTGTCTTTTTTAAACACTTGATGACCTGTCTGCACAGGCACTTGAAGGGATTAAAATAAATTAAAATAAAACTTCTTACCACTGCTTAATGCACATATAGAGTAATGATAGGTTTATAAAGGAACTGGGTGACACAGACTTCTTTTGACCTATTTTCGGAATACTTCCGGTCTCGGCAAGTTGATTGCGGATAAATGATAGCGGTTCAAGTTTGATTTGTTATCAATAACAGTGTTAAATGACCAATTTAATTACATCGGAAGGTGAATAATAATCAAATAAAGTCTCGTTAGCAATAAAAATGACATGAAGTGTTAGAACTAGTGAGTATTGTGAGATGAATTCAGACGATTCATGGTATCTCAGTCAAAACAAAGATGGCGTAGTGACTTACCTTCTTGTATTTATTAAGCAGTGGTAAGAAGTTTTATTTTAATTTATTTTAATCCCTTCAAGTGCCTGTGGATGCACACTAGATTTTGAAGAAGCGAATTATGCAATTTAAGTACACCCCCCCCCCCCCCTGTATATTTCACAGGGGAACTGGCAAGTTGAACAGAAGTTTTTTATAATGGCTATAGGACCCACTATCGATGAAAAATTGATGAGCCTGTTTCCCGACAATGCAAGTGAAATTTTTCGGAGCTCTCCCGAGGCCTGTTGATGGCTCCACGTGGCTCGCGATTCCCCCCGAAGTTTCCTTTTGTCGCAGTCGAACCTGTTCCCGAAGCCATCCGAGGCTCATAAATTTCCATCGGTAGGAAATTTATTTGCATTATCTAAGTTAGTTAACCGAAAGAGCCTGTCACAACATTTCAACGATATTTGTATGTTACATCCAGAGTTAAGATTTTTGTTTCAATTCTTAGAACCTTGTGAATGTCTAAACGACGAAAATCATACTCTGATCTCTACGAAATTATCTTGTAAATGTCCCCACCCCGCCCCCGCTTTACGTACAAAAGAATAATTATTAATATGCAATAACCCCCTTGTCGACCACCAGATAATTTAGCTTCTGTCGGCGTACGTGTCCTTGCCTGGCAACCTATAGTTTAGTGGGTTTCCCCTTGTCAGCGTCTAGTAGTTTAGATTAAACGAAGAGCTGAAGCGCAGAAACACCTCTATTACATACTCCAATATTTGTTTACTATTATTTGAAACTTAATATTCTTGGATTTAAATTTTTTTCTAGGAGGTTGTATGGGGTGTGGCTTACTATGTTAATGAAAAGGATGCTGAGCAGGTGCGATCATATTTAGATTATCGAGAGAAAGACGGATATAAACCACATACTGTTCAATTCAATCCAACTTTATCTGAGAAAGAACCGTTCGAACTAATACTTTATATAGGCACAGAAGATAATCCCTTTTTTCTGGGACCAGCGCCAATTAAGGATATAGCTTCACAAATATACTATTCTGTAGGTCCGAGTGGTAAAAACCTAGACTATTTGTTAAATCTTGCTGAATCTTTAAGACAATTGGCACCACATGCAGAAGATAACCACCTATTTACCATAGAACAGGAAGTTAAGCATTTATGTCAAAATTCCAACCAAAATGATAATACGTGATGTTAAATTATTATTGCTAATAAATTTTTATCTTATCTTTTATTGTGTTTTATGAAGAGTTGATACCT
This sequence comes from Patella depressa, assembly GCA_948474765.1. Taxonomy (NCBI): domain Eukaryota; kingdom Metazoa; phylum Mollusca; class Gastropoda; family Patellidae; genus Patella; species Patella depressa. The sequence continues at coordinate 55,458,055 of OX419719.1, forward strand.
ATCATATAGTAATTAATTATACCATTTGTAGGTCTGCATATTGCAAACCAAGATCAGTGGTGGATTCACCAGGAGTTATCCTTGACATGCCATTTTTTATGAATTTGAATGAAATAAATGCAATATCTATACAATTAAATTAAATAAAATGAAAATAAAGTTAAAAAGGGGAAATCGGGTTTAACGTCCACTCGACACAAACTGGGTCATTTTGGGTCTAACATATGGTTTGATTTTATTTCAATAATTCGCTTGGTTCAATAGATCCTTTAGAAATGGGGTTTAATGTCCTACTATTCTGCTCCGACTTGACCAATAAAGGCAGTTATACGCCATACAGTGTGCTGGTATGGAAATCTTTCCTGAACAGCGGCACTACGGCCTACTTTTATTTTGAATTTAACTGCCAAGGCTTCTTTTCCATGGAAGCCAATGCGTACACGGGACCTCGTTTTTACATATCATCCGAACAACTAAATGTTGTTCTTTGTCCAAATATCCGTTGCACCATTAACAAATTGAAGCCGCGTCGGAAAATCCAGATTAATTTTTTAGACCTGAAGAATCCTGTGTTTCAGTATAAAGAAGTCCGATTTTCGATCTCGTTCTTTCCAATGCTGTTATTTAATTTCACTATTTTCGTGCAAGGATTATTTCATGCTCGTTACAGAATTGACTAGCCATTCGGATAGGAAGCAAACGCAAAGTCCACCTTTGAACATATTAGCTGGGATGTAAATGGACCTTTAGCTTTTGCAAGAAGTGTATAGCCAGAAACACCGCTGCAGGACACCTTCTTGCATCGAACACATAACCACTAACTGATCAGCATTAAATATTCGCTTGGACAGAAGGCTTTCGCAATACAGCCGAGAACCAGATTGACAATCACAGGATTATATTTATTAGGTACTATAGCAAACTAAACACGTGATAAGGACACCTAGAGATTGGTGGGAGGTGGGGTACATTAATGCAAACAGCCGAACAAAGGCATACAAAAAAATAAATCACCCCACCCCACCAACATTTTTTTTAGTTTAGGACACATGCAAGTTTTCTTTTATTTCCTATGATAAAAATTATCTTTGGTTTAACTTTGTTTATTTTGTTTACCATTATAGTCTATTTATAGTTTTAGTGCGTCTGCAAAGGTCTTAATCTCGCCTTATATCAGTAATAGTTTATGAATTATGAAATCTTTTGATGAAGTTTATAACATGGCCATTTGCTTCTGTGCACAACTCTTCAAAGAATCCTGTAAAAGTTTAAAAACATATTGGATCCTGTAAAAGTTTAAAAATATATTGGATCTTTGGAAAAGATCGTGGTTCATTTTTCAATATAAGTAATATATTAGATATAATGTTCTTTATATGGGGATAAAATCTAATTCTAAAAAAACTGCCTTAAAGATTAATTTAATTTAGTAATTGAACACATAAGAATAAGAGAGAGAGAGCGAGAGAAATTGGGTTTAATGTCCACTCGACACAAACTAGGTCATTTCGGGACTATCACATGGTTTAATTTTATTTCAATAATTCGCTTGTGCGTAGGGGTCTTTAGCAGTGGGAGGAAACCGGGGGGACCCAGGGTAAACCCACGAGGTTGGACAGGAGACTTTACTCCTTGTCACGTACGACCGGGGATTCGTAACCACGCTAGTTGCCACATTTACAGGCTTTATGATACAGTACGCCCCCCCCCCCCCCTATAAGAAAAAGAAGAGCCATGGGGAGTAAGACTCAGGTTCTCTCCAGGTGTTGGCCAGAAAGTTCATCGGGTATTTTCCGGCGGGGTTTCCCGTTTTTCAGTGGTGGAGTACGGAGAGCCTGACAAGGACAGCTGTCTAGTCATTGGGGTGGGTCGTAAAACCGAGGTACCGTGTACATATTGACGTGCACATAGGGATCCCTTGGCAGTTGGAATTCGATATAAGACTAAGTCATAACGCCGCTGTCAGGGCAAAATTTTCCTCATTGCATATTGTATGGCGTTTGCCCGTCTTCATTAGCCCAGTCGGAGCAGAACAGTAGGACTTTAAACCCCATTTCATTTCACATAAAGAATAATCACGAGAGTTCTGTTGAAAACATCCATGTTTTGTTCAGAACCGCAACAAGAGAATCATTGCAGACACTAACTAGGCCACTTCGAGGCGAAGATGTTCACTTAATCGCTTGGACATAGGGGTCTTACTCTTTAGCAGTGGGAGGACCCGGAGAAAACCCACGAGGTTGGACAGGAGACCCTATAGTCCATATCACGTACGATCAGGGAATCGAAAACAGGACAGACCATAAGTTGCAAAGCGCACGTGTTAACCATTCGACCATTGTAATTGACCGGATATCTGGCCTCACGATAAATCTGAATCACAAGTATAAGTATTTAATCAGCCTAGTAACAAACCTGGGAGATTGTAAAATCCATGAGGCGCACCTCGTATTAAAACAGTACTGCTTTCAACATGGGCTTCTCTTAGCTTCTGATTGTAGACTGAAACATGTAAAATATAGTAGTAAGTATGGTACACGATGCAGTATCATCCTTTTTGTTACCGGACGTCCTTCCAGCTTACTGAAATCATCGCCGAGTGCGTTAGTTGGGTTATCTGCGTGACCTGACCGTGTTTGTTTTAGCGTCCAACTTACTGAAAGAATCGGTGCAAAATTCGGTATTTGATAGAGTTTTCTGGTCTTTTGTTCAATTAGGGATTCAAAGTCAAATTTGCTTCATTTAATTTTTGGTTTTACCGACACCACAAATAAGACTTTGCTTTTAGCAGGCCCGCAGACAGTTCATCCCGAACAAGTCCGAGTGCTGTAAGATCCCAGATGTTTTTGGAGCGGCATATTAAATATCATACGGTTTAATTTGGAACTAGCCTGACAATAACACATTAAGAAATATATGCTTTACTTCAGCTGTCTATGACCGTGGCCTTTAGACAGTGCCACGCATATACTTACCATAACTACAATCACGTAATGGATCAAGTTGTGCTACAACTATTAATGCTGGAGGTAGGTTATATTGACTAATCTGTTGACCGGGATTATAACTGCTATCCCGTTTTTGCTTATCAGTTTTAAGAGCATTTTCCATAAACCTAAATTGAAACAGATATTAGTAAAGATGACACATTTCTCCATACCAGACATAGTGAATATTCTTAATTGCATATAATTTCAATACTCAATTGATGAGAGTGGATTATCCAGTAAACCAATTCCAGGTGCGGAAAAATTTGTTTTTTATTATTTTTTCTTGGTTTTCTAGAGATATCACAATCGGGGAAATGGAGCCCCACTCTCATCAGTAACCTAACTTTTTCTTGAAATGGTTTTAAAATAACGTACCAGTCAATTGATGACTGATTCAAACCCGGTGTTTCTGAAAACTCACTAAACGAAGGTAATGAACACGTCATATCTGTCATAGGGTAGATCAGAACCTTAAACAAAAGAATAATAGTTAGTTGAATATAGCGCAAGTGAAATGGCCTTTGACATCATGGTTATCTCATACATACTCCTCGCAGTGTTCATTTGATAAGAACTAATCCCACTTACCACTGCTGTAATGGACGCAAATTTCGGTTCCAAATTATGACTGGTCATAAACCGATTAACAACCAATAGCTATAACTGCGTAACAATATTACGCTATAACTGCGTAACAATATTACGCTATAACTGCGTAACAATATTACGCTTTAAATATGTTTATATATTAAGTTACCTATTCCGACGTGCACATAAAAGACCCCTTGACAGTTGGAATTCGACATAAGATAAGGCTGTAGCGTGGGTCTAGATATTAAAGCAAACTACAGATTTGATTAAACGTTCACGGGATGTAAAGAGGTCTAGCTCTAACCCACAATCTCGTCAACAATCACGTGCCCTGACCCTAGTTACATCTCACGACCTTGACAAAATCTGCAGACGGCTTTAATGTTTAGACCTAATCTTGTAGTGCCGCTGTCAATGCACAATTTCTCTCATAACACAATGCATAATGGCGTATGCCTGTCTTCAACAGTCCAGTCGGCGCAGAAAAAATAGTACGTTAAACCCCACTTCATTTCATTGCATTTACAGAATATCGGCATACCTTAAGGTGTAGGATGGTGGTTCCCAACCAGTGTGCCGCGACTCACAGGTGTGCCACAAAAAACATCCCAAGTGTGCCGTGAAATATTGAACGGCACACTAAGAAAATTCGAAAAACCACATGACCCTAATTGTGTATTCATTTGAGTATTCATGGTAAGTTTGTCATAGATGTGTATATGACTAGTCTGTGTTTACGATTGTATGCTGTCTATGACTTGTTATGTTTTTATTTTGCAAAATTCAAATATTTTTCCTATATATTTAGTCAGGTGTGCTGCCATATTTTCATGTGTTCCAAGGTTTGCCATTGGCAAAAAAAGGTTGAGAACCACTGGTGTAGGCTATAGTATGCACAATTTTGATTTTTTTTTCAAAAAACAATTAGGCATAATGTTATATATTGTAAGTAACTAGTCTTTCCCCACAAACCTGGTAATCTATCCCTTTAACGTCATAACAAACAGCAGCCGCTATCTGACCACCTCCACTGTCACCCATTACACCCAACTTACTCGAATTTAACGCACCTGAAATATACGTATTGTATTAACTTGTTAAATCCCCGCGCATCTTATAATAAATACATTGGCTGAGGTCAGAACAAAAAATTAGTGCAAGTGTTAGATGCATTATGCAAAAATAAAATCTGCCTATTACAAGTCTTTCTTTAAGCCTGAAATGTTATCTAAATTATCAATTAGACCTCAATTAACTTATCCAGATCATAATAAACTCACGATGTCAAGGCTAGCCTTCGATGTTAGCTGGATTATATTTAAAAATGCCGCTAAACGGCCATTGATAATTAAATTTAAGACTATGCTGTTTATATTTATGATTTTAGTAATGATGACCGAGGCTAGGCGAAAATTTCACCCGATTCGTTCTTGGCTCATAGTGGATCAATTTGACTGAAACTTTCAGCAAATTACCTTTACACTATGTAGTTTTTAACTATTATAGTGAGAACTGCCAACTCTTTATCTTATCTCCCATATTGTATCTTTAACCTCGGCCCCTTATTTGAGGTTCAGGTTAGGAAAAAGGTTGCACACTTTGGAAAATATATTAAATTTTAAAATTGAAACTCATGGTCATTTTCCATAATTATTGGTTTGTTCTGTTTACCCCAAAGTACATTTATTAGTAGAGAATTATTATATAATGCATCTGAAGCAAGTGGTTGAAACACTGTAATTATCTCCCCTTTTTGGCATAACACTTTATTTGAGGTTATAAATTAAGAAAATAGTTACATGTTGCATTACGTCATAACTATTTACGACCTCACCCAATGTATAGTTTGTCAGCATTTCGACACAAATTTTCTGTTGATTTATGATATGATCATGTTGTGTGTGCTTGCTCGTTCTGGAATATCACGTAAAAATTCTCATTGACAAAATACAAAATCCCAATACATCCGTTTTTTCAGTACGAATATAATGATGTTTTGTCCGGAAGACCCACGGCCGGTTTCGATATAAAAGAGATCGTAATCATGCTTGCATGGCAGCTCATATATTTAATCGTTACCGATTCGGCCTTTATTTAGATTCACCCATCTCAGTACAAGTTTGGCATCCTGGAAACAAGCAGGAACTCTGTGTTCTGGTCCCATTCGATATTCCACATTTACAACAATACAACTAGCATCGCTACAATAATACATAACAAATTATATAGAAGCAAACGAATTATTCACATGCAAAAATGTATGCAGGGCAAAAAGGTTTGTCCAAAAGTAAAAATATTGCTTATGATCAATACTAAGTATTACCCCCAAACGAATGAATTGTGAATGAAATGGGGTTTAGCTTCCTACTTCTCTGCACCTAGCCAAGTAATAATACGTGCAGACACCATAATCAGGGGCGGATTGGGCCATTTGTGATAGTGCGATCACCCGAAGGGCCGGTCGGACAAAGAATAATTTTGTCCAATTCGTCTAAAATGTGACAGAGATCATAATCAGATATGCCACCAAATCGCATATTTGGGGTTCATTTTTCAAAGTTTTCCTTGGGGAGAGCCCCAGAACCTCGGACCGGGCTCCGCGCGGTCAGTAAAAGGGGGCGTTCCACCCCTGACCATAATGTATGCTATTCTATAGGAGCAATTATTCACGGATAGCAATTGAATTCCAACTGTCAAAGATTCTTTTATGTGCACGCAAACGTGTACACTGGTCTCCGTTTTTCGCTCCATCCGAACGACTAGAACATGTTCCTTGCCGGCGCCCTACGTCCTGCATCACCCACGAGGGAAAATCGCACTGGAAAATCCAGGTAAACTTTCTCGGCCAAATATTGGTCGAACTCTGGTTATCGAAGCTGCCTTCCCCAAAAGTGTTGCTTAAATAAATGGTAGAACATCGCCTACGTGATAGTGACAGTTTTACGCACCGAGCAATACTTTTACATAATGTTTCCACAGTTCTTCTGGAACCAATGACTAGTCCACCACCGTGGAAATAAACCAGTATAGAAGATGAACTCTTATAATCTGACGGCGTATGGACATCTATAGGTATTCCTTCTGAAAGAGTAAAAGAGTGATATTGGCGGGCACTTTTTTTCATAATTAATTGTCAAGTTTGGAAAGTACTATGAATATATTTCTAATGAACACTGATTCCTGGTGTATAGTAGTTCAGGGGCATGTTCAGGAATTTGAGCAGGTGAGACAACTTAAAGTTTGGCGTGAGGTGTGGCGGATTACCCAAGAATTTTATGAAATAACTGTAAGACAACATTTCTGCTGAATTTGGTGCATAACTGTAACCGGTAGCATTAGAGGAGGTGAGGCCAAATTTTGCGCACATTTTCTTATTCGACGTTATTTCGATGCTTGTGACGAAGCAACGAAACATACACCCACAATCAGCCGAGTTGTTCGAACTTTACAAAAGAACCGGATAACAATTGTTTGAACACACTTGAGATTGAGCAACAAATGGGGATAACTCTGGAAATCATTGTCGAAAATCGTGGAATATCAATAGGATTTTTATTTTCAGAAAAAATATACGTAGGCGTGTGATAATGTGGGCGTGTAATAGTGTGGGCGTGTAATAAACATGGGCGTCACACGCCCCCCCCCCCCATCTCATAAAACACCAATTTTATGACTGGAATAGCAGTAAAACGCGTTTGCGGCCATCAGATATTCCATAATATTCTTGGGGGGGGGGCCATACAAGGTCAGCTCCGCTTCTTCGCCCCGCGAAGAAAATTGGCCGCAGCCCGTAAACCTGCTTCGGGCATTTCTAGTTTTGCTTCCTTAACTGTCATCGAGTCCTAATAAAACACTAATTTCACTTTTCTTTTAACTGAATACCACGAATTTGTACTGAGTTGACTATTGATTAAAACATTTTGTCTGGGGCCACTCTACTTTGTGAATGCAACTGCAACAGTGTGATTGGATGGAATTCAGAGTGGGATTTCGGTTACAGAACCATTGGATACTTTTGGACTTGCTCACACAGGCCAGAATAGCAGAAAACGCATTTATTATACGGGGGTTAAATATCCAAAATTTTCTCCGGGAGGGTGAGGCTCCCATAGCCCGCGACGACTGATTGGTTGTTTGGAATTCTGGGCAGCCAGGTAGGCTATATTGGAACAAATTGAAGTTGCTGTGGGTGTAAACGATTGATTGGAATTCGAGTCAGCAAGTCACCTTAATTAGGCTATATTAGAACACTTTGAAATTGCTTTGTTCATGGGCTGAAATAGCAGGAAAAAGTGTTTGCTGCCGTTCAATATTCCAAATTTTTCTTAGGTGGGGGTAAGCCACGCTTCTTCGCCTCTCGGGGAAGACCGGTGCCGCTGTCCGTAAACATTATAAACGTTGTATTGCTGTGATATTTTAGTTTAACCCCGTAAATTATGCCAAACAATGTTTACAAAAGACTGAGACTTTAAACAAAATTTATGGGGGTACCCCCCCCCCCCCTCAGAAGTTGCGGACACCCCCCCCCCCCCCCCAATATATATTTCATCACCGCTACGCCCCTGGAATAAAAAGAGTAAACTCGTTGTTATAGTGAATAATTGCTGAATAGAGCGATGATGGACTTGAAAAAAGATGGTTTTCGGTTCAATCAATCTACTTATTTACGTTTTACTTACATTATATATATATACTGTATAATAATCAATAATACACCAGATGTTTTCATATATATACCATAAACATAGAAATATATAGCTGGAGCCAATATATCATACCTGTGACATGGATTAGTCATCAAAACTAACACACAGCTCCACCATTTATAAACCATATGAACGTGCAATGTACATAATTGCAGAAACTTTCGCGGGGATTTTCGACTCCTAATCAACAGTGCCGTCTGGTTGTATAGTTTTTTCCTTAAATTTCGTTTTTCATAGAGCTGAACCTTCGTCCGGTCTCTCCCAATTTCGTATCGGTAAATACTTTCGCTGATTTCAAGGTAAATTGCTTTTTAAGACACCCATGCTTTTCATTGCAGTCACAGTTATTTTTTTGTATATTGGTTGATTGCACGCTAGTATTCATATCCGTTGCAATTATTATCGATTTCAATAAGCTTATTTTATGTCTCTAGTCAATAACAGTTCGCATCAATGGTTATTTAATATTATCTACAACTATACTATCCTTAAATGACAGATAGAAGTAGAGCCGTAGAGGTAACATTCATAATGATAAAGATACCTGTAAGAGTATTGAAGCGTCGCATGTAATAAATTAAGAAATTGTGTTGTTGTGAATGTTACACCTACTGTTTCATGCTATAACTATTATCTATATTAATATTCATTATGACATTTGATACGTATCTACTATATAAACAAACATCGACTGATATCAAATTTTAACTCATTTTGACTCGATCGTGTCAAATTTCCCAGATGTCTTTATCTTGAATAAGACCGATACCAACTTAACATTGCTCATATAGATAGAGGTTACGAAACAGCTGGAATATACGTTGAAAATGTGGTTTGTAAATTTTCATTTTTATAAAGCTCTATATTGTCTTTCAGAAGGAAGGAAATGTTTCATATTTATGTGTCAAAGTTTTGTTGATGTCATTGTGAGTGTACAAAGGAACATCCGTTTACGTTTATTTCCTTAGCGACCTCTATTCTCCTTGTGAACACTATTTATTCTTTAAATTTTATTTGCGAATCCTCAATTAAGAATTTTAGTTTTAAAGGGGCACAATCACATGCAAATATTTGTATAATGTCATATTCAAAATATCACCAGACTACGGTAGACCATTAAGGTCAACCAAATAAAAAACAAACAAGAAAATCTGATATCTTTACTATACGAGTCATTATCGACCTACCTAACTCATAATTACAATATTCATGCTCTCATTAAGACCGATACTGATAGCGACATTAAACTTATATGGTAATAATCAGAGTAATTATATTATTTTCCATTTGAGCGACCCCGATGGCCAGGGTCGCCTTGCGACGGATAATCTAACCATTTTACGTGTGTGTGCGACAGGAAGTAAGATCGATTGCCCAGTGATATGTTCCCACGGCTAAAGTGAGTTATTCAAATACAATTGCACCGTTTGTTAGTCCCGAAATGACCAAGCAAGTGTCGTCGAGTGAACTTTAATCTCTCTCTCTCTCTCTCTCTCTCTCTCTCTCTCACACACACACCCACACACACACACTCAAAGACACACACTTTAATCGATACGAGTTTCAAATTATAGGTCCACTTAAAAATACATTTGGTGTGAAAGATAATAATAGAATGTTACTACATTTGTGTACCTGTTGAGTACGGTGAAGGACAAAAATACTCTTCGGTCGTTCCATCAAAATCTATTGTTCCAGCAAACTGCTCTGCCTTGTCTAAAGACGATTGCCTGGCTTCTTCAACTGTCAGTGTTGCCACTGGTCGGCTTCCTTGCTCTTCTAGAATTTGAAAATATTCCAAAGTTTCATGGTGTATTTTGTATTTTTGTCCAGCCGCTCCCCAACGTGTAATATCACCCATTATGATATCTTTGTTTCTTATCAGTACAATATTTATGACCTTAAAGTTGCTGGTTACTGTTTATAGTCAGTTCCCCTACATTGTATCCCTATTCACCAGGTTATACTATAACTTTTGTTTCGCCAACATGTCTAGTAATTTCATACCACTATTATTATACTGTAGAGTGGCCTGGTGTATTTATTGTTATACTATTGTTATGCTATGTTTGATGAAGAGTGGTTTGATGTATCTATTGCTAAGACGAGAGTGGTTTGATGTGTTTCTTATTAAACTGTAGAGTGGTTTAATGTATCTATTTTTATACTATAGGGTGGTTTGATGTATCCATTGTTATTCTGTAGAGTGGTTTGATGTATGTTGATGTATCTATTTTTATACTATAGGGTGGTTTATTGTATCCATTGTTATACTGTAGAGTGGTTTGATGTATGTTGATGTATCTATTTTATACTATAGGGTGGTTTGATGTATCAATTATTATACTGTAGAGTGGTTTGATGTATGTTGATGTATCTATTTTATACTATATATAGGGTGGTTTGTTATACTATAGGGCGGTTTGGTGTATCTATACTGTTACATTGTCTTCTCAACTTCGTGAGTTTCCTCCGGGCACCCCGGTTTCCTCCCACTGCTAAAGACCCCTACGCACAAGCGAATTATTGAAATAAAATTAAACCATATGTTAGTCCCGAAATGACCTGGTTTGTGTTAAGTGGACGTTAAACCCCATTTCTCTCTCTCTCTCTCTGTTACATTGTATATTGGTTTGATGTCTCTTTTTGATGAATATATCTATTCTAATGAGATACAGTGTAAATTATACTGGTGACGGTCATCTTCGACAGAAGGTTTGACTTTGCTTTAACTCTATAAAGTGAGTGAGGGGTAGCCCAGATAACGAGTTTATTATTGAATGGACACAATGAACGATAAACACGATTTGTACTTCATAGTTTTGCATCAACGTTTCTATTGGGGCCAAATCTTATGTATGTGTATACGTATACTTTTGAACTTATTAGCCTGGAACATATAAGACATAAGAAGATCAGCATTGATATCCCCGGGCTATATGCAACAATAAATGTTGACGTAATTTAATAAAGTCGCATAAATATAAAGCATATATTTGTCATGTCACGCGTGTTCGACAAAGGGCATTTCAATGTCGTTAAAAGGATATGTTTGAGTTACCTGTATAATGAACATAAGGGTCTATATATAAACTCTAAATACTATATCTTAAACTCTCTTGTCACAATCTATACGGAGATCGTATCTTGTACCCATGTACTTATATAAATGCATTAGAGGCTGACAAACTTTCTTTTCTTACAAGGACATATTTAATTATTACTGAACGTATAAGATAAGGTACGTACATGTGTATATACCCACATTAAGAATTGCAGACAACCGGAAATATTTATATAATTCACTGTTGGAACAAACGGCAACTAATTGTTGTGTTTATTTTATTGAATTCAGTTGATTGATATTGATTTTTAAAGCATCTTAATCAAGATGCGTGTTTGTGCTGGCTAGTAGAAAGATCGATCAATATCGGAAGCTTACGCTGCCCATTCCATAGATTGGGCCTACTATATGCATATGTTTGGTAAATCGTACCTGTTTATTTGGCATGCTGTCAGGTATACTTGACATGTCTTTGTTTATAACATAAATAAGAAATATATAAGTCATTATATTTTAGTATAGGTATCGTGTTAAATGTTTGCGCAATATTGATAAATTTTTATGGGCTATTTTTATACCCTGTGTGAATAGGTATAATAGCAGAGGTTATTCATGGGTTTTTCTTTATTTAGTAAGTCAATAACAAACGAGCCAATATGTATATATATTATAAACATCTATTAACACCGATGTATTTCCATTATTGACCTGTTATAATAAATCAATAATGGTGACATGCTTTGATAAATACAAAGACGTTTTTTTTAATAGTTGATCTATCTGTTTAATATTAATTAGTAATGGAGGATAATCCGTATTGATATAGACTCGTCCAGTGTTCTTAATGCAGGTAATGAATATATATCTTTGGTAGATTAATGATTAATAATGATTAATACCGATGACACTGTCTTCGATTTTCTATGTATAACTATAGCAACTGGCGGTCTGTGTGTATTTGTCTTTGATGCCACGTTATTCTAATTTGCAGGCACCGAGAGAGATTTGATTAATAGAAGGAATAAAATACACTGCTGTTGATAAAATAAACATCTAGATGTGGATGAACAGTGGATCCTGGGCACAGAGCCTCTTATCGAGATTTATACCGTCTGGATTTACTGAGGATCAACCTACCCAAGTTATCAGGTGTGTAACTCTCTGTTTAGACAGGTAAACGATATTAAAGGATTTCATTAACATGTTTAAGGGTGAATCTTGCGTTTTGATTGGTCAGTTAGACACCGTCTATTGGACAATACCACCCCTCTGTTACGGGTGTTAATGTCTAATAGACATGTCTTGAGATTTTATATAAGAACCCCTCTAAATGCGAAATAGGAAGTGCTTATCTCCTAAATATATCGAAAATAATTAGGAGAAATGATTATGTTATGCATATCGAAACCTAGCTGCATCACATTTATTCAAGTACGAGACGCATTACTTACAAATTTTCCTATTATAAATTAATGATTATACATAATTTCTTGCTGTTTGTAAGTTATCTTTTGCTGGGAGACGATGAGTAGGCGTGTTTGTGTGGCGGGGTGGGTGGGGTCCGACCTCAGGCGTATTGAAATAAATAGTTCCTTGTCCTATAGCTCTTATACAATCCCAATCTGTTTCACAGAATATTCACTGCTGATCAGAGTGATACAATCCTGTTAAGATCAGATAATAATTCATTTTTTTATTATTTTTACATTTGTTTGTATGCATTTGTAATTTAACCCGCTTTTAATAATGTTCTACATGCTACGATAGTAAATTTACTTCAGACCAGTTTGCTTCATTTTTCCACAAATAATTTACTCTAACCCTAAATACGCCCGGGTTTTTAAAATCCCACAAAGTTCGCCATAAAACACAGCATGTATACCATTAAGTTCATTTGTTCTGAATAAGACAATATACAATAGTACAAACGCATTTCCATTATCGTTCAAGGGACAAAGCATAAATTTACTATCCACTGTCGACTAATTAAAACATTTCTGAATCAAAATATCTCTTTAAATAAATAAATATGATATTTTCCTAGTGATATTAATAGGACTTGCTTATAGTATACTATTTGGTAGTTAAGAAATTGAAAATAGGGTAAATCTATAATATTTGAATATAACGTCTCTGATATACCGCCACGCTGTCTAAACACCTGCAACATAATTAACATCGATATACAATTATGCAACAAACTTAGATTATGCATGCAGGATCACTCAAATGTCTCTTAAGAATTATGCATATGTCTCTTTAACACGTTGTAATCTTCCTTTGTTCATTTTCTTGGCGCCGACGCTCTTCTATTAACGATGGCTGCAATGACGTCATTGTCGATTTATTGTTTAAATAGTAGCCTACGTACGTGCAGTTTTTATGTCATATTTTACCGATTTCTGACTTATTATTTATTTTTACTCAATTGACAGACCATTGAATATGAGACTACCAATATTATTCTTTATTCTATAATTTCCACCCTAAAGTCATATAAATTGTTATAATAAAGTATGACAGATCGCTTATCGTAATTGCCTGAAGAGAGTTGACAATTTTCTAAATTAGATTCTTTTCTTAGCTGTAACTGCATTGCTTTAGTAAAGTGTTGAATATATGAGAACACGTGTGAAAACGAAAACTAGGTGAAGTAAATTATAAAGTAGCCTATACTGTCAACTGTAATGGATCTTTGTGGACAAGCGATTAACTAACCAGTTAATAAAAATAACCACTTTTGACAAGAATGACCATATAAAATACTGACAGGCTCTTAAACTAAAAAAAGGGGGTTAGCAAACCTGATGTTCACTGAAGCATTTCGTCAGTGAAAATCTCTAGTCTCTACTGATGCTAATAACCACCCAAGGACTATCGTCGCTTCAGTTATAGCAAGAACATTGAATAGAATACAAAGAAGTTTACTTTAACCGTAGCAGGTAGCCATTCAAATGAAGGTAGGTTTTGTGTCCAGTGGTACACCGAATACATTAGGTGGAAACAGCTTCACGCTGGTATATTTTACCACCATTGTATATATGATATATATCTTCAATTAAATGACATAAAAGTCGATATTACATGTTATTATATATGGTATATTCAATATACCTTTATACGCGCCTGCTGTAGTATCAGAACGAAAACATACACACAGAAAGTCAATTTACGTGTAAATCTAGCGCGCGCTTAGTTTGTTTTCCATCCTCTTTGTTGTATACCGGTCGTATGTATACTTAGATATAATCTACGATAGGCCTTTAAGCAGCCATTCATTAACATCAGTGTAATTACATGTTGCGTGACGCAGAGGTCATCAAAGTGATACATATTTGGTTACCAGTTTAAGTGGGTTTTTTAAATTGTGTTTTGTGCTTTTACTACAGATATGACCTAAATGATAACTCTTCCTCGGTTGACAGAGAGGACGTTGCTTTACTTGGTGATGTGATTCTTGATGAAGGAACATCGGTGGACCCAGAACCCACGGACGGTGTTGATGATAAGGAATTACCCAACGAACATATTAACGGATGTCATTCTCCAACGTTACAAGAGCGCCAAGTTTTGCTCAATTTAAGTAATGCTAAGCGATCCACTAGACCAACATCGTTAACAGCACCAAGAACTCAGCATAAAGATTCTCCATCTGGAAATGACACTTTAACGCAGAATTTGAATTCTGATAAAACTCTTCCGAAAAAACGACACCGGATTGTTCACGAATACCATTCCTCGCAGGTTTCGCAACAAACATATGATCATAATCAGAATATACTAGTTCAGGATAATATTTTAAAAGTCACGCATTCACAGGAATCGGTTAATGAGGATTTAGAATCGGGTTATTTTTCCTTACAGGGCACTCCTAAACACTCCACGGTTTCAGACAATTCCCGAAAGACTCCTATCACATCGTGCAATCCAAATGGAGTAAGCTCCCAAATTTGTTATAGACGTTATTTGACTTCTAAACGAGTGACTCGCAAAATACGTGTAGAAAAGGATAACCAAAGAAGACATTCGTCGGATCAGGGATTTGCCTTTCTCACTCCAGAAAGCAAAGCGAAAATATTGAGCATTCGTCAGAAATGGGAAAAAATAACTAGTCCGGAATCGACACAGAATAGAAGCTTAAACTTTAGCAGAGACAGACACCCAAACTCTAGAGAGTTTTCGTCTTTGAGGAAGTCGCCATCAGCAGAATCGTTATCCTCGTGTCAAAGAGTGTCATATTTAAGTAGTGCTAGACCTCTGAGAGTTTCGGTTTCTAAATTAGATTCCGATAGGACAAGGGACCAGGGGTCATATACATCAACCGAGTCCCATCACAAACAGCACGAAACAAAACCCAAGATGGATGCTGTGACAAATTTTTCAAAGCTAAAGAACAAATATTCATTGCCCGAAGAGACAATATCCTTCTTGGAACAAAACAATAATGTCTTGGGTAAGAAATCTACCGTTGCTGAACGGAGAGCTCTGTACGAACAGCAAACAGAATTATATGGAAAACGTGTAGAATTCGATGGGATTTTTAAACATTTTATCGCCCCTAGTATTAAATGCAAAGGTGAGTAGTTGAACATATCGAATGTTTTGTAGATGCGAATGTATAATGATATTTGATGTCGTGAGTGTGTGTGGAGAGAGAGAAATGGGGTTTAACGTCCACTCGACACAAACTTAGTCATTTCGGGACTAACATATGGTTTAATTTTATTTCATTAATTCCCTTGTGCATAGGGGTCTTTAGCAGTGGGAGGAAACCGAGGGTCCCGAGAAAACCCACGAGGTTGGACAGGCGACCCAACTCCTTGTCATAACCAGGGATTCGAAACCACGCCAGTTGCCTAGTGTTTGTGGAACTATTTGATGTAGACAATTGTATATTGTACTGTGAGAAACTGTATATTGTACTGTGAGAAACTGTATATTGGCTGTTTGAACTATTGACGAATGTGTATTTAGCGTTTAAATGAGATTAGTGTAGACGAATGTGTATTTGACATATAGTTTGTCAAACTTTTAATCGAATGTTTCCCGTGTAGAAGCACGGATATATTTGATGTTATAGGTGCGACCAGAGCGCGACGGGCTGTTTATCGGATGTTTGGTGTAAATGAATATGAGAAATTGTTATTGAATGTTTAGTGTGGACGAATGTATATTGGAGGTTTCTTGTGCATGGGAGTTGTCTGAAACCCGATAATATTTATGTGGTAACACCTATCCATACGGAATCTGTTGCATGACAGATGAGCGTTGTTATAACCTAGTTCTTTATTTTGATTTTAAAGTGGCGTTATACATGAACTATACTCTCTAGACATCGGATGGCTTAGTTATTGAGGGGATTAGACAATGCCCGTAATGTTTGCGTTAAACGATAATATTCCTTTGGTCTGTTTATGACAATCGAGAATGTAAACGTCAGGGGTAGTTTCCACCTGCCAACCATGACTATGTCTTTTCATAACTCAGATTCTTAGAATAAAGTTATTTGACCGAAATGTATATACTTATCATTTTTGTATTTTTTTTTTATATTATTTGTTTTATTTTACAGAAGGTTTGCCAGTTGATGTTATCAGGCCCACAAAACTGCCTCAGGTACCGACAATAGTCATTTACTTCCATGGTGGTGATTTATCCACTGGTTCAAGAAGAACGTCAGAAGATTTCTGTAGATATCTCGCCAAGTAAGTATAAGGTTTCTTCCCGAAAGTCCTGGCATATCAAATTAATGAAATGTGTGGGACATCTGATTCGGCGTATAACATTTTTGTAATATCATTTTCTATAGGTTTATAGAAGTATGTGGTAATATTACTACCGCTCAGCTTTATCAAGAATTAATGAAATTTATTAATGCTTCAGTGATTCTATGGGGTTTTTTTTATATTGTCCACATAACTAAATAAAAAAAGCTTATAAGACGGTATTAGTTCAGGCCAGATAGTTTCATGTAGACCCGTACTGCACAAATAATATTGGTGTTTGTGACTATAACGGGTTTATATTCCAATAAATACCCCATATTTATACCGTTTGTTAGAAACTGTACACTAAAACATATGTAAGTTCCCATCAGAATGTTGATGCCAAAGATGTAGACTTCTTACTTGAGACTATCGTGTCATGTGTTCAAACAAAAAGTTCATCCAGATTTTTCGGCGTGGTTTCCCCCGTGTCAGTGATGCAGGACGGATGGCCTGACAAGTACAACTGTCTAGTTGTTCGGATGGGACCAAAAACCGAGATCCCGTGTACACATTGGTGTGCACGTAAAAGATCCCCTGGCAATTGGAATTCGATGTAAGAGTAGACAGTAGGGCTACTGCCCGGACAAAATTTCCTTCACACTGTATGGCGTATGCCCGTCTTCATTAGCCCAGTTGAGGAGCAGAACAGTAGGACGTTAAACCCCATTCCATTTCCAACAAAAGTAATGTTGTTTTGTTTTCTTGTGGATGGTCAACATGGTAGAAGTTGTATCATTTGCTATAAAATGACACCCATAGGCTACTACTATTGCCTGTGCTCGTATATTTTTCAGAAGTGCCAGGTGTATTGTAGTTAATGCTGAATATCGTTTAGGACCCGATATTAAATTACCTATGCAGATCGATGATGCAAAATGTGTTGTCAGATGGGTGAAAATGAACAGAGGGTTATTAGGTATGTATGAGTAACAATTAAGAAACGATAACCACGAACTTATAGGGTACCAAAGGAAATGGAGCTCCACAGAGTGTTCAAATTGTTCAAATGTGAAGCAATGGACAACGTGTTTCCGTCTACAGTAGCCACTGCAGCCCACGTAACTTGACTAGCTGCTTGTTCGATCATTCTCAACTCTTGTTACTTTGCTGTTCCCAGTTAACGAAGATTTTGCCTTTGGGAAACCTAAGAGGAATGTTGACTATCCATATGGGCACTGTCACGTTGTTTTGGTTCAAGACGTCCATGGAGATATGGTTCCTATGTAACACAACATCACCTGGCACGCAGTCCGTTGATGACGAACGGGGTCAGCACTGACGGGCCCACGTGATTCCCTCGTCGTAGTAGGCCCACGGGTATAGCTAACCGTTTGAGATCCTGCTGATTTTGACGGATAAAGAGCCATTTTGTCGAACCGGAAACGATCAGTCAGTCCCCGGGATGGTATTTTGACGGCATAAAAACCACCGGGCGGCGGCCCAATCGTTGCGTCTTCCACGGAACCGAAGCAGGCGCGGATCTAGGGGGGGGGGGTGTGTGTCTAGGTTTGATAATTGCTTAAGGCACTCAACCAATTAACGGGGGATTTGGTAAATTAGATTCAATTTGGTGCATTCTGACGTATTTTCGGAAGGTAAATTTCGCATAGATTTAAGTTTCAAATTTTCAAGCCTGAGCAGGGGGGAGGGGGGGTCCGGACCCCCTGGACCCCCCTCTGGATCCGCGCCTGCCGAAGAAGTTATATGTCCCATGTGTGCACCATACAATCGTGATATGAAATATTCCCATTCTCTCCAAGTCAATGTTTTTTTGTTTTTTTTGAGTTTAAGAGGATTAGACTCGATGCCCGTACACGGGTAACTGGACATGCGTTCATCACTTTAATTTGTTTTTACATTAAAAATCTTATCGTGTATCAAAGTTAATAGTTGTGTACTTTAAAATATGGGCTGTGGTTTCGATTCCTGGTGTGAGCGTATGTGGCATGGAGATAGGGGCGCCTTTTCAACCTTGTGGGTTTCCTCCGGACACTGCGGTTTCCTCCCACTGCTAAAGAGTCCTACGCGCAAGCGAATTATTGAAATAAAATTGAACCATATGCTAGTCCCAAAATGAGTTTGTGTCGAGTGGACGTTAAAA
The DNA here is from genome assembly GCA_948474765.1 of Patella depressa. NCBI lineage: Eukaryota > Metazoa > Mollusca > Gastropoda > Patellidae > Patella > Patella depressa. Next base: position 55,477,275 of record OX419719.1, read on the forward strand.
CCCATTTCTCTCTCTCTCTCTCTCTCTCTCTCACTTTATAATATGTGCATTTACAATATTGCTGAGGCAGCAATGTTCGTAACCACAGTTCCAGTAACAGCAAATTCTCAATAGTATGTATTAATGAATTGCATGTTTTATAATTGTTATTATACAGGTGCTGTACTAGAGAGCAAAATTGGTGTAGCAGGAGACAGTTTTGGTGGTTTAATTGCAGCCTCGGTTGTTCCAGAAGTTGATAGCTTAGACTTTCAGGTAACAGTGGTTTATATGACATAAAAAAGAAAACTGGAATCAAAGTCAGATTAAAGCCATGCAAATCATATTTCTAATACTGACAATCTCGGGCATTGAAATTTTCAAAACTTAACCTAGTACCTCTGGGCTTGACTAATATCGATGTTTTACAAAATATCTAAAATCCGAAAACATAAATAATTTGAGCCCTGTATAAAATGTATTTTTTTCTCCAGTCAGGGCTTGAATAAAACATCAATGTGTTTTAACAGCTCAGTCAGCTATAAAATATCTAAATCGCAAAACACTAATAGCCTTGTATAAATTCTGAACTTTTTTTCTCCAGATTTTGATTTGTCCGGTACTAGATCTGCGATTAGATCAATCTCAGCCATCAGTTGCAGAATTTGAGAACGGGCCGTGCTTTTCGAAATCAGATATTGAAAAGTGAGTAATTTTGGTCCTGTAAACATTTGATGACGTATCGCTTAATTTTGCATTGAAATGACAATATGTTTCAGACGAAGAACTGCTTTTAATTCAGTATCATCAATGGTTAGATCTGTTTGATGAAGTCAACTTCAAGTTTGGTCAAAGGTCACCATATATAAACAGGGCTAGTGCTCATCCCAACCCTAACTCTGGGCATATCCCTAATACTACCTTAACCCTAACCTACACAATCGCCAACAATCACGTGCCCTAACTTTATTTACATCTCAGCGACCTTGACGAAAATTGAGCTGGCCTTAACAAATAGATTTAGCCCAACATCAATGACCTCACCACCATTTCTGTGCATAACTACAAGGACTTTTTCATTTCCATGCGAGGAAACCAGTGTTATGCGTTAAGGAACATATCTGTAATGATTTCACTGTTAATAACATATACACTTTAACAAATAAACATAAAATAATGATATAAAAAAAAGATATCTACCCTCATAACGGATGAAAACGATCATGAATCATTCAATAATAATTGGATCAACAAAACACATACTTATGGAAAACAGCTACTGTGTATTTTAGGCGACGTTTCGTAGAGTATTCTCTCAACGTTATTATGTGTTTTGTTGTTACTCTATCCAGTTAAATGCCATTTAAAGATCAATAATTGGACCATGGCGGTCTATTTAATTCAACGAATCTCATGGTTGTCGTAAACACTACCAATGTAAAGAGTTTTGTATTACAGGGTGATAGAACAGTCATTGCCTAATTCAGAAGACAGATTTAAACCGTTAGCTTCACCGTTACTTCAATCTAACTTTGATCGACATCCAACAACTTTTCTACTAATAGCACAGATTGATCCCTTTAGGGATGCTGTGTATGGTAAGTTGTTTTCTTAAAGTTCCAATTTCACTTTTTCTAAGAAAGTCAAAATATAATTATTTCTATGTTTTTTGCTCAAAAGGTTGTCAACTCACTATTATACGATCATGGACAAAATTTCGGGGGGGTTAGAAAGGGTGACACTGGTTGATTGAGTTAATAGTTACTCAATTACCTCCCTTGTTTTCCCATTCTTCTCCATGGACGGCCATCTTCAAACGTTTGAATTTGAAGTTGAAAATGATATTTTTGCCAATTTCTCAACTGGCAATAGTGAATTATAGGATTAATAGGATTATTCTTTAACAAGGTAGGACTGTTTATAGGTTCAATCTATTTTGGGGCTTTATTTTAATAAATTTTAAAAATATAACTTAAAAAAATGCTATTGGAACTTTAAATATAACATCTACCAATTATAAGTTTCATGGAACGTTTATTCTTAGGCATTATGCAAGCATTATGCAAGAGCAATACCTGTCTATGCAGACTTTTCTTTACACCTAAATTGTTATATATTATTAATAAGACATTAATTACCTACGAAGAACATAATCAACCCTTCATTCCATGGATACTGGAGATTTACAACAGATTTAAATACGATTGGCGGTTATTTATGATTTAATTTAAAAGTGGATAATCGAGACTTTCTTTATTATCTTAACAATGTTAGCCAAGACAATCGATGTTACTTTTAACGGAGGTAACTCGGTCCAGAATTAAGTCATTGGGCTGAAATTTTTAAAATAATATTCCCTTTTAATAATCCATTATAATAACGAGAATTGTCAGCTCTTTATCTTACATAAAGTCCCTTTAATGGACGTGGGCGGATTGATGATGATGACATGCCTGATTGTTAAAAATGTTTTATTTCAGTACTGTCAATCTCTAAAACTTTTATTTTCAGAATACAAACAGAAGTTGGTAGAAGCAGAAATTGATGTAACAAGTTATCTGGTTAAAGGATCAGTTCATTCTTTCTTCAGATTATCTGGTAAGTCTGGGTTTGTTATTCCCATTTAACATGATCGGGAAACCAGTTAGTGAGTTTAACTATTGTCAATCAAACCTATCAAACGCACGCATTATGGTATAACAATCGGCCGAAAGGTTATTAGCACGTGTGCGCTTATTATAAGGTCTGTCATTGAGTCAACTGTCGTGGTTTCGATTCCCCGGTTGTATACGTGACAAGGAATAGGGTCGCCTGTCGAAACTCGTGGGTTTTCTCCGGGTCCTCCGTTTTCCTCCCAATGCTAAAGACCCATATACGCAAGCGAATTATTGAAATAAAATTCAATCATGTGTTGGTCCCGAGATGAGTTTGTGTCGAGTGGACCTTAAACCCCATTCCCCCTCTCTCTCTATATATTGTAATAATGAAAATGTTCTATTGTTGTTTCAGGTCATTTTAAATCTCTGTGTGAAGAATCTTATCAACAAATTACAGATTTTCTCCATAGATTAGTTATGTAATCGTGGTACCAAATATTTAACATTTATTACTAACAAATATTTCATGTTTGAGGACATCTTAAAAAAAAAAGTAAAAAACCTAAGCGTTTTATTTTAATGAAGCCGTAAATAATTAGGTGGTGTTCTGTTTGATAACATTTCAAAGACCAGGATATTTTGTTTCATGACATCTTCCACAACCAGGAGTTTTTGTGTTGTCCGCGGTTGTGAAGATGTGGCTATTGGGAATGTGCAACTCTTGGGGAAATCACTGTTCTCCGTTATAACATGACACATGTAGTTTGTTAATGCCAGGATAGCTGTTATTAAATTGAATGATTTTCCCATGGCTTTAATATGGCCGTGGATTCAAACTTTGATTTGTATTATTCCCATCAAATAATAGGCCCCACTTGCTACTGCAAAAGAGATTGTTTGGTATATTGTTATTATATGTTATTGTATATTGTTGATGGTTATATTAGATCTACTGTCTATATTTTTTGCAATAAACTTATATAATTCCAAGCCTTTTTCAAACCATGGAAGCTAGTACTTTTCTGCTAAAAACAAGGTGTAACTAAAAGAATATTGTCATACGCGATACAATCAGTGGCGGCGCCGGGGGGTGGGGGTGGTGGTTAAATCCTAACTGCCCTGTTTGCACCCCCCCCCCCAATAATTTCAGAAAAAACAGTTTGTGTGATGCATTTCGGTAATCACTACCTTCTACGGTAATTAAATTCCACATCTCCACTCAGTGATAGACTTGCATGTATCATACGCAACGCCGGATTAACCATGGGGCACCATGGGGCACAGGCCCCAGGGCCCACCACATTAGGGGGCCCCCCACAAAAATCTCAGTTGCGCGCCTCGAGCATGGTCGAACCGAGGATTCCAACGGCCGGTGACCTAGTGACGGGGCCCCTCCGATACTTCGAGGGCCCTCCATCGGAAGTCCCTTGGGTCCCCTCAATCCATGTTGTGTTGCGATCGACATCCGAGAATTCGGTGTAATCCGGTGATGGGTGTAACACATGTTTTTTTTTATTGTCGTCAGATCTTCTATCGGACCGACCATCGTCTAACTCTAATTATCGTATAACTCGAACACATTACACGTCCCCATCATTTCGAGTAGCGCGAATTTTGCCTCAGATTGACGTACGATTGTATATAAGCTGTAGTTGTTGTTGATATTTGTTGTGGGTATAAGCTGAATTTGATGAGATGCACACCATGATCACACGAAATATTCATATTTCTTGATTAAATCTCGTATTACCATTTTGTTTGTCAAACATCGAGTCCGGCTTGGTCGTAACGTTACGGCCTCCATTCATCAAATCATCGTGGGGGTATAATACGTTTCCGAATCAAGTAACCCCGTTATTTATCACTGAGCGACTTCAAAATTAGGTTTGATGTCGCTCTGCCCACTTACAGTCTCCTCCTCTAGAAATGTCATCATTTCATAGCACTCGCTTGGATTGGTCCACTGAAATAACGCCAGAATGCGCTAATTTGGTGGCAGAATTTTATTTTTTTCTGGGGAGGTACTTCTAAATGGCTCCAACACAAGTGCCTGAAATGCCAGGAAATCACGTTTCTGGCCTCTAATTTGTGAAAATTTCGGAGGGGGGGGGGTGGAGAAATCCCCCAGACCCCCTATGCGGGGCTTCGCGCCTTGGGCGCTCGCGGTCAGTGATCAGGGGCCCCCACATGTTCCAGGCCCCAGGGCCCCCACCATGGTTAATCCGGCATTGATCATACGACAGACGGCACCCGATCAGTTCTATTTATCTCTACAATCGGTACTTGAATACTGTCATTTCCAACAGTCTTAATTTTCAAAATTTTCTTGGGGAGGTCCCCAATACCCCCAACAAGGTCTCACTACTTTGGCGCTCACAGGGATAATTCGTTGAGGTTCGCAAGTCTGTTCGTTTAACATTTTGTTCTCTGATCGGATAAACTATATAGTGATCAGGCGACGGACGGTATGCGTCAGATCTATTTATCTTGACGATCGATGCTTGACTGAATACTGTCAGACAGCATTTCCAACAGTCTATTTTTTCAAAACTTTGGCGCTAACAAAAGGGTACTTCGTTGAGGTGCGCAAGTTCGTTTGTTTGACTTTTGTTCTCTGGTCAGATCTACTTATCTCGGCGATCGGTGCCTGACTGAATACTGCCAGACAGCATTTCCTATTTTTCATAATTTTCTGGTGGGAGATCCCCCACTTTGGCGCTCGAGAGTGGGCTTCGTAAGTCCGTACGTGTGACACTATACCTCAACAAGTGCCCGAAATACTGCCCGACTGCATTTCCGGCAGCCCGTTTTTCACAATTTTCTACTGGAGACCCCCTGTCCCTAGTTGAAGCTGGTGTGTTTGCCCCCTTAACCTTGGACTTTGCCCCTGCAACCACCGATGGCTGGCGCCGCATCTGGATACAATGCGTGCTATGATGGTGAATTTGCATCCTCTTATTACGAATTACAACTATCAACAAGGGTTATTTTACCTGCATGACAATCGTGCACATGGGACCTTGGATTTTCGTCTCATTCGAAGGCCAACAGACTGTACCTTGACGGAACCTCACCTCAAATCATCGGGCCTGTCATTACGTCAAGGGATATGGTTTAGAGTCCCGGCTTGCACATAACCAGGAGATGGGTTGCCTGTCAAACGTTGTGGACTTTCTATATGTATACAGATACGCCCACCGCTAAAGGCCACCTACGTGCAAGCGAATTAATTTTAGTCCCGAAATGACCAAGTTAAACCATATTTCTCCCTCTCCATCATACACTATGGACAATGACTAGACACGGGACTTGCCAGATCCTCTACCAGTGCCAGTGCAAAGTAGAAACCATCTTTGAAAATCCCATGAACTTGCCAGATGAGGTTCACTAAATATAGAATCACATTATTAGTATTTCAAAACTTTAGGCAACAGGCCTTAAACCTTTAGAGATGTGATTTTATGTCCAAATTGTTTGATGTAACATTGCCTTGGAAATACTACAACTCTAAATATCCAAGGGATTTTAACTGCAAACAAATGAGTATACACAATTGAAACCTTTGTCGTTTGTCACACTAACCCCGATTTTCGAGATTATGTCTTATTTCTTATCCCCTAGGTCACAAAAATTAGCTACCATCCTGGTCACAAAATATTTAAAGCTTAATTACATGTATGTTGCCATCTAAAATGATTTCACACCAAACAAGCATGGGCACTCAGACAGTGTTCCATAACCAGTAATTTGTTGACATTCATTGTGGGGTGGGATTGAGGATGACACCCTAGATCCCCCCCCCCCTCAATCACAGCTTATAGATCTTCTTGGGATAATTCTGTTAACACAGCTACAATTTATTACTGGCCTTTTTCCAATATGCCAAGTGACACAAAGTCTAACAAATAGAAATCAACTTTTAATCATTGTTGTCTTATAACGCCATATAATCATGAAAACAACTCATTTTACAAAAAGAAAAAACCAAAAAATAACCAACACAAAATATACATCTAAACAAGACAGTTATAAATAAAGAAAATATATTACAGTGCTCCAGATAATTGTCTTCATAAGTGTATACTACTCCAGCATGTCCAGATTAGTCAATGGAAAATGATGAATCAAAATTAACTTCTTTTTTTATCACAATTAATGTTCTTAATTTATTATTAATTTATGTAAAATTACAGAATGGGTATAGTTAGCCATAAGCTGCATTAAACAATATTGACACACAGAATTTGAGAGCTCATCATATATACCAATACATCGTTTATCTGGAGCACTAACAGTATGTGCCACAATTTGACAACTAAATTCTGACAGATGCGTGCATCTAGACTTATTCAAGCAGTATATATACGATAGATTCAATTTGAATCCAAAAGTATGTAATATCTCTACATTTCAAAATATTATGGTCAACATTTGTTTACTGGACATAAATGAAATAGCAATGATCAGGGACCTACACCGATTCTTGTCAAATACTTATTTTTATGACAGCCTCTTCAAATATAATGATTATTTTATATTTTTCAATCAAATTTTATATTTTTTAAATCAAATTCTATATTATATTTTCATCACAGTTCATTAGTTCTTATGTTTTTATCATTATCAAATATTCAGACTTGTTTTCCCTAACTGTACTAAAAGTAAATAGTGTTCTGTCAGTGTTATCAAGATAAGAATGTCCCACCAGTAGCACTGTGGAATTAATGGTATCAGTCATCTATGTTCACTTACCAACATAGAAAATCAAACAGCAGCAAGCTGAGGTGTCGTAAATGTTTGGATGTTATTCTAATTCACACCCTGATTAATATTATTAATATAGTATTGATTTATGGTTTATTTTACATTTCGTCTCATAGGGGTTAGTGCAATTTTTTATTTTTCTGTATCATAATCAGAAATGATGAAATTTTAAGTAAATATAAATGTTTTCATACGGTCCCTGAATGATTAATCTGACCAGTTAACACACAAATATCTATATATGTGAATAAAACAGTGCATTTAAAGTTTTATCTACATAATAATGAAATGAATTAAAATCCTACTGTTCACATATTAATAAGAGTTTCCAATAGTTTATAATAATAGAAGATATATATATTTTATGTAGAATGAATATAAGCATATTAAATAGCATCAATATCGATTTCATCATCACCATTTTCTTTCTTATCAACAACAGGGGTAGTTTTTTGTTCACCAACTTTCTCTGTGGTAGAATAAACAACCTAAAACAACAAATTAATTAAATTTACAAACAAATCAGATTTTATTTATTTCATTAAAAAGGGTTACTAAATATAAAATTTGCAACATTTGGCATCCACTGCAGTTAATATAAACAACTGAGCACCAAATGTAAAATCTTATGAGCCTCTTCTTCATTGGACTGTAATTGTAGTTTTCTCTATAAAATGGTTAACTGTGAAAAATAAAGAGTGGCATGTTTTAAAACTATAATTAAGATTGAAAATGATGAAGAGTGAGTGTAAAACGTTTACCTCAATATTCTCATCGTCGTCGCTTTCTTCACTTTCTTCTTCAGCTTCTTTCAGCCACTTTATAAAGGGAGAAGCTTTGTCATGTATCTCTTGAGCTACAGCTTTAGACACATACTTCTTAGATACCTTGTCAGCCCAGTCCAAAAGTACCTTCTCTTCAAGAATATCAGAATCATAGAGAATCTTCAGAATGTGGGGTACTTTAGGTAACAAAATATCTTTATGAACTTCACCGACAAGTTGCTCTATTCCACCAAGTAAATATTTCTGAGCTTTGGGGTTTTCATAGCAGAACTGAAATAAAATCCAACAGAACAAGAAACATTAGATCTTAATTCTTCCATGAAGTGAAGTATTTTAAATTAAAAATAGCAAATTCACCCTTGGAACTTGATGAATCAACTCCTAATATTTTCTTCAAATCAGATCTCTTCAGAGGTAGAATCAAATATTGATAACTAATATTTAACTAATCAATAAAAAAAACTTACACTGAGAAAGAGTTTTCTATGGTCTTTTATTTGTTGTAATATCTTAGTATCCAACAACAATTCAACCAATACTAGAGTAGCTTTATCTTTAACCTCTAACCTCTCTGCCTCAGTAGTTATCTCTTGAACTTGGCCTACTTTATTATCATCTCTCTTTAACTAAAAGGACAAAATACATTATTCACTATTACTTTAATCATGGTAAACAAGAGAACAAATACCAACTGAAAAAAAGATCTGTTGATCACAGACAATTAGGTCTTATAAATTGTTTTTGATGTGTATTTCACATATTATAAAGATTGGAATTACTGCTACAGGTATGTTTCAAGACTAAGAAACATATGTCCATCAACTGTCCGGTCATCATGTTCATTTCATTGTTTAGGAGGTTTGATAAAAATCTCAGAACGTATGAAAAAGAACTCCAAAACCCCACACCACCCAATGATTATGGTCAATATAATAAGTCTGCTTCTCTGAACTGGAGGGCAATTGAAGGCAATAACTGCAGGTAAACGAAGCAAGATAGACCTTTACTAGCGTTCTTCTTTTAGATGAAAACAAGTGTTGTCAATAAGATGTTCGACAACCTTAGAAGACACAGATTCAAAGAACTCATTGTTGTATCAATGTTTGAGCTATCAGTTATTTAAAAAATAAAGTGACTTTGTTAAACGCGTTAATACCTGTAAATACTTATAGAACATGTCAATTCTTTCTTCAGGACTTTTCTCCAAATCATCAGTTAAGGCTAGTCCCTTAGCAGCATCAGTCAGTTCTTCCATTCTTTGTTTAATAGCTTCTTCACTGATATCCTCACCCCAATTATCATCATCTTCATCTTTAAACTAAATAAAACAAATTATTTAACAGGTGTTATTTGTAAAAAATATTAATTTTACTTTACAACAAATAAAATGATCTGTTTTTTTTTTAGTTTTTTTTTTAACACAAATGAAATGAGCATGCCATGATCCAATGATCAATGTATTGGCAGTAAAGTGAACAATCAGAAGTGGTATTCTCATCTATAATCAGATTAGGGGGACCCACTGGAAGTCTCATCATATTGTTCAAAAACAAAGATGTTGAAATAATTATATCATCAGTACAATCTGATTTACATACAGATCTATATTTCGTTTTGCATTTTTATATTTTCGATGGCCTACGCTACACAAAGGTCTGACAAGTTATAGTGGGAGTTCACGTCAGGGTCAAATGAGTGACTTTTAACTCTATTAGGTCAGACATTGATTAATCAATCCGTGTTGATGTTTCTAGTGGTTTACCCACAGCTCTGTGCATCAAAATGCCAAGAACTTGTGTAACAGACAGTTTCATTGGCTAATCTCTCCCATCATCCAGAACATGTCAATGATAACAATTTGTCAGATACTAGTGAAGTAAAGATACGTTAAACGAAATTTTGAACTATAAACAAAATGAAATAGAAGTAAAAAATATTTCTTATTAATTAAAAAAAAAAACACAGCTGATTGTCATACGAAAAAATTGCATCAACATCTATTTTGAATTCTCATTCAACAAATTTTCTAATTATTTGAAGTAAATAATTTAAAATCCCAAACAATGAAAACTCTACTTTGAAATCCATGTGACACAGACCTAGCTAGTAGGAATAAAACAAACAATTGTACCTCTGGAGGTGCATCAATAACACCACCTGATGCTCGCTGTGCTGCCATCTGTTGTTGGGCATTAGCTTCTGGACTACCACGATCATCTTCTCCCTTCTTTTTACCTTTTTTGGTTTGTTTCTTGGGAGTAGTGGTTGACTCGATCTAAACATAAAAAACAAACAAAAAAGGTGAAAATAAAACCAATTGTTTCACAACATGGGAGAATTACTTAATGTTATAAATTTTGAAGAATGAACAATCAGTTGTGTAGTTCTCATCATAGTTTTAATACAGAAGGGGAATCCACAACAAATCTCATCATATTGTTCTTCTATTGAAACAAAATGAAACGAGTTACATACCTGATCTGATGGGTTCTTTAGAATAAATGTGGTTAATTTATGACGCATGTCAATTTGTCCCGAATGACCACAAGCAATACAGCGCTGTAAAATCATTTGTTTTTTAGCCTGTACAGTCTGAAAATACAAAGAAAGCCATTGTTATAAACAGTTAAAGTTCATTGAATCAAATCAATTCTTTAATACTTATTTAGTTAATGTGTATAGAGATAACTCTCCATTTATTTGTAATTGCTACAGCTGATTATTGTTTACAATCTAACTGGTCACATTGAATTAGATATTTTAGTTAACAGAATACTCACAAGATTTGTCTCTGGGTTGGAGCATTCTGGGCACAACACAAATTTTTTGATAAAAATATCTAAAAGTGATTGAAGCTTATCGGCATCATGAGAGCCATTGACAATATAGCGGTCGTTCTTTAAATCAAATTGAGTTTGTGCACCAAGCTCGCAGCCAAAAAACTTGCATGGATCTGAAAGAAAAAGAATTACATATCTATTACAGTCAACATAAGTATACTGGGACTTAATAATAATGTAATATGAAATAATTGTAAGAACTATCAGTTGTTGAATTTCTCATCAATCTATAAAATCAGAAGGGGAATCCACAACAAAACTCATCATTTTGTTCCGTCATTAAATTGTATCCTATTTCCTAATTTGGATTAATTGCAAGAACTATCAGTTGTTGAATTCCTCATCAATCTATAAAATCTGAAGGGGAATCCACAACAAAGCTCATCATTTTGTTCTGTCAATAATTCCTGAAGCAATTATGGTAATGGTTTGATTTTTTTTAAAATTCAGATTAATTGTAAGAACTATCCGTTGTTGATTTTCTAAAAAATGTGTAAAATCATCCTTTTGTTCCGCCATTTCAATAGTACACTTTTTTAAAATGAATATCTGTGGGTCAATAAATCTTGAAGCACTAGCAGTATGTTTTTTTTTCTTCAACTTGGATCAATTGGAAGCTACTTACATGTAGCTGGCCTGGAAAGAGCCTTGGCTACATCCACCATGTTTACAATCACTGTTTTAATGCCATTTCCTTTGCCCTCTACCTGTTAATAGTCAAATAATTCCTTTTTATTCAATAAAATGAACATATTCTCACAAATACATAATCACGTAACAAAATCGTGAATGAGTTTTTGGTAAAATAAAGCTTATATTTTAGATAAATAAATTCCTTAATAAAGTCTTGATAAAAACAATATAACAATCATTCAAATAAAACTGATGAATTACCTTGGCTAAGAGTTTAGGCATTTTATAGCGGTAAAATGGGTCGAGGTTTGTTCTGTCAACGTTGTAAGACATCTTGACTGTTTATGCAGAGGTTTTCTTTTCCTATGAATACTACTTATAGTTTGATTGAGGTATGTATCTAACTTTAAGAAATTCATAAACCTTTCTGGGGGAACCGTACCGCCCCAATTGATAAGCTTTGATTCAATGGTTGCAATGGTTGCTCCTTGCCAAGACGGCCCTGAAATAGAAAATTCAAACATAAAAAAAAGTCTGGTTAAATAAAATAGTTTCTTAAGTTAACAACCTCCATAGTTAAATTCGGGAGGGTAACTTGAATATCAACACTAAACCAACCATATTGTTACCTTAATAGTATGAAAACTGTTTTTATTAATTTACGGTAAATCTTTCAAAGAAAAGAAATCCAATTAATAACACCGCTGAAGTTGACTCCCAATCTCACTTATTTTAAAGGAAGTCTTGATTGTAAAATTCCAACTTATTTATTCTTGTAAATATTAGAACAATATTCTGGAATCTATATGGTGGCAGTTGATGCCAGCTTGCCAATTCTCATGCCAGCTGGAGTGACAACGGAAGTTCGATTTCGTCACATGTGATTGTGAACAGAATAGAATGTCACCGACCTTCGGTTTCATTATCATAAGTGTCAATATTCAATTACCGTTCAAACAACGTTGGTATATTAAATTTGTTTTATGTACAGATAAGACTAATCACTTCGTTCAATTAATTCATAGAAGAATGAATTAATTGCTAAAAGTTTTGTTCTTTGTCTTTTTTTTCTTTTAAAGCTGTTCGAGTTGACTTAGCGAGATGACTGCGCAATCGAATCAGCACGACAGACATGATCAACCCACGTGCTTGAACGTGGCTCAATATGGCGGAAATATTAGACAAGAAAAAAAACCTACGCATTTTAATTTTTATCCACAATCTTCAAATTTGTTACTATCCTTACTGAATAGGTTATTCTATTATTTAATTAATTAGTACTCACCGTATCGTATATAAAACTTCATAAAAACGTTAAAAAGCTGAAAGGTATTATGATCAGTTACACTTGTGGTGGCAAAGTGCCAAATGTGTGAACTCGCCCCAATATGCAATCTATTTTCTCTGTCAAATTCTTTAACAAACACCGCCGGAATCTGAAAATAAGTAAGACATCATGTAAGAAAAATATATTATTATGATTTTTACCACATTATAAAATATGAATATGATAAAAAGATTGTGAAATCCTTAAACAACTTTTGTCCTTCTACCCTACCTAATGATTTCCGATTCTGGTTGCGCGCATTGACAACTAATGCCCGGATGAGATCAACATTAAGATCACGCGAGACTTGCGAAATTATCGCGACATTCCGCCATGTTAAATGATGACTGGATGGGAGGAATCTAAAACTTTTTCGGCAACACTGTCAAATGAATGAAAATTAATAACTGCAGTAACAGATTGGAGCGTCTGCTGCGGATATTATCCCCAAATTATCCTGGTTTCACGGTTTTTATTTTGCCAGATTTTGAAGGTCGAGCATTTCGATAGGTAAAAGTCTCATTATTTTGTTCCATCACTGACACTTCACTCTCTCTCTCTTGTTGCTGATAAACGGATTCAGACTTCAAACTCAGTAGACCTAGACAGAATGTTATTTATATAAATGTGATTTCACTATGTGTATTATTTTAACCTTTTTTAAAATGACTAGACTAGACCTACATTGTTTTGGGCCAATTTGGGGGATACTCTGCTCACTGCTGATTCAATCTGTTCCCGTGAAAGTCCTGAAAGTTAGTTCTACTAAATACTAAAATAGGCCTAACAGTTTATAGGCCTACACAGATAGGTCTGACAAAAGGCTTAACTAACAAAAAGTAAACTTAAATTTCTTAAATTGACAAGCATGACATTTGCAACTTAATCATTTCGAACAAAAATTTAATCATATAGACACTAAATGAATATCAATCACATATTTTGACCCAAATCGAAAGGGTTTATAAATAGCAATATGGAATGATTTCAGAATCTGTCAAGTATTTCTTGTTAGCACTTTAATGTAATTAAGTGACAATAGGCTGATGCAATTTGGAATAGCTCCCTGAGTCCTGTAGATCCACATTTTAATTTCGAAAATCTGACAGGATAAGCTTCCCTCAAAAAATTTATTCAAATAATAGACTCTATGTCAGTGGCCAACTAATTTAATTAGTTTTTTTAAAGTTTAAGATCAAAAGGGAGGTTTTCAGAGACTGTAAGCTTTCATTTGTAAAGGATTCCCATTCGAAATGGTCATAGGCCTACATGTAATATATTATTATATGTATTTACACTACCATATTGCAAAGATGAACTAAAATTTGAGTTGTAGCCTATAGATTGGTGACAATATGGTACTTTAAAGAAATATCATGTTTCACAGGTGCCCTGTACACTTCAGATACATTATTAATGATTTGCACTGTATATTGATTGGGTTGTGTCAAAGTGTGTGGCTATTTTGACAGCTATGTCCAGTTTATTTTCTGAATTTTAACTGTTCAAAATTGGATTTTAAGACAAATATTAAATCATTATATTATCAGTGTTTGATTTACATGGTAATAAATGTTACCACTGGGAAGAACTAGACTATGAACTAAACAAGTTTTTTTGATTTTTGATAATTACTTCATGGATTGTTGACAATTGTTGTTACTGTTGTTCAATATTATTTAATGTATTTTAAATGCTCCCTTTACCTACAAAACATTTAATATCCAGCAGCCTTTGTGGACTGTTGCTGTGGACTTTTGAAGTATGTGACCCATATGGCTTGTTGTGCCTGTTTATTAAGCATACAGTGTAGACTAATTAGTGCAGAAACCAATATAGCACATGAGAAAGTATAGCCTATGCTTACACATTGTTCAAAACCTTGATTATTATAATTTTAAGGGTGGCAATGGCCCAGTTGGCCTACAAATGGAGGATCCTTTTTTTGGTTATGATTTATAATACATGTATGTATGGTATGTGCCAACAGCTGGAATGTATTGGAAATCAATATTGTTTTTTCACCATTATGGTAGTTGAGGGACCCATATACATGTAGGCCTATATTGATTGGAAAAGATAAAAATACAATGAGAAATATTTTGAAAGACTAAACAAATGCCATGGTATTTATAAGCATATGTAGGTCCATTTTATTGAAACATAGGACTACCATTAATTTTATGTGAATAAATGATCCTTCATCCTTTGGACATTTACAAGAAATTAAATTTTAAGCAAAATATTTATTGTTTACCTCTACCAATTCTACTCATGTTATGGAATAGATTAAATGGATTTTAAGTAGGAGATGTTTGATTTAGAATATATTGGAATCTGTTTCCTGTTCTCTCAATGCATGTAAATTTGATGGATTGCAAATTTGTCCTTTAAGGTTTTTGGACCAGGAACTAGTTGCTAACTGCTACACATTCTCATTGTTGTTGTTTTTCTTTGGGGTTATGCCTTTCAAAAAAGCCTAAGGCTTTGTCAATTCTAATCGGATGGACATAAAAACTTTCTTGCTTCATCTTTGAACAATTCTGCGTCAATTTGGTGAATTAGATTTTAGAATTTCATCCAACAACATGGTCCCAGGTCAGTTCCAGATCCATGCTTGTAGTATGATCATACTTAATTCATTATGATTATTTTATCCTATTGTTCATTATAGATTATATGGTTAATTTTTCAGATCATGTTAAATAACCATGGAGGGTCAGACAGAAGCAGAAAATAAGTAAGTTCTGTTAATTACCGAATACTTCCTCCTTACTTACAGCTAGCCCCCAGATCAATTCACATCATCTGATAGGTTCCTTTGTTTGTGATTTCTGCGTACTGTCTTGTCAATTGATTTGTTTTTGTGTAAATTATGTTTAGTACAGTCCCTCTTACCATTAGTCAAGTGAGATGAGATGATGTCAAGTACAAGTGAGTGATTTGGTACGTGTATATTAGTCTTTCCATCAATGATTGGTTTAATTGTTCACCACCTACAACCTACTATCTACATTCTGTTAGTATCAACACATTTTTTCATGAACTGGGTCTCCATATTGAGGACTTCAACAAATTATTTCGTTTTTATGTAACATTACATTTATATTACTTTACAAGTAGAGCACTCGGTGTATTTTTAACTAATAACATTTTCCATACCAAACCAAGAAGTTCATTGTTTACCAGTACATATTTCATCTATTTTGTGTTCCTTTTTGGATTGGAATGGATTTATCAAATGTACACACAATTCGATCTCCATTTTGGTTAGGTCTGTTCCGTTGCCTCCTATCCAATGGCAATATTCTTAACATTAAGAACTGTTTGATCTAATGTTTGAATTATGTAATGAATTGATAAACCCGTCTATAATATGATTTCATATTATTAATGAATAATACATGTAATAATGTACTTTCTGGTGCTATGAGGGGCCTTCTGTAACTGTATCAAATCAATAAATTTCTATAAACAATTTTATAATATAGATTTATTGGCAGTCATTTGTTATTTATCCACACACAGTACACTACATGAAGTATAAAACAGTTTATATTCATGGATTCATTTTGACAAGTTCTGGCTCTCACATAGCTAGTAATAGTACAGTATTTATGCTATAAAATATTGGATAAATATTAGTGTTTAAATACAGGTATTCAATTAACATTCGATTAACATTATTCAAAATTCTCTTACATGAATATTATTATTTATTCTATAACTACATGTAAATACAAGCAAATATCATTGAATTTAGCCATTCAATACAGCCATTGAATAACCCATGGTTGTATTCAATGACATTCAATGGCTTTGACAGGGACTATATAATATATATGTACTTTTTTCCAGAATGACGTCACTTCCATGATGACGTCACAACTTGGCAACTATCAATTTTATACGCCCACATTGAAATGTGTTCGTATATTGTCGTCGCCCCAGTTAGTCGGTTGGTCCAGCGCCCACAATTGCTTGTGGACGCTCTAGAGGCTAAAGTTCATATCCCATTGATTTTAAATTTATACACAGTGTTTAAGGTCATGAGACGAAAACACCTATTGATTTTCAGTGATTTCCGATAATTACTGCCAGAGTTCTAGCCCTTGATAATGTCAAAAAATCTTGTGGACACTCTAGAGGCCAAAGTTGATATCCGATTGACTATGAATTTATACATAGTGTTTAAGGTCATGAGACAAAGAAACCTATTGATTTTCTGCGATTTCTTATAATTACTGCCAGAATTATGGCCCTTGATCACTTCAAAAAATCTTGTGGAAGCTCTAGAGACCTAAGTAATATCCAATTGACTTCTGCCAAAGTCATCAATTTGAAAAATCTTGTAACGCTCAAGAGGCCAAACTTATCATCCAATTGACTTCAGATTGATACACAGTTTAAGGTCTTGAGACGAACAAGTACATGTCAACAATGGTATCATTCAACAATGGCCGTTGAATGGGCGATGTTTTATTAAATTTATTAGCAGAATAGTGACCGCTGGCCGGGTTAGAAGAGTGACCTTTGAATAAAGAGATGAAACAATAGAATTTTTACGGGGGGAATTTATTGTGACCGCTTGCAAGGAGATGTCGCTGAATAGGAGTGGCTGCTCATACAGATTCTACTGTATATTAATTTTCAATGGATTTTGTTAACTGAAAAGCTAAATCCATGATATTAAAAGAACTTTATAAAAAAACAGCAAGTTCTAATGATTTTCAGACAATTACTTAATGAAATGAGTTGTTACTCTTAATCAGGTTTCTTTTATTATACCGAAAAAAGTAAAAATATGTGACAACACTCAGTTGACTGCCCGGAAGATTTAGCTGCTGTGGGCGTATGTTTCGTTGCCTGGCAACCTATCTTTGTGAAAAAATGGAGGAAATTATGAATAATTTTGACATTATTGTTGATGATTTTAATTTCTATTTTTATTTGCATGTACATGTACATGTAGTTATGGAGTAAAACCAGAACTCAATGACGAAACTTGAAATGTAGGGGTATCTCTAAAAGATCTTGGTTGCTTTTGATATTGACATTTATCAGACCAAAACTTTGTGGATTATGGCCCCGATATACGAAAAATCACTTTTTTAGCTTGTGGACCCAATAGAAGTCACAATCTTGAACCGATTTGGTCCTTCTAATATTTGCGCATATCAGATCGTAACTTACTGAATTATAGCCCCTGATTTTACCAAAATTCGCCTTTTTTAGTTTGTGGTCCCTCTGAAGGTCACAATGATTATCAGATTCAAAAAACTGTTTGATTACATCACCGTTACACAGTAAGGAAGTTTGAGTACGAATTTCGTGAAAATCAAACCAAAACTGTCGGACAAAATGGCTGCCGCCATATCAAGGATGTACATACACAAAGTTCTTGAATAATCGACAGAATAAAAGTCAGAAATTTCATCAACATATTCAATTTACATGCAGATCATTCATATTTAACCAAAATTAAATTATAAGTATCCGTTAATAATTTAGGTACATCATCTAATGTAAATATATATATGTAACTGATTTACTCGTGAGATTAAATATTGTAGTTGGTAAGAAATGTTGTGACTTACCACTTTGGTGTATTCTTTGACACCAAAACACATTTATCTGACTTATATGATAGAGATTTGTTTTATTTATAGAATAAATGTTATGGCGTAATTTGTGTAATATGGTTATTTATAGATGTAGACTATGATGAAATCTAGTGAAACACAATGAAATATTTAAGGAAGGGAGATAAATCTTCACACCTTAATTCGTTGTAATGTAGTTGGCATTTTTAAATAAATGCCAACATATATTTATCTAATAAAAGTAACTAACAAAGTATAACAAAAGAAACGATAATTTAAACTGAAGGAAAAAACATATTTCATTTTCTGTAAGCATTTTTGTTTTCGGTTGGAATGTTTGGATTTTCTGTATATAAGTACTGAGTAATATTTCTATTTATAGATGACATTGTATTGAACAGATGGCAGACATATTTTTCTTTTATTTCATTGATCGTAAATGAATCCTGATAAACAAAAGAAAATTAAAATCTTAGATCGCATTGTTTTTATTTATATGACAAAAATCAGTTCTTGTACTGTGTGTAGAGTGTTGGTTGAAATGGAGGTTTTTGTGAATATTGTGGTTTTTGGTGGTGTGTTCAGACAATGCATAAATTATCTATATTGATTGGAAATATATTATGTTAATTAGATAAGGTGTGACCAGAAACAAATGCCGTAAATTATCAGTTTTGTTTAACCGTTTTCATTGTGAGTTGTAGAATAAAGGTGTCTCGGCTTGAAATTGGTTTAAAATTTTGTATGAACAAAGGAAAAAACCAGATCGCCTGACTATAATATTTCTTATAGAGACGCTATGTGATGTCATAGATACCATAGTGAATAAGTTGAGTATTGATCTTAAGCCACAGCACCCAAAAATCAATACTCCCCATTTATACTGATGCTAGTCACAAAATTACAATTCACTAGGCATGCTTACAACAGCAGGCTGGTCTAGTTCATTACACTTGAAAGGGGAAGTGGGTGGTAACTAGACAAATATGAAAATCTTGTATTTGAGGAAGACAAAGCTTAAAATTTCATACCACATCTGCTTTTCGTTGTGTTTGAGACATTGATGTTTTCTCTGTGTGTGGATTTCATTTCCATTCTGTGTAAAGCAAAAGGTGTTGGTGGCCATACTGTCTTTCATATTACCTAAACACCCTGAGCTAATAATGAATGGAAGTAGTCTATAATTTATACTGTATACTGCACGCAAAGAACATGGTGGCAGAAATGCTATCTTTTTGGATGAGTTGACGAGGAATTTTTAAGTAGATTTTGAAAGATGATGGAGACAGAGACTATTAAGGCATATAGACTGTAAGTATTTTTTTGTGGTAAATTTCCATGCAACGCATGATTTTCAGTGATAAGTGAAAGCAGTATAATATACAGTAATATGAATGACTCATCTGAAGCAACTAATACTTGTGTTGAAGTATTGAAGAAAGCTTATTGTGTTGTGATGTCTAAAACTTATAAAATAACTATATGATTAATGATAAGTAATTTATTCAGCTGTAAACAAAGTATTAATCCCATTTAGTGAGCTGTGGTTTTGTCACAGATGTATCTTTATTTCTGCTTGTAAACTATGTACTGGTTAGCCTTTTGACTAGATAAAGCTGAGCTAATCAATAATATATTAGGCATAATATTATAATTTGATATAGACAGATTATTGTAGGTAATATTATCTATATTGTAGGTAATTTACAATATGTCTAAGTATTTTGATCAGTCATTAAGATTACATAATAGCCATTCATAATATTTACATAATATAATACGTCATAAATCAATCTGATTTGTATGTATCACCACTTTTACTGCTAGACCTCACACATTTAAGCCTACATGTGATGCTTGAACGATTGTTATGTGTAAAGTGGGGAAGAAACTAATCTTGTTGATCTTCATTTATACATTATGTCATAATAATATTTGGTTGTTTGTCACACAGGGTGTGATTTATTATGAATGATGTCCCAGTGATTATTGTCATAACGTCAATATGTCGATAAGTCTACTTCCCTTTTGAACCAAGGGACCTCATGTAGGGTAGTATGTGATGTTTATAACGTAACACCCATTCAAAAGTTATAGCTTTCTAACAAAACACACCATTTATCAAATATACTGTGAAATAATAACACATGTAGTTTTGTTCAAAGAAATCTGTTCTGGATATTTTTATGTTATTTAGCCATTTTTGTTTATTCTTGATTTTACTACTTACTTATAGTTATAGACAAATCTTCCTCCTAAGTTATGGGGTAGCATTTAGCACACTATCATGTAACTATCTGCATCACCATAACCAACCCCTCAGATTATCTCTCTGTCTCTAAATCATGAATGTTCACCAAAACCTGACCAGAAACCCATTTGTTCAATTCTACACCAAAAATATCTATGCAAAAGAGCAGAAACGAAAAGTAGACAGAGCTATACACTTATTTGTGGGCACCATATTTGGAAGGTACTTAATTACTGGCTGCCTTCATTTTTGTCTGCGATATCACTTCTGTAGTAGTAGTAGTAGTCATTTATATCATGGTCCAGATTGTATGTAACATGTCTGTCAAAAATTCTGTTTAAAGAATACTTTCCAATGCCCATATTTTTGTTAAATTTAGATAAGGAAAATGTTTTAGTCTTTTAAAACATTTAGAATATAACTGAGTCGTGAGAAATATATTAGAAATTGAAAGTAAATGTTCTGTTAAATGATTGTGCTTCAGGTGATATGTTATATGAATTGGGTACTAATTGATTGATCATCATGTCATTATAACACAAATATCAATACACTTGTGTAGATATGATGAAAGTATGTCTCTATATTTGATCTCTGTCGTTAATTTACTATATGATTGCACACCTGTGGCCGTTTAATACTCTATACACCCAAAAATTTATGGCTAAATTTATTTAAAATTGGTCTTTTACAATTGGTGAACTTTAAGTATCTTATTGAAGGTTCAATTTTAATGCATTGGTTTTTGTACGCCCAGTTCTATTTGTTTCAAACCAATCTATTTACACCTTAAAGAAGTTTCAGTATTACACAGCAGAAAATGTTTTTGCTGGATCAGAAATTACTACAAACAGGTAGCTCATAGACTCTTTCATACAACTATCTAGCTACAAATAAAACATAAAATGCCAATATTACATGACACTTACAATAAAATATCACAGTAAATGACAAGTCAAGGCTGGTAACCCCCTCTATAAAACATTGAGAAGTATAAAAAAACTTTGATACATCAGGTATAAGTCCATATTTAAACTCCAGACGATAATCTCCAGACAATTTGAAGATTCGTGAATCAAATATTTTAAAAAATGTATCTTGCAGATTCCCAGATCCAGTCACATGAGAAAAATTTCTTTGAAATTAATATTTTCAGTAGAATTAGCAATATCAGTGGTAGAGGTTTATTTACTGTCTGCATGTTTTGGTTTGGTTTTTTTTGCATTGCTTAGATTATTGATTAATTTTTCTCAATCCATCCCATCAGAAGGTCTATAAATTGAAATGGATTACATTTACTAAAGTCTAAAAATAAACCTACTGTGATGGTATTTGATCTAGTGCCAGTAGACAGTATTTTTTGCTATCATAAAAACTTTCTGTGAAGAAAAGTACCGGGCATGTATTATAAGAACAGCATTTCACTATTTCTGTATATAATGACTACAATTACCAAATTTTGATCTTTTGAGACTTTTATTGAATATTAATCAAAATTCCACAGTTTGTGATAATGATAATAACTCACAGAATAAGCACCTTGATTATACAATGTTGTATGTTGGTAGAAAGAAAGGAAGACATCTGTTGATTTTCAACATTTTCATCTAACTTAGGCCTACTTCTGGAGATGCCTCCATAAATTACCAAATTTTATTTTGACCCCAGATCAGATCTTGTAAAGAATTGGTAGAGATTTTGTTTTTGCTATTAATATAAATATTTGAAATTGTTGCACCCGTAAAACATTATTCTAGTTTGATCAGGCTGAGATGAAAAAGCTACATATGTTTTGTTACCAGGCACGGAATGGTTTTCTGTATGTCATGAAAGACAGGTCATTTGGGAAACATTTTGGCCTAATTAAGTTATGGATACAGGATAGTGATGTTTGCCTTTATTTCATGGTGTATTAACATGTACATGTATATTATACCTACATTGTACATGTAGTTCTAATTGGATATGCTTCAGTGAAAATAAAGATCACTTTCGTCCTGACCCAATTAGATTTAGTTTGTAGTTTTAACTTCTTTCTTCATAATAACACAACTTTATGGATTTACTACTTCTTGGTTTATTACATGCAACTTTTTAATACTCTTCCAGGTATCTTTATCAATCAAAGGGCAATAACTTCTTTCATATTCATAAATTTATGCTTTTTGTCCCCCGCCTTTCGAAGAAAGTTGGGGGACTATTAAAATGGGTTCGTCCGTCTGTCTGTCTGTCTGTCTGTCCGTCCGTCTGTCCGTCACACTTTTTAGGACAAAATAACTCTCTTCCTAATTGAGCTAGAATGTTCAAACTTGGTGTATGTGTTTATTAGGTCAATGCCTTGATGGAGTTCGAAGATGAGCATTTTCCGCTTAGGGTAAGCTAAGGTTGCAGCGATACCCCGGGGATGCCGCATTATCGCGATTATTTTTTTTCAAGTGATATCGTATCGGCCAAAGTTGAATAATCGCAGTCCCCGGTATTTTGGGATTTTTTTGGGCGGAGGTCGGTGCAATAAATCCAAAGTTCATTTTCACCGGTGCGGGGGCCGGATCGAATTCGAAATAATAGTTTAATTACTACTTGTAAAATTATACAATAAAAATCGGTGAGAGAAAGTTCCCGAAACACATTTTGTAAACAAAGCCGCACGCGACATCGGTGTACCGTAGCAACGGTGCGGCGAATCCCCGGTTAACAAGACTGAAAATATTATGTTTATTTCAATGTTAAGTTAGTACTGTACGTCTGGTTGTTTAACCCGCCAAAACAAAGCAACCAAGTAACTCGACTTAGTCATCCAGCCGCTTTTTTATACGCCCACATGGAAATGTGGTCGTATATTGCCGTCGCCCCCGTCCGTCCGTCTGTCGGTCGGTCCGTCCGTCCGTCCGTCCGTCCGTCCGTCCGTCCATCGTCCACAATTTCTTGTGAACACTCTAGAGGCTAAAGTTAATATCCGATTGACTTGAAATTTATACACGGTGTTTAAGGCCGTGAGACGAAGAAGCCTATTGATTTTCAGCGATATCCGATAATTACTACCAGAGTTATGACCCTTGATCACTTTGAAAAATCTTGTGAACGCTCTAGAGGCTATAGTTAATATCCGATTGACTTTAAATTTATACACAGTGTTTAAGGTCATGAGACGAAGAAGCCTATTGATTTTCGGTGATATCTGATAATTACTGCCAGAGTTATGACCCTTGATCACTTTGAAAAATCTTGTGAACGCTTTAGAGGCTAAAGTTAATATCTTTGACTTTAAATTTATGCACGATATTTAAGGTCGTGAGACGAAGAAGCCTATTGATTTTCAGCGATATCCGATAATTACTACCAGAGTTATGACCCTTGATCACTTTGAAAAATCTTGTGAACATAGTTAATATCCGATTGACTTTAAATTTATACACAGTGTTTAAGGTCATGAGACGAAGAAGCCTATTGATTTTCGATGATATCTGATAATTACTGCCAGAGTTATGACCCTTGATCACTTTGAAAAATCTTGTGAACGCTTTAGAGGCTAAAGTTAATATCCGATTGACTTTAAATTTATACACGGTGTTTAAGGCCGTGAGACGAAGAAGCCTATTGATTTTCAGCGATATCCGATAATTACTACCAGAGTTATGACCCTTGATCACTTTGAAAAATCTTGTGAACGCTCTAGAGGCTATAGTTAATATCCGATTGACTTTAAATTTATACACAGTGTTTAAGGTCATGAGACGAAGAAGCCTATTGATTTTCGGTGATATCTGATAATTACTGCCAGAGTTATGACCCTTGATCACTTTGAAAAATCTTGTGAACGCTTTAGAGGCTAAAGTTAATATCCGATTGACTTTAAATTTATGCACGATGTTTAAGGTCGTGAGACGAAGAAGCCTATTGATTTTCAGCGATATCCGATAATTACTACCAGAGTTACGACCCTTGATCACTTTGAAAAATCTTGTGAACGCTTTAGAGGCTAAAGTTAATATCCGATTGACTTTAAATTTATACACAGTGTTAAAGGGCATGGGACGAAGAATCCTATTGATTTTCGGTGATATCCGATAATTACTACCAGAGTTATGACCCTTGATCACTTTGAAAAATCTTGTGATCGCTCTATAGAGGCTAAAGTTAATATCCAATTGACTTTAAATTTATACACGGTGTTTAAGGTCATGATACGAAGAAGCCTTTTGATTTTCAGCAATATCCGATAATTACTGCCAGAGTTATGACCCTTGATCACTTTGAAAAATCTAAAGTTAATATCCGATTGACTTTAAATTTATACACACTATTTACGGTCATGATACAAAATAGCCTATTTATTTTCAGCGATATCCGATAATTACTGCCAGAGTTATGACCCTTGATCACTTTGAAAAACCCTGTGAATGCTCTAAAGGCTAAAGTTAATATCCGATCGACTTTAAATTTGTACACAGTGGTTAGGGTCATGAGACGAAGAATCCTGTTTGATTTTCAGTGATATCTGATAATTTCTGGCACTTGATCACTTTGAAATATCTTGTGGACAAAGGCCTTGAGACAAACCATCAAAACTATTCTAATCAATTCTGATAATTATTTAATGGGCTATTACTCGTAATAAGATTATCATGTGTTGTAAATGTTCTCCTTACTGATAAAAGAAACAATATGCGACAACCCTTGTTGACTGCCCAGACGACTTAGCTGTTGTGGGCGTATGTTTCGTTGCCTGGCAACCTATCTTGATATTTGCGCCCATCGGATCGTAACTTCCTGAATTATGGCCCCTGATTGTCCGAAAAATTAGCTGTTGTGGGCGTATGTTTCGTTGCCTGGCAACCTATCTTTCAAGTTATGAATCCGCACTCAGGTTCATCGATATCTATCTACTATCTAGTTTTGTTTATTTTATCTTTGTCTCCGCTATTACTGTTTTAACAGTTTACTTTTTTTGGATATTTTAAATAGATAATGTATTACATTATTATTAAAATAAATTGAAAAGTGAATCGACTTTTGTTTTTTATCGGATGGCTTTAGATGGGTGGGTAGTGGACTGATTGATTAACATAAATAGTGTCTTATTAAGTGACAACAGAACCCACCTGCAAACTGAGGAGAAATTACAGATGGCTATTACCCCCTATTTTTCACTAGAAATCCTATCCTCTAACCAATCCTTTATTATGTTGCATGATAATTACAATTATCACGATTATAAATAACTATCGTGATAAAGAGAAATATCATGATAAAGAGAATTATCGTGATAAAATTGATAATCGTAGACTTTTATTTATCGCGATAATTCCAAAAGCAGTTATCATGATTAATGGCGATATCAGAATTTGATATCGTTGCAACCTTAGGGTAAGCAGAGATAAGCGATTTGATTGGTTGATGCTTTGGGACACGATAACTTTAGTTCTAATTAAGTGAGATTGATGAAACTTGGTGTATAGTTTCATTACAGTAATACCTTGACTAAGTTCGATAATGAGCATTTTCTGCTCAGGGTAAGCAGAGCGATACGCAATTTGATTGGTCGAGACTTTGGAACACAATAACTCCCCTTCTAATTGAGTTAAAATGTTCAAACTTGGTGTATATGCTTATTAGGTCAATGCCTTGATGGAGTTCGAAGATGAGCATTTTCCGCTTAGGGTAAGCAGAGATAAGCAATTTGATTGGTTGATGCTTTGGGACACGATAGCTTTAGTTCTAATTTAGTGAGAGTGATGAAACTTGGTGTATAGTTTCATTACAGTAATACCTTGACTAAGTTCAATAATGAGCATTTTCTGCTCAGGATAAGCAGAGCGATACGCAATTTGATTGGCCGAGACTTTGGAACACAATAACTCTCCTTCTAATTGAGTTAAAATGTTCAAACTTGGTGTATGCTTATTAGGTCAATGCCTTGATGGAGTTCGAAGATGAGCATTTTCCGCTTATGGTAAGCAGGGATAAGCAATTTGATTGGTTGATGCTTTGGGACACGATAACTTTAGTTCTAATTAAGTGAGAGTGATGAAACGTGGTGTATAGTTTCATTACAGTAATACCTTGACTAAGATCGATAATGAGCATTTTCTGCTCAGGATAAGCAGAGCGATAAGCAATTTAATTTGCCGAGACTTTGGAACACAATAACTCTCCTTCGAATTGAGTTAAAATGTTCAAAATTGGTGTGTATGCTTATTAGGTCAATGCCTTGATGGAGTTCGAAGATGAGCATTTTCTTCTTAGGGTAGGCAGAGATAAGCAATTTCATCTTAGGTTCATCTTGATTGATGATTTTCATGCCAATACAATGACTGCATTCTCATTCAGTAATGGATTCGACAGTAACAGTGTATCGAAACGATTGACTCGGACACGAGGGCCCTTTCCCTTGGCCAGAGGAGCCCTTTTGTCAAGCGTGGGGGCCCTTTGGTCTGCCTTTAGGGTCCCCCTAACTAGGGTACATTTTCATTTTTCTCGTCGGTTTTAGCATTTTTCTTTATAAAACACTTTTGGATGACACTTCGTGTACAGTTTGATTGCTCGATACTTGAAAAAAATAAATGTGTCATCTATTTATTTTGGGATTTCGGCGGGGGACATCAGCCTCACTGTTGGCTTGTTAAACATACATTATGCAAGAGCTATATCTGCCTATTTGCAGGTCTTTCTTCAGGTCTGAAATGTTTTCAAAATTATTAATTAGACATTAATTAACTTATCCAGGCCATAATCAACTCTGATTTCTCCGTATTTTGATTTAAGCTAAAAATAGAACAATCTGATTAAAACACAGATCCTATTTCGTTTCTTTTTATAGTTCAAAATTATTTCGTTTTACTTGCCTTTACTACATTAGAATCTGAAAGACTTGTTATTTAACTCGTGTTCTGCTTGAAATGAGGGGTCAGCCAATCAAATTGTCTGTCGAATCGAGGGTTTGACCTTTTTTGCGCTGAATTATGAGTAGGCATTACAGGGCTCGAAACGAAAGGCGCGCGAAAGCGCTCACGCACCTACCACGCACCTAAAGTGAAACCCAGGTACATATTTTTAAACGCACCCGGATTTTATAAACAACGCTCCTCGAACCGAAGGCTAACTCACGGTTCTCTTTTTAAAATATCACCCGACCTTTTAAATGAATTAACGTGAACGCTTTTGCTTTTAATAAAATTCTCGTAAAAATAATCTATTTTTATTTAACTGTCTCAAGCAAGGCTCGACATGCCGTCGGCCTCGGCGGCAATGGCCTCCGAATTTTAGAATTTTTGTCCGCAGATTCGTGGAAGATTTTCAACTATCAACGGCCATGTATGGTCACCGATTTGTGTTGGGTATCAATAGTTATTTTTACTATTGATAATCGGCATTGAAATATCGATTGATAGTATCGAAACAATCTTATTTTCACGGTCGTAACCAAGAATGGGTTACGTATTTAAAGCCCCAATAACACTCTTGTTGTAACTGAATAATATGTCCCAATATTCATTCTGGTCAACAAATTATATTATTATACAATATTCCAATTAATTGATGATATAAATTTCATTTTAAAACACATAATTTAAAAAATTGGAAAAATTCAACTTATTGATTTGAAAGGTCTAACGTAAACCTTTTCAAATGTGACTTGGATTTTAAAATATTTTTGAACCTTCTGGAAAAGTAAAATAGGTTGTAATGGATAATTTACACAACAGGTAAGACATTAAAACATCTAGTACTTAGAATAAGGCTATTTTTTATTTTCTGGAGCTACCAAGCCAGCAAGAGTGTTATTGTCCCTTTAAAAGTCAAAACCATACTATTTTGCGATAGATGTTTTTTGTTTGTCTAATTAATAATAAAACGTTTCATATTACGTATAAATTAAACATAATTTTTAAAAAATGTAGCCTTGGTTGTGAATGACGAAATACCGTTGATAGGCCGATGTATGTGGAGGAACCAAAATAAAATGAGCACGAGTCGATTCAAAACATTGCGTACGTGAGAGCGACCAATACCAACATGGCGGACAATTCGTTGTCAATTCGCGTGCAAAAATTAAAGAAAATTTATTAGCCTAAATAACTTGTTATCACGAATTCGTAAATTGTTTATTATTATTAAAATAATGTAGCCTTGATTCCGAATAAAAGATACAAACGTTTTTGTCTTCTATCAGTCATTTATAATGAGCAGACGAATTCTGAAAGTTTAGGGGGAAAACTCTGGGTTATTTACACATCTGGGTATATCCAATTTAGCGAATTCCATGATATGGCGATTATTGCTTCTAATGAAAGTATTGTTTAAATGAGGGCGAATTTATTTCAACATCGTTTGGGGGAAAAATGGCTACATTGAGATTGAGACTTTGAAGTAAATATAAAGTGACCGATGTAGGCTATTGTATTATTATACGAAGGATTAAGTCACAGAAAACACTGAGTCGAATCCTCTACGCACGCACGAAGAACGCATTTATATATGTTTGTAAAGGTAATAAATATATTGAACGGGTTGTGATCGTCAGGCCTATAACAACCGTTTGACTGAAAAAAAAAAGATGTAAAATAAACAGATTTATCACATAATATTACATATTTGGGAACTTAATATAAGCAAAATCTGCTTTTGAAAAACACTCTCCTAGAATATCTGAGGTGCGGGTTTTTAGGAGAGCGATTTTCTAAATTTGTAATTTTAGGTGCAGCTTTTAGAGCTCTCCATGATTTTATTCCTTTCAAGCCCTGCATTATCAGCAATGGAAATCAAAACAAAGCAACAACGATTCTGGTTGGTTATTCGAATGACTGAGGTTATAGGGTTAAATGTCGCGTGCTTGACATCTGAACTGGCTGAACGTGACCTCCCGCTATAACTTGTTAGATCTACATGTAGTGTAGGCCATCGAATTATAAAAACCGAAACGAAATATAGATCTGAATTTCAATTAGATTGAAAATAGAAGGGTGAGACTTAGCTTTGAACAATCAGTACCATGGTTGAAATTATTGCACATCTTGTCAAACCTCCAAAGGCTAATATCTTGGCTCGCAATTAGAGTAATTTGAATGATATTTTCAAATTTTACATTATCTATTTTTGAACTATTATAGCAAGAATGGCTAGCTCTTTATCTAAATCTTACATAATGTATCTAAGTGATTGGTTTAGGCCTCATATGATGTTGATTGTTTTGTATGACAGTTAGATAAAATTATGAATATCAAGTTGTTTACAATTTATTAAAGCTCCATTTCCTTTACTTCTTAAATCACTTCTTAAATAAACTTGGACTTGAAAATATGATTAAACCACTTATTGTGCAGCTTTGGCTTAATTAAATATTTCTTTAATAAAAGATTGATAATTTACTGTCCAATAGACGCAAAGTGTGACAAAGTAAACTGTGAAATAGGTACAGTGATGATGTATATTTATGACCTTACCACGGTTTATTATGTACGGTAAATATTATCAAAATAATTTGATGACCTTAGTGTTGACATAACTTACACTTCTTTCAATATAATCTGTTGACAGTAATCAGGTATTTTGAGTATATCACACATATTTAATGAATCATGAAAAGCGTTAACCCAGATTTCACTGATACATGTGATATTCGAGTTTAAAGGGAAACCATTGTTAAAACCAATATATAGTTTATTTACACATGTAAATATGAATGATAATAGACACTAAAAGATGTCCAAGGTATCAAACTTTCAACATAAACACTTATATAGTATACTATTGTTACCCCTTTTCATCCATGCATTAAGTTCTTATCACACCTACATTTATGGATGGACATATTATCACCTGTGTGTCTCTGACAAATTTTTTAAAACTTATCTTTCATCTAACAATTTAAAGGGGTATAATATCTAACTTTTCTGCATAGACCATGTCGTGTCATCGTGAATTTTGCCAGGGCAGCTATGTCTCCACCTACTCTTCATAAAATTCCCAACATCAGTTTTCTTTGACATGCAAGTTAGCGACTTGTGAATCCTGTTTGGGGTAAATTGAAAGGAACTTTTTTGACCAAGACTGGGTTTTGACCTGGGAGTCTGCGCCATACTCACTGAACTACTATTATAGACTATAGTATAATGGTATGGAGCCCCAAATGTCATTAATTCATATTCTTGACATTCACATTGTTAATTCTTTCCATCTGGTAGAAATGAGAAAATCAGATAAAATATCCCTGACTGGGACTGCCCTGTCAAGAAAATATTTTTTTGAACTTGTAAGAAATAAAATAATAGTTTAGAAAAAACCCCAAACAAACCAACATAGAGACTGATATTTCGTGGGTACACTCTTTATTCATATGGATATAATAATATGTTGATAAATAATAAGTATTTTGTAATTGTTACTTGTTTTATATTAATAAATAGCTTAGGATGTTTGTATTATTAAGTTATAGGTAGTCCAGTGTGAAATAACTTTATTTAATCTTATGTTAGTTGTGTAAGTAATCTAGTAAAAAATTGTTTATCTTACTGTGAATGGTACAAGTTGATGCCAGGTATTTGGTAATAACTAGTTAAATACCAATACTGACATTCTTTACTTAACGGATCCCATATGGTAATCTTTATCTTACTATTAATACTAACTACAAAGGGCACAGGTAAATTAACTAGATACACAGGAAATATTCTTTGTGTATTAGCTTACAGAGAGAATTGTAATTAATGAATAAATGGAAACTTATGTTATCATATCTTATCCCATCTTCTTACTTCAGTATATTTCTTGTCTGAAGATCATACAGTATATTGTGTCATATCGTTTATTGGCTCTGAAACAAATTTTGGGTGATTCAGAAAAGAAACAGATTCTTAGGTTTGTGTACCATAACCAATTGGGGTCGGAAAATTAATAATCATTATTTAGGCAGCTACAAATAATATTAGGCGACCGGTACTACATAGTGTACATGTACTTTCATTTGTGATGACATTGCTTCCTGTACTAAGCCGTCTGCCCAGCAGAGTACAATATGTCTGAATAAATAAAGCAAGAAAGCTAAAACTTTCCCAATTGTACAGTATTAATTAAAATCTTCTAAGTTTTCTATTATTTAGTAGGAATGATTAACATATTAATGTGATTTTCTTTATTTTGTTAACAACTACCTGTAAATTGGATAATAAATGAAATGAAATGGGGTTTAACGTCCTACTCTTTTGCACCTAACCTGGGCTAATGGAAGACGGGCATACGCCAGGTACAGTGAGCTATGAGGGAATTTTTGCCCGGGCAGCGGCGCTACGGCCTATTCTTATATCGAATTCCAACTGCCAAGGGATCTTTTACGTGCACCCCAATGTGTACACGGGACCTCGGTTTTTCGTCCCATCCCAACAACTAGGCAGCTGTCCTTGTCAGGCCCTCCTTCTGCATGACTGACAAGGAGAAATCACGCCGGAAAATCGAGATGAACTTTCTCGGCCAATGCAGGGATCGAACACCCTACCTCCCAGCTAGTGAAGCAGCGCCTTATCCACTTAGCCACCGTGACCCCCCAAATTGGATAATAAGCTTAATGTTTCTTCAGCATGTTGTAAACCAACAAGAATTTGGTGTATATTTTAACCCCACACAAAATTAGACCATATAAATACTAATGAATTTGCAAAGCATTGAACCATGGGTTCCAACTCTGTCATATATGTTTGTCTTAACTGCTTGTCTTGAAAATAGACCTAAATGGCTTGGGACACATCACTCATAAAACAACAATATTTGTATGGTCTTGTACAGGGAATAGATATAGAAGTCAATTAAGCTATGACAGTTCATGTCTAGTGTTATAGAAATAGAATAGGCAGTTGTTAACAGAGGATTTAAAATGAAATCATAAATAAAAAGATGTAAAAATTATTAGGTGAGAATCTTATCAAATGTCAGGAATTAACAAAATCATAAAAAAACCCCCAAATTATTTGTATTGGCAAAGTTTCTATGTATTGTATTATTAAAAATGACCAACAGGGTATTGTAAAGTTTAAGTCTTGCAGTGAACCATTTCAACAGCTGGTAGAAGAATTCTATCAGACAATTAACTCTTACATCCTAATACTCCTACTATTCCCCAGTCTTGTGTTGACTTAGGCCATGTTTATTGTTGCTTTTATCAACCAGAAAAATCAATGAAATAGACCGATGTGTAAGTGGAGATGCACTACTAATGCTGATGTGAATCATTGTCTGTGATGGAGGCAGCATGGCCTCCAGTTCAGTTTATAGGTGTTGTTGTTGGAATTGTTTTACTGTGATTTCTAGAATGGAAATTAGATATTAATCATGACGTCTGCTGGGTCTGTAGATTGTTGGGTTATGTCTAGACTTTTGATGGAGTAATTGTTATCGTAATACAGTGTTTTAGAGGTAAAATAAATCAATGTGCCTACTATCGTTTTCTCCATTAAGAATAGAGAAATCGTTAGTACATGAATACTTGTACATGGAGAATTAATTTTTTCTCGATTCGCTGCGTGAATATTGGCATGGTTAACAAGATAGATACCACCATAGTTGATACATTTTCTATGTGTGATAACAAAATGGCATGTTCCATTCTACACGTACATGTATCAAAATCAAACCTACAGATTTATTTTCTAAGACAAATTGAATGTTGAGAGTGTGTGAAATAGCTTTATTTAAATATTTAATGTCTGCTTCCACATACTAGATATCGCAGTCAAGAATACCAAGATAAAATACTTGCTGTTTTTAGTTTTTGAAAAATAGACTGAAGGTTGTTTTATTACATGAACTATGTCTCAACTATGTAAAATGTAAACAATTGATAAGAAAATAGCTGTATGATAGTCAAAATTGAATTACAAAAGTAAGCCTATATTTCTATAGATAAGCTTATTACATGTATAATAGTCTGGTTATTTTGTAAAATTACTGTTAATACATATTCATTTATAAATATATTCTGTACCTGCATCACTAATCAATTATTATGCTTCTCATATATCACTATCAATGGCACCATGTTATACATCAGCTGTACTCAAACTAATCAATAATAACCCTCTCATGAATTATACCTTGTACATATAAACATATATATTAACATATGACATACATGTTGGGTTTAATTTTAAAGCAAATTTCTCATATTGGTAGCTACATGAAGTGTAAATATACTAATAGAGGTATGGATATGGATATACACTATTACTGAATAGGATAGCTAAATACTGACACAGTTATTTTTACATACAGTCTACTCAAGACTATAGAACTATACATTGATGGACATCTGGTTGTTAAAATGTGTGCAGTATGTGTTCCACCTGGGTCGAAATTATAATTTATATGATAAAAGTAATGCATGTATTCTTTATAAATAGCTGATATACATGTACCATAACATACATCAAAGGTAAATAGAATTGATCAAACAATCTTTATACACATGCATGTAAGTCTGGTATTCCAATTTTGTGGTACATGTAGTTAAAAGATGTTTTCCTGTGTGCAAACTTTGTGATTTGATGATATATTTTGACTAAAAACGAATTCAAACTAATTTATCTATAATAAAATATTTGCTGCATATCCTTCTGAAAACATTGAATTAGCGAAGGAAATACCCAAAGCTATAAAAACTAGCCAAGACTGCAAAGCCAAAAAAGAATTCATTGCATTTTGTATAAGACGATGTCATTAATCGCTGTCCATGATAACGAATCGTAAGTGAATTCTGAGATATTCCCAGACAATTTCTTTTTTCTTCAGTTTAGTCTCGGAATCTGTTGTACCGTATATTTAAGTGTCCCACTTTTCCACGTCCACTCACCGTCTTATCAATCTTTGACGTCACTCAAGCAGACAGTCCTAATCGTCCACCTGACAATTAGTGAAACCATCTTTTTTATGTCCTGTGCATGTCCCATGGATGTTTTTCGGGGAATCCAGTATTTTTCTAGTAATATCAAGTGTCTCTACATTTCATATGCCAATATTGCCATACTTTTATTGGAAATAACCACTCCATAAATAGCTTTGTGGGAATGCATCTTTAATTGGATTAAGTTAATAAATCCGAAGTTCCTTACAAGATGTAGGGGGAAAAAAATAACCTTTAATATGCAATCAACATGAATCTGATTACGAATTATTAAGTCTGATCTCTGTGATAGAAGTTTTATAACATATACATGTGTATGAAGTTAGCTATATTAGTATTACACACATTCCGTATATCAAATTTAAATGAAATATTTTTTTCTTCTGATTTGATTACCGTTATCAAGTGCATTTTAAAATACTTTCATTCAAATTTCAAGCAAATACTTGCATTTAAAATTGAAGTGTTTAACAGTTGAAGATTTGGATGTTGAGCATATTGGTTATCCCAGTTGGTTCCAAAACTATTATGTTAAACCTCATCATAATATTGTTTCATCCTGGGATTCCATTTCCAGGTTGTTAATAATATGAAATGAATTCAAAGTAAGAATGTATATAGTGTATTCACTTTAGACTGTTTTGTTGTGGTGTAATATTATATGAAGTTTTGTATTTTTACACTGATGATGATAATCCTAAAATTTGTTATTTTTTGTCATTGCTTCATATTTTCATAAACATGTATTAACTAACATCTCTTGAATAATGTTCTGTCGTGTGTGATTATCAAATGAGGAGAATATGATATGAATCTCGAGTGTTGCCATTGTGTTGAATTTCCATTAGCACTTGATTGATTTGGTCATTATGTTTGAGTATAAATGACTATTTATATAGCCACTGACTATCCTTACTTCATTATTTATGCAGAAGCAATCAATATTACTAGTGTTCTTCACTCATTATTTGGTTTACCATCTTCTTCAAACTCGGCTTGTCTCCAACTAACACTACACTACTGGCCGAGATAAAATTCGTTACTGTATAAAAGCATTGATTGTAGTCTGCAGCATACGCTTCGTATAATCAATGGCTTAATGTTACGAGGCAGTATTTATCCACCACATTAGTATAGATTTGTATGTCAATTTGTTTCTTTGCACTTGAGGAATATGTAATTCAAAATCAAACCGTCTTTCTAGAAGGGATTTTTGGATTATTTAACGGTACATTTATTTTGTGAAAATTATGTATTATTATTATGTAAATGAAGTTGAGTGATTTAAAGGAAGTAAATTGGTTCAGTAGACACAAAGAAAATGCATCTATATCAAAGTTGACACACAATTATATGTGTGTGTATTAAAAGCATAATGCATTTGACACTGTGGTTAGCCTTGGTTAGCCTGCTGAAACCGCGCATCATTGTGATGTTACTTTCCCATAACATGCAAATTTGTTACGGTTAAAGTGATGCAAAGCTTGTATGATTTCCTTCTTCTTATGTTAATTTCTTGCTTATCGTTACTACCTTTAGGCTTATTTATGGAATAGATATTCGCACAACGCAAAGCGTTGGTATTATATCTCTTTAAGAACATGCTTCCATTATACATCCCTGTTAGGTTAAATGGAATAATGTTAATTGAATAGGAATAGATTCAGCTGATCCAAGTCAGTGGATATAAACAGCCAAGCAGACCTGTTCTAGTATCATAGTTTGTAACTTTATTAGTATAATTAATGCCTAAGTGGAATATTTACCGATTTACCGGTATGACCTCTTCAGGGCACAAATGCTTGTTAAATATGTAGGCCAGATTGCTACCCAGCAGTGTTGAAGGATTATTTGGTTTTGCACACTAATTAATACATGTTCACTGATATGACTGCAACAAAACTAAGATAACCAGGTGGGAAAAGCTAACCATAATAAATTCATAGAGTATATAACTGTTTATTATATTTTTTGCTTGTTTTGTATTTTTCAGAAAGAAAATATCAGAAATAGGCAAAATGACTGCCTTAACACAAGATGAAATAGTGAGCAACACTAAAACTGTTATACAAGGATTAGAAACTTTAAAAAATGAACATCATCAAATTCTTAATAGCCTTCTTACCTCCATGAAAACTATTAAACGTGAAAATGGTGATACAAATTTGGTGGAGGAAAAAACAAATATATTGAAAAAATCATCTGATATGATAGATCTAGGTTTAGGGGAAGCACAGGTGAGTTGTACTATTCTCTACCATCATACCAGCTCGTATAGCTCAATTTCTCAACAGGTGCAATTTGTTATAAATAGTTTAAAGTTTGTCTTCTGATCTGGGCCCAGGGCCATCCAACTTTTTTTTCTAAACTTTACTTAAATTCCAGTGACTGGTTTGCAATGCTATGTTAAAGCGATAAGCTACAGATATTCAGTCTGTCATCCCTGCCATCCAGAGTTTTATATGATTGTGGGTTTATCTTGTGCTAAAACATGGATGTAAGAGAAGGATTCAACAAAGAAAATCACACTTACAATTATGCTCTAAAAATTTGGAATGATCCTGGAATAAATGTATACA
This sequence comes from Patella depressa, assembly GCA_948474765.1. NCBI lineage: Eukaryota > Metazoa > Mollusca > Gastropoda > Patellidae > Patella > Patella depressa. Next base: position 55,514,521 of record OX419719.1, read on the forward strand.
TGTAGTTTAATACCTTTAATGACGGGCCCTTTTTTTAGGTAAAAACCCCTATGAGAAGAAAAAAGTACTGTTTTTATCCAAGATATGTTACCAGTCTTGAGTTTTTATACGCCCACATTTTAATGTGGATGTATATTGTCATCACCCCTGGTCAGTTCACAATTTGTTTGTGGACACTCTACAGGTCACAATTATTAACAGATTTCGACAAAACTTGAAATAAGTTTATCTCCAAAAGATCTCGTGCAAAATGTGGGCGTATCCTGCCTGGCAGCCTCTAGTTTATCCTTGATTGTGTCTAGTTTATTGGGGTTTCCACCCTCACTTACAGCAAGAAAGTAAAATTAAAATTAAGATTTGTGTTAATCCATGAGATGCCTGATGTTAAATCCCATTTCATTCTGTTCCTTCTTCAGGTAATGATGGCTTTAGCTAATCACTTACAACATGTAGAAGCAGAAAAACAGAAATTACGAGCCCAGGTTAGGCGATTATGTCAAGAAAATGGTTGGTTACGGGACGAATTAGCAAATACACAACAGAAATTACAAAGTAGTGAACAGAAATCTGCGGCTTTAGAAGAGGAAAAGAAACATTTAGAATTTATGAATGAAATGAAGAAATATGATTCCATGGATCCTAATATGGTAAGCATAAAAAGACCATGGATTGGTCCGACTAAGTTGATCTCGTTTGTCTCTTCCAGAATATTACACCAAGCAGAAATCATTAGGGAAAAATTCACAATTTCATTGGATTTGTTTAATCTACTTTAAAGTTTAATTGTCCACCTGACATGTATGGTCATAAAAAAATTATGAAGCGATGAAATAGCCCATATTTGTTGATGTTTATTGGGTTGAATGCTATATGAGACAGATGATACACTGGGCATGGGACTAATCCCAAAATTTCAAGATTATCCACAACAAGACCTCATGATACTGTGTGTAAGCTGATATTATTCAGTAGACCAATCAATACATATTTGGTTTAATATATCTAAATAAATGAATGACTTTATTTTATAGCAACAAAGTGTTGAGGAAAAAGAATCTGTTGCTAATGATCAATCATCACAGTCATTAGATTTAGGTTTTCCAGATGATGATGATGATGGTCCACAACCAGAAGGTAAGGTCATATCTTTATTTCACTTTTACTTTACAAGATATTTTTCATATATATGATAATGTCTGTCCTCTATGCAAGTATGCATTCCCTCCCATCATTTTATATGTGATGGTTGTGTTGTTTTGAAAAAAGAGGTTTTTTTTGTAACCCTTTGGACACCAACGCCCTGAACGACATTAGGCCTACATACTAGCCTCTCCGGGCAAAAAAAAAAAAAAGGAACTATTGAAATGGGCTCTTCCTTCTGTCTGTCGCACCTTTAAGAACACAATAACTCTGCTTCCGCTTCAGAAAGAATGTTCAAAGTTGGTGTCAATATTCATATGGTAAAACTTTGGCTAATCAGAGATAATCAATTTCATTGGTCCACAACAATAATTCTGCTTCTGATTGAGAATGTGGAGACTTGTTAAAATGTCTTGACTGAGTTTGATGTGTATTTTTGTGTCGAGCGATATGCAGTTTGATTGTTTTTAAAAAAAGAAGATAAATGTTTAAGTAATTAATTCATGTCATGTGTGGGATTAAGGAGGGATTACGTCCAGCTTGTTGACTTGTTTATATACTGTCTTGTTTTATATCTTACAGTTTTATCTCCAACACAACCAAGTGCAATGGCCCAGGCGGCAAGTGGTGGTTATGAAATTCCAGCCCGACTACGTACACTTCATAATCTAGTCATCCAGTATGCGTCACAGGGCCGATATGAAGTGGCTGTGCCACTATGTAAACAGGCATTAGAAGACTTAGAAAAAACGAGCGGTCACGATCATCCAGATGTGGCTACCATGTTGAATATTTTAGCTCTTGTGTACAGGTTCGTTATGAAGTTCTATAGTTCTTTATTATGGTTTACTTTATGCAATATCAGGGTTAATTATAAGACATTATACACTATAGCAAAATATGAAATGATACAGAAAATCACTTTGAGATCATTAATGAGGAAAATGCCTAGAACAATTTTATACAAATAATTTGGACCATGGCAATATCTTAACTGTTATTAATGATTTCACTGTCACATATATATATGGCTAGTATTGATCTCCTGGTGCCTTAGTTAATGCAAGAAATAATAGAAATATCATCAGATCAGTATAAATTATTACATTGATAACGTTTATTAACCATTAATCAGGACTTTTAATACCATGCCAAGTGCAATATTGTAAAAGCTGAATAGCTAAAAGATTATAAGTCCACAGATGGTTTAGTTCCATTTTGTAATTACATGATGAATTGGAATCACAACATTCGTCATCTTCTACAGATGATATAACATACCATCACCATCCATAAGTATTGGGTAAAATCTGATTGAATATTTGCTGGGTAATTGTTCACAATGATATTTTGGGATTTTAATTTCTTAATCAAATGTTAGATAATCCATTTGAGTTTGAGTACATATTTACATGGATTAAGCTTGAGCTGTGAATGTTAGATATTCCCTGAGAAGAAAAATTAATTGTCAGGATGCAAATATGCAGTACAGTTTATGTTCCAAACTCCTTTAACTTGAATGACATTGAGTATTTGGATCAATAAAGCACATGTTAGTCATATTTCAACTTTTGGACTTTGTACAAAGATGATATTAATTATATGAGACAGTTTGTACTATATGTTGCTATGGTAGGTTGTTATTATTACAGAGACCAGGGGAAATATAAAGAAGCGGGTAATCTTCTTCATGATGCTTTATTAATTCGAGAAAAAACTCTTGGTAAAAGTCATCCAGCAGTGAGTGATCAATTTCAATGTTACATGTCTGAGAAATATGATGACAGTTTGATTAAAATCACGAACTTGATAATATGCGACAGGTTTTGTTCAGAATATTTTTATCTGACATGTAGGTCAAAAGATTCAAGAAAATGGACTACATTTTTGCTTGAAAAAATTAGATATTATCAAAAAGATACAAGTGAGGCTCAGCAGCTGTAAATGTTCTTATCTAGAAATTTAAATGTCAAGTTATAAATTCTAACTGCCATCATATTTCCCAGTTTTAATTATTTAATGTGAATTAGATTCATCAAGAGTCATGTAAATCTTGTTTACAGAGATCAAGGCAAATATAAGGAAGCAGCAAACCTATTGAATGATGCTCTCGGTATCCGAGAAAAAACATTGGGAATGGATCACCCTGCCGTGAGTTGAACTGCACGCACATTTTCTTTACTCTCTTGATATTGTGCGTAGCTTGCTCACTGGTGTCAATGTTGCATGTTGGGATTGTTTTGTAGATTTTCGGTGATCTGTGTTCTATTATTTTTCTTCGATTATTTAGCTTTTTTTTTTTTTTTAGACAGACAATTACAGAAAAATGAATTATATAAATTTCAAAATTGAAGCCAGTATCACATTTCAAATCTATTGAGAAACTGACTCCATATTTGTGCACTTTTTTACAACATATTTGTCGTGATTACACAAAGTGCTTTGTTGTTTGATGTTGTATTGGATGAAAAGCTTTGAAATTAGAATTTACACTGGGGCCTCACTATAACTCTAAGCATCAATAGAAAATAGGGAAGTCAAAGTGTATTCATTGACATTCATACAAAAGGGTTAGGGTTATTCTAGATGTTTTTATGTATTTTCTGTGATGAGGGTATTTTTATTTATTATGAAACAGAGGATAACAGCATGTTTTGCATGAATTAATAAATGTGTTAATTTAGTAATAGAAACTGCTCAGAATAACTAAAACTATCATTCCTTTAATTAAAAACCTTTTATTTGGATACAAAACATTCTTCTAAAGTTTATATCTATGACAAAGTTTAGAATGTCTAATTAATACACGTTATAAGCAAAGCATGCTGAAAGACATACCAAGGCAGTGGTAAGAAAGTATATCCACGAGTTATGTATTGTTAACGTTTTACCATTGCCATGGGACTATGTTTGGATGAATTATATAGGTAAATTAGGTGTTGTGGATTATTTTTTAAATTGTAGAAGTGGTGTGGTTATTGTTTTGATATTTGTAAATATTTACATTAATAAGTAATAGTTAACTTATAGCTTTTTAATGTTTCATAGTTATTTAATAGTTATTTTATACTTATTTGATAGATAATTTCTCCAGATGATAAACAAGTGTAAACTCAAAACTTCTAGGGAAAGGGGGTGAAGAGAAACATTTAAGTCATAATAGGGATAAGAACCTGATTAGTCACTATTGAAATATTATTTACAGGTTGCTGCTACGTTGAACAATCTAGCTGTTTTGTATGGTAAGAGAGGTAAATATAAAGAAGCAGAACCTCTGTGTAAAAGAGCTCTGGAGATCAGAGAAAAGGTATTCATTAGTTTGGAAATTATGTATAAAATTTTATTGAAATTGAGAATGGTATTTTATTGTTAAAGGAACTGCAAATATATATTTTTAAGGTCATGTTCATCATGTTGTTGATCTTTCGTTATGCATCCCTTTCAAAGTCAAAGATGTTTGTTTTGTAGTAGATGGGGAAAACAAGGAATAATGGAATAAATACATGGCCTTTCAATTAATTCCCTTGTCAGATAGAGTTGTTGAATAATAAATAGTATGCAGACATTAATAACTTTAAATTGATATTTTATATTACTCTTTTTTCTATTTAGAATTAGATATATTTATAGCTTAATATAGGTCAGTCTGTGTCATGCATAAATATCTATTTATTATTCAGGTTCTTGGGAAAGATCATCCTGATGTTGCTAAGCAACTGAATAATTTGGCTTTGTTATGTCAGAACCAAGGCAAATATGAAGAGGTAAGGGCAGATCTTTTGGGACTCTAAACTATGTTAATATACATATGTTAAACCCAGAATGAATATTGCATATGGCTTAAAGTGATTCATGATAAAGGGGTTATTAAAGTTCTTTATATTTATTATGAACTTAACTTAGATTTGATATTTTAAGTAAAAATGGCCAGCAAATTGAATGATAATTTTGCAATTCATATGTTTTAAAATTAACAAATATCAATGTGCTTTATTTCAATCTATCATGGACATACACAGGTAGAACAATATTATCAGCGAGCTTTAGAGATCTACGAATCAAAACTTGGTCCGGATGATCCTAATGTCGCTAAAACTAAAAATAATCTGGTAAGAATTGATGGGGAGATCTGTCGGGATGACTATTAAGGCTGTACACACTAGTTATATCATTGGACACATTATTCTAGTTTATATTAATCGTATTTATGGTGTAGTGTAGTATATTTCACTGGTAAATTTCACTTGTAGATGTAGTAGGTAACTTTTTCATTTGGTTATTTTTTCCTGTTGTGTGTTTATATCTTGCCTGTTAACATAATTCAACTGAATTATAAAAACTTGAAAAGTAAACAAAAGCACTTTCGTAAAGTACAAGCAAGATGACATACAACTTAACTCATCTCTTACTATTCTATTTTTTCACCATTTTTCTGTTTGATCTTTTTCTTCTTTTCTTTTTCCGTTTCCTTTTAATTGTTTTTCTGCAGTTCAAACTAGAAACTGATTGATTAAAAGTAATCTAAATCTTTACAATTATTTATCTATTTTCAGAAACCATTAGTAGTAGGTATTTTCTATCAAGTATGATGCATTCATTCAATATGGTGTGACTAATTTGTTTATATTCAAACTGACCTTTGAACTTTTGACCCTTATAATTAAAAAATACTTTGGATGACCATCTGTGTATTTCAGAAATTTGACAGTTAGCTCTGAAAGGTAGACAATTCATTATAAGTACAAACAGAACTTCGATACGTGAGTTGTTTGTAATTGCTTGAAAAGTGTCGATATAGAACTCTGCCTAAATTTTGCCTATCAGACTTGCATTGGAAATTAGTTCTCAAAAAACGAATATGCTTTTCTCTGTATTAACATTGTTCCATTGGTCAGTTTGAATTCTAGATGTAGACAAGTTTGAAAGTTTGCTAATGAGATAATCATTAATTAATGATCTTGAAAGAAACTGGATTGAGCTGCAGAAACTCAGTTAATATGAAATATGTAGTATTTTTTTTCTAGATTTCTTTTTGTCTCTTTTAAGTTACGTAAATAAAATGTGTCCAATTTCTTGGATTTTGGATTAAAGGTTTTGGAAAAAGACAAATAGAAATTTTAACGTTAATTTTCAGGATATTATTCTATATTTAGCCAAGAATTAAATACAGTGTGTGCAGCCTACCTAGTCAAATCTTTTTTTTTTTTTTTAATTATTTTTTATTTTCCTTTTATGTCTGCATGTCCTCTGCACATCAGTGTTGGTTTTTCAGGTGGAAAAATATTATCTCCGGGCATTAGAAATATACAAGAAAAGATTAGGGCCAGATGATCCAAATGTCGTTAAAACACAAAATAACTTGGTAAGATGGAATGCACAGAAATGAGAATGATATATTATATAATGGAAGAATTTGAACTTTGAGAACAAATTGAAACTGCTTGCTGTTTTCTGCATTTATGATTAGTAACCTCATCTTATAAAGATTCTCTGATTTATGCTAGTTGATTTGTGTTTGTTAAATAACAGTCTGGATTGACTAATACTGTTAAATAGTGTGTGGGACTTATCTTCTCATGATTAGAGAGATGTATAAAACCCAATGATTAATTCACTACACAATTTGCATGAGTTAATAAATCGATGAACAGTCTGATGTATTGAATATATGAAGCTTGATTGACAGAGACACACAGTGTTCAGTTGACATGGTTAAATTATATATAGTTTGTATTTTGGTCAAACACTATGACATTTTTTGTTGGGAATTAATTTAAAGGAGATGTTTTAATATTTATTTTAAAGAAAACGTAGCATCTTTATCACATGGTTGCCCATCTGTGTAATATTTTATTTTTATTTTAGTCTACAAATTACTGCAGACAAAAATATCAACATAAGTCTGACAAAAAGTTGACAAAAGTCTGACCAAAAAATGTCATTGTGTGGACTGGCCTTAATTCTACCACAATTCATGCTTTTATCTATTTACATAACTCTTGGTTACTAACAATAAATATTTCTTTTTAATAATTCTAAATATTTAAATGTTTTCACTTTAATAATTCTGAATATTAATTATATTTGAATTCTTTTATTTGAATGTATTGTGAATGATCAAGCTTATGAGACCATTGAAATTACATATAAATGCATTTGGTTTAATATTTTCATAGTTGTATGATTTGAATTGCTTTTTTTTGATTTATGAAATTTATTTTATTGAATATACTTTGAAATCGAGCATTTTATTGCATTGTATTTTAAAATGTAACCCTTTCTCTCTATCAGGCATCTGCCTATTTAAAACAAGGAAAATATAAACAAGCAGAAGGTTTATATAAAGAAGTTTTAACACGAGCACATGAGAAAGAATTTGGAAAAGTAGAAGGTAAGTTACGTTAATTGTCTGCCATCTTTTGGAGAAAGCAGGTGATTATTGAAATGGTGCTTATCTACCTGTCTGTCTGTCTGTCTGTCTAACCTTTTGGAACACAATAACTTGACTGCTAATTGATGTAAATTGTTGGTGTAAATGTCTTGTCTCAGTGATGAACAATTTCTGCTTAAGCTAAAAAGATACAGTAAGCAGTTTGATTTGTTGACTATTTGGAACACTATAACTTGGAATCTAATTGAATGGGAGAGTGATGAAACTTTGTGTACCGGTATGATTATCAATGCCATGACTAAGTTTGATAATGAATATTTTTTGCTCAGGTTAAGCAGTGGTCCCTCGTTGCTTTATGATAATATAAATGTTCAAGTAATGAATGCCATTTATTTTGGAATTGAGGGTGGCTGCTCAGCCTCGCTCTTCGGTGTTTCTTGTCATTGATGTACTGTAAGATTTTAGTTTGACGTGAGAAGGATGTTTAGTTGTAATAGCAATATGGCATTCCCAAATTTGATGTGTTCTGTAAGATGGTGATAGAGGCACATCCTAAAAATGAATGTTTGTTTGAAATAACGTAAGTGGCATTGTTTCAAAATAAAGTTTAACTCAATTTTCATTACCTTTTTAGGTGATAATAAACCTATTTGGATGAGAGCAGAGGAAAGAGAAGAAAATAAGGTTAGTTTAATGACACATATATCAAATAAAAATCAAGGTCAGCATATCAACAGTTTGCTGAAAATCTGTTGAAAATTGTATTTAACTTTACAAATATTCTTTTAAAGGGTCTCTGCTTTGGTTAAGTTAAATGATTTTCAAGCCATGTTTGTTTAATTTTGACTGCTAAAAGACTGTTATTATATTTTTATTAGACTTAATATATTGTTATATGACTTATTATATTTTTGACTGATTGTTATTATATTTTAGGGTAAATATAAAGATGGAGCTCCTCCTCCTGATTATGGTGGATGGCATAAAGCACCAGCTAAAGTAGACAGGTACTTTTCTTGTATTTCAATGTTTATATATTTGATTTTATTTTGGATGGTTGAGGAGGACTTAAAATACTATCAGAGCTGTTATTGCAGATCTGAAGCAAGATCATCGATTGTCGCTACGCTTTCATTTGGTGTGCTTGAATGTTTAAAAAAATTAATAGGATAATAATTTTCAGGATATATTTTGATGACTAGGATGTATAAATTAAACCTTATGTTGTATGTTTCAAATGTTCCATTTACATTTCTCATATACTTTGTGTTTTTCTAGTCCGACTGTGACCACAACTTTGAAAAATCTTGGAGCACTGTACAGGAGACAAGGAAAATATGAAGCTGCCGAAACTCTTGAAGAATGTGCCATGAGGTCAAAGAAGAATGTGAGTAGTTGCTTGTAGAACAATTATATTTAACTCAAATCCCCTTTATTTTCGGGATTGGCTTGCTATCATAACCCAGATTTTGATCGATATAGATTAAATTTGGCTGTTTTATTAGATAAAGAATAAAATTTAAATGAAATTATGATTACAATTACCCTGATGCGTTTTCATTCACTCTTTTCCCACCTATTACCTAGCAACTACCAATAGGCGTCTTATATAATTCATAAATTTTTAAAATAAAAACTCCTGCTCTATATAATGTAGGTTTGCTATTCCTGACTAGCATTTCCACGCAGCAGATACATGTGTAATTTGCTCAGCTGTACATGTGCATATATTATACAGTATGAATGGAATATTAATACGTACTATAACTAGTATAACTATGTAATAACTGTTTACTACATGTTTACTACATGTTAACAGACATTTTTTTTCATACAGTAGAATCCGTATGAGCAGCCACTCCTATTCAGCGACATCTCCTTGTAAGCGGTCACAATAAATTCCCCCCGTAAAAATTCTATTGTTTCATCTCTTTATTCAACGGCCACTCCTCTAACGCGGCCAGCGGTCACTATTTTTCTAATGAATTTAACAAAACATCGCCCATTCAACGGCCATTGATGAATGATACCATCTTGTCGTTCTTCGTAACAACCCCGCTAATCCCGTGAGTAGTAATCAATTAACTGGACTCGCACTGATTAGGTAAAAAGAAATGTGAAAATAACAATTAACCCGGGATTATCTGTTAATTAATCTATTGTTTTATTAAACGACAAACCTGATCATTGTTTTTACAAGTAACGGAACAGTATTTGATACTGATTGAATAAACTGAAAGTACCGACTAAAAGCCGCAATGTTGTTAAATAGACGTTTTTAGCGCCACCCGTATTATTACATACAGAGTTACTCCCCCCTGTGAATCAGTAGCAAAATCAGCGATGTTTTTGGTTCATGTGCTTATTTGATAAAATAAATTTAATTCATTGATTTTCTTCACAAAAATGGACAAATATCGAATACATCACAATGATAGACAGTAGTATTGAAGGTTGGTAAAAATGGCGACGGCCAAATTTACCGATGCAAGTGAAGTATTGGTGTTTGCTTCCAATGCATTGAAGCGTAATATTAATTGATGTCAGCACAAAAAAACCATGAGATTTTACAAAAATGGATAAATATCATCGAATGCATGACAATGATAGACAGTAGTATTGAAGGTTGGGAAAAAATGACAAGTTTGCGGAAGTTACATGTATGTCCAAGATTTAGCGACGGCCAAATTTACCGATGTAAGTGCACCCAAGCGTAATATTCATTGATGTCAGTACAAAAAAAACATGAGATTTTATTAAGAGGCCACTCCCGTTAAGCGGTCAATCGTAAAAATTCCCATGGGTGGCTGCTTAATGCAGATTCTACTGTATATCCACACATGTTATTCCATATCCAAACATTTGTTTAATAGTAGGTCATTTCTTGGCTTGGCCCTTTTGTTAAATACAATAAAATAAAATTATTGGGGGGAAAGGCTCATTTTTCGTTATGATTAAGCATTTAGTAATTGAACATATTGATACAAACACGTTATGATGTTGATGGATAAACAATAGCTGAATTAATTACCATTCTTGATAAAGTTATAGTACCTTTTTGTTTATACGAGTCGTTTTAATTGTCGATGTCAGGCTGTCGGTGGTAACTTCATGTCTTTTTAAGCCAACTCATAATTTCTACTGTTAATCATGAAGTGATCTATTTACTAACACAAATTGTATTGTTGAATTTTATAAATGCTGAATCATTTGTTTATGATGTATGTAATGGTTTGTTTATTACAATGTAATTTGTAGATCATTAATCGACATATTTATCTCTGTTAGGCAAATCATTAAAGGGCAATATCCAGTATACATACTATTAGAAACATGCACAACATCTTGGACAAACATTTGGCGGGAGAGCGGGGTTAGAATTAACACATCTTGTATGACTTCCAGAGCACTGCATCTTGTTATACAAACTTGATTAATATTTGTGTATGCCTAAAACAGCAAGTCACTAAAACTCTTAATCTAAATATTACATCTGACATATTAACAATCAATCAATCTTGTATGACCTAGTTATATGGTAAATGAACTTTAATCCCTGAACATTTCCTATTTCTGTCACTATATATAAGTACTAGATTTCATTCCATCCAAGTTGTAGCTTCATTCTTCTTATAGTAGATACATGTACATTATACATAGCTTCATTTTGGTAGTAGGGTATTTCCCTGATTCTGTATTCACTGAATGAATATGGTAAAAGGGTAAACGAATGCCTGATTATTCTGTGTAATCTTTTGGGATTTCTTGTGTACGTATATAAGACAATATAAGGTGGGTAAAATAAGGCAAGGCTAGAAATGAAATCTGCCATTTTCCTCGTCTGCCATTGCGGTCTGATAAAAGTGGAATGTGAGTGCTGTGCTTCTGTTTTGTCTTCTGCTTTCTTGTATTTTTTTTAATTTTAATTTATTGCATTTTATTCTTTCCTTCACTAATTTCTGTATATATATAATAGAATTTGATTTTGATAAATGTATATAATTATATATATATGTCTTAATATCTTATCTAACCTTTTCTTCTCTTGCTTCATATCTATACTATATATCAGTCAATTACTAAATATCTTTGACAAAAGGCTTGATTATTATTTAAAATACGAACAAATAGAAAAAACAAAAACATTTTTGGTTTTACTGCTAGGCTGTGGATTTAGTGAAAATGGCCAAACTGACAGACCTAGGAAATGATTTTAGAGACCATTCACCCCGAGAGAGAAAGCGTTCTAGTAGCCGAGACCGGTCACGCAGAGATTCAATGGATAGCGTCTCGTACGATAAAAATGATGGTGATGACGAAGTGAGTATCGGTGTCACATGGTCAGGCGAGGGGGTGAGTACGAGTCAAGAACAGAGAAAATCTTCCGACTGACATCAGCGCGTTTATTACATTATTTATAGTGGGAAATGATTGCCAGAGATAATAGGTTGCATGAGTTATCCCCCCTTTCTTTGGTGTGCGCTTATTTTAGATGTATCAAGTTAATCAATTATTAATTCAACCATATATTTCGTTAGCACTATCTGATTTAGTTTACAGAAAGCATGATCTTATTTGTATATAGTCGTATCAAGTAAACTTTAATGTGTCAACAACTAAACTCTTAATCGAAACAGATTCCTGATAATTCACACAATGCAATAGAACATTACTTTCAGAAGAATTTTTGGCCAATACTGTCAGTGATCTATTATAGTTGACATGACACATTAAAACATTGAGCGTGATACATACTGGTGATTGGTTTTCAAATATTAAATCAGGCTTTTTTTTTTATTTTTAAACACCAAAAATTGACTGGCCCCATTTAAACTACAGTATGATACGATTACCACTATAAAATAATAAATATAACTGATAGTTGGAAGGTTTTCTAGAATTAGATTGCATGACTTATCTCAGTGTTTTGGCCATGACAGGGCTATGTTGCTTTTCTTTGTTTGTCCCACATGTAAAACCCATGTCAGACTTTCTCTTGCACTGATAATAAAAAAAGAACCAGCCAAAACATGAAACTTATTAACAGGATTGCTGTGGCATTCCAACTTGCACTTTTTAAGTGAAGTGAATAACACTGGTTTGAATAACAAAAAGACAACTTAACACAGTTTTATTTCAATAACTATTTCTTTGAAGAAGAAAGTGTATACAAATACAAAAGATATCTCTCTCAGTATCATCTTCCTATATCTTTTGAATGATGCAATGATCAACAAAATTTCCTACACTTATTTCTTAACTGGCATGGGTAATGCAGCTTTCAGTATGTAGAAAATAGTCCAAACGAAAATCTTGAACGGAAGTTCATTTATTTTCTAGTTTCACTTTCATTAAGTAAAGTAGTATATTTCTTCTACCACCGAGAAGTTTTATTTTTCATTTTTTCTACGACACATACCCTGTCTGCCTATACACTGAGTGATTTATGTAATAATCTTGACTCGTGACACTCGGTGGTTTACTCCACACCCCCCTTCCTCTGATTATTCTCACCGGTAAAATAGCATCAACCATCTTTTTATTATTTTTTATGGGTTTTTTTTCATATTTGATACAGCAAATTTTTTCTTTTTTTTTCATAATTGATATAGCAAATTATTTAGTTAGTGTGTAATTGATTTCACATATTTTATTATTTTAAAAAATTCTTTATTTTTTTGTCACAGATACTGATCCGTGCATTTGCAGTCCTCGATCTAGACAATAAAATAGATTAATAAATCATAAAATTAATAGAAATAATTTATAAAAATTGTAAATAAAGGAAGATTGTATAATTTGGTAAATGATTTAAGAAATAATTAAAAATGGATTTGACGCTATTTTGCCGATGATAGTTAAATAAAGTGTATATTTCATGTATATTTCATTTTAATTAATTTTGAAAGTAGATTAGAGGTATAGTGTAGTTTTTTGTATGAAAATATATAAAAATTAATTTTCTTAAATGTATCTATTCGTTCTGTTCAATTCCATTGCTTTAGAGTAGCCTAAATGCTAATGCTTAAATTGATTTGGGGGCAAGCTATTTGTTACAAATTGTTAGGGATTTTAAATCAGGAGAAGACAAGTTTAGTGGAAATTGTTTTTTTACGATGTAATTTCAAAATTATACACGTTACACTAACGTTAAAAATGAATCGATTACCTTGATCAATATAATAATTTTGACACTAATTGGCTAATGGCTTTTTTTTTTTAAATGCCAATGACTTAAAAAAATTTAAAAAAAAAAAAAAGGAAATTGAATCACATGCTTTTTTTGCTTCTTGCTTCTCACCAAGCACAGTTGTATTTTTAATGAATGATTCAATTTTAGTTTTTCAAATAAGAAATTTAGAAGAAACATCAGTATTAATTTATGTACCTAATTTTATGTTAAAAAGGGTTACGAATAGCAAACAATTATTTAAACAATAATTAGTAGATATTTCCAATAAACTTGAATCTGTAATAATTTAGGACCTTGTACTAGTTTTCAAACTCTTATTATTTTTGTTTCTTTCTATAGATATATTATTGGTTTCTTTTTGCATGTTATTTATTTAAATTTACATATATCTTTTTTATGCTTTAGAAGGCAAGAGGGATAGTTTTATTTTTTTTATTAGGTGATAGACGCTATAATTTAAATTTCTGTAAATTCAAATACATTGATGTTGACAACTTTTACGTAATTTATTTTATTATATATTGTTTGGTAAATAAAATGATATAACGATTTCGTAAGTAACTATCTTTAAAAAGTTTCTAAGACTAAGAAACATTAATATATTGTTGTTTTCAATGAAGATAATTTTCCCTCTTGCCTAGCTGTGCTTAATGTAGTACTTAGGTTTTATCTCTCATTAACACCACTTGACTTTACGTTAACATTTATCAGACCGGCAAATTAAGGCGCAGTGGCTCATTTTCCAAGCTGAGAGCTTCCATTAAGCGAAGCAGTGCCAAACTGGTTCAGAAATTAAAAGGAAAGGGTCCAACAGACGATAATTCAGGAAGGTAAGTCATTTTGATGGCGGTTAAAATAATCTAGCCTTGCCTTATTCTTACACATATGTTAATATGGTGAAAGAGTTTTGAGAAAGGGTTAAACAAATTTCAATATAATTTTGAATTTTAATCCTTCATTTAAGTTTTAACAATGTTCAATGAAGTTGGTCCACTTATGGTTAGAAGGGTTGTTTGATAAAGCTGAATATTAATGTTACACATAATGTATAAAACTGTTGTGAAAGGGATCACTGGTGATGATGAATGGTAGTAATACGGTACAATGTCCATTATTTAACATTTGTTCATATATGAGAGGTGTGGTTTTGGATTGGTTAACAAAAGATATATCTTTTTGTGAGGGGGGTGGGGGTGGAATTATTATGTATTGAAGGGTTGATTCGTATGTCTGAAAATAAAATCGTCAATGCATAATGCTAGCTGTCATTCTCTAGTCCGTGAAAATCTATGAAAATTGAAGTCTTAGTTCTCAGAAATGACTTGAAATGATTTTCAGAGGGGGGTAGGAATAAATAATACATGTAATGGAGAAAGAATTGGTTTAGATTTTTAAGAATGAGCGAGAAAAACTACCTGATGCTGAAAAGCTAAATAAACAAAAAATCTGATTGGGACAAGCAAATTGAAGAGAAGTTTTATGTAACATAGAGAGAAATGTAGCCTTGATATGGTGGGGTCCAATGGTCTATATACCCCTTAATCACGACTTAATCCAGGTATCAATTCCTGTTGATAACAGAGCCATCACCCCTTCCTTAGAAGGGACAATATGGTCAATATACATGCAAGATCAAAGTTACAAGTACAGATTTAAACTTATTTTTCTTTGTTTTTTTTAGCTGTTCAGTTGATGACAAATAGTTGTCTTCCTGAGTCAGCATAACCATCATAAACACTCATTGATTTTAGTTGCTCCTTTGCAACTATTGATTTATGTGGAGAATCATTGAATTTTAATTATATTTTTTTTTACTTCCTGCATATATTGTTGCATGTTTTATTAATTCCGTGTAGAATTTTTCTAAGTAATGATTGGCAGACTATTGGATTTATTTGCTGCCAGTAAGTCAAAGGAACCTAATGACTTCCTGACAATAAGGAGGGAAAGCACCTTTCTCAGTATCATTTTCTAGGAAACCACCATAAAGATGCAATATGTAAGAATTAGGTAAAGAGCTGACCATTCTTGCTATGATAATTCAAAAATAGATAATAAAAATGAAAAAATTGAAAATTTCATTCAAATTACTTGGCAAAGCCATCACTGACGAAGTTGTGTAATCGTTAATTATCTAACAACTGAAACTAAGTCTCCATTATCCATATTATCGTTTAATTTTAAAATTTCGATGGTATTCAAATCCATTTAAATCTCGGCCATCCAATGCTCTAGAGGGTTGGTTATAGGCTTTTCATGTGAATAAATGTCTAAATAATAATTTATATAACATTTAAGGCTAAAAGAAAGATCTGTATTTAGGCAGATTTACCTCTTACATAATGTATCTTTAACAAGTTTAACAACATAAATATATTCATGCACTTCATATTTATTATGGAAACAAATCCAAAGGGTATTGCAGGAGCGTAAACACTGATAAGAAATCATTCCATCTTTATATTTTTTATTATTTTACTTTGAAATATTTATTTGTGTGGAATTTATTTATATCATTCTTGATTTTATTATTAGCTTTGTTGAGTCTTGTGAGTTTTGGTTATTTTCTTTAGTTCCTTATTTCTCATATCAGTCCAATTCAAATTGAACAATTTACTGCTTGGATGTCTACTCAGTTACCATTTTCATTGCTGATGAACAGTAGCGGGGCAGGTCCATGCAACCCCTTGCAGACCCGTTTGGGGTACCAGATTACCAAATTTTCTTTCCCCCCCGCACACCATATAAATATATAATAATGTTAATTGTTCAGTTGGAATTGATCGATTGTCTTGTTTCTATTATTGAGTTATATCTGTGCACTTTTTTTATGTTCTACTAGTATTTTTGATTTGTCTTTTCCTCATCTTAGTCTCAACTGGTATTTAAAAGGAATGTCACCCCTTCAGCAAAGGTTGGTTTACTCTCCTGCCAAGCAATTTGAATGCAATCATTATTATCATTAGTTATAATTTTGCACCTCATCATTCGTATCATGATTTGCTATTTCCTCGATTTTTTTCATTACCCTATAGTAAAGGGCCGATAGCTTAATGCATTTTATAGAGTATCTATTTTATAGAGTAATAAATTAGTTTTTAAAGAATAAATATTTATTAAAGAAATGAAATATATAACTTATTAATAACAGTTTTGGATAAATGATCTAGATTCTTGTTTTTATTACATCGTATTACTGATTTTAGAAATCTTTTCATTTTGCAACCTTCTGATTCATGTAAAGGCTTGTTCAGTATTGAAATTCAACACCCACTCCCTTCTCTAAAAACAGCTGCTTAGTAGTCAAAGTCCAAAATTTACTTTTTTCAATCTTTTGAACTTTATTTCATTGAACTATAAAAATGTACTTATTTGAAATAATAATTTAAAACTCGAAATTTCTTTAATTTTTCCTTCAGTAAAGATAAATATAAAAAAAATACATTTTCACTTATTAAAACTATATATAAAAGATCTTGGCTCACATCTCCGTGTCACCCTGAGAAGAACAAAACCTTTACTCTTGCATTTCATATTCCATTATTGCTTGCACTAATAATCCTTTTTTCAATCTGTTTTATTTGTTGATGATAATAGTTTAGTTAATCCAGGGATCAGAGTGTTTTGCTCTATTAAGATATCGTGAACAGTTTCTCAATATGATTTCTGTGTAAAAGTTGTTATCTTAAAGGATCAGCCAGTATGTAATCTGTAAATACTTGAATAATTTTAAACTGAAATTTGAAGAATTTATCATTGACGTGATACATCGGGTATCGAAAATTAATTTGACATTCACAAGCAAGCAAAACACCACCTATTCCTTTGCTTGGTTCATTAAGTTATATAAAGCTACACAGAAATAGCTTTGACATAATGCCCAAACCTATTCAATAATAAACATCAACCATATTAGTTGTGCAGCCTATATGTATGGATTCCGGTTCTTGTAATTGATTTATATAGCCATTTTAGTAATAATGAACAATATCTCGAGGCATGTAGCAATGTTAATAGACAACACTGTATTATATATGTATCCCAAAATATTTATTAGAAAAATTACATACAAATGCAAACAATTCATTGAAATTCATTGTCAATCAAACATTAACATGGTTTTGATCTGATTATGATAAGTATATATTGTTATGTCATTTGTTTAATGGTTGCCATGGTAAAGACATAAATTGATTGATGTATATTGTGTATATTTTCAGTATGAAAAGAGCAAGTTCCATGTCAGTTCTCAATATAATCAGTAATAAAGATGATAAATTACATGTAAGTTATAAGGATTTCTTCAATTGATAATTTAACACTGTTTTACAAGGATTTTAATGCAGCAACCAACAGTAGAGAGAATGACTAAAGAATAAATCCAAAAGATTTTGTGTAAAGTTTATGTTATTTCATAACGGCAATGTCTTTAGCCAGTGCATGGAAATATTTACTACTGGAACACCAAAATCTTATACAGTGGACTGAAACCCTAATACTAGAACAAACACCCCAACCTTACATTGAAGACTGAAACCCTACTGCTAGAACACCCAAACCTTACATAGAAGACTGAAATCCTACTAATAGAAGTTAGAACACCCAAACCTTACATAGAAGACTGAAATCCTACTAATAGAACACCCAAACCTTACATAGAAGACTGAAGCCCTATATAGAACACGCAAACTGTAATTGTAAACATGGAAGACTGAAACTTTTCTACTAGAACACCCAAACCTTTAACATAAAACACCCAAACCTTTAACATAGAACACCCAAATTTAATTTATGTGTTGTTTGTTTTTGCAGGAAAGTAGGCGGTCTGTGGGTGATTTAAGTATAAGAGGAAGAACGGCAAGTTCTGACCATTTAGTAGATCGTCCCTTCTGACCACCACAAAAATACTTGTTAGATTGTATATGTGTTAAGTGTACAGTACTCATACAGATTATTTGCCTGTTGACGGTGTTACCTCGCTCGCTCTCATTGGAACGCTTCCGTCTTCAGTGTTCACCCAGCCTCTTTCTGGCTATTGCTAGTTAACTTTTATAAAGAGAGGCTCTAGGATTTTCACCTGATTTAGTGATATTTGGGATAAAGGGAATATATTTGTAGACAAGTTAACAGCTTTCTAGTTGAATTGATATCCTATGGTCGCTATTATATATGCTTTCTTTAAACCTGTGGAGAGCATAATATTAGTTATTATTACTATCATAAATATTGCTACTCAAATGTCCATAAAATATTAAATGTGTTATTTGTCTTTAGCCATATCATTATCATATTTATGTAGTGGAAATATTACCATCAACTACAGAACAGGAGTTAGATGTGATATACGATCATGTTTGATAATAAAAACAGTATGATCTGTACGGATATATCAATATTATTTCTAAGTTATTGCAGAGACACTGTCAGTCTTTTTGCAACAATTTCCTGAAAATTCCTCTATATCATGCATTTAATGTAGTTAAATCGACTAACATTTCTATGAAATGGCTTATTAGAGTATCTATAAAAAATATACCAAACCTAATGGAACTAGTACCGATTCCAGTTTGATGTTGGTACAGAGATATTCGGAATTCTGTCTGCATCAGAATACCTGTTTTTGAATACTCTGGTTTACAATATAATAAAATATTCCATTAAATTTTTAAAAGATATGTTAGACAACTCTAAGGTATGCATCAAGCTCTGTCAGTACCCAGAGTTCTCCTTGTAGCAGATTGAGGCCACTTTTAACTCAAACTGTATGGTTTCCTCTTTATAATAATTGATGATTGATATTAGAATAACAAATCTATCATTGATCTCAACTCTTTCTTATTAAACATGCTTTTATTCTAATGAATTAATATATTATTATACAATATATTGTACAGATGTACAAAGAACTACACTACCATTATTTCCCATTTATTTTAAATTTTATAGTCAATTGTATAGATAAACCTGGGCTTAAGGTACCATTATTATTAAATTGTACAGATACTAGTTATTGCTTGCCTTTATTTGTAAATATGTTGGGCTGTAATAATAACAATGAAGTCGAAGGTACACTTGAAACATAGACCGTCTGTGTATCAACGAGAGGCTTATTGTTATCATAAATGCTTAGTTATCTAAATCCCTGATGTCTTTTATTTAGAACTAATTGTAGCATGAAAGTGCATGTAGTCAATTCTGTCAACAAAAACATTTAACTTTTATGTAATTCTATTAATATTATATAACATGAAATTTATTTTGGGTTTTTGTAGGAAAATTCTTGTTTATGCTTTGTCCTGTTTTTTTTTTTATTTAATGTTTTAAAATACCATGGTAAGCCAGTCACTTGGGTATAGGTGTTAGTAATAGTAGTGCTTAAATTCTCGTACGTTTATATGACAAGAATGAAAGTCAAAGCTGTTGGCTATTGTTAAAAACAATTAAACATATAAAGAGAACTGTTAATATCTGTTTTCATTATTTTAATACACTGAAGTCCAGTATTTTACTTTTTGGGAATCTACATTAACAATTGGGTTTATTCTTAATTTTCACTTCCATGACATACAGGAAACTCGTCTTTTTTTGTGTTTTGCATAAATACCTTGAAGAGAGATATTCTAATTGTTGTATTAGTGAAATATTTGTAAAAAGAGAATTAAATCTAGATCATTATCTTCTCTCACACTATATTATTTGTACACTTCCTGCTTATTATATCATTGTGATTATTTATTATTAAAATAATTATTTCTTATTATTTTAAATCTTTTTTTTGTTTTGTTTTTTGTTTGCATGCTACTGTTGCGTTGTGGTGCTCTTTTGTCTTATTTGGAAGAACCTTGCTGCAAAGATTTCTGTTGTGCTCACTTTTGTAGTATTCTGTGCTATGATGAAATTGGGAGATCTATATAGCATACTTTCAAATTGAAACAAAGTCCGCTTCATAATATTGAGAAGTTGAGGCGGATGAATAATCAAAATTTGGAGTTACTTCTGACATAGATTTATCGAAAAAGCATTAAAAAAGGGCTTTGGTAGGTTATGAAACAAGTATTTCATTTGTTGAACCTGACCTCAGAGGTTATTATGTCAAGAGCTATGAATACTGGATCGATTTCTTTATATAAATTTATCATCTACCCAAAGTCAGAAGGGACAGCGTATCCCTGTATTATTGTAGGGGTGTGAAGATCCTTGCATATTGTCTTACCTGTTAATTCCCTCAGTATCAAATATTGAGAGAAGTTTCGTACAGATTGGTAATCCCATTATTAAAGTCATTATATAACCTGACAACAGGTCAGCTATCCCCTAGATCAGAGAGGTGGATCTGCTGAGGTAGAAATTATACTACTCCGCCAACATCTACGAATGAAGATTTGTCATTTTTAAGTGGTATAAAATCGTAACGGACTGGGTTTTGACTTGAACGCACTTTTTTCGGAATGGTTTGATAAAACTTGATACGGGTAAAGGCAATACAGTTTTCAAAAGCTGAAAAGGAGAATTTGAATGGGAGATAATGCTATCTAGACTGACAGTGTCTTGACTTCATGAATAATCCCATTTATGAAAAAAAAAATAAAAAAATTATTTGCACATTTAAAGCACTTGTTAATCATAGAATGTCTATGATATGTACTACAAGAAGAGTACGATGGATAAAACAATTCCACTCATTTTAATGATGATCTTATATAATAATAATAAATAAAATAACACCTGTATATATTTTTCTTGAGAATTTTTCTGTTGTGATATGTGCTGCATTTTAAGAAATGTATGGTTAAATAAAATATTAAAATTCTTGGCCCTGAGATTAACATATTTTAAAGGATTAAATTCTAACTTTGTCCCAGATTAATTTTTATTAAGGAAACTGAAGAAGACGTAAATATAAATGGAAGACAGTAACAGTGTAATGTACATGTATCTATCTTTTAGTATATATCTATGATACGAGCTGTATATATATTTTGCTGTAAATGGTTTTAATTAATCTCATTGTAATATATTCATGGTTATAATATTGTTATAATTGTTTCATATATTGATTATGAACATTTCCTATATAATGTGGTGATAATAACTAGTCATGCTTTATAAACCCCATGATAATAATTGCTTTTAATATTTTCATCACTCTATCCAACAATTTCCCTTTTCATCGTAATTAAAATGTACAAGATTTTAGGAAAATATTTTTGAGCTTGAAAATGTTCCACAAAGCTATCAGATAAGTTCGAATAAAATTTGACTTTGCTGTTGATTGAATGAAATTGATTTTTTTTTTATTAATTAAAGTCCTTAAAAGAATCCATGTGTGAATTATTATACCATGATGAAAAGGGAAATAATAAATTAACAAAAAAATGCTACATTGTAAATAATTTATGGACATGGTAAAATTTAAAAAATAATGAAACCATCTTAGCTGTCGGTAATACCATTTGTAGACTTCAGTTGATAGACATGACCATCATGTGCAATTGGTTGATAAAGACATGTATCGGTATTCAGACTTTTTTTTCGTAAACTTATAAATATTTTTATGACTATTTATGCCCACTGGATGTATTTCGTAGATAAATACTACCTGGATACCTTGGCCCGTCACCAAATCTTTACATTATGGATTTCATTTAATGTACCCCTGACTTTCCTTGTCCCCAACCAACCCAACTTACCATGTCCTTAAATACAGAATGGTCTCGATTTTCATATGGAGAAAAGTAATTTCACATATTAATTGTTTTAAAAAAAGTATTCTTAAATACAAACAAATTTTTATTCTAAATGACTTACATAAAACTTTAAATCCATTCTAACAAAATATCCATGGATTTCATACCAGTTGGTTGCGCATGTAGTCTGAATTATTCAAATGACTGATCTGTAGAATTTTAAAACCTGATAATAAAACAGTTTTTCATGCTTATCATTTGTTTTTGTTTGCTTTATCTGTTGAGATTATACCCCGATAATTCTATCTGTTATATTAGTCAGATTTGTATAAATCCAATTTATATCATTGTACCTTTTGACTGTTATGGTGTCTGATTGGTATCATGTCGTAATGTCGTGATCTCACCTTTCATAACGCGACAACCCAACATCACAACATTTCTACACGACATCACAACATTTCTACCCAACATCACAACATTTTTACGCGACATTACGACATTTCTACCCCACAACCCGACATCACAACATTTTTACCCGACATCACAACATTTTTAGTGTCGTAATGTCAGGTAGAAATGTTGTGATGTCGGGTTATGAAAGGCGACATCACGAAATTACGACATGATACCAATCTGCCACCATAGATGTCATGGTTTTTTAAAGTCTTATTGCAATTTGCTCACATGACAAATTGATTATTGAAGTGAGCCTAATGAAAAATGATATGACATGGGGGTTTCATTTTATGGTTAAGTTTGTCATGTGAGGGAAGAGAAATTTGTCTGGCCAGCTGGGGTTTCTGTGTCAGCCCAACAGCCCCCCCCCCCCCAATGAAAACTAACTTAATTTAATAATGTAATTAGAAGGGTGTTTGGTTGGAGTATTGGAGTTAATCAAGTATTGTTGTTTACCTGTATATAAATAATAAAGATCTTGTTATATTTACCAATGTTTGATAATGACAAGAGAAGCTTAGTTGAAACAAGCAGTAATTATATTCCATGGAAATGTGACCTGTATATTCCAGTACAATAACAAAATGCCATTCAAACAATGTAAAAGGAACACATTCTAAACTGAACAAGTGTCAAACCCACCCTTATTTTCACCAGGTTCACTTTTTGTGTTAGTCGTTAATGTTCTTCAGGATTTTCCGGCACGGTTTCAGGTCAGTGATGGAGGACAGAGGACCTCACATTGAATAGTGTCCAGATCCAGTCTACAGGTTGACATAAAAAGAGTAGGCTTAGCACTGCTGTCTGGGCAAAATGTTCTTCATCGTACACTGTGTGGTGTATGCCAGTTTTTATTAACCCACTTGGTGCAGCAGAAAGGTAGGATAATGAATCCCTAAATGTGACTCCTCATTGAGATAGTTCATCATATCAGTCTATTTTATTTCTTATAAATGTAAGTATGGAGCAAAGAGAAATGAGGGTTAACATCTACTCAACACAAACCAAATGATTTCTGCACTAATATAGTACAATTTAATTGCAATAATGGCCATGGTGGTAGGGCAGGTGACCCTATTCCTGCTTGCTTACAAACTCAGGTTTGTAACCCCACCTCTCGACAGACCTTAAGACGACTTGACCACCTTCAGTCTTAGCATAGAATCAATATGCATTAATTTCATGTACAGGGTCCCGATTCTTGAAATATTAACTTAAGATAAAATCAGAAGTTTAGTACATACTTCAATTTTTCATAGGCTAAGCACTAAAACAATCTAATATTATCCAATCAAATTACTAAAATTTGGATTTTATCTTAGTTAAAGTTTCATGAAACAGGCCCCTGGGCCACAAAATCTTGCATCCACTCTTTAAAAAGCTACTTGTCAGTGTGTATTTGTTACCTGGCAACCCAGTTTTTATGCTTCTGGTTGGTTGGTTCAAAGAAATATTTCCAATGAAGAGAGAAATTGGGTTAAACTCACATGGGCACAAACAAGATCATTTGGAGACTGACAAATTTATAGCTGCCTCTTGGAATGGATTAGGTTTCTTAAGATAGGCGAGATTTCTGTCGGCTCTTAAATGAAGATCTGGGCCCGGTTGCTCAAAACTAAGTTATTTTAACGAACCGTTAAACTCTAACGGATCGTTATCTCTGTAACGTGTTGTTTGTTAACGGTCCATTAAATTTCTGTTGCTGGAAAGTCAATTTCATTATCCGTTAGCTAACGGATTCATTAAAGTTAATCCAAGAGAAGACTGTTGGTTCATTGGCTGAATTTAAAATTTTCAATTTCAATGTACATGTATGACAACTTCATAGAAGTTACTATTAACAAGAAACTGAAGACAGCGAGACAACTGTGCAGTCTGTTAACAAAACTAGATTAAAGACAAAAAGATGACTGTAGAATTTACAACAGAAAAAATTATACAATACTTTATTTTTTCCTTTAGAAATTTTAGCGTAAATCTGTAGGAAAAATTCCTAGTCCACCAAAATTCTGTAGAATAGTATAGAATTTCATCCTATAGAAAATGGAATAGGCCTGCATCGCCCAACCCTCTAGAATGTTCTATAGAAAACTACATTGGTAATCTATGACTTTTTGCTACAGCCAACTAATTCCATCGTTAAACAGATTACGGAGCCCCAAACCTCTGTTAAATATAACACCAAGTTAACGACACATTAAAGTTAACAGGACTTCCAGCAACAGTCTTTCTCGCTGTTAAAGTTAATAATCCGTTAACATGGAGTTAATGCATCGTTAAAAGATAACGAAGCTTTGAGCAACCGGCCCCTGAGCAATAATATCTCCAGGACCACACAATACCCCAGAATAGTCAGAACCTACAGATACGGCCCATTTAGAAACTAAACCCAGGACATTCTGTTATTGAATAAACTTTCCTAATGCAGGTTTCGACCTTTTCTCTACGACTACAGGTACATAATGGTGAAAAAATAACAATACTAATTTTTTTTATGAAACTACATTTATTTGAGAACCTGAGATATGGTGTTGTATAAGAGCTGATATTGAAATAAGTACTACTAACCATGTAAAACACATTGACAAAATATATAGAGATTTACTCAAATAAAAACACAATATATTTACTTTATACTACTACTACCTACCTATAGGTATATATTGTAATACAGGCTGGTTAGAGAGAGCATACAGGCTAATACAAGTAGGAATTTAACAAGCAAACCCCTTCAAGATGTATCCCCACCCCTCTGTGCTTAGGCAGAATGTACTTTCTCTGAACTAGCATCACATAGGGTTCTCCTGGGTTTTTTTAAAGTTTGATTTCTTGTAGACATGTAGAACTAGTCATAAATATAGAAATGACAGTATCCAATTAATATAATAACTAAAAGCTCCTAAGAGATAAAATGATCAAAAAAAGATGAACACATAAAAATGATATGATCCTATGAAATAAAAAGTGGTTGATTTTGTTGTGATATATATATATATTTATATATTAATCTAGCTGCCATAGGCCATGGTTACCAACGAGCAGTTACATACATGTACATTTGGTATATATTCATATATATTATATATACAAAGAAAATGAAACCATTTCACTGAGATCTAGACCCTACAGATCTTACAATTCTACACATCATCTGTACTACAAATCACAATTGGTCTCTTAAAGGGCTAAACAAAATTTATGCGTAGTTAAAATCTTAAAAATTAATGAAGCAAGCTTTGAGTATAAAATTTGAATGAAACCGTTTAACATGTTTTTCTAGACGGCAACTTTCGGCCAGCTAAACTAAAATTAATTTCATTATTGCCCTTGTTAAAAATAAGAACATAAGTAGCACTGGTATGGTATATGTATTAAAGTAGACTACCGGTATTTAGACAAACGTCCTATAATGTCATTTGTTCAATAATAAATGATGAATGCTGTAAAATGAGAGATGAGTATAATTACACCTTTTATTGATGTAAATAAATAGAAATCATATTTATCTTGTCTTTATACACACAGAGTCATAATTTCAAAGTGTACAAATAATTACCATATTATGATCATTTAGATTTTTACAAAATCATATTTTTGGATTATATGACTAGCAATAACAAATATAGACAATTATAGTAATGCTATATCATTTATATAATAAATAAAAGTATTACATATAACAGTTACTTCATTATATTGTTTGTTGTTAGCTGAGACATATCATTCCATAATTTCATATTTTTAATTTTGACAAATTTTAAAGCTTTTTTGACCCTGTAATTGTTGTTGTACATGTATATTTACTCTCTGATTTGATTGTAATTTTTCATGTTTTCTACCCTTACAATTAGCACATGTCCATTACAATTCATTAAAAACTCACACAGTCCTGTATCACTATTTACAATAAATAAAATGATATAATAAGTAACCATGGCCTAACTGCTGCAAGTGAATGATGAAACAATGATATGAGTTTAAACACCTTCTGCTCCTTCACTGTCTTCACCATCATCATCATCTTCATCAACAACATCGTCATCATCATCATCGTCGTCATCTAACTCTGCCTCACCATTATCACCTGTAGCTAATCTTTTCATATCTTCTTCATCATCATCATCACCAAATAGTTCACTGAAGTTTTCGATGCAGGAGAAGTTTTGTAAATGATCATCTGTGAGATCATCGTTACCTGGTCGTATAACTAAAGTACTTCTTATACCTGCTCCTACAGCTGCTACAGCCTCTGTAAAATAAGAATCAAATACTGATATATAATTCATGTTTACTGGAATTATGTGGTTAGTGACCTACTTTTCGGCACGGACTGGGCTAATGAAGATGGGCATGCATCATACAGGGATATTTTGCCTGGGCAGTAATTGAATTCTACTGTCAAGATTTCTTTTACAACCAAGTTGTACACAGAACTTTGGTTTTTCAAACCATATGAATTACTGGACACTGTTCCCTGTGGGGTCTTCTGTTCTGCACCACTGACAAGGAGAAACTACATTGTTTAACCCTGGGATTGAAACCCCAAATCACTGAACCTTCTTTCGTGAATGACAGAAAACATTAATTTAGTCTTAACAGATAAAGCATATTTCATGAAAATAAATATTTAAACAGATTATTCCCAAATTACTTCTCGTGAGAAATTCTTTCTAAATGGTTTAAGCTTACCTTCAGGTTTGTCAGTAAGAAAGAGAATTTCGTCGGCCAATACACCGATTTCTCCTGTAATTTTTTTATAACTGGCACTATCTGTTTTAGAACCAGTGGTTGTATCATAATAGCCTGTAAACACCTGAAATACACAACAAATATTTCTTATTAAGACATTAGCAAACTGATGTCTAACCCAAATTATACACTCTACAGCAGTGTACACAGTCAAGAACATAACCTTCGCATGTCTACTCTTAATCAATAGTGATCACTTGAATAAGGGTTTACTGCCTTTAGTCACAAAATTTGTATTTAATACTTCCTATCACAGGGGAGATAACTACAATTAATGACATTTGTACACATTCCTGTCCAGCAAAACCAAATAAATAAACATGGCTGTAGCTAGCCGGTGAATGAACAGTATCAAATGCAGATACATGTACATATATCTAAAATACATATATCTTCATATTCTGGACCAGTACGGCTGAAGGATTTAAGTTTAAATTGTGAGAACTTGGCAGTGGTCAATAACTGCTGTTTATTTACTCTGTCAACAAAGTTCATGTTTATTAAGCAGCTAGCTAATACACGTAGTCCTATCACAAACATTAAAAAATATGTGATTTATTTCATAAAATAAATCCTATTCAAAATAAGAAATGAAATGAGTATACTTACATCAGTCATATCGCCTTCATTACTGTTGGCAAATAATAATTTTTGGCTTTCTATAGAACCGGATGAAAACACATATATTTGTATACCCTCTTCTTGTAACTGTCGTAATACATCAGCTACATCTTCAAATAACCTACAAATTAAATAAAGGTACTCATACATAGTAGTTTCATCACAAACTATATGGGCTGCCAGACTTAGATTTGAAAAAAACTTAACCTGATGGCAAACTTTGACAAGTAAATGATGTTTACAATGTTTGACTGCATCATGATTCTGAATAATCAGGTACTGAATGATCAAAAGAACGATCCTGACAAGTTTCAAAAGAAATATCTGAAACTTTGACTTGTAAAATGATTGAGGATGTATTTATAGACATGAATTCTTGTATAAGATATTGAATAAGCAGCTGGAATTGGATCACTTACTCTCCTTTCACTCCCCCAGATTTGTATGCCTCTTGCCACATATGACCTTGTAACTGTTTTAATTCTGTGGATTTTCTATCCTGGCTCATTTGCCATTTAACATTTTCAACAAGAGCTTTAATTACATCTTCTTTACTACTATCTGCTGCTGGTATTTCTACAACTCCTTCTGTTGATGCTTCTTTATCTTTCTGGGCCTACAAAATAAAATACACGAATAAATTAAAATCATGTAATATAAGAGAATTGTAGTCTCAATTGAATATAACTATGTACAAAACATGTAAAAGATAGGTTGCCAGGCAATGAAACATACACCCACAACAGCTAAGTCGTCCAGGCAGTCAACAAGGATTGTCGCAAATTGTTTCTTTTGTCAGTAAGGAGAACATTTACAACACATGATGATCTTATTACGAGTAATAGCCCATTAAGTAATTATCAGAAATGATTAGAATTGTTTTGATTGTTTGTCTCAAGGCCTTCGTCCACAAGATATTTCAAAGTGATCAAGTGCCATAACTGTGGCAGAAATTATCAGATATCACTGAAAATCTAATAGGATTCTTTGTCTCATGACCCCATACACTGTGTACAAATTCAAAGTCAATCAGATATTAACTTTAGCCTTTAGAGCGTTGACAAGGTTTTTCAAAGTGATGGGTCATAACTCTGGCAGTAATTATTGGATATCACTGAAAATAAATAGGCTTACTGGTATCATGACCGTAAACAGTGTGTATAAATTTAAAGTCAATCGGATATTAACTTTAGCCTCTAGAGCGTTCTCAAGATTCTTCAAAGTGATCAAGGGTCATACATGTAACTCTGGCAGTAATTATCGGGTATTGCTGAAAATCAATAAGCTTCTTCGTATCATGACCGTAAACACTGTATAAATTTAAAGTCAATCGGATATTAACTTTAGTCTTTAGAGCGCTCACAAGATTTTTCAAAAAGATCGAGGCAATCTGTTTCACAGAGAATTACTTACGAATTATCTCTGTAATAGACGACTGTCCACAACAGGTGCGTTGACTGCACGCGCCGTTAGTCATTGGCTCAACGGCTCGTGCAATGTTTACTTAACACCTAACTGCTTTGGGCAAAATGATGCATTTTACTCATTTTAATACTTATTTACACTAAATAGGAAATATTTTTTAACTACAAATACTTCGAACGTCTTTATTTATTTTTCTTTTACCTCAAAAAAATGTTTGAGAATTTAATTTGTCGGAATAAAAAAGTTAATATGCCGTACTCATTAAGCCTCGTCGGTGTCATGCTTATCAGTGATTGTAGCGACCAAGCGAATATTCACTGCGGGATCAGTTTTTCGTATCATGACCTTAAACACTGTGTATAAAGTCAATCGGATATTAACTTTAGCATCTAGAGCGTTCAAAAGATTTTTCAAAGTGATCAAGGGTCTTAACTCTGGTAGTAATTATCGGATATCGCTGAAAATCAATAGGCTTCTTCGTCTCATGACCTTAAACACTGTATAAATTTAAAGTCAATCGGATATTAACTTTAGCACCTAGAGTGTTCACAAGAAATGGTGGACGACGGACGGAAAGGGCGACTACAATATACAACCACATTTCCATGTGGGCAATCATCTCTTGTAATTAATGTACATTTATGTTCTATTTTTCAATTGTGAAATTAACTCAAATACAGAAAACAAAATCGTTGCCATCAAATCACAAAATATTAACTTGACCATTGTAATATTAACTTGACCATTGGATAACTACCGGTAGATACTGTATGCTGTATTTAAGTCGGTTATAAATGTATATGTAGTACAAAGCAATCCGGTCAATTATCCAAGGTTTAAAAAATAGAAATTAACTTAGTTACTGTCTACTCAAGACTCCAATATTTCTATACAACATAACCCTCTTCCCCAGTATTTCCCACCCTTTCTAAATATAAATCTAATGTGTAGACTTCTAATTTAAATTTGGAAATCAGTAAGTGGTGAGTCTCCATACTCTTTAATCACACTTACATGTATTTCTTATCTAACTGAAATTTCAGTGATGCCTCAATAGAGTATTTTTAGCATTTAAAGTGCTCCTGTTCTGCACTTGTGGTACGAAAATACCTCATATGGACAAATTTACATGTAGGTCCCTGTCACTTTAAACAGTCTATTTTCAATAACTTTTTTTCCCTGTGTACCTAATCAGCTTCTTCAAAATTTGTAGCAAACGTTTCTGTCTTTAATAGCATTCCACTAATGTTTCATCTAAGTTGAATTATGAAAACTTACCAGCTCACGAAGGGCTGCAATATCTTTTTGTGTTTCTGCATCATCAAAATGACTTGTCAAATATTTTTCTACATTGTCTGTGATATAGGGAAAAAGTGTTTCCTGAAAAATAAGTTGTAATATATAATATATAAGCCATGACTATTATCTTTTATAATACACACTTTTTAAACATTGTGTATTACAAAGTATGGGCAATATGTATATTCACTGAGCTATTCCCAGTTGCTTGTCTTTATAATTAACAATATTACACCTTTTATATTACAAGGTGTGAATTTTATGTATAATTACTAAGCTTAATTGGTTTATATTGCACAGTGAGTGAAATGTTCTACAAAGATAATACCATATAACATGGTACAATATTTTCATAATATTTAGACTGGTAATGATTGGCAAACATATTGGAGAATTGTACTTAAAAACCATTGTTTTCCTTATACATGTACATTGTAGGTTTATATTCTAATTTCCTGTGAGAAGATGTAGGCCTACTACATCTTATTATTGGTGTTCACCTAAAGCTGGTTTCTGTTATCTTGAATATAATCATTAACGTTAGAGAGTATAGAAAATAAATTGTTTGGCACTCCTTTTTAAGAACAGAAATCTATATTCAAGAGTAATATTGGTTCGATAATGAATGATAATATTTTTATTTATTGATAATGATCACTTTCGACTGTGAAGATAAACCACATTTTAAGTAACACGCCTTAAAATTTTGTTATCATTCTGAGAAGATCCCTCTCATAAATCAAGGCTGACCAGATGCGCTCTAATATTTCCTGTTTCTATTTATAACCCTGAATAATAACCACTGAATCATAAGAATCTACAACTCAATGTAACTGGTTATACCGTCATGGGGCATTCGTGGTCTATCAAATTAAACAGGCGTTACACTTAATATTTACTGTAAGAAAGTAATATAATTTACAAAAAGACAAATGGGAACAGTGCATCGTTTGAGGGTCACGTGACTTCAAAGCATTTCGCGCTATTCTTTAAATCGCTCAAACCCCCACATGGCCATGGTCTTTGTTGGGATCCATTTGTTTACGATTTTATAATAATTATGTGCCTAAACGATAAAAAATAAGTATTCATTTGATATTAAACAACATTCTCCACAACCTGAAATATTTATTTGGTCCGTAATTACATTGACAAATTAAATTTGGAGTGTTGAAAAAAAACCCTTCATAAGATCACATGAACAAGACAACAAAATGGCCTTGACATTGCATTAATTCTAACATGCCGGCCGGTCTACTCAAGACTTATATTTGCCAAATTAATGTGATAACAAATAGCCTACCACACAAGTGATGTTCAAAACAAACGCGGACAACCAACTGGACGTGTTTCTGAGTATAAACCTATAATGAAGAGTTGCACAATATATATCTTTTGCAAATGATCATTCAGTATCACATTTCGATCAATATTGTACGTCATCGACGAGTCGCTTCTTGAAATTGATGCAACATCAATACATTGGTTACGATTTCATTTTGGTCCTAACAACAAAACTTTATGTTCAAATGTATCTGCTACGTCGATAACGAATCGATCAATTGAATCATATAATCAATCATGCGAGCGTGAACTAATAACAACAATGTTACAACTTGATAAGTGGAACATAGCTTCCGCAATTCCCCCCAGCGAAGCCAACGAGAGGCTTTTATCTCAGGACAAGGATCGTTGAAAAATATTTAAGAAACAATCTTAATTATTTTCATAACCTACATATGAAATACTCCGTTCAAATATGAAACCATGCAATTAATCAAAAGAATTAGCACAAACCGCACACATACATAGCCGGCGCAACCCGATAATCGCGCTTTCCAATCACTATCCATTACAGTTACAGTAGTTACACTACAAACTGCATTACTTGAAAATTAACATTGACACATACCTTGACAAAAGAAACTGGTGTTGTTGTTCCTTCAATATCAACCAATAAAGCCTTTACTCCACTAATAAGTGATTCTGCTTCTTCTGCGGATCTTTTTTGTGGTGCCATTTCTTATTTAGCCGTTATAAAGCGAATGCACACTCAGTGATATCCTTACTGAACAAAGAAGCCGGGCAGAACTGATCTCAAACCAAAGTCAGGTGCGCGGTTCGACTATTGCCGATAGGTGGCGTCTTTACCAGCCTCGCTGTGGTATTGTATTTTCAATCTGCTTGTCTGAGTCGTCCTCGAAATGTCTATCAACTGAGCACGACAAAACAGATAAAATGAACACAATAAGCTCAAAGTAAAATGTGCATTAAATAAGGGATGACTTAGGTATGAATAAATAAAATGTTGCTTCTTTTAGTTTTGAAAATTATTGTTTAATAATAAAATAAATGAAGTCTGACACAACGTGGCAGGGAGGGTGTACGATTAATTTACTCACTGTCTATGGTTTCAGCCAATCACAAACTCGTTTACATAAGACATTCACATGTTTCAGGGCTGTCGGTATTGTACATGGTGTTTGCAAAGTAAGTAAGGTCAGAAAGAAAACATGTCAGTTATTTTTGTCTGCTAAGTGACACCCACCCATTCATTCAGAAAGTTGCCATGCCTGTGATTTTTGGGTCTTTTGGAGAAGATCATAATTTGTGTCATTGATAGGAATTTTATGTGACGCGTGTAAATCAACACTTTACCGTGTCTTGACATCGACACTACCATTTCAATCGGTCCATTTATCGCCGTCGTAAAGTGCTTACGTGGACCGGGTTTAACTTTGGTTTGTAAGGTGTTAAGGGAAGTGCATGATTTGCTAAGAAACCATATGGTGATTTTAAAGCATTAATATCTCGAGGATATTGACACCTAATTTTGAGGATTCACTTAATCGGTTAATATTATTCGATCGGTAATTCTAAAGGAGATAATCCCGGCTAAGGGGCGTGGTACTGACAGTGACAGGCCATTTGAAGGAGTTTGACTCAACGTTGTTTTCTTTACTTCAGTTTTCAAGTTAATTCATTGATTTCATCTTCTTTCCAGGAATTTCACTAGTTAACTCAGCACCATGGATCCCCAATCAATTGTGATAGGTTTAGCGGTCTGTGTTTTATCAGCCATAATTATTTACCTCATAACAGCTTTCACTATGAAAGAAAAAACATTTGATGAAGTTTTAGAAGAACAGAGAAGACGTCAAGAAGAAGAGAAACCAAAATCCAAGAAGAAAAATAATGCAGATGTCTCCAAAAAAAAAGTGAAAAAGGAGGCAGTGGTTGTCAAAGAAAAGGGTAAAAAGGCAGAGGTCCAAGCAAAGAAGGAAACAAAGATGGTAAATTTAGAGATTGAACCAGAAATAATCCAGTTAGAGGAATCAGTGGTTGTTCATGCCAAAAAATCAAAGAAGACCAAAAATCAGAAACCAATTTTGGTAAATAAAAATGAGCATTCATTGATTACAGAAAAAACTACAGAGGTGTACCACAAGGAGCAGTTTGCACCAAAAGATGAGATTGCATTAAAGCATAAACAAGAAGAAGAAAAACCAGTGGAAGATGCTAGTATCTTTAAAGTTAAGAAAAAGACAGAAACCAAGAAAGAACGGGGCTCAAAAATTGAGACAATTGAAGTTGAAGTTGAAAAAGCAGTAAAAAGTGAAAAGAAAACAGAGTTAAATAAAGAAAAACCAAGAGGAAAGACATCAGATAAAATAAAGAACTCGCAAGGTATGCATTTTTTTCTAACCGTTTCCTTGCTTTATGACTTTATGTCTTCTCTAGTTATTCTCATTTAGACGTATCTTCGCGTTATTAATCTTTAATTGTAGATCGGCAAAGTTAAAAATATCAGCACCATAAGTTTATTTTTGATATTAATAATTAAGTTTGAAAAATACAAAACCATCTCAACATTTTAAATGTTGAAATAGATTATTTTGTCACATTGACATTTTGGTAATGACATTTCAAAGCAGAAACTAATTAAGTAATTAAACAATTATTTGGTTGTGTTAATCTATGGATGACTTTTTGTACTTAATGATAATATTTTGAAACATTACTTCAGCTTACATACTGTTGGTTTGCAATTAGACTACACCGACATATGACATATTTATGCATTTATAAATCCTTCGGCAACACTGTACTGACTTCAGGCATTTGTAAGTGTACATACATGTATACATGTACATTGTATGTGCCCAACACAAGTACATCAATTTAAATTTAATGACGTCAGAAGATTTTTCACCATTTACATCTACATATAGTCACTTCAAATTCCTGTGGATAGATTTTTATTTATCAGGGATCTTTCACTGTTTTCCAAGTAAAGTTAACTTTTGACAAATTTAAGTGACAGAACATGCCAAATCTAGACAATTAAATGATGAATTCTTTAAGAGACCTTATCGTCTGAATTAGGATATGTACTTTTAAAGAGATACTGGCATGATAAAATTGTTATCTTAATAGCCTGGCAAGTCTGCATAAAAAACTCTCAAATTCATAAGTCTGCAAAAGCCTTCAATGTAAATATGAGAAGTATAAGTGTAATGATAATGTGGTTGATTAGATTTTTTACCTGCCCACTTCATTTGATTTCCCGAAAGAAATAGACTGCAGGAAGAACTTGAGCAGATTATATTTTATAAAAAATCAATACGATTGTTTAAGTAAGACATTCAAATACTAAGAAATTCACATTTCTTGGAATAATATTTAAATTACTGGTAGTTATTTAGTTAGTAGTTTTATTTATAGCATGACATGACACATACATGTAGATATGAAATGTAGAACACATGCTGTATGTTCATACAGGTTGTTAAGCTGTGAAAATTACCCAAGATTTGAATTAAGTGTTTTGCCTTTAAAATATACTGGCCTCCTTATGTCTTAGCACTACCAGTATCAATAATGAAATTTTCAAAGACTTTATAGTTAAATAAACACATTTATACATTATAATCAAGAACCAGGGTCAGGTTTCATTTCATGATAAAAAGAAAGAATTTAGTGAGTAGTTTAACAGACTCTAAATGTATGTAACATGATCTACATGTGACAAGTTGAACCATGTTAAAGAATGGGTATTCACTAGTTGTAAAAGATGAATTCCACATTACACGAAGCTGGTTAACTCATTGCAGTAACCGCCAGGTCTAATAACCACCTGCTACTTTCAAGCATTATACTGCCATGCCCATTGGATTCAGACATACTCTGAACATTGGTTGTTGGTTGAAACCATAGTTTGTGTTTGAGAACATGGAAGGACTGCTATGGTACCTCTTGTACCAGATATAGATGAATTTAGAAACTTTGTTAGAGGCCTTTGCTACCTAAAAATTTGCTACCTAAAAATTAGAACCTGAATATTTGATGCCTTGATATTTGTATCCTGAACTTTCATCCAGTTGAATCAAAATGCTTGCTATGGACTTTTGGATTTTGCCGGGATAATAACATTGGATTGATTGAAACATCTGTGAAAACGAAAAATTGTAAAGTTTACGTGATATTATGTATCCGTTCCTTTGATATGGTTGTTGGGGGAACGGAGCACAGTAGAAGTCTCTGGTGGACCGAAGCAATTCTGATTCTTTTTTGGAGCAACTGCTTTATGTGTTTTGAAATTGACTAGAGATTTGCTGTTATAGAAATGCACCTTTGCATAAGCTCAGAGCTCCAACAAGTGTTTTGATATAAGAAAATATCTTTTGACAGCCACAGCTAACATAAATTGGAACTTGTTGGAACATTCATTCTACGTGTATCATCAGATTAAGAATAAAACTACTATTTTGCAATTTTTTTGATACCAGGTTTTGTGATCTAAACATAATAAAAAACTCCTAGTTCTTTTAACTAATGTTTGAGTTTGCCAAATATCATGTATCAAAGCGTGAATAGTTTAATTTCTTGGACGGCCTGCCCACTCTCTTTGTTGCATACATTTGGTTTTAAAAAGCCAAGGCCCTCTTAAACTAACCCCATACATGCATGAAGCAATCTTGCACAACACATTGCCACCTCTACATTACAAATTTTATGCGTGCCAGGAACGGTACCAGGCAAGGCACAGTTAATTTTTTTTAGGGTAAACAAGTCAAACATAAGCGTGCCATACTGGGTACCATGCCAATCTGGCCCACTGACATGAGGTTGGCTGGGCACGATACCAGGCACGGCACTGTTAAATTGTCGTAGTATAAATGCTATCTGGTTTTAAGCACGGTTTCAGTAGGGATAAATGCGCATGGTTGAAACGAACCTAGACCCCCCTGCAAACTTTTTTCATCCATGTAATTTGCATAGGGACCGAAATTAACTTTTCTGTGAAGGGTTCTACATTTGACGTGCTTGGAGTAATGTAAACAGGTCAATTGATTAAAATTTATTGCAGTCTAGTACCAAGCCCAGAACGGCCAAGTGTAAACAGGGCTCTAATGACAGTTAAGATAAGCCAGCTTAAGAAAAGATCTCTCGAAGACAAATAAGGTTTCTGAAATGGTTTATTTTGCTCCACCTTTACAATCGGACCACAACAAAGTTTATCATAGGGTCTAACCAACATGTTAACAAAACAATTCATTATGAACTAACTAGTGGTTCCCCTGCTACAATCCAGTAGTAAAATAAATCATTGATGGAAATTGACTTGTAAGTTGTATGGGTTCATACAATTGTCTACACTTTCGCTATCAAGTCAAATCCGGAAGATTAGTAGAAAATTCCTGTCCTTAGTGGAGGAATTTGTAGCTGTCATGGAGAATTAGATCCTATAATTGCCCCATCTTTTAGATTGCTTCTTGCTTTCTTGGCATGAAATTCTGAATAATTTGACATTTCTCGTCTAATTAAATTTTGGAAGAACTATATGATGAACAAATTTAAAATGGCTGATTTTGTTTTTTGTAAAAAAATGAATAAATGTGGCATTTAAAATAATATAGATATATGCCATACCTGAGACATTTGTGTTTACATTGTATTTGAAATATTTATTGCCATTCATTTTTTAAAAAAACACCCAAATTCCATTCAATATTTGAATTGATTACCATAGTCCGAATTAAAACTTTAAAAAAAATGTTCTTTTCTATGAAATTTTAAAAATTGAACCATAGTAGTGTATCACAATTTAGGTGTCTTTTTTCTGAAAATTATTCAAAGTCATGACTAAATGTGTTATTATTATGCTTGTGACATGCCCACTGACATTGTATACAATATGCAGTTTGATTGAAAGGCATGTTGTGTAATAAAGAGGGAATGTTATCAATCATAATTCATATACAGTACTATAAATGTCAAGATTTACTACCTGTTTATGAATAATATGTACTCATATTGTAATAGATCTATGTTTCTCAAATAGATTTATTCAGTTTACATGTATCTACATGCAATAACATATATTTTACAGTAACTTCAAAGAATTTTAAAGAAAATTTTAGGTAAAACTTGCAAATTCATTCATGGAGGATCTAATATATGTAACTGGTGCTGCTATTACATTTGTATATTGATATTACATCATTTGTACTTGTTCGTATACACATAGACCTACATGTAAATTAGTTTCAGTTTAAGATAGATTCCAAGAACAGTATTTATTGGGTTAATATTTCCAATAAAAGTATACACATAGACCTACAAGTAAATTAATTAGTTTCAGTTTAAGATACTCCAAGAAAAGTATTTATCGGGCGGTTATTTCAAATAAAAGTATGGAAATTATGGTATACACACAGACCTACATGTAAATTAGTTTTGTTTGAAGATACAGTTGCAGGAAAAATATTTATTGAGTGGTTATTGCGAATAAAAGTATGGCAATTGTGGTATATATGATATATGAAAATACCGGTATCCAATCTTACTAGGATTCTCGGAAAAACATGACAAAAATATCAGGTTTTCTCTAATTGACAGACCAATGATGAGGAATGTCTGCTTGCGTGATGTCAAAGATTGCACGCAGAGATTGGGTGCTTGATGTACATGCTGACAAATTTGATGAAGAGCTAGTGTACAACACTTTCTGAGATAAAAATCACGGAAAAAGATGTTGGCAGTGGATAATCCAAGAATTTAATTAGGCTTTGATATTTTTGATAAATGGATAGCAATTATAGACAACATGGTCTTGTGTATGCAATGAATTCTCCCAACTTCGCACCCATTGCTAGGTAGTTCGTCAGTGAAGTCACATGACACAAACATGGCCTTCAATAGATTTTTTATAGCAATGGTATTCCCTTGCGTAAACAAGTGTTTTGAGAAGGATTTGAAGCAAAATTTTGATCGATTAATTAGAATTAGTTTGAATATGATTTTAGTCCAAATGCATTATCAAATCACCCAGTTAGTACACGGGAACGTATCTTTAAACAATACAATTTATTTTTCCTATTATAGAATAGTTTCATGTCCTTCATGTTTTACGCTATGGAATATGGAATAACATTGTCAAAAGTTTGATGGGGTCTTTTACAATAAATGTAATGAGCCTTATTCACTATGGAGCGGAATTTCCCCCATAATTCCTACTCCTAACCTAGTAGGCTAATGCGTATGCTAATATGCTTACTTCTATGTATATAACTTCTATGTATGTAACTTCTTACTAACAAATGTTAAATTGGCTATTTAAACATGTAAAAATGCTAATTCATATTACTTATTTCTTAAATATTGCAGTTAAAATTTGTATTTTGTTCTCTTTCCATTATTAATTTTAATTTATTGTAGTCTGTTTAGTTTCGTTAACATTTTGACATTTCACAAATGTTGCGCGGTAAAGCTGTCATAATTCTAAGCCAAATTTTGCTAACACGCGGCGCTGTTTACAATTGTATGGTGGCTCATTAGGAACACGTAAAAATGACCCGATAAATAAATAGGCTATTTTATCGTGCATTTTCACAAATAATGCACTATCGATTGTTTTGGCTTATTTGTTTTCTAAAAGAATAATATATAGCAAGAACTATCATTACTTCATGAATCAAAGTGAATAAATAATTATAAATCGGTCATGCTTAGTTTAGCTTATCTCTTCCCCTCAAAATTATGAAATGTTATACGCACACAAACAAAGTATTTATCATATCATTGAAGTCACCTATATCGGGCCAGGCTTCCAAATCATCGGGAGTCGCGGTGCCTCGGTGAGTAAGTCACTGGCTCGGTAACCAGGAGATCTCGGGTTTCCGGCTCGCTTTCCACCTGTTAGTGCCTTTCGAGGAACTGTGTCTTCATGGGACGAAAACCCAATTACGTACACCAAGAGTAGGCCATAGCGCCCCTGTCCGTACAAAATCCATAGAAATTGCACACTTCATGACGTTTCCCGTCTTCATTAGCATAGTCAGTGCATAATAGCAGGGTGTTAAACTTTATTTCATTTCTAAATCACCGGTTTTGTGTCTGGAAGTAGGGGTTTTGGGGATTGGGCCATTATTGACTCCATTCTATGGTGTCATAACTAAATGAATTTAAAAATGGTATAGTTCTACATTGTTTACACCCTCTCAAATTTCTATATTATGCGCCCGTTGAGGGGTTCCGGGGTAATTGCCACCGCCCCTCTCCTCTTATATTTTAATGTTTCCAAATGAAATGGAGTTTAACATGATACTATTCAGCTCCGAACTGAGCTAATACGCCATACAGTGTGCTATGAGGGAAATTTTGCTCGGACAGCGGCACTACAGCCTACTCTTATATCGAATTTCAACTGTCAAGGGGGGGGGGGGCACTCCGGAAAATCTGAATGAACTTTCTCGGCCAATGCAGGGATCGAACACTCGACCTCCAGGCTAGCGAGCCACCGTAACCCCCCCCCCCCCCAATTAATGTTGCCATGCCTGTAAATTATTTGGAATCAATAAATTTATACCAATGATAACTGACAGGTACATAACATAAAAATTGATTAGACAACATAGGGTAGTATAGACAAATATTATTCTTTCAAGAGTCTGCATCCATTCATATTTTCACGTGCACGTATTATGCCATCACACTTGTCCGTGCGTGTGTCTACAGATCCCAATTTGTTATCCGACTTTGATGAAACTTAAATTGTATATTGATATCCCAAAGATTTCGATAACAGTTAGTAGTGTAGCTCCTAGTCGCACGAAAGTCGCACACACAGCTTGTGGATCACAATTTTTATTCAATTTCTTTAAAACTAAAATTGTATGTTATAAACGAAGAACTCGATTAGGTTCAATTCTGGCGCGTCTGGACCGTATTTTCCTGGATTTTAACCCCTGGTTGAGCGAAAATCGCGTACATAGCTTGTGCGCCCCGAAAAGATCATAATTTTGATTAGCTATATATAATATGTTTTAAACATAAACAACAATCACTGGTGAATTCGATTTTGGAGGAAATCGGTCCCTAACTTCCCGTTAAAATTGCTCCGCCCCTTTACGCAAATACATGCAGTTACAACGCATGTAATACATATACATGTTCACAATGGGCCACCATATAGTAAACAGCGCCACCTGTTAGCATAATGAGAGTTAGAATTATGACTTATCATAACAGGTTAAAAGGGAGTCATAATTTTAACACGCATTATGCTAACAGGTGGCGCTGTGTACTATATGGTAGTTCATTGGGGACATGTACAATATTGCTCTTTTCATTACCCGTCAGACATGACGACATTTTTATGTCAAAAATACTAAAATACTTTACGTACAAAGGCAAATTATTCTACATATTTTTCAGATGAATAAATATGATACTTTTTCGTGCATTTGCCCCCCATACGGCCTTATCGATTGATTTAGCCTCTTTTTTTTGCAATATTCGTTCTCAATATTTTTGAGAGAAGTAATAGGCTAAAGATATATAAAATATATTACGTACAAAAGTAAATTATTCTTATACTATTTAAATAATACAGAAATACATCGGTAGAAAAAAGCTATTTTGTGTTTTGGTTTATAAACAATATTTTATTTTATTTGAGACTGGATTGAGAAACAGGAAATGATAATTCAGATATAAATATTAAAGCAAAGCCACACCCCGCCCACTCCACACAGACACACCTCACCCACCCACCCACCAACCCAAACTTTGGAATGAAATTTATAAGATCAATTTAAGGGGCGAATCGTTCGCCCAATGCCCAAAGGGGCCCTCTACCTCATAAGACAACCTGGTGATTTGGAAATTAAACATAAATTGTGCAAGAGCAGAATCTGCATTACCAATTGTCGATGTCACCATTAGCCTGCGATGTTTACTGTATAAAGATCCGATCTGATGCTCAACGCTGATTCATGATTAAATCAAAAATGAATAATCGAGACTATGTGGGGTTTTTTTGTATCTTACCGACTTTAG
Source organism: Patella depressa (assembly GCA_948474765.1). NCBI lineage: Eukaryota > Metazoa > Mollusca > Gastropoda > Patellidae > Patella > Patella depressa. The sequence continues at coordinate 55,556,828 of OX419719.1, forward strand.
TAATGATGATTGAGGCTATGCGCAAAATTCAATCGCTAAATTCTCGGTCAGAGTGAAACTGAAATTTTCAGCAAATTCCCTTTACATTAGTCAGCTTTTTGGGCCTATCTATTCTTCCTTAATTTATCTTTAAATGAAATCGTCCCGCCGTTCAGCATCAAGGCGAGAACACGCCATGAAGTGTGTAGTGTGAGGTGATTTTGCACGGACAGAGGCGCTACGGCCCATTATTATTTCAAATTCCAACGTCCAGGCTCCATTTACGTGCACGCCATTAGAACGACTAGACATTGTTCCACGAAAAACCGAGGTCCCGTGTACACATTGGCCGTAGCGCCGCTACCCGGTCAAAATTTCCCTCATAGCACACTGTATGGCGTATGCCCATCTTTCCTTAGCCCAGGTTAGGTGTAGAAGAATATAGGACGTTAAACCCGTGGAAAACCCGATGGACTTTCTCTTCCAACACCGGCAGCGAACCCGAGACCGAGTCTGGGACATACCCACCGAGCCACCGAGGGTCATGAAAATTTGGAAGCTTGACCCGATAAAAAGCTAAAATAATATCAAAAAAAAATTTACTTATGTGCCTAAAATACTTCATAAATTTGAGGGGAAAAATGATTACCTATTTATATTTATTTATTCACTCCCGTGCATGACGTAATTACTTCTTACTATATATTTTATTGTTCTTTTAGAAACACAATTTGCTAAATCGATTGATTTAGCAATATTATTATGATAAATGCACGACAGAGAATCCTTTATGATTTTGGTCTATGTCGGGTTATGAAAAGGGCGAGATTTTGAATGTCCCCAATCAGCCTCCATACAAGTGTAAACAGCGCCGTCTGTTATCAAAATAAGCTTAGAATTATGACAGCTTTATCGCGTAACATTTGTGAAATGTCAAAATGTTAACGAAACTAAACAGACTACAATAAATTAAAAGTAATAATGGATAAAAAACAAAATACGTATTCGAACTGTAATATTTAAGAAATAAGTCATATAAATTAGCATTTTTACATGTGTAAACAGCCAATTTAACATTTGTTAGTAAGAAGTTACATGCATAGAAGTAAGCATATTAGCATACTCATTACTAGGTTAGGATTTAGAATTATGGGGGAAATTCCGCTCCATAATTCACTGCTAAATACCTTGGTTACATGTAATGATTGATTTGATAGACTTGTTTGATATCTGACAGGGCGTTAAAAAAAACTTGCACCAATAGGGTTAAAGGTCAGATGACATCTGGAACATATTTTGACAGAACTTATCATAATTGAATTAAATTTGTGTAAATTTCAACTGCAGAGTAGAGTCATCATGTATTTAGACAGCAAACTCAGCCCAGCAAGAAGACCAAATGCAAACTTTTGATTCCTACTCCTAGCTGTAAAACATAAAATTAATTAATACACCCTGTTTCACATTGTTCAGTTTTATTTTTTTTCAATCTGATAAATGTGGGTAATTTGATATTCTTTCCATAGATGAGATTCTCACAAGAATTTCGACTGTGGACTAGTTGAAACTTGTATTTGTTTATGTGGGTGTATCTAAATAAATATGTCATCCTGCTGTCATTCATCATACATATTGTTAAATAACTGTTTTTCTTCAGTCTATTTTCGTAATGAAAATGTATGTGACACTTACATACTAGTCTAGTGAAATAAAGTTCTTAGAACGTACCAGAATAGTTTAACTCTTTTCAGGAGTATTTCAGTCTGTTTTACTTTAATTTGACTTGATGCAAAATTAAGTTCTTCTCAGAGTCTCTGAAAGTGTAGTTTTTAAATGCATCGACCGCATAATGTACCAGAATAGTTTAACTTTTTTCTGGGCTATTTCCATTCGTTTTACTTTAATTTGGCTTAATGCAAAATTATTAAGTTCTTCTCTGAGTCTCTTTTGTGATCAAAAAATATTTGTGCAGAATATCCCTTGGAACGACTGACCAATTTTTTTTCGAGAAAAATGAATTGAAATTATATAGGGTTAATTTCCTACTTTTCTGCTCCGACTGGGCAAATGAAGATGTGCTGTGAGAGAAATTTTGCCCAGACAGCGTGTTATGGCCTACTCATACCAAGTTCCATCTGCCAAGGGATCATTTAACTTGTAAGCCAATGTGTACACAGGTCCTCGTTTTTGTGTCCCACCCATATAACTTGTCCCTTGCCAGACTCTCTGTCCTGTATCACTGTGACTCCCATATTTCGAGAAGGAAGGTTTTGTATTTGGAAACCACAAACATGTTAAAATATGTCAATATTTGGTATAAAATATTATTTATTGAATTATTAATAAGTGTTAAAACCATTGGTGACAAGTATATTTAATATTTACTATGATTAATGACTGTCGTCACATTAAAAAGTCGACATGATAGGCAAATCAATGTTTTCATTATTTATAGATTGAAAGTGTCATGTAGGTAATTTAGATGATTAAAAGAAAAATATACCAGATAATATCTTGGAGTATGGCAGTGATGTTAATATCAGTTGAACATACATGTACATGTACTTAATAATATTTTCAAAATTAAAATAATGTTAAAAATAAAATAATGTTAAAATACTCAATACAGTGTTATTAAAATATAAGGAAATGATTTAAGCAGTTTATCTATGTCTTGGTTCACTCTCTACCTTATCTCCCGTAATCTGGAAAAACCTAGTAACATTTGTTGAATGTAGTTTTGAGTAAACAAAGGAAAACTGTTTAGTTAAGCTACTGAATATAAAACCAATTTTATTTTGTCTTTTTAGATGAAGATAATTAGAAGCCCTTTCGGTGAAGGAGAAACCTATTATTATATACATGTGTACTAGGTCCAAATATGGGTCTAACTCAATTTTCACAAAAATTTGACTTGCTAGGTTTTTCCAGATTACAGGAGTTATGTGTTATATTATTTTACGGTTAAAATTCTATATTTACCAGTACCTTTATTCTGGCTTGTGCACAATCCTTTCACTAACATTCAGGTTCAATGTAACTTAGTAATGCAATCTTGTTTTATTAATATTACATTATTTACATTATTAATTTGTCAATATTTATGTATTTTCTAGAAACAACTAGCTGTTCACCACTGATTAACTCTGTAAAGAATGCTACATTAAATGATGCTGATATACAGAGTTTAATTGATATTTTATTAAACAAACAAGGTGGATCAATTGATGTCAACTCTGAATGGAACAAGGTAATTCTTTAATATTTGTTTGAATTTTTTTATACGCCCACATTGAAATGTGGTCGTATATTGTCGTCGCCCCTGTCCGTCCGTCCGTCCGTCCGTCCGTCCGTCCGTCCGTCCGTCCGTCCGTCCGTCGGTCCGTCGGTCCGGCGTCCACAATTGCTTGTGGACGCTCTACAGGCTAAAGTTAATATTCGATTGACTTTAAATTTATACACAGTGTTTAAGGTCATGAGACGAAGAAGCCTATTGTTTTTCAGCGATTTCCGATAATAACTACCAGAGTTATGGCCCTTGATCACTTCAAAAAATCTTGTGGACGCTCTAGAGGCCAAAGTTAATATCCGATTGACTTTAAATTGATACACAGTGTTTAAGGTCATGAGACGAAGAAGCCTATTGATTTTCAGCGATTTCCGATAATTAGTGCCAGAGTTATGGCCCTTGATCTCTTTAAAAAATCTTGTGGACGCTCTAAAGGTCAAAGTTAATATCCGATTGACTTTAAATTTATACACAGTGTTTAAGGTCATAAGACAAAGAAGCCTATTGATTTTCAGCGATTTCCGATAATTAGTGCCAGAGTTATGGCCCTTGATCACTTCAAAAAATCTTGTGGACGCACTAGAGGCCAAAGTTAATATCCGATTGACTTTAAATTTATACACAGTGTTTAAGGTCATAAGACGAAGACGCCTATTGATTTTCAGCGATTTCCGATAATTAGTGCCAGAGTTATGGCCCTTGATCACCTCAAAAAATCTTGTCTACGCTCTAGAGGCCAAAGTTAATATCCGATTGACTTTAGATTTATACACAGTGTTTAAGGTCATGAGACGAAGAAGCCTATCGATTTTCGGCTATTTCCGATTATTAATGCCAGAGTTATTGCCCTTGATCTCTTTAAAAAATCATGTGGACGCTCTAAAGGTCAAAGTTAATATCCGATTGACTTTAAATTTATACACAGTGTTTAAGGTCATAAGACGAAGAAGCCTATTGATTTTCAGCGATTTCTGATAATTAGTGCCAGAGTTATGGCCCTTGATCACTTCAAAAAATCTTGTGGACGCTCTAGAGGCCAAAGTTAATATCCGATTGACTTCAAATTTATACACAGTGTTTAAGGTCATAAAACAAAGACGCCTATTGATTTTCAGCTATTTCCGTTAATTATTGCCAGAGTGATGGCCCTTGATCACCTCAAAAAATCTTGTGGACGCTCTGGAGGCCAAAGTTAATATCCGATTGACTTTAGATTTACACACAGTGTTTAAGTTCATGAGACGAAGAATCCTATTGATTTTCTGCGATTTCAAATAATTACTGCCAGAGTTATCTCCCTTGATAACTTCAAAAATTCTTGTGACGCTATAGAGGCCAAAGTTACCATCCGATTGACTTCAGATTGATACATAGAGTTTAAGGTGTTAAAACGAACAAGTATTTTGATTTTCAATGAATTTAGATAACTGAACAGCTAAATCCATGATATTAAATGTTTCATGTATATACTAATTGTTAGCGTGGGGTAAAACTTTATAAAAAGCAATCAAATTCTAATAATTTTCTAATAATTACATAATGAGTTTTTACTCTTAATCAGTTTTTAGTGTATTACAAATGTTTCATTACCGAAAAAAGTAAAAATATGCGACAACCCTTGTTGACTGCCCGGACGATTTAGCTGCTGTGGGCGTATGTTTCGTTGCCTGGCAACCTATCTTTTAAAGTGCAGAAATAACATACATGTATTGTATTGAATGGTCTTGACTGAATAGGACTTGAATTATGCATATATGCAGAAATAACATTATATTGAATATTCTTGACTGAATAGGACTTAATTGAATTCAGAATAACAAAATACATGTATGCCAAGTATATTTGATTATCATTGTTTTTTTTTTTGATACATGTACATTACCTTTCATGAGTTATTTGATAATTTATTTTATCATTAACTTGTATACATAGTGATTGTTTTTGAAAATCTCATGGATGACTTTTTCAAGGAATCACTTGATAATGTATAAAATGGAAACATACACAATTGATTATCTGTTTCGATTTAAAGAGTGCTCCTCATTTATTAGGCTATCTATACATGTACAATGTACATACATGTACATGTATGATGATTTTAAACAAATGAATTGTTTGATAAGCTTTTTTCTACAAATTAATTTTCATATTGGGAACAGAAATATATTTATTATTGTACATTGATTTATTATTGTAAATTTCAGAAAAGCCAGAAAGGACAAAAAGGTGATGGTTTATCCCTTCTTAAACAACAGCTTGAAGATAAAGAGAGAGCTCTACAACAAGGTATTAACATTTATTTTCCTAGTTTTTAAAAATATCTTTTTAGACAGCTTTTAACCAGATTGTAGTTATCTGATTCATGTTTAAATAGTTTGAATTGGTTAAGTAGAAGAAAAAAAGACTTGTGGATATCTAAATCCTTGTAATATCTGAACTAATCTTTGTAATGAATTGGTTTTTTTTACAGAACAACAATTGGCCATGTCATCCAATAATAAAGTAAAAGAAATCCGTCAAGATTTAAATGCAGAAAAAGCTAAATATGCAGCTCTGGAAAAAGCTTACAAGGAAAAACTTGATGTTCAGAATAATGAAATGACTGCTCTACATGCTCGACTTGCTCATATTCATGAAAAACACGCTTCCGAACTTAACAATCTACAGGTTCGACTTCGACAATCAGAATCTAGTACAGATAGAAATATGCAAAAATTAACTGAAGTAAGCTATACTTTAATTGTCTACAATTTAATATTTTCAGACATCAAACAATTTAAGTAACATACAATATTTTATTTTATGTGTCACTGTGTAGAGGGCAAAGAAATCCAAATTTTTTACTATCTTTCATTGATAACCTATTTATTTGGATGGTTAATATAGAGATTAAAATAGAAAAATGTATGAATTATTTTTTCAGGAAAATAAAATACTTCAAGATACCCTAAGTAATCTTACAAAAACAAAGTAAGTTAATTTTGTAATTTCATTCTTAAACTGCTACAGAAATGGTGTTCTACATAACACTATTGTCTAAAAGTAACACAGATAAATGAAGATGAATTTTAGTAAGATCGTTTACTACTGCATGTTTCATTATACTGCATACTGTAGATTATATAATATTTATGCTATTGTGTATTGTTATAGGACAGATACTGTGTCTCAAGCTGAATTCAACAGTCTCAGACAGAAGGCTAATATTATGGAGAAAGAACTTAATAGTAATGCAGTCAAACTTACTGCAAGTGAAAATAGCCGTAAAATGCAAGAAAGTAAAATAGCTAAATATGAAGAACAGATCCGAACATATGAATCTGGTCATGTAAGTAGCTTTAGTTTTATAAATGTCTAACCATGAACAAAACTATACATGAATAGATTTCCTTACTGAAGTGTTATTTCCTTTCAATATCACTCATTTCATGATTTTACTGAGATGAAAAATAGATCATAATGGGAATTACTGGTATATGATCTTTAATTGTTTTTTGTCTTCATCATTTTTATACGCCCAAATTGAAATGTGGTCGTATATTGTCGTCGCCCCCGTCCGTCCGTCCGTCGGTCCCACGTCCACAATTGCTTGTGGACGCTCTAGAGGCTAAAATTAATATCCGATTGACCTTAAATTTACACACAATGTTTAAGGTCATGAGACGAAGAAACCTATTGATTTTCAGCGATTTCCGATTATAACTGTCAGAGTTATGGCCCTTGATCACTTCAAAAAATCTTTGTGACGTTCTGGAGGCCAAAGTTAATATCTGATTGACTTTAAATTTATACACAGTGTTTAAGGTCATGCGACGAAGAAGCCTATTGATTTTCAGCGATTTCCGATAATAACTGCCAGAGTTGTCTCTCTTGATCACTTTGAAAAATCTTTTGTAACGCTCTAGAGGCCAAACTTATCACCCAATTGACTTCAGATTGATACACAGAGTTTAAGGTCTTTAGATAAACAAGTATATTGATTTTCAATGAATTTTGATAACTGAACAGCTAAATTTATGATTTTAAATGTTTGGTATACTAAGCGTTAGCATGGGGCAGAACTTTATAAAAACCAAACAAATTCTAATGATTTTCTGATAATTACTTTATGAATTGTTAATTGGCTTGGATCCAATTGGACTTGAAACAGGTCAATCAAAAGATTTTAACCAAGAGGTGGTGCCGACTTGTTTATATTGTCTGATTGAAAGGAATTGAGAGATTTTTGGACTAATAGTCTTTATTTTAGTTGGCAATGATTTCAAAATTATTTCAATGATGTTGCAAAGAGATACATTTTCTTTTTGATTTTGGAAGCCACTGTGGCTTCAAGAGTAAGACAACAGCTTGATAGCCTGGATGTTGTGAGTTTGATTCCGGTGTTACTCGAGAAAGTTCATCAGGATTTTCAGATGTGGTTTCTCCTTATCAGTGGTTCATTATGGAGGGCCTGACAAGGACATTGGTGTGCACGTAAAAGATCCCTTAGCAGTTGGCATATAAGAGTACGTCGTAGCGCTGCTGTCCGGACAAAATTTCCCCCATAACACACTGTATGGCGTATGCCCGTCTTCTTTAGCTCAGTCTGAGAAGACCAGTAGGATGTTAAACCCCATTTCATTGCATTTTATTTTTTTATTTTGATTTATAGAAAGATACAGAAGCTATTATGAATAAGAAATTGGACGAAGTGAACAAAGAATTAAGAAGAGCTGACCAGAAAAATACTACACTAAATAATGATCTGAAAAAAGCTTCTGCTGATTTACAAAAAGCTAATGGCGCTTTGAAATCTGCCGAGAATGAGTGTTCATCATTGAAAAAGCAACTCCAGGAATTGAACACACATTTATCCGCTGCCGATGTCACAAAAGAATTGGAGGGAAAATTACAGGTTAGATTTGTGATAAATATGTCGTTCTGTACTACATGTATTTAGTTTTTTTCTTGGGTGGTACTCTTTTGGTTAATTTTCCAATTGTGTGTGATTTTAATTTCTGTGTTCATGATTTTGCTTCTGTTTTCCTTCTATATCTAGTAAAGAGTAAATAAATTTTACACTTCAAAAGATGTGAAATATTATTTTATCAAAAAGTAAGAATTTGGTTTTAAAAAAAAGAAAAAAATTCCTTTCAATATTATCATAATCAGTGTTACAAATTTGTGATGTAAGAGGGTCAGAAGAAATTTGTGATGTAAGAGGTTCAGAAAAAATTTGTGATGTAAGAGGGTCAGAAGGACTATGTAGGAAATCCTCCATCCAAAATTAGACTACAGTGCAACAAAAAAAAAAGATTACAAATCAATATGATTATTCACAAGCCAAAACTATTTTCTCAGATAGCTGCCCGTAGGTTGTCCACTGTTTCAGACCTCTGACTATTTTGCTTCCTGATCATATTGTTGTTGTCGATTCTGATTATATCTAGCAGGGCTCGACATTTACTGTTGCCCTAGCAAAAGAAAACCTTGTAACAAAAGTTTGTTTTGACTTATTGTAAACTCAAGAAAGTCAGAGTTTTGTCTCATGCACAGAATATTTAAGATTCGGACCACCCCTAAAAATATTGCGAGATAATTTTTGACATGTACCATTTTGATTTAATACAAAATGATATGAACTTAATCAAATACATTATCTAGGTAGGCACTTGTACTAATTTAGTTACTTGATAAAGTAATTAAAGCATCAATGATTAGGACAATTTTTTTTTGCAGAAATTCATTCATTTTTCTGCAAATTTCAGCATTGTACCATTTGTTTTTATTCTTCAACTTGTGCTCTTTTTACCTGTGCCATTTTACCATGCAGCTTGAGCACTATAAATAAGCCAACATAAAAAATGTTCTCATCCATTTGTAACAGAATACACATGCACACAACCCAACCTATCATGTATTTAACACACAAAGCAAAGTTTTAACTATTTGAATCTTCGGACTAGCAATTTCATTTTCGTGTTAGTAAAATGTTTAACTATTTGTACAAAGGCTGGTGGGTTGGGATGGCCTAGTGGACTAGAGTGCCGCGCTTCGACCTCTAGCTGGCCGGTCACCTCTGGCTTGCGGCTGTGATTTCGAGGCCTGTTATTAGCGTATGTGGCATGGAGATAGGGGCGCCTTCTCAACCCCCGTGGGTTTCATCTGGGCACTCCGGTTTCCTCCCACTGCTAAAGACCCCTACGCGCTAGTGAATTAATGAAATAAAATTAAACCATATGATAGTCCCGAAATGACCTAGTTTGTGTTGAGTGGACGTTGAACCCCATTTCTCTCTCTCTCTGCCCAAAGGCCGAAAAGGTTAAGGTCAGACCCTGTCTAGAGTCTAGACGAATATCTTTTGGAATTAACTGCTCTTAAAGCAAAGCATGAATCTCATCTTTATTCAGTAGGAGTGTTGCATGATAATGATTTAAATGACATTGTGTTTCGGTTTGAATATCTTCAGCAAGCCAACCGAAAATCAAGTGAATTGGAGGGAAATGTTAAAAATCTGGAAAAACAATTATCTGATTCAAATCAGAGATATTCAGAACTCAAGAAAGAAATCGAGGTACAATTCACGTTTTCATATTCATAAAAACTTATATAGGTTCATTTAAATGTTCATTTATTTCTACTTTGTGAAATTGTTATTATGAATCAAACAAAACTCTATTTTTTAATTTCAAGCAAACTCTCTTTTACCTTTTGTGTGTCCTTCTGCACTTGTCTTTCCTAAATGTGCACAATTTTATTTTAAATGTTGAAAAGTGGTAGATTTTATTTGGGGAGCACTTTGAGTTTCTGGTTCATCCGTGATGAAAATTTCAATTTAAGCTTATTTTGAAATATTTTCAGACATCATATTCATGATTTAAAAAAATGGATAATTTAAATGACCAAATTTTAATTACATGGAATTCTATGAAATATTGTTTGTAGGTTATGCGACATGAAAATATGGCTTTAGCTGAGGAAATGAAGACAACTAAAGAACGTCAAGCTGGTGAAGGACAGGAAGCTGCACCTAATGCACCATCTGGAGCCCCCAATGGAGATATTCATAATGAACACACTGCAGATAAAAATCTTATAAAATTGGAAGAACATGAAAGCATGTAAGATATGGGATAATTTTGAAAAATAGGATATTAAATTAAAGTTACTTTATGGTAGATAAGATAAAGAGATGGCAGTTCTCACTATAATAGTTAAAAATTAGACAGTCAAATTGAATCACTATTAGCCGAGAAAAAAGCATTTGAAATATTCACATAGCCTCGGTCATCATTACTCAAATCATTAATATAAACAGCATAGTCTCGATTATCCACTTGATTGATTTAATTATCAACGGCCATTAAGCGGCATATAAGAATTTAATCTGCCAACATCGAAGGCTAGCCTTGACATAAAGAGTTTATTATGGTCTGGATATGTTAATTAATGTCTAATTGATTATTTAGATAACATCTCAGGCCTAAAGAAAGACCTGTAATAAGCAGATTTTGCTCTTGCATAATGCTATTTTAATGTAGTACATAGAGAGATGAGGAAGCTTAAGGTCCACCTCCAGTCAACACAAATGAGATGATTTCAGGGCTAATATGTGGTACAATGTTATTTCAGTATCTTGCTTGCTCTAAAATGCACACAATAGACCATTACCCCCTCCTCGTACAAACAGTATAGATGGATGTGTATTTGTGTCAAGTAATGACATAATTTGTATTTACAGTCTTGCAGAAAAAGTGAAAGAATTAACACGCTTAACAGCAGAACTAGCCAATCAGAAATCAGAAGTTAGTAATTTACAAGAACAATTAGAGACCCAGAAAAAGAAAAATAATGTAAGTATAGATATACAAATTGCTTTGACTTGGTGCTGGTTTTTTTCATATTCGACTTTGAGAAATATTGAACTGTCATCATTTATCTAAATTTGTATAAAGAAAAGAAGACATACTTTTAAAAAAATTTTTTTAGAAAATTATTTTGTTCCCAGTTTCAGCCTACTGAATTAAATTTGATGACAAAGTTGTCACTGATTGCAATATTTTCAATATTTTAGAACACAATATCCTCTTATCAATTGCTCTTTAAACAATATGTATCCTGTCAAACAAATTATATTCACGGCATTAAATTACTGCAAATTGATCCAAAGCAGACAAAGGGTGTCATGACATGAAATTGATAAAAAAGAAAAATGCTGATATAAACTTTGGGATACACTGCAGTATTTGTGATTAATATTATGAAAATGAGCTCTAAATAGAAGTAGGAGGGTATTGTAATGAAGCATATTGGCATGACATATCTAATAACTACTAACTATTTTTTGACATGTTATTACATATAGTCTCATTTGTGCTAATTAAACTAACTAATTAATAGTTTTGTCTTCTATTTAATTAAATCATGGAAAAACAACAAAGTAATTAGATTAGAAAGACACATTTCAAAAGATTTTGCCCACCGCTGTCTATTTATATCATCTACTGATGAGGATGCCAATTATGTTGTGTAATTTGTGTAATATCCATGTTCAGGTTTCACAATGTTCTAGTTTGCAAAATCCATCAAATGATGGTCAGCAGCTTTAGAAAATGTATTACTTATATTGTTATTTAAGTACTTGAAATGAAGTGAAATGGGGTTTAACATCCTACTCATACTGTATAAGTTATTACAATGGATTCTAACAAATTACTCGTTCTTTACATATGAGGGGCGTTAGGGTGGTCGATGGTTAATGCATGCGTTGGATCATAAAGTCTGTCATTGAGTGACTAACATATGGTTCAATTTTATTTTAATAATTCGCAATGGGAGGAAACATGAGGACCTGAAAAAAAACAAAGGTGGTATTACAGGCAGGGAATCGAAACCATGTTGGTTTTCTCCAAGTCCACATGTTTCCACCCACTGCGATTTATTAAAATAAAATTGAACCATATATTAGTCCTGAAATGACCTAGGTTGTGTTTCAAGTGGATGTTAAATCCCATTTCTCTCTTTACATATGCACATGAATATACTGCTATTATATTAGATCTAATATGTCTCCAGCAAAAGTCTGGTTGGGATAGGAATTGCTTTTTTGCACCATTTTCAACAGTAGAGTTATCGACTTCGGATATGTAGTTATTTTATTAACATTGGATTGGATTTGGATTGTCACAGTAGCTAGCAAAACGAATGTAGAATCATATAGGTTGAGCTTAATTCAACTTTAAAATTGCATATTAGCTTGTTATAATACACATTTCTCTCAGAGCTGAATATAAGCTAAAAGACTTGTGATTGTGTAAAGTGTGAGATATTTTATCAGATATTTATAAATCAATAAACTAGAAATTAATTTTAACAGGTTGACATTATCATACTGGTCTAGTATAAGGATAATGTCAAGTAATAGGCTCAAGGGTTATATATACTTTGCAACTGCTCGTCTTTTCTAGAGTGGGACATCATTCTTTCAAATGCAAAGGCCATAATTTACCAGAAGTGACGTGTCACGTGTTTTTTGGCTCGTTTATTTTTCTTTCATCAATAAAAACATTTTTTTAAAAGTCCAATCACGCTGATCGTGCTTTTAGTTCTGCTCTTGAAGAATATGTTATATTCCCATATATCAGAATTTACATTATCAATTAATTATATGAATTTAACAATTGTTCGAACAATGTTTACATTAAGGATAACAGTTATTTCTGCATGCATATCTTTCTGAAAACTTTGTTTTTGTATGATAAAAATTGTAGACGGCAAAAAAAATTAATTTCAGGAACTTCGTGAAAAGAATTGGAAAGCCATGGAAGCTTTAGAAAAAACTGAGAAATCAGTGGTTGAAAAAGTTGAAAGCGCTGTTAAAAATTCCAGGGTAAATTAAATAAACAGTGATCAGATATTTTTTTCCACTTTTCATGTCTGCTTTCATCAGTTAATTAATCAGTTAACTAAAATGATAAAATCTTTCATATAAAAATTTTTCAGATTATAATTTCTAATATTTTTTCTATAAGAATATTTTTTAAATTGAAATAATTTATTGATTATCAAACTAGAGCTTTGATGTATGTGAGCTGCATGGTTTCATTTTAACATACTAATATTTTGCTGACATTGTCCTTACTTCCACTATGTCATGTAGGTAGGGTGGGGAGCACAAACCATTTTTTGTCCTGTCAACTTCTTGCACCGTAACATGAAAATTTAGCTAGATAGTACACTTAAAACAACTGTTATTTAAAATATTAGATTTTGTTTTGGCACTTGTTGCTATTTAGACTGTCTGTGAATTCCTTGAAACAGACACTGTCTAAATTGGCATAGAAATTGGCAGTGGGTTTAATTTAATACATTTACAGTTTTTATGTGTTGTTTATTTATCCAGCTTATTGTATTCATGTGCGTTATAACTAAACATAACCGTTATTATAACTCAATGCGTAGAAAGACATTTCATCCCACTAACAACTATTTGGTTATAAATCGGAATAAGAGAATAAATATAGCTATGTTTTACCTGATTGTAAATCTAATACTTTATTATTTTACCTTTTATTAATGTTAATCAGAAACATGTAAGTATTATACAGTGGAACGTAAATCACCCCAATCATTTCTATGATATTAGGGTACCGGTAGTGGGAGGTCTAGTGGTTTGTCATAGTCAACTGGGGTGGTTTTGACAGGGAATAGGGTTGCCTGTCCAACCTTGTGTATTTTCTCCAGGTTCTCAGGTTTACTCCCACTACACACAAGCAAATTATTGACATAAAATTTAACCATATATTACTCCCAATTATCTAAAAAAAAAAAAAAAAAAAAAAAAATCTCCCTTCGGCCTTCGATGTAAAGTAAAAATGCATTTTTTTTTAGTGTTGAGTTAAGTATTTTCATAATAGATTAAAGGTTGTGAAAGCTGTGATATTGATTTGTAATATAGACATATGGTCAATATACTGATTTAGATATAATAGGCAATAGGTTATCAATATAGTGTAACACATGCTGAATAGATTAATATACTGACTGACATAGTAGGCAAATATTTCAAATCAGTATTTTAAAGGGCACTGGTAAGGTATCATTTATATGATGGTAATGGAAAAATAACTTGAAATGATTGTGACAAAAAATTGGTACTGAAGCATTTAATCTAAGGTGATCTTAAGATGTTGATGGGAAAGGTTGAAATTTCTCCAGTACACCTCTCCAGTGCATTGCATGTGTAATTTAATAGAAATTACAATTAACATTCGTCTTAAAATGGGGGAAGTATTAACAAAGTGATCAGCTCAATCTCTTTCTTTGTGCAGTAATAAATTGATAATTCGAAAAGACATGATAAGAAATATAGGCTACTGTTAAGTCCCTTGTTTAAAAAAAATCTCATTTTCTTGATTACTCAATGCCTTGCTGGTACCATTAAATTTTCAACTTATTATTTTGTATTATGGTCTTAAAAATCTGCCAATTATTATTTGCTGCTTTATTGTTCTTTATTTTGGCTGTGATTGTATTCAAAGATTTTCATTATTTATTCTGAAATTTTGTTTAATTCATTTGGATGGTCATTTGAAATGAAAAAATCTATACTGCTCAAATTGTTTATTTACATCAAATAATTATGTTGTAAAGATAACATTTGTCTGACTTCTGTTTAATACAATATTATCTTTGAATAATTTCTCTATGATTTGAATGTGACTTTTATGTTTAAATGATCTTGTATATGTTGCTTAACAAAGTTTTCCATTTATTATAGGAGAAAGCCAGTAATTTATCAAGAGAAGTAGAATCTTTAGATAAAGGAGTATTTCAAAGGTTGTTCCCTTCTATATCTGTAAATGAGAAATTGGTAAGTTCATGTCAGTCAGCAAAATATAGTTTTAGCTACAAATAAATTTTGGTGAGAAAAATAGTTACATTTGTGGTCTAAGGGGAGATAATATGACTCAAAGGATTTTGAAGCAGAGTTGCCTCCCCTTACAAAATGTATGTCTTGAATAAAGTTTGCACTTCAAATTAAATTTTACACTATGTATATAGTCTGTGTATTAGATTTGGTATTATATTATTAGCTAGATGATTACTGGAGTTATAATTTAATTTCAGGGGCATAAAGAATGGATGGCCTCATTCGAAAAACAAGCTAACACTTACGTGGCCAATCTCTCTCAACAATCTTCCAGTGTAAGTTATGTTTTAAACGATTTATTTAAATTGAATTGGCATCTAGATTATATGTATAAACTTAAGGATTATGATAAAAATCTTATGCTAGAAATATATTTTTATCTGAATGTCGTTTGTAGTGTACTGGAAAAGTAGACATACCAATGACTGCAAATTATAAAATTCTCAAGGTACATTTACAATAGTCTTTAAAGTAATCCTGTTCTTTGCAAACTGATATATATCTTAAATATTTTCATATTTTATAGAGTGCTAATAAAGATAATAGAATAAAACAGTTAGAAGATACTAACAATAAATTATCAACACAAACACGAGATTTACAGAAGATAATAGATGATACAGTAAGTATATATAGACATTTATTTCTTTTAATAATGTAAACCAAGCACTACCTCCAACAATAATATGCTGCCCTAATAATGATGTGCTTTTTTAAGTGCAATCACAAGTCAGTTGCCACTGTGGATAATACATCAGTAATATATTTGTCTTAAGCTTAGATTTAAATTGAGTTGTTTCTGAACACTTTTATCACAACTGGTAAGCATTCCATTTCTGTATTCACTATTCACTTTATTTCAGGAAAATAAATTAAAACAGTTACAGAAAAGTGTAGATTCAGAAGAAAAGAAATGGAAAGAAAAATTAGAAAAAGCTTTATCTTCAAAGGTGGGTTTGTCGTCTTGATTTCTTTTCAAACATAGTCATAGAAAAAGACCGCCTCGTATTGAAACACAGTTTTCTGATTTATCTATCTATAGCCACATGTCTATCATTTGTGATAAGAAATAGTGGTACTATTAAAATTTATTTTACATTTTGTAGAGTACAGAATCTGATAGTCAAGTTAAAGATTTAGAAGCTCAAGTAACACAGTACAGAAATGTTTTATCTTCTACAGTAAGTTATTTGAAAATAAATAGAAAATCTCACAAAAAGAGAATATTATATTACTTTAGAAAGCAGCATTGTTTTGCAACACCAGGCACAGCTTTGTAAAATCTATTGTATATGGGTCATTCCATGTCAAGTGGGTCAATTTTCAGAAATTTGGGAAATTGACCCCCTTGAAAAAATCTGGAAAAAATATATGTTATTGTACATCTAAAATCTAGAAACTGTCCAAAATATGTGGTCTGTAGCATGAAAATTGACTGAGATACGGGCATTTAAGTTTCATGAGTTACCAATAAGTTTTCGAAACAAAATATATATCACTAATTTACTTGAGTTTCAGATATCTTGATTTTACCTTTATAGTGAAGATATACCGCTCAAATTTGGTAGTCTTGAAGAACTTTTTGTGTAGATTATGAATCTGCAATCAGATTACCGGTGAGTTGTAGGGTTCGCATGCTACTTGGCCACGAAAATGACAAAAATTTGGTGCAGTTGTATATTGTCTGGATTTTGAAGTGCTCCAGGTGCTACAAAGTAATAGATATAGACCCAAATATTGGTATATCCAGAGATTGCCAGTAGTAGTACTACATACGAAACGAATGAAAACGCACCAGTCTTGAATAGATTCCCAGAGAATTGACCGCGAAAATGGTTTCAGACACAAATTTTCGAAAATTGTCTCATATTTTCGAGCCGATATAACCCGGTAGATGAGCACCTAAAAATCTGATTATAGTTTGTAAATATAGTTTGTGCTTATGTTTTCAACATATGTAAAAGCCATTCTTGTCCCGGGCCATTTTGATATTTTTTCAATTTTTTGAAAATCCGTGATTTGGGTCATTCCATGTCAATTATCACCCAACGAGGTAAACAGTACCCGATTCGATTTCGCCGAATTTTATTTTATATGTCTTTTAGGGCTGAAAAAGCTTATATGCCGAATTTTAACTTTGTCCGACTAACAGTTCCTAAGATACTGTCCACCAAATTTTGGAGATTTTCAGCTAAAATGGGTTTCATCGACATTATTCAAATGACCATAACCCAGTAACCAAAATGTTAAAATTGCTGGAATAAGTGTTTTTGGAATGGGAAAGATAATGACGTGCTGTTTGAATCATAGATATCCTTCTTTAGGAAAGTCTGCTGAAGGTTACTATGTATCCTCAGAGCTTATCCATGAAGACAATCCTGCTTTAAGTGTGAAGATACTGATTTTAAGTCTCACGTGTGAATATTTAACTTGATTTTACATGCTTATAAAAGATATTATACCTCCAGTTGTTTAACAGTGTGAAGAAAACATGTTGAGCTAAACTTTTCATGCAAGTTCATCCCAAGGTCACATGGTCTATAAGGTCAAATTCAAATTGTCTTCACTCTTTTAAAACACACCCGGATGTCAAAAATAAGTGTAGATTTAGAATTCTTGTAGATTTAGAATTCCCATCCCTGGAAGACATATTCCAGCAATTTTGACCAATCAGTTACTGGGTATGGTCATTTGAATAATGGCAGCCACGCCCACTTTTGCCGAAATCCCCCAAATTTGGTGGACCGTATCTCAGGAACTGTTGGTCGGATCAAGCTAAAATTGGGAATATTAGCTTTTTCAGCCCAAATAAATGTCTAAACCAAATTTCAGCAAAATCAAAGGTGATTCGGTTTAAGTCATTGGGTGATAATTGACAAGGAATGGCCCATAACACAGATTTTGAAAAAATCGTAAAAATATTGAGATGACATGGGACAAGAATGGTTTTAACATATGTTAGAGACATTAGTACAAACTATAATTCCACCAAGTTTCAGATTTTTAGGTGCCCATCAAACAGGGTTTAATCGGCTCCAAAATACGATTGTTGACATAGATTAACACAAAACACAGATTTTCAAAAACTTGAAAAAATATCAAAATGGCCCGGGACAAGAATGGCTTTTACATATGTTGAAAACATAAGCACAAACTATATTTACAAACTATAATCAGATTTTTAGGTGCTCATCTACCGGGTTATATCGGCTCGAAAATATGAGACAATTTTCGAAAATTTGTGTCTGAAACCATATTTGCTCTCAATTTTTGGGGAATCAATTCAAGACCGATGCGTTTCAATGTGTTTCTTATGTAGTACTATTGGCAATCTCTGGATATACCAATATTTGGGTCTATATCTATTACTTTGTAGCACCTGGAGCTCTACAAAATCCAGACAATATACAATTGCACCAAATTTTTGTCAGTTTTCATGGCGAAGTAGCATGCGAACCCTACAACTCACCGGTAATCTGATTGCAGATTCATAATCTACACACAAAGTTCTCCAAGACTACCAAATTTGAGCGGTATATCTTCACTGTAAAGGAAAAATCAAGATATCTGAAACTCAAGTAAATTAGTGATACATATTTTGTTTCGAAAACTTATTAGTCACTCATGAAACTTAAATGCCCGTATCTCAGTCAATTTTCATGCTACACACCACATATTTTGCACAGTTTCTAGAGTTTAGATGTACAATAACATATATTTTTTCCAGATTTTTTCGAGGGGGTCAATTTCCCACCACTGGCCCACTTGACATGGAATGACCCATATACACTTTCATCAATATTATTATTAAAACTAGATTGACATATTAATATAGATAATTGATAATAGCATCTTATTGGTATATTAAATAATATTGTTTTTATAGGAAGACAAATTATTACAATTGTCAGAGAAAGTAGAAAGTGAAGAAAAATCATGGAATGCTACTTTACAGTCTAAACAGACAGAATTAGAAAATGTAAGTTAAACCCCAAACTTTCCTGGGCGACCTTCAGATGCAGACTATGGTTAGTACTATAGTCTGAACTATCCTGACCGTGCTCTATTGTATGGTATGGTTGGTCACGACCACAGGTTGAACTATAGTGTGGATATGCGTGCAACTGAAGGTCGTCCAGGCTAAAATATACACTATCCACACACAATATCAAGAATTACCAAAAAGCATATTAATCTGAAACATATTAAATTTGTTCAATCCTAATGAAAGTTATAGCTCTCAAATCACTATGGATTTCTAGTATATTGGAAATTTAAGACCAATTGAGATTTTACTCTACATCGTTACTGTACTATAGGTCTTCTTATCTTACATTGTAAAATAATCTTATTGTAAAAAACATTTTCTTGTTTGGCTTCTATGTTTACACAAGGGGGGTTGGGATGGCCTAGTGGTCTAGAGTGCCGCGCTTCGAACTCTAGCTGGCCGGTCACCTCTGGCTTGCGGCTGTGGTTTCGAGCCCTGGTGTGAGCGAATGTGGCATGGAGATAGGGGCGCCTTCTCAACCTCGTGGGTTTCCTCCGGGCACTCCGGTTTCCTCCCACTGCTAAAGACCCCTACGCACAAGCGAATTATTGAAATAAAATTAAAACCATATGTTAGTCCCGAAATGACCTAGTTTGTGTTGAGTGGACATTAAACACCATTTCTCTCTCTCTCTCTCTATGTTTACAACAATGTTAGGCATGATGAAATCACCAGAGCCAAAAGCCATGTTTCAAATGTTTCATTGAATATGAATATTTTCCTAACCATCTTTAACAACAGATAATTATATATTTAGTCTTGACTATTGAGTATTATAACCACATATTTTAAATATTTCAGACAAAGAAAGAATTATCTAAACTAAAAGATGAAATGAGAAAACAGAAAGGAAGTACAGAGGTATGATATCTGATATTTCCATCTAGTAAAGGTGTCGTACAGAGATTTGAATATCCTAGTTTATTTCTAAAGTTAGCACGTTATTAATGTAGTAATAGTTGGATTTGAAACAATATGTTTCTTTATTCCCGTTTTTATTTTCAAGATCTTAGTGTACAAAAATTGTATTTATTTCTTAATATCAGCATGTTATTTTCCTAGATATTGTAATATTTATTACCTTATATTGGGTCCTTTTGTTTTATTAAATCACAGTTCTTAAATCACAAGAGCACCCTGGGATGTCTGCAGTGAATGAAGTTGCCATGTTAAATATAGCTTGATCTGTGTTTATATACTAGAGTAACCTAAAACATTTATTTTGATTGGTTATTAATAGGAGTTGAATGATTTGGATTTTGCTTACCGTTGTGTTGAGAAAAGTTTGCCTGGTATAATAGATGAGGTACGCCTTGCAGCTCCATCTCACAAAGTTATCCCTGTTTACTAATAATATTAGCATGACATCATTGGCAATGGTTTATATTTCTCTAATTCTAATATGTGTATTTGGTTTTTATTGCAATATTTTATTTTTTTTTAAATTTACATTTTTTTATTTTTGACTTTTGCCATCATTGCTTCAATGGTGTAAAAAGGTTGTCTGGGAAAAGTTATAAACATATTTTCGTGGATCTTCATCTTGTCTCATTTATGTATTTTTTTGTTATGTCCATATTTGGGGGAATTCATCTTCTGAGTCATGAGTCATATAAGAATTTTTTTGTTCTGTATTGTTGGAATACTGTAGCAATTCATGTATCTTTGTAACAGTGAATATTTAAAAAAAAAAAACCCAGCAATATTTGGATATTAATATTGCATATGACTATCAACTCATACACTATGCACCCAATAATGCAAATATTGTATCACAGAAATGACATTGCATAAACTTAACAGCAATATAAAAAAGTAACCAAATTTTGAATGCTAGTTGAAAATAGATTTATCATTATTGCATTTGATTTAAGTGACATATACATGACATTATAACTGTATGTATTCAAAAGATATATCATATTTAGACAAAACCAAACTGTATCGTGTATAAATAATGATATGGTAGTCTTTATAAATACAGTATTTATGTTACTATTCATAATGATGAAATATTTCATAGAACTAGAATTAATTTGTAAATCCTTCTACCAATAACACTAACTACCCCACGTTATATACTACCATGGCTGTAATTGATTATTAACGAAACAAAAAGCACAGTACACAAATATCATATTCATTATTTGTTTCTCACAATATCTAATCCACTGGGCAATACTTTTTTTATTTGTGCTTAAATAATGGAGATTGGGTTGTCTGTGTTTTAGTTCAGTATTGCTTTATGGATGAAAATTGAGAAGTATAATTAAGATCTAAAAAGATAAACCGTCCTGCGTATTGTACAAATTGATCATTTGTTTCAGATACCTGCACTTTTACTTATAATTAGAAAGAACAGTTAATACAAATTTTTGGTCAAATTCGAGATTGGAATTTGATAATCGTTTTTTTTTTGCAAGTTGTAACTTATTTTGTGTTTTGTTTTGTCAGATGGAAACCAAAGTAGTAGTTTTAGAAAGCGAATTGAAGACTTCTGAATCTGAAAAAAATTTGTTACAAATAGAAGTTAAAGAAGTTAGTATTCCGTTTTATTACACCTGGGTGAATTTAGGGCAGTTGGTTAGAGTATGGGGAGACAAAATACATTTTTGTTTTCAGGGACACAATTCACAAAAAATGATTGCTTGTTAATACTAGTTTTAACATAGGGCAAGATATGAATACTCTTTTTGGAACACCTGATACCACTGTGTTCATCAGTGAAAGTATAGAACCTGTTGTTTGTTATAATGGGCATCCTGTCTTTATTTACCCTGTAAGAACAGAACATCAGGTCTATAAAGACAGCTGTCTAGTCGTTCGGATTGGATGGAAAACCAAGGTCCTGTGTACTCATTGGCGTGCACGTAAAAGATCCCTTGGCAGTTGGAATTCGATATAAGAGTAGGCTGTAGCGCCGCTGCTCAGGCAAAATTTCCCTCATCGCACACTGTATGGGGTATGCCCCTCTTCATTAGCCCAGGTGGGGGGTTGGGATGGCCTAGTGGTCTAGAGTGCCGAGCTTCGACCTCTACCTGGCCGGTCGCCTCTGGCTTGCGGCTGTGGTTTCGAGCCCTGGTGTGAGCATATGTGGCATGGAGATAGGGGGGCGCCTTCTCAACCTCGTGGGTTTCCTCCGGGCACTCCGGTTTCCTCCCACTGCTAAAGACCCCTACGCGCAAGCGAATTATTGAAATAAAATGAAACCATATGTTAGTCCAAAAATGCCTAGTTTGTGTCGAGTGGACGTTAAACCCCATTTCACTCTCTCTCTCTCTCTCTCTCTCTATTAGCCCAGGTTAGGAGTAGGACAGTAGGACATTAACCCATTTCATTTCATATAATTGACATTCTTATACTTTAAAACACTCCTATGTGTGTATTTTGATCCTGTGAAATATTTTAGTTTTGTTTCTAACTCTTCTTTAATAGGCTAAATCTCAAGTGTTAAGTTTAGAAAAACAAATAGAAACCTCCAGCCAAATATCAATTGAAAATGAAGAGTACAAAAGGGTAAGTAAAATAAAATAAGTGTTAGTAATAATTTATAAACTACTTGGAAGATATCAGTAGCTTTAAAAAGCTATCCATAGTTGTATGAACTGTCCTTGTCCACTAACTGTCCGGGCAAAAATTTCCCTCAAAGCACACTGTACAGTGTATGCCCATAGTCATTAGCCCAGTTGGGAGTAGAACAGTAGGATGTTAAACCCAATTTCATTTCACTTTCATTTCTGACTGATCTCAGTGATCACGTGTCAACCTTAACATATTGATGTGATGTGTCCGAGAACAGTAAGAGTTGTATTGACCCAAGCTATTTAAAGGCCATATTTCCTTCTCATATCTACACTGTAGAATCATAATTTCCTGCATCCCCACATAGTTTGTCTTAGGCTTTATTGAGGTACAAGTATAAGCAGCTCACCCACAACATTTATAGTCACACTCAGATATAAAGATCTAAGACAATGGTATAAAGATCTAAGACAATGCAAGAAGTAAGATAGATGTGTTTGTTAAATTAACTTTATTTGTTTTTACAGTTATATGAATCTGAGAAAAAGAAAACGAAAGAATTATCAACTAATGTAGTTAAATTAAATGGCATAATTAAAACTGGTCAAGATGCCCTTTCACAGGAACAAAAATTGGTTAAAAAATTGCAGGATGAACTTGAAGATCAGGTATGAATCTTATTTCTATCTTTCATGTAAATTGTCACTGCTGTCTCAACTCTACAAAAGTAACATAGGAAACTGGCATAAGTATAGATATAAAAATGAAACAGTACTGTATACGTGTATTGCATGTAAATAGGTACATGTATTGCTCAATACTTTTGAAAAAGATAAATATGCAATTAATCAATATGTGTCATCAGTTTATTTTGTGATTTTGGTGGTGGACATCAGCCTCATTGTTGGCTTGTTTTAAATCCTCTATGTTATTTATTACAGAAAAAAGGTTCAACTGATGGAAAATCTATATCTACAGTAAGTATAGGACAGTCCTACTTTCTTTATTTAATCAACTAGTTATCTAGCACTATTGCTGAATTTGATCAATTATTGCATGATTGCTTATTATTTTATCCAAAAAAAGATATAGTTCAATTCTGCTTATTTTATAGCATGTTGCAGTATGATTATATTAAATCACTACAGCTTTTACATTATAATTTCGGCATGAAAACCAAAAGAAAAAAGAAAGCATAGTTAATACTCCAGTAGATACGCACAAACTATTAATATTTCGATCATTAAACGAACATGCACTAAATATTGGATACCATATTTTCTCCTTGGACAATTCTAGTTTGAATTTAATACTTAATATTGATAAACACATTATCAAAGCATTATATTCAGCATATTTATAACATTAGTTTATTTGTTATATCTATCAGATATACTAAAAATATTATTTACAATTCCTCTGTTTATAACAATAATTTACTTATATCTATCTGTTATCTATATAACTACTATTCTATCATTAACAAAATTATTAACAGTTACGCAGTCAACTAGCTTCTAAAGACCAGCAACTTGAACGTGAAATATCATCAAATAAACATCTAACTCAAAAATTGGTAAGTTTTCACTACACACACTGATAAACGTACATTCAGAAACATACAGAAAAAAACACAATTAGTTGAATTAGGCCTACACTACAGAGTTTCTGCAAGTCCAAACCTCTGTCCGAAGTTAATTGATGAATCATAGGCAAAAATTCAAGAGGGTGGGAAGTATAATCAACCATTTTGAACATACTGTTATTAGTTTTCTTATGCAAGAAATTGATTTTTACAGTTATTCACTGTTTAAAAGATAAAATTTGCAAGATTTATATTCCTTCCTGACCTTCAACTGGTTTTCTTAAAGGTGGAGTACGAGTTAAAACTTATAGTTTGGTTATATTTACAACATTATAATTATTACAAAGAAAATTCATCAAGTCCTCATAGAGCTTTCCCCTCTTGCAGTGTTTGTAAACAGGAATTTAGGGTGTATTTGATCGGTTGCACCAAGACTCATTTATTTAAGACAATTGAGTTAAGAGTTAGTATTTGTCATATTAGAGTTCAGCGTCATGCATTAAATTCATATGATTAGCATCAGGTTTAATTTGATCAAAGAAAATAAACAGAAAATTGAAAAAAATTCAAATCTGTGTGCATGTACTGAAACTTTGTAACAACATTGAGTATTGGTTAATCATTTAGGATCTTCATTAGTGAATGACAGTTGTCAGTACAATAAATTTACTATCTTTGAATGAAATATATTGGTTCTGCTTGTACTCCGCCTTTAAGAAGATATCAAATATTATTTTTCCATTAGATTATTTCTAGTGATAATTGTAAATATTTCCTCGCTACCATAACCCAATCTGATATTCTTTTAACTATACTACTCAGTACATTAATTATTTATACAAATATTTTTGTATTCTTTATATCTGAACCCAGTAGATTAATTATTTGGTAAATGGAATAATAGTTCTTTAGAAGTACTCGTATATCTATTTTAATTTTGTAGCCTCTCCGTCGATCCCCTTCCCTTAAAGGTAGAAATTCCAAGGAACTTTTTCTGTAAATTTTCCCAGCCATCGTTTTGGGATTCTGTGTTTTTTTTTTCATTCCTCATGTTTTCATAATTGTCGTAGTTGTCTGTGGTTGGGCTTTTGTATGTTGATCCCTGTTGTGTCGTCAACAATCCTAAACGTCATTAAAACAAATATTCATTTACTTCTACAGGCCCAACTGGGTGTAATGGTGAGTTGACAAAAATACATGGTGCCGGTCATCTTGCACATCCTTCATCTCATTATCGTCTCATAAAACACATTATCATAGTTTTATCATATATATATATATTGGGCTGTTGTTTAATGTTATCATCGATTTTTGTATTTATGAACTACAGGAATCAGTGGTGATGGTTGATAACCAATCATAAACTGATCATATAATCCTTGGAACACACAGTCATACCATTATAATATTAGAAAAGCACACATTGCACAATTGTATAAAATGGTATTAAAGGTGGTTTACACATTTATACAAATAGAAGTATTGCACTTAGCATTCATTATTCACCCACAACACTACAATATATACTGAAACATAATAAAAACTCACCACTTTTATAATTTGTAATTTTGAATCTAACAAAATCAGATGGTATTGATAACATACGAGAATGGTGTTTTAATGTAAATGTACTACAGATCAATCAATTTCTCTCAAACACAAAACATTCGACAGAATGAAAATCTTGAAAATAACAATTTAATAGGTATAAAATGAGATAGGGTTCTGTGGAAGATATAGCAATATCCAAAGTTTTACATCTGAACACACAAAAAAAGCACACTATTGCAATAATTCAAGAGTAGTTGAGCTGAGAATGGCTGATTATTTCAAACATTGTCCAGCCTAAAGTCATACCTTCATTATGTCTTGGGAGCACTTCCAGTCAAGTCAGTGGTGTCTTTTCATTGCGTCGCAGTATAATATTATTGTTTAAAACTATTTATTTCAGAAAATAAATATCATTTCATAAGAACATTACTGCACATTTTAATTTAGAAATCAAACACATATTGTTTTAATATATTTCTCAGCACACTTTTAGGCTTCCATAATTAAAATGGATATTAACATCAAATGTTTCAAAAAGATATTAAGACTTGTAGTCCTAACATGTATAAAATAGATACTAGCCTGTTGAATATCAAATGTCTAAAATATGAAACCTGTATCCATAAAATTAACCATAATTTGTAATTAACATTATGATCATTAAATATATCACTTTAACATTATTTAGTGGAGATTTTAGTTTTTTGTGGATAATTAATAACCTGCTGGTGAGCAACATGGGTAGAATGTGTAAAGGGAGATAAATCTAACTCATGATCTTTGTATTTCAGATTTTATAATTACGTTGAACAAGCTTGTACTCTTCTTTTAAATCTTGAAGAAAAAAAACAAATTATTTTTTGAATTATGTTTTTGACATTGCTTGAATTTTAATAAAATGCTATATTATTTACTTGTTTGAATATTTTGAAACATAAACTCCCAACTACAGATAATTTGAGTGAATTCTAGTCATTAGCTTATGAAAGTATTGATAATATTATGGACATGACAGACAAGTTGTTTGGGTTTAAGTCTTGAAAATGCCTCAAACTGATTTGTTGTTATATTATATTTTGCAGGCTGCTTCACCGGCAAATGATAGTGGAACCTCAGTGTAAACAACAGGAAAGATAGCCATGATAGAGAAGAGGACCAGGTTATGCCATGACAGACATTTTGCCTGCTACCATGTTGACTGATGCTCATATATAGATTCATTTAATTGTCATAAATTTCATTATATCCATCCTTATTCAGTTACAGTCTGTAATTTAAAAAATTGTAGAATGAATTAAATCTTAGAAAATGACCAATGGATTATGCATGTGCATGTTATTAAATGAAATTTTATTAATGTCTCTCCAAAGGATTCATTTCCCACATTTTCACTAAGGCAGTTTACAAAAAACTGGCATTTTTCTGCTATTTTACTATAAGATCTGATGTACTACATGTATTTAATTATCTATAACATATGAAACCATTTCTAGTGCATGCTGAAATCCATTCATCCGGTGATACTTAATACTATAAAACATAATATAAATATACTACACTAGCCATTGTAAACTATGGGCTCAGGCTATAACTAATTGAGATACCTTTTTATACGCCCGCATTGAAATGTGGTCGTATATTGTCGTCGCCCCCGTCCGTCCGTCCGTCCGTCGGTCTGTCGGTCCGTCGGTCCGTCCGGCGGTCCGGCGTCCACAATTGCTTGTGGACGCTCTACAGGCTAAAGTTAATATCCGATTGACTTTAAATTTATACACAGTGTTTAAGGTCATGAGACGAAGAAGCCTATTGTTTTTCAGCAATTTCCGATAATAACTACCAGAGTTATGGCCCTTGATCACTTCAAAAAATCTTGTGGACGCTCTAGAGGCCAAAGTTAATATCCGATTGACTTTAAATTTATACACAGCGTTTAAGGTCATAAGACAATGACGCCTATTGATTTTCGGCGATTTCCGATAATTAGTGCCAGAGTTATGGCCCTTGATCTCCTCAAAAAATCTTGTGGACGCTCTAGAGACCAAAGTTAATATCCGATTGACTTTAGATTTATACACAGTGTTTAAGGTCATAAAACGAAGAAGCCTATTGATTTTCACCGATTTCCGATAATTAGTGCCAGAGTTATGGCCCTTGATCACTTCAAAAAATCTTGTGGACGCTCTAGAGGCCAAAGTTAATATCCGATTGACTTTAAATTTATACACAGTGTTTAAGGTCATAAGACGAAGAAGCCTATTGATTTTCAGCGATTTCCGATAATTAGTGCCAGAGTTATAGCCCTTGATCACCTCAAAAAATCTTGTGGACGCTCTAGAGGCCAAAGTTAATATCCGATTGACTTTAGATTTATACATAGATTTTAAGGTGTTGAAACGAACAAGTATTTTGATTTTAAAGGAATTTAGATAACTGAACAGCTAAATCCATGATATTAAATGTTTCATGTATATACTAATTGTTAGCGTGGGTTAAAACTTTATAAAAAGCAATCAAATTCTAATGATTTTCTGATAATTACATAATGAGTTGTTACTCTTAATCAGTTTTTAGTGTATTACAAATGTTTTATTAGCGAAAAAAGTAAAAATATGCGACAACCCTTGTTGACTGCCCGGACGATTTAGCTGCTGTGGGCGTATGTTTCGTTGCCTGGCAAACTATCTTTAAGTAATCTTGTGACGTTTTGATATTAATAAATATTATATTCAATGCACTGATTCACTAATAAGACGCAAGATCAGCTTTGAAATCTTAAGTCACACTTGAAAATGATTCACAAAAGCACATGTCTCACTGTTTACATGTGATAGAATTTACGTAGTGTTTTCACCCAAGTTCCCATCTAAAAGGCAGGCCAGAAAAGAAAAACTTAACTGTTTCAATAACATGTAGAAATATATAAGAAGTGAAACAATATAGAGGCAGACAATCTGTTTGAATATATTTTATACCTATATGTTGTATAGTTTATAAATGTCATCTACTGCTGGTGTTAATAACATGGTCATGTGATAGAATTAAAACCAGGCCCCATTCCAGTGGAGGAATGTAAAAAAAAAATGAGAATAAATTGAGATGTGAGATTAACATGCCATAACACTTAAAAAAATCGGTATGTTATTGGTTTACCTAAAAAATTACATGTCAAATTAAATAAAGACATGTAGATAATAGCTAAATATCAATTCTTTGATGATTTTTTTATTAATATTTACAAACATAAAATGTTAAAATTGGTAAAGTATGAATTTATCCATAGACTATATAATATTATAAGGTCAGTGGTTTAACTGATTTGAGCTAATTTGATATGGTTCTTTCACTTCTATAGGTATATATTATACAGCTTTGTTGATAATTTTTTTCTTCATGAGAATCGAACAATTAATATTTAAAGATTTTACAGCTATTTTAATAGGTTATCTATTTGTGAAAAATGTCTACTTAAGATCCATATTCAATTGCTTATATTTTGGTTTTTAAACTTTAATTTGCATAATTATATTATTCAGAGAGATAAGTTGAGTATATTTTGATAGAATTACACTGAGATTTATTCAATTGTCACAAAGAAAAAATGGATGATGTGATATTTGCCATATTGTTTATTAGTAAGAAACTGTTAGTTATTGCTTGTTTTTGTTAGAAATGACTTTAGTTCGGTATGGTTGAGGTTTGGTTTAGGAGAACAGGGTTTATTAGAATCTGTAATGTTTGATTTGCAAAATAAATTCAATATGATACACTGTATGCACGGACAAGGAGTCACAATTTAAGGCTAAACCTTGTAAATATTGAATATAAATGTAGAATTCCCAGTGCATAATGTTAGCCTTATATTCATAACAGACTATCATTTATTTATTACAGGAGGTAAACGAAATGTTAGTACCTCATGTGGTTCAAAGATAATTGAGATGAGAAAATAATTGAGATGATTTTTTTTTAATTTGTGATTAGTAAAGATAACTTTTTAATGTGCAATACCAAACTAATAGAGATTTTTATTAGATATCTTATGAATCTAATAAAATACTAGAAATTTGTGATAAGAGAGACCAAATAATAGAAAAAGTTACCTCACACTTAGTGACTAGTTATTTGAACACATGAAATAAAGTATCTAATTTCTGGTTAATCGCTTAGTTTAAGTATATTCATGTAATGATATTATTGAAACATTACTCCAATATGTATAGTCCAAAGAGATTAATGTAGGAACTAGCAGTCTCAGCTTTCAAATTAGAAGAGTATGTCGATGTTTTGTGTATGCTTCTGAATACAAAATTTGTTCAAAATTTAATTTTGACAATTTTGGAATTATAAGCCCGTGTCAAGTTTTATATTGATTAATGTACTGGAACTAAAAATAAAAAATGTGTTAAGTGGCGATTTATCAAAATAAGAATGGAGCCATAATTCAATCCATAAAATGATATAAATGGTCAGTAGGTGTATGATAACTTAAGTAGAATGTAAAATTGAGTATGTTTTCTTTTCATCCAAATAATGTCCACCAAAGAATGACAGGGCTTTCTTTGTTTGAACATCTAGGAAAGATTTGTAGTGGTGCAGTTCACTTGTATCATAGTGTTCAAATATCATGTCACCTTTAAGTTCATATCCACATGATATTGTGTTCATTTGTAACATCACACAAACTGCAAACCTTAATGCTGTTAACTATAAGTGCTAAAGATGTACTGTACTAGTGTTTTGTCTTGGTGGAATTGGAAATGGTGATAATTTATAATGAAGTATAATATATCTGTTGATGGAATTGTTAAAGACATTATAATGATTGTTATATTGTAGAATAATGTTTATTTGTATATAATCTGTAGTAGATAGGTATATTTATGGTGGTAATTTGTACAGAACAGGAATTGTAAGGACTGAACAATTCAAGTTATCATGGGACCAGTCTATGTACAATCTGTGTGATTACATAACATTTTATAACTTAGAGATCTATCATAAACTCTTGCAGTATAATTCACATCTAAGATGAGTAATGAAGTAAATATTGATGAGTTTTCAGAGAAAGTGAATTCAGTCTTTACAGTTCCTACTACCAGAAATGCATGTGATATCTATTTAATGCAAAATACAATTCTAATATAATGCCTATGGTTATATATCTAGCTTGTAGCGTAGCAAGTGCTATAAGTATCTATTTAATACCCCACCCCCTTTAGTTTTAGTTTTTGGTTGTTTTTCTTACTAGTCATTATTTTTAAATACAAATTAATTATATGAATTTATCTCTTTATTGAGTTTTTTTTTTCTTTTTCAAATGATAATATATAATTGTAAAAAAACTTGTTACTGAAATGTTGTATTTATACAGCTTGCCAAGTACTCCAAACATTTTAATAAAATTTAACAAAAATATTTTTTTCTCTACTCATCTCTAATCCACCTATTTATTTTATTGAATGATTTGAATGTAGATGTATTTCTCTTTGTCTTTAAGATTTTGAGTCTTGTAAATGAGCATTAGAATATACCATCAGTGTAATCTGTCATATTAAACTAAGCATTCTAAAAACTCTGACAATAATAAAGTTATGGCTCAGCAGTAAAAAAAAATGACTTCTTTATTTTGTAATATGTAGTAAAGATAACTGTGTTAAGATGCCAAAGGTTGAGTACAGTACAGGATAAACTTTTAAAACAAACTATGCATTGTATAAGGTAATTTTACAAGGTACTTGATGGACCCAGCCAGATACAGACTTGAAAATGAAATGGTGGGCTGATAAGCTAATGAAGACAGTCGTAATATACATGTCTCCCATAATCTGGAAAAACCTATCAAGTCAAATTTTGGTGAAAATTGAGTTAGACCCATATTTGGACTTAGTACACATGTATAAAATAATAGGGTTTTTTCTCCTTCACCGAAAGGGCTTCTAATTATATTCATTTAAGAAAAGACTAAATAAAATTGGTTATATATTCAGTAGCTTAACAAAGCAGTTTTCCGTTGTTTACTCAAAACTACATTCAACAGTGTTACTAGGTTTTTCCAGATTACGGGAGATGTACAACTTGTACGCCAAGCAGTGTGCTGTGAGGGAAATTTCGCCTGGACAGTAGCATTACAGCCCACTCTTTATATCGAATTGCAGCTGTCAGGGTTCTTTTACTTGCATGTCAACTTGTATATGGGACCTTGGTTTTTTGTCGCATCCAAACGACTTGATTATCCATTTTTTTATTTAATTGCCAATGAGCGTTGAGCAGCAGATCAGATTCAAATTCAGTGACAATCCTACACATAACATGACATCGAGAGTAAGGTCTTTTCGTATTTATAACTAAAAGTCTATATAACATTTCAGGCCTAAAGAAAGACCTGCAATAGTCAGATTTAGCTCTTTCATACTATATTTTTAAGATTCCTTGAAGACTTGACAATAAAGAAGCCTCTATAATTGCCCAAATCCACATGTAACTAGTTATGCACATGCAGATGTCCATAAGACTTGGTTTGCTAAAAAAAAATCCATTTCTTTCGGTACCCTACATCTAGCGTGGGCTCTATGACGTTAAGTGGTATGTACTTAAGCTTATACAATTGCGATGTGGCGTGGGTTTACTTATTAGGAAAACTTTCCGCTTTTGGAAAGAAGTTCTCGCAATTGCGTCGTTCGAAAGTGTGTAGAATTTTCAGTGCAAACGTGTCCTTGTCTAATGAAAATCAGATAAACTTGAAAGAAAAACGTCAGACTTTAAAATCTTTGTATGATAAAACATTCCTCAAAGGCCTCAAAGTAGTTCCAATGGAGGACTGTGTCATATATTCAGCCGAGGCTAGCTGTAGGGTACTTGAATCTGCTACGGTTTGCAGTGACTGTTCTTTTACGTGCACGCCAATTTGTACACATGACCTTAAGGACAGTCGCGCTACAGCCTACTTGTTTTTTTCATATTGCAACATCAAGGATTCTTTTATATGATGGCAATGTGTACATGAGACCTATTGTTTTTGTCACATTCGAATGACTAGACATTGTCGTTGCAAGGCCCTTCATCATACACAATTGACATGGGGAAACCACACTGGGGAACTTGTCAGCCAACATGGATCTCAAATTTATTGAGCAAACGCCTTACTCAGCGAGTCACCACAGCTACCCATAAAAAGTGAACTTGCTAATACCTTTAATACAAAAATTAACTGAGAAAAAAAGTTTCTTTATTTCTATTTATTTTGTGATGAGATGATGATAAAAAAAATGACTGAAATGTTAGTACAGTACTGTCTGGAATTCTATAATAGAACTTATCTACACACCTACAGTGGTAATGATCTCTAAGTAAAGCAGATACATCATCATCAAATTTATTTATTCAATATCTTTAAACTTTGTAAAAGCAAATGGATGCATATTTTCCTCCCAGAAATAAAACAATTTTGTCCCATGTAAAATATTTTCTTGTGCACATCTATATGTACTTGTAAAACAGTGTTGTTTTTTCAGTTTACTTTTCACGTATTGTCAACTGATAAATATTGAGCGATCTTTTTTACTCTGTCCATCTATGTAAACACTGAGAATTAGCACAAACGTAATACAGTCGCATTCCTTCCTGAAAAACAGAAAAAAATTAACAATCAGATGTTGTGCTAGAAAGCTTTTATCAGTATAACACTATGGAATTCTTTAAATATACTGAGACTGAGCGCCATGTAAAACGCATCAATTGGTTTTTCGTATAACAAAATGATCCTGTAAACATATCTTATTTATTTTGCTTCTTATTGTGAACAATATTCAAATGGGAACACATCAATAACAACAGATTTGTACACTTACAGATGTTTAATCTGTAATCAACGGTACAAAGTCAGAGGGGTCAAAACCAAAAGTATGACACAGATGTCAGTAGCGTGTGTGTCCTCCATGGGCTCTTACGCACGCTGTGCAGCGACGTCGCATGGAATTAACCAATGTTTGAAAGAAGGCCTGGGGCAAATTGTTCCATTCTTGGACAAGAGCAGCTTCTAAAGCAGCAATGGTGTGCATCTGTGGTCTCCGATACAGACGGCATCCAATCTCATCCCAGACATGTTCTATCGGTGCCATGACATGGCTGGCCAGTCCAAGACATTGATGTTGTTTGCAACCAAGTAGTCCATACTGACACGTGCGATATGCTGACGTGCATTATGCTGTTTAAGTGCTGAAGTTGTGGGTGCGCTCAAAACATCGGAGCAACAATCGGTTGCAAGACATCATCACGGGAGGCTACAGCATTAACGCGAACCCTGCAAATGTGTAGGGGGGTCAGGTGATGAAATGTGAAGCCTCTCCACACCATTACACTTCCCCCACCCTATCGATCTGTTTTGAAGATGCAGCAGTCTGCAAGACGTTCCCCAAGACGTAACCACACACGTTGACGGCCATCAGTGTGATAGAGATGAAAGCGACTCTCATCACTGAAGAGCACACTTTGCCAGTCTACTCTTCTCCATGTCTGGTATCCTTGAGTCCGTATCAAACGCCGCTGATGGTGACGATCCCTGAGGATCACTGGTTGAGAACCACTGTATTAGATAAAGTGTAACAAAGTTGTCTGAACATTCATTTAGGTGCAAAGAACTGTATGACCTCTGTTAGTTTTGATATTTATTATAGTGGACGTTTCTTTTAGTCTCTAAACTTATTTAAGGCACGATCTTATTAACTATATAATTTATTACATATGTTATTTACAAGCTACATACGATATGTAAAAACGCCATAGAACTTCCTTATTTGACGATCCCTCCTGTCCATCTTCCCTAAGTGTTGGAGGCTTTATATACAGTAGTATACTCACAGTTGGCAGTCAAGACAAGTAAAGACAAGACAGACAACCAGAGAGAGAGCAGACGGCAGAGACCGGCGTATGGACTCGCCTGAGTCCAGCTGCTGCATTGGCAGCAGTGCAGAATGGTAGATACAATATAGTTAGATGTGTTCCTGTCGTAGTAATTGTTCCAGTATATATAGACTAGTTCCTGTAGTGTAGATGTAGGCCTATTTGTGTATTTGTTGATATTCTGTTCCCGTTGTAAATAAAACGATATATTTACCAAGCTGACTCTGTAATAACTAAAATATTGTTACAAAAGACATTACCTCAGCATTAGCACTATGTGACTGAAAGAATACAGCTTCTTTATGTTGACATTTAGGGCACGGGTGATCTTCTGTTCTAGGTAGTGTAGGGTCAGATGTTACATCTCCAACAATCTGTGTTAATTCACTAAAAACAATACAAATAATTTTATCTTACATACAAATATATAACATTTATTATTAGATTAATTAAAAGCTAAAGAAAAAGTTTCTGCCTCTTGCAAAATGAGTGTTATTTAAGGTCACTTATATTTGTTGTAAAACTTATTGTAAAAAATCCACAGTAAAAATCTACATTGGTTCAGCTATCAAGAGTCCCTTAAACAAATAGGTAATAGGTAATGGACTAAAAAAACTTACTCGACTTCATGCATAATTTTGTTGACATAAATACATCTGTTGTCTGCTTCTTGTTGATAATCACAGTTTCGACACTGAAAATAAATAAATATGTCTATTATAGCTCCCCACGCTATGATTTTCCATGATGGTCTGCAATAAGTAAAGGTATAATGTATACATGTATAGTTCAATGAACACAAATCATATCATAACTGATCTTAGATAATAACTACATTTTATGGCTAATTGCAGCGTGTGAGGATTATTGTGGAATATCACAATAGTATTTTGATCTTCATCAGTTACTATCAACCCCAGGACTGACGGGAAAGGTTGATTCTTACCCCCAAATTAAAGAGCAATGCCGTCTTATGGCAGCCAATGGAGTGTGTAGGCTATGTGTTCATGTCAACTAGTATATGATATAATATGCCATTCATGATCAGCTGTGATACAGCATGATGGAAGGTCACATCACAGGGAAAACTCCAGTGTGTAAGGTGTAAGGACCGCTTTAAACTTAGTCACATTTCTATGAAAACAGGATTTACTGTGAAAATTATCATTTTTGTCAAAATCTTTACTTGAACATTCAAATGCATTTGTTAGATTCTCATTCTGGATTGTTGTATAAACCAACATGCTTTTATGGATATATATTCTTTTTGGATTTGGGAATGCTTAGTCAGAATTTTTTGTGCTGACAACTTTATATGAATATATACTATTTAGTATGCATTGATATTTAACTATAAATGATGACAAGTTCTTTACGGATTCTTCATACTTGAGAATTTAGACTTCTTGCATTAGAGTTGCTTTGCTATGCAAGGTGGTCATATTAAAATCATAAACATTAAAAACTTACAGCATAAAGTAGAATTTTACTTTCTTTGTCTTCTTTAGGATATAACATGTTATTGCTAAAAAATATACAATCTAATTTTAGGATCAAAATCAAATTTCATATAACAAGTGTAAGGAGAACTTAAGTGACAGTTCACAGAGTTGAACTACATTTTCATAGTTGCAGGTCCTTTCATGCCAAAACCTTTTCACCCTGGGCTGCTTCATTCCAAACTACTTTTTTGATAGGGCTGTTTTGTCCCTTTAGAGTTTAATTAACCGAGTTGAGTTGTTTTGTACATCTCACTTATCGTCAACAAACTGTTGATCACTTATTTTTTGTTAAATAAACAAGTAATTAATTATTTATAGTTAATTAAATAAACAAGTACATAGTTAAATATGAGCAAGCACATACTTAATTGTTATGGATAAATAAAACCATGGACCGTATAAGGACCATGACCATGATAAAACCATGTGATAACTGGAGTTGTATATTTGATTAAAATATATTTAATTATTGGTTATTATATTGTATAGGCATTCAATGGCAAATGGTAAAATGATAGAACAGTACAACATCAGAAAATTCATACGCAGTAGAATCTGTATGAGCAGCCACCCCTATTCAGCGACATCTCCTTGTAAGCGGTCACAATAAATTCCCCCAGTAAAAATTCTATTATTTCATCTCTTTATTTAACGGTCACTCCTCTAACGCGGCCAGCGGTCACTGTTTTGCTAATAAATTTAACAAAACACCGCCCATTCAACGGCCATTGTTGAATGCTACCATATTGTCGTTCTTCGTAACATCCCCCCTAATACCGTGAGTAGTAATTAAAATAGCATTATGCAAGAGCAAAATCTGCTTATTACAGGTCTTTCTTTAGGCCTCAAATGTTATCTAAATAATTAATTAGACATTAATTATCACATCCAGACCATAATAAACTCTTGATGGCAAGGCTAGCCTTCGATGTTGGCAAATTAAATTCATATATGCCACTTAATGGCCGTTGATAATTAAATCAATCAAGTGGATAATTGAGACTATGCTGTTTATATTAATGATTTGAGTAATGATGACCGAGGCTATGTGAATATTTCAAACGCTTTTTTTTCTCGGCTAATAGTGGATCAATTTGACTGAAATTTTCAGCAAATTACCTTTACAGTATCTAGTTTTTAACTATTATAGTTAGAACTGCCATCTCTTTATCTTATCTCCCATAATGTAACTTTAATTAACTGGACCCCCACTGATCAGGTAAAAAGAAATTAATGTGAAAATAACAATAAACCCGGGATTATCTGTTAATTAATCTTTTGTTTTATTAAACAACTAACCTGATCATTGTTTCCACACGCAACAGAACATTATTTGATACTTATTGAATAAACTGAAAGTACTGACGAAAAGCCGAGTTTTGTGACGATCATCTAGTGTCTCTTTCCATTGCCATTATGTTATTAAATAGACGTTTTTAGCGCCTCATATAACATTACATACAGAGTTAAACACCCCTGTGAATTGGTAGCAATATCAGCGATGTTTTATTTGTTCATGTGAATTTTTGATAAAATAAAATTAATTCATCGATTTTCTTCACAAAAATGGATAAATATTATGGAATGCATCACAATGATGGACAGTAGTAATCGAACAAAAATGACAAGTTTACCGAAGTTATGTCCGAGATGCAGCGACGGCCAAATTTACCAATGTAAGTATTGATGTTCGATTACAATGCATTCAAACATAATATTAATTGATGTCGGCACAAAAAAGCAATAGATTTTATTAAGAGGCCACTCCTGTTAAGCGGTCAATTGTAAAAATTCCCTTGGGTGGCTGCTGAATGCAGATTCTACTGTACATGTAATACTCGAGGATGAGTTGTCTTTTATTGGGATGGATTGTCTCTGGGTTGAGTTGTCAGGCATTATTTGAGTTTTGGGATGAAAAGACTTCCCATTTAGTTTTACAGTTGACTGTTGAGTGTACACCTACCATTCTTTACAAAACCTGATTCCAACAAAGCCTGGACCAGCATCATGCTGCTCATACATTGCTAAATCTAAATCAGCCATCGTGAATAATTCGTGGGCGGTATATTACGGGGTCAGTATCGTATATGGCTTAAAAGACAAACAAAACTTCTTAAACACAAAACGTCAACAGTTTTTCTGTTTATTTACAAACGGAAGTTTCACGTTTTGTAGTACGCAGAACCGACAATGATGGGATTTTATAAAATTTTGGTTCACGGACACAATTTATGTGACGCAAAAAATATAAACACCATGAATTGATGTTTTCAGACGATTTATATTAAATAAATATTAATATGGTGTATTTTCTTCAATATATGTATAATAATCCTTTATTTTGAACCACTTTTGATTTATTATGAAATATTGTAGATCCTTATTGTGGCCACATATGTGGCATCAAATTTTTACTTAGCCATGCAACGATTGGTTGTGTATTAAGACTTGATCCATAGGCCCTTTTCGGTGGATCTAATCATAGACATTGCACGCAACAGTGTTGTTGAAACAAAGCATCGTAATAACCGACCGAGTGAATTAAACCGGATTTTAACACGGTTTAATCATCTGACAGCTTGCAAAAATGGCAAGTAATAGTGTATCAAGATATGACTTTGTTGTCTTTGGAGCTACTGGTTTTACTGGGCAGTTTGTAGTTGAAGAAATTGCAAGGATTGCCGAGGAAGAACCAGGTTTAACATGGGCAATTGCAGGACGCAAAATGGATAAACTCCAGAAGGTTCTTGAAACTGCATCTAAACACACAGGTTTGTATTTGTAACTTTGATTATAAATGCATAAAAGAAAAATGTAGAGATATCATGGAGGTGTCTTTGATCATTGAGAAAGATGAATGCTAAAAATACAGAAAGGCTGTCATGTACATGTCACGATAGAAATATGTGAAAAATGTGTTCTTGTTGTTTATTTACACACCCGACGTCCCAAGTTAAAAAAAAAGAAGCTCCAGCTGTGTCTGTAGGCCATTGTTTATATTAGTCACAATATGTGACAGCTACACTGTCTTGGTGACTCTTGAGCGATGAAAAAATATATGTTTCACCCCGGGAGGTTTCATCACACTTATACCGGTACCATACCTAATTCCCATGTGAATTAACAACCGGTACTATACCTAATTATACCATTCCCATTAGATATAAATGTATGTGTTTGAAATCCCATCTGGTAAAATAAAATCTATTGTAGAATTAAATAGTACAATGCATAGAATAGTTCTTTCAGAAATCAACCTGCATTTTTTTCAGTTCATCACAACATGCGGCACGGCGTGTAATGATCTGGTTCAGCTCTGAATATAGTATCCATTGTAATTACGGCCTGTAATTTCATGATGGCCAGCCTGCCTAGTATGTCTGATTTTGATGAGATCTTGCGTGTGCAGTGAAAATGTTTACTAAATTCTAGTTGACAAACAAAAACCTCAAGCATGAAGGAAATAAATCAATCCATGACTAAATAGAAATGATTTTTAGCACAGATCGCTGCATGTATGGTATAAATGATACAAATGGTGTGCAGATATGAAGAAAATTTTGTGCACCGATCTCTGAAAAAAATTACTTGTGGGTGCACCAATCATGCTCTGCAGACTGGCATGATCGTTTCTTATGGCTCTTATTTGTCAAAAGTTTTAATCTTCCCAGCAAAAATAAAATTACTGAGAACTGTTTTACAGCTAAATCATGATTGTGTGTCCCCTCCTTCATGACTAGACATAAAGATTATATTCAGAATTAAGTATGATGACAGGGTGTTAAAATCTGAGAGGGTGGGTATATTCAGCAGGGATCTTAAAGATATATTCCCAAGAAATTATTTATAGGGT
This sequence comes from Patella depressa, assembly GCA_948474765.1. NCBI lineage: Eukaryota > Metazoa > Mollusca > Gastropoda > Patellidae > Patella > Patella depressa. The sequence goes on from OX419719.1 coordinate 55,596,966, forward strand.
AGTTATTTTCAATGAAAGTACCGGTATGGTAATTTTGGTATTTATTTGGAAAATATTGGAATCCCTGAAACACCTATGAGATATGCACATGACAATGATGTAAGGAGATCACTTATTGACAGTCTGTCGCTTGCTGTCTACTTGATTAAAATAGCATTATGCAAGAGCAAAATCTGCTTATTACAGGTCTTTTTTAGGCCTGAGATGTCATCTAAATAATCAATTAGACATTAATTAACATATCCAGACCATAATAAACTCTTGATGTCAAGGCTAGCCTGAGATGTTGGCGGATTAGATTCTTATATGTCGCTTAATGGCCGTTGATAATTAAATCAATCAAGTGGATAATCGAGACTATGCTGTATATCTTAATGATTTGAGTAATGATGACGGAGGCTATGTGAATATTTCAAACGCTTTTTCTCGGCTAATAGTGGATCAATTTGACTGAAATTTTCAGCAAATTATCTTTACACTATCTAGTTTTTAACTATTATAGTGAGAACTGCCATCACTTTATCTTATCTCCCATAATGTAACTTTAACATACGAAGCTCCTAGTTTTGTTAATTGAATGTGAAGAGGTTGTGAGATCATTGAAAGACTTAAACGGACTGCAGATTTGAGATTACAGGCCAGAAAAAAAGATTTGCAGAAGATAATCCACGAATTTACTTAGGCTTTGATATTTATGGTACAGCCAATGACAAACTGTACAAGCTGAAACAAACGGTGACAAGGGTGCTTGAAGTAGACTTTTACTTTACAGCTTGGGTGAATTTCCTTCCAATTAAAATATTTTGACACAAGGATTTTGAAGCAAAATTTGATAGACATATACGTGTGCATAAGTTTGAATATATTTTAGTCCAGGTATATTCTCAAACAGTTTCTGCGGGGAAAGGCACCTTTAAATTTCCAGAAATTAATTTGAATTCTTCCTCTAAAAGACATAAATAACGTTCATTGAAAATCCATGCATAAATGCTAACAGTAACACTGAAAAACCTGGGAAGATCAGATGATTGCCGGAGTCCCCATTGTAGGTTATGAGTTCTTTTTTGTCTTCCACTGCTGAGTCTATACATAAATATTTATTTGCATTGAAGTTTGAAGAAAGATGAGATGAGTGAAGATACAGTACACTCTTCATTAGTAGATGAGAATATGTATTGTTATATTGCCTTTTCAATTTCATTTGTGACAACAATATCTCTTTCCATTTATCAAGCCTCATATAAATTATTCAACTTTAGTTAAAATATTATTGAATAGCGAAGAATTATTAAAAATGTTAGATGCTTTATACTGAATTCCTTCATTAAAAGGGGGTGGTATTGGGGGGGGGGGGAGGATGGATGACTGAATGGTTAGCGTGTGCACTCTGTATCATAAGGTCTGTCATTAAGTCAGCTGACAAGGTTTGATTGCCCCGCTGACCTATTTTGTGCATGTTAAACTCCATTTCTCTCTCTCTTTTCTTTAAGAACAGAGGAATACTAATGAACCAGAGGTGGTAGTCCATCACCACCCATCTTCAATAGAAGCAGGCTTGATCTCGCCTTAACTACGTACATCTTGTCAAGCCCTTCACGTTATACCTTGCATATTTTGCCACTAAGTTCGATTGGGTACACAAGCCCAATTTTGGAGCCTATCAGATTCATCAATCGCTGTGAATGCCAAGTCTCGTGCTTTCAGCTAAAATAACTACATGTGACAATCGAGTTGCAAAGTTCAAAGATCGATCAATGTCAAGGTTGCTGATTTTCCACAAGTTTCTCAATTTAAAAAAAAACAACTTTCAAAGGCTGTAAACCCTGTTTGTTTACAGTGTTTTATGTGCCACGACCTCTGATTGGACAATGCTAATTAGTCACATGTAAAAAAAACGGGCTCAAAAGTTTGGGAATCGCTGAGTATTGAAGCAAGGTTGCTGGTTTTCCACAAGTTTCTCAATTTTAAAAAAAAACAACTTTCAAAGGCTGTAAACCCTGTTTGTTTACAGTGTGTTATGTGCCACGACCTCTGATTGGACAATGCTAATTAGTCACATGTAAAAAAAACGGGCGCAAAAGTTCGGGAATTGCTGAGTATTGAAGCAACGGTTAGATGTTGTAAAACTTGCAAACGTTGCTTAAGGAACATGATCATCACCAGACCTGTGTTACTTCAGGTCCGAGGTACCCTTATACACCAAATTACACCTCGGGGCAGCCCTAGTGTAGCAGTAATCCCTGAACAGACTGACAGAAAAACAAATGAGAGAGTCACAAATATTAATATCGATTATGCCTCACAAGATGAAATTTCTTATATTTGAACACGTCACAAATATTAGCATAGATTATGCCTCACAAGATGTAATTTCTTATATTTGAACACATAGTTATGAAAAAACTATTATCATTATAATAAATCTGTTAATCTATGTACTTCTACAAATGTATCATGAAATATTGAATAAGTAGAGTTTCAAGCCAAACATGCTTGATAATAGTGTCTACATGTAAAAGCTCCACGTGTACATGTATCTGCTATATGTGTCAATTAGTCATCATTTATGCTCTAAATGAGAAACAGAGTTTAAAGAGAAAACTTGAACATCAAAGAAGGATGGTTTCTATGTATAAAAGCTCAATATTAAAAACATGAACACATTCCTTCACTAAAATGCGGTCGTGTATTGTCGTCACCCCCGTCCGTCCGTCAGTCGGCCATCTCCTTTCCCCCTAAAAAGATAAATCTTCAAATGTTCAATTCGTTGGATAGGCCAGGATAGTCGGTCAAAGGGAGGGAATCCCTGACTATGGTTGATCTAAAAATAGTATCCGAATTTGTTTTGAACGTCACGGTAAATAATAGTAGCTCATTATTTCAACATAAAAAAAAAAGCTTCTATAGCCTTGCTTTGGTCATTTCTGGTACACAACAATTGGACCAAGGTGAATTTCTTCGATCTTGAATGACCAGTCTTTTTAACCACTGCCGATAACAAAAAAATGTCTCTATTTGTTTTCTTTGTTTAGTGGGATGAAGATCACATATTATTTTTCATAAAATACACTGACAGGGGTGGCAAGGTCATGATATTTTGTCAATTTTTTTAAAAAATCGCATAACTTATTACATGAATACGTCATTATTCAAAAGGACCATTTTTGTAAACCAATGAAAACCATGAAAATAATCCAAGTTCTACTCAGTCGATTTTAACAAACTTGGTGTCAAATTGAAGCTTACATTCGGAGAAACATTTATATGGGACAAATTGTGATTATATGAAATAGATTTTATTTCAGACCAAAAATTATTTAATTTGGATGAGTCAAGACTGAGAACTCTTTAAGATTTATGACGAAAATTGGTTATTTTTGAGCTGATTTCGAAATTGAATATCTCAAAAACCACAAGAGATATGTGCCCAAACTATACATGAATCACAGCCGTAGGTTAAACATAGCAACGCCCTTAAAGGCACAAACTTAATTAAATTATGTAAATTTATATCATTTATATTAAATCACTTTAGTAAATAGTTTTATTCACGATAATTATATTTAATTATATGTAAATAACTGTACGTAAATGTTTAAAATATTGATTGTCATGTTCGACTGTATTTATATTATGTATTATATATATTCATGTAATTTCTGATGTAGATTTTGAAATAAAGATTATTATTATAAACCTCATGTTTATTTTCTTTTGCCAAGATTAAATCATTTATTGTTTGAAATTTATACATGTATATATTGAAAGTTAATAACAACTGTACACTTTAATATGCAAAATATCAGTGTTTCGTTGTTACATGTAGATATCAAATTTACTTATTACAAAATAGATCTAAATTTATTTCATTGATCAATTTTTTAAAGTAGGATTATAAGGAGAAAATTTTGACATTGTGACTTTGATAGTATGACATACTACTTATACACAGAGATATGACTTTTGACATACTTTTTCTTAACATTCTGAAAGGTTTTGTGAAACTATAAAGATATCTCTGCTAAACTGCGAACAGCTTTTATCAACAATTTGTTTGAATGTTTATTTGAGACTTAAAAACTGGCGATTTTTTCTGAGAAAGGAAACACAGCAAATGTAAAATTTGTTACATTAAAATTAAAACTTACAATAATTGTAGAAAACCTTGTATACCTCTATTGTTAGGCCTATTATCAACAGTCTTCATCACTGAAATCATGCATTTGCAATCCATTTCTGCATGTTGATCATATTGTATAGCCTTTAAGACAAATATGTGTGAGTGGGGGTAATGTCTAATCCACCCACTATCCAAGCCCTCCGATAGTCTAAAGAGTTTATTTTAATAAATGCCTAATAATAATTTATATAACATTTGAGACCAGCAAAGTATATGTCGGTGCATTTCAGATTTTATTTCATAATAAAGCAAAACAGTTTCTGAGGAATGAGTACATGTACATCTCCCATTACAGTATTCTGAATTTGAGTTATAATTTACTGTTAAATTTATTTTAGGAAAAGAAATAGAGGATATACCAATTATTATCGCTGATTCATCAAGTGAGCAGTCGCTGTATGATATGTGCAGTCAGGCTAAAGTTCTTCTTAACTGTGTTGGACCAGTAAGTATTTTTAGAAATTTAGTCTTTCATTGTTTAAAGGCAATTGTTGAATTTGGTTAACTTGAGACTGAATTAAGGCTTGGACGAAAATATATTGCCTTATGTCTAAATTTTGTTTTTATCCGCCACTTGGACTGTTTTGTCCCCATCGTTCATTTGCAGATACATGTACCATCCTTCTGTAATATCTTACACTGTCCCTTTAACATAATTTGGATATCTTTGTTTTATGTATATTTAAAAGAAATGGAGATTTTATTATGATATGTGTTATATTGATTAGATAAATGAACCTGTAGTTTTATTACCATAAATTAAAGATTTCAACCTTGTATGTAAATTGAACCATACATTTTTGAAACCATCTCTCACCTTAGCTTACCAGTTAAATGAGCAAGGAAGAACTTTGGAGAAGAGGGTGGGTGTGGGATTGTGTGAAAACAATCTAGGATGCTTAAATAATTTCCTTGTCATTTTATTTTGAAGAAATAGAGAATCTCCTACGAGTGTTTTTTGGTAGCAAAAAATATCAAGTTTAGAAAGTAAAAAAAAATGAGGCTCTGCCGAGTTTTTTTTTACTTTATCAACGAGTTGATATTTTTTGCTATCAAAAAAGAAGAGTTGGAGATTTTATTTATCACCCAATCCTTTCTTACATGCACAAATAAATAAATATAATTCTTTGGTATAAATTTCACTTTTACTGAATCTGTTACATCATTTTTTAACAGCAGTTTAACTATTGCAAAGTCCTATATATTGACCCAGTATTTCTTTCAAGGTCAATTAAATAAAAATAGTTTCTTTTTAAGAAAAAATAAGTTACCTTTTATCTAAAAAAAAGTGATTTCTTTAAAATAAAAGAAAGTAGTACCTTTTTGATTGACCAATCAAATTCATGTAAAGTGATATCTCCTAAGGATTATGTATTTTATCACTGTCAAATGTGTTATTGGATGATAAATTCCAATATAGAATACTTTGCAACTATAAATGTATGATAGTTAAGGATATGAACTGAAACAACAAAATCAACCCATCAACACATATGACTATCAAACTGTAATAATTTACATGACAAACTAATACATGTAGCAAAAAGTCTTATTAAAGATACATTATGTTAGATTTAGATAGATAATGCAAAATGAATACATTGAAAATCAGAAATATAGTCATCAGCTAACTCCTTTCTTCTGGTTTCTTCCTGCTGCTAAAGAACCCTACGTTATATGCAAGCAAATTATTATATGAAATCAAATTTTACTATATGTTAGTCCTGCATAAATATCTTGTTTCTGTCGAGTGGACATTAACTCCCCGTTTTTTTCCCCTTTTCTTTGCTCGTATAGGTCAGACTTGGGTCTTTCATCCATGACTGACCCCTTGTGGCAACTTTCTTTGAAAGCAATCAATCATACATGAATATTACAGTTGAGATAGTTTGTGATATGATGTATATATGTTTCTATTATCAATGTTGTAGTAGAACAGGTTATTGGTGGAATGTTGTTTGTAATTATTTTTATGGACTTGTTTTACCAGATGCCCTCACGCTAGATCTGTTTTCATGTTAAAGTAGATAGAACAGTGATTAAAGTCACTGACTACTAGACCACGCAGTCCATGTTAATAAATAATATTATTTTCTGTGAGCCAAATGTGGAAATTATACATGTCGACTTTGATATATTTATTATCGACCAGCCATATTCCCAGAATTGGCCATGCTGAATCTAATGAGGTGGGGGTTTGGTGCAAAGCCCAGATAGAAATGGAATAACTCATTGAAAATACATATATAAAGATGTCGCTATAAGTTATAATGAATAATTCTATTTACATAAAACATAAATAACAGCTTGATATCCAATACTAAAATATAGGTATTTTAGTCAATAAATAGATATAAAGATGGCTATAAGTAATAATGAGTAATGTTATTTACATATAATGCTATAGATATTATAGTAAATAAACAGATTTAACAATGACAATATTATGTAAAAAGTTACAATGAACTCTTTACTTGATCTGAAATGAACAGATTGAAAGATGACGCTGTGTAGTAAGTTATAATGAGTGATATTATTTACATACTAACTATAAATATTTTTGTGTTACAGCTGTAGGCTAGTTATGGTTATATTTGTTAAGTGTAAAGGAACTGTAACAGATGTCTTTCTAATTTCATTATTCACACCACTAAAAATAGTTTACACTCAGCAGTTTTAATACATTCAGCTACTTATACAGTCGCAACATATATATTCTGTAGTGCACATAATGTAATTTTAGGAAAAAACAAAAATCTTAAAGAAAAACCTAACTTATGAACATAAATGTACATGATATCTTGCACTTTTAAAGGGGGGCTTATGTTGACCGTACAGCTGAGAGCAACTGGTGTATCAAACTGAAAAAGGTTGGTCTGGGCGCCTCTTACAACTCAAAGGAACTAGTTCCAGTCAGTTGAAACTAGTTGACCATGTTTAATGTTCTGAATTTTCTACAATTTTTTTATTCAGTTTGGTTATACATGTATATTAATCTAACATAATGGTTGATATTAGGGACATAATGACATTATACTTTTTGATAACTTTGTTGATAGAGATCTTTTTATAACTTAAAATACAGATGTAAGGTCAACCTTTGACGCTGGCGTACCATTATTTTAAATAATCGTCTGGGCAACTTGCCTATAGTACATTATTTATACCAGTGAAAAATTGGACTAGTGTGACATATTTCACTGTAAAAGCCCGTTCAGAGTGTCTGTATTATAAGTTGTTTAAGGTTCTCGAGCTTAAGACATTGCGTAATATACTGTAAAACATTCAGGCCTCTGTCCCTCATATTGTTACAATATATTACTTAATGTCTCGCTCTTGACCATTAAATCACACATAACTTTGTATTTTTATCGACACATATTGTTTTTGTCAATTAAATTAAGAGGTAGTTGTAACACTCAAATTATCCAGATAAATAGATACAGATCTATAGGTGCCAATTTTTTTTAAACCACACAGAATATATCATTCATTGTAAAAAAAAGTATTAAATTTTTCTTATAATGTGGGGTAACTGCATAAAAAATCTATTATCTTGTGTTGTCAGCTGTGTCTAATGTTGGTTGTTCTGACTATATTGAAATGGATGAAATGGTTTCTGCATGGGATTATGTGGCTAAGTGGGTAAGACTCTGGATTGCTAGCCTGGAGGTCGGGTGTTCGATCCCTGTATTGGCAGAGATAGTTGATCCAGAATTTCCGACGTGGTTTCCCAGTGTCAGTAAGGACAGCTGTCTAGTCGTTTGGATGGTGACGAAAAATGTGCATGTAAAAGATCCCTGGGCTATTGGATTGGAATTCAATACAAGAGTAGGCTGTAGTACCGCTGCCAGGACAAAAAATTTCCCTCATAGCACACTTTATGACTTAGTCGGCTTCATTAGCCTAGTTTAGGAGAAAAACAGTAAGATGTTAAACCCAATTTCATTTCATTTCTGCACCAACTCAGCTAATGAAGATGCTATATTCATATCCTGTTCCATCCAACTGCTTTCATTACAGTATACCGTGACTCTCTTCTACCCATTTCACGCTCATTGCAGACGGAAAGCGGCTATTGAGTATATGTTTTATTGCCAAACAAATGGCAATACTACATTATATTGTAGGGATACAGTACCAGTACATATTTTAGAGATACATGTATGTATCAGAACTGGTTATAAAAATATGCTATCTGTGCTAAAAATCACCATTTGAAGTAAATCAAAATAGTTTATAAAGACATCAGACAATGTTTGACCTTATATGCATTAACACTTAACAGTCTACAACATTGATTGAAATTCTAAATGGTTTTATGAAAATGATATTTTTATTAAACTTTTTGGAAATATTTTCAGTACCGATTTCATGGAGAGCAAGTAGTTAAAGCCTGTATAGAAGCTAAAGCCAGCCATATTGATATCAGTGGAGAACCTCAGGTATGTTTATGGTCATTTTAACCTAGACATGTTGAATCTGTGTAGGCGTAGTATTGCCATATCCTAGATTGTTTAACTAAAAGATCAGACCAAAGTAGTGTTTTCAAGGCAAAAATAGGATTTTCATCATACATGTATCAATTATGCTTAAGTTTTCATCCTTTCTTCGAAGTGGAAGAAACAATGTCATGAAAAGAGATTTACCGAAATTTGGAGAGAGTATTTTGTTAACTCTTTAATCACTTACTTTTGATAATCAGTATTTGTTTATTGTACCATAGTTAGTGTAATCTTAACTTAGTGAATTTTATTTTATGTAATTTTGTTATTTTCAGTTTTTAGAGAAAATACAACTATTATATCATGCTAAAGCAAAGGAAGCTGGTGTTTATGTTGTTGGAAGCTGTGGATTTGATAGTGTCCCAGCAGACATGGGAACAGTCTACACAAAAAATAATTTTCCAGGTAACAATATTTTTTCTTTCATCATCGTAGATCTTTGCAGGAAAGGCGTTGGATATTGCCTGAAATTGTTTTGGCTGATTTATGTACAAATAGATATAGAAGGAAATAAAACTATTTTCAAGTCTAGAAATAAGGCACTTAATTTATGCTTTGTCAGTAACAATCCATTTGGTGTTGTTCATTTTGTCCTGAACCGATTTGTCTTTTTTCAGTGTTTTTAAGGATATTTATAAAATATGTCTGGCACAAAGTTTACGATAGCAGGTACCAATTTATTATAAAATGTATATTCCTGACCTGACGCATAGAGTCGAACCGTTTAATAATATCTGTCTCATGATTTATTGACCAAACTGCCAAACTGTATTTAAGAAGTCAGATTGTTTCAGAGTAAAAGATACTTTGACAATGGAATATGGTCATTTTCATGTGGAAATAACAATTTTTTTTTTCAGGTGATTTGAATTCTATTGAAGCTTTCTTTGATTTACAGACTGGGTCAGATGTAAGTACTTGACAAATGTGAACTTTTTTCAATGCCAGCAAAACAATTAAAAGTAGATGTTACTAACCGTTTTAATACATTCACCTACTATATTCTAATATATGTATACTCATTCTAACCAGGGTTGAGCAGAAAAGTGGTGCATTAAATTATATCCCTTTTCAATTCTTCTTATTCACCAGCTTCTGGAGAGGGGCTGAAGTTGCTACTTGTCAGGGGTGGTACCAACTGCAGCACTGACAATGGTTCACATGAAAAATCAAAAGCTGAGGTCCTATGTGTAAATTGTTAGTTCCATTAAATATCCCTTAGCAGTAGGCATTCGTCAAAGAGTAGGCAGAAATCTCATTGTCCAGGCCAAATCTTACCCTTGCATTGAAATGAGTGAAATATTGTGTTGATGCGATGCTCAGCGTAATTTGAGTCTATTCCTTTCCATATTCTGGTTCTACCTCTACCTAACACACTAATTCACTGGTACTAATTCAAAAGTAATAATTTGTGTTCTTGGACAGGCTTAAAGCATGATTGATGTATCAAAATTGAATGTTAAAGTAAGATTTTAACCGTGGGTAATTCATGTATTTTGCTACAAGAAAAAAAGTTCCACTGTCTGAGATTATAAACTGTCAGTACAATATCCTGCCATAACATTTCTATTATTTTAATCTTAAGACTAGTTGAGTAACCCGATATGTACATGTATAAAACAAAAGCATGGATAAATAGGTTTTATTATTACTTTATTTTTTAACAGGGTTTAACACTAAATACAGGAACATTTGAATCAGCTGTATATGGTTTTGCTGCTCAAAGTGAACTACCAGCCTTGAGAAAATCCTTGTTTCCTAGTCCTTTACCAAAGAGTAACCACAGATTACCAAAGCGGTAGGGTGCAGAGTATTTTTTATGTTCATATTTGTTTTATTTGATAGTTTCTTTTCTAAATATATTGTTATCACAATTTTCTCCTGATAATCACAGAATATAAGTAACAGTGGTAAATTTCTGGGATTCCTAAAGATTGCATTTTATTGAAGCAATGACTGCAAGTTTTATAACGAGTCTTTCAGATCCTAATGTAAAGACAAGTAAAACAAAATTATAAAAAACCCTATAAAAACGATTGCGTGAAGACATGAACAGTAGTGTCCAATCAGGGGTTGTGACACAAACACACTCAAACCAAGCATGGCAACCTCCGCAGAAACCTTAACAATGAACAGGAAGACATTTTAGCTGGAAACTTGGAAAGTTTGGTATTTGTGATGAGTACCAATCTAAATTAGTGCCGAAATATGCAAGGTATTGCGTATAGTACATGTTAAGATGTAACATGATGTACAGAGTTAAAGCGAGATCAAGCCTTCTACTGAAGATGCAATGATTGTAATCTTTAGTTTTGATTTATCTTCATTTGGTTACTTCACTTCATCTTAATGTAAAAACATCTGAAAAGATGTGTTCAGTAATGTATTGTTGTGATTTGTCAACTCCTGCAGATCAGCCTACCAATCAAAACTGATGACACAGAATGGTCAATTCCTGCAGATCAGCCTACCAATCAAAACTGATGACACAGAATGGTCAATTCCTGCAGATCAGCCTACCAATTGAAACTGATGACACAGAAAATTTTGTGTAATAATTTGGATGGCAGGCTAATCGAGGTTTGTTGTAATGACTCAGATTGTAATTATAATGATGTTTTATTATCAGGTCTGTATTTAAGAGTGAAGAAGTTGATAAATGGTGTGTACCGTTTCCAGGAAGTGATAGATCAGTTGTAAATAGAACACAAAGATATAACTTTGATGTTAACAAGGAGAGACCTGTAAGTTTTATATTGTAAACTAATCAGTCAGAATTTACTATACTGCTAATTGTAGTTACTTCCCTTTGTTGAAGATGTAAATTAAGTTTACAAATTGATTTATTGTTGTCCCCGCCTTTCGAAAAAAAAGCAGGCGACTATTAAAATGGGTTCGTCTGTCTGTCTATCCATCCGTCCGTCCGTCCGTCACACTTTTGGGACACAATAACTCTCTTTCTAATTGAGCTAGAATGTTCAGACTTGGTGTAGATGTTTATTAGGTCAACATCTTGATGGAGTTCGTAGATAAGCTTTTTCTGCTTAGGTTAAGCAGAGATAAGCGATTTGATTGGTTGATGCTTTGGGACACGATAAATTTAGTTTATTAGGTGAATGTCCTGACTGAGTTCAACGATTAATATTTTGAGCTGAAGCTAAGCAGTGCTAATTAATTTCATTGGTCGATGCTTTGGGACAAGATATTCTTAATTCTGTCTGATAGAGAGTGATAAAACTTAGTGTATAGTTTGATTGCTCCATAATTTTGAAAAAAATAAATGTGCGATTAATTAATATATGTCATCTCTGTATTTTGGGATTTCGGAGGGGGACATCAGCCTCACTGTTGGCTTGTGCCAATGGGGATTTAGAGTGACTGAATTTGACTTAATGTAACACTGGAGTAATTCTAAACTGATCATTTGAGCTTAAATAAAGGATTTAGAAAAACAACGGAGATATATTTACAGTCATATTATTTTTCAAACTGTGGATAAATTGAGAAACAGTTTAATAAAACACTGGTGTAACCAGAAACGTGTGTCAACATGGCTTCCATTTCATCGACATTTAATGCTTTCATTTACAGGTTCAATTTGTTCCCTATTTTTGTCGTCCAGGGCTGATATCGACTATTTTGATGATAATATTTGCCACTGTGTTTGGTCTTTTGGCTAAGATTGCTCCAAGTTTATTGCTTAAGGTGAGACAACCATAGACCTACTTTTTTTTTGTAGTAGTAATGTAGTTTGATTCTTATTGTAAATTTTCCAATGGACAATGACTGCCAGCCTCTACAGGCGATAAAATCGATATAATTTCTACCTGAGACAATCCCAATAGAAAATATATCTGATTTATCATATTCTGTGTTTTAATAGATAACTGACAGACATTTGTAATATTAAAGTTGTATAGTAAGGTCTGTCATGGAGTCAACTGGCGTGGTTTCGATACCCGGGTCGTACGAGATAAGGAGAAGAGTTGCCTGTCCAATATAGTGTTTTTTCTCCGGTTTCTTCCCACCGCTAAAGACCCCTACGTATTAGTCCCAAAATTGCCTGGTTTGTGTCAAGTGGACATTAAACCCCATTTCACTCTCTTTTTATGGATTTTAAGCTATAATTCGGGTTCTCAGATAATCCTGCATCACTTAAAGATACATTATGGGAGATTAGATAATGAGTTGGCAGTTCTCACTATAATAGGTAAATACTAGATAATGTAAAGGCATTTTGCTGAAAATTTCAGTCAAATTGATCCTTTGACAAAATAAAAACACAAAAATTATAAAAAAAAAAAAAAAAAAAAAAAAGTATCTCACACACCACATCAGATTTTTGATAACGATTAACTGAGAACCAGAATATCTTTTCTTGTATGAACTTTAGATAATTTATGATCCATATTTTGTTTCATTTGTGTAATGCGACTGTGTTTACATATAATTTATTTTCTTCTTATTGTTCTAGTTTCCAACATTTTTTAGTGGCGGTGCTTTCTCTCCATCTGGTGCCACCAAAAAACAGGTAAGTTAAAGACTTGTTTTTTTTTCTATTTTATTATATTATTGATATAAATAAACTGTTGATTGTCAACAGCTGTCAGCTATACTTATTAGATATGTATCTCTTTAAGCACGGTATCATTCAAATAATAAATGATATAATTTTAGATGGAGGAGACATCTTTTACAATGACATTTTATGGAAAAGGATATGAAAAGAAAATCCCCGATGTTGATGTCCAACATGAGGAGGCACCAACTAAAACAATTGTCACAAGGGTTGCTGGCCCAGGTTAGTAATAGTTGAAACAAAACCTTTCTCTCCTAACATCCTCATATATCTCCTGCGGTACCTGGATTATTCCGGGTTACCTATTTCTGGTTGTTTTAATAGAGTTAACTCCTATGTTTGATAGGTGGTGTTTCAATAAATGAAAGAAGCGCAGTCTGCCGTCATTCTTGTTGCATTGTTTATATTTTTTTGCTAATTTTCCAAAGATTTTGGAACGTATGTGATGATACATGCCCATAAAAAAACCAGTGTCGTTATGTCATGGCTAACTGTCTAGAAAGTGTTGGACGTATTTTTTAACGATGAAGACAGTGAACTATGTGAAAATTTGATCATAGTTGTTTACTCATATATGCACGTCAGTGCTACAAATCTGATTTGCAGATTCTGGCAGCTATAACAGTTTTAGTAGAGCCACCCAACGTCATACATGTATACCGAAAACAATACAGTTGACGACGTCACATATGACGTCAACAATTCAGCAGCTTAACACCTTTCAATAGTGATGTAGCTTGGCTATAATTCATGCACTGTCTGTTGAACTTATGATTTTATAACTCAAAATTTTGTCTTACTTAACACTAGGATCTGGAAGAGTTGTTATAATTATATAACAGGCGTTCTAGTTGATGTGAGGAATTAGCCAATGAAACAGTCTGCGAGGGCGATTACTTGGGGTGCTCTGCCGGCAACTGTGGATATACGCCAACAAATGTCAATGCTGATTGATTAAACAATGTCTTGCATGACCCCTGCCAGTACGAATTATAGATCTGTTTATTAATCAGATGTTTAAGCATGCCATATATTTGTTATTTCAGAACCAGGTTATGTAGCTACTCCAATCTGTATGGTTCAATCAGCTCTGGTTCTAATCAAAGAGAGGAGTAAATTACCCCCTGGTGGTGGAGTCTATACCCCAGGAGCTGCCTTCCAAAACACATCACTTATTGAGAGACTGGATAAACATAATGTTAAATTCACTGTTGTTGAGACCAAGTAAACAAATAATAAATGTCAGTACATGAAGAAATTTAGATTTAGAATTCTTATTTACATTTGAAATATGAACACTATATTTATACAAATTTAGAAATTAAATTTCCAAGCCGTTGCATCAAACAGTAATCTGAGAATAGTTTCTTTAATTCTTTAATGTATGTTTGCTAATGATTTAGTATTTATTTTAGTTTTAAACACTAACTTTAAATAATAAATAATTTTTGGTTTAGCTCTATTTATGATTACATATAGCCGAGTTTAGAAAAGGAAAATCTGTAGGTCTATGTACAATTAATGATTTAGAAGAGGAAAATCTATAGGCCTACCTACAATTATGGATGTTTTAGAGAGTGTTTTTAGCTTTTGTAAATTTGCCATAAAACATATGTTATATATCCAAGGTATTAAGCTTGATGTGTAGTTTGTTTAAAGGTTATGAGAATGTTTGCTTATATCTTCTTTAATGAAAAAAAAAACTAGTCACATATAAATTCCAGGTTTTTAACCCAAATGAATTATTATTAGTAATTAATTAAGTTATCTATTTAGTTGAGTTTCTAATTTTCTTAAGTTAAATCTTTATTTATCACTAAAATCATATATCTATATACCGTAGATGTTCAAGAAGTATTTCATATGTTATTGGCATAGTTTATTTAAATTTGTGAAATTTTTAATTCCCTAATTTCTCAAATATGAGAATGAATAAAAGTACTAAAGTACCAGGAACTTTGTGAAATTTCTAGAACTTTTCTTTCTTCATTACAGCCATATTTAAGCCTGATATTTGGGTGTTGGAAAGGGTTCTTGTCTACGTATATTATTCAATAGAATTTATCTGTTATATTACTAGATTTATATACAAAATAGCGATGCCTTCCCACATTTTCCTACCTTTCACTTGTGCCACTTTCTTACACAATTTCCTGTGCTATATTGACATAATACCATCAAAAAGTGCTTGTGGAATTAGGTAATAGCATTCAATGCGGTAATGAATATGTACCAAAAGATTTAGGTTTAAGATTAGTATTTGTACTTTAATAATAAATGCAAGAGGACCAGGGGCCGGTTGCTCAAAGCTCTTTTAACTTTTAACGATCCGTTAACATGCAATTAACGGATTGTTAACTTTAACGGAGAGAAAGGTAGTTGCTGGAAGCCCCGTTAAATGTAGCGTGTCGTTAACTTGCTGTTATAGTTAACGGAGGTGTTGGGGTCCGTTATCTATTTAACGATGGCATTTGTGGGCTGTAGCATAAAGTCATACACATGTATGATTACCAGTGTAATTTTCTATAGAAAATTCTGCAGAATTTTGGGATCTGTAGAAAATAATGACCCCAAATATTCTGTTGTACAAATCCCATAATTTTTCATACAGATTTATGCTAAAATTTCTAAAGGAAAAAATAAAGTATTGTGTAGTTTTTTTTCTGTAGTAAATTATCTTTTTGTCTTTAATAAAGTTTTTTGAACAGACTGCGCAGTTAGTTATCCCACTGTCTTCTATGAAGTTGTTATATACATGTACATTATGTACACGTAAATTTAAAATTGAGCCAATGAACAAACAGTCTTCTCTTGATTAACTTTAATGAATCTGTTAACTAACGAATAATGAAAGTGACTTTCCAGCAACAGAAATTAAACGGACCGTTAACAAAGGGCAAGTTAGAGTTTAACAGATTGTTAAAATAACTTAGTTTTGAGAAAACGGCCCCAGATCATTATTTGTAGATTAATTTTAGAAATAATTGGATCGGATTAGAAATAAAATAAACCTGAAAATTGGTAATTTAAAATTAATATTGGTACCTTTTCCATGACACTTAAAACACCTTTTATTTTATCTTATCACATTTCTTGTGAACTATAGACCAATTGCACCACTTGATATTGGACCAAAGGGCAAGATCTATAAGCCTTCTCAATTATATGCAATAACACAAACAATCTATTGTCAACGCAATGCAGAATATGAGTACATGTGTCATTGCATACATGGCATTCTTCAAAATAATCACATGTCAAAGTGGTGAAGATTGAAACTTTAAATTGTGCAAAATAATTTATTAATTTAAAAAATTATGAAGCTATATTATACTTAAAAACGTACTATTTGCTGATAACGATTTGGTGAAGTTTTGAACAAATTGAAAATGTTACTTATATTCTGAAAATATTGTGATTATTTGGCATATTATTATATTGTTGCTTTGTTGTTTACTGATTTACTTACTTTTGTTACTATCTATATTATATATATGCTGCTATATGTTGTTATCTACTTTGTATAAGGTGCTAAATAAACCATATCAGCATAAAAACTATGTCTCCTTTTTTTTCAAATTTGGGGAAAAGAAAAATAATATGTGTATCTGTAACATGCTTTATCCATTCACCACTAAGGATTATGCTTAATGTTAGAGACAACTGCTTCCACAGTCTCATGAATACAGGTCAAGTCTTAAATTATTATGATCTTTAAATATTGGCATGCACCCTCCATCCCATCCTGTTCATACCCATATACAGCTGGATAGACTGAAAAATGGGGACAAAGTGTCTGATTCAAGGACACAGAGCAAGTCTCGCACCTGCAACTGTTAAGAATCTAACTCTCATTGAATAAAATGGGGTTTAACGTCCTACTGTTTTGCTCCTAAACCGGGCTAATGAAGACGGACTTAAGCCAACAGTGTACTATGTGGGAAAATTTGCCCTGGGCAGCAGCACTACAGCCTACTCTTAAATTGAATTCCAACTGCCAAGGGATCTTTTACGTGCACATCAATTTGAACATGAGACCTTGGTTTTTCGTTTTATCCAAAAGACTAAGCAGCTGTCCTTGTCAGGCCCTCCGCCCTGCATCACTGACAAGAGGAAACCACACCAGAAAACTGGATGAACTTTCCCTGCCAATGCAGGGATCGAACACCCGACCTCCAGGCTAGCAAGCCAGCGTCTTACTAAGCCACGTGATCCCCAAACTCTTAATGAAGCAGTTCTTTCAAGTGGTCTAATTTGGGAAACATTTATAGTGTTTTAGACAGTAAGGGGTATGAGACATGTACTAAGGTACAGTTTAAATAGTCTCTCCAAAACTCGAAATGAAGCGTTGCCATTGGAGAGACTATTTAAACTGTATCTTAGTAATCTCATACCCCTTACTGTCTAAAACACTCTAAATGTTTCACAATTAGACCACTTGAAAGAATTGATGACAATTTCTTTGGCACAATTGAAATTGAACCAGAATCTTGTTCAACATTATTTGGGTACGGTACATAAGACTACATCAGGACAATTTTTAACAAGCTATAGCTTATGTAGAAATATTTTTATTTATTTAAATATGTTCTATATGAAATTGGATTGGGCAGTCAGAGAACTGTCTGAACACCACTGTCAAATGCTGAGATTTACGAAATAAAATAAATTGTAATTAAGTTTATAAATATTTTCAAATTCAATAGTTTTATACCATTAGAAAGAATTGGCATTTTCATGCACACGAAATGGGTTTTACAATAATTTAGTAAATTAGAAGCGGATTTTGCGAAATATGAAGTAAACAGCATGTAGCATGTATGATAATTATTTATTTTCACGCTTATTACATTAGATCAGATTCGCACTTTTATTAAAACTAGTTCATGGCAGTTTGAGGTATTTACGTAAATTAGAAACGTGTTGTCTGGCCCGGTGCATAACATTCCTTCATTTGATGTATCTCCCCATCATTTGCTACTGGTTTCCAAAAATGCACTTACCTCCCCTTAATCAATATCTACATGTAGTATTTGGCTTGTTGAAAGACTCCCTAAAAATTTCGCACATGATCAATGAATAACCAAATCAGCCGGCGCGGATCCAGAGGGGTGGGGGTGGGGGTGGGGTGGGGGGGTCCAGGGGGTCCGGACCCCCCCATGCTCAGACTTGAAAATTTTTTATGCGATTTTATTGGCGACTTTTAGACCTGTAATTTTGGAATTTACCTTCCGGAAATACGTCAATTGGTTTAGTGCCTTTCATCAAACCTAGACCCCCCCCCCCTCCTGCAAAAAATCCTGGATCCGCGTCTGATCAGTGATTTGTTTTTGATGCCTCATGTCTCAAAATAATATGGATTAAATGGGGATACACTCCAACAAATTGGTTCGTACACCAACCTTCTCTCAAATTTTAGACAAATGGGGAAATAATTTTTCAGAAAAATATCCTAGCAATTTGTTGCGATCTCGGTCACACACTACATGGTCTCAAAATATTCAGATCTGTCATTTCTAACATAAGTCATGCCTTTTAAAAGGTTGCATCGACTTCTGTTGATTTTACACTGCCATCTTTATATGTCTTAGACAAATAAAGTTATAATAATTCAAATGAGTTTCGTGCAATGCAGCTCATTCTTCATGAAAGTTTCATTTACAAGTTCTCAGATGTAGCCTACTTAATTTCCTTCTGAAATATAACGTGAACAGTCCGGCATGTTGTTCCTTTAAGCGAGGAGACTACGTGGAAAATTAGCCAAGAAAAAAATTCTGACATAACCAGATTGTCATAGAGACAGATTAGACTGGTAAATTACTAATACATTATTATATTCTCATTTCGCCACATTAACGTCAATCAATAGATTAGGAAGAACATTAACAGATGAAGGAAACACAGTAATAAATATGTGGTGTTTGTTCTCCAAATCAAATATTATCATAGAGCGTGGGATACCGTGAAATATTATACCATTATTAAAGTGTATTGACGATTAATATTTGATAAGTATGTATGTGATAAAACATATTAAACGATTAGTTTAATGGACGATCTCCAGTTTCAATATACACACAATTATTTCTCAATATACACCTGTATACATATACGATGGTATTAAAAACACAATACCTGGTTACGACTGCATGCAGTAGCGTACCTACGATGGGGAGCGTCTGAGTGGGGGGTATAGTAACTGTCTCTAACACAATATCATGCAAAGTCTTCAACATTGAAAACACGAATTATTTGTCTGGTATACAATATTTAAAGCCCCAATAACACTCTTGTTGTAACTGAATAATATGTCCCAATCTTCGTTCTGGTCAACAAATCGTATTATTTTAGAATATTCCAATTAAATGACGATATAAATTTCATCTTAACACACCTATTTTAAAAAATTGGAAAAATTCAACCAATTGATTTGAAAAGTCTAACGTAAACCTTTTCAAATGTGACTTGGATTTTAAGATATTTTCGAACCCTCTGGACAAGTAAAATAGGTTATAATGGATAATTTACACAACAGGTAGGACCCTTAAACATCTAGTACTTAGAATAAGGGTATTATTTATTTTCTGGAGCTACCAAGACAGTAAGAATGTTATTGTCCCTTTAAGACAAAATAAACATTTTATCATTGGAACACGAATCGTGTACCATAGTGCGTTTCAGTGCCATTTGTAACAAGGGGCTCGAAGAAAGAGGATAGACAGATTCCGCAAGTCATGTCAAAGGGTGACACGGTATTGTTATATGCGTTTCGACCCATATTTGTATCACTGTCTAGGTCCCAAGTATTAGCTCCTTTAAAGATACATTATGGGAGATTAGACAAACAACTGGCAGTTCTCACTATAATAATTAAAAACTAGATGGGGTAAAGGAAATTTGCGGAAAAAATTCAGTAAATTTGATCCACCCTTAACCGAGAATTTAGTGATTGAGTTTTGTCGTAGCCCCGATCATCATAACTCAAGTCGGTACATAGTCACTATTATCCATTTTTTATTTAATCAGCAACAGCAGACCAGTTTCTAATCCAGTAAATATCACAAGCTAGAGGTGGCATCGAGAGTTGATTGTGATCTGGGCAAATTAATTATTGTCTAACTAATAATTTAGATAACATTTCTGGCCTAAACAAAGACCCACAATTGGCAGATTTAGCTCTTGCATAATGTACGTTTAAGTATTTTGTTGTGTTCTTTACGCGGCGGTGGAATGAGGGGGGGGGGGGGTGAACATGCTCAAGGTGCGCCATTTATAACAGACTGTACCGGATTGACACTAGTAATCGAGTCCGACTGGAGCCGATAAGCCCATCCAAGGAACAAGTTTCTTGATGACGGTACCTGGATAGTCTTTGGTGGAGGAGCGTCTCCCTCCAAAAATAACAAGAGGATGAGTAGCTTTTGATCAAAAAATCTACTTATAAAAGTCGTCAAAAATCAGGTAGGTCAGGTAAAAATCAGACATTTAGACATGTGTTACTATAAATAACTAAGACATATTGATATAACTACCCACATAGATTCTAAGATGCCGAGTTCAATTTTTTAATATGACAAATCAAGATTTGTAAAACTACCCACACAGATTCAACAGCCTATCAAAATCTATGACGCAAAATAAATGCGGAAGTAATAATTTGTAATTCTTTTGTCCATTATTAAAAGGAGATAGTTTTAAATAGACCATATATTTAATTAATGGAAATTTTCCAGTTATATTCATACATATTTTCTTATAATCATAGAAGAATAGTTTTATAAAGACAATTATTGAAATAATTAATGACAATTATATATAGGAAAACAGCTTTGTGGTGTTATTTTAAAGAGCCACACTCATTTTGTTGACATAATTATGTCAGATTCTGCAAAGAGAATGCTTTAAGCAACGGTGTGTCCTCACTGTGCCCACTTTTGATTAATCCAATTAAGGTCTAATTAGGATTAGTGTATTAAGCGGAAAAAAAACCTAAATATTTTATGTAATTTTTTTTTATTTTTCGATGTTTTATATATATTTAATAAAAATATAACATACATGGATATATCATACATCACATTAGCACTTTATAATTTAATGAAAATATAACAATTTTCGATGTTTTATATATAAAATATGTAATAAAAATATAACATATATGGATATATCATACATCACATTAGCACTTTATAATGAAAATATAACAATTTTCGATGTTTTATATATAAAATATGTAATAAAAGTATAACATACATGGATATATCATACATCACACAAAAACAGGATAAACAATGAAAATTTACAATGTAGTTAAACGGGCTACGCCATCGGCATACTCGAATACAGTCTTTATACCGTTCTGAAGATCTGTTTTCAGAGTTTGGAGTCGGGTTTCTAAGTTGCCTGTACTTTCTTCTCTTAGGCCGTAATTTTCCGTTGGCACCTAACTGGAGAATGGTTACTTCGGAGTAAGCTTGTTCATTCTTAAAAAAGCCACCAACTATTTGGGTGAGGGGTGGCAATAATGGATGTTATCTTGGAATGCCATCCTTCAACATGGTTCGTTGTGCGTGGACCTTCAGTGTGGAAATATGACAGACTGACTTCTGTGTGTCCTTATAAAGACCGTGTAATGTTTAACTTACTGAACATAATTCATATTATATTCAAGTGTCATTTTTTGAATAAAATTCATCACTTTAACGATTACAGTGAGTTCATCTCACCAATTATAAGACTGAATATTTAGTCACTTTCAATATTTGTTTTTTTTCATCTAATTACCTATAACACCTAATCCTAATCCGCTTAATACACTAATCCTAATTAGACCTTAATTGGATTAATCAAAAGTGGGCACAGTGAGATGCAACGAGTCTCACAAGTTTACAGTAGATTTAAATAGCCAGCAGGGCAAACGGCTTGCCCAGATAAAATAGGATCAGGTCTAAAAGTTAAGGCGCATTGCAGATTTGATCATAACATAGCGCTAAACCACAATCTCGTCAACAATCACGTACCCTAAACCTATTTACATCTCCTAACCTTTAGTGGGCCTTAACTTTGATCTTTCACCATAAAATTATAGTGTTTAGATTTTGGACATTCGATTATACAAGTCTATTTTGGATACGTATTTTCTTGGTGCAAGTCGTAATAGCTCTTCAAATCCTTCAGATGCTTCACTGCTCTGTTTCATTATCTGCCTTAGTTTTCATATCATATGAAAAGTACAAATATTTCTAAAAAATCACACTACACTTGTTGTTGTGGTTTATCATATGCAAGATGCCACATTCTTCAACCCAACGAACTGATCTTAATTCCTGACCACAGCAGTTGACTTAATGATTGATCTGACATGAAACGTAGCAAATCCCAGAACACCAGAAAACATAATTAGTAACACTCATGGCTGTTCTACTAAAAATACGTTCACCAGATTCCCTCACTTCAATCGTTGTTATATTTTTTTTTTGTCTAATATCCAATTTATCAGTTATTCAGACACTTGATTTGTTTATTTTGCCTGTTTATTAACATCTTTACTTCCTGGAATAGAAGTCAATCTGGTTGATATCAAACGATAGTCACTCAGGAACCAAGCCTGTATTATGATATATAACACGTGTACAATATTTGGTACCGCGTAACAGATGTTCCCAAAATAACCCTTTAATACGATGTTCCATTTATTATTAATGTTACAATAAAGTGATGTCATGACATACCCAGTCTTGTAATGGAATGTATTCAAATGCGACTTAACGTCATACTGTTCGTTTCCATTCGGCTAATAAACACGGATGTATAACATGCAGCGTACTACGAGAGAAATGAAATGAAATACTATGGAGTTTAACGTCTTATTTTTCTGCGCCAACCGGGATAATGTAGAGTTGTCGCATATTAAGTAATTATCAGAAAATCATTAGAATTTGTTTGGTTTTTATAAAGTTCTGCCCCATGCTAACGTTTAGTATACGAAACATTTAATATTATGGATTTAGCTGTTCAGTTATCAAAATTCATTGAAAATCAAACTCAACCATCATTAATGTGTAACAGGGATATAGTCAAACTTTTTTTTAATTCGGAATAAAATTGTGACCTCCATAGGGTCCACAAGATAAAAAAACATGATTTTTTCGTACAATCAGGGGCCATAATTCAGGTTATGGTCCAATGTGCGCGAATATCGAAAGGAACTGTGATCTTTGGGTTATAAACTTACATTTCAAATGTCATCAAAATCGGATTAAAACTGTGACCTCTACAGGGACCAAAACATGGATACACATATTTTTACACTATTCGCGTATTAGTGGCAGCCATTTTGTCTGGCAGTTTTGGTTCGATTTTTACGAAATTCGACCTCAACCTTCTTTACAGTGTAACGGTGATATAATCAAACGTTTTTTTTAAAAATCGAATAATTGAGACCCCTAGAGGAACCACAAGCTAAAAAAAGTCGATTTTGCGTATAATCAGGTGTTATAATTCAGGAAGCAACAATCCGATATGCGCAAATATCAAAAGGAACCATGATCTTTGGATTTTAAACATGTACATGTATTTCAAGTATCATCAAAATCGGATTAAAATTGTGACCTCCACAGGGTCCATAACCTTGATATACCATATCTTTACACTATTCGCTTTCAAGCGGCGACCATTTTGTCTGGCAATTTCGGCCCGATTTTCGCTAAATTTGATCCCAATAATGTTCATTACAGTGTAACGGTGATATAATCAGACGGTTTTATAAATCGAATAAGGGCCATAATTCAGGAAGTTATGATCCGATAGGCGCAAATATCGCGAGGAACCAAGATCTGTGGGTTATAAACATGTATTTCAAATTTCACCAAAATCGGTTCAAAATTGTGGCATGTATAGGGTCCACAACCTTGATATAGCATATTTTCACATTATTCGCGTACAAACGGCAGCCATTTTGTCCGTCAATTTTGGTCTGATTTTCATGAAATTCGAACTCAAGCCTTCCCTTATTTCGAATTCTAGCTTTCAAGGGTTCTTTCAACTTCTCCATTAATTCACCTCGGGTTTTCCTCCCATCCGATACCTGAACTAAAGCGTTCAAATATTCCAGACGTTTTAAATAAATGAAGTGCATGTTCTTATCTATGTAGTCGAGGTGATAATTAGAAATCGATTGGAAATGGCCGGAAAAAAGGAGACGATTTTAGATGTCCGTTACGACAACTTCAACGAAAATATCTTGAACAATCTTTAGCCCATTATTTCATTAGGTTAATTTGATGAAGCGGGGGACATTTCTTAACAATTGGATGATTTCCTATAGTACTTCTGCTCTGACGGGAATCAAATATAGAGGTTTGTGGCGATTTTAATGGCCTAACTTAGCTGTTTGTAGGTGGAGGGGAAGGTCAAGTTACCACACAAAGCTCAGATCTACAAGTTCACCTCTATAAGATAGAGAGAGAGCGCGAGAGAGAGAGAGAGAGAGGGAGAGAGAGAGAGAGAGAGAGAGAAAGAGAGAGAGAGAGTTTAACATCCACTCGACACAAACTAGGTCATTTCGGGACTAACATATGGTTCGATTTTTATTTCAATAATTCGCTTGCGCGTAGTGGTCTTTAGCAGTGGGAGGAAACCGCCACCGTAAGGATGTAGACGACCATACCATTATTAAAAGTTCATTCAACTTCTTGTACAACACACGTTGATAACAAGATTTAGACGAGCTGCAAGATAGATTACGGAGAGTAAAAACATCTCGGTACGTTTGAATGAATCTTCTTATAATATAAATATATAAACATGCTTTCATGGAATACATTTTTGATTCCCAGTTGTAACGAAGGTATTTTGGTACAAAACGATACTCCTGCCAAATTTTCTAAAGATATACAAATACACAGACGTTTTCATAAACCTAAACCAAGATGTCTGACAAAACATTTTACTTGGACGACCGGCATGTAAATAAACAAATTACGTATATCAACATCGTTTCCCCTGCCTACTCGTTGATTTAGGGTAATTCTGTCATTAGAGGATCATATAATATAAGTATTAATATGTAAGAAATGCAGAATATAATTGGAAGAATAATAATTGGAATTCAAAGTGAGTGGGAGTTCTTTATATTCCAAAGAATTCCTTAGAGTCGACGATTCTCTGATCGACGTCTGGTGGTGAGTTGAACGCTAATATAGGTAACGGGATCTTAAAATAGTACATCCCACGTGTGACGAAGTAAGTTAGACAGCGTAATGCATTTCAGTGGGAGTCCTAGATTTGAAAGATAATGGTATGGGGGTTTAACCTCCCACTGTTCTACCCCTGCTCGGCCAACAAAGACGGGCACACGCCATACTCCCCATGTCCCTTACGCAACGTTCGCTTGTTTTACAACATCTAACCGTTGCTTGAAAAACAGCAACCGTGACATTGGTCGATCTTTGAACCTTTGCAACTCGATTGTCACATGTAGGCATTTTAGCTAAAAGCACGAGACTTGGTATTCACGACGACCGATGAATCTGATAGGTTCCCAAGCTGGGCTTCTGTCAATCGAACTTAGTGGCGAAATATGCAGGGTATTGCGGGGAGGGCTTGATAAGATGTATGTAGTTAAGGCGAGATCAAGCCTTCTACTCTCGTGCTATGAGAAAAATTGTGCATGTACAGCCGCCACGAATTCTTTTAAGTGCACGCCAATGTGCGTTGGCTTGCCAACCTAGAGGTCTCGTGGTCGATCAAGGTGTTGGTCTTTTAAGTTCATCGCGATTTTCCAACGTTGTTCCCCTTTGTCAGTGGTTTAGGATGAAGGACCTGGCAATGGAAAGCATATAGCCGTTCGGATGGGACGAAAAACCGGGGCCCCGCGTACACATTGGTGTGCACGTAAAAGAACCTTTGACTGTTGGAATTTAGACTGGAGTAGGCCAAAATTTCCCTCATTATCCCAGTAGGACATCATTCCCGGACATCGTCCGAACTAGCAATCCACATACCTATCTAGACATTGTAACGACATTTAATAAAAAGTAGGCCAAAATTTCCCTCATATGCCCAGTAGGACGTAAAACTCTAATTCATTTCTTTTAATATTGATGTAACATCCCTCAGCTTCCGGGCTAGGAATTCTCCATACTATTATCTCACCGTCTATCTAGAACTTGTAACGACATTTAATTAGCAGCATATTGCAGATATATACGGTGGTATATCGATTAAATATCTATTTATAAAGTTACGAATGTAGGTAAGTAATTGCACATAATTCATTATCATGCATGTGATTGCATATTTTTTTGTCTGACGTATAAGAATCAAGATTCTATATGGAGAATGATTACAAACGTCATCGATCATTTACCTACTCAACATTGTAACTCTTATTTTATGGCTTCCAGTCTACTAATGAGGCGTTATCAATACACACTTCCAGACCCCAACACGCCAGTATTATCCTTTACCTTGAAATAAAGACTAAAAGGTATGTGTATGCTAGACACACAGTGATCCCTTCTACAATAATAATATACTGCAAAAGTGATGAAGTGTACAAAAACTTGTTGACTACGTCATACAAACTGTTTTCCTTACACAACTACGTCAGATTATCCTAAATCTTCCATGTGCTGAGGCCATAGAGTACTGTAAATCTTTTGTAGTAGTTAAAATAGCATTATTGGCGTAATAACCTTTTTTTCAAAATTAGATTTATTTATTCGTAGACATTTTTACGTTTCTCGCTTTCCAAATTCTACATGAGATAAAATCATAGCTTTCATAAAAGCACGTCAGATTCTAGTCGGACCAGATAATTAAAATTCAATATAAAAAAGTGGCAAACAAGCTCACACGTAATTATGACATTAAAAAGGGGTATTGTTTAAGGATTCTGCAGCACTGGGGCCTAAGGGTTGCGGGGAGTTTGTCTGCAATCTGAACGCGAGGAAATGTACGAAAACGCGTCACATCCTATAGATATAGATGATCGAAACGTCAATCGCATTGAATATTTTTATCAGATGATTGTGACCTGTTTCTGGTTTTTTAGATTGAGTGTTCAAAACAATGTTATAGGCCAGGGAATAACATTATAGGAATGTCTAGAAAATTAGTAGCCTGAATCCATCAAGTGACTGCGGAAGTAGCCTCGAAAATGCCTCGTACAATGTTAACAGGGAATAACAATCCCGATAAGAACAGAGTCTCAAAAATTAAAGTCCGAGCATTTACGAAATCTATGGACCAAAATATAGAGACATGGAGTATTTACCTTGGCTCAAAGTTTCAGCTCAAAATATTGAATCGTTTTTTCGTTAACGCCAACACTGCTTATCCGGATACGTAACCCTTTTAAGATTTCGGGTCAGTTTTTTGATTGGGTGACCAAAAAATCGATTCCCGTTTCTTGAGAGGTCTATACAGTGAATGACCCATGTACTGTACTTGATAACAAAAGGTAAATTTCACCTACATATCATTTTTATAGAAAAAAGACTGGTTTTATCCAGATACTGTATAATACAACGGTCTCCGTTTCCAGATGGAGACTGTCAGGTTTAATTTATTTACAAGCATATCACAAATATCGGGTTAGTTGGTCGGCCTTAGGTAATGAGATATAAGGGATATTAACACAAAATTAAGCAGTTTTATTCCCCCAAAAGTTACCGGGATTGACCCTTTAAAGAATAACTATTGTCAGTTGAGAAATTGGCAAAATATCATTTTCAACTTCCAGTTCAAACGTTTGACGATAGCCATTCCATGGGAGTGAATGGAAAAACAAGGGAGGTAATTGTGTTATTATTTCCTGTTTCACTGATTTTTATGCCCGTGAAATAATGCCCATGATCGTATAATAGTGAGTTGAAAACCTTTTGAGCAAAAGACATAGAAATAATTATGTTTTGACTTTCTTAGAAAATATGACTTTCCCGCTTTAACGTGAGCTATCAAGTATTGTCCATTTAATGCTTATGTACGTAGCCTTGGAATCGGCTGTAAATTTGATCCTTCAATGTTTATGTAAGTAGCCTTGGAATCTGTTATAAGAGTTTGGTCTTATTGATTGTTATGTTCAGTCATCAAGCGGAACATCAGTAACACTACTTAACCTCTGTGATAAATAAATCGACTTGCTGATCTTCTCCATCATGTCTTGTTTTATTGATGTTTTCCTGCTTGCTTTTATCGGCATTAGAAAATGAATTATACTTTAGTTCCTGTAGGAATGATTGAAGGGAGTAGAAGCATTTGGTCCCGTTTGAAGTACTTATCTTTTAAAAAAATAGCCATCCCCTCTTTTTCAGTCTCCATGTAATATAATAGAACATTGCAGGACCGTCATTGTTAAAAAAAAACCATAATGTAATAATACCAAAATATTTGCGCTGAAATTTTAAGGCACGTAGTTTATATTTTATTCATATCACATCACATTAATCATACGTTTTACTTCCGGTCTAAAAACACCTAACGATAATCAGTCATATGAATACCTATGAAGATATGAAGACCCTACCCCCACCAACGTAAAATAAGAAAGAAACTAAATTGAAAGACTTGATTTAAAAATAAAATTGAATGGATTGAAAATAAACTAATAGTAAGTGCAGGAGGATTGCACTACACGCAAAACAAAAATCTACAAGATTAACCTGTAGACATGTTTTGTGGTAGGCTCTATTCCCTTAGTTCTTTCTACCTGGTCGTAGCGCAATACACATAAATGTTCATCATTCATTGTGATTGACCATCCACAGCCTGCATTCTCTTCAGTATGTAAATTAACATGTTCAACACATGAAATATACTAAAAACTTCTCCAGCATATTATGTTAAAACATAAAGGTCATTCTTTATTCAAGAATTGCCACAAAACTGCACACCTGTACCTAGCCAACCAAAATGGTTGCTCTTTCTGAAACATTTTCTATCATTTTTATATACATATGTATTTTTTCACGGGATTAATTTTTTTAATTTCCGTGCATTCTTGTTTATATCAGTCAATTAATGAAAGGTTAACTTTAATGGTCTCCTTTTATAGATGTCTCCAGTTTTTACACCAGAAATATGTCTGCAGATATCTTTCGGCGTCTTTATTGTACATTTCTGTCCAATAAGTTCTGTTATTGACTTAAATGGCTTGGTTTCGATCCCAAGGTTGTACGTGACAAAGAGTAGTGTCACATGTCCAACTTCGTTGGTCTTCTTCATGTCCATCGATTTTCTCCAATCGCGAAGGAGTCCGTTTTATTGAAATATCATTGTAATGTTAGTCCCGAAATGGCTAGGTTTGTGTAAAGCAGACGTTAACCCCATCTCTCTCTCTCTCTCTCTCCAATCGATTAGATTGTGATCAGGGTACTTTGACCACAGCAATAATCTGCTCCAATGATATCGAATATAGCCCCACCACGAAAAGTCTAGACATATTTCCATACTCCCTTTCTCATTTGGATATTTTTTTTCCATATTCGATTAGAGTCAGACATTGACAAATGTAAATGGTTCAAGTCTGTTGATTTATTAACTGTATTCCTTCAAGCTTTTGAAAGGTCACTGTCTAAATTGAAAAGCCTGTTTGAAAATGATGACGAAATGAAGCGATAAAACCTAATCACCAACAACAGCTCTCAGTGATTGACTTAATGTGTCAATAAAATTGCAAAATTGTCCATCCATAGTGATGCAATAGGATCTCAAGCAAACATTTTGAACCAAATATATCCTTTAATTCTAAAATCTATAGCAGACGAGACATTCGATCAAAGTTTTAACACAGTGAATAAAATGGGCTTTCAACGCACGGTTGAATGTTTCATAGAAGACAAAAAATAACACTTTCTACCAAAATAACACTGTGATATTGACGACCGATGTCTATTTTCAACCCACAGCGACAAGATTTCCACATTTTCTCGTGGAACTATTGGATATGATAACGGGTGATAAACGATTCTCGGTTCAAATATATATGAATTTCTCAATAAACTGTGACTTCTTTGCCATTACGAAGCCGTTGAAGTCCGGTGTTCGATCCGGATTTCGGTCGAGCTAGTTCATTTGAATTTTCCGGCATGGTCCCCTTTGTCAGTGGTGAGGGACCAAGTGTAATCGTTCGTATGGGAGGAAAAACCGAGGTCCCGCGTACATATTGGCAGTTGGAATTCGATATAAAAATAGGCCTTAGCGCCGCTATCCAGGCACAATGTCCCCCACACCACACTTTATGGCGTATGCCCGGTTTTCAATAGCATAGTCGGAGGAGAACAGCAGGACGTTAAACTCCATTTCATTTGACGAAATATCAGTATGTACGTTCAATTTATATTTAAGGGCGGGAACACCCTAAATAAACCTTAGATACTGCTCTTTGGGTTTTTGATGTGAAATCTGCGTAGATTCATTCGCGTGTTTAATTTTGTGGTGTTCTTCCCGATATATTTCCATTTAAACCTAAACTATTCAATAGATAACAAATTTCGAATAACAGTCCAGCGATTGTTTGACGGAGAGTATTTGATTATCTGATATTGGAATGGATCCTTAATAAAGGTTTATTCAGAATGTTCCCTATGTTTAAATTGACGTAACGTACATTACTAATTAATTATAGACTTGTCATACTGTACATTACTAATTAATTATAGACTTGTCATACTGTACACCACTAATTAATTATAGACTTGTCATACTGTACATCACTAATTAATTATAGACTTGTCATACTGTGCACTACTAATTAATTATAGAGTTGTCTTACTGTACACCACTAATTAATTATAGAGGTTTTTTTTTACTGTACACCACTAATTAATTATAGATTTGTCATACTGTACACCACTAATTAATTATAGAGTTGTCTTACTGTACATCACTAATTAATTATAGAGTTGTCTTACTGTACATCACTAATTAATTATAGAGTTGTACTGTACACCACTAATTAATTATAGATTTGTCTTACACCATTAACAATTTATATACATGTCTTACTAAACACCACCAATTAATTATAGACTTGTCTTACTCTACACCAGGAGTGTTGAATGGCCGAATGATTACTGTACACCAACTATTTATATACTCTTTTTTGATGGGGAAATATTTCGATTATCATTAACATAATATGGTAGATGTCGTGCACAATATTCTAGGCATGCTTATTGACTGTGGTGCTACCTGCACCGTCTGGTGGGTTCACGTAGTTGACGGTCCTTTGGATTTCGACATGTTCCATTTCAGCGTACTTTTTATTATCTATACTATTTCACCGAGGAACCGTGGCCAGAATCCTAAATATCGACAAAAACCCCAAACGAGTATGTCGTTTCTTTGTCGATATCTAGCCAGACACCACATGCCGAGAAAGTGAAAAAATTAATTTGCTCTACCGTATTTAAAACTTGTAAAAAGCTTTCAGAGTTACCGAAATAACTTGCCAGGTAACTGAAGTGGGCGATTACGAAATAGTTGCTTCTATTTCTAAAGAAAATCGCTTGAACTATGACCAAATTAATTCCTATTGGTCCAAATTGTAGACGAAAAGATATATATAATGTAACGAATTTGATATGTTACCGAATGCAGTAAACTGGCTAGATTCATGACCAAATGACTTTACATTCGCTGGTCCGGGTTCTAAAAACTCAAATGACGCGTTCCATATCCAATTAAATGTCCATCGCTACCCATGTATTGAAATGAACCATCAACTGGGACTTCAGACTAATTTTTAGCATTTGTAATCTTTAATTTAATTCTTTTTAAAGAAAAAAAACTCAATGAGCATATACATGTAAATTTGCATCTGAAAGAATAGAATCAGTATTTTTTCTTTGTGAATCTCTAGTACCAATCAGTGTAGTTGTATAATCGTTGGCTGTGTTTTATACCTATGGCTAGAAGATGCTAACACATTCCTGTGGTTAATCACATAGATTACCAATGAGTTCTCCATTGACCTTAATGGGGTTTTTTTGTCGTCTCTTAATCTGGCTCTATAACTGTTTCCCAAATTTTCGTTGGGTAGAACACTTTCTATCACAGATGGTGCAGCATGTGGTATGTGACGACCTCTTGCTCTAAAGCATGGAAAACCTGAAATACACATTACGTGAAATAAAGACCACTTAACATGCAATTTTCCGCACTACAAAAATCGCCATGCAGAAGGGGGGGGGGGATGAAGAGAAAGAAGTGAAATAACATTGTGGTGACGGCATAAGACTACCGTAAAGCAAGTTAATTGTGCTTGTATTTTATTAATGCTAATATTGCTCGTAAGTCCAGGTCGACTTAAATTTCTGTCACACGCGCATGTAGGGTTACAGTGCACTACATGTCTCTGGATTATGCCATTTTGCGGTCGCTTGAGATCTGTTGTCTGACAATGAATGAAATATGTTTTCTACTCCTGCTAGTTACCTGTTACAGAATACCAATTATGTTTGATGTAGGTTTTTGATTTATAATATATATTTTTAATAGTTGTGTCCTCGTAGTTTATGACTGAAGACTCGGAGCAATATATGAATATAAAGCAACCCAACTTCTCGCTGTACATAACGTTTCGTAATAAGAAAATCTGGACCGGTATTTATTTCAAACCAGAATATGAAGATCTAAACTAAACCTTAAAATATAGCCCACAGTATAATTATATTTGTACAATTGTAAACATACTCTCCTCGTACATATGACTGTCTTTGGACTGCTTGAGGTACCGGGTGTTCTCGCTGTGCCAGACGCCTTTGATGTCGTAGTTTGCTACTAATCCAGACTTAGTCGGAGCACAATGGTGCTAAAACCACAGTCAATTTTTATTATAATTTCTACAGCTTTTACTATATAACAATAAAATAATATACAACCTACAGAAACTTAATGTGTTAACGGTAGTATAAAACTTGTATCTTCACATTACCTGGTAGATGATTTGGTCGTATATTGTCGTCGCCCCGCCCGTCCGTCTGGCGTCCACAATTGCTTGTGGACGCTCTACAGGTTAAAGTTAATATCCGCTTGACTTTTTATACAGAGTGTTTAAGGTCATGAGGCGAAGAATCCTATTGATTTTCAGCGATTTCTGATAATTACTGCCAGAATTATGGCCCTTGGTCACTTCAAAAAATCTTGTGGACGCTCTAGAGGTCAAAGTTAATACCCGATTGACTTTAAATTTGTACGCAGTGTTTAAGGGAATGAGACGAAGAAGCCTATTGGTTTATTATTTTTTTATGAGACGAAGAAGCCTATTGGTTTATTATTTTTTTTAGCGATTTCCGATAATTAAGCTCTTGAGGCCAAACTTATCATGCGAATGACTTCAGATTGATACACCGAGTTTAAAGTCTTGAAAAGAGAGAGAGAGAGGGATCGAAACCACAGCCGCAAGCCAGAGGTGACCGGCCAGCTAGAGACCGAAGCGCGGCACTCTAGACCACTAGACACCCCCCCCCCTCCGTCTTGAAAAGAACAAGTATATTAAATGTTCTGTTTACTAAACGTTAGCATGGGGCAGAACTTTATAAAAAAATATAAAAAAAAAACAAATTCTAATGTTAAATTGTGACCGCCTTGACGTTTGGAGATAAAGCGAAAGTTAACTTCAGAAGCGTTTTTCATTTTAAAATAAAGATAATTTTATATGAATATGGTGAGTTGAATCCAGATTTGAAGGCAGAAACAAAGTTCAGATTGCCATTTATGGTCAATATTGATTAGTAAAGATTACTAAAGATTTTTGACTGATCAATGGATTAAGAGTCGGCCGGCATACCGAGAACAAACCGAGTTACCATAGATGCTTCTACTGGAAGAACCTGAACCTGCTTTAGTGTTTGGTATTGATGTTGCCTTAGTGTTTTGTTGTTGTGGACTGTTAGAGGATGCCATTTGTTCTTGTTGATTGTTAGTGAACAGGCGATAATCTATTTAAGTGTCTGTGGCGATTGCATCGACTTTACGTCAAAATAATTAGACAATAAGATATCTATGTCCGTTCTTTGATTATTTGTTTATTGGGAAGGTTGCAACCAGAATCACATCGTGTTTAGGGTTATTATGCCGTTGCACCAACGATTGGCTTGTGAACGAGGTAGAGACTACACATTTTAACGTCTTTGGATTGAAGCGTTGGGTTCATGAAAGGAGGACGAACTATCGATTTTCAGTATTGTGCGACCTTCCATACCAGAAGAACACCCCCTTTCCTAGAAACCTTTTCAAATTTGGTGAAGGCACCAGGACAGTAAAGTATGAATCCTATGTCACTTCAGTCACAGCAGTTGGAAGATGAATCCTATTTCTTTTGAAATTTTGTCTGAAATGTTTGGTCGGAGAGGATTTTTCAGTATCACATGTCTTTCTGTTCCTAAGTCATATTACGTGTCCATAAAAGATTATGACAACGATAGAAATCCGATTTCGTGAAATCATAAAGGATCCCTATCAATTTTGTTCAACATCTAGGTTTCTCTGGCTGGCTACAATCTATGGCTACCTTTGTTCGAGACAAAGCTTTAGTGTCGACGTATTTCTACGCTTTCTATATCATTTTTGTCATATGTTGCTTGTTTTATAAATTGGAATTTGTGAATGTTTGATGGCTGAAGAAATTATTTAACGACACTTTTCTCTGGGCTTATGGCGAGATAATTTGATGTCTACAGCTTGTCCCGAATTTGATGATACGGCTGTAAAATATATAACCTCGTTAAAGGACAGAACAGGTCAGTGTCTCTCTGCCAACCAATTAACTATGGTCTAAGAATCTAACGGTTCTCGATCTCGACACTATTCAAACCTGATAACCCATCTATGACACTAAATGTATGTGCATGGTATGATGGCATTGAAGGTGTCAAAGAACAGAAGTGTCGTTTCCTTTTCGTTCAAGGTAACGCGACATTGGAAGCACTTGAGGAAATTTAATCACGTCTGGAGGGATACCCAAGAGTGCGACCAAATGTCGATAGATTTATAAAGGTTATTAAATGCTAGCCGGTGACAATATTTAACTTATTGATTATGGCGTAGACGTGTCTACAATACTAGAAGAGTAAATGTGTTAGCCCTGGGGTTCCACTAGAATGCAGGAGCACTGCTTCCGGGTCTTATTGAAGCATTAAAGAAAAAAACCCAAAAATTTCCTCCAGGCATGCGCTTATAGTTACTTCCAGCTATTTTATTTTATTACGTTTTGTTTTTATTGGTTGATGTGTTGATACATGTACATATCATTTTTTGAAAAATAAAATGGTACGATTTTTATATTATTAAATGACAAAAATGGAGTAATAAATGCAAACATATCCATTTTCTCTCTAAAGACTCAGGCAGAGGAAGATCCGGGTGGGGAGGGGGTCCAAACCCCACCTAGCTTACCTACATTATTTTTGTTTGTAAAACAAAACTCTATGAGAAAATGTAAAAGTCATGTGCTTTACCCTTTATCTTCAGATGGTGGGATATGATTGGCGAAATAAGGATATAGACGTGATATCACAATTGCCTAATGAAATTGAATCACAAAATGACACTATTATTTCAATATAAAACTTGACGTCAAACGGGGCGTTGGAACTTCTATTTAAAAAGTTCAATGTGTTTGTAATTGTATCCCTACGTAATTTAGCGACGATAATGACATCCTGCATTGTCAGCTGTCAAATTCCCTTAACAGGGTCCTGTTTCACGAAATTGTAACTAAGATAAAAATCCAAATTTTAGTATTTGGATTGGATAATATTAGATTGATTTTAGTGCTTAGCCAATCAAAATTGAAGTATCCACTAAAATTTGGATTTTGATAATTTTATCTATACATGTAGTTACGATTTCGAGAAACATAAATGCAGTGCTGTGTTGATCCATAGGCTTGATAGGCAGACTGGAGTCTTGTGCCTAAAGATGCAGGGGGCTTCGGCCAAGGTGTATAACATTTTTGACACTTTCATACGCCTTTCTTACAAGTACCGTAGTCTTAAACACTCGTCATCACCCCAATCTATTCTCAATTTACCCCTTCTCCCTTGTTCCCCCTGTCAGTGTGCATAATCTAGTCCAAGTGTAACCGAGAAGTTTGATGCACGCAGTAATAAACTGATTCTGGGTTAAATGGTGCAGTACATCTAACACATAGTTGTATGTGTTAACAAATAAAACCGAATATCTGACACATATTCTTTGAACCATTATAATTATATCAAAAGCTCATATTATGATTGATATAATAACCATCTAGCCATCTTTAAAACATACTTGTCGACAGATACGTCACAGTTATTTCATTATCTGTAGTTTTCAAACAATATTTACGCTGTTTTAACGATATGCATCTATTCTAGAAAAGAAGAATAACACACTTACAAAATAGTTATTCTCGCATAAAACAATTAATGCTTGCTTTTTTATCTAATATATATGACAACAGAAATGTCGATCATCATTTTTAGCCAGGAATAAGATGTGAAAAAATACAACTTCCTCTTCACCAAGCAGACATCTTGCATGTGTTTTGCACGTTTGTCAAAATACGTAAAACTACTTACGCTTTCATAAATAGTATAAATTCGTGGCAATTGTCTTAAACAAACATGTAATAGGTCTTTATGGCACTGAAGGGAAACCCTAGTTTTTGGATTACCAACGTAAATTATCAGCGGCGATGTATAACGGTGATTTAAGAGATGTCTTACAGTGTTATATATGTCTTTATTATTAGACGTATTTACTTTTCCAATTATTTCCAGTCGGCTAAATTACTTAATAATCTCTTTCTATATTATGAGCTACATTACAAGTTGTCTCGTTCATAGCAAAAATAGTGTAATACCTAGAATTTTAACGACTTTCGAGACTCTTAAGTATTAATGGTATCCCTTTCGGAACGATAGTCATATGGGGGCTTGGTGGGGGTGCTTAGGGTATCAGCGTCCAGTCGTCTAAATTACTGAAACAGACATTATGTAAGAGATAAATCTTCATAATGCAGGCCTTTCTTTGGGCCTTAAATGTTATATTGATAATTATTATAGACAAGACAAGACCATAATGAACCATTGACCCATAAAGCAGCAGAACTATGAATACCCTACAAATTAAGAAACAAGACAGCACCTTCCAGACAGTGTTATAAGAAATTTATTTAAAATTGCATAGTTTCATTCAACTATACTTCATGTATATGATAATATAATCTTTTACCATGTAGGCTTTGGAAGCATAATGGTTCTACATGTCTTATGCTGTAGGCGGGATTATCTTCTTCACTGGACACCATGACTCCAACTTGTTCAATATTGCCTCCGGGGATGTCAAGACTAAGTCCTTCTGCATGTCCGATTCTCTGTCTTATTTGTAAATGGTAATATGACTATGACCCAATAACCCCCGGGATATAATTCTAGTGCTAATTAAACTATAGCCAGAAGGCTTAGAATACCGTTAGCTTTATATTATTGCTTCAATCAACAAATAATCTCGCCGTGTTCTAACATCGAGGTCGCTAATCTGTACACGTCACACTTAGATCTTTAGCCGATCTCTTAACAATCACCTTTGACATTTTCAATCAGTTATTACAGCGATAGACGATAAGTATTCGATTTGGGTTGAAATATTCAACTGCATGAAAATTTGACAGCTTATATTGGAATATTGCTCAAGACAACACGATGGTGCTATGTCACGGTTATATAACCTACATCTGATAACGGAACTGATTTGATTGAGAGTTATCCTAACCTCTCCTCTAGTTCAATGTTTATTCAATATCTGATGTTGCAATACAATAGCTCATAGAAATACAATAAAATAAATTGAATTCTGAAAATCGCTCTATCATTTTCATAGTATTATTTGGAATAATTCGTTTTATCTTCTCGACAGGAAGAACACGCACGAAACCCTACGCATTCAAAAGCATCCAATGATTAAAAAAAAATATGCCACGAAATTACTTCCCTGTTATTTATTATTTTTTGTTGACATTATTTGAAAGATGGGATTTGGCTTTTTTTCCTATTTCAATATCCTCCCAGAATATATCCATCTTTTTCGAATAATCATAATTCCGAATCAGTTTTCATACAGATCTAATTAAATTGCGGGTTAATTTTAGGTTATTAGGTTTAGTTTGATTTATAATATGCCTTCTTACATGATTTTCACAAACTATGTTATTTAATTTCCGATGAAGACATAAAAGAGTTCATCTTTAGTTACACATAAGTTATGAACTGTTGTTAACTGTATTAATTGAAATACTTGTATTTACATACCAGATAGATCGTTTCAATGATGGAGTTTATTTTTTTTGTCCCCCGCCTTTCGAAGAAAGTTGGGGGACTATTAAAATGGGTTCGTCCGTCTGTCTGTCTGTCTGTCCGTCTGTCTGTCCGTCTGTCCGTCACACTTTTTGGGACACAATAAAAAACTTCCTAATTGAGCTAGAATGTTCAAACTCGGTGTATGTGTTTATTAGGTCAATGCCTTGATGGAGTTCGAAGATGAGCATTTTCCGCTTAGGGTAAGCAGAGATAAGCGATTTGATTGGTTGATGCTTTGGGACACGATAACTTTAGTTCTAATTAAGTGAGATTGATGAAACTTGGTGTATAGTTTCATTACAGTAATACCTTGACTAAGTTCGATAATGAGCATTTTCTGCTCAGGGTAAGCAGAGCGATACGCAATTTGATTGGTCGAGACTTTGGAACACAATAACTCCCCTTCTAATTGAGTTAAAATGTTCAAACTTGGTGTATATGCTTATTAGGTCAATGCCTTGATGGAGTTCTAAGATGGGCATTTTCCGCTTCGGGTAAGCAGAGATAAGCAATTTGATTGGTTGATGCTTTGGGACACGATAGCTTTAGTTCTAATTTAGTGAGACTGACGAAACTTGGTGTATAGTTTCATTACAGTAATACCTTGAATAAGTTCAATAATGAGCATTTTCTGCTCAGGGTAAGCAGAGCGATACGCAATTTGATTGGCCGAGACTTTGGAACACAATAACTCTCCTTCTAATTGAGTTAAAATGTTCAAAC
Organism: Patella depressa; assembly: GCA_948474765.1. NCBI lineage: Eukaryota > Metazoa > Mollusca > Gastropoda > Patellidae > Patella > Patella depressa. The sequence continues at coordinate 55,636,299 of OX419719.1, forward strand.
TTGGTGTATATGCTTATTAGGTCAATGCCTTGATGGAGTTCGAAGATGAGCATTTTCCGCTTAGGATAAGCAGGGATAAGCAATTTGATTGGTTGATGCTTTGGGACACGATAACTTTAGTTCTAATTAAGTGAGAGTGATGAAACTTGGTGTATAGTGTCATTACAGTAATACCTTGACTAAGATCGATAATGAGCATTTTCTGCTCAGGGTAAGCAGAGCGATAAACAATTTGATTTGCCGAGACTTTGGAACACAATAACTCTGCTTCGAATTGAGTTAAAATGTTCAAAATTGGTGTGTATGCTTATTAGGTCAATGCCTTGATGGAGTTCGAAGATGAGCATTTTCCTCTTAGGGTAGGCAGAGATAAGCAATTTCATCTTAGGTTCATCTTGATTGATGATTTTTATGCCAATACAATGACTGCATTCTCATTCAGTAATGGATTCGACAGTAACAGTGTATCGAAACGATTGACTCGGACACGAGGGCCCTTTCCCTTGGCCAGAGGAGCCCTTTTGTCAAGCGTGGGGGCCCTCTGGTCTGCCTTTAGGGTCCCCCTAACTAGGGTACATTTTCATTTTTCTCGTCGGTTTTAGCATTTTTCTTTATAAAACACTTTTGGTTGACACTTCGTGTACAGTTTGATTGCTCGATACTTGAAAAAAATAAATGTGCGATTAATTAATATGTGTCATCTATTTATTTTGGGATTTCGGCGGGGGACATCAGCCTCACTGTTGGTTGTTTTAACTGAAAGTACACAAGGCACAATTTTATGGAATGCAATTATTGTTATTACTGTAATCAGATTTTCTAGTCTTTATCAAGCAATGTACCATCATTTATATAATTCTAGAGAAATGAAATGGGGTTTAACGTCCTACTGTTCTGCTGTCATTGACAATTGGGAACCAAACCGGAAAATCTGAATGAACTTGCTCGGTCAATGCAGGAATTGAACACCCGACCTTCAGGCTAGCGAGCCAGCGTCTTACCCACTTAGCCACCGTGATCCCCTATATTATGCAATTCTAGAGAAGTCTAGATGAAACGCTACCCAGTAATAGAAAGTAATCGTGTCCGTCGTCTTTAGATACCAGACCATATACTGCTGTCTTCCGTTTCAAGACTAATTAAAATAAATTTTCAGATTATATAGAAGAAGAACCCCGAAGGCCTCAAATTAATTAGACCTTTCGTTGTGATTTTTATGCAGCTTAACATTGTGTAATCATAAGTTCCTACAAATTCATATGCTAATTAAATTTGTTATATTATCCGACGTCTGCTACATGAAATAAAATGGGGTTTAACATCCTACTGTTTTGTACCGACGGTCATACGCCATACAGTGTCCAATGAGGGAAATTTTGCCTGGACATGGACAGCGACACCACAACCTGTTCTTTTACGCCAATGTGTGTACAGGACCTTGGTTTTTCGTCCCACCAGCCCGTATCATTAGCCCAGTTCGGAGCAGAACAGTAGGACGTTAATCTCACTTCATGGCGTCTGTATAGGTTAGTGAAAAAAACGTCTTACTCACTGATCCACCACGACCCCCCTGTATGCGTCATACATGAATAAATGTTTAACTTTGGCCAAATACATGAAAGATTACCCGGCCCCATTGTCAGGATATCAGGATTATCGAAATGATTTAATAATAGCTGTAACGGTTTGTGATCTATGGACTCATGGAGGATACAGATGGCTTAGACATAAATATTGTTTGACTGGTGGAAATTAGGAACATATTAATAGTGAAGGTAATAGCATATTAATCAAAGAAAATAATGACTAATTTAAACATGGCGAATCTAAGCTAAGACAGTTATTGCGATGATACACAATCTATGCCAAACGGTGATAACTTCGCTGAGAGTAAAGTAATTTGAATGAAATTTTGAATATAATTATTTATTTTTGAATTATGGCAGTATAACAGCTAGCTCGTTATCTAAATCTTACAATGTGTATCTTAAAGAGAGGAAAGCACCTAATGTCTTGGCGTCATATGATACAATAGGACTTAATATATTGCATACAGTATTACTACTGGTCTGTCGCTAACGACTACCCCCCCCCCCCCCCACACACACACACACCCCTGGATTGACTTGATCTGCGTATTTGTTTGAGTGTGGTGCAGTCCCAATACACTTACTCTATTTAATTTTCTGCACTGCACCATTTGAACAAATGAACTTTGGCAACTTGTTCCACATTTCTTTACATGGCTGAATGACAAATAGGTATTTAGGTGATAGCTATATTTGCGTTAGATTAATACTTCACCGGGTTAGTGGGTTATTGCAGGTTAAAATGCACCCAAGTAAGATAAGATGTTAGACTACCCCCGAGGAATGGTGATAATTGATATAACATATTAAATTGTTTTTGGTTTTTGGTTTTTAAACTAATAAATATAGGCTACTTACTTAATTAAGTATGTAACGAGTTGCTGTCAAGAAATTTCTTATGTTGATCTTTGCGTACGTAGTCATTATGCAGTATATATTACTATGCCAGAAATATGTGTGCGCAATGGTTATTTCTGAGGAAGGGGTACGTTGACCGAATCGTCTAACGCGTGTACTTTAGACCATAAGGTCTGTGACAGAGTTGAGTGACGTGATTTCGATCCCACAAAAAAGGATCCTTTTGTATACGAATAAAATTTATTTGAGTCGACATAACTGACCACATGATGACAACAGAGTATCAGGTTGTAGAATCATTTAAGTTTTTGATACAAAAGTCGATCTCAAAGACGAATTATTGTATAGCCAAATAGATGTGCATACGTTTTGTGACTTGACACTAATGACACGTCTGCTACCCTGAAACGGAAGTTGTCGGATGGACAAAAACAATTTGGACACAGTACACCAAATATTTCTACGCCTTCACCAGAAACAAGTGTCAAGGCTATTTTGGGTCTTTCTCTCCATTTCCCCCTTTCCACCTTTTGCCTAGTCTCGGTCACCCAGAACCCCCTAGTCTTCAACGCACGGAGGGTCTGGGTCGTTTCTCAAATATTGACGAAAATTACTGGATAATCTACCACATAAAAAACCAAACTCCCGGTTACGCATGGGCAATGGAACCTTTTGGCTAAAGTCTCGGTAAGTGATAAATATTATGAAGCCGGGTCGATTTTGATAGATTCTATAAAGCGAGGATAAAATATATCCCACAATTCACTTGGCACATCTATTATTAGAAACAAAATAGAGACGATACAACAGCATGCATCGCGATTAAGGAGATTGTGAGAAGCCATACGTTTGATTCATGACGAGAGAAAATTACCATTTCAATTAAAACCTTTAAAACAAAATTTTAGAGAGTGCCATTGTTGACAAGCGAGATGTTTTGATAGATTCAGTACGTGGTAACTTGAAAGACTGGATAATCCAGACAATGACCGACTTTCTGTCAAATTTTGAGGACCCATCCAGACTAATATTCGTAGAATATTTGTTTGGATGATAAGAGACTACCTTTTGCCTGGCGATTTGTGTTGACTTTTTGGTGTAGAATCGAAGAAAAAGGTTTGAAAATGCATTTTCTGCCAGCTTTTGGTGAATATTCATAATTTTTAAGGCGGAAGGAGACAAGAGTTGAGAGGTTGATTAGGCTGAAATGTAGGACCGAACATTGCATGTTTACTTGTCTCTACTTCCAGCTTGTATATCTAAAATTTTTCATGAAGAACCTCATACGTGCTTTCGGGGAAGAGGTTGCCACATGTTGCTCCATCTGTGGTAGAAAGCGTTCTACCCAATGAAAATTTGAGAAAAAGTAAGAGCCGATCTAAGAGACGAGAATTAATATTAAAGTCAATCAGGATATCTTTAGTGATCTGTAGAATATGACTGACCTTTCAGTTCATGTGCGTCATATCATACCACTTCGATAGCACGTTCGTGGATTAGATCGCGCGTAGTAACACAAATGAGAGAGAAATGGGGTTTAACGTCCACTCGACACAAACTATGTCATTTTGGGACTAACATATGGTGGCGTTGGGGTCTTTAGCAGTTGGAGGAAACCGGAGTACCCGGAGGAAACCTACGAGGTTGAGAAGGCGCCCCTATCTCCATACCACATACGCTAACACCAGGGATTGAAACCACAGCCGCAAGTTAAAAAGTTAATAGTGAGAGCCAATTGAGTCGCCTTAAAGTCACCCCTTTCAGTCACAGTAACTGTTAAGCAAATATTTACTGCTGGTCAGTTTCAGTCAAAACAGTTAGGAATCTGTCCATCGCTTGACAATAATATTCTAATTAAAATAAGGCGAACTCGTGACAATACATTTTTTGGCCAGTCCAGTTTCCAGTTGTTTATCTCAATTTAGAAAAAGTAATGACCCCTTGTCAGTGGTGTACGACAGAGGGCGGAGGGACTGACTGACGAGGGACAATGCAGTCGTTCTGGTGGTCCTCAAACTCCGAGATTCCGTGTACTACATATTTGCATGCACGTAAAAGAACCATTGAAAGTTGAAATTCGATATAAGAGTAGGCCGTAGTGCCAATGTTGGAGCAAAATTTTCTTCATAGCCCACATGGTTTATGCCCGTCTTCATTAGCTTAGTTGGAGCAGAGCAGTGGGGCATTAAACCCCTTTAAATTTCAAGGCGTGAATTCATAAACAAAGAAGACATAAAATATATAATATTACCTATAGAAATGATACAAGTCCAGATTTTTATGTACGAATTTGATTTACAGCAAGGAATATGATGAGTTGGCAAACTGTCAATCAAATTAATCTTGTCATTGATGACAATAGCCTGTAGCTATAGACAAAGTATATAGCAATAAACCTCTACGTTTCCAGTTTTATATACTATATTATTATTTTACAAGATGACATATGTCAATAACTGTATGTAAAGGTAGGTAAAGGATGAATTTTGATGATCATCTTAGATTTAGACAAGGTAACTATTGTTACCTGGTTTTATACAGGTGTTATGTTAACAGATCAAAGGTTCAAAACCCTAACTCGGTATTATCCATAATATTTGAAATTATAAAACACGTATTAAAATTCCACCTACCGTGATAATATGAATCAGAACAGAGAGAGGGAGAGAGAGAGAGAGAGAGAGAGAGAGAGTGAGAGAGAGTGAGAGAGTCAACTCGACACAAACGAGATCATTTGGGGACCAACCTATGTTCAATTTTATTTCAATAATTTGCGTAGGGGTTTTAAGCAGTGGAACAAAACCAGAGACCCTACTTCTTGTCACCTACAACCGGAAAATCGAAACCACGCTAGTTGAGTCCTTGACAGACCCTACGATGCAGCGCGCACATGCTAAACATTCAGCCATCAAACACCCCAATCAGTACACGACGTCGCGCAGTCTACACTAGTGAACAAAGACAAACATATCCCACAAAATAACGCGAAAGTACCTTTTAACTGATTGACAAAATGCCCAATGATTTTTTTTTTTACAAAACAACGTTTAATGGACTAATGTGGCATAAACGACTGTCGTTTCACGGAACATTATTGATTTGAAATCACAATAAATGTTTTAAAATTTAAATCACTGATACACTCATTTTACAATCATTTTTGTTTTGAGTCCGACTTTTGTCTATTTTAAGATTCCAAATAAAAGAGATTTACTCCCTTTAAATCATATACATAAAGCAACAGATCAGTTATAGCATGACGTGCTTAACTCCCCTTAAATCACTTCACTATAAGACATCATTAACCAAGATTTAAGTTTTAACCTACGTTGAACTATACCAGTTTATCTAACTGAAAAATTCGCCATCGTTGTCAGGTTGGTCAAATCGGTCCTTTAACTTAAAACGTTCAGGTTGAGAGATTTGGTCATACTTTCAGTCGCACACGAGGTGGGGTGGGGTTGGATGGCCGAATGATTAGCGTGCGCACACTGTATCATACGGCCTGCCATTGAGTCAACTGGCGTGGTTTCGAATCACCGGTTGTGCGTGGCAAGGAGTAGGGTCGCCTGTCCAGCCTCGTGGGTTTTCTCCGGGTACTCCGGTTTCCTCCCACTGCTAAAGACCCCTACGCGCAAGCGAATTATAGAAATAAACTTTAAACCATACGTTAGTCCCGAAATGACCTAGTTTGTGTTGAGTGGACGTTAAACCCCATTTCTCTCTCTCTCACTCCCGTCACACACCGACCTAACATTGATAATAATGACCAAAATTGATCAAATCTCAGTTTAGTATCTAATATGTCATCAAACAAAAAACTCTCATTAACGAGGTCATTCTTGTGAGATTATCTTATTTTTTGCTGTCTTATTAGGTATTATGGCATGACAAACCCGACAATATATCAGGATACTGTGTAAGAATGTGACAGATTTTGATAGAAATGACAAACGGTAAAAGTTTTCCCCATTTTGTGGTCGTATCGAATGACGTATAAATCATTTGCGACCAAAAAATAACGGAGTAAAATTGGCCAAGACTACACGTAGTTGCAGTCTGTCGGAAACCTTTCTAGATCATCACCAATCGCAGAGAGATTGGGGATTGTCTAGTCGAGAAAGCCCGCGAGTTTGAACAGGCGACCTTACTAATTGTCATATACAAGCGTTGAGTTCAAACAATGTCGTTTTGCTCAGTGACAAACCATTCGGCCACTCGGCTATATTTTTTTTCGTCAAGAACTTTAAATCATCTATAACGTTGTTGATTCTGAAAACCATATCAACTATATCAATGGTGGCTGCTCTAGGCCCCGTAGGCATTATAATTTACTTACTAAGTTGCTGGTTGTGTGGGTGTTATTTCCGAGTCCACAAATCATCATTGCAACCCTGATATCTCAACATTCCCCCCCCCTCCCCATATACCTAACCAAATATCGTGGGAAATTTACTTAGGCTGATTGTACAAAGGGGAAAATAACGCATAGCTTTTTCTTTAAAAAAACCCCCCAAAACATGCAAAGATGTCAAATTATATCTGCACGAATCTAATTTTGTGAATAGATATTAGTGTCAGTTATTGAAATCAAGTTAAACAACAAAAGTTTGTTGATGTCTGTATTAATTGTTGACAAAAATATCAGCTGACACAGGACATGTTATATAAACATCAAAATGCTTAAGGTGTCGAATTTGATTAGTTTCAGCCATTCTGAAATTGAGCATGTTTACAGCATTTTCATAGGCAACAGATGACGGTTAACTATGCGAAATCCAAAATAAAAGAGAACAACTGTTCAAGAATATTATGCTTATGTTCTACTTGGCTCTTTCAAAATACCCATAACTTCGTAAATAGTTATTAAGATTGACTGTTTCAAAAAGCAAAGGGTATGTCAACCTAGGAAAAATGGCCACCAACGGTTTCTCTCTGAGTTATTTAACAAAAATCTTAAACCCAATGTTGCCGTTCTTGTGCATTTATCAATATCATTGTCGTCTGGTATATTTTAATAGTACACCTTAATCTCTTTTCTTTTACATGACATGGTATTGACGCAATGTTCTATAGAAAAATATTAAAAAAAAATATTCTAGATGTCATCATTACCTTCGTGGGCAGGGTGAAGGATATAAAGAGAGACTCCCTACTTTGACGTCATACTCTAATGGCTAATATAATATATAAATATATCTATGGATTTTTTAAAGATATTTTTAAATATATTCCTTATTTCGAGGTTGGCATTTAAATTTCCCTAGGCATCTATCTGTTCTAAAACACTATTTCTCTGGAACCAGGGTATGAAATTCCGGAAGGTATATTTTAGCGTGTGGGCGTTCATCTTCTTTTCACCCATTAAAGTTTTTATAGTTTATACTTAGCAAACCTAATAAATCATACTAGACTCGAATCATTTTGAGAAAAAAGATTTCTTTAAAAAAGTTGATCTCTTTACAAATACGTGAATGGTGACGCAATTCCTCCGAATCGAATAATATAACACTTTATTCGACATATTGTGTCATGCGCTAAAAAATAATCGCACATCCACTTGATAAACGTCACTCGAACTTGATTAATAGAAGTATTCATGTCAATTATAGTGAGAGATTTAAAAAATAAACATAAAAATACATCCACTAGCTGACGACAACGTCAAATTATAGATTTAAAAAAAAATATAATGTTAAACTGAGTTATTATTCAAACTTAAATTCAGCCTTTGGCTTGTTTAACAAATGTAGGTGTTTTACTACCTCGATATGTCAACGTTTAACGTTTATTTCAGACAGCTCGAATTCCTAAAAATGTAGTTTGGACATTTTCATAAGTTTTAAACGCCAACGTCTTGCCCAGTATAGTCGATGCAAACATTTGCTTTCACCTTTTCCAGAAAGAAACTCACGACACCTATACTTTCGATGGCATCCACTACATGAAGATCTCACCATTTGTAGTGGGGGGGGGGGGGCGTGTCAGGGGTCATACGAGCGGCTTTTGACCCTATGAGGTCAGACATCGAGTAATCGATCCGCGTTGACATTTCTATTGGTTTATCCAAGGTTACGTGCACATCAAGACAAGAACGCATCATAACAGATCTTTCCATTGACTAATTCGTCACATCAACCGGAAGGCCTATTAAACAACAACTCTGCCAGATCCTAGTGTTGTGAAGAGAAGTAAAACAAAATTTTGAACTATAAAAACGAAACGATTGTCAGAACGTTCATCTGTAAGATTTCCGGTTAATCTTAAACTCTATTGCCCAGACCACCAGTAAAGGACCCCTGTGTTAATGAGACAGCTCTGTGGTAAAACCAGGCCAGTAGCTAGCGGATGGGGGGAGAGGGTCACGTAGATCGTTGATTTCGTATTGCGACCAATGGAAAGGACAACAAAGGCGCCCAATGGAGTAACTGGGTAAGACACCCACTTGGTGTCTCATTTGTTCCAGGGCAGGCCTGCCTCTCTTGCGCCCTCCCCGGTTAGCTACGGGCCTGGGTAAAACAATTTCTGTGGTTATGTATAGTGAGTTGTCTAAACAACCGACAATCTTGATTAGTCCAGTGGAAGCAGATAAGTAGGACGTTTAACCCAATTTCATTTACTATCCAAAAAACCAGTGATCCCACGTACTTTATCATTTTAGCGGGACCGTTTGTATTTATTCAAATCATCAGAGCGAAAAGACCCAGTAACCTATGCTTTCAATATTTTGACCATGATTAAGCAGTTGGTGATTCGGTTTCATTCTTTACCCATGTAATCGTTAGTCCATCGTTAGTCCATTCGTAATAAAGAAACTCGAAAACCCTACATCTCGTACCCTTTTTCCCAGTACGTGGTCTGTTATGTTATGATTACTTTTATTTATTAGAATTATTCCTGTAAGCTGTACTAGACACGCCAAGTTCAGGGTCAAATCCTGTATTAAATGGTAATGGACCCTGCTGTGAGTGCTTCAAGTGATAGACCAAAATCCTATTAACACCCTTCGTGTAATGAATTAATGATTCGAATAGCACATTCTACAGTCAAACAACATGTCATTAATCAATAAATGATCACGAAAAAAACATCAATAATTTCCGTAAATCAGATGGATCGAAAACAACGGGAAACCACACGGCCATTTCCGCTATATGGATGGTGAAGAGGAAATTATTGATATAATTTTACGCATGCGTTGCTGGTTAATGCCTGACACACGGAAGCCATGTATTCAACAATTATTTAATTTCCTGTCAGCTTTTTCTCTTATATGGAATGAACATGAATGGTTTTGGTGAACCCGAAACCCAAAGTATCAAGTTTGACTTAAGAGATCAATTATTATTAGACAGGAAGTTATAATTCTCCGTTACACTCAAAGATGGTCAGAGGTTACTGTCAATTCAGGGACTAACCATTTATTTCTGTCACATCAAAATATACAACGGAAATTGTTAAGTATATGCAAACGTTTTTCCCAAGTAAATGGAAAGTTGTTAAGAACGTGTAAGCATGCCCTGTCTTGTATACGACCAATGTAGCTAAATGCAACTTTACGTTTTACTTTGATTTCGGAAGCCCTGACACCAGGGAGAAGACAACATCGGGACAATTCCCGCCATATATGAAATAATGCTGAATGAATTAAACGAATAAACGGGCATCAGTAATTTAGGCAAACTGGTCATCAGGTAATCAATATAAATATATGCATGTTGTTGACTTAAAAAATAAAAACCAAGTTTTATATTTTAAATTACTTATTTCACTATAGAGGACCATGTTTAAAAACCGTCGATAGGTTAAATATTAGGAATATAATGTATAAGATTTCACGCCCCCGGCTTAACATGCCGTAAGGTTTTAAACAATCAGTATTTAACCTTAAGGTATTATCCAGGCAATGTTCTAGACCATATTACTGCCGGAATGAATGTTAAAAGTTCAATCAAAGGCACTTAGTTAGCCTTGGCATATATATGTCTCCCAGAACTCCTTTTATGTCTAACAGAAAATGTAGCCAGAAGGCATTAACATGCACTTATATATTAATCCTAAAAAATGAAGAACTGTAGTTCCATGTTAACGTCCTTTGAATTATTATTCCGCTAGTCGAAAGGTTGTTATACCTTATGACCCTCGAATACACTATAACTACAGTATGTAACAGATCCTTAAGGCCAACGAAGTGAGTGCTTTGTAATACCAAATTTCAGATAGCACGGTTAACGCTTTCTGTAAGTGGAGGAAGGTTGCTGAATCACAGTTTTATTAACCATAATGTTAGCTCAATAATTCATTTTTGTTGAATGGGATTTAAATGGATTTGTGTAATTCATCCATAAATTCAAAATGCTCAGTATTCAATCATGTACATTATTTAGTATCCGCCCCCCCCCCCCCCTTAACAAAAACAACAACAGAAAATTGAATATGAAAAAAAAACCAAAACAAACTAAAACCCCACACATAATGACAATGCGTGTCAGTGAATTTAGAAACGGTTCAAATTTTTTATTTTTTTAAAAAAAGATATAACCCCACCAAAGATTGGACAGGGGCGACAATTTTCGATCGCTTGAGTTGTCAGGTAGACAATTGAGTTTACGATAACTTTTTAAAACTATCCAGGTGACTTAAACCGGTTCACGTGGGTAATTATTTAATTCCAATCCGTTTCTCGTCGGTATCATTAGATCTATTGAAAGAGAATCGGTTTAAGACGAGTTATTTGCCCCTTGTTTAGAAATTAGAATCAGACAAACACGGATGATAGTTTGATGCTATTTTTAAAATATTTTCCACGTTACAGGCACCTGTGACATGTGACATTAACATATACGTGTATAAAAAAATTGTGACCTTCTGCAAACGAAGACGACTCGATTTTGCAACATCCACCGACAGTTCCTGAAATTATGAAATTATTCCAAACAACAAAAAAAAAAAGAAAGAAGAAATTTGCGTTTTTTTAAAATCCCGACTTCTTTGAACTCTACATAAACATGCGTATTACATAATACGGGGGTTATATTTATGTAAATAAAATGTCTAGATATTTACGTCAATAGAACCATAGCTCTGTAAATAATGTAAGTAAAGCTGGTCATGATATATAATTATACATTATTGATAGGTATAGACTGAGATTGGCACCTAAATATAATTACTCCAGTCTTCATCTTCCAATACAGACCGGCAAAAATGACAAGCTAATTTATTTCATGAAAGATTTCATATTGGAACTGGTTCCTTGATATTAATATCTTCTACTCGCGTCTTGGAACTTTAATTATTACCAGTATTCTTAATTAATATGAAATTCTAGGTTCAATAAGCGTAGATAATAAAGGTGATACACATGGACAGTATGGTATAATAAGTTATTATAAGATTCCAGCAATGACCCTTTATGTATAGGTGTGTGCACGAATGTGGTGGTGGTGGAAGGGGTCGGGTAGTTGCGGTTGGGCGTAACAAACAGTATTGATAATAGAAATCTGACATTGTTTTGACTGGCTTGGCAGACACGTTATCGACAACAAGCTAGAATAAAATTTAGTTGGCACCGAAACCTTGTAAGTACTCTATTGCTGAGACTTTTCAAGATATTTTTCCAAACTTTATACTGTGATTTTTTTTGCTAAAAATCGTAAATGAAAGCCTATTAAAATTCAGGCTATTCCATTCATCTTGTGTGTAGTTATTGACCCTAAAACCCTGACAACGCCATGTTTAAAAGTCAGTATAATCGCCTGTCCAACCTCGTTGGTTTTTCTCCGGGTTCCCCGATTTCCTCCCACAGCTAAAGACCCCTAAGCACAAGTGAATTATTGAAATAAATTTGAACCATTACTGAATGAAATTTTGATACCTACGTAGACGTCCTTCTATCAAAAATTTTATACTAATATTTGTAACATAGAATTCAAACCCTTAATAACAAAAATAATAAAATCTCATCCCACTAATATGAAAAATTTGAGTGGCAAAATCAATTATTGTTGCAAACATAATTAAAGGAATTCCGGCAAATATATATTTTTTTACCAAAGCAACTTGGAATATTCACACACTCTGACACAAGAGATGAGTTTAGAAATAGGAAGGTAAGGTGACACTGACTTCAAAAAATATTGATATTTCTAGATGAGCACTTTAGCAATGCATTTGTAATTGACAAGTAGTTCGATTGGATTATCATTTAGATATGAAGATATGAAGAACAATATCTAATAAAATTATGTGTATTATGTTGAAATATTCCTCTACTGAATCACAAGGCTCGCCCACACTGAATGCAGAATGTTACTTTTTCTTAGTTTATTGCATAGATGAGTTTGATATACTTTAATACATCTAAAACGATAATAAAATGAAATGAAATGGGGTTTAACGTCCTATTCTGCTCCCAGCTGGGCTAATGAAGACGGGCATACGACATACAGAGTGCTATGAGGGAATTTTTGCCCGGACAGCGGTATTACGGCCTACTCTGACGTGCGTTCTATAACGTGCGCTCCAATGTGTACACAGGACCTCGGTTTTTCGTCCCATCTGAACGACTAGACAGCTGTCCTTATCAGGCCCTCGTCCTGCATCACTGACAAGAGAGAACCACGCCGAAGAATCTGGATGAACTTTCTCGGCCACTGCGGGGATCGAACACAAGCGAGTCAGCGTCTTACCCACTTAACCACCGTGATTCCGCCCTAAAAGGATAATAATTCAGTAATATCATCAACATTGTTATATAATAACAGAATAATAGTCCGATCAAAATACATATCTATATTTCGTTCCGTTTTTTTTTTTAACTTTCGATGGCCTCTACGACATAAAGATCTGACCGGTTACAGTTGGGTGTCGTGCCAATATGACATTTGATTATCCCACCAACGTTGATGCATCCAGAATGCGGGTATTATATCAACTCTTCCAGATTCTAGTGCAGTAAAGACAAGTAAAACAAAATTTTGAACTATAGAAAACGGAACGAAATGGATCTGTGTTTTAATCAGATTGATATAATTATCTGAATAGCGCAATTTACATTACACTTCTATCTTATATTGGATAAAGCGGCAGAATGAAAAATCGTCCCCATAAATATTTTCTTAAAGAGATACGGAGAGAGAGAGAGAGCGAGAGAGAGAGAGAGGGGGGGAGAAATGGGGTTAAACGTCCACTCGAGACAAACTAGGTCATTTCGGGACTAACATAATGGTTCAATTTTATTTCCCGGAGAAAATCCGGGAGTGTGGACAGGTGACGCTACTCCTTGTCACGTACAACCGGGGAATCGAAACCACGCCAGATGACTAAAGGACAGACCTTATGATAGCATGCGCTAATCATTCGGCAATCTAACCCACTTATTTTCTTAAAAGTTTTTAAAAAATGGAATTAAAACAAAACGGATCCTGACAATACACATTGGCCTGAAACAGATATTCTCTTAAGGTGAGGGTGGGGTGAGGTGGTATGACGCTCGGGCTTTAGATCACAAGGTTTGTCAATTAGTCAAAAGCTTTACTTTCGATTCCAAGTAGTCGCATACAAAACCTCGTGAGCTTTCCCCGGCTTCTCCCACTTTTAAAGACCCGTACGTGATCATAAAATAACAACATATGAATGAAATGGAATGGAGTTTAACGTCCTACTGTTCTGCTCCGAACTGGCCTAATGAAGACGGGAACAAAATATGACTTCCCCGATTAAAAAACGTTTTCCCTGGGTAAACAACGGACTCAATCCTAATGACAGAAGCCTAAAGACAACTAAAATTTTAGGTTCAGGTTTGTATACGAAATGATTATTTTCTAATCAAACGTATATTATTTTACTGAGCTAAAATGAGAATATCGCTCGTTATTGATTGAAAAGGAAAAACGATAATTGAATCTAAAATAAGAGATATTGAACCAAAGTTACCTGAAATAACCTCACAGAAAATCATGACTTACCGGATGCAACAAATTTGATTGACACCAATTAGTAATTTTAGGAATGAAATTTTAATAATTACCTAAATCAATAGAAATCTAATTATATCTGAAACCGTTATATAACTCTTGTTAAAAATAAAACAAAAGATTACTTAATAATATAGGGCCGATATCATGTTATTGAAATTCTATAAAACAAAGACGTAAGTTGCGAAATAAAATGTTAGTTATGCCAAGGCGAATATTATTGGTTCTAAACATGTGTGTTTTCATTGAACAATCCATTTTTGATGTTACTTGGCTTTCCAGCCAGTTTTCTTGTTGACTTAGCCCACTGTGCTAGTTCTAAATATAAATGACATCTTACGCCATAAGTTAGGCCGATTTACGCAAATCTCGCATCGTTATTTGTAGCAGGCAATATCTCCAAGGAATTCTTTATTCCACGTAGGTTTCGTTATTGCATCAGAAAAATCGACCAAAAACGTTTTTTTCCAAGCTTCCATTCTTTCGATTCAACGCTTCACATCAAAAATCGACTTAAGAGTTTTCTTTTTGTAATAACATTTTACTCTCAAAGAATTTTAAATATCTAAAGGCCCTATACGTCATTTGGCTTTTTGTCTACAGCTGAAATTAACACCGAATATAGATTTGTTCAATACGTAGACACAAATTTATATTGCCTCGCGATGATGTGTGGGAGAAATTAATTGACTTAAAATTATAGAACATTGTCAGCTCCGAAAATGACATACGTTTATGCAATCTTCAATGTATTTGTGGATGGTGCCATATCGACAGATTGACGGTCTAAACTTTAAAACTTTGAACTAGTTACTTTTTATACGTCCACATGCTGTCGTCGCTCCCGCCTGCCAGTCCAATTCCTGGTTATCACTAGCCGGGCCAGAGTTTTAAAGTTTATTTTTTACAAACAAATGTAGAAATTACTTTTAGAGTTTTTAATTGCGCTAAATACCAGTTTTAACGTTTTTCCTTCAGAATGTCTGGTATTGTTTTACATTGATTATAAGGGCAAGATCCATCTTAAATTGTCGATTTTTTTTTATCCAATCTCCGGGTCAGTGATTTTATAGATCTTTATTATGAAATTTGGGGAATTGATGACGATTTTTAAAAACAAAATCAGGGCCTATCAATATAGTTTCACTATATTTCCTCGGTATTTCAGATTTGCAGACCACAGGGGAAAACTGGTGATGTCCACATTTATGCTTTTGTTTGATTATTTCCCGTGATTTTACCCCTTCGTCCCTTGACTCTCCACCAGGCGCGGATCCAGAGGGGGGGGGGGGGGGGGGGGTTGGGGGGTCTAACCCCCCCCCCTGCTCAGCTACATAAAAAAAAAAAAAAATAATGCCTTGCATCAATGAAATTACATCACAAAGTGATCCTACATCAGTATAAAAATGATTTCTCTGTTTAAAAAGCTCAATTTGTATGTATGCCTATGTAATTTTGAGACGATGATGGCAGATTTCCGTAACAGAAACCTGGCAAACCCCCTCCTGCAAAAATTCCTGGATCCGCACCTGTCCACAGGTTTTTATTTGAAAGGCATAAAGGAAAAAAACTGATGATGTCCAAACCATGGTCAGTAAAATCAAAATACACCATAGGAATGCAATGAGGGTGTGCACCAGCTTAATTAATGTTCTCACTAAATGCATGATTCTTCATAGACACTTGAAATATTTAAAAAAAGAAAATCTTACAAACTGAAGTAATGAGTGTTTAAACTGGAAATTTCCATTTTCTTAAAAGTCCAAAAACGTGACATCACATCCCCTGGAGTCTTCATTTGTTTTTCAAGATAATTAACATATTTCTATACATCTTACAGATGTTATTTGGACACTGTTACTTTTTCAGGTAAAAATAAAATTGTTTTAAGGTATAGCTGAACGAACTCTCTATAATTGTTGTTTCTATCAACATAACCTTCTCTATAGAACCCCTCTTTATACGCTATTACACACTCGATTTAAATTTACTAAGCAATATATTAGAATTTTGCAATAAAGTAGAATAAAATATAAGCTATGTGTAGTTCAATGCAGTAAGTCTTTAATTCATTATCAAAGAAATCCGAGACGTTTAATAACAAGTTTCCAATATCCAAAGCATGAAATTACAGCTTCTGGCATTTAAATTAATCGCGCAGAACAAAATGATGTCAATTTTAGCTTCCAATGTAGTCTCGATCTGTTTTCCTGTCTCTCTATGCAAACAAGTACGAGTGTACTATGGATCAAGAACCGAGTATGACGTCATCACAGCCATCTTGAAAAAAAATGACGTTATATCGATGCGGAATTGTCCCCAGAAAACATATTCCAAGTTTTTGTGGAATTGAATTGTTGTCGTTGAGCGTCATTCCCTAAGAAGATCAACTTTAGAGAAATTATTGCTTTACTGTTGACCAGATCCAGAAACGATCAATTAACTAGGATTCAGACAGGTCGAGGTTATATAACCATCCCATCCCTAAAATATACGTTAAACACGTTAGACAATATGGCGTATATATTCAGTAGCAGTGCCAGCTAAATGATACCGGTTAAAATGCAATTATATTCCAATAGAAATGGCAATAGGCTAATTAAAGATCGGCATATCACAAGCGTTCTGACAGGCAAATTACGAAATCAGATTTCTTAGAACTACACAAATGCTTTTAAACGATTTGATAATGGCACAATGTCAATAACACGTGATTTGGATGCGAGGGTTGAAGGCATTAACTTCCGATCTTGCTTAGCGTGGACCAATGATAAGAGCAGAAAACGTAATTACCAAACGTAACTTCGATCAATCAAATATATTGAATGACCTAGTGATCCACTTTACAGTTTCTTAACATTAGTCCCTTATTTACCAGACGATCGATATGCGTTTTATCCAAGGCGTGACGTACTATATGCGAAGGAGACAGGACGAAATTTGGCTAATTACGTTAAAACATTTGATTTTGCACAGACAGTGTGCTATTTTGAATGCGATAGATGTAGACATTACTACGTCAACAGACCATAATTTATCTGTTATCGATTCGGGTAACATATAATAAAAATGAATGTTCGATTAGGTCAAGGGGTAAAACTGTTCTATTTGTTTCAGAGTTTTGATATTTGAACAGAAATGATTGATCTATTCCAAATGAAAGGGTTGTCCAGTTCCAAAAGTTCTATATCGTGAGCAGCATAATATAATAAAAATTATCTAAAATAAAAGGGCCACATCGTTTTCCAGCAGAATGATTTAGATTCAAGCAGTATTGGGTATACCTATCGCCTACAGACTGTGAGACAGCAAATTTTAATGAAATGAAAGGACGTGAAGACGAAATATACGGGTCGTTTTGACCGGTCAGTGACGTAGCAACAGAATTTATTCCTATTTCGAATTTCAACTTTTCTCTCAGGGCATCTGTGTTCCACTCGAAGGACTAGAAAATCCTCTTGTTTGTGACAAAGATTAAAGTAATAAAATTGAACCATGACAATGTTAGTCCCGAAATGACATAGTTTGTGTCGAGTGAACGTTAAACCCCATTTCTCTCGCAAGGTCCTCCGTCCCACACCATTGCTAAAGGGCAACCAGACTAGAAAGTCCTCTTCCAGTCCATACCGGGCTGCTTTACTCTTTGGCACATACCAGGACCCCTGACATACTCATTGAGTCACCGCGATTCTTTGCCGGAAATGTCGCATGGTTTGTAAGTCTGAGGACTGCAACATTATAAATATTAATATAAACGAATATATTAAATAAATTTAAGAAAAAGCAAGCGTGGAAGGTTAAAACAATTAATTACCATTCAAGTCGAACTTAAGAAAAATGACAGCGGCATGCAGTCTTAAACCAAACGTAAATATCAAAGGCAACTGTTGGTATCTGTTTATTAAAATGTCTTTCACCGGTTAATGTATACCAACTGGATAAGCAATGCTATTTCTGAACGTTGAAAAAGGTCAATCCAGTCCCTCGTGTTACATTATCTGCAGCAAAAACCAGGTGGCCTAGTGACGTAACGTATTATGTGGAAAGGAATTCAGATCAGTAGAACATGTACTACGTCAGTCTATACACAATAGACAAGCCCCAATTCCATTAAGACCATATAAGCGAGACTATCAATAGAAAGGTGAACCAGGTAACTCTACATTCATACGTACAAGCCTACATACGTAATCGGCTTGTGATACGCTTCAACAAATGCCAGTGAAAATAATACTAGCATCTTTATCAGATATCTGGTGCTTGGAATCGTATCTGGATTGCATCACTCAAAATTCATGGAAAATTTTAAATTTCATTTTTGGCCAAGCTCTGGAATTGCTCGAATCATATCAGCTAATAATTGCGTCTTTCTAAAAGCAGGAGCCAGTTTTGCCCATTTGCCAATAATCAATTTATGATTTAAATGTCTGGTTAGATGTTGCTTGGATTGGCCATAACTTGTTTCGGATTTATTCATCCATTCATCCATTTTATTGAACACTCCAGATTGCAACATCATATATCAGGTTATATGGAGGGTACTGGAACCTGCTCAGGTTTGCCGAGTGCTGGAGGTCCGAGTTCACAAAGCATGCCCGAGCTTAAGAATGTACCCTATTTTAATCACTGTTTATGAGAAATATCTTTGGTCCATAAACAAAACTTTGCACCTAGTTTCTTATAAAGAGAGAGCGAGAAATGGGGATTAACGTCCACTCAACACAAACTAGGTCATTTCGGGACTAACATATGGTTCAATTTTATTTCAATAATTCGCTTGCGCGTATTGGGATTAGCAGTGGGAGGAAACCGGAGTGCCCGGAGGAAACCCACGAGGTTGAGAAGGCGCCCCTATCTCCATGCCACATACGCTCACACCAGGGCTCGAAACCACAGCCGCCAGCTAGAGGTCGAAGCGCGGCACTCTAGACCACTAGGCCATCCCAGCCCCCCGTTTCTTATAAAGGACTATATTCTAGCTAAATTAAGTGCGAGAGTTCTTTGTGAACTCCGGGCCTGGACTCGATCACGGTGTTGACCTAGAAAGTTCCCCGTTTTTTTTCAGTCTGGTTTATTTTTGTCAATGTCGCAGGGCGGAGGGCGATGCAAAAACAGCGTCTACTCGTTCGGATGTGTCGAATAAACGACATCGGATATACACTTTGTCCCGTATGTAAAAGAAGTCTTGGCCGTACGAATTTGGAGCAGAATAGACAGAAATGCCACTGAACGGGCAAGCAAAATTTCTCGCATCGTACAGTACATGCTCAGCTACATAAAAAAAATGCCTTGCATCAATGAAATTAAATCGCAATGTGATCTTACATCATTATAAAAATGATTTCTCTCTTTAAAAAGCTCAATTTGTATGTATGCCTATGTAATTTAGAGTCGATGATGACAGATTTCCTTAACAGGAACGTGGCAAAGGCCCTCCTGCAAAAATTCCTGGATCCGCCCCTGCACTTATGTAGCCACTATATATGAATAATTTATGTCGGACATCATCTGAGAGGTATCCTCTATATATTCAACATCAGCAAGCGTCTTTACCAAATAAATCAAGATTTTGTGTACAACAATAACCAGTTTATCTTCTGTAATAAACGAATAAAGGTGTAGGTATCGGTAGCTATAGGTGAAAAGTTCAATTCATATCTTCGATGGAGATACCCAGCCGTCAGTTATTCAAAACAACTCTATTGTTTTATGCAGATTTTAGACGTACTGGGTCTATGGTTTCTTGGAAACTCGGGTTGGAGGCGAGGCAAAACTATTGTTCTCCTTCTAAATGGATAACATATAATGTAAAGCCGACTTTCAGGTCAGAAGTTCAGCAAGTTTGAACTCACAAAACAAACCGGATCTCTTCGCGTAATTAAAATAGATTTGCAATATCGAAGGCGTCGTTATATAAAACTATTCAAATCAGAATATACTTGCAGGATTTCTGAAGAGAGAGAGAGGGAGAGAGAGAGAGGTCCATATGGGACTAACATGTGGTTCAATGACATACCTTATGATACAACGCACACGCGCAAACCATTTTATATACACAATGAGTCATATTTTTAATGTGGGATGGGGTGTCGAGTCAAATACGCTAATAACACAAAACTTACAGGGTATGATTAAACGTGAAATTTGTCAAAACTCCTTTAAAGGAGCTAAGTCTCTAATTCAATATCATTCAAGGTCTTACACGTAGAAAATACGATTCAAATCAACATTGGTGTAGTTATCTTACCTTGAAAAGATATGATTTTGATATTCAATATTTAAGACAAAATAAACATTTTACCAGTGCGTTTCGTCGCCATTTGTAACAAGGGACCAGAAAGGACGAGGCTAGACATATTCCACAACTCATTTTAAACGGTGACGCCATAACTTATCTGGAGAGCATGCGCAATAGACTGGAATTCAGTTGAGAATCATGTCGTCTTTCCCTGATTTGAAATTAGAGACAAAATGGAAACAATTGAATATATATAATTATTTCATATACTATCAGATTACATTTTTGTGTTTCGATTGGGTCAATTTCTAGGTCCTAAATATTGGTGATTTAGCCCCTTTAAAATTAGATTTTTCATTAGTGCAATAACTGCTCATCGAAGCACCATACTTAAAATAGACACATTTAAAACCGAAGACAAATCTCTCGTTTTCTTCCGCAGACGTATTTTATGTTTTATTTATATGAAATTCAATGAAAATACCGACTTGCTCTCAATCTTTTCGTTAAAAGCAGTTGGATCTTATTTTGATTAAGATGCCTACTATCTTGATTAAGATCGATTTAAAGGGCGAGTAATATCCATTGTATCCACTCAATTTTGTTTTTTTACACTTCGCTGTAATCATCTTATTTTTCGTTACATAAAGGGTAAGTAAAACATTAGAACTTTTTCTTAGCCTTAAAAATCGCCCATGTCATGCATGCCATCAAAGACCCTAGGTAGTTTATTAAAATTGTAGACGAATCTGCAAAGCTTCTGAATAAAACTCTTATTAAATTCTACACAAATTTGTGGCCTACACAAAAGTTACATAACAAATATTCAATATATAGAAATCGTTATGACTGAAGTCTGTTTTGAAATGTCAGGGGAAGGTGGGGGAGAGGGCATGGGGGGGATGGGGGATGGGGCGCGCAAGACTAAGGGAACACAGGTTAAACAAATATAACGAAAAATTTGTCAATTAGGACTTTAACGTCCTTCTTTTCTGTACCGACTGATCTGAAAAAGACCCTTGATTCAACCAAGTCTTAATAGGGAAGAAAAATTATATGGCTTTACACCAAGATAATCGAAAACTAGCTTTCCCGTGCAGATTACTCAAGTATAGACGACAAGAACTATTAATTCATACATTTGAGAATAATCATCTTATTTGTCATGACTTTTCTTGGGAGACTGGGCCCTTGAGAAAATGGCTGATTTATTTATCTCACTGAATATGCATTAACCAATAATTCCACAGACATGAAGGAAATGATAATTTAGAAACTGCATTTATCATGATGAACGAGTTATTGAGTGAGCCTTTACAATATTCCAAGTTTCAATATTGGTAGGATCAACATTAATGTCTACAAGGGGGCGCTCTGGCTTAATCAATCGCGGTCTATTTGTTGTGACTGAGAGACCGGTCTGACCTTAATCCGTCAGTAGAGCAAGCGAAGTGAGTAGCCAGTGGGAGAAAATAAATGTTTTCTTAGACTATTAAAGGTTCCAGACGGTCGTTATAAGTACGGGGTTAAAATACACTACGTCTGATCTGCCGTAGCTTTAAAATGCTATTTTCCATAGAGTCGAACCCGGAGACTGGTTAATGTTCAAATGATTATTTTCAGCAAGAACGGAAATAGACTCTCCACGCGCTGTCCTTAAATTCTAATATTGTATTGGCGACATGATTAGACTCTTTTATTTTGTCCCAGTGTTATCTCAATCATGAATGTTTACAGATTCCGGTTAGATCTAATTGATAACGCCAACTTCAAGTTTGGTCAAACGTCACGGGGTATGAGCAGGGCTAGCGCTAATCCCATACTTAACCCTACACCTAGCCCTAATGCTTACCCAACCCCACAACCCACAATCTCGCAACAATCACATGTTCTAACCTTTATCTACACCACACAAACCTTGACTAAAATTGAGTTGATCATAACAAGTTAATAGATCTAGCCCTTCCCTTGAATAACATCATCATCAGCTCGATTTCCCGGTCGAAGCAGCCCCCTTTTAGACCAAATGAAATGAAGCGGAGGGGGGGGGGGGGGTAAACGTCCAATTTTCTGCACCAAATGGACTAATGGAGGTGAGCATACGACATAAAGCGAAAGCTTACTCTCATTCTCTTCGATTTCTCACTACCATGGGTTCATCGCAGCTAATGTGTACACGGAACATTGGTAGTGCGTGTCTTCCGAACGTTTAGGCGTTTTCCTGCAACACTGAAAAAAGGAAACCAGTTTTCAATGAACCCGAGAGAATGTTTTTGACCTACACCTGGAACATCTTGGGTTCTCCATGTTATTGATTCATACTAACTGAGCCTGCGTGTCTTCCACCCCCCCCCCCCAAAAAAAACAACCCCATATAGTATTAAGTGAAATAAGATGAGGTTTAACATCATACTTTTCTGCACGCATCAAGTGGCAACGGTTATCCGCATTATATTTTATAATTGCTGTAAATTTAATTAGAGTTGCGCAAAAAGCAGTCAACAACCTTATTATCGGATGTTCCAAAAAATAGCAAGCTGGCCTTTCCAGCACCTCAAACTTTTCATTTGAACATTCATTAAGAACAGGTGACATTTTATTACGGTAGGTCGACTATAACACAGTTCATCCTTTACTCGGGTTATTTATCACCATCCAGTATTCAATTTCTTTCCAAAGTCTTGTTTCCCACATGCCACAGACTCTAACCGATTTACACTACATCATCTTACAAAGGTGAAATGCTATCAACGATATTGAAAATAGGACTGCCGTGGAGATTTGAATTGGTACAGGCGCAATTTATGTCAGAAACATGAATAATTGCCAATCTAGAAGATTACTGCATGCAAAACAGACATTTTAATATGACCAGTGTGATAATTGTCAAAGTAAATTGTCTGCTGTAGACGAGATATTGGGGATTGGAATGGAAATATCTTTTCAGAATCTCAACCCATCCTTTTCTTAAAGGTCATCAACTCTCTTATATAATTTAAATATTGCATTCCAGAACGGTATGGAACCATGTTAAGGGCGGATTACACATCTGTTATTGAAACTGTTATCATGTCGTGTTTGTGATTAATGTTTTAAGTCTTTCTCTTATTCGTCTAAAAATGGACTCAACAGCCAGACTTCTTGGCAATGAATGAGAAAATTTATAGAGATTTATTGAACTAAAAAGGATATTCCGTGGGTTGACTTTCCTGCATTGGCACGACAACTCTAGATTGATAACACATCAAAGATGTTTATTCTCAAATTAGTTTAATATTCAAATGCCGAAATATCGTCGTCGGTCTGGTCAGGATGATATGACCAGTATTTGTAAACATTTTCTTGTTAAAGGAAAGTCTTGCCAGAGAATCTGTTTGTTATTCGTTGGGGATATCACAGAAAAGTGTTATTTTAGTATGCCCTGTGTAGGCGGAGGTGTCTCTCCCGTGTGGGGAAGCTGGCGTAAACCCACAAGATCACATACAAAATGTACGATCACACCACGACACAAGCTTAAGGTAACTCTAGTCCACTAGGCCACCCCAAAGGTATTTATCCTGTTTTTGAGAAGCCACATTGGCCTAATTCGTAAGACGATGGCTCGCTAACCGGAGGTCCCGGTGTTGGACGGGAAAATTCGTCGGTATTTTCTGGTGTAGTTCTGCCTTGTCATGAGCATGATGCAAGATGGAAGCTTGGCAGCAGACAACGTATAGTCAGTCGGATGGCATGAAAACTCAAGATCCCGTGTACACTGGCATGCACGTAAAATAACCATTGGCAGTTGGAATAGAATATAAGAGTATGCTGGGGTTCAGCTGTCCAGGCAAAATTTCCCTCATATCACACTGTATGGCGTATGTTCCAGTCGGTGCATAACACTAGGCCGCTAAACTCATTTCATTTATATCCGTTTCATAACGCGTTAGCACGTGCGCGCTGTATCATAACGCCTGTCATTGAGTCAACTGGCGTAGTTTCGAATCCCCGGTTGTACGTGGCAAGGAGTAGGGTCGCCTGTCCACCCTTGTGGGTTTGCTTCGGGTATTCCGGTTTCCTCCCACTGCTAAAGACACCTACGCGCAAGCGAATTTTTAAAATAAAATTAAACCATATCTTAGTCCCGTAATGGCCTAGTTTGTGTCGTGTGAAGGTTAAACCCCATTTCTCCCTCTCTCTTTTTATAACGTTGTGTATACAATATAAATAACTGTTCATTCCAAAGAAGAAAGTCCTTCCCATAGGAGACTACATTGATTTTTTTAAATCAAATGTTAAATTATTGATTTTTGTCAAGAAAAGTTTTTATTTGGTCAGTTATTTAAAAATTTAAATCATAAAATTAAGCAATTTGATGATTGTGGACAGTATATGTTTGACTTTGGGTATGCAGGTTTTTATTGTGGGGTCAATGTACGATAAGGTCAGAAAAGGATGACCTGACATGAATGAGCATCAGAAACGATTTATTTATTTTAACAAATAAAAATACTCTGGTAGTCTGTAAAGTGATCGAGATCTGCAACATACCGAATCAATAAAATTCGAGACTGAACAGGGGTTCACGTTCTGTTTGACTTAAGATAGTTTGTTTCTATGGTAACATGGCCGAAATAAGAACGTGGGAGTACTTGCACGTGTAGGGATACTCAACATATATAGCTCTGTGCTTTATGAAATGAGTTTTGTTGTTGATTCAACGATTTAAGAAAGAGTTATTAGCTCATTATTAAACAGGTTTGAATAGTATTTTATTACAAAACCAAAAACATGTGTAGGCCTGAAGCTCTGATGAAAGAGAATCTTCTGGCATTGGATGATATTTAGTTAAACGATATCAAGTTGAATCCAGGCATAGCAACACCTAACAAAATAACACCATGTTTTAATAATAAAGTATCAGTATTGTTTTAATATCTAGCCTAACAAATGTTCCATCGTACATATGAATTTTCGGCTCATTCGATCCGATACCTTGATAATATCTGTTTTACAGTTATTCTCTGCAATTGAAAAAAAAGGACAGAGAACACATATTCGATATTTCGAATGCTTGAAAAATTAAACAGACTACCGTTTTTAACTTATTATTTGTGGTTAGATTACTTCTTTAACGGAAAACTTCCCCCGCATTTTCATGTTCCGATTGGCATTCACTGTCGGATCAGTTTGGGTCGGTGTGATATTGGACAGAGGCGTTTTGGCCTACGCACACATCTATTCTTGGTGCTGATTGACGCATGCCAAGAAGGGTGGATGTATCCGTGGTATAGGAATTTATTTTTTTTTACCAATTTTTAGTTTACTTATCATTGAGACATTACAAATATCGGCTAACACAATATACTATAAACAATGCCTGACCATGTACAAACATTGAAACGTTTAAAGGTTTGTTTGCCGGTTTCGGCACGCTCGTCTGTCAATATTGCTGTCTAAAACTCACTCAAAGGTATAATGATACTGTAAATTTCTTCTTAAGACAAAGATTTTGGCCGTCAGCAGAAGTTCTTCAACTCTGATAAGTGTACTACCTTTACTAGAAAAACAATTGAAAATTTGTTAACATGAAGCAGGCGCCATTGATACGAAACAGACGTCATTTTAGAGAATGTATGAGCTCACCACTTTCTTGTATTAAGACGTTAGATATTAATAACATTCCTGCTAGATTACTAAATTATAATAATTCAATTAAATGTATCTTGCATTTCCGGTCTAGGTTATAAACAGAAGTAGGAATAAAAAAATCTAAAGCTGTTCATCGACCTTTTGCATTTCACGGACAATATCTAATGTCTCACGGCATAATCCGCGATAAAATATACCCAAATTGATTATTTAACTGTTCATTATGAAAACAAATCAAAATAAAAACCGCAGATAATTCCCTAGCCTAGATTGAATCGGGTGAAGAAAATGCCTTTCTGAATATTATAGGTGGCAGTGACTTGTTTTGACAATATCCGGTTTATAGCGTATTCACAGAGGATGTCGAATATTGACAAATCTGCAATCCATCATAATGCTATTTTCCACCGTCATGCGATGCATTACGAAAAGATTGCCCCTATTGACCCCACGAGCAAATACGTTCGGACACGTTTCGATACTCATATTTTAATCATTTATTAAACATTTTGCGGTTTTGGATTAATTTGACTTAAAACATCACCCAACCCCAAACACCCGCGTAGTGGAATGAAACCTGTTATATTGGTGTTTTACAGAACGTTAACGATACATTGGTTTAGATTTTAATAAAGAAAGAGTTTGTCATTCTTGATATAACAGTTCAAAAATAAATGATATAAAAGGAAAGTACATTGTATTGAAAATTTATTTCAGTTAAATTACTTGATCCTGAACAAAATTATGACTGTTGGAGGGTTGGGTTAGGAATTGACATCAACTGTCTCCTCAGCGTCTCCAAAAATTACCGATCGTTTGATTGACTGACAATAACTCCGCGCACATATTCGTGTTTTGCAAGTAATATTGTCAATGCCTACGGTCCCCTCAATTCGCAGCCTCCGGAAATGACGTCAGTCATCTAATGATTGAATTATTAAATGAGGGAGTATTGAAATGCAAGTTCAATCCAAGCCATCCGAGGGACTACCGAATTGGTTTTGGGCTTGTTATGTAATAAAGATCTGATTAACCATTTCGATAACATGTGAAGCCAATAAAGAGACTTGCAATAAACAAATTTGGCTCTTAACTAAAGTATCTTTAAATTGTTTGTTTTCTTATTTTAATGTAAACTGGCTTTGTTTCGATTGGCCGTTTGTACGTGACAAGGAGTAAGGTCATCTGTCCAACCTCGTGATTTTGCTCCGGGTCCCCTGGTACCCCCCCCCCCCCCAACTACTCAAGACGCCTACGCGCAAACGAATTTTTGAAATCAAATTAAACCCCGTATAAGTCCGAGTGGGCGTCTCATGGACAAATTATCTCTAAAGAATGCGGTACCATACAAAATTGAGTTCAAAATTCTGATAGCGTTGTCATGAAATAATGCTATTATAGTGGATCCGAAAGGGCATTATTAAGAGAGAAAAAATATAGAATACGTCAAAAAAAATGTATAGAAATAGGATACAGCACGGAAATAATTCTTGATTCAATTATAAGAATTGCACATCAGTATTTATACAACATCGCAGATCAATTGAGAAAACACGCCTACCATGTACCAATTCAAACAATTGAACCGAGAACAAAGGCGAACCTAGGCTGATTCCGTTTATAGAGTGCTTAACGGATTGTGTTATTTTTACACCAGGCAATCAGATAGATGGTGGTAAAATACCATTCTCTATTGAGCAAATCAATATAAATAAATAGGCGAATGTAACCCAATTCGCAGCTATTTGAACTAGTAAGTGTTCTAAAGATGGTTCTGAACTTTGGTTCGAAAATAGCTTCAGACCCAATACAGCGTTTTCAAAATGGCCGAACGCCGATTTTCTTCTTGTTGGTGGTTACTACGCAAACTATTATGAACTGTAACAGTAACCTTTATCCACTTTATTAGTTCTTTTATAAGGTCAGGTTATGTTCTGACGTTGGTGGTCACCATGAAACTAGCTCTGTAGCTGTGAATAGTTTCGTACCAGTTATCGGATTCCTGCTCACCGTTGAGATATTATACGCAAATTTTTTCTTACTAAAACGTTATTATATTGTTGCCGTGTTCTAATATGGCGTAATTCTGTTTGGGTATACGTTTCGTATCTGACATGATAGATTTTGAAAAAGACTATGGATAGGCCATCAAAGTCACAACTTGAATGCACTAGCCTTGAATACCGCAGGCTTTGAGAAAAAAATGTGTGCACGTTCAGAGCTAATGGGGAGCTCACACAAACTGAGAGTTGCGTCGTCCGGACAAAATAAAAAAAAATCATAGACCCTACGTGCGCATATTATAATTCTCCTTAGTACAGAAGGAAATGTCGGTGCAACGGGCCATTTAGAGCATACTCAACCCTTATTATAAAAGTTATTATCGTAGGTATAGCCCTTTATTTGTTCTACCTACAACGTATCGACAAGAGTCTACGGGAATTAATGAGTCAAGACCTTAGTTTCGATAAAAAAAAAAGATGGATTATGCAGTTTCCACCCACTGCTATTGATCCACTGTGCACAAGGGAATTGATGAAAAGGGTATATATCATATTTTATCCCCGTATTATAGCCTCTTATCATCAGTATGTGTTATAGGGATATTACCACAACACCTTCTCATCGCCTCTGCCTCCCGCTCTTTCTATCTCTCTTGTGTCATTAAAATGCTAAAATTGCCGTATTACAACGATTGTTACACACCGGAAGGTTATAGATGGATGACGTGGGTTGAGGTTTCGGGAAGTAATATATCACGACGTCATTCGATTTTATTTGTTCTAAACTACTGAACATTTAAGACATTTCTATTGGGCATTTAAACCCCGCCATCTTTAAGTAGTACTCATTTGTTTTAAGCCGCGATTACGACAACAAATCGAGACAATAATGTTCCATTTGACACACTTCCTTAAATGGTATTTCTTGCTTTCCGTCAGTTAGATAACTGACTTAAATTGTAAAGTGTATCCCATTTACCGCTAAGAACCACATTAGTAGCTAAAGACCGAAAAGGTACTTAATGAAACAATAAATATAAGAACTGTCAGTATTTTGCAGAATATATCCCTTTCGGCTACTATCAAGCAGTGACCAACCATAAAACTTTTTTTAAAAAAATCCAAGTTACTACAATTGCAAAGATACAACTAAATCTTTTTTTTTTTTTAACTATTTGAAGTTCCCATAATAACAGGAATTATGTAGTAGATAACCATGGTACTAAACATTCTTGTAGGTATCAACTGAAACCGGTACAGTGGTAGCTTTCGAATTAAGAAATGAACTAAAATAAAAGAAAGAAAGTGGGGAAGAGAGAAATGGGGTTTAACGTCTACTTGACTCGTAGAAAATTTCACGAGGTTGGAAAAATGAAATGGAGTTTAACGCTAAAGAAAACGAGTTCCAATTATCCAATCAAAACTAGCCCCTCCCCCCCTTCCGGTGTTTAATCCTTGGCATTTCTTGGCCTATAGCATTTTTTGAGAATTCTAATGGTCCTAATCTTTATCAAGACTAAGATCCCAACATCCAATAAAACTTTTGTAATATTCAGGCTATGACAACATTTTTACAGGTAATTTCCTGTGGACTTCACCATCCAAAAGATTAAACAAAATTGCCATACAAAATAATGGGGAAAAGACTTGCTAAAAAAAGACAAACTAATCTTGTCCATAAGCGATACTCCCCCGTTTCTTCACGATGGTCTTTAAAGGTTAGAGGGCGCCACTTATCAGAAAGTAAACATAGTGGCGCGCATTGAGACGTTCCACGTGTTCTGGATTCTCGGAATATCTGTCAGTGTTTATATGGTATTTGGTGATCGAAGGTAGCGTCTTGCACCAGTTAAGGCATGTTGTGTCTATTAAGGCTATCTAATCTGTATATAGGTCAGACAGTCCGTATTTCCCCTAGACTGATGTTCCTCCCAGTACTAGCTATACATTGACGTGTTGCTACCCAACTATCACCATCTGCTACACGCATGAATACGTAGAGATTTACATGGTCTATAACCGTGGGAGGAATGACCAAGGTTTTGTTTCACGAACTTTTAACTAAGACAAAATCCAAATTTTGTTAATTTGATTGGATAATATAAGATTGAGTTTAGTGCTCGGCCAATCAAAATTGAAGTATCAACTAAAATTTGGATTTTGAGGGCCCTGGTTTATTAATAAATCCAAACTAAATTTTTTCCATGAGTTTCATCAATGACCGAAGAATTAGAAAACCCCAAAATAATACAAAAACCTACACTTGTCCTGCAAGGAAATTCAACTATAGTTTTATTGTTATTCAGCTCTAAATTTCCAAATGCTATATACAGTATAAACGGTGCCACCGCTAAAATTCAGGCGCCGCCCCTGGATTAGGGGATCTGAAACTTAAACATGCAATAGACCTGAAATTATATCTAAATTTTAGTCAGACATTAATTAACTTATCCAAACCAAAATAAACTCTCGATGTCAACGCTAGCCGTCTATATTGACCGGATTAGAATCATATGTGCTGCTTAAAGCTAGCTAGCATTGATAATTAAATCAAAATTGGATAATCGAGACTATGCTTTTTATCGTACTGACTTTAGTAATGATGATCGAGGATAGGCGGAAATTTCAGTCGCTTAAATCTCGGTTCATAGTGGATCAATTTGACTGAAATTTACAGCAAATTACCTTTACATTATTTTGTTTTTAACTATTATAGTGAGAACTGCCAACTCTTTATCTAATCTCCCATAATTTATCTTCAAGCTAGATTAGCTTTCTAATAGATCCACCCCTGGAGACACTGAATGAGAATTTGTTTTATTATTATATATTATATTTCCAGTTTAAGACCGACCTGGATGCATGTTCTTTCTATTACCATACCGTTTCGCATCATGCAACATCTTAAACATCAGTGTGTGACTAATGGCGAGTTTATATGTTGCCTGACCAGGTCTGAGTCTTATATGACTTCAGTTGTGTTTTATAACATTATACTAAAGGTTAAGATTCACTTGATTTCATATTTTTTTTATTTATTTCTTGCAATGTCTATGCAGTGTGTCTTGTAGGTTTTGTTTTGCATGTAGTGCGGTCCTCCTGCACTTAGATAGAGACTTACATCTTATTTGGGCATTCGATCGCCTGACCTATTTCCTACACGTGGTCAGTAAATCTACGCCTACATGACATACTTACCGCACGTGCGAGATATATGTGTCGAGGCGAGGCTATATTCTTTTATTTTAGCGAGGTTGGGGGATTTATTGACCTTATCAAAAAACATTATATGTAAGTATATACGTACGTGGGTATAAATAACTTTGATCGGAGTTAATATCCCTGAAGATTTATAGTTTTTGGCGACAATGTTTTATTAAATGAAGGCCAATATATATCAAATTGTAAGGGGTATAATTTCTTTATCCCTATGGAAAATTTATACGCCCACATTTCAGTGACGGCGAATTTGTTACCCCGATGATTCGTCGGCTACAGTTTTTCTTTCGAATCTGATGTCAAGCAGTCGGGTAGTGAGAGTATGAACGCAATTAATTTTTTGATTTTTTAAAAGTGTTATGCAATTATGCGCCCCCTTTTATACGCCCACATTTCGATATTGGCATTAATAAATAATTTATCGGACTGTAACTTCATGGATTATGTCCCCTGATGGTACGAAAATCACGTTTTAGCTTGTGAACACCGTTGATGCCACAATTTTTATCCGATTTGATTTAAACTTGAAATGTGTATTTATAACCCACAGATCATAGTTTCTGTCGATATTCGCGCATATCAGACCATAACTTTCTGAATTATGGTTTCTGATGGTACGAAAAATCACGTTTTTAGCTTGTGAACACCGTAGAGGTCACCATTCTTTATCCAGCCGTTGTTTCCATGTGGTTTAAAACATTGGTGTCGTTGGAGGATTAGAAGACGAACTCTATAGCCTTCCAGAAATATGCATATGCCCCCCCCCCCCCACGACTGAAAACATTTTCAAATTTGGTGTGAAGCTTATGGTTGTGGAAGGATCATGGTTAGTGGTTTTTTTCGCTCGGACGATGAATTTTAACATTAGTGTCAAGCATTAGGATTGGGGAGGATGTACCCATCTATGACTTTCTGTTCTAGAAACATATTACGTGTTGGGAAAAGCTTATGAATACGACAGAGATCAGATTTCTCGGAGACGGAATGGTTCCTTATCAAACTTGGTCAACATCAAAGTTTTCGTTTCGGATAAGCTGTTGTGTATGTAACTATTTCAGTCCAAAGACATGGCCGCTGTGTGGTGAGATTTCCATGATTTGCGAGGCTACCATTTCAGTTGAAAGAAAATATAATTGACATGACACACAGTTTAACAAGTGCACATAGTAATTCATTCTCCAGACAGGACAAATTTAAATCGAATTTGGGTTTTAAAATCAGGAATCAAAAGCGGTAACAGACTTAATGAGCACTTTTCAGCGTCTTGCAACGACCAGACAACAACATCATTCGGTACTAAATAACCGATTCCCAGTAGGTAGACGAGAGAGATAAATAATAGTACAACGGTGTTAGACATTTAAGATTCTTAACAGATTTGTCTAGGTAGTGGGTGACCACGATACAAAACAAAAATTAAAGTCACTGAAATCTCTATAACTAATTCTTATATAATAAGGTTTGGAATTTAGAACTGGGAATAAAATATCGCGCTATCGATCCCAAAGAGGTTTCAAATTAAGATACGAACCGACAAAATAATGTAATAATACTTGGAATTTGTCAAGGAAACCGTAATAATGAAATATATATGTGACGAAAGATAACACAGGTCATTTACTTGTCAACAGATTTTGAATGACAATTGTATAGCCTACTGTAGTTTTTAGCTTAGTATCGTGATTTATCAGCCGAACGCTGGGGATTGGGGTATTACAGCATATGAAATGGAAATATACGATAACATATTGAAATCGTCCGTTTATTACACAATTTATTTTTACACACAAATCCGTACAGGATACGGGTCGTGTTCTTATTCTTAATTGATGGGGACATATAAAAAATTTATAATCACTGAATCTAGAATTATTTAGTGCGGGCCCGTAGCCAGCTCATAAAATTTAAGGGGTGGGGGGGGGGTTACGGAATGTTTTGGAGGGGCTGAGGATGTGGTTGGCTAAGAACACTCCTAAGAAATCACTATTTTGGCGAAATATTTGGGGGTGGGGGGTGGGGGCTAATTCGATTTTTGTGGGGGGGGGATACGGGCCCGATTTAGTGATAATACAAAGTCTATATTATAGACCTATGACTAAACTGTATGGGATCTTGTGTATAGTCTAAAATGGGTAAGGGGATGGGATGACCGAATGGTTAGCGCGTGTGCGCTGTATCATAAAGCCTGTTGTTGAGTCAACTTGCGTCGTTTCAATTTCTCGGTTGTATGTGACAAGAACTACATGTATGGTTCCTGTCTTACGTGCAAGACAATTATTGAAATGAAAGTGAACCATATGTTTGTGTAGAGTGGGTGCTACCCCCCCCCCCACCTCTCCCTCGCTCTCCCTCTCTTATATATTCTATAATGGATAGACTAATTGTAAGAGATCTTGTATATAGTCTATAATGGGTAAACTGTATGAGATCTGCATGCCCATTATGGGTATATTTTACATGGTCTATATATCTGTGGGTAAAATGTACGATATATAGTCTATATATTTATTATATTTATGAGTAAACTGTACGGGATCTTGTATAGTCTATATGCCTATGAATAAATAGATCATCAACGGGTTCATCTATGGGAATACTGACTGAAAATGTAGATAAATTATCAACAGGGACTATTAGACACATGGATTCTAGTTATATGTTTATGTTATTTTTCGGGAAAAAAATAAACCAGGCAAAACAAGAGATGAACCCATGCCAATTCACCTAATTTGATACCATTCTTTTGTGTGTGGTGTGGTTCTCCTACATGTCCTACTTTAGTTATCCTTGAAGTATATTTATGACCAACATACCAGGCCTCTAGTTATTGTATTTTGTTGAATTCTCAGAGTCGTAAAATATAGACCAGTTAAAAAAAATTCAAAAAAGAACCTTTTTCAAAAAATAACTCAGCACTTATTAATTGTTAACATGTAATTTTATATACTTATAAATTAGTTCACTGAATTAATAATACGTTAAATAATATTCCCGTGGCGCTGTTTGGTTGTTTCCTGAATAAATTACTCAAAGGGGATCTACAATATTTATGTAGTATTATTGTTGGGTTTTTAGTTATTTATGAAGGCTATAAATCTCTGAAACAAGTTAATTAATTCATAGCAGATATGTTATAAAACATGGATTATAAAATGATATTTATCAAAAACACTGATGATACATGTTACTTTAATCCTCTAGCTCAGCGCCATATCGAGTGTTGGTGGGTGGGATGAGAGAAATGTTGAGCGGACAGCGGCACTATGGCCTACTCGTGTAGATCAAGTGTTGTTTTGCGTGTACGCTACCGGGACCTCGGTTTCCATCCCAATCGAATCACTATATTTTGTTCCTTTCTAGGCTTTCCGCCCTGCATCACTGACAAGAGGGAATTACACCGGAAAATTTAAACAGAAATGTTAAATTAACCGCCAGTTGAGTCTTCAAGATGAGTACACAGTATAAAACTCCATTCAGCCATCAAGAATCTTCTGCATCTAAAAGCTATCGGCTCTAAGCGACCACAGGGATTTTTAAAAAAAAATTGGGGGGAAATGTATTAAAACTTTTTGTAAACCCGCATTGAATTCCCGAAGTTTTTATACCCCCACCCTCCTCCAACCTCCACCTATTCTACGACTCCAAACTGTCTTGATCATGCAAATATAAGTTTATAAAACAACTTCTTGCCACTTCCGGCTGAGCTTAACATCTATAACAATATATCAACTGCAACATTAATCATTCACCATTTCGCCATTTGGTTACATACACCATATCATTTATACATGTATGTTAGGTTTGTGGGTGTGATCTTTCAAGACGTTAAAAATGACATTTAAAATGACAGTGTTATTAACATGTTAAACCCGTCGATTTCATTGAATATATTTATCACACACATATAAAAAAACAATGCTAGGCTACACTGACGTTTTATTCCTCTAAATAACTTCACATGCTAATGGATGGAAGATTGATCAGCAGCTAAAATGTGCAGCTATTTTATAAAGCACCAAATTGAACTTAAAATTAACTGAAAGGCTGTCAATATATTTTTTTTTGTAAATGGTAATCAATAAAAAGCTATTAAACTTTTCCCTTTCTTCAATCAATTTAGCACAATAGTCTATATATAAACTAGCCTCAAGTACCAACTTTTCATGTCTTTCAATAGTATTTTGTCTTACATACAAAAAAACTAGCGGTTGACGCGGCGCAGCACGGGTATGGTCACAGATCACCTGATTTCCCCATTTATCTTTAATGTTAATTCTCGTCTCTTAGACCGACCCTAACTTTTTCCCAAATTTTCTTTGAGAACGCTTTCTGCCGCAGATGGAGCAACCTGTGGCCAACTCTTCCCAAAAACACGTAAGTGGTTCTCCATGAGCTACACAAGCTGGAAGTAGAGACAAATAAACATGCAATTTTCGGCCCTACATTCAAACAAAACCAATCTCTCAACTCTTGCATTCTTCCGAGTCAAAGTCAAGAATATTCACCAATTACAAGCAGGAAATGTAGTTTCAAACCCTTCTCTTCGATTCTACACCAACATGTCAACAAAAATTGCATGCAAGGGGGGGAAAGGGAAAAGGGAGAGAAAGGTTAAAAATAACTTTAGCCCTACATTTGGTGAGCTGTGTCCGTACTATCATGAACCCGAATAGCATTGTCTTGGTCAGCCAGAAGTGGTTGTCCATCGGCACCATGAGGCCCATGTTTCTCCCCGGTCACAATCACATACATGTATATTATACATATACAGATAATAGATCGCTACAAGCAAAACCCAACAATGTCGTGCATCGTTAAAATATTTTAAAATTAATTATCTTGGGATAAAATCACATAATTATAACGCGGGATCGACATCAAGTGGAGGTCTCGCGTTTGACCCAGAGTCTCTGTTCGTTCGGTTGGAACGGTAGACAAGATCCGGTGTTCGCGTTGGCGTGCGTTTTAAATAACCCTTGACAGAATTCACTCATCATTCATTCTGAGCAATATCAAACTGTACTCGAGTCAGATCGACCTAGTCGAGACCAAAACAATTAGCTAATGGTCATTTCAAATAAAAACAAAAAATGATTCCATGAATTCAAGTTATTCATAACCACTGCTACCCAAGAGGGGGATTAGGCGCCTGTCTTCCATTAACTTAAACTATCAATCTTAGTATAGTAACGTAATATCCACATTTGGTGTAATAAAGTCAAATGGGGTTTAGCGTCCTACTCTTCTTCTCCATATAAGGCTAATGAAGACGGGTATGAACAATGCAACGGCTACGAGGGGAATTTTGCCATGACAGCGGCGTTACAACCTACTCTTATTTGTACATCAAACGGCCTATGGTGCATTTACGGTGCACGCCAACGTGTCGAGTTTTTGACCCATCCTAACGACTATGTGGTATTCCTTATCAGAACCTCCGTCCTGCAGCACCGATAAGGAGAAACCACCCCGGAAAATCCCGAGAGCTTCCTCGTCCAACACAAGGAATGGACCCGTATTAGCGAATCAGTGTCCACGCACTTAGCCACCGTGGCTCCCGTGTAATGAAATGTTACTACACTAGTGTCGCAGCTACCAGTGTAATAAAATTAATACACCATCAGGTTTGATATATTTTAGTTAATACACTACTGGTTCAAAACATGCCTGAGGAGATTTTATTTTTTTTAAAAAAAAAGCCCAATAGTGTTAACCAGACATCGTTTCGTCATCTAGATATTTTATTACCTCTAAAACATGAAGAGTAAAACTAGGACATGTAAATGATGAGCTATATATCTTTTTAATATTTTTCGTCGACTGCCTTTCTCCGTGAGTTTTTTTTTTTTTTTTTTTTTTTTGGCCACCTTCCCTCTACGCACAGATTATTGAAATAAACTACCCTGTGTTTAGTGGATGTTAAACCCCATTTCTGTTCGTCTCTCTTTTTCTTTTGATTGGGGTAGGATTGTTTTGAATTGGGTTGATATGGTGGGTTATTTTAATTAATTATGGGATTACTGTGTGTACAGCGGAACATAGAATCTCGAACATACCAGCAGCTTTGGTTATATCTGTGAACATGGAATTTTACGCAAAGACACATCACCAGAGAAAATCCATTGAAATCGGATATTTCTTTCGACTGAGATCAAAGAAGGGTGTCAGGATTATCTTCTACCCTGCAGTACCTTCGACATCTGAAATTAGGTCCGATTTAGTTTCATACGGGAGGCAGTTTATATTTACTATTTGAAGAACATTCGTTACCACTTCTAGTTCTAATGTGAACCGTTCACATGCATGCAGCTAAAAAGGTTTTTCACTTTTGTATTTAAACCATTTCGCTTGTGACTACTGGTGACCATTGATTCTGGAATTATTTTTCACCCAGTAGTTTCGGCTTCTGAAATCCATCATCCAAACTTTCGTTCCATTTAGCTATAAGTAGTGATATTATTTTGTCGTGCAATGGCCCTTACCCCTTTTTAGAACACTCGATACCCTAACTTTAATAAACATTTTGCGTCAACACAAAATAATAATCTTTAATAAAATTGTATATATTCAAATTTCATAATATGTTTTTTAAATTATTGTCGATTAAAGAATGAATTACAGCCTTTTCAATGTCGATAGACGGTTTCTTTAAATTCTATCTAGTCTTGAGGTGAAGGTTAAGCAGGAAGACAAAACATATCGGCGTTTCTTTAGTTTTTTTGGCATTATCTGCACACGTCATTAACCTCACGTGTGTAGATATCAAACTCCTATATAAGCAACAACCTAGATTTTCCACAATGAATGAAACGCTTCACGATAGAATATTAAAGTTCTACAACAAAAAAATCTAATGGCAAATTCCATTTCTTGACAATCTGCGGTCAAGGCCCGCTCGGTCGTCTAGACCGTGTCTATCATAGTATGGCATCTATCTGGGTGTAATAACGTCATATGGGTAATTAATATGATACTAATATATCATTTTCCCTGACATCCCATTCAACGATGGACTTTTTACAAGAAACAAGAAAAAAACCACCCCCTATGCTTTCAGTCATAGTAACCTAGTGGAAATTCACCAAAATAAGTAATCCCGTCCTTACCTTATTTACTTACTTTTAATTTTAAAGATAATTGGGAACAATTTAGTTGACAATAATCATCAAATGAAAGATTTTTTTTAAATTATTTATGGCCTCGTCAGTACTTATTGAATCTACATGTAAATACTAACTAAAAAAAAAAAACAACTCGATCCTCACTCTGCCATTGCTACTTTGGCTATTGTTATTTGTGATTTGATTTTGTTTTATGGCGTTTTCAAGAGATCTGTCAATGTATGTTTACCGGTTGACCTTAAGTGTAAGAATAGAATAAGAATACATTAAAGTGATAGAAGATAGCAGAAATAATATAAACACAGATAAATACTTTATCGGAAGAAATCGGGGGTCAGAAAGCACATTTCAACTAGTTATTTCCTAACATGTGAAATAAGCCTTAAGCCTAGTTCACGGTCCGTTGTAAGTGCTACTATCGACAGTTTACCTGGGACATTTTAGTAAACCCGTGCGTGAGCCCCACGTGTCATTTGCGTGTGCTCGGAACAGCAGAAGATCGCAGACTGACCGTAGATAGAGACATTTGGTCCTGCAAACACACACAGTTTTCATTCGGTTTCTTGCGGCTGATCTGCGAGCTAACGACATGTAACTTGGAATACTTGTTCCTCGGACAATTGTTCATAGACCGGTTTTCGATGAAACAATCCAATTCAAGATGGCAGCGACGAAGTCATACACGGTTCCTGATCCAAATATAGTAGTATCATATTTGTTCAGTTATTTATCCACAAATATTCTACAAAATTATTTTTTTACTTTAATGAGTTAACTTTTCTTATTGACACATTGATATTGACATAATTTGTTAAAGTCTATATGCCTGGTTAAATCAAATAAACGCTTGATAATATCATCAAAGTAAACCGCCCCATTTTCAATAAATGTTTTCAGATCAATTTGATATCGTCAAATTGCCCTAAGGTATCCCTACCACTGATTCTTTGTATAAATATTGTTATTGTTATATATTTAAAAATAGTATATTTATTTTATAAAATATCTATATTTAGAATTATTAAGGTGCAGCGATTGATTAATGTTCTACCGCTTTTAATCACAATGATCTGATTTATCACTAACGGTTTTTAGTGCAGTTACACAATTATGGTTCATTAAGGTGCAAAATATTAATTGATCCAGGCATTGAAGTGTCCTCCATAAAGATGAGGGCTGAATTAAAGCAGAATTAAAAAATTATTGGTCGTCTTTTTTTCAGTGGTGTAATACAACATAATTATGCACAGTGAATTCTTTAAAGGGGATATTCCAGATACATACAGTAGATAAAACTGGTTTATTACAGGCGCCTGTATTGTGGATAATATTTCAAAAATAACATAAGGCCATAGCTGTATGACTTACAAGGGGCGGGGGTGGGGGTGGGGGGTGGATGGCCGAATGGGTAGCACGCGCGCGCTGTATCATACGGCCTGTCATTGAGTCAATCGGTGGGGTTTCGGTTGTACGTGACAAGGAGTAGGGTTGCCTGTCCAACCTCGTGGGTTTTCTCCGGGTCCTTCGGTTTCCTCCCACTGCTAAAGAATTCTACGCACAAGCGAATTATTGAAAAAACTTGAACCACGTGTTAGTCCCGAAGTGACCTAGTTTGTGTCGAGTGGACGTTAAACCTCATCTCTCTCTAACTAGTATTTCCACTAGTTAACGGAATCTAGAGCAGTGAACTTTGACCCTAATTATTTAATTCCAACCGTCTCTAACCTTGGTATTATTATATCGCCCCCCCCCCCCCCCTAAAAAAAGAGAATCGGTTTCGGGCGAGTTATTTGCCCCTGAATTAGAAATCGGATTCAGACCACATTGCTGTAACAGAATTGAAATGAAATGCTGTTTAAAGTCCTACTATTCAGCTCCTAACCTGGGCTAATGAGGTCGTAACAGTCTTAAAGCATTACTACACTTAGCCATACGGCTTAGACATAATGTTGTTTATGAAATTTTTTCCACGTTACAGGTACATGAAGTCCCAAGCAACTATCTGAACATATACCAACATCCAGGCCCCGAGTTCACAAAGCATTTTCAGACTTAAGTCAAGAAGTTACTCAAAATTGTTCGCCTTATTGTAACTAAAATATAGCCCTTAATACAAGTTTTGTTGTTTTACTGTATCAAATACCCTAGTAAGAGACTATGTGCAAAGTTTTGTGTTTCTTGATCAAAGATATTTCTTATAAACAGTGATTGAATGTTGAGTAAATTCTCAACTTAAGTCTGAGAATGCTTTGTGAACTTGCGGCCAGTTGTTGGGAGGAGTTGACTACCATTGATTGTGAGGCCACTGTTTGTGGGCCATGATTCATCTGCTAAACAATGGTCAATCTGGAAACTAATCTGTGGTGTCTTAATAACATATACGACCTAAGCACAATGAAATAAAATGGGGTTTAACGTCCCGCTTTCTGCCCTGACTGAGCTAATGAAGACGGGTATGTGCTATGAGGGGAATGTTGCCCGGGCAGCAACACTATGGTCAACCCTAATATCGAATTCCAACTGCCACGGGATCTTTAACGCGCAGGCCAATGTTTACACGGACCCATCCGAACGACTCACCAGCCGTCTTTTCCAGGGCCCAGCATCACAGACAATATAAGCTTATCTGGAAAATCCCGGAGAACTTCTTGGCCAACAACGGGATCAAACACCGATAATTCTGGTTAGTAATCTAGTGCCCAACTCACTGAGCAACTTCCTACTATCTAAACAGACATCATTTTTGAACTCCTAGCGTGCTTGACATACGTAATTTTTTCGCCAGTTTGTAAATTAATTATCTGATCATCAAGCTACATAATCGCGGGCTGACAAAAATTTCAAGTTCATTGACTATTTTGTGGTGTTTTGTGTTGAAGTTAAGACTATGTATAATATAAGTATAATGTATCTAACCCCACATCATATCCTGTTACATTTACATATACAATAGAATATTAACTACTGACGTCATTCCTTCTTACCATAAAAAAGTTCATGTATATCTTGTTAGATTATCAGATAAAAAGTTTGTTCGACAAAGTACATAAAACTAGATATACGAATTCTGAACTAATGCATAACTATGGTCGTAAAATATACACTCTAGCCTAAGTATAATAACACTGCTGGACTTGATTGTTCATTGTTTTACACAAGCCAACACGGCGACGATTGATTGTACAGGTTGTTCAACTTTGATTTATTTTTCATCTTCTCAAGAAAAATTTGGGGTCAATTTATTCGTGATAAAGATTGTCTAATACATAATGTACACCCTTGTCTTATTTATGTTATAGTAAGTTCAGGGGGACTGCACCAAACATAATTTACACAAAAACAAATACATGGATAAGACATCATACTCAGAAACCATAAATAAACAAACCATTAAAAAAAAGTAAAGAGCTAAATCTACCTATTTTGAAGGTTTGTTTGTGGCTTCAAGTGTTACACAAACAATTATTTTGACAATTATCTTATATGGCAAACCTTTTTAAAATCACGACTCTATAGAACATCAGATGGCAGAGAATTCAAAGGATTAAAACACTAGCGGTTAAAAAGTAAACGAAAAAATGGATAAGTGACACTAACTAAGTACCGTTGCAACGATAATAAACAATTTACACCACACTTCCACCAGACATAATTTTCCCCAGATTAAAATAATTTGAATGTAAAATTCAATGTAATCATTTTTCAGTATCTAATTTTAAATATTACAAGCGGTTGACAAGACGTAACACGAGTATAACCATGAATCGGAAGTAGCAAAATTACGAAACCGAAAGTTGTAGTCCATCGCCTCCAAGTCTGTATTACTCCCCGGGCGAAACTATCCTTATACACCAAATTGCGGCCTCGATACAACCCTAGTGTATCCCTGAATAGACAGACAAACAAAAGGCAGTCACAGATACATATTCCCGAAGCAATGCCCGAGAAATCCCTTTCTGTCCATTGCTGGATTGGCTTCTGATTTCTGATACTTGAGCTTTTTAGGGAGTGTGTGTATTCTCCCCGTTCAATCAAATCTATCCTATGTATAGGAGCATGGCAGTCCTTCGTTTACTATGGGGTCTTCCCAAACATTTGGACGGTGATTTAAGGTATTAAAAAGGGTGAAAGTATTGTCCGTCTTCATACAGCATTGCTTACATTGTTGATAGCCTCGTTTGACACACAGTTAGTTTTCCTACAATATTCTGCAATGCACTGGTTAACTGGGCATCATTGTGTAACGTATTGTAAACATATTTGGTCCAATTTGGAACTTTGTTTCAAATTTAACGATTTTGTTACACAGTAAGCCATTGGTTGTTAATAGGACTGTTGGCCAATAATAATTTAGAACAGTGAGTAGTGGGATTAGCTCTAATCAAACGGAATACTGTGAGGAGTATGACACAGATATAGATAGCGTGAACTACCATTTTTTTTATCTAAATCAAACACAATGCATGAGGATGCCAAACATCTTCAGAACAGAAAATATTTTTCAGACAAACCGCTAAATTGTACTCAAGTGTGGTAAATACAGATTTATAAAGTCCTGTATTAATCTATTTTAAATTTTAAATTCAGATTAAAATACACAGCTAATTTTATGTTCAATGTCTGCACCGCGAAACATTCTAATATCGGCTGATGGATACATGGATACATTTTTTTTACCCTTTCGCCGCCTACTCAAGGAAGTAGTCCTTGAATCTGCAATAAATAACCAACATTGAGAAATAGTAAAAGAATATACACTATAAACATGCATTGTTTGCAACATTTTTTGTGGTCTTGCCAAGAATTAAAATGTCAGTTAAAAAAAGCAAAACAAATATTATACATTTTATATGGCACTATCAGACGTTATCAGATTCCCGCCATATTGTGTCCGACATCTTACATAACTTTTCTTTGATTTTCTGAGCAAAAAAAAGGTTACAAACATGTTTACCTACTCACACTTAATATATAACGTCTGCTTATCGTTACATGTTTGTATTGAATATGTTCTCAATCAAAGTTAGTTTGCGCAGGCGTCAAAACTATTCACATAGTTATCGCCAAAGGTGATACTTTTCTTCTGGCATTAATCGTTTTGTGTCGAGTATTTATTATTTTGTGTAGTTTTTTTTTTATTGAATAACATACGTGTATAAACGTAATTGTGTGTTCTCATGTTTCTTGCTTTTTTAATGCAGAAGTTATCTCATTAGGTAAAATAAGTACCACAGGCAAAAAATGGAATAATGTTAATATATCTTCGAGCAATATTATAGCTAGAATACAGAAGAACAACATATCTAGACTTACAAAATAAAATAAAATAGTATCATGTCTTACAAAGTGTATTGCCCATGCCTTTAAAAACAAAAAAAAACAACAAAAAAACAAAAAAAAAAAACTTTAAAGACAGTCCATTTTTGCTTATAAATCAAACGTTGTATGTCATGCTGTTAATTCGTGTTGGATACAATGAGAGTGGTTTTGAATCCCGCATATTTAGGCCTACCTTTTCCATTTTACGCCTGATTGCCTTCGTAGAGAAATGCAAAGTACGGACGTCCTACGGCAGCTGATCACTAGTGAATTGTGGCATTTACATGTGTGATTAAGTTATTGCAGAATGATATCATAAAAACGTCAACCATAAAATATAAGCCTTGAAAATATTTAGGTCAATTTGAAAGGGCCTATGCACGAGAATTAAAAAGGAATTGTAACCCTTGCCCCCCCACCCCCCGCGAATTAGTATCCTCACAACATGCTTTAAGCATGGTACCTGTCTATACTTATTGGTAATTTGTACATAAATCGTTGGCTCATATAGATTTCTCCAATCAAATGTTTTAAACTAAGTCCCACGTTAGCGTTAACTTTCATTATGGATGTAAAGTTCGAATGTTTTATTTGATTCAACAAGAATGTAGGCTCGATCGTTTGATTTTAATTGGAGTTTGGATCCATTTGTGTGGCCTATATGACCACGACAGAGGGGCGGATCCATGAATTTTTGCAGGAGGGGGTTTGCCAGGTTTCTGTCACAGAAATCTGCTGTCATCGTCTCTAAGATACATAGGCATACATACAAATTGAGCTTTTTAAACAGAGAAATCATTTTTATACTGATGTAGGATCACTTTGTGATGTAATTTTATTGATGCAAAGCATTTTTTTTTATGTAGCTGAGCGGGGGGGGGGGGGGGTGGACCCCCCAAATCCCCCCTCTGGATCTGCTCCTGCGGCATATCTTGCTGTTTTGTAATGTAGTTTTACGTAATGCTGTCCCAATGTACCAGATAACAATTCATAGTCTAATAGCGTGCACGTAAAACA
The DNA here is from genome assembly GCA_948474765.1 of Patella depressa. Taxonomy (NCBI): domain Eukaryota; kingdom Metazoa; phylum Mollusca; class Gastropoda; family Patellidae; genus Patella; species Patella depressa. The sequence goes on from OX419719.1 coordinate 55,681,272, forward strand.
TCATTGGCAGTTGGAATTCGATATAAGAGAAGGCCGTCGCGCCGCTGTCCGGGCAAAATTTCCCTCATAGGACACTGCATGCCGGATGCCCGTCTCCATTCGCCCAGTCGGAGCAGAACAGTAGGATGTTAAACCACGTTTCATTTCATTTCTTTACCGGTAGAAAAAGTTTGAATTCAATAAAGAGTAGGCTTAAACAGGATAGTGCAAAGAAGTAGTGACCCTACCCCCAATACTAAACTTAGGTCTGTCTGCAGTTAGCTCCGTTTGTCAATAAACATGAAGCTAGTTGACATTTTAGTCGAAAACACTAACTATACTTCGGGAATTTTGTTAAGTATTTAGTCTGCTTCCATTTATTGTAATTGAAAAATGTGTATTTAGTTTTAATGTGAATGACAGATGTGAAACGGAGTAATAGAAAAGCATTGCAAACCAGTATACTAATTCCGGGACACCTATTCTCGCACTCGGCAAATCTCGGCAGATTCCATAAACTACATCTAGCCTCGGCTGTATGACAGTAAGTGATATGTACCTACGCCCATACATTTGCGATGCGGCTACCGGTTTACTTAAACAGGAAAACTTGACGCTATTACACAAATTGGGAACCTATTCGGCTAGCAACCTATTCGACCGATCGAGCTGCAACCTGTTTGTTGGAAACCTATTTAGAATAAAGACAACAGTCGCCTTAACTCATCTATTTATCAACCAATAAAATCCAACAAGCCAAATAGGTCGCCAACTTGTGTTCGGAATGGGCGCAGCCATGTTTCACCCTGGACCTTTAAAGTAGTTCCAATATGGCGGAATTCATCATACAGCCGAGGTTAGATTGTCCGAAATCTCCCGAGGTTTGCCGGGTGCTATTCTCGAAGTATGAAGTAGATGGCTCTCTATGTACAGAATGCGTAACCTCCATTTCATTTCAGCACTCCGTATGACCTTTGACACCATAAACTGTACAATTTTGGCGTTATTCTGCAAAGACTACCATTTCGTGTAGACGAAGGGTTGGATTGACTGAAACTATCTATATAATTTCAATTTCAGAATAAACCAATAAAAAATGCGGCGTTTCTGCCGGATACAAATACCAAGGGAAACAACTGATTACATATTAGATATAGTCCATTACATCAGCCCCCCCCCCCCCTGTCTCTCTCTGTCTCTTCGGAAGAGCCTCTTTCGACATTTCTTACGTTTCAGTTATATTTTTCATTCTGTCGCCGAAATAACACGTCACCTATGTCGTTGGACTAAGGGTACAAAAATTAGCTAAACGTGTTGAACAATAAATTAATGCAATCCTTATCCCAAAAAGGCATGAAATAACTAAGAATAAGACGACTAATAATTTGTTGAATTGTTCTATTTATATTAATTTGCTAGTAATAAATACAGTTAAAGGGTTTTTCTAATAATAAATTGTTTCTCATAAATAGCTTCTAAATTAATCCTTGACCCCCTCAACATTCTTATAAGGACGTGTAAACTAAGTAAGCTAAGTTCTCGTGAGGACATCGTTATATCTCCACGAAACTATATGAATAGACCTTATTAAGATGACATCAATCTAGAGAAATATGTCGTCACTATTGGTAGATACAGATAATACTTACTATATCATTGATCAATTTGAATACAGAGATAGATAAATATATATAAATCACCTATCTTTCTTATCACATAAACACTCAACAAATAACGTCATCCACCTTTTAATGACACTGGCAAGAAAAGATTTATGTACGCCTATGGCGTTAGAGTTTTAGACTTATTAGACATACTATCAAACCAATACATTTCCAATCTACAGAATACGAGTATAATATGTATCTATGATCTAAGTGATTAGTGGATATGTACTCCATCAGCAATTATGATTCACCGGGTGCATAGAAACTTTCTGGTCTAGTAAACCGATAACCTTTTAGCTTTTAGTATACGAGGTGCTGCTGCTGTATCTGTATGTAATTCAGTTGCTCGAAACGTATACTACCAAGTCCATCCGAATTCGCAATTCTTGTACTCCATCTATGATGAGGTTGGGGATTGGGGTGAGGGTATGATGGATGGTGGGTCGTTTTTGTTTTATCCATTGGTTCGTACGTAACAGGGACACGGAAAGACGTAGCGAGCCTGAGACTTATCTGAACCTTCGGCACAACCTTGTTAATATACCCTGCGCTTTGATCCAATTAGGACATAATCCTATTAAAGGCACAGTACAACATTCTATTAAAGGTACAGTGTCAAAACCTTTCAAAGATGGAGTACAACTTCGTATTAAAGGTACAGTACAGCATCCTATCAAAGGTATAGTACACCGTCATATCCAAGTTACAGTGGAGCTTCCGAGTAAAGGTACGGTAAGGCATCCCCTCAACACCCTATTAAAGAATTAAAGATGCAGTACATTGTCATATCAAAGATAGAGAATTTCGTCATATTAAAGGTACAGTACAGCATCTTATCAAAGGTGCACGCTGTCAAAGGTAAAATAATTCATCATCTCATCATTATACTAAATGTGCAGTACAATATTCTATCAAATTTACATTACTCCATCCTAGCATCCATTCAATATATTCAGAGGCATCAACCACAGAGATATCAACCCATCCCTCTTCACCCCCACGCCAATATATTCATCTATAACAAGATAAATGGGTTTTCTAATTACTCAAATGTGTTGTTAATGGGGCCGAAAATGTATTAGGTAAATTTTGTAAAATTGTCAAACTGAGTGTGGCTGATTTATCAGGTACGTAATGACTCGATAAATCTATGCTGAATCGGGTCATCAACTGGGTCAAAGTAATCAACTTCATAAATTCCATGGTTGTTGATCTATGTTGAATTTATATTTTTTGATTTTCCATTGTTTAGGGGTCAAGAAAATGAAGAAGTCACTTATAATTCACAAGTTCTTTCGATAATTTGTTGGCGTTCAGGTTATATTTTTTTCTACATTGTGCATTGGATATTTTACCTTTGAGGCAAATGGAACCAAATTATAGTCTAATTCAGCCGTATAAAACCGTTCATAATAACACTCTTAGTGCTACAAAAAAACTTGAACATCCATAATTGGGTCCATTTTATAAAATTTACTTTATGGGTTACTTAAACATACATTATGGAAGAGCAAAAACTGACTTTTGTCGGTCTTCCTTTGAGCCTCAGATGTCATAGAAATTATAAATTAGATCTTTATTTAAACAACAAGCCCAAAATGAACTCTGTAGACCCACGGATGGCTTGGGTGGGGTTTCTCCGTGACGTTGACGTCATCATACTTCCGGAAATTATTCATAAAAGACAGTGATGACCGAGGCTATATACAAGCTTCACTAGATACCGTTTAAACATTACTTGATGATCGAGACTATGTAGGTGGAGTTAACGCCTGTCAATCAACAATCGGCCATAGTGGAAAAAGGGTGTCGATGAAGTTTCTAGTAAAAAATTATAGTGGTAACAACTTTGTTCAGGATAAAGTAATTTGACTGAAATTTTCAATATATTCTTGTTTCAACATCTGTTTTTGAACTTTTATAGCAAGAATGGCTAACTCCTTGTCAAAATCTCCCATAATGTATCTTTAATGTAAGAAAAGGGTCGTGCATTAAAAACCGATTGCGCTAAGAAAATGTATGGAATATGTCCATGTGATATACTAATGATAGTTAAATAGGTTAACATTATAATTGACCTAGTTTTATTGCTGGAGTAGGACTTTGGATAGCGGCATGAGTGTTGTAAAGATAACATGGATTTTTTTTTCTAACCACGGTCTCTTCGAAGACATTAACTGATTCAAAATACACTCATTTTTAGAAAAGAAATATTATAAGTTGTTTGTGAACGCATAATGACTAGTGGCAGTTTAAGTACAGATAAGTGTAAAATGTATTATTTAATATTAATGGAATAAAAAGGTTATTAACCTGGATATGTTGTGTTAATACACTCCCCATACTGTAGATATATGCCTGATGTTGCCTGACATAAATCATTAACTTGACACCACGGTCGTTTTAAATCTAACCTAACAGTACTCCATTTACTTTAATAGTAAGTTCAGGGGGACTGTACCACACACAAACAGGCAAGACAAATCTATACGGACACGACACATCATACAGACATCACAAACTCGGTCAATGCAGGGATCGGACACACGACTCTCTTTCTAGCGAGCCAACAGCCTCCCCACTTAGCCGCCGTGGTTCCTAAACAACAAGGGAACATTTCCCAAACGTTGTACAATACTATCTTCGTTGATACAATACTATTTTCTTTGATACAATACTATTTTCTTTGATTCTAGGCCCGGATCCAGGATTTTGTCGAAGGCAGGGGGAATATATTGGAGCATATATACGTTGCAACCTTGGATTGCTTGGGCGGAGTCAATGCGAAAATCATATTTATATCATCTATTAAAGAGCAGATAATATGTAAACTACAACAATCAACTATGTCACTGGGACTGACGGGGGGTGGGGCACGGCCCCCTGGATCTGTGCCTGGATACAATAATACTAATGTGAATCACGATCGGCTATGTGATACATGAAATATACATTTAAAAATGTAGGCACATTGAAGGAACATACCCAAAACTAGGTAAAAAAAACAAGTGTTACGTTAAACATTCATTTCTTTATTATACAAACTATGGAGGACGTCACCACGATTTGGACACACAATTTGTTGGTCATCAAACTGTTCATATTTTCAGTCGGATAGCACATAACATTATTGTTTAAAAATATTGTACAATAAAACCAAATAATTTTCGGGTCTATGTATGACAAATGTCTCGGTTAGCTCTGGAAAATTGAATAAAGTGGAGAGCTTTTGATTCATTGCATCACAAGATAAACCATTAATATGATTGATGTGACAGTTTTATTTGAGTTTAATATACTTACATCATAATGTACATATACTATTACTTTACTGTAGTAAAATTCCCCGTTGTGCTTCTATCATATCTACTATGATCAAAATGTAATTAGAATACAGAGCGTTGTTTTTTTTTCAAATTTATTAAACGATTTGGGAAGTAGGATTTCGATATAGGTCATCTTTCGAACCTCGTCGGTTTTCTATGGATCCCCACTTGCTCATGTCCCCTAGGTGCAACCGACTTATCAAAATGAAATCGTAACAAATGTTGGTCTCGGAATGACCTGATTTGTATTGAGTTAAACCACAGTTACCTCCCCCCACCCCGCTCTCCACCTCCCCAACTCTAGGACACGATGTCGGACATAACAGTGACTTGGTTTTACTCGGTACCAGGTTTGACTACATTAAGATATCTTACATTTTTTAGTTCCAAAAATGAGATTAACCTTGAAAATTTTGCCATTCAATATTTTTATTAGACGATAGTGATATGTTGGAGGGTCCTGTAGTTGTTACAGATTAAGCGTGTTAAGAAACATTACCGCTCTGATTCCTGAATCCATAGCCCATATAATGTTGCCTTTAACATGTCGTGAAAGAAACCACGTTTCCAGTGTTGCATACTGGTTCATGTAGTTCAATTTCACACTCGATAGTAATTTTAGATAATGTTAAATTAATAAACATGCATTTCATTTTATCAGAAGACATTATTGAATGATGTGTTCCAATTTAAAGTCGAAATAGGGATCGATATAATAATATCATGCTGTTGTCATGCGATACAAAAAGTGCAATTTAGTGGAATGACAAAAACTACTCTTTTCAGATTTAATAAAAGATAGAATTTGGCATTTTTATGTATGAATTACTTTAAGAACATATAATAATATTATCAAATTAATGAGGGTAGATTTTGTTAGTCGGGAGGCACCCTACTCCCACCCAGTTTTAATTGTTAAAATGCTGAGCCAATTAATGAAGGCAACGGTTCCAAGAGTTGTTTCCCGAAATTAAAACTATAACCGGAAATTTTCGTAATACGTTATAGAAATTGAAACTTTCCGATGTGTTCCTCCATCAAAAACTTATAAACCCTGGGCCCTGTTTCACGAAATTTTAACTAAAGATAAAATCCAAATTTTAGCAGATACTTCAATTTTGATTGGCTAAGAACTAAAATCAGTCTAATATTGTCCAATCAAATAACTAAAATTCAGATCTTATCTTAGTTAAAATTTTGTGAAATAGGCCCCAGATCATCTATAAAAGTCCCCTTTCACACTATTCAAAGGACATGTCGGGACTGCACACATATATCACCAACCGTCTTCATTAGCCCAGTCGGAGCAGAAAAGTAGGAACTCAACCCATTTCAATTCATTTCTTTTCCATCGCAATAAATGGCAATTAAAGCTATTTAAGTGTAGTTTACGAATTCAAATGATTTTAAACGTTTAGGAAGGCAAAATAAGTGTTTTACACAGATGTTATACGAGGATGTCCTAAGGACACTTGCACTCCCAAAATATTGTACTAAAAATTTTGTTTTTCTATCAGAAGACATTTAATTTTTTATTTGTACTTATATGACATTAAAACACAAACTTTATCAGTTTTCGAATCAAGGATTACGTGGTGCCACCCTTGATTCTGGCTGTATTCAGGGACTCAAGGTGCCCTTAACTAATTCCCATCTGAAAAGGATGAAATGAAGAGTTGTTTTCTTGTCAATTCTGTTTTACGTACGTCATCGATTTACGTTGATATACACGGATATCAAATTACAATGGACTCGCCCATACGTAGTATTCAAGAAAAATTAAAAAAAATATGCTATATGTTAAAAGTGCAATCCCACTAATGAAGTTAACTTGTTGAGTTGACAACACCCTCCATTGTATTAAGACAGTTTACCTACGACAGTTCGTTAATAAGCCTAACTTTTTTTTTAAAAAAAACAGAATAAAAGGAAGACATGCCTGTTGCCGTGCGTGCGGCCTATGGATTATCAGATAAATCTAGTATCATAGTGAATACAAAGATGAAATCTTGAAATACAGGGTTTATCAATAAGATCTTTAAATACAAGGTTATCAATGAAATTTTGTGTTTGAGTATTAATGTAGTGACTATAATAACCTAATATAGTCTAGTCATCATTGCCTTTATATTAGTCTTATAGCAAAGCAAATTAGATACCTATTGCTGTTTGAGAGGCGGGGGTGGATGGGGCACATGGTTTAAACATAAGATCTGTCATTGATTCAAGTGATGTGGTTCGATTCCCCTACCTGTACGCGACCAATGAGTAGTGTCACATGGTCAACCTCTAAGGCTTTCTTCATGTCTCCCAGTTTTCGTCCTAAAGCTAAAATCCCCTAAGAGCAAGCGAATTGTTGAAATAATATTGAATCATATGTTAGTCCCGAAATAACCTAGCTTGTGTGGGGTGGACCCCCTCCCCTCTTGCTATGTGGCTGAATGATCTCTACTACATAAAGATCTGACCAGTTGTAGTGAGGTCGTGTTAGGGGTCATACGAGCGGTTTTTGACCCTATGATGTCAAACATTTGATTAACCAATCAGCGTTGATATTTCTAGTGGGTTACCCACAGTTCCTTGCACCTCACACCTAAAACTCGCCGAACAGACCGTTACATTGGCTATTCCCTCACATCTTCCAGGACGCGCCTTATATATAAACTCTTCCAGATCCTTGGGTAGTAAAAACAAATAAAACGAAATTTTGAACTGCAAAAAACGAACGAAATAAGCTGGCTATTTCAATCGGATTGCCTAGTTAATAGACATTTGCAGGTTAATAGACATTTGGCAAAGTTTATGAACGTTATCGGATAGTCGCGTCTATCTAGTCACTCAATGAAAAACAGGAAGCTAGCCCCTTACAAGAGTTACGTAACACCCAAAAATTGATTTGACGATCATTTCCAAATGGTTAAATATTTGGACCTGAATTATCTATACCGGTTCCGGGGTTATACTATTTCCGGTTTCACAAAACCCTTATAACAAAGCGTCGTCGGCCTCTACCCTTGCAAAGACAGATAGTTTTTTCATACGAAAGCTGGGACTTCTCCTTTAAATTTGCCACGTCGCTTATTTTAACATCATGTCTTAGTCCGTCAACATCTTTAAAATATTCCGCTGTCATAGAACAAAACTGGACCAGCGAATAAATTAGTCGTCTGTCAAATACGCGTCAAAAAATGAACACGCGCGACCACAAACATACCTTTGTTTATTGGCTAGTCAGAGTGTCGTAAATCTGTACTACTTGATAGAACAGAGAGGGAGGAAGACCCTTTTGACAACTCCATGAACTTTTAAAATACATTAATGTTGTAGTTTTATTACATAGACAATCTGATGTGGTTTAAGTTGGTGGGGTGGTTTTTATATCGTTTTCTAATCTTAATACGAATGGTTGACTCGATTCAGGTTCTTGTAACAGCTACAAACCATAACGTTATCTCTAGCCATCATCGTACTTTGATAAAAGGTCTTCACGAGTCATCTTAATACAGCCATTCACCTTTGAAATGGTTTTATTAGTTTGCCCCTTGGCAATAGTTAAGTTGAAATTCACATCCCCATACTTTTCAATACGTTTACCCTTTAAAAAAGTATTTAGGGGCACAGCTTAACATTTCTGAACATTCATCCAAATCGTTTGAAATTAAAGCCAAGAGTGTGGTTTCCTTTTGTCAGTGCTGCAGGGTGGAGGGTCTGACACGGACAGCTATCTAGTCGTTTTGATGGGGCGAAAAACCGAGATTCCGTGTGCACATTGGCCTGCACATTAATGACCCTTGGCAGTTGGAATTCGAAATAATTGTTGGCCGTAGCGCCGCTGTCCGTAAATCGCCGAGATCATGTCTATGAAATAATATATAATATTACTAGTGCTACAATTGTTTAGAACAAAGTAGCACAAATCTTATATTGCATAACATATGGATAGAATCTAATATCATTATGCGTGGTTATAATTGTTTATTATGGAATCCAATATCCCTATGGCTAGATCGTCGAGAATCAGGTTTGAAAGAATCTAATATCACTATGGCAATAATTGTTTAGAACAAAGTAGCAAGAATCTTACATTTTATAACGTATGATAGAATCTTTATATCAGTATGCGTGGCTATAGTTGTTTATATCAAAGGAACGCGAATCTAATAAGGTATTATAGAATCTAATATCCCTATGGCTCCCATTGTTTAGCTAAAGTCGGATGAATCTAATTATATTAAGGTATAAGAGAACCTAAATGTTCAGAACAAAGTATGCTGAATCTAACATAAAATAAAGTATGAGATAATCTAATATCACCATGATCGTAACTTTTAGAATATATAGAAATAGGGTTACGTGGATACATAATGTCATGTTAAAAGATAGGTTGCCAGAAAAAGAAAAATGAACCGATCAGCAGATTCTTTCGAGAACAACGGGATATTTAGAACGGACGGACTACCAAACAGTGGCGGACGACTACAATTATTTAGTTCATCAATTCTTCCTATTGTGTTAGCAAATAATTATCAACCTGGGATAAAATCATATATAATGACCCTGCTTGATTTGTCCATATACCGGCGCTTACCGACTGGCCACAGTTCGGGGTGACTTGATTAAACCGGTGCAAGATGGTGAACATATCGATCGACGAGATAAAATTCATGTTAGTTGGGAAAGCCATCAAATACGAATAATATTAAAGCGTTAAAATTCAACCAAATATTTTGAAATTGAATTGGGGTTTCGTTAAACCACATGTTCATACGTCATTTATTTTTTTTTTTTTTGGAAACATTACTAATAAGAATTTTCTACTTATTGTGCGGTCACTTATATTGATAGTCATATTTTCATGAATACTGTTTTTATTAAAAAAAATGTTATTTAACCAATTTAATATTATAATTTTTTATCAGCCGGGTCACTTGATTTGCTCTTATACGGTAACCTGACCGGCGTACGCCATGTAAAAAAACGGCTCTCCTATCGGTGGACAAATCAAGCAGAGGTTATAAGATACTGACAATCTTGTAGACTCGAATGCAAACTTTACAAATACCCAATATTTGACATTTAAACCCTGTCTTATATGGTTGCATGATAGTCCAGACTTGATGGTAATTTTAGCTCATTTTATTGAAATGCCAGTAGATTTTGGAATTAGTAACATTTACTTGAAATATTACATTTCATAGAAAACAACACAACATGGATCTATATTCATATCTTTGTCTCGTCTGGAAATATTGTGTTCAAGATAAGGAGCTATTTATATAATTTTTGTCGTCTTTATGTCTTAAATGTTTAGACCATTTCACTTTCATTATATTGTTCAGATTGTCGTTCCACGGATTCAGTATGCATCTTACTGTTTAAATAGACTATAAAAGTAAGCTATATGAATGTCTTATATGAGAAGTGGTGTCAGGTGTTCTGAAAGGGTACGCACACCGTGATTTGTTTACGACACCAACACTACCTAGGTCTATAGTCTATAGTAATGGCCGAGACATGGATTTCTTAAACCAAAGGCTACTGAATTACTGGGTGGACGATAAACCCGGATTTATCGTTGAATAGTGATTAGCTTTCATACAAATGGGAATGGAAGTAATGATGCTTTAACTCATCACTAATAAAAACGAACTTAGCCAATTGTTTCGACCTTGATTTCATCTTGCTAACGTTACAGGCCCAGAGACGAATATATTGTCAATCATCATCAAATATGTTTTCTCTTTTAAATTGCCGTGCACAAATTGGCGTGCACATACAAGATCCCTTGGCAGTTACAATTCGATATAGGAGAAGGCCGTAGCGCCACTGTCCGGGAAAATTTATATATCACTGCCTATATATTATAATATCTTTGGTAGATATAATGATATATCTCTGGTATATATAAATATATACGTTTACCAAATGTATATAACATAGCAATTAAAGACGTCATGTCCCTGTCGGCTTTAATGATACCCAGCGTGGTGTAAGCTCGCATTCATCACCCCAGTCGGTGCCGAAAAAAAATAGGACGTTAAACTCCATTTCATTTCATCAAATGCAATCTACTAAGTAATTAAAACATTTCGCCATGTTTATTGTCGACAGTATGTCTTTTTAATGATTTGCGATTGCTGTAAAAATTATAGAGTTTTACAGCATAATTTGATCAATTTATTTTGTATTTAATAGAAATTGCCAACCACCCAAGGTTCAATTAACGAATTCTTTAAAGTAAATCTAAACCAGGGTGTATTTTTATTAGTGTAAAAACTCCCACTTCTAATCTGGCTTCTATAAGAATATAAATGAGTACTCACTCGTTTCATTGTTGCAAATTTAGAATTCGTTTCAAATAGGATATTTAGATATAAACCCTTCGGACAACTATAAATGACGCCATTGTCTTGGCTTAATATAATGTACATTGCACAAAAAATATATAACGGAAACAGCATTTAATTTATCGGAGATCACGGTGGCGGAGTGGGTAAGACGCTTCTGGCTCGCTAGTCTTGAGGCCGGGTGTTCAATCCCTGCATTGGCCGAGCAAGTTCATCCAGATTTTCCGTCGTGGTTTCACCTTGTCAGTGATGCATATACCAGTACATCTTGCATGGGTACATCGGTACATCTTGCATTGATATCATTACATTCTGCATCGATAATTCAGCACATCGTGCATGGATGGTGTGTCCTCACTGTGCCCACTTTTGATTAATCCAATTAAGGTCTAATTAGGATTAGTGTATTGAGCGGATTAGGATTAGGTGTTATAGGTAATTAGATGAAAAAAAACCCCAAATATTTTGTGTATTTTTTTTTTTATTTTTCGATGTTTTATATATATTTAATAAAAATATAACATACATGGATATATCATACATCACATTAGCACTTTATAATTTAATGAAAATATAACAATTTTCGATGTTTTATATATAAAATATGTAATAAAAGTATAACATACATGGATATATCATACATCACACAAAAACAAGATAAACAATGAAAATTTACAATGTAGTTAAACGGGCTACGCCATCGGCATACTCGAATACAGTCTTTATACCGTTCTGAAGATCTGTTTTCAGAGTTTGGAGTCGGGTTTCTAGTTGCCTGTACTTTCTTCTCTTAGGCCGTAATTTTCCGTTGGCACCTAACTGGAGAATGGTTACTTCGGAGTAAGCTTGTTTATTCTTAAAAAAGCCACCCACCAACTTAAAAATATTTGGGTGAGGGGTGGCAATAATGGGTGTTATCTTGGAATGCCATCCTTCAACATGGTTCGTTGTGCGTGGACCTTCAGTGTGGAAATATGACAGACTGACTTCTGTGTGTCCTTATAAAGACCGTGTAATGTGTAGGCTTACTGAACATTATTCATATTATATTCAAGTGTCATTTTTTGAATAAAATTCATCACTTTAACGATTACAGTGAGTTCATCTCACCAATTATAAGACTGAATATTTAGTCACTTTCAATATTTGTTTTTTTCCATCTAATTACCTATAACACCTAATCCTAATCCGCTTAATACACTAATCCTAATTAGACCTTAATTGGATTAATCAAAAGTGGGCACAGTGAGATGTAACCGCATGGATATCTTTCATGGATATCATTAAAACCGATAGGGACATAACGTCTTTAATTGCTACGTTATATACATTTGGTAAAGGTATATATTTATCTAAAGCAGAGATATATCATTATATTTACCAAAGATAGTATAATATAGGTAGTGATATATAGTAAAATTAGTAAACCATAAAGGGCAATCAATTTCAAATTTTATATAAAATTGATGCAAGAGACATATTAGCGTTACAAGGGGGAAGTCGCAAGGGGAAATAGTATAAAATCATCTTGGCCAATGCAGGGATCGAACATCCGACATCCAGGATAGTGAGCCAGTGCCTTACCCACTTAGCCACGTGACCCCCTCGTCAGTAGGCTACTATAATTATATATTTGTTTGAAAAATACAAAAATAGGGCACGTTAATGAAATATATACACGATCATAATATAAGATTCGTTTGTATCAGTAAATTCCCGATGACGATCATATAATTATCTGGATTCACCTCTCAATTTAAGTCTTAAGTATCCTTAAACAAATAGTTTAGGTCATAAAACTCTAAAAACTCTGGATCCATCTTTAAGATATTTATTTACATAACAATCCCCAAAATAGCTAAGAAGAAATGGATTAAATGTTGACACAGATTCAAGCTGGACCATCCCAAATTTCATTAAGAAAACTAGAACTTCCCTGTACTGTAGTTAACGGAGATAAATGACACCAGGGTTGCATGTCATGTAGAGTGTTAAATCTTATAGGCCTTCACAAATATAACTATGTTTCCGGGTTAATGGATCATGGTTGTTTTTGTTTGTCATGTATAATCTACTCCTATGCAATTTATTACATAAAACACTTATTCTGTTAGTTACATGTATATATATAATAAACTCACTTTAGAGTCACATATCACACTTTCTCTAGAGTCAAATATCATGCTCACTCTAGAGTCACATACCATACTGGTTCTATATTCACACACCACACACAGTCTATACTCACATATCATTCTCACTCTATATTCACATACCACACACAGTCTATAGTCACAAATCATACTCTATAATCATATATCCCACTCACTCTATATTCACATACCACACACAGTCTATATTCGAATATCATACCCCGTAATATATCCAAGTGTCACACTTAATCTACGATCACACAGTAGTCTATAATCATACATCACATTCTATAGTCATATATCATACTCTACAGTCATATATCATACTCTACAGTCATATATCATACTCTACAGTCAAATATCATACTCACTCTATTTTCATACATCATTAATTCCCTCTCTATATTCAAATAACACATGAAGTCTATGGTGACATATTACAATCTATTGTCATTTATTACACCCACGCTATATTCATATATGACACTTAAATCTATAGTCACATATCATACTCTATAGTCATAAACGACAACCACGCTATATTCATAATAAACAGTCTATAGTCACATAGAAGAAGCGGAGGTTACATTGTATGGCCCCCACCCCCCATAAAAGAAAATTTTGGAATATTTGACGGCTGCAAACACGTTTTCCTGCTATTTCAGCCCGTGAACAAAGCAACTTCAAAGTAGTGTAATGTAGCCTAATTAAACTTTACAATCTACGAAGACGTTTACAGTTGGGAGAAAATTTTAAACATTTATCTGTCGCCAACACGTTTTCCTGCTATTCCAGACAAAATTTCTTAATCCGTAGTCAACTCAGTGCAAATTCATGGTGTTCCATTAAAAGAAAAGTAAAATTTGTGTTATATTAATGCTCGATGGCAGTTAGGGACGCAAAACTAGAAATGCCCGAAGACATTTCGGGTTTCCAGACAGCAACGCCGGTTTTCTTCCAGAGGAGAAGAAGCTGAACTGACCAAGAAAATTGTGGAATATTTGACGGCCGCAAATGCATTTTCCTTCTATTCCAATCCGCAAAATTAGTGTTTTATTAGATTTCGGGCCCTTTGTTTTGCCAAGCAGATGAAATAAATTTTTATTTTCACTTTACCCGTCTGCCCCGGAGGTCAGCTTGCCCAAAAGTTAGGGAGGCAATCTGATTAAACACAGATCCAATTTCGTTTCGTTTTTTATAGTTCAAAATTTCGTTTTTACTTGTCTTTACTACTCTTGGATCTGGAGGACTTGTTATTTAACTCGTGTTCTGCCTGAAATGAGGGGTCAGCCAATCAAATGGTCTGTCGAATCGACCGTTTGACCTTTTCATGCGTGGAACTGTGGGTAGATATTACCAGCGGATAGAAATCAAAACAAAACAAAAGTAGATTTTTAAAAGCATGGCGGTCGCTAATTGGTTAATCGGGTGACTGACGTTATCGGGTCAAATGTCCCGTGCTTGATACCTGACGTCATAGAACGTGAGCTCCCACTATAATTTGTTAGATCTACATGAGTGTAGGCCATCGAAAGTATAAAAAACGAAACGAAATATAGATCTATATTTTAATTAGATTGTTAGGGAGGCAGTCCCCACCCCCGCCCACTACCCCCTGGCTCGTACGCCTATGTTCACCCGGTTTCTCGCGGCTGGTCTGCGAGCTATACCAAACCCTAGGTACGGCTTGCTGTGACCCAGGCTTAAGATATTAGTCAATAACAACACTTTGACGAAATGATTATCGCATTGAACTCTCTGTAACCCTCAGATTATGTCACACGAATAATGACCTAGTAGCATGTTCGACAATCAAAATAACATTATGCACTTTTTGCACTGTGTAATCTAATTTTGGATTATTCATGTCCATGTTGCTACCATTGTGTCAAAGCACACCCTGTGTTCTTGACTGCACCCATACTATTACTAACAAGTCAGTGCGATTTATGATGCACAAATATTTCTTAGTATGGTCTTAGCTTGATACCACCTTTATGAATCTATTATATATTTAAAACAGTATTAAGTCATTTATCATATTTGGCTTTTGAAAAACAACAAAAAACAAGAAACCTTTGTATAAAAGTATGTCTGTAATAAATATAAGTAGTTAAGACAAGAAATTGTGTCCTACATTTCAGCATGACCTTACTCACTGGGTCACCGGGGTTCCAAATAGTTAAGATATGATATGTACATATAAGGCAAATTCCGATGGATACAATTTATAGACTAATATGACTATATTAAACACTTTCAAGTACAGAATTTGAAATATAATGCCAAACAACCGTTTATTACACTCGGCAAATCTCGACAGATTCCGGAACGTTCTGGAACCTACATCTAGTCTCGGCTGTATGACAGTAAGTGATATGTACCTACGCCCATACATTTACGATGCGGCTACCGGTTTACTTTAACAGGAAAACTTGACGCTATTACAAACAAACAAGACACCATGGACGCAGCCATGTTTCATTCGGGACTTTTAAAGTAGTTCCAAGACATCATGGGCGGAGTCATGTTTCATCCTGGACCTTTAAAGTAGTTCCAATATGGCGGAATACGTCATACAGCCGAGACTAGATGTAGGTTCCGAAATCTGTCGAGGATTGCCGAGTGCCGTTTATTACTATATTGTCCCTGGGAAGCCGCGGTAGCCAAGAGAATAAGCTGATGCTTGCGCCCGTTTCTGGGGTTTTGGGGGGTTCGCTCCCGGTGTTAGCTGAAAAAGTTCCTCTGGATTTTGTGACGCGGTTTCCCCCTGTTGGTGATGCAGGACGAAGTTGGAATTCGATTAAGAGTAGGTCGGCAAGCTGATGTCGGGTTAGAGCTTCTCTAACTGTATACACTGCAAGAAGTATGCCTGTTTCAATTAACCCAGTCGGTATAGAAAAGTAGGACGTTAAACCCCATTTCGTTTGTAATACAACTGCCCCATACACTTTCCACTATACTAAAAACATATCTGTTACCAAATCCATTGATATAACTGACCTATATCAAAGCGACGTTATCCGTCCGCCGAGCTCGTTTAGCAACGTATAGCTCGCACATTGTCAAATTTCTGTTCAATTAATTTTGTACCCATTCCACAAAAGACAGTTCCGCCTAGGGTAAGCATACCCTGTCTCGTGTTAGTCCATTCCCTTTACTGCAAATTTTCTGTAATTTGACTATCTAATATAAAATATATCTGAATAGTACGGATATATATTTCCGGGAATTTTTACATGGACTTCTAAAGCATGCAATACCCGGTTCGTCGCAGCGGTCTCTGATGGAGATCCGCTTAGTTTAAACGGTCTATGGACCAGTTAATGAGCTGGCGGAGTGTTATGGAATCAATTATCTCCAGTTATATCTAACCCCCATCCCAATCAACAGAGATTAGATAACAGATTATTGTCTGACCCCAATATGGGAAATGAAACAGAATTTAGTTTAACGTCCTACTAGGGTGGGTGGGGCTGGCCGAAAGAGTGCCTGTCTAACTTCATGGGTTTTCTCCGGGTCCTCCGGTTTCCTCCCAGTGCTGGAGACCCTTACCAACAAGCGCATTATTGAAATCATATCGAACAATATGTTAGGCCCGAAATTACCTATTTTATGTCAAGTGGAAGTTTAACCCCATTTCTCTCTCTACTACCACTGGGCTAATGTAGACGGCCAAATATTGAACATAAATGTTTATTGCGTTGCTGACGTCGGCAAATTTGACCGGAGGCGTTTAGATATTTATGTGGAGTAAATGTACAAATAAGGCAAAGTATAGATATATTGTTATATTAAGATACAAAAAAAAACATTACTCAAGACCCGACTTAACACGTTTATACCGTTTGTCTAGGTCAGTCGTAAAAGTGTCTCTGTTGTTTGCCACTAAATTGAAGATCTGACACATCCCGTATATCGCCAAAATTGGATGCCGAACGGAATTGAGCAGTTTTTGTTCCAACTTCCATAATATTATAGTTTGGGAGAATGTGTTATGAGATTTGCCTCTTATGCAATCCCCCCTTTAAAGGGACAATAACACTTATTCTAATTCTAATAATAACCTTATTCTAAGAACTAAAGTGTCCTACTTGTTGTGTAAATTATCCATTACATCCTATTTTACTTGCCCGAGGGGGGGGGGTCGAAAACATTTTTTAAAATCCAAGTAATATTTGAAAAGGTTTACGTTAACCTTTTCACATCATGTAGTTGAATTTGTCCAATTTTTTAAATTAGGTGTGTCAAGATGAAATTTGTATCATCAATTAATTAGAATAATATTGTAAAATAATACAGTGTGTTGACCAGAATAAAGATTGGGACATATTATTCAGTTAGAACAAGAGTGGTATTGAGCCTTTAAAGTTTGTGGACGGGATGTTATGAATAATTTAATATGGCTAGGCGGCACTTTTGTTGGTAACGTGAATGACCGGTTTATATGTCTATCTATTGTAATATATCATTTTCACAGCTAAGTGCTCTCTTATCAAAAAATGAAACATTTCTCAATGAATATTTGTAATGCCTTCGTGATATATTAGATTGGCCGGCGACAATCTTTTGTTTCAGAAGGAAAAAGACGAGAAAAATTTGTCTGTTATTAATATCACGTTTAACTCAGGCATTATGCTACACATCAAATAATTGTATTTTAAGAATATTAAAGATACATTCCCGCGAAAGTATTTATCGAATGGAAGTATGGCAATGAACGTGTAGTAATGTCGGTATGGAACGTACAGATGCCCATTCTTATTAGAAAATACTGGATTCCATGAGAAAACACCAATAGGGTGTGCATAAGACAGTATTTAAGTGTGTTCCTAATAGAAAGCCGGTCTTCCCGTGTGATGTAAGAGGATGTGTTGATCATATGCCAATCGGTTGTGAGAACATTGAGATAACCAAACATCCAGTAGTCCCTGTGATTGCGCGGTGGAAAAGAGACCGTCTGGGGATAACCCAGGAATTTACCTAGGTTTCCATATTTATAGTAAATGCCACACACGTGATATACACGCTTATAAAAATTGCTTGTCTCTTCATGGAGTAGTTTTCCTTCGATTAATATGTTTTCAGATGGATTTGGGGCAACTTATTTACGTCCACTTCGGGACTAGCATATGGCAGGACAGGTGATCCTACTCCTAAGCTCGAATATTCTAAACTATACATGTTCAAAACGCTGTTGACACATAAGCCGAATCAATCGTAACCGAATTAGTGGACACACTAGGCGAATTCGTCGCCCGATACACCACATGATCATTGGCAGCAACCATATCCTCTCGACATCAGTGGTGATTGGCTGATGAATTCTAAAAATCGGGCGAATGCAACGGCGATTCGGACACACTAGTTAGGCGAATATATTCGGCCTAATAATCTAACGTGTTTGATTCGGGCGAATGACTTCTAGTAACTTCATAAAGACTGAAATCTGTAATAGCCATCAAACTGTGGAGAACAGAAAACAAGTAAAATGTCAGTCTGCTTGAGCCTTTTCCTTTAAAACGGGACGACATTAAGTAAAAACAATATACATGTCTATGTAGACCGGTATTTGTTAAATAACACATAAGGATTTTATGTGGGAGTTACTAGGAGAATAGGCCTACGAACTGAAGTAAAATAATCAGACGTTGACGTTACAAGTGTCCAGACAAATGTACTGAAGTAAGGCTATTAATTAAAATTTACAGACGCCTTGACTGTCAGTTTTAAAACCAATCTCGTTTGTTTTTATGAATGACGTTTCCTGCATTTAATACGCACAGGAAAAAATAAAAATGAACTGCACCAAGATGCGTGCATATAGACTATATATATATATATATTATAACGTGGTGTAGTTTTACAATACTTCTGAATTTATCCCACACATGCACAGAAATGGAATCTTTACATAAAGAAGCTATTAATTATTATGAAAATAAACGATTTCAACTTTTTTGTAATCTTCCAAACAATTTGGAGCATATAGCAGCCGAGGAATTTAACGTATACGCCGATATGATAGTCGTCTATCCGTTATGCAAATCGTGTGATTAATAGCGTCATGACACGTGACAAAGTATGGCGTTGTCTTTCCAACCACGTGGATTTTGATTCCTGCATGATTTACAGTTGAATACGCCTTGTTGTGAAAAAAAATATAACTGAAGCGATTTGTTGTAATTTTTTAGACATTGAATTATTTCAATATAAGCGTATATTTACATGATGAGCGAGTTTCTCTCTCTTTGTTCAAGAAACATGTTATTGTTCTTGTTCAGGGCGATAGTCTTCTAAAAATACGCACGTGTGCCTGTGTCCAGCGTTTATTCTCTGGCGAACCTTTTTTTATTGGCCAATCGGGATATGATTGGTATCACATGATCTTAAAATGTCTGCCTCCACTGCCGATGCGAGGAATCTAACCTAACTCCTGTCCAACGAGCCTTTACCGGTATTCTGCGTTTTATTTTTTATTAAAAAAATAGAAAGCTGCAACAGCAATCTTATGATTTCGGCGATTTGCCATTTAGAACAAGTCACATGTTCGACGTAATTTAAAAGAAAAAGAACCTACTATAATCTGCCTTTGTTCAAAATTTCATTGTTTGAATAATAAGCTATTTGAACAGAGATTAACCCCCATAGACTTGATCGGTATATAATCACTGTTTTCAACGATTATGCATCGTTCTGCTCACGTGTGAGATCCTAACTGTAAATGATATAATATTTTGCAGAATTAAGACTACACACAGAAACACTATTCTATACGTCAATCAGCATCTGATTTTTAAGTCTAATCCCTTTATGCACATCACGGTTAGCTTCTTATCACTTTTTAATGAGTACGGAAACAAAACGCATGCTTGTTATAGTTATGTATCTGGGGCATGTTGTTAGGATTGAGAGAGAAAGGGAGAGAGAAAGAGTTAGTGAGGGAGATTTAACTCCACTCTATACAAACTAGGTCAGTTTGGAACTAACATGTGCTATGAGAGAAATTTTGCAAGGATAACGCCCTCTAAACCGTCTCTTCATCGAATTCCAATTGTCAAGAGTTCTTTTACGCGCATGTCAACGATTACACATTGAGACTTTGTTTTTATCGTACCTACTTTAGCAATGATGATCGAGGCTATAGGCCGAAATTTCAATCGCTTAATTCTCGGTCCATAGTGGGTCAATTTGATTGAAATTTTCAGCAAATTCCGTTTACATTGTCTATCTAATCTTCCATAATGTATCTTTAAAGGTGCACTCTTATTATTTTTCTAAAAAGAAGTTCATCATCTTCAAATTAGATTTGAGACACATAAATTGACCGGTTGCTGAAATATCAGCTATTCATATGCAATATAGATCATCGTATTTATATACGTAATCCCTTTCAAATTGAAATAACACAGAGTGAAGGGGTCTGATACGTCACCAATAGAATTCGTATCATCATCATTAAACATCCTGTATAACATAGCGATTTATAGCCTACAATATTAAAGAATATGACAAAAGATGTATAGAGATTGCGAAACATCCGCATTGAATTAACACCACTCTCCCTTGTTTGATTATCAACTCCGGGTGCATCTCTATCCTGGTGCAGCTACATCTGAATTTGTTTTGGAGATGCCGATTATTATAAATCACATAATTCGTGTATATCAAATAGTTTCATTTAAAATACCCTTATAAGAAACTCATTAAAGGTACTAAACATCTTTGATATACATGTAGGTTAAAAAAAAACCAACATTTATTGGGCCATTATTATGTGTTATTTCGATCAGTGATGGTTTTAATTGGGGCTTGCAGTAGGAGGGAGGGGAGATAGGGGTTGAAAAACCGAAACCTAGTGTACATTTAAGAGTATGCCGTAGCAAAATTTCTCTCATAGAACATTCATGGCGTATCCTCGTCTTCATCAGCTCAGTCGGAGCAGAACAGCAAGACGTTAAACCCGTCTAATCTAGGCGTTTCTATGAATAATATGGAAACGCCACAGTCCGGGCATAACTTTCCCCATAGCACATTGGTGGAGAACGTGTCTTATAATAAGGTAGATAACTGTAACAATCTTTCAAATGTGGATGCAATAGGCCGTGATGTGAAATTTCTAGCAAGCTTGCTTCTGTTGCTCCATCCCGACGATTTTCAGGCGGAAAACAAACTACATAATCTAATTCTTCTAGTATTACTTTGTATTTCCACACAACTTTTCTTTTATCAATTCTTTGACGTTTGACAGAAAACGTCAAAATAAAAATGGGCTTACTTATCAATGTGCGATGGTATTTGAATTTCGCGGTGATTTGGTTTTAATAGATCACATGACAAAGCTCACCAATCAGACGCACACGACGAAAGGTCAACGGGTCGTGTAGAGTGAAAGTCACCGGTTTGTTTACGTTTTGATAGTAAACAAGCGGAAGAATAACTAGAACTGTATACTCCGTGTAGATTTTGTTTAAAACACCGATGTAAAACCGTTTACTGTGAGAAACTGGGAAAAATCTAGGGTATGTGCTAACCAGTGGATCAAATTAGATGGAAATATTGATATGTTGGACAAAGAATTGCAGGAATGTGCAGACAAAACTCTCTCTGCTCTCATTCTAACAATACAGACTTCTCACATACATTACCAACGTAAAAAAACCCCAACAACTGTGTATGAATAAAGAACTATGTTTAGAGCAGCTAATATTTTACCAGCGAAATAAGAAAAAGAATAATAGGTCTGGTTAATTTGTTAAGGGGATCATTATCTTAACATTTTCCAATTTTATTGCAAATGCAAGTTGATGAAGATATTCTCCTATTCCTAAATGTATGACAACTCAGACCAAGACAAAAGACCACTATGGCAATGACTGTGTGTCACCATTGAGGTGAAATACCATGTGCATTACTTTAAAGTTGCCTTACTGTATCTGCAGAAATTTATGCCCTTCTTGTTTAACTCAACTGTAACAAATGACAGGGTTAGGTTGACTATAGAGACCAAGAACCAAACAATATTTTCTCTGTGGATGCAAATCAGGCTGCATTAGCTACAGATAGTTGTATTTGTTACAAGTGAAAGCTTTCTAGTATGGATTTGTGAAAATTGTTTGAATATGAAAGTGACAGTCAAATGATATTGATGAAATTACATGATTTTTTATGAATAGTCCTACACCTGTATGTATTTTTGTAAGCGGTTTGGACATTGGTGTGCATGTAAAAAGACCCCTTGGCAGTTGGAATTCGATATAAGAGTAGGCCATAGTGCTGTGCCCAGGAAAAATTTCCCTCATAATAAACTGTATAGCGCACGCCCGTCTTCCTTAACCCAGTACATGTATATAGGAGCTACAGATAGATGTATTTTTTAGAAGTGAAAGTTTTCTAGTATGGATTTGTGAAAATTGTTCAAATATGAAAGTGACAGCCAAATCAAATTGATGAAATTGTGATTTTTATGAGTAGGCCTCAACCTGTATACATATGTATTTTTGTATTTTAAACATGTTTTACTTAAATGTACTGTACATGTCGATAAATGTTCATATCATATTTAGCTATTTTAAGTTGACATATATGTTTTTATTTTCCTTTTTTATTCCAATTCAATTCAGACGTGGTTTCTCCTTGTCAGTGGTGCAGGCAGAGGGGCTGACAAGGTACAAGGACTGCTGTCTAGTCGTTCAAATGTGACGAAAAACCGAATTCCTGTGTAACATTGGTGTGCACGTAAAAAGGTCCCTAGGCAGTTGGAATTCGATATAAGAGTAGGCCATAGTGCTTGTGCCCAGGCAAAATTTTCCTCGTAGTACACTGTATAGCGTACATGTACATAAACAGCAGAACACTAGGACGGCGTTTAACTCCATTTCATTTCTTATTCATATTACTGGAACCATTTTATTTAGTTAACTGTTTGTTTTTCTCTTATATGTACTTTTCTTTACTGGCATATATCTTTTAATTTTGTACAGTGTATACGGACACAAGATCTGATCTGTGTGTAAATACATGTAGTCTGTGCGGTTTAGCCCCCCCCCCCCCAAAAAAAAATTGATGATTTCTTAGGAGTATTCTTAGCCGGCCACATCCTCAGCCCCTCCAAAAAATTCTATACCCCCCCCCCCCCAATTTTATGAGCTGGCGACGGGCCCGATTCTGTGGATATAAAAATCTGAAAAGCAGATTAGAAACCATTCTCCAGTATTAATACACTATATAAATGATGTTATTATTATTATATACATTTTTCATTAAAGATACATTATATAAGATTTAGATAAAGAACTAGCCATTCTTGCTATAATAGTTCAAAAGTAGATAATGTAAAATGAATAATTTGAATGAATAAATTTCATTCAAATTACTCTATTGCAAGCAAAGATATTAGCCTTTAAAGGTTTGGCAGTCATGTTCAACAATTTCAACCACTGTACTGTTTGATCAAAGCTAAGTCACGGTCCTCCATATTTGATTAAATCAAAGTATCGCTGAATCATTTTAATCTATTTAATATCGGAGAAATCTCATGCCATCGAGTGTTGTTGTGGAATACTGTATGAGGAAGTATATAAAATTGCATTCATTTCTTATTTTTTAGTACTGTATTTCTTTCTATAAAATAAATGTATACTTATTTGACATCTCTTATAATATGTCTTTATTGTTTTGTTTTTTTTAAAAAACAAGTATAATTGCATGTTCAGGGTTGTTAGGTGAATCATTATTAATATTCTGTTGTATCAGTGGGCTCATGTAGATAGTATTTTTTTTTTTTTTTTTTTCTCAACATTATATATAATTATTATACCGAACCAGTATTTCAATCATGCCAAAAACGTTTTCATCTGTATACTATATTTATATTTCTTTTGCATATTGTTTTATTGAAATAAAATGGAAAAAATACTTTTTCCAGGAAATATCACATTCATTGATACAATTTCGCTTTTGACCATATTTTTTCCGCAAATCACGGGCCAGCCGTGTTCACGGTGTCAGCACAACATTTATCTGATGTTATTGTCCCGTAATTCAGGCATATTTGCAGAAAAATTCTCTCATACAAATGTAAACAAGCCAACGTGTTCCGTCTCGTAAAAGGTATTCCCTGGTCTATTTATGGCTATTGACCCCTGACCTAATGACGTTGATTGCTTTTATGGTTTCTGATTGGCTTAGAATATGATTTCTTCGCCATATTATGGCTACACTTGACAAATATAGTCCGAGGCGTAATTCGAGTGTTGGTCTGATTGTACAAAACATCGCAATAGAAATGTGTACTACAGTGACGACTTACTTGTTTACTTGTGCAGCAAAGCGTCAGATTTTCGCCTGGAATTTGCTGGGACAAAATGAAACGATTTTCGTGGCTAAATCACAGCCTACAAGCATCAAAATGTGTAAAAGGGTGGGGACCATTTATTAAGACATTTTCCATTGGTCACTTAAATTTTCAAAATGGCCGCCATTTTCCAAGAAGGTAGCCATTTTCAGTATGTATCACATAATTTTACATATTGGACCGATTGACATGAATTTGATATTACTTTCCGGTGATTTGAATCTTGAGAAAGTCGAACTTTTAACTTTAACTTCAATAGCCCCGCTGTGCCTTTGTTTGAAACAAATAATACAAAAAACACAGGTTATTTGCTAGAATATTTATTATGATTGATGCCCCAGTACAAAAGTAATAATCATCTTATTTGCACTTTTATAGAACTTATGATATATACCAATTGATATATTATATATATAAAAATACATATAAAATCGATAGCATCTGTATCGTCTATGACATTCTGGATAACATGGCCATGGATTACATGAATATATAATAGCTAGCAAAATTATTTCGCCTACGTGCATTGTGCATTGTTTATCAGTATAAACATTATTGTCATTTATAAACCGAACACTTTATCTTACAAGTCCCCCAAGAATATAAAAGATATAATAACTATTAACTTGGTTACAATCAAGTGACAGTATTCAACTTGCAGATACTTATCAATAAATTACAAATAGGAGGTTTGTTTATGAATTTTCCATAAGGAATCATTAATGGCGAGAATTGAGCAATTGGGTGCCCTCACAGTTCAAAGGGGAAGTGGTATCAGCTACTTCGTCACGAACACGTCAGCCATTTTCTAAACATCCGACTGACGGATGCGGGTCAGTTCATCCCACGACCGTTTCACCCCGGGCTGTTTCATAAAATATTAAAAACACGTAATACTTGTTTTCTAACTTGTGGGATGAAATGACCCCTGTAATTTTGGGATGAAACAGCCCGGGGTGAAACGGACGTGGGATGAAACAACCTGCTCCCAACTGGGATGCGCGTCACATTCTGAGAGAACCAAGATTCTTTAACCCCCAATTCTTAGTTTCACAATCAAAGCCCTCCACTGTGAGAAATGTTTCGTTATATTGTATTACATTAATATTTGACCATGCGTAGAAATGATTATTTGAAAAATGACAAAAAGAGAACGAAAACACTTTGAACCAATCTCGTTTGTGTAATTAAACAATTAACTTTCTCGAAATGATCTCATAAATGTTATGTTATTGTTAAACAATGAGTATTACCCGTTGACTCCCCAATCTCTACACATTTAAAACAGATGAATGATGTATTTCACAGCATTTAACGGGAGAGCATAAAATTATTTTAAGATCTGTTTAAGACATTTATTGATTGTGGTGTGCAGTATGTGTACGATATTCCACAAGAATTATTACTTAAAGAATCGATTCTAGATATGTTTCCGAGAATAAATTGTGTGAAAGAGAAAGGCTGTCAGAAACCGGTAGAGCTAAATCCCGTGCATCAAGTACAATCTAAACCTATACAAAACACCAGTTGGGTAGAGTACTTGATAGGCACGTTTATCAGGTCACACATAATAAATATAGACATTAAAGGCCTTAATCGACTTACACCTTTTTAGTGTCGTGTGCTGAAATTTTCAGACAGAGACTATTACGTATACCACTTTCAGTGCCGGACTAGTGGGGCAAAGGCCCACCTGTCAGGAAATTGACGAAGGCCCACACAATTACGCCCGAAGTGTCCTCTCCTCTCCTTCCGTCTTTCTCCCCCCCCCTTTCTTTCTCTTTTTTTCTTTCTCCTTTTTCTTTTTTATTTACAGTCTTAGGCCCACTTTTTTTAATGAACTTAGGCCCACCTGTCACGGCGGGTAGGCAGGTGGGCCCATTCCGGAACTGACCACTTTGCTTAATTTCCATTTAAACTCACATGGAACAATGTATTTACGCATATTTTTAAATAAAAGGACCACAGCCCAGTCTCCAGACTATTTTTTTTCAAAAACTTACAACAAATCTTGATGCATGAAGTGATGGATGGGAGAAAATCACAGTTCTTGTCCAATTGGCCTTAATATTATTAAGATGTCGACTCTTTACCGCTTTCGTTGACCTGAACGCTTTCTACATGTGGTAACGTCTTGCTTAAAAAGGCAAAGGCATTTATAAGGTCCACAATAGAAATCTTGAGATACACAAACTAGAAGTAGCAAACTGTTATAAACATGAAACCTGTCTTTATAACACTGTTATCCTTCCGCCTGAAAACCACGAGATTACATTAAAATGCAGAATAGACAATAGGCTTAGTGATATGGACTTTATCCATGTCAGGAACATTCACGAGCACCAGTTGATGTATGTCTGTGTTTAAATGAATGAACTGCTAGTTAATTAAATTTTACATTAAAATTAGATTGTCAGTTATAAACAACAGTCTCTGGGGAAGAATTATATCATTGAACAATATCTGAATTCGACAGGCTTTAAGCAAATGCAATAAACAAATTCAGTCTTCGTTCGTCCATATGTGGTTGGCGTCTTATTCTCAGTTTGTATTTAACTCTGGGCTGTTTACATAATTTTATTGTTTTTGGACCCCTTGATTTTCGATTTGTTATTATGGTTCCTTAGAATTTGTTGATATTGTTGTTTGCAATTTTCATAGAACTGTTTGTTTTCCAATCGTTGTGATTATTGTTTCCGGTTTGTTATTGTTGGTATTCGCTAATGGTACTGCCGGGTTAATATTTGCTGTTGTTATTGTACTTTTGGTCTTTGATTTGTTGTTAATGTCGTTTTAGTGCCAGGTGAGTGTCTTGGTCAGGAACAGCGATTCGTTGTTCTGATGTGACCATGCGTGTGCACGTTGGCCTGCAGAAGAACGAACCATTGACATTTGGCATGCAATTGTTGCCCACGCAAATTGTCCGCCGGTTTCATTCATTCATCTCTTACTGCCTTTATTAACAATTCTCATTGTCAATCATTTCCAGATTCGCGTTTTAACAGTTGATGCAAATCCAGACAATGTATTCTTCATCTACGGTATTATAGCATAACCACAATATCAATAATTAGAACATAACTCTTGTGGTTATTCGCTTGATAAATATATAATTATTGCTCAGACAGTAACATAATTTGTGCTTTTTGATTTATCGGTATAAAGAAACGGTATTTACCCCAGACACAGCGACTGAGAATCAAAATAATTGTTTTTATTGAAACTATTCCCACGAGAACTTAGCAATTTTAACGAACATGGCAAAACCAGGCAAGTCTAGATGATGCTTGATCAGGAGTTCGGTCACCGTCTTCGATGAATGTGTCTGCTATTTCAATCAGGCAAGCTTTAGCAGTTGGGGGAAACCGGGCGACCCAGAGAAAACCTCCGAGGCTGAATAGGCGACCCCACCCCTAGTCACGTATAAATGGCAAATTGAAACTACACGACTTGACTCAATAACAGGCCTTCTGATCCATTCGGCCACCCAGCCCTGCGCATCACAGTAAAGGTTGAAAGGCCACATCGTAGTTTTCATGGCACCCATTTTGCTGTCCTGGCAAGTTTATTATAGGAATCAGTTTTATTTTGATTTAATACGATGACTTTTATTCAATATCAATATTTTAGACCCGCATGATCTTCTTGAGAAGTGTATTTTGTATTATACATAAGCTTTGTTTCAATTCTTATTACTGATTGCAACAAACTTATTCACACTAAAAAGTATAATAATATATGGAATAACAATTACTAGTTTATATGCATGTCAAGACGAGTGTTGCAGGTTAATGAGCTGGTAATTGTCATTCCATATATAGTTTTTAGTGTGTTACTTTTCAATTACTAAATGCCACTCAAAGAACTGTACTTTCTTGATGAAGGTGGTTATTTTATATTTATTATCCATCTTATATGATTAGAATAGAATTGGACATATTTCTTGGGTATATTGCTACACTTGTTCAAAATACTTACCCTTACCTTACTTTTGACTCACCAAATTTGTTTCCGAATGATGTATTTGTTAAAATCTTATTATAGCAAAATGTCAGCTACATAGGAATCTTTTACATTAAAATATGTCAGATATTTTTTAACATGCAAAGGTTGCTAATGCATATTGTCTATCCATTATCAAGATGGGTGTTTTTTTTCCGTCATATTTTTTTTTCTGTATTCAATTTTCTCATAATGAAAAATATATTCCTGGCATTATCTGGGACTTTGGCAATTATTTACATTGAGTTAATGGGTATTCCAAGACAATTACAATCTGTGACATTTTCCCAACATGTCTGTGTAGATTATTAATTTCACATCCGTTTAAAGATGCGGATTGTCATTTGACAAAATCGATTTATGCAAATGCTTTAACATGCATTATGCATCTGTTACTTCAGGGTTTTCATTATTTCTTAAATGTTACCTAAATTATTAATTAGCTATTAATTAATTAACTTATCAAGACCATAATTAACTCTCTGTGCGATTGTAACCTTGTGATTTGAATACGATTTAGTGGATTACTAACGGTAGTAATGACGATCGCGGCTACTTGAATTGCTAATGTCTTGGCTTAGAGGGAAGCAATTTGACTGGAATTTTTATCTATTTTTATTTATTATAGTAAGAACTGTCAGCTCTTTTTATTATTTTACCTAATGCCTCTTTAATCCATGTTGTTGTTCTTGGTGTTTAACGTCCGCTTCCACCGAAGGTGCTTTCGCAGACAAGTCTTATTTTTCATTTTCATTATCTTAGCGCACGCGCAGGGGTCTTTGCTGTGGGAGGAAACCGGAGTGCCCGGAGGAAACCCACGAGGTTGAGAAGGAGCCCCTATCTCCATGCCACATACGCTCACAGCAGGGCTCGAAACCACAGCCGCAAGCCAGAGGTGACCGGCCAGCTAGAGGTCGAAGCTCGGCACTCTAGACCACTAGGCCATCCCAACCCCCCTCTTTAATCCATGCTAAAAATCTACTTAAATTGATCAGTGATTATTTAATTAAGAAAACAGAATATCAACCGTAGATATTCTCCGAACATGGCTTCAATATGTACCAACTGTAAAGGATGCAGAATTGTGACAAGTTACCAATTCGTAATATCTTTATAAATACTAGACGGAACTTAACCATTTTTAACCGATATTACTTATTGTTATGTTCTTCCTTACTATTCCGTACAAATTATTCCGTTCTTTTTTTAATGTCATGGGAGATTTTCAAGACACGCTATCGAACCAATTACAGTACCTAATGAGTTTATAAGAATTTGCTGCATACCAACATGAATGAAATCGGATTTTTTTTCCCTTGAGTTCGTGCCTTCATGATCCTCAAACTGAGCAACATTAATGGTCGTTGTAGATTTTTCAATTACAAAATGATACAAAATTTAACGTATTTATCGACAGTGCCTCACCCGCGGTCCAAATCCGGTCCTGTCTTAAACAACTGTTATTCATTTGAGATAGAAAGAGAGTGTAACTTCATATTAAGGATTACGATAAAAGCTCATGTAATCACATTGTCTTTTATTGACTATAGAATTACACTTGTGTCTATTTTCAGACAAACTTAGTTGGTCTGTTCCCTGTATAATTATGGGCGTGTACGTTTCTCAATCAGTATTCTGCATTTATCATTCATTTAAAGGCCGCATAGATCTGAAGCCGCGGTGACTCAATGAGTAAGTCGTGGCTTGCTACCCGGGAGGTCCTGTGTTCGATCCCGGTGTTGATAATCAATTATCTGCCTAAAATAATTGAACGGAAGTTTATTTAGAGTCGTTTTCTTAAATTATTTTGTCGTTTGTGATTCAGCCGTATTAAAATACACCCGTGTTGTCTTGTTGGGTATGTTTTCCCTGTACATTACCAGATTTAGCTCGAGACCCTAGAGAACACGAAATCGTATACTAATTTTAAAATATTCACGGTGCCTTAAATATTAGACACCAACATGATAAGATACAAGAACAATATTGATTGAAATGAGCCGATATTGTATTCTAATTCATGTTTTATTTCGTTACTTCCAAGAAATTATATAAGGTTAATGTTTATACTGGGAAATCACTACAGTCTGGTTCGCCATAAAGCGGATAACGACATGGCACCCATTAAAATTATAATGTTCGGAGCATTTGTGTATAATATACACAAGTGTACTTTTTGGACCCTACTCTCATTTGTTTGCAATAGGTAGGGTATACTGTAAGTACAGGCGCTACAATTGGAATAAAATCTAAATCAAGGCTCTCTGTATTGGCACATAACTTAAGGAATGATATCATACAAATGATGTCATTGAGTTAAATGGCGTGGTTTCGAGTCAAATGTCCAACCCCGTGGGTTTTCTCCTGGTCCTCCAGTTTATTCACACAGCTAAAGACTCCTGCACGCAAGTGAATTATTGAAATAAAATTGAATCCTAATTATATGTTAGTCCCAAAATGACCTAGTTTCTGTTGAGTTTTCTCTCTCCCACAAACGATGAACTGACAGACATTAACTCCACGTTATTTATGCACAAATAAAAGTTGTTTCTGAAACAGTTGTTTTCCCCCGTCTTCCATTAGCCCAGGTTAGGTGCAGAAGAGTAAGACGTTAAACCCCATTTCATATCAGTTGTTTTTCCCTCCAACATGGACTGTTGTCGTATATCTGGGGACGCATAGATTGGAGTGCCTTTGCACACGCAAGGTTTAGCTCTTGGGGTTTTTCAGTCTTTAACAGATACCAACAACATCAGTACCATCTTCGTGTTACCTTTGAGACTGTGTAGAAATTTGGCTCTAGTTTGTTCAGGCAGTCCACGCGGTGACGATTAAGGGTGGAATAATGGAGACCCCCATTAAACGCTAATAATGACGATACTCGTGGTAATGGTATAACGAACTATAATGAAATAGAAGCTCTAGTCTACTTCCTTGTTCGAGTCATCGTCCTCTGACTATGTCGTATTATTCCCCAGTGTCATAATATATAATATTTATAGTATAGAAATTGCTGACGTAGCACTAAAAGACTATTTCCTCTTCGCGCATTACTAAATTCTGTTCAACCAATTGACGACTCCATTTCCTGGCGCCAATCAATGGATTGATCCGCATTGATAGAAAACCGTAGTGGCAGTACTACTACGGTGAATGATACATTATTCGATTGGTTCATACTTAGTGAAACAGTGATGGCATCCCGGCAATTGTCCTTATTGATTGTCACTTATCTATATTAAGCCTTGGCCAAGCTTCGGGTTACATGTCAATCATTCGATTTATCGTCTGCTATTCGATTACAGAGCCATCTAGCGCGATAGTATTACTGCTGTAATTTAATCATATATAGTTTAGTTTCGTACGATTTGATATTAACCTATTCGTGGGGTATATTACTTTCAGGATTATAGGGAAATAATGAAATGGTATATGGTGATATGACAGTTCAAATCCTTGGCTTGTTGACAATGATTTTTAGAACCATTTATTTGAAGTCATATGAGATTAACTGATCCATTTCTCAGATCTTCAAAGCCTTTTCAAATGAACATCATTTCTAACTTTGTGACAGCTTTTTACAGAAGGGTCGTATTCCCTGTTTGGAATGGCTTTGTCCTTGATCTTGATGATCAATGCAAAATCTGACTAAATCTTTCAATAAACCCACCCAGAATATTTATAAGAACACCAATTTTGATACCAATTGATTGTTGCGTGATAGATTCGAAGCAATCAAATACGTTTTGCATGGGGTTTATTCATAGTTTGGTTATTTCACTTCACAAAAACTTAAATGAGATTTGTTTTAAGTTTGGCACAAGAGTATGCCATGAGCCTTTGATAAATGGGATATATCTAAATTGTAAGTAACATGTCAGTTATTACCAGTAAACGATTGATTTATGTTAGACAGAATGGCATCGGTCTGAGAAGGGAAGGTTTCAGAAAGAGCAGATATCACCGCTTCGAATATAATGATCTATTCTCATTTAAAGTGACAGTTTCATATTTTCTAAGAGAGTCAAAACATATTTATTTCTATGTCTTTTGCTCAAAAGGTTGTCAACTCACTATTATTATTATTATACGATCATGGGCAATATTTCAGGGAGGTTTAAATCGCTGACACAGACAATAATAACACAATTACCTCCCTTGTTTTCCCATTCCCCTCCATGCAAAGGCGATCTTCAAACGTTTGAATTTGAAGTTGAAAATGATATTTTTGCCAATTTCTCAACTGGCAACAGTGAATTATAGGATTAATAGGATTATTCTTTAACAAGGTAGGCCTGTTTATAGATACCATCTATTTTAAGGCTTTATTTTAATATATTTTAAAAATATAACTAAAAAATATGAAATTGCCGTTTTAAATATGCATTTTGTAGGTGTTAAATATGCCTATTACAGATATTTTTTGGGTCTGAAATGTTATATGAATTATTAGTTTGACATTCATTTCTCTAGATCTCGGATGGTCGTGATTTTCAGT
The DNA here is from genome assembly GCA_948474765.1 of Patella depressa. Lineage (NCBI taxonomy): Eukaryota > Metazoa > Mollusca > Gastropoda > Patellidae > Patella > Patella depressa. The sequence continues at coordinate 55,714,600 of OX419719.1, forward strand.
GGATTAAGAAGCGGTCCCCATTTAATGATTTAATTTTAAAATAGATAATCGAGACCTTGTTTATTATTGCAACAATGGTACTTGACAATCGAGACTATGTTGTGAACACTTAAAACACTGATAATATATTCATTTTTCATAAACCTTTTGAACGTCTATGGCAAGAACGCCCAGGCCTGTATCTAAATCTTACATGTGATGCATTTGAACGTGTTTCCTCTTCTACTCAAAACTTATTTTCAACTAAGTGATGATTTTATATGCTGTTATGAAACATATTGTGACCTTGAACAATCGTTATTTATTGAGTTATAAACAGACGGCCAAACCATGATGTCTTGGCTGAGATGTATCTAGAAATCATTGAACGGGTTGTGACACCACATAGATTATCTAGTTTCGAATGGAATATATTTCTTCACGTGGTATATGCAAATCTGATGAATGAATGATCCGGGTTCCTGAGATTTTAGAATCTAACAAATTGAGCAGCTACATCAAAGATATTTCCCCAGAGCTTTATTGGGTCGATCCTTAAAAATGTTATTGGTGTCTGAAAATATGAAAGTTGTAAAGTCCAGAATAATGAAATGATAGAATTAAGATGCCTTAAAATGGAACGATAAGTTACTGTGCGCAGTTTGTAATTCAGCTCGTGCATTACAAACACTTTGCCTGGTAACAGCAGCGTTGGACTATTTGTCGATCTGACGATGTACTTATAACCACACATTGACAAGAACTACGTTAAACTTGGAGCTTGTAAACTGAACTTGTGTCGTAGGGCTGTTTCCATAATATACACTTGAATAAATACTTAAAAGAAATTGAATGATATCTTCTGTCCAGGGGAACATATTCATTTAGTTTTTAAATGGTGAACTTGAATGCAGATATAAAAGAATGTATGCTGATATTGCTGAATAATGCTGCAGTAACAGCGCAGTTTCCTACAAATCAGAATTAAATCGTTGTTCTGTGAACGATAAATATTCCATAAAGCAATTCAATTAATGTTCTCAAATTAGTTCCACTAGAGTTTTTATTTGACATTTCTGTATTTCGTTATTGGATCGTAAACACGAAAAATAGCTGCCTTCTCATGTACCGGGGTTTTCTATACATCAAAATGCGAAGATTGTTGTTTTGACAAAGAAAAGCGGATTTGGTGGAAGCAATAATGATAATTGGCAGAAACAACAATAAAGTAAAGCATCTGCCCCATGATGTGCAAACCTTAATAGACAGCCTTATATCAAGAACCGCTTCACGAAACACGGTTGACATTTTAAGAAGTCTCAAATAGTAATCGGCTTTAATCAATTCCAATCGGCTGTTCTCGACTGGCGGCGTGTCCAGAATCGACTAATAATAACTAAACCGTGAACTTCTCTTGACTCTTGTACTTTAGGTACATTAATTAATTGACACTGATTAATCTGCGTCGAATCAAAGCACAGAGGAAGTAACGTTTGATGTACGATTTACATAGACCAGAATCTATCGAGACTGGACGAAATTGCGGTTCTTGTTTCAGACAATTTAGAGCATGTATAATTTACGTGTTGAATGAATGTCAGATGTCCCTTGGGTTATGGACATTTTGATAAGTAAGATCTAAAGGGAGTGGGACGCTTTGTCGTTGTTTGTTAATACAAATTTTACATATTGGCAAATTGAACTCTATTTTATCATGTATTATATGTCAGGGGGTATTGACACGTTGACAACCACTGGTACTCGATTCCTTTAGTCTAAAATGTCGAATGCTTTATGATGTCTCTATGGATGTGTGACCATGGCCTGTGAAACAGTCGGTCCTTTGAACAACCGTGTACCGTAATATTGATAACCATACAAATCACTAGAATATTTCTTTATTGCTGAGTTTTTATAATTATAAGCGAAACACTACGTTACCTTGTGACGTAAGGTGAATTAAAATACAGAAGTGACGTCATCCTTGATGTTTGCTTACCATTATTTCCAATAATGTACGGGCAACTTGCCAATCGTACATTAACTATACTAAATGAAATACTGGACCCCCGTGACGTATTTCATTGATAAGCACGTGCGTGATAGTTTCTGTATTTTAAGTTGTTTAATTGTCTTGAGTTAAAGACATTGATCCATGACATTGTGTAATATATTAAAACAACACTCGGTTAACGACTCGTGAAGTATCAATATATTACTCCCTCTCGACCATTAACCCATACATATTACATGGCTACCACTTTAGAGAAAATATTAAAAGAATCCAAAGATGCGACGATGTAGTTTGCTTTCGTATCGAATTGGTTATTGTTGGGTTTAACGTATTCAATTTATACCCCTTCGTATCAGATTTTCTTCCGAAAATTAATTAATGGTCGATTCTCAAGACAACGTCTTATTTAAAAAAAGGTTCGACCTGAAACATCTGCGAAACCTATGAAAAACTTTATATCCAATTCTAATTATTTCAAGAATAGTCGTGTATAGGAGTTACGTTTGACATTGATGCGTGAAATTGTATCACTACATAATTATCTGTTACCGCAAGAAGAAATCAATTTCCATAATTCTAGTAATAAGGACGTATAATAACCGCTGGCCATATATAACACATCTGTCTTTAATTTTTACAGTGGCATCGTGTTTTAATCAAAACCGAGAGATTGGGAAATATGTTTTGTAATATTCTCCATTAAATTTCCAGGTTTTTTTTTTAAAGATTACAGGCCTGGACAATATATAAAAAATAGTTTTTGACTCGAGTCAACTTTTATTCAAAGTCATTATTGCTATATCTAAAGGGGAACATGCAAAATAAATCTCGATATTCACCAGTCATTAAATGTCTGGTTTAATTTGTGAGTCAGCCATTTTCAAAGTTGATGTATTAGATTTTGATAATGAGTGTTTTGATCCAACCATGATAGCTTCATTTTTATCATCATTTAATTTCGACATATTAGTGGACATCCTGCCTGTTAAAGATTGGGTGCACGTTGAAATAATTGGTCAACGTCACAAGGATAAAAACTATCAATAATCTGATTGTCATCTACGTAAGAATGATGTAATAGGCTGTGCTAGCTAATGATATGCGATAAACAAGTTGTGTAGAGAATAAATAGATCATGTCCGAGCACCGAGCCTTGGGGAACTCCCCAGTTTAATTCAACTGCATTTGACTTAGCATCTGTAATGACAGTTGACTGAATTCGATTATTTAAGTATGGTGCGAAAATTTTTAGACAAGGTCCATGAATACCGTGTTGGGTCTCAAGGGTTTTCGACATAAGGTCATGGTCAATCGTATCAAAGGCTGCAAATACATCCAGTAACACCAGGTAAACCACTCTGCCGCAATCTACAGCACAGCGTATATCACTAACTACCCTTAGTAATGTTGATTCTGTATTATGATTTTTCTATTGTACGTAGACTGAAATTTATCAAACAGAGAATTAAAAATTTAATGTTCTCGAAGTCTAAGACTTAATGACAGACCTTATTATGCAACGCGAGCGCGTTAACCATTGGCCACCCAACCTCCTCTATACAGCGTTAGTCGGATAAATATTTTTGTGGGGAATGTATCTTTAAAGGGGATTGTTTTCGCTGGTTGCATAGAGAAAATATGATTTCGACACATGGCTCCACCAGCAATTTTGCTACCTTGACCAAAAATGGTGTCTTGGTAATGGATAAATCCGAAATTGTTGCGCAACCGGTTCTTAGTTTTTATTTTGGTAAAAAAGAAAAAAGAGGTCTTACATTTGGCATGAAATTGCCATAAAACAATTTTAGTTGCTCTCGAACTACTCATTTGCCACAATTAACGACTGTAAATCAGTTTATAATTTCAAGGATAAAGTCGGCGTTGATGATTGATGTTTCTCATCTGTTTTTACAATTACCCGAACAACTCAGAAAGTAGATAAACACCATCAACTTGTTTTTATTCTGAGTTATTCTTTGGCGTTAATAATCGGAGTGACAGGCCGGGGATGAAGGCCACTCCGTTAGTCAATTTCTTAATCAGTGGGAATTGATTAGATCTTCTTAACGAAACATCACATTAATCAGCAATGAAGGTCGATTGATCTGTCAGCAATTTGAATGACGGCAAGATGGTTGGTTGCTGGAAATCAATGACTTACTTATATAATATATATATATATATATATATATATGATTGTTATCCCTCGACAAAAACAACTCTTCGGACATGTTATCGATCTGTTTCTCTGATTAAGACGATATTAATCTAACTAAGTCAACAGTGTTCCTCCAAGCACCCCCCCCCCCCCCCAACAAAAGCAAAACAAAAACAAATTTAAGTTACTTGGCCCAGGCTTCGTTAGATCTGCAAATGACAAGCTGAAAATTGCCTGCAGGGTACACCTGGTGGCGTATGCCTGTCTTCTTTTCCCCAGAATAGTAGAACGTTGAATCCTATTTCAATTTTACTTCTTATGCTCATTTCTGTCGTCGGCTTGGCTTTACCACTAGGTCACTATGCAGCCTCTAAAAATACGAAAGTCGCAAACGAAGTGATAATGGTAGAATTTAAAGTCAGTTTAATTTCAATGCTATAAGTAATTAACCTCTAGGAACCGAAACCAATTCTGTTGTAATTATTGGTCTAAATGCGCGTGATAATGAAAAGAAAATGCATATACCCCCTGAAGTCATGCCACAAGTTAGAAGTCTGAAAATCTCATCTCCTGCTGAACGACGTGGGACTTGAAGATCTTATGATAATTATTCGTCAAGGTAAAGTTAGCATTCGTGGAGATGGTTTCACAATAATTAATGATTGAAAAAAAACTACTGGATGCTCATGGTTAAGAAGAAAACCACCTAATTTACTGGCAACAGAAAAAAAATATATCGTTCAGACGCTTATTTTTTAAACCAGTTCAAAATCGACGTTTTTTTTTAAGACAGCGTCGTGTTGCGTTCACAGGTACTATAAGCCAATCCAGTTTAACAATTCTGACCTCTTCGGTCGGAGGTTAGATTTAACTACGCATGGGTAGATTTATATTCTTTATTCGGTTCTCGCACGCTTTCGATAACGCTGGCACTGCCTGACCCGACATTTCCCCAGGAATTTAACTTACTGGGTACTGCGCATCCTCAGAGCGAGCTGGGGCCGGGGTCTTTAAGCCAACCTGTTCAGACGACCAAGAGGAACCAGTTTAAAATAAAAAGGCTTCTCGAAGGCAGGTCGCGAGTTGGGATTTTTAAACTGGTTTATTTGCCCACATGTGCGTTCAGACGACAAAGTTAAACTGGTTTGACGATCCACGCGGTTTTTAAACCAGTTAAACTTAAGCGTCTGAACGGGCTATAAATTCTTATTCCAGTGATTGACAAGAGATAATTTCGGCGTTAATTCAACGCTAAAAATAATTAAAGTGGGATATGAGTTCGTTATAAAAATGCCAAACTTCATTTTATCGATTCAACACTTTCTATTGTGAAATTGTCAAATCGAATAAACATCAATTTTCTACCCTTAATTCAATTTACAAAAAAATATCAAATTTCCGGTCCCTCGTCAGTAATTGACCGAATCACGATTTGTTGTTTTTATATTTGCAATAACAGTATTTGCATATTTAGAACTGGTGAATTGAGTTTGTACTAAAATTAGAGAATATTTAATATTTTGTATGTTGGATAGAAGATGCAACTTTGGAGCAAGACATGTCTTTGGTTAAAATTATTAAACTTAAAGAAATCTTTGATATCTACGAACTCTAAAAGTAAGCATCTGCATAGATTTTGATCAAAAATCTTAAGGTCTAGCTAGCTAAACATGTCCATCGCCCGGGACAATACAAAGGTAAATGCTCATGAGTAACCATATTTCGTAAAATTTAGTTAACTTTCATAAACTTCACGAATACAACTACCGGAAAGTGATAGCCCAGTAGCATTAATATTGACTCCTTATCATTATACACTTACCTATTTTTTTTTTATCCCCAAGAAGGGTGTCTGCAACTTTTATTAAATTACGTTCTGCCAACAAGATTGCATACTTTCAAGCACATGCATGTGTAAGTAGTAGATTGCCATTAATTTCTACAAGCAAAACATTTCTGTTGGGTTTTTTTCAATGAAACAATCCGTAAAAGCTTCCTGTTAGAAATGCCTTTGTATCGGTAATAAATACACCCAGTTCTCTCCCGGATTTTTTTTTATTTGTCAAACAGTATCTGAAAGATACTCTGATATCTGTATTTGGATTTAATAAGAAATATAACTCTAAGCTCGTACATCTTTCGTTGTGTCGAAGGCTTATTGGCTTATTGCGTGCGCAAGTTTCATCGAATTCCCCTGATCCAAGGCCATGCGAGGATAACGACCACACTGACCCAAGTGTGTCAGAATTGCTTTAATAAATGAGAAAAGAGCCACCATGATATTGAGTATGATATTACGTAGCTGTATTGATGATTGGCCTTTTAACTGGTACAAGTACCCGTCTGAGACCAAACTTCACTGGATCAATAACATCTTCAACTCAGATGAACCAGTTTTCAATAATACTTACTCTTAATCATCTTCAATTGGAGTTCTGTCAAGTAAAAACACTTCGGTGTGATTAAAACGTTTGTATTGTGGCATCATTCGTTTAATAAAAAAATACACGTTTCTAATTTAGGTTTCTGATGCTACAGTGAAGCCGTCTGCGCCATGTTGGATATCTTCGGACCAAGGTTGCATTTCAATATCAAGCTGACCCGCGACATTATTCAAACTATTAAAAGCAACAGACAATCTGTATAATTCACTCTTCTGGTATCAATATTACTATAAAGTGACTTTATTTATTTTTCTTTTTATCCTCACCATCATGTGTCTAAATGTCTGGCTTATAGTTGACGTAGGTGTTGACCAGTAATGTGACATATTGAATTGTGTGTCAGGTTTATATTATATATAGAAACAATAGATAATGGCACCGTGTACTCTTTCAAATCAATTTCCATTCTTAACCTTGCTTCTGACCATCTTTGATCACATTACCCTCATCACAAAGAAGACCAAAGTGAAATGAAACAGGGTTTAATGGCCTACTATACAGCACCGACTGGACAAATGAAAACCCTTCGTCAACCCTTATTTTTAATGCATTGTTATTTTTTCTCGTACAGGTCATCATACGGGGGACGCGGTGGTTCGGTGAGTAAAACTTTGGATCCCCAAAGTGGGGTCGGCAAGGACAATCTATAGTCGTTCAAATGGAACGGAAACTCGAACTCCCATGTACGCATTGACATGACATGCATATAAAATAACATTTGACGAGTTCGGTATACCATAAGGATATGTCGTAGGGTCTATGTTTGGGAGAATTTCCGTCGTAGCACACTGCATGGCTTACATCTGTCTTCATTAGGTGAGTGTAGAACAGCAGGGCGTTAAATCCCATTTCAGGTCACCGTAAGTTTAGCGCAATATGGCCCTTTTTTGAGGACGTGCCATGCCATTTAACGTTATTCATAAATTTAGAATTAAAGAATCCCCGCTCAACAGAAAACCACAACAGACTTGTAGAAGTAGAGGATCGTTTAATAAATCAACGTTTCGGGTATGGTACCCTTTATCAAGATTGAAATTATAATGATCCTGTGACGCCTTATATATAATAAAGGTGGTGACGTCACAGGATTTTAAAATTTATTATATTTATTATGTACAATGGAGGATCTTTAAAAATAGGATTGTTAAAAAAGAAGGATTGTTTAATTTAACTATGTACAAATGTAATACAAAATAGTAATTAAAAGATTATGAATAATTATTAAGATAATAAGAAAAATTATAATTTTAAGAGTATGGTACAAAAGATTTTTTACTGTTTAATTTAAAATGAAAAGTTGTTGATGATTTCTAGTATGGCTGTGGCAGCGGCTGTTTCTTCTTCCTCATTTGATTTTATGTTGGTGGGATTCGTTGATGGGCTCGACAGGGCTGGAGGATCTTCTTCTACTGGTTCTGTGATAAATTGTTTATTTCTGACATTCATAAATTTCTTCACAGCACATACCCCATGACGCTATAACTTGAAGGGCAATATTTTTTAGTTACAGAAACTACTCACCCGACTGGAAGAATTCTAATTCTACTGCATTTCATTAAGCTGAAGAGCCCATTCTTTAAAGGGCAATGTTATGCGACAACGTATCGGCTCACAGTTTCTCAAAATCCATACAAAAAGTAAGCCTCTCACCTAATTTTTTCTGCAGTATTCTGTCAAGCGATCAGAAATAAAACCAAACGTGTGAAACATCCATTTGTTCATTGGTATAATTACTGGAGTTAATGATGCATATGAAACGAAACGAAATATAATAATCAAACTGGCGGTCTTTAGAAGACAATTAGCTATTTGTATTACCTTAAAATGAAATATATAGTAGAAATTGGCATCACAGCGCTAGTGCTACCTGACCCTTTCATAAATTCTGATCCGAAACTAATTAGCAGAAAAGTGAGCCAACTGCAAAAGACATCATTATTTTATGCCAGTAACCTACATCGGTATGCAGTATCAACTTCCAGAATAAACCTCATTACTATGATATCATCTATAGTTTTGCTAATTATCCAGGCGCCTGTATTTTACAAATTAAAAATTCTAAACATGTTTTTTCTTATATATTTCATCTGATTTTATAATTTAAAGATTCAATGTCAAGAAAATTTCATGAAGAATCACGTCACCGTGATCAGACCAAGTGGCAATAAAATTGGCTGGATTTCTAAAAGTTTAACACAACTTGGTCTGCCAAGTAGTTCGTAACAGAGAAAGAAAACGTTAACATGAGAAACATGTATGTAGCAATCATTAGAATAAGATAATGTGGAAATGCTACAGTTCGAAAAAGCACCATCGAATGATACCACAACCTACCGAACATAGTGTTAGCGAAGCGTTCTTTGGTTGACTTTTTATTTAAAAAAAAAAAAACCAATGACAATCTGTAAATGGCTGCTGCGATAACCCCGTCGAGTGTTCGTCCAATCCCACCTCTGCACTTAATCGTGATCGATTTGGGGTAAAAATGTAGGGGTTTCTCTCAAATTAGCTAGATTGGTACAATGAGAATAATGAAATAGGATTAAGGTACAACTTGATTAATGTAAATCACGTATTCTTCGATACAGATGTGTACAAGTTGACTAATGATCACCGTAAACAGAACAAATGCATTCCGAAGCCATCGTATTTAATTAACACTTCAGGGAACGCGATCGATTTTGGTAAGGGTTTTTCTTAACATACTGCAGATCTGCTGGGAATGAAAAAATAATTGCAGTGCACCGACATTTATTTGTCTAACGCGGTAAACAGACTTTTATTTTGATTTAATTAGTCATTTGTATTATATACTCTGCTAGTCAAATTACAAGCTTGGCATATATCAATGGCTGGACAATGATAATGGCATCGAGTGTACACGTAGTCTAGGGGCAGCGCCGAATTTCGGTATAAAGTAAATTAAATACAGCTTAGGGCCACACAGTCCAGGACTGCTTACAAAAGTTCTCAGAAGTTTATTGTTTGCTTTTAAAATCTTACATGGATTATAGAGGTATTGTAGTCTTTATAATGAGTAGCAAACTTTTCTGTAGTTTTGTTGATATTTAATCAACTTAAAGTAGCTAAGTCTCTAATCATCCAAAATCTTCGACAATGAAAACACGAGTTATTTGTCAATTTAAATCAACATTGATGTTGTGATCTTACCGGTAAAAGATGGGCTTCTGATATCCAATATTTAAGACAAAATAAACATTTTACCATTGATACACGAATCGTGTACCATAATGCGTTTCAGTCAAAGAACGAGGTTAGACATATCCCACAAGTCATGTCAAACGATGATACCACAATAAATACTATAGGTGTAGACTAGAATAACCAGATGCTAGAGATTGAGACTTCTGCCGTATATCGCCGAACATAAAGCATTTGAAATTGGAGTAAAACGGAAACGATCGAATGTAAATCGGTAAATATACATTCATGTTACATTATTATATGCGTTGCGACCCATTTGGGTTAATTTCCAGAACCTAAATATTAGCGACTTAGCTCCTTTAAGTGATATTAAAGCCTCAATTCGCTATGATATAAAACTTTATATTAGCCTTTGTCAGCACGACATACTATTTTATAACTTGAATCAGATTTTTACTGTTGCGTTTTCTCCAAATTCGATTTGAAGCATTGGAACAATGAGAGGCCTATTGATTTTCTCTGTTCTCCTTCCATTTTTGCAAAATGTGGGCGTATCTTACAAAGTAACTGTTCTTTCAAACGCTCAAAGAAATAAAGTTATTGTGTACTTTAAGAAGAAATAAGAAAAACACCACCCGATTCGCATTAAGGTGATATTATTTGTTTGTTTATTGAAAGCTGGGCAATTGGTATCCTAAAGCAGATCATATTTGAGTGGGATGACATTTGACGTCATCTGAATACACTATAGCTTTAAGGACACAAATATGGAAGCCCAAAGATATTCTGCTACCACATTGGTTGATATTCTTTCAGGCAACAACTTGTGAATGGCATGAAAACCACATCTACATCAGTTCCCGACAAATACAATAGACAACATGTACGTCAATTGCCGTAGAGGAATATTAAATTACGTTCAATAAATGTAAAGATTAAATATTCTCTAAAGCCAGAATGCCCTGACCTTTTAAAACAGATAATAAGGAAATTAATGTCCCAAAGAAAAATAAGGAATGTGATAAAAATTTAATAACAACCTCAAAGTACCCATTGACATAACAAGTGTGTGATAACACAATAAACAAACATTCTGCTTTTTTGTACAAACTTCGCTAATGGTGGCGGGTATACGTCAAGCAGTGTATCTTGGCTTTGAATTACATCTGGCAAGGCGTTGGAATCATCAACCGGTCTCCCAGAACACCAAGAGAACATATACAGTACGACAAAGCTTACGTAATTGAATATTTTAATTTTTCAACCGACCATAAAGGAATAGTAAATCACATGTTTATAAAGTTAGGTATGATTTGTTCAACAGGTCACTGAACTGAAATTCTGGCGTGGGTCTCAGGCGCGGATCCAGGATTTTTTGCAGGCGGGGGGGGGGGGGGTCTAGGTTTGATAATTGCTTAACTAATTGCGCTCAACGAATTAAGGGGGTGGGGGCCCGCCCCCAGAAAAATTTGGTAAATTAGATTCAATTTGGTGCATTCTGACGTATTTCCGGAAGGTAAATTCCAAAATTACAGGTCTAAAAATCGCCAATAAAATCGCATAAAAAATTTTCAAGCCTGAGCAGGTGGGGGTCCGGACCCCCTGGACCCCCCCCCCCCCCCCCTCTGGATCCGCGCCTGGGTCTGCTTTTTTATGGTAGAGGTCTTGCTGACGCCAGAAGTGTGCTTATTCGTTCCTGTGGTTCGCAAAGCGGAAATCCAGTTGTCAAGAAAAGACGCTGGAATTCGAAAGAGGGAGAAATTGTTGACGTCGCTCCAAAATCCTTCCCTTGACGGTGTATAATTCGCCATAGAAATAAAATTACAATCTATTATTTTCAAAAGGTTGGCCCTAGTGTGATCATGATATGTGAAACTTCATTAAACATACATTATGCAAGAGCTAAATCTGCCTGTTGCAGGTCTTTCTTTAGACCTGAACTGTTATCTAAATCATTAATTAGACACTAATTAATTTATCCATACAATAATCAACTCTCGATGGCTTCGTCTGCCTGTGATATTTACTGGATTACGATCATATCTGCTGCTTAACGTTCACTAATACTTAAATCAGAAATTGGATAATCGAGACTATGTTTTTATATCGCACCAACTTTAGTAATGATGATCGAGGCGAGACTCAAAATTCAGTCGCTAAAATCTTGGTTCAAAGTGGATCAATTAGACAGAAAATTTCAGCAAATTCCCTTTACATTATCTGGTTTTTAACTATTACAGTGAGAACTATCAGCTCTTTATATTATCTCCCATAACGTATCTTTACCAATACACGGCTGGGAATGAGTTTCGCTTGACGAGTGAAAAATTAAAATGCCCTGGTGCTTACAAAATCGACACCTGAGATACGACACAGAGATAAAATGGTATTTCTTGCAATCATGAAGCTATATCTGTCTAAATATAATGACTATTTATCAATTAACAGTTTTCCGTATTGTCCAAATTATGTTACTTCAAACAACAAAGGAGAGAGGACTCGGGTATGCTGTCTGTCCTTTCTCAGTATGAAATGGTTGATATCCGGAAAATGAATTGCAGTAGCTGACACCAGCATCACATTAATAGGATTGCAAATCATCTTGCAATCGTTTGATGCATGATTTTGATCAGAATGTGGTTGGCTCGTGTTAAAGATTATCAAAGATTTATGTGAAAAGTGGTGACATAGGTACAGATTCAACGTCCTTCATAGAAGCAAACTGACTGAACTGAGTAAACAGGAATATGGAGGGTCTTGTAGACTTGTAAAATGTCCTAAGTGATACAGGGGGTGTGGACTATTTTAAATGACGATATACAGCCTCAAAAACTATGTATTATATTCTAATATTCGTGTCTACCGGGGTATATCGTTGCCTCACGATCGACACCGAATATCAACTGCCAAGGGATCTTTTACGTGCACGCCAATGTAAACACGAGACCTCGGATTTTCATCCCACCCGAACGACTAGAGAGCTGCCATGTCAGACCCCGCGTCCTGCATCACTGACAAGGGGAAACCACGCCGGAAAATCGGGATGAACTTTCTCATCCAGTGCAGGTATCGAACACCCGACCTCCAGGCTAGCGAGGCAGCGTCTTACCCACCTACCCCAGGGCGTGGATACATTCGGAGTCAGTGGGGAACAAAGATGCAATAAATAACATTTTAAAGTCAACTTGGCCGTTGGCACTTCTCAAAAAGCCAAGATTATCATCGGCACCCACGCCCCCGTATAATCATGTTAGTTCTACCTACACGCAAAACATCAATAAACGTTAATTTATAATTTTATTAACCAGACACCGTGGCTAACAAACCATTCACTTACGTAGTTGAAAACCGATAATTAGTGCAAAATGGAAAAAGAAAAACAACTGGAACCATCTGTGTGGTTTGATGTAATTATCACTGGATCTTCTGAGATAAAACAAACAAACGAACAATAACAACTAAGGAAAACTAAGTATTAACACTAATTGGTCAAATCTGATTCTAAATTACTTTCTTTAGTTAGTGTTTCGCATTTTAGATTTTATCTGAATAACAATAAACGCAGAATCAAAAAAAGTAACATGTTGATTCTTGGTACTAAAAGCGCAAAATGATGACGAGCCATAATATTTAGTATTATGTAACAGAATGGTGGGGCGTTCAGACATGACTGTCAACCAAAATAGTTTTCGCAAAAAGAAAAAAATATACATAGAGGAACAAACTAGCTTCCCGATACTATTAAACATACGTTATGCAAGAGCTAAATCTGCCTATGGCAAGTCTTTATTTAGGCTTCAGATGGTATACAAATAATTAAGGAGACCTTCATTTACATAATAAGCTCAAAGTCAACTCTGTAGACCCTCGGGTGGATGGATACAGCTTGGATTTAAACGGTCGTTCATTTAGAATTAAATCAATAAATGGCGGACCAAGCTAACGTTTACCGTTAGTCACTGACGTCACTACCGGAGAGTTGTGATGAAGGCCTACCAAACGAGGGTACCATAGCCACTGAGAATGTAACTTGATAATCGAGAATATGTGGGTGGAGTTATGGTCTGCCAATTAAACGATCGAAATCACTGTTGATGCCTATTTCCAAACTTCCAACAATGACAACTCTGGGTTCAGAATAAAGTCATTTGACTGGAATTTTCACTATTTTAATTTTTTTGCCATCTGTTTTTGAATTATTATAGCTAAAATGGTCAACTCTTTACGAAACTCTTAACTACATGTACTGAAGCAATGGCGCGAGAAATCCCTCTCTTACCATTGCTGGATAGAAGTCATATTCTTGAAATTGGGCGGGGCGTGTCTCTTTTTAACGTCCAATCAAATCCCTCCTCTCTTCTCGCATTCGGCATAATTTTCAAAATGGCCGACGAAGAAAACATGTTGGCACTGGATAATCGGGCATAATAAATTTCGCGGGTTATGACGTAAACAAGTCGCGATTGTCACTATATACATTGCGGTAACATATTTTGAGGTCTGGTTAACCCTGATATTGTTTGTTACAATGTAGGTCATTGGTTGGTAATGGCACTACTGACCAATAATAATTTAGCACAACAATGTTCACTCAAGATAGCAGTGTGAAGTGGATTAGTTCTAATCAAACGAAACACTGCGCAGGAGTATGGTGGATTACATGACCACTATTAGAGTGGGCTGGTGAAGTTTTATGACATAAGAAAATATACTAGTAATTAAGAATCTTTAATATTACTTTAAACAAGGACATGGATCGTATAGGCCCGTTTCTATAGTGTAACAAATAATATAACCCAAGTGTTTTTTCTATTCTTCGACTATACGAAGTAGTAAAAGAAAAGAACGACTGGTAGATATACCGCCACTATTTGACAGGATATGGAAGGGAGGGGGATAATACATGGCTTGATTGTTTGTCAAGGAACTGGTGGATATGCGCCCACTATTAGATAGGATGGGGTGGGGGGGAATTACCCTTTTGACTGTTCGTCCAGGAACTGGTGGGTTTACGGCCTCTGTGAAAATTCCCTTTCTTGACTCTTTGCCAAGGAACTGAATGATATGTGGATGGGTTAAAATTACTTTTTTGACTGTTCGTCAGGAAACTAATGGATATACACCTACTGTTGGAGAGGGTGGGAGAACATTCCATCCTTTGTCTGTTCGACAAGGAACTGGTAGATATATACACCAACTATTAGACAGGGTGGGTGAAAATTACTCTTTTTACTGTTTGCTCTTTGCTATCTATGATATATTTACAATCCTGTAAAATACATTGATCGATTATAAATTGCATGGGAATCATAATTAGCAATGTATCAATCAATCAAATTCGGACCTGGAAATAAATCTACAGCAATTCTCCAATTAATTCTATATACGTTCTACTGTAGAATCTGTAAGATCGTCGAACCTTTACCCTGTGTGGTTTGTTTTGAAATATTGCTGCAGCGGGGTATAGAAGCTTCTTTATAATCCTTTCTATTTTGATTCTACTTTTAAAGGCTTAACAGGAATATTGTCTAATAATACATTTGACATTTTTAGAGATGTGTCAAAAAGAAGATTTGATGAAACCGACTGGATGTCTTTAATTATATGTGATGTGGGTATTTAAATCTTTTGATAAGCGGAACGCCATGACGTACCAACAAATATTGAACATTTCGTTATTTGTTGGTGCATGATCGGGGATTTGGTAACCACGTAAAAGAACACCTTGCAATTGGATACACGCCAATGTCGGGATGAAAATCCCCCCACAGTACACCTATACACAGTCCGGGTAAAATTTCTATCATAGTACACGCAGGCACTGTCCTGGTAAAATTCCTTCATAGTACACCCAGACCACTAACTATTCTGGTAAAATTCCCCCCATTATAGTACACACACTGTCCGGGTAAAATTTCCCTTATACAGGCGAGGATACAGAGGGGGGCGCACCCGGCGCACGCCCCCTCTATTTTTTTGTGGTGGCGAACAATTTTTAGCTCCATATATTCTCGCAGGAAAGGAGAACAAAACCAGTTTAGGTTGAAAATCGTAATTTACAGTACTAGTATGAAATTAGTCCTTGTGGGCATTTTAGTCCACTCAAAAATCACGGGCCAGGCTTCGCACTCCCAAGTGGGTGTAGCACGCCCCCCTTTTCTGAAAATCCTGGATCCGCCCCTGTCATAGTACACCCAGACATTGTCCGAGTACATTTTTTTCTATAGTACACACAGACACTGTCTGGGTAAAAGTTCTCTCATACTACACCCAGGCCTTGTCCGAGTAAATTTTCGCATATTATAGTACACCCAGGCCCTGTCCGGGTAAAAAATTCCATTATGTACAGCCAGTGTGCAGAACCATAGTACGTTAAACTCATTTCATTTCATTACGGCTATTTGCTATGATCGTTGTTTTACTTACGTATTTAAATATTGCTTCAGTTAGTTTGGTATTTAGTAGTGTATACTTTTTTAAATATCTATATAATATGACAGTTTTGTATTAACAGTTATCAAAAGTATTTTCGTTCAGGAAATGTGGTATAAAATGACGTAACGACTATATCTATTCTGGTTATAGTCGGCCATCATAGAAGATTTTTATAGAAACATCTGGCTACATTGATCTGGAATAGTAAAGCTGTCTCTCCGCTACTTCGGTGATCAAGTTTACTGTCGACCGTCTAGACCCACGCTAAACTTGATCCTCTAATAAATAAAGATTGCCTATATTTTTGGTTGAAATACATTGTGGAATATCGATGTTACAGAAGCGTTCTGGACAGAGTGGGAGTATCGAGCCTATTTGATTTTTTATCAAGGGCTTTTCGTTCTTTGAGTGGGCTACAGAAGTGAAAACATATATCGGAAGGTACCAAGATCAATTAAGATACTGTTCATAAAAAAAGTTAGATAAAGAGCTGACAGTTCTCTCTAGGCTATAATAGTTGTAAAAAGGATAATGAAATGGAAATTTATGTCAACTTCATTCTGAACGTAGTTATGGCCGTTTGATGAACAGTGTAGTCTTGATTTTCATTATTTCTTCCTTTGTTACGATAATAAACCTAGTCTCGATTATAATTTTTAAATCAAATGATTAACTAGCAATCGTGTTTAAATCCGATGGTCGAGGGGTTTGAATATGGACTTCGCATGTAAATTAATGTTTAATTAATGATTTATATCACATTTGAGGCCACACGAAAGATCTGCATTAGGAAGCTTTAGCTCTTACATAATGCATCTTTAAATATCGACTTCGAGGCTTTACTTCTTCTTGATACATCAGATCGGACAAGGTTTTTTCTTACCTTTTAAGGGGTGCTGAGGTGATCTAGTGGTCTAGAGTGCCGTGCTTCGACCTGTAGCTGGCCGGTCACCTCTGGCTTGCGGCTGTGGATTCGATCCCTGGTGTGAGCGTATGTGACATGGAGATAGGGGCGCCTTCTCAACCTCGTGGGTAAAGACCCCTACGCGCAAGCGAATTATTGAAATAAAATTAAACCATAGAGTTAGTCCCGAAATGACCTAGTTTGTGGCGAGTGGACGTTAAACCCCATTTCTCTCTCTCTCTCTCCCTCTTACCCTTTAAGCTGCTTTATAAAACGTGCCAATCCAGCAAAAATATCATTGGAACGGGTTTTAATGCCCTACGTTTCTGTTTCTTCACCACTCAGCCAATGAAGACGAACATATCTCATTCAAATGTTTTATAAGGGGAATTTTGGTTGGACAGCAACATGCAACTGTAAAGGGATCTTTTACGTTTACGCCAACGTATTATCTAATATTATGTACAACAGTTTATCAGTGCTGTTGTATAATTTGTAATAACCATGATGGCATATCATTTCTGGCCTTAGGCAAACATGATAACAACAAATTAGGAACTATCTTCACGGGCTGATGTATCCGAGCACAGACGGTTGAATTAGAGTTTGCAATATCTTGACATCGAATAAGTGTGATAAGTTATATGATGGCCTTTTTTTCGAAGCAGAGGTAACGAAGATCACCATTGCGTCAAGCATTGCTACGCTTAAAGAATGTTCATAAGTTCGCTTCCAGATTAATCAAAACAATCGGTACCTCCTATGGGTATGTAACTCCGTAGGTCTAGAAACCTTTCCGTTTTAAATCACTCCACGGGGCACAGTTTAAGCTTTTCTGACATGTATAGTTTATTTCAATTCCAGATCCAGTAGTTACGGGTTGCAATCTTGAAAGGGCTGTTATGGGAGTCAGAAATAAACATAAAATAACACCACACAACAGCCGTCACTTCTGTAGGAAAGGTTTTAGAAGTCCACTCGATAAAATATTATGTTTCTACAATGCTCAATTCTATATTCACTTCATTCGCAGACAGTTTTGTTAAGTCCAGGGGTCTTTCACCCTCTTCTTTAATGATCTAGAAAACGACAATAACCTGAAATTTCTTAGTGTGAAAGCCAATTAATTCATTAGTTTGAATTATTGATGTCGAATATAGAAATCAGTCTGGAATATTAACAATTATTCCCGATAACATAAGATATCTATTTAAAACTGTTTATCAAATCTATATTCAATACATAGTCAACTTTAGTGTGGTCAACAAATATAACATCGTGGTGGTGTCGTGCAGAGCCGTATACGACTTTGATGTGGTGTTATTATAGTCAACGAAGGAGGTTCGGCGGGCAAAGGGTTTAACACATGCGCAATAGATTACAAGATCTGTCGTAGAATAAAGTGAGGTGGTTTCGACTGACAAGGTGTAGGTCGCAAGTTAAACCTCGTGGGTTTCTTCCTATTCGTCTGGTTTACTGCTACTACCAAAGCCAACGCACGAGCGAGTTATTGAAATAAAATTGAACCATTATACTAGTCCCGAAATGGCCTACTCTCTCTCTCCTCTCTATCTCCCTCTCTCTCTCGGTAATAGTTAGCCGTGAACACTGGTCTTAAATATAAAGCCCTAGCACGGTTTCGCGAACAACGAGACGATTACCTCAAGTGTAAAGAAAGAAATTAAAAACCCAAACCAGTATACTTCGTCAACAATGGAACAATTTCAGCAAAGGTCAAGGAATAAATTAAAAACCCAGACTGCAATGCTCCGTCACCGAGTTTCATTTTATGCTTAAGGGGGTGTGGGGTTTTTCCAAGCTATCAGATATATTAATCTAATCTTCTTGTCAAAGTTCGAGTGAGCAAGATTTTAAAAAGTGCTAAATGGTTTATATATCTGAATATTGTTGTGTTTTTTATGAATAATTATTGATGTTCAATGTCCAATGTCCAGAGAACTGTTCGACAAATTTATATCCTCTTCAATACTCGAAAATACCATAAAACGATATAGTTTCAAAAATAGACACTTTTATCAGTGCAGACTTGTAAGTGTCCCGTGTTCGTGTCTATTGAAATCCCATGCGCTCATTCAAGTATCAACTCCTTGACCATTTTATAACACTTTATTAGTAGTCACCACGCTCATTATTGTTTCAGTGGCGAATCCAGGTGTGCCGTTCTTACCTTCGTTCATTTTTGTAGTTTAACGTCCATTTCCACCAGGGATGATATTGTAAACAATCAGGCGCGTCGTAAATTTGGGCGTTTTGTTGTTTGGGGTGCTGCAGCTGCAAAATTAAATGTTATATTCTGGTCCAGATATGCGCCACAAATCATCGCGGCATTTGCACAGACTGTTGGGTTCTGGACCTATTAGCCCGTTCAATATTCGTTAGATGCTTTTGAATTCAAATGCCCTTATCGATTTTTAGTCTCAACGCACATTGAAAAGATTAACTCATGGTCTTAAAATTTTATTTTATTTTATTAATATGGAAAAGTAAACCCACGAAATCGACGTATTCTTGGCCGCGACGACGGTGTTTATCGTCGTAATTGATCTAACTTTTTAAAATTACATATGCAAATTTTACAAAGGTGCAGGGCAGTGCATACCCGGCTCAGCACTGATCAAAGACCACCAGCAGGGCCATGAGCGCTGCACGTGGTTTATATACAGACCTACAACATAAATTTGTTAGTTATAAACCTCTTTTCGTCAGATATATAAATATGTAATTCAGTGCATGCCCCACGGTATGGTGATTTATAAACAGATAAACAAAATAATAACTAATATAACTATCAATCAAAAACGAGAAAAACCTTGCCGTAATTGTACGAAACGAACAAAACAAATTACACTAAATTACCCCATCGTATCGGCTACATGTAGACTTTGCCTTGGGCGTTATATATTTTTTTCATATATCTTATAGGTTTAAGCTATCAATCATGCATCATGATGAATGTCCCTTACGGCAAGTCTGTATATGTAATACATGTATATGTATGACAATGCTAGAAGACTTATGTAGATTCTAGGATGATGGAAGATTTTGGGGTTAAAATTTTCTATCCTTATGGGATTTCTTATCTACTTGACATTTCGATATAAATTGTACTATATGCATAGCTTTATTAACTATAAAAGCACTATCAAAAAATTATTAATGGTTTTGAAATAACGCATATGTATTGACAGTTAATGTCATATCGATATGTATCTTGACCAGCCACGTGATCATCCACAACTCTTAGTTAACGTTGCTTTTGTTAGTAGTCTTTCTATTAAATTTAATGGTAAATTGATTGGTTTCAGATCGGAAGTACCATTGAGGATTGTTATAAAAGTATTGGTTTAGCCTCGATTAGGTAGCAACATGATGATAATATCCTGATTTTACGAAGGATGGCTAACTCTAACGTATTTTTTCGAAGTGGTCGATATGGTGGACATGGTCCGTACCGCTATATTTATAAATATAGGTATCTACAGATACAACACTCGGATCCATATCATCGTTTTTGTATCGTAGCAGGAAAGTGGTTTTTCGGTTTATGTAAGTGTTCCAAGTGTCAGACCCATTATACTGATATTTGGGTGATAGTCCAAATTGAGTTGATTGTTAACGATTACCCAAATATCTAGTCTTCATCTGTGTATCATACAACTTCTATCCATACATGTGTCAGGATTGATTTGACTTATCAGTTATTTGACCAATTTTCTAGTTCCTAGATGTATGTCTCGTAGAATTTTCAAATTATTTGTTTTATTTATGCTTTTGTAGACGTCGGTGTCATCAGTAAACATGCAACGTCTATGTTGTCAACTAGATCATTGATGTATATAACGAATAATATGGGTCCTAAAACACTGCCTTGCGGAATGCCACTAGTTAGTGTTGTCCACGCCATATGCATAACCCTGTGCCATTGTCGTCGATTATGGAGAAACGAGTTGATCCAGCTCACCATGCCTCTTGAGACCATAAATCAACATCTTAATATCAATGGGCATTGGGTATGGCAGTTTGTCAGGCGCCGTAAAATATCTAGATTTACAGTTATTGTTCATATCAAAATTGGACATGGGAGGTTTGGACGAATTCTTCCATTACATTTTTGACTGCTGGTTTAAAGGGACCAATATTACACGTGAGCAATGATCAGCTGCCGATAATTTAAGAACAAATTCGTGCAATACTACATATGAGCAATGATCAGCTGTCGATAATTTAAGAATAAATTCGTGCAATGGGGGTTTAATTAGCATAATTATAACATCTTACACGTATAAAGTGGTAAACTAAATGAATCTACCACTAACGTGGTGTTTCACCTTTCGTTACCACTCACGTGTTAAATAAAAGGAATATGGACTGCTTGTACATCAGTAAAGACGATGCCAGTCAACGCATGCAATTGGGCACGGAGTATCTTGAATATAGTCAGAACCCCTACCCCATCCCACCCATTCACCGAAATCTAGGTAGTTTTGAAAGACAGTGGCAATGACCAGCACGCAATAGCATAGCCTGATCCGATAGCTCAGAATCCATCCAGAATTCAATGTCGCCACACAGATTTATAGTTGAAAAAAACCCAACAAGCATAGAATATGTTTCATCATTTATTGCTATATACACTCAAGAAACCAGTCATATCCTTTCAGAGAACATTCGATAAATACTTAATAACAAGAAATCAACATCTAAAATAAGGATCGTTAATATGAAGAAACGCCTTGGAAAATACTCTACATTGCCAAAATAAGGCCGAATGAACGCACACATTATTACGATTTAACACTAATATTATTAATGTGGCAAAATGCCTACTACAACTGAAAGGCACAACACACATACGGGAAATTAATACTTATATATAATAATAATGAACTGGACTTCATATTCATGGTAATCACCCAGTACGTTGCTTATAATACAACTTTGATGTACGATGATATTGTTTTTAGAGACATGAACTAAACAAGTAGATGTGTGAATGTACGTCTTTATATTTTATAATCTATTCACGATGACAATATGATGTTTCAATAATGGTATTCCATTGGGTATGATCTATAGATGTTTAATATAGCATTTGGATGATAAAAATACTATAGTTATCGAACAAAATCTCACACTAGTAGCGCTAATTCAATGATTGATCATTTGAATGTCTTGATATCAATTGATTCAAGCGATCACATATGAACTACTTTAGCTTGTCAAATGGTAAAAGAAAAGGCACCTAAATCCTCTATGCTTATACTAAACCATGAATATGAAGCCTGAACTAAATGTAAGATTCAAACCACATAGTAAAATGAATGCTATACTATTCACTCGGATTATGCTACTAAAATATAATATAAAAGTGTAACCAACTGAGCAATGCTTTTATATTATATGCTTATATCAATAGAATATATACACATAATAATAGGATCCTTCCACATATCATGAATGGTATTTACATTAACAATCTGAATAAGTGTCAAGAATGAGTTACACATTGACTGCTCAGTGGATTGATTAGAATTAGAAAACACTATAGTACATGTTTATTTACTAATATATTCCCAGTAAAGCTCTGGACATCACAATGATACCTACATAGATTACTAGGTAATGTTTTATATGGTGCTTCAGACTTGGTACTAAATATTAGCGTAGTAATTTGTAATCATTTGTTATGATGGTACTACTAAAACTACAATGGTGTAGAATTACAATTGCCAGTATTAATCTACTAAGAGATCTTTCCATGGACCTTAAGGCTACAAGCATACTAATAATAAGTACAAAATCCAATTCACAATCAAAAGCAATACTGGGGATATGTACATGATAATTTACATGATTGAAACAATCAATCAATTAACCAATGTATTAATTATAGGCAGTAATTATACATATGATACATTACAACAACTATTTGCATAATGGTTTCAATGAATCTCTATTCATGATTCAATGGTTTGAAATATTCAGTGTTTTAACACAGTAATTTACAAAGTTTTATTTTTAATAGATTATGTATTCAATTGATATGATTAAATTATTGAACTCAATACATCAGTTAGTTGTGAATAAGTAGTATTCCAAGTACAAAGAGAACTAAATCCAATACATAATGAGAGTGTACTAATATAACGGTAATACATCATACAGTAAACTCAATACATAAAACTAAGCACACAATCTATAGATTTTTACTATGCATTAAGTTTAATTCATATTGTATTAAGTTGAATTCAAAATGTATCAAATCACTCAATACATGAATTCAATGATACACAATGCATCAACACAATACACAATGTAACAAAAAGCTCCATTCATAATTCACTCAAGCAAGTATCAACCTTAACTACGCACATCCATGCAATGATACACTATGTATGAATTAAGCCTTAATACACAATATATTCAGGCTTAATTAATTGGGCATCCACATAAATGTACATTACATTACACAATGTATCAACTCAATTCATAATGTAACCAGGCAAATACACACTATATGAATTCAATGATACACTATGTATCTACCCAATACACAATGTAATCAACATAATGTATTAAATTTAAAACTAAATCAATATATTTGTAATGAATCCACTCATACACAACTTTTCACAGCATTCATTTACACAAGAGCTAAAGACATCTAAAAACTATTTAATCCAAAATTAAAACAAAATAAAGATAGTACAGTATGTGACTATATTATGTATATATCTAGCCCTTTTAAAGATGAATATTATGATTATTAATATATAAGTATGTATGTATATATATTCTATATATAAATAGATTTGCTTTTGGTTTGATTCAAACTAAATGTATCACTAAATTCATTTTATTTACTAATATAATATACTCCATATTATATTGAATCCAACTGAATAATACTTTGTGTATAAATATTTTGAGCTTTGACAAATTTCTTTTGTTTTTTTCTAATGTTTTCAAAAGAACATTTTCCAAGACATAAATTAACAAAACGTGTTTATATTTAATTTTTCTTATATAATATGCCCGATTGTTTAAAAGCAGTGTTATTGTAGATTTTAACATAAATGCTTCGTTTAAATGCTTTTGTAATATGATTTTATAGCATTTTCTTCCTTTAAAATGTTAAGATGAATAGTTTTGTTTGGCTTTTAAGATGTGTAATGTTGGCAATAAATAAGAATTCACTGATGATAAACATTCGAGGAAGACAATAGTTGTTTCATGTCATTTATGAATTTTAATGTATAAATATAATGCAATTAAATGCAAGACAAGGGCCATTTTAAGATATATACTTTGGTTAATTTCATTTATACTATTTTCTTTTAGGTGGGAAGAAAGCAGTAAGTTGGAGATATTAAGATAATATGGTTAAGTTTTGAACATTTCATTTTTCTGAAAACTTCTGGTTAATATCCATGATGTTTATAATCTTTAATCCTCTACCTAATAGTTAACAGAGCCCCACTGGTAGTGTAAGGTTGGTTATAAAGAACGGTATAATGCTAGTTAAGTTTAAATGTTAAATACAACAGCTAATTGGTAGTATAAATAAATAAATTGAGCGATCTTTCTTATATATATATGGTAAGCTGATTATGTTATTATCTGGGTTTAAGATAGAGTGTTACTTATATCATAAATAATATCTATATATTTATTTAATTTATTATAACCATCATATACATTTTTATTATCATATCTAGGGTATATACTAAATACTTATATCATCACACTTTTAGGTAAAGGAATGTTTTGGGGGAGCTTTTTAGTATGCCATTGTCTGAAACCAGCCAAAATATACTGCCTTGATAAGCTGGTATTGGTTCTGTCGTCAGCAACTTCCAGATTTCTGACAACAGCACCCAACGAAGAAAGACAATTCCTGAGTTTCAGAAGATGGGGATTCGAATAATAAATAACTGTCACAACTCTATATCAGTTTATGTCTAGATAGATATTATAACGTATTTCATATATCATAAGTTATCCCACACGGATCAGTAACTATAATTCTGACGGAAAATCTTGACTAAACTTTTGGACAAACTAACAAGTTCTCGATGTAGACCAAAAATAACACAACTAGGGAAAAAAAGTAACATGTAAAAAATATCTAACATTTAAAGAGAGTAACAATTTATTTCATCATGCATAGCATTTTTAAAAGATTTAATCATAATAACTAATCTTAATTCAAAAAGATTCATATAAAATATTAACAATTCTTTTTTTTTTTCTGCACATTTTCTTTCTGTTTTACTTTTTTTTTTAGAAAAAGGTTAAAATTCGTCAACAAGTGACCCAAACTATTTACAGTTCTACAAAAATCTGGACTTACTGGCCGAAAACTTTTCTTTTTAAAAAAACAAATAAGATAAAGAAATTATCAAGTAACAATTAACTTAATTTCACATACAATTAAATTTTGGGCAGTTGGAAATTTCCACATGATGGCGTTGATCGTGAAAATAGCATGAGTCATAAGTGACTTTAGTTCAAGGATTTAAAATGAATTATATTCAACCATTTGTTTTCTAAACTCTGTTTGACAAAAAAGTAATGGTTACTTCCATTTATGACAAGCCATTTATATCATATTATAAATCTGCCGAAAGCAACTCAGAAATTTTTAATGTCTGAAATTACAGACAATAAAATCACTCAATTGTCCACTTAAACCAAATCTTAGACATAAATTACCGACTAAATTTAGCTTTAATGCTCCTATTTTTGGCAGTGTTACTATTTTAGAACCCAGATTAATTTTTTACACACATTCATTCATATGTAACATTAAACTTTTTAACGACTTTTGACCACATTCTGTGAAGTTTTATATGACAGGAGAGAGAGAGAGATAAATAATCACTGACTCGTAAAAACAGAATAGGTAACCCATACTAATAATGTCCACGTGATAATAAAGCACATTCTATTGCTAATATACATTTTTTTTTTTAAATTCAAGAGGTATGAAAATTCTATTTAACAAATAGTTTAACATCTAATCTTGAATTAACAGACTGTGAGTAAAAAAAAACTACAGTGTTTATGTATTCTATTTACATTAAAATTTGAAAATTCAACAATGTCTAATACCCAAAAAATCTAAATAAAGGAACCAAAACATGGACATTTGATAAAACTAGATGCAGATAAACATTTAATACAAACTTCTCTCTCATTTTATATATATTAACACAAAAAAGTTATATAATAATAATAATATATAATTCACACATAAAACAAACAAAAATATGTTTTCCTAGAAATGCAACATAAACCCACATAATGATGTTTGGTTAAATAATCCACTAATTAAATATATAACAATAAACTTAAGAGAAACATTACTTATAATGATAATAATATAATAAGCATATAAAGCAACAAAGAGCCTAAATCATACTGCAGTCTCTAGATAATATAAGCACATTTTATAACATCAGATAACCTAATATAACATGCTCTATGTAATAAATGTGGATAATGAGGAATTAAAGAGAAACTAGGTGGTCTGCAAATTGTGGATGTGTTATATATGCCAGTACTATAATTTAAACAGCCGTAGAATCAATGATAAATCTTTATTACATTTCATTTCAATCCATTTCTTCATAAGTTTACTTAAAGGTTCGAACATCTGTTGAGAAACAAATTCATGTGCATGTTATTCAGAACAAAATCATTAAGCACATATGTAAGGGTGTATCACAACAAATGTTACATAAAATGACAAAATAATAATCGTATCACAAAAGTTTTCCAGAAGAATAAGAAACATACAAAGTGCATCAGAAGCAACAAGTGAAATATTTCAGAATCTTAAAATGCTTTAAGGAACAAATAATATTATGGAGGCACACCAGAAGCAATGTTTCAAAAGCATCATAACAAATGTTATAGTGGCATCAGAACATATGTTTTACTGTCATCAGAACATATAAAACACTTGTTCCATCATACCAAATGTAACAAAAGTATAAAGCTCAGAAAGCACAGTTTTTCTGAAGCATAGAAACATATATTCAAGAAGCAAAGGAACAAAGGTTTTTGAAGCATCCAACCAAATTTTTCTGAAGCATCAGACCAAATTTTTCTGAGGCATCAAAACAAATGATTCAGAAGAAACAGAACAAATGTTCATGTTGTTTAGCTTAATAATCCAGATCTGTCATCTAAGTAAAACAATTTGATCAAAATTTGGAACCCGTATTTTGATTTGTTCTATAAAAAGGTTATCAAATGATTTATTGGGCTGTATTAAATATATATTTGTTCTGATTGTTAAACTATTAAAAACGAGGTAAAACCCAGATGGAAATGGTTGAGACTCACTAAATGTTTATGTGCCTTTAAAATATGTGTATAACATGAAGTGTATATATATGCTGCCTTAATACAAATGGGTTTGCTTTTGGAAGTGACATAGTTTATTGAATCAGAAGGAAACAACCACGACCATCCTTCCCTTTTTTGTTGAGATTTTATGTATCATGGAATTCTTTAAATATCTCTCTCTGAATTTATTTCCTGAGATAGGTGGTCCAAGGTATATAAAATGTCAAAAGTTTCAAAACTCAGAAGAGATGCCAAATTGTTTATTTCCTTCTGAATAAATAATCAGCTATATGTATATGTAGACCTAGCTTAAGTGGGAAATTTGACTTATAAAAAAGAAAAAAAAACATCATTTATTAATAATTGTATGTTTAACAAATATTAAAATAAGGGAAAACAATCTCAACTATACATTAAAAAATACTAACAGAAATAATTAAAACCACATCGCGATGGGTTAGGAATGATCAACAATATCCTGGTTACTACCACCTGTAATATTACCAAACAAACAAACATATATTTACTTCATTCATTCAGGCTGCCTCTTCAAATCAACAATTATAACACCACATTCATTCGTTTATTCTGTGCTACCAGGATCACATGATTGACATCACCATTAAATGAATGAAGTCAATATATACCCGCTTGTGTGTTAATGAAACCGGCATCTTCTACTTCTAATTTAACATAAGCTTGGGTCACGAGCACACTTTAAAGAACTTTTTTCAATTTTTGAAATGTTTTCCTGAACACTTTTGCTTCAGGAATTGCATTGAAATGCAGCCTTCTTTTTAGAAAGTCTTTCTTAGAAGTCTTCCATATTTTTTCTCTGTATTTAATTTTTTTTATTATCAAACCTACTTGTTCCTAATTAATATGTCACAAACAAAAAAACTTGGTAAATCTATTTGTAAGCTTATCAAACTGTATAATAAAATACCATTAGATTGCTCGTCTTGGTCTTCACTGCAACAACATCATTCGTTAACACCTTCCTGGTGTACATTCACCAATAGGCCATCATTTTGAGTCAATCTTGTCTCTTTATTTATTTTAGTAAAACAACTTCAAGTCCACAAAATATCTAGAGCTATGGTCATGCAGTACCTGATTCTTTATCTCGGTCTCTCCATGTAATAATTCAACAGATTTCAAACAATGACCTAGTATAACAATACAACTTTATCTACCTAGCACGGAACAAATTCCGAAAAATAACGCAAGCCAGAATCTGGCTTTTTGAGCCATCCTCAAGAATCAGCTTCAAGCATTTCTAAAAACAATTTATGCATCATGACGCGGCCTTCCTTTTTCATGTCGAACCAGAACTGTTTGGCGAGAAGTTTGATGTGTGTGATTGGGGGTAGAAGAAGGTATAACTGTCCCAGACGTCTCATGTCTCCCCCATGACGTTGTCGTATATTCTCCATTAAGGAATCTTGGAGCTTGTCTTGTAAACAGCGGACTGTGTCGGTAACTTCTGCTACTACATCTGAAAAACATTTCAAGAAAATGAACGCTGATTAAATACAGTTGAAGAACGCTTATTGTGAATATCTACATACAGGAATCAAGGCGAGAGAGAGAGAAATGGGGTTTAACGTTCACTCGACACAAACTAGGCATAGGGGTCTTTAGCAGTGGGAGGAAACCAGAGTGCCCGGAGGAAACCCACGAGGTTGAGAAAGGACCCCTATCTCCATGCCACATACGCTCACACCAGGGCTCGAAATCACAGCCGCAAGCCAGAGGTGACCGACCAGCTAGAGGTCGGAGCTCGGCACTCTAGACCACTGGAATCAAGGCTTGGAGGTGTTTGGAGCATCTGTGCGACACTAACAGTTAATGTTTGTTTTTATTTTCTAAATATCTATTTTAGGAATTAATTTTAGACATGAAGAGGATTTGTAATTGAAAAGCTAAAATTGAAATTTAACTTTGAAAGTACCACACAGATCATAAGGAAGGGTATAAATTTAAACACCCAACCAGGCTTCAGTACTTTTCAACAGATTACAGATATTATTTTTGAGACTTAACACGTCTATACCTTTTTTTTTATAAAAAAACATATCAATCTTTCATTGTCTTTAAGCTATTTATTATAGTAACCTGCATTAAACATTTCAGATATCTTCAACATACTCACATTTCAAAGCGTAAATGTGTTTTCAAAATTGTAATTAAGAGTCACTTTAAAACATATCTATCATATTAACTGAAATTCACGTCATACACAGAAGACTTGAGGCATTATTCATAAAAGGTGTTGCACAAGTGTCGTATACACATTAGTTTAAGGCGAATGCAAAATATCTCTAACAGAGATTTATCTAATAGCAAAGTATTATATTAATAATAATGGGACAGAAATATACACACCACCAGATTTGAGAATTGAGGCAGCGGTGATTTAAAGTGATGTCACAAAGATATCACAGAATGCTGATCAGTCAAAGAAGCAACAATTCTATCGTTGCGATAAAAGATTTGTGATAGGAGCAATAATTAACTTTGGGATAAATTGGTATGTGTCTGAATTTTGATACGGTTCTCTCTCCCTTATCTAGTCAAACAATTTCAGCGAGTAAGAAATTTTTGCTGCAATCTCAAAAGTCTGAGGTGTAGAGTGATTTGAAGCAGACAGGCTTTAGTGATGACAACATACTCTCATATAAAATGTAAGTGTATTCAAATTCTGATATAATCTTACCTATATTACACAGTGTGATGGCTTTGAGCAAGACATATTCCTCTTTACTAACTCCTAGAAGGGTGAACTTCTTACACAACTTCCGTGTCAAGTTATCAAACTCTGGTGGGACGTTGTACGTTTTCACCAAGTCATTACTAACTTTTAAATCTTCAGCAAAACACAAGTAGCCACTGTATGGACAGGATCTAAAGACAAGATTTAAACATAGAACTTCTAGCCACGAGTGTTGTAGCAAGTTCATCTGATCACTTAAATTTAAACTGGTGAAACCTGAAAATACACAAATATTTAAAATTCAAAATAAACCACAAAAGAGATACTTTGTAGCCCTTTGTCATGGACACACTCTACCCCCACTTCCCCTTTCGCAGCGAGAAAATTACAAGAAATTTGCATGCTGTATTTAATCTCTAAGATTTTTACCTATTAGCTGTATGAATATGGGGGGAGGGGAGTGGATGGCGTGGTTTCGGTTCCCCTGTATGTGACAAGGAGTAGGGTCGTCTGTCCAACCCCCTGGGTATTCTCCGGGCCCTTCGACTTCCTCGCACTGCTAAAAGACCCCTACATGCAACCGAATTATTGAAATAAAATTGAACCTTTTTATTAGTCACGAAATGACCTAGTTTATGGCGAGTCAACGTTCAACCCCCATTTTTCTCTCTCTCTCCGTATGAATTTTCAATTCTAAAAAGGTGGGGTGGGGGTTTCTTGTCAAAACAATTAATAAAGTAAGTTAAATTGAAGGGTCAGTACATAATTCAATCAATGGACAAAAGCATAAGAATAATATTATTAGTTCTGGAGACAACCTTTTGCAAACTATTTCTGTTTCCTTTTTTTCCAAAAATCTAATTAGTTTAATCAATGATGTATAATTACATATTCCCTTCCTTCCTCTGTCATAATCTCATTTGCTATTTTAATCAATGAAATTTGCTGATTAAGATGGAAGTTATTCTATTTCTGGAAGATCATTAATAAGATGGGTTACTGTAGGTTACTTAATCCAATTTTTCATTCATTCATAACCAGTTGCAAACTGTATGATATTTACATATGATGATGTAATAAATGACAAGAAAAGAACCCATATGATACCTCTGTAATTCATTTCCGACAGTAAATGAATATTTTGAGGTACATTAGGTTACAGAGAGAATGCAATGGGGTTTAAATCAACTCGACACAAACTACATCATTTTGAGACTAAAACATGGTGAGATTTTATTTCAATAATTGGCTTATCCGTACACGTGCTAACCATTCGGCCACCTCTCTCCCAGAGATTTAAACTATTGCTGCACATATGGCAGCAGACAGTCTTACTTAGTCTGAAACACCTAATACCACTCCTATACTTATAGCTCATGCAAACAGTTTCATTTTTTGTTATATTCAAAATTCAATAGAAATGTTTCAAATTCAGAAAATTTAAGTACGGTAGGCAACACCACAAAATTAAATCCACGTGGTCTGAATCCACACTTTGATCAATAGTAAAATTATTTGTGAATGAAATGTGTAGGCCAAGTGTGACAGCTGGTCTTACACACTTACTTAACTATCAGTATAAAAACTAGGTCGAACATAGATATGTCAGTGTCAATACCCTATAGATTGACCATATTTCACAATGTCTATCCTACGTCTGATCAAGTTACAAAAAGGCATGACCTATTCAGATATTTTTTGAGGGGGGATTATTTGAGATCTGGTTACAGTACTTAAAATCAAAAATAATTCATAATGAAATGACATTATAATATAATATAATACATATTGTAACAGAATGTATGAGTACTATCAGAAATATTCATAGATTCATAACTAAAATTCTCTATGGGCAACTGAAAAATGCAATTTGGGAATAAGTGGTGTGCTACATAAAATATTCCTTCACAGTTGGAATTCAAAATAAGATTAGCGCCGCTGTCCAAGCCAAATTTCCCTCACAGCACACTGTATGCCCTTCTTCATTAGTCCAGTTGGAGTAGAACAGTAGGATGTTAAAACTCATTGCATTTTAATTTGGTAAAACGGTTGAAAGAATTGGTGTCAAATTTGGGGGTGGGGCAGGATAACAGTTTGTTTCACAGTTTACATTCAATCGGTAGGTAATTACAGAACCAAATCATTAAAGTTACTAAAACCATAGAAAATGTCTTGGAGCTGCCCCACTTAACACCTTTTATTTCAATGTTCTTCTACACATTCATCATCATTTTCTATTTAACACTTGATTCAAAATAAAATATTATATGATATCTATAATTTCCTGCTTTTAGTTTTACTGATAAATCATACTTAATTTATACTAACATTTCTAATCGCATACAAATTTTAATGCCCTGACACCTGTTAAATAATCTTTTAGTACTGACTGTGTAATACCATACCTCATTAAGTTACTCGCAGATCATGGGATGTGACAGATGTGCCTAGTTTAAACATTTTTTATAGATCTCCTCCCACATACTTATGATACGTTTTCAACTCAATAAACTTTTCTACTTAACAACCGATATAGAAGTATCAATAGATTTGAAAGAAAAAAAAAAAAAAAAAATACAAAGCAATTCCCATATTTATTAAAGGAAAATCAATATTAAAGTGGTAGTGAAGCATTGAACAGAACAATGTGTGTGGTATATATATCCATATATATTTTTATTATGCTGTATAAATCTGAAGAGGTCATTTAATGTATGAAGTTTATAAATGTCATTATTAAAAGCATTAGACATGTTTAATGGTGTCGTCAGACTAAGAAAGGAATGAATTATTCTGTGGAACAATCACTGTCTGAAGTACTTTAAAATGTTACATATTAGTTTTTAACAGTTCTCTTCACATACAATTGCCTCCTTAAACTTTTTCTAATATGGCTACTTCAGATCTTAGTACTCCTAATTATGAATGAAGTATTGTCAATCTTTACAAGGTAGTTTGAAACCTGAGAAATTAAACTGCAATATTTTCTTTATTTTTCAGAGTTATAAGTGGAAGCCGCATGTGGAGGCAGAGAGCAAGTGCTGGCTGACTAAGTCGGATTACCTAGGTTTGATCCAAAGGTTGGCTGAGAAAGGTCTTTGGGATTTTCCAGTCTGGCAAGTCACAACATATTATCTATGCATTGACATGCTTGGAAAGGAACCCTAGATTGGCAAAATTTCCCTCATAACATTGTTCTTAGTCCTGTCTTCAGTAATAGTACGTTAAACCCATTTCCCACTCTGAATTTTGGATGGCAAATATGAAAAGGAAATGACTAAAATGAAGAAAAATCAAATGCAATGAAGTAATTTCTATTCTACAAAACTTGTTATGTTGACTCACCAGGAACTTGTTTGGCCCAGCTTATTGTGATGACCAATTCTCTATCTGCGAGATCAGATACAGCTGCCTTGAACTTCACCTCACTTTCTGGAGCATTAGGATCTGGAGAGGCAAACAACTTGTCTAACTGAGACTCTAATGTCATGAGAGTGGACAGAACTTTATTTTCAGCTGTAAAAAGAAAAGAGAATTTGTCTTAAAGATGCAATAAAGCCTGAATAACTTGTCATCATTAACCATTAACCAGAAATTCTAATAAGTTTAAGTTCCTGGAACTTGCGATCTTCTTATATAATGTCCACTGTTTTATTTCTTCATAACTACTGTATTGATTTTGGAAGCCAACCTCAATTGTTGTATTTGAGTTTCAATGAGTCAACTCAATATAAAGTCAGGATGATGTTGCTGTTTTTTTTCATAAATTGCTTCCATGAATAATTCTAAAACCTTTACACAAGCTACCCTTTAATTCAATCTCTGAGGAAAAGAAAGATCACAAACAGTATTCAAACCTAAAATGTTTTATAACCGGATTAGTTATTTGATATTAAGTACCATTAAAACTAGCTTTCTCTTTTTATCAAAAACGAACCTATGAACATGTATCCATGTTAACTTAAAATGCCATTTCTATTCCAAGCACGACTCATCCTCCTTTGTGGCTGGTTTGCATAAAAATGGAGTAGTCAATGGAAAATTTAAGGTATAAAAAGGCTACAGGTGGTCAGTATTTCCAAATAAATTGTACTTTCTTTAATGCAAAGTTGGCTACTTCTCAATTTATATGTTGCATGTAAACATTAAATGCATTTAAACAATTGCACATAAACATTAAATGCATTTAAACAATTGCACATAAACGTTAAACGCATGTACACATTAAATGCATTTAAACATAATATGCACATATTTGCATGGTTGAATCATTAGAACTTTTCCGTATCCCAGGTAAAAAACCAAAAATTTAGTCTAGTGTCCTTATCAATTAAGTGTGTCAGTGGGTGACCACAATGTCTACAATTTGATAGAAACTGGGGTAAATGACTTCTCATCCACCCAGATTTTAATTTTCATAAATGTAAATAAAAGTCATAATAAACCCATTAGAACTTTACAGTGATAATAAAAACTGCACAAGACATAAAGGGATGCTCACAGGAAATATCATTTAAAACATGAAATATTTAATAACCCATGCTGTTACTGACTCAACTTGTTTTTAGCAAAGTTGTGTTACATTATAAAGCTATATATTACATTGTACATGTATTATATTAATATTAAATGAATAAACCTTCATATTTTATTCTTGAAATTACTTTATTGTCTTTTCTAATTTCTAGATGTGTTCATAACTATGGACATGCAATTATTTCAATATCTTTTTCAGGAATTAACATGCAAATTCTTATTATAAATTTAATTCAAATTCTTATTATAACTTTAATTCAAACTCTCATTATAAATTCAATTCATGAAATGAATAAGACTTATCACCAAAAGACAGCCAATGTCATCTTGAAAATTAGATGAATATTTATTCTCAACTACCGGTAAATTATGACATGATATCTTTTCCAAATTTATTTCAGGAATCCACATGTATTCCAAATGACTAATCTTTATGGAACCACTCTGAGAAAACATGTGGTGTGTATTTTTGTCATGAGTGATTAGATGTGTAATGATCTTGTTATAGGTTATCTAATCTATGGTCTGATCAATGAACTCAGACTTGTACTCGAATGACTTTATTATACTATTCCATACATAGAAACTAGTTAATATGGTACTAGTACACGATATTACTAGTATCAGTACCAGATGACTATACTTAGTAACTAGTTAGTATCATACTACTGGAACCCATACTGTCGCTAGTTAACTACCAGCATCTATTTTCAGTGTTGTTTTAAAAAGCACTCCAATAAATCATGTACATGTAGTAGTATACATTAAACTTATCATATCGACTTATAGGTACTTACATTAACAAGATGTAGCTATAAATCACTACATAGTTAATTAGATAGATTTAC
Organism: Patella depressa; assembly: GCA_948474765.1. NCBI lineage: Eukaryota > Metazoa > Mollusca > Gastropoda > Patellidae > Patella > Patella depressa. The sequence continues at coordinate 55,750,176 of OX419719.1, forward strand.
TGATAGTATGACATGAAAATATATCGTAACCAATTTACGTAATTCATAAGAAATTATATAACCACCAAATGAGTTCATAGTCAGGAAATTAAACTTTAAAATTGTTCAGATAAAGTTATCATGGGGATGGGTTTTCTTTACAAATAAGTAATAACAATTTATATATTTCTAATAATGGATGCCAGCTCTACAATAAATGTCAGCTTGTATCAGAATTACTTATATTACACCTACGTATGTGTAGGTAGTGTTACTATTGTAGGTACACACGCACATGGTAATAACTATTTTAAATATGTTACATTCTAACACTGATATATATAACCTGTCTAAAACGAAAGATGTAAATAAATAGTGCTATACTTTAACCATTAAATAATTTGTCAGGTAATTATGTAAAATACATTAATATCTCTAGCTATTTCTCAAGTATATTCACTTCAAGATTATTTCCAGATTTTTTTCTGGAATATTTCATCTTTAAAAAAAAATATTCTTTAATAAACTTATCCAATAGAATAACACAAAATGTTACATAGATTTAATGTGACTTTTTTGATACTACCGACAAACTGTCACAAAATAAAAGGGACAAACTGAAGATTACATTTCCCAATTGCGAAGTATTCATATTTGATCTCATAAAACCACAACTTAAAAATGGCTAACTCCCGGATTGACTGATACCAGATTTACTCTTTAATTGTAAGCTGTAGACGGGGGTGATCCTATAAATCCTATCATAACTACTTCATTTCTCTCTAAATGTTTCTATACCCGTTTCCACTACATGCCTCATTAAGGATGTTTTTTCCACGAATCAATTTTAGAATGAAGTCGTGGCTTATTAGCTTTCTTAATTGACCAAAATCACGACTACTGTTAATTAATCTGAGATAAGTCTAGCAGTACCACTTCATTTAATTAAGCATCAACAACACGGTTCGACAGTCATTGGATGAAAAATACTCAAACTATGAAACCATTTTATAAGAAATGCAATGATTGATATGGTTTTCTCAAGAATCAAGGTCATCAATAAGAAAAATATGTAGCATTAAATAACGATACTGTATACTGTATGTTTAAAGTCGCAAGGGAGTTATAGTTCTTTATAAGATAATAATAAAATCAGGAAATGAGAATAATCTATTATCTAGGGAGTCTGGTCTTTAGTTCCACACCAATAATAAATCTTGTAAAAATGTCATTATAGTAAAGACTGTAATACAGTTTATGCTAAACTTCTTAAAAGTGAACATGTACTCGATCTGTTATTGCTTTATGTCCCTTGAAATATTTTTATAAATTTATGGTAGATATTTCAAAACTCTATTTGATCAGATGAAAACCGGTGTGTTAGTTTCTACATTGTCATATATATAGCAATTGATTTTAAAAACTGGCCTAATATCAACAATGACACGTGCTCCTGACAGGCCTGGAAATAACGGTCTTAGTTTAGATGTACCTGATGAAATGTCAGGCACTAATGAAATAGTACCTGACATTTTCAACTTAGTGCCGGACATGTATTAATAATATCAATAAAAAATACAAATCAGTACCAGACAAAATAACAGACACCAGAGGTTTTGTGTCTGAAAAAGCCTGAATCTGTGCCTTGACATTCTCCGTGACAGGTGTCTTATTCCGGGCTTGGTGCTACGCATGGACTACTCATAGACTTGTTCTGTTAAGGAAAACAAGGCTTTTTTTCTTTTTTGGGGGTATCAAAATATCCGATGGATATTGAGAGAACCACAGCAAAAGGAAATGAAATGTTCTTAGTACATGTATCTACATGTACATGCGATGTAAACTAATTCTTTCACACTAAAAGACTGATATGACAATTTAAAACAAATCATGAAAACACAAGAACAATCCATTTTCTTTTAATGGCACTACTTCTTGATGGTATGTTAAGTTGAATGTTTATTGATCCGACAATCCCAATAACCCCGAGACAAATTCGTGCATATATTCCTAAGTCCACTTAATACACACATCACAGTCACATTTACGTAAAGTAATTGATCGTAACATAGTACTACGCAGATATTCATCGCCTCATTTTCTACTATAATCTATATGAAACATGAGTGGGAGGATTAATCATTAATATTCCTTTCAAGATGGATTTCATTCAACAATCTTTACATAGAACCTAAACAATAAACTTTATTCTTTACTTATCTTTGAAAGCTTTCAGTAAATATTCATAATAACAAGTACCATTAATGTTTCTATCTCATTGTCTTGGAAAAAGATTTTTCTCCAGAATATGGTACCATTTTACATTCATAAAAAGAAATAATTGAACTGCCTTTTAAGCGCTAAGTGTTACCTGTATGCACATTGCACACACGGCTTTGTGTTACAAGATGCTTTAAATATTTATAAGCTTTTAAGACATGCATCTTTTGATATCTTTAGAAGATAGCAATCAGAGTGATAAAAACGTTATTAGTTCTACACTCACTTAATTGGATATTAAACCAAGGCAATATATTGTCCCTTCAGAGACAGCTAAAAAGTTCAAAGTTAAAAAATGATTAAATTTAACACAAACAGTCTTATTCAGTAATTACACAAATGTTGCCAAGGTCAACTTTATACTTACATTCTACACAGGGCTTTTTGATTGGGTAAACAGGATGCAAGACAGGTTGGCAGTCAATACCTCGCTTGTACTTCTGACGACCACCACGAACTCTGTCAAGACGAACACCTGAAAACATTCAAACAAAAACTAAATTAAAACCTTTACCTATTAACAATCATGTAAGGTTTGGGATACCCCCTTTAATAAAGCTGCACATATGTACAGGCCCAAGCTACATTGTGGTGTTTGCTTCTTGAGTAGTTATGGAGTAGAAACTTCTTAACACTATTCTGCTTTAAATAGATCTAAATTTATTTTCTTTACATCAGTTGTCAGTGTTTGTTCTAATTACTAACATTAACATTGCTACTTGGTTAAAAACAGTCAACATTGCTGCTTAATTTTTAGTTATTGATGGAAATATTTTTTGTGTAAACCTGTGTTTATAAAGACATGTTAGGATTGAGTTATCTGATCTAATTGGTATTTATTGTTCTTAGTTTACATTAGGAAACAAATAAATCCAATCCAATATGCAAATATGCAATGCTTATTTATCCCAATGTTATTAGACAGTTCTAACATCTAACAGGAATGAGGCTTGGAAAATGAACATCTGTATATCCCCCTTGACAGTTAATGATAATCGCCACCCCAAAAAGTCTTTAATATTGACTGATTTGCAGCAGTTGCTGCGTGCATCCTGACAACACTTTGCACATATCTCATCCATTTCTTTCAGATGTAAAGCACAGAAAGTCTAAAAAGTGTAGATAATTAAATCAAAAGCCCATTTATTGACTAAACTATTGCAAATCTATCACACAGGTTAAAGAATCGTAGTGCCAAAATTAATAGAGTAATCAATAAAGTAGTAAGATGAACACACTATTTCTTGTATTACTGATTTTATCTATTTTCTATTTCTGACAGTCGAGAACGTAAACTATGTCTTCTGTGACATAAACATTACAAGTTGATCTGTTATAAGTAAAGACAACTCTTTAAATCCACAATTTTTCAAATTGATGTCATAACCTCATAGTGTGTCAGCAGAACTTGTACCAATATGGAGGATGGAATTCTGATGATGAAGCAACACTAGTTACTACATGTATGCACAGGAGCAATGTTGACAGAAGTTTACACAGAAGCAATGTCAACTCAAGTATTAGTATGCAAAGAAGCAGTGTCACTGCAAGTACCAGTATGCACAAAATATCTTCTGTTTAAAAGTTAGATGATACTGGAACCCCATTTTTTTGGACAAACTATAACATCACAAAATATTCCCAACAATATTTGTTTATATTGGCTTCATGAACACAGAATGATCAAATAACACTTAATGTACAAAATATGAAATCAAGTATAAAATCTATTACAAGATGATGGTGATGATGTTCATTCATGCAAATGTTCAAAACATCCAGAAAACATAACAGTTACTAAACCAGATGGCAGGAAAAAATGTTCTAGTGTCAATGACCTGCATGATAAAATCTTCCATCAACGATAATTCTACTTCTGGCATAATAATGGAGAAGACAGTTGTTCTGTAATAACATGAATCAGGGAAACTTTGTGTGTGAAGCTACACATATTGGTAGAGATATAGATGTTTGACACTTACATCTGTCATATGTTTGGCACCACTACAGGTACACACATTACAATGCCATAAAATCATTTGATTAATCAGAAATTCATCACTTAAAAAAATACAAATCTTACTAGACAAGGGGCCGTAAATGAATTTAAAAACTTTTGAATCTGAAAGATTCTGAGATGAATGTGCTGGATTGAAAAGAACATTGTATAAAATGTCTACTATAACGCAATTGGACACCTTTCTCAGACAGTTAAGCACCTTATCCTCCTGGTAAAAATATAGTTTAGTGGTCATTACTGTTGTATTCTATGTTTCTGATGGAATGTCTGAGTCTATAATTGATAGATTAGATTGTCAGTGGTCTATCTAACTAATCAGTAGTCTTTGTAGATGTACTAGTAATTACTATTAAATATACTTTTACTACTTATTTATGATGCCTGACAGAGCCTATTAATATTTCATACGTTAGCATTAACCTTCCATCATATCCTTCGAATTACTTTTATTCCAATGATCATTAGTCTCCAGGGATTAAGAAATATATCAATTTTCACCTCAATGCTACTTCTCTGCAGCTCTAATCAAACTGAATGTATTTTATTAACCTAACTTCCTGTCACTGATCAGACTATAGAGTCTTCTCTGATTTCTTGAATGAGAAACTAGATTTAGAATGTTCATCAAGTCATACGTCCTACACATTTTTATTTTTGAGGAGTAAATGAAATTAATACAAGGCCCAAGACCGTTCGCAATCTATTAATATTCCAGATACAGTCTAAATTCAATGGATGTTGACAGTATTTATAGGTGAAGTGTGTGTGTGTTACAGAGAAAGCGATTCTTACTTTGGCTATATCACAACATTTCTTTATTTTTTGCAAACTTTAAAATTTTACTTGTCAATTCCAATTGGTTAAAGCGATATAAATGGTTACAGAGACCAAGGAAAAAATTATCAATATCAATGATGTAGCTACTAGCAGTCAACTTGTTTAGATAAAAGCAAATCTTCAACAGAAATGTGTAATCATGTTAACTCTCTCTCGTGATTTCTCTTTTCTATTGATGCACAAGCAATGGGTAATCAAATTTTACATTAAAGAAAACAAACCAAAGTCTTTTATTCTTAAACAATCTGTGACCATGATGCATGAGGGATTGAGGTAAGCTTACAACTAGCGGTTAAAGTACTCAAATTTTGGTGTAGTTACTCAAATTGAGTTTCAGAATGATTTCTACTGTGGTCAATGTAATCAGATTGCTGACCACTCTGATATCTGATTGCTACCGTATCCATGATACATGGCCATAGACAAAATCATAAAAATCAGACTTTATTACTGTTCACTAAAGTAGTGGAAATAGTACCAAATATTATGGTTAAAATTTTTGTTTCCAGTAATTGTTATTGACAAGATGGTTCTTTGCATCTGGCTACATTCTGCCAAAACCTAGACTGTGTGTGTAGGACCTATATGTATACATCAATTGTGATTTTTTTTATTTAGAAATAAAATGCTTTATACATCAACAATCTTACAGAGCAGTATCAAAAGGAAATCTTGGCGTAAACGCACCACATTTTGATCTGCTAATTGCATACCTACAGGAAAGCGATTAGGAAAAAAAACAAAACAGCCAGTTTATTAACCTAGCATCTATTTTAACTTGGCATACAGCACATACTTTAATATTGCTTATTGAAGAAACATGCGGCCAAAACATCAGCAGCAGCTGTATACTTATTACTTATAAGATTAACTATCGGCCTTTGGTGGCATTAATCTCGGTAGACAACCGTTATAACCATTATTATAATTATATAGTATTGGTTACTAGAAAACAGACTCAAAACCAAATCAATTTTCAGGAACTTCATTCTTTTACTGGAAGAGCAATCAGTTGATTGGGACTGAATCAAGATAAATTGTTACAGATAAAAGAATATCTACTTAAAATCAAAGGAGATTTAACCAAACCTAATTTAAAAATCTAGCTGTGGTATTATATGTAGTTGTAAGCAATTTGTCACTAGTGAGATGGTTTGTAGCTAGAATTTGAGGAGGAGGAAAATATATTATACTCTTTACGTAAGCAAACGAAAAGGGGGCTGATTTAAGAGACTATTGAGAAAGATTCATTTGTTTTCCGCCTACAATCTTCTAATAATATCCTTAACAAATTTTGAAACAGATTTCAATGTGAAACCAAGGTAACTAAGCTTATTAAATATCAATGAAGTTAACTTCATAATTCTATGGAAACCTTTGTTTTTATCAATCAAACAGGAAGTTTACAAAGATCTTATACCTTGCTGATCTTGAATTATGATCAACAGATTGCCGATTCATCAAGATTTTTTTAGTCTTGTTATGAAAACAAACTGACGAACTGGATGAACTACATATTGAGATGAATCGAGTCCAAGGTTTGTGAGGTTTAGGAATTATATTAACAAGGTTCCCATCTGTTCTTATTGGAAATAAAGAAATTTATCCTTAATTTACGCTCATCAACAATCACCAGCATCTAACACCTCCATCTGTTTTACCGTGATTTAGTGATCAGACTATATATAGCACCAGATACCATCAAATTGCTTCACGCCACTTTGGCACCTCCGCTACAGTATCAAGTTCACATTCCCCAAACCACGAGTTTGTTTACCAGCAATCAATCAATTATAGGTATATAGTAGATATTTACACGGCTGTATAATCTATATTTCAACACTTCATTCTTCACACATACATAAAGTAACCTTTAAAAAAATACCATCCTTCCCAGATTTGAGGGTTTTTTGGTAATCATTGCCAAATGTTATGAATTTTTGTATTCCATGCATGAAATTAGGAATACACATTATTATAAATGTACTACTTTTTCTTGCAGAAAAACATGTATAGATTAATTTATTAAATATGAGATTACATCTTTAACACCTATACTGTATTTATCTGAGGTTTACAAACAAAAAAACTTGTAGATATCTTGTAAACCAATAAAGCCCAATTATGAATGGAATCTTGAAAATTTTCATGGCATTAATAACCTTAACTTTCAAATCATTATAGATATGTATTTTAAACTTAATTATGTTTTTCTTACAATACTTGCAAAAAATATGTACCATGTCTATCTACACCTTGTGGAAATTTGTCTTACTGTGGTTTATTAATCTACTTATTTCACATTTTATCAGGAAGTCAACAGTTGTTAGTTAATCTAGCGTAGGAAGAAAATTTGCATGAAAGACTGTTTGCTCTGATAATCTGACAAAACAACATGATTCCAACATTTTAATCCTGTATTCAACAACAGGAAGAACTTTTAAACTCTGATAAAAATACAAAGTATCACCTGTTTTAACAAACTATCCAAGCAGCTGTTACTATCATCATTAGCCATTTTATACACAAAATCAAACATACCTCATCACTTCGAGAGTAAACTATGTTAAGATAAAGCATTAACTTCATTGAACAATCATGGGATTAATAAATTCTACCATGATAATAAGATAAATTGAACCTCAATTTATCCCAAGGGGCATTGAGCACTGTGTACCATGCATAGATAAAGTTCTATTTTAAAGACAGAAAGTAAGGATATGAGAAATACATTAAAGGAAGAAAGGTATGGAGGTATCACAGAGGTCTGTAGGCTGATAATATGTAACTCATCTGTTATGGCATTTCTCAAATAACCATACGCCTACTGATATAAGGTACGAGCCAAAAGACCATTTTTGCCACATGAAAAAAACATTTCTGACTTACATTATACGTAAATCCAATCTTACAGTCCCGACTTTATAATAAGACAGGTAACAATTTAGAAAAATATTTTTAGGAATAAAAAACAACAATGACATCAAACCTTTGTATACACTATCGGGAAATCTGCAATTTCTATTTTTAACAGGAGTCTTGACGAATACCACACATCAGCTTGCGTGAGCTCTGCATTCACCATTAATATCTATTCAGTTATGTTAAAACAAGCAGTTCATTTGTTCTCAAGAACCTCAAGTCATAGTTCTCTACTATAAATTACTTTCCCAGTGATTTTCATAACATTAAATAAATTATATAACTTGTAAGACAAGACCTTGTAAAATTGCTGTGAAGTGCCTTGTGTAAGTAAGGGTAACCTGGTTTGAAATATGTACAATTTATTGGATAAAACTGATAATACAATCATTCCCTATACATAAAACCATTGAACCATTGACAAAATTATTGAATTATTAATGGAAAAGTTTGCGAATTGTCTGTCAGGGATAATTGAATACTTGATTTGAGCTCACTGCGAGGTGTCTGGTACACATTGAAATCAAATCTTAGCCGATTCTACATGTGCATGTTATTGATAAAAAGGATGCAATACATTCCACGAATCTATAAATGCATTATCTTTGTCTGGAGGTGAGGTCAGGATTAGTGCCAGGCATTTTCCATTCCGATATTCTATCATGCCGATTAAATACGAAAAGAAAGCCAATCCTTTGAAATGATCGATACATACAGTACTTTTTGTTTTCAGATTCAAAGAACTGTTCTTTTCAGTCAATATGAGTGGGAGTCTAATAAGATATCTTACCAGACAAGTATAAACTTGACTGTTTTTTTTATCCATATCACAATTAAAGGGCAACTTATGTTAATTTTACTAATCACTCTCAATCATTTCTTTCCTTGTTATTTTGCTAGTAGATATATCATTACACAGAAGTGTGTTTTATATCTTATATAATCAATAGCGTATCATTCGATGTGAATACTAGCCACTATTTATCTTAGTTTATTGGATCTACACCGACCAAGGAATTTGCCACATAAAGAAACCCCGAATACATTCATCTAATGAGCAAAGCAAGAAAATCAATGTTTGGTAAGCTGCCGAATCGATATTCCTCAGACTTAACAAGACAGTCCAAATTCACAGCATCCATTTCCGTTTCATTTTTACCAAAGTTCATTTACATTATACGTTGATTATGACTTGATTTTCAGCTCTATTGATTATTGTCAAAATACCACTTTACTTCACTTTTATTTATGATGTAATTTTCTTAACTTATCTGTCGGATTCATTCATGTGGAAGTCAAGAAAAAGAAAATCATTGGCTAAAATTGGTTAAAACCATATATTTATGAACTGCGTTGGCGGATTTCTTTTCTCCAATTTGCGTGATCCATAAAACATGGAATTAGATTATAATTGTAAGGAAGTCAGGCCATGAACATGTAGGTTGCTAATTGCATCTGTGTCTGGTAGGCATTTGTACAGATCTGAATTCAATACACACATACAGTGTACATGTACGTTTAAATCAAATCCATATACAACTCAACTATGCTTTCCAAGAAGCAAACATTGAGTGCCGAGTTAAAGATCAAAAATTATTTTGGAGAATAGAAAAATTGATGCTACCAGGAACGTTTTTGGCCAAATTCGGGAAGCTTCGTTCCAAAACAGATTAATACCAAAGAAAAGAACCCTGGTTGAAAAAAGGTTCAAAAGTTAGCTTACCTTCCCTAAGCATTCCGACTCGTAAACATTTTTGGAATCGGCAAGCCTGGCAGGCTTTACGTCTTCGTTTCGTGATTTCACATTCACCACTTGCTGGGCAGGAGTATTCAATATTACCTGAAAATATAACAGAAATTTTATGTGATATTTTGCTTGCCACAGCCCACAGGTTTCATTTTTGATACTATATTATACCTTTCCAGCTCTTTAGAAAATAATTCACATGATTAAAATGCACCAGCCTGAACTCCATGATCATGGAAAGAAATCTATTATCCTTCAGTCATCAATTGGTCAGTATAAGAGCAGAAAGTATGGAGATGTACAATCACACAAATATAAAGAATTTTATCTAAATTGAACCCTGGCATCTTGTCGTGTTATGACTGATCAAGTTTTGGACCAACATAATTTTTATAAGAGTACTTAAAATTGTATATGACCTGAAGAAAGCGTATAATACTATAATTGCATTTTTCTACATCTAGTCTGGAATGTTGGGCCATAAAAGTTAAACTGTTTATGTTCTAGGATGAAATATAATGCTTGGACAGTTCAGCTTTAAGTAAAAAACAATGTAAAAGTATTTAAGACTGAGTGATATTAGTGTAACAAATATTTCTGAACTGAGTTCTGACACTATTGGGTTAAGAAATGAGTTTCTATTTCATGATTTACTAGTAAAATAAACTACATGTATGTTTATTCTAGTGTGAAAATAGATTACTAACTTTACTTTTACTTTAGATAGATATTATTAACCCTTACAAAATATTGATCTTCATACACATTGTTCGAGATAATTTTTGTTTTCCCCAAAGACACAGTAGTAATATTATGCATCATGAGTGGAAGGATACATTTAACATTCTAAATTCATTTATTTCATCCATTTTCATGCATAATTCAAACATAAAAGCAAATCATGTTTGAACTAAGGTTGTACCAAGTGTGACTGATGTGCCATATAAAGCCTTGTGATATGTCACATGAAAATTAAATCTGATCTATCTGATGTCTATCCGCCCTATCGGTGCTTCCAACACCATTTCTAAAATGTCATAGTATATCTTCTATTTCTGTCAGTCCACATGAACCTAGCTCAGGTTTTAGGCAGATCATAGACAACATACTGTAAGCTGAAACTTCAAACAAGGCCACTGCTACGTTATCTAATCATTAATTAAAATTTAAATAAATTTAAAAGCACAACAACCCAGACTGCTAGCATGATATATTTCAAAAACATGTACAAATTTATATTTAAAGACTGTAATTATGTAATAAAGCACATTCTAGAATGCTGAAAATATAACTTTTTAAAGACTGAACTGACTTGTAGTGTACTTAAAAACATACATGTAGTAGAATTATTACTAAAGAAAGAGAGAGAAACAGGGTTTAACGGCCACTCAACACAAACTAGGTCATTTCGGGACTAACATATTGTTCAATTTTATTTCAATAATTCACTTGCACGTAGGGGTCTTTAGCAGTGGGAGAAAACTGACCTTACTAATAGTCACATACATGTACAAGAGGGGGATTGAAACCACGGAACTTCACTCAGTGACAGACTTTTTATACAAGGTGCATGCTTTAACCCATTCAGCCACCCAACTGCCTTAGAATTAGTACTAAAACATACAAAGAAATCAAAGTACACTCAATAGAAACCAATGTAAACTATAAATGGAGAAAACTTAAGTTAAAAGAATTGATCAATTTGTATATTTTATCTTTGAATAAAACTACTTTTGAATGTGTATGATCTTAAACTCTATTTTAATTTTTTGGTATTCATTCCTACTCACAAATCATGAAAGGTACTCAAGTTGTGTTTCAAAAAGATCTCTAATGCTGTCAAGGTAATCAGGCTGCTGCCAATACACTCTTGCTACAGAATCCATTCTTATTGTATAACACATTCCAAAGCCCTTTATTAAAATCAGACTTTCTTTTTGAAAGTTCAATATTTAGCATATCAATTCCTGGAACTGTTTTTGACAGCAATGTAAATGGTGCAAATTTCATTAATTTTACCTCAGCTTGGAAAGGTTTAGTGTAAACTAGATATACAACAGTAAAATAATAATTTCAACAATATTTAGTGTACACAGTGTACTAAATGATATAAATATTAAGACCAAAGGTTATATAATGAGAGAAGATAGGTATACCACTGTTAAAGTGTTTACTGTGATTAAAAGATGATGTAAATCAAGTACAGTATGCAGAATTAAATTATATGATGTAACATATAGATAGGGAGTGGCTTTAATTAACGCAGATTAGTAGATTGTATCAGTAGATTCTGTTGCAGATGGTTGCATACTTGCATCGAGATCAAAGTGTAGATAGGTTATTTTCATACACTGTATGATACAGGCATCACCTCTGGCATATGTAACAACTAGTCTAAATAAATGGTGATGTGATGATACAAAAACATAACAAGTTGTTTATTCGTCACACATACCTCCACTGTAGGTTACAAATTACGTATGTGCACTTACTTTAGCTTATCAATTACATGCCATGCAGTGTAGATTATATATCTCAAATGTACCTATAGCATGTCTACCATGTTTAATTGACTGTTGCATCACAAACAAGCAAATCAGATTAAAGTAATTTCAATTTATTTTATATTAGCGGAACAATGAATAAATGACTTACTTTTCTGCAACAAGCAGACTAATAAAGACTGGCATACACCATTAGGGAAATTTTGGGAACTACCATGGATCTTTTTCATCCCATCTTAATGACTAGCTGTTGTTCCTTGCCAAGGCCACTGTCTTGCACAAATGTTAAAGGGGAACCACAATGGAAAAACTCTGATGAACTTGTCGGTCAAAGCATAGACCAAATCAATTATGTCTCACTTGTACAGTAGTGTTTACATTGTTTTTGTTGCATTTGTTTTGTTGTATAGTAGTGTAGTATTGTTTATCTATGTCGCACTTCAATTGTATTGTCTGTTTTTGTCCCTGCTGTTTTGTTGTACAGTAGATTTACATTGCTAAATTTTTTAGAGCAGTTAAAGCGTACATGTAGAGTACTTAAAAAGCAGAAAAATATCCATTTACATGTAAATAAGAAGATCTGAAGCAAAACCAAGGAACTAGTTCTAAAACAGACATGTCTTACCCAAGGCATATGTAATATTATCTATTTAAGAAATGTAGTTCTTTCATCAAAAGCAGCAATTGGGTAACATAAAACGATTTTCAAAAAAACTTGGCTGGAGAGTTATCAAATATCTTTTTATTTAATGTCAAATCGAAATAATATCCATCAAAACCCAATAACTAAAGCCATCTCGCTCAAAATACATTTAAATCGATTTGAAAGCCACAAATTTCAGAGTTTTAACTCTCAATGGTCCCTTGATCAATCAATCTACACAACACTGCAATAGAATAATCTCATCAAATGGCAAAATACTATCAACTCTTTATAACAGATTAACTTTCGAAGCTGATTGTGCACGAAAAAAAAAAAACCACTGTGTTTTGATGAATTGAGTTAACCTGACCATCATTGTTAAACATGCATTATGCAAGAGCTAAATCTGCCAAATAATTGCAGGTCTTTCATTGGGCCTGAAATATTATCTAAACAATTGATTACACATTTATTAACATAGCAAGGCCATAATAAACTCTGGATGGCATTGGATACACACGATATTAACTATATTAGAACAGTTGGCTATTTTAGAATTTAATTTAAAAATGGGAAGACGAGACTAAGTCGCAAATATACCAGTCAAAACAATAAACAATGAAATTTGGCTCAGAATTAAGTTATTTGAATGACCAACTCTTTATTGAACTCTTAACTAATGCATCTTTAAATTAACAACTATTCGTGAACATGCCTCAAACTATATCTAACCTCATACGTGTGTGTACATGCCTATCGTCTACCGCGTACTAAGTATATTTTAAAGAGAAGCGTTAATATTACAGAACTAACGAACATAGAGAAGTCCGCAACACCTTAAAGATGTTAATTTATAATGCATAAATAAGTCACGACTTTAATAAACAATAAGATACAGAAATTGCTTTGTGTGTGATATAAAAATTTCAATCAAGAATATCAAAGTCGAAAATATGTTACAAAATTCACACTTCAACAGCCTTAAAACAAAATGAAGTTGTCTGAGACATGAGCCAAGCTAGCAACTTAATTTCCTGAATTTTCAAGCTAGTCTGAAGATTTCAATGACTTGTTAATAAAGCGTTAAAGTTATCAATAATGGTTTACTATGGGGTAGCCAGGTCACGTTCTTGTATACAATATTACACAAAGCCCCACACATACAACAGATGGTATCACACGCATGGGGTTAATATTTTCTACAAAAATCTAACTGGTGAACCATGCAATGTAACAATACATTAACATGAATATGAATAGCCAATCTCCAAACCTCAACTTAGTCAAGGAGTGTGATATTATTAGACCTTTTTATATAATACATGTAGAATACCAAGGTCTGACTGAACAAGCCTTCAATGTCCAGTAAAAGCAAAATGGATTAATACAGTAAAAGCTATTGATCTAAAAACAATATCTGCATACAAATATAATTCAGTGTTTTGGCCATGACAGCTTTTAATTCTATCATAGAAAAAAGTTTATTGTCAGTTGATCGAAGATTGAGTTGGAAATCAATAGAAAACCGACAGACGCAGAATCAACAGCATTCCCTTACAGGTTACTTTCGTACATTCACCCCAATACCCTTAATCACATACATTACATGTAAACATGTACAACTATTATTAACAGATTTGAAAAGTTATCGTTAATCAATTAATGTATAATTAGATCAAATTGACATAACCTAATTACGTTCATTTTAATTAAGATTGTTCTGCAAATCGCAACTTCTAGTAGTTTTGTAATAGTACTTCCATTCAATACGAAAAATTAATGGCAATCAATGAGCTAATGGGACTAAGAATTGGAAAGTCATATTTAGAATGCAAAAACAATTAATAATTCAACCTACATCTAGTAAGAATAGAATGAAATTTAGCAGCATGGACAAAACCAACAGATTTCATGTACTCGAGATCATTGTATTGCATAAAGAACATTTAGGCAAAATGTTAATAATTTGAGGCAGCTTAGAATATCAAGGAAAATTTTTTGTATGTACATGTACTTCGATAGACACTTTGTAATATCTATGACAACTCTCCATGAATGTAAAATCCAGACAATTTATCAATAAAAAACTTAAAACAAGATAATAATATTCTAGATCTATGTGTAAGAACATGTTAGACAATAAGCCCTTTAAGTTTCAAGTCACACTATGCGTACATGATTTTGGAAGAGTTTGAAATCTTAAGATGATTAGAATTTCTCCATTACCAGATTAACATCAAAGATCTGTCTTGTCTGGGCATTATCTTGCCATTAACCAACATGTACAATACTCATTAATAACTAGTATATATATATGTCTTTCATTGAAGATTTCAATCAAGGTAAACTTTAATTCATTTAAAGTTTGCATTCATGAATATGTAAATATTTTTATGTAGCCAATATGAAAACTGCAAATTAAATTTATATCAATACTAATTGTTGCAATTTGATTGAACTTGGATCAACAACTCAATCTTTTTTTTTTGGTGTTTTCATTATTTTGGTGTGGGGCAGTCCACATATGTATTTCAGTATGTAGTTACTTTAATATATACATACATGTACATGATGTAGATCAAGATTTCTTACTGACCTATCTTAAAAGAAAATAGGTAGCCCTTCTCATATTTCTTGACCAAGACCTGTGAAACAGTGTTGTTAAAATAAAACATAACCTCTTCTGCTTAATCCTCTTAAGCTAATAATGGATTTGTAAATTTATATCATCTAAAGTTCTTGGTTGGTATCAAAAAATACAAATATTTGAGAAAACTGATATTACCGGTATTATTATTGTATAATAAGACAGTGAAATTCTAGAAGACAGTTCAAACAGAAACATCCTATGAATAGCGTTATCTTACAACTACTTATCTATAAATAAAATTTAACATTAATCTTGGGATGAAATTCAAATAATAATTCCTATTTTGAATATTGCATATTTTACAAGGCGGTAGGGATTAAGTTCTTTAAAAGGACATAAGTAAAACAATGACAAATTATCTTTATATGATTGTCCAAAAGATTATTTTTAACCCAAAATGGACTATGACATTCAAATAATTGAATGCATTGTTTTGCGCAAAAACATTTTTGCTTTAAACAAAAGTTTCGTCTGATTTAGTAAAGATACCTTTCAGACCAGAGAAAAGGTTTAGTATGATGACCCATTATCTTTAAAAAGATATGTTGGCTGTAAGATTTACACAGATAAAGCCTGTTAATAAGGTACAAACATACAACAGCACATGGCCATGTTACGTTGGTTTTCATCTCCAACCACGGATGTTTACACGAAATAAGTAACTTCTACTTCAACACACAGTTAGCTACGTGACCAATTCACCATACCAGGGTTCAATTATTTACAACAGTGTGGGATAAAATAAAGAAACGATTAACTGGAAATAGTTGAAATAAAACCGTTTCACACCTTGGTGTAATGTAATGACATGCTGATCTACAGTTTGGGGTACTGTTTAATTCCTTACACCTAATCCATCAATTTCCTCCATTTTTTTCACCTTTTACAATCTTTTTGCATTAATGCTTCCTTTGTAAATTGTTTTTAAAAATATTGAAAAATGTATTTCACAGATTTTTCTTGAATTCAGTATAAATGGTGTGAGGAAATCAACACTGTACATGTATAGTAGTAATCAAGTTGTGACATGTTTAATGTTTTAGCCTTGCATTAGTATATAATATACCGGTATACTATTCAATTAACCCATGAACTACCACATTAGGATTGTGTATCAAAGAAGCTTATTAACCTAAGCTAAAATACAATGCAAGAGATTAGCTTCCTACTATAACACCACAATAGAGATTATAAACAGGTATCAATAACTATTGTATAGTGGCTTATTATTATACTAATGAACCCAAGACTGGAGACTTTAATCATATTCCTTAATTTTTTAAGAATTTTACGATGGAATTTTTAGCGTCAACATTTTAAAATATTTCATATTCAAACATTGTATTATCTTTATTGTAAGCATTTTGTTAATAAAATTAATATTGCCTAATATTTAAATGCAGATGAACATGTATGCACAGATATTGTAAACTCTTTCATGTACATGTACATATATAAAGCCAATGCAAGAAAGCCAGTACAAGAAATCCAGTAAAAAGGTCAAAGTACGATTATTCTCTCAATCCAAACCGCTGTATTGGTTTTCAAAGCACAATGACCTTATCTGACTTGAGTATCTAAGATTCCATTGCAGGTAGAACCATACCTTTGTGTATAATCTAGACCACATATTTATTTATAGTCCAGAATCAATGTTCCAATATGAATCATAGATCCACCATCTTACAGATCCAACAACTGGAGCGAGCAGCAGCATTCTCTTTCTCAGATTACAATGTTAATAGTTGAAGCCATCTGTACATACATGGCAAAACTTACATGATATTTAACACATCATTACCATTTCCCATATAAACTAATCTTTTTATATCTTACCCTTGCCAGCCTTGCTTCATTTTACCTAATGTTTTTTTTTTTTAAATTTTTGACCCAGATTTCTGTTGATAATTAGCTAATCAATGAAATGAAATGTAATGGGGTTTAACGTCCTACTGTTTTGCTCCGAACTCGGCTTATGAAGACAGGGCTCTTCAATGAACATGGTACCACTTTATATTTATTATTATGGTTATCAAATTAATAATTGATCCAGTGACATGAGTTACCTACCTTGTATAGTTCTTTTAAAGAAGGCTTTACAAGCTTCACAAGATGAAACACCATAATGATAACCTGATGCTATATCTCCACATACTAAACAAACACGTTTAGTCCCATCCAATAGTTCTGTGTCTGACACCAACGTACTTGTACAGAAGTCCATTTTGTTATTTTCCACACTACATGGTGATATATTTCCGCTATCCCCGCTATCACCTTGATATGATCTGTCCGAACCATAATCATCATGTGCTGCATAATCCCCAAACACATCACGATCAAAATTGTCATCTAAAGAGTGTTGTGAACACCGACTAAGTCCTAGTGGACTGTTCGGTTCACATTTTATTCCTGTTTCTAACTCCATATTCGTGGACCACAGTGTCAACGACTGGTTATAGTCCAGGTATCCTGAACCCTGAAAAAAAATAAAACAAAACATTAAAAATAATATTAAACACAATAAATTGTTCTGATAGTTTTAGTAGTGAAACTATCAAGTTTTTGAAGATCATAGAAAGTTGGACTGAACTCTATCAGTTCCATTTGTAGCGTGCTACAATCTAGTCTGATGTTCTTGTTGCCAATTCGCATCATGCCCATGGTCAACTGAAAAACAAAACCATTCTCTACAGGACTAATAAACTTCCGACCATGATCCAATAGCTATTTTTATTTCATTAATAATTTGAATATTCTAGATGGATATATATAATTGAAGGCTACAAGCGGACATCTTTATCAACAAAATAAATAATCGAACATTAACAGTTCTAATCTGAATAATCAAATCCTTATCATCATGAATATACATGTACATCAAATAAGTTCAACTCTTTCAACGACAAACTAAATAATGCAAACATTGTTGAATTAAATTAATAATAAATCAATAGTGTTATAAATAATATCATACATGGACTGCATGTACTTTAGCCACTATAAAGCCAATAAACATGTAAATATCATGGAGTTCAATTCATCTTCATCATTATTTCAAATCTATCAGCAGGATTTTCCAGCAAGGACCTCTAGCAAATACACAATTTAGTATTATGTCCTGGATATGGAAATAATTACATTAATTCGAAAAGAGGGAGGCGGGAAATTGGTTCACAAGTATAAACAACTGTTATTCCTAATATAAAAGTAATTGTATTTGTAAGTCATAAATTTTTGTATGCCGCCTCCTGCATGAGAAGTACATTAATCCATAAGCAGAACAGCGTCGACATCAAAGAGTCATAATGTACTACATATGAAACAGTCAATGTACAGCATACATGTATGAAGCAGTCAACAGTCGATGGCACTGTTACATGATGAACATAATTAAATCATACATCTCAGTTATTTCAACAATGAATTTGTTGCATTCTGTAAATTAATTTACAAAACCTAGATGCACATGATATTTCAAGTAGGCCAAACCTCAGCTGATAGCGTTATGGAATTTCAATAAAATTGGGCCTTTTAATCACATGATCACCGTCAATGTAGAAATATTTATTGAATCCGAATTTCAACAAAAGATACCACGGTTGATAGATACATAATATTTACTAATTCAAACATGGAAACATGCATTTACTATTTGATTGATCATCCAAAACAAATGGTGAAGAATGTTGTATAATGAGTCTCGCACTCAGTTACACAACATATGCAGTCATGTACAGTAATAAAAAAAAACTGTTAGCCATTTAAGCTTTCGTGGGTGAAAGGTGGCACAAAGTATTGTTGGAAAGAGCTTGCATACCCTGGCTTGAACATGATACCCAACCACATGTAAATATTAGTGTAAATGGTTTATGATTAAGTAAATGTATGACCACCATTTACCTATACTGCCTCTTAAAAGTACAACATTATAATTGTTAGTGATAGTCAACATCTATTTTAATCATATGAAAAATGTGCATTCTATTTTTTTGATTTAATATGTAGGCCTACTCAATCAAAGACTAAAATTCATGTCAAAGAAAAGCACTAAATTTCCAAATTACAGTATTTCTAATACATATGTTTGTATCACAAAAACATTCTCTATTTTAATACAGGATATTAACTATACATGATGTTACAGTTGATAAAAGTCTTGCTTTCCATGCTTATCTAAATTATCAGTTTGACCTAAATGTAGGCTTAACACAATATGTCACATTATTAAGCGGGATACCAGGTTCTTTCAATTCATGAATGAAATTTATTTCGATCAGCCTATTTACACAACTTTTAAATTCAATTTAATAGAAATAAAATTATACCTTACCAGTAATGGATCTTTAGGCATGTTTGAAGTTGTTAGAAGGATGCAATAGTCCTAAAGTACACAGACACGCACTTTATCAGTACAGAATGATATGTGAAACATTAAAACAACTGGCCATAATACTTATGATATTATCTCAATATTTGATAACCACCAGGTATTATAGACATATCCATTGAGTTGTCTTGACTGTCTATTGAATAACTACAATCTATATTGTTCTAGCTAGTACGAACAAATCACACAAACTGATCTCTTCAAGATTATACCTATCTACATGTACTTCTACAGGCTACCTTTTTACCTATAGCTTAACCTTAAAGCTTGTTGCATCATAGGCTAACGGTATATAGTACATACGTATGTATATATGCTGATGGCTAAAAGCCAGGTATGTTGGCAATTGGCATCTTCAGGCAAAAGCTGTAAGACCTTTACGTACATCCACCACACAGGTAAGTAACTCCCGAGAGCTATGGCAATATGCCTAACAGAGATGTGCCAATATGTTTTATAAGCAGATACACTATCTTAACATCATCTAACTTGAAGAAGAATAGATAAGAAAACCAATATCAACTATCTGTTTCTTCAATTCATTATTTAGTTTCGAGAGTCTAAGCAGGCATTTACAACAGAAAATATTAAAAAAAAAACACTCTTCTAATCTCAAAGTAATTTACAAATTATAAAATGAAAATTTCATGTTATCCAAGAAAACCTGCTGATCTGTCCAAGTTGACAAGTAAAATGATTTAAATACATGTTTCAAGCCTTATCTCGCAGATCATTAATATTCCAACACTCAAGATAGGGACAAACCACAAGTGATTTAATCCAGCCAGTAGTCAAGTCACATGATCAAACTATACTTAAACAAGAATTCATTTTTTGACTTTGTCCTATAAAGTTGTAGCCTCTTCAAAAAAAACTTTTCTTGGGTAAAAAGTTCAAAGTCCAAAAGTAAACTGCTTAATGTGATAACAATATATTTTGTTGGTACATGTAAATTGATCTTCTAGACAACTTTAACTTTTAAAAAGGCATTATTTAAGAGCTCAATATGCCCATTGCAGGTCTTTCCTTAGACATTAATTAAAGGTTAAATTAATTATCAATTTGACATTTATTAACAAGAAAATAATCAACTACCGATAACATCTGATGGCTACGATTTTAACTCAATTAGAAAAGTTTGGCCATTTAATGATTTAACTAGAAAATGGAAAAGCACAAGGGTTACAAAAATAAAAAAAACATTGCTCACATCTTGTCAAAAGTACACACATTTGAATGAAATTTTCAATATATTCATTTTGCATTATCTATTTTTGAACTTTGTCAATCAAAACATTCTAGTTATTACCTGTGTACATTTACCTACCATTATAAATTTTCATGTGCTATATAAAATGAAGATCTCTTGATTCAGATAGCAAGCAAAACATGCGTCAATATGTCGTCTAATTTATTAATAAAAACAAACGTACATAAATAAATAACATTATATGTGATGCTTTTTATAATCTGGCTTTTTGAATCATTTACTTCCTCAAATTAAAATTTGTGAAAAAAACATTTAACATATAACAGATAAAAAGTATCTGAAAAACTATCAGGCTGTATATAAGCAAATAAAATGGGGTTTAACTGTTAACATCCCACCAATTTGCACCGACTGAGATAATGAAAACGGACATGGGTGGATGTGGCGCATTATCAAATGCAATATATTATTATTATTATTATTATACACCATGCACTGTAATATGAGGGTAATTTTGTCTGCACAGCGACACTACAGCCTACTTTTTTTAAAAATTCTGTCAAGGGTTCTTTAACGTACACACCCATGTTAACAGAGGACCTGACATGATTATCATTTATGTACATGGTTTACTAGTTTGCCAATTATCATTTATGTACATGATCTACTAGTCTGCTGATTATCATTTATGTACAAGTAGTACTGCTGCAATTACACTGTATCATTAATGCACATGGTTTACTAGTCTGCTCATTATCATTGTAATGTGCATAATGTACCCAGAGTATTAATCCAAAATGGTTTAAAGATATGTGAAATAAAAAAATTGGAACATTCAACATAGATCTGCAGAGAATTTTTTACAGAAATATTCGACGAATCAGCCACTTTAAGATTATCCCCCCAAAAAGTTGAATTTTAACAAATAAGGTGTGGTAAATTACAGATTCATAAAACAGGATCTGGAAGTTGATTTTAAAAATCTAAAAGGTTTATGTACATTGTAATGTTAAACAGTTTAATGACTCTGATGTAGTATTTTACATGTACATTTAGGGGGGCACTGTCTCCGTCTCCCCCCAAACCTAGTAATAAGGAAATGACCTTTTCACTGATCTCACTATGGGGTTTCGTTCGGGATTACAATAGACCTTTTGATCTATTATCTTCAAATAACATGCAAACTAGTAGAAAAGAACCTCTAACATATAGCATTTTCCAGGTGTTAAACAAATACAAAAACTGTTAAATAATAAACATGATTTATTTTGTTTATATACATGTATCAGTGTCTGCCATTCAAAATGTAATTAGCACCAGTGCTAGATCTCAAATTCTTTATAGAGGAATTCAAAATAACTCATAATAGCCCACAGGGAAATTACAGATTGAATCTTCCCTCCTAGGTATCAAAAGTCATTTCCCTATCTGCCCCACCCCTTTCTAATTCTACAGAATAGGAAAATACAGATCTTTACAAAACACTTACCATCCTTGGTAAATGTATTAAAGGTTTTTCCCCATCCAGGTATCCCCCACCCTTCAGGACTAGTTATGAAAGATATTTGGTAAATTTTACTAAATTATAGCAATATGCACTTTACCAGTTAAATATAAATAATATACAAAATTATGTAAACCTTAAGCTAAGTGTTCTATAGTATGTTATACACTAAACAGGTTATAACAAACATTGCATTAATGTAGGTAGTCTACTTTTAAGGTGGGGTAATAAAATGATTGAACCATGTCAAACGTAGTTATGATTAATGTATCATGTCATGTATACTAAATACTTACAATATGAAATGTAGAGATCTGCTTAACATGTACAATATACCATGTACATGTATGTAATGAACAACAAACTGTGCAGTGGTATGCAGGATTTCTTAAACTAAGTTAAAGGGGTACTAACAATCTTAAATTGATATTAAAGGGGGTCCCATAATTTAATATTGTATCTTTATAATATGTAAATATTGAATAAATATTGTTAAAAAAATAAAATATTAAAGGGGGTGCACAACATTGAAGCCAAGTGTTATTGGCTATTTTAATAATTGATAAAGCAGGGCAAGCAGTAAACATTAACCATGCATCAAATATTTACTATTATAGGAAGCCTTTAAAAGATAAAAAAAAGAATGCTAACATGAATTTAAATACATGGTTTAGACAGCCTGACATTATGGTCAGTTTCAGTGTTCCACACAAGTGGAAAATATTGTTTTTCTCATACAATGTAATACTGAATTATTGCTCACATTTACATGTATATGTACGTACATGCAATACAAACAGCATAAATCATAATAATTATAGATCCAAATATAACATAGAATGATTAGGAATATCAACTCCTAATAATAAGCTAACACAGTTGTCATTTCTACTATCGTAATAATATACATGTAGAACTGAGAATACAAAACTTCAAGGATATTGAACCTGTGTGCACAATGGCAATTCTGTTCAAAACCTTTTATTAGATTGACACCTGACAATGAAGTGGTATGTATTCGTTCTGTAAGGTTAAGATCAATATATTTGGCATGTATCCAGCCTGATATATAGGCCTACTGACAGACAAGCAGCAAAAACCTTACACAGTTTGTCATCTGCTGCTAAAACCTGACACCAATACAAAACTTTAATACTGCTATGGTCTAAGGAATGGATTGGTGGACCAGTGTTTTGGTCAGTCATGGGTTAAACAGCCTACAATAGGTGCAGAAGGTAATGCCTAATAGGGGTCTGGGCAACAAACCTCTTGAGGTTAAATAAATGTACAAATTGGTGTTAATTGGGGCTAACCTATTAATTAGTGTTAAGGTCAGGGCTGAAAACCTCTTGGGGTAAAATACACATGGAAGTCGTGCTCGTAGTGATTAGGGTTTGGGCTAAAAAAAACCTCTTGAGGTTAAATACATGTACTAACTGGTGTTAAATGGAGCTAACCTGACTAATCACAGCTAGGGTCAGGAGTCGGGTCTACATACAAGTACATATTAATTAGATTAGGCCAATTAGAGTAGGGTCAGAGCTAAAAAAAAAACTCTGGAAGTAAGAATAAGGGCTACAAATAAGCACACATACATGTACATGTACAATCTGGTGATAATTGGAGCTAACCTAACTAATTAGGGTTAAAACCTCTTGGGTCTAATATATCCTACAGTCTATTCACCTATTGTGCATAAGCTTAGCTTTTCATCTACTTTAATTTTCAAATGAAGATACATGTACATGTACATTATAGTGTCCAATAGACCTATCAATATTATTTCATATATCATGCATGGCCTTCAGATTTAGTATAGCTTGGTGTAGCCTACAGTACATATTTATCCCATCTTTCAGGCCTTCTCAAGAGATCCTGTTTAACACT
The DNA here is from genome assembly GCA_948474765.1 of Patella depressa. Classification (NCBI taxonomy): domain Eukaryota; kingdom Metazoa; phylum Mollusca; class Gastropoda; family Patellidae; genus Patella; species Patella depressa. The sequence goes on from OX419719.1 coordinate 55,774,749, forward strand.
CCTAGTTTGTAAAGAATTTTAAATGTTTACATTGCAACATTATTGCTACTTTTATCAAATTTAAATCAGGTTTCGTAAAATACATCTACAAAATTCAAATCATTTAAAAAAACTGTTAACTTTCAATATGTACAGTTGCTTTTTTTAACTGTAAAACAGCTAATAAAATATTTTACTTCAGAAATTTTTGCTTGTCGTTCTGTGAATTGTTAATAAATCACAAAAATCTGTTGTCTGTCCGTCGTCTATCACTTGTAACACAATTTTCAACTTGAGGTTATAACAAAATCAAGCATGTGTGAAGTTTGTATTAAAGGAATGAAATTCAATATTTTATTTCTTGCTGAAAGCAATGTTGCCTCTTTAACCTGTCAAACAGGACACAACCTAACCTACTATACAAGAAATCCTGTTGACAATGATTTTGAAAATTTAAAATAACTATATAAATAAGCTACATGTAACATGAAATAAGCATGTACCTTTCAAATACACAACTCTTGTAATTTTTCTAAAACTTAATACAGAGAAATCCCTCTAATAAGACCAATTTTGTCACTGATGAAAGGAAAGGTTTTTTTTAGGTGCACATATAATTCATTAGTATGCACAATATTAGTAATGACATTGATAGAGTTATTGGCCAGTGCCCATGTTTAGAATTAATTCTGAATATTTATTTGAAGTACTCTGAAAAATTGTTTAATATTCTGATACATAATGTTTGAATTGAGAGTGAACATTTGGACAAAATACTAGCACCGCACCACTGACTTAAAATGGCATAAACAAGTATAGGGTAATAGACTTTAAACTAGTAAGCATATATACTGTAGATAGATAGTCTGTCATTGATGGCTTTATAAACGTATATATACAAACAATCTACTATTATGGCCTATAAATATCATGTCAAAACTCAGATTTATCACAATATTTGCACTACCTGTATCTGTCTACTTCCCAAATGTTTAGCTTAGCTCCCGACTCTGTATTTAGGCAACACAGAAATGCAATAAGTGAGATACAAACCATCAATGCATGGACAAACATTGGTGCAGAAATAAATTAGAAAATGGCAAATTGCCATTCACAAAACTTTTTCATTAAGTGTAGAATTCACAAAAATGTGGTAAGGCTCATCCAACCCAATTAACATCATAGCAACACTTTGTGTTCGTATTTACTTTCAAAACCGATTATCATTGCTCTTTGGATAGAATATTTAAGCCTAATATCTTTTGTTGTATAAATTATAAAATTATACCAATCTTCCTATTTCAATACACAGTGTAACAATCTCATAATAGAAATCTTATCTTAAAATTAAAAGTCAAAATCTCAAATTGTTCCCAATTTCACTGATCTGTAGACTGATTTGATGTCAACATAACATCACTCACAGTATTAACCTACCACATACTACCTCCTCTACAAAATTCATTACCTAACTTGCATGTTATGGAATGATTGGGTGCCATCTAATCTTTCGATGAAAGTAAAAATCTCAAATTATTCTTAATATTATTGGTCTTTGGTGTCACACTGTGTGTTTAGCCTAATGTTATGATGTCAACTCCATTCTGATGCTTAATGTATGCTAAGGCTAAATAAATGAGTTATCAGGGAAGAGATTGTAGATACACAATACTTGTTTTGAATTATTGTCATCATTAATGGTGTATATATATACGGTATCATGATAGCCTACCTTAATAGCAACTTAGAAATTCACACTGTTTTATTTGATTATTTATAGTTGAGATCAGCACACTTATTTATACTCTCGAATCTATTATTAATAAATCTTGACAAAGTGTGGACTTCGAATGAATTGTCTAAATGCCAGGAATATGCCTAACAACTTGGCTGAAATAGGGTACCACCACTACCAGGTGCAGAGTAGGCCCACTGGCACCAGTCAAACATGTGCCATGTCACATGTGGCATGAGGGGTTTAATAATACCAAAGTCCAAAGGTCCATTTGTGAAATTGTCTGTCATGTAACATCATTCGGTACTATATTTCAGACCAGAAACATAAATCTTCAAAATGTAAACTCTCAATAACAATTTTAACTTATGTAACATGCTACGGCGAGAAATAACAAATAATCCAAACAGAGTTACGTCCCTTACCTGTGTTAGTTGTAACATTATAACAAAATATTATTAATAAAACCGCAGTATCGTGACTGAAACATTAACTCCAATAAGAAAATTTCACAAGAGCAATATATGAATATAATTCACGATCCATTCGTTACCTGTAGAAATAAGTTTGCCTCCTGAAATTTGGCATCTAAAGTTAACAAACTGTCAGCTACTGCTAAAGTAGTATCACTCATGTTGCACAGCCTGCTATTCTACCAGTTACAACAGAAGGCCGCGTACTTGTTGGCTTTACTATCAATAATGAAGGCTCTCACAACAAGTACACGATAAATAAATTAATCCAGGTTGTAGTAGAGTGTGGTATATCTCCTTGTTATTGTTGTCGAAGACAGACATACACTGACACACTTCACTTATACTTTTGCATAAAACCCGAGAAAGCTTACCTGCATAGCTATTCTTCGCACCGGGTTGTAAACCAGACACGATATTACAATATCGTTGATTGGTTACGTAGGCCGAACCCCCACGCTGACAGCCAATCGAAATTGCCTGAGCATCCTTGAACTTGGGACTTCCACTTTTCATGCGAAGAAATTTCCGTCAAACGGTTATAGTAAACTGAATTTGATTAATTTGACAAATCCACCGACGGACAACAGGCGTAACTGATCAGTGTGACATGTATACTTACTAGGTTCAGTTCTTCAGCTAAATCATCATTCTCCATTCAGCTTTACTTCCAGTGGAAAATTCTCCAGCCACTTCAGTTCTAGTAACGTGTGTAGAAATGTGTTACGTCAGAGAATAGGGTCAATTCTATAAATATAATAGTGGCTTCGTATAAATCCATGCCATGACGTATGGGTTCCTACAGAACTTATGGTAAACACTGAGGCAAACTTGAATCTCAGAAAGTTAACCCCAAATTTACGTCATTCGAGGAATCACATCGATTGTAGGAAATTGGGTCAAAGAATAAAAATAGCACACATTCGGCAGTGTACGTCAGCGCTTTTATCTATTCTGGTTAACACGTAAGCTTGGCCCGATTCATGCCGTTTCCTTTAATGTTCATGCATTAACTCCAGCCGGTAAGAGATATTTTGAGCCGACGAATCGAAAAGGTACAAAAAAACAATTAGTCTCACGGTCTTATTCTATTGTAATAAAGGAATTCTATTGTAATAAAGGGAATAATTGTTACCGGTATCAAAAATATATACATAAAATGATATTTGATTCACTTTAAGAATGCATTAATGTAATTATGAAGAATAGGCTTATGTATTTTTTTAATATCCTACCTGATGCCAATGAATATTCCATCCTAACACTTATCTCCCAAATAAAAATAGTGGTAGGCCTATGGACTTGGAACATAAATTAGAGATACCAAACACCTGATCTACACATGATTGATAGCAATCCACGTGCTTAAAACTCTTAAACATTACAACTTAACAGCGATGATTATAAGAATATTATCCAAATCGTAAAGACTGATAAAGTATAAAAGATCTGGGCCAACTTGAATTTATATATTAGTGAATGCACGAGTGATATCCTGGCGAAATTTATTGCATCATACCTAGCCAAGTGTAAGTTGCGTCAGGATTTCTCTCGTGACGGAATGGAATATAACAGAGTTCATTGCATGATATTCGATTTATAAGGCATCTTATTTTAAATTTGGAGTAGTATCTTTTAATATAGGATCTATGGACCATGCCCCCCACCCCCATACGAGCACACGTCTCGTTTGGAAACCATATAAAATATAATGTACGTTTGTGACAGATGAAAGAGCCGCTATTAAAGGTTCATTTTATGGGCTAACAATATGTAACAGTGTTGTACTATTTCGCAATATTAGATTAATCGTTAGGTCTCTGAAAGGACAGAAAAGAATACGGATACTTATTATACTTATTATAGATTATTATTATTGTACATCTGTATATTAGTATTTTTTCTTTCAAAAACGATACATGCAATTTATTTGAAATCTTGTTTTGTTGTAGATTTTCAGTGAATAGTATCTCAACATTTCAATGAGAATTGTATAATTGTTCTCTGTTGTGTTGATGTTAATAATGTCTTCCTCAAAATAAATCTTGTTTTAAATGAGTTTTAGGTTTAGACATTTTGTCAGTGCACAAAGGACATAATAACACAGAAGATTTTGAAGGTTTCGGTCAACCTAGAGAAAATCGACAAATCCGGTATAATTTCAAAAAATAAAACTCGAAAAATAATCAGGAATATAAATTCTAAACAATTTATCTGCATTATTGAAATACTTGAAGTGATTATGTCCTATACAAGAGCAAAAGAAAAAAAAAACAGCTCACGAATACACACAAAATGGACAGGCAATTTTTACCTTTTTGAAGGAATATGTATATTATTGCTAGACATCGAAATATGTACTATTGCTATATATCGAACAGTATCTTAATTTGTGGGGTTAATTCTACTGGACTTTATAGTCATGACACATACCATCCAGATGGCGAAAATTGAGGCCGATCTTATATCCCGTTCCATAGACCAACTATATGTATGGAACGTTAAAAAATATGCACCAGTGAATTTCGTTCGAAACTTCTGGGGATTTTAATACGAGTACCGATAAACATCTGAATCGGCGGAAATGTAATTTTGCAAATCAAAACATTCTATTTCTGGTTACCGTATATGGAGCATGAATTTTATGGACACGATCACCACTCCTACATCCTATAATGTAACAAAATATGCGTAGACATAATTCATTAATAGTATGGACTCACATATCTTTTTGGATTCCAAATACATGTATATACATTTTATTATTGTTACATACCCTGAAGCTATCTTTTGTTCGGCAATGGACGCATTGTTTTAAAACTCCCTCAAGTATTTTTTTTTCCTCGTAGAATAAAGATGACCGTATATGTACAAAACGAAAAGAAATCTAGGAGTTGAAGTGATTTTTAATCTCCCAAGATGAACTGTATACCGAAAATATCCTGTTCGTAAGCGGCATGTAAATTTACATCCATATTTCACCTCAAATTATGACAGGTACACAATATATAACTGTAGTTATTACAGTATTTATACTCGAGTTTGGTAGTTCTTTTGATATTTTACAAACTCCTGATGAATGTGAAGACCAATGAACAGGTTTATTAGTTTTCCTAAAGCATAAATTATATTAAAACAATATATACCTGTGTTTGTGATATATATGTATGGCATGAATATTAATATTCTGGATTTTTTTAATGTGACTCTGAGGTGTGTATTGTAGATTTATGTCCCGTTGTCTTCAACTTCTGATTTTTATGAGTTGTTAACGATTACATAAAGTCTACAACCATCCTATACTATCATCAAAAGTTGAATCCGCACGAGGTGCTGAATTGGCTCTGTATGTTCATGGTAAATATGAGGCAGTAAGGTCTTGATGGTTATAGATATACATATTACAGGTCGTGTGCAATGGGCATTATACGTGCATTAAACAATAAAATGACCCTGCATTATGCAAACGAACATGTTTTATGTATGTTCAACCTATATTACAAATTATTAATTTTATCACCTGGGTATAAAAGCCCCAGGAGTGTCCATCTTTTCCATCGATATAGTCGTTTCGGCACCCACATCCGGTAACCAACACGAAGGACTTAAGTAAGAAAGGGCACAAATCTTACTCTGGGTAGACGAGACAAGACAACGACAGGAGTCGAGCATAGAAACCCGAAAGTGTTTATAGTTGACTACGGTTATGTCAACCCCGATGACAGGCCTACCTGTATACCAAGTACATAATACATTATTATACGTTACTTTGGTTTTTTGTCAAATTGATTTTGTCTATAAAAACATATAGTCAACAACTATGGCGTAAATGCTTCGATTAAGAGGCAATCTGAAAAACGCAGTCAATTAGCGCATTGCAATATCGAAATACGGACTTTGACTTGTACGAACTGGGATTGGTTAGACAGCCCCAAAAAAAAATTGCCGAAATAAAATGTTAACATCAATCGACATAATAATCAAGACTGACTTATCAAATCTGAACTTTCGAGACAATAATGTCAGAATTGTTCTGTGGAAAAAAACAGAATTTGATGACATATGTCAAGTGGGCTACTTTTCATTTTAGATGAATAAAGCTTTTATTTCAGATACATATTAAGAATGACAAATTACGTAATGCGGTATATTGCGGTCAAGGAACTTCACGGTACATAAAGTTGGATATTATAAGATGGCATGTCATCAGGTGTGATAGTATCTTATATTATACCTGTCATTCTAGTCTATACCGTGGTGATGAACGTAACACTACATTGTTTAATTATACCTATAAAGTAGATATAATATACTCTTACAGAGCGTTATATAACTTACATGCCGATTCACAATATCTTCATCTTTGTCATGCCGCGAATTAACGGTACTTCAATACTTACAGTGTCATTTACATAATTGCAAGAATTGGAAGAGCAACCGGGGCTAATAATAGGTTTTGTTCCTATTATTTTGTCGTAGAGATGTTCACTGATCCAAGCTACAAATTGATACAATTTAATACCTTTAGTAATGATAAGGGGTATTACATCAAAGTGTGGTAAAGATTTGGGTTCGTCGATTTGAAAAGCGGTGACTTAAGACGATTCGAAATAATCCATAGACGAACCGAAAATGATACATATCTGTTTTGTATGTAGTTTTAAAGTGAATGATTCTTAGGTTCTATAATTTTTACCAATTATACATTTTGCCTATTGAAAATCATTTTAGAATTCATAAGGGTTTTGCCATTAATTGTATTTGTATTTTGGAAGTATGCATCAGAGTTACCAAACTTGAGGCCTAAATACAAAAATGCAGCTATATTTGGTTAGTGGTTAGATTCTTCGAGAGCGTAGAGGGCTATTGGCGGAGAGCAAAGGGGTGGGGGAACTGAAATTCCCCCCCCCCCCAAAAAAAAACCTAATGTTTACAGACGGAGGCTTGGATGTTACCGTGTTTGGAAAATATTACCTGTATTCCAGCCCATGAATACAAGAACTTCAATGTGGTCCAATGTAGTCTAATTTAAGGTGACTGATCTGAATTCCAAATAACCAATCAATCGTTTAATACACGGAGCCTTCGTGGGGTGGGGACCTCGCCCTCTTCGAGAACATTTAACTTCCGCAGATTCTTTTTTTCTGCTTTTCTAGCCCGTTAGCCAAGTACACGTAACTTCAATGTTGGCCAATGATTTTGTAGCCGAAATTCCCCCACCCCCACTCTCCATAACGACCCGGATTCTAATCATCCAATTAAACTGTTGCATCTGCATTAACAAATAATAATCAATATAGGAAAAATGTCGCACAAAGCAGTGTGGCTTCAGACAACATGTTTCAACCCATTTTCAGTTCAGTAAAAATTCGTAGTATTCAATAAACAAAAAAGTAAAATTAGTGATTTATTAGACTTCCGATTCTTTATTTTGCCAAATAGATTATAGCATATTTTGATTCCAGCTTTAACCGTCTGTTCGAAAAGTGAGATTTCCCAAACGTTTGGGGTGGTTGGGAAGCTGCCCCTATCACACAACCAACCCCTAGTTATACGGAGAGAGGCTATATCTCTTTAATATCTCATTCAAAAGAGTATTGTGAAAGATGTTTTGCTTTCGGAACATCTACAAAAACCTACCGCTATTTCTCTTCATTAAAGTAATAAACACCCTGAATAGCTAGATGAGAACGGGTTTGGGAACAGATCACCTCTTAGAATTACATCAAGATGACATTTAGTGCATGCTTGAACAAAATCAAGGATAAATGCTTCTATAATTAACTCAAAACGCGGTTAAAAATGAGCAAATAAAGTGTATATCACGCTATTATCGAGTGATAACCGGAGCTGTCAATAAAAAGGGATTAAGAAGATTACTGCACAGTCCTGGTGAGGCGGATATTGTTTGCTGCAGTTGCAGATAGTTGTAAAACAAACACTAAAAACAGTTTAAACATCCCAACCCATTACTTCTAGGGTGGATGTTTTATTTTTACAAACCGATCCGTGCATTCAACGATTGCGTGCATTATAGTTAGTTATTCTGAATCACTAAGTTAAACTGAATGCATTTCGTTTCCATTTGAGTGGTTGGATTTGAATGGTTAGCACGTACGTGCTGTATCATAAAGCCTGTCATTGAGTCAACTGGCGTGGTTTCGAATCCCCGGTTGTACGTGGCAAGGGGTAGTAGGGTCGCCTGTCCAATCTCGTGGTTTTTTTCCGGGTCCTCCGGTTTCCTCCCACTGCTAAAGACCCGTAGTACGTGACAAGGAGTAGGATCGCCTGTCCAATCTTGTTGGTTAACTCCGGTAGCCCCGGTTTCCTCCCACTGCTAAAAGACCCATACGCGCAAGCGAATTAATGAAATAAAATTAAACCAAATGTTAGTCCCGGAATGACCTAGTTTGTGTCGAGTGGACGTTAAATCCCATTTCTCCCTCTCTTTCTCGTTTCCATTTACTTATGTTCACTCGTGATTAAGACAACACATTCCACATTTGGCAATTTATCCCTTTAGTTAGAGAGTCCAATTTATCCTTTTAGTTTAAGAGTTCAATTTATCGTTTTAGTTTAAGAGTTCAATTTATCGTTTTAGTTTAAGAGTTCAATTTATCGTTTTAGTTTAAGAGTTCAATTTATCGTTTTAGTTTAAGAGTTCAATTTATCCTTGTAGTTAGAAAGAGAGTTCAATGCAGGGGTGGGAGTGACTAGGGTGACTAGTCATCCTCTCCCCACCGGTGTATATAGGAATCCCGGGTCCTAAAAGCTTCCACCGGGACATGCACGGTGTATATATATAGCACACGGTGCGCATCTTACCAGACACGCAATCAGCATCTATGTTACTAGCGGCAGAAATTAGCTCCGTAAACCGGGGTCGGTGAGACAAAAACATTTACCTTATAGTTAAGGAGTTACCTTATATTAATTATAGTTAAGGAGTTCCATGTAATTAAGTCTCGATTATCCATTTTTGATTTAATTATTAACAGACGTTAAGTAGCTCATAGGATTGTAATCCAGTAAATATTGTTAGCGAAGTCATCGAGGGTTGATTATGGTCTGGACAGGTTAATCAATGTGGAATTAATAATTTAGATATCATTTCCGGCCTAAAGAAACACGTGCAATTGGCAGATTTAGCTTCATAATGTATGTTTAAAAGGTACCGAGTAACTTTGTATTTCGATTCCTTGATTATCTATGTCATATAGGCAAAGAATTCAATGTAACGAATTAAATGTACTTTGACAGTTCTATTTATCTTATAATTAATGAGTTCAATGTAACTTTGTACTTTGAGAATTCGATTTACTCCTGTGCGATACTTCATGACTTCGCCTAAATTGTCAGCGGGGAAAAACTAAAATAAAATATATAAAAATTTAATTCACAATTTTGTATCATTTTATAACATCACTACAAATTATGGAGTTGACAACCCAGGTATTTATAAAATCTATTTTAAATTTCGTTCGTTCGTTTCTAGAGTTTAACGTCCACTTCCATCAAAGGTAATATCGTAGACAAATTGGTTTGTTTTTTTAAATGTCGATCTGTGTTTCTACTTTATAGAAGTGGGAGATTAGATAACGAGTTGGCGGTTCTCACTGTAAGAGTTAAAAACTTGATAAAGGCAATTTGCTGAAAATTTCAGCCAAATTGATCCACTATGAGCCAAAAAGTAAGCAAGTGAAATATCCACCTAGCCTCGATCAACATAACTAAAGTCGGTGCGGTAAAGTGCATTGCCTCGATTATCCATTTAATAATTAAATCAAGAGCTGATTATGGTCTGGATATGTTAATTAATAATTTAGATAACATTTCAGGCCTAAAAAAAGCCCCGCAACAGGCAGATTTATCTCTTGCAGAATGTATGTTTAATGAATCAGTAAAATTGTGCCCTAGGCTTCCCCAATTTGAACTTTTGTGCAATATTGAGGTACGTACCTTCACCCAATTAAAAACTTGGGTAACTGATGTAACTATGTAATCACCCGTTTCATCATGATATGTATTCCTTATTCTTTTTTCACTGTAAGGAAGCCTGATAGGTGAATGACGAAGCATGTGGAAAAGTTCGCTTTACACACGTCAGCTGATTTTACTACAATATAGAACAGAGTCATAAATATTCATCTTCAGGTCTGATCCTAATCAAACACTTATCAAATATATAAATAGTTAAATGGGTCAACAAGACAAATATAGAATACTACTGAGGTAAAAAAACAAGATAAGAAGAGGGTCAGTTTGAACTGCTTTAGATGTGGTTACCGCCAGATTAGTAAGATCTACTTACTGTACCCTATTTTACTTTACAAGTGTCATTGGATATATTAATAAGGCTCCATAAAACGTTTTTAAATAGAATATTATGGAGCATTAAGTTATTTTAAGCCTCCATTAATAGTTTAAAAATAAAATATTAAATAAGATTAGGTTATTTTAAGAAGATGTCTGATTGCTGAAATCATCGTTGGTCCATGTGCGTGTTCAGAAATATGAGCAGGGGATGATTCGGGAACGAGACTGAGTTCAGCTTAATGGCGAGATATCTGGCGTATTACCCGAGCATGTGATTATTTCAGAAACTCCGAGACAATATCATCAGGTATGTCATTGAGACAACTGGTGGGATTTCGATTCCCCGGTTATACGTGACAGGGACTAGGGTCTTCTTCCATCCTCGTGGGTTTTCTCCGGGGACTCCGGTTTCCTCCCACTGCTAAAGACCTCTACGCGCAAGCAAAGTATTGAAATGAAATTGAATGTTGAACTATATGTTAGACCCGAAATCACCTAGTTTGTATCGAGTGGACGTTAAACCCCATCTCTCCCTCTCTCTCTCTAGAGGCACTATGTATCATCAGTTTCCAACAAGCAAAAGCGACAAGGGGATTCTCTTGAAAAACTGGGGTTTTGCCAAAGCAGACAACTTGCTTCTTTGATTTGCTTTAAAATGTCCATATCACCAATTAAGTAGTAATAAATCAATCGAATACCAAACTTTTTTGCGGACAAGAGCAAACCATGAAATGGGGTTTAACGTCCTACTTTTCTGTACCAACAACAACAGGACAGTCACTGAGTCATCGTGAAACGCCATATTAATGGTTCCTTTGTGGGAAAACCTTGAAGCTGTTTGATTATGTAGTTCTTGGTCAGGTATTCATCACGTGTCGTTATTGTGAAGCAATATAAGATATCTTATTATGTATAAGCATGCTACTTTTGATCATGTTTTGCCACCGTTGAATTTTTCTGTCTTTTTTATTCAAAATATCCCGACAGAGTTATGGCCTCGATCTTTGATAAGGTATCGCCGGATCTATGCATTTACAAATCCTTTTCCGAAAGGCCTGAATAATTTATACAATGGCAGTCATCAATCGACAAGTCGTCCGTCTGATATGGTTCAGCTGGTCTGCCGTAAGAAAATGCGATTTTGTACGGTAGGCAAAAGGTTCGACTCCCAACGAACGCATCTGTAACGTAATCCGTAATTAATATAGTAAGGAATACGAAGATGGTTATACCTAATCCCCGAAAATAAGGATGTCTACAAGTTAAAACATTAAGAAGTCGACAAGTTGTCCACATGTTCATAATCGGACCATTCATTTCTGTTTTATGGACGGAGGTTGAAACACTTGGAGTGCACAATTTAACATTTTCTATAGGATATCGCATTGATCATCCATAACGAGGATATTCTTAAAGTGCAAGCATTGATTTCAAGTCGAGATACACAGTATATATATCAGAAATCTCTAACTAACGTACACGGGGTCGCTGAACTGTTATCGGTACGCTTAATATGACGTGAAACTATCACCCCATTCTCTATCACAATAGACATTAGACTACTTGGTTATCTATTCCACCATTACAATAAAATTTAGTCTATTATATAAGCTAATACCCAGATTTTAAATACAAAACTCATATGGACAGAACTGTCGATATATGACCCGTTCACAAAGGTTTATCAAGAATAACTAGTATTTTGAAAAAGCAGAACATAAAGATCTCTGTAATCATAACTTACGTCATACACTATTGTTTGGTAATCGTGGTAATGTTACTTTAAGGATTTTGAACAAGCATGATATGAACCGAATTTTGCCAGACTTTATTTAAATATGTTTGATTTACGCAATTGATATAATATAGCCTTTTATCTGTATACAGTTTAAACACTTATTCATTATTTAGGCAATTAAAATCATCAGCACTAAAATAAAAGAATAGTCACGTTATATGCAAGTAGATTACCAACTTTACATATTATGTGCAGAGTGAAGAGTATTGGACCAATTACAAATCCTCATGGAACTCGATCCACACATGCAATGCAAGCGTGATGACACTATGGGTTAGATATGACATAAATCGAATTATACGCTTTCTCATTCTTCTACACATCATTGAAAAGTTATGCAGGTAGTTAAAATCTAGTTTCAAATTTTTAAGAGTTTCAGAGATTTGTATTATGTAAGCTTAAAGATAAACTTTGGATTTGTAGATGCTTGATATATATAAGAAAAGGTCTTAGTGACATAGCACGGCCAGCTTGATTAAGTCACGCCCTATAATTCCCCCGATAATAAAACATTGTTAAGAATTTGATAGTACATGTAGTCATTTCATTTACTTGACCTGGTCACCGAGTTTACCTGGCCCTTGGCTTGAGATTGTCAAAACAATATATACCTTAATAAAAATCGATATGGTCAACTCACGTTTAAAGTCAGTTATCATCACTTGTTAATCTACGGGGAGTGACAAGAAACAATCGTTAATTTATTATCATTCACATGTATCTTATTTACCTTAGGATCTATTCCTATGTAGAAATCCCATGATTGTCATATTTGAAGTTTCTGTAAGATACATCAGTATCCGGTCTATTCGATCTTTTCATAATAAAGCCCCATGACAATCTTTGGCGATCTAAAATCAGACTTAAAGGACAATGGTATCCTTTTTAATCCTAATAAAGTGTCACATGGATGTCCAGATTAACTTATCGTTCATGTATGATGGCTTATAGGTTGACGTGCATTTTGAGACGCTAATAAATTCCCCGAATAACATAATCATTGGGTAATGTTCACCAGTAAAGAATGACACCACGATTTTGATTTTCACTTGATCAGTTTCTCATTTGTAATTTCACAATAATATATCGTATAACACATATTGCGGGTTTAATATTTAGTGATATCAACATTGGATTCTGTACAATGGGAGAGGGGCGGGTCTCGTTGGTTTCTTTCTACATTCATAGAAATCACGTTAAAAATAATAAAGTGCGAAACATTTCCGCCGTTTTGACATCACTCCACTCTTATCCTTTAATTCAGTCTTTTGTTATTTCACGTCTTTATTGCTTGAACCCCCTGTAAAATTTGCCTACCTGTTAGGCTACTTTCAAAACTACAAAACTGCAAAATTCCTATGCACGTCTGGTTACTGTGGATTATCACGCAGAATTGATTTTAAAATATTGTTAATCACATACAAATGTCTTCAATGGCTTAGCTTCTCCATAATTAATACAGGCCTGAAATGTTTTCTAAATTATTAATTAGACATTAGTTAACTTATCCGGGTCATAATCAACTCTCGATGGCATCAGATGTCTCCGATGTTAAATAGATTAGAACAGTGCATAAATAATCTGAAAATTTCATTCAAATTACCGGTACTCTATTTCGAGCGAATATAAGCCTTTGAAGGGTTTAACAAGGCGTTTAAAATTATTTCAACCCCTTGTTAAACCCTTCAAAGGCTTATATTCGCTCGAAATAGAGTACCGGTAATTTGAATGAAATTTTCAGATTATTTATTTTTTCATTATCATATTCTGAACGTTTATAGCAAGAACTGCCAACTCTTTATCTAGATCTTACATGCTGTATCTTTAATTGGAGGATGTTTTTTATAACCAAATAAACAAAATGTAACTCAATATTTTGGATGAAGATGAACCCATATTCACACACATTAAAGGCTATTTCAGGTGTATAGGTTATTGACCTATACCTGTAGATTTGATAAGCCATCAGAATATATTTAATGTCTAAACATATGTAATAAATCGATTAATGTTAGGCAATATCCATCCTTTCACATTGATCGTGACGAAGAGTTTCGATATTACGTCATATTTCCCATTGATGGGTAGGTTTAATACCTATCTTTATCTTTATATAGACATCTATCGAATGAGTTCAAACTCGTTAAGACATTCATGGAGATTTCATTAATTATTGACAATGTAAAGAATATACCAAATTAGCGTTGCGAATAAGATGCTCAGTCAAAAAAAAAGAAGAATAAAAATAATCCAGAAGCGGTATTGGTATTTCGTTTTTGGCTGATCAAATTATTGTCGAGTGAAATCGAGATAAATTTGTTTACACTGCTTTTTTTCGGGCTCTCTCGGAGGAAAGGACAAGCCTTTCCCTTTTGATAGTGTTCTTTCGTACGTAAACTATTATAGCTTTCTTCTCTTCCTCATCGCAGATGGTTTTAAGATAATCGAAATAGTCATTGTGTTTTATATCATATCCTACAGGATGACTGACATAACCTTTTAATCTGTATTATGTGATCTTTAATGGTATTTTTTATTAAATATACATTATGGGAGACTAGATAACGAGTTGGCTGTTCTCACTATAATAGTTAAAAACTACATAATGTGACGGCAATTTGCTGAAAACTTCAGTCAAATTGATCCTCTATTAACCGAGAAGTAAGCGGAGTTCCGCCTAGACTCGATCATCATTAATGAAGTCGGTAATACGAAATTAATAGTCTCGATTATCCATTTAATCGTTAATCACGAAGGAAAGTTTTGAGTATTAATCGGACTATAATCCAACAAATATCGCAAGCTAGCCTTGCGCTGATATGGCCTGGATAAGTTAATTAATTAATAGTTTTTATAACATTTCAGGTCTAAAGAAAGACCAACAATAGGCAGATTTTGCTCTTGTATAATGTATGTTTAACTTTTCTATATTTATTGCATATATTGACTTCTCAATATTTACTAAACTTTATCTGTCATTTTTTGTTTTGTTTTCGGGATTTTGTGATGTGGGGGGGGGGGGGGGTATGGTGAGTAAGGTGTCCTGGCTGAGCAGAAGGTACCAATCTCGCTTCTGACGTGGTTTCCTCTTATCAGTGGTTCAACACCGAGTGTCTGGTTTGACAAGGAACACTGGCTAGTGGTTTAGATCGTACAAAAAACCGAAGTTTCGTATACACGTTTACGTGCACGTAAAAGAACCCTTGACAGCAGGAATTCAAAAGACGAGCAGTCCGTTATAGTTCCGCTTTCCGGGCAATATTATCCGACTTCATTATCCCGATTGGTGCAAACAAACGTTAAACCCCATTTCATTTCTGACATGGTTTTGAAGTGTGATTTGTATTTAATGGTCCAATTATATGATTTAATGAAATGCTGTTAATGATTTAGATTTGGAATTGTTATGTGTCTTTTATCACCACAACTTCCCATAAAGTTTTCCTGGGGCTGTAATTGACAGAATTACGTAATGACGTCCGTGTACAGAAATAGCATATTTATATAAGTCGTATCGATACACATCTACATAATATATATGTATATTATAATCTTTAAGCACTATTGGGCAGCAATCCCCATTTTTCAGATAAGGATAAAATGTTTAACATGCTTATTACAGATATGATTGTGGACTACTGGATTGGTAATAATTAAACAATACATGTATGCAACTTGCAAGTCTATTTATAAAATAACAGCCTGGGGCCTATTTCACGAAATTTTAACTAAGATAAGATCCCAATTTTAGTAATTTGATTGGATAATATTAGATTGATTTTAGTGCTTAGCCAATCAAAATTGAAGTATCTACTAAAATCGGATTTTATCTTAAGTTAAAATTTCGTGAAACAGGGCCCTGGCCACTGTGGATAAATACATTTTGAAAATTAAGGTGTTATATTTAACATATGTCCATCCTTTTGAAATGTATGCTTATTACTTTTAGAACACATTTCATATAAACTGTTTGGGCCAGTACATAAACTCACATTATTGCCCCCTCCCCCAAACCACCCAAAGTCACATGTATATTACTACGACCAGTGCCAATTTTTCTTTTAAATTTTCATGAAAAAGAAAAGAAAACAAATCTGATAACGTATTAAAATATTCAATCGTTGAAGCTCATTTTCTTGTATCTATGCCTTTGTGCTTTATGTAAAGCACCACAAAAGCGGCTGCATATAAGTGTTGAAACGTCGTGTTCCTTGTCAGACCAGACACTCGATCCTAAGAGGAAACCACGTCAGAAGCGAGATCCGTACCTTCTGCTCAGCCAGAAAACACCTTACTCACCACATCACCGCCCCCCCTCCCAGTTAAACCCCCAACAAAATCCCCAAAACAAAACAAAAAATGCCAGATAAAGTTTGTAAATCGATTCCATAGTTCTGGAAAGTTGTAAATAGTTTTTATTTTGCATAGGATCACATTAGGGGGGGGGGATTCTCTATGCACAATTTCAGAACTGTAAGGACCTAACTTCCACCAAAAAATTACTTTTAAAATGTTGATATCATATTTGCTTTATTAAGAATGGAATAGGGTTTTCCTCTCATATCTCAAAAAATAATTCCAGCAATTTTTGAGACTTAACACCTTTCAGAACTATGGCATCGAAATATGCACTGAAAGACCATTACAATACACCATGTTATATAGTGAATAGAGAAAAGTTAATATGTACTTAAAATATCATTAAAAATACATCATGTTACATACAAAATATCTTCACGTAATACTGATTAAATCGTTATGTCAGTTAACTACTAAATAATAAAATAATATGATAATAAAACACAATGACTATTTCAATTATCTTAAAACCATCTGCGATGGGGAAGAAAGCAAAGTGTACGTACGAGAGAACACCGTCTATACTCGCTCGTGACAAGAAGATCATGTTGAATTCAAGACAAGTTTTTTAAAAAGTATATAGAATAGTGGCAATGACACTTTAATTAGGAACTGACTGACATAATGAATATTCATTGCTATAGTATTCATTTTCGTTGATAGACTATCTCTATGACTACAGCCATAACAATTTTTTCTCACGACTTTCGTTCTTAATGCCTGAGCATATATTAATTTGACTGATCACAAGGTCGTAAACAGTGCTAAAGAATCAAATGCATATGATTTAGATATTATAACAGTGCCATTGCTCAAAAGATCATTGAATAGAATGCAATGCGTTGTTTCCAATTCAATGTCTTATAAAAAAAATTAACATATTCGGCATATTATACGTTAATCGTTGTCACGTGTTTTTACAGTGTGTTATTATTAATGAAATGTACAATAGATTCTGTTTTTTCGTTTAATAAATTCCGACTTTAAACATACATTATACAAGAGCTAGACCTGTCTATTGCAGGTCTTTTTTTAGGCCCGAAATGGTTTGTAAATTGGTAATTAGACATTAATTAACATGCAAAGACCCTAATCAACTCTTGATGTCATCTCCTGTGTCATCTCCTGCTCAACACACATTCATGATTTGATTTTTAAAAATGACCATGTTTTTTATGGTGCCGACTTTAGTAATGATGACCGAGGCTGGCCGAAAATTCAATCGCTAATATCTCGGTTCAGAGTAAAGCAATTTGATTGAAATTTTCAGCATATTCCCTTTATATCATCTAGTTTTTAACTATTATAATGATAACTGCCCGCTCTTTATAAGATCTTCCATAATGTATCTTTAGCTTTTCATAGGTTCATCCATAACAATAAAACACACTCCAATAGAAGACTTTTAAATACATTCTATCAAAAGGATTATATTATAAATCATTTGGAACTAGAATATTATCGACGCCATATTCACCACAGGACAGGAATACTAACATCAGGAGACCAGCCTTACAACTAAAAAGACACGATGTCCTTTTTCCACATTCAATTCCACGTGCAAGATCCTGTTTTTTTAAGATTGAGGGAAGACTTGAAACAAAGTCATTCCAAATAAACCTTTAATACACTTCGTAGCATAATAAGAAGGCTGGTTGAAGAAATGCAAAATCAGTTTGTCGATTTTTTATGGGTATTTATAAGACTCTCCGTAAGTTTAAGTTTAGTTAGTTACCTAATATAAAAGATTATTAAAGTGCTGCCACTAATGACTTGAACTAAACAGTTAATTAAAATGGTAAATATTGCTAGATTTAAAAAGACAATGGCTATAGTTGTAGTAGAGGTTTAGTTAAGTACTAAATCATTAAAACATCGAGACAATGAAACTTCTGTTAGTGAAAGATTAAAATAATGAATACATTTAATTATATTGAAACAAGCGTAAGAGATTAGTGTCTGACTATAGGTATTACTCATCTCAATTTACAAAAATTGTATAATATTCTGTTCAAAAAATGACTAGAACTATTAATTTCTGGATATACATAATACAGGGAAAATATGACGTCCAAGCATCCTGTTCAAATGCTTAGAATTACAAAACTGGACAAAATAAACAGCTATTCTTAAACAAATAAAATTAGACAGATCCAAAAGTTAGCAAGATAACGGTTTCAACGTTTTAAGTTTTCGTCGAATTCTGTATATGATAGTTATTGATAAAAAAAAACCCAATATTTTGCTCCTCGTAAAAGAGCCCAATTTTAGTTTACGATATTTCTGACTGTTAGACCATGGTGCACACGTGTTTGCCCCACTCCTACCCAGTGGAATGTCTTAAATTATATATTTGTAATCAATCAATCAATCAACACAGATTTTGTATAGCTCAAGCAATAATTCGATAAAATTCATAAAGGCGCTTTCAAGCTTATATGGATTCTTATAGTGTATATTTTCGTCAAACAGATGTCGGGGCCACGGTGGCTAAGCGAGTAAGACGCTGGCTAGCTATTCTGGAAGTCGCGCGTTCGATCGCGGTGGTGACCGAGAAAGTTCAGCTGGATTTTCCGGCGTAGTTTCCCAGAGTCAGTGGTGCAGACGCGTGTACGTAAAAAAAAGACCACTTGGCACTTGGAATTCGTTATAGGAGTAGGCAGTAGCGCCGCTGTCCAGGCAAACTTTCCCTCATTCATAGCACACTGTATAACGTATGCCCGTCTCGATTAGCCCGTTTCATTTCTTACCTATATCAGGGCGGCAATGGACATTTCCACCTTTTAATTTTTGCATGTCCGCCTTTACTGAAAATAGAGGTAGAGGTAATATATATTCAATTAAAGATTAAACAAATGGAATAGAGTAAACCGAATGGAAATTAAATTCTCCATTGCTATAACCATTCCCAATCTAATTCCAGTACTGTAATGTCATCCAGTGACGCCATGATTACGTTGATAATCCTAATCTTGCAGAAATTATACGATCTTATCAGAAGGGGATTACGGTTGGTAATGGCGTTGATATCAAAGATCTTCTTGTCCAAATTTTATCGTTTTTACATTACCCCAAGAAAATTAACCTTTCTGGCCCAATGTCTATCTGGTGGCCCCTTTAAGAGTACATTGTTTTCCTCTGAAAGAATATGGCTATATTTAAATATTTAACAGAATGACATATGTGAACTCTTGCTTATTGTCATTCGCGGGAGCTATATACAGCTCATTATAAAGAATAGATCTGGGGAGGTTGTTGTTGTTATTTATCTCTTAATGATATAGCCAAAATACTGTACGCATACCTCTCGCTTCTTAAATATATCCACGGTGGATAGCAAAACACATTCTTTCTTTATTGTGGTTCAATGTTATTAATACGTTTGTAGAGAACTCTTAACGTATGCGTACATTACAGTATATAATGAACAAATGGCAATACCTTTACTCGAAAATAACTAACCTTGGACGTAAGCCAGTACTGAAATGAATTTATTTATTCCGTGGGAGTATTTTTGATATACAAAAACAGACGATATAGACGTCAGAGATTGTTGTTAGTGATTATAGTTTGTTGTTGTTCCAGTACAAGAATGAAAGTGACATCATGGCAAATAAATACAAATTACGATTCCAAGACTATTTCCAATATCAAACAAAACCTATACTTATATTGAAATACAAATATCATCTCAAACCTGGATGATAACGGCTTAAAATCCTGGAATATCAAGTACCGTTAATGTATGGGTTAAATGCATGGATCTAAAAGAATTTGTCCTTCATACATTAAAAAAGCTAATATTGCCTTTATCAATTTAAAGATTACTCAAGTTAAGATCTGTGTCCAGTGTTCATAACCACAACAGAATAGATCTAGGCGTTTATATGTAGATTTTATCCGATGTTCAGATCCTGGGGCCTATTTCACGAAATTTTAACTAAGATAAGATCCCAATTTTAGTAATTTGATTGGATAATATTAGATTGATTTTAGTGCTTAGCCAATCAAAATTGAAGTATCTACTAAAATTGGATTTTATCTTAAGTTAAAATTTCGTGAAACAGGGCCCAGATGATTTTTAGGACAATCGTATTGTCTTTTCGTTGTATGTGTTTTTATTTCAAGGCGATTGTGGGATTTTAAAACTAAGGCGCATGGGTTGATCTGCAAGGATGAGAATATTATTATTCTGCACACCTGTTTGGATGAGCGGCATGGGATCACGTGGCTAGCTAGCCTGGAGGTCGGGTGTTCATCTCGATTTTCCGGCGTAGTTTCCCCTTGTCAGTGATGCAGAACGGAGGGCCTGACAAGGACAGCTGTCTAGTCGTTCGGATGGGACGAAAAACCTAGGTCCCGTGTACACATTTGCGTGCACGTAAAAGATCCCTTGGCAGTTGGAATTCGATATAAGAGTAGGCCGTGGCGCCGCTGTACGGGCAAAATCTCCCGCGTAGCACACTGTATGGCGTATGCCTGTCTTCCATTAGCCCTGGTTAGGTGCAGAAGGGTAGGACGTTAAACCCCATTTCATTTCATATCATTTGTTTGGAAGAACAGCATGCCATTTGTATATAAATATATTGCACCGCGACAGGCATAAAACGGATATTCACGATTATGCACTAGATTATATGACAGTGTTCACCCAGTATAATATAGAGCTACACGATGTTCCACTTAGGTATATTGCGATTGAGCCATTACAGGTGCGAATCTTGTGAGTTGAGCCAATGATTTACTGCTGCTCTGATGGACAGAAAAGTGGCAGTGATTGCTGATTGTCAAAGCGCCAAAGAAAGCCTATTGAGACCAGGAAATAGCCAGGTGATGCAGATAATATTGAGCTGTCTGAGGTATGAAATGGAAATACATCCTAATACAGTTTAAAATTCTAATTAAAAAAATTAGAACACAAAAACGAACACAAAAACGAACCCAATGAAGCGGGATAAATTCTAAATAAATCGTGATTTTTTTTTCAAAAGAAAGTCGTGACAATGATGACGATTTTCAAAATCATGATATGCGTGTTTTAAGAATTTACAAGTTCTAAAAGAAGAGATTTACTATCGATGAAAATGAGTGCTAATGCTCTATAGATGTAAATTTCGTGTTTTACATACACCTACATATTCACATTCTGATGTGATATAAGCAGCACCGATGAGAGACTGTTGGTATACCCACTAGACTGTGGCCATCAACTTTGACTATTGCCCCACGCGGATGCGTAGTTTATGCAAAGATAGCACCTGTCTTGGAGTTAAGGTAATAACTTCCCTTTTCGGTTTAAGGAAAATGTAACTATATTGTTTACATACTTTACAATCTCCTCGAAACTGATTAAATAATATTACCTACCTTTATTAATAATGGAGGGGTGGGGAGTGAAGTTATAATTTATTTCAGAAAATATCTGATGTATCAACAAAATTGACACACAAACGAAGAATGGACCCCAGCGCTGTTTTGCTTGTTTTAATTTCTTAAATAGAAAAAAATATATAATTCCCACTGTCACACAGCAATTGTTTATAAATATATACCACGTCACAACAACAAGGAGACCCACACCAACTTTACCTATATAATTACATACAGTATTGAGGTAAATTGTGACGTCATACGGCCTCTTCTCAGATTACACAACACATATACATCGTATTATACACTCGATATAAAGCCCTAACAATCAGATCAGTCTTCAGACAGTATTCACAATCAATAAGATTTGTACGCAAAACATACACAGCGAGGGTTTGACGATTTTAAATTCCTCGCGTCATTCACAAGTAGTCGAGTGGTTGCGATTGGCACTGCAGGGGGTCCGTTATGTACACTTTTGAGTCTTTAGTTCATGTCACGCGTCATGGATTCATTGTTGTGTGTGGTTTTTTTCAAGATAATATAATACTAGTCAGTTTACGATAATTTCTCATATAACCTATTCGCAGCATTGTTACGTTAAATTGTTATACAGCGACTAAAGCTGCATTGTTTATTATTTAGATACAGAGCTGATCCTTCTTGCTATAATTCAGAACGAAAAATGAATATAGTGAAAACCATTTTTTTGTTAAATTACTTTTTTCTGATCAAAATATTTAGCGATTAAAGAATTGACAAGATGTAGTGTAGATAGTCGAGATTGTCAAACAACATTGGTGCGATAATAAACAAAGTCTTGATTAAACATACATTATGCAAGAGCTAAATCTGCCTTTTGCAAATCTTTCTTTAGGCCCGAAACGTATTCTAAATTATTAATTAGACATTAATCAACTTATCCGGACCATAATCAACCCTCGATGGCATCGGATTTCTCCGATCTTAAATAGATTGGAACAGTTCAGCCGTATTTCGAACAATCAGTACCGTGGTTGAAGTTATTGCAGACGTCTTATCAAACCCTCAAAGGCTAATATTTTGGCTCGCTATAAAGTAATTTGAATGAAATTTGCAAATTATTTATCTATTTTTGAACTATTATAGCAATAATGGCTAGCTCGTTATCCAGGTCTTACACAACGTATCTTTAAATATCTCTGGAATATAATGGACTACAAAGTGGCTTGTGAGGTTTTCAAGAGAAAGAATGTCTACATACATAATAATGTGTATAACATTTGACGCCAGAAAATAGACCTGTAATATGCAGATTTAGATAGTGCACAATGCATCTTTAAACCTTCAAGGGCATCTCGACTAAATGTAGAATGCAAATTGGGATATTTAGTCACGTTCGCGTTTAATATCGTTTATAAATCAACCCAAAAAATATTTGATCTTTAAATATGAATGCCTATTAGAAATATTTTGAATTTCATTCATAAGCTGTTTTTCAATGTAAAATTTTTATTTCGTCTCTGATGTCAATAAGTAGGCTATTTTTGAACATGATCAATTTATTTGGGGAAAAATCGATTATTGAACATTTTTTTCTTTCTTTGATTATGACCATTTAAATATGCAATGCAAATCAGCACCTTTTGCTCCAATACATTCACTTTGAATTGATGACTAGACTGCCTGTCGTCAGCCTTCTCGACTGTCTATACTGATGTGGCTGGTTGCATTGAATCCGAAGCCATATTCATTTTTCAAAGGCCATGAATTTTTCAAATGAAAATGATTGCCATTCTTGTATCGACATTTACAACCTCTTCCACAATTGACAATAATACGACTATAGTTTTCAGATTCAGAAAATTTCCCACTAATCATTATTGGATATATCTTTGGTCGACCTTGGTTGGATGTCAACATTGACGAATTTGGTGACCTTGGGAGGTTTCAGTAAACGGGACCCAGGTTTCCACTCACCCGCAACATCATAAGCATATATCCACATTCTGAAAATTTGGTTTCAAAATATTGCATATTTCAAAGTTGTCAGCAATGGAATTAATTAGTATAAATTTGCCATTAATGCTGTCTGCAATGTTATCTTTGCGATATCGTCATCATCATCTGCAAGTTTAAAATAAATTTTGACAGAATACCCTAGATTAGGGTCTATAATATATATACGCTTCCTGTACACAGAGCTTTTTCTTAAACATACATTATGCAAGAGCTAAATCTGTCTATTACAGGTCTTACTTTAGGCCTGAAATGTTGTCTAAATTATTAATTAAATATCAATTAACTTATCCAGACCATAATCAACTATCGATGTCATCGCTAGCCTGTGATATTTACTGGATTAGGATAAGATTTGCTGCTCAATTTTCATTCATGACGGGCTAACAAACAAATGCCATGATTGCTGTTATTGTGGCACTAAAGACGTAAATCTCACGTCAACTTTATGTCCATGGCAAATTGCTGCAAGATAATGTGGTAAAATCCCTTTAAAATGACATGAAGCTTTTCTTTTGTAAAACCAACCGATATAGGTCCACCATGATATATGTTTCCAAGAGTAAACAGATAAGCATTGATAATCATGAAACAACTAAAGCGGATATATTAACAATAACTGATTTATGTTGTTGAGTACTAGTTATAAATCTGACATATTTATAGCTATATTAATACTATCGCTTGATGATATGATCAATTATTTATCACCCATTCTTCAATAGATCTGATTCCTGTCGTTTCATCTAGTTCCAACTTGATGGTTTACAAATGGGCTGGAACGTAATGTAACACTCATAATTAGGCTAAACAAGCCATTCAGTCTATTAGAGTGGCACTACGTTGCTGGACCACGCTGTGAGCGATAACCTTAATGGGCATCAATCGCCTTGAGTTTTATTCATAGCCTACTGTTACCATCAGGTTGATATGTTTATTATGATATCATAATGGATTTTTTTTACCGTTATAAACCAATATCGGGTCAAAAATAGACATAAAAAAGCACGAACTTGTAATTTGTGATGGTTTTGTTTGCAATTATTTAGTTTCAAGAAAATGCATAAATTCTAACAAACCACACAGGTAAATGTAAACCTGTGGCGTAAACTGTATTAGGTTCTGTTTCAATTTGTATATTGCAATGTTATACATGAAATAAGGTTTAATCACCTGCTGGGGCACAGAAGAAGGGCTATGTGCTCTATTGGAAATTTTGTCAGTAATATAGTGTTTTTCGCCCCATACGAACGACTCGGCGTTTGTCGTTGCCGGACCCTTCTTCCTGCAACACTAACAAGAGGAATTTTATCGACCAAAACCGGAGTCAAACTCGGTCCTTCTAGTTATGAACCGGGGTGTTAAGCTTTACTGAAGGGGGAAGTTTGCAGGAAAACTTTAGACTGCGGTGCAAACTTGTAGAAAGGCAATGTCTTCTGATACCATGGTCAAAACTCGTGCTTTGAGTTTGGCAGCATCTGGACTAGATGTAGTATCTCTATTTCCACAGCATCATGGCTATTCTTTATTCGTCGACCGGCCTGTATTTTTGTTGTGTTAAAAATTTAAATGATACGTAGCCTTCCACTGAATTGTATATATCAAAGACGTGAATGTAACCAACTAGAACTATTTGAATTAATTAACCATCAAGCGTCAAGCTCTGGCGCCAATCGAACAACCCAGCAATTGGGCCACCTTTTAATTAGAATTTATAACCCACGAATTGATTGTCCCAGGTCGGAATGAATCCCACGAAAGTTTAACAAATGGGTGTAAGGATAATCAAGACCCTTATTTTAAATGCACGTCTGTATTAATTGCAGCCATTTGACAAATCGTTATGAAATTATCTTCATTTGAGCTGTGTATCTAAATGGTCAATTAGATAATTAATCCAAGCTTTGAATGGGCCGCACAACAAAGAGATGGACGGAACAAAACAACGATTACGTGCCCCACCTTTAATTTATCTAGGTGAATATACATATTATCATATATACTTTAATAAGTAGGTAAAGAAATGTTTGATCATTAAATTCAAGTATACCGTTAGGTGGGATAATTGTAACAGCAGATTAAGCCTTGCTCTTGTTTAGTAACCGTGTAATGAGAAGAACGGCTAATACCTTAATAACAAAACGTAACACAGCACTCTTGGGGGTGATACTGAATATGTGTCGGCACAAAGCCAACAAGAGCTGTAAGTCCATTCATTAACCTGATAGTATATCGTCATAGAGCGATATTTGATATCAAAAAAACGTAATCCGCGCTGAATGTCGTCAATACTCTACATTGGAGATTAATAGTAAACTCTAGTGCTCGGTTAATCCGTCCCCAAGGTCTCCATTAAATAAAATAAAGATCTATACATGTTTATTGTTGTTTTTTGTGTTCGTTCTATGGGTATTGTACTAATTTACTAATATATATTCTAGCTTAATCTAATTAAACGAACATCTGGAAATAGAAAAGGTGTAGTATAAGGTAAATGACATTTCCCAAATTGAGGTGTCAGGGTGAATTTAGAATAAGTAATTCGTGAAGTTAAAAATAAAAATTGTAGTTCATCTTAACAAGAGTTAAAAATAAAAATTGTAGTTCATCTTAACAAGAGATGACATGTCTGAATTTAAGATTTAAAATGCATTTAATGACAGAGGCCCGAGAACCAACGTGGCTCAGTGAGTAAGACGCTGGGTTGATCCCGGTGTTAGCAGACAGAGTCCCCTGGGATTATCAAGCGTAGTTTCCATTTGTCAGTGGTGCAAAACGAAGCGCCTGGTAAGGATAGAATCGAGTAGATCGCGTGAAACGAAAATCCGAGGTCCCATGGATACGTTGGCGTGCAATTGGAATTCGAAAACCATTATGCTGTAGTACCGCTCCCGGGCCAAATTTCACTCACAGAAAATTGTCAGGCGTACGCCCATCTGTGTTAGCTTTTCTAGCTTTGAGCATGCATCCCTGTATGGAAATTTGCGCATTATAAATATACACTATTATTATTATTATTATCATTATCCAGAAAAGTAAGACGTTAAACTTCAATACATCCCATGCGATTTTTGTATCTATTTGAAAGATTGATTTTATGTCTTAATCTAAGTAAGTCATCTGGACTCACCGTCTGCATGTAAATGATTTAATAGAATTGTTTTTTAGATCAGAGAATACCCCACTATATCTGATTGAATACCGACAGGCAGCTGGATGCGCCAATTACGGAATACGGATGTAATATCAAATACATTGAATACGTACAGTAATTCAAGAAATGAAATACTTAGTACTTAGTATGAATGGAATATTTCATAAAATTAACAGCAACGAAATTAATGAAATTGCCTTTGTACAGAGGCTGTCCCAGCGGACGCAGGGTATTTAGTTATGGCGGTTGCAGGGAGGGTGTAATAATATCTGAGGAAAATGAAGTGAAATTGGGTTTAACGTCGTACTGATCTATTCCTATACTTCTGGCCCAGCAAGCTCATTGACATTTTCTGGCGTGGTCCCCCCCCACTCGTCAGTGGGTCAGGGCAGAGGAACCGGCAAGAGACAACGTATAGTCGTTAGGGAGGGACGAAAAACCGAGGTCTCGTGTTCACATTTGCATGCGCGTAAAAGAACCCTTGGCTGTTGGAATTCTGTATAAGAGTAGGCCGTGGCGCCGCTGTCCGGGAAATATTTCCCACAGTAGTACACTGTATATGCCCATCTCCTTTAGCCCAGTCGGGACAGAACAGTAGAATGTTAAACTTTATTTCATTTCCGTTCATATAATGTAACAGCGTTTTTTTATAATTCTACCTATTTACGCAATAATCTAGGCGATTAGACATGATGAGTGAAAAGCTTTTATGACGAACACGATTGTATAACAATTTGTTTTGACACAATAATCAATACAGCTACATGATACATTTATTGACTTTTCAACTTAGTTAATTATAACAATCCATTTTCCTACTACATTCCAGTTTATTACATTCGTTATCAAACATTAATCATAACAGATTCTATTCCAGATAGATAGCATTATTGTTTTCCAATATATTTTTAGGTTGTTTTTAGAATTTAACAGTGTCAAAAACTCCGAATGTTTAGGTCACTTTGGGATTTTGCGCGTAAAGGTCTTTAGCAGTTGGAGGAAACCGGAGGACCAGGAGAAAACCCACGCGATTGGGAAAGCTGGGAATCAAAACCACGGCTCTTGACTCAGTTACAGACCCTATGATTTAAAGCGCACGCGTTAGAGCATTAGACCACTAAACTCACAGTTTTATTCTAGTAAACTGAATATTTTCACAGTTAGTTGTTTGTAAACAGATGTTAGAGAATGTTATTGTTTTTCAGCCTTAACCTTGTTGGAAGTGGTTCAATCATTAATACAGCTATTATTATGAGCAGAAACTACGCTACTTACCCGATAACATGATATGACATTGGCTGTGTGACGTAAACGAAGTAAGCATGGAACTGGGTACGACATCAAATTAAAGGGGTATTACCGAATTTGGCGACCTTCATGAGAGCAGCGAAGAGAGAGAGAGAGAGAGATTTTACGTCTACACTAGGTCATTTCGGGACTAACACATGGTTCAATTTTATTTCAATAGTTCGCTTGCGTGTAGGGGTCTTTAGCAAGAGAAAACACACGAGGCTGGACATGCGACCCGACTCCTTGTCTTGTAAAGCCGGGAAAACGAAACCACTTCAGTTGACTAAATGACAGACCTCATGATAGTGATACAGTGTACACATGCTAACTATTCGGCCATCCAAAACCCGCAGCGGAGAGAATAAATGTGTTTTTCAACCCAGAAAATTTGTTTCAAACCATTAATTCAACGAACTGTCATCAATGATTTAATTGGTGTTAACGCTGAATACACCACCAACTTTGAGAAAAGAAATTATAAATAGCCTGGATAATCGAGGTTACATCATGAATTTAACGCCAAGAAAGATTTTTAATGGTTCTAGAAACTCTCATTGATATCTATCCATTGTTAGAATACGTATACTCTGACCATCTCCTTTAATTCAATGATAACCATGGTCTTTTATTTGAGGCAAGTCCGTGAAGAAATAAGCCCAAGAGACTGTTTTAAAAACCAATAATTCAACACAGACACGTTTCTCAATAGGCGAACTTACCCTTTAATACTTACATGTACTTACAATGACTATAATCAGATTAGAACCCGCTCTCACCCTATATACGTAGATTAATTACGTTAATCAATAAACCGATACGAAATCCTTACAATGAACTAGATTAAGGCTGAGACCATGGATTAAATAGAATTGGCCAACAGATATTACTTACATATATTATAGGGCAATTCCAAGTCATGGCCACCGGTCTCATTACCTTAATTGACCACTATTATTTACAAACAACTGTATTATTTCCTTCCTTGTTCCCCAAATGGTCCATTTCTGTTCGATAATAGGCTAAACGGATAAAATAGTTTTATAACTAAAACTTGGCTGGGTTGTGCAATTAGTCATAATACGGAAGAAACATGTCAATATTTCAAACCTACACGTTTATAGAAATCTATATAGGAAACTTCTTAAGATGTAATGGGCATAGTATCAATTATTTCATAAAATCATTGAATTACGGAAATGAAATGAAATGAAATGGGGTTTAACGTCTTACTGTTCTGCTCCTAAACCGGAATAATGAAGTCGGGCATATGTTGGCAATTTTGCCCGGGCAGCGGCACTACGGGCCTACTCATATATCGAATTCAAACATTCAAGAGACCTTTTACGTGCACGCCAATGTGTACACGGGACCCCAGTTTTTCGTCCCACTCGAACGACTAGACAGCCGTCCTTGTCAGACCCTCCGTGCTGCATTAAATTACGGATTTTGTGGTCATTCAAGTAAGCTGAGCAAAGAAGTTACTCTCTGTTAAATATATCCATATTGACCTACATATAATGCTAACAAATATAGTTGTACACTATTGGCTTCATTCACAATTTTATTGATTCATCAAGAACCAACAAGGAAACTCAGATATCAATGAAAGATATTGTTACTATAACGAGAGAGTAGGGGTTATATTGGAATACTATTATTGATGAATTTACAGAACTTACAACTCTTTAACTTCAGATCCCTTATTTGAATATCAGTGCTTTTAAAGTGGAATGAGTATGATGGCTGATTGAGAGAGAGGGGGAGGGGAGAGAGAGGGGGGTTAAACAAGGTCAATTTTGGACTATAGTTCAATTTTATTTCGATAATTCGCTCGCGCGTAGGGGTCTTTAGCAGTGGGAAGAAAGCGGAAGACATGAAGAAAACCCACGAGGTTATCACTCCTTCACTAAATGACAGACCGTCCAGCTTTAAAGATGGAATATTTAGGTAATTATTTCGGGAACATGACTAAACATTGTTGACAGACGGACGGTCTGCGTTGTTGGCGACATCAAGCCGATATTTTTTATAAAGTTCCCTTGTCCTTGGGCCACCGGCGCTCTCATCGACCCTGTTATGTACTTAAAATATTTGTGAATTCGCATCAAACCACTTATGAAACATTTAGTGAGCTACATATCACAATAATTGTTCCCCCAATGGAAAGTTTTGCGTCGTCAAAGTTGCTGACAAATGATATTATGTATAAGTGCAGAGACAATATTAACACCTCAAATTTATAGTGACGTGAATGAACATAAAATGATTGTATAATATCGCCAAAAATCAAAAAGGAAGCAGACGCATGGACGCCCATTTTATGCTAATGACTTTCGCTTACGAAAATGTGAATAGAAGTATATGCATGTGTATTGAATTGGTACGTCAATAAAATCATAATATCATCATCATGGTCGTAAGCGACCTATACTATGAACTTTTAGACCATTCTTTTACTCTCTCAGTTAAACTGATAAATAGGCTGATGAATGATAATATCGAAACATTAATGTATCTAGTTTGTTGTAATGGGTTCAACTGATGCTATCTTTTTAGATATGCTCACAAAAGCAACATGTAAGCCCACAAAGTGATCTTATTGTATACATGTATCTCTCCCTTGTTAAACCTAGCAACGGCGTCATCTAACACTGGTGCAGAAACTAACGTTGGTAACAGTGACGTGCGGAGAATTTGTGATGCACGTGGCCTACGTCTTAGTTGTGTGCCCTCAATACTCAAGTGTAGGGCGTAGTATTCTGAAATGTGAGAAAGGGGGCGAGGGTAAACCTTTAATCCAAATTAAGCAGAGCAGGTAGAGCAGTATGACACCAAAGTTAAAAGGGATAATTTCATCTTTCGAAAAAACAAAATTTTAATTTCACTATTTGATTGGATGTCTCCCTAAAATGTATGCCCGGTGTCATCGCCCCGTCATCGCCCGGTGCCTTCCCCCGTCTCTGCACGCCACTAGCTTGTAATTGGTGGTGTCTTTCTACAGATGGCAAACTTCAAATCCAAATTTCGTCATCACTCTTGCAAACAAATATTTAAACAGGGTTACAAACCTGTATAGCCGCATTTCTCAACCTGGGGTGAATTCACCCCCAAGGGGGGAATGGCTGGCGTCCAGCGGGTGAATGACCACACTCCCAGTAACTTCAAAAATGATCATATAAAGGTTGTGCAGTTGAGATTAGCACTCTCAAACACTGTCCCGAGAATAAATAAAGGAGCAAATTTCGCACTGAACTGGAAACAACGTATTTTCATTAAAATATAAATTTGGTGATTATTGAATCTCACCTTTGATCCGTATTCATTCTATATTCAATGTCAATGTGATCAGGGGGTGCAGGTCCGTGCAAGGATCCGCGGTTCATGTCGGATGGCTTCTATAGAAAAAGGCCATTTTCAAGTTCCTATGAAACGCCTGAAGAGTGCCTGAAATGGGAGACCCCCCCCCCTTGACCCTCTTCGACGGGCTCCGCGCCTACGGCGCTCGCGGTGACCAGCTTCGCCGGCCACCGCTCCGCGGTCAGTAACCTCCTCAAAACTCTGGGGGTAAACGAGTTGGTTGAGAATTCATTTAGGGGTGAGCGGTAAGAAAAGTTGAGAAACGTGGCTGTATAGGGACAAGAATGCGATACCACTGGCAGACGTCAAATACCTACCAACAAACAAGCACAATTGCAAAGACAAAACAGAGCATTAGCATGCCATGAAATATGCTTTGTTTCCTGTACCTCTCTTCCTCTCAATGAACCACGAGATTCCGATGATAGATCATTTTATCATCGATTATTTTATGACTGTTATACCGGATACCGGAAACGATAAATATAAAGCTATATAAAATGGCAGAGTCTATTTCACAGCACACAGCTTAACCCAATAAATCGCCATCTTAATTATTTCGACCCAACCACAAGAAATATTTTGATTTTGGACACCCTCTGTTAATGTGATGTAGCTCCCTGTGTTATAGACTGGTGGTGTTACCACCCTCGTTCTTAAATGCTTTCTGAAAATTTGAGATGTGTCGTTTTCAGTCCAATACGTGCGGAACGTCCAGTGTGGAACTGAAACCACTTAGTAAGAAGTGTATAAATGTGCCCCTTGTCAGTGGCGCAGGGCGGGACTGTCAAGGCACTTATCTAGTCGTTCGGATGGGACCAAAAACCGAGGTCCCGTGCATACATTGACATGCACGTAAATTATCCATTGGAATTCGATATAAGAGTAGGCCGTGGTGCCGTTTCCCGGGCAACATTTCTCTCATACCACACTGTAAGGCGTACGTCCGTCTTCACTAGTCCGACTTCATTAGCCCAGTTAGGAGCAGAACAGTAGGACGTTAAACCCCATTTCAAGAATAAAATGTGAGAGTCCCATAGTGCGCAATAGAGTTAATTGAGGGGCAGACGTCACAACATACGCACTATTTGGGCAAGGTAATTGCGGGAAGGCGAATAAAACAACTCACAAGAGAAAACGTTTGGAGGACTAAGACTAACTATATCACAGATTGGTATTCATTGATTGGTACAAATCATAATCTCTTAATTTCTCTCTTTTAGAAGTCTTATAGCAATACCGCCTGTCGACTTTAACCAAAAATATCGATAATACACTTCTATCGATTAATAGAAACATAGCGTAAGATAGACGTAAAAGCCAGTTGATTCCGTCCTTATTAAAGTATGTCAATACCCCCATGACGCCACGTTCCATGACTCGAGAAGAATGCGATCTCCTAATGGCATAGTATTAAACAAGTCATTGCCCGTCATACGTTCTATAATGTTAAAGGAGCATAGCCAGATATGAGACATTACATAATTTTCCATTTTGCTCAAATCAAACTGCCCTAATCATAGCAGTAACAACAGCCAATATTCTCTTAAACGACGAATCTTTAATGTATTTAAGAACCGAACTTAGGAATGGCTTCAACAATACGTCTCAGTAGAAAAAAAAGTTAGTTTCTTTTTGAGTCTATAGAAATAAACATCAGTTTCTTTACGAATGTTAATTGCTTCAAAAGTGGCGAGCTCAAGATTTAGCGTTATCCCTTTGAAACGTGTACGTACCAAATGAATAAATGAGGTTTAGAATCCTACGTTCTGCACCGACTGACATAAACAAGACGGGAATGTGCCATATAGGTGAAATTTGGACCTGACAGCATCACTAACACCTAGTCTTATATCAAATTCCAACTGCCAAGGGTTCTTTTACGAGCTTATCTATGTATAGACGGGACCATTCGAACTACCATACGTTGTCAACACTACATTCAAAAACCATAAAAAGACTTAAATACTGAATTATAATACATGAAGGCACAAGACACAAGAAAACTAAAGATACAAGAATGCAAGACACGACATGTTTCCATACCATGCAAGGCATTAAAGCTTAATTATTAATGCATACAATCTGAAAAGAAACTAACTTTGGCATTAATCGTGAAGTGTGTTCTCTGCATTTCGTCAAGACTATAATAGATGTGCGATAGGTAGCTGAACTTGATGAACTAGGTTACAAAACCCCATTTATATCTATGGGCCTGATTTTTTTTCTCATTAAAGACACTTGCGTGATTTTTAAATACAGCGATGCAGAGAACACAAATCTACAATCTGATATTTGTGTCTTTTAGATTCTCGAAACTCCCCGATAGGCCATAATGTCATTTTCCGTCACGGTACTTGAACGCACGATTTAAAATTTGCGTACGAAACTTCACTTGTGGAGATTGAAGATACTATTGTAAACTGGAATTAAAAAGAACATAATCAAACATATCTTATACAAACGATCATAAAAAACGTGCATGTTCTAATTACTATCTACAGCTTTCTGCATAACCGATTTCCTTTGAAAACCTGCTGAACCTTCCTGTCGAATAATCGACGATTTTGTACATAATTAGTTTATCGAATTTTTGAAAATGATTTAGTTATAGATATGAAAAAAAAGTATATTCCAGCGTTGATTTAAATCTCCGATGTGGAACAAAAAAGTGCAGTGTGTGTTTGAGAAAAACAGACTTTTTTCTCCTTTATTTAAATAAGTAAGGTACATTCAATTCTTTGAACGCCTTATAAGTGAACAAGTTTAATACCAGCATAACTGTGTATATATATTAATGACTTTGTTAAAAATCCTGTTAAGGATCAACAACTTCGCTTTAAGTGCATAAAGAATTAGGTTGGAAATTTTCCTTAAATTGTTAATAACCTTTCTGAAGTAGCTTTATCAGTTTGTTTTGATTTTATACTCCTACGAAATACGATTTCTGTGTATATTTTTCCATTTACCTTCGCCTTTTAAGGGAGTCGACGCAAACACCTTCACTTTATTATAGTCACTAATGTCCGGACTAGGGTCACCAACAACCCCAGCGCCTTCATAACGTCGGTAAGGTAATATTATACATTAATAGGCTCTTTCATTACACGCTAGCTTAACAATAATAATAGGATTTCTACTACAAAATACCATCGTATATCATTTCATGGACTCCCTATAAATCTTTAACGATTTTAACTCAATAGTGTACATATTTGTATTGACGTCAGCATCTGTTCTGGGGTAGTGTATAAATGAACCGTCACTGTATTGCATACTCCATGTATTAAAACGACCTAATAACTATACTGGATTCGATTTGTCGTAAATAGTTCTCATTAATCATATTAAATTGTGCTGACCTAAATACATATTGGCAAAAACATTGCTTCAATGTTATGTGATTGGCTATAAGACCGAAATATGTGTGACGCAAACAATAATTATGGGGGGTAATCCTAATCACAAAAGAAGCGAGGGGGTAAAAATGATACCGTTACACGGATTCCGTTTCAAAGACAAATTATGGTGTTGTTACAAGGTCCTGGAACAGCTAACGTGATCCACATATTTATGTCAACGACGAGAAAACTTGTTTAAACCTATGCAGTCTAAATGGGACCGTATACTTTGAAAAATTGGTCTACTAATCACCGACAAGGGGTATTATTTTATTTTTTTGGGGGGGTGGGTGGGGGGTGGGGGGGGGGTCAAACGCACCCATAGTATTGCAAAAAGTGTCCGCCATGGAAACATAAGTTATAGATATGCATATTGTACATATCCTACCCAAATTTAAAGGATTATATAAATATGGAAACAAGTTTTTGACAAATCGGCGTAATACGGACAATGCTGACAGGGAAGGCTTATTTGTTGACACTGATGATGAAAAACATATGTAGAGCAAAAAAACACTCTTTTCGCCGGCGATTAGTAGGCCGTTGAAAAGCGACAATGTGACATAGAGACCCGTCATAAGTAGAATCGCTTCTTTTGGGCGAGATAGTTTTAATGTTTTAATTTAATGTTATTACATTGTAAAATTAATTTTTAACAAGTCACACGCTTGAATACGAAGTAAGCTTTTCTCCAACGAAATAAATACACACTTGCTTTATATCGGGCTAAAATACAAAGCATCTATGAGGGTCACTTAAAAATTGAATTGGAACTAAGTTTATCATGTACAGTGTCTAGGGGCGTAGCCGTGAAATATATATTGGGGGGGTCCGCAACTTCTGAGGGGGGGGGGGGGGGTACCCCATAAATTTTGTTTAAAGTCTCAGTCTTCTGTAAACATTGTTTGGCATAATTTACGGGGTTAAACTAAAATATCACACGTTTATCATGTTTACAGACAGCGGCACCGGTCTTCCCCGAGAGGCGAAGAAGCGTGGCTTACCCCCACCTAAGAAAATTGTGGAATATTGAACGGCTGCAAACACTTTTTCCTGCTATTTCAGCCCATGAACAAAGCAATTTCAGATTGGTCTAATATAGCCTAATTAAGGTGACTTGCTGACTCGAATTCCAATCAATCGTTTATATCCACAGCAAATTCAATTTGGTCAAATATAGCCTACCTGGCTGCCCAGAATTCCAAACAACCAATCAATCGTCGCGGGCTATGGGAGTTTCACCCTCCCGGAGAAAATTTTGAAAATTTAACCACCGTAAATGCGTTTTCTGCTATTCTAGCCTGTGTGAGCAAGTCCAAAAGTATCCAATGGTTCTGTAACCGAAATCCGACTCTGAATTCCATTCAATCACACTGTTGCAGTTGCATTCACAAAGTAGAGTGGCACCAGACAAAATGTTTTAATCAATAGTCAACTCAATACAAATTTATGGTATTCAATTAAAAGAAAAGTGAAATTAGTGTTTTATTAGGACTCGGTGACAGTTAGGGAAGGAAAACTAGAAAAGCCCGAAGCAGGTTTACGGGCTGCGGCCAGTTTTCTTTGCGGGGCGAAGAAGCGGGGCTGACCTTGTATGGATGGACCCCCCAAGAATATTTTGGAATATTTGATGGCCGCAAACGCGTTTTACTGCTATTCCAGTCCTAAAATTAGTGTTTTATGTGATTTCGGGCACTTTACTTTGCCAAATTTTAGGGGGGGTCCAAGTATATTCAGACCCCCCCCCCCCCGGACCCCCCCCCATGTGTGACGCCCTTGACAGTGTCAGTACTTTATGCTATTAATGTGCATTTTGTAGATTACGTACGTGACGAAAGGATTATTTGCCCCAACGCGAACTTCCTAAAATAACACCAGTGATGGTATTGTTATTATTTTAAACCAAACTCCCAAATGGAATTAATGCGCATAAATAAATCACGATTTGATTGTTTAGCCACTGTAAATAAGCAGACAATACAAAAACTTGATTTGTACGTTGAACCCTGTTTGGCCTGCAGTATGAATTTTGCAGTTTTACAGTTTCACCTGCGAACATTGACGATTCATAAAATGGATGATCATTGTTCGTTTCTGTTTTCCGATATATTTCGCAATGTTCTGTATGTATGACAGTATGGATTTTTTGTATTGTAGGTGGTTTATTCAATAACTATTTCACCATTTAAACTTTACACTGCTTTCGTTGTGTAAATTTCCAGAAATTGTTTTCACATGCTTGCTTTATTTACAAAGTATAAAGTTTAAATTAATATTTTGCAAAGAATTACACAAATTTCATCCCCTATGTAAGAAATCAAATAGTCTAGTAAAAAAAGTATTATGTGAAAATTGAAAACAACCTACAGTCGAAACCATTCAAATTTTTCTTGATTAGAATACATAGACCTTGGAATTATTTCTGTTGCAACCTGTTTCTATACGCTTATATTGTCTGGATCAGTGGATGTTTTCACATTTTCTATCGTTGATTCGCACGCAATTGCATCTGCATTTAGTTCGCATGTAATGGCATCAGTTCGATTAAACATCGCCTTGACAGGCAACCAATATGCATACGCCCATCAGCAGCTTTCTTAATACAAGTAATATCGACCCAATATTGAAATGAAAAGAAACGAGTGGAATAGGGTTTAACGTCCTACTACTCTGAATTGGACTAATGAAGACAGGCATACGCCATGCAGTGTGCTGTGAGGGAAATTTTGCCCAGACAGTGGCACTACGGCAACGGATTGTATATCGAATTCCAACTGTCAAGGGATCTTTTACGTGCTCGAATGTGTCCACAGGACCTGTTTTCGTCCGTTCCGAAGCACTAGACAAGTGTCCTAAATCACCGACAAGGGAGTCCCACGCCAGAAAATCTAGTTGAACTTTCATGGCCAAAGCAAGGTTCGAACGACCGACCGCCAGGCTAGCGAGCCAGTGTCTCACCCACTTCGCCACCGTGACCCACGTAGTATTAAGATATAAGCTAAGGGAACAATGACCACCGCCAAGAGATACAGGTGTCGGATCCATTCAATTGATTTGATATGTGTGTTTGTTGTTCGTGGTGTCCTGTCCGTAGGTTTGTCTTGTGTAATTGTTTGTTTACTATTAATTAGTAACTTGATATGAATTATCCATGTCAGTGATGTCACCAATCCATGCCATGTTATACTAAACTTAGGTTGCCTATTTACTGTTGGCTCCGCTTGAGAACAGACACTAAGCTAACTGGGAGACTTTTTAAGTCCTAAATCAACGATTGTAGTCAAAAACACAAAGCCTGCTTCAAGAATTCTGGCAGTAGTTATTCTGCTTCCATTTAATGGAATCCAATAGTTTTATTTAATCAGTCTTTGTGTGTATACCAGCTGTGAAATGGAGTTGAACAGCATTATAAAACAATATATTAATTGTTGTATATGGCGGCGACTCAGGACAGAGATTTATTCTTGGAGTATGCAGTAGATGGATCACTGTGAGCAGAATGATGGCATATAGCACAATTAAAACGTTTCGGCATCAAGATTAATACTTTTGAAATTATGTGTAGTGAGACTTTCGCTTCGAGTGTCAAAACAAAAACTCGAAAACACGGACCCGCGGAACGTTTACAAGGTTTAGTTCCCGAGGATGGTATTATAACGGATTCGTTGGCATATTTCTTTATGACTACTGGGGGAACAACTGCATCTAAAACGAAAAACAGCCACATATCATCTTATCCACCATGTACCTAAAGCAACGACCGCGGGTTTTACAACATTTAGCGGGATCAGGTATTCTACTGAAGATGATTATCCACCAAAAACGTAAAATTTTGTATGACCAACCGATTTACTATAAACGAACTTGGAGTAGGTATACTTTCCAGTCGAGATCATTGCCACCACGTTTCCGTCTTTAATATTTGTTTTGTTTTTAATCAAGTATAATTTAGACTGATCCCAATTCAGGGCCATATGTAGGATTTTAAACGTGGGGGTGCAGCAGAGTTTTGGGACACCAAAGCCTCCACCTAAGTGATATAAGAAAGTTTGGATCAGGGCAAACGAACCCATTGCCATTGGCGCGTGGGCACCCTTAACACCGACCGACTGATCAGTGCCTTCAGAATACCATATGTGTGATTATAATCAAGTGAAGTGTATTATTTCATAATTGAAAAATTGTCAAATTTTTTCTTTTTTGGGGGGGAATTGGGAGGGGGCGCCATTTTTCGTGGCGTCTTATTTTTCTGGGGTGCAATGTAACCCCTGCACCCCGCTAGATACGGTCCTGTTCCAATTTAAACGGAACATCCACGGCAGATACCATCTTGACCTCGATGTTCACGAATATACAAATAATAAATATCCTTCGGAATTTGGCAGCAGATTAAAAGACAACAAATCAATAGAAGGCAACCTGTAGTTCAGATGTCCATACCATACGTTACGAACAACCGTTTGTAATAATCTTTGTACCAACATGCTTTTTAATTGTGTATGGTCTCTCTGAAAGTCTATATTAGACCGTTAGTGTACAAAATTGAATCGCTTGAACGCGTAATATTATAAATGTGAAGAGATCTATATAGAACTTTTCAGATCCCACGAGAATGACAAAGATGAAAACTGAAATGAAAGATAATAGACGGTAATCCACGAGCAAAGGCGTTTTAAATCAATTAGAAATCAATTATGTATACTGTGTTTATGTCTTGATTGTTAATACAGTATTTGCACGAACCCACGTTTACTTCATTAAGTAACATCTAATGGGAAATAAATGGAAATATTATCAATAGTACCCATAGAAAAAATATGTATAGGATATATTGATCACCATAATACACCACTGCCCATACTCCTACTACAAAAGATAAAGGCGATGGACAGTGCTTAAAGATACACTGTGGGGGATTAGGTGAAGAGTTTGCAGTTCTCACTACAATAGTTAAAAACTAGATAATGGAAATTGATCATCATAATACTGTCCATACTCCTTCTACAAAAGATAAAGGCGATGGACACTATGCTTGAAGATACATTGTGGGGAATTAGATGAAGAGTTGTCAGTTCTCACTACAGTAGTTAAAAACTAGATAATGTAAAGGTAACTTGCGGAAGATGTCAGTCAAATTGATCCACTATGAACTGAGATATTGGCTTTGGAAATTTCCGCCTAGCCTCGATCATCATTACTAAAGTCATTACGATAAAAGGCATCATCTCGATTAGCCACTTTTTCATTTAATTATCAATGAGCGTTAAACAACACATAGGATACTAATCCAATCCCTATCGAGGGCTCATTATGGGAACGATAACTTAATTATTAATTTAGATAAGATTTCAGGCCGAAAGAAAGGCCTGTAATAGACAGATTTAGCTCTTGCATAATGTATGTTTAAGTAGCAATGGACAGATAAACAATATGCAGTATTCAAGAATATTGCATGTACAAGAGCTTAATCTTATATGCATATTTAACCTTTAGTATGATAAAAATGTTATTAATAGCGACAATTTTATTGAGACTTCCGTATATTCATTGGCATCATTCGTTTGTGGATGTCAATTATATATCTTTTCACTCGATACAAACAATGGACGTGGGTTGATTTTATATAAATAAATAACAATGATGCTACTTTAATGGTAAGCATGGTAACATGACAAAAGACGCTTTATTTGAAAGGAAACAATAAAGTTGATCCAGTGTTCTTCTTGTCTCAAATGATAAAAGGAGTCATTTTTCATTTATACATGTTTTATGGATTACAGGAATTATTTTTTTATAATTTAAACAGAGATGATTCCCTTGAAAACAGGATGTAGATACTACTAATAACTGAAGTACACATCACAAAAACAATTCCATAAGACGTTATTACAAAAGTATACAATAAATGTTGTTCATCCAATATGGGGGGGGGGGTAGTTGTTAACAATGTTTCAGAGCAAAGTTACAATGTTGTGACGGTTTTTGATCCTCATCTTTGATCACAATCGGACAATTTTTATTGGTATTATATATTTAAGTCATTAAAACCCAACTTCAAATTCAAAGGATTTGGTCTTGGTAAGGTCGACTGCAGCGTAACCCAAGAACAGTCGGGCGCCTTCGGACTGTTTGCTGGGGACTGATCTAAGGTTGTCGTGTTCCAGTCGCAGTAGCTGACTGGAACCTGTTGCGCAGATGCTTTAATCGGATGTGGCGATCTTGAGCAGCGGTTGTTATAGGTTGCGCTCCAGGTCGGGGTCGATCGGCAACTCATCCAGTGAAGTGGAAGTGTTGCCTGGGGCGAGCAATGGTCGATTGGTGGACATTTAAGTGTCTGGCGACGGCTACCTGTGAAACCCCCGGATCCAATATGTCAATAGCTCTGTTTCTGTTTTCTTGTGTAAGGCGTGGCATTTTCAGTAGTGATGAATGTTGAAATTTTGATCTGTATTTGATGGACCAGAGTTGCAGGGAAAGTACGCGAAAACGCGTGATATGGGACTGCTTAAAATCGTGAAAAAAGTCAAGGGTTGCGTTTGCACGATCAATGTTCATTACCGGGAACTGATATTGCGTTCAAACACAGAACTCCAAAAAGAGACCCATCGCAAGTTTCACCTATGTGCCATAAGATAGGAAGGCCGAAGAAAACGTTTATCAGAAATATTTCACGAATTAGGCATTGCGTTTTTAATGGCTTTGAGTATATGTTTATCTTATTTCAAGTTATATTCGAACTTGTTCAATTTACATTCCAACACATTAAATTATTTATTTTTGTACCTTGTCATTTACATTTGGTCATTTTCAATTCGGAGCCACGGTGGTTAAGTGAGTAAGCCTAAGATGCTTGTTCTCTAGCCTGGAGGTCACGACTCGATCCCAATGTTGGCCTAGAAGGTTCATCGAGATTTTCCGGTGTGGTTTCCCCGTGTCAATGGTGCAGGGCGGAAGGTTAGACAAGGATAGCTGTCTGGTCGTTTGGATGGTTCGAAAAACCGAGGCCCCGGGTACAAATTTGGCGTGGGGGGGTTGGGATGGCCTAGTGGTCTAGAGTGCCGCGCTTCGACCTCTAGCTGACCGGTCACCTCTGGCTTGCGGCTGTGGTTTCGAGCCCTGGTGTGAGCGTATGTGGCATGGAGATAGGGGCGCCTTCTCAACCTCGTGGGTTTCCTCCGGTCACTCCGGTTTCCTCCCACTGCTAAAGACCCCTACGCACAAGCGAATTATTGAAATAAAATTAAACCATATGTTAGTCCCGAAATGACCTAGTTTGTGTTGAGTGGACGTTAAACCCCATTTCTCTCTCTCACAAATTGGCGTACACGTTGGAATTTGATATAGCAGTAGTCCGTAGCGCCGTTGTCCGAGCCAAATTTCCCTCATAGCACACTATGCCCATCTGCATTGGCTCCATCGTAGGGCGTTAAACCCTGTTTCATTTCATTTTTCAATTCACCCACTGTGAAGTTTAATAGTCAAACTAATCAAAATACGGTATTGGCATAAAACAATTATATTATAATTTGGCTCTGTTAAATCTAATAAAAATCACTATTGTGATTACTGAGTTGAATAAATGTCTATGGCTGAAACTTATCTATACCTCGGGTGGTGGGGACGTGCACGCTATCAACGGATTAGTGTCTTTAATGACAAATATTATGTTATGGTAAAATGAAATTGAACACAGTTATTATCTCATTTTCGTAAGCGATATCTCGACACATTTGACCATCGGAGGACTAACGAATCAGATCCGTTGTCTTAAGGTCACAGTTACCGTCACCCTCATTAGCTTTCTGACTTTAATCATTTCGTCGGAAAGTTTGTTTCAATTTGTAGACCTTTGAGACATCTTTTTCTAAAAACAAAACGACGTTTATATTGGCGTGCTTGAACTAGGAGTCTTATATTTAGATAGTTGACGTAAATGCACCGACTATTAAAATTCGATAAGGGGAGGGGGGGTATTTCTAGTACGTTTGAGAGTAATGTATTATTATAACCCTACATGGATAAACTGTTTCTTCAGCATACTCCGCGCAGTGTTGTGCCTGATTAGAGGTAATCCAACTACACACTGCTATTATGAGTGGATATTGTTGTGTTAAATTTTGATTGATCAGTAGTCCGTCTACCAACCAATCACGAGCTGCCAATATTGGACCAAATATGTTTACATAACGTATACGTCATGACTCACGATTTTATTATGCCTAATTAACCCGTGCACAGCAGAATACCGCAGTAAAACTAATTGCGTGACAAACGAGGCTATCAAGTCGAATGAAATGTAAACAATACTGTTTGGAAACGAACATACTTTCACCGTTTTAATACCTTAAATCACTGTCCAAAGTTTTAGGGAAGACCCAGATGAAACGAAGGACTGTCATGTTGCTGTACTTAAGTGATAGCTTTCATTGAACGGAAAGAATAGACACACTCCCGCATAAGTTCAAGAAACAGACGCTTTTCCAGCAATGGTCAGAGAGGGATTTCTCGGGCCATTGGTTTCAGGAATATGTTTCTTCAGTGGCTTTAAGTAATTGAAATGGAGTATACAGATCACAATTTTATAGAATACATTTCCATAAAACTGTGACCTGTATACCTTATATGGATAGTATTAACAGACAGACTGTTAAAGGTAACCATACAAATTACGGAAACTTGAAAATGAAAATCAATGATGTAAAAATTATTTTCCGTTACTCGCTCGGATCCGAGAAAATTTACCAAGACGCAGATTTCAAATCCTGTCAGTCCTGCTCACAGATCTCAACTTCTGTAAGTCCTGCTCGCAAGTCGCGTTCTCATTTTTGTTTTCAATATCCGTGCCAGTTAAACTCAATGCTACTGATGATATGGATGTTTCAGATGCAAAGACTCGACACCATGAATAATAACGGTAAAATACAGGTGCAAAGTAAGTTGCCGTTACGTTAAATATGTAAATTACTAATATAACTACAGGTAATTCTTAAACATACATTATGCAAGAGCTAAATCTGCCAATTGTACGTCTTTCTTGAGGCCTGAAATTTTTTGACTAAATTATTAATTAGACATTACTTAACTTATCCAAACCATAATCAACTCCCGATGGCTTCGCTAGCCTGTGATATTGAATGGGCAGCAATCCTATCTGCTACATAACGTCCATTATTAATTAAATCAAAAAAATTATGAATAATCTAGACTATGTTTGTTATTGTACCCACTTTAGTAACGATGATCGAGGCTTCCCCAAAATTCAATTACTAATATCTAGGTTCAAAGTGGATGAATTTGACTGAAAATTTCAGCAAACTCCCTTTACAATATCTAGTTTTTAAGTTATATATTGAGAACTGCCAACTCTTTATTTATCTCCCATAATGTATGTGTTTCACGTCAAATATAAAGTATATCAGTTATTTTTGAAAGATTTAGCATTTATCTTGGATAGGTTGGTCTTGTAGCTATGGGAGCCCATACTATGGATTATCAGACGAAGACGATGCTGCATTCCATGTTATTGACCTTCTAACAAGAAAAACAATGTATACCTTTACATCTGCTATAAAATTAGGAACAAATGCATGTGTTCTATAGTTCAAGATGTCGCCATACTGTTATATTA
Source organism: Patella depressa (assembly GCA_948474765.1). Lineage (NCBI taxonomy): Eukaryota > Metazoa > Mollusca > Gastropoda > Patellidae > Patella > Patella depressa. Next base: position 55,819,607 of record OX419719.1, read on the forward strand.
ATACAGCAGATCGTGTTCAGTGAGGAGGTAGCCATGTATAGACTTACGATTGGTGGGGGAAATAACCGCACTGCGTGAAGAGGTCACAAAATAGTTCATGGTCAGTAGACATACGCATCCCACTAACCTACAACATAGTTATATTTCTCTCTAAAACACGTTTTAACACCATTCATTCAGACTTTTGTTAACCAAATAATCGGGTCAATTTATTGTCAACAACCATCCGTTTCAAGTACGCAGAATCTGTGATAAAATCTCCATAGTTTCGTATTTCGTGGATACGGGTTAACATTTAGCAAAATATCATTTATGCAAACTTAAATTCAAAGAATAATAATGTTTTCAAAACAGAGTTAATGTCACCAAAATTGACACCAGAAACCAGGTTCACCTTTCAACAATAGAAAGGCCCATTGGAAACTAAGCGAGGTAAATAAAATCTCACTAAATGAACTCTAACATCAGGTATTAACAACGTTTGTCATTTCGATATACATAACAAAAGGAGATAGGTTGACCTTATAAGGTTGTTTTTAAACTAATGTTGATTAAATCAGTTTGAAATAAAATTACCACGTACTCCTTTTCCAAACTGATCAGTCATGCCATTTTCAAAGCCTCGTCAGTAGTCATATATAATAAACAGAAGTCGACTGATGACTAAATAAATTTGAAATATTTATTTACCACAACCTAATTTTTCTAATTACTCCAGTTCCAAACCATATTGATGTCACGATGTATTTTTTCAGTAATTACATCATACAACATAAAAAGAATTATGTCGACTTTATAGGGTTGTATTTATGAACTAATGACTTAACTCGTGAAAAAATTTGATCTCTTTATCCCAACTTTCTTTTATTAAGTGACCATAACTACTCCAGTTCCAGACCTCATTGATAACACAAAAGGCCTGTCATTGAGTCATCTGGTGTGGTTTCGAATCCACGGTTGTACGTGACAAGGAGTAGGGTCGCCTGTTCAACGTCGTGGGGGTTCTCCGGTTTTCTTCCACTGCAAAAATTTAACAATATGTTACTGTTGGTCCCGAAATGACCTCGTTTGTGTCGAGTGGGCGTTAAACCCAATTTCCCCCTCTCTCTCTCATTGATAACACGGCATATTTTATTCTTAGTAATTGCAATAACCATGAGAATTTTATGTAGATAATATAACTTTCTTCATTTTTAACTTCGGAAAAACACATTTCAAAAAACGTTCCATGGTCAATAATGGCCATCATGTTTCATTGTCTTCTTCTGCACCAATAGCGGGGATGCCTAAAATGAATATCGTACAGCCAAATCTATGACTTCGATTTGATATAAAGAAACCAGGAGACAGTCTAACTGGTTTTAACTAACTCCACAATGACTTCAAATTCTACTTTATAAATTTCAATCACACGAACTACTGCCCATATATCTCCTGTTAGCCCAATTCCTCTGAAAAATAACACTCATTAATTCCTTAGGTGGCGTTTTTATTCAGAAATTGGTAGAATAGATTTTCTCGTTATTATTAAGCTGTCCTTAGTTCTAGACGATATGCCTGTTCATTAATATTTTATCTTGCAGTTTGCAGAAATGGTAATGACTAGGATTTATGTTACTAGACCAGTTCATCGACCAAAACTTTCTTAAGGTGGTTCAACCATGTTGGTGTTTATTTGTGCATCATCTTAAAGGGCCAATTCCGATAATATTTTGGAGAATAAAACAACTTCATTTTGTGTTAAAATCACCCTAAATTCCCCAATCTTAGGGTTGAGAAACTAACTCAACATGTTTGATACGTTTTCAAACAATTTAAACCCGTCAGTATTCATCTGGAAATGGAGACCGGTATCCCAAGCTGTATTATGCGGTGTCTGGATAAAACCAGATTTTTATTTTATAATAATACTGTGTAGGTGAACTTTATTTGTCGTTATCAAGTATAGACTTCTAAAGGAACGGGAATCGATTATCAGGTCAACAAAAGAAAAATCTGACCCGAAATCTGAAAATGGATAAGCAGTCTTGTCGTTCATGTCCAAACGATTCAAAATTTTGAGCGGAAATTTTGGGACAAGGTAAATACACCATTCCTCTATATTTTGCACCTTAAATATCATACATACTCAGACTTTTATTTTTGAGACACTGTTCAAATCGGAATAGTCCCTTTAACTTTGGTGCTTGGACAAAAAATACCCAAAAGGTGAAAAACTTATCAGCAGAACGTGGTCCACAGAAAGCAAAAGGGCATGATTTAATAAATATTTCATAATCTAATAGCTGTGTTAGCTTTGTAAATGTAAATTCATATTTGATGAATCAAAAATCAAATGTTGGTTAATTCGAAAATTCTAGCTGAATAGGTATCAAAATTTCTGTTACGTTCCTTACTCTCCATAAACCGGTAATATTTGGGGCTTTAAATTGTTTATTAGTTTCGAATTCTAGCTGATGTTTTCATGATCATTAATCCAAGTCCATACTTTCTGCGGTGTATTCCCGCGTAGGTGCAGTTACAGAGCGTGACCAAAAGTAATCCTTCCCGCGAAGGCGCAGATATCGACTTGTCGGCTTTCGTTTGAAGAGAGACATGTTGTTATTAGGACCGAATTAACGGTTTTAAAGATTTTAAGAATTAATGTTCACTCTGAATTTTATTCACCAATTGGCAACTAATGATTAAAATGATGCAGGGGGACAGGGACCACCAAGGAAGAGGCATAAATATACCCAAATCCAAAGCCAGCTCCAGGAATTAAAAGGAAGACACTAGATGAAGAATTGAATTTAATCGAGTATTTAGACAGGGTGCCTTATTTGGCGAAATTAAACTAATTTTTTATAGTATAGTTATGTTTTTATTTATTTGGCGAAATTTGTTATAGTAATGTTTTTATTTCTTATTTGGCGAAAATGGTTATAGTATAGTTATGTTTTTATTTCTTAACTGGCGAAATTAAATTAATTTTTTGTTTTAGTCTAGCTATGTTTTTAATACGTATGCTAAAAATGATGCTAAAATGTGGGTTAATGAGTTACAGTGGGGATTATGAAAGTATAAATTCTTATCATAACAATCTATAACACCATTGTTACGTTTTTAATCCATTTTAATCCCTAGGAGCTGGATTCCCGCGAAGTCGTCGAAAACGACCTCTTTTAATCCGTTACGGTCAATAACTGCGGCTTCGCGGGAATAAACCCTTTCTGCTGATAATAACGGGTGCTTCAGCAAGTGCATTAGTCTTTAATTCTTGCTGATAATTGTCGATTTCTTAAATTTTCTATATTCTGTGATTCATGTGGTCGAGTTCCTTTAATTGTGTTCGCCATGTTGTCTAATCTTAGTTTATTGTGATTCACCAACTGATCTGTTTATAAATGATTGATTAAACTAGAACCTACTAAAGAAGATTACGTCTTTTATGCCTAGTCTGCACCCGATGATTAATTAGACCTGCACGACGCACGTTCGTTTTGATGCATTTGTAAATAATTCATTATACCATGATCATTCAATCACAATCGACTGCTTTTCATCCTGTCTCTTTTTTAATCTTTTATTTGTTTTCTTGCAACAATACGGCGAAAATAATCCACGCTTTGGAGACTATGTTATTTGTACGTACAAACCTATAACTTTACCACGAAAAATAATGCTTCCATGTTTGTGGTTGAGTGGGAAACTTGCCTATGAGGAATTCATATGACTATCTTTGGTATGACTTTACGTCTAAAATATTCCATGTTTTTTAGGACTATGTTACTTTTTAATACAGACTTATATAGACTGTGCTGAAAACCAATGTTTCCATGTTTTATGGTGGGTGGGAAACTTTCATCCGGGGAATTCACATGGCATTGACTGTCTTGGGTGTGTTTTTACGACCAAAATAATCCTGGGAAATTCACATAAATATCTTTGGTGTGTCTTTACGACCACAATAATCTTCGTTTTGGGGACTATGTTATTTTTGTTAAGAACAAAACTATATAGACTGTGTGGAAATTCAATGCTACCATGTTTGTGGGTGGGTGGAAAACTTTCATCCGGAGAATTCACATGACTAACTGTCTTTGTTGTGTCTTCACGACCAAAATAATCCTCGTTTTGGGGACTGCTATTTTTAAGTACAAACCCATATGGAAAAAAAACAATGCTTCCATGTTTGCGGGTGGATGGGAAACGTCCATTTGTGGAGTTCACATAACTATATTTGTTGTGTCTTTACGACCAAAATAATCCTCATTTTGAGGACTACGTTATTTCTAAGTACAAACCTATATGGGCATCGCGAAAAACCAATGCTTCCATGTTTGTGGGTTGGTGGGTGGGAAACTTTCATCTGGGGAATTCATTTAAAGGGACAATAACACTCTTGCTGGCTTGGAAGCTCCAGAAAATAAATAATACCCTTATTCTAAGTACTAGATGTTTAAGTGTCCTACCTGTTGTGTAAATTATCCATTACAACCTATTTTACTTGTCCAGAGGGTTCGAAAATATTTTAAAATCCAAGTCAAATTTGAAAAGGTTTACGTTAGACTTTTCAAATCAATTGGTTGAATTTTTCCAATTTTTTAAAATAGGTGTGTTAAGATGAAATTTATATCATCAATTAATTGGAATATTGTAAAATAATACGATTTGTTGACCAGAATGAAGATTGGGACATATTATTCAGTTACAACAAGAGTGTTATTGGGGCTTTAACTGTCTTTATTGTGTCTTTACCGATTATGTATTTAGCGTGTCAATCGATTGAATGCAACTGTTTCGCTTAAAGAAAGTGGTCATGACGACAGTCAATCCTGGAAAATAATTGTGCGTAACAAGGAACTTATTCCCAAGGATAATTTCTTAAACATATTAATTTGCGTCAACTGGATGTTTTAATTGGTGCTGACCATCCCATAGATTCTGGTAATCTGGTACGAAGGTAAAAGGCTGACTTCATCATAACTTAATTCATACAAAAATAACCTCTGGTTATGAATACTCTACTGACTTGCAGAACAGTAGGACGTTAAACCTCATTCCATTTCATTTCCTTACTAGCGTTGGCACACATTTAAATTTTTATTCAATCAAAAAACAATATTTAGGACAATAATAAATCAATAGGAATGTATAGACCGTGTAGAAAATATTAAAATAAAATCCCTTGCGCTGAAAATATTTAAACACCCAAAGCAAGAATAAAGACAAAATCATCTGATCTGCCACCTGAGAACGTGTCACAGTAACTATCTGCCCATACCCCCTCCCTTTCTACGCAATATACGCAAAAAATCCCAACAAAAAGCAATATGCAAGTACTTTAATTCGGAAAATAGCTACTAACATCAATTCACTATCTCATTTGTATGTTTAATTTGGATTTTTTTTTTTTTTTTTTTTTTGAATTGTTAAGAGTGAATGGTTGTGAAGTTTCATGGTATATTTGTGATCAAGTCACATATCGACTCCTGCTTGAGGAGGAAGTGATTTTTGTTACTAACAGCGGCAAAAACAGAAGCCATCTGCAGCGTTGGTGCACTAACAAGCCACTACTAAAGCAGCAGTGAGAAAATGTCGAAGGTATGTATCCCTCGGGCAATGGTTACAGAAATAAGACTTGTCTAAAAGCAGCACATCACGTAAACAATTTCTGATGACCGTATCACTCACTGGAAAAACTCATTGCGCTGTTTAAATATTTACTCATTCAATTATTGCCTTTAATCTGACTTTCGCATTTCAAAAGAATAATTTATATATTAATTACGACAGTTATCTCGTTCAAGCACAAAAACTCAAATTCTGCTGTCTTCTCTCTTCCTTTCCCTAGACATTGCCCGGCAGCCAAATTTCTTTGAATTAAGTCAAAGAACGTCTAATGGTGGAATGGATTCTGATTTATATTCTCTTGTATAATTAGAACATTTTGGCTGTTATATTGTTGTACAGAAGTCAATCTATATTGCAAAATGAGACTATAAGAATGAATACTGAAGATATGTTTCCATGATGTTATTTTAGTCAATTGTTCAAACAATCCAAACATGCATTATTTACAAATATGAGGATTTTACCGACAGACCTACGATGTTTTTGGCAGGTTGTTACAAGACAAACTTACTGCGGGACAATGGGAGAATAATAAGTTGTCAAGTAATACATGAATACTAATAGGAAATGAGAAGGGGTACGACAACATTCCTTTAAAAGCTGATAGACCTGTGTAGCTATTGGATCAATCGATGATACCGGCGGACATAGACGTTAATAGATATATTTAAAAATCCCCGCGTAAGGGAATTATTTAAAGAAATCATTTGATAAAGGGTCTCATAACCCTAAACGTTATGAAGATGAACAAACCGACTCTTATACCAATAGCCTTGTTTCATTTGATCCGCTCCCCCGATTGTCTAATCGTCCTTTTGGCGTGGTTCTGCATACAATGATACGACATGTTGGCTTTATCATTAAAAGTTAAAGAGTATTTTGACAGTTGTAGTCTAGATCAAAGTAAGTTTTAGAATCATGGGTGAGTAAGACGATGGCTCGCCAATCAGGAGGTGTAGGGATCGCTGAGAAAATTCATCGGGATTTTCCGGTGTGGTTTCCCACCGGGCAAAATTAATGGCGTCTCGCATTAGCCCAGTCGGTGGACAAAATTGGGACGTCAAACCACAATTCCTATCAGAATCGTCAGTGCATCTCTGGGAACCAGATAAGAGAACCGTGACTGCAAAGACACCAAGGGTCACAGTACGTGAATGTCTTGGTCAGTGAAAGGGTCCAATTAAACTGTGAAGATAACATTTCAAGCAAATGTGGTCGAGTATTTTTAGACACAAAGTCCAAATCCATAGTTCGTGGGTCTATACCCAATGGCTATTGTCTTGTACAATGGGTCTATATTTACCGCTATTGCTGCAATTCTTTTGAAAAAAAGCTTAAGCTACGGAACGGTTGCCACTGTTCTTAGCCATAATATTTTATTTATATTTTCTTAGATTTTTTTCATTATACCCCAAGTTCCCAAGTGGAGTTTTATTACATTCGAGTCAATGTTCTGCCAGTTATTTTATATTAAACCGTGCATCTCGAAGGAATAATATATTAATTTAGGATGTTGAACTATATCCAATTTACAATGGTGAGGTTAAAGATCTAGAACAAGTCTTATCACCTCATATAATTTGAACTTCAAACTTTGGACAAAACATTCTCTTGTAAAGGTGCCACCATATCCTTAATTTTTTTAAAAAATCCCAAGATTTATATGATTTCCCAATGTACCTATCGCCGACATTTTAAGATTTCGGGACAACCGAACCTAAATATACTAACTTACTAAATATGAATTCAGGTAAGTTTCAAGGCTACCGTTAGACCACCTTTTATAACTTGATCCAGTATGGTCGTTGACATGAGGTAGTCTTATTAATAAATAGACTAAATCTACATGTTTCCACTATATATAGCTAGTGTCTATATAGATAGAGGTTGGATTTAATTTTGAGGTTGTTTGGTTAACTGTATTAGGTATCATAGTGAATCAATGTACTCTTCAAGTGCTGATCATCATCATGAAAGAAAAAGTAAATATAATGTACTTTAATAAGAGGCTCTTTAAAAATAAATTATGGATATACATGCAGGTTAGTCTAGTACAGTGAGATGAGTTCACTTCGGTTACTTTGAGCAGTTAAATCGTGGTACTAAGTGTTATAAAACGTGCAATTTGCATGATTTCGGGGTAATCTCAGTTGCCTTCTTCCAGAAAACCGCCTGAAAGCAGTCCCTCCGAATAGTTAGGAGATGAATGGCAATGGACCATGGTAACATCCACACCTTGTTCTATAAGCACCGGGCCTCGGTAACATAAACAGCATATAATATTATAGTCACCGACCCCCCCCCCCCACCAACCAACCAGTAACATCCACTCCTTTTACTATAGGCCCCGGCAAAACCAACACCTTTGTTGTAAGGGACACTGGACGATACCTTGTGCTATAGGTACCGGACCCCGGCAACACCAACACCCTTTTATGTAGTATGGGTTTTTCCGGGGCCAATAGTACAAGTTTGGTTTTTTTTGTAGTATGGGCACCGGACCATAGTATCACCCACTCCTTGGATCATAAGCACCAGGCCTCGGCAACATCCACGCCTTATTTGTACTATGGGCATCGAACCCCAGTAACAGGTTTCAATGGGTAGATATCCATATAGACACGTTTCTTTTGGATATATAGTTACTGTCAAACAAACTCGATACAACTTATTTATTTTGAATTTCACATCACTGACAATTACTCAAATTACCTGTACGTTAATCACACGACTGGTGCCTATTGGTAAGCAGTGTCCATGTATTGCATTGGGTGAAGTAGGTTTTGCTTCTAAAATATAATGTAGTGACGGGTGTTGTACTCCAAAATCACTGGATACCACATCTAATTTATTCCAATATCTAACTATTTTAGGATGACGATTATCTCGTCGTTATTATGGAGTATATTCTGCTCTGGAATCCAAGCCCAGCTTATTAGTTCTCATAGTTTCTGCTCTACAGTCTAAGCAGTCGTATATACAATGGGTTTGTGGGCCATTGGAACAGATTCCTGGTGACAAAGTATTGTTCTTTGACCTGTTCGTGACGGCGGTACAGTGAGATCAGACGAACTGGTGGGGTTTAATATAACAGTAAAGCCAATAACTACTCGATTAAACCCAACATGAAACCTACCATTTAATTAATTATCATTGATTGGGTAAAGTCGTCCGAAGCACGTGCCTTTGGCGAGATTATGTCTGGCAGGGAACACCTACTCAAGAACATTGATAATTAAATCGACGGAAGCCTGAAATTCGTCTAGTCTGGCTATCAACTTTGAGTGATCGTATCTCTGTGTTTATTCCATATATAAACCTTAACGAATCATTATCATTTTAATCAAAAAATAGATCTAATTAATTTTGAACAATACGATATTTAGAATAACATTAGATTCCCTTAATCGTCGAGAACTGGCCTACTGGAAAGATGTGCAAAATTACTAAATAATGCCCACACCTCGTGAATTGGAAGTGACTACGTCAATATCTGCGCGAGACCTGGGTCGTTTTGTCTCAGATATTGCAGACAATCTTATTTCAACTTGAGAGCCATGGCTTATTGGGTATGGCGCAGGTTTACAGAACAGGGCGACCTGATTTTGAACCCGTTGTTGGCCGAGGAGGTTACTCGTGGTTATCCAGTCTGGTTGTCGTTTTCTGGCAAAAAAATGCTTCTAATCCTGCGTATGGTACCAAAATACGAGGTTCGCGCGCGTGCTCGTTGCCATACTCATAAACAAACATTGATATTAGGAATTCGATGAAGGGTGCTTGGCAATTTCCCTCGTATCACACTGTATGGCCTATACTCGTCTTAGCTAGATTGGTTGTAGGAAGGACGAATTCTATGAGAATTTTATATTCCCAATGACGTATATAGTGAGGGGAAGAAATCTTTTGAATTGCAGAGAGTTATTGTCCTTGGCCACTCTTCTGAACGCATTTATATGCATTTTAGTCAGCGAAACGCCCGTGAAATGTCCACAATTCCTGTAAATTATTTCTAGTTACGGCCCTTGTGAATGCTGTAGCAGCCACAGTTACCGTCCGATTTGCTTGATAGTATTATGCGTACATTGTCCAGATTAGTTTAATCAAAAATTCTGTCGAAATTCAAAAATTCCTATTATCTACTTCTAGAGTTATTGTCCCTGCTCACTTTGTAGAGTCTTTTTACCCTTTTATTTACATTCAGCATGCAGATCACCCGTTTGAAATTGGATATTAGGGTAGGAATTTGTGTTGCTGTGTCCGGCAAAATGTCATGCATAGCACACTGTATGACGTATGTCCGCATTCATTAGCCCAGTTCGGGGCAAAACAGTACGACGTTAAACCCCATTTCATTTCATTCAACTAACCATATGTACAGTGAATTTCTGCTAGTAAACGACTTGAGTTGGGGAATTCGGAGTTGGAGGTAGCCAGTACAGTTATCAATATCAACCAATTCACTTGATATACCCATGCCTGTCGAATTTCAACAATTTTCATTAATTATTTCTTTAGTTATGGCCCTTGCTAACTTTGTCGATTCGTCTGAACGCTCTAGCAATGAAAGTAATCATTCGATCTAAAAATTATAATGCAGAGTTATTGTCTTTTATTAAGTCTTAGAATCTTGTCAACGGGCCAATATAAATACTATGCTTTTTTTACCTAATGATTTCCAAATGCGAAACGTGTATGGGCTACTCTTGAGACTTGTTATGGGTGTATCTTTCGTTGCCTGGCAAGTTATATTTTGTCTTATACTGAGTATGAATTAATGTTTTATCTGTAATCGACATTTATTATCTCTATAGGCCTACGTCTTTATTGATCCTTCATACAAATTCATTTTAATTAACGTTAACCTATCATTATTCCGTCCATCTAAACACCCACACCACACCCACATTCTTACAAACTAACTATTATTATTTAAAATTAAAACACCTATTGTGAAACACTCATTACAGTGTATTGGGGAATTGGGTGGCCGAGTGATCTAACGTGTACCCTTTAAATCATAACGTTTGCTAGCCTCGGTTTGCTAGTCTTCAACGTACGGAGGGTCTGGGAAAGTTTTCAATATTTGACGTTAAGTCCATTACACATACGTAACCGGGAGTTAGGTTTTTAATGTGGTTGATTATCCAGTATCTTCTGGCCAAGTCAAGGAGGAGCAGCACCCCTTCCCGCAATAAATCTCATTATTTTTGCATAAATATAAACAAACATGAATCGTGACGACGAATTAGTATTAAATAATAATTAAAAAAAACAAAAACAAAAAAAAAACCAATCGTGACGATGAATTAGTATTAAATAAAAAAAAAACAAAAACAAACAAAAAAAAAGATAAGGCCCATGAAAAGAGAATTTTTACAATGAAAAAAATAAGAGTGTTGGATATTGAACTGGCATGAAATCAAATGTATATCATTTGAAATGGCATTCTTAAATTAATTCCATGGGCGTCATCGTCCCTTATAAGACCAAATAATCTGTCAGTGACCTACTTTCCGTCAAATTTTGAGGACCCATCCAGACTAATATTCGTGGAACTTTTTCCTGGGTGATAGAGACTAAACGTTTGCCATTGGGGCAAGTGGCATGGTTTCGATTCCCAGCTTGTATGTGACGAGTGGACATTAAACCCTCTCTGAATATGTAGGTACATGTAGAATTTTATTGTGAATTTTGGCGCCGCGGTGGCTAAGTTATTAAGTTCAGAGAATCTTCATCGGATTTTCCGCCGCGGTTTTCCGTTGTCAGTGGTGCAGGACGGGGAGAGGATGGCTACCAAAGATACCTGTGTAGTCGTTCGGATAGTACAAAAAACGAGGCCCCGTGTATAAATTAGCGTATACGTTGGAATTCAATATAAGAGTAGGCCGTAGCGCCGCGGTCCGAGCAAAATTCCCCCCATAGCACACTGTATGGTGTATGCCCGTCTTCATTAGCCCAGTCGGGGCTGAACAGAGTGAACATTGTGAGTTCTGAGCCTTAACTGCTGTGGTGACCGTGGTATTCGAATGGATACTAGCATCTGGATCGGGCGTGGACAAAAATATACCTTTGTATTTTCCAAGCCCTGTTGTTACTTGTAAGTAATGACGACTGTGTTTCTAATTCTTCGGCGCAAACGCTGATGACAGCTTTGTATCGCACACGATATAAATGAAAATTGCCATAGATTCGTCCTAAATTAACCAAAGTATTCAGAAGAGTTTGAACCCATTTCGTTCATAATCCTTATCTTTAAATAGAACGCCAACTATTAAGGCCTATCTATAAAAATATGTGAAGAATATCACGTAGTAGTTTGTGTAGTTGGTGAACTTCCTGTGAATTTCACAGATGGGAGTAGGAAGAAGGAAACAATACACCGTATCTTAAACAAGTTTCGTTATGATGTCAAGAGGTATATAGATTTCAAATAATCTATAATTTAGTCAAAACGAGCTTTTTATTAAGTTTTTGTGGCTTGCTTTAAGACAACATGGTTTAAACATAATCGTTGATAGGAAAAGAAGCTGGGGGAGGGGGGCAGTGAGTAAGACGCTGGCTTGCTAGCCTGGAGGTTTTGGATTCGCTTTCGGTGTCAGCCGAGAGGGTTCCTCGGAATTTTCCGGCGTTATTCCTCTTGTAAGTGGTGTAGGGTGGAGGGCCTTGTAAATACAATGTCTAGTCATTCGGGTGGGCTAAAAACACGAGGTACACATTGGCGTGCTAGTAAAAGAATCCTTGATAGTTTGAATTCGATATAAACGTAGGACGTAGTGCCGCTGTCCTGGTACATAACACACTGTATTACGGATGTCCGTCGTCAATTAGCCCAGGCAGGCGTTGCTGAAAATTAGGACATTAAATCCCATATTATATGATTTCATTGCTAAAACAGGGGGTCAAGAACATGGTTGTGAATTGTGATCAGTAGTATAAGGGAGGTAACTCTCGTGATTAACGTTTAATTTGTAAGTGCAACTTTCTGTCGCCTGCACGGGCGCCACGATAGCTGAATGTGTATGACGCTGGCTCGCTAGCCTGGGCGACCTTCGGATGTAGACTATACGGTCGCGACTACAGTCTGAACCAGCACCCGAACGCATATTCAATATGGTGGCGACTATGTCAGTAGTTCCGCCTGGTATATGCTCTTATTTACTCATGTATTTTTAAAAACTGGTTAATTTTCCATACTGCGATGGAAATCAGAATATTTTTCATTGGTTTTATGCCATCCAAGATCAATTCACACATGCAGTTTTTTTGTTGTGGCCCTATATATATTCGAATAAGAAGATACTAATCTTTCAAATTATTCAAAAAAAGACGGACAAAAAAAACAAACTTACATGTAAGATCTATACTCCAATGCCCATTCTCCAACTTTCAAGTGTTAACATGGATCCTATAATACCGACCAAGGTGTAAATAACGCAACGCCAGTCGGCAATTATATTATATTTTTCAGAAAATCTTCTCAAGTGTCAGTTTTGTCAGCCATCTTTGAACAATACCGACCGCGCTTTATCGCGTGGTATGGCTGGTCACAACCACTGGTTGAACTAAATGTCATTTGCATGCAGATGGCTCGACTACAGTACGAAAATCTGTGCAACCGAGGGACGCCCTTGAGGTAGCGGTGTTGCCCGAGAAGAGAGAGAGAGGGAAATCAGGTTTAACGTCCACTCGACACAAACTACATTAGTAGGTCATTTCGGGATTAACATATGGTTTAATTTTATTTCAATAATTCGCTTGCGCGAAGGGGTCTTTAGCAGTGGGAGGAAATCGGTTTCCCGGAGAAAACCCACGAAGTGGGACAGGCGACCCTACTCCTTGCCACGTACAACCGGGGATTTGAAACCACGCCAAATGACTCAATGGCAGGCTGTGTGATACAGCGCGCGCATCCAACCCCCCCCCCCCCCACACACACACACACACACACACACACACACTCTACGGTTGGCCGAGAAACTTCATTCCGATTTTCCGACGTAGTTTCCTGTAGCCAATAGCACACCGTATGCAGTATGTTCATTATCATTGGTCGGGGCCGGGGGCAGAACAGTTAGGACGATAAACCACATTCCGTTTCATTTCGTTCCTGTCGCCTTATATAAGTTGCGCTCATGAACGACTGATTTGGGTCAGAAACGAACTGTTCTCAAGAAGAACTGTAATCGAGATCAGACTGGATAACAATTAAAATCTAGACGAACGAATATAACTTGCAGTTATATCGATAATCATAAATGCAAATGAAATGAAATGGGGTTTAACATTCTTTTCACTGAAATGGGATTTCAGGCGCGGATCCAGAGGGGGCGCACCCGGCGCACGCCCCATCTTTTTTTTTTGAGATGGCGAACAATTTTTAGCTCCATATATTCTCGCGGGAAAGGAGAACAAAAATAGTTTAGGTTGGAAATCGTAATTTACAGTACTAGTATGAAATTAGTCCTTGTGGGCATTTTTTCCACTCAAAAATCACGGACCGGGCTTCGCACGCCCCCCCCCCCCCCCGTCCTGGATTCGCCCCTGGATTTAACGTCCTACTGCTCTGCATCGGATAGGCAAATGAAACAGGATATGAGGGAAATGTTGCCCAGACATAGCTAGCCCGGACATTATCCTTGGGTCAAAGATTCTGTTACGTTCATGCCAATGTGTACTCCAATTTCTTCCAATCCCAGGGACGTCCGTTGTCCTTTGTCAGGCCCTACGCCCTGAACCACTGGCAAGGGGAACCACGCAGGAAAATACCGATAAACTTTCTGGGAAAACGCCTGGACCTCCAATCTTAATCACTTTGCCACCGCGGTTCCATGATCATAATTTTATAAGTCAGTAAATGGTTTGTGCACAATGCTCTGAATCATATAATTATTATGATAAATAAAGATCATGGCTTATTCATTTACACGATCAAACCATTCACACTAGAATTAGTCCACTTATTCATTTGAGCGACGTTATATGAGGCTAATTTATACAAAAAAGTATAACAACAATTCCTGAAACCACACAGCCCACCAAGCGCTGTTGTACACTAATAATTATTGTTAATATGTCCTTACCTCAGTCTTAATGTTATCTGTAAGAATCGATTAAATCTGAATATAGGATATAAAAAACCGAAAATCGGAAGCCCAATAATTATTAGCTCTTGAGTCATTAATTTAAAAGCTACATGTTCTAAAAAACCATACTTTAATACGATGTTAGCGTACATGACAGTTGCAATTCGATAAAATTTGCCTTATGCCCACAAGTAGGACGTTAAACCCTATTTCATTTCGTTTATTCTAAGAGCGCAAACATGATGAAGTTACAATTACCATCATATCTCAAAGAACGCGTTCTCTGGTGCTTAAAAGCTATGATTAATGGGAGCTAACTCCGTTAGTAATATTGAAAAATAAAACCGAAGGTCACAAATCCAGATGTAAAATATATCTCATCCGTATATTTCTTATAACGAGTCAATTGCACTTTAGATTGGAGTTCTTCGCCATGTGGAAAAATGTGAAGTAAATGTACACTAGTCTGTTCAAATTAGATTTTATACAAATTGAGGCAAATCTACCCTGCTTTGAATTTATTTGAAACATCTTTACGGAACCCATGAAAAATGCTTAAATTCTTGACAATAAGTCGAGATTAAGGTTCATTTGCATGTGGTGTTATTCAAAAGTTACTTTTATTTTCTTGGTGAAATTGATAATGCCTTGTTAATGTGAACACTGCCATGATTAGCGCGTCCATATCCATCTGAAGAGTCCAGGGAAGAACGATCCAAGTCACATTTTATTTTCTCTTTTCGCATGAAAGGCAAAACAGACTTTTGAACGAGAATGTTTGACGCGAAAAGAACAACGTGTGGGTTTAATAACAACTTCAAAATTGTGTTCCGATTGTTTTTACCTGATATTGATTGTTCCACAAAAAGCTTATACAATTTGCTATCAGAAGACGCCATTAACTGGGATTCGTGGAAAAATTTACTTAGATCGTTCTTCCCTTGGACTCTTCATCGATTACAGAGATTAGAGGAAAAGTTCAATAAAATTTCATTTAAATGGCTTATCTGTATCGTCATTGCAAACGGCATTCCTCGATGAATTCTGAAATATCTAAATTTATTATCGGGGATTTGCAGGCGGATCCTAGGAAGGTTAAACCAGAAATGGAGATTGTACTGGATATCGATAATATTTTGTGGGAAAATTAAGAATAAGACTGCCCTTATCTTTATAGCTGGTTCAGTGTATCTGAGGGTGGCGTTATCACACTAACATGGAGGCCCCGGGTCCAATCCCGGTGTTGACCATACAAGTTCCTGGGTATTTTCATCCCGACCCATATATATGTGTATACATGTTTTCCTTTAGTTACCTGTTATACCGTAATGGTAACTATAGCCAATTGAATCCTCGGGAGGAAGACGTTGGTTCGCAAACCTGGAGATCCCTTCTGCGAT
Organism: Patella depressa; assembly: GCA_948474765.1. Classification (NCBI taxonomy): domain Eukaryota; kingdom Metazoa; phylum Mollusca; class Gastropoda; family Patellidae; genus Patella; species Patella depressa. The sequence continues at coordinate 55,835,706 of OX419719.1, forward strand.
TCCTGCCGTTGGCCGAGAAAGTTCATCGGGATTTCTGGTCAGTTTGTACAGAACAGAGGATCAGGCAAGGGACAACGTATCGTCGTCTGAATTCGACGGAATACTGATGTCCCGTTTACACGTCGGCGTGCACGTAAAAGATTAGTGGGCAGATGAAATTCGATTAAGAGTAGGCCGCAAGCGTCGCTATCCGGACAAAATTCCTCTCAGCCCACTGTGTGGCGTATGTCCGTCCTGATTAGCCAAGTCAGAACAGAACAGCAGGACGTTAAACTCATTTCACTTCATTTCTAATCCCCGTGAATTTTAACTTATCTAATTAATTATGTAAAATTCGGAACAGTCTAATTAGCCTACTACAGTGGCGACGTTTGATAAAATTCATTCCTTGTAACATTAAAGGTACTGACTGTTGACGGAACCTTTGATGGTCATCTTAAGTCATCAGTTGATGAACCTGAACTATAAATGATATTAGTCAAAACAGAGACCGTAAAAATAAAAAGATAGATGAAATCATTGCAAAAATCACAACACCAACGCCTGTGATGAGACAGTAACCGATCGGTTGAAGCGCCAGCGTTTGGTGCATTAAACACTCGATACAAACTAGGTAATTTCGGGACTCACATATGGCTCAATTTTAAATGTTGCTTACGCGTAGGGGGTCTTTAGCTGTGGGATTAAACCGGACAAACTGGAGAAACTCCACAGGGTTGGACATTTGACTCAATTGCTTGTCGTGTACAAGCCTCTTTCGATGATGTTTGGAAGTGAATTACAAGCGATTATTTTCCCATATAGCAAAAGGTGATATTGAAAGGCTATTTTCTACCTGAACACCATTTTCTTGCAAGTTGCTTTGGTATTCTAAAAAGTGGGCACACAAAATGATTAAATCCGAGTGAATTTCAATTGGTTGATGTGTGGACGAGGTTTCATAAAGATATATATTGAACCATTAAGGAGATATGCTCCAGAAACAAACACGAGAAGAAAGGTTGGGCGGAACTCATTTCATTATTTATCACAACTTTGTTCGACGCGGGGTAATTAACAGCGGCGGTTCCGGATTTACAGATCCTAGATTTTAACATTTAAAGCCAACATCAACCACAGAGAGGAGCCAGACAGTCATAATGTGCATTAATGTTGAATGAAATGGCTATTCGTCAGATATTCGGTTGGGTGGTCAACCTTGCCAAGTATTCATTGTGGATGTCGGCACATGTTTTAAAGATGCATTATGTAAGATTTAGATAAAATGGTGGTCCTTCATGCTGTTACATAATAGTTCAAAAACAGATAACAAAACATGAATATATATGCTCGGAGAAATTATGACAGTTTGGGGATGTAGCGTAGATTGTTTATCATCGTATATACTAACGCTACTAAACAACCGATACTATTAATTTCATGGGTGTTCAAATCCATTTAAATCACAGCCATCCGATAATCTAGAGCGTCTACGTAATAATTTGAAGCCGGAAAAAAGAACTTCAATAGGTAGACGTAGCTCTTACATAATACACCCTTTAAGTTATCACTCAATTTCTTTGCAGCTCAAAGTTATCCTGATTTCATATTAGTTACGGTACTGTTAATGACAGCTAGAATGTATTGTCTGGAAATAAATGAGGTCGAGTTAATTTAGTAAGGGAATATTCAGATAGTTCCCCTGGTGTCCAGACAGTTTCCTTCGCTTGTAATGCACATTCATGTTTGGGGCCCTATTTTTCTTTCAACCTCAAGTTGTCATACGTTACAACTTATTAGAAACACACTTGATAGTAGGGGTATATTTACCCGTATATATGTTACAGGAAACAAGCATAGTCAGTAATTATGTATAATTACTGAAATTTTCAGGTATTATGTATAACAACTGATTCACTCAGTAATTATGTCTAATTACTGAAATTTTCAGGAATTAAGCATATTTACTGAAATGGGCCAAGGAAAATTGTACTTGTTTACTGAAACCTTCTACATGTTCCTGCGTATGCAAAAACTTATCCCAGAGTAACTGAGTATAAAGTACCTCGATAATGATCATGAATTACATTAACAATGGGATTATAAGATCAAAAAAACATCTCACATGAAACATCTCAAGAGGAACAAGCTCAACGTATGGTAAAACGCAGCAAACGTGTATTTGGTCCTGTGAGTGTTGGGAGACAATGTGACTGTTCCTATCCCGCATGTCGACAGAGGAAGAGGTGATCCCAGGGGCGGATCCAGAAATTTTTGCAGGAGGGGGTTTGCCAGGTTTCTGTTACGGGAATCTGCCATCATCGTCTCTAAATTATATAGGCATACATACAAATTGAGCTTTTTAAACAGAGAAATCATTTTTATACTGATGTAGGATCACTTTGTGATGTAATTTCATTGATGCAAGGCATTATTTTTTTTATGTAGCTGAGCAGGGCAACCCCCCCCCCCCCTCTGGATCCGCGCCTGGATCCACGCAACCTCATCGGTGTTGTAACTGAAATCAGTGACAATGACATGTTTACAATTGCAGTTAAGGGTGGAGTGCTGAACGGGAAATATTCCCGTAACCAGTTTGATGTTTGTGTTACAAAGCTCTATGAAGTAGATGGATTCAGTGTGTGGAGGTCAAGGATTTGTAAGATGCAATTGTTATGGTACCAAACGATGCGAATCTAACCGCTGCAAGTGTTTCAAAGCAAAAATGGCATGCAATTCTAGATGTCATTCAAATCTTTCTTGTAAAAATAAACATTCTTAAAAGCCACGATTTCTTCATTGTCATAAATAACAACGTCTTGCCAAAGACGAATTTTTATATGAGCATGCAGCTTTAAGCTGTTTTTAAACATGTCACGTGGTCAGCCAGCACGTGACTCCCTTCTTGGAAAAAACTTCGAAGCGTGTGATGGTTTGTTTTTTCTCGGCATTAATTTTGCATATATTCTCTTATTAAGTTTAGTTGGTTGTCTGTTTGTTTAGTGGCACCTGTGGTTTTGTAGCTCGGTTAAAAAGAATATTGGCCGCATATCCTGGTTGAGGTTGGTGGAACGTAAAAAATTGTCAATTTTCCCCTTTTCCTTCACGGCGTCTGCCCACGGGAAAAAATGGCTACCTGCTCCGCCATGAACAGGTCTTTTAGACCGGCGGGGTGTAATTTCCAGGTTTTTGTTTTAGGACATTCGTTTATCACGAGGCTGTCGCAATATTTAGGAGAAAATAACCTTCAAAATTTTAACTTTTCCACAGACCGCGTTTATACGGTTGGACAACCAGGGGCCACTATAGACAAATTGACCAAATCCCTTCCCCAGATATTGGGAGAGTTTTCACCACCCTATAATTGCGTTGTATTGCAAATAGCGGGAAACGATTTGAGCCTGCCCCATATCACACCACTTGATGTTTATCAAAGGCTGTTGACGCTAATTTCTATTTTGAACAATGTTTACAAGGTTGAAGTAATAGGGGTCTGTGAAACATTCCACAGAGCTCTTACTAGACCACAGGATGTTCCGGTAGATAGATCATATAGTAGATGTTTACAACGCAAGAGTTATTGAATATAATTCTTACATATCTAATATTGAGGTAGATTGTCCAGGGACATTTTACTGGAGCCACAAAGCTCACATTTGGGATGTATATCAACTGCTTCGTCCAGATGGGGTTCATTTAGACAATAATAAACCATTTTACAAATCTTTAAGGGGCTGTATACTACAAGCTATTCGTCTTTGTAAGCCTGTAGACCGTTCATAAGGACTACTATTCGTATTAGGTAGTTGCTATTATTTAAAGAATAATTATACTGTGGTGCATAATGTGTGTTATGTATTTACAATAGGCCTAATCAACACATGCAACATATAGAAATCACACGCACGTGTATCATTGATAACGGTTATGTTATGACATGCCCTGTTAAAGATATAATGAGTGACAAGTTAAAGAACTGACAGTTAAAGTTGATGTAAAGAGATTTGCTCCAAAATTACTTAAGTAGATACCGTAGGAATCAGTCTTGATTATCCATTTCTAGTGAATTTCTGGGGCTATGGCGATGACGTCGAGAGTTGATTATGGATTGGGTATTTCAATAATTTAGATAACATTTAAGGCCTAAAGAAATACCTGCAATAGGCAGATTTAGTTCTTACATAATGTAGTTTTTCATTAATAACTACACGTGTATATTGGTTGTCAAATGCATGTATCATTTTATAACTGGATAGCATCGGTTATGCTGTGAATAACATGAAAGCATCGGTTATGCTGTAAATACTCATGAAAACACCGGTTATGCTGTAAATACTCAGTTATGCTGTGAATAACGTGAAAGCATTGGTTATGCTGTATATAACATGAAAGCATCAGTTATGCTGTGAATAACATGGAAGCATCGGTTATGCTGTGAATATGAGGAAGGCATCGGTTATTATGTGAATAACATGAAAGCATCAGTTATTATGTGAATAACAGGAAAGCATCGGTTATGCTGTGAATAACATGAACGCATCGGTGATGCTGTGAGTGTTGTAGCATTGGTTATGCTGTGAATAACATGAAAGCATCTGTTATGCTGTGAATAACATGAAAGCATCTGTTATGCTGTGAATAACATGAAAGCATCGGTTATGCTGTGAATAGTAGGAAGGCATCGGTAATGCTTTGAATTTTATAGCATTGGTTATGCTGTGAATAACAGGAAGCATCGGTTATTATGTGAATAGCATGAAAGCATCGGCTATGCTGTGAATAACATGAAAGCATCGGCTATGCTGTGAATAACATGAAAGCATCGGTTATGCTGTGAATTTTGTAGCATTGGTAATGCTGTATATAACATGAAAGCATTGGTTATGCTGTGAATAACATGAAAGCATCGGTTATGCTGTGAATAACATGAAAGCATCGGTTATGCTGTGAATAGCAGGAAGGCATCGGTTATGCTTTGAATTTATAGCATTGGTTATGCTGTGAATAACAGGAAAGCATCGGTTATTATGAAAGAATCTGTTATACTGTGAATATATTATGAAAGCATCGGTGGGGTTATAATATTTTACGAAGGCCTCGGTTATGCTGTGAATAAACTTGGAATCATCGGTAATGCTTTGAATTATATGATTGAAGGCATGCGTGAAGCCGTCAATAATATAGGCCTATACCTGGCGGTTTCCCAGATTACTAACTGTTATATTTGTATTGGGGAATTAGTCGCTGTTAATGGTCCTTCCGAAAATCACTCCTTGTCCTTAGAAGATATTGGTTTCTCAAATGTACTTTCCGTTGCAAAAATGTATGTGACATTCCGTTCTTTCAAACACAATACACCCAGTATTCCTCACACCATTCCGATTCAAAGCATGTCTACAGAGGTAAATATATGTCCCGTAACAAACATGTTGTATTATTTATCAGTTAGGGGCAATTTACGTGGTCCTTTGTATATCGAAGAAGGTGGCTCGCCTTTGTTTTATAACAAATTTGAGAGAGTGTTTAAATCTTGTTTAGAATTTAACAGCCTCAGTACTACTTCGTATAAAACTCATAGCTTTAGAATTGGTGGAGCATCTCTTGCTGCTCATAATGGGTTGTCAGACTCTCAGATAAGACAGTTAGGGAGGTGGAAGTCTGATGCCTTTCGAAAATATATTCGGCCATTGTCGTTAAAGTAACACTGTCCGATTAGGGGAGTGGATCATCTATGTGCACGTAATTAATTGTCTGTGGCATTGCCTGGGGTGTTTTAATACTTAGGTAAGAAGATGTAACTTCTGCAACACTGTGATGGGATTATCCTCGTTGCGTTAATATTTTTGTAATATAAGCCTTCAGCAATATAGTGATGGGGTCATCTTTGTTGAATTAATATTTATGTATGCTATGCCTCCGACAATACATGTATAATGATGTTATTCGCCTTCTGCAATTTTGTGATGGGATCATCCTGGTTGCATTAATATCGATTTATGTAATATGCCTTCTTGCAAGTTAGTGATGGGATCATCCTGGTTGCATTAATACTGATGTAAGATGTACCCTCCTCGTTGGGGTCATCATTGTTAATAGTCCTTATCAGAAAGATAATATTGCTGTTTAGAGAATATTCATAATCTGTACCTGATATATATGTACCAGTTTAGTTTTCTGATCTGTTCGGTCAAATAAATCTGGGTGGCGGCGTCTCATTACTTCGTCTATGGCGGTTTGGGGCCGCTACACCTTTACTCAAAAAACTTCATTTGGTTGATTTATTTTAATTATGTCTATTTCATTATTCGAAAATTTTGATGTTATAATTAATAGTTAATCTTTGGTCACATAAATTGTATTCCTTTAATAAACGGCCACCCAAAGTTGGGGTGCGTCATACCGCCATTCAGTTGTTTGAGTAAACAGAGCAGATTTTATTTGTGTCATCAGTCCGTCGGTCAGATATTATTGCGAAAGATAAAAATCAACGTCTTGCCAAAGACGAATTTTTATATGAGCATGCAGCTTTAAGCTGTTTTTAAACATGTCACGTGGTCAGCCAGCACGTGACTCCCTTCTTGGAAAAAACTTCGAAGCGTGTGATGGTTTGTTTTTTCTCGGCATTAATTTTGCATATATTCTCTTATTAAGTTTAGCCTCCTCCTCCCCTCCATCCACATTCTTATGTACACAGTTTGGTCTTATTAACTTTTAGTATCTATTTAGAGAATACATTTAATTAATTGTATGTGTATTTTTTATTCTGTTCTATGTGAAATTGTAATCCTTTCGTGTATGGCGGTTTGGGGCCGCTACACCTTTACTCAAAAAACTTCATTTGGTTGATTTATTTTAATTATGTCTATTTCATTATTCGAAAATTTTGATGTTATAATTAATAGTTAATCTTTGGTCACATAAATTGTATTCCTTTAATAAACGGCCACCCAAAGTTGGGGTGCGTCATACCGCCATTCAGTTGTTTGAGTAAACAGAGCAGATTTTATTTGTGTCATCAGTCCGTCGGTCAGATATTATTGCGAAAGATAAAAATGTATCATATGCTTTTGACAGATATGTCATATGTAAATATTCATTTTTATTTGTTATAATTTCGTCATGATATGATATGTCATGTAAAAGTATTATGTGATTTGATATGTATTATCATATTCTAATCCTTTTAAAGGAATACATATATTTTGTAATGTGGAGTGATGAAAATAAAGATTGTGCCAACTGTACACGTTTCTTTCTGTTATTTTATATTTTCAGTAAACAAGTATAATTATTGCTGGCTCATTTCAGTAAATATGCTTAATTCCTGAAAATTTCAGTAATTAGACATAATTACTGAGTGAATCAGTTGTTATACGTAATACCTGAAAATTTCAGTAATTATACATAATTACTGACTATGCTTGTTTCCTGTAACATATATACAATCAAAGATGTATGTGTGTATGTTCACACTCAATACTTCGTCGCCGCGATCCACCCTCACAATACGTGGTATCAAATTAACCAACATGACAGCGTAAATGATTATGCCAGGGTCACAGAACTTGGGCCCTGGACAGATCTTGGGCCCCAAGGAAGCCGGGTATCTAGTTAGTCAAAAGCAAAATGGCGAATTATTTAAACGAGAAACATCACCAAATTAATGGTGACACAATTTAAATCTTCAGTCGGAAACGGCAAATTTAGTGTTCGTGGTGCTTACGCTGATTGGGAATGCCAAAAAAGCTATCCCATGTTGGCCTCCCCCACCCCAAAACCTGTTATCACCTCAATATAACTGCCTAGTCAATAAATAACGACAAAGGGATATTAGTTTTTTTACCACTGAAGATCTCCATTAATCTCCAATTCCTTATCATGTCATTAATATTCCCTGATGTATTATAATTGAAAAATTTGCTTGATAACGACTCACTCGGTTACGAACAGTGACAGTATTCAATGGACTTTTACGGTTTAAAACAACGTTACAATAATCGATTTGACTATAATCTTTTAACTTTGTTTCAAGGTGTAGATTACGAAATCGGAAATTGAAAATATCGCCTAAAAGTCATGTAGATTATAGTTATGTTACAGCCCTCTTTTTTCTTTTGTTTTTAGCTGGGAGCATAGCTAATCGTATTTTCTAATCTGATTAAAACACAGATCCTAATTCGTTCCGGTTTTGTAGTTTAACATTTCGTGTTTCATTTTTTTATACTTTCGACTTGCTACACTACATGAAGATCTGAAAAGTTATAGTGGGAGTTCACGTAAGAAGTCATACGAGCGTCTTTTGACCAAATGACGTCAGACATTTGATTGACCAATCAGCACTGGCTTTACTAGTGGATTACCCACAGTTCCGTGCAAAGCTTGCCGTAACAGATCGTTTCATTGGCTAATACCTCACACCATTCAGAAGACGTCAATGAAAACAACTCTTCCAGATCATAGTGTTGAAAAGAAAAGTAAAACGAAATTTTGAAATAAATAATCGAAACGAAATAGGATTTGTAGGCCATCGAAAGTATAAAAAGAAACGAAACGAAATATAGATTTGTATTTCAATCAGATTGAACATTTTCATTCAGTTATACTTCGATTAGTGTATTATGCGTTTTCTAACACATAATGTATTTTAAACTAAAAGATAATAAAAGATAAATACGTTCGCCTTTAATAACCCAATGCGAATCACGAATAGGACTATTTTTAGGTTAGGTTTCAAGAGTGTGGATACTTTATAATATTATATGAGAAAAAGAAGGAAAATACATGTATAGTAATAAAATCAGTAGGTATTGGTTTATTAGTATTATTGTTATATATAAACCAGTTTGTACGTTTATTGTCATATTAATTTTTGGCATACAATCACACACTGTGTGTATATTTTTAGTACATGTGTGTTTGGGGATTTTTTTTTTTTTTTTTTTATTATCCATTTAGTTCTCCAAATTTTATTTTTGTAAAACAGTAGTTTGTAGCTTGGGGTGGAACATTTTGACAAAATCTTTACTTGCAATTTGTGAACCAGGGTGTGCGCGGGGGGGGGGGGGGGGTACAGCTGCCCCCTAACTTTCGGGTAATCTGACTTTTCGGGCAGACGGGTAAAGTGAAAGAAAAATTATTATTTCATCTACTTGGCCAAATAAAGTGCCCGAAATCTAATAAAACACTCTTCTTTTAACTGGGTACCAAGAATTTGTAATGAATTGCCTAAACATTTTGTCTGGAGCCATTCTACTTTGTGCGACATCTTTCGTGCATCGATTATTATTTGTGACTGCAGCTCTGGTGGGATGGTTGGAATTCAGGTCGGCATAGAGTGGGATGTCGGTTTCAAAACCATTAGACAACTTGGAAATCCTAACACGCGGGCTAGAATATCAGAAATATGCATTTGCGGCAGTTAAATTTTCCAAATTTTCTCCGGGAGGACGCGGCCCCCATACCCCGCGATGATTGATTGGACCACATTGAAGTTGCTGTATTAACGGACTGGAATAGCTGGAAAACACGTTAAAGTTTCAAAATTTTCTCCCGACGGTCCCGACGGTCCCGCCTCCTTGGACTGTAAATGAATGATTGGTTGATTAGAATGTGAGTCAGCCATCTTAATTGGGCTATGTTAGATCACCTTGAAGCTGCTTTATTCACGCATTTGCAGCTGTCAAATTTTCAATAAATTTCTTGCGGGGTCCCCTACACGGTAAGCTCCGCACCTCTGCTCTCACAGAAGACCGGCGCCGTCGTCTTTAACCAAACATTTTTCGAGAATTTCATGTTCTACCCTCTACCCGTTATGAGCCCGTACGCCAGTGTCCATTTAACAGATTCCACATATAGAGTTCTTTTATGTAAATAATTATTGAATGAATAGTGTCAGAAAAAAAACAACTGTAATACATGTGCACCTGAACAGGGTTGACGAAAATTACAATCTTAAAATGTTTTTTTTTCCAGTGTTTTTAAATTTCATGGACTTGGGGTTATTTGGTATATATTGAGATATAGAATAAGATAATATGACCTGAATGACCTTGTTGGTGTATGACTGCGTTGTTATGTCGAAATTTCAATTATCCATAATTTGTGTCAGTTTTTGTGAAATCATGTAAATGTTGAGCATAATGAGGAGGTTTTACATATATCTATAACATATCTTCCCTTTCTACAACACTTTGGGTGCTACATATACAATGTAGGTAATTATTAAGGTTGTGTTCTTGGTAGGCTGATTATTGGGGACAGGGCGGGTCCAAATGTTCATTTTCAGCTCTTGCTAAGATGCACCATACAAGATGACCTTTTCATACATTATAAAGGTTTCTTACTTCGTACCTTTTCTCCATGACAAGATATAGGGTGTACCAAAGAGATGTTACACATTCTGAGATGGGGTGCATGGATCGAGCATTTCACAATTATTGAACACAGGGCCGTACATTGCACCCAGAAAAATAAGGCTTCCCGAGAAATGGCAACATTTCAATTATAAAGTAATACACTTGATTATGTTCGTTTTAGTGTTTCACATCAAAATGTGAAATAGAGATCACTTGCTAGCGACTTTGATTGCGGCTTCAAGTGCGTCACCGCTCTGTGCTCAGTAACTTGGGCATTATATTGGCGTCCCACCACTTTTAAATTCCTTCATACGGCGCTGATTGAACACTGGTTAGAAATAGTGGCATAATAGGAGACCAATAGTATCCAACAAATGCTTCCGTTATATTTTTATACGCCCACATTTTTATGTGGACGTATATTGTCGTCGTTCTATTCATATTTTAAAAAGTGGTGTACAGTCATAATGGGGAAATTTTTTGGCCCACCCTATATGTATAACAAACAAACATGGCTATCATAGATCACGTGGTGACTCGTATTATTACCCATCTTTTTTAGTGATTATAATAAGATACATCGAGCTAGATCTGCCTGTTGCAATCTTACCTCAATATTTAGACAGTTATTCACATGAAAAGCATATAATCAACTCTCTACATCATCCGATCGTCTGGTTTTTTTTCATAGATTATAACACGATCGCCATTTTATAAATCAATTTAAAAATAGATATAGTCGAGTCTTTGTTTATTATCGTAATGAAAATCGAGTCTACGCTATTCTTATCAAAACTTGAAACTGTCATAACTTTGCTGCTCGGAATAAAATAATTTGACTGCATTTTTTAAATATATTCCCTTTTCATGATTTATTCTTGAACTATGAACTGTCAGGTTTTTATCTAAATCTTACACAACGCATATTTAAAAAAAACCACAGTGTCCCAATTACTGGCCAGTTTAAACGTATGTATATATGTAGAGAGATGGGGTTTAACGTCCACTCGGCACAAACTAGGTCATTGGTTCAATCTTATTTCAGTTGTTCTCTTGTAGGGATCTTCAGCAGCGGGAGGAAACCGGAGGACGCCAAGAAAACCCAAACAACGTTGAACATGTCACCCTATGCCTCTTGTCACGTACAGGGTTTGGGTGTTCCAATGTTTTTATATGAGATGGGCAAAAGCATGTCATTAGATTTTTCTGTACACTTTACCCTTCGTCTTCATCATGCCAAGTTATTGGTATCATGGACATGTTTAAAATACCTACTGAGAAATATAATGCGATTTATCAGAAATTACAAGGGGTGTACGGATATTGTTTCAAAATGTATTGGGCGTTTTCAAACAATTATCAATATTGAGAGAGAAAATGACGTATTTCCTTGAAAAAAAATCGACTTTGTGACTTACCAAAGCAATACAATCCGTCGCCCAAATGTTGGCATTATTGTTTTAAGGCTGGTTACATATTTATTGAAATAATTATTCAGCCTTTATCTGTGTAAAATCTATGAAATTGAAGCAGGTAACTGTGAATATTCCTGAGGTATTCGCCTTTCCTGCATATTCACCAGTTATTTCTGTGCTATGCTAGCGCGATATATTTATGCTGATAGCTATGCTGTGTAGACGGTTACACGCACAATTTTTATTAAAAAATATTAGAGAAAACTCGGGTACCCCATAACAGAATCGGAGACGATTTATCATTGTTTGAAAAAAAAACATTGCTACCCTTTTATGTCGGAATGGTTTTGGTAAAATAATGCAGATTCTTTATTAAAATAGCATTATGCAAGAGCAAAATCTGCTTATTAAAGGTCTTTCTTTAGGCCTGAAAGGTTATCTAAATAATCAATTAGACATTAATTAACATATCCAGATCATAATAAACTCTTGATGGCAAGGCTAGCCTTCGATGTTGGCGGATTAAATTCATATATGCCGCTTAATGGCCGTTGATAATTAAATCAATCAAGTGGATAATCGAGACTATGCTGTTTATATTAATGATTTGAGTAATGATGACCAAGGCTATGTGAATATTTCAAACGCTTTTTTTCTCGGCTAATAGTGGATCAATTTGACTGAAATTTTCAGCAAATTACCTTTACACTGTTTAGTTTTTAATTATTATAGTTAATTATTATAATGTAACTTTAAGATTAAAGGTAAAATATTTGTTCTCGAATTAACTGTATCAAAATGTCTGAAGTTGAAATTCACGGTAGCTTCAAACATGTCAAGTGCAGTTATGGTGTCTTACGGTTAATGAAAAAAATAATGTCGGTTTTTGTTTCCGAAAGGATTTCCGGGCCAAAAGTTCATACCAAAAAATATGCTTGACGAAAGCTTTATAAAGAAATAAATGTATTTTGATCAACGGGTGAACATAATGTGAGGGACAATTGAGTCGAATGATTTTTTCTAATCGGTATTTTGTAAAATGATGAATCTATTATTAAAGCAACAATAGCAACAAACGAAACATAAATCTCTCTTTTTAAAGAAAGGAGTAATTATAGAAACCACTGTTAAGACGAGACTACAGGTAGTCTTTAACAGACAAGTTCCCTTCAACTTTCCACCTTAATTACAGCCTTGCAGTTTTTTTCAGCATCTTTTTGTTACTGACAAGTGTTTCATTGCTCAACGACCAGTGGCTAAAGAGATTCACCTGGGGTCAGTTAGAGTGGACATAGGTCATCACCTGGCCTTGTATGATCAAAACCTTTCATTCACTTGGCATCGATTCAAGAATCTTTATTTATCAACCTTTTCACTTGGGTATTTATAAGGTATATTATATATAGGAATATATATATTGTAATATACTATACGTGATGAGCATAATATATACTGCATGAGGTATTTTATAGAGAGATTGTACTAAGTAGGATTATCATAATCCACTGGGAACACGATCTACACCGAGAACACGATGATTAATCAATGATTATAATCAGGGGGAATTATTAATTTGTTTAATTTGTATTTTATTAATCACTTTGAAATTTTAAAATGAAAATAAATTAATGCCGTCTTAATGCTTGTTGGCATAAACTTCGATAATCTGCAAATTCTGGTTTGGACCTAATTAAAATGATATCCATTTCGACATTCTACTGGGAGAAGATTCGTAAATTGTATAATTTGTTCTGATCCCGTTTGTATTATACGCATATATTTTTCAAAAAAAGGGAATTCTTTGGCACGTATAAAGTATGAAACTAAAATTAAACAAGAGCAGTCACTGTCAATCCGATTAAAACACAGACCCTGTTTCGTTTCGTTCTTTATAGTTCAAAATTTCGTTTTACTTGCCTTTACTACACTAGGATCTGGAAGAGTTGTTATATTAACGGCGTTTTGGTTAATGTGGGGAATTTGGCAATGAAACGGTCTGTTACAGCGACTTCTTGAAGTAACGTCAACGCTGATAGATTAATCAATGTATGACGTCATAGGGTCAAACGTCGCTCATACAACCCCTGACGCGACCTTCCAGTACAACTTGTCAGTCAGATCTTCATGTTATGTAGGCCTTCGCAAGTATAAAACACACGAAAAGAAATATTATGTCGCTGTAATGTGTTTCTTTAAGAATTAAGATTTGACTACAGTTTTTACTTTGAGACCATACAAATCAACATGTCAGACAAGGTACCGTTTTAAACAGATTTTGTTGAAATCCATGATTAATGAAGCATGCATAAAAGTTCACAAAGTGATAAAGGCCAATGACCATAATGGAAATATAATAGGTTTCTTCTCCTCATTATGTGTGACAACATTTTTATACGACCGACATTTCGATGTAAAATTATATACATTCACTCATTTCAACAATGGGAATAAGTTCTATTTTTTTTTCTCTAAAAATGTATAAATTGGTTCCTTCAAGGTCTGCCTGACTTATCCCGATTATATGCAGCTTCGTTTTAACAATTCCGAATAAACAATACCAACGCGAAATCGAATTTGGTTGAAATTGATCAATATGACCAAGATAAGGGTTCTTAAATTTCCGAAAGTGTCCAAATTTGCATTTACCGACTTTCCATGTTCGCTCAAAAGTGTCCTTGTAACGTATATGAACGAATCTGGATCCAGCTATAACGAAAGCAGCATAATATTTCATCGAAAGCCTTCGAGCAGTTCTGAATGTCATATGCCAGTTGTGCCCCTGGCCTTACAGACTAAAAATATTCTACAAAAAACAAGTCAGACGTCGGAAAGTTATCTTTATGGCCGAAAGCATGCGTTAGCTTTCCAATCAATTCCCACAATAATACACCGTACTACAAATTGATTTATTTTTTCATTAAACATACATTATACAAGAGCTAAATCTGTACATTGTAGTTTTTCTTTAGGCCTGTACTGTTATCTAAATCAACTCTCTGTGTCATCGCTAGCCTGCGATATAACTGGATTTGAATATGACCAATCAAAAATTGGATAATCGAAACTATTACCGTATGACTGTAGTAATGGTGATCAAGGCAAGGCCTAAAATTTAATCGCTGAATTCTATTATATTATAGTGCAAACTGCCAGCTCTTTATCTAAAATTTAATCGCTGAATTCTATTATATTATAGTGCAAACTGCCAGCTCTTTATCTAATCTCCCATGATGTATCGATCAGTCTGTCCATAATCATGTGTAATCAATCTGATTAAAATTCAGATCCTATTTCGTTTCGTTTTTAAAGCTCAAAATTTCGTTTTATTTGTCTGTACTACACTAGGGTCTAGACGAATTGTTATGTAACCCGCGTTCTGGATGGCGTGACGGATTAGCCAATGAAACCATCTGTTAGGGTGAATTCTTGGCGTGCGATGCACAGAACAGTGAGCGAGCCACTACAAACTTGAACACTGATTGATTAATCAATGTCTGACGTCATAGGGTCAAAAGCCGCTCATACAACCCTTGACGACATCTTCCAGTACAACTGGCCAGATCTTTATGTTGGAGAACGCTGGATCGGAGACGGTCTTGCACATTTTAGCCCAACTATATGACGTCATATGTAGATTGTAGGTTAGGGTAAGGGCTGGTACCTGCAAAGTCTTGAGATGCAAATAGAGCTAACCCTAACCCTGGCCCAAGCCTTACCCTAACCTAACGCACAATTCACAAATGGCGTCATATTGATATATGCAAGACCGTGTCCGGTATAGCGTTCTCCCTTTATGTAGTGTAGGTCATCTAAAGTATAATAAAACGAAACTTAAAACTGACCGTGTGCACACTGATGTATAAAGTGGAACCGGTAAAAAAATATCTTTCAGATAGTATTTTAGACATAGCCTGCCAGACCCTCTGATCTTTCGTGTCGCCCCCTTAAGGATAATATATCCATCACGTGCACACCGGTTAAAATATCTTTTGGAGCAAGAAGTGTTCAAACAATTATCTGAAGCAATTAGTAACTGGGCTGACAAGAACCCCCAATGTTGCACATCGTGGGAAGACGGCTTGATGTTTTTTGTTTAGGTATTTTGAGAGATTAGAAGATGATCTATGCGGGAGATAGCAGATTTATCCTATAAAAGAAATGTATATCTGCAGGCAATTCATCCTCTCCCTCTTTATAACATCTGTCTGCCGTGTGACCTTAACCGACCTTTTATTGACCATGCGAATGATTTGATAGTCTTATAAAATGTTTGTATGGAACCACTTTAAGACATTCTCTTTCATGACATTCATAACGAAAAGAAAGCTTACTACGAGGATTCATATTTTGCAGGCAAACTGTCGAAAAAAATTATAAATAAAAACAATGAATAAATGTCATACATAAACATCTGTTCGCATTAATTGATTTTCTTTTTAATTTTCATGTGTTAATTTTCCCTGGGCAGCAGAATATACTACACCTGATACAGTGAATAGTCTACACTTTTAAAATCTAATTTGCAACGATATTTCGTAAAACATCGGTTTTCTTATTAACTTGTACTTTTCATGTTTTGTTTTGATATTTTTAACAAGTTCATTATCAATATGAATAAATAAGCGACAGCGTTCGCTATAGTTTGGCTGCTGAGGGTAATTTGCCTCGTAGGACAATGCATTATAACCCATCTGCCTCATCACGGTTAGTTCTAAAAGGTAAGATATTAAACCCCATTCCATTTCGTTTTTATTCAATTGACTCAGAAATCTGGTTCTTAGATATTTTCTCAAAACAGATATCTAATTTTCTCTGTCAATAGTAATGATCTACGGAAACTTGTCACTGTGGTTCAGTGATAATGGCGCTGGCTCACTAACTAGGGGATCTGGGTTCGATCCCGATGTTTGCCGACAAGTTCCCTGTGAGATTTCGGTAAAGGAATTTTTTTCGCTTTGATGGGACGAAAAACAATGTCGCTTGTCCACCTTAGCGTGCACATAAAAGGAATCCTTGGAAGTTGGAAATCAATTGCTGTCCGGGAAAATGTTACTTCATAGCTAGCTCAACTTCTTCATTAGCCCTGTTGAAGCAGGGCAGGAGAACGTTAAACCCCCTTTCTTTTAATAATGCTTTTTTCAAGATTCCTTTATATATAGTTACATAATTCGACATATCAGCAACTATTTATAGATATAATTATATCATTTTATGGCTGGGGTTTAGACTACATTAATAATGTTGAATAGGTGTACTGTGTACTACACAGATAAGGGTAAAATACTTCTCATAATTGACCTTATATGACTCC
This sequence comes from Patella depressa, assembly GCA_948474765.1. Taxonomy (NCBI): domain Eukaryota; kingdom Metazoa; phylum Mollusca; class Gastropoda; family Patellidae; genus Patella; species Patella depressa. Next base: position 55,852,766 of record OX419719.1, read on the forward strand.
TTCAATGGTTTTGCAAGCTGGACTCTTCTTCTATAGGTTCGCGCGAGGTCAACTTCCCAGACCACTGATGTGTCGGTCATGCAGGAGACGAGGTCAAACGGCGGCCACCTGATAGGAGGGAAACCAATATAAGATATATACAATCTGACCGCATCTCCCGTAAGCGTTCTACTTAAACTGTCCGAATTCCGCATTCAGCAACCTGCTTTGTTCTGCAAGAAATGTGCGGTTGACCTTTTGGCCCCGAACATATTATATTTGACATGCCCACTTTAAACGTGCATAGATGTACATGGAGAAGGTCTTTCTTTACTTTTGGTTCACATGTACATAGGTTTATTCTCTTGTTTGGTTGACTTACAGGTAAGTGAGATTAAGATAAGTGTCTTTATAACTCCTTCGCTTTAAACAATAATATATTGTACTTATATAACAATAAACATTTATACATATACTCATTGACAATGAACCTACACAAAACATGACAGCTTGTAACAAATTGGTTTTTACAATCCAAACGGAAGGAACGCACAGGTGCCGGAAAGTGAGGAGGAAACGGGGAACAGGGTATTTAGGGGTCATAGACAAAAAAGTAATGTCGTCGAATTGGGTACGAGGAATTGAGTAACGGGCGTGGGCCATAAAGAAACGGTGTATTGCAACTGGGGTGGGGAGTCAACCATGATGACAACTGCCGAAACGTGTTGGTAATTGAATTAGAATGGTGTTGTGTTAAGGTCAAATCCGAAATGGTTATTTTGACAATTTATTTTACGATTATTAAAGGCAGATAACTATAACTATTATCTTTGACGTATGTAACCAACAATCAAACACCGTGTGTCAGTTTATTGAGGACACGTTCATGTATGTTGTGGTTTAGGAACTTTACTACTCTAGGATCAGAAAGGACTGGTGTCCAACTGAGGTTTCGTGGGGTTCCAGTGAAGATGAAACATGCTTATTTCGTCGTAGTAGAACGTTGCCCTGCGTAAATTCCACCATTAACCACTAAGGAAATATTAACTTGTGACAACTTGGTGGAAATAGAGAAACAGGCCAGGATTCATATTCAATCTTAAACCCAAATAAAAAAAAACACACAATAATTAAGACTGAACAACGTACATACATATCAAACTTTATTCAAATAAATAAACCAAATTAAACAGAAGGAGAAATGAGGTTTAACGTCCACTCATTTCGGGACTAACACATAGTTCAATTTTATTTCAATAATTTGCTTGTGCGTAGGGGACTTGAGCAGTTGAAGAACCTGGAGAAAACCCCAAGAGGTTGGACAGGCGACCCTACTCCTTGTCACGTAAAACCGGGGATTTGAAACCACGCCAGTTGAATCAATGACAGACCTTATGATACAACGCGTACGCGCTAACCATTCGCCCCCCCCCCCACCCCGTCATACACACACACACACACACACACACACCCCAAACGACTTCTATGCATCTTTATGGACTTTGCGAAAATCTTCCCCACGTAAAGAAGAAATATAATTGTGTTCAACACATACTTTAGTCATTCTGGGACAAATTTAAAGTGACTTAGTTGTATCTAGCTTATGCGATGGAGCATGTTGCCCGGGTAGCAGCATTTTGCCGTGAACTCCGTTTGTGTCCCTATTAGACACACATTTCTTGTCAACACCACAGTGTATTGCCCCTGATAGGTGAAAACCGGTGTTTGGAAAAACCTGAATGTCCGGGATTCAAACCTTGTAGATTCTTTATGAGAAGTCACATACGGAAATATATAATTACTCTGTTTTAAGACTAAGATTATCCTAAGTAGTGACAGTGTGAGGTGTAAACCGTCATTCTATTCTGGCGAGTTGTCTTGATCTTTGAACAGCATATTAGTCATGGATCAGCCGACAAATCGCAAATTCAACCCACAGCATATAGCTAGGTCTACTTGCATAATCAAATCACCTTTATCGATATAGGCGAGTCCTGAATTTCAAAGTGTAACTTTAGATTAAATTAATTATATTATAACTATATTATAACTATAAAATAAACAATAAAAACACAAAAAGATGCGACAAAAACTAGACATATGGTGTTACTATAATTATTTCTCTTGTTTAAATAATATTACAATGTGCCAAACCTTCCATTAAAGCCATGTCCCTTACAATTATAAGCCTTTCATCAGCACGGTTTTATTATCCATATACCAGTTCTTCAAGCTGTGTGTCGTTGATGGTAGATATTCTATTAAGAAAAAAATTAAAATATGTACACAAGGTGACAATAGACTATTTAAATCATTTGACGAGATGTTATCAAATAACATATCGTATACAAATATGTGTTGAAATGTCCACTTATCGTCTTTTCATCAAAAATCAAAACATGTCGATATCATTTAGACTAAACAAAATGGAAGCAGATGTCTTTTCATAAACATGTATAAAGAAAGTCTGGAAGGACGGCGAGCAAGCAGTCGGGCACCTGCACGTATACACACCTGGATTTCAGTGTTTCCTTATAATGAACAACATTTTACAATCCCTGTATAATTATAGTGATTATTTGTATTTTTTATTAATGGAATATTGATAAATGTAGGGTGACAACAAATACAAAGAGGCCCAAAGATGAAAAAAAATAAATTAAAAATACTGGTTAGGACAAGTGGACTATATAAATTCATTGAGCTAACTATACAATTCCATTTTGCTTATAGTTTTTGGGATTGATAAATAAGGCCTACTAAAACTCAGCAGATTGGATCAAATTCAACCCAAAGAGAAAGCGATTTTATATTCCAAACTTACATATAAATGTCTGAATATGAACTGAGCTATATCCACGTCCATATGACATGAAAGACCAATACTAAAACATCAGTGATAATTTTTGACGTTTAAATGATGTGAGTTATTACACGTATAATCGTCTGTAACATTCCATGGGGTAAAAGGTGAATTACCTCCCTTGTCACATATTCAATAATCGCCTTCTATTTCTGTATAATAACATGCCTGCCTAATGGTAACATTTTGTAACGAACACGGAATCATACATTATAAATTTAAAAAGTTACGTCGAATCATGAAAAATTGCTCCAACTCGTTGAAAAAGAAACATATGTTATACTGCAATGGAAAAGGTCACGTCATGTTTGCAATGCTAGAGCGTATGTTTTCTTGGTATGAACAATTCTTAGCAGGAAAACATAGTACATCCATCAGGAAATTACGTGGGCTACAATTTCTCACACTGTTGAAGACACCTACAGACCCCTAAGTGAATTATAGAAATAAAATTGTAGTATGTTAGTCCGAAACGTCTGTAGACATTAAACCTTACTTTGCAAAGGAAGTTTTCAACGCCATACATGCATTTTAATTTCATAAACGTAGATTATAAGAATGTGAAGGTCTTGCTGATGCTTCCTTCCATATTATCACAATTATTTTTTTGAGGATGTGTTCCAAACTTCTAGTTTAGTATTCTAAGAATACAAATAAAGATCGAGGTGGCGCTATCGGCAAAACTTAGTTCAGATACGAATGTCGAACGAAAGATGCCCGGCAACGAAATGTCACACCTATAGGCATTAATTGCTCACGTTGGAATTTTGGATGATCTGAACGAGGTTAAATGTGACGTCAACAAAAATCATTAACATTTGGATTCAAAGAAAACTAGTTAATAACTCTGCTATCCGGTAACATTCCTATTCCCTTCCCTGCACACTACGAGGGCTTGCTGAACAGTTTTAAGCCTATCGGTGAAAGACCTGCAGAGCAAAGTCGATGGTTTCAATTTATTATTTTTACATTACGCAATGACATAGTCCTTCGAGTTGTACACTCTTTTGAAAACGATGTTGCAATTTTCTTAAGCCATCCTAAAAAAGGTCGTTCACAGCTGACATGATGTTGTCATTGTCACCGGCTAGTTCCTTTTTCATTATTAGAAACAGGTCACGTCCATGGTTACAAATGGGCCAGGATCTGCTTTAAAACGGCGCAGATTGTCCGTAATCTGGCCCGTTTCTGATCCCCGGTCAAGAGCGTTGATGCTCGTCTTGCAGAAACTTTCGTCATTCTTAACTCGTTGGCGATAATGTGCTCAACCCTAATGAGAGATGCCCACAACACCGGCAATATGTCGCGTAGTCAATCGCAGATCAACCATTATCATGTCATGAACCCGGGTAATGTTTTCTTGAATGGTTGATGTATCGATGGCCTTCGCAGGACGCGGATCACCGTCAAGACTCACTCGTCATCATCTTCAATAGAAGGCTTGATCTCGCATTAATTATGTACATCTTATTAAGCCCTTCACGTAATACCTTGCATATTTCGCCAATAATGTCGATTGGGTACAAGCCCCGCTTGTGAGCCGATCAGATTCATCGTTTGTCGTGCATACCAACTCTCGCGCTTCTAGCTAAAATATTTACATGTGACAATCGAGTTGCAAAGTTCAAAGCTCGATCAATGTCAAGGTTGCTGGTTTTCCGTGAGTTTCTTAAACTTCAGTTGCAGCTCTTATGTGGTTAAGTCATTCAATGATTGCACTTGTTGGTAGCAAATTTTTGTTTCGGCCTAACACATCTATCCTTTTCACGCTCAGAAAATTTCAGTCAGCCCTCGTATGTTATACAGGGCGGAAAATAGAGGCTTATGTATATAGATGGGGCATTGGGTACAAATCTCTTTCCGCCAAAATGTCACTGCCCGGGCAAAATCATTACACGCCATGTACATAGGCTTAACAAGGGAAAACATAACAACAGCAATTGACCGGATACATTAACCCACATTTCCATGTCATTGCACGCTCTTACAGCGTCCTCCATAAATAATATTGTCACAATACACGTATTAAATCACTCGTGGCTCATCATCTTTCACCTGTTCTGCAAGTTTAAAAACCAAAGTTAGCTAGTCCCAGATAAAGATTAAATTGCGTTTTATCTTTTTCCCCGAGAGACTACGGGACAGAACGCGACGGGGTAGTGTGCCTAGATTATTTACATATTTCAACTTTATTTTGGGTTACTCTGTTTTACATCGAAGATGCAATCAGGGTCTAAACTGTCGTTACAAATAGCCCATAATGCACTTCTTATGTGCAGGTAAAAGAACCATTGGAATTTGGATTCAAAATATCTCCAATAGCACACTAGTGTATGCCCCTAACCTGATTGGTTCAGAATAGTACAGGCCGTTAACCCCATTTCACCCATTCATTCCAATGGTCATGGCATACCTTTACATTTCAAGAAAGGTTTTATAGGCTACGCCATTGGCGATAAGGGAATAAGGGATCCACCCTGCTCGGCAAATTTGACCAAGGGAATGAATGACAAGGGAAGGCATACAGTCCTTATTGTGGGAAGTAAAGCCGACTGAAGAATGGTTGAAAAGTTCTAAGTCTGAAAAGGATAGATCAATAGGTTTGAAACAAATTATTATAATTGCCACCAACAACAAGTACAATCACTGAATGAATCATGGACATCAGAACTGCAACTGTAGTGTTATTATTGTCTTCGTACCAGACCATCGTGTGAATCTATCCATTGAAATCTCCAGAAATAGACAGAACTGGCTGCGGAGCAGTCAATTTAAGTACCTTCAACTGACAGGACTAACCCCAACACAGATCATGCCGATATGGTCTCCAATTTAGGGGATGATGCTCCTTCCCTTTCCACAAAAAAGAATTGGGCATGGAAGAGAGGGCCTTGACGACGACGTGGATACTGGGAGGCAACCTTTCAAGAAAACATTATCTAGGTGCATGACATGTTTGTTGATGGCTGATCGACAATTGCCACTCGACACATTGCCACTGTTGTGGGCATCTCTCATGAGAGAGTTGGGCACATTATCGCAAACGAATAAGGAATGACAAAAGTTTCTGCAAGATGGGTGCCAAAGTTCCTGACTACTGATGAGAAACGTGTCAAATTAATGACGTCCCGTGACAGATTTCGTCGTTTTGATGCAGATCCTGATAATCTTTTGGCCGAATTTGTAACCATGGATGAAACTAGAATCAACAATTTAGTCAATTTCCTGGTAATGACGACGTCATGTCAGTTGCGTACGAATGTTTTTAGGGTAGGTGAAGAAAATTTCTTCCTGATCGGCATCCACATATTATACCTTGCAGCACCGTTGACAAAAGCATTTACAACTCGAGGGGGATTATGTAGGAAAAATAAATGAAAATCATCGACTTTGTACAGGTCTTTAACACACATAAGCTTGGAAATTTTCATCCAGTCCTCGTACCGTAAGGCCCACTATGTTATAGGCAGCACCATAATAATAACAGACCGTTGGCAATCGGTAGCGCAGCAGTTTTCAGTATCCCCGGTATTAGTGCTAAATGTATCATTCCGGTGTAGATACACTTGATATATACCAAGCTTATAATGTTCACGAGGTGACGAAATTATTTACAATTATTCCGATAATTACTTTCGGAATTATTGTGCTTGATCCATTAAAAAAAATCTTGTGGGGCCTTAATGACTTATGTTATCAACCAATTGAGTTGTAAATCCGATGACCAGAACGTCTAAATTAATCTAATCATCTGATTAATACGTGCATGCATGGCCACTTTTGGCTCGTTAACCTGACACCGCCTCCCCACCAATTTGAATTCCGTTCCGACGAGCATGACAGCGCAAGTAAGAATGGGGTATTCAATTTTATTAATTAATTTTGATAATTAATTATTACATGGCGTCGTACTTTTGGTCATTTTTGTTGTCTGCTTAATTACCCACAAAAAGAATAACAATGCAACAACTAAAGTAGTTTAATGTTGTGGACAGGGTTCGTTGTCTATCATTTATATAATATAGTCCCCCCCCCCCACACACACCATCTCACGCCCACATTCATAACGAAACGTCCACGAGTGTTCTTTAAACGAATAATACATGATAGTAAAAGCTGGCGTTGCAGTCCTGGTATTCTTTACGGGTTGTGGAATTATCAGGGTATAAAGATTTGACCTTCCCATAATGAGATGTGACATCGGGTTTTCTAGAAATAGTAAGCATATAGCGACCATTTGAAAATAAACAATCATAAGCCAGTCTAATTGCCTATAAATTTTTTGTATTCGTTGTCCTTATATATTTAACAGTAATAAATGGATGGGACGGTCTAAATGAAAGCTCACATTGGGATTTCTTTGACCCGACAGGGTGGTGTATGTAAGTTATTTTTATCCTGACAAAATGTGTAATCTATCTAAATATTCGTCTGCTTCGGTGACCTAGTTAGGACCAAATACGTGGGTATAAATAATTTCGCACCACTGTTCTGGATGGTTAGGTAATAATGCACTTCTTCAGTGTAACCGTGCGCTAAAAATAATCCTTAGAATCCGACTCCATTCCATCTCAATTACCCACATACTGGGGGCACTGACAGGCACGCGACAATATACATAGATTATGATCCCCTTAGTGGTCATATAATGACCAAATAGCCGTTATGCAATATTTGGTAACTTAACCCGTGACCTTACATGTTCCAGTGACCCAACTAGCTATAAAGCGACCTACATATTTTAGCCCGACTCTGCTTACGTGAAGTGCTTTATTATGAGAAAAGATAATCAATACCAGCCAGTACGATGTAACCTTTAAATAATAGCAAGACACTGTGTATTCTAGTAAAAATTCAATCTTTGTCAGTTTTATTTTGTGAATTGTGAATTATTTTAACAGCAGAGAACAGCCCGCAGTTGAACGACCTTGCAGTAAGAAGAAGAAGGGGTCACTCTGACATAGCGACATGCTGACCTAATAGTTAGTAGCTATCTAAAAGAAAAAAAAGAGAAGCTCTGTGCGACCGAGCAACACACAACATTAGTAGTACCTTGGAGATATTAGTCATCAAACGCCATAGAAACAGGTAAATTCTATGTTTTATTGTCTTTATATTATGGTTATTCGGCATTGTAAAGAATCTTTTCGTGATATATATGAAATGCACCGACTGGCTGTTATTGCATTTCTGAGCTTTCTAGGGTCACATCGGGTCATGCAATAAAATTACACAACATTTATGTTGGATGCATGTGACGGCCAAATTATACTTTATGACACAATAGCCACCGTTGCAATACACCGAAATGGTTGTCATTTCAAGGCATTCAAAGTACATTTAACCTCATACTGAATGTATTATTTCGATGAGTTTATTTGCTTAACGACATAACAACTTTTCATTTGATAACATTTTTTATAATCGACCACACAACTGAGGCATGTCTGAGGTCATCGGCAAAGTTTAGTATCGCAGTATTTGTTTATTTGACAAAGTGGCTTCCTTTGCAGAAAGTTTAAAAGGCAGAGTTTGAACGTTTGTTTTCCTCCGTCGGCCATTTTTGGCTAACTAACTGTACATGTGAAGAGTAGGCCTTAACATGTAATTATGAACGTTATATAAGCTCACAGTGATCATGTGACGCAAGTATGTTTGATAATTTTTAGTCTAGTACAATGTATATATTTGGATGCCCCTTTGAATATGCTCACTTATGACAACAAGAATAAATTTAACATGTTAAAATAGTATTATATAGAAAGGTAGTGAAGGGTTATACAATGTTATAAACCAGTTGAATATGTTGTGGCATGCTGTAAGCTTTTTAAGTATTAATTTAGGTCAAAGTCTCAATAATATGTTAATAACAAGTTTGCAAAAACATCTAAACTGAATAACAACAGAGAACTTCAGCAAATAGATTGAAAGATATTATTTTCATAATATTGATAATGACATACACCCATAGGTTACATATGTGATAAGGCCAAGGGTATTTTATTTTCAATGGATATAGATTTATATCTAGTCCATGTGATATATGCATAGTTATATTGTGAAATTTGCTAGACATTATTTCGTATCTAACACAGAATACTTTGATTTGTATTTTCTTTCAATGTTTGATAGCACAATGCGAAAGTAGAATTTTTTTTAGATTTTGCTGTCCTTTACTGTTTTTAATGGACATATTGTACATGCATATACATTTAGGATGCATTTAGGAATATACATGTAGCCTAAACATTAAATGTTGATTTCATGATAATGTTAAAATGCTTATTTCATGATGGAATTAAAATACAAATTTCATGATAAAATTAAAATGTTAATTTCATGATAAAATTAAAATGTTAAATTCATGATAAAATTAAAATGTTAAATTCATGATAAAATTAAAATACAAATTTCATAATAAAATACTACTTTCATTTTAAAATTAAAATGCCAATTTCAGGATTGAACTAAAATGATATGTGTATGGTCATCTTGATATTATTCTAAATAATAAGTGCAGAAGTAGTTTGGCTCTGAAAGTAGGTCTCATTACATTTGCCCTGTACGTTCAGGGATTGTCTTATTGAATCCTTGTTGAAAATAATATGGCTTCCAAGTCAATTTTACTGGGTAACCTTTTACTGCTACATAGTCGCGTGTCAGTCCCTGTGTGAGGGAGAGAGAGAGAGAGAAATGGGGTTTAATGTCCATTCGACACAAACTAGGTAATTTCGGGACTAACATGTGGTTTAATTTTATTTCAATAATTCGCTTGTGCGTAGGGGTCTTTAGCAGTGGGAGGAAACCGAAGTACCTGGAGAAAACCCAAGAGGTTGGACAGGCAACCCTATTCCTTGCCACGTACAACCATGGATTAATCCCTGTGAACGCCCAAACAATGTAATTGAACATCGTAATCAGGAAATAAGACCTTGCTTACCTCACTAAAACCAGTATGATCAACACAACACACTGTTAAAAAATACGTCCCCATCTTCTAACCAACTAGACCGACTTCACTGAAAGGGTAAGGCACAAACATGAAACGAACGATGAAACGAAATTTAGGTAAGACTGGAGAACCACACTACACACAAAACAAAACCAATATGACAAACCTGTGGACAAGACATAGAGAGTGCATGAAATAAACAACAAATATGAAATCAAGTGAATGAATCCGAAGGCCAGATGTATTTATGGGGTAACTGAAATATTTACATTCTCCTTAAAGATGTAATGCTTATATTATGCTCTTGATTATAATATGCTAATTTGCCTGAAATAAAATTTACAGATATTCTTAGGCTCCATAATCCCAAATAAAAAGATTAATGTAGAGAGAGAAAGAGAGAGAGAAATGGTGTTCAACGTCCACTTGACACAAACTTGCTCATTTCGGAACAAAAATAATTGTTCAATTTTATTTCAATAATTAGCTAGCGCATAGCAGTGGGAGTAAACTGTCAGGACCTGGAGAAAACCCACGAGGTTGGACAGGCAACCCTCTACTCCTTGTCATGTTCCAGCGGAAAATTGAAACCATGTCAATTGACTCAATGACAGACCTTATAGTTTCACGCGCACTTGTTAAACCACCAGACCACCCAACCCCCTTTCAGAATAATATCAACTACACAAGAGTTCCTTACTGATTATTTTATGGTATCTCTTTTGATCTGCCTCGTGGGTTTTCTCCGGGTACTCCGGTTTCCTCCCACTGCTAGAGACCCCTACGCAAGGGGCGAATTATTGAAATAAAAAAGATTAAACCATATGCTAGTCCCAAAATGACCTAGTTTGTGTCAAGTGGACGTTAAACCCCATTTCTCTCTCTCTTTTGATCTGTTCTCATTTTTGGACAAGTTACTGACTGAGTTGAAGAAAAGTAGGTACATGTAGTTCAAGATCCTTCCACTTCACGAAATCATTTCCAGTTTTGGCCCCACCTCTGCTGAAGAACTATATATTTTGTCTAATGGTTTGGACTGTTTGGACTGTTTAGACTTGGTTTTATTTTATCTGAATACACCAGTATAAGTCCAAATTGTTCATGATGATAGAAATGAAATGGGGTTTAACGTCCTACTTTTCTGCTCCTAACATGGGTTAATGAAGACGGCATATGCCATACAGTGTACTATGACTGGAATTTTGCCCGGACAGCCTAGTCTTATATCGAATTCCAACTGCCAAGGGATCTTTTACGTGCACACCAATATGTACACAGGACCTCATTTTTTTGTACCATCCAAACGACTAGACAGTTGTCCTTGTCAGACCCTCGGTCATGATAACAGACGCTACTGAGTTGTTTTCAAAACATGCTAGAGACTTTTGATTATAATTTGAAATTGAAGCCAGGTAAAAAAATTTGACTTTTGTGACTAAAATCTAGAAGTACATTAAGGATTTGTTTTCATTGATGTCTGGCTGGACGACAGTCTATGTAGTCTTGGTTTATCATGTGATAAGTAGGTGATGCTGCAAATGATGATGACAGGGATGAGCATGATGTAATTCTTTGTGATTAACCGATGTGTTATTGACATAAACCCACAGGAATCTTACTATAATAATAAGAAGCGTGCTATTAAGTAAATATTAATATATATCTGCATGCAATGATATGAAGTTCGTATATTGCCATCTATCTGTACTGGTCTAGACAAAGTAAAAATAATAAAAGATTATTACCATGCAAATTCCATAACTATATTGATGAGATAACATAATTATTTGTGACCTGAATGTACTGTAATGTCATTTTGGTAAAAAAAAAAAAGGCCCCATAATTATGATAACCTGGGAAAAAAAATGCTAATATTATCCAGTTGCAGGCACTCATAGTTAGATATTTGATTGGTCACCACAAAGCTGTCTGTGTTGTTGGGCTTTGAAAATGTTTCAAAACACAAAGTTGACAGTGATCTGTAATTATGCTGGACGAGAAATTTTACCATGCAGTTATAACCAATAAAATGTATAAACACGATACCGTTAACAGCTTGGGTGAATGGGGTTTACAGTGAGTTGTTACAGATTGGTTGTGCCAGACAAAGTCTGAATTTGGGCCTAACAATGGCGTTGACAGGTCACTTATTTCTAGGCTTGGTTGTCAACCATCACAATGCTACCAAAAAAGAGGGTGCACTAAGAAAGAGTCTTGAATTGATGAAATGGGAAGATTGCCACACACTATATTTGTGCATAATGAAGATACATCAGGATCTATAAAGCACCATTTACACTCAGCTATTTAAAGATTTCCTTGTGCCACTTCCCTGCCAAAAAGACTAGGGAAAGAGTCGGATATTTCGGATTATCAGATGCTAAATGCAAGTGTATCTAGGTGGAGCAAAATCCAAGAGAATTGTATTTAGATATACGGTGTAAGGGAAAGTTTTGAAGATATTGCAAAGGTGAGCAGTGTAGGGTCGTAGAGTAGGATTTTTTATTTTTATTTTAAAGTACCATTTTATATAGGTCAATTTGCAGTAATGTTAGTTGGTCTTATTTATGATGAAGTATTTTTCAATAACCAGACACGGATCAATATGAAAATAAAATAAAAGATTAATTTTATATATTACACTTTAAACAACCTTAGGCTTGAATAACTATAAAAAAAATCTAAAGACTGCTCTTCTAACATGTAAGTAACAGTTGTCTATTCAACTTGACAATTGGCTTACATTTATGCCTATTGTTTTTAGTCATTGCAAAGGGTTTTGTGTTTATCATGGACAGTTTGCATCCATCTTGGATTTTTGTGTATCATCAGTATTGTTTTGTTTTTGTCGGTAATATGATGCAGTCGTTGCTGTTTGTATTTTACACGAGAGTTGAAAAAAGCCCCCTTAAAGTAGCTAAGTCTCTAACTCAATATCAATCCAAAGTCTTACATGTTGAAAACACGAATTATTTGTCAATTCAACATTGATGTTGTTATCTTACCGTGAAAAGGTAGGCTTCTGATATCCAATATTTAAAGTAGATAAGTCTCTAACTCATTATCGTCCAAAATCTTCGGCATTCAAAACACAAATTATTTGTCAATTTAAATCAACACTGATGTTGTCATTTTACCGGGTAAAGATGGGCTTTTGATATTTAAAACAAAATAAACATTTTACCATTGGTACACGAATCGTGTACCATAATGCGTTTCAGCCCCAGCTCTAGCAAGAGAATCGAGGAACGTGGCTAGAAACATTGCACCAAATCAAACGGAGTATGTAGACTGGAATAACCAGACACTCGAAATAGCCACTCGATTGAAACTTCTGGTGTATTTCGACGAACATAACTAATTTGAAATTAGAGTACAAACGAAAACGATTGAATGTAAATCAGTTTGTATAATTCATATTACATTATTATATACGTTGCGACCCATTTGTGGCAATTTCTAGGTCTCAAATATTAGCGATTTAGCTCCTCTAAGACAAAATAAACATTTTACCATTGGTGCACGAATCGTGTACCATAGTGCATTTCAGCATCGTTTGTAACAAGTGACCAGAAAGAACGAGGCTAGACATATTCCACAACTCATGTTGTTATATGGCGAAGCCATAACTTATCCGGAGAACAAGCACAATATACTGGAATAACCAGTTAAGACTCCTGCCATATTTCAGTGGACATACATGTAACTGATTGAAATTAGAGTTAAAACAGAAACAATGGAATATAAATCAGATCCATATACAATCAGATTACATTAATATTTGGGTCAATTTTTTTTAGGTTCCAAATATTAGTGATTTAGCTCCTTTAAGCAGCAAATTGAAAAAATCTCTCCCCTGAAAAAGGTCTTTTAGTTTTGATTAATAGAGTGATTTAGAAATTAAGGCGAGTGATCTGATATTAAGGACAGTGATGGTGACTAGTGTGTATGGGAATTGATTCTGAAGATCAATAACTGCATTTTAAGGGGTCATTCATGGTTTCATAAATGATAATAGCCCCCCCCCCCCCTCGGTCGTCATTCAGATGTGCAACAGGTGCTCGAGAGTGATCGTCCGTCTTATAAAACAATGTCTGATGATGACCACATCATGAACTCTATAGTGATTTATTATATTTATTTGTGTGTGTTGGTTGTTGTTTTGTTTTTGTTGGTCACGTGATATGAGCAACATAAAATTTTGAGTGATCAAAAAAGATGATAGTCATCATAGTCTTTTGTCGGTCATGTGATTTTTGCCATTTTAAATCTGTAGTGGTTATAATATATTTATTTGTGTCATGATTGTTGTTTTGGTTGTATCTGTCATGATGATGTGATATGCTCAACATAAAATCTCAAGTGATATTTATTTGTACGCCATCATTGTTCTTTTGTTTTTATTGGTCATGTGATACACATAAATAAAATATCTAGTGATTAGATAAATTCACTTACGTGTAATGGTGGTTGTTCGTTTCTGAAGGTCATGTGATGTGCGCAATATGAAATCCTGAGTGATTGAATACATTTGTTTGGGTGTCACCAAAGTTGTTTTGTTTTTGTAGGTCATGCACATTATGAAATATATATATTTGTGTGTCATGGGTAATCATTGTGGTTTTGCTTTTCTCGGCCATGTGTAATTGAAATGTCTAGTGGTAATAATATGTACATGTATTTGTGTCATGATTGTTGTTTTGTTTTTGTCGGTAAGGTTATATGTGCAGTATGAAGGCTATATTGATTAAATATGTATAAACAATGTATATGTAGTAGACTAGTAGAAAGATAAAAGCTTAAACATATCACATGATCGTACTTGATAAGAATGATGTAGTCCATGTAAACCTGTTGAACAGAACTCATGGGGGTAATGATCGTTGAAGTGATGTGACATATTTTGTAATGTACATGTGACACACCGTTTAAATCAGATAGCAATAACATTGGCATTCTATTTATGATGTGAAAGTTCCACAAATTTAATAAAAACAATATAATTGATCTGTAGATTTCATTACAAAATAAAGTTCATTCAGTTTAATTTCTACCTGTATTTTTTAGGAACTCCGTTTGAATTTCACACTTTGCCATTCAAAACTGGACCTTTGTTCTTTTCGCCATTGATTTCAGTAAGTTTTTAATCTGTTTACGCACCAAGATTTAAATATGTCACATTGATCTGATGAAAAAATTGAAGGGTGGTTAATCACCTAGATATTTTAATAAATGAGAGCAGAGTATCCTACTGTTTCGTGATTTAAATTTTGATTAAAAATTTTCTTATCTCATACCTGATTGCATCTTTGTCCTTCCACATTAGAATCATGATTATGAGCTAAAATCGGCGGAAATAATCTAAACTGAAACCTTTTCCAACAAGGAGATGAAAATATCAACAAAAAGTGAGAAAAGGAAGCAGAAATGGTGTTCATTTCATTTAAGAGGGAAGGAACTATTATCTTTAATCCATTCCTCTTGTTTATGTGGCTGATGACCTAGTGGTTAGTTATTTGTATTAGTCATTCACAAGTCAACTGTCATTGAGAAATCTTTTACTTTTTGCACTGTGAATGGAATGACGACTGCATGGTGCTCAATTATCTTCCTTGATAATTGACACAGTAATAACATAATAGAAACTTGGTGTATGTAATACTATTATGTCTCACAATATGCCTCATTGTCAATTTACATGTTGATTTAGAATATCAGATGAGTTTATTGTTTATATATATTGGTCGTCTCAAATAATGCATGTTGAATAAAGACATACTCTTAGGATATCAAGAATATCAAAAACATTTTTGTGAATCTTAGGGACAATAGTCTTGTACCACAAAAAGAACAAGGCATACCCAGTATGCATAAATGCTGAAGAGTACATCTGCACAAATAGTGTACAGTACATATATAGTTGGATTCCGAAGCACAGATATATAATGTACATGGCACAAGTATGCATAAACATTCAGTCATCCACCCCCCACCATCCAAACTACCCATGTGAACTTAATTAATTTGTTTCACGTCATGGCCATTACATGTAAACCTATGGGTGGTAGAATCATGCACAAGTTTGTTTTCTTCTTGACAATCAAATTTGCTAATTGAATTGTTTTATTAACCCGACTTGTATTGAGATCAGAGCACCATGTTAAGCAATAGACTTCTAATTAAGATAAATAGAACATGAATCCAAAGCAATGTATTCATATACATGTATAACTACTATCAAATTAACCAGTGTATAGCCAATGGTAGAAGGAAAGAAGCATGTAGGCTTATTTGGAAAGTATGGAGAAGTGAAAGAGAACAGCATCGATGCTGAAGTGTTAAATGAATAAACTTAGATAGATATATAAGCATGAGAAATTACCAAAGAAAACCCAACACTGTAAAATCATCAGCACCAAAGACTGCGATGAGTAATTGTGCAACCATCAAGAGAGAAAGACCTGCTGAAAAGTAATTTTGAAGAGTGGGGCGAGTTCAAAAGGTTCCTTTGCATCAGAATGTCCTTAATCTTGACAGAGAATTAGTCCGAACTTATTTCCTAACTTTATTCATACTCTATATAGATTTTATCACACATATAAAATACCTGTAATTCTTAAATGACAATAATTCAGGTTTCAGATGCAATCATATTAAAATATAGATCTATATTTCGTTTTTTTTTATACTTTCGATGGCCTACACTCATGTAAATCTAACAAGTTATAGTGGGAGCTCACTTTCTATGACGTCAGGTATCAAGCACGGGACATTTGACCCGATAACGTCAGTCATTCGATTAACCAATTAGCGACATCCATGCTTTTTAAAATCTACTTTTGTTTTGTTTTGATTTCTATCCGCTGGTAATATTTACCAACAGTTCCACGCATGAAAAGGTCAAACGGTCGATTCAACAGACCATTTGATTGGCTGACCCCTCATTTCCGGCAGAACACGACTTAAATAACAAGTCTTCCAGATCCAAGAGTAGTAAAGACAAGTAAAAACGAAATTTTGAACTATAAAAAATGAAACGAAATTGGATCTGTGTTTTAATCAGATTGGTTTCAGATGTGGAATTGGATGCTTTTATTGATTTGGGGTCAATGGATTTGATTGTTTGCAGCATGATCAGTTGCAGGAGTGTAGAGTTATGATTTACGACATTGTCTTATTCTGATTATCCTTAACCAGTCAACGTCATTTTGACGTTATGACATCAAGTGGTCAGGCTAAAAAATAACTAACATGAAATATTTTGTATGCCTATTTCAATCGACTACTCCCAAATAATTATAAGTGATACACTCTTGACACCAATAAAAAAGTTGAAGAGGATAAGTTGATCTATAATTTGCATATCATTTTAAATCATTTTTATCAGAAATATCGTCTTCAGAATCGGCGTAATCGATATAATCCGAGTCAGAATCATATATAGGCATTTCAATGACTTTGAGGGTCTTTAACATTCCTGATATCGTTAAATTACGTTTTTTGTCCAAAATTGTTGAACGAAGACATGTTTTTCTCAATGTTATTGAAAAGACAAGTTCCTGTCCGAGACGCATGCGTGGCGATATCAATTAAATACGAAACTAAATACTCAAATGCAGCTTATAAAAAAGGTTCTTGCTATGGTCGCAAATATGCGACCGTGACCACTTTTGGATATATAACGTTGTGGTGCAAATATGCGACCCTGACCATTTAAGGGTTAACTTGTCAAAAGCATAAGGCTGTCTCAAATTACTCTAATACTTTTTAAAGTTAACAGATTCCCATTTTCGCAAATCGAATATGATTCGTTATTTGATAATAATTTTTCATTTTCGCTTATCAAATAGGATTTTGTATTTGATGGTTTTTCACCTTTGACATCTCCATTAATATAACCTTTGGTATGTCACCAAAAGTTCGCCTAATGAGAGAAATGAAATAGACATTACTTTGTACTTGTGCTCAGTGGAGTCAAATCATTTGACCAGAATTCTTTACAATACAAGTTCTTACTTTGTTGTGTTGAATGTCAGCTCTAGACTCATCATTTCAACATATTCTAGGCCATCTCTACACAGTTTGGTTCACCACTTTCTGAAATATATAAGTGATATATATCAATAATCATTCTAGTTCTGAAAATAATGCCTTATTCCAGGATTTTTTTTATGGGTGACAGATATCTGGGCTACATACATGTATGGTTCATAAAGGGTTTACTTCATCTATCTGATTAAGCAAGTCACGTTCATACCTGTAATTGCTATTACCGTATCCCAAATAACATAACTATAGACTAACTCTAGACTCACTCTAGAGCCTCACAATATAAAACTTATGATGTATTTATGACAACAATCTGCCGTGTCTACACCGCTGCAAACACCTAACTTTATAGTGTGAAAATTTTATCCACTAGTATCAGTATACATTTTTAATTTTCATTTGTGTAAGCTGTCGACTGCAACCTACTCCAAATCTGTAAAGTCAACGGTTTGCTTCTAATCCTCAACACGACAAACCTGCCTCAGACTTGCCACCCTGACCATCTAGCTCAACAAATCTGCAATAAACCTGTCCTGAATATGCAGCTACAACTCTTGCAATAATGAGAACCATGTCATTTTAAGGAATTTAAATGCACCTTTTGTTCGCTATAGAAATTTATTATGTTCTTGTTTGTTTAAAAGTCATTTTTTAGTTCACTTGATTGCTATTTTCTATTATACCTTATTTTTCTATTGGTATGAATTATCATTTTGAAATATCTGTATCTAAAAATCTAATGTCCGACTGCATTGCGTAAAAAACACAATATTTTTGCCGTGTCTGACATCAAACTTTTTCAATTCCCAATTTCCTTGTTGAGGACATGATTTATGGGTAGCCATTTGCATTTCCTTCCCCTGAAAATGTTCCGTGAATTTTACAGCAGGAGAAAAAGGTGACTTTATGCCAAAGATTGGTGGTTCCGTGCTGGGAATTTTCTGTAATCACAGTTGGAAATTATGAAATATCTGTGACAAACTTTTAGATAATTACAAAACTGTTTCAAAATTAAAACAATGATCAACACACTATATAAAACAAAATGAGCGCCGTCAAAATGTCTTCCTGTGAATACTAATTCCTGTCAAATATTTTACGACCATCCCTCAAAAGATTTGACGTATATATACTATTCAAAAAAAGTAGGGGATATTTGATTTTGGGGGCATAATACTAAAATATGCAAATGACTACGAAAAAAGTCACTATAGAACATAACAGAAGAAACATTTCCAGTTACATGTGACGCCCAAATGCACCAATAGCTACCGCATGGAATGCAGGTGATGCTTGGGATCATCATGGGGGTCCAACTCAAGATTTGCACGACTCTGACTTTGAATGTTACAGTCATTGTGGCATTGAATTCCAGGGTGGAAACATCAGTTTAATTGTTTTAGCGACCAGAAAACAAATTTTGATATGCGTCGGCTTACCCAAAATGAAAGGTTACGTGCCCTTGGCATGCTACAGATCGGCACAACACAGGCGGTTGTGGCGCGGACGATGAATGTTTCTCAGTCTGTCATAAGCAGGCTATGGTCCAGATACCGTGATACACAATCTGTACAGGACAGACCACGCTCAGGTCAACCAAGGGCGACAACTCAAGCCCAGGATCGATTTATCCATACCTTGGCCTTGAGAAATCGTGTCATCACAGCAAATCAGATCAGCGCTCGTCTTCAAACAGACACTGGTGTGAGAGTGAGTGGCCAGACGATTCGGAATCGACTGCATAGGGGTCACCTTCGAGCCCGACGTCCTCACGTGATCCCTTGTTTGAGAGATCATCACATTCAGGCAAGACTTCATTGGTGTAGGGATCGTCAACACTGGGATAATCGACGCTGGAGCAATGTGATGTTTTCAGATGAGTCAAGGTTCACTGTTGATTTTTTGGACAGACGCAGGAGGGTGTGACGTCGTCGAAACGAGCGCTTCCAAGACGTTAATGTCATCAGACATGATCGATATGGGGGTGGTTCTGTTATGGTGTGGGGAGGCATCACTGTTCCTGGAAGAACGGCTTTACATGTTGTTGCAGGGCGTGTTACAGGCCAGCACTACCGGTACAACATCATGGCAGTCCATGTTGTGCCGTTCGCACGACGTCATGGCCGTCGTTTCATCTTCCAGGATGACAACGCAAGATGTCACAGGGCCAGGATCGTTACAGGTTACCTCCAACAACAAAACATCACCACATTACCTTGGCCAGCACCGAGTCCCGACCTCTCCCCCATCGAGCATGTCTGGGACATGCTTGGACAGAGGTTACGTCAACGTCAACAACGTCCTGCCAATGTCCAAGAACTTGCTGCTGCATTGCAACAGGAATGGGACAATCTGGACCAAAATGACCTTAGAGGTCTCATTAGGAGTATGCCACGTCGGATCAATGCTTGTTTGGCAAACAGAGGAGGATTTACCCGTTACTGACTTTGTTGTGATGCTGTGGTAACTTTGCTGTTTGAATACCGGGTATCATTTTACCCTTATAATGGTCAATCTGTGCCTTACTTAGTCTAACGATCATTTAGAATAAATCGATGAATGTGAACTTCATTTCATTTTGTCATTTGTTTCTTCGTCAGTTTCATTAGGTGACTTTAATAACACTTAAAAATCAAATATCCCCTACTTTTTTGAATAGTATAGTTATGGAGCAGTATTGGATTAAGGCCCAACTTATTTTACACAATTCAACTACTAACAGATTTTGGTCAAATAACTATTAGTAACAGATATGGCAGAAAATGAATGCAAAATGTCTGAAATAAGTTTATGATGTCAAAACAATGTTTTCTTCTTTATAAAATGGTATTTTAAAAATTACATTGATAGTTTAATCACTTATAAAAAGGCATAGCTGACTTCAGTGCACTATCATGTCTGTTATTTGCCAACATGACCGCTAATGCATAATTCATGGCAAATTCAACCCTATTACAAGTTTCATAGTAAGCATTTTCCTTATATGGTAAACGCCAATTTCAGTGCAACAGTGGGAGAGAGAGAGTGCCACTATAGATGGAAATTTCTATATGAATTTTTAAAAGATATAGTTTCTACGACGATGGAAAATGATCTCAGGTGTGGTAAAAGCGTAGTGGAAACGCTAGATATCCTGCTATGGTCTCCATGGTCGCCATTAATGATCACAGTGTCATGGCATGCGATCTCATCTGGAAAGCTGTGAGAACTCAACCTTTTTCAAGTTTATAATTTTTTGGGACTATTTCTCGCGTTGTGTTCATGTTTGCTGGCGACCTTGTGCATTTTCGGGTCACCGTACAGTAGCAGCAGCACAATAAGGAGCAATCTCGGTCTGACAGGAGCATAAGGACCTTCGAATAAGAACTGATTCCTGATTGAGATGCTAAAGTAACCTACTCACTCATGCACATTCCCAAATTCGAGAGATTATAGTTTAAGAACATAATATACAGGACATGTACTGCTGTCAGATGTGCACAGCATACATGTAACTGCATCAGGCCTAAAAGCATGTAAAAGCAGCTGCTTGCACTTACTTCAAAGAAATCCCAACCGATTCAATTTCCTCTAGTAAAGCTTGAATGACTTAGCTGCTGTGGGCTTATGTTTCATTGTGTGGCAACCTATCTTTATTTATAGGAATATTTTATTGACAGATTATGTTTAGATATAAGGTTTTTGACTAAAGTTATGCTAATTTTTTTAGTAAATCAAAATTAGATGGCTCAGAACGTATAAACCTTCAAAAAGAAACTATATTAGTACATGTAAGTGCAGGAGGACTGCACTACATGCAAAATAAAAATCTGCAAGATAAACCTGCCGACAAGACAGAAAATAGACATTGCAAAAAATAAACAAATATCAAATTAAGTGAATGGATCTGGAGATTTAATTTCTGAAGCCCCACCCCATCAGATGTTTTTGAAATAACAGTTGAACTATCTAGTAAGAAAATGATGAACTATTGTTTACGCCTAATACAGATAACAGTTGATACACTGTATGTAAAAATAGATAACGTATAGTTACAATATCATATTTAGCCTGGAATGGGTACACATTTATAACTTGAATTTAATTTATTTAATGTAACGATAGATAGGATATTATAATGTATAACTTACGGCATTAAGATTTCCGACCTATTCCAAATCTTTCTCCGAAGTCGTTGTTTTCAAGACACCCTGGAAAATCATACGATTTTTCATCACAGTGAATCATCCAATCAAATAACTTGTTGCATTTGCCAAAAGTTGTTATATTGTTTATGCGTGTATGCAAGATATGCACTTATGCATATATTGTATCTTCTAGCTTTTGAAGCATAACACAAAGTCTCGGTATATATCTATATGAATAGACACAAAACGCACATCTTATTTAAATTGAATAAATGATTTCAAGTATGAATTAAGTATATTTTTAAGCATGGAAGTATGCATGCAAAAATGGTAACGGCGGCCCATGATAAGAACACCATACTATTCAAGTGTAATGTATACACTAATTGCATTATATGTTGAGGTATTTTTAATGCATGCCTATGTAGTGTGACAAATGCAGCTGCAAAGTATTATGCAGTTTGATTGAATAGGTCATTCACGCGTCTGTGTCAGGGTAACTTTTCTATTTGGGTCGAGACATCCAGACATTTCATTTATCTCGCTTGTGTTTATTTTTACATTTGAAAAAAAAAGTTGTATATCCACATCCATGAACTTGGAAGATACAATTCTCATACCATGTTGAAATTTAACAAGGCCATCTTAAAACATATTTTTGGTCGTACAAAATCTTCAGTATGCAATCATGGCCGACACATAAAGAAGTTTTTCAAAGTGTGCATACTTAACTATAAATAAAAAAATAACTACCTTATTTAAGTTGCATTGCAAGCTATCTTGACCAGACAGCATGTATCTAGACATTTTCTAACAGACGTCCTGGTTTGCGGTTGCGCAATGAGTAAGCCAATCAAATTTCTTGTTTCAAAGCCAATTTAACTTATGAATATTATGGGATAGAGGTTTCTAGAATAAATTATACCTGATACAAACAGCTGTTAAATGTTTTATTGAATCAAAAAGAAAGTTCAAATTATGCAAAATTTAAACCAAATGACATTTTATATTTTTATGAAATAAAGAAATTATAAAAATCTGAAACGGTGCTTAAAAGTCCACAGAAGATATATCAGAAATATCAGTTTTAATCACCTATATACATTGAAAGTTATAATTAGTTCCAAATGGATGTACAGAAGATATATCAGAAATATCAGTTTTAATCACCTATATACATTGAAAGTTATAATTAGTTCCAAATGGATGTACTTGATAAAAAAACCCCAACAATATCAAAATGCGTTTTTGATATCAATACATAAAAGAGGCCTACACACTGTATACTGTTGAACAGTCCATAAGTCCACAATTTTGGGTCTTTTATCGACAATGAAAGCATTTACGTGACAACTGAAATGTAAAACTGATTAAAAGCAACAACCCATTAAGTTATTATGAGATATCATTAGAAATTGTTCGATTCATGCTAACGACCAGAATCAGATAATGATATGAGCGTTTGGAGCAGGGGTGTCAAACTCATTTCGATTCAGGGGCCACATGAACTAAAATATTACGTCAAGTGGACTGGAGATAGACAAAAATATCAAAGCTAAACATCCTTGAACTTACTGAATTGTAAAAACAAAGCCAGACATACTTGACACAGGTAATTTTAAACTGGTTTCCAAGTCGCCAAGATATAATATTGAACACAATGTTCTCCTTACATACAATTTAGATATCTAAGACATACAGTACAAAAGTCAGAGTTTTACTGAAACCGTAAAAGAATAATTATTGACTTCCACCGCCAGTTTCTAAGTATTAATGACATGTCAGTTTGTTACATACGGTGGCATGTTTGACACCCCTGCTCTTAAGCATCGACAATGACGGAGGAACAGATGGGGGCATCGACAATATACAACACACATTTTAATGTTGGTGTTTACAATTGTATTTATTATTACAGATATGCACCATGGAATCCAATGTTTCTGATACAACAACCGTGTTAAGATGCCTATTCAGGTTTTTTTTAAAGATAAAACAAAGTGATTTGTTTGATGGCGGGGGATTGGATCCTCAAATGGTCTAATGAATGTGCTTTAGATCATAAATTCTGTCATTGAGTTAGCTGGCCTGGTTTAGATTCCAAGCTTGTACATTACAAGTAGTAGAATCAACCTCACAGGTTTTCTCTGGGTCCACAGGTTTTCTCTTGGGGTCTTCCTGTTTCCTTACACCTCACAGGTTTTCTACGGGTCCTCCAGTTTCCTCACATTACTAAAAACTCTTAAGTGCAAACAAATTTTTAAAATAAAATTGAAACAAAGATATGTCCTGAAATTACCTAGTTTGTATTGAATAGATATTAATCCCTGTTCCTCTCTCTGTTTGATGATGATGCTGGCTCTTATCAGAAGATTAAAGATGAAGTGTTTTGGTTATTCAGATCAGAAATCGATGCTTGTTTACATTTTTGCATTAAGATAAAGACTACGACAAAGAGTATGTGGCTTTAGAAATACTTTCCCAGAAATGTATTTATTGTATGGTTATTTCCAATAAAAGTATGTCAAATTCGGTAAATATGGAAAGTTGAGACACCCAATCTTACCAGAAAAATACTGGATTATCAGAAAATCGCCCATGGGGAAAGCATTTGTCAGAGTATCACTAACTAGCGTCTCGACTTTTTTCTGCCAGCTTATTATGTGGCAGCTTAAGTGAGGGAGCGGTTGTTATTTCTTGATCAAACGGTTAGGCGACTTGGAGAATATTGAGGGGTGTCAACCTACAAAATAGATGAAAAAAAGTCAACAAAAATAATGAACAATTTACTCAGGCTTCAATATGTATGGTAAATGTACAGTAAGTAATGATAAATACATTCTGAATAATGGACCCACCCACAATGAAGCGTCCCTTGCGAATACAAAGTTTTTAGAAAGAATTGAAGCAAATATTTGATAGATTGGTTACTTTAAATATGTTTCGACACAAACTAGGTCATTTCGGGACTAACATATGGTTTAATTTTATTTCAATAATTCGCTTGCGCGTAGGGATCTTTAGCAGTGGGAGGACCCAGAGGAAACCCGCGAGGTTCGTCAGGCGACCCTACTACTTGCCAAGTACAACATGGGATTTGAAACCACGGCAGTTGACTCAATGGCAGGCCGTATGATACAGCGCGTGCACGCTAATATAACCATTTGGCCATCCAACCACTCAAAGTTTATACCTTGGAATGTACATGTGTATCTTTAATATTGATAGTTTTGTTTTGCTATTATTCCTACTGTAGCCAACTAAATAAAGAATTTGTTTATTAATCTGGAACAAGGTGACCTAACTGATAGAAAATATTTGAAGTTTGATTATCAGACATCTGTTAATACTATCTTCTTGTTAAAGATGCATTATGCAAGAGCTAGATATATGTCTGTCTATTGCCGATCTTTATTCTGGCTTAAAATGTTATATAAACTATGATTTAGACATTTATTCACATGACAGCCTATAATCAAATCGCTAGACTGAAGGATGGCTGGGATTAAATAGATTAAAACACTTGCAATTTTCAAAAATTTATTAAAACACTTGCAATTTTCAAAAATTTAAAGATAAAATTGATAATCAATACCTTTGCTATGAAAATATACTATCTACGCTACATCTTCAAACAGTTATAAATTCACTCAGACTAAAGTAATTGTACCAAAATTACGAATTCCTTTTTCGTTATCTATTTTTAAACTCAGCTCTTGGTCTAAATTCGAGAGTCTGTGTATTTAGAGATGTTGTTAAAGTCAAAATCGTACGGTTTTAGTATATTTACCTGGTCTGAAAATTTTGAGCAATACAGCATGGAATTTGGGGACTTGCTGCCAACCCCACATGCACAGCTTTTTACCCTGAATTAACCAGTTTTATTTGTTAAGAGATAACTGGAACTGCTCTTTACATGTATGTGCATGATCATTACCCAGATCAGGTATTTCAGTTGAAGAGTATTATATCCTTCAAAGTTCAAAGCAACGCTGATTATTCCTACATGTATTGTCTTGTTGGAAATCCATTCTGTTTAGACTCCCCCCTCCTCCTCCATCCCCTCCTCCATATTTCAGAGGAGCCGCAGTTGCTCAGTGAGGAACACACTGGCTTGGTTTTGTTGTGAAAATTTGTTGTCAGGTTCACTCTTGGTTTTGTTGTGAAAATTCCTCTGGATATTTCCGTGTGGTCCCGTGTCAGTGGTGCTAGACGGAGGGTCTGAAAGTGTCAACTAGTTGTTCAGATGGTATGAAAAACCAAGGTTCTGTGTACACTTTTGAGATGCTCGATTCACAGTTCCGGAATAAAATTCTCTCAATTCCAAAACTGGTGTCAATCGGGTGAAATGGAGAATTTCGCAGTACAACACGTATGCCGACTGTATAAAAAATATCTCAACCAATCATAACAGCTAAAACATATTTTTTACTAGGAATACATCACGATTCTGCTCACTCCACCTCAGTTGTCGGGACTGGCATAACTGTGACAGGACTGAATTCTGCATCACTCGATTGTAATTCTGTCAACTCAGGACGTTCTGGACTGTGAATCGAGCATCCCCATTGGCATGCACCTAAAATTTCCCCCATAGCACATTGCATGGTGTATGCGAACAATGTAGGGGTAGAAGGGTGTCAGGGGCGGTGACTAGGGTGACTAGTCACCCCCTCACCACCGGTGTATAGGAATCCCGGGTCCTACAAGCTTCTACCAGGACATGCACGCATGGTCGTATATATATTATATAGCACGCGGTGTGCATCTTATCAGACACACAATCAGCATCTATGTTACGAGCGGCAGAAATTAACTCCGTAATTTGTTGGTGAGACAAAACATGGGGTTGTCACCCCCCTCAAAAAAATTCTGGATCAGCCATTGGGTGTCACCTGTCCACTTTTTTGAGTGGAGAATGCATCTAGTTACATAAGCTGCTCAGTTTACGCCAACCGTCCAGAAACTTACCATGTGTTCATTAATGTATATAGGCACTTTCTTTTTAAGGTCAGCTGATCAATTTAATTGCCCCATATAATTGTTGCAGAGTTACATTCAGTGTAATCTTGTATAAGATTTTTTAACAAATGTACAAATATTGGTAATTATCAATTGTGTTATTTTTTGTATCCAAAACGGCTATTGGTTGCCAAAAAATATCCATTTGATATGTCTGATATATATCTAAACTGATATCAAAATTCATAAACAATTGATAATTTTTACAGATAAGTGCAAAAATGTTTTTTCCAGTTTTTTTACACACATGGATCATAATCTCTATTCTCATGACTAGATTTTAAATGGGTATATGTAACCATAAGACTTAAATGTGTAGTACAGCTAATTAGCAATTTATGCACATGACTGTATTTATCTATGGAGGGCCTATGTCATAGTGGACTGACCTGATTTAAACAGCAGCTATAGAACAACAAGTTTAATGTATATATACATAATATATACATATATATATATACATATAACCCATATACACAAACTCAACTCATTATAATATTCAGGTATTACAACACTGATGTTAAGTGAAGTTCCCCGCCATGACTGGCATTCTTCAATGTTTCAAATTGATTGACCAATCTATTTATAAGCTATATTGATTTTTGTAATCTGTACTGCTCAGTTTTCTATGCAGGATAGTTTCCACTGAGAATCATTGAGGTTAACTTGTACTTTATGTAAACTCCAAACCTGCCCACAACCACTGCAACTATAAACCAATACGAAAACTGCATATTATTCATATAATGTACCATGTGCATTTGACAACCCTGTCTGAAACATGAACTATTTTGGTCTAGATAGCAACGTGTTGTATAAAACAACGTAAAGTTTGAGACGATGGTGCATTTAAGTTCATTGAATCTGGGTCTAAAAACATCTTGACATGTCGCGGCGACATTTTTGTGTCCTTGCAATTGATTTCACCTGAATAATATAAGAGAGTAGGATCGGAGATTGTTTTGTCACTGTGAATGTAGAGTTCTTGGTCTTCCTGTCGCATCTAATGTACACATTGGAGTAATTTCAATTGGATTTCATGCTGAAGTATGTATGTTTTGATCTATTTATGTTTTAATTATGTAGAAGATATTTAATATATAAAAGCGTGTTTGTGTTGTATGTATATGTCGTTCATACAGTGCCATTGAGTTATATACAGGGAAAATATAAAAGCATTCTGCCCAAATGCAATGTTAATTTCATACTGACGGAATTACCGGAAGACGAGGGATTGACTGGTTTGGGAGTCGGATAACAGATATACCCGTGTATTTTGTCACATGATCCGGATGTTTTGATGTGGGGTCAGAGGTCAGTTGCGAATTTTTTTTAAGGCGATTTTAAAGAAATTTCTGCGCATTCCGGAAGTTTCTTCCATCTGAAATATACTGTTATGTTTCCGGTTCCGTTAAAGATAATATGAATTGGAAAGGGATTTTAAATCTTAAATGAGACATTTTTTGGTAATCAGATTATGGCCGATTTGTCTCTTAATCCATAGTTATAAATATATTTTGTAAAATAATATACTCAACTACAATATAATGCTGGTAATGGATTAATTAGGGGTTCAAACTTCGTCAGCGAGGCTAATTCACCATTATAGTCTGACTTGTCATGTTTTGTGAAAATACAGATTACATCGTATGTGGTAGTTCTAATGGGGTTAAACCATAAAACCTTTTAATGTACTCTCGTTGTAATGTGGTCATTTATAACTGTCGATTATCCAATCACCATCCACATTTTCGTCTGGATTTTTTTATCATCGATCTTCTTGAACAATGATAGCAGTTAGTTTTTAATTGCCCTCTTTGTAATGTGGTAGTATATTGTTTTGTTTAGATCATTTAGTTTTTGATAAATCTGATTCTTACACAAAATTTCATTTACAAATTACTAATCTGAATGTGACATTATGGAATAAACAAACTACCATCATTTCATGTGCCTTGAAATGTGATAGTATCTTACAAAAATTAATCGGATGAGTAAAATTACATATTTATAGAAAGGCCATACCCCATTCATATAGACGTTATTGCAACCACTGTACATCTCAGTGAATAATTTAGAATAAGTACCTCTTTATTCGCCTCATATTTGACAGATAACAGAATTTGAAAAACAAGATTTATTAGTTTACAGATACATAAATGTTGCTGATGTCTTGCTTTAAGTGATGTAGTTTCGATTCCAAGTTTGTACATAACAAGAGGTGGGGTTTTCTCGGGGTCCCCAAGTTTCTCCCCACGACTAAAGACCCATATGTTTAAGCCAATTTTGAAATAAAATTGTACTATATGTTAGTCCCAAAATGACCTAGTTTACGTCGAGTGGACATATTAACTCGTTTGCTTTCCATCATTGCCATGATCTACAGACACTGTCTGACTTTGTATCAATATCATGATCTGTTGATACTGACTCTTCTTTGCATCACTACCATAAGCTGTTCACACTGACTCTTCTTTCCACCGTTACTATGAGCTGTTCCCACTGGCTCTTCTTTCCATCATTACCATAAGCTGTTCACACGGACTCTTCTTTCCACTGTTACCATCAGCTGTTCACACTGACTCTTCTTTCCATCATTACCATAAGCTGTTCACACTGACTCTTCTTTCCATCATTACCATGAGCTGTTCACACTGACCCTTCTTTCCATCATTACCTTAAGCTGTTCACACTGACTATTCTTTCCGCCATTACCATGAGCTGTCACACTGACTCTTTTTTCCATCATTATTTTAAGCCGTTCACACTGATTACTGCAACTCATTTTTCCAGCACTTTCAATGAGCCGCTCATTATTGAAAAAATAGTCTGACTGATCAAAGGTCAAGAAAATACAGAATTCTTATAATACTGTTGGTATACAACTAGCGACTATATATATAGTAACAAATAAAAAGAAATTAAATTGAAATTAAAAAATCCCTGTCAAACAGTATCACATCACAAACATTATTTTTCACAATGTTGATTTTATTGTCCCCCGCCTTTCGAAGAAAGTTGGGGGACTATTAAAATGGGTTCGTCCGTCTGTCTGTCTGTCCGTCCGTCTGTCCGTCTGTCCGTCACACTTTTTGGGACACAATAACTCTCTTCCTAATTGAGCTAGAATGTTCAAACTTGGTGTAGGTGTTTATTAGGACAATGTCTTGATGGAGTTCGAATATGAGCATTTTCTGCTTAGGGTAAGCAGAGATAAGCAATTTGATTGGTTGATGCTTTGGGACACAATAACTTTAGTTCTAATTAAGTGAGAGTGATGAAACTTGGTGTATAGTTTCATTACAATAATACCTTGACTAAGTTCGATAATGAGCATTTTCTGCGCAGGGTAAGCAGAGCAATTTGATTGGTCGAGACTTTGGAACACAATAACTTGGTGTATATGCTTATTAGGTCAATGCCTTGATGGAGTTCGAAGATGAGCATTTTCCGCTTAGGGTAAGCAGAGATAAGCAATTTAATTGGTTGATGCTTTGGGACACGATAACTTTAGTTCTAATTAAGTGAGAGTGATGAAACTTGGTTTATAGTTTCATTACAGTAATACCTTGACTAAGTTCGATAATGAGCATTTTCTGCTCAGAGTAAGCAGATCGATACGCAATTTGATTGGTCGAGACTTTGGAACACAATAACTCTCCTTCTAATTGAGATAAAATGTTCAAACTTGGTGTATATGCTTATTAGGTCAATGCCTTGATGGAGTTCGAAGATGAGCATTTTCCGCTTAGGGTAAGCAGAGATAAGCAATTTGATTGGTTGATGCTTTGGGACACGATAACTTTAGTTCTAATTAAGTGAGAGTGATGAAACTTGGTGTATAGTTTCATTACAGTAATACCTTGACTAAGTTCGATAATGAGCATTTTCTGCTCAGGGTAAGCAGAGCGATACGCAATTTGATTGGTCGAGAATGGTCGAGATTTTGGAACACAATAACTCTCCTTCTAATTGAGTTAAAATGTTCAAACTTGGTGTATATGCTTATTAGGTCAATGCCTTGATGAAGTTCGAAGATGAGCATTTTCCGCTTAGGGTAAGCACAGATAAGCAATTTGATTGGTTGATACTTTGGGACAAGATAACTTAGGTTGATACTTTGGGACAAGATAACTTAGGTTCATCTTGATTGATGATTTTTATGCCAATACAATGACTGCATTCTCATTTAGTAATGGATTCGACTGTAAAAATGTATAGAAACGATTGACTTGGACACGAGGGCCCTTTCCCTTGGCCAGAGGGGCCCTTTTGTCTGTCTTTAGGGTCCCCCTAACTAGGGTACATTTTCATTTTTCTCGTCGGTTTTAGCATTTTTCTTTATAAAACACTTTTGGATGACACTTCGCGTACAGTTTGATTGCTCGATACATTGAAAAAAATAAATGTGCGATTAATTAATATGTGTCTTCTATTTATTTTGGGATTTCGGCGGGGGACATCATCCTCACTGTTGGCTTGTTTGAAATTAAAAAATCCCTGTCAAACAGTTTCACAAACAGAAATTAAATTGAAATTTGTAAAAATAATAAATCCCTGTCAAACAGACTTGGTAGAAGTGAAGATTCTTTAATCAGACAATGTTTCAGGTATAGATACCCTTTATAAAGGATATCTATACTTGATAAAGGGTATCTATATCCGAAATGTTTCAATTTAAAGTTACATTATGGGAGATAAGATAAAGAGATGGCAGTTCTCACTATAATAGTTAAAAACTGGATAGTGTAAAGATAATTTGCTGAAAATTTCAGTCAAATTGATTCACTATTAGCCGAGAAAAAAGCATTTAAAATATTCATAGCCTCGGTCATCATTACTCAAATCATTAATATAAACAGCATAGTCTCGATTATCCACTTGATTGATTTAATTATCAACCGCCATTAAGCGGCATATACGATTTTAATCTGCCAACATCGAAGGCTAGCCTTGACATAAAGAGTTTATTATGGTCTGGATGTGTTAATTAATGTCTAATTGATTATTTAGATAACATCTCAGGCTTAAAGAAAGATTTGTAAAAAGCAGATATTGCTCTTGCATAATGCTATTTTAATTTCTGTTTGTGAAACTGTTTGACAGGGATTCTTTAATTTCAAATAAAAACAACATTGTGAAAAATAATATTTATTTAAACCATTAAGGTGAGATTATTTGTGTCACTAGGCACACTTACAAAAAATTTTAAAATAAACTTTTTAAGATTTTGTGCATGCACTATATACCATAATCGCGAGTCAGTCAACAATAAGCGTGAGCACAGCATACAAAGTAACCTGGTATCGAAAGAATAATCAGTAGCAATTTTTTGATGAAATGAAAGACATGTTTCATGTTAAAAGATATACAAGTACAAAAATTTTCTTAGTGAACAATTTAATAATTAATAAACAAGGAAACAAAGATATATAATCTAACGTAAAATAGGCCATTCTGGGTTAAATCTTATTAAAAGTGCGGTGACCCCACCATAAAAAAGAGTGAAATGCTATTTTTTGACATCAGTTACATAGTGACATCACATCCAATTTTATAATTGATATTTATTTTAAGTGGTTGGTTAACCATCACATGTTAAGTTTACTTTGTTTATGTTAGTTTGTTGGTTTTTTTGTTGTTTAATTATTACAAATAAGAGATATAGGTATGATTGGTATTTTTTGATGGATGAAGGACATGTGATATTCGATCTCAAATGTAGAATTATTGTCCCAATGAATAAAGTGTTTAATATATAACAATATCAACATTACATGTTGTTAAACACTTAACAATTACTAAAAGAAAAAAAATGAAATGGGGTTTAACATCCTACTTTTCTGCACCGACTTGGCTAATGAAGAGGAGCATTTATCATGCATGCAGCCTACTATTAATTCATATTCCAGCCGTCAAGGTTTCTTTTATGTGCACACTAATGTGTGCACAGGACCTCAGTTTTCCTTAAAGAATAGGTTGAGAGGGACTAAAACAGATATCCACAAACAGCTCAATCATCCTGGCCATGTTGAAAATGTGTCGTAAATGTCTCTCTCTCATTAACCAGGAAGTCCTGGGTTTGACCTAGAAATTTCCATGACTGGTTTATCCGTTTGCCAGTGGTGGAGGCTTGAGGGCCTGGTAATTTAAGGTGCCTAATTTTTCAGATGGGATGGAAAGCTGAGGTTCCAATTTGTATTCCATTGGCAGAATGTTAAAGATCCCCTGACAGTTTGTCCATCTTCATCAACTTGGTTTATGCAGAAAAATAAGGCATTGAACCTCATTTCATTTCATATTAATTAAGACTGGTTTCTTATGAAATCGTATCAGTCAACATAAATAATGATCGGATGTTAATTCAGGTATAATTTAAACATGTTCTAGCCCGATCTTCAGAAATCATGCATATACGCCATTGATTTTGTTGTTGGTATACTACAGTATAGCACTGATGGTAAAACTAGCTTCTCCTGTTTGGTCGAGTTGATTCTAGTATCGTGGGTCAATCCCACGAGGAGTAGGTTCACCTATCTAATCTCATCTTCAATAGAAGGCTTGATCTCGCCTTAACTACATACAATACATCTTATCTAATCTATGTTCTGTGTTTTCCTCCCATTGTGTAAGGACTCACAAGAGAATTATTGAAATATATGATGCATACACCAACTGTGTGTTAGTCATAACATGAACTACTTTGTGGACAATGTACAGACAGTATTCATAAACCTAAAATGGCTTAATTTTTTTCACTTTAAGAAGCTGAATCGCTAATATTTGGGATCTAAAAAATGGACACAAAAGGGTTGCAACACATATACATGTAACAATGTAATATAAACATATATAAACTGATTTATGTTCTCGTCGTTTCTCTTTTAACTTTCAAATATATGATGTTCTGGGACATATGCCAGAAGTATCAATCGAATGGCAATCTCTAGCATGTGGTTATTCCAGTCTACACTGATAGTATTTATTGCAGGAAGATAGGAATATGTCTAGCCTCATTCTTCAGGTCTCTTTTTACAAATGGCGCTGAGACACATGGTACACCAATGGTAAAATCAGAAGTTCATCTTTTCCTGCTAAGGGGGGGGGGGAATGGCCTATTGGTCTAGAGTGCCGCGCTTTGAACTCTAGCTGGCCGGTCACCTCTGGTTTGCGGCTGTGGTTTCGATCCCTGGTGTGAACGCACATGTATGTGGCATGGAGATAGGGGCACCTTCTCAACCTCGCGGGTTGCCTCTGGGCACTCCGGTATCTTCCCACTGCTAAAGACCCCTATGCGCAAGCGAATTATTGAAATAAAATTGAAACCATATGTTAGTCCCAAAATGACCTAGTTTGTTGTGAGTGGACGTCAAGCCCCATTTCTCTCTCTCTTTCCCGCTAAAATAACAACATCATTGTGTATTTAATTGGGAAATTATTCATATTTTCAATGTCAAAGACTCTGGATGATACTGAGTTAGAGACTTAGCAACTGTGGAGTTATGAAATTTTCTGAAATTGAAACAATTTCAGGTGTTTAGTTTCTATCACAATATTTATTAGAATGTCTTAAGGTTGAATCCTTGTCTGCTGCATGAAGAACAATCATGGTTCATGCTTACCAGGAGTAATATAATTAGGCTTTGTCATTAATAATACAAATACTGTATGATGTAACTTGTTTAGACCAATATAATTAAGGTACATGTAGCAAGTTATGTTGGGCTAGCTTAACTGTGATGTTGCAATCCTTGACAGTTGGAATTCAAGAAGCTAGTATGTGTAAAAAATTTCCCACATGGCACACTGCATCATATGTTAGATGTCTACCTTCATTAGTCAGGGGGGTTGGGATGGCCTAGTGGTCTAGAGTGCCGCACTTCAACCTCCAGCTGGCCAGTCACCTCTGGCTTGCGGCTGTGGTTTTGAGCCCTGGTGTGAGCGTATGTGGCATGGAGATAGGGGCGACTTCTCAACCTCGTGGGTTTCCTCTGAGCACTCTGGTTTCCTCCCACTGCTAAAGACCCTTATTATGCGCAAGCGAATTATTGAAATAAAATTAAACCATATGTTAGTCCCGAAATGACCTAATTTGTGTTGAGTGGACGTTAAACCCCATTTCTCTCTCTCTCTCTCATTAGTCAGATTTGGCAAAATTTCCCTCATGGCACGCTGCTTGTCATATGTCCATCTTCTCTATGCCAGGTGGGGCAAAATTTCGCTCATGACATACTACTTGTCCGCATTAACACAATTGGTAACGAAAAGCAGGCCATTAGCCCAAATCCATTTGGAATAGATAAACAAGCTTAAATTCACCAGGTGGTTTAAACTTAAGTTTACCATCTCAACATGCTGTCTAACTCTTAAACTCGTCAGCTTATCTAACTTATCAGATGCTCTTTTCATCTGCTCTGTAAATGAGGTTAATATTCAGTAAACTTTCTAAGTTTGAATATAAAATAATCAATACTTTAATAGCCATATAGTATCATACAAAGGCAAGAATATTATAACAGACACACAACACTTAGAATATCTGTAAATTCGCATACTATGAAGTACATGTATTGTAAATAAAAAAATCTATGATGTGTCAAATTAAAGTGAAAGCAATATATTTATCGCAATTCCATTCATTTCCATAAGTCAATTTTTATTATTGTTGTTTTTCATTAATATCTTTAATTGTTCATTGTAATCGGTTGTGTTTAAAGGTTACGTTTTATTCTGTTAAATACCTCAGTGTATATGGCATGTAAATTAAATGACAGACAGGCTATTAAATTGAACCACAAATTAGTCAACACTGGCAAATGTGATGATCTAGAGAGATGGCATGCACAGTCTATATACTTAGTACCTTCCCTTTTGTAGGGGGTGAGGGTGGATGGCCAAATGGTTAGGGCAAGCGCGATATATCAGAAGGTCTGTCATTGAAATAGTTATTGCCAAAAATTTTGCCAGATTGAATATTTTATTGGCAAAATTATATTTTATTGCCATTGGCGGAAATGCCGATCGACAGCAAGAGTGTTGGCGAAGACAATGTTTTGAGAGGCATTTGATGCAAATTATTGATAGTTAATTAGTTACAACATGATTTTATAAGCCCACATTTTCATATGGACGTATTACAACATCGCCACTATTTGTCCATACGGATATCTGTCTGTCCACAATTTATTTGTGGACACTGTAGAGGTCACAATTTTTATCCGATTTCAACAAAACTTGAAATATAGGTTAATCTCCCTACGATCTCGGTTCTTTTCGATATTTGCATTTATTGGAACGTAACTTCATAGATTATGGCCCCTGATTGTACGAAAAATCGCGTTTTTAGCTTGTGGTCCCTCCAGTGGTCACACTTTTTATCCGATTTAAAAAACTGTTTTAGTTTTTCACTGTTACACCGTAATGAAGGTCGAGTTCGAATTTTGTGAAAATCGGACAAAAACTGCCAGACAAAATGGCCTCCCCTCGTACGCAAATAGTGTAAACATTTTTAGCTTGTTTTTCCGATTTTAATCACAGTTCAGATATATCACCATTCCACAATAATGAAAGTTGATTTGGAATTTCGGGAAAATCAAAATGAAACTGCCCGACAAAATGGCCGCTCTGTATGCAAAAATTTCAGTCCCTTTTGATATTTGCGCATTTCAGACCATCTGGATTATGGCTCCTGTTGTTCAAAAAGTTGTTGTTTTTGGCTTGTTCTCTGTCCATCTCTTGCAAAATGTGGGCGTTAATGTAGACTGTGC
The DNA here is from genome assembly GCA_948474765.1 of Patella depressa. NCBI lineage: Eukaryota > Metazoa > Mollusca > Gastropoda > Patellidae > Patella > Patella depressa. The sequence continues at coordinate 55,889,525 of OX419719.1, forward strand.
CTTTGTGATATACTTTGGTTTCTCTCTAATTGCTGATAATGGAGCAAGATAGCTCTCTCTCCCTCTCCTGTATAGATATGAAAAAAAAAATAAAATGTATATTTAATACACACTTTTATATACTCATTATAAACTTAAGACATTTTTTTTGTTGTTTGTTTATTTACAGCCCTTTCTATATCAAAGGTTATGAAAATAATTTGATATTTTATTTGCCAAAACATTAAGGGGTAAAGAAGTTTGTAAGTTCACAGAAAGGTCACATACATATTACAAGCTTACATGCATACAGAAAAAAGATATTAACATTCTATTTGATATACCAGTAGACATATTTTCTGAATGATTCAGGAGATTGAGTCGTATTGCAATTAATTAATAAGGTGTTAACAATTATCATTTGAAATGTTGACAATATTGATTTTGTCATTAAAATCAATGGACATCCATTCTTATATACACATTTCAAGCTGAGAATTGATAAACTAAAACTAGTGACAACTGGCTTGAAATGCTATGTATAGGTCATAGAGGTTACCCATCATGTTTAAATGTTATGACAAAAATCATTTAATTTATGCCATGTCATTTGAATTTTGAATTTATAATTGAATATAAAGTTTAAACTTAAATTTATTCGCTTCTTAAACTTTATTCGGTTCAGTAGACAGGGTAAGCCTACATAGTCAAGCAACCGTAACAGTGAATAACATTTTTGCTATTGAAATTTCAAATGAACTTGAATATTTTTGTTTAAAATTTATGTTGGTTTTGTTTGCATTTATTTTATAACATTATTTTTCCAAGTTAATTTGACTGAATGCTGTGTACTGAAACGAACCCTTGGCAGTTGGAATATGATATAAGAGTAGGCCATAGCGCTGCTGTTTGCGCAAAACTTCCCTCATAGCACACTGTATGGCATATGCCTATCTTCATTATCCCAGTTGAAGCAGAACAGTAGGACGTTAAACCCCATCCCCATTATTGTGGAGGGTATTAAAAAACACAGTTAAAGATTTTTACTGGCAGCTGACAGATGGTGTGTGACTGAGTGCTCGTCATCATAGAGCAGTAGTCAAGTTATCTGGGTACTGGTTTGGTGTTTATACTAGATCTGCACTGTGCTTGACATATGGATGGAGCACAAAATTGCTACAACTAAGTCCACACAAGTGTTCATGTACATGAAGCAAGTCGGATTTTGAAGAACAGCTAGGTGGTTTGAAAATCCAATATCTAAGCAAAATCTGCATGTTAGTTTGATAATGACCTAAGTAATGAACTGATGTGACATTCAGCATGTTGTACATTGACACAACGACTGCTAAAGACCCCTGCGAGCAAGCATATTATTGAAATAAAATTGAACCATATTTTAGCCCCGAAAACCCAATTGCTCTTTCGCTCTATATTCTTTTTATCATAATCAAGTGTATCAGTAGTGAATCTACACAAATTGCAGCGATTTCTGATCATGTGACGGTCTATGTGATCGTTTGGTCATACAAACTAAATATTAAGCGTGCCACATTGACAAAGACCAGAAACTGATCGTATTTTCTCAGATGCTCCCAGTTGCCGGCAAATAGTTGCCTCCAGTTGCAAGGGCCAATGTGCACTGTGCTTTATACTCCTTTCCAGACCTTCCTTGTAGCCAGGGGGTTGGGATGGCCTAGTGGTCTAGAGTGCCGCGCTTCGGTCTCTAGCTGGCACGTCACCCCTGGCTTGCGGCTATGGTTTCAATCCCTGGTGTGAGCGTATGTGGCATGGAGATAGAGGCGCCTTCTCAACCTTGTGGGTTTCCTCCAGGCTCTCCGGTTTCCTCCCACTGCTAAAGACCCCTACGCGCAAGCAAATTATTGAAATAAAATTAAACCATATGTTAGTCCGGAAATGACCTAGTTTGTGTCGAGTGGACGTTAAACTCCATTGTCTCCCTCTCTCTCTCGCCTTGTAGCTATCAACCTCTGCTAATCTACAATTCAACTGTGATTATTCAAGAAAATATAAATATATAGGATTTCTGTCAGTACACATGCAGGAAGAGGTTTTAGTGCAATTTAATCTAAAAAGACCTTTCTGGACTCTTGCTAGATCCCATCTATTTCATACTGTATCATTCTCGCAGATTCACACTAGATGCCATTTATTTCATACTCTGTCATTTCAATACATTAAGTTAGAAAATGGCAAAAACACCATTTTGCAGAATTACTCTGAAAGGTAAAACATCAAGATAATTACCCAGTAGTTAAAAAGAAAGTAGAAGTGAATGAATAAAAAGAAATAAAGAGACAAATGTTAATTATCTATCTATATATATATGTAATGTGTTTATTGTGTTATCTTTCTCTAAATGCCACTCAAAAAAAAAGGCTAATTAGTCTACGCTCCGGAGACCTTTATTTCTATTGGTCGTAAAAATTTGTATTTTTGTCAGAAAAACTACACACATCCAAGTTCTCATAAGTGTAATTTTAAATGCTATTAAGTTTGTTTTTTTCATACTTTAGTGTCCATATTACTATCTATAGCACTGTGTAAGATGTACTTACCTACTGACCTTTACAAAATGTGAAATGTTGAATGTAAAAAATTAAATTCTGTAATAGTATGTAAATGATTTATGTAGGTAAGTAATTATTTTGTGCGTTGGAACATGAAAAAAAAATAAAATTTTTTAAAAATGTTTTCTATAGGCTTTTTTTTTAAAAAGAACACATAGTTCATTTTTATACACAGTATATCTATATAAAATATCTGAACTTTAACAATCATCTATACACTATATTCATATCAATTTATTTTTTGAATAACATGTACCGGTATCTGAAATAGAAATCAATATGAGTTTATAATTTTGGACTAACATGATATATTTTCATTTCTATAACATGCTTGGGTGCACCATGGAGAAATCATAGAGAAATGGTTAGGTAGAAGAGTCTATGCCTTGTCATGTACGAGTATTGGATCACCGAGTTCTGGAAATAAAACCAAGACTATTGAATTATAAACAGAAATTGTTAAACCACGCAGCCGCAAAACCCATATACAGTACGAGGGCTGGCTGAAAAGTTGTAAGCCTATCTTTGAAAGATCGGTACAAAGTCGGTGGTTTCAATTTATTTTTAACATAGTCCACTTTGAGGTGTACACAATTTTGCCAACGATTTTGCAAGGCCTGGATGTTGGTCAGGAATAAATTTTCTTCAATCATCCTAAAAAAAGCTGACATGATCATTATAAGGAAAATTACTATCGACTAGTTCCTTTTTCAATATTCGAAAAAGGGCTGATCCGTGGTTACAAATCTGACCCCAAATTATTAGGATCTGCTTCTAAAAGCTGTAGATTGTAACAGGACATTAAGAATCTGACACGTTTCTGATCCCCTGTTAAGAGTTTTGGTACCCATCTTGCACAAACTTTTATCTTTCCTAACTCATTGGTGATAATGTGCTCAACCCTCTCATGACAGATGCCCACAACACTGACAATATGTCGAGTGGTCAATCGTCAATCAGTCATCACCATGTCATGCGCACGGTAATGTTTTATTGAATGGTTGCTGTTGATAGTCTTCCGGGATGCAGATCATGGGCAAGGCTAGCTTATATTCCACCATCCACTTCTTTTCTGTGGAAAATAAAGGGGCATCTTTCCCTAAAATGGACACCATGTCGTCATGCATCTGCGTTAGCGACTTGGGTTAGTCCTTTCAGTTGCAGGTACCCAATAACTGCTCTATAGCCAGTTTTGTCCATTTCTGGCAATTTTAATGGGCAAGTTCACATGATGGTCTGGTTGCAATTCTTAATTCTATTTTGAATTATTTAAATGTATGCGTGTTAGATCATAAGGTCTGTCATTAAGTCAAAAGGCGCGGTTTCGATTACAAGCTTATACATGACAAGGTGTAGGTTTGCCCATCCAACTCTGTTGGTTTTCTCTGGGTCTTCCTGTTTCCTACTTTTGAATTAAAATTGAACCGTGTTACTCCAAAAATGACCAAGTTTGTGTGGAGTTGATATTGAATTCCTATCTCTCTCTCTCTCTCTCTGATGCCAAACAAAGTATCTAAATATAGGTTTCCAATATCATTGTATTGACTACTGTATTGAAATAAGCAGCATCTTGTGTAAACGGCGGCCATTTCGGATGCCATTTTGAAATTAAGCATGTAAATCACAACTTTAGCCTAAATTTGATGGTAATATTGGTTTTCTTGCATCCGAAAACCTATATTTAGATACTTTGTTTGGCATCATATCATGTGTACTAGCGAAGATATTGGCTTATTGCTGAACGGCGGCCATTTTGGTCGCCATCTTTGATTTTGGACGTTTAGAACGCGGATGGCACCCTATCTTTTTTTTATAAAACTTATGACAGCTTCTTTCAGAATCAACAAAGTTTTCTGCTTTTACCAAAAACATGACACAAAATTAAAAATGAGCCTACACTAAATAGGGATACGTAGGAAGAAAGCTCTGACATTTCCGTTTGTCCAGGAAGTAAAAATATAGGAATTTCTATTTTAGATGTACATATTGTTCACAATACTAAATCACATTCAAGTTCGTTATGTCATAAAAATTATATTCATTTTGTGTTTGGTACTTTTGTTCCTATCGAAATGGCATCTGCAGAAAAAAAGCAGATTATAAATCATCCAATACACAAGAAAATTCAGATTTCACTGACAGGTTATGTTATAAGACTTCCACATAATATTGATCAGAAATTAAAGGAACTAACTGCATTCTAGTGCAAATAGAATATATTGAAAATTTCGGTCAAATGACTTTAATCTGGGCGATTTTATGACTGCTTGAAGATGAAGCGTAACTCATTTATTAACGTAGCAACAATACTTGACAATCAAGACTGAGTCTTGATTATCCAGTTTATTGTTAAATTTCTACATTTCTAAATTTTGCAAATTGAATTTTAGCCATCCAATGGTCTAACGAGTTGATTGTACATGTGTAGGCTCGCCATGTGAATAAATGTCTAAGTGATAGTTTTTATAAAATCTGAAAAACAAAATGAATATCTGAAATAGGCATATGTAACTCTTACATAATGCATCTTTAACAGACAAATATGTTTAATAATTATTCATACAAATCTCACACATCCGAGTTGTGGCCATTACAGTATGTAGTTCACATTATTAGATATCTTTTTATGCTACTGTAAGAATATCAAACACAATATCAAATAGAAGGAAATTCTATATTTTGAATAATTATTAATTTACAGACTTAACTGACATGTCTTAATGACAGGATATATTAATTCTTCTGATTTCATTTATATAGCTAGAACATGATATTGTTAATAGTTTTAGTGTGGTTGTTAACCCCACTAACTGCATTTTCTTTAAGCCACCTCATTTAACCCTGTGCAAAAAAAAATATAATGGCCATTTTGTTGGCATGCTTCAGGTCAAGAGGTCATGACCTTAGATCTTGTGAAGACCTCTAGGAAGAATGAAAGAAAACAATGGAATTAGAATATTGTATTGTTGTAGGGAAGTCAATTGAGACCTTGATTATTTCTATTATTTGAGGCAAAGAAAGAGGGTATTTTGTGTGTACAGGGCAGGTGACAAGATACCAGTCAATAATGCACACATTATTTCTTAATGTCAGGGGATAAAAACGGTAGAAAAAATGCCTGTCTGTGATAAATTGTTTATTTCAACAAAATAAATAAATACTGGCAATATATAGGATCAGTGTCATAGCCCTGAAATAAAAAATAGTTTTATACTATGATTTCATTGAAATATGGCTGTTTATTGTCAGCTCCCCTGTCTCTTCCGGGATTCCATTCTAGAGGTAAAGGTTACCTTTGAAATTATAGCCATAAAATGGATGAAATGAAAAATATTTTTAATACACTTTTTAAATATGGCCATTTATTGTCAGCACCCTTTTCTGTCCAGGATTCTATTCTAGAACTAAAGGTTACCAATGAAATTACACATACTTGAGGAACAATAGTTACCCTTACACTCACTAGAGCATTTGTACTAAGGGACCCTATTAAAAATCCTATTTTTCAGCACCAATTTACTCGACAAACTCTTGATTAGCCTATTGCTTCAAAGATTAATATCTTCATGGTGTCACTGATCATCTTGATTATTTAATATTTACTTAAGAAAGCAAAATTAAAATATCAAAGTAAGATAATCTTCTGGCTTGGATTCAATCGTGTTAAACTGAGCTTCAACAAATGATTACGGTAAAATTCTGCTCTATAATCGTCTGCAGTGGATGATGAATGTTAACAAAGTTTCAATGCATCATATATATGCCTTTGTAAATACTGAATGGAATGGAATTATATTTGTAATGATATTCAATTTAGAGATTCAACTATCAGAATGGGGTTTAATGCCTTTCTTTTCTGTATTTGAATGATCTGATAAACTGATTTATTAGCTTGGATTAATAATTGTCCGTCGAAAAGTAATTGTAAAGAAAAAAAGTCGTATTAAAACATTATAATAAAATTGATTAAATCAGTAAAACTGTATTACTTATAATATACTTGCAATGTATACTATGAAAATTTGCTTGGACCCTCCATCCTAAAACTTGAGTCTTATGACTTGAAATCAATGTGTTGTTTCTGTTAGTGCCAGAAAGAAACCCATCAAATGTTAAGAACTCTGATTATTACTACATGAGTTGTTGGTCCTGATCATTTTCTTAATGCTCCAGTTACTAGAATAACAATTCAAAAACCGTTATAATATATGGGCTGTATTGAAGACTTAATCTTCTGTGGGCATGTTTGGACATATTTTGTTGTTGCATGGCAACCCATCTTTACAATAAATGATTTTCTTTAATCTTTTTAACAAATTTTTCCAATTATAACATTAATACCTGTTAAAGTTTTTTCCTCTGTGGGTCTTAATGTCATCTTCCACCACCATTGATATTGCAGACACACCTGTTCACTAAAGTGTGTAATTTGTGTATTTATTGTGAATTATTATTTCTAGAAATAGGAAAAAACAAAGCCTAATACTTTCCAAATTAGATATACAGATTGCCAATTTTGGGAAGAAATCCATCAATCAAGTAATATATATATCTCTATATGAAGTAATATGTTGATCAAAAAAGTCTTCTTCTGGTAAATTTGTTATGATTTATATTCTTTGATGTGAATAATCTGATGATGATTTTTAATTTGACAAGAGATTCTGAGACTCCATAATCTCAAATTTTTTTCATGATTGTACAGAGAGCTTCAGTATTCGTCAGTTTTATTTAACTGTCTATGTAATAAGGTTTAGGCTCGGATACGGACAAAAAATCAATACCAGATCAATTGAGATAACCTGGCAATAATTTTCTTGTACTCTAGTCTAGGATATATTATATAGACCATACGTCTCAGTGTACTCTTACTCAATTCATTAGGGAGACTAGATGACCGAATGGTTAGTACGTGCGTGTTGTATCATAAGGTCGGTTATTTAGTCACTGGCTTAAAATAGACTTTTATGTCATTCAGGAAGATAACTCACTAGCTGGATGACAGCATGTTTAAACCCACGCGTTCCAAATGCCAGATTTTAAAAAAAAACATTTTCGAATACAAGTAGAGAACTGCAGAGGTTTTTAAAACTTGTTTATTTGACCAAAGTTATGCTGTCTTAACGATCGCTGCTATTTTTAAACCTGGGGATTTGATGGCCGAATGGTTAGCGCTGCATCATAAGGTCTGTCATTGAGTCAACTGGCCTGGTTTCGAATCAGAGGTTGTAGTTGACAAGGAGTAGAGAAGAGTCACCTGTACAACATCATGCAAGCGAATTATTGAAAATAAATTAAACCTTATGTTAGTCCTTTCAGTTAGTAAGACGTTGGATCTTTAACCTGGAGGTTCTGTGTTTGATCCATATGTTGACCGAGTAAGTTCATCGGGATCTTCCAGTGTGGTTGCCCCTTGTCAGAAGGGCAGGCAGGACGGAGAACCTTCATGAGACAATGTATAGTCATTTGGATGGTACGAAAAAATAGATCCTGTGTATGCATTGGAATGCACTTAAAGAACCCTTGACTGTTGGAATTCGATACAAGACTAGGCCATAGTGCTGCTATCCAAGCTAAATTTCCATGATGTATCCCCACTTCATTAGCTCATTAAGTTTCAATACAGCCATATGTGTCAAGATAGCATAGGGCAATCAGCAACATATTCCTGGGGCCTATCTCACAAAATTTTAACTAAGATAAGATCTGAATTTTAGTTATTTGATTGGACAATATTAGATTGATTTTAGTTCTTAGCCAATCAAAATTGAAGTATCTGCTAAAATTTGGATTTTATCTTTAGTTAAAATTTCGTGAAACAGGGCCCTGGAAGATGGAAACAATAAACAATGGTTTGTCATGTAGTCAAGTGTCATGGTTTTAATCTCAGGCTTCTTTCTTTGTAGAGTTTGCATTCCTCACTCTACGTGCACCAACGTGCAAGTGAATTATTGAATCCAACTTATCATATGTTAGTTACAAATTCCTGGCTTGTACGTTGCCTGTCAAACCTTGTGCTTTCTTATCTGTTTACTATCCAGATGCTAGAAATAAAATTGAACCATATGTTAGTCCGAAAATGACCTAGTTAGTTGTGTCAAGTGGACATTAAACCCCTTTTTTCTCTCTTTGATATATATGGACTAAATTGAATTGAAATATGATAATTATACCGGTACAACATTTTGGTCTAATGCCACCACCAAACAATGCACATCTCAGATTTAGATAGATTCGAAAATCAATCTTGGTAAAAACTATACAGGGAACATCTGAGGACAAGTTTACCCCAGCGAGAGTTAGTTGTTTTTTTTGATATATTTCAAGTTATTAGAGTGCAAACATTTGACATTGCAAGAACAATTTGACATAACAACAATAAACACTGATTATTTGAGATAGCGATTCACAAGTTTTTGTGTTATGTTGAATACGTCTTTATGTAATGTCAGATCTAAATATTAAGACCACCTGCAGATTTTCTCAGTCACAAGATGTAAACAGGGTTAGGGGCAGTTAGGGCATATGATTATTGCCGAGGATTGTTGGTTAGGGTTAGGGTAGAATATGCAATATATCCCATTATGTAAAGGAAGCCATATGACCTCATACAGATTTGACATGTTCTTGACCTAAAATGTTTCATAAACAGTTGTTGAAATTAGGGTAATATGGTGTAGGCAGGTCACATGATAAGCAAATCAATATATTTCTCATACATATTTTCTGTATAGCTTTTTAATATACAACACAAATCTAACAGTAGGCCTTTTTTAGCCTCAGGTAAAGAATCTGTAACGGATGACATTTTACTGTGTTCGCACTGTCAAGGATAGGTCTACAATAGTCTGAAGTAGTCTGAAGTGGCCCTCCTTGTGAGTAATATTGAGTAACTAAAAAAGCTATGATGGCCTAGAGTAGCATCTAATTGTCTTGTGTTTGGTGCATATTTCTATATATAAATATAATGATAAATATCATACAAGGCCTGTGGTCGTCTGTTGTCTACCATTATCTAATAATATGTGAACTCATCTTGCGGCTGGAATGAGCACACCTCCAGCTCCAATCGTTATAATGAACATGTATAGCATAGGTTTATTTTACTAATTGACCCGCCTTCCCATAGAATTCTAATTAACGCCAATCTCGCTTTGGCTCAGTTGGGCTGATATTCTGGCAGCCAGCCAGAATCTATAGCCGTGGGTCATTCTGACCTGGTCAAGCCAAATGTCAGCCATAGTGATGTTGTGTATAAAATCAATTATTATCAGCAGTAAGTTGGTGTTAACTTCATAAACACACCAAACTCACTTCAAAAAACACAGTTCTTGCATGCAACAGTGTGGCCATTGAGTGTAGTTTGCAGTCAGCAAGCAGCAAGCAGAAGGTCATGGGATTTCATGTGCAGAGATCTGTTAACAGGTTTATTAACAGTATGACCGGTGGTTGACCACTGTACTGTAAAACTCTTCCTATTTCAATCATTAATAAATAGAAGCGATAGTCACACAGTCCAAATGAATAAAGTTAACAAACATTGATTAGGTGATTTTAATACTAACATGGCATAGTTGCTTGATCAAACTGAATGAAGTTCAGGAGAATTTTGCCACAGCATCTGCTTTTTATTAAATCTTGTTTTCTTGTTATAAAGTTACTTAAAGGGTGTTGCTTAATACAGATCGTGTATATTTGAAACAAATATATAGAGGATATTTGTCGTTTTAGAGTGAGTAACATATTTTATTTCATCAAGAAGCAAGAAAACTTGTATTTTCACGAATGCGTAGCATGAGTGAAAATATAAACGTTTTCTTGCTTAGAGAAAATGACAAATGTTCTATTTATTTTATGATTTAAAATCATTTTAGGTAAAACAACATGGATTACTTTGCTAGCCAGTGGAATAACACTTTTATTTCACTGATAAAACATGGTATTCCACTACTGATCATAAAATAAAGCAGACTATTTCTATTCCTTATGGCCTACATATTTCAGACATTTGTCTTTGCCAGAAAAACAAATATTTCTCTAATTTCTCAGCCAAATCAGATGCATTTCACGAAGCAAAAATTCTCCATAATTTATCTGGCAAATGTAGATATTTACGGTATATATAACAAGCATAAGTAACAAGTTCATACCCAGTAGGATATTTTGGGAGAGAGATAACAATATTGTGAGAAAAACAGTTTATCATTAATATCCAAACAAATTTCTAATAAAAATATACACCAAGAAAAGTGTGTTTTGAACACTAAAAACTATGTCCCTCTCTAATTAAGTAGCGTTGACGATCTCTTGACCCTTTCAATTGGCAATTGGAGCAGGTTGGTAGATAAATGTGTTTTTAATGGTAGAAAAAGGCCCAGGAATGAACAATGGATGTTTGTTTTCTAGTGTTTTACTGTTAAAAGAGAGTGCATTGAAGTAAAGGTCATCTTGCGCGTAATCTGTTATAAAATATGTATTGGTGAAATCAAAGGTGATTGCTCGCTGGTTCTTTACGAAGAATCAAATGTCATTGTCAATTAATACCTGTGTGTTTGATGTCCTGGTTATCATTTATTTATATTTATAAAACTGAAGATGGGGGGAGGGGGGCAATATGATAAACTCTGATAAACTCTCTTTTAAAATAAATATTAACAGAAAGCAGATGGAAGCTCTTTGTGGTTTCACTGGCTTAAAATAGACTTTTATGTCATTCAGGGAGATAACTTATTGCTAGCTGGATGACAACATTTTTAAACCCACACGTTCTAAATGCCAGCTTTTAAAAAATACCTTCTTGAAAACAAGTAGAGAAGTGGGGTTTTTAAAACTTGTTTATTTGACCCATCTTTGCAAAGTTAAGCTGTTTTAAGGATTGTGCTATTTTTAAACTTGGGGGTTGGATGGCCAAATGTTTAGCGCTGCATCATCATAAGATCTGTCATTGAGTCAAGTGGCATAGTTTTGATTCCCCAACTGTACATGACAATGAGTAGGGCATGTCCAACCTCTTGGGTTTCCTCCGAGTAATCCGGTCTTCTTCATGCTGCTAAAGTCCCTTATGTGCAAGCGATTTATTGAAATAAAATCAAATCATATGTTGGCTCTGAAATGACCTCGTTTGACATTTTTAAACCACTTTAACTTAAGCGTTTGAATTGTGACGAAATGGCATGAACAGAGGGGGGGGGGGAGATTGTAAGATTTTCAGATGATATTACTCTGGTGCACATCTTGCTGTTTTGTCTGCCAATATCCTATAATCATATTTGGCCACTGTTCTCATGTCTTTTGTGTCTCCTAAAGAGAAATTTTAAAAAATACATTTTTTTAAAACACTACTTTAGTTTTACCTCTGGTATGGAAATGTAGATCAGGGACGGATCCAGGAATTTTTGCAGGAGGAGGTTTGTCATGCTTCTGTTACAAAAATCTGCCATCATCGTCTCTAAATTACATAGGCATACATACAAATTGAGCTTTTTTTTAAACAGAGAAATCATTTTTATACTGATGTAGGATCACTTTGTGATGTAATTTCATTGATGCAAGGCATTATTTTTTTTTATGTAGCTGAGCAGGGGGGGGGGGGGGGATTTGGACACCCCCCCCCCCCCTCTGGATCCGCCCCTGTAGATCTGTACAGACTGGAAAATGCAAATATTCATTCACTAATGTGGAATGTCAGTGCAACAGTGTTTCATTTACATAATCTAAACACAACTTTAGATTGTCGCAGTATCTCATGTTAATGTACATCTATACAGAATGAAAAAATGCAATATATTAATTCACTAATGGGGAATGTCATTCAACAGTGCTTCATTTACATAATCTATATTTTAATACATTAAATAAAGGTTTGTTATGCAGATGTTAGCATGGGTAATATTACTTGAAATTTATTGATGTAACAGAATGCTGGTTTAAAACGCTGTGCAATTTATCATAATTGAAAAGAAATCAGTTTATTTTTATTAACATGACTATCTTTAATGGTGTTGTGAAATTTAGGCAACCGTTAGTATGGTTGTTGTTACATAATTAGAATTATTATGCACACAAACATTCGGTCAGGTGATGATGACATAGTGTTTAATTGATTCCTTTGAAACTAATCTGCACCAGAAAAAACAAATGTTAAATGTATATCTGCAAGTGACATGCATAAGGCAGGGTATTCTTTTTTCTTCCAGAACACATGATACCCCTGTTTATTCATTTTGGAATATCACATATATCTGAAAAATTTGATGGTACACTTTTATTATTAATTGAAAATCGGTATAAGACGGAAGATTTACAAACAAGTATATTAGATATATGATGTAGACTACCACCTTCATTCAAAGAATTTGTGAATTTGAAATGCATTTTGGCTTGAAATTAATTGTTTTCTCTATGGAAACTGAATATTTTATAATATCATTCGCATTATTTATGGTATTGTGGTGTGTCAAAAGGTGAGAGAAGATGATGTAATTGTGAACTATTGTAATATAATTTCTATGTGTGTTACATGGTTATCCTCAACTTGAACCCATTCATACATTTCTGTCCAGTAAGAGTAGCTTATAATAAACTGACAGATTCCTGATTAGTTTTACTTAAGAAAAGTTAATCAGTCACAACTGATAAAATCAGTCATCCGTTAAAACTCTATATGTAACCATATAATGCATTTGCATTTTCTTATATCTTTCTCCCCTAATCTGAAGTGTTTAATTGTTGGCCAGAGGCTAGCATTCCCAACAGATACATTGGGGTTATGTGAGGGTAAAGCTGGCCGAGGTTACTTAAGGTGAACCAGAGTTCATACCTAGGTCATCTGGCTATTAATAGCGGCTCACTGCCAACATGCAGCAGAAAGCTGTGGTGACCACACGATGACCCTGGTAAAGCTGGGTCATTACAATAGTAGTATATGTCAAAAAATCGGGGTGAAAAGTAGCTGGCACATTTTACATGTTAATACTTTAAGTGGAGAGAGAATTTAACCAATATTGTGTTTTTACCCGTCATATGTGTTTTATATTTGGAGCATATCAGATGTATATTTTTATGAATGAATGTGAATATTGGAATACTATACACAACCATCATACATATCTATTGGATATACTAAAATATATTAAACCTTAATTACCTTTGAATTTACATTGCCTGGGATTATATTGGATATTTAGCACACTTATTAAACTCGTAAGTTTATTTTAATTCATTATAACCTGTTCGTCAAACTTCATGCACATTTAGACTTAACGTTTCAATTAAAGTTTGATGCATATTCATTTGTTATTTTCTATGAATGTGCAAAAAGTTCAATTAAGACTCTTTGTTTATAGGATCTGTAGTTCCCTCCATTAACAAATTCTAGCACCTTTTAATGGGTACTACATTGGTGTATATATAGAATGTACATATAGGCCATGAGATTAAGTCATACAAACAATGGCTGATACTTTTGTGTAAGTTAGTAAGTTATATAATGTTTAGTAGTTTTGTGATCATTTCTGAATGGCTTTTTATCTTAATAAGAAAGAATGCGTATCCCGTAATATCTATAATTTACTTTCAATTTATGGTCATTGTTCAGATAAGTGACATAAATAAGCCTATCAATTTTCAACAATCTCAGTTAATTACATTTAGAGTTAGAGTTACATGTATGGCCCATGTTCACTTTATATAGAATCTTATCATTTTGGGTTAGAATCAACTTTACATTCACAAGATTATTAATGATCATATTCTTGTTCATTGATTTGTAATGTTATAACCTACTTGCACTTTTTATTGTACAGCGTTCCAGCTGTGGCAAACTGTTACTACATTAACAAAACAATTCGAACGAGGCATGTTAAACATTTATGTGTAGGGCTACAGCTTTTGATTACATTTGTTAATTTTGTCGATAAAGGTTTTAGGTCTGGCTATATTGTTTCTTCTTGCTGAAATTGAGCTTCTGTTAAATGTGTCTATATTGTTATGGGATATTGCCAGATATCGCAGATGCCATTAAGAGAGAAGCTGATCTTTAAAGCAGTAAGTGTCCCACCCAATGATAGTAAATGATTTTGAGTTATTATTTTGTGCACAATCCTATCTAAGTTAATGCTGATGGTGCATTTAGATTTGCACTTATCACAGGACAAAACTCAGTTAAAGTTAAAAATCAGTCAATGAAAGATGAGTCTCCTACTGTTTCTTGAAACAGTCAAAGAGTTTTTGAATTCATTATGAATTTCATAGGTTTGATACAGTGTATGAGAAGCATCTATGGACGAAAGACTTTAAAGGGCACGCATTTGTGGATGGATTGGATTTTTACGTCTAATATACCATTCAAACACTTAAAATCTCTGAATGATTATGAATGTTCAGTCTGTAAAAAGAATTTCAGTCTGAAAAATGGTTCAGTTCCATTCAGTATTTATAAAGATATGACGAATTAGAAAATTTGTGTATATAGGATTCATAGTCAATACAAGCCAGTGGGTTTCACTGAAAGTATTTGATACAATGCTTTCTTATCCAGCTGAGGTTGGGTGGCTTACATCAGTGTGCAAGCTCGAATAAAGTTAGGGGTCAGAACCCAAAATACCTGAAAAATGTTCAGGTTTATAGATGGTGGTGGCAGTCTTCTGGAGTCCAGACTAAATGTTTTAATCCATAGTCAATTTAGTACAAATTTGTGGTATTCATCAGGTCTATCATTGAGTCATGTGGCGTGGTTTCGAATCCACACCTGAACATGACAAGGAGTAGCGTCACCTGTCTAAGCTTGTGGGTTTTTCTCCGGGTCTTCGATTTCCCCCTGCATCTATACACGCAAGTGAATTATTGAAACAAATTGAATTATATCGTGGTCCCAAAATGACCCATTTGGTGTTGAGTGGGCGTTAAACCCCAATTCTCTCCCTCTCTGTATACGATTGACTGCAAATCGGGAGATTATCTACCGTTGATATTTTAATTCATTTTTTCGTACATAAAATTGAAATAATTAATTGAGTTCCATTTTGCATGGATTTAGTCATGGAATATTTGATATCTCACAGTTTAAAATCCCCACCACTCAACCAGTCTGTGATCAAGCATTTTTTAAAGGCTAGCTGAACTTCTAACCAGCAAGTTCAAAGTACATGTAGTGAAGCTGATTTGGCTTATAATACATGTTGTGTGAAAGCTACACTCCCTTGGCTTAAAAATGCTGGCATTTTTAAACTAGCTTATATCTAAGGTACATGATATAAGCGTCTGAACGACTATTGTGTCAAATTAGTTTTAAATGCTCAGTGTGAGCTGAAAGATATTTTGGTTTTAAAATTAAACTTGTAATCATGTGTACGCATTGTCAGTTGGAAAATATCAATGATTTATCATTTCAAATTTGAAAAATGTTTGTTTGAATGTTACTAGCTTAGTTTGTGTCCTAGACTTATTTCTTTTTGAAATCATGCCCTACTGCAAGGCTCCGTTTTATTTACTTCTGCTACATGGCTAATACCACCCAGCAGTGATGCTTATTAAAACTGTCAACATTTTATTTTAAGTGAGTATTGATATTTTTGTTGTCGTAAGATAGACAAAAATACCTTATGTGTGTGTATACCATGGAAATTTTACTGTAGCGCAGTTTATAAATTGTGCTTGGAACTGATCATAACATGACGTTAATAACTCAAACAAAAAGGTTTTATTAAAGATTTTCAATATTACAGGTCTAGTAGTCCACGTGTCCTAATCCGACCTTGTCTTACTGTCATGGATATCAAATGCCCTGAAGACAAAAGTTAAATCTACACGCAGCTTGACCTATATATACAGTGTTTAACTGACCATTGGCTCATAGTGTGTAATAATGACCTAAATATAGTAGTATTTACTCTTCTGGTGTTTTCACAGAATACCCCATGTTAGTTTAGGGATGTCAAGATTTAACTAGTGAGGTGAACAGCCGGTCAAACGTGGAGGTCAAAATTAGTGTGCATTTACCTTAATATTTACCCACCCTTTGTTTTAAGATGAATATTTCCTGTAAGATTTTATTTAACAAATATTTAGAGATTTGAATATCAACCAGTAGTTAGGGTTTTTTTTTTAATACAAAGGGGATTAATAGAATATAAATTGCTCTCATAATTTTCATCTTCCTGATGGATCTAACTAGATTAAGTTTGGTGTATGAGTCTATTAGCATTACTTTTGTAAAAGAATACACTTTATTTCTCCTCTTCTAGAAGGTATTTGACATTTTATATCTTCAATAACAGGTTAATAGCAGAAAAGTTAGAATAACTTATTGTGTGTGTTTCTCGTGGATTATATATTTCACAGATAATGTGTTTAGAATCTAATTTCTGTAAATATGGTATTCAGCGATTTAATAATAAGATGTGGGATTATAGTTAAAAGACCATTAATTTTTCCAGTCATAAAAAATAAAAATAAATTTGAGTGGTGAAGTAGAAATTAAAACAAACCTTAAAGGATATGATAGGCCTACTAAAAAAAATAATTTTCTTTGTTATAGATAACATCTATACCATTACTTTGAAAGCAGAAAATTACCCTTAAAGGAAGGGGAGTTTTAAAAGAACTTCAAAGATTCATAGTGCAAACTTCTTGTATGGGTATCGGTTCTGCTTCACATGTAGTGTGGTTCAATTCCTTGTTGTCAATCATTAATTATTGTGGCCATTCCTTTTTTGTGTCAGCAAGATCACAGACTGTGTTTTAAACTTTGATAGTCAGATTTTTTTCTGTAAACCATGGGTTACAAGGGAAACCTTTAAAGCGGCAAGTTTGAGAGTTTCCACATGGAACCTTTAAGGATGTAATAGCATTAAATCTTTAAAGTAGCTAATCTCTGACATTAAAAACACAAATTAGAATTAATATTCATCCACTGTAGCAGTGGAAGGAAACTGGAGGACCCAGAGAAAACCCATGAGATGGGACAGATGACTCTACATCTTGTCACATACAAACTGGGAACCACAACCATGCCACTTAACTCAATGACAGACACTATTATGACTAAAATCCATGTTTTAAACCACTCCCCCACTAATATTTGAGACACAATGAATATTTTAAAATCAGCGATATTCTCTATGGTCTTGAGGGGGGTTGGGATGGCCTAGTGGTCTAGAGTGCCGCGCTTCGACCTCTAGCTGGCCGGTCACCTCTGGCTCGTGGCTGTGGTTTCGAGCCCTGGTGTGAGCGTATGTGGCTTGGAGATAGGGGCGCCTTCTCAACCTCGTGGGTTTCCTCCGAGCACTCCGGTTTCCTCCCACTGCTAAAGACCCCTATGCACAAGCGAATTATTGAAATAAAATAAAACCATATGTTAGTCCTAAAATGACCTAGTTTGTGTCGAGTGGACGTTAAACCCAATTTCTCTCTCTCTCTCTCTCTCTCTATGGTCTTGTGGCACCTTAACAAACCGGGCAAAACTTTAATGCAAAAGTGAAATGTCAAACCTTACTGGACTAACCTGACACAAACGAGCTGCAAATCAATTTGAATTGCTCACATATTTTACAGAACGTAAATGATTAGACATTATAAAAAAACAAATATGCATTCATATTACATCAATATGTGCTTTTCGACACTTTTGCGTCCATTTTAGGTCCCAAAGGATTAAGAGTTAACTCCTTTAAAGGGATAGGTGTATTATCTAATTGGATTATACACTGCATGGGTGCTAAATAATGAATGAATGGGGTTTAATATTCTGCTTTCTGTATCTACCGAGCAAACTACAGTGTGCTATGATGGATGAGGGGTTGGATGGCCTGCCATTGAGTCAACTGCCGTGGTTTCGAATCACTGGTTGTACGTGACAAGGAGTAGGGTCGCCTGTCCAACCTCATGGATTTTCTCTGGGTACTCCAGTTTCCTCCCACTGCTAAAGACCCCTACGTCTCTCTCTCGCTATGATGGACAATTTGTCCTGACTTCAATGGACAAAAGATGCTTTGTAAGTCATAAAGTATAAACTAGAATTCGAGAGAGAGAGAGAGAAATGGGGTTTAACGTCCACTCAACACAAACTAGGTCATTTCGTGACTAACATATGGTTTAATTTTATTTCAATGATTCGCTTGCGCGTAGGGGTCTTTATCAGTGGGAGGAAACCGAAGTGTCCGGAGGAAAACAAGAGGTTGAGAAGGCGCCCCTATCTCCATGCTATATACGCTCACACCAGGGCTCGAAACCACAGCCGCAAGCCAGAGGTGACCGTCCAGCTAGAGGTCGAAGCACGGCACTCTTGACCACTTGGCCATCCCAACCCCCCAACAAGAATTCGAAAATATGCGAATATGCTGTATTGATATTGACAAATTCAAACTTGTGCACTCCAACCATTTTTATACGCCCACATGGAAATGTGGTCGTATATTGCCGTCGCCCCCGTCCGTCCGTCCGTCCGTCCGTCCGTCCGTCGTCCACAATTTCTTGTGAACGCTCTAGAGGCTAAAGTTAATATCCGATTGACTTGAAATTTATACATGGTGTTTAAGGTCGTGAGACGAAGAAGCCTATTGATTTTCAGCGATATCCGATAATTACTACCAGAGTTATGACCCTTGATCACTTTGAAAAATCTTGTGAACGCTCTAGAGGCTATAGTTAATATCCGATTGACTTTAAATTTATACACAGTGTTTAAGGTCAGGAGACGAAGAAGCCTATTGATTTTCGGTGATATCTGATAATTACTGCCAGAGTTATGACCCTTGATCACTTTGAAAAATCTTGTGAACGCTTTAGAGGCTAAAGTTAATATCCAATTGACTTTAAATTTATACACAGTGGTTAAGGTAGTGAGACGAAGAAGCCTATTGATTTTCAGCGATATCCGATAATTACTACCAGAGTTATGACCCTTGATCACTTTGAAAAATCTTGTGAACGCTCTAGAGGCTATAGTTAATATCCGATTGACTGTAAATTTATACACAGTGTTTAAGGTCAGGAGACGAAGAAGCCTATTGATTTTCGGTGATATCTGATAATTACTGCCAGAGTTATGACCCTTGATCACCTCGAAAAATCTTGTGAACGCTTTAGAGGCTAAAGTTAATATCCGATTGACTTTAAATTTATACACAGTGGTTAAGGTCGTGAGACGAAGAAGCCTATTGATTTTCAGTGATATCCGATAATTACTACCAGAGTTATGACCCTTGATCACTTTGAAAAATCTTGTGAACGCTCTAGAGGCTAAAGTTAATATCCGATTGACTTTAAATTTATACACAGTGTGTAAGGTCATGATAAGAAGAAGCCTGTTGATTTTCAGCAATATCCGATAATTCCTGCCCGAGTTATTACCCTTGATCACTTTGAAAAATCTTGTGAACGCTCTAGAGGCTAAAGTTAATATCCGATTGACTTTAAATTTATACACAGTGTTTAGGGTCATGATACGAAGAATCCTATTTGATTTTCAGTGATATCTGATAATTTCTGGCAGTTGATCACTTTGAAATATCTTGTGGACAAAGGCCTTGAGACAAACCATCAAAACTATTCTAATCATTTCTGATAATTATTTAATGGGCTATTACTCGTAATAAGATTATCATGTGTTGTAAATGTTCTCCTTACTGATAAAAGAAACAATATGCGACAACCCTTGTTGACTGCCCGGACGACTTAGCTGTTGTGGGCGTATGTTTCGTTGCCTGGCAACCTATCTTTATTTTTGTTTTACTGTTTTTGTTGGTCAAAACTGACCATTAATTAATTCAGGTGTTTGAATTAATTGTGATAAACTTCTGTTAATCATACAAATATTGATATATGAATTTATGCAGTTTATTTATTATTTTGAAAAGTAAACACAGCCGCATTTGTACCCAAACATTTGCAGACTGTAGTTTGTTTGGTTAAATTTGATCTAGCCAACTGTAGGCTACTAGCCATTGAAACACATTGCTTCGTTTGGGTTTTTCCACTTTCAGAAGCGTTAATAGACCTTCTTGAAGCTATGACAATTCGGCCAAATATGCTATGGCAAATTCCAGCGAATGACAGGAAAATCCCACAGTAAGAGCTGTAATTCCACATCAATTTTATTTCATCCACGTAAATGGCACTTTGCCAATCAAGAATTTAGTCAAGATAACATTCTTGGTGATCGAAAGGCTGAAAGGTTAATTGGAAAAACTTGACTAACTGTATGAATAGTCAAACGATATTATACAAAAACACAAATACTTATTGTAAAAATTAATTGTCACATTTTGTTCAGCATTATTTCAGCATTATAATTTGCATATTATGGCATATTGCTTTAAGGAACTAAATATTTATTTATAATTATGGTACAATATAACAAGTTAGCTGCTGATTTGCCATAAGACATTATTGCATTTCATTTATTTAGAATTAGTTTATAGGTAAAAAATATTGCCTAGTTTAGTCAAAATCACAGAAAATTTAAATGATGAATAACAGTATTCATCAATCGCATTTTATAAAATTGATTACTAACATATGTTAGAACTCCAGAACAATATCTGTGAGGAAAAATAATTTTTGTAGATTTCCCCACATTACTAATAAAATATAATGAAACTGTATTATTCATAAAATCACTATCAAATAGTTACAGATTGTATTGTAGGCTTATAATAACTACAAAAATATAATTAAATACCAGAGGACATTTGACTCCACCCTCATGCAAGGCCCATGTATATATAACTTTACCAATGTCAAAAATATTTATAATACAGTAAACAGGATATAATCATTGTCAAGGTTGTAATGTGGGCATTGTGACCTGCTGGATGTATTCAAGCAACATAAGTCAGAATGTTCTACTCTGTGTAATTCAACAAGGACATTATGCATGTTACAAACAATGCCTTATCTACTATTGTTGCATACAAAACACATCAGTCAATACATGAAAAACACAGACACGTTGGGAACAGAAATATACTGCAATAGTTTACATGCATCCCTGATTTCAGGGGCGTTTTAAGGTTTATCATTGCGGGGGTCATACTATTTTGAGGGCCCTCTCTGTGGGGGAGGGGGGTCTTGATTAAAATGATTTTCATGCCAATGCAATGACTGCATTCTCATTCAGTGTGGATCCAGCAGTAATAGAGTATAGAAAACGATTGCCTTAGACTTGGGGGTGCCCCTTCCCTTGACCAGAGGGGCCCTTTTGTCAGACGCGGAGGCCCCTTTGTCTGCCTTTAGTGCCCTCCCTAACTAGGGTCCATTTTCATTTTTTTCATCAGTTTTAGCATTTTCCTCCTGTTTTATTTTTATTGTGGTCGTCTGTCTGTGCATCTGCAGATCCGTCGTCCACAATTGCTTGTGAACACTCTAGAGGCTAAAGTTAACATCCAATTGACTTTAAATTTATACAGAGTTTTTAAAGTCATGAGACGAAGAAGTCTATTGATTTTCAGTGATATCGATAATTACTGCCAGAGTTATGACCCTTGATCACTTTGAAAAATCTTGTGAACGCTCTAGCGGCTAAAGTTGATGTCCGATTGACATTAAATCTATACACAGTGTTTCAGGTCATGAGACGAAGAAGCCTATTGATTTTCAGCAATATCCAATAATTGCTGCCAGAGTTATGACCTTTGATCACTTTGGAAAAATCGTCCGATTGACATCATATTGATACACAGCGTTTAAGGTCTATATAGTGATTTTTGATGAATTTTGATAAATGAATAGCTTAATCCATGATATTAAATGTTTCGTGCACTAAACGTTAGCATGAGGCAGAACTTTATAAAAACCAAACAAATTGTTATGATTTTCTGTGAGTTGTTACTCAAAATCAGATTTTAGTGTATTATAAATGTTTTTTTTTCCGAAAAAAGTAAAAATATGTGACAACTCTTGTTGACGGCCCAGATGATTAAGCTGCTGTGGGCATATGTTTCGTTGCCTGGCAACCTATCTTTTCAACTTCTTTGGCTCCTGATTTTAAAAAATTTAAAATATATTACACTGATATTATAGTTGATTTCAAAAGGTTGTGGACACTCTAGAGATCATATTTTTTTCAGATTTGTGTTTATATCCCAAAGACCAGATTGTAACTTCATGAAAAGATTAGCTTTTATATGAAACTCTGTGTAACCAATAATTGTATATGGTTTTTTTTTTCTATTACAGGTTTTACAGTCAAGAAAAAAATTATCAGTAAAGAATGGGTCTGTAGCTAAATAGAAAAGAACAAGTTTAAACAATCATGGGAACTCCTTAACTGCAACAAACATGCCCCCACCTAAAAAACCGAAAAATGGCCCAACCACCGTGGAACAGTTCCTCTCCCGTGAGGAACTTAAGAATATGACAGCAAAGAAGGAAAAACTACAGACCCAGTCTTCTAATGGAACGAGCAGTTCATCAGATGTGGAGGCCCAAAAATCTCCAAACAGCCCACTGCCAGAACAGGGAAACTCAGGTCCTCATCAAGCAGCTACTGGTAATGGAGACAGTAATCAGAACAGTCATAAAATACTGAGAAAAATATTCACAGCCCAGCAAGAAGCAACTGTTTCAACTGTACATAGATCTCTTTCATCTTCAAGCGATGAACCAGCATATGAAAGGGATTTAACCGAAATTAAAATAGAATATGACAATGATTATGAAACACACAAAGAATCTGCAGCTACTACTGTCTCTGTGCCTTTGACAGGGAACAACTCAACTACCCCAAAACGAAATGGTAAGATGAAAACCATGGCAGCAGTTCAGTACCTCAAGCCACAGGATAAATCATCTCCTGGACAAATCAAGGAACATTTTGACACCAAACAAACGGGTCACACAGAAATCAGTCGAACAATCCTCACAACCGATCACCTCCGCATCTATGATCAGTCTGTTGTCCGTCTACCTCTTTCAGATACCTCAGTATCCCAGCCAAGTACCTCATCCTTATATTCAGAAATGGCTGTGCCCAATCTACCTCCTTACAGTTACCCAACAGCAGTACAGCCTGCAGTCAACAATGAACCTTTTGATTTGTCGGTCAAGAAAAACAGCATCCTGGAAATGATGCAAAATTCAAAAGTTACCCTCAGTAGATCCGATCAGTTCGGAGACATTATGCCACGGGTTGGAATTCTACCTCAGGGACCGGGTAAGATGACGCCGGCCACATTATCTCTATCTCAAGCTCTTTACCTCACAGGCAGCTCGGCCAAATCAGCCAGCAGCAGCATCTCCCCTGTCACAGGGGCACATCTCAGGGAAGTCAGGGGCTCAGATGTTCTTAATGCGAATCCTCATCGAGTTGTCAACCTTTTAACCACTCGAATCCTTTCGCCAGAAGATTATCCGGTGTCTACTATCATTGCTGCTCGATCTAATAATTCAAGAGACAGCCCATTTTCAGGGCATGAGAGCTTACAAGAGATACAATATGGGTGAGTTTTATTAGAAAAGTTCTAGTTTTTGAAATAATCAGTTTATATTTTATATCCAAAATAGTGTTGTATTTGGTACATGTTAACCTGGTAATGTTATTACACATAACTTTTTATGCACTTGAATTGAAATGTGGTTGTACATTGTCGTCACCCCAGTCTGTAGGTTCAATCAATCAATGTGCACAATTGATCGTGAATGCACAAGAGGCAAAAGTTATCAGATTGACACAAAATTTGTATCTTTCATTTAATATGAAAAGATGAAATTTATAAATCCAACAACTTATGTGAACATTTGATGACTGCAACTTGTTTACCATCTGGCAATAACTAGAAACCAATCAAATTTTAATTATTTCTGATAGTATCTCTGATAACAGATGAAATATGTGATATCCTTTGTGGACTGCTATGAAGACATTGCTGCTGAGGACATATTTTTTGTAGCTAGGCAACCTATCTTTTCATTATTCAGATCTCTACATGCACATATACAAAGTAGAATGACTCAAATAAAATACACTTTAAAAAGGGATTCACAAATATATCAGTCTATATATATCATGCAAATCTAAAATGTTGATCTACGTATTACAAGGATTATTAATTGTTGAAATTCAATATATGCCAAAAAGTAGGTTATCAAACCCTGAGAACATTGACATCATATTATAACACTAAGAACATACAATGCATGTAGATAAACATTTAGGACACCCTATTGACAATTTATATGTAACGAACATTCATTGATTTTATAAACAAAAGATGATACAAGGCATCATGAAAATCTAATACAGATCACCAAATCAAGTTATTGCCCTACTCGAAATGATGGGGACGGGTAATTTGTTCGAGTTATACGATAATTCGAGTTAGACGATGTTCGGTCCAATAGAAGATCTCACGACAATAAAAGACCATGTGTTACACCCATCACCGGATTACATCGAATTATCGGATGTCGATCGCAACACACCATGGATTGAGGGGGGGGTCCTCGGTCCGACCATGCTCGAGGCGCGCAACTGAGATTTTTGTGGGGGGGCCCCCTAATGTGGGGGGCCTTAGGGCCTGTGCTCCATGGTTAATCCGTCGTTGCCCTTGTCATTTGTTAACATACCATAATTACAACATTCAACATGGTATAAAGACTACCATAGTCACTTCTTTTTGATTATAACCCCATTGCACTAGTATAGGTGCAATTTTTTTACTACTGTTTTTTTGACTTTTGATTGCAATCTCAATACACACCAATTTCATTTCACAATGAATAGGCTGTAATGAAATTCTGAAAAACTGACACTGTTGAAGGATATCAACTAAACTTCCATCCTTAGTTATGTATCAGTAGATTTATATTATATAACAAGGCACACATATCTCTCATATTATTAATCTACCCTACTTTATCTGTAGCCTACCGGCGGTGACTTTTAACTGTTGATCAAAACATTTTCAGTGCAAAAACAAAAACTCCCATACATAAAAACTCTGATTTAATTACCTTATTCAACCAAATAAATGAATACCGTAATAAAACCCTAGAATCTTGACCAATTTTTGAAATGAGACTCTACTAATATACTATTCAAAAAAAGTAGGGGATATTTGATTTTGGGGGCCTAATACTAAAATATACAAATGGCTACGAAAAAAATCACTATAGAACCTAACAGAAGAAACATTTCCAGTTACATGTGATGCCCAAACGCACCAATAGCTACCGCATGGAATGCAGGTGATGCTTGGGATCATCATGGGGGTCCAACCCAAGATTTGCACGACTCTGACTTTGAATGTTACAGTCATTGTGGCATTGAATTCCAGGGTGAAAACATCAGTTCAATTGTTTTAGTGACCAGAAAACAAATTTTGATATGTGTCGGCTTACCCTTGGCATGCTACAGATCGGCACAACACAGGCGGTTGTGGCGCGGATGATGAATGTTTCTCAGTCTGTCATAAGCAGGCTATGGTCCAGATACCGTGATACACAATCTGTACAGGATGGACCACGCTCAGGTCGACCAAAGGGGACAACTCAAGCCCAGGATCGATTTATCCGTACCTTGGCCTTGAGAAATCGTGTCATCACAGCAAATCAGATCAGCGCTCGTCTTCAAAAAGACACTGGTGTGAGAGTGAGTGGCCAGACGATTTGGTGATGTTTTCAGATGAGTCAAGGTTCACTGTTGATTTTTTGGACAGATGTAGGAGGGTGTGGCGTCGTCGAAACGAGCGCTTCCAAGACGTTAACGTCATCAGACATGATCGATTTGGGGGTGGTTCTGTTATGGTGTGGGGAGGCATCACTGTTGCTGGAAGAATGGCTTTACATGTTGTTGCAGGGCGTGTTACAGGCCAGTACTACCGGGACAACATCTTGGCAGTCCATGTTGTGCCGTTCGCACGACATCATGGCCGCCGTTTCATCTTCCAGGATGACAACGCAAGATGTCACAGGGCCAGGATCGTTACAGGTTACCTCCAACAACAGAACATCACCACATTACCTTGGCCAGCACTGAGTCCCGACCTCTCCCCCATCGAGCATGTCTGGGACATGCTTGGACAGAGGTTACGTCAACGTCAACAACGTCCTGCCAACGTCCAAGAACTTGCTGCTGCGTTGCAACAGGAATGGGACAATCTGGACCAAAATGACCTTAGACGTCTCATTAGGAGTATGCCACGTCGGATCAATGCTTGTTTGGCAAACAGAGGAGGATTTACCCGTTACTGACTTTGTTGTGATGCTGTGGTAACTTTGCTGTTTGACCCCGGGTATCATTTTACCCTTATAATGGTCAGTCTGTGCCTTACTTAGTCTAACGATCATTTGGAATAAATCAATGAATGTGAACGTCATTTCATTTTGTCATTTGTTTCTTCGTCAGTTTCATTAGGTGACTTTAATAACACTTAAAAATCAAATATCCCCTACTTTTTTTGAATAGTATATATAAATAAATACTTATATTTGTTCTTAAAGGTAAGTAAGCTCATTCTTTTATTAGTTTTATTGTTGTAAGTCCAATGAAAGAACTAGTAATTATTTGGCTTCTTTCACTTCAGAGTCGATATATTATTAGTCATAGTGTTTCCTTGAAATTCAGACAATTCTGTTCTGCCAAAGCTACAGAACAAAAGTAATGATTGTCGTTGCCCCTGTCCGTTCGTCCATCCGTCCACAATTGCTTGTGGATGCTCTAGACGCTACAGTTAATATCCGATTGACTTTTAAATTTATACACAGTGTTTAAGGTCATGAGACGAAGAAGCCTA
The DNA here is from genome assembly GCA_948474765.1 of Patella depressa. Taxonomy (NCBI): domain Eukaryota; kingdom Metazoa; phylum Mollusca; class Gastropoda; family Patellidae; genus Patella; species Patella depressa. The sequence goes on from OX419719.1 coordinate 55,916,826, forward strand.
TTGATTTTCACCGATTTCCAATAATTACTGCCAATGTTATGGCCCTTGATTTCTTCAAAAAAACTTGTGGACGCTCTAGAACAGGCCTGAAAATAAGGGGTTTAGATGTACCTGACAAATATCAGGCACTAATGAAATAGTACCTAACATTTACACCCAAGTGCCAGACATGTATTAATAATATCAATAAAAAAGATAAATCAGTGCCAGAAAAAATGACAGGCACCAGAGGTTTTGTACCTGACAAAGCCTGAATCTGTGCCTGACATTGTCAGTGACAGGTACCTTATTTCCAGGCTTGCTCTAGTGGCCAAAATTAATATCCGATTGACTTTAAAATATAGACAGTGTTTAAGGTCATGCGATGAAGAAGCCTATTGATTTTCAGTGATTTCCGATATTAATGCCAGAGTTATGACCCTTGATCACTTCGAAAAACCTTGTGGATACTCTAGAGGCCAAAGTTAATATTTTATTCCTATAAAAAGATCAATATCCAACTGACACAGAATTTAACTGTATGAATTTAACTTAGATTTCTGGACAACAGTTGACATGTTTCATTCTCAAGGTTAAATGGCACTGTTTGAAACACCTACTAGCTGCATCACATATCTAGTTCTAGAACAAAATAATCAATTGGATTCATGTGTTATATGCTGAATTTTATAATTCATGTGATGCACTGTGTGGTATGTACATGGTAGTAATATGTTTGTCTATATTTATGCTCCATTTCATTTTTTCAAGGTAAACATGGTTGCAGAAACAGTTGTAAAAATACTAAATCATCATAGCAAAGTTATCCTGAGTTAAGGCTGTGTTTAACATTGGGTTTATGTTTGGAAAATAATCCATTACATCAATACGAAAAGAAATGTCTGGAATATATATTTTGTGTAAATTGTTGGATTGTTTTCTGAATATTCAGGAAATAATCAAATTTTAGTACAAACAGGAAGATAATTTGCAAACAGGTTGCCCGTTGGAATTCAATTTTTTGACATTTCACTTTATTAGATTATTGGAAAATTGTAAAAGCAATTCTGCGAATGATATCTGATCAGAAATTAACATCTTAGATAACATGATTGAAGACATTGATTCCACAATAACCTAAACTTAGTTTGGTACAACTATTATCCACTTTGCAAAAATACGCCAAAAAAAAAAAATGTTCAGATACGTATGTATTCAGTAAATCAGTATGATTAAAAGATCTTCGACAAGTGAAAAGTCACAGGATTTAAGGAGGCTATTCATTCTTGTTATTATAGTTCAAAAATAAGTAATAAAAAAAAACTCAGTCAAACTCTTTATTCAGGCTACAGTAATGAGCGATTACGGTTAATGGATTGTAGACAGCAGTAGAAATGAAATTAAATTAGATTTGTATTAAAATTGTTTTACATTCAGATTAAATATTTTTATCATTAATGTGACCCCATTAATATTTACTGAATTAATCTCGAAATTGAAACATCAGTAGTTTAGGTTATATAATGTGGAGTATAATTGTTAAGGGCGTTATAATGTCAGGTATAGAGTATATTATTAGGGGTGTTACTGTATAATATGAAGTAGGGGCCTAATTGTTAAGGGTGTTGGGGGGTTGGGATGGCCTAGTGGTCTAGAGTGCCCCGCTTCGACCTCTTGCTGGCCAGTCACCTCTGGCTTGCGGCTGTGGTTTCGAGCCCTGGTGTGAGCGTATGTGGCATGGGGATAGGGGCGCTTTCTCAACCTTGTGGGTTTCCTCCGGGCAATCCGGTTTCCTTCAACTGCTAAAGACCCCTACGTGCAAGCGAATTATTGAAATAAAATGAAACCATATGTTAGTCCCAAAATGACCTAGTTTGTGTCGAGTGGACGTTAAACCCCATTTCTCTCTCTCTCTCTGTTAAGGGTGTTACTGTATAATGCGGAGTATATTGTTAGGGGTGTTACTGTATAATGCGGAGTATACTGTTAGGGGTGCTACTGTATAATGCGAAGTATATTGTCAGGAGTGTTACTGTATAATGTGAAGTATATTGTTATGGGTGTTAAAATGTGGGGTATATTCTTAGGGGTGTAATAACATAGAGAATATTGTTTGAGGTGTTACTGTATAATGTAGAGTATATTGTTAGGGGTGTTAGTTACTGTATAAAGTTAATTATATTTTGAGGGTTGTTATAATGTGGATTATATTTTTATAAACTACAAGTAAGTGGAAGTAGGGTGAATTAAATTTGCAGGGATTAGGTTAACAGGTTATTGCGAAGAATTCTTGACAGGGTCACTAGTTGGATTAAATTATGCAAATTAAAATACCAATACACTGATTTAAAATGACAAATACTGGTATGTCATGTAAATTTTGGTGGCCTATCGTCTGTACCAGAGAGAGTTTCTGGCATTCTGTTATTACGTTATTTTTTCTTACATGGCCTACATGAATTATTATAAGTCTGTTTATTCATGGACTTTTTTTCTGTACAATTTATGGATTCTATTAACATTATCAAGTTATCTTCCACGGTTGTCTTTTTACAAATTTAACATATTATGAAATCAATGATGTGTTGGTGTGTGTAGGTTACGTCTGTGCTTTCTCAGGGAAGTTAAATAAATCATCAGTGGTATGTGTGGGACAATTTCCTATATTAAATGATATAAAAGATTCTATTCCTTCAATCATCAAAATTTACTATAAATTGTCTTTTCACTGAGTAATTAGATAAATGATTTTAATATTTTAACAATTCACTATGAAATCTTTTTATCTAATGTTCTAGGCCCATTCAAACTTATTTAAACATATAAAATCGACTATCGTTTTCTGATCTACCAGTATTATCTTTTTAATGGACAATTACCTATACTTAGTGAAATCTTCAATGCACAGCTACTCTTAATAGATCAGCTCTTTACTAATGACCTTAACTGCTACATGTTTTGGCAACAAAAAGTTGACTTTATCTCAGTATATTTTTTAAATGTCAACATTCAGTGTGAATGTGTATATTATCGTTGCCTTCACCCGTCAGTCCACCGACATTTTTGTGAACACTCACCATATCTTGTCTGATTTTTTTCCAAAAGTTGATGAGATTTGGTTATAACAGGTTATAGGAAGGTCCATACCAACATTTCCATTATTGTTTGGACTTGTGTAATGTTGTGGATGTGATGGAATTTTTTTTAAAATATGGTAGGATTGTTCATTCAAGCATAAAGAATTGTAGATTTACTTTCTCATTTATAGTAGTGTAATTTTTACAGCTGTGACTAAGACAAATATATTTGGAAGGATTGGTAATTATTGTTCATTGAAACAAAGGAAACAATGTTCTGGAAATTCCGATTCCATAGAGATCTCCATGATTATATTTTGAATGTTAAAACTTGTGGATATGATAATTTATTAAATCTTGCTGTTGCTGAAATAATAATAAAAAAAAAATTTTACGCCAGTAAGGACCACTTTGCATTTGGGACCCTGACAAATCTTCTGCTTATGTTTCTTTCTTTTATAAATTAAATTATAAACATGTAGTAAAGGCCAATGACGAGTGAGTCTGATAAGATAGTTTTCGTGCGGGTCCTTCAGTACACTCACATTAATGGTAAAATCATTAATACGAAAGTACAAGTTTCATCCCTTGTGTGTAAAGAGTATTATTACAGTTATTATTTATCAGAATTTCAAGGACAACATTATAAGATTGATACTGTATTAATTGTGTATTATGCGTAACCCTTCAATCAGCAGTCAGACTGCAAAGAAAAAAAATGAGAAGCAGTCTGATCCACTTTAGTATTTATACATGTACTTTAGAGTTATCTTATATAACCAAACAGACTTTGAGTTTTGAGGTTTATGTGGAATAACTTATAGCCGCTGATTGTTATTTGCATTTTCCAGACATGATCTAATTTTTTCATGTCTCAAATCCATGCTAAATTTAGGGAGGTTGGATGGCCGAATGGTTATCACATGCGCACTGTATCATAAGGCCTGTCATTGAGTCAACTGGCGTGGTTTCGAATCCCTGGTTGTACGTGACAAGGAGTAGGGTCGAATGTCCAACCTTGTGGGTTTTCTCCAGGTCTTCCGGTTTCCTCCCACTGCTGAAGACCCTTACATGCAAGCAAAATATTTAAATAAAATTAAACCATAAAATCTCAAAAGAGAGGCCCTATTTCAAAAGATTTCAGTGCAACTTATAGGGTTTTTAAAGATTACAGATGAAATGGCCTTAAACCAAAATGACCATACATGGTCAAAACGAACGTTACTTTTAGTCAAAATTCTGAAGAAATTTTTAGAGGACTGGTGTTGATGGAATAATAAATTTGTAAATGAACACTCGTTTTTCAACCCTAATGCCAGCCCCCATACTTTTTCGTACTAATTTCAGTAATTTGTCCTAGATTTTATCGCACAAAATATTCTCACATTGTACTTGATATGGAACAGATTTTTTTTTTTCAGGAGAGTAAAAAATGTTAATTGGTACTACAAGTGTCAGTATTTGTCTGGTATTTGTTAACATTATGTATACATTGTAAAATTAAACTATTTACCATTTATACAATCTAGACGAACTAAACTATACAGGCTCTTTGCCAACCTAATCAGTTAGTCCAGATTGTATAGTCTACCATTCTTTAGTTTGCATTCCATGTTTTTATAACTAAACAATTGTATTTAATATGGATTATTAAACAGAAAAGATGTGATTTCTTGTTGAAGAGATTAAAACCGCATTCGGAACCATTTATCCGATTCCCTCCTTGTGGCACTGTCTCAAAATCTATTTTTGTTATCCATACACAGGGGGTAGTCGATTACTGAAAATAAATATGAATAGGAAAACCTAACTGAGCAGATAATTCTGAATGTAAGAAAGGGTCGATGACCAAATTATACTTTAACAGGTAGACCTACTATATGTAAATGAATAGGACCTACTATATGTAAATTAATAGGACCTCTACAAAAACCTAACCTAATGTAAGCCTACACCAAACCAGCTAAACCACTAAACCTATTAACATTTTCAAAATGAGGTACCATACTGGTAGTCAGCAGATTTCTAATAATTTTCTTTAAGAAGATTGTGGTTTGAAAACTTAAAAGGGGCATTAGGTATTAAGATATTAGATAAAGAGCAGACAGTTTGCATTATCGGGTGCAGGCTGTTTCATACTTAGTTCTTTCGTACCTCGTTTCGTACCTTAGATTGATTCGTACCTTTTCCTACGTGTTGTTGAAATAACGTTGAAACATGATTCGTACCTATTTCTATGTGTTGTTGAAATAAATTTGGAATAAATTCGTACCTCAGATTGATTAATTCATATCTTTTTCTACGTGTTGTTGAAATAATGTTGAAACACGACGACTTAATAATATCCAACCACTACAAAAATTTTATAAAAATGGCTGCAATGCGAACTTCTTAAAACAAAGATGGCTGCTTATTGCGCAAATTTTATAAAAATTGCTGCTGAACCGGAATTAGAACCCATTTGCTTTGTACTTTTTTTAAATATGTTGAAAGACATTTAAAAATACAAGTTGGCAAAAAAAAAACCAAACACTGCGATCTGCCTTTGTTGTTTATAATCTGGTGTTGAACTGAACTTAGGCCTATTAAGCGAGTGAGTTGTGATTCTTGACGATAATTGATTGGAGATTGTTAAAGCGGTTAAAAAGAGATTGAAAAATATTGAATCTGGTGTTGATTATTGAGTCCATTCTGCTGGGTGAATGAGTTGTGATTTTTGTCAATATTGACCGGCGATTGTGAACTTCAAAGGGTCAGGCGGCACAAACAGTTATTGTCAATCCTCCATTTTACCTGCTCTGTGGATTGCTGCATAAAGAAGCATCGATATTGCCGTTACAGATAAAGCTTGTGTAAGAGGGGATGTTGAAAAGATATCACCGAATTCGCATTCTAGACCAGGATCGTATTTTTAGTCTGTGGGAGGAATACGCACAGAACCAGATATAAGCAAGCTCCCTGTTTGTTTACGGCCCCACTGCCGCTCCTTTTGCACAATAGAATAGAATCACAGCACAAAAGAAGAAAATAATTTTTAAAAAAAACAAACTTTAACTTAGCACGATGGTGTCGATAGAATAGAAGAAACTCCACCAACCCGGGTGCAAAAGGAGGAGGGTTAAGCTTAAGTGCATTGTAAAAGTTTAAATTAACGAAGGTACAAAACAGCTCATGTGAGGAAGCTGAAGTTTAAGTACCGGTTGGTACATGTAAAACTTGAAATTTCCGAAGGTACGAAATAGCTCACGTGAGGTACGAATGAACTAAAGGCCTACGAAACAGCCAGGTTACGAAACAGCTGACATCCGCACTATAATAGTTAAAAAATAAATTATGAAAAGAGAATATGCTGAAAATGTCTGTCTAATTGCTTTACCCTGGGCCCTGATATAAGGCCCCTGAACCGTGATATTAGGGATTAAATTTTAGGCTAGCCTTGATCATCATTGGCAGATTTATCTCTTGCATAATGCATGATTAAAGGCTAAATTTACCTCATGTTAACTCTGTACAGTATAGCAACGGTAACAATTGTGTGGTGATTCTGTGAACAAAATTATCCCCAAATGATAACTGTCCACAGTAATTGTACATGAGAAGGGAGACAAATCCAGTTACTGAAGTAAGAGCTGAACTGAAAAAATAAAAAAGGTCTAAATTAAAGGGAGGTCACTCTAATGATGTTATTGGTAAAAATCACAAACCACATTTTTGATTTTGTACTAGGACTTTGATTTTAAAGATTTTTACCATGAACTTAGTGCAATATTACAAAATTGTTGATGTAAAAGATGATGTTATACAAGTAGAAAGTATAAAACAGTGAGTTTTTTTGGTATCTTTCAATCATTGTACACGAGAAATTCCAGCAAATTGCAGTAGTGTCAGTACTGACAGTAGCTGAGTAGGTCAAATACTTCCACAATCGGTATTGAAACTGAAAGGGCCAATATAAAAGTGCCATAATATTCTACAAAAAAAGATGCATTAGTAAAAATAGAAATTTAAATAATGAATAACAGGGGTATTTAGGTTTGTTAACATTCCAAATCCAATTTTGTAAAACACAGACATGATTTTTTCCTCGCTTTAAAGCGGATTTCTGCTTTTTGTCCTGTCTGGTTCTGATTTTTTGCGATCGGTTCCGATTTTTGACAACGCTCTTGTTATGATATTGTTCCGCTTTAATTAATTCAAGCTTTTGAGACATTCTATTCATAATGTCAGTTCCCAAAGAGTCGTGAATTAATACAATAAATACAATAAATACAAGAATACAAGAATATTGTATATACAATAAATACAAGAATATTGAAATTCAGTGAGACAGCCCCCCCCCCTCCCCATTACTTTAAATTTACCTTTGCGCCCCCCCCCCCCCCAATTTTCAGCTTTTTTTTTCAACAGCTAAAATCATGTCTGTAAAAAAAAAGGGGGAAATGTTGTTAAAGTGTTGCAATCAGTTTCAATAATAAGACTAGACTAAAAATCAGGTTTTTAAACTTGTAAATATGTTACCGTTACACTCTAATGACGGTTGAGTTCGAATTTTGTGAAAATCAAATGAAACTGGCTGACAAATAGTTTAAAAGTATGTAATACGATACCAAGGTTGTGGACCCTCAAGAAGTCACAATATTTATCAGATTTTGATGAAACTTGAAATATTTGTATATGTCCCAAAGATCCCTGTTGCTTTCACTATTCGTCCACATCAGACCGTAACTTCCTGAATTATGGCTTCTGATTGTTCAAAAATGTTGCATTTATAGCTTGGGGGGTTGGATGGCCCTATGGTTAGCATGAGCATGCTGTATGTATCATAAAGCCTGTCACCTGTCCAACCTTATGGGTTTTCTCCGGGTCCTATGCACAATTGAATTATTGAAATAAAATTAAACCATATGTTAGTCCTGAAATGACCTTGTTTGGACGTTAAACCCCATTTTTATATGCCCACATTGAAATGTGGTCATATATTGTCGTCGCCCCCGTCCGTCGGTCGAGCCGTCGATCCGTCAATTGTGGACGCTCTAGAGGCTAAAGTTAATATCCGATTGACTTTAAATTTATACACAGTGTTTAAGGCCATGAGACGAAGAAGCCTATTGTTTTTCAGCGATTTCCGATAATAACTACCAGAGTTATGGCCCTTGATCACTTCAAAAAATTTTGTGGACGCTCTAGAGACCAAAGTTAATATCCGATTGACTTTAAATTTATTCACAGTGTTTAATTAGTGCCAGAGTTATAGCCCTTGATCACTTCAAAAAATCTTGTGGATACTCAAGAGGCCAAAGTTATCCGATTGACTTCTAATCTATACACATGTTTTAAGGCCATGAGACGAAGAAACCTATAGATTTTCAGCAATTTCTGATAATTAGTGCCAGAGTTGTAGTCCTTGATCACTTCAAAAAATCTTGTAGATGCTCTAGAGGCCAAACTTAATATGCGATTGACTTCGGATTGATACACAGAGTTTAAGGTGTTGAAACGAACAAATATTTTGATTTTCAAGGAATTTTGATAACTGAACAGCTAAATCCATCATATTAAATGTTTCCTATACTTATTGTTAGTGTGGGGCAAAACTTTATAAAAAGCAAACAAATTCTAATGATTTCTGATAATTACATAATGAGTTGTTACTCTTAATCATAAATGTTTCATTACCGAAACAAGTAAAAATATGCGACAACTCTTGTTGACTGCCCGGATGATTTAGCTGCTGTGGGCGTATGTTTCGTTGCCTGTTAACCTATCTTTCTCTCAGTCTCTCTCTTTCTAGAGGTAACAATTTTTATCCGATTTTAAAAACTGTTTGAATATATCACCGTGATACGATAACGGTGGTTGAGTTCTTTTTTTTTACCTTGTTCTCTATCCATCTCTTGTAAAAAGTAGGCGTATGTTGCATAGCAACAAGTTTATCACAGTTACCAAAATATATCTTGGTGGAAGTAGCGATGAAAAATATATTTCACGAGAACAATCATTAATATGGACTCTGTCAATCAGTCTGAGGCCATTTCAAACTCTTTTGGGTCTGACCTGGTGGGTCTATCCCATAGTTGGTTTTAATTACTTTCACAGCTCAAGTGAAACTTTAATGATGTCAGGCAAAAGTCTGCAACTTTCTTTCAAACCAAATATGTTACAATTGTTTTTATGTTTTCTTTTTTCTGTGGCTTTGTAGAGTTGTTTATTTTGATGTGTTTCAATTGTTATGTCTTCATTTTGTGGTGATATTGTTGGATAATTTGGTGCTAACTGATACATGTTAGAATGAATAATGAATGTCAAATGGTGACAGCTTATTCTAGTATTAATTTTTATGATGGAAGAATGTCAACTTGATGCTGCTACAACATATGGCCACGGGCACTGACACTCTATACAATATTCATATGGTATTAATAGACATAAAGTTTACATCTCATTCTGCATCCATAAATAAACATGATTACCAAACTAAAAACTTGAATTTGTTTTAAGATGAAGCTGTAAGCATCCATTTTTCTTCAATAGATGGGTTAATATGTACCTAATTTTTCGAAAAAACAAACCAATGGCCACATAATAAAAGTCTGTTCTACCCTTGTGGAGTTGTTTTAGTGAGTTGCCAAGGGCACCAACTTCATTTTATAAAAAAGAACATCTCTGCATTATTACATACTTTTATTGACTAAAAAATCAAAACTGTGGAGGAATTGGAAATTCAAACCGTTTCCATTGATTTTAACGTTACCTAAAACTAGCATGTTAATTGCTAGAAGATTTGTGAGTACCAAAATGAAGGGAAGTAACTGTGGTCTAGTACCACAATCAGACACAGTTATTTCCCTTGAACTTCAAAATTAAACATTCCTGCATTATTTTATAGACCAGCAACGGGTGAAAATTTACTTTGTCACCTAGAAGAGTAGAATTTACACTTTCCAATGCTTTGTGTGATTTAGAAAGGGGGGGGGCGTTTTAGAAAACATCCATAAGAAACCATATAAAAGACTTTAAAGAAACTTGAGTAAAAGTTAAATATAAAATACAAAAAAAATATGTTGCATGCATAGGCGTACGAGGCGGGGGGGCCGGGGGGGGCACCGGCCCCCCCAAATATTTTCATGAAAAAAAATAGAAATCTGAAAAGAGCCCAGAATTGTGAGATCGGTCATTAGCCGAGGAGTTTTTGAAAATGGGGTGGGGTAGGGGTATGGCCTTGTCGGGGAAGGCTTTGGTCTTGTCGGGAATGAATGCTCAGTTTGTCGGGAAGCGTCGCGCCGTCTGTCGGGTTTGGAATATTTTTAATAATATTGAAGCGGAAAGAAAGCAGTCCAGTCAATGATAAACACGTTAACCATCTGAATAGAACTAGCACGTACACATGGCCTTTCTCAGTTCTTGAGTACGGTACTGTGTTAGTAATAATCGTTTGACTTTTCGTCTTTTGGTTTAATATAGTGCACTAGATGTAAATAAACTTGAACTAAAATGGTCATTCATATATTAAAAGTATATAAATTTTACAAGTTCAAAAAGTCTTCTATCTTGATTCTGGATATATCTATCTTAGATATGGATAAAAAATGTGAACTGTCATATAATGAAAAACGTGGCAAAAGTAAATCGTAATACGGAATATATAGATTGTAAATTTGAACTTTTATAAAATGGTCATTCATATATTAAAAGTAGATAAAGTATATACAAGTCTTCTATACATCTGAGATCTGGATAAAAAAATGTGAAGTCTCATAAAATGAAAAATGTGGCAAAAGTAAATCGTTCGACTTGTTCTTGTTTTCGTAGTAAATAGAGCTTATTTTAAAGATGACTTTTTACCAGTTTTTATGTTGCAACTGACATAATTTACTACCCACTCCAAATTACTAGAAAGTATTCTAAATGCCTGGAAATCGCGTCTACGGCCGTTTGGTTTTCAAAATTTTCTGGGGGAGGCCCCCCATACCCCCCGTCGGCGGGTCTCATGTGAAGTCTCTTAAAATGAAAAATGTGGCAAAAGTAAATCGTTCGACTTGTTCTTGTTTTCGTAGTAATAGAGCTTATTTTAAAGATGACTTTTTACCAGTTTTTATGCTGCAACTGACATAATTTACTACCCACTCCAAATTACTAGAAAGTATTCGAAATGCCTGGAAATCGTTTCTACAGCCGTTTGGTTTTCAAAATTTTCTGGGGGAGGCCCCCCATACCCCCCGTCGGGGGGTCTCATGTGAAGTCTCATAAAATGAAAAATGTGGCAAAAGTAAATCATTCGACTTGTTCTTGTTTTCGTAGTAATAGAGCTTATTTTAAAGATGACTTTTTACCAGTTTTTATGTTGCAACTGACATAATTTACTACCCACTCCAAATTACTAGAAAGTATTCGAAATGCCTGGAAATCGCGTCTAGGGCCGTTTGGTTTTCAAAATTTTCTGGCGGAGGCCCCCCATAACCCCCGCCGCTCCGCGGATTCTAAAGAAATATATTTGTCGGGAAAATATGCTGGCCCCCCCAAACAAGTTCGGCCTCGTACGCCTATGGTTGCATGTTAGAAAGAGTGTGTGTGTGTGTGGGGGGGGGGCACATTTTAGATAACATCCGTAAGAAACCATATAAAAGTCTTTAAGAAACTTGAGTAAAATCAAAATATAACATACAATATATGTAACATGTTGAAAAGATACAAATGTAGAACTTCTAAACTGAAAACAAGCTGAATGGGACCATCCCGATTTTAACAGAGACTCAGAAATAAAGGTCTGCGCACATATGAAATTTAAGCGCAAAAATATAGAGGACTAGTTTATTTACCTTGTCTCAAAATTTCAGCTCAAAATATTGAGTCGTTTCTACACGAACGTCAAAACCGCTTTTTCAGGTCTATTTCTAAAATGAAGTCTGGTTTTAGCGACACATGATATGATACAGCTTGGGAAACCAGTCTCCATTTCCAGATGAAGACTGACAGGTTTAAGTTTTTCCAAATGTATCCCATATATTGGGTTAGTTGCTTGGCCCTAAGGTAGTGGATTTTAAGGTCTTTTTTAACATAAAATTAAGCAGTTTTATTTCCAAAACGTAATCAAGATTGGCCTGTTCGAGTCGTTGGTTGTATTATGCTGACACGAGTTCCTTTATCTAAAGTTTATATTTAAATACATTTTGTTGGTGGAATAGTTTATTTTGTACCTCAGTATCGATTTACCTTCTGTCACTTCATGCCAAAAGAAGGTGGAAAAAGGGAGACAATGTGAATATAAAATCAAAATTAAATTGCCAGACTGACAAAGGAAGAAATCTTTGATGTGTATTCTTGTACTAGTGTCAATAAAACATTGACTTCTGTGACAGAAGCTTGGTTTTTATTTTCTCATAAATACAGGGTTGGTATTTAAAGGTTTAAAACAGACGCGGAGAAAAACAAAAAAAAATGTTTTACTTATATCATTTTTGATTGGAGAAGTGGTAAGCAGCCTATGTTATTATTTAAACATTTCAACACAATTTAGCCAATGAGATGCACAATATCAGGGCCCTATATTATGAATACTGGTGATAATGCTGAACATAAAAGATACATACTGATTGGTCAGACAATTTACATAATTATTTTAAATAATCACACATATTTCAATAAAAGAAAATAATTCCTGGAACTAATCATATGATTGGCCTTTGAAAGATCAAAGAAAGACATTTCTACAAAGTTGTAATCATAATTTTAAAGGGACAATCTCTGTAGCAGTTTTGTGTCAGATTTAATCACAATCACAGAGACAGCTGGTTCAGGAAGGATGTGATACTTTATCAAATTTTCTGTACATTTTTGTTTGAGATTTTCATATTAAACAAAGTTCATATAATTTTATATACTGGTATGCAATTGTTAATAACAACTTGTAACTTGATCTGATATAACACATGTAGTATGCTCACTTTAAATGGTGGCATATGAACCAGTTAGATAGCCAAAACAAAGTTTAATCCCTTTGAATCAAATAAAGTGTACTGTACTGTACTTGAAATAATTAAATATTTCATTCCATGTCCATTACCATTTTCGCTAATTGCGATAAAAATATTATTTTGCTGTTGAAATATTCAATCTGGCGAAATTTTTGTCATAACTTTTTCCTGATTTGGCAATTCTCTTTTCGAGCTGCAAATCTTTGATTGCCATACAGTGTATCTGTTACAGTCTATTGCACTTGACTAAGTCAGTTATCAATCAGTTTAATTATTTGTCTTCAAATATGAATCTGTGACTTTTTTGGATGGTTTCAATATAATCAAAATGGCGGACACTATGAACAATACTCGTTTAATTTGTTTGGGATTATTGTATTATGTCTTCTGTTTGATCTTTTTCATACTGCAGTTGCCGGTACAGTTAATGAGTGAAGCCAGGTTTGTTGTTACAGTTTATAAATGTGTATATATATTCTTGCAGTTGTAGATAGTCATTATCAAATCCAATCATGCCATGGGTCACAAGCAATAAATTGATCAACCTTCTTCAACATCCAATAATAGAAGAAGAATATCAGACAAATTTTAATATTCCACCACCAAAATGGTCCAAGACTACAGATATGATACGAACATCAACTCTCATCCATCTGATATTACATCCTTGCATGTTGAAGTGATCTCCACTTCCACAATTGTGTGTCTGTTACAGATGAATATGGAAACACATATACATCAGACACTATTGACGCATCAGGTGAACCACACACTTGAAAAACAGCAGAATTTAACTATACAGGTAAAATGAAGTGCTTTGTCGCTGAGCAAAATGCGTGAAAGACTTCAGGAAAGTAGTGATATGAACCATCCAGTTTTGGTGTTCCCACTGGTTAAATTGGTTGTCTAAAGATGTAGAAATCAAGGGTATAAAAGAGAGTGCCTATTTCAGTATTTGCAAATATTTCCAGAATACTCATTTACCAGCTGCCTGGTATAAAGCGGAGCATTCAACAAAAAATTTTCCGCAACATGTCAGATGGAACAGTCTTGCAGATTGTCTACCTTTGTATTTAGATAATAAGTCAATTTTAATAAAAAAATCTGAAAACCATAGAGATGTCATTGACAAGGACATAAATAAGAAAATACCTGACTTGAAACTTGAAACGAAGTTATGAAGAATATCTTTCAATTATGAAACCAATAAATATCAGTTGCCTTGAATAAAACTCAATCAGCAACCTGCAATATTATAGACGTTCTAAAACCAGTGCTCTCAAAACTAAATTTGGACAGATTTTACAAGAAAATGAAATCAATGTTAACACCTTCTCACTACCTCAGTTACATGTTGAATCCACTCGTTTTCCCAAGTAAGCTAACATCTGAGAAGGAAGATTTAGCGCTTGAATATGTGAATACTCAATATCCACAGATTTGATGTTTCTCATAAAACAGTACAGAGCCCAATCTGATGCATTTAAACCATATCTATTTAAACCAGAATTACTTTCCAAAACAAGATGTCTTTCATGTTGAAAGTCAATCCTACTTTCAAAGGATTATCTTGATTTGAGAATTTTGGATTTGGTTAGCATATTAATGACAGCATGATGTTCCTCAATTAGTATCAGACGTATATTTTCAACGTTCAGCTTAGTGCATTCTAAACTAAACACAGAAACAAGTTAGCTTTGGAGAAGACAGGAAATCTAGTTTTTTTTTATTTGCAAAGGAACCAAGATGTATAATAACTTAAGTTATGTTTTATCACAAAATTTTGTGTAATTTTGACTTAGACAAATATAACATCACAAAAAAGGCTTTTATTCCAATCCTGCTTTCATACTACTATTACTTACAAAAGAATAAAAATGATAAAGCCTAAATGAACTGTTTGGACAACTTAGCTCTGTGGATGTACGTTTTTTTATCAGGCAACCTATATTTTCTTGATGATAAAGTGTAATTAGTATTCCAAACAACCATGATTGTACAAGCAACTGAAGAAAAAGAAATGTGGTTAAAGTATAAACAGTATATTCAAATCTTTATATCTTGTTTGTATTCAAAGGCCTTTTTCAATTTAATTCAAACTTCCAAAAAATCAAGCATCACAAAAATCCTCTCTAGCGCTGTCTTGAGTTGACAGTTTTTTAAAAAATATTTATGGATACAGTTCATAGTTGGTATTCTTCAGATAAAGGTTTTAAAGAACTATCATGTTTTTCTGTCCTTTCCTTTCTATTTTTGAAATTTTAATTGGATTCAAAGAGATCATATATATGTCATGCACATATTATTTGAACATATAGAAGATAAAAAATTATATTGAATCATTATCCAATATGTAGTCAGTAATATATTTATAAGAAATACTGCACATGCACATATTATTTGAACATAGATAAGACTTGTGGCAGTATTTCTTATAAATATATTACTGACTACATATTGGATAATGATAATGATTCAATATAATTTTTTATCTTCTATAAATGTCTAGTCCTGTTTGGATTATCGCCCTTATTACTATGCCTTTGTGAATACACTTATAATCTACGATTTCTTCAGCATTCCTGTTTTGCGTTTCTTACGTGGGTTATTATATGATATTTATGCTATGGTTTGTACAATTACATAGTCTCAAAAACTTATAGTTTTTTAGTTTTTAACGTTATTTCATCTGGATTATCGCCCCGTTTTTTATCGGGAAATTGCACCTTCTAAGCGACGACGTCATAACAGCTATAACGACAGATTCACGTCACGCCATTCAGTTAGCAGACGACGGTCTCCCTAGACAGTCTTACATTCCTTTGCTTCTATGTATTCAGTTTTGTTTCTGTGACGGTTGTAATGTGTGTCCTAATGCATTCAATATACTTCAATCCTCTTCTTTATTGATTTAATGCATCTAGTTTTTTAGAACTAGGCCTACTTCTTTGATACATTTAACGGTGTGGTTACTTGTATATCGGAATTTATACAACAATATGCTTGCATTCGTAATTCTTGCAAAATATGACAGATCATGACTCATGCTGACATTATATAACTGTTTCCTTGGGTTTTACTCCCAACTTGTTTTTCAAATATGAGTGAAGTCTGTGTCACCACAGTCCCGGGACTTTACAGTACAGTGGACGCTTACGGCTAGCCCTTGGATCCATTCACTCTTTTTGATTTGTTTTTGTTTGTGGTCTCTTAGTATGATGTCTTATCTGTATATTTGTTTTTGTGTAGAATTGTGTGTGGTGCAGTCCCCCTGCACTTACTATTAGAGATACATTAGTTAAGAGTTTAATAAAGAGTTGGTCATTCCTGTTATAATAGTTCCAAAATACATAATATAAAATGAATAATTTGAAAATTTCATCCAATAGATAACATTTCAGGCCTAAAGAAAGACCTACAATAGGCAGATTTACCTCTTGCATAATCATAGAAAAAAGTAACAGATTTCTTTTTTGAATCTTTTCTTGTGAAATGTTACCTCCAAATTTCTTTTTTTATGATAAGACTAGTAGCTTAAAATTAATAAAATCAAATACTGAAAGATTTTTGAGAGAGTAGACAATTATTAATTGGTTGTACTAAAATGACTGGTGGAATGAATAATGTAGAGATTCGGCCATTTTAATTTCTGGAATAATGTATAGAGAAGATCGTGTCTGGTGTGTTCTTTCTATCTATTACTAGTTATTAGCTCAGTCTGACTCTATTTTTTTTATTTCCTCACTTGAAAGTATATTTGTCATAAATATTGAATCAAGTAGCGTCTAGACGAACATGTAAAAAAAATCCAAACACAGTGAACTAGATTGAATTACTTGGTAATATATTGCTGTGGATCTACTGTTTTGTCTGAATAAAACGAAATACATCATTTGTTAATTCTCTGTACGTCTAGTCTACTATTGATTCCCCATTTCTGACTAAAATTGTTTATTGATTTTAGCGAGACGCAATAATTATAATGATATAACAATAAGTGACGGACCACAATTTTTTTTATGTCATTAAGGTGGAATAATTTTCAGAATCAAAAAAGGAAGTGATTTTATTACGGGTCGCTCGAGTCCGGAATTTAGTAATTCTATGTATTCATAAATCAATGAAGAGATGATATTTTTTAAGTGATCAATTATTTCAATAAATTTTGTGTTTTATCTCACAGCCCAAAAAAACCCCAGTAGATGGGATCTTCTAGTCACTAGTTGTATAATTTGCATCAATTCCAGGTAATTTACATATTTATTTTTTTTTACTACACTAATAGTAATAGATCAAAAGTTAGTTCATTCAAAATCTTGGCTCGATTTCTGTAAACAATAAAACAGGCGCCTGGCAATTGTATTTAAACAAATTTAAAATAACTAGCCAAAACTATAACTCCTTTCTTGCTGTAATAGCTAAAGGTCTTGAGAAGAAGGCAGGATATTCTTATTCTTTATACAACGTCTAATACCAATTCTCACATAAATTTGAGTTATTCACGTTTACACTTTTTACTAGTTTAATATTTTGTTGTCCAGTTTGTATTTTTTTTATTGTCCAATTACGAAAAATTGAAATTCGAAAAATTGGAGAGTGTTAATTTGAATCAAGAAACTTGTTAAAAATATAATGGTGGAATAAGTAGGAGAAAAATTTATGGCAATGCTTTTATTTAATTAAGAAAGGGTGTTAAATTGAGAATATTGATTGATATAGCAGAATGATAGAACACTTTATTATTTATTACTGTAGAAATTGGATTGTTTCAACTGCTGACAACATGTATCCTGTTCATGTCATCCTTGGTCATGTGATTATCGAGATTAAAT
This sequence comes from Patella depressa, assembly GCA_948474765.1. Lineage (NCBI taxonomy): Eukaryota > Metazoa > Mollusca > Gastropoda > Patellidae > Patella > Patella depressa. Next base: position 55,934,685 of record OX419719.1, read on the forward strand.
GTCTGAGCTTCAAATACCAGATCCTGTCAATTTAGACACACAAATACTGCACCCTTTCTATCTACATATTAAATGTTCCAGGAAGCCTTGCAAAAACATCTGATAAGCTGACAAGAGCAAATCCAAGTCGGAGGACCAGAGAGTTAAAACCCCCAGCTAAACAAATTCAAGTTCCCTTGTTTATCCAGACATGTTAGTTATGATAAAAGTAATTAAACATTAGTATATTGACTAGTAATAGGTTACGGTGAAGTTTTCATCTTGCTCTGAAAAGTGTGCCGAAGATGGTATTGAAAAGTGTGCCAAAGATGGATTTGGATCAGTCGGTCCCAATCCTGTTTACAAAAAATAATGAATGCACTTAGCCAGAATATCTCTGAATATCTTAAGATTATTTTGTTTTCAGAAGAATGGAGATAGTTTGTTTTGGGTTTTTTTTTCGCATGAGCATGAAGTGGAGATTAACAAAAGATTGGAAAAATTGCTGAAGTATGTTTCCTTTCAAAGATACTTAATAGCTGCTTAAAATAGAAAAGATGTTTACTTTTGTTTGGAATGACTTCCTTATTAAGAAGAATATACGTTATGAAAGTTTACCCAAATCTACTCCTTTTTGTTTGAGAAAATTGGGTTTAGAATTTGTTTTGCAAGTCACTGACATAAGAGATTAATGTCTAATGATATTGAGCAGTTATTAGATAAGTAAATAGATGTATATATATAGATGTTAAAGACATCTTGTAGCCTGATATTATATAGCGTATGTATTATTAAGCATTACACTGTCTATGTTGTCGTGCATCTTTCCGTTGCAGACATATTGAACTTACTGGGTGACAATCTGATAAATCATTAATGGAATAAAGCCGTCTGGATCAATATTTCTGGCTAGACAGAATTAAACAGGCTGATGAACTATATAATGGCTATCCTGATTTATTTTAAGGACTTTGTAAGAAATCAAGCTTTTGGCTCGTTAAAAGACGCAGACTTTACTCATAAGCTTTTGTTGAAATTAAGGAGGCTTGTTGTCGTAGTCTAGCTAAACATCGGTTTTCTTGAGGCATAAAAAGCTGTCATTTTTGATTCTGTTCGTTTAAAAGACCTTTTAACTTTTATTCAAAGCTTTTGGGCGCCATTTACAAATAAAAGAAAATTATCAACTCTGATCATAAAATTTCCAGACTGATTTTTTTTATCTGAGTTCTTTCATGTAAAATGTATCTTCAGATCTATATCATGTAAGAGATATGTGTTAATCAATTTGTACAATATATATGTCATTTCATTTATATCATACGCACAAGAAAATGGAAGTTATGTGTACTGTGTACTTTTATTAAACATACATATGCAAGAGCTAAATCTGCCTATTACAGTTCTTTCTTTAGGTCTTAAATGTTATTATCAATTAACTTATCCATACATTAATTTACCCTCGGCTTGTCATTGCCAGCCTGCGATATTTACTAGATTAGGATCAGATTGAGACAATGTTTTATGTCGTAGCAACTTTAGCAATGATGATGGAGCCTAGTCCGAAAATTCAACCGCAATATTCACGGCTCAGATTGGATCCAATTAGACTGAAATTTTCAGCAAATTCCCTTTACATTATCTAATTTGTAACTATTATAGTGAGAAATGCCAGCTCTTTATCCAATCTTCCGCAATGTATCTTGAAAGAGAAAGATTAACTTCAACTCAACATCAACTTTTTCATTTTGGGACTGATAAATTCTTCAAATACCCGTGTGTTAGTGATTTGCTACTGCTTATAATTTATTTCTGATGTAGTTATGTGAATTAAAAAATTGTATTTAATATTTTAGTGCTTCTTTACACAAAACTTGAAAATAGCTTAAATTTGTAGGTGTAGATATGATATTAGCTAATATTATAAATTATGCACTAATGGCTATAAACTACTCATTAATCACGGTCTTTTAAGAGGACAAACTTGCAGCCAGGTAGAAAAAGTTGAATATATGCCAATTACATAATACTGTGTCTTTGATAAATAACATTAACCAGTGTATTTTCCATTTCATTACATGTCTACTGAAGGGAGTCATTTGGAAATGTAAATATATCTATGTAGACATTTAAAAACGATGATGAAGGAGTACATGTATGTATCTTAAGTATTTGATATTAAATCGATCTGCAGGAGCTGGAATATTTAGATGTTTTTATATAATCTTTCCACAAACAGGAAGACACATTCAGATTTAAATACAGATGTATAGATTAGATATTCAGGATTAATTATTTGCAAAATATAGTAAGGCCACTTCAATTTGAACTTTTGTTTTCAGGGACATCTAATAAAAATTTGGTTCCCGTTTTCTTGTGGAAAATATGATTTAAAACCTAAAAATACTTGGGTTGCTCTACTCAAAAGTTTTTACTTCCACAATTTCAACTTTTGAAATTTGAAATAAACCATTTTTCATGAGACTCATCGAGCTTTTTATTTATCAAGATCTTAAAGAACGAAAAGTTAAATTCAGGAATTGGTCTTTATTTTCTTGATTATTTCCTAAACTGTAAAGGGCCCATATGGTAATAAAAAGCTAAATTTAAACTGAATCTAGCAGAGTATTATTTTAATGGTATAAACTGGAAATCTTGTGATAGCCAATATACTGTGCTACTAATGTAAATGGTATATTTCCCGGTAATCCAATGCAAGCCTTGCTGAATACTAACAAACAATATGGCTTCTTGTTATGTCATACCAGTGATATCATGAGGAGTGGTGAGGGTTTCCTAGAAAACAAATGACTCAAACAGACGCCAAGGATAGTCTGATAAACCATTATTCATATGTTATTTTTGGTCATTGATTCATTCAGCATCAGCTTTTAAAGATGTCACCTGCTTCCATTAACCATTTAATGTTCATTTCTAATGTCCCTGATATTAATGAATTATTATTTCGGTTGTTATCATCATCTAACTGAATCGCTTTATTATTTATATGTAGCTCTGATGCAGTAATTTGTGTTAAAACAGGATGTTCGAAATTATGTTATACATGTACGTGACGATCAGAAGAAACCCCCCCACAAATTTAAGAAAATTATGTACTCATGCCCTCTTCAGTTTGAAATAGTTTATTTCTGCAACTTCTGTTCTTCAACCAATAGAGACCTGCAGGTGTGATGGAGTTACTGTGTTTGAAAACATATTGCAGTTGGCACAATAATTTGGGCCAGAGTTAAAAATGCCAATCCTGTAAAATTTTATATAAAGTATGTGTATGTAAGGTTTTGTTATAACAAGAATTTAGGAAATTCCATAGAACATAAGCTCAGGTTACATTGTCGTACTTCATATGAATTCCAGGGAATATAGAGATTTCCTACACTTATTCAAGGGTTAATTAAAGTTACATTATGGGAGATAAGATAAAGAGATGGCAGTTCTCACTATAATAGTTAAAAACTAGATAGTGTAAACATAATTTGCTGAAAATTTCAGTCAGATTGATTCACTATTAGCCGAGAAAAAAGCGTTTGAAATATTCACATAGCCTCGGTCATCATTACTCAAATCATTAATATAAACAGCATAGTCTCGATTATCCACTTGATTGATTTAATTATCAACGGCCATTAAGCGGCATATACGATTTTATGCCGCCAACATCGAAGGCTAGCCTTGACATAAAGAGTTTATTATGGTCTGGATATGTTAATTAATGTCTAATTGATTATTTAGATAACATTTCAGGCTTAAAGAAAGACCTGTAATAAGCAGATTTTGCTCTTGCATAATGCTATTTTAAAGAACAAATCCGAGATACATCTCTGAATAACACTAGTTAATTCCTTGTAGAAGACTATTATAGCCTATTCAGATGCTTATGTTGAACTGGTTTCAAAACCATGGGGATCGTTAAACCGTCTGAATGCACATGTAGGGCAAATAAACCAGTTTAAAACCCCTGCTCGCGACCTGTCTTCGAGAAGGCTTTTTATTTTAAACTGGTTCATCTTGGCCGTTTGAAAGGGTCTGCTTAAAAACACCCAGCTCCAGCTTGCTTTGAGCATGCGCAGTACGCAATAAGTTAGATTCCTGTGAAAATATCGGGGTCAGGCAGTGTCAATGTTATCGAAAGCGTGCGAGAACCGAATAAAATATTAATGTGCAGTGAGTGATAGTGACAACTTCCTTCTATACTTTTTGTGTTTGTTTTTTTTTTGACATTTTTAAGCCAGTAATTGAATGTTGCAGGTTAGTACTACGTTTTAGATACCTCGTTGCAAAGTTAACAATGTCTGATAGTCATGTTTAAGTCAAGTCATTCTATGAAAGATTGGAGTCAAGGAGCAAAAATCATTTCCAAACAGACACTCAGCAAACCTTAGCAGATTCCAGTACCCTACATCTAGTCTCGGCTGTATGACGAAGTCCGCCATTAGAACTACTTTCAAGTTCCCGGATTACCAACGGCGTTGCCCATGACGAGGCCTTTGAAGAATGTTTAATCTTACAAAGTTTTCAAAGTTTGAAGCTGTTTTTCTTTCAAGTTTATCCGATTTGCACTGAAAATTCTACACACCCTTCGAACGACACAATTTTGAGAACTTCTTTCTAAAAGCAGCAAGTTTTCCTAATAAGTAAGCCGGCGTCGCATCACAATTGTATAGGCGTAGGTACATATCACTTACTGCCATACAGCCAAGGCTAAATGTATGCTCTGGAATCTGCCGAGGTTTGCTGAGTGGAATCTGAGAGTCACTTAAAACTGAGACTTTTTTAATTGAAAAGCTCCAGAATTCAAACGTTTTATCCTGTCGTTGTTACTTCTGTTTTTACATGAAACATATATTATTATGCTAACATAAGTCCAAGTTTAAGACAGTTGACATGTATGGCGCTTGAATCAATCTATGTCTCCCCAAATGAATTTTGGGTCAAGTTTCTTATTGCAATCTGATTGATCATAATGTTGTAGTCTAGATTAGCATAAAGATTCATGTCTGTACAGTAATAATAATCTGTTTTAAACATGATCCATCTTAAAAGTCCAGCCCTAATACTTTGTATAAAAAGAACAAATACCATTCAGTCAAAGCAGTAGACATTATAATCTGGACTTTTTATATTTCGACCGACTTGTGTTGCATTTGTTAACATGTCTGGAAGCAGTTCAGACTAAAAAAGGAAAGAACTTTCAAAAATAAAAACTGACAGAACTGAACTATTGTTCTTATACATGGTTTTATGTTTCTGAAAGAATGATCAAATTTTCTACACTGATTGGAATTTTAGATCTGAGAGACTCCTAGAGCGCATTTTTATTTATGTAACATCATCAGTTTTGTCCTTTGGTTTTCACTTTATTGAGAGCTAATAACTCACTTTTGATTTTATAGGAAGAATTATATGTAATCATTAATCATTGGGTATGTGTTAAGACACTTACAAAATATAATGGTAGCTTCAATTTGGAGTAGGTAAAAAGAAAAATACTAGATGGAAGGTAAATGTTAGACAAATGGCTGCAACCAGTAACTTTATAAGGTACTTATGTACAAAAGTAGGACCTGTTGCCAGAATCATGCTTATTTTGATTTGATCACATGAAGTTTTTTTGGGGTCTAAAGGGGAAGCAGGAGGCAAGAGCAGCTTTTGGGAGAATTATTTGACATCTCTTCACTTGGGGCTTCTTATTGAAATACAAAATAGCAAGTAAAAATACAATGTCTGAGAGGAGTGTTTTCTGTTTGATCTTAATGTCAATCTTAAAACAACCTGTTTTTCTTTAAAATGTTGGAAAAATTTCTTTAATTCCATGGAGTTTTGCCACAGAAATATTTGGCCGTTCCTGTGGCTTTATATGTGATTTTATCAGATAGAGGATTCCTGTTAAAAATTAACCCAGTGAGCTCAGACATCTTTCAATAATATGCTTTTATAATGTTAATCACTACTGACATTTTGTAGCTGGAATGTTGTAAGTTGGGCGTAAGTGCAGAATAATGTTAAGCTATACTTTACAGTTGTATTCAACTTCATAATCTAAATTACACTGGGGCCGTGATAAAGTGTACAGAACCAGTTCTGAATCTGGTCCCAATGAAGCTGGTACACCTTTATACAATATCTGTGGTAGAAATCCTCTCACAAAAATTAAATTGAGTTAGCAAGAGTATCGTTCAATCGAGTAAGATGTAAATATATATGTACATTTAATAACCACACTCCAAAATCTCAACTGAATTATGCTTGATCACAGATCTAGACCATGGCACCATGTTTTGGTGGGTCAGTTCTGGTCAAGTCGAATTCATTTGTGCAACTGATAATTTGGCAATGCTGTTCAAGGTTCTGACTGAGAATTATTCTCTTTTTGAAATATTTAAGGGTTTCCAACTTTCTGATCAGGACTTTTCCAGGATCATCTTTAATTGGTTGTTTTTAATTACTGAATTTGATATATTCTATACTGTCTTATTGGTAGCTGTTTCACCATATCCGTTTTAATTTATAGAGATTTCCTTCTGGGACAGCTTACTTTGGTTCATATCAGATTGGTTGTCCTCTAATTTGCTCATCTGAGATCTGTTGTCGAAATACTTCAGTCTCTGCCAATCTCTGAAAGTGATTATTTATAAGCATGAAATAGATTTAACAAAGTTGATCAAGCATTGCTTGTAAACTTAGGTCTAGACTAATTAACACAAGTATAAACAAGAGCAGACATGGTTGGAGGCCATGCTTTTGACCTTCCTCGCCATAGGTCACATCTTCATAATGTAGACAAAATGTCAAAATTTTAACCTTGTGATTTGATCAAAAGTTTAACCCCATAGTTCATGTCTGTGTGTATTTTTGAAATGAATACAGAGATCATTTTAATATCCCGCTGAGGTAAAATATATCAGTCGCATGAACTTTCTATATTGCATCTGTCTTGCCATTTCATACTTAATACGTGCGCGAAATTCTTAAGTCAAGAATCAACTGATGAAGACAAATAAACATGTTTATGCATAAATAGATGGACTTGCTTCGAGCTAAATGACCAGTTTGGTCAGTGGTCATTGTTTTGTTTAAGGATAGCATTGGTTCATTTGTAATTAAGGAACTGCGCATTGAAAGTAAAGTCTTGCGATATTCCTAGCTGTTATTTTCTCCAGATTATTTTGTTATTCCATTACGAAAATATCTGTGTAGCTGATTTATTTTAAGATATATCCTCTTGAGTTTTGCATTGGTTTCGCATATAAATACATTATTTCTGATCATTACTCAAAAATATATGTGGTGCAGACAAAAGGAAATGGAATTTGTTTTATATAAAGGGTAAACACACACATGAGGTCATTTTATTTTTCTCTAGACTGAGGCTAATGTACTTTACTCATCCCTTGTGGAGACATTTGAAAAAGAAATAAATGAACATATCAGTCTTTGAAACTTTGAAAAGATAAAAAAACAGACATACAGAGATATTTTTTAAAAAATCTATGCATGTTAATTAGTTTATATTCTTTATGATTTGTCAGTGGTTCATTATAAGAATTTTTGATCACAAATTGCTGAATTATCACCCCATTTTTGGTTCTGTGTAGGGCAGATTTTTAAGAAGCATATCAGGATTGTTGATTCGGGTATAAGGAAGTACTGAATAGAATATTTGAAATTTTAGATTGTGAATTTCAAAGTATTTTGTTGATTCATCTTTCTAGTTATATTTTAACTTTTAAAGCTTGTGATCATGATACAGGACAAATAAGGTGGAATTGTTTTAAGCTTTAGAAGATTGTTGCATGTGATATAGGAGGAACCCTGTCAAATTTCGAATCAACAATCCTGATATGATTCTTAAAAATCTGCCCTACACAGAACCAAAAGTGGGGTGATAATTCAGCAATTTGTGATCAAAAATTCTTATAATGAACTTGTTTTGCATAGTTACATTTACATTGTAAAAAGCTAGGTATATCGCTCTCCGCTCAGTTTCACAGTGTGCTATAGGTGAAATTTTGCTCAGACAGCGGAACTACGGCCTATTCTTATATCAAATTCCAACTATCAAAGGATCTTGTATGTGCACACCAATGTACCATCCAAACAACTAGACAACTGTCCTTGTCAGGCCCTCTGTCTTGCATCCTTGACAAGTGGAAACCATGCTGGAAAATCTGGATGAACTTTCTCAGCAATGCAGGGATTGAACACCCAACATCTAAGCTAGCGAGCCAGCGTCTTAGCCATCATCATCCCCATATCATGGTGGACTATTAAGGTACGAAAAATGTAGCATGATTTCTTACTTTCTGATTATACTAGCATCAACTTTTAGTATAAAGCACTTATAGCTAGGGCTTTCCTTATGTTGATTGAAAGTTTATAAATCTGTATTTGAATTTTTTTGAATCTCTAAGTATAGCATAAGCAGACACTTTGTTCTTTTTTTGTAAACAATCTGTCTGGTTTTGACAGTGTTAATTTAAGATGTCATTGAAATAGATGCCAGTCTTTTATGATATGTATTGAATTTTCATTCTTTGATAGAAGTTGTCTACGACAAATTGGATGGAATATTTTACGGGTTAACTTATTTCATCGATTTTGTCTAGGATTTTAAGTTCTGTAAATGAAGAAAAAAGGGAGGAGGTGATTAATTGAAATATGTGTATCGATGGATGACATTATCTGTCTGTATCTATCTGACATATAAATGTGTTATAAATGTTTTGTGTCGGACTTCAAATCCTGCTGTCGTTTACATGAATATTTATGATCAGCCCCAATTTTTATATCGCCATCAATATTATTTGTGTTTAACGGTAATTAAAAAGAACGGAATGAGGGTTAACTTATCACTGATACCTTACATTCAGAGACTTACATATGATACTTTATTTTTATGGTTATATGTTTGGAAGAACTTTGCCTACTTCTATTTGAATTCCCTCCCATTTCATGTTAATTCTCACTGGCAAGAGGTCTTTTACATGCTCTACCAAAATGTAGTCAGAATATTGGTTTTCCTTCCTATACACATAACTAAACACATTTTGTTTGGCTCAGGGCACTCCGGTTTCCTCCCACTGCTAAAGACCCCTACGCGCGAGCGAATTATTGAAATAAATTTAAACCACATGTTAGTCCCGAAATGACCTAGTTTGTGTCAAGTGGACGTTAAACCCCATTTCTCTCTCTCTCTCACATTTTGCTTGTCAGCACCATTTGCTCCAACAACCCTGACCAGTGAGAATTCGGCTTGAAAAATCTAAAACTCTTTGTGAATTCCACGCTTTTGATTTATTTATGTGAACTACTTTTTGAACTCATGGATGTCCAAGTGACAAGGCACTTTTTTTTCTCATTGTTAACCCCTTCACATATCAATATTATACACGGAAACCGGGCTTGTAATTTCTAAAGCAAGATTTTTCATAGCCAAAACAATATAAACTCAAAATGTCTAGTTGTTCATCCCAGCATCCTGCATTAGTAAATAAAAATGACAATGTCTTTGCTATTTTGTGAAATATAGTTTTAACTTGAGTGAAACTTATTTGTTGATAATATGAAAGTATTAACTTGAAGATACACTATGGGAGATTAGATAATGAGTTGGCAGTTCTCACTATAATAGTTGAAAACTAGATAATGTAGAGGGAATTTGCTGAAAGTTTCAGTCAAATTGATCCACAATAAAACAAAAATTAAGCAAGTGACATTTCCACCTCGATCATCATAACTAAATGCATCAAACCTATACATTGTGAATTATGGGACTACTGCTTTCACTGAAATAGTTTTTTAGGATCATTATGATTTTATTTAAAATGGAGAATATTGTCTAAAATAATTCAAGTGTCATCATTGAATTTTAAGGTATTTTAATAAGTACTCCTAGATTATAATTTGAATTATTGTGATTGAATAATTCTTAAGCAAAATAAGAAATAGAATAAATTATTGATTTTTGTTAGACAAAAGCTTGGATGATCCAACATGTAGGTTTAATTTCATTTAGGTGTCAGAATTGTGAAATTTAGTTGTTTGAACTGAATAGTAGAATAAAAGTGCATATAACAATTGTATATCTTGAATACGTGCCCACATAAAATATGCAATAAATTCCATGATAAATACAGAAAAAACTTTAAAGCCCTACAGTTGGTTGAGTAGAACTAATAAAATATCATGGGCACAGCTTGGACCATTGTCTAAAGTCTAAAAATAATAGTAAAAATACATGAATAAAGAAAATATTTGAACATGTACAATCTGAATCAGATATTACTAAAAATGAGATCCATTGATAATAAGAATAACATTTATTTCCCGTTGTATAATAAATATTGCCTGTTTGTCTCATTTTTGCCAAAATATGAACAATAAATGCTCCCCGACCTAGAAAAAAGCATGTGTGCCCATATCAGCCTGTATTATTTGACCTGTGTACTATTACGTCATACCGCCATGCTGACTGGTGAGATCTTGATATTCTACTCAGACAATATAATTCACTAGGCTACCAAAACTCTTCTCATTGAACTAGGGGGTATAATATACTACTATTGCTCAGTTACCTAATAATGTGCTAAGCGTAAAATAGGTGTTGTAGCGGGGCAGATAAAGCGGTGTTTGATATCTGTGAAAGAGGTGAACAAGTCTAACATGTAAGGGAGATAGAAAGAGCTATTGTATAGTCTGGATGTGGAGAAGCAGTGAGAGGCATGTATGTCTGGCTTTCTAATACATGCAGTGTTTAGTAGCTAGTATAAAGACTAGACACAGAATACGTCATTTAAACAATTAAACTACGATCCTATACACTCTCTCTCTGTCTTATCACTGGCTGCAACTGTATAACAGTGACGTGATGATAGAAAGTGGACAGAGGTCAAGACATTTGTGGCTGATCCTAGATTACTGACTGACCACTGTAGTTAGCTGCAGCTATTTTTAGCCCTGTTCCAGTTAACTGGTCATGCAAGAAATTCGGCAATAGGTTACCCCATGTCCAGTTAGTTGTGTTGGTCCAGTTGCAGTGAGTAACTGTAATGCTTTGTGTAATGAGGAATTAGGCCAGTGGCCCATTGTGAAAACTGGATTATTTGTCTCCCAAATTCAAATTTTACTAATGGGATGGCAGGCAATGGAATACACGATGAAGATTTTGAGCATGCATTATCCATTTTAAAACTTTTAACAGAGAAAAATGGACACAGGTAGGTGTGATTGTTGAGTAATCATAATCTAAATATTTACTTTTCTGGTTGCATATGTGGTGATGCTGTAGACTGACCACTACACTGACCAGTAGTAGCCATTATATACCTGTAGTAATAACGGTACAAGGAGTATGGTGGTGTTAAGATGGTGATCAACACCCAGTGATCAAACAATCTAAATCTCCTTGTAATTGTTTCTTTTGTTTACTGTAGGTGTTAGTAATTAGTGAATCACATTAACTCACTCTTAATAGATAAGTATCCGCTAATTGCTTTAATCATTAGGAACTTAAATTAGCTTAACACTGATTTAATTTACCATTTTGTCTGAGATATCACAACAGTGGAAACATGTTATTCACACACATTTAAATTACTGTTCTCCAGAAATTGGTGAAAACCAGAATCTTAGTCATGATACACCAGAAATCCATCTTGGTTAATTTTTCTTTGAATATGTTTAATTTTGGAGATTAGTTTATTGTAACGGTAATTCATTGATTCAGTTTATTTTGATTCTTTATTTGTTATTAATGGTGAATATTATTATAAAATAAAATCTTTACTAGTTATTTACTAATTAATGTTTAATGCCCAAAATGTTTACATGTCTTAAGTCGCTCATCATCATTTGCCACATTTTTGATTCCTTACAAACTGAGATATTGTGAAAGTTGAATCTATAAAAGGAATATCCGTCTTAAAATGGTTTTAGTTCCATTCAGTAAATGTATTTTCAACGATATACTGATGAATATGTCCACCCACATTCAGCGTAAATTGTAGGCCGTATAAACATGATTTAGTTGAAATATCTTCATGGGTTTCTTTTTTAATCTGATTGAATTCATGCAAAAAGATTATCTACCATTCATATCTTGATTTTATTTTCTTAATTAGATTTTCCGAGAACTGGCTGAAAAGTTCTAAGCCTATCGGTGAAAGACCTGTACAAAGTCCATGGTTTCCATTTATTTTTCCTACATAGTCCCCTTTGCGATGTACACACATTTTCCAATGATGTTGCAATGCCGGGATTGCAGTCAGGATAAAATTTTCTTCAACCACTCTAAAATAAAGTTGTTAATAGCTAATATGATGTCATCATTACAGGGAAAATGACGACTGGCTGGTTAATTTTTCATTTTTGGAAATAGGTCTTATTCATGGTTACAAATTTGGCCAAAATGTTAGGAGCTGCTTCAAAATGGGGCAGTTTGTCAGAGGACATCAGGAATCGGACACATTTTTGATCTAGTCAAGAGCATCAGTCATTCCTAACATGTTGGCGATAATGTGCTCAACCCTCTCTTGAAAGATGCTGTTTACAAGACGTGTATCATTATCAGGGCTCTATCTGCCACGCTTAAATTCTGCAGACTACTTCCTTACTGTGGAAAAGGAAAGCGCATCATCCTCTAAACTAAATGTCAGCATTTATCTGTGTTGGGGTTAGTACTTTCCATAATTACAGGTACTTGAAGACTGCCCTAAATTTTTGTTTATATCTGGTGATTTCAATGGATAGATTATAGACAAAGTAACACTACAGTCGCATTTCTTATGTCAATGATTCATTCAATGATTGCACCTGTGGGTGGCAAAAGTTTGTTTCAACCCACCTGATCTACATATATACCCTTTTCAGCCAGCTTTCCCAAATAGTCAATTTGAGCACATTTCTGCATAATATCAAAGGTGAATAATTAAATGTCCAGAAAAAGCATATGATGATCAGCCAGCAGCGTTAAAATTTGTAAAACGTATTTTTAAAATCATCTTTTTAGTGAATAATATTGATTAAACATTTGTCAGAGAAATTTGAAATCGGGTGCAACTAGAGCTGGGCGATATACCTAAAAACAGATATCGCGATATTTTATAAATGGTCAATATTTTCAGTTTTTTACTTTTTAAATGTTAATAAACATGCATAAAAAGTTGGAATTAGGTTGTACCCCTTAATATTATTATTTCTAGTCAATATTACTTTTAGCATACAGTACCAAATCAACAAAACATTAATTCAAGCTGGTTCAAATCCAGATCTATAGCCATGAAAACTTGCTAAAGTTGTTGTTTATTACAGTTTTAATATTCAAAATATTAATTATAATATTTTATTAATGAAGAAGGTTCAAATAACGTAAAAGGTTTGTGTTCTTTCGGCCGTGCATATTTTTAATAATTTTTATAGCTACTGGTACAATTGGACTTTGTTTACCCTTATTGCAAACTCGTTCTTTCCCATTCAAAAGTATACCTTCTTGAAAATGCATTATACAATACAAGGAAACTAAATTAAACTATAAAACATATGTACTATGTCAAAAAGTGTCAGTTTTTCGATATTTTTCTGAAGACGGTATTTTTCACGGTTTTTATTTCTGTGACGGTTTTATATCGAAATACCGAAATATCGCCCAGCTCTAGGTGCAACTATCTTAGGGTCTGTGGTACGTATTTGAGAAAGTGCGGCTAGTGGTCAGTGTTCATAGTATACTCTATGTTTATGTCTCGATAAACATCTCTTTACTACCATTTTCTGGCATTGTTTCATTGTTGGAATACTGTGTAAAAGATCAAAATTTATGGTAATTTTGAAAGCTTTTCATGGTCACTTGTCAGAGTCCCTCAGAACGCCTTCATATTTTCAAATAAAAATCAACTTATTTAGTCTAATACTTTGTGGTTTTTAACTGTTTTATAATAATACAAAAAAACTATTTTGAAATCATAATTATACGATGTAATGTTATCAGCAGCTATTTCAACCGTACATGTCTGTAAGACAGGAAGAAATTACGCGAGAGCAACATGTAGATAGATAGAATTATTTATAGGTTGGCGTGTAATCGTGCTTGTAAAATTCTCATCTTGCTATATGTATTGATGCAATCATTTGGATTTAATTCAACTTGTCTAGACAGTAATTGACTTCTTTTCGGTTATTCGTTTAAATCAATATTGAGATGCACAGAGATAGATATGAATTTTACATGATACATACATATTCTTTGCTTTCGAATAGTAAATGATTTTGTTTTCTGTTGCTTTGGTCTTTGACTTTGGTGAATGATGTAGGCCTATTTACAAAAGAAGCGATTAGGCTAGGAGCATCTATCCCTACCTCTACTGAGGTGTGTAGTCAGCACCAGTTCATGATTTTGTAGGCACCTGGGGAGTAGCTAGAAATATATTCAAAAGGACTCAAAAAAATGAAATAATAGAACTAGATATGGTATTTTAATTGAAACCTGTTTTAAATAGATGATTTAGGATTTAGCATACTTTTACTTATATTCAGTATTCACAAGTGATATAACTTTCACTTAACCTCTGGAGGCACATCAGATGCTGTCCCTAAAGCTAATGCGGTAACCCAGTATTGCACACAATTCAGACTTTATTAACCAGATTTAGATATAGTTGACATTTTATATATTTCAACTCCCCAAAACATTTTGTATGCTCAAAACTCACTTTTCATATATTTTAAGTAACTTTCGGAAGTTTTGAATACACCACTAGTTCAATAAGTAAAATGTGGTTAAATGTCCTACTGTTCTGCTTCAACTTGGCTAATGAAGATGATAAATAAGTAAAACAGACACTTGCTAATGATATAAATTATCCAAAATGATCTGAATTATCCAAAATTTTTCAAACAGTTTACTAAATTTGTTACTGACTGCATGTTTGATAATACAGGTGATGCATTTAAAGGGTTTATTAAGAAGGTTGTGGGTTGGTTAGGGGATGTTAAAAATAATTGAAAAGTTTTAAATGCAATTACTATGCCATTTTCACATTGTACTGTTTTCTCTGCACTAAAGTTTGTCAGAAACAGTAAGAACATTTATTAATAATTGAATGACATGAATAATTCAAATATGTTTTATGAATCTGTAAGTTGATATATATGTATTTCAAGCCATAAGAACATGCAGTGAACAGCTGTCAAGAAGGAAAATCACCATAAAATAGGTTAAAATCAATCCACTCCCTTTTTGTCCTGAAGTAGGTTCAAATCTTTAAGACATAAACATGTTCCACATATGCAAACTCATTATGTTACAATTTCAACAAAATGATTTGACTAAAAATCACAATGTGATCCTTGTTAATTTGATTTTATGAATATTGCTCCTTGTACCCAAATAGTGTAAACATGTGTTATATAAGGTTGTGGGCCCTCTAAAGGTCAGAATTTTTATCTGATTTTGATGAAACTTAAAAAAAATATATTTTTATATTCCAGAGATTTAATTCATTTTGATATTTGTATCATAACTTTCTGGATAATGCCCCCTGTTTGTACGAAATATTGTTGTTTTGTGGGGGGGGGGGGGGGGTTGCTTACTTGTTTTCAGTCCATATATCTTTCAAAATGTGGGCATATCTTGCATGGCAACCGCTTGTTCTTTTACCAGGAATCCATTATATGAAATATGAAAATTAATTATAATTTTGCAATATTTTGTAATAAAATTCTAGTTTTTGGAGTGTGTGGGAAATTCACATATATACATATATATATCTAAAAATGACATTTGTTTAATGTCTACAGGTTAAAATGAATTGAGCATTCTGGAAGCCATCGTCCATAATTATCAATCATCATTCGTCTAGACCATAGATTTAAGATTAACAGCATGAAATGAAGGCAAAAACATCCCTATAGACCTACATTTATTATATAAGCTTAAAGTATTCCTGAAATTAAAGGTCATTTTTCAACACACTCTTGAAACTTCGATCTTGCCACTTCTGATCTGATATAGCAGAAGTCTGGCCGGAGTCAGGCAGTTGGTAACTGCCACCCAAGCTGCAGTTTATTCTTTCCAGCAACTTATCACTTCAAACAGGAGTATCATTTGATGACATTGATGCATTTGAAAACTTCAATCTACATGTACATGTTCATGTCATTGCATAAACATTGAAAGATGGCAAGTGGGCCTACACAATATATACTGAGTGCCATAGAAAATGCATCACTTAGTTTTTCGTATAACAAAATGATCCTGTAAACATATCTTATTTATTTTGCTTCTTATTGTGAACAATATTCAAATGGGAACACATCAATAACAACACATTTGTACACTTATGGATGTTCAATCTGTAATCAACGGTACAAAGTCAGAGGGGTCAAAACCAAAAGTACGACATAGATGGTTAATTGTAAGTAGCGTGTGTGTCCTCCACTGGCTCTTAGGCACGCTGTGCAGCACATTTAACCATCTTTGGTGTACTTTTGGTTTTGACCCCTCTGACTTTGTACCGTTGATTACAGATTAAACATCCATAAGTGTACAAATGTGTTGTTATTGATGTGTTCCCATTTGAATATTGTTCACAATAAGAAGCAAAATAAATAAGATAAATAAGTGATGTGTTTTCTATGGCGCTCAGTATATCAATAATAATTTTATCATTATCTCGATTTTAGATAAACAGGGACAGAAAAGTGTCATGGTGAATAGCCTATTTGATTTGTATATATTTTAACTTTTCTTTGGCAACGGAAACGTCCCCTGTAACACATATTCATCAAGGAATATAATAACAGATGAATAAAGATGACAGTGTGTAATCTATAAAAACTATACGGGAACTTAAATTTCAAATGGCCATAATGAACTGTAATGTGTAGGGTTGTTCAGTTCAGGAATGTTAGTGCTATAGAATCCCTTGCAAACTAATGCAGACTGCAATATTGTTAAAGTTGAATCTCTGTTAGGGATACCAGTCAAAAAATAGTTCAATTCCATTCTATATTTACTTATGTAACAAGCTGCCATCATTTTTTGCCACAAATCAAGTTGATCGTTCTGTTTTAAATCCGATTGAATCTAAGCTGGGAGATTTTGTAGCGATGCTATTTTAATTTTTTTGATTCAGTCATGATATTTGATATTTCCTAAAAAAACAAATCTTAGAAATCTATTAACTTTAATTTATTCCATCAGATGAAAGAACAAAACAAACAATAGATGATTGAGATTTCTTGTAATATGATATATTGAAAATTATGAAGAAGCAAGTAAATAATTTGAAAATTCAAAGGATTTTATACATTTTTCACTTTAGTAGAAATAAATTGTACTTTGATTTTTACAGAACGTTTCAGTTGTGTGGTACCCTTAAGTAGTAAAATTGTTTGGTGTATGCAGTACAGATATTTTTATAAATAACCTTTTAGCTAAAAGGCAGCCATTGTACTGTTGTTTTCAGGACATCCTGTACATTATGGTGCAACAAAATACGAAAAATGTTTAAGGCAACACTTCACTATAGTTTCTGCAAACAAGGGAATGGTGATAAATAATTAGTCATGTACTGTAGGAAGATATCTTAAAATAAACCTTTTCTCCTTACGGCTAGGCCTGTACTTGTTTCATTCTCAAAATTTCTTCAAAAGTAACCAATTGGAAACTGGGTCAGTTCAGACACTAATGTTAGGTTTGTGTCAGAATGTATATATTGATTTTCTGACAAAAAACCACAGGAATTTTGATTAAGTTTGCCATACTTCAAAGCTGAGAACTGTCATAATATGCCTAGAGGATGGGATTTTATAACCACCACTAATAACAAGGTAACAAAATGGATGAATTATGTGCATGGGTTATACCTTTACTACATTAATGTACAACCTTTTATAAAGAATTTACACAGACTGAAGTCATTTTAATTTACATCCACCACCATAAAAAAAATCTCGAAAATAATTTGAAATCATAGTTAACAAAATGTACAATTCCTTCTTGCCAAGGAGCTGTGATGGTTCGGTGAGTAAGACACTGGCTTGGTAACTAGGAGGTCTTGTGTTCACTACCAGTGTTGGTCCTGTGTACTCTTTGGCGTGCACGTAAAACAATCGTTGACAGTATGCATTCAAAATAAGAATAGCACTGCCGTCTGGTCAAAATTCCCCTTATAATGCCTGTCTTTATTACACGAATACAATTCATGAAAATTTATATCAGGAACAATAAGGTTCTAGAGAACGTATCCATTTTTAAATGCATGAAAAATGGTTGTATGTTCCCTCTCTATCCTTCCCTAACTCAACAAACTAAATTTACCATTCATCATGTCTTTTACAATAGTGGGACAAAATAATCATTGATTCCTGATTGGCCTTTATCCTTTGTTAATCTTGTGAATGCTCTAATTATTATATTATCGACAGGAAATTCATATATATTGTTTAGATTAGTGAAATTTGGACTTATCTTACTGTTCACCTTTCAACAGGAAAAGTTTCACAATGATACTTTTAAAAATTTGGGAGGATTGTTTAAAGACTATAGATTTTAGTGATGGCCCAATGTGGCTACTATCGGTTTTACCAATATCAGATATTGAGAGTGAAATATAACGGACGATACAAATTATTACCGATAGTGGTTCAAATATTAAAATGTCTCGAAATGTCATGATTAATCTATGTAGGTACATGTCATTGTTACTATTTTACCACAGGAATCAAACACGAACGTGAGGTTTTTGAAAGAATAAGTGGGATACACTTCCTACGCAGTTAGAAATACGCACCGTTTATTATGAACTTAATTGATTGGTGTATGATTAATTAATAAAATCACGATTATCAGTTGTTTAATGTTGATTACGATATAATTCCCTAAACTGATCAGTACCTGTATGTCTGTAATAGATGTCAGAAGGATTCAGCAATATCTTCCCATCTGTCAACAGTGGCAATCATGTTACATTCTCCCGCCATTTCTGAAAATAAAACCATCTATTTGCAACTTAATTAATGTGTTTATTATGCAGTAATAAAGTATAATCTTTATTATGCGTTATTAAATGTTGATAATTTAAATTATGTCTGAATTTTGAAAGTAAGATCTATATAATGAGTTATTAAAAGTACACAACAATACAAATTACTACATGTAAATAATGTTAAATTTTTATCGTCATCTAGAAGCCTGTATGTCGGATGTAGTTTGACATCCCCACCTCTCTTCCGTCCTTCATCCCAATCACGAAAGTGATATTTTCCCGCCCTTTCTTCAAAGTCCTTTTGAACAGATATTGGTGACACAAGTATCGTCAGAATGGCTGTATATCGGCTGATATCGATATCTATGGATAGGCCACTTACATGTATCAGTCAATTACTGATGTTGAAAACAATCATCGAACCATTACTAATAAATGTCAACATGAGGGAAGGAATGCTATGGAACTTTAGAGTATTTCTATGCAGAGTAATCCTCATGTTCACGTTCAAAGTTATGAAATGTTGTGAATGTAGTGGAGAACAGAGTTCTTTCAGGATTATTTGAGAATTTGGTGAGATTTTTCATAGGGAAATACCGCAGAATCCTATTGCATTTCAAAGGTTTTTACTTTTAACAGAGTTGATCGCTTTTCTTTTAAAGACTTGCTCAATAATTTTGTAGCTAGGAGTAGGACAGACATGTACATGTGCCAAAGAAGTTATGCTTAACAAAGTCGAAATATGTGCCTGATGTTGCCCGTTACGAGTCAGCTGTGGAGGACCAATTTGCAGAAAGGAACGTTTTGTTTGGTTGTTTTGTTTCTTTTTTACCCTTAGCTGTACCGTATGTATAGGTGCTAATGCAATTGTATAAACTGCTAACCAGTTGGTGCTTTAGGTGACAGTTTTGATCAAAGTTGTCGAGCAGGGACGTTCCTTAGGTGTGAGAGGTGGCGGGTCAGGATTTTGTGAGGCAGAACATACATGTATGTCTACTGCATTGACAACAAGTTCATTTTCTGTAGGGTCAGTAGTAGCCACAGTGGCTCAGTGAGTAAGACCTTGGCGTGGCTTGCAAATGTGGAGGTCCTGTGTTTGATCCTGGTGTACGCAGAGTAGGCCAAGGCGCCACTGTCAAGGCAAAATGCCACTCATAGTTCACCATTTGGCGTCTGTCTTCAATTTTAGCAGAAAAGTAGGACGTCGTCATTAAACCCCATTTCATTTATATCATTTTTGTACTGTCAGTAAGGATACGTATGACACCTGACATTTAAATTATGATTGATGTACATTGTCTTGTGTTTCTCACAAGTTGGGGGTGGGGGGCTTGCGTAGCCAATATAAAGACAAAGGTAGATTTTTTAACTCTTAATGTCAGTAATGAATTAATAATCTTGACTAAAATTTGTAAATGTACAAGTTTTTAGTTTTAATTGTCCACAGTACACCTTAAAATGAATAAACTATGCATACTCATGCAATACATGCTTAATGCATAGAGGCGATAGTGTCTCCCCCTTGCAGACATGCTGTTGTATTAGTGACCTAGGTTACAGTAACCTAACCTTCACCTTGCCTTAGCATAATATCACCACAGGATATAGTATGGCTATCAGTGACTGTCTGGTTTAAAATACCTCTTCTTTTCCTTGTTTAGTCAAACTTTCAGTATGGACTAACCTGACTATGTGATTTGTAAGGACTATATGAGTTCCTACTTTCATGGAAGGGGTGAGGTTGACCCCTTGGGAAGGTAGGATTTTCAATTGTATTTATAAATATACCGACCTGCTTTTTGCTGCATGTCTGGTGCAGCTATCTGCATTGCACTGCAGTCAGGGTTATTCACATTCAACTGCCCTATTTAAAGAACTGGCTTCACTTTAATTTGTGAATAACTGGATCTTTTTACGATGTATTTGATGCTGCTCCTTACTTTCCATTAAAATATGTCTCAACTTTTACCATATTAAGACTTATTGAATAATCATGTATTTTTTTAATTAAAAATGCAGACAAAAGTTTTTCTCTCAAATTTCTTTGTCTCAGGAAAGTGGCGCAACCGTTCGGCGTAGATTAGACTAAGTAAAGCAAGACAACTCGTGCCTTGACTCAAAAGACCATGAATTTGGGCGTCTTTCGGATTATGACCAAACTTACATGTATGTATAGTATACTAGACCTATATGACGTAATTGTCTGCCTTGTCAAATGATATTTGATATATCTTGTATAATATCATACTGATTAATACGTAAGTAATATATGCAATAACATTTCCCCCATGGCACGTACACCTACCTACATGTATATTTTGAAATATCTTTAATCTCGTCAATATGTTGCAAGAAAATGAATTTTTAGAAATATTAAATCTTGACAGAAATGTTAATTATATTCGTATTTTATTTTAAGAGTTAAAGATATTAGACTTCATATAGAATATTGAAGTAACTGTCAAAATTAAACTTCAATTACATAAATATTTGAAAAATGTTAGGATATATTTAGAATCATAACGTAGTGTTATTCTATTCGTTCAGTGATTTATTATCGTAAATATTTTATTCAGACGTTTTGAGGGTTGACACACTGAAACCCATGACAAAAAATATTTTAATGATAAATTTGTAGAATAGGATGTCTAAAGAAATACTGATATCATTTGGTTAAATTTACTATTAATTTGAGTCAACATCTGTGTGTATTAGTTAGTTTCTTCCTTAACATTGGTTGCCAGGCCATTGAAACATACTGCATTTATATTGGGATTCACATGCTACCATTTCCCTTTATGTATTGGAAGTTCAAATTTTGAACACAGATTCTTCATGGAATTTTTTCCGTTAAAAAGTAAGATAATGTGAACGCAACCGACACCTTTTTTTAAAAATCATATAAATCTATACAATTTTACATGCAAATTCATTTACGTATTGCAGTGCCCCAAAGAGACTGTTTTGATTTCATCTACAGAAAGTAAACTCTTAGCCTATCAGTTTTAACTCAAACGTTGTTCCTACCCTACTGAGTTAACATTACTTGATTCGGTTGATATCTGTAAGAACATAGTCTAAATTCAAATCAGTTCCAAACACATTTCCAGTCTACGTCCGTTACCATTTGGATTTGTTAACAGGATTAGTACAGCATATGTAAAAGTTGTACTGCTTTCTCTAAGCATCAGAGTTTGTGGCGTCCCGACGCTAACTTAAACAGTCTACGCTACATCGCTAGCAAAAGTAACCATAACACAAAAATACATATAACCAAGCCGAAAACCCCAAAGAATAATCCAAATACCAAGTTGTTGCAAACCAGAAACGGTAAGCAACTAATAAAGACAATTATCACCTAGAACAAACTGATTGCGGAAAAGGTCAGTCGTTATAAATGTCGACATACAACTACCAATGAAAGTAAAACCCAAGCAGTGCTATCTAAAAAACCCAAGTATCAGATTGCCTTGAGGCAGGTTATTTACCTTTATGTTTAGCTGGAATTGTTTTTGTGGAGTATCATCTGTGGTAATATTAGAAATTAGAATCAGTTTGAAAAATGGAATCCTCGGAGTTGTCAGTGATAGAAATATCTGGATCAGATCACAAATATCTCTAAGCCTTATCAAAGCGGCCTTATGGGAGATAAGATAAAGAGTTGACAGTTCTGTCTATATTTAAGAAATACAAATAGATAACATATATGTTAATAGAATATGCTGAAAATTTCAGTCCAATTACTCCACTCTGAACTGAGATATTAGCTTTTGAATTTTAGGCTAGCCTCGATCATCATTACTAAAGTCGGTACTATAAAAAAAGGTCATGATGATCCATTTGTACTATCCATTTCACAAAATGTATTTCAAACCGCTAAATATCGCAGACTAGTGATAGTATTGAGAGTTGATTATGGTCTGGATAAGTTAATTAACGTCTAATTAATAATTTAGATAACATTTCAGGCCCGCAGTATCCAAAAATAATATCAGGTTTCTTAGGGATAGTAGGGCTGGACGATATTTTCGGTAATTTGATATATCGCGATATTAAAATTTAAATTACGATATTTTATAAACCACCTAAAATATCGCGGTATATCGTATTGTGTGTTTTTCTATCAATTTACACAATATTTTCACGATATTTACGACATTATGTCACGTTTGATGACTCAGATGACTTGTCACTCGTTCATTGACAAGGCCTACTAAATACATGACTAGTCTAGTAGTTTTCTCGATTATTAAACTTATTATACTTGCCATTATAATGTCAAACCCATTGCTAATGCTGTGCAACACTCGAATAACCAGCCAAGTAAGTCATGGCGTAATATCTTCTCTTCGCCGTCATCGGTCGATTTATCATTGGCACTGTTATTATCATTTTATGTATGATGCCGTTTGTTAGTTAACTATCATTTTGTGCGTGTGTTTGGGTGTTAGGTTTTTTTTTTTTGCCAATTTTTAAACTGTAGATGAATTAAATAAAAATAAAATGTTATTTGTAAATAAAACCTTATTGCGTCTTGATATACGGGATTTAGACAAACGGGCTGGGTGCTGTTGTAGTGTACCGAATAGGGAAATTACATCTGGTTCTTTGAGTCTACTCATAGTCATACCCACGTGTTATTCAACATTTTGAAAGATGGCGGAACATTGCGAAGCTCAAGCTGATCGAACATTAGTAATAATAAAGCCTAAAAAACACACTCCGCGCAGTGTTGCGTCTGATTAGAGGTAATCCAACTACACACTGCTATTATGAGTGGATATTGTTGTTTTAAATTTTGATTGATCAGTAGTCCGTCTACCAACCAATCACGAGCTGCCAATACTGGACCAAATATGTTTACATAACGTATGTATACGTCATGACTCACGATTTTATTATGCCTAATTAACCCGTGCATAGCAGAATACTGCAGAAAAACTAATTGCGTGACAAACGAGGCTATCAAGTCGAATGAAATGTAAACAATACTGTTTGGAAACGAACATACTTTCACCGTTTTAATACCTTAAATCACTGTCCAAAGTTTTAGGGAAGACCCAGATGAAACGAAGGACTGTCATGTTGCTGTACTTAAGTGATAGCTTTCATTGAACGGAAAGAATAGACACACTCCCGCATAAGTTCAAGAAACAGACGCTATTCCAGCAATGGTCAGAGAAGGATTTCTTGGGCCATTGCTTCAGGAATATGATAAAACATGGCTTTTGGTTTTGATGAGAATGACGAAGCGCAAACGAAAGATTTTGCAAGCGTCGTGTAGCTGCAATAGACGGCAACACCAGCAACTTGTTACGTTCATTTAAAAATACATCACATAATAAAACTAAAATATCGGGATATTGTGATATTTCGTGATATATCGTTAGCTTTTTATAATAAAACTAAAATATCGCGATATAGTGATATATCGTCCTTTTTAGGGGAAATATCGCGATATTTGATTTTACTAATATCGTCCAGCTCTAAGGGATAGGTGAATTTGTTTAAAGATATTCATACATAAGTTAGGTAACCACAAGGATTGGGGGTGGGGCCCCAAAACTGCTGCTCACAATTTTCAAAATGACACTAACAACTACTTTTGAAGGCTTTTTTCCTTCATAAATGAAATTATGATTTGAAACAAAATAGATGTTGGAAATACATGTATAGATCACATTACACATATCTTTTCTGTGTAAGCCAGGTCAGTATCCTTTAATAAACACATGGGCTTATAATTGAATTATATTACATATATTTCTGCTTGTTTTACATACCATATCGATTGTGAGGTTATTGTGTTTGAAATCAAAAAGCAAACATTTTGGAATAAACTACTAATACAAGCATGGCTTAAAACAGGCATTATGTAGGAGCTAAATCTGCCTATTACATGTCTTTCTTTGGGCCTTAACTTAAATGTTTTATAGATAATGAGACGTTTATTAACCAACTTTCAATGCCATTGGACGGCTCTGATTTTAAGTAGATTAGAACGGTTTTGTCATTCAATGAGTTTATTTGAAAATGGAGACTCGAATGACCAGTATGGTGGTTATGATCAATGCACACATCTTGTCAAAAATGCAACATTTATAACCTCCGTAAAAATAAAGTAATTTATCTATGTTTTACATAATGCCCCTGTAATCACTCATTTACATACTCCCACACTTGTCATGTTTCAAATGTACTGACATCAACTCCATCTATCCATTCATTTAAAAGTTAGACAAAGAAGAATGATTTCGTTCTGGCCTATGTATATTTTACGTCAGAACGGCTAATTAAACTTAAACCAGCTTTTCAGAAAACCTTCTTGAAGACGGGTAGAGAGCTCAGGTTTTAACAGATTTCTGTACGCCACCTTTGTGTTCAGACGACAAATACCTTTTTTATAAGCCCACATTTTCATGTGGACGTATATTGTTGTCGCCCCTGTGACAGACGTCCACAGTTGTATGTGAACACTCTACAGGTCACAAATTTTATCCAATTTCAATGAAATTTGAAATATAGGTTTATCACCCTAAGATCTCAGTTCCTTTCGATATTGGCATTTATACTATAGGACTGTAACGTCATGGATTATGGCCCCTGACAATAATTATCCGATTTAAAAAAAAGTCATATCGGATCGTAACTTCCTGAATTATAATTACTTATATGGCGCTTGATTATATGAAAAATCGTCTTTTTTTTTTTAGCTGGAGGCTACAATTATCCGATTTTAAACAACATTTTTTTATATCATCTTTAATGAAGGTCGAGTTCGAATTTCGTTAAAATTGGACCATAATTGCCAGACAAAATGGCTGCCGTTTGTTTGCGAATAGTGTGATAATATGATATATCAAGAATGTGGACCTAGAGGTCACAATTTTAACCTGATTTTGATGAAACTTGAAATGCATCTTTAACCCAAAGATCTTGGTACCTTTCGATACTTGTGCATATCAAAGTGTAACTTCATGAATTATGGCCCTTGATTGTATGAAAAATCACTTTCTGTTTAGCTTTTAAAACCTCTATCCATCTCTCGAAATTGTGGGCGTATCCTGCCAGGCAGCCACTGATTAAATTGAGCATTTGAATGGACTATGGTGTATTTATTCTGTCAGTATGAGATATTTTCCTATATTTTAATAGATGCTGAATTTCTTAATTGAATCTATTACATATTGTCTTATAATGACCTACATGTATACACAGTATAAAACGTTGGTTTTAATCATTTCAATGGTTCCTTTAAGAAACAAACATGCCATTGTTTTCTTCTTGAATCAACAAATGAATGTTGATTTTATTGAGGTTTTTTCCACCTTACATGTCTAAAGGATAGTCAGCTATGCATGTTAAAAAAAATTTCTTAACTCAAAAACTATTGTCTGTAGTATTACTAAAACCATTTTGATAAAACAAACTTTTGAATAATCAATTCTAATGAAGTTTATGCTGTCAAACATATTTAATTTGTATTAGTGGACTAATGTTGAGAGTAGAGACCATGTTCTGAATAACACTTTTCAGTCCTTATTCTATTTTGAAGAAAGTAATGAAATGTTTAAATCGCAAATGGTGTCTAATATTTATGTAGAGTAATGTATCTCAGTCACAATTCTCTCGTTCCGATATTACCAGTACAATACCACAAACTTCTTTGTATATAGAGAGACATACCCATGTGTTTGTTAACTTTACCTTAGGGTTTGAAACACTCCAAACAGTATCTTATTTCAGTTTAGGGCTTCTGGTCATGTACGACTAAATGCAAATTGGATTATGAAGACTTTCTGATTGGTTAGGGATATAAATTTGAAAAAATTGATCAAGTGACTAGACAGTTTTCAATGAATTATATAAAATAATATGTCTATTGGCCAGAGGTTATAACTTGTATGGTCTCTTCAAAAATGAAAAATTGAAAATATGGCTACATTTGCGCGTTCCTAGTTAATCCAAATGCTAGACAGAAATGGCTTTTAAATTGAATATTCAGTATGCTATTTTCTAATATGAAAATCTCTGTCTAGGTATATATAATAGTCAACAAATCGAAAATATTTACATTTAATGAAATTACAAACTTTTTTCCGTGGTTCTGTCACTTCAGTCTTTCAAAGTCTAATGTAATTTTCTCCCAAACAAGAAATAAAAGTCTGGGTGTTTAGCGTGTTGAGTGATCGTCTAGTCATGTAAACCTAAGAGAACACTCACCGATACAACATAAACCAATATTAGATTTTACAACTGGTATTTCGTCTGATAGAATTGGACAGTATAAAGACAGTAATTATCGTACAACACATGAAGTATGTCTTGTCTTCTTACTTTCCACAAATATATACCACTAATCTTTAATTTTCCTGCGTTATCATTAGTTTGTCTGTCTAGTCGTTTATTACTTGCAAATGGTTACTATTTTAACATACTAATTCCATAATTAAATTTGTGCTTATCAATATCGATAGGCCACATTTAAAATTTAAAGTTAAATCTATACTGTAGGGATATTTTTATACGCCCCCATTTTCATGTGGATGTATATTGTTGTAGCCACTTCTGTGTGTCCGTTCACATTTTATTTGTGTACACTCTACAGGTCACAATTTTTATCCGATTTTGACACAAGATCTTGGTTCCAAAATTAATATGCACCATTCTAACAGCAGATTCAACTTGATGGAATTCTGTAATTATTAAAATTATTTAATATAAAAAAGTTATTTTTGGAACTGTATGTAGACTGATTTCTGTTTAGTGAGAACTGTATTAATGTAAGTTTAGAATATTCAGATGGCCTACTAATATCCATTTTAATTTCTACAAATGCTGTAGAGTAAATTTTATGTTATATTGTGCACCGTTTTTAACATTCATTCAGATTTTAATATTAATCTTCCTTTGATAGTAATGAAACAATTGTTCAAAATCAAGTACACAGTTTCAAATTTTATTCCAGTTTTCTATTTAATTATGTACAAATTGAGTAGAGTTTGTAAGGAATATAGATAAAGAAAATGGTTCTTTTAAGATTTGGTTATATATGTGAGTGCCTTGATTACTGGTTATTGAGTGGAATTTTACTGTATGTATACTACCATGTATGTCCACAAGAAACTTTAACAAGACTTTGATAGACTATTGAATAAAACCCTAAACATTGCATGTTGAAAAGGTATATGGAAAATTCAAACTAAACAAGTTTTAACTCATTGGATACATTGGTTGTATTTTTAAATGGGAAATCCCAGATTTCTATGACGCCATAAATAAAAGTGAGTTTAGAATTGCAAATCAAACTGTATAATTTAAGGAAATGGCCTATTTACCATGTCTGAATGTTTCAAAATGAAATATTGAACCATTTAGATACAATCACTGGATTTGTTTAACACGTAACTCATTTATGGAATTTCTTTCACTTGATAAATGTGACAATTTGAGAATTTTGAACAACATCACATGATAAAGTTTTGAATTCAGCAAAAAAGTATCAGAGTTGAACAAAATTAGGATAAATATTTCTAAGAGACTTTCCTTAGAAATATTTATCAGCCGGGGCCGGCTGAAAAGTTCTAAGTTTATCTGTACAAAGTCGATGGTTTCCATTTATTTTTCTGCATCAGCCCCTTCGTGCTGTACAGACTTTTGCTAAAGACTTTGTAAGGATGGGATGCCAGTCAGGAAGAAATTTCTTCAGCCACCATAGAAGTCATTCACAGCTGACATAACGTCATCCTTACTAGGAAAACGATGACCGGCTAGTTCCTTTTTCATTTTTGGAACAGCCTCACCCATGGTTACAAATCTGGCCTAAAAATTATCAAGTGCTGCTTCAAAATGGCACAGATTGTCACAGTACATCAAGAATATGACACATTTCTGATCCACAGTCAAGAACTTTGGCACCCATCTTGCAGAAACTTTTATTGCATGAGAGATACCCGCAACTCTGGCAATATGTCATGTGGTCAATCGTTGATCAGCCATCACCATACCATGCACACAGGTAATGCTTCCTTGAATGTTGCTGTTGATGGCCGTCCAGAATGTGGGTTTATTGTCCAGGCTCTCTCTGCCAAGCTAAAATTCTGCAGCCCACTTCTTTAAGGGGAATCATCTGGTAAAGTGGAGACCATGTCAGTATGTACATATATCTGTGTCAGGGTTAGTCCTTTCAGTTGCAGGTACTTTGTCTATTTCTGGTAATTTCAATGGGTAGGTTCTCACAAGATGGTCTGGTACAAGACAATAATAAACTATGTGTACAGTTGTAGTTCTTATGTATATGATTCATTCAATGATTGTACTTGTTGGTACTAAGTTTGTTTCAACCAAATTAATCCATTCGTTTCATGCTTAAAACTTTTCACTGTTTTTGTAACAGGTTATACAATGTGATTTTACGTAATTCTATCTTGGTATATTCTCTTTTAGATGTCCGTATATTTCCTTGAATATCTTAATGTAACAAGTTTACTTTTCCAACTATTGTGAAATGTAATTATGAATAAAACAGTTTATGCTGATTCAGATCCTTTTTCTTTTTTAATCAGTGTAATGTAGTCTTTATAACTATTCCAGATTATCTGTGCATGTACCTTTTATTGTACACAATTTGCAGCCATTTATGTTGAATCACGTGATCCAATAATGTAACCGCGCTTATATAAATATATATAATTGTGCATGCGCTTTATGTTTCATCATCATTGTGTATTCTTCTAGCTTGTTATATTATATTTTTTTATTTCATACAAAATATTTTTTATTTTTACGAACAGTATTTGAAAGGACAGACAGCCATTGAGACGGGTGCGCATATAATCGCATGACCTTATTTTAAAGATAATAGTCAGTCACTTAAGTAGTATAATGTAGCAACCACGTGACTGCACTTAAGTTATAAGCAATGGCTGCACTCTTTACATAGATTAGGATGTAAAACAGCAATGGGATGTTAAAACGGGGACACCTTGTGTTCATAAAGATATAAATTCTGTTAGCTAACCTGTAGACATGTGTATGTAGGCTAGCTGAATGAGTGAATTGATTGAGAGCGGGTAAGTGTGTTATAGCAGTTGGTAGCCATGTTACAACATGGAGTCTATATTAAACAGCATATAGTTCACACTGCTTCTAGGTTAACACAATGCATGTCGGCCATAGCAGAACTGATTACACATAGATATGTTCATTTTCAATCTTTCTGTGATGTAATCGTAGCTATTTGTAGCAATTACTCTATTTAATATAACATTTTTGATATTTTTTCATTCAGCGAGTTTTGATTGTGAAAGAAATTGCGTATTTTGATTTTAGTGTATTGTTGCTCTAGACTCCCGCCATTTTCTTTTCTTGGTTGCAGTGGTTATATAATATCAGCCTAGAATTGAAACAACCTTGACATTGATATTCTGTCTGGCATACTATTGATAGTACATCTATTGGATCAGTTTGTCAGACACATTAGTCGTAACTAGAATAATTTAGTTAGCTCTGTTACCATCAAAATCTAACTTATTATTTGTAATAAGCTTGGAAAAGAGATGGTGATTGATAGATACATGCTGTAGAATAAAGTAATGATTACCACATGTAAGAATGGGCTGTGTGTAGTTTTCAATTAGTTATTATTAGACATCTTGCTGCTATCGCTAATCTAACCCATTGCTCAGTCAAGGTAAAATATTTTAAATTCTTTTAATTGTAGTCTAATAGGGTAATAAGTACTCATAGTATATCTTTCTATTTGATTGTTGTCTAATAGGGTACTCAGTACTTGAAGCATTGTCATATTCTTTCTACTTGTAGTCTAATAGGGTACTTGGTACTAAAGCATTTCATATTCTTTCTACCTATACTAATTATCCATTATCATTAGATCATTGGATGCAGAAAGTAGGTCATTAGCATATTTGATTTCATTTCTAATTAATTGTAGTTTGGACTTCCTAGTGCTTTCTATTCTTTCCATTTGATTGTAGTTTGATAGTGTTGTTTGTCAGTACTCCATAGTGCTTCATATTCTTTCCATTTAATTGTAGTTTTATAGTGTTGCCAGTACTTCATATAGTGCTTTATATCTCATTTCCATTTAATTGTAGTTTGATAGTGTTGTCAGTACTCCATAGTGCTTCATATTCTTTCCATTTAATTGTAGTTTTATAGTGTTGCCAGTACTTCATAGTGCTTCATATCATTTCCATTTAATTGTAGTTTGATAGTGTTGTCAGTGCTTCATTGTGTTTAATATTCTTTCCATTTTATTGCAGTTTGAAAGGGTTGTGAATACATCATAGTTCTTCATATTTTGCCATTTAATTGTAGTTTGGCGGTGTTGTCAGTACTTCATGTGTTTCATATAATTGATTGATAGTGCTTTAGAGCTGTCAATACTTCATAGTGCTTCATATTTTTTCATTTCAATTTAAGTCTGATTGGGTACTATAAGGTGCTCACAGCATTTCATATTCTTATTGTTTATAGTTGGATGGGGTTGTCACAGTGCTTCAAATTAATTGGGTATGATTCAATGCTTGTAGCATTGTATTCCATATTCTTTCTGTTTGGAGGTTAGTATGGTAGATTTTTTTACTTGAGTGTAAATATTACTTAATGGAGTTAACCAGAATGTCTGAAGTAAATATTAGTGTAAGTTGTTGTTTTTTATTTTGTGCTTAAATGGTCACAAATTCATAGAATCATATGAGGATATGACACTTAATAAAAAATGTACACAGAGATCGATTGATTGTTTCAAATATTTCATTTGTACCTAGAATATCTGTAATAGATTGGTCAGTAGTATCTCATACTCTTCTGTATATTTGCTACTGATTTTTTTATAATGATCTTTTAACTATAGGTATATCAACTGTTGTAACAGATGCACTTGGTAACTTTGATAAGTATTTCAACATTTTAAGGTTTAAATAGAGATTCATAAAGTGTATCCTTCTTTAAGAGAGGAAGAACAAGTTCGACAACATACTGAGACCCTTGATGTCATACTTTTAAATGAAAGTCACCAACACATTTAAGGAAATATTAGTGACATAGTTACAAACTTATATTCACATATATCTTCAATACAAACATCACTTTCTTCAATTAATATGAAATAAATAAATATATAATTCTTATAAGACATATAGAAATAGATTTCACAAATTAAAACAATTATATGGATATACTGCTTCTGAATTTATTAGCATATTAGTGTTTTAAAACGATAAACATACACAAATATAGTTACATAGCATAAATAATTACATCGTACCTTCACAAATATCATTATTTATTATTACAAGTTTGCTTTAAAAAAGAAAATATCCATCACTGTTTATATTGAATGTAGATATTTCGTCATATTTGTTTTACAATTTTACAGATTTTAACCCATGACAACGCAATTTTGATTTTGAAAAAAAATTTAATGCACAGTACATTAGAGAGATAGCTTTAACATCCATTTGAACTTGAACATGCTTTGTCTGAGCTATCTATATTACAGAACTGGGTTTGGGGTTAGGTTTTTTTTTCAGGATTAAAATTTTCTCATTTATTTTCAGATACTAATAATGTGTAATCTATAGATATATTATGTATATATGGATATTTGATTGTGCAATATTAGGTTATATTGTGAATATATTGCACAAGGTAATATTGTGAATATATGGTTTATTGTACACAAGGTAATATTTAATATAATTTATATTACAGGGAAACGGTGGAGAATAAATCCCCTGTAGAAGATGCACGAATGGTATCCCCAGGCATTTGTATGACCACACATCATTCTATGATGGTTAATAACATCCACATACAAGCTCCTACATCTACTACACATGATGGGCGTGGTCGAGAAACTAAGTTTATCCCCCCCATCGAACCACAAAGTGCTATGTTACTAGAACCACAATTAAAGAGACAAAATACACCACCAGGTAATGTAATTTTCATATTTTTTTAATACACCTTTTCAGACTCTCTGTACTCCAATTATAAAATGTTGCATACATCTCGTGACATTCCAGTACTCATAATCAATGCAATGAGACAAGCAGTACATAAAAACATGGAAACACAACTTAGAGTCGGACATTCTATCCGTCTCGCGATCATTTCTCATCAACATCCGCAGACATACCAGGATGTAAAGTAACTTCATATTCTATTAGCTGATTAAAGCTTACTGTCTTATTAAAACTAGCCTTACATTAGCATTCAAAATCGGAATGAAAACAAAGGTTGATATGTTTGCCGGAATTATCATAGAAATGCTGATAACTCAGCACACCTTAAACATCAAGGACTGAATGAATATTACTAAGTTATATATATATGCTTATTGACATGAAATGCCTCTGTATCAACAAAATCTGCACAATTGATATTACCAGTACATATTACATCTAAACATGACTGTAATGTAAGATGTTCATATCATATGGTAATGAAGTAATGTCTGAAAAACCATTTCATTCAAACTACAGATTTTAATTAAAAAGATCCCAGGAGCTACCATCATTAATGTCACATCTTAGATTCTATTATTACTGCACCACACCCATTTACATTAACTATTATTGAGATCGTAAATATTTCAATTTTAGATGCTCAGTTTACTAAATGTTTTCACGTCTAGAGCTAAGGAACACAGAAGATATATTAAAAAAAATTATGATGATATTATGTAGAAGTGAGATTCTTTAGTTATAATTACATCAGAACTATCCTTTAAACTATTAAATTCTGGAAAATATTTAGTATCATATACATAGAGAATAGAATGTCCCACTAGCATAAACCCCATTTATATTACAAAGTTAAAGTGTACCAGGCACCGCATGATCAGTTTTTTGTAGTGTAATAGCTCTAACAGAAGCGTGTCATACTGGGTACCATGCCAATTTGGCCCACTAAGATGAAGTGGTCTCGGCACAGTTCAATTTTCATAGTGTAAATGCTATCTGGTCTGAGAATGGTTCTCTGTAACTATTACTGTGCATACACCAGCTGAACCTTGACCTTTTTTCGCACCAAACTAAATCAACTGCCATAATTATTTTTATCCTGTTAATTTGCATAGGGACTGAAATTAACTTTTCTGTGAAGAATTCCACATTTGGCGTGGCTGGCATGGTTCCTAGACTGATTATTGTGGAGTAAATGGGCCAATTTCTTGAAATTTATCGCGGACAAGTTTGATGGGAGCTATAGTGGCTGTTATGGAAACGATTTAATACAATTAAACACTATACTAATTAAAATCATTAATTCGTCAGTATGAACAAAATTAAACATCATTATAACTTAACAAATCCTGGCAAAATAACATTTAAAGATGATAAGGCTTGAATAGTTTAAAATCTTTAGACATGCTCCATTTACATGAAGAACTGGTATGACATTAAGCATTTATATAATATAAAATACATAACTAGAACAAGAAAAATGGCACTTAGTAAACCTGAATTTGACAAATACAAAGTTTGTTTCCACATTTAACAAGCCTTGTATATATTCTAAAGTAATTTATTTTATGCAGTATGTGTAAATGCATTCGGTAACAATCAAAAATCTAGTCAATCCGTTTAGCAGATCAAGTTCCGTTGCAGCACCCATTTTCTTCCAGGGTTATTGTATGTTACGGCTATCTCAAATCATTATTGCAATATAAATGGTGAGTGCTCAATACAGCATACTAGACCGATTTGTCTTCAGTAAGGTATAAACACACATTCAATACTTGAATATAATAAATAATGGATTTCAATAGTTGAATGGCATAGTATAATAGAGTACAATTGCATCCTGGTGTAGGATATACACAATTCCTGGGCTACTCTCACCTGGCGTACAATTTGATCAAGTTTCACCACATATATTATTGATATTGTTGATAACGTCAAACTTAATGAGTATGTTTTGTATTTACAGGAAGTAGTACACCGTCTAAAGTTTGTCAAGTCTGTAATGATAATGCATCTGGCTTTCATTATGGCGTTTGGTCATGTGAAGGATGTAAAGCATTCTTTAAAAGAAGTATACAAGGTAGGATCCAAGGTAGAAATTTACAATTATTTCTTGGGGTTGGGGATGGTCTAATTAAAAATAGGTGTTTATTTTGTTCTGACATGGATATTATGTTGTTTGTTTTCTCCACGTAAGATCTAACTACCTGTACTTGTTTAATCAATCAGGCCAGTGAAACAAAAACTTGTTAATGATTTTATTAGATTGAAACTATGAATCTAAAACTACCAGTACTTCGTTAATCAATCGGGCCACTTAAACATAAACTTCTTTGTTAGATGAGGGGTTAGATGGCCGGATGGTTAGCACATGAAGTTATGAAGTCTGTCATTGAGTCAACTGGCGTGGATTCGAATCCCACGCCTGTCCGACGTAGTGGGTTTTCTCCGGGTCCTCTGGTTTCCTCTCACTGCTAAAGACCCTTACGCGCAAGCAAATTATTGTAATAAAATTAAACCATATGTTCGTCCCGAAATGGCCCAGTTTGTGTTGAGTGGGCATTAAACCCCATTTCTCTCTCTCTTTGTTAGACTGAAACTGTAATAAAAATCTAACTACGGTAGTGGAACTTTTTTAACCAATCAAAGGCATTTTTATGAGAAAAACAATTGGTTTCAACTACGGTACCTATCTCTTCTTGTACATGACATAGGTATTGAGGTGAACAAGTAGTAAGATTTGCATAATCGATTTGGCAAATCGTCGTAAATTTGACAATTAGGTGAAACCGATTAGAATAATTTTTGTGTTTGAAAAGGATTTGCAAATCGATTAACCCTTATTGGTTTCTCATAATAAGGTCTCGGGCCAGTTAAACAAAACTTAAGAATTTTGTTAGACTGAAACTGTAATATTTTTTTTTAAAAGACCCTAAATAAAGAATGAAAGTATGATTTAATTTTGATAAGACTGGGCAGGGCTCACACTGTCGGTCGCCAAAGTCGCAATTTGCGATAAAATTATGAAAGTGGCGATTAAAATTTGATTTTTGCGATAATTTTTGCGATAAAGTTTTACGGTACTGGCGATTCTTTTTGAGAACTGGCGGAAAAAAAATCTTAAAATTCTAATCGTATTTATCCTGTACATTATTGAGTGTCAATCACGAGGCTAAACACTATAATAAATTAATCAACTGGCTGATAATCCGGATCGCGTCGACGAGTAATACTAATCAATTGTCTCGGATTAATGATTAGTTGATTGATAATTGCCAGTGATGTATATTATTAAACCTATTTCAAGTCACTATTTAATCTTCATGATTAAATTAAGCGGTGATTATTGGATGTTTCGTTTCGTCTTAAAACGAAAAATGGGAATACATGTAACCAAAATGGCCGACAGTTCTATCGAAAAAAAGTAAATATTGTTCAATTCCCTTTACTGTGACATCATATACGGCATGTAAAACATACAAGTATGCCTATTGGATATCATTATTTAAATTCATCTCATCACCACTGGTCGAAACATACGAACTACTTGAATATCGGCGATTCTTGAGCGAGAAAACGGTTCGCCATTTGTATCATATTTATCGTCGCTAAAATGTTCTAAAGGTGAACGACGGGTATAATTGTAAGCATCTCTTACAAATTTAACTGAAGTACATAGCATTCTATCAGAGATTCAGATACCGTTACGGTACCAGAAAATAACAATAGGTCTATTGTACACGCAATCCTTGGACAAGATTTGACTTGTAAATACTGAATATATATATAGTGCAATACGACTATGTTCAAATAGCCTAAAGTTACCAAAAATAAAATCCGATCTTAGTAAACCAAAACTGTACTAAATGTATTTTGCAAAGACAGATTTGTTAAAAGTTGTTGTATATTGTATTGTATATATCGGTAATCATTTTATAATAATCCTAGTTGAAACGTAAAATTGTTAGATATTGTATAATTTTTTATCACATATTTTTGGCGGATAAAATATTCAAGTTGGCGGAAAAAATATATGAACATTTCTTTACATAAAAATTATCATCCATATTGGCGGGAAAAAATTTAAAGCCAGTGTGAGCCCTGAGACTGGGCATGGGAATGGATTTTGTTAGTGAGTATAGGGCTAAAAATATCAGAACGAAAGTATCATCTGATTTTACTTAAACTAATTGGGAATAGATTGTGTCAGTGAGTATAGTCAGGGCTTAACATATCACTTGGAGAACGAAAGTATGATTTAATTTTAATTAGACTTGGGCTGGGAATCGATTTTATTAGTGAGTATAGGGCTAAACATTTCAGAGCAATAAGTATAGAAAGAGTCTGGTCTTGTGATTATTATACAATAGGAAGAGCTGTCCATAGTCCATATGTGTGTTGTTCTGATCCTGATGGACTAATTCCTGCAACCTGTCGTCATCTGTCATATTTCACATCATTCAAATATTTCATGAAACAAATGAAAGTCTTTGTTCTTTGTAAATTATTGATTTGTATTCCTGTGAGGTAGAAGGTTATGTGTTTATATAGTTTGATGCATGCATGCCGCATATTTGCCATTTAAATTTCTGTTGGATAATGTATGTGTTGCTTCTATGCGGATCAAGTGTTAAAAATAGCATTAAAGTTTGTAAATATTTGGTAAGAGATGAGTTATAATCATGAACCATCTAGTTTAAATATAATATATATCATAAGTTGCTGAGAGAACCAGGTTTTGTTATGTGTTTTATTGTTTTGTTAATCCCCAAGAGATGAATAATGATAAGTAAATATCCATAGAAAGAAATTATTTAACATCAAATCTATTTTATAAACAATAATTTCAATGTTGGCAATATATGAACCATAGAAATCTAACATGTCAGTGATATTTTTGCAAAAATCCTTATTTCTCACAAAGTTAACGATAAATTTATAAATTAAATTTTTTTTAAAATTTCACTCTCTTATTGGGTACCCATAGAATTTGATGCTCAAGGCCATCACCCAATCTGCATGACACTGCCTTTTATACAAGTGATTGAGATTGACAGTATTTATTTCACCACATTAGAGAAAGATTCCAAAAATGTTTCTAGCATTTTGCTTATGATGACTGTTTTATTCCATTTTTGTTTTATTCCATTTTGAGTTTTTGAAACTGAAGGAAAGATTTTGACAATGGTTTAATAAAATATTTCAATAGTCGCTTATTTAATTTATTATCACCCATAACTGCAATGAATTGTCTTGAACAGATTCTAGATGATTTACCCCTTGACCAGATTGTCATTCTACTGACATTTCAATTTTGTATTGGGAAGCAAACGGACATTGAGCTTTTAACTTGATCTACCCGCATTGTGCCTGCTAATACCTGTTGAAAGAATAATGTTTTATAATGTAAAAATGTCTAGACAGGTTTTTAACATTTTCTTTTATTTATTTTGATTGTAGTTTATTTTTTCCTATTAACAAAAGCCGACTTCTCCACATTGATCTTAATTGTGTCTGATAATTTTTTTGTAGCACGAATAGTTAAAGGAAGTAGATATAGACCATCATTTATTGCATGTCTTGAGAAAAACAAAATCAATAAATTCTAAAAATAATGCATTTTTAATCAAGGAGAATTTAGAACTGGTTTGAAATCCTCATGTTCATTGAAAGTGAACTATGAATATTCTTAAAATGGAATCTCATTATGATGATAAAAATCTTGCAAGTAAAGCATAACAAGATTGTGACATTTCAAGAAAAATCATATCTGCGCTCTCTATCTTCTGTAGGTGGTGACACCAAATGTTTCATTTAAACTATATCTATGAATTATAGGATATAATGGGTGTCGGGAATAGAATTTGTTTATTATTCGTCCGAGATTTTTGAGAGCAGGATGGGTATGGGACAGAAAGCAAGGACAATCTGAAACATTTCTTTTTGGACATACTGTATATCAGTTTGTTGAAAAGAAATCTTTTCATGTCACACAATCTAGCTGTCACAAGACAGTTGCATAGTTTCTCCAGAAGCGTAATGCTTCAGATTACAAAATGTAACCCATGAAGCAAAATGAGCCGAAGTCGCAAGTCATTTTAGCTTATTTTCACAGTTTTGTTTATAATATGTGATTATCGTAAACAATGACTCATTCTTTTATAACTTGTCACAAATAGTGACTGCATGTCATATTGAATGATTTGACCATTCTTTCTCTTACTGATATGAAATAAGAATTGGTGAAACTTAACCTAGTATAGAATACTTACTCATTTAGGAAATGACTGATTTGTAACTAGATAAGAATTATAAGATAAAAGTTTTTTAAAAGATGAACTTTTTAAAATATTTTTGAAAATTTAAGACAATGTCATCAATGACCAAAAAATCAAAATAGCAAAATATTTTTTTTGATGTACTACATAGTGTATTAAAGCATCCATTTGTAAAACCTCTTTTGAAAATAAAACATAATTATTTATAGTATATGATAATATATTGAATCTATCTAGATGAAAACATCTGCTCAGGTCAGCTGTAAATAGCCACCTATTGTTGGTCAATACTTGCCATATAAACACAGGACAAATAATATTAGCTTGCCCTCACAAATATACTACACTAATTGATAGTGGGTGGAATTAGGCCAACACGACCTATTTATTGATATAAGACTGTTGGAAAAACATCACATGACCTCAAAACCTGGGCTATATACCCTACTTTACCATTGTAAGTAAGCTATTACTAACTAGTAGAGGTCAGAGATAAAAAAAAAACCTGCCTTCTTCAGTTCCCTCCCAAATTTTGGTATCAGAAGAAATGGTTTTTACTTCTTGGACATTTAGGTTAGTACATTAATAAGTAAAAATGTAGGCGTTTTGTTTATAATGTGGATAGATTCTATTTTTGATCAGAAACAATGTAAGTACATGTAATTTGATTATTTATAGGATAATATTCTTGGCATCATTGAGCTGTGAAATTATAAAAGGCTGATAAAAGTTCTTTGATCTGAGCTTTTTCATGTACATACTTTTTTTGAAAAGGCCATTTTGTTAAAACATGTTGCATTTATGAAATGATATTAATAGTTATTTATAGTTATAAATTTAATATTGAAAATATTTTAAAAAATTGGAGTAGTTCCCTTTCTGTTTTATTTATTTAATTAGTTTATAAAGGTATGAAATATAGGTTCTGAGCTTTTTGTGTTTTGTTGTTTATATATACTTTTAGTCCACACAGAAAAAGGTTAAATGTACATATTCTGGTACTACCTGACGAATAAATATATA
This sequence comes from Patella depressa, assembly GCA_948474765.1. Classification (NCBI taxonomy): domain Eukaryota; kingdom Metazoa; phylum Mollusca; class Gastropoda; family Patellidae; genus Patella; species Patella depressa. The sequence continues at coordinate 55,974,951 of OX419719.1, forward strand.
TAGATATCTTTGTTGTTACCTTTATATTATTTTCTGAATATTTTCACTCGTTTTGAATGATCTATTGTATTCACAAACTGGTATATAAATTTGGATATTTTAAAAAGGTTCGTCTGGATATGATATAAGTTATTAAGCCTTTCGTTCCATGCCATTGTCACTGTCTATATAAAGGAAATGTTAAAAATGTGATTCTAGTTTACCTTTATTAGTACACTTATCAAGTTATATCTTAGTCTACTACATTACATCAAAAAGCATGTTGGCTTTATATAAAATTTATTGACTAATAACAGTTTTTATTTGCTTAGTATTGTATGTTTAATAGACATTTAACAGGGGTAATGTAATCACCTTGTACACAGTCACGGTTGAGAGAATTTTATTAGTAAAGATGGAAATACATGTTATATTTAGATAAGATCAGTATATAGGTTGCACATGCCTCTAGACAAATTAGGGCAAAAATATCCCCCAGGCATATAGTGTTACTTAAGTACATTTTTAAAATTATAGAAAATTTAGTGATTTATGTGTGTTGTGGTTGTCCTGCACTTAGTAGTAGTGTTCCTAGAAAATTTAGGTTGGATATTGGAGTGAAATACATTTCATTCCATTAACCGATAATATTTAGATAATATTTGTAACATATCGAAACGTCAAAAATTTATTTATTATTGGAAATAGAAATTAGTTTCTCTAATTCTTGAAAAAAAAACAACATTTAGATTTGTTAAAAAGAACTATTATCATTGATATTTTTCAGGTCCTGTTGATTATGTATGTCCAGCTACAAATAACTGCACAATAGACAAACATAGACGTAAAAGTTGCCAAGCTTGCCGTCTGCGCAAGTGTTATGAAGTTGGAATGAATAAAGGTTTGTGTCATTTATTAATATAATCTTTTTTTTTATGTCACTATCCACTGGTATTTCTGGTGTTCATTGAAAGGATAAAGAGTTTATTGTAATTTCCATGTATGGCTAGAGTGAATAGACCCACCCTTTAATATCCTAGTTAGGTAATTTTAATTCATATGAGTACTAAATTTTATGGTTGGCTTATTCATTGTGTTTGAACTTAATCTACATGCATCCAAGTACATGTCATTGACAAAACTCAAGGTGTGTCTGTCTATCATTTGCAGTATTTTAGTAGCCTTATTGGGCTTAGACAAAATGAGCTGTACTGCTTTTTTTTAAGGGCTGCTAACGATGGGTCTGCCTTGATGGATCATGAAGATGAGCAATTTTTGCTTATCGTTAGCAGAGATGTGCAGTTTGATTGGTGATAACTTTGGTTCTAATTAATTGTAAGTGCAGGAGGACCGCACTACATACAAAACAAAATCTATGAGATAAACCTTTGGACAAGACAGAATAGACATTGGACAAAAAGAAATAAATATCAAATTAAGTGAATGGATCTGGGGTGATGAAACTTGGTGTATAGTTTCATTATATCAGTAGTTTGGCTAAGTTTGATAAAGAGCATTTATTTTCTGCTCAGGGTAAGCAAAGCAATTTGATTGGTTGAGATTTTTAAGCTCTATAACACATCAAGCCTGGAAATAAGGCACTTGTCACTGACAATATCTGGCACAGATTCAAGCTTTGTCAGCACAAAACCAAACCTCTGGTGCCTGTCTTTTTTGTCGGGCACTGATTTGTCTTTTTTAATGATATTATTATTAATACATGTCCAGCACTAATTTGAAAATGTCAGGTATTATTTCATTGGATTAGTTCATGACATTTTTTCAGGTACATCTAAAACTGTTATGTCCAGGCCTGTATAATATTGATTCTAATTGAGCGAGAGTAGTGAAGGTGAAACTTCTTGTATATAGTTTCATTACATCAATACCATACCTTAACAATTTTCAATTTTCAATGATGAGCATTTTCTGCTAAGGCTAAATAGAAACTTCAGTCTGATTGGTCGAGACTTTGGAACATCATAACTTTCCTTCTAATTGAGGTAGAATGTTCAAACTTGATGTAGGTATCTATTAGGTGAATTTCTTGACAGAGTTCAATCATATGTATTTTCCACTATTGCTGAGTAGAGATAAGCAATTTGATTGGTTGAAACTTTGGAACACGATAACTTTGTGTTAATATGTTCAATTACCAAATGCCAATCAAAGACAATAAATTAGATTCTAATTGGGTGAGAGTGATGAAACTCAGAATATAGATGTGCAGTTAATTAATATGTGTTATCAATTTATTTTGGGAATGGGATGGCTGCATGGGACATCAGCCTAACTGTAAACTTGTTAGATTGGTATCGTACCTTTGTGTACTCATATATTTGTATGAAATATGATCATTTGGAATATTCCCGCATTTTCAATTTTATAAGTCTAGCCATAATAAATTTAGTGTAATATTGAATTTGAAATGGAATACATTTCTAAAAACATTGTGAAAAAAAGAAAAGAAAACTCTATTACATTATAGATTTAAAAGGAAAAAAATTTAATCGAATATTACAAAGTTTGTTTTTCTGTCTGACTCGAGTCACATAGGGGAACAATTTAATTTGAATATTATTTAGAAACTGTACATAGAGATGAAATTCTCTGATTACTTAGCCATAAATTGGTAAAATAATGATTTTAAATTTGATGAAATTTCAATAGACCCGCCGCCATCTCAAAACACATTAGCAGAATTGGAATGAGGTGAGAAAATAATGGATTGAATTTGCACTTCAGTCTAACTGGCAGTGGCTGCCTTTTTGGATGAGTTGGTTTTAGAATTAAGATAAACATAGACTGTTTTGTCTAATAGACATGTATTTACACAGAGATATTTCAGAGTGGTGTTAGCAGACGCATTGGCAGCAAAATGGTTGATATACTTTTAATCATAAAACCATTTCGTAAAGTCTACATCATATTTCCTCTGGATTACTTGTTTGATGGAAAATTTTTGCCATGAAAAGATAATATCCTTGGGGTCTTAATACTCATTCAAAGTGGGATTTATAGGCCTACTGTTACGAAATTTCTGAAACATACGAGATTATTTATATAGGGTAATGTTCACAGCAGGCTTCTTTAATACTTAATGCAAGTACATGTTAATGTTTTCTACTTTTCTAAGTTCCATATGCTTTAGGTTTTCTAACATAAATTATTTGATTTTTATAGACTAAACAAATTTATTAGATGTGATAATAGTCCCCCCCACCCCTCATTACAATAACAAATATGCACAACTTGAAAGTCCAGTGAAAACAAGATACATTTGCTGTAATGCATCATCATCTGAAGCTGTATTAATGTATGGTCTTGCATTCTATTTAAGCTCATGTGTCTATTTGGTTTTACAAAATTATTTCCTTTACAAATAATATTATTTTCAAATTTGGCAATTGAAATACTATGCTAGTGGTTACTATTTTCACTTCAGATGTATTAAGTCAAAATTTCCCCATCTCATTTTAAACAATTGAAATATTACGCCAGTTGTTACTATTTTCACCTCAGATAAATTAAGTAAAAAATTTACCTATCTAATTTCAAACAATTAAATGTAGAATTTATTTCTTCAAAATCAGTTTTTATACACCCACATGAAAATGAGGATGCATATTGCCGTTGCACCCGTCTATCTGTCGGCCACAATTTCTTGTGAATTCTCAAAGGCCAAAAGTTATGATCCGATTGATTTCAAATTGATATATGTTGTTTTCATTAGTGAGATGAAGAATCCTATTTATTTTATTAAAATAAATACTTATGTTAATTTATTTTTTTTTTAACAAACTCCAAGATGGAAACAGATTCAGTGTAAAATATTTATGGCTATCTATAGTATAAGTTTATTCAACCTGACTTTTAGATTAGGTGATTTGATTAATGATTCGTCTGCTCTCCTAACTCTAGGGCTTTCCTTTTTGTCCAGACATGAGACACCTTATAATTATCTAGCGCACTGGACATAAGCTAATTGTCTTTACTACCAGTAATACCCGTCATTAAAAGGTTACTGTATAGACAGTTTATATGTGACCAATGGTTAGCTAAGCCTGGCTACAACTCGATAAGACTCATAAGTCTATCACTTTCTTGCCGTTAGAAATAGACCTAGTAATATATATCTACTCGAGACAAAATCTATATGTATTGTATTGGAACTTGGTGTATCTTCTATCTTGATATGGCTACTTGAAAATTATTTGGATTTCTCTAGAGCCTTGTGTATGATGCTTACAAAGATTGAAATAAACAGAACAAAGTTATCGCATTATTTCTACTAAAGTTTGGTCTGTCAACAGCAGAAGTACTGATTATCTATCTAACTTCATAAAATGACCTTTTTGTACTGAATAGATAGAATCTTGTACATATGCATTTACATAATTGGCATGCAGCTAGATTCATTAATTTTCAAGAAAAAATAGTAATAGTATAAACTTCTAAAGAAACGTAGCTGAAACAAACTAAAACAAATTATAAAAGATAGCTATTCACTCACGGTGGCACAAAATGATAGCTTTTCTTCCCATTCCGAACACTGAAAATGAAATCTGCATTACAAGTATCAACCAACTTTTTTCCTCTTTGACTTCACTCATCATACATTGCACATCTAAAGTCAAATATTTGTGAACATGAGTGCCCAAATTGTTATTTTATATGAATCGAATGAGTTATTCATTGAATGACACTGAACCCTATTCAAGTTAAAAATTTAGCGGTTTTATTAAGTTTTATATTTATTAATGCAGCAAAGGAGTTTTAATTTGAATTTGTTCAAACAAATGGGATACAAATTTCAAAAATTTGACGTTCATGATACCCAGATTTGATGATGGTGGATATATGTGGGCTTGTTACGAGTGTTTATTTTGTTGTTCATTATTCGACATTTTGTATGAATTCCAGGAAGTCAAAGGAAAGAAAGAAAGAGTAGTGGAGGAGGAGGAGGAAAGGGAAAACGATGTCGTGTTGATTCTTCAGAGACAGCTGTTAATTCAACATCGGGTTCACTCATTCCTTCTAAAGTAAGTTTTTATTGTAAATCGCTAAGTGACTGAATCTTTAAACTTTGATATTATTTGAAAAAACCAATTTGTATTAAAACTTATATATATTGTAAAGAATTACAACATGCATATAATTTTAACCCTTTGGTATTGGGTGCATTTTAATAGTGACTACCTCAGTTCCTTAAAGAAAAGTGATAAATTAATACATGTACATCCCTGCTGTTCCATTTCCCTTGAATTATAGGACCATTTACTTGTTCGTGGGGATACTAAAACTTTGGGGCATACTAAGACACCCTGTTCAGGGCAATTTTTAGCAGTCAAAGTGCTAATACGTTAAGGAAGAGGTTCAAAGTTTAGGCCTTCTAAAACTTGTATAAAAATTTCAAATAATGCTAGAAATGTTTCCTTTGCCTGTTCGAATGTTAACCCGATTTCATTCATTACTTATTCTACAAGTGTTAAAACATTTAATAGTGTTACTTTATAGCCATAATAACAACATTAACATAGTGGAACTACAAATTAACAGTACTAACTGAATATGAGATTTGTTGAATGATTTATCTGATCATTGATAAAACAGTTACTAAATATTGACCAACTTCTTAGCAGGAAATTTGGCATCAACTGTATTATAAGGTTATGATTGAAAGAAAGTATACAATATGGTTAAATTTCTGTTGAATATTGCTTTAACTCTAAACATGAGGCGACAAAATTTTGAAAATTTGTAATTTGTTGTATGACCTGTAAAAGTTACTTCATAAGTTTTGGGATATAAAGAGTAGACTGTAGCGTCGCTGTTCAGGACAAATTTCCCTCATAGCACACTACATGGCATATGCCCATTTCTTTCATATCATTTGTTTTCAGACATCTGAATGGAAGTGAAACTTCTATGTTCTTCGATATAATGATGTCATTTGGTATTTGACATCATAGTTTTATAAATTGTTTATCATTTGTTGGATTCATTTATGAATTATAAAAATTACATTTTAAAACACCTTTGATAAACTTATGTTTTTCTTTTGTTTTAGTGTGCCAAACGGAGTCGAGCTTATGCTATATTGGAAGCGCTGCAGAAAGCTGACCTTCCTGTACTAGAGAGTTACCATAATCATAACTTGCCACCATCTAGAATACATTTATTAAATACGCTGATCAAATTAGCCGACAGAGAACTAGTGTACTTGATAAACTGGGCTAAACATGTGCCAGGTATGTACTTGATTAACTAGTTGTCAAATCATTATAGAATTATATATCTTGTTTTGATTAGGTGTAAACATGTCAATCAGTCATTATGATGATAATGAGGTGTTATTAAAGTCTGTGAACATCAAGAGGTGTTGGGTGGCTAAATGGTTAACGTGCCATCGAGTGAAGTGCTTACACATGACAAGGAGTATTGTCGCCTGTCCAACCTCGTGGGTTTTCTCAGGTTGTCCCGTTTGCTTTCCCCGCTGAACACCCCTACATGTAAGCGAATTAATTAAATAAAATTAAACCATATTTTAGTCCCGAAATAATTTAGTTTGTGTCGAGTGGACATTAAACCACATTTCCGTCTCTCTTTCTGAACATCATTTGAGAGATGTTTTAATGCCCTTCAAACTGAATCTTGTGAAAGTTGAATCCCTACAAGAAATGTCAGTCTATATTCAGTATCCTCGATCAGCATACAATAAGCCATTGCCATCTAGTGCTATATAATCTTTTTAATTGGCCTATTTTTATTCTCATTGAATCCAATCCAGGAGTTTATGTATAATTGGATTTTGTTCTCTTAATTAAATGTTAATTAATCAATTTTAATACATTATGACATTGATTATGCTGTGTAAATTTAGATATTATCTGAAAGATACATAATGATGTTCAGTGTGTATAAACATACTGACATTGTAATTACATAGATTTTGAAATCTTCAATCTGCATGTACTATGTAACATATTCAAATAAATGCTGTTTAGTGAAAAGAATACAAAATATATTTTGTTTAAGTTCAGATTTGCCCGATACTCATACTACATTCTCTTCTCATGTATCATTATCATTATCATTATAACCATCATCATCATCATGGTAATAAAATTGTATGCTTTGCTTTAAAGGTTATACAGATCTGTCTCTAAGTGATCAAGTCCATTTGATAGAATGTTGTTGGATGGAATTATTGTTATTAAATTGTGCATTTCGTTCCATGGACCATGAAGGGAAACGTCTAGTCTTTGCACCTGATTTTCATCTCGACAGGTTGGTATTATTCTGTCTCTTAATATTATCCGGAAAATAAATATTCTGGATAGTAAACTTCATAATACACGTAATCTATACTGAATATAGATACTGTAGATATTACATAAAATTTGGGGAAAAGTTTATGATAATGAATTCTAAAAATAAATTTTATAGACATTACATAAAATTAAGCTGACTGCACTAGAACTCTTTTCAAGTCTTGTTTATTATTAGAAAAGTGTATTAACCACTTGATTAGGGTATTAAAAAAAATCCCCTGTAGCAGAATAAATTTATCAAATTAGGACTTATTAAAAGTTTGTATCAGTTTACGTTAAAACACATCATCAGGAATAACCAATCATTTACAATATCTATGCTTCCTTGATTAAAGCTAAATGAACTTAATATCCTATAAATAGACCAGTACAAATATATAATTAAGCGGCTTAAAGTCAGAAATATAAGCTTTATGCTAACTCAAGTGAAATGGCATGGAAAAATTAATCAATATTAAGTTTGTGTCAGAAAACCCAATAAAGAGGATAGACACAGAAAGAATAATGATTATTGCTAGTAATTTTATCGCTCATTAAAATTGCAGAGAGCTTTTTACCCTTTACATAACCTTTGAGTAGGTCAATGTCCTTTTTGAACCCCCAGGAGATTTATTTAAATGTAATATTACTCATTTAGTATGAAATACCGTGATGTCACATGATGTAACTAATTACAAAGTTCTATTCATTGTGCCCAATCCAACAGGTGCTATTGTGAAACATTACTTTTAGTAGGATTATGGTCTTGTTCCGCACTACAGAAGATAGCATGGGGCTCCAGTCTTTTATGTGAAATTGACTTCAGAGTTCTATTCAAATGAAAGAATTAATGCTCTTTTCATGGCTGTTGATTAAAAAGTGTGCAATAAGATAAGCTTGATGTTGAAGTATGTTAAAAGAGTGAATGCTGAGAAATTGAACCCTATCAAATGGTTTAGATCTAAGAAAGATTATTCGATCTTATTTTACATCTAAACGAACTCTGAGTGAGTTTTACAATCACCTGTCTGGACTTTCAACGTTCAAAGGGGCAGAAAAAAGATGGCTGTCTGCTTATCAGAGAATATGTTAAGACACTGCAGATAATTGTAAAGTATTTCTTACCCTCAGGCAGTGGATTTATAACTGAATTTTACGCTTTAGGAAATAGATGTATACCAACTGCAATCTAAATCATCCCAACATGCCAAATAAACATTAAACTAGTGTTTAAAACCACATATGTGAATTATTTATAACAAACTATAGACCAAAAAATGACTGTTTCATAATATAATAACCAATGATGCATAAATTAAAATTTCAATAAAAGATAAATGCTAACCAATTTAGCTCTTTGAAATTTACTTAAATAGTAAAACAAATATTGTGACAATTTGTTTGAATATAATAACTAGTGTATGTAAGAATTAATAATAAGGATAACATATTTATTGAAGATACTTTATTATTTATAATAGTTAAAAACTAGATACTGTAAAGGGAATTTGCTGGAAATTTCAGTCAAATTGATCCACTCTGAACCAAGATTTTAGCGATTGAATTTTCGGCCAAGCATCGATCATCATAACTTAAGTCTGTACAATAAAAAACATAGTCTCGATTATCCATTTCATGATTAAATCATGAAAATTATGCAGCAAAGAGGATCGTAATCCAGTCAATTTCACAGTTTAGCTTTGACATCGTAATTTGATTATGGTCTCGATAAGTTAGTTAATGTCTAATTAATAATTTAGACAACATTTCAGGCCTAAAGAAAGACCTGCAATAGGAAGATTAAGCTCTTGTATAATGCATGCTTAATATTTTTATCTTTGATAACCAGATAGACTATATATATTAACTAAATTTCATATATTATTTCCAATAAAACTGTGTAATGGTTTTGTATTTGTATTGCGCTTAAACAATTATATAGTAATAATGATATCAATGTCTGGAATTCAATTTATTAGATTACAAATTGATTATATTATTAGTTTTAACTTGTTCAACTCTTCCTCTAACTGATCCATCATTGTTGACATTACAGTAACTTTGAGTCTATAAAAGATACAAAGACTTTAATCTGATTATAACACAGATAGTATTTTGTGTTGTTTTTTATTGTTCAAATACTTGTCTTGCTACACCAGGATCTGAAGGAATTGTTAAATAACCTAGCCTTCTAGGTGGTTAGCCAATCTAATGGTTTTATTGTGTTGTTCTTATCATGTGGCAGCGATAGAAAACAAAGTAATAGCTACTTGGAACACTGATTGGTTAATCGAATGACTGACATCAGATTGCAAAAGCATGTTATGCCTCAAAGATTTATTTGTTCTGCGATAACTTTCTTGGAATAATTTATATTGTTTCACCTGGATACAAACTTTAAAAAGATTTTATCTGTCTTTTAACATATTCATAAACCTTTCGCTATTAATAATAAAATCTATTCATCATCTTCATTCCAGACAATTATGGAATTTGACTGGAATGACAGAAATATTGGATCAAGTAGCAGCTGTATCAGAACTAATGGTACAATATTGTATTAGTAAAGAAGAACTTTTACTTTTACAAGCTACAGTATTAGTCAACGCAGGTATGTTCTATCATTATATCATCTCTTAATAACTAACATAGTAAAAATTTAACTACCCTTTACCACAAATTTGTACATGCATATATTGAAGCTGCTGTTCTTAGAAAAGGGGGTGGGGGGTGGATGGCGTAATGGTTAGCACGTATGCGTTATATCATAAAGCCTGTCATTGAGTCAACTGGCGTGGGTTTGAATCCCCGGTTGTGTATGTGACAAAGAGTTGGGTCACCTGTCCAACCTTTTATATTTTTATGTTCCCACATTGAAATGTGGTGTATATTATCAGTCAGGTTTAGCGGCTGAAGTTACAAATAAGCCTAATAATTTGACTTGGCAATGTGATTCTCAATTAAACTCTTGAACCTATATATATATATTGCGCCCTCCCCACCCCCCGCCCCCAAAAATGAATGCCAGTTAGGTCTTATATATTATGTAATAATTGTAATTTGTTGTTAATAAATATGTATTTAATATAATATAGTATAGGTTTCCTTCTGATTAATTCTTAATCTTGTCTCTTGGAACGGGAGCCTTTGCGTTTTGCTTACTTTACCCGCTGAGAGTTACTTTGCTTTGCCTACTTCCTTTGCTATTAACGATTTATTGGATTGATCGATTTTAAAAAAAGCACAAACGTCAAGGGCAGATAACGTGAAACATGTCCTCCCCTCTTTGAATTAAGCCAGGGATTAGTGGAGTATAATGGAATGAGACCACTAGGGATGTCGAGGATGATAGAAGATGTGATTAAGAAATCTTGCATAATTTAGCTTTGATTGCAAAGTATTTTGCCATTTTTGTACTTTAGTTTAAAGTATAAATTAAATTTAATCAGTATTTTTTCTCTTTTCAGAGGTAAGAAGATTAGCAAGCTATAGTCGAATCCAAGATATGCGACAAGTCATTCTGGACGCCCTCGTAGAAACATCAGCACGGTTCCATGCAGATAATGTTCGGCATGTTCCGTCCATCCTCTTGCTGTTAACCCATATACGACAAGCAGGGGAGCGTGGCATTGCATATTTCCAACAGTTGAAGCGAGAAGGATGTGTGGTATTCTGTGATTTGTTGACTGAAATGTTAGAAGCCCATAATAACATGAGCGATCGTAAAATAAATACAGACACAGAATAACGACGACTAGACCAGCGGATATTGAAAAACAAACTCGATAGATCTAGTTGTATTTTTATCAGCGGAGTAATAATATCTAGATTAATTTTGTAAATGTTAATCTGGATTGTTTAAACTTTTTTGTTTTTTTTATTGTAAAATCAACCAATAGGTGGACTGTAACAGGCTAAATACAGGTGAAAAATTTCTAAACAATTGATGTTATAATTATTATAATCAATTATTATTACTATTATACTTTAGGCCTGATGTACAGTTTACCAGCATTTAATATAAGTTTAAATACATGTCGTGTTTACATGCCTAAGGCAATGATGTTTGTGAAGCATTTTATCCTTCTGCCTGTCAACACATTGATAGTAATTGTTCTATATATGAAACTATTGTAAATAATATACAGTTAGTTTTCTGGCACCAAGTGCAAAACTAACACCAGATAGGCTTCAGAATATACTCTTACCATTGACAATATATATATACAATAAAAAGTTGAGAATATTACAAGACAAGTTAGCGAAGTGAAGGTTTAAAACCACATTATTTTAACATAACATCACCACAGCCCAGTTCCTGGAAAATTCTAAATCAAAGCCAATTTAATGAAAAGTTTTTAAAGAAATTTTTTAACTGATCAGAAACAGACACATAAACTTAAATTGTAAATTCAACTTAATTAATATGCATAAATAAAGTAAAGCATTAAAAGTTGATTAATTGATGATTAAAAGTTTCTTTAACCCAGTCGGTGCCAAACATTTTTTGACATACCTGTCAAGTTGTCACTTAATGCCGTAGTTTCTAGTATTATTACCAGAATACTGTTTTTTTTATGTATGACATTAATGTTATTTATTAACTGACAAAATGAAATTCTCCTTTTATATATTTATGCAAATTAGCTTATTTTTATGCAAATGACAAATTTTACACTACGTTGGGTTATTGAGAAGTAATCAAGAAAACAATTATTTTTAGCAATAATCTTTTACATATTCTTGGTAATAAGTATAGTTGCTGTAGAACCTAACGGTAAAGACAAACCAGTACATAAATTTTTGAACTTTTGAAAATCTGTGTGACTGACCTAAACTTGAAATCACATGTCAAACAGTTTTTATACCAGGCACCGAAGGGGGATAAAGATGAAACCAGATGAAAAATATTCCTATGAGCCTGGCTCTTGAGACAAAATGTCAGATGTACAGCTATCTGGGAGACTAAGTGTTTTTAAAACACCTTGGGAAAAACATTTTTATACGTAATTTGTAGTTTCTTGTACACAGGCTGATGATGTGAAAACACAATTAATATTAATAAAATAATAATAGAGTATTTTTAAAAGAACCTTTAAAGCAGACTGTTAATAGTATATTAGACATTGATTGCAAGTCATCATCTTTAATTTGACTTTTATACACATTATTTTAATTCATAATCTAAAGGTTGTTTCAGATATTCTGCATGGTACATTTATATAGGATATGGGCAGTTAATTTAGGTTTATATATATTTAAACAATTCTACATTTGTTTTTGTTTTTAAAAAATGGTTTAATATTTGAAATTTTGACAAAAGTTTTGACTTCAGAATCTAATGTGACTGAGTTAAACTTACTTAGAGAATATATTTTGTTTTTTGAATGTATTTTTGAATTTGTTTTGGGTACTTTCATATAGATTTCTCCAATTGGAATTATAGGTAGTTAATTTTAGATCAAAAAGAATATTAATTCAATTATTTTTCAAATAAAACTCTTTTTCAATTACTGGATGAATAAACTCTATCAGGGGTGGAGTAGAATTTGATATAACTTTTGGAAGTATTCCTTAAATTTAAATACTACAAAATATGCCCTAAGATTTTGAAGGCTAGTAGTCCCTTATTTACATATATTTAGCTTGTTTGGTATATTGTGTTGTGTTAATTGGGCTTCTGGTCACCAAGTGACAAGCTTATTATATATGTCTTAGAAAATGAATATCATTTGTGTTTCTTACGATATTTCACACAACTGTTTGTCTTACTTCCCTTGCTTTATTTTTAAGAGAATCACGCTTGTTAAAAATTATGTTATTCAAAACCTATAGACAAACTATTATTTTGTATTATACACAATTTGGAGGAAAAATGCTTCTTAGATTCCATGAAAGTGACTGTCTAATTATGTTAGTGTGAAACCATACAGTATGTTGATGGCATAAAATTGATATCTTTCTAATTTTGTTATAAGCTCAAGTGTCTGTTGTACAAATAGCTTGGTATTAATTAATATCATGTTTTGATTATTCTTTTATGTATATCAAACACTTTTATACATTTTATTGTTGAGTCTAATATTTTCTGATTTAAACATTTAAAAAAGCAAATTACTGTTTTATAATTGGTTATCATGTAATATACACAAAAAAAGGAATAGTCATTAAATTTTGAATAATAAATTGTATCTTAGGAATTATTTTTTAGTTTATTTAACAATTATTCAGGAAAAAGAATAATAATGAAAGTAAAAATCTTTGAATTATTACGGTCGTTTTTAAATTTTATAAAATAAATTGTAAGTAATAAATTATATTTTAGTTAAATTTAAAAATTATGAAAGAGAAAACATGAATATTTAAACAAAAATTATGTTTTGATATTAATAACAAATATTTAAAAAAAAAGAATCTTGGTGGTTAAAAATATTATACTATAAACTGTTTGTGTAACAGACACTGTATATATTGTGTAGTGCTCAGTAGTGCTGGTAGTGTTAAGGTGATTTATCTTACACTATATATCTTATGTGTATATACATTTCCCTTCAATTCACCTAGTTATAATATGTATATTGGGATAGAATGGATCGTGAGAGAGAGTAGGCTGTATAAATTTAAATGATATACTCTTGTAGAAAAAGAGAAATGAGAATAAAATGATTTTTAAAAAATGTTATGAGCTAATGAATCAATTTGTACTATTGTTTATTTGCAAATACAATCCAGATTTTTGACAATAACTTGATAATTTTTTCTCTTCTAAAATATTCAAATTTCGATTAAAAACTTTCGAATATGATAAATTACTGTCCAAACAATTCTAAAGATATTTTTTGTATAAATTAATTTAATAATCTGAAATGGATACAACATTGTAATATAAAAATTTTATCATTTAGAACCACAATCTGGACAAGAGCCTGTGGGAGAATAGCAATCAAAGTGAATGATAATGATGCAAGTTTTGACACTTTTTTCCCCCAAATATACTGTAACGTAGATAAGTTTTTTTACCACTATTTATGTCACATAAAATGTTATGTATTCCATTAATGAAAAAGGGCATGTGAAGTAAGTTAACAGTTTGTTATATTTTAGATGTGCTACTATTTACAAAACTCATTATAAAACTTTTGGACAGTTCATTGTTACATAGCTTATAATGTATACCACTATGTATTTTTCTTTGATATTCACAAATTATTTACATTATCACAGTTAAATATGAAAAAAAAATGATTTTGACAAATAACACACATCAAAAATTTTTGGTTTGTGTAAATAGTAAGATCAGTCGGAAATGTCCTTTGTACAATATCCAAACATATTATGCTTAAAGAAATAAAAATGGCAATTATTGCTTTTAGGAGAAATTAAATGGAATCTTTTTGTGTTTTTTTCGCCCCTCTTATTTTTGTTCACATTTTGTTGAAAAGGATATGCCCTTATCTTGCACTCTACTTCAGCCTTGTTCAAATGCAAACGAAATGACTTTTCAATTAGGACAGCAAAATTTAGGTATGTTCTGAGTCCTTAAATACCTTTTCTCAAAAGGCAAAAAATCCTAAATATATAACCATGACTGGAAACAATGCTCGAACTACCAAGAAAAATGTACTTTGCTGAAAAGATATTTTACAAGATATTTCAAGCCAAGACCATGCAAACCTGGGTGCAGTAATGAATGATACCTCTCTCCAATTGTAAGACAGTTAAGTGGATAAGTGTGGTTACTATGCAACATGCAACAACACACAGTGATATACTAATAGACAAGCAATGGCTGACTGTGTGTAAAAATTCTATCTTGTGCATATGTAATTTGGATCAATAATTTAATTTTGACAGAGTTTACTTGTTAATATTCTGATGACTCTATGTAGCTGGAAGACATATTATCTCCCATCTCTCTCCCAACTGCATTAAATGTATTAATACATCTGAATCGTTTAACAGAGAGAGAGAAATGGGGTTTAACGTCCACTCGACACAAACTAGGTCATTTCGGGACTGACATGGTTTAATTTTATTTCAATAATTCGATTGCGCGTAGGGGTCTTTAGCAGTTGGAGGAAACCGGAGAATACCCACGAGGCTGGACAGGCGACTCCTTGCCACGTACAACCGGGGATTCGAAACCACATCAGTTGACTCAATGGCAGGCCGTATGATATAGCGCACTCACGCTAACCAATCGGCCATCCAGTCTTACATCAACTGTGCTAATGAAGATGGGCATATGCAATATAATGTGCAATGAGGAAATTTTGCCCGGATAGCGCACTACACTCTACTCTTAAATTGAATTCCAACTGCCCAGGGTTTTTTTTACATACATGTCAATGTGTACACAGAACTTCAGTTTTTGGTCCCATCCCAACAACTAGACAGCTGTTCTTGTCAAGCCTTTCGTCTTGCACCACTGACAAAGGGAATCAATGCCAAAAAATCCTTATGACCGCACAACCTCCAGACTGGAGAATCAACATCTTACCCACTGTGGCTTCCCATTTTGGGACTAACATGGTTGAATTTGACTTTAATAATTTGTTATAATTTTTGAGATTTGAGCTTAATTGGTGAACCGCTTGTATACACGCAAACGAGCAGCAGATATAAACATTGTATAATTATGTAAATAGATATCAAAGGCTGTGTTAAATACACCCAACTGTGGTATTATTTTGATCAAGACCACGTTGGAGCATGTCTGGTAAATACACATTTTTTTGAAGGGTGAAGGGAGGGGCATGAAACAGTGGACACTCTAGTAATTTTGCCACTAGTTCAGCTTTTAAATTATTTTTGTAAAATAAATGTCAAAACAAACAATCGAAATAATGTGTTGTATATGTCATAGAAGGGAAATAACTCCTTGTTCATCCATGACAAACCTTTTAGTCAAAACAAATTTATTGAAAATGTATTTGAGTAACAAGTGCTCATATGTTGAATTTTCATAATGTCTCATTGAGATTGCAATGTGACAGACCTGATTATTTAATGAGGATATTTTCAGTTGTTAAGCCAGTAATAAATTTTTTTTTTTTTTTTTATACAGATGGTTTACCAAAGCAATACATATATTCAGTCCAAAATAGTGATTTTTCACGCACTCAATCAAAAAATTTACAGATCTTTCAAAAAGAGAACTTGCACGCCTATGCTTTTCTGCATAGATTATCCGAAACTGATGACAGAGAGAAAGAAATAGGGTTGAAGTTCATCCACTTGACACAAACTAGGTCATTTCGGGACTAAATGATTCAATTTTATCTAAAAGTGCACGTAAAATGACCCTAAACTTTTTTCTATATTTGTAGTCCATGGTTATTTTATCCACTTTACGGCAAATTCACACCAATCCAACTAAAATTAATTCAGTTATCTTCACTCAAAGTCGTAAAAATAGACCTCCCGTAAAAACGACTTTGCCAATTATCGAAAAAACACTCATAATCCCCTCAGACGCCAGTGACGTCACAGTGACCGAATTACATATATAAACCCGGCGTGTGTATTCATTAACGCCTGAACGATTCCTTAATCCCTCTAATTAAATAAAACAATTGACTGAGAAAACAGGACGACTGTACATAATGAAACAAATTCTAAATTAGAACCACAATACTCTTCTGATGGAAATGTATCTCGAATCGTTTAGACTGCAGACGATGGAAGAGTGTATTAAAATTCCTGCCTTGAGAAAACAGAACGACCGTACATAATGAAACAAATTCTAAATGAATTATAAAACAAATTATTCCGTAGTCAATAGTTTTATTTAATCAGCGGGATTAAGGAATCAGTCAGGCGTTAAGGAATACACATGCCGGGTGTATATAGGTAATTAAGGAATAAACATTTCGAATATGCATTCGGTCACTGTGACGTCACTGGCGTCTGAGGGGTTTAAGAGTGCTTTCAATTATTGGCAAAGTCGTTTTTACAGGATACGACTTTGAGTGAAGATATCTGAATTAGTCGGATTGATGTGAATTTGCCACTGGATCAAATAACCATGGTCTACAAATCTAGAAAAAAATTTAGGGCCATTTTATGTGCACTTTAATAATTCATTCGTTTCGAGGGGTCTTTAACAGTTGGAGCAAACCTGAGGACCCAGAAAAAAAACATTCGGCCACCCTACCCCAATTGATGAATTGGCCTACCATTAATAAATATTCGTGTAGAAAATATTTCAGTACGCAGCCATGATCCTTCTATTACAGATAACAGCAAGTTACAAAATTCAATTAATCAACATTTTTATATCTTATAAAACAATATTAAGTACATAAATATAACATGTAGATATTTCGTTTAAAATTCATTTCAAAAAACGATCTTATCAATAAATCTCTGATAGACTACAGACTAGAACACAGTTATTACAAAATTATACTAATGAGATCTTTCATTTAGATGGTGAAAACAAACAAGATAGAAAAGACAAATACAAAGTTTGAGAAGAAACATAATCAACATTACTTTTATTAAAGATTTCCTCCTTGTATGTGACAAGGAGTAGGGTCGGCTGTCTAAGACCCCTAAGTGCGAGATTATTGAAATAAAATTGAAACATGTTAGTCCCAAAATGACCCGCTAAGTGTCAAGTGAATGTTAAACTCCATTTCTCTCTCTTTCTTTACTCTTATCAAAACATAAAATGGGAGTTTGTCAGGTTCCCTGACCAAATGAACAATACCACCAAGATTTTAAAATCCACATTCACAAATTTAAAATAGTGTGAGAAATGAGGTTTAACATCCACTCAACACAAACTAGGTCATTTCGGAACCAACAAATGGTTTAATTTTATTTTAATAATTTGTTTGCATGTAGGGGTCTTTAGCTGTGGGAAGAAACACTTGAGATTGGACAGACAACCCTATTCATTGTCAGTGAACGGAGAGCCTGACAAGGAAAGCTGTCTAGTCATTTGGATGGGACGAAAAACCGAGGTCCTGTGTACACACTGGCATGCTCGCAAAAGATCCCTTGGCAGTTGGAATTCGATATAAGTGTAGGCCGTAGTGCTGCTACCCGAGCAAAATTTCCCTCACAACACACTGTATGGCGTATGTCCGTCTCCCATTAGCCCAGGTTAGGTGCAGTAGGACATTAAACCCCATTTTATTTCCTATTCATTGTCACATGAAAACCATGTCAATTGACTCATGAAAACCATGTCAATTGACAGATCATGTGATTTTATGCGCACATGGTAAACAAATTGACCTGACCACCCAAGCTTAAATAGTAAAATTACAAGCTTACATAGTAAAATTATAAGATTAAATAGTAAAATTACAAGATTAAATAGTAAAATTATGTCATGTTACTTCATGAAACACAGAATTTTGAATTTTAAAAATATAAAATCCTGCAAATAAATGCTATCACGATTTCGCTTAGTATGGCTAAAAGTAAACATACAAAAGGCTGTATTGTTAGTCGTGATTTGAATTTCTCAAATTTTACAATTCATAATTACTTGTTTATATTTTACAATGAGATATTTATTTTAAATCTATTTCTACACCATATACTTTAGCTATAGAAGAGGACTGTATACTGTAATACAACTACCTACGTACATATACTTCACAGAGGAAGATACGATCAATATCTAGAATGAAATATTTGGCACATAATTCATGATATATATAAATATATAAGTTTCATTAATTCAAATATAAAACAAAATGATAAAATTTGTCACAGTATGAAAAAAATAAAACAATATGTATGGTTGTACAATTATTATGTAGAAAGTCATTAATCCACATATTTAGATGAATGAAACTGACTTTTTCTAGTATTTCTAAAAAATGATGTACATACCCAGTAATAATTTTTAAAAAAGGGAACAATTATTAACACAGTTTTTGGTTTATTTATCAGGTGTGCACACTCATTAATGTTGGAAGTCGGATACATCAATAACAGTATACATCATTTTGTACAGAATCTTATGATATTATACAATATACATTTAGTGGATTTCATTCAAATTCATACAATAATGTGATTCACACAAATTCAAAAAGGTATATACTACAAATTTGACAAGATTTAAGGATATCAAAATAAGTAATTTGTGAGCAACTGGAAGCCACTTATTTGCTAGAAACAGTCTATGTACTCTTAGAACTAACACATATTCTATTTTCAGAATACAGTTCATTCAGACTGCATGGTCATGTGACTGATAAAATATAAAATGGCCTGAACAAGATTGCATGATGTATGACATGACTCACGATAGTAAAAACATGAAAGAAGCCGCCATATTTTTTATTTATATCACATGTAGTAACTATGACTATCACATGACGCATAGAAGACTCGGCTTCTTGTCTAGGTTCGCTATCGATGTGTAAGCTTGAAATCTCAAAGCAACTAATCGCTTGCTTTTTTATGTTCACATTGTCTTGATTAACCATAAAGAGATAGTTCTCATCCAGCTAACCTCAACAAAAATCTGAGTATTTTACTCCATAATTCCTAATAAAAAGGTCTGAAAGCGGAAACAAAATACATGTAAGTTCAGCAGTCAGTGTATTAACTCAACCCAGTAATAATATTAGCTATTAAGTAAGCATGTCATTAGTCACATTCTATAATAAACTTTGACTAGTAAATAAAAAAAGAAATAATTGACACAGATAAAAAAAAATACATATAATATATCACTAATAAAACTATAGCACCAAAACTAAATAATAAATTGCACTATTTTTCCCCACTTAAGTATTTTAATTGTTCAAAAATCTTTTTTTTCCATGACTCCACCACTCTACTTTCATTTTTTTTATTTCTATGTTCAAATCTCAAACAAAATTTTTAAAAGCTGTTCAAGTATTATCTAAATATTCTTTTTCTAAACTGGCCGGGTTTTCAACAGTAATTTCCCATTGTTGAGTATCTAAAGAATCATCACAATCAGCAACTATCAGTCCTTTTCCTGAATCACGACTATCAATACACAATCCTGTAGATTCGTGAACTATCTGTTTTAAATGACGATACCATCTCTATCAAATAAATAAATATTTATAAATGATTACGAAAAATGTTGTTTAAAAAAAAGCAATCTGCAAGGATACTGGAATCTATCTAGAAACAAGACATCTGTCAGGGCAGATGGTAAACAGCAGAACTGTCAGACTTATTACTGGAACAATGCAGTTCGGGCATGCAGCAAAGGGTGAAGGTGAAGTATGAATTTCTTTATATGTAGCATAGAAACCTACTTTTTTATCCAAATTTCAAGAGATTTTGTTGAATAAAAATTCTATTCATGCATTTATGATATTTTCATCTCAAACCATCATGTATGAAGTGTATATAAAACAGGGGACCTGCTACCAGAAAATATTCAACTTTATAATTCAGTCAGTTTGCATTAGGCTACAAAAAAGATATTAACAAATATCATCTTTCTTGCATACTAACTTTTTTGGACTACAGACTCTAGAATAGTTTGGAGCTGACATTTTTTGTGAGATTATTGTTTGTAAAAATAGAATGTAAAACAATATTGATGTATATTTACCTGATTATCGCCATAGTTACAAAACTGAACAACAACATAATCATGTGTAACCAAGGGGTCAGAGGTTAAACACATGCCATTACTAACAATAATACCCTTTCTTCTCCATGACCAGTCCTTTTTTAAAAAAAAGTATGGCAATTCTTAATTTTAGCATATCATGTCCATTCTTCAATAAGTTTCATTTTTTTCTTTTCTTTCAGAATTCACTTTTCAATATATATTGTGGGTGTGAAGTGACTTACCTGTGCCAATTTGGATTCACTACAGAATCTTAATTTAGTTATAACTGGTAGTTGACCTGGGTCTAGATCTATACAATGGTCACCTTGTTTTATATGACCATATGCTAATTCATCACTTACTGGTAACCTGTAATATTCAAACAGATTAATCCCCCTTTCATCTCAAAGACTGGACAGTTTTTGTTAAAGTTGTTATATTAAGAACCTGGGCCCTGTTTCACGAAATTTTAACTTAAGATAAAATCCAATTTTAGTAGATACTTCAATTTTGATTGGCTAAGCACTAAAATCAATCTAATATTATCCAATCAAATTACTAAAATTGGGATCTTATCTTAGTTAAAATTTCGTGAAATAGAGCCCAGATTTCAGCAGGTGTACATATATGTTGTTTTATTTTTGTAGTAATCAAAATCATGGGCCCTATATATTTGTCTATTCAGAATAAGTCATTCTACATAACAAATTACAAAGAATTATTTATATATTAAAGGGAACGGGAGCTAATAATTATATTATTTCCTACCAGGACCTCTTTGGACCCAAATCTAACCAGTTTGATTCAAAATGGATTAAGAACCCTGCTAATAAGGCAACTGATATTTTTTTTAAAATACACATGTTTTAATTTTATACATTGTCATATATTTATCATGTACATGATGAAGCTTTTAAGAAATACATAATTTATTTCAATGTATGATACATGAGTATAGAAATTGTGAGTGGAAACCTCAACGAGAAAATACTACTTAGTTATACATGTAGTAGCATACCCAGTAGAGTTAATCTTTGGCTCTCTTGATAAAATGTCTGTTTTTTTGTTTATTTTGAATTGAGAACTCTAAGATAACTAATTAGCAATATCACTTTCCCATGGTAAGTGTAGCAGTGGTTAATGAGCTGATAGTAGTGATCATATACTACTGTACATGTATCAGGAGTATTGGTATCAGAGGACTGGAGAGTACCAGTAGTTTAATTCGTCACCAAATAGGGTTTGTGGATCAAAAATGGTGACTGGCGTCCCTACTTGACAAAATCCTGATGAGGATGAATGAATTGATAACTGAAACCAAGGTTATTTCACATTTTGAAGTGGGTTCACGTTCCATGTTTCACATTAAAAGATAAAGATCATCTTACAGATAGACTAAATGATATGATCTATAAATATGACTAGGGTAACCTGATACTACCATTATCATCTGACTATATACCTATGCTAGTCATTGTTCAATATACCTATATCTACAGGTATATCTTACTTACTTGAGAGTAGGATATACATGTTCAAGATACCATCGGAAGTTCTCACAATGTAACTTAACTCTTAGATTTCTTCTTTCTGATATGCTATAATAGAAAGTCGTATCAAATATCAAAATATATTCTCATTTTAAAGCATATACATGTATGTATCATATCAAATAACAAAAATTCAATTGGAAAAGAGGGGACGAAATATCAGGTACTAATGAACCTGGCATTTTATCTTCTTGAACTTTATGCAGGACACATATTTAAAATATCATTTCAAAAACAAAAAACCCCAAACCAAACTGTGCCTGACAAAATCACAAACATAAGAGTGAATTGTGTCTGACAAAGCCGAATGTGTGCTATGACCAGTGCCTTATTCCAGAAGACTTGCAAGAAATTCAGGAGAATTTTACTCACTCTCCAAATGCCTGCATTCTAGAAGATGGCCTTGCTGCATAAAAAAATCTTTTATATTCATCCATCCATATTTCCACTGTTCTACGAGTATTTCTGTAATAAAAGTTTGGCTTTAAAATTCTAAAAAAGCTTTCATACACACAGGGGCGGATACAGAGGGGGAGGGGGGAGTCTAAAACCATTTCTCTGTTTAAAAAGCTCAATTTGTATGTATGCCTATGTAATTTAGAGACGATGAGACAGATTTCCGAAACCGAAACCTGGCATACCCCCTCCTGCAAAAATTCCTGAATCCATCCCTGATACACCATATAAAATCATTGAAAAATCAAATTATATACAAGTATATTCAAAGTTTATTCATTATCTGTTA
Organism: Patella depressa; assembly: GCA_948474765.1. Taxonomy (NCBI): domain Eukaryota; kingdom Metazoa; phylum Mollusca; class Gastropoda; family Patellidae; genus Patella; species Patella depressa. The sequence continues at coordinate 55,998,108 of OX419719.1, forward strand.
AAGATACATTCTGTTAGAGTTTAATATGCCTATTGCAGGTGACCAGGTCTGTGTTTTTAGCATTAAATGTGATATAAATTATCAATAAAACATTTATGCACATGACTCTCTAAACCAGCGAATGATATTAAGATATTTAATGGATTCAAACAGATTGACCATTTAATAATTTAACAATAGAATGTATAATCAAGACTGTTTATATCATAGTAATGACATTTGAGACTACGCTATTCTTGTCAAAATTTCAAACATTCATAACTTTGCTTGGTATAAAGTAATGCTTCTTTAATTCAAATCTTTCTTATTTAACCAACCATGTTATAACTAATATTATCTAGTACACCTACTTGAGATAAGTATTAACATTTCCATCAGGAAAGATATACGGATGTTGTTTTCTGTTAACATGTCCAACCCTACTACATGGTATAATCTCCATCATACCCCCACACATCCATGTTCGAAATGATAACTCTGAATAATAAACCAAATATAACTTGCAACAAAAGTACAAATTGTAGTAATTATGGTACATTATGTATATTAAATCCCTTGTAAAGTACAATATTGTTAAAGTTAAATCTATATATTATGGAATATCAGTCCAAACATGGTTCAGTTCTGTTAAGTATTTACAAGGAGGGTGCTATTAATATTCAGGTTTTATTTTCTTAATCAAATGTTACATAATCAATTTGGGTATATTTTAGTCTGGATTAAGCCATGAAAATTCAAAATATCCAAAAATGCAAATAAGGATCATTGGCTTTTATTGCAATTTGCTGAGCAAGAGAAATAAATTTACAGATTTTTTTTTAAAATTCAATTTTCTGAAAATGGCACTGAATATGGTTAGTTATTTGAACAGATTTTTTGTGTAGAGTTCCAAGAGAAATGTTAAGAAACAACTGCTAATTACTCTTGCTTACTTTTTACATTTTATGATGGGATAGAGCTCCCAACAACAATAAATAAACTCTCTTCTTACCAAAATTTTCTCCACCCCAAATATCCATTTTAGTATCTAATCTTCCTACATTGTCAAACCAGTCTTTATTAACACTAAAGATACTTCCAGATATTACAGGTGTTCTGTAGTATACAATATATCACACATATCAATATCAAATTCTTTGAATTGCATTTAATAATTGAACAGTAAGACATGTGTTTTATAAAGACAACAGTACCATCATCGAAACGTTGCATCTTGATAAACAAGTAATTGTTTGTGTTTATCAAGTTAAGATTTTGGGCCCTTTTCAGTACCTGTAAGTCATTCTTGATGTCCCTCAAAAGATTTTAGGCTTTTATCTAATATATTGTAAACTTTAAATTAGTGGGTTTTTTTTAAAAGAGCACAATTACTTACTTAGGCTTTTATCTATTATATCATACACTTTAAATAAGTTATATGAGCACATTTACTTACTTCACTGGTTTTATTTCATCCACCTTTCTTTTATATGGCTGCTCTTCCCATCGAAAATTTAAACTCCAATCAAATCCTGTTACATGCACAACAATAAACATAATAAATACAGATTGTCAGGCAACGAAACGGTGGCTAAGTTGTCAGGGTAGTCAAAAATGTTGTCGCAATGTGATTCTTTTTTGGTTAACTTGAGTAAGACACCAAAACAATTACCATGGCAACAACCCATGCAGTTACTATGAAAAATAATTACAATTTGATAGACTTGTTCTCAGCACTAACTTCAACACTTGAGAATTTTATGTCAATCTGATGATAAATTTTGACCACAAGAATTGAAAAAGGAAGAAATACAATAATTCTGATAAAAATGATAAAAAATCAATGAAAATCAAAAGACATTTGCTTTAAATGAACATTAACACCGTATACAGGGAGCTCCCACAAAATTTATGAATGTAAGCATTAAAAAAAATACAAAGTACCCTAAAACCAAGTAATTTTTATCAAATATATTTGTAAATTTCTGCTTTCAAATTGCTTATTTATCGAAGATATGAATAATAATTGTTGTTTTTTACCTCCTTGTAATATTTCTGGAGCTCGTATATAAACAAACGACTCTTTATCAATAACATCAATAACTGGTGTAACAATACATTTTGGTTCCTGTAAAGATTTATTAATTATCAATATTGCATTCAGTAAACAATCTGTCTAATAATTACATACACAAAAAAATGTTATTTATTATGCTCACATATATTTAAATGGTAATGCAGTTTTTTATTATGAATATCACAGCCTTGGTGTAAGCATGCCTTTAGGTAGGACATTTGAACCATTAGTATCTTTAGATTATGTTGAACAATTCAGTAATTGTAAATCATCACCATGCAATATCTCATATACAGTATACATGAAGTTCCTCCTTTTTGCATGTATATACATTGTATATCTATGGTGTAAACATATCTACTTAATGTATACGTGTGGTATAGTAATCGATGTAAATTTGTTAAAAGGAACATTAAACGTATAAGTAGGGTATTAGTTTATATAGATGGGTCACGTATTAGAGGAAGGGGAAATGATTAGCATAGTAATAGTTGACCTACAGCTTTATGTAACCATTATCCATTTATTATCTAAACTTTTAATCACTTTACACTTTAATACATTTGTCCGCAATAACCGGTACCATGATCACATTACATTATTCAATATTCATTTAATACTTTGATTCTTTAAAATTGCAGATGCAAGTCTGGGACATGCTGTTGGAGTTTTCTCACTGGATTTGTTATCTCTTCTGTGGTATATTTGGACATTTTTGGGGGTAGAGCTGGAGATTGGAGCCTCTTCTATAATAAACTTCTGTCTATACTATACTGCCTTAGTTCTACAAAAAGTCACTGCACGTAAACCAAAGAGGTAACAATCCCATAAAATTCTACTTTTTTTTTACGGAAACACCACTTTAATTTCAGAATTAGGGGGGGGGGGGCGTGTGCAGAGGAGGGCAAAAGCTACCTTCCCCCCTCTCTGCAATAAATTATTGACCATAAAACAATAGATATACATTGTCTGTCAATTTTGCAGCACCCCTGAGAACAGTTCCCACCCCCCTCGTTGCTCTGAGCTAGTTACGGCCCATATATAATAACTTTACCTGTATAATTCTCTGTAATAATGGTTGTAACCAGCCCACATTAACTTCACAATGACTGTCCATAAAGGTTAATATTTTACCTTTAGCTAGCTTTGACCCTTTAACACGTGATCTTATTAAACCTGAAGTAAATTGTCATTCCTTTAATAAACACATCTTGAAGTAATAACTGATAATATTATGTAAATAAAAAGAAATTTTGTAGGTATAAACACCTTAAATCAGTGATTCTCAACCAGTGTGCTGTGAGATCTTACTAAGTGTTCCGCGAAATTTGAACGGCACACTAAGAAAATGCAAAAAAACAGGGGCCTATTTCACAAAATTTTAACTAAGATAAGATCCCAATTTTACTAATTTGATTGGATAATATTAGATTGATTTTAGTGCTTAGCCAATCAAAATTGAAGTATCTACTAAAATTGGATTTTATCTTAAGTTAAAATTTCGTGAAACAGGGCCCAGGTGTGCTGCCATTTTTTCATGTTTGCCACTGGCAAAAAATGTTTAGGACCACTGCCTTAAATGTTTAGTTCCAGTTATTTTGTACCAGAAAACTGACTAAGTTCCATATAATCTCATCAAATAACAAATATGTGTTAATCATCGTTTTCATTAGAAACAAACAAACCCAGTGTGTGTGAATTAAAAATCTGAAAATCTGAAAGAGTGTTCATGGTTTCTGTGACAGGTCAATGAAGCTGTGAATATTTGATGCACAGATCTCAGTACAAAAAATTTAAATCTATCAAAAAGGTGGACTACAAGAGCATTTATGTTCTAGTCGTGAGAAACAAAAACAAAGTTGGTGCATTATTCTGAATTTCAATCAGGTTATTTTTATGGCTCACAGGACAATAAGGGCAAGTTATACAAAAAATCTCAATAAAATATACTGAGCGCCATAAGTGATGCGTTTTCTATGGCGCTCAGTATAGTATAATTATAGGAGCTAAACCCTTCTGATTTAGGAAAAATTAAGCACTGAATCGGGGGTATCTGATTGGTTATTGCTATTTAAAACATCCAATTAAAACTGCTGTTTGTCGAAAATGGAAAATAATATATCTGAACATAAAATTTTCCACGAAGACAGATTGCCACTCCTCAAAAACAAACCAGCATATAATAACAAATAAAATCAACAGCTTCATACCAAAATTGTCTCAACATTTTAAAATAAAATCAAATCTTATTTTATTTAATGAATTCAATGAATGTTTATAACATTATTGTTTACCTTCCCTGTTAGTATTTCGGACTAGTTTTACTTTAGGAATGTGCACCAATAACTGGCCATCTTGTGCTACAAAAAGAAGTTTGTAATTTATTTACAGATTTATTTACTTATCCACTTATATTAAAAATAAAAGTATATATAGCAAAATCTAACAAAATATTTAAGGAGGGCAAATGGGTTATTCCTAGTGAGATTTTAATGATCATGGAGAATAGTCCACATCTGACTGGCTTCACACAGTAACAAGAAAATTCACCCTTTTCTGAATGTCATCATAATGTTCTTAATCTGCTGCACTTTTGGCATCAAAAAAACTTAATACCTTTTTCTTTTTACCCCCCCCCCCCCTCATCCATTCTCATAAGTGAAATTTGATCACTTAACACAATTAATGTAACAGTCTAGAATATATAATATGTATTCAGGGCCGTATGTAGGATTTTAAAAGTGAGGTGCAACAGAGTGGTGGGGTGCTATAGCCTCCACGTAAGTGATATAAGAAAGTTTGGATCGGGACAAACGAACCCATTGGCACACCTAAAAGCGACCGACTGATTAGTGCCTAGAGCATCACTGTGTGATCATAATCACGTGTATCATTTTATAATTGAAAGATTGTCAAATTATTATTTTTTTTTTTGGATGGAGGGGCTTGTCTCGGGCACCTAATTTTTCTTAGAGAGCAACGTACCCCTGCATTCCGCACACCTTCTGCTAAGTACGGCCCTGTATGTATCATATTTTAAAACACAGAAGTATAACAGCTGTGTGTATGCATGTTATTTATTAAGTGTGAGTGACAGACAAGCACCAATGCCACACTATATCTGCAGATATCCTCCAGTTTTAGCGAATATTTATAACTCTGGTACACAAGACATCTATCATGACTTTCACGAAAAAAAACAAAATATATATACTCACGATTATTACTAAAATCGTCAATGAGTAGAATTTCTGCTATTAATTCCAATGGAGTTCTTTTAAGTATGCTGAAATTAAAAGGCTGTATTAGAAAAAATACTGAAACATAAACAGCAGAACTCAAAAGTCAAATTTTATATTATTTAAGGAGATACAATGCAACCAATGTCCTTCCTTAATTTGATTTACCCTGGTGGTATTAAATTTTTGACGAATCATAAATGACAATTTATTGGATCTAAATGAGTGAAGATTTAAGAGAGAAATCTGCAGTTACCCGTATATACAAGGGTGCCTTACTAATACATTAAATGATTTAAAACCATGATTCATGGTCTTTTTAAAAGTTACTAGGTTACCATATACAGATGTCAAGTTTAAACAAGCTTTTTTGTTTTTTCTCTTACAATCCATTACTAACATTAAAAGTAGGGCAGTAAACCCCATTTCATTTCATTATAAACATTTTACATTCACCACGTCCTGCATTCGGTAGAAAATAAAACAGGGTTTAATATCCTTTATTTCCTGCATCAACATGGCTAACAAAGATGGACATCAGCAAGACGGTGTGCTATGAGGGAAATCTGCCCTGACAGTGGAGCTACAACTTCCTCATTTTTCAAATTTTGGTTCTTTTACGTGCTCACCAATCCAATTGACTACAGACTACTATTAGTCATCTTGAGCCATGATTTATTTATTTTTCATCTAAAACAATGCAATGCTTAAACATTCTTTAGGCCTGAAATTGTATCTAAATTATTAATTAGACATTAACTTATCCAGAACACAATGAACTCTTGATGTCAACGCTAGCCTTCCATCATTAATCCTAAATGCTGCTTAACACTCATTGATAATTAAATAAAAAAATGGATAATTTTATCATACTGACTTTAGTAATGATGATCGCAAGGCTAATCGGAAATTTCAATCGCTTAAATCTTGGTTCATAGCGGTTCAATTTGACTGAAATTTTTAAGCAAATTCCCTTTACATAATCTGGTTTTAAACTATTATAGTAAGAACTGCCAACTCTTTATCTAATCTCCCATAATGTATCTTTAATTTTGTATAGATGATGTTTGGCCTAGTTTCCCTCCATCAAACTTCATCAATTTAGGAGGTAATAATTTTTTGCAATGCAATATGCACAAAACATGTTCATGACAAAATTAACACAAAGCCCTCAAATAGGCGTATTAGTATCTTTAATTGAAACAAATGTGAACACACCCTTAGTGTAAATACAGTATCCTATGTACATTATTAACTAATTTACATTTATTATAGAAATATAAAAACTATGTCAACCAATGGTGTATATTACCTAACTATAGTCCTGAGTAATGCTGATCTAGCTTCATTATGGAAAGCTATAATAATGCTGGTAGTAGGCAAAGACTGCGGAATGCTGGAAAAGTGAGACAGACATCTGCAAAAAAATATAGCAAAGTTAATGATTATGCAACACATCATTAAAAACTAATTCTCTGAACTTTTTGTATGTTAAAATAATATGAAATTGACACTGATTAGAAAGTATACACTTTCATCTGAAAAGGATATTAAATTTGTTTCTGATTAACCTACAATATCTTATGATAATATAGAAAATATTCTCGGTTCAACTAAATGACAGGGTATAAAATGCGAGATAGTATATCATTGTATCATAAATCTCACTAAAATATGCCAGAGATTTTAAAATCTTTAATATATAAATTCTTTATCAAAATCTTTATCACCACTATATTATTACTATTCTAAATCTGTATCATTACGATATTAAATCTGTCTCATTATAATATCAATCTTAAATCTGTATCATTACGATATTAAATCTTTATCAATATTAAATGAAATGTTTATCATTACATTACTATATGAAATCTTTATCATTCCGATATGAAATCGTTATCATTTCGATGTGAAATCTTTATCATTCTGATATGAAATCTTTATCATTACAATATGAAATCTTTATCGTTACGAAATGAAATCAATACGAAATAAAATCTTTATCTAACTATAAAAGATGACAATGCTAACTTGACTGTGATATTGGTATTCTCACAGTTACACCTGTAATTTGATTGATAAAACCAATATTACCTTGAACTTCTTGCATCAGGAAGACTTCTATCAGGTGGGAGTTTATTACTTATAACTATATTAAAAGCATGTTTTCTCATTGGTTCTTGTACATCTTGTTCACTTGTTTCTTTTAAATACTCGTCTACCTTTACTGACTTTAAATTAAAAGGCTTCTGAAGAGGAAAAAAAAGTACCAGTAGTGTAAACTTTCCAACTGATTAAGTTTCTGACTCTATGGTACAAATTCTTTAACAATTATTGACTCCATGGAACTTACAGTCTGCAATAATTATTGACTTATAGTCTACAATAATTATTGACTCTATGGAACTTACAGTCTATAACATATAAATCGCAGATAATATTACAATATAATTATTTGTTACATTTTTGAATTGAGCGATCATGCTATATGATGCTAAAATGAAGAAAAATGTGTCTCAAAAAAAACCACCTCAAATAATTCTATTTGGCAAGGACTTTGAAAGAGTATTTTGTTTGTTTTGGTTTCTGTAATGTCTACTGAATTAGTCTCAAACATGACACCATAACCAGTGACTATAGCATAAAAATATTTGGCTCAAAGTCAACCTTCATGAATAAATAAACTATTTTTTTAAGAATGGGAACCAGTGATATTTATTCATACTGAAAGCTTAAGATAATATTTAAGATCAAGCCAGGTATTTTAGTATTAGCAGCAAATGTAGACAAAAGATGAACTTATAAAGCATGTACATGTAAACTTCAACAATCATAAATTTTTTTTATGGCATTAATATAAAGACAATCTCTCGCTAACTAGAGACTTGTGATGAGGGTTGGGGGCTGGGGGCTGGAACATCTTGTCTAGTTTAAAATACATTTATATATTTTGTAGTGATCGGAAAATAATTTTATTTCTAACATCCATTATTCCATACACACACTCCCTAAGAGGGATAGTGATATGAGGTTTTAACTTCACTTAACACAAACGAGGTCATTTTGGGACTAACATAATGTTCAGTTTTGTTTCTAAATGTCGGAGATTTTATCCTGTGGAATTAAACAGAGGACCTGGAGAAAACCTACCAGGTTGGACAGGTGACCTTACTCCTTGTCACAATCTAACCATATCACTTGACTCAATGACAGGTCTTATGATATAAAGCGCATATGTTAGACCACTCATCCATCTCTACCCCCCACCCCCAACACCAAAAGGGATATTAACCCAAGAAACATTCAGTTATCTAGTTCCAAAATCTACAGAAATATTTATTTCCTTACAAACGTATCAGTTGGGTCACTGCCAAACCATAAAGTGGTTAATCCTCAGGGCTTATCTTAAACAATTCTATTTAGATATTGTTTAGAAGACTATGACAGGAGCATAGTTATAATGGCTAATAGATGCTAAATTATTCACCTCTAAATTCAGCAAGTTTGGGTGAAAGTGTACTATATAATAGCAGCACACAGCGATGCATTATTTTCAATACATATTTATTACGACCCCCTTCTGTTTAAATGAATTTCATGACAGCTATATTTCTTATTCTACAGTAGATATAATAATAACAGAACAGCAGTAGGTTTGTCTGAATGTTTATACTTTTGACTTCATATTTCTGCCATGTGGCTTTAATTATTTTTGACTGAAGTAGCAGACATACAAACAAAGCCGATATACTGCAAGGTCCCACTATTGTGGTTACTCTTTTTATGTGTTTCAATTTGTCTAGAATGATTCCTTTGAAAAAAAAAAATTAACCAAAGTCTTCACATCTGGTTCTTTTTCCTATTTTAAAGTTTTACTGACTTTTTTGTGGTAAAAATTTCTTTGGTGCCTTATTCCTGACCTTCATGAAATAAATGAGTATGAATACCATACTGGATCAAAGAGATATTATATATATACATGTATATAACCAATATATGTATTCTTTGATTTCTTAATTAATGTTATTTATTGATATATTTACACAACATGTTACATATTACTGAAGTGAAAGGTTATATCTCAAGCAATTCCTGAAATATACTTTCACGCATGATGTAATTCTGTTTTCCACAATTTTGACTATATTTCATAGTCCTATCATTAAGAATATACTTTTATTTGCATGAAACAATGCTGTTTTCCCACATTTTTTACTTTATTTTATAGTCCTATCATCAATTATACTGTTACTCAAAATATTGTATATTGTTCCTCAAAATATCCAGGTTCAAATGTCAAAAAGTCATATATCCTCATAAGGCACAATAAAAAAGATTCCAACATGTATTTTTTTGTATGTTTAACCCAGATATGATTTATCAATTCTTTGCTCCCGATACTTTCTTTTGTCAACTGCTGACTTCCCTTGTACACTTGAAAGATACAGATTCATTATGCGATTATTGTCTTCAAAATATCAGAACTTGTTTGAAAACCAGATTCCAAGAAAGGTGGCAAATAGTATTGCTTTCAAATGATGAGTTCAATTCAAAGGAGCTAAAACTATTTGATTTAGGTCAAAATCAAATACTGGGTTAATTTGATGTGTTATTTCAAGAAATGACAGCGTCTGTAGTCTGTACATTTAAATTAAATCTGATATGAACACTGGCTTTATCAATAGGCATAAAATTTTCAACAAAAACCAATTGTCATCCCACAAAGCAAATCAACATATAAATTCAAATGAAGTTGATAACTTTCTTTTTGAACTTATTCAAAGGATTGCTATCATTTTAACTGAAGACTATAATTTACAGAAATCGATATCTTTGACCTTTGTTTTTGTAAAAAGGAAAGATTTTCGCCATGGTGTCATTTAGTTCAGTGGAAGTTTGATCTGAAAGTGCAATCTGTTATTCATATAAAAATAACTGTGCACTGTAAATAACGTGGGGTTTATTATAAACATTGTGATAAAAATAACATGTATATGATGTAAATATAATCATCATCTTGATACTTATATCATAAGTATAACTTACTATGATATACAATATACTGTCTCTAAAAATAAACATACTAAAACATGGTAGGTTCCTTTGTTCTGAATAAATCATTTTCATCAAAAAGGCTTGTCATTAAAGATAAAAAATCTGCCTCTTGCAGAACTTTCTTTTGGCCTTAAATGTTATACAAATTAATAATTATATTCACATGACATGCCCATAATCAACTCTCTAGATGGTTGTGATTTTTAATGGATTGAACCACCATCGTCATTTAATAATTCAATTTAAGATGGATAATTGAGACTTTGTTTATTATCATAACAAAATGCAGTAGTGAAAATCAAGACTTCATGTAGGTTATTCTTCAAACATTCATAACTTTGCTCAGAACAAAGTAATTGGACTGAAATTTTCAATACATGTACATGTATATTCTTTTACATCATCTATTTTTAAACTATTATAGCGAGAACTGTTAGATCTTTATCTAAATCATATAATGCTGCTTTAAACAAGGTAACTGATTTATTACCCTGCTTGGAGTTTAAGAATATCCATATAAACACAAATTGAGCAGACAGATTTCATTTCAGAAGTACAACAGATAGCAGCTGCTCATATTTTATCAAAATTTGGTCCAAAATATTCACCACAATGTTATATGTGTTATCTGAGCATCTTAAGTTGAGAATATTTGCAGTAGGCTAGCCATAGAGCTCTTTTTCTATCTTGTAAATATACTGGTACTTGACTTATTTACCTGTTTAAACCTTTTTATACTTTTAGCAATAAATCAAGCAATTTGCATTAATGTAACAAACTGTTAAGAAACACTTCACAGGTAATTTTTGAAGATGTTTCTAACACTACCCAAATTAATTTTGTTGGTATCTAAATTAACAATTTATGTCTCTGGTGTGGTGCGAAAAAACCCTAAAATAGTACAATAATCTGAGCCATTCATTTCAGGTTTATTTGCTGTGCAGAAATTTGATCCGAGAGACAGATCTAGAAGAGATGTTTGTTTGTGGAAACTGACTACACAATAAGAAAATTTCTTGGCTTCACAAACTGAATCTCTATCAACAGCAATTTCATTGTTCAGAAGTATAAAAGGAGAATAAAAAAAATGACATTTTCATTATAACAGATAATGATCTAGTGTAGTGCATGAATGGAAAGATTTGTTTCTTTATTTAATAAAACTAAGGAACACAGTAAAAACGTTTATAATAAATCTGTATCTTTGTAGAGTTAGGTAATTAGGTACATTTGAAAACTAATAATTTTTTGAAAGGATAATTATGTTATAAAAAGGGATTTAACCATTGAAGCATATATCTACATAAAAATATATTCTTACAACAGTACAACTATAGGCTGTTATTAACTATCATAAAAGGTAGTAAGTAGCATTGAGTATTGAAGTCAAAACCTGTATTGCAATACATTCCAATATTGCTAGTTACTATATTGCAATATCTCAATATATTGCAATATAAAAATAGTATAAGATTCTTTCTTTAATATATAAAATATCGAGAAATAAACAAAAGGCATGTGAAGTAACAACTGGACGGTTATTTAATACAGTGAATAAGTTATTGGTGTAATGATTGTTCTAAAGGGTATATTAACGAGCAACAGATTATTGTTCTCTATCTTCTGCAGATGTAGTTGCATTATTCAGAAAAATTAAGGATATTTTGATAATAAAATGAATAAATATAGTTATTGGTAAATCATTGATTAAAATATCTGAATATATTGATGTATTGAAATTTTGTACAATAAATGAAATGGGGTTTAACATCCTACTGTTTTGCTCCTAAAATGGGCTAATGAAGAAGGGCATACGCCATACAGTGTGCTATGAGGGAAATTTTGCCCGGGCCACGGCGCTAAGGCCGCCTACTCTTATATCGAATTCCAACTGCCAAGGGATCTTTTATGTGCACGCCAGTGTGTGCACATAACCTTGTTTTTTCATCCCATCCAGATGACTAGACAGCTCTCCTTGTCGGGCCCTCCATTATGCACCTGGATGAACTTTCTAGGCCAATGCAGGGATCGAACACCGGACATGATCCCCTGTATACAATAGATTGTTTAAGCAAAACATACCGATATATATTGATAAAACAATATATTCAATATATATATTGTTACAGGGTCTACAAGGTAGATTGTCAAATTATATCTATTATCAGCCTATATTAGCTTTTGAAATACAGAGTCCACTGTAATAATATAGATGTTCATATCACATCTTGATAATAAAAACTACATAAAACCTTTGCATAAAAAAACTCTGAAATAATATATATATGCAAAATCTTGCTTTCCAAAAATTAATTTGATAGCTTAATAAATATTTCACAATTCCAAAAGAATTTTATTTATTCACATAAATCAAGTTGTCAAAAAGCATTAGTACTCTGTTGTTATATCCAAGCTGCCAAATCTGCACATGCTTGACATTTCAAGAACTAATGTTCATAAGAACTGGAACTTCTCTTATCTTTCTCTTGCACTTATTTATTTTATTTTTTTGTCTTTTTTCACTGAGCTTCTGATAAGTAAGACTGCCATAGGCACTTTTTATTCATTTAGATCCCAAAAGCCTCTTCTTATTCTGATCTGATCTACTTAATATAACTGATTCGTTTAATTCATGCTTTTATTATGTAGAAACTGATTTATTGCTTTCTAGATATAGGTATTGATTCAATGGTGTTAAGGACTTATTGATAACAATATAGATACTGTTATCGATGTCACCTTTTATACAAAACTTTTTATAAACACTATAAATTAATCCTAAGTTATTTCTGGAATTCACTCAAAATAATTTCTTTTCAAGTTTTGGTCATTTTTATTATTTATATGAAAGGAATGACATTTCACCAATCAGAACAAAAATCATCTCTGAGTCAACTATGATAATGAGTAATAAGAAAAGATGTGGAACTTACATTGCTGCCTCCAAAGTTCTCCACCATGCCATCCCAGAAAATATACAAGGTGCCAAGTAACCAAACTAAAATTAAAACCACACAAGTAATCTTTCTTTTTCTTCTCATTTCGGCTAAAGATGGAAAACAGTCATTTTTATAGAAAGCGGCCAGTTTAAAAATCTATATCATAAACTTATCACGTTCAATGTGCAGTGTGTTGATATGCTGTTATTATAGAATTCAATACACTCAAGCTGTTGTATATACCCATATACCATACCAATATACAGTACGCTGAATTCCAGGTCACGTGCCACGTACAAAATCAACGTTGACTAGACGTTATCGCCCAGTCAACAAAGTGACAGAGAGGTGAGCGAAATGAATCCATAAAAACTGGTTAGCCGGGGCTAAACAGTATGGTTTCGGTCTACCGTTATTTGGTGGAATTGAACGATTAAGAATAAGATAAAGTTGTTGATGTTTTGATGTATGGAAGAAGTACCAACTTCTGTTAAATTTTTTTTTCTTTTCCAATTTATAGTATTTTGTAATGTGTTTCAAATACAACGAAAATTAGGCTATGTCGTTTAAATATATTTTTATCTGATAGCATTATATATATAATTATTTTCAATTTTGCATTTACAAAACTCACACAAAAGTGGACGCTTATGACTGGCCCCCGGGTGTATTCAATTGATTTGATATTTGTTTATTTTTTGCAATGTCTCTTCTCTTTTCTGTCTTGTACGCAGGTTTATCATGTACATTGTTATTTTGCATGTAGTGCGGTCCCCCTACGCTTACTATTACAGAGTTTAGATCAGTGGCACCTAAAGTATCAAATATTTCAACTTAAACTTCAAATATTCGTTCTGTTACAATTATGTTTTTAACACAGTGGTATATTTGATGAATGCGAAACCCAAGATTATTATTTAGAATAATTTAACTTTTTGCCAATACCCCCCCCCCCCCCACACACACACACACACACGTGCCACCTAGCCGCGGCACACACGCACAACCCTATCTGCTGGTGCGCTTAATGGAAACTCAATATAATAATGTTGTTTGGAGATCGCAGATATCAGTGAGCGATATGACCAATATTCTACCTATTATCGATACACCAGTGAATACACGTGTAAACCCCTGCGCTTTACGTTGTTTTATATTTATTAAGCCAAGATATATACATGTATGTCGGATGAAACAAACCAGTAAATACACACGTAAACCCTTGTGGTATACAGTGTGATATACAACGGTTTATAGGTATATTTATAAAGCCAATGTTCCAAGTGATATTGAAAAAGCACAAAACATATAAGGCTCTGCACACGTAATTATAATATTTGCCGTGGGAAAATTAGTACCTGTTCGAAAATTCGATTTATCTAGAGCTCCATTATTATTTTTTTTACTTTCCAGAGAAATATCAAACAAAGTTTTGCGTGTTTTGTACTTTCTTTTTGTGGTTCATTAATTCCCCTTTGGTAAAAAATTATGTATTATCGAAATCAACCTTCTCCAAGTTCAACTAAAAGAAGTTATTTCCCTTTAATCGTCTGGTGTATTGGAAAATTGCCACATATACCACGTGTCTTACGCTGATGAAGTGTTGACATTTTCTCGTCGATTCTGTGTTGCTGCAAAGAAGTATCCAAATCACCTTTTTAAAAAGTTGGCAAGGGCAAGCAACCATGGCAACTTTATTTGGTTTTGACCACAGGGTTGTTGCTATACCGACATTAGCAGTTTCAGTTGGGATAGCGGCGTACACTACGTATCGTCTTTATTCTGAAAGAAGTCAGCGGAAAAAACAAAATGTCTATGAGTCGACAAAATTGCTGAGTGAATATCTGATTTTTCATTATGGCCTACCAAGCGAAGTTTTAAAATATGATTTCGGCCCCAAATCTGCACTAGATTTTCCCAAAAGATGTGCAGAATTGTGTCTAAAACATTATAAACCCCAGGTAATTGATAAGTTGATTGTCATTAGTTCCTTTTGGAACAGTCGGAGCGAACGATATTTGCTGACAGTTCCTATCCTGCATTATATCGCAGCAATTAAGAAAATACGGTAAAATACCGCTATTCCCCACCTCTGCTCACTGGCTGTTTTGGAACCTTACCGGCTATTTGTCACCACTATTCTTTATTTTCCACCAAAAGGAATCATTCCTCACTATGTTTGACACAAATTACTAATAATTCAACTCAATTTTCAAGTAGAATCAGGGGCGGATCCAGGAATTTTTGCAGGAGGGGGATTGCCAGGTTTCGGTTACGGATATCTGCCATTATCGTTTCTAAATTACATAGGCATACATACAAATTGAGCTTTTTTTGCAGAGAAATCGTTTTAATACTGATGTAGGATCACTTTGTGATGTAATTTCATTGATGCAAGGCATTATTTTTTTTATGTAGCTGAGCAGGGGGGGGGGGACCCCCCACCCCCCCCTCTGGATCCGCCCCTGAGGATTTAGGAATGAAATAAACATGCGGTTTGCACATGTGTGGATCTCGTAATGGCTCTTCAGTTTAAAGCCCCAATAACACTCTTGTTGTAACTGAATAATATGTCCCAATCTTCATTCTGGTCAACAAATCGTATTGTTTTAGAATATTCCAATTAAATGATGATATAAATTTCATCTTAACACACCTATTCTGAAAAATTGGAAAAATTCAACCCATTGATTTGAAAAGTCTAACGTAAACCTTTTCAAATGTGACTTGGATTTTAAAATATTTTCAAACCCTCTGGACAAGTAAAATAGGTTGTAATGGATAATTTACACAAATGCTAGGACACTTAAACATCTAGTACTTAGAATAAGGGTATTATTTATTTTCTGGAGCTACCAAGCCAGCAAGAATGTTATTGTTCCTTTAAACGTATTAATTTGGTGTATGTTTTTAATCACAGAATTCTACTTGAAAATAGTGTTGAATCTTTATAAATGTGTGTCACCTGTGGCAAGAAATGATTCCTTGGACGAATAAAGTAGAATCAGGGTGTAAAATAGTAGGTAAGGATTCCAAAATAGCCATAGAACAGAGGTGGGAAAGAACAGTATTTTCATACTGCAGCTATAAGGCCGGATAGGAACTGTCAGTGGACATTGTCTGCTCTGTCAGTGGACATTATCTGCCCAAAGACAGTTCCTAAAGGAACTATCATTGGGAATGCCATGCAGTTAAGTCAACAAGAAAACTTGTCCACAGATGACAGAGTTTTGGTTATATCGTCCACAACCAACACTTGACTCGTACAAACTTTAATCACATTTCTGTGCTTATCGAAAAAAGTTTAGGATATCGGTTAGTTAAGTATTACGGGGTCACTAAAATTACAGGTAAATGTACTCAACCAACGAGTTCTGATGTTTGTGGGCTGATTTAACTAGACTTTTTGGGTTTACGACTTTGCTTGTGGATGAGTTGATTGGCAAGCATCATTTCAACAAGAAAATGAATTAACACAAGGTACATTTCTATGGATACACAATTACATAGTTTAATTCTAAGCAAAGTTTTGACGAAGATAGTCTCGTCTTTAGTATTAAACTCGATTACGGTAATTGTGTATCCATAAAATTGTACCTTTTGATTGTGTTAATATGTTCAATTTTACTAAATTTTTTTAATCCTTGTGTTGGATCAGTAGTTTGCAGACCTCCCACACAGCTCTTTGAAAACCATTATCTCAGAGATGGAAAGCTATGTTTGTCCAGGCAAAATGTCACCTCATAGCTTGCTGTATATGGTGAATGCTCATCATTATCAGCCCAGTTGGAGCAAAAGAGCTATATAATAGACAGCTTTGATATATCCCTTTTAAAAACCATGTCTTAAAATGAATTATTGTGTATTACACAGAAGTTCGATGTAGTTTATGAATTTATTACACAATTTTAGTGTTTGATTGGTGTATAGACATAGTTTGTACTTGTAGGTTACACTATAAAGTACCCTACTTCATTAACCTACCAGATACAACTACTTTTATCATCTGAAGGGAGATGTGTCCATAAAACAGGGTATGCTGAAAATTTCTAGAATGCCAGAGCCCAATCAACAGGTTGGACAATTCTTGGAACCTGTTTTCCAATGAGGGATAAAGAAATCAAAATGCTGCAAGAAGTCTTCATACCAATTGCAACATCCATTCTAAGTTATTGTTTCTAATTTCCAGGCAGGTGTTCCTGCAAGAGGTTTAGATATTGGTTGTGCTGTTGGAAGATCTACATTTGAACTAGCAAGAATATTTGATGAGGTCATAGGTTTAGATTACAGTCAATCATTTGTTGATGCGTGTGATGAACTAAAACGGGAAGGGTTGATTAACTACAGTATTGTTGATGAAGGGGAGTTAACCACCGATTTAACAGCTCGTGTTGATAAAAGTATTGTAAGTAATAACATAACCCATAACATGATAACATAACATGACACTTATAACAAAATTAGAACCAATTCTTGAAATAAAGATGGGCAACTCCCTTCCATATGCTCATCTGCAAGGAAGTCAGCATTACTGAGGAGAACTATATGTTCAGGTCGCTATATGTTACTGGCCGATTCTGTCATATCATGATTCTTAGCTAGTCCACTAAAAACTTGATCATAACCACTGTCATTGGGTCAATTGGTTCAAACCCACACTTGTAAGTGACAATGCATAACATCACCTGCCTAACCTCATGGGCTTTCTATGGATCTTCCGGTTGCCCTGCACTACTAAAGACCCTTACAAAATGACCTAGTTTGTGGTGAGTAGCTGTGATACCCCATTTCTCAATCTATCTGTACCGGTATTCCCTTTTGGAAATTGGCCCTCTTTTTCTTTTTCCAGAACCGAAGCCGAGCCAGTTTTATACAAGGAGATGCATGTTGTCTGCCAGCAGATTTAGGACAATTCGGAGTAGTCTTAGCAGCCAATCTAATCTGCCGTCTACATCACCCGTTTGATTTTTTGTGGCGGCTAGCTGATATTGTGGCACCTGGAGGTATTCTTGTCATCACAAGTCCCTATACATGGCTTTCAGAATACACAGAAAAGGTAATCATTCCTTAGTACTAATATGCTACCCCGCTTGTCTTGAGTATTAGTATATGCATCACTATAATAAACATACATTAGCATATACATAATTTACACATCACTATAAACATAACTAATACTTATAGACTGATACACACCATTATAATACACACCATAATAATATACACACATCACTATAAAACATATAGTAACTAACATACATATTGTATACACATCACTATAAATCACATAGACTCACCTGTACACCATTGTCTACATAAGTCTCGCTCTATAGTCTATCCAGCATTCGACTCTGCCTTCGTCTCTCATACTACTGGTCATTGATCACATGATTTACTAAATGATCAAAAATGGCGTCAGAGAAATGTACCTGGCGATATAAACACTTTATGATTTTCCGTTCATATTTTAAACATATACTACACAATATATATATATAGATTAACACACATCTCTATAAAACGCATAGACTTATATATTAGTACGGTATACACATCACTATGAAACATCTACTATGTAACATACACATAGTATACACATCACTAAAATACACATAGATTAATACACATCTTTAAAACTAGACTAATACACATGACTATAATATACATAAACTAACTTGCACATTGTATACACATCACTATAATACACATAGACTAATACACATAACTATAATACACATAGACTAATACACATCACTATAAAACTAATACACATCATTGATGCAGGACGGATGGTCTGACATGGACAGCTGTCTAATTATTCTGATTAGACGAAAAACCGAGGTCCTGTCTACACATTGGCATCCCTTGATATTTGTTATAAGAACAGGTTATAGTGATGCTGTCCGGGCAAAATTTCCCTCATAGCACACTCTGCCCATATTCATTAGCCCAGTTTAGGAGCAGAACATGGGGATGTTAAACCCCATTTTAATTCTTTCATTTTGTATACACACCATATATAGCAGACTAACAAACATAATAATATACATATTATACACATCACTATAATACACAAAGACTAAAAAACATATACATATTATACACATCATTATAATACACCTTGACTAAAACCACAATATACATAGTATACACACAGACTAAATTATATATGCTTGTAATATGGATACTGCTATGTACTCTAAATGATACAAATTTCTGGTATCAAACACATATGAAGTTGTATAGGTTTCATTTTATATGACCCATTGATTTTTATACGCCCACATTGAAATGTGGTCGTATATTGTCGTCGCCCCCGTCCGTCCGTCCGTCCGTCCGTCGGTCCGTCGGTCCGTCCGTCGGTCCGGCGTCCACAATTGCTTGTGGACGCTCTACAGGCTAAAGTTAATATCCGATTGACTTTAAATTTATACACAGTGTTTAAGGTCATGAGACGAAGAAGCCTATTGTTTTTCAGCGATTTCCGATTATAACTACCAGAGTTATGGCCCTTGATCACTTCAAAAAATCTTGTGGACGCTCTAGAGGCCAAAATTAATATCCGATTGACTTTAAATTTATACACAGTGTTTAAGGTCATAAGACAATGAAGCCTATTGATTTTCAGCGATTTCCGATAATTAGTGCCAGAGTTATGGCCCTTGATCTCTTTAAAATATCTTGTGGACGCTCTAAAGGTCAAAGTTAATATCCGATTGACTTTAAATTTATACACAGTGTTTAAGGTCATAAGACGAAGAAGCCTATTGATTTTCAGCGATTTCCGATAATTAGTGCCAGAGTTATGGCCCTTGATCACTTCAAAGAATCTTGTGGACGCTCTAGAGGCCAAAGTTAATATCCGATTGACTTTAAATTTATACACAGTGTTTAAGGTTATAAGACGAAGACGCCTATTGATTTTCAGCGATTTCCGATAGTTAGTGCCAGAGTTATGGCCCTTGATCACCTCAAAAAATCTTGTGGACGCTCTGGAGGCCAAAGTTAATATCCGATTGACTTTAGATTTATACACAGTGTTTAAGGTCATGAGACGAAGAAGCCTATTGATTTTCAGCGATTTCAAATAATTACTGCCAGAGTTATCTCCCTTGATAACTTCAAAAATTCTTGTGACGCTATAGAGGCCAAAGTTACCATCCGATTGACTTCAGATTGATACATAGAGTTTAAGGTGTTGAAACGAACAAGCATTTTGATTTTCAATGAATTTAGATAACTGAACAGCTAAATCCATGATATTAAATGTTTCATGTATATACTAATTGTTAGCTTGGGATAAAATTTTATAAAAAGCAATCAAATTCTAATGATTTTCTGATAATTACATAATGAGTTGTTACTCTTAATCAGTTTTTAGTGTATTACAAATGTTTCATTACCGAAAAAAGTAAAAATATGCGACAACCCTTGTTGACTGCCCGGACGATTTAGCTGCTGTGGGCGTATGTTTCGTTGCCTGGCAACCTATCTTTTTTCTAGAAAAACATGATGGGTGGATATTATGACAAGGATGGACAAGCAGTAACTGGATTTATGACATTGATGAAAGTACTTGGTCCATGTTTTGACCTGGTGGTAGATGAAAATATGCCCTTCTTTATTAGAGAAACAGCACATAAGAACCAATGGACAGTAGCACATGCAACAGTATGGAAACGCAAAAACCCATAGAAAGTGTTTGTAATTTCTCTTAATATAAAATATTAAAGAAATTGTGATAGATGCTTAAAATTCCATTACATTTGTGTTATGTTATCTATACATGTTTACACAGTGAGAAATTATGAATCATATATGTTTTACATGTACCAAATAGATATGGTAATTAAATCAAAAGTAGTCATTAGGTTTTCAGCTTTAATCTTAAATCAAAGTATTTTATATTAACAAAGTTTGTCTTGTAGAATATTAGTGTAACAAATTATATCAGGTGATCTCGTCTCATAATTTTCATTCCTTCGATCATCAGTCTCCTTGAGTGGTGTCCATATTTTCGTTCATTGAAGATATGGTGAATACACTTACTATCTAAGCCATCCAATGGTAAAAAGTGTTGATGCTGGTCTTGTCATGTGAATAAATGTCTTAAATGATAAATTGAAGCCAGAAAAAAGACCTGCAATAGGCAGAATTAGTTCTTGCATAATATGTACTGCCTCTTTAATTAAATAATTTTTGTTATAAATGCAGGTTAATTAAGTGTTTAACAGTTTAAGAATATGTTATTTTATCCCTTCTTTAATCCCTCTGGCAAGATGCAATATGACAGGATCTCATATTGTTAAGACTCGATTTTAAAAATTCCATGTTATATCTCATACACATTTGTCTGTATCACCCAAGGTGAAAGTGGACGTATGAATGAAGAAACCTATAAGTATTCATCAAATCTTGTTATCTGTACGGGACAGATTTCTCAGTGAGATTATGGATTGGGGCAGAAGGAAGAATCCTATCCAATTTCAAAATTGTTTGATTGTAACTTCCACATTATGTACATGGTATAGTGGCAAGATTGTTCATCGGGTGTGATAACCCATCAATATTGTAAATGGAGATTGTTGAGGTAGAGGAAGAACACTGTTGATATTCTGAATTGTAAACTGAAGAGTTATCTCCCTGTTATGATACTTGGAGCTTGTGACTGCGATTTCATAATGGAGTTTTATAAAACTTGCTCACATTCATTTAAGAGCTAGCATGGATGAATTTGGTGGTGGTGGTTTTCATATTAGTGGGTCTCCCTATCTTAGTTTTAAATAGTTACAATATTGATTATACTTTCATGTGATACATCATACTTTATTTTATCAATTATATCCAAATTTGTTATCTGTTGTTGATATACTTATAAAATTACTTATTTCAGTATACTGTTCTTGTATTGTAGTTGTATTTGGTACTCAATTTATGTACTCAGTAAATGAATAAAAAGTATTTGTAATAAATAAAACATAATCTCTTTAATTAAACCTGCAAAATATTTTTTATCGATTTGCTGACAAAGTGTTTGTACAATGATTAAAGATATTGCAGTATTTTTGACCAATCACAGCTAAGTTTTCATCAATGGTTAGCTAAGTCTTTCACTCAATATCATCCAAAGTCTTTGACATTGAAAACACGAATTATTCGCCAATTTAAATCAACATTGTCGGAAAAGATGGGTTTCTGATATCTAATATTTAAGACAAAATAAACATTAAATTTACCATTGGTACATGAATCATGTACCATAATGCATTTGAGTGGCATTTGTAACAAGGGTCTCAAAGTACTAAGCTCGACATATTCCATGAGTCATGTCAAACGGTGACCTCATATTCTTATCTGGAGAGCATGTGCAATAAATACTATCGGTGGAGACTGGAATTGGAGACTGGAATAACCAGAAGCTAGAGATTGCCATTCGACTTGCCAAGACTTTTGGCATATTCTGCGAACACAACTGATTTGAAATTTGAATGTAAATCAGTTTATAATTTAGGGCTGCATCGATACACCAGGCCATGATTCATTGTGCATCACAATGGATAGTCTATGATACGATTAATATCGTGATAGTGATAGGAAATTACAGTGTTTTGAGGAGGATTTGAAACAAAATTATGATAAAAAAATTAGTTTGAATATGTTTTTAGTCCTAATATTATATCATCAAGTCACCCAGTTTGTACCCGGGAAAGCAACTTTAAAAGTATGTGTTCCATAATAAAATGGCCAAATAAAAACAAATACTTTGTTTTCAAACAAGATTTCAATATATTTTTATTAACATAGATCATACCAGATCATGAAAAATAAAAAAAAAACATTAAAAAAGGAACTGAGAAGATTAAAACAAGTATATCACAAAATATATATATCATAGTCTATATAGTATAATATAATGGCAGTAGGCACTTGACTAGAAATTAATTTGGCAAAATAAAACGTTCCATTTTTAGTTTCACATTGTAAAGAATTACTATTTTTAAAACAACCCTTAAGGACCATTTATACTGAGTGTCAACGCAATAATGGCAATCACATTAAATTCTATATGAATGAAACCATTTATAAAATGCTGACAAATTTTTAACTGAACAGAACACCAGAGAAATTGTCGATGTCTCTTTTTATTTGTGAATTTTTTCATGTTTAGCTGCTTTTAGTAGGAACAATGATTCACGTGTGAATTAGAAGAGCTCAGTATAAATAGCCCTTGACAGAAGATTTGATTTTTAAAGTCTAACAGCACAGACAAACACTTAACAACCAGTGTTCACATTAAACATAGTTTTACTTGTAGTTGGGATAAATTATCCAGTAATTATGTCCAGATTATGCTGAACATTCTAATTGACTTTGCAACTCAACTTAAAGCACTAATATACTGTATACATCTTACATATTTTAACTTAACACTGACTAAAGGAAAATTAGAGAACACAAACTGACAAAGAGCAATCTTTTGTTGTCAAAATCGAGGACAGTATTGCAAAAAGTAATTGACAAGGAATATGTTACAGATATGCATACTTTAATATCACGTCTTTCCTTGGATGCTATTGACAAATAAACGCTTGATTAGTATTACCACTTGAGAAGGGATTATAATCAAATTATAATTAAGAGAAGGGATTTAAAAAATCAAATTATAATAAAGACAATCAGTTAGGTTGAAATGCCCTTAGAATTCACACAACCAATGGGTTAAAATGCCCTTTGTATACAAACAACCTTTGGGTTAAATGCCCTTAGAACTGCCACAACCTACCTTGCACTGTTCGATTGAAACATATTTGAGATCTCTAACTCACTGTCTTTGGATCTTGAGTATCAAATATATTTTAACAAGGAAGGGATTGTACCTAATGCATGCAGCTTAATTATATTTTCATAAAAAGAAATTTGGGATAATTATTATCCTTTCTGGGCCAAATTACATATGAACAAATCAACAACATGATCTATTACAGACTCTCAAGTCATAGGGCATTAAAAATAAAATGGTAAATGTAACAATACAAGAGTTTCTTGCAATTGCACAAAATGAAAACATTAGAATGAAAGAAAACACAACCAAATAGTTCTATGTATTGAACTTCAAGGAATATATTCTCAATAGTTTTGCCATAAATATAAAATATCACAACTTATGTACCAAACTAAATATGGGCCAGTATCACAAAAGCTAAAAGCAAACAAAATTAAGAAATCACACCCAAAACATTATCATTCCCTGAATTATGGTGTCGGTGGATGGAAAATATTCTAGGATTTAATTATATGGTTAATTCTTTAACCCAGTTTATAACATCCTACTAATAAGAACACAATACAAAGTTTTCATCTTGTGAAAAAATAAACTTGTGCCATATGCCACTTATATTCTCTCAGTCTGAACTTCTTTTACTGTAGGCTGCAAACAGAATGAAAAACAGTTAAACCAGTGACTGACAGGTAAGATACACCCACATTTTGCAAGAGATGGATAGAGAACAAGCTAAACATAAAGCAATTTTTCGTACAATCAAGAAAGTTACAATCCAATAACTTTTGGTCCGATTTTCACGAAATTCGCACTCAACCATCATTACAGCGATATATTCAAATGTTTTATTAATTTGGATAATAATTGTGATCTCTAGAGGGACCAAAAGCTAAAAACGTACAATCAGGGGCCGTAATTCAGGAAGTTGTATTCCGATATGCACAAATGTCAAAAGGAACCAAGATCTTTAAGTTATAAAAATGTATTTCAAGTTCCATCAAAATCAGATGAAAATTGTTTCCTCTAGAGTGTCCAGGGGCCATAATCCATGCACTTATGGTTCGATATATGCCAATATCGAAAGGAACCAACATCTTTGGGTGATAGACCTATATTTTAAGTTTTGTCAAAATCAAATAAAAATTATGACCTGTAGAGTGTCCACAAACACGGACAGGGGCGATGACAATATACATCTACATGAAAATATGGGCTTATAATAAAATTAAAGGCCTTGAGAATTAAAATGATGAATACGGTATAATTGCAATAAACTATATATAAATGAAATTTGCTTCAATTATTAATGCCCCATGAAATTAATCTTGTCCAAATGCTGATGGCACTTGCTCATACATCATAAAATAAAATAGCTGTGAATTAGAATGACATTCAAAACATCTAGCTAGTGTAAACTTCAGATCCGAAAATAAAACTAAACAAACTATTGGAATAAGTCTGCTTTGAAACACCACTGAGGTTATAAAACATTATACATTGCTTTGAAGTCACACTTCTTTATTCCCTATAACAATTTTCTTAAAGCAAGTCCCAGATACCTTTATTTCACTGTCTTTACGAACTTCCTCCATTAGTGACTTCACTTTATGCAAACGTTCCAATTTTTTCTTCAATCTGTCTGTATTTGTTACGGTAGGCTAGAATGAAAGATAAGGATATAAAATTCTATGTCTGTTGTTAATTGGTAAGAAATGCATTTACCTGTTTAATTTAATAATAAAATTGTGTGTATAAGGTAAATTTCCAACTGCCAATGGATCTTTTACGTGCACACCAATGTGTACACAGGAGAGCTTGATTATTCATCCCATCTGAACAACTAGACAAGTGTACTTGTCAGGCCCTCTCTCCTGCACCACTGACATGGGGAAGCCACGCCAGAAAAATCCTGATGAACCTTCTCGGCCAATGCAGGGATTGGACACACAACATCCAGTCTTACAGGAAATTTTGAAAGGTACTATTGACCTGGGACGGAGTATGATATCACAGCCATCTTGGAATTGGGAAGTCATATAAAAAATTGAAGTCAGTCAATCCATACAAAATTGTTCAAGGGACAAGGATGCAAATTTTCATGTTGAGTGCACATGAACTGGCAGAACATTGGGCTTATTTTGAGGAGCATTGCCCTCAAGAACAACAAAATGAGTAATGCTTGGGGCCCAGTTCTTGGCACAAAAATAGTGACTATGTGAAAAGTACTGATTTAGAACTTGTCCCATTCCACTCCAGGCTAATGTATTGACCTAAATATATAAAAAGGAAAATCCTTTTTACTTACCTTTGGTGCTACGGAACTTGAATCCAAACCAGATTCTTGATCTATGGACATTGAAGGCAATGTTATGTCTTGATTTTTTATTTGCTGTTGACCCTGTTGTTGCTGTTGTTGAACTGAATGCATAAATACAGGTGGATTACACATTCTGGACACAGGATTCGGTACATTTTTTATAAATGGATTAAAACTAGGATAATACATCGGTAACTGTTGAGAAAGCATGTTGAAATTATACACTGGGAGATTTCCGAAAGAGTTCATAGCTGGGATATTTCCAAAAGAGTTCATAGTCGGGATATTTCCGACAGAGTTCACAGTCGGGATATTTCCGACAGAGTTCATAGCCGGAATATTTCCAACAGAGTTCATTGTCGGGATATTCCCAGCAGAGTTCACTAAGTTTGGCATACCAAGTAAAGAATTACCTGTTGTCAATGAAGGTATGATTGGATTTGGTACTATTGGTAACGTTGCTGAGTTTAATAAACCTGTATTTTGACTGCAGTTAATACTGTTTGGATCATGGATAACATTTTCATTTGGAATATTCACATTGTTGTTTGATATAAATCCATTTAACGTGTTGATCTTTTGAACAGATGAAAGATGAGCGTTGATTAATGTAGGATCTGTTGTTTTCATGACAGTTTGTTTACAAGAATCAGATGGCATTGTTGTTGGTACGTTTATTTTAGAATAAACATTTTGATTCGTGTATAAATTTTGATCTATATTTGGTTGTGTATGAAGTTGACCAGGACTGGTCTGTGTGGGGTTAATTGGATGTAATTGGGAATTTGAATGCCTAGGTTCATCATTAGATATTGTTTGCTTTTCCAAGATGTTGTTTTTAGATGCTTCTTGTTGTTGCAGGAACAAGAGATAGGCGTTGACCAAATGTGGTGGTAAACCAAGTGGTAGTTTAACAGCAGGTTTTTCTATCGGTTTATCTTTAGTAGGTAAAACAGTTTCCTTTACTGTATCTGATATCAAAGAATTGAGTGTATTATTGGGATACAAGATGGTTGAAGCACATGCCGATGGAAGCTTGCTTTCTTCTTCAGAATTTGACTGAGCTGCTTGTTCTTCTGTTTGTTTCGGATACTGTATGTTTTTACAGACTTTCTGCATGGCTGATATTCTACTTTGAGAAATAGCACATGCTGTAGTTGGAATTCGGATGTCTGTATCTGACTTGCTTGTTGTGCTATCCGAATCACTCGACAAACTTTTGGGATACGCAGGAAAACTGTTCTGTTTTTTGGTAGCACGACTTTCGGCAAATGAATTGGACGGAATTTTGGAAGAGAGAAACTGTGATTTTGCATCTGCAAATTTTTTTCTAGCAGACATGAATCTAATTCCCTTGTTCATACCTCCAGGATTTCTCATATTTGCTGGAGAATGAAATGAATTGGCACATTTTGTTTCATCCAACGGAATATTATTTTTTTCATCCAAGTAAGTTTTGTGGGCACCGATATTTTGGTGATATAGTGTCTTGGCGACTCTGTTACTGTCCTCAAAATCAGTTTGAGGAATATCTCTGCTAGTCTTCAGAGGATGTATTTCAGACGAAGCATAGTTCACTTCCCAATAACTTTTTTGAACATCATTGCTATTAATCCTTGGAACATCAATCCCAATTTCCGTGGAATTTATTTTGTGGATATCATTATCGATATATTTGGACTGTGTTTCTATATTATTCTTCAGTTGTACCATTTGTGCAGGAATTTCTTCTTTTAAATTTCTGATTGTGGGTTTATCTGTTTCTGATTTGGAAACTACTTGAGGATTTGTAAATATTCCTGGTTTAGTGCAAGCATATGTAAGATGCGTTGCCTTTTCTTCAGGATCGCACTCTGGTCCCACATAATTAATTTCGTCGTTCCAATCTTCCTCTTCATCGGAACTAAAATTTAAAGGGTGGGTTTCAACCTTTATTTTAGCAGGAACATGAAAAGCTGCAGAACTATTGCATGATGTCTCATAATTATTAGAGTTATTTCTATTCACTGATTCCAATTCTTTAATGGTTATCTGTGATCTATCAGTGAAGGTTTTAAAAGTTGACTCTTCCTCACTTATGTTATTATCTGTGATAGCACTATTATGTTCTTCAATTTTGGGAGGACTCCATATACTGTTAGCAGCACTATACTTAGGACGGGCACCTCCATGAGGATCATAGTATTCTTGATCAATGGCAAAATCATTTTTATCAAATTGCTTCACATTTGTATCACCTTTTGCATCCTCTCCTGGAGTATGAGATCTGTTTTCAGTGTCCATCATTTCTTGGTGAGTTTCTAAGAGATTAGAACAATTAAGCGGACATTGCTCATCAATATGTATCTCATCTTCACTCCAATGTTCCTGACATTCACTCAAAAGTTTACTTTTTTCTTTGGTCACCACATGTGGCGGGGATTTAACTTTCGAATCAAGTTGTTGTTTGTTACATGGTAGTTTTTCTTTGGGGTTGCAACTTTTCATAGGAGATTCCAGCTTTGCCCAATCCTGCCATTGAGACACTGGTTCAATTGGTGGACTTAATAATGCTGTCTGCTGACGTCTGAAAAAAATCCCCCACAATAATTAATATCCAATTTATTAATACCAATTGTTTAGAACTGGCTGATATTTCAGTTTTTCGATATAAACCACAACAGAAATGATTTTTCTGAGCAATATTTGGCGAATTTTGAAAAAAGTTTTTCTCTGCATGTAATTTACCATATTTTATTGTTTAATGGTAATCAAATGTTTATCAACTCCTTAGTCCTGATTGTTCATTCCAGAAAGTTATCAAATGTTATAGAACTTTGTTTAAATCTTGTGACTTCTTGCTCGCTTTTTCACCTGACCAATACTGTTAGAACTGTTTATGCATCTTGATGAATTAATTATACTGATGCTTTGATTTTTTCAAAGGTATCAGTGTATCAGTGATTTTCTTATTGAAATAAATTTTAATAAAGCAAAAATATAAATTTGATTTACATTATTCTTAAAATACATTGTCAGCCTATTGCAGGTCTTTCTTTAGGCTTGAAATGTTATCTAAATTATCAATTAGACATTAATTAACTTATCCAGACCATAATCAACACTCGATGACATCGCCAGCCTGGTGGATTATGATCTGATTTGCTGCATAACTTTCCATCACGATTTAATAATTAAATGAATAATCTAGACTATCCTTTTTATCGAACCAGCTTTAGTAATGTTGATCAGGTGTAGGCATAAATTCCAAGTACTTAATTCTCAGGTTCATAGATGATCAATTTGACTGAAATTTTCAGCAAATTGTCTTTGGATTATTTAGTTTTTAACTATTTTAGTGAGAACTGCCAACTCTTTATCTAATCTCTCATAATTTATCTTTAAACTTTTTTCCAGATACGTTCTGAAAAGGCTACAACATTTCTTTTTCTTTCAATACCTATTTGCAGGGATCAACAACAATGAATATTAACCTGTCTGTATGTGATGTTTTCTTTTTATTAACTGGTTTACCAGATGAATCAACCCATTCAGCTAATTGTTGACTTTCCATAGTAAATCTATTTACTAATAACTTAGCAAGTCTATCATCATCATTTTGATAGTATTTATAGTTTGCTCTGTAAAAAAAATAAAAAGACCCCCAAAACTCAAGAGATATAATTATCATTCAACAATAATTAAAATGACAAGACAACTTTGATTTATTGTAATTTATATGTCGATTTGTTTAAAGCGAAAACAATGTGGTTTTTCAAAATTGTAAGTGTCTATGAATAAAGCATCATTAAGATGCTATCATTTTGTGTTTCACTATCGACACAGCAAACCAAAAATTAAATCAAATATATAAACAAACTGACACTGGATAAAAAGTTTGTCTTTTGTTTGATGATTTAAGTTTCGGTTTAGGCCAACTATAGTATAAGCTGACAATGAGATGCATTTTAATAATCGAGACAATGTGCATCTGGACACAATTACATTCTTCACTGGTTACCCACAAATATAGTGCAAAAGGTATTAATTGTCTTTCTCTCCCTTCTCCCCTTTTTGCATAGCAATTTTATGACTTTTGGTTCATATTTTCATGATTTACTGATGGAAGGATAAGAGTTGGTCACATCGAAATGTAGGCAGGACAGTTGCATGTTTACTAGTAATAAAGTATGCAACTTCCAGTTTCACGGTAAATCTCACATACATGCTTTTGACCACGAGGTTGCCACATGCTTCTCCACCTGTGGTAGAAAGCAGTCAAACCAACGAAAATTAGGGAAAAAGTAAGAGCCAGTCAAGAATTAAGAGACAAGAATTAGATAATTGGTGTACATTTGCTGTGTCAATACAGCTTAATCCTCCAAGCACAAAACCAAAATCACAATGGCATTGTTATAGAAACTTCATCAATGTCAAATGAAATTGCAGTTGATTTCCATTTCTAATGATGTACTGGACATGGTAAAAGTTTATTGGACATGGTAAAAGTTTATAAATATACTTACTCACGAAATTCTTTTTCTTCTTCTGCAGTTTTCTCACTCAGTTCTATAGCCTTTCTGATCATTTCTTCTTCTTCATTAGATGTTTTAGGCATAAGACATGCCAACTGTTGTTGCTTTCGCTCACGTTCAGACCAAATATTACCATGACTACTGGTTGGTTTTACTTCTGGCCATACTACATCTGAAGATTCTACACGGAAATTAGTCGGTATCGCTGAAAGAATTTGCATTGCAATTTCATAACAGATATTCAGATTGCTGATTAATTTTATAACTCTACCAAGATTTGCTGCTCCACTTTCATTCATGATTTAATCCTGAAACGGATAATCAAGACTATTTTTTTAACGTACCGACTTAATTAATGTTGATCAAGGTTAGGTTGAACAAGCCAACAGTGAGGCTGATGTCTCTCGCCAAAATCCCAAAATAAATAGATGACACATATTAATTAATCGCACATTTTTTTTTTTCAAAGGTATCGAGCAATCAAACTGTACACAAAGTGTTTTATAAAGAAAATTGCTAAAACCGACGAGAAAAATGAAACTGTACCCTAGTTAGGGGGACCCTAAAGGCAGACAAAAGGGCCCCTATGCTTGACAAAAGGGCCCCTCTGCCCAAAGGAAAGGGCCCTCGTGTCCCAGTCAATCGTTTCTATACACTGTTACTGTCAAATCCATTACTGAATGAGAATGCAGTCATTGTATTGGCATAAAAATCATCAATCAAGATGAACCGAAGTTATCTTGTCCCAAAGTATAAACCAATCAAATTGCTTATCTCTGCCTACCCTAAGCAGAAAATGCTCATCTTCAAACTCCATCAAGGCATTAACCTAATAAGTATACACCAATTTTGAACATTTTAACTCAATTAGAAGGAGAGTTATTGTGTTCCAAAGTCTCGACAAATCAAATTGCTTATCGCTCTGCTTACCCGGAGCAGAAAATGCTCATTATCAATCTTAGTCAAGGCATTACTGTAATGAAACTATACACCAAGTTTCATCACTCTCACTTAATTAGAACTAAAGTTATCGTGTCCCAAAGCATCAACCAATCAATTGCTTATCTCTGCTTACCCTAAGCAGAAAATGCTCATCTTCGAACTCCGTCAAGGCATTGACCTAATAAGCATATACACCAAGTTTGAACATTTCAACTCAATTAGAAGGAAAGTTATTGTGTTCCAAAGTCTCGACCAATCAAATTGCGTATCGCTCTGCTTACCCTGAGCAAAAAATGCTCATTATCGAACTTAGTCAAGGTATTACTGTAATGAAACTATACACCAAGTTTTATCACTCTTAATTAGAACTAAAGTTATTGTGTCCCAAAGCATCAACCAATCAAATTGCTTATCTCTGCTTACCCTAAGCGGAAAATGCTCATCTTCGAATTCCATCAAGGCATTGGCCTAATAAACACATACACCAAGTTTGAACATTGTAGCTCAATTAGGAAGAGAGTTATTGTGTCCCAAAAAGTGTGACGGACGGACGGACAGACAGACAGACGAACCCATCGCTAAATCACCAGTTCAGAGTGGATCAATTTGACTGATACTTCAGCAAATTCCTTTTACATTATCTAGTTTTTAGCAATTATATTGAGAAGTGCCAGCTCCTTATCTAATCTCCCATAATGTATCTATAACTTACGTCCCCATGTTTTCTTATTTGTCTTCTGCTGGGATGGTTGTTGATTATTTTTAGAGGTATTAATGCTGGCCTTTTTTACTTTGGCAGCTGATTTAGCTTTCTTCTGTAGACTGTAAAGTATAATAAAGGAGAAAAGTATAAATATTATTAACTCCATCATCTTTCAAATATACAGTGCAATATCTGTGAACATAAAATATAATTTAACTACTTTATCATTGCTTGATACGTGTAAGAGTATTGAAACGTTGCGTGGAATAAACCAAGAAGTAGTATATCCATAAAGTTGTGTTTTTATGAATACTCTAAACTGTATGAAATTAAGTTCAGTAAAAGGAGTTTTCAGAAAAAGTCGGTGGAAAGATACCAGTTTATATATATGCGCAGTTGTATCAATTTCTGATTTTATCAATATTCCTTTATTGTTGAGGCTAATTTTTTTTAAGTCATCACAAGTATCTCCATATCCACTAGTTTAAGAATTACAGCTATTTACTTCATAACAAAATCTACTACTCACCCAGCCTGTTGTAATTCAGCCATTTCCTCCTGGTTTCTTTTTCTTTCCATTTCTTGTTGTTTTCTTAAAAACTCTTGTTTTTTCTTTGCTGGGTCGCCTGAAGATATCTAAATTAAAATGATAAACAATAGATCGATGGCTCCGAATAACTGATGATTTTGTATAAATATGCAGGAACATCTGAGAAATGGTCATTACCGTGGAATTAATCTACTCAGTACTTACACTCCCACCACTCGCTAATCTTATCTTTTGTAATTCTTTATTTTGCCGTTCCATGTTAGCTTCATGACTTTTCTGTCTCTCCATTTTGATTTGAGCTTCAGTATGGCGCTTAGGTTGAACATCCATCAAATGACGAAATTCTTCTAAATGTTGTTGCAGAAGTAAGTTTTTATGTTTGATCCATACTTCATCCTTAAATTATACCAAACTAGCGTCTGCAAGACAGGATATGCCCACATTTTGCAAGAGATGAATAGACAACAAGCTAAACAAAAAGCGATTTTTCGAACAGTTTTGATCCCATTTTCACGAAATTCGAACGCAGACCTCATATAAATCAGATAAAAATTGTGACATCTTGAGGGACCACAAGCTAAAAACTTGATTTTTTGTACAATCAAGGGCCATAATTCAGGAAGTTACGATCTGATAGCCACGAAATATTGACAGGACCAAGATCTTTGGGTTATATAAAGATATATTTCAAATCAAATCTAAATTGTGACTTCTATAGAGCATCCACAACCTTGATATACCATATGTTTAAATTATTTGTGTATTTCAGGAAGTTATGATCCGATATGCGCGAATATCGAAAACCAAGATCTTTGGGTTATAAACATGTCTTAAGTTTCATCTTGGTTCCTTTCTATATTTGCGCATATCGGATCATAACTTCCTGAACTATGGTATATCTAGGTTGTGGACCCTGAAGAGGTCACTATTTTCATCTGATTTTGATGAAACTTGAAATATATGTTTTTAACCAACAGATCTTTGTTCATCCATATCTGTTCGTAACATCCTGAATTATAGCTCCTTATTGTGTGAAAAATCAGTTAAATCACGTTTTTAGCTTGTGGTACCTCTAGAGGTAACAATTATCATCTTTGGTTGTTTTCGGTATTTGCCCACATCGGATCATAACTTCCTCAATTATGCATTAAAGTTTCATCAAAATTTGTTTAAAATTGTGACCTCTTTAAGGTCCAGAAGCTAAAAACTGTAGTGTATTGCCAATAAAACAATAAGCGATCCCTTATTAGTTACATGTATAATTGTAATATGATAATGAATGATCCCTGTAGTGTACAATGGCGAATAAACAAGTCAACTGAAGCCGTGCTTTTGTGGTGGTTAAATTCAGGCCATCTTGTCTTTGGTTCAAACCGATAGACACTACAAAAACCTGATTTTTTCTTTTTCGTATAATGAGGGGCCATAATCCTTGAAGTTTTGATCCGATACATGCCAATATTGTAAGTAACCGTGATCTATTGGAGATAAACCTATATTTCAAGTTTCGTCAAAATCGGATAAGAATTGTGACCTGTAGAATGTTCACAAATAATTGTGGACGGACATGGGTGACGACAATATAGGTCCACATGAAAAGTTTTTGACAACTTTCTTAACTCTGCTATAATATCTTCTAACAAAAAGAATGATTTAACAAACACTACCTGGGGGCTAAATAGGCCACCTAAAAAAAAAATTAAATGGAGTTTAACGTCATAATGATCTGTTCCGAACTGGGCTAATGCAGACAGGCACATAACATACCGTGTGCTATGAGGGAAATTTTGCCTGGATAGCAGCACTACAGCCTACTCTTATATCAAATCCCAATTGTCAAGTATACTTTTACCTGTACACCAAACCATGTTTTTAAGATAGGTTGCCATGGAACAAAAACGCACACATCAGCTAAGGCATTCAAGTAGTCCATAACAGTTATCATATTTTAAATCTTTTGTAAATAATGGGAACTTAGAATACACAAAAACAACAACCCATCAAATAATTAAAATCTTATTGGCTTCATTTTTTTTAGAGCTTACATAAACAAAACATGTACCAGTAATCAGATATTGAGGAGATAGGGTTCTTCCTTTTAGCATGAAGTATCTCTGCAGATATGACAAAAAATTGTTGTCCACTGATGGGACATGTGCAAATCTAAGATACTTCTTCTGTTTAATTTAGAAGTGAGGTACCAAAGTTAAACCAGAATATGTTATCTTTATATATAATACGCAGACCATTTACATCTTTACATTAGACATAAAGTGATCTGTTTTGTACACTAATAATAGTTTTCTGTTTGCCATTTGTACATTTTAAAATTAAAGTAGCTATATAAGTCTCTAACTCAATATCATCCCAAGTCTTCCCGAATTATTTGTCAATTTAAATTGGGCTTCTGATATCCAATATTTAAGACAAAATAAACATTTTACAAGAATTGTGTACCATAATGTGTTTCAGGCCCATTTGTAACAACGAGGCTAGCCATATTCCACAAGTCATGCCAAACAGTGACTGCATAGAGCATGTGCAATAAATACTATGTTGACTGAAATAACAAGACGCTAAAGATTGTCACTTGATTGAGAATTCTGGCGTATTTTGCCAAACATCACAGATTTGAAATTAGGTTTAAAACGGAAACGACTGAATGTTAATCAGTTTAAATACATTCATGTTACATTATTATATGGGTTGCAACCCATTTGTGTCAATTTCTAGGTCCCAAATGTTGGCAATTTTGCTCCTTTAAACTTACCTCAGAACTGTCTGAACATTTCTCTTTGACATTCTTACTAATATTTTTCTTTAGAATTGGCAAAATTTCAGCCTTTAATGGATTTTTTACATCTTTATAATTATCAGCTGTTGCATTATTGTTCACATTACTCTGTATGGCTGATCCAGATGACGCTTTAATTTCTTCCAATTCCCCTTTCATTTGCTGTTTTGTTGTGTCTTTTCCTTTCTTTTTCTAAAAGCAAATAAATCTCTATGTTAAAGGTGTATTATTTTGATATGAATTAATAATCAAAAATAACTAAATAGTTTTAATATATACTATTAAAAAAAAGTAGGGGATATTTGATTTTGGGGGAATAATACTAAAATATGCAAATGACTACGAAAAAAGTCACTATAGAACCTAACAGAAGAAACATTTCCAGTTACATGTGACGCCCGAACGCACCAATAGCTACCGCATGGAATGCAGGTGATGCTTGGGAGCATCATGGGGGTCCAACCCAAGATTTGCACGACTCTGACTTTGAATGTTACAGTCATTGTGGCATTGAATTCCAGGGTGGAAACATCAGTTTAATTGTTTTAGTGACCAGAAAACAAATTTTGATATGCGTCGGCTTACCCAAAATGAAAGGTTACGTGCCCTTGGTATGCTACAGATCGGCACAACACAGGCTGTTGTGGCGCGGACGATGAATGTTTCTCAGTCTGTCATAAGCAGGCTATGGTCCAGATACCGTGATACACAATCTGTACAGGACAGACCACGCTCAGGTCGACCAAAGGCGACAACTCAAGCCCAGGATCGATTTATCCGTACCTTGGCCTTTAGAAATCCAGTCATTGTTTTTTGAGGTGCGAGATCGCTCGCGAGCGCCTGCCGCGCACCTGAATGTCGGCCGAGGGGCGGTTTTTCTCCCTCGCCTTAAAATTGAAAATCGCTCTCCATATTTGTAAATCATAGACATGTATTCGATCTCCGCCATACTGTCATTGTGAAATTAAATTATTTGGTGTATTCGATTATTATGTGATCGCACATGGTAATAAAATTCCGATGAATATGTTGCTAAAAATAGATGGCGCCAAAGCGCCATTATTGGTTAATTTAACTGAAATGAAAAGTAGAACTCTCGCGAGACGTGAGAAATTACAAGAGATGGCACGTAAAAATTTCTAATGCGAATAATTTCGGAAGAAATAGATTATATTTTGATGGAATTTTCAAGCGTTTATGATTATATTTTGAATGGGGGTTATGTTTACTAAAAATAATTATACAAGCTAAATATATTTAGAAATTTCGACAAGTATTTCTATTGGAATACCGTAAGTAGTTATAGACGATAGCAGAAGTTTTACTTGACCGTACGACTACGAACGAATGATATTATTTAGCAGACGATGTATATTATCAATTATGTAAACAGGAATGACCCCTTGCACCAAGTTATTGATCTTAAGAACCATTTTCCATATACAGAAAACTAGTCACTCTTCTTGAAGGGACAATAACATTCTTGCTGGCTTGGTAGCTCCAGAAAATAAATAATACCCTTATTCTAAGTACTAGATGTCTAAATGTCCTACCTGTTGTGTAAATTATCCATTACAACCTATTTTATTTGTCCAGAGGGTTCGAAAATATTTTAAAATCCAAGTCACATTTGAAAAGGTTTACGTTAGACTTTTCAAATCAATTGGTTGAATTTTTCCAATTTTTTAAATTAGGTGTGTTAAGATGAAATTTATATCATCATTTAATTGGAATATTCTAAAATAATACGATTTGTTGACCAGAATGAAGATTGGTACATATTTTTCAGTTACAACAAGAGTGTTATTGGGGCTTTAATATCAGATCACTCTCCTTAACTTCTAAATCACTCTTCTTAACGAAACTGGGAGAGCTTTTTTTAGGAGAGCGATTTTTTAAATTTCTTCATTTAAGGGGAGCTTTTTTCGACTCTCCTCTAAAATACAAAAAACAACGACTGGAAATCGTGTCATCACAGCAAATTAGATCAGCGCTCGTCTTCAAACAGACACTGGTGTGAGAGTGAGTGGCCAGACGATTCGGAATCGACTGCATAGGGGTCACCATCGCGCCT
Source organism: Patella depressa (assembly GCA_948474765.1). Lineage (NCBI taxonomy): Eukaryota > Metazoa > Mollusca > Gastropoda > Patellidae > Patella > Patella depressa. The sequence continues at coordinate 56,036,074 of OX419719.1, forward strand.
GACGTCCTCGCGTGATCCCTTGTTTCAGAGATCATCACATTCAGGGATCGTCAACACTGGGATAATCGACGCTGGAGCAATGTGATGTTTTCAGATGAGTTAAGGTTCACTGTTGATTTTTTTGACAGACGTAGGAGGGTGTGGCGTCGTCGAAACGAGCGCTTCCAAGACGTTAACGTCATGAGACATGATCGATTTGGGAGTGGTTCTGTTATGGTGTGGGGAGGCATCACTGTTGCTGGAAGAAAGGCTTTACATGTTGTTGCAGGGCATGTTACAGGCCAGTACTACCGGGACAACATCTTGGCAGTCCATGTTGTGCCGTTCGCACGACATCATGGCCGCCGTTTCATCTTCCAGGATGACAACGCAAGATGTCACAGGGCCAGGATCGTTACAGGTTACCTCCAACAACAGAACATCACCACATTACCTTGGCCAGCACTGAGTCCCGACCTCTCCCCCATCGAGCATGTCTGGGACATGCTTGGACAGAGGTTACGTCAACGTCCTGCCAATGTCCAAGAACTTGCTGCTGCGTTGCAACAGGAATGGGACAATCTGGACCAAAATGACCTTAGACGTCTCATTAGGAGTATGCCACGTAGGATCAATGCTTGTTTGGCAAACAGAGGAGGATTTACCCGTTACTGACTTTGTTGTGATGCTGTGGTAACTTTGCTGTTTGACCCCAGGTATCATTTTACCCTTATAATGGTCAGTCTGTGCCTTACTTAGTCTAACGATCATTTGGAATAAATCGATGAATGTGAACTTCATTTCATTTTGTCATTTGTTTCTTCGTCAGTTTCATTAGGTGACTTTAATAACACTTAAAAATCAAATATCCCCTACTTTTTTTGAATAGTATACCAAAACTTTTCATTGACTAGGTATATTGTCAGCATCCCTGTGGTGTAAATATATGGTATGCCAAGGTTGTGGAACCATAGGCCACAATTTTGATGGAACTTGAAACAATGTTTATAACCCCATGATCATGGTTACTATCGATATTTGCGCAAATCAGGTTGTAACTTCCGGAATAATGGTCTTGATTGTACGAAACAATGTCGCATTGTCAATGAAATATTTGAAAGAACAAATCACATGAACTGAAACAGTGGTCTGTGCAATATTAGTCATTTAATATCAATGTACAAGTTTCAAAATATTTTTTGATATCGGCTTGATAAGCAAAAAATAAAAACCTTCTCAGCTTTATTTCAAAATGGTGTCAAAATGAAAATGAAATTCAGGCCCTTATCATTTTGTGCATCTTTTCAATTCATTAATCAAGGTGTTCACTTCCAATGCAGAAGCTCATCTTAAATAGGAACTTTAATTGCACATGTAATATAACTCTAACATATCCCCTTTTCCTGGAACATCAGCATACTCTTGACATGACTCCATGAGAAGTTTAAGAGAAACAGCAAAATACAAATTGAAAAAAGATAGGTTTATGCCCACAGCAAAAGAGTTATCCAGACAGTCAACAAGGGTTGCCGTATATTTTTCTATTTTGTCAGTAAAAATCAAAAGACCTCTTCGTCTAATGGTAGGCAAACAAATTAATGATATTCCATCTTTCTTATAATAAATACTTACACCTCCTCCCCCAGACTTGTTTCGAACTTTTTTCTTTCCTCGATAATTTTTTCTTTCCTCTTCTTCTTGTTGTCTTAGTTGTTCTTCTAATTCCCTCTCTTTCTCTTTAATATATTGTAACTGTTGTTCTATCTCAACTTTAGAAGGACTTTTCTTTGCTTCCAGTTGATTTCTAAAGAGTATAAGAGTAAAAACAAAAGCTTTGACATTAACTTTTTAAACTGTTCAGTCAATAAGAACATTCAGAATTCTTTTAAGCCTGCTCTTTACTTGACAGGGGTTATATCTGTGGGGTTGATAGCAGTTCTTGGGGTTATCATTCTACCTATAAAAATTTGTTTTTCCATTTAACAAGCCAACAGTGAGGCTGATGTCCCCCGTCGAAATCCCCAAATAAATAGATTGCACATACTAATTAATCGCACATTTGTTTTTTTCAAAAGTATCGAGTAATCAAACTGATCATCAACTATATACTAAGTTTTATTACTGTCTATCAGTTAGAATCAAAGTTATCGTGTCCCATCAAGACATTCACCTAATGAACATCTAAATCAGGTTTAAACATTCTACTTCAATTAAAAGAGAGAAAGAAATGGGGTTTAATGTCCACTGACACAAACTAGGTCATTTTGGGACTACCGACAGTTGACTCAATGACAGACTTCATGAAACAGCGTGCATATATGATACGCTAACCATTCAGCCATCCAACCCCCCTTCCTCAATTTAAAGCAGAGTTGTTATGTTACGATGTCTTGACCAATCAAATTGCTTATTGATCCTCAGCTTAAGCAGAAAATTCTCTCCATCGAACATAGTCAAGGTAATGACATAATGAATCTACATTCCAAGTTTTATCACTATCACTTCATTATAACCAAAGTCATCGTGCCCCAAAGCATCAATTAATCAGATTGCTTATCTCTGCTTACTGTATGCAGACAATGCTCCATCAAGGCATTCACCAAATGAACACCTACACCAAGTTTGAAAATTCAACCTCAATTAGAAGGAGAGTTATTGTGTTACAACATTTTAACCAATCATATAGCTAATGACATAAAATGAATCTATATTCTGAATTGTATCGCTCTCAGAGTTTTATAACCAAAGTTATCGTGTCCCAAAGTATCAACCAATCAGATTGTTTATCTCTGCTTACCATAAGCAGACAATGTTCATCATCGAACTCAATCAAGGCATTCACCTCATCAACAACTACACAAATATTGAACATTTAACCTCAATTAGAAGGAGAGTTATTGTGTTTCAACGTCTCAACCAATCATATTGCTTATCGCTCTGCTTACCCTGAGAGTAAATGCTCATTATTGAACTTAGTGAAGGTATTCATGAAATGAAACTATATGCCAAATTTCTTCAATCTTACTTAATTAAAACTAAAGTTATCGTGTCCCAAAGCATCAACCAATCAAATTGTTTATCTCTGCTTACCCTAAGTAGAAAACATTTAACTTCAAACTCCATCAAGAGATTGACCTAATAAACACCTACTAAGTTTGAACATTCTAGCTTAATTAGAAAGAGAGTTATTGTGTCCCAAAAAATGTGACACAAACAATCGACGGACGAACCCATTTTAAAAGTTCCCTGCTTTCTTTGAAAGGCAGGGGACAAACAAACAAGCCAGCAGTGAAGCTGATGTCCCCACCAAATTAAGAAAGGTAATAAGATGACACACACACAGTTTTCCATCAAAGTATTGATGTAATCATATATGCCAAGTTTCACCATTCTCACTCAATTAGAATCAAAGTTGTTGAGCTCCAAAAGTTTTGACTAATGAAATTGCTCATTATTTGGATGAAGCTTGACATGCATGTTTAAAACCAGAAGATCTTGGTTCCTTTTGATATTTGCGCATATCGAATCGTAACTTCAACCAAATGAAATGGGGTTTAACGTCCTACTGTTCTGCTCCGAACTGGGCTAAAACGCCATACGGTGTGCTATGAGGGAAATTTTGCCTGGACAGTGGCACTACGGCCTACTCATATAACAAATTCCAACTGTCAAGGTATCTTTTACATGCACGCCAATGCGTACATGGGAACTACGTTTATCGTCCCATCAGAACGACTAGACAGCTGTCCTTGTCAGGCCCTCAGATATTCAACACTGACAAGGGGATACCACACCGGAAAATGTGGATGAACTTCTTCAGCCAATGCAGGGATCGAACATCCAACCTCCAGGCTAGTGAGCCAGCGTCCTACCCACTTAGCCACCGTGATCACTGTACTGAAACCATACTCTATGTTTGAAGTAATGATACTTATACACAAATTTTCACCACTCCCAATTTAGAAAATTTGATTCTATTTACCTTCCATGACATTCAATGTTTTTAACTGCTCCAAGGTTTTCATCAGTTCTCTGGTTTCCATTTTTATTTTGTTTACCAACTTTGGAAACAGGCTCATTTTTATTAGTACTATTACCAGTATGCCGTTTTTTATTTGCTTCCTACAATATATAATACTGAATCATAAAGCAACTTCATCTATGTAACATAATTGTTTTTTGTATTCAAAAGACTATGCAGACATCGACCTGTGATGTTCACCCACAAATTGGAGGTTTTTAAGCTTCAATCAGTTTGTAGATGACAATAATATAGGACTAATTAATATGTTTTAATTCCATTCAAAAATTGGACATGGTTAGTTTTGATAAATTAATAACAATATTGCCACTTTAACACTGAAACAAAATTTCTACCTTTTCTTTCTTCTTTTCAGATGTATTTTCCTTTTTAGACATTTTGTCTGGTTGCTCCAACATCTGCCCTTTCTTGGACTTTTTTGAATTTACTGTGTGGACAGGCATATTATCAATGGATTGAAAAGCTGATTTTTATTGGCTCTATAATAAATAATGTTTTAACGTAAAATAAATAACACAACACATATCAGTACAAATCAATGATATTTTTTGGAAGATATTGATTTAATATGAAAACAAATACCGTATATATTATCTGTGTACAACTGTTATACATAAACTATATTATTGTCATGCAAAAATCATCTGTGACACTTGCTGTAATATTGAGTCTCTTTCATTGCATCTGTTTCAGTGCATTTTGCTGTATTTTTTGGAAACTTAACTAAAGGGCCAATTTTGATTATATTTTCGAGAATAATTTTGTGTGCTTAATTTTGTGTGAAAATCCCATAAAAAGTCTATAGTTATGGCTAAGCAACTAACTTGATATATATATAAAATAAAACCAAGTATGAACAATCCAAACCAATAGACAAAATTCGAAGTCCTAAAAAACGTTATAGGCAAAATAGTGTAATCGATAAATGTGATACATTTTCAAACAACTTAAATCTGTCTAGAAATGGAGACCGGTGTTTCAAGCTGTGCTATATGGTGTCTGGATGAAACCAGATTTTCATTTTATAAAAATGTGTAGGTTGTGAAGTTCAGGGGCCTATTTCACGAAATTTTAACTAAGATAAGATCCCAATTTTAGTAATTTGATTGGATAATATTAGATTGATTTTAGTGCTTAGCAAATCAAAATTGAAGTATCTACTAAAATTGGATTTTACCTTAAGTTAAAATTTCGTAAAACAGGGCCCAGAACATGCATCACACACTGTTTTGACCCCCAAAGACGACAAAGGAACAATAATTAATTATCACATTACCCAGCTAAAAAAAATGCCCCCTAAAAATGTCTGGATAAGGTGTTTTGACATTCACGTCCAAACGACTTCATATTTTTAGCTGAAATTTACAGACAAATTAAATACCCCATTCCTCTATATCTTGGTGCTTGAATTTCATATTTTCACAAACTTTCATTTCTGAGACTGTTAAAATTGTGATGTACTGAGATTTTTTTTGTCGTTTGTGAATCAGCCATTTTTAATTACTTCCACATTGTCTTCTGAGATGTTGTTTTGTTTATTCATGACAAATAGCGCTAAAACCATTTTTTCCAGAGAAGAAAGACACTAGTTATGTACTAATTTTAATATTTTTATTCTTTTTAATTATTTGATATTAAGATCCGATATTTTTACAGTAAAATAATAACATCAATATCGATTGAAATAGGCCAATATTAAATTCTAATCCATGTTTTTTAATTCCAATGTTAATGGATATCATTGAGTTACCATGCAACGAAATATTCACACACAGGATAAGTTGTCAGAGTAGTTCACAAATGTTGTTGTCACTTGTATCATACATGGATGAGAGTATTCAACCCATACCGTACGATCAATAATAATTAAAGTTCGATTAGCTTCTAATTCTTCCTAGTAGTAGTGCTAACAGTTAGAGTATCTGAATTATCTTGGGAGTAGAGAGAGAGAGAATTTTAATTTTATTTCAATAATTCGACTGCACGTAGGGGTCTTTAGCAGTGGGAGGAAACCGGAGTGCCCGGAAGAAACCCACGAGGTTGAGAAGGCGCCCCTATCTCCATGCCACATACGCTCACACCAGGGCTCGAAACCACAGCCGCAAGCCAGAGGTGACCGGCCAGCTAGAGGTCGAAGCGCGGCACTCTAGACCACTAGGCCATCCCCCCCCCCCCTTGTCAGTGGTGCAGGACAGAGGGCCTGGCAATGTATAGTCATTCGCATGGGATAATTAAGTTAACAGAGGTCCCATGTACACACTGCATGTTAAAGATCCATTGGCAGTTAATTATAGGGTCATTCCATGTGAAATCACCCAATGGGTCATCCATGTCAAATCACCCCCCAAAAGGTAAAAATTAAACAGTACCCCCTTCAATTTAGCTGAAATTTGGTGTATATGCTTATTTGGACAGGAAAAACTGTTATTTCAAATTTAGCTTGATCCGACCATTGGTTGCCGAGATATGACTGTCTCAATTTTGGGGATTTTGGCCAAAATGGGAGTGGCTGCCATTATTCATTTGACCATTACTCAGCAACCAAAAAGTCAAAATTGCTATAATAAGTTTTTCTGCAATGGTAATTCCACAAGGTTTCCAAATATGCCCTTATTTTTGACATAGGTGAATTTGGAAGTGTCAAAAACCATTGAAGTGTCAAAAACCATAAATTTAAAGTCAATCGGATAATAACTTTGGCCTCTAGAGCGTCCACAAGATTGTTTTGAAGTGATCAAGGGCCATAACTCTGGCACTAATTATCGGAAATCGCTGAAAATCAATAGGATTCTTCGTCTTATGACCTTAAACACTGTGTATAAATTTAAAGCCAATCAGATATTAACTTTGGCCTCTAGAGCGTCCACAAGATTTTTTTGAAGTGATAAAGGGCCATAAGTCTGGCAGTAATTATCAGAAATCGCTGAAAATCAATAGACTTTTTCGTCTCATGACCTTAAACACCGTGTATAAATTTAAAGTCAATCGGATAATAACTTTGGCCTCTAGAGCGTCCACAAGATTGTTTTGAAGTGATCAAGGGCCATAACTCTGGCACTAATTATCGGAAATCGCTGAAAATCGATAGGATTCTTCATCTTATGACCTTAAACACTGTGTATAAATTTAAAGCCAATCGGATATTAACTTTGGCCTCTAGAGCTTCCACAAGATTTTTTTGAAGTGATAAAGGGCCATAACTCTGGCACTAATTATCGGAAATCACTGAAAATCAATAGGCTTCTTTGTCTCATGACCTTAAACACTGTGTATAAATTTAAAGTCAATCGGATATTAACTTTGGCCATTAAAGCGTCCACAAGATTTTTTGAAGTGATCAAGGGCCATAACTCTGGCACTAATTATCGGAAATCGCTGAAAAACAATAGGCTTCTTCGTCTTATGACCTTAAACACCGTGTATAAATTTAAAGTCAATCGGATATTAACTTTGGCCTCTAGAGCGTCCACAAGAATTTTTGAAGTGATCAAGGGCCATAACTCTGGTAGTTATTATCGGAAATCGCTAAAAAACAATAGGCTTCCTCGTCTCATGACCTTAAACACTGTGTATAAATTTAAAGTCAATCGGATATTAACTTCAGCCACAAGCAATTGTGGACGCCGGACTGACGGACGGACCGACCGACGGACGGGGACGACGACAATATACGACCACATTTCAATGTGGGCGTATAAAAGTTGGAGGTATAATTTTTCTTAATATAAGCCTGTAAATTTCAGCTAAATCTAAGGGGGTATGGTTTAAGTTATTGGGGTCATTCCGTGTGAAATCACCCAATGAAATTTGGTGTATATGCTTATTTGGACTGGAAAAACCGATAATTTAAATTTTAGATATGGCTGTCTCAATTTTGGGGATTTTGGTCAAAATGGGCGTGCCCGCCATTATTCATTTGACCATTACTCTTTAACCAATATGTCAAAATTGCTATAATAAGTATTTTTGGAATGGGAATTCCACAAGGATTCTAAATATGCCATTATTTTTGCTGAAATCCCCCTATGAGACAGCCATATCTTGGCAACCATATCTTGGTGTATATGCTTATTTGGACTGGAAAAACCGATAATTTAAATTTTAGATATGGCTGTCTCAATTTTGGGGATTTGGGTCAAAATGGGCGTGCCCGCCATTATTCATTTGACCATTACTCTTTAACCAATATGTCAAAATTGCTATAATAAGTATTTCTGGAATGGGAATTCCACAAGGATTCCAAATATGCCCTTATTTTTGCTGAAATCCCCCTATGAGACAGCCATATTTTGGCAACCATTGGTCGGATCAAGCTAAAATTTGAAATATACCAGTTTTTCCTGTCCAAATAAGCATATACACCAAACTTCAGCTAAATTGAAGGGGGTACAGTTTAATTTTTACATTTTTTGGGGTGATTTGACATGGAATGACCCTATAAGAGTCTAACTAGGCTGTACCCTGTACGCGCCGGTAGGCAAAATTTTCCTCAGCACACATCTTTATTAGTCGGGCAGTCAGAGCTGAACATTAGGACATTAAACACCATTTCTTTTCATTTATCTGAATTGTCATACTATGACAAATGACTGTTTGAAAATTAATAGACTTCTTTTTCTTATATAAACATGATCCTGTTCACTGACAGCCAATAAGGACACACATGCAAAATAAATGTTTTGACCTTTACTATCCCTTGTTTTTTTGTTGCCTATGCATAAATAATCAATCTTTTACGATTTGTATTACCTATCCAATGCTTTTTCTGCTATTTGAATGGTTGACCTGTTTTCACAATACATTTTCCCATTGAAAATTAAAATGGTAGATTATCAAAGGATTTTGTGTGCTGTTAGTGTTACTGTTACTGATTTCAGTCTTTTGTAAAAGGCCAGATCTGAGATATTCAATTTTAAGGCTAATGGTAGGCCTTCAAACTGGACAAGGTTTATAATATTCTATGAGACTGGGAGGCAGTTTCTAACCAATAAAAAATAAACTGAATACTACAAAACGAAAAGAGAACAGAAACTGATGCTGTGGTGCCTATTTTAGTATCCATTTGCATCATTGGTTTGTAGCTATCTATGAAAAGTAAAAGTAATGCATAAAAGGACATTTTCCAGGCTCTTCATTTTTGCAAATACAACCTTTCAGAGTCTTGTCATTAAAATCTGCTTATAAGTCCCTCTGTTAGCATTTACGACGCCTACAAATAGTGCTCTATTATTACAAATTATTAAAACATTCGTGTTGAAATCACAGTAATTTTGCCGCCGCCATCGTGCAACGTTCTGAAATCAGTCACGTGATTGAACGCAAATAAAAAAATGTTCATTTGTTGATATAAACACATCAACAAAGCTAGTCTAAACAGCAAAACATTAAAAATGCCTAAAGTGCACCCCAGTTAAAAGATACTGGTTATATACGTGAAAGTTTGTTTACGTTAATTCTTGACAAACAATTTCAAAATTGTAAGAAAAGCATTCTGTGAATCTGGAACTCATCTGATTCTGAGCTTGTGTTGTGTGATAATTAATTAAAAATAATGTAACCCAAGGGAGAAAACTCTCTGTTAGGAATTACGAAAATCCACGTTGCAATGTATGAATAAAAGACCTGGGGCCTGTTTCACGACATTTTAACTAAGATACAATCCAAATTATCCAATCAAATTACTAAAATTGGGATCTTATCTTAGTTAAAATTTCGTGAAATAGGCCCCAGGACGAGACATCAGACACCATACCCACCCCCACGTACAAATAAAATTATACACTCTATCTAAACAATCTTTTTTATTTCGAAAGAATAATAATGAATAATATATTAATCTAGGCCCGCAATGTGAGTGTGGTGCTAATCGGGACGGTCCTTGGGAAAATGGGTTTGATTCCCGGGAAAAAAACCCCAACAGAACAAAAACAATTTTCAAAAAAGTGGAAAAAAACCAACACAAAACGATTGATGTGTAGGCCTACTATAACAAATGTCAGTCAAATTACTTTATTTTGAGCAAACCCACATAACAACATGACGTTACTTTTACGTAAAATTTACGTAAAAATGGTCAGTCAGTTTACCATCAGTTTGCTCATCTTCTTAACGAAAATGTAACGTCAGGAAATGATGTTAATTTAACGTAAAATTTACGTCATTTTTACGTTATATTTACGACATTTCCTGACGCAAATCTAACGTCAAGTTTACGTCATATTTTGACATAAATCTAACGTAACGTTTACGTAAAGTTTACGTTAGATCTACGTCAAAAAATGACAAAAACTTTACGTTAGATTTGCGTCAGAAAATGATGTAAAAATAAGGTAAAAATGACGTAAACTTTACGTTAGATTAACGTCATTTTATGACATTACATTATTAAGAAGATGAGCAAAATGATTGTAGCCTGACCAACCATTTTGACGTAAATCTGACGTAAATATAACTTAAATTTTTGACGTTAATCTAACATGATTTAAACTAACCGACCATTTTATGGAAATCAGGGTCATGATCCTCAAAGTAAAATGTTGGCTCAACTAACCTGCAGACCCGGGATTGGTACATGCATTGACTGAGAATCAGGATTTCAGAGCAGTAGGACTTTAAACCCCATTTCATTTCATTATATATCTAACATTGGGGGGTTGGGATGGCCTAGTGGACTAGAGTGCCGCGCTTCGACCTCTAGCTGGCCGGTCACCTCTGGCTTGCGGCTGCGGTTTCGAGCCCTGGTGTGAACGTATGTGGCACTCCGGTTTCCTCCTATTGCTAAAGACCCCTACACGCAAGCAGATTATTGAAATAAAATGAAAACCATATGTTAGTCCTGAAATGACCTAGTTTGTGTTGAGTGGACATTAAACTCCATTTTTCTCTCTCTCTCTCTATCTGACATTAAATTTCAAAATTTACATCACTTTCTTTTGTGAATCTTTAATGAGTTTGTAGAAATATAACCCTTGAAATGTTAACAGTCAACCAATAACCTTTTGAAATCGCAAATTCATATAATTACAACAAAAAGTCAACATAATATCTAAATTTTATTTTAAAAATTTTTTAAAAAATACAATTGTTAACAGTAATCATACATCGTGAAATAGTGATAATTGACAAGAATACAAACAGGGTGACCATAAACAAACCATAACTATAAACATTTGTCTCGGCAGCAGGGCTACGGCATACTCTTATATCTTTTATAAAATTCCATCAAACTGCCAAGAAATGTTTCACACATACATCAAAGTGTACATAGTACTTTGGTTTTTGTCCCATTCGTATGACTAGTCACCTATCCATGTCAGGTCCTCTTTCCTGCATCACTGATATTTGAAAATGTCCAAGAAAAAGGTCTACATTAGTCTTGTGGAAGTGTTGATATGCATATCAGAAAGGAAAACTGGGATATTGACCAAATTTGGCCAAAACCTTTATGTGTAGCCTATCTTGTTTGCTCAAGGCACTGATGGAATGAAATGAAATGGGGTTTAACGTGGCTAATGAAAATCGACATACTCTATACAGTGTGCCATCAGGGAATTTTGTAAAGGAAAGTGGCTAAGGCCTACTCCTACATCGCATTCGAACTGCCTGGTGATCTTTTACATGCACACCAATGTGTTCACAAACGCACGGTCATTCATACCATCCAAACGACTAGACAGCTAAGGCCTACTCCTATATCGCATTCGAACTGCCTAGTGATCTTTTACATGCACACCAATGTGTACACAGACGCTCGGTCATTCATACCATCCAAACGACTAGACAGCTTTCCTTGTCACGCCCTTTGTTTTGGGGCAGGGCACTAGATCCCTGCATTGGACGTGAAAGTTCATCCAGATTTTCCAGCGTTATTTCCTCTTGTCAGTGATGCAGGAGGGCCTGACAAGACAGCTGTCTATTCATTCAGATGGTAAAGAAAAACTGAGGCCATGTATACACATTGGCATACCCTTGACAGTTGGAATTTGATATGAGTAGGCCATAGTGCAAAATTTCCCTTATAGCATGTATGGCATATGCCTGTCTTCATTAGCCCAGTTCAGAACAAAACAGTAGGTCATTACACTCTATTTTGTTTCATTTCATTTGGCTAGCCACAACACTGTTTTTTCACCCAAGACCACATAAATACTTTATTTCGCACTTGTCATTTGTTATTATATCACAGGAGGTTAATGCCTTGAAATTCCCGCTCAAAGTTTTGTAAACGTTATAAGCACTCGCTGCCAAGCATGGAGCTATAATATTATTAATTCAAACATGTATCAACAAGTCTTCCTGTGGTCCAACAAATATTTTGATCGAATTTTTTTATCAAATGTGAATAAATTGGTTAACCAGTTGCAGTTAGTTTTTTTGTTCCAAATAGCATATATACATTTATTAAATGTATATGAAAACAGCCTTGATTCCCTTGTCATCGTGAGAGTAGGGTGGATGAGAGCACTTTTCATCATAACGTCCACCATCATCATTGAGTCCAGTGGTATGGCATTGATCCTACATTTGTACAAGGAGTAAGCTGGTGTCACCTGGCTACCATTTACGTAAACAAAGCCTTCAAAAAATCTTTTTGTAACTTCTTTCACATTAGTACCATCAATATTGCTCAAATTTAGGATCTGTAAAAAATATTTTGCTTAGAGATAGAATAAAGAACATATTCAAAGTGAAAAATGTTTGATTCCCGTGATTTTGAAACAGGATGTAGTTTAGATTGTGTAAAAATCGTGCAGCTACAAAGTTTTACATTCAGAAAATAACAGGCCATCTAATCTTGTGACTTTGTTTTACCGTTAGGTTTTTTTTAGCATTTTTACGGCGATTGTGTAAAATTGTCAACGGCCATTATTTGCTGAATTTGTAGTTCTACAAATTATATTTAGACGGATGTTTGTATGTAAAAAAGACACTTACTTTCCTATATGCTTCTTCTAACTTTAAATCAGGGCACCATTTCTTTTTTGTGTGAAATAAATAGTATTTTGTCCAAAATCTCCGATATTCAATCGCTTTTGGGCGCCATCTTGCTATACCCACAATTCCGTTCGCTTTTATTATTCCCCACACGGAAGCCGTCGATACGTATTTTTTTTTGATAATGGAATCTATAGAATGTAATCTGTTTCTGTGCGCTCTGATAGATTTTATATTAGCTATACTTAATATTATACGAATAATCCAATAGAGAAGTTTTAATTTTCAGATGTCTTTTATCGGGGACGATATGTCGACAAGATCTATAAATTCCGGAAATAACTGGTTCTTGACTCAAAGTGAAAGTCTTGTAAAATGTGTGTTCGGTTGAATTTGATTGTACATTCCAATTTACCCCTATTATTATACGTGGCCCTATATACAATAAATTTGATAAGCTTTATATTTGTCGGGTTTTACACCTTATATATAATAATAAATACAAGCGTAAAATTTAAAAAATCTGATATAAACAAACAACGAACGAGTCTGGGCGTCATGGCCTTTTTCATAAACCGCCACAAGAATTTAAATCATTAAATTTAATGTTTTAATCAGATAAGATTCATTCTAGGAACATATTATTATATTATATGGGAAGATGTAAAGACAAGCTAAAATCTTTTAATCAACCCATCTCCTTATAATATTGGGTCATACAAAATGAAAATACAACATTAACTTTAACATTGACTTTCTAGTTTTTTAAGGATGATTATTATAAAATATAAAAAAAGGGTTGGCATACGTGTATGTTGCTCCACAACATTTGGGCTGGAAGATCTTTCAGGCAGTGCAAAAATTACGTACTGGTATATAATATTTGTGGAGATTTTTGTTTTACCTTACATCTAAATGACCTAGTTTATGTTGAGTGGATATTAAACCCCATTTTTGTTCTCGCTCCCTTTTTGATGGTGCCACAGCCAGTTTTTTGTCTGTGTGGGTAAGACGCTGTCTCGTTACCCTGCAGGTCGGGTGTTCGATCCCTGCATTGACTGGGAAAGTTCATCCAGATTTTCCGGGGTGGTTTCCCCTTCAATGATGCAAAATGGAGGGCATGACAAGGACAATAACTGTCTAGTCGTTCGGGTGAACGAAAAAAAAACCTGAGGTTCCGTGTACACATTGGCGGTTGGAGTTTGATATATAAGAGTAGGTCGTAGTGCCGCTGTCTGGGCAAAATTTCCCTATATGCCCATCTTTATTAGCCCAGTCTATGAGCAGAACAGTAGGACGTTAACCTCATTTCATTTCATTCCATCCAGATTTCCTGACGAGGTTTCCCCCTTGTCATTTGAATGGGACAAAAAACCTGAGGTCCTGTGTACACATTGGCGTGCACGTAAAAGATCCCTTGGCAGTTGGAATTAGATTAAAGAGTAGGCCATAGTGCCGCTGCCCGGGCAAAATAACCCTCATAGCACACACACTATATGATGTAGACTCGTCTTCATTAGCCCAGTTTACGAGTAGGACGTTAAACCTTGTTTCATTCAATTTAACTTTTTTGTTAATTTTTGTCTATAAATAGTCTACAGGTTCCAGTTAGTAACAGTTTTATGATTCCCCCATTGTACCTCTTAATTAAATAACCATACCAGTGTGTGCACATTTTACCAATTGATAAATAATCAGAATTGTTTCATGTCTGAGTCCCAGAGGCAGAGCCACATCAACTTTTCGTGTTTTTTTTTTTTTTTTTTAACTTGGTATATTTATTCCTTATGCCGTAAAGGATATTAACAACTATCAATTTCGGTGCATGGCTCAACACAGGGGTGGTGCCACACCCACTTTTTAATGTTTTATCCATAAATATTATACAGGTTACAATTATTAACAGATTTTGTTCAAGTTGCCCAAAAGAACGCTTAAAATTTAGTAAATTTGGTTAACTTAAATGGTTTTTTTTTGATTATGGTTGGATAGCCAACAATCAAAAACTAACATTTATTTAATCGTTGTTATCCTGATATTAAACTGACATTTGTTTACGTAATTGTTAGTATCCTAACATTATAAAACTGACATTCTTTTCTGTTAGACAATGTGGGTAAGGCGCTGGCTCGCTAACCTGGTAGTCAGGTGTTCGATCCCTGCATCTCGATTTTCCAGCGTTGTTTCCCCTTGTCAGTGAAGCGGCCTAGTCATTCGGATGGTCCGAAAAACTCAGGTCCCATGTACACATTGGTGTGTATGTTAAAGATCCCTTGGCAGTTGGAATTCGATATTAGAGTACGCTGTAGTGCTACTGTCTGAGAAAAAGTTCCCTCATAGCACGCTGTATGGCGTATGCCCATCTTCAATTAACCCAGGTTAGGTGCAGAAAAGTAGGACGTTAAACCCCATTTCATTGCATTTCATTTCCGATAGAGAACAAGTATTAGGTTTATGTTAGATTCACATTAGAAACTTATGTTAGAATTATGACATAAAACTAACGTTACATTAACATTAGATAACTAACGTTATGTTAACGTTAGAAAATTAACGTTAGATTTACGTCAGAAAACTAACCATAATCTAACGGTTAGAAACATGACGTAAAATTTATGTTAGATTAACGTTAGAATTATCACCAATAACACATATATAATTATTTTGTCTGAATTCCGACTATTTATCAATTGTTAGACTGTGCACACACTGATATGGGTACTTAATCAAGAAGTATTTAAAGCGACAAAAATTGGTAAGAAAACCGTCATAAAATTTACGTTAGATTTACACCTAGTCATTCGGATGGTCTGAAAAACCCAGGTCCCATGTACACATTGGTGTGCATGTTAAAGATCCCTTGGCAGTTGGAATTCGATATTAGAGTAGGCTGTCGCGCCGCTGTCTGAGAAAAAGTTCCCTCATATGTTAGAATTATGACATAAAACTAACGTTACATTAACGTTAGATAACTAACGTTATATTAACGTTAGAAAATTAACGTTACATTTACGTCAGAAAACTAACCATAATCTAACGGTTAGATACATGACGTAAAATTTATGTTAGATTAACGTTAGAATTATCACCAATAACACATATATAATTATTTTGTCTGAATTCCGACTATTTATCAATTGTTAGACTGTGCACATACTGATATGGGTACTTAATCAAGAAGTATTTAAAGCGACAAAAATTGGTAAGAAAACGGTCATAAAGTTTACGTTAGATTTACGTCATTTTCTGATGTAAAAGTAACCATAACCATTATGACGTAAAAGTAACGTAAATTTAAACGTAAAATTTTACCATTATTGGACGCTAACCATAATCTAACCATAATGACGTAAAAGTAACGTAAATCTAACCATCCATGTTTACTGGGAAGGTATGAGTGTTTGAAGTTTTTACAGGATAGTCTCGATTGTCAATTAGTATCATTGCTACGATAATAAATAAAGTCTCGATTGTCCAATTTATCGTTATATCATTAAATGGCGAAGATTTTTTCACACCCCAATAAACCACCCGATAGCGTAGAAATTCCCGAAATAATTATCCTCGAAAAAGCCAGAAAATTTTGAAAATCAGACTGCCGCAAACCCGTTTTCAGACTTTTCCGTGTTGTGAGTGTAGGCTTAAATTATGTTCAGCAACTATAAATCATGGTCCAATCAGCCTTATTTTTATGATTTTGCAACTGAAATCCGTTGTATGACCAACCCGAATTCCAGACAGCAGGGGCGGATCCAGGATTTTCAAAAAGAGGGGGCGTGCTGCACCAACTTGGGAGTGCGAAGCCCGGAACCGTGATTTTTGAGTGTAAAAAATGCCCACAAGGACTAATTTCATACTAGTACTGTAAATTACGATTTCCAACCTAAACTATTTTTGTTCTCCTTTCTCGCGAGAATATATGGAGCTAAAAAATTGTTCGCCACCTCAAAAAATACAGGGGCGTGCGCCGGGTGCGCCCCCCTCTGGATCCGCGCCTGGACAGATTTTAATCAATAAACCGCCCGATTTACGCAAACTAGTCGTGCCAATGCGGGAAGTGCGTAAACAATGCGCAAACTATGCGTGAACTCGTCGTGCCAGTTCGTGCCAATGTGGACACTGATGGGCACGACAAAATCGTGGCCAAAAGTCGTGCAAGTGTCAGCCAGGGTTAAATCTTATCTTGCCGAAAAGCTCTTCTATATTTTCGTGTTCTAATTCAGAAATATCGCGTAGCCGCTGCAGGGTTTTATCATGAATTATGTATAGTAAGGTTTCGCCTTTATTTCAATGGGAATCGGTAAAGGGGACAATATCACCCCATGTATTCGACATTGCAAACGCAACAATTGGTCAAGTTAATCAACATTGCTTTGATATCTTACCGTGAAAAGATGCCCTTCTGATATCCATAACTCTCTAATGATATCAGTGGCGTCACCAAGAGTGTACGATGGGGTTGGGGACACAGGGATTGAGCACATGTTATACGCAATTTCGAGTTATCCTGAATAGTAACATCGATTATTAAAAGAAAACTTGGCTTGGGTACATAGGCACACGGGCTCGATGACAGTTAGGAGTCAGAACCCGAATTGCCCGAAAAATTTTCGGGTTTACGGACGACCCCCCCCCCCCCGCCCCCTTGAGAAAATTTTGCAATATTTGACGACTGCACGTTTTCCCGCTATTTCAGCCCGTGAACAAAGTAACTTCAAAGTGGTCTAATATAGCTTATTAAGGTGGCTGACTCGAATTTCAATCAATCGTTTACAATCCACGAAGACGGGGAAATTTTGAAAATTTAACTGCCGGAAACGCGTCTTCCTAAATTCCAGCCTACCTGCTGACCCGAATTCCAAACAACCAACCAATCGTCACGGTAGTTCCATTTGGAACTGTACTTGAGCGAGCGATATTGTCAGCGAATATCGTTCGCTCAAAGACAGTTCCAAAAGGAACTATCGTCACGGGGTATGGGGGCCTCACCTTCCCGGAGAAAATTTTAAAAATTTAACCACAACAAATGCGTTTTCTGCTATTCTAGCCCGTATAAGTTATACCAAAAGTATCCAATGGTTTTGTAACCGAAATCCCACTCCAAATTCCAAGCATCCAAGCAGACTGTTTCAGACGCATTTACAAATACTAATCGTTGCCAGAAAAGTGTCGCACAAAGTAGAGTGGCTCCAGACAAAATGTTTTAATCCATAGTCAACTCTCAGTACAAATTCGTGGTATTCAATTAAAAGTTTTTTCTAACTTTACCCGTCTGCCCGAAAAATCAGCTTGCCCGAAAGTTAGGGACATCTGCCCGCCCCCCCACCCCCCCACGGCTGCCCCCTGGCTCGTACGCCAATACTTGGGTATGATAGTTTCAAACCGTTGGGCTGATTTATATAAAAGCCAAAACCAATGGAAACTAAAATGAACCGAAGAAATCCAATAATGGAAATTTGGCAGCAGGTGTTTACAAATACATTTTTAGGTAATTTATCATATCGAACATTAAGACCTTTAGTAATGAACATATTATGTTGAAATTAGAATTTGAAATAGAATTTAAATTTTGGAACAAAATGCACATAAAATTGTAAAATTTTCTCATGGACTTTGCTTCTATTGATAACTAGGGACAAAAATTATCGTTAGTTACAACATTTAAAAGGGTTCGGCGCAAAATATGAGTTTCGAGCCCTGTGCGTTGTCCGAGAAAGTTCTGTGGTACAGCATGGAGGGTATGGCCAAGAATGAAGTCATTCTGGTTAGACGAAAACCCGAAACCCCTTGGCAGTTGGAATTCATTAAAGAATAATTCACCACACTGACGCCAATGTGTCCACGGATTGACCTCGCGCTTTTGCTCCATCCGAACGACTGGGCATCTTTCTTTTTATAAGCTCCGCGAGAATCGGTCTTGTATTATTATAAAGGTTCTTCTCGGTCGATGCCAGAATATAACAATGAAATAAGTACAAACAAAGGGGCGGATCCAGAGGAGGGGGGTGGGAGGTCCCCCCCCCCTGCTCAGCTACATAAAGAAAAAATAATGCCTTGCATCAATGAAATTACATCAAAAAGTGATCCTACATCAGTATAAAAATGATTTCTCTGTTTAAAAAGCTCAATTTGTATGAAAGCCTATGTAATTTAGAGACGATGATGGCAGATTTCCGTGACAGAAACCTGGCAAACTCCCTCCTGCAAAAATTCCTGAAACAAGATTTTTTTTTTTTTGGGGGGGGGGGGGTATCGATTAGCTTTCATTTTTTAATTATTTTTTTTTTACAATATTCTAAACAAATTTAGCTGAAAGTAGCCCACGACTGGATCCTCCCACTAAAGTTCTTTTTGTGTGTATGTTTCCATAAAACATGGCCATAATTACATTTTGAAAATATGTCAACAGATGCTTTTACGGGAAAATACGCACTTGATGTTTGTTTTTGAAATTTCAGCGCACCTGTAAAAGTCTTGTTGTGCGAGACTACTTTACGCACTGGTGGAAATTCGTCTGCTTTCGTCGTGACAGCTGATGTAAAACTATAAGTTACACACAAAATATTGTTTTAGTCTCAGTTAATAATTATAATTTGTGTTTTTCTTTAAACATATGACTTTTTATATGATAGATATTTCAGGAAAAACGAAATGAAATTGATAAAACTCAAAAATTTTCGTCTGGTATTTCCCATCATTCCCTGAGCTTGGTGACGTCACGAAGCAAAACAAATTTGGACACGGGAGACTAGCTTGTTTCGGAGTCGATAAATTGTCGTATTTCTCACTGTATGGTTTGTATTGCCTGAAAAATACAAACCATAGATATCAGTTTAGACATACTGGCATCGTCCTCCGAGTCCGAAGACGGTGGTGTTTCGCCTCCACCGCCCAAAAAGCAACGACTGTCAGCCTCAATGATCATGCAGGCAAATGGCTGCCCTCAGCACAATGGAGAGACGGAGGAGTCAGCTACCACTTCACAACAAAATGGGGCCTGCTTATCCACTACAAATGGAAATATGCAGAGATCTGATGAAAATCATACCATTATGAAATCAATGTCTCGAACGGAACAAGATATTGTGAGATTAATTGGCCAACATTTGCGTGGACTGGGCCTCAAGTAAGATATTTTTAGCCAGGGCATATCCTGGTCTGGGACATCTATATTAATTCTTTTTTGCTTGCTTCCTAGTTAGTTATTTTAATGTCTTCATTCAGTTTACATTATATATTTATTTAGTGGGGAAATATGAACCATTTTGTCATTTGTGTTGTTTTCACAATGGCAATGCTGATTGGTAGTGTACAATATTGTTTAATAATATCTGGTTGGGCCCAACTTGACAAGGCCTACTTCAGTGTGTAATATTTATAAATTGTAAATAAAATATTGATTGATTAATCTTTTACACATTTACATATGCTAAGAGGTATAATAAATGTAACTATTGCAATATTAATTCCAACCTATGGGCATAGACTGACAGTACATTGTGACTTCTAAGCTTCACTCCCAATATGGCCATATTATATCTTATTCTTATCCCATGCTTTGAATTGTTCATCTTGTTTATTTATTTATTTAGTCGCACTGTAGAACAATTAATAGCCGAGTCTGGATGTATGCTGGAGCATTCTTCTGCTGCTAAATTTAGAGCACATATTATGGACGGAGATTGGGAAAAGGTAGATTTAACTTTATGTTCTAACTTTTAAAAGGAGTGATCAATATTATATGTGTAGGTCTGATCATCTTGTTTTATTTTATTAATGTGATGCCTTAGGAAAGGGAAATTGGAAAACTGAACAAAATATATAAATGTAAAATATTATGAAATAGTCTCAATATTGTGTCTTTTAATCCTTTATGATGGCAACAATGTGATGACCCTAAGAAACAGGCATGTTGATATGATGTTTGTATCTATTTATAGAATCAGCTGGCTCATTTGCATATCACATGACATTATTATTTATATTTCTTATTTATTATTATTAGCTTCAAATAGTAACTAGACTATCTAACATCTGTAGGTGAACTTTTAAACGTTTTTTTCCCAAAAAGTCATTATTTCCTGAAGAGCTTTTGTTTTGACCTAATTTAGGGGTAAATGGGTCATATAAGGGTCATTATATAGTACAATAGAATAAACTGTTGTATTTAATGGCAAGATAATCTCCTGCACTCAACTGTACATAATTAATATAGTATCAGCCAATATGGATTGATATTTCAGTTGGTCTTTAAAGTCAAGTTAATTAATGAATTGAAATAACAACTTCTAGTGGATCATAAGTTTATTTGGATGTCAATTCCGGATGCTTTTTAAGACATACCTGTGAAGTCTTACAATATATACCAATGTTATTGATTTTCGATCCTGTTATACAACGTCTAATTGTGATTTTCATGGACATGCAAACAGATAGATTAACAAAACAAACATGTCCGACTTAATGAATAAAAAGTAAATAAATTCACTTTGCAAAAAGTAAGGGAATAGTGAAAAGTAGAACATGATCTCCCAAAAGTTACTCAAAATGTCACAAAGAACACAGAGTCTTCTTGTATTATATCTACGAGTACGAATACCAAAATCTAATGTACATTATGAGCCAAGAAACTAAGAATGAGTGATGTCCGGTATTTTGAAAAAAATAAGCACATAAGAAGTACAATGCAAACAATTTTGTTTCAGGCTGATCATGACTTAAGTGAACTTAAAGATATGGTTGATTGTCCCCAAGGAACTCTGGTAAGTATTATGATACTCTCAAATTGATATGGGAAGGGGCTTTGTTCTTGACAAGGAGTTGGTTCGCCTGCTTAACGTCAAGGTTTTCTCTTTTAGATACGTGAAGATATGGATTGCTGTGCCTTGAATTGCCTTTTTTTCCTTTTTACAGAAAATGAAATTTTTGTTGCTAGAGCAGAAATATTTAGAATATTTAGAAGTGGGTAGAGAAATGGATGCGTTACATTGTTTAAGGCATGAATTAACACCTTTAAAATATAATACAGAAAGGGTTCATGTACTTAGTTCGTGAGTATTTTTTCACATTGAATTCTAATATATTATTGGCAATTGATAATTGGAGTAGAAAACAGATCTGCCGTGTTGACTGTCATACTAGCCAAGTACTACAACAATATTGATATTCTATATTTTTACAAATAGTATGTAACTTAAAAATAGTCTGATTCTCATGGATGATGGATTGCTAATGTTGTCCTGAATTTGAATATGATATGGTTTCTGACATACCTCAAACCTATATACATAGCTTAGAAATGTCTTTTATATCATTCAGATATATGATGTGCAGCAATGCTAATGACCTAAGAGAAATGTCTGAATGGTCTGGTAAAGGCCATGAATCCAGACAGAAATTAGTGGAAAAACTTCAAAGTAAGCTTTTGATTAATTATTGTAGTAAATCTGAATATTAATAGGTATAATGTAGATCTATGTGTGTTATGTGTTAGTGGTTACATGTGGAAAGTATATGGGAAAACTCCCCACAGCAAATGTCTGACATATACTCTCTCCGCTGCTACTTGAGAGGCCACAAGATTTTCAAAAATGAAGAGTTACTGTCTTGTTAATATCTTGTTTTGACTTAATTTTGTCAATCGAGTCTGTTAAGGTCTATCATATTTACAATAAAATGATCTTTTTGTAGCCTTCCTTCCTCCAACTGTGATGTTACCACCAAGTCGTCTGCTCACATTATTAAGTCAAGCAGTGGAGATGCAAAAAGACAAATGTCCATTCCACAATACTAAAATGGATAAAAATCTTGATGCTTTCTCTTTATTACTAGATCATATATGCACAAAGTAAGTACAACAAAACCCAATGCTATCAGACTAATGCTAGTAAGTATTCTCTTAAAGATATATATTACTCCATGGTCGATTTGGTCATCTATTGCACCTGCAGACTTCACTGAAACTTTGGTGATACTCGATTCCCCTCTGTGGATCAAAATTCTGTCAATCCCACAAATAGTGACAATTAAGTGAAAGGGGGGAATTTCGAGCTATAGCGTATGTTGACAGAACAAGAAAATAACTCAATTAACAAAAGCTGAAACTTGTTAGTTGTGTTTAATTATGTCACAATCACCCAACTTTGATTGGACAGATGGAGATTTATATGCTCACAATAGATATAATGAAGAAGACATTATACACACAAACCAGAAGATTTTGCTCTCATAGTTTTTATTTTGTATGAGATAATAATTCACAAATTTAATTTTTTTTTTTAGAGATCAATTTCCTTGTCACACAACTCAGATAATTAATGACCATTGCGATGAGGTGTGGTTCTGTAGATTTTCTCCAGATGGCAATAAACTAGCTACTGGTTCCAAAGACGGAACAATGGTTATATGGGATGTTGATTTTGTATGTATTCTTAATTTGATAGACAGCTTTATTTTATTGATTGTTTTGATGTATGTTTATTTAGACAATTTAACTATTTAAAAACAGGGGATCAATTCACTGCTTACCTATGACCTTGTTGGTTACTGTTCGTAAATTTGGTTCAGTTCTCCTAAACTTGCTATTACTTGACTCCCTTCAAATTTACCGGTATAGGACTTAAATTCCTAATTGAAATAAGTGGATACAACTTTCACTATCATAAAAGTTTATTAAGATTGCTTTTTTTTTTCTTTATCAAAGTATTCCCCAGTTTGGACATTTCGGTTATGAATAAGATAATTTATATTTGTAGGAAACTTTCGAATTACGACATAGGAAATCCTGTGAGAATAATACATATGGAGTGGCATTTTTAGCCTGGAGTCCTGACAGTTCTCATATATTAGCCTGTGGTCCAGATGACTGTTCAGAAGTATTACTGTGGAATATTGATGTAAGTACTATAGAAGCAAGTACAGGCCTTGACCTAAGGCACCTGTCAAGTTCAAACTACATGTACAAACTTGGACATAAAGCACCTGTCATAGATAGGGCTGGGTAAAATATCGATATAAATCGATAGTATCGATTGGACGGCCCTGAAGAGCACTATCGATAGCGGTGGGTTACTATCGATTATCGCTCTTCGTCTATTTTTCTTGCGTCTGAAATTTCAGTGGCTTCTTTCAGTTAATCATAATACAACGCTCACTTTAATTACTATTAAGTGAAGTATTCAATGTAACACATAACAAAATTGTGACTGCTTATTGAACAGCCGTTTTCATAAATTCACTCTCAGTTTTAAAGAAATTATTGTTGAAAATCGGAGATACCCGGATGTGTAAATAAAGTTAGCGTTATTTCCCTTTGCAAGCTTCAGAATTCGTCTGAACAGTTCACTATTTCTGTACGTGTGCCTCAGTAATAGAGTACCTGGTACAATAAATAGTACACATGGACGTCAAAACGCTTGTTGATGTTACCGGCAAAGCTAAAAGTGCTGTGTGGAAGCACAGGAGCAAACGATCTTTCGCAACTTCGTATGGTGTTGAACTTTGAACTTACACTGTATCCAGTCTTGATGACGATTGACGACCGTGAAAATAAGTTTGTTTACGATACTATCGATTATCGACCGACATTTCATTGCCGATTATCGATAGTAAAAATCACTATTGATACCCAGCCCTAGTCATAGACATTATTTAACACTATTTATTGCAAATTTATGTATTATAATATATGTGTTGTGTAATGATTTGTGTCTATCAAAGTCTGTGACAGCTGGCTTATGTCCAGGATTGAGCAAGTGTTACAACCATGGGTTCCACAT
Organism: Patella depressa; assembly: GCA_948474765.1. NCBI lineage: Eukaryota > Metazoa > Mollusca > Gastropoda > Patellidae > Patella > Patella depressa. The sequence goes on from OX419719.1 coordinate 56,060,806, forward strand.
CGGCATTATATACCGGTCAAGACCTAGGGCTATGAATAATGGCCGTAACTAGATCTGACCCAATGGTCATTTTGCACCCTGAAAAGAGAGCCTTTTTTTTTCAAAACCCAATTTTCAAACCTGGGTACCATTGACCTCCACTATCTAACTTTCAAGAATAATGCACACTACAGAAGCCACTAATTGGAAGCCCAGGCCCTGAGTTCACTGAACATTCTCAGTCTTAAGTTGAGAATTTACTCAAACTTATTTAAATTAAAATATAGCCCTTTATAATAATTTTGTTGTTTTAATGTATCAGATATATTAATAAGAAATTATCTGTAAAGTTTAACAGTGATTGAAGGTTGAGCAAATTCTTAACTTAAGTCTGAGAATGCTTTATGAACTCGGGGCCTGGTTACAGCATTAGAGTATAATCATCGGGTCATCATATGGTGTAAAAAGAGTACACACTTATATTTATGGAATGGGTATATTTGCAGACAGGAGAATTACGACAGAAAATAACACAATCATCAGATGATAGTTTAACAAGTGCAGCTTGGCATACTGATGGTAAAAAATTTGTCACAGGTGGAACCAGAGGCCAGTTTTATATATGTGTAAGTACATAGAATAGATCCGTCTTCATTAGTCCAGTCGGTGGAGAACAGGAGGATGTTAAACCTCATTTCATTTCATATAAAAGAGTGGACTACAGAAACAATATTACAATATTTCAAATCAAAATAATGATCTTCACAAACACTTGATTTGCTTAACAAGTTTATGTATCCTATTTAAGGACTCGTGGTCAACATAGGATGGGAACTCTAACATTTCATATGTTGCACAGCACAGGGGTAAATGATTTGCAGTGATTTTTCACACCAAATTATCTAGTTTTATTCACTAAACTTTATCTCCAATCGTTCCTTTAAAGATACATTCCCAGAAAAGTAGTTATCAGGTGGTTATTTCCAATAAAAGTATGGCAATTTTGGTATATATATCCAAACTTACTAGAAAAATACTGTATTCATGGAGCACATACAGGACAAAAATGTACGGGTTTCCATAGATTAGAAGTGTCTGCATCTGTGACGTCAAAGATTCAACACAGAGATTGAGCGCTCGATGAACATGTTGATAATCTTTATGAAGAGTTAGACGTACAACACTTTCTGAGATAAAAATCACGGAAAAAAGACGCAGGCAGTGGATAGTCTGAGAATTTAAAATATGTCATGAAATCACCCAGTTTATATGCGGGGATGCATTTTTAAGTTTGCATAAAACTTCTTAAAATCTGATAGGCAAAGTTTACATGTTGAATAAGTTTTATAATGCTACTTATAATCATACAGCAGATAATAGTGAATTGTTGGACACTGTATTTAATTAACATATGATAGATGATACTGTCATGTTGATGACTTTGTAGTTCAGAGATTAGTATACTTTAGTAAAATTTTGAAATATATGCCAAATCCAAGTCCTAATTAGATTTACTTTTTGCTTCTATAAATGTCCCAAATAGATTTAGAGCCCCAACTGTAGTTGATGGTTGTATTTACAGGATATAGATGGTACGATGTTAGATAATTGGGAAGGTGTACGAGTACAATGTTTAGCTTGTCAAAATGACACTAAATTATTTCTAGCTGCTGATACACATCACAGGATCAGAGCATATAACTTTGATGATCAACATGATTATAATATGTAAGTTGTAAAGAATAATTACAATATGGATATATTTTATATAGGTTATCTGGGCTGAATTCCTAAATCTTTAGACACACACATTGTTGTTTAGTCACGCATGAATCCATCAACCTCTACACTAACTTGAGGGAGGTGAGAACTTACTCTTCTCTCAACGGATGAGGTGCATCAGAAACAATTTGCCAGTCTTGATTGACCACAACAATTATCTGTTAGACATTTTTACATGCCATTAAATTCAAATTCAAAGAATTTACACACTCAAAAATTACAGTTACAATTTTTTTTATTTTTTATGTGTAAAACACTTAAATGATAATAATATAGAAATAATATCTTTTGATTATCTGTCAGTATTTTGAAGAGTCTTGGTGCAGGGAAATAACACTCATTTACAAGATTATTTTATGTAAACTAAAGTTATTAATTATACCTGTTAATTTATTATTTCTAATATTGTTATAACTTACAGACTTCAGGAGGACCATCCCATCATGTCTTTCACTGTCAATGATACTGGCAGATTAGCTTTAGTTAATGTAGCGACTCAGGTAAAACCATCGTTCTTTTGATATGATTAGATCTAGAATCTGTACTCTGTAGATGATTGACATAGAAAAACAATCTCCTATAAAGATTCCAACTGTTTAATCATAGTATATAATAAGTAAAAGCAAAGTGATTTATATTTCTAGAACACAATGCGCTGAAAAGTTGGGAGAAAAAGAAAGAATACCCATGGTTAGTTTAGTGATGATAATATTAATAGACATAATCTTAAATTTATATTTGCTATATTTTTTTTTACCAGGGTGTACATTTGTGGGATTTAAAAGATAAAGTGTTATTACGGAAATTTCAAGGCGTTACACAAGGTTTTTATACCATATATTCCTGCTTTGGAGGTTTAAATCAAGATTTTGTAGCAAGTGGTAGTGAAGGTAAGTATGGTCTTGTTAAAATACAGCTCGCATGGATGAGTTTTATTTCTACTTTAAAACAAAAATGCGCCGGCCACTGGTGAAAATTGGGAGACTAAAGAATGATGCCTCGTGAAATTATAATATAGACGTATGTGTATGTGTGTGTCTCCTACAGGCCACAATTCTTTAGTTATCATCTTGAAACTGTACATACTTATTCCTTATACCCTAAGGATGATCCCTATTTTTTAGGTGCATGCCTGACCCCCAAGGAGCAGAGCCACGCCCATTTCTTTTATTTGTTTGTTTGTCATTTACAGGCCGCATTTCTTAATGTATAATCTTGAAACTTTGCATACTTTTTCTTTGTACCCTGAGGAACATCCCTATCGTTTGGGGTGCATGCCCACGCCTTAGGGTTAGAGTCACCCTTTTTTTTGTATTTACTTATTTGTCATATACAGGCTACATCTCTTAACATATCACCTTGAAACTTTGAATACTTATTCTTTCTATCCTAAGGAACAACCCTATTGTTTGTGGTGAATGCCCAACACCCAGGGGCAGAGCCACGCCCATTTTCTTTTTGTGTGTCACTGAGCACCAACTCTTGACTCCATACTGTACTTGGTTTTTCTTTTAAAGCAAATGTCTTGTATTTATTGTAAACCTAAAGCTCTTAAGAAATATTCCATGCTGACAATTTGATATTTGTATTTTTTTGTGTAGACAACAAAGTGTATATATGGCATAGTAAAAAAGAAGCTCCTGTTGCCACGTTAGAAGGTCACAGTCGAACTGTTAATTGTGTTCACTGGAATCCCAAGTTACCAAGTATGATAGCCAGTGCCTCTGATGATGGTACAGTTAGAATATGGGGGCCCTTAGATAAAGGTAATTATATATAATCTGTTCTTTCAAAACAATCCATTGACATCAAAGTCTTTCAACACTGTAGAGATGTTGACCCATTTTTACAAAATTTTCAGAAACATGGCAGGCTCAAGAGTTATTATTGCAACTTTATTATAGATGAAAGGACATAAAAAATCCATACTCACTCGACAGACAGCATAGTGATTCAACAACGGGAAGCAGTGGGAACAAATCGTCTGTTTGCCGAATATTATATCTTTGAATTTAACACTGTTAAATAGCATCTTCCTCACCATAGTAACATCCTGTTTTAATGTGTAAATAAGGCTGATAAAGGTGAATTCGATTGTGCACACAGGACCTTGGTTTTTTTCCCATCCAAATGATGTGACTCTTTTCCTTGCCAGACCATTGTGATTCTCCTTACAAAGCATTGAATTTATTTTGAAACTTTATGATTAATTTATTTGTTATATTGTATATTTTCCAGGTAATGGTAATGAATCTGGTCGTAGTACACCTGTATGACATATAGTGAATGTTTAAATATATAAACTCTACTGTACCATATTACATTATAAACTCTTATGGTACCATATAAACTAGATCTCAACAAAAGAGACTAAGTAAAGCTAGCGGCCCCACCTTGTGGCAGGTAAAGACAGGTTACTCTGTTTTTCCACAAGGTGTATAATGAAAGTAGAAGAAGGAGATAGAAAGTGAATCTAATATAATTGAATGAAATTGTTTGTGTCTGTAACTAAACATGAAGAAAGATATATAAGTATTGTGCCGTCTACTTGAAGTGAACCTTATTTATGGAAAGATAAAGAACAGTTTGTCAGTTACTAGTAGTTGATTGATCAGCATATAGATATTAAAGTAGCAGGACCACTTTAAAAACAACATACAAAAAAACCCTGTTTCTATTAACTACATATTATATTTTATTGTTGTTGATAAACTTTGAAAATATGTCTCGTGTGTCTTTTTACAGAGGTCTCGTTTACACTGAACTCTTAATACTGGTTAAAAGCAACATGAATCAGTAAGCATATGTTGTGAAGGTTGAATATTTAGATACAAGAGATGAAGTCATTTGCAAATTTACTACAAGGGTATTTTTGATATTAATAAATCTTACATATAATTCTACTTGGATTGTATTTAGTCTTATACATTAAGTATAAATTTGATTACATACCATGCTTTGTTGATACAGAAAAATATGTATTACATGTGTATGGATACTGAAATTAGATTTACCAAACTATATATTTCAGTATATACACAGGTCACATTTCTATGGAATAGATGTACTGTTCATTACGGAGTAACGTTTTGACTAGGCAACTAAAAATGTGATCTGTGTATTTCCAGTTCAAGTACTAAATGCCATTGAAACAATTCATATGTGAGGACAAGAATGAATTGTCACTATATTAGTGTTTGTCGTTAAGCTGCTTACATGCTGTTGATGTTTCTCTACCTCAATATTGTTTGGTTCTGTATTCTGCCACTGTCAAGTGTTCATAGTACTTCTGTGTATTTGCCCTAGATTATTATTGAGCAGTATAGGAACTGTTGTCAATTTATCAAATGAAGTCTTGTCACTGAAATAAGATGGTACAATTCCTTAACAGTATAGTTGTAGTGTGTGGATTTCTACAAAATTTGAGGTTGTCATTTAACAATTTATTTTGTTATTGTTAGCTTCCTAATCACTTTCAATTCATGGGGTTTTTTTTGGGGGGGGGGTTCTAGATCATAAGAAATAAGATATTTTCCGAATGCACAAAATGGCCGTATCTTTAGGATTATATTGAGTGTATACCCATCACTAACATTAATGTGTTTCAACATGGCAAAAAATGATATGTGATATGCCTAGATAAAGCAGGGCTCTCACTTCAGTCATATTTAGCCATCTTGACTTATTGTGAAAAGGACTACCTGAAGACTGTCGATCAATTAGATTTTCCAAAGAATAGAAGTTTAATTTATAGGTTGTATGTGTAAAAACACTTGGAAATATATTTAGAAATTGGGATCATGCTAGAAATTATGTTTTTGGAGACAAAAATTTTGTTAAACTGAACTGAAAAAGTATAAATAGGATAAAGGGATACACAAAATATAAAGAATTTAAAAAACAAAATGTTACCTAATTTCTCTTAATTTTTTGTGTGCATTTTATGGATATGACCTATTTTGAAACTAAATGCTAAATAATATTGTAATAAACACAAAAACATATTACGGAACACAATTACTATTTTAATTAAAGGGTTCTCTCAATGTTTTCAAGCAAATGATGGTATGACAAACAGTTTAATATCAAATCAAGGCAAAACACTTTATTGTACTATGCACACTGGATAAGTGTGAAATATGTATTCTACAGCATTGCTGTCATTCTCTGAAACCCATCATTTCCAACCACAACATGTCAAATGATTTTGTTTATTTCGGTACCAAGTTATTTGTGGGACTAAACAAAATCCATATGGCACACCACAGTCAAGTGGTAAATGAGATGTTGGGTTTCCTAGAATGCCTTACTATTATGTCTCTTATAGAAACTTTATTAATACAAATCTATATTGGTGTTCAAAGGTTTTTGAATTCAGGTTATTAATAAATATAGGGTTTATTCGTTTTACTGCCAATGGCTAGACTTCTTATTGTTCAGATTACGATGGTTCAAATCAAGAAATGTTTCTAAAAAATATGAATAAACATCATTCATTACATGTGTTTATACAATCAAATTACGGATCATGTAGATTTTATTTTAAAAAAACATTTAACCCTTTGATAACCTTCTTGAAACTTCCATTTCATACATAAACATTATGTTCTTTCAGAATATGTCAATTGTTAACTTTGCTAAGCATTTAACCCTAACTTCGCCAACCCTATAAACCAGCAACTCATTTGTCCAGCATATTAATAAAATCACTAAGTGAAGACAGTGTGTATCTAATGATTAATATTACATGCATGTTTCTGTGTTAAGTTTTGTAAAATATGGTTTTATGTGTGTTACATCCTAATTATGTAAATAAATACTATATATTATATATAATTATCCATATTATTTCTTATGAATTATACAGGATATGTAGTTAATAATGTGACTTATTTTTTTCTCATTTGTATTTTGAGTGATTGTTTTATATACTTGCTTTAGCGATATATGTTTTTTTCTGATGAAGCAGCCGATCGCTAAAGGGAAGTCAAGTCTTTTTTTCCTTATTTTGGATTACAAACTTTTATTTATCTAAATTATAAATATATAACCTTATTTATTTGTCTTCCTTTTATTAGTCTTGTTTCTCTTTTAATTCAAATCATGATGTAATTTCGGGAGGATTAATTTGAAAAGAAAGCAAGGAATTTGAAATTCAGTTTCACTAATACCAATTAAATTTTGGCAATTTATAATTGTTCAGAATAGTTTATATGTAGTTTGTAAAAAGAAAAAAAAAAAGGTGCCTTTTTTGTTGAAAACTTCTAATTCTAAAACTAGTTTGCAATAAACACATTTATTTAGCACTAGTCAGCATGATTGCATATAACAAGCATTAGCTGTCTGGGTAATCTCTAAAGTGTGTGTAGTCAAGTTTTTCCACTGTCTGCCACTCGAAGCTGTAAGGCTGAGTATACTATTGGTGTCTTGATTAATCTCTTTATGAATGAATTCTGTTTTAGCATATGTTGAAATTATTATTTCTTTATGAATTTAACATTAAATTTTGCTTTATTTAATAATTTACTTTGTAGTGCTAATAAAGCCACCAGTAGTTATTTGCTTTGGCAAGTTTGTGTAATTTTTTATGAAAGTATTTTTTAGTCTAGTGTGGAACTAGAATTTTCTCAGATGAGTGATTTGGAATGGGTGTTTGTTACGATTTCTGTACATTCTTTTTTTTAAACTACAAATAAAGAGTCAAATTTTAATTATGCATCATTTTGAGTATGCTTCAAGTATACATTGATTTGATTATTGCTCCATCAATTAACTGTTTTAAGAAAACATACACATGCATAAATTGTCACATCGTCAACTGATAAATCATGGTTTGTTAATAATCTTCATGTCTTTTCAAATAAATATCTATAAATATATATTATTTTTTATTTCATTAAACTGCCGAGTCAGATTGCCTAATTGAATCAAGAAATGGATAACATTTATATTCCTCTTATACACATGTTATTACTCTCACTTTGAATTGTCTTGTGGATGCTCTGAAGGCATAAGTTATTATCTGTTTGCCGTTAAATTTATACACAGTGTCTATGGGCATGAGACAAAATAGCAGTTTCAGTGATTTTCCCATAACTTGAAAAGCTAAATTCATAATACATCTGTATACGAAACGTTAGCTGGGAACAAACAATTTCTAATGATTACTTGATAAGTAATTGATGGGTTCTTACTATTAATCAGTTTTACTTTGCAGTGTCTTGTAAATGCTTTTGTTATCAACCAAAGACAAAGAATCTGACAACCCTTCTTCTTTGTTAATAATCGGTTATAGTGTCTCTGCAAAGAAAATATTGTTTGCCTTCTGAGGATGGGTGTTGAATCCCAGGGAGAATCAGTCATTTTTGTCCACATGTGGATGTGTGCCCCGATCTGTTTTTCTTTCCACATATTGGAGCCCACTTGTAAAATCTGAGTTTGATGAAACATGTTAATGTAATACTTACCATCCTCATTCCAACCACAGAAACATAAAGTAAATAAAACATTCTGGATTCATTAGTTAAAAGAGTTTTTTTATTAAATCAAACCCAATTCTAAAACAAAGATAGGTTGCCAGGCAACGAAACATACGCCCACAGCAGCTAAATCGTCCGGGCAGTCAACAAGGGTTGTCGCATATTTTTACTTTTTTCGGTAATGAAACATTTGCAATACACTAAAAACTGATTAAGAGTAACAACTCATTATGTAATTATCAGAAAATCATTAGAATTTGATTGCTTTTTATAAAGTTTTATCCCAAGCTAACAATTAGTATATACATGACGCATTTAATATCATGGATTTAGCTGTTCAGTTATCTAAATTCATTGAAAATCAAAATACTTGTTCGTTTCAACACCTTAAACTCTATGTATCAATCTGAAGTCAATCGGATGGTAACTTTGGCCTCTATAGCGTCACAAGAATTTTTGAAGTTATCAAGGGAGATAACTCTGGCAGTAATTATTTGAAATCGCTGAAAATCAATAGGCTTTTTCGTCTCATGACCTTAAACACTGTGTATAAATCTAAAGTCAATCGGATATTAACTTTGGCCTCCAGAGCGTCCACAAGATTTTTTGAGGTGATCAAGGGCCATAACTCTGGCACTAACTATCGGAAATTGCTGAAAATCAATAGGCGTCTTCGTCTTATAACCTTAAACACTGTGTATAAATTTAAAGTCAATCGGATATTAACTTTGGCCTCTAGAGCGTCCACAAGATTTTTTGAAGTGATCAAGGGCCATAACTCTGGCACTAATTATCGGAAATCGCTGAAAATCAATAGGCTGCTTCGTCTTATGACCTTAAACACTGTGTATAAATTTAAAGTCAATCGGATATTAACTTTGACCTTTAGAGCGTCCACAAGATATTTTAAAGAGATCAAGGGCCATAACTCTGGCACTAATTATCGGAAATCGTTGAAAATCAATAGGCTTCATTGTCTTATGACCTTAAACGCTGTGTATAAGTTTAAAGTCAATCGGATATTAACTTTGGCCTCTAGAGCGTCCACAAGATTTTTTGAGGTGATCAAGGGCCATAACTCTGGTAGTTATTATCGGAAATCGCTGAAAAACAATAGGCTTCTTCGTCTCATGACCTTAAACACTGTGTATAAATTTAAAGTCAATCGGATATTAACTTTAGCCTGTAGAGCGTCCACAAGCAATTGTGGACGCCGGACCGACCGACGGACGGACGGACGGACGGGGGCGACGACAATATACGACCACATTTCAATGTGGGCGTATAAAAACAAAAAACAATTTTAAAAAACACTAAGATTTATTACCATAAGAATTGTCTACATGCTGATGGGTACAATTTTGTTAGAACTAAGTAGATATTTTTTATATGATGAATTTCATGGCAATTATGATCTATAATAGGAAAAAGTGCTACCGTTCTTGTAACAGCTCTAAAAATGCCCACAGATTTCTATTCTAAAAAGATACCCACGGATTTCTATTGTAAAAAGACGAATATAGAGCTGCATTTAGGATATATGAATGATAGATGTTATATACAATGTATTAGACATACATATCGAGGCTTTGGTATTTCAATTATAATCTCTGGTGCTACTAGATACAAAATTGTTTTATGACATGTACTGTTTTAGTAATATACAATCTATCACAATTACACATAACATTCCTGTAATATAGTACTGATATATAACAATATGATACTTTATTTTATTATCTGGTTGGATCTTTCACAAATACATCAAACCAATTTAAGTAGAATACCAAATATTACATATTTATCACAACTGCTTCACTAAAGTCAAGTTTATAGAGTGTGGGGGCTGATGATTAGTCACAAATATCATTATTTACTGTCATCTGTATAAAAGTCGAAACCGAGTATAACTAAGACGAATGCCAGACTTCCAGTGAAAAATGTGTTGACCTATACATTGAAAGTTACTGGCGTGAATTTGAGACAGTTGGTAAGAGTTGGCAGTAGTTGGCATGCTTTCAATCTATCCCATCCTAGTACGACAACATATAATTTTGTAGGATCATTACTGGACACAAATTCTTGTACCGCATAGGAATGAAATATGAAAAATATCGAGGTGCTTCTATTTTTTATTACAATTTGAAGATTTTGTTGACACATCATTATCAGTTGTGGTTTGAATCCGGCTGCTTAAATAACGATATGAGTTATACCCCTTCATTTTTGGGTAAAATGTCTGACAGGAAAAATTTTGGAATAATAACACTGTAGTGTTGTAAAGATTCTTTACTTGTTTCTGCAGCAATCTAAAACTGCAATTTTTTACTTTTTGAAACTTAATTTTTTTCCCACAAAATAACTTTAATTAATGAAACCAGTGATAAGCTCACATACGATCTTGAATCACTAAAAAGATTTCACTACAACTTTCTGACAAACAACTCTTTAGTTCTAATCTAAGAGTCCTGTAAGGTTAGTATGCTATGGTACTTCTCACACTTGACAGTTGTGAACATGCCCTAACAAATAATTTTCTTTGACAAAGGATCACAGCTTCCATTACTGGAAGTTTTATACTGAAAGATGTATTGTTCATATGGCATCAATTCGAAATCACCCAACAATACATCTCTACTCTTATAGGTACCCACTAATCTCAATTAAATTTGTTATTCTAAGAATAATAATGAAAATAAAACTGAACATAATAACTATAATAAATTAGAAGGACTATATAAAATTGAGCTGTCTATCTGCATGTATATTATTACAATATTGGCGGTGGAACTTTTCCCAAGGTATTGATAAAACCAAATTAGTAATATTAGTAATTTAACTTAGCATCAAAGGACAGGCAAAATTCTAGTTATATTATTTTATGAAGAGGAGGAAAAACCTTTCAATCCTAATTTATTTTTCAAAATTTCTTAAATCAAATTAAACATTAATTAGACTTATTCATATTAAATAACCGGAAAAATAAATGGCCTTTATAGACTATTCAAAAGTCACAACCAAAAATCAACAACGATTTCATAGGCTCAATCAATATCATATGATAATGGCAATTTTCTTGTATTAGAGTTTCAACAAAAAAGTAGGTTTTTGCATCTTGATAAGTTTAGGTTGGAGCACTTGTGCACTGGTGGTAACTAATACTGGACTTCTGAGTAATTTTAATATTCAGCTGATATCATCACCTTTCACTAAAGAATAAATCATCCTGAAAAAGAAAAATATGAATCAATTCTATTTACTTCTTTGATTCTGATACTTTGTGTGCAATAATATGGACACTGACTTCCAAAATATGGTATTTTAGTTATGTTTACATAGTTTTTAAAAATAACCATTTATTCATAAAAAATAAGTTGAAATTCTACTAAAACAGACACTGTGAAATAGACAATATTGACCAAGGCTTTTCTAGTCTTGTTCCCATCCATGGGCTGGATGGATGTCCCAGAAAGGAAAACATTTTGCAGTTCGTCAGGACAGAAAAACAAAAGTCCTTTATACAATTGGCAGCAAGTTAAATATTGTGTGACAGTTTGAAAGTGGAATATTTCCCTCATAGCACATTGCATCCTGCATGGTGAATACCTGTCTTTATTAGCATTAGCTAATCGGATTAAAATACAGATCTATATTTCGTTTCGTTTTTTTATACATTCAATGGCTTCTACTACAAGAAGATCTAACCATATGCAGTGAGAGATTTGTCAGGGGTCATATGAGTGGTTTTTGACTTTATGACATCAGACATTTGACTAACTAATCAGTGTTGATGTTTCTTGTAGGATACCCGCAGTTCCAAGCATCACATGCCAAGAACTCGCTGAAACAGACTGTTTCCCTCCATCAGAACTTTGGGTTACACAACAACTCCTGGTTCGTGCAGAAAAGTAAGATGCCAAACCTCATTTTTTTCTTGTAAAATGGTACTTCATTTTTATTAAAGATGAATGAATAACCATAACCACATTATTATTCAATTTAAGTTCATTTAATTCAAAATAGTACCTATTACTCATAATCCTTAAATATAGAAATCAAATAACATTCAGCATTTGATGCAGGTGAACTGATGTATGTATCTAGCACTAAATCAACTGCAACTTTTTTGTATATTTAATTGAAAATAAGAATGCATAATTACCAATAAAGAAATATGAAAAAGAAGAATAAGTGAGTTCCTAGGCGAATTAAACTCTCTCTCATGTACAGCTTTAACTGTGATCTATTGTGTATTTCTGTTGGATCAAACATACCTATATTACCAGTTGGCTTGGTAATGAATCTGAAAAAATGAAAATCATCAAGCAAATCATAAAGACGAGAGTATCCTCGTCGAAACGTCGCTTAGTATCAAACTCAGTAATTGTGTATAAATAAAATTGTACCTTGTGTTAACTAGTTAATTCCTGGCTCTTCATACCAAAATCAATAAAAGTAAAATATAAATTACTTAAGTCATCTGTACTTACTTATATGTAAGCCATGCACCTAATGGAACATACATTAAAAATAAAATCCAATGTCCAGTGAGAAGAAAAAGAATACTGGGGATATTCTGTGCAATTATTTCTGGAATCATCCACTGAAAAGATATCAAGTAGTACTAATCATCAACGCTTAACAATTTTCCTGTACAATATTTAGATCTGTTATTAAATTTACATTGGCAAATTGCAGACTTTTACTGAAAGTAGTCTACCTTGCTGGATAACCCTGAAAGTAGAGCATGAAAGAGGTCATCATAGAAATGAAATGAAATAGGGTTTAACATCCTAGTGTACTGTTCCGACTGGGCTAATGAAACGGGCATACACCATACAGTGTGCTACAGCAACATTTTGCCTGGACAGCAGCGCTTAGACCTACTCTTATATTGAATTTCAACTGCTAAGGGATCTTTCACATGCACGCCAATGTGTACATAGGAACTCTGTTTTTCGTCACATCCGGGCCTTCCCAGATTTCAAACGACACCTTTAAAAAAGTGGGTTAGTTGTCTATTCAAATCACAGGCCAAAACGTGATAATAAATACACTCACTCCATTTAAAAAATACAATGGCTTTAATGTCAATCAGGATTAATGAAGATGGAGTCACGTCATGCAGTGTGCTACAAGGAAAATTATTCCAGATCAGCAGTGCTGTGGATTATTCTTATTTTGAATTCCTACTGTCATGCGTTCCTTTACACACATGCAAATCTGTAGATGGGACCTCAGGTTTTTCATCACATTGGATTGACTGTAACAGTTCCTGGTCAGGGCCTCAGTCTTGCATCACTGGCAAGGCTAAACAATGTCGAGAAAACTTTCTCAGCCTACACAGAGATCGAAACCCAGGACCTCCGGGTTAGGAAGCAAGCCACTGTGGCAAGAAAGCCACTATGACATCTGTTCCATTTCATGAACTGTGTATGTATCAGATTTCTGCTTACAGGGTAGACGAACAATTACTACAAGTAGCGCACCTAGCAATGTTAGTAGAAATATTAATATCACCTTATTCAATCTGTCACAGCATGTTGTTGCATTAAGATAATCACATTCTAAATCTGATAGGGTAATAACCTAAATTAATTAAGGAAAGTTAAAAAATACAATGACATCAAAATAAATGCTGCCGAATATTCTTCATTCAATATAGACTGACTTTAATAAATAGATAATGTTAATTATCGTAGGTAGACTAATAAAATATTTGCGTAGGCCTACTGGCATGTTTGTGCTTTCTTAAATATTAGCTGGATCCCATATTTTCACAGCAAGATACGTAACAAAACAACATCACTATTGACATTGACGATTGTCATTGATTAAAATGGACCACCACTGTAGGCTTCTAATTCGTATTTTAATTTTGAATATTATTGAGTTAGGTATATGTATTGAGGTTTAGCTCAGTCCTTTAACTTGCCAGTACCGGTATCTTACCCTCCAAAAAAAAAAAAACAAAGCAAAGGGAAAGTTATGTCTACATATTAAAATGGGTGGTTCCATTCCCAACGTTTTCGAAATGATAATTAATCACAAAAGGATACGAAATATACTGCGAGAAATAATAGCGATGCTTCATCGAGTAATGCAAATATAAACAGCAAAGCATCCGTTCCCATTTTTCTCCAGTTATCTTTTACTATAAACTAGAATTGCACATCTATTAGACATTAGATATTCATTTAATAAGAGACCGGGGAAAACTTTAAAACTATGTAACTAACAGTATTTTAAAATATAATATTTATTTTAACTTAATAAAACAGGATATTATGTTCACTATTAAAACCTCTCGATTACTAACAATTTGTACGAAAACGGAAAAAAACACAAACGAATATTGAACTTTGAAGCATGAATCAATTCATTAGACTGCACGGATCTCAAAACGTTAAAGAACTGCAAAGGGAGTTAACATTTTCTTTTTTTTTTCGGTTTTTAGTGTTAAGAAAATGGTATACAATTATTTTGAAATTGGGCTTTTCAAAAAAAAATATCTAATTAATCCACGCATTGAATATTCATTTCTTTATGATTCTACTTTGAATATTTAATAAAAAGTTAGCCTCTAAAGTTATTTCACTTGTCTGGATGAAAGAGACTTTTGTTTAGAAGGAAGACAACTCCAAAAGAAAATACTTTCGTCAACAAAAAATAGATATTCTTAATCTTATGACTGTAAAATAAAACATTGCTGGGCAAACATTACCATGGATCCTATGTTTTTGGCATACAGTTACTTCAGAAGGCGAAAATACCAGAAATGTGATGAAATATGTTCACAGCTACTAGAGAAAAATCCCTATGACCAGGTATATTAGTAATATTACTAGTTATTATAATAACGGATTTGTCAGAGATGGATCTAAGATATCAATTTACGTTACTTGAAGTAACTATAATATTACATACATTATTAATTATTAGGCCTACTCACTGGCCGGCCTAATAATATAGTATTAATATTATTATAGTAATAATAATAATAAGTTTTTAGTTTAGGCTTGTTTCTGTCCAAAATACTAATAACCTACCCAAAGTCTAATCAAAAAAAGAAAAAATTCTGGAAAACCTGCATCACTAAAAGTATTAAATGGCAACGTTTTGGTTGGATTCTATTGCAGTATTAAATAATGACAATTTATTGATGGCAAAGGTAAATTATTTCATAAATTCAATGAAAATTGAATATAAACATCCCAGTTTAGCAGCTATGTCGGGTTTAATAATTAATTCTTTTAATTTTGATGCCTATCTATAGCTACTATAGTCTCTTTCTGCTGTATGTTCTTACTCCATATTTTCATATGTTTACTTTATATTTTCATTTCATTGCCATTTTTTTCATTGTATCAACCCAATTCCCAATGGTACACGTATATCTCATTATATTTTCATTTTATAATTATCACCTTATCCCAATATATTATTCCATGTAAAATATGTTTTTTGTATGCAAGTATATTGATGCACAGGAATCTGACCCTCTATCAGTATATGCATACACCACATATAACTAGATAATATACTGTTAAAAATACATTCCCTTCTGCTAATCGGCTTGGCAGAAATTAAAATCTACATGAGGTAACGCACAAATTTATGTAACTTGGTAATATATGACAAAACAAAAGTTATTTTAGCAGGAGGGACATTTATTGCCTTGCTTAGCCCAATTACAATCAAATTTTTTCAAAAATTCTGATTTTGTTTCACCTTCTTACCTAGTCCAGCTCTGAACGTTAGTCTCATTACACCTGCCTGTACGTCCAGGGAACTTGTGATTGAATCCTTGTCGAAAAAGGGTCGCCCCAGTCAATTTTTACTGTGCAACTTTTTACTGCTAAACGGTCACGTGTCATTCCCTGTTAACGCCTGACCAATGTAAATGAACATCTTAGTGAGAAAATAAGACCTTGCTTACTTCGCTAGAACCAGTATGGTCAGGCGTTCACAGGGAATGACACGCGACCGTTTAGCATTAAAAAGTTGCCCAGTAAAATTGACTGGGGCGACCCATTTTTTCGACAAGGATTCAATCACAAGTTCCCTGGACGTACAGGCGAGCGTAATGAGACTGACGTTCAGAACTGGACTACTGCTTACCCAGACTAATCTCTCACCACGAAGGCCCTAGGTTCTCACCTTTCATGTGTGGCGATTGTAGAGTTGATCAGATGGGACTAAAATTCAAGTTCATCTGTGTACATTTGCAAGAGAGTAAAAGAACCCTTGTCTGAAATGATGCTGAAATGATGCTGCCTGGGCAAAATTTCCTTCCACCAAGTGACATTGCACACATAACCATTAAAAGGTAAATTATCTCAAAATGGCTGAAGGTGTTGACAATTTGTTAAACCCAATTTAAATAATGTTGCAGTCAGCATGGGCATTAAAGACAAGAGCCCTAACAGGTCAAGTATATGTCGATGAAGTAGATGTAGATGAAGAAGGTATAGCAGAAATGGTTATGGATGACAATGCTATAGCTACTGTAGCGCGTCCTGGAACTTCTTTAAGAAAACCTGGCACAGGTCAAGGACTACCTAGTCAAGGTGTAAGGTAAGTTTCGCAAATTTTATTCAATACATAGATTTCATTAGTAACATTATACAAAATGAAACACAAAAACTTTAAAAGATTGGGATAATAATAATATCCATTTAATTTGAGTTACAAACTGTGTGAAAGAGAAATGGGGCTAAATTTGGGTTACAAAATGTATGAGAGACCCTACTCCTAGGATATAAAAATTATAATTTACATAGATAATAGACCTTATGATTTGATGTGTGCATTATAGGAAGACAAGAGTTTGGATAAATCCCTTTGTGTAGAATGAAAATGATACATATTCTAAAGATGCTTTCTCGCGTACAAACTTTGTGATTTGTCGATATATTTGGATAAAATACATTTTCAAACTAAATGATATATCAAAAATTTATTTCAAAAGCCTCTTAAAACTTTGTTTTTGTGGGGAGATACCACAAACTATAAATAAACAATTCTGTCAACTCAATTAGACAATATAAATTTTTGATTGTTAAAATATTTACATGTCATCATCTACTTTACTGTACCTTTACTTTTTCAGACCAGTTACCAATTCAGGTCGTCCTGTTAGTGGGTTTGTACGTCCAGGTACACAGTCTGGTCGGCCTGGTACTATGGAACAAGCCATCAGGACACCCCGTACAGCACACACAGCAAGACCTGTTACAAGTGCTTCTGGAAGATTTGTAAGACTTGGGACAGTAAGTTCATTCAGTTCATATATGTCAATCCAAAATCAGAAACCTTTTTTCTCACGCTGGAATTGGATTGAATTTCTGATATTGATTTTACAACAGACTTTAGTTTATCACTCTAAAGCAAATCCAATGCATCTTATTATTAGGTTTTTTTTCATATTAATCTAATAATAGGATCATTCACATGTTTGAATATTGAAAAAGTCATGGATTTATTGTATATTCCACTCTTAGATGTAATGTAATACTATTCCACCTCTAAAACAACTATTGAGTGGTAGAATCGTACAAAGAACAGTTTCTAGTCATTTGGATTGGACGACGAACAGAGGTCCTGTGTACACATTAATGTGCATTGAAAAAAACCCTTACTTATTGACATTTGTATTTCAATGAAGACTAGGCAGAAAGGCAGATATCTTGGCAAACATAGCACACTGTATGTTGTATGCCTGTCTTCATTAGTCCTAAAAAAGTAGAATGTTAAACTCCGTTGATTTCTAAGAAAGAAACCCAAATTTGTGTGTGAACAAATATTTAAAAAAAATATTTTACTTGTATTTATAAAATTTTAATTATTTCAGGCTTCCATGTTGTCTACACCTGATGGACCATTCATTAATCTAGCGAGATTAAATTTCTCAAAATATGCTGCCAGACCAAATTTAGCTAAAGCTTTGTTTGAGTATATATTTCATCATGAAAATGATGTCAGAAATGTTAGTAAATATAATTTTACTTTTTTAGTTATCTTGAGATTTCAATTTAATGCTGCTGATCATCAGATCATATTTCATGTTTCACTATATAATTTTTCACAGGTTAATCTTTGCTAAAATGTACTCAAATAGATTATTTATCATTTAATTTAGAAAACAAAACAAAAAGATCAAGTATAGATAATCTCCCTTTTTGGATTCTATCGGACTAAAAAATGGGTTCCATTAAACTACTTTACCCAACGCTTATAAGTGGCGCTGGTTTATTGATTATCTGCAACTCTTCATATCTTGGTAAATACCATTTTTTCTTGACAGATATTCTTGGTAGGGACTCAACATTCATAGTGTGGTAGTTTTTAAGAGATTTAAATTCAGTCAAATGATGATCAGTGGCATTTAATGAAAATCATATATGAAACCTTAACAGGCACAGATTCTCAAACATTAATGTGAAAAATCTGTTACAGAATATGTAATAATCTATCTGTTGTTTAATATTTTTTTTTGCATGATACTTTTAGGCATTAGAATTAGCTTCATTGGCAACAGAGGCCTGTCAGTTTAAAGATTGGTGGTGGAAAGTTCAACTTGCTAAATGTTACTACAGGTAATCATTTGTTCATGATAAATGATGGAATATAACTTGTGCTGTAATATTGTCAATCCTTCCATCATTCTTCACAGTAGAAAACATTAAAACAGACAAATTTATCTTCAAACATATCTCTGTCCACAATTGATTAATGATGTCTTTGTCTTTCTATATTTATGCTCAAATTTAAAGATTAAATGAAGTAGATTGATTCAGTAGATGTTGAAACATGCATTAATATACTCACATGTACATATGACTAGTTTAGAAAAATTTGGAATCTATATCTCTTGTTAAATGCATTTGTCAGGCAATTGATATTTTTCCCAATCAATGTGAGTTTGGGACTTTGTAATGATGTAAATAGTGACATACCCATACAAGTTTTTACCTTTATTTTGAAAAGCATTATTTAGGCTCACATATTTTCAGTAATTTAGATGGGGAGAAAATGACTCCGTACTTAAGGATTAAATTATCTTCAGGGTTTTAATTTGTTGTGCATTGAATTACTTTTTGTCATCTTTGCAGGCTTGGTATGTTCCGAGAATCTGAATCACAATTAAAATCTGCTATCAAACAACAGGAGATGATTGATTCGTTTCTATATCTGGGTAAAGTTTACGTTCGACTAGATCAACCTCTTAGAGCTGTAGATATATATAAACAAGGCTTGGAAAAATTTCCAGGGGAAACAACTCTATTGACAGGAATAGCCAGAATACATGAGGTAATAGGATTCAAAATTAGATGAAATGAGATAGGTATCGAATGTCAGGTGTTATTATTATTGTAAATATTAATAAATAGAAAAAACTTGATATTTTGAAACTCAGCTTTTAATATGGAATCTGTCTTTACATGATTTAGGCCTGGTTTTAGAATCTGAACTGTCAAATATACAAAAATGCGGTCAACGTCAAATTACTATTTTTAATTGCCATGTTAATTAACTTTTTCTTAGAACAGGTTTTTAGTTTATAGATAAAAATTTGGGTGTCTTTTTTAGACAGTTGTGTCTGTCTTTTGTTTTGCTGTTCTCCTATTTTGCCTTTATCGATGAATTTTAACAAAGGATAGAAGAAGAACTGAATGCTTCTAAAAATTTATTGGAATAAACAGATGGCGGTATATGCAACTGCTTTCTTAGTTTTAAATAAATTCAAATTAAGTATATAAGTTTTTTGATAATTTTATATATCTTCTGTCTTGTAGGGTTTAAATGAAATGGATGATGCTGTGAAATTTTATAAAGATGTTTTACATTTTGATAATATGCATGTGGAGGCCATAGCTTGTATAGCAACACATCATTTCTATACAGATCAACCAGAAGTAGCTCTCAAATTCTACAGGTAATATTTTATCATTGACATACAGGCAACTCCATTAATGATAGATCATGGAGATTTTTAGGTGCGTGCGATCAAATCTTTATTAAACTGTATAACTTATATAGAGAATAATTGTGTGAAATATGTGTGGCAATGTGCCCTAGCTTTATTGATTACCACCATCCCCCCCCCCTCCACAACCCAACCCTGCAAATTAAATAAGTATCATGATACACCATTAACTGACTGGTCAGGTTGAAAAAATGATGTCAACAGTTCACCAGATCTGGCAATCACACGACATCTGTTAGCAAAAGTCAACACAATAGGATGAAAACTAAATGCCAAGCCCAGAAGTTACAATTGTCAATGTAAAAGGGTTATAAATATAGACTTTAGACTGAATAATAAAATTTACATTCATGTCAATGCTTAGGTATATCTTTGTGAAGCCCTGTGTAGTCAGTCTATAAAGCAGCTTTCTATTCAAGACTTTTACAATATCTCTAAGAATGGACCACATTAGTTTTATAAAAACAATTATGAAAATGTGTAAGATAAGCAGTGAGGCTTGCCCATAGATAAAATCCCATAACCCAAAAATTATTTTCTGAGTAATTTGTGTTCTATAACCATCTATGTGAATGAATTGAGTCTAAAAATTATTTTGGATTTATGTCCCTTGGATTGTTGCATTAAATGACCAATATTATCTTCTCTGATCTTAATTTCTGTGTAAAGGATATAGCGCTTCTTAACTCTCATGCATCAAGATATCCATATTTTGTGTAGCAGAAGTGAACTTTGAGCTGAAACTCTGCTCATTAAGTGCCAAACATTCCTTTCAGTTCACTTCATCTGACTTATCAATTTATCCCTTTGAACCTCATTGAAGAAAAAAAAAAGCAGACGGAACTGCATGACATAGCTGATGAGTGTTGAATCATATCCCTCTAGATAGATTGAAGGAAGTGTTTTTATTGTAGGTCATATTGCGTACATAGATAATATGTTTTTACATAATGTTGTTTGTTATTGTAATAAAATTAATATTTTGACAACCTAGATGGCCAAAGGTTGCAAATTATTTATGTTTTTAGTGATAGTTGGAAGATAAAAATTCTATTATGAACATTTTGATAGACATAATAATATTAATAAAAAACAAAACAAAAACAGAACAGATAGCTCAATTCGTGAAGACACCATGTTGTGATACTGATACTGACAGCAAAATGAAATTGAATATATTAACAGATTCTTAAAGGATGCATTATGTAACAAATAGTCTAACTCTGCCTATTGCAGGATTTTCTTTTGGCCTCAAATGTTTTATTGATTATTATTAAGACTTTTAATAATATAACAAACCTATAATCAACCCTCTAGATAATTGGATGGTCGAGATTTAAACTTCTGTCAGATATAAAAATTTAACAATAAAATGAACAATCAAAGTTAAGTTATGTATCAAGTACAATTGCTATGATAATGAACGACCTATGCTATATCTTCAAGCTATTGTTTTAGCTCAGAATAAAATTATTTGAATGAAATTTTCCACATATTCATTTTTCATTATCTATTTTTAAACTACTGGTATAATAGCAAGAAATTCCAGCTCTTTATTTAAATCTTACATAATGCATCTTTAAGAAACTGAAAGAATTTGTGACTCATTAGCCGGAAAATTTGTGACATTTATTGTGCATTTTATGTAATAACTAATAAGCACTGTTTATTGAAATAGAATAATTGATCAATTGTTTATTAATAAGTTATGTGTGACAGTAATCACATGCTCTCATAAATACCATCACCATGGGAGAAAAAGCTTATTTTCCCATGCTTTAGTTCTATAATATTACTGAAAAAAAAACCCATCCAATATTTCTTTGGACATGGTAAGCAATTCATTCACCCTACTGAAAAGGCTGATTCAGAGTATTTACTCTGATCTGATGGCTCTAAAGCAGCCTGCATTCTTGTACAAAAGAAAATTGGTGTTTACATACTGTTTGTATTTAGTTGAAATTAGTAGTTTCATTAGGTAATTAGTATTTCTAAGCACTGTCAAGTGAAATGCTTTCCCAGGTCCCCATGTTCACAAAGAATTCACAGACTTTCATTCATGAGAAATTGATTTAATCCATACTTTTTTATTTGATACATTAAAACAGCAAAAGTTTTATAAAGGGCTATATTTTAGTTAAAATAAGGCTATCAAATTTGAGTAAATTCTTAACTTAAGTCTGAGAATACTTTGCGAACCAGATTTTTATTTAAATAATTGCGGGGGTGGGTGGCCGAATGGTTAGCGTGCGCATGTTGTATCATAAGGCCTGCTATTGAGTCAACTGGCGTGGTTTCGAATCCCCGGTTGTACGTGGCAAGGAGTGGGGTCACCTGTCCAACCTCGTGGGTTTTCTCCAGGTACTCCGGTTTCCTCCCACTGCTAAAGACCCCTATGCACAGGCGAATTATTGAAATAAAATTAAACCATATGTTAGTCCCAAAATGACCTAGTTTGTATGGAGTGGACGTAAAACCCCATTTCTAAAGCTAGATTCTATTTAGATAATTAATGCTAGATCAATAATCATTAAATCTCAAAATTAATGTGGGTTGTAGGTTTGTTAATGTCCAAATCAAGATTTGACTTTATTCCGGTTGATACAGCTGGTAAAGGCTGTGTTTCATTTCATATGAAAAATGAATGGTATGTGTCTTTGTTAATTAATAGTTGAGTTATTATTAAGAGGTGGGACCAACAACAATAAGTCTTTGTGTATTGTAAATAATAGGCAAATGTCAGAAAAATACGGACATAATGTTGGGTCAAATTCACCCCTTAATCCATTTATAACTATATCATCTGTTTTTGAGAGAATGGAAAGTTCTTTGTAGAAAATGTTTTTTGTGAATTATGAGACAATGAAAAATTGGCTAAAAATAGAAATTGAACTGTACCAATATAATAGAACTAGAAGTCAGCGAATTAATAACAATAGCTCAAATCAGCTGTAAATTATAAAAGAAAGAGTATAGAGGGTGGGAGGTTAAAAGTTCTTGCTTTATCCTCAGGGTTCTGTCATCTCATTAAGATCGACACTATATTGGATTCAAGTTAATAAGGAACAAGCCTATCTAAAATAGAACAAGTAATCTTATTGGTTGGATATATGTTTGTTATTAACAACAGTGCGTAATATTAAAAAATTTAGATATACCTTTACATATAATATACTCTTAAAAAAAAGAAAAGCATGGACATGGTGATAATTTGTTGTCGGTATACCCTTGTTGTACTACCTCCTTTTTGCAACAGGAACTGCAACTCCTCGCTGAACCAAACTGTGGCCATACCCTGTGTGCCTGAACCCATTTAAATTGGATTTATCGGTGTCAGTATATTTCAAAGTAGCAGCTCTAACGGGAGGTCTGGCTTTTAATCCGATTTCACCTAGGCATCAGAGATCCTACGCCTTCCAGAAATTGCTACTGTGTCTTGGTGCAATCAAGCGGAAGAAAATTTTGGCAAAAAGTAGGACCATTCACAATTAATGACCCTACATTTAAGGCTAATCATGAATTTCTATTATCCTTACATAATGACATAAAAAAAACAAGTAAGAGTTATTGAAACAACAATCCTATTCATTTTAAAAAAAAAAAAAATGATGAAAAATAGGCCTTGCGTTGCTATTTTTGAACAGTACATGTGTATTTGTTTTTATATGCATTGTTTTGATTTTATATTTGATGAGCATATTTCCCTGGCTTTAATTGTGAGAAAGTGTGTCTGGGCCATTTGATTTATACAATGTGAAATGTGTTTACATGAAGAAACATGTTTATACAAAACTGATTCTGTTTCTCAAGTGATAAATAGAAACATTTTCAACAAGTTTTTCAGACTGTATCTTATGTGAAAATTTAAAGATACTTTATGTAAGATTTACATAAAGAGCTAACCATTCTTGCTATAATAGTTAGAAGAAAAAAGATAATGTAAAATAAATAATTTGAAAATTTCATTCAAATTACTCTGTTGCGAGCGGAGATATTAGCCTTTGAACGTCTTACAGGACGTATGCAATAATTTGAACCACTGTACTGGAAGCTTGAAGCTAAGTCTCGCTCCTCCATTTCTTAGCTTAAATGAAAGTATGCCTGAACTGTTCTCATCTATTTAATATCAGAGAAATCCGATGCCATCTAGAGACTGAGTTGAGGCCTGGAAAATTTAAATGTTGTCTAATTAATAATTTAGAAAACATTTCAGGCCTAAAGAATAGGTAGCTCTGGCATAATGCATGTTTAATTAGTTCTACTAGCAATTTGTGAACATTACTACAGGCACAATATTCCAGACTAAAAGGGAAAGCAGTTCTATGTTATGGCCATCTGAAGTTCTTATTTACTTATCTTAAAAGTGTCTGAGTGTCATTTGCTGGACAAACTACAAAAATTGTTCAATTCCGTTAAATTATATACAAACATATAAATTCAAAATTTGTTAACATTTAGCCATTTATTAGTATCCTCTGCAGATGATATTAACAGGATATGGTCAAAACCATTTACATATTTCAAAAATTTGTTGGACTAATGGACTGAACTGGTAATAAATATTTCTAAGAGGTGGAGAATGTCTGCCAGAATGTTGGCAGACATTCCTTACTGTAATTATCATTATCTTGTGACATTACATCTGATTTAAGGGTTATCTCAATAACCCCGTTTACATTACAAATTTTAAGCGTGCCAGGTACCGTTCCTGGTACGGCACAGTTAACTTTTTTGTAGTGTAAACGGGTAAAACACAAGCGTGCCGTACCGAGTACCGTGCCAATCTGGCCCACTGAAGTTAAGTGGTCTCGGAACCGTACTAAGAACGGCTCACTTCAAATTTTCGTAGTGTAAACGCTAACCGGTCTGAGTATGATTACTGCACATGCGCCAAATGAACCTTGACCCTTTTTCCCTGCAAACCTTGACAGTTCTGTAATCAGTTCTGTCAAAATGGCTGCTCAAACTAAATCAGTCATCATAATTGTTTTCATCTGGGTAATTTGTACAGGGGCTGAAATTAACTTAACTGTGAAGAGTTCCACATTTGGCACGCTTGGCACGGTTCTGAGACCAGTTATTTTAGAGTAATGTAAACAGGTCCATTTCTTGAAATTTATCGCGGCCTGGTACCGTACCTAGTACGGCACGCTTATCGCGTCCAAATGTTAACGGGGCTATATATGCTGTATTAAAACATGGAAGAATCCTCACCATGTCAGTGTGATCATTTTTCACAGTGTAATAAGTCGGAATAATCTTGGGGGAAATGATGTTTATATTCTTGGTCTATGGTATTATGGGTTATGACTGGCATATTAATGATAGAAACAAGATAAGCCAAGGGATTGGGAGATGAATTGATGACTTCTGTTTAAGCAAAACAAACAGTACTTGAATAGTATATCACCCAGAAGTGGATAATAAGATGGTCACTAACTAGCCATCAGCTATAAATCACTGGCCATGTCATGGATGTCCTGATTGTATAGGGGGTCATTCTGAGGACATTCTCATTGTTATATTAAGCGAGTGTAATAAAAGATAACAGTATTGAATGCATACCAGAAAAAGAGTTTCTTTCTGGCCACGAGACCATAAATTCTTACCTGATATAGATAGCTACTATGGGGGTTTTATCAACTAATATATGGTTGCTTAAGGGATTTTTACACTCTGTTGAAAAAATTAAAGGAAATCCATTAGCTATATAAAGTAGATATAGTTGAATCATGTCAGCCCATTAACAGCTTATCATCATACTGTTTAACAGTTTATAGAAGTCGTGAAAGAATGCTGATGTGATTAATTTAAGCTCTTTTGAATAGTTTATAATGGAGAGAGGAAACTGGCTATTTGATAAGGATAGCTTGTAGGTATTGCCACTTAACAGCAGATAAGATTGTGCTTAAGACACTCTGTATCTCTTTAAAACAGTGAAGAGGTTTTTTTTCTGTCATAACTTTCAAAGGATCTGCCTAAATATATTTTATTGATCAAAACTGGTTAATTTCAAATAAAAGACTCCTGTATTCTTGGTTCGATAGGTGGTCAGTAATAAGGTTACAAATTCCTGTATCATACAGCATGCCATTGAGTGAACTGGCGTGGTTTTGAATCCCTGGTTGTACGTGTCAAGGAGTAGGGTCACCTGTCCAACCTCATGGGTTTTCTATGGGTACTCCGGTTTCCTCCCACTGCTAAAGACCCCTACGCGCAAGCGAATTATTGAAATAAAATTAAACCATATATTAGTCCTGAAATTGACCAAGTTTGTATCGAGTGGAGGTTAAACCCCATTCCTCTCTCTATCTCTCTGCAGTGGGCCTAAGCACATGGATAACTATGTCTACATACTTGCCTTAATTACAGTGCCAAGCAGTCATCAAGATTATCAAGTCATTTGTACAACTGAACAGTTGATTTTTTACATAAAAACCAAATTTTATATCTGTCTTTTTTCATCTGAAACTTTAAGATACGGTAATTTGGTTATTCCTTCAGTTTGGCATTTTATTTGCATACTTAAAGCCACCTTTATACTCTCTTGAAGCCAAAACTTCCCTTTAAGATACAAAAGAATTAAAAGATAACAATGGTCCGTCCATCAAGTAAATCGCCAAATGCCTGGCATCATTACAATCATCGTCACATTATGTATATTGGAAAAATGGAAGAGATTCAGACTAAAACGTTGAAGTAAATGTTCGTCATTAGATGTTCGATAAAGAAAATGCTGAGATATACAAAAAATATTGTACCCATTTCATCAAGTATTCTATTATTCATAAGTCCCGTTATTATGGCCAGTTCTCTTATTGATTTGTTTTATGTGTCTCAAGCTAGACACCATTATCTTAAACTTATCTATTTTATGCTTTAATACAGAAATTAATGTTGTCTGTCTGTTAGATAACTCTGTTTAATGTATTTCACTTCTGACACTTATTATTGGGTCTGCTAATTTATACTAATGATCTCACTTTAAAAAAATTTTTGTTAAAGTTAAGGTTTAATATGGAATGACAACAATTATTTTTTCTTGTCTTGTTTCATGACACCTGACTCTCAAAGTTTAAGATTATGTGGAAATTCAAACCCTTAGGGGTCAGTTTCTGCTTCCACCCCAGGTCACAGACAAATGTTTGCTAAGAAAAATGTAGCAACGGTGCCAATGATGATTGATAGGGAATAAAGGAAAGAGTGCACTAAAGGAAAATGTAGCAACGGTGCCAATGATGATTGATAGGGAATAAAGGAAAGAGTGCACTAAAGGAAATCACAGCCTTGATCCAAACATAGATAATCTCAGCTAACATCCAATATTTTTTTTAAAAAATTCATAAGAAGCAATTATCTTATTATATGTCTACTCTATACTATGTGTGATCCATGATTTTAACCTAATCGATCATGTGATGTTAGGAATACCTTTAAAACTTTTTGAATAACAACTTGATTATCAGGAATGGTCATTCAACCCACAAACTAGGTTGAAGCTATCAGATTGTTAAAAAAAAATCTAATTTCAACCAATCATGTTGAGCTGATAACCAGACTGATAGTGAATATGAAATCTTTATATGAAAAAATTTAAATGAGCCCCAAGTGATTTCTGGATTTAAATTCCAGTTTCGGTATAAAAATTTCTACAAGAACTTTGTGTTTCTTACTGTGGTTAAAACAATCGAAATTTTAAGCAAGTAAGTCAAAGTAACCCAACTTGCACCATAGATCATTTATTATTTCTATAAACTTCTAACATGCCTTAACACAGTTTTAGATATTTATGTTTATGTTTATATTTGGGTGTTACTGTTATTCTCATGCCGATAACAAAATATTACACTCTTTAGCATGACACAAATTCCTTTAAAAGGTCGAAACTAACCGCAAATTCTTATGCATTCAATGCACATGTTTAAGCCATTAAAGTATAACATTTTCCCATCTTTTGACTTTCAATGATTCTTTTATCGCGGCTATTTGAGCTCTAAGAAATCAGAAAATTAAATGTTAAATCTAATCTGAAATGTTTTAGAGCTGATAAATTTATTAAAAAGTTTTTATCATATTACTACTGTGGAATTTACAGGCAGATTAGGGTTATATAATGATGTCCTGTGAATATGTTCAAGGACTTGCTTGTATTGAAGAAAGAGGGTTTGGGTGGTCGAATGGTTTGTGTGTGCTGACATTATAATGACCATCATTGAGTTAAGTGGCATGGTTTCGATTTCACTTTTGACTTGCAGAGACAAGGACTAGGGTGTCACCTGTCCAACCTTATGGGTTTTCTCCAGGTCCTCCGGTTTCCTCATACAGCTAAAGACCCTTATGCTGAAGCGAATTATTGAAATAAAGTTGATGATGCAGTGGTTAATGAGCTTGTTATGCTCATAACGATTGCTTTAGGAATATAGAGAACTAGCTGCTTGTCTTTTAATTTCATGATTGATTTTGGTTCTTAATCCTCCCTGTTTCTGTACACATATTGACTTTCATCCTATCTCGAATTCAAATATAGTTGTTCAAATTAGAAACACCATACATTGTTCTTGCAGTACCATCAACAATACAGTATAGATTAACAGCGAATGGATGAATCTGTACATTCGATTACCAATTGTTTTAAATGTTTTCTCAGTCAACATCAAGGTCAATGTCTTTAGGATTGCTACTTCTGCAGGAAATTGAGCGTCAAGACATTTGATAAACAGACGGGCTTTTGTTGATCTTTAGTGGCTTATGGTCTCTTATTGTCTTCCATGTCTGTTTTTCTTCATTATCGGACAAGTTCAATCATAACAGTAAATCTACTTGCTACTGACTATATAAATGGCTACTAATTATATAGCTGTGACAATTTAATATGCTTTTACATGAGTTAATGTATCTAAGATGTTTTCTTAATGTCACTATATGACAGGCTCCATTTATCAGCTACTTGCTACATGATTTGTCAGTATGTACAAACAATACCATGTTTGGTCTCAGCCTTTCTAATTTCTCATTATTTAGCGAAAAGACCGACCACAAATTCTTGTTAAAGATACATTCCCACAAAAGTATTTATCAGGTGATCGAAAAGTATGACAGTTTTTGTATATATGGAAAGTAGAGACACCCAGTCTTACTAGAAAAATTCTGAATTCCCTGAAAAACATCCACAGGACAAAACTCAAAGGGTGTCACTTATTGTCATCCTGGCGATTTAGGACTGTCTGTTCGAGTGACGTCAAAGATTGCACGGATAGATTGTCTGATCTTTTTTCATGAGAGAGCTCTTATTTAATATATATATATATTGATAAACATGTAGTGAGCGGCTGTGGAAAAATTCTGAGATTGAACTGAAAAAAAAAGAAGTGGGCAGGATATAACCCAAGAATTGATGTTTATGGTAATGGACACGATTAAAGACAACAACATCTCTTATATGCAATAAATTCTCCTTCTATGTGACAGTCTCCGCGACTGCCAAGTCATGTGACACAAACATGATTTCCTTAAATAGGTTTTTTTTTTAAAGCTTGGGATATTTCCTCACAAATGCAATGTTTTGAAAGGCATTTGAAGCAAATTATTGACAGATTAATTAATTTGAATATGTTTTGAGTCCACATTTGTACATATTATAGGAAGGCATCTTTGATTCACAGAATGGCTACAAGATAAAACTTACTGAAATTCTACCACCATTTATGAAATGAGTCCAAACAGTTTCAGATTACCCTACATGGCTTAGAAGTAAACCACAGTAAAACCTCAAAAGCTTTTATGTCTCCATTGACAACATATTCCATTTCATCAAGCGCTATATAGGTCCTTCCCTATTGTAGTTTTTTCAGTATAAGATGGAAATTTTGCCCAGACAGTGGCATTTTTGTCTTCTTTTTTTTATCAAATTCCAACTTTCAATGGTTCTGACAAGGGTAAACCAGATTGTAAAATCCAGAGGAACTTTCTGGTCCAACACCAGTATCAATTGCCATACTCCCAGATTGTAATATGAATTGATTCTAATAAGGGCATATGAATTACGATGATCTGATGGCAATTTTTTCTACTATTTGGCATACCTTCAAATTAAGATTTAATGGATTAATTTTTTTCTACTTTCAGGCGATTATTACAAATGGGTGTTTATAATACAGAATTGTTTAATAATCTTGGTCTATGTTGTTTTTATGCCCAGCAGTATGACATGACGTTAACATGTTTTGAAAGAGCTCTATCATTGGCTGATGACACAACGTCCGGTGATGTCTGGTTCAATATTGGCCATGTTGCTTTAGTAAGTAGTATCGGACATTGTGAAAAATACAAAATGTCAACTTTTTTTTCATGTGTTAAAATACAGGAATTTAAAATTTTTTTTTACATGTGTTGAAATCCAAAATGTTAAAGATACATTATTGGAGAGCAAAAACTGACTTTTGTCGGTCTTCCTTTGGGCCTCAGATGTCAAAGAAATTAGAAATTAAATCTTTATTTAAACAACAAGCCAAAAATCAACTCTGTATACCCACGGATGGCTTGGATGGGGCTCGTATTTAAACAGGATTTTGTTGATTAATTTAATCACAATGGCGTCGTGGGCAGAGATTCTTCGTGACGTTGACATCATAATACATCCGGAAATTAGCAGCCCATCACACTGCCTTCCCTGTCGTTATTATATGCGTTTCAGTAAAATTATGGAAATTGATAAACATCACAGCTTACATCACCCCAGTTTAATTACAACCCCATCAGATCACTGTTTTCTATTCGTCTGCTTAGGGAGTCACTTAGGCCCGCCTGAAGTACAAAAGAGTACACGCAGGCAACGCATGAAGTCGGCTATTTATTATAATTTATTTACAATACTGCCTCGTTGATTTGGTCCATTCCTTTCAAATTTTAAAATCCTGTCGCAGACTTTCTCTTCTTATCTATATATTAAAAGTCTTAATTCTAATTTGTAGTAAATAATAAATGTAATACGAATTGAATTGCAGTCCTGTCTCAAACCAAATACGCTAACGGTACCACAGTCATTGTAAACATTACTTGATAATCGAGACTATGTAGGTGGAGTTAACGCTTGCCAATCAACGATCGGCCAAATTCGAAAAAGGGTGTCGATGCAGTTAACTACCATTTCTAGTGAAAAATTATAGTGGTAATAACTTTGTTCAGAATAAAGTAATATGACTGAAATTTTCAATATATTATTGTTTCATCATCTATTTTTGAACTGTTATAGCAAGAATGGCTAACTCCTTATAAAAATCTCCCATAATGTAACTTTAATCAAAATTTGCATGTGTTGAAATACAAAATGTATGTGTGAAGATACTAATGTCCTTTTGAAACAACCATATATTTATAGCCATCTTTTCATATATGCCCACATTTTCATGCAAACGTATATTGCCCATATGTCCCGATTTTGTTTGTGGACACCATACAGGTCAAAATTTTTATGAGATTTTGACGTAACTTCAAATATAGGTTTATCTTGCATTTATATTGACATGTACCGGTATTAGACAAAAACTTCATAGATTATGGTTCTTGATTGTACAAAATATGTAGTTTTTAGCTGTAGAGGTCACAGTTTTGATGAAACTTAAAATGTATGGTTATATCACAAAGTTCTTTGTTCCTTCCCATATTCGTGCCTATTTGTGTAACTTCCTGGATTATGACCCTTGATTGTACAAAAAATCACATTATTTTTTTTTGTTCGTTCTCTGTCCATCTCTTGCAAAATGTGGGTGTACCTTGCATGGCAACCGCTTGTCATTATCTGTTTTTTAACTTTTACACTTGGAACTGTAAGCTCTTTATCTAACCTTACCTAATGCTGCTTTAAGTTTTGATATTACATGTATTTGATATAGGTTTGCAGAACGGTAGGACATTAAAGCCCCAATAACACTCTTGTTGTAACTGAAAAATATGTCCCAATCTTCATTCTGGTCAACAAATCATATTAATTTACAATATTCCAATTAATTGATGATATAAATTTCATCTTAACACACCTAATTTAAAAAATTGGAAAAATTCAACCAATTGATTTGAAAAGTCTAACGTAAACCTTTTCAAATGTGACTTGAATTTTAAAATATTTTCGAACCCTCTGGAAAAATAAAATAGGTTGTAATGGATAATTGACACAACAGGTAGGACATTTAAACATATAGTACTTAGAATAAGGGTATTATTTATTTTCTGGAGCTACCAAGCCAGCAAGAATGTTATTGTCCCTTTAAAGCACATAGCATTTCATTTCGTAAATATGAGTAATACAATAACCTATGATTATTTTCTGTGTATAATAATATTTGATATACACAAGTCTTTCTGACTCAGGAAATCACAGAAATATTTGTCAGATGTGTAAATAAAAATCTTTCTTTCAAATTAAATTTAGGTAGAGTGTCACCCTTTTTCACTATTAGTCACTTTGTACAAGTTAATACAGATCTGCTACTGTCCCATGCAGATATGAAAGCTTTCATATTCACAGTCACTTCCTGTCACATATCATGGGTCATATAAATAATCCGAACAAGAAAAAATAAATCATTAAAATCGGTCACAATCTAGTGAAGTTAGTGTGATATTAATGTGATTTTTCACTCGTAAACAACTTTGTCGGCACGAAAAACATCAAAGGTGAAAATCGAATTTTTGAAATAGTCAAATACCAAAAGTTCGACCTGTATCCCGGCTATCCTGAAATGTATTCATTTCAGACATAAGAAACGCATTGAACAAACTATGCCCTACTGTGTTTGTTTAAAAGCCCATAAATGTCGATTTTTCTCTATGTTTCATATTCACTTCAAAATGGCGACCATCAGTTGACATAAATTAAAATTCTGCTCTGAACGTTTTTTAGGCTTTCCTTCAAGGATTCAGAAAATATAACTCCCGTGTCTGTAAGTGCAATATCAAAAAAGTTCTATTGTTTTTTCACGTTTCAAGATGGTGGCACTTCCGGTTCGATCGAAAATCTCCATATTTTGTGTACGAATCAGTAATTACTTGCCTAGTATCAAAAAAAAAAATTAGGTCATTCTGACCTATATTTCGACGATTTTTTTTGAAAACTTTGATCCTTAATTTCAACAAGGGGAGATAATTTAGAAAATTTCTAATCATATTTTTGAAGTCGCATAGGTAAGATCTACTTACATACAAAATTTCATGAAAATCGTACAACTATTAAAGAAATTGTCAAATTGGTCATAACTTCCGGTTCGAAATCACAGCAATGAATTTTCGAAATTCAAAAATCTGAAACTGCAGATGAAATTGGTTTTTTACAAGGTACTCAAAGAAAAATGAATTAGTAAAATAGGTCAATAAATAACAAAGTTACGACTATGCATTGTCAGTTTTTTCGTTCGTAAAATTCGGTGATTTCGAATGCTTAAAACATTTTGAAAATATATTTAAACAATACTCACCACCCATTTTTTTTTGGGGGGGGGGGTGGTAGGTCAAAGTTTCAGAAAGATACTATGGTTAGATTATGAGAAATCCGATTTGCAGGAAACACACACAAAAAACAGAAACAATAAGCTTTCACAGGAAATATGAAAGCTTAATAAATGGCGTTTAACAATCATTTTACTGCTCTGCTCCTAAACTAGGCTAACCGTACACTGTGTCAAATGATCTTTTTTTATGTGCACACCAATGTATACGGGACCTCAATTTTTTTTCGTCCCAACCAAACGACTAGACATCTGTGCTTGTCAGGCCCTCCATCCTGCTCCATTGACTAGGGTAATCAACATCGGAAAATTCTGATGAACTTTCTCGGTCAATGCAGGGATCGATTATGCGATCTCCAGACTAGTGAGTCAGCGTCTTACCCACTTAACCACCGTGGCTCCCAAATAAGACGTAGTGTGCAGTGTTTCAACATCACCAACAGACTTATCCAGGCCAATAGTGACGGGGGTGGGGGGGAGGGGGACCCTAAAAAAAAAAAATTAGCGCCCCCCCCCCCAAATATTCACCAACAATAATGATTTATTAGGAGTGTTCTTAGCCGGCCACATCGTCAGCCCCTCCAAAAAATTCCGTAGGCCCACCAAATTTTATGAGGAGGCTACAGGCCCAAACTTATCCAGTTTATTTCATCGGCAAAACATATTCGAATCCAGTCAGTGTTAATGCCAACTTCGAACTGAATCTGTTAGATTTATATAAAACCCATGTGCATGTAGGTTCAGATAAATATTAGTCACTAGGCCAATATTTAAGTTTATTTATGATATCATGATATGGTTGATATGACAATTGGTATGAACAGGAAATTATAATCACAGTAATACTTAACATGTAACCCACATACAGAAACTGTAATTACTCTAACCTATTAACCATTATTTAGTCTCTAATTATTTACTTAAACCAATTTGAATAATAATTCAATTATATTCAATTAGCAGATTTATATATTTGAATGCACAGTTTGTTGTTTTTATATTGGTTGTTTTTACAAGTCTGGAATGAAATGGGGTTTAAAGGCTAGTCAACACAATAATTCAGTCATTTTGAGACTAATATATGATCATTTTCATTTCTGTGGTTATGTGTCCAATGTGAGGTGAAAGATATTGAGGTCCAGCAAGAGGCGATTTGCTACTCTTTCAAGGTCCACCTTTA
This sequence comes from Patella depressa, assembly GCA_948474765.1. NCBI lineage: Eukaryota > Metazoa > Mollusca > Gastropoda > Patellidae > Patella > Patella depressa. The sequence goes on from OX419719.1 coordinate 56,095,714, forward strand.
AAGGTATCTTTTAGATGCACTCTGATTTGTACACAGTGGAAATCGGGTCTTTTGATATAACTATAAGACTAGCCACACTTTCCCTGAGTGCCTGATGCACCATCCCTACAAATAAGAACTGGGTGACATTGTCTGGGCAAAATTTCCTTCAAAGCTTACGGAATGGCCCATGGTTGAAGCAGAAGACCAAGACATTTAACCCATTTTATTTCCATCCGTCTTGCTTTTCTCTTTGAAAACAATTACAATTGAAGTCTGTAATCATTTTGTAAGAGATGGTCACCAAAACTATCACATTCCTTGCTTGAGCCCACTTTCCTTTGAAGACACTCCTGTACTATTCTAATAAAAATAGGATTGCTTTCATGTCTCTACATTACATTGATAAAGTTTTATTCCATTTCAATTATAATATAGAAACGAAATGGAAAACCCAAGATAACCGGTAACCTAATGTGTGGCTCATAAATTTCCACATCTAGATTCTATCTTTCTCGTATTTCTCTAAAAATTTCAAATTATGAGATGGTATTTTGATAAAAAAGAATACTAGAGATATACATTTTTAAAGTAAAATAAAGCATATCACATTACATAATTACCTATCTTTTTGACATAAAATGAAAGTAGACTAATCTCCTCAATTACATACAATTATTTGGGATTCTGTTATGTGGGCTGGTTTTGAACTTTAAAAAGTTTCACTTCATTCAAGTCCTAAGTCTAATCAAACAAATTAAAAACTTTGACATCAGTGTTCCCATTCATGACACATATAACTATTGGAGTATCAATTTTGTAAATGGTGTCACCCAAAAACCTTTGTAAATAGGTCAACTATTTCATCTCATTAATCCTCTGAAATTACAGTTTAAGCCAACATGTGATATTCAGGAGATTTGTATCTTTTTGGATTACTTTGTCAAAATGTATTATAAAACATTAGATACGTATTACCAGAGACGTAGAAACTAGAAATTATTTATTTCACTCTACACTATCGTTTATCTTCTCTGAATAATGTCTTAATCTTGATAACAACTGAGCTTACTCTAAGCAAATGATGATGTACTTTTACCTGTGGCTATTTAGCCCTGAAACTGATCTTTTGTTGATAATATGTATGGCATTGCCAGTTTGTAACAATATCAAATAACCATGTTAAAAACCAGAAAAAATTTAAATCCTGTTTTCAAAGAAGCTGTACTTCTTAAAGAGGAGTGGTGTGACTAATTGGTCAAATGTGTACACTTTAGATCACAAGGTATATCTTCACTGCCATTGTGGTGGATTCTGTCTATATAAGAAGTATGGTTGCCTTGCTAACCTCATGGGTTTTCTCTGGGTTCTCTGGTTTTGTCCCACTGGTAAAATAAATGAAATGGAATGGGTTTTAATGGTCTACTGTTCTGCTTCTAAACTGGGTTAATGAAGACGGGCATATGCCATACAGTGTGCTATGAGGGAAATTTTGCCTGTACAGCGACACTGCAGCCTACTCTTATATCAAATTCCAACTGCCAAGGGATCTTTTACATGCATGCCAATGTGTAAACTGGATCTCGGTTTTCCGTCCCATCCTTGTCCGGCCCTCTGTCCTGCATCACTGACAAGGGGAAACCACACTGTACAATCTGAATGAACTTTCTTGGCCAATGGAGGAATCAAACTCCTGACCTCCAGGCTAGCGACCAGTGTCTTACCCATTTTTTCATGTGATCCCCCACTGTTAAAAGCCTCTTCCTGCATCACTGACAAGGGGAAACCACACTGTACAATCTGAATGAACTTTCTTGGCCAATGGAGGAATCAAACTCCTGACCTCCAGGCTAGCGACCAGTGTCTTACCCATTTTTTCATGTGATCCCCCACTGTTAAAAGCCTCTTCGCTTTAAAAATTATTTCTATAACATTACACTTGCTTATTTTATAAGTATTTTTTTGAGAAATGTAATGTCTCCAAACTGTGTATCATAGGTATGTTATTCATAATATATTCTAAAGTTAAACCCTTTCCTGGTGTCTCCATTTTCTTATTCCTGCTAAAGAGATCTTCTAACATGCGAAGGGCCAAAAAGATTCTCCTTTAATATCAAAATGATATGCTTATGTATAGTAGATACCATAATTCTTAACTTTCTTTCTTGAAAAAACCTCCTTTTGCTATTTTCAAAAATAATGTCTCAGTTCCATTTTTGAAAATAAAGGGTACCGTACTTGGAGGACTGAAAAAATTTTCGTAATGAAGATATAAACTTAGCATTATTTATACATTATTTTATTCTTCAGGGTATAGGAGATGTGAATTTAGCATATCAGTGTTTCCGTATGTCATTAGCAAGTAATAACGACCATGCTGAAGCCTATAACAATCTGGGTGTGTTAGAATTGAGAAGGGGGCACATCGAGGAGGTAAGTGAAAGGATTACAAATAGATTGGAAGCATGTCAATGTCGGCACCTGCTCACATATGACAAGTAATTCCGATTAAGATCACACTCATCCTTGTTATGATTTATTAATATGCATATGATTTATTCATTCAAACATAAATTTATTCCTTGTCCAGCTGTAAGGCTAAGAGCAAGAGTGATTCTAATTGGTTGGCTAATTTGTGTCTTTGTCCTTGATTGGAGATATTGATTGACATTTTGTCAATGATTGGTCATTTGATTGACACAAGTGTCATATCGTCAATGATTTTAAATTATTTTTACATTAACAAGTTGTTATATTATAGCCTATGGTGGGTAAAGGCTAATCAGCAGATATAAAAGGGACTGATTAATTCAGGGACTAAGGGAATATGTAGAAAACTTGACAAATGTGCATGATTGTAGGGAATTGTGCACTACAATAGTTATTTTTAATTTGCGTAGTATTCAAAGAAACTTACTAAGTACAATACCCTCTATTGTTTGGGTTTGGAAGGGACATATAATTAATGCGTAGAAAATCCTCTATTTGTTTGTAAATGTGTAACTCTGTACTGAAACAAATATCCTACCAATGCAGAACAATTGACGAGTTCAGTGCACTCCGGCCGATAAAGTGCTTATGAAACATTCAATTCTTTGTCAAATTCTTAATTGTTGTGTAAAATAATGTAAAAAGGCATTTACAGAATTTCTGAACCCCCAACAACTATGTGCTGCTCATTGGCTGGTGCTATTACATTTGATTGTGTGACAGAAGCGCTAGTACAACAAAGAATTATTTACCAGTGGGACACCCAAACTTCAAAATACTACACAAATATTAACAAATATCATTCAGATTGATGGAAAAACTATAAAAAATATAATAGTGTTTATTCATGCCACCGAACTCCCATAATTTAATATGTAGTCTATCTTTTAAAAGTCTTTTATTTTTAAAGTTTCTGTATTTTAAAACACATATAGACTATACTATAGATACCAGGTTCTATCCACCAGGAATCCCTGTTTAAATTCAGCAAAATTAGTTCAATGTTTGCTTGACAGATTCTGAAATTGCTTCCTAATTTTGTAGAATGTAATATGATTTTATAAATAAATCATTGTTATAGACATGAACAGATTTTGCTGTATCTATTATATTAAAGGAGTGTAGATATTATATATGGCTGTTGTATTTATTATGTGTTAGTTTATGTTACAATATAAGTAGGAGTAAACTATGAATATTTCTTCTGCATCTCTTCCTGATCAAGATTTTTGTCATTTTAAGTGGTATACCTACCCACCACCACCACCCCATGGTATTTCCTCTAGCCTCGCCATTCTTGTTGTTAATCTCCTACTCAAGACTTCAAGTGTTTTTCTCTATATTGACGTCTGCCTATAACCTATAACCTATACAACAGTTGATATTTTACCCAATAAGTGTCATACATATTAATAAGTAGGATCATATCATCTTGGATTCCACCACCGTTTGGTTGTATGGTACTATCATATGAATAACTAGACCCTATTTTTCTCATCAGCCCAACAGGCATTATCCTAGATTAGTGGAAACCGGACCTGTAAAATAACAATGATTCTTGTTATGTAAAGATACCGAACCAGGATTGTAGTTGTAGATTCAGTTCCTTTTCATGTGAAATTCACACTGACTCCATTCAAACAATACAAGTTACTTCCTAGTGGGTGGGAATAGGAACCAACCTTCAAAATCACAAAGACTCGTTTCTCATGACTGGATTATAACATAGTACGTCCTAGAGGATGTGACTCCACCTGTTTTACCACAGCCACAATGACACGTACCCCATAGTTCTGTAAACTCTTGAAATTAATATAAGTTAATTTCAAGTGGGAACCAACCTTAAAGATCATAAAGGTTAATGATTTTAACCCAGAATACACCCTAACCACATGACTACCTTCTTTTGTAGTAAAATTGTGTGTTTGTGGGTGAGGAGGCTTAATGGCCTTACACATGCACTTTAGATCATAATGTTAAGTAGGGTTGCTTGTCTAACCACATGGGTTTTCCCTAGGTCCTCTGGTTTCCTACCAGTGTTAAAGACTTCTCCACCTAAGCACATTATTGAAATGTAATTGTACCTTATACTAGTTCCAAAATGTTAAACCACATCTCTCTCTCTCTTTATCTCTTTCTCTCTCTCTCTTATGTTGTAAAATAAAGTACTGTTGATATAAAAAGGGGTTCAGAGTCATTGAATACAAAATGACAAAGTAGTAGTAGTAGTAGTAGTAGTAGTAATAGTAGTAGTTGTAGTAGTAATGGTAGTAGTAGTAATATGTTAAGTGTTAACATTTGAAAATAATAGCAGGTTCTCTAGGTGTGCTGTATATCAGTATATTGTATTGTTTTAGTAGAATTAGTAGATAGACCAGTATTAGAACAATAATATCTACAGGGCATGTTTTCTACTATTTATTTAGTAAAAGGAAATAATTAAATCTAATGGTGACCATACACCAACTTAGTGAATACAGCTGTCTATCTAACAAATGGTAACTTGTCACTATTATAATTTACTAAATGCCAAGGGTTATCCAGTAAATATTATAATTGATTTTGAATTAATCTCAATATATTTCCACAGTTTGGACGACCAATTCTATGTGGCATAATTTAGGTGATTTGTTTCATCAGAGTAATAAATATTCAGTGATGCTGGACGTGCAGCACATCAAACAAGGTATCTTATTTTGAGACATGTAAAAAGTCGCAAATACATTTACAGATGAAAGTTATAAAGAATAATTGAAAATGTGTACAAACTGAATTGTACCGTCTGCCGTGGTGGTAGCTCTGTGAGTAAGTTGTTGGCTCGTTAACCTAGAGGCTCTGTGTTCGATACTTGTGGTGTGCAAACACGATTATGGCCAAATGTACCATTTGTCTTTTATTTGCCTCAAAAATGCCTAAAATATACAGGAATGTTGTAATTGAGGCTAAGTTAACACAGTACTATATGAAAATGAAATGAATTGTAATGGGGTTTAATGTTCTACTATTCTGCACCAACTGGGCTTATGAAGATGGACATATGCAGAAAGTGTTTTATGAGGGAAATTTTGCGTGAACAGCGGCGATACAGTCTACTCTTATATTGAATTCCAACTGCCAAGGGTTCTTTTACATACACACAAATGGATACACTGAGTGGAACTCAGTTTCTCTTCCTATCCAAATGACTATATACTTACACCACGGCCAAAGGGGAACAATGCTCAAATTTCCCACCAGGTTAACAAGCCAAAGTCTTACTCACAGAGCCATTACTTCGAGTACTATATGAAACATGTTATAAATCAATATTCCATGTGATACTACATGTTTTTTTTGAGAAAAGCCCCCCCCTATTTATATACACCAAAAGGTTATCATCATTCATTTATATTCAAACAGAAATTAATCTTTTTATCCCTCTCACTACTCAGATCTGATTACTGTTTATAGATGGTCAGTAGCAGCCATTGTTATTGCTTGACCACTAGTGACCGGCAGTCAAACAAGATTCATTATTATTTTATCTCTTGTCTAAAAATAACGGGCTTCTAAACATGCAGTATGTCTGTATATTATATGTATACAAGTAAACTAAATGTGTTTATATGTAGTACCAGGGGCGTGGTGAGAATGAGTTCATGAGTAGCCATACTCATGCGCCAAAAAGTTTTTGCGCCAAAATCACAATCAAATTACTCAAAAAATGAAAAACATTTGTAAGTGGAAAAATTGTTTCATCTGACCCAATTAAAAAAATTTTGAAAGAGTCAAGTTGGAAAATTTAATCATATTTTATTACCGTATTTCTTGTCTCGGATTGCTGGAGATTGCGTTTCTGGGCTTCTAATTTTCGAAATTTTCAAGGGGGAGGGCCCCCCGGACCCCCCGCCGCGGGCTCGCGCCTTCAGCGCTCGCGGTGGGTGGCTTCGCCGGCCACAGCTCCGCGGTCAGTAAAAGGGTTTTTGTGCCAAAATCTTTTTTGTTACTCATAATTTCTTCTCAATAATTGCCCTCACCACGCCCCTGTGTAGTACACGGTAATGGTTTCTTTCTTGGATAAAATAAAATTGATATGAATAAATATAAATAAAGGAAAATATTTTTTATTAGATACTGAGAACAAATATGGATCTGTTTCTAACGATGGTTGCTGTTACATTTATTCATTATCAAACTATTAAACAGTCTAATATGTCCGCTTAGATTATAGGCCCTAAGTTCCCAGGCAAAATTTTGTCACTATCATTAAACACACATAAACATTGATATAGAGATTGCTGTATATTTTACATTAAGTTAAAGGCATAAGGCTCTATTATTTGGAACCTTAAAATAGATAAAAATGTGTCTAAAGCTCATATATATATATATATATATATATATAGAGAGAGAGAAATGTACAAAAACATAAAAGTTTTTGAAAAAATAATTTCATTTTTTGTCGATTTCTAGAACTTTCGCTTTGTTTGCCTGTTGAGCTTGATAAAATAAGTGAAAGTGCTAGTGATCGACAAATAATGTAGTTCGTTTTTTCAAAAACTTTTATTTTGTTGTGTACATGTATTTGATATCTTAGAATAGTTATCTATAACTTTTCATGTATAAAAATGTATAAAAGGTGGTATATATTACATTTTTGATCAATTATGTTCGATGAAAAGTGCACACAGTCCAAATTGAACTGTTTAGTCTACCCTACACGTTTTTTTAAAAATATTAATGTCATTTCAATAGTTTAAATTACTATCAAACGAACAATACACAGTGTAAACTAAATCAACACTTTTAATTTAAGAAGACCATGTGTTTTAAGTTAATTTTTCAGTATACAATTAAATTTGTCCGATGACTTGTTGGGTTTTTTAAAAATAGGAATGATATATTTTCCAGTGATTTAATGTTTTAATGACCAAAAAAGGAAGAGAATTTATTTTGCTATTGTGCAAATCGGAAGCATTTCTATTTATCACCTACCTGACATGGTTTAAATTTCAAATATTTATGTTGAAATACTTGTGTGTATGTGATTCAAATTCTTGTCTTTTGGTGGTGTTTATTTTGTGGATATAAGTTTTTTGTAACAGCAGGTTTCTATTGAATACATCATGACTATGTTAGGTGGTTTTATTTTCTTCTAAAATATTAACATATTGTGGTATATAGACATGTATGGACAACTATTTCAATACTTTATTTATATAAACAACATGTAGAGAGAAGTGAAAAATTGTATACTCCAAAATATGAGATGCATGTACGGTAATGTATATAAATTAAAGGATTAGTATTTGAGTGTCTTGTTCTCCTCAGAAGCTCTATTCATCCTTCTTTCCAGTCTTCAAATGAAAAATTTATTTAAATATGCAGTACTTAAAATTTAAATAGAGAGTTACATGTGATCATAACTGATTTTTATAAAATTTTAAGAAATAGCTACCATAGTATTGGGGTAAAGAGGGTCTATTTCAATTTCAGTTTTTTCGCAAAAATATTTCCAGTGTTATTGCCGATGACTTCATTGGCAATAAACATTCCGCATTCTCTGATTTTGATCAGATTTTCAGGAATAGTTAGTAGTGGGAAAGAGATGGGAAGTTTGTTGCCTTTGACCAATATGATTTTTGATGAACTTAAATTACCATACTAGTCCTCTCTGATGTTTTAGTTACGGTAATCATCAAAATATAGTTCAAGCCCCTTTAACAATTCTGTATGAAAGGCTATTAAAAATAACTAATGTTCCTCCAACCAGAACTAAGTTTATCAGGTCATCAGTGAGTTATATCTTAATGTTGTCTCTACCACTTGATGCTGGTAATGTTACAATAGTGTCATTGTTGTTACTATATAATATTGTAATCTTACCTTACTACAGATACTAGAATTATTCTAATTCTTATACAACCATTACAATCATGTTATTTCATTCAAAATTTAAATTTAAGGGATAAAAATCTAAGTTAACGGTATTATATTACAAAAATATTTAAGCCCCTGGTACAGTAAATTTGAAAATAGATGTAGCCTGTCCTACAAAACATTTTTTAAGACATCAAATTCTGATAACACATATTAAATTTTTTTTTATATCTGTATTCCAAATTGTCAGTTTGATCAAGTTGTTCAGAGATTCAGAAAAAGGAGGGTCCACTAGTGTACTTGTTGTTGTGCAGGTTAAAGAACCCTTGATAGTTTCAATTTGATGAAGAATTGGCAGAACCGCAGGTGTCCAGGCAAAATTTCGACCACACCATTTCATTTATTTAATGATGGTTGTCATGCATTAGGGCAGCGGATGCTTTCTTTTTGTACCAAATCTGATAATAACTGTAATATTTGCTGTGAAATGATGTCTGTATTTTAGTTTCCCAATAAAATATTATATTCTACCCGATTTAATGGTATTGATACTATAAGTAGACGGATTGTGATATTATCGTAGTTTATTACGATCATAAACTTATGAGGCTCGTAAAACTCGAGATTGAAGATAATTGGTAGCGGAACCAAGCATGGTATATTAAACATACGCCTACCCTTAATATACCAAAATACACGCATAACCTTGACAACAGGTTATTATATTTATTGATACTTTAGATCTTTTTTACTAACCATGGCGTACATTAAACTAACACATCATGATAAATATTACTATTATCTTTCTGTACCAATTCATCTAAGGTTGTACTTTTATCAATGATTTATATTTATATGATGAGCCTTTTACTGAAATATCATTTCAAGGAAAAAAATATAAACATTTTCTGTTGCTGTGGCTGACATCATTGAAACAAAAAGGGTAAATACAGTACCAGTGGCAGGAATTTCCTATAGGGACATCATGTTGGGTGCTCCCCCTCAAAATTTCAGTAATAATTTCAAAAGTTTGTTGTTATGTCTTGTGTCTTGGATTAGGAAGACAATCAACAAAAATAACTGGACCTTAGCATCAATAAGAATGGAGAAATATTGGCTTGGATAGAGCTTCCTGTAAAAAATAGACAAATCTGTTTTGGAATATTTTTTTTAAATATTCAGTAACAACATGCAACTTTAAGAACTTTAAAACCATTTCTTCTGTCTTCTTAAAAAATGCATCATGTGTCAAAATATTAATTGAATAAGTTGACACATTGTTTGAATTTTACTTAATGATATTCAGTCAAAATGTTTCATTTAACCCTCTCTAGTTGGCCTGTGAATAGAACAGTTGTGCATTGTGTCTGATAATATGGTTCAATATTATTCCAACATGGATTGCAGAACTGTTTAAAGATCAGTGTTTGGTCTTGTTCTGTATTTATTTGACCAGTATTAAGTTAAAGTCCAGTTTATTATTTTGTCGATCAGCTGTGTTTATTGCTAGAAGATTGTCATCAGTGCTCTTCTCTCCACAGACCTGGGTGGTTTAAATCTAAAGCCCCACCCTGAGAACAAAGGGATCTTATGTAACAGTACAGTACTATGATCTTATCAGAAAATACTTTGGTACTACAAAAGTTCATGAAAGCCATGACCAGACCCTGGTGGTTTAAATCAATGATCTGCACACTGCACAGTCTAAAGCATCACCCTGAGAATAAATTGATCAGTACAATAATGCAATATTATCAGAGATAACTTGGTACACTACAACAGATCATGAAAGCCACCACCGACCAGTGTGACATTTAGTCTTGTCTGTGTCTATCACAGTTGGAATCTGTGTCTATTATTTCTGTTTGACTGATCTAATGGAACAACTGTTACATGTTTTGATTGTAATGTAGATCGGAAGAGAAATCAGCTAGCATGTCAATATCATACAAAGATTACACATCATCCCAGGGAGATTTTATATAATGTCTGTGGGAGGTTGGGTGGCCAAATGGTCTAGCACATGCACTTTATAGTCAATTGGTTTCAATCACACACTTGTATGTGACGTATAGGATTGCCTGCCAAACTTCATGTGTTTTGTTCCAGGTTCTCCTGTTTCCTTCACTCCTAAACACACTTATCTGAAAATCAATTATGGCAATAAAATTAAACATATGTTTGTCTCAAAATGACTCGGATTGCATTGAGTGGATGTTAAACCCCCTTCTCCTCACTCTACTGTCAATATATCTAGAAATACAACTTTATTACAAAAATACACCAATAGTTAGTGGCTTATAATATTTTGTACTAGACAGAGGAAGAATACACTATCCTGTGCACAACAACAACTATAACTATTTTTAGTGATAGTGTAAACTTGAATTTTAAAATGTACAACAAGCAGAAGTTTAATTAGGGACAAAGACCACTAATAGACAATATCGTGCCAAGTTGTTTAATTATAAAAATAATGCAATTGTTAACTATGTGAACTTCTCAAATAAATGAGTGCTATCAAGTGTTTGAGAATGAATAATCATAACCTGTCTAATGCATGTGACCTGTCACTATTTATAGCTGAATTACACAATATCTCGAACAAATGAATATCCGAATTTGACTGTATAAGATATTGATGTCTTAAAAAACAATTATCTTGATATTGACTGTTTGACTGTTTAGTCAGTGATGTGTTATAATGTATGGTGGAAGTAATATCTGGACAAAAAATGAAGAAATATTCACGTTACCATGTAAAAACATCTTGTAGAAGATAATCAATATATTAGAATCCAAAAATATGGAACCCATTTATTACCTTACTCCATGTATAGGAGTACAAATATATTTATCTTCATTAGTTGGTTAGAATAACTGTACATTTGTCAGTAAAACTATTGATGTTACCATTCTTCAGATCAGACAAAAAATCCAGCATCTTGTAGAAATGAGAGATTTTACATCATATTGCCAAATTCTAGAAATCAATATTAATGATAGATGACTGATAACAGTCTACAAGATATTATAGATTTTTTTTTAGATAACATCATTGAATTTTGACCCATTTTGAAGCCAAGATATTATGTATTGTTACAGAAATTCCATCTTGGAAGACTTTTTTGCAGCAACATACAGGTCAAAATGTACTGGTTGTCTTTGTAAATACATGTACCGCCGGTACCATGCTTGTTGCATCATAATGTCGATCATTGAGTCAGGTGGTGTGGTTTCGATTCTCCGCTTGTATGTGATTAGGAGGAGGGTCGCCTTTCCAACTTTGTGGGTTGTCTCTGGGTCTTTATGTTTCCTCTGACTGCTAAAGACCCCTACGTGCATTTCAATTACTGAAATAAAAGTGAGCCATATGTAAGTCCCAAAATGACCTAGTTTTTGTTGAGTGGATGTTAAACCCCATTCTTCTCTCTCTGTCTTGAAAACATGATACTACTTCTCCTTTATTTTGCTATTTGACGAGTGAATAGAAATAATTATTGACACAGCCTTACAATCAACTAGAAGTTTTTAGACGTTATAAATTATGGCTGTCTTTTTCAGTAATTACTCAAATTTGTCTAAATTATGTTTTTGCATTTATCCATTAATGTTATAAAAGAGATTGTGAAATCTACATGTACTTGTAATCAATGACATGTGTCTTTAGATATTGAAATTTACACATGATCCAATCACCTGTCAGTAGCCATGGTGGATCGTCTGCAAACTTTCAAACTTATAGTTTTATGTAATCAATAATTTGCCATATAATTCTATAATAGCATGTTTCAGGCAATTTGTGGGAAAAATTTTGTTTGATCAATGCAAATACACAAGCCATTTAAAACGCCAGGTTTTCAAGTAATTTGAAATTATTGATCATCATAGATTTTTCACGGTCATTATTGTGTAATTTGGGGCATTTCTAGGAGATGAAATATTAGAAAATCTCATGAAGTGATGTCATGTTTCAGCTTAAGTTAAAGCACTTTACTAGCAGACATCTCATACGTATTTAATACACACCAGTGAATAGTAGCTATAGAAATATTGGTTCCATCATCAGAATCCTTTAGATATCATGAATTTATGCTAGACTTAGATTATGCGTGTAATTTTTGATAAAATATTGAGAAATGTTTTAAAGGGAGATATCAAGTCTCTAAAATATTAAATGAAATTCATTTTATACATTAGAGGACTGTATTATTTAATGTATTAAAATTTCATTGAATACATCTTTCAAATATGGATACACATGAAATGAAATGGGGTTTAATGTCCTACTCTTATGCAAACATGGATACAACTTTCAACTTATTTATTTGTATGATTTTCAAAAAAAAAAATCTGAACAAGTGTACATCCTAAATATCTAATGATTAATATTCTCTTCCAATAATTTGAGAGTTCCGTATATATTTAGATTAAAAGTTTTCCGTTCTATATACTGATACGTTTAGTATTTATGTGGTTAAAGTTAAATTTAAGTGTATATAGGGTATAGACTGGTAGAATAAGAGAGGGGGGGAAGTACAATAGGAAATACATTCTATTGTTCAAAGTGATATTATGGTGTGTTCGGCACATAGAACTAGTTCAATATGATAATAATCACATTGTCCATTAGTAGAATGATAATACAACCATCGTGCCTTATATTACAATTCTTCATCATACCTAAATCTTCATATGTAATTTGTCAGCCCATTGTTTTCTTCTCTTCCGCTAACAGGATGTCGGCTGCTACTTAAATTCTTCTATGGTAGTGAAAATGTAATTGATGCCATTTCTAGTAGCCATTGCATTATTGCTGTACATAATTAGGCTTATTATCTCAAATCACAGAAGTTGATTTTGATAGCAAGATGGCAGATTGTTTTGTTTATTTCTTATGCTTATTAATGACGTGATGTTTTTTGGGGGGGTTTTGCCTGAATTGCGGTGCAATAACTTATCGTATGATATACTCCCAACAATTTTATATCTTTTATGAAGAATATCACCTTATAGAAGTTGACATTTGAGTATCTGTAATGGCAGCTGTTGTGGTAAAACTTTTTTATTATTGTACATTAAACTAAAGAAAAGAAAATGACTGATGTGTAGTAATGATGATCAAATGTCAAGCCCCATTCCTTTACTAAACCTATCTTTTTACATTATTCATTTAGCATATTTAGGGAAAGGGGTAGTCCCTAACAGAAAAGAAAAAGTTAAGTACTGTACATTAAAAATGCAGTTACGGCAAACTTAATTTTCAAAGTCATCTGGGGAAGGACCGCCAGTCCATCTAGCAAGTGCCCTTCATGGACTGTATAATCCTGATTTTTCTGCTTGAATCACCAGTATGTGAAGTGTGGATGCTTTTATCATTGGCATTATAATATAGTATTTTGCTTCTGTTTATATTTTCAGGCCAGAGCATTTTTTCAAGCATCATTTGTATTAGCACCACATATGTATGAACCACATTATAACTTTGCTGCTCTTGCTGATCAGGTATGTGATTATTTGTAGATTCTATTAAATAATAATTCAGTAATGTTTAATTGAAGACCTAAAATGGGTGGATGCCAAAACTCTTTTGATGGTTGTAATGAGTTTTAATACTGTGGCCAGACACTGTGTATTCTAAAATGTTTTAAATTTTTTTAATTAAAAAATGTGTGTTATGATTTCTCTGGCAAAGTATCAATTATTGTGCCTACTTAGCGTTGTCAGATAAATCTTGCTTAAGCTTGATCAATCTCGCAGATATTTATACATATTATCATTCTGTCATAAAATTGGCAGCTGAAAAGATTATATATGATATAAATACACATATATTTGTATGATGTTTCCTGCAATTATGTGTGATCATTTTTATCTGAGATGGTTTGCGTTATTGATTTTGGGGGACTATGTCCTGTGTGGTTATCTGTAAATCTAGATAGGAAAAATATGAATCAGTATTACCGGTATTAGAAGTTCAGCTTCTTAAACAGAAGTTGTAGTGAAACAAGTTTGTTTGAAATGTCTTCTCCACCCTTCCAGGGCTGCTGACCAGTGAATTTCAGAATATAGAGGGGGGGGGGGGAGGGAGTTGCGAGGCCGAATGGTTAGCGTGCGCATGCTGTATCATACGGCCTGCCATTGAGTCAACTGGCGTGGTTTCGAATCCCTGGGTTGTACATGGCAAGGATTAGGGTCGCCTGTCCAACTTCGTGGGTTTCCTCCCACTGCTAAAGACCCCTATGCACAAGCGAATTATTGAAATAAAATTAAACCATATGTTAGTCCTTAAAATGACCTAGTTTGTGTCAAGTGGACGTTAAACCCCATCTCTCTCAAAATATAGGAATCAGGTCATTAAGTCTCTTATTGACCTGGAGCTCAGATTTTGGCCCGGAAGTTTCAGATTTCTGCAAGAGCCATTTTTCCTAATTGCTTAATCTACCTTTTGGATTCGGTCAGCTTCCTATTCAGAATTCAGTGATACAAATATTTTGTAGAAGAATATTTGAAATAATAATTTTCATAAAAAGTTTACTAACACAAATCGAGACAATAAAAAGTAAGATGGGAATAAAATAACATCAGTCTCCAGTTTCATGAATTAAGTCATCAAAGTTCAAATAGATTAACAATGTACGTACATACTCAAATTGGGTAATATGCCAACTAGATTCTTACAAATGTAATGGTTTCATCTTGTTTTTGTAGAAATATTGTTTAAGTTTGCTTGACAATTGAATAACCTAAAGAGCTTAAATCTGAAGTTTTATGGACTACCATACTGAAACCTCCATTCCAAACAAAATGGCCATTAACCAATTCATATACCATAAGTACCATTTACTTTATTTGCAATGGTCGTTAAGTGTGCAAACTTAATTTACCCATTTCTAACTTCTGTAAGCTACTGTATACAAGTTAAACCATCACGCTCTGATGTCTTATCAGTTTTACTTGTCTTAAGTGGTTGTTGTCAATTTCTTGATGAGGTCAATAAAAGATGGTAGCAGCCATTAACGAAATGATATTCTGGTGAAATCCAAATAAAATGTACATGGTATCTGTTGATAATTTATCATTCCAATGATTAACCTAGAATTATTGAACAGGTGAAAGTAGCAGACGGGTTTGCTGACCAATCAGATTTTTACAACCTGTCATGTCTGGAGTACTGGGTATACAGGAAATTCTTAAAATTCTTTTAGAGAGATTTCTATTTAAGGATTTCATACAATATCTAATTCTTCATGGTTCAATCCATATCAAAATGTAGACTTATCAAATTGATCAATTAACATTTATTAAAGTAATCAAAATATCAGATGATTTCTATTCAGATTAAAAAAGAAACCCCCCAACACTTTTCCATTCATCATATCTTTGAACATACTGAATTGAACTGAACCATTTTTGGACCGATATTCCATTTAGGGATTTAATTTTCACAATATTTTAGTTTGCAAGGGATTCAAAATTTCTCAAATGACGATCAGAGACTTTAAAGTAGCTAAGTCTCTAACTCAATATCATCCAAAGTCTTACACGTTGAAAACACAAATTATTTGTCAATTCAAATCAACATTGATGCTGTTATCTTACCTTGGAAAGGTAGACTTCTGATATCCAATATTTAAAACAAAATAAACATTTTACCATTGGTACACGAATCGTGTACCATAGTACGTTTCAGCGTCCCTTGTAACAAGTGACCAGAATGAACAAGGCTAAACAAATTCTACGACTCCAACTCAAACGGCAATAGCATAACTTATCTAGAGAGCATGCGCAATAGACTGGAATAACCAGACACTAGAAATTTCTATTGGGCTGAGGCTCATGCCGTATTTCGCTGGACATATCTGATTTGACATTAGAATTAGAGTCAAAATGGAAACAATTGAATGTAAATCAGTTCATATACAATCAGTTCACATTATTACATTTGGGTCAATTTCTAGTTCCAAAATATTAGCGATTTAGCTCCTTTAAATATCAATCAGTGGTTTAGAAATAACATCAGGGCTCTAATAGGTTCAGTCCATTTTACAACCAATCTCTTTAATTTGTTCTTCTTTATGAGCTTTTAGTCTGTCCCCGCTCTTCTACAGCAGTTTAATGTTTAGTTGCAGCCACAAATTTCCAAAGGAAACCAACCATTTAATTATTTGTTAGATTGAAAAGCATTGCAACTTTTGTAAGTCTAGAAGTCCGTTATTCTTGATGCTGAGGGGTTGAGTGGCCAAATGGTTAGCACCAGGGTTCTTAATCCATTTTGAAATGAACCGGCCACGGGCACGTGTGCACTGTATCATAAGGTCTGTCATTGAGTCAACTGGCAGAGTTTTGATTCCCCTGTTGTATGTGACAAGGAGTAGGGTTATCTGTCCAACCTCATGTATTTTCTTCAGAACCTCTGGTTTCCTCCCACTGCTAAAGACCCCTACGCTCAAGTGAATTATTGAAATAAAATTGAATCATGTGTTAGTCCCGAAATGACCTAGTTTGTGTCGAGTGGATGTTAAACCCCATTTCTCTCTATATATTCTTGATGCAGACTTGCAAACAGAGTGACCAGTATCAGAATTCTTGTGATTTATATAAAATATAGTATGATAATGTTGAAGTTATCTCTAGAAAGTAATCAAATTAATAGATATTGGTATAAGACTCTCTATGGATATTACTGTTGTGAATTAGAATCGATTTGTTGGCAAGTGTAGCTATGTTACACTCGGTGTGATACTGATAGATTGGTTCTGAGTTCACCCCTTCCAGTTTTATAAAGAAGTATGTGAAGCATGGTATCATATTCACTTATAAATCAATGTTTACATACTAGTTACACAGTGGTAGCTTGACTTGTATTAAACATTTGTTCTTCCACTCAAAACCATTTAATGATAAGATAATGTACATAGGGGTGGGTCTAGGGATATTAGGGTGGGGAACGAGGGGGTGCAGGAATCCTTCCTAGGGGTAGAGGAAGTAAAGTGGGCTAAGGGGGACAGCAAAGGCTTGTCTTGAACTGGGCTAGAGGTGGCAAGTGAACGACAATGTTCGTGCTAGATGCTTATTTTGAATCATTTTGGGAATGCAGTCATTAGAGTATCTCTGAACATAATATAAGTTATTTTATTCATTCTTTCCAAGAGTATTCCTAGTCTTTGATTATCCCTTAACAGCAGAAAATGTTTTCATTTTCGAAGAATAACTAAAATAAATAGAGTACCTTGCCACCTCAACCTTTGGATATGAAATGATATTTTCAAAATTTCATTTGAAGCTTACAGTTTGCATACTTTATATGCAGCAAAGTTGCATGTTTGGAAGTATAAATGATTACACCAATTCTACCTCCCTAATGAAATCTATGTGACAGGTGTTGTTTAAACAACTACACTCGCAAAACCTATGGACAGGACACAATATACACAGACAGATACCTCATATAATAAATATATATATCAAATTAAGTGAATTGATCTGGATGTGGGGGTGGAGGGGTGATCTTGTCAGGTCTTATCGTATATTGTAGTCAGCCGTAGCAATTGTGTTGATCATATTGAAAAGTATCCGAACGTATCTACACGTGCCATATCGTGGACTCAAAGGGACAATCCTATCGTGATGCATCACAGGACAATGGGGACCTAGCATAAGACAATAATTTTATGAATGCTGTGAATTGTAGGAGACAATCCCAGGTTATATACGTATTTGTATACAAAATACCCTGTATCTTATTAATACGAGAATTCTTGAACATAGTACTATAATAGTATCCCACTATGAAATAAATTATAACTCCAACCCACAGCTATTTTATTTATTAAAGGAATGTCTCACTTATTCTAAACATGTATTAAAACTGACAGTTAAGGCCAAAAAGACATCAATAATGCTGCAAATGTGGTATGTTTTATGTGCCATGTCAGTTGTTGACAGATACCTCTCTTATCAAGGCTTATACTAAACCTTATCTAACCTTAATGTGAGACATCTCTTAGTTAATGATCTTATCCAATCATCACACTTGTTACAATTGGTGCAGAGGTTGTGCCTTACGACCTTTCACCTCCAAAGTGGTTGTCCCTAGAGGTGTTGAGTGTAAACCTAATCTATTGGTTAGTGTAATTAACCAATGTAAATGAGATTTAATGAATGGTCAGAGGGAACAGACTGATAGCATGGAGGGATAAAGTTTGAGAAATAATCAGAAAATCCTTTATTTGGGGTAATTAAAATGAGATAATGGAAGCATGTGTTCCTTGTCTTGGGTTTCAAATTGGGTGGAGCCGATAAATTGTTGGTGGTGTATTACATTACCGTGCAGTTATGTTACAATTAATGTTACAACAGTCTCTTGGGCTTCACAAAGTCTGGAAAGACAATGAGCCTGTCTTAATAAGAAAAGATTATCAACCTTGAAATTGTTTTGCCATGCCAGTAAGACAAAACTGTACTAAATTTAGGATTATTAAATCTTAGTATGTTAAGTTTGAAACTTGATCACAGATATACAATATCTGTTGTTTGTCCATATTCGCTGTGTACTGTCTGTGCTTTGTATACGCCCACATGTGTGTTCATGACATAAAAAAAACTATTAATTTTCACGATTTTGTGATATCTGGAATAGCTTAAGTTATCATCTGGGTACATGTTTTCTATAAAAAATGTTAGTACTAGGAAGACATAGAACCCAATCAAATTTAATTTATCATAGTTATTTCACAGAGTGTTACTCTTGACCATTTTAGTGTGTTTTTAATACCCCATTACCTGAAAAAAAAGAGAATAAACATGAGGCAAACTTTTTAAACTGCTTGGACATCTTGTGGGTGGGTGTATGTTTGGGTGCCTTGTAACTTTATGGTTTTCGTAAAATTTTGTTTACCAAAATTAGTATGCCTTAAAGGGAAAACTTATAAAAAAGTTTTTTAAAAAATGCGTCTTAATTAACATGGTGAATAATTATTTGAGCAATAATAGTTGTTGTATTGTAAGTGAAAACTAGCAAAAGTACTGGAGCCAATTTTGACTTCCTCTTGGTTAATTGACGGCACATGTCAGTGAGTCATTTACTATGATCTTCACATTTTAATAGATTCTGCCAACAGCAACTAATTTATAAAGCAGATTCTATGATTGAATGGAGTAAATCAGTCATAGTTAGCTTAGCCATTGTTTAATAGCTGTCAAATAGTCCTGGGGACATAGCACAAGTGATACTCAAAGGACACGACCAATCATAGTAAACTACTTCTTTGTTTTTGTACATCATTTCTATCGCACTTTGACAGGAAGTTGATTAATGAAAGGAAAAAGGCTTGTTTTAACATCCTGTTTTAATTGCAGAATTTGTAACAAAACCTCTAATAGAATACTATAAGAAATATATTTAGATGAAATGTCAATTATAAAACACCAAGTTTTATGTGGCTATTTCTTTTATTTATCGATTAATTTTTTGCCTATGGCACAGAAAGATCTATTTGAAAATCTCTGATATCCTTGTCAGCCAAAGAAACAAAAACGTAGTTTGTCCTGAACTATCATGGAGTAAAACACAAAGATATTGAACAATTAACTTTTTAATGGGATAGAATAAACCCTATAGATTTCCAGCGTTCTGGGTTATCCCCCTTTTCCAAAGCCTTGTTAACATGATAGTGACTACAGTTTAACAGATTTGCTGATATGAGAGGATGAACCTTATTGATTTTCTCTTTAGTTTATTGGAAAATGTATAGTTTAATCTAGTTCTGATTAAATTAATTCTTAAAGGACACAAATTTAAGTTTCAAAATATGCCAATTTCATTAGACATACTCATTATTTTTCATTGTCCAAATACTAAGTTAGCTTTTTTATTAATCAATCTAACAAAACTGGTGTTTTCCAGAATTTATTTGTGACAGAAGGTATTATTTAGTAATGACTAGGATAGATTATATATAATGAAGAATTATTGCCGATGGTAGTTGACAGTAACATCAATAGTATAATACCTGTTTAATTTGATTATTGTTTACTGTATTGACAGTACTGACAGTAGTAAAGATATCCACTACTAACATGGTGACAGCTTTATTACAAAACTGTACACCCACCTTATACAAGGAACATTTTTAGGTATCAATTCTTTTGGAATAAATGAATGAATGAAGTGGGGTTAAACTGTTCACCTCCTTTTTGGAATATAACATGTTATTTTGAATTTTTGGACAGATCTGTTTTGATAATAAATTTATAAAAGCTAAACGTGTGACGAATCCTTTTTATGATTTATATATTTGTGAAAATCAAACATTTACTTTATCATGAGAAATAGTGCTAGCTCGATTCAAAGACAGCACAGATGGTACTTAACTGGGTACTCCAGAAATCAAGATTGTCTTTTTTAATTCATGACATTAATAATCAGTACTTATTCTGTATTAAGTGCACTCAAATTTATTTTGAATCGATTATAAAAGACGCAATATCAATAATTGATGTAACATACATGTAATGTATACTGTTGTTGTAATCATTTGAAAAAGACGCAATATTAATAATTCAAGATCCGTCATACACTAGTATTTGTTTTTCCTTTTAGAGCTGTTAATTGCGTAATGAATAAAGTGAATATCATATTTCATGTAATGTGATATAATAATTGTGAAACTGTTTGTCTAAAAATAGGAAATACTTCTTAATGTTTGAAATTTAATTCTTTTATAATGTCATGACACAAATTTGAAATTCACTAAATTTGTAAAGGACTCAGGAGTAATATAACTGCAGACTTGTAAGTTTGAGTGGTCAGACATTTTGTGTGGTTGAAATGAACATTTTCTGATTGATGAAGTCCTACCAGATCTCTTAAATTGGCATCCTACAGCATTGCAATGGCTTCCTTTGTTATACATGTTCATTTTGCATGACTCGTTGGCCTTTTACGTAACATATAATCAAGGAGCATTCAGACTGTCCAGAATTTAATCAATCAGACTTGTTACAAGTATGGCTTTGTGGCTAATTTAATGCCTCCTCGCCATTTAGGGGCTAACTGAAGGGGCTTTTTGATTTATCAGACAGCAAATGTAGCGTGAAATGTTTCACTCTGATAGTTGATTCTTTTTTAATCAACTTCAACCACAGACAAGTGAGTCTTTATTGTTCATTTAACAGCTCTTGTCATGGTTAATGTGCAACTGTAACAGATTGCTTGTTTGATTCCATCCATTTAAAAATTCTACTGTTTATTTATGGTAATTAGACCTAATTTCAAAGGAATTTTTTGCAGCTCTTTACAATTTTAAATTCCTTTTTACTAACAATCACAATAACCCCATTTACATCACAGAAATAGAGTCCAGACCTGGAACTGAACCGTAAATATGTTCAACTGGTACATGGAATTGAGTTGTCTTATTCTGGGATCAAGTACAGTTCCGTTAAAATAAGGTTCTGTGAATGGAAACCAAGTCCGAGTCTGGTTCAGTTACTCCAAGACATGTAAATGTGATTAGTAGTGACCTTAGTCATGCCTAGAACATCTAGTGTAATGGGTACAAAGTACAAATTCGTGCATTTTATTGCTGCCCAGATATGGACTTTGTACGATATGTTTTATCTTGGCCCTTTATGGATGTAGTTTTATATTTTCAATTCAGAACTTTTCAAAATTCTTTTTACATAGGAATAAAACTGTTTAATCACAGGGCCAGAAATAATGTTTTTAAATGTACCTTACAAAATGTCAGACAGTAACAACGTCAGATACAGAAATCATGGACAGGAGGAGTGGCCTATCCCAGTCCCCAAAAATTGCGAAAACTAGAAGTCTGGATATTCTATTTTCTGTGATCTGAGACAGGGGGCGGAGGTAGGCGTGCACACGCCCACTAGATTCACCCATGCACTAATGAATTATTAAAAGACATTTTTAACTTTGTGATGGACATGTATTATTAATATCAATGAAAATAGGCAAATCAGTGCCAGACAAATTGAGCCTAATAAAGGCTGAATTTAAGCCTGATATTGTCAGTAACAGGTGCCTTATTTCCAGACTTGATGAATCATTTTAGAATAATATCAGTGGAATTATTCTCGTTTCAAAATGTTTTGCTGTGACCATTGATGTAAGATTTATCAATTTGGTCTAGCTGACGTTCATTCCACAGATATTAACAAAACGTGCATTCCAATGCCCTAGTATAATTGAATTTTCTCTTTGATGTGGACTTGATGACATAAAATTAGTATAAAATGCGAGGTTCATTACAATTATCTTGATTAAATCTTTCCATGCCATTAATTGTATTATATTTTGAAATGTAAAACCTTAGATCAATATCTGTTTACTAATAGATATATAATTAATACCTCTATCTTGATAACATGTAGGTATAGTATGTAATAATGACCATCTCACCCGTCCTCCATGCTGTGCTTGTTGTCCACTCACCTAAGGTTGACCCTATGGTGGACTATGCTGTATTTCTTTCAATTATTGAATTCTTTAAGATGAAATTGATCAAGTTTTCAGATGAATCATTTGAAGTATGTAGTAGTTTTGCTTTCATCTTATTTTGTTCTTTACTGTTGGGATTGCAAGAAGTTTGAATTGACATTTTATGCAAAAATACTATATCTCTTACTCAATAGTATCCATAATATTTGTAACAAAATGAATATTTTCAAATAATAAAAACCTGTAGAATGGAATAAGCAAACATAAATAACCCCCTTTAAGTAAAGGCTCTCTTATGCCACATTTTAGCCAGATGAAGTTCGCATGGGGCTCCTGGCTAAACACTGGGGGGGACTTGTGGGTACGGGACAATTGGTCCCCGGACAACTTGTCCCCCGACAACTCGTTCCCGTACAATTCATCCCCAAGGACTATAAGTCCCCGGATAATTCGTACCTGGACAATTTGTATATTCTGGTCCTTGTTCTTAACACTTGAGAACATGAAATTGAGTGTTTCATACAAGGACACGAGAGGAAAAAATATCCAGTGCTTTGGATGCCCAAAAAGAACTGGTAATATCATAACAATTTGAATATAAAAGTATAGTTGATGATGAAAAGAAAGCTGTTATGATTAAATAATTCCTCCTAGCATAGGCTTATATATTTAATATATTTACATGTAACAGTTAAAATAACCATTTTAAGAGTAAAAGAATGCCCCAAAGGTATTGAATCACATTCTTTTCTACTATTTTGATATCTTCCAATTGTCTTGTTATTTTCAAAATTGATCAAATCTGTGCATCATGGCGTAGACCTACATTTGTTTGTACCACCTGAAGTATTGTTTATTGGAATATACATGTAGATTGGTTCCAGATGTTCTCTGATCAACAATTTACATTATTAATCCAGAAAATAATACTTTTTCCTAAAAACTCTAGGCTAAGATCGATAACAAATGCTTAGTAAAATCAACAGTGTAGGGGATAGTGATGATATATATAATAAAAGATGGTGTTAATAGTTAGAAACTGACCAAGTTTTTGATGAAGAGGATATATCTTGTCATGGCACCTTCCATTCATTATTTCTTGTATATATACTTGATATATTTGTTCATCTAATAAGACAAGAGAATATTTAGAGATGGACATATTATATATATTGGCCATGGTCTTTTGTTATAGTGTATTTTATGCTGTTCGGAAGCTTAAGTTAAGCCAGTTTTTTAAACACAGTCAATTGTTGTGCTAGCTTAACTTTGTCATCTTAACCCAAAGCTGGTGTAAACAAAAATGTGGATAAAACGCAGTACGCTACATGTTGTCGAGAAGATTTTTTAAAAAGCAGGCTAATATTGGTCATCTGAACCTTTCCCTTTAAATTGCTAGCTTCCTTTTACTTAAGGCATATGAATTTCATTACTTTTTTGTGGCAATATGCATGCGTCATTAATCGTAACCTCTGACCTTGGCTGTCAGAACAATTAAGCTGGTTTTACTTATAGTCCTGCAAACTTTGCAATTACTGGATTTAGCCTTCTAATGCTATTGTAATGGCAAAGTTTTGGAGCATCCAATATTATGAAAATGATTGATTGTTTTCTTATGTTTTTCAGTTGGGTGATCTACAGAGTAGTTATAATGCAGCAAAAAGAGCAGTTGATGCATATGAAGGCCATGTTGATTCAAAAGAACTTATACAACAACTTAAACAACATTTCACACTGCTTTAATTTATTATACTTTATGTATTGTAGAAATTTTGTGGATATTTGTATTTCCGTCCTATTCACATATTTCCTTGTCAAGCAGCATAATTTATTTTCTATTAACCATTTTACTTCAAATGACAATGAGATTTATAAATAAATTTAAAGTTCCAATTTCACTTTTTCTAAGAAAGTCAAAATATAATTATTTCTATGTTTTTTGCTCAAAAGGTTGTCAACTCACTATTATACGATCATGGACAAAATTTTGGGGGGGGGGGGGTAGAAAGGGTGACACTGGTTGATTGAGGAAATAGTTACTCAATTACCTCCCTTGTTTTCCTATTCTTCTCCATGGACGGCCATCTTCAAACGTTTGAATTTGAAGTTGAAAATGATATTTTTGCCAATTTCTCAACTGGCAATAGTGAATTATAGGATTAATAGGATTATTCTTTAACAAGGTAGGACTGTTTATAGGTTCAATCTATTTTGGGGCTTTATTTTAATAAATTTTGAAAATATAACTTAAAAAAATGCTATTGGAACTTTAAATGATGTACACTGATTTGTACATAAATGATTATTGTGACATTTCGTTGTCACTGCCGGTGGTTTAGCTGCAGTTAGTGCCATCAAATCGCAATTCTTAAGTTAGCCTTCATTTTTTGGACAATATCTAATTGATTACATTTAATTAAGAAAACAAAATCAAAATATCAACAGTAGATAATTTCCCAGCTTGGATTCATTTACTAGTGAACATTTATGATATCTTTCTAGATACTGTATGGCATTGAACCATTTTTGGAATAATATTCCATTTAAGAGATTCAGCTTTTACAGTATTGGTTTGCAAAGTATTTAAAATCCTGCAAAATGCCAATGTGAGTCTGTCAGATGCTTTTGATTCAATTTATAGCTTAATATCCCAACCAGCTAGGTTCTGGGGCAGAACAATCCTGTAATGTAAATTAAACAAAACATGTTAATTGTTCCTGAAATAAAAACAATCGTGTAAAACTATCCTAGCTAATGACTCAGTAGATTTGTTTACAGAAATTCTTACTGCATCCTAGAATCAGATTCTGTAAAAAAAAAAAAAAAAAAGAAAAACCAAACAAACATTGCTTGGAGGCTGAATACCAGGAAGAATTATGTTTTTATTTGTCATTTGGCCAAAAAACTAAATTTCATGTATAAAGTATGGTAGATTTGTTTAATTTATGAGTAAAGTAATCTACAAATGTGTTGTTCTCACCTCAGCAATGTTAAACATTCCGTCCTAAGTTTTTGTGATA
This sequence comes from Patella depressa, assembly GCA_948474765.1. Lineage (NCBI taxonomy): Eukaryota > Metazoa > Mollusca > Gastropoda > Patellidae > Patella > Patella depressa. The sequence goes on from OX419719.1 coordinate 56,121,529, forward strand.
TTTATGAAATGTGTCTTTATTGCTTTGCTACACATAGTTGTATATTTTTGTTGTTATTCAAAATAATGTGTTATATATGTATATAATATATCATGCAGAACTAAATATTATTAATGACACAGGTTTTTCTCTTTGTTGTTCATTTTCTTTACCGGTAATTTAAATTATATGGGTACCTTTCAATTGAAGTGACCAATTTGGGATTAATGTCATTCGAATTGTTGTGTAAACTTTGTAAAAGAAATACAGATTTGTTTGCGGGTAGAATAAAAAGACAACATTAAAACATTGCTTTAATTTGTCAAAAAGGCATACAGAGGCAGCTGGCCAAGATTCTAAAAAGAATGACAGTAAAAATCAACCATTAATTAATTTGAGGAAGATAGTGTTTCAAATATAGTAAACAGTACTTTTTGCAAACTATCTTCGTCATGACTATAGTCTGACCAGTGTATGTACACGATTAAAATAGTTCCAACGAATTTGCATGTCTGTACCCCAAATAATTAATAACTTCTAAGATTCCACAGAAGAAGTTTGAAAATGTGATTCCACTGGCCATTGATCATGATTTTTAGTTTCTGTTTGTAGAGACCAATCTCAGGAAACACATTTTGGAGATTAGAATTAAAAAGGATAGGTTAGATTTGACATTATGAATAGACCATTTAAATATAATGAGTGTTTTAACATAAGCGCTGTAGTGTATCCACAAGCAGTCAAAAGTGAAGGAAAGGATGCTCTTTAAAGTGCTATCTTTTTATTTCTCAACATGGTTTTAGCAATGCATCATTCTACATCTTTTCCACTCACTAACAAGGACAGGTCAAAAACTGTAAGATAATCCCCTGTAGGACTAAACTTTCAGACTTACCAATAAGATAGATTGATGGGTTGAAGCTCACTGTAAAAATTGTATCCTGTAAATAAACTGTTTTCAATCTAATGTAATCAATTGTATTCTTCAGATCAACAATTTGTTATTGTCAGTTGCTAAATCCATGCTAAAAACATTTTTGATAAGTTGGTTTAAAAGATAGCTGAAATGAAATAGGATATAAATACTGTTCTGCTACTAAATTTAAGCTAGCTAACTTTGTTGTCTGAACAGATAGGTGGGGCAAAAAAAAGAAACAGTTCAAAACCTCAGCTCACACCCCCTGTCTTCCAGAAGACTTTTCTTCTAGGCTGGCTTATCTTAGCCATCTGAGGGAGTCCGTTTAATATTGCTTATAGTAAGTGTGAACCCAGCACCCCAGGTTAATGGACATGACTGTCTGAACAGCATATAACACTTAGTAAAATTAATCTAAAACTGTTGAGTATTATCAAATCTATTACTACAATATATTTTGAAATCATGTTTACTTCATGACAGCAAGTTGTTATCTGGTTAAACAGTCAAACAATAACAAACAGCTTTGTCCAGACATCTAAATAAAGCTTTGGAAAGTATAGACTGCTTGTGACGGCAGACGTCTCCATTTCAACAGCTTTTATAACAAATGTACTTTATATTTTTCTATAAATAATCGAAACCCTCCATCTTGATTTACATTGTCAATAGATCATAAATATGAGATGGGCACTTCTCAGGTTTCATTACCAAAAACAAATATTTAATATTTGGGAAATATTGATCAACCCTGCCATTTTGTTCTCAGAAATATGTCGAGAACAATAGGCTACATGTTTTTGGGGTTCCTTTATTTTAATGAAGAGATTGATTGCATGTAGGGAAACTCCCAGTGTCGGTGATAACAGTCTCCAGTGTATGAAGTTCAGTAGTTGAAAGAGATAAGGGTGTATATTGAGTAACCTTGTGATCCCAACACGTGGCCTTTCATAAATAAACACAGTGGTGCTATAAAGCCCCTGCTTCACTGTTCATTCATAAGTTCTTATTGCAGACGACACCCATCCAGTCAAAGAACTACAAACAAGTTCCTTCCTGAAAATAAACCACAATAATTATGAAGGGTCTATATATCATCTGAATTAAATAAATGAGCTACAAAATCAATTATACATTAATGATTATAAGTAAAATTTGTTTATCAAAGTTCGTTTTACAAAATTCGTTAGTAAAATATTTACATGACCATGCAATCCAATACAGGGTTCATATATCAATCATAATTTTGCAATTCACAATTCATTTGAGGAAGACATAGCCTAAACAGACGCCCCCTAAGCTCCCCTCCCCTCCCACCCTTACGAAACGCAACTCGCAAAACCTTAACTAAATTAAAGGAAACCAAACAAAAAGGTTAACCACCCACGTGCCCTGAAGTTATTTCCCGCCAAATTTAGCATGGGCTATAGGCCTAATAAGCCGACCGATGCGCACTCAGCAGATATTTTTTGAAAAGCTAGGGTCTATGATGGAATCCTGGGATAATATAATAATGTAGCCTATCTATGCCGATTAAAATTCTATAAGCCTATTATAAAAATAATTTTCACTCTTATTGAACCACCTGCCTGTAAAGAAAAAAAAGAAAACATAATAGTAGTATACTAGTATAGTCTACCGACAATGCTGAATTAAAAAAAACCCCAAAAAACAAGCAGACTTTCGAAATCTCAAATTGGAGTCAAATTCATTATTTAATTGAAATCATTTTGCTCTTCCCCCACAGCATTAAAAAGGGTGCAATAATGATGAGCTGGTGAGCAAAGACTGGTGGGTTAAAAATAGACGTCTTTAATTGGAATATCAGGATTCTGGGGAAGGGATTCCATTTGACGTAATGTTTGGCTGAAGAGTCTATGACGACTGTCAATGGTATTTCCCGTTCCTGCTACTAGGCTACGCTGATTGGCTAATCATTGTGTTTGTTTAATATTGGAATTTCTACAATCAATGCAATGTCAACTTTCCAGGCGTCAAAAGAACCAGATTACCAATGAGCAGCTTGTAAAATCTACTTCCATGTCTCATTTAAAATGGTGTTAAGTAATGACATGGAGTGTTAACCATCAAAGTATACCCCTCCCACTAATAGTGTATATTTATAGTGGACCAATCAAACGCGTTGTAGCATACGGGTACGTGTTGACCATGCGCTTCCTAATAGGGGCATGTTGATTTTGACTCAGCCAGTGATGTTATACTTTTCGATAGGAAGATTCTAAAGTACTGTAAAGAAGGTTATACTTTTATTCTTACCGTGGGACTACTATTTCAGTTATTGTTAATATGAGAAGGTGCACGTAGTACGCGTAATTTCGTTATTGGCGTGACAAAGTATATTATTTATGCCGCCTGTTCTGTACAGAATAGAATATAGCGTAAATTGACCCATATTCAACCCGCCTGTGTGATCTAGCCTACCAATTCTCGTTTGTTGTCATCAAAAGTATTTGAGGAGAGACGGAGTTGTCACGTTTTGTGTTCTGTTTACATTTATCAGGGGCAATCAACGTTCGAGGTTGTCTTCACTGTTAGATTTCTGCTAATTATACACTCGTTTACAATGGTCTAAATGGCATGGGCCGTTTAAGGAAACTTGATATCCGTTCGACTTCAAGTAACTCGGTGTGCAGTTGATAAGCAATCCAAGTCAACATACATTTGGCAAAAGCCGACAAAAGTCTATGTCGGCAATCCGTTGTGTTAGTGAATAAGGATTATAAAGATTTGGAGTACTATTCTGTTTCAAAAATGGCATTCATAGCAGACAGCGGTCGTGTGGATGGATCATGGACATTACAGATAACTGTGACAGATTTACAAGTTGAAAAAATTCTGAGAGTAAAAGGTGATGAACATGTTGGGGGTGTTATGCTTCGACTTGTGGAAGCATTAGGTAAGTTTCTGACAAATAATATAAAGGCATTTTAAAATTGCAACCAGTAACATAGTATGGTTCTTTGTGACTACTTCATTGAAAAAAGTTTTTTATTCAGAAAGGACCAAAGACAACAAGTTGCCTGACACAATTTGATTTTTTGTATAACAGTTGAAGCATGTTTGATGGGTATTGTAAGTTGTACTGTTCCGGGGAAGGGGTCAAGGACCATTCTGGGTAGTTTAATCTATAGACTGCCACTGATTACGCATTAAGCTCAGTTACAATAGGGGCCTACTGCTGCGTCCATCCATACATGTATCAGGAATTAATACCACCCCCATGCCCCATCTACCTATGTTATATTGGCAGAATGAATACGTTGTAAGCTTCACAATGTGGCGAACAATTTTGAAGTTTTGTTTGTTTTACAATTGTAGCCATCTCATTTTGATTTAAATGTACATTGTAAATGTGATTAAGATACTCATATTAAGTACAGTACTGCAGAGTGCAGGTTATGCTCTGAATTGTTATGTATTAAATTAATTTTAACTTCACATTTCATTTTAAAGGGACAATAACATTCTTGCTGGCTTGGTAACTCCAGAAAATAAAAAATACCCTTATTCTAAGTACTAGATGTTTAAATGTCCTACCTGTTGTGTAAATTATCCATTACAACCTATTTTATTTGTCCAGAGGGTTCGAAAATATTTTAAAATCCAAGTCACATTTGAAAAGGTTTACATGTACGTTAGACTTTTCAAATCAATTGGTTGAATTTTTCCAATTTTTTAAATTAGGTGTGTTAAGATGAAATCTATATCATCATTTAATTGGACTATTCTAAAATAATACGATTTGTTGACCAGAATGAAGATTGGGACATATTTTTCAGTTACAACAAGAGTGTTATTGGGGCTTTAACAAGGAAGTAGTAACTTTGATTTCATTAATGTATTAATGACCCATTAATTTTGTAAGTGAGAATGAAGTAATTATAGGATAAATGTAATTAAATGAAGGTAAATAAGTTAATTTGACAGGTGAGACAAATACACAAAAAAGGGGTTGTCAATATTACCGGTATCTGTAGGCTACAGTGCATCCTATAGTATAAGTTAAAACTATAAAGTGTTACAAGCTTATAAGTATTATTAGTAATTATACATGTATTACAAACAATTTTGTTGCTGATCACTTTCACGCTAAGTGTTTCATTTCACACCAGTAAGCTTTTACTTTTTTTTATGCCTGACTGGCCTGTACACTTATCACTTTTTAAAATTATTTGGTAAGATAAACCATAATTATTCTTGTATTATAATACACATCCCTACAAAACTATTGCCTGAAACTATTATCACTTCTCAGTGTATACATGTAGCTGTTGTTCAGAATCAGAACTTCAGATTGATACACACATTGTACATTTTGAATGCAATGGATTGAAATAATTCACTGTGGGTTAATTGAAGATTATGAGCTTACAGAGTATGTGTTGTGCACAGTACATGTAGCTAATGTGAATTGGATTTGGAGAGTTATTGCACTCTTTACTAGTACATGTACAATGTGCATGTAAATATCATGTACATACCTAACCTACAACGTACATATGTACCGTACATACAAACAACAGCTTAGGCCTAGCAATATACATTGTTTCAAAATGTTCATTTAAGCTGTTTATGTTATTATGAAGACTATCAGCAATTACCTTACCAATATCTTATTTTGACCCTTCCAGTGTAATGGATTAGGCTATTGCAAACATTAACCCTTATCTGGGGATCATGGTTAGTGCATGGTATAACCAAAACCCGTTCTTAATCTGATATCCCAGACTCCAGCATGCATAAAAATTACATTCTATAGATTTGTGAATGGTTTGTGAATTGTAATTGACAGTTAATTGCAAGAATATAATTTGGATAGGCTTCAGAAACTGCCTGCCACCCACACTAGTTTTATAGCGGATACAGTGAACATCTGGGTTATCTCAGGCTCCGGTAAGGCATAGTGTTAAACTTAAAGAAAACGTGGGCAGATTCAAATGAATTGAAATACATGTATTGGAGTGAAAAAACACTGGCTAGTGTTCGCATACATGTAGGTTGTCCAGAGTTTTAGGGGCCTGTATATTTATATATTTTTGATCATTTAATAGAGATTCCGTACGGTACTTTGTTTCATCTAAAATGAATATTTATCTTTATTTATTTATACTTTCTATTAACTGAAGAAACTTTTTGAATCAAACCCCCATGTAGTTTGCTTTTGGTCTTGGTATTATAAAGAAATTGATTCCTGTTTGCTTTATACTGGGTATGGCTATAAAAATGGTTTTATTTTTGTCATTGACATAGTTTGTAAAACATTTTTTAGTGGTACTTGATAGAGGAATGTAGACCTGTTCTGCTTGAGTGATATACCTAAATGGGAAAAAAGGGGTATTATCTATTCTGGCTGAACGAATTGTATCAGGCCCCCTGCTAATCTAGGCTTGCGATGTTATATGCATCAGTATTAAACTTCTGATTCGCTAAGAAGAATTTTTATTGAATGTGGGATTTAAATTCAGCTGCTATTTCTCCAGTGATAATGGAGAAACCACAGATTGAACCATGATAGAAGAACTCATTCAGTGAGTTATTGAAATTTGGAGAATAATGAAAAGAGGAAATGGGCAATAAAATGGTAACAAATTTGTTTAAAAACTCTTCCTGGTTATGAATTCATTTCTGTTTGAATGAATCTGAGCCACACAACCGCCAAATATTCTATTTTCATCCCAAAATTTTAAAAGCTTATCTCAGAAAATAAATTCACAAAATAATTATTAAATGTACCCAGAACCATCTTTAATTGATTAATCAGTGCCCAGTGGTATACATGTACATGTATTTTCTTATTGATATACTGTAATACCATTGTCTTCCAGACAAGACAGCCGCAATAAAAAATGAGAAATGATTGTTTTTCGTGTATAATTTGTGTACATGATCATGTTTTGAACCTATGTTGAATCTATGAACAGATTTTCTTGTTAATTCCCCAAGAATAAATAGTGAAAGTAAAGTGAAGTAATATGATATGACATAACTTGATAGAAACAATTTAGGGTGTGGATACTGAGAGAAGGTCGTAGGTTAAGCACTATCTCAAGATAAGGTCAGTTTAGACCAGTAATTGGCCACAGTTCAACATGACCTTGAGGTCAACCTTACAATATGGTGTACCTGGTCGTCCACAGGTTCTTTTCTTGACAACTTATTTTAATGACTTGACTTTTGGATTGACTTTTTGACTGAAAACTTGTACTCAACTAAAAGAACAAAATGTCTTTTAAACTAGAGAAGAGCCATTGTTATTCATTTTCATTGATTTCTAGATGGTTACCACGTAGGTCTCTGCTGAAAAATATTTTAAGATTGCTGACATGTATTTAAGCTTAATCTTTAGATGAGACTAGAGTGTAAGATTAATCATGATTACACACATAAATTTGAGATTAATCAAACTGTTAATCTGCTCTAATCTGTCTTTTATTTAATACCATTCCCCGATATTTAATCTCTCTAGATTTACATGTATAGGATTAATCACATTATGTATTGCACCTCTATTCATCTGCTCACTATTCAAGAGACTGATCAGAGATCAAAAATAACAGACTATAATCTTTTGTTTCCAGACCCATCAAATCCTAACACATTATTTTAACACCTCTTTTAACCACTGAGTTCCATGGGGATTCTCGCCTATCATCTTTTCATACTCTACATAATCTGTGATGATTCCTTTAGAAGTGGCTCACAATTACTTTGATTTGTAGGCTTAAATCTTAGACAAGAGATCCTGGTCTTTGACAGATTAAGTTAGAGATTGATTTTCAACCGATGGGATGTTTGAAATTGAAGCTTTTTTTCGTTTTTTGGTCACACATCAAAGATGATTTTGGGAGATAATTTGAGGTGCATTCCTTTAATCTTAAATATTCTGCTTTCCTGTTGTGTTGTTATTCAGTAGAAAGCTTTTTTGTCAGCGTTTTGGCATCTGCTCCAGAACACACCGTGAGAGTAAAAAATGAAAAATTAGGGCCTTTTTTTAGCCAAATTGTATTCAAATTTTGAAACCAGACATTGTGTATATAGTTGAATAAAATAATCCAAAGCCATTTCAAGTAACAACTCGTTAATACATAGACAGATCATGAGTGATTTGCGTTTAGCCATTATTTTGTTTAACCATGTGTTGTTGCATAAACCATTGTTAATGACTACAGGTAGAAAAAGTGAACACTGCACTGACATTGTTTAATTGCCTTTGTCTATGAAATTTTTAGTCATCGATTCATTACGTGATGAATGGGGATGACTCGCAATCATAATATGAAATTATAAGTGACAGGTGAACACCAAAAACCGATTTCCTATCTGTATTTGAATAAAAGTTATAAATAAGGGGAGTTTCCATTTCGAAGATAAGACACAACCTAATTTTACTACTGATAAAACATCAAACATTATACCAGAGCTAAATTTGGCTGTTGCAGGCCTTAGATGTTTTAAAATCAAAATAATAACAATCAATGCATACATCTTGTCAAAACTACAAACAGTGAAACTTGGCTCTGAGTAAAATAATTTAAATGACGGGTCGTTGTACTTGTACATATCTTTAAACAGTTGTAATCTTGCTCAGAATAAAATAATTTGAATTTTCAAGGTATTCATTTTTCATTATCTATTTTTCAACTATTATAGTAAGAACAGCCAGCTCTTTATCTAAAACTGAAATAATGTATCTACATGTACATGTATAAACATTGACAAAGTAAATACAACAAATGAATGTAAATAGACATTTATTAATACATTAAAGAGGGTTAGCATAACCTATATACATGTATATGTAATAAGTATGTTGGTAAAAAAATAATGGTGGATGGTATTATACTATAGGGCTTGTACACTATTCAATTCAATATGAATGTTACATAAAAATGTAAGCACATAGGCTAGAGATATTGAGCCAGGTGTATGTTTTTTGCATGCAAACAAACCATTTACCTAAATTTACCTCATTTGGATATAAAAAAAGATTATCTAACTCAAAATCTTCTATAAAAATATCACAAAGAGAATTTATTAGGGTTGTGACGATAACCGGTATGTAGATATACCGCGATATAAAAATTTGACGGTATTTGTATCGTCAAAATATTGAAATATCGGTATACCGTGATACAACAAATGATGATCAAAAAACACAACGATATCGGCGGCAAAGAAATAATAATTAAATCGCATGTAGTAATAAATTTACCAATGTCAGTATGGTCCATTATATCGGCGTTATATACCTGCGTAATCAAAAATAAATATCAGCTGAGTGATGATGTCAGCCACGCGGTCTAGATAATTTAGCCAGTCGTAAATTGAACACCACAGTCTAACAACATTACGGACTGGATATTCTTGTACAATTTAAGTCGTAAAACAAAGTAGTGCCCGGTCCGTGCTTTAAACCTCATTAATTATAAGCGAGTTCAATTATAGTAATAGTTTAATGTTAATCTCAATATCTGCGAAGATTCGGACTCAAAAATTATCGAAATGTAAGCGACGCCCGCAGGAAAATACCGCTCTGACGTCACGCGACTGGGAATTTTTTATTGCTACGGCTCACTTCGTTGGATTTCCGTACCGTAGTTTCCGGTGGATAGATAGATAACATTTTTGTGATTATTATGGTTCGCGATACCACGAGATCTGACAATTACAGCCGAAGAAAGTGAGATTTATCTGTTTTGATGACTGAAATTTACTAAATTTCGACTAAATATAGCCTACGTTTTTTGTGGTATCATCAAGATCATAAATATTTGACATATTATCATTCAAATTATTACGATTTTAATAACTCTAAGCTGACAATAACGCGCGGCTTTTAGTTTTAAAATTGGTACTAGCGATTCTGAAGGGAAAATACCCATTATGACGTCATCATCTGTTAAAATCATTCTGTTATTAGATTTATAATATTAATAATGTTATCTTAAATTAAAAGGTTGAAAACTATTATTTAATGGGTTTTTTTTATTTCTTAATTTGGTAAAGATATTGTATCGCGATACAAACTTGTATCGCGATATTTTCCCTTCTGTATCGTGATACAAACCAACTCTGTATCGTCACAACCCTAGAATTTATGCATGTAACATTGTGTATACTTGGGTGCAAATATTCCAAATATTTTTGATAATGACACAAACAGTCTTTGAAATAAAAACCTTAATTTATATTCTGTAGAGATTACAAATGCCTAACCCTAACAAACATGTTCCATGCATGAGTGGATGCAATTATTCCAAGTATGGAATTGGGTTGCGTATAATCCTTGTAAATAGTAGGTAACAGATACAGTACCCCATTTGTGTTGTTATTTGGAGATCTAAGATAAGATCTACAGGTTCAAGCTATCACCCATGCATTATCTTATGGTTGTAATAGTTCTACTAAAGTACAAACTAGTGTTCATGTCAATTGAATTAACATAACTCTACAATTTAAATTACAAAAATATAAAATGAAACATATAAAATTGTGTATGGTACTGTATCTTAAAGAAAGATGAGCGATTTATTTCTTTTCCCATGGAATGTGAAGCAGATCATTAAGATTTATTATCTGGAACAGCCTTGTAGGATGGCTATAACATACTTAATGGAGCTTGGTGGACTCAGGACAGTGGTCATGTCAGTTGTTTTTAGCTTGAAGTGGTCAAAGGCTGGATATACAGTACATGTACTGATGTTGATAAAGACGACCATTGTGTTGGACTTAAGGCGGAACTAACCATTGGTGTATTTGAATAGACCAGCTTTCTTTGATTCAGATGGTCATTATTTATTACAAGCCGGTGATGGCTTTGATTGAATACAATAATGACTATAGTAGGATAATACAGATCAGATTGATATCTCTTTAGTTATTAATCAAAAATGTGTGAAGTGTTTTTTTCAAATTGACCCTGTTGACATTCTTCATAAAATATCAAATAAATAAATCATCTAATACAGTCAACAAGATACACATACTGGTTGGATCAGTATTAATTTTGATCTATAAGATTATTTCCAGCAGTATGTAAATAAGTATACATGGTGTAATGTTTTTTTGGTGATTATTGGACTTGATTTAGTTACAATATATGAACTCTAGTACATGTATCTCTAATACATGTATACATGTATAATTCTGTTACCAAACTGGCTTTCTGCCAGGATTGATGTACATACACATCTAACAACATACAAAATGTATATATACAGTAACATTCGGACATCCTTATCAGTATAGATTTTATCCACTATTAAAATGGAATATCTTTCTTTTGAACAAATGGAATTGAAAAGTTGTTGCATTGATGTGCAATGTTGTTGATTCTATTCCACATTTGGTTAAAATGAAAGCGGCGTTGTTTGACCTGCATTTCTAACCCATTGTGTCTAACAAGAACTTACAAAATGTTTTCTATAACTTCCAATCCATGTACATACACTGTAGTACTAGCTAGTACTTACTAGTTGACAACAAAACAGCCAGACACAGGATATTTGTAAGGTTATGTAATAAAGCCAAAAGTCATAACCTTCCTGCCACTAGTTGTAATATGAACCATATGACATCTGATACTACAAGTATGGTTACATTTCTACACGAAGCAGCATTAGTTAATGGGGCATGTACTGATTTCATATTTATTGTGAAAGTGTTTAAAATCGTTGTGAAGTCAAAGATCCTTAACTTATTTTTGTATCAACTTATGGAATATTGTAATTTAATTTAAACTATTTTATTGTGCACTAGTTCATTAAGTGTTATTTATTTGATGATAATTACAGAAAGATAACATCCTTATGAACCTTACATATGTATCGATTGTAGATATCTATGAACTCACAAACTAGGCTATCATGCCATCATGTGGGTCTAAATTAAGGTATTGGTACATTACTTATATGTATATCAAAACCTCAGTCAAAAGGTCAGATATAAGATTTGTGTATATGGTATCAAATTTCATAGCTTACTTCCTCTTCTGGTTACCTGGGGAGATTGCAGTCTGGTCTGGATCATTTCATAGGTCTCTGCTTTTTGAAGTTTGCTTGTTTTTGATGTTTTAGTTCACCACCATGTTGGTGTTGCAGTAAAATTTATCATGCTTGAAACAAATTAGAACATGATAATTACTTATTACTGAGTAAACCAATCTTTATTAATCATCTGAGATGTTTATGCAATGTATGTAAATGTACCAAAAATCGCTTTCTGAAATCCCAGTTTTTCTGTTGATGGCATTGTTTTTTGGTAATATACCTAACTAGGTGTACATGTACTTGAACTCTTAACACCTCTCATCTGAGATGTTTATGCAATGTATGTAAATGTAGGAGACATGTTACCAAAAAATCGCTTTCTGAATTCCCAGTTTTTCTGTTGATGGCATTGTTTTTTGGTAATATACCTAACTAGGAGTACATGTACTTGAACTCTTAACACCTGCCATCTCCAGGTAATGGTAGTTTAGACAATTTGATATCATAAACTACATGAGCAGTGTGGATAGTAATCTTTTATAGGGAAACTGGATAGTGTAATAAACTATAGCACATATACCAGTACATGTACTTATGAAAACAGCTACTTGTATAGTTGGATGATGTTTCGGAGACCATTCTCTTAACAAATATTCAAAGTTATTACCTTTATAATGTTGAATGGAATATTCTTGGAACATGTAGATTATTTAACACGATATTGGTACATGAAGTTGCAGTGAAAGAATTTAACCCCAACTGATGACCCTAAAGCCATCTCATTTCCAGGGACTCAAATATTTATAGGCTTGACCAATAATCGGGTATCGCATTTGTTAAATTGCTCTTCTGTGAAATGTAATTGAAAACTAACACTAGAAATATACCGTACATGAATTACAACTGTAATACTTGGTTAGATGTTTTATGCAAATAAACTTTATAAAGGAAAAAATAAATAATGAAATAAGTCGATTAACATCTAAAAGATATTTTATGGGAAATAAATGTCAAAACAATTTGTTCAGTTCCTATTTCAGCACAGACAATACCATGAAGCATGCCAGTCAGACTGGGGCCATTCCAAAGCTTTTGGGCCTGGCAAACTGTCGGTTTTAAATTCTTTCACTGATGGGTTGCAGATCTTTGTTGATTACCTTTGAGCTTTTTGATTGGTACTGAAAAGTAGGAAGTTAATTCCATTTTATTCACTTTTATCTGCCATGAAAATGAATTTGTTAGTCGCAAGAGTTAGACACTGCAACCTACAGGTAAATGATTGATACAATTTTAATGGTTATTGGTGTCAGACTATTAGCAGAACAAAGGAGTTAATGATACCATTTTGCTGACTTTTTATTGAAATAGTTTGGGATCAATGTGATGAATTGGTATAACAATAGATAACTGTCCGCTACTGTTTAATCAGTCCATTATATATATTGGGTAGTGTAATGAACCCGTGGGCAGTATTGACCATAAACCTAGAAACCCAATTAAGTTTTACCACAGGTATTGACAAACTACGTTCGAACTGGATGATAGCACGAACGAACGAAATTAGTTACAAATTGGACAAGTGTTACTAAAATTTCGATTAATTCACAGCTTAGTTTGAAATTTGTTTCGAATTAATTGCAGATTTGATCACACAGAACTTCATTATGACATAAAAATATTGAACTAGTTTTTTGGTTTTCATTGCAATGCATATGTGTGTTATTTGTTATTCAAGCTGTTAGCATCTTGTAGTAGAATGACGAGACACATTTTTGATTATAAAAAAAATTCTATTTACTAATCAATACTATTAGATTGATTGAAACATAACATCTCTTATAGTGATTAGGTTTTTACTGTCGTAAATGGATTAACAATCAACGACAAGTGAAGGAATGTGGAGGATGTGATGGTAATCTATATTCTGAAATCAATAAATATTTTCATTTGTTTATTTGTTATGGAATGTCAGTCTGTTCTACTACCATTTATTGATCTTTTGTCTTCAATGTAATGTAACTTACTTATATGGAAAAGCATTTTTACAATAAATAATACAAGATTTTGTTTCTTGGCTCATGTAAGAAGTCCCAGTGGAAGTACATGTGCTGCTAACAGCATGGGCATGAGAAATATTGAAACCAATCTGTAAGAAAGAGTAAAACAAAACCTGATGATACATTATATTCATACAGCAAAGTTTAACTAAATTAAAAAAATTTGGCCTTTGGATGTGTCTGCGCATTGAATCACCAGTGTTGTCATGGTCACATTTCTAATTTACCCTAATCTGGATTAAAAGTTAAAACTGTCGTATCCTTTACAATCAGAGCCAGCATCTTTAAACCTTCTAATGACTCATACATAGTACCTTTGCTCTGTGTATGATCATGGCATGATACTATTACACCAGTTTAAAAGGCTTCAAGGTGATATTTTGTGAAGTGTTATATTATTAGATGGGTTGAATGAAACTCTTCAGTTTTTTGACAAGGCAATCCTTTACATTTGATTGAAACTGTAATCTTACTTTATCTACATGTAAACTAACTCGACTGGTTATTAAGTTAAAAACAGCTGTAATATAATCAGTACCATCTGCTACTCTAACATACCTGATAGCCTAGTTTCATAACTTGACTTAATTAATAACTTCATACTTTTATTAGATAATTTATAACTGTTCATAACATGTCTACAATTTTACAAAATGGCTACCATATAAAATTTACCTGATTTGTCCTTTATCTGTTCTGATTAGAAGTGAGAAAATTGTCCCGAAATTTTCAAGGGGCTGCTAAATATCATGATGTTTGCTAATATGAAGTTTGCAAAGACACATTCATATTATATTTGCAGCTGATGCTAAGATTGTTACATGGTAATATTTCCCAACAAAAATATTTCAAAAAGATCTCATGTCATCTTAACAACCGAATACATATTTATTATTCATTAGTTGCAGTTTGATCTCTTGGGTGGTACAATACATTGTATGTACACCCGTAGCATCCTGTAGCTGATCATGCTTCTCAATATTTTTCAAGAATTAGTTCATAGCCTTCAAACTTCACAAAAGGGTAGGGATGTTAAAATATGTTCTTCATATTACTTATGGGTGTGTCAATCAAGACATCTTTCGAGCTGAAGCATTATTAAAATAATAAGCATATTATATATGATGAGAAAAATAATTTCTTTCTTTCTTTCACATGCCATCGTTGGTGGGACTACTTTGTGATTGTGAATCCCACCCTTTCTGAATAGCCGTTTAATCTACATTACAATTAAAGTTTGTTATAATGTTTATTATAATCATGCACAATAACCTAAAGGGAGCTACTGTTGGGCTGGGGAAACTTGTCCCTGATAGTACTGCATGGCATATGTCCAGTCTTCATTACCCCAAATGATGCAGGAAACTCCTTTTTTCTTCAAATCTTTCTTTGACATCATGTCTGTTAATAATAATAATCCCTTAAAGATGGGCAGTTGTTTTGGAGACATACATCTTTCAATGTTTCTGATCATATGTATGAACATGCCAATGATACTCAGGAATGTATTCTCCTATCAGCAGGTAGTCATGTTAATTGCTATCAACAGATTTATATAAATGCAGAAGACACAGTAAATACTTGTGTTGAATTAAGAAGCTGGGTCGAGTTTACACTGTGTGCTGGTTTTGAAGTTTAGATTTGCATGATAAGGGTCATTAGCTATTCATGTTTTACTTACCTATATAAATGCTTTATTATTATACTAAATTGTATGATTTATGTGCTAACCTATTCATAAAGTGTCAACATAGAACTCTGCTAATAAATACACACAGTGACACTATATATAATAGACATTTATTAACCTAACTTTTATACTTTTACCTTAAAGAGTCATTCCAACAAACAAATCCAGTTTTGAATTCGAATCTGGTACATTTTTTATTATTTGTCATACAGTGTATTACTATAAATATCAATGACCATGCATAATTGGTGTTTAACACCATAATGATTTGTATTGCAGAGAAAAAATTTGCTTTTAAATCAGATATTTGGTTTAAAATAAGAACTTGAAGTCTCTTTTTTTAATGACGATGCATAAATGTGTTTAAAACCATGATAATTTGTATTGCGGTAAAAGTTTGGTTTTTAAATCTGATAAACAGGTTAAAATAAGAACTTGGATTTAATGGGTCGGCTAACCACCATGTTTTAAAGGGTAACATCAAGAATAGATGAAATACCTGTACTATGTGTTGACAAGAGATAAACATGTCATCATATCAGTAAATGTCACATCAAAAGTCTTCTATCTATATATAATCTACTATACATAGACTAGGACATAACCTTCTAACAGATACAATTTGTTAATTGAATAACAGAGTTGTTATACAAATAAACATGTCATCACTCTAGTCATTCGTTTCATTGACATAAACATAGAACCAGTCGCATCGTACTTGTAGATGTTCCATGCTTTGCACATGATCAAATAGACATCAATGCTAAGGTATATATTAAGCAAACTTTACCTAATTTAAAAACAAAGCAGTTGTATATTAGCAGTATTTGACCAATTATTGGCAGATTATCCACAGAGGATAAGTCGACAATGCGCAGAAGATGAGGCATGTCGAATGTAATGGTACTGTACGATGTACATATGCAAAATTTTAAACTTTAAATTTCTCAATGTTACTGCACTTATATTTTAACTTTATCACATTATTTAAGTCGTCGTATATTTCATAAGATGGTATACGTGGACTATGTACTAAGCAGTATACAAGTAGCTGAGGAAAGCACCGATTAATATATTATATTTCAAGATCAGGAATATCTTTACTGTATTTATAACCACGAAGATGAGATAAAGCATAGTTACTTTTATCAACTGTTTATTTCTCAATCAGAAACAGACCTCTGTAGACTGTATCAGAAACATGAATGAGTTTTTCCACACATATATTTATAATACTAAATGAAGACAAGGGAATAATCAGGCGTATGGGTAGACCACATTTGTTTCTAAAATTAGCTTGTTGCTGTCTATAAGCTGTATCAGTATCTGATGGAATGGTACCATATTTTGTTTGATTAGTAGAAAACAGCAGGCAAACTCATTAAAATAATCAAACAGGAAATACTGAGTACTTTAACTCCAGGCAAATATGATTTGATATATATGAGTTGTGATAATGTCATGATTTATATTAAAAGTCAGTTTTAATACAACTTGATATTATGAAATTTATTCAATAATAAATAACTACATCTACCCATGGCCACACACTGGCAGCAGTATGTTACATTGACAAACATATGCAACACAATCTGAAATGAGACAGAAATTAAATGTACATATTTAAATTAGGCATTATTTGCATTATTCAATTTACTCAGCGATCTAGCAGTAAAATTACATATTGATGAATTAACTGTACATTGTAAGACAAACTCGATATTATGTATGTTTAATTGAAAAAGTAAATAAACAAGAAATGTCAGTTTCATTGGGATGAAAATTCAAAAATATGATGTCGATTAGTTCAAAAGAAGTGGATCAAGTTTTCTTTAAAGTAACATGTACCATGACTTATGTTAGCACTAAAGACATGATTATAGTTGAAAAACTACAAAGACATACAAGTAGGTGGGGTTCATACTTATATCAAATAGCTCACTTCCATTTCATTTGCATGTTTTAAATTTTGCACCCAAATGGACCTTGTTTATTTTCTAAAGCAGCAAACAATTTCAAAGAATTGATGTTAAATGCCAATTACACCCATGATCTGATGGCTATGTTTATTGTTCCTTTCTGAACAATTGGTTGAAATTAGAATTTAAGGCATATATGTCATTATTCATTTCCATATTTAGAATAGACTTTGCACTAAACAAATAAAAAAATAAGGCAATAAATAACTCCATCTTAAAACAGCTGTAAATCTCATTTCATTAATTCATAACATTAGTACGTAGACGATAATTTGTATTCATATTTATTATTCAAAGGCAGCATTTCTTCATGAATTGTATACAGACAAGATGGTATTAAACCTTACATTAAATTGAAGTGGGCTGGCTGAATTGAATTTGCATTATTGCAAGTTGGGAATGGCCCATAAACATACATTGTAGGCTAACACCCTAGACAAACCAATGATTCATAATTAACCCAAACTTTATTAGGCAGTATGAACACAAATAATTAAAAATAGATTTGAGTAAATGTGTGTGACAAAAGTTTTTTACATTTTAAACAATTCTCCTGATTTCTTGTTTTACACACCAAAATGTAAACATCAAAGTTTAGACAATCTACATCAATAGGTACACAAAAGGTCAAGATGAAGGACAATCCAATGAGTAATTTGTACTTTCCCTAGTAAAAATAGTTTTACAAGTAAAAGTGTTTCTTACACCTTTAAATAAAGTTAAACAGATACATAGACAAACATCTTAACACCTTACTATACATAAACTATCAAGTTTATTTTTACTTACCCGTACCCTTTTACTTACCTATATAGATAATTTACACAAATACACCTACATGTACTAAATCACAGCTGTATCAAAAAATAATTTGGGGGGGGGGCATATAAATGTCATGTTCACTCACTATGCACGATGCGACTAACCATGATGTTTCATCATATGGTCGGTTTGCAACACTTAATTATACCACTTACATATGCCTTTTATCATAGCTTGAATCTTGACTGTCTTTAGACTTAATATAAATCATATAATTAATGAACAGTTGTGGGCTTTACACTTCAAACTGTTGAATTAAAATAAAGTTGTATTCAATTGATCAAGGTAACTTTATTTTATTGTATCAAGTCTTTGAACAACTTTATCTGTCTGCCTAGCTCTGATTAAAGATGTGATATTTAATATGTGTTGTTCAATGGTGAAATCTTGTATCAAGCTGGCTAACATCGGTATTAATTACAAGGAAATATAGAACACGGGTAATCTGATTGATCACACGTACTAGTTAGCGCGAAAGATTAACTACGGATCATTTTACACAGAGGCATGACCTTCTGGACAGATCCAACCTAAAGTACTTGAAATTAAAGGATATCACTCTACAGGCAGCTTCATCTTACATCAAATCACTTCCAAGTCAAACAAGCCTTTTCCGTATTCATTCTCTCAGAATGTGACCCAAAATAGACCATGAAAGACTTCATTTCAAATGATTTCAAAGAATTTCTAGTGTTCATTCATGTTGTATGTTTTGTGTTTAGGATGAGGACTGTAAAATGTTACTGAGAAGGTATCCGTTCTTTTTTAATGTGTATCAGAGCTGATGGTTTAGTTTTATAGTGTACTTCCTGAACTTAAGTTGGTATAATCCCCATTGAACACTATGAAAAAGATTACAGTCACCTGAAGTATGGTAAATCACTGGAAATTCAAAGGATTGAATGACAAAAGGGATTGATTTTATCAAATTCCTGTCTTCCAGGTGCCTGTTTCATGAAGCATAATATGATGTAAATTTTTAAACATGTACACTTAAAAGTCCAAATAGTTGTATAGTAAAAGGTTTGAATTGTGCGTATGTAAGCCTTATATTTATTTTACTGTGCCTGTGTAATGGGAGCCAGAACTATAAGTTTTGTTAAAAATGCTGTAAATTCCTTTCAGTGAGTGCAGCCTAAAATTTGTTTGAATAAGTTGATTAATCAGGGCCATTTAAAAAAGATGGTCACATGGGTAAGATGCTTATTTGCTAGCCTGGAGGTTGGGTGTTTGATCCCTGCATTGGCGGAGAAATTTCATCCAGATTTTCCAGCGTGGTTTCCCCTTGTCAATGATGCAGGATGGAGGGCCTGACATGGAGAGCTGTCTAGTCGTTCAGATGGGATGAAAACCAAGGTCCTGTGCACACATTGACATGCACGTAAAAGGTCCCTTGACAGTTAGAATTTGATGTAAGAGAAGACCGTAGTGCCGCTGTCTGGGCAAAAATAGCCTGATAGATACCAGTCTTCATTAGCCCAGTTCGAAGCAGGACAGTAGGACATTAAACCCCATTTCATTTCATTCCCTTTTGAAAAACCTTCATATTCATACTGTTTAAAAAAATCATCTAACCAGAACTGAATCAGAAAAATGGAGCACACAAACAAGAATCTAATTTTGAATCCAAAAGATTTAATTGAAAATCATTATGGTTAAAAACAGATCTTCATTTGCTGAAATTTAATCTGGTCTGGGGTTGATGATCTTACATGATTGTGAGTTCATCAACCAGAAAGTCAGTCATTCATTGCTGCTGCCTGATTATTATGGAACCAGAGCCGTCTGCTTGTTGTAAACTAGGTAGAAAAAACATTGATGTCATTTATTAAGGTTATACAATAACCATCACAATATTATGGTAATGAAAATTGATGAAGCAGAAAGCCATTGTGGATTGGATTCCTTAGAGGATACTGAATACAAAACGGACTATGTTAAAGTCACGTAAGAGTTGATTAGGCTAGGTAACGAGAGTATTCTATAATTACTATAATATCTGTTATTACTATCTTCTCATCAAATCAATATTTGATTGTAAATAGATTGGTATGGCTTATTGAATAATCTATCACAAGAATTACAATAACAGGCTAAAAGTTTAACAACGGTCAAGGTAATCTATCAATAAGTCTAAGTGTCTAACTCCCAGGGCCCATTCTGAGATCTTTTTCCTTCAAACAATAAGTTTATCATTCTATTTTTTTTACCGTACATGTATGTAAAGAATTAGTTTTGGATATACATGTAACTACAGATATTGCCTAGGTCAGCATCTCTGGTTAGTGCTAAGCATACATGTAAATATTACACACAATAGTGTGATGTAGTTCGCAAAGATGTAATTTGGTTCTGTTATTTCTATATTTGGTCATAGGTACTATTTCAGCAGATGGGTGTGGATTGTTTGTTGTATAATTTGTAAAATACCACACATATCAGAGCCCAGTGACCTAAAAGATATTGTTTATACTGAGGTAGTTGTCCATAGATTATGTTGACAAATGGCTGGCATCATGCTGTAGTAACCTACTTTTATATGTCAGTATTGTGGGGTTTTTTTTGAGTTAACATAAGTTAATGTTTTAGTAGTGTGTAAACTAAGTCACTGTATGTGTAGGTAAAATGCATTACAGTTAGTTTATAATCCCAAAAATATATAAGAAACCAGGAATAAAATGCTTGTGTTTATATTGTAAATAAGTCTAAAAAAATGCCTTTATGAGACGAAAGTTATACTTGAGATTTGTGTAATACATTATTGACAGAGAATTAGCAATATGCATTGTAAATGTAATTCAGATTTCTGTTAATATGGTAACGAAGATTAATGTTATTTTAGCACAGGTGTAAATTGTCAGTAGGAATGAGCCGTTTGTCATTTTAGGAATATTTACAAGAGGTCACAAGTGCCTGTTAAAACATGGTAGAAATCTCCCATGAATATCTGTGTTTATTTAGTATTGACATGGAGAGTATTGGTGTAATCAGACAACCTTGTCAAATACCTCGCATAATACTCTCTTACCTTGTGTTTCCTTGACCTTTGACATACATCTAAAAACTACTGTGTATATAAAGGCAACTACATGTACTCTATTCTGTGTTGATCAATTACATTTCATATTAGTAAGTGCAGGAGGACCGCACTACGCGCAAAACAAAAATCTACAAGATAAACCTGCGTACAAGACAGAAAAGAGACATTGCAAAAACTAAAAAAATATCAAATCAAGTGAATGGATCCGGGGGCCAGTGGAAATTTTCAGATTCTGTAGCACTAACAGACCTTTAGAATAAGAAAAAACGGTTCTAGACGTCTTATTTTACGAACTAATTAAAAATTGTTATTTTAGAAAACACTTTAAAACAGTTAATCCCTCATGTTTATTTTTATTTTTTGGCAGTCAAACCAGCTAGTAATCTACTTTGATTAAAATGATCATGATAGATTTAGTCAATTAGATACATTACTTACATCTACCTACATGAAAATACTATATTTAGATGGTTGCAAGGTACTAATATTTCTATTTCTGACTTGAAATACCACCAGTACCTGTGTTGTGGCTTCTTTCAGTCTAAAAATATCATTTATGATTAGTTTTCCAACCCACACATGCTTCAAATGTTAGTCATTAGTTTATAATATAGTTTGTAATTCCTGCTAACAGTACTATTATATCAAGAGCAACAACTGATTAGGTGCTCAGAGAAATAATATATTTTTGGCTGTACAGAATTAATATCATACAGTCAAAAGTTTTAATTTTGCTTCCATTAGGAAAATGAAAAATTTGATATCAGTAACTAGGATGTTGGGAACACACACATACATGTAGCTTTAATTTTAAATGATCTTAATTTGAACTTTATAAATAATATCATAAAACAACAAACTCAACATTTTGAAGTTTCAAAGTATGTAAACCTAATGCAGTTTCAAAAGCTTAAAAAAAATGCTCAGTTCATCTATAGTGGGATATGTGGTATACTAATCTGTTCACCATCTGCCAGAAAAGATATGTCATCTACTTTATCTGTCATTTTTGCCTCAGTAGGGACCCTTGTAAGGTATTTCTTACACATGATGATTTAAACATGTCTAAGTAGGGAATTCCAATAGAGTTAAACATGCCAGTCTGACAATCTTGAGATTAACAAATTCTTAGAAGTTTCAGACAGTCTTACAATCTGCATGTGTACCTTAACATTAATGCAGAATGATGCTTCAGAACAGCATATACATGTGTTACGAAAGTTCCTCTCCAATTTTGTGGCCAGTCAACTGTAGAACTGTTATTATTCTTAGTTGATGATATAATACACAAGATGATAAGACAGTAAATGGTGTCAGATTACTGTGATTGTTCCGTTTATCGCCCACTAACCCAGTCATACTCAGACGTGGGTATTCGTTATATGGGAAGTTGTGTTGATTAGATTGCCCAATCAATATTAGTTAATGTAGTTTCTATCATTAAATCACAGATCAACTGAGGCATTTATCTAAAGTAGTACCAATATCAGCCTAACCACCAATTTATCTCACAGCTTGTCAATATACTTTAATACTAATAGACATCCATTTTCCTTAGTGTTACTTAAAACAGAAAAAAAACCTTAAAGTGTTATGGAATGCTTCGAATAGTATTAAAAACTTGACTCACATTATTTTTGATTTGTTGTGTAATTTTATAATTTTTTGGGTGTAATCGTGTGTGTATAAGCTTGAGCAGATTGTGTTTTTTGGTTTATCCCGAACCTGATTCTACTCAAATGTAACATCATACTATCCACGCTTTTGTCTGTCTAAATCAATAACATTCTGAGATTTTCATAAAATGTGTTCCCTGATCTTGATTGTGTTCACTGAAAGCATATATATCCAGTTGGAAGGAATAAAAAAGTTATCTGGCAGAATTCCACATAAGCCTGAAAAAGATCATATCGAGTATGCTGAAATTGCTGAACTTATGTCAGGTTGTAGCAGGAAATAAACAAGATTAAAGCAGATATTTTGACTCTTTTCATTGGCATTCATAAGTACCTTGATTTTCATCTATGTGATGATGTTCTATGTCTATTGCCATCAAATGTAACTAAATTCTTTAAGTTAATACTACCTATCATAAATGAATAGAGTTCAACATCCTACTTTTCTGCACAAACTGGGCTAATGAAGACAGGCATATAAAAGCTATGACATGCAGGGAAATTCCACAGGACCTCAGTCTTTTGTCACATAAAAACAACTATATGTTGTCCTTTGTCAGGTCTGCTGTATGTTGTCCCTTGCCCAAAGACAAGAGAGAGAGAGAGAAATGGGGTTTAACGTCCACTCAACACAAACTAGGTCATTTCGGGACTAACATATGGTTTTAATTTTATTTTAATAATTCGCTTGCGCGTAGGGGTCTTTAGCAGTGGGAGGAAACCGGAGTGCCCGGAGGAAACCCATGAGGTTGAGAAGGCGCCCCTATCTCCATGCCACATACGCTCACACTAGGGATCGAAACCACAGCCGCAAGCCAGAGGTGACCGGCCAGCTAGAGGCTGAAGTGCGGCACTCTAAACCACTAGGCCATCTCACCCCCCCTCCCAATGACAAGGGAGGAACCACACCTCAATAGAAGTAACAAAATAATCCAGTACACTGGTGTCTAAATATCTGTACACCTTTAAACAAAATCTATCGGGTTCAAATTTCAGCCTGGGTGTTGATCCACTGTTCTTCACCATTAAGAAGGGGGAACCACGCTAGAAAATCCATATGAAATTACATGACTAATGCCATACATGGGTCAAACTCAGTACATGTACCTCCAGGTTAGCAAGCGAAATTGCTTACTCACCTAGCCACCACGGCTCCCACTATATATTGACATGACATGATGTAAATTTGTAATCCTCTCAGACTAGAGCATTATTTCCTGAGGTCATTCAGATTTTTTTTTCTTTTTGGCAGAATGACAGATAATTGTTTTTTGTTGGATCATTTAAAGAGATTACTGTCTGGAATCTTGAAAATTGTCTGGGGTTTGCAACTTCAGGTTCTTAGATTTTATGGTTAGATGTTCAGAATAGAAAAGAAAAAGAACAAAATATATTTTAAAGGAACTAAATTGAGCACATTTAATGTGAATGGGGATGAGAGAAATGAAAGAAAGAGGAAATATGGAGGGTTTTGGTTGCTTATGTTTGTATGCAAAATGGTTAAGATATTTGGAATTATCAAACAAAGAAATACAGGTGTTCATTGTTTTGAGTATTATGTGAGAATCAAGTCACCCTCAGCTGCTGAGTGAAAGTTTGGTACACCATACAGGATACAAACTCTGGTTTTAGTGAAAAGAAAAATAAATCTTGTTAAAAGTGTTTCTTGTTCATCATGTCATTGTAAACTCAACCTGTTAACTGATGTTAAATTGCTGTAAGCACACATCATTTACAAATATTGCACGGTTTGAATAAAGATTATCAAGATTTGAATAATTGTTAGTCAGCGAGTTCTAAGACACATCTTTACTTTAGATCAGAATGGGATATAATGAAATTAACACTGAATTAACAGTTAACGTTACAACTTTGAAAATAATGCAAGCAGAATTTTTCCATTTAATACAGTCTGCTGAACTTGTTCACAGCACTTGACAGGTCATTTTTATTTCATATATTCACTGATATTAAAAAGTGAACACTCTACATGCACTATGTAAATAAACCATAGAACATAATTACATGTTTGCACTATGTACATGTACAGCAGTATGAAAATATTACTTTCTAAATGTTAAGCTTGACTTAACTAAATCAAACTCAACTTTCTTCATTCATTAACTTAACAATCATTCATCTATCACTTGTCAAATTATATTAGTCAAGGAAACTATTTAGTATGTAATTCTCTGTAACACCAGTTGAACCATAATTTATCATCCCAATTGTTCTCAAAGATAAAGTTGATAGTGTTTATAAAGTATACTAGTATTGAGTATTGACGATCTTCAATTGACAGACTTAATCAAATTAAATAGGGATACCAATCTTTTAAATGTCAATTTATTATAGAACAGTTTTGTATTTATAATGTTTGACTTAGTTGTGTTCACAACAAGAAATATTTCAGCAAATAGTGCAGCAATTAGCTATTTTCGGAATGTGAAAAGTCCAGATTACGATACTTTGAATAGTTAAATTTCAAGATTACTTCTCTAATATTTGGGAAATAAGCCATTATGTACCAAACAAGGTTATACTATGAGTTGTGTCTACAAATTCCAGACTCAATCAGCTGTTAAAATCCTTGAGACCATTCTTTAAGTGGATAATTGAGTGTTATAATATTGGGACATGTGTTTTATATTTTAACATAGATTGATAACAAATGAGACTTTTGACAGTAAATTAAAAGAGTGATAATAAATTACAAGTTATAAATCAGAGTAAATTAGCTTTTTAGTTTACTAACAGTAACTTAACCCTCCAAAAAAGAGATCTCAAGACTTGGCTTGTTTCATGTGTCACAAACATTTTCAGTGATCATGTAAATCTTAAGTCAGAATCTGCAACCACAAGCTTTCCAACTATTTGTTTTAGTATGGAACTAGTGAGCACCATATTCAATGATGGCACGAATTTTTTGTTATGACACCTGACAACATGTATTTATTATTTCTTTCTTGTATTTTTCAGATATTGCATTGGATTGGTCAGATCATGCATTATGGTGGCCAGAAAGAAATATGTGGTTATCGCGTACACGATCCACCCTAGATCAGTACAGTGTTCAGGCCGATGCCAAATTACAATTCACACCAATGCACAAAAATTTACGGATACAATTACCTGATTTACAAGTGTTGGATATGAGAGTGGATTTCTCTACAAAAGTTTTTGCTACCGTGGTACATCTGTGCAAGGAATTAGGTAAGTCCAAAAATCTCCCCACCATGCTGCTATGGGAGGAGTGTCTCTAAGAGATAATTCAAGAAGCCATCTGCCATAAGCGAAAAAATGTTAACTGTGTCCCTCTTTGACAAAATCTTGAATACATCACTGCGTGTTTGGATGCATTCAATTCTTTGTTCGAGAGAAAGGTTGATTATTAAATGAAGCATATGCCGATATAATGGATCTAGGGCACTCTGAATAGAAAAAAATATCTAGGTCTATTTTCTGTAGAGAGCTTTATAATCACTTTTCATTGTACAAACACTTTATATTGACACTGTATTTGATCATGATATATCGAAATATACACTGATATATGACAGACAACCATTAATATTATCCTTACAAACTTTACAAAATGACTGACTGATCATAAACATATCATTATACTCTGTACTGGATAACATTTTGTAATTTTGGCTAGACCCTGGCTGGAAACTTTTTCTGGTTATCAAAATCTGTCAAGCATGAAATATTTGTGATGATAATTTGCAACACATCAGTACGTTTGATATCTGGAGTCGATCATTATGGTCATCATGTTTAGAACAAGATCAATCGTCCCAGTTCACTCATTCATGAAATACTATGTATTGTAGACAAATGATACAATCTTTAGGGAGATAGTATGTACATGTATAAGTCACTGACCGTTAATGTTTAGAAAGATCTGTATAAGAGAATATCAGAAATACATGTACATTGTAGTACAAGTCCCAATCTATTAAAAAATCTCCCATATATGTACAAATGTTGCATCCCACACACAGTACATGTATATCTAACTAGGTTATGATGTTAAAAGTTAAAAGCAAAAACCACAAAAATCTCATGTAGGGAATTGTTTTAGTATTCATAGATTTAAAACATCTGATTTTAAATCATTGAAATAATAAATACACTCTCACTCACAAAGGGAAAGAGAGTTTCATAATTTGAAAATATTTCCAGTAGGTATGCCTGAGGCATGAAATTAATCAGGCTTACAATAATAAAGATAGGTGTTTTATATGACAGGTTATAAATTTGTTTTAAAAAAAAAGCTTTTCATTGTTTTATAATATAAACAACACACAGTTAAACAGCTCAGTTGAAACACAAAAGCCAAAAAATTATTAAAATATATGCTGTTTAGTTAAACAGATTTTAAATTGCTAGTGAACTGCAAAAAAAAAGAGAAAATATAATTTATGAATTTGTTTAAATCCCTAGCTTGCTGCTACCTGTTATCAAGAAGGCTTTATTTTTCTAACTTATAAATTGTCAACTAGCTATGGTCTGCACAGTGTACACTTCAATAATTTTGTGGAAATCTGTGGTTTTGATTAGGATAAATGTTTGAATAGCTTGTTTTGCTTATCTGTGTGAACGTTACACTCCTTAAAACCATTGGTTGTTAAACTGTCTAATTATATATTTATATATGAAGAGCCATCTGAACGACCTACTGTATGATGCCTGGTTTGATCTCTTGTTTATTATTGACACTGTTACATGTAGTTTATCATTACCATGTTGTAAATCTAAAAATAAAATAAGCTGAGTTTATGCATCAAAGAATCAATAAAATGGGCAGGTACATGTGTACCATCAGTACAAAGAACATTACACAATTATAGAATAAAGCTATGCACGGTTAATACTGTCTGTAGTTTAAAATTTTAAATAAAAAAATGCTTTAGGGTGAGGTGGAGTAAAGATAATACAATACTTACTTTTTACTAATGCAATTTTAAGTATTAAGTAATTTTTATGTGAGAAAAGCTTTTTTAAGTTGAGCACAAATTTTAGTTCTACCTTTAAGTGTTTTTGTCGTCTGGTATTTGAATATGTTTACATGTATTACTGACTGTGATTTATTATGTACATGAAAATGTTAGCCATTGCAAATGGATGTTTAATTAGGGTTGTTCGCATTTTGTAGTTTTGTACTGTTAGTTTGCTGCAGGCAGTTTTACATGATTTAGGTTACTTACGCTTATTCATTGGAGTAAGTAAAAACAGGATATGACATGATTAATTACAAATTCCTTTTGACTGTGTTTATCTTAATTTGTTTATGATAAAGCTGGAATCTCTGTTTGCCTTATATATCGTCATGCTTGTTTATTACGTCTTTAAATGGACAAATGCATATGAATTTAATTGATTTGGATGAGATTGAGAACTCGGATATTTCATTATTTTTAAAACTTTGGTGAATTATTTTGGTTTCTATAGGAGGTATATATGTACATCAACCAGATTTTGTTAGAATGAAAAAGATATTAATGTATGATGTTTTGACTTAATGTAGGCCATTTTCGGGCAAATTTCAGCCCACATCAGTTTTTGTCTCCATGGTAAAGTGTATAGTCAAACACAGCTGTAATATCTGGTAGTATCCCTTTAAATTGATGACTGCAAGTCACATTCCTCAAATGTGTATTTATAATGTAGGGCTTGATTTGTTGATCCAACATGATATTATTACAGGAATTTGTCCTTATTGACATGAACATGGTTAAATAACATGCAAGATGTTTGCCCACACAACCAACAGTTAAACATTGTTTTTGAAATATTAAAACATTAATATCTATAAATACTAGTACTAATAAAGTACATGTAGCTGTGTGCGTGATTTGCATTTTTTAAAAAAAAATATTGAATTGCTCATGGCTTGATCTATGCTATTCTGTACGCAAATTGATTATTTAACAAAATCAAAATATCAGGCTCGATGATCTCCTGGCTTAGATTCAATAAGATTTCGCGAAACATAAAAACGGTGGTGTACCATTTACATAGGAAGCAGTACAGATTGATGAGATTTCAGTTTATATTGTTGTAAACACTGAAAGGAATCAAACTATTTTTATTCAGTTGTCATTCCTACATGTATTAATTTTAAAGGTTCAACTTTTGCAATTAATGAATTATAGTTTACAATGGATTCTTAGATCACTCAGATGATGCTCAGATAGGTAAAAGAACAACGTGTGTATGCTCATATTGTTTGAAATTAATGGGGGTTTTTTACATCTAAAAATGTAATAAATCAGTAAACTGATCAGTTAAGTTGAAAGGGCTAGAGTGTTATTGATGTTTTTTTTAACAGTCAGATAGATAGAGGTAAACATGTAAATATATGATATAGGTATTATAATGTAGGTGAAATATATGGATGATCAGCAGGGAGTTTAAATATCTATTATATTTGTATTAAAGGTATACATGTATATATAGTGTAATGTACAATATGCATAGTGGACCGTTACTACAAGGAACATCCAAACAGCCCCTAATCTCTATGTTGATACAGTTTAAAAACATGTGGCTTTTAGTGTAGTGTAGGTTACAGTACATGTGTAATTTTCAAATTAAATTATATTTATTCTAATCACATTCTGTGGTCAGTAGGTTTCGATTGGTGGTATAGTGAATGATGTGTTAGTGGGATGAATGGAAATTTTGGTACATGTATCTGATAATTAATGGTTTACTTAGAACACAGTGTGATGGAATGCAACTGTTAACTATTGAGTGACATTTTGACTTGAATTCTCTATCCTTTATCAAGTGAAGCGTTGCTCAGTAATAAACAGTAATTCTATTCTGTAGTGTCCTGTGTATGTATCCAATTCAATTACTCAATCCCAAATTCCCAATATCAGTAAAAAAAGGTTTGAGAGTAAGGCTGGTTGTATAAGTTATGTAGTATTTATCAATAGTTATATCTGGTATGTGATATAACCAGCTGTATAAATATTAATAAAACAACATGTTGACAATCTTACACACAGTTTCATATCACAAATAAACTCATTCTATCAATTGATTAGAATACTGTAACATAAAATCAATTATATCTTAATATCACCCAAACCTTCTACTTTATGTAAAATATCATATGAACCCCCCACCCCTACCCTCTTGGTCTACAATTGTCAATGTCTATACAAATTTGTGAGCACAATTTTCCTCAGAAATTATTGGTATTATGAATGTGACACCCCAAGCTTTTCTTTATTTGCTAGCTGCCATTCCTGAAACTTCCAAGTGGCTGTTATTGCCATGACATTCATCTGTTACCGATTTCAACCAAATTGTCTACATGTATATACATTGTTTGTACATTACCTACAAGTATAAGATATCCTAATAATGCAACTTTGCAAGTGTTCATTCATAGCATTTCTGGCATTAATAAAAAAAAAAATCAAACTTATGTTGTTTCTGTTGTCAAGGATTGTTGACACATACATTATGATTGTGATTGATAGATCACTACAATAAAATTTTGTTAAATATAATGAAACATGAAATAATTGTGTGGTTTTTTTTCACAGGTATCCGTTTTCCAGAAGAAATGTCTTTTCTTCGGAGACTTGATAAAGATGATTTAAAGCGAGTAGTTAAAGAAGCAACTAAAAAGAAAAAGAAAGATCCTGAAGCAGCTGGTCCACTCAGTTCTAATGGTCATCATCATTCTTCATCAGGTAGTCTAGATGGGCTTAGTCCTTTTCCTAGCAGAAGTCCAATGGGACCTTCTCCTTCAGTAAGTAGTTTTTTTAATATAAACTTTTGTGGTTAATGCTTTTATTCTTTTATTAATGCCCTGTCTCAGAACGGTCGTGATCAACAATTGTAAAGATAAACAACTTCCAGTAATCAAAATAGGGCTTAGCTTTCTGGTTTGATATATTAATAATATTGCTAGGGTATTGCAATGTTCTCTTCTATGACCATACAAGCATACCACTATATGCTGTGCTAGGTGCATTATGCTAATTGGTAGACCTACATTTTTGAGGCCCTGGAGCTTGAAAGGTGCCAATGTACCATTTTCAACCAGCAACAAGGTCTGAGTAAACACTGTTATATGTTTCAGTGGTGGTGTTTTATTTCAAGAACAAAAAAGAATATTATTACATATGTCTAATTCAATAGAAATGCAATAGAAACTTGAACCCTATCCTGATTCTACCTAGGATATTACCCAGTCCATGACATCTACATGAACATATACATGTACCTACAATATACAGTGCCGTAAATTTAACAAAACAAATGAACATCAAATAATTCCTGCAAATGTACTATAATGATCAGTTCATTTATTATTTAATGATGAACTTACAAAAATTCTCTCTTTTTATTTCAGAGCACTTTAATTCGATCAGGAGGAAGTCCTTATAACTTGTCAGGAAATATGTCACAGTTTAATTCCTTTAATGGCACAATATCTCCTGGTTCCATGCACAGTTTATCGTTCGAAGGAGTAATGGAGTCAACATTAGCAATCAGTCCGCCGGTGCCCACTAAAGAAGCTTTCCAATACCTTTACAGACCCAAAAACTTCATTGAAAAAGCAAGAATTAACTGTGTGTAAGTAAAGTGTGATTAGAACTTATAAATTACAAAAAACAAACATAGTCTTTGGACAGTCTGAAGTGCTCTTTGAAATGAGCTTCCATTATAATGGAACTTTGGATTTGGAGTTGTCAGAAATTTATTATAAATGATAAATTGAGAAACGCCAATACAGAAGAAAACTATTTTTAAGAGATAATACTTTTGGTTATTTCAGATGGTTAGATTCTTCCCGATCTTTAATGGAACAAGGAATACGAGAAAATGATTTTATTATTTTTAAATACAAATTCTACAGTTTCTATGATTTAAATCCAAAGGTTTGTACCAGAATTATATTATATTTGTCAATATTTAAAACAAAAGACTTTCTATTTTAGCTTAGTACAAAAGTTCATTTACTTCTTAACCCATTTTTTATGGTAGCGAAACAACTCGCATCACGCGACTGACGGTAGCGAATCAACTCGCGGACCCTTCATACTTGGCAACGGCTTTAGCGAACCCAAGCGAGAAATCAATCAACTTACTTCTATTGTTTCTATTTCATTAATTAATGGTGATTGGGTAATAAAAGTAAAACCCGCGATGAAAAGGAATGTTTAATTCGCTAATCATCCAATAAAAAAGATATGTTTCAACACCGGATCTTTCAGTATTTATGTAACAGGTCAGAGGTGAAAATTCACACCGTGTCATTCAATTTGGCACTATTCCAATATTTTCACGCTGTCACTTACGGCTAATAATTTTCGATATTGAGAGTGAAATAGAATCAGGTTTTATGATTTACTGCCAGGTATATTGTGGAATATGATAATGTCGAAGAAATCAACTATTTATTATTTTTTTTGACGTTATGATGCGAAGAATGCGTATACTCCAGCCGAGATCAAGCGAGTCGCCGCCATCTTGGATTCGCTCGCTCAAACAGATGACAACACGAAACTTACGGTTAATAATTCTAGACTTTGGAAAGCTAAATTGAATCAAAACTTTTAGGGTTTAACACAAGCTAAATAGGGGAATATTACACTGTCGAAGATTTCAAATATATATTTTTATTTTCGACGCAGTGAAGCAAAGAAAACGACAATTCCCGTCATATATCCAAAGAAAGGCAGAAATGTTAAATGCCGTAGGCGATGAAGTGACCGTTATTTGGGGTGATATTTCTTTTTAAAAGTTATATTTATATTTACTTAGAACACTGCTGCCAACACGAGGGATTATATTTTTGTTTTATTTTTTTTTTTAAATCGTAAGGGATACTTTTTCACATTATTTTGCCAATATGATAGAGAAAAGTCATAATTTTAGTGGAACTGGCTTTTCAATATTATTTATAGTAATATACATGCTACTTTGTAAAATTGAATTTTATATCATTGGAAAGAACACTGCAATGTGAACATTTTTGTAACAGAGTATTTTTATGTACAAAAAATATTTTTTAAATTATTTGCAATTTTGTAGAGGGTATTAGGATTAACAATAATCCTCTAATTGGCTTAGGAGATGGGGCCCTGCTGGTTCAACGAGCTTAGGGTTAGGGCAGCTAATCTTTTAATTGGCTCAGGGTTAAATGGGTTAACTAATATAGAAAAATGACAACTGTCTAAAATTTTCCATAATACAAATTATCTTGACAGTGTCTGTAAAGATCAAGGTTACATACAAGTTTTCAATATTCACTTGTTAGTTCTATGATTTGAGTAAATCTTAGAATAGTCCAACCAGTTCATTGCACAGGAAAATTTGATTACGCATTGAAAGATCTTAAGTTATTTACGTCTGGCTATGACTAAGAAGAGTTTTTATGTTGTTTACTGATGTCAGAGTCTTTGACTTTTGGCAAAGATGTGGTGCTAGAGTGCCAATTTACACATGGATTCTTGTTTTTATCAAGAAACACAATCTAAGTAATAAGGATGTTGAAATTTCATCAGTGTGATATAAGTAGCTTCGTAGTATATCACTGTACATGTACATAAATGCGTTATATACAATCATTGATTTTCTGGGTTGGGCTCGACTGTAGACTCATAGGAATGTGAACTTTTAGTTAAGTACTAAGGAGAATTGCTTTTGAATTGTAAACATTATTTCTGTGCAAATTGTATTTCAAGTATTGCAATATCTATTTAAATGTATAATCCTTTATTGTAAGAAATTTTGAGTCATTTTACAAAAAGGAAACAGAAAGAAAAAACCTAATTTAGAAATGTGACAAAAAGGAAGTCGAATAGTTTTAATACCTCAAGAATATGTTACATGTAGATTTGTCATGGGGTGATATCATTAAAATAGCAAACAGTTTGAACTAGAAAAATACTAGTTTCATTGAAAGCTAATCAATTTTATGACTTGTGTAACAAGGGCTGATGATGTACTGGAAATAGAATAGGGTGTCTTGGTGCTAATTTCTTAATTACAACAGTATGTAATTAGTAGAGAGGTGAAATATTGCGTCTGGTATGGGTCAGTCAGTTCAGCTGAACCATTTTCTTGTCTTGTTATTTATTAGTTTGTGACTGGTATTTAGGTTAATGATGGTATTATCACATCTCGTTCTCATCTAATGTCGTATTCTAATCAGTTCAATAGATTACACAAATTGATACATGTATGTTCATTTCAAATACCAGTCGCATTTCCACTCAAATTGGGGAGAAAAACAAGAGAGAATTGGGGTTTAACATTGACTCGTCAAAAACTCAGTCATTTTCGGACTATCATGGTACAATTTGATTTCAATGATTTGCTTGTGCATAGGGATCTTTGGTAGTTGGAGGACACTTAAGACAACCCACAATGTAAAACAGGCAACCATACTTCTTGTCACATACAAATGAGAAATTTTAACCATGCCATATACATGTAACTCATTGACAGATATTACGGGGAAATTATAATCTTTTGCTTGCAGTTTACACTATCATGTTATTAAAGCTGTGACTTAAAAGAACTTTTTAGATCTATGTTACACATGTATAATTAAAATAATTGTCATGGTGATTCATTACAAAACAAATCAAGTAGATCTATTGAACGTGATGATTGAATATATTACATGTATTGGGTTGTGCATGTACGCAATAGGAAACTATCTATAATTAATTATATGCCACTCCCTATATTAAGTCATGACTACTGATTATACTATTTCAAATCAGACATAGCCCTAATTAGAATATTCACACAGGTTTTTTTTTGTCTTTTTTAAAAACTATTTTTGTAATTAGTTTTGAACTTTTGGCAGAAACATGAATTATTTATATCTTAGGAAAAAAATATGGTGAATCAATCAATCATTAAGATATTGAAAGCTTCATATAATTAAAGGTCAGCTGATATTGGTCTGATGTGTAAGCTCACCTTTAAATTGTGATTCTCAATTAAATTCAGCAAAATATCAGTTTACTACAACCATATTGTAAATTTTATCTAATTATTCAGATATTCAGATGTGATTAATTATCCGTAATTATATACAAATGATATAGAAAAAGCTACTGCTCACACCAATATTCAAGACTTTTTTTTATTATCTGTTATTTGATGTCTATTAAAGGGACCATCCCTTTAGCAGAGTCTCAGAAATAAAAGTCTTATGTACATGCATGTGTATGAAATTTAAGCGCCAAGATATATAGTAATAATTTATTTAAGCTTTTTTTGTTGGGTGATCTGATAATCTATTGCCGTTCCTTTAGAGGTCTATACCGTGCATGACACATGTGCTGTACTTGATTACGTAATGTGAATTTCACCTACACATTATTTTTATAAAATAAAAGTCTGGTTTTGGGGATTAAATTGAGTTAAATACTCGATAAGAATTTGAATATTATTCAAAAATTGCTAAATATTTGTGTCTTAACTCTTATTATAAGTTACGGACATGTAAAGTTATCATTACTTTTATTGATTACCATCAACCGTTCTTATCACCTTTTACAAATCTAGTTTCTTGTTTTCATCTTCTAAATTAATATCTAATGAACATTTTTAAAGCTATATTTTTGTTAGATTTATAGAAAAAATGATTATTGTTCTTCTGAGTCGACTAGTACCACTTTTATACATACATGTATGGGTGAATTTTTATTGGCCTGAAAATTAAATCCGATTCTAGACTAAATTCTAAGGCTCTAATGAACACCAAATATATGTATGTGTATTGATATTAGGGACTAAAATTAGATGTAAATTCCTAGGTGACCTATTACCTATGATGGAAAACGGTTCTATTAACAAGGTACACTTGTGGTGTAATTGGTAACTACTTTTTTGGCATTATGATGTAGGTGGAAGTATATATATACAATGTATGAATATAATAATACTAGAAAAGAAAGTGTCAAAGATACCATCGATAATGTAAACAACCACCTGATGCCATTTGACCTAAAAATATAACAACACAAACAAAATATATAACATTATATGTCAACACCTTTATTTTTCTCATAATAGTATCACTGACCCATATATAGGAAAGTGGTTCTGGTCTGGTTGCCATAGTTACCTTCTGGCATTACTCAAACAATAAGGTGTCTGATTTCTTTCAATATGGCTTCCAAGAGAAGAACTAACAAACATTGTATCTGGAGATTGTTTTGTGAAGAAGTATAAGTGCAGAATGTGATGGGTTGACAGTTGGACTGATTAAGTTGGACTAACTAATTGTTAGAACAGATCCCTATACACGAAGTGTGATTTATTACAGTTAACCTACAAACCATTAATTGATAACTTATTTTTTTATAACCTAGATACGAACAATCCATTTTGATTCCATGTAAATTTCTAATCTCATAAAGTGCAGTATAATAATGCAGGGTGGGGTGTCTGTTGCTGATCCAATCAATTTGTACTTTACATGGGTACAAATCAAAATCCGTCTTCATTAGGCCAGTTGGTTCGGAAATGTCTGATGTTAACCCCAATTCATTACATTCTACATATGATATATTGTTTAACACACTCACCGAGCGATTTTATTTTGAAAAATAAAAAAACAGGTTCATTTTGTAAACCAAAAATCCATTCTGTGTATGGTGTTACAGATTACATAATTTGTTGCCAAAGGTCAGGAATTTTCAATTGAAATTAAAAGCTTGCATATGTACAGATACAGGTGCTTGAAGTTCTTTAAATTTCAGAGACTGTGATAGTGCAAGATGTAGGCTTATGATAGCACGATTCTTGTATTAATTCTGTGTACTGTAGGAAATATAAAGTCAATTTATGTTATATATTTTTAATATTTATATTACAGTATGATGCTATAAGAATTAATCAGATATATGAGCAAGCCAAATGGTCTTTAATGGCAGAGGAAACTGATTGTACAGAGGAAGAAATGATGATGTTTGCAGCTTTGCAAGTAAGTTTAAATAATCAGGAACTTAGTGCCTGTAAAATCCTCACTTAGGTACTTATTGCCCCCCAAAATTACTTTTTAGAGTCAATATGCCAGATGGTTAAAAAATATCATTTAAGTCAAATAGTATTTGATCTTAGCTTAATTTAAACAGGCGTTAGTACTTTGGAGGTCTTCTCCCCAGTTTGTAGAAAAATTCAAAGTTTTAATTTGAATATACAGTTAAAACAGACATGTTTAAAGCCTAAAAATAAACACACTTGTATGGATATACTATTTCTGAATTTTATTAACATGCTAGGTTTCAATACGCATGCAGGCATCGTTATCAAGCAAATAATGATTAGTTAACAAAAATGTGGAGCGATATATAGATGGACATATAAGGATTATGTTTGAAGCCGCCGATCCTCAATTGAGAGATTTTAAATATCAGTCTAAATACAATTTTAATTTTCTTGGTAAGGGTGAAAATGTTAATAATTATACAAAAGTTGTTTGCTGCGTAATCTTCCTAAATAAATAAGTACCAAGTAGAAAGTATACAAGAATTCTAAATAATAATGTCTTCAAGAGCACATGGTATTGTACTTCAGTCGTTGAATTTTTTATTAAGATAATGAGGTTAGTGCTGATTATGATCAGATGTACTTGATGTCATTGACATTTTTGTTCCACAAAGAATTCTATGTTGGCATTTTTGCACCCAGAAGACAATTCATGTCAGAATCAGATACTCGGTAGCATTAAAGAGTGCACAAACCACAATGATTTATTTATAACAGTTTCTGGCTTATTTTACTTCTAGTTTCTGGCTTGTATTGTATGCCAGTTTCTACTGTGACTTTCAGTTTATATAAACACGAATAATAAAACTAAAATACTCTTGCATTGTTAATATCTTTTTATGTTCACATACTGCATTATAAAATGTATGTATAATCTTGACTTTGGTGGGTGGGTGGCTGGATCATCTTACGCTACATATACATACCGTAGTTTGATTCCATGATTCTAGGTTTTCCCCAGATATACAATTTTCTCGTACTGCAAAAAATTAAAGAATTAAGATATATCTTATGTCACCCTGAGCAGACAGTGATGTGTTGATTATACATCAAACTTAAACCCACTGATTAAAAACCAGATATTTAAATTAAAGAAATAGTCAATCATAGTTCACGTTAAAATGTACTTGAACTTTAAAGTTGTTTAGAGTTGTGTGTACACAATATGTATGTCTACGTGACTGTATATTTCACCAGACAAAAAACAGACCTGTACAAATCCTGAAACAATTGTTTCAAACTCAACATTTGGCATTGTTTTATTGTGTGTAATGGTGTCTACTATAATAAACATACCGTACATGTACACCTACGATAAACATTCGCAACTCCATTTTCAACATCTGTTATTAACAGACGCTACACTTACGAGGTACTATCACCCTGGCTTTTGCCACAGATTGGTAGAAATATGTTTTTGGCATTCAGAATGTAGTTTGGTCAGGCATATTCAAATTAGATTGCATGCTGATCATGAGGCAAATTTGTCAATTCATCACTTAAATGTGGGATATAGTCTTATTAAGTAAAGTTGAGGTTTTTTGTTGACCAATGTTTTGATTTTCAGTAAACTATCCTTAATACTTAAAACTGACGGAAGCATGTAGATTTTGTTGTTGTGATTTATATAAGTGTCTGTTTTTCGACAACATAAGTACAATAACCTGTCTTTTAATAACCTTAGCAAAATGAAACAGAAAACAGAATTTTTTTTGCAATTGGCACTTTTGCGTGTGCAGACCGGAGCAAATACTTTAAACATTATTGACTTCTCAAATGTGATACAAATTAAGTTACTTTGATCCATATTTTAAAACTTATTACATACATGTGTGTGTAACAATTTGTAACTTGAATAAAAGATATTTTAAATTAACAACCAAAATTTGTTAACCATGTTGTAGTAGTATAAGATTTTCAAGAGCAAAATAAGCCTACCATGCCCCATGTATGACACCCATCACTGATTCAGTTCAGACTATAAAACCATATACTATACAGTGGGGGCATCATGCATAAGGTTTCTTTGTCTAGATCACTTCATACCACTTATCATTTGTATGGAAAGCTCACACAGCTAACTGCTTCTATTGTAGCTTTGTAAATTACTATTTTTAGTACACCGATTTAACTTTCAAAATACATCATGTGTGTAGAATTAATATACACACTGTTTATACACATGCAGCTGCAGCATACAAATAGAGAGACTATATTTAGCTTGATCTTAATCTCAGTAAACAACTGTGCTATTTTTTAGTGTTGGAGAGGTTCATGCATATAATAGATTTGCTTAAAGTTTAAGTGTACACCATGAGCATATATATTATGTATAATAAAAAAACCAAACCTTCTTTTATTAGAACTATTTTCTTTATTCTCTGTGTTATTGATTTCGAGAAAGGCATGCACATGTAATAAGTTGTTATAGGTTTTAGTTTATATCCCATAAATATATCTATAATAAAAATTAATACACCTTTTATTAGAACTGTTTTCTTTATTCTCTGTGCTATTGATTTCAAGAAGTGCAGACATATGTAATAAGTTGCTTAAAGTTTCATCTTATATCCCATGAATATATCTATAATTCAAATTAATATGACTTTTATTAGAACTATTTTCTTTATTCTCTGTGCTATTGATTTTGAAAGGTGCACGTCTGTGTATTAAGATGCTTAAAGTATTAGTTTATATCCCATCTATATTAAAAATTAAACGTCTTTCATTAGAAATATTTTGTTTATTCTGGTTATTATTGATTTCTGTGTGTTAGAGTTTGTATTTCATTAAATGTCAGCTCATGTTAATAGAGTTGCATAGACAGTTTACAGTAAAGCCTTATCGAGAATATGCATCTTCATGTGTAATGCAAATCATTACATTTTATCAACACAAATGAAATGCCATACAAGAACTGCGTACTCATGTTGTGTCATTTGAGTAATGAAGTATGCTATGCATGATGTATTAAAACGTATTGACAGACCTGATATCTTCCACATGATACCACATTTTTTTTTATTAAATACAGGTTAAAATGACATTTGTAATATGATCATGACATTTAATCGCTATTTTAACCGGGGATGATATTTATTCAATACTAATTTAGATCTCTATTCATTGTTTCTCTTTGTTATACATCCTTGCATCCTTTCATTGTTGTGTTAAAAAGATATATTATAAACTGTTTCTTTTAATGTCCTAGGTTATACATCACTGACTTAAGTGTTTACTACACAGAGCTATATGCTTCAGATATATATATAATGGTTGAATAATGATATCAGATATTGTTAACCTGCATGTACTTGATGCATAGTATTAGAGTTAATGTTGATATAACTCATGCAAAAATGTCCCCCACATTGTTTGGGATGTTATACAGTAAGATACACAAGGACAAAACAAAGACATTAGAATTAGATCGCATTAGCCCAGGGTACATGGATCTTAGAAAAAAAACCCCCAAAACAAAAAGAATATTTAATGAAAACATCTGTGGTTGTAAAAAACAAGATGGGTAGTGTATTTACTACAGCATTAAGTTTAAACCTTGAATATTTCTGATTGGGAATGCAAACATTGGATTAAGATAAGAGGTTTTAGTCAACTTGTTGATTTCAACTCCAATGGTTTTCAAGTATTTTATGCAATTAGTGTGGGTGTTCATTCCTCGGTTGTGTTGAATTAATATTTGTCAAATAGACACATGTGAATAATTTTTGTTCTTTATTAAGTTGAAGTATTATTAAGACATGTTATAGCTAGCTATATAGATTAAGTCCTGTGTACATGTAATCTCATGTAATAATAGAGAACCTGATATTCAACACAATATGCTGCCCATCATGTCATTGCATGACAAAGTTTTTGTTTGATCAATAAAATAAATATGTTGCTTAAAGGAGCATTAGGCAAGATTAGATATAATCGTTAAATAATAGATATTGAAAAGAGAATATCTGAAAATTTCAGTCAGATTGCTTCACTCTAACCGAGATATAAGCGATTCAAATTTAGGCCAGCCTCAATCGTCATTATTAACATTGGTACTAGATATTACAGGCTAATGATGGCATCGAGAGTTTGTTATAGTCTGGATAAGTTTTTTAATGTCTAATTAATAATTTAGAAAATATTTCAGTCCTACATAAAGACCTGCAATAGGCAGATTTATTTC
Organism: Patella depressa; assembly: GCA_948474765.1. Lineage (NCBI taxonomy): Eukaryota > Metazoa > Mollusca > Gastropoda > Patellidae > Patella > Patella depressa. The sequence goes on from OX419719.1 coordinate 56,162,932, forward strand.
TTGCACGATCCATGGTATGGCCCAAATCTGTCTGACATTTAAACTCTGTATAATCCAAGTTATACAGACATTGTAATATGTATCCTTGTATTGTTTAATTTTAGTTCCAAGTTCAACTACAGTCTGGACTTCCGCAACCTGATCTCGATATGACCAACAATATGAACCACACAGAAGATGATGATATTGATGCTGCTCTTAAGGACCTGCAGGAATCATTAGAAGGAAACTCTATATCCACACCAGGAGACATAACTCACATACCAGAACTTGGAGATTATGTCAGATTTTTAAAGTGAGTTAATTTGATTTTGACAAATTTGAAAGAAAACTTATAGTTAAAATTACATAGCAAAATCATTATTACCATAACTTTAAATCTACCCCATTCGACTCGACTGATACATATTACTCTATAAGGCGATAAATGGGATGTATAATCTTTTAGTGGCATTTAGCGATTGAGCTTTGGCTATAAACCAGTGTTTGCTTTTCCATATAACTGTGTTGTGTTTTTTAAATGGGATATAAATTGAACATTTTGTAGGCTTTACACTCACTGTATTTTATTATGGCAAGTTGTCAAAGCTAACTATAGCCCCGTTTACACTTGGCCGCGATAAGTGTGCCGTACTGGGCACAGTACTAGGCCGCAATAAATTTCAAGAAATTGTTTACATTACTGTAAAATAACCGGTCTCAGAACCGTGCCAAGCATGCCAAATGTGGAACTCTTCACAGAAAAGTTAATTTCAGTCCCTGTACAAATTACCTAGATGAAAACAATTATGAGGACTGATTTAGTTTGAGCAGTTTTGTCAAAGTTTGCAAGGAAAAAAGGTCAAGGTTCATTTGGCGCATGCGTAGTATTCCGTACTCAGATCGGTTAGCGTTTACACTACGTAAATTTAAAGCGAGCCGTTCTTGGTACGGTTCTGAGACCACCTCATTTCAGTGTGCCAGATTTGCACGGTACTCAGTACGACACGCTTGTGTTGGACCTGTTTACACTATAAAATAATCAACCGTTCCGTACCAGGAACGGTACCTGGCACGTTTAAAATTTGTAATGTAAACAGGGTTTATGTGAAACAAGCGGAGGTAAAACCCCTCACACATATGACAGAAGTTAGAAATTTAATTGAAATGAGTTAGAATACCTTGTCGTTAGACCTAAAGTAGACAAGTGCTTATAAAGGAATGCTTGTGTTAACTTGTGTAAAACTAAAACTATGTAATTTTATTTTGCAGGCCTAAAAAACTAACATTAAAAAGTTACAAACGATATTGGGCTACATTTAAAGACACACATATTGCTTTCTATAGAAATCGTGAAGATACAACCGCTCAGCCTCTTATGAGATACTCTGTTAGAGGTTTGTATATATTTATATTCATACTTTTAAATTTATATTTGTACTTTTAAAGACTTTCATGATTTTGGGCATAGGGTTTTAGAAGAATATAGGTTAGCATTTTACAACATCTGAATTTTATAGTTATGTAGTGGAGGCCACTTATGGCCATGTTTGAAAATGAAGTTGTGAAAAAAAATTATGCTAGTTCTGAGACATTTTGGTCAAATTTTAATTGAAGCCGCATGTCCGACATATATTGCTGAGTTGAAACCCATGTAGTATATAGTCTGAAAGTTATTTTATATTATACTACAACCAACATACTTATAACAGTACATATGTCTGAAAATAAAAATAATACAACTGTTTGAGGAAGTTCATTTGTGTCATGTATTTTAAGTAACATCAGTAAAAACATCTAAACATGATACAATAGGAAGTAGTTTTATTTATTCTAGGCCCTTCAACCTTTTTTATGTCATTGGACACTTGCAACTTTGACACACCCAACGTCTTAGATGACTTCAAACAAATATAATTGATACAATGAAATATGATCAACCCACATACATTGGTTCTGTTGGAAGTGAAACAAACAATAACCATAATTACAAAATACAGACTCCTAACTCGAAAAAACAACCAAAAGTTGACCATTAAATTGAATTTTATGATGTTTTTACATATTTTACAATGATAATCCCCTTTGTTGATAACTGCAGGGATTCTGAATGTGCAAATATGATATTCCAACATTAATTACTAGTACATATTGAAAAGAAAATAATAAGACATTAAAATAAATAATTATTAGTAGTTGTTTATATTATTCTTTACTTTACATTGAGAATGGATAAAAAACTAAGAGGATGATAGATTAATATGTAGGTGTAGTCGTGCAACCCCAGAGAGTAATCTATTTAAGGTTGTACAGTTTGAGCATGTGTTGTGATAAAAATAACTACTTCACAAAAATCTGACACTCCAAGTTAACAGGCTGTAAAATTAAACTCAACTTTATATGAACAGCAACATCATTAATCATGTTAAATAATATTATAGTTTATATTTATTTATGATTTAAAGAGAGACTTCAGAAATTTCAATATGTTTTTCTTTGAAGTAGTCTCAAATCGGATGAAAAATCGGGATCCTGTGTACGCATTGGCATTCATGTAAAAGAGCCTGGACAGTTGGAATTCAAAAAAAGAGTAGGCCGTAGTACTGCTGTCCGGCCAAAATTTCACTCGTAGAACATTACATGACATATGCAACTTTGAGTTGTAAGAGGGGCTCAGGTCGACCTTTTTCAGTTGCATTCAGTTGCTCCCAGTTGATTGAAATCCAGTTGTTGTAAGGTTGGCATAAGCCCACCTTTTAAGCCAGTAGCTAATTTGTGATTTGTAATACACAATGTACTTGGTGTGCAGACTACAAGTTATTTTAAAGACTATGATAGAAATGTGTTTAAGCAAAAGTTATAATAATTGATTTATTGCTCAGTGTAAGTAAGTAATATTATGAGTCACTAGCTCTCTAAAAATATACTGTATATATTTTACTGTATAAATAAAGCTCTAGCTAACATTTAACTATACTAGACAAATGATGTGATAATATATACACAGCATCTGGTTAGAATTTGGCAAAATGTCAACTCTATATTACTTTGCTTTGTGGTAGAATCCTACTAATTTATTCAACACTGAAAACAAAATACAGTTGTTGAGATAGTTGTAGGAACTAGACAACAAGCTTCGATCCCCATACCCCTTTATTGGGCTATACTACTGTCTTTTCTTTATTTGTATGGACAAAAGCTGATCGGTATAGGTGTAGAATTTTGTGAATGTTTGATATTAAAGTAATTGATACCTTGATTAAAAGATGAGATAAAATTCTTGGTCTAAATATATCTGATAAGTGAGTAATGAAAGAATGTTGTCCACATTACTTCTGTTGCTCTAGTAATTATTTACAGTAGCTTATTGTATCTTTAGGGGGTTGGGATGGCCTAGTGGTCTAGAGTGCTGCGTTTTGACCTCTAGCTGGCCGGCCACCTCTGGCTTGCGGCTGTGGTTTCGATCCCTGGTGTAAGGGTATGTGGTATGGAGACAGGGGCGCCTTCTCAACCTCGTGGGTTTCCTCCGGGCACTCCGGTTTCCTCCCACTGCTAAAGACCCCTACGTGCAAGCGGATTATTGAAATAAAATTGAAACCATGTTAGTCCCAAAATGACCTAGTTTGTGTTGAGTGGACGTTAAACCCCATTTCTCTCTCTTACTGTATCTTATTCCTCAACAATATTCCTGGATGGCCAAATGGTTAGTGTGTTTGCATGCTGCATCACAAGGTCTACCATTGAGTCAATTGCTGTGGTTTCGAATCCCCAGTTGTACGTGACAAGGAGTAGGGTCGCCTGTTCAACCTTGCGGGTTTTCTCCGGGTCCTCCAGTTTCCTCCCACTGGTAAAAGATCCCCACGTGCAAGCGAATTATTGAAATAAAATGTTAGTCCCGCAAGGCTTATTTTGTGTTTAGTGGACGTTAAACCACATTTCTCTCCATAGAACTCTTTGTGTTGTGTTCAATTACTAAATGCCATTCAAACAAAATATTAAGTCCATTTGGGCTCTTGTTTATACACTAACAGTTTTGATTTTAATATGGTCATTATTATGTTATGTAATATTGAAATTAAGATTATGTGACAAGGCAAGTCAAAACTGTCATCTCCAATATTACATAATGGGTATCAGTCATGGGTCATTAGGGATTCCAAGAGTGTTATAGTACATCCCATACTTTTAATACAAGAATCCGGTTATAACAGGAGTCATTGCTCCCTGTTATCAGTATTATAGCCAAGCTGTAGGATTAAAGTGTTTTATTTAATGTAAAGATCTAATCCTAAACACATACCAGTCATTGAAACAGTTTGTTAGATGTGTTATGGGTGGAGGTTGAGTTGATACTATGACCTTTATTTATATGGTCAACTGTATACAGGCTTGTTTATATACTAGTTTCTATACTCAAGAGTATCCACTAACAACTCATGAATATTTACATATAATTTATTGATATATAGATGTTGATACAAGGAACCTTGAACTATGGCCCACTGGATGTATTTTAAACTGAAACATTTGATTGTTTTGTTTGGGAATAGGAGCAGGTTATTTTAACAGTGGTAATCTTTCATTGCATTGTAAACACAGGGTAAAATGACCTAGGTATAATGTTAATGAGGCCTTCAGGGTATTCTTGTAGGCAGTTAAAATATTTCAGAATAACACACTGTATAAAAGATAATTCTAATTGTGAAATGTTATAAAGAGGACTAAAGGGAGCAAACTCTTTTTATTGTTGTTATTATTCCTGGATAAGAATGGGCTGTGGTGTACCATATTAGAACAGAATATGAATTTTATACTTTTATAATGTTTATTTACAGGATGTGAAGCTCAGCCTGATGTAAATTTAACAGCTAAAAAATATGGTATTAAAATGTTTGTTCCTGATGCCGATGGCATGACAGAAATATGTTTAAGATTTGACTCAGTAAGCTAGTTTCCTCCATTATTTAACATAGTGTGTTAGTAATCATGTTCAAACTTGGGATTACAATGATTATTTATTTAATTAAATTTGTTTGATAACTCCAAGAAATTCTAGGTCTTAGAAATATTATTTCAGTGGACATTTAGTTGTATTATTATCTTTTAGGAAGAACAATATTGTCGATGGATGGCAGCGAGTAAATTATCATCTAAAGGAAAGACAATGGCTGATAGTTCTTATAGTGCTGAAGTTCAAGCCTTACAGACGTTCCTTAGTATGCAACATACAGCTCCTACACCCTCTATAAATACTAGTAATGTTGATATACAAGCAGAAGATTTCGTAGCTCCCAGATTCTATAAGAAAGTTAAATCCAAAACAGTATGTATTCAAATTTAGTTTAAATTTAGCTCATCTTTTATTCTATTAATATGTATACAACACTGACAACATCAGATTTATTAAAGCAAAACGCTAGTGAGCAGTAATATTAATATTGAATCAATATTATTATAAAAATATAGAAATAATAGTTATATAGTGTTCATACCCCTATATAACATGTACAAGCCTACTGTGGACCATCTTGAAATTGTGACGTTACATACATAATCAAAGTCTGGATGCGAAATTGTTCAAAAAGAAGCATGCACAGATTCATGTTGATCATTCTTGAATCGTTGACTCCAAGAAGAAGAACAGCAAGATGAGTTGCGCTTAATGCTTATTTCCTAGTCCAAAAATTAAATAATCTATATGACACAATCTTAGGCTGTTTCCAGATTTTGAATTTTATTTGTTACATATTTTTTCTTTTGATTTTTTAGCTTGTACAGAAAATAATGGAAGCACATGCTAATGTCCGTGAGATGAGTTTAATGGACTCAAAATTAGCGTTTATTAAAGCTTGGCAGTCATTACCAGAATATGGAATCACATATTTTGTAGTTAAAATGGCTAATGGTAAAAAAGAGGTTAGTAATTAAAGCAATATTGGGAATTGTTTTGATAAAAAAAAAAAACAACACCTAAACAAGGACTTTTTCGACTTATTGGATTGCCTCTAATGAAAGTCAGTCTCCAAACGTTGAGAAGTTAGAGCCAGAAAAATTTAACAACAGCTTAACACCCCCCCCCCCCCTCCAACAACCCCACCGATAGTTGGACATTCAAATACGAAGATGCTGTCTGGGAGTAAAATTTCCATCATAGCACAGTGTCTGCAAGTATTCGTCAGACTGTATTTTGGAGAAAAGTAAGACGTTAAACAACATTTCATGTATAATTTCTCTAACAATAAATATTTACATTCGTGGAAATTTTTTTGCATCACAAAAATTCTTAGATATTTTTTTTTTTTTACAGGAATTATTAGGAGTAGCAAGTAACAGAATTATTCGCATGGATTTACAAACGGGTGATTCAATCAAAACATGGCGCTATAACACTTTACAGTCTTGGCACGTAAACTGGGAAGTAGAAAATATGATTCTAGAATTCGAGGAGGAACGAGTTACATTTGCTTGTCTTGGAGCTCCGTGCAAAGTAGTACACGAATTCATTGGTGGTTATATATTCCTTTCAATGAGGTCACAGGACAAGAACCAATCACTGAATGAAGAGATGTTTCACAAATTAACAGGAGGCTGGTCCTGAGGATAGCATAGGCCAATCAAATTCTCTGTTGCAAGATCAGTGCCTATTTATATGGAGTATGTTGCCATAGTGACTGTCCGTCAAAAGTTTTACTGCTGTTGACCTATGTAGATCTTTGTTTGGTATCAACTATTTAATTTCTAGTTTTAAAAGGTTTATCATATTGTTATTGCTATTTGCAAGTGTTTATAGTGTTATGTTATTTAAAAACCAGAGAAAAATACAGAAATAAATAAAAGAATTTTTGTTGAAGTGTAGAAATGGAAGACCACAATTGGTTATAGGAGTAGAATGTAGAAAGATTGACCAGACACTTGTGTTAAAAAACAATGAATAAACTATCAAGTGAAAGGTTTTTTTGGACAGTGTTGGAACTATAGTCTAATAACGGACTAAAAACACTGATTTCTAGTGCTTTATTGATATTTAACATGTGACAGTGAGTGATGTTTTTTTGGTAATATTTAGAAGAGTTACCTCTCTTAGATAGGAGGGGGGAGATTATGTCAATATTGAAATTGATAATGAATTAACAACAATAATAGTTATTTTATTTTACATATATAAATGAAGGTTAATTAATACAACTTATATATGTCCTGTATTCAAATATTTAATGAAATCTTTTATTATTATTATTATTATTTTGATTATCAGAAGGGTTTATATTAAAAATCGAATGTTCAAAATTATTTTAAGTTTGATTTTTTTTTTTATAATGCATGAGTAGATTTATAGACCATCATTCAGTTCATTTAAATGTATTTATTATAAATTATCATACGTATGTTGATGACTAATCATTCTTCAAATTTCTATCAGTGTCGATAAATACATTTTCTACATTGATAAAAAAAAATGGAAAAGACAGAATTTCATTTTATATGAGCTGATTGAATCTGGTTCACGCACAATTTTTACAATCTTAAAATATGCAGAAACCTGTGTTTTAAAATTGCTGAATTCTATTATACTGAAAAGTGCTCATGTGATTATCAACTTCAGTGAGACCATCTGTACATGTTACATGTACGTAAATCATGTTGTAAAACCCAATTCAAGACCTTCATAAAAAAAATACCAAAGATTTTTTTTTTTACTTTTTAACTTACCACTGCACGGATTCACTTTTTGGCAATATGTGTTGTTTTGAAAATATTTATTTATGCATTGGTCACCCAACATTTAGATCTACCTAGATTTAAAACAAATTTCTTTTTTTGTTTCTGAACTTCGTGCATATTTGTTTCAGTCTGTATATTATATCCAAGCCTTTTGTTCTATTATTTTCTGTAATGCACAGTGGAAAGAATATTGTAATGCTGACTTATCACAAGCTTTTGGTATGGTCATGTTTTATCATTGAATGTGATAAACTTATGACATATTGGTAATAGATAAATATATCATGACAACCGGTTTCTTACTGGTCTTTATATTTTATAATAATAAATTATGGAGCAATGAAAGAAGTTGGACAGTTGACTACACTTATATGAGCTGGCCTGATAACTAGATATGTGAAAACATTAAAGGTTATAAGGAATGCTTCATAGCATTATACGACCACAGAGGCTCAGAATGGTTAATTTCACTCCCAGGTTTTGTGTGATCTGTAAAAGGCCTAATTCGCAAAACTAGTGTTACAAAACTGAGTAGTTTCTGTTATTGATACCAGACATTGTTAAAAGTGCGGTATTGTTTATAGAATTGTACATGAATAGTGAAGTTAATTGTAAGAAAGAGAAGTGCACTATGTTAATAACCCATTGAAACAGTTATACATGTAATATATAAATTGTATTTGTCAACCTAATGGTGCTGTAAGTATATTGTTGTTACATAGATAAAATAATATATTATTAACATGTATATAGATCAACTATATGTAGGTAATATGTACAGAAGTAGGTATTATATCTTTACTCTTCTATCTCTCTCATATTAATCCTCCAGTGTTATTTACTAAAACCTCAACACTTATTTAGTTGTACGTTATGATTATATCGGCCATTATGATATACAGTTATAAAGTATATTGAAATATCCAGAATTTATGCAATCATTTACTTACAGTATAAGAAATTTCTACATAAATTGTATATGACTGTATTCTCAGATAATACCTCCATATGGCCAAAAATTCCTTTTAGGTCAATAAATATATATGTCAAAGTATACTGTATACATATAGTCATGATTCTATATATTTAATATTTACAGTACATATTTAGGGAAAATTCCGGTGCAATTCATATGATAGACATAGATATCTTACTTATACTGTATATCAACAACATTAAAATTATTATTATTGAATATTTTTCTTTGCTCCAAAGCTCATGCATAAAACCATTATAATTTAAAAATTTATCATAAAAATGATTAAAACATCCCATCAATGTTCAAGGAAATTAGCATTTAAAAACAACAAAAATATCAGGCAACCAGATGTATTCAATTATTGCTCTTCAAAATTTGTTCATTTGTCAAATAATGTAAAAATCACACATTTCATATTTTTAGCTATATAGATTTAGATACCATAATTTCATTAACTACCTCTTATTTTTAGTTTTCATTTTGAGTTTTGATTTATGAAATAATCTAATTATGTAGTCAATAATTACGTATTGGAATATGCATAATGATTTGGATTTGTGTTATTGTCATCGGAAAAAAGGTAGTAAATTATGAAATACTTATTGGAGTGACAGAAGGAATTGAAATACTACCTATGTATATGAAATCATTAAGGAAAAAATTGAATTATTTATTAAAAATTGATATTAGATTCTGCATGTCTCTGGTTTAAATATACATTTGTTTAATATTTAGGAAAACTGTGGAATATCCTTTACTTATATAACTGTACATGTATAAACTTTTTATATTAACTTTGCCTTGGAAACTAATTAATAATGCAGATCATTATGCTGTATGTATAAGATTGTTGTATAGGCTAGACTCTATATGTGCCATTGTTTTATTATTTTTTAGACATAAAAAGCTTAAAGAAAATTTTGAGTGTACAGTACTATGTTTTTATGTTATTATTATTAATATCTGTGATTATAAAGCGTACAGATATCTTGCTGATGGTATAGTGTCTTCCTACTGTATTAAAACCTACTTATTACACCACTTTATTCTCGCATTGTCTATTTTATTTCAAACATAAATCAAACAAGAAAATGCGTATAGGATTAAAAAGTAAGTTTTCTTGGGGAATATCCCATGCACCTTTTCATGTTTCGAAAAGTACAGGGATAGACAATCTATGTGTTAATCTTATAGTAGTGTACGTTTAAAAGATGTATAGTATCAGGCATCCTAATGATAGTGCCCAATACCATTTGTGATAATGGCATCGAACCATTGGAATAACAATCATAAAAATATGACTGGCTTTATTCTGGCATATCGTGCCAGGTCATCTGTGGTAGTCATAGGTCACTCGTGAATAATGAGCAAAAAGTAAACTGAGAATTGAATGGTTATAAGAACTATGGAGGGTAACTAGTGTGGTCATTGGGCAGGAGATTTACACTCAATATTACTCTGCATGATTTTATTAATGAGTATTCTTTTATTTCCTTTATTTAGTGATATAAAACAAACTCGGGTCAATTAATATTTGTGGAAGTTTAACATTTGAAACTAAATTATTATGTGTTTTCCCCATCTTTTGGGGGGTTGGGTTGCTGAATCGTTAATGAGTGCGCACTGAATCATAAGGTCTGTCATCGAGTCAAGTGGCGTAGTTTCGATTCCCTGTGTGTATGTAACAAGGAGTAGGGTTGCCTGTCCTGTACTGTCCAACCTCGTGGGTTTTCTGTGGGTCCTCCTCCCACTGCTAAAGACCCCTATATGCAAGCGAATCATTGAAATAAAATTAAAGCATGTGTTAGTCCCAAAATGACCTAATTTGTGTCAAGTGGACATTAACCCCATTTCACTCTCCCAACCTATATCATTTTCAAAAAAGTTTCAAGTTTATATTTAATGTTTGAAAAGTAACTAAGGAAAAAGCCAGAAAACAAATTCTAAATAGACACTATGCTTATTCAGGAAGTATTCCGCAATTGACCAAAGGCAAAGTTGACAAGCAAGGTCAAAAAGTGAACTGAAGCCAGATATATTCAAATGCAACTAGGGTATCCATTTCTAATTATGGTAGCCGCTGTGACTCACTATCCTGGAGGTACTGTGTTCGATCATGGAGTTGGCTGAGAAATTACATCAGGTTTTTACTAGCATAGTTCAGTGATGCAAGACAGATGCATGACCAATGTATAATCATTCAGATGTGACAAAAAATCGAAGTTCTATGTACACATTGGTGTGCACGTAAAAGAACCACATGGCAGTTTGAATTCAATATAAGAGTAGTCTGGATACTGTGTGGCATAGGGCAGTCTCCATTAGCCCAGTCAGAGTAAAATGTTAAACTTTTTAGCTCTGATTTAGCTCTAATAAAATTTGGAATTAGAAATTTAACACAATCAGATTAAATCTAAATAACCAAGGAAATCAATGACGCCCCTTTAAATATTATATTCAGTCGATTCAGCACTAAAACAAAAATAAATATCACAGGTACTGGAAAATAATGACACTTTTAATCCCATCATGTACATATTTAATAAGAAACACATCATCTTATTATACATTTACAACAAAATATAGCTTCCATCTAACCATAGGTATATGTAAATCATATGAAATATATCATTATAAAATTCCAATAATAATTTCAGGAGAACCGCTCTTAAAAGCTGAATAGAAACGGAGACAACTAATTGGAAGTAATAAATAATGAAATGTCGATCAATTCTAGTATATATCATGATTTTTTGTGTATTTGAAAGAGTATTATAAGTAATTAATCAGAAAAATTTTTTGATAAAAAAGGATTATCTTTTTAACTGATATAAAATTAACAGTGAGTATTCTTAATCTTTCATTTTAAGGATAATACAAAAACAAATCAAGAACAAACAAACAAGATCTGGGGGCAGATTTCATGAACAAATTACCGGTATATAATGCCATTTCAGTAAATCAAAAGCTATTTTAGTAAAAAGAAAACAAGAACAAAAACATTGGCACCACAAATTTTAAATTTTACTTTTAATAATCACTAGATGTACATAATATGTTACAAAACCATAACTAAAATATATTTTATATAAAAAGATTTCTAACAATATATATTAAATAAAAAATCAACTGGCACATACTCATCTGACCTTTATGATACTTCAGCAACGTTTTCGGGGACATTTAACAACAATACTGACCATTATAAGAATGTGACCATATTGTAACTCTGTACAATTAAAAAAGAATGGCCTTAGATCAAACACAGCTACATATAATCTTAATTGTATTAATATTTTATTACAATTTTTCTTAGCACTTCTATTTTCCGTCAAACTTACTAGTTGTATATTACGGAATTCACTGTTTATGTATGATATGAGATCACAGATCAACTAAATGTTTTTTCCATTATATCTTTTACTTCTTTTTGATGTAATTCACCAATACCAACAGCAGATGTACTCAATACATCTCTTCCAGCATATCTCAACTGTAAGACATTAAGTAATTATCATACACTCAACATATTATAATACAACAAATAAAATACAAATAAAATACACAGGCCTGTAGCCTGTATTTCAGAATTTTAGCTAACTAAGAGTCCGAGCAAATTTGTATGGTGGTAACAAATAAATTTTTAAATTCTAGACATTTTAATTAAGAAAGAGAGAGAAATGGGATTCAACATCCACAACACAAACTAGCTCACCTTACAACCAACTACATTTTCAAATCTTGGTGCCACAAAAGACCAAGCTCCCATATTTCTATGTTCTTCTTGACTCCATATAAAATCTAGTATTAGAATTAAAAATGTCTTTTTTACTACCATCTGTTGATTTACAAATGATGAAAATTTATATACATATTTCATGATAAAACTAGGTGGAGAAATCTTACATAAACAATATGACAGTGTATATTTAATCAGAAGAATATAAAGATAGGCTGGCACTGCCAGGCAGGATACGCCCACATTTTCGAGAGATGGACAGAGAACAAGCAATACCGAAAGTGATTTTTCCTACATCTTTAAGTCCTGTATTTCATACTGTATTGGGAGCAGCCATTTAGTTGGTCAGTTCCAGTCTGATATTAATGAAATTCGAAACCGACAATGATTATGGTGTTACGGTACACAACCTAGAAATGTGACTTTTCATCAAAATCGGATAAGAATTGTGACCTGTAGAGAGTCCACAACCATGATATACCATATTTTTACACTATTCGCGTACAAACGGCGACCATTTTGTCCGGCAATTTTGGTACGATTTTCACGAAATTAGAACTCGACCTTCCTCATCAAAATCGAATTAAAATTTTGACCTATACAGGGTCCACAACCATGATATATCATTTTTTTTAACAGTATTCGCGTACAAACGGCGGCCATTTTGTCTGTCAATTTTGGTCCGATTTTCTCGAAATTCAAACTCAACCTTCCTTACAGTGTAACGGTGATATAATCAAACGTTTTTTTAAATTGGATAATAATTGTGATTTTGGGATTTTGCGTATAACCAGGGGCCATAATTCAGGAAGTTACGATCCGATATATGCGCAAATATCGAAAAGAACCAAGATCTTTGGGTTATAACCATGAATTTCAAGTTTAATCAAAATCGAATTAAAATTGTGACCTTTACAGGGTCCACAACCATGATATACCATTTTTTAACAGTATTCGCGTACAAATGGCGGCCATTTTGTATGGCAATTTTGGTCCGATTTTCCCGAAATTCGAACTCAACCTTCCTTACGGTGTAACGGTAATATAATCAAACGTTTTTTTAAATCGGATAATAATTGTGACCTCCAAGCTAAAAAAAAGGCGATATTGCGTATAATCAGGGGCCATAATTCAGGAAGTTACGATCCGATATGCGCAAATATCGAAAGGAAGCAAGATCTTTGGGTTATAACCATGAATTTCAAGTTTCATCAAAATCGAATCAAAATTGTGACCTCCACAGGGTCCACAACCTTGATATACCATTTTTTAACAGTATTCGAGTACAAACGGCAGCCATTTTGTATGGCAATTTTCGTCCGATTTTCCCGAAATTCGAACTCAACCTTCCTTAGGGTGTAACGGTGATATAATCAAACGTTTTTTTAAATCGAATAATAATTGTGACCTCCAAGCTAAAAAAAAGGCGATTTTGCGTATAATCAGGGGCCATAATTCAGGAAGTTACGATCTGATATGTGCAAATATCGAAAGGAAGCAAGATCTTTGGGTTATAACCATGAATTTCAAGTTTCATCAAAATCGAATCAAAATTGTGACCTCCACAGGGTCCACAACCTTGATATACCATTTTTTAACAGTATTCGCGTACAAACGGCGGCCATTTTGTATGGCAATTTTCGTCCGATTTTCCCGAAATTTGAACTGAACCTTCCTTAGGGTGTAACGGTGATATAATCAAACGGTTTTTTAAATCGAATAATAATTGTGACCTCCAGAGGGACCACAAGCTAAAAAGGGTGATTTTTCGGACAATCAGGGGCCATAATTCAGGAAATTACATTCCGATAGCCGCAAATATGGAAAGGAACCAAGATCTTTGGGTTACAAACATGCATGTCAAGTTTCATCAAAATCGGTTCAAAATTGTGACCTCTATAGGGTCCACAAGCTAAAAACGTGATTTTTCGTACAATCAGGGGCCATAATCCATGAAGTTTTGATCCGATACATGCCAATATCGAAAGCAGCCGAGATCTTTTGGGGATAAACCTATATTTCAAGTTTCGTCAAAATCGGATAAGAATTGTGACCTGTAGAGAGTCCACAAACAAATTGTGGACGGACGGACGGACGGACGGACGTCCGGACGGACAGGGGCGACGACATAATACGTCCACATGAAAATGTGGGCGTATAATTATGGAAAAGCTGCATGTACTCTTTTAGGCATCTTAAATCTTTTTATAAAAAAAACCCCTTAAACACTGGATATTCAATAAAGAAAGTAACTGAAGCATTTTTAGTAGTTTGATTTTTGTCCTTTACTTATGGTCAGGAATTACTATAATATGATGCTTACTGGGAAATGTTTATTTACTTTTATCTTTTCGAACAACTAGGTAATATTAAGAATGAAAGAAACATATTATAGCCAAACGGAATGCAACTCTTGCTCTATTGATTTGTTTCCCTTTAAATAAAACCAAAATTACCTTTGGCATTAGAATATTTACTCAGCTCGGCTTGAATTTCTGCTGTTGGGAAGGGACAAAGACTCTGAAAAACATGGATATAATTATCATATTTTCAACATGTATATACAGACGGGTATATATCATACAGTGTGCTATGAGAGACCTTTATGTGCATGCTAATGTGCACACAGGACCTTGGTTTTTCATACCAACCAAATAACTATAGGTTGTCCATTACCAGGCCCTCTGTTCTGCACCACTGATAAGAGGGAACCAGGCCAAAAATGACCAATGAACTTTCTCACCAACGCATGAATCAAACACAGGACCTCCATATTAGTGAGCGAACATCTTACTCACTGACACCGTAGCACCCAAGATTCAGCTTAGGAAATGAAAATATTTCATGTTTTTAAAAACAACATCATGGGTATCCCAAATCATCTTTTAAAGCAACTAATGTTCTGTGATAGTAAAACCTTACTTCCACAGGTAAACACAACCACACAATAGTGGATGTATAAAAACTTACTTCAAGTCTGATGAATACTGTATTATTTATATTTCTTCTTTCTCTTTCTTTGACTAGATTATAATAATGTTTTCCTGAACAAAATATAACCCTTTCTACAGCATCTGGCTTAATACTAGTACTATCTTCAAGAACTGTTTGGAACTCCGTTCCTGATCCCATTGTGGAAAGATCTGAAGCTGCTGCTGGAAGACGAAGAATAACTTTTGGTGCTGCTACAATCAGAGGCTTACGGTAGTTTCTTACCATCTACAAAACAAATTTTCCTTCTAATATTTCACTTTTATTAAACTGTGCCTGTCCCATTAATGATTGATTCTTTGCTGTTATTGTCCTTATTTAAATGAATAATTTCCTGAAATTTCTCCTCAGCTAATTTGAGCAACAAAATCCCAATAAACCTTGCAGTCGACATCAAGTCATGTGCTTGATATAATTGGTCAAATAATATTGAAAAATATAAACATACATTATGCAAGAGCAAAATCGGCCTATCGCAGGTAGTTCTTAAGGCCTGTGTTATCTAAATTATCAATTAAACATTAATTAGTTTATCCTGTCCATAATCAACTCTCGATGTCAACGCAAGCCTACGATACCCATGGATTAGGATACCATTTGCGGCTCAACTTCCATTCATGATTTAATCATGAAATGGATAATCAAGGCTTTAGCAATTTCCCTCTAAATTATGTTGTTTTTAACGATCATAGTGAGAACTGCCAGCTCTTTGTCTAATCTCCCATAATGTATCTTTAAAGGTATACCTGTCTTCGTAAGAGATGGAAATATTGAGCTGACGTAGTGGGATGTACAACTTGTATATTAACATCATCACTATCAATACCATCTTCTTTACTATCAGATAACTAAAATATAATAATATAACTATAACTACATTCACATTCTGCTTCTTCCACAAAGATAAATTTTAAAAAATATTTAGCCACATGTTTGAATTATTTGCAGTAGTTAATATTCTTGAGTCCTCAGCCTAAAACTAACATTCTGTTCTTCAGTAATCTATAAAAACAATAGATTATTATTGAGGATAATTTGAAATAACCAGATTAAATGGTACCTGAAGAAATCTTTCTATACGAGCATTAGAATGTTCTGGACCAGCTCCATCCATACCATGTGGTAATAACATAACTATACCGCTCTGTAACAACCATTTAGCTGTAAAACAAAACTATAAAACTTAAAATTCTCATCAACTTGATTATTTAACCATTAGGTCATCTAATAGTTTGCTTTCACTGACTGTGGTGTAAACTGGTATCAGTGGTGTAAACTGGTGTCCATATAATTGACATTATGATATTATCTTGTAAACTTAGATGCAATTTGTTGGAGGAAACAATTAAAAAAAATGTACAGTATTTTGTGTTCTCTTATGACTCATCGGTCAATAATCTGGCCAAGCTCTGGCTAAATGAAGTATGAAACTTAAAAAATAAAAGGTTTGACAAATTTTAACTTTCTGGCATATCTGTCTTCAAAAAGACCTGATTTTCAAATCTCAACGCTCAAATGACAAAATTTATCACAAATGCACAAAATTTGATGATTTGGTTGCTATGAACTTATATGGACTTATCACAAATGCACAATAATATTTCCGGAACTTATTTGTAGTATGGCTTTGATTTAGTAAATATGACTTATTTGTTTTAGAAATTAATAGTATGGTAGCCAATCGGCTAGATTAAAGATCAATCGGCTAAAGCCGACAAAAAACAGTCGATTAAGATCTGTGCCGTATACCAACATCTAGACTAAATATCTTAGCCAATTTTTAAGATAAATGCATATATCACAATACATTTTAAAGCCCTTTGAATAAACAATTTAAATAGAATAACTGTATGACATCTATAAGGAAGATGCACATCAATGACTGTATCTACACGTATCTAAATGTAACTACAACTGTACTATTTACAATAATAGTAAGGCCGGATGACTGCACTACACACAAAACAAAAATAAGATGTACTTACTTTCACCACTAGTAATATAAGTATCTATTATGGACTGTGCACCATTAAAAAAGTCACCAAATTGGGCTTCCCATATAATTAAATTGTTTGGACTTTCTAAACTCATGCCATATTCAAAACCTAGCACAGCCTCCTCTGATAAAGCACTGTTTGCTACCTAAAATATTACATAAAAATCATGTTTATATATTATTCACAGGAAGACAGGAATCAATACATACACTGAACACATATCTCTTTTCACTAAGAGGACTCAGTGAGTAAGGTGCTGGCTAACTGGTCTAAGACGTTCTGAGTTTGATCCTGGTGTTGGCAGATAAAGTTCCTTAGTATTTTCTGTCGTGATTTCTTTTGTTGTATTCTGCTTTGACTGTGCCATACAGCAGCGCCACAGCCGACTCTTATATCGAATTCCAACTGTACACAGGACATCGGTTTTTTGTCCTATCCAAACAACTATACTTTGTCCCTTGCCAGGCGCTTGGTCCTGCACCACTGACATGGAGGAACCATGTAACCACTGAGCCACCCCAAAAAATTTGAGGTCCCATGTGTATAACCTTAGCATTCATGTGAAAACTTCTAATAAGAGTAGACTATAGTGCCACTGTCTGGGCAAATTTCAGTAGCGAACCCAAGGCTTGCGACCCAGCATCTTACTGACTGAGCCACCTTGGCTCCCTTACCTCAAAGAAAGCTTGTTGTGTATCAGTAATATTGTTTAATGGTATATACATATCATCTGTTTGTTGATCTATAACCATAGCATGACGATGACTAAATGTACCTCTACCTACATCTTGTCCACATATACGTACATTAAAACCTTTAATATATATTATACTATATATCATCAATCTCATTAAAACACAGATGCTATTTCATTTTTTATAGTTCAAAATGTTGTTTTACTTGTCTTTACTACACTAGGATCTGGAGGAGTTGTTATATAAGTAATGTTCTGCCTGAATTTAGGGATTAGCCAATGATATGGTCTGTTACGGTGAGCTTTAGGCGTGTGGTGCACAGAACTGTGGGTAATAAATGCTGATTGGTTAAACACTGTCAGACGTCATATTGTCAATAATATTCATCCACTAGTAATTGGCTATTATCTACAATTTAATACACGTCTGATTTGTGCTACTGTCCAGTTTACGGCAAGATTTAAGATTTGATATCGGCCAGCCAGTTTATCAGTCTCTGGTTTCTCTGGTTGAATTAAGAAAAGACTGCCTAGCAAACGATGGGATTGCTTAATTACGTAAGGAGCTTCGAGTTTATGTCAAATTATTACTTTGTTGAGTTCCATCTGGAAACTTAGAGGATGTTTACAATTCAGGGCGTTCACTTTGGTGTACGGTTTCTTGCAATCTACAGTGTTTGCTTAATGTGAAAAATATTTAGTTTCTATATTACTTTATTTTAGAAACTATATTTTCAGATTTAAAATCTCGCATTGGCAATTTACTTCTTGAATGATGTGAATATTTATTGAAAACTATCCAGATCTTGTTTTAGCTTCAACTATATTGACGAAAAAAGTATGTCTAATCTATTACAGCCTAGAGTATTGATAGTGATCACAAGATCATGTTTTAAATTAAATGTACTTTCAAATCTAAAATATACAATACCTTGATAAAGTAATGAACCAATAGATAAGGCTTCAGCTGTTGCCCAGTCTAATTCTTTCCCTTCCATCAACTTTTGTTTCCGTCTGTCCAAATGTGTTTTTTGTATGGTTGTGTGACTTTTCTAAAAGAGAACAATTTTCCACATTATTAAGATAAATTCACAACCTAATACTTAACAAGATCAAAGTTATTAAATCAAATAATCTCTTATCTTACATTATCATACTATATAACTACATGTACTCATAATATGCTATATTTTATTTTACATTATCATCAGACTATAACTTAAAATAACTGCTCACAATATGCTATATTCTATCTTACATTTTCAGACTAGAACTACACATACTTTCAATATGTCATATTCTATCTGACTAAAACTAAAAATAACTACTCACAATATGTTATATTTTACACTATTAGACTATAACTTAAACTAACTACACACAATATGTTATATTTTATGTCACATCAGACTATAACTACCCACAATATGTTATATTTTATCTTACATTGTAAGACTATAACTAAAATAACAACTCACAATATATCATATTGTTTTGCAATAAACATATAGTTCTTGTGTACATTATAATAACTGGAGCAGGTATGACTGCTAATAATCCAAATCTTTCTCCTTTACAAACAAATCTGGATATTACATATTTTTTTTTTTCATCTTATATACATACCCATGCTTCTGGAATGTCCACTGATTTAGCACCAATAAATTTAAGTGTATCTATATCAACGCCTGTATCCCATCTAGAAATAACATCACCAGCTTGTTGTATATTACTCCATTGTTTTAATAGATGGAATGGCTGAAAGTAATTTGAAATGAATTCAATACACAAAGCATTATCACAGATTTTCAAGTTACATAGGGCGTCAATAATTCTTTTTGGTTTGGTGCTTTAATGTAAGGCTGCCCCTGACATACTGTCATACGGTAAGTTGATCAATATCAAAAGTAAATTAAGCAGTGTTCACATAATCATTCTTAATTACTTTAATACCTAGATCTATGATTAATAAAGTGGCTTAACGATATATATACTTACCTGTATAACATAGGAATCTACTTTACTTATATCTGATTGTAATACTGTATTCCATTCTTTTATTGTATCATCTAATATAGACATCTCACATATACCTTCACTCTATAATAATAACACATCTTATCATATCATATACACCTTCTCTCTAAATAATAACACATCTTATCACACACCTTCACTCTATAATAATAACACATCTTACAGCAATTTTTTCAGCATATAAATCTGGTATACTCTTCCTGGAGTTAATCGCCTGGTACATCAGAGGATTAGTAAAGGCCGGATCATCCAGTTCATTATGACCATATTTACGATAACACATCAAATCTATAATTATATCTTTACGGAACTTCTGTCTGTATTTCATGGCTACTGATGTAGCTCTTATAACATCCTGTAATATATTAACAAAATACAGGCAAATCATTACAAGGGTTTGTCAAGACTCCATCCGACTACTACCGCTTGCAGCAACTTTTTATTCTAAAATAATGTCAAAAAACCCACTATGTCCCGATTTCATCAAATAACAGGTCAATTTCAGGGGACATCTCATGGTTCATTCAGTCATGTGTTTGCCTCCTAGAATGGAGTTGAAAGGGACAAAGCCATATAGCAGCAATTGGCAACATTTGTTTTGAGTTAAAGTTTTCTAAATTTATTTTGTTTTTTTCTTATTGCATCCTAAACAATATTTCTCATTTAATATTTTGTTTTGATAAAGATATGCTATATTAGATAATGTTATTTAAAGGAGAATTATCTTAATAATTAACCTACCTCAGGATAATCTGCATTCACATGTAAAACAGGAATAGAGTTAATTTTACCTATATCACTACTGTATGTTGACGACCTGAAACATTATATACCCAAATTAGCCCTAGTTCATAGATAAATATCTCATTTTTAATGCTAGCCTCTTTTCTCAGCTGTCTGTTAAGTATCTTACAACTAATTTTCAAAGCAGTCAGAAAATAAAGATAGGTTGCCAGGCAACGAAACATACGCCCACAGCATCGTCCGGGCAGTCAACAAGGGTTGTCGCATATTTTTACTTTTTTCGCTAATGAAACATTTGTAATACACTAAAAACTGATTAAGAGTAACAACTCATTATGTAATTATCAGAAAATCATTAGAATTTGATTGCTTTTTATAAAGTTTTAACCCACGCTAACAATTAGTATATACATGAAACATTAGTAATATCATGGATTTAGCTGTTCAGTTATCTAAATTCCTTTAAAATCAAAACACTTGTTCGTTTCAACACCTTAAACTCTATGTATCAATCTGAAGTCAATCGGATGGTAACTTTGAACTCTATAGCGTCACAAGAATTTTTGAAGTTATCAAGGGAGATAACTCTGGCAGTAATTATTTGAAATCGCTGAAAATCAATAGGCTTCTTCGTCTCATGACCTTAAACACTGTGTATAAATCTAAAGTCAATCGGATATTAACTTTGGCCTCCAGAGCGTCCACAAGATTTTTTGAGGTGATCAAGGGCCATAACTCTGGCACTAATTATCGGAAATCGCTGAAAATCAATAGGCGTCTTT
Organism: Patella depressa; assembly: GCA_948474765.1. NCBI lineage: Eukaryota > Metazoa > Mollusca > Gastropoda > Patellidae > Patella > Patella depressa. Next base: position 56,184,596 of record OX419719.1, read on the forward strand.
GTCTTATGACCTTAAACACTGTGTATAAATTTGAAGTCAATCGGATATTAACTTTGGCCTCTAGAGCGTCCACAAGATTTTTTGAAGTGATCAAGGGCCATAACTCTGGCACTAATTATCGGAAATCGCTGAAAATCAATAGGCTTCTTCGTTTTATGACCTTAAACACTGTGTATAAATTTAAAGTCAATCGGATATTAACTTTGGCCTCTAGAGCGTCCACAAGATTTTTTGAAGTGATCAAGGGCCATAACTCTGGCACTAATTATCGGAAATCGCTGAAAATCAATAGGCTTCTTCGTCTTATGACCTTAATCACTGTGTATAAATTTAAAGTCAATCGGCTATTAACTTTGACCTTTAGAGCGTCCACAAGATTTTTTAAAGAGATCAAGGGCCATAACTCTGGCACTAATTATCGGAAATCGCCGAAAATCAATAGGCGTCATTGTCTTATGACCTTAAACGCTGTGTATAAATTTAAAGTCAATCGGATATTAACTTTGGCCTCTAGAGCGTCCACAAGATTTTTTGAAGTGATCAAGGGCCATAACTCTGGTAGTTATTATCGGAAATCGCTGAAAAACAATAGGCTTCTTTGTCTCATGACCTTAAACACTGTGTATAAATTTAAAGTCAATGGGATATTAACTTTAGCCTGTAGAGCGTCCACAAGCAATTGTGGACGCCGGACCGACGGACGGACGGACGGACGGACGGACGGACGGGGGCGACGACAATATACGACCACATTTCAATGTGGGCGTATAAAAATTGGCAAGTATATTAATGTTGCATCAAAAAGAATAAGTCAAATATATATTGATCCTGGATGTATTATGACAACAAAGATTTTTTTTCTCTTTTTAAACAAAGTCATGTGCTCATATCATGTGTGTTTGTTTATACATAGCGAATGACAGTTTCCTTCATAAAGTCACATGTGGTACATGTAATTATCCTGCAGGTTTAGAATGGTTGGAACTCTTAGATAATGAATAGGATATAAAGAATTCTGCAATGGCTGCTGCTTTAATAAAGATTATTGAAGTAATATGAACAGCAATCTGATTAAAATACAGATCTATATTTATACTTTCAATGGCCTCCACTGCATGAAGATCGGACCAATTTGTGGTAGATGAGCAGCTTTTGACACTCTGTCGTTAGACATTTGATTACCAATTAGTGTTGATGTTTCTAGTAGCATTGCATGCCAAGAACTCGCTGCAACAAACCGTTTCATCGGCTAATACCTCACGTCAACCAGAATGTGTGTTATATAACAACTCTTCCAGATCTTTGTGTAGTAAAGGCTAGCAAGACAAAATCTTTAACTATAAAAAACAAAACGAAATAGCACCTATGTTCAATCAAATTCCATAAACTATTGAAGTAGCACAAACAAACCTGCCTTGTCTTGCTTCTGCAGTAAAACCTATTTGATTATTAACTATAAGATGAATTGATCCACCAACTGTAAAATGAGGACAATCAGCTATAATTAATGTTTCTGCTACAATACCCTTAAATAAAATATAGATCATTTTATATTCAGGTTTATAGAATTGCAAAAGGAAAGTATTTCGTCTGCTGAATGGCAACCCTAACACTTTTTACCTGTGTTATTGCCACACTAACCCTCTTTACCAGAGTCATTATAACCCTAACCAACAGATTATAATCCCCCATGCCCCCGACCCTCGCTGTTTGGAAGGTTATTAAAAATTGCCCCTAAAATAACTTTTTTCCAACAATTCAAAAACAAATTGACTAAAATAAAATTAATTTTTACCTCCCAAACTACACACACAATATATTTTTTAAATATTGTTCTTTTTACAATTACCGTCAAAATACAAAAACAAAATATGATATTTAGACATGTTATGGAAAAAATGAATATTTACCTGGGCACTGAAGGCAGCATCACCATGAACTTGTAAACAAAGAACTTTATCACCTATTTTAGACTTGTCATCACCGCTATATTCACCTTCTTGTAACATTAGTTGTTTGGCTCTAGCTTTACCAACAGCTACAGGATCATTGGCCTGCAGGGTATAAAAATAAATAGGGTATGGTTGGGATCATTAACATATACTTTAAATAACTGAACAAAATAAAATATCTAAATTACTACTAGATCATAAAATGATGCGGACGGAAAGAAAAAACAAAAATATGAAAATATTTTAGTCCCCACTCTAACAGAAGTACATCCAACTTTAGTGCAGCAAAACATCAATTTATTACATAACGACCTATTATCATTTAATAAACTCGGTTTTATCATAAATACAACTGTAGAGTATAAGCTACAGTTTCTTCATGCAATAGTATATAGTAAAATATAGGAAAATTACCCCCCCCCCCCAAATTAAACAATCAATTACGACTATATTAAAAATTATTAAGTGCCATATTTTAAATGTAATATTAATCATTAGTATACATATGAATCTATATAACATTTTTTGATCCAGTATCCACGCAGATATCTAAGCCTGTCCAGCTTTAATTTACCATCAAGAGAGTGTTGCCGTCCCCTTCGTCTTCTCTATTTGTACGGATTATTAAATATCCTCCCGCACAAAGATATCTTCTATTAGTTCAAAAACTTCCTTTATCTAGCATAAAACCCTCTTTCACACAATAAAACCTACCTCTAGATGTGAAGGATTGGGTAAAAATGACACATGAACATTTTTCCCTCCATATTCTAAGTCAACTGAAGTATCTATGAATGAATAAACCAATACAGGAGAAGATATTTGCTTGAACAATTTATATAAAACTAGAGATGTCTTAGTTAACACAGATTAATTTAATCTTTATGTAAACCTAAGTATTTAAAAAGTCTAGGACAACTAACAACTGAAATCTGAAATACCATTACCAGTCAGCATATATAAAGTAATGAATTAAAAATTGAGTCTCTAATAAAGGAACTTACAAAGATGTGAGAGGACATCACCAGTCCCTTTAACATCTGGTGGGAATTCTGTTTTACCTTTCATCTGTAATCAGAAATATCAAATAAATATTAAAATATTTCAAAAATCTAAATAGTCTGCTAGAACAACTAATACTGACATTATTTCATTTTTGAATGCAAAACTGACCAGAAAATTTGACTCTACTCCACAACATTCTCAAAACTCACACCTCTTTAAGTGAATGGTAGACTCTAGCCCTGTGTAGTGAGAATTTGGTTTGAAAAGCCTAGGAAGATTATTCTTAGCAGATTTGAACCGCAACATTCTGGTAGAGTTTATCAATTAACTTTTTTAATCAATGTTTTAATTCATCCCTTTGCCCTATGAAATATTCTACATCACTGACCTATTAATAAAATCAAATATAAAGCTTACCTTTTGTAACATAATAACAGGAGGGAATTTTAACATACAAGTTAGAAAATTTAAACGACCTCTATGTGGCATACACATCACTACATTTGAGACATCATCTGAAATTTTGAAAAAATGAAATGAAATACAGTTTAACGTCCTACTGTTCTGCTCTGAACTTGGCTAATGAAGATGGGCATTCAACATGCAGTGCGCTATGAGGGAAATTATGCCCTGACAGCAAGCAGCACTGCTGCGAACTTATATATCGAATTCCAACTGTCCAGGGATCTTTTCCATGCATGCCAATGTGTAATGGGACCTCCATTTTTTGTACATTCCAAACAACTACATAGCTGTCCTTGTCAGGCCAAACATCCTGCATTACTGAGGGCTCACTCCGAAAAATCTGGATGAACTTTATCAGACAATGCAGGGATCTAGCACACAGCCTCCAGATTAGTGAGCCATTGTCTTCCCATCTTAGCCATCGTTACTTCCTCCTCCCCCATTTTTAAAACAAGAGGTTATGACACATATTGAAGTTGAAGTGAATTTTGGAAATCAGTGTTTATTTGTTTTATAAATAATTTGTTCATTTGTACTTACATTCAGAACAACTGCGGAATATTTCGTCAAATACTCCCATCATGCTCTCTCCTCCTTCTCCGCCATATCTTTTAACTGTCGTGAATTTGTTAGCCAGAAAATGGTCAAATGTCTGAAATTGATAAGTCATGATATACATATATTACAGGTAATAAAAGCAGTACAACTTCTGTTGGTCACTTGACATAAATGAATAAAGGGGGCATAAATCAGTTATTTAAATAAATAAAACACTTCGTTTTTATCTTCGTAATACAAATAGGCCATGGATGAGTTCACAAAAAAGAAATTGTATGGGAGGTGGCTGGTACCCAATAGGTCTCTTTGCCCTGTGGCTTACCACATATCCCAATGTCCCTGAACATGTTGATTTAAGAATTATGCTTAGTAGCCACATAATTGATTTCACACCTGAGACTTTAGAAGAAGTTTTGCAAGATCTGTTTTTCTTTGTTCGCTAATTCCAATTTCTGATTTTTTCTCAAATGTTTCAGCAAACCATTCTCTCTCAGTTTCAGACTGAAAAATACAAAGCATGGATTGATTTTATTCACTTTTCATTAAATTAAGTTAATAGCGCATTAATACTTTTTACGTAACACTTAAAAAGTTAATATTTGAGTTTAGTTATAACCATGGGATATTCTACTATTGGTTTTATGCTTTCACTGTTAGTGTTAATTTGGTTTAAAATTCTTGTCTCCTTGTAAAATTGTCAATAATTCCGCCAGCCATATTTGAAAATATATATAATAACCTTGATAATCAGGGTTACATTTATATGCTCAACAATATCGTATCCATGCAGTGGTCTATAAGGTGTAAATTGTTCAGATAGAACTAAATTCCTTGCTTGGCAAGCCTACATTACATCACTTACAGAGCGAGAGAGAGAAATGGGGTTTAACGTCCACTTAACACAAACTAGGTCATTTTCGGGACTAACATATTGTTTAATTTTATTTCAACAATTCGCTTGTGCGTAGGAGTCTTTAGCAGTGGGAGGAAACCGGAGGACCCGGAGAAAACTCATGAGGTTGGACAAGCGACCCTACGACTTGTCACGTACAACCACATCACTTACAACCTGGTCCTTCTGGTAAGTGTGCCAATATGGAATAAGGATGAAAACAACTGTTACCGTATATCTCAAAGTCAGCTGTGATATCTGGCAATATAAATACTTCTTTAAAATTAATTCATGTATATAAAACAAACTACCTACAACTAAATGATCAAATTCTGCTGCTATACCCTGACAATACTGTTCTTCTAGTTGTTGTACTAAGTCACCAATAGATATTTGTGATTGATTTGAATAGAATATACCAGTCGTGTTAATCTGCTGATTTAAATCATTAGATAAACCATATCTCTCTAGTGATAACTCGCACGGATTCCTGGAAATATCACAATATAATCAACTTTTATAAACACACAAATAACAATAATAATAATGAGTATATTTATAATGCGCTATATCCATAAACCGAGGTTATGCTCAAAGCACTACACAATTATTATCCCGGTCTCTAGGGGTGAATTCGGGCGGTCCAACTCGAGGCACTTGAGTCGACTCGATTTCGTTCGGGCGTCCCGAGTTTCGGTGATGTCGGGTCATGTGACCAACTCGAGTGACCTACACGAATACTCTCCATTCCACGAGAAGCATGTCGAATCGAGTCGACTCGGAACATGTGATCTTCTGAATGAAATGGCGGTGAACGAAATTTGTTTTAAATGTGAAGCCTGTGAGCTTATCACAGACACACTAGGTGAAATCCAGAACCACAGCTGTAAAGCTCCAATAAATGGTAATGAGAAAGCGAGTAAGGCACCAGTGCAGAGTACAAGTGGGATAGAACAGCATTTTTGGAGCGAGTCGGCAACTAAAGCCATGCTTAGCATGCGTTTATCGATGAATAAAGAGTTTCAGAAAGCCCGCGCCCATTCATTGCTTTGGAAAAAAGTTGTTCAGGCAGTGAAAAAACAAGACCCGGATTTTGAAGCTACAGAAACGCAATGTGTTAACAAGTTCAAGGCAATAAAAAAGCAGCATGTCCAATGTGTTGATCATAACAGCAAAACCGGTAATGATCCAATAACCTGTAAATTTTACGATGAGTTTGATGAAGTGTTCGGTACCTCTGACAGTGCAAAACCCCTGTTTACTTTGGCGAATGAAAAGCGAGAACCCCCAGCGCCCAAAAAGTTCAAGTGTATGGCTAAGAATCAGGGTAAAAATAATGCAGATACAGAGGACGCCGATACCAGTATTGAACTAGAGAAGGATGATGAGGGTGAAGATGTTCCAGGGCGAAAAAAGCGGATTAGAGGCCAACCCACTGCTGTTCTGAAATGGCTTTTCAATTACCAAGAAGATCAAAAAGAGCAATTCAAACAACGGGAAGACCGAGCTGAAAAACAACATCAGGATAAGTTGGAGCGATTTGATAAGCTCCTCTCACTTTTTGGCAATAAGGATAAGGAATGAACACAATTTGTTGCGATATTCGTCGTACACGTAAAACGATACATAACAAAAACTATAACTGTTTTATTCATATTTTATTTAATGGTCAAATGTTCAAAGATTCGTTGAAAAACACTGTATAATTCTTTTATCCATATTTTAATGTACATAATTATCATGTTCAAAGATACGTTGAGAACATTGTATAATTGTTCTATTCATATTTTAATTTTCATAATTATCACGTTCAAAGATTTGTTGAAAAACATTGTTCATGTCAATTGAAAAGTGAGTCGTTTCTGAATTAGTTGATGTTCCAGTTAGGCAACATAATTGTATTTCGTATCTTAGTGCGTGGATGAAAAATTCACATTTTTGCTAGTTTAGCTTTTTTATTCAATGTATATTTTATTGTAATATCGGATTTATTACAAAAGTTAAAAATAAATGTTTTAAATAAATTCCAAACAAGTTTATTGTGAAGCTCTTTATAAGGCCTGTATTTTCGGAGCAAATTTCAATACAGGATCAACGATTTACGATGGCGACTAAACGGTTTCTCTTCTGATATCCAGCAGCCGCATTGATGAGGACGTTTGGTTGGTGTCCTGGTTCATCACCCAGTACTTCTAAATCGATGTATTGATCTAGGTCATCATGAGCCAACACACACATATTGTGGAGTACACAAGCCGAAATGATGAATTCACAGATATGTTGCATCAGCCTGCTCCTATCTCCACTCTGATCTGTGAATGGAATGTCTCGGAGTTTTCTAAATCGCCCTTTAAGGTGGCCGATTGCCCTTTCAACCACTTGTCGATCACTAGAGAGATTGTAGTTGAAATTTCTCTGATGGGGTGTCAACTGTCCATTGTCCTTGAATGGGGGTATTAGCCAGTTTTTCACAGGGTAAGCGGAGTCACCGAGCAAGTGGTCGTCATCTTCGAAGATGCGATGGTCCTCCGCCTTTTCATAAATGGGACTATTCCGAAGAACACGGGCATCATGTGCTGACCCTGGATAACCGACAAAAACATCATTAATCATTAACATATCATCAACCACAACTTGTAACACTACTGAGCAGAATTTTTTTCGGTTCAAGTAAGACCGGTCTTTGCCAACTGGGTTCGTTATTCTTATATGTGTTCCATCGATAACACCAATGACGCCAGGTATTTTCGTAAATTTTCCTTTTATCTCTCTTCTCCTTTGATTATTCGACCATTGAATAAACTTATATGATAAAGCTGATATAACTCCTGCTACGTGATGAACAATACTATGCACAGTAGATTTTGACAACTTAAAGTTGAAGGCTATATTTCTCATGCTGCATTGGTTGCTCAAATACCACACAAACACGAGTAGTTGCTTCTTAGGCGGAACTGAATCATAACCTCCACCAACGTAATTAACATCTGGTACCAGATATGCTTCTACTTCTCCCAAAAGTAGCATGAATGTTTCTTTATTTAGTCGGCAATGATACCTAAAATCTTCTTCATTCAAATTAATCACAAGCTCAGTGAAACCCTCCACTTTTGGCACACTTGGTCTTTTGGAAATTAATGCAGGAATAATTGGAGCTATGTCACTGTCTTCATAGTCATCATTTTCATTCAATATTTCTTCCAGAAAAGCATAAATTGCACATCTGTCTATTGGCGCTGTCAATTTGGAATTGGACATTTATTCGAGAACGTTCGTACGATCAACTCTAGTCCCGAGTGACTCGAGAGCGTTCGGGTAATCAACTCTCGTAACTCGCGAGTTGGAAAACCCGAGAGTCAATCGCGTAGAACGCCCGAATTCGAACTAGGATACAGGTAAAGCCTGATTACCTCCCTTTACCCCTGAACTCTTATAATTAGAAGCCCCAACATATGCTGCTTCAAGGAGCGCAACAGTTTTTGTGTAATACATACACCATCCTACCGGTACCCATTTACAGCTAGGTAGACTGGAATACAGGGATAAAGTGTCTTATTCAAGGACACAAGAACTCGGCGCACAATTCGGGTTTTGAACCTGCAACCATTCGGTCACAAATCCTACTCTCTAACCATTGCGCCAAATCCCTCCCTACCATTTTTTAAAATAGTTAAAACTTTTGGACTGACATTTGGTAAATAAAAGAGAAATTTTAGATTTTAATATTCCATTCTCTAACTGAGGTCTTCTTCATTTTTGTAAACGTTTAGTCTTTAGATGCAATTATGTCAACCCAGACTGAATTAATTTCATGATGTATTACTTTCTTGTATTACAATAGTAGGACCCTACCTTCTAGTCTGAATTCCTAAAGGATCGAGGTTTGCTTTCAGATGACCAAACTTTCTATATGCTTGAACTAATTGATATATATTTCCATTCTTAATTCTGTTTTGTAAAGCATCTCCTTCTATAACTGAAATTAATAATATAATTCACATAAATCCCTGACAACATGTGCATTTGCTTTGCATATCCTCCATGCACTTTCAAAATCTTGAAATTGTAAGTCATATTTTTCAAAACCCATTTTACTTAAATTAAATCGATACATATTCCCTAATAAGCTTGTAAACCTAGCCCTAATGAGACTTACTGATTAAATGCACATGACTATTCCTATATAGTACCTAAAACAATGTCTCCAAATGTTGTACCATATCACAGTAGTTCAGTGAGAATCATATCTCTATTGTTATCTTATACAATTTTTCATAGTAATCATAAGTTTTTTTCTATTTAATGATATTCACAGAAAAGCGGAACATTTGGTCTTATGTCTTGTCTCCCCTTACTAGTGGTGCTGGACAGGGGACTCTTTCTGGCAAGGAATTAATGTCTAGAATAACTGTAATTTGGATGGGACAAAAAAAAAACAAGAAAAGATAGTATAGGGTCTATTGTCATTGACTACCTTATACATAGCTTGGTCAGTGCAAAAAAGTAAGATGCTGAACACCTTTTAATTTTATTTTTCATTTCATTAGAGAAATGTAAACATTACCACGTTTCTCCGTCTGGAGGTGTGTCCAAATATGCAGTATTTTCATTGAATTGTCAATGACAATTGATCAAGAAATGTCATGCATTTTCCGAACAAGAAAGAAACCAATGAAATTTCTTTTTGTTCACTGAACATGTATTTAGAAACCACCACAGAAGTTATTACACCGGGTACGTGTAATTTTAAAGCATACTAGAACAGAGCTATTAGCACATTTTTAATAACAATTTATGGAAATAAGTTAATAATAAAGATAAAGGTAAAGGTCACACTGACCTAAATAATATAATTGATTTTTGGATAAACTTACCTAATTTTTCGTTGTCTGATTCCGCGGGAGGCTTGTAACCATATACACCAGTCTTTGAGTGATAAAGAGTGGCACATCTTTTTGCATGACGACCTGTCAGTCTAGTAGAATTCGACAAAAAACGATACATTTCTGTGTGTGGTTGCTAAAATACTTTTCGGGTCGACATTTCAAGGTAGACAACTCCTGTAAAGTTATAGACCCTAGTATCCAGACTCTTTGCACTGAGAAGTAGCAAAGCAAAAGGCTTTAAAAGTTCGAAAATAATATTTCCTTTTGTAAAATTTTGTACAATAATAATTGCTTTGCTGTAATTAGTAGTTTATACCACTTACCTCAATTCACGCCATTTTTGGTAATTGTATATTAGTTTAGCTAGCTCAGTAAATGAAAATCTTCTTGCTTATAAAATGGTTCTTTTAACTTTAAAACAGTAGCAATGAGAGATTTTGCCCGCTGTGACGGTGTTGTATTGCCGTGACGGTGTTGCCTTTGGTGACGGTGTTGAGATAATTAACGTATGCCAGGGGCGGATCCAGGATTTTCAGAAAGAGGGGGCGTGCTGCACCAGCTTGGGAGTGCGAAGCCCGGGACCGTGATTTTTTAGTGTAAAAAATGCCCACAAGGACTAATTTCGAAATTACGATTTCCAACCTAAACTATTTTCGTTCTCCTTTCTCGCGAGAATATATGGAGCTAAGAATTGTTCGACACCTCAAAAAATAGAGGGGGCGTGCGCCGGGTGCGCCACCCCCCCCCCCCACTGGATCCGCGCCTGTATACCCTTATATTTTATATAATAATAATAATAATTCGGAAATTTATATCGCGCACAAACACCATAGTATCAAGGTCCCTAGTGCGCTTGCAAAGTTTATGATAGTTCGGTTCCAAAGTGTAACTGGAACAGATATGTTTTTAGTCTACGTTTGAAAATGTCATTTGATTTGGACTTTTTAAGGGGATGATTAGGATCGATCGAGTTCCATAATACAGATGAAGCATATCTAAAAGAACGTCTACACATTTGGAGATTCACTTTTGGTACAACAAAGAGGTTTTTGTCATTTGATCGCAGAGTTCGAGAGTGTTGTGGTTTAACAAGTAGACCGGATATGTAATCTGGAGCGGTGCCATTTATTGATTTAAATGTTAATAATAATATTTTATAGTTAATACGTGATTTAATTGGAAGCCAGTGAAGTTCACGCAATACTGGAGTCATATGATCTCTTTTTCTGGTGCCTTTGATCAACCGTGCTGCAGCATTCTGAACATGTTGGAGCTTTTGTAGGTGGCAGTCTGCGGCACCATAAAGTACAGCGTTGTGGTAGTCGAGTTTAGACATAACAAGGGACTGGACGAGTAGCTTCAGGTTATCGGTAGATAGATACTGTTTAATTTTACCCAGTTGATGTATTTTAAAGAATGCTGATGATGTTGAAGCTGATATATGATGTTTGAAAGACAAGTTTTTATCTAGGATAATTCCACTGTTTTTGACTTTCGGTGATGGCGTGATAGTTTCGCCTGCAATGGAAAGAGTGCAGTCCCTGATCTGCTGGAGTTTTTGCTTTGTTCCTATAAACATAAATTCAGTTTTGTCTGGGTTTAATTTCAGGAAATGAAATGTCATCCAGGTATGAATTTCATCAAGACAGTTTTCAATATTGCTTAATATTGAATCTTGTGTAGCAGGCTCGAAACTAATATACAGTTGAGTATCGTCAGCAAATAGGTGGATCATAAGTCCATATTTTAATGCTATTTTATTCAGTGGTTTTGTAAAGATGATAAAGAGAACAGGACCCAGGACAGAGCCTTGAGGAACCCCACAAAGAAGGGGTCTGTTCTCGGAGTATTTACCATTTATGAGTACTTTTTGTTTTCTGTCAGTTAAGTACGACTTAAACCAATTAAAGGCACATTCCCTTAAACCAATTTCTTCAATTCGACAATAACATTGTATAGAAAATGATAGACTCGGAGTCGGGTCCCTTTTTTCAGACGTAGGGCCCTTTTCTCTGCCTCTAGGGCCCCCCTAACTATGGTATATTTTCATTTTCTCATCGGTTTTAGCATTTTTCTCTCGTTTTACTTTTCCAAGTTCTCGAGGAGGCTGCATGGCGCCTCCAGCGCCTCAGCTCTAAAACGCCTTTGTTTCAAATCCCCGGTTGTACGTGGCAAGCAGTAGGGTCGTCTGTCTAACCTCGTGGGTTTTCTCCGGGTACCCCGGTTTCCTCCTCCCTCACTGCTAAAAACCCCTACGCGCAAGCGAATTAATGAAATAAAATTAAACCATATGTTAGTCCCAAAATGAACTAGTTTGTGTCGAGTGGACGTTAAACCCCTCTCTCTCTCTCTCTTTCTCTCTCTCTCTCTCTCTCTCAAAACTATTTGCGATAGCCATTTTCAAGTACACGTAATTTATTGAACATGTACTGTTGGTTATGACGCTATCCAATCAATTGAGTTGTTTTCAATACAGTTTTGCAACTTCAGCCCAAACCTCACTATCTACTTAGAAAATCTCCCGCCACGGAGCTGATTTGTTTGGGTTCACGAACGAGCTTTGGTATATGCATATACAACGCCGGATTAACCATGGTGGGGGCCCTGAGGCCTGGAACATGTGGGGGGCCCCTGATCACTGACCGCGAGCGCCAATGGCGCGAAGCCCCGCATTGGGTCTGGGTTGTTTTCTCTTTCCCCCCCCCCCAAAGAAATTTTCAGAAATTGGAGGCCAGAACAGGCCCGTATCTAGACACCATTAACGGGGGGGGGGGGCATTACCTTTCGGTAGGGGGGCGAACATTTTGAGGAAATTTTCGGAAACGTCATTCTAACAGACTGTTGTAATCATCATGCTATGTAGTTACCTAGACGTCTAATAAGCATTTTAAAATAAGTATTCAAACAAAAAAAAAAATAGCTTTTTTAGGTTAATATAAGGTACTGTGTATACTTTAATGATTGTTAGCAATTTCTGAGCGGGGGGCGTGCATTTCACGCGGGAGGGGGGTGGCATCCCCCCCCCCCCCGCGCCCCCCTGTAGATACGGGCCCGGGCCAGAAACGTGATTTCCTGGCATTTCAGGCACTTACGTTGGAGCCATTTAGAATTACTTCCCCCAGAAAAAAATAAAATTCTGCCACCAAATTAGCGCATTCTGGCATTATTTCAGTGGACCAATCCATGCGAGTGCTATGAAATGATGCCATTTCTAGAGGAGGGGACTGTGGGCAGAGCGACATCAAAGCTAATTTTGAAGTCACTCAATGATAAATAACGGGGTTACTTGATTCGGAATCGTATTTTTCCCCCACGATGATTTGATGAATGGAGGCCGTAACGTTACGACCAAGCCGGACTCGATGTTTGACAAACAAAATGGTAATACGAGATTTAATCAAGAAATATGAATAGTTCGTGTGATCATGGTGTGCTTCTCATCAAATTCAGCTTATACCCACAACAAATATCAACAACAACAACAACTACAGCTTATATACAATCGTACGTCAAACTGAGGCAAAATTCGCGCTACTCGAAATGATGGGGACGTGTAATTTGTTCGAGTTATACGATAATTCGAGTTAGACGATGGTCGGTCCGATAGAAGATCTCACGACAATAAAAAAAAACACCACCGGATTACACCGAATTCTCGGATGTCGATCGCAACACACCATGGATTGAGGGTGCCCCAGGGACTTCCGATGGATGACCGTCGAAGCATCGGGGGGGGGCGTCCTCGGTCCGACCGAGCCCGAGGCGCGCAACTGAGATTTTTGTGGGGGGGGGGGCTAATGTGGTGGGCCCTGGGGCCTGTGCCCCATGGTACCCCATGGTTAATCCGGCGTTGTTCATATACCATAATATGATATCAAGTTGAGATGGCCAAATAACTTTATTTATGCCAATGGGTTGCATGGTATAGACACTTCAATCCCTTCTTCGTCTATATGTTTAATTATGCTCATGGCAGGTTTAACTAAGAACCATCGACCAACAATATGGACCGGGCATACATAAGGACCGGAATAATTTCAAGTACAGTAGATGGTGCTTGAGTGTGTGGCGGTACGGTCGCGGGTTCGTGTTGAAGGGGTTGAGCACCAGAGAAAGTAACTACCTTTTGGGATTAAAACATTCACACATATTCGGTAAATTTCCACAACATCACCGCATCGACACCATCGAGTGCATCCTTGCCGCGTCCCGCTTCCCAAAAAAAACCAGTAACTCCATGGAAGCCACGATCAACCGATATCGTTAGCAAGAGACAGGTGTTCCTCTTATTCTTGTATTGTGTACACCCAACGACTCTGTTGCATACCGAATCTAGTCCTGGTAGATGTTTATTCGCCCTGATCTATGTCTGATACTTATATGTGTAAACTATCAAATAAATCTTAATGTTTAACAGACAAAAACTCGAGTTACACAAAAACATTCAACTTTGCATACCAATGGGATAATTACCCATACGGCGTTGTACACTGTGAGAAATAAATGTTAATTTATCATAAGAATATGGTAAAAAATTTAGGTAGTTGTAAGTCATTTTATGTTTTATCACAGCAAAATAGGAGAGATAGTACAAATACACATTATACAGGTGATTTTATATTCAGTTATGTACAGTGTATTCCAACTATATTAAGAGAGAGAGAGAGAGAGAGAGAGAGTTTAATGTCCACTCGACACAAACTATGTCGTTTCGGGACTAACATGGTTTAATTTTATTTCAATAATTCGCTTGCGTATTGGGGTCGTTAGCGGTGGGTATGGGGGTAGAGGGCCCGGAGAAAACCTACGAGATTGGACAGCTAGGCGACCCTACCCCTTGCCACGTACAACCAGTGATTTGAAACCACGCCAGTTAACTCAATGACAGGCTTGATGATACAGCGCGCACGTGCTAACCATTCGGCCACCCCCATGAAAACATAAACGAAGATGCATTGCTGTATGAAGCCGATTTATATGCATGGCATTAATTTTACTGAAAACAAACAATTAATAGATAACATCTGCTTGGTGGTTAAAATACTAGGAAATAAAGCATTAGAGTAAATAACTGAGTGGATTATAGGTGACCTATGATTCCACAAAAGAAAGACGATATTAAAGTACCACATGGTGATTCTAAAGAGAAAATAATTCTGTTTAAGATGCATCGAGTTTAGGTAAAAGTTTTCATTCAACACTTGTTCTCTTATAAGTCTGCACCAAATAATGAATTTCTCAAAACATGGGGAAAATATTATGTGTTGTTTTTGGTTGTAACAATAATGATGGGGATAAATTGTCCGGATTAAAATTTCACAGGGTGCCAAAAGCTGAGCCAAGACGATCTATGTGTTTACAAGCAATTAACAGAAAAGATCCAAAAACTAATACTGATTGGGTACAAAGACGCAGTGCTCGTGTTTGCAGCTTCCATTTCATAGGTAAGCGTTTTTTTCCATCAGCTGGAGCCAGGTGTTATGACGCCGTATGTGGATTGTGGTTTAGGATAAGGGTTAGGCTTGGCCCAGGGTTAGTGTTAGGCTAGCCCTAACCTGTGGCAGTCTCGAGATGTAGACAGGGTTAGGGTTAGGGTTAGGGTTGTCATGCCTCTTGGTCACCTTGATAGAATAAGTTAGCAACGCTAAACGATTTCGACTCTAGGTCACGGTGACGTAGAGCATAGTCTCTGGGTCACCAAAAAGCTAACCGATCGTTTGGTTGGCTTAGCAAATCCTATGCTCTGGTACAACACGTTTTAGGAGGGTTATTGCCCCTGTCCCCCCGGTAAGGCAAAACTCAGTTTTTGGGGGTGGGGAAGTGCTCGGGGATGTTCCGGGGAGGGGTGGGCGAAAAACTTTTGCGCATGCGCAGTAATAAAACTTTTTTTTTGCCTCCCTCTCATTTTGACCCCCGGAGGTTGTTTCGAAAAAAAAAATTGGAGGGGGGGGGTGGAGCATGCCGCCAATTTTCTTTTTTTTTTTCAAAAAAATTCGAACACCCCTTTTTGTAATTTTTTGGTCTGATTTCCCAACCAGAAGTCGGAGAGGTCTGAAATTTGGGGGCGTGGCCCAGACGGATGCCCCGAACCGGGATCCGGTCAAACTGATCCCGCAGTGAATATTCGCTTGGCCGCTACAATCACTGATAAGCATGACATCGACGAGGCTTAATGAGTACGGCATATTAACTTTTTTACTCCGACAAATTAAATTCTCAAACATTTTTTGGAGGTAAGAGAAAAATAAATAAAGACGTTTGAAGTATTTGTAGTTAAAAAATATTTCCTATTTAGTGTAAATGGGTATTAAAATGAGTAAAATGCATCATTTTGCCCGAAGCAGTTAGGTGTTAAGTAAACATTGCACGAGCCGTTGAGCCAATGACTACGGCGCGTGCAGTCAACGCACGTGTTCTGGACAGCCATCTGTTACAGAGATAATTCGTAAGTAATTCTCTGAGAAACAGATTGGGATTCGGTGTCAAAATCCGGAATTTCCGGTTTCTTGGTGCTCCCCTGCCCCAACTGTCCATTTTCCAGTAATAATTTTTAAAAAAAATTGTCAGATCAGATCTTCCGAGGAACTTGTTCTTGTGGATACCCGCCTAAAAATTCAGTGCCCTTGAAATTTTCTGCGACAACCGGAAGTGGGTCAAACAGGGTCAAATCAAGGTCACCACGCGACTCCCAGGTTGTGTTTTAGTTTAAGAGGCCGCGACCTCAAGGTCGTCAGAATCGGTTCGGGAGTTACCCCCCCCCCTTGACCACAGCTGAATTTTCACTTCAAATTGAGGGGTTTTTTTTTTAATTTTTCCCAAAAAATTTGGTGAGCGGGTAGAGCGGCTCAACATTTGTTCTTCATTTTTTAAAATCACCAACCAAAAGTCGTGACCTTGACCCGCTAGGGGCCCCGGAAGTTTTGCGGTTTTTGGGCCCCAAAGGATCGTCTCAGGACCACCGGACCTTGACCTATCTACATGGCTTGAATGCCCGCGTGACCCCAATGGGTCACGGTCATCTTAAAGGGTCAAGGTCACCGAAATTTCCACCTACTTTGGTGCTCCGGGGCCTCTTTTGGGGCCCCGAGGTCACTTGGCCGGTCAAAAGGTCACGACCTTGGATGTAGAATTTATCGACCTTGGCACCCATACCTTGACCTTTGGTCTGACTTTTGAACTTGGGGTCGAAAAATTCCCAAAACTAAATGTACCGTCTAGAAACTCTGCAGAGAGGTCAAGGTCAAGGTCACGACCCAGCAAGTCGGTCACGGGGCTGTCTCTGTGGTCAAGGTCATGACCTAGATCGACGCACCTTGCCCCCTATGGGAACTTGGGTAAAAAATCGCCCGAAAACACTACGGACTGGCAATTTCGCCGCGGGAGAGGGGCCCCCCTTCTGTAAACGCCCCCAAGGGTGCGTGGCGGGTTCCCAGGCTCGGTATTCGATAAGTATTTAGTACCTCGAAAAGTCGCTGGGTCACCTAAAAATGGACTTCCGGCTACCGAAAGTGGGCGAAAGTGATGTTTGACCCGACCTTGACCTCCATATCAAGGCCATGGAGCAGGTGTTCGACCGGCTCATCAGAGGAGAGCTGCAACTGTGCCAGGCAGTTATAAAAATGTTGCTGCCTCTGGCCTCGGAGGGGGACTTCAATCTACTGCAGCTCTTCACTGCGAAGCAGATTTACGACAGCCCATGGATAACAAAATTCAAAAAAAAAAACCAGACTGGTAAGCTTATAATAAGTTATATTTTATTGTCATGCCACAATAGGTTACATTCTGCCCGGCCCTTACTATGAAAAACCCTAAAATAAAATGCAGTGACAGCGACACAGGCGACAGTTTAAAGTTCCAATAGCATATTTTCTAATAAAGTCAAAACATAATTATTTCTATTTCTTTTGCTCAAAATGTTGTCAACTCAATATTATACGATCATGGGCAAAATTTCATGGGGGTTAAAATGGTTGAGACAGGCTTATTGAGGAGATAGTAACTCAATTACCTCCCTTGTTTTCCCATTCCTCTCCATGGACGGCCATCTTCAAACGTTTGAATTTGAAGTTGAAAATGATATTTGTGCCAATTTCTCAACTGGCAATAGTGAATTATAGGATTAATAGGATTATTCTTTAACAAGGTAGGACTGTTTCTAGGTACAATCTATTTTAGGGCTTTATTTTAATACATTTTAAAAATATAACCTAAAAATATGCTATTGGAGCTTTAAAATCAACTTCTGTATATCTGTAGGATGAATACAAATACCAAACTGATCCCGCAGTGAATATTCGCTTGGCCGCTACAATCACTGATAAGCATGACATCGACGAGGCTTAATGAGTACGGCATATTAACTTTTTAACTCCGACAAATTAAATTCTCAAACATTTTTTTGAGGTAAAAGAAAAATAAATAAAGACGTTTGAAGTATTTGGAGTTAAAAAATATTTCCTATTTAGTGTAAATGGGTATCAAAACGAATAAAATGCATCATTTTGCCCGAAGCAGTTAGGTGTGAAGTAAACATTGCACGAGCCGTTGAGCCAATGACTAACGACGCGTGCAGTCAACGTACCTGTTGTGTATGACGGGGGATTTGACTCAAAAGTCAATGCTATGTTGTTAGTGCTATTACATGTCTAGTGTTGCAAATGTTTAATGTTGGGTGTAAATTAGACAAAGTCAAATGTAAAAAAATCTTACATCGTGTAACTTGACATCTAATTTTTGTCATTTAACATTTCACATTAGACATTTCACAACAAACCTAAGTCCATCTACCCAGAACTCTGACATCTTCTCATTTGACACTCGCGCTATGTATTGTAATCTTCAACATATGTCTTTTGCATCGCAACACAGAACAAGTAATGGAATCAGATATGCAAATTAGTTCACACGGCACCAAATTTTAATCACGTGAGATCTCGCGCGAAGAAATAACGGTCAAGCGTGAAACCAATGACGTATGCACTGATGTTTAAATGCTGTTGATATCCCGCATCTTACCCCAATACAATGGCTTATACAGTGTCTTATCGTTCCTACTAGTGTTATACATTGTATTGTATACATGATGTTTATATAATAAACAGTAGGCTATGTCCGTTCCATGTATCTGAAAACAGCCATATACAGAATATTTGTCTGATTAGATAAATCCACTGTGACCCTCATACTCTAATAATCCAATAGAAATTAGTTAAAAGAAAACATTGTTAATTAACTGAATTCAGTAATTTTAATTTCTTAGACTGAATCTTCCAAGACATTCATTCATGTACCATTAATGAAATTCTATTTTGAAAAATGCTTATAAATACGGCAAAGAACGGAATTGAATAAATGCTGATACAGAGCTATATATCAAAAACTGATTAATACGGGAAAGTCGTTTTTTTCTTCTACTTTTCGGTAAAACACATTGTCCAAACGTACAACTCGGAACTGTTAAAGTGATGCAATGAAAACAAAATTAAATACCGTAATGATTACATTTAAGTCTCCAAATGAGTCGAAAAAATCGAACAGCCGACAGCCAAGTCCCGAGTCTATCAAATACAGTTTGAAGAAGAGTAGGCGAGACCTATGTGTTATACTATAAAAATGTGATTTAATTTATTAATCTTCCATCAAAAGCCCCCAATTTTCGTCAAGAGAGATAGAGAGAAATGTGGTTTACGTCCATTCGACACTAGGTCATTTTGGGACAAACATATGGTACAATTTAATTTCAATAATTGGCTTGTCCGTAGGATTCTTTAGAAATGGGACGAAACCAGAGGACACGGAGAAGAACCACGACGTTAAGCTGGCAACCCCACTCCTTGTCACTCGACCCAATGACAAACCTTATGATCTAAAGTACACACGTTAGACCACTCGACAACCCAACCTCCCAAAAATATTAACAGATAAAAATAAATCCGAGTTTTCATTTTTACTCTATGCAAAAAACGAAAACCAGAGTTTTCCTGTGCCGAAAACTTTTTCTCCAAGATTTAGGTAAAATGTCGAGTCGAAATCTAGAACTCAGAACTGTTAAAACTCGTAAAATCCTTTCTGGGTTTTCGGTAGGGCCGATTTGGACTGTGTATATAGGAAGTTGTCTGCGGGATTTAAAATAGGAGAGAGAGAGAGTGAGAGAGAGAGAGAGAGAGAGATGGGGTTTAACGTCCACTCAACGCAACTAAATTCTTCGTAAGAAATTCTGTGAATTCTACGAAAAATATCTTGGGTTATATGTGGAAGCCGAGACATTTTACTTTCCTTTTTTACTTTCACTTTATGCTAAAAACAAATCCTAAAATCAGCATCTGGTTGAAGGTCTCATGTTGGGGAATTCCCTGCTTGAAAATTAACATATCACGTGATGAACTAATTTGCATATTGGCCGATTTCATTACTTGTTCTGTGTTGGGATGTAAAAGTGAAATGTTGATGGTTATAGCACAGAGTAAAAATAACCAGAGTGGAGACTTCTTCATTTGCATACGGAGGAGGTCGCGCATTGCATCTTGGGTCTCGTCTGTAATGTCACTAAACATGGCGGCTAAAGAAGACGTTTCGCAGTAGAACAAAAGAAAATGTAAACATCAGAGTGGTGGATATGGTACCCAGAGTAGGTCCTACGCAGGGTGTTTTAATTTAAGGTACTATTAAAGGATTAAAATTCTTTAGATTTCCCGAAGAAAAACATCTCAGTCTATGTCGCGTCGTCTGCTATGAGTACGATACGAGTCATCGCCGAGTGCTAGGCCTAGCACAGAGTTTTACTATGTGGGCCTAGTGATATAAATATATAATAAATACTGAGCCATAATAACATAATAGGTTATAATAACAGCAATATATATATTATCAAAAATGTTATTTTGTAAGAGTACATATTTGGTGAAAGATGTTTTCATATTTGATTGGTTAATTGGCATTATATTGCATTTTTCCTGGGGCCTATTCCAAGTTTAAATTGGCAACTTGAACCAGTCTATAGGCCTACTGTCAGTAGCCTACCGAGTACTGCCCGAGAAGTAGTTCTATGCTCCTAGTCTCATGATAAACTAGGAAATATCGGGATTAACATGGTTAATTTTTATTTCAATAATTCACTTACAGTAATACAGGTATGTATGGGTCTTTTTTAGCAGTGAGGGGAAACTAGAGGACCCGGAGAAAACCCACGATGTTCCACAGACGACACTACCCCTTGTCACGTACAAGCGGATAATCGAAACCGTGCCACCTGACTCAATGACATGTCATAGGTCTAATAAAAGTATTAATAATATCAATATTCTGTTATTTTAATTATAGGCCTTTTTTTTAATACTTTCGCGTACGCAGGACAAGAAGTAGTTGCGCTCCGATGTAACCAAACCCATTCCTTGCATTCTTTACCATCGCTTAATTGCTGTCTAGTATTTTCGTAATTTTAGAATTACATGTAGTTAAAGGATCAAATTTTAAATAGTAAGCTTTACCCATTAAGTCTGCACAAGCTGCACATGTTCTTTTTACATTCCATAATATAAAAGGCCTATGCTACCATTTAAAGAAATTGAAAAAGAATCGTGTGTGAGGGAACTAACTATATTTTCTGAAGAATTGGATTCTGGCATAATTTTTTCTAAGATTCTGTATCGAAATATGCGATTCTATATAGGCCTACAATTACTTGTGGTAAACAAAGTGTTAAGTTTATTGTATCTGTAATACACCTTTCCAAATTTCCTAACAAAAATACTGTTTTGCTCAATTATCAGTTGCAATAAACTTTAAATAAAACAGTAAGCCTAATACTGTTATGCTATTCAAAATCACATTTTCCCTTTTAATAGTTTTAATGTAGGCCTTAATCCGACCACCTATAAATTCCATAATAGAACACTGTATAAATTAAATTTTCTATTTCTAAATAATTCCATTATAGTACACAGTATAAATTAAATTTTCTATTCCTAAATAACCAATTGACAAAAATATCACAAAAATAAAAGTAACTCTGAACACAGATCAGACCTAATGCATGATATCTAGAGCACACTTCAGACTGATAATAATTTAATATATTCTTCTTATGCAGTGGGCGGTCAAAACATTACATGGCACCCAGAGCAATATGCAAAATATTCAATTTCAAGTTGTTTTTGGTTTTGTAAAAAGAGAAACTAATCAACTCAAATATGTTTATTGAAAAATGTAATACTATTGAAAATAAAATATCAAATTATTTTTTTTCATTTTTTAAAAATTAAAGCCAACATTAATTAAAAGAACAAAAATCATAAAAGAAGACAGGGAGTCAACATTGGAGCCGAAGGCATTTTTTCTTGGAAAACAACCAACGGCTCAAATCTGTTTATTGGAAAATGTTATAGGGCTATTTAAAAAATTCAATTTTAATATTCTTAAATTATTATTTAATATTTTAATGAAAGCATACTTAATTAAGTAATACGCTCTATCTAGAAGACAGGGGTATTTTTCTTTGGGAGAAAAAAATAAATCATGTTGAGTAAAATAGGCCTTATCCAAAAATTAAAAAGGGCGTGGTTCTTTGACATTTTCAAATGGGCCATTTTAAGGTTTATGGGAATGTATATTTCAAATCTAGGAATCGAAACAACAAGTATTTGGTTGATTAGTTTTAAAGTTAATAAAAAAAAAAATAAAATCAACAATAGTTTACGGCCTTATAAACCAATTCGTAAACCGCCACAATTGCCGTCTTCCACTTCATTTCATATTCATATGCATGTTTCAAAAATATTAATCATGTTTTATAAATTCCCGAAACACACACACACCTAACATGATTGTGTGTGATAATTCTCAGTAATTTTTTTTTAACGAAAATACTATAAACTACGAAATTAAAGAGATTTAGTTCATCGATATAGGAGGTATCGTAACGTTGAGCGTACTGTCAGTGGGTGTGTATTACAGACGAATCCCACCATGCATTGCGCGTCGGGTTGTTTCTATAGGGAGTAATGCGAGTCGCCACTCTGGTTATTTTTACTCTGTGGTTATAGTACGCGTGTCATGTAAGAGTTGAAAGTTTAAAGTTCTGGGTAGATGGAGTTAGGCTTGTTGTGATATGTCTAGTGTGAAATGTTTAATGATAAAAAGTAGATGTCAATTTACACGATGTATTTGTCAGTATTACAGGATGTTTTACTCGTGACTTTGTTCATTTTACACCTAACATAAAACATTTGCAACATTGGACATGTAATAGCACTAACAACATAGCATTGACTTTTGAGTCAAATCCCCCGTCATAGTTGTGAACTGTCGTCTGTTACAGAGATATTTCGTAAGTAATTCTCTGTGAAACAGATTGTACAAATACATGTACAATCTTCATACTACATCGAAACGAAATGTCCATCTGCTAAAAATGAATTAACAACCAAGCGCACACACAATATATATATATTAATCTATTTATTGTATTTGGTAGCTCACAGATGTTGTGATTATTGGCATTTTTTTTTAATATTCGTTTCATGTAAAAAGTACCTAGTTTAAAAATTGTAAAATCGACGCCATTACTCGCCGGTACGTTAGAAAAACGTGACAAGGATTGGACAAGAAGTATCTTTGCAGCGAATTTATTGTAACTATCAGAATATAAAATGGCTTATAAAGGCGGTCAAAAAGTACAGAAGGTTATGGTCCAGCCAATTAATCTTATTTTCAGATATCTCCAAAATAGATCAAGGATATCAGTATGGTTATATGAACAAGTCAACATGAGAATTGAGGGATGCATTGTTGGATTTGATGAATATATGAATCTTGTGTTGGATGATGGTGAAGAAGTACACATGAAAACAGGAAACAGAAAAACATTAGGGAGAATTATGTTGAAGGGGGATAATATAACATTGATTCAACAAGTTCAGACTCCATCATAAAGATATTTGAATGTGGATTTATCTTATCTTATAGTTATTCATCAAAACTTTGTAACATAGCCCATAATTTGACATAAACATTTTTACATCACTTCGGTGATAAGTGGAATATTTCATCATCAAGTATAAAGGAATATACTTTTTATACACTGTTGGGATAGAAGACCCGACTTGATTTCAATTTATATATACCAGCATTTTGAATGTAGTCGTCGGTTCCTGTGGTGCACTAGCTTTCAACTATTAAAATTAAAAGTAATTTTTTTCAGAGTGATGACTTTTAACTTTTAAATACGGTACTCTATCGGATGCTAAAGTTACCTGATTGATACTAAAGAGATGAAGAAGCCATTTGATTTTTATGATTATTATGGCACTTGATGAATTTGAATAATCTGGTGGACAGTCAGTCCGTGAGGCAAAATTTGTCATTTGATTGATTTTAAGTTTGTAGTTGTACACAGTTTTTATGTTCGATCAAGAGAAATGCTGTTGAAATCCGATAATTATTGTACATGTACATGTAGTTTTTGTGCTGAATCAAATTAAAAAAATTTGGGAACACACTAGAGACTAAATTTAAAGTAACCATCCTATTGATATTAGTTTTGTACACTGTTTTCTTTGTTCACAAGACAAAGAAGTCAGACATTGGAACAGCAAAAGTTATATGTTTTGTACAATATATATTAGCGCTAGGAAAAACTAGATGCATATCAAATTTTAAACGTTCATGAGTTACTTTTGTCTTTGATCAATTTTTATACGCCCCCATTTTCATGTGGATTTAACATATATTGTGGTAGCCCCTGTCCTTACTGGATATCCCGTCACAATTTGTCTGTGAACACTTAACAGGTCACAATTTTTATCTGATTTTGGTCAAACTTGAAAAGTATGTTTCATATACCAAAATCTCGGCTCCTTTCGATACTGATACGTATCAAAACGTACATTGTAGCTGCATGGATTATGGGGGTGGGGGGATCACGGTGGCTAAAGCGCCGACTCGTTAGTCTGGAGTACGAGTGTTTGATCCAGATTTTCTGTTGTGGTTAACCTCCTTGTCAGTGATGCAGGACGGAGGGCTTGACCAGCTGTCTAGTCATTAGGTTGTTACAAAATACGAGGTCCCGTGGACACATTGGTGTGCACATAAAAGATCCCTTGACAGTTGGAATTCGATATAAGAGTAGAATGTAGTGCCGCAAAATTTCCCTGATATCACACGGTATGGCATATGCCCGTCTTCATTAGCCTACTTCGGAGCAGAACAGTGAGATATTAAACCCCATTTCATTTCATGAATTTTGGCGCCTGGTTGTTCTTAAAATTACATTTTTAGCTTGTAGAACAACCCTGTGGAGGACACAATTTTTATCCGATTTTAACCACATGCCTGTCTTCATTAGCCCAATCGGGAGCAGAACAGTACGATATTAAACCCCGTTTGATTTCATAGATTATGGCCCCTGGTTGTTCATAAAATCATGTTTTTAGCTTAGGGAACCACCCTGTAGAGTTGACAATTTTTATCTGATTTAACCGTAACAGTACTAACAGCAAATAGTGTAAAACTATATAATACCAAGGTTGTGGACCCTCTGGAGATCACAATATTTATCCAATTTTGATGGCACTGAAACATGAATTATGCAAGAGCTAGTTCTGTCTATTGCAGGTCTTTCTTCATCTTCAATAGAAGGCTTAATCTCACTTTAATTATGTCAATTTTATTAAGGCCTTCACGTAATACCCTGCATATTTCGGTTGGGTACAAGCCCAGCTTGTGAGCCATAGTATCAGATTACTCTGTCTTAGCCTCGTCACCACGATCTTCAGTAGAAGGCTTGATCTCGCTTTAATTATGTACAGCTTTTCAAGGCCTTCCCATAATACCTTGCATATTTACTTTGGATACAAGCCCAGCTTGTGAGCCTATCTGATTTCTTTGTTGTTGTGAATACATAGTCTCGCACTTTCAAGCTACATGTAAAATGTCTACCTGTGATAATCGAATTGCAAAGTTCAAGGTTCATTGTGAATTGTGAAGAAATCTAGCAACGTCCACATGTTGTAAATCTCTTCAATCGTTGCTCCAGGAACATGGTCTTTTTTAAAGCTCATAATGTTTATCTTGTTTATTCAACATAATTTTACATTATAATTTTACATTAATTCATATCATATATGTAGTTAGAAAGACTGCAATAATAACTTGTACATGTATACATGTACTACCACTAATAGCATTATTAAAAATGATCTAAATCCCGACTTAAAAAAAACAATTATCATTTTAACAATCATTAATCAGTGCACTGAGTTCATTATCTTGTAAATGTATCTACCGGTATTATATTTTTTATGACTCATCTAAACAAAAATAATAAAACAGGAAAAAATAACAAACAAGCAATATAAAGTGGTTTACAACAGTTTGCGTAACAAAATATGGCATACTATAAATGCAGAAAACAGTCCTATACTATAACAAAACTGAATTATACTGGCACAATTTCACACTTTTAAATTCAGAATCTATAAAAAAAAAAATTTCTAATGCCAATGTTTCATTTATTTTTCTGAAACAAAATATCAAGCTTTTGATGCATTTTAATGATTAAAAGTGTAATAAGTTTTTTTCAAGTAAAGCTTCCCTCTATTTTATCATTTTTTAGCACCAAAGATACTGACAATAATTAAGATAAAAATTATAGAAAGACAACCCCTAGTTCCCAGTCAAAATATATTTGGAAGCACATAAATAAACAATTAATTTTCACCATTTCTAAAAGTTTACATTCAATCAAGTGGACAGAATGTGGACAGAATCGGTCAATAATATAAATTTAATCCTCTTTAAAAAAAGATATTCTATTAAATAAAATATCAGGATCAACCTAATTATGTAATATTTATAATGATCAAATACATGATTATATTTTATTGAAATTATCAATAACAGAATAATGTCTTTGTATAGTAAATTTGCTAAAAATATTCAATGTTCTATATACTTTAAATACTGTATATCATTAATACTACATATTTGCTATAAATAGTATAAACTTACTGCATCCTCAATTAAAATTATAACAACAGTAATACTATTATGATTATATTATTAACAACATATGTAATGAGCATATCACATCTTTAATGTAAATTAATAAATGTAATGACATATTTTCATACGGGTCACAATTCTATGGAATACAATTACTGCCCAGTAATAAGCTGTAATTGTATTCCGTAGAATTGTGACGTGTATACTCACGTTTAATTACTTAACGCCATTGAAACGACATATTTCTAATAATAAAATTTGTAATAAGCATATCACATCTTCAATCTAAATTCAGAGGCCCTTTTTTACTGCTAAAAGTGCCTTTTCTCAGACCCACATGTCCGTTCCGAACATTTACTTAAAGCCCCAATAACACTCTTGTTGTAACTGAAAAATATGTCCCAATCTTCATTCTGGTCAACAAATCGTATTATTTTAGAATATTCCAATTAAATGATGATATAAATTTCATCTTAACACACCTAATTTAAAAAATTGGAAAAATTCAACCAATTGATTTGAAAAGTCTAACGTAAACCTTTTCAAATGTGACTTGGATTTCAAAATATTTTCGAACCCTCTGGACAAATAAAATAGGTTGTAATGGATAATTTACACAACAGGTAGGACATTTAAACATCTAGTACTTAGAATAAGGGTATTATTTATTTTCTGAAGCTACCAAGCCAGCAAGAATGTTATTGTCCCTTTAAGGAAAATATCAGCCAAATAGCTCTTTAAATTGCTACAGATGCAAGGACACCCAACCACCCAAACCCCCCTTTCAGCGGCGTGCCCCGTCTTCGCCGTCAGTGCCCTCATTTTGCAGCACCCCCCCCTTTTCAATCATTATTATAACAACAGTATGATTTCTTGTCACATTAAAAATATACTGAGAAATAATACTAAACTGTACATGCATTTGTTAGCCATTGTCAAGTTAGAATTTTTAGGATTTTAATAAAAGACAGCAACAGTCTATTGTATTATATCTTTTTAATTTTTAAATAAAGTATAAGGAGGTTATTATATAAACAATGACAGGACTCCGGACGGGTGACAATAGCTATTTAGAAATCAACTAAATTTATGTTACAATATTGCGATGAAGAAAGTTCATCAATTCATTGTTCGCAAAAGTTTCAGTATAGATAATTTCATAATCTTCCTATTATCATAAAGTTTCTGAGTTTACATATCGGCACTTAGATAACTCTCTGAGTAATTATATTTATTCATATTGCGTAGATTTTTAAAAAATAAAATGCATACAAATATTTTTCACTTTTCACAAAAGGCATTTAATGTGCTTTCTAAAAGCTTTCTATGTGAGCAGAAATGAATAGAAACACCACTAATACGTAAACATTAAAATCGATGAAATAATTACACTTTGATATTTCAAATTACTAAAGTCTTATCAAGATATTTTCCGTTGTTACAGTCTCCAATACAACTCATACACAAACTTTTATTATATCCATTGGTGTACACACCAAAAATCATTATGAGACTTAATTCATTATGCTATTCATTGTATATTCCATGTTCTTAGACATATATTTCAACTTGTCTTATATCGCATGTCAACATCTTCAGCTGTATCATCTTCATCTTTCCCCATCATCAAATCTTCATTCTATATCCAACATATGATCATCACCTTCTAGTTTCATTCCCTTGGTTATAGTCATACCCTTGATAGTACCTGCCATAGGAGCATTTACAACCATTTCCATTTTCATAGCACTGAGAACAACTATGGGTTGACCCTTCTTGACCGTGTCGCCGACCTTAACCTTGATGTCAATTATCTCCCCTGGCATAGGGGCTCCAACAGATCCCAACACTCCTTTAATTGCCTTAGGGTGAAAGTGCATTTCCTATAAAATAAAGCAATGGTATATTAAAGTTTGAATATATTGATGAATTATTTGAAATTCCATATAAAATCAACAGAATATATGCATGTCTAGGCAATAAATAAACTGGCACGTTTCACTAAACCAATTAACAATTTGAAAACCTCTATAAAATGTAAACTGAATCTTGAACATTTGCCTGAGTGAACTGTGTGGTTACATCAAAAATAGTTATCTTCAGCAATGTTCATGTTATCGGTCAGTGTGCACCATTGTCCAGTGTCATTTATGATTATTAATAACATTTATTAAGGTTGTGTACTTGATCAATGAGCCTCAGTACGTACACTTCTGGTTTTATATAACTACTGTGAATTCTCATATTTAAGCCCTGCAAAAGTGTGCAATAACATTGAAAATGTCGAGTTATTGCACAGTTAAACTCCAGCCAGTTTCCTATAGAGAACAATCAGCTTATTCAACGAAAAGAACAAAGGAATGTGGTAGGTTCTGAAATCATGGATATTTCCTTGCAGATTAGTCTAACAATGGTTGCCATACCCAAATAACTTGTCTGGAACTTACCTTCATGGCTTCTTCATCTTTAATCAATACAGATCTCAGTTGTCCATTTAATTCAAAGAAAACTTCTCTAGCACCATTTTTATTGAGATCACCAACAGCTAGGGTTTTAATAGATAATGTTTTACCTCTTTCTATTTCAACCTGAAAATAAAGCAATATTATATTTCAGAATAACTTATTGAAATTATATTATACATTTATTAGTTTCACTGTGAATCTGGTTTAGTGAAACTATGTTTTATTGGGTAGTCCACTGCATGAGACACACAGAGGGAACTGGAGTTTAATGTTCATTAATTTGACAAAAATAGGTAATTTAGGGACTAATATATTATGGTTCTATTTTATCATATTTCGCTTGTACCTTGCATGTAGGGGTCTTTAGCAGTGGGAAGAAACTGCAGAACATGCCAGTTGACTTTTGATAAATAGCGTACCTTAACAACTTTTATTCATACAAATTTACCATTCACGCCTTTAGAATGCTGTACCCGTCTCACTAGTTTTCATGCATAAAATATGAGTACTTACCTCTGTTTCCTGTGCTACTTTTGGTCCAGCTAAAAACATTCTGGTATCTAAAGTATTAACTGGTCCATATTTATCTATGAAATCTAAATAATTATCTGTAACGCTAGGATAGAGGGCTGCACTCATTAAATTTACTTCACTAATTTTTTTACCATGTTTTTCTTCAAGAGAACTTTTCAGTGCGTCAAAATCCAATGGCGGAAGTGAAGCACCAGGTCGTTCATCAAATGTTTTAGCTCCACGTAATATCTTTGATCGTAAAGGTTCTGGAAATCCACCTGGTGGTAGTCCCAATAATCCTTGAAAATATTCTATTACAGAACTAGGGAAAGATAACTCTTCTGCTCTTTCTTCTACCATTTCTGCTGTAAGTTTATTCTGAACCATAAACTGAGCCATATCACCAACTACTTTGGATGATGGAGTTACCTATAAGGAAATTAATACTCTCTTTTATGAATGAATGGATAATGCAAACTTTTCAGCTATTCAAAAACAAGACATGGTGTCTATTATGTTATAACATCAAATAATGTCAGGCATCACAATTTTTACGGAGATAAGCTGGGCAATAATATATTTTCATGGGAACACAGCAATGATTAAATCTGAGAGAGAGAGAGAAATGGGGTTTAAAATCTGCTCGACAATCTAGGTCATTTCGGGACTAACATATGGTTTTTATTTCAATAATTAGCTTGCGTGTAAGGGCCTTTAGCAGTGTGTGGAAACCGGAGTAACCGGAGAAAACCCACAAGGTTGAACAGGTGACCTCACTCCTTTTCATGTACAACCAGGGATGCGAAACCACGCCAGTTGACTCTATGGCAGGTCTTATGATACAGCGGGCATGTGCCAACCATTCGGCCACTCCCCACCCCCCTCGAATTATATCTGAGAACTTCTAATTAACAGAAGTATCAGGAAAAAGTTTTCACACAGGAAGGCAGAGAAACCACATATTTGCTACTGAGTAATTTTTACAATAAGAGTAGAGTTTCAACATAAAGGCTCAGAATTTCAATTCATCATAACTTTGTAAATACTGAATGGAATTGAATCAGTTCTGGAATGATATTTGTATTAGAGATTAAACTTTCACAATACTTTAGCTTGCCAGGTATTCCAATAGTGCTAAATGACCAGTAAAACCTTTAATTAATCAAAATCAGAGAATTTGGTTCAGCTGTGGCAATTCATGGATGCTATACTTTTTATTCAGTTATATATATACTCGATTTAGAGCTAATCTCTCTAGCAGTATCTATATGTTTACCTTTGGTATATCTCCTAGTAATTTATTGGCTATTGAATACATTTTCTTTACTTCCTCAAACTGGTCAGCTAACCCAAGACTAAACGCTTGAAACTGTAGATTGGTGTACTGTCCACCTATAGCATAATTATACAATTTATCTAATGTGCATCTGAATTTTCAATTAAAATGAAATCCATTTTTCCTTCAAGCATAATAAGGTTATCTATTGAACCAATCATTACTTTCAAAGAAATGAAATGAAATGGGGTTTAATGTCCTACTGTTCTGTACATTGGACCTTGGTTTTTCATCCCATTTGCAGGACTAGACAGTTGTCCTTGTCAGGCCCTCTGTCCTGAATCACTGACAAGGGAAAACCACCCCGGAAAATCTGGATGAACTTTCTCGGCCAATGCAGGGGTCGAACACCCAAACTCCAGGCTATCGATCCAGCATACGGTCAACACAACACATTTCTATGAATAATATTTCACTAGTCACTTGATAATGACCAGTGAAAACTTGTTGAAACGTTGTTTGTACAAAATTATAATTGCTATCCACAGAACCCTGTTGTGTTTTGTTATTTTCAAAGACAACAAAGATTATATATTTACTATCTCGAATGTTGAAGAAATACATCTAATTATAATCAATTAGTTGTAGCATTTTGGTGTTAAATTGTAAATAATATAACACTTCAGATTTAATGTTTATTTAAATGCTCACCTGGAATTTCATTGATGTAAATATCTGAATTACCACTCTTCATAGTAACACAACATTCAAATGGTGCATACAAATTTCTCGTTTGTTCCCAATATGCTGAGTATGCAGATACATTATCAAGGTTTATACCTATATAAAACATAGATTTATTATACTTATATAATATATATTGCTATTGTCAGAAAGTGTCTTAGATTCCATTTTCCCTGAAAAGTTGACACACCTCCTATTGGACTGAACAACATTTTCTGTGTGAAACAATTGGTTGAAATTTAATGTAGGAAAGCACAACTGATGCAAGCTACTTTATGGTAGACTTTAGGCATACCTAGTTAGACATAAAAATTATACAAATTACAGCAGCATTGATTACAGACTTATCAAACAAAACACACTTGAGCTGTACCCAGTTCTGACTTAAAATTTATTTCTAGACTACGATGTTTGTTATAGCACATATATATTCGGTTTTGTTTCCTCCTATAACAAAGACCATTTGATTCAATATAATTGATTAATAAAGTCCAACTTAATTTGTCAATAAGCTCCTGATTAATAATCAAAATATTAGGCTGTTCAAGTGATATAAATTTAAATCCCTAAATATTAACCAAACCAGGGGCATTTTAAGGTTAATCATGGCGGAAGCTATACTATTTTTCGGGCCCTCTTTCGCTAGGGGGGAAGGGGGCTGTGTTCTTGATTTATTTTTCATAAAGGGCCCTTTTGTCTGTCTTTAGGGGCCTCCCTAACTAGGGTACATTTTCATTTTTCTCCACGGTTTTAGCATTTTTCAACACAGTTTTATTTTTTCAACTTCTTTGGAAGGGGAAGATTTTAATTTTTAATATACCTGTATCTAAATCTGTTCTTTCTAAAGCTGCTACAACAGCTCCCATACTAGGCTGTGATGTCATACCAGACATAGAATCAACAGCAACATCTACAACATCAGCTCCAGCTTCAGCTGCTGCTAACATGGCTGCCACTCCTGCTCCTGCTGTATCATGGGTATGAACATGTATAGGTACATCAGGAAACTTGTCTCGTAGTGAAGACACTAATAAATGTGCTGCTTTTGGTTTCAATAATCCAGCCATATCCTAAATTATAATTTACAAAAATATTTTTGTAAGAAAAACAATGTTTTTGTTATCTGTTTATATCTTAAATCTATCTTAAACTCAATTAAATCTGCTTATACCAAATATTCTTCATTAAATCTAATTATACTCAATTTAATCTAGTTGTACTCAATTAAATCTAGTTATACCCCTTTCAATCTGGTTAAACTCAATTCCATCTAGCTATCTTACCTAATTAAAT
Organism: Patella depressa; assembly: GCA_948474765.1. Taxonomy (NCBI): domain Eukaryota; kingdom Metazoa; phylum Mollusca; class Gastropoda; family Patellidae; genus Patella; species Patella depressa. Next base: position 56,217,643 of record OX419719.1, read on the forward strand.
CTAGTTAAACTTAATTAAATCTAGTTATACCAATTAAATCTAGTTGAACTCAATCAAATCTAGTAACACCAATTAAATCTAGTTATACAAAGTAAATCTAGTTATACTCAATTCAAGTAAATCTAGCCATACTCATTTCAATAATGCACTATTCAATTAGGTAATGCACTAATCAATCTAGCTATACAATACTCAACCACTTACTTTAATACTGAGAATATGAGTTCCAGCTTTAACCAATTCTGCAGCCAGATCTTCATAATATTTTAGATTATATTTAGTTTTTGTTGGATCTGACACATCACCAGTATATGATATAGCAGCTTCAATAACACCACCTTAAATACAATAAATTATAAAACACTTGTAATGTATCCATAACATCATCCAGTTTTTGGATATAGAACAAAATGTGACACTCTCAGTACAAGTTTTATAAAATATTATTTATGCCGTAATATTATCTAACACTATTTTCGTGGTACAGCAAGGTAGATGCAACTGTGGAATTAGGATGTTAACCACTGCCGTTTATGAAAGATTACATGCAGGAAATACATTTTGAGCGACAGAGAAATGGGGTTTAATGTCTACTTGACACAAACTAGGTCATTTCAGGACTAACATATGATCCACTTTAAATTGCATGCAAGGAAACTGGAGGACAAAGAGAAAAACCATGAGGTTGGACAGGCAACCCTACTCCTTATATTCAAACAGGGAATCAAAACCACGGCACTTGACTTATGATGAAATATGCATGCATTAACCATTAATCAGGAGCCCAACCCCTCATACATTTCAAAAGCAAACATAAAGGTTTTTATTGCTAATGAATTTATTATAATATGAGAAAAGTCCCTCAAAACAGTAAATTCTTTAAAAATTGATTGTAAGTTACAATGTAACTATAAATAAAAACATTCAATGTTAACCTGGACAATAATATAGTACAACCTATTTAAAGAATTTTACAGACATACATAGAGAACTATCTCCTCACCAAGAGACTATTAGGAATATAAACCTACCTGCATTTCCTACAGCTTCCATACCAACTTTAATGTTGGGTAAATAGTTTAGAGAGTCAAATATACGGAAAATATCCATTCCATGTTTAACAGCCAAGTCACAGAATCTAAATAATGAACAATTAATAAAAAGGATTACAAGCTTTTAATGTCTTTTAGAAGTCCATAAATAAGTTTCTAAACATCGATTGATTGTAGCAGAGTGAGAGAGAAAGAAATGGGGTTTAATGTCCACTTGACACAAACTAGGCCATTTTGGGACTAACATATGATTCACTTTTATTTCGATAATTCGCTTGCATGTAGGAGTCTTTATCAGTGGGAGGAAACCGGAAGACCCAGAGAAAACCCACGAGGTTGAACAGGCGACCATACTCCTTGTCACTTACAACCTGGGAATCGAAACCCCGCCAGTTGACTCAATGACAGACCGAATGATACAGCGTGCGTGTGCTAACCTTTCGAATCTAACTCCCTTGATGGTAGCAAGACATGATTTAATGTGAAAGTTGTACTTTTGTAGTTATTCTGTTGGTTTTTGTAATAATTACCATATGAGGGGATTCAAATTTTTTAATAATTTCTATGTATGCCTTGTAAATGCCAGTCATTATCTACTTCATTGTGTGGTTGTTTTTAGCCATATAATGCATTATAATATTTGAACATACAAAATATTTTGTAACTCGTTTATTGACACAGATTGTTGAAAGAATGTTATTTTGAGACTGTGAGTCTTGTTATATATATATATCACATAAAATTAAATTCTTTTCGTTATTTTAAACATATATTCATATTACAATGTACAAGGTTCTTACTTGTAAACTACATTATCAGGATAATTGGTATATCCTACAGCATTAGCACCACGTAGTAACATTTGGAATGGTATATTTGGAATTAATTTACGTAAAGTATCCAGCCTCTCCCATGGACATTCGTGTAAGAAACGAAGTGCAACATCAAATGTAGCTCCTAAAAACATCAAAATTTGGAATCAGCTGCATGAATGTAATGGAAATACGTCTGCAAGGAATTATTATGTAAATGAAATGGGGTTTAACGTCCTACTCTTCTGCACATAACATGGGCTAATGGAAAACGAAAATACGCCATACAGTGTGCTATAATATGAGGGAAATTTTGCCCGGGCAGCGGCGCAATAGCCTACTCTTATATCGAATTCCAACTGTCAAGGGATCTTTTACCTGCACACACGGGACCTCGGTTTTTCACCCCATCCGAACGACTAGACAGCTGTCCTTGTCAGATGCTCCGAATTATTTCGTAAGACAGTAATCTTTACAATGTGATCACATCATATTTTGTCCCCAAACTATTACTATATTATCAATATATGCAGAAAACTGTTTATGATATTATTATTAACTGTTTATGGATATCCAGAAGAGCTAGTTGTGGTATATATCAATTTTGGGTAATAAAAGTTTCTTAAAAATAACAAATACATAATGGCAAAGTTGCATATCAATATTAATAAAACAAAATTTTTATTTGTGCTTTGACATATATTTTAAGGAATAAAGAAAATCACTCTGAAAAAGAAAGGTCTTAACGGTGTTCATCTTATGGCAAAGTTCTTATGACAATTTTGGAAAGAAGTTCTTGGGACAATACAATACTTACCTCCCCAATTTTCCAAACTGAATAAATTATTAAAATTATGTGCCGTATATGGAGATATTCTATTGAGATCATAACTTCTAACTCGTGTTGCCAATAGCGACTGATGGGCATCACGGTACGTTGTATCCATAAGCAATAGTCCATTGTGTTGTCGAACTTTCTTAGCAAATCCTTCTGGGCCTTCTTTGATAAGAATATCCCTCCATCCTGCTGGTGGTTTTTTGGCTGTAATACAAAAGATAAAATGTAATCTAAAAATATGTAAAATAAAATATCTCATCACCAGTTACATGTATTAAAAGTTTTGATTGAAAATTTATTTATTTTACAATAAAAAGATAGAGTAACTCAATTGCTTTCATAGTTTTTAAATTTTCAAAAGTGAAGTTAAAATTGTATTTCAATCCAAATTAGACGACATGTACAGAAAATAAACACAAGACTAATAAGACATAGAAAGATACAAGTTATTTGCACGTCATCGAGTCATAATTTATCAAGTATAATTTTATGTACATGCTTTAATAGTGGAATAAAACATGCAAGGGTTTTAAATCAAATCAGATAATTTTATTTTAATCACAGGAATTACATATTTACTGGAAAGCAGGTTTACATTTTGCTTACAATGATACATAAAGCACATTGATTCAACCACCGAAATAGACAAAAAGATATTTCATTACAATTTTCTCTTTTGTATATCAAATTTAGTAATTAGTATTTCAATGCCAAAGAATAGAAGTCTACTTATATCATTAATTTCTTGAAAAAGCGTAACACTGAAGTCTATTTAAATTAAAAGCAATGAAAAACAGTCCAGATTAATCAAGGGACTGTCTGTTATTATAGGATTATTTAAAAAGCATTTAAAACAAAAAAAAAGCATCTTCATTCACATTGCTTGGATAACTTGTTCGTGAGAAAGTCAACATAGACCTTGCCAGATCACAGGACATTTATAATTGAATAACCACTGAATGAAATCAGAACAAACCTAAGCTATCAATAATGTTAAAGGGAGCATGTAAATGACAAACATAAAGAATATGTCCAAGAGTGTGTTATTTGAGTGTTATTAATCCCCCCCCCCTCAAAAAAGAATTACTATACAAAAACTAAAGGGTGATAATCAAAATATCTGTAAATATAATAATTAGCATTTCAATATTTGTGTGTGTTATTTGAGTGTTATTAATCCCCCCCCTCAAAAAAGAATTACTATACAAAAACTAAAGGGTGATAATCAAAGCTATCCAAAATATCTGTAAATATAATAATTAACATTTCAATATTTGACCAATGGAAGTAATTGCACTTTATCCATGAGTATTTAAATTTAGATGGAAATGAGATGGGGTTGATTGAACATTTAACCGAATAAAATGAAAAAACAACAATACGAGGCGTATATAATGTTGGCTTATAGAGCATGTATAGTTCTTTACATATGAGTTTAAGACCTTCATATGGAGATGCCTTATAGTTTGAACTACATTATTATATTTGTAAAAGAGAGAGAGAGAAATGGGGTTTAACGTAAACTCTAGACAAACTAGGTCATTTCGGGACTAACATATGGTTCAATTTTATCTCAATAATTTGCTTGTGCGTAGGGGTCTTTAGCACTTGGAGGAAACTGGAAGACCCAGAGAAAACCCCTGGGGTTTGACAGGCCACCCTACTCCTTGTCACGTACAACCGTATTTGTAAAAGAATGATGAAGATAGAGGTGGTGAAATCAAAAGAAATATAAAGTAACTTATGAGGATTGATTAATTCAAATATTTTTTGGACCTATTTGTTTTTAAAGTGGGGCTTTAATGAAAAATATTACAGACCTAGATCAGTTACTCGCAGATATTAGTACTAATGCAAAAGAAATCTATTAAATGCCAGAAAGAACACTTCTTGTACATGCCATCATTGAGACAATGTGAAATTTATAATTATTGTCTTTGTACATGTACATGTATCAGTATTTGACAATATATTACTTATGTCAACTAAAAGCAATTATAAATTTCATTGGCAGTATTCAACAAGCCAACAGTGAGGCTGATGTCCCCCGCCGAAATCCCAAAATAAATAGATGACACATATTAATTAATCGCACATTTATTTTTTTCAAACGTATCGCCCAATCAAACTGAACACGAAGTGTCGTCCAAAAATTGCTTATCTCTGCCTACCGTAAGAAGAAAATGCTCATCTTCGAACTCCATCAAGGCATTGACCTAATAAGCATACACACCAATTTTGAACATTTTAACTCAATTCGAAGGAGAGTTATTGTGTTCCAAAGTCTCGGCAAATCAAATTGCTTATCGCTCTGCTTACCCTGAGCAGAAAATGCTCATTATCGATCTTAGTCAAGGTTTTACTGTAATGAAACTATACACCAAGTTTGATCACTCTCACTTAATTAGAACTAAAGTTATTGTGTCTCAAAGCATCAACCAATCAAATTGCTTATCTCTGCCTACCCTAAGCGGAAAATGCTCATCTTCGAACTCCATCAAGGCATTGACCTAATAAGCATATACACCAAGTTTGAACATTTTAACTCAATTAGAAGGAGAGTTATTGTGTTCCAAAGTCTCGACCAATCAAATTGCGTATCGCTCTGCTTACCCTGAGCAGAAAATGCTCATTATCGAACTTAGTCAAGGTATTACTGTAATGAAACTATACACCAAGTTTCATCACTCTCACTTAATTAGAACTAAAGTTATCGTGTCCCAAAGCATCAACCAATCAAGTTGCTTATCTCTGCTTACCCTAAGCGGAAAATGCTCATCTTCGAACTCCATCAAGGCATTGACCTAATAAGCATATACACCAAGTTTGAACATTTTAACTCAATTAGAAGGAGAGTTATTGTGTTCCAAAGTCTCGACCAATCAAATTGCGTATCGCTCTGCTTACCCTGAGCAGAAAATGCTCATTATCGAACTTAGTCAAGGTATTACTATAATGAAACTATACACCAAGTTTCATCACTTTCACTTAATTAGAACTAAAGTTATTGTGTCCCAAAGCATCAACCAATCAAATTGCTTATCTCTGCTTACCCTAAGCAGAAAATGCTCATCTTCGAACTCCATCAAGGCATTGACCTAATAAGCATATACACCAAGTTTGAACATTTTAACTCAATTAGAAGGAGAGTTATTGTGTTCCAAATTCTCGACCAATCAAATTGCGTATAGCTCTGCTTACCCTGAGCAGAAAATGCTCATTATCGAACTTACTCAAGGTATTACTATAATGAAACTATACACCAAGTTTCATCAATCTCACTTAATTAGAACTAAAGTTATTGTGTCCCAAAGCATCAACCAATCAAATTGCTTATCTCTGCTTACCCTAAGCGGAAAATGCTCATCTTCGAACTCCATCAAGGCATTGACCTAATAAACACATACACCAAGTTTGAACATTCTAGCTCAATTAGGAAGAGAGTTATTGTGTCCCAAAAAGTGTGACGGACAGACAGACGGACAGACAGACGGACAGACAGACGGACAGACAGACAGACGGACGAACCCATTTTAATAGTCCCCCAACTTTCTTCGAAAGGCGGGGGACAATTAACCAAATCTCTATCTACCAGTATTAAAACTAAACCGTTAAATTATTTTCAACTTAAAAGGTATTCGGTCTTGGGTCATGTATTCTAAAACTGGAAAATATTTCAATATGCAAATTGTTTTAAAACTAATTGAAAAACAGAATTCAGAACATGCCAATGTGTCGTTTTGATGCAAGTGAAGAAAATAAAGTAGAGTGGTCTAAGAAAAGATGGAATATTTTCCAGTTTTATAAACATGCTAAAATATATTTATTATTGTAATGTTTAATAGTTGTCAATTATGTTTTGAAAGATCATTACAATATATATATATCTGAAACAAAACTAGAAGTTCTTATTAATTAAAACAGACCATAAAAACTCTATTTCATTAGATTTGATGTCCCTCTCTTCAGATAAACAAATGTCATTTTCTCTTCGAATTTAACCAATTTTGTAGTGTTAACAAGATCTCAATATTGGCTATATCCTTGAACATGAAATTTAAAGATGCATTAGGTAAGGCTGGACTTTCTTTCTATAATACTTTAAAAATATATAATGAAAAATGAATACATGTATAGTGAAAATTTCAGTCAAATTACTTATTCTGAGCAAAGTTATAAGTGTTTGAAGTTTTGCCAAGATGTAGCATTGATACAGTATTGGTCTCAATTGCCCATTTTAATGTGAAATTATTAAATGACTGGGATGTTCTAACCCATCTAATATCTTATCCATCCGATGGCATATAGATCGTTAATTATAGGCTTTTCATGTGAATAAATGTCTAAATAATAATTTATATAACATTTGTTTGAAACCAAACCATAAGATCTGCAATAGGCAGATTTAGCCCCTTACACAATGCATCTTTAAGGTAGGTTTATCATTAAATAAAAAAGAAACATCAGAAATCTAATGAAATCAACATTTATGTTGTACAATAGATGAGAACCACCTCCTCTAATCAGTTGTATTATAGAATGATCAGATTTCATTGCCGTGGTAACATAAAATGGATTCAACAACAAGAAACACACATGAATAAGATCACATTTTTATAGCAAAACATTTATGAAAATCTTTGAATTTTAGTTAGAAGTGTTTTTTTTCTCATCTTGGATACACACAAAGCTGGACTGAGGTGTTTGGCATTTAGATATTTAAATTCTATTTAGTTTTATTAAATAAAAATATAAAATACAAATGATTGTAAACTGATTGAAAATATTCATTTCATATTCTTGTAAATTTCTTGCCGCAGAAAATGTTAGCATATCAGTTATAAAACCTTACCAACTCCCCTTGTGCCATCTGAAAATGTGGTATAAGTATCTTGTACTGCATATATATACTACTTAAAACAGTTCATGAAATGGGAAGGGGTGGGATGGAGAATAGTACACAGTCTTAAGAGCCTGTTTATACAGAATGAGGTAAGCATGTCTATGGTTGTGGTCTATTTACTTATTCTTCAAGTTACGAACTCCCATTTTTAGCATTTGTCTGAGGACAGCTGGTCAGTAGACTTATGTTCTGGAAATTAGGATGTAAGAGGATAGAATCTTTCTTAATAGTGTACTCTATTCTTCCTTAATATAAACAGACCTCTAAAAATCTGTAAATATCAGAGTGTAGCCACTTTCTATGTGTGCAACTGTGAATCACCTGGTCATTCGAGTATTCGCTGAACCCATCAATCACTAGTAGAAAATCGAATCCAAATTAACAAAATACTATAGCTGAAATTCAATAGGCTTCTTTGTTTTACTAATCTAGATGATGCATACATAGTTTGTACAGATCTCATGATAACTTTGTCATTAGAGTGTTCACAAGGTTTAACAAAGTGAAACAAGGGTCATAACTCTGGAAGTTATTAATCGAAAAAGCTGAAATTCAATAAGCATCTTTGTCTCAATGATGTAAACACCATATAATATGTCTGTAGAGTTTTCAAAAGAAATTGTGAACGACAAATAAACAGAGGCAATGGTAATAATGACCATATTTCCATGTGGGTGTATAACAAAAAGGTGTGGACTGAATGTCAGTCTCGATCCCAAAGATAAGTTTACCCATTGTTTATGCAATGAACCGATGCATTATTGTCAAGAAATCGGCAGAATCCTGCCAATCAGTAGTCACCGGGGGAAGAGCATAGATACCGATTTCACACTGAATGATGGCGGGCATGGTTTCCCAAAAATAAACAAAGGGTAGCGTTATTTCTGAGATCAAGATTGGGCTGAATATATGATTGGTAAATACCAAAAGCTGACACTTATCTAGAGCAATTAAATACTGAGTCTTTCACAAACTGTATTCAAACTAAGAACATTCTGTTTACTTAAACAGCTAAAATTGAGAGTTGGGATTAATAGAACACAAAAAGTGATCTTGAAGTAACTTTCTAATTCATGACGTGTATGATTTGGTTTTTTTTATCTTACATGACCATTAGCAAAGCTTACATTGTTCACAATATCATAAGAGGCTGGACAGATACCAGTTTCAAGATTATTCAGCAGGTAGGCTTTTATCGCAGCTAGGCTAAACTAAGCCAAAGAAAGAATTTTCTTTCTGCATATGAAAGCTGAATACGTGCCAGATGATATTGGGATAATTTAAAGGTTGATTTCTGATCAACTCATACAATATAAATTTTATTATAGTTATTTCTTAAGAAAAACACAGAACATACCCATAATAGTTCCTATAAATAAATTTGCATGACATTACTCAAAAAATAATTATGGATGAATAATCAATACACCATTCATAGTTGAATATCTTGCTTTTATTACCAGTATTTCACAATGAAATTCTGGATTCATGAAGTAATAATTTTACTAGTGTTCTCCATGAGAACATCCATCTGGAGAAAAAATACCTGGTTACTTGAAGAACATGGGCAAGTAAATTCATAGATTAGATCCACATAAACAGCAGATTCCATAAAATTCACACTCCACACAGATAACTATGGCATCAATCAAACACATAATTATTATGTTGCCACTTACCAACAGGAACTTCAGGTACAGTCGGTAGTATTGCAGACGGTTCTAAGTTGGTTGCCAAGGGTGTCGATGGACCATTTACCATTACTTGACCCATATAGTGTAAGAGTTTTTGAGCTCTGTTTTGACTTTGTTGAAATTGGAATAATTGTGGATTTTCATCAATAAAATAAGTATCTACAGCACCTGACATGAATGTTTCGTTCTCCAATACATTTAACAGGAATGGTATATTTGTCTATAAATAATAACAATAATATTTTTTAATATCAATAAGAGTAAAAAATTAGTGCATCTGTGGACATGTTCATCTTTTTTTGAAAATATTTTTATATGTCCACATGTTAAAACAGTAGTTCTGTAAGCGAATTAATGAAGTTTTTTTTAGAAGTTATAGCACAATTTTAAAAAACTTGAAAGGATTCTGAAGAAATTATTTTCTAAAGTTCAAACATTATAATTGGGGCTGCCTTTATTAAAAGCCTGGGCAACTAAGCATGTACATATCATTGACTGGCAACCTATGTCAGAATATGAATGAAATAACGTCTGAATAATTCTCTTCACTTTCTCTCTGTTGACTGAATTAGTCTAAATCACATGTCATCAAATTGATATGTATGTGTAGTGATAACCCTTTAGCACTCAGATTGATCCAAACAACGCTAACTAGGGATCTTTAGACCACCCATTGCATGCACAGCTGTGGCACCCTCACAAACTAGTAAATGGTCCTAAAATGCAGAGGGCTATTCACATATCTCAGGTGGTTTGAGGCAATCTAAAGTACAGTAGTCTCGAACTGCTTAGTGATTTAAGCCTGTACCAGTATTAATAAGGCACTTTTCTCTAAAATTTTCTACAAGGAGCTGGGGTAGTCAATATTTACCAGGTGTTAAAGGGTTAATACACACAAAATTAAACTTTTACCTTAACACCTCGAATCCTAAATTCTCTTAGAGCTCTCAACATTTTGGCACCTGCAGATTCATGATCTCGAGCTTTGGCAATAATTTTCACCAACAATGAGTCATAATAAGGAGAGACGATAGCACCAGCAAAAGCAGACGCACTGTCTAATCGTATACCCATACCTTCTCCACTTCTAAATACCTGGGGAAAATGAATGTAATGAATGTTTCATTTTATAATTGTTCAAAATGGAGTTATTTCAAACCATATTACATTGAAAATAATCATGTACCACAAACATTTTACAGTTTTATGAATGTAGAAAAGGAAATGGTTGATGATTTATTTTGAGACATATAAAATGACCTCCAGTAATACATATATCTGTATCACATGCACAATGAGGTTGTTTGTGAACAGCAAGTAGCATATTCAGTTTTGTCAATATTTGAAAAAATGTTATGTATGTTTTTTGTTTTTTTTAATCAAATATGACTTTTTCACTTTAAAGAATGGATGATACCCTCCTCTCACTTCCTACAAAGATATGTTAAGAGATGGTGCCAGAGGATAGTAAGCAGTAACGATTTAATGTCTGGGTATGAGAATACATTTCATATGCTTCTCATATGATTTCAAAGGTTTATGAAGTTATTACCTCTATTCTACCAGTGTCTGGTTGAAACTGTTTAGCAGGATCTTCAGTAGTCATTCTACACTGAATAGCACAGCCGTTTAGTGTAATACTATCCTGAGCTAGTTTTAAGGCTTCTAGTTTATGTCCTTCAGCTATTCTTATCTGAGACTGTACTAAATCTACTCTGTAATTATTAGAAATAAAAAACTTTAGTACTGACGGTATAGAGAGAGAGGAAAAATGTCCACTTGACACAATCTAGATAATTTTGGAACTAACATAAGGTACAATTCTGTTAAATAAATCACTTGCATGTTGGGGTCTCTTTAGCTGTTAGAAATAAACGAAGAACTGGGAGACAACACATAATACTGAGCAGGCGAACCTACCTCATGATCAAATCACCCTCACCACCCCCACCCCTTTACACCCATTGACTGTATATAAATATACAACTGAGATGAGAATGTTGGTTACAAGTTGTTCAACTGATTCCCCTATCATCAACTACACATGAAAACCATACGTTTTGTCATATTTCAACATGACTTACATTATGGTTTTAAATAACTCTTCAAAAATAATTAACTAAAATAATTAAATAAAACAAGTTACATGACTTACCCAGTTACTTCCTCAGTTACAGTATGTTCAACCTGTAATCTAGCATTTACTTCAATGAAAAAGAAATTGCCTGTGTTATCCAATAAAAACTCTACGGTACCAGCATTCTCATAACCGACATGTCTACAAAGCTTCACTGCGTCTGCTGTCATTCTGTCTCTAATTGCTGGATCTAGATGAGGGGCTGGTGCAATTTCCACAACCTTTTGATGACGTCTTTGAACAGAACAATCTCTTTCATATAAATGTATCACATTACCATGGCTATCACCTACAACAGAAAAAAAAGCAAGTTAAAGGATCTAGATCGCAACACATGAGTAGTCCAAATTGAATTGCAATCACTTGTACCCAGTTTGTCCAGTCTATATTGGTTTTGAATTTTACAGAATAATGAATAACTTACCTAATATTTGTACCTCTATATGTCTTGGTCTTTCTATGAATTTTTCTAAAAATAAGGAGCCATTACCAAAAGCTGTTAGTGCCTCGGATGTAGCACGATTAAAATTTTCCTCAATTTCCTGTTAAAACAAACATGTTAGAAACACAGAATTGAGGTAAAAGTGATAATGTAAACAGACTTTTGACCACATTCCAACATTCATATTGAGTCAGATCATCATTAGATATCACCATCTCCGTACCCACAAATTAATTGTTTTTAGCAATCTTATATCACTTTTCTCCCCTTTTCCATGACCTATTTTTGTTGTTTTTAGGTCCAGAGGGGATGTTCATAATTTGGCTACAGTGATATGTACGGCAAATAGTAACATGTTTTTAGTATGCTACTTCAAGTCTGTGTATCTCCAAATTTTGGTGAAAAGACATTATCATTAGTTTCTCTGTCAGTAGTGAAAAGCATTTAGCCCAATTAAAATTTGGAGTAAGGTTAGAGCCGGGCAAAATGATTGAATTAACATTGAAGTCAATTGGGGAAATTAATGGTGGTCTGACCCCTACCTAACATGGGGTTATCTCCCTTCTATACAGGTGGGCTTCAAACCAAAAGTTCACTATTTTCATGAAAGATGTCATGGTGATAAGAACTACATTGATCAAACGTGACTTACATCTAATTCTCGTACAACTCGCATACCACGACCACCTCCCCCAAATGCAGCTTTAAATATAACAGGGAGACCATGATCCTTGCAGAATTTAATGGCTTCTTCAGCAGATTTGACAGGTCCATCAGTACCAGGAACTACAGGTACTCCTATAAAACACAATTGCATTTTGTGAATGTGTAATCTTAAATACTGAACTATGGCATTTTATGCATCAATACATACAGTGTGGCTCACACGATTTAATTTACAAATCATGAAGCCCATTATAGTTTGCACTAGGTTTAAGCACGTATTGTTTCGAATTTTTAAAACCTAAAGTTTCTAAATAGTTCTTTTTTAACTGTTATCAACAGTGATTAATATTATAGACCTTATAAGACTGGCTACTATTGCATGCATTTAGTAGTATTGGTTCTCATAATTTTAGTATATAGTAGAAACAGACAAAATTTGGGGTATTAGTATCTAGGTACTGTAAATGCATTATAACAGTACTGCTTTGTCTCCAAGTTTCAATATAGACAATGAAATAAACAGACTAACCAGCTTCAATAGCAGCTTGACGAGCTTCTACTTTATCTCCCATCTTTCTCACAACTTCTGGTGATGGACCAATAAAATTAATACCAGCATCAACGCATGCTTGAGCAAAATCTGATCGTTCTGATAAAAACCCATAACCTGGATGTACTGCATCAACTCCATTCTCCTAGAAAATTATAAATATTTGTGGTACATGTCCCATGGAATGTGGAGAAGAATTTTGCTTAGGCATAATTTCTTCTACCATTGCTTATATCAGTTCCAACTGCTAATCTTTTACATTTTAATAATTGATTTATTTCTCTGAGCAATTCAACAAAGTAGTCTCACAACTTTGTGCCAACATATGAAATGTGAAAGTAATGTCTTCTCAGCCTACAGCAGAACGTGAACCTTTTGATTCACCAGTTCAGAACACATTTTGACATATTTCCTCTAAACCAACCCAATGATGTATAAACAATTTTGAAAATTCATTCTATTACGGCAATAAATAAGGTTCATTGTAGTCAAAGTGGAGATAATTTGGACCAAATCAATTTAGACTATAAAGCAGCACACCTGATTTCGTATAAAAACAACTACAAGTGAAGGTACAATTAAAAATATTTATCAAAGCTATAAAAACATATCTCCATAATATATCTTCAAAGCTAATAATGGAGGGTTAAAATTTCAATAAATCAGGCCTACTTTTGCTATGTGTATTATTTCTGGTATATTAAGATAAGCAGCTACAGGTGGAAGACCTTTTCCTATTAAATAGGATTCATCAGCTTTCTGTCGATGCATGTGCATCATATCTTGTTCTGAATAAATAGCCACTGTTCTTATGTTCATTTCTGTACATGCTCGGAACACTCGTATAGCAATTTCACCTAAAAATATACATAACAAATTCATATTCATGGCACCATGTCATAGGGAGTGGTAAAATCATATAAAACATAGGCAAGAAATTTAATATCAGAATAAGCAAATTTTCCCATTCTAATTATTTCATATTTACAACACTCAAGATCAGTCGCATTATTTCTAGTATGTCTTTCTGGTAACTCCTTTTTTTCCCCTTTGTGCGATGCCTGTATTATTCCATGTCTATATAGTTTATCTTGTCAGCAGGTTTGTCTTGTTGGTTTTATTTTAACTGTAGTGGGGACATCCTGTACTTACTAAAAGAAAAACAAGGGGGCTTTTTGCCACCTAATATTGTGTACATATTTATGATGAATATGCTAAATTTGTAAACAATTCGGTATGTATTAACAGTAAATTTCTAATAAGCAAATACTTTACCTCTATTAGCCACAAGTAATTTTTTAATAGGAGCATTTGTAAGTTCTTGTGACGTCTGAGATTTATATGTTCTGTATAGTTGGTTGTACTGGAGTGGCCTCCCTTTGGGTTCATGATTCAAAATAACCTGTGTAAGATTATTACCAGTGGCTTGATGAATTTTGGTTACTTGGCGCTGAAGACGCAACATTTTGATTCAAAAACAATTTTAATGTGCCTCTAAAATCTGTAATAAGAAAATTTTAAGTTAAATGGCAATACCTTACAAATAATCAGTAGTGAAATTTCAACAGTCAGTGTCTTCAATATATCGTATTTAATACAAATTACAGCTTACAACCATAAGAGAACATTTTCAATTTCAACTGTTCTGCTCAGACTGGGCAAATGAAAAGAAACAATCCCCATACAGTGTGCTATGAGGAAAATCATTCCCTGACAGCGGTGCTAAGACCTACTCTTATATGGGATTCCAACTGTCAAGGAATCTTTTAAGTGAAAGTCAATGGGTGCACAGGTCCTCGTTTTTTGTACCATCAAAACAACTAGACTTTTTAGCTGTCCTTGTTAGGCCCTCCGTCCTGCATTACTGACAAGGGAAAACCACGCTGGAAAATGCCAGTGGCCAGCGTCTGACTCACTTAACCACCTTGGCACCCGATTATGGATTTGGTAGCTTAACCTATAGACTGTCTAATAAGACCTTTTTTTAAAAAATGGGTCTAATACGTTCACATTTTAAAGTTGCAGGTGAATCTGAATTGACAGAAAGCTGTGATCTGACACTTACCGGTTCAATGCACATTGTTCCAACAGATGTTAGCCTTTTGCATGCTAATTATAAGAGTATAGTATAGAGTATTAGGTGAGCATTAGAAAATTCAAATCAATAAGCATCTAAACAATGAGCATCACACCTCACCATACCCAATTATTATAATAAAGCATGTAACCTGTCATGTACCTCAGAATATAATACATTTTCTTTGAGTGGCATCATGGACCTTATAACATTATAAGGTCCATGGTGGCATTTAGTAATTGACACAGATAATAAATCCAAACATTATAAAAAGCAAATAGAATACTGAATATGATAGAATACATGGTATATCCTTTCCTTTACATAACCAAAATATAACCACTGATTTGTATGTCTCGATATATTCTTTTCATTAAAATGATATACTGCTACAGATCACATGGATAGTTTGCAGTTCGTACATCAATTATCTTAACTACTGTACTAGTACATCCTTCCTGAATCCTGTTTAAGTACATAGTCCTGTTATGTGACAAGAATACTCTAAAAGTCTCTTAAATACTTATCAGAATATAATCTAACCTATATTGCTACTCAACAAGTAAATATTTAAAAGAACACAGGCAGAATAGTAATACTTTATAAGAGAATGTCACTTTTATGCACAGCAGATCTATTGATTTTAATACTACAATTAATTTGAATGGTGAATAATTACTCTTTATAATTTCAAAAGCTGTAATGATAACTTGTACATTGAAATTTTATCATCCATGACTTGAAATGAAATGAAATGGGGTTTAATGTCCTACTCCAACTGGGCTAATGAAGACAGGTATATACCATACACTGTGCTATGAGGGAATTTTTGCATGGACAGCGGCACTATGGTCTACTCTTAATTCCAAATGTCAAGGGATCTTTAACGTGCACACCAATGAGTACATGGGACCAGGGTTTTCTGTACCATCCTAATGACTAGACAGCTGTCCTTGTCAGGTCCTTCATCCTGCATCACTGACAAGAGGGAATTCTGCCAGAAAATCTGTATACACTTTCTCGGTCAATGCAGGGTTCGAACACCTGACCTCCACTTAGCCACAGTGATCCCCTCTATGACTTGAAACATGTCTAGTAAACAAATAGTCCCCATAAACAGAAGTATATATATCTGTCTTAGGTGGAATTAAAACAAGAGGTTATTACATGATGATTTGGGTTTTACAAGACTGTATCAAATTTTCCTTCATAAATTTATGATCTTGTAGTAATCACACTATCAATCTAATTAAAATATAGATCTATATTTCGTTTCGTTTTTTTTATACTTTCCATGGCCTACACTCATGTAGATCTAACAAGTCATAGTGGGAGCTCACGTTCTATGACGTCAGGTATCAAGCACGGGACATTTGACCTAATAACGTCAGTCATTCGATTAACCAATTAGCGACCGCCATGCTTTTTAAAATCTACTTTTGTTTTGTTTTGATTTCTATCCGCTGGTAATATTTACCCACAGTTCCACGCACGAAAAGGTCAAACGGTCAATTCGACAGGCCATTTGATTGGCTGACCCCTCATTTCAGGCAAAACACGACTTAAATAACAAGTCTTCCAGATCCAAGAGTAGTAAAGACAAGTAAAAACGAAATCTTGAACTATAAAAAACGAAACGAAATTGGATCTGTGTTTTAATCAGATTGAGCGACTATCTAATGCGTTAAACTTTAAATTGAAACAAAGTTGGCCAGTTAGCGACTATCTGTCTCTCCCTTCCCCACCAAGTCCTGAAATGAGGATAAACAGGTGAGAGTACTATTTGACAACATTGCGCTATATCTAACATCTAATGGGGTCAGTTTAGATCTGGATTATTCATGCTCCCTTTTCTCTCCCCTCTACTACACTTCACCAGATCTTTCCTGACAAGTTTCCTTGGAAACAAGAATTCAAACATCACAATGGAGGCAAGTACAAGTAAATACCTATTAAAGTGTTATAGTAGTAGTAGAAATGTATCAATATGCCTACAACAGCTGTTGTAAGGATTATATTCCCAAAAGCTATAATAATATACTAATTATACAGTCATCTGTATGTTAAATAAACATTTCAGTTTGTTTCTAACAATAATTCACAGACACCATTTCCAAATTGTTGAATTTAGCTCGCACATTATCTCTTACTTCTATTAATTGAAACTTTTCAATAATTAAAATTTATTTCTCATTTATTAAAGATTCATTATGAAAGAGCTAAATCTGTGTACTGCAGGTCTCTTTCTGGTTTCAAATATTATATACATTATCATTTAGACATTTATTTGCATGGCAAGACAAAATTTTACTCTCTCCACAATGCTCATCAAATCAGCATTTAAAGATGGGGCCACAGCCGATAGGACCGAAGATCAAGCATTTTGACAATCCAGAATATGAGCTATCAATTAGCAATCGTCAAGGACAATTCGTGGAAACTTCAAACATAACTCTGCACAGAATAAAAAAATTTGGCTGAAATTTGCAAGATATTCCTTTCTCATCATCTATTTTTCATCTATTTTTGAAGTTTGAACTATTATAGCAAGATTGATTAGCTCTTTATCTAAGTCTGACATAATGCCTCTTTAAATTTAATAATCACAGGTGTATCAAAGATTATTAAAACAAGACCTATCCAATAATAATTCCCCTGTGCAAGTCCTTTACATAATCTTGTTATGGTGCCCGATGGCTGATGCTGAACCATAAATCCAAAAATGAATTTATGCAAAAGCTGTAAATATGTTTTTTTTTTTAAGTTAAATAAAAAAAACAATTTCTGCGTTTTAAATAAACTTTAAACCTACCTCAAAAGTTTAAATGGCAATGCACTTTTTATGCATTTCTTTGATGAAAACATTAATCTATAAGCATTAAACTTTTTGCTAATATCCAACTGTTACTATTACATGACTTCAAAAAGAAATGAAACTGTTTATCAAATACAATCTATAAAATTTGTCAAAAACTTCTAACTGCATGTTGCAAAATGAAAAAAAAATCTTTTATAATCTTCACTTACTTTGGTGCAACTGACTTTTAATATCTTATATTATTTTCCCATTTTACATTTGAGTATAATGATTCTTATTCATGCATGAAGCTAAAATAAAAAGTATCTACATGTATTTATGTGTAGTTGATCTCAATATGTTTGGACTTTGGACTCTTGAATTCAGGTGAAATAAATTACACAGACCATAAATGCAAAATGTTGAACTTTGTATCTTTTACGTCCAGACATATGTGAGACAGACTGATTGAACATGATAAGATACACTCATTGTTCTGTTTACAACTTGTTGTACAATCACCAGTGATATTAAAGTGATTATTATTATAGTAATAGACATAATTTTATTAATACAATTTAGCAAATTCGGCTCACACTCTTATTTTCCTCATAACTTGTCGTCACACAATCACCAGTGACAATAAAGTTAAAGTAATTATTATTATAGTAATAATAGACATAATTTTATCTTAACAGTTTGGAGCAAAGTGGGTTGTCACTCTAATTTTCCTAGTTGTTATAAAATTAAAATTTAATTTGCATAATTTTTTTATAGAGTTGAAACAAAAGGTCATGAACAACTTTATGCTATTTGTTTATATCCAATGACGGACATTGTAAAATCTTTTGACAGATTATCAACTAGTGAGATAGAGAGAGACTTTGAGTTTAACGACACAAATTAGACCAATTTGGGACTAACATATGGTTCAATCTTTAATTCAATAATTCGCTTGCGAGTATGGGGTCTTTAGCTGAGGGAAGAAAATGGAGGATCTGCAGACAAGTCATAAAGTTTGACAGATGACCCACCTCCTTGTCATGTACAAGCATGGAGTCCAAACCATGACACTTGACTCAATGACAGACCTTCAACTCACAGGCATTCGTCCACCATTGGAACAAAAAAAAAACCATGAAGCAACTTGTTATTACTCCATATAAAAGTTCAAGGTCACATATCCTTAAAACTGTTTTTTATATTCTGATAGAATACAAAATATCTTTTAAAGGAGCAGTCTAAGATTTCCTAGTCTAGGTTTATAGAAGTGTGTTTAAATTGACTATAACACTTTAATTTGTTTAATAAAAGTGTCGATTTAATTAATTTTGGTTCTTTTTTTCAAAGGTAGTATACATTTGAAATTGTACATGTACAGATGATATTTAGAAATGGAAATTGAATAATACAGATCTGACTCAACACTAATTAACAGCACAGTTCAAAACTTTGTGACATCAATCAAAAGATACTTGAGTTGTGCCTTTAAGTATACAAATTAAAGGGCATATGACTCTATTCTTTGGAAACTTAAAATAGACGAAACTGGGTCAAAAAAAAAGTACATAAACTGAAATGGGGTTTACCGTCCTACTATTCTACTCGTAACTGGGCTAATAATGAAGATTGGCATACGCCATACAGTGTGCTATGAGAGACATTTTGACTGGACAGTGGCACTATGGCCTACTCTTATATCCAATTCCAACTGTCAAGTTTTAAACATTTATTATAATTTCTAAACAATTATGTTCGGTGAAATATTATGTCAACAGTTCAGATTATTATTCCAAGGACAACTGTTTACACCAGCTTAGTCCATTTTACGCGTTTTTTAATTAAACATAAATTATGCAAGAACAAAATCTGCCTATTGTAGGGCTTTCTTTAAACTATTAATTAGGCATTAATTAACTTATCCAGACCATAATCAGCTGTCAATGTCAAGGCTAGTCTGCCTTATTTGTTGGATTATAGTTCGATTTGCTGCAAACCTTTCCTTTGTGATTAACGACTTCAGTAATGATGATCAAGGCTATGCCGAACTTTTATCCACTTAGTTCTCTGTTCATAGTGGATCAATTTAACTGAAATTTTCAGCAAATTGCCTTTACATTATGTAGTTTTTAACTATTATAATGAGAACTGCCAACTCGTTATCTAATCTCTATAATAATAATGTATCTTTAAAATTTTGTCGTTTGTGAATCAGTCATTACTAATTACTATTGCAATGTCCTGTAGGGCATGTTTTGCTTTGTTGGTTACAAAAGGCACCCAAAACCATCGAGTAAATGACTAGTGTACTGATTTAAACAGACCTTTGTGTCTTTAAAGCCCCAATAACACTCTTGTTGTAACTGAATAATATGTCTCAATCTTCATTCTGGTCAACAAATCGTATTATTTTAGAATATTCCAATTAAATGATGATATAAATTTCATCTTAACACACCTAATTTAAAAAAATTGGAAAAATTCAACCAATTGATTTGAAAAGTCTAACGTAAACCTTTTCAATTGTGACTTGGATTTTAAAATATTTTCGAAGCCTCTGGACAAATAAAATAGGTTGTAATGGATAATTTACACAACAGGTAGGACATTTAAACATCTAGTACTTAGAATAAGGGAATTATTTATTTTCTGGAGCTACCAAGCCAGCAAGAATGTTATTGTCCCTTTAATATATGATATTACTATCCTATATTTTCACCCCAATATAGCAACATCAATATGGTTTGAATTGGATTCTAATTCCTGTTTTTAATTTCGAATATTATTGAAAATATTGAGTTAGAGTTTAGAGGCTAAGCTCCTTTAAATGCTAAACTATGAAATTGAAGTCTGAGATCTTTAGATATGATCACTAGATTTGCTTAACTGGGTTACATTTAACCAATGTAACAAATTTCTTTGCTCCGTTGCATAAATGAATTATAATTGTACATGTAATTATCTGTAACTTTGACAAGATCCAGGCAACCTTGGCATCAAAACCACACCACTTGTCTAAATGACAGACCTAATGATCTAAAGTACACACATTAAATCACTTAACCCTCCTGTTATAAAGGACTAGAGATTTCTAGAGTTGTTCACAAAGAATCAACTTCTCCTTTAATACACATCAAATGTCAAATGGTGCTCATGTACTACTTGTTTCTTCACTACTCAATAACAAAACCAGAGATAAATTCTACTTGCATTAAAGATGCATTATGTACAATTTAGATAAAGAGAGAGAGAGAGAGAAATGGGGTTTAACGTCCACTCAACACAAACTAGGTCATTTCGGGACTAACATATGGTTTTTAATTTTACTTTAATAATTCGCTTGCGCATAGGAGTCTTTAGCAGTGGGAGGAAACCGGAGTGCCCGGAGGAAACCCACGAGGTTGAGAAGGCGTCCCAGTCTCCATGCCGCATATGCTCACACCAGGGATCGAAACCACAGCCGCAAGCCAGAGGTGACCAGCCAGCTAGAGGTTGAAGCGTGGCGCTCTATTTGGAAGTTATCACTCTGTATGTGCATGAGTTATAAACAGGTTTATCCATCACAAGGTAAACTGCTGGTCAAAACTGTAACTGACAACAGGACAATGTTATTTCTTTAAAAAAAACATTACAGACTGTTAGAGCAGAATAAAGGGTTCCACACAGGCTTAACCTGTTCTATTTACCAAAATATATCTAGAATTCTCCATACAGAATCAACCAGTTTTGTTCATTAAAATATATATCTAGGATTCTCCATACAGAATGAACCAGTTTTATTCATTGAAATATATCTAGAATTCTTCTATAAGGATAAACCAAACTTCATTCTTCAGGCGGTGATTGTAATCTGAGATTAATGCCAAGATAGTCACAATACACAGTAGCGTTTATTGATTACTTTAAACTCCCACTGAAACTAAAACCTCATCTTACTTAAATCAGGAAATCAATTACTTAGTAGGCTACAGCTAACCAGGTTTTCAATTATATCATACGTATACACTCTACAGACATGATGCAAGAAACATTATGCTACCATATATCTTTAACTCTCCAAACCTCAAAAATTTCTTTTAAAGACAATGTATGTTTATCTTAATCATAGGTATATTGGCAATAGGATTCACAAATACTCGATCAATAGCAATATTTTTTTTTAAAAATACTGACCAGATCTAACACCCCTTCAAAAATATAGAGAAAGAAATGGGGTTTAACGTCCACTCAACACAAACTATGTCATTTCGGGACTAACATATGATTTAATTTTATTTCAATAATTCGCTTGCACGTAGGGGTCTTTTAGCAGTGGGAGAAAACCGGAGTACCCGGAGGAAATCCACGAGGTGGGACAAGCGACCCTACTCCTTGCCACGTACAACCAGGGATTTGAAACCACACCAGTTGACTCAATGGCAGGCCGTATGATACGCTACCCCCTCCCCCCCTTCAAATAATCCCAGGCTTGCAATCGAGCATTAACTCCAATCTGATTAAAACACATTCGTTTGTTTATTTATAGTTCAAAATTTCGTTTTACTTATCTTTACTTTACTAAGTTTCACATCATTGTAGTTTGCAAGACATTCAAAATCCCTCAAATGATGATGCTTAAAGTGCCAATCCCGATAACTTTTTGGGGAATAAAACTGCTTAATTGTGTGTTAAAATCCTTTAAAATCCATAACCTAAGGCCCACCTACTAACCCGATATTTGTGATACGCTTGTAAATAACTTAAACCTGACAGTCTTCATCTGGGAATGGAGAACATTTTATTATACAGTATCTTGATAAAACCAGACTTTTTTCTATTAAAATAATATGTAGGTGAAATTTACCTTTTGTTATCAAGTACAGGGCATGGGTCATTCACTGTATAGACCTCTCAAGAAACATTAATCGATTATCAGGTCTCCCAATGAAAAAATTGACCCGAAATCTTAAAAGGGTTACGTGTCCGGATAAGCAGTGTTGACGTTCACGTCCAAACGATTCAATATTTTGAGCTGAAATTTTGAGACAAGGTAAATACACCATACCACTATATTTTGGTCCATAAATTTCATAAATACTCAGACTTTAATTTTTGAGACTCTGTTCTTATCGGGATAGCCCCTTTAAGAGTTTTAATACAAGAGATCATCATTCCTTTTTATGTTGACATTTTTCACCGTAGCACAATTTACCCAATCCACCCAAATACGTATAGGCTACTCAATTCAACCGTTATTTTAATTTTGAAGTCATAACTTATATCGATATTGTTGTTTTTAATTTAAAATCATAGTGGTTTTTGTCCAAAATACGAAGAGTGATTTCCAAACAAGCGATTTTTTGTAATATACACAAGAGGGATTCCCTTGGCAAATAGCCTACTTCTATTACCTTACCATTTCAATTAAACATGGCAACTTGGTATAAAGAACTGTATGTAATCAAACATTGTTGTGATATGAGAATTCGAATAAAGATAAAATATATGATGAATGGTGAATTTCTTGCCAAACTTGCTTGGAAATCACCATATTATAAACAGTATCGTTCAATTTTAAAGGAGCTAAATCGCTAACATTTGAGACCTAGAAATTTACAGAAGTGGGTCGCAACACATATTCATATTGTAATATGAATGTATATAAACTGATTTACATTCAATGGTTTCTGCTTTTACTCTAATTTCAAGTGAGTTATGTTCCACGAAATATGCCAGCAGTCCCAATCGAATGCAAATATATAGTGTCTGGTTATTCTAGTCTACATATGCCGTTTCATTTAGTGCAATGTGTTTAGCCTTGTTCCCCCGAGTCTCTTGCAAGAACTAGGGCAGCAACGCATTCCTACACGAGTCCATCGTGTACCAATGGAATTGTGTACCAATGGTAAAACGTTTATTTTGTCTTAAAGCCCCAATAACACTCTTGTTGTAACTGAATAATATGTCCCAATCGTCATTCTGATTAACAAATCGTATTATTTTAGAGTATTCCACTTAAATGATGATATAAATTTCATCTTAACACACCTATTTTGAAAAATTGAAAAAATTCAACCAATTGATTTGAAAAGTCTAACGTAAACCTTTTCAAATGTGACTTGGATTTTAAAATATTTTCGAACCCTCTGGACGAGTAAAATAGGTTGTAATGGATAATTTACACAACAGGTAGGACACTTACACATCTAGTACTTAGAATAAGGGTATTATTTATTTTCTGGAGCTACCAAGCCAGCAAGAATGTTATTGTCCCTTTAAATATTGGATAACAGAAGGCCATCATTTTCCGGTAAAATCACAACATCAATGTTGATTTAAATTGACAAATAATTCATGTTTTCAAAGTTGAAAATTTTGGATGATGATAGGGCCTATTGAATTGAGTCAGAGACTTGCTACTTTAAATTAAAAATGACAATTTAATGTACTGGTATGATCAAAATATCAATATTATAAATTACTATTATCACCGCATGCTATGATATATGAGTTGAAATAATGTTGAATTTGAGTAGATTTGAGTAGATTTGAATAGATGTGGGTGAATCGTGCGTAGTTATTTTGCATTTGCATGCTGTTCTGTCATGATCGTGATCATGGTCATAACAAAAACATAAAATAAAATTCTGATATACCTGCTATGCGAATGCATTGGCTTACACGTTTTTCTTCTGTAACACGAGATACTAACCCAATTATTTCAGTACCGGTACTTTAAATAATTATGGTAATGGACCGGTGCGGTGTTCCAGAGACGTCCAGTAGGTCTGGTGCCATAAAGTTCATTCGCTTCGCCGTGCAAGTATCATAAATATAACCTTGACCTTGTTTATCTCTGTATACAAGTACTTGGTCGGCCGTACAGAATACAGTGTTACTGGTGCCCCGTCGTTTCAGTTCAGTGACAATGACTTAAATACATTTCAGCATCCCAAACTTATTAGGCTGTCTGTCTACAGATAGCGTGCAGTATGACATTTCAGCTGTTGTCAACGCAAAACATCATTAGATCCCGTGAAAATGTGCCACAATGATAAAAGGGAGATTACTACAATTTTTGACCTCCTGGCACCCACTTTAAAACCCCACGATTTTCACAATGTGTCCATCTGTTCGTGACAGGTGGGCCTTATAAGCTCATTAAAAAGGGGCCTAAGCCCATAAAGAAGAAAGAAAAAAGAAAAAAAAGGAGAGTGGGCGAAAGAAAACAAAGACGGAATTAGAGGACAGGACAGGCAAAGACAGGAGATCCCAAATTCATCTAATCATAGTAATCTAGCTTAGGTCATTCTGTTTCTATAATTGTATCAGGAATTTGCTTTCTCCTGCTTTGGTCTGAAATGCTTGGAAAACTGGGTTTGCGGATGTCAATTTTCAAAATTTTCCTCACAATTTTCAACCCCACCGGTCCCCACCCCACCCCCTCGGACGCGCGTGCCTGCCGCGCCTTCAGTGCGTATTTGCGTGGGCCTTGGCCAATAACATGACAGGTGGACCTTCGGCCCACACCAGTCCGGCACTGGTTCATGATGAAGTCGCTTACAAAGATTAAATAACAATAATATGGCTTCAGTTTACTAAATCAATATCACTGTGCTTGATAACGATAAGAGGATACTTTTGTCGAAACGTTTTGCTTTTTTAGAATAAAACCATGGCAGTGACTGTTTGCCATAAAAAATTGTGTTCTGTTAATGTATTTCCCAATCGCTAAATGCCATCCCAAAAATATGTTCTAATGAAGATTAACGGAATTCAATTTTAAAGAAATAGCTTCTTTGTTCAAATAATGATCCAATAAATAAAATATATGCCATAAATAAAGCACTAATTAAATATTTCAATTTTTGAATAATTTAGTAAAATAGCCTTCATATTCTTGTAATATTCAGAGCCTCCGCTCCCCTAATTTTCGACAGTGCCCTTTTTTACTGCTGAAAGTGCCTTTTCTCAGACCCAAATATGTCCGTTCCGAACGTTTACTTAGACGAAAATACTGGCCAAATAGCTCTTGGAATGGCTACAGATGCAACGAAATGACGGATAATTTTTTGGGAGTACCCCTCCCCCAACCCCCCTCTCAGAGGCGTGCCCCGTCTCTGCGGTCAGTGCCTTCATTTTGCGCCCCCCCCCTTTTCAAAATTCCTAGATCCGCCCCTGAATTGTCCTTTTCAATGTGGCATTTAAAAATTGATTCACGTTTGTCAGTGGTGACAGCTGGCCTGGCAAAGACGGCGTCAAGTCATTAGGGTGGGACCAAAATCGAGGTCCCGGTTGGATTGAATAGAACCGTCGAGGTTCCAAAGAATTTTGCTAAATGCCACGTTTAAGCCACCTTTTAAATCATTAAGTGCGGAGTTCTATCAGACCGCCCAAACTGGTTTTGCAACATTAATCCCACCCATTTGAACACCCGGCAAATGTTACCGTTGCATTCCAGAGCATTAGCAATTTTTGGAAACAATATTGGAAAAATTGATACATTTAAAGGACGTATATATGGCTATATTCTTTTGAACCTTAAAATAGAGTATATAAAGTAAATCATTTCTAATCACTTCCTATGTGTTATGTGAAAGATGTGTACTGTTCAAATTCCGCTCACTCCATTCTAGACATGCTTTTAGATTGTCGTTTGTGAATCAGTTTGTAATTATTATTTACTTCCAAATTTTCTTGTATGATATGTTTGGTCTTGGTCATTAAGATAACAACAAGATAATAACAAGATAACAACATCAATATTGATTGAAATTGACCAATGTTGAATTTTTATTCGTTTCTTTTTTATTTTAAATATTGTGGAAAATGGTGAGTCGGGGATTTAGCTACTTCAAAGCATATTGACTAGTCTTTTATCGAATTCCAACACCAAAGGATTTATTTTACGTGCACGCAAATGTGCCCCTTGCCAAGCCCCCCGTAGTACACCACTGACAATTCAGGTGGGAACCACCGGAAAATGCCGATGAAAGGTATATTCCTGAAGCAACGGCGCGAGGATTAGCTCTATCAAACGGAACACTGCGAGGAGTATGATGAAAAGTGTTCACTGGTTGTCCATTAAACAATTAAAAGAAAAATTGATAACACAAAGGCATTTTTCCCCTTAAGTTCCTTTTCTTAACATTCCATGTCTGCTCGAAAACATTTAATTGTAGCCTATTCCGGAAAAATTGATCACGCCATTAATAATCGATGCCCAAAAACTATCACACACAAAGCTGATTAGGCCTAGCTTCGGACCAAAAAGTCGTTTTATTTTTTTATTTTTTTTTTGGAGGGGGGGGGCTTAATTCTTCTTTCTTAACCTTACCTATCTGCTCGGATACATTTCTATTCCCGGAAAATTTATCACACCAAAAACTGTCGCACAAATCGAAACACTGCAATAAAATAAGTTCATAACCGTGTGTTTTTCTTTATTTAGTTTAGTCTGCGTCTGTAGTTATATATGTCGTCTATGACTTGCCTGCACGTTTTTATTTTGCAAAATTCAAATATTTTTCAAATATATTTAGCCAGGTGTGCCGCTATTTCGTCATGTGTTCCAAGGTGTGCTGTCGGCCAAAAAAAGTTTGAGAATCACTGCTCTAGACCAAAGACTTAAGATTTCGGGCACACTATTTAGATAAACAAAATTCATCTGTCAACCCTCCGTATTATCTCAACGTTTTTAGGTACGTTCTCGACGTAGCTAACAATTTTTTTTATTTTTTTTTTTCCTATCCATTTTACCCGTGTCCGAAAAATCTTATTGGCAGAATTTAAAAAGATGTTATGAGTGTGCGTGTGAGTGATAGATAGATAGATAGTTTATTACATAAAAGTGTGTGTTGGCTGGTGAGGAAGGGTCGGCTACAAAAACAGCACACTTCACTCAGAATAAAAAAGTCTTGTTCGAGGGTTCTGAATGCACCGAGAGATAACTCTGATTGAACTAACAACTGTCATGGCGGTAAAATGGAGGCAAATTTCTTAGAACTAACCGAAGAAGAACTTTTTAGGGAAATACATCCATAATATTTTGCAGCAAACGAACAGTTTTACATAGTTTGACACTCAAGTATGACATATTTCATTTATTTTGTGAAATTTATAATATTTGTACAATTAATACGGATTTCTTTCTATTTTTGAGAAACACAAGTTGAAACGCCAAGTACTATGCCTAGACTATCCTTTAAAATAACTAGATTCTATTTGTTATTTTGCTGCCTGTCTTAATGTTGTGTTTTCATGTATTCTTTGGTATATCTTATAATGTCAATTGTGTGTAGGCAGGCTATAGTACATACTGAATTCCTGAAGCAATGGCCCGAGAAATCCCTCTCTGACCATTGCTGGAATAGCGTCTGTTTCTTGAACTTATGCGGGAGTGTGTCTATTCTTTCCGTTCAATGAAAGCTATCACTTAAGTACAGTAACATGACAGTCCTGGGTCTTCCCTAAAACTTTGGACAGTGATAGCCTCGTTTGTCATGCAATTAGTTTTACTGCAGTATTCTGCTATGCACAGATTAATTAGGCATAATAAAATCGTGAGTCATGAAGTAACGTTATGTAAACATATTTGGTCCAATATTGGCAGCTAGTGATTGGTTGGTAGACAGACTACTGACAAATCAAAATTTAAAACAACAATATCCACTCATAATAGCAGTGTGTAGTAGGATTACCTCTAATCAAACGCAACACTGCGCCGTGTATGACTATAGTACCGGTATAGCAGTTTAATTATTGAAATATCAGGGATTAGGATTAGGTAGACCTATTGGAAACTGTAGCCTACAGTCTACATTACATATCAGTAGTATTGCCTTTTCAATCAATGTAAATAGAATTTGGTGAACCGTTGATCAGTTGTTTCAATATAAATCTTCTATGCCATCAGTAGTTATGCCTATTTAGTCAGTCAGTGTAAAAAGAAATTAGTAAATTGTGGTGATAATTTATTTCAATATAAATCTCCTCTAATGCTTGTTTTTTGTTACCCAAACAAGCGATTTTATGGACCAAAGCTTGTTTTTTATTGCAAAACATAATTGTTAAATTTTTTAAAACATGTTTTAGCTTCACTGATTATATTCAATGATATATTTTGTGCCATTTTGTCAGGAACTTTGACAAAAATGCAATTTTACAATAGATTTAATTTACGGAGGTAATTTAGAATATTGGTACCAGACAAAAATTCTTTATTTTTCAACCTGACTCTAAGATTAGTAAACCCAGGTCTGTTTGCTTGACTACCTTATTTTTTATTTTTACAGAATAATTAATAGTACAGAATTGTTTTGGGTTGTAACATTTCAAAAATACCATTAATATAAGCTAATCTACAGGCAGACATTTATCATGAGAAAAAATGGACAATATTTGACATGAAAATGAAAGTGAGAAGATAATATACAAGACAAAGAACAAGCCCGCAAGATGAGTTCAGATAACCCAAATAGTGCTGAAGAGAAGAAGATCACAGATAATGACATAGCCTTTGCTATAATAACTAAAGACTCTGTCCGAGTTATGGCTGAAGCAGCAGGCCATGCTGACATATCTGATGAAGTGGCTGCCCTTCTAAGTGAAGATATCAGCTACAGATTAAGGGAAGTTACTATGGTAAGTGTTTGAATTTGTTGTATGGTTTAGCTTGACAATTATCGTAACATTTTTGAATGAAATCATATATACATGTAACATGGATAAGATCATGTCGAAATGGTGGGTGGTGAATAAGCTTTGAGTTTTTGATACACGTATGTTTAGTCGTTGATTTATTATTTCAGAATAGCACGCAGTTCATGAAACACGGTAAAAGAAGAAAGTTGGTAACAGAAGATTTTAACAGAGCTTTAAGGGGAATGGATGTTCAGGTATTTATCTGTATGTTTTCGTATATGGTATATATATATATATATATAGTAATAAACACTATCTGTCAATAACTCACAGACAGTTAATTGCATTACAATATTATTCAATATGATAGGGAATAGTCAATCAAATTGTAGCACATTCCATTATGTGGAATTCAGAAAAATGGTGAAGAAGCAAATAGTTACTTGAACCAATTCTATGTACAAATATATATGGAAAATTTGTATTAATATCGGTTACTTCATACAGGTCCAATCAAAAATGAAATAAAAAGGGGTTTAACATCCTACTATTCTACTCTTAAACTGGGCCAATGAAGACGGGCATACTCCATAAAGTGTGCTATAAGGTAAATTTTGATGAACAGTTGCAATTTGGCTTACTCTAATATATCGAGTTCCAACTGTCGAGGGATCTTGAATGTGCATGCAAATGTGCACACGAGACCTTGGTTTTTCGTCCCATCTGAACGACAAGGGGGGAGCTATGTTGTAAAATCTGATTAAACTCTCTCCGCCAATGCAGGGATCGAACACCTGACCTCCAGGCTAGCGAGCCAGCGTCTTACTCACTTGGCCACTGTAACCCCTGTCCAGTCATCAAGACTTTATTTCTAATTTCAATTTTTATTCTTACAGCCAATTTATGGTCATGGATCATCTGAAGCATTAAGCTTTAAACAGACACGGGATGGAGATATTCATTTTGTAGAAGATGGTGAGGTTAATTTTTGTGATATTGCTCTAGGCAGATATGTTCCTAAAAATCTTGGAGAAACCAGCATTAAAGGTAAGAAGTAACTCTTAGTTTAACATTGATACAAGTGGGATACAATATTAAAAATTTGAGTTTATTATAACCTATTTAACTGATCTGAAACTTTTACGTACACAGTTTGACAAATTTAAAAAATTCTGTTAAACCAAGTGACTTAATTCAGGCTAGAAACTTTTTGATCTCATCAACACAACTGTTACATTTTGATAAGTCATAGTCAATATCTACAGCTATACGGAAATACAATTTTAATCTAAGTTTGGTAAATGTCTGCATGTATTTCTTCAAAAAAGTATCACAGAGCTTTAGAAAGTAGTATTAACATGGATCAATATTTTTAAAATGTTTCACATGGAACTAATTAGTATTATTAGTTTAAATATATCTGGCACTGGCAGTGGATTTGTTTTTATTTGAATAGTGATTGATTATTTATAAGAGTTTGTTGATGGAGTTACTCATTACTATAAATGAAGCAATTTTAAAGTTTTAGTAGAAATTGTTGTTAAACTGCAATATTATTAAACCAAATGATGAATCTGACTGTCAGTGCAGTAATAACATGTTTTTGATTTTCTTTCAGCTGATTGGTTGGCTGTTGAGGGAATTCCAAAATCTTCTTCTACGGGTAAGAATTCAGTTTGTCCACTGTACATGTCAATTTGAATTGTGAAATACCCACATGCATGTAGTTGATAAATACATAACCAGGGTTACAGCAGAATGCAGGTTTCAACTCAGTAAACTTATCTGATTGTGTGAAAAGTCTCGGAAATTCTTTACCCTCCTGGTTAATAAGAATTAAGAATTTGTATAAGCTGTTGATCATTTAACATTGAAATCTATGGACAAATAATTGGTAGATTAAGTCCTGATGTTTAGAAATTAATCCTGTTCCATTCAATAAATATAATGATGGTATGTTTCTTTACAGTAAAAATAAAGAAGGAATTATCTGAAGACATGTTAAATTATTATAATAATATAACCAAGGCTTTACTTAGCAGTGAAGCAGATGTACGAAAGGTATTAAAGCTTTCAATACTTCATATAGTTATTTCTTTACTGTCCGTTACAAGCTATCTCCCTGAATAATTTACTATGAATAATTGTATTTCACAAGTAGATCCATCCATTGTGGCATCCACTGTGTGCTGCGGGCAATTAAATTCAAATCTGATACCATTAATGATGTACAATGTCTATTGATATGCAGTTTAATTTGAGCATTAATTGATGTAGAATTGTACTCTCTTTTTTAGTATTATTTAAAATTATTTTTTCAGGTAGCCTTAGATGACATAAGAAAAAATCCAAATATAGTGCCTTTACTGTCTTATTTTGTTAATTATGTTTGTTATGGGGTAAGTTTATGTATGATCAAAGTTAGATAATTACTGATAATTTCCAGTATGAAAAATGTTTAATTTTGCGACACATAAGAATGGATTCCTACAAGCAGATGAAGTGTAAGCAGAATTCGGGTGTAATCAAACACAGAAGCTAGTTTCCGATATGGCGTTTGATCAAGATAGTAACATTTTAAGTAATGCATACCTTTTTCTTGAAGTTTTCATTTGTTCTTGAATGAAACATTCTTGGTAGTATTGAGATAATTCCACCTATTATATTCAAGAATGTGTTTCCATGAGTTTACAATAATGAATAGAGTTATTTCCCTTGAAATATGATGGAAACAAATCAGTATGCAATATGCTAGTCTCGGTCATTCAGAACCCCCTGGTCTTCAACATAGGGAGGGTCTGGGTCCGTTGTCAGTTTTTGACGAAAATTACTGGGTAATCTACCACATAAAAAAACAAACTCCCAGTTACACATGGGCAATGGAATCTTTTGGTTAAAGTCTCGAAATATATCCCACAATTCACTAATATTCGTAGAATATTTGTTTGGATGATAGGGACTAGCAATATGCTCGCCTGCCTATCAGTATTGTGTATATTAATGATCTGATGTTCAAGGCTTCACAGTTGGACAGATGTCTTGGACAGTATTAGTAGCTTCCAAAAGCAACTTTGCTTGTAACATGTAAAAGGACAAATTTTGGTAAAAGTATGCTTACTGTGTAAAAATCTCCAGTTTTTCATGAAATGATAACATGTAAATTGACGATGACAATCCCACAATACACCCAATTAATATAATATTTATATTGTGTTACAGGTAAAGACAGTGAGTTATGACATCACCAAGTTAACTATATTATTACATACAATTAAATCATTAATCAACAATCCTAGCCTAGATCTGACTCCTCATCCTTATGTAAGTATACTATATAACATACAGTAAGAGCAAATAATATTATTCATTAAACAAATATGATCATACTATTTGGACCAGTAACCAAGCATAACGCCACTACTGATCAAACTAATACTAGCATACCATGATATGAGTATGACTTCATCGCAGTTGTCTTGGAATTGTTACATGATATCAAAGATCTTCAATTGATGCACCAAGGAATTGGCATGCCAAGATTGAGGACGATCTCACTTCAATTGGCAAAACTTTAAGGCCCAGTGCATAATGTAAGAATTATCATTTCCTTTCAATTTTATAATAACATTAAAAGTCAGCTCTAGTTGAGTCACAGTGTCTCAATGAGTAGGACATTAGCTCACTAACATGGAAGTTCCATGTTCGATCCCAACATTGGTTGAGAAAGTTGATCAGGATTTTGCGACCTGGTTCCACCTTGTCACGGGTGCAGGACAGATAACAATGTATAGTCAAAGAAAAAACGAGGTCCCGTGTACACAATGGATTGGAATACATGTGAAAAATCCCTTGTCTGTTGGAATTTGATACACTGTAGTTCTGCTGTATGGCATATGCCAGCCTTCATTTACCAGTCGGAGCAGAAATGTAGAACATTAAACCTCATTTCATTTACAACTCCTTCTATATTTGTAAAAAATATTTGTAAATGCTATATTTCAGTTAAATTTATTAGTTCAAGCTGTTATGTATAATTTAACAGAACCAGTAGCTGCCTCCTTTAATAACCAGAATGATCATTGGTCATTGAGAGATTATGCTTCTAGATTATTAGGAGAAATAGTGCTGTAAGTTGTTTATGTTTTCCGATCTGGTTTTATACGTCCAGATTGAAATGTGGTTGTATGATATCGTCACACTGTCCAGCATTTACAAGAGGCAAATGTAATTGCCATATCGACTTTAAATAATACAATGTTTAAGAGATATGATGAAGCCTATCGTGTAAATGCTCCCATTATGTTCAACAATTATATCCTCTTTTTAACATACTTAGTCCTGTATTCTGAAGACTTGTCACACTACCTTCAAGATCTACATACTCCAATGACACATCCCAGTTAGAACTATCAGATCCCAGAATGACAATTTACTAGTCCAACCAAAAATCAAATATGAATATAAAATAATTTTTGGGCTAGAAAGGGA
Organism: Patella depressa; assembly: GCA_948474765.1. Lineage (NCBI taxonomy): Eukaryota > Metazoa > Mollusca > Gastropoda > Patellidae > Patella > Patella depressa. The sequence goes on from OX419719.1 coordinate 56,251,721, forward strand.
ATAATTTTGTAAATTGAAAGACAATTTGAATTTTACAAAATTTTCTTCAAGAGGTGATGGTTCTGGAAGATAACAAGTATCAGCATCAAGTTTCACATGTATTAGTGGTTTTATTGCTATTAAAGCCACTCAACCATGAATAAATGTTTTAGTCATATATCAGATTTTTCTTTCTGATCACTGAAAATGTAGTTGACTACATCCACTTTCAAGTTATTAAATCAAATTCGTAGTCCATCCAAATAGTTTGTCTATAACCAGTGAATGTCCCTAGTGAATACCTGAGAAATTATTCAACATGACTATAAGTAACCACCAGAAAGTGATGGGGCAACTCAAATCCATTAGAATTAAATTGAGATTAAGATACCATATACGTCTATTTTGAAATCTACTTCAAGATGGCATGTCTTAAGAGGGTCAAAAATAAAAACAGTTTAAATATTTTTTTGTTTTTATTTTTAAATTCTGATGTATTTGACTTGTGTCAGGTATACACAATTTACCTCATTTTGTACTAAAATTTGATCTTAGATAATATTTGTACTTGCCATAAAATGTAATTGAAATGTAATTACCTATTACGTGGTTTTTTGAATTAAGTTAATTACATTTCCATTATTTCATTTTTATAACATGTAACTTCAAAACATGTAATGATTACATTCCATTACCATTACTGCAGCCCTGTGATCATGGACTCTTTGATCATGATTTCGTTATTACTGCGTGAATGCAATAGATTATAGACTCTTTTAATTATTTACACAACACAAAAGAACCCCATCATCAATAATTTGTATGGACATCATTTTGTAATGTATTGAATAATTTATATGTTATATAATACCTGGTCATTAAATTCTCACTGCTCTATTTACACATATTTATTTATTTTTACAGAAAGTGGAGTAACCCCTTAAATCATTTATTATATAATACTGTCAAAGAATTAAAAGATGTACTGTTTGATTTAAACAAGCCTTTCTGTTCCCACTATGGTGCTATAATGGGTTTAATAGCCCTCGGAAATAAGGTAATTATACTATAAATAGAACAGTAATTATTGCATGGAATTCTACATTATCCATCTTTAATTGATCATCAATGTCAGATGTAAATTTTTTATAATCGTTCCCTTTATTTGGTTTTTATACGCCCACATGTTTATGTGGACGTATAGTGTCGTCCCTCCACTTGTCCATCTACAATGTGTTTGTGATTGCTCTACAGGTCACATTGTTATCCAAATTTGACAAAACCTGAAACATATGTTTATATCCGAACGATATTGGCATGTATCGAACCATTGTATGGCCCCTCATTGTAGGAAAACTCACCATCACACCCTAATGTCAATCGAGTTTGAATTTTGTGAAAATTGGACTGAAATGGCCGCTCCACATGCACAAATAGTGTAAACTCATTTAATACTAAGATTGTGGATCCTCTAGAGGTTACAATTTTCATTTGATTTTGATGAAACTTAAAGTGTACATGTATGTGGTGTAATCCTTTCAATATTTGTGCTAATCGGACTCTAACTTCCTGGATTATAACCCTTTATTGTACGAAACATTGCTTTTCTGTTTAACTTGTTCTCGGGCCATTTCTTGCAAAATGTGGGCGTATCTTACATGGCAACTGCTTGTTACTGGGTATATCTTTTGACCTCCTTTGTATTTTTGGAAAATATGAAATTTCTCACATCTTAATCCATGCTAATATAATATGGACTCAAAATTGATAATTCAACATTTAGATAAGAAAAGTAAATCAGTATATCTATTCTAAAATATGCTACTTGGATTCAATCGGATTAAAAACTATCCCATCTTGTAAACATATTGGTGGGATTGTTTACATAGGGAAAAGCATGGATTGGTGGAATTTTGCTTCATCATCTTTGTTTGAAGCATTGGCTGATATTCCTTACAAGCCTTGAAATATTTACTAATATTCACCTTGATATCATGTCAGACTGAACTTATTTTAGATTTTCATACGCACAATTACTTTTGTAGGCTATATTAATATTATACCCAAAAACTGTAAATTTACTGTGTTTAATCTTCATACTGATTCCATATTTTTTGGGGTATAAGTCATGATTGAAGTCGATACTTATTTCAGTAGAAGTTGGGCCTTCGTCTTAAACTGTTTACATTACAAATTTTAATCGTGCCAGGCATGGTACTTGGCACGGCACAGTTAAATTTTTTTGTAGTATAAACAAGGCCAACATAAGTGTACCATACTACATGTAAGTACCAAGCTTATTTGACCCACTGAAGTGAGGTGGTCTCATCACGGTGCCAGGCATGGCATGGTTAAATTTTCGTAGTGTAAACGCTGTCCAGTCTGAGAATGGTTATCAGTACAGATTACTGTGCATGCGCCAATGAACCATGTCATTTTTTCCTCCATATATATTCCACATTGATTTAAAGTTCCAATAGCATTTTTTTAAGTTATATTTTTAAAATGTATTAAAACAAAGCCCTAAAATAGATTGAACCTATAAACAGTCCTACCTTGTTAAAGAATAATCCCATTAATCCTATAATTCACTATTGCCAGTTGAGAAATTGGCAAAAATATCATTTTCAACTTCAAATTCAAACGTTTGAAGATGGCCGTCCATGGAGAGGAATGGGAAAACAAGGGAGGTAATTGAGTAACTATTTCCTCAATCAGCCTGTGTCACCCTTTCTAATGCCCCAACAATTTTGCCCATGATCGTATAATAGTGAGTTGACACCCTTTTGAGCAAAAGACATAGAAATAATTATGCTTTGACTTTCTTAGAAAATATGAAATTGGAACTTTAAAGATGAAGATAGAAAAATTACAGCCGAAAAAAATAAGTTAAATTATCACATTTGTAGTCATATGGTAAATAATTAAAAACATAACCCCATTCAAAACATAATCATAAATAAATATTTCTTTCAATATTATTCATTTGTTCATTTTGTTTATGTCATATGCTTGTCATTGATATCTGATATGCATTAAATGTATACACCCTTTTTAAGGTCATCAGGCAAGGAAGCCTATTGACTTTCAAGGAAGGAAGCTTATTGACTTTCAACAATTGCTGGTAATTACTGCCAGAGTTATAGCTCTTGATCACTTTAAAAAAACCTTCACTCGGCAAACCTTGGCCGATTCCGTAACCTACGGAACCTACATCTAACCTCGGCTGTATGACGAATTCCGCCATATTGGAACTACTTTAAAGGTCCGGGATGAAACATGGCTGCGCCCATACCGAACACAAATTGGCAACCTATTTGGCTAGCGACCTATTCGACCGATCCAGCTGTAAGATAATGACGAAATTACACTTCTATTCTGAGCTAAAGGAATGGATAAAAAATAATATATTCTACTTTCATTTAATAGACATAACATTGGATTTTATTGGTTGATAAATAGATGAGTTAAGGCGACTGTTATCTTTATTCTAAATAGGTTTCCAACGAACAGGTTGCAGCTCGATCGGTCGAATAGGTCGCTAGCCGAATAGGTTCCCAATATGTGTAATAGCTTCAAGTTTTTCTGTTAAATTAAACCGGTAGCCGCATCGCAAATGTATGGGCGTAGGTACATATCACTTACTGTCATACAGCCGAGACTAGATGTAGTTTACGGAATCTGTCGAGATTTGCTGAGTGAAAAACCTTGTGAATGCTTTAGAGACCATTGTTATCATCTGACGAACAAGTATATGGATTTTCAGTGATTCTTGATAACTTGAACAGCTAAATTCATTTTTTTTTTTACAAAAATCACAGCCAAACAATGGTGTCGAGGCGAAAGGCAATTCGATCTGTCTTAAGGGGTCAATTTGACCGGATATGTCTGTACGGGCGCTTATTTCAGGCCATGATTACCGATTTTAGTTTGCAAATCAAGCTAAGAGAATTTAAAAGTTGAGGTGGTAGAGTTAAAAGGATTTCTGGCAACTATTATTAAAAAGGTGCTAGTCTTAATCGTTATATATTAGGCAAGAAGGATAGACAAATAATAAATTATTCATTTGCTATTTTAAGTGAAATGGTAGAATATTTAGAGTGTCTAAATGAATATTTGATGATATATCAGCTAATAGACAAAGACAGCTGTAATTATTCTCTGTCCTCTGTGTGCCTTTGTTTATTGACGTGTTGCTAGTGATGACAAAAGTCAATGATATGATACTGCCAGGAATAAAAAATAAGTAGTTCTTTTAGAAATGTCAGTGGTTCTAATGATATAAGTATTAATAATTAATGATTAGCAATTTGTTATATTAGCTAAAAAAAAGTACAAATAAGTTAGTCATGAGGCAAAACAGTGTTAGGTTAGTCATGCAAAACTTTTTATACACTTTTAGAGTTAGGACACTTGTGTCACTTTTGTAGAACCTTGTGAATGCTGTAATGACAAAATCTATCATTCGATCTGTATTAAAGTTATATGCATATTTTAAATTAGTAAAATGAAGAAGCTTATTGAAATTCAGCAATTTCTGTTAATTGCTTTTACAGTTATGGCCCTTATTTCATTTTGTAACATCTTGTGGATGTTTACACAATGTACACACCAAGAAAATAATATCAGTTTTCTGGCTGGATGGTCGGTAAACCTTAAAATATGAAAATATATAAGTTTTACTTTAATTAGGACATATAAAGTCATTTTAAATCTACTCATTAACTACATCAAACATAAAAAGCCAGTTAAATTTTTAAGGGCAAATAGAAAAAATATATTATTTTGTGAGTCTCCTGTGGATTTTGTGGTTCTAAGTAGTAGCTTGTTCAGCTTATACCCAAGTCTGAAATATATTTCATGTGCTATTGCTATATTTATTTTGTGTGTTTAAGCCGATTGCAAGCAATGGGACATTACAAAAACTGAACAAATATTTTTATTTTCTTGTCTGTAGACAACGAACATGGTAACGCAGGCTAACAAATGTTTTAGGTCGAACAATACACTACCTCCCAATTACGTATGTATATTAACGTATGCCATTGCTACCGCCACATAAAGTAGCATAATATACATACCACATCAAATTTGAATGTCATCTGATATGTATGTGATCGCTGATTGGTGCTGGGTGAAAAAAAATGTTCTGCTTCAACGCAGATGACGAACGAGTTCCAAATATCTTACAGATTTAATTTCAGGAACATTTTTTGAGGACATTTTTTTTATTGACGACGCAGACAGAGAACAAATTGATCAGAACAATGTTTTTATGAATGTTCTGCTAAAATGTTCCATCATCTGCATTCAGCTTCAAATTAGAACCACCTGAGTTCAAACTAATTTGATCCACTGTTCCAGTGTTTGTTGATCATAATAAAATAACTCAACAAATTCTAAACACAATTACTTCAATGGTTTTTAGTAATTCAGGTGGAAATGCAGACATGGAGACAATTCTATGGAATACAATTGCTCTTATTACTGATTGCCTCTCTGATTTTATCAAGCATTTACTTGTATATCTCAACTAATTATCTAGATTAACACAGCTTTGTCTCTTAATCGGATCATGCTACAGTGAATCTTACTCTTTTATTACTTGTATATCTGTTATATCGGTTTCCTCCCACTGCTAAAGACCCCTACGCGTAAGGGAATTATTGAAATAAAATTAAACCATATGTTTGTCCCAAAATAACCTAGTTTGTGTCGATTGGCGTTAAACCCCATTTCTCTCTCTCTCTACTTGTATATCAATGAAGTTAGGGAGGAGTTTCATATATTTTAACAGCAGTTGTAGCCCAAAATGGTTGTACCATAATGACATAAATATTTAAGCACCGTCAGAGCGTTTTCATTTTAAAACCCTTTATAAATTTCTCACAGCTGAGTTATCTCTCATGGTTTAGATGGTACCCCATAACGTTATATAATAATTGTTAAAGAACAAATAGATAATTTCATCCGTTTGTCTGTGTTACTGTCATACACATGTAGAAAACTTCCCCGCTTTAACTCCAAAAAGGCGTGGTCTTTATTGTAATTGTTGCATTTTATGATTTTTAAAAAAATCTCATCATGAAGATGATAAATACCGATGTGTTTAAAAAAAGCAATACTTTGAATATATTATATTTAGAGACAGAAAAGTCAGTACATGTAGGTTACCATAAGTCTTCAGAATGGTTTCTGTTTTATAATTTATAAGCATGTAAAGACATTTTTTTAAAATACAATAGACTCTTTGTACTCTGTTTTTCTCTGTAGTAGAATGCTTCATTTAACTTCATATACCCCAGAGACCTTCACTTGTAGAATTTTTCATTTTTCTTGAAATGGCATTCCATTACATGAATAGTATATTATCCTTGTCGTTAGAAAAACATACTTTGGAACTAACCTGAATTCTCAAATGAGAATTGAAAGTTCTAAAAAAATAGGAAACATCTTGCATTTGTGAGAGCTTTTTTCCCTGAAGCCATGTTTTCTTAGAATTAATGGTTTGGGGAGAGTGAACATGAAAATAATTTTCAAAATCTTATTGTCATAGAACCATTTGCACTTTTGATTGATGTGACACTATTCTGCCCATGTGGATCTCACTATTCAGATCTGTTCAAATAACATGTATGTTACAGTCCCCATAGATTATTGAATTTATAAATTTTTTGACTTCTTCAAAAACATTTGATCCATTCCAATCTTTTTTGCTTCCTTCATATAATATTTAGTGGATTCAAATCAAATTTGCTAAACATGGCTCACACTCACTCAAAATACCTTTTGTAACTAAATTATCCCCAAAATATCAAGATAAAGACTACAATTTTTATATGCCCACATGGAAATGTGGACGTATATTGCCATCCGGCCGGCCATTGTCCACAATTTCTAGTGAACGCACTAGAGGCTAAAGTTAATATCCGATTGACTGTAAATTTACACACATTGTTTAAGGTCATGAGACAAAGAAGCCTATTGATTGTCAGCGATATCCGATAATTATTACCAGAGTTATGACCCTTGATCACTTTGAAAAATCTTGTTAAAGCTGTAGAGGCTAAAGTTAATATCCGATTGACTTTAAATTTATACACAGTGTTTAAGTTCATGAAAAAAAGACATCTATCGATTTTCAGCGATTTCAGATAATTACTGCCAGAGTTATGACCCTTGATCTCTTTAAAAAAATCTTGTGAACTCTGTAGAGGCCAAAGTTAATATCCGATTCACTTTAAAGTTATATAGTGTTGTAGGTCATGAGATGAAGAAGCCTATTTCCGGTGATTTCCGATAATTAGTGGCAGAGTTATGACCAATGATCACTTTGAAAAATCTTATGGACGCTCTAGAGGCTAAAGGTAATATCCGATTGACTTTAAATTTATATACAGTGTTTAAGGTCATGAGGCGAAGAATCCTATTGATTTTCTGATAATTACTGCCAGAGTTATGGCCCTTGATCACTTCAAAAAACCTTGTGGACACTGTAGAGGCCAAAGTTAATATCCGATTGACTTTAAATTTATATACAGTGTTTTAGGTCATGAGACGAAGAAGCCTAATGATTTTCAGCGATTTCCGATATATAGTGCCAGAGTTATCTCCCTTGATCAGTTTGAAAAATGATTTAGCTGCAGTGGGCTTATGTTTCATTGCCTGGCAACCTATCTTTTATTTTGCCAATTGAAAAAATTATTAATTTCTTTTTCAAATATTTTAAAAGAAAATTAAAAAAATCATTTTGGTAGAATACACATCGAAACTAAACACTGTAATGTTTGGTGTATTTTGATAGTAATGTTTTGCACATGTATTATTCAACCAATTGATAACTGAAAATGATCTGTTTAGATTACTATTAAAAAAAATTATCTCTTGATGATAACAAAGGGATAAATAATGAAAACGTTAATACATTTGCTTTAATTTTTCCTGGTAATGCATTGTACCGGTATGTGCTTATTTTCAACCAAATGATAACTAAGAATTTATTTAAACATTGTTAAATATTTGTTTAACATTATCAACTAAATGGTAACAAGTATGTTATACTTTTTTTAAACCTTATATCAATTTTGTTAATGGGAACCACAGTGGCTGAGCAGTTGCACCAAGAATAACTTTTCAGGATTTTTCGAGCAGGTTCTCACTTGAAAATATACTTAGTTATTAGAATTGTACAAAAAGCAAGATGTAATTGTACCCCATTACTAATCCTAATTAGGGATTAATTTTTCTTTTTTAATCACTTAAATCAAATCTTTGGACCGACTCTGTACAACAGCCATATTCTTTTTATCTCCTAGTCTTCAGATTAAAGACAATAATCAATTGTTGTTTCACAGATCATTTCTGAAGAGGATACTCAGGATAGCCAACCATCAGTCAATGATCATCACAGTCCTACATAAAAACTTTAAAGCATATGTACATGTTGATAGTTTGTTAGATTTTAGAACAGAAGTTGTCTATTATATTTTTCAGACAATTGAAGAAATCCTCCTACCAAATTTATCAACATTCTGGTCACATTTAAATGTAGCAATGGAGGATATATCTATACGTAATGCTCTAGTAAGGTCAGATGCATACAAGGTTTATGGTGCTCTGCTGGTAAGAAACATTATTTTTGGCACATTTCATCTCCTTGCCTGGCAAATTGTATGAAATGTCTGATCACTTTATTAGCTTTCTGTGGCTTATGGTTGACAGCAAAAGGATAACCTCTTCAAATATGTATCATACAGCATTTGCAAAAGTTTTATCCTGGAAGCTGTGTCCAAAACACTGTTGGATTCTGGGGGGGATTGGATAAACTCCATTTCATTTCCGAATTTGTATTATCCTACTATAATTATAATATTTGAATATTTTTTTTTTTCAGCTGGCAGCAGAGTTGTTATTGAAGAATCGATTTGAAGAATTTAAAAAGGAACATGATATTGGTGCCAATAGTGACAATAGTAATGAGGCAAAAACAGTGAACATTAACAACAGCAGTAGTGGTTTTATTTTTGGAGGAGCAAATGTTGTTGTTAAATCTCCCCAAGAATTATATCAAGAACTGTATGAATATTTTGGAGATAGTTTAACCGTGCGAGTAGATAAAACGGCAGAGATTAATTTCAAAGAAATCTTCCCTCCGTTGAAGGACGATGTGTTAGTAAGTTTATCCGATGCTGATGGAGCAAAAAGTGGAGAGGCACTTCTGGAAGAATTCATGGAACAAGTGCGCGTGCAAGAAATATTGGATCGCGAGAAAAAAATACAGGAGGAGAAAGAAAGAATAATCAGAGAAAAAATGGAAGCCAAACAAAGAATAGTTCAGCAGCAAAGAGACGCAGAGGAGAAAAAACGACGTCAAATTCAGGAACTTCTGAAACAAAAACAAGAGGAGGAGTTAGCCAAACAAAGATGGGAAGAAGAAATGAAAAAACGTGAAGAGGCTGTACGAAAGGAAAGAGAGAAACGAAGAAGAATAGAGAGAAGAAAGCGAGAGGAAGAAAGGCGTAGATTAGAAGAAGAAAGGAGAAGAGAAGAATTAATGGTTACCTCACGCGTTCCACGTCGTGAAGCTAGTCTCGTAGTAAATTATAAAGAAGATGATGATGATATTGATGTAGAAGCAGATGATGATAGTGACTATGTTCCTGATCGTCCAGTAGTGATAGAACGTAAATCTGATCATTCTGATAACACCGATGAATATAATTCGGATAAAGGATATAATCCACCGCCACCACCCTATCCTGGTCCGTCCCAGGAAAGCGTAGCTTTAACCAGTACCATTACAAACCCTGGTGGTGGCATCAAAATAAAAATTAAACGACAGCCGACGCTCAAATCCTACGACATGGAGGGATCGTCATCTTTGAGTGAACGAACTCCAGAAAGAAAAGAGAAGGAAACAAAAGACAAACAAAAACGAAAGCGAAAATCCTCTCAAAAATCGTTTGATCCTTTCGAATTTGGGGAAAAATCTGACACTGATGATTACGCTAGCGTATATCGTCCTCCACTGGCAGGTTTTGTTCCGCAGTATTATTCACCAGGGACAGGGGAAAGTAGTGGTTCAGATAATTCTTTTAGAAAATCCAAATTAACTCTCAAGTTAAAAGTGCCATCTAAAGACTCCACACCTGAATAATTAAAAGAGATTTGGCGTGGCACAAAACTTTCAATTCTGCTGGGATTAATTTGATTAATTTTGATGATTAAATAATTCTTTAAGACAAAATGTCTCAAAGTGGAAATGACATCTCGGCTGATTTTAAAGCATTATGTTATATGTACAAAAGGAATTTTTTCTGACAGTTAAGGAAATATTTTGATAGCCTTTTTGACTGTTACGTCTAGGTTGTTTTATGTACATGTATTGTTTGTGTATATTTAAACTGTATATTTGTTTGTATATATAAAAAGAAAAGGACTATGAATTTTTAATGATGTTGTTAAATGGTTGTTGTCTTTTATCTACATCCCTCTACAGAGATCTGGTTATGTGCATTATCATCATAATTCAACAAAGGCTGATGTCAGCAACATCAAGAGCCATCCATGATAGTTCTATTCTTTGATATTTGATTAAAGATAGATTATGGGAGATTAGATAACGAGTTGGCAGTTCTCACTATAATTAGTATAATAGTTAAAAAGTAGCTAATGTAAAGGCAGTTTGCTGAAAATTTCAGTCAAATTGATCCACTATGAACCGATTACTAAGCGAATGAAAGTTTCCCCCCCCCCCCCGAACAACAAAATTTATAATCTGCGGATGATTTCGCTGCTGTGGGTGTATGTTTCGTTATCTGACAACCTATCATTTGAGTATTGATTGAATTCGGGACCTATAAATTAACTTAGCATTTTCAAGATATTAAAAAGATTATTATTATAAAATTATGGCCTCGGTAAATAGTAATTTTTATAAAATAAATAGATTTGTTCTTGAAATACAACAGTTCAACATAAATGGTTTTAATGTAATTTAGTAATTGAACTGGAAATAAACAGGACAAACAGTGATTGATATTGACTTCACTGGAAATAAACAGTAATTATATTCCTTCATATTTTGTCCCGTGTAAAAAAAACCAAAAACAAGCCAACAGTGAGGCTGATGTCCCCCGCCGAAATCCCAAAATAAATAGATGACACATATTAATTAATCGCACATTTATTTTTATACGCCCACATTTTCATGTGGACGTATATTGTCGTCGCCCCTGTTCGTCCGTCCGTCCGTCCGTCCACAATTGTTTGTGAACAGTCTACAGGTCACAATTTTTATACGCCCACATTTTCATGTGGACGTATATTGTCGTCGCCCCTGTTCGTCCGTCCGTCCGGACGTCCGTCCGTCCACAATTGTTTGTGAACAGTCTACAGGTCACAATTTTTATCCGATTTCAATGAAACTTAAAATATAGGTTTATCACCCTAAGATCTCGGTTCCTTTCGATATTGGCATGTATCGGACCGTAACTTCATGGGTTATGGCCCCTGATTGTACGAAAAGTCACGTTTTTTAGCTTGTGAACAGTGTAGAGGTCACAATTTTGAACCGATTTGGATGAAACTTGAAATGCATGTTTATAACCCAAAGATCTTGGTTCCTTTCGATATTTGCGCCAATCGGATCGTAACTTCCTGAATTATGACCCCTGATTGTCCGAAAAATCGCCCTTTTTTAGCTTGTGGTCCCTCTGGAGGTCAAAATTGTTATCCGATTTAAAAAACCGTTTGATTATATCACCGTTCCATGGTTATGAAGGTTGAGTTCGAATTTCGTGAAAATCGGACCAAAATTGACGGACAAAGTGGCCGCCATTTGTACGCGAATAGTGTGAAAATATGTTATATCAAGGTTGTGAACAGTGTAGAGGTCACAATTTTGAACCGATTTGGATGAAACTCGAAATGCATGTTTATAACCCAAAGATCTTGGTTCCTTTCGATATTTGCGCCAATCGGATCGTAACTTCCTGAATTATGGCCCCTGATTGTCCGAAAAATCGCCCTTTTTAGCTTGTGGTACCTCTGGAGGTCAAAATTGTTATCCGATTTAAAAAAACGTTTGATTATATCACCGTTCTATGGTTATGAAGGTTGAATTCGAATTTCGTGAAAATCGGACCAAAATTGACGGACAAAATGGCCGCCATTTGTACGCGAATAGTGTGAAAATATGTTATATCAAGGTTGTGGACCTTATAGAGGTCACAATTTTGAACCGATTTGGATGAAACTTGACATGTATGTTTATAACCTTTCGATATTTGCGCCCATCGGTTCGTAACTTCCTGAATTATGGCCCCTGATTGTCCGAAAAATCGCCCTTTTTAGCTTGTGGTCCCTCTGGAGGTCAAAATTGTTATCCGATTTAAAAAAACGTTTGATTATATTACCGTTCCATGGTTATGAAGGTTGAATTCGAATTTCGTGAAAATCGGACCAAAATTGATGGACAAAATGGCCGCCGTTTGTACGCGAATAGTGTGAAAATATGTTATATCAATGTTGTGGACCTTATAGAGGTCACAATTTTGATGAAACTTGACATGTATGTTTATAACCCAAAGATCTTGGTTCCTTTCGATATTTGCGCCAATCGGATCGTAACTTCCTGAATTATGGTCCCTGATTGTCCGAAAAATCGCCCTTTTTTAGCTTGTGGTCCCTCTGGAGGTCAAAATTGTTATCCGATTTAAAAAACCGTTTGATTATATCACCGTTCCATGGTTATGAAGGTTGAGTTCGAATTTCGTGAAAATCGGACCAAAATTGACGGACAAAGTGGCCGTCGTTTGTACGCGAATAGTGTGAAAATATGTTATATCAAGGTTGTGGACCTTATAGAGGTCACAATTTTGAACCAATTTTGATGAAACTTGACATGTATGTTTATAACCCAAAGATCTTGGTTCCTTTCGATATTTGCGCCCATCGAATCGTAACTTCCTGAATTATGGCCCCTGATTGTCCAAACAAATCGCCCTTTTCAGCTTGTTGTGCCTCTGGAGGTCACAATTATTATCTGATTTATAAAAAAAATGTTTGATTATAAAAACTAAACAAATTCTAATGATTTTCTGATAATTCCTTAATATGCGACAACTCTTGTTGACTGCCCGGACGATTTGGCTGCTGTGTGGGCGTATGTTTCGTTGCCTGGCAACCTATTTTTATCCGATTTCAATGAAACTTAAAATATAGGTTTATCACCCTAAGATCTCGGTTCCTTTCGATATTGGCATGTATCGGACCGTAACTTCATGGGTTATGGCCCCTGATTGTACGAAAAATCACGTTTTTTAGCTTGTGAACAGTGCAGAGGTCACAATTTTGAACCGATTTGGATGAAACTCGAAATGCATGTTTATAACCCAAAGATCTTGGTTCCTTTCGATATTTGCGCCAATCGGATCGTAACTTCCTGAATTATGGCCCCTGATTGTCCGAAAAATCGCCCTTTTTAGCTTGTGGTACCTCTGGAGGTCAAAATTGTTATTCGATTTAAAAAAACGTTTGATTATATCACCGTTCCATGGTTATGAAGGTTGAGTTCGAATTTCGTCAAAATCGGACCAAAATTGACGGACAAAATGGCCGCAATTTGTACGCGAATAGTGTGAAAATATGTTATGTCAAGGTTGTGAACAGTGTAGAGGTCACAATTTTGAACCGATTTGGATGAAACTTGAAATGCATGTTTAAAACCCAAAGATCTTGGTTCCTTTCGATATTTGCGCCAATCGGATCGTAACTTCCTGAATTATGTCCCCTGATTGTCCGAAAAATCACACTTTTTAGCTTGTGGTCCCTCTGGAGGTCAAAATTGTTATCCGATTTAAAAAAAACGTTTGATTATATCACCGTTCCATGGTTATGAAGGTTGAGTTCAAATTTTGTGAAAATTGGACCAAAATTGACAGACAAAATGGCCGCCATTTGTACGCGAATAGTGTGAAAATATGTTATAACAAGGTTGTGGACCTTATAGAGGTCACAATTTTGAACCGATTTGGATGAAACTTGACATGTATGTTTATAACGGAAAGATCTTGGTTCCTTTCTATATTTGCGCCCATCGGATCGTAACTTCCTGAATTATGGCCCCTGATTGTCCGAAAAATTGCCCTTTTTAGCTTGTGGTCCCTCTGGAGGTCAAAATTATTATCCGATTTAAAAAAACGTTTGACTATATCACCGTTACATGGTAATGAAGAGAGAGTTTGAATTACGTGAAAATCCGACTAGAATTGACGGACAAAATGGCCGCCGTTTGTACACGAATAGTGTGAAAATATGTTATATCAAGGTTGTGGACCCCATAGAGGTCACAATTTTGAATTGATTTTGATGAAACTTGACATGTATGTTTATAACCCAAAGATCTTGGTTCCTTTCGATATTTGCGCCCATCGGATCATAACTTCCTGAATTATGGCCCCTGATTGTCCGAAAAATTGCCCTTTTTAGCTTGTGGTCCCTCTGGAGGTGAAAATTATTATCCGATTTAAAAAAACGTTTGACTATATCACCGTTACATGGTAATGAGGAGAGAGTTTGAATTACGTGAAAATCGGACTAGAATTGACGGACAAAATGGCCGCTGTTTGTACACGAATAGTGTGAAAATATGTTATATCAAGGTTGTGGACCCTATAGAGGTCACAATTTTGAATCGATTTTGATGAAACTTGACATGTATGTTTATAACCCAAAGATCTTGGTTCCTTTCGATACTTGCGCCCATCGGGTCATTACTTCCTGAATTATGTCCCCTGATTGTACGAAAAATCTCCCTTTTTAGCTTGTTAAAATTGTGCCCCTGATTGTCCGAAAAATTGCCCTTTTTAGCTTGTGGTCCCTCTGGAGGTCAAAATTATTATCCGATTTAAAAAAACGTTTGACTATATCACCGTTACATGGTAATGAAGAGAGAGTTTGAATTACGTGAAAATCTGACTAGAATTGACGGACAAAATGGCCGCCGTTTGTACACGAATAGTGTGAAAATATGTTATATCAAGGTTGTGGACCCCATAGAGGTCACAATTTTGAATTGATTTTGATGAAACTTGACATGTATGTTTATAACCCAAAGATCTTGGTTCCTTTCGATATTTGCGCCCATCGGATCGTAACTTCCTGAATTATGGCCCCTGATTGTCCAAAAAATTGCCCTTTTTAGCTTGTGGTCCCTCTGGAGGTGAAAATTATTATCCGATTTAAAAAAACGTTTGACTATATCACCGTTCTATGGTTATGAAGGTTGAATTCGAATTTCGTGAAAATCGGACCAAAATTGACGGACAAAATGGCCGCCGTTTGTACACGAATAGTGTGAAAATATGTTATATCAAGGTTGTGGACCCTATAGAGGTCACAATTTTGAATCGATTTTGATGAAACTTGACATGTATGTTTATAACCCAAAGATCTTGGTTCCTTTCGATATTTGCGCCCATCGGGTCATTACTTCCTGAATTATGTCCCCTGATTGTACGAAAAATCACCCTTTTTAGCTTGTTGTGCCTCTGGAGGTCACAATTATTATCTGATTTAAAAAAAAAAAACGTTCGATTATAAAAACCAAACAAATTCTAATGATTTTCTGATAATTCCTTAATATGCGACAACTCTTATTGACTGCCCGGACGATTTTCAAACGTATCGAGCAATCAAACTGTACACGAAGTGTCATCTAAAAGTGTTTTATAAAGAAAAATGCTAAAGCCGACGAGAAAAATGAAAATGTACCCTAGTTAGGGGGACCCTAAAGGCAGACAAAAGGGCCCCCAGACTTGACAAAAGGTCCCCTCTGGCCAAGGGAAAGGGCCCTTGTGTCCGAGTCAATTGTTTCTATACACTGTTACTGTCGAATCCATTACTGAATGAGAATGCAGTCATTGTATTGGCATAAAAATCATCAATCAAGATGAACCTAAGTTATCTTGTCCCAAAGTATCAACCAATCAAATTGCTTATCTCTGCCTACCCTAAGAAGAAAATGCTCATCTTCGAACTCCATCAAGGCATTTTGACCTAATAAGCATACACACCAACATTGAACATTATAACTCAATTCGAAGGAGAGTTAATGTGTTCCAAAGTCTCGGCAAATCAAATTGCTTATTGCTCTGCTTACCCCTAGCAGAAAATGCTCATTATCGATCTTAGTCAAGGTATTACTGTAATGAAACTATACACCAAGTTTCATCACTCTCACTTAATTAGAACTAAAGTTATCGTGTCCCAAAGCATCAACCAATCAAATTGCTTATCTCTGCTTACCCTAAGAGGAAAATGCTCATCTTCGAACTCCATCAAGGCATTGACATAATAAGCATATACACCAAGCTTGGACATTTTAACTCAATTAGAAGGAGAGTTATTGTGTTCCAAAGTCTCAACCAATCAAATTGCTTATTGCTCTGCTTACCCTGAGCAGAAAATCACTCTCACTTAATTAGAGCTAAAGTTATCATGTCCCAAAGCATCAACCAATCAAATTGCTTATCGCTCTGCTTACCCTGAGCAGAAAATGCTCATTATCGATCTTAGTCAAGGTATTACTGTAATGAAACTATACACCAAGTTTCATCACTCTCACTTAATTAGAGCTAAAGTTATCATGTCCCAAAGCATCAACCAATCAAATTGCTTATCTCTGCTTACCCTAAGCGGAAAATGCTCATCTTCGAACTCCATCAAGGCATTGACCTAATAAACACATACACCAAGTTTGAAAATTCTAGCTCAATTAGGAAGAGAGTTATTGTGTCCCAAAAAGTGTGACGGACAGACAGACAGACGGACGGACGAACCCATTTTAATAGTCCCCCCAACTTTCTTCGAAAGGCGGGGGACAAAAAAAATGGTTTGCTCTGATAATGAACTGAATTATTACTTCCTTTGAAGCTTTAATTTAAATTAGTTGAAAATATTTCTATATGACGTCGTTAAGAGTCTCTTGTAAATCATTCTGCTTTAAAACATACATTATGCAAGAGCTTAAGCAGCCTATTGCCGGTCTTTCTTTAGGCCTGAAATGTTACATAAATTATTTTATTAATTAGGCATTAACTAACTTATAGTGGATTTGAATATATTTTGTATGGATAATGTAACGTAAAAATGGTTACTCGAAACTTGGTTTATTATCGTACCAACGACAGTAATGACGGTTTCGGCTAGACTAAAACCGAATCGCTAATATCTTGGTTCGTTGTGTCAAGTGTCAGAAGTTTCTGGTCTTTCATACTGCTACTCACCCCTGTTGAATTATTGAAATAAATATTGAACCATAAGTTAGTCCTGAAATTACCTAGCTTGTGTTGAATGAACGTTAAACCATAGATCGTATTTCTAGTACAGTTCTATGGTTAAACCATACTTCTCGCTCATAGGCTGACAACTATCTGCCAAATGTGCGTTTACAAGGAATCCCTTAAGGTATTCATCCTAGAATTGTACAACATAATGGTGTGTGTCAACAAAATTCTGTATCGGTTTCTGAGATTTACAAAAGCGACTATAATTTAATTGACAAAAAGCATAAGCATTTTAAATTATTCCCTACCTTTAATTAACCTTGTTTCCATGGGAACCAAGAACAAATGCCACGGAATAATAATTGTATATCATACCGTAAGCTAAATCAACTTTGTTTCCATGGAAACCCCCAAAAAATCTTAATGTGAGAATTTTCTTATATCTCTAGGTTTATGTGTGTTGAAAATGTCGTCGTTGACGATAAACAACAACATTACAGAAAACAATTACTAATTGATTTCTGTGATCTTGGTTGAAAACGTCAAGAAAATACTTTTCGAATCGTCGCACAAATAAATAAGTAATTGTTCTTCCATAGTTTTTTTGTTCTAGCCAGTTAAGGAAACGCGTAGGCACAGTGGGTAAGGGGCAATCTGTTTCACAGAGAATTACTTAAGAATTATCTCTGTAACGGATGCCTGTCCAAAACACGTGCCTCGTGGTCATTCTTAACACCTAACTGCTTCGGGCAAAATGATGCATTTTACTCATTTTAATACCCATTTACACTAAATAGGAAATATTTTTGTCCCCCGCCTTTCGAAGAAAGTTGGGGGACTATTAAAATGGGTTCGTCCGTCTGTCTGTCTGTCCGTCTGTCTGTCCTTCTGTCTGTCCGTCTGTCTGTCCGTATGTCTGTCCGTCACACTTTTTGGGACACAATAACTCTCTTCCTAATTGAGCTAGAATGTTCAAACTTGGTGTATGTGTTTATTAGGTCAATGCCTTGATGGAGTTCGAAGATGAGCATTTTCCGCTTAGGGTAAGCAGAGATAAGCAATTTGATTGGTTGATGCTTTGGGACACGATAACTTTAGTTCTAATTAAGTGAGATTGATGAAACTTGGTGTATAGTTTCATTATAGTAATACCTTGACTAAGTTCGATAATGAGCATTTTCTGCTCAGGGTAAGCAGAGCTATACGCAATTTGATTGGTCGAGAATCTGGAACACAATAACTCTCCTTCTAATTGAGTTAAAATGTTCAAACTTGGTGGATATGCTTATTAGGTCAATGCCTTGATGGAGTTCGAAGATGAGCATTTTCCGCTTAGGGTAAGCAGAGATAAGCAATTTGATTGGTTGATGCTTTGGGACACAATAACTTTAGTTCTAATTAAGTGAAAGTGATGAAACTTGGTGTACAGTTTCATTATAGTAATACCTTGACTAAGTTCGATAATGAGCATTTTCTGCTCAGGGTAAGCAGAGCTATACGCAATTTGATTGGTCGAGAATTTGGAACACAATAACTCTCCTTCTAATTGAGTTAAAATGTTCAAACTTGGTGGATATGCTTATTAGGTCAATGCCTTGATGGAGTTCGAAGATGAGCATTTTCCGCTTAGGGTAAGCAGAGATAAGCAATTTGATTGGTTGATGCTTTGGGACACGATAACTTTAGTTCTAATTAAGTGAGATTGATGAAACTTGGTGTATAGTTTCATTATAGTAATACCTTGACTAAGTTCGATAATGAGCATTTTCTGCTCAGGGTAAGCAGAGCTATACGCAATTTGATTGGTCGAGAATTTGGAACACAATAACTCTCCTTCTAATTGAGTTAAAATGTTCAAACTTGGTGGATATGCTTATTAGGTCAATGCCTTGATGGAGTTCGAAGATGAGCATTTTCCGCTTAGGGTAAGCAGAGATAAGCAATTTGATTGGTTGATGCTTTGGGACACGATAACTTTAGTTCTAATTAAGTGAAAGTGATGAAACTTGGTGTATAGTTTCATTATAGTAATACCTTGACTAAGTTCGATAATGTTCATTTTCTGCTCAGGGTAAGCAGAGCGATACGCAATTTGATTGGTCGAGACTTTGGAACACAATAACTCTCCTTCTAATTGAGTTAAAATGTTCAAACTTGGTGTATATGCTAATTAGGTCAATGCCTTGATGGAGTTCGAAGATGAGCATTTTCCGCTTAGGGTAAGCAGAGATAAGCAATTTGATTGGTTGATGCTTTGGGACACGATAACTTTAGTTCTAATTAAGTGAGAGTGATGAAACTTGGTGTATAGTTTCATTACAGTAATACCTTGACTAAGTTCGATAATGATCATTTTCTGCTCAGGGTAAGCAGAGCGATACGCAATTTGATTGGTCGAGACTTTGGAACACAATAACTCCCCTTCTAATTGAGTTAAAATGTTCAAACTTGGTGGATATGCTTATTAGGTCAATGCCTTGATGGAGTTCGAAGATGAGCATTTTCCGCTTAGGGTAAGCAGAGATAAGCAATTTGATTGGTTGATGCTTTGGGACACGATAACTTTAGTTCTAATTAAGTGAGAGTGATGAAACTTGGTGTATAGTTTCATTACAGTAATACCTTGACTAAGTTCGATAATGAGCATTTTCTGCTCAGGGTAAGCAGAGCGATAAGCAATTTGATTTGCCGAGACTTTGGAACACAATAACTCTCCTTCGAATTGAGTTAAAATGTTCAAAATTGGTGTGTATGCTTATTAGGTCAATGCCTTGATGGAGTTCGAAGATGAGCATTTTCTTCTTACGGTAGGCAGAGATAAGCAATTTTTGGACGACACTTCGTGTTCAGTTTGATTGGGCGATACGTTTGAAAAAAATAAATGTGCTATTAATTAATATGTGTCATCTATTTATTTTGGGATTTCGGCGGGGGACATCAGCCTCACTGTTGGCTTGTTTAACTACAAATACTTCAAATTTCTTTATTTATTTTTCTTTTACCACAAAAAAATGTTTGAGAATTTAATTTGTCTGAGTAAAAAAGTTAACCTGCCGTACTCGTCGATGTCATGCTTATCAGTGATTGTAGCGGCCAAGCGAATATTCACTGCGGGATCAGTTTGGGTAAGGGGTTGACTCAAACTGATCCCGCAGTGAATATTCGCTTGGCTGCTACAATCACTGATAAGCATGACATCGACGAGGCTTAATGAGTACGGCATATTAACTTTTTAACTCCGACAAATTAAATTCTCAAACATTTTTTTGAGGTAAAAGAAAAATAAATAAAGACGTTTGAAGTATTTGGAGTTAAAAAATATTTCCTATTTAGTGTAAATGGGTATTAAAACGAATAAAATGCATCATTTTGCCCGAAGCAGTTAGGTGTGAAGTAAACATTGCACGAGCCGTTGAGCCAATGACTAACGGCGCGTGCAGTCAACGTACCTGTTGTGAACTGTCGTCTGTTACAGAGATATTTCGTAAGTAATTCTCTGTGAAACAGATTGGGGTTGACTCACTAATCATGAGATACGGGGTTGAATGCCAGGTGTAGGTCAGGGGTGGGGCTGGCAAGGGAGAGGCCTAGTTGTTTGAAAGGAACAAACACTGAGGCCCCGTGAACACTTTACCCTGCACATAAAGGAAGCCTGGGTAGTTTGAATTTAATAAAAGGGTAAGCAATAGAACTGTTGTCAGGGCAAAATGTCCCTGGTAGTACACTGTATGGCGTACATCCGTCTTCAAGTAGGACGTTAAACCCGATACATGTCATGTATCTACCACTGAGGTAGTAAACACCTCTCAATCATGGATATCTTGGGCGATTGTTGAGATATTTCAATATATTCTTTCCCACACGACTCTGGAAAATCTCAGATGACTATACATGTATTTACATTTTAGTGCCATCATACCATAATAATGAAATGCGCCATGAATAAAACCTTCGATTATAATGTTTAATTTATTTGTTTACATCTTTGTCTGGTGTGAATAAAGTACATTTCGTGGTCTGATCCGTTAGTGGGACGGCCTATCATCATGACGAAACAAATATGGAATCTAATAGAGAAAGATTTAAGAATCACATTTCTGTTTAGACTGTGAGCACAGTTTGAAGTTCTGTCAACTTATCTTACAATGGACAGAACGAGGAAAAAATTCTAATTGATTTTTACCGTCTGGTGAGAGCTACTGTGATGTTAATTTCATTGTATCGGAATTGTCGCGACCCCAAAAGAACTTTAATTCATTGACCTTTTAAAAAAAAATCGCCATTCACACTTACCGCGGTACCTCCATTTACGAGGTTAAACCCAATTAATTAATGATTTTTGAGAGGGTCAAAGTTGAAATAAAACTTTGATTTAAAAAAGAAGAAAATAAATCGTCTCAATTAAGTAGAATGTATCTCATTTGTTCAGGTGTGAATAGTGAATTCTGGTGAATTAATTTAAGGGTGTCCCTCTTTTGGTAGGCCTACCTTGTGCACTTCTCAAATATTCAAGCTTAATGCCACACAGTCAAGATACCGACATATTATTTTTGAGAAAAATGATCCCAAACTTTTTGTAAACTGAGATATAAATAAAATTCTGATATGTTTATATATATTATGTACAATATCACAATAAAAACAATTCCGCAGACGCATTAATTGTTAATGTGCTTACGGAACATATAGAGAAGTGCCTTCAGATAGGTGTCAATGGACTGCGTTACGAAAAGTATTAAATCATTGATCCGTTTTTTATGCATATTACCAACCATTCTTCTCACTTTCCAGCTTTCATTGATTGGCATTTGTAGCAACTGAAAATGACTCTATATAGCATCTTGTATAGTTTTTTTTTCTATTCTGCTGGGAGCAAGAATATTTCTAGATAAATTAATTAACATCGATGGTGTCGAGTGGAATCAACATTTTATATAGGAGAATACTGCTTAGAATAGCTCTTCTGAAACATTTTTTTAGCCCGAGAACAAATATGCTTTATTACACTGGATAAGCGAAAGGCATAAAGCGAAATAGTTGAAAAAAGTACGTGGGTCTATAAAAAGTCACTCATATTTAGATATCCCCTTTTTATAAATCCGGGGGGGGGGGGATGGCCTAGTGGTCTAGAGTGCCGCGCTTCGACCTCTAGCTGGCCGGTCACCTCTGGCTTGCGGCTGTGGTTTCGAGCCCTGGTGTGAGCGTATGTAGCATGGAGATAGGGGCGCCTTCTCAACCTCGTGGGTTTCCTCCGGGCACTCCGGTTTCCTCCCACTGCTAAAGACCCCTACGCGCAAGCGAATTATTGAAATAAAGTTAAACCATATGTTAGTCCCGAAATGACCTAGTTTGTGTTGAGTGGACGTTAAGCCCCATTTCTCCCTCTCTCTTTTA
Source organism: Patella depressa (assembly GCA_948474765.1). NCBI lineage: Eukaryota > Metazoa > Mollusca > Gastropoda > Patellidae > Patella > Patella depressa. The sequence continues at coordinate 56,274,382 of OX419719.1, forward strand.
TACGTCCACATTCATAATGTGAACGTATTATGCCGTCACCCCTGTCTGTGTGGGTGTGTGTGGGGGGTGTGTGTTTGTGGGTTGCCTACAGGGTGGAATTCTTCATGGATTTTCTTCAAACTTTGTGTCCTAATTCTTTATACCCTAAGGAAGATCCCTATTGTTTTTGGTGCATGCCCAACCCCCAGGGGCAGAGACACACCTATTTCTAGTATTTGTTTGTTTGTCGTCCACAAGCCACAATTCTTAACGTATCATCTTGAAACTTTGAATACGTATTCTTTGTACCCTAAGGACCACCCCTATCATTTGGGGTGCATGCCCAACCCCCAGGGGCAGAGCCACGCCCATTTTCTTTTTGTTTACCTGTGTGTCGCCAACAGGGGGCAATTCTTACTGGATTTTCTTCAAACTTTATATGCTCACTCTTTACACCCTAAGGATGATCCGTATTGTTTTTTGGTGCATGCCCTACCCCAGGGGCAGAACCACGCCCATTCCTTGTATTTATTTGTTTGTCGTCTACAAGCCACATTTCTTAACGTATCATCTTGAAACTTTGTGTTTGTCGTTTACAGGCCGCAATTCTGAATGAATCAGCTTGATACTTGGCATATGTATTCCTTATAGCCCGAGGGCGTTCACTATTGACTTTGGTGAATGTCCCGATCCCCAGGGGCAGAGCCACGCCCACTTTTTGCCTTTAGCGTCTGAAAGCCACAATTCTGAATGGATTATCTTGATGTTGAGGCACGACCCTCAATGCTAAACAAACCAAACGCCTAGCCTTCTTGACAAAGTACCATATCAGTCAAATCAGGAATGTGGACGTATATTGTAGCGTTAGCGTTATGTTTTTGTCTATTATTATACGCTCACATTTTCATGTGGACGTATATTGTCGCCCCCGTCCGTCCGTCTATAATTTGTTTGTGGACTCTCTGTCACAAATTGTTATCCGATTTTGACGAAACTTGAAATATAGGTTTTATATCTCAACGATCTCGGTTCCTGTCGATATTGACATGTATCTGTCCGTCATATCATGGATTATGATCCCCTGATTGTTCGAAAAATCACGTTTTTAGCTTGTGGACACCCTAGAGGTCACAATTTTTATCCAATTTTAATCTTAAAATGTATGTTTATAACCCATAGATCTCGGCCCCTTTTGATATCCACGTATATCGATCTGTAACTTCCTGGATTATAGCCGCTTGTACGGAAACTCGTGTTTTTAGCTTGTCCTTCTCTAGAGGTCATAATTTTATTCGCCCACATTGAAATGTGGTCGTATATTGTCGTCGCCCCCGGCCGTCCGTCCGTCGGTCTGTCGGTCCGGCGTCCACAATTGCTTGTGGGCGCTCTAGAGGCTAAAGTTAATATCCGACTGACTTTAAATTTATACACAGAGTTTAAGGTCATAAGACGAAGAAGCCTATTGATTTTCAGCGACATCCGATAATTATTGCCAGAGTTATGACCTTGATCACTTCAAAAAATCTTGTGGACGCTCTAAAGGCCAAAGTTAATATCCGATTGACTTTAAATTTATACACAGTGTTTAAGGTCATGAGACGAAGAAGCATATTGATTTTCAGCAATTTCCGATAATTAGTGCCAAAGTTGTGGCCCTTGATCACCTCAAAAAATCTTGTGGACGCTCTAGAGGCCAAAGTTAATATCTGATCGACTTTAAATTTACACACAGTGTTTAAGGTCATGAGACGAAGAAGCCTATTGATTTTCAGCGATTTCAAATAGTTACTGCCAGAGTTATCTGACTTGATAACTTCAAAAAATCTTGTGACGCTATAGAGGTCAAACTTATCATCCGATTGACTTCAGAGAGTTGAAGGTGTTGAAACGAACAAGTATTTTGATTTTCAATGAATTTAGATAACTGAACAGCTAAATCCATGATATTAAATGTTTCATGTATATACTAATTTCCCCTTATCACTGGTGCATTACGGGGGGGGGGGGGCAAGTAAGCTATCCACTCATTCGGATGGGACAAAAACCGAGGTCCCTTGTATACATCGGCGTACATGTAAAGGATTCCTTGGCAGTTGGAATTTATTCTAGGGTTTGGCCATAGTGCCGTTGCCGGGCAAAATATCCTTCGTAGAACAGCTGGCTTGTGAACGCGATAGAGGCTACGGTTTTTGGTGGATTCTTTTCAGAAAATGAGGTTTAACGCCCTACTGTTCTCCGACTGGGCTAATGCCGACGGGCATACGCAATGTAGAGGGAAACTTTACCCGGTCAGCGGCGCTATGGCCTCTTATATCGAATAATATCTGTGAGGGATTCTCGTCCCATCCTAATGACTAGACAGCCTTCCTTGTCAGGCCCTCCATCCTGCATCGACGACAAGGGAAACCCACGTCGGAAAATCCCGATGATCTTTCCCGGCCAATACAGGGACCGAACACCCGACGTCCGGGCTAGCGAACCAGCGTCTTACCCACTTAGCCACTGTGGTCTGCATTCTTTTCAAATTTTGTGTCGAGCATCGTGACCAAGAACGGGCGAACACTGTCAATATTCAACATTCTGTGACCTTTCGTTCTAGAGTGATGCCCCCGTTTCCGAAAACCTTGTGAACGCGATAGAGACTATAGATTTTAACTGATTTTCATATTAAATGGAAAGCATTGAGTTGCAAATGAAATTTTTGCCAATTTCTCAACTGGCAATAGTGAATTATAGGATTATTCTTTAGCAAGGTATGACTGTTTATAGACACCATCTATTTTAAGGCTTTATTTTAATATATTTTAAAAATATAACTTAAAAATATGAAAATGCAGCTTTAACCTTTCCAAATCATGTAGTTGAATTTTTCCAATTTTTTGAATTAGAAATTTGTATCATCAATTAATTGGAATATTGTAAAATAATATAATTTGTTGACCAGAATAAAGATTGGGACATTTTATTCAGTTACAACAAGAGTGTTATTGAGCCCTTAATTGCCTCGAGATTGCCAAGCCCTATAAGAGATGAAGGCATTAAATACATCATTTTTGTCAATCATGATTATTTTGCTGAATGAATATTGAAGAGACCGTAGATTTAAATCTATAATTGATATGCGGTCTAAGTAATAATCCGTGTAACTAATAAAATTGTTGTATAATTAAAAATAATTTTGCAATTTAAAGTACGTTTGATTACCTATACTTAAATTCGATGTTTTTCCCTTTGCATCACCAATTGCAAATGATCGAAATTGAAGCAGATAAAAGCTTGGGTAGCGGAATAAAGTTATCAGACCATGAAAACAAATAAATATACGAATAATGGAGAATAACGATCAAGTAACAATCAATAATACGAATAAAGGTAGGGGAGACACGCTAATCTCTCTCGCAATATAAAAGCTAATATTGTGTATGAACGTGTAAGTAATGAGTGTATTAGTCGCAGGTAAATAGCTATACTGGATCATATTGCACCCTATTATATACGTATATATACGTTCTAAGACCTTAATTCCAAGCATCGACTTTTCCCTAATAGATCTATTTATTTCCATTGACAATTAAGCGTAATTCACGAACAAGGTTTGTCCGTTATAAGTAATCGTTTATTTTGATGGTCGATTGCCAAATCATTCATGAGATTACTGCCTGGGAGCAGTCCGACCGGGCGATTCCAGTTTTGTCGTCTTTCAATGGACTGTCATTCCTTGGTTACCAAACCTTATCAGTCGATAGAAACAACTGCTTTGTCGAGCATAGAATAATATATCCTGTTAGGAAACAACCTTGAGTTCGGCCTAACGAATTTGTCCTTAATAATAAGTTGAGAAAGGCGTTTTAGGTTAACATGGCATTCTGTCTGAGAGTGTAGCAGACTCACGTAGAGTAGCTTACTAGAACTTGTCACTTAGCCACTGAGCGAGTGACATATAGATATGTTTTCTGTGAGTCTTCAATTTGGTTTAAAACAGCTAGCAAAGAAATTCCATATCGATTGAACATCTTGATGACGGAGCTTCTTTAACCATCTTCACACCTTAATGACCTTTTTGATGAATGTCAAGTATAGGGAGATGAGCAGCCGATTATAATACACACGCCATGATTGATCGGCGGTATTGCTATATTCATTAGCAATTGTTTCTTGTGACATATCGTTAGTGAGTGAAAAAAGCTATCACACATGAATTGGATTTTATGTCCTACAACATGAATCGAGAAATGGGATCATTACCTGAACCAAAGGTGAGTTGATTCTTTACATGAACTATATTTACTTTGAATTTGAGAATTTCTAGGGTTTTCCTGAACTCCATTTTCAGTTTTCAATTTAAGGGGGTTAGGAAATTATATAAGCTTAGTGCCGTTTGAATACTTGCTCACCGGTTAAAACTTCTGACCCGTAGATGTATTTTAAGCGATTTTTTGAATTTTGTAAATTTTAAAAAAATATTTTTAAAATGAGAACCCACCTAAGCTTGGACGGGACACATTTCACTTCATTTTCAAATTATTTAAAAATAATAAAAATTTATACTTTAAGATGTGACCCAAACTTTGAACATTTATTAATTTGAAACGGACGTGTCTGTGGATCGCACCCCCACCACCGAAATTTCCCCTCCACTGAAATTCATTTGGTTTTAATTTGCAAATTTCATTCATTCTTTTCGGGGCACCATTTCATATTGTAATTTAGAAAAAAGGTCGATAAATTGAACATAATGGTTTTAACATCATTTATTTCGATTAATCGATTTATTTAATTAAACTAGAAGCGTTTTTCGTGTTACGGAAAATTATTCAGTTTTTGTGGATTTCTAACATAATAGCAAAATTTATTAATCAAGAGATTATTCCCAAATGACAAACAACAGAGTATTGGATAATAAGATATTTTATTGGGTATAGATATAAGTTAATCCAGATCAACTAAACGAGCTTTGTATATAGAGGTAATCATATACTATTCGAATACATATTTTTCTATAAAAATAACGATGATATATCTATAATAACAGTTAATAAAAGGTAAGGATGATATTTAAAACTGAGTTCCATTCATAAGCTGCGATTTAACATTTATGACAGTATGGCATTAGATATCGTGTATAAAGATATTAAAATTTTAACATTTAATTGAAATTAAACGTTATAGTGTTGAAAACGCCCTACTGTTCGGCTCCTGGGAAAATTGAAGACAGTCATAATATATGCCATACAGAGTGTGCTATAAGATGGAAATTTTGCCCGGACAGCGGTGCTACGACCTGCTCTTATAGCGATTTCCAAGGGATCTTTTTGTGCACTTTCTCGGCCAACTTTGGGATCAAACACGTGACCCACTGGCTAGCTAGCCAATGTCTTGCTTACTTAGCTACCGTGGCTCCAACCACGAGCTAGATTGGCCGAAAACATTTCTGGAGATTTCCCAACCTTGTTCCCCCCACCATGTCATTTGTGTCTAATTGTTCAGTTGGAAACGAAAAAAATATATGATGTAGGCACTGGGGTCGATGTTAGCTCAAAATTTCTTAGGGTATATCATACGCCTGTGTTGGTTATCCCGGTTGGTGCAAACAAGTTAAGACGTTAAAGCGGGAATTCCATATTTTCTAAGAAGGTAAAACATAATCATTTCTATGTCTTTTGCTTAATAGGTTGTCAACTCACTATTATACAATAATAGACATTACTTTCCACACTTAAAAATCATTCACAATTTCTCAACTGGCAATAGTGAATTATAGGATTAATAGGATTATTCTTTAACAAGGTAGGACTGTTTAGAGGTAACACCGATTTTAAGGCTATATTACTTAAAAATATGGTATTCTGGCTCCAAACCCCCGATATCCTTTCGATTCATTTTTTTGTATAAATAGTTGAAAAAAAGGTTTATCAGTTGAATGGGGGGTTGGGATGGCCTAGTGGTCTAGAGTGCCGCGCTTTGACCTCTAGCTGGCCTATCACCTCTGGCTTGTGGCTGTGGTTTCGAGCCCCGGTGTGAGCGTATGTGGCATGGAGATAGGGGCGCCTTCTCAACCTCGTGGGTTTCCTCCGGGCACTCCGGTTTCCCCCAACGGCTAAAAGACCCCTACGCTCAAAAAATTGAAACCATGTTAGTCCCGAAATGACCTGGTTGTGTTGAGTGGACGTTAAACCCATTTCTCTCTCTTCTCTCCCCCCCTCTCTCTCTCTCTCTCTCTCTCTCTCTCTCTCTTATCAGTTGAATGATTACGGTAAAATATTTAGAAATTATATTATCTTAAGATATGACAGTTATTTTTATACAAGTAAATTCCAGATACGGTACGTCAGTATCGGTCGACCATAAGTTCACTCTTCTCTAACATACGTTGTGTTTTAATTTGTATTTATATCAAACAATTCGTGTATACAAAAATAAACCAGATATAAATATATCTGATATCAGATAAACAAATAACGACCGTATATATACACAGACAAACTATGGATGATGCACGCCCAGTTTCAATTAGTATTGTTATACAGGAAAATAGTTTTGAAATAAAACAAGAAAAATCCATCATAAAATATCTGTGATCGGGATAAACATAACATTTTTCATAGAAACTACGAGACAAATGGTCCTATTAAAACGTATAGAACATGTAATATGTTATAATCGTTCAAACTGATTAAAATTTAAAGGTAGGCCTGCTGTAAAAGGAATGCAACGTTGCCCTCGGGGTGAACAGCTAAATATTATACGAAAACGAGAGGCGTCGTCATTGCCCGAGTAAAAGTAATATGGACGTTATTTTATAATAACGACGAGAAGTTTCTAAAATTACAGATCATCAGAACAAGTAAAATTAAATAAACTTAAAGATATCATTATGTGAGATTATATAGAGCTGATAGTTCTCACTATAATAGTTCAAAACTAGATAATGTAAAGGGAATTTGGTGAAAATTTCAGTCCACCCTGAACCAAGAATTTAGCGGTTGAATTATGGATCAACATTACTAAAGTTGGTACGATAAGAAAAAAAACCCATAATCTCGATTATCCAATTCTTAATTTAATCATGAATGAACGTTGAGCATCAGATCGGATCCTAATCCAGTAAATATCGCAGGCTACCGATGACATCAAATGTTGATTATGGTCTGGATAAGTTAATTAATGTCTAAGTAATAATTTTTAAAAAAATAACATTTCAGGCATAAAGAAAGACTTGCAATTTAGTCAGACTTAGCCTTTGCATAATGTAAATATTTTTAATTTAAAGGCGCATGCATGAGGATATCACATGATTATAATACTGTTTATGTTAAAGGAGCTAAGTCTCTAACTCAATATCATCCAAAATCTTCAACATTGAAAACACGAATTATTTGTCAATTCAAATCAATATTTATGCTGTGATCTAACCGGAAAAGATGGGCTTCTGATATCCAATATTTAAGACAAAATGAAGGTTTTACCATTGGTACACGAATCGTGTACCACACTGCGTTTCTGCCCCAGTTCTAGCAAGAGACTTGAGGAACGAGGCTAGAAACATGGCACCAAATAAAACGGCATATGTAGACTAGAATAACCAGACACTCGAAATAGCCTCTCGATTGGCACTGTTCGTCGAACATAACTGAAATTAGCGTAAAACGGAAACCATTGAATGTAAATCAGTTAAGATACATTCATATTACAGTATTTTATGCGTTGCGACCAGTGCTCACTCTGGGTTCCATTTTTTTTCCGCCAATTTTTCATTTTAATTTATCAGCCAGATATTTTTTCCGCCAAAATAAAATAACTATTAAAAATTTTTTTCGGGAATTTTATTTACATAAATACATACAATATATATCTTAAAATTTAAAAAATTCTTCTCTGCTTTGCAGACTCCCATTTTTTGAAGACTGATTCACATGTTGAATAAAACATTGTTTTGTTAGCTGTATCATACCTTAACCAAGAATTTGAAAATTTCGATTCATCCCTGAAAGTGAAAGATCTACCTTTTCCAAATGCACTTATTATTTTACGTTTTTCGAAATTTTTCTCTGCGGTGGTCTTTTGGGGTATCAGTTCAATATCTAGGGCTGTAATATCATCATGTCAGTATCATCTGTAGTCTTCGGGCATTTTGGTGGTGGAATATTTAAACAAATCTGACATTCTTCTGTCAGACGTTGAAGAAGGCTGTTCAATTTTTCGCTTACGACCCATGGCATATGATTTGATAATACATGGCTTTCGACAGTCCCAAGTTTATATACGCATTTATAAACTGTAACAACCTACCTGGCTTCATTTATTAACGATATCGTCAATTTCTGTATGAAATAGATCAAAAAGCAGTCATAATCCAATAATCCCGAACAAATCGAGTGAGTATTGTTTACAGTGTCCGCCATTTTGAATATATCGAAACCATCAACAAAGCAACCGATTCGTATTTGAAAATACACAATTAAATCTTTGTCTCTTAATTAGTTTATTACTACTCTGACTGTAAATACTTATCAACACTAATCCCATATTGATCAAGAGACAAAAGATAGGGCTATTATTGATACCTAATTGATTGTTGATTGACTCAACGAAGCGCGATCGACGGTACACTGTTTAGTATGCACGCGCGGAAATCAAAGCTTTGTGCCGATAATTTTTTTATTTCCAGGTAAAAAAAGAATCGCCATACAGGAAAAAAATATCGCCAAAAATTTCGCCAAATTGAATATTCTTTAGCCAAAATTATATTTTAATCGCAATTGGCGAATTTGGCGATCGACAGCGTGAGCACTGGTTGCGACCCAATTTTGTCAATTTCTATGTTCTAAATGTTAGCGATTTAGCTCCTTTAATAGAATAATGTTTTTTGCATTACGTCATAGTCTGCTAATTCTTACATAGTGTTGGTGTTTTATCTTTCAAAGGTAGCTTGCTGGCATTATTCTAAGAAACTTTCTGGTAATTATTCCAATGGGGCTATTAATCTGGAAACCAAAACTATATGTAATTAAGTCACTTAAAACGCCTCTAACTTTTGGTTAACAATTTTATGGTTGACAGACGACACGATTTTCTTAATATCCATAAACCAAAATTACTTTTTAATATTCGGTTTCCGTCAACATGAAAATAAGTTGAAATGCTGCAAGTATAGACACGCTGTATAAAGTAATAATTTGGAGGTTTTGATTATTAAAGATTACGAATAGCATTAGTGAATTTAATATAGGAAGGAAGGGGTTATATTTTAAGAATGTATGTCACTGCAATATTAAGACCCATTACAAGATAAGACCTCGGAAATCGCACGACTGATGGAGACCTACCCTACACCAATCACGGCCAGATTGGTCGCATTCAGGATTTTAAACATTCGGTGTGGTATAACCAAGACCACCCAAGACTGCCAAAAGCAGCCGTTACTTGTGACAGGACTTTACTGGGACTCCATACGATTTAAGTTGCGTTATGCCTCAGAATATGCCTTGCATGTTACGTGAGTTAATAAAGATAATTGAAGTGTGAATTATTTATGACAGTTTATAATTGAAGTCCGATACAGTTTTTTGTGGGCATAATATTGTTTATGTTCTTATATGGAGAGAGAGAGAGAAAGAGAGAGAGAGAGAGAAATGGGGTTTAACGCCCACTCGACACAAACTAGGTCATTTCGGGAATGAAGGTTCAATTTTATTTCAATAATTCGCTTGCGCATAGGGGTCTTTAGCAGTGGGAGGAAACTATTGGACCCGGGGGTTGGACAGGCGACCCTATTCCTTGTCACGTACAACCGATAACTCAATGACAGGCCTTATGATACAGCACGCACGTGCTAACCAGTCTGCCATCCAAACCCCCGTTCTTATGTGGACGTTTCTCTCGCTGAAATGGTGTATTTTAGAATCGTACGAGTTTATTATTCGGCCTGGTTCTGTCATTTGATTTCTAAAGCATTGTCCTTTTAATACATATTTGCGTCATTTGCTTAATCAATTTTGTCAAATGTGGCGTGTATTTTTACCCCGATATAATCGCTTTATATTTGGATAATCCATTCGCGAATGTTAATCCGTAAAATAACATGTATTATCTGATATGGAATTTGTGGCATAGGTGTCGTACGTGAGAGTAGCAAAAATCTGAAATTTCACTCATGTTTTTCTGGTCTATCTTATGTTTATATTTGTTTGGCTAAGAACTTGGCCCCAAAACCCCACCATATATTTACGTTCTTGTTCTTCGTGGATGCGAAGAAGAACAGAATCTGATTGTATATGAACTGTTTTACATTCAATTGTTTCCGTTTTGACTCTAATTTCAAATCAGTCATGTCCTGCAATATATGGCATGAGTCTCAAATGGTTATTCCAGTCTATTTCGCATGCTCTCTAGATATGTTATGGAGTCGCCATTTGACATGAGTTATGGAATAATATGTCTAGCCTCTTTCTTTCTGGTCACTGGCTACAATTGACGCCGAAACGCACTATGCACAGGATTCGTGTACCAATGGTAAATGTTTATTTTGGATATCAGAGGTCTACCTTTTCAAGGTAAGATGATAACAACATCAAAATTGATTTGAATTGACAAATAATTCTTGTTTCTAACGTGTAAGATTTTGGATAATATTGAGTTAGAGACTTAACTACTTTAAGGAGTTAGATGTAAAACAGGCCCTAATATTATTGTAGGACATCTATTGAAAAACTCTATATTATCATGGGAAATGAATTGGTCAGCGATTTTAGATATAAACCAGACACTATTATTGTTCTAGGACATCTATTACCTGGGAAATGGTTTTGTCAGATACCATGCAAATTAAAAATAAAAATATTCAGAATATTGGTTAGGGAACAAAAAAATAAATCTTTCCCAGCGAAAGCTATTAATTTATAATGCACATGTTTTGATTAGATCAAACTATAATAATATTAGTATATTTCTAACAATCAATATCGCCGCGGGAGGCGATTTTACCCCCCTTTATACTGTGTAGTCATTTTAAAATCTCCAACTAGTCATGCAAGATTAAACTAATTACTGTGAAGTGACATCTAGCTGACATCGTTGATCATACTTAAATGTATACACATTAAAATATATCAAGGAAGTAAAACATTAAATTAGTGTTCCCAACATCAGCGATTGGTTCTACTTGAAATCGATATAGGAGGTATGGTTGGAAAGCTCTAAGTATGAAAAGTATAGATCAATTAGGTTGAAACAAATTTTTGCCACCAACAAGTACAATCATTAAATAAATCACAGACATAAGAACTACAAATGCAGTTTTGTTTTGAAACTACTCAATGAAATTACCAGAAATAAATACTCCTAAAAAGACTAACTCAACCACTGCTACACGCGGACATGGCTTCGCTAACCGCGTGAATAGCTTGGCAGTGTTATAAGCATCCCTAAGGAGAGGGAAAGATTTGAGCACATTATCGTCAAAAGTTTCTGCAAGGTGGGTACCAAAAGCTCTTGACTGCGGATCAGAAACGTGTTAGATTCCTGGCGTCCCGTAGCAATCTGAGCCGTTTTGAAACCGATCCTGTGATTATTGTGGGGAAGATTGGTAACCATGGGTTAAACCTGTTTCCAAACTGAAAACGGAACTGCCGGTGGTCATTTTCCAATAGTCATGGTGGCAAAAGTGTGCACATCCCGAAGAGGACTCTGTAGAAGAAAATAAATGTACTGGCCTTTCACAGACATGCTTAGAACGTTTCAGCCAACCCTCGTACCTTGGTTCATAGGGACTTGGTCAAACTATTCATAGATTTAACAAACATGATTAGTCTAGAGGAACTTCATATTTGGCCATGGCGATTCAAATACATCCATGTCAACAGTGCTCTTATAAAGTAACCAGAACTACCTCCAGGCACATATTAATGGATATATTTTTAGGAACGTGAGATTGATTAAATGAAATACTGGTAAACTAGGAAGTATTTTAAAAGGATTAATGACCTTGAAGGTTGCATAATCTATTATGGTTTTATTGTTAAAAGAGCAGTGAACCTCAGCCTAGCCTTTTTAAGTGTTCGACAGCTGCTGATTTATTGGCTGTATTTTTCAGAACATTGTCATTGAATTAAGTAGGTATTTCTCGGGCACAACCACCACAATTGACTTTCTAGGCAATGGAATGTGGTTGACCATATATAGGCGTACGAGCCAGGGGGGCAGCTGCCCCCTAAATTTCGGGCAAGCCGACTTTTCGGGCAGACGGGTAAAGTGAAAAAATGATTTATTTCATCTACTTGGCAAAATAAAGTTCCCGAAATCTAATAAAACACTTATTTTACGAGCTGGAATAGCCGTAAAACGCGTTTTCGGCCGTCAAATATTCCAAAATTTTCTTGGGGGTCCATACAAGGTCAGCTCCGCTTCTTAGCCTCTGGAAGAAAACCGGCGCCGCTGTCTGTAAACCTGAATTTTTTTGACAACGGATTAAAACATTTATCTGGAGCCACTCTACTTTGTGCGACATTTTTCGGCCATCATTTATTATTTTTGAATGCAGACGCAACAGTCTGATTAGATGGCTGGAATTCAGAATGGGATTTCGGTTACAAAACCATTGGATACATTTTGAGTTGCTTACACGGGCTAGAATAGCAGAAAACGCATTTGCGGTGGTTAAATTTTCAAAATGTTATCCCAATGGTCCCGTCTTTGTGGACTTTAAACGATTGATTGGAATTCGACGAACTGAAATAGCAGGAAAAGCTGTTTGCAGCCATCAAATATTCCAAAATTTATTTTCTTAGGCGGGGGTGGGGTGGGGTCGTGCAGTTCGGGTTCTCCCCCCCCCCCACAACTGTCATCGAGCCCGTACGCCTATGTCAGACCATATATGACATGGAACTAATGGATATTCATTATTCGTATTCTCTGCTCCTCTTTACCGAAAATGACTGCGGAAGGATATTACTAATTACGATACATAGTCGTGAATATCCATTGTTTATTCAATTACTTAGTGTGTGGGTGCTGGGGACGGGGTGCGATGTAACACAAGATGCTGAGAAAGGGGTCTGTGGTACTCACCCATACACCCAATTACAGTCCCGGGACAGCCCTGGTTTAACCTAAAACAGACAAACAAACGACAGTCACAAATATTACTATATTACTGTATAGCACAATCTCATGTTTGCTGCGTTGATACACGGTTGAACCTCGACTTAATAATGACAGATCTTCCTCGTATGAACTATAAAATGAAGTAACACCGCTCTAGGTGTTCAGCTACACCGGTATACTAACTTAATATTTACAAAACCTATCGTTTACGCAATAGCATTTCACTTCAGGTAAATGTTTTTAATTTATATGCGTAGATAGATGATTTCTACCTGATCTTCACACTGGTTTCATATAACAGTAGTTATATATCGGTGTCATTTTTCACCAATATATATCAATGAAGATAGGAATAATTAATGGAACCGTAATTCAATCTGGTTGTAGCTAGATGGTATGTTGAAACAAAGTAAGCCGCGCACGAGATTCAATTTTACTATAGTTACAACTGCGTAATATCATATTCATATGTATTGTCATAACGGAATACATTTTGCATTTTCAAAATATTTGGCAACATAAACGCGTGTCAAATTGTATTCATTCGAGTCAGAGGGTGGAAAGACGTGGTGGTGGTGTTGGGGGTGGAGGGTCTGCCATCTCAAATTCTAACAAACCAGTGTGAAAATTCCGACAAGACAAGGATATAAATTTAATTGATGGCTAATATTCAACCAAATTGATTGAATATTGATTAATAATCACTGTTCGTATAATTGGGCTCATTAATATGTTTTCAGACGTATAATTGGAAGTAACCCAAGACTCTTATTTTTCCGAGTTCAGTGTGAATTGATATTTTTGCTGACAAGTTGCGTGCTTTCTTTAACTGCATATCGTCGATTGATAAAAAGATTCTTTTTTCTTCAGAAATTGGTAATTGTTTATTTATCTTGTAAAATGTCGGTCAAATCAATATCTGCCCTCTTTAATCCAAGAATCCTCATAAATAGTTTAATAGCTCTTTCTTTTAATTGGAAATATTTTTTATCCGGACATGTGGCATAACACCCATCATGTTCCATGATAAATAGCCTGTTAGTCTTAAAATTGACGTACAGGGTTAAAGTTCTTCGGGTTTTGCAATATCTATTAACATGTCTCTTTTCGGAATAGGCCTTTTGCACATCTCAGTTTTTTTCTATTTTTTGTTTGCTAAATTATATTTTGTTCAAAGGGCATTGTATTCAGATCATAACAATCGCGACACAGAAAAGCTGTACGAAAATAACTTTAGCGCATAATGTATCTTAAACTTCAACTACGCTATCTACTGCATGGCATACACCGGTCTTCATTTAAAAAGACACATTTTTTGGTTCTGGTAACCAACAACTACTTTTCGTTATGTCTCACATCGATTTACTTTAAATGTTATATGAACATAACAATCATACATTGTGATTTTTACAACATATAGAATTACTTCCATGGATCAAATACTAAAAATGATTATAGACGAGTTCTGATTATCGAAGGGTTGTAATTAATGAAATGAAATGGAGTTTAACATCCTACTATTCTACTCTTAAACTGGGCTAATGAAGACGGGCATACGCCATAAAGTGTGCTATGAGGGATATTTTGCCCGGGCAGCGACGCTACTGCCAACTCATATATCGAATTCCAACTGCCAGGATATTTTACGTGCACGCCAATGTGTACACGGGGCCTCTGTTTTTCGCATCATCCGAACGACTAGACAGCTGTCCATTTCAGGTCCACCGTCCTGCATCACTGACAAGGGGAAACCGCGCCGTAAAATCTGGATGAATTTTCTCGGCTACAATTTGCCCCATAGGACAGTGAATGGTGTATGCCCGTCTTCATTGTCACGAAAGGCGCAGAAAAGTAAAATGTTAAATAATCCTGTTATGTCATTGAAGCGGAAATTTCATATTTACCAAGGAAATCAAAACATTATTATTTCTATGTCTTTTGCTCAATAGATTGTCAACTCGCTATTATACGATCATAGGAATTATTTTCACACTTATACATCTGTCACACAGGAAATAATAGCACAGTTACCTCTCTTGTTTTTCAATTCCTCCCATACAATAGTTATCTTCAAACGTTTGAATTTGAATTTGAAAATGATATTTAAATTTTTGCCAATAGTTATCTTCAAACGTTTGAATTTGAATTTGAAAATGATATTTAAATTTTTGCCAATTTCTCAACTGGCAATAGTGAATTATAAGATTAATATGATTATTCTTTAACAAGGCAGGACTGTTTATAGATACCATCTATTTTAAGGCTTTATTTTAATTAGTCTCTGTCACCCAGAACCCCCTAGTCTTCAACGCACGGAGGGTCTGGGTCGGTTCTCAATTTTTGACGAAAATTACTGGATAATCTACCACATAAAAAACCAAACATTTGGTTACGCATGGGCAATGGAACCTTTTGGCTAAAGTATCCAATGAAAGTATCGGTAAGTGCTAGATCTTATGAAGCCGGGCCGATTTTGCTAGATTCTATAAAGCGTGGTTGAAATATATCCCACAATTCACTTGGCACATCTATTATTAGAAACAAAATAGAGACGAGGAATAAGCATGCATCGCGATGAAGAATTAAGAAGATTGTGAGAAGCCATACGTCCGATTCATGACGAAAGAAAATTACCATTTCAATTGAAACCTTTACACAACAAAATTTTAAAGAGTGTCATCGTTGACAAGCGAGCTGTTTTGATAGATTCAGTACGTGGTAACTTAAAAGACTGGATAATCCAGACAATGACCTATTTTCCGTCAAATTTTGAGGAGCCATCCAGACTAATATTCGTAGAATATTTGTATGGATTATAGAGACTATATTTTAATATATTTTAAAAATATAACTTAAAAATATGAAATTGCAGTTTTAATTTTAGAAAGGAGAGAAAATTGCAATTTTAATCCGATTAGCTATTTAATGCCCACTCCCTTAATTAATATGCGTGTAAAAGTCCTTGCTATGTTATTTCAGGATCGGCCTGGGTTTTTTCGATTTTTCAACACGCCCTTTTTGACGTAAATGCAATGTTTGTCAATTCTGTTAATCTATTAAATAATTTTCTGGAGAACATCTTACATTCTATAAATATCCTGTTACTTACTACTAATAGAATAAGCTAGAAAAACTACATGGTTTATACGACTCCCGCTAATTAAGGTCGAAAAAAAAATATAGTAATTGCCCCTTCTTTTTGAACGAGTACGATAATCGATGCTTGTCTGTCCATGATTTTTTTGTACGTTAATTAGCCTGTATAACCCTTCATGGATTTTTCAACCCTTCTCCCTTCGATTCGACTCAGTCTTAAAATAGAATCGATCTCACCTAATGATTGCAAATATTAGCATAGCTGTTATGAAACAATCTTACTGTAAACAATACCTTAAAATTAATAATTTCTCAACAGCTTGGCATATAGTTGTGTGTGAAAGGCTATTCGTCACCAGTAGGTGGTTTGCCTTGTAAATTAAAATGTGCATTGGTGTGCAATAACTATCAGATCCGACGTTAAATATTTATGGCTGGGTTTCTGTCATTATAAATTATGGCAATATACTTGAGGATACTATAATATATTATGTTACCGGTGTGTGTTATATAAGACTGGTCGCTGTAACGTCAATACTATTTAAAGTGATACGAAAGTAAAACCAAAAATTGTCAGTGCATTCTGTCTTGCTCACGAAACTCGTCACTGCTTATCTGGACTATAGTTTATGAAGATAGCATTGAGATCCCTAGTTTAAATACACATGCACAATAATTTGTCAACTATACGACCAAGGACAAACGACCACGGATACTACAAACCATCTTTTAGCTATTCGTTGCAATGAAAGCGTTAGCGAGTCTTCGCGAACGACACAAGACCAGCTTCTACCTTCCTGGGCGGACTGGCATCATCCTTCCCTAAAAAATGCACTGACACAGAAACGCACTACAACGACAAAATCTGCGTTCTAGCTGCATACATTGCCTGCAGTAGATATTCAATCTTTTATTCTTTTATTATTTCTGGCAGCGAAATATTAAGAAATGATCCTCCTGAACAGGAGACTAGAAGGTGAAATCCTACTGAAACAACAATGAAACGTGTCTTAGATATTATCAATCCAGGTTGTCATAGATTCTGAATGTTTATAAAACATTTTTCATTTTAGTTGTTACAGAACTCTCCAGACTTGGAGGTGTTTTCTATTTCAAGATTTCTGCTCGTTAGACAATATTTATCTTCTTTTAGAAGTGTAACACCACCGCTTCTCATAGAACACAATCGTCCAGCCACATTTCATCTTCGTCTCTTATTTGGCACAAAGAAGCAACGCCCTGAGAAAATAATACGTTTAGACAGAAATAGCAGACATCAATGCATAATATTCCATTATAGACGTGACTACAATCATCATTAAAGGAATTATTTTCTTAATTGCGAAAAATTCAATAGACTGAATTTCTGCACGGCGGCTTCAGAACAATGAATAACCGTTAGTCTTGTACAATTCCTGACATGTTCATGCGTAGAACCTCTTAATTAAGGTATCTTGTGGGAGAGCGACACACACACACATGAAGCTGTAATGATTTGGTTTCAGTGTTTCGAGCAAATTACTATATGTATTTATTTACGTAACCATTTTTGCCCTATTGATGTTAAAGGAGAGAGAGAGTGAAATGGGGTTTAACGTCCACTCAACACAAACTAGGTCATTTCGGGACTAACATATGGTTTATTTTATTTCAATAATTCGCTTGCGCGTAGGGGTCTTTAGCAGTGGGAGGAAACCGGAGTGCCCGGAGGAAACCCACGAGGTTGAGAAGGCGCCCCTATCTCCATGCCACAAACGCTCACACCAGGGCTCGAAACCACAGCCGCAAGCCAGAGGTGGCCGGCCAGCTAGAGGTCGAAGCGCGGCACTCTAGACCACTAGGCCATCCCAACCCCCCGATTTTAAAGGACGTGACCTCTATATGATGCTGGTCGTTAACGTAACTAGTATCTTTTGGTTTTTTTTCAGTTTCTATTTTTTGCTTTATTGTGTAATTAATCGTGGTGTTTTCCCGTAATCTATATTTGATTCAGATGGAAATTGAAAGTGTCTTTTTGATTAAAGGACCTCGAGCCGATACAACACCCTTTTTCTCCAGACAATAAAGTTATAGGTACAATATTATCGAAATGAAATGGGGTTTAACGTCCTACCCTTCTGCACCGAACCTTGGCTAATGGAAGACAGGCATACGCCATACAGTGTGCTATGAGGGAAATTTTGCCCGGGCAGCGGCGCCACGACCTCCTTTTATACTTATATCGAATTCCAACTGCCAAGGAATCTTTTACGTGTACACCAATCTGTACATGGGACCTCGTTTTTTTACCCCATCCGAACGACTACACAGCTGTCCTTGTCAGGCCCTCTGTTCTGCATCACCGACAAGGGGAAACCACGCCGGAAAATCGAGATGAACACCTGACCTCCAGGCTAGCGAGCCAGCGCCTTACCCACTTAGCCACGTGATCCCCACATTGTTATCGATACTTTTGAATATTGCATTCCCTTGAGTGTCACTGTCTGGCAGCTTTCTCTTATGACGGTGACAGAAGGTTCATAAAGTTCGCAGCGGAATTTTGGATTGATCTTCCCCTGGCGATAAAAAGAATCATCCCCACGTTCTCTTCTAAGGGGATTACGGCTAAGCCTACCTTGGGAATCATGGATAAATTGAATTTAAAAGACTAATTTACTTTTTATTTATAGTTTGTTTCCAAAATAAAGTGAACAATAAACAGTGATAATTTGGCTCAGAATAAAGTAATTTGGCTAAAATATTTTCAATATTTTCTTTTTTTATCATCTATTTTTGAAAACAAGGATGACCGACTCTTTTATTAAACTCATAACTAATGTATCTTTAAGGATAAATATTTTAAATCTAACAGAAACGATTTGATATTTAAAACCAAAAGTTGTGGAATTTATCCCTGCAGACCTGTAATATCGAGTGTACTTTTTTCTAACTTGTTACAAAGGACAAACGTGACGGATCGATTGGCTAGTATGATATACGTGCCGCTGTCCTGACAATAAAAACTTTCTATTTTCATCGAGTTTATCTTAGTTATATTGGTAATTTTATAATATCTGATTGAGCGTGTTGTCAAAATCAGTTTTTGTTATTAATATCGTGTGTGTAGAACCGTGTAGCACTGGTTTGGGTACTGAAATACATTGCCACAGAACGTGGATGGAATAATTAGCCATTTTGTTTGAGTTAATCTTGATTATTGAGTGGAAGTTTCAAAGTATTGCTGATACTCTATCAATAAAACAAGCTATATATAGCAACAATGTTTGCTGTGTGTGCAGAGAATTTTATCACCTTAAAGGTCACCTTAATGGAAACACGGAATATCCCAAGGTCTGGTATGGATAAATTACGTGAGATGAGGCCGTTCTCTTTATGGAATTGCATGCAGTTACAGACGAGAGTCATCGTTCTAGCGATCATATACCCGTTTCCCGAAGAATGCATAAATTGCATACACGTAAATTCAACCGAGTTGTGTAGTAAAATGTTTGATTTACGTCCGTATGTGCGTTGTGAAAGGGGGAGGGGTATACTTTGATATGTGCTGGGAAGCACAGGGACAGGTTAGAGTATACATACATCAAAGATAAGTCCAAATCCTTATGCTTATGGTACGTAAAGACCTTCTATGGTTTCCTTGATTCATTAACTGTACTTCTGATAATTGTTATCGTCGACTTTGCTTCAAATGTATTCAGAGTAGAATTCCCCTCCTCCCTTTTCCAGTGCGACATACTCAGTGGACACTTTCGGACTTGAAAGCAAGTACCGAAATACAAGTTGGATATCGTGGTTCATTGTCCAGTCCTATAACCAGTATTTGTTGTCGTCGCTCCAATAGAAATCCAACTCCACTCAAAGATATCATAAAATACCCGAACTTATATATTACAAACGGATAAAACATGAGTAGACGTGATGTGATATGTTTTTGAGCATGGTTGCAACTTTTTGGACGTTCTTTAAATTCGAAAAGACGACCGTGATGACGAATCTGATTTATTTCTTTTTTGTAAAATTACAAATGACTCTTCAACAGATATCAGTGATATCACTGATGTCTGTCAACATAAAAACGCTTATTACTATTTTTCTACTGGGAATTCTGTTTCGTCTATGGGGGTAACTAGGCCCAGAGTTCACAAAGCAGTCTCAGACTTAAGTTGAGAATTTGCTGAACTTTCAATCACTGTTTATGAGAAATATCTTTGACGCAGAAACACAAAACTTTGCAAATAGTTTCTTATCCATGTATTTGATATTTTAAAACAACAAAATTGTTATAAAGGACTATATTTTAGATAAAATAGGGAGAACAAGTTTGAGTAAATTTTGAGTAAGTCTGAGAATGCTTTGTGAACTCGGGGCCAGAATTGCCGAACATAAACTTGCACCTTTAGTGATTTGAAGTCACAATGGTTATCAGCCAAGCGCATTGCTGACTAAAGAAAACATAGTACGAAACTATACGTCATATTATATAGCCGCCATTCTTTACTCTTAACTCCAATGGGAAAACGCAGTTACTAGGCAACACGCTTTAATCCAGCTGTTTTGAATAATTTACAGTTTTGCTAAAATATTTTTGTTCTCGAAAGATCATTGTGTCTCTGGTAATTGGAAAGTGAAATAGATGGCGCATAATATTACTATTGTTATGGTTTACTATCATTAATTTTGTTATGAAGGTATCAATTTAAGCACCGAGTAAGTATCAGACATCAAAGCAAACTAAAAAAGGAATTATGGAGTGCAGCTAGGAATAATTCTGTGTACACCTCGCACTCAGTCCCTTTGAACAGAATTTTTTATTGGCTAATCTCCCATATCAAACAGAACGCGGATTAATTAAACACCCTTCTATAGACTGATGTCATATGAAAAAAAATATTTAATCTTCGAAAAATGGATAAACAAAATATTTGTCAATGAAGATTTAAGTCAAGAGATCGAATTAATGATTGAAAATGATAATGACCAAAAATACTAAAAGAGAAATAATTTGTGCTTTACCGCTTTGATTTCATTTATCCGGAAATGTTTCATTATTTTTTTAGATTGTTTTCTGTAATAACATACGGTATTGTTAAGTAATACTTGGGGTGCTAAGTTTTGGAGTTTGCTCAATATGTTTAATTAACAATTTATTGACGGCCTGTTGCAGTGTGTCATGGTTGATATTTCTATCAATCAATCAATACGAATAGATGTTGTGTAATACAACCTTGGAATTTGCGGAAGCATTGTGTCAATTTACCCACCCATGTTTCACATACCGCTTTCAGATCGATTAATTGATTCGGTCAATCATCGCAGAAGTATCGGGATTACGAGGAATTCTTCGGGGTGACTATGGAACGCCATTAGACCATCGTATAGAATATTTATCTAAACGTACGTAAGAACAATGTACCACCTTAGGACATATTTACATTAGATGATCTACCCTGTTTGTTTTATTGCCCTTCAAAAAAAAAAAAAGAAAAAAAGTTTATATCGATTATTTAGATTAAAATCGATGTTAAGAATCATGACTCACTTGCAATGTAGTAATGGAAGAGAAACAAACGGAACGAAACCAGACTAGAAACACTCTTTTAATAGACTTTTTTTTTACCATAAAACGCCCACATTATCTGGGTGTATTACTGTAAGACTACAAGTCCATCCATATTGTCCACAGTTCATGGTGGTTAGTAGTACGACCATCTTTGATCGAAGAAATTCTCATTTGGGAATAATATTGCTAAAAATATCCGCACATTCCGATAAAGTACATTTCTCTAATTATATGAATTCAGATTAATTTGTTAATTTTTCTTGGTGAGTTTAAAACAATTATTTCTTAAAGAACTGCAGAAGATAGCCAATAAACATTTTCCTGATTTCATTAACAAATGCCTGAAAAGCGTTCTTTGTAAACGCATTTGAAAAAAAAATCACAAAACTTCGGATGAATTCATCGATTTTAATAATTTTTAGACAGACTACTTTTTATTTTGTACATTTTTAAATATTGGTCTCTTTTATAAATATGTTGTAATTATAATTCTAGGCACCCATGAATCAGTATAAAGAAACATTACGAAGACAGATGGCGAAATCCACACGCCTTGATTCATATTTAGAGGTAAGGTAAACCTTCATCAAACCAAACCTGGTATCGAGTAAAGTCAGAACCATGTCACTAAGAAAGTTGATAGTCACTTTACAAAACCGGATACATGCGGGGAAACCTGAAAACCATCAACCAATAAATTTTGTAAAATATTTTGGTCTCAAAACAACCAATAACAGGCTCCTTTTGTACAACTACAACTAATAACGAATATAATGCACATGTCGTGGTTTTCCGCCAGTAGATTAAATAATAATGCAATCTTGCAATTAGTTCATACACATGGGAGTGTAACTTATCATCGAAAAGGCGAATCAACGACCATAACTGGCTTCCGCAACAGGGACTCTTATCCTCATTACCTTAATAGAAGACAGGTCATATCCTGACAACCAGTATACTATTTAGGTTTACAAATTTACATATATATTTTTTTCTGGAAATGACTCATGGATATGGTTTCAGTGCCTATACTCATTTAATCTACATGCGTAAAAAGGATACAGAACCAAACACCTAATTAAATTGTTTAAAATCATTGTACATGTATAAGGAAATGTGTACAGGAGACGTAAGGCCTAGGCCTACATTCCAGTAAAGTATCACGTTGGAAAACGTAAAGTAAAACAAAGTAATATTTCATTCTCAATATTGTTGCTTTCATATCCATGTTGTTATTGTCTTTATTTATTTAATTAAAGGATAAACGCAAGAAATCCAAGAAAAAGAAATCGCGACATAAACTGGAAGCAACGTCTGAGGAAATGGATATTGAGAGTTTTAAAAAAGATGGAAGATCGTCCTCGAGTGAACTTGGTACGAAAAGTGTTTGTTCCCGTTCAAAGAGTGTTGGTCTTGATTCGGATTTCGACAAAAGCAGTGTTTCGTCCCCAAGACACAAAACTGTGACATTTGCTCAAGATCGATTGGTAGAACCGTTTCAGGTGCAAGTGCACCCTGCTGATATAAAAGACACATTACGATACGAATATGAGTGTGGTGTGAGTGATAAGGCAAACTGTGATAAGGAAATAACCGAACGTGTGACGAATGATTCGCCTCATGATCACAAAAACAAAAATTGTGTGTCTGCTAGTGAAAAGGCTGACATGGATTCCTTGCGTGAACAAAATGACACGGACGAAAATAAAAATAAAACTAATGTGACGGATAGTAACTACCCGAAACAGACTGTGTTTTGTGAACCAGACAGTGATATATTACAAATCTTACAAGATACAAGTGACGTAAAGGGTGCCTATAAAGAAAGTCGGTCTTCCATAAAGACAGTCAGTAGTATGGTTCGTGGTGTAAAGGTAGGTTTCATCAAAATTTAACTCCGGAAATAATATAGACAATTTCATCCAAAATAGCGTTCTCATATTTTCACACGAGTTCGAAATGCACCCGAGTCTCCATACGCCCTGCGGACGTGAAAGATGGGCATATTACAACATGATACGTCATGCTTTCATTGCAGTGTGTTATGCGCGTACTTTTTTTTCTGGACAACAATTCCAGAAGTATATACGATGGAACTCCCTTTTTTGGTATCATCCGAACGACCGGAAGCATTTTAGCACGACTAACAATGAGACACTCGACTCGAAAATCCCGAAGAACTTCTCGGCCAACATCGGGATCGAACCAGGTACATCTTAGTTTGCGAGTCAGCGCCACAGTTAGGCCCACGAACCACCGTGTCTCCGACCGATGAAAGCCATATGAGACATCTTGATGCTTTTTTTTAATATCTAAGAACTATAAAATACTCATTTATTATTCTGTAAATATTCCGAGTCCGCTACTGGTAGATTATAATATTATAGGATTAGTTTTTCTATACTGGAATTCTATTTTTCAAATGTAGCCTTTTAAATCAACCTTGATAGATATCCAATTATTGCTTTCATATCAATACGAATACCTAAAGTATCGGGTGAATCATCAACTCTAGAAATTAATTTCAGCTTTTATTACCAGGTATAAGACCTTATGATAAGTCATTAATATTAAACATACATATTTGAATATTTATGGTAAAGAGAATGGATACATACACGGTACATATCGCGTGTGTAGACTACTCTACATTTTATATAGCAGAACACTAAACCTTTCAAGAAAATTACTCGCCCATCAAGGGTGCTGGATTCCTCTGATATACCATTTGTTACCGACTCATATTAAATGACATTTCTTGCCAGGTGTTAATCCTTAGAGACCAACTATTTATATATAAATATATGGTCATCTATTTTATTAATGAACACGTGTAGTCAATGATTACCTGTATTCTATATGGAGAGTCTGGGTAATTAACTGATTAGACACCTTTATATAACCCATATTTACATTGGCCTTACGTATTAGCAAAATTTCCATCAAGACCACAGCTATGACATTTGAGCTAATTGTCATTTGTGTAGACTTTGAAGGAAATTTGAAGATCTCGTTGTGATGAATTTGTTCAGTGTACAATGTGGTTCCCTTCTTCCATAATGGAAATTTATGAGAGTCGTTGATTCCATTTCAGGATAGAGTGTAGGTTTACTATAGACAAAGGGATCAGAAATAAAGGGATGCTGCATATAGGCCCCGACCCGTTCCATATTTTATCTGGCCAGCAAAAGTACCGATGATAAATGACGAAAGCTTTAATTCTATGAAATTTCCCATTGAATACGACTGGCTTAAATTTGTACATACAGTATTTCCCAGCGCTTCTTGATATTTTGATTGGCACTATTTTTTGTTTGTATTATACATAACTCCCGTAGGAAACGACTACTAGGGATTTCCGTCTGCTCCCTCCTAGGGTGTATCCATATTCCTGAAGCAATGACCCGAGAAATCCCTCTCTGCTGGATTGACTTTTTAGGGGGTATGTCTATTCTTCCCGTTCAATCAACATGACAGTACTACGTTTAATCTGGGTCTTCCCTAAAACTTTGGGCAGTGATTAAAGGTATTAAAGACGGTGAAAGTATGTTCGTTTCCAAAGAGTATTGTTTACATTTCATTCGACTTGATAGCCTCGTTTTTCACGCAATTAGTTTAACTGCAGTATTCTGCCTGCTATGCACGGGTTAATAAAATCGTGAGCCATGACGTAACGTTATGTAAACATATTTGGTCCAATATTGGCACTCGTTTTAAATGTAAAGCTTTTGTAGAGAAGCTAGTCATTGGTTGTTAGTCGGACTACTGTCCAATCAAAATTTAAAACAACAATATCCACTCATTACAGCAGTGAATTGTGGGATTACCTCTAATCAAACGGAACACTGCGAGAAGTATGGGGTGTAATCCCACCGTACCAGATCCTCTAGACCTTAACATATGTCAACAATTCCTTCTCTGCAGCAGCATTGTTCAAGACATAGAGACTCGTGGGTTTACGAAACACTTATTGCATTGTTTCTAAGATACAGTGATATGCATTTAACAAATTTCCTCGTGTTGATTGATAGGTTTCCAATAGCAAGCAACAGCAGTCATGTGGTAATCTACTGCTAATATAAACAATAAAACTTATTTAATATTGATATAATAACCACATAGTATCACCATGGAGATATTGAAAACGACACGCTGTAATTAAGATTAAGTGAATGATTTTTAGTTGTCATTGTTGCAATTAAAACAAAAGCGTAACGAACCATAATATTAGATCAGATAACAACATAATCGACAGTAGTATAAGTAAGCCTTGTGAAAAGAGTGAATAAACAGTTTAAATATTGAATAGAAAATAGAGAATTGATGTTCACATAATTGCCATACTATTAGATGTGTAAATGAGCCCCGTAAGACAATGCATTTTGGATGTAACCATTGCATTGCATTGCAGTTTGCTTGATTTAGAAAACCGGAATCTAAACTGCAAATAACGTGTATATTCTAATATATAAATTCCACATAGTATGATGTAGACACCATAACCATATTTATATTCAGAATATCTGAATGAGATTGGTGAACAGACTTAGCCCATGTAAAACCCCTCTTCATTGCAACAAGCAACACCTGAAACCTTCAACTTCATATCTTTCTGTTTATTTTCATATTATTTTGATGTGCTATCACTATCTGACGTCAAGGGAATTCTAAAAGGAAATCATTTCACCTTACGTAATATAAGGTCTGATTAGTATCTGATGGTGGAAATCCCATATTTAATCCCCGTAATGGAAACGGTACGATAAAAACTTATGAAGCCATTAAGCGTATTAGTTGATAGTGGTTCTGTTCATTTAAAAGGATGTCGAGTGGATGTTAAACCCCAATTCTCTCTCGAACTCTATTTAAAAGGCAACATTTTTTACATGTGAAACGGCATTTGATTACATAGGAAGTAATCAATCTAAACCATTAAACAAAATTTGAAATCTCAAAAAACGGTACCGGCAAAATGGTGTAATCAGCAAATGGACTGTTCACCGCGAAGCAAATACACGACGAACAGTGACATCAGCTGTCCGGAAGAGTAAGCTTACCCTACCTGTCGCCACACCCGCCATCCGAATCAATTGGACAAAATCTTGGTAAAATAGCGTTATTTTGTTTTTACGACTGCCTGTATATAATCGGCTTTGTTAGAATACAGGAACATTCAGCAAGCAAAGGTGCACAGATACATACCACTTGCTGATTTATATTTACCCTCCAAATTATCTTTTTGAAACTACTATGGTTCTTAACAAAATATATGGAATTTAAATAAACAACTAGATATTCATATCTAACAGTTCCCCATTAAGATGAAAAAATACTCTGAATAATGTCTTTTAACCGAGCTTTTCATTTACTATGGGAACTTTTAGTGTACAAAGTTGAAAAGTCAAACGTTTGTATAGATGAGACTGAAGCAAGTGATCTAGATTGCAAACCATCAAGTAATTCTTAGAATTTTTTTTAATATCCACATTAGATTAATGCCACTAAGAGAGTATATTTTGTCACAGTACGCTTAAATACTCTCTTTAACAGTCGTTTTTATGGGTTTGGTGGAACAACGGGATGAACCTTCAATAAAACGTTGTTTGTAGGGATTTCTAAGTAGTTTAGGTATCCAACAAATACGAAACAACACTTAAAGTAGTCGATTGGCCATTTTGACAAAGATGTGGTCAATATCTACCATTTCTTCTTCTGTTATCAAGTCACATAGGCACCTGCCCTGACAAGTGAGCACTGGCCTTGAAAAGTCCCGACGGTTGGTCTCCATTCAATGCTAACCACGAAGACACAAGAGTTAGATTTTCTATAGGCCCCACCATTTTATTCTTTACGGTAGATATTTGATACATTGTTAAAACATTGATTTTGAGAGCAAGTTGTGTCATAAGAGATAACTGTCAATGTAAACATGAAATAAGTCTGATTTAATGTTCTAGTATTTATGAATTGTACCATGATTGGAGCTCATTTACTGTACGTCATGTATTTTTCTATTTTAGCCAGATAAAACCGATACGGTGGCGGAATGTCGGAAAATGTTCCGAGAAGAAATAATGAGACTTCGACAAGAGACGGAAGATTTTAGAATTATGTGCCTTAAACAGGTAAACCATAAGTTAAAGGAGATAGGTCGCTAACATTTAGGACATAGAAATTGACACAAGTGGGTCGGAACGCATAAAATACTGTAATATGAATGTATCTTAACTGATTTACATTCAATGGTTTCCGTTTTTACTCTAATTTCAAATCAGCCAGCAGTGTCAATCGAGTGGCTATTTCGAGTGTCTGGTTATTCCAGTCTACATATGCCGTTTGATTTGGTGCAGTGTTTCTAGCCTCGTTCCTCGAGTCTCTTGCTAGAACTGGGACTGAAACGCATTATGGTACACGATTCGTGTACCAATGGTAAAATGTTTATTTTGTCTTAAATATTGGATATCAGAAGCCCATCCTTTTCCGGTAAGATCACAGCATCAATGTTGATTTAAATTGACAAATAATTCGTGTTTTCAATGTTAAACATTTTGGATGATATTGAGTTAGAGACTTAGCTCCTTTAAATACGGGCATATGTTGTTAGTTATTTACTCCATATAGTCAATAGACAAAGATGACCGAACTACAGCATGTCCTTTGAAGCAGTTGTGTTGGCTGAAATTTAAATTTACATACATGTATATAACAACTTCATAGTAGTTAGTATTAACAAGAAACTGGAGACAGCTGGACAACTAACTGTGCAGTCTGTTCACAAAACTTGATTAAAGACAAAAAGAGAATTTACTACAGAAAAAATATAAATCTGCATGAAAAATTATGGGATTTTTACTACAGAATATGTGGGCCATTTTTTTCTGCAGACCCCCAAAATTCTGGAGAATACTATAGAATTTCATCCTATAGAAAATGGAATACCCCCCCCCCCACACACACACACATTTGCCCAACCATCTACAATATTCTATAGAAAATTACACTGGTAATCTACATGTATGACTTATGCTACAGCCCACTGATGTCATCGTTAAACAGATAACGGAGTCCAACACCTCCGTTGACTATAACGTCGAGATAACGACACATTAAAGTTAACGGGGCTTCCAGCAGAAACCTTTCTCTCCGTTAAAGCGGATCGTTAAAAGTTAACAGAGCTTTGAGCAACCGGCCCCTGGAGTCATAAGAGCGATAGTATGTACATGTAGTATGTTCGTTGATGTCATAAGTTAAAACAATAATAAGGGTGATAATTCGGATATAATTTTGGAAAATCGGTAGTAAAAAATTAATAAATAAAAGTATAGTGAACAATTTTCGTGTAAATTTCTGAGCTGTTCTCACGGACAAAACAGGTGTGAAATTCATTTTGTGTTGAGTAATTGTGATTTGATAATTTTAAATATAATAGAAATACTGCACAGCGACACTGTTGTCCTTCACTTGATGTGGACCAAACTGACCTTGTTAAACCTGTATTGAAATGGGAAAGAAAGGGTTCAAGAATCTCGAAGTTACCATATCGATATTTTGCCAAATACACCTAATGAATACAACACGACGTTAGGTATTTTTAATTGTATTCCCTTTCGTATTGTATACCCTGGAGTTGCTTAATTCTGTTTAAAAAAATGAATTTTTATTTGAGGAGGAGACTTGAAGGATTAATTTCTGATCTGTTCTTTCTAAATATAGTTTTTGTTTCAATAGAACAAAGTTTGAAGTTAATTTTACTATGAAGTAGTTTCCTATCTTCCATAATCCTATCATTCTGTCATACTTTTCACCTTTGTGTTTGATGAGAAATTTGAATACCCTGACAACTTAATATTAACCTTCAAAGCTCTATATTTCTTTTTTAAAGATTAAAACAGACAAGATGCCGTTCAATAATATCTTGACATTTTCTTCAATATTAAAGTTACATTATGGGAGATAAGATAAAGAGATGGCAGTTCTCACTATAATAGTTAAAAACTAGATGTAATTTGCTGAAAATTTCAGTCAAATTGGTCCACTATTAGCCGAGAAAAAAGTGTTTGAAATATTCACATAGCCTCGGTCATCATTACTCAAATCATTAATATAAACAGCATAGTCTCGATTATCCACTTGATTGATTTAATTATCAACGGCCATTAAGCGGCATATAGGAATTCAATCCACCAACACCGAAGACTAGCGTTAACTTTAAGAGTTTATTATGGTCTGGATATGTTAATTAATGTCTAATTGATTATTTAGATAACATCTCAGGCCTAAAGAAAGGCCTGTAATAAGCAGATTTTGCTCTTCAATAATGCTATTTTAATTAAGAACCCTCGGAAAACCGAGGTTCCGTGGATACATTGGCATGCACATAAAAGATCTCTTGGCGTATGCCCGTCTTCATTAGCCTGTCCAGAGAAGAACAATAAGACTTTAAACCCCATGTTAAAAACTCGTAAGGAATATTGATTTACTTTCTGATTATGAATTTGTCGATTGTATTAATCTTAGGGTACGGTTTGTCGCTTGATTAAAGAGTACGACACAACAGTAGTTTTAACCTGTTTCATAATTCCCACCAAATTTCAAAAGTTTTCTGAGGTTCATATATTATAAATTATAAATATTATATTTATTCTATATGCTCACATTTATTACCCAATCTTGTTATAATTTATATATGCATATTAGATTTCAACTATTTTCGATAATAAATAAGTTCTTGTGAACGCTTTGACCATGACTATTATTATCTAATCTCCTTGAAATGTCTATGCATT
Organism: Patella depressa; assembly: GCA_948474765.1. NCBI lineage: Eukaryota > Metazoa > Mollusca > Gastropoda > Patellidae > Patella > Patella depressa. Next base: position 56,304,904 of record OX419719.1, read on the forward strand.
TCTCAGATTGGTAAACCAAAGCTATTTCCACGATATCCGATAAGGCTTCCGGAGTTAATGCACTTGCTCAATTTTGTCAAATCGTGTAAGCTTTCGAAAATCCTAAACATTGATTGTATTGGTGGTATGGATTCCCAAAGATACTAACCTTGCTCACTCTCGCCGCTCTTGTTATCAGATAAGTGAGGCAGGGAATCGAATTGCGAATTAGCGACAACCTTTATAATCTGCTTGGAAGATTTATGCTGAGTTCCAACTGTCGTGCGGTGCGTTACGATAGGAATGTCCCGATTGAGTCCACCATTTGGTGCGTACAGATACGGTCGGATACTTCCGATGCGATCACCAAGATTGGTACGACTTACCACGATATCAACACAACGATTTCAATCGTATAGCGCGAATCGTGATGCTAGCCGTTCTTGGCGTATTTTTCTTTGCCTGGCAACATATTTTTAGTTCTTTACGTTGATAGAATAATAGACACCAATTATTTGTTCGGCTGATAATTTGTACTGTATAGTTTGAATGATTGAGTAAAATATTCTAGTAAGTTGGTTTACGGAATAAAACAAAATATAATGATGACAAAAAACCTTTATGTGAATTTGCGAATCCTGCAAATATAATCCTTTGATTTTTTTAAAAAATCATCTGCTCTCATTCCACGTATTCATTTAAAGCATATTAATATAACGAAAGGTGTGGCGTTGGCTTTTATTGCCAGAACGTGATTTCAAGTGGATTTTAGCAGCAGCAATTCGCTTTACACAATGAAATGCATTTAGCACTCTCATGTTTGCAAGTTGTATGATTTTGTAAATATCATATGAGTATTAAATGATAAACCTCATGGACACGTTTTACAATATTTGCTATTTACGTTGCAATTAGTTTTGACATTTACAGCATTGATATAGATAGTATTTTGAAAAGCAAAAATTACATGCAAAAATTTAGGACAAATATTTCATTTATCACTAAACGTCCTTAAAAGTCAGGTAATGTAAATGAATAGGTATATAATATCACACGAGTGACAATTAGTATGGGAATATCCCAAAACATTAACATAAATCATTGATTTCATTAAAGCCCTATACGTTCAGGTGATAAGACAGCTGTTATCATATAATAAAAGTATTATATGCAAAAAATGCCAAAATTTGATCCGATCTTCAATTTAATTCCCATCATCAAGACAATTCCTTCCCAAATCCGTCTGGAGGTATCAGGTATTCCTGAAAGAGTATATTATAAGTATGTCCCGTCACGTCACATAAGAGTACTGTTTTTGTAAGTCTATTCTAATTTGCCATTCGCAAGCACTTGCTTCAGAAAAAGGTATAGATTTAAAGGTGCCAATCAATATTGATATGTGTCATACTCTAGTATAAGTAGTGTATATAGTCGTGTAAATGTTGAAACAACCATCTTTCAATATTTTATTATTATAGTTAGCTTGGTGTAAATATGTATATTGTTAAGCAGTTCTAGACTGCTTAAGCCCTCCCTTTAGAAGCAAGCATCAATTATGAATACTTTAATCAAATGTTAGTTTAAATTGCGTTTTAAGAGGCGCGTCGATGTGTAAATGTTTAATTCGGGTTATCTAGTAATGACCTGACTTCAAAGTGTACGTACTTATTATATTGTAATGTCTGACAGAATGCTCTTTGATAGTCTTTCCATTAAACTTTATTGCGCGTGTTAAGTAGTCTTTAAATTTTCACACAACTTACATATCTGTTAATCTATTCTTTAAATTTTCTATATTTTAAAACATTGATTAATTTGTAAACAGTCTCTTTGATATTTTAAAACATTGCCGCGTGTGCATACTACCTATTTAAACATTCTGGTTTTTAAAATATTACTACTTGTGTAAACTATCCTTTCAATTTTCAAGATAATAAAACATTGACACATATGTGTATAATAGCCCTTTAATCGTTTCAAATTTTATAACTTTGACACGCATTTCTAATATCCCTTTATTGTTCTAGATTTTATAACATTGTCACGTGTGTCCTAGTCTAGATTGTTTCACATTGGCACGTGTGTTATATACGTGTGTCTAGTTCTGGATTTTATAATATAGACACGTGTGTCTTATATCCCTTTAATTCATTGTTCTAAAATTTAAAATATAGACACGTGTGTCTTATATCCCTTTAATTCATTGTTCTAGATTGTATAACATTGACACGTGTGTCTTAAATCCCTTTAATACATTGTTCTAGATTGTATAACATTGACACGTGTGTCTTAAATCCCGTTAATTCATTGTTCTAGATTTTATAACATTGAGACGTGTGTCTTAAATCCCTTTAATTGTTCTAGATATCTCATTAAACGGTAACTTAAAGAAAATTGTCATATATAACTGACATTTTGATATAGCTACGTTACTATTTCCTATATTATTATAGAACCATAAAACATTGATTTCTACATTTGCTAAAACAAATATTCAATCTGATAGGTCGGTGCCATATTATGTCAGTTCAGATAACGAATGGCATTTTGAAATGGTACTGCATTTTCGCGTGTCGTGATTCTCATTTCTAAGTCTGTCCGCTGTGGTGCATTATATTCGCTATTCTTCTATCGGAATGTTTTATTAGTAACAAATGAAATTTAATTCTATATATTAACACAGCTGACCTCAATCGCTTGAATGGGAGTCGTTTTCAACATATATGCGAGAAGAGTAGAAAATCAGAACCATAAAGACTAAACGAAATACAGATATGTTTTAAATACAGTATCATATTTTAATTGGTAGGTTTAATTATATTCGACCATCCACAATAATATTATGCGCATTAGACCCGAAAATAAAACGAAACACAATGCTGTAAAAAAAATAATTAATTTCAACGTCTCCGTGGGGGATTCGGGATTTCAGCCAATAAGCTTTGTTTTATCCGGGAATAAATTAAAATGGTCAAGTCTCCTGAATAATCATTTCACAATATCAAAGCCTTGGGAATTCTTTTCTCCATGTATGAAATGAAAATTAAGAACTGATAGACTTTACGCTATATCCATCTCCAATAAAATCGAGATTTGGCATTGTGTTATAAGTACAGTTTATATTTTCTACTTCTTTTTTTCCTCTTGAAAACAACAACTGATTTAGTTACAAATGTATCTACATGTGTGTTCTTAACCGATGAACTATACAATTATAGGACAACATATTGATAATAGAACTTTAGTTTTTGCAATGGTGTACGCGGTATACATTAAGTGTTAAAGCTACAATTTCATATTTTTAAGTTATGTTTTTCAAATTTATTAAAATAAAGCCTTAAAATAGATGGTATCTATAAACAGTCTTACCTTGTTAAAGAATGGTCCTATTAATCCTATAATTCACGATTGCCAATTGAGAAATTGGCAAAAATGTTATTTTCAACTTCAAATTCAAACGTTTGAAGAAAGCTATTGCATGGGGGCAAAAGAAAAACCAAGGGGGTAATTGTATTATCATTTCCTGTGTTAATGAGTTATAATAAGAGTTGGGAATAATGCCTATGATCGTATAATGGTGAGTTGACAACCTATTGAGCACAAGACAGAAATAGTTATATTTTGACTTTCTTTGAAAATATGAAATTATCTCTTTAAATGGCAAGGAAACATAAATCCTGGACGACGACGATGACTCATATTGGTTGCGTAAGATTGTATTGACATCCATTAAAATAATTAGTTCGGTGTTTCCTGAAACATGCCGATAAAATGGTTAATATTACTGAATAAATCATCCATCAACGAGTAACTAGTGAAACATTTTCATTCGTAAACAGGCGAACTACTGATAACAGAGCAGCGGGTCATTAGCCTGTGACTTTTCTTAACGCCAGTATTATGTAAACGTATGATTTTCAAAGTAAAATTGGTATAAAGTACTTTTAACAACTAAAAGAACATAATAGCAACTGGGTTTAGATTCTAAACATGGAATTTACAAGAAAACCTTTACGCACCAGAAAGTATTAACTACCCCTACACAACTTGAAATAAACATTGGATACAAACTTTCTTTTAATCATGCATTATGCAAGAGCCACATCTATTATAAGTCTTTCTTTAGGCCCAAAATTTTATCTAAATTATCAATTAGACATTAATTAACTTATCCAGACCATAATGAACTTTCGATGTCATTGCTTAATTAGATTAGAATCATATGCTGCTTAACGCTTATTTATAATTAAATCAAAAAATGGATAATCGGCTCTATGCTTTTTATCGTACTGACTTTATTAATGATGATCGAGGCTAGGTGGAAATTTCAATCGCTCAAATATCGGCCCATAGTGGATCAATTTGACTGAAATTTTCAGCAAATTACCTTTACATTATCTATTTTTTTTTTAAAACTTTTATAGCGAGAACTGCCAACCAATTATCTAATCTCCCATAATGTATCTTTAATTTAGGGTTTTGTGCGAGTTGACAAGCACACAGATATCTTTTAATTTAAAATTATGTGCTTTGTGCCAGGTGACTAAAACAAAAACAAAAACAAAAAAACAACTTTTACATTAATATTTTGGGTTGTTTGCGAGTTGACAAGGTTAGTTCATGCGGTTGAAAAAGACCTTGACACATTATTTTACCTTTCACAGATTATAGAGTCACTATTGAATGACAATCTATACAGGGATCCTCCAAATTTACTTGAATAAAATAAGCGAACTGATAAACAGCGAGAACCATTAAAACGATAAAATCGTTCACGGTTGACGAAAAATAAACACTAAGTATATCCGTGTATTGACACATGGCTTTTATCTAAGTAGAAAAATGTTGTGGGTGGTTAAGTAGACTCACTTCCTTTGTATTTGAAAGAAATTCTCAGTATAGCTTTACCCGGAAATGCGATTGCCATTACGGCTACTGCCAGTCATTTTAAACGTGAAAATTTATTAGTTTCTATTCACCACATGTCATACTAAGGATGCCTATTTTAGACTCCCGCAATGAAACACAGCAACCGTCGTTTATTTTGCCCATGGTACTTTAGTATTATCCCCCACGGAGTACGTTGAAAAGCAGTTTCGTTTTATTTTCGAGGGGTTTACCTGAGCCGCTAAATCTTTCTAAGTGTGCCGCGAAATTTTGAACGGTACACTAAGAAAATGCTAAATAACACATGATCCTATTGAGTATTAGCTGTAAGTTCATAGCTGTGTTTTTCTTTATCTTGTTTTAGTCATTCGATGTGTCTACGAATAGTCTGTATCCACTGTTGTATGCCGTCTGTGACTTGCCATGTTTTTATTTTGCAAAATTCAAATATTTTTCCTATATATTTAGTCAGGTGTGCCGCTATTTTTTCATGTGTTCCAAGGTGTACCGTTGGCAAAAAAGGTTGAGAACCACTTGTCTAAAGACTCTCGGCAATGCACATAATATTATTGTGATTGGTCGAATCGAATTTAACCTACCAATCAAAATCTGATACTGTTTTTAAAACACGTTTATCTATACTTTGTTTCGTCTTTATGATTCTGATTTTCTAGCATATGCGCACAACGACTGCCGTATCTACAGACCCCCGAGGTCATCTGTGTAATGTGCAAAACGTAGGCTAGTTTATAAATAGAGGCTCTTGAGAGTAAATGCCTAAGATATCCAGGTATTCCGTAAATGTAAGCCGGTAGAATATCAAAATTTAAAATACAGCAATTGTTATTGGCTATCTAAACAAGATAACCGTACTAATATATAGTACTATTATTATGCTGTCGTCAAAGAACCAGAACGCGCGCTTTTCTTAACCGTGCCTGGTTTTTAGATTCCCAAACATGTTAAATACTGTTATTAAAAGACATTACCAAGGGCGCACAATAGGGAAGATTACCCGTTTGTGAGTTACATATATAAAGAGTAGACACAGACAAGTAGATCAAAAGATATCAATGTTAATTGCGACAGTCTTATCATACCGATGGATGCTGCTACTCTATTGGATGATCGAGACTGGTGTTGGTAGCCTTTTGGTGCGTATCGATCATCGTTTTGTGACTATCAATAATTTAGGTATTCCCAGTGTTATGTCAATGGTCTATCCCGTGATAACATCTTGTCTGCTTGAAAGGTGATGAAATATCTAAGATGAACGTTTGAACTTGTTGATGACACGGAGCTGTAAAACGAACTATAATGAGAAGTAAATCACTTTATTCATTTCCCCGGAGATGTATTCAAATGTTGAACGAGTTGTTGATGAATTATTTGTGAAATTCATAGAGGTGGTTTTAGGGCTAAAGATAGACCAATAGTTGCAGTAGTTAATGAAGCAAATTATCAATAACACCACAATAAGTGTCAGTATCCTATCTATATCATTTTGTGGAAAAAATGACATGAAATACATGAAGCTCTAGGTCAACAATACTCTATTGTAACATGTAATTGCGAATATTGTACGAAATATGCGCTTATCCAAATGAAGTAATGTTGAAACTTTAATTGGATCCAGTCCATTCTTGCATAATAACATAATACATTTATTTATTTTTTTTGAGCATGATACATAATTAAGAAGTGTGAAATAGATATACATGAGCTATTTTCCGTCATTTTGTGATCTCGGCCATCATTAGAGGTTTTGATGAATGGATTAATTATCGGGTTTTAAGTTAAAAAAGGTATTCCTTCAGGGATAGTTTCTCGTAAGATAAGAATATAGTTTCCAACCGTTGTGATGGCTTTATTTAGAATCTCGGTTCTCAAAGAAATATAACTATAATTAGTGAACATTTCTAATATTACTTACAGCAGATATTGATTTTACAACTTGCTTTTTTTTCTTTTGGCAAAAGGTTACTATAGATGGTGCCATTTCAAACTGTGTCCATAGATAGTAACGTAGCTTATATCATTTCTCACTTTGTCTGCTTCATTAATTATTTAACTTGTAATTTCTAGCTGATAAACGTTTAGCCATAAATTGTTCATGGTAATAACGTGATGGCGGGTCGCAAGCACAAGATGGTTCTGCACTAGAAAGAAACGAAATGGACTTAACGTCCCACTTTTGTGGACTAACCAGTAATTTATTTACGGCGGTGTTCAGATGATATCAGATCATAGATGACAGGTCATTTCGCGAATTGGTGGGTTGGGATGGCCTAGTGGTCTAGAGTGCCGCGCTTCGACCTCTATCTGGCCGGTCACCTCTGGCTTGCGGCTGTGGTTTCGATCCCTGGTATGTGGCATGGAGATAGGGGCGCCTTCTCAACCTCGTGGGTTTCCTCCGGGCATTCCGGTTTCTTCCCACTGCTAAAAACCCCTACGCGCAAGCGAATTATTGAAATGAAATTAAACCATATGTTAGTCTCGAAATGACCTAGTTTGTGTCGAGTGGACGTTAAACCCCATTTCTCTCTCTCTCATTCTCATTTCGCGAATTAATGATTATTCTCCCCCCCCCCCCCTTCAATTCAAATGTGAGCCTTAGCAAGTACGCAAGCAGTGTGTGTACAGTGTACGTCATATATGTAGTCTTTGTATACCCAGGTCAATTCACGTAAATGCATCATTATTTTTACAAGAATTAGGCACAAGACGCGCTATTACGCCAATTAAAATTCCTCTTGAAGAACAACACATTGTGATAGACCATTAATTTAGTAAATCATTTCCATCATTTATGGAAACATAACCACATTCAGATAAAAAGATAAATCTTCTAAACCCGTACATAGCCAATTCTATCAAACGAGTATATTACTAAGCATTTATATATCTGTATATTACATAATGCATAATTTATTATTATTTATTACGTCAGCAGTCCAAAAAATGTGAGGTTAACAAAATCTCGTCGGTTTTGTTTTGTGGTTGTCCTGTACTTGATATTAGTATATATTTAGGCACTGGGTGAGTCACAAATAGTGCTTTCTTTAGACATCGAAAATAAATTGTGACATTTAGCCGCAAATTAACATACTTGAGTAAAATGAAGTGTTCTAATATGGCACCAAATAACCAGAAAACCCACAACACAGGCAAAATAAGCTGTTAAAGGGGAAGACCAACGATTTTCTACAAGGTTTCCATAAATCTTAAATATATATTCAGAAATAATCCGCTCTGTAACACAAGCAAAAAGGTTTTTCTAAACGAGAAATTAATTTTTATTAAAACCGGAAGTGACATAGTTGGTTCAACACGCTCACTGGGTTCTATAGTAAGCATACAGATTTGGCATAAGTTTACTGCTGTATTGTGTTCACGCCCCTGCATTATTCACAGTTAAGAAGTAGGATGCGGAATTTAAGCGCATCAACAGCGACCATTCAAGAAAACATTGCCCAGTTGCATGACATGAAAGCTGCTCGACGATTGACCACCCGACATAATGCCAGTGTTGTGGGAATCTCCCATGAGAGCACATTATCTCCAACGAGTTAGAAATGACAAAAGTTTCTACAAGATGTGTACCAAAGCTCTCGACCATGGATCAGAAATGTGTCAGATTCCTTCCCTTCCGTAACAATCTGTGTCGTTTTAAATCAGACACTGATAATACTTTGGCCAGATTTGAAACCATGGATGAGACTCGTTTCCATGCATGTACAAGAGAAACCCTATCGCTGTAATAAACGCCCACATTACTGCTTTTGATTGATTTGGTTCTTTGTAAAATGAAGAGAATGACATATAGAATGGCTGCAACGAGTATAATGTAAAAAAGAGGCAAAGAAGTCTAGGCGTTGGGTATGTTTTGCCAAAGTTTTAGACTTAATATTAACTAAGTGGGTGTGAAACTGCCCTTGGGATCGGAGATCTGCCAAAATATATAGTTACCGTACTGTGGGTTTAATCAACAACAGAATACCGATTGAAATTCTTAAAATCATAGGCCGTTATTTCTTGGTTCAAGGATCGTCTATTGATCGAGATTCGGGGCGTATTTTAACAGTACATTTTATTTTAAAGAATATATCTGACCTTCGTATAGAGGAGGTCATTGTCACTGCTATGATTCCTATGATTACATTTTCTATTCTTATTGCGGGTAATCTAATAATTAAGGTATAAATGACAGATGGAACATTATTCTACACCACCAACAGTGAAAGTATCGTCACTCCGTGGTTTTATTGCTGTTATTGTAGAAATAGTATGGTATTAATATGGTTAATATCAGCGATCAATAGTTATTTGTATTGTTATCAAGGATGAGAGGGTTATTAATTTCTACTTTGTGATAGGACAAAACTCGTGTTGTATTAGTTGAAATGGGGCTTACATTGACCAGTAACTTACTATTATAACTATCAATAGAAATTAATACAGACTCTTAATTTCCGTCTTTAGGAAACTGATTCCAACACATTCGACAATTTATTATTAAACACTCATCAACCCAATCGATGCGACGATTGCTTTCGGGCGCCTTGAAAGCTGTTCAAGTGATCTCCTTTAAAAAAGGGGCACTGGTAACTGATTTCAGCACACTCGCTCATTGATGCGATGATTCATTTTGGACTACTTAAAATCTCTCTATGGGGTCTTTATGAAATGGTATAACACTTGTTGGTCATATTTGGAAAATACGGATGCTCTGAAGGTGTATACAATATATATCAGACACTTACATTTATTTTATGACAGTCAAAATGTAAAACTTAGTCACCTTAACAGTTGATTGGGAACAGAATTATAGATGTCTCATTCGTATAATTTGATAATATTGAGTTATATTGGCCAATGTACAAAAGAACTAGACAAATTAAAAGCAAAACATAGGACTGACATTTCTATTGGGGGGAAATATTGATAGATTTAAGAATAGCTTGACGCGAATTATATATTTTTAAATATAAAACACGACAGCAGAGTCCTTAGTTATCTTTAAGAAACCTAAAATAGCAGACACGATGCCATTACTAATCTTGTTAATGCTGACTATAAACAGACGTTTTTTGTATTCTGATCAATTATTTTATACCATTTTGATTTCACAAGATGAATTATAATAATAGAAATGTATATTTGTGATTGCGATCACTTCATCCATGGTGCATAGTAGCATGTTCTAAGCGAACGGAAGGTAATAGCTTTTCCTGACGATAAATATCAAACAAATGAGTTTTAAATCAGGGCCCTGTTTCACGAAATTTTAACTTAAAGTTCCAATTTCACATTTTCTAAGAAAGTCAAAACATAATTATTTCTATGTCTTTTGCTCAAAAGGTTGTCAACTCACTATTATACGGTCCTGGGCAAAATTTGTTGGGCATTATAAAGGGTGACACAGGGTGATTGAGGAAATAGTTACTCAATTACCTCCCTTGTTTTCCCATTCCTCTCCATGGACGGCCATCTTCAAACGTTTGAATTTGAAGTTGAAAATGATATTTTTGCCAATTTCTCAACTGGCAGTACTGAATTATAGGATTAATAGGATTATTCTTTAACAAGGTAGGACTGTTTATAGGTTCAATCTATTTTTGGGCTTTATTTTAATACATTTTAAAAATATAACTTAAAAAAATGCTATTGGAGCTTTAAGATAAAATCCAATTTTAGTAGATACTTCAATTTTGATTGGCTAAGCACTAAAATCAATCTAATATTATCCAATCAAATTACTAAAATTGGGATCTTATCTTAGTTAAAATTTCGTGAAATAGGCCCCTGGATTTGAATACAGCTAATGGTTGAGAATACCAATGCACGCACAAGCAGCTTACAGGTCCTACTCCTAACCGTCAAGAGGTGTCGAATATTGCCAGTACATCGGAGATTGTAGTTACACGATTGCCAATGTTGTTCGACCGGTTTCTCCATGGTTAATGGGGAATTCAGTGGGACTAAAAGATTGGATTCTTTATACATAATTAGAATTGAATGCTGGTTTAACAGATTACCACATAGGATTTGGAGTAGACTTAAGTCGTTGAGATGATGTCTCTACATGCACGAGTTCCGCCTTGTCATCATTCATCCACGCTTTTACAGAGTGTTGCCTGATGAAAAGCCTCGTTAATTTCATTTTGATTTGCGGCACTGATTAATTTGGTGTCATCAGCGTAGGAATAGTGAAACTGTCTTATTAGATCAACAAGGCATTTTATGTATAGCACAAACAATACAGACCCCCCTCCCGAAAAAAGACCCCCCGGTCCCCCATGTGTGACGTTGGTCTTATTTAAATCCAAACTGATCCCGCAGTGAATATTCGCTTTGCCGCTACAATCACTGATAATCATGACATCGACGAGGCTTAATGAGTACGGCATATTAACTTTTTTACTCCGACAAATTAAATTCTCAAACATTTTTTTGAATTATAAGAAAAATAAATAAAGAGGTTTGAAGCATTTGTAATTAAAAAATATTTCCTATTTAGTGTAAATGGGTATTAAAATGAGTAAAACGCACCATTTTGCCCGAAGCAGTTAGGTGTTATGTAAACAATCCACGAGCCGTTTAGCCAATGACTGACGGCACGTGTAGTCAATACACATGTTGTAGACAGTCATGTGTGACAGAGATAATTCGTAAGTAATTCTCTGTGAAACAGATTGATTTAAATCGTGGAACTACTTTCAAGTTCCCGGATTCAAAATGGTGGCGTCTATGAAACTAATTAGGCGAACTGAACCATCAAACAAAGGTTTCAAAGTTTAAAGCTGTTTTTCTTTCAAGTCTATCCACTTTAATTTAAACAAGGGACAGCCTGGCAATGAAAACTCTACACATTCTTCAACCTATGCCATTTTGAGAACTTCTTTCTAAAAGCGCCAAGTTTTCCTAAAAAGTAAACCAGTAGCGAAGCACAATTTTATGGGTGTAGCTACATATTACTTACCGTCATACAGCCGAGGTTTGATGTAAGGGCCTCCCAGTGCCATCGGAGGTTTACCGAATGCTCTTTGTGTACGGCAAATATTCTGAAAAATATGACAATTTTCTTTAACCGCTTATATAATGGAATCGTCCGATCTTGTGACATCCTCGGCTGGTTATATACAACGTAGTTCATTGTAATGGACATTTAGCATCATATTTCTGTCGTTTTCATATAAAGGATATAACAACCTCAAATTTCGACAATTTAATATACGTTTTGAGCAAAATGGAAAATTTATTATTGGATTTACCACATACACATGATATAACAGTGTCAGTGTTATAGGATGTCTCAGTGAAAGATATGTTTTAACAATGTGGAATGGGTACAAGGCCATTACCCCCCTGTGTTCCGGGTATAGCAGTTTGTTCTTTGATATAAATAAATAATAAATTGCTTTACTTCTATATAACAATCTGTAACCGAAAGAACATAAATCAATGTGCGAAACAAAGTGATTGTAGTTTTCCCTTTACCCCACCCCACCCCGATTTTAAACAGGCCTGTAGGCATTACTAAATATGAAAATGATTGATAGGACCAGGTCTAAGGTCACATGTATTTACAAACGTTAATGATTCTATCTATAAATCTATGTGTGTATTTTCTCCATATAATTATGGCCACAAAAATTCCATGTTGATATGACTATAATAGCAGTCATCAATCATTATCAGGAATATTTCCTTCAAGACTAACAGACTATAATAAATGACGCGGATATCACGTAATTGACTAAACAGTGTTACGTCATAAGTTATATCAATATTTAAGATTTCCATGGTTATATCGCCTTAATGAAATGTTCATGTTGTAATATATTTCAAATACAAGAAAGAATATGAGTGCTTGGTGTATATCTTGAACGTGGTTTCGTTGTTTGATATCTTGATAAACTTTAGTTTATGTACTCTTCATGCTTTGATTGATAAGGCTTTGGTTCTACCGGAGATTAAGTTGTGTTTCTAAGAATTATATTCAAGAAGTATTTAAGGAAAGTTATTATATTAACGAGGTTTTCAAACCAAAGTGAATAGATGAAACTTTTGTCCCGTAAGGTAATGTTCAGAGGATTCTTGTCAAGGTTCATCTTTCCATATCAACGTGTGAATTCTCTCTGTTCTTGACTCAAAAGGTTGAACAAGTTTTTGATCTGAAAGTGTCTACCATGTAGATTTTAGACATCCAGTTGTATATGTGGTGTTTTATATGCAATTAATGTAGATTTTAGACATCCAGTTGTATATGTGGTGTTTTATATGCAATTAATGTTACAGATAGAGAAACAGAAAAAAGCCGTTGAAAAACACAGAAGACGTAGTTTAAGTCAAGTCACTGACAGGTAGGTTATACGCGTATATATGTTTCTGGCGTTCTACAAATTAGATCATCTCATATTTGAGGTGTTTCATGTACCTCAATAGATGTACAAAAATAATCCGGAATAAAAAATATACATTTTTGGCAATTGAAACCATTTCTATAATTTTAGTTTTTATGCCATAAATTACGTTGATGGAATCAAATTTGGAATTATATTCGATGAAAACTCAAGAAAATTCATTGAAAATGATGTATACATTAGAAGGTTGGGCGTCAACAATATTGTAATGGAGTCTATATTATTGTATCCATTTTGGAAAATTTAACTCAGCAGCAATGAAATTTGAACAGTGTTAACGAGAATCAAGTCTCATTAAAAAAAAACCAAAGAACAAAATCGGTTGACATGCATGGCCTATTCTGAGATTGTCAATTATTACCACGGGACGCTACGTGTCTCGATTCGTAATACTCTCAGGATAGGTTGAATGTCAATGAACAAAATCTAATTTGAAAACAGAAGGTGTTTCATCTCCTAATTATACCAATACACTAGATTAAAATACAGATTCCAATTCGAAGGTCACTCTCGGGGCACTGATCTACCAATAAGTGAATCATGGGGTGGTTAAGGAATTAATGAATGTTTACAGTTATATTTTTTTCGCCCAGGTCTTATGAACACTATGTGGATCAGAAATTGATACTTCCATGTTATACGGAAGGATATGGCGGCCACCTTAACCTGTTTCCCTTCAAAATTTCTTGTTAACACTGGATAGCCCAGAGTTCGTTATATAGATTTTATCATGGTCAAAAGGTTTTTGCTTTTGATTTCGCTCTTTTCGGATCACATATTCAAAACATTAAAATGATGACAAAAAGTTCAAAGAACTCGGGCATTTATGCTGCTTGTTAGCTTATGGGAAGCAGCATAATTATGTGACATAGTAATAATGGATATACTAATAAAACTGGTCATGGTTTCATCTGGTTTATTATAAGATTACAGGAACAACAATATAACTCTATGATAATGTACAAACTTTTAGGTATTTTACATATCGTCGTGGTGTAGACATCCGCTTCTGTCTTGAGCTTCATTTATGTCATATACCTAAGCCATTTTATACTTATTCAGTTCATTGCAGTTATCTAATTAATTATAATTCTACATGCATAAATGGTATAATATATAATGAAATCGGATAAGCATGTGGCAGACTACATAACAATGGACGTGTGATAACCTATTTGTCCGCTATATATATATCTAACTTGACCATTCACATACATCAGCTGGACTTATTGTATCTGCAACTTATAGCTAGAAACCACAGCTGCTTTATATTATGTAACACAAAATTTGAAGAGTATTACATGCATTTGTAGCTTTGGAGTACCCTAGCCTGATGCTGGAAAATTGTTTGTATAGTTATTTCCCCTGTCATTGGAATCTTATAAAGACGATTCGTACGAATCCGAAATTTTGTCTAATTTTATTATGATTATTATCTTAACCATGCATGTCAAACCCATTTCTTTTCTATAGACAATCAACGACAAATGAAACATTACCAGAATTAGAATCAGAACTACAAGGTTTATCTCAAAGTATGGAATATCTTCAACAAAAGCAAGTAGTTTTAGATAAAGAAGCAGATTTGCTGAACCGCGAAGAAGACATCGAGAAAAAACAGAAATATCTCGAAGATTATGAACAAGAGGTTGGTATAAGAGGTACCAGTTACCGATAATGGTCCACTGTTTAGGAACGATTTTATTCTTTGTGATTTTTGTGCACGGTGGTTAATGCCATTTAATCACAGTGTACATAAATATTTCTTCGACGATAAAATGTGACATCGCGGGCTTTTGCTGTTTCTGTGAACGGTACCTAAGTTATCTTCTTCTGCGACATAGCGGGCTTTTACTGTTTTCGTACCAGTACCTAAGGTTATCTGTCCTCTGCCGCATCCGACATGCCATTTGATGAAGTAGAATTCAGCATAAATTATGTACTTGGATCATGTGTTATGAAAAGAAGAAATGTCTATTGGATTTACTTTTTTAAAAGAATGTGGGACTATATTTTTTAATCGCTTATTAGCGTATTATTCACATGTCTACCACGCCTTCTGAATTTGGTTGATGGCCCATTTCACAATTTGATCTATTTACCAGTGCTCAAGATGTATTTGTGCTGTTACTAGTTTTCCATTTTCATTAGACAAGTTGGTTCAGAACAGCAGGGCCTTAAACTTAAAGTAGCTAAGTATCTAACCCAATATCATCCAAAGTCTTACACGTTGAAAACACGAATTATTTGTCATCAACATTGATGTTGTTATCTTACCTTGAATAGGTAGACTTCTGACATCCAATATTTAAGACAATATTGGTACACGCTGCGTTTTAGCGTCATTTGTAACAAGTGGTCAGAAAGATCGAGGCTAGAAATATTCCACATCCCATGTCAAACGGCGACGCCATAACTTATCCCGAGAGCATGAGTAATAGACTTGAATAACCAAACACTAGAAATTTCTGTTTGGTTGGGACTCATGCCGTAATTCGCTGGACATAACTGATTTGAACGGAAACAATTGAATGTAAATCAGTTCATAGTTCATTATATGAAATGCGAGCCATTTGGGTAAATTTCTAGGTCCCAAATATTAGCGATTTAGCTTTGCATTTTGTCAATGTTTTGTTCGTCAATTTGTATACTGTCTTTTTAATGGCAATATTTAAGTAAGATAAATAAGTATTAGGCGCCCAACAAATTCGGTATGATTGGGCTAGTATAATAAGACCAAATGGAAAATAATTGACCATATACCTTTTCTCCCCCTACAGATTCAAGATGTAGAAATAATGTTACGACACAGAAAGGCTTTAATTGACCAAGTTTTGTTATACATGTATATATATAACTTTTTCTATCCTTACAGATTCAAGATATAGAAATAATGTTACGGCACAGAAAGGCTTTATGTGATAGACGACAGGTGGCGCTGGTAACCTTAGATGAGGTAATTAGAATCACAGACCTATTCGTTTTAATTTAGGCCAATACACTTCTTTTCCAGTATTTGTTTTGTTTGGAAATCAATTGAATTAATTCGTTGACTGTTTGTTTTCCTAAAGAACACTTTCTCATGCAACGATATGGGCTTGCATTATTTTACAGGAATTGAATAAGTTAAAACATGAAATTGAAGAAACTAAGGATCAGATGGAAAAGGATGGCATAGATACAACAACAGCATCGGAGAGAGCAAAACAGAATTGGTAAGCATTATAGAGGAACGGGGTGTAGTAGTCGTGTAGTTAGGGGCTTTACTGCATTGTCCCGTATGTGGGTATTTTTCACTCCCGGTTGCCACTTGCCAGGGTAAGCTCCTGCCGTGCTGACAGGTAAAGTGTTGCCTGGTCATTCGGATGGCACTGAAAACTGATATCCAGTCGTGTACACATTGATCTGTACTTAAAAGAATCACTGGCAGTTACTTTAAAGATGCATTATGTAAGAGCTAAATCTGTCAATCACGTCAAAATAACGTCAACTCCCTAGACCATAGATCGCCGAGTTTTTAATGGATTTGAACATTCCACCATAAAATAGCTTAGTCTTGGTTGCCAAGTACCGTAGTTACGATAATGAACGATCTAAGCTACATCTTAAAACAGCCACAACTTTACCCAGAATAAAATACATAATGCATCTTTAAGAGCAGAAGTTCGATCACAAGTGTATCATGTGATTTTAGCTACTTGGAGACCAAAGAATACATAAGAACAGTTTGATCGATATTTGTGAATTCAGATGTTATGATATGCCAAGCTTACAATGTTTCCACGAGAAAAAATATATTTATATAGCATCCGATATATTTTCATTAATTGACGTCTTCAGATGAAATCCAAACATATTTAGTGTGTTGTTGCATATTGCAGAAAATGAAAATAAATAATGAAAATAAAAATACGATATTAATTTTAGGCGTTATACAAGAAGTAACCATACTACAGAATGGTAAGGTCATAATTTAGACCCCTCACATTTCTATTTAAGTCTCGTAGTTTCACAAGATAGCATGTTCGTTATATTATTTTTCGTAAACATTGCACATATTCCCCTAATTCCTATTAAATTCCATTCGACCACCATGCTTTACGGATGTGACCGCCCGTCCATGAAATGATTATGTCGTTTAACTTGGCTATTATTTCCTAATATCAATATTTGAAGACACTCTGTCATTCCTGTCAAAGCTTCGATTTCTAATTTTTGTTGTTCTTTATTTTTTTTTAATGTTTCCCCTTGTTCACATCACTGAAAAACGGGGCACCACTAAAAATCGATGCCATTTTATTGACTTTAAAAGCCTTGTTTTTCATCTGTATAATCGAAATGACATCCGTTTTGTCATAATCAATTTTGGCCTTCCGACAATTCCACTGAACGAAAAATACCAAAAAAAAACAAACAAAAGTACAACATAGCAGACTTAAATCCATACTCCGCGCAGCGTTTTGTTTGATTAGAGGTAGGCCTAATCCAACTACACACTGCTATTATGAGTGGATATTGTTGTTTTAAATTTTGATGGGTCAGTATGACAAGCTGCTTTACAAATTTTACATTTAAAACGAGTGCCAATATTGGACCAAATATGTTTACATAACGTTACGTCATGGCTCACGATTTTATTATGTCTAATTAACCCGTGCATAGCAGAATGCTGCAGTAAAACTAATTGCGTGACAAACGAGTCTATCAATTTGAATGAAATGTAAACAATACTGTTTGGAAACAAACATATACTTTCACCGTTTTTAATACCTTAAATCACTGTCCAAAGTTTTAGGGAAGATCCAGATTAAACGAAGGACTGTCATGTTGCTGTACTTAAGCGATAGCTTTCATTGAACGGAAAGAATAGACACACTCCCGCATAAGTTCAAGAAACAGACGCTATTCCAGCAATGACCAGAGAGGGATTTCTCGGGCCATTGCTTCAGGAATATGACCTAAATCAAGTAGTTGGCAATATGTATAATCGCTGGCTGAAATGAAATTGGGTTAAAGCCTAATAAAGAGAGACATACGCCATAAGTGTACTTTGAATGAAAATTTGCCTATACTCTTAGTGGAATCATATCTGCCAATGGTTTTTTACGTGCACGCCACGGTTTTCCGATCTACCCGAACGACTAGAAGCTGCTCGAATTGTAACTGCTAAAGGTTAGTTTACACACGCGGTAATGTGTACAAGGTGGTTTTAAAAACCATACGAATGTCCTGAAATAGGGAATATCAGGTTGTAAAATCGCAAGGAACTTTCACGAACAACATCTGGATGAAACCAAGGACATTGCCCACTGAGAAAGATTTCTCTCGTGTAGCATTCACAGTGCATAGCCTATGCCCGTTTTTATTAGCCTGGCTTGTGTAGAAAAGGAATAATTTAAATCCCATTTCATTCCATTTCCTACCAGGGTATTCAGTTTTAAAACCATAAATCACAAACAATGACCAATGTTTTAGTTTAATAATGATCTAAGTATATGTTGTAGTTTATATTGCTCTATCCGTGGGTCAATGTGGCTAAATGGGTAAGATTTTCCGACGTGGTTCCCCCTTGACAGTGATACAGGAAAGAGGGCCCGACAAGGGCAGTTGTCTAGTCGTTCGGATGGGACAAAAAAACCTATGCTTTGCGTGCACGTCCTAAGTTGCATGGCGTATAACTGTCTTCATTAGCCCAGTTCGGAGCAGAACAGTAGGACGTTAAACCCATTTGATTTCATTTTCATGTATTGCTCTATCCATTTACTAAATGCCTCTATGAAATTAATGAGCTAGGTAGTTTTTGATATCGACCAGATGATAAACCACACCCAGGTCCTGTTTCTAATAACACACCTCGCGACTAGCTTTAATTTATCTAATGAATTTGTCACTAATGACAAACAATACGCAGGATGAAACATTCATTGATTTCTAGAATGAATGCGATGATAAATATATAGTCCCATGGCTAAGAGTCCATGATCTAAAAGAGGATGTTTTATATATATATATATACGTCGTTTCTATTGTGTAAATGTATTGTCAGTTATACTGTATGTCCGATTTTAGCACAATGCACCGCTTTATATCCACCATCGTCGCCCTGTTATTGTCGACACCCTAGTGCGTCGGATGACGGATAGGTTATTCTGTCTTGTGAAAACACTACTGCGTAGCATATTTTATTGATTTGTTTTCTTTCCCGAAAACATTTACAGGAAGTGTCGATTACCGTTTGGTCCCGAGGAAGAAGCGCACCCCGGTGCATAACTTGAAATACGTGTTTATAATCCAAAGATCTTGGTTCCTTACGATATTTACGCATTGGATCGTAACTATGACCTTTGTACAAAAACATCGCACTTTCAGCTTGTGGCCCCGCCAGAGGTCACAATTATTATCCGATTTTAAAATAAAAAACACGTGAATATATCACCGTTACACCGAAATGATGGTTGAGTTCGAATTTCGTGTAAAATAATCGAGGTTGCGGACTTTAGAGGTCACAATTTTCATCCGATTTTGATGAAACTTGAAATGGATGGTTATAATCCAAAGATTTTGGTTCCTTTTGATTTTTGCGCATATCGAATCGTAACTTCCTGAATTATGACCCCTGGTTGTACGAAAATCGTGTTTTTAGCTTGCGGTTCCTCTTGAGGTCACAATTATTATCACCATTACACTGTATTGTTGGTTGAGTTTGAATTTCGTGAAAATTGGACCAAAACTGCCGGAAAAATTGGCCACCCTTCGTACGCATGTAGTGTAAATATATGGTATATCAAGGTTGTGAACCCTCTAGAAGTCGCAGTGTTGATCTGATTTTGATGAAACTTGAAATATATCTTTATAACCCAAAGATCTTGGTTCCTGTCGATATTCGCGTATAACGGATGTAACTTCCTGAATTATGGCCCTTGATTGTTCGAAAAATTGCTTTTTGTTTAGCTTGTATTCTATCCATCTCTTGCAAAATGTGGGCGTATCCTACCTGGCAGATAACATTACTCAAAAATTCTCAGATGTAGTAGAAGGGTCTGCACCCCCCCCCCCACACACACACACACACCCGTGGTTACGACAGGGCAGATCTCTAGATTGTATCCCTTTACTATCCTCTCCTCGCCAAGAATTTGCTCCGTCAAATGCCAGGAAATTGACTAAATTAATTGTCAAAATTTTCTCGGAGGACAAGCTCCCTTCTAGTTGCCCTCCTGCAATATTCACAGCTTCTAGAGACACTACTGGGCCCATCCAAAATTTGAAATTTTCCGATAGCCAAATACGGAGCTCACAAGTCAACTACGAAATCAAGAGACAGCATCACCATCTCGGCGGATGGCATGTAAAGTTATTTAATTAGTAAATGTCTAACCTTTGGCTCGAATGCAGCACATGCAATCCGTCTGCCAAACCGACCGCCATAAAAGTTTCAAAATACCGCCGAAAATGTCACTAGCTCCTAAGACTTGAATACATTGTACTAAAACATGCGTCTGTATAAGCCTACAGTTCACAAAAATGATTTTCAGAGTTTTGTTATAATCCTTGCGCCATGCTTCAATCTTATCTTCTACAAAGAAGAACCAATCATAACCGTTGAAAGTTTTGTAGATGTGGATGTCTTTTTATCGATGTGTGTAATAAATCCAATCTAAAACATACACCTTTTCTTCTAATCATCACAAACCAATTGTCCCCGGGTTATAATTTCCGCCAGTCGGACATACTAGGCCTAAAGTAAAATACAAACCAAAAGGCCTAGTCCTTAGGCATTTTAAATCAATGATCGTGGGTCTTGGATTTCCATTCAGCACGTCAAAGGGAATGATATTTATAAATTATTTGATTATCAGTCATGTGTATGTTTATTGTCTTTTCAGGGAAATGCTGAGAAGAAATATGATGGACAAGCAGAATGTTTTAGAGAGCACTGTACAGAAATACCGATCTGAACTGGCATCTGCTACATCCAGGATGGTGGGAAAAGATATCCTTATACAGAAACTACAAGAACAGGTAAACCCAATGACTTGATTTAAGGTCTCTCATAAACTGCAAGAACTAAATTTCCGATTTTTGTTTATGTCATTTGATATTTATTTATGTTTAATCAAAATTTCAGCTAAAAGATCAAGAAGATGTGCTAAAGGTGAAAGATAAAAAGTTAAAGAATTTAGAGCTGAAACTAGAGCTTGCCTTAGCCGAAATACATAATATGGAATCCAAATTTGATTTGTTGCGTTCGAATACAAATAATAACAACATTACTCTTGACAAACTCCATCTTGTGAGAAAATGTAGCCAGGATTCAATGATACTTCGCGACTCCAGTCAAGACTCGGGAATTGGACCTCGAGACCTGTCTCCACGGAACAGTCAGGATTCACATAACACTAGTCATGATTCTCCTGGTTCCAGACATAGTTTTAGTGGATCACCGGACTCACAGTTATCTGTTAAATCTGGCAATCCTAATGAGGTTGGGTCGCCTTCTTCCATCAAAAGTCATTTGCTGTTTCCAGAAATTCCCGGAACCCCCATGTCTCAACCAAGCAGCTCTCGTTTACCATTAACGACAGATGGATCGTACAGATCCTTCAACTCAGTGGGTGATGAAAATGACATTACCCACTATCCCCACTATTCAACGATGGGAAAACAAAAACTTCGTTCAAAGGATAAGATAGTTCGGCATTCATCGGCAAGCAGAAAGCAGAGTATAGCTAACGGAAATCTGACAAAACTCTCAATGTTGAAGCATGTTGGTGACGATATGAAAAGTGGAGCATGTTCTGTGATGTGATAGTAGATATTTTGTTCGTTTCTAAAATAAGCTGAAAAAATTGTTTCCTTCTTTATTTGTGAAAGCTGACTCTCAAACCTATGCACATTTGTTTGGACTGGGCAAATAATACAAGATTTAGTATACTAGTTATCCACATATTATAAAATTGAATCTTCACCATGTGCCATGTCCATCTATCCAGCAGCAAGGTTTTCCTTCAGGCAAAAGATAAATGGAAAGTGGTCATGATATTAATTCAACTAACAGAGAGCCAAGTCAATATTTTCGGCACGAAGAACTATATGTATTTGATAGGTTGATCTGAAGGGCATATGAAATGAACTATATATCTTATTAGTTTCTGGGTTTGTTAATTTGGATATCAAAGATACAAATGTGGAAAATGATCTTTTATAAACTGAAAAATTGCACTGTGATAGGGGGGAGAAATTTATTGTGATAAAAGTTACAGGAATAGACAGATTTTCTGCTAATGGTCATTGTGCTTTGGAAAACCCAGCAAGGTAAATTGAAACTGTGATATACTGTGTTAAAATTCAGGAGACTGGTTGGACAAAGGACCTACATGACAGGGAATTACCTTATGTGTAATCTGGACAAACACCACAAAGAAATGATACTAGTTATGTGTTTCCATTAATATACACATGTTTTATACACATTTGATTCAGCATTTGAATATCTGTTTCAGCCAGGTATAGGCACACATTTTGTAAACCATTTCAATCTTCCGATCTTAGTGGAACGTTTCATTTTGATTTGGAGTATAAACAATGAGAAATGGATTAATTTTAATTACTGATATTCACAACAAAAATTTAATATATCTTGTGTGTCAAGATCTATGCATGAAGTAAATATTGTGTTTCTCTCTGGTGGGATCAACTATCTACTACAACTATAAATTATATGCATATGTTGAAAAGCGTGTATTCACTTTTAAAAGAGCTATCCCACTTAAAAAGATTATCTATAAAATACTAAAATTAGCCAACCCTTTAAAGATCAATTACTTTGAGAATTATTAAGTCATATATTAGATCCTATTACTTTATACTGAAAAGTATGGCTACTCCTTTTTGGTGCCAGCTAATAAATCTATGCAGCAAAAATCAATCACATATTGGTCTTGGTTGGACACATCTTTAAACCACTGTACTGATTTTCAAATCACTTATGCAACTGTTCTCTCGCTCTATGGTTGTGGTTCATAAAATCTCTGCACACCAAAGAAATTACTGATACGCAACTATTTTGTCATTCTATAGCAGTGGTTCCAAACCTTGATTTATGCTATTCATGGTAGACTCCATTGTTACCTATCTTTTTACTTCAGGTATATGGCAACAAAATATTTTTGCTTGTTTTAATTCAACTGTGTGATGGAATATAACATAATCAATGCCTTAACTTTCAAAGGGAAGGAGTATATCTTTAAATATATAGGTAAATGTATGTTAAAACAAAAAGTGGGATTGCTCTTTTAATATTACTTTGTTAATGATTCGTTTTCTACAACTTGTTATAAAACATCTTCCATTATCATTTTGCTTCACATTTTATTTATTAATTTTTAATTAGAATTCTTTCTTATTCTTTCGATGTCTTTGACAAGAATAATTAATAAATGAATAAATCTTTTAACACTTATATGATTTTTTTTTTAGTGTATCCATAATATTCATATACCATATTTCACAACGTATCAGTTACTTGTTTTATGAAAAATATATGTTCTTTTCACACATGGGCAAGGTATAAATTGAGGGAATATTTGTTGAATATCGTATTTATATCAGGACTAGTTCTCCATATAGGGCAGCAACCATACCTTTTTATTACTTACAATCCATACCTCGCCATACAATTATCATAACAATGTAGGAACATAAATGACAAAAAAATCCCAGATGAAATTTGTTGTTTTTTGGGGACTTTTTATATTGTCAAGAATATAATGAACTTTCAAACTTATATACACCAACATTATATAATGATATAACAATATTTATTGAGTGTCAGAATTGTTCCACAAGCTTTAGACTAATAGTATAGCACTATCTAATTATACAATAAATATACCTCTATTAATATACACAAATAATTTATCCAAATATAACCAATATACATGTATATATATATATATCTTGCATAAGAAAATTATGGACAATAGAGGAACAGAAACCCAATTAATTCTTTTAAATTAATTGGGATCCATTTACGAGAGAAAGTACTCGAAATGCAAGTGATGGAAAATAAGAAATGTCTGTTAAATATGTGAGTCAATATTCAAATTATTATTTTGATTAATATTTATCATACAAACTTCAATTCTTAGGTATGTAAGCCTAAATCTGTCAGTTATCAATTACAATTTGTCAAATTCCCACCACTGTGATGTCATGCATTTTCAAATAAGCCTGTAATAAATAATATAAAATCATTACCAACACTGTAATTTAAATATATTGGGGGGCATTTCCAATGACAATTTCATACAGGTCAGATTTAATTTTCTTCGTTTTAAGGGTTCACAAGGCTCTACAAACTGAAACAAGGGCCTTAACTCTGGAAGTAATTTAAGGAATTCTTGAAATTCAACAAGCTATTTTATTTTACTAATTTAAATAATGTATATAAATTTCATACAGATCGGAAACAAGGGAAATAATTCTAGAAGTAATAAACAGAAATTGCTAAAATTCAACAGACTTCTTTGTTTCAGATAACTTTTGTGAAAGTAAAACCAGGGCCATTGGATGCAATTTAAAATATATGTTTATATCCCAAAGATTTCGGTTCCTTTTTATATTATGGCCCCTAATTGCAAGAATTTGCTTTTTTAGCTTGTTCTCTGTCCATCACTTGTAAACTGTGGGCGTATCTTGCATGGCAACCGCTTGTTAGATAAGCAAAAGCTTACAGTTTTTATTACATGGTACTATTGACAGAGTTTTTCTTTATTTATTTCATGCTACTTACCTCCATTTCTGAGTTGGTACCGTTATTAGCCATATAGTTCATCACATCATTCATCATTTTATTATTAGAGTTGATATACAGTTGAAACAGTGCTTTTGCTTCCTTTAATCTAAAAATAAAGTGTATTCAAACATTTGAAGATTACAGCAGCCATTTATTTATCAGTAAAAGTATAAACAAAATAAAGATGATTATAGTTTTTATCATTTGAGGGTTTACAGAAATTGTTGAATTCAATAGGCTTCTTAGTTTCACTAATTTAAATGATGCATATAAATTTCATACAGATCAGATGACAACTTTTGTTGTTGGAGCATTCACAAGGTTCAACATAGTGAAACAACGGTATATGAATTTCATACAGATCGGATGATAACTTTTGTCATTCAAGCATTCACAAGATGCAACAAAGTGAAACAAGGGCCATAACTCCAAAATATATTAACAGAAATTATTGAAATTAAATAGGCTTCTTTATCTCACTAATGTAAACAACATATATATCAATTTCAAAACATTCAAGTGATATACATGTATGCTGTCTGTAGAGTGATCACAAGAAATTGTGGATGACGGATGGATGGGGACCATAGCAATATAAGACCAGATTTCCATGTGGGTGTATAAAGTGATTCAAATGCATTTAGGAATTTAGAGGACTGTAATTGCTTATTTGACAGCACTTCAATCACAAAATGGAAATGAAGATCTGTGGCTTTGAAAAATGCAACATAAAATCTATAAAAATTTTATAAGAAGAGCAAATTTGTACCTTTCGTTGCTAAGGGCAAATTCCAGCAAACCATTAATTTGATCATTTTTGATGACGTAAACAAAAAAAGATTTTTCTAAAGGAGAATCAACAACAGCAACATAGTCATCATCTTCTAATATCATTGCAAAAACAGCTTCACGAACCTAGACAAAACATATCATTATGTAACAAGTAAACAATAAGATCTCACCTATATTGAAACAAAGTAAATAGAAAAGTTCCTTGTGACATTATTTATTATTAATAGGTGAAACACCAGACAATCTTAAAGGGACAGTCCCATAATTCACAGAATTCCATAAAAATGAGTTAAAATAATATGTAAATTTAATATCAAAATGTGAGGAAACCATCTTAAAAAATTTGCAATCAAAATATTGAGCATGGGGGAAAATGATTCTCATTGTATTTTATTTTTCCTAATTTGTTTCCGAGCAGACTCATTAATTTAAAAGAGTCGTTTTGTAAGATGGTAGTCCCGCCATTAATTCTCATTACTTTCAACAAGTAATAAAACTGTCATTATTCATCAACAAAGCATTGTGTCCATTTTTCTGGATGTGGTATTGCCGGAAATTAAAATATATTCAATGTAAAAGGCACTAAATTTGTACAAAATACGTGTTAATTTCAGAGTATACAATCTATAATCTTCAGCTCTAATGGGCCATACGTTTCTTCTCAAGATCTAATTCAGCATCAGAATATGTAATGATGATGAGAAGAATTTTTTTAATTAAAAAGAAAACCTTTGTTACTAACCAGTGTAACTGCTATACTAGTCATTCCTAGTTTCGTTAATGTCTCTATTTTCTCTAAATAATCTCTATTACTGCCTTTTAATACACTCTACAATAATAATAATAAAAATAATATTATCATTCAGGCTCTACCAATGCCTGAATCAGTCACAATAAATAAATCACTAACAAAAATCCTAAGTAACAAGTAACCGATAACTAATATTTCTGTTAAAATTATTAAAAGAATTGGGTTTGAACATCCTACTTTTCTACACCAACCAGGTGACTGTAGACTGGCTTATGACATTCAGAGTGTTATTAGTGAAATTTTGCCAAGACAGCAGATCTAGTAGATCTGAGATCTACAGCCTGCTTTTGTTTTGAATTCCAACTGTTATGACTTTTTACATGCACAACAATGTGTGCAGATGAGAAACTTTCTCAACAATCACCAGATTTAGTAATGGTTTTATGTCCATCCAAATTTGGATACCTAATCACGTAAACCTTCCATTTGTCTTTCCAAAATAGGTTAGATTTCAACTTGCCTTAACACAATCTCTATCAGAATCAGGTGACATCAGTAAACAGGCAGCAGCACAGATATCCAGATCTAGATTTTCATATTGTTGGGCTAGCTGTTGTAAGTTTAAATTACATGTAACTGGACATCTAAAAATTGAAATAAAATCAGTAAAGTACATTACCCTTTTAGATCTTTCGAAGAGTGTGTAGAGTTTTAATTGCAAAGTTGTCCTTTGTTTATTGAAAATCGGATAAACTTGAAAGAAAAACAGCTTCAGATATTGAAAGCTTTGTATGATAAAACACTCTTCACGGGCGTCTTCATATGGGCGCAGCCACATGTAATCTGGAACTTCAAAGTAGTTCCAATATAGAGCTGAGCGATATCCCTAAAAACAGATATTGCGATATTTTCAAAAAATATCCCGATATAATCACTATATTGCGATATTTTATAAAAGGTCAATACTTTCAGTTTATCACTTTTTAAATGTAAATAAACATGCATAAAAAGTTGGAAATACCCTTCAATATTATTATTTCTATCGGGTAGTCCATATTATTTTTAGCATACCGTATCATATTTACAAAACATTAATTCGAGCTTGTTCAAACCAAGATCTACAGCCATGAAAACTTGTTAAAGTTGTTGTTCATTACAATTTTAATATTCAAAATATTAATTATAATATTTCATTTAAAACAAAAATATTTCGAATGTTGTTTATTACAGTTTTAATATTCAAAATATTAATCATAATATTTTATTTAAATCAAAAATATTTCATATGAAGGATGCCCTAAAAACATTAAAAAAAAGTTTGGGTTCTTTCAGCCGTGCACATTGTATTATAGCTACGCTACGAGTGAATGTGGTTCATTTAAACTTGTAAACTTGTTTTTTCTCATTCACGAGTATACCTTTTTGAAAATGCATTATACAATACAGGGATACTAAATTAAACTATAATGTACTATGCCAAAAAGTGTCCATTGATTTAGTCAAATATTTTTC
Source organism: Patella depressa (assembly GCA_948474765.1). Classification (NCBI taxonomy): domain Eukaryota; kingdom Metazoa; phylum Mollusca; class Gastropoda; family Patellidae; genus Patella; species Patella depressa. The sequence goes on from OX419719.1 coordinate 56,333,048, forward strand.
CTGGATCACGACTGCCATGACACGTCCGACGCTGAATGATAATCACTATCAGTCTCACTGTTTTTGGCATTATTTATACTTACGCTTTATTAAAATTTAATCCAATCTTGAAATCAATGATTACATTGGAAAATCAAAGTATCAGTCTTCACAATTAGTCAAGATGTATAGAAATTGAACAGAAACAGGGATAATTCTAACGGGTCGAAAGGTGAGCGAGAAGTCACGTGATCGACGTAAACAGAGCTCCTTGTCGGCATTTGCAATTTTTATGGAATGAATACTCGGGAGTTTACAGCAGTAAGTTTCATCATTAAGCAATAAAATATCGTAAATAACATAAAGAAGAAAACATTTTGTTCAATATTTATGTTAAATATCATGTTTGTTTTTTCGATATTTTTTTGAAGACGGTATTTTCACGGTTTATATTTCTGTGACGGTTTTATATCGAAATACCGAAATATTGCCCAGCTCTATTCCAATGGCAGAATTCATCATACAGCCAAGGCTAGATTTAGGGTATGGAGTCTGCTGAGGTTTGCCAAGTGGGAGATAACTCTGAAATTTGTGTTTGAAAATATTTTGAATTGTTCCTTACAACTAAATGAATAATCGCTGCAAATTCGAGAAAAATCCAACCAAAGCTGTTATGTGATGTTTGATGGTTCCAAAGAAGCAAATAATATATCTGCATTAAATGTGGAGGTATAAAAACTTACTGGTAAAGTAGGTTGAAATAATGAAGACATTCTTCTATTTGACTGTCATCTAGTGGAGCTGAAACTGTTCAAAGAATTGAAACATAACTATCAATAAAATTTTGCAGGAAACAAATTCAAGAGAATATATTTGGCAAATGGTGAAACTATAGGTCATCTGGTAGCAGAAAACATCCGAACTCTGTGTCACCGTGGTATTGGGGGTTGTACACAATATGATGGCCAGAATGCCAAGATTAAACAGCCATCGACAATAAAGGGAAATAACTCATTTCAACTCAACTTGGGTTTTAACTTTTAACTAAATTGAAATGGGGTTTAATGTCCTACTTTTCTACAGCTACTAAACGAGAGAGAGAGAGAAATGGGGTTTAATGCCCACTCGACAGTGGGATGACCTGGAGAAAACCCACATGGTTGGACAGGCGACCCTACTCCTTGTCACGTACAACCGGGGATTCGAAACCACGCCAGTTGACCCAATGAGAGGCTTTATAATAAAGCATGCAAGTGCTAATCCTGCAGCTACTGAAGAAGGTTTAAGATCACTTTACATTAATAATAATTACTATATGACAACAATTTAAAATCAGATTATATCATTCAAAACTATTGAAGATTGTTAAAGTGACAGGATGCTATTTTAAGCCTGGTGCATTCTACAAATGGATATCAAAATCCAACATTAATGCAGGTATCCCAAATTAATTAAATTAGAATTTTACGAAATATTTATGTGTGTCAAAAATATCATTTACCTTGAGAGAGTGAAGACGATAACAAGTGTTGCCAGGCTTTAGTATAATATGGTAAAGACCAAACATTACCTACAGCAGAAAGTCGCACCAACACATATTCTAAATTCTTTAACTGAAAAAGAAATATGCTCATTGATATCATACATAATTCCACCTATACTAATTACATGTACATTTCAAATCATTGGAATAGAAACATATCCTACGAATAGATGTAATTTTGTTTACTTACATTACTGAGTAAAAATAGTTGTTTAAGAATACCATCCCATAGTTGTGGACTGTTGATGTTATAATCTAAACATAAGGCACATACCAATAGAATACCCTACAAGAAAAAAACACATTATCCTATCAAATAAAAATATGATATTATTGTCATATTGTGGTATATTCTGTATCATTGTGGTCTGAAACCTTATATTTAAGTTGACACAAGTTGTATCCCTTATGTTGTAGTTCTTCTGCCTTTCTTAGTAAGAGGGAAATTGAAATTTTAACATTGAGAATGGTTGATTTTCCTTTTCACCCACATGTAACTGTATAACACCCCAGGATCCAAGCATCCAAATATAACATTACCACCCTACCATAATTATATATATTTCCATTTTTAAAATTTAAAAACATGTCATCAATATCAAGATGATAAAATTGGTAGATCCGCACAAATAATGGTTTTGGATTTAATTAAATTATTAAGAAGGTTGACAGATTTAACTGGATCAAAAAGAAGCCTAACGGAGAGATAGGGGTGTGTAGAATAATTTAACGAAAATGCGTACAGTTTTCTGATGATTATGATTTTTCCAGATTCCTCTTACTAAACCCTCTTTATTACATTCTTCAAATGTTGATGCCGAGTGCTGAATGTGAAGTTCACTTAAATCTACCAAGTAACTTCGAATTCTCAACTTATGCCTGTAATCGGAAAAAAGATACATCTAAACTAATTGAGCTTATGTGAAAAAAAAAACCTTAAAGCTTGATATCACTTGAGTTTGAACATTCCACCTCAATTTGAATCAGAATTATTGTGTGCCAAAAACTTTTAGACAGGCAAACAGAAGGATCAATTTTAGAAATCACTGCCTTCTTTGAAAGGCGGAGGGACAATTTACAAATAATAAAACAATACAGGAAGTGTGAAATCACAACTGTGATTGTCAACATTTGCCATTTCTGAAACTTAATTTATGTCAAAATTATGATGAATTTAAAGTCGTTCTTACCTTACATCTTGTATTGTCACTGACCACGTATCTTTTATTGTTCTTTCATCCACTATTCTTAACAAACACAGTAAAGCTCGAGCCTTACACAGATTGGTGATAGTAGAATTATTCTGATAAATAAATCAAATATACATAGAAATCTTTTAAACCATGTATTAATTGTTTCTCACTGTTATTCCCATTTATTTTGATAAGTATATAATTTCCTTTAATATGATATGTTTCCCTCTGACATCATTTAATGAAATCTGGATTCAATTGAATGGTACCTCCTGCGACCATCCTTCAACTGATAATTCATTGAAACCCCAACTTGAACATTTCAGTCAAATTCCTATTCTCAATCTGAAACGTTTTTCATCTTTAAAATAGCAATGGAAATTTAAATGTACATAAAAGGCAATTGGCAGGAATGCCAGGTTATCGAGTCAAGGTCTTATGGACTCAGACACTGTGGCTACCTGATTGTTTGGAATAAGAAGTATATTGTAAACAGTTAAGAAGTATACTTACACTCTCAGCAAAATTATATAAATAAAGAGCATTTTCTTTCACAGCATCTTTTTGTAATACATACATCACTCTAGAAAATAAAGCATACAATTATTTGCATAATATATTTTTTTAGTAATACATTTTGATGAAAAGAGCACATGAAGTGTTTTATTTTTCGATTGAATATTTTTAAAATGGAAAATTTGTTTCAGATAATGTGCACTATTAAGTCAAGATAGGATGCAATGCAAGGCAACAAATCATACGACCAAAGCAGCTAAGTCGTCCGAGCGGTTGACAAGGATTGTCGAATATTAATCATTTTGTAGGTAATGGGGGGTTTTTCATATACAAGACAATTTCATACAGATCTCAAGATTATTTTTGTCTTTAGTGCATTCCACAAGGTTCAACACAGTGAAACAAGGATCATAACTCTAGAAGAAATTAACAGAAATTATTGAATTCACATAGGATTCTTCATCTCAATTTAAAAGATAAATGATAAATGTAGAGAGTTTATAAAAAAATTGTGGATGACGGATGGACTGAACGATTGCAATATACGACCACATTTCCACACAAATATATCTGAAAGTGACATTTAAAGTGGGTACTGTCAATTTGAGAGAATTTTCTCAAGAACATTATAAATCTTATAAATAAAAATCTACCTCTTTAAATTTGCATCATCATCATCCATTTCAACAGGTTGATCAGACAGTTTAAAACTGTTAAAACTAAATGTACAAGTCTAAAATATAATTGATAAACATTTGTTAGTTACATGACCTCCTCAAATGTTGTGTTTGATAATAAAATATGCTGTCTAGTGAATAACTATGACACCCATCTTTACTTATAACTAAATGGGGTGATGGTTTAGACCCGGGGTTTAATATCACCTTAAGACCATAGGCCACCAGCATTTACTAATTGTATACTATTCATAATGGTCAATGGAGTCTCTATTAAACTCGATACCAATATTGGCCAAAGACAGAATAACCAATTCTATTCCCATTGTATGAAAAATAAAGTTCCTGATAAATGACATGGTACACATGATAGTTCTTTGATGCCACTTTCATGATTCATAACACTTGTATACTTACTGCATCTTCGTTTTGTTTTGAAGCAGATGATGGCAACCATTTTTCTATTAATGACATACAAATATTTCTCAGATTTAATCCATGAATTTCTACTATTTCTTTTACCATAGTATTAACATCTGGAAAATGAAAGAAATATTTATGAATAATTGTTAACATATAATCCTCTAACCACATTCAGAAATATGGTTTAAAGCCCATGCTTGGATTTTTCAAGACCAATGTATGGTACATGTATATTTCTGTCCTAACTGCACACATGTCCAAGACAGGTCTTCTGTCTTGAAATACAGATACGGAGCAGCTAGTCTGGCAGGTCTTTAGGAACTCAGTACCCAACACCAGGTCCTGAGCTCACAAAACATTCTCAGACTAAATTAAGAATTTACTAAAAAATTGTTTGCCTTATTGCAACTAAAATATACATTTATAAAACATGTTTATTTGTTTTGAATTGTGTTTCTGGATTAGAGATATTTCTTATAAACATTCATTGAAAATTGAGTAAATTCTTAACTTATCAAGTTTGAGAATGCTTTTTGAAACCAGGGTCAGGACTGAACCATACTCACCATGTTTTTCAATAGAGACATCTAATGCATCAGCTGTAACACATGGTAACTCATATAGTTTATTAATCAACTCTGATGGTTGAGTAGATAACTTTAATATCTCTGGATCAGTAATATTATGATAGAACAGTACTCTTTGTGTTGAAAGTTTCTTCAGGACTGTAGAAAACTTTACATAAGCCTGTTCTGCTTTCTTTCTTTGTTGATGCTGAAATTAGCAGTGATTTCTTATCAGAATTAAAAATATCAGTCACATCATATACATATTATTATTAGTGTTGTTTATTTTCAGACTGATCAGAAAAGAGTTGAGGAGACGTTGTTTCGGAATTTCATCTACCATGGGTTTTTGAGTTAGGATAGTATTACCTAAACCCTGTGGTGCTTAACTCAAAGTGTGGTAATTTCAAAGATCCACAACAAGCCTGAAATAAGACTCTCCTATACATGTTAACATGTAGTGTTTGGAGAAAATCTAAAATCTCATGACATTTTTAATTAAGAACAGTAAAATTTTGAGTGACACTGATACCTCCAACATCAATCCCAAAATAACTAAATGACATCAAGCAATCAAAATTGCTAATCATTAAATGGCTGACTTAGCTAACATTTACGTCACTACTGATGGAAAGACTGACAATCAAGAGGGGTACGCGTAGGCATTAAGAATGTTTAGGAGATAAACACCTCCTGTTTCGCATTTAGAGGGGTGTTATTGTCCAATAGACATGTCCTGAGATCATTACGACCCAAGACGCGTTAGCGTCGCGGGTTCTAATGTAAAATCTCAGGACATGTCTATTGGACAATAACACCCCTCTAAATGCGAAACAGGAGGTGTTTATCGACATTGTAACATGTTCTTTTTCAGTATTTTAAAAGAACTTATTTTATTGTGTAAACTTCAAAATTCGCAAAACAGCAAATCGGTTTGAATGACGTAAAAATAAAAAAATAGGTTGCCAGGCAACGAAACATACGCCCACACAGCAGCCAAATCGTCCGGGCAGTCAACAAGAGTTGTCGCATATTAAGGAATTATCAGAAAATCATTAGAATTTGTTTGGTTTTTATAATCAAACGTTTTTTTTTAAATCAGATAATAATTGTGACCTCCAGAGGCACCACAAGCTAAAAAGGGTGATTTTTCGTACAATCAGTGGACATAATTCAGGAAGTAATGACCCGATGGGCGCAAATATCGAAAGGAACCAAGATCTTTGGGTTATAAACATACCTGTCAAGTTTCATCAAAATCGATTCAAAATTGTGACCTCTATAGGGTCCACAACCTTGATATAACATATTTTCACACTGTTCGTGTACAAACGGCGGCCATTTTGTCCGCCAATTCTAGTCTGGTTTTCACGTAATTCAAACTCTCTCTTCATTACCATGTAATGGTGATACAGTCAAACGAATTTTTAAATCGGATAATAATTTTGACCTCCAGAGGGACCAAAAGCGAACAAAAGCGATTTTTTTGACAATCCGGGGACATAATTCAGGAAGTTATGATCCAATGGGCGCAAATATCGAAAGGAACCAAGATCTTTGGGTTATAAACATACATGTCAAGTTTCATCAAAATCGGTTAAAAATTGTGACCTCTATAAGGTCCACAACCTTTATATAACATATTTTCACATACAAACGACGGCCATTTTGTCCGTCAATTTTGGTCCGATTTTCACAAAATTCATACTCAACCTTCATAACCATGGAACGGTGATATAATCAAACGGTTTTTTAAATCGGATAACAATTTTGACCTCCAGAGGGACCACGAGCTAAAAAGGGCAATTTTTCGGACAATCAGGGGCCATAATTCAGGAAGTTACGATCCGATTGGCGCAAATATCGAAAGGAACCAAGATCTTTGGGTTATAAACATGCATTTTAAGTTTCATCCAAATCGGTTCAAAATTGTGTCCTCTACACTGTTCACAACCTTGATATAACATATTTTCACACTATTCGCGTACAAATGGCGGCCATTTTGTCCGTCAATTTTGGTCCGATTTTCACGAAATTCGAACTCGACCTTCATAACCATGGAACAATGATATAATCAAACGTTTTTTTAAATCGGATAACAATTTTGACCTCCAGAGGGACCACAAGCTAAAAAGGGCAATTTTTCGGACAATCAGGGGCCATAATTCAGGAAGTTACGATCCGATTGGCGCAAATATCGAAAGGAACCAAGATTTTTGGGTTATAAACATGCATTTAAAGTTTCATCCAAATCGGTTCAAAATTGTGTCCTCTACACTGTTCACAACCTTGATATAACATATTTTCACACTATTCGCGTACAAATGGCAGCCATTTTGTCCGTCAATTTTGGTCCGATTTTCACGAAATTCGAACTCGACCTTCATAACCATGGAACGGTGATATAATCAAACGTTTTTTTAAATCGGATAACAATTTTGACATCCAGAGGGACCACAAGCTAAAAAGGGCGATTTTTCGGACAATCAGGGGCCATAATTCAGGAAGTTACGATCCGATTGGCGCAAATATCGAAAGGAACCAAGATCTTTGGGTTATAAACATGCATTTCAAGTTTCATCCAAATCGGTTCAAAATTGTGACCTCTACACTGTTCACAAGCTAAAAAACGTGATTTTTCGTACAATCAGGGGCCATAACCCATGAAGTTACAGTCCGATACATGCCAATATCGAAAGGAACCGAGATCTTAGGGTGATAAACCTATGTTTTAAGTTTCATTGAAATCGGATAAAAATTGTGACCTGTAGACTGTTCACAAACAATTGTGGACGGACGGACGGACGGACGAACAGGGGCGACGACAATATACGTCCACATGAAAATGTGGGCGTATAAAAAATCAATTTTGTTGACGTCACACAACGTTGTGACACAACTTGATAACGGACGGTTTTCATTAATTTATGACTGATTTTCTTCTGTTTTATGTATTTCAGAGATGTGTTTGTGTAAAGGATGAAGTTTGAAAATAGTGTGATGGTCATTTCAATGAGCAGAATTTCTTGAAGATATTTGCCAATAAAAATTTGAGTTGAGGAAGATGGCCGAGGCAAAATGAAAAAAAAGTGCACTGTAATATTTATACGCTGTTATTCGCCTTGCTAAAACAGAGGGGTGTTATTGTCCAATCGACAGTGTCTAATCGACCAATCAAAACGCAAGATTCACCCTTAAGCATGTTACAATACTTGATAAATCAAGAATATGTGGGCGGACTTATCATCTGTCAATCGAATGATGAGCAATTCTCGGAGACAGTTGATGCATATTTGTAGTTCAAACTTTCAACAGTGATAATTTTGTTCAGGTTAAATAATTTGACTGAAATTTTCAATATTTTTTTTTACCATCTATTTTTGAACTTTTTAACTAATGTATCTTTAAATTACCGAGTGATTAAATAGGATTGAGGCTTTATAAAATAATAGTGTGAGTATGGTGGAGTAAATAATAGAGTGAGTAGAGTTGAGTGCAGTTGATTAATAAGTTAAAAATAGGGTGAGTACATTCTGAACAAAGTCTAATTGATGAACAGAATGAGATCTCAGTGATTAGAAGTCAGATTGTACAATGGAGTAAGTCAGAATAAGATGAGAGTGATTAAGTAACAGTACTCAGTGATAAGATGGTAAACACTCAATGAATAAAAGTGTGTGTGCATGTATCGTAATTGAATTTTCATTAAATCAGGGTGATAAAATTATGATCAGAATAAGATATCTTACATCATCTTTACACATAAGCTTTGATTTTTCTGCAAACTTGACACAGCACTTTAAACCTAGAATCTTCTCACCTCCTAATATAACAAAACATGAAGTAATTTATAACAATACAATGGAATGATCATCATTAAACAAATAGTCATTTAGGTGATTCTGAATCATTTGCCATCCACAATACCGTTGAATTAGAATGTCAATAAGGAGAGAGAGAAATGGGGTTTAACGTCCACTCAACACAAACTAGTTCATTTCGGGACTAACATAATATGGTTTAATTTTATTTCAATAATTCGCTTGTGCGTAGGGGTATTTAGCAGTGGGAGGAAACCGGAGTGCCTGGAGGAAACCCACAAAGTTGAGAAAGCGCCCCTATTTCCATGCCACATACATTCACACCAGGGCTCGAAACCACAGCCGCAAGCCAGACGTGACCGCCCAGCTAGAGGTCGAAGCGCGGCACTCTAGACCACAAGGCCATCCCAACCCCCCTGTAAATAATCAAATTTAATATTGGTCTGAAATATGCCAAAGACAGATGACATACTCAGTTAGTGATTATTTATCCACCTATACCATCAGTAGCACTTTTGTAATGGAGACAAAATCCATGTAGTTCATAATTGCAGGGTATGACAGTTACTTCCTCTTGGAAGCACTGGTTTAAGACCGAGAGCTTGAGATGTTCAAACTTTTTGACATTTTCAAAAATAAGAAATAAATATTATCCCCAGGCCAATTAATATATGTACTTACCCATAGGAAGATGTTTCACCAACCAAGATGAACAAGCAAGAACGAGATTAATGTCACTAACATTAGATAATAATGCTTCTATACTCTCTAAAAATCTAATGCTCCTTTCATCAAAATTCCAATTACATTTACTTTTATCAGCAGACGCACTATCCGTCTGTTTCACTTCTGACTTCTGACATGCTACATGTTTCATCACCATGTTCTGTGCAGCTATTAGATAAATCTCATCAACTTTTAGCTACAAATAATACAAGTTTTAAAATTCAATGTTTTTTTATAAGATACATGGGCACTGCCAAAGAAGGTCCATGGTTTATATTCCTGGCATGGGTGGAGAAAAACCTACCAGATTTTTAAAGATCAGCCTTCACTTTTCAGGATTCGAACCTGTGATGCTGACATCCAAGTGAGCCTAGTCATTCAGATGGGATAGAAAAAACCCAAGGAAGGTCTACCTGTGTACATATTAACAGTTACATTCAACCATGAAGAGAACATGAAAATGCCTCCGTATATGGAAAATAAAATTCCATCCTCGAAGTAGACATAAAGATTTCCATCGCTTGCATTTAACACAGTGTTTGTCTTCAGCAGCTGGGATGGAACATATTGTGGTTTGTAAATATACAATAGCTAACATAATATTTGCTCTACTACATACAAGGTTGCTCTACACTTGAAACAATCCAGAGATCCAGAAGGAGCTGCTTTACAGTGAAAGTCTACTTGAATATATAGAAAATGAATATTATAGCCTACCCTACCTTCAAAACATGAGCAATGGGTATCCACATTTTAACTGAACTGCTATCTAACTCTGGAGCTGAAATAACAACAAGGCCAAACATTCAAAAAAGGATGAATTAGTTGAAGTACGTGTAACTCTTGAAATCACAAAACACATTTAAGACAAGTATTTTTAAAATCTTATTCTTTAGTTCAATGGTTCTTTGTCTTAATACCTATCGTTCTAATGAAGTTAATTTACTTCCCACCCATGTCATTTTCTTACACATAACCAGATGATAACTTGTTAAATTCAGTTGATCACTTATTATATTGACCAATTTTCTTTCCATCAAATTAGCAAAAATTTATTATTCAAAGAATATAATAATCAGGGGAAGTATTACTAAAACTAGTGCACAATATGTAATACATGAACGAGAAGGAACTTACTGATTATTTTCCAAGACTTCTCACCCATAAGAAGATGATAAGGCATTCTTGTCTTTCCTATTGCTGGTAGTGAACCTAATACAGTTGAAAGCTGCAAAATAATAATATCCTGATAATAATGTTTTAGTGAATACATTGATGTTCTTCAAGTCATTTATCAATATTATGAGCTGCCATTTTATGGGGTTTTTTTATCAAAATATTTGTGCCATAAGAATAATATTGCCAATGGTCTGATTGTTATAATAACATCTAAACTATCATTGGGCATATAAAAATTACACTAGACACCAATTCTGGACATATTTTTTTTTTTTTGATACTATCAACATATTATATAAGAGATAATAGTTTCTGTTGTCTATCTGATATACCTGATTTTGAGAAAACCACTAATATAGTATTTATTTCGAAGGCAGTACTAAATATACCTACCTCTAAACGATCATTGTCTGAATCATATTTTAATTCTTCTTCGGATGGAGTTCCACGTCTTTTATAAACTTTTAAATAATGTAACAATTCTAAACCCTGAAATATACAGACATTGAATCAGGAGGCCAAGATGTCTTCCAGTTAAAAAAATAAATATGACCAATTTTAAAACCTGTCCTTGACTATATATGCTTTTATATTTTGGATAAGACAGAAACATAGCTATATTACTGTCTCTTCATGATAGAGACAGATATTGCAAGTGATTTGTCCAAATATAATTTTTAAAGAATTTTTCAGAAAGAAAAGATTTAATGCCTTACAGTCACTTTAATGTATTTATAAATTTGACACTAATTTTTACTTTGCTACATTTACATATAGTGGAAGTTTACTGCATTGTTTAATGTCAGACTTGAGTAAACATATACCTGTTGAGTATGTGGATCAGCATCAAATCTATTAAGCTCTGTCAGTATAAACTCTAATGATTCATAATCATATACACTTGTCTGAAACAAAACAAAAAAATCATTTAGTTTAAACCTGGGACTAACACACACACAGTAAATATATAAAGCTGACATCATGGTGCAGTGGGAAGAAATTAGAAACAGTGGAGAAAAACTACTTGAGGCTGCCTAGTCAAATACAAAGGATGAAACTGCGATCAACGTTCTGCAATGTATAGCCCTAAACCAATCTATAGGTAGCAGAAATATGTTAGAAGCAAAAAAAACAAAAACAAAAAACCATAGCATGCTAGATATTCCCATTTCCTAGTGATTCCACGTGACAAGAAAGTTTTACAAATTATACCTTCAGAAGAATCTGTTTCAACTTTTTTCTGAGAGTTCCCTTTTCTTTAACAGCTTCAATAATCTCACTAGCCTTTGACAACCTTGTCCGTAATTTCTTGGTATCTTCAACATCCCAGTTGTCTTTAGTTAAAACATTTTCTAAATACACATATAAACCATCATCTCTTTCAAGATTAAATGCCCTGAATGATAAAAAATAGGTTGCCAGGCAACGAAACATACGCCCACACAGCAGCCAAATCGTCCGGGCAGTCAACAAGAATTGTCGCATATTAAGGAATTATCAGAAAATCATTAGAATTTGTTTGGTTTTTATAATCAAACGTTTTTTTTAAAATCATATAATAATTGTGACCTCCAGAGGCACCACAAGCTAAAAAGGGTGATTTTTCGTACAATCAGGGGACATAATTCAGGAAGTAATGACCCGATGGGCGCAAATATCGAAAGGAACCAAGATCTTTGGGTTTAAAACATACCTGTCAAGTTTCATCAAAATCGATTCAAAATTGTGACCTCTATAGGGTCCACAACCTTGATATAACATATTTTCACACTATTCGTGTACAAACGGCGGCCATTTTGTCCGTCAATTCTAGTCCGGTTTTCACGTAATTCAAACTCTCTCTTCATTACCATGTAACGGTGATATAGTCAAACGTTTTTTTAAATCGGATAATAATTTTGACCTCCAGAGGGAACAAAAGCGAACAAAAGCGATTTTTCTGACAATCCGGGGACATAATTCAGGAAGTTATGATCCAATGGGCGCAAATATCTAAAGGAACCACGATCTTTGGGTTATAAACATACATGTCAAGTTTCATCAAAATCGGTTCAAAATTGTGACCTCTATAAGGTCCACAACCTTTATATAACATATTTTCACAATATTCGCGTACAAACGGCGGCCATTTTGTCCGTCAATTTTGGTCCGATTTTCACACAATTCATACTCAACCTTCATAACCATGGAACGGTGATATAATCAAAGGTTTTTTTAAATCGGATAACAATTTTGACCTCCAGAGGGACCACAAGCTAAAAAGGGCATTTTTTCGGACAATCAGGGGCCATAATTCAGGAAGTTACAATCCAATTGGCGCAAATATCGAAAGGAATCAAGATCTTTGGGTTATAAACATGCATTTCAAGTTTCATCCAAATCGGTTCAAAATTGTGTCCTCTACACTGTTCACAACCTTGATATAACATATTTGCACACTATTCGCGTACAAATGGCGGCCATTTTGTCCGTCAATTTTGGTCCGATTTTCACGAGATTCGAACTCGACCTTCATAACCATGGAACAATGATATAATCAAACGTTTTTTTAAATCGGATAACAATTTTCACCTCCAGAGGGACCACAAGCTAAAAAGGGCAATTTTTCGGACAATCAGGGGCCATAATTCAGGAAGTTACGATCCGATTGGCGCAAATATCGAAAGGAACCAAGATCTTTGGGTTATAAACATGCATTTCAAGTTTCATCCAAATCGGTTCAAAATTGTGTCCTCTACACTGTTCACAACCTTGATTTAACATATTTTCACACTATTCGCGTACAAATGGCGGCCATTTTGTCCGTCAATTTTGGTCCGATTTTCACGAAATTCGAACTCAACCTTCATAACCATGGAACGGTGATATAATCAAACGGTTTTTTAAATCGATAACAATTTTGACCTCCAGAGGGACCACAAGCTAAAAAGGGCGATTTTTCGGACAATCAGGGGCCATAATTCAGGAAGTTACGATCCGATTGGCGCAAATATCGAAAGGAACCAAGGTCTTTGGGTTATAAACATGCATTTCAAGTTTCGTCCAAATCGGTTCAAAATTGTGACCTCTAAACTGTTCACAAGCTAAAAAACGTGATTTTTCGTACAATCAGGGGCTTTAACGCATGAAGTTACAGTCCGATACATGCCAATATCGAAAGGAACCGAGATCTTAGGGTGATAAACCTATGTTTTAAGTTTCATTGAAATCGGATAAAAATTGTGACCTGTAGACTGTTCACAAACAATTGTGAACGGACGGACGGACGGACGAACAGGGGCGACGACAATATACGTCCACATGAAAATGTGGGCGTATAAAACATCAACTTCAAACCATTTCAGAAGTTAATCACAATTACTGTCCAATCCATCTACTTTTATTCTAAAACCTTTATAACAATCCATGGTGTTATCTGGCCGAATGGTTACCATGTGCATGCTGAATCATAAAGTCTCTCATTGATTCAACTAGCATTGTCTTGATTACCCAGTTGTACATGACAAGGAGTAGGGTTGCCTGTCCAGCCCCGTGGGTTTCCTCCCACTGCTAAAGACCCCTATGGGCAAGCGAATAATTGAAATAAAATTGAACCATGTGTTGCTCGGTGTTTGTGTCGAGTGGACACTAAACCCCTTTTCTCTCTCTCTCTCTATAAAATCTGCATCTAAACCACCTGCTTTTGACAAATCAAGATTTCAAATTTAATGTTTGACTAAATGCTTTTAACAAATCAAAGAGTTAAAATCCTTACTTGCAAAACTGTTTAATGGTGTCAACATCAGCAACCCCACTCTGTGCAAACTGTGTTATAACTTTTAACTTTTCAGTAGATCCACCAGTAAAAGCATCTTTGAAAGGGATCTAGAACAAGAAATAAAGTACATAAATGCATAGTATCTTAAGTGTGTTAAACCCATATGTAGCTCTATTATCATTAATCAATCAGAATATCGAGTTGCATTTGTTAAATTTTGTTTTAGTACATATTGCAGGTGTCAAAACAGAATAAATACAGAATGTTAGAATAAACTTAAGATTTAATGATTTAATAAAACTATTACCTTGAATTTACCTAACCTATAACCCCAAGTACCATTAGTCTCAAGTTGTTGACAAGTTTGTATTGTGGCAGGATCATCATATATTTCACCAACTCCAATACCCACGGTAGCTATAGCCTGTACATAAAACATAGTAAAGTTTCATTTTATATGTACCAATTCTGTCTTGGATGATATTAGCAATAATGGAGCATGGTTATAATATACATCGCTTTACAATACTACGTCGATTGTGAGTATGGTTTGAATTATCGAGATAGTGAACTTGAATGTTCCACTACGTTTATTCACATAAAAAACTGTGCGTAAAAATTTCAATTCTCTCTTAGAGCGTTGAGTAAGGAACACACCGTAAATTACAATCTTTTATTATAGAATGTAATTGGTTATTTTGAGACTAACATGTTAACTTTCATATAAATGGTTGTGTTTAAAGCAAAGGTTTAATTCTGTCTGGACAGAATTCCAATCAATATCTCTGTTCCCATCCATTCTGAATTACTAGGCACTTCCTTGCCATGCCCTCTTATCCTGCAACACCCTGAGAACTGGCATAAAAATCCAGGAGGTTCTGCTCAGTCCACACTGGGATTTATCCTTCAAAGTAAGTACTATTTGATCAACAATTTCAATGAATTCCATGTTAAAATTAAATAGCAAAAATCTATTTTTAAATGTAATTTATCATTACAAAATGTTTAATAGACATACCATTAATTTTTTATAATTAAGGCCAGCAGATGACATCATTTTCTTCATTGTTTCCATACATATCTTGTTTGGTAATGTAAGAAAACAGGCCAAACCAAATTTGTGGTCAACTTTTGTACAGTTAAACAACTGAAATTGACAAATACACGGTAAAACAACAATCAAAACATCAAATCTGTTCACGATCACAGCAACAACTTCTGTGGAATGTGACACAAGCGCCACTTTCCAGTTCATGATTATTTTTAACAAAATACAAAGCATTACACAATCATAGAAATTACTTTACAGATATAAAAAATCTTAAATCTTGCTTTAAATACATTGCAGCAAAATAATATTCTTACCTTTGCCAGAATTCCAAACAATAATTCTTTAATTAGAGGGAAAGACTTCTGCTCGATTTTTTCAATTTTTTTCATCAAAGCTACCAATTCGTCCTGCAGACAAGTGCAATATAATTAAATATCTAAAAAAAATCTTGATATCTTTCTCTTGTTTTACAGGCAATTGGGAATTTATTAATTTGTAGAAACAAAAAGGATCCTCAAAATTTTAAATTCAAAAATAAAATGTAACTACATCAATATGACTGCGGATGTCGGTACACCAAGATCCTACCTTAATTTCTAGGAAGCTCATATCAAGAAGCTGCATCTCCATAGAGATGATATACATCACAATTCTGAAAGTTAATTCAAAATGGCTGTTCCCTTTTAGGTGTTGAATTAAAAGTATGGATGCATTAAAACAGGATTCTAACATACTAGATTCACCTTGTTCTACCGATTCTGTAAGATAAAAATTTAGCATTCAAGGAACATTTTCTATTTTGAGAACAATGACTATTCTTCTAAGAAATAAACGTATCATCTATTAAACTTTATTACTTTTTGCAAAAAATATATTTGTCATCTAAAAACTACAAATATTTAAATACATTGTTAACTTCAAGGCAGCAATACTATTGTTGCACCACCATTTGAAATACAGGAGAACCGCAAACAAAACCCATTAAAAATGCGATGTATATATTAATTCAAGTGAATGAATCCAGGGCCAACTGTCAGCATCCATTGCACTGTACAGTCCTGGGCCTGCAATGATACAGGCTCCACTCAAAACAAGACAGTGGCTGTCTGCTGAATGTATTTCTAAATAGTTTGGCAATTCGAGAAAAATTAAAAAAAGATATTTCAAAATCAAAAGATCGGATCTAGTCTTTTAACTAGACAATTATCTTACCTATTTTCAAGAATGGATTGGTTTTTAGGAAATTAGCTACTAATGGTAAAACAATAGCTGAATTCATGACAAGTGAATCTTCTTTAAATGATGTATCAAACGTCCATGTCTTATATCTATCATCTTTACTCTTTCCGCTGGTGCTTACACTGGGTTTCCTGGTATTTCTCTAGAAAACAATATAAAACAATAACTCTTATATTCCTTTTACTGGGTGATTTTTCAGAACATTGAGTGAACTCCACATATGTGGTGATTAGTCCAAGAGTCCATCCATATGCATGGTAATATTGTCTCAAGGACTATAATGGGGTCCTGCAAATCCAATGTGGGATGTCATCATTGTTTATGGTTATTTACTTACATTATTTATCAGTGTTAGTCCTGTAGCTTCACATTCATTACTAATACTAGTTAATAGATGTGTTGATTTACTGAGTTCTAAATATTCACATAATCTATCTATAAAATACACAAAAAATATTCACACAACTATACTGTAAACTAAACATAAACATTCAAACATTTGTAAAATACACAAGCATATTCTCACATCTGGAAAATATGAATAAATATTCGCATAATTCATCTGTGAAAATATACATATATGTATTCACATAAATTTAAAGAATAAATAAATAGCCTCATCTGTAAAATATACATAAGTATTATCATAAACTCATCTGTAAAATATACATAAATATTATCATAACCTCATCTGTAAAATGTACATAAATATTCTCAGTCTAATCTGCAAATTATACATAAATATTCTCACAATTCTCAGAGCTTATACCCCTAAAATATAACATCTACACTCATTTTATCAGGAAGAAGATATCAATAAGACCCATATATTTACTTTAAGACAATGGTATTCCTTTGGAGACTAAGATAACTGTCTTTGAACTCAGATATTCTAAGTTATTCAACACAACAACTATAGAAACCATTCAGTAGAGGTTGAGAGTAAATATTTTTACCTTGTGAGCATTCTGTAAGTGCTTGAGATGCGAGTTGATAAGCTATTTCAGGTAAAGTACGTATCTCATCTAATTCCATATCACAATCTGATAATAATTTGATAAAAGCTTGGCATACTTGAAATATAGCTTCTTCTTTTACTGGTGAGGGATCACAGTCAAATAATTTACTGAAAATAACAGCCAAATAAACCAATATTAAACAACTGAAATACTTTACTCATACTGTAAAACAACAAATTTCAAAAGGATGATCTCTTTATATATGGGTAGGGTTGGACCAATTGACCTAATTGAATTAAAAACCCTATATGAAGGAGTCACTACAAGGAATAAAATTCTCCATGAGAGATTGTTATGATCTGCGGTTGATTTATAATAGTAATAGTGGGAACTCAAATTACTGAATAGAAAAGTTTCAAAAAGTTGCCAGGGCGGGGTATAAAATGTAGGGAAATAAGCATATAATCATACTCTATGACATAGTAAACTTACTTGCACAGATTAACTGCTGTACTGATATCACCTTTATTTGCTGCAAATACAGCTAATCGACTCTGAAACTTGACTCGTGGTATCATTAACAAATCAGCTAATCTGTAATCAAATAGCTACTTTAGTAGTAGGAAAAGTATTGCCAATGATCTTCAAATGCTCTAATTAGAGATTCCTTATTATAAGTATGTTCAGGTCTTTAATACAATATCCATTATTAATATCTTAATCAAATTTACCAGTTTTAATGCCAACACATATTTGGGTATAAATTAGAATAAGTATTAAAATTTGATTTTAGGAAGATTACATAGATACTCTAAATCTATTACCTGTAGATTTCAAAATAATTGACAGCTTTCTGAAATATAAAATGTTCATATCATAATTTATAATCTAACAAGGATAAAATCTGATTTTCACCATGTCCTTAATATGGTTTAGTAATAGAAGAAAATGTTAGAACATTGACATTATTGATAAAGCCCATTACCAAATACAGCTATACAGGTAACCGTGACCAGGGTTTGTGGACACATGAATATATATAAATTTCAAGTCCATCGGATATTAATTTAGCCTCTAGAGTGTCCACAATTGCTTGTGAATGTCAGACCTATGAACAGACCAGGACAACAACAATATGCGACCACATGTCAATATGAGCGTTTATGTTTATGTTTTACCTTGTTATTATCTGTAGAAGATGAAGCTGTGAAGAATTTAACAGCATGTGATATAAATATAACATCTTCTCTATAACTTTCATCTTTATATTGTTCAACTGTCATATACTCTCCATATTCGCACTGTAATTTATAACAAAACACAGTTGTAAGAACATATTCTAAGTCAAGTTTTTAAATGGGATTGTCAGTCATAATTTTACTGTTTTAAAACAATCATACAATCATTATGGAGAAATTTGGTTTTAAAATAAATTTGTATTCTAGAGTTTTATATCTGGTTTTGTTTGTTGAAAAGCCAGGGTTTAAATTACCTGTAATGCTAGAATATTGTGAAATATTTTTTGTAGATTCTTCCATTCATCTATTTCCATGGCATCTAAAACAATAAACATCAATTTAAATTATTTCATGGCAAAAAATATGCATTTATCCATTTCATAAAATAGAGTCAAAGAATTATAATGATAAATATTTATTTGGGCATGTGTAAATAAGTAAAGCAATAAAAATAAAGATGATACCATGAACTAATGTCTGTAGATATGTTGCCGTAGCTACGGCAGCTTCTGTAAATGATTTCTTCTTCTGCCTTGATACCTAAATCAAAATATATATTTTATTTTATCTGTAATAAAAGTTTGCTCACCAAAGTATTTTATTTAAGTATTGACTACTCTATAAAATTAATAACTGAATTGAACATATAATTACAATAATCTACCTTAAACAATTAAACTAAGTTGTAGGTTTTAAATTGAGAGAGAGAGGGAGAGAGAGAGAGAGATAGAAATGGGGTTTTAAGTCCACTCACACAAACTAGGTTTTTAGCAGTGGGAGGAAACCAGAGGACCCAGAGAAAACCCATGAGGTTGGACAGGCGATCCTACTCCTTGTCCCGAACAACCAGGGAATCAAAACCACGACACTTGCCTCAATGACAGACCTTATGATACAATGTGCATGTGCCAACAATTCATCCATCCAACCCCCGTATTTTGTATTGAAACCCCAATACTTGTATCCATTAGATAATGAGATATAGAAACATTTCTATTTATTTCTGCAGAGTTATGATCAGAAAATAAAAGGTATTATAATTAACAATTTTACTTTTGATGTTACCTCAAAATATTCTAGTTTAGTATCTTCTAGTAGAAGAGTATAGTTGACTATATGTTGACCTGTAGAAGTAGCTAGATCTGGCGGTAGTGATCGTAATAACTCAACATAATCTGATATCTACAATAATATAATCATTTATATAATCATTTCACTATTTCTCCTTAATTGCATTAAAAGATTCGAGAACAGGGCTAGTGAAATTGCAGAACTTATTTCTCCAATATGACCAAAGGAAAATTATGTTGAGAGCATCATGATCTATACAAAACAGACATCAAGTATGTCCTCCCTCAACCCCACAAAAAAATAAAGACTTTACATAAAAAATAAAGACTTTACTTTACATATAAAATAAAAACTACATTTATAATCAGAAAAATATTACAATATGTACTGTTAATCTTCCACATATGACTTGATAAATATCTAAATAACCATTGTGAACTTAAAATCACAATTCCCATTGTCTATTATACTCAAAAAGTGATTATGTATTTTGTTGCTGTAAGAAAAATAACTTACTCTATTTTCTTCTATAAGGAATAGAGCTCTAACTTTATATAATTCCACTTTACATGTTAATTCTAATGCATCTGATACTTTTATAGCATCTTCTACTGCTGTAGGTAAATCTCTTTTTAACATATACTTTATTAGATGCTATAATATAAACAGAAATCTAATTAACATATACCTTAATGATATATAATATAAACAATAATCTTAATATACTTTATTAAATGATATAACATAAACAAGAATCTTAACATACTTTATCAAATGACATAACATAAACGAGGATTTTAACATAATTTATTAAATGACATCATATAAACAAGAATTTTAACATACTTCATTACATAATGATATAATATAAACAAGAATTTTAACATACTTTATGATTTGATGTAATATAATTAGATGATATAAATTAACAAAAATCTTATTCATTATACTAAAATAATAAAATGAAATGGGGGGGGGATCTTCTTTTCTGCACCAACTGGGCTTATAAAGGTTGACTTACCCTGGGGACCCTTAACGTGTTTCCTCTTTCTTTGGTGCCATGCATACAACTACTGCTTTTCTTGCTATCCACTCCATCCAGCACCACGGACAAAGGAAAATCGTGATATCTCCCTTGGCCAAAACTGGGATTGACCTGGGACCTCTAGATTAGTTAGCCTGGGCCATATACTCACTATGGCTCCCTTATTACATTGATCTTCCACAATCTATGCACTTATGTTTCTCAAATGATTTGCTTAACTGTTCAAAACATACTATAAAGTGTTTTTAATGCCGTGGAAAGACTATTTGCTTCAGCTATGATCATATACTTTTGACTACTTAACATACCGCAGCCTTGTCTTGAGATGGAACTTCCATATTCTTCAAACCATATTTGTACATTAGTTTTTTCACTTCTACCAATCGACATTGTTCTTTTAATTCCATAACCCTGGAATGAGAATATTAATAGGTGATCAAACTATTCATAATAAAAAGTTGTTTTACAAAAAATATATCTTGTGAAAAAAATTGCACAAAATATATTCATTATAAAAATATCCTCACATGGTGTTATCCTAAATTGATTTACATTTTAAAGCATGCTCTATGCATTAGCGTTTCATATGATTACCAGTCTTAATCCAAATTACAGAGATATTAAGAGTCAGCCATGATGTCCATTATTTGATACAGGACAATATTTTGATATTAAGCTACAAACTCACATGGGGTGATTAAGTTTTAGTCCAGATTGAATCATATTTTCTGTATCTTCCGTCCATGGTAGAGGTGCTATCCTCATAATATCTAATATAGCTAAACATTTTTCCTGGAAATTAAATCAACCCAATAAACAATTTAGTAACTTATAAGAAACTCCTTATTCTTCCTACATTAGGACAATTAGAATGAAAATTAAATGAAATGCATATCAATATCTCCAGATAATGCAGATAAAAATACAAGTTAACAGTGACGCTTATTCCAAAATAATACCGGACATTCATTAATTACTTGCATATCTAACATTTTATATAGCACCGCGGAATCAAAGTGCTTGTCAGTCTGCTTAACCTGAATGGAAAATGATAATTACTGAACTTACGGTATTCAAGGTTCTGATGTAATGAAATTATGCAAAAGGTTATACATAACTTAAACATTAATTAATATGATCAATAAATCTCTCTGACAAATATTTTGACGGTACTTACTCTATTGTCTTTTATTACACCAATAATTGCCTCTGTTTTTGATTCCCATAAAGATGTTCCTAAAGTTGGTCGAATATGTCCACATCTCTCCACAAGATCCTAAATATAGTCAAATCTTTTATACATAGAATCTGACTCAACATGGAGATATTTTGTTGATAAAAAAAAGTAATTTTTCAAAGGCTTGGGTTTCAAACATATTTTATTTATTTCAAATAATTTAAGGAACATGTAATTAACTAATTTATCTTTATTAGGGCTGGGTAAAATATCGATATAAATCGATAGTATCGATTGGACGGCCCAGATAAGCACTATCGATAGCGGTGGGTTACTATCGATTATCGCTCTTCGTCTATTTTTCTTGCGTCTGAAATGTCAATGTTTTCTTTCAGTTAATCATAATACACCGCTCACTTTAATTACTATCAAGTATCAATGTAACACAACAAAATTGTGACTGCTTATATTTTTGAACAGCCGTTTTCATAAATTCACTCTCATTGAAACATTACTTTAGTTTTGAAGAATTTATTGTTGACTATCGCTAAATCGGAGATACCCGGATGTGTAAATAAAGTTAGAGTTATATCCCTTTGCAAGCTTCAGAATTCGTCTACTACAGTTCACTATTTCTGTACGTGTGCCTCAGTAATAGAGTACCCGGTACAATAAATAGCACACATGGACGACAAAACGCTTGTTGATTTTCCCGGTAAAGCTAAAAGTGCTGTGTGGAAAAACTTTGCCGACTTTGGGTTTTAGACAGGAGCGAACGATCTTTCGCAACTTCGTATGGCTTTGAACTTACACTGTTTCCGGTCTTGATGACGACCGTGAAAATAAGTTTGTTTTCGATATTATCGATTATCGACCGACATTTCACTGCCGATTATCGATAGTAAAAATCACTATCGATACCCAGCCCTAATCTTTATCTTTTAAAATACTAACCTTCACATATCGTGACAAAATATAATCTACATTTAAATCATGTTCTTCTAGATATGGTATAATCTGTCTCTGTAAGGCTGGTACGATTAATTCTACAGCTTTTATCTGATCTAACATACGAAATGATATAGATTCTGTCGTTTCCTGAAATAGTAATATTTACTTTGACTTTAATAAAGTTATTTACAGAAATAATCAAAGATTGCCTACAAATACAAAAAAAAAAAAAATGGGGTTAAAAACATTCTACTTTCATGCATCCTAAATATGCCCGGCGGCTGCCAACAATTTATGTAATCAGCACAATAGAAGTTCTCACATTATAAAATAGAATACTGTATGACAAACATAGACAGTTCTTGAAAGCAAGACATTCAAATGACAAAAATGCATGCTCATTATAGAATCAAAAATAGAGAGAGAAATGGGTTTAAACGTCCACTCGACACAAACTAGGTCAGTTTAATTTTATTTCAATAATTCACTTGCGCATAGGAGTCTTTAGCAGTGGGAGGAAACCGGAGGTTGGACAGGCGATTCTAATCCTTGTCACATACAACCGGGGATTTGAAACCATGGCAGTTGAATCAATGACAGGCTTTTTGATAAAGTGGGCACATGCTAACCATTCGGCCATCCTCCCTCCCCCCTCATAGAATCAGAAACATGTGATAGTGTTTGTTTGTAACATCGACTCCTCAACTGATCACATAATTTGAATATTCTCAAACAGATAACATAAATACATGTACATATGGCTTACTGGTATTAATATATTACTAATATGTTACCTGTTGAAACTGAGCTAGTGACAGACGACAGCTGTTTTTAATCTCTAGATTATAGAGATTTTGTAAATCTATGACCATTGTACCTAATGGCTGAACATCATATTTACTGTTTATCTCTGTCTGTAAATAAATAGTGAACATATCAAAACTAGCAGGAGAAGAGAGCATTGAGTACAGCTGCTGCTTTGGCAGTGGGGTGGAATGGTGGATTTAATATAGTTATGTACTGTCTTGATGTGTTCCTGTTGTAATCCAGTTTCTGTTTAATATAGGTTCCTGTTGTAGTTATATAACTGTGTTATATGTTGTATCTGATGTAAATATACCCTACATGTACGAAACTGATCTCCGTTATCACTAAGATAGTGTTACAGTAACTCAAAATTTATAAAAATAATTGAAAAACTAACTAAGTATTATGTTATTGGAGTCACGATATGTTTCCCTTCCCATAGCATACATAATTCAGTTACATTTTATATGCACTACTACAGATCGACTAGCTAAATAATTTGATATTGAAATTTTGGCCTTTAATTTCTTTTAAAATCACCTACCTTAGCAGCATTATCAGCAGGTGAAACAGAATCGGTTAGATTTATCTGTAAAACTTCACTAATTTTCTTATATAATGTTTGTCCAAATTGCAGAGCATTTAATGGCCAGCCTTTCTGTACATAAAACAAAACAAAGATGAATGAATGAAATGGGGTTTAACGTCCTACACTTTTGCAACTAACCTGGGCTAAAGGAAGTGTGCTACGAGGGAGATTTTGCCCGGGCAGTGGCGCTACGGCCTACTCTTATATCGAATTCCAACTGCCAAGGGATCTTTTACGTGCACTCCAATGTGTACACGGGACCTCTTTTTTGTCCCATCCGAACAACTAGGCAGCTCTCCTTGTCAGGCCCTCCTTCTGTAGCAAAGAAGTATGAAATAATAAGACATGGAAATGAAATGAAATAGAGTTTAACATCCTATTGTTCTGCTCTGACTGGGCTAATGAAGACAGATGAGACATGGAAGAATTAACCAATACTAGCTAATAATTGCTAGAGTAGAGTAGACCCACTAAATAACATTAAACTCTACAAAATTCTCTAGAAAACAAATATGCTATTTCCCAGGTAAGTAACACCAGGGCCTTCGAGATCGGCAGTGGGCTTTCGGCCCTTAACAATATATATTTCAGAATCAAATTAGAATTCATAGTCATCACCCTTTTTTTTCCTTCACAATCTGAAATACAAAGCATTTCATTTATTACATAAATTCTTTATGGGTCTTGCATTAGATGAAAAATAGCTTTTAATTTATAATAATATATACCTTTTCTAAAAGTTCCATGTTGGTAATCTTATCTAGAATCCAGTTAACCACCAATTTCTAAAAAAAGAGACAATATTCAATATCCTTAATCTTTGATATATTACAATGGTGAACCAAAAGGAAGAACTTTTAAACTTTTTTTCCAATATGCAGATCATTTAAACATTGAATTCTCTCCCCCCATGCCCAAATAAGCAAATTAACTTACCATAGCTAAGGGAATAGTTGTACTGATGTAAGGTATGAGATCATCCTTAAACCAATCAATTAGTTCATTAGCATAAATTTCAACTGGTATAGTACGCAACAATTGTTGAATCACTTTCATGTTCATCATTTTGTTCCATTCCGTCTTAGAAAGCAAAAAAAATATATATCATCTCTAATTTTCAAATAAATCATTATTTACATTAATTGATGTTTCAAATTCCCAATCTCAGACAATCTGTAAATGTTAGGTTTACTAATAACAGAAAATACAATATGAAAGATGGCCAGCTGATAATTTTACATACACTTGACAAAATTATATGCAATAGAAGAGTTTTGTGCTGTATTCTTGAATCGAAAAGGTGTAGAAATGACCTTATTCTCCATCACATAAAGCACTCTAGTAGTCAGAGACATCCAGAAATTTCAGTTGGGACAGAGCACTCATGACTATAATATTTGGGGTTAAAATCCTTATGTGGACAATATTAATCTTCAAGATTTTTCAAAAACCATTCCCAATTTTGAAAGGTATATTCTGCTAAACAATCAAGACCCTTTATACAAATTAGATAGTGCATGAAAAAAAGATGCCATATAGCAGTTGAAAATCAAAAAAAAAGTTATATTTGCCAGTTAACATACATACCTTGTGTCTCTTCCAGAGAGTTATAGCTATATGTTGTTGACCTCTACTAAGTGCATTAATACTTTTTTTTAATAGATTAGCATTCATAAAAATATCCCAATCAGAAGCACTACAAATAAATAATAAGTATCATTCGTTGGCATCTATGCTAATCTTATATTTTTTTAGAATCAGCAGGAATAACACAATAGGCTAAGATGACTTCCACTATTTACTTGTATTTCAAATCACAAAATTATTGAGTAATATCTTTAAAACAGGATAGGAATGGAGTTTATTGTGAAACTAACATACAGTTATTTATTTTCATTGTCATCTGTGCAATGCAACGGAAAATAATTTTGCGCAGAAAGTGTCATTTCAGTTTACACAAATTTTAACTGTCCAGGGTTCTTTAATATACAATCCAAAGTGATTTCCCATTACATCCAAACAACTTGGCAAAACTTTCCTTGTCAACTACTATTTTAAATTAAATGTCCTTCTACACAAATGAAATGAAATGGGGTTTAACGTCCTACCGCTTCTACACAAACAATTAGCATTATCAAAATGTGAGTAATAATTCTATTTGTAATACATGCTATTACGTATCAATTTAATTTCTATAGATGTATATACAGTACCTGTATTCATCAATTCCATATATTATTCTATAGGTTAGAAATCTATGTGAAATTTCTAAAACTTCTGTTAGTAGATTCTGTTGTCTTTGTGCTGTTTCTGGTGAGGGCTTTGTTGACGCCAACTTTATCAACTATAAACAGAATAATACAAAATACTTCAAATTAGCCAACAAACTCAAATTATGAATTAGACATATACAAGTCAGAAAGAAAGAAATATTTAAATATATCTCACCATGATTGCAAATCAAACTGGATTTTTTTAAAAACGAAACTAATGATACACGATTTAGTACGCTATAATAAGATGATTGAAATACCCTAGTTTTACAGTATTGTAGAAGTTTGTTTGTCTCGTGATATGTTGGTAAGGCAGCCTTCATACAAGATTCAGCAATCTGTAGATCGTCCTACAAAAAATACAAATTCTACATTAAGATTAAACTGAAAGACAAATTGAAAAGGATGAAAAAAATGTATGTTAACATACCCAATAGTCATATAACGTTACCCTTAGCAGAGAGATAAAATAATTTGTTTGTCACTATACAATTCAGCAGGCACCATTTTCTTTACCAAGTTCCTCTTAAACAATTGTTTACAACTTTTGTCTTAAAAACTTTAACAATATGCAATGGAATAGTCCTATTTATCAAATAGAAACAAACTAATGTCTAAAATAATACACAAGTCTATGGAACACCATAATAGTTTGAACAGTTTCCTCGATACACAAGTTCTGATTATGATTCCCATGCGAATAAGCCTAGCTAATTGAAATATCAAACAGTAATAAATGATAATATTTTCAACAGAATTGCTTCCTGTGTACTATGAGCTAAATTTCTAAATGCCATTGACACAAGTTACAAAATGTATATTAAAACTTACCGTAATCAGATCTAAACAGCGCCATAGATCTTCTATCATATTATTAATAGATTCAGTAGAATGGTTACCACTATTCCATGATGCTACTTGATCTAAGATATCATGAACTTTAACAGCATATACCAGCTATGGAACAAAAAGCCAAACATACATCTTAATAAAATTGAAGAGATGAAAATGGAAGTTTTAACAGCCAATAACACCAGCTGATCACCTACAATCGTGATGTCGGCAACACTGACATCATCTTCATGATTATCATGCAATTCATTATTTATATTTTCCAAATTCAATTAAGGAAATGAAATGATGTGAGGTTTAATGTCCTACTGTTCTGCTCCAACTGGGCTAATGCAGTGTGCTATGGGGGAAATTTTGCCTGGACAGTGGCACTACAATATATACTTTTATATCATATTCCAACTCCCAAGGGATCTTTTACATGCACAGACCTCAGTTTTTCATACCATCCAATTAAGAGAATTCATGGAAATACAATGTTACTGCAAATAAATAAACATACTGTGGATATAGAGAATTGCCATTTCAAAATTTATTTTGTAAATTGGATGACATGCCTCAGTACCTTAGGTAAAATACATAATTTGCTTTGCGGACCATTAGCGCTACATAACCCATTGAACCAAAAAACTAAAACTTTATTCTTGATGATTTGATACATGACAGTTGTTGCTACATACTGCCAATAAAATATGCATTGATCTTCATGAATGTTTGAAACGGTGTGTTGCCAGTCAACAAAATATACATCCATAACAACAGCTTATATTAGTTGTCAGAGATTGTCGCGTTTGAATCTTCAGTTAAATAAACAGCTAAATCTTCATACAATCAATGGCAACAAGTAATTATAAACCATAGCTGGAATTCGACAGGAGTCTTTATTTCATAAAACAGCATTTGCAAGATGTTACCAAGTGTAAAAGGGGCTGAACTTTAGAAGCAAGTGTTGTTCAATGTGTTCATCTCACTAATGGCAACAGTATACATATATTTTAAAAGATCTGGTGATAAATGTAGCTTGTAGACCACTCGACCACAGACAGAAACAATGGGAATATACCTCGACATCCAGATTAAATTTCTTTGCAAATTCCTCAGCTTGCTCAAATAATTTCTTGTTTAATAATCGACTCAATCTGTAAAATAATATATAATATGAAAAGAAAGCAAAAGGCAGATAAATTAACTGACAAAAAACAGTTAGTTTGCCTGTATTGTTTTATAGTGTTGGTGACTAGATGAGTGACTAGATGGAATGGTATTTGAACAATGAGTGATGTATTACCTTGTTTCTGGTCTAGCTTCAGTTAAACACCTATATCTTATTGTTTCTATAGTGCTCGGATTACTACAAAATAAAATCATTTTAACATTAAGAGAGCATCCGCTAGAGAACTATACAAGGATAACCCATGGGTCAGGGATTTTGATTAAATTTTTTTCTGTGAGATGATTAGTACCCAGATACATCTCCACAATATATTAAGATAGATTCAGTTGATACAGAACTGGCAAATTGGAGAAATACTTTGACTCCATATTTGGAAGATCCTTTATTCGGACAATCATTGATCAAGCTCCTCCTACACGCCAAGTTTTCAATTTCTACTCCTAATGATACCTTGGTGCTCGACTCTTTCAGAAAATTTAATTTAAGGAAACCAAAGTTATAAGAACACATTCTTACCTTTCCTCACAACAGCCTTCAGCTACATACAATGATTCCTGAAAAATAAACAATTAATAACTAAAACTACAGTGGAGTTCTTTTAGAAAACAAAATAAATGACGCATAAATGCCACATGCAATTTCTTGTATCTTATTCTAATGATTTCAAACATTGTAACGCTGGCTACAGTACTGTCCCTATCACTTCACAAGTTTGGGCATAACATATGCAATGCATACCACTACAATTATAACACAGCACTATATACTTATTTATATACCATACCTGGTAGGGATTACAATTGGCGATATAGGTAAATTCATTTAATTGTAATGTATAAACAGTATTTAGAGATGGTAGCTCTTGTACAGATAATATAGAACTATTAGTGTCTTTTGTAAGAATAACCAATTTCATTCCTTCAGTTCTGAAACAAAAAATTGTGATTTAATTTCAATAAATAAAGCAGGGATTTTGTTTACTTTAAATGAACAATATCTGGTTAGTTGAGATTAACATATTTTATGATTATCTTCGAATATGTAGAGTTTAACGTCCACTTGACTTTACACAAACTACGTTATTTTGAGAATAACATATCGTTCAATTCTATTTCAATAATTTGCTTGTGTGTCTTTAGCAGGGGGAGGAAACCTGATGACTCAGAAGAACCTACAAGATTGGACAGGTGATATCCTACTCCTTGTCATATTCAAGTGGGGGATTCATTCCACGCCACTTGGCTCAATGACAGGCCTTGTAACTTCATACACAGGCCTAAAACCACTAGACTACCACCCCAAACTTCAGTTAATCTGAAAGATATTCTAGCTCTCATGGCACTACTACCCTTTATGTATTTAACTTACCCATTATTTTTGATTTCACTTGTTTCTAGCAGTTGGAAATCCATGATAACAATATCATGCCATATTCTAGCTATTACAAATATTTGTGTATTCCACATAGTTAGTATTCTCTGTGAAATCAAAATAGGAGACATGAAACAAAATAGAGGTGAGAAACAAGCAGAAATCAAAATATTTAATATGTACATTTATATTTTACTTATTATCCTTTTCAGTATTTCAATTTTAATGGAAAACTTTTAAATTCAGAAATAAATCATGTTATTTCAATTGATCTATCTTATTTTGAGTTTTCAGATATGAGATGGTATTTAAGAGCATGTGAAAACTTACATCCTCATTAACTGTGAATAAATGTTTACCATCTGACGACAACTTCGCAAGAATAATTCCTGTATCTAAAACAAATTTAACTCATTATTATTATATCATTGACACAATGTACCAATAAATCGGAAAATATTCCAGTTGGACTGTATGAAATATTGGAGACCATTAATCATTTGCTGAGATAAAGATGTTTTGAGTTTCAATTCATCAAGTTCTGCATTTATCAGCAGTACCTATTCAAAGAGTTTATAAACCTATAACAGTAAATCTCTTTGATTTTGGGGGTTTATTCTATGCTCGGAATAATTTGCAGTCTATTTAAGTCGAGGGTGGTTTTGTATACAGGGGAATGTGGGGTTATTCTTCTGGGTAGTTTTTTTCCACAAGAAACCATGATATAAGGTTTTTCTATGTAAATATATGCTGGGGAAGAAAGACTTCAGAAAAAACCCTTGGGTCATTTTTTCAGTCTATCTTTCCCCAGATTAACCTCAGTCTTGTGCTTTATCCTACACATAATGTATGGTTGTGTATAGGCCAACACTTTGATATTTTAAATTAACTTGTACTGTACATTAATATATTCATTCTTATTCAAAAAGTGATAATGTCTCTTTAAATGGAGTTAAACCTTTTTGATTTAGGACAAAATAAAGTGGAGTTGTCATTTTCAACTGAGTTAATCCGATGTGTTGCTTAAAATGGTGATGGTACATGCAAGCTCTATTCAATATCATTTTTGTTTTTCAAGTTAACGCTTTTGCATGTTTACTAATTTCAACACTGGCTTTATAGACATAAAAACTTCAATGAAATCGACGTTATCATATTTTACAAAAGAGGTCTAGACTTTTCAAGTTTATGCATTGTTTTTTTAAAATTAGATGAACCTTGAAAACTGACATTATTTACTTTATTAGAGAACATACCATCTCCATAAATACTGCCTTCTTCATTAATTAATCGAATCTCATCTCCTTCAAACGACCATTTACATATAATACAATCTCCTTTACCCTATAATACAATAAATTCAGAAAATGTTTCACTCGCACAGCCTTATTACATGTACATGTATCTATCATCATGAAACAAATCCTAATCAAATTCTAACATAGACTGTCTCATAATCATACTAGTTTCACAAGTGTTTTCAGTCCATTGCAAAATGCTTGACATTCTATGAGTTTTACAGCATTTCTGTACGATGACAGAAACTCATTTTTAAGTATGCATCTAACGATGTCAGGATAGAAAAAGGGAGGAACTATTTAGTTTCCAGAACATTTTGTGCAATCAAATTGATATTTAAAACATCATACTTACAAAAGTATAAAAGTGATCTTTATAAGATATAATGTCTGTTGTAGATATTGTATGATATTTATTTGTTTCTATTTTCTCTAATTTCATCTGATTTTTTAGACGTGCACCCATATTTTCTGGTCCTGTCAAATAAAAATATATTAGGCCACACCAAAAAATATTGTCGTTCTCAGATATTCTTAAAAAAAAAATTGATGTGAGAAGACAGTTTTTGTTTTTACTTAATTTAACATTTGGCTACTTTTTCATTTTTAAGAAATACAAAATTACTATAAATTCAATCCTTTTTGAACTCTTATAAACAAAAACAATTTTGCGACTTCATCAAGATTAACTCCTGCGAAAATGTTTTCAAATCCATTGTTTTTCTACTGGCAATCAGTATTTGTCAAAGCATGGATTTTGCTGCCCACAATACTTTCGCTAAACTGTCACTCAGGCACCATGGCTTTGTACATTTAATGAATAGATAAAATTAGTGCGGGCAGTTGCTAAATTCAGACGAACCATAAACCGTGGTCCAAGGCCTTTCTTAACCCTATTGAAAAAAACAAATGACTAATATACATACCTTCTGTAAATATAGAAAGATCCAAGTTCTTCATAATACACACCAAACCATCCGTTGACAGAAAAAACACATCACATACAAGTTCTTCTATAAACAGATAAATTATTCATACTGAATAATTATTCATACAAGAAATTAATGATTTGTGAAATCAATTCGACCTGAAGAGGGTTCACATAATATGTATCGAAATTAATGTGACATATTTATTATGTAATCAACGAATTTGAATAGCCTGCCACCTAATAATTAATCTCTTTTAATTATTGTTATGTTTTCATGGGTGTTATGTTTGGCAATACCACAGCCATATTTTATTTAGGTTAGAGAACAGAAATGCAAATTGAATTAATGCGTCCAAGAGGTTATGTTTAATGCATACTATTTACATGTCATAAATTGTAATGTATTTACCATTGTGTTTTTCTTGAAACAATATTCGTCTAAAAGCTGCTCCATTAGTTATACTAGCTTCTGGAAATATTGCCTACAATGTAGTAAAACAAATAACTAAATGTACTTTAACTAAGTCAATGGCACTTTCCATACTGATTATAATTTCTAAATACAATATGGAAACAGAGAGATCTGGCACACAGTGGTACATTTACAATAAACTGATCATAATATTTAAGGTTTTTAACTCTATGCCAATCAGTTCCATAATTAATTTTACATACTACCGTTTGGAATCATTAATATTATATACCCACATATATGGAGAATTTTTACATAAGGATATGGATTACAATAATAAATATTCTCAAGTTATCATCATTTATTCAGTAGAACCAACCAAAAATATATTGCCCTCCATGCAATCAAATGTAAAGAAATTTATATCAACATCACAATGTACTTACAAAAGTAAACAAGATCTGATAGGTTTCTGTTTCTACCAGATATATTTTACCATCTTTAGTTCCTACAACCAATAAACTACCATCTGGACTCCAACCCACAGCATCAACAACATCATCTTATATTAAATATAATAGTAATATATAAATTTAAATATCAAATTTCAATAAAATAAATATCAAATTCCAAACATTCAATTGCAACAGCTTTAAACATTAACCATCAAACTTTTGAATGATCTAACTATAATATTTGTTAACAGAAATATCATGATTTGTGCCTGGTGTTCTACAATTACAGAGTGCCATTACCCGAAAATTCGCATTCAGTCACTTTGCACTTTGACGTCACTGGTGTCTGCGGGGATTAAGAGCGTTTTCGATAATTGTCAAAGTCGTTTTTATGAGAGGTCTATATTTGTGTTTTTGAGTGAAGATGGCTTAATTAATTTTCATCAGAACTTGCCACAAAGAGCATACAGTAACCATTGGCTACAAGTATAGAAAAATTTGTTTGGTCACTCGATGTGTTCTTTAAAGTATACAAAAATTATTATTTACCAAAACTTAGTGTGAAAGCAAACTGGAAATCTTTGAAAATGGATAGGTCTTTACAAATAGCCAAACATCCAAAATCTCCCAAAACCGATGCCACTACTTTGAGCTGCTTTGACAGATTCTAAAAATAACAAAAAACAAAAATTTAAGTTTAAACATTTTTGCATGGTAAATTTTTCACTGAAGCAGATTCTGTTTTTGAAATTTACATCCAAGTATCTGATGTACATATGATGCAGTATGTCCACATTCTGCACACTGAAAGAGAGAGCGAAATGGGGTTTAACGTTCACTTGACACAAACTAGATCATTTCTAGAATCAATTAAGCCTGGACACAAAATTGGACAGACAACCATATTCCTTGTCACATACAAGAGGGGAATTGAAACAACACCACTTGACTCAATGACATATACCTTTATAATCTAAAGCGCACATGCTAAACTATTTGACCTGCCAACCCATCTCTACATGTGGTTACAGGTCTATTTTTTAAAAATAAATAGTGATTAACCCTTGTCACTGCATGTTGGGTCTCGGCCAACCACCCATCTCAAGACGTGATTTATAGGTCTACTTTTAAAAAATAAATAGTGATTAACCCTTATTGGTGCACGTGGGGTCTCCGTGGACCCCATGAACATGTTTTATAGTGTTCGGTAATAACTACTAGGTACTACCTTCTGAAATTTAGTGACTTTGTCTCCTATACATTATTACACTTAGAGAAGCGATTGGTATTCATCTGCTTCCCACGTGCAGACTTATTTTACTTTTACATGCAAATCAGGCCCAGTGCTTCAAAGGATCATGGGGTCCAATCAAACCCCTAACTGATAACTCACAGAGTATTCTCTCTTTTACCATCTGCATGTTACAAATACTGAAAGTTAAATGATGAATTCCAAATATTCAATGCCAATTGCCAATTAACTTCTTTGTACACATAGTAGCAATTTTGTGAGAATTTTGGATAACAATCTAAATAGTTTGTTTTTCAGATGTCAAATATAAATGCAAATATAAGCCATACTGCTGCCTTTTAATTAAAATATATCAGTACTTAAAAAGTTTGAATCATAACTGGGGGCCATACATGGACCCTATGAAACCTGCTACGTGCCCCCACAATGGTTAATATTCATTACCGGTAATCTATGAACAGAAAGAGTTGATACCTTTTCTTGGGAAGATATTGTTGCAAGGGTATCAACTTGATACAGGGAGGTACCAGTCTCTTTCCTTGGTCCAAAATGAGCAGTTTCATCTCCATCAAAATCAGTATTAACACAAATCCAACCACTCATTTTTCTGTAAATTAATTATGTACATGTATTATTATCTGGCCGCGTGTTTCCAAATACTTTTATGTATTATGACATGACCATGCCAACTGCCACCATAGAAAAATAAAATTTGGTACGAGTCAGACTTGGGTACTGTAAGTCTACTCCACAATCAATCACTGCCTGAAATACTGTCAGACTGCAATTCCAAATTGTTCGGGGAATGCCCCCCAGTCCCCCCATTGAGGTTTTAGCCTTCAGCGCAAGTCCGTTTGACACTGACCTCTCTCTCAGTCTCTGGTCAGATTCTAGTGATTACTACATCCCACGTGACAGGCAGTAGCCTATCCTGCCCTGGTCAGCACTCTAGGCTACATATCTTTAAATTTCATCAAAATTTTCTGAGGGTCCGCACCTTTGATCGATGCTCACTTCAAATAGTGTCATTAGTGGTGAGTGACACCCAGGCTCATTGAGTCAGGCATAAAATAATAGGAGTAGGAGTGTCAGTGAGGAGTAAATACTAAAACTATTATACATGAGTCTACAGTGCAGAACTCCCTCCTTTCATCATTAGGTCTATAATAATGGGCTAAAATGTGTTGTAATTTATAAGGTGTCCTGGTTCTGGACAAGCATTTTGCGAAGCAAACTGTACCGTTACATGCGAATTTTGCTCCCTGATACTTACACTGTTAATAGTGTTTACTTCACATGTCAAAAGTCTGATTGAAATTTTCCGCCAACATTGACAGATCTCGCTTACGATGAGATAAAACGAGGAATTGCGTTAGTCCTAAATCCAATATGTCTGCGCCCATGATGTCCATGAAATGCCTCTGTAAAGTTTGTGGAACACCTTTATCTAGGATTAAGTACAGATTAAATCTCATAAGAAGATATGTAAGCAATCCGTGGCGAGATGCCAAATCTACTGAAACAAATGTCAAAGTTGGTCAAAGGTATGTTTAATTTTTTAGTGATATTTACTGCTAATATGTAAAAATAAATTGAAGTTACCTCCCCTTGCTTCACTTTTAACTTTAGCCATTTGACATCCGTCCGTACATCATATATTCTTTTAATATTTAAAGAGGTATTTTATATATCCTCTGTAAGTCAGCTTGGCGCAGTACGTTAATCCTGCTATTCTTTGGGTTAGTATCAGGGTGTGGGTTAGTACTAGTGGCTCGGAAGTCAACATACAATGTGAATGTACTAGGCCGTCAGCTCTTCACGACAAAGTTATTTTGTTAGTTTTGGGGGAACGGTCTCAGCTTTTACTGACTTATTCAGGACAAAAAAGTAAGACTCATTACCGGTGCGTTATTGTTGGTCCTTATTAATAATAGCCTACGGGGTAGTTCAGCTCTGAACGTATGGTACATGTAGGTCTCATTACACTCGCCCTGTGACCGTGCTCTTGAATCCTTGTTGAAAATGTTTGGCTTTTACTGAACAATGTAACTGAACATCTTAGTGAGAAAATAAGACCCGTTCATACTTGTTCTGGCAAAGTAATTAAGGTATTATTATCTTACAAAGATGTTCCGTTAGTAAATACATAAATTTTGTTCCTGTGATAAGAATTAAATCATATGAAAGTCTAGTGCAAGAAGGTGGTAGTATAAATATAATGGTACTGTTTTTTTAAAAAGATTACAATTACACTGAAATGTCTATTTTACCTACTTTTATCATAACACTAACATCTCTTTATTTGTTTTTAGTTCATTAAAAATCAGTACAGGAAAACTGGCAAGATTTTCAGATGGGGCAGCTGTAGTTGAAGTATGTTTTTTAGTTTATTTCCATCATTTATCATTAAAAAGTTCATTATTCTGTCAGTTGAAAAATGAATTGTAGTAATAAGTTGATTTTTTTGATGGAAAAATGTGTAATTTTACTTACATCTCTAAGTGTGCATGTATAGATAAAACTGATTGAGTGTTCCATAGTAATTTACATTAACTTAGTTAACAAGCAAAAATAATAATAAGAGCCTGCACCATCACTAATTGATATAATACATCAGGATCAGATCAATCTATTTCAACACTTTATTTTAACATAAATTAAAGAGGTTTTGCTCTGTAAGTGAACTATTTTATCTCTGATCAAGAAAGCCCTTTGAAACGGTTTATAATTATAAAGAAGATTTGGTTTATTTGTAGAAAATGACGATAATTTATTAATTGGTAATTATAAACATTTTTATTATTTTAGCTTGGAAACACTTCAGTATTGGTTACTGCTGTAAGTAAAACAAAAACCACACCAGCTTCATTTCTTCCTTTAACAGTAAGTATGTCATGATAAAGACGTAATTAATGTTTGACTTCGGATTAACAAGTTACTGTTAAAAGTGAGGTATCCTGTACATTTGTCCTTATAACTTGATAAATGAACAATACTTGATGCCATTCACAAAATTGTAAATATTATAAATGATATTCCCATGCATACTTTGTACCTGACCTAGTCCTTTGGGTGGGATGAAAAATAGAGCAACACCTGTCACTCCTCAGATCAAATTGCACAATCTTGCATTACACAATATGACAAGAATATTGTGTTGCTGAGACATTAACCTCATGATTTTCATAAAAGGTCAAATACTACTCAAGAAGGACAGGCAGTGATGGTAGTGTTTTATTCCTAGGTTTATACATTTACCACTGAATAAAACAGATGCAGAATTTTCTATTAAACTCCCAGGGACAATGCCTGGGAATTCTGAAACTTACATTGTTTTCAACAATAATGATATCTAATAATTATAAGTTACTGGATAAGGTATATTTTGTGTTATTCTGTATTAAAGGTTGATTACAGACAGAAAGCAGCAGCTGGAGGTAGAATACCTACAAACTATATCCGTAGAGAACTTGGTGCATCAGAAAAAGAAATATTAACAGGAAGAGTAATAGGTATACCTACACATTGCCAATATATATAATTCCTGAATTAGTATGTATTAAAACTAAGAAAAATAACAACAATGGTTAAGTTTTCTTTAATTTGAAAATGTGCAATAGTTTTAACCTTCCTTCTTAAGCGTGTAATTTCTTATTAACAAAATTTGAAGAATAAAATGCATTTTATTCGAATTATAATTGTTAAAGTTTATTCTACATGTATAAGCATAAAATTAACTTCAGTCATATTATATCTTCTAGGTGAAATATATTTTATACAACCCTTAAATGAATTTTAGTCAAATTATTACTAGCAGGTTGATCACACAGCATAAAGAATTCCATTTTAAAGGTTTCCATTCAAATTCAATTTAGAACTTTTGATTTGTCTTTTGGACCCAATTCTTAATTGCTATGACCCAAGTTCATGGAAACCACGTATGATATTTTTTCAGATAGATCTTTAAGACCGTTATTCCCTAAAGGTTATTTTTATGAAACACAGGTAAATGCTTATTTACTTTTAGATATTTATTAGATTATAGTTATTCATTTAGAGTAAATTAAATGGTGCCATAGTAATAGATTTAAGTTTAAGGCAGAGTGCCATTTGTAAATCACAGGCAGCAGAGAATATATTTAACTTAAGGGACAGAAACAATATATGAATTAACTTCCAACTAAACTGACGACCAAGAAGATTTAAATGATGTTATTACATAAAAAAACACAACTCAATTTATACGGAAAATAATCACTGGTTTAAACACAGTGATTGTTTTCCATACAAAGTTATGTTTTTTAATGTGCTTAATCACTAAATGCCATTCAAGGATTATGTTATTATATAGTATATTACAATTTCATTTTCAGTTAATATGTAATTTGTTGGCCGTAGATGGTGTAAATGATCCTGATGTTTTAAGTATAAATGCAGGTAACTCCATCGTTCTGTTTGTATATTATCATTTAATTTTGTAAGTTAAAGAGCTGAATACCGGTAGTAATTTGTATGGTTGATTGACTTAATATTGACTTGATATTGTTTTCTTAATTAAATGTTAAATAGTTCATTTGATTATATTTTAGCATGGTTTAAGCCCTGAAAACTAGATTTCATCTTAAAGATGTTTGATATGAAGTGATGAGAATTTGTTGGTTGTGTTATAAGGTGTAAATTTATTGTGATGATAAAAAATTTGTTTGTATTGTTTTTCTTCCAGCTTCAGCAGCATTATCGCTATCAGATATACCATGGAATGGCCCAGTTGGTAAGATTTAATCAGATTTACTAAAATGCTACGATAGCTGTGTGATTTATGACTAGGACGCTGGTCTCTATATTAGAATATCTCTACATGAGCTGTTATATCAGCCTTGAAAATCCTTATTTTCCAGCCTCGTTTCTATCTTATAAGAAGTGTAGTTGTTGTATCTCCAGCAGATGTAACTATCATACTTTAATGAACAATTGTTGTCAACAGAAAGTTCATTATTTGGTTCAATTGTAGAATATTTTGAATGAATTTGCATTGATTTCTCCTAGTTTGTGGTCTATGCCTAACCGTGTATTATTGTTTAATTATGTTATTGTATATATATATAGGTGCTGTTAGAGTGGGATATATAGATGATGAAGTTGTCATTAATCCAACTAGAAGGCAATTAGCTCTTAGTACATTAAACCTCATTATAACAGGATCGGACAAGAAAAAAGTAGGTAAGTCATAGCTGATGTCATCTTCACAATACTCCTCTACTTACCTTATTGAAGGGATGGTGGTGGTGTGGATGGCCGAATGGTTAGCATGTGCACGCTGTATCATAGAGATCGTCATTGAGTCAACTGGCATGGTTTCGAATCCCCTGTGGTACGTGACAAGGAGTAGGGTGGGTTTTCTCTGCGTCCTCCGATTTCCCCCCACTGCTAAAGACTTCTACATACCAGCAAAGTATTGAAATAAAATGTTAGTCCCGAAATGAAATAGTTCGTGTCGAGTGGACAGTTAACTTCATTTCTCTCTCTTTCTCTCACCTTATAGAAAATTAAACCAATGGCCCGCTTTGAGTGAAGCCTGGTTCATCAGCTTTACATTAAATCCACAATGAAGTAGGGTTTCATATGTTATATCAAGTCAAATAAGATTTTGTCTTGGGGACAGCTCAGACGACTAAGCTTCTGTGAGTGTACATTTGTTGCCTAGTAACCTATATTTACCAATCTGCAATGATGTTTTTTTGAGAATACCCTTTTAAGCAAATTAATCTTATGAAATATATATCCCAGACATGTGATATCTATTACTTTGTGAATTCCTCTATATTGACACAAAATGTATTTAAATTTCTATACCTATGCAGTGATGTTAGAAGGCTCAGCAGAAAATATTTTACAGCAAGATTTTCTCAAGGCTATAAAAGAAGGGGTAAAAGAAACACAGAATATAATCAGAGAAATACAAAATTTACAAAAAAGATATGGTCAACCTAAACGTGAATTTATACCTGCAGTAGGCTGTGACGAAGAAATAACAGAGGCAGTAAAAAGGTTAATAGAATCTATATACAATAGATATTTTGAAAGTTAAAAACTAATGTTAGAATAATATATAGCAAACAGTGGAAATATTCCCTTCATGAAATAAGGAAAAATGTGGAATAACAACTACTGGTTTATTGATAATATATAAGTAAAACCCTGAATATTTATATACATTAAAAGAAACCATTATACAAATTCTTGCATAGAAAATAAGACCTATTCAGTTTATTAAAATTACTAAATATTCTTCCATTTGATGAAATAAACTTTGTATCTCAACTTTTGTGTTTATATGGGCATAAAATTATGAACAAACACAAATTCCCATCCCTTAAAGCAAAAAACAGATAAAATCCAATAAAATCAACCTTAATTTATATATTATAAATACCGGCTTCGATGAACAACTGTTTCTCTGTTAAACGTTAATGACAAACTGTTGATGTCCATAATTCTTGGGAGCCATAGTGGCTCAGTGAGTAAGACGTCGGCCCAGTCAAAGCAGAACAGTATGACATTAAGCCCCATTTCATTTTATTTCATTTCATTTTACTTATATGATATTTTTCAGTGTTGCAGAAACTAGAATTAAGGAAGTTTTAGAGGATTTTACACATGATAAAGTAAGTTCTAACCAAGTTATAGATATATGTTGTGTTCTTTACATATTTCTGGACCACTATTATAACAATTCTCTCTCACTTATTGGTTCAAGAGTAACGTGTTGAATTTTTGTCACAGGCATCTAACAATTGTTTTACAATATTAATGATGTATTTTTCATCACTTTTGGCTAAGAAGCTGACATGGAAAAAGCGGCTAATGGTTTGGTACTTTGTATGCAAAGAAAAATCTAGGTCCTGTGTAAATTATTGGTAACCCATTAGACAACCCATAGATAGCATTTTGAACTGAAATAAGAATAGGCTTTAGCGCCTGAGTCCAGTCAAAATTTTCTTCATTGCACACGGGATGGCGTATGCCCATCTTCATCAACATGATCGAATCATAGCAGTAAGATGTTAAACGTAAATTTATTTATTTAATAAATATATTAATTGTTTCAGATATCTCGAGACCGTGCATTATTTGATATTAAAAGTGATATAAAAGAGATGTTTAAAGAAAGTTATCCTGATACCGAGAGTTATAAAATAGCTGATTGTTATGATACCGTTGTTAAAGATGTATTCCGTACATTAATTCTAGATAATGGAAAAAGGTAAAACATTAGTGTTATTGATAAGGCCTTGAAAAAAACATTTGGTTCTCGGATCCCTTAAAAGGGCTGCATGATCTGCTTTATATAAATAAATGAAAATAATCTCTAAATTATTGCTGGTAAATCTTTTCCCCTCATTAGAACAACTGTCTCTTTAATAAATTTGAATGAATCTAGAAATGTGGCATAGGCTCATTTATCAAGTACACACTGATCAATGTTACTGACAATTATAAATGATACTGGATAATCATACATTCCTATAAACAACCTAAGATAAATATAGTGCCTTGAAATGTATTGTTTATAAGAAGTCATGTAGCCTTGACAAAATAAAAACAAAAAAATTAAAAATCTCCCTCCCACTCCCTCCCACATCAGATTTTTGGTAAGCATTGTCTGGGAGCCAGAATATTTATTTTGTATGACTTAAGAAAAAGAGTTAAACTTACTGGGATGTTTGCTGGTACGAAAAACGAAAATATTATAATAAGAAGAAAATATATATTGAACAATTTGAGCCATTGTCATTAAAAATAAGTTGATGGATGTTGATAATCTGAATGCGACATTTTATAGGCCACCCTCCCAACCAAATATACATAATATTATATCCTTATCTGCTCAAAAAATCTGATCCCAATCAATTTTCAAGAGCATCTTAGAAATAGAATCAAAGTTTTATAAACCACCAGTTAATTTTAACAAGTAATATTTTTTCACTGGTACCTTTGTAGTGAATGTATAATGATTATATGTCTATATTTTAGATGTGACGGTCGTGGTTTAACAAATCTTCGTGATATAAAATGTAGTGTTGATATGTTTAAGACATTACATGGTTCAGCTTTATTTCAACGTGGTCAAACTCAGGTACTTTATAATTATCATAAAAAATGAGGCAATTGTTTATGTAGCAGAATGTGAACACTGTGACACAAAGATGTCATGTGCAGCCTATAATTTTGTTTTCATTTTTCACACTTTTAATCAAAAATTTTTTTTTTTTAACTCAAATACACGTACCCTGACAGGAACATGCCTTTAATAATAAAATATCTGTATGCCTTAAGGTCAGGTCAATTATAACATATTGATTTCAATAATACTTGGACAATAATTTCTATTGGTTATGGTCATAGACTTAGACTTTTATTCTGACATATTTTGAAATTGCACAGTTTTAAAATTGCAATTAATTTCTGAGATTTTTGTATAAATTTGATTATCATTGTAGGTTCTTTGTACTGTGACTTTAGATAGTTTACAGTCAGCTTTAAGATTAGATCCAATGTCCATTTTAACAGGGTATGTATATTCTCTTTCCATTTATCTCTCTTTTCTTTTCTTCTGGGATTGACATTTTGGGGAGGGGGGTGGATGACTGAATGGTTAGCATGTGCGCGCTGTATCATAAAGCCTGTCATTGAGTCAACTGGCGTGGTTTCAAATCCCCAGTTGTAGTGGGGTCACCTGCCCAACATCGTGGGTTTTATCCGGGTCCTCCAGTTTCCTCCCACAACTAAAAACCCCTCTGCGCAAGCGAATTATTGAAATAAAATTAAACCTAGTTTGTGTCAAGTGGACGTTAAACCCCATTTCTCTCTCTTTTTCTCTCTCTCTCTCTTGTGGGTTTTCTCCGGGTCCTCTGGTTTCCTCCCACTGCTAAAAATCCCGGCTTAGATTCAATCAGATATAAACTAGGCCCATCGAGCCTTTAAGCTGCACATTCATACATTCAAAGAATTTTAAAACATATATTTGCATAAGTAGAGTCTGTTTAATTGTGTTTCAGTGATTTAAAAGAGAAAAACTTCATGCTACATTATGAGGTAAAGCTGGTTTAATATGATAATAACTTTGTGTTAAAATGATTCCATGAATTCCTTCTTCTCTTTCTTGGAATGTCTGACGGCTTGAAGAATAACTCATCTCTATCCATGAACATTCAAGATGGCATCTAACATAGTTATTTTTGATCTAACTGACTAGATTTATATATAAAGAACACCTTTCAGCCAATATATATTTCTAAATTGAAATAGAAAATGACTATTAGCCTTTTGGCACATATCTAAGAGGTGGCAAAAAAAATGAAACCAAATTATGTTAACCACCGTTTTTCTTATTAAAGTATTTGATGTAAAGTCTGGCAGAGTTTTAATATATTTTGGCTACTGGCTGTCTTTATGTTTCCCTCCCTAAATTTATATTTATTTGATGTTTGTTTCGTTGTTTTTTTTTTTTTAGTTTCCACCTTATGCAACTAATGAAACCGGAAAACCAGGAGGAGTTGGTAGAAGAGAAATTGGTCATGGTAATCCATAAAAATATGTAGTATTGACAAAATTGGCATCTTTCGAAAAGCCCATTTTTTTCAGGTCACTTATGTTGGCGATTCGATAGACTGCTCTTGTCAGACCCTCTCTGCGGTTCAAATTGTAAATGAACTTGATAAGACTAGAGAATCCTAGCCGAAACATCGCTCAGTAATCAGTGTTAATTGTAACCTATTGTATTGTATACTATATGCTCCCAAATGGAAATTGACTAATTTTGTGTTTGCAGGTGCCTTGGCTGAAAAAGGATTAAGACCAATTATTCCAACCAATTATCCCTTTACCATTAGATTGACATCAGAAGTGTTAGAATCAAATGGTTTGTATTATCATGTAATTCTTGTGGTCTGCTTATTGCGTTGTACATCTCCAGATTGTTAAGTGAACAAAGTATGGTGCCAACCTAACCTGGTGGCTTTTCTCTGAGCTCTCTGGTTTCCTCTCACTGCTAAAGATCTCTTAAAATCTTAAAATAACATTTCTCTCTGTAGTATGAAAATCAGTATTAAGAAGTTCTAGATTAGAGTCCAGTTTTCCTCACCAAGTTCATCCATAATTTCACCATTAGAGATATAAATTGGCATAGTTATAATTTATTGAAGACTAGATGTCTAGATGTTAGTGTTTATACTATTCATATCTTTCATTAAAAAGAAAAAATTAATTAACAGACCATCATATCTTACATGTATATTGAAGGTTCATCATCAATGGCGTCTGTGTGTGGTGGAAGTTTAGCATTAATGGATGCTGGAGTACCAGTTAGTGAAGCAGCAGCTGGTGTAGCCATAGGTCTTGTAACACGACCTTCACCTGAGAACCCTAA
Source organism: Patella depressa (assembly GCA_948474765.1). NCBI lineage: Eukaryota > Metazoa > Mollusca > Gastropoda > Patellidae > Patella > Patella depressa. The sequence goes on from OX419719.1 coordinate 56,378,002, forward strand.
TGAAATACAAGATTATAAAATATTAACAGATTTACTGGTAAATTTTGTTAAATATTTGCATAAATCAATCACAGACCTGCTTTTATAAACACAGACCCTGTTTCATATTTTTATACTCCCACATTTCCAACAACCCTACTAGTCTTAAGTTTTATCATAATATCATACAGAAGACCCATATTTTCCCAGCTTGTATCACTGGGGTATCACAAAGTTATTAACCTTCCAATTTATGAAACCTTGTTCATGTGAGTGTTACCGGTCAGAGTTCTCAATAGAATTTTTATTGATAGGGTATTGAAGATTATATGGGGGATATGGATTTTAAACTAGCAGGAACAAGAAAGGGTATTACAGCTATTCAGGTATGTTATATTATTTCTTTAATTTATACACATCAAATGTAAAACTTCAATTACCTCTCATGTTTTATGTGCTTATGACGTATGTAAATTTTCAAAATCTACAACCTTCAAATTAGAATTTTTTGATGATAACTCAGAGAACATAAATCAATTCAGTTACTAGTGGCATTCTGGTATTTTGATTTCTGAAGAAGAAAGGAATAAATTTAAGGTTCTTGGTGAGAGCCACATTAGTGTGTTTCCTACTAAGGATTGGGTTTCGTTAAGGCTTCCTCTTTAGATTCCACCCTTATTATTACAGTTCTTCAAAAAAGATCTATGAATCCTTTGTGTCTGGTCAGTGTAGCATTGGCTGAATATGGGCTTAACTTGAGACATGTATAAATTGTTGTTGCATTGGTAATAATATTTCATGTTAACTTAAAATCCACTGAAGTCATCCCTAATTCGTATGATCCAATTTCAAACTTAAGTTTAAGAATTCTTGGGGTTATTTCTAGTAGAAGATTGGAATCACATATCTGAATATTTCCGTACCCAGATTTATATTTGTTTTGTTTCTACAGGCGGACATCAAGCTCTCAGGGTTACCATTAAAAATAGTGGTAGAAGCCGTCCTACAGGCAATAGGTTAGTATCACAATAATTATAATACTAAATTTATTATTTAAGTAATGTAGCACAATGTAGAAAATAAAGGACTTACTTATAATAAAAGTTAAAAGTAAAATAATATAAATTATGTTTATATTTAAATAGAAGCTAAGAGTTATATTATCGGAATAATGAATACAACTATACCGAGAAGTAGAAGTGAGAGAAAAGAGTGGGGACCTGTTACAGGTAGGTCATTTTTCTATTTTTTGACTTTTAAATTCTTCTTAGAATTTTAAGTTTTGCTCATAATATCTGTGTGGCAACGATTCACCTTTTTTTTTTACTTTTATACTCTGCTTAGAAGTTTAAAGAAGCAGTCAATGAGTCAGTAGCTATAGTTTTCCCTATTTTTTAGTTTTGCTTATGACTTTGGGGATAATCTTTACATCTTCGATTAGCTATAGTAGGTATGTTTTTATTTCTGAATTCCTGACTTCTAACATATTAATATTGTTATTTACAGAGAAGCTGAATATTCCGATTGCCAAGCGATCTCGATTTATTGGAATAGGTGGATACAACTTACGAAAGTTAACCAATGATACAGGAGTACAAGTTACAACTATAGATGAATCAAATTTTCAAATTTATGCTCCCAATAATGAGGCTATGGCAGAAGCGAAAGAAATGATAGAAGAATTTTTGAAAGATGAAGTAAGGAATTTTGATTTTGTAATGCAGATCTGTTACTTGGGGTAAGGTCACGCTGGCTACGACACTGGCTCTTTAGTCTGGAGGTAGGGTGTTCAATCCCTGCATTGGCCAAGAAGTTCATCAAGATTTTCAGTGATGCAGAATGAAGGGCCTGTCAAGGACAGCTGTCTAATTGTTCCGATGGGAAGAAAAACCTAGGTGCATGTAAAAGATTCCTTGACAGTTGGAATTCTATATAAGAGTAGGCCAGAGTGCCGCTTTCCAGGCAAAATTTCCCTCATAGCTCACTCTATGATGTATGCCTGTTTTCATTAGGAGAACAGTAGGATGTTAAACTTTTTTGCTTTGCCCTTCAATACAGCAAGTTTAATAATATAAATGTTAAATCACTGTCAAATAGATTGGAACAAAATTTTAAATCCACTTTAAAGAGCTAAATGTTTATTACTGTGGATTTATCAAAGTTTTACTGGTTGTACTACTAACGGAACATAGAGTATGATTGAATATTGTAGATGTTTTGATGTCGGAATTGTATATATATAAAATTGATTTTGTTTATTTATTTAGAGAGAACCAGAATTAGAATTTGGTGCCATTTATACTGGTACTGTAACAGAAATAAGGTAAGTACTCTTCATTTTGTATAATCTTTATATACTAAACACAAACAAACAGTACTGGCTCAAAACTAAAATTTCTCTTTAATTTTACTTCATGGAATGATTGTATGGTAGGATGACACTTTGTTTAATGACCATAGATAAACACTATATATTTTGAGACCTAATCGATTTTGTGTTTTGTCGACACAACAAGCCAAAATAAAAAAAAACCTAAGATTATCAAACAAATCGCCTTTCTTTAATTCATAAAGAAATAAGAATTTAATCTTTTAGAATTTGTGCTTTCAATAAACAAAATAACATATCACATCAACACAGTTCAACTTTATTTCGACCTAAATCAAAGTTCATCACCTTCAAAGTATAGATACTAACTCATATTGAGTATACCAACAATTAAAATGGCTATTTCTTCACATTATTTACCCGTGGCCCAGTGAGTAAGACATTGGCTTACTGGAGATTCCTTGTTAGATCCTAGGTTGGTCGAGAAAGTTTATCAAGATTTTTCAAGATTTTCCAGCGTGCTTCCTCTTGTCAGTGGTGCAGGACAAGAAGGCCAGTGTACACATTGAAGTGCACTTAAAGATCCTTTAGCAGTTAGAATTCGATACAAGAGAAGTCGACTGTAGTGCAACTGTCGTGGCAAAATTTCCCTCATAACTCAGTGTGTGGCATAATATGCCCGCCTTCATTAGCCAAGTTGGAGTAAGACGTTAAACACCATTACATTTCACATCACTTGCCATTCCACAATTACTTATAAAGACTATTGCTATCATTCACTACATTGGAATGAAATTTCATGTATTTTGATGTATTTTTGTAGAGAAACTGGTTTAATGGTTCAACTTCACCCGAATCTCCAGCCAGTATATTTACATAATTCACAGTTAGATCAAAGAAAGGTTTGTCATATATATATATGTTACATTCTACAACTTATTTTATACTACACAAAATATGGAACACAATTACTATCTATCAACATTATCACTTGCTTCATTTGCTTTAATTAAAATAGTAATTGTGCTCCATAATATGTTTTTGTGTTTATTATATGACCCGAAATATGCCTGTGTTTTGTAGTCAAATGTTTGTTGTAAATACATCTGTTCCATTTGTGCCTCAGTGAGTAAGGCGCTTGCTCATTAATCAGAAGTCTCGGATTGAATCCCGGTGTTGACCGAGAAAGTAACTAAAGATTTTTAGCGAGGTTTTTTTTCTGTAAGGGGTGCAGAAAGGAGGGCCTGACGATGAACAGTTTCTTGTCTTTCGAATGGCATTAAAGTCTGGTAATACTTACATGTTTGTGAAAGAATTCTTGAAGAGTTGGCAGGGGTGGTGTTTAGTTGGGTTCAACCTCATGGTTAAATGATTTGCATTTCAATTAGTGCAGCAAATAAGGGTGGACACATTTTAGATAAAAAAAATATTTTTAGTTGGCAACTGCTGAACCAATTTACTTCATTTTTATTTCAAAATTCATTATAAATTTTGTATATCCTGCAAACACTGAAAAAATCAACTTATGTTCATTTAACTGAAATTATGACTTTTTTAAAATGCAGATTAAACACCCAAGTGTGCTTGGTTTCGAAGTGGGACAAGAAATACAGGTGAAATATTTTGGACGAGATCCTACAAATGGAAAAATACGGATTTCTCGTAAAGTCTTACACTCCATTCCAACATCTATCATGAAAAACCTAGCTCCAAAAAGCTGAATTGATATACAGTAACTCACTGTTGAAAACAGCTCAATTTGACTCTTGTTAAAATCGATAACTGCAGAAATCGTACAATGTCGGTTAAACAAGGTTTCACTGAATATACCAAATATAGAATTCTGTGATATGAATCAAAATATGGTTGTCTGTGTGTTTAGTATGGTGCTAGTCTATTGTGACAGGTTTTGTGCCCGTGGGTTAAGTATAGATAAAGTTTATAAATGTAATATATTCTAATTACAATTAGGACTGCATTTATTCCGCAACAAAAAACCTTCAAATTTATGGAGAAAAAACTGAATATCTATGATTAAAGCTTCAAATCTGGATTAGAAATAGAGCAGACGATACTCTGTTGAAAAAAAAAAACTTTTAACAAATTTTATTGTATTTAGAAAAGAATAAGTTGATATTTGGCGATATTTACTAATTATGTATATAGTATATAATGTTAACTGCTTGTATGTGATATTGTTAAGATTTAGTTGAATATACATGAATAAACATTGTATATTAAATACTTGTATATAAATACATGTATATAATTTTATAAATTAAAGTAAACTAATACAACTGGTGGAATTTTATTGTTTTCTATCATAGATGATATATTAAATGAGTTTTTAGTCATCAGATTATCAACAACATACATGTAGCTCTTCTAAACTAAACCACATTTTTGTAGTTATCCAATGAGAAAGTCCTAGCTATTCATCGACATATCTTTTAATAACCCCATAAAGTGTAACTTGTTGATGATGTCCAGTGATTTAGACAAAGCATTACAGTTTTTGTAATAACTCGGAATTAACCATACAAGTGACATCAACAAACAAATAATGTCAACACCATCATTATGACCAATGTTACACTGTAAACAATAATTTTCTTGCAGCCTTTAGGACTATATAATCCGCACATCCATAACGTACGATTGCTTTTTCAAATGATTTTCACAAAAATAACATCTAAAATGCTAGATTTGAGGTAGTCTTTAATTATAGCTTCTGTAAATGGTTGTTCATGCAGGCCGACATATTTGCACTATTTTGTGATTCGGTCGGGTCTATTTCAGATATACACGATCAATTCTGTCAATGTTTTTAGCATGGGGTTTGACTAATAGTTAATTTGTTTCAGTTCTAAACAAAAATTTAAAACTTTTAATGCAATTTAAAAAAATAGCCAAATTCTGGCTGGGATTACTGAGCAAAATGGCCATTCACTTTATATGTGCGAAAAAAAAAGCCAGCTACCATTTAATTTTCGAAACTTAGTTACGTACGACATAGTATGATCAGTTGCCTTTAGTTTGAAAACTTTTACAGAGTTATCTCCCCCTAGTCTTCTATTCATCTAATTAAATCTATTTTAGTCTGTTATTCTTAATAAAAAATAAACACAGTAACTGCATCATTCGTCATGGTACATAATATCCATACATACAATATGGACTAAATTTTACATTTAGCAATCGGTATTAGAGTATACTAAATAATGAACGTGAAAACGCACATTATAGAGTTGTCCCCCTTTAGTCTCCCAACGTGGTTTTCTTGGCGAATACTTGATCGAACTGGATTTGAAAAACCTCAATCCCAAAATAGTGACAATTGATTGTAAAAAAGGGCGATATCGGCCAACGCGGCATGCGCCGATTGCATTAGAAAATATCTCAATCAACCGCGACAGCTGAAACCTATTCGTTGCGTTAATTACGTCACACCACTTTACAAAACTGCGACACGACTGTCACTCGATTGCAGTTCGGGACGTTCCAGACTGACATTCGGGTACCCCTTTTGATGAACGTCTTGGCATAAAACGGAATGGAGCTGTAACTAAAAGTTTTGAAGATAAATATCTCGTGGTTTATCAGGAGATAAGATTGTAACGGTCAGAACAGGTTAACTCGTTATGATGTTGGCTGCTTTAAGATTCGTTATTATGTCAGTATCTCTTCCGTGAAATACCTTACTTTTGATAATCTTAATATTTGTAAAAGAAATACTGTTTATTGTGCAAGTTAATTTCTTCTACTTCTCAGTTTTCCCAAATACTTTCGTTGCTTGAAATTGTTCATATGACTACAAGAACTTAAAGATGACCTAAAACGTTCGTGCCAAATTATTTTTTTATTTTTGTGTGGTGGTTGGGAGCATGGGGCGAAAATGAAATGCCGGCTGATCACGGGCGATCAAGGAGCGAAGCGCACCGTCGGGTGGTTTGTGCAGCCTACCCTAGAAAATTTTGAAACCGAGATGGCCACAGGCAAGTATTCCTGCTGTTCTGATAAAGGGAGCTCAGTAACTGAAATTTCGTCCAATATATATAGCCTTATTTTTATGTTTGTTTGTAACCGAAATTCCATTCTATGGCCAGTAAGAATGTAAACAAATCAATCGGACTGTTAAAGCTGCATTCACCGGACAGCATGAAAATAAAGAACTAGAAAACTTGGCCAGACTGTCTTCTCTTTTTGTTGCAATTATTGAGCTTGTCCTATTATTGAATACAGAACACACTTGATGCTTGTAATTGTTAAATTTCAATAAGAAAAATGTTTATTGCCCTACTGCCACGTCACCTCCTTTAGTTACAATTACTGTTGTGTGTCGTTTATAGTTGCACAACAATTCTCTTTAAATGTCATACTGGATTAACGAAGTGTTTCTAATATCATAATGGCTTTGGATTTTATCAGCTGCTCCACAGAATGTTCATTACACCATTACTAGAATAATCCATCATGAAATGTATTTCTGTTCTTGTAATTGGTAATATGATACATGATAGTTATTTCAGAACTTGGATATATTTCGTTAAAGAGTCCGTCACAGATCTATGAAAACAGGCATACCCAATGGAGAGTCCTGTTAGGGAAAGTTGGTCCGCACAGCAGAGTTTCCATCTAGTCTCAATTGTGCGACCTGTGATATCACTACTGTGGAAGCAGACGTTAATATCAATTATTTTTTTTATTTTTAAAATTTAACATGCATCATCATTCAGTGAAGCTCCATGATGATAATTAATATTCAAAGAAATATAAACTTAAGTTCTGATGTGACTGGCCACAGGTTTACATCCTAACACCTATTGCCTGGCTTGCGAGGTTGTCGCGTTTATCAGTCGGCTAGGACCACTCATCCCACGCAATCAACAGACCCGAATTCAGTATTTGTATTTTTAACACCGAGGCAGTGCGAGTGCGAATTTGGTTTATCTGTGGTTCAGAAAAGAGTAAATATATTGTTATTACGATAACAAACATAAACATTGAACGTTACTCACTAGAACTAATTAATTAATGGGGTGGTTCTCTAATGATTGCTCTGTCCCTAATGATTTTATTATGAATTTTCAGGACGAGTTGACAATGTTGTGCATGATAGAAGCTATCAATGTAAGTTACAATGTAGATAGATTATAACACAAATAAAAACAAAGTGAATCTGTTAAAAATCATAATTACATAGGCGTATCAATACCAGTCAATTACCTGCCGGTCTGGACTGAATGCAACACTGAAGGCTGGCATGACCTCGAGTTCGCGGCTAGTTCTGTTTTATTGAACCCGCTGTAAATCATTAATTATAATAGTTTTCTACATTGACGATAATGAAGACGGAAGCGGCTATAAAAAGTTAATATTGTAAATTGAAATCGATGGCGGTTTACGTTTTGAATACTATAATACTCAAGACCTTGCACAATAACATTTGGGGATTACTCGTTTTAATCAAGCGACCGACAAAATGACCGAAAGCAAAAGTAGCTGCTCCTGCCGTCCCACCTTGCTTTAATACATTTTGGCGATCGGTCCACGGTTGTGTGGTATGACGTCTGTTGTACTGACAGTGGCAATGACAGTCTTGTCCAACACCAAACACCACGTGGAAGAACATAAACTAAAAGAGTTCGAAAAGGTGACATAGCACGACTCATATCAAAATGCATTAAGAATCCAGAAGATTGCGCCGATATCGAAGTAAGAATTTAAATTTAAATCGAGACTATTCGATCAAACTGACATGTAGTACTGGTGATGAGATTACACAATATAATTAAAGGAATGGTTTTATAGAGCAGGTGTTATTCACTATTAGGATTGATGCTACCCAGAGCTATTATTAATTCCCAAGTTTCGGAAAACATCGTTACCCGTTCTCGCATGCAATCATATGATTAGTCTAGTAGCTAAAGCCGCAGACCAGGCACCCATTCTCTAGTTTGTGGCCATGCTGTTTTTATCAAGCCGATGTAACAGTGAGCACATTATCTTAATCATCTTCGTGTTAAAGACTGCCAATAATGTTATTTTTACACGGCAACATAATGGTATTAAAGCACCATACCACTATAACGGTATTAAACTCGGCTCTATCTACTGTATCCCGATTTAACACGTCTTTATTAATAATGGCATTCAAGTTCCATGCTGACATTATCGGCATGTTACAAGTCACAGCAATTATTGTTGGGTAATCCTTAATTGCGAGATAAAACTATTTCATGCCCAAAAGACTTTCAGTTGGCACTACATGACTCATGCCACACTAACGACGGACAAAAAATGTCCATAACATCGAGTTTTCAATTGTATTGATTAGGTTATTTGGTATTTAACGAGCACACGCGTCTCTTCAGGGACGTCCATTTTCCAAAGCTGTAATTGTTTTTTTTTAAACCGTTTTTCAAAAGCTTTTCGTAGATTTAGTTTTGTTACGTTTAAAATCTCTATTGGAGTTAATATATTACCGATATCTCATATTACTGTCTGGGAGATTTTGTTCGGTTCATTTTGTTATTGTGAGGATTTATTCCTAAGTATAAATGAAATGAAATAATGTAAAATGGAGTTTAACGTCCTACTGTTCTGCCCAGCTTTTAAAGTATAAAACAACCCATACTGTGTAAATATCAGACATTAGACATACATTATTCTAAGGTTGTTTTTTTTTTTTTTTTGGCTCCTGAAATGTTATCTAAATTAATAATCAGACATTAATAAACTTATCTAGAACATAATCAACTCTCGATGTCAACGCTAGCCTGTGATATTTACTGGATTAGGATTCGGTTTGCTGCTCAACTTTCATTCATTATTTAATCATGAACTATTCGAGACTATGTTTGTTATCGTACCGACTCTAGTAATCGAGACTAGACCGAGAATTCACTCGCTAAAATCTCGGTTTAGAGTAGATCAATTTGACTATTATTTTCAGCAAATTCCCTTTACATTATCTAATTTTTAACTATTATAATGAGAACTGCCAGCTCTTTTATCTAATATCCCACAATGTATCTTTATTTAAAAGTTAACTATATAAATGGCATATACAAGTCATGTACTTTATTTAAGTTAAAACGGCTCAGTTGTAGCCAAATATAAATTTGAAAGATGATAACTACTTTAAACTGACAATTTCAGTTGCTGGATTGCTTCAATTACACGCTCAACATGTCCTTTTACAGCTTCTGTAATGGTTCTTTTATCATGTTTCTGTCTTTCATATGCTTCCAAAACTATTAATATTAAATTATACTTCTAAAAATATCGAGCATTTTGTTTTGACCTTATTCAATCATTCTATTTCTATAAATAAAAGAACAAACCAGTGATTAATATGCAGCATTGTCATGTAAAGGTTGCTGTTCTTATGTAATTAATTAATAGTACAGCAGATAAATGTTGCGTTTATCAGGGAAATGTTTCAAAAGTGGATATATAAGTATCAAAATTGGCATAAATGACAGTCATTTTCAAGATTGTCGACCTTCCGGGCAACAAAATATCTTTTTAGAGATAAAATCACACCAATCTGATTGATCATGGACTCGTGATCTTAAACAACGCTGTAGTCGATTTTAAAACTCATGGATTAGCTAAAAGATATCTAGTACCATGAAATACAACACAATTTATATGGAAATAACTATCACTGGTTAGTACAAGAGGATACTTGTTGAAACGTTGTGCTATATATGTGTACAAATCAGTGATGCTATTTCCATATAATTTGTATTGTGTTTCAGTGTGCCCGTTCGCAAATTGCCACTCAAGGATCTTGTGCCATATTTAAATCTTACTAAATGAAAAAAAAATATGGGTAATTACTCTATAGATAGACTATTAATGCATGCCAGTGTTGCTGTTTGCATGGAATATATGGATCTAGCAGTAAAGGTTGTACATTTGTTCAGAAGTTGGCAGCAATTTCTACATGGAATCCTGCCACCAGTCCTTTCTGTTTACTTAGTTCTCCGATAAGATGCATTGCGTTTGTTTACTTTGAAAATTCTCTAGGCGCCATAACCATAGAGGGTAAAGTTATCACCTGATTGACTTGTGTAATATTAATTCTAAGAAAAAAAGCCTATTAACGTCACTGTTTAATGGGTTGTTTGCCTTTGGTAAAATTTTAGCTTTTTGATGTTTAAGGAAAAGAATCACATCCCAAGGGTATTTTTAGGACTGTCCAGATAACTGTCACAGGCGTTTGTTTCGTTACTCGACAACCCATCTTTCTTTCAACTAAATGTCACAGTATTCTTTTCTTACTATACGCGACCCTTTATCCTTTTAGCGTCTGGTTACGAATTGAAATGTGTTCATTTAATTAGTCTGTTTAACTTCTCTCACAGTTTCGGATTTTTATTTTATTCTTCTACACGTATATCAATCCTAAAATATTCTTTATCAAATATTTCAGACGACGTTTTAGCGTGGGAAATATATCAAAAGATGAATTTATTAGTCTGTAAATTTTGTCTTAATAGATAAAAGTCATGATAATATTTTATCCAAATTTCTACAGATTTCGATCAATTACATATATTTTTTTCTGGCAAGACATAAAATGGCGTTATAAATAAATCCTTTATTTCACCAAAAATTATAAATTATTTTTGTTTAAAAGATATATTCCTATATGTTCGATTACCTACGGTCGTAGCTGCCATTTTGTTGCTGATAACATTGTATCCCGCGAATTACGAATGAATAAAATAGAGTTTGATGTCATACTTTTCTACACCTATCAAGCTAATAAGACCGGCAAACGCCCCACAGTGTGCTATGGAATGGGGTTTAACGTCCTACTGTTCTGCTCTTAATCTGAGCCAAGGGAGACGGAATACGCCAGACAGTGTGCTATGAGGGAATTTTTGCCCGGACAGCAGCGCTACGGTCTATTCTTATATAGAATTCCAACTGTAAAGGGATCTTTTACGTGCACGTCAATGTGCACACGGGGAATCCACGCCCGAAACTCTGGGTAAACATTCTCGCCCCATGCAGGGATCGAACGAACACCCGACCTCCAGGCTACCGAACCAGCGTCTCACCCACTTAGCCACCGTGATCCCCGCGAGAGAAAGAATTATTGCCCGGGCGTCAATTGGATTCCCACTGTCAAGGGTTCTTTTGCGAGTACGCGAAGGCTTGCTTGCACAGACCTTATTTTTTGTCCCATCCCATTTACTAGATGCAGAAGGGGGCCTGACAAGGACAGCTGCCTAGTCGTTCGGATGGGACGAAAAACCGAGGTCATGTGTACACATTGGCGTGCACGTAAAATATGCCTTGGCAGTTAAAGTTCCATATAAGAGTAGGCCGTAGCGCCGCTGCCAGGGCAAAATTTCCCTCATAGCACATTGTATGGCGTATGCTCGCCTTCCATTAGCCCAGGTCAGGTACAGAAGAGTAGGACGTTAAACTCCATTTCATTTCATTTACCATTCTGCACCACACTGGGTCGATCCCTGTTTAGTGAGTTACTGGGCAACTTATGTAGGAAATTACTAGATTTACTACTACTTGATCATTATTTCATTTATCTAATTAATTTCAAAATATTTAGTGACATAAGTTTAAAGTAAAATGTTGTTGTTAATAGTTCTATTCTCTGTTGAAATTATTAAACTTACTTTATACTGTAAATAAAAGTCACTTCATAAATAAAAATGGCCTGGAGGTGTTCAGTACGAACAGAAAGCGCTTGCCGTCAAATTAGTATTTTAGTGTCTTTCTTTAATTTAATTTATGTATATATTAGTAAGTGCAATGGCGAGGTTATGTAGCAGTCCGATGTCATCTATAGTAGTTTTACCATGGCTACCTACAGTTTTAGTTGGCTATGGTGAAAATCCTTGTCACGTGGGTGGTTTATTTAGCGGGACACCTGCTGAAACGGAAATCGATCGTGGCATTATATCAGACACACAAGGAACTCAACACGAAAATGAAATAAATTAACTGCTGGTCACGAACTTGGTTAAAATGTTTGCCAGGAATAGTAGCTTCGGTACTCAATTACATCGGTTTCATTCCATTAGACAATGTTTCCCTGAGTTTCTATCTCCAGTGCTTTCCAGTATTCTGTGAGATTACAACACAATATTCCTTGACGTTTAGTTAAATAAGGTCAAAAAGAAAGGTTCTCGTTTGAAAATGAAGAATAGTGTTGATGCCCGGTCTGTGCTTATACGCTCGGGGGTTGGGGTGGCCCAGTGGTCTAGTGTGCCGCGCTTCGACCTCTAGCTGGCCGGTCACATCTGGCTTGCGGCTGTGGTTTCAATCCCTGGTGTGAGCGTATGGGGCGCCTTCTCAACCTCGTGGGTTTCCTCCGGGCACTCCGGTTCTCCCACTGCTAAAGACCCCTACGCGCAAGCGAATTATTGAAATAAAATTAAAAAAACATGTGTTAGTCCCAAAATTACCTGGTTTGTGTTGAGTGGACGTTAAACCCAATTTCTCTCTCTCTCTCCCGCTTATACACTCTCGTGTAAGGATACTCGAAAATGATTTGCACGTAGTGGTCTTTAGTTGTGGGAGGAGGCCGGAGAACCCGCAGAAAACCTACGTCGTTGGACAGACGACCCTACTCCTCGTCACGTACATGCGGGGAATCGAAACCAGACCAGTTGATACACCATGCGATCTAACTCACACAAATTAACCATTAGGCCTCCCAACCCCTCTTAAAAAAGAAATGAAATAAAGATAACGTCTTACTTTTCTGCACCAAGTGAACTAATAAAACGCGTAAGCCAGGAGGGGATTTTCCCTCCCCCCTGTACGCCCACGGAGCTGCCCTCTCCAGGCCCACCTTTATACACTACTGACAAGGTAAACACTATCGAGGATCTGTCTGGACCAAACGTCACTGACTGGGCCGTTGTGACTTCCGGCTTCGATTTACTGACCAGATACCGTAATAAGATACACCCATTCCATCCATAAATGTTGTCAGATGAAATGTGAGTTTATAAAACTAAATCTAAAATATTAACATTTCTGCGCAGACTGATCTAATGAAGACGGACATGCATCATGACCACTGACTAATCTGATATCGATTTCCAACTGTCAACGGTTCTTTTACGTGCCCATCAACATGTAGAAGGGACCAAAAGGACAGGCGACCCAACGTACAACCGGGTATTCGAAACCACGCCAGTTGACTCAATGGCAGGCCGTATGATGGTGGTCTCAGTCCGGCACTGGTTGTACGTGGCAAGGAGTAGGGTCGCCTGTCCAATCTCGTGGGTTTTCTCCGGGTCTTCCGTTTTCCTCCCACTGCAAATAACCCCTATGCTCAAGCGAATAATTGAAATAGAATTAAACCATATGTTAGTCTCGTAATGACCTTGTTTTTGTCGAGTGGACGTTAAACCCCATTTCTCTATTTCTCTCTTTCTCTCCAATTGTAAAATTCAGTCGTTTTATTTTCTTGTCCTTGGTTTCAAAACTAAAACCGCCTGTCTCTCATTGGTCCGAAGATACCGTGCTATCTGTCATTGAATAGTAATTTAAATTTTTCTGGTCATCTGTGTCTATCGGTTTCAGTATAGTGGCGGTTGTTGCTGTGACAAAGTTTACTTTGCTATTCGAACGCCGGTGACTTTTATTTCGAATGATTGACATTTTAGGTTTGATAGTACTAACCAGATATAAATGAAATAAAATGGGGTTTAACGTCCTACTGTTCTGCTCCGAACTGGGCCAATGAAGACGGGCATACGCCATATAGTGTGCTATGAGGAAAATTTTGCCCGGACAGCGGCACTACGGCCTACTCGTCTTTCAAATTCCAACTTCAAGGAATCTTTTACCTGCACGCCAATGTATACTCGGATTTTTGTCCCATCCGCACGACTAGACAGCTGTCATTGGCAGGCCCTCCATCCTGTATCACTGACAAGGGGGAACCACGCCGGAAAATCTGGGGCCTATTTCACGAAATTTTAACTAAGATAAGATCCCAATTTTAGTAATTTGATTGGATAATATTAGATTGAGTTTAATGCTTAGCCAATCAAAATTGAAGTATCTACTAAAATTGGATTTTATCTTAAGTTGAAATTTCGTGAAACAGGGCCCAGGATGTACTTTCTCGGCCAATGTAGGGTCCAAACACCCGGCCTCCATCCTAGCGAGCTAGTGCCTTACCTACTCAGCCACCGCGATTCCACTAACCAGATATAAGACTTTGATACTAACTACCTTTTATAAAATTCTAAAAAAGACAAACTAAGGAACAGTTGTACTAAATACAAAACAAGACTGGAAGTATTTTGTACTAAATAACCTTTCTGTGACCTTTCTGAGAGCTGCACAAACATTTCTTTGTCCTTTTATTCTATTTTTATGCCATAATAAAACATGATGACTAGAGCCGTGCTAAATACATTTTATAATGAAAAACCAGCACGTCCCTTTTAGAAAAAAACCTTTGCCGCGTCTAAAATAGATTGTAGTCAACGGTGGAAGCCTGTTCATGTCCGAAAATTTATTTGTAACAGGCCAAATTACTGTAATAGAGAAACATGTTTTAAAGACAAAAAGAAAATTGTGACTTCATTGTAGCTAATGCATTTGCGTATTTTAAATGCAATTTAGAAAAGCTTTGGATATCCCCCAGCGTGTGTTATTTACATCTGACTGATGTATTATTTTTTCCCGAATAAATTGAAGCCTTCGTCCATTTTTTCTTCTTTCTCATAAAACGTCAATAGATATATCTTAAAATACGCAGTTCTTCCTTCAATCTGGAAAATAGAAATGGATTAAAATATAAAAACGTCAAAATAAGATATATGACTACAAGACAATTACTCATTATTGAAAACATGGTTACTAACAAAGACAGATGTATCACTGCAACCGGGAGTCATAAATCATGAAAACAGTTGAAGGTAGAGACAGAAATCTTCACCGTAATAATATAATAGAAGAAAGGAAGAGCCATGTCGCTCACCAGTGTTTCGTGACGTTATTGATGATAGGTATATCAGTGAATGTGCTGACAAGATTTGATAAATAGTTGCATAGAATTCTCTGTTAATACTCTGTGACTTTTGAAAATGAACTGCAATGTGGGAACATTCCTAAATTAAGGGCTTGTATTTTCATCTGGATGTATCTTTGTAAAAGTTTCACAATAACGGGTTGATACAAGACGACTTATAGGAGGATGTTATATTTTCAGCTTGCCCGAAAACCTGACTGCTTTAAGAATATAAGCAGATATTTATGAATTGAATATATAGCTATATCATTTGTCGACCCTCTTTTTATATTATGGCCCATTTAATATATCTTTATACTCTTGTTGTCGTAAGACTGAGAAAATGTATTTATATGTCAATCAGTTTCGTAAAGGCTTTCGCCATTATCAGCATTGGGTTCCCATAATGATTTAATATACTGGTTTCTCATCATCATACTGAAAAAGCGTGACATGGTTGTTTACCAGGTGATGAATCTGGTCATTAATAAGCATGTCGTGACCTACATTCCGGAATACATAATTACATATATAACAACAATCATAGCAACACAGAATGGACATTTAAGTTACAGAATACATATAGTGGTGTGGGATTTGACCGTTGTTTCTTTTATATATTTGTTGGATTTTTTTAGGGGGGGGGGGGGGTATTTATATTATGAAGAAGTATAGATAGATCATCACGTAGTATAGATCAACTAAATACATGTATTTAGTTTAAGACCATTTACCTGTATTGTGCGTAAGGCATTGGCTAGCTCACCTAGAGGTCCCGGGTTCCATCCCTGTTTTGGCCGGAAATTTCCAGTGTGGTTTTCGTTTGTCAGATGTGCAGGATGTAAAGCCTGGAAGCAAAAGTCTGTAATCTTTGGGATGGCCCGAAAATCCGAGGTCCTTAGACGGTTTGAATTCGAAATAAAAGTATGCCTTAGCTCCATTGTTTGGGCAACATTTCCGCCACAACACTATCTGGCTTCTGTTCATCTTCATAAGCCCTGATGGAGTAGAAAAGCGGGACGTTAAACCCCATTTCATTTCAGTTCACCTGTATCGTGGTTAAAGGAAGTCAACACATTATTTTGTTGCATTGCGATATGCTATAAAACTTCTTGTGACCTTTATTAGTGTTAGCTATATTAGCTGGAGTAAAAATAACCTGAGATCTGTATGAGGTAGCTAGGTCTATATATACCCTTACAAAAGACAAATTAAATTCGTCCAAGGTACAAATAGGTATTGATTTTACTGCTTGATGAAACAAACCTTTAACGATGTTATTTGATATATACGTATATAGATATAGAACCAGGCAATTTGTCGTCTGCATTTAAAAAAAACGAGGTTTTAAGAGAAAGATGGAGAAATAAAGCTGATTAGCTGCCTTAAGTGGGAAGGGACGAGAAACGTGAATAGCTTGGTGAAAAGCACTAATAATAATCCTTTTCCTATAAAACTCTGATTTCTTGCCTTGTTTGAAGAAGCCGGTGGCTAACTATATCAACTTTGATTATTTCGCCAGGCAAATCTTTCTCTGCCAATCAAGGCGTTCGATTCCTATTCCAGGTCATTCATAATTAAATCTATCGATCTTTTCACGAAAGCAATTTCAGACAAGGGAATAATTAGGCAACGATTTGAAGGTCGCTCTATCAATCACCACACGGACTTGAGCTTATACGGCTTCACTGAAGACTAAAGAACAATTTATCCGGCAACTTTAAGTAAGTTTTATTGTATCGGAGCAGTTGGTAATAAATCATTGAATAAATTCTATATCGCAAAAGTTCAAGATCTTTAATGGGTAAATAAATCTTAGTTGCTATCACCATTGGAATAAATTAGCCACCAAACGGCGATAAATATCGATGAAGTAATGATACGGTGCCTAGGATAGAAATATTTTCTGTCTCTCCATGAAACCACAATCCCAACAATAACTGATGAAAGGATGACAAAAGAAGTCGTGAATGCAGAGCCAGATACGCAGTGCGGTTTTATCAAAGGAATCTATTGAGAATAGGCTTCTGAAATTCGGGTAAAAGCGTTTCATGCACAAAGCAGAGTAAGCGCTTCAGGCGCGGATCCAGTGACATAGTGAAATAGTTGATTTTCATTTTCGTTTGCATTGCTACAGTTGTAGTTCACATAATATCTACTCTTTGATAGATGATATAAACATGATTTTCGCATTGTCTCCGCCCAAGCAATCCAAGGTTGCAACATTTTACCCTTTGCTCCAATGTGTTGCCCCCCTCCCCGCGACAAAATCCCGTATCCGGGCCTGAGCGTAATACCCTTAATACACGCGAAATCACTTCTAATTTATGGACATGTGACTGGGTAGTTATATGATTTAACACGGGGTAGGTCAATACGAACTTATTTCTCCCCCCCCCCACACACACCAGACTTATATTATTCAGAAGAGGTGATCGTTACCGTCGAGGTTCGGGTACTTTTCCGTGACTTTGACTGTGGTTGAGTATTTAAGTTGTTTAACGCATGCGCTTTTGATCTACGAGTCAAATTTTGAGACCAGGCTTTTTCATGGCTAGTAAGTAAATTGTTAGTCCAAAAATTATCTCATTTTTTATTGATAGTCTAAATTACCCGGACTGCGCGTCTAGTAGAAGCAATTGGTGAACAGATTCTGCAATCGCTTCAATGAGTTCACGTACGGTCACCTTGTTGGGCGCATTTGAGACAAGTTCGAGTTTTGTTTCGGTATTAATTGGACAGCGTCTTGACGATGATTTCTTAAGCATTCCAGCTTCGAATAGCTCGTGCACTGCATTAAAATTGAAACACGTTTTTCTCCTTACAAATATACATTATGTGGATTAAGTCTCTGCATTTCCCATTAGCCAGGGGAATAGAATTGGAAAATAAATTGACTTGACATTGATGCCCATGGTCCAGCCTTTTTAGATGCTTATTATATTTCGATATATATTACTGACGAATAAACACAAAACTCTAAAACGCCTTAAAAGTAAAGTTCACCAAATAACTCTAGATTAAAAGTGGCTTTTAAGTAGGCAAAGTTCACAAAATAAGTGAGAATTGCATTTATAATATGTTTATTGTATACTTTAGATCTGTATTCGTTGACATGAGCGTCATTTGGTTATGTCTGCTTTTAACTATCGCACGTTTTAGTCAACGGTGCGTTCCATTAAATTTCGTTCAATATAAAATTTCTCTTACAGAAAGTGTTTAACAACAACCCTTTTAAATTTAATCAGTGGTCTTATACCAACGACGTTCCCATAAATAAAAACTTCAACCATTAGGACTTCTCTCTCTCGTCAATCCATTTCACGTGAACAAACCACTCGATGGAAATGTTTGAATTTGCTGCGGTCTTAATGTGAAATAATTTGCTGCCGATTCCACAGGTTATTTACCAGAATCAAGTTACTCTCGGTTGTGCTAAATTGCCGATATCTTGTGGAAAGGGAGTCCTAAGAATACGAGCTATTAGAAGAGTTCCGCTTCTAAGACGGCAACCGACAAATTCCATGGTAGCCATAATGCATAAAACAACTCTCCCGGGAAACTAAAATGGCCGGCGAGCAGTATTTGAATCAAGGGATTCATTAAGAGCAGCGCGTTTAAACGTGTGGAGTAAAGACTTGGTCAATATTTTTTTAGCTTTAAATTGCACGTTTCTCGTCGTTTGAGTGTTAAATGAAACTAATCTAACAAGAACAGAAGACGAAATGACGCACTTTCAGTGGAAAACAAAATGTTTTAACCATAAATACCAAAGTATTATATTCTTCAATAGCCATTCTGTGAAATCGGTTAACGAGATTAAAAATAAAGATTCTTTTGTTAAAAGGGTTTTTTTGTAACGCATGATTTTTTTTGACTGAGATATTTTAATCAATCGTGTTAAACAAATCCGACTCCGTTTGGAACAACCCTCCTTGTCGTCATAGGGACGGTTGTTTGTGGCCACACGCGAACTGTCTACCAGAAATGAAATGAAATGGGGTTTAACGTCCTAATATTGTTCCACCCACACTATACTGGGCAACATACGCCATACAGTGTGCTGTGTGTGTGTGTGTGTGTGGGGGGGGGGGTGACCACGGCCTCTCTTATTTCCAATTCCAACTGTTACGGCTTCTTTTACGCAGGGGCGGATCTAGGAATTTTGAAAAGGGGAGGCGCCGCAAAACGAGGGCACTTACTGCAGAGACGGGGCACGCTGCTGCGAGGGGGTTGAGGGGGGGGGGGTCCTCCGAGGACAATTATCCGTCACTTTCTTGCATCTGTAGACATTCCAAGAGCTATTTGGCTGATAATTTCGTCTAAGTAAACATATTTATAGGGTCTGAAAAAGGGCACTTTCAGCAGTAAAAAAGGCACTTTCAGCAGTAAAAAAGGGCACTGTCGAAAATTAAGAGGGCGGGCGCACCTCGTGCCCCCACTGGATCCGCCTCTGCTTTTACGTACACACCAATGTGAACAAGGGGCCTCGACTTTTCGTCCATCCACACGATGATAAGTTGTCCCTTGTCAGACCCTCCCTCCTTAACGACAGTCAAGGGAGAGCCACGTCAGAAAATCACTGTCCACAAGAAGATAAGAGAATAGAAAGCGAGGGGCTACAAGAGCTCGTTTTGTGCTACTAATACTGACTGTAAACAATCTAAACACACCACCCTTCACCGTTTGACGTGATCTGTTTATCAAAGACTTCTTCTGTTTTACAATTAAACGTTTTGATTCATTAAATCCATCATGATATAGAGTTCTTACATGTCAATAGTTATGAAGATTGATAATACAATACGAAGAGATGGCAAACAAGTAGAAATCATCTTTTAATTTGTAGTCTGTATCCCATTATTTTCTTTGAGGCACTGCTTTATATCTATTGTCTGATCTACGATATTTTTTATTATAAATTTTTTTTTTGATATGAATGTTCTTTATTCCCGATACTTTTTTGTAGACATTATGTTTCTATAGGCTATTATAATCCTTTCTTCGCAGCACAATCATCAAGCAAAAAAAAATCATATATGACGTAATTTCAAATGTTTTACCATAAAGTACTACCAATTTAAAACAGACGAATCGATCCTAAAAGATAATTTAAAGGGACTATCCCGATTTGAACGTAGTCTCAAAAATAAAAGTCGGAGTAAATATTGAATCATTTAGACGTGAACGTCAAAACTGCTTAATCGGACACGTAACTCTTTTATGATTTCGGGTCAATTTTTTGCGTTGGGTGACCGGCTAATCGATTCCCGTTTCTTGAGACGTCTATACAATGGATGAACCATGTGCTGTACTTGATAAAACAATGTAAATTTCACCTACCATCATTTTTATATAATAAAAGTTTGGTTTTATCCAAACACCACATAATACAGTCTGGGACACCGGTCTCCATTTCCGGATGAAGATTGAGGGGTTTAAGTTGTTTGAAAACGTATCGCATATATTGAGTTAGTTGCTCGGCCCTAAAGTAGATGATTTTAAGGGATTTTAACACAAATTAAGCAGTTTTATGCTCAAAGATATTATCGGGATCGGCCCTTTAATGCAAGCCAATCTAATTAGATAGTATACAGACATACTTATTAATAACCAATCAGTCTGAGTAGTGTTACGTGATCTAGAAAGTGTAATCAAACTGTCTCACAGGTGTTACCTGTCACTAGACGGATATAACATGACTGTGGACTGTGATAGACAACCATAAACACCAGCGTCTGGTCTGTAAAAGTCCCTTACTGGTAGTTTTATTGTCAATAATGATCCTTTAGGACAAAATCGTGATACAATGAGAATGCTCTAGTAAGGTGGTTAAGCTGAGAAATTATAACATAATAAGATACTCACTATCGCTTTTTTAAAAATTTCTAACTCATGATTGGTCGTATATTGTTATTTGGTGGTCTGGTTCACGATATAGCTAAAGTTGAATAATTTGTTAGATCCTTTATCATGTTATCTCGAATAAAATCGGATCCGTAAGAATAAACACATGAGAGGTTGCGGAACACAGTTGAAATTGCACATACGTTGTCGTGTCGTCTGATTATCTGTAATTTTGCTGAAGAACTGTATTGTAAAACTAAATTCCCACGTTAAACTATAGTTTTATAAAACGTCTCAAACAAGATTCACCATGACCAGAACAACCCTATTGATATCAGCGTTATGGTGTTGAGTGATTGATTGGGGTCACGGACGAACTGTCCACGGGAAGAGAAGAGACAAACAAGAAAAGAACGTAAGCGGCCATACGACAAACCGTAGTCCTAGCACCACGAGGTAACAATGTAATATGAACACTTCAAAAATATCAGTTACTACCGAACTTCGATTTGTGGCCACATTAGTGGGAAAATGGGTGCTGGAACTAAAGCTAAAATATAGATTTTGCTTAGTTTTTATCTATATAGCTATCATGTCACATAATCTAAAGGCGTCTGGGTCAACGTTTGATGTTTTAATCAGTTTGTTCAGATTCTACATCAATCCGGAAGTGGAATCAGTTGAAAGACTTGTAAGTTAGGTCAATATCTTTTTTCAAGCAAATATAAATTTAAGCCCCCTGTACATGTATAATACTAAAATTATACTTACTATCGTTACAGCAGCCGGAAATAGAGCCCGGGAATGGATTCATTTCTTTTTATATGTAGTGTGGTGTGAATTTGGGCCTAACATACTTTATCAGTTTAAACCTTCGTCGTGGCCATTGCGTCGAGGATACCTTCTACCATATGTAGATCCGTGCTGTTAGTTTAACAAACGTTGTCTTCCTTTTTGTCTATCTGATAAAAACACACCCTATTTCGTTTCGTTTTTTATAGTTCAACATTTTGATTTACTTGTCTTTACCACACAAGACTCTGGAAAAGTTGTTATATAACAGGCTTTTTGGTTGGTGTGAGGAATTAGCCAATGAAATGGTCTGTTACGACGAGTTCTTGGCGTTCTATACACGGGACTGTGGGTAAACCACTAGGAAAATCGTTGATTTTTCTGAATAAAAGACTTCGCGCCTTGGGCTCCAATCGGCTCTTGTTCCGCTTGAGGCTTCGTCGCCGTCAGGGCCCCGGGGCCACCTTCCGTTTGAAACCAGTACAACATGTTGGATATTGAAAACAAATAAAGGTTCATTTTATATTTTAGGGTCTAATGGGCACGGCTTTTGTTTTTCCATTTGTTTGCTTGTTGATTATTATTACATCAGTAAATCTAATACGTAGTTTGATATTTCTTTTGTTTTTATAAATCTCAGTTTCTGTGTTTTAGCAAAAAGACCTCCTGTTACCCCAGATATACGCCGCAATGAAGCTTTTTTTTTTTTGATTTTCTAAAATGAATTTTTTCTTTATATTAATGTTATGACAATTTTGCGATAAATCAAACGAAATAGATATACCATCGTATATACCATAAAAGATCGAGATCAGATTTATGTTCTAACTTTTAAACCCAGTAAAAACAACATCCTTTGATAAATCTCAATCTTCTATATAATAGACTTGATTATAAATTATACTCTGACACTAAACGTTTCTACCAAAATGATACTATCATTAATCCACTCAAATTATTGTTGACAACAAAATATGACATATGTCTCCTGTGCTGCTTTAATAAATTTCCGCAATTTTCTGCATGCGATATCCGCTACATGTTTTCGTCACGTGAAAGAAAATTGTTGGTAATTGAGATGAACTGTGTTTTTTTTAAGCTGAACTGCGTGTATCTGGTCTGACAGAAATTGTCAGTGGTGCAGGATTGCGTGTCTGGCATGGAACAGTCTTTAGTCGTTCGGATGGGACGAAATATCGGGGCCCCCGTTTACAGTTGGAATTCGAAATAAGAGTAAGCCGTAGCGCCATTGCCCGGGTAATAGCACACTACTAGGCGTCTGCCCGCATTCATTAGCCCAGTCGGTACAGAACGGTTGGACGTTAACCTCCATTTAATTCCATTCAATGTCGGTAACTAATTTTAAAAAGTTCCAGTATATGCAAAATGACAAATTGCTAAAATGCGATTGGGAAATTGGTATGCGACAGCGAATCAGGTGTGACATTCATTCCATAGTACTGCTTATATAAATAGTTCTTGAGGTGTAATAATCCCCTCATAAAATGTTATCGAATTTCTGACTAATTCCATACTACTGCTTATATAAATAGTTCTTGAGGTGTAATAATCCCATAATAAAATGTTATCGAATTTCTGACTAATTGCGTTATAATTATAGTCTTAGTATTAGTACCTCCGCCCACTTCTACTTCTTATTTTAACTCACGATGTCAAGTGGCCGACTATTGACATACGGGAGATTTTGAGTGAAGCCTGTAACATTATATGACCGGGGCCGTACAATGGCCCCCGGATTCACTCGCTTGGTTAGTCTCGGTCACCCAGAACCCCCTAGTCTTCAACGCACGGAGGGTCTGGGTCGGTCCTCAATTTTAGACGAAAATTACTGGATAATCTACCACATAAAAAACCAAACTTTTGGTTATGCATGGGCAATGGAACCTTTTGGCTAAAGTCTCGGTAAGTGCTAGATCTTATGAAGCCGGGCCGATTTTGCTAGATTCTATAAAGCGTGGTTGAAATATATCCCACAATTCACTTTGCACATCTATTATTAGAAACAAAATAGAGACGAGGAATAAGCATGAATCGCGATGAAGAATTAAGAAGATTGTGAGAAGCCATATGTCTGATTCATGACGAGAGAAAATTACAATTTCAATTGAAACCTTTACAAACAAAAATTTTAAGAGTGTCATTGTTGACAAGCGAGCTGTTTTGATAGATTCAGTACGCGGTAACTTAAGAGACTTGATAATCCAAACAATGACCTATTTTCCGTCAAATTTTGAGAACCCATATCCAGACTAATATTCGTAGAATATCTGTGTGGATGATAGAGACTATCGCTGGGTTTGATATTTGTTGTTTATTTCTTGTTATGTCTATGGAGTTTTTTATTTTGTCTGCACAAAAGATGACATCTACCACAAATGCTGTCTCTACAGATCAACTATCAAACAATACGTTTTTAAATTGCAAAATCATTTTCTAAAACAGGGAGAAGCTTCCGCTCTCCTATGCGATATCACTTACGCGAAAGCAGACTTTAAAAGACCACCTCCACCATTTACAAGACATTGTCTACGATATCACTTGAACGTAAAACACGAAGAAAGAATGAACAATTCTCAACAAAACTCATGAACCTATATTAACGTCCAATCTTCATTAATATACTATTATATAATTTGTTGTTAAAAAATACGTATTTAGAATAATTTGGACTGCTCTCATTTGGACTAAGACCAGTAATTATGTCCCCTTATTTCATGATGGAGTGCGAGTATAAATAGACAATTTTCCCCTTTTTTCTCCCCTCTTCCTGCTTTTGGACTGACCTTTCGGTCTAGAATTGGAGAAAAGGGAGCAAATTTGCAATTTCATGGCAGTTTTGGGTATTACTGATGATATTACAGTGGAGAGATGTGGGTGTAAAGTGTCTTTCTTCAGAGCAATCATTGTGTCGGAAGTGAGATTTTCACCCAGTCAACTTCAAATCCCCGTAGAAAAAATCTAAACGGTCAATCCCCTACAAATTTATGATGAGGGGATTGCCAAATGTGGTACCCATTGTGCCTATAAAGATTGGAACCAACGGAATGTTGAACAAAAAGCTACAGCCTGTGATGTTACAGCCATTTAACATTGAAGTCAATGGGCAACAAATTACTAGTCTGAGAGTTACTTCCCGTTGCCAACTTCCTTTTCAATTAACGATTTATGGGATTGGTCGTTAAAAATAGTACAATCGTCAAGGGCGGATAACTTGAAAACGTGTCACCCTCATAGATTAACCCAGGGGTTAGTGGAGTATAATGGGATGAAACCGCTGGGCATACCGAGGACGTGTTCTCCTGCACTTACGGTATAATAATCTCTTCGTTCGACATTTTTTAGGACTGAATAATTACGTCCTTACGTACACGTAAATAACTTTCTCCACCGATACCCGTGTATACTATATACAGAAAATAGATGTAAAACACACGTCATAACTCGGGTTTGACAGATTATTCCCAACGCGAAGGAAACATCCAGAAAGCGATATTCCGAACACAGGTATGCGATATACATTAAAAACAACAGGTATATATTTCTGTACTTTTTATATATAAGTATACTATGAACAGGATTAGCGTTAGTCAGTAGACTGTAGGCTATTGTTACATATATCGACAGACGCCATTAATAGTAACATTTCCCTGATGTCTGAAATAACTACAGGATGTAATTTACTAATTATACACACAACAGTGGTATTTATATTTATGTCCAGTTAATCATTGTCTACCTATATAATACTTTACGTCCTGTCCTACATTTTTTTATAACCTATCTATTTTTATCTGAAAGCGATTCTAGGCTGGGCTTAAAAGACCATCTTTGGAAAGATTTCAATGAACATACTATACAGTGTCCGGATGACAAGCTGCATGCGGTGTTAATTATGGTGAGACGAATACAGAAGGACGATCGGAGTCATAGCCTCCCGAGGGTCCCCAGTCATGGAATCGACATAACAGCGAATGGTATGCGGTAATTCAGAAATGCCTTCATTATTTGATTAATGAATAAATTGACGGGATAACGTGTATATCTTAAAACAAATTAAATGAAATGGGGTTTAACATCTCCCTGTTCTGCACCGAGTTGGCTGATGAAGACGGCCACATCATATAAAACTGTATTAACAGCACATCCAAAATTACGGACATATTAACCCCCCATATTCCTACACCCACTTTCCTCTACAAAAAAGTCCCACGATCACATCTAACAAGTCCCACGACCACCGAAGTCGAGCAGCAGGATGGTCACTGACGTCTTGACTAGACTGTCTCAGGTTTGAATCCCAGCGTGAGCTGAGAATAACCTTCGGGTTTTTTTAAACCGGGTTCTCACTAACTTGTCCGAGGCAGTGTCAATAGGGCGGACAAGAAGATCACGATTAGTCGTTCCGTGGGGCGAAAAACTGGGGTCCACCCCTGTTGAGTAGGATGAGTAGGAGACGGTGCTGTAAGAGCACAATTCGCCCCCATTGGATTGCATTACCATATGTACATGTAAGTTTCAAAATGACCGAATTATTGTGTTGACGAGGCGTCCGCCATCAATCTTATTAAAACACAGATCCTATTTCGGTTCGTTTTTATAGTTCAAAAATTCATTTTAGTTGTCTTTACTACACTTGGATCTTGAAGAGTTGTTATTATTGACGTGTTCTGACGTCTTTGGGTCAAAAGCCGCTCGTATCACATCTTACGTGACTTATCGCAACAACCAGTCAGATCTGCATGTAATGTAGGCCATTGAAAGTTTTAAAAAAATCCAAACGAAATATAGATTTGTTGTTTAATCAGATTGCGTAGTCCATCTCATTTAATTTCCTACACCACCGATTAAACACGACCGATGAAACGTCGCCGATATAGTAATTCATGTACGTTTGCTGGCCTTTATTTTCATTTAAAAGTAATATTGAAACCGATTGTATACCATCGAGTATTGAATAACCCACGCTGACAAAATTAATATTCATTTTCTCGAACCTCCTTATTAAGAAAGCTTTTCATGACAAGGACATGACAAACAGAAAGCTTTTCAGTAACACCCATTCCTTAAAAATAACCACAACCCTGTGTTTTAATTGTGATGTCAAAACTCACAGCAGGAGTTATATTAATTGTTAGTCTGAACATATTTTAGATCCGCCTATAAGCGATATCCCTTAACGCAAAGTAGCTTCCCCCATATACCTATATTGTAAACCCTGTTTGTCAACATGTCACGCCCAAACAAACTAGCATACATATGAAATCACAAGGGCGTTCTTTTGCACAGACACTATCATAGTACTTCATAGCCCCGTTTGTTGATTTGTTTGACTTAATTTCGTTTTCTTTCATCACAATCTTCAATCATAATAACAGTTCTCTAGTGTACGTGAGAAATACTATACAGTTTAAACACCTGACCACACCAATCGCTGACATTTTTTTTATCTAAGTTTCGTCCCAAAACTTGCAAGTAGAGTGAGACTTCACGTTCACTTGATCAAATAGTTTTATTTAATGTTTCCGAATTATTATTTGTTCATGCATACAGATTTAACATGTGCGAATAAAAAAATCAAATTTAGTAATAGAAAAACTAAATAAATGTATCAAAAAAGATAGTTTCAATACCATGCTAATAGCATAGGGTGGCTGACTGAACAGTTTTAACTTTAAAGTAGCTAAGTCTGTAACTCAATATCATCCACAATCTTCAACATTGAAAACAGGAATTATTTGTCAATTTAAATCAAAATTGATGTGATCTTACCGGAAAAAGATTGGCATCTGATATCCAATATTTAAGACAAAATAAATATTTTACCATTGGTACACGAATCGTGTACCATATTGCGTTTCAGCAAGAGACTCGAGGGACGAGACTAGAAAAATTGCACCAAATCAAGCGGCGCATGTAGACTGAAATAACTAGACGCTAGAAATTTACATTTGATTGACACTGCTGGCTTTATTTCGTCGAACATAACTGATTTAAAATTAGAGTAAAAACGGAAACCATTGAATGTAAATCAGTTTATATACATTCATATTAGAGTATTATATGCGTTGCAACCCACTTGTGTCAACTTCTAAGTTCAAAATGTTAGCGATTTAGCGCCTTTATGTCTTTTGATTGGGTTGAAACTTATTATTGCTACCATCACGTACAATCATTGAATGAATTAACTGCAACTGTTGTGTTATTATTGTCTTCGTTCTCGACCACCTTGTGACACTACCCATTGAAATCACCAGAAATTGACAAAACTGGCTATTATAGGGCAGTCATCAAGTTCCTGAAACTGAAAGGAATAACCCCAACGCAGATACATACCGACATGGTCTTCACTTTAGGGGATGATGCCCCTTTATTTTCCATAGTAAAGAGTAAAGAAGTCAGCTGTGGAAGCGTGGCAGAGGGAGCCTTGGCGACGATCCACGTACTGGACAGCCATCAACAGCAACCATTCAAGAAAACATTACCTGAGTGCATGACATGGTGACGGCTGTTTGACGACTGACCACTCGTATTATTACCGGTGTTGTTGGCATCTCTGGTGAGTGTTGAGCACATTATCGCCAACGAGTCAGGAATTCAAGATGGATGTCAAAGCTCTTGACTGTTGATCAGAAACGTGTCAGATTCCTAACATCGAGTGACAGTCTACTCCGTTTTGAAGCAGAAAACGGGGTTATTTTGGTCAGATCTGTAGCCATGGAGGAGACCTGTTTCCAAAAATGAAAAAGGAACCAGTCGGTCTTCATTTTCCTGGTAATAATGACGTCATGTTACCTGTGGCTAAAGAGAGAAATATTTTCTTCTTGACCGGCGTCCAGGCCTTGCAGTATCGTTGTAGCCATGGATGAGACCAACCTGTTTCACAGAGAATTACTAACGAAATATCCCTGTAACGGATGGCTGTCTAAAACACGTGCGTTGACTTGCACGCCTCGTAGTCATTGGCTCAACGGCTCGTGCAATGTTTACTTAACATCTAACTGCTTCGGGCAAAATGATGCATTTTACTCATTTTAATACCCATTTACACTAAATAGGAAATATTTTTTAACTACAAATACTTCAAACGTCTTTATTGATTTTTCTTTTACCTCAAAAAAATGTTTGAGAATTTAATTTGTCGGAGTAAAAAAGTTAATATGCCGTACTCATTAAGCCTCGTCAATGTCATGCTTATCAGTGATTGTAGCGGCCAAGCGAATATTCACTGCGGGATCAGTTTGGGATGAGACCTGTTTTCAAAAATGAAAAAGGAACTAGTCAGTCGTCATTTTCCTGGTAATAATTACGTCATGTTAGTTGTGGCCGGCGTCCAGGGCCCTGTTTCACGAAATTTTAACTAAAGATAAAATCCAAATTTTATTAGATACTTCAATTTTGATTGGCTAAGAACTAAAATCAATCTAATATTGTCCAATCAAATAACTAAAATTCAGATCTTATCTTAGTTAAAATTTTGTGAAATAGGCCCCAGGCCTTGTAGCATCGTTGACAAAGTGTGGACACCTCCGAGGGGATTAAATAAATGGAAACCATCGACATTATATCAGTAGTCAGCCCTCGTAAATATCAACGCTATATAATTCTTTCCTGTTCGAACGATCACATTATTATAAACTGGTAGTTTGGGTAGGCGTAACTATACATTTAAAATCTTTAATGTAATTTGAAAAATACGCACATAAAAGAAAATAAAGAAAAAAAAGCCCTCAAATTCTTAACTTTGAATGTTGGGTAACTAGATTAAAACCAGATAATCATACTGTAATTTGAGAGAGGGACATGGCCGACAATCCGCCACATTTTCCCAACAATTTGACATTTTTACGCGACATTGCGCCATTTTTAGTGTCTTGGTGTCGGGTAAAAACGTCGGGTTGTCGTGACGTTGGGTTGTCGAGTTGTCGCTTAATGAAGGACGACATCACAACATGATACAAATGCATTACTTAGTGGTTGTATAAAACATTTCCATGGATCATATAGGAATAATTGATATTTACACAAATGTCTGAATTTAAAACATCCTGACATTGTATTATTATAACTTTAATTAGAAACGCGTGAAGAACATCACAAGCTTAAAAACCTATAAAGGTTTTGGACCTAATTATTAAAAAGAAACCTATTTTCGAATTCCAATAAATATCCCGTGTGAAATAATTAATTTCCGTTTATAAAATCCATTATTTAAAATGTGAAAGCTACGTAAATCCATGCTTCGTGCAAACTAAGAAAATCTTTAGATTAATTTAGAAAGGCCTCGATTTTGTATTAAACATTTCAATCGGCAAATATAATTTATAGTCCAACAAAACGTTTTAATATATCTCCATTTTAAATGAATGGAAATGATTTGGCAAAATGATTTTAGCAAATAAACAACAGCCTTGTTAATTATAAAATCTACCATGTTATTTAAACTGTGTGTCAAAGACCAGATAAATCTTTATTTTGAAATAAGCTCTTCAAAAAATCTTAAAGATGGCAGCGGTGACGTCATCTTCGGTCCCTGGTCTAGAACATTCACTTGTAGGCCTACAATATTTATTTAGCAGCCGTCCCTTTGTTTACTCTTCTAGAATCTGTGGCACCACTTTTTCCTGCGTCGTTGACATAACTAATAATTAGTGGACCAGTACCCACAGCTTCTTTAGAAAATCATTCTCATTTTGAATAATCCACATAATTCTTTGACTCGCGGAACTCTGAATAAATTATTTAGGAACAATAATATTATTCCATTATTTACGAAACAGTCACGTTAACAGTACTGTACGACACTCGCTATTATTGGTCGGCTCCAGATCATATCACCAATTAAAAGCTCTGATACAGAAGAAATCGTTGAAATGCATTGGTTATCGATACATTTATCGAGGTCAGATATAACGCTAACGTCACAGGCCCAGAAAGGCACAATACTGGATCTTCGACGTCGTGCTAAATATTTTGATACCAACTGTTATTTGTGGGTTAGGGTAAGGGTTAGGCTTGGTCCAGGGTTAGGGTTAGGGCTAGCCATGTTTACATCTCGAGACTTTGACGAAATCTACAGGGCCTAGCCCTTACCCACAATCTGAATTCTCCAAATATTTAGCACGATGCCGAAGATCCAGTATTGAGCCCCAGAAAGCGCCCTTCTCGCACATGCCTTATTACGTTAATGGACTGACCAACCGAATACACGAAACGAAAATAACATGTTGTTATGATTAGATTGCAATTTTAGGCTTAGTAAAACGCGAATTATAAAGCAAATCCTAGACGACAATATGACAAGATCTCATTTGGGATCTTTCTTTGTTTCCTATAATAGATTATTTGGCCAATCACTCATTATGGACATAAATAATTATTAAGAAACATAATCCTTTTCAAATTGTTTTATGACAGTATTTACGATACGCATGACAAGACTTCCATGAAAATGACAGTCAATTGACGCCCATCATATTTCATGCTCATATCAATTTGATCTAAGTTATTAATATTATCAATTAAGCATAATGGTAACAGATGAGAAAAGCATAACCGTTTTTTGATCAATACTTGATGATAATTCTTCATCAGACACGAGAAATAAGATATGTGTAAAGTTATAAGGTTATTACGTCCCTCGAGACCAACGACATACATCGTTGTGAAGTAATACTGGGTCAAATTATCTCGTCAACTTTCAGTTACATCTAACGGGTATTTTTTTATTAATTATTATTCAAAAAAATAGGTTGACAGATGAAATTCCATCCAAACGATTTACCTTAAAGGCATTATAAACAGCTTAACTGGAAAGGATATTCCCACAACCACCTTTGTCGTTTACACTAAGAAAACTTTCTCAAGGTGTTTTTTGATTTGGGTCAAATATAATTTTTTGATTCGGGTCAAATATAATTTTTTGAGTTCGGGTCAATTATGATTTTTTAGAATATGTTGATTTGCTCTGCACACCTGCGAGATTTAAAAATTTGAGACTTTCCGTAAACCGAATTAATCCGAAAACATAAACCCTTCTATTATTTATTGCACATATTAATAATGTAAGTAACTAGACAGTCCAAATTTTTAAATTATTTCACCCCCCCCCCTCAATCTACCACAAAAGTATTGTGATATATCAATGATATTGTATTAAAGACCTCAGGAAATATTACCATATAGTCCGGGAGCTAGGTGGGTTTTATTCAACATGAAAGGTGCGGAAGGTTTGGGATGCTAGTGGTGTATGACTGGGTTAGAAGACAGCAGAAACCCAATTCTTAAGTTGCACCCAAAATCGATTTATTCAACATGGAAGGTGCGGATTCCACTTCAGTGGCATTTGATAGGGTATTGTGCCCTGAACCAGAAAATATAACTTAAGAAATGGAATTTTTGGTGGAAAGGTCACTTAAGAAGAGGTCAAAGGTCACTAATTTGCAATTTTTCGATTTTACCAAGAACTATATTTTCGTTATCTCGTGATCTATTTCACAAAACTACATGGACATGTCTTATACTACTAGGAGCAAAAATATGACAGGTAAAATTAATGACGCTATAGCTATAAGCATCACATAATCTCAACGATAACGAAAATATCACTTGGCCCCCATTGGTAATTAAGTTTTTAATCAACATGAAAAGTGCGAGTGTGAAACCAAGCCTCAATTGTACGGAATGATATCAAAAACCATTATCATTAATTTAAGAAAGAAATTTCTGGTGGCCATTGTACTTAAGAAGAGGATAATGCTGGTGTGCACTCAATGACCCCTAATTAGAAATTTAATTAACATGAAAGGTGCGACTTTGGAACAAGGTGTAAAATGTAGGGAATGATCATAAGATTCAGAACACGAAACAATTCAGTGACAAACAGTAAAATATGGCCGGAATGCTAAGTTTCCTCTTGATCTCTGATACTGATAGCGATTTATTAATTTCCGCCCACTGCCTTCATACTCATTTAAAACATAGATCTATGTCATGTTATTGCAGACATCAATCAGGACCCAATCAACCAAAAACTAACATAAGAGAGGTAACTGTCTTCATTAGAGGGAGCAATGTCGAAGTTCATCATTAGAGGTATCCTGATAGATTCCCCAATGTCCTCTTCAAACAATGACTCCCGGAATTCAGGACCATTAATATGATTTCATACTGCCCTTCCCTCAACTCCCAGTCATCTTTTAGCGATGGGTACTAGTTAATTAATGATTTGTCAGCTCTTCCCCACATCTTTGCGACCAATAGTGCCCTTTTGATCTGTAGTGACACTTCTAATTTGCAGAGAGGAATTATGCTACCATCGATGCCCTTCAATTTCCCCAGAAGATTTTTACATCTTGCGTTAGACCCATTACGTCTTCCCAAACACAGCTAAGCGATGCCTGTTGAGTGAGGATATTACTTGTCCCGTAGTCCCATACATCTGCTAGCTTTCCTCTAGTCGCAGTGTCTTTTAGAAGCTGTGCATATGGCCGAATCTTTCCTTTTCTATGAAAAACTAATATTGATGACATTCCAGCATCCACCCAGATGTGACCATTCAATTGTGTTCATTCATGGGGGAAAATTCACACACCTCGAGGGATTTTTGAATATCATCAAAAAATAATCTATACAAACTATCTGAGATACTTTGCCATGGTTCCACGCCTTCATATGACCAGACTACGCATCAGCTTTCCACAGAAAAGGAGAGGTTCGGTAATATGCACAGCTTTTAGAAGACACTTCGGTTCAGGGTTAATTTTCGACGATCGCTAGAGGGAAGAGCAGATGGGGATCAAGGAGCCCTGATATCAGTCACCGCGCAGATGTATGGGGCTAAGGGACAAGCAATCTCCTCACTCAACAACACATCGTGTTTGGGAAGACATAATGTGTCTAAGGCAAGAGAAAATAAAGGGCGTCGATAATACCATGATTCCTCCCTGCGAGTAAATAGTGTCATAACAAATCAAAAGGGGTATCTTTTGGACGCAAAGATGGGGGGAGCTAACAAATCAGGAATTAACTAGCACCAATCGCCAGAAGATGGTTAGGAGTTGAGAGAAGGACAGTATGAAATAATATGGTTTTAATGGTCGGTCCTGAACTCTAGGAGTCATTGGTTGAAGAGGACATTGAGGAATCTGATCAGGATATCTTTGAGCATACCTTCGACATTGCTTCCTCTGATGAAGACAGTTGCCTCTCCTAAGTTAGTTTTTGGCACAATCATTTATCAAATGCCACTGAAGTGGAACCCGCACCTTCCATGTTGAATAAACCGATTCTGGGAGGTACTATGGGTGGCCCCACCTACCACACCCACCACTGGCGCAACTTAAGAATGGGGTTTCTCCTAAACCAGCCATACACCACTAGCATCCCAAACCTTCCGCACCTTTCATGTTGATTAAAACCCACCCAGTTCTCGGACTAATATGCACATAGACTAAAACAATATTGGGAATCTGCAGGCCTGTCGTTGTCTTATTCAGAGAATATGCTATTTTACAAGTAAGTCCCTTTAATGTTCTGATGTCTGGGATTTACTTGGTTTCAAAGGTCGATTCAACCTTAAATATTGCCTGTCGCTTAGGAGAATTACAAGCTCGGCAAACGGATAATTTCAGGCGTTTTTTAGACACCATTAAAAATCTGTAATTGTACGTCGTGCCGTCTTCAACGATCCAATTAACCCAAGCCTGTAAAAATCCCGCGTTTTACTTCCGTACCTTGTAGCACCTTAGGGCAATAGAATTCCTATTAGATACTCGGAACCAAACTTGGTATTAAATAATGTCATTAGTATAGTTAACATTTGTTACAGTCTAAAAATAGAAATCCATTAAATAACCCTTTTGGAGCAAATTGACGTTTAATATGTTTTGTACATATATCTATCGTTACGATTATTCCCATAAACGCAATAGTGGAATTTAATTATATTTAGTCTAATATCCACGTTCAAGCTCGTGATAGTGATAAAGAAACTGAAAAATGTGCAGATAAACCGGGAATTCTTAGGCAAAGGAATATGGAATGTGATGTACCTTACAATCGTTTCTCGGTGATCTCCATTTCTTATTTTCATCTGTTGGTTTTAAAAAATCAAAATCTCCATGGTTTAGATAAAAAAAAAATATATATATATAAGGTACTGGATTGGATGTTTTATTTAGATTAGTCAGTCATAGATTAGTCATGTGACATTGTCTAAACGATTTTAAAAATTTGTTTTTGACTCGAAAAGATAAATGGAAAATGCGGAAATCATTTCGTTTACTAATTTAGCTTAAACAAGCATTATGCAAGAGCTAAATCAGCATATTGTAAGTCTTTATTTAGGCGTCTGGTGGTATAGAAATAAATGATTAATTAGACCTTTATTTAGACGACAGCTCGAAATTGTAGAACCTCGGATGACATGGACACAGCTCGAATTCAAACAGTCGTCCATTTAAAATTAAATCAGTAAATGGCTGACCAAACTAACGTTTACCGTTACTGGTGATGAACGACCTGCCATTCGAAAGTTCTATTGCTATTAACAACGTTACTTGATAATCGAGAACATGTGAGTGGAGTTATCGTCTGTCATTCAAATGATCGACAATTCTCGTAAACGGTGCAGGCAGAGTTAATGCCTATTTCTAGTCCAAACTTCCAACAGTGACAAATCCGTTCAGAATAAAGTAATGGACTGACATTTTCAATATTTTCTCATATTTTTGAATTACTAAAACAGGAATGGCCAACTCTTTATTAAACTCTCAACTAATGTATCTTTAATTTTCAGTTATGTGTGTCGACAGAGGAATACAAAATCGGTTAACTCTTAGATGTTTTTTTCTCAACAAAGGAAGATTGTCAAAAAAAAAATCTACGGAAATCAGCAGTTTTATTTTTGATTTGAATTTCATTAGTTGTGTTCCTAAAATGCAATATGATGTGCTAAA
Organism: Patella depressa; assembly: GCA_948474765.1. NCBI lineage: Eukaryota > Metazoa > Mollusca > Gastropoda > Patellidae > Patella > Patella depressa. The sequence continues at coordinate 56,413,946 of OX419719.1, forward strand.
TCACATCAATATTTCCATATAACATAAGTATCCGTTTTCACAAATAAGTATTCGTTTTGACAAATTAGTATTCTTTTTAACGAATAAGTATTTATTTAAACATATTTAAGAATATTTAATATTTTTTGGCCCTAAATGAGGTCGTAAATCAAGCTTCTACACGAGACCTTAAATTCATTGATGTCGTCCTTGTTCTTTTAGTTTACCGGAAAAGATAGCATTAACTGTGGTTTCTATACCGTCTAATTGCTATCTATAATATCATGATATTTACCAATCAGTTTATATTGGTCCATCAATCATATCTACGACTCACTCAAATCATTTAATTGACGACGTACAAATCTAAAAGCCGGATCTAGGCAAAGATCAAAGGATATCATATTGAAAGTGTATACATATTGCATTACACGTAATTACCTTATCAGTTTAAAATCGACCAGGTGCACTACCTGTAGTAGTTATTGTATAAATGCAATTATATCGTATTGATAGTCATGCTTGGAAGTCTTTGGTAAAGGCCTGAAGCACAAGGAACTCTTTGAGGTCGACATTGCTATTGTATTTCTGCTTTATGAAAATCTTTTTCTTAGGTATATTGCATATTGCATTGTATATGATCTACGCCAAACCGGGTACCGAGTCAACCCGCGACACCCGAAAAAATGATCTCTTGTCACACATTTTTGTGGTTATTTGAGCCAAGTAAACCAGAAATCTAGTGCCTTTAATGCAAAGTGTCCAGAAAATATACCAAGAGATATATATTTGGGGAGAGATTATTGCACTGAATTGCAAACGCCCTTTAACGACTTAAAAAAAAACAATCATTAAGCAATACTATTAGTTCAACAATAATCTGTTTGTAAGAAACAAACAAGTTTAAGACGAAGAGGTTAATCGTTAAAAAATACGAAACCACGACAACATAACAATATAAAAACGTAAAAATATTACTCCATTGGGATATTGTCAAGGAGATTATTCCATGATTGATTCAAATGTTTAGAATGTCATCAATAATAATAAAAACTCAAGTTATTCCAGCAACAATTCGCTGACCTTCATTCCAATGAGTCACAATTTTCTTAATATTCTTCTGTTTCCATAAGATTAGGCTAAGAATAAAATAGTAATTTCACAGACTCTCGCTCTCATTTGAATATTGAGTTCAATTTTCGCTGTGTTTAACGTGTTATTTTGTGTTCAGTTTTTTGCAACTGGTGAAATATTTATAGTAAAATGATTGTTACTGTCATAAATCGAATAAGCCTCGAATACTGGAAGTTTGAATTTCCGGTAAAAATGGTTTTAAAATTGTACAATACGAAAGTACAAACATTAGCTATTTGCCTACCACAATGATTTTCCAGTGCGACCTACCAGAGAAGATACCGGATCCCCAGAGCCCAAAGGCATATAATATAATGTAAAACAAATATATATTATTACAGCGATTTCTAAAATATCCATTGTTAGTTAAAGTTCCAATTTCACATTTTCTAAGAAAGTCAAAACATAATTATTTCTATGTCTTTTGCTCAAAAGGTTGTCAACTCACTATTATACGGTCCTGGGCAAAATTTTTTGGGCATTATAAAGGGTGACACAGGGTGATTGAGGAAATAGTTACTCAATTACCTCCCTTGTTTTCCCATTCCTCTCCATGGACGGCCATCTTCAAACGTTTGAATTTGAAGTTGAAAATGATATTTTTGCCAATTTCTCAGCTGGCAGTACTGAATTATAGGATTAATAGGATTATTCTTTAACAAGGTAGGACTGTTTATAGGTTCAATCTATTTTTGGGCTTTATTTTAATACATTTTAAAATATAACTTAAAAAAATGATATTGGAGCTTTAACGACATTGGAGGGGTGGGGTGGGGTAATGATCAATCATAATCAGAAAATTCGTTTCTTTTTATTTTATCTGTTTAGTCCGATGGTTTACATAACCATGCGTCTGGTTTCAGTACACACTCTCCCTGTGACCAGAATGACATGGTCTATCAAATATTTTCTCTTGTAACACAATGTTCGAATTTATTACTTCCCTTTGATGCCGTGTCACGCGCTACTACAAACATTAACTGATAAAATAAACGTTTCATATTCAATTCATTATCTGAAAGGCCGACCTCTCTAGATCAATTTTTAGATTGATGTCAAAAGCTATTTATTTCGGACTGATTTTAGATAGCTTAGGCCATAAACACGACCTTCATGCGATCTTTCGACCCAAAATATGACTGGCCATAAAATTCCATCATAACGCATTCGATTGGTTTGCCACGAAAGTGGTTTTACGTTTACCAGACAAACGTATGAATATACGAGGGATTTTTATTCATCGTCAAAGGAATAAAGGTGATTTGCATGCAGGTTATAAGCATAAATCGCCCACGAAACCAATTTTCTAAGATTGCAAATGTCACCGAATGTAACATTTACATATATAGTTAGAAAATTTATAATATCATCAATTTGCTACCTTGTGAAATGTCTAATTTCTAACAAAATATGACTTAATAAACATGTCTGTCTACTTGACATGTATTATAAAAGTTCCACACCAGAATTTATAAGAAAACAATATTAATAGATTAGAATTGGGGTAATACCATACTTGAGATATATGGTTCGAATATGTTTTTTAAACAAACGCTTTAGCATTACGATTACAAGTTACTTTTAAATATTGTTCTGTTAAAATGTTACACACTTTCATGGCGTGGTTTCAAATCCCCAGTTGTACGTGACAAGGAGTTGGGTCGCCTGTCCAACCTCGTGGGTTTTCTCCGGGTACTCGGCTTTACTCCCACTGCTAAAGACCCCTACGCGCAATTGAATTATTGAAATAAAATTAAACCATATGTAAGTCCTGAAACGACCTAGTTTGTGTCGAGTGGACGTAAAACCCCATTTCTGTCTCTCTCTCCTTCTATATTTATACGTTGAAATGTTATTCATTATTAAACTTGAAAAGATTTGCTGTAGAAATAATCAGATATCTTTTGAACAGCTGACATTTTTCGCAGATCCTGTTTCAAACCTTGACATTGATCTTTAGATAAAACACATTTACTTCAAGGTTACGTCACATCAGACATCCCGTCCAGATTACATCTAAAGTTCTTCCATACGCATCAACAAACTGAACTAACAATCTCTGAAAATCATCAACGAGTACAAGAACACTGTTCTTGTTGTATGTTGTTGTATAATTTAACAAACACGTGTATAACATGCTATGAGAAAATGATCACTGGAGCGCAAAATATAACTCGATTGTCCTAAAGACTCCAAAAATTTGGAGTAGGCTAACTTCTAGTTTTAAAATTAATTTCTTTCGGATCATATATACAATTCTAACCAAACATAGTTTATGTAATATCTGCCCGGAGGGGAGAGGGTGATATTTATTTCTAACATTCTGATAAACAAAAACGCACAGAAAGAAGAAATACAGTTTTTAGACTAATTTTATATCAAGAAACAAGTTTCGATAAAATGAATGATATTCAACAATATTCAATATCAGTCCGATAAGTTTGTGTGTTGATGACATATTATTAGACGAATTAAGCTAGGGATTGAAGATGGGGTCTATGGATACATTCACAGGCACTTGAAGGGATTAAAATAAAACTTCTTATTACTGCTTGACTATATAGTATAGTATAATATAACGTATTTCAGACGTCATCTTTGTTATGATTTGTTGACTATACACCCTCCAATGTAGTTTAATTGGTCATTTTACAGCGTTATTAATTACAAATCAAACCTGAAGCGTGGTCACTTGGCTATTCGTATGTTGAACTGACCGGAAGTACGACGAAATGAGGTCAAAAGAAGTTTGTACCACCCAGTCCCTTTATAGACCTATTGTTACTCGATATGTGCCTAGGAACTGCGTTATCAAGACTGCGCCTAAATACAAACACGCGGCCTTACCGACAAGCTTGCCTCGCTTTGTAGACTCGTTTGAAACAGTTGTCGTCGTAATGATATTACGGGAGCTGCGGTGACTCAGTGGATAACCTAGAGGTCTCGTGGGATTGGCCAAGACATTTCATTGGTTCTGTGTACACACAGAATTGCACGTAAAATAATCTTTGACGGTTGAACTTCGAAAGATAAGCTCCATCCTCGGTATCCCCAGTGATCTCATTCCGTTCTACTCCACCATCCCCTGGGTTAACTATGGACGGGGGCACGTTTTTTTCATGTTATCCGCCCTTGATGAGTGTGCTATTTTTATCGATCAATTCCATAAATCGTTAATTGCAAAGGAAGTTGGCAAAGGGAAGTAACTCTGATTGGGTAAAGTGGAGACAGACCATCGCTTATTTCCCCATTGACTTCAATGTTAATTCTGGACTCTTTACCCACCTCCAACTTTTTCCCAGATCTTTGTTGGGCTGAATGCTTTTCACTACAGCCAGAGGAACAAATGATCATGTCTTTATACTGAAATTTGTATGAAGTTGACCACCCAAATTTTGAGATACACAAACTTGAAGAAACATATTATAAACGATAACCAACCTGATAACGCCGTTATCATTCCGCCTCGAAAAATAGGCAGGCAGTAGTGGGAAAAGAGACAGAGGGAGAACTGCTATGTGTACCGAGATGGTGAAATTTAATGGTGGTTTCCCTCCAAGTATGCCAAACGAAAAGGCTAACCTTCACGAGACAAGGTTACAAATTAGCCAGAAGATAATCTAAATGTGAAAAGTCCAAATTATACTAAATGCGTAATTATTAACAACAAATTATTGCGAATCAATTTGCAAAGTAGAAGTTCAATAATAATAAACATAACAGAATGAAACATTTCAGACAGAACGAATAGTAATACTTACAAGTCAAACACGTAGATGTTATAATATTTGAAATCAGCGAAACATACTACAGATTTTGAATATTATAAATAAATAGAGATATAGTAAAATGCACATTATTTACATAAATCATGCACTAAATGGACTTGAATATGATTATCTACGACTGGTTTGTAAACTTGGTTGGTTCGCAGACTTTAGCAGATAATTTGAAATCGTGGAAATCTTATCGATTAATCTAAGGTATATTGGAGTAGAACGGAATGAGAACAATGGGGAGACTGAGGATGGAGTGGCCCAGTCGGTACAGAAAAGTAGGGCGTTAAACCTCATTTCATTTAATGTCCATAATATTAATACCGTTATTCAACGAGAAATTGTCTAGAACACCTTGAGGGTTAATCTGGTAAAATTACAGAAAATTGTCTGATACACATGACAACCGCTGAAGACGAACACGTGGTGTTCATGATTCGACACACCCAGTGGAACATCAGGATACAAATATAAAATATATATTACAAAAGCGGTGAAATGAACAAATTTTGGTTTCCCCTGTGCCGATTATTTATAATTTTTATGAAACTGACAGACAGATTTGGCAAATACAATATATGGACCAAAGGAAATGTTGACAAGTTTGACTGGCTGATATAATTCTACAAGAAGTTTATGACGCAAACATTCTGCCACCAGATGACAATACTGTATAAATGTAATTTTGACGTCTGGTAATAGTGATAGAATTAGAAGGTTATATGTTAACACACGTGTAAAACATTAAAATACATAACACGTGTTTTCTGCAGTTGAAAAAGAGAAAAGCAGAATTGTGTTACATCAAACAATTGTTCTAAATTAATGCTAAAATACAGTAAGAATTATACGTAAATAAATATATTGCGTTTAATTTTTGCGTTCAGGCCCCATTTATTGAACACGAACTGTATTACCCAACATTTCACGGATAGAGTTTATTTTCATTCTCGTAACATCCACAACGCAATAATCATCTTATTGTCAATTTTACCATCAAATACTGCACCAAATACAAAATCAGTATTAAAGATTTCTTGCATTCTTTACGTCTTCTGTTGGTCTCATGGGTGTAAACTTCTTATGAAAGGTGGATAACTTCCATGAGTTTTTCTCCCGCGGCCATTCTGAATACAAAATATATAGCACTATTAAATTCGATGTAAAAAAAATTCTTATGATGTTATTTGACAATTCGTAAGATCCACCGTTTGGTTTCCTGTAGTGCACACCCATAGCAACAAAATAGACCTATTCAATTGGACCACACGGTATCTACAGAAACTGAAACCAACTATATTTTACGTCGATCGTGATGTCTGCAAAACATTGCTATCGATATTCAGCCACACTATAACTTCCTTCAAAAATGAAATAGGGCACCAGCTGCCCCAGAAAGAATAATCTATACCTTTAATTGTCTGTCTGTTCAGAGTTAGCAGCTACATTAGGTTTTCCCGAGGCTGAAATTTAGTGATTAGTGGAAGCTCGGATCGGGGAGTAACATAGGCCTGGTTTCCACGGCCTTACACTTCCGGTTTGGGAGTTCTTCTATAACTGTGGTACGCCGGGTAAATCGCGAGTTAAACATAAACGTTGATTTCAGACAACTGGTACATGAGCTTATCCTTAGGTACTCTCCACCAGACGAGTTAATAAGTGTTGTCTCGTGTTTTTGTACACGACATCCTGCTACACACATTTATGTATTCAAAAAATATATAAAATTGTAATATGGAGTAAATTCTGAGTTATTCTATCCATATGGGGCTTATCCCGAAATGGAGGAGCCAGGGTGTTCGATCTCGGTGTTTGACCGTTAAATTTCATGTGGAGGTCCCGTGTACACATTGACAGTTCAAAATAACGTGTCCGAACAACACTTCCGTCATTATTCCATAATTCGGAGAAGATAAAAGGCGATATTTGTTTTGTACATTTTCGTGTATGTTTGTATCGTTTATTAAGATGATAATCAGCCAATGTTAAAGAGAAAGTCTCGATTACATTTCTTTCAGATTTTCTTTTTCTGTTACCCAAATTACTGTTCTGTACTCTATGACAAGTCAAGACAGTTTTTACAAATAACTATTATTATATGTTAAATCACACGTTACGTGTCGAAACTTAATGTTAGTTTTATAAATCTCTCGAGTCAGATAATCGATGCTTTATGACATTACATGTCAGCTAGGCTTCCTACTTTATTTCCGGTTTCAGACATAGCGATACTATCGTCCTGTCTAAAATCACCAGCCTGTGGGGAAATTAAATTAGTATGTGACGTTTTCATCATATTTCTTTACGTGTTACGCACAGTTTATTACTGATTTATGGCTGCCGTCTTTCAAACCTAATGAATAAACTTTTAGTATTTAATGAGGTACAGACTATATTCTTACACTGCGTTTTCCCCATCTTGTTATTCTTTACAAACTTGGGGATCTTATCCCATAACAGCACCCACACTGGACCAGAGTCGTACTTATAAATCCACATTTCCCCCGTACACGCTTGTCAACCAAGCCCTAGATCCCTTGGGATAAGCGCCTTTGACATAGGAGCCAAGTCACTGGATATTTATTGTTTGACATGTTAGTTAAAACTGTGTTTTATGGTTGTTCTATGATCTATGTATGGATTCAGCCTACATAAAATTTACCATCGATTGTAGCAGCCATTTAATGGCAACATGTGCAGTGGCTACAAGTGCAACATTACACCTCACAAGCTAATCTATGGAGATTAGCGTCCTGCAGATCTGCTCCGTACTGGGCTAAGAAAGACATGCATACGCCATACAGTGTGCTATGGGGGAAATCGTGCCCCAAAAGCAGGACGAGACATGCTTACCAACCATTAAAATTAAATCAAATTGTTGCCTACATTTTATACAAGTTCCGTTCCTGCTAAAACAGTATTTCTATTAACCGATTTACCTTTTGTCTGCTAACCGAAATTAATATTAGTTCAAGAGAGCAATTTGACCCAAGGATACACTTTGACACGGCGCGCTGCAATTTGAAACATTCAGAAAAAGTCATTACAGTGAAGCGAACCTAATGTCCTCAAGAAATTTTACACCATTGTTTAATAGAAAAGTGAATTAGTTGGGTGTATTGCAAACACAAGGCCCGACCTGTAACTAAATTGATTTCTGTTTTAATCTTCTTGCTTCATCCTGCGAGTTCTCGGTGCGATTGGGTGGACTGGGTACAAGTTGCATCAGAAAAAACTGTTCTAAAACCCCGATCATTTTAAATCGGACCGGTGACATTTGACTATCATTTCTTTGTTCTCTGTAGTCAAAGCTTTAGGTTTTATGCAACTAGCTTTTGAAGAAAAAAATAATTATGTCTCAAAAAAGGCAAACTGTCTAGTATACGTAACGAGAAGTTATTTTGGATGTACAGTTTTGGGAGGCTTTGAAGTCGATGTTACAGATCGAAGTTAATGCCATAGTCTGTTAAAAGAAAGTAGTAATTATTGAAAATCTTTAATTGTTTGGAGCCTATTTTTTTAAAAATGCAAACAGGGTACCATTTATCTTCTTCCGGCACACTAGTGTATAAATTCTCTAAGAGATCAGTAACGCTTTCTTCCTTGTTCATAAGAGTTTTCTTAAGCGTACAATGCACCAGGAACCATGTATATCACATCATCGCAGCCATCTTGGAACTGTGTGTTACGTCATATCATAAACCGATGTGCAATTATCCAAGGAATAGGTTTGATCTTACTAAACTTGGCGGAACTTTAGCCTTTTTCGAATAACTTCGTACCAAGAACAACCAGAAGACGAGTAGCGCTTATGGGCTGGTTGATAGTCCAAAATGGTATATATTCTCTAAAGTGTTTCATTTCATTTTCCGTACAATATGACAGTTCTAATACAATCTTTATACTTGTTAAATACTAACTTAAACAATTGTTGTCGGGGCTATACCAACAGATGGAGATAGTAATAGAGCAGGAGCCCAGGGGATCATCTTAGCTGAAAATTGTACCAATTGTCACGTATATGATACCAATGCATGCATATCTGGTATAATCAAAATGTAAGTCTGTCGGGGTGGCAAAATTCAAAACGGAGGCTTATGTTGGAATGAAACTCATATATTCTCCTAAAAACAGTGTGCAGTATATTAAAATATAGATTTTCGGTGTCAGTTACTTCAAAAATAAACATAAAACTTTTCCGACCACAAGGTGCTCAAGGTTGAGCTCATATTCAAAATGGCGGCCAATTTTGGCGATACGTAACGATATTAGTAATGTTTTAAACTATAAGTTTTCTGATTCGCCAAATTCATAGAGCGAATTGTCAAGCATACACTATGATCCACTATGACACCAGTCGCTGCCAGCAAACACAAGGGAATAGGGGATGACAAATGTTTGCTAACCTCAGCTTTTTCGGCGTGTATGAGTGACCTAAGACAATGTTCATCGCCGTTGCATGATAGGGATTGAATGGGAAGAATCAGACTGTTCTACCGATTGCGAATATTCCAGTGATTCAAGCGAGCGACTATAATTTGTGTCCATGTAAGAATAAAAAAGGAGGAATAACGTCGAATTGGGGTATTTTTTGACGGAAACATGTTTTTTATGTTTATATTTGAAACAGTTCACAGCGAAAAGCATTATTTCAACATATTACACACCGCTTTGAGAGAAATGAGGTCAAATTGTGAATTTGGCTTCCTAGTGGAATTAGCAGTCATAGGCCGTGATGTGAAATTTCTAGCAAGCTTGCTTCTGTTGCTCCATCCCGACGATTTTCAGGCGGAAAACAAACTACATAATCTAATTCTTCTAGTATTACTTTGTATTTCCACACAACTTTTCTTTTATCAATTCTTTGACGTTTGACAGAAAACGTCAAAATAAAAATGGGCTTACTTATCAATGTGCGATGGTATTTGAATTTCGCGGTGATTTGGTTTTAATAGATCACGTGACAAAGCTCACCAATCAGACGCACACGACGAAAGGTCAACGGGTCGTGTAGAGTGAAAGTCACCGGTTTGTTTACGTTTTGATAGTAAACAAGCGGAAGAATAACTAGAACTGTATACTCCGTGTAGATTTTGTTTAAAACACCGATGTAAAACCGTTTACTGTGAGAAACTGGGAAAAATCTAGGGTATGTGCTAACCAGTGGATCAAATTAGATGGAAATATTGATATGTTGGACAAAGAATTGCAGGAATGTGCAGACAAAACTCTCTCTCATTCTAACAATACAGACTTCTCACATACATTACCAACGTAAAAAAAAACCCAACAACTGTGTATGAATAAAGAACTATGTTTAGAGCAGCTAATATTTTACCAGCGAAATAAGAAAAAGAATAATAGGTCTGGTTAATTTGTTAAGGGGATCATTATCTTAACATTTTCCAATTTTATTGCAAATGCAAGTTGATGAAGATATTCTCCTATTCCTAAATGTATGACAACTCAGACCAAGACAAAAGACCACTATGGAAATGACTGTGTCACCATTGGGGTGAAATACCATGTGCATTACTTTAAAGTTGCCTTACTGTATCTGCAGAAATTTATGCCCTTCTTGTTAAACTCAACTGCAGTAACAAATGACAGGGTTAGGTTGACTATAGAGACCAAGAACCAAACAATATTTTCTCTGTGGATGCAAATCAGGCTGCATTAGCTACAGATAGTTGTATTTGTTACAAGTGAAAGCTTTCTAGTATGGATTTGTGAAAATTGTTTGAATATGAAAGTGACAGTCAAATGATATTGATGAAATTACATGATTTTTTATGAATAGTCCTACACATGTATGTATTTTTGTAAGCGGTTTGGACATTGGTGTGCATGTAAAAAGACCCCTTGGCAGTTGGAATTCGATATAAGAGTAGGCCATAGTGCTGTGCCCAGGCAAAATTTCCCTCATAATAAACTGTATAGCGCACGCCCGTCTTCCTTAACCCAGTACATGTATATAGGAGCTACAGATAGATGTATTTTTTAGAAGTGAAAGTTTTCTAGTATGGATTTGTGAAAATTGTTCAAATATGAAAGTGACAGCCAAATCAAATTGATGAAATTGTGATTTTTATGAGTAGGCCTCAACCTGTATACATATGTATTTTTGTATTTTAAACATGTTTTACTTAAATGTACTGTACATGTCGATAAATGTTCATATCATATTTAGCTATTTTAAGTTGACATATATGTTTTTATTTTCCTTTTTTATTCCAATTCAATTCAGACGTGGTTTCTCCTTGTCAGTGGTGCAGGCAGAGGGGCTGACAAGGTACAAGGACTGCTGTCTAGTCGTTCAAATGTGACGAAAAACCGAATTCCTGTGTAACATTGGTGTGCACGTAAAAAGGTCCCTAGGCAGTTGGAATTCGATATAAGAGTAGGCCATAGTGCTGTGCCCAGGCAAAATTTTCCTCGTAGTACACTGTATAGCGTACATGTACATGTATAACAGCAGAACAGTAGGACGGCGTTTAACTCCATTTCATTTCTTATTCATATTACTATGGAACCATTTTATTTAGTTAACTGTTTGTTTTTCTCTTATATGTACTTTTCTTTACTGGCATATATCTTTTAATTTTGTACAGTGTATACGGACACAAGACCTGATCTGTGTGTAAATACATGTAGTCTGTGCGGTTTAGCCCCCCCCCCCCCAAAAAAAAAAATTGATGATTTCTTAGGAGTATTCTTAGCCGGCCACATCCTCAGCCCCTCCAAAAAATTCTATACCCCCCCCCCCCAATTTTATGAGCTGGCGACGGGCCCGATTCTGTGGATATAAAAATCTGAAAAGCAGATTAGAAACCATTCTCCAGTATTAATACACTATATAAATGATGTTATTATTATTATATACATTTTTCATTAAAGATACATTATATAAGATTTAGATAAAGAACTAGCCATTCTTGCTATAATAGTTCAAAAGTAGATAATGTAAAATGAATAATTTGAATGAATAAATTTCATTCAAATTACTCTATTGCAAGCAAAGATATTAGCCTTTAAAGGTTTGGCAGTCATGTTCAACAATTTCAACCACTGTACTGTTTGATCAAAGCTAAGTCACGGTCCTCCATATTTGATTAAATCAAAGTATCGCTGAATCATTTTAATCTATTTAATATCGGAGAAATCTCATGCCATCGAGTGTTGTTGTGGAATACTGTATGAGGAAGTATATAAAATTGCATTCATTTCTTATTTTTTAGTACTGTATTTCTTTCTATAAAATAAATGTATACTTATTTGACATCTCTTATAATATGTCTTTATTGTTTTTTTTTTTAAAAAACAAATATAATTGCATGTTCAGGGTTGTTAGGTGAATCATTATTAATATTCTGTTGTATCAGTGGGCTCATGTAGATAGTATTATTTTTTTTGTTTTTTTCTCAACATTATATATAATTATTATACCGAACCAGTATTTCAATCATGCCAAAAACGTTTTCATCTGTATACTATATTTATATTTCTTTTGCATATTGTTTTATTGAAATAAAATGGAAAAAATACTTTTTCCAGGAAATATCACATTCATTGATACAATTTCGCTTTTGACTATATTTTTTCCGCAAATCACGGGCCAGCCGTGTTCACGGTGTCAGCACAACATTTATCTGATGTTATTGTCCCGTAATTCAGGCATATTTGCAGAAAAATTCTCTCATACAAATGTAAACAAGCCAACGTGTTCCGTCTCGTAAAAGGTATTCCCTGGTCTATTTATGGCTATTGACCCCTGATCTAATGACGTTGATTGCTTTTATGGTTTCTGATTGGCTTAGAATATGATTTCTTCACCACATTATGGCTACACTTGACAAATATAGTCCGAGGCGTAATTCGAGTGTTGGTCTGATTGTACAAAACATCGCAATAGAAATGTGTACTACAGTGACGACTTACTTGTTTACTTGTGCAGCAAAGCGTCAGATTTTCGCCTGGAATTTGCTGGGACAAAATGAAACGATTTTCGTGGCTAAATCACAGCCTATCACGTTTAGGAGGAACATCCAACCTCATCGGATGCAGTGGGTTAAATTCTTATAAAAACTACCTTCATACCAAGTTTCGAGAGAATTTCTCTCGAATTTTAACCCCTTCGAAAGGCGGGGGACAATTAGTCTTGCCTAGTTGGGGTAACCCACGGCACAAACTGTTGGGCAGTGATCATTCATAATTCCTATGGTGGTGCTGAACACCTCCAAAGCAGTTTTAAGTGGTACGTGTTTCAACTTATCTAGTATAGCGGTGGTTTGGTAATAACAGAACTCTCTCATGGGTACCCCACTACCAGGAATGTCTGCCGGGGTGTTTGTGTAATAGTAAAGCCGCTGCTCAAAAAAACAAACTATCGACCTGTAAGTAACCTTTCTTTTATCTCAAAACTAGTGGAAAAGGCGTCTTTAGTTAGTTTCTCACAACACATCGACTCACAATCAGTTTTACCAGCACACCAAAGTGCTTATCGGAAACACTACAGCACTGAAACCCTAACATTAAAGCTGTGTAATGATATCCTGTGGGGTATCGAATATCTACAGTTAACTGCGTTTATCGCAGTTGATTTAAGCGCCGCATTCGATACAGTTCATCATCAGCTTCTCTTGAAACATCCCTTGGTGTTCGTAGCAAAGCCAAACAATGGATAGCTTCGTATCTCACTGACAGAAACTTTGAAGTCCATGTTCATGACTCCTGCTCTGATGCAATTAACATCAAGTTCTCTGTGTCACTAACGGTCCCGTTCTGTTTGCCTGCTATGCTAGTACTCTGCAATACTCCATTGGTGACGGCATTAACCTAATAGGATATGCGGATGACCATAACGTGTACGCCAGTTGGAAAGCTTCCGATTCCTCCGCTGAACTCGCAACTCTATCTCGTCTTACATCCCCCATGGACAATGTCAAGAGTTGGATGCACCAAAATCGCTTGAAAATGAATGATGACAAATCGGAATTTACAGTGTTTGGAAGCACTCGCCTACTGTCGAATTGCCTTGCAACTGATGTAAAAGTCGGTGATATCATGGTGAGCCGTTCTAATAGTGTTAAAGTGCTAGGGCTTAATTTTGATGAAAATCTATCCCGTAAATCTCATATCTCCCTCAAATCACGACATGCAGCCCTAGCTTTATTTAATCTCAGAAAATTAAAACCGTTTCTAAACAAAATGACGCTAGGTGTATCTAAATACTCAAGCTCAACTGCTGCACTGAAAGAGCTCCACATCCTACCAGTAAAAGTAAGAGCTGAATTCAAGATCCTCGTCATATAATGTAAATCGACGTTCAACACGTTTAGCTACTACTGAACTCCTCCATGTGCCATTTACTAAAAAACGAACTTTCGCAGACAGGGCCTTCAGTGTGGCTGGTCCTAAACTATGGAATGATCTCCCAGATTCTGTAAAGTCTTCTTCAACATTAGGAACATTTAAACAATCATTAAAACCACATCTTTTTAAGCGTACTTTTCCAGAATAAATAAAACTCTGCTAAAGTTGATTTAAATGCCATAGTCTAATACTGTGTACTACGTGTATGTATGTTTTTTATGTTCTTTGAATATTTATTTATTTGTTTTGTAAAGCGCCTTTGAATGCTGATGTCGGCAGTAACGAGCGCTATTCCAAATTGTATAAACTTAAACTTAATACTTGACGATGTAAGGTACGCTGCCATTTTCATGTCGTACACGTTTGAGCTAATCTAGCTTAAGAATTCATACCCAGAATCCCAGCCTTCACAGGCACACCCCACCAGACTTACATTTTGATGATACCAGATATGTATGCTTTGATATCACATGGGTGAAAATCGGTACACTTTTAAGCTAGGATAATCTCTAGGTCTACAAGTTTGGTGTCTAAAGAAATGGGTCATCTTATTTATATTCTGTAAACGGCATAGTGATTTAATAAAAATATATATCCGTAATACTATTAACACATAGAACCTATATTTAGTCTATTGTCTTCTATTATTGATCAAATGTCATGTCTTCTAGTATGTATTCATAGTCTATTTCTGACTTCTCACCTCTTTAGCCCCTCCTGTGTGAAGAGTTGGTCATAATTCCGATAACTCTGGATTCAATATCCACGGCCATCAATAATCGTATGCCTGTCGTGTCAGCTTGTCCGAATTCGTTTATACGCATTCAATTTGTGCTTTAATAACTAGTTGATGCCAGTATTGTTTGCTTAGTCAGATATTTCAGTCAACTATCATTTATATGATATTGTGTCTGGGCAAGCGAGACAGTCTACAAGACGAACAAATAAAAATCATCCAGTTGGAATAATTTGACGGACTACCCGACCTCGTCTAATAGGAAAAGTGATTGAAACTAAGTAATAGTTCTAATATTAGTTACGGCCGACTTTTAAGTGTGTAAATTATGCATAGAACACAGACCATGGAACTATTGGTAGAATGGTCGAAAGCGTTATTATTGTTTATTAGTTTACGTTGTTTTGTTTCATGATCATCTACCAGAAGCTACTTGCTTCGTCTATTTAAAGATTGGATTTAATCGGATTTATAACAGACCCATCAATTAGAGTTCGCGAAACATAAAGATGGACATGGGTTTGATTACTAGGAGAAGAGTATACATCGATGGGATTTTAGTCCATCATTTCTTTGTAAATGCTGATAGATTGGAATCGAACCATTTTTGGGAGTGATATTCTTATTAGAGATTCAACTTCAACTTTTACCATATTGTAGTTTGCCAGATATTCCTGCATTGCTCAAATCACGCCCAGAGACCTAAATGTGAATAGGCTTGCCATAGAGTTATAAATACAGTAGAGGCTGGATATTGTAGTGACTTGGCTAAGCCGCTTGGTTCAAGGCGTCTGTGTTTTGTCACAGAAACATGAACAGTTCCTAATTTACGCGGAATATCATAATCCTGTGTAGCCTTCTGGCTTTAATATACATTTAACTTGGGTTTCTTTTTGGCGGAAATTGACTGACTAGGTGATTTTCCCCTGTCAGGGTTTTTGTTTTTCATCAGATCAAGAACATTTATCATTATTGGCCGTTTGCTCTCAAGGTTTGCACAAGCCATAGAAATAAAGACATCTTTGGTTAAGACGAAATCATTTGAATAAACAATTTAAAATCATCCCGGACTATTTGGGGTGATGGTTAAAACCAATAATTTTCAAAGCTCACATTATTTGGTTTGGACAGTAGGGCATCAGCGCAGAGTCACCACCAATCCGGAGATTAAAATAAAGTACCACAAAAATAGGTGCAGACGTACGATGACTAACTTACTGGTGCTTTGACCGGAAGACAGCTTGTAAATCGCTTGATACTAATCCTGAAATTACTGAACGATTTATGTAGTCTCACATTTTTATTGTATTTGTATACATATAGTCAAAGCATCTATGGTTCTTCAAAGATTTACTGATGAACCACGGGGGCACAATTACATCTAATAAACTACTGCCCCGCCCTTTCGACTCCGCCTACTTCGAGATTAATGCAGGGCCGGATATGGGAATTTTGAAAAGGGGGGGGGGCGCCGCAAAATCAGGGCACTTACTGCGGAGATGGGGCACGCCGCTGCGAGGGTGTTGGGGGGGAGGGATCCCCCAAGACAATTATCCGTCATTTCCTTGCATCTGTACACATTTCAAGAGCTATTTGGCTGATATTTTCGTCTAAGTAAACGTTTGGAGAGGACATATTTGGGTCTGAAAAAAGGCACTTTCAGCAGCCAAAAAAAACCCTCGCGCCCCCACTGGATCAGCCTCTGTAATGTATGTATTATTCGCACTGAATTCAAGTATCACAAAGCATATGTTAACAGTGAAGAAAGAAAGGAAATATCTATATATCATGTTGTCGAACATTGATTGGATTACCGTATAAAAGAAACAATGAAGCCCATCTATTTATATTGTCTAGTCAGAAGATTTATTTGGCCTTGCTATAAATCTAGTTCACCAATGGTCCCAGCTGACCAGTAGTTGAATACAGTGATCACATTACTCCCGTTACATCACTTTCTTATCTGCAACACAGTGGGCGTTACCGCTAGGATACACAGAATCGAAACTTTCCGATCGAATTCTAAATAAAGAATGCTATTTATCACTGAAATGGTTTACGGTGATTGAATCTTCAACATGATAAACGAATGAACTATATCGTTACTGTGTACTGATTATGAACATTGAAAACATGTTAGTAAGAATCAAAATGTCGGAAACCAAATAATAATCAGGGAGTTAGAGGCATGGGTCAACCAGTCCCATACAGACGATTCAAAAATAGTGAAAGAATACGTCTTTTAATGTGATGGTCAGGGGTGCATTTTCCGCACGTTTAATGTACTGGGTATAGCTGGAATAAATCGAATCAGGGTAGTGAGGGTATGTGGATACTTCAAACGAAATGTAAGATCGCCGTTTTAATCCATGTTCCTAGAATTCTAGTAGATGATTCGAAAGTACTCACTCCACCACCCCCCTACACATTATGAACTGTTCTAAGATAAAATGCGAAAAATAGGTTATCCAGGCAGCATAAAAGACAATTTGTGACTGGATAAATAAAGTATTTTATTTTCTCTGAATTTCTCCTTTAACGATATGTTTAAAATGTTTCAGTTGAGTTGTATATTTGCTATACGTAATATACATAGTGAGTATTGCACATTTGGTGAACTGATTGTCATATTGATTTGTGAATATTTGTCAGAGAAGCTTACGATGGATTAATGGTGAAATACATGTATATGCCTACACGAACGTCTCTGGAGACAATATTAAATATCATGTCTTAAGCCAGAACGACATTAGAAATGACATATATAAGGTTAGAAGGTGTACAAATAATATGAATGTTGCTAAAACATGTCTTCCGGGAAGCCATTTTCCATCGGAGCAGACGATATTGATTTGGTGTTGGTTATTTTGTTCTAACACCAATTAATTGTATCAATCGTTCTGATCAGGAGGACCGGCGCCATAGCTCTCTAAATACACATATCTATATGATCTTACTCTTCGTAGTTTGTCTTCAGGCTATTTGGATCTAGGTGCAAATATTATCACTTGGCCAACACAGACGAGTTCAGAAAAAACGATTCAACTTAACTGGCGATATGATGTTGTGTAAGAAACTTCCTTTAAAGGACGATGTTGGCGTCAGCCATTATCACTTATGTGGTAGAACTGATCATTGCTACGGTAGATGCGTATCGGAGATTTGAAGAAACGGGAAGTTGTGCAAAAAATGAAAAACAAACACGAGTTATCCATATATGTATATATATGACTAACGGAACGGACAATAACAGACACGGTCGAATTTCATTGAAGACGAAAAGTTGTTATAATTTACCACCACATGATAAGCCAAAATAAGAATATATAAAGTCCGTACATTCCCTTGTTTTTATTCACTCTCTACTGAATAAAAACAAGGTAATGTACGTCCGTTTTCGTATCTTTTGACAAATTGCCAAATATCCTCTGTCGAGGGGGGGGGGCACACATTGGAGCAAAGTGTAATATGTCGCAACCTTGGATTGCTTGCGTGGAGACAATGCGTAAATCATTTTTATACCATCTATTAAAGAGCAGATATGTGAACTACAACAGTAACAAAGCAAACGAAAATGAAAATCAACTATGTCACGGCCCCTGCCCCCACACCCGCCCCTGGATCCGCGCCTGTCATTGAACAACGTTTCGTCTTCGAAAGAATTATTGGGGAGCTAAAATTCGACCGCATGTCTGTTATAGCGCGTTACTTCAGTGATATATAAGGGTAAATCATGTTTTCCATTGTTTGCGCCACTTCCCATTTCTTTAAATCTTCGTTATGCATCTCGTAGCAATGATCACTGTTTTTGAATTATGCTTGGAATGTGTTTAACCTGTCCTATCACATATTATGTTATAATGACTGACACCAATATTGTCCTTTAATGGTAGATCATGAAACTTGTAGCATTTTAAAAGAACAGCTGACCTACTTAATATTAAACCACTGACATAAACGGATCGGTATATTCTAATATGACCATGGCTTATATCAACCAATGATGGATGTTGTCTTCACTACTTACTAATACCATTGCTGTCTACCGAATTTGTCAGAAGTAGCGCCTGCGAGACTGACAAGCCATGGAGGTCCCATGTACAAGTTGGCACTGAAAGAGAGTAGGCGGAAACGCAGTTGTCTTGTCAAAAGGCACCCACCACACCACACGCCCTCTGAATATGCAGGACAGAGATCAATAGCCAAAATAAAAGAAAATTAGATAGAAATTACCATGTCTCAAAATGTATTATCTCTTGAAGACTCAAAGATACGCCAAATCCCAATCCATTCCATGTTCAGCTAAAATGTCTGGAAATCAACACGTTACCAGTAATGTTGCTTCGGACTACTTTGATAACAAAAGGCTCTGTGTTTATTCGGTCCATGATTACGCTTCTGAGCACCAGTGTGTTGATATACCATTGTTTAATATATAATAATCTAATTTGTTCTGCTAAAAGATTATACGAACCTCTTCGTGTAGCATAACTAACTCTACAGTAATCCAGTCGCCCTGTGCTAAAAAAATATATTATTACTGCAGTATACGTAATCCTGTCCTCTCTTGTCATACACCGCATCATCATGGTTCATACTTCTAGCACCCTGGAGATTTTCAGATAAGCTAGTGGATCTGAGGATCAAATCAATCGCTTGGTAAGAATTTATGGCAATTGGAAAGAAGACAACCTTGATCTGGTCCCTGGGGATGTCAGTAAATATGTAAATCCAGAGAGACATGAATAGCTTGATTAGACAATAATACATCTAGAAATTGATAAACTAGAAAATAGAGACAAGTTTCAGTAGGGAATACGATTTCATCCATTTTTCTTTTCACTGCAAATTTCTCATCGCATTAGCAGATTTTTTCAAAAGCAAAGGTAATCTATTTTTTTTTCTCTGTTCCAATGTATCAATAATGTGAACAATATTTTTAGTGGATTATATTGAATAGCACGCTCTTAAGGAGGTCATAATTCAGATAATTCTGGCGCGTCCATTAGCAAATTGCACGTTTCTTTCAGAAAAAAATAAAATTCTGATCGTCAGAAAAAACAGTCTCTATGGAACGAAACACATATTTTATCCGTGTAAAAAACACCACCGTATATTATCTATATCTCGTACAAGAATAACAGTTGTTCGTCGGTCTTAAAATGTAAAGATGTCTCCAACAACAATACTTCAGGGAATTGGGTCTATATACGTCAACAGTACTGTATATGTCTTATCACCATTGCAAGATATGACAATTGTGTTGATCTAGTACTAAAACTATTATTTTAATCCCTGAATAGTACTTGACTTGTCTGATTTAGACGTTAAAACTCACCGATAACCCAGTAGCCTATATTTTCCATTGGTCTACTGTATCCACAAAGGAATCGTATCGTGGGAAGTTTGTGAATCACTTTCACTGGATCCTATTAAAATGAAAAAACCCCAATTTATTTGACCATAGAGCTAGACATACTTTCCATATCCTTGACAATAGAAACCTGCTCCGGGACATTCTTATCGAGAATGCGGTTATCCTACTTCCCCTCCCTTACTCCCACGCGCACTTTCAAAAAAATGTGAAAATGGCATGTCATGATAAATGACATAATAGTATACCTAATTTATAATCCCGTGTGGATATTATCAATGATAACCTCGACGTCGCCAAAATATAATTAATGGCAAAAATTGATTTTAAGTATTACTTTAATATCGAAAAAATCTTCAACTCTTAATGGACTTAGTATAGAATAAACCGGAAGTATCCATTGTGGGAAGAGGAGGGGGTTGGGATCTAACCCGACAATATTCCTACAGTTGTGAGAATTATAATACTATATTTGTTAGGGAGCCACGGTGGCTCGGTGAGTTAAATGTTCGAATTCGGCTCTCATCCTTGGAACATTTTCCACATCTTGACATCAAATGTTCATTCGAAAACAGCAGATTTGGTGATTTGCCGGGAACATTTTTTTAGCGTCAAATGTGAGTAATTCGGCTAAATATGTGAAATTTCTAAGTTTGAACCTCTATCGTTTTTCTTGGTGAAGCGACCGACGGAAGGATAAATCTCTTGACATTCAAAATGTCCGACGTATGGCCGGTGAGTTTTCTCAGAGATAAACACAGGGTAAACTCATCTCTTCGACTGTTGATTGGCTGTTGCCCACGTTCGGTGCCATCCTCGCGCGAAATTCAAAATTCCATAGGCCGGTCTCTGCCGAAAGTAGGGCGTTATAATACCTATTTCATTTGTCTTTCGTTCCAGTTTATCTAACCCCAGATGGGATTTTGTTTATCTTATCTACTGCGATGTAATTTTGATGGATTGCACTGATAGGCATGACACGAGAGTGAAAAATCGGATGTCGCCATTTATGTGGGTGGGTATCAGATGAATTCAAAATCCGAATTATTATTTGACCTTTAAATGTATTTATGGAATGTGTATTGTTATTCGGTTGTTTCCTTGGAGCCGTGTGCAAGGGGGAAATTCAGTTGAATAAGTTATATTGATTCATTTAATGAACTAATTAACGTGTGAGGTTACAGTAAGCACGACAGTTCGTCGGGATTTTCAGTGTGGTTTCCCCTTGTTAGTGGTGCAGGACAGAAGACCTGACAGGGCACAGTGTCTAGTCGTTCGGATTGAGAGAGAGAGAGAGAGAGAAATGGGGTTTAACGTCCACTCGACACAAACTAGTCATTTCGGGACTAACATATGGTTTAATTTTATTTCAATAATTCGCTTGGGCGTAGGGGTCTTTAGCAGTGGGAGGAAATCGGAGTGCCCGGAGGAAACCGACGAGGATGAGAAGGCGACCCTATCTTCATGCCACATACGCTCACACCAAGGATCGAAACCACAACTTCAAGCCAGCGGTGACCGGCCAGCTAGAGGTCGAAGCGCGGCACTCTAGACCACTAGGCCACCCCAACCCCCCGTTCGGATTGAACGGTAAACATTCTTTTATTCTAATTTTAACTTTAAATGACATTCTCGACCGCATACATGTTATTTCGTGTATCTTTGTGTCTGCAATCGTTATGTTCAGTGAAGTTAAGAAAATGTCGTCTGTTTTATTCAATATGTATATATATATATATAGTATGTATTTCTCTTAATATTCAACACCTCGCATAACTTATATAGACACTGTTAACTAATGTCTATGATACACGACAAGAAACAATTTCTATACAGACCAATAAAAGAAATGGAGTGCTGTTTTTCTTAGTAATTTCTCATTCACTTTCTAGCACTGATCAAGGACTTGATGTAAAGACCTCGATGCAGTATTTATACTCTTGAAGAACGTAGGGTGGGGGTAGGAACAGGATTAATCAAAGTTAATCATAAATTATGCAAGAGCTAGATCTGTCCATTGCGGGTCTTTCTTAGGACCTGAAATGTTATATAAGTTATTAATTAGACATTAATTAACTTATGCAGACCCTAATCCACCCCGATGTTATCGCTAGCCTGTGATATTTATACTGGATTGAAGCCGATTTGCTGCTGAACGCCCACTGATAATTTAATCCAAAAATGGACAATCGAGACTATGTTTGTTTATCATACCGACATTAGTAATGATGATCGAGGCTAGGTCTAAATTTCAATGGATCAATTTCAATTTGACTGAAATATTCATGAAATTCCCTTTACATTATCTAGTTTTTAACTATTAATTATAATGAGAACTGCCAGCTCTTTACCTAATCTCCCATAATGCCCCTTTAAGCAACTACATTAAAATTAGAAATACCTGTGATTATGTATGCACTTTTCCATTCCGATAGTTCAAACTAAGTCTTTAAAGTTCCAATTTCATATTTTCTAAGAAAGTCAAAACATAATTATTTCTATGTTTTTTGCTCTAAAGGTTGTCAACTCACTATTATACGATCATGGGCAAAATTTTTTGGGCAGACACCGATTGATTGAGGAAATAGTTAACCAATTACCTCCCTTGTTTTCCCATTCCTCTCCATGGACGGCCATCTTCAAACGTTTGAATTTGAAGTTGAAAATGATATTTTTGCCAATTTCTCAACTGGCAATAGTGAATTACAGGATTAATAGGATTATTCTTTAACAAGGTAGGACTGTTTATAGGTACAATCTATTTTTGGGCTTTATTTTAATACATTTTAAAAATATAACTTAAAAAAATGCTATTGGAGCTTTAACTAAATATCAATCATCCGCCGTCTTCGAATTTGCAAACACGACGTATTGGTCAATTCAAATCAACATTGATGTTATGATATTATAGGGTTAAGTTGGGCTCCTGATATCCAACATTTAAGACAAAATGAATATTTTACAATTGGCTGGATATACGCAGAACAGAATTCTATGGAATACAATTTCTTGATAACGAATAAAGAATCACAGTGATTCTAATCCATAGAATTATTTTCCTGTGTGGCCTATTCGTGGCCATTTTGTGTGGGGGGGGGGGGGTCGGAGACCCGGAAAAAAAGTTGAAAAACATCCCTGAAGGCACTACATATATTTATCTTCCAATGTGCGTTTTGTTTGATTGTTGTGCTGTAAAATCTATACACTGGTTTATGGATCGGATGTCCATCAATAATTGATTCGCATACTTATATTAAAACATCACATAGAACAAATTGGTAAGTTTTAAAAGCCCTCTATTAACTCTTGTACTCGTAAGAACAATTATTGTTAGATCCATACAGTTTGTATGTTTTTCTATTATCTTCATGTCATATTGTTAACTTGGACAATCGTTCAAGAACTTTGCGGAACAATTGAAATTGACATGAAGGGCCATTAGACGTCTGTTACTGACGATCTTGTGTTACCAATACGATAACGCCATATTGATTTTGCATATAAAAATGACTTCTTTTTTATTTCGTACTTTGCACGATAAGAATACTCTATATGTTAAGGGGGTTGTAATATGAACCGTGATAAAAGTCTCTTAAAATGTAATATAATATAATGATACAGACATAAAATCTCAACGATTTGATTTATCTTTGTTTTATAAAAAGCGGTGGTGATTATTGTCCATTATCTCTCGAATAAAAACTTACTTTATTTTCAATAAAAATGGTTACAAAATGGCGTTATCGCTATTATACTACATTCTTTTGTGATAATCATAGTCATTAAACCTAAGCTACATGATATTTAAGTATTGCGTTTAGATAAATGTTTTAAAGTCGCTGCTCGTTATTGAGTATTTTGAATCCCCGACAAACTACAATAATTTGTAAAAGATAAATGGCACACTCCCGTTGAGTACTACTTGTTTAGCGGAATTAATACAATATGCTTGCATTCGTATTTCTTGCAACATATGACAGATCATGACTCATGCTGACATTACATAATTATTTCTTTGGGTTGTATTCCCAATTATTTTTAAATATCAGCGAAGTCTGTGTCACCACAGACCCGGGACTGTACAGCGCATGCAGTGGACGCGTACGGCTAGCCCCGGATCCATTCACTCTTTTTGAATTGTATTGTTTGTGGTCACATAGTACGATGTCTTGTCCATATATTTGTTTTTGTGTAAAATTGTGTGTGGTGCAGTCCCCCTGCACTTACTATTACAAGTATCAATTTCGCAATATTCGACAGACGATATAAACAAGCCAGCTTCACCTTTAAGTTTTACATAAAATCATTTGATGAGCCTCATTTTAATATTGAATCCAGTGCTAGGAGATGACCTAACGTCCATAAAGATATGATGAATTGAAATTCCAACGACGCTGTAATGTTATTGAATCCAAAATCTTTTTCATCATTAAATGTTAAATAATCGAGTACAATGATATTATGCGAAACTGCACGATCGGAATTGGCGACTAAATTAGTTGTCTATAATTCATAACTGCAATATAAATGATAATAGGTGAAATTGCATGATCGGATATTAAATGAAATGAAAAGGGGGTAATATTCTGCTCCGACTTGGCTAATGAATTCCAACTGCCAAGAGATCTTTTACGTGCACGCCAATTGGTACACGGAACCGCGGTGTTTCGTCCCATTCGAGCGACTAGATAGGCCCTTCATTGAGCACCACTGGTAAGGATAAACCACGCACGAAAATCACGATGAACTTTCTCGGCCAACAACGGGAGCGAACCCGCGACCACCAGTCTAGCAAGCTTGAGCCTTACGAAATTAGCCACCGTGGCTCCCTTGCAGGATCGGAATTGAAAACTAACTTATTTGTCCGTAATTCAATATAACTGCAATATTAATATTAAATTGAGGTGAAATTATGTAAATATTTGATATCAATTTATCTAATCTTTTTGGCTTTATTCAGTAGGGTTTGAACAGTAGGGATTCAAATCAGAACAACAGTATTAAAAACGGCAACATGATATGTGCAAGATTTGTTTTCATGTTTAGAAAGCAAATGCAAATATTTGTATTAAAATGCATCTATAGTATAAAATATGGTTCCAATTACGACAATTAATGCCATAATAAACGCCATTAGCAGGGTAATCCTTCAGTTACTAATTATAATTTACTTAAATCTTACGCTTAATATTACATGACCGGAGGAAAAATGTAGACTTGATAAGTTATAAAATGTCATTAGTGACATTACGGTTTCTTTTTAACAGTCTATCCTTTGGGCGTGCGAACGTCATCGCCTTATGATATCTTATTTGACAATGAACTGAAATAGCTAATATTAATTTTGATTTCCCCGTCCAATATTTGATATGTATTTGGTCTATTTACGTGTCAAGGTTTTGTGTCCATAAACCGACATAAACCGAGTCATCATTTGCAAAGACAATCTCAAACATGAAAGCAGACCGAGACAAACATAATCTAGAAATTCCATGAAAACATTGACACAAGAACTAATAGTTGGCTTATCTGACGAGAGGTATAGTAATTGGACAAACGTGACGCTTGCAGTTCGTATAATAATTGACCACTCGGACAATGCTGAGATGCGTGATCCTTCAATATGTCATGTCTTGGTTGTGTATCGATGTCCGAAAGGCATTAATTTTCTTCTGAATTATTGTTCATTTCCCGTGACTGGACAAACTGTCTTCTATTGACGTGTTATTGGCTAGTATCACTCAATAAAATCTACTCGGTTCACCAGTATTGTCTTCTATGTCCCCAGTGGGAATTCAGATGGGTATCCCGCATCACAGCCATGGATGGTTTTCCTGGCCTAGGACAAAACAAAATGGTTGTCATATGGATTTTGTCTCTCGATTATTACTTCGTTATTGATAGGCACGGATTGTTTTGTCGATAAGGTAGCAAGACAATCTCAAAAAAAGAATATTAGTGAGAAATAACTGTGCCATCTTTAAATCTAAACCAATGTTCTCAGTCAGGGTTTTTTTTTAAAACAAAAGGCAATCTGATTAAATGACAGATCTTATTTCGTTTCGTTTTTATAGTTCAAAATTTACTTGTCTTTCTACACTTGGATCTGAAAGAATTTTTATCATTGACTTATTCTGGATTATGTGAGCGATTAGCCAATGAAACGGCGACTTCTTGGCCTTTTGTTGCAGGGGACTGCGGGTAAACCACTAGAAATGTCAACGGTTATTGATTAAGCAATGCTTGACGTCATAGGGTCAAAAGTAGGTCAAAAGACGGGCATACACCATACAGTATGCCATGAGAAATTTTGCCCGGTCAGCGGCGCTACGGCCTACTCTTATATCGAATTCCAACTGCCAATGGATCTTTTACGTGCAGGCCAATGTGTACATGGTACCTCGGTTTTTCTTTTCATCCGAACGACTATAGACAGACAGCTATCATTGTCAGGCCCTCCGTCCTGCGAAACCACGCCGGAAAATCTGGATGAACTTTCTCGGCCAATGCAGGGATCGAACATCCGACCCGTTTAACCTCGCTGGTTTTCTCCGGGTCTTCCGATTTCCCCCCACAACCAAAATACCCCTATTCGCAAGCGACTACTTGAAATAAAATGGAACCCTATGTTAGTCCCGAAATAACCTTGTCTATGCCAAGTGGGCGTTAAATACAAAACCACACACACACGCCTTTTAACGTTGATTGTTAGTGGATACAAATCAAATATTGTCATTGCCAAAAAGACAGCGTGAAATTAATTGTAATTTCAAATAGCTGCCTACGCAAGGGCATAGACATTGATCTATGTAAGTATTCCCAAAGGAATGTAAGGGGCAACAACTTAAACTGATATTTTTAAGAGTATAGGTGGTACAGTTCTGTGAAAAAGGAGGACTTTCAGGACATCCCAAACGCCATTAATTTGGTTAATTCTGTTATTAGGTGTTTGTTGTAAATGTAAACGGTCTATCATTTTAATTGTATTTCATCGATATATCGGTATGCTATAAATTTACTGATCTATACATTTATTTTAAATACATGTACATTAATATTCGAAACAATGGGTCGAAAACTAAATGGTAGCTGTATATTTGTTGTCAGATTAAACCTTCTATAATATCCACCCCACATGTTACCGCTTCAAGTACTCTAAGCCGTAGTTACGTAAAACAGATAATTATGGTGGGTATGCGGAAGTCCATTCACTACCACCGTTACCTGATGGACCAACTTGTCAATATGCGTGGTATTTAGTTTCGTCCCCAAGAATCAATAGAATAGTGACCAGTATATTGACCAAACGATTGACTCCCGTAAACCCTGTACCCACCTGACACGTGAAAGTTAATCCAGGCTTGATGACAGCTGAATCTACCCTATGTCAATATGTGACATGGAGGAAGTTATCGACCTCAATACTGAAGTTTTAAAATTTCCCGAATTCATCAAGTAAATGAGCTTTGTATATTATCGTGGTAGTGTAGAATTTATTGGCCATTGCTGAACAATTTGAGAGTACACCAAAAACATCCCTTGACAGTTGCAAATCGATATAACAATAGGCCGTAGCGGAACTGCCGGGGCAATATTTCTCTCATGGCACACTGCATGACGTATTCTCGTCTTTATTACCCTAGTCGGTGCAGAAAAGTACAATATATCGCACCATTTGATTCCATTTGTATATAGCAATTTTCTGTATTAGAAAGGATCATCCAATTAAAACCAGCAACGGCACAAAAAAAAGAATAAAAAAATAAATTACGACAAAAAGCTTTATATATTACAAATTTCAAATACAATCACTTATAATCAACATCTCACACATTCCAGAATATTCAAATAGTTAAATGCTAGCTGAAGTTTACGATGGTTTGTATCTATTTCACATTGCCATGTCTTAGACAAAAGAATAATAATAATTCGACTATCTTTTTCGTAACAAGTTTCGAGCCCTGGTGTGAGCGTATGTGACATGGAGATAGGGGCGCCTTCTCAACCTCGTGGGTTTCCTCCGGGCACCCCGGTTTCCTCCCACTGCTAAAAACCCCTACGCGCAAGCGAATTATTGAAATAAAATTAAACCATATGTTAGTCCCGAAATGACCTAGTTTGTGTTGAGTGGACGTTAAACCCCATTTCTCTCTCTCTCTCTTTTCGTAACAACCACATATTCGCCAATGTGCATTATCTGGCTGCTCTACGGCTGAAATTTATGGTCATATTGTTAGCTGGAGTCGGAGAGGTGTTCAACCACTACTTCCGGTTTCACAAGACACCCCCCCCCCCCCCCGCGCGCAAGGCCACAACTCATTATTAATTTATACGATGGTTATCCTTTTCTCTCCTTTCCCCTTTTGTATTGCTATTTCTGTTGACTTTTTGAGGTAGAATTTAATAAAAGGGTTTGGATATACATTTTCTGACAGGTTTTGGTGAATATGCATATATGTGACGCGGAAGGATACGAGAGTTGGTTTTGTTGAAACGTACGGGAACAGTTTTGTGTTTATTTAAAATTCTATGCTACTTTCAGTTTAATAATAACAGTTTTTAAATTTAATAATACCGCTTGTTTTTTATTTTCATAATATATGTGGGTTGAATTATATTCTGTAACATTGGACATAGTCTCTGGTCTGATTTCAATACGTCATAATATGACCTTATGTATTCTCTTAATTACGAGGCAGAAGTTTTTTTTATTAAGATAAACCGTAAGGGTTAACCTGATGACGTAACATTTTCAGTGATTAGAACTGTTTGCCATGGAAGGTTTACAAATTGCGATAATATTGACATTTTATAAGCAGTTTTAGGGTTTAATAGGAAGTGGCTGGAATGCTAAGAGCCGTTAAGATGTGACCTTTAGGTTGGTATGAAGTCGTAGAAGGGTTAAAGGTAATGATCATTGAGTAAACGTTAGCTTGTTAAGAAATCGGATTTCCCTCGAGACAATGTCTTCCCGGTTTCACTTCACCTTGCCTAACATAATTGTCTGTTTTGCTTTTAGATCGTTTTAGGTTATTCAAATTCGTCGGAGCCAATGTATATAAAAGCATGGTATTACGTGTGTGGTACGCTAGTTGACAGATTGTCTCTGCATATTTTATTAATACAAATTCTTTTTTCATCATATTATCGTCAGTGCTGTAAGTATATGACAGTGTTGTGTTTACTGTCCAGACCGGTGTCAAGAATAGTCCAACTGATAACGGTTACACAAACGCAAACAAAGGTTTAACTTTCCATAATTCCGAAAGTTCTTGTTGAATGGAAATGAAATGAAATGGTGTTTAACGTCCTACTGTTTTGCGCCTCAACTGGGATAATGAAGACGGACATACGTCGCACTGTGTGCTATGAGGGAAATTTTGCCCGGGCAGCGGCGCTACGGCCTACTATTAAATCGAATTCCAACTTACAATGGATCTTTTACGTGTACGCCAATTTGTATACGGTACCTTGTTTTTTCGTCCCATCCGAACGACTAGACAGTAAGTTGTCCTTGTCGGGCCGTCCGTACTGGACCACTGACATTCAAGGGGGAAACCCTAGTTGGATGGAAATGTTTTCAATATTGTATTGGTGGTTTATGGTCAAGTAGAATAGTGTAAATTGTAAGTGAATAATCATAATACATTGACAGTTTGAAGGATTATGTTCGGGACACCATTAAATTGAGCATTCTCTTACTTAATTATCGGTGTCGTGGTGTCAACAAGAATTCGGCATGGTGTGAGCGCATGTGACATGGAGATAGGCTTCCTCCCACTGCTAAAGGCCTTTACGCACAAGCGAATTATTGAAATAAAATTAAACGTTAGTCCCGAAATGACCTAGTTTGTGTTGAGTGGACGTTAAACCCCATTTCTCTCCCCCTCTCTCTCTCTCTCCCTCTCTCTGTTAATTCTTGACAACACATGGAAATTTGAAAATGAGCAAATAAATAAAGTGTTCCTGAATTTCTGTCGAGCCTTGTTATTCAATTCTGAAGCTTATAAACAAGTTGAATATAAAATGGAGACGAGGGTATATGAATCTGTCCACTACTATTTCTAACGCCATACCTGTAGAAGAGATAACCGGATGTTCAATACATGGACAGATTCTAAAACTTAAAACAAATGGTCCTTAGGTAGTTCCTTTAAAAAAAAAACAATGCTTTTTTAATCATTGAATTGGCAATACGGTTTAGTTTCGCTACCATTCCAATATCATTTATTAACCAGAATATCGACTTGAATTTAAACAGGTATGAGACAACAATAAGAGAAGTAATTGGATGTTTTAATAGTATATATTGTATAGGGTCATAGTAAGGTGATAAATTCGTCTAGTGTTGACAGAATTGAATAAGACGCTGTATCTATTTACTTGAAGTGAGAAGACCCTAATTACAAAGAGGCATAATACAATTTATCTAAACCGTTTGTGTTTACTTGTTAATGGAAAGTAAATAACATATTATTAGCCTCATGGATGGCGAGAATACCGGCAGTGATATATGAAGGATATTATTATCGGTCACTTGTACTTTGGTGGTAGACTGTATACGATTCTTTTGTATATTATTAATACCGCGTTTCGTTTCCAAGTAGGGTCTGTGCCTTTTAAGCAGAGATGGATTTAGCGTCCGTATCTGGTAGGAATTATACCGTTGGTTGATAGTGTACATGGTATAACTGACAGTTAAGTTGACAACGTAGCTTTTATCATTGAGGAATACTGTGATATGTTTCAGGTTTTTTGGTTTGGTTTTTTTGGGGGGGGGAGTGGGGTGCTACGTTTGGGCGCCTTTATTACTGTGTAACATCTTAAAAATAAGTTAATTTTACACTAGTCAAACATACCCAATCAATATAGTTCAGTAACTTTCGTTCAAAAGTGTTATTATTCATAATTACTGTTTATTCGTCATGCGCAATACCCTACTTGTCATGTTTTCTTGCTATGGCGTTGACAGTCGGAATTCGATGTAAGAGTAGGCCATAGTGCCGCTGTCCGGGCAAAATTTCCCTCATAGCAGTCCTTAGCCCAGTTCGGAGCAGAACAGTTGGACGTTAATCCCCATTTCATTTCATTTTATTTCATTTTGCTATGGCGTTAGCTGGTTTTGATCATATCCCATCCCATACATATTCTCTGCAGTGAATGCCGTCTAAATATAAACGGAATTGAACCAGTTTGGGGCTGATATTCCTCTTAGCGATTTAACTTTCACAATATTGTACTTTGCTCCGGATTAAACATCCATCAAATAATGACAAGAGACATTAAATCTAGGCCTTATAAAAAAAAATCCCATGTAGCTAGAGTTCAGAGCTGTCTGGCAGTGGAGATGCAAAAGCCTTCTATCATTTCACGATTCTGCGATGAGTTTGCTTCAGGTGATGATGACATGTAGACATAAATTATTACTTACACCCTATGATCATATAAACTTAAAGGATATTATACAACATATAGTTTCAATAATACGTATATACCATCCATTTGATTTACTGGTTAATTTTAAATTCTTACACAATAAATCGTGATGAATGAACCAATTTCAGCTTAAACCTAGTCGACATTCAGTCGATCCTAAAAGAATTTTGTCCACTTTTTGGGCTATTTGTTATTGTCAATATCTTTTATAAGTTTTTTTACTCGCTAAAATTTGTGGAAGCTGAGAATAATACTCTAAGTTTGCGAGTAATCTTTTAGCGATAAGTTTATCTTGTGGGGCTTTTGACACGAGAAGTAATGAAATCAATAAATAAAACAAAATTAAAAGCAATTTGTAAAGTTTTCACGTCTACGCTTCTTACAAATCTTCTCTTTATTGAATAATTTTATTTCGATGGCCGAATCGAATCTCAGAGAAATAACTTCATAGGGAGCGGCAGTAAATTTATTGTGTGACAGTCTTTATTCGCCGATACACAATGAGTGAAATGCTTTCTGCATCAATGAAATAGCCATTCGTCAAAACAAGTTCCAGAACTCACATTACACAATTAGTTATGGCGAAGAACGAAAAAAAGAGTTCTTGTAACGAAACAGAGAAATAAATTGACAAATGTGTGTTGAATGTAGAAGTATTAAATTAAAGGAAATAATGTCGTGTACATGAATATTGGTGAAGAAGCTAGAATGTTGTGCGTACAAATGAATCTGATTAGAGTTCAGTAATATGATACAAGACTCTACTTTACACAACTAAAAACTTGATTACCGACTAGAAATTGGCTAAACTCGTTTCAACACACGTAATTAAACACAGAATAAATGAGTGAAATAAACTGGACTATTCTTTTGGTTTTAAACGTTTTGTAAAAATTTCACTACCCAATGGAAATTTGTTAAAAATGTTTCAACACACGGGATTAAAACGAGGTTTACACACAAACTAAATGGGTGAAAGTTTTACTGCAACAAAACAAACTGGAATAAATTTTAAATTTGCACAGTTTTAGTTTTGAACCCATCTTTGGTTGATCAAAAAAAAGTAGGACGTTAATCATCATTTCATTTCATTTTGTTTGGACCTTTAAAGTTTCAATATTATAATAAACGCCGAACTTAATAATTCGAATTACTTTCCAGAATACACAGGTCAAAACGCTACTGTCCGAATAAAACTATTCCACCTCGCATTTTAGCTCACGTAACCATATAAATCAAACATAATCATATGTATGCCTAAAATGATCGAAATATTGTGTTGACGAGACTTTAAAACAATTCCATTCCATTAATTTGAGTAAAGAATAGGTTAGGTAAAGCAATTTTATTTTTAAAAATATTTTAAAAGGCATTTATTGAAAGCATTACATACAAAAGGGCGTATTCCCGTCTTCATTAGCCCAGTCGGATCAGAACACTATGACGGACGTTAAACCCCATTTCATTTCATTTATGGATATATAAAAATTTGGTATGAGGCATTAAGGTCTTGAAAGGGCACGTCCTACTGATATTCAGCGCTCTTCTAGAGCTTGACAACTATGAGAGTCCCTTCAATATAACGTTGCGGTTAATGAACCAAGTGAATGATATCCATAAGGTTGTTTTATAAAACCAAGAGACAACAAACAGATCGGTAGTATGGGTAGCATCAATTATCTAAGAAAACACAGAAAACCACGGGCAATTGCAAATGTCAAAGTCAATTGCATGGTCCATTACAGCAAGGTTAAAACATACAATGTGACAAAATTATACAATAATGTCTGTATGAAACAAAAGGGTCATCTTTATTATGTCAGAATTAACACCCAGTCCCAGTGAATAGTTTCTGTTGTTCTAGTTAATATGAGTCTCGTTACACACGCCCAGTTCGTTCATGAACGGGCATATCGGTACCGTGTCAGTCCCTATAAACGCCTGTATGTGGTCGAAATGGCATTAAGGCGGACAGCGTCGGGTACTAAATGGACTTAGGGATACATCATCTGAAGTTTTCTTTTCAACACTTACAGAATTATAACTTGTTACACATAGATTCTGTAATTAAATCTTTTTTGTCGTAACAAAGTAACTAAACAACCTTTAAAAATTGAAATCCCCTTTCAGGGGTTTTATCGTTTTAAATGTCTTAAAAGATTCACCATCTTGGATAACAATTAATAGAATATCGTCTTCTGATGACCCCAGCAAATATAAAACTGTTTACATTAGGTCGTCTGGGTACGTAAATGGTTTAGTAATAGTAGAATTGATATTGGATACAAATCACTATCAATATAATAGATATCTGTGATAAATATAATGGAGGACCTATTTAAGATGAAGCTGGAATAGTAGTACCCTAGTGAATCTCTGTCAATAAATGTACTGGAATTGGTCGATATTTCTCTATATAGAATGTAGAATATTTATATAACCCCCAGTATTTACTATACCACTCTTGTATCTTAATCAATTCAGTGTCAACGTATATACAGAATAATTATAGACCTTTATAATTACACTCTGACATAGGAACCAAAATCAAATTATATTCAACTCATTCAATACATATATCTTAATAGAGTTTTACTGCAACGTATCGGTGCGTAAAACAACAAACTGTAGTACATTGCAGATCAAACTGAAATGTGCAGTGATCATACCTTTTGGAGGCAGATGGGTTGAGCAGGCAGCATGAGCCGCCGGTGGTTGGAGGGGCAAAGCTGGGGTAAAGTCCAGGATTAAGAGGCACAAAGGCACTTTTTGAAAAATAGGCTGTCGACAATGCAGTTAGGCAGTTTTTCAGGCACTGATCGTTGAGATAAAGTGTCGAACGAACGGCATTGCGAACCTCGACGAAGTACGCTCACGAGAGCCAAAGTAGAGGGTCCTACGGGGAACCTCCCCTAGAAAATTTTGAAAGATAGACTGCCGAAAATTCTTTTTGACGATATTAAGTCAGGCATCGATCGTCGAGATAAATAGAGCTGACCAGATACCGTCCGTCACTGGATCACTAGTTTACCCCGCTAAGGAAGAAAGTGTCAAAAAACGGACTTGCGAACCTCAACGAAGTAGCGAGTCCTCACGCTGGATTTTGGGTACCTCCTCAAGACAATTTTGAGAAACAGACTGCCGGAAATGCTGATTGGTATTGAAGCACCGATTGTCGAGATAAATAGAGCTGATCAGAAAAATGGCAAACGAACGGACTTGTGAACCTCAACAAAGCCTGTGTAAATTTGAAAATGGAGTCTGGCAATATTTCAGATAGAGCTTAACAGATACCACCTGTCGTCAAATCACTGGTTTATCCGACCAGAGAGGAAAGTGTCAAACGAACGGAGTGAGTGAGTGAATCAAAGTGAGTTATTATTACACCACTGACCATGATTAACATTGGAAGCCTGGTAATATTTTCCTTGTTGGTTTTCTTTTTGTCAGTTAAAACTAAATCAGGAATTTAGAAACAACAATTGAAGTGTTTTTAATTTATATTGCATAGCTCTGGTCAGTCGCTAAATTCGAGTATGTAACTAATGATATTCTGGACCCCTTTCCCCATCGTGGATCCCAAAAACGTTCCCGGACCATCGAGTCATCCGTGAACGGTGGAAATAGATATGTAATGTTTAAGACAAAGTAAACATTTTATCATTGGTACACGAATCGTCTACAATCAAGCGTTTGAGGCCCATTTTAACAAGGGAATCGAAGAGCGAGACTAGACATATTCAAAAACTATGTAGACGGGAATACCCAGACGCTTGAGATTGCCATTCGATTGAGACTTCTAGCGTGTTTCGCCGAACATAACTGGTTTAATATTAGAGTCTGAACGGAACAAGTGATTGGAAATCATTCATGTTGCATTATTACATGCGTTGCGACCCATTTGTGTCAATTTCTAGGTCCCAAATATTAGCGATTTGCCTCCTTTTAAACCATCATATAATTATGTTGTAGTGAGAACGTAAATCTGCAGGGATTCGCAAAATCCACGTTTCACTTTCACTAAATGATTGAATTCTGCAGGGATTCACTAAAGACACAATATGGATGGTATTTAATCTTTATATCCAAGAAGAAAACCATTAATATTGTCAAAATAAACAACAACAAAAATAGTTTAATTTATTTCTCCTTTTTAGCTCATACAAAAATAAAGTACTGTTACAATTGGATTTATTTCACATTTGGACCAAAAATGCAATTATTGTCTGTTTTGCCTATTCTCTGCATACCAATTATATACTATTTTATTAACGATCTGTTGAAGTGTACAGCTTTTTACTGAAATATTTGTACGTTTTCCAGTATGTTTCCAAATGAAAAGCAAATGTCATCCGTCACTGTCTTGTGCAATTGGAAAATGCACACATCTTAGACTTAAGTGATAAAAATAGTCATTAATCATAAGTATGACTTTCTATGGTGATCTTATACTATATTTTTCATTGACGCATTATAGTGTACCGTGATTTCGTTCTTTTGGAGAGTTCAACGTCCGCTTACAACAAGGGTGACATCGCAGACAATGGGTAGCATGCCTGGGTTGTTAGTAGTTACGAGGGGGGTTGGGATGGTCTAGTGGTCTAGAGTGCCGCGCTTCGACCTCTAGCTGGCCGGTCACCTCTGGCTTGCGGTTGTGGTTTCGATCCCTGGTGTGAGCGTATGTGGCATGGAGATAGGGGCGCCTTTTCAACCTCGTGGGTTTCCTCCGGAAACTCCGGTTTCCTCTCACTGCTAAAGTCCCTTACGCGCAAGCGAATTATTGAAATAAAATTAAACAATATGTTAGCCCCAAAATTACCTAGTTTGTGTCGAGTGGACGTTAAACCCCATTTCTCTCTCTAGTAGTTACGAGAACGTTGAGATATGTTGAGAGATGATGTTTTTCATGTAGTTGGTTATGTCCAGCAAATTGTGCAAGGGTCATTGCTTTCTCGTTTCTTACATACAGCCATGCTGTTGTTGATATCTTACCTCTAAAGAGCTCTAGCAGTTTCACCAAAAATTTCTGTAAATGCCACTTGGTTTCGTACTTGGGCGATTATTTAATGCTGGTTAATTAAAAACTTTTCACAATCTTTTCAACGTTTTATTGATACAAAGTGAAATGTTTCTTGTTACCCGTTGTGTTTTTAAAGGCGTGTGAATTAGTTTAAGGGAATTCAGATTTTATTTAAAATAATATTTTTTCGCTGTCGATTTGTTTCAGCAAGTAAGGTAGCCACTCCAGCCCGATTGGAGGTTACACTCCATTTCATTTCAGCTAGTAAGTGACCTGACGAAATATGTGTAAGGAAGAAGAATTTTTTGAAGTTTGTGTTTTTTCTCTGTGTTAGTCACCAATAGTATACTGCAAAAAAAATCCATGGTCACGTGATATTTTTATTTTTACATGATTTCCAGAATGTCTATATTTTATTGTTACCAAAGCGATATTAGATCTTCAAGAAAATCAGGTACATACATCTATATATTTGGCCACACTCACTTCCCGCACGTTTTCGATTCTTGTAGAGCGCGTATTTAAAGAATCAGAATAAAATAATGTTTACCGACAATGCACGATCGATCTAACTTGTAATTTGTGTTTGTGCAATTTTTAACAAGAAATAAAAACACCAACAACTGGATATTCCCCAGGCAGTTGTGTGCGTCATATAAAAGGAAGAGAATACAAGACATCCGAGAAAAATACTGCAACTGGGGCTTTTGTGACAACTTCTAGCAAATTACGAATGTCTGAATCTACGGGTGGGACCCAAATGGCTAGTTGTCTTTAAAGTAGCTAAGTCTCTTACTCAATATCATCAAAACTCTTCAACATTGAAAACACGAATTATTTGTCAATTTAAATCAACATTGATGCTGTGATCTTACCGGAAAAAAGATGGGCTTCTGATATCCAATATTTAAGACAAAATAAACATGTTACCATTGGTACACGAATCGTGTACCATAATGAGTTTCTGCCCCAGTTTTAACAAGAGACTCGAGGGATGTGGCAAAACACATTGCACCAAATCAAACGGCGTATGTAGACTGGAATAACCAGACGCTATAAATTTGCGCTTGATTTAGACTGCTGGCTTATTTCGCCGAATATAACTGATTTGAAATTAGAGTAAAACCGGAAACCATTGAATGTAAAACAGTTTGTATAATTCATATCAAAGTATTATATGCGTTGCGACCCACTCGTGTCAATTTCTAGGTCCCAAATGTTAGCGATTTAACTTCTTTAAAACAAATATAATGGCGTCTTACTGGATAGAATCCGTGTTTGTATTTTATATCCCGGCAATAGTATGTAATCCATTTATAGAGCTCCAGATATTAAAAGACAATACCATTACATTTGTATACCACAGACATAATCACGTGCACATCATACGTAGGCGCTGGGTTGTTCATATGGCATTACACAAAATCAAATTACAACAAAGACAAATATCAATCCGATAGACGGACAACTCAGGCCCGGATCCAGGATTTTGTCGAGGGGGGGGGGCATACATTGGAGCAAAGGGTAATAATCAGGTTTGGTGTAGTCCCCAGCGGAGATAATGCGAAAATCATGTTTATATCATCTATAAAAGAGCAGATATGTGAACTACAACAGTAACAAAGCAATCGAAAACGAAAATCAACTATGTCACATTGGGGCTGACGGGGGGGGGGGGGGGGGTGCTCGGCTCCCTGGGCCTCCCCCTGGATGGATCCGCGCCTGTTTATTCATGCGACTGAACCTCCAGCATGGCGAAGATTATATTTTTTAAACCTATAAGATATAAGTGTACAAAGACATTCATAACATATTAGTGGTAATTCGCAGTTATGCACAGCCACGCATGGTGAAGATTTTTTGGTTAATGTACTTTTATTCTAACATGACGAAGTCAAGCATTACAGTGTTCATTCCCACTGCGGCAGTTTACCACCAATGTTCATTCAATTACGAAGAAGCGCAGAATCCGTTTAACTTTGGCTTGATAAGGTTTTTTGTAGTGTAAACACACTTAAAACATTTCGTTTTCCACCGTACCCAATAAACTTAAAACATTAATAAATCAAAAAGGCAATTAGCGTCTCCGAGGGCTAATAAAACAAACATGCAATTCCTAACAACCGTGTACCCTAAATTCAGCAACTAAAAT
This sequence comes from Patella depressa, assembly GCA_948474765.1. Taxonomy (NCBI): domain Eukaryota; kingdom Metazoa; phylum Mollusca; class Gastropoda; family Patellidae; genus Patella; species Patella depressa. Next base: position 56,452,925 of record OX419719.1, read on the forward strand.
GACACATAGAACAAATCAAACAGAACGAACACGGTTAGCACGTAAAAAGACTTACAATTAAATCAAGATCAATTAATATTTCATAAAAAGACATTTTAAAAAGCTTGAATTCTGGACGTCTTTAAGAAGAAAGCCTAGTAGTTAATTGGGTTCTTGCAATCAATAATCTGACTATCTATAATTATTGTTCCTGCCTATCCCTAGGTGACAGTATATTGGCTGTAATAGCTTAAATTAGAGAATGCCGACGTACCAGAAAATTAAAGAAGGGTCGATTTGGCCGTTCGCTTCCTCGATTTATTTTAGATAATCAACAATTGAAGGTATCTGGGATAGACTGGAAATCAAAATGTCTTGTTTATGAAACCCCGGTTTTTTTTTAATTTGAAAATATCATCACTTTAATATGAATAGTCCTGGATATAGTGGTCTAAATAAAACAAATGGAATTGGCGCCAACTGATTATCGTTTTCAGATTATGAATAACATTTATATTAGTTGCCCATTCTGAAAATAAAACCCAAACCCAACCCTGGTTAGCTACATAAAAAAATTGAATGCCTTGCATCAATGAAATTAAATCACAATGTGATCCTACATCATTACAAAAATGATTTGCCTCTTTAAAAAGCTCAATTTGTATGTCTGCATGTGTAATTTAGAAACGATGATGACTGATGTCCTTAATATGAGCCTGGCAAATCCCCTCGAGCAAAAATTCCTGGATCCGCCCCTGTGTGGGCTGCCAGTCATTCGCGAACACGGTTTCACTTTCACATGTAATCCTGCATTAGGAACTCATTTTTAATAAGTGAATACCTATTAACAACTCACCTATCATCAGTGCGGCACGGATAACTCTACCGTAGTCAGGGGTGAACTCACGTTAGTAATTAACTTGTAATCAGTGATGAATTCAAATTTATTAACAATCATGTAATCAGTGTTGATTATAGATGATAAACTCAAGTTCATGAATTAGGTTTGTTAACGATATTCTTTTTGTAAACAATGGTTTTGTTCAGAAAATAGCAGAACATGAGTTGGGGAACAAACTGGGCCTGGTGTAGAATTGTATTAAGGTAAGTAATTTTAAAACCCTGTTAAAATTTCGCCAACTCACCCAGAATCTGAGATTCTCACAAACGGAAAACTCACCTACAATACCAGAGGGTAACAAATCTACAACTTGCCGGCAAAGATAGTTTTTCAAAAATCAGAGTTACAGATCTTCAATCAGGTCATTATCTTCAATCACGAATTATCAAGTCATCTGACGAAATTAAGTTACAATGTCCGCAACTGAGAATACTTAATTAGCACGACCGAGATTACTTAATATTACTGAATTACAGCTACATGTTTTATGAAATGAAAATTCATATATATCCGGTGTTTATAATTACTACAGAAAGCAACTACCGCTATCCAACAATAGACTATAATTTATGTATTAAAAACTGAAAAATAAATAATTGAAACGCGATATAGATTCTGTGAGTTATGAGTCATTAATTGGTAAAAACCTATGGATTCTTGTGCAATGTAAGAATTGATCAAACACTGAGGAATATGTTCAAACAAATGCATCAGCTAAAATAAACTGGTATTAGGTTTTGTCTATTTACGACATGGTTCTATAATTTAGATAGATCTTATTTCTCTAAACGATAATTGTGGAGTCCGAAATCAGAAACGTGTTTTTTCCTTATTCTAAATAGAGTATTGAGAAAATCGTCCCACACGTCTTCATATATCGAATCGTGTGTAAATACATTTAACGCTTCTAAATGTTAGAAAACTTCAACATCCGAACAATATGCAACACGGCAAACCGTCGAATTACATAATCTAAATGTATGGGACTCTTATTTGCCTGTCGAGGTTGGTGGCAGTTTATAGTCAGGGTGACATAATGTCTGATCGCGTTGCACTACTACTTCCGCTTGTGAGATTATACTACTTCCGGTCATGCACCTTACCTGCGTTAACAGCTAGTTCAGCTCGTGCACGTGGTGGTGTATCGTAACGTGTCATAAAAAATCACACCGTATGATTTGGAAGTTTAAATACCTAAAAGTTTAATGCTAAGAAACATCACTCGTCGTCAGAAAATTCTTACATTTATTGGCTTCTCTTTTTTCTACCACATTCATGCTGAATAGTTGCCATAAGTCTATGATCTTTTGTTGGTGTTTTTACTAATTAATCTTTGGTCAGCCAGACGTCAAGAACAGGTCCATAAGAAGAAACCGGAAATAGCCCTGGCAAGACGTTCGTGGCCTCTTTCCGCCATATTATGACTCCATTACAGTTATTATTCTCTTAATGACGAAAATAACCCTGTTCACTCGATCCTAATAATATTTTCTTAATGATAGTCTGAAAGTAGTGACAATAGACGATACAAACTATATGATGGTGCTTTTAATGCTCTTATTTTGATAAAAAGATATCGATGGTAATGTTGTGTCTGCAAATAAAATGTAAGCATTATGTTCTAATGGTTTCGATTTTTTTTAAAAACCGCATCAGAAAATATTGTTATTGCTTTAAAGTTACTCGAGGCTACATCATTGACTTCGACATCGATGTGTTCAAGTCTATTGCGGAAATACATGTAGTAACTTCTATTTTATTTGAATACATTTTCTTACAACCGAGTCGTCGATATACATCAAAGATTCAATGGATCCATCTTCGTTGAACCAGGATTTGAATTAACCAGGAATACAGACTGATGCCCATCCTTATCTATCATTTGTTTTATTTGTTAGTGTTTTTGTAATACCCGAAGATGTACGGTATATTGCTGTACGATTTTCATGTGGTGCACTTGTGGTATTTTGGGCGTGGAATACCACACCCACCACCAGTTACCCAGCAAACTTATTACATTCTGATGAAACCAGATATGCTTACATTGATGCCATATAGGAGAAAATTGGTATACTTTTCAGCTTGGTTGCCCCCCCCCCCCCCCCCGGCATGGCCGTATGTAGGATTTTAAAAGTGGGGATGCAGCAGAATGGTTAGGTGCCAAGGCCTCCACGCAAGTGATATAAGAAAGTTTGGATCAGGTCAAACGAACCCATTGGCGTGTGGCCGTATGGAAGCCCTTTAAACCGACCGACTGTTCAGTGCCTTTAGAGCATATCTGTGTGTTATCATAATCAAGTGTTTTATTTTATAATTGAAAGATTGTCAAATTAATTGTGTTGGGATGGGGGTATTTTCTGGGGATGTAATGTACCCCTGCACCTCCGCTAGGCACGGCCTTGCCCCCGGGCTACTGGTCTATAATACCCAGTATTTACTGTAGATTGTGAGACGAGCGGAGACGGGCTTATGGATTCACCGGAGTTCAGTTGCTGCTTTGGCACAGGGCGGAATGGTTGTTTTAAAGGAGGAGTTCACCTTCCTGGAATAGTCTTTAATAGTGCATCGTGTTTATGTTCCTGTTTTATTGATGTTGTTGTTTTGTATTCTTATTTCTGATGTAAATAATTTATATACTTATACTTACGAAACTGATATTCCGTTATACACTGATTAAGCGAAAGAAAAAAATCACTTATCGTTTTTCTGAATACATTTTAAATAACTACGACCAGATGGTTGCATTTTCAACGACGTATTCTTTCGTTAAACGATCAATGTCGTTAAAATACAGATCTATATTTCATTTTTTTATACTATCGATGGCTTCCACGGAATTTTGAACTATAAAAACGAAACGAAATAGGATCTGCGTTTTAATAAAATTTGTAAGGGATCGATAAAGCCAGATGTATGTCACTTGACACCTTTTAAGAAGTATTTATGAAGGTTTTAAAATATACGGACATAGAGGGTGGTTCCGATTGATAAATACAGTTTTCAGACAATTCAAAATGGTGCTCATTATCAATTAGGTTTGCTATAAAGTATTATTGCGTGTTGCTTTTATAATCTAATTAGGAACAATAGAATGGCAATTTACTTATGGCGACTTGTTGGTAAGCCAAACATATTCATCTAAAAGGATATGTTGGATTCACCAAATTGAATTATATTTCTAGTTATATGAATGCCGGCTATTAATGCACTCCATGTCAACAGCAGATTCTTTTAGTTTTATCCAACCTGCTATTTCGTCGCTTGGTTGTGAAATATCAATGTAATCATATAATCATACCGTATAACATCACAAAATAATTGAAATGGGAATATTGTCTTATTTTATTAACAATTAACCAAAGAAAGTTAGCCATAGTGTTGGATTTATATATATATATATATATATATGTATATATATATATAGCCACACGCTAAACCAGCTGTACAACTGAGAACATCGCAATCCACCGGGTCGTTAATTTTTTCATTACATTCATTTCAAATCGCTTAAAATTTTGTTATTAAATATCAAAGGCATGCATGTTTTATATTTTTGTGTCGCGATCCAAGGTCCTGTACCTGGTTCTTCAGAATCATAAAATCATTGTTAAACAGAACAGTCGATGAGAGCAAGATAGATGGAAAGAGAGCAAGAGAGGGAGAAAGAGAGAGAGAGGGGGGAAGAGAGAGAGAGAGTAACGTCCATTCTACACAAGCTAGGCCATTTTGGTACTAACATGCATATGACACAATTTAATTTCAGTAATTTGCTTGCATGCAGTGGTCTTTAACCGGGAGAAAACCCACAAGGTTGGCAGATAACTCTACTCCTTGTCACATACAAGCGGCGACCAGGAGAAAGAAACCCCACGAGGTTAGACAGGCGATCTTACTTCTTATCACATACAAGCGGGGAATCGAAGCCACGATGCTTGACTCGGTAACAGACCTTATATGATGCAACGCGCACTCGTTACCCATTCGCCCCATCCCCAGATAAACACACAACAGTCAATGTAATTTTACCTGGATAGAGGAGAGAGAGAGAGAAATGGAGTTTAACGTCCACTCGACACAAACTAGGTCATTTCGGGACTAACATATGGTTTAATTTTATTTCAATAATTCGCTTGCGCGTAGGGGTCTTCAGCAGTGGGGGGAAACCGGAGTACCCAGAGAAAACCCACAAGGTTGGACAGGCGATCCTACTCCTTGCCACGTACAACCGGGGGTTTAAAACCAGGCCATTGACTCAATGGCAGGTCGTATGATACAGCGCACGCACGCTAACCATTCAGCCATGCCATCCACTCCCCCCCCCCTCCGGATAGAGGAAACTGTGCCATGAAATATTTGACCTAGACGTTGGCTTTATAATAAAAGATTTTAAGGATTGAAAAAAAAAGAAGAATATTATATACAAGATTACATTTTCTCTAGAATTTAATAAAATTTGAAATGAGTCACTGTGTTGGTGTTCTGGAAATCATGGCTAATTCCTGTACTCCACCTTCTAACCAATAAACATGCTGCTCGGTAAATGTTTCAATATTGTAAAATAAAATGTCAACCTGAGACAATATTATTGTCAAAAACACTTTCTCTTGGTAAAGGTGAACGGTAATCGACGACAGTTTTAACTAAACGATTCAAATTTAGAGAATTATTCGGGGAGGTACTGACGTTATTAACCTTTTGGCGGGAAAGAGCACGTGTCAAACAAATGAACATGTGGAATTTAACGGGGTGGGGTCTAATCTGAAAAAGGTCAACCGACCCATTTTATATCAAAACACTAGTAAAACAATAAATAAGCATAATAAAGAAGGCGAAACACAAATATAGGGTGTTCATTTTTTTCGCTTGTTCCGCTGTTCTATCGTAACCATTTTTATGCCCTCTGCCTCTCTATATCTGTACAAAACGTCTATTTTTAGCTTCTATATATATATATTTTAAAGTCAAGAATGAATAAAATATAGTTTGCATAGGGTGTTACTTAACGTTACCGACGAAATTAAATTACAATTGAAAGTCTGAAACATAGCAGCTCATCGATCCCTCTCGACGAGACTATTCTATAAACTGCGTCGTCGCTGTAATAAAGATGTTTTTTTATGCGCAATAACAAGTAATAGCCTGGAGAATTCTACGCGAAGATGTGTTTTGTTGCATCTCACTCTCACGGTTAATAAAAAAAATCCCTTAAAACTATGGTTTTCTTCGCTTGCCCGGCTGCACGCGACCGTGGATTATGGATTACTTGCCCGGATGTGTCATTATTCAGTATTATAGAGGGCGATATCGTCTTGTCAATGAAAAGATAAAGCAGTAGACGCAAGTTGCTGAAATGCTTTGCAGTTACATAAACTGTTAAAATGTACTTGGATTGTAAAACAGATATTTGAAAAAAAATGACAGTTGGATAATATTGTTTTGCAATTATTCTGCTAAAAGGTAGGTCATGTTTTCGCGCTTTTTCTTTTCTTTCGCCAGCAGGTGGTTGCCAGGCTATGTATCACTATCGAATAGCGCAGGCAGTTGTCAATAATACTGATACTGACAGAGACTGACTATAATAGTACATCGTGTTTTACTAAAATCACCTTTTCAGTAACAAACGAAGATACAAATAAACGTTAGACTGGCATACTCTGTCCCAAGAATAATAGGCCTAATTGTTGCACTTTATTATTTTCGGTATTTTGTTCTATTTACCAGAAGAAAGACAAACTTTTACATTTATGAAAAAATTGGTTTATACAATGACAGTGATCTGCGTTAAGAGACCTTTGAATTACTGCTAAATCGACGGAGGTACCGATTGATATATTATCGTCATGACTAGGCTATAAGTGAAATATATTCATAGTTAATAGATTGTACTTGTTACATATACCACATACTCAAATAACTAAAACACGAATCACGGCCATAGGTATTATATAGAATTATTGAATTGCTCTTTGATTATAAAAAAATCTGCAGTACACATGTTGAATGAGAAATTTCTATTTAATAAAGTTCCAAATGATTATAGTTGAAGCCTAGACTGGATGCCGCTGTCCTGGTAATTGTACTTTCAATAAAGATCCAATTGCAAAAACAAATTTCCCCTCAGAAATACAAATGTTGGATATGTATCACTTTTAGATGCTATTATTTTTGCTGTTAATGTTTTAGATATTGTATACAGCCAAGTTGATAATTGTTACTGCCATAGCCTATACAATATAATAAAAACCTCTGTGCCATTACATAAATTTATCAATACTCATTTTATGCAGGGACGGATCTAGGAATTTTGAAAGGGGGGGGCGCGCAAAATGAGAGCACTTACTGCGGAGACAGGGCACGCCGCTTTGAGAAGGGGGTACCCCAAGACAATTATCCATCATTTCCTTGCATCTGTAGTCATTCCAAGAGCTATTTGGCTGATATTTTCGTCTAAGTATTAAACGTTTGGAGAGGACAATATATGGATCTGAAAAAGGGCACTTTCAGCAGTAAAAAAGGCACTTTCGGCAGTAAAAAAGGGCACTGTCATGTATGTTAAATATATTGAATAGATTCTTCAAGTTGCTGTACATTTTTTATGGCACCAAAGAGCGACATATGCAGAATTTCCAAAAGGGGCATGGGGTACTAAAAGATTTTAGAATTGCTTAAAGTGGCATTGGTAAATTTGGTGACTGAAATGTTTTGTTTGTGACGTCCAACTCTACAGCATCATGAAAATAATAATAGTAATTACTAATAGTGCGTATATCGGCTTACTTATACATGTATTCTAGAAATAAATTGCAATATCTCAACCTGACAAATATATATTGATGATGCAGGGATAATAATGTACAAACTAGGCTAATAAATATGATTCTTATACCCTAGTATATTATCTATATGTAAATCTACATGATATTAATGAACCTGTCATAACAGTAATGAGGTTATTACTCTTGGGTTTCATCACTGAGTTATAAGGCTAGAATATGGCTTCTTATTGTCCATAGATATACATGCCCAGTTTATCAATAAGTAATAATAAGTCAGTGACAGTAATTATTTTGATAACGGTAAATGAGGATAACAAGAATTAAAGCCCATTCATTTACCTTCTTCGCACAATATCAACATTTTTATATCTTGTACTCAAATTGATTATTTAACATTTAATTATGGAGACAAAATTAAGATATGAAGGATAGATAATCTGGGGTTAATATACTACTCCCCCTCCCCAAGGAAAGTAAACGGTCGGTTTAAAATAAGGTGCAATCTGTCCCAAAATTATGTATGAGCGACTAAATGAGAAAACAATGCTAAAATAGAAGGGTTTGTTTTTAGAGTAGTACTAAATTTTACTCATGTTATAAGCATTTTCTGACCATCAGTATTTGGTAAAATTTTCCCCCAATGTCTAGGAAATGACATTTAAGGGACTCTAGAAGAAAGTTTGCACGTTGCTCTGCTCGTGGCATCGTCACTCGTACTAGGGGCCTGTTGATTAGTTGGTCTCATTTTTGCTAAACACATATTGAGACTTTGCAGCATTTTCACATAAGTGAATTAGAAATGTCACCTTTGTGCCAATGTGCCCCACAATCTAAGATTCTGAGTAACACTTTTAAAATGTGTTCCTTCACTTTTCTCTTTAGCACTAAAACACTGTATCAACTACTGCTCTAGCAGAATTTGTATTTAGTCTTTTGAGGGACTTTAATGGATTATTTACAAGATCTTCACATAGTTTGATAAATTGGAACCAATATTCTTTTGGTATTCTTCAGATTTAAAACTGGTTTGCAATTCTAAAACAAAGAGGAATGACCAATTATGTTTAAGCTACAATCAACCAGAATTTCTCTACATAATTTCAGTGGAGATTTGATTTGTACTTAGCTTAAACGATTCACATAGTAGTTTACAAGCCATAATACTCCATTCATTTTCTTTTTTTTGAAACATCAAGTAAAAGAACTAATTTCCTGCTCCTAATTCGATTCTACAGTAATATGGCTTTTCTGCATGAATTCAGCTCTGAGACAGAAGCTATCTGGAATACCATTACAGTGTTTGTGGGAGAAAACACAACTGTTATAGCATCTTCTGCTGAACAGAAAACAGAGCCATTGAACAGAAACACATTCCTATTTTACCAAATTAAACGCTTTAGAAAAGCAATAATTTGAATCGAAAATAAATACCAACATTTATTTTAGTTACTTGTTATATTTGCACAAAATTCCCACCATCATTTTCATCGTGAATGTAATTTTACATCATTCATAAAAGATGCTATTAGATGATGAATAGTCTCAAAAATCAAAGAATTTCATTCTTATTTCTGATAGTTACTTTAAGTTCCTGCTCCATTCATTCGTTAGACAATTCAATGTATTACAAGTGGCTATGTACAATGAAACGGTAAAACATTATTAAGATACCCTCTGCACTTATGGTGGTGTGAAATTAGTCTCAAGTGTATTGCGGCCTATTGATATGTTAGCTGCACGTATCACATGTCCATTTTGATATTACTTTTGGTTTCTGTGTTCCGTTAACTTCGCTTTGATGCTTTTTGTCTATGGAATGAGGTTTTGTACTCAACTTGTCAAGGTTATTGAGTAAATACAATTTACACATGTTCAGACAAAAAAATTGTTAGCAAAAATCAGGTTTTATCAACGAAATGATTCTAGTCATCTATCCCTGAAAAAAAAACTCTGATGCAATGACATGACTCACAAGATGCTTGAAATCTATATTTTTGCTTTAGAACATCTTACTTCTATTTCAGATTCTGTTTTTTTATTTGGCTGCTTGAGAAGAAAAGTAAGAATTTAACTTCCTTTCATTTCATTTCTATTACAAATTCTATAAACTTAACTACATTGGAACCCCTTGAGCCTTTCCTGCTGAAAGACCTGTCTATATAATGTTAATCACAGACATCCAAATAATTCTTATTATTGAAACTACATTTATAGCTACAGTTCTGTGATTACAGAAATATATATTTCTGTACACTTTGTGCTATTCCAGTTATATATCTTTGTACATTGTCCAGCAAAATTTGTGAAATTTCTAGACAGAATATTATTCAAGGCTGAATTAAAATATCGCAGAAGTAATAACATCTGAGATTCATTTTAAATGATAGTTTAAAGTTCTTAAAAGAAATGTGTTGTGTTCAGATTCATTGTTTTAAGAATGGCTCAAGTTAACTGGTAAATATAGTGTAGGCGATCTACTGCTCATGAATAGTATATATTGACCTTAATAATAGTTTCTTTGAACTTTAATAAAGATCAGAATATCATGAAACAACTCGATCTCATCCTTTGTCCATTTTGATGAACTCTTTTCCATCATATGTTTGTTATTTAGAAAAATCTACTGGGACTATAATAGTGTTTGACTTCTATGGTTTTTTTATTACTGCCTTAGAATATCATCAATGAAATCTCTTGATACATGTATGATGGGATACCTTATGGTTTCATCTCTTTTTGTTCCTTCACTTCAAAAGATCTTTCTTGTCGGCCATTATTTTACCCAGTTTTTGTAATTACGGTTGTATCTTAAAGATCCTCATGGCTATTGATCTTTTGATTAACAACCTTAAAAAGAAGCCATGTCCAGATCAGATACTTTAAGTTCTATTTTGTCCTCATTAATTATGAAACAGCAAAGGGGAATAAAGAAGATTAAAGTCAGCTTTATTAGGTAACAACAAAAAATACAAGCAACATAATGTTTGTACTTTGTTAATAAAGGATCAAGAAGAATAAGGACATGAAAATCCTATGGGTCTTTTATTACGTTCCCATGTTTCGCTGTATCTGAAGTAAACGTAAAAAGAGAGAGAAATAGGGTTTAACATCAACTCAATACAAACTAGATACTTTTGCAAATAGGGTTATTAAAGAAAACCAGAGGCCACAGAAAACTGATGAGGTTGGACAGGCAACCGTACCCCTTGTTATGTATAATCAATTGGGTGGATGGCATGCTACTGGACAAAATGACAGACCTTATGATCTAAACCACAGGAAATGTTAGAATTGGCATGTTGTTTGATTGATGCATAATCGATTTTGTCAAGTTAAATCCTTTTTTTCTGTTTAACTGACAAGTTAATTCCTTTTTTCTGACAAACATTCTTGAAATGTGATAAGGACCACCAGTGCTGAATTCTATATTAAGTTGTAAAATTATTATACATGTACATATACATTTAAAAGTATGTGCTTGTAATGTAAGTTAAAACATTTTTCCTGCCCTTGATATCCTATTTATATTAAGTGTTAACTTTTTAAGGGGATGATATATATTACATGACTGTTGAACGTGAACAAGCGGTTATTATATTTTATTACGATACCAGTGTAACTTAACTTTTGATGTTGGTGAACCATTATGTACAAGCAATGGGCCAATCATAGATTATTTATACTAGACGAAATATTGGACTCGTGTGACAATTTCATTCAAATGCATGCTCAGGATAGTATCTGTATTTGAAGCTATTTAATGTTTTAGTTGAGAGCAAGCTGCAAGACATTGTGTAATATTTTGATATAATCCTCTGACTAACATCCTTGGGCAGTATCGGGGGGGGGGGGGAGAGAGAGAGAACACAAACTAGGCCATTTCGGGACAAACATGGTTTAATTTCATTTCAATTATTTGCATGCGTGTAGAGGTCTTTAGCAGTGGGAGGAAACCAGAGTACCCTGAGGAAACCCACGAGGTTGGACAGGTGACCCTACTCCTTGCCACGTACAACCAGGGATTCGAAACCATCCTAGTAGACTCAATGGCAGGCAGTTTCAATATGTTGCTTAATGACTTACTCTCAACCATTAAACAACAGATATTCTGAACCTTCTCAAATCATTATTTACAAAGTATTGGCATTCTCAATGTCGTTTTGTGACAAGGAAGTAATCGTCTGCAATGGAAGATACAAAGCTTGATTTGTTGTCTCATTAAGTTGGGAGGTTTGAGATTAACTCTATTAAGAGAGTTATCCATCTGATTTTTTATATGTTATTCATTTTCTAGTATTGAAATGATTTCAACCATGCTAACCAAAAGGTACAGATCATTAGTCTTTAATTAATAACAAATTAACACCTTGTTGAAATGTTATGAGGGTACCACCATCATACAATAAATCTAATAATTATTCATTTACAGTTACATATGAACATGTATTAACTAATGTACCAGGCCCACAAGGTTATTTATAAACATTGACCAACAGTTACCCAGGTGACACCAAAGCCAGCATCTTTATTTGTTAAAGTGATCCTACATCAGTATAAAAACGACTTCTCTGTTTAAAAAGCTCAATTTGTATGTATGCCTATGTAATTTAGAGGTGATGATGGCAGATTTCCCTAACCGAAAGCTGGCAAACCCCCTCCTGCAAAAATTCCTGGATCTGCACCAGGTTAAATCCTATTCATTCCTAAACAGGTGGAGGATCACCTTTAAAACAATATACATCATGTATCAAACTGCTTTTAAATTACCAATGTAAAAAAGAGTTCAGAATTTACATTAAAATGGATTAGGATCATTTGTTGAAAAACCTGAAGAATAATATAAGTAGAATTCGAAGTAATTGTAGACATTATCTGCTGAACAGATGATGAAAAAAGCATTCAGTTGTTTTGTGGATTTATGTAGGCAGTATTAATAAAATTTTACAAAACCGTTTTTTTTCCAAAATAGTTGTTTCTGCATTTAAGAAGAAATATCTGCAACTCATTTAAATTCTGATTTTCTTTGACATGTTTTTTGATGTCTTGTTTAAGAGGAAACATTTTGCAACTTTTTTAATAGTCTGAAATTTATTTGAAAATTATTTTTTTAATATCTTGTTTTCCATAGTTCATATATATTTACTGTTAAAAGTTATACTGACAAATTAATAATCATGTTTCCTATCAAGGCAGCTGTATTAATAGTTTTTAAGTGGGGTTCAGATGCATGTATAAACAATCATCCTTAACTTTCGATTTAATTTTGTTGTTCAAAAAAGGGTCATAGAAACTGTCATTCAGATTGCGGAAGAAATTTTACAAGAAATTAAAATCATTTAATACTTTGTCAAAGTTAATGAAAATCTATTTTTGTTCAACCATGTTTGAGGTTTTTTTTTTCTTGGAACAAAAGCTTATTTGTTCTGTCAATTACATTCTGAGTTGTTTTTGTATTTTATTCTCAAGATATTTAATCAGGCACAAAAAACAAAACAAAACCGATTTAGCAAAGCTTATCTGTAACACATGTATAAAGAACATGTCACACATTAGATTTGTTAATTTATCTTTTGCGTATTCCATTTTTTTTCTTCTCTTCTAAGATCTAATGTCAGAATTAACCCTGGGACAGAAAGCAATTTAAATATTGTTTAGTTATGAGTTAAAAAGTAGACATCTGCTCATGAAATATGTATAAGGAATCTATATAAACACATCATAATCTCAGTATAATGACAAAATATCAATCTGAGTTTCAAAAATTGTAGAGAATTTACCAAAGCCATTATATTTCCATTAAGATGTGAGTTATGGAACTTGTTTTATCGCTGTTTATAATTGATTGTCAAATAAAAGGTCGTTTATTGCTGGCATCCTGTTAATATTCTGCTAACCTTTATTGTCTTGTAGGTTAATAGACCATCTAGGATCAGTTGGATGATTTCAACATGCGACTGGCATCAAACTTTTATATACTCTGATTTCTATCGCACATGGTTGCATTCACACAAATCTCATTAAGACAGGACTTTCAAAAGAAAATAACAGTTAATGAATGGTAATGATAGCAAAAGAGCTATTTGTGTAAGGCATATACTTCATATCTTTTTAATGAAGATGCAACAATCAGTATTGTAAGTTGTATTCTGATGGCCTACCTAGATGTACATGATAGAAGAGAAATGAAATGGGGAGGATCTTGTTTTCCTGCGCCAACCAGTCTAATGACCAGATGTATGTGCTATGCGGGAAATTTTGTCAGGACAAGGAAGCTATGGACTACGCTTATTTCCATTTCCAATTATCAGGAGATCTTGATCATGCTGCCTATGTCAAATAGAGCTTTTATTTAGGAAAATGTTTTCCTCTTTCTTGTCAAATTTAGGTGATTTGTTTTCAGTTCACAGTATTTCACACCTGTCTTTTATTTGTTTTAAGCACTGCTTTAGGCTTAATACAACAAGATCTTTTCAAAGTAAACTTTTACTTCATTATTTTGCTAAGGCCTGTGCACATCAAGGATTATTTGTCATACAGACAGTCTGGTTTGTTTTCTTTTTAGCAAAAAACGGTGCAGTGCACACCAAACTGATTTCTCTTCGCATATTTTTAGTTACGATTGCTGGATGGTTTCTCTGGCATTATCGTACCCAAGAATTCTCCCTGTTTACTCAAGAATTTACCAATACTATGATTGGTTTATATAACACTAAGCATTGCGGGCCTCAAAGGCTTAAAAATTATTATAAAGCATAGTCCTGGAAATAGATTTATTGCATCCAATGATTTGTCAGCAGTTGATACATATATAGCCAACATTTTACGGACATTCGGTCAGGATGCATGAAAACCCAGAAGGCTAGAGCAGGTGACACAACTCTTAGGAGCAAAAGACCAGATGGCAGATGTCATAATCTCGTGAGAAATACAGACTTCTGACAGATTGTGCAATTTGTCACTCTGAAAAATTATGGCTTAACTAAGGCTTTTTAATCAAATGGTGTTTCAAGAAACACTATAATAAGATCCTAAATTCTAGTTAAGTCATGAATTCATGCCTAATAGCATGAAATATGCATGTGGAGCATCCAAGCATATTATGTTTAGAAGCCATATTTTTCGTTATTTATTTCGTTAAACTACCACATATCACGCCAACTGTTATAAAGTATTCACAATAGATTGTATGTACCGGCAAGAAAGGTATAATTAATTAACACATCAGATGGCACCCTTGTTATTAACTGTAGAATTGGTATATGAAGCCGCCACATGAAAAGTTGTCAATCATTAAATTAACATTGACCAGATCTGATCACAAGGACTCGTGGGCCTAATAAATACACACATCGTTGTAAAGATGCTAATATTCACAGCTCTGGTGCGAAGCTTCTTGCTTAATGTAATTCCAGTATAAATTGAATTAAAAGATAGCTATTTAAGTAGCAAAGCAGTTACTGATAATTTAAAAATTTAATATTTTTAAATCATTGAATCAACATATTGTAAAATTTGTTTACATAATTTAGAAGAGTTGAGGACAATTTAAGTTTGATGGCTGCATTGTACAAAATGGATGACCATTGTTACTCATAATTGCTTTTAATGGGTCAACATTTGATATCTATACCATACACCTGAGAAATATTTTTGACTCGATATTGTTGAAGAATTCAATCTTAGATGAAACCATTAATTCATGGTAGGCAAACTCCTTCCCTGAATATTTTTTAAAATGTTCGGTTTTTAAAAGTTAAGTGAACACAGCACACAGCCATTTAATTGATCTGGTGGATTTGAATGATCAGATATCGTAACTTTATAGACTAGTAGATGTTAAAGGCCGATATATATAACCAAACTTGGACGCTATCCCTTTGGTTGGGATAATCTGACCAAAACCTTAATAGATAGTCTATTGATTTTTACGCATGCATCAATGTAATCTGGTTATAAGCACTATGTGTCGACAGAAAATCGTAGGCTGGTTGGAGAAGTGAGAGAAAAGCCTATTGTTGCTGTGTGTCTGCTAGGATGGTTGGAAATCTTCTAATTTAACATGTTTAACGTTCTAGTAAAATAAGACACTCTAGGGTGTAATGTGAAAATCAAGGATCAAGAATTTCAATTTTTCTTATCGATTTTCCTCGCATGCTGAGAATAAAACCGAAATTTGCTAGATTTAAGATAACTGAATCGTTTTTTTTTCCCACATGATTGATTTTTTGCCCCTACTATCAATAACTATTTTAATAGAACATTTATTAATGCACATGTATTGTGATAACTATTTGATCTGTTAATAGCATGTCTTTATTACACATTAGTTTTATATTTTGGATGGACAGCCTGAAAAAAAAAGATCTGTACACATTGGCATGCAGGTAAAAGAATTCGAATAAGTGAAGGTTGTAGCTCCGCTGTCTAGACATATGCCCAGCTTCCTCTGCACAGTTGCGCAGAAAATTAGGATGTTAAACCCGATTTCATTTGATTTGATTATTTTTACGAAGAGTAATACACTAAATCCCTGTGAGCCCCATCAAATATATTCAGAAATATTTGCTTAATAAATTAATGTAAAATTCTGCAGTGCTTTGGTACACATAGGGTTTAAGACTATGGTCTATTGTCCAGAGGGCAGGTGTGTAGCCGTGTGGTATTATGCCTGCATTCTAGATAACAGTTCTGTTTTACTGTTATTGATGCAAGTGCTATGGTTTCGAATCCAGGTTTGTATGTGCCAACAAATGTATATTTGCATACCTAACCTAGCGGGTTTTCTATAAAGATCAATTAACAGAAATATAAACATTCCTGATACCTGGTTTAAAGGGGAGTGTAATATTAGATACAGAGCTGACAGTTCTCGCTATAATAGTTAAAAAAAAAGATAATGAAAACAGAGTATGCTGAAAACTTCAGATAAATTGCTTCACTCTGAATTGAGATATTGGCGATTCTATTTTTTGCTAGCCTTGATTGTCATTTCTAACGTTGGTATGATAATACATGTAAATAGAGTCTTAATTATCAATTTTTACGTTGATTATGGTCTGGATAAGTTAAAGGAGCTAAATCAATCATTAATATTTGTGACCTAGAGTTATAGACTATAAGCTACTTTAATTAATGTCAAATTAATAATTTAGATAACATTTCAGCCCTACAAAAAGACCTGCGATAGGGAGATTTAGCTCTTGCATAATGTATGTTTAATGTTAAACACCATTTCTGGAATACACCACTATTCATCATGGTAGTTATTAAGTGCTTTTAAACAATTGATAATTGGATATTGGCGCTTTTTAAATACCCCCAAGAAATAATTACCGAAGACAGCTTGGACAGCATTCAAGTTCAGAATTGTATAAAACAAAGAACTTTGAAATAAACTTCTATAGAAAAGCATTTTGCGAAATATTTTCAAATTAATAAACTTCTTATCGGCCTGTCCATTACCTTGTGTAGCGATATATTTCAATGATTAATAATGTGATTTTCCTTCAAATTCTTTCTGCATCAGACCAGACCAGATGTCCGGTTAACACTTGAAATGCATATAAAGATACTAATCTGAAAAAATCATACTATTGAACATTAAGTCTTGCAACATCAAAATATTTACTTCATTTTATTAATTTCATTAATTATAAAATTTTATAGATAGCCATTTGACATTTATCTGCTTTAAAAAACACCTAATGGTGGAGATTATAAACTGTTAGTCTGTCCAGATTGGATTATTTTCTATAATTATGGTAGACTACAGATTTACCATCACGGAAATAACAAATTAATTGTATGCCATCACTGAATTTAAAGCAACTTCAAGATGGAGATTTATGAGCCACAGTGCCAGCAGAAGGATTAACTTCTAAAAGGAAAAAGATGACTAATCATTTATATAGAAGTGGATCAGGAAAAACATTTGAATTTGATTCCATATCTCAAAGACAACACACCATAGGAAATATTCATGACATTCTTGTAACCCCACATCCATTACAAGCATGGTTTTAAAGTGGAGGAGAACCTCATACGATCAGAGCTAGCCATCTAAAGGTAATTAATGTCTGAATGACTCGGTGTTTTTTCTTCTAGGTTTAGGTATTCCATGATGGATCAGATCAAACCACCTGAAGATATTCAGTGTCTTTATAACTTAGTGTTTTCCATCTTGGTTTCAAGCTGGTGGAAACGAATTGGACATGATCTGTAAATGACAATATTTATATTACAGGTGGTTTTGGACCTGTGCTGTTCATCCTGTATTTCTTCTTCTGGTAGGCAACAGTTCTTGAAAAAACCCTAGGGCTCTGCTAATTAACATGAAACTGAAACTTGTATGCTAGTTCCTTGGATAATTGTGCATTGAATAACAGACAGTGATTTTTGATGAAAAAATTCCAAGATGATGATGTCATGCTTGGTTTCTGGTCCAGTTAGTTTTTTTTGTCCTTGTTTAACTCCAGATTCAGTTACTTGATGGAAGCTGATCTGTTGTTTTGCTCGTTACTAGAAAGGTAGAAAGTTGTCCTGTACTTTAGTTATGGCCAATGGTGTTATATACGGCTGAACTTGGATTAAAATAGAAATCCTATTACTTAATGCCTAAAGGAAGGTTGACTATTGAATTTTCCAGCTGCAGCGATAATTAAATTTGTGTATGTTATTCGTTGGGAGAGGATGGTAGAGTCAAGAGGAGATTATTAGATTAAGTATATAGCCTACATTGTTATGGATTGATTAGTAACACCTTCAGGTAACAGATTATACACACGCCTTGTATAAATATCATCACATAGAGAAAATACAATTACATGTCGGTATTACGTGTATCAAAGATAGATATATCAACAAATTGCAGAGACTTGCCTTAAAACATTCTTAGAAACTAGAATAACTTTGCATATGTTACAACAATAATTTAATAACAAAAATGTATTTTGGGCAATGCCCGATACCCAAACTCGTTGACTTATGAGGTACAAACGAGCATTGTAAATTGCGATAAATGATTGAGACTTTATGTCTCTACACAAATTATCTCTTGATTAACTACTATTTGAGCTTTTATATCAATGCATTTTAATAGGACGAAAACTGATGTCCACTTAAGTCTCTACACAAATTATCTCTTGATTAACTATTATTTGAGATTTTATATCAATGCATTTGGATTGGACGAAAACTAATGTCCACTTATGTACACTCTTGACAATTGGAATTTTGTGAAATATAGGCATAAAGTTTATCTTTAAATAACATCTTTGACAAATTAAGGGGGGTTGGATGGCATGCTGTGTCATAAAGCCTGTCATTAAGTCAACTGGTATGGTTTCGAGTCCCCAGTTGTACGTGACAAGGAGTAGGTCACCTGTCCAACCTCCTGGGTTTTCTCCGGGTCGGCCGGTTTCCTCCAACTGCTAAAGACCCCTACGCGCAAGCGAAATATTGAAATAAAATTAAAACATATGTTAGTCCCGAAATGACCTAGTTTGTATCGAGTGTACGTTAAATCCCATTCCTCTCTCTCTCTCTCTCTCTTGACAAATTAAACATAGTTCATGGAACAAAATTTCTTTCTATATATATATTCACAGACATGAACATATTCCATGAACATATTCTGCCTCATGAAACTAATGCCAGACTTAAAGTATGTGACAATGTCTTCAGATGAATGAACATTGCTATTGGTACTATATACATGTACAGGACGATATGTATACTATATATGCACTGTATATATCTTTCACCTGTTCTTATAAATTTTATATTTAACTAAAGGCAGGTGCTTATGTTCACACCTAGCAATTATCTTGGGCGTTCAAAAAAATACTGTTAACTTTATACATTGTATTTTATGCCTTTTTACCTTTCAATTACCTATTTTTTGTTAAAGTTAATTATATTGAAACTATGTATATATACATTATAATATAATAGACTATAATATAATAGGCTATCATGTTTTAACTACATTTATGTGTATATAAAATGACTTTCCACGTGGATTGATATTGTTCCAAAATTACATTTTCAAACAACCAGATAATGAAGGGTTCAGCTGGTTGATTTTTAGGACTGTACATAAAAAAGTTTGGTTGAAATATGTCTCTTGAGTTGCAATCAGGAGTCGATTATTACAGTCAGAAACAAATTTTCTATAAAGAAGTGATGAAAGAGAAGAGAACGCAAACTGTAATTGCTCTCTGGGTAAAAATTTGCCATCCATATATCTGATTTCCTGTTATCTGTACCAGCATTAATATTACCCCTCATATTCTAGGCCGTGAAACAAGGATTTCCAAGTTTTTAACTAGGGTTTCAATCCGTCTAAATGACATGGGAGCCAGAGAGTCTTGGTGGGTATGGTGCTCACTAACTAATTAGAAAGTGTTCCCCTTGTCATTGGCGGACGAAGTGTCTGGCAAAAGAGGGAGCAAAAACAAGGTCTCTTGTATAACATTTGCAGCAGGTTAAGACCCCCCTGACTGTTTGTAATCTTGGGAAAGAGTTTGTAGTGCTGCTGTCTACATTCGCCCAGTTGGTAAGACATTACAATGCATTTTGTTTCCTGCATGACGGTCGAAAACAGCTGGTTCCAAATGTGAAGTGAAACACAATTTGTGCAAATCAAGACCATTTTGTAATTTCTATATCCGAATTGAAGTTGAAATCAAATAAATGAACAAACTGTCAAAATTGACATATATATGAGGTCCCAAAAGGGTTCACTGTATGTAAATATAGATTGCTCAGTGTTTCCATTTTGTCTGAATTCTTTGGTTGAAAGCTTCAATTATAGTATAACTGTCAAATTAAGATGTCACAAAAAATATATATATCTTTTTCCAAGCTTGATTTTCCTTTATAGATACGCTTTCAATGTAGATTTATTTGCTTTTTTCTCCATTGATTTTTGTCTGGGAGTAACAAGAAGACAGTTAATATCACAATGGATGATTTATCATGGGAGCTTGTTTAACTTGGGGAGAATTTCAATAATACTAAAGTAGTAAAGACAAATCATGCCTGTATTCAAAGTTGCATTGGAACAAAGCCAAGTTTATAAGAAAAACATAACTTGAAAATGACAGAGATGTTTGTGAACTAGGGAAGCTTAGAATCTACAGTTTCTGTATGTTTGTCTTAAATTCTTGTCTCAAGATGTATTAAATATAAATGTAAAGCATCAAATGATAGAATAGAAATAGATTAAAGGAACAATCCCAGATATGTTTTAAAGAATAATCCTGGGTAATTTAGGGTTGAAAGAGAGAGAAATGAGTTAAATTTTAACTTGAAACAAACTAGGTTGTTTTGGGACTAACATTGTGGGAGGAAACCAGGAGCCAAGGAGAAAACCCATGAGGTTGGAACGGTGACCCTACTCCATGTCACGTACAAGTAGGGAAATGGAACCACTCCCATTTACTCAATTACGGACCTTACGATCGAAACCGTTCCTGTTAAACATTTTATTTCAAGGTTGCCCAGGGTTCCAAGAGACAAACATTTATTCAAGTACTGTCTAAAGTTATTATGGCCTGTGTAAGGTTATTATTTATTATCGTTATTCAAGTACTGTCTAAAGTTATTATGGCCTGTGTAGGTTGTTATTGATTATCTTGTGTGGGTAAATGTCCAGCCTGCAGTCATGCCAAAAATAAAACTTCAGCTGCATTTTGTCTCACCAGCACTTCCAGTTAAGTCAGTGGTGCATTTTCATTGCGTCATAGTGTATAATAAATCATTGTATTGTTGTGGGTAATACAGGTGGAGGATACTGATTAAAGAAGATTAGATCATTTATTATTTATGTAAGTATAGGATTACGATTAGAATCTTGTCTGACGGCAGAGGCGATTATCAAATATTAATGGGAACTGGTTTCTAATTGTATGCAAGGTGCAATAGAATTTTCATTATGATCCTTTTATTACATGTATTTGAAATAAATCCATCTAGATCATTTAATGACTGCTCTCAGATGTGGAATGATCTGATATGTTGTTGAGCCACCATCTTACACCTTTAGCTCAAGTTAACTACATGTAAATTTGCACATTAAACTCAGAAAACATTACAGCTTCAAGCACATGTAGATACTGCAGAACTAGTTAGTTATATGAACTTTCCAACTATTAATACTGCTATTTTCATGTTCGTTCTTGGGGTAATATCACACTTAATCCAGCATAAAAATATAATCAAATTGATTAAGCTTGTTTAACAATTTGGTAAGAAAACATAACCACACAATTACGAAGACTTGAATGTAATAAGATTAAAAAGGACCCATCAAAAAATTTTACCTAACACGTACAGGTGGCAATTTATTGTTTCTTTCGTCTGCAAAGGATGCTGGATGTTGAACAACTCTCAGTTCATCATATATTTTTTTAAAACTGAATAACCTTGAACCTCATTTAGTTGACTGATATTCAATTTAGAGATGTAGTTTGCGAAAGATTCAAAATCCTTTTTGTAACGATCAACAACTTTAGGGTATCATTGTTTTAGAAAGAGGAGGTGGATTCATAAATGCGCAATACTGCAGGTGGCCAGGAGCATTTTTCCTTATTTAGATTCAACAAAAACAAGGGCCTAAAGTGGTGTTTATACTAGTAGACAACTAAATCAACATAAGTTGCATGTAGAAAGCAACTTGGCCTGGGTGTTCTTTGATATTCCAATGTTGACTGACAAAATAAAGTCTGTATATTTACTGTTTATTCTTGAATATTGTGCCTTAAAAGAAGAAGAATAAAACATAAAACCTGTACAATAATTAGAGAATTCTGTATGGGGACTAAGTTTGTGTGTTTTCCCCAGATAATCATGTTTTCTTCCATCTCTGAAGACCCCTCGGCACAGACAATTTTATTAAAATAAAACTATATATTAGTCCAGAAATGACCAGGTAATTGTTACATGTAATTAGTGGGAATATTAATGCAAGATAAACGTTAGGTAGATATTTCAACCATTATAATGCTGGCACTCTTAAGCTTGACAATAAGGTTCTCTGACAATCTTAAACCTGGAAATAAAGCACCTGTCACAGACATTGTCAGACACAATCTCTTCAGTGCCTGACATTGTGGTGTCTGGAATATTGATTCTTGTTATATTTTACATAGATTTCATCATTTTCGAACCTTTATCTATTGATCCCTTAATTTGAGATTCTTTTGTGATTTGTTATTTTCAACACACAAATTCATGTTGAATTACTGATTTATAAAGAGATGTGAAACCTTTGATTGTTCTACAATCTCTTTCTATACTCCCAAGGGATGCCAAAGCTTTATAATATCTGTAAAAGCAATGTTGGATTTAAATTAAAATTTACACTTTGTTGTTTCTTGTTAAAAGTGTCTGTTAGATTTCATTTTCATGACTCAAGCATTTTCAATTGATCCAGTCAGAATTTTTAGCAGTTTCTGCTATTCATTCTAGATTTATTGACAATAGTTAATGCAGCTCACTTGATCTAGCCCAAAAAATGTTTCTGTGTAAAATCTATGGTTCATAATTTCATGCTAATCAAGTTTTCTTAATGGATAGATAAATATTTGATGTCAGATTATTGATGATATTTATTCTTATCATATCTTTCTCATATATTATGAATGGTTTTTATGATTCTATTCTATTAAATCAAGTTCCATCACCAATCGTGTGTCACCAGATCGTATAATCTTTTTGATGTGCCTGGTTGTATATTGTTGTCACCGCCAGATGCTGTGGTGGCTTAGTTTATCTTTTGATTGGCACAAAATTATACACTATAGTGCTTACTTTTATGAGAAATTAACTTTAATGGGGTTTAACTTAACATCCAACTTTTCTGTACTGATCAGGCTAATGTTCATGTGATGATCAAGCCTGTTGAATTTCATCAATTTCTGTTAATTACTTCTACAGTTATGACCCTTGTTTCAGTTTATTGAACCTTGTAAATGCTGTAATAACAAAAGTGATCATCCGATCTGTATGAAATTTATATTCATCACTTATATTAGTAAAGGTCAATGGATTTCAGCAATTTTCTGTCCTTGTTTCGATTTGTTGCACATTATGAAAACTTCAACGACAATATAGTAATCATCCGATAGAAAGATACCTATCGAATTTTAGCTATTTCCACAAATTTCTTCTGAAGATATGGCCCTTGTTTCACTTTGTAGGACTTTGTGAATGCTTGACTGAATTCGATTTGTATGAAACAGTCTTTTAATTTCCGTCAATCGCGTCTACAGTTTTGACTTAGTTGACAAATGTTATTATCCAATCTGTAGGATATTTTTATGCATTGTTTAAATTAGTATATAAATGAAAAACACTGTCAAATTTCTGTTAGTTACTTCCAGAGATAAGGGCCATGTTTCAGTTTGTACAACTATGTGAACCTTCAAACGACGGAAATTATAATCTGATCTGTATCAAAGTGTCTTATAAATACCACCCATTACCTACGAAAATATTAATATGCAACAACCTTTGTCGACAGCTCAGTCAATTTATCGACTGTGAATGTGTGTTTTGTTGCCAAGCAAGCCATTAGTGTCTTGTAAAAATACATTCCCAAGAAAGCATTTATAGAGTAGTTGATATAATATGTAAAGTAGAGACACCCAATATTGAAAAATTTTGGATTCGATATAAAACACCAATGGGGCAAGCACAGGCCAACATTATCAGGGTATCACTTACTGTCATCCCAGCGGGTTATTGTCTACCAACTTGACTTAATGAGTGGTTGTTGTTTCTTGATTGAATGGTTAAGTGGTTTGGGGAAAATTAAGGGGGCTTAAACATAAAACAGACCCTACAGACTGCAATTAAACGGCAGAAAAAAGTAAGAATATGTGACAACTCTTGTTGACTGCCCGGACGATTTAGCTGCTGTGGGCTTTTTTCGTTGCCTGGCAACCTATCTTTAAGTCTCCTGTAACCTTCTCAAAAACATTTCTTAGCTTTCCTCTTATGAATATGGACGTTTGAAGAAACAATTTCGGTCCGATCTTGCTAATAAGAAAAATAAATGGGCATGAGAGACTTGTTTACAAACATAGCTATCTTAATCGTGAGACCTAAAGAGTCATTTATTCAGGTGTGGAAAATTTGTTTTGTAACAACTTATAATAGATGTAGGTTCAGACGTGGGTTGTGGACTCTTATATGAAGCTTTGATGATAGTGTTAAGATGTTGGCTGTAATTTCATCATATTGGTGTAACTGCCCTAAAGGTGTAGATCAGCCCTACTTGACATTTTCCGTAACTTTCAGATATAGTTATGCTATGACATTTCCCTCCCTTCATCTGCTTACTTTTATGTCCAGGCTGTCTTAGCACAATTAGATAACTGAAATAACCAATTAATTTTACGCTTCCACTCAAAAGTACACATGTACGGATAGCATTTTATAGATATTCACTTTCTCCTTTACATTAGAAAGAGCGAAACTTTGTTTATTTTTAGCTTTTAAATTATTTGCATCACGATGTTACAGTGGGTTGCTGATATGAACAACATCCTCCAAAAAGACGAAATACCTTTAAAAAACCAGTTAAATTGGTAAAGATACAGCTGTGACACTTTCAAGAATAGTCGAAAAAGGCGTTCAACATGTATTTATTTCTTTAAAGGAATTCAAATGACGTTCATAGGATTTGGAAGACTTTTTAAGTATTTGTAACGACATACGTCCGATTTATAGGTATAAAAGAAAATTCAGATTGTCATGCAGTCAATTCAATTATAATGTCACTCTCACAGGGCACTAATTGTCTTTGACAAAAACAGTAATTGAAAGAGGATTTCTTTTTTATTTTCATTTTTCATTGAGATATGACGTGACAACTCTTTTCACCGTTCAACTGTTAATAAAGAATCAATTATTAATCTAGTAATTTCCTAGTTTCAATGTAATATTGGCCCAATAGGAGTGGTTATTTAATGCTTTTGTTAGAATTCTCCCATCAAAAAGGGTATTTGTAGCATTATTTTTCGGGTTATGCCTGGTTATGCATGTGGAATTCACATTTAATTATGTGGTGTATATTTCTCAATTTTCTTTAATGTGAATATCAAATCATATCCACAAATATGTACCTGTATTTATGTTTTTATTTCTTTTCAGGACAAAATATGAACATTGGTTTTGTACTAAAACAGATTTAAGAAAATTGTAACAACTCATGTGTTTAAAAGGTAAGCTCTTTTAGCTATAAGTAGAGATATGTATATCATGCGTTATGAAGGTCATGCTTACTGTAAATTTAGAACACTGGATACCACTTCAGAGTAATCAGTGATTTTTCACAGAGTTGTTACCTTGTCACCAAAATTTTTGACGCGCCTTTCAGTTGTATGTTAAGTTATTGCCCTTGACAGTGAAAGCCACCCATCAATAAGCTACTCATATTTGGTGGCTGGCAGCACTATATTACCCTTGTCGTCAATACATTTTAATATTTCACAAGTAAGATTTTTCGTCTAGATTTGAAAATAGAAATCTTGTGCTTGCATTCTTCAACAAGTAATAAAGCGGCAACTTTATAAACACTTATGTATTTGAAAAGTAAGTTACTACACAAAGAGAAATGAAAATGAATGATGTTGGTATAACACGGCAAATGTTTGTTTTGAAAACATTGAATTGTTTGAGGCTTTTTACTGAAAGATTTTTTAGAGTAAGGGTGATAGTAAGAAATATCTTTATATTCATAAGAATGTAGATAGTACAAGTATATTAAGGATCAAACGTATTAAAGACATAATAGTATATTATAACATTATAGCTCAAAATTTCTTATCAAAAATGTAATGACACTTTGAATTTTCATAACCATTTCATGACAAGTAACTACTTTAGTATTGCAATTTATGTACGCCTTTGCGCCTGTCAATTTGTCCGTTTAGAAAGGGAAGTTATTTCTTTGTTCAGTGGAGAATTTATTATGATTGTCTTCACATGAAAGAGAACAGGTATGTCCTGTCTTGTTGATTTTATAGCTGGTTAAAGAGGCATTTAGTCTTGTCACATAAATTAGTGGGGGAGACTATTGTTGTACAGCTTTTGATGTTTTAATACATATATTTTATTTTATAAGTACTGCCAGTAAATTCATACATTTTAAATACAATCTTGTTTAGTTTGACTACTGATAGTAATTTCTTGTAAAATAGTGGTTCTTTTGTTAAAACACCAACTTTTCAACTACAGGGCAAGGATTTAGTTCCTCGTCAAGACTGATGAAAAGTTTACCGCATCAGGATAAAAAGTGTGCCAAGGAATATTATATGAAAAGTTTACCGCATCAGGATAAAAAATGTGCCCAGGAATATTATATTAGACTTTAATATATAAATGAAAGACTATTATTGTTGGTCAACTCTCTGATACATAGGTAACAGTAGGTTTTCCTGTATTTTTCTGTTTTCTCCTTCAGCAACAATCAACTTATTTACAATGGCATTTATTAACTCTGTAATCCAGGTATCATTTAACTGTGTGTATTTCATATTTATTCCATTTGAAATCTTGTTTAAAATCACCCAAATTCATCTAATTTGTACTTGGGTCAAGTTTAAAATTGACCATTCAATTTTGATAATGAGTGTCCAATTTACAAGCGTTTAATTTCTTGATCACTGTTAAGTTATAAACAATCCAATTGATTTCTGATGTATTTTTGAACAGTGGTCAGGAAATTTAATACTTGTAAATTGGACACCCATATCAAAATTAATCAGTCAATTTTAAACTGAATACAGGTACAAATTAGATGATATGGGGTGATTTTAAGTGATTGTTACAAATTTTTAAACAAAGATTTGCTATTAAACATGTGTGAAAGAAATTAGTGCTAGATACCCAAGATTATATTATACCCGGTTACAGTGTAAGTTACTGTTCCTTTTGAGTTTCAATACAATTTTCTTAATGAGAAAATCAGTAAATAAATACTGGTAAATCGTAGAAAGGTCTCTCTTATCATATGTGATTGCAAGCGTAAAATATTTTATCTTATCTAAATCTTGTAGATATGATCTTTATTGTCAATAATATTTATATTGTTTGTGGTAGATTAGTAGTATGCATTATCTCACAATTGCTGTCAATATTCGAGTTGACATTTAACCCCCTTTTTTATTGATACAAGATTTTATATTGACTTAATAAATGGGACTGTTTTCGTACATTGTATCTGCAAATGTGTGATTCTCCTTGTTCAGAATTTTGAACGCAATATTTCAAAACGGAGAAAGCAATTTGTTCAAGACGTAGTTACTAGTTTTTCTTGTTAATCAAGTTTTTCAGTTTTATAATATACATAATAGGACAGCTATTTCCTGTACAAATTTGAAAAATGTCAATGGTGACAAGAACATTGGTTTATTGTCATTATAAATGGGATTCCAAACGGTGAGGATGATAAGAAACTAAGCTCATTTCATTGTCAATAAAATGTTTCATCTCATATACTTGTATATCACAAAGCAGAATATTAACACTTAATTACACCTTTGATAACTTGTATACAAAGACATACATTAATAAAAACATGATTGAATGAGTATATGCATACATATGTACATACATCTTGAATATACTTCATATAGTTTCTTAAATAAAGCTAACTGATCCATGGTGATTTGTTATAAAATATCCATAATTTATAAGCTTTTGTTGAAACTGTAGGTTGTTGATGTCAATGTGTTGCTGACTTTAATAGGTTGGTTTAGAGTACTGAATGCTATAGAACTTCCTTAAGAGGCAGTCAGCCATGCTATTTCTGCTTCATCAAGCAGAAATAAACGTTGAATTATCTTCAATGATGACAGAAATAGATAAAAGCCATTGAATAATTACACTAAGTATACCAATCAGATACAATTCTATAACAAGAATGGCCGTTAATAACGCAGAACCTTTAGTTAAAGTAGACTGACTGCCCTGGAAATCCACACATAATGGAAGAGATATCAGCCATTAAATTCAACCAAACAAATTCTCAGGCCGAATAAAATGGTAGCTGAGGATTCATAGGTCAAAATTCCTATTGTCAGGTGTCACATCCAGTTTTCACTGTCTGATAGGTATGGTAATGAAAAGTGATCTAAAGGCAGCAGTCTGTAATAAACTGTAAGTTGTTGCAATCCGTCCACAAAGGTTATCCAACAGTTAACAAGCAACTACTATCCGTATTATTATAAGGAGCTGTTAAGTGTCACTCCAAATTGTTATCCTTACCCTAAAATGGTTTACTTTTAATTAGAACCGAAGTGAAGTTATGAGGAATGTTTTTTTCTGAATTATATTTTTCTGAAATGAGATGTTTTATGTTTGTGTGATGGAGTAGCTGTCTTGTTTAAGTTTCTTGACAAGGTAAGTAAATATTACAGACTGCTCTGATATCACTTGTTTTCATGGGTCAAACATAAGATGTGACCTTTGTTATATAGTTAAAACCATTGTATCATTTCACATACATTTTACTTTTGAAGCTTGGTTTGTAAGTAAATTACTATTCTACATAAAGATGCATTATGGGAGATTAGATAACGAGTTGGCAGTTCTCACTATAATAGTTAAAAACTGCATAATGTAAAGGCAATTTGCTGAAAATTTCAATCAAATTGATCCACTATGAACCGAGAACTAAGCGAATACAAGTTCCGCTTAGCCTCGGTCATCATTACTGAAGTCGGTAGGACAAAACTAATAGTCTCAATAATCCATTTAATCGTTTACCACGAAGGAAAGTTTTGAGTGTTAATCAGACTACAATCAAACAAATATCGCAGGCTAGCCTGGACATCGAGAGTTGATTATGGTCTGTATAAGTTAATTAATGTCTAATTGATAGTTTTAATAACATTTCAGGCCTAAAGAAAGACCTATAGGCCGATTTTGCTCTTGCATAATGTATGTTTAATAAATGATATTGAGTGGTTCTCATCTGACATTTTGGGGTGAATTTTAAAATACATTTTAATTCTTTGGTTCTGATTATAACACTAGGCTGATCTTTGTGAGGCTATTTCGGTTTTACACCCTTTCTTAAGGAATTAGAAGAAGTGTGGGTGTCTTTTTTTACATATAGTTTTGAAATATTGAAATACATTTTAATTCTGTTTATCTGACTATGATATTAAGTTGATCTTTGTGAGGACATTTCTGTTTTACATCCATTCCTAATGAATTAAAAAAAAGATTTATTATTTGAGTAGGCATATTTTATATGTATTTATAGATTTCACAATATTAATGTTCGTAATGTCAAAGATTGTTTAAAAGAGTTACAAGTAAAAATGATTTATTTTGTTATTGAGTTATTTTAAAACCATCAAATTAAAATGCAAATCTTTAATATGTTAGAAAACTGAATAGCTATGGAAAGACATTTTAGAAACAAGAACACTGCTCAAAGTGTGAACATTTAGCCTGAATGTTAAAGTTAATCCAAAGAAATTAGGTACATGAATAAATATCTTGTGTGAAGGGTTACTAAAAAGGAGTTACATACCCACAAACAGCATTGCTTTAATATTGTTGATGGCAGTTATAGACCATTCCTGTTTAAAATTACACATTAAATTCCTTTAACATTTAAAAATGTATGATTAGCGGAGCATTTCCTTTGCTTAAATTTGAACCCTCACATTGGCTAATCTTTATACATTATTTATAAGAAATGATGAATGAAATTTTCAAAGATGTCGATAATTACATGTGAGTTGCATTTATCTTCTGCTGATAGTATTGATTCAAAGTATTGACACCTTTTTAAAAGCTGCTGTAATAACTCAGAGTTTTCTTGTCTCTGTAACAAACAAAAAGCTGATTATAAACATTAAATCATTCAGAAGTTGTAAATGGTCAAGATAATGTAGAGAGAATCCATTTAAGATATTATGCAAATTTAATTTCATGGGAAGCACAGTGGCTCAGGGAGTATAGTGATGTCTCACTGACC
Source organism: Patella depressa (assembly GCA_948474765.1). Lineage (NCBI taxonomy): Eukaryota > Metazoa > Mollusca > Gastropoda > Patellidae > Patella > Patella depressa. The sequence goes on from OX419719.1 coordinate 56,483,583, forward strand.
AGGAGGTCCAAGGTTAAATCTTCAGTTCCTCAGGATCTTTCCTTTAGGTTTCTTTTTCTCAGTGTCCTGTCACTCAGATCGGACACAGAGAACTCCTGTGTATACGCTGACAATTACAAATGGAAATATGACATAGCCGCCATGGTGCTGCTGTCAGGGCAAAAATTCTGTCATAATAAGAGCACACTGCATTGTGTACACCCGTGTTTATTAGCCCAGTTGATGCCTAAATTTAGGATGCTAAACCCAATTTTATACAGTGCTATTACCGGTATACTCAATCTGAATGTTATGAAAGCTATATTTCTAGAAATCTGTTATATTTTATGGATCTTTTAATACCCTGATGGTGATAAAGGAACCCAATGAGTTATAGATTAAAACTGCAGTTTTGATAGAGATTTATTATAACATCTACCTGTACATGGCATTTATTTTCTGACAAAGATGCCATTTTTTACACCAGTATCTGTTTGAATTATGGGGACATTATACTTCCTGATGCATGCATAGATCAGATTTGCATTGTTACCATTTTGTGAACATGACAATATCATCATTTTATTTTGAATTATATGGAGAAATATGTCATTCTGCAATATGTAATTTCAGATTTGTCATTTTAATATGACTTTTCTCAATTTAAAAGTCTGCGGTGTCTTTTTTTTTTTGTATAAAACATTATGTAAAAAAGCTTTACAAAATGTCATACAGCAGTGTTTTAGAAGAGACAGAGCTCAATATTTGTTGATCTTTCTCAAGTCATCTAACACTGTCAGGAATAATGTCTGCATGCAAGCCAAGAAAAGCATCGCAATATGATGATGAATAACATTTGAATGACATACAAACAAGTCTGGCTGAGGAACTTGACTCTTTAACTAGAATGTCTTTATTTCAGCATGAAAAGAAATAAATTTTCGGTATGTATTGATGAAACCTTAAACTCGATGTTTTTCCTTGAAATAACTATATTAATGTTAAACCCTACCCTAATTTCACCGTTGTGGGAAGCTTCATTTCTGGATTATCAGAACAGTCTAATTTAAGAACCTGTCTTCATTAGTACAGAATCCCTGGTTGTACGTGACAAGGAGCAGTGTCGCCTGTCCAACCTCTTGGGTTTTCTCCAGGTTTCCTCCCTCTGCTAAAGACCCCTACGCTCAAGCGAATTATTGAAATAAAATTAAACCATAATATGTTAGTTCCGAAATGACCTAGTTTGTGTTGAGTGAATCTTAAACCCCATTTATCTCTCTCATTAGTACAGTTGGTGCAAGAAGTAGGATCCCTGTTTCATTTCTTTTCTATTAATATAATACATCCTGCATGATGTTAATCCAGATTATTTTTTCTGATTTATATAAGCTGGTCACATAGTTTTTAAACTGAACCATTTTGTACATGTATCTGTTATTATCAAAGTTACATCATTGTCAAGAGATTATCTAATCTATAGTTTATCTTCCAATAATACAATGCCATTAATACTACTTAGGTCTTATTTGTGTGATATTTTATTAAGTGCACCTGCCTGTGTAAAGATATGTACTCATCACCTTTTGTATATGAGTTAAAACTTATTGATATTTTTGTAGGTCAATGATTTGTAATTATGTGCTATAACCTGTACTTATTGCCAGTAACTACATTCATTATAACCTCGTTTCGGTACACTGTTTACAATTAATTGTAAGGGAATTGTACTTATTTAATGAATTCCATTGAAATCCTAGAAATCAATAAAAATATTTCCGTGTCTCCACTTGTTATCAATTCACATATTATTGATGATTGTCAAGCGATAATTGAATAATAACGGAAAACATAGAATCTATTGTAGCGCTGATTGTTAATGTAATAATCTCAGGATAAGACTTAAACGACTAAATCATATAACATCAATTGTCACTTAGTCGCTAACCAAAGCATTCATTTAATCTTTAATTAGATTGAAAAATTGCTCACGTTGCTTCAAACAACCTCTTTTTTTATGTGTTCACTTTTTATGCCACAGCTAGTATGGTTAATTTTTCATCACATCTTTCATGGGAGCCGTTGATGCATAAAAGAACTGTAACTGTAACTAGGCAATCGTTAGGTTAATGGATCTCAAACAGATCTCTAGAATTCGCTTTTTTAATCATGGTTACTCAACCAAATCAGTTCTTTGAACCCTGGAGCATTAATTTGGTGGAATTGGAATGGGTTTTTTTTCATGGAAGTCTTGTAATGCCAATTTGACAAAAGAGTTAATTTGATTATTTGGAATGATTGTCATAATGGTTTTTGTGGTGATCTTTGAGGGAGGTTTGGTGACAGCATTGTCTCTGGAATTGCACTGTGTATCGGACGCCACAACTTTGTATGGTGATGATTTTTCATGAGAGTTTTTCTCCATAAAAATGATTAAAGATATAAGATAGGGTGCTCAAAACTATAGCAGGCACTGGATTCCCAACTGGAATACCCTGCGGATTCCACTTGTGAGGGGTACTCTTTTAGAAGTACACAAAATATACATATTGGAGCAAATGTGCATATAAAAGAATCCTTGACAAATAGAATATGATAGAGAGTAGGCATAAATGGACGCTGTCCTTGCCAAATTCATCTCTCTTTAATAGCACATGTGATCATAGAAATATTTTGTTTAACCATATACCAGTCTCAAAATGACCAAAGGTTTATCATGACAAGACCTTAAACCAAACCCCATACCCATTGAATAATTTGCAGACAGAAGAATAACAATCATATGATGATTACCTTTTACACAATTCATCCTTTTTCCAAATAGGTCATATGTATTTGTTGGGAGACCATTTAACAAACCCCTGGTTCTTGGATTTGGACAAACACCTGTTTCTGGGCACTATTTCCCTCATACCTTAGAAATATGGGTGGTTAAACCCCATTTCATTTCATTTTTGTCAACTCGTGTCACATTTTACTGAAAAAATTAAAGAGAACAAGTTCATTTTGAAGATTCACAGACAATATAAATCATTGTATTGCATATAGATAATAATAGTGAACAATAAAGTAATCCATAAATATCATAAAGTTCAGTTTATTTCCGACATTAAAATTATTGATTTAATAATAACATGTTTTTCCAGGTGTTTGGCCAAGAAAATGATTATTTGTTCTTTGGATATTAAGTATAATTGGGTATTAAACTGTGCTAACATTGTGATAAAATCACCATTTATATTACACCAGTACGCCATATGATAATAACTAACTATATGGTATGTAGATATTCCCTCTGCTAATCTTACAGCTAAATGGGCTGGCACGTTTCTTTTCATATTGTCCTTTATTGATTAATAGTTTGAACCGTGGGGCAATCACGGATATTAATATGAGCTCGATGTAATGGGTTTTTATTGTGTATTTATTTGAATAAACCACATAAACTAACTAATCAAAGCCGATATTACCATAAATGAGTGATAATTTGCTCAGAGCATTTAACAACGGATCTGCAGACATTTAATTCGCAAGTTTATCCAAACCCATCTTACGGTGATCGTTATTTATTAACCTGGCAATATTTTAGACTTTTATTGCACATTATTAACAAAAAAATGTGACGACAAAATATCCCAAATGAGAATTTATGATCTTATTATAATTGATCGTTATTTAGTGAGAAAGAATATATTGATCAAAAGATCAATGCTAATTATTTACTGTGCTGAGGAACATAATAGAAAGTAATACTGTCGATAAGAAAAAATCACATATATATTTTATATAGAATAAATAATATCGAATTGACCTACTCCGCCCTTTGTATTTGTATATATATATTATAGACAATACATAGTATGATGTATGCAAAAAATGATATATGAATTGTTACTAAATCGTATGTATACTATTTATTGTTATAATCACTTGTAATGATATCAATAAATCTATAATTAATAAAGCAATAATTATATCTACTGTAAATATAGAAGTACTTATACTTTATCTACTTTTATCTATATATAGATATTTAAAGATATATTCCTTTATTTGAAAATATATTGGAGTTATTACCTTTGCCAAAAAACCTGTGATGAAACTGAACTTGTAAATTTGGGGTTACGGACGAGTAAATGTGGAATTACATCCTCTAATAAAGATTACAACATATATTTACTGCACAGACAGTTGGCTGCCATTGGGAATATATTGTACAGCAGGAGTCTTCATTAAAGTATGGTATTTTAAAGGACCTCCTGGAATTTCCTATTCTTGACAAGCCATACGGTTCCATCATAGTGCAGCCTTTGGGCAAAAATGATATTTTGAGAACAATAATGTAGTATTGATAATATTGTAAATATCAAATGATGAAAATATTAATCTCATCCTGGGGTAACAGAACCTTCAATTCTGTCTTTTTTTCTTTACATGCATCGGTTCATAAGTAGGAAGATTTCCAGCACTGAAAGATATTTCTTTTAAAAAATTAATGGGAATCTGAACAATAAGTCTATGTATTAGTCTTTAATGTTTGCTAATGTTTGTCTTGAACTAATGATGATTGATGAAGAAAGCAAATTCCTTGCAAAGTAAAGAAAATGGAATAAATTAAACTGAAATGGGAATGCATACAATCTTCAACAATAGAGAACAACGTCTTCTGCATGCATAAATGATGTTTAATAGATAAATTATCTTTCTTTCCGTAGCTATTGTTTAAAGTTGTGTTGTGTTAACATGTGAGTGTTTTATTTATATGGGTACAGTAAGGACATTGTTTCAGAGTTCAGAATATTTGATTTGTACATTTAAGTTCGCCTCTTTTCTAACATGACTGTGTGTCTGCTGTATGTGCCATGATGGTTTTTTTACAGAGAAATGTTGACAAGAACTTAATTGTCTTGAGTATCTTTTCATACACTCAAAGAATTATCGCTCTCTTTTGGGTGGGGCAGCCTATATTCGATCCCTGCATTGGCAGAGAAAGTTCATCAGGATTTCCCGGGATGGTTCCTACTCGTCAGTCGTGTTGGGACCAAGGGCATGGCAATAGACAAGGTATAGTCGTTGGGCTTGGCAGTTTGAATTCGATATAAGAGTAGACTGTAGCGCCGCTGTGTGGGCAAGATTTCCCTCATGACACACTATGGTGTATGCCTGTCTTCATTAGCCCAGTCTGAGTAGAACATTAAACCCCATTTCAGTACTGTGGCAGATTAGCAAGCAGGGAATTATATATATTCTTGAATTTTTATATATGTTTATTCTTGAATTATAATTCTGAAGTAACAAGAGAATTTATAAGTTGTTTTGTGGCATCAGATTTTACTAATATTTCTGCAATTAGAATAGCAAACATTATTTACATTAAGTTCAGAGATTCCATATCTAATTAGATGCCAAACACTGAAACATGAATTTGTGATTCTACAGTAATTAGTTGTCAAGCATTGTATATCAAAACATTATTTTCATGACATTGCATACCCAGTTAGTTATAGAACATTGTAAATATTAATTATTAGAGAGTCCATACTTAGATGTAATTAGTTGTCAAGCATTGCACCAGGGAAAACAGTACATAAATTTAAATTATTTTAAGTATTGACAATGATTGTTTTGAACCAGTTATACTGAAGTCTGTTTTTTTTTTGTTACAGTTATTAAGTTATAAGATATAAGATGAATATATGTATCTATTTTGTTGTAGGATATGTATATCTTGTCAAAACTTATTTTATAGGTAATGTATGTAAAGTAATGTAAACAGATATGGCATGTATTGTTCACTTCATACAGGGTTTTATGTCAAGAATCTTCACCGACCCTTTTAATCAACAGATTTTCTGCTCAACTAGATACCCTTTTGTAGTGCTGGTCTGGTCACTACAAAATTGGAGAAAGATTTTAGTAGTGGGGTTATGTGTGGTGTGATTAACCTTTTGACACTGGAGATTGATATTTGCCGACACTATCTGTTTAAGGTCTAGTCAACAACACACCAGCCATTGTCACAGTAAATACCGAGGATATACTATACTTACCTTTTCTTAACTTACATTCTAAAAGATACTTCAAAGTTCAACGAGCACCACTGGTTCGACAAAATCTGATTTATTTTTTTTGAGGAGTAATTTTTACTTCAAAGGTTTTCAGGTGTTCAAAATTGACACTATTAATATGCTTTTGAAGATTTTTTTTTTTGGTAGGTAAGATATAAATTAGATAATTTAGCAAAGAAAAAGACCACTCATTTACTAGTAAAATATGTGGATGATAAGCTCACTTTTTCTATCTGTAGATTTTCCTTTTGTTTTTTTTTTAAACTGAACTATGGTTTGCTCACTTTTAGAGTTAATTCGTGAAAATCGTTATAAGTTTGTAGTTCACGTGACATGTCCAATTATCTTTTAGTTTGCATAAAATGCAAAAAATTTAGTTGACTCTTTTTTCTCTCTACAAACTCCTGTTTAAACAGAAAACCAGAAATTAAGTTGTGTCTGGTATGAATGTTATTCACAAATAAGTCTGTCTGCTTTGCCTGATTTATATGCATGATAGTTCACATCCCTAACATGGTGACTTGACCACAGTCGAGAGCTGTATAATACCTTTTGGTTTTCTTCAATTAAATGTGACGAAAACAGGAAGTCGGGGAAAACTCAATGAGACAGATGAAGAAATTTTGCTCCTGGTGTCCAATATAACGACATCAATATTCTAAAACATGCGACATGTTGACTTCTTTTCACCCAAACTACTAGAAAGATTTTCTAAAACAAATTACCAGAATTGGTGGAATTTTTAACCAGAGCTTGATGTTTGCCTCTCAAATTTTGCATTGTTATTCAATACAGATCTTTCATAGTTTAGATTCTTGATGCCTACAAGTCTAACAGAATTCTTGTGAAATATGACAAGCTTGTTTAAAGGGACAATAACACTCTTGCTGGCTTGGCAGCTCTAGAAAATAAATAATACGTCTTATTCTAAGTACCAGATGTTTATGTGTCCTACCTGTTGTGTAAATTATCCATTACGTCATATTTTACTTGTCCAGAGGGTTCGAAAATATTTTAAAATCCAAGTCACATTTGAAAAGGTTTACGTTAACCTTTTCAAATCATGTAGTTGAATTTTTCCAATTTTTTAAATTAGGTCTGTTACGATGAAATTTGTATCATCAATTTATTTGAATATTGTAAAATAATACAATTTGTTGACCAGAATAAAGATTGGGACATATTATTCAATTACAACAAGAGTGTTATTGGGGCTTTAACACCTTTATTTCACAAAAAGTTCTTGCGATATAACCAAATCTAGGGAAATGTTTTAAACAAGAAACATGTAAAGATTTATTAATTCTTTTGTTAAATATCTTTGCTAAGAGAAAATATATATTTATTATATATCGATGAAGTGAAATGAATCGATTATGTTTTTTCTCTCCTCAAAGTGGGGTTTAATGTCTTACTTTTCAGCGCCAACTTGACTGAACATGCAGTATGCCATTATGCCATGCAGTATGCAATGAGGGATTTTTATCCAAACAGTAGCGCTATGGCTGACCTTCCAAAATACTAGAAAATGCACTTTACTAGACATTTCTGATTTCTTCCGCATGTATGACTCGCCAGTTTCTAACAAGTTTGTTTTGATTTATTTTGATTTGACTAAAATTTAAATGAGTCATAAATTGTATGCAAAACCTAACACAAATCTGACCAACCCTGGCTTTAATTTGAAATCAATGAATCTCTCAATTGTTTTAATGGTTTTCAAGGAGTTCAGCTAATACTCATGACATATACTATTCTTAATGTTATGTAATTAAATGTAGGTCATTACTTGGATGTGGGATTATAAGGATATTTTGAATGTGGTGTGATGCTGAGAGCTACTAAAATCTATATCATATTCCTATTGTACTTGTACATTAGTAACAAAAGCAATAGAAGTGTTATAATAATATGCACTTGACTTTTTCACATGTTGTAAAGGTGATGTCTTTTGTTAGTTGTATGGTTGATTTGATTTCTTTATTGTTACATTACCGTTGATTCATTCATTCCAAGTACAAAGCTCTCTTGGGATAATTTTTTCTTTTAAACCATTGTTGAACCCAATTTTCAATTATCGGTACTCAAATGTACCAATTAAAAACCAGGATGGGTATGAAATTCACGCCTACATAATCTTATACAGTTGCCCATGTGGGGTTTTTTTTAAAAAAAAAGAAAAGAATAAACTGATATATCTATTGGGATAAGTATGACATCATATTAGAAAGCTTACATGAATATGACAGAAGTCCTTTGTACTATGATGTTCTATTTTTTCTCTGTTTTTACTACTAATCTTTTATATTACTTGCACGTCAACAGTGATAGTAAGTTGTCAAGTGTATTACAGGATTCGTTTTTCGTGTATTATTCCAGACTTAGCACCTGATTTAATATATTATACTCTGGTGTATATATCTTAAACTGGTAATTGGATAAAAAAAATACAATATCCGGATAGATAAACAATTATGTAGAGATTGAGAAAATATTTATAGAAAATATTTATAAAGGAAATCTGTCTTTAGTCCTGGAAAAATCGTGGAAGTAGATTAAATCAAATCCTCCCTTTTTAAATCTTAGTCTTTCTAGTGGTCAATATACAATAGTCCAGTTGATGAATTTCAACAAAATTGAGTAATGACAGAAAGTAGACTTTTCACATTAGAAAATATCATAATGGTTTGTGGTATCAGGTGTTTATTAAAGGGTAAATATATGTATACCCAGCCTTGCCAGTGACTAATGTCACTTTCATATGAGCGACATTGTTTTTTAATGAAAATCTGAATGCAATAAAGCGGGTGGAATATTGTGTGATATTCTCATTTTGTCATTTGATATTTTTAAAGAGGCCTGTTGGTAAAAATAGTTTTCGATTTAACTGTATAATAATCATATATGTCCAGATTGCTGGTAAATTCTGTGCAAAATATAATACTAATCACCCGTTCCATTGCCGAGGTACGATTATATTAAATTCTTATTTGAAAGTCGTACATAATATTCAAATTTAGTTCTAAGTAGGTGCTTGGATTTTCTATAATTAGGTGAGTCTGTGGATATATTTCAATATGAAATTATACAAATTAATTACATTTATTTTATTGTAGAAAATGTCCCTTTTATATGTTTACCTGTTAATATATTGTCTAACTGCAACAGCATAAAATTGATTTTATCTTTTCAACATGTCGATACCATATTAAATAGCTTCTCTCCTGCTGGTGTTGAATAAAATTAGTTCGTGTGATCAATTAATCAATTTGACAAACTCATAAAATATGCAATATTAATCAATTTTCTGAAATAATTTCAAGTTAAAAGATACATTACACGATTCAACTGGTGTTAATAATGGATTGACTTATATAGTTGTATTTATTGAATTGAAACGATAATTGAAGTAGAAAGACGTAATCTGGGAGGTAGGGCGTAATAAGTTTATTGTTTTCAAAGTTTAAGCTTTTTTCGATAATTGTCGAGAGAATGCACATTTCGTTTGATTATATTATTATTATTCTGTTGGCTTAAAAAATGTATTTGTATTTATGGCTTCTGTTGAAAAAATCGATTAAATTCTTTAAAAAGTTAATGTGGGCAGCTGAAACAATAATGATATGACGAACATGGGTTTGTAAAGAATTCTGGAGTACTGTTTATTTGCACAATATATATTAGATTATTTATACATATATAAGCACATCACAGTCTTATGTATACAATTAAGAAAAAAAAACACCTCTATCAATCAATGCTTGAACAATATGTACTAATGTAGGGTTGAATGTAATTATACATGATAAGTATAAGCCCTTCAGGTATGAATAATCAAGAAAATCTGCAAAATGGAAAAAGATTCTTAAGAAGGGCATGCACGTGCTGAGCTATACCTGAAAAATTAGTCTTCGGACATTGCAACAAATAAATTTGCGCAATTTGCAAACAGGCTAATGACCATATTTAATCTTTCAAGCATGCCAAATGTGTTAATTAATAATCAATATGTGTATATATGTATAAATAAATAAATCAAGTCAATATAATATGCGTATATATGTATAAATAAATAAATCAAGTCATGTTTTTAAAACAATTTAGAGAGATAACTAAAAGTGTTCCTCAATTATCTGTTGTATTGTTTTGTAGTATTGCTTTATTACAACTGACAGCTACTACTCATATTGCCGGTTGATGTATTACCATATTCTTGAAACAGAGATATGTTGAATAATCCATATACATTGTGTCTGCACAAATTTGTGTATGATGAATTTTTCTTCTATTGAATCTAACAGAATGTATGTTATAATTGATTTTATTGTATCAAATAATCCATGTTGAGACAGAATGAGGTTTACATATAAATGCTTGATAGCACAATACAGAACTTGCACGAAGACAAAATGTCAAAATTGTATGATCATTCATGCCAATATCATATTCTTAAGTTACTTGTGTAAAATATACTTGTTTTAATATATTATGAATAAGAAGTCATCGTTTTTGACGTCAATTCTTCCAAAAATGGACTTACCAACCTTTCCATTGCAGAGTATGCATTCAAAGATTATATCTGATTTTCACCCTGTAGTCTTTTGTGTGACCCAATCATTTGTGTGTCACCATATCGAATGTCTTGATATGGTATAAAATGTCATTTATTAATAATAAAACAATTGATTGTAAGAAAATTACAGTAAAACCATGATGCAAGTACTGACGCTTTAAGTGTTAAAATCTTTTAACTTCATATATGCATATTCAACAATTGGTATGATTAGAGTCTGGTTATATATGCACTTACAAAGTAAACCCCAGATGAATTTTGTTCATTTATCAATTGTGTCAAGTGAATATTATACCCCATTTCTTTCTCTATTATTTATTTTGAAATGATTTCTTTAATAGAGCACTCTATATTTTTATTGTATGAAAGTAATGAACATATTGGTATGTTCTAAATGATTTATATAAGTATACAAGGTATTTATATACATCAGTGTTTTTGTAACATTAAATGTCAAAATTATTGACAGACTGGTAATATCTATCTACTAAAAAGAAAAAAAATATTGACATTCTCACCATTTATCAATTTGTCTTGGGAATTGATCAGTAACTACAGACAATATTAAAAATTTATGACAAAAAATACCATAGGCTAATAATTCATAAATTTCTGAAAAAACTCTTTTGTCAGTCACACTTAAGTTATTTTGGGTATAATTTGATATAATCAAAAAAAAAAAAAAAATTAGTAGGTATATCTTAAGGATATTAATGAGATTTATTCTATTAGATTACCAGTATGGATATTTTGTGTGTTTTAGTTCTTCTAATTTAGTATTTTTTCGACTGTTTTCCAATTTTCATGACTCTTAACTAAGGGTCTAAACCTCCATCATTTAGGTAAAAATAAAGTCTTAGATTGGGTTGATCTGATATGTTCTTTCAGTTAGTGATATGATGTGAAAGTTTTTACGTAGGCTAATTCAGATATCTTGATCAAAATATTGTTTAAAAAACGAAAAGAAAAAAAAAATCAATAGGCGGAGTGAGGAGACCTATTGATTCCATTGTTTATTTCGATAATTCTGTTTTTTACTATTTAGTTTCACTTTTTTTTTTATTTACAAATAACAATGTTATCTGTTAATTACATATCTATGCTTACTCTGAAGTAACATGTTCTATATGTAGTGTACACATATCCTCTCCGCAAAACAGATGAACGTATCAAATTGAATTAAATTGACACTTTCATTTTGTTAAACAAATCAAAGAAGCCTGGTTTTGCTCTGAAGTCTTTTTGATCACAGTTGTTGCTGTACTGTATTTGAAAATACAAATTTTTTATAGATAATCTGTATGTGTATTATTTGTTGAATTGAGATTTTCAATTTAATTTATTTTATTTTTTCTATGTTTTTCAGGTTGCTAAAAAAAAGTAGACATTATTGACTGGTATATTAGGAGTTAATATAAAGCTTAGTGTATGTACAGTAGCTTACAGCTAGAGGGAGTGAGTGAGAGAGGTTTTCAGTCAATCAATGGAAATGCCGCGGACTAAAGAGCATGTGTGCTAAACAACTTATAGTTTACAATGGGAAATTATGATTTTATCGTGTTACAGACATTGTGTTGGTTATAGCCATTGCTACATGTAAAATAGAAAGAAAGAAGCATGGCTTGTTTCAATATTAGGGGAGCATTGTTTGTTTCTCTTATCGTTATAATTGTGTTCTTATGTCAAACGTGCCTGTGTTTTAACTTAGATGGTTCACCAGGATCCTACGCAAAATTTGACCATTGGGAGCCGTGCATTAACGGTTCTCTGAGTTTTGAATTTAAAACAGATCGTCCAAATGCTTTATTGTTTTACATAGATGATGGTCATTCTAGTTTCTTTGAATTAAAATTAGTTGGCGGTATCGCCAGATTAAGACTTAATCTAGGTGGAGGTACTGTCATCCTCTCTGCCGGGCAAAGTTTAAATGACCAGCAGTGGCATAAAGTAGAAATCAGACGCAATGGTGAGCAGACGACACTTACCGTTGATAAAATTGAACATACACGAACATTACATGGTAACGAATTTGATTTAAATAGTACGGATGATAGATATTTTTTTATTGGTGGGTTACCCGATGATTATGACCAAAAACTCACAACATTAGCTCTTCCTTCTGTTATATTTGAGCCAAAATTTCGTGGATCCATCCGAAACTTGTTTTATAGCAGCTGTGCTGGTCCCGTTGAGCGGCCCACCATGATAAACCATGATGGAATATTGTCGAGTGATGAGGATTTATGTGAAAGAGGAAATCCGTGTCTTAACGGTGGCATGTGCTTGACAACGGATGATGGCTTGATGTGTGATTGTACCAGAATTGAATTTGATGGTGATCGATGTGAGACTGGTAAGTAGTGTCTATACTAAGATAGCATAAATAACTAAGTGGTGTCTTTATCGGAAGTTAGGGAATAAAGTTCTCAGATTTTGAAGCTACATTTGAATAGAATGAATAATTATCTAAATACATGTAATAATTGGAGAATATGCAGATACAACAATTATCGCAGTTTCAATTCAAACGTTATTAATAAAGAACAGTACGTGGAAGCGAATTATTGAGATGAAATTGTACCACAGTTGGTCCTAAAATGGCTTAGTTAAGTGTCAAATGAACTTTAAATTAAATTTCTTTTTCTCCCTCTTTAAGACATTCCCTTCATTTATAGCATCATCACCAAAGATTTGATTTTATTAGCAAATGTACTATTCTATTTGTCCAATGTCCATATGTTACAATGAATGCAGACAAATTTTAATAGCATCATCAGTTTTCAAAATATGCCTGCTGCTTATCATTGGGTTGGCTAATCTGAGTTTCTGTTTCAAAATATTTTTTTTGATCAACATCAATGCAACTCTAGCCTTTCTGTTATTTACTGGGTTTTTGTAGGTGTTAAGAATGTGGTCAGAAAGAAATTTGTAACAGTGAAGAAAAATAAGAATTCTTTAAACTAGAAAAAAATAATCGGCTCTCAAGAAACTAGCTTTTGCTCTGGTTGCATAGATTGTAATCAACTTCCTTTTAAGATACTGTATCTGTGTACAAAGACAAGACTCATCTGGTAACTAAAACTAAATCATTAAACATCAAACACTCGCTTTGTTACAACCAATAAGTCGCTATTTTTTTCTCCTGTCATTTGAATACCTTTCTTGAAAGTCTATCAGGAGGTTGTTTATTCAGAAAATGGATCTTTTTATTCTGCTGTTTCAAAAAATGTTCGTTTCTCGTAAAGCCAGACATGTATGTTTTAGGCTAAAATGTTTTAGACAAAAGGTTCGTAAAGAGGCCAGTTAGTAATGGAAGAAATCGTTGTTTATTCATCAGGTTTTGAACTATACTTTACATTTAAATTCTGTGATATTTACAAATATTGAGTGGATTCCGGTAGCTATTATTTAGTTAAAAATGGTCTTTTTAAAGTGTCTGTAAGTGTTCAGACTCTAAATTTACCAATATATAAAATGTCAAAATGTTTTTTTATGGTTTCTCCCATCGTTGTCAATGGTTATTATGTTGTTATATAATGAAAGCAAAAATGTCATTGTCTTGCGAATAAACATTTTTTTTTTTTATCAGCATCGATTTGTTTGGGAGCTTATTTAGAATTAACTCATAGAAAGAACAAGCAGTTGGCATGCAAAATTCGCCCACATTTCCATGGAGTGGATGGAGAACAGTGAAAATCAAAAGGGCTTATCTTGTGGACGCTCTCGAGGCTAAAGTTAATGTAAATTGTTTAAGGTCATGAGACAAACAATCGAAACAAATTCTAATGTCTTCCAATTATTACTTTATGGGTTATTACTCATAATCAGATTTTCATGTTTTGTTAATGTTCTCAACTGCTGTACCCGTATGTTTTAGTCTTCAAGAGTATTACAAAAGTTTGGTTTTTTTGACATACATTTTGTTAACGGTATTGAAGTCGTAATACTAACATAAATGGTTTGATCAATTATTATGGGAAACCGTAGTATTCTTCTACACTTTGTAAACATTCCCTGTCAGATGACTTATGAATTATATCCCCCATAATAGAGCATTATTGGATCTAGTGTAAGAGTGCATTCAAAACCCACAAAGACTTTCTTTCAGTATGAAATACAAGAGTTTGTCAGTGTTGGCCAATGATGCCTACTGAAGTACATCTCAGACTCTGTGGATCATTTTTCTTTAGTTTGCTATTATTACATGTACATTGTGATACCGGTATGTGAAATGAGAACTTAAAAGTTTTTCTTTCTTTTCTGGGAGCTATTTTCTCTTGATAATCAATAAGATTTCTTCTTCTGGAACAAACTAAGGACACAATCCCAAATATTATTTACTAGCGGCAAGTTAAGTTTACTGAAGTACTTCTTCAAACAATTGTCCACTCTTTAGCGAGAGCATTTATTGGTTTTTAGGCCTAATGGCTGTTTACGAAGTGGACTGAATAGTCCGTCTGCCTTATTGATCTTCACCAATTGTATAATTTTCGTTTGCCTTGGTTTACAGACAAGAGAGTCTAAAAAAAACACTATTTCCATATTTTCCCATATTTCCATAAACGATAAGAACAAAAACCATCTCCATTAAGATGAAGTTTTGGGCTGTATAAGAGAGTTGGTGATGGATTAACTGTCATTCGGAAATCATTGGTTTTCTACAATTTAATAACAGTTGGGAACATTATAAAAACATGGTTTATTATCTTGTAGTTATAAAATCATATTACCAATTTGTTCTGTTGTTCTCTAATCTTTAAATGATGACTAGAAAATGGACTTGTTACGATTCCCGTAAATTGTTTTTGACAGACTGAACTTTTAGATTTTAGAACGGTAGTCAATATGGGCGTCAATATTTTGTATTCATTATATGTGTCCTGGAATTTAGATAATTGACTTTTGGCAGAGTTGTATTTAAGTTTTTAAAGAAAATCAAAATATTATTACATATTATTGAGTTAAAAGAAACATCTAATTTTACACTAAGCTTTCAGAAAATCGTTTGTTTGATTCTGCAAATCAAATGCCAAAATGTGAAGAAACAGGCTATATAACAACAGTACATGATGGAGGGCCTGGCAAGATAAAATGTATAGTTGGCCAGAAGGGCTGAAAAACCAAGGTCCTGTGTACACATTGGCTTGCACCCCCCCCCCCCCCCAGGAAATTGGAATTCGGTAAGAGGAGGCCCTATTGTTGCTGTATAGGCAAACACTGCATGACTTAGGCCCGTCTTCACTAGCGGAGTTGGAGCAAAACATTTTGACATTCATACTCCATTTCATTTCATTGCATTACTACATTCTATTTCACCAATTGGGAATCACAGTGGCTAAGTGGTGCAGGACGGAGGGTCTGACAAGAACAGCTGTCTAGTCGTTTGGATTGTACGAAATCCGAGATCTTGTGTACACATTGGGATGCATGTATAACATCCCTTGGCAGTTGGAAATTAATATAAGGTAGACTCTCGGTACCGCTGCCCTGGCAAAATTTATGTCATAATGTAGCACACTGCACTTTATGGTATATGCCCGTCTTCATAAGTCCAGTTTGGGGCATTAATTTCACCAATTCAAGAAAAATAATTTGATACTAATCAAGCTTGACTCAGTTATAAGAAAAAAACACGAAACTTATCAATGTTTCCTCTGCATGAATGAAAATAATTTGAGATAATTCTTCAAATAACACACACAACCTGTAGATGAAATACAATTTCTGTGGACTTGACACATTAGAAACAATACGATAGTGACTTGGAAAGAATGAGCGTCTATCCTTACTATCAATTTGAAAAAACGGTTGTGCTATTAAAATGAGGTTAAATAATTGAACTACATGCCTTATCTCTTGATCATGTTTTAAGTATATTAAACAATTATTGATCAGGTATGAGATTCGTACAGGTACATCGATACATAAGTTGTTTTGGATGAATTTATACAAATGTTTTATTTTTATATTTTTGTACAGAGCTAACAAGATGAACCATTTTATACAATAAGCTATCACAATTTAGACGAGATATGATCTGAATCTATGATATTATCGATTGTATGGCAGGAGTTGTGATATTGATAGATATTATCATTTGATAGTCTGATATTGATAGAGTTTGGCCAGCCTCCAGGGAATATAAGCTCACGGTTAATTCTAACCCATGTGTTAAATCTAGGGCTAGAGGTTTTTTTTTAAGATAAAACATCAGAAATGAATCATTTATATCTTTCTTTTATTTTGAATTGAAATATTATTATAGAAACTGGTTAACCATTATGATGATTTGATATTCTTTAATGAGAAATAAGCAAATGACACACTTCATGACACATGTGGATGTTTGTTTTTGGCAATGTTTCGATTATTTTCTCTTGTACTTTTGACAAGGATAGGTGTCTAGTCATTCGGATGGGATGAAAAACCAAGGTCCCATGTACACATTGGCATGCACGTAAAAGATCCCTTGTAGGCAGTAACGCCGCTGCCTGGGCACCCCCCCCCCTCATAGCACACTATATGGTGTATGCCCGTCTTCATTATCCCAGTTTAGGAGCAGAACAGTAGGACATTAAACCCCCATTTTATTTCATTTCAATTACTGTATATGGATTCTCCTGTACTTCATGACACAATCATATAGGATACAAGTTAATTAGATGTTTATTTCTGGTGGAGTTTTGAAAAGGTTTCTCTCATCTTTTCAATATTGGTGTCAGTCATTATCACATGTGATAGAACCGGTTGAACACATTTCAAATATAATTTTAACACAGGGATCATTTCTGCGATAGATGCGTTATGAAGTTTACAAGGAAGGGAAGTGACGAATGCAAAAAGAAAACATGAGTTATCCTCCTACATGTATATAACTAACTGAAGTGAAGAGTTACAACAGATACATGGGCAAATTTCTGCTCACTGATAATGAGACTGTGGGAGGATATCTGACAATTCAAAAAAAATAATTGACTGTCACTAGATAAGAGAAAACAAGAAAACTAGAGAAAGTCTGTACATTACCATGTTTTTATTACTTATATAACGAATAAATACAAAGGAATGTACAGACTATCGCTGTGTTTTTTTCAGTCAGTGACAAACTAAATACCAATTCAACTTGACACTATTTGTGATCATCTGCTAAAGACCCCTGCACAAAGGCAAATTATTGAAATTAAATTGAACCATATTAGTTCGGAAATTACCTAGATTGTGTCGATGGGATGTTAAAACCGATTTATTTCTCTATCTGACACTTTTAATGATGCAAGACATTTTAATCAGAAATATGACAAATTTACCATCACAGTATTTTCACATTTTGATCTGTGTAGAGTAGAAAAGAACATTTAATGAAGTAAATATCACTAAATATCAATTATACCATTCATTCCCCATGGAATAACTCTGTTGTGACATCTTTAAAGGTCAAAATCAACCAGTGTGACATGACTGACAACTAAGGCACCTTTTCTGACAGGTGAGAAGCAGGAAATTGTTATGTCCAGTACAAATTGTTTTGGCTAAATTAGTCTGGCAATTGTTATCAATAAATATTTGCTGAAAAATGTGAGCATGCTCCAGTGCATATACTGTAGGTGGCTACGTGGGTAAGAACGTTGATATATGCTCAGCGGTATATACACAAAAGAAGATGCAGACCACCCAAAAGATAAGCGTTCTATATCATGATCAGATTCTACAGGTATTTATTTACAGAAAAATGAAGAGTTCCTATTTGTATCTCCTGCTCTTTTTCATCCTCCACTCCAGAGAATCCTGGTTAAGATGTTGAACTTGATTCTCTAAACCCCGCTACAACCATCCAGCTTTACTTGATTCTTGTGATTGGCATACTCCACATATGACAGATTTTTATTCAAAGACAAGACAGGATGTGAAGTCCCAGAACAGTTATGAAGATAGATAGATAACAAAGATAGTAATCTCATTGATATTGCTACTAAAACAATACATTTATTCACTTATTTCTCCATTTTGGATTTGACTTGTTTGTACTGGAGTGTATTGAGGTGTGTTTCCCTGAGCCACCAATAGTAACATGGCCAAAAAAGGCTTTGATAAAAAAGCTAAAAACCACAATGTGTTTAAAACCAAAGCGTGTCTGGCTTTACTAACTGAGGCGGGAGTAATACAACTTTTAAACTTAAACAAACAGTATAAACAAACGGCATTGTTTCCTTTCCAATCCTCTTTCGTTTTCCTTGTTTTCTCTCTTGGTTCGTTTCTTTTAACTCAAATGAAATCAATGATTTTGTTATTGCTTGTAATTAGAGATTTGTGATAATGATTTCAAATAATGTCATAATGAACACTCCTTCTATGATGTTCAACTAATTAGGAAGGAATTTCAATACAAAAATGACAGACAAATGTCAACCTTCAATTGAAAAAAACACAAAAGGAAATGTAATATGAAACCTGATATGGCCTACTGAGATTTATTTGATTACAAAATAACTTTCTTTTATTGCGTCATTTACACCTTTTAGCACAATATACAATCTAAACATGTTTCGAAAGCATCATATCTATATTACATAATAATTTCATGTGATAAAGATTCATCAGCAAAGAATCAGTATTACCACTTAGTTGGTATCAAAAGGCTGAGTGGTCTAATAGGCATGTGGTTTAGATCATCAGGTCTGTATCAAGGGTATGCTTTTTTCCCTAAGTTGATACAAGGAGTAGGGTCATTTGCCCGACCTTGTTGGTTTTCTCTGGGTCTTATGTTTTCTTCTAGCTAAAGACATGTGACTGCAAATGGTATCCTTTTTTGAAATTGTTTGTTAAATAAGTTTTATCATCATTTGGTAAAGATTATAAGATTCAAGAATTTGTGTGTGTACAAAGATTTCAAAATAAAGCAATATAATATGTGAAATTTATTTCACAAAGACTGTTTCTGTTAAAAGCAACTTATGACTGCACCAAATATTACATGTATCCAGAAGACAAATACATAGACAAGACCAAAAACATGGACACTGTAAGCCTTGAATGGATCATGGGTAGAAAAAGGAAGCACTACTTGTACCTTATTTTACACATAGGTATATTTAATTATTTATTAAATGGAAAAGGTTTATGAATTGGCATAAATAGTTTAGTGTTTCAGATTCCATTGTCAAAGTGCTATACAATTGTCTGGCTGCTTTGTTTTCATTCATTGATACAATGCTTATGTAATTATGAATACGTGACAGTTATCATGGTTATTAAAGCTCCTGATAATCTATACTACAATCACAATATATTTATGATATAGTTTATAGGATATGTCTTTAATGCTGACATTGGCATGTTGTATAAGAGGAGTTTATCAGGGTTTTATATAATGAATACAATCGGATTGCGGCCATTGTAGTATGTGTCATCAACATGTTTGATAGAAATGGATAGCGATTCTATGATTTTTTGATCGCTCGTTCACAGACAAACTAACTAATGATGTGTCCAGACTACTATCTAAAAGATTTTCTCCTGATTGTGTCTGCTACTCAATACCTAATGAAGACGAACAGTCTGATTTTCTTGAATTATCCTGCTATTAAAAGAAGCTGATCCCAATTGACCTATATTCCCGGTACAGGATAAATTGACCGACACTGACCAGATGAGGTCGTCCGGTCAATAAAATTATATTAAAGATTAATCGAAAATAGGTTTTATTCGCAGGTTTAGTCTATTATGTATTACACTGCATGTAGAAAGTCTGAAGAATATTAATCAGTCAAGGGAGGTTGGGTGGTCTAGTGGTTTAAAAGCATGCACTTGTTATCATAAGGTCTGTCAAATTGCATGGTTTTGATTCTGTGGTTGTACATGACAAGGAGTAGGATTGTCTGTCTAACCTAGTGAGTTTTTTCTGAGTCGTCTGGTTTCCTTCTACTCCTAATAAAGACCCTTATAAATGCACAAGAGAATTATTGAGATAAAATTGAACCATATGTTAGTCCTGAAATGACCTAGTTTGTCTCTCAAGTTTGTGGAGACAACACTTTAAGGCACAGCCCGCTATAAAATGAATGATGGTACAGTATGGACAATACCACATGTTAATCTCTTCTCCAAGCAATACCCATAAGATTCATGTTTTTTTCTTCAACAGATATAGTTTTCAAAGCTTAATCTTTAAGACTATTCAGAGCTAAACTATCCTGGAAGATCATCCAGGGACAGTCTTTACATGTGTACACACACCTCCGTTCAAGTAACAAATGTATATAGTACAAAGGGCTTTTTATATTGAAAGATTAAGATGTCTTGCTGTAACAAAATCAATACTAGCTACAATATAATCTTCCTAAAACTAAAACATAACACCACAATTCTTTTCATGACTCGATTAATGAAATTTTAATTCTCATTGATAGAATTAGTTGAATGACTTCACTTTTTGAAGAGAGGGTAATGAGTGCTTTCTGCCAGAATGTTGGCTGGCATCAATCAACATAGTCCTTGAGACTAGGCATTGATTTTTATTAATTCAAGGTACAATGTATAGTGTATACATACATGTACACCCATACATCTTGCTTATTCTAATGGTTTCTGCCATACTAAATCAAGCTAGTTTGCAACCTGACTGCTTCTTCCTCCTGTAACCGATATAGATTGTAATTATAATAAGAAGGATGACCATTATCTGTGCACCATGATGCTAAATGAAGTGGTGTAGGACTGTCTCATTGTAATCCTTTTGGTCTCATGGTAGTCGTAGTTTTGGACATTTGTTGACATGAGTAAAGGCTGTTTGCCCTGGGTGTTTATATCTGTGGTTTGAATTAAGTGGTCTCTTTATAATTGTTTCATTTTAATTATTTCAAAATAAATGTCAAACAGAAAAACTGACAGAGGAAGGGACCATATCACTTTAAGCATCTTCACCGGTTGGTACAAAAAGTTTTCAATTTGACATTATTACACCATTCAGTTACATTGGGCATTAAAATCTTCACCATTGTAAACATAAATTATTTGTCAATTTAAATCAACATTGATGTTGTGATCTTACTTGTAAAGATGGGCTTCCAATATCCAATATTTAAGACAAAATAAATATTAAACCATTGGTACACGAATCGTGTGCCATAATGCGTTTCAGAGTCATTTTTAACAAGGGACTCAAAGAAGGATGCTAGACATATTCCACAAGTCATGTCAAACATTGACGTCATTTTCTTATCTGGAGAGCATGTGCAATAAATGCTATCAAGTAGACAGGAATAACCAGACTCTAGAGGTTTGCTTTTGATTGAGACTTCTGACATATTTCACCTAACATAACTGATTTGAGATTAGAGCAAAAGTGGAAACGATTAAATGTAAATCAATTTACATACAGTACATTCATATTACATTATTATATGTGTTGTGACCCATTTGTGTCACATTCGAGTTCCCAACTATTAGCGATTTAGCTCCTTTAAGATTAGATTTTCATTCAAATTTGAGGCACTTCTTGATATATACACATTTAAACTCCATTTAATGTGATTTTAGTGATTTAATTAATGTGATTTTAGTGATTTTCAACAAGTTCAAACAACTGATTACATTTATACATGTATCTTGATGATCATGGCCCTTTAAACACAAGCTATCATAACTAACATACATAGGATCTGGACTGCTTTTAGCAAAATAACAAATTGACTGTTTTCACCTGATTAGGATAGGATTTTCAGAAGTGTAATAAAAATCATATTCCTGGATATTTCCACATACAGCTGAAGAAAGTAGTTGTAAATCCATTAATTCTGTGTCTACTGAGCTGTCTTAAGATGCATGTAATGAATAGTGTGTGCTATTTTTCTCATGGTTAATTCTAGAAATGATATATTGTAAATCTTGTGTATAGGAGGAGAATATAATGATCAAAGCCTGAAGCACGAATCAATATTAGTGATATGCTAGTGTGGAACAGCTCTATACAACTAGTAAGGCGATTGAAACACCCGTAGAGGTATATTATATCTCGGTTTTCCTCGTCTTGTTTTAACATGAAGATTAAACGGTTTCAATGGTGAATCTAAAGATTTAAGTTCACTTTTTTTATCCACACAAAGTACAATACTTAACTAAATAAAATTATACCAAAATATTTAGTAAAAATCTTCTAATTAGAAAGGTAAATAGTCCTATTCTAGTGAGGTTTTACTGGTTTAGGTAGTAAAGTCAATATTTCATATTACCTAATCAGATTTTGTGTTTTCACAACTGGTAAGAACCATTTTCATTCCTTTGGTATTAAGGAAAGTTTCAGACCTGTCAGATGTCAAAGTCTTCAGTTGTGTTTTGGCCCTATGCACAAAAAAACACAAAAAGACCACAAACGTTTTTCTAAACCTTCCACCTATTAGGTCTGAATATTAGGGTTTTGCATAGGTCTAAAAACAAAAACAATGGAAAACAATGGAGTCTGGGTTTTTGATCTCAACCTTTTTGAACATTTAAAATGATTGACAAAATATTAGTAGAATAAGACTGAGTCTTTGTTACATGTATGTAAATCAATGTCTTGTGTCCGGGACAAGTTTAATGTGCAAAAATATTTATTCAAACAACAGACTTAATCTGCATGCTTTTCTAGTTTCCACGACTGATGTGAAATCAATGGTAAAATGTTGTTTTTTTTATTGGAATCTGGATTTCTTGTTGAGCAAACACCATTACGAACAATAAAATTTTATGATTTTTAAATCTCTGGCTGTTTGGGATATATTGAGATAACACTCATCAATATTAACATAGGTATTTTTATTTACAATATACATTGTACCACACCACCTTTAAATTCTTGTTTAACATGAAAATACTTGATAATAGATCAGATAGTATTCGTGTCACAAAGTTTTCATAGATAAATAGCAAAAGCCGATCTTCATAATTTGTACATGGCCACAAGCAATAATTTACCCTCACAATGCAAAGTTTGTTTCATCTTTCATAACACAAATTATTTAACATCAAAATAATCCTTATAGAGCATCGGACTCTTTGAACACTCTTTCATAATAATATAAGTTTCTGATGAATATGCAGAAATGTTATTATACATACATATAAGGTATTGATTGGTGTAAATTATATAAGCTCTCAGATTAAACTGCATTTAAAATATGTTCTAATTTCACCCTTCAAAAACTCTTACAATATCAATGAAATGAGATAGATTCTTAAGAAGCCGATGAGTAGGGAAATTTTGCATTGGCTTGAAAATAGTTCCTTGTTTATAATAAGTGTTTTATGCAGGCTTTTGAAGTTGGGTGTTAAGAGCACTTGAAAAATAGCTGGAAAATTAACGATAGCAAATGGTGTGGTAATTGACAAGTTTTGGGGGTTTAAATTACAAGTAGTTGTTCGTCTTCTTGATTTTAAATGTTAAAAGGATTAAAACAGCTACAAAAGATTACTTCTAACTGCATTCAGGATCACTTTTAAAAGTCAGTCAGCATTAAATAAAGTTTAATTTACTCAAAATCTGTTTGCAGTATTAAAGCCGTAGGAGATTAGTGTTTAGACAATGTCATCATAGCGTCTGTCGGTCCGGCGTCCACAATTGCTTGTGGACGACGCTCTAGAGGCTAAATCAATATTCGATTGACTTTTGATTTATACACAGTGATCAAGGTCATGATTTTCAGTGATTCCCGATAATCACTGCAAGAGTTATGGCCCTTGATTACGTCAAAAGTCTTGTGGACGCTCTTGAGGTCAAAACCAATATCCGATTGACTGTAATTTTATACACAGTCATTAAGGTCATGAGACGAAGAAGTCTATTGATTTTCATCGATTTCCGATAATCATTGCCCTTGATCACATCAAAAAATCTTGTGAACGCTCTAGAGGCCAGAGGTAATATCCGATTGACTTTAAATTTATACACAGTGTTTCAGGTCATGAGACAAAGAAGCCTTATTCTTAATCAGATCTTAGTGTATTATAAATGTTCTATTACCGAAAAAAGTAAAAATATGCGACAACTCTTGTTGACTGCCCTGACGATCTAGCTGCTGTGGGCATATATTTCATTGCCTGGCAACCTATCTTTCATTTTCTTATAAATATATGTGTATATTGCTATTTATTTTATGTTCCTTGTCACCGTGGTTGTGTCATGTATATGAATTGTATGCGGCCTGCAATGGGTGTTATGATACAATAAATTCTTATCTTATCTTATCTTATCTAGCCATTTCTGAAACTACATTCATGTCTTCTGCATTCTATAGGTGCATTTTTTAAGGTTTCATTCAATGATTTTATGACTTTATCATATTCAAAAAGATGCAACGAGGTGCTGAAGAGAAGTGTAGGACAAATTTCACAAATTATGAATGTTTGTAAAAATTACAATTCTTAACATATAATTCAAGTATTTTAAAACATGCAGAAACTACTACTACTACCTGGTGTTTTAACGTCCGCTTCCACAGAAGTGATATCACAGACAAAAAACATGCAGAAATTGCCATCACTATTTATAAACTCAGTTTAAAGTTTGGCTTCAAAAAAGATTTGTAATTTGTTGGAACCATTTAGCTCTGGCTTCGACAATTACCATACCATGATTTACTGGTAGAATTATGTGCTGTTTGTTGTCCAATTAAGATCGAATTTTCTGCATGACAGTTGAGGCAGGGTTAGTAAGACTTATTAGGAGATTGAATGACAGGTTAATGTCAGCGATTAATCAGCAACAGAAGAATCCAATATTGTTAATGTTAGTATAAACCTAAATATGTAACAAGTTTATTGTAAGTTGTTTCTAGTTATTATATATAATATATATACATGTATTTAATGAATTAAAGTAATAGCAAAGGTCTTCCAACAGAGTGTTAGTATATCATTGACAGTTCTCAGACAGAATTCCCACCTTTGCAGTGGGATTCAGTTTTTTGTGTCCCTTTCCCAATAACTGAACTCAAACCTTGATCAAGTGTAAAATGTCATTTATTACTGACAACAAATAAATGAGTAGAAAACATTGTAAGTAAAAGACTAATTATATAAAAATGCACATAAGTATCACAATAATTATATAAAAATACACATAATAAGAATCACAATAATTATATAAAAAAAATACACATTATACTACTCACAATAATTATATTCCCTGATCCCCACAATAGGCCTACCCATATGTTGGGCTAAATTAGAGCCACCATTGCAGTTCTGGCAAATGCATTTCCATTGGAACACAGTAAGGAATGACTAGCAGCACTTCCTTCTGGTTAAGACTGGTCCTTGCCTTTTCAATGAAGCTCTCATGGTGGCTCAGTGTGTTTGGCGCTGGTGCACTAACCAGGAGGTCCCAGGTTCCATTCCAGTGTTAGATGAAAAAGTTCTGCAGGATTTTCCATACTAGTCTTCCCTTGTCTGGGAAAATTCCACACATAGCAAACTGCCCATCTTTATTAGCCTATAATCAGTGCAGAGAAGTAACATAAACCACATTTTCATTTCATTTCCTTTACAATATGAGGCAATGAAATGTAAGAAATAGTCTTATGAATAATGAATCTAAGATTGAATAAACTGTCAACATAGTTCAGTAATTTTACATCCCTAGAGTGTGCAGCTTTTATGACTAATTGATACTTGTCTGACCTCATGCAATAAATTTTGACTGTTAATTTTCAGTATGCCTTGGCGGTATTAAGTCATAGACAGATGGATCATTTACTTTTGATGCCTAGCTTTGAAGCACTCATGTCCATTTTCTTTTTAAATTGTTTTTAGTGCCTAGCTGAAAGCTAGCTTTCGTCAATCCAGTACTTTATATTTCCCTTGGGCAGACAGCCTAGACAAACCAGACGGCAGTTCTTATGTTATATTTGCTTATGATTCAGGGAGTAGTTAAAACTATTAATTTTATTATATAACAGATTGATTTTATTCGAAGAAATCACTGGACATTTATGACAACGGGTACAATCCCTGTCTGGGAAAGTCTTGGAGTAGAAATGTTTTTGTCTAGATTCACCAGCATTTTAATCAATTTTGAGTTTTGAGAGATTTCTATTCATTCATATCCATGAAAATTATTTATTAGATATTTGAATTAGACATTGTGCGAAATATTTCATTATCTGAAGCACTTCTTCCAGGTATTAAGATAAGAAATAATTTTTTTGAAAACAGGTATGAAAGGAGATTATTAATTTTTCGAAAAAAATCTCAAATCTAATAAAAATGTCTATTTTGGTTCCAATAAGTCTGTGGATTATTAGAAATAAGAAAAAATATTCAATCATAATGTTCATTCTTCTCTTTATTTTTTTGAATAAAAATCATGTTTATATTTCATCTTTTACTAGAACCTAGTAATAATAATCACTTATTGTTATCAAATGCTGAAAAAGAGAAATCTATCATATTTTTCATTCTTTATCAATTGATTCTTTTCTAGGGTTCCAATGTTTTTTTTTTTGATTCAATATGTTGAATACAAACTCTTTGTATTCTTTAAATCAAATAAATTCTCTTTTTACCACTGGTCAATCAAGTGTCTAGTATATCGATTGATAGCAATTCCTCAGTTTTAATTATATATACATGAACCAATATCTGTAGAAGTGCTACCATAATTAGCCTGATAGTGTGTTTACTTCCGTGACCACCTACTTAAAGAATCTGTCATTGACTATTCTAATTATTGACCAAAGTCATTAATTTTATCTGAACCAAACAACCCACCAACAATAATTCCATGCAAGTACAGGGATTTGTAGCATCAAAATTATATTAAAGGAGAACATAGTGTTTACCAATAGTTCAAATTTACAACTATTTCAACTTTAATTAGAAAATTATGACAATGATCGGATGTGACACCATCAGAGTGATTGTCAGTCATTATGATTTATCAACAAAACCATGTGCTATAATAACTACTCTCTGATCTACCGTACTCTGTCAACAGGTATAGTTCTGTGAATAAACAATCAGAAACTTTGTTGGATTAAATACATGTAGATACATGTAGTAGTTTATTAATAGTGACTAACAGTTACCCATTCAGACCACAGCCTGTATCATATAATTTTAAAAACTATTTTAATACCAGGTGAATAAGAGGCAACCCACTTAAAAACAACTTGCGGTCTATAAAAATAGAATAATAGTAATTAAAATAGCTCTAATGGTATAATAAAATGATCAATCTTGTGACCTTAATTACATTGCAATCAATTTTCAATCTTGTAATCAATGTATTGTTATCATTTGGAACAGAAATAATGACGAATTGGCTGCTGGCAAAACGTGACCTGTATGCAATTGTCTTACTATGAGCTTATCAAAGTATTGAACATTCTGCCAATATGGCTGAAGTGATGAATCAATAATCAATAACGACTGCAGTATTAATAACAAACCGACAACTCAATTGCTTTTCAAAGCGTGGGAAATTTGCTAAGGTCATTGCATCAGCATTCTGTAGTAAAGAATGTGTAGGAATCCTTGAAAGCAACAAAGAGCAAGTTCTGCTCATCAATTAATGTGCAGTCGTCATTTAGATCCACTTCACCTTTGAACTGGCGTCGAGCAATATTTCTTTAAACAAATTCAACTAGATATTAACCATGCTTGAATAACTTTCTCCATTTCAAAACAGCTGCTAATACGTTTATGGCTTTGAACATTCATTAATATTCTACCAAATTCGGGTAACAGCGATCGTTATTCCAATATTGGACACAGTTCAGTCACTGGAGGTCAGCATTTATCTCAGCGCTCCATTTATTCATCATGTTGTGAGTGGTAGAATTTGCTTTTATGACAGAGCAAAATCCAAACTTCTTTTGAACATAGACAATCTGTTATTAGTCATTAGATTGGGTTTTTGTGTGCAATTCCCAATTTGACTCGTAAAGCACTGTCTCATTACTCTAGCATTGGTACTTGAAGTTTGCTTTAATTTGTAACTAATGTGGCCTGAGTTGAATTGTAACTGAGTATAAATTGTTCAATAGATCTGTTTTTTTTCCATAATTTGTTCACATTTTTCTGAAAGTTTAAATTTCTTTGAAAAAATATAATTTTGTTTCATTTAGTTGCACAAGACTAAGATAAAATTTTGTAAAAGTCTTTAAGACACAATTATCTTTTCTGTTTCCCCATTTACATTCAAATTTATGAATTCTTCTGAATGAGATAAAGATGAATTGTTTAATAGGTTATTATTAAAGAGAACCTCAACAATTTACAAATTTTACGGAATTATCTTTTAGTTAATAATTGACTTTTAAAGCTTCTAACACTGTGCATGGCAAACTTGGAAGGGTTATTCATTTGGACCTAAGGGTGACTGCTGTTGAAATTCAGATAGATGCAGGATGAAAATAACCAACTGGAAAACTTTGTTCATGACATATTGATTATTGTCCGTATTAACGCATATTTTATCTGTTTTTCACATGGAGATTCTTAGCTTGATTAAATAATCATATTCAAATGATGTAGGCTGGCGAGATTACCCAGGTTAATGTTAGCTAGTCTTCACTATCAATATTGAACCAATTTAATGCGAAAATGTATCAGGTCTAGCCATCATTGTATAGATATTAAGATTTCTATTGTACAGTTAAGATGTATGGATGGACCATCATTAAAGAGGTGTTATCAAAATCAGTCCGAGCATTCGCAGACGTCTTTCTAGACAACTACTGACCCCTTCTCCACCATGTCAGAAATTTATGCATAATAGATGGCCACAATAAGTTTATTAATGGACATAACGGTTCCAGGTTCAAATACGTAGACGCTAAAGCATCGTAATGTTTCTCCTGGGATCGGAAGCAATATATTTCTTTAATCTTTGACAGTCTTTAAGAAAGTAGTTTGTACATAGTGTCTCGAAGTTACCATAATATGTACACTTTATAACCAACCTTTGAACATTATTTGGTACAGATTTTGATGGTCTACTTAAGAGGGAAATTCTTTGAATTTAATGTCCATTTCTAATTATAAGAGGCCATTTGAGTAGAATTAGGCTTCTGCCCACATCCAATTAATATCAACAAGTACAAGTGCCAGGGAAATTTGTGGTATACCATTTGATAAGGTTTTCCATGAAGTGTCTCATTCCCAAACTAGATATACTCTTATTTAAAACTGATTAGATCTAAGTATTAGTCAGGGTAACTAAGTAATGATACATGAAGAAAAAGCAGAGTCAGAAAGTTTTCTATTGCTAATCCTGAAGCTAGCTTTGTCTAGGGTTCATTTTTGCCCATAGGAAACTTCAAAATTGATTTATTCAGATTAAATAGAGGCCCATGAAAGGTTGTACCCAATATAAATACTTGGCGCTATCTGCTTTTTATCGTCTGGAGGATGCCCAATTATATGAAATTTTGGGACTGATTGTGGTTTGAAACTTGTGCCCAGTTAAAATTGGTTAACTGAATACTGTATGTGGATAATGTGATTTGATTAAAGATTTGCCATTAATGCACTGTCATAGTGAGAACAGAATATGCAGTTATGGTTTTACAGGTTCACTGTCTCCTTCTAAATTGGAGGGTTGGATGGTCGAACGGTTAGAGTGTGTGCACTTATTACATGTATAAGGCCTGTTATTGAGTCAGCTGGCATTGGTTTCGATTCCCCGGTTGTAGGTGACTAGGAGTAGGGTCATCTGCCCAAGCTTGTGGGTTCTGGGTGCCCTGGTTTCCTGCCATTTCTAAAGACCCTTATGCCCACACACGTTATTGAAATACAATTGTGTCGAGTGGAGGTTACCCCCCCCCCTCTCTGTCCTAAATTTCATCTATTTAAAAAAAGTTTATGATTTACTGTATTTATAAATTCTTTAATGTTTTTCAGAAAAAATTCCATCAGATGCCACATTTTTAGGAGCTCAGTATTTTAGTTATGATTTATCAAGTAGAGGTGATCCTATTATCAGTAATAATGATCAACTCTCTTTAGATTTTAGAACAAAACAGTCCAATGGCCTTTTATTTTTTACTGGTGAGTTTTTTTTATTTATCCTATCAAATAAAAATATTGTCTCTTTAATTCATTTCCAACTTGGCAAGGATATGTGTTAAAACCTACTTGTACAGTCCAGTTGGTTTTATACACACAAAACACAAAATTTGTCTTGTGACAAAATTTAGAGAATACTGGAACTAACAATTTATCGATCAATTATTCTCTTTTGATTTAAGGAGATTCCTTACAGAGTTTAATTGAAATTTGAGATTCCCAATATTATAATGAAAAACGATCTTGTTGCGTGACATTTTCAATTAAAAATGAGAAATTGTCAAAAATTCACAAACATATAATTATAAAAGAGATCTCTGTGATATTTTATTACATAGAGGCAATATTTTTAGTGAGAATCTTATCACTATGACAATTTGACTGTTGAAATTTTCAGTTGTTGCCCCTCATCGAATTCATATAAAGCTAAAGGATTGACTTTTACAGATATTTTTTTTCAAACTTGAAACCATTGTTTAGTTGCATATAGTCATGGATCATAAGTAGGAAACTTTATCAGTCAAAATTCTGAATCATGTATCAGTGTTATGAGAAGTAATTGCTTCAGCAGTCTACACAGAGCAGATATTTGAGGATACTCTATTTAAATTTAAAATTGCTGGAATTGCTCAGCTAGTCATACTGAAGTAACCCTATTGAAAAGCAACACTAGCCACTATGTTTGAACATGCTACAATTACTACATGTAAAACATGGCATTGTTGTTCAGTGAGTTAAAAGGAAGACATGGGTATTTAAGTCCAAAATGAACTGTTGCAAATATTCTATAACCTTAGCGTAGTGAATAAATCTAACTGATGTTCAGTTTGAAGTCTAGTAATTACCTCCCAGGATGCAGGTTTGTTGTTCATTTTGTGTAAAAAAAACTGCAAGTAAATTAAGATTATTTTCGTGCTCGTTCATCATGATGTCAAAAATTAACTTAAAAAGCTAAAACTCACACATAGTAATTATGTTGTTTTTTGTCAATTAGGTGATTCAAACGATTATTTAAATGTCGCAATGAAAGATGGAGGCATCATTCTAACCATTAATTTGGGATCTGGTTCCTATGAAACAGAAGTCCGTCCTGGTCATGTTCGCTTTGATGATAATAGGTGGCATCATCTATTGATCAAACGGGAAGCAAGGGAGGTAAGTCATTGTGTTTGCTGGGCTAGTCCAAAAATTTCGAGCTTGATATTCAATATTACAATTCAATCAAATTATAAATCAAAACTAATTTTTACTGAATCTCACTTTTGCACATTTCAGTTTCCAGCATGAGTATGACTCAGTGTTCACTGAAACACATGAATATTAGGTTTTTAATGTTTTTTTTAGTCAATTGAAAATATCTTTATTGAGGGAAAAAACCCACACTGCGTGGCCTATGACATAATTCATATTATTGCTAGTCTTATCTTTTTGTCTGCATGTAATATTATCTAGATAATTTGATGTCTTGGATCAAGTTTATGTGTTTCTTAATTGTGATCCATTCATGATTTTAAGTCAGTGAGGTCTCAATTTAGACAAGAATTAATTTGTCACTAGATGTGTAGTTTAAAATTTTCATCACTTTGCAATTAGAGACATATTGCACCAGATTTAATTATTAAATTTAGTTATATGTATTGTTACATTTTTCAATTTTTGTGGAAAACAGCTTACTAGGGATAAAGGCGTATGCTTTGTAAGTAATTGTCTGCACGTATTGTAATGAGGGCATGTGTTGATAGATTTGTACATGTAGCGTTTTTAAATGAAATTATGTGCATTGGTAATCCATATCATATCCCCCTATATACTTTGATATAAAGGTACCGTACCATATCTTTAGCTGTTTGTTAATGTTATAAGGATTCTAAATGTAGGAACCTTTGTTATGTTACCATGTCCCTTTATGAGTTGATGCGATGTCCTGAATGTCTGTTATCTGATTTGTTTACGATATATCTTAGCTCGGAACACCTTCATCATCTTGCTTCCAATTTATATTTTCAAAAATATCCGAGGGCAACTATTACAGCAATCCTTCGCATTGTAATGGGATTTGAAAACAAATCAAATATGGCTGATCACAATCTGTTTTGTTAATTTGAGACCCCAGGTCAAATTAGGTTGTTGAGTCTTGGAACATAATAATAACAATATTTATGTCTAAGATGGAATTAATATACCTACATGTGATGTATTGTAATCCTTTATTTTATGGCGAGCCCTCTGCTATGTTCTTCAGTCAATCTGTTCTGAAATCATATTTTATGTCAACATTCCATTGTGCTGCTTCTATAAGCCTTCTTGATGTTTTAGTCAACATCTCTAATGTCCGTAAAATGTCAGACACCCTTTCTGCTTCCGATGTAAATAAACCCACAGATTTTGTCGTTTTCCTGAACTAGATTTTTGTTATACATCATCCTGTTCTAGTCTTTAAACAGTTTCAGTTTATTGATTATGAGACTGAGTTGAATTTGAAAATTTTTCTGAATGAATTCAGTTAACCTTTCTTTAAATTGAATTTTTTTGCATATGTATGATCACATTTCCACCAGTTTTAAGTGTAAAAGATACAATAATGTGATCACCTATGACTGCTTAGCAGTTTTGCAATAAATTGATTTCTTTTATCTAAAAACATAGGCTTTTGATTACATGCAACCAGTAATGTGTGCATGCATATAGCTGCGAGAGGTAGGATAGATTACCTCCAGGCAACATGTCACAACATAATTTGGTAGGCAAACAACCTATAAGAACAGTCATAGGGTGAATTATGTTGTAAAGTACTTTTAGAAACTTGAAAACATAAAGATGATGTGATCAATACAAATAGGTAACTGAATCAACATGGCAAAGTGTTTGTCATAGATACAGACACAGGTCATTGTTCTAATCTTACCAAAGTTAAAATGGCATGTCATTCTGAGCTGAACATTGAAAGTCAGGGGCCTTATTCACAAAATCTAAGACTGATTTTAGATATTCTGCATTTTAATTGGCCATGAGCTGAAATATGTTGTCAGATTTTATCTCTCAGCCAATGAAAGTTGCATCCTTAAAAGGTTTTAGTTCAGGTTGGCATAAATAAGGCCCCAGTTGATTACAAAATGCATTTTGCTTCACACAAAATATTGAATTAACCCAATCTCAGCTTTAACCAGTATTAGTTTAAGACTAGAACAGAAATGATTTGTACATGTTCAACCCAAATATATATATATAACCGTTTGAATGTACATGTAACATGTAGATGTCCTTTTCTATTAATTAAATAATTAAAACATGTCCAGAGGTGACATATTATTAAAATAAACCCTTAACAATACCAGACTGTTTATTTGAATTTATTCCCTTCCAGTAGATTTTCAGTTTGAACAGAATTTAAAGACCCTTAATTAAGAATTGACCCTTTAAACCCTTAAGCATGCTGTTAAAGATGCATATTGGTAGTTTTAAATTTCATATTTAATTATGTCTTCTAGAAACCTATTGAAATAGCAGTGAATAAATTTTTGTGGTTAATTGCATTGAATTCTTTTTGTGTATACATTCATGTGTACTTTTAATATTAAAGTCAGTTATTGATGTGATACAAGTTGTCAATACCTGTGGCAGGATACAGTGAAAATTGTCATTCGAATAAGTGCACAGGAATTGGTAACATAGAGCCATGTCACATATAACACCAGAAGTAATGATGATATCAAAAGAGCACAATTCTGAATAATAAGATGGGAACATGTAACATAAGGATATTCATTGGAGTATTAATTGCACTTCTTAGTTCAATTTGGACATCATTCATTGGACATTTAATTACTAAATTTCTGGAATGCCTGTATTATCCTTTAAGTTTACTATCATTAAAATTATTGCAGATAACTGCAAATAACAGATTATGGATCTTCTTGACTTTTTAAAAAAAATCTTGTTGATAATGCAACCGATAAAATCAATGAAACTTGTATAAAAATAAATTTCATCAACATCTTTTCATACAAGGTCATATTATTTTTGAAAAAAAAAGACAAATAATTAAATTTTTGTAGGTTTCTGATATTGACAGAACTTTTTAGCATGGATGTAACCATAAATAACATATCATTGCTAGAGCATCTTCATTTTAAGAGAAAAATAAATTAAGACTTATATAGGATTTCTTTCTTGTCTTTTTTTTTTAATCTTTCAATCTTATAAACATAATGTTGGTTTACTTTATCTCTTCTTTCTTTGCATAACAATTTGATAGGAATGTTAATACCAATTTTTATTTTTTACTTATTTCCCATTTACTTTTTTCATCTCTTGCATGATTAAAATATTTTTGTAAGGAATAGGACTGAAGTTTTTCATTTCATTCAATATAAATCTTCAATCGACATACTCTGACATGTGAAGAAATTATACTTTGGTTTTGAGGCATTAAATTTTTGTTAGATTTAATAGGTTGAAAATTACAATTGGATATTATTAAGAGTGGTTAACCCGTTGAACTTAATTCAGACATTTTCCTAGGTAAAGGTCTGTGTAGTTTTAAGGGTATTAATCAATAATTGGATGTCCTACATAAGGATTGAGCCTTAGATTTTGGGTCATAGATACAATTAATGTTGTAAAGATCATATGGGTCAAGACAATTGAAGTTTATGAGCTAATGGAGTTGAATATATTTCTTGGTTTTGAATAAGAGAAATGAAATGAAATGGGTTTCAAGTCATGCTTTTCTGCAGCAACTCGGCTAATGAAAATGGTTTGAATGAGAGACTAACATAAGAAGTATGGAGCTACATGTACAAATTCACAACTAAACTTATATAATCTGAACTTATTTAGAATGGAAATGAAAAATGAAATGAAATGGGGTTTAACATCCTGTTTATTTAGAATGGACTCAAGGATTTATACAATAGATTTGAAAAATTTAAAGCAGACATGGATTTTTTTTAAATTTTTGGAATACATTGTTATTGACATATAATTAGATAACATTTCTTTTTGTTTCTTGGCACCCTTTTGTGTTTGATTTGTAGATGCATGTTGTCTTTTTTTCTTGGTTATTTTGATACTCCCAGTCAAGTAAAAATAAAAGACACTCAAATTAAATTTGAAAAAATGAAAGACTTTTCATAAGGGCATGATATAAAGTTTTAACATGGATTATTTAAAGTCATTAAATTTACGTTGCTAGCACCAAAATCACTAAATAGATTCACAGCCCTACAGCTTAACAAAAGTACAGATAGATAATATTCACTGCCAAAAAGCCAGATTAAGTCACATTGGAATAGGATCTGTAAAATTTGTAGCCACACAACCCATCTTAAATGCGAATATTAATAGACAGAATTGAAGTATTCTCCAGAAGTAGAATGCATGTTTTAATTGATATGTTGATGTATTATCAGATATCTATGGAAGTAGATGGTGTTTATCGTAAGTCTGGTAGTACAACAGGAGAGTTTACTTTGTTATCCAGTAGTGTGTTATATGTAGCTGGTAGTCCCAATACAGTTTTACTACCTGGGTCCAGAGTTAAAAGTAACTTTAAAGGTTGTATGCGGAAGGTAAGGCTTTTTTATTTTATCAAAAACTTGGATGAAATCAATGTTCTTGGTGAGACTTTTAAATAGACATTATCTTTCATACCAGAATGAATGGTTTCTCTCTGCTTTTTAGAGATATGTGGAAGATCTGAATGAATACAGCAAAAACTAGACCAGGAATAAGAAGGGTCTAGTAAAGGAACAACTCTCTGTCATTTAAAAAATACCCTTATCAGAACACCGAAATACTGGATTTTTTTTTTACTTACACTATAAACCTCAGAATGCCTCGTTCGGCATTTCTGTCCAAACGAGGTAACAAACGAGGTTTTTTAAATTGCCCTTTTTTTGGAACGAGGTATTTTGTTCAGAATGAGGCTTGGTAAAAATGCCTCGATTACTAAACATGTTTTTTTCAAGATAGTTATTAGCGGTATTTGCTATCGGCGAATTTGTAAAAATTAAAATTTATGTTATTTAATACGAAAATAAAACCAGTTCAAACTATATTATTATCAGAGAAATTGACAAGACAAGAATACACGCCATCGGTGGAGGTGTAAAAACTATTGCAGACACATAGCTACCTTGATTGATTTATTGCCCCAATCAGGTATAGGTGTTTTAACAACTGTGGTGTTGTGACATTTTATTGGGGGCAATAAAAATTAATCAAGGTATAGCTGTGTGTCTGCAATTGTTTTACACCTCCACCTAACTGATATCGCAGACAACAAATTAGTGTTTATCTAATCTAAGTACAACAAATAAATAATCCATTCTTATTAATCAAAAAAGCATAAAATTTCATTTCATATTTCTAATACGCATGTTTATTTTTTATATATTAAAATTTAATTAAAACGTTTAATTAGGAAGACATATGGATATTAATAATGATAATATTATCATATCATGATTATAATATCATAGTTTGGACTAGGTTTTTTTATCGTATTAAATAACATAAATTCTACTTTTTACAAATTCGCTGATAGCAAATGCTGCTCATAACTATCTTGAAAAAAAATAACACGTTTAGTAAACGAGGCATTTTTACCAAGCCTCGGTTTGAACAAAATACCTCGTTCCAAAAACAGGGCAATTTAAAAAAAACTTGTTTTGGAACTCCAGACAACGAGGCATTTTTTTTACCTCGTTTGGACAGAAATGCCGAACAAGGCATTCTGAGGTTTATAGTGTTATCTGATTTCAGGTTGTGTGACGGATTTATGATATACTATGTTTTAATAATATGATATTGTTATATTCCAGGTGAGATACCAAGCAGATAATGTACAACTGGATTTAACAGATCTTGCCAAAAAAAGTCATGGATTAATCAGTGTTGTTGGAGAAGTTTTATTTAATCGTTGCCAAGAACTCGTAGAATCTCATCCAATCACATTTTTAACACCTAAATCTTACATCACCCTCCCTACGTGGGATGTTTCACTTAAACGTGCTTCCATTGCCTTCCAGTTTCAAACAACCGAACCGAATGGCGTCATCTTGTATAACTCTGGTCAGCTGGCTAAAAGTGACTTTTTCGCGATAGAACTTCTAGATGGTCATTTGTATTTGGTCATCAATTTAGGATCAGGTACCATGAAAGTAAAAGCCAGCAAGCAGCCGGTCAATGATGGCGAACCCCATGAGGTTTATTTGGATTACCAAGGACCGCAAGGTTATATTACGCTGGATGGTCAAAAGGAACCGTACACTTCCAAGGAAAAGGGTGATCTGCTGCAGCTGGATGGTTACCTGTTTGTGGGTGCTATCAATGATCATGTTGATGCCAGCACCTTACCAAAAGAAATGTGGTCTGGTATGTTAGGACATGGTTATGTAGGTTGCTTCCAAGATCTAGTTATCAATGGTAATAAAGTGGATCTTGTAGCAGCAGCAACGCTACAGTTAGCTGAAGGTATAGCAGAATATTGTCGCCGTATGGAACCCCAATGTTTAAGTTATCCATGTATGCATCAAGGGATTTGTGTTGAGGGATGGAATAGATTTGTATGTGATTGTAGAGCTACTGGTTTTATTGACAATGTTTGCCAAACAGGTAAGTTGATTCATGCTTTCTATTAATGGTTATCCTTTTCTTTTTAGGACACATTGGTTGTTTATATTTGAATCCCTTGATCTAAAAGCATTTTCCACGTTGTGAATGTACAGTTTTTCTAAAAATTTAAATGTAATATTTTCTTTAGTATTTTGTGTTTAATTGTAGAATTCAGAACATTTACATCATTATTCCCAAAACCTTGAACATACCAGAATAAAGTACTTTTGTTTAAAAACATTTTGATCAAAAAATTAGTAGGATTGATCATTTCTTAATTATGACTAAATTCAAGTTTACATATACAGTACCGTAATAATAGTTATTTTTTGTGCAAGCTAACTTTTTCTTCATGAAAGTTGTATTTTCACACTAGAATATTTAAATACAAGCCTGTACATTAAAACGATACATATGTTTGATATTAAGAAATGAACAACTGTTTCCTGTATTTGGATAACTCTGCATATCTTCATATCATATCCCCCATATACAAACAGCAGTTTGTGAAATACATGTATGTCAGTGCTCGGTTTTAGAACTTGCTCTGACAGATAATCACTTAGATCAGTGGGAAACAAATCCCTTAAATATCATGAAACGATAAACATTTTGAAAGATCAGTTACAAGTAAAAGCCTTGATAGATATCTAAAGAAATAAACTTTTTAGAAAAAGACATGAAACAGGATAAAAGTCACCAGTTCTGATGGCATATGTTGCTTCTGATAAAGAAAGGTGTCTGGTGAAGGAGATTAAAACAGAGAACTGGAGGAGATGTTGACGAGTACCCCAGCTGTTCAAATAATGACATTGATATCATTGATAGCCCATTGACATCGAACAATATTAAGTTTAAACTAAATAACAAAAAAAGACTATCGGATGTCATCTCTACCATCTTTTCCAATCAATCTTAAAGTTTTCGAGCATTGCGGAGAAAACCACATGATTCCTCAGTTTCTCTGCTCCATAGTCCCATGTTAATTTGATTATTGTCATGTCTTGGTAACAACAGATTTAAAATGGCATGTGACATGTTTTCAGTGATATGCAAGAGACTGTTTCCCTTCTACGTCTGCTAATGTGCAACCCATGCAAAAAAAGAGCATGTAATTAAATCAATGGAATCTCTGTCCCTTTCAAAGACGTCTGCTAATGTTCTGTTTTGAAGTCTGACAGGTTTTCAATCTTTTCAGTATTTTGAATTTGATCAAGAAGTCATGCTCTCTCTGTCTCGAAATAAATTTTATTGAAAAGAAACGAAGTTACTGATTAAACATGTCCGTTTGCTTTAATGACACATTTCTTCAATTTCTTTCTCTTTTTTTCATCTTTCATTGACTTGAAGTGTTTTTCATGTTAAGCTCATTAAAGCTCTACAAAGTTGAGCATTTACATTTTGGGGTCCCGAATGAGTCTTTGTGGTTAATGCTTTCAGTGACCATTACTCATGGTGGAAGCCATACTTATTTTAATTACTGTTAGCATCAATCTGGGTTATTCTGCAACATGCTTATTTATTCATCATCAAGATGTGTTTTGTTGAAACACAATGATTTCAAATGATTCATTTTGTAATAGGTGCAAAGGAATAATTAGTTTTTGATGAATAATGTATCATATTGAGTGATTTAGGTGTCCAAATGTGTTGTACTTTAAATCCTTATGTCTGTGAAAGCTGAGTTGGATATCATGACTAGATGTGACAAAGAGAAGAAAAACAAGGTTTTTTCTTGTTTAAGCTTCATACACCTCTCGATAAATCGACCCAAGTCAGGATTGCACATTAAAATGAGCTGTCTGACCTCACCCCCTTTTTTATTGGTAGTACATGTAGTAGAAATTGAAATAAGATATGGAGATTATTTCCAATAATTATAGAAGATAAAATATGGGGTAATGATAGAGCATAAGAGTTGAAAAGTATGAGAATGTCCTATTGAATTAGTTAAAGGGTTTTGCACTCATTTGGTAATATTAAAATTGATATATGACATAATTTGTATTTTTTAAGAAGTAAGCAAGTTCTTGATCTTTTTATTGATATGACACAAAGGATGGGTTGTCTTCCAAGAGTCTAAAAAACATGACAGTGCTGCCTGGTTCATCGTGTACAGATTGGTTTGCATGTAACAGAACTCTCAAAAGACAAAGAGCAAACAGAAATATGCACAATTCACCACACTAATAATGCACATGTGAGGATAGAAAATAAAATAACCCTATATTAGTCTCAAAATGAGCAAAGTATTGTAAAGGCAATTCCAGTAAATTTGATTCCGTTAAATCTCAAAAGCTTTTCTTTATTATAAGAAAAAGGTCAACCAAGAACTAATTCTAATTTAAGTATGGACACTGCTAAGATCCATAAAGAATTCAATCTCATTTATCATTTTTATAAGCCTTTCTAATCTTTTTGATATATTCTCTTGTATTTGTTCATAGCTATTTAAAGGTTTATTTTCCACAAGACAAATGTGAGGATGATTACATGATTTAAATATATACTTAGTTTAAATTGAGTTCTCAAGGAAATTGTCTGAGTCTATAATAAATATATGCTATCTACATCTGCTAGTTGATTAAAACGTATTAAAGAGTCTGCCTGCTTTAATTACTAAGCCTGTATTCCTAACGGCTTTACACACACTCCTTCAGTTTTCTTAATAACTTTCTGGCCTTGGGTGAGGATTTTCTTTGATATAACGAAAATTGCTGGCAGTTTTGGAATAATGCTTGTAATTTTGTCTGACTTTCCTGACCAATTCCATTGATTGGTTGTAGTCATAGATCCTTTGTACCAGATTTATTATAAATGGAACCCATGTACTGTAGTCAAGAGAGTTGTCTCCAGTGATTATATCATCTTTAAGATGTTTTATGTCTATGTATTGTGTAATTACCGGCAACTAACTACATTATTATACCACTTAAAATATTCATCCGAAAAACATTGTGTGATAAGAGACAAGTCCAGGAATAAGTGGCCATTATATAGACTTTTAAGCAAGATTTACTTCATAATTGCATCATTATATCTATATCCCTTTATCAACAATTTAATAACAATTGGCTTAAATAGCTATTTGTAGTAAAGCGTATTAAAGGAAATTATAGGCGATTTAATAGGGTAATCACGAAAAGTTGTCAAGTCAAGTTTAAACAGACTGCATTAAATAAGAATTTATTGGGACAAAGTTCAGAGTCAGTTTAATTTAGAGAGATTTTTTCAGTAGTTTGTCAGGAATGTTAAGTTCAAAGAATGCTTTACTTTATGTTAAAAAAGAGTAGGTTGAAATGCCACCCTTGCTGAAAGAAATTATCCTTCTTTAAATTGTACAAAAATAACAGTATATTTATCTATAAAGATATTTAATGCTTCTTCCACTCCATGTAGAGGAGATGGATGGTCAAGTGGTCTAATGCCTGCACTTTAGTTGATAAGGTCTGTCAAGTGGCAACCTTGTTCTCAATATCTTTAACTTTTATTGTTACAAGTACATGTATAATATGTTCTGTAATAACACATAGTGGGTTTAGGTGACCAATTAATGGTAAAGGTGTGCATGTTGTATCATTGTAGGTCTGTCATTCAGTCAAGTGGCGTGTTTTCAATTCCCCACTTATACGTGACAAGGAGTA
The DNA here is from genome assembly GCA_948474765.1 of Patella depressa. Classification (NCBI taxonomy): domain Eukaryota; kingdom Metazoa; phylum Mollusca; class Gastropoda; family Patellidae; genus Patella; species Patella depressa. The sequence goes on from OX419719.1 coordinate 56,525,504, forward strand.
GGGTGACTTATCCGACCTTGTGGGTTTTTTTTCAGGGTCCTCTGGTTTCCTTCCTCAACTAAAGATCCCTACGCACAAGCGAATTGATATAATGAAATTGAACCAAATGTTAATTTCGAAATGACCTAATGCCTGATTCATCCTGGTCATTAGAAATACATTTCCAGATAAAAAAAATAGGATTGAAGTCTTGAACAGATGACCTAATTAGACTTGAGAATCTTCAATATCCTGTGAAATCATACGAGATTGTTCTAAAATTCGAATTTTGTCAACCTCAGAAATTTGTTCTATCACTGAAATAATATTAATAATAAGAGTTTAAACATATATTTTAAAACATTTGATAGAACATAAATGTTATATATATTATTTCATAGGTGAATTGGCTAAATCAATTTGATTATCTTGAGAATTATTACTAGCAGTAGCTTCATACAGATTCTTTTACAGTAAAAGATTTCTAGGTTTAGAAGAGAAAAAGTCAGTTCAAAGATCAATGTGGTTTTGATTAAGAATAATAGAGACCATTTCATGACAACGAGTTGATTTTATTCAATGAGATTATCCAAGTGTACATCGATCATTCAAGTGTCAACCAAAAGTGAAATAATACATTATCAGTTTTATTCATTCACAGCTATAGTAATATTAAACTGTCACACTCTATCGATATTGTAGAAATTTGTTCCAAAGTTTCAATCAAAACTCGCGTTTTTCTGTCAGATGGCAGATTACTGAGAATTGCAGAAGTTTAACCTTTCAAATAAGGAAACCAAACATGAAAAAAGTAAAACTTAATTAAAATAGTTTGACAAATGAGTTTTAGGTATCATACACTGAAAATAACATTTTTTTCCACCTCAATATTAGAAAGTAAAAATAAGAAGCTGTTTGTCTTGTGTATGAGTACATAGTTATTAAAGAAGGTAATGGATTATAGATCCAATTATAGATAGTTCTAGGTCACTACAAAGAGAAATCTATGTTCTTATGTTGGATAAACTTATTATAGCCACTTCAGATAGTCAATATTACAAAACTATTGATGAAATGGGTAGTACCCTCTAGCGTTAGTACATGTCAATATATCATATTCAACATACAGTTGACCAAAGTTTATGGAGAGAATACATGTACCTACGCTCTCGCCTACAAATCTGAAGTATGTTTAAATAAAAATGACAGCTGCTTATATTTTTCTTGATCAATCAGTTTATTTGATAGATCTGGTGGTTCAGCAGTTTTAATACAAACAAACAGCTATAATTATCATGATTATAAAGATAGTACAAATTTCATTTTTAACTGAACATACTTTTCACTGACGTACAAATTCATATAATTCAAAATGATGCTAATAATGTTCATTCATAAACCTGCATACTAGAAAATGTCAATATATTATCTATGACATTTATCATTCGTTCAACTATCAGTTGCAAATAATACATCAAAACTACCTAAAATGTAATAGATTATTTAAATCTCTTGCCTCTTTTTTCCCTAAGATTTGATTCTTAATATTTCTGAGAATTTAGTCAACAAAAATTCATTATAAAGTATTGATTTTAGATTTAGTGCAAACCAAATATGATAAAACAAATTGCCAACATTAAAAACTTTCTAAGGAAATATTTATTACCAGGAAGTATCTGTACATTTCATGACCTTAATGTAAAATGATTTCCTCTAGTTTAGGAATAAAACAGATTGACAAAAAATACAATTTAAATGGAAAGCATGTCATATTAACAAAATTTGATTAAGACAACTCTGTTGAAGTCCTATAAATAAAGGTAATTGATAAATAAAATGGATATGTAAATTGATTTGGTGAAAGTCAAAGAACGAACGTGTTCTGGATGAATATGTGATTATAAGAATTAAATGAAAGTATAGTTTCTATCTTCCATGATCTGCATGCCAGACGCTATTCAATTCTTTCATCAAATAATTTTTCCCCTCACCTCTGTTGTATGTAATGATTTGTCCTACACAATCTCAGCATCCCTAATACAGACAATGAATTTGATTAGACAAGAATTCCTCTATGCAGCACATTAATAATCTTTGGAAGAAACTGTGAGGAGATTTAACAGTCTGGCATCTGCTGTGATCTACGTCCACAATCCACAATTTCTCAGCATCCAAGAAAACATTCATTCATATACAAGATCAAAAATTAATGAAATATTTAAATTACCACCTCCCTTGCTGGACAGACATATTTATGACTTGTATGTTTTGGGGTTATTATTGTTGAAAACAGAGCCATCTCTGGTTGTCTATCTATAGCGAGTGTGAAAATGATTTGGATCGGTTATTAATCATGAGAAATCAATGTATTGTGAACTACATGACAGATAGAGAAGTGAATTCAAAGTAGTGACTAGTTTATGGCTAAGCTTCAGCGTCCATTCTATACCACATTATAACACTTCTTGATATTTGTTGTATTAAGTGCTGTTGACCATTTTCTTGAAGTGATTTTGTCTTTTAACAAAATTGTCCATACTACAAGTCCCATGTGGATGTATGCCATCGCCGTTGTCCATCCATTCACAATTTGTTTGTAGACACTCTACTTGTCACAATTTGTATCTGATTTTGGTAACACTCGAAATATAGATCTAACTCGCAAACATATCGGATCCTTTCGAAATTGGCATATATCGGACCCAAATTACATGGTTTATGGCCCCTGATTGTAAGAAGAGTCATATTTTTAGCTTGTGGAAACTCTAGAGGTCAGAATTTTTATTCGATTCCAAAAACAGTTTAAATATATGTCAGCTGTTACACCATAATGATGATTGGGTTTGAATTTCGTGAAAATCGGACCCAAACTGCCAGACAAATTGGCTGCTCCTTGTACACAAATGGTGTAAAACTGTGGTATATCAAGGTTCTGGACCCTCTTGAGGTCACAATTTTAATCAAATTTTGATGAAACTTTAAATATATGGTCATATCCAAAATATCTTGGTTCCTAGCCATAATCGTGCATATCGGATTGTTCTCTGTTCATCTCTCGCAAAATATTGACGTATCTTGCATGGCAACCGCTGGTATTGTAATTTTGTTGTCACATATAGCCTTTTTTGTACTTACAAAATAGCATAGAAACGAATATAGGGTTAGAGCTCAAATATGTCTGATCTGTTGTTCAGACAAAAAGCATATAATCTATTTAAACCATGAGTTTTTATGTTCTAATAATAACGATAACAATGTTACTTTACAAGAAAAACAAATCGAGCCAATAGTCAGTCTACTTTTCAGCCCCAAGCTTTAGATTCTATCCGATTAAGAGACAATTTCAAGTCAAAATATATCCTGCAGGATCTTGTTATACTGAAATTATATCGAATACTTATCAAAAAAAAAAAAATGTGCAAAGATCTTTTTTGAATTAGTTGCGGACAAGATAATCATGTCTAATTATTAAAGATAAGAGACAGAAGCATATAAAGTCCTAGCGAGTCGAGAAAAGTCATCTGGGAGATGTCTATTGCTGCATCTCTTGAAGGAAATTTTGATGCAATAAAATTCTATTCTATTCTTTTTTAGTTAGGATCACATCAAATTCACTTAAATAAGTCTAACATCTATCTTTTCAATCTATAATATCATCAAGAAATGGTTAGCTTGTAAAAACATTTTATTCAGGCTTTATTCCAGTCTATCTGACTGTAATTTGGTACTTAATCTTGATAAAGTTACAGCAATACAACATTATGCAGAAAAATGACATGATTTTCAGAGCTTGGCATAAGACATTAAATTATTTGTTTGCAAGTAAATTCAAATTATTTGTCATTTGTAGCATCAACAACATTAAGATATGATGGTACACAGTATGTGAAGATCACAATGCCAGAAGAATCTCTAACAGAAGCAGAAGACATATCACTAAGATTCCGTACCATGCATCCTAATGGTTTGTTATTTATGACGTCATCAGATAAAACAACAGACGTGATGGAACTGTATCTAGATTCTGGTTCTATTAAATTAAATGTAGATGTTGGAAGTGGGGCAAAGGTAAGAATTTTCAATGAAGCTTTGATTTCCAAGTTTTTTGTTGACTTTATCTCCAGCACTGTATTACCGGTACCTAAAATGTGAAATGAAATTGGTTGCCTAGACAGCAGTGCCTTGGGCCAACTCTATTTGAATTTTCAAATGTCAAATGCATAGGACTTTGTTTTTTCGTCCCATACAAATGACTATGAGCAAACCTTATTCTTTTCCAACAATGGTCATCATTTATCAGCACATTTTTAAAAATTCTTCAAGGTATTATTTTCCACTAATTATTTATGTGACAGAAATGACTGAAAGTATTGGGACATTGAGAGAGCAGAATTGAAATTGGATAGACTAAAAATACTGTTCTTAATAAATGTCCAATGGCTGTAGACAATAATTTTTTTATTGCTAGTAATATGAACTTTTATTAAGCCTACAGCGATAGATGTAAATTATTATTTTATGGAACGAGAATGAGATTTGTAATTACATTTATTTTAGGCAGCGTCCTATTGGAATCGATAAGATTTTGCATATTTGAATCCCAGATGATGAGATAAGCCGACAACCCATTAACTGCAATGTTTGTGATAAGTTATTGAGGCACAATTCCCAGTAGTTATCTATTAAACAAGTAAATAAAGCATCCCTCTGGTTTAATTCTTGTCTGTTGAATTGAATACTTGTTTAATTGTAATGAGGAATAATTTTAATATAGAATAACTGCTGCGTGAAGGTACATGCATGTAGAAAGACTACTTCTGACAGATTCTACATGTTCTACCAATGGTTGTAATATACTGCTCAGGGGCCTATTTCACGAAATTTTAACTAAGATAAGATCCCAATTTTAGTAATTTGATTGGATAATATTAGATTGATTTTAGTGCTTAGCCAATCAAAATTGAAGTATCTACTAAAATTGGATTTTATCTTAAGTTAAAATTTCGTGAAACAGGGCCCTGATCAAGAATTATATGGAGAATTATTATGAGAAATATTTTCTGATTTTAAAGGCTTTTTATCTGTTATATTATCAAGATTTGGCATAATATTGAGAATTCTTTATTCTGCAGACTTGTTAAGTTTCATTTATTTTGGTTAACTTGTTAATCTGATACGATTGTTTTCTTGGATAAATATATATGATTTAATGACTCGTCCTTGAGCTCTCATTGTAAGATCAATCACATGTATGTAGACGGCTAATTATATTTTGTGTTCATTTTTCAGTCTTTAACAGTAGGCAATGTCCTGAATGATGATAGATGGCATACAGTATTCATTAAACGTAGAGCTCAGACAATAGAATTAGCTATAGATGGACATCGCCCGGTTACAGGTACTGTATATTTATAACTTTCACATCCAGACTATGGATTTCTAACGTGTAATCAAAGACAAATAAATATTTCCAATTGATTATAAGAATAAAATACTGTGTGTACAGCGGTGATTCTATTTCATCTGTACATGCTGGACATGTCTGCCTAAAGTGGATGTTGTGAATTGAACTCAAAATGTTCACTGTATTTCATTTTCACATTTTCAGGTGGGATTAATAAAATAAATATAAGATCTAATATTGTGATAAGCCTACCTTTATTAAATATTAAATCTCTTTGATTTTCTTTGTGTATTTAACCTAAAAACAATTCATGGTTGCTCCTTTGAACGTTTGAATCCCATAAGATCTCAATTAATGGCATGCAATAACAGGTCAAGACATTCACCAATCCTAATATAGTATGTAACACCTGAAGTCCAGTATTAATAATAGTTCTATTTATCAATCTACTTTTGTCTCAATAACAACGAGTTGATTATTACTTGTTGATTAAGAAGCCAATCAAATGGTCAGCTTATCCATGTCTGTCATCGTTTTGTGAGAAACGGCCATGTGGTGAATGCAGTCTCAGTCATTTACTTCATGATCCAAGTAATGAGTACGTTAGCAATATTTTTCAATATACAAGTTTTCTGATTATTCATAACATGTCTAGCAAGTAGCCTACTAATGTCCCAAATTATTACTATATTCACAGAAATAAAAATAATGTTGACGTCAGTATTTTAATTTGTAGACATATTCCTTGAAGAGAAGTGTTGAATGCAGCCTTATTCAGCTTGCAACTGATTATTCATAGATTAAATTTGACGTGCAAACTGCACAAATAATGTAATTTTATAATGCCTTTTCATGTAACAAAATAAGTGATGTTTAGACACTTCTAGTGACCCAATTTCAACTATCTAAAAAATAGTGTCAATGCAAAATTTTGAAATGGAATCCCTGATGTACAGTAATCGTACATAATTTAAGTAACTTGTTAATCAATTCTAAAGAGACCTTACCTCATTCCTACTACTCTTTGACAGATAATTCTTCATAGTGCCAGCCAGCTAGCAATGGTAGATTTGAGGGATATTTTATTATGTGCATAAGGTTTATTCCTCATACTCTACTCCAAAAGAGGTTTTGAAGGTGTCTTTTAAGAATTAGTTCTTTTTTTACAGAAAAATTACCTGGCCAAGAGAACACTTTATCTACCAGATATATAGTGTTGGGTTATAAAGATAGGGTTATACCGGGTATATTCAATATTTATATTATAAATGTTGTATAGATATATTACTGTTATTTATATATTTGGTTCTAAATATGATGGTATTGTTTATTTTATATCAGTTACAATTTTGGAGAAAATTAGCACTCTTAAATTTGTTTCTATATTTATTATGGCACCAATTGTTTTCCAAAATTCATTTGAAGTTTCCCTTTTTCTTCCTTATTTAATTGATGAATGTATATCAAAATTTCTTTCTTTTTTTTAATGCATGGATTTATCTTTAGTTTAAATGTCTATTCTGAAAGCACAAATGTGTTCCATAGTATTTGATATTGCATATTGAGGATGTTTTGTGTCTAAAGGGGAACAACTCCAAATATCTGAAGCACACCTTGATGGACTGACAGTTTGGATTAAAAGGCCATATTTTTACGTAAAGATTAATGACTAGGGTGACCACCCGTCCCGAATTTCGCGGGACAGTCCCGCAAAACGCTCACAAGTCCCGCGTCCCGCAAATTCTTTATAAACAGTCAAAAAGTCCGAAATTTCTCACATGGAAGGTTTTTATGCAGTAATGTGCATGAATCTAGTCTCAATAGTCTTTTTTAGTGTTTTAATTTGCATTCCTAATACTATAATAGGCCTACTGTAAGCGGATGGTGGGAAAGTCCATAAATTTTTCAGCCATCAGTTACCTCCCCCAAAAGTAGTCCCATTTTCAAGACTCTTTATACCTTTCACCATTCGGCGAACTTCGCTTATTTCTGATATCTTTGGAAAGTATGAAAATTGGTGTGACAAGTAAGTCGTGTTTGCACTGTGGATGATATTCTTGGTCACTTTATCGTTCGACCGTGTTGAAATATAATGGCTGTACGTACACAATTCTTCGGATCATTTTTTACGTCATCATAAATCATAAACTCATTAAACTGTCTTGAGTTATGTATTCAGGAGAAAATTAAAAGTTGTCCCTGGAACAATATGATTTGGATAAAAACAAAATAATAACACGAAGTATATCTTGGTCGTGTCTTTTATTCAATGACATATCAAGCAATGATTTAAAGGGTCAATCCCGATAACTTTTTGGGGAATAAAACTGCTTAATTTTGTGTTAAAATCCTTTAAAATCCATAACTTAAGGCCCACCTACTAACCCGATATTTGTGATACGCTTGTAAATAACTTAAACCTGACAGTCTTCATCTGGAAATGGAGACCGTTGTATTATACAGTATCTGGATAAAACCAGACTTTTTTCTATAAAAATGATATGTAGGTGAAATTTACTTTTTGCTATCAAGTACAGTGCATGGGTCATTCACTGTATAGACCTCTCAAGAAACATTAATCGATTATCAGGTCACCCAATGAAAAAATTGACCCGAAATCTTAAAAGGGTTACGTGTCCGGATAAGCAGTGTTGATGTACACGCCCAAACGACTCAATATTTTGAGCTGAAATTTTGAGACAAGGTAAATACACCATGCCACTATATTTTGGTCCATAAATTTCATAAATACTCGGACTTGAATTTTTGAGAATCTGTTCTTATCGGGATTGTCCCTTTAATGCACGTGCAGAAACTGAGTGACAATGACAGGAGTAACCAACCGAGCACACCTTAATCTGATCAGCTTACAAAACCAGTAGATAAATATTTTAAGATGATACTAGGCCTATACTACAATCAGTACAATCACTACAAAATCAGAGTATTTCATTGCGACATTTTTTGTGTCAGATTGCGGGAAATGGCGTTTCCGGGCTTCTAGTTTTCAAAAATTCTCGGGGGAGGGACCCCCGAACCCCCCGCTGCTGTCTCGCGCCTTTGGCGCTCCGCAGACAATAACGGGGTTTTTGAGCAAAATATATTTTTTTCATAAACGTCCCGCAATATGATGAAGTAAAGGTGGTCACCCTATTAATGACAGCAGATAATGAACAATGCTAATGAAATTTTCTGATTTTATTGACAAAGATTTTTATTAACCAATTAAATTTATTGCCATGGAAATGATGTTGTTTGTAATTTATGCATATCATTTATACAAATAATAATTAGGAATAGATTTAAAAGATGACAATATTAAGAATTTTTTGTCTGATACTTCTTTTCATTTTTCAAGTGCCTATCTGTACTTTCAGGGGATTTACCAGGAGAAGCTGATGAACTAGAGTTTCGTAATATTGATTTAGGCCAGGAAATGAAAGATGACAATTCTGTTGGTGATCATTCAGGATTTATAGGATCTATGCAACAACTGATGTTTAACCAAAATTATTTTTTTGAACTGGCTAAATCCGGCCGAATAGAAAACATAGAAGTGACTGCTAAATTCAGCACTGATGATTATGTTGTTCGTGACCCTGTCACCTTTAAAGCAGCATCTGCTTTTGCTACCCTCCCTTGTTTACATGCATATAAAAAATTCTCGTTATCTTTTCAATTTAAAACTACAGAAGATAGTGGATTAGTTTTATTCAATTCTGGAAGAGGTCAAGATTTTTTTGCCATTGAATTAAATGGTGGATATCTGTATTATATTTACAATATGGGAGCAGGTGCACAAAGCATCCAGATAAATTCCAATCAGAAATTAAACAATAATAAATGGCATGAAGTCCGTCTGTTGAGGCCAGAGTTACATAAACAATTAATACGTGTGGATGATAATACACCAACAGTCGATAATTTAGGAGGTTCTCAGGCTCTCCATTTCGATCTGGAAGGTTCATTGTTTGTAGGTGGTGTTCGAAAAACTATGTATCATTCTTTACCAAAAGTCATCACATCGCGCCATGGTTTCCTGGGCTGTCTTGGTTCTTTAGATTTAAATGGATATTTACCTAATTTAGTGAAAGAGGCAGACACTATTCATCAGTCTATAGTAGAAGGCTGCAAAGGTAATCCTGCCATTATTCATTAGTTACTGGGTCTAAAAAAACAGCTTCTTACTTGTAGAAAATCAGATTAGTGTCAGCTTTTAATTAATTTTTCCTTGGAATCAGTGATCAGCCACTACAGCAAATCCTTTTATTGGTTTTCTACCAGTAGCTACTTTTCTAAGCATCTTTGACGCTCTGTATACAGCAAGCAAAGAACATTTAGATTTTCATGCTCGAAAGTTTTGATTTATCCGCTATAATTAATTATGTCGTATTTTCTTTTATCAAAAGGACCCACAACTCAGTGTCAACCTGATAGTTGTGCCAATGAAGGTCGATGTGTTCAACAGTGGAATTCATATGTCTGTGATTGTGATTCTACATCATACAGTGGACCAACTTGTAGTGATGGTATGTATGGAGTATTATATATTCTAAGTATCTTAATACATTGAAGATAGCTTTATTTAACTCTTAAATATGGTTCAATCTCAAAATACAGTAAGGTAAATCTGATGGGAAGCTCTAAGCAATTAATTTGCCATCATATTCGATCTTCTGTTTCATTTTCATGTCATCGTCCCTTCCCATTGAAACTTCAAATATATGTATATTACCCAACCATCTCAGATGGGTTTGATTTTGCCGTTTACGCAAATACTGTTGTGGCAAAGCATGCAATGCATATACATGTACCAAGGTTGTGGACCATGTAGAGGCCACAATTATTATGCAATTTTGATGAAACTTAAAATACATGTACAGGAGTAAATACCTTGGGTTATGGCTCCTGCCTTCAACACAAAATGTGAAATGTGTATGACGTTTGTGGCTAAAATATTTGTCTGGTTTACATTGAACTACAAATATATTTATTAGCCTCTAGATGTCCACTTTAGATGATCCACAAATATACTGAGCACAATAGAAAACGCATCACTTAATTTTTCGTATAACAAAATGATCCTATAACACTATAAACCTCAGAATACTCCATTCGGCATTTCTGTCCAAACAAGGTAAAAAAAAAGGCCTCGTTGTCTGCAGTTCCAAAATGAGTTTTTTTTAAAATTGCTCTGTTTTTGGAACGAGGTTTTTTGTTCAGAACGAGGCTTGGTAAAAATGCCTCGTTTACTAAACATGTTTTTTTTCAAGATATTTATAAGCAGTACTTGCAATCAGTGAATTTGTAAAAATTAAAATTTATGTTATTTAATACGAAAATAAACCAGTCCAAACTATGATATTATAATCAGTGAAATAGACAAGACAAGAATACACGCCATAGGTGGAGGTGTAAAACTATTGCAGACACACAACTACATACCTTGATTGATTTATTGCCCCAATTAGGTAGGTATAGGTGTTAACTAACAACTCATAGGTGTTGTGAAAGCTAAATTGGGGTTGTAAATTAAGCAAGGTAGCTGTGTGTTTACACCTTAACAATCTAAATCTTCAATTCACATATCATTGTTCTCTTAACTTAAAATAATATGTTACGGATAAAAAGTTCTAAGATGTGCTTGATTTTGGTATGCAGTGACTGCGCTACAGTCTGTATAATGAAGATTTTTTTTTTAGACAGTCCTACATATGTTAGTCCTGAAATGACATAGGTTGTTTTGACTGGATATTAAACCCAATTTCTCTCCCTCTTCCTCAAAAAAGAGTTTTCAACGATAAATAATTATTTATTTTCTTTACAATCTAAATCTTCAATTCGTATATCATTGCTCTCTTAAAGCCTCCTAATGATATGATATCACTTCTAGGAAATTTATTTCAGATATACCATGCAAAACATCATACTGTTGTATACGAATATTATCTGTCATATTTTTCTATTTTTTGATAAATTGCAGCCTTATGATTTCATGAACTCATACAATATTGATATTTATTTTAGAGAGTACCTCATACAGATTTGGTCCAACTGAAGGTTTATTAACATTTAGTTATCCAGCTTATCAGCAACCCAATACAGTAGGAGATAATCTAGCTCTAGGGTTTACAACATATTCAAAGGATGCTGTATTGGTTAGAATAGACAGTGAAAACTTTGATGATTACATTGAAATGGAATTGGTAGGTATAGTTTTAGAGTTGTCTCCCTTGAAACATGAATGTCTTCACTCCCTACAATGGAAATAGTTTGACTGCTCCATTTATCTTAGTTGTTTTCTATATTAAAACTGATATTAAGTTATTCATAAGCTGATGTGTTTCGAGATCAATATATAATCTGACTGCAGTTGAAAATCTCGATATGGTTTAAGAACTAGCGGGACATAACTCTTTGCATTTTACATGCAGTGAAATAGAGAATAGACACTCAAATGTGTTGTGATTATACAATTAAATATGTTACATATATTTTGTTGGGTTTTTTTTTAAAAAAAAAACACAGACAAACTGAATATTGAATCTAATGGTTAGGTACATGAATGTACCTGTATATAGAAATCAACTTGACACAATTTGCAACTTACTTAGCTAAAATGAGGAATTGGAATAGGGGGTCAAAAATGCAAATGAGAAAAGTAAAAAAAAAAAAAAATGGTTAAAAGTTGTTAATGAGATTTTAGTACTAAGTGATTCAAGGTGACTGAGTACCCTTTTTAACTTGAGCCCTTGCATATGTTTCTCAAGTTTTTACATACTTGCTTTAAGACATGAATTATTTAAATTAGTAAAAACAAAGAAGTTAAGGGTCCATGTTTCACTTTGTTGAACCTTGTGAACATCCTAACGACACAAGTCATCCTCCAATCTGAATTAAATTTACAAGCATTATCTAAATTAGTAAAACGAAGACATTTATTGGTTTTCTGCAAAATCTGTGATGACCCTTGTTGTGAACGCACTATCGACAAGAGTTATAATCTGATCTGTATGAAATTTATATGCATCAGTAAAACAAAAAAAAAAGAAGCCTGTTGAATTTCAATAATTTCTGTTAATTACTTCTAGAGTTATGGCCCTTGTTTCACTTTGTCATCACTTGACTTTGTTAATTCTCCCATTACCTACAAAACAATAAATATACAACAACCCTTGTCGACTGCTCGGACGATTTAGCTGCTGTGGTTGTTTTGTTGCTTTGCAACCTATCTTTACCCCAATCCATTAAACATCAAAATACTGAACATGATGCAAGTTTATAATTATGATATCATTCAATAATTGTCATGCAATAAAACGATGGTAAAAGACAAGTAAGATATTTATCAGTATTATATTTACCAAGTAAAACGCTTCAATCTAGATGATATCTCACATCACTGTGTCTCATATACTGTACTCACATCACAATACCATATTTAACCAAATAAACATAGTATTTGATATTTAACTTCCGTGTCTTCTGTATAAACCCTATAAGTTCTGGCCGGAGTGTCTGTTTGAGTGGTCTAATGTGTCTGCAGTAGACCATAAGGTTAGGGTCGCCTGCCTGTAATGTATGTTAGTCCCGAAATGATCTAATTTGTGTCGAGTGAATGTTAAACCCCATAACTTACAAGGTCTAAAATTGTTATAATCTAATTAATGTCATGCCATTACACCACAAATTCACAATTCGGAATATACTAAAATACACGACACTGTTTGCAATATAGTTTGGTTGAACATTCTGCTTATACCTTCAATGGCACTAATATTTGAATAATAAATAAAACAATTATGTCAATTATTAGGACTGTGACATGGCTGAAAGTGTCAAACAATTGTAGTTGTAGATTTTGAAATTTACGCTTCACAGACAAGTTGAACATTTTGCTTATATCTCCAATGGCAGTCATATTTGAGTAATAAATAAAACAATGTCAATTATGAGGACTGTGACATGACTGAAAGTGTCAAACAATTGTCTAAACCAGTAGTTGCAGACTTTGAAATTTACGCTTTTCAGACAAGTACTGTTGTGTTTATATTAACAACATTAAGTAAACAATAAAATAGACAAAACATAATTTGTATGCATTCTTTTTATCATAGCAAAATTCTTTTCCCTGGCATCTTCTCTATGCTGATGTAGTAAATAAAAGAGAACCCAAAGTATTCTTTGGATTTCTCAGCACTGTTTAACCATGGCAGATGATTGACTGTCAACTCTCTGAATTCTTATTTTAATCAAAAATCAATTCAAATGACACTTGATTGAGAATAATATAATTAATAGATGTGGGGAGCATTCAATCTATAAAGTACGGTATTTGTGTTTCACTGTGTTTACTCTGTTATCTTTATGATATCTTTATGTTCTCTATTTTATTGATTATTTTGTCATTATATAGACAGGAGAGTTTTTATTTTTTTCCTGTAAGACTACTATATTCTTAAAGTTACTGATAATATGTGTAACTGTTTTTGTGACAATCACAGAATCAGCAGTGGCTCAGTGAGTACGACACTGTCTCGCTAATTTGGAGGTCTTGGGTACCCTTCCGGTGTTGGCCGAGAATTTCTCCATGTCATTGGTGCTGGACAAGGACCTGACATGAACAGCTGTCTAGTCATCTGCATGGGACGAAAAACGTATAATTGGAATTTGACGTATGAGTAGGCCGTAGTGCAGCTGTCCGAGCAAAATTTCACTCATAGCGCAATGCATGGCATTATTCCATTCCTTGTAGAAAACAAGGACGGTTAAACACCAATTGTTTTCTTTTGTGACAGTCTCAGTTAAAAAGGTCCTTTGTTGCTTTCTTATACTTTAAAATTGTTTTTGGGTTTGGTTGAATAAGTGAATAAACATCAGGCAGTCCACATGACTTTCTAAAAATTCAATTAAATTTCCAATTTCAAATTTGTTTCTTTTATATTTTCAACTTGGCACATTTTAAAGAAAAATCAATATATTCCAATTTCAAATTGTGTTTTTTTTTTTCCGAAAAATTTCAAGAATCCCAAATGTTTCTATACATGGCCATTCCAGATTAGCAAATACATAGTAATCAGTGAAACATCGTTAATTTGTTTTTATTTATTTATTTTTTGGTCAGTAATCTTACTAAAGCATTTTAATGGAGCAATTAATTAGTTAACCACTTTCAATAGTCATTCAAGGAATGTACATGTCAAAAAAAAGAAGTTGATTACAACTTAAGAGCCAGTCCACGAGAAAACCATGCAGAAGGTGCGAAGGTGGGGGTCGGCCGATTGAGTTCATATTTACAGGGTTTGGTAGACCCAGCCAATATCACTGATTTCAGAAATCAACCGTTTTCGAGACACAGATCTTTTACGTTTTTCGGCAGTTTTTTGCCATTTTCAAGCCAATTTTTAGGTATTTTAGTCGCACTACTACCGCTGTTACATGACCCTGGAGAACTAGGTTTGGATTGTTCATGATAGCAGGGGTCTTGCACTACAACATTATCATGGTCATCCGGTTCAAGTTCGTTTTCCAAAGGTGTCCGGATACTTCCCAAGATACGTGTCTATATATAATTGAATTATACCCTTTCTTCAAATTGCGATAAGTCCACTGGTCAGTGATTTCTGCTCGGGAGAAGGCTCGACGGATCGACCAAACCCTGTGAATATGAACTAAAAAGGCCAACCCCCACCTTTGAACATTTGCATGATATTGCATGGTTTTCTCGTGGAATGACTCTTAAGATGTTCTGTCAGCTCAGAAAAGTAGGCTGTTAAACCCCATTTCATTACATTTCCATTTTCATTTCATACCTGTGCAATAATCTCTGTTTGACCATTTACATGTTATGCAAATTGATATTCTTTTGTTCACACTGTATTCATTGTGGTCGAAGCAGAAACTGAGCACAGACAGATGATCAAAAGTGATCGAACTGTTACATAAATGAACCTATCACAAGAGCAGTTAGAGTAGAACAGTAGGACGTTAAACCCCATTTCATTTCATTTTTGTCACATGAGAATGAAAAAACAAAGATCGAAAACCCTAATATGATGATCTCTTGAACGTGTCTCACTATAAAAGATATTTAAAAGATATTTACTTGGGATCCGAAACAGAATTAAAAAAAACCTGCAGAGTCATCGATTTTCTACCCACATCTGGAATGAAAGAGGAGAAAGATCTTTAATTGAATTTGACATTTGATTTTTCCTAATATAATTTGTTTTATTAATAATGTATTGCGATACATTGATTATCAATAAGCAATGAAAAATATAGGTCTTCATTTTTGGAGCGTAGGGTTTTGGTCTTTATTTTATTTGCACCTTGCCACAAAGCAACATGCCCTTCGAGGTTGAGATCTATGATGTTTACATGAAGATATTACCGCCACTGCCCAAGAAGAAATTGTCTTGAATACTGTGTGATTGATCATTTAAATTACTCACTTCACTAATAATAATATGTAAAGAATAATTTTATGAAGGTTAGTTTTATTTTTATGGCTTAAATAAAACCAATACAAGTTATTTTCATATATACCTGTTCTCATATTTTAACAGGTAAATGGGAATATATTTGTTGTGTATAATATGGGAACGGCAGATCATCCTATAGGAGAATTATTTAAACCTGTAAATGATGGTAAATACCATGTGGTACGATTTACACGTAGTGGACCAAATGCAACGATACAAGTTGATGATCTCATGATGCAAACCAAAAATCCCAGAGGTAAGATAAACCATATTGAAAATTTCACAATACTTCATTATAGTTGCATAAAATGAATGCAATTTTTGATAAAAAAAAAATTATATTCATTTTACTTCAGTTCCATTCCTGCCCATTTCAAAATGAGAGGCAAGTGCTCATTTATCAATTTAAGTAATTTGCTTTGGTACCCTTTCAAATTCAGTCTCAAAATAATTCATGCATTCTTCAAATAGAGTGTATATGTATGTCTAAATATTGCATGTAAGTAAAGTGTATGCAGTACTAATTAATTCAAGACATTGCTTTAGATGTTGTTGTTTACATTTTTAGAAATCGTCAATATTATATTGATCTAAAACAATAAAATATTCCATACTTTTGTAACCCAAGGATATAAGTATTTTGTTATATTTACATTGTATTATTTGTGACTGATTTATTTAATATTTATTTGAACATTTTGCTACCTGGATAATGCTGTCAAGGGATTTATGATCGATTTATATATATTTATTGTCAGAAGTTTTTGGAAAATCAATAATTTTCGAGTCTACTGTTGATTTAGTTATTAAAAAAGCTGTCACTGTGTAACACGAAAATATCTCGCGTCAGTAGAAAAAATGGATATTAGCTATATATATTTAAAATGAAATGCCTACTTTGTGTCTTTCGATATATCCTCGTGAATATTGATTTTACTGCTTTTTTATAATTAGCAGTGGTGTATGTATTACATACTTTTGATAGACATTGCTTATATTCTCTGCTTATTGTGATGTAGAGAAGTTATTATCAGCAAAACCGTAGACTCCCAAGTTATTTGATTATTATATTATATTGTGTACTGTGTACATAGATATTTTGAAATATGTCTTGATACTTTTCGAAAATTATCAGTAGCATGCAGAAAGAGGGGACAGAGAGGGCTGTAGTCATCCATTTCAGCAGAGGCATCCAATCAAAATTCTTTTTTTAAAGTTTGAAATTATCACAGTTTACTTTGTTGTGCAAACTGCCCTACTAAATTGAAATAAAAAATTATTTCATCTGATTAAAATGTCTTTCTGTTTCACATTTTTCTCAGTACTTGGCCCTAAACTAGAGTCCTATACTTTTCTCTGGGGGCATACAATCGCGAAGTTGACCCCAGGCATCACCAAACCTCTGCACGCTACTGAAAATGAATAATCATAGAAAATCAATATACAGATTGAATTAGATTCATATTAAGGATTTAATGTCTGTTGTATTCAACATGTACTTTGACTTCTCTCAATTTCAAATAAAACAGTGGTTTATATCAGCATGGAATAAAGAAATAAGCCTTGCTCTCTAAGCAATTCATACTGGGTGATCCTTAATGATTAAGGGTTTTAAAATTTGGGGAGACCACAAAGAAAATGGTGGAATTTTGTCTTATTTTAAAGAAAAATGCAAAAAATAACTAGATGACAATAGTTTTAATAATGTAAAGTTCTCTTCTGATGTTTAATAGTTTTTTAAAAAATATATCAAATTTAGTATAGAATACTAGCAATCGGGTAAAGGCATTGAAATATCCTTAGCAAATGAACTAGCCAATAAATCCTTTAATTATGGTGGATGGGGCTTTAAATGCTAAAACGAGATTGGATTTATGATCTTTCAAACCTTGTTGAGAATTTTACTGTAAAAAGCCTATCTGGTTTTTATGTGAAGTAACAATGATTACAAGGGAAAATATAAATAATAAAATAAAATTGTTGGATGTGAGAAAATAATTATTAGTCTCCATCATTGAGCATAAAGGATTACTTTGTCAGTGTCAAGGTCAACATAATTAAACCCTTCTGTTCTGTGATAGACACAAATGATTCTTGTCATACTCTTATTATGGTCTAATAAATCTAATTGGTCTGGTGTAAATCTTCTAATAATTCTGGACAACTACCATTGACTACTGTTCGGAAACATTTCATTTAAGGAAATATCTATTTGGATGGCTAGACACAGTACATTGCTTCTTGATGAATAATGATATACCCATCACATTTCGAAAGAGTATTTCGTCATACTAAAAAAAGCTTTTTTTATGATTTAAAGATAGAATATACCAAAAGTTAATGATGTGAATTACATATACAAAGACCTATTTGATATTTAATAATGACCAGAGCATTAAACATACATTATGCAAGAGCTAGATCTGCCTATTGTAGGTCTTTCTTTAATTATTGAATATTAATTGTCAGTATAATTGGTACTAAATGTGAATGAAGTCATGGCACCAACATACAATATAAAGCTTATTATCTCACTTAGATGATTTTTCATATTTATTTAAACTATGACGTTCTTGTAAAAAATTTGTCCCTAAATGGTGATATTTCTATTAAAATGTTTTGTTGATATTGTGAGCAAGTAAACTATGGGAGGATATTTCTCGAGAGAATTATAATTGAGTTAGCTAACTGAAACAATATCATCATTATCACCAAGAGACTTATAAAAAAAACATATCATAAAGTCTCTTGATGTATAGTGTGTATTTTGTAGATTATATATAGTGCAATTTGTTGTTGATTACATACGGTACAGTTCTTGTATTCCAATATGTGTATATGAACTATATTTCAATTAATTTTCATTTTGTGATTTGGAATTTAAATATCATGCATATTATATACTGCATACACTGGAAACTGAGGAAACACACATCACATATCTAAAGGAGCAGTCCCATATTGAAAAAAGCTAGTGTAATTCCTGATGTGCCATTTTAAGCAGTAGGAATCACTTGCTAACTATAATATTGTAAATGACAAATCTTTAATAGGAATATTTGACCAATAATGGTTCAGTCCTTTTCAGTATTTACAAAGATATAATAATATATTGAATTGAAATTTCTTCGATCTATGCTGCTCGCTGTGCAATAAGCCTGCCTGCCATTTTATTGTCCACGGAAATTTAATGATAGCAGGCCTGTTTTTAATCGGATTGAATTCAAGTCGGAACATTATCTGGCATTGGTATTTTGGGATTCTTCACTTAATTAAATGTTAAATAATCAATTGGTGCACATATTAGCATGAATTAACCCATGAGAAATTTTATATTTTAACGCCAAGTATCATTGGCACATCGTTACTTTAATTCTGTGTGAAAGACACTAAGAAAACCTTTATTCTAGTCATGGCCACTGTCTGAGGTTTCATGAAATTTTTTTTTTCAAATATAAACTTTCCATATACCGGTATATATATGGCATTAATTCCTTAAAATTCAGGCGTTATAAGTGCTTAGATAACTGTGAGACATCACGATTATCGAGTCACTCATAAAATTGAAATTCACTAAATCTAGCAATCAGCTCAGTATTTTGATTTAACACATTCTGACTAGGTAAATAGGCTATATCTTTATATTTGCATACTTAAACCACTTTTCCTATTTGATACTTTCTAAAACATGGGTCTGCTCCTTTAAACATGATTTCAGTTGATCCAGGTTTCAATGTACACAGGTTTGTTTTTGAGATGCTTAAATTTAAAAATGACTTTAATAAATATGACCTATTGATACCCATTGTAGCTTGTCCAATATCTGCACACCTCGATGATAACCTTTCACTACAATGTAGAGGCAAGATTTCCCTTGAGCCTCAGGTCTTGTTCTTGAAACTGCAATCTGATTGTTGCTGAAGAAAATATTACATTTTTTGTGAGGAAATCCTCCAGTCGAATGAGTCTATTTCAGTAGTACTGAATGTGAGAAATGTGGAGATATTGCAAGTATAAACAGATACCATATTTAACTAAATAAGTGCGCATTTATTTGTAGCATGTGTATTAAAAACATCAAAAAGATATTTCTTCAACTGTAAATTTCCTATGCTGAAACTTCTTAGAATGTCATCTACATAGACTCACTTGCTTCATGCAACTTCAAACATTCTAAATCAAATTGAATTGACATAAAATGTTCAGTTAATTTTATATCTGCTTTGAATATAGTTCAAACATAGAATTTTTGTAGAGTTGCTAGTATTGTGTTCAAGATGCATTCTGATTTATGTTTATATAGTTAAGTATGGTATCTGTATTAACTGCAGTTAAGGCTTATATAGGAAACCACTTGTTGTTATTGAAGAATTTATTCACTAGATTTGTTTGTAATCATTGAAGAAAATCTGATCAGCTGACCACTATCTATAAAAGCAAAGTAATTATGAGGATTATAGCCATTTGGCAGACGCCATTTATAGTTCCTGAAAAAAAATCAATATGGTGGCTCACAATGTCAGGTTGTTAACTATTTGCAGTAGCTACTGTAGCGTATTACTACTCACATTTTATTGACACTCACAAACAAATAAAAATGACTTTATGTGGTTGAATTTACAAACATTTCAGATCTTTTAACCCCATTTTGGTTTTTGAGCACAAACTAAATTAAAGGCTCTCCAAAGACTTTCCTCAATAAATATTGATATGGCCTTGATCATTGAACTAGTTCCTCCTATTGTAGATTGGCATTCCACCGTTTTATCTGCTTTGGTTATATTATACATTTCCCATAAAAATTGTGTTCTGTTATACATTTCAAGCCGAAAAGGTCACTATTGAAAAAATCAACGTAAAGTCTCTGTTCGTTCTTTGAGGGATATTTAATCCCTTCCTAACTACAATATTTTGAAAGTTTGATCTCTTAAAGAATTATGGTTCAATTGCATTCATTATAAAATTGATAAAGATGTTGCTTTTGGAACATGTGCTAAATATTATCATTAGTCAATGAAACCAAATTTACTACTCTATTTTAAGAAAGTCTTTTGCAAACTACAATATTGAGAAAATTGAATCTCTAAAAGGGATGTCATTCCGAAATGGTAAAAATTCTGTAGAGTATTAACAAATATATGATTTATTAAAAATTTGGAAGATTGTCATCCTCTGCAGATTGTAATAACTGGATATACATGTGGCTAAAATGCAAGTAAACCGAAATGTACCTTAGTCAAAAATACCAAAAATGTGGTCAAAATATTTGTAACAATATAATTCAATGTTAAATTAGATAATCAACTTTGAATTCATTTTAACTGGATTCAGCCATGCCACATTTGACATTTTTGGAAGATGCAAATGATGCACAGAAGCTTTTAAAAGTAAAACAATAGTAACATTTCTCTGTAAAAGTAAAGTCTTGCACCAGTGTCTCTTTAAAACCTCAAGAATTTAATCAGAAACAACAATCACATTGTACATGACCATGAAATGTACTATAAAGCTTCAATGTGGGCTTATGTTGAAGATGACATTATGAAAGATTTTTTAAAGCACTTGTCAATGCTGACATGGTAAATGTCTTCATTTCTATGACTCACACAAATTAATACTGTAGATCATGTGACATGAATTGCAGGTTTTTAATCTGCCATTTATAAATGATGCAATCTTAACATGACCTTTTTTTCATTAAAATCGTATTTGACATATGGCACTCACAATAACGACTGACGAAATGAAGCGTTTGATTTATTTATTTACAAAAGAAATCAATATCAACTAAAATCATTGGTTATTGTACATTTAACATCAATCATCAAAATTGCTATTGACACTGTTACGCTAGTTGCTGCAGGGAAAAGAATGAATTTAATTATCAAATTAAAAAAAATAGTATTCACACATTTACTGGCAAGTCGTTAACTCAATTTAGTAGTTGGTTTTGCAAACTGTTTGAGAAATTATTCAGCAGTGAAACACAAGTGAAATTTTTGAACAGTAATAAATAGTTATTATTATTCGATATGTACAACCATAATCTACATGCCCCATGATCTATATATGCATAAATGACATATCTATACAAATCTTATAGATAATTGCTGTTGAATCTTAATTATATAAACGAAATTGGCTTTAGTTTTTGAAAACAGAACTGATATATCTTCTTGCTGAAGATTAGCTGTTGATTTGACTATCATGCTTAGAACATAGGGCATGTAAAATATAGGCATTCTGAATAATAATAATGAGGCTTAAATAGATCAGATTTTCTTCAGTGAGTTAAGAAAAAATCCAATGTTTTTGACAAATGTATGTTTTTCTCAAACTTTATTCTGCTTGCATAGTTTTCTCCTGGCTGTTGGATGAAGTAGAAGATCCAGGTAATGTGTCACCATGACAACAGATTGATGCTGCACCTTATTTGAACTTTCACCTCTTGTTTTGAATATTGATTATGTAAAAAAACGTGTTTGAATAATTGTAAGAGGAATTTGAAATTTACTAGATGTACCGGTTACTTCGAGAATTTATTAAAACAAATCTTGGGTCGCGATTTAGTTTTAATTTTTTGATTCACATTTGGACACAGTTATCTTTGCTTTTAATTCTTGCATGGGTTTACTTAATATTTGTGATAGTCATTAATGGACCTACGCCCAATACACAGTCTGCTATATGACAGATCAGACCCTTTCTGCACCAAGTACACCATTTCACAAATCGACTGGCTTAACCATACGACGTATTTAGTATTACTGAAGATTTAATTCGTAATGGTTGGTTATCTGTAAACGTATTGAGGAGGGTTTTATAGGTCTTAGAAGATAGATAGAAATATAGTCTATAATGGCTAGTAGATGTGCTGTGTAAACACCACGTTTTAATGGCTTGTAGCATGTTTTCTTCCATCATCTAGTAACTCATTGATCAGACGGTACCAGCAGGCGGACAGTGTTGTGTATTGATTATTGTATAATTTCAGGCCAACAACTTGGAGTGTTTAACAATCAAGCATTTGTCTATGTCGGAGGCAAGAAAACAGAAGATGGTGTGATTGCTCGACCTTTTGAAGGAACTATATCTGGTAAGTCAACATCATCAATATAAATCCCCACAAGTGATGTTTTCTGCGATATGGATTCCCCACTGGCATAAATCTATACGGGATATTGGTTATAGACCAATGGATGCGAATACGCTGAGGCAAGGCTAAACATACATCGTCATTCCGATGGTACATATATATTTGTGTGGGCATGAGTTATACAGATAATTGGGTGTGCTTAGACAGTCATCCACTAACCAGTAGTCTAACTGTAAGGTTTTAATTAGAATCCTAAAAAAAACATGTCTTAATGTAGTATTTTGCTACCAGGCATTTGATACAAACATATACAATGTTTCTCTACTAAATACAAGTATGTGATGAACTACTCAAATATATGAGAAGTAGGGGTTCAAGACATTGTGAGATAGAACTATTGGATAGCAGGTTGATAATTCGGAACAGGCAGTAATTTTTCAGTCTCATGTTAACTAGTATAGTCACCAACCATTGTTTAGATGTAAAAGTACATTGAAAATGAAACATTAAATGTAATCTGAATCTAAGTTACAAAGGATTTGTGCATATTTTAGAATTTTCTATTGAATGTCTACAATAATGAGAAATTTCCTACGTGTATTGTGATTCGACTATGTTAATGTTTGTATTATTTTCCAGGGCTTGTTATGAATGGTATTCGTATACTGGATTTAGCAGAAGCCGATGATTCACGAATAACTAAAGAAAAAAGTGTTTATTTAGAACATAGTGGTGCTTTAAGTGCAAGGTAGGTTTTTAAAATTTTTTGCAGTATATACCTTCAATTTAAAATGACCCTTACAGACAGATATCTTATTATGAAAGTTTTTTCTATTTATTTTTTTCTAGCTATAGACAATAAAACTGGGAATACACAGAATTTTTCTTGCTTTTTCAGATCTCGTGGCAATTAAATTCTTTTATGAATAGTTGAACTTAAACTGATATCATTTTATAGTCTCATATAACAAATCTTCGTTTTCACAGGAATTATCAGAGAGCTGAAAATCTTCCGTGTAGCTATTATTACCACTCTCGACTTCAGTCAATAGTAATAACTGCTTTCCTTTATTTCCATTACTTCCAAATTCTTCAAATCTTTGTTACAGATCAGCCATAGCAAAGAGCTCTCAATAAAATCTTACTTGGAATGTGTTGAACCATTTTTATTGTGCATGTTATTGTCGTTTATTGACTGCTATTAATGTTTTATTTCTTACAAGAAGTATTCCGATTGAAATTTGGAGTTGTAATAAATTTTTTGTAGACTTACTGCACTCATCGCTGAAGGTATTAAATGCTTTGGACAATTTTTCCCCTAAATTATAGGGTGGCCAAATGGTTAACATGGGCTCGTTGCATCATAAGGTCTGTCATTGAGTTAAGTGTTGTAGTTTTGATTCCCCGGTTGTACGTGAAGCGGAGTATCCAGGTTTTATCCAGTGATGGTTCTCTGGTTTCCTCGCACTGCTAAAGACTCATACACACAAGCGAATCAATGAAATAAAATCGACCCATATGTTAGTTTCCAAATGACCTAGTCTGTGTCGAGTGGATATTAAACTTCTCTCTATCTCCCCCGCCAAATTATAAGGATTTTTTAGCTAGTGTAAAATATTGGAATTCAGTGCTCCCATCCATTTCATGCATAGTTGTTGCCCCCGACACAAAAAAAGACACCCTTCAATATGCTGCTGGTTCATGTATATATTTGTGGAAAATGGAAACAATAATTGTGTTAACTTCTATCATGTTCCACTACAAATACACTGTCCAACTCGTCTTGTCTACTCTTGATATTACTTCATGATAATATATGTTTTTGAGTTTTGAGAATTGTATGATGTATTTCTTCCTGGATCTTTACAATAATTAAAAGGCTAATGATTAGATAGCAATGCTAATAATGTATGGCAAGCACATTGTATGTGAAACTTCTTTTTATGAATAATATCTATGGATAAAATGCGGAACTCTCTGGTTATATTTTGTTTATGATTCCTTTACAAAGAATGATGAAATTCTGATAAATTTTCAGTACAGCCAAGGTGGCATATACTTGACTGGACACTGGCTTAGTCAACTGGCAATCTATTTTCTGTAAATATCCAATATCTTTTACAGAGCGTTGGCTAAATTTGAAAATTTAATGACATCTAAAGCATACCCTGGGGACAAACAAGCAGACGCTTTATTCTAAAATCAACCAGAATCTAAATCTGTGATTTTATCCATTAAATGAAGTACCATATCTACGTGCTAAAATGACACATTTGAAAAGTTTTGGATTATGTCTGAGTGGTACGCCTATATTAGGAAATAACTTGAAGGGTAAAATCAATAGCAGACGTATTAGAATTGAAGAAGAACAGTGTTTGTAGAAATATTATATAAAATAGTTTGAATTTGGAAGCAGTAGACCATATTACACATAATTTGTTCAAAAAATTCTTTTTTGAGTTTTAGTAGTTTATTATTGAGCTGCTATTTAAAGTCTTTTTAGTGGCGTTAGTTGTGATAATAGAGGTAAGGTTTTATGTTGTTTAACTGAATGACCAAAAATATAATGGTTCTTTGAATTTTGATATTCTATTTACATAGGCACATAATATAAAATAGTCAGCTTGTGTATCTCTCGGGTTATCAGATGGTTTCTGCACCCAATCTTTTTTTGTTGTACAATGAATGTGTCTTTTGACAGTTTTTGATCTTACACTTAATTTACATATATGAAATTCACATATTGTCATTTTACGGTTTATGAATTCCCTGAAAACTACAAAGTTTTTTTAAAGCTCCAATAGCATTTTTTTAAGTTATATTTTTAAAATGTATTAAAATAAAGCCCAAAAATAGATTGAACCTATAAACAGTCCTACCTTGTTAAAGAATAATCCTATTAATCCTATAATTCAGTACTGCCAGTTGAGAAATTGGCAAAAATATCATTTTCAACTTCAAATTCAAACGTTTGAAGATGGCCGTCAATGGAGAGGAATGGGAAAACAAGGGAGGTAATTGAGTAACTATTTCCTCAATCACCCTGTGTCACCCTTTATAATGCCCAAAAAATTTTGCCCAGGACCGTATAATAGTGAGTTGACAACATTTTGAGCAAAAGACATAGAAATAATTATGTTTTGACTTTCTTAGAAAATGTGAAATTGGAACTTTAAGTTGAATCTCCAAGAGAAATGTTGGTCCAAAATGGCTGAGTTCCCTCCTGTATTTACAAAGATATAATAAATTGAAAATATCTGAAGAGGTTTATGGTTTGTTGACAAGCGAGCATGTTTGGTTGAAGTTATATCTCTAGTGTATTACTGTGATTGACAAATCATCATTTCTCATTGCGAGAATATTTTCATCAGATTATAATCACATCCCTTGGGTATTGATGTTTACCACTTAACAAGATCTATCTTAACCTAACTTCTAATACAAAAATAATTGCTTATTACAAAAATGTTAAAGTTCAGTTTGAAGAATAATATTATAACAGGCCTTTCTGAACAAATAGAATTGCTTTGACTTATTAAAAATAGTTCATCTTAATTGAGTGGCTGAATGGTTAGCATGCGCACGCTGTATCAAACAATGAGTCAACTGGCATGGTTTCAAATCCCTGGTTGTACGTGGCAAGGATTAGGGTCGCCTGTCCAACCTTGTGGGTTTTCTCCGGGTACTCTGGTTTCCTCCCACTGCTAAAGACCCCTACGCACAAGTGAATTATTGAAATGAAATTAAAACCATGGACTCCCAAAATGATCTGGTTTGTGTTGAGTGGACGTTAAACCCTCTCTCTCTCTCTCTCTCCTCTCTCTCTCTCTCTCTCTCTCTCTCTTTGATTTTACTCCTGTATGAAGTGCTGCTCAGGATAAATGTCTTTTTTAATTCAGATTTGATGAAGAGTAGTGTTCTCTTTTTCAAGTTTGCAATGCACCTTTAAATATGTTTTAATAAGTGCAGCATCAAAAGTTGAAGAAAATTGTTCCCTTGCTATTTTCAAATTCTTTCAATCATTGTAACTGTAGAATTATTTCTTGTTTGCTCTATTATTTATGTGAAAAACAAGTATTTTTCTTTGCTTTCCTACATGTTACGGATAAATGGAGTATTGCACCATCAAAACAATTCTTTTTTTTTGCAAATAAATTATTTCATGCTGTAAAGTCTATTTTTGATATTATGACATTATGACTGATCAAGGTGATAAAAGAAATATTGAACCAAAATATTCATTGCTGTTATAAAACTAATATTTTTCTTTTATATCCAATCCAAATTTTGTAATCTTCAAGAAAGAAGTTGAGTATAGAAAATTCAATTTACGCTGCGAGAGCTATAATTCCCAACATCTAATAAAAGTTTTCGTCACATTTCATGTAATATGCATGATGATGAAATCAAATCAGAACAGAAGCTCTATAATAATCTTCAACTAAAGATGAAATTCTAGATCCACTTCAGACAAAACCAACACAAAATGGTGTCAATGATTTCCCTTGTCAGGAAAGAAGATCAATTTTTCTTTTAGAACTGTCATGTTGACTTTTATTCTGTTAGTGAGTGTACTTGGACTCTGTAACTTTTCAACGTATTAATAATTAATATTGAAAATCATTCTCCTTCCATGAACACACAGGCACTTAAAAGCTCAGTGCGCCATTTGCATCTTTACTAAACAACAAATTTTCGATGGTGTATCATGCTAAATATGTACTCGAATTGATTATTTAAAATTGAATTTTCCAAAAAACAATGAAAATGCCAATATTGTTTATTTTAACATTTTTCAATCACAACATGTTTGTCCCATCACAATTCAATTTCATTGCGATAGATATTTCATATGTTTTGTTTTTTTTATCAACCATAAATTATTTTATTTGAAAGAGAAAAATTGTATGTGTATATATATAGATAAAGCCATTGTCGAAGCACCAATGATTGTACCACTTCTATATTCTGTGATCCCCACCACAACGAATGCCCTCTTTGTTGACAAAGAACCAAGTGTCAAAACTTTAAGCTAAAATGAAATTCAGATTGGTAAAAAATTCATTTATATGAACAAAATGTCAAAATTGTAAACTAAAATGAAATTCAGAAAAGTGAAAATTAACTTTAAATTTAGTTATATTTTTAGATAGAATTCAGCCCTGTCACTAATGGAAATAACTCATCAGATAAGCCTAATTCATCATTTAATTTTGACTGAAATCAAAGAGGTTTTAGCTTTTTTAAGGTTTTCCTTACAGTGATAGGAGTTTTCACCATATAGATACATGTATTTTTGGTAATGGCGGGATGTGTTGCAGTGATATGAGTATTTACTGTAATTACATACTTAGTTTAGACGTTTTGATGATGGTGGGATGTGCTACTGTGGGGGCTGATTCCAACACATTGAGTAATTAACAAGCACTTGACCAACCCCCATCTAAATTCACTCAATTTCATGTCGCCCAAATCATTTAATACGAAACTGATTGAAATTCTCATTAGAATATTTTCTGGAACAATATGCTTTAAAGAATGGAAAGAATGACAAGTTTACAATGCAGGTTTTACAATATGCCCGACTATTTTTAGCTCAATGTCTTTTATCCTTAAGATGAGATGCATGTACATCATAAATAATCGATATAGATATTAAATATAAATAATTTAACAGTAATATAGATTATTATAAAAGATTATCTGTTGATAGATCTACTCATTACTTAACAATATCTGCCACTGTATGTTTATATTGATCAGATAGTCACAGCAACCCACACAGCTTCTGTCTCTCAATCCAATACAGATCGCTTTATTGTGTGGGCCCCATGTGGTTATTTTCGTTTGAGGAAGTAATTTCTGTTTTAATCCAGTAGCATGCAGTAGAGATCATTAAAGGTTACCATGATGTGTAAACCTGATAAATTAATTTCAGATTAGATTTCATACACATATTGGCTTTGAAAACAACAAGTTTCCAAGTCACTAAATTTCAAAAGGTTGTGACATTTATATTCTTTGGTTCCTGTGTGAACCGTAGTAAATGTTGATGGTTGGTTATTAGATTCTTAAAACACACTGGAATATATAAGAAAGATCACATTGCACATTGAATTATCTTTTCAATAATGTGGTAAAAATTTGGATTGTCAGATTATAATGGATGTGTGTAGACAATGGAATAGAAAAAAGCTCAAATTTGATTGATCATTTTTTTCAAATTCTGCATCTTTGTTATAAATTTAAGATTTAGAATTCATCTCATTAAGTTTATCGAAATGCTTGGTTGATGTTTCGAAGGTGTGAAAAGACACATTCCAGTGAAAGGATAAATATGTAATTTTCGCATGACGGAGAAAAATCAATAATAACACAAAGTTTTTCCTGTAGGATCGTTGCTTTCCTTATTCTCAACATGTACATTCCATGCATCACCATTAAATCTTTAAACGTCCTGATGCTTAAACTTCTAATTTTTTCTCCTTCGGTATTGAAACCAAGGCTTTAAATGTTCTTGGGAGTTGCTGTTACACAAGATAGATTGAATAGAATTCGGAAGTTTTTTTTTTTGTTTAAACTTTGTGACATCTGCACAGGTTTAATAATCTATGAATTGTCTGCTTAATGTGTTTTAATCACGATTGTTGTTCTTGAAGAGGTCATTAAATAGAATTGCAGGAAACCTGTTGATGAAAGTTTGTTTTTTTTTCTCAAGAATTTTTTTGTCTTTGACTATTAAAGATTCTAATTTAGGCTCTGTATTTATTTTGTTTCTAAGTGTTACGAATTTTGGTGGTCTATTGTCATGCATCTTTAATTTTTTTAAGATTTATTCTAACAGCCATTATATAATAAGTTATTAAGACTGTAACAGCCATAGTCTATGATTGAATATACAAGGCCTCAGAAATACACAAGGCCTCAGACACAAGGTTTTTAACTCTAACTAATTTAGCTCCTATTGGCACTGTAGCTTTAATATTGGTGGACGAAACATTGGTCTATTGTTTGAATATGTCTGCATGAATTATTTAATCTAAAACCATGTATAAACCATATGAGATGAGAGGTTAACATGGCACAAATATTGCATATCTTTCAATGTGTTTATATATATATTTTTTTATTTTCCAGGAAAAAGATAACCAAAGATAACTTGCCCAATAAAGACGTTACGGAGATGCAGTCGACTATGGGAATAAGGGTATGTATAATACTCAAAGGAATAAATAATATCTTTCATTTTGGACAACACACACGGCATTTGGTCGAGATAAATATTGAGATGATTATTAGGGTATTCAGTTATTATTAACTTGAAGAAGATCCTCAATGACTGACCAATCCCAAGTGTTCTGAATTTCAGCATGTGCGTGAAAGAGTTGACATTCTTGTGTCAGCAAGACTGCAAATAAGTCACCCATGACAGAAAATGTTAGCACAAATTCAGACGTTGTCTGCTGTCTGTCATTTTTTCAAGCATCAATTTGCTTTTTATCAGTGTTTTTAACAGTATTTTTAAAACATGTTTTGTATAAAGGTTAAATGTCAAGAACTGTACTGTAGTTCATTAGTGTCTGACAGTTTTGTCAGGTACACCTAGAATTATTATTTCCAGCATGTAATCCGCGTTAAATAGAAACAAATCCATATTTATTCACTAGTCAAATTTAGAATCCATCCCAATGCTATGAAATGAAATGAAATGGGGTTTAACGTCCTACTCATCCCAATGCTATATTATATAAATAAGATATATACCTTGAATTTCAAGATAACAAATATGAACACTCTAACACAAGTGTAGATATAGAGCACCAGAATCGCATGAAATGTTACCAAACATGCCCTGAAGTCATGTTGTACTTGTGTTTACAAATGAGACAAAAGGGGGAAAAAAATAGGATATTTCTGTGAAATCCCTCATCAAATTTTGCTTCCTGATGTACAAGATATGTTATTGATAGTATACGCCCCCTCCCCTTTTAAGAATATGTGTTCTATTAGAATAGTCTTTGAGAACCACTTGACTGTTTCGGAAATAGCATGTTTAGCTTTTAGAAAGAGATCAATTCTCAAATGAAATATGGTAATGTTTAGAATGTGGCTCAGGACTTGAAATGATTTAAGATACATATATCGTCTTCTGAACTATTCTGATTCTCAAAATTGATGTATAGAACTATAGATCGCCTTGCCATATTTGTTACAAGTCAGTACAGTAACAAAAGGAGTAATTGGTTGGAACTTATGTACAAAATGATGTGAAACTATTTTTTACTTCCTATATTTATTGATAAACTATATGAGCCTTTGGAATCAATAACCAGCACGGAATCATGTTAGTGTTTGATTGGATTATTCCTGCTAATTCTATAGTGCTAGAGTTTGTCTGTCTAATTGTTATAGTGTATTTAGATAGAGAGATTGTTCCATCAATAACCACTCTGCTCAGTAAACTCTGAAGACCAGTGGCACACTTCATGGCTAGATGATGCTATCTAGTGAAAATCCAATATAAAATGATGTATCTAAAGCGTCAAAAATGATCAATGACCTACTGGTTGAAGTTATTAATAATATCATATTATAATATCTAGTTTATACAAATAGGAAGCAGAAAATTGTTCCATGATTAGAAATGGCAAAATTCATCAATGTCATGAATATCATGCTATGTTAGTGCAACCGGTACTTAGTTATTATTCATAATCCATGTTAAATTGAAATATAAAAAAGTACATGACAAAATTGTGAATAATGTTGGTAAAGACATTGTTGATAAGATTTGTTATACTGAATTTCATAAATAGGATCCTCGATTCTGAGGTAACAAAAATGCCCCAGCCACCCTCCCCCTCCCCCCTCCCCCATTATACATAAATATAACATCCAGAAGAGGAGTTGAAAAAAGTTGATCCAATCAATATTGTTTCATGATCATGAATTTTTATACAACTACCTTGAAATTGCCCCTAAATTCTCAGTGAAGTGCCAGACACTGGTGTTATCAGATTATGTTACGATTTTTGTACATTGTTGAAATGGAGTATCCCTTGTTGACTTTGCAGAATCATGTTTACACTTAGAGGCTGAAATTATTACTTCCGTTTGAAATCTATATATATACTGGTACATTGTTTAGGTTTGGAAGATGATTATTCTGGTATCGGGGCTCCTGCTTGATGATTACAATCATTGATGTATTGTTAGCTTTAATATTGATGATGATGATGATGAAAGAATCATATCACGGTTGTCATTGTTACTTGTGATAATAATGATAATATAGTTACATAACACAAGTTGTTGTTACTGATTAAATAAACTTATCATTATAGTCGTTACAAAACACCAAAAAACCTTTTTGCGCTAATGAATATGTAGTCATGAATTATTCAGCGAGAGTCGATAGTTCCACGCAACTCATTAGAATTATATCTAATCAATATACTTTCTTGTCTTAATTAAATTTAATTTTGACTTGTTTTGTTCCTCTATAAACTATTGATTACTTATTCAACTTAAAGAGGCTCGTTCACTTTGGCAACTTTAAGAATTTGGGTATTTTAAGGAATTTGGGTTAAATTGAGATTTGTGAATTCATTGTATATTCTGTGCCTATACTGAATTCAATGAACCGATCATTTAAAATGTTTAATAGAAAAAAGACAACTTGTATAGACTCTGTAAAGTAACGCTAATGTATTTTGTGTTATTCAAATAAAGATTGTTTGGAATTTTAGTATGACATCATATACGGAAATAACGTTTTGAATTTCTTAGTATAACATATCCCAGTCTCTTTAAAAACTCAATTTTATGAGTCTGAGTTTTTATTAAAGACAGTTCTTTTCAAACTTGTGGAGATCCTTGATTTGATCAATGTTCTTGGTAACTCAGTAAACAGTGATTAGAATTGTTTTTTTCCCTAGATTTTATTCACTACATTGGTTGAAATAAGTGGAAAATATTCATATTTTTTGTATGGATTCATTTTATCTTTAGCTTCACTAATGAGATTGTGTATAGAATGTATTTAATTTTTATCTACACAGAAACACAATAACATTCTCTTCATGATTTTTTGTATGTTTTTAGAAGATAAAAGAGTCAGACGTGAAGTATAATGGGATTTCACGGAATATAAGCTCTGTGCTGGATTTTAATCCAAAACACTTTCGTCACTTATTGAATAAGGTAGCTAGGATTAAGAAACGTCGGCACATCTTGGAAAACAAACGCAGACATTGGCTTGAGTTAAATTTAGTTCACTCTTTCGGTGACCAAATAATTCTTAAACCAACGTCAATACCTAACATCAGGATGAGAAAAACAGAATTAGTAAAGACAAAAAATACTCGACAAATCTCTGAGGATAAAGATGTGAAGGAGTATTTGCGTACCAGGCACAGAATTCAGCCTGGTACAAAAGCCATTATTCATAATCATTTAGTCAAATATGGATACCATTCTCAATGTGCTTATGATGTTGTTCATGAGGATCCAAAAGATTTGGCCAAATTAGGGAAAATGAATGGACATAAATTTGCTTCGGAACTTGATAACCGTATTGAAAAATTTAACATTCCCCATGGTGAAGAAATGAATGAGAATGCTGTGGCCAGGAGTAGAACATATTTCAAGGAGACAATGGAACCAACTTATGTTGTGGAAGGAAGTGGGGGTGATAATGGTGATGAAGATGATACAAAGGATACAGATGATGAACAGGTACCAGAGGGTGAATATGATAATGACTTATTGAAACCTGATGAGGAAACTGAAAGTAATTCTGTAGAACTATGGAACACTGAGGATGAATTTCCAGATTATGAAAGCCAGAACAATATAGGAGTTCATGAAAGTGAAGAAGAAGGGGAAGAGATATTGGCACCAACCTTTTTCCCCCTGAGACAAGAATCTGATTCAACAGTTGACTGGTTTTTGGAAAACTTTCCAACAACCTCCGTATTTTCTGTGTTTGAAGGCTCATCACAGTCGTTTCTCCTGGTATTTCTCATGTTATATTAATATAGTCTGCTGTGGAAAAGGGGATTTTTTTATAATGTTATTTTCAACATTTCATCCTTTTATTTGAAATATGAATTGATTTTTCTAATTTCACCCGATTTAAAATATATTGAATAATCAGATTTAGGAACTGTCGCAAAATTTCAAAACTAATGTCCAAACTAAAAACCAGCGGAACTGGGTGAATGGGTCGAATGACACTGCAGATAGAAAATGATTAATTAAATGTTGCTTATAATTGTTTCGTGAATGGATATATGTCAACATTATCTTACTACATTGGCACGGATGGGTGGATGGGTCGAGATCTATCTGTGGGAAATTTTGCGACGTTTCCTACTCTATAAATGTTGAAAATAATAAGCCTTTGCATGTCTGCTAAAATATAATAATGATATTTAACTGTTCTACCATTTGAAGTGTGAGCCCTTCTCATTTTATTGTTTCAAACAAATACTTGCAAACAAATATTTAGGATTTAAGAAGTGCATGACTAATATAATGTGACTGTATCATTAATAATTTTTACATTCAGTGCAAACATGCTCACTGAGGTGTTTATATATGGATGAATAATTAAATTAAATTACTTGTGTGCAATACAAAACATATCTTGCTCTTTCATCTTTCATCGATTAAACGCGCAATATTCTGATTAATATATAGATAATTACGTTAAGTCACGATCTATGCAAGGCTTTGATGTTACAAAGCAAATGATTATTACTTATTTTAAACAATCCAAACTGCATGTGTTTTTAGAAGCCAACTACAAATTTTACAAATGCATGTTACCCTTTGATTATATGAAATAATTAAAAACTATATTTAAATTTCCCTTAATCCACAGCAGCAAATATTGGAATGATTATTTTTTTATTTCGATGTAATAGATACAGCATGTTTTCAGTACTTAATAAAGAGGATTGTTCCAATTTGTCAGAAATTTGAAATCAGAGTAAATGGAACATCCCTCTTGAATTTAGTAATTTAGAAAACTTTTTTCTATTTATAAGCATTGATTGCTATTGATGGGCATGCTTGTCTTGATAAATATATTATACATAAACTTATATATCTATATAATATATATTAGACAATTATTATTGATATAATATATTAAGCCTGATGATAAGATGCTGTATCTAGTTGGTTTATTTTATTGTTCAATTTATTAGTAAGGCCACACCAATCTGAAATTCTGTTCTTCGGGAAAACCCATTAGAAATGTTGTCTCCAATTTCTTCAGGTAACAAAACCAATTTAAACGTAAAAGATACTTTAGTTGCTCTTCTCAAAAGCTTTTAGTTCCAAATATTTAAGTTTTGAATTTAATAATACATTTCATCTAAAGAATGGAGTGGCTCTGAAGAACTAAAAATATATTGGTTTGACCTAACATTAAAGACCAGGATTACTTTTAACTACCGGGGTAATTTCCTCTGTCTCAGTTTTGTCAATTTCAGGAAATATTGTCATATTTAGTATTATGATAATTGGCAGTAACAAAAATATATAGATCCACTTTAATCCAATCACCAGATCATGAATTATCCCATTTTACACGATCTAATTCAATGTGGGCCTGAGCTACTTTTAACCATGGTCTGTAAGTCAAGAGGCATTTTTTGTGCAAGTGTTCTTAAGTTTATTTGTGAAACAAATCACTGTCTCTAGATTTCAAAATTTCAATATTATAATTATTTCTAGAATCTGAGGTCTCTGTGGTTATAAACTTTAAAAATGTTAGCATTTATGAATATGTACAGTCATGAGGTTGAGACATCATCTTATTCTATAGGTAGAAGATATGTTCTTTTTCAAGAATTAATATACAATGTACCAATAATACCATAGATCTGTCTTACTGAACTATTTGCTATGTGTTGTGATGCTTATCCATGCTAAAATAGCTGACAGTTTTATTGTACCTCTGTAATTAATTTAAGGAATGTTTGATGCCCATGTTCCATACCGTACCTTTAAATTTTCAAGCCCTTGGATTTCAGTATATTATTTTTGTTAGATCTTAAAAGTTAGTCAATAAGCTGAATCCGAAGGCTTGAAATTCATTTTAGATCTACAGCTGGTATGAAGATAATAACTCGAGATTTTGAATTAAAAAAAAAATATTTCTATATGATACTGAAAGCAGATTAGAAAATGGAGCCATAAGTTTTAGTGACTCATTTTGTTTGGTAGAGCATAAGCCTGGCGCACACTATGCGACAACCTAAGCGATGAGTTTGGTGACAAATTTCACCGCAATATAACTGTCACGTGCTTCGTCATGTGACAGGTCTAAATGCATTTTAGTCGTCATCTCGTTGAATAATTCAATTAATATTTTTTTTTGTATATTATGATCAGGCCGCGGCTTAGCTGTATTGATACAACGCCGGTAGAGTGCAGTGCGTTTATAGTATTCTAAGTAACGATCTCTAATATGCAACGAAAAACAAATTCTGAGAAACATCGTGCGTGGTTATGTCACATGAGTAGAATAACCAAAACTGATTGGCTTAATAGGTGAATTTATTTCCTTGGTTGTCGCACAACTTGTCGCTGAGGTGAGCACAGTACACGATTTGTTGCCAACGAAGCGGCGACTTTGGGGATCATAACAAACACTTTTTTATTTTTCATCGTCGGCGACCGAAATCGCCTATGTTGTAGTGTGCTCGCCAGGCTTTAGAAACAGCTGTAGCCTACAAGACAATCTGATTAAAATTAGATGTTATATTTGTTTCCGATGTGTTAACACCATTAAATATTTAAGAAAAGCACAATTCTGAAACCTTTGACCTTAAATCAAATAATACTTTTGACAACCAACAGAAATGTCTTGATAATCAAAGCCTATCTAAAGATTTCATAGAATTTTCTGTGTCACAGGTTTTGTTTGGTAGGTCAATCTGAAATTTACCAATCATATTCTATTCTGCACATGATGGAATACTTCCTTAAATGGTAGACACATTAACCAAATCATTCAGTGCTGAATTTTATTCTGTCGAATGGGTTGACACAATAGACGAATCCTTCACCGGATTCACCAGTCGATTTGCATCACCTTTCACGTCACATGATTAAACATGGAGGTGACCGTCACTTGAATTATTTATATGAGTGGTGATTGGCTAATTAATTCTACAATCTGGTGAATCCTTGGGCAAAATGGGCACACGAGGAGAATTTCAACATCGAATAATTCAGTTAGTGTGTCCACAGGTTAAAAAGAGAAGTAAATAAACGAAAAATAGAACGAACAAATATTTTAATTAGATTGCCTACCAATAAATGTACCTGCATTAAATGATCCCTTTGCTTTAAATATTTGGGTTTGGTTCTATTTTGATGAATTAAATTTTTATGCATGAATTTAGATTCAACTGTAATTTTGTTGTAAAAGTGAGAATAATAAAAAATTTTGTTATGGTAAATATAGTTGGTTATAGAAAGATATCTATGTAAAAAGTCTAGCTGTGTGTTGTCTGCTAGCAGTTCAATAAGCATCTTGCCATTATGAAAGTTAAATGGTGTATAATAATTGATTTTACATCAGTATCAAAGATAAATGTAACATTTCGATTCAAGATGGCCACGCTTATTGATACTTCTATTCTAAAATTCCACAATATTGAATTTGTTGTTCTTATATAGGGTTTTTAATTCCTAGGAATTGTGTTGTTTATGAAATATATTTTAAGGTAGATAAACACTGTATCATGAATATTTGTTTTATGAAATATAGAGAAATAGATATATTCTGATTCTCTTTGAATGAAAAATAGGTACCAATTGTGATTGAAAAATAGGTACCAAGTGTTCTTATCAAGTTTTTGATTTATTCCAGCAGACAACGCCTAAATTGGGTGTTACAGATGATATTATTTTCTCCGGTGCTGGAGCTGGTTGCCATAGTGATGATGAAGATGATTGTACATCAGTTGGGTCAGGTATAGAAGATGACATCATCACACCTACTGTTATTATAAAAACAACACCACACCCTCCCACTACAACACCAAGGTATGTCAATATTTGTTCGATCACAAGTTTATGCTCAACATAATTTGTTTTACCACTCTCATATCTCAAAGTGTTTTTAAGCTTTATTTTACCAAGCCTTGTTCTGACATAAATGCCGAACGAGGCACTCTGAGGTTTATAGTGCTAAAGGCTGTTGGCCTACCCTGTCCCAAGTAAGGTCCCTGTAACCAATTAAAGCTAAAATATGCGATATTGAAGACGTACATTTTAGAAGTCAATACATGCCCTCCTGTACATGATCATAATCATTTTTTTATTTTTGTATACTTTTCAGACCACGTAAAAGACCAATAACATGTGTGGAACCTGACTGTAACTCACGTACTAAAGGAAATGGTGACATATTTGGACCAACACCTGATCCTGGTTATACTGATTATAGAGGTGTTACCCCCGTTTACGGCATGCCAAATAGTTTAACACCAACAGGAGAAACCAGCAAGGAATCAGTTGGATCTGGAATTGGTGCCACTTTAAATATTGGTCTTATAATTGGTATTGCTGCAGGAGTGCTGGTCGCTTTGCTTATTCTGATCTTCGCGTTATATAAGTTTCGAACCCGTTCAGAAGGGACATACAAAGTGGATGAAAGCCAAAATTTTTCTTATTTAGAATCCAAGAAACAACAGGGTAATGGGGCATTGCTAGGTGCTAATGAGAACAATAAACGTGGAGGCAAGAAAAAAGATGTTAAGGAATGGTACGTCTGAACAATGGCTGATAAATTATTCTTTTTGTTTGTGGTTCGGTCGCTTGTTGAAACGATTGTCATTACAAAGGTATTTTCTGTTGGAAATCCTTTCAGTGAAATTGGAACTCCAGACGTTGTAATTGAAAGATAAAAAATTACACGAAAAGATACTTTTTACAGATAATAGATGGTGACAGACCAGACAGTCATTAGGCGGCCATATTGTAATTGTGTACATGACAATGTGTGTTAAACGGTGAGATGAACTACTTCCATCGAGACCCAGATTTTTCTGTTAGCTCAAATGGTGCAGAGATGATTTAAAGAGATAAAAATCCTATATGCACAACTAGATGATTGCGGTTTCATTATTTTACTTTCATTGTGCTTTATATATTGGCTTCATATGGAATTACGATTTTTCATCAAAGTCGGTAATTGTCCAAATACATTTCTTATGATAACCTAAATAATCTGATTGACCAAGTTTAAATACAGGATGGTTTTATGCCTAAGTTGTTAAAGATTGAATTGTATATTATTTTGCATGTTGATTTAATGAGATATTATTCCAAGTACTTAATTTTTCTCAGGTATACAATGTATATTCCTTTGTTTATTCGTCTACGTTAATTTTGTTGTTTTTTTAGTCGAACGAGTGCTGACTTTTTAATTTTCAATCCGAAACGATATTTCATTAATATTAACATGTGATTACTTATTTCATTAAAAGTAAATAGGCTATATAGTTCCTGTTTAAACAAAATAGAATTATTTACCTTAAAGCCGCTGATCGTCATTTGCATTTTTCAGTCATTTGCATTTTTCAGTAAATTCTAATTTTTCGCCACTTAATCCGTCTATAATTTACTCAGATTGATTATTTAATATTTAATGAAACCGAAACCAAAATTTCATTTGCAGAGATTGCCAAATGTTGACAAATATTTTTAGATTCATCTTAATCTTTGTAAATGCAGAATGGAAAAGAACCATTTTGAAACTGATACTTCTTTTACAAAACCAACTTTCACAATATTGTAGTTTTCAGATATCCCCCATATATTATGACAATCATAGACTTTAAAGACAGACTATCATAGACTTTTGAAAAAATGTTTAAAATTATTGCTCAGAATATTCCAGGACCAAAAACTCTTCTTAATGAAATGGTTTTCATGCTAATACAAATGATATTAACTTTATTAAAATGTATTGTTATTGTTTTGTTCGATGGATAGGTAATTCTATGTATATAATACATGTACTTATATTGTTAATTCTGAATGTATAGTTAATACGTTAAAGTCATGTATTGAATTCTTAGCATTAGCACTATACATAGATTGTTTTTGTTATATTTTCAATGTGGATATATTATAATTCCCCTATCTGTTGTTTTCTATATGTTACATTTTATTTCTTACTGATTGTTTTAGAATTAAAATTGAAAAAAAACCTGGTATGG
The DNA here is from genome assembly GCA_948474765.1 of Patella depressa. Taxonomy (NCBI): domain Eukaryota; kingdom Metazoa; phylum Mollusca; class Gastropoda; family Patellidae; genus Patella; species Patella depressa. The sequence goes on from OX419719.1 coordinate 56,565,716, forward strand.
CAGGAAACGAATGTACAAGAAGGCTTCTGTTTGTTGCTACGCAATTTCTATAATTTCTGAATTTTTTATGCATCAAATTTTTTTGATTGAAATGTTATTTTCTTTTTATTTTAAAGTGTTTTCATTGACACTTAACTGATTTTATTTGAAATACTATTTTCTGTTTATTTTTATCATTAACTGTTCTTATATTTAACATGATTTTTGACTCTTTTAACTGAAAAATCTCAAAATAATCAAAATCATGTGACATTTTAAACAGGAAATATATATAGATGTTGAATGTCTTCAAATGAAAACTGTAAAGAAATTAATAATCTATTACATATATATTTGTGACTGTCGTTTGTGTGTTTGTTTGAGGTTGGTGGTCACACTGCCCTGAGGCTGAAATTTGAGTCAGGGAGTGACATAAGCATGGTGGTGTTGCACTTCCACTTCTGGTTTCGGAAATGTACAACTTCTGGTTCTGGGCTCTACCTGTGTGATGCAGGATCAACCGCTAGTTAATAAAAATTACGAGTAAATGAAGGATGAAAGTGTGAAATATTAATTAAGAACTAGCTCTAATTAGAACAACGGGTATATATAACATAGGATATTCCAATAATAAACTTGTGTCATTAGTAAGAAATAACTAGATATAAAATGCTTATAGTAAATGTATATAAAATTTCTAATGTTGTACTGGCAAAATGCTTTTATGCGAGTTCATACACTGTATGCCTATAAATAATGGGGAATCCCCTATTTTATATAGATCTATTTTATTAGCTGTGATAGTTGTGAATTAATAAAATTATTGTAAATAATAGTCAAACTCTTTATCATTATTAAACCTTAAAGAATTATCATTTTCTTAGATAATCAGTATTGAATAGTTAAAGATGCACTATGTAAGATTTAGATAAATAGCTGCTGACAGTGTATACTTTGTAAGTTGAAAATTTTGAGTTAAGGCTGTTTGAAGAACGGAAGTCTCAATTGCCATTACTACAATATTAAATAAAATCTTAATTATCCATTTTTTAATTAAATTAGTATTTTTCAATCGTGTTTAAATCTGTTAAAAAAACAAAACCATCCGATGGACTAGATAGTTGAATATGGACTTGGCATGTGAATAAATGTCTGATTATTGAGTTATATAACATTTGATGCCAAACAAAAGATCTGCATTGGGCAGTTACCTGCCTCATAATGCATCTTTAATTAAATTCTTATCGTTTCATTCCACATTAAATGTTATTGGTGAGAGCTTTCTTTGTTAATTAGTATTAAAAATAAAGATAGATTCTGATATAAATCATATCTATGATGTGTATCAAATTTAGAACCTCGCATCGTTCATTTACCTTACATTCTCATATAAATGTTAAAAAGAAGTGAAATGGATTTAACATCCTACTTTTCTTGAAGATGGCAAATTTCAAACATTACACTATCCATTTTGTTTCATTTTTCCGTAATAGTGTCTAGAAATAAATAATCTGTTTCTGTCAATTGCATACTGGTAATATAAAGATCTGCTAAGAGAAAATCTAATTTGGAAAAGAAATTTACAAAAGAAATCATATTTAGTTGGTTTCTGCTACTAATAATGGTATTGTTAATACATGTATTATATTCTTTGTGTTTATTGATGTATATTTTGTATATGTTTGTTTATTATGTAGAATGTGTATCTCAGTATTTTGACAGTAATGGTTAAACCTCACATATTGTATATTTCACAACAACTTTATATATATTAGTGAATCTTTATGTTATGTATGTTTTTGTATCATACATATCGTTCCAACAGTAAAAAGTTTTTTTTATATATATATTTGGATTTTGTTTAATATTATAAGAAAAGCAGACATGTTAAATGTGTGATTCTATGCTGCAAATTCCATTAGTGAGACTCCAGGTGGGTGGTTTCTCCAAATGTCAGGGTATTGCAACATACCTTGGCTGCATTAGCCAGCATTGTCTTAATAAATCTTATTATCAACTACAAATTAAAGCTTATATCAGAGGGTTTGGGTGGCCGAATGAATAGCACTTGCACACAGTATTATAAAGTCTGTCATTGAGTCAACTGCCATGGTTTCAAATCCCCAGTTGTACGTGACAAGGAGTAAGGTCGCCTGTCCAACAACCTCATGGGTTTTCTCCAGGTCCTCTGGTGTTCTCCCACTGCTAAAGACCCCTACGTCCAAGCGAATTATTGAAATAGAATTAATTAATATGGTAGTCCCTAAATGACCTTGTTTGTGTCAAGTGGACATACAAAACTCATCAATAGTATTAACAGAGCTAGAATAAGTTCTTTAGGGCATTTAGTTGTCATTTCACTGATTATTTACAGATCAAGTTTTTGAAAAAAATTTTAAAGCAGTCCACTGGAGTTATTTGAGATTATTCCAGAGTGAAGGGCACACGAAAAGGGTTTTATTTATTTGTTGGCTCACGTTTGGATTCTTTAAATGATGTTTTTCTGACATTCAGCAATCCTCGACAGATTCCGAAACCTACATCTAGTCTCGGCAGTATGACAGTAAGTGATATGTACCTACGCCCATACATTTGCAATGCGGCTACTGGTTTATTTCAACAGGAAAACTTGACGCTGTTACAAACAAACAAGACACCATGGGCGCAGCCATGTTTCATCCGGGACATTTAAAGTAGTTCCAATACACCATGGGTGCTGCCATGTTTCATCCCGGACCTTTAAATTAGTTCCAATATTGCTGAAATTGTCATACAGCCGAGATTAGATGTAGGCTCCGGAATCTGTCGAGAATTGCCGAGTGGTTTTTATGAGAGTGGTAATGTCAACAGAAAGTACAGAGGTCTACAGGGCGTTTTATATAAAACAGAGCCGTTCCTTTAACGCTTTAGTGGCAAGAGGAATATCTTAACCATGGACCTTATATAGTCCATGTCTTAACTTAATTCTTTGATGAATTGGATCAGATATCAAGATACATGATCAGTTATAGCAGAAGGGAGATAACTTCACAATTCCTTCAAGACTTGATTGTCTCACAAACGTTTAGTCAATATAATATTTTTCCATATTTCTATCTTTGTCAAATGTTTAGTGTTACCCGCACACAATACCAGTGGCGCAATTACGGAAGGGATGGGATGAGAAATTAAATTATTTGGCTGTCGAAAAATCTTTACACTGGTTGACTTGTAAGAGAAAGAAATTTTTGTGGGAAACTTGTATGTCCGTCGGATGAATCAACCAAAGGATTTCACACCTTCAACAATAATTTGCCGTCAACATTCTTTGTGATTTGTCTTCAAACCAGGAAGAGTCTGGCTTATCAAGCATAAAAATAGTCCGTGAACAGATCGTTGCAACAGTGGTTTTGTAAATTAAATTCAGTTACGGGCTAGATTTTGTGGTTCCAAAAGCAGATATGCATGATATTATTTAAATATTATTTGTGTCTCTGTATCTTGGGGTGCAAAATAAAAGGTTTTCCAGCCAAAATATCAATTTTATCTTTGTGCGGCAAGACCAAGGAATTCCGCCGAAATTTGCATCAATATCGATATTCAGATATTGTACTAGACAAATACAAGATGTCGAAGTTTTCTTGTGAGCTTAGACCCCCAAATTGGCCCGAACCCCTAGACAAAAAATTCGGTTTGCTCACTTCGCTGTGTTCGGCCTCCTGTTTTTGTATATAATATCCAACATAACATTTACTTTATAAATAAAAATAAAATCTCGAGGACGGAATTTTGGCGATATCCCTTTTATTTCCCCCAATACTTTCATCTGAAACTTTTGGGTTTTTACATCTTCGATCCATCTAGCTACGCCACTGATTAATAAACATTTAAATTAGAAAATCACAGGGTCTCTTCTGATTAAATTAATTTATGCCATGATAACTAAAACAACAACACATGTATGTAATAAATAATATACAAAATCATCTTTTTATGAGCAGATGAGAGCTCCCGAAAAAAACAAACAAACAAGCAAACAAGAAAGGACATTAAAGTCCATTTTAAAGTAATAACATTACCTTCTCAATAAGTGAAATACAGAAACTTAACAATGTCTTATAAATTAATATATTTTTCGTAAAAAAAAAAAACAAAAAAAAAAACACAAAAATCATCTTTTTACGATCGCGCGCGAGCTTTGCCGTCTGCCAATACTCTTTCGTTTATTTGATACACTAGTCTTTGATTTTGATCTAGGCGTTGGCTGATCGTCATTATCGGGGCCTACAGATGAAGAGCGTCTTCGTAGATTCGGATCGTCGCCCATTTTACCATAATTCACGGCATCTATATTTCAAACAGAAAAAAAATGGAATGGAGATAAATAAAGTCTAGTCAGCAAGAAGCTGACTTTTATTCATATTAATTAAATGTAAATTATGCGCCCAAGCAGTGATGTTACTCGTTCATCTTCTATCGGGAATCACAACGACTCGATTTACCGGACGGGTGTGGTTTCCCGTTGGCACGGTACATCGTCAAGTCAATCGAATGGGACGAAAACCCGAGGTCCCATGTACACATTGGCGAGTACGTGCACGTCAGTCTTCAATTAAAACGGGTGGATGAGAAAAAATAGGACGTTTTAACCATGTTGATTGCAGACTGTGATCAACATGGTTGAAAAGTACATATTACAATATTCTTACCCATAAAAGCTTTATTTTCTTGCATTTCTACCAACATTGGTATATATTTGGTTTTCTTTGGATCTGTCACTGGAATGGAATCTAAAAATACGAAATGAAAATGAAGACGCCATACCAGCAGTGTGCTATGGGGGAATTTTGCCCTGACAGCGGGGCTATGACCTTTCCTTATATCGAATTCCAACTTCTATGTATTAACAGTATTGATATGGTCAGATCAAGAATAGAATCAAATTTCAAAACTTACCATCAATTTTTAGAAGAATTACATTTTCTCTGTCTTTTATAAATTTGGTTCCATACTGATCCCTGTTATTTCTAATGTTCTTGACTTGACCTCGTTCATCTGATAATTCTATCATATCTATAATATATAAAGAAATAAATTACCGGTAAGTTAGTTAGAATCCCGACAGCAATCTAAAACCAGTGGGCATATATTAAATCTGATTTCCACGTTAACTTGTTATTGCTGTAATATAAAAAGAATGTGCTATATATAATGTACATGTATATTTAAAGTACAACGGCTTTCTTAAAGCATTTTGACTTATGAACGTACTAAACAACCATGTTTATATTCAGGATTGGATTGTAGGCCCCGAACGTCGAATTTACCGCCATCGCCCCATATAGCGTGCAACGTTTTCGTAAAAGAGTCACGCAGAGCGTGCTTAATCATTATTGCTCACTTCTCTTTACAGACTCCGGCGTGGTCTCCTCTTGTCAGCGACACAGGATGGAGGGCCTTGGCAAAGACAGCTGTCTAGTCGTTTAGATGGGACGGTAAACAGTGGTCACGTGTACACATTGGCGTGCACGTAAAAAAAATCCCTTGGTAGTGGGAATTTGATATGTAGGCCGTAGTGTCGCTGCCAGGGCAAAATTTCCCTCATATAGCTCAGTGCATGGCGTATGCCCGTCTTCATTAGCCCAGATTAGGAGCAGAACAGGAGGACGTTAAACCCCATTTCATTTCTCTTTACAGCCCTTTTATCGACTGATTCAAAAACTCACCATTATCTGAACACTGACATTTTCTTTTAATGTAATGGAGTAAAATATCGTTTTTACAATCAGCATTGAAGATGATAGATAAATTAGCTGAAAATATAAAAGATACACGGTAACCATGGAAACTATCGATACTTTCAGATTGGACATAACTATACGACATTCCTTGTTTTAAAAAGACCCTTAGCCTCGTATTTTTCCTTCGTGGTTTCCTCACTGTCTGTGGTCATAGCCGCAAGAAACAGCTTAACGTTCGTTGGAATTCGATTGCTGTCCTGGCAAAATCTCCCCATGACATGTACTGCGAAAGCCTGTCTTCATTAATCCGGTTGGAACAGTCCAATAGGACGTTAAACCCGACTTAATTCATTCGATTTTGGTTTTAAGTGTTTAGAGTTATGAGTACCGGAATAAAGGACACTAGCTTGTTATTGTGTTATATAGTAATAAAGTGATTGATTATCTTTATTGATTTTATTATATAGTTAGTTACAGATATCTAACGGATCAATTATTATACTGCAGTCAGCTAATATTACTATCATTGTGTATCACAGGTTATTACCAAACTCAAAAGTGCTCTGTATCCTAACAGTGGCGTAAAAAGAGGAGGGGTTAGGGTTTAGTCAGCAACCCACAGTGAAGCAGGTCCCCGAACCCCATATAGAACAGTTCCGCATCTCCATTCAAACATGAGCCCCCACCCTCCTCTTTTGCAAATTCCAACATAACCTTTAAAAATATATATTTTTTTTATTATTAAAAATTAATTAATTTTATTAAAGGTTTGTAAGGTGTAAATACCGTAAAACATTTTTGACATTTTCATTTAATCAATAATTATCTAAAATCAGTACTTTAAATGCAGAATATAGAAACATTCAGTAATTAGGTAATTAGTATATATAGCCCCTTCCCCTTTTTTATTTATTCATTTGTATTCAGGCATAGGGTTTGACACAGATAACAGAAAAATATGCTAGCTAACTTACCGCCATATTTTAAAGTAAAAAACACTGCTTTCTCTGATGTTATAGGAGTGTTGTTAGTTGTCGTCGAGTTGTTAGATGTCACAGTGGTCATTTTGTTGATAATCCAATTAATGTGTTTTAACTTATTTGACTGTGTCGAAAATTATAATGAAATAATTCCACCAATAAACATTATGATACCGGCACTTGGTTAACTTTTCCCACTCTCAGAAATCTTTAACTGTTTGACCAACATCACATATCCGTATTATTTAGGTGTCGTCAACTGCTTGCTGATATAAATCCGACTGTATGTGATATCTACTGAAAGTTTAAGTGCTCAGCAGTTTCCTGGATATAAAATCACCTATGTGTGTGATATTAAAATATATTTGAATAACTTATAAATCAAAAAGATCTTGTTTGTAATCCGCATGTGTCTCGAAAGCTTCTTGTGTGTCTCTTAGCGAAACACTATAAATAACAGTAAATGTCATTATCGATACAATCATTAACGAATCACAAGTTCAGCAAACTCGGTAAGAAAGCAGGAAATCAAATACAACTATGACAGAACACTGTAAAATATCAATTGTTAAATTAATCATTAATGGGTTCAAAAGAATACTAGCTGGAATAGGCTAATAATAGGTTCTTTTATTGTCCGTTTCGCCTGAAAACCACCAATGCTCGTGTCGTATGAAACAGTTACTGTGTGCCTACGTAAGGAGGCATTGTGGTAATTGTCATATTCTGCTAACAGTGTTTAAAAACATAGTCCACTTCAAATAGTCTGGAGGCTCAGTGTGGAGTGATGTCCAGCAAATGGACACAAAACTAGATCTAACTTTTCTACACTAAAATTTCACGCAGAATACGGCGCCGAGTGGCAATATGTCCGCCGTTGGGGCGTGAAATTCGGGATCAAATTAATTAATGTCAAATGAGTTCATTTGCTCTGAACGTGAATGTGCAGCCATTCTTGTATCATGAAAATAGGCAGAAAATAATCGAAAGTAATCACCCTTTCGATAAAAATGTAAAAGTAAACTTGCATCGTATTCTACGCAAAATTTTACTATAGAAAATTTGGGTCTGGTGCTGTGCCCATTTGATGGCCATCGCAGCACACTGAGCCTCTGATCTAATAGCTGACAGATACGTTCATCAACTTATCAGTGTAAGAGTTTAAATGTTATATTACTCCTGCTTGTGGATTCAACACCTGGATAAAAACACATACTATTATAACAGTCCCAATGCCCTTTTATAAAGCAAAAAAAATCTTCGAAATCAACATTTATGTTGACAGATAATATATCAAATAATTACTGTTATCAGAAATGCTCCTATTGATTATTTTCTTGAACACCTGACATTGTTAACGGTAATAAATAGTCCATGTATTGTCCCCAGAATAGTCTTTATGGTGCGAAAACAACAACAGATAATCACACCCAGGAAACACTTCAATCTCTATGAGAAAACACTGATTACCCACCTCACTCTCTGGTTCAAAACATTATATGTGATCATATATCAATCGGGAAAGTTATTTACCACAATAAGAAACCACTGATAACCGGTGTCTCTCTATTGCAAAACGGTGACCATACCATGTCAATTAGGAGAACTATTTACCCCAATAAGAAATTACCTCCCTAATTCAAAACATTTTACTTACATTCTATATGTACGTGATCATATATTAATCGGTGAAATTATTTACCCTGTAGAATGGTATGATAGTTGTTAACTGCAAACATAAATGGTTTACTGACATTAATGAAACCAAGACTTAGAAAAGAAAACTTAGTCTATTCATAGCCGCTCATAATTGAACTTATATATAGGATTTATAGGGGTCAGGTTATACGTTGTATGTCTCAATGATAACTTGCGAATCTTTTCACGGATCATTCTAATCGCATTGTACCTCTTGTATTTATTGTAAAAATCTTGACAGTTGTTAGCAAGTCGAGGTGATTTGTTGATCTTTAAAGCCATGCAACCAGTACAATATACATGTAGATATTATGTGATTTTTTGAATAGGTAAATGTGTGCCACCTTTATTACAAAGGGGCAATGTAGACCACTTGTGCAGGTCAGGATTGTGCTTTGTTGGAGTCCATAGATTTACCCAAACCAACCCATTTTTATTGTGTTTTTTTCTTTCTTTTTATATGTATCGATAGAATGAATCTATACCGAGATTTCCAGTGTACTCACCCAATTAGAATCAAAGTTATTGTGTTACAAAGTCAAATTGCTTAGTGCAGATATGCATGATTTAACTCTATCAAGACATCCATCTTATAGACACCTGCAGTAAGTTTGAACATTCTACCTCTATTGTGTTCCAAAGCCTTGACCAATCAGACTGAAGTCTCTAATTTACCTACGCAGAAAATGCTCATTATTGAACTTTGTTAAGGTATTGATTGATTTACTAGAACTATGCACGAAGTTTTCGCACTATCACCCAATTAAAATCAAATTCTCCCTCAATTGTGTTCCAAAGTCTTGACCAATCAGACTGTCAAAGTCTCTGATTTACCTACGCAGAAAATGCTCATAACTCTTTTGCTGATGGTTGGAATAATTAAATGGAGGGGGTAGGTGGGGTGGTGGATGGCCGAATGGTTAGCACTGGCACGCTGTATCATAAAGCCTGTCATTGTGTCAACTGTCTACCATATCACCCTAGGTGGAAGTGGACGTTAAACTCCAGAAACGAACGAACGAACTGGTGCGGTTTCGAATCCCCTGTTGTACACGCAAGCGAATTATTGAAATAAAATAAAAACCATGTTAGTCCCGAAATGACCTAGTTTGTCGAGTGGACGTTGAACCTCATTTCTCTCTCTCTCTATTATAATGACAAGAAAAACGTATGTCTACTTTTTTTATACGATAAAAACACCCCCTCCCATCTCCATATCCTTGTTGCATGATCATAAACACTGCATAAATTTAAAACAGTCTATGTATTGGAAGATAAAGTTATCTTCAAAAGAGCTATAACCTCAAAAGTAATCATCGCAAATCATTGTAAATCAACATACTTTTTTGTCAACTGTATTAATATACACATCTTTTTTATGAGTGGTGGATGTATTCCAAGGTCTAGCCATAGTTCTGTGCAGTGAAATAAATTTTACAAAAAAGAAGAAATATTTTTCATTCGCACTTTTATTACAACAGACACACAATGTTTACATGTAGTAAATAATATAATAGTACCAGGCAATTATTATACAATGCTGTAAATTTTTATATTTTACAAAAAATATTAAACCTTACTTCAAAATCTCAACATAAAGACGTAATAAAAAATTATCCAGAACCAAAATAATGGAATAGATTCTGATATTCAATTGAAATTAGAAGATTATATATTTGATCTATATGAAACATAATTTAATATGAAACATAATTTAATTAAAAATAAAAGAATTTGAAGTTACTGAAAGAAATCTGATCAATTTCAATTAATAAAGCAAGGAAAAGCATATCAATTAATTCTGAAAAATGTATTGACAATTTTACCTAACAAGATAATAAAATTTTTACCTATAAAAGATGAAAAATAATAGCACCCCATATATAATATAGCACAGTGTATGTTATTAGATAAATACAATATAGGTAATGATGATTAAAGATGATAATACATGGTGTAGAGTGTTATAAAAATGGTATATCAAATATAGATATTTAAGAAACATTTTGGTCTTTTTACTTGGTTTTCTACAGTATATGGGAAGACACATAAGAAATAAATATACCATGAAAAATCGATATGTTTCATTTAAAATTTGGAATTTTGTAGTTAATGGTCAAATATTATATATAAATTCTTAAAAATCATTTCTAATATATAATAATGTTAATACATTTAATTTTAATAAAACAAAAAATGCTGATTTCATGATTGCAAAATGCCCTAACATTTCTATATCCAAAAATACATATTTATCTACATGTTATTATTATACAAAAGAACTAGAAAATATATTCTTGTCTAAAATCAGACATTGTCAAATTCAAATAATGAAATTTTTAAAAATAAACTCTGAAAGTGAAGCAAGGAAATTATCAGCAAGATGTTTCTACTTTCAAATCTTGTAAATCACCTTGGAAAGCATTCTGTGAAGGTATCGCTTGCATAAACCATAGCTTTCAATTTCAGAATTTAATCAAAATGTATTCATATTGGTCTCATGCATACTAAGCTGTTTGGTCCGACATATTAATGAAACACTAATTACAAGCTCAACTAATTGTGCTATTGATCAAATAAATCCTGATATATATCCTTATTTTCAAGATACAACTGTAAGGGCCATACATCTTATTCTTTGATCAAGTTCTTGTTGGCCATATGCTCCTAGTAATATATGTAATTCCAAATAGTACCAATAATTTATGTATTTCTTAAGCTACCAGACACCTGCAATTATGAGTATAAAAGCTTAAGAGCATTATTCACAGAAACCAATAGATTTATTTTCACACGACCCCTGGTTGGTTTGTTATATATATATAACACTAAGATGATGTAGTTTCACAAACAATACATAATGTTGACAAACACAGAATTTAAAGCAATTATATAAATTAATATTAATTACCCCATACCACTATCATTCTACCTATATATAGATAAAAGGTGAAAAACATTATGATTTGGTATTCAAACATTTTACAATTTCATATTAATGGAATATTTCTGTATTAACTAAATGATAACTAATGTTAATTTGCAGTATTGTTAGTATTGTCTTATTATGCAATGAAGTTTTCTTCATCTTCAACAATTACATTTACAAGAAACAGAGTGAAACAAATCTTTTTTTGAAAGTTGATAAATACATGATCATGTGAAGAGTTCTTCAAATATTCTAAATAATACAGTGAATGAGCATGAAAAATATATTTATTGTATAAATTGAATGAGTAAAGAATTAAAAATTTAAATAATTGACTAGAAATTGAGCACAAAATATAAACTGAGTTCCCTTAAATATACCCCAATAATAAGCCAATGAATAGAAATAGGTATAAAAATTTGAGCTTTTAAAGTTTTTGTGTATAATAACTTTTGAGTTGAGCTATGAACAGGGAAAAATTGGCATAATATAATCACCCTTTGGAGAGAAATAAGACAATCCACTTGCATATAAAACAGTTCTAACCTAGTCAATCTTTTGGATCAACTCACTTCTTAACTAAAGGGGCATTCATTGCCAGATCACTTTTCCCCAGTTTATGATTTTAAATAAATAACAACAATCTAAATGTATATGGTAAAAAATACATGTAATTAGAAATGATCAATCACATTTGGTTTAAAGCTACATACTTTAACTATATACAAAACATCTACAATCTTGCATTGTGTGTAATTAATTACACTCTATTTATATGCATATAATAACAAAACTAATGTAAGCTTATCAATATCATCATTTACAAAAAGAAACATTACTTATACATTAGCTTGACCCCATACAAAGTCCTAACTTAAATACCTTAAAGGTTAAAATACCCAAATTCTCAAATCCAATGCTACTTTACTTTTGAGTAACATCGTAGGGGTTTAAGCTCATGTGAATAACTGAAGGTGACTTTTAATTAATTGCAGACTTATATAAGCAAACAACATTTATTCATTTCATCGTGAAATTCCCTTAATATGACAGAATATTTCTCCTCAAAAGAAATGATTTACTAATTTTGCAAATGGATGTAGGTGTTTCTGGTTCTGCCACCACAGTGGAATAGAATTGATAAATGAGTTCCAAATTTTATATAATGATCCTATTGAGAGCACCATTTAAATAAGACATTGTACGTAGTATAAATGATGAAAGATGTACAATATTTATATAAAGAATCTGTACAATATATATAATAATAACATATCACGTCATCATAGAGAAACTTAACTGACAATAATAACATTATTCTCCACTCCATCATCACCACATTTAACCGGCTGAAATATAACAACATAATCACATTTGTTTATAATAAATTCAAATACATAATTTCTGATCATACTTATGAATTAAAATGGTGTTATAATAAACCCTCCAAAAATAAATTCATCTCAATCCATACCCAAGACAATGATTTTACCAATTACCAAAGGCACTCAAATTTTCACCAAACTCGTAATCAAGTTAGCAATAGTTTATTAAGTATAATGGCTTTATTTTTGATCTATTTAGAATTTACTATAAATATGCCCTACTTCCTGTCTATGGTTTTTGCCAGCGTCTTAAGTTAAGACTCTTAACCACAGTGGACCCTCTATTAGGATGGAACTGGTATAATAGTATATATAACCTGAGTGTCCAGGGGTAAACCTTAAAAATAATCTCTGATGTTAAGGGCTGTTCATATGGAGTTGTCTCCCTTTAGTCTTCAGAAGTCACCAAAAAGTTCAACTATAACCCAGCCTGACACAGTACATAACATGTACAAACAGAGACAAAATATTCCAATATGTGTCTAAAATTGTGTATCTCGTTAGGGTTCTGTAAGTCACAATGAACCATTCAACCATAATATTACAAGGAGAAAATTTGTATTAAATTCACCAGCTTTAAAAATAGTTAAATTGTAGATGGGAAGATGTGCAGAGACTAATCTACAAACTTTTTAAAAACTGAATAAATGTAAAGAAACAGGGTTTAACATTCTACTGTTCTGTTCTGACTGGGTAAGATAGTTTAATTGAATAAACTTATGGCTTAATATACACTATGTAGAAATGAAATATTTACCTCGTTTTTATTAACCACCCATTCATCATCTACAAGATATTTATACAAATATTCACCAACAGGTAGATCTATTGTTGTTTTAAATCCATCATCACTACAAAAATACATTGCTTCATAAACAATATGAATCTAGCTATTAATTTATGAATGTATATCAAACATAGAAATTATATCATTGTCTGCCTTTTAAATATTTATTGTTAGAATTAAGTTTGCTTTAACTTCTACATTTTAAGATGACTGATGAGAAAAATTTGAAAAGTGTTATCCAGTTAGTTAAATGATATTGTAATTTATGATATAAAACATGTCTAATTGTAATTGTTTACTTACATTTTCTCTAATGTGAATTTTTCTTTCCATTCACTGAAGGTTCCAGAAACCTGAACATTTTCTCCTTCATTTTCCCATTTAAACTGTGTTGAAACTTTAGTGTCTCCATTCTACAAACAATAACTTTATCATTAGCAAATTTGCAGCACTATTAAAAGATGGCAAAATGATATGTTGCTTTGATTTGATTGTAAAATGAAATGGACCCTGTACAAATGTCATTTGATTGTAGTAATTAGATAATACAACTTAAATATTGGTAGTTATCTAGTTCTTACCTGATGTCCATTTACCTCTGATGTTCCATTAGTAACTGGTTCTGGTTTGGATTCCTCTGTTCCATTCTCTTCGGTTCCATTCTCTTCTGTTCCATTCTCTGTTGATTTATTTTCTTCCAGAGGTTCTGGTGGAGGAGGAGGATTATCATCTACTGTGCTATTATTTGCAACTGGAGCATCAGCTGATTCTGAAGGCACATCTGGTTCTGGCATAGATTCAACTACTGTCTCTGGTGCTTCTGATTCAGTTACCACTGGTGCTTCTGGTTTTGGCTGGGATTCAACAACAGGTTCTGGCTGGGATTCAATGACAGGTTCTGGGACAGATTCAACAACAGGTTCTGGGATAGATTCCACTACAGGTTCTGGTAATGATTCTTCCACAGGTTCTGGTAACGATTCTACAACAGGTTCTGGAGTGGCTTCTGTAACTTCAACTGGTTTATTTTCTTCAAGAGGTGCTGGTGGCTCTGGCTTTGTTTCTTCAACTTTAGGTTCTTCAGCTTTAGGTTCTTCAACAACCGTGGGAGCTACTGGTGTCTCTGTGGCTTCTACTTTAACCTCCTCTTTCTTCTCTTCTGTGGCATCTTTAACAGCTTCTTCAACCACTGCTTCAACTTTTGTTTCTTCTGTTTTTGGATTAGATGGGGCATTATCTGCAGCAGGGACTTCAGTGTTAGATTCTACTGCAGGTTTTTCAATGGGACTTTCTACTATGGCTTCACCATCTCCCTGAAATAGTCAAAATCATTATAATCTAGAAAAGAATAAATTTCAGACGCCCCCAGTCTAAAATATTTTATATCACATCAAAGAACCGGAAATGTTACTGAAATACCTGGCAAACCTTTCCACAACAAAGAGTGAAGATTCAAATCAACAAATTTTGGGGCAAATGTCAGAAAAGAACAGATCGTTCTGAGCTAATCTAGTACATATTTTCTATCGCAGCTAATGCGTGACTTTACATTCGTTACGTCCCCTAGGAATCTTTTGACATTCCCTTTTTTTGATAAAATAATAATATATTGCGGATTTGTCACAAAAAGTTATAAATATTATTGAACAGGATAATAAGTTAATGCTAATGACAAAATTAATGTTGTGCCTTGCTACTTTTATTTTTATTTGTAATAACGAAAGGGGTAATTATTAGGTTTATAAAGGATGCAGCATCTGTAGAAATCTTACCTCAGTTCGTTTATTGTCTTCTACCTTTTTATCAGCTTCTCCATCTTCTGTCTTCCCTTCATCAACTTTCCCATTCTCTACTTGCTCTTCTGTTTTAGTTTCAATTCCGGTTGCCTCACCATTGACTTGTTCCTCATCAGAACTTTTTTCGCCTTTAGTATTTTTCTTCTTTCCACTTTTTTTCTTCTCCTCCTTGTCCTTCTTAGGTCCACTTTGTTTATTTCCCATTTTTTATTTTGACGAATAAACTAGTGCTCTGTAAACAAATAAACAAAAGACATTAGTTAGAAATCGGAAAAAAAGATTTGATACTAATGATAAAGATAGGTTGCCAGGCAACGAAACATACGCCCACAGCAGCTAAATCGTCCGGGCAGTCAACAAGGGTTGTCGCATATTTTTACTTTTTTCGGTAATGAAACATTTGTAATACACTTAAAACTGATTAAGAGTAACAACTCATTATGTAATTATCAGAAAATCATTAGAATTTGATTGCTTTTTAGAAAGTTTTACCCCACGCTAACAATTAGTATATACATGAAACATTTAATATCATGGATTTAGCTGTTCAGTTATCTAAATTCATTGAAAATCAAAATACTTGTTCTTTTCAACACCTTAAACTCTATGTATCAATCTGAAGTCAATCGGATGTTAACTTTGGCCTCTATAGCGTCACAAGAATTTTTGAAGTTATCAAGGGAGATAACTCTGGCAGTAATTATTTGAAATCGCCGAAAATCAATAGGCTTCTTCGTCTCATGACCTTAAACACTGTGTATAAATCTAAAGTCAATCGGATATTAACTTTGGCCTCTAGAGCGTCCACAAGATTTTTTGAGGTGATCAAGGGCCATAAGTCTGGCACTAATTATCGGAAATCGCTGAAAATCAATAGGCGTCTTCGTCTTATGACCTTAAACACTGTGTATAAATTTAAAGTCAATCGGATATTAACTTTGGCCTCTAGAGCGTCCACAAGATTTTTTGAAGTGATCAAGGGCCATAACTCTGGCACTAATTATGGGAAATCGCTGAAAATCAATAGGCTTCTTCGTCTTATGACCTTAAACACTGTGTATAAATTTAAAGTCAATCGGATATTAACTTTGACCTTTAGAGCGTCCACATGATTTTTTAAAGAGATCAAGGGCCATAACTCTGGCACTAATTATCGGAAATCGCCGAAAATCAATAGGCTTCTTCGTCTTATGACCTTAAACACTGTGTATAAATCTAAAGTCAATCGGATATTAACTTTGGCCTCTAGAGCGTCCACAAGATTTTTTGAAGTGATCAAGGGCCATAACTCTGGTAGTTATTATCGGAAATCGCTGAAAAACAATAGGCTTCTTCGTCTCATGACCTTCAACACTGTATAAATTTAAAGTCAATCAGATATTAACTTTAGCCTGTAGAGCGTCCACAAGCAATTGTGGACGCCGGACCGCCGGACCGCCGGACGGACGGACGGGGGCGACGACAATATACGACCACATTTCAATGTGGGCGTATAAAAAGATGTATGAATACACTCTACTTTTTCAATTAAGTAAAGACACCAATATTCACATTCAAACAATGTTTCGATGCTATTTGAACTGATTTAGGGGCAATTAAAAGTAATTGAATTTGATCATTTTTTTTTATTGTATGGAGATGACACAATTAGTAATATAAATCTATGCTCTCAAATAATTATATGATTTGAAATATTCATAAATGTGGTCCTACAAAAACAATAGTCCTATTGCGACACAGACCAACTATCACTCACTGATGTAGCCTTGACTGTCCTGTTTTGTTTTTTTAAAACATCAACTGCTAGTATATCATCTGTTTCTCAAAAAAAACCAGTACGTCACAGTACTAGCCTAATCTAATGAGTATTATCTCTAACTTAAGTTAAAGCTTGACAAGACTTTGCAATAAATCTATTTACCCATTACTAAAACTCACTTAGATTTGTGTAAGGCACTCTAAACATTTCAACTTTCTACTATGACCAAGTTTTTTACATTTTTGTTTTACATTCTTGGTCAAAACAAATACTTTGTCAATGAAAACAAGTAAATTATCATTATGTTTTTAATCTAGTAGTATCCAGACTTAACAATGTAACTTACAATATACCCACAATATCAAACAATCCCATTCAACATTCCATAGTAAGAATATCACAAATACCTTGACTTACTTATGAAGGAGTCTTGTGTAATCCTTTTGACATTTAATGTTATCAGTGGAGAGTAACTGGGAATATGCTCCAATAGCTTAAACTACATAATATTATATGTAGCACATACATCTATTGTTAAATTCCACTTCCATCATGTACGTATGTATAGTGTAACAGATAGTTTCAGAAAGAAAGTTTAAAAATATTTTCCGCTGCAAGCTCTTCACACATTAGCTCTAAATAGACCATTCATCTCTTGATTTTTTGTCCCTTTTTTTTCAGAATTAACAATCTTTTATAATCAACCCTCCCCCATTTCATGCAGTTTACATAAATGTCAATAAGGTTATTATGTTTTGCTTTGTAGACAATAATTTCAATCCAAATACAACAGGGAATAATTGAATCAATTGGATTAAAACACAGATTCTATTTAGTATGTTTTTTTATAGTTAAAAATTTCATTTTACATGTCTTTACTACATTAGGATCTGGAAGAGTTATAACTCGCATTCTGGTTGATGTGAGGGATTAGCCAATGAAACGGTCTGTTGCAGTAAATTCTTGGTGTGTGATGCACGAAACTGTGGGTATCCTACTAGAAACATTAATGCTGATTGGTTAATCAAATGTCTGACTTCATCCAGTCCATAGTCGCTCATATAAACCTTCTACTACAACTGGTCAGATCTTCATGTTGTAGTGGCCAACTGGCCATCAAAAGTAAAAAAAAACAAACTATAGATCTGTATTCTAATTAGATAATCAACAATCATAAGTTTCAGCAAGCAACTCTTGGAATAATTTATGAAAACGTCCACAATCGATAGGGAGTAAGTTCATCAATACTACCTCAAGCACACTGTATATACCTTTTTTTTGGTGAACCCAAACTTTTTAACTATAAAAGTAGATTATAGTAATTTTCAATTCATCATTATGGATTTATAATTACTGGATTTATAATTTATAATTTCAGAACGCAATTCCTGTAAAGTCAACTTGAAATACTATTTCTTTTACCAGATACATGAGATGGCTATATAACAGACCCCTAAAATGTCACAAAATCTGACATTATCATCTACAAGTAATTAAACCTATATCACATGTTTGTTATTGATTCCAGATTGTTCTAATATCCTACTATATACAGAATTGTTGATTTGACAGCCTGAACCATAAACCATGAACTCATGTAATTAGCATGTTAATTAATTGGACTTTGGTTACTTATTATATCTACATGTACTGCGCATACTTTTGAAATCTACACTCATAAATTAGAAATTTGTTATCCCAAATATTTCAAACATGACTATAAAGACCCATTTGTAATAATCATAATGTAATGTATAAAATTCCATAAATATTTAACATAAATGTTAATGTGTTTTCCATACAGTTAGGAAGTCCTAAACATGGTCTTTTTTCATGTTTGTATGTAATAATGCCTCCTATCAAATCTTGAGTTTAAAGGGATATAACCAGATGTGTTTAATGATGCAATCTGCCATGAAGACAAAAGCTTGCTGTGTTACTGCTGTCAATGCTCAGGGTGAAACATGGTATTTGTTGGTTTACATCCTTACCCTGATTAATGACCATTCTCACATGCTGCATTTCTCACACAGCATCAGCCCCTTCCCCCTCCTTCCGTCTGGTTTATCTAGGCAACTTTATTAACTCTATGCTAATAATAATATATATCTAGTGCAACTTTTATTTTCAAATATCACCGGCATAATCGCATGTATTATTTAGTGGACACCAATCAATTTCTTTACTGATAACTTTTAAATGATACAATATCAGTAGTTTGTTACAGAATTTACAGTATAGGATATATAAATTATCTTTTTCATTGAACCAAATATCTCAAAAGTGCAATAGATCAAAAGATAGCAAAAACCTTTTAAATATTAATTCCGTAATGTTTTACACTACTTACATATATTGTCTTGCTCTCTACACAATTTCAAAAAGATTGTTTCATGGAAGCAGTCCTATCACAAATGATGAACAACTGAAACACTCTTGAGTTTTTGTTCAGTTAACTCCACATTTCTGAACTGTACTCATTCTAAACAATACTCATCTTGTCCAAATAGTAGTACAAATCTAGTGAATATCTCTTATTACAAATACAACTTTATATGTTATCATTTGTTATTTTAGCTATTTAATATTAGCAGATGTTTAAACAGACATCTGGTAACATATCAAGTTATATAGTCCATACTATCAGTTTACTATTTTATATATCTTCTGCCATTCATTCATAAAAATCATAATCTCTTAATTCCAAATTCTAACATAATCTTGTATTTGTACAAGTTATTTACCCAGTTCCAGTTTGTGTGACAATAAGGATCATAAGGCAACCCACTTATTGTGCTGACTTTAGCAATGATGATTGAGACTAGGTTCAGAATTCAATTGCTAAAATTTTCAAGAAATTCCCTTTACATTATCATCTAGTTTTTAACTATCATAGCGAGAACTGCCAGTTCTTTATCTAATCTCCTATAGTATCTTAAAGTACGGTAGGACTATGTAAGGTCTAAAAGTTAAGCCCCTCTGCAGATTTGGTATAGGGTCATGAGAAGTAAACAGGAGTAGCGCTAACCTTAGCCCTTACCCACATCAACAATCACATGCCCTTACCCTATTTACATCTTGCATCCTATGACAAATTCTATAGTGAGCCTTAACTTTTAGTCTTCACCCTTACCTTCTCTGGGAGTTTCCAATTAAAATACTGAGCTGTTAGGGTAAGTCTGCTAGATTCTCCTATATAACATGGTCATTATTCAGTTGTGCAAGTACCTGATCTGATATATATCTTGGACCATTTCTAAACATTTCAAATATAATTTAATTAGACTTTAACTCAATGTACTGCACCTTTAAATTACAACTGCCACATTCAAACAGCATAAAAAATTTCACCTTTAAAATACAAAGGCCACCATTTAAACAGCATAAAACATTCCACTCCTCATGCTATTTTAACTTTTGAAAAGAACACATTTATCAAACCATGGTATTCCACTTCTACAGAATTACTAATTCTTCAACAAATATGAAAGAAATATGTTACCTTGTCTAATGTTTTAAGTAGTAGAAGACAGAAAAAATCAAAAGCACTTAAAACCAGACGTGACCTCAAAAACTAACAGTGTGCTGATCAGTTTGCATAACTTTAAAACACAGTGTTCACGCTGAGCAAACAACATCCAACATCTTTCCCTCTCTGACAGTCTTTGTTTATAAACTGCATTGTAAATCTTTGAACAAATACTGCACAAACTTGCATCCGTTTCTTATACGTTTTTTTTTTAACCGCTATTATAGGGTGCAGTCAACATTTGTATTTAATTCTTGCAAACAAAGTGACAGTGACATGACGGATGAAAACATTTTTTTTTACTATAGTGGCAAAAAGGCTGGACTAATAGGTTTTGTAAACATAAAAAAAATATAAATGGTGATTTAAAGATTTTACAGTTCGTTTTAATAAAAACATTTACTTGTGGTGTAAAGTTGTTTTTTTTAAATACAAGGCAGCATAAAGCACTGCACAACGGATCATAGACCTATTACCCTAGAATGCTATATACCGGTACATTTTTCTCCATGCTGGGAGCAGCAGTAAGGTACTAGCTCACTAACCACAATCTGGAGGGTTTGATCTCGGTATTGACCGGTATATTATAGTGTCATTTCCCCCTTGTCAGTGGCATTAAAAGGATGTGTCTAGTTGTTTGGATGGGAAGGAATTCCTTTATAGCACACTTTTGGCATATATACCATGCCTTCCTTTGCCCAGTTGGCACCAGAAATTAGGAGGTTTAATCTGTTTTCATTTATTCTTACATGTCATTCATATGATAAATAAATCGGTACATGTACCAGCACACAAAATTCCTGATTTAAACATTTCGAAACAGTGTAATCTAGAAAATGACACAATGCTCATTTGAAAAGTTTTCACACAACAAAAATAACAATGAAAATGAAATCTGCAATGAGTTTTACCTGTAATATCAAGTTCACCTGATTCAGTAGAAGATTTCCTGTTAATGACTAGTGTACAACTGATACAAGCTATTACAATCCATGAATTATTGATAAAGACACTGAGTCATAAACTCAAAGCTGTAAATTTCATAAATCAGGTTTTAATACCCACAGTTCATAATACTAATCAATATATTATACACTACTAACAACATTTTATTTATTACTTTATAACTATATATAATACTTATAAAATACATATTGTATTAACACACGTTTTATAAAATCAATCCAACCATTAAAATTATATCTTGCAGAAGGTGTGTTTGTGTAATGTGTTTACAGAAACGGTAAATTGACTACGTGTTTCTTTCAAAAACATGTTAAAAAAATGTTGCTTTGTTTGTTTTGTTTTTTTAAAATGTGAGATTTTGGTCCTGGAGAGTACATGCTTCTTTTGGTAAAAAGATAGAAAATAGTGTTTGAAAACAGAAGATGTATTGAAATTTTTTTGATAATTAAATTCATAAATTAAACTTATAATTTATATGAATATTTATATTCATGTATATACAGGCCACAATTAATATTCCATTATTCTATGTTAATATCATTTTACTAATTAGAATTCATGTCACATCCCTTTATACAAGAGTACTATTAATTAAAGTGGGGTTTAATTAAATTTAAACAATAATATTAAAGAGGCATTATGCAAGAACTAACCTTGCTTAAAGCCAGGCATGTTTCTGTTGACAAATGTTAAATAAAACATTATATAGATATTATTCACATGACTAGCCCAATATCAACCATCCGATGGCTTAATGCCTGTCAAAACTTTATTAAACAGTAATATGGCTGAAGACTTCTGATGAAAGGACTGACAATCTAGACTTTGTTGATCATGGAAATGGTACTAATAATAACCAAGGACGAAGTTTCGATCTGCTAATAATAGGTATTTCTAGTCAAAACTTCAAGCATTATTAAATTGGTTCAGAATCAAGTAATTTTACTGAAGTTTTCAATAAATTCATCTTACATGAAATATTTTTATAACAATTTTAGCAAGAAAGGCCAGCAATGAAGAGTTCACATCAGAACAAATCTTACATTTAATAGAGAAGGAAGTTAACGTTTTAAATAGGTAAAATATATTATTTCAATTAGCTTTTCTCAGATCAAATGAATAGAAACCAACAGTGAGGTTGGATTCCCACGCATTAAACCCCCAAATAAATAGATGACACTCATTGATTACTTGCACATTTATCTTTTTATAAAGCATCAAACAATCGAACTACTGGTTCTATTTATCCTTGTATTTGGGGGATTTTTGGAAAGGACAATATATGTTGACATATGATAGGAGGAAGTACCTACCCATGTTTGTCCAAAAATGTTAAATAAAATAATACATTCATGAAACAAATCACCCAAAAACTAATTAATGAATGATATAAAGATAATTAATTTACGGACTGACATATACCATGAATAGTATAATAAATGATTGTTGTGATTATCAGGGAGATATCATCTGGTTGATATGAGATATTATATAACATAATAATTAATTATCTACATGTATTCATGATAACCTTTTATATTAATAACAAATATATGTACACATACCAGACATGATAAAATTGTATTTTTGAAATATAGAGAAAATTGGTTGGTAGACAATCAAACAAGCTCACAAAGAGGACTCAATCTGGCAGGTCACCCAAATCCTCATCCTTGGAATTTCAATTCAAAAGGGTTCATTGGCCCTCTAATGTAAACCATGTATATAAAGCCGCAAAAGCGGGGGGGGGGGGGGGGGGGGGGGGGGGGGTAGTTGATGCAAATATATTTCAATGACACAACTAATTGTGTACCAAAATTTTTTTTTGGTAAAAACTGTCTATGGTTAGAATACTCTAATTTGAATTACTGTCCTTTGGGAGAAAAAGAAAATCATTTGAAACCCCGCAAAGTAGTTGGTTGCCCTTTTCAAAAGCTCTGAGTTCAAATTTTTAAGTTTTTATATTTAAACAAAAATGTCTTCAGATAACTGAGTATTAATTTACAGAATTAAAAATGAGTTGTTTTGGCCTAATGTAAAGATAATAGATCACTCAATTGTAAATGTCTTTAAAAACAAATATTGATTAATACATCAAAAATGTCTCTGCATGAAGTCAGGTTTTCGGAATGTGCAAATTTCAATAATTCTGATACTGACAACAACAAACCCTAATTTTCTATCAATAACATAACATGGTGTTACCAGTATTGATTATGATTACTCATAGTAATAACACCAAGATTATATTTCTTTCGTGTCAAGGACAAAACGACTGTTACATATAGGATTAATATTAAAACATATACATCTGCAGGTGTTCCTACTGATATTTTGTGAAATGAAACAGGGTTTAATTGGTTAACATCTTATTTTTCTGCTACGACTGGGTTAATGAAGACCGGTATAAGCCATGCAAGGAGATTTTGGTCTGATTGTGGCGCTACAGCCGATTCTTTATTTCAAATTCTAACAGTCAAGGTTTCTTTTACATGCACGGCAATGCTTATGCAGGACTTTTTTTTTTTCATAGCATTGGAATGACAAGTGCCCCACCCCCCACCCCCGAATTGACATTTTTTAAATTTCTTAAAAATCAAAGTTTGGCATAATTAATAAATTCATAATACATCTAGTTAAACCCAATTTATGTGTTTTTAAGGAAAATGAACTGTTTGAAATCTTTGATATACCTTTAGTGAGTTTTATCCAGACAATAAAACATAAAGGCATAATTTATAATACATCTAATTAAATGCAATTTATGTGTTTTTGAGGAAAATGAACTTCCTTTAGTGAGTCTTATTTATGCGTTTCATTGACATAATGTAGAGCTATTGATATAATCATGTCTTATTGAATGCTCCAGTCTATAATTATTGACCACAATATTAGTCATCAGGTAGATCACCTTTCATTTGAAAGTCAGGTCTAGATATACATGGATTAGAACTCGAATTCAATTCTCATTTTTAGCAAATCCTTCTTTGTTTAACTGTTATTAATGGACTGGTAGATTATAGATAGTATTATCTGACTCATCCAAACCTTCTCTGGTTTAATTCAAGCACTTGTTATTTATGGCATTCCATCCATATTGGACATTGGTGTCTGTGTGTGGAATTTTGTAAACTAAAGTATGTTTGTAGTTCAACTACAACATTCTGTGAAGACCATCTGTTTATGACTATGTTTAATTCCTGTTAGCATTCCTATCTGTATCTTAATAAATTCTTTCTGGAACTCACAATTTCTGGTGAACCTTCTCTTTTAATATTTACAGCCTAATGATAGAACATAAATATTCACATATCATGGTTTAATTACAATGTCTTTAAATCATTATGAAAGACTGTGCGTGGATCAACATGTAAATACATATTCTGTCCATACAAAATTATATGCCTTGTCATATAAATTACAAATTAACAAAGACAGATTTTTGTTGAATGAAATTATCTGGTCTCTAATGAAATAATATTGATCCTCCGTTCATTTTACAACCAGCACTCAGAACTATTATAACCTCATGAATAC
This sequence comes from Patella depressa, assembly GCA_948474765.1. Taxonomy (NCBI): domain Eukaryota; kingdom Metazoa; phylum Mollusca; class Gastropoda; family Patellidae; genus Patella; species Patella depressa. The sequence continues at coordinate 56,590,781 of OX419719.1, forward strand.
AGAGTGACTTTTATATAGTTGCACATTTCTTTACCTTACAAGACTTAAAGTATTGATGTTTAACAATTCATGAACACTTTCTCACCATCCAGGAATTTCATATCTAATTCAATGTGATTCATTTACATAGATACAATATCTGTTTCAATAATCTGTTTGCTAGATATCAAGTGTACATACCCCACCCCCTCCCCTCCTGACATGGACAATATATAACCACATTTAACTTGGGATACACTATTTGAATGATGCAATTCTACAGAGTGCTGTGAAAGTTATGACAAGAGATTAAGTATCCATCATACAGTGACAAATAGTCCAAAGTTACCATTTAGGACTAATACTCTAGTCTGATGGATATTGCTGTACATTTTGACTGTGGATATAATACTGGAGATAAACTGTAACAATTGTACCATTGACTGATTGTTTGAAGCATGACTCATCCATTCCAATAATGTATTAAACATAGTAACATGAGCCAAGGTGCAACATGTGTCTTAATCAATGAAGCAATTTAACACTTTAAAAGAAACCCTTGATTTTTATCACAATTACAGTTTTTCCAATATCTAATAGTTAAATGACTTTTAAATTGTCTTTTTACCAGATCTTCCAAGATTTGCAGTTCAAAACTCATCTCAAGACTACATTATAAGTGCATATAGAATAAGTGATCCTATTAAACCACAGATATTACTTAATAATAATGTGTAGGCAATGAAATTAATGCTTATTTACACTATACAATCATGTATGATGAAATTAAAGTTTCATTCATTGGTTCTTTATAGAAGAAACTCAAAATTTGTCAAAATTTTGTTTAATGTTTCCCTAAATCGTGGATAGATGTCCATTCGAATCGACACAAATTAAATTTGATTGGGATTTCTTTATTGCTAGGTTCGGCCATTTGACAAACTGACCCAAGAAAAGAAGTGTTACATGTGATTGGCATTTTTGTTTCAATCTATGAGTATAAATTAATTCTACATCCCTGCTCCATAGAACTAAACACTGAGCAAATGAATCATCATAAGATCAAAGTCTTCACGGACCTACAAAAGACAGATGGCTTTAATTAAAAGTAACAGGATCAATATTATCTAATTCTTCAAGAACTACAGGTAATCACTACAGACAAAACCAACACTTGCATCTTTCTTTGAACAGCCACAAATTCCTGCATACCTACAAAATTATGTCAGCAACACTATTGTGTAAATAAAATATGCACATTTGTATGCACTTCAACATTAATTCATTCCATAAATATTGCCTGATATTATGATTGTGTTCAGTAAAGTAAAAGTTCTGAAGACTACATTATATGTATGGTAGTCAATGAAGCAATAATAGTGCATCAAATATTGGCACTTTTGATTTTCATTCATATTCTGACCAAAGCCCAAGGCAATATTACATATTTCAAAAGGTTACAGGCACATTCAGTGCCAAGCTTACATTAAATATGGGAATGCCCTTTAAATGGTAATATTACCTTCATCCATGCATCATTTCAAATATAAAACTGAGTTATTTTTTCAATAACAGGAATGTTTATTTCCCAAATAATGATAGCAAAATATTTTATCTAGACTTCAAATATTATACCAAAACATTTTATCTGTGCTTTATTTTGACTAATGATTCAAACATACTAAAATATTTTATCAAATGTGTTTAGCACCAAAATTACTAATACCGAAATTACTAATTTGATACCAACATGTACAATGAATAAATAAAAACTAATAAATTTCACCTTGATTACAAATATATATACCCAAAATCACGATACCGAACTATTTTATCAATAACAAAATGTACCATAGTTAAATAAGACAGGTGGCCAGGCAATGAAACATACGCCTGCAGCATCTAAATCTTCGGAGCGGTCGACAAGAGTTGTTGCATACTTATTATTTTGTAGGTAATTTGGAGCATTTAATAGACAATTTCATATAGATGACATAATTTTCGTTTCACTAATTCAAATAATGCATAAAAATTTCATACAGATGGGATGATAACTTTTGTCGTTTGAATGTTTATAAGGTTCAATAAAGTAAAACAAGGACATAAGTCAAGAAGTAACTGATGGAAATTACTGAAATTCAATAGAATTCTTGATTGCACTAATTCAAATGATGCATATCGATTTCATACAGATTGGACGATAACTTTTGTCATACTAGCGTTCACAAGGTTCTGCAAATTTGATAGAATTTTTCGTTCTACTAATTTAAACATTACATATAAATTTCATACAGATAGGATGATAACTGTTGTTGTTAAAGCATTCACAAGGTACAACAAAGAGGAATTAACAAAAAATATTGAAACAAAATAGACTTCTTCATCTCAAAACAATCAGATGATCAATGTAGTGTGTAGTGTGGTCACCAGAATTTGTGGCCGACAGAGGGAAAGACGGGGCGGGGCGGTGGCAATATACAACCACATTTCCATGTAGGCGTACAAAAACTATTAAATTTCACTTTGATTACAAATAAACAGGATATCTGAGATCTTTAATAACTGTTTTGTTCATATATGTGTACATAAAAAAATATTATCCTTAATCAATACTACAATATCTATTATTGGATCAAGCGGTCGTTTGGGTAATATTCCCCGAGTTGCACAATTACAAATTGTTCATTTGAAACATTATCTATCTGATGTAAGGTCACACAAATGTTTTATTCACAAGACATAATTCACCCATAAATGGCATACATCAATGACTTAACCAAATTAAGAATTAACCTATCAGCCTATCTACTACACAAATGGCAACACAATTCACACACTAGCAGAATTAAGTCCAAGAATACGCGCAATTGAGCAATCAAACGAGATGAGGTGCATAATTCCTGACAAGCGAGTAATCAGACGTACTGACGCCAGTAACATTAATATTTACTTGATAATGGCCCTACTAATTAGAGGACTAATAAAGTTATGGTCCTTCACACTGAAAGGATTGTACACATGCGATCTGACCATTAGTCAAATAAAATAGTATAAATAATAAACTTGAACATTCCTCCTAGGAACCGCTGAGATTTGAGATGCATTCAGTGCTAATGCCATTATTTCTCTTTCATAGTTTCATATCACTAAGACCAATCTTCACATTTGAACCTTTTTGAAATCTGCCGAGCACAGATGCATAGAATGACAATCGTAGATTTGTGTGAAAAAATACAACAGCAGTATTTAAGAAAGCTTTTACGGTTAAGTTATCTCTGATCTAAAAGCAACCACAAAATACAATTCTACTACCAATTATACACCAATAATAAACTGATCATGTGATAAGGTTAATTTATATGTCCTCCACAAGTTGACTCATTCTGATTAAATATCAACAAAGTAAACAAGGGAAACAGAAAGAGAAAAGGGAATAAAGGTATAGAAATGAATTTGCCTGTAGAACAAATTTATGGAAATGAGTGATTTGATACATGTACCTTGTAAATACAACTTACTAGAAATTACCATTGCCCAAGAAAAATAATCAGTGTTTCTGTTAGGTTTTTGTGAGGGTTTAGTTTGTCTTATCTATTTCCTAAGGATCTGAGGGTCTGCGGAAATTAAAAAGAGTTTAGGATCAGCATTTTTGGTTTTAAAAAAATAGGCTTAGTAGGGTCTTTTTTTTTTATTTTGGCCCTATAATAAAACACTGACTATTACAATTACAGAAACGGTAAGAATATTGCATTTTATTTCTATCTACCCCAGTAACATTTAATTTTAACTGTAATGGCATCTGAATAATTTATCAGAATAACTTGAAGCACTAGCAAATAGATCAAAGAAATAGTTCATAGGTTAAGCTTTTATATATTGTTGAAGCTTTACATATATTTAAATTATTAATAGTAATCTCGAAACATCTGTTGTCAAAGAAAGACTTGAAATTAAGTCTATATCTGATTAGGATTTTAAATATTTTGGGTGAGGTTATAAATAAAAATCCTGATGTATACATTTAAAAGATAATTTATGTATTATTTCAGTTCAACATATACAGATAATTATTTAATCAGCTAAACAGTTTTCGTTTTGGCTGGCATCTAAACCACAGATTTTTCTTTTTTTATAATATTTGATACCTACCAACTGTTCACTAATCATTGTTATACAAAACATTTACGATATCATAATGGCATCAGTTAGTCAGTTTTATACATATATTTTACTCATATCTTACTTTTCTGTCTAACTAGATCAAAATAAATGAATCACAATAATGTGATAAATATATTCCAACAATCTATGATTTTCATTGAAAAGTGAACTTCAGGCAGTTGAGATTTGTAGAATAGTTTTTTGTCTTAAACGTTATGGATGTAAATTCTTAATAGATCCAATGTGTTTTATGTCTAAAAAGATGTAATATATAACAGGGTTGAGGAATGTCAAGACATCAGACCATATTTTTTGTGAGAATTTTGGAAATAAATGGATACAGTAGAGAGAAAATGACAGATGGTGTCTTGTCAGATTTTGTAGAAGTTAACCAGATGGGATGTATGATGATCTAAAGTTACCACTAGTTTCATCAATTCTTTCTCAAATAAAATACTATATTAGGTGTAATAATTACCAAAGTTAATGAAGTGTGGATTTAACTCAAAATAAATGCCACCCTGACAGTTGTGTATTTTTTGTTGTCAGTAGAGTTGAACCATTATATATGTTGACATGTTGTCAGACTACAGTAACACAAAAGGCAAGCATTAACTAATTCCATCAACAAAGTGAGTGTGGAGTGTGGTCAAAGATCATGCATGAACTGGTCAAAGATATCGATGTTCCAGACTAAACAATACCAAGGCCTACTCTAACATCTAATTCCAACTTCAAAGGATGTTTTACATGCACGCCCATGTAGACATACACCGAACCTCGGTTATTTGTCCTGTCCGAACGTCTAGACATCTATCCTTGCCAGGTCCTCTGTCCTACATCACTGACAAGGGGGAACCAAGCCGGAAAATCTGGATGAACAATTTCTCGTCCAATGCATGGATCGAACACCTGACCTCCAGGCTAGCGAGCCAGTATCTTACCCACTTAGCTACTGTGACCCCCCCCCCTTCTCGTATGACCTTAAACCATCTTAAATTAACCATTTTCGATTCCTAAAAGGCAAGGTAAAAAAAAATAAATAGCCTCAGATGTAAAATAATATTTTCTCAGGAAAACACTTAACTCCTTCTTTGTTGTTTATCACTTGCAATGTCTATGTATGTGGTTTGTATTATCCGTAGGTTTGTCTTAACTGTTTTGTTTTGCATATAGTGCGGTTCTCCTGCACATACTATCACCGATTAAATATACGTCTGAAAAAATCCATATAACTATTGCAATTATAAAATTCTAAATTTAACAAAATCATTTAACATTAGTCTGTCATCAATCAACAACATTAATTAAAGGTGAGAAAAAGATTCTTAAATTAGTACGATAAGACATGTAACATATACACAGTATCACACACACACACACAAATCAAAAGTAAAAATAGAATTTTGTGAACTTATCTTATCCTGAGAAAAGAGGGAGAGAAATGGGGTTTAACGTCCACTCAACACAAACTAGGTCATTTCGGGACTAACATATGGTTTTTAATTTTATTTCAATAATTCACTTGCGCGTAGGGGTCTTTAGCAGTGGGAGGAAACCGGAGTTCCCAGAGGAAACCCACGAGGTTGAGAAGGTGCCCCTATCTCCATGCCACATACGCTCACCCCATGGCTCGAAACCACACCCGCAAGCCAGAGGTGACCGGCCAGCTAGAGGTCGAAGCGCGGCACTCTAGTCCACTAGGCCATCCCAACCCCCTTATCCTGAGAAAATAAAAACACCTTAAATTTCATAAATTGCCTTCAGTTTTACAACAATATCAAATAAATCTAAGGTTTTGAGATAATCTCAGTAAAATACTTTAAGGAGCTTTACAAGTAAATGTTTGCAAAAACGACATGGAACAGTTTTAGGAAAACATACACACAATAAAATATAATATTTTCTTCCGGATGCCTAAAACTTACAGAAGATCTTTGGCACTTTAAGAATGTACAGTACACTTCAGGGCTAAGTATGAAAATCCTCCCTGTGGGTGTTTTTTCCACTCAAAAATCGCGGTGTTTTTCTCATGTCCACTCCGCGGAATTTGCGACGTTCTGGGCGGAAAAAAAGTCCGCGAAAAGATAAAATTCGCGGAGGATTATTGTCCGCGAAAATTTGAAATTCGCGGCGGATAATTGTCGGTGGAAACATAAAATTCGCGGAGGATTATATTCCATAGTGATTCAAAATAGTCTGAGTAATTTAGTCAATATTGTCACAGCGTTATTTAATAGTTAATGGAATAATATCACGAGTATATTAGTCGTTTTAGTTAACCTGTAATTTATATATTCATAATACTATTTTCAAATTGTTTTTTGAAAATTAACTAAATTGTACCAAAGTATTATTTTATTCATATCCTAATATAACTGTTATGCTCGATTCATTTATAATGTACATGTACATCGGTATTCAATTCGTAAATCGCACCACAAAGTGCATACACATATCAATTTTCTATGTCATTAGTTCATCCGACAAGCAGACAATGAAACCATGTTTCGTGAATTCTGATAACATTGTCTGAAAAAGGATGACAATAAACATAATATCGAGCGATTTCCACGTGGGCGTCTTAAAATATGCTGTCGATTTTTTATGTACTGATTTATTATCGATTTTAAATATGAAGAGTAATTTAATGACAATCGTAGAAATAAACAAATTAGCATTAATTCTTGGAAGGTATATTTTTTCCCCGATATTTAATTTAACGGTAATTCGATTAAAATGACGATTGGGCTCCCAACGTTCAAATAATACTTTATGTCCCGAGAATCAAATATCATGTAATGTATAGAAGCTGAAAGATTCTTTACTTATTTCAGTTTCGTATTTGACTAAGATACAGAGTCCCCATTCCCCACATTTCAATACGGATCAACATGTCAAATCGTTTCAGATAGCGCTATATGTATATGGCTTAAAAGTGTCATGTCTCAAATGGTCGCTTCATCGATATATTATTTTATGCTTTAACTTATAAATGCAACACACAAACTGCTTACCGTATTTATACAGTTGACGATAAATATCCTAGATAATAATCCGGTTCGGTTTCTTTCCAATAATTATCACAGAAACAAATATTAAATTTCATTTTTCCAGTGAACATATCGATGAAGCTTTCAATAAATAAAACACCTAACAAACAGACCATATGAATCGAATCTTGTGCGGACTGAACTTAGATTTATAGGATTTAATTGTCGCACCAAAGAGTACAAAGGAAAATGCTTAACAACAAGCATGCATTAGTTAAAGCGGCTTGGCGTGATATAAGAGATGATTTTTGTGCCAAATTAAAAATACACTGAAAGGGCCTCACTAGTCCGCAGGTGCTCTACTCTCTAGTCTGTCGCTGTAAGAAATACGTGTACTATAAATGTGGGTATCAATAAAGCCTAACCCTAATAACAGATATCGGTTGACCAATGAACCCTAACCCTAACACAACCCTAACCCTAACACAACCCTAACCCTAACCCTAACTAATGAACCCTAGTAATATATTATAGAACCCGCGGGCTAGTGAGCATTCCCCTTATTACCACCGGTTAAAGGAATAATTCTATTGACAGAATATGTCAACTGCGAATTAAGTATTGATTTCATAATTTGCATGCGCCAACCTTCAAGTCTGTACCGATTCAAAAATTAAATTATCTCTTATTTTATTATCCATAATTTTTAAAGCCTGAGTTTTATGTTATCGTTAATAAAATTAATAGAATCTTATGCAAATTACTGGTAATACGTGATGTAAATTGTAGGATGTGGGGAGGTGCTATTCATCGTAGCCCGTTCGTAATTTAGCCATGTGTGTGTTAAAGGGGTTTGTATTTTAGTCAATTATCAATTCCTTTTGATGGCACGTGTGAATTCGCCTAATAAAGATAGTTGATTGACAGTATGCATTGACTCAGACTCCTTGGTGCCTAAATGAAATGTCATCACGGTATTTTCCGACTGATAGTTTTAATGTACATGTGTTCGGTAAGGTTGACGGTGAATTTTGGCGATGTGTGCTTAAAAACAGGAGATGAAGACATTTCATTCATTTGGGAATTAAATCAGAATATATTACTTGAGGTGTGAATTTTGTAACTTATTTGTCAGAATGGAAATGGCTATTTTAATGTACAACACTTTCGCCCAAGGTAAGGCCAGCATTTATGTGTGTAAATTTTGAAAATTTCCTAATTTCAATGAGTTTGAAATAGTCGAACGATTCAAGTTTTAAAAATATCGAACATATTAATGAAGTAATGTATCGATATAGGGTGAAACGATCGTGGGATGAACTGACCCATATTAGCCTGTTTTTAATATTCCATTTTTGTGATTTATAGTTAAGTCTAATAAAACAATACTTTAATAGTATAAACACTTACAATTACCATGCCAACGCGTTGCGGATTGAAACCACGGCTTTAAAACTATGAGTGAGCTCACTTTTTTTTAATTAATAGAATAGAGGCTCTAGAACCACTTGTAATAACATGCTCAACACATTTCGGATTGAAACCACCGCTTTGTAACAATGAGATTACTCACTCTTCTTTATTATTTGCCGACATACTTAAACGGTAAACGGCTTCGTAGCACATTGTTGTTTTAAAAAATCCAAAACAAAAACATAGTAACAGAATACAGACTACATGTGTAAATGTATAAGTCATTAATGGGCAGACAAGCGGACGTTAAATAAAGCTGAATAATACATTTTTACGAATGTTCGTCCATATGATTATTTGTAAGGTTTGTTATATATGCCGCACATGTAACAAACGAGTATGCGATGTTGTAAATTATACATCGATAATATATGCATATGGATACGAATACAATGTAAAGCATACGTGTAACAATAATTTCATCAAATTAAATTTCGCGCCGAGGTCGGTGGTTTATGCATATATTTTATTTCAAAGTTTTAAAAGCATGCCGATAATGCTGTTTTTCGGGATTGGACTACTGAATTATGGATACGAATACAATGTAAAGCATACGTGTAACAATAATTTCATCAAATTAAATTTCGCGCTGGGGTCGGTGGTTTAATAATTCCGCGGCAGTCGGTGGTTTAACAAATCCGCGGTGGTCGGCGGTTTACTCAAATTCGCGGCGGAAATTTAGAGCGGATTTTACAGCGGGACCTGAGCGGATTAATAGCCTGTACTCCGCGATTTTTCAATTCCGCCCAGGTCGGACCACGGAGGAATTTCATACTTAGCCCTGAAGTGTACTGTAAATGTTGTTTGATAATATTTATATTGTTTGTAATTAGAAGTAAATGTTAAGTAGAAGCAATCTTATACATTATGTTTAATTTGCCAGGTGTTATCAGCTACAGAACATAAATATCTCAGCTATGAACATTTTTTTGCGCCCAGTTTCAGATTTCATCCGATAAGTAACATTTTTTTTTTATCTTTCACAGTAAAGAATGAAGGTGCATGAAAATAGAAAACGGTGCACCAGATGTTATATCTTCCCATATGTACTGTTACTACTGTATAGGAAAACCATGCAAACAACATGCGTACAAAGAGCTTACATAATCAGTCATTCATATCGTCGTTTTGCACCAATTTCATCAACATAAATGCAATGCAGCAATTTATTTTATGAAACAAACATTTGCCTGCTATTTCTAATGTATATTCTATATTGAAGTATATTATAAAAGGAAATATAGAACTATACTAATACTACAATTGTGCAAACTTTGAAGAAAGCACACTGGAAAATTTTTCTGACTTGGGACGTTCTGATCTAAATATCGATGGTAATAGTAGAACTTTTTTGTAAATATTTAGAACATATTCAATCAATGTTATAATTGCAAAATTCTCTGGGAAAGAAGTGACCACCACAGAATAAACATCTGCAGGAAATGGCTGATTCACCAAACTTTATTTAGCATTGAAAATGCATATAAATGTCAAATATATTCGTTCTTTTCCCATTAAAAGACGATTTAGTTGAACCTAAAGACAACCTTCATGACAAGTTTGAAAATTTTCTCCCAAGATTAATTTCTACAAAATGGACAAGACAATATTAGTCTAAAAAAAAGAACAATTTTGATCATCCTTAAAATAAAATATTTCCAGAAATGAGTTGGAAATAAACAGATGGAAGATTGGAAGATAAACAGGTTCATAAATGTGTCCATGTTCCTACACTTATACTCAAAGGTATCAAAAATTCTGTTAAAGAAACCACCCCTGGTGTTAAAGAAAGAATTTATTAGTAATAAACACACTGAGGTAAGTATAGTATGTCCTGTACATATTATTAGTGGGGTTATCTTCTCATGTCAGAGTATATAACATGTTTACATAAACTCAGGTGTGTTTATGAACTACTGGTGAACATGAAGCATCAGTTACCATCAATGGTGCCATTGGTAAGGACCAGATGGCTAAAATTCCAAGTTTTTATGACTTGAACTAACATTCCATATTCTATTAGGTAGATGTTATCTCATGTACTACATTTACTAAGGTTAAACTGAATCAAAATAGATCCACCATTTATTTACATGTACAACATTGTAAAAAAAAACCCAAGAAGTTATCATCAAAAGCATTGCTGCTGGTATCTTCAAGTTTATTTAAATATCATGGGATATGTGTGGAAAGATCTTGTCCTCTTAGCTCAAGTACTCCACAAGTTTTTCTGTGCAATTTGTTTATAGCATTTTAGCCAAGAACTACTAATGATTTAGAATGGACATTAAGCAGGCAGACAGTGGTGCTAGGTGGTCCAGCCTTCCAGAAAGAGTGCGTCATCCTGCATACATACATGGTATTTTGGCAGTGAGGGACAAAGTTCAAAGACAAGGCTTCCTGCAAATACATCCTTGTAGTCTTACTATAAAACTATATTAGTCCTTAATATGTAAATAACTTAATTTAATCAACATGTCCTTATATCATATCACAATATATTGGACTTTAAATTCATTAATTTTGTGATATAAAACAAGAACATTCCAACGAGAATGAATGAGCATCTCCTATATAGCCTTGTCCTTCAAATTGACACTGATATAGAATTTCAAGAATCTAACCCTAGCCTGGGGATAGCACTGAAATTCAATTCTGGCCATGATGAAAAAGATTCTTAGTAGGTCTTAATGTCTAAATTATCTTTGGTCTGGATTGGTGATATCAGAACGATTTAACCTTTGACCAGATGTCATGACACCAGTTGTACTCTCAGGGGGAAACACCCACTTAGCCTACTTGATCTGCTTCCTATTAAAGTTTTTATTTAACACCAACCAATAAATTACATAGTAACCCTATTACCCCATCTGGATACTTTTTCTCACTAAAATGACATAATTACGGATGCAATGTTTCTTTTTTTTCCGCAAACTGTTTTTGGTAAATATGAAAACATCCTGATGATTAAATATCTAGAACACATGGAAGGAAGAATACCAATATAAAATGCATAAAATTACCAAAATACATTCAATAAATATATACTTTAAATTTCAATCACGTCACTTGTGTCAGTATCACACTTAATTTGATATTTGTGAAAAAGGTCATTTTACAAACTCATACTCCTAATAAATTTGCTGGAGCCGTAGTAGCTCGGTTAGTAAGATGTTGGCTCGCAAATCTTCAGGTCCCACGTTAGATCCTGATGACCCGGGTAAGGTTCATTTGGATTTTCCTGCATGGTTACCCCTTGCGAGAAGTGGATAAGATGAAAAACATTGGTGAGCATCCAAAAGGAACCTTGACAGTCTATGGAATTCAAAATAAAAATAGGTTGTAGTGCTGTTGTCAGGGCCAAACGTCCCTTATAGCACTCTGTATGGCATAAGCCATTCTTCATTATCCCACTTTGTGCATAACATGACGTTAAACCCTATTTCATTCAGTTCACCTAATAAATTTGCAAGGGTAACCATCACTTAAAAACATAATTAAAACATGCCACCCACAAATAACAAGATTCATGTTAAATAAATTAGTAATAAGATCTTTCTATTGTTGTCATGTTCATTCAGATTCTTATAGTTCATCTGTCCTGAAAACAATACCAGGATTCCTCATGGTACTACTATTTCATACATGTTACATGTGTTCTTAAAACCATGATGGGTCCATTATATTCTACTTCATAATAGTTATATAGTTCCAGCACACTTCTGCTTCTCTCATTTACACGCTTGTACAATCATTACCACACATACCATGCTCTACATGTTATTGTTAATCACAAGAAATGTTTTGGCTAAAATGTCCCCGTTTGTTTTCACAGCTGACAGACAAAATTTTATTTTAATACTGTATATTTGAAGCTGATAGTATCCAAGTATTCAAAATATTTGGACAGGATTTAATATGGAATTCTATAAACTTTTCCCAAATATTTCATATACTGTTGATCTGTATTAATTTGTTGCCATATCAGCTTTTTGAATAGACAACATAACATACATTTGCATCAAAACTACTTTTTAAACTATAAAATTTTCGAAACGAACTGTCTGAAAGATATCTTCTGTTTGAGACATTGGGCATGATACACAGCAGTGGTAAAGAGTATCCTATTGCATTTATACCCCCCTGTTGTGCTTATCACAAGACCTGCTGCCAACTTATGATAAAGAGAAGTAGGGAAAGGATATCGTTTGTGCATTTTATCAAATTTACTGTAAACATAGTTGACAAATGATGAAAATGGAACTGATCTTTCAACAGGATATACATCATAAACACTGAAAATTTTTTTGTAAAGAAAACTTATTTTTAATCATGGAAGAAGAGGAAGGAACACCAAAATAGTTTTTGTGGAATTTGATAAATTAAATTTTTTTTTACCATAAAATGTAATAATGGACCATTAGAGAAGATTTCACTCAGCAATTCATTAATTAAAATGTAGAACAGAAGTTAGAAACTTTCACTCAGTAATTCTTTAATTAAAATGTCTGTTTAAGAGCAGAAATAAGTGAGATATAAAGAGACATAAGAAGTTAATTATATTACAAGTATTTAACAGACAACACATGGTCATCATCATTCAGCTAAAGGGCAATCTCAATGGTCAGTGAAAGATGAGGTCAATTGTCAATGTTGCCACATTGTCGCTTTCAGTAGTGTCCACCATAAACTAAAGTAGACAATCAGATTAAAAAGAGGAAACTTGATGCTGTAAAAATGTTTCTAGATAAGACTGGGCTTAATAAAATACTTGGCAATCCATATACATTTGTGTATATGTTATGTACAAGTCTGAAATTGAAATTATACAGAAATTTGACATCCATACTGACATTTGAAGATACATGCAACACATTAGCATTTAACTTTGTCCAAATACTGCTGATAAACATATATCATATAAGCATATGTTATGTTCACCTGTGTGGGCTGAAACCAATGTTTTTATATCATCCCCAAATTTACAGATGAGTGTCAAGAAAATACAGAATTAGCAAGTTTGTCATTGAATGCGAGATCTGTAGGCTACCAACTTGCGGTTGGGGAAAATTGAAATCCAAATATAACCTAGGTGTTAAATATAGAACATAAACTATAAAGAAAAATTAAATGATTTGAGTACACTTTCAGAGTAATAGGGTTGACCTTTATGGGTGAGATATAACAGAGTGAGAAATTTAATTTGTGCCCAGAAGCTGGATCTCTGATTACTGAGGTGATATGTGCTAACAAACAGATATCCCTAGCTTATCATCATGTAGAACCTGATACAGATCATTGGAAACATGATAGTATGATCTTATCTCTTTAGGCATTCAATTACATTTACAGGGGAATATTGCCTACAACATCACTTCCTGGCAACAAATAAAACGGAATAGAAAGGGTTTTAATCTATGGTAAAATCTAATTCCATGAATTTAACGTTTATCAACAAATGAAAATGAAATACGGTTTATTGTCACACTGTTTTGCTCCGACTGGGCTAATGAATATTGGTCTATGCCATGTATTGTGCTGTAAGTGAAAGTTTACCTGAATAGCAGTGCTTTTATATCAAATTCAAACTGCCAAGGGATCTTTGACATGCATACCAACATGTGCATGGGACCTAGGTTTTTTTACTCATCCGAACAACTATGTTATTCCTTGCCAGGCCCTCTGCCCGGCACTGCTGACAAGAGGTTATGACGCCGAAAAAAATCCCAAAGAACTGTCTTAATCAACAGATATCGAACGCAAGATATAGTCTTCCAGGTTGGTGAGCCAAAGTCTTACATCAGCAGAGCAGAGTCGGAAGATTTACGTTACTTATAGTAACTAACATCAAGATACAGAGATTATTCAATCTGAACAATGTTCACAGTGTGTCCCAATTTTGTGACAGAGCTGCTGATTGTCATTTGAGTTTTTTGGACAATATATAGATTTAACATTTAAAGTCTTGTTCATCATTTGTGGGATGGTGAAACTTGAATCCCACAATCCCACAAATGACGAACAAGACTTTAAATGTTAAATCTATATTTTGTCCAAAAATTCAGACCAAATGCTGAATGTTTCAAAATTTTCAATTCATCATATCTTTGAAAATATTGAAAAAATTGAACCTTTTTGGATTGCTATCGCTTTCACATCATTGTAATTTGCAAGGGGTTTAAAATTCCTCAAATAAAAATGGTGTTTAACGACCTACTGTTATGCACCGACTGGGCATACAACATACAGTGTTCTATGAGGGAAATTTTGCCAAGTCCCTAAGTCCTGTTGGAAAATACTGATGAACTTATTAACCCACAAAAAAATTCTGAGATCAGTAACCAAATCTAATGCCAAAAACTTATGATATATACATGTATTCATTATGCATATCAACAAATATTTGATTTTAAATTATCCAACACTTGACACCAACTCAAAATCTTCATGAATAAAACTTCCATGTCAACTGTTTTGCCCGGATACAAATTTGATAAACCTAATTGATCTGCCAGTGTAAACATACAGGGTAGCATTTGTTGATTTATAAAATCAATGATTTACTTGAAGACATCTGCACAAACCTAATGCTGACAACACCTACCTATAAGTTTATTTATTTTACTTCATTTTCTAGGAGTGTCCAATGGTGTGTTCTACCAATCAAGTATCAACAAACAAGAAGCTAGTACTCTTATCATTCCATACTATTCAGTTCTTCAATAACCAACACATACAGAATCATTAGTCATGCCTAGCTATACATTCACTAGTTCAAACTTAATGACTTAAAGCACCAATAACACTCTTGTTGTAACTGAATAATATGCCCCAATCTTCATTCTGGTCAACGAATTGTATTATTTTACAATATTCCAATTAATTGATGATATAAATTTCATTTTAAAACACCTAATTTAAAAAATTGGAAAAATTCAACTTATTGATTTGAAAAGTCTAACGTAAACCTTTTCAAATGTGACTTGGATTTTAAAATATTTTCGAACCCTCTGGAAAAGTAAAATAGGCTGTAATGGATAATTTACACAACAGGTAAGACACTAAAACATCTAGTACTTAGAATAAGGCTAATATTTATTTTCTGGAGCTAGCAGGCCAGCAAGAGTGTTATTGTCCCTTTAAATAAGAGTCTTTTAATTAGACTGCTGTAACTGTTAGGTGTGCTTGGAGGGCGTGGGAGAGGGGTAACCTCTTCACTGGGTAAAACCCAATCCACTAGTTTGAGACAAATGTCAAAGATATATCAAAGTAGGCAAATGCAGTAACTTTGGCAGCAGTTACCAGATTTGCTGAAATTAAAGAGGTTTTGTAACACCATGTAAAATAGAAAGCAATTATGACTTTGCAAAGTCAAACTAAATGCAGGCAGCATACCATAATAAGACAATGAAAAGATAGGCTGGCACTGCCAGGCAGGATACGCCCACATTTTCGAGAGATGGATAGAGAACAAGCAATACCGAAAGTGATTTTTCCTACATCTTTAAGTCCTGTATTTCATACTGTATTGGGAGCAGCCATTTAGTTGGTCAGTTCCAGTCTGATATTAATGAAATTCGAAACCGACAATGATTATGGTGTGACGGTACACAACCTAGAAATGTGACTTTTCATCAAAATCGGATAAGAATTGTGACCTGTAGAGAGTCCACAACCATGATATACCATATTTTTATACTATTCGCGTACAAACGGCGACCATTTCGTCCGGCAATTTTTGTATGATTTTCACGAAATTAGAACTCAACCTTCCTCATCAAAATCGAATTAAAATTGTGACCTCTACAGGGTCCACAACCATGATATACAATTTTTTTAACAGTATTCGCGTACAAACGGCGGCCATTTTGTCTGTCAATTTTGGTCCGATTTTCCCGAAATTCAAACTCAACCTTCCTTACAGTGTAACGGTGATATAATCAAATGTTTTTTTAAATTGGATAATAATTGTGACCTCCAGAGGGACCACAAGCTAAAGAAAGGGGGATTTTGCGCATAACCAGGGGCCATAATTCAGGAAGTTACGATCCGATATGCGCAAATATCAAAAAGAACCAAGATCGTTGGGTTATAACCATGAATTTCAAGTTTCATCAAAATCGAATTAAAATTGTGACCTTTACAGGGTCCACAACCTTGATATACCATTTTTTAACAGTATTCGCGTACAAACGGCGGCCATTTTGTATGGCAATTTTGGTCTGATTTCCCCGAAATTCGAACTCAACCTTCCTTACGGTGTAACGGTAATATAATCAATTGTTTTTTTAAATCAGATAATAATTGTGACCTCCAAGCTAAAAAAAAGGCGATTTTGCGTATAATCAGGGACCATAATTCAGGAAGTTACAATCCGATATGCGCAAATATCGAAAGGAAGCAAGATCTTTGGGTTATAACCATGAATTTCAAGTTTCATCAAAATCGAATCAAAATTGTGACCTCCACAGGGTCCACAACCTTGATATACCATTTTTTAACAGTATTTGCGTACAAACGGCGGCCATTTTGTATGGCAATTTTCGTCCGATTTTCCCGAAATTCGAACTCTACCTTCCTTAGGTTGTAACAGTGATATAATCAAACGGTTTTTTAAATCGAATAATAATTGTGACCTCCAAGCTAAAAAAAGGGCGATTTTTCGTATAATCAGGGGCCATAATTCAGGAAGTTACAATCCGATATGCGCAAATATCGAAAGGAAGCAAGATCTTTGGGTTATAACCATGAATTTCAAGTTTCATCAAAATAGAATCAAAATTGTGAGCTCCACAGGGTCCACAACCTTGATATACCATTTTTTAACTGTCTTCGCGTACAAACGGCGGCCATTTCGTATGGCAATTTTCGTCCGATTTTCCCGAAATTCGAACGCGACCTTCCTTAGGGTGTAACGGTGATATAATCAAACGTTTTTTTAAATCGAATGATAATTGTGACCTCCAGAGGGACCACAAGCTAAAAAGGGTGATTTTTAGGACAATCAGGGGCCATAATCCAGGAAATTACATTCCGATAGCCGCAAATATCGAAAGGAACCAAGATCTTTGGGTTACAAACATGCATGTCAAGTTTCATCAAAATCGGATCAAAATTGTGACCTCTATAGGGTCCACAAGCTAAAAACGTGATTTTTCGTACAATCAGGGGCCATAATCCATGAAGTTTTGATCCGATATATGCCAATATCGAAAGCAGCCGAGATCTTTTGGGGATAAACCTATATTTCAAGTTTCGTTAAAATCGGATAAGAATTGTGACCTGTAGAGAGTCCACAAACAAATTGTGGACGGACGGACGTCCGGACGGACAGGGGCGACGACATAATACGTCCACATGAAAATGTGGGCGTATAAAAAGGTTTCAGCCATCAAATTTTTCCTATATAGATCAGGAAACTGATTTTTTTCAAACCTCCTTTTATATTATGGCACATGCCATCAGCACTGAGGATTCTGTGGTTACAACAAACGGTTTGGTGTGATCCACAATTTCTTTTTTCAACAAGCCAACAAGATTTTGACTGCATCAATACTTCGAAGTTGTTAGTGCACTGTGTGATATTTGCTAGAAGTGGCATAACATTTAGGATTGGGTTGCACTCAAATGTGAAAAAATTATTTGGTGTTGAAATTTGCCATTGGCTTTTTGCCAAATTAATGTCTCAATATATAGTTTTTGGTAAATTTATAATGTGAAAAAAAAAAAAATTGCGGAAAAATTGTGAGGATAGCCAGCTGCTGTACACTGAACAGAACAAAACTACAAATTTATGTAAAACAAACCAATAGCTGATATACATATTAAAAGATAGTTCTAATTTTCATATTTATCATTTAGTCTACCCGTAGCACAATTAGTTCCGTTTGAGAACAGACCTGGAGAAGAACCGGATTACAAAAAGAACATTAAATTTTGGATATGGCTGTTATTCAGAAAAGATTTATACTCAATGTAGAAAACTCTCTGTGTGCAGAGAGAGAGAAGTGGGGTTTAATGTCCACTTAACACAAACTAGGTCATTTTGGGACTAACATATGGTTTAATTTTATTTCAATAATTCACTTGCGCGTGGGAGGAAATCGGAGGTCCTGGAGAAAACCCACAAAGTTGAACAGGTGACCCTGCTCCTTGTCACGTACAACCGGTGATTCAAAACCACGCAGGTTAACTCAATGACAGGCTTTATGATATAGTGCGCACATGCTTACCATTCGGCTATCCAACCCCCAACACTTGAATAGCTGTGACGGACAAAAAGTATACGGCCAAATATGAGAGCTATCTCAAATAACCCGGACGGACTAAGGAACAATAGTTTTGGACAGTAAATAAGTATGAATCATATCACTCTTCGGTAATATTGTTTTCAAGTAACAATGGTAGTCAATTTTTACATGTTCTAAGTTTTAAAAGGTTCAAATAAACAAAATGCAGACTGCAGCAACCAGTCGAAAATGAAGATATTTTCCTGTATAACAAAGGTCACAGTATATAGTTCAATGTAATCTTACTACATTAGACTTGATCAAATATTACATTTTGTCAGACTCTTACTAAATGATAATAATGTCCTTGAATGTGTAATTACTAATTATACCCAGCTATTAAAACAATTCATAAAAACCTTTGTGTTATCTTATTGGTGCTGATAAAACACAGTGTTTGATTATTTTACTCTATCAAAACATCATAGTGCTTCCAATAATCAAATATAAGTTTTCATTTTAAAATAGGCCTTTTAAATTTATCAACAAAAAGATACCAAAATCTGACTTCAAATAAAGTAAAATTTACAATTGATAACACTACGCAAAAAGACATAGATTCATGGTAAAGGTTTAATAATGTTCGCGTCGGCGACTTGGTATGTATTTGTACAAATAATATAAAACATTTTGCCAAAAATAATATCTCGAAAATCGAAAGTTATGTTATTATTACTCCAGGTTGTCACTTTGGCATGACGCGACGCAACGCAGCTCAGCTCGTTTAATCAATCGGATTGACGAAAATGAGTTTGTCAATAACACATCTAAAAAAAAGTTAAAATTACTAAGGAGAGTTTGCAGATAATCGTATCAAAAATGAACTTACCGAAATGCAGTATGTCTGTTGTTCGCAAATGCCTTTCACTGTAAAGCAACAGTGTTGTTTTGTTCTTTTTTCAACTTTTCAAGTGTCGAAATATCCTTTCTATTGTTTCTAGTTTATCCACTATTAGAGCTAACAACCGGCTTCCTTCTCAGTTCAACTGGAAATGTATCAAGTAGCAACCGAGCTTTAGCGCGTCGAATGACATCAGCTTACCACGTGGTCTCCAGCCGACATGCACACGCGATGCAGACGAAAGTTGTCTGGGCTCTATTCTGTTACGTGATAGAACATGAGCGAACTCGACTAGTCTGATTTTAACATTTATTTGATTAATTTAGGTATTATGTATTTTAGATGTTTCGCATCTATTCGAGAAGTGAATGCTTTTATTTTAGTTAAAGACGACCGACCAACTCTTGATATCTATAAAGCCTTGGACCTATGTATAGGTCAACGGTTCCAGTCGTTTTAGATTGTTAGCCTATTTCTCTTTTCATCGAAATGATTTTTAAAATACTTAGTTCGTTATGGATAAAACTTGTCAAAATATCCGTGGGAAATAAATGCACACAGAGTAAAAATGTTAATACAGCAAACAAAATAAATTTAAAGATGTAGTAACATTCCGCTAACTGACGGTTCGAATGGCAATCGTATGGGGCGCGGGGGAAATTTTTAAACACTGGTCCATGGGGTGACATGAATGACGGTCGATGATCATCACATTTCGACGACATAAAGTTCTAATTATGGCACTTCCAATGTATGCAGCATCTAGATTTTTAAACTTTTATGTCATGAATAGAAATGATGATATGGCGTTTAAAGCTCCAATAGCATATTTTTAAGTTATATTTTTAAAATGTATTAAAATAAAGCCCTAAAATAGATTGTACCTATAAACAGTCCTACCTTGTTAAAGAATAATCATATTAATCCTATAATTCACTATTGCCAGTTAAGAAATTGGCACAAATATCATTTTCAACTTCAAATTCAAACGTTTGAAGATGGCCGTCCATGGAGAGGAATGGGAAAACAAGGGAGGTAATTGAGTTACTATCTCCTCAATAAGCCTGTCTCAACCATTTTAACCCCCATGAAATTTTGCCCATGATCGTATAATATTGAGTTGACAACATTTTGAGCAAAAGAAATAGAAATAATTATGTTTTGACTTTATTAGAAAATATGCTATTGGAACTTTAATGCTCTACTGTTCTGCAGTAACCGGGAAAATGAAGATGGGAATTTAATACTAGGACTTTGATGTCAAGTCGAGGCAATCAATTAATGGACCAAGGGTGTTCCGATGTGGCATTTACCAAGGTTTATCATTATATACATCATTGGTGTGCACGTAAAATAATCCTTGCAGGCGCGGATCCAGAGGGGGCAGGGGGGAGCCCCCTCCCCTCAGCCCAAGTGACATATTTAAGTTTCATTTTCGTTTGCTTTGTTACTGTTGTAGTTCACATATCTGCTCTTTAATCCAATGTGTGACCCCCTCCCCCATTCCCTCGACAAAATCCTAGACCCGGGCTTGCCTTGGCATTAACTAATAGAAGACGTTTGGGTCGAAACGCTCACTGTCAGTGTAAAATCTGTTCGCCTTTCATTCAAAGTTATTTTATGACGCCAGAGATAACGTCGTGACTGACATCATTATTACCAAGGTTTATTGGACTGATGGGTGAATCGGGATTAAGCAAGACCTTAGAATATATCACTTTTACGTTTGCATGTTCTGAATTTCCCTACCATCTCTATATACTCTTTTATTATTAGCTTATTATTAAAATTTCAAAACTCCTGCATGTGTCTCAAATGTTCTCCGATATGCCATGGGAGACCGTGGCATTCAAATGAGCTTTTCACAGAATGATGTTATCTATATAGATTTGAGAAATACGAGAATGATTAGGTTTTATGCTAATACACATACAGTTCAAGCGTGTAAATGAGATATGAAATACATTGCAATTAGATACCGAGCTAATATATTCCATAACATAAAATTGCAAATAATGTGAAAGTGGGTGAAATCGGGTTTCCAACAAAATTAGGAAAAAAATCCCAAATGAGCTGCTGGCTTCAAACAACAAAGTGCCCTAGACATAAACTGCCAACTTCAGAATAAGGCATCGCAAATACATCAGCTTTTGGTCTCTATTCAGATGCAGAATCAATCAGAATGCATTCATCTATTTGCGTGGACTATCGATTGATTCTGTCCAAGACGTGCATCAGGTTGTTTTGGAATTGTCTGCGCAATTTTTAGTTTGACATTGATCTGTAGCTTTAGTCTAATGGAGTTTTAATTCTCACAGGGCAGATAGAATTTTGCTTTTGAAATATTTTACCGCGAATCAACAATGCTGAGTTATAATTTGAGAGAAGTAGCGAAGTGGCTTGCGATGTAGATAGATACGCGTTTGCCAGGGCGGCGGCATGTCGGACGATTTTATTTTTTTTACATATCACGTTTAGTTTTCCTTCAAAATATCAGAAACCCCGACCGTACACGGACAAGACAAAATATGCCCAATCCCAATATGTTCCTATGCCCAAGTAGGAACATGGAAATCTAAATAGCTATTCCCCAAAAATCAGATATCCGACAGAATCTTTATTTCGTTATTATTTATTTCGCATTTAATTATTAACAGTTCCGTGTAAATTTATGGAGAACTTGTCGCGACTTATAAATTCCATCATAACCGAAATATATAAGACATTTTTTTTTTTAATTTTTACGAATCAGTGCATTCGTAATACAAATTAATTGGCACGAATTGAAACGAACAGTTCTAAAACAAATGAAAGTTCCATACAATGTGTGTAGCTTTGAATAAGAGATCAAGAAATGTTTGCTACATGAAATTATTGCAAATTGATTATCTTATTGTGAAACCTAAAAATGGATGTGTATCTATTTGTTATCTTGGATCAATTCAAGATCAATTGATGCCTGGTTGGCTTTGAAAGAATTATTATCGTCCATACACTATAAAACGTTGGCCTTCGTAATTCTTTCTTTTTCATTTTTTAAAAATCTTTTAAAGTTCTGTTTATAATTAAATCTAAACAGCTACTGGTGAATGGGGTACATAATATGAGGTATAATGAATGTATTGTGATGAGGAGTAATTATCGTTATGTCCACACTCTTGTTTGTTTAGCTTCATCATCTGGCTAATTAAGTGTCTTTCAGCACATAACATCTTGCCACAATGGAGTTGCGTCACATGTCACTGCCAGTCAACAAGCCTGGAGGAAGAGAGACACGCCGTACCCAATTACCCTAAACGATTACAAACATTCTTCACATTTTCTCATCTATAGTGTTGAATTCTCTAATTGTCATGCTAAGAAAGAAGTTCGACATACTATAGCCTATAAGTTGTAGAAGAAAGGACATTTTTAAATTCAACTGAAGTCGAGATGACCCGAAGTGTGAGGTTTTTATCGATCGATTAGGCAACTATTGCACAAAACAAACACGATTATTTGTAAACACCAACATCAATACTGTCTACCTCGGCCAACAAGCAACATATTTTCTATTCATTTTTTTCTTCTTCCGTCGCTGTAATATAGATCTTTGAAAAGACAAAAAGAGATTCAAATCAGCAATTTCCAGGAGCTTTGGCCTGGTTACGTCATGATTGCATTAAACAGCTGCACAGGCACAGCCAAATTTGTAAGCCCAAATACCTCGCCCATGAAGAATTGTTTGATTTGAAGTCTATTGTTAGCTCATACCCGAATTCTTTTCTTGGATGTAATATTTTAAATCGGTCTAAACCGTCTACACGTTTTACTTGCAATTCTAAACTTGTTATTTGTTATTTCTGTTTTCAGATGAACGTAGAGACGACTGTTGTGGGATAAGCTGCATGCTGCTGCCCTCAAAATTTATCTCAAGCTTTGCATACTTCACAATTCACCGAGAATATGCAACGGTTATAATCTACTGGGGTGTTATTCTCGTGTTGCCGTTAACTTTAAGATAACCACGTCTCCATTCTTTTCAAGAAAACGATCCCTACAATATGTTTATGCACAAAATAAAGAAAAATCCTAAACATGAGAAAAAACAAAGAAATACAACACACAAAAAACTTTAGAAATCTGTGATATGATAAAGAACAGAATTGTAATCAAAATTGAAAAATGTCGTGTCCTTTTTTATTGAAGTTTGTTCCTGCTGATAGACGTCGTTAATAATATTCAAAATTTTATATAAATTAAACCCATTACATGTAATTTATAAACATTTTCTGCACTATTTGAACTAACATGTTTTTCTTTATTCGCATGTTTTGTCAATCATATATTCATTATCGTGTTCTTTTTTACTTAAAAATTGTGTTATTTTTTTGTTTGCTTGCATCAGTTCTGATTTCCTTGTCAATTCATAATTTAATAAGGACATAGGTGCAATAACTTTTATACACTGAAAATAGCCACGAGAAGTACCGAAAATGAGAGATATTTTCTTCCTATAAAATAAATTCACATAGATTATATTACCCGACTGGTGACCATTAGAACAAAAACCTATTGCGCAAATAGATATTACTCAATGGCTAAGATGAATTACAATCACAATGGACTAGCTTGGGTTACGTCTAAAAGTTAAGCCCAGCTGCAGATCTGGTCAATTTTAGTGCTACCTTTCGGACCTCAACGAAATCTGCAGTTGTCTCTTAGTTTTAGTCATTACCGCACGGCTTTTGACAAAGAAATACGAAGTTAAGATCTGGAGACTAAAGGGGAGCAACTCTGACGAAGTCCTCAAGCTCTACGACTAATAATTCTCACCTCATTGACTTTAATGTTAAATTGATGCAAATTCTTGGCCTAAAACATTTTTGAACTTTACGATCTAAGACGGTTAAAGGGGGGGGGGGGAAATTAAGAGTTGCTACCACTTGATGAAATACCGTACATTCGGTGGTCTGCATCCACATGAAATCAAACACATGCTCCCCCTCACTTCAATGTTTATATTTCTATTATTTTTATTTGTATATGCACATAGCCTTGTAAGGCTTTTAATGCAATAAAGTTTCTTCTTCATGTGTAATGTCTTGGCAATAAATTTTGTTTACATTATTATGGGTCATTCCATGTCAAGTGAATGAAAATATCAGAAAGTAATAACGCCCCCCCCCCCCTCCCCCCAAAATTATGAACAAATATTTTATAGTGGATACAGTCATGTGACTCTAGCATTAATATTGAGTGAGATATACCATTTGAATGGGGGTACCCATTCCAAAGTTTTGAAACTATTGTTATACGACTCAGATTTATGTAATCTGATTTTATAACTTCTAGTCAGTTTCTGGTTTTGAACTTAAGGGGTTTGTCAGAGAATGTTATACAGATTAATAATTTACCATCACATTTTTCAGAAAAAGTACCGGCAATTATGTATGGTGTGCCTCAAGTGCTAAAAAACTATACTTGTTTGAGGTGGAGAGGGGAGGAAGCTTCAAATGACAAAGCAAGTGACCACACACAAGGTGAAAATACTATTGACTCTTTCTTAAGCACAATAATGGCATTCAGTGGTGATCCCAAGCAAACATACTTTTTTTGTCTTTCAGATTTACTCATCTATGCAATAACAACACAATCAGATATATTTTTCTTTTGTTTATTAAATTCATAACAATAATTTCTGTAATTCATAACAATTAGTCATTAAAAATAATACTTTAACGTCACAATTATTGTCTTTATCGGTTCACACTTATAAGTAAATGCGTTTATCTTATTAGATTCCATATAGACCATACTAAAAAAATATTGTGGTTCTCAGACAATGCTTATAACTTCCAACAAATCTGACACTAGACGGACAATTTTTATTTTTGTGTTTTTATTTTGTCATGATCAAGTGACTTCTGGCTATGGGCTTTTGCTAAATGAATTCTCACATTACATTTCAAGTCATTACATTTATTTCATCATGTCGTTTATGGGAATATATGATTATTGACTTATTCGTGATTGTTAGTAACATTTAGGAAGGTTGCGTACACTTCAAATTTGAGCTTCCTGTAACCGAGAATAATTACTTGAGGCAACAACAGCTAAGTCATTTGGGAAGTTAACAAGGTTTGTCACACATTTTTCTTTTGTCAGTTACGAACTCAGTTACAACAAATTAAAATCTGATTACAAGTAATAACCTACGAAATCAGAAATCGTTAGAATTTGTGTGGCTTCTAGTTCTGCCCTATACTAGAATTAGTATACAAAACATTTAATATCAATGCCCATAAATCTGGAAGTAATTATTGGAAATCACTCAAAATCAATGTGGGCGTTTATTAAAAACAGATCCTCCAACTCTTTTTAAGTTCAGGGAGTAGCGGAGAACCAGAATATTTTTTCGTATGGCTTAATAATCTAGAATCAGCATATAAAGCAAACATTGTTTAAAAATAAAAACATAACAATTTCTCAAACAATTCATATTATGATTACTAATCTGTTATTCTATGCTCAGATAAAAATATGACATCATTTTGTCTCGTTGTTAAATTTGAAATGAACATTTTAGAATCATTTAATATAAATGATAATTTTAGGTCATGACTATGATTTATGATTACAATTTCATTGTACGTGATTAATAATCCATCTTCATTAGCCCAGTTGGTGGAGAAAAATAAGATTTCATTCATTAATGATTAATAGTTTGACTTGAGTAATATATTTCATTTAAAAGTTTGCATTAGTAGCTTTATGATAATCCAACTATTTCTTCTGTATCAGGGTCAATATCAATATCATAGAAACATGGCCGTGTTGGAAGTCCTGGCATAGTACTCATCTGAATTTATGTAAAAGAAAAAGTCATATTAAACATAGTATGCACATTTCAGAGTACCAGAGTAGATATTTAAAGTAAAAACAGTATTCTAGACTTCAATTAACTAATTCCATCACTGTCAAAGATTATTTTGTTGGCAATTCGCACTGAATGAATGACTAAAGAGCTGCATAATGTGAAATTTGGCATATTTTGATAAACCAAATATTAAATATACCCTTTGTCTTTGAAGGCTAACCAGTTTCTTTTACATTTGTATTTTACACCTCTAATTTAAACGAAAATGTGTAGTATATGTTTTCCAATATAACAACAATTGTTCACCAAATAAGTATAAATTTCCAAGAAATTGCTTAGTAAACAAAATAATTCACTTCTTTCTAATGACAATTGTATTGTTTGAAATCCAATAAAAAAATATGGAAGATCTTACTTACCGTTCCAATTAAAGGATAAATAAACCCAGCACCAATACTGGCTCTAGCTTCACGTATAGGTAAAACAAATCCTGTAGGTGCTCCCTTTAATTCTGGTTTATGTGATAAGGATAGATGTGTTTTAGCCATACATATTGGTAGGTCATTAAAACCCTGAATAGCAAAAATAATCAATTATGACTCTTTTAATCATTCTAAAATAAAGTGTAGGACGACCACACCACACATGATCACATCCCATGCAACCAACCCCCATTGACAAGATGCATAGACATTAATATTTTAAGCCATAAAAATATATGTCAAATCAAATGAAGAAATCTGGTGGCCAGCCCAGTATTTCCTAAGATTGGCACATTTACCAAATATTTTTCTGGCAAAATAAGTGAAAACAAGCCAACAGTGAGGCTGATGTCCCCCGCCGAAATCCCAAAATAAATAGAAGACACATATTAATTAATCGCACATTTATTTTTTTCAATGTATCGAGCAATCAAACTGTACACGAAGTGTCATCCAAAAGTGTTTTATAAAGAAAAATGCTAAAACCGACGAGAAAAATGAAAATGTACCCTAGTTAGGTGGACCCTAAAGGCAAATAAAAGGGCCCCTCTGGCCAAGGGAAAGGGCCCTCGTGTCCAAGTCAATCGTTTCTATACACTGTTACTGTCAAATCGATTACTAAATGAGAATGCAGTCATTGTATTGGCATAAAAATCATCAATCAAGATGAACCTAAGTTATCTTGTCCCAAAGTATCAACCAATCAAATTGCTTATCTCTGCTTACCCTAAGCGGAAAATGCTCATCTTCAAACTCCATCAAGGCATTGACCTAATAAGCATATACACCAAGTTTGAACATTTTAACTCAATTAGAAGGAGAGTTATTGTGTTCCAAAGTCTCGACTACTCTCGACCAATCAAATTGCGTATCGCTCTGCTTACCTTGAGCAGAAAATGCTCATTATCGAACTTAGTCAAGGTATTACTGTAATGAAACTATACACCAAGTTTCATCACTCTCACTTAATTAGAACTAAAGTTATCGTGTCCCAAAGCATCAACCAATCAAATTGCTTATCTCTGCTTACCCTAAGTGGAAAATGCTCATCTTCGAACTCCATCAAGGCATTGACCTTATAAGCATATACACCAAGTTTGAACATTTTTACTCAATTAGAAGAGTTATTGTGTTCCAAAGTCTCGACCAATCAAATTGCGTATCGCTCTGCTTACCTTAAGCGGAAAATGCTCATCTCCTAACTCCATCAAGGCATTGACCTAATAAGCATATACACCAAGTTTGAACATTTTAACTCAATTAGAAGGAGAGTTATTGTGTTCCAAAGTCTCGGCCAATCAAATTGCTCTGCTTACCCTGAACGGAAAATGCTTATTATCGAACTTAGTCAAGGTATTACTGTGATGAAACTATACACTAAGTTTCATCACTCTCACTTAATTAGAACTAAAGTTATCGTGTCCCAAAGCATCAACCAATCAAATTGCTTATCTCTGCTTACCCTAAATGCTCATCTTCGAACTCCATCAAGGCATTGACCTTATAAGCATATACACCAAGTTTGAACATTTTTACTCAATTAGAAGAAGAGTTATTGTGTTCCAAAGTCTCGACCAATCAAATTGCGTATCGCTCTGCTTACCTTAAGCGGAAAATGCTCATCTCCGAACTCCATCAAGGCATTGACCTAATAAGCATATACACCAAGTTTGAACATTTTAACTCAATTAGAAGAAGAGTTATTGTGTTCCAAAGTCTCGGCCAATCAAATTGCTCTGCTTACCCTGAACGGAAAATGCTCATTATCGAACTTAGTCAAGGTATTACTGTAATGAAACTATACACTAAGTTTCATCACTCTCACTTAATTAGAACTAAAGTTATCGTGTCCCAAAGCATCAACCAATCAAATTGCTTATCTCTGCTTACCCTAAGCGGAAAATGCTCATCTTTGAACTCCATCAAGGCATTGACCTAATAAACACATACACCAAGTTTGAACATTCTAGCTCAATTAGGAAGAGAGTTATTGTGTCCCAAAAAGTGTGACGGACAGACGGACAGACGGACAGACAGACAGACAGACAGACGAACCCATTTTAATAGTCCCCCAACTTTCTTCGAAAGGCGGGGGACAATAAGCTACCTTGGACAAGAAGTTATAGCACATTTTTACAATAAGCTACCTTTTACATCTGTATATTACAGACTATAGATATTTGATTTTTATGTTAACCCAGGGGATTAATGCTATAAAGCCAGAGGTTAGTTTGATAGGATCACTCTTCGTTCCACCCAACTTACCTGTTTTTGGTATCTAGCTATTTGTTCCTGTGCTTCCGTAGAAAGATCAATACCATCAGCACCATAAATTTCTTTGGCTATAATTTCTATTTTCTTCTCTATGGGTAACTAGAATAAAATATTCATAATACAAACAGGCTATTATTATATTAAATACTTCTATCTTGCCCACAACAGGCTTTTCATATATAAATCAAAAACATTTTGGTGATGGGAAAATTTTCCTATAACATAGGCCGCATGAGATAAAGTCTAAAGTAATCAAGTATTATTAAATAATCCAAAGTTTAATACAACGATAAACTTGATCAGAACATTATCAATTTGTTTATTCTCTGGATAACGCATACAAATTAACTTACATCATAAAGGAATTCAAAGTCACATAATCACTGACTGGCGGCTGCCACAGCCATTACTAAATCAATTTCTTTATTCTCTGGATAAATCATATGAATCAACTTACTGTAACATCATAAAGGAATTTAAATTCACTTGATTTCTGACTGGCTGCCGCAACAGCTGTTGCTAAGTCAGTAGCACCTTTCCCACCTTCTGCCCACAGATTACAAATAATAGCATCAAATGCTCCATTTTCTCTAGCTATCTTCTGGACTAATTCTAATTCACCTTTGGTATCAGATCTACAAGCAAAGAAATGCATTCATAAAAAAGCATGGAAATAAGCTAACTTATCCAGACAATGTCAGACACAAATTCAGGCTTTGTCAGGCACATGTCCTCTAATGTCTGTCACAGATTGTTGTTGTTTATCCTTGTTTTTATTTACAATGCCTGTCACTCTGTCTGGCACCGATTGTTTTTCATCCTTGTTTTTATGATATTTACAATGCCTGTCCATCACAAAGTTCAAAATGTCACTGAAAAACAAACCAAAATCATTACATCCAGGCATATAATGAATTGTATCAGGGATACTGCTCACACAATATGTCATTTTGGTCTAATGATAAATAATAATAATAAATAATAATAGTGAGTTCTTATATAGCGCACAAATCCATTAAAATTAATGCTCAAGGCGCTTTTAGCTTTCCACTATCACAAGATGTTAATAACTAATAAGCAGTCTTAAAAAGATGAGTCTTTAATTGCTTCTTAAAACAGCTAAGGGATTGTGAGTTCTTTAAGGTCAAGGGTAATGAATTCCATAGGTTTGGTACAGTGTATGAGAAGCATCTACGACCAAATGTCTTAAGCCTATAGTTGGGTACCACCAGACGCAGTTCATGTTGGGACCGAAGATTTCTTTTGGGGACATAATCAATGAGCATTGAGGTCAAGTATTCTGGTGCTTCACCTCTCTGGCATTTGTAAGCTATGCACAGAATTTTGAACTTAATTCTACTTTCCACTGGAAGCCAATGTAAATCGTTATAAGGAATACAGTCACACAGAAATCTAAAGAAGGGAGCATTCAAGTTCAATTCAAACTACAGAAAAAAATTGTGATATTTTAGTGAAAACCTTTTTGATTTTATTTAATGTTTCTCTCTATGAATACTTGTCGAAATTAATATTAAATCCTCATCTTCAAGACGGTCTCCATGATTATTTCTGGGATTTAATATTCCAATGTCTAAGTTAAACTTACGCAAATCCATTAACAGCTACAACAACAGGTACACCAAATTTATTAGCATTTTCTATCTGTTTATTCAGATTACTACATCCCTTTTCTACTAATTCTAAATTCTGTATTATAATACATTAAAATAAATTAAGACATCAAGGCTCTTATAAAATAATTCTGGTTCTCAGACAGTCTTGCTTCACATAAAAAAAATAGTTTTGCATGATCTGTTTTTATTTTTAAAGGACAATATTGATGTAAGTCATTATCATATATGTGACAGAACTGGTTTAATATGTTCCAAATATAATTTTAACACAGAGATCATTGCTACGATAAACATACGTTATCAAGGTAACGGAGTTACCCTTCTATTTGATTGAAAGGACAAGTGATAACAGACACACAGGCAAATGATACTGGATATTAAATAATAAATTTCTATAAACAACATGAAGTAAATGTAGTGCCTTGAAATGTGACATTTAAAAAAAGTTATTTGACATAAACCTCCCTCCAAAGTCAAGGCATAGCTTATATATTTCTCTAATACTATTATTCATACCTCTTCAACATATTCTTTGGGTAATGGAACACCAGCTGTTACTGTAGGTCCTCCTCCATGCATCTTTAAAGCTCGTACAGTGGCCACTAGCACTACAGCATTAGGTACTAACCCAGAATAACGACATTTAATATTAAAAAACTTCTCCATTCCAATATCAGCACCAAACCCAGCCTCAGTTACTGAAAAAATATTAAAAGCATTTATTAAATAAAAATCTAATAATTGTTACTTACCAATAAGGCCTTGGACAATCTGTTGAAGAGAGAATTGGTATCGTTACCAAATACTTCATTATCCCAAATTCAAATTACAATTTTTAAGACTGCTAGCTGGTCATTCATGATAACATAAATCTCTCTACAAAGCTTGCTAAAATTCCAAGACTAATAATGATAACACCTACCCACAATGCCATCTTCTCCAACTAGTTTTAAAGCTATTTTATCTGCTAATATAGATGAGTTACCATGTGCTATATTAGCAAACGGTCCAGCATGGACAAATACAGGTGTACCCTACAAAAAAAACATTAAATTAAACACATTAAAGAATCACAAAATCAAACCGACTTGGAAAAGAATATGTTAATTTTTAGTGGTGTTTTGGGTATAGGATGAGATTTGTTAACAGGGTAACCAAGACAGTGTTTAGAAATAGAATAAATAAAAGCCAGCAATGTAAGTCCACGATATCACCCTTATTGGAAGTGGACAAAAAATTCAAAGAACGAACAAACCTAAGTCTAATCAGTTTGAAAAGTTCAATACATTCAATAATCAAGATAACTAGGTCTTGATGGTCTTTTTACCTCTTATATACAATGATTGATTTACTACACATTCTAGTGGTAACAATAAACCAAATTATGGACAAACCTCTAATGTCTGCATTAAATTTGGTCTAATAGCATCTTTCATTAACACTGTTAAAGCACCACTAATACCCTGAAAAATAGATTAACAAAAAGGTTTTATTTTTATTATCAGGAAATTGTGAGTCTTCATCATAAAGTATTATTTAAGTTTTTCATTCATTGTTTGTTAAATTCATCTTGATTAAGATGTTTGCCTGATTAATATATATTTGGCTCTAGCTGTTTAGACTCAATACTATGCTAAAAATAAAAATTTAAAATCTAATTTCAAATTATTCAAAATGATAATTTGTTTACAAAAATAATAATGGCAATTGCTGGGACTCAACTATCTGAACACTAGCTTGTATTTTACAATATATATGAATACTAACCAAATCATCAGCTGTAATAGGTACTCCAGCCTTACTACTAGCTACAACCATTTTACCTAATCTCTCTCTCATATCACCAAGACTAGTAGTTAAAGCTAATATAGCCATAATTTCACTAGCTACAGTTATATCAAACTGGGTCTGTAAAATAAACAGTGTATATTATCACTTCTAAGTATTCTCATTAATTAATGACAATTCAGAAAAAAAAAATTTCTTTCAACAAAAAAAAAATCACATTCAAATTTGGTAGAATTCATCTTTCACGATTGTTTTGCTTAAACGAAAGACTGTATTATCTTATTCAGTGCCTAGTGCTAACAAAGAGTCTAAATGGTCATTATTGTCCATCTATGTTTAAATTCTGCTTTATTGTCCATCTTTGTTTAAATTCTATCATCTTGATCTCTGTCTATGTTATAATCCTCTGTCACTCATATTTTATAGTTACAACAAAACCAATCTTCTTACAAGATAATGTTTAAATTTGTAGTGAAGAAATATCTAATTTGAATAAATCTGAATAAGCACCACCAGAGTAACAAAGTTTCCAAATTAAAAGTGTCTAAATTTGCCTTTTGCCCCACTCCTAATAAGCCAAGTAAAGCTTGTGTTGTTCATGTATTTGAGACTGAATTCTCCATCGCTGCATTGTCCGAGAGTTTATCCAGATTTTCCGGCATGGTTCCCCCTTGTTAATGATGCAGGAAAGCTGTCTAGTCATTCGAATAGGACAGAAAACCGAGGTCCTGTGTATAGATTGGCATGCACGTAAAAGATCCATTGACAGTTGGAATTCAATATTAGAGTAGGCCGTAGTGCCACTGTTCGGGCAAAATTTCCCCTCATAGCACACTGTATGGCATATGCCCGTCTTCATCAGCAAGGTTCGGAGCAGAACAGTAGGATGTAAACACCTGTTTCATTTTCATCTGAATTCTCCAGGGATCTATGTAGTTAATAATGATCTAACTGTCATTCAAAACCGCTGGTAACCTATCATAGCTAAATATTTCCTTTTACCTTACGAGTATGACCTTTCTCTTGAGGTCCCTGACCAACTGTTATACATCTTAAGAATCTATCATTAGTATCCAGTACTGAAATTGACAAAAGACATGATAGAAGACAAACCACCATTACTATTGCAATTTGTTGCGGAGGAAAACATTCTTTTATGACTGACTGAAATGAACGGGTCATGTCAATAAGGGTCATGTTTGAGATATCAATTATTATGAAGCGAGAGAAATGGGGTTGAACATTCACTCAACTCAAACTAAGTCATTTCGGAACTAACATATGGTTTAATTCTATTTCAATTATTCGCTTGTGCGTAGGGGTCTTTATGGAATATTCAACCTAATATTTGATTTTTGCTCCTATGGCTTGACAAAACTACAAAATACCCTTAAATTATTACACTATCATGCAATGATTAGTATCTACATAAAAATAATCCAACACAAGTTTATTTTTACCTCTCTGCCATGTTATTGTATCAGGATCTATATCTAATCTTACAAACTGAGTGATTTCAGCAGGTGATAAGGCTTTTGGATCAGTTTGAGTTATTCCTAATTTCTAAAAGATAAAAAAAGATAGGTTGCCAGGCAACGAAACATACGCCCACAGCAGCTAAATCGTCCGCGCAGTCAACAAGGGTTGTCGCATATTTTTACTTTTTTCGCTAATGAAACATTTGTAATACACTAAAAACTGATTAAGAGTAACAGCTCATTATGTAATTATCAGAAAATCATTAGAATTTGATTGCTTTTTATAAAGTGTTACCCCACGCTAACAATTAGTATATACATGAAACATTTAATATCATGGATTTAGCTGTTCAGTTATCAAAATTCATTGAAAATCAAAATACTTGTTCGTTTCAACACCTTAAACTCTGTGTATCAATCTAAAGTCAATCGGATGATAAGTTTGGCCTCTATAGCGTAACAAGATTTTTTGAAGTTATCAAGGGAGATAACTCTGGCAATAATTATTTGAAATCTCTGAAAATCCATAGGCTTCTTCGTCTCATGACCCTAAACACTGTGTGTTAATTTAAAGTCGATCGGATATTAACTTTGGCCTCTAGAACTTCCACAGGATTTTTTCGAAGTGATCAAGGGCAATAACTCTGGCAACAATTATTGAAAATCACTGAAAATCGATTGATGACTTAGTCTCATGACTGTAAACACTATGTATAAATTTGAAGTCAATCGGATATTAACTTTGGCCTCTAGACCATCCACAAGATTTTTTGAAGTGATCAAGGGTCATAACTCTGGCAGTAATTATCAGAAATCGCTGAAAATCAAAAGGCTTCTTCGTCTCATGACCTTAGACACTGTGTATAAATTTAAAGTCAATCGGATATTAACTTTGGCCTCCAGAGCGTCCGCAGGATTTTTTGAAGTGATCAAGGGCCATAACTCTGGCACTAATTATCGGAAATCGCTAAAATTCAATAGGATTCTTCGTCTCATGACCTTAAACACTGTGTATAAATTTAAAGTAAATCGGATATTAACTTTGGCCTCTAGAGCGTCCACAAGATTTTTTTGAAGTGATCAAGGGCCATAACACTGGCACTAATTATCGGAAATCGCTGAAAATCAATAGGCTGCTTCGTCTCATGACCTTAAACACTGTGTATAAATTTAAAGTCAATTGGATATTAACTTTGGCCTCTAGAGCGTCCACAAGATTTGTTTAAGTGACCAAGGGCCATAACTCTGGCACTAATTATCGGACATCGCTGAAAATCAATAGGCTTCTTCGTCTCATGACCTTAAACGCTGTGTATAAATTTTAAGTCAATCGGATATTAACTTTGGCCTCTAGAGCATCCACACGATTTTTTGAAGTGATCAAGGGCCATAACTCTGGTAGTTATTATCGGAAATCGCTGAAAAACCATAGGCTTCTTCGTCTCATGACCTTAAACACTGTGTATAAATTTAAAGTCAATCGGATATTAACTCTAGCCTGTAGAGCGTCCACAAGCAATTGTGGACGCCGGACCGACGGGGGCGACGACAATATACGACCACATTTCAATGTGGGCGTATAAAAACCATGTTAATGACTAAGAATGGATCTCATTTGGGTATAATTTACCAATCAGGACTGTCATTAAAATTTTACGGCTGTCAGTCAATTTACATTTCATGAAATAAGGTGTTTTCAAAAATTACAAAAACATGACGTAAATAATCAAAGAATGGCATTTGCTGAAATGATTTTGGTTAACATTGGGGAAAATATGCTGCCAAATTTTTTAAGTATACCCAAGCGTTTCTGCAAACATATCTAGAACTAAATTAAATCACCTGCAAACGGCTGACTTGTATTTTACAGAATCCTTTCTTTGCTGGCACTAGACGTTTATATAAGGCCTCGTCGCTCTGTGTTGATTCATGGAACATTCTGGCTTCTATTGCAGCTGCCATTAAGTTATTAGCTGCAGTAATAGCATGTATATCACCTGTCAAATGCAAATTAAACTCTTCCATTGGAATAACCTGAGAGTAGCCTCCTCCTGCTGCACCACCTGTTAGATAAAATGAAATCAAATAAGATTACTTACAAATCCTGAAAATAAACAACAAACATGGCATAATAAGGTCAATTTTTGTTTGCTGAAATATAAACAAACAAATCAAATTTGTTTAAACAGAATGGTTTAATTTTATCCCAAAGGGGTTGTATTCTTTTAAGATATGTTTAAATGACAAAAAAAAGTTAAATTCTGTTTGATCTTGATTCTGGTTAGGTATTATATTGAGTCCTTGTGTCTTTATTAGCCCACTTGGTTCAATACAATAGGACCTTAAACCCCATTTCACTTCATTTCCTTTATTTCAATCTACCCCGGTACTCGGTACTATTGTGGTCAAAATCGTTAAAGAAATATGATTTGTTAAGAGTGAATCTCCAGGTACAATCTGTTTCACAGAGAATTACTTACGAAATATCTCTGTAACAGACGACAGTCCACAACAGGTGCGTTGACTGCACGCGCCCTTAGTCATTGGCTCAACGGCTCGTGCAATGTTTACTTAACACCTAACTGCTTCGGGCAAAATGATGCATTTTACTCGTTTTAATACCCATTTACACTAAATAGGAAATATGTTTTAACTACAAATACTTCAAACGTCTTTATTTATTTTTCTTTTACCTCAAAAAAATGTTTGAGAATTTAATTTGTCGGAGTTAAAAAGTTAATATGCCGTACTCATTAAGCCTCGTCGATGTCATGCTTATCAGTGATTGTAGCGGCCAAGCGAATATTCACTGCGGGATCAGTTTGCTCCAGGTATTGTAAATTAAAAATATTACCTTTGATGCCAAAAGTTGGACCTTGTGATGGTTGTCGAACACATGCAAAACAGTTCTTGTTGAGATGTGCTCCAATTGCTTGCGCTAAACCAATAGTTGTTGTACTTTTACCCTCTCCTAATGGTGTAGGTGTAATACTAAAAATAGATATCAAATTATGGTGTATTAGATTAGATACACTTTTTATAAATATTGGTTAGACTGCAGAGTTTTTTAAATCTTTCAGAACAAAAAGAAAACTGTATTAAAGAACATCAGATATGGAAGATTAAATTCTTGTCAGGTCAGATTAAGACTTAAAATATATTTCTTAAAGAATTGTGTCTGCTGATAAAATATACTCAATTTACCCTGTAACAACAACATATTTGCCATTCTGTTGATTTTTAAGTCTGTCTAAGACTTTGAGAGACACCTTTGCCTTTTTCTTGCCGTACAAATCCACTTCATCTGACAATAGATTTATCTCCCTTGAAAGTCTGTCAATGTCTTTTGGAGTTTGTGTTTGAGCAATTTCTATGTCACTGAAATAAAATGAAAAGAAATGGGGTTTAACATCCTACTATTATCCAAAAAAATAGAAAATAAAGAATAACACAGATGTACATATAAAGAGTAAATACTGTTGACAGTGAATCCATTTTAGTTTTAGATACATGTATAGCTAATACTTACAAAATTGAACTTTTAAAATGAATGGACCCACATTTAACGAAACATCTACGACAACTTTATTCAAGTGATTCTGAGATTAACACACAATCATAGCTATGTAAGTAACACTATTGAAGAGAACTTTGCCTTAGCAGTGATGGTTCTTCCAAATTTTTTTTTAACTGTTTGTAAGGAGATCTTTCACATGTAAACTAGACACACTTCTCCGGACCATTCGTCGCTGTGCAGTCGAAGTGACGTATCTTCATACCGTAACTAATTGATGATAAGTCACTTTGTCTATCTACCGACGAATTGGGAAATGAATATGATTAGTCCTCATGAATATTCTCTAAGCACATAAACTTTTCTTTAATCTATTAATTATATTGTTTTATAATAGCTCATGTTTGTAGCACATTTTGTTTCGAAATATCTTTCAAAAATAATATTGTTATACCTTGGAACTGGAGTCTTTAGATGAAGCGTTAATGGTTGTAAATTCCATTTGGCACAACTCTGTAAAGAAAGATGTTCTTATATACATACAGAATCATTGATTTCGTAAAACGAAAATCCTGAAATAACACAAAAGTGGCTTCCATGGATTAAATTTGCTCCTATGGAAACTCCTTGTAAAAAGTAAAAAATGGTCTAAAAAACATGCATATCAAAACACATTCTTGGATTGCAACAAAAATTAATGACATATAAAGCCAAATCTTAAAACTACACCTAAACTACAGTGAACAGCTAATTGTAAAACCCCAATTACTTAATCCAAATTGGTAGAGGTTTGACAACTCGACATACCCCAGCCATTTCTGCTGTTCTTTTTGCTGAATCTACAGTATTTTGGAGCAACATGGCTACTGTCATTGGTCCAACACCACCAGGTACAGGTGTAATCCAGCTAGCTTTTTCTTTTGCCCCATCATAATCTACATCACCAACTAATCTCTTTCCTGATTTCTTTGTAGCATCTGAAATCAATTAATCAACACATATAAAACCATTTATGGTACTTGTTTTTCTACAATCCCTAGATGCCAACATTAATTTGCTGTACTACCAATACATGAAAACAAATTCTACAAAGTGAGCAAGGGTAATAACTCTAGATGTAACTAACAACTAGTGCAGAAAAGTAGGATGTTAAACCCCATTTCATGTAACTAAAGACAATTTGATAGGCTACTTTATTTCATTATTATATATCTCTAAATAGAACATTTTAAAGAAAGACAGCAAAAACTAAATGTTGTAGTTAGCGTTTTATGTTCGATTTGAACATAATCAGACCATGACTATTATTGAATGTCACCATAACTCTTGATGTAAGTAATAGAAATTGTTGCAATTCAATACGATACTTGTTGCATTGGGATGTGGTCATAACGGCCCTAAACCATAACGGCCAAAAACAGGTTTGGTCATAACGGCCCTAATTTGGTCATAACGGCCAAAACATTTGGTCATAACGGCCAAAAACATTTGGTCATAATGGCCAAACATTTAAAATTTAATGAAAAACAATATATTCTAGCAAATATAACTTACCTTTGATAGAAAAAAAACACAACTGACTATTAATCTTTGATAATAATAACAACTCACTATTAATCATTTGACAAAAATAACAATTACAATTCATTCATCAGATAATCATTTGAACATGGTTTCATCCTATCTAATTAAAATACTCTTTGATAATCTCTTTGAAGATGGCTACATGGGATTAGTGGTGATTAGTATTAACACTTTGGCTTCAGCAGAATATGTAGCCTGTAAATGACCATCACAGATGTGTCTATTCATCACTACCCCTTTACCAGGAACAAGATATGGCTACTTCAATCCCTACTAGTAATAAATGTGTGACCTGTAAGAAAACCGTCCGGAAAAACCAACAAGCTATTGACTGTGATGTCGATATTTGATGAAAAATAGAAGCGAAAGGCAGGCCGAAATTTTTAATGCATGGAAGGAATACAAAGAGGGCAACATTAGTGTCTCTATGCTGCTACGTGTATGTACTAGAGTACATGGTCCCGTCGAATAGATATATTGACAAAATATTTATTAAATCTTTTAGTAGTTCAACCAATTTTATTAAGTAGATATATTGATCAAATATTTATGAAATAGATATATTGATCAAATATTTATGAAATAGATATATATTGACCAAATAGTTATTAAATCTTGAAGTAGTTCAACCAAGATATATTTTGTATGTTTTACATCCATTATATTTCCAACCAAGATGTATTTTGTATGTTTTACATCTATTATATTTTTTATGTTAAATCTCTATGTTATCGTTAATAAATATCATTTCCTACATGTAAAAGATTTTTTTTTTTAGTGGGGCCGTTATGACCAAATTTTTTGGCCGTTATGACCAAATTTTTTGGCCGTTTCGACCAAATTTTAGGGTCGTTATGACCAATATTTTTGGCCGTTATGGTTTGGGGCCGTTATGTCTATAACCCGTTGCATTAATCTCAACAATGGACAAATAGTACAGTTCCAAAATTAATTTTATAAAAATCCCTTTGTCTTCATCAACAATTCTAATAGTAATCCATATAATCAATCTTTTATCTTTAAAGACGAATGTAAGATTTAGCTAAAGATCTGGCCGTTCTTGCTATAAAAGATAATGAAAAATGAATATATCTAAATTTCCATTCACATCACTTTACTCTGAGCAAAGCTATGAGTGTTGGAAGACGTAGAGTTGATTGTTTATTATTGTAGCAATGGTACTGGACAATCTCGCAGGTGTTCTAATCCATCTAAATCTTTGCTATTCTATGGCATCAAAAGTTGATTATGGGCTTGTCATGTTAATAAATGTCTAAATAATAGTTTATATAAAATTTGAAGTTTATATAAAATTTGAAGAAAAAATAAAGACCTGCAAATCAACTTCTACATAACGCATCTTAACAGGGTACAGAATGAATTCAGTTAAACTAACTCAGATAAATAAAGCTAAAAATTTCAGAAGTGAGGAACAAAGGGAAGATTGAAAGAAATATAATGAATGGCAATTTCTATAATAAAAAAGCTATTGACTGTTATGGTTGCTTGACTTGCATTGACTGTGTTTATTCAACCAAACAAGCATTTTGAGTTTAAAGCCGTTATTCAACTATTTTGTATTAAGATGAACTATAAGTTCGAAATTTACATGATGTGACATAAAAAAATTGATAAAAATGTTTGATATGTGAATATGAAACTTAACAAGTTCATTTTTTCAAAACAGAAGTTAAGGAGAATAACAATTATACTGTGAATAGCCTATATCCTAATAAACATTTGTAAATGTTGTTTTAAAAAAAAAAATGACCTGAAATAGAATATTGACTATTTCCATTTTAATATATAATTTAGTATCTAATAAAAATAACTTACTTTGAGATAAAGTTTTAGAAAAATTCCTTATTAAGACACCCAATATAGGTCTATTAATCACTATCTGTCTACATGTACATGCCACGTGCAACATGTTGGTATTCTTAATAGAAATGTTCACAGTATAGAGCACGCCTTCTGATATCCTCTATACAAAATGTCTACATAGTTGTGGTATAAAGGTTGTTGTCAGTTCTACTTGGGGTAATAATGAAAATCATTGGACGATGAAAAATTCTCTTTGTTTTAATTTTATTATGTACATTAATTAAAGATGTTTACCACCTTTGGTTTTAATACACCTCCATCTATAAAGGAGTTTTTGCATGTGATAAACCACAAAGAACCAAACACAATAAACTATTGTCCCCATCAGACAATAGTCTGTATCTAAATGTGTGAAAATATTGTAGTATTGTGTGCTAAAAGGAACTAAGTCTAAAATACATTAAGTGATTGTAAGGATAAAGATTAAAGCTACAATTTGACATTTATAAGTTATATTTTTAAAATTTTAGTGTGGATTAAGCCAGGAAATATAAAGTATTGTCAGACAAAATAGAGATGACGACCAGTTGCCTAATTGGTATTTCCATTATTTTTAATATAACATGTTCAACCCTATGAAATAAAGAAGGGAAATGAAATGGGGTTAAACGGCCTACACTGACTGGGCTAATGAAGATGAATATACACCATACAGTGTGATATTAGGGAAAGTTTGCCGGGACAGAGGCACTACGTTTATTTTTATATCAAATTCCAAATATCGAGGGTTCTTTTACATGCACGCCAATGGGACCCTTTTCTGTCCCATATGAACAACTATATGTCATACACCACTGGCAAAGGGGAACCTCACTGGAAAATTTCTTAGGGATTATACGCGAGACTTCCATATTAGCTAGCCAATGTCCTACCTTGACTTTCAAAATAAATAAAGGAGAGTGATGAAATATATTACCTGGTATAGAATTAATGCCACAATCTATAACAACAGCACCATCTTTTATCCAATCTGCTTTAACAAACTGTGGTCTACCTATTGCTACTACCAATATCTCAGCTTTCTGTACCTTTAAAAGAGAGAGAAAAATAGGTCTTAATGTCCTCTTAACACAAACTAAGTCATTTTGGGACTAACATATGGTTCAATTTTATTTCAATAATTCCTCCTACAACTAAAGACCCTTATGCACAATCAAATTATATGACCCAACAATCATTTTAAATAAACTTTTGAAATTGACTATCAAAGATTAAGAGTTGTCTGGATTATTTACAAATAAACAAACCTCCAGTTTTCAGAACACCTACCTCTTCCTTAATATCTGCTGTTCTAGAATGACATACTGTTACAGTAGCATGGTTCCATGTTAATAAATCAGACATTGGCGCACCAACAATTTTACTTCTACCAATTACTACAGCTCTCTTACCTTTTACTTCAATTCCTGTCGAATTATATTAATACTGGTGTACATTAAATCAGATATATGTATTGTTGAAAGGTCGAGAGTGAGACATTAAGTAATATATTCATTATATTGTAACAACAAGAGGGCTGCACGGCCCGACTGTTTTTACAATATATTAGACAATGTCTTAAGCTCGAGACGATTAAAAAACATAAAAGATAGATACTTGCACATGCTTTTACAGTGAATACATCACATGTATCGAATATTTCACAAGTATAAATAAAGTATGATTGGCAAGTTGTCCGTATGATTTTTTGAAATAATGGTAC
Source organism: Patella depressa (assembly GCA_948474765.1). Classification (NCBI taxonomy): domain Eukaryota; kingdom Metazoa; phylum Mollusca; class Gastropoda; family Patellidae; genus Patella; species Patella depressa. The sequence goes on from OX419719.1 coordinate 56,633,716, forward strand.
GCCAACAACAAAGGGTGACGTCACATCTGTATTATAAATATATACATATTAGGATAGTCTTGATATCCAAGATCAATCTGTATAAACAGAACACTTACTTTAAATTTAATAGTTTAATCTGGTAAAAATATCAAAACTATCATACAGGCCTATCATACTAAAGTCAAAGCTTACATTCTCACCATTTTATACTATTTAAAACAATTCAGTCAATTACAAAAAGCTGTTACTTTTGAAGTAAAAAGTCAGAATACTCTGATGCCTGATTTTGAATAGATTAGTGTAATATGTACCTGTTCTGTGTATAAGCTCTAAACATCCTCTTGGTGTACATGGTACTACACAACTATCTAAATCACCTCTTGATAATCTACCAGCATTATCTTGATGTAAACTAAAATAAAATTTATAAATAATATTCAAGACTGAATATAAACCTACATTAAACAACTCTGAGAAGAGAAATAAGAAAATAATCACACTATGATAGTACTGATATTTTTACCAAATTAATGATGCAATTCAAAGGAGCAGTGATGAAAATAGTCAAAAGAGTTAGATCTTACCCATCAACATCTTTAGAAGGCAGAATAGTATTCGTTACTAGATGAGCATCAATGGGATTTTCTGAATCCATTGGCAACTGAAAATTGAAAGCATTTGATCTCAAACATTGTATAATCATATGACATCTAATAAATCGTTATCCAATTTTGAAAAAGTCTGAGAACCAATAGACCATAACCAGCTCTGGCCTAAATAAGAGACAAAAAATCAAAAGAAAACTATTGATCAATATCAATTCTGTATTCCAAGACCTTCAAATTTCTATATGATGTATGAAATTATCACGAAGATGAGATTGAAAATGGTTGATATACTTAACATCATAATATCAAGAAAAATGCAATTGAAAAGTACTAATGAACCGGAGCAAAACTTCATAGCAACCAAAACTGCTTTGGAGACGTCAAAATTTAATTTTTGCCACGTTTCGCGTTAGATCTGGATTAAGGGATCAGGTACATCTCTCATTTATCCAGAAACAGAAGCATTACACATAAAGTATTTTGAAGTTATCTCCCCTTTCGCAACATTTTAATCCCAAATCACAATTTAAGAAGTGTTCAATCAAACATGGCACATGGAAGCATCAGGTATTCATGGAAAGAAATCGTGTAATTTTGTTTGATAAACTATACAAAATCGATATGGTAATCAATAATAGTAATATTGTCCAGCCATATTTTACTGGAAAGTGATAAGTGATCAATCAGGAGACTCTCTACATAAACCTTGTTGACTAATACTCCATTCTTGGTGCTTGGAGCAGCTACAGACTTGCTGCAGATAATTGCTGTTTAAACAAATAAACACATATTTATGTAAAAACCCACCTGAACAATAATACCATGTACAGTAGGATCAGAATTTAACCTCTCTACTGTCTCCACAACCTAGAAATATAAAACATCATCATCATATTAATAAATATTACAGCAATCTATTACATCATTATTGTAAACTGTAGTTCTGCTCAAAATTATATGTTATAGCTGTGGAGGTAAGTGACAATGATGGTATTCAAATTTTTCCAAAGTGTTCTGGGGAGTTAAAAAGCAAACATTGTACTAACCATTTAGCCAGAATGCTGTACAGTATTGTAACAGTTTTTCTTTTGGAATTGTGCATGTCTTGCATTCTCTCACTCTTCAGGTAATTAACAGAGATTCTGAGATTTTTCATGCACTTTTGTTTTTTTTGACTAAATACTTTTTTGAGTTATTGTTTATGTGACATTCTTTTCATAATTGCTGGAATTTGTAAAAGCTTATGGTGGGTGTATGCATTATTGAAACACATTAATGACATATAATATTTGATGTTTAATATTTTAAATAAGAGATAATTATAATACCTCATCTTGTGTTGATGACCTAGGTAAATTAATATGGCTGGCATTAACTCCCACTTCACATGCAGCTTTCATTTTCATGTTAATATAAACATTAGAATCTTCTCTTCCACCAACCTATTTATTATAGAATAAAAAATAAATGTTAGCTCACAAACCAGAAGTTCCCAGGTTCTCAGGATTTTTCACAAACTAGGTCATTTTGGGACTAACATATTGTTTAATTTTATTTCAATAATTTTCTTGCATGTAGGGGTCTTTAGCAGTGGGAGGAAACCAGAGGACCCAGAGTAAACCCACAGGGTTAGACAGGCGACCCTACAGCGTGTCACGTACAATCGTGGATTGATTTTTCAGTGAGGTTTTCCCTAGTCAGCAATGAAGAATAGTGGGCCCCCCAAGGAATAGTGTCTAGACCTTTGGTCGCTATGAAAATCACAAGGTCACATTGGTGTGTACGTGTACGTAAAAGAACCGTTAAACATCTTAAACTGCTGTCCTGGCAAAATTTCTCTCATAGCACACTGCCTGGTGTAATGTCGTCTTCATTAGCTCAGTCAGTGCAGAAAAGTAGGACATTGAACACATTTTATTTTTTAAAGATAGGCACACAAAGCATGGAAATATGTCTACATAGCAGCTTTGTCTCAAAAAAAGAAAACGATAACCATAAACAGCATTCAAACTTATCCAAACGGAACAATTGTGGCCTCTTATGCAAATTAAATAGCCATAACTGCAGAACAAACATAGTGTTGCTTTCAATTTCAATTCCAAATGTCATAATTCTAAGGTTTGAAAAAGATTCATATAATAGCAATCTGATTAAAACACAGGTCTTATTTCATTTCATTCTTTTTTTTGTTCAAAATTTAGTTTTATTTCAATTAGTCTTTACTACACTAGTGTATTTTTATCAGATTGATATAATAGATGACCAAAACAATGACATAAAAAAATAAAAAAAGTCACACCTGTACAACTGCTAATCCAGGTAAAAACCCTGGATATTTCTGTTGCATGTTTTCCACTTCATTCTTTAACTTTTCACGGATATCACTGCAATGTATAATTTAAATCATTATAATGTATATATCCAGCATCCTCCAAAAACATTACTGTGTAAAATGGTTTCAATCATGCAGATAGCTGGAACACCAAAATTGATCAAACAATAGCAAACAGATCTTAAAAAAAAAAATATAGAATGCCATAACTGATCATTAATATTAATAGTACGAGCCAGGGGGGCAGGGGCCGTTGCCCCCTAACTTTCGGGCAAGCCGACTTTTCGGGCCGACAGATAAAGTGAGAAAAAAAAATTATTTCATCTACTAGGCAAATTAAAGTGTGTGAAATCTAATAAAACACTTATTTTACGGGCTGGAATAGCAGCAAAATGCGTTTGCGGCCGTCAAATATTCCAAAATTTTCTTGGGGTCTATACAAGGTCAGCTCCGCTTCTTCGCCCCTCGAAAAAAACCGGGGCTGCTGTATGTAAACCTGAAATTGTTTTGGGCATTTCTAGTTTTGCTTCCCTAACTTCCCTAATAAAACACTAATTTTACTCTTCTTAATAGAATACCACGAATTTGTACTGAGTTGACTATGGATTAAAACATTTTGTCTGGAGTCACTCTACTTTGTGCGACATTTTTCGGGCATCGATTAGTATTTGTGAATGCAGCTGCAACAGTCTGATTGGATGGTTGGAATTCGGAGTGGGGTTCCAGTTACAAAATCATTGGATATGGAGTTACTTACACAGGCTAGAATAGCAGAAAACACATTTGCGGCCGTTAAATTTTCAAAATTTTCTACAGGAAGGTGAGGCTCCCATTCCCCGTGACGATTGATTGGTTGTTTGGAATTCGGGTCAGCAGATAGGCTGTATTGGACCAAATTGAAGCTGCTTTATTCACAGGCTGGATGGAATAGCAGGAAGGCGTGTTTGCGGCAGTTAAATTTTCAAAATTTTTCCCGTCTTCGTTGACTGTAAACGATTCATAGAAATTCGAGTCAGCCACCTTAAATGAGCTATATTAGACCACTTTGAAGTTGCTTTGTTCACGGGTTGAAATAGCAGGAAAATGTGTTTGCAGCCGTCAAATACACCAAAATTTTCTTGAGGGGGTGGGTGTAAAGCTTTGATATTGCGCCCCCCGCCCAATTTTTTTTCTTGAATTGGCAACATTTTAAATATATCTATTAAATACTGATTACCGATAACAAACTATGCATCCAAGAAAACACATAAATGTTTAAAATGTTATATATGTACAATACTTTATTTTAGACTGAAATAACCTTGACCTTATGATGTATACTTTTTGCCTACAAATGATTAATATGAAAGTTGATAGGTAGCCTAAATATCTTAACTTAAAGATAGGTAGAAAAGCAATAAAACACCCTGCATCAGATATGTCGTCTGAGCAGTCCATAATGATTTCATCACACTGTGCACAGATATTATACATTTGAAAAACATTGTACGATAAATATATCATGTACAGAGTGTTCATGTGAAATTGTGGATGATAGATGGACATAAATGTGGTAAAAAAAAAACTGACTCCTTGACCACCTATATTTCAAGAAAAAGCAAAGCATTTTGCAAGAGTGTCTGCTGAAAACCTGGAAATCCATAAATGATGTGTAAACAATGAATCTTTAAACAACTATTGCAGCGATACTCTTACATAACTAACTACCTAAAACTTTGCATTTAAATAGAAATTGGCAGTAGAGAGGATTTCAGGGGTTGATAAATTATAAGATTTGACAATATCAATATCAAATCTGCAACAAATATTTTAATTTCAATAGTTATTCAAACTGAAATTTTAGTATTGATTATTAAATGTCAATTAAAACTAATATTTACTAATATTAATTCAAGGAAATCTACTGATAGCTCAAATTAAACAAACACATAATGAAAGAAAAAAATGACTAGAAAAGATCAATTGAATTATGCAGCAAAAGTGGCCTCAAAACTGATCATTTCAAGTGAATCAAATTATGAGTTAGAAGAATTGTATAAGGGCCTATAATAAAAACAGCTTATGAAATGACTATTACAATTGTAGTGAGTTTATAAGCAAGAGCATTTGTACTGTAAGTAGATATGAGAATACATTTATCCAATTTATTATCTGACAAATATGTAGGTTATCTGAAGATAATAAGTCAATTTGAAATTGTTATCCCCTCACTACTGTTATCATACATGTAGTCAAAAAATAACTGAACACTACCAATATATACTGATCAATGTTTATTTTTAAGATAATATCATTCTGGTCAAAACCAGTAGAATCAATTGTATTTGAGCCTTTCCTCCCTGCAACAATATAACAATCAAATATTGTTTATTTCATTAAAAAACACTTTTATGCAGCATTATGCTTTTTAAAACATTTGTCTGGTACCTCTTCAATTCTCAGTACCAGCAATTACAGACCTAGTAGCTATAGGTGTTTGCACTTTAATCTATATCACTTAAGTCAAACAGTACAAACATTGAAACAATACATCACTGAAATACTCAATGACAACTTTTATATTTGTGGAATTATGGTACTTGAATCAAAGAAAAATAGGTTGCCAGGCAACGAAACATACGCCCACACAGCAGCCAAATCGTCCGGGCAGTCAACAAGAATTGTCGCATATTAAGGAATTATCAGAAAATCATTAGAATTTGTTTGGTTTTTATAATCAAACGGTTTTTTTTAAATCATATAATAATTGTGACCTCCAGAGGCACCACAAGCTAAAAAGGGTGATTTTTCGTACAATCAGGGGACATAATTCAGGAAGTAATGACCCGATGGGCGCAAATATCGAAAGGAACCAAGATCTTTGGGTTTAAAACATACCTGTCAAGTTTCATCAAAATCGATTCAAAATTGTGACCTCTATAGGGTCCACAACCTTGATATAACATATTTTCACACTATTCGTGTACAAACGGCGGCCATTTTGTCCGTCAATTCTAGTCCGGTTTTCACGTAATTCAAACTCTCTCTTCATTACCATGTAACGGTGATATAGTCAAACGTTTTTTTAAATCGGATAATAATTTTGACCTCTAGAGGGACCAAAAGCGAAAAAAAGCGATTTTTCGGACAATCCGGGGACATAATTCAGGAAGTTATGATCCAATGGGCGCAAATATCGAAAGGAACCACGATCTTTGGGTTATAAACATACATGTCAAGTTTCAAAATTGTGACCTCTATAAGGTCCACAACCTTTATATAACATATTTTCACAATATTCGCGTACAAACGGCGGTGATTTTGTCCGTCAATTTTGGTCCAATTTTCAAACTCGACCTTCATAACCATGGAACGGTGATATAATCAAACGTTTTTTTAAATCGGATAACAATTTTGACCTCCAGAGGGACCACAAGCTAAAAAGGGCAATTTTTCGGACAATCAGGGGCCATAATTCAGGAAGTTACGATCCAATTGGCGCAAATATCGAAAGGAATCAAGATCTTTGGGTTATAAACATGCATTTCAAGTTTCATCCAAATCGGTTCAAAATTGTGTCCTCTACACTGTTCACAACCTTGATATAACATATTTTCACACTATCCGCGTACAAATGGCGGCCATTTTGTCTGTCAATTTTGGTCTGATTTTCATGAAATTCGAACTCGACCTTCATAACCATGGAACAATGATATAATCAAACGTTTTTTTAAATCGGATAACAATTTTGACCTCCAGAGGGACCACAAGCTAAATAGGGCAATTTTTCGGACAATCAGGGGCCATAATTCAGGAAGTTACGATCCGATTGGCGCAAATATCGAAAGAAACCAAGATCTTTGGGTTATAAACATGCATTTCAAGTTTCATCCAAATCGGTTCAAAATTGTGTCCTCTACACTGTTCACAACCTTGATATAACATATTTTCACACTATTCGCGTACAAATGGCGGCCATTTTGTCCGTCAATTTTGGTCCGATTTTCACGAAATTCAAACTCGACCTTCATAACCATGGAACAATGATATAATCAAACGGTTTTTTAAATCGGATAACAATTTTGACCTCCAGAGGGACCACAAGCTAAAAAGGGCAATTTTTCGGACAATCAGGGGCCATAATTCAGGAAGTTACATTCCGATTGGCGCAAATATCGAAAGGAACCAAGATCTTTGGGTTATAAACATGCATTTCAAGTTTCATCCAAATCGGTTCAAAATTGTATCCTCTACACTGTTCACAACCTTGATTTAACATATTTTCACACTATTCGCGTACAAATGGCGGCCATTTTGTCCGTCAATTTTGGTCCGATTTTCACGAAATTCGAACTCGACCTTCATAACCATGGAACGGTGATATAATCAAACGGTTTTTTAAATCGGATAACAATTTTGACCTCCAGAGGGACCACAAGCTAAAAAGGGCGATTTTTCGGACAATCAGGGGCCATAATTCAGGAAGTTACGATCCGATTGGCGCAAATATCGAAAGGAACCAAGATCTTTGGGTTATAAACATGCATTTCAAGTTTCATCCAAATCGGTTCAAAATTGTGACCTCTAAACTGTTCATAAGCTAAAAAACGTGATTTTTCGTACAATCAGGGGCCATAACCCATGAAGTTACAGTCCGATACATGCCAATATCGAAAGGAACCGAGATCTTAGGGTGATAAACCTATGTTTTAAGTTTCATTGAAATCGGATGAAAATTGTGACCTGTAGACTGTTCACAAACAATTGTGGACGGACGGACGGACGGACAGGGGCGACGACAATATACGTCCACATGAAAATGTGGGCGTATAAAAAGAGACCACATTTTCTCAAATAAAGCTTTAAACCACTACTAGTCACATGTATGCCTTCAATCTTGCCTTGCAAATATATGTTGATATAACTGCAGGCTTGGTGCAGACCAGAGTTCAGATAAGAGGTCAGAATCAGAATGATCGATTATACATTGTCTTTATACATTTCTTTTTAATTTAAAACATTACTGATACTGTTGTAACTTTTCACAACTTTTATAACCTAGTAGACTCCGACATTACAAATTTATATAGGCCTACCGAGAATCTTCACGGCCAAATCAGGGTCATTTGGCCACCCAACTCCCTATACAGATAGAACTTACAATCTTCAAATTACACGAACACTGCCATTCCTTATCTTTCTGCTATTAAATATTAATGGCATAACTTGCCATAAGATATATTGGTAAATAAAAGGAAAAAAAGAGCTTATTATTGGATCGGATGCAAATATTAAGGTCGAATGAGCTCAACAAAAGTAAAATATTTGTTTAAATTAAAAACAGTTATTTCGTCTTCATTGGTAACAAAAAGTATCCCGAAACTTACGCAGAAACTGCCTTCCCGCTGAGAACTTGTGCCATTTCTTTTTTGGCTTCCAATTATGCACCACAAAAGGACACAGTTTCCCTCGAAATAAACACTAGCAGGCAAACACGTTGTTCTTTAACGAAGGGAAGATAACTCTATAACAACAACGGACGAATTGATGATGCATAATAATGATGAGTGTCGATCATTAGCTGACAACTTGAAAAATATAAGACAAAATTACCCTAATACCATTCTACAGAGCGGTTATATAAATTGACAGCATGGTTATGATGATAAAATAGACCAGTTTCTTACACAACAAAGATTGGGTAAGGCAAGGTAAGTAAAATATAATTTATTTTCCCGATCCAGCTGGCTTTGGCGAAATCCGAATCAGCCAATCCTCATCCTGATCCTGGCATTGTCGGTGCCTTGAGGTTCGTTTCGATTTTTTGCTTGATTTCCCTCTGCCTACTTGAGGTTTAATCATGTACTGTGTATTTTATCGTTATTTTTCAGATCTAAAAATTTGTTTACACCACGGGATAAAATGGTAGCGCAAAAATATCGAAATTAACTCAAAAATAAATTATCGGGGCTTTGCACGTTAAATAGAGTTAACCCCCTTGCACCGTGCAACACATCCTGAGAGCATATCCCCCCCCCCCCATGATTATTGAGTTTTGAGTCTGACGCTGATACTGATATTTATTTGAATAGGCTTATATTTTCACGATAGTGTCCGAAAAATTAAGGATAATCGAAATTCTGACAGAGCGACCTAATACCATCAAAGAAGAACTAACAATGATATCCACAGACAAGAAATATAATGTAACTCGTAAAAAAAAATAATAATAAATAATTCAATTCAATGCATATTAAGGAAGTCTTTGGCATAAATGTGCCAACAAACTATCTTTTACGTCCTGGGCGAATACATTCAAAATTGTAATACACTGGTTGAATACATTCACAATTGTAATACACTAGACGAATATACAACTGTATTATCAGGCGCGAAGCAAGAGGGGGGTCCGCCCCCCCCCCCCCCGCCCTGCTCAGACTTGAAAATTTGAAACTTAAATCTAAAAGCCTGAATCTGACCAAAAAATTTCCAGTTTGTATACATTGATTTGAGTCATGACTTTCATTCCATTGTGGGCAAAAAACCCTCAAATAGTCACATACAGCTCTTGTAATTAGCCAAAAACGTCGACAGCATAAATCGCCGTCGGGACGAATTGACCCCACGGCAAATCGCCTATTGACAACGGTAATTTTTTAATACCGTACTGTATGGAAATATAAGTTTTATTAACGCTGTTGGCTGTTCGCCTGTTGACGTTGAATATTGTTGTGTTTGCTTTTTAATTTTATCGGCAGCGTTGATAAGAAAAAAAACCTGGTCATTTATTTTATCAAATTTAAAAAAAAAAAAAAAAAATATGCTAGCGGAATTTATCAGATTTTTAAAAATTTGATATATTCACCGCTTATGTATTATTATTATTATTCTGAAGAGAATGTCTTATAAGGTGAACTTAAGAACAATCCTAATATGGTATCTGAAGATATTTTGTTCCTCACCTATGAAGGGAGCATTCCCCATCAACATTTTAAGGACATTTTATGCGATTTTATTGGCGATTTTTAGCCCTGTAATTTTGGAATTTACTTTCCGGAAATACGTAAGAATGCATCAAATTGAATCTAATTTACCAAATTTTTCGGTGTGTTCCCACTTAGCCGGCAGACTGTTAATCCTTTGATTGATCTTAAAACTATAGTCTGTTTAAAAGTAGTCACTCAAGAACTGTTCACTAGTCTTCAGCGTTAATGAGCTCTTAATCCCTCAATACAACAGGGCGCGTACTACCAACCACATAGAAGGTTGGCATTCTAAGTTGAATAAAATGACAGCATACCATCCTAATATTTACAAGTTCATTAACATAATAAAACAAGAACAATCCTATGTCGAAATCACCATTTCACAGATATTATTTGGTGGTACCAAAAGGCCTCGAGTTAAGAAATATCGACAACTTGATACAAGAATTGAACATTTGTAAATCGGTATGGAACAAATATTTCCTATTTAGTGGGGCTGTAAAATGATTGTTATGCTGTAAGGCATTTATTTATAAATTATATAATGTTATTTAATAAAAGTTAAATGTGTAAATTGTAATGCATTTTTATATGTGTAAATAATTTAATGTTATTTAATAAATATTAAATTTGTTAAAATCAATATATTTTTATATGTGTAAGCTATTTAATGTTATTTAATAATCAATACAGTTTTAGTCTTAAAAAAAGATATGGACAATAGTTTATAACACCATTGTTCTATGATTAACTCTGGATTCGCGGCAAAATTTGACATCAAAGCCTGTCGGTTAAGTGGGAACACCCCAATTTTTCTGGGGGAGGCCCCCCAAGCCCCCCGTTAATTGGTTGAGCGCCTTCGGCGCTAGCCCACCGCAATTAGTTAAGCAATTATCAAACCTAGACACCCCCGTGCAAAAAATCCTGGATCCGCGCCCGATTATATAGTGTATATCACAGAGTTTTACTCTGTGTTTATATACAACTGCGATACATATTATAGAGGAACATACAACTTTACTGCACCTGGTAATACACTTGACGAATACTCATTACACAATCATAATACATTGTGTGATTGAACGAAATAATTTATACACCAAAGGAAGACACAGCATTAAAATACATTATGCACCCCGAGCCTCATGCTGGTGGAAGGGTTAACCGGAGCCAGGAAGTAGAAAAGGTTGTTTCCTATATTAAAGTTTAGGATTTGATTATTCTTACCTATAGCAAACCGTTAAACGAAAGTGGATAGTCAGATGAAATGTCGTTTAGTCTTTTGCTAATTTGTAGGCTTAAAATAAGTTTGATGCATAAAAGTATACAACGGTGGATCGATGGTAATGTCAAAAAATGGTTGACAGATTATAATTTCTCTCTTCCTTTAAGATCAAAAGTTGACAATTAGAAGGGTGAATGACACTTTAAATGTGATTTTTGATGGACTAATAAATAAGGGTGTAGCTTTTTTGATAAAATATGGACAGGTAGGAGTGCAATAATATTGCGCGCTACTTATTACGCACACCTTTCGATAATTTTTCGAATGATGGAAGGCACAGCACACAATAATATAAGTGTCTGTAAAAAAATATATATATTACCGCTCTTAGACTCACTGGATTAACAGTTACGTGTCCCGAGAACAGTTCCACTAATCCACTGATGTATCAATGCCAACAGACCAAATTCTGTGACGTTACTCTCTGTAAGCTTTATATTATTAATTAAAGTTAGGTCAAAAATTAAATATTTTTTATTTTCGTCTGCGATATCACTACTGCCTGTCAACGGGCCCGCAGCCATCTCATAAAATTTGGCGTGACTACAGAATTTTTTGGAGAGACCGAGAATATGGCGAGCCGCGGGTAGCGGGATATCTGGGGTTCCTCCCCCCCAAAATGTTGAAAATTTGGTGGTTTCGCCTCGCACCTGAGTGCATTTCTGGGCCTCAAATTGAAGTGCCGATATGACTACGCGAGACGAGGGGAGCCGCAAGTACGTGGGTGTGATGAGCGAGTACACAGTGACAGTAGACCAACCAACACGCCCCACATCAGGAGGTGATGATGACAGACAGGCCTCGGTAAACCATGCTACGTATACGTATACACTACACAAATACATTGAATGCAAATACACCAGTCGAATAAGCAAAAAATATGGTTGGCGGTTTTTAGCGTTTTACTTTTTTGCACCAAACCATTTCATAAAATATAATTATACATTATGCAGGGTTGATATCTTCGTTCACAATAGAGTAATTTTGATGGAATTTTCAATTTATTCATTTTACATTATCTTTTTTCGAACTATTACAAAAAGAATGACCAACTCTTTTTTAGTTATCTTTAATAAAGACCCTCGTATGTCATGCTGTTGTGCTATGTGATAAATTTTATCCCGACAGCGTCGACTAAGTTGTTGTAAGGGGGCCTTTAAAGGCTCAATACCACTCTTGTTTTAACTATAATATAATATGCCCTAATCTTTATTCTGTCAACAAATTGTATTATTTTACAATATTCCAATTAATTGATGATAATTTTTTTTTTATCTTAACACGCCTTATTTTTAAAAGATTGGAAAAATTCAACTAAATGATTTTAATAGCCTAACGTAAACCTTTTCAAATGTGACTTGGATTTTAAAATATTTTCGAACCCCCTGGACAAGTAAAATAGGATGTAATGGATAATTTATACAACATATAGGACACTTAAACGTCTAGTACTTAAAATAAGGCTATTATTTATTTTCTGGAGCTGCCAAGCCAGCAAGAGTATTATTGCCCCTTTAACGTTCGAATGGCCTGTAGTGGTTAAGAGTGTCGCACTTTGAGAAAAAAAAACCCATAACATGACGTTTTGGTCTGGAGCCACTCGATCATTATTTGTCTCGTCAAATGTTCATGCAGACGAGTATAATGTGAAAAAAAATTTTGTTTGGTAAAAAAGTCCGTTTATGCCTTCTATATTATATAAGTCGGCAAAATAAGTGCCCGAATCCCAAAATATTTTGATCTGAAGCCACCTTAAAATTGTATTGTGCGACAGTATTTTGGAATCGATCATTTATTTTGTGTCATCTCTTTAAATGAACTTATGAATAAATAATTTAAAATCAGTGTAATTAACAGTGTCAGCAGGAGTAGTCACACTGTTTTATGCGCGACATGTTTTTCGGGCTTAATCGTAATTTGTTTCATCTGTTTTTCGGGCAGTTAAATTTCTGTGTGTCCTGTCAATGCAACTGCAATAGTCTGATTGATTGGTTTATTGGAGTTCAGATGGGCATTGGGTGTCTGATATGTCGGTTGTAAAACCATATAAATAAGACTAAATTAGACCACTTTCAGGTAGCTGTATTCCTTTACTGAAATAGATTTTCTGACAGGTCTCCTACACATGCCACCGACGGGCTATTCGCGACTGAATCGCTCGCCGCGGTTCCAAGGAATCTATGCGGAAATGTTTGTTCCCCAGGAATATCGAGTCCGGGAACTCCTTGCGTGAGCCAGCGCTGTACTCACCAGCCGCCATGGATTAAACTAAATCTTAACAAAATTCAAGCACAGATAACGGCTACCCGTGAATCATTTCTTAAAATAATACCATGGAAATGATAATTACCTAAATATACGCATCAAATACACGTAATAACAGGGGAAGATGTTTACAAAAGATCGTTTCGAATACACATTAAAATTATGAAATCGACTATAACGATCTCTTAATTAAAAATTTAACTCATCAAACTCAAACCAGTTTTCTTGCCATATATCCGCACATATTATTGCAACAACGGGTTTATTATTATATAAGTTAGTTTTGTTGCGTTGTAAAATTGCAAGGATTCGTCTTTGACTAACCCCTCAATCTTAGCGTAGTCGGATTTTCTTTAAATGAATCTGGGAGTATTGCCCAACAATAAATTATAATTCTGCACTTAGTGAGATATTTCATTAGATTTTCAGAAAGACCCGAAATGGTAAATTTTTATTTTGTTAATATTGCAAATCGTAGCAAATCCAGGAATAAGTCATCTGGGGCTATGTTGTTTTGTTGTTTTTTTTAAAAATTTTCACTGAGTTATCAGGGCCGTATGTAGGATTTTAAAAATGGGGGTCATGCGGCAGAGTGGTGGGGCGCCATAGCCTCCACGTTTGTGATATAAGAAAGTTTGGATCAGGGCGCCCTTAAAACCTACCGACTGATCAGTACCCGAAGAGCATCACTGTGTGATCATATCATTTTATGATTGAAAGATTGTCAAATTATTATTTTGGGGGGGATGGGGGGGGCGCCATTTCTCGAGGCGCCTTATTTTTCTTGGGGTGCAATGTACTCCCTACATCCCCGCTAGATACAGCCCTGTGAGTTCTTGGACAAAAGCCCTGTAGAAATTGCAGTGACATTCACCGCTCTTGAAAAGCTCCCAAAGTTTGTTCTGCGAAAGTAATTTTTTACGTCCGAATTCTTTATTAGACCATGCTACAGAAAAGTTAACCGTTAAACCACATTTAATTTTATTTTACATCATTCTGAAGATCACGTTTTTTTTCACGAAGATTATAAATGTATACTGACTGTGTTTCCTTCTGCTCTGTAGAAGTCAGTTGGCAATTTAAATTGAATTCCCTCGGTGCCAACTTAAGATAGTAAACTGTGTTCTTGCATGACAGTGGAATGTCAATATTATGTCGGAAAATTATCGACCCACTGTGATGGTGAAGGGAATCAATCATTAATACTAGCTTGGCATCCGAAAATGTTGTTGCCACAGATTGTCCGGAACCACCCAAAGAAAATGTTTTAATCTTAGCAGCAATCCGTAGAGATGTGGGATTGATCCATGGTACATTGCAGCTAGTCTTCAGGATAATATTAACACCAAATACAAGTAAGGACCGTGCTTGCTCTTTCTAAAACATCCGATCATACAACTAACGCATACCATGTAAATATAACCATAGCTTCATCCCTGCTTCGAAACTTGGAATTTTAGTTGGATAACGCACCCTAAAAGCCGCCGATAAAGGAACTGAAAGAGACGAATCAAATAGGGATAGGTGTAGTATCAATAAGAACTGCCACTGTTGACTTATTGTCAGCGCCGGCTTAACTATAGTTAGTATATGGTGGGGGCCCTTGGCCTTGATCATGTGCAGCCTCCCCAATCTAAAATAAGTGACCAGAATTAACTATACACAGTGATAAATAAAACGGAGAGACCTTGATATGGACAGTCATATCCGGCAAGGCCGTAACGTTACCTCCTAGTGAGCCAGTTGTTACAAAAATATTTCCACAACAGAGGATTTTAGTACGTTTTCTTGGTACAGTTTTCTCGCAAAAATAAACAAAAAGAAGAAAAAGAAATTCAGATACCAGTTGAAAGTATGACGCGAACATTACTTTGAAAATCTTATGGAGGACCTCCAAGGTCCCCTTCACTGCCACTGGCAGATGCTCACATCGCTTTTTGCGCAACTGAGATTGTTTGCCGTTGCGGACTGTCCCGTAGTGTCCCGTGGTTATTCTGGCGCTGCTTACTTTACGCGGTGAATCAATCGATTGCCATTTACTTGTTATACATATTATATAATATGATAAAATAATTTTCACGCAGCACCTGGGGTTGCGGACATTATCGTGGTTAGAAATCAAATATTATCCCCGTCCCGCAATAGTCCGATAATATGACCTTTTTGTTGTTTTTGTTTGTTTTTGGAGGATTTTGACATTATACCAATTTAAAACAATTGAAACAAAAGCATTTGCGTCTTCCCATGATACAAGTAGTCTACAAGAGACAGTTTTCCACTGGTTTGACCATGTCCCGTTTAGATCGTCTACGCAGGAGGGTGCAGAACGTTGAAAAAATTTCAATTCATCATATCTGAAAGGAATTGAACTATTTCTGAATTGGTATTCCTTTTAGTGATTTAACTTTCAGTATATTGTATAGGGATTAAAATCACTTACAGAACGATCAGAGGGACGTAAACTACAAATTATTTAATATCAAGTCGCCTTAATATTTTTGGAGTGTATGGACGACTTCTATATAATTTAAAACAATTTCAAATTTCACCTATTGATTTTAACATCTTGCTATATTGTTTACGGTATTTATTTTAAGTTGTAAGAAATTTGGTCCTTTGAGTGGGTACCGCGTGTCGTCTATTTTAACAAGTTCATGGTATATTAGGTTAATTAATGATTTGTATTGAAGCTGGTATACTGTTTTGAACGATCATTGTTTCAGTGGTAAAGTGTAGATTGTGTTTGAAATCAGTGCGCTAAGAATGGTGGTTGTTATTGATTATCTCCCGGCAGTATCCACAGACTAAAGACCACCCATTCCTTGCCTACTCTTCCTATAGTCTGCTAGTCACGTGTTGTTTTGACTCATTCAACCAGTCTCAGAACGATTCGTAACATTATTGTAATACCGTGGCGAACTAATGAAGACCGACGAGGATGTATAAAGATGAAAAATACAAGGACTACCATAATGTCTTTATAGGCAGTAGTCTGCTCACTGCTAAGTATATTGCGATTCTCGTATAACAAATCGGGTTGTTTCAAGAATACTTGAAGGTCGAATAAATCGAAAGTAGTTCCGCTTTCGGTGCCACGGGTTCCTGATTATTACCTCCCTTTGTTTACCATTTTGGTTCTGCATGCAAGTCACCAGGTGGCGAGGGGCACGTGCAGCCAATCAGCTGTTGAATTATCGATTTGGCGCTAATTGTATTCAACATGGAGAGATGTAGAGCTACTTGTCATATGTCACATTAGCATAGCTAGTGTTTCGCTATGTTTTGAAGGTGATTAAGCATGCCAGTGTTTCCTCATTCGACGCACAAAATTCACGTTGTTATTTTTCTCAATCATTTGTAACAGGACTATAATTTATCGACTGAAAAGGAGCGAGTCAAAACGCCGACACACGTTATATTGGTAATACGCCAAGCAGACAGCCTCTCGTGAGAGTTTGTTGCTCAGTTGTGATGGCGCGAGGTGGCCAGCTGTCGGAACTAGTACCAGTCGCGTCTTAAGAAATATATCCAGTCGAAGAATTTCTTCAGATTCTAAGAGATTTTGGATAATAAAAGGTAGATGATTTATCAGGATTATTATTAATTTCACAATGAATTGATGCGGGATAATTTAGTGAAGTGTTGTGAATCTAAGAAGCGACGGCAAACATGAGCAGATTCTTGAAGACGTGTGCTACTTATTATCGCCCGTGATAAGGCGTCACAGGATTTATGGAATTGGTTTGAAGGGAGAAAATCATGTTTTTGTTAGCTCATATGTGATCATTATTTTTTTATCAGAGAATTGTTTATTTGATAAAAAGTGTTCAAATAAATTGAATAGAAAATAAAGGAGTTGATGAATAACAGTGATGATTTTGAAACATATTTGATAGCTAAGACACTGATTTCATCCATGAAGTAAAATGAATTTTAGTTCTTATTCAGAAAAAGACATCTCCATGTTACATTTTGTAGCTTAGGTATGAAGATTTTAATGTGACGGTGTGTGGGGCAGGCAGTTCAAATTTAGAATTGAGTTAGATTAAATTGAAAAGAAGTGTTTAGACAGTGACTGCAGTGCCTATGGTGTCGGTATCATATTGATTAAACCTCACAAAGTGTGATAGGCACATGTGCTGTGTTGTCAAGACGTGCACTTTATCGTTCCTTTACTGTTCCAATAATAAAGGATTAGTTTCTAAATCCAGAAACCTCATGCTTCAGAGCTATTAAAGAAATTACATGTCATCTAGATATGGCTCACAGACATAGCACTAAACGCTCGGATTCCCTACCAAACGCAATGTTTGGTAATGGACAACAGAGCCATGAAGAGAATCCTAATATATTGGTATATAAAAAGGTAGGATAACCATACTCACCTCACACCCACTGTACTTAATACCTTGCCTTACTATTAGTTGATTAGTGCTATGTAATTACTATGTAATTATGGGGATGGTAATTAATTAATCGTCAGTTGATAGCTGGCTAATCTTGTTAGATATACATGAACCAAGGAGAAACATGATGCTGCCAAGAACCCTATCCTGTGAATTATTGCCTCCCCAAAGAGCTAACAACAGAATTATAAATGTTGAATGAAGTAAAAAAAACAGTTTTTAATGGTATGAATTCAGAACCATTAATTTTAGATAACTGAATATGAAAATAAAACTGAATTATAAATCACAAAAACAAATCATTGCACTTAAAATTTCAAGGGAGTTGAAGTATGCAGAGACATCATCATCCTTCAAATTGAAATCCTGTTTAAAAACAACATACATGTAAGATTGTTTTTCTCAAAATAGATTGTTAAGCGCTGTTCCATTCTCTAATGTTGTTGTTAATAATGGATTAAACCAAAATCAGCTCCTATATATATATTGAAAATTTGTAATCTGAAGGATATATGTATGGTAGATATTGATTTACCCATTTAAACAAAGTTCTTAGGTACATAAACTAAGCTTAGTAATAAAAACATGTTATTGCAGGAAGATGCCCAGACATGATTTGACAGTTTATAGAAGTAAATCAGTTATATATCCATGAATATGCTATCACTTAGTTCACTTTCAGACTGTATAAATACTAAATATGACTACATGTAGTTTAACTTTATGATGCCAGTATTTAAGGATGATGTTGTTGTCTAACAATTTAACATATATATGTGACAAATATAATTTTAACGTCACTACAGTAGATTTGTACCACAATAAAGAGAGAAGGTAAAATGGGTTTTAATGTGCACTCAACACAAACTACGTCATTTCAGGACTAAAATATGGTAGGCCTACAATTTTATTTCAGTATTTGGCCAGAAAACCCATGAGGTTAGACAGGCAACCCTACTGTGTCTCACGTTGACATGTGGGATTGAAACAAAGCCACTTGATATAGTTACAGACCTTATGATATAAAGTGCATACATGTAACCAGTTGGAAACTCTGAGACCCAGATATACAAAAGGAAATCAGTTGTAGTAGGAGTGGTAAGAGCTCAGTGATAATTCCTCCGTGGAGTTGTTTTATATATACATAAGACTGTGAGGGGATATTATTTTGAATCCAACTGTTCATAAGAATAATTGATTGCCATGATATCAAGAATACTGAGAAAAATAAATAAATGACACTCAATGCCTAATATTAATTTATCAAATACTGCATTTATATTATTTCTCTTTAAAGGCTAAATCGTGTAAGACATCCGTAGAAAAAGTGATCTCTTTAGCAAATCTGAAAATAAAGCATCTGATATGTGCAGTGTTTGTATTGATATTGACACATGCTTATATGCATGTATTCAATAACTATAAACTAGACCATCTGTATTCTCCAAAAATTATCGGTGAACTGAAAATGTAACTGTTACATTTCTCTAATTTAAATGATAACAATAACACTAATTTTTACATCACTCCCAGAATCTCCTAATCATTGTTAGGGATCCACCATGGTCCAGATTCATATGTTGAAGTTTGATTTGGAATGTACTCAATCATATCTATGACATATAACACTGGTAGGCAGCAATTAATATTGTCCTATAAGACCGTAGTTATTTTAGAATACATTACTGTTTTCTAATACCTTAACCATTGAATTGATTTATCAATGACAACTCACTAGCTAAAGATGGAATATGATGTCAGAGAATGGTGGCTATGTAAATGAATACAGTTTGGTAGTTGAGATGCTGGAGGTGATATTGGCGTTTTCTTCTTGAAATATATACACTTTGAATAATACATTTAGTTAAAAACTAGATAATTTTAAGGGAGTATGCTGCAAATTTCTGTCAAATTGATTCACCCTAATGCGAGAAAACGCCATAATTAACAAAATGTCAATTATCCTGTTTTACTTTAAATCATCAACACCAACAGTTGTTGAACAGATTAGATTCAAATCCAAAGAAAATCGAACACATAAGATGGCATCAAGAGTTACATGTAATTATGGTCTTTTCTTGTTAATAAATGTCTAATTTACAGTTTATATAACATTTCCGGCCTAAAGAAAGACATACCATAGGCAGATTTACCTCATACATAATGCATATTGTTTTTAATCAAGGCATTATTAGCACAATGCACAACAGAAGAGAAGTGACTTCTCCTATAATAGGGCATTGCATCTGTGTATAGAAAAATATTTTAAAAGCGATTCCCCTGTTATTTCTTGAAATGTTTGAGATTATAATACTGACTCATGAGGCCTGATGTAGTGGTTCTTTATTTTTTTTGAACTAAGAAACAATTGAATTGAAGTGTATGCAAATTACGATGACACATCATTGGACTAAAACTGTAATAATGTTATCATTGTAGATACTTTAACATTTAATTTTGAGAACTTGGACTTCTACTGGTTTCTAGTGTCATTTAAAAAGTGTTTATATCGGAAGGAAAATCTTACTGGTACCTTGTTTTGAGCTATCATTTTGCAGTACACTGAATATACATGTCTACAGTCAATACTGAATGAATGAATGAAACTGGTTTCATAGCCTGCTTTTCTGCTCCAACTAGGCCATGCAATGTGCTATATGATAATTTTATGTACACACCTATGTGTATTTACAGGACTTTGTTTTTGTTTCATCCCATTCAAATGACTTGACACTGCTTGCAAGACACAGGGAACCTACTCAAACAATACTGGCAATACTTGGATCAACCCATGGATCTCCTGGTTTAAGTGAGCCAGTGTTATGTACTGCGCCACCGCAGCTGCATTAATCAATATACACTTACACATTTACAAATTTATATATTATAAGGAAATACAAAAATACCAATACCTGTATGTGAATGTATTTGAAGATGGAGGGAATTTGAAACTCCAAACAATGATTTGGCATGACTAGGATTTTTGTGTGACTAAAAAAAATTTCATGGCAATGAGGGTGTCCAGCAATTTAAACTGCAGCTGCACACATTGTACAATCCTACTAATCATCATATGAATGTTCCCATCGTACAAAATTCCTAAGGTAGTGTATGGATATGGACTTCTTGACTACAAGCAGCTGCATATCAATAAGTCAGCAGATATTAATATTTAATAATCATTTATACATGTTAATATGACAATAATTACAGTTACATACTATTGATCTTATTGCTAGATCAATTTCTACTGAATTTGTGTTAATGGCTGTTTGTTCTAATATATTTATACAGGTACATGTACTTGTATGATATCAAATTTTTACAATGTTGAATACAGTATACTTGTATATATGGGACTCCCAAAGTGCGGCTTAAATATCTTTGTTGGGGCGGGAGCTCCAGTCAAGTTGTATAATATTTTCAACATTGTCATAAGCTTTTCTGACATGCACTGAAGTCTTAAACATCACGTCACTGTCAGCATCCTCTACTTTCCTCAACTGTGTTTGGATTGGTCTTCATCTAAATCCAGTACTGGACTTCCATACTGTCCACATGTATGGCAAAAAAAGGGGAATGTAAATTAAAATACAGTACAGCACATGTACATGCATATACATGTATAAGAAATCCATATTACAGTGATAATAATAAGTTATAACCTCATAAGTGTGGAAATTTTCAGTGCTAATGACATAAGCTGTTGGATTCTACCTTTATTTTAGTTTAATAAATACCTTATATGATGATAAGCTTTGCTCAATAATTCAGTTTTTCAAGCTAGATATTAATATGGACAGGGTCAAAGATTGGTCAGCTGGTTTATTCCCATAACGCCGACCCACCGAGTTTTAGGTGAAAAATTTTGGTCGGTGTTAAGGGGTCGACTGACCAAGAACAATAGACCCAAGCTGGGGGATAACACTAATTAGGCCGATAATTTTGGGAGCATTTATTTTTTAAAAATTTATAACAACCTTTAACACATAACATTACAAATAATTTTAACTTTTGGCACGCATAAAATGTCCAACATAGTCCAAAAATTTTAACAATCCTCCTTCTTCATATCTATGTTTTGCATCTTCAATCTTTCTGTTGATATCTGTGTATTTTTTTCCTTTTAGGTGGTAGTCGCTGGCCACTCGAATACTGCAACAACTGAATTTCGATCGTCTTTTGCTCTTCTTTCAAAAATGCCATCACTTCAAAAATATTCGGATGAGCTTTTCCAATTAATTTTTTTAGACGCCCGTGCCACGCCTCTAAAGAATTGTTGGTTCTTCGTGTGATTTGGTTCTGGTTCCATTGTACTTGAGTAATTTGACCATCTAACCATTGGGTAACCATATCACTAAGTCTTTATTCTTTCTTTTATTCAGTCTATACTTAAACCAGCAACACATAGGTAACTGACACCTCTTGCTGTGGGAAGAAACTTAGATTGTAACTGTGAATTAGCCATCGTAGAATGAAATGGGATTATTTATGTATTTATACATATTTTGAGAAATAATCACAATGAACTGAATTTCGATCACTTGTCAGCTTCTTGTTGAACGGTCGTATATTATTTTATTAATTAATGAGTGAGTTGAATTTAAATGAACTATATTAATATATTAATAATCTGAACAAAGTAAAGTATAGATTAAGAAAACTATAGTAAGTGAGTTAAATTTAAGTGAATTATATTAATAATGACTGGTCCTTACCTCATTAACGCCTTTAATCCGTTCTTAA
Organism: Patella depressa; assembly: GCA_948474765.1. Classification (NCBI taxonomy): domain Eukaryota; kingdom Metazoa; phylum Mollusca; class Gastropoda; family Patellidae; genus Patella; species Patella depressa. The sequence continues at coordinate 56,656,305 of OX419719.1, forward strand.
CCCATCAAAGAGTGCCGCGGTCGACTTTCCAAACTCTGGTGAGTCGGCGTTATGGGAAGACACCGGTCAGCTTTTGTGGTGTTTTAATTGATTGAGTGTTTTATCAATTAAATAGTACTGTACGTACAGTATGTACAAGCTTAAAGGAGTTAAACTTATTGAATGTACATGTACATGTAGGTCGAAATGAAATATTTATTGATTGATCAAATTTTGAGTTCGATTAATTTTGTGATTACTCAACTTTGTTGATATCTGACATCCTATAAAACAAATCAACATAAGAATCCAGTAATATCGAAATCCCAATCAAAATTTGTCAGCTAATTGGTACATAATTCATCTTCTATTATTATTATTTGCATACCTATTTTTAAAGCTGTTTTCAAGATTTTGAAACTAGTAACCTATACAGAGACATGGATATACATGTACTCATTTACAAGAACACTGAATTTCTAATTGTTTTGTTGGCAATTGTCAATTGACGTTCTAAACTAATCTTCTGTTATTATTGAAGGTTGAAGAATAGACACATTTATAAACTGTAACAACAAACCTGGATTTTCTTTTTAAGATCAAACATCAAACATAAGGTATTTTGTAATCCAGTACTCATAAACATGAAGAACTCACAGGGGCTAAGTGGGTAAGACACTGACCATCTAGCCTGGAGGTCAGGTGTTCGATCCCTGCATTAGCACAGAAAGTTCATCCATATTTTCCGGTGTGGTTCATCCTTGTTAGTGATGCCTTGACATTTGGATGAAGTGCCTCTGTCTGGGCAAAATTTCACCCATACCTTACTGTATGGCGTATGCCTGTCTTCATTAGCCCATTTCAGAGCAAAACAGTAGGAAGTAAGACCCCATTTCATTTCATTTCCCAAACAAGTAATGTTTATAGTTTCCACCAATTTGATGTGGTATAAAAGCTATCAATAAACTGTTAGTTTGTATTTGAAGATAACTAGTTAAATCTTTTGTATCTTAATTAAACTACTCTAACTTAAAATAGTAATCAAGACTATTACAGAGCAAGTGTAATGGATCTGAACGACATGAAAAAAATACCAAAGGTCTTGGACGTAAGGAAAACAGTTATTTGAAAAAAATTGCCAAATTCTAAATTTAATTGCCAAAATTATATTTTTATCGCAATTGGTGAAAGTGGCAATCGACAGGGTGAGCATTGGATGTTGGTATACCTTTACAGAAATCCTAATACTATTTGCCGTATTTACACATGTATAGGATTGATAAAATGTCTGGGACATTATGACTCTATTTAACCAAGTTAATCAAATATGGAAGTCTATATTTTCCATGCATTGCACAGCTGCACTTTTCTGATTTAGTTACTGCCCTATTAAAAGTAGTCTCCCCACACATGATAACCAAGTATAGTTAGTCTCTATAAACCCTTTCAGCGAACAGCTAGAAGATCCTGGCTTTAGTATATAATCTTTATTGACTGGTTGAAATCAAAGGATTTTACGTAACAGATATTTTTTCCTCGTAGAATGTGTAGTACGTGACTTTAGACTTTGTGTACCAAGAAGCTTATAGTGAAGTAAGGCATTTAATCTGATTAGATTATTAGGGATTATTACACATTTAAAATCTTGTAATCATACAATGTACATCCAAGCCTGGAAATAAGGCACCTGTCACTGACAATGTCAGGCACAGATTCAGGTTTTGTCAGGCACTAAACCTCTGGTGCCTGTCATTTTGTCTGGCACGGATTTGTCTTTTTAAATGATATTATTAATACATGTCAGACACTAAAGTGAAAATGTCAGGTTGTATTTCATTAGTGTCTGGTACATCTAAAACCGTTATTTCCAGGCCTGTGTACATCAATATACATCCAGTGATAACTTGAACAAAATTTTGAATTAAAGGCATTTGGTTTGGGTTTGTTCAGTTCTGACATTATAAAACCTCATAATTTTAATTACATGTATGGGACTGATGAAATATGGAATTTTCTGTTCATAGTTTAGAAGTTACCTATTTTCAAAGTTGCATTTTTTTATACGTATACACTGAAATCTGGTGGTATGTTGTCGTCACCTACATTCGCATTCTGTCAGGGCAGTGGTGAATGCTTGGAGTTAATATTCGATTGACTGTAAATTTATACACAGTGTTTAAGGTCATGAGATGAAAAAACCTTTTGATTTGCAGCGATTTCCGATAATTACTGGCAGAGTTATAAACTCCTTCACCACTGTGAAAAATCATGTGGATGCTTTAGAGGATAAAGTTAAAATAGCATTATGCAAGAGCAAAATCTGCTTATTACAGGTCTTTCTTTAGGCCTGAGATGTTATCTAAATAATCAATTAGACATTAATTAACATATCCAGACCATAATAAACTCTTTAAAGTCAAGGCTAGCCTTCAATGTTGGCGGATTCAATTCCTTCATGCCGCTTAATGGCCGTTGATAATTAAATCAATCAAGTGGATAATCGAGACTATGCTGTTTATATTAATGATTTGAGTAATGATGACCGAGGCTATGAGATTATTTCAAACGTTTTTTTCTCGGCTAATAGTGGACCAATATGACTGAAATTTTCAACAAATTACCTCTACACTATCTAGTTTTTAACTATTATAGTGAGAACTGCCATCTCTTTATCTTATCTCCCATAATGTAACTTTAATATCAGATTGACTTTAAATTTATACACAGTGTTTTTGGTGATTTCCGGTAATCACTGCCAGATTTACATGTATGGCCAGTGGATGCTCTAATCTAGAGGCTACAACTGCATTTCATTCAATCATTCACTGTAGAGGTTCAAAGTTAAGGTCATGAGACAAACAATTGAAACAAATTCTAATGTTTACTGATAAATACTTCATGATTATTGCTCGTAATTAGATTTTCATATGTAATAAATGTTCTTGTTAAGGACAAAAGAAAAAATATACGACAACATTTGTTGACTGCCCTGACGACTTAACTGCTGTGAGCGTACTGTATGTTTTATTGGCAGGCTATCTTAAAACTGTCATACTGTAGCAAGAACTGTCAGTATTTTATCGATATGCATCTTTAATTTTATGGAAGATTTAGATTAGGGATGGTCCGATAATCGTGTCAACATCGGTAATTGGCCAATAAGTGATATATTGGTACAAATCAGTAATGGGAGTGCTGATTTCTATTCAAAAGGACTTGGTAAATACATGTATTATATGAGTTGTGAACAAACCATTATTTTTCTTGACACTTGGTACATGTACCTTTATTTTTATTTAGACATACAGTAATACAAGACTCTCATAAAAGGAAAAAGTAAGCGGTACAAAATCCTTGTTGGTGTACGTTATTCTTTTAATCCTGATTCACACATTTTTTTAAAAGAATACTATTTTTGCGTATATGCAAACAGACATTAAAATACTATAAGAGATAAGAATGGCTTGTAAACCTGGTTATCCTGAGTGGCAATGACTAGTTTGGGTCGTATTGAACTCTTCAGAATACTGGTTCCATGGCTACTAATTTGAAGGGTTACTAGGGTTAGTCTTGTGGCGGGTTTGTGAATTTGTTACTGGGATCAGTAGTTTGCTTACGGGGTTGTACTGAGGTTTAACAACTCATCTTTGAGATTGAAGTGCTAGTGTCCATAATTTTGCTAACTTTGATGCCTTTGGTTGATTTGCAACATTATTACTTGTAATGACAATAAAGGGATTCTATATATATAGACAAGGGTGTTGAGGTTACACCCATGAGAGGTTTATAAGGCTAAATATAAATCCAAAGTTGGAAGACTCAGGGGTACACTAATGTAGATTTGTCATTGGTTCCGCAAAGTACAACAGTCCACCTGATAAAACTTCTGACTGGAATAAGCTGAGGGCACCTTTCATACTTTAAAAATGTAGACATAATTTGTATCGTTATCAACATTCAATAAATTGGGTGAATACCTTGATGGAGTTGGAAGATGAGCATTTTCTGTTTAGGGTAAGCAGAGATAAGCAATTTGATTGGTTGATATTTTGGGATATAATAACTTTAGTCCTAATTAAAAGTGGTGTGAAGTTTTGTATGATGAAAAGAGAATATAACTTTCAGGTTTTGATACTTTGATGTGAGCCAAAATCAGAATAGCAGGAATTAGCCTTAAGACTGATTTATGTTTCATGTATTATGATGGCAGCTGGCACATTTCTTGTTCTCTCTTTGTAGCACTTAAAAGAGGCATGGTAAAAGATAAGAAACTTATTAAAAATATGTAAATATGTAGACTGTTTATGTCCATAATCTTTGGCCTTCTTCCAATTTATGACCACAGCAGTTAAGCATGATGATAGTGTACAGTTCACAATTGCTGATCAGTTTAAGGGGTTTGGGTGGTCTAATGCATGCACTTCAGGTCTTGTATCTGGCAAGGAGAAGGGTTGGCTGTCCAACCATTGTATTGTGGGCTTTTATCTTTTTTCTCCAGTTTTGTGGTTTCGAATCCCCGGTTGTACGTGGCAAGGAGTAGGGTCAGCTGTCCAGCCTCATGGGTTTTCTCTGAGTACTCCAGTTTTCGCCCACTGCTAAAGACCCCTACACGTAAGCAAATCATTGAAATAAAAAAACATATGTTAGTCCCAAAATGACCTAGCTTGTGTCAAGTAGATGTTAAACCCCATTTCTCTCTCTCTCCAGTTTTTCTGGCATTACTGAAAATCTGTAGTAGTAACTATCAAGTGAATTTTTTAAAATGACCTGGCTTGTGTTGAGTTGATGTTGAACCCTGTTTCTAAAGTCTTCTCAGTAAAGAGATATTCACAATTGAACTACAGGAAAATCCTTATCCATACTCTTGAAAAATATGACGCAAATTATGAAAATGATACTATGTCTGTAAACCTGCAATTATGATAATTAATTGTCAGTAGGGTTTAATTATTAAACTTTGATTGCCCATCAAATTGGTTAAAGTCTCTGAGTGGGTTACAACAACAAGTTGAAAAGGCCCGAAAATGTTTTAAAATGCAGCTTTCAGTTGCATCACCTCTATCCCCATGGGAATAAGCACATTTATATAGGCACCAAAGTCAAAATCATTCAACCATTCAAGACAAGTCAACAGATAAATAAATATGAAGCACAAGAGCTGGCTGGAAAGTTCTAAATCTGAAAAGGATAGATCAATTGGGTTGAAACAGACTTTTGCCACCAACAAATACGATCATTGAATCAATTATTGACATAAGAAATGCAACTATACTGTTATTTTCGGCTTCGTAGTTCGTACCATACCATCTCGTGAACTTATAGATTTAAATCACCAGAAATTGACAGACCTGGCTATAGGACAGTCATCAAGTACCTACAACTGAAAGAACTTGCCTCAACATAGAAACCTGCCAACATGGTCTCAATTTAAGCTCTTGAATGTGGATCAGCTGACGTCCTGTGACAATCTGTGCTGTTTTGAAGCAGATCTGAATAATGTTTTGGCCGCATTTGTAATGGATGTGACTCGTTTCCAAAAATGGAAAAAAAAAATAGCTGATCATCATTTTCCTAGTAATGATGACATCATGTCAGCTGTGAACGACTTTTGGGGTGGCTGACGAAACTTTCTTCCTGATTGGCATTCAGGCCTTGCAACATCGTGTGGAAACCATCGACTTTGTGCACGTCTTTCACAGATAGGCTTAGAACTCATCAGCCATCTCTCGTACATGTACATGTAATCACTGTGCAAATTATGCAGAATTGCGTAATGACAACAAATGGATTTGTCTCACTCTCATGATAAAATAACCCATATGAAAGTACAAGTTGTTAGTGACAAGGTGGATATATACATGTACATGTATATAGTGTCATGTGTTATAAAAAACACCCTGATAATGTTAAAGTTAGGCATGATAAAATTTGCTAGGATGAAACAGATCTGTAACAATAGCAGACACATATATTCTGACCAATATTGTGATAGCTACAATAAAATGTTTGAAATGCAGACCTACGTAGTGTAGTTGATAAATTAATTATCCACGTTTCGATGCCACAGGCTAAGGAGTCATTATGAAATGATCATGCTCTGGCATACCTGGTTGGCATTTGGGTGATATTGAATAATTGGTTCCCATAGGAATTCCATTAATTTCTGAGGAAATTGTCCCTTCACATTCAACGAATATCATACTACATGTAAGTGAAACGTCACCAAATAGTAGAATTGTAATTATTTATTATCAAAACAATGTTAGAAGTTGTGCTAAATGTTATTTATGTATAATGTTTGTTCTGAAAATATTTGTGTATTTATTTCCCCAATCTCTAAACCAGGAATATGGTCATATAATTCCACTGTCCGGTTTATCTGTTGGTTCATAATTGCCTAATAGATGCACTGATAATTACCCTTACAGTTATTTCCCTTAATCATTGAAAATTATTTTGGGCATTAAAATATGAAGTGTTGGTGTCATGAGACAAATGTCTTGGGGAACGGCCTGACCCTCCCACAACCAGTCCCTCAGTATATAGTCCTTATAAAAAAAACATAGATGTACAACCAGCTTGTTTCAGTGTATCCCTATTGGGATGTCAGCTTTAATTTTGATGGCGAATCACAGCTGCAATATCTGGCAATATCCCTTTAAATTTGGTGAAAAGATTATGCCCGACAAGAAGAATGATTGCTAGTCATTCTTCTGGATTTTCTAAAGGTGTTATTTTCAGCGAACTATTACTGTAACATATAGTTACTAATTGCTCTGTATACTTTAACCTTATTTCCATCTCCAACATAGACTGTTTCTGTCCAGCCTCATGGTCAAGAAATTACCAAGTTTGAGTGGACGTTAAAACCCATTTCTCTCTCTCTCTCTCTCTCTCTCTCTCTCTCTCTTCTGTGAGCACAGGTTATGGAAGGTTAAAACTATAGAATTCTTATCTAAACCATGCTACTATTTACTTCATGTTTTATTAGTCAACTTCTACACATGCTTCAACCAGATGGTATTATGAAAATCTATTAGGTACAGAACTTAGCTTCTGGTTCCTGAAAGTTTTCAGAAGTTCTGGAATGATTACATTATTTTTTATACCATAGGCTAAGCTACAACTGACCTACTTTAGAGCATGGTTATCATAGTGTCTGTCAGTAGGCTACTGTTAATGGAGTTGTCTACTGTCTGTTAAAATATTCTGTTGTGCTTTGTTCCTAAATGTTTTGTACTTTTATACAAAGTTAACTTGAATAATGCACTTTGTAAGATTTAAGTCTGGCGCACACTATGCGATAACTTAAGTGACGAGTTTGGCGACACATATCGCCGCAATATAAGTAGAGTGAGCACACTACATGACGACCTTGGCGATCACGGAAAAAAAACCCTGTCACGTGCTTCGTCATGTGAACCTCTAAATGCATTTTAGTCGCCATCGCATGGAATTGTTTTGTACATATGATCAAGCGGCGACTTAGTTGCATTAGTACATCGCTGATAGGGCCGTGCGTTTATAGTATTCTAAGTAACGAGCTCAAATTGGGCATCTCTTGTGGAGAAAACAGGATATGTGAGGATGAGTCCAGAAATATTCCAGAGTATCCTAAAATAATTAGCTCTCTTATTATCAAACAAACAACCAAGATGAGAAAACCAATAAGCTCGGGTGAGTAATTGACTGTCACCCTACCCTCCGTTTTCTCGCATCCAGGTACCAGAAGGAAAAAAATGCCCATTGGACCTACCATATTATGTATTCGACAGTTCACACATTTAATAAGTGCCAGAATTGCAAACTTGATTTCAGTCAATCAGTTTGGCCTAAACTAGATTACCCGAGTCACTTATACATGCAACAGAAAAAAAATCTGAGAAACCCTGTGGGTGTTTATGAGAAGAATAACCAAAAATAATTGATTAAAATAGGTGAGTTTATTTCCTTGGTTGTCGCACAACTTGTCGCCAAGGTGAGCATATTACACCATTTGTTGCCAACGAAGCCACGACTTGGTCAATGATATCAAACAAGTCTGATATTGGCGATCATCGCTGCGATGTTCTCTGGCAACGAAAAATCGCTAGCGACCAAGTGCGCACATTTGGCGAGTTTTTAATATTTCATCGTCAGCGACCGAAATCGCCTATGTCGTCGCGTAGTGTTCACCAGGCTTTAGATAAACAGCTAATCATTCTTGCTATTATAGTTTAAAAATGCATAATAGAATATGTCAACCTATTGTAAATTTCACTCAAACATCTTTTTATTTTGAGCAAAGCATCATTGTTTGAAGTTTTGACAGGAAATAGTGTAAATAGTCTCCATTGTCAAGTACATGTACTATTGTTACGATAATAAACAAAGTCTATATTTTCCATTTCAAAATTGAATGAAGATATTGCAGACATTGTATAATCCCCTCAATATTTTAGCTATCCTATGTTTTAGAGAGTTAATATTTATACCGATATCGAATACATCACATTTGAAGCCCAGTACAAGGCCTGCAAACAGGAAGATTCAAGAACATAATGCATATTTAACTCGATACCTTCTAACCAAAATTTTCAAAATATCCTTCTTGCCTTTATCAAAATTGCAAATTTACAACATAAGTTATCACTGACTGTATTTTGAGGCCTCAAATAAACAATTCAAGAATTTACCTGAGAGGTTTAGAAGCCTGAGGTTTTTCTTCTATTAGGTTTGAGAGAACAAAGAGACAAAAAGGAAGACAGATTTATATTTAATCAACAATCTAGTAGAAAGCTTTACATAATTCATGTTTCAATCAGCACCACCAACTCCTTTTAATCAAATGTTAATTTTCATTTAATATCAGCTAATCACTTATCAAATGGTACCATCATCACATGTAGTTATTGTCTATGTAGCACTCTCATTACTTTTATCTGATTCACTAGTTCAATTATGATCTTATACATAAATCATGAGTTATCAAAGTACTCAGTACAGCATGACCTACTAGTTATAACTCATTCCTAAACAGTATTTCTGCTTTTTAAGTAACCTAATCAACTGGTTTATATATCTTCATGTAAAAATATTTTAATTAATTTTGTTGATAAAAAATACCTGGATGAAACAGAAACAGATGTTGACCAACCCTTGGGGAATCTATGATTAACGAGTATAAAAGTGAGAAAGTAATATTATATGTACGTATAGCCAATGGTTTCTTTACACATGCCAGCAAAGTTCACCGCAATCTTGCTAATATTAATTGAGACATCTTCACTTAAAGTCGCAAATATAGACCTCCCGTAAAAAATGACTTTGCCAGTATTTTACTGAAACACTCGTAATGCCCTCGGATGCAAGTGACTTCACAGTAGTGACTTCACAGTGAGCGAATGCAAACATGTATTAGGAATGGTTATTTCTTCTATACAAACCGCGATGTGTACTCATTAACAGGTTTCGGATGGTCGAATGGTTAGCATGTGCCCACTCATCATTAGGTCTGTAATTGAGTCAACTGGCGTGGCTTCAGTTCCCTGGTTATATGTGACGAGGAGTAGGGTCACCAGACAGCATTGTGGATTTTCTCCGGGTTCACCAGTTTCCTCCCACTGCTAAAGACTCCTATGCACAAGCGAATTACTGAAATAAAATTGAATTATATTTTAGTCCCGAAATGGCCTTGTTTGTGTCAAGTGAACATTAAACCCCATTTATCCCTTTCCATTTGCCATTTATATTGAAACCTAAGTAAATTCTCGGATTATCTTCTGCCAACCCCTCAGTGTTCCCCAAACTGCCTAACCGGCCGATCAAGAAATAACGACTGCTCCCTTAGTCAAGCTGGCAGAAAATATATAAGCCGCTAGTGATACTCAGAGATTTTTTGCCCAGTGCTTGCCTCATGATCATGAGTGTTTTTCAGGGAATCTGGTAATTTTTTTTTAGCAAGATTGGGTGTATCTACTTTCTATTTATACCACATTTGGTATACTTTTATTGGAAATAACTATCTTCAATTAGGTAGATAATTGTAATTGTAGTTTTAGTTTTACATTATATCTATTTAAAGATGTGAATTTGTTAGAGAAATGTGATACCTACAGTATTGAATTCTTGATATATTTTTAGTTTTTCTCTCCATTGAGAAAAATGACAGGAAGTCTGTGTTGACATAAGGTAGAGAAACCTCTTGAATATCAGTCAATATTTGATAGTGTATTTTTAAATGTCTATTTTGGTATGAGTCTATGGAATAGATTCTTGTTGGTTTCCAATTGGTATCTCACGGGGATTCTGTTTTCCTCTGTAAATTTCTACCTTGTTATTTCATTGGTATTGCTTACATCAGCAGACAGAGGGTTTTTAAATAGTCACCATGGTGACACGACTGGTAATTTTCCTGCTTGATCTTTTGTATTGATCAGGAGTAAGAATGGTGATAAACAGAGCAAAGATTTTTAAGCATTTCCCTTGAAATTTATCGATACTGCATGCGTTAATGGTCGCTTCAAGAATCAGTAAGTCCAATTTAGTATATAAATAAATGTATAGAATTAACATCTGTCGGTTTATGGAGACCTGATATATGTGAACCTATATATAGTAGTCAAGGAAGTAAACAGTAAAATACATTATAATTCTCTTCCACTCCCAGACACCTTGCTTACTACCAAATGTTTGGTTGTGAGATTTGAATTTTTAGGATTTCATCATGTCTAATTGTTATGTTATTACATGTAGTAACATAAACATGTGGCTGTACGATCAGTTAATAGGTATTCCTCCATAACAATGTATTTTGAGAATCTGTATTAATGGCTAAGAAACAAAATATAACAATCCTATTGTGTTCATTTGGGTCTAATACGGTGTGAAAACTGATACAGTTACTGTCAACTTCATAAAACTATTTACATTAAGGTATGGGCTCATCTAGTTCTACAGTATAAAATCTGGCCACCAGAAAAAATATTCCACCAAAGATTGTGCATTATTTATATATGTATAAGATTTTAGATGTAATTAACGGCCTACACCTACAAGTTTGGTATAATCATGCCATCTGTGAAACTAATAAGTTACTTATCATAACAGTGCATTTCAAGTTCACTTGCAGATATATTTAGGTTAGGTCAGTACAGTGGCATGGTGGAATGGTCACAGCAAGGGGGGCAAGTATATAACTGCAGCCAGAGTACAAAACAAAATATCGGTTACGGTGGGAATCTGGAAAGTATTGAACATCTTTCAATCCTATTTGTTTGTAAAAATGGTTTTAGGTTCTATCCCCAGCTATCAGTAGAAGCATGCTGTCAGAGGTATGGAGCAAGGTGAAATTGTGTTAAATATTCTGCTTTTCTGTTCCAACCGGTCTAATGAAGACATGTGCCATAACAGAAAATTTCCACCTACTCTTTATCAAATTTCCAACAACCAAGCTTTTCTTTTACAAAAATTCACGCTTTTAGGTTGTTGTCCTTCTAGAGGTCATAATTTTTATTCCGATTGGAAAAAAACCTATTCAAATATGTCATTGTCACACCTTGATGATAATTGAGTTCGAAGTTTTGTGAAAATCAGGTCGAAACTGCCAGATATAATGGCCGCTCGAAGAATTCAGTTTTGTTTATAAAATTTTATTTGGCAGTTTATACACATACAAAATGTTAAGAAAGCCTTCTGGTCCTTAAAATTTGGATAAATGATTGTTTCTATATCGAAAATGATACGAATATTAATGATTCATAGCTACTGCTACCGGTAATCAAACATGTTGGATTTTGATATTTGATTAGCAATGGCCAAAATGTGTACCAGGTATCGCAAATTGCGCTGTGCTATTGGTTGTTTGCTGCCCTGTTTGCAGATGCATAGCTTAACTTCATGGTAAAGTTATGTCGTAAGTTTAAACTGACTAGAGGTTAGCAGTTTTTATACGCCCACATTGAAATGTGGTTGTATATTGTCGTCGCCCCAGTCCGTCCGGTCATCCGTCTTGTCGGCACTTGTGGACGCTCTAGAGGCTCATGTTAATATCCGATTAACTTTAAATTTATACACAGCGTTTAAGCTCATGAGACGAAGAAGCCTATTGATTTTCATCTAATTTCCGATAATTATTGCCAGAGTTATGGCCCTTGATCATTTAAAAAAATCTTGTGGATGCTCTAGAGGATAAAGTTAACATCCGATTGATTATTAAGGTCATGAGACGAAGATGCCCATTGATTTTCAGCTATTTCTTTATGTGATCAAGATCTAACCATGAATCCTCTTCTAGGGAGCTGTGCTGGCTGAGTGAGTAAGACTTGGGGCTCATTAACCATTAGGTCTCGGGTTCAATCCTGATTTTGGCTAGAAAATACCTCAGGAATTTCGATCACGGTTTTCCCTGCCAGTGGTGCTGGACAGAAGGCCTTACAAGGGCAGTTTCTGGTCATTAGGATAGGACGAAAATGCAAGGTCCTGTCTACATACCTGCATGCACATAAAAGAACCCTTTGACAGTTATAATTTGAAATAAGAGCTGGTCATAGCTTCTTGTCCAGGCAATATATTCCTCATAGTATACTGTATGGCATATGACAATCTTTAAGTAGCCTAGTCGTTACTGAAAAGTAGCATGTTAAACCCCCATTTCACTTCATTTCACATTTTAAGGTCCATGATCAAAATGGATTCTTGCACATATATACCACTATTATATATATCGTTTAGTGTACAAGTATGTTTTACATGATTTTAGAGTTATGGAATAATACACCATATTGCTAGTCCTTTAATTGAGCAGTATAGCGAGAAACAAAATCTTGACAAACCTAGGTGAACACACCCATTTACATTTTAGAGTTATGTGTGATGCATTCCACTTCAGCTCGTATTGCAAATATTCCTGAAAATGAAGATAAGGTGACTAAGCACCAATTTCTTGCATGTCAGTCCTATCCTTATTGATATAAGGTATTATTTGTAGAATTGAAATACTTGAGAAGAATATCTTTTCACTTTGAAGTGATTACATCATTTTTATTAATTAGTATATAATGGCTAAAGCAAACATGTCAGGCAATTTTTCAAACAGAGTTCTAACATGCAGTGTTTGAATTTGTTGCTGACTAGAAAGCTAGTGGTGGTATGTTAATCAAGATTATATTGATTGAATGTTCATCATGTATAACAGCTCATGGCTGTGGAAATACATAGTGAAATCTTCAACGAGAGAACAGCCTCCCTTCTCGCCCATCTTTTCTTGCTAATTTTCTTGATTGACAGACCAAATCTAGCCAAAATCAAGATTTTACTGTTGACAAAGCATGGCCGTAACATGAAGCCAGTGTATTGAGCCATAAGTGTTTACTTAGGGAGTTGAGGCCATTATATAGATTGGATAGAAAGCTAGTAATTAAATGGAAAATGCACCTAGTAATAGAAAAAGCCTGTGTTGATCATTGGATACAGTTTTCCTTGCACAATAGAAAAGGGGGTCTTCAGTTTTAATCTGAATGCAAACGCTAATGATCTGGTTTCCTATACACAAACTATGGCCACACAGAGCTTAAGGCAAGGCGGGAGAATAAAATTAGCTGAAGTTGGCTGTAGGAATTGATTTACTAGGTTGACGATCTAAATCTGCCTAGTTTCATGGTACAGTTCTCGTGCCCTTCATTGACTTTGACCAGCGTCAGTAAATTTTGATATCCACTAGAAGATCTATGGTTAGTCCTCTCGACTCTAATCTTTTCTTGTTGTAAACGAATTTGATGAACTTGACACAGGAGGACATTTATTACCAATTACCTTGCCTTCTTCAAATAGAGCTACATTTATTCTTTATTACATAAATCTTCACTTTGTATGAAAGGCAATTTATACATAGTTTACCATCAGTGTATAAATTGTTAATATTACACTAGTCAATTTCTAATAATAAGTATTCAGGATGGTATCCTAACTTAATTCCAACATTATAAAATCCCATCTCTTGTCAGTTTCTGATAATAACCATTCCGAATAGTATACTAATCTATATAAATAATCACAGGGTCCATATTCACAAAAACTTCAGCTAACATATTTTAAGTATGCAGCCCTTTTGTTGGTCTTTAGGTAAATATGGAATAATAGGGTTTTAACTCTAAAACAATCAAAATATATAAAAGTTTAAATTTCGTAAAAAGAAGTTGTAAAAATTTATACACAATTAACTTGTATTGTTTCCTATGTTGAAACAAATAAGTTTAACCTGTCAATTTTGAGAATTATTTACAAGGACATATGTTTGGTTGGTAGCTCTTAGATTATGTATTGGAGTTTTATGACATAATATTACACTAATGTAAGGGATTTATCCTCAAAACACTCAAGTTAAAAAACATTTTTCAAATATATTGATGAAGTATAGTAGAAATGCCCTCTGATATAAATCCTACAGGTAGTCACAGAAGTGTCGCAATATAACAGATGATGCCACAGTCAGATTTCCATGATGTCCAATCAGTGTATAAAGAGATTGCAAAAACATTATTTATAGAATTATGACATTAGAATATTTCTATATCTAGTTCCGGACGTATTGTCTGCTACTACAGATATTACTGGATAAATATGTTGAGTTTATGTTATGTTATGTGTGGTGTTATGGGTGCTAGGCAATTCTGATGTGTCATTTATCAAAGTCACTTCTACTGACACTCTCTCACAAACTAATCAATAGGCAGTTAGATGTTCACAACTTTGATCTTGAAAATTTCCAGGCTTCTCATGGAATCCTATTTTCTTGGAAGAGGTGTTGCTTTTAAAAGTTAAAGTGAGACATTCAAAGTTTATTTTGTACATAAAATTTGTGAACTGTTTATGAAGTTTTCTCACTATTTGATTTTTTTGAAGACTTTGTAATAATCGCTCCAGAAGTTTTATAATAAAACCTTTGATTTGTTGAAATAACTACATGTATTAGTATCAACACTTTGAGCAATTATCTATAATAAAATACAGATGAGTATTCACCAGGTAACTGATGCTCTACACCGAATTTTGATCAGATTCTACATTCATAAATATTTGAACAATTCCAAAAAAGTTTGAAAAAAATCTATAACAAAATTTCAAAGATTGGCAAATTAAACACTTCGAATGATTCTGAATTTTGATAAAGTGTAAACTGCGCAAACAAATCTTTATTTAAAGTGCTGACCTGTAGTGGGCAGGTCCATGGGACTGGGAAAACAGCCATTATATGATCCTGGGACCATTTTGCTTGCAAGGTTTATGGTTGCCTCTTTAAAGTTATTGTAGCAGTGATGTAAATATGTGGTATGATTGTGTGTGTGTGTCTTTTGGAGATGTCTAGATTGTTTTGTCCTGCCTTTCCAGTTTGGTCTTGAATATTATGCTTCCTATTAAATTGGTACAGGAACATTCGTTGGGCTTGGTAGTAAAAGGTACGATTCCCAACAGAATGATAATAGTACTCAGACTACATTCATTGTAATGAGATGAAATAACAACACAACTGTGCTGAGAATGCTAACAAACAGTTGGCATATCATAAAACCAATAGGCACAGACAGCCTTCTGTTTCCTTACATTTATTTATACACAAAAAATATACATAGTATGTATGTTATTATTATGTGGTCAGATTATTATTGTTTGTCTATTAACAACTGTTTGTTATTGTTTCAGATGGAGACTATTGTCGAAAGAATGCAAGATGAACATACTGGGGTACCAGTTAGAACTGTTAAAAGTTTTATGTCCAAAGTGCCAAGTGTTTTCACAGGTAGGTCACTGTTTGACCTTTAAGATATTTTGGTTATAGAATCAGTGGGCTTTGATCTGACAATATTAGTACAGAATGTTACAATACACATGATCCAACATATTTTGCCAGTTACCAATTCGTCTAATTCCATATATATCTCCAAATATTCTATTTGTAAATCTTTGAATGAATATAGTAGCAATACACAGAGTTAATTATGTGAAATATCTAATGTACCATATACATGTATTGGTGATTGAATCTGTTGGAAGTGACTTAATAACAGTTTGACATCATGTTAATCAAATGACCGCCTTCTATTCATTGTGATAATTAACTAATATGTAACATGTCATGGTTCTAGAGACTACATTATCATTATCACTCCATTCCAATTTCAGTGATTTCTGGTAACTTTTAAGATTATTGTCCTGATTGCTGGCAACCACCTTCGTGTAGTGTTCTAGTTTAAGAACCTGATAGCTATGATAAATCAAGTACAGATCTGTACTATAGGTTAAAGTAGGTCTGTGAATTTACCTGTCCTGTTCATCAATATATATTTGAATATTCCCTGATCAAATATGTTCTTTTCCTCAGACATGGGGCCATATGATATATCCTGGCTATACTTTTCAGAGTATCATTTCATAAAGATCACTCTGACATGGGTCTTATAATAAATGTCTTATACCTTCCTAGAGTATCAAAATATCTGAGCATTTGAAAGAGTGTGAAAAAAATATTTATAATAGTAGATTTCATGTAGGACATGTTAGAAGATGATAATGTTATGTCAAATATAGGTTAATTATAGATAAAGATATCCTGAAAGTGTAAAACGGAACATGTGATGTGTAAGAGTTTGTAAATATAGATCATCAACCACTTAACAATTATCTAGTTTAGTCAAACTTCATTAGAACATAACATGTAATAACATGAAACCTAGTACTGTAGCAAAGGTATGTTTCATAATAGACAGGTTTGAATGTCTCTACCATTACAATCAGTGATGTGAAAATACTCCTCTTTAAATGACAAGAAATGGATGGAATGGGGTGTAATACCTCATCAACACAATATTTCAGTCATGTGGTGACTAATATATCATTAATATTATTTAGTATGGCCTGACACATACAAATCTAGAGATTCATTAAGCACCACCTGTAAAAGATGTCCCATCTTCATTTGTCCAGTTGGTGCAGAAAAGTGGGGCCATTAAACTTAATTTGATTCATTTCCGATAATTTTGCATGCATTTCCATGTTTAAAGCAGAGGTTGACCAGATTTCTGTCACATTTACTTTAAGTGATGAGGCCATACTATTACTATCCTCATGAGACCCACCCACATATATAGAATCATTCCAAAGGTTATTTTTGATTTCTGTCTGATTTTGAATCCAGGACATTCTTGTTTGGATTGCAGTTCCCTGACTACCGGAGGAACTTTCTTGGCCAACACTGGTTAGCGAGCCAGCACCTTACATAATGAGCCATTGCATCTCCTGTCTGCACTTATAACTAGAATACAGGAGAGTAACCTGTATACATGTTTCGAAACATAAATATGCTGTCCAGTAAATAAACCAGTGGTAGGTTTTTAATGTATATGTAGTAGAACATTAAATATATTATCATGACATCTTTAAATGTCTACACTCAGTTAAACTTACATTATGCAAGAGCTAAATCTGCCTATTGCAGGTCTTTCTTTAGTCCTGAATTGTTACCTAAATTATTAATTAGACATTAATTAACATATCCAGACCATAATCAACTCTTGATCCCAATGCTAGCCTGCAATCTTGGGTGGATTATGATCTGATTTACTGCATAACTTTACTTCTTGATTTAATTATTAAATGGATAATGGAGACTGTGCTTTTTACCATACTGACTTGAGTTATGATGATCAAGGCTAGGTGGAAATTTCACTTGCTTAACTTTCGGTACATAGTGGATCAATTTGATTGAAATTTTCATCAAATTGCCTTTACATTATCTAGTTTTTAACTGCCAACTCGTTATCTAATCTCCCATCATGGATCTTTAATTAAATTGACAAATATTTAATAATTGTATGGTACTTTGGTCATCATTACATGGTCTTTATAGATATATTCTCTAAGGTATTGTTTATTACATCCTTGGTACCTTAACTGACAATAGAGCCACATGAAGTCTATTAATTATTAACTCTGTTAGTAGCTGGAGTATTATCCATTGTTCCTGACTAGATCTTTCACTCAGCAGGTCTTCAAGAACAGTTGTTGTCATTTGCTTCATGAGTTTCTGTCTTTGAGTATATGAAAAATCCTTTAGATTTACTGAAGCTTCCGGAGTTCAAGAATGATAATTAGTAGAACATGGCCATGTAGACCGTGTGAATTAAATGTTTACCTACATGTACATGGCAGTAAAATCTTTCTAATTTTGAGTTGCAGCACATATCTGAAATTGGATTGATTCTAGTTAGCTAAAATGTCTGTAAATGGGCATTAACACTCCTCTAAATTTAGGGAGATTCATGGGAACAGGATTAAGTCCTGACTAGGAACTGTTGCTCAAAGTTTGCAGTACATTATGTGAGCATGCATTTGGTAGTGACAGTAATCCTTATTTCCTGGAAGACCTTGACCATGACCAACTTAAAATAACATTTCTGTCAAAGGTTGTGCACTTAATCGTGCTGAGAATTTGATGTTAAACTTAGTCACTTAGTGAACTTTTAATAGAAATGACTTCAGTATATTGGAATATAGGGCATGACTCAGATATAAAATAAATAAACTAATTACTTAATTAGAAGACAACATAGGTGTGTATAATCAGGAGATACAAGTAATAAAAACTGTGAATAATCTTTTATCATGAGTAATAAGTAGGAGGATGGTGATGAAGCAATTGAAAAGTTTTCATGCAAGCAGTGACTAAATGCTAACTAACTCACCTGAACTGACTTTGCAATAAAAACTAGGTTTTTGACTGATTGGGGGGCTGGGGGCACTGAAAAAGAACTATCAAAAACTCTCAATCTGTTAGGGCCCTCAGCAATTAGGATTAGTTAGGGTCTTTTAAAGCCCCAATAACACTCTTGTTGTAACTGAAAAATATGTCCCAATCTTCATTCTGGTCAACAAATCGTATTATTTTAGAATATTCCAATTAAATGATGATATAAATTTCATCTTAACACACCTAATTTAAAAAATTGGAAAAATTCAACCAATTGATTTGAAAAGTCTAACATAAACCTTTTCAAATGTGACTTGGATTTTAAAATATTTTCGAACCCTCTGGACAAATAAAATAGGTTGTAATGGATAATTTACACAACAGGTAGGACATTTAAACATCTAGTACTTAGGATAACGGTATTATTTATTTTCTGGAGCTACCAAGCCAGCAAGAATGTCCCTTTAATTACCACCCTACTTGACAAAGGTCTTGTGCAATGTGAACTATATATCAAATTTTATTACACTATTGTTGTGATGCAAGGCTCTTCCTGGAAACATTTGGTGCTAATCAAGTCCTGTCGGTTTTAAATATGCCCTGGTTGTATATTTGTATTCACCTCTGTCTGTCCCTTAAGTTTAATTAAGGCAATAAATGTTAGCTCTGAAAAGAACCAGGGATTGTCACTTTTTAGTGTCACCTAAATGCTTCAATTACCTACCAAAAAATAAATATGCAATAAAGTTTTAGGACTGCTTGGTCAACTTAGCTCTGTGTAGTTTTCATTGCAACATATCTTGATATAAAATCAAAATATTTCTCAACATGAATGTATTTAGAAGAATATAATCAGTTGGCAACGGATCAACTTTGCAGGAAATCTTAATTATTCCAGTATGCTGTTTAAAGCTGGCAATATTAGCAGGCTTTCTAACTTGAACTCAATGTGAAATTTGTAGATAATGCAATAGTACATGTATGTATACTTACCTACAGTTGGCATTTATTGAGATAAATTGAGTTCAAGTTCATGCTACCCACTATATCAAAAATTATATTATGGAATTTAACTTCTGTTATCTGTATATCACACCAAGAAAGTATTCTATTGAAATTTTTTCATTTTTGTTGGCACTAATTAAATGTGAACAGTTCTTTTTAGAAATTTTTGTCAAGCTACCAATACTGATTAAATGTTTTTTGGGTTTTTTTTGTACCTACGGATAATATAATATATGCTTTAATGTTATAAAAATTCTGGAGGATCAGATAAGTCTTTAATGATGGATATGTTTTCACTAAGAGAAAGTCTACATTTATTGTCTCTGTAACAAGACACAAGAAACTCACAATTCTGATTTACACTTATGTTGAAGTAATAGTAAGAGTTAAATGATCTCTTCAATTATGGGATTGTGCTGTAGTTTTTATATGCCTCAGGATGTCATCCCATCCGTCGTCCACAATTTCTTGTGAACACTCTACAATCTTCTGATATTTTTTGAATTATTATATGTTGTTTACAGAGGCGGATTCAATGGGGGGTGCGAAGGGCGCCCCAACCCCACCCCCTAATTTTCGACAGTGCCCTTTTTTACTGCTGAAAGTGCCTTTTCCCAGACCCAAATGTCCGTTATGAAATGAACGTTTATTTCGACGAAATTATCAGCCAAATAGCTCTTAGAATGGCTACAGATGCAATGAAGTGACGTATAATTTTCTTGGGGGATTCCTCCCTCCCCCTCGGCAGCGTGCTCCGTCTCAGAGGTCAGTGTCCTCATTTTGCGGTGCCCCCCCCTTTTCAAAATTCCTAGATCCACCCCTGGTTTACATTAATGAGATGATTCAGATGAATTAACGTCAATAATTCCCTGTTAATTTCTTCTGGAGTTATAGCTCTTAATTCACTGTGTTGCACCCTGTGAACTCTCTTATGACAAAGTTATCATCCGATCTGAATGAAATGCTTCATTTTGATTAGTGAGATGAATGTTCCTAGATCTGAATAAAATTTATATGCATCATTTAAATTAGGGTGACAAAGGTTCCTATTGAATTACAGCAATTTCCCTTTATTGAATCTAGAGTTATGGCCCTTGTTTCACTTTGAACCTTATAATTGCTCTAAAGACATATGTTATCATCTGATTTGTATGAAATTTAAAATTATCATTTAAATTAGTGAAGCGAAGAAGCCCATTGTATTTCAGCAGTTTCAGTTAATGATCACTTGTTTCACTTTGTGAACACTCAAAATTTATCATCCGATCTGTATGAAATTTATATGCATCATTTAAATTAATACAAGCAAAAAGCCTGATGAATTTCAACAATTTTCGTAAGTTATTTCTAGAGTTGAGGCCTTCGTTTCAGTTATTAGAACTTTGTGAACCCTCAAAGGACGAAAATTATAATCTGATCTGTATGAAATTGTCTTACCTGGGTGTATGTTTCGGTGCCTGGCAACCTATCTTTCATTTTGTGACATTGATAATAGTCTTTGACAAATATTTAGCCATTGGTTTATTTGCAGTGGTAGGGTTATATACTAGGTCCGATGAAACATAGATAGCTAAGATTTTACAAATTGTTTGAGGGAACCCAACAGACGATAAAACCCCTTAATACTTTCTGTACTTTCTTCTGTCTTTAGATTACCTATTTATCTGAAGCAAAAAGATTTGGATCAAAATTTGTGTTTGCAATCTCAGTATTAGAATCCAGTGTGCATACAACAACACATTGTTTGGCTAGGGTGCAATTGTGAGTCAAGAAGATTTTCTATCATCTTTCGGTTTACCATCAGAATTGGTATCGGAAATTAAATTCCGATACTTATCCCAATGTGAACACAATCTTAGAAGTTATGTGAAATACAATATAACCATGCTTTATCATACATCCTTCTCTCTTGTTTACTTCCTATAAAATTGGGTTGCTACACTCTACTGGTACATAAAGATAAAATGTTCTGTG
Organism: Patella depressa; assembly: GCA_948474765.1. NCBI lineage: Eukaryota > Metazoa > Mollusca > Gastropoda > Patellidae > Patella > Patella depressa. Next base: position 56,677,984 of record OX419719.1, read on the forward strand.
CTACTAATTGCTACAAGATTGCCGTGGGCTACACAGAAGCTTTTTATAAATCACAACTTGAATTATAAGCATATGTACAGGTGTTTCCAGCCTTCTCTTTAAAACTCGCCCAAAATAGATGTAAGATTTAGAAGTCTGCCTACAATAATAGGTTATTAAATAGGCTGTTCACCAACACATTCTGAACTCAACCTTGACATTCCAATAACATCATTTTGCACTTTCTTTCTATTTTCAATGGTTATTTAATACTGTGAGCTGTTAAAAATGGACCTTTATCAATTAATGCTTGCAATGTTGCATCACTAAAGTTTACTGAAACATACTAAAATTGTTGGTGGGTCATCAACAGCATATGACAATCTGCACCAAACCAAAAATCATAATATTGTTGGGTTACCAATTTCATACTCTTTTTTTAGGTACGAGTGTGGACAGGTGTTTTGTATGAAGCAGAAAACCTGATACCCTTAATTTCTATTTTAAGAAGTTCATTTAGCTAAAATACTTTTGTATTTTAAATTGTGGTATTCTTATACATAAAATTATGCTTCCAAAGAAAGAAAGCAGGGGATAGTCTGTGCATGTCCAAAACATGAGGCATGTTGATTAGTATATCATACAGGTTGTTTTGACTATATATTATTTAGATATGATGAAGTCTGTTATACTGTGCCAAGGGGATTATGAGTCATATTCTACCAATATTTAACCATAGATACCATCAATAAGTTACTGACCCACTCATCTAACATGTCTCAATTAATTCAACTTCCATTAATCAAGTATCTGTTAGATATTTCAACTGACAGTATCATCTCTTAACTTCATATTTCACATCTGTGTAATTAAATATATTGGGTGTTAAAAGGCAATTCCTCTCCAATAATGTAGCACACATTACAGTATTTGGATATAATTAATTTACTGAAGATCATGATGTTAAAAAAGTGCTTAGAATTAATTCAAAAGCTTGCTTGTTGTTGGTTGAAAGGGTAATATAGACATACACATTAACAAGTAGTCTAATAGAAAAGCATATTTGGCAAATTATTGTTCAAATAAATCAATCTGAACAGAAGTTATGACCATCTTAGTTCTCATTACTTTCACTCAATTTAATGCATCTGTCTTATTTTCCTCCCGAGATCATTAACCAGTGCCTGAATGATATGTATTGTATATCCATGAACATAAGATAGCATCAAACTTACATTTCTTGTTTCGATTGTTTAGATTATTAATTGGAGAACTAAAAAACACATTCAAGTCCTTACTTTTTGTTAAATTTCAATAAGGAAAATGATGATTGGCTGTCTGGTGTGTTGAGGCTTCAAGTTTCTGAAATAAATCTCTAAACAGAGGATAATAAAATGAACTGTATTTGAAAGGAAAAAAAAAATACATGAACAAAATGTATTTTTAGTTTGTTGCATATTGGGCTAATTCCAATTATTCAGATTATGACTAGGATGCCTGAAGATAAACCATTCTCTAAATTTATTGTAAACTGTCAGCGGAATGAATATATGTTTATGTTAGATGATGCTGTAATGACCTGATAAATTTTGTCTCTGTTTATTTTAATGGAGAAGTTGGTTGGTTATTGAGATGAGAATGATGAATGTTAGTGTTGTATCAATATCAATCAAGGTGATTAGAGTATTTGTATCTAATGATTGTAATGAGAACGCAAACAAACTAAAGGCCTATAGATGGTTTCGAGTTGCCATGAGCTAGAGGAGAAAATGCTAGATAACTCCAGCTTCAAGTAGCCACACTTTGCGTTAAGCACAATGTGATATTGATCAGTTAGTAAAAAGGCAGTAGCCGCGCTTACCATAATAGATAAAAGACTGCTATTGTCAAGTAGCTTAGTATTTCATTTACTGACTACAGTGTTATATAATTAATAAAATGGCTGCTAATTTATATGGCTAACAAATGAATCGTATCCTTACAGCAGGCACTTTGATTAGCGTGATTAATGTGAAAATAATTGCTGGTTACGTACATGTACTGCTTCTGATTGCAATTTTACTTCGGAGAAAATTTTCCCATTTTGTATGTAGTGCACGGATATCATTAAAAGCATATTTTCATAGAATTTCTCCGGTGTAGTAAATTGATTTTGCTGATAGAGCTGTTTTGTAAAGAAATAAATAATAATTTAATGCATTATTAGAAAGCTCAACATGGCTACAGAAAAACAACAAGCAACCCAAGTATAGCAATAATGAAATAGGTACAAAAATCAATCATATTTTCTGAATATATTCAATTCGTAATGTTTTTTTGCATTTCAATAAATTATAAATATGCCATATATTTGAAATAATTCAGATATTATTTTGGAAATGAAAATATTACAGGTGAATTATTATTAATGACATCTTGTTTATAGATTTGGTATTGTTAATGTACACTTCATTAATAATCATTCAGTGTAGTGATCATGTCCAATATGACAAAATAATATACCAAATGAATAATATGGCAAGTGAATAAAATGGATACATGTATCATAATGTACAACTATTCACACAAAACAGAACGAATAGAACTAGTATAGGATACAGTGCAATGTCATGGTTAATGGCAGAGGCCTTTACAATGACAAAATGGAAACAAATTGAAACTGTATCAATTTTACCAAGCTCATCTTTGATAGCCACAACAGCTACATGTATGGCTCGAAAAAAGAAGGAAAGCAGCTTGGATGTTGACCAAATTTGGTAAGGATCCTGTATGACTTTAGGAAATCTGATGAATATGATTAGTATTCACAAACTTTTCCAGATGCATAATATTGATTCAATGAAACAAAAAGTCCTAAAATATTGAAAATCAACTGAGTATACCATCTCCGATCCCATGTGAAAATCAATAGGATTAATCCCCAGGCTGAAAAAACAATAAAGAGAGAGAGAGAGAGAGAGAAATGGGGTTTAACGTCCACTCAACACAAACTAGGTCATTTCGGGACTAACATATGGTTTAATTTTATTTCAATAATTCGCTTGTGCGTAGGGGTCTTTAGCAGTGGGAGGAAACCGGAGTGCCCGGAGGAAACCCACGAGGTTGAGAAGGCGCCCCTATCTCCATGCCACATACGCTCACACCAGGGCTCGAAACCACAGCCGCAAGCCAGAGGTGACCGGCCAGCTAGAGGTTGAAGCGCGGCACTCTAGACCACTAGGCCATCCCAACCCCCCCAAAACACAATATTGTTCTAATCCTTCCTGTCACAGTTCTAATGCTGCATACCAATTTTGAAAAAAAATTGCATTTAAAACTTAAGAGTGTAGCCTCTGTCATGTATGCCAACAATGTTTTCGGAAAATGCATAATTTTGGAACAGAAAGCCACATAATGCAGAAAATAAATGGGATTTGCCGGCTCATGATCCAAATGCTTGACTTTAAAAGTTCACAATAACCAGTAACCTCTATTGCGTTCATAATTCCTGAATACTAAAAGTCTGTAGGGTTCATCAAACTCCGCATTTACATGTAACACCAGTTTTGACAAAAATCCTTTTTGACAGATATCTTTAAAATGGGTCGTCCTGCTATATGTCCATCACAGTGTATTGGACATATAAGTCTGCTTCTACCTGTAATTGTAGTAGAATGTTCCAAACTTGATGTTGATATTCATTAGGTGAAGGTCTTATATTTTAATACATATTTTCAGGTCAAGATTTGATAACCTGGATGATGAGGAATTTGGATGTTGAAGATCAAGGTAAATGTTTTTTATGTAAATTACAATTATTTACAAGTTTATTTAATGAATAATTCTCAAATGATGTCTTTGAATTCTTTAGAGATTAGAAGAAGAGATACATGTATATGCCAAGTAACAACAAACTTTTTGGACAATGTAAATAAATATTATAAAATTTTTTGATATAATCAAGAATTTGTAATAGTTTTGGAACAAAATTAGGACCTGAAAATGTATATATGGGTATTTTTGAATATATAAAGAAATGTTCTTTTTGTGTTAAAGCCTGATATTTTATTAATACAAGATCTTGGTTACTTTCGATATTTGCATGTATTTGACCGTAATTTCATGGATTATGGCCTCTGATTGTAGGAAATATCTTATGTTCACATTTTCATGTGGATGTATTATGCCATCGCCCCTGTTCGTCCAACCGGCCACAATTTATTGGTTTATACTCTACAGGTCACAATTTTCACAAAACTTAAAACAGATCTTGGTTCCCTTTGATATTGGAATGTATCGGACTGTAACAGCATTGTGTTGTAAAGGTTTTTATATGTGACAGCCCTTGTTAAGTATACAATTACATTTGATATACTGTGTAATATGACTTTTAAATATTTTCACACTTTCAATAATCCAATATGACAGAAATCCAATATTGCCGTTTATGAAATGGTGGAAAATTCATACAATTAGTATAAATACAGTGAATATACCCTGTAATGTCTTCATTATAGGGTTCTTGGGGTGGTAAACAAGATTTGAGTATACATATTCACATCCAATGTGGCAGAATATTCATCTTATGCATTTACGTACACACGATATGCCTAATGAATTTATGACCTTTCTAGACTTAGCTCATCTCGGTATCCCCAGTGGTTTCATTTCGTTCTACTCCACTAACCCCTGGGTTAATCTATGAGGGGAGGGGCATGTTTTCAAGTTATCTGCATTTGATGATTATGCTACTTTCGAAACAGCAACGATGAGCATTTTTCCAGTGTTATTATTAAATTATTAATTTAAGTGTTAGAATGATTCCTATGATTGCATAATAGTAATTTGACAACCTATTAAGCAATATATATAGAAATAATTATGTTTTGACTTCCTTAGAAAGTATGAAACTATCACTTTAATTGAATGCATATGTGTATAAAATTTCAGTTCAGAATCTATATCCCACAGTGCTGTTAAAACAATCTGAAAGTATTCTGTTATATGCAATTAAAATTACATGTTGAAAATGAACAATAAATGTATAAATGTTGAAATTGAAGATTTGAAAATAAATGTAGGGAGTAAGATTTGAAACTAAATGTAGAAAATAAGCATTTGAAAATAGTCCAATGCTTCAATCCTGAAGGCACTTATTACTTAATGTGTATAGAATTTAGCAATCATATTACCTTTGCTACATGTATTGATGTGAAAAAATAAACACCAAATTTCGTCACTCAACCAATCAAATTGTTTGCCTCTGCTGAGTCTTTGTGGGAATAATCATCAACAGATATAGTCAAGACATTCACCAAATATACACCGAATTTCAAAGTCTCGATCAATCAAATTGTTCATTTGGCTGCTTAAGCAAAGCAGAAAATGCTTTTTACCAAACTTAATTAAGGTATTGATGTATTGAAATAAGTATACACCCAGTTTTATTACTCTCAGTCAATAGTAAGCAAATTTATCATGACCCAAAGTATCGACACCTAGAAGACCAAGTTTGAACATTTTAACTCAATTGGACGCAGAGGTGTTTTGCTCCAAAAAGTGTGACCGACAGACCCATTGTATTTGTCTTGTTCTTGTGGTTTCTTCAAAATGCGGACATGCACTGATTTACTTTTATGAATTCTCAATTTTGTTTAATGACAATTTGTATGTATATATGTAAATTTTTCGCTTCAAATTCTTGAACCAGAGACACTGAGATTGAAGACTATGACCATAACAGACAAATTGTTTTATCATTGTATATGTATCAAAAATTCACCAATTGTTGATTCAGTTGAATATAGTGGTCAGTTGAATGGGATTACTAGTGGGTTCGTGGAACTTGGATTTCCTCAAACTATCCATTACTGCATGCATGTACTCCAAATCATGAATTTGTTGGAGGGGGGGGGGATGGTCGAATGTTTAGCATGTGTGTGCTGTATTATAAGGTCTGTCATTGGGTCAACTGGCGTGGTTCTGATTCCCAACTTGTAAGTGACAAGGAGAGTTGCCTGTCCAACCTCATGGGTTTTCTATGTGTCTTTTGGTTTCCTACCACTGCTAAAGACCCCTATGCACAAGCAAATTATTGAAATAGAATTGAACCATATGTTTATCCCGAAATTACAGGGTTTGTGCCAAGTGGATTTTAAGCCCCATTTCTCTGTCTCTGTCTCTCTCTCATCAATTTGTTGTCAAGTTACAGCATCTGTCACCAAAACCATGTAAAATAATTTGTTACAATTGTAAAGAGTGTTAAACTGATACACATAGTTCTTACTTAGTGATAAAAATTGTCTATCACAGGATACCTTATCCAGTTATATTCTGATAAATATATAGAATGTGTGAATTGCTTTTGTTTGGAATAGTCTGACAATACTACAGTGGTTAACAATTGGAACTATGGAACCTATTGGCTAATGTGTGGAAAAAAATCATTAAGGTGCCAGAAGGTGTTTGCTGTGTAGATATTGTGGATTTGCTCCTTGTTCCAATCTAACAGGTCAATAATAGAAGCTGGAGGCATTCTGTGAACACTAATTATACCACAAGATGAATCTCTTTGTAACATTAGTTTCTGTTGTCCACCCCCAAGCATCCTTTCCTGCATAACATCTCAAGGACGGCATTACATAAAACATGACTTCTGTTGTCTTTTTCCATGATCACGTGTAGACTATTTTTTATTGTCTTATATTTGTTGGCTGATTTCTTATTGATAAATAGGTTTCTGTGTAGCTAACAAGTGGACATTTTATTGTTGGATTTAGGTGAGGTATTTATAGACTTTATCTCGTTAAAAGGGAAATACAATTTATTGGATGGAACATAAATAATCCATGAAATGAGTCTTTCAAAATCCATCAGATGAATATTATGCAATCAGAAATGCAAGCAGTAGTAAGTTTGCTTCCAGATGTGTAAGCTACTCATCATTTTGTCCATTACTAGATATTTCAGAAACATACACAGTGTTTTGGAAATACCAAAAAGTATAAATAAGACATGAAAATGTTATGAAGTACTTTTGTTATACCTAGTGCAAATAGGTTATTTGATTTGGATCTGTCATTTCTGACAGTGAATGATGACTATGCCGTCATCTTGAGATGAGATTAAAGCAAATTAAAGGATAGTGTTTAGAGAAGGAGACTGCACACATCATTCCTCAAGATGTTGGATTGAATAGTACAAATAGGTGAAAATGTGGCAACAACAGCAGCATCAAAAATATTTCAAAATTAAAAATGGATTTCAAATATTATTGTCATTTCTAATACGCCGAATTTTTTGGTGACTTAGAGTCGATAAAAAGGCCCAGTGGAGCAGATTGCAAAATCAATTTGATAGTTTTAGGCTTCCCATTAATTTGATCTTTGACTTCTGTGACTAACTGGATATAACCTGCTGTTTAGACTTCAATAGACAGGGTGTAATCTTTTGTTTGCTGTGTGAAACCGGTAGAATGGACCTTAGTTATGGTCTCCTTTGCAAAATACAATGGACTTTTAACTAGAAATTATTGTATCATAAATTCAACAAATATATTGTTGTAGAATATTACATATTTTGACACATGCTGCACTGCAGTCTGTAAATTTAAAGCAAAAACAGGCTCATTCTTTCTAGAGAGAAACTGGGACGTCATCAATGTGGATACCAGTTGCATTTATAATAAAATAATATATCTATATGTGTGTTTTTGATCGATTAGATAAATCTATGCATTTAACAGTTGAAATGATAAGTGATTTTACAGATTTCTTTTAACCAGTTTGCATTTGTATGTTAATCCAAAATTATGTAAATTACAATCACGTTAATCCCAATTCATTCATTCGTTAACGTACTAAAATTACTTTTTCATGAAATTCAGAAAGCATGTCGTCAGATTTTCCACTTGTTTGCTGAGTAAATTCATTTGCCTGAAAATTATATTTGGCAATTTTTCCAGCAAAGGTTTTGGAACAATAAAACTCGTCTGACATCTTAGTAGAACATGGTGGGTTTCTTTGCTCAGACCACAAGTATGGCACCATTGCAATAGTGAACTTCAATCAACAGGAAATGAAGAAGAGAAAATTTATTGACCCACTATGTTCACTGTTTGAATAAGCCTGCCTTGATTAACCAACAAGCCCTTTGCATAATTACGACTGGCTTGTCAAACTAAGAAGCTTCACGCTGGAAACCAATGCTGTATAGCTTGATGGCTGACTATGGATTTATGTTATTGATATAATAAATCTCATTTATTTCAGGTCATCTTCAATCATGATTTCCTTACATCTAATCTTATTACACTTAATTTTGTTGCTGTACAAAGGATTTATGTAAAAGAGATCAGGCCTATTACTTTGGCGCTATATCTTTGGATTTATACGTGGAGATCTCCATTATATCCTGATGAAATTATGTACGCTGGAAATATGGGCCTTGTTTACATTTTCCATGTCAATGTAGTATGTAATGTCGGAAACCCATCTTGCTAACACATTAGACATTGTGAGTCATTCACTTTCATCCCTTTTTTTTTTAAAGGATTTCTGTTTAACTTAGGATAGACCAAATTCAAGAATGACCTTTGAGGTTTTGCATGTTGCAACGTGAGTGGACACTGCATAACAACGTTGGCTCCAATAAACATAAAATTATCTACCATTTGTCTGGCAATTTCTATATTAAGATGAACCAAATGAAAATATAGATACATAGCTATTAATCACTGGACCTTATAGATAACCCCTTCTGAATGCTTTCAAAAATGTATTTGTTAGAGCAAATCAACCTTGATTTAAAACAAGTTAAGACTATGCAACAGACTATTTTGAATAATAAAAAATGACATTAATGATTACTGGGAGGATGAATATCAATACTCCACCTTTTTTTGATAATTATTTACTTTACAAATATTGCTTTTTGAAACAAAACCTTACATGAAACACTATAATCAAATCCTACGACAGGTTTAATTCATAATGAGATAGAAAGATCATTGTCTAGCTGTGCATTGGAGAAATCTGAGAAGCAACATTTTTGTTGTTTGGGTGGATTGGGAATGGGGAAGATGAGAAAATAGCAATCTTGGAGGAAGAAGTTCTATCATTAGACTTTTGAATATAACTATAAGAACTTGCAAATAAAGTCAGTACCAGCTTATAGGATTAGATTAGAATTTACAAGCCATGATATATAGTTAGAGCAGTAAGATGACAAGCTTAATCTGAATTTTGTAAGGAATTGCCTGATTTATGGTGTCCTCTTCCTCGAATTCTTGGTCTTTCTAACATTTATCTTGTCAATAGCTCAATGCCAGAATTTCTCATCTGGGATATGTCATTGGTGCCAAAATAGAACATAAATCAACCATCCCATGTTTGACACACAACTACATAATTTCGTGTAAGAGTTTTAAAGAATGGTTTGGGTGAAATCGTAGTGAAAAGATTGCCAGGAATTGATTTACATTAATCAGTATGATGGGCTACTGTTGAATTTTGAAACTTGTGCCTGAAAATTTGGATAATTGTCAAAGAAATATTTTAAACAACATGTTTCAAATAGAAAATGATGATGTCCAACTGTGGATGAATTGGGTCCTGAAAAGTCCCATGTTGCTGTTAAAATACTTTAGTAAAAATAATATAAAATCTTTTATCAGAATAACTGAAGTACTAAATGAAAAGAATCAGTATAGTATTAGTTTATGGTCTAGGCAAAAGCACATCTTTACAGAATGTTTGACTTACAAAATGGTGAGATATGTGAAAGCAGTGATGATTTCTCCTATTAGTTGTTACAGACGGTTCCTGGGGGATTGTTATTATAAAACCATAGAAAACTGGATGATAAAATGTCTTATAGATTTATTCCATTTATTCTTTAATCTGGTGATAAAGCAATAAAAATATGGCTGACCATGGGTCTCCGGTTTAGTGAGTCATTGGGCCATTTAATCTGAGAAATAGCTTATTTTCATGTGCTAACGTCTTCCTCCTGTTTTTCTACCATTTTGAGGGAAAATGAGAAATTATTGAAAAATGGATTTTTTCCCTGTTATTTAGTATCATATGAAACTAAATGTATAGATTTCTAGGGGTTATTTAGACAGAATTGTGATTTTAACATTATTAGTGTGGAAGTCAATTTCTTTTTGAGTAAAAAGTTTCTGAGAGGTGTCTGAATACAGTGGTAAAAGAAATGTTTAATATCATTAGCCAGCCTAAGAGATTTTGTAAATCCGCGGGGTTGTGCCTTGTGAGATGGACACTCAATGATCAATTTAGCTTTATGAAGTTTGTTTTTAGAATTTTGTTTTATATGTTCTCACTATATTGAGATCTGGACAATTTTTTTTTAATGAACTTACATGATTACCTTGGCAGGTCTGCTCAGAATTTGGGAAACAGGATGCTGAGTGGTTAAATAGATAATTGACATTATTCAATTGAGTTCACGAATATGACACTTAATATGACGACAATCAGAAAGTATACCAAAAAATGAACTAGAGTTTAGATGACTAGCTAAATCAGATTGGAAAAGTCCCCCGGCACTTACTATTATAATTGTACACAGCTTATCATAATGTTGTTTGTAAAAATTCTGATCTAATGAAAGTAATGGTAAATTGTCATAAGAACTATCTAAATAAATCTCTTTTATAAATCTATATTACTGAACGGTTTCAATGATACTGTCATAAATCAAAATAAAGTGAGTTTGTGTAAATCTTTGTTTACTCGTTGGCATCTGTCCAGACGTCAATGTAGCATGTCTGTCATTCTAATAAAGAAATGATCTCCAGGAACTTTCTACACAGACACCAGCAAATCACTTGCTATCTGGTGGTTCATGTCTTGTGCAGTCTCCTTTATAGAATGTGATTTGCGTCATTCATAGCTTCTACTTGTCTTTCCAGCCAATAGTATTCTTCAGTGACTAATTTCAGACTCGTCAACAGTGATATGACAAAGTAAGCAATAGTATTGTCAGAGAGTATTTTTGTTATCATTCTATCAAGTAGACAACATGCGAGTCTTAATATCTCTTTATGGAGGTACAAGTGAATTAGCTTACATCCCCAATATAATGGCATCATCGCCTAATGGCATTTAATATTTAGCCTGTTGTTCTTAAAGAGATCTTCAAATGATTGGAAGGACTGTTGACATGATATTTAAATCAGTAACTAATTGTCCTTAAATTTATCTTATTCCTGCCTTCCAATTCTAGAAATAATTAATCTCTACTATTGAATGGCATTATTCAGATGGCATTGACCCAAATCCCCTAAGTTTGCAAACAAATCTTAACCCATATAAATATATATTAATTAAAAAGATTTTTGAATTTATTAATTTCTGAACACTGAAACTATGTTGGTTATGTAATATGTCTGGAAAACCAATATTAATATCACTTAACATTAATAGTGTATAGGAATACTTGAATTACTTGCCATTGACACCAAGTTTAAAGGGTTAAATACAAATACACGACCTGAATAAATTCTGTTTGAAATTAGAATATCGTGTCCTTCAAATGAGGAAGGTATTTATTGAATCACTGATAAGCATTTCCTTGTGTGTCACTGATTAAGTGTATTACATGTTATATTTCATGCACATTTATATCATAAAGACTAATAAAAACTAGAGATAATACTGGAAATGGAAGTCATATTTATATTTGCATGAACTTTGTGGATTACATTGATTTAAAGGACCACTAGAATGTCATGTTTTTATCCCATTAGCCATCAAGTCCCAAATCCAGCATCACTGGCTACATTTGACATTGCAAATAATGTCATTTTGTGTTGTAATCTTTTATAAAATATTTATTAGCACTGCATGTAAAACATAATTATTTCTTTGAATTTGATAGGGAAGTGAAATCAACATTAAATATTATTAAAGATACATTATGGGAGATAAGATAAAGAGTTGGTAGTTCTCACTATAATAGTTAAAAACTATATAGTGTAAATGTAATTTGCTGAAAATTTCAGTCAAATTGATTCACTATAGGCCGAGAACAAAGCGCGTGAAATTTCTGCATAGCTCAGTCATCATTACTAAAATCATTAATATAAACAGAGTAGTCTCGATTATTCAATGTTGTGATTTAATTACAATGGCCGTTCAGCGGCATATTTGAATCTAATCCAGCTTACATCGAAGGCTAGCCTTGACATCAAGTGTTTATTATGGTCTGGATAAGTTAATTAATGTCTAATTGATAATTTAGATAACATTTCAGGCCTCAAGAAAGACACGTAATAGGCAGATTTTGCTCTTGCATAATGCAAGTTTAAACACTTAATGAGATGTTAATTATGGAATGAAATAGAATGGTGTTAATGTCACACAAAAACAATTTCTTGATTATTTAAGACTTAAGAAATGGTAATTTTTCTTTTCTTTTACCTTTCTGTCGGCTTTTCCATGAAAATTCCAACTCATAAGGCTTCTTGCTGTGACAAGTCACAATTAATAATTCATTACACTACAATATGTAATACTACCCTGCCAAATGACTTATCAATTTGTTGAAAAAAGGGTTTACTGAAATATTTGTTAGATGATTTAAACATACAGTGACACACAGATGACAACAGCAGGGTGTGTCCATTTGTAGATGTTATACACATTTCAAAATGAAATGTAGACAGTATTACTTTGACTCTGTGATTTGGACCGTTTTGTTAATCAGACTTGTTTATTGTGCAATCTGAATGACTATACACACTTGCCTTGTTGTTGCAACTTGCCATTGTCCATCCCTTGAAAGTAAGTTGTTTTGAAAAAATCCCAAGGGTTCTTCTGAATGATTCAAACCTGTAACTTACTGGTCGAGAGTCCTATTTCCTAACTGCTAAAATAAGCATGGCTCCAGATTTATACTAATGAAATAACGACACATGGTATATTGTTTTCATTATATTTGCATAGATATGATGTAGAGAATTGTAATCTAATTCATAAAATTTGAATTAATAATAATTATTGTAAGTCTGACTCATTATTCTGCAATGTTAATTACTAATATTGTGCTTAATCACGTTAGTTTTTAATTATCACCACAACTTGAGTAGGGGTGGCAGTAAGAGTTGTTCTTTGACGTTTATTGCTTTACATAGTGCCAAATTTTATAATGGAGGCTTCTGTTTTCCATTGGTTCAGAAATCTTTTACACCTGTTTACCATTATTTAAACCATTTTGAAATCTCACTTTGTGCATGTTATGTCTTGTCTATTATTCCCACCTTATTTTCTATAATCTTATTTATTTATATATTTTTTGGTTCAATCGATAAAAACATTTAGCTGAGACACGGAATAAGACAATTGTTGGTATAAATGGGTTGTAAGATGGGATTAGTAGAAAGTTCTAAGAACATTATTACTAATTGATTACCTGATTCTTTATTAAATTGGTGCAGAAATATTGTGTGTTTGACTTCAATGAAGTATCGAACCAGTGTATAGTAATAGCGTTAATAGAACATATGAATATTGAATGATCTATTTGTTTTCTACCATTTTTTTTCAGTAGACCTAAGTACTTTCAGTATATCCTAAGCTATATAATTCCCATCCTAAACCATTGTTATTTTACTCTTTGTGTATATTTTGTTTGTTTTTGGTTCATTGATTTATTGAAGTGCATGATAGTCAGCTTTCTATACAATAGATAACTTTAAGGTTGCCATCGACTTATGGCTTGTATAGATTGTAGTGAGAACAGCTAGTTTCACAGCAAGTAAAAGTAACAGTTTATGTAACAATCGAACTATATTTACCCTTAACAATAACATATCATGGTATTGTACGTGTTCATATAAAATAATTGACGTTTGTTATATGACTTTCATTATGAAAGATTGAATGCAACAATAATTATATAAAGGATTTTACAAACATTAAATTCTTATATTTGAGTTGGTGCAGATGAAAATTTAATTTTCTCCTATAGTCATGATTATTGAATAAACCGTTAATTGAAAGGGATAAAACTTGGTTTATGGTTTGATTGCATTAATGCATTGACTTATTTGCTTGATAATGATCATTTTCTGCTTAGGTTTACAGTGATAATTAATTTGATTGTTTGATGCTTTATATAAAGAAGGGAGTTGGATGGTCTTATGGTCTAACATATGCACTTTAGATCATAAGGTCGGTCAATGTGTCAAGTGCCGTGTTTTTCTATTCCCACCGTGTATGTGACAATAAGTAGGGTCGCCATCTCCAACCTTGTGGGTTTTCCTCCTGAAATGACTTAGTTTGTATCAACTGCATGTTAAACCAATTTCTTTCCCACTTTCACTTTATAGGAAGATAAACATTAAAGTAACAAATGAGGGTCATCTATCTATTTTTGGATTGAGGAAGGGGGAAATATCAGGCCCACTTTATCTCGTCAAGGTGTTTTTCAAGTTACCAAAAGAAAGGCCTTATGTTATTTTTGCTTAAACTAAATAAATAATGTAGTATATTTTTTAAAAAAATCATGTAAAAATATAATATCAGGATATACCAGCAAACTGTTTCAGCATGGTAATGTGAAAACCTTCGTTTATCAATATAAAAGATGGAGGCAATAATTCTACTGTATTCTTTTGGTTGTTTTAGAACAAGTCAATTAAATGGGTAATAAAATATATTTCACCCTTCTCAACTCAGTGACAGTAGCGGCTGAGCGAAAATTTACTAGGGATCATTTTGAATACCAAGCATGTAGTAACTGTAAGAAATATTGTATTTCTACCTTTAAGTTTGATGACAACTTTCTTCAAGGATCTTTTTAAAAATTAATTTGTTGTTAATTTGTTTTTCAGTGGAAGCACTTCATCTTGCTCATCTGATGTCATCCCATGGCTATTTCTTTCCTATAGATGATCATGTACTAAGTGTAAAAAATGACAACACATATTACAGGTTTCAGGTGAGTTATACTGTTGATATCTAAATCCATAAACTTTCTATGTGTGTAGCCTGTGGCTAGACAAAGCTTAATCTAAAAAAAAATGAGCAGTATTGGAAACTGGAACAACTATGATGGTAATACTATATATATATAGAAATGAAGAAAAACTTGTCAAATAAAATTTTCTATTAAATTTGATAGATTCATTGCAAATTTTCTCTTTGCCTTTTATTTGTCCGATGTTGGGAAGCAAAAACAATTATGTGTCAATATATTTCAAAAAATAACTTTAATGTAATAAATATTAGAACTTTCATTAACTTAGAAATTCAATTTGAAATCGCCTGTCTGGCCCTCTAAGTCTGGTGTAGGTTAGTTATAATATATTTATATATGTCAAATCATTCGAAAATTAAGCTAGCTTTTTTTCATGAACAGAAGTAACACATATAGCACAACAAGTTATCATAAATCTGTTTTCATTATTCCATTTGAATATGTCTTCGATTTCCCAACAGATAAAGAAAACGAAAAAAATGTGCCGTTAAAAGAAAGAATTTAAATTAAATATCTGTGTTTGAAAGTTATAAATAGAGAAATATTATTTTTCAATTATAGTCACAATTCTCTTGATAACTTTTTTGATCCCCACATGACTGCCTTCTTTTACAAAACTGGCTAATTAAAGCTGCACAAGTATTGCCAATTTGCAGTAAAATAAATGGTTGAATTGTCATAATGGGATAAAGTCTAGCGCCATACATGCCTCTTCTACTTTTAGTTTGAAGGTTTTAGTGAGTTCAATTTTTAAACTTGTGACAGATTTTACTGGACATTATTTAATAGACTCCTGTCACAGGATTTGAGCTGAAAACTGTCATTTTCACTTTACAAGTTGACAAAAATTTCCTGTACATTCTTGAAGATTTTAATCAATATGGTTCCTTAAATGAATATGCCCAAGAAAACTCAACATCCGCACGAAAAGCTTAAAAAATAAAATTTTAAGATTGAGTCATAATGTGCATTAACAGCTGAACAAGTCATGTCTGTCTTCAACCATATTGAATTCTTGTCTAATCCTTAAAAAAATGTATGCCATTAGTAGTCCTACTCGCTGGCATTTCTGTACCCTTGATAGAGAATGAGAAATAAAAGCCAGGATGCGCTGCGTTTTAGTTTTTGTCTTGTATATCTATGAATGAAGTCGTGTGGTTGCGAGTGAATGTCAAATGAACAGATATAATGCTTCTATTGGTTGATGAATTACAATATACTGCATGTATTGATTGGTACTACATTCAACCAACTTAGCTGCTTGCATTCATGTTTTCTATAAAGAAATGTCCTTGGCGGGAGTACAAGGTCATTCTGCAGTTATGACTTTGATTCACACTAGACAATAAATCTGTCTCCGTTAGAACTTGCGGCTTAGGTCGATGGCCATAGAGCTGAAAAGAATATTAAGCCAGGCTCTCATGAAAAATAATTAGATCACACATTATATACTGAACTTTGAAATTGAAGCTCATGTCTATGCACTATGAATTGTCAATGTTAGACCTGTTGCAGTTTTCAAAATCAAATTATTTATATGTTATTGCCTAAGGTTGTGTGAGTTATTTTAGGAATTGTAATGGAAAATAGTTCTATTTTGGTATGTGTGTGTGTATGGAAATTAATTCATCAACAAAGATTGCTATCTTTTCTGTTATCAGTAGACGACCCTGGTGTATATCTATGAAAAAATACATGAAGTCTACATGGATAGTCCATCTGATAGACACACTAATAAATATTATATACACATGTTTATGTACTTGAACTGTACCGAATCCACCCACACTTAATCTTGTTTTTTTAAAGGGATGTTTCCTCGCAAAAATCTAATTTTATAGATCTTGTTGGTTTATTTTTTTTGCACCATATACAGTTACCAAGTGCAAATGAGACTAGAAAACAAGGTATGATAGTAAGACATTGAGATGTGCAAGGCAAAAATGGGTGTGCACTATAGTTGTGATAACTGACATATACTCAGAAAAATATTGTCGCATTTTATTTAGAAAAGGGAATTTTTAGAAATGTCTGTATGCCGTGGTTTCCCCCTTGCTAGTGATGCAGTACCTAGTTGTTTAGTTGTTTGAATGGGATGACAAATCTGAGGTCTCATTTACACCTTGACAATTAGAATTTAATTGCTGTCAAGGCAAATTTTCTTCCATCACACACAGCATGGCATATATGCAAAACACCATTTCATTCATTCATTCTCTGTATCAGGGTAGCTTTCAATCCAAGGTAACTTCTTGACAGTATGGTTGAAATTACTAGCGACAGTGCTAAATGTTTACTGGTAGTTTAAAAGTATGTTATACTTTCCATTACCTCAAGTAGTATGTTTATTGAATGTTTATTGATTTTGTTCTGTCACAGATATTTAGGTACATATATTATATTTTGTTCTTTGAAAAAAACCATGTTTTATGTCGACCTAGAATAACAAAAGTTTTATGTTGACCTAGAATAACAAAATTTTCATATTTAGGGCCATTGACAATCTGACCTCTTACTTCAAACTATTGGTTTAATAAACTGGAACTGGTTTGATATGTGTCTACACCAGAAGCTTTTAAATGTCTGTCTGTAGTCAGAAATTTATACTTATTAAATGTATGTTTATGCTTCCTTTGCAGACGCCTTGTTTTTGGCCTTCCAGATGTGGTGAACCAGAAAATACAGATTATGGTATTTATCATTTCTGTTTACAATAAACTAGCCGTTGATCGAGTTATAGATCATATTAATTTATTTTGATGCCGTCTTCATAAGATCAACACATATTTATAATACAACATGGGTTAATATGGCTTGTATAATTGTTCTTAAAAACACCCAGTGGATACATTTCATTTAATGCTTCTGTTGTCGTACTCGCAAATATATAGCTAGTAGCAAATTCATTCACTATTGAACATATATACAGCTCATTGTATCATTTATCCCAGTCTGTTTTTAGAAAACTGCTGAATTATATCTAATTTCATTAAATAATTACCCAAACATGCATGCTATTGAATAAAAACTTATACATATAGTAATTATAAATTGAAATTCTTTTGCTATGTACAAAATGTATGAAGTGATCCCCGCAGAGGATTTGGAAAGAAACAGATTACTTTAAATTTTATTTTAAGGATTCGTAGTTTGGGGGGTTTTTCAGCAAATTTGTAATATTCTTGTTTGTCAGGTGTATTATACCATAATTTCTTGATCAAGCACATCCAAATTAGTGTCTCACAGCACACAATATGAAATTTGTTGCAATGTCTAAAGGTCAAGTAATTGGGTCGAGATTGAAAGCATGAAATTAATTCTGTCTCAAGTTCCATTGACCCCTAGTCTGTTAAGTATTATGAAATTGAGTTATGATATTTTGACAAATAAGTACTGCTAAGAGCTCAAATTTTATTTGTTATTTAAATGTTTAGAATGGCAGTATACTCCACACAATTGATTTCAGCTAAATATAATTATTTTTTGCATTTCTTTATTTTTCTTACTTTAGCTCTTTAAATTGCATGTTATACTGTTTCTATTGTCTGGGCACAGCAATCAAATTTGTAAGAAGTATACTGATATATTTTTTTTCTCTCTTACAGCTGTGTATTTATGCAAGAGAACAATGCAAAATAAACAGAGGCTAGAATTGGCAGATTACGAAGCTGAAAATTTAGCACGTCTTCAAAAAATGTTCTCTAGGAAATGGGAGTTTATTTTTATGCAAGCAGAGGCCCAAGCCAAGTGAGTTTAATTTTGTTTCTAATGATCCAGATCTCGATAGAAATCAGACAAGGCCAGCAAAGATCCTAATTAGCAAGTCTAATAAGACATCAGAATACCCTTTCTTAGCTACCAAACTCGAACAATAGATGGATTGATTAATGCTTCACAAATGAAATATGTAGAGAAAAATAGGGATAGATATGCTTCCTTTGGATGGGTTTAATATTTAAGACCATAAATCAGTACTTGCTTTTTAACTCATTTAAGAATGGAAATGGAACTGCAATCAATTTGTGAAGCATTTTATAATCTAGATTCCTGTCCAAAAACCTGTTTTGAGAATAAAAAATAAATATTTTTTGAGAATAATAGTAAGTGCAGGAGAAATGCATCACACACAATTACACAAAACAAATCTACAGGCAAGACTCAATACGCAAAAATCTACTATATGCCACATGAAATATGAATGTAAGCATATTGAAGTAAAAAAATTACCTGTACAAGTGACAATGTCAGTGGTAGTATAAAACTAAAAGGTTTATGTTATAGTGAGAAACATTTGCAGTGTTCAAAAGAAATGAAGTGTACTGACTACAAAGTTAGGGCATATGTTCCATTTACCACAAAAACAAGTACCTTCAAATGAAATTTTACTATATTTTTCAGTTTTTTTTGTTATTTTTTCACCATAACTTGTTCTATAATCTTTAGACGAGGCTGTCATGGATGTTCATTTATTGTGAAGTCACTTCATGATTGCTCAATAATTAATTTGTTGTTAAAAATGTAACCAGCTATAGGCTCTGAAGCTGAATTCCATTGCTTCACTTAATCACTAGCGAGAATTTGATTCTTTGTAAAAACATCCTAGGCAAACCTTTTCATCTCCTCAACCTCAACAATCTTTGCCTTTAGCTGTAGAATTATTTGTTGCTCTAATTTATGAGACAGCTATTCAATATGGAGCAAGTCGTTAACATTAATTATATAGCCTCTCCCATCTTAATATCATATGGCAAGAACAATTCATCGGTTTATATAAGCCAGAAAAATATGATGCGGGATAGCGATTTCTCCTGGATCTATTACTTCCTATATATAGAAAACTTTACACCGAATTGCAATTTATTTCTTTTCTCCTCATTTCTCCATATTGCTTGACAAACTATTGACAGATGGAGATGTATTCTCCTATTTTTTACTCCGACCATTTTCTGTTTTGTTGTAATTGCTTCAGATAGCAACGATTATAAGACAGATCAATAATTAGTGGAAATAGACAGAAGAAAGGGATGCTTGGAGATTTTACATTCAACCGGTAGATGATCAATTAATAATCATGTAATTCTCTTTACCATAGCATTTCAACCAATCAACATTACAAAACCTATTAAACAGCCGTTAAATAATGTCATCTATGAAACTAATTGCCTATGATTGCCTTTATATTTTTTTTCATAAAAAATACTTTGCAGGAGAGATTCTTCGTATATATTTAGAACAGAGCGTGGCAGTTAACTCAATTTTTTAGCAGCTCGCATTATTGTTTATTTAATTTAGTGTTGAATATATCCTCGATATCTCAAGTGGTATCATTCTGTTCTAGTCCACTAACCCCTGGGTACATTCACAGTGTTTCCCCAAATTTATATCATCTGCCCTTGATGATTACATTGACCACATGCGAGCTGTATCATAATGCCTGCCATTGAGTCAACGAGCATGGTTTCAAATCCCCGGTTGTATGTGACAAGGAGTAGGGTCGCCTTTCCAACCTTGTGGGTTTTCCCCGGGTCTCCGGTTTCCTCCCACTGCTAAATACCCCTGTGCGCAAGCGAATTATTGAAATAAAATTAAACCATATGTTAGCCCCAAAATGACCTGGTTGGTGTCGAGTGGATGTTAAACCCCATTTCTCTCTCTCTTAAGTTGAACTGAAAGCCCTGGTTTAACATATTCCTGAAGCAATGGCGCGAGAAATCCCCCTCTTACCATTGCTGGATAGAAGTCATATTCTTGAAATTGGGCGGGGCGTGTCTCTTTTTAACGTCCAATCAAATCCCTCCTCTCTTCTCGCATTCGGCATAATTTTCAAAATGGCCCACGAAGAAAACATGTTGGCACTGGATAATCGAGCATAATAAATTTCGCGGGTTATGACGTAAACAAGTCGCGATTGTCACTAGATACATTGCGGTAACATATTTTGAGGTCTGGTTAACCCCGTTATTTTTTGTTACAATGTAGGTCATTGGTTGGTAATGGCACTACTGACCAATAATAATTTAGCACAACTATGTTCACTCAAGATAGCAGTGTGAAGTGGATTAGTTCTAATCAAACGAAACACTGCGCAGGAGTATGTGGTTTAATGTCTTGTAAACTCTCTCATTACCTACAAAAGAATAAATATAGATATGTGATAGCCAGACAATTTATACTATGATAAAGTCCAATCTCTTATGCCAAAAAACTTGTTGCTTTCATTATCTGTAGAGCAAATATCGTTCATTACAAGCTAAAAAATAAATCTAGTAATCTCAACAATCATCTTTTCCACCATACCTTGCTGTATCAAGAATATGTCCTAAATGCAGTCTTTTCAAGAGTAAGGG
This sequence comes from Patella depressa, assembly GCA_948474765.1. NCBI lineage: Eukaryota > Metazoa > Mollusca > Gastropoda > Patellidae > Patella > Patella depressa. The sequence goes on from OX419719.1 coordinate 56,699,292, forward strand.
TCAGAATCAAGCAACTAAATTCATTAGATCTAATTGTAACGGCCCTACAGATCTCTTGATCATAATTTTATAAACAGTACAAAAAGGTTTGGATTCTCTTGTATATATTGTTGTGTCACATCGCTACATCCGTGACTAGTATATATATCCTTTCCACATGAAACTATATATGTTCGGTTTTACAATTCATTGATCTTATTTATGTTGTTAACTATGTTCTGTATCTCTTATAAACATGCAAACTTTTATTCAACCCTTTTAAAATTAATAAAATATTATTTGTTATGAGCTTTTCATGTTCACAATGTATATGGATTACTTCCTTCTGCAGTTTAATTGACAAATGAAATATTTCCCTGTATGTTTTGATGTTTTTCACATCAATTAACATAACCTGACTGCAGAAAAAAAATTAACCATGTAATTGAGTTTTTCTATTATATTGCATTAAGGAAAAAACATTGGTAAATTTTTACAAAATATTTATTTCTAGAAACATTGTAGGGTTTGTTGCATTTTGGGTTTTGTAACTGTTGTAATAGATTTTAAGAAGAATGTAATTCTACAAATTAAATTCTGATGAAACATAGTTATAAATCTTTTTTTTATTTAACAAGCAAATAATTATAATGTCAAATATATTTTAATGCTTGCAAAATCACTTTATAAGGGCTAATCATGTTTCTGACATGCCAGCCCACATTACATAGGCCTACACTCATTTTATACTTAAAATATGCTTAATAACATCTTCAAGAATAGATCAGATTAAATTTATAAACAAATATTCAACAGCCTTTACATTTTCATTTAATCATCTGCCTTGTTGTGCCATTAGTGTAATTATTTGTATCGGACATGGTTTATTAAGCATTTCATCATAGTATACAGGATGATGATAATTTATATAACAATATTTGACCCTTTATTTGAAGTAATATTTCCTGTGACTAAAGTTTTAAACGATAGTGAGGTCAATTGGATTGATGCATTTATATTTTCAGAGTTGATAAAAAACGGGATAAATTAGAACGAAAAGTTTTAGACAGCCAAGAAAGAGCATTCTGGGATGTACACAGGCCAGTGGTGTGTATTTTTGATTTTGATTTTTATGTGTATTTTTAATTTTGATTTTTATGTTAATAATTTCATTTTAGTAAGTGAAAAAGAAACCCAACATACAGAGTGGTAATTGAACTTTTAGACAATCTAGAAGACCAGTATGGCAGACATTTGCTTGTACTTTCTGTGTTATATGAATATATTTACATTTTTGTTTTTGATTCAACATATATTCATATTCTGATTGATGCATTGATAAATTATCCTTTGAACTACCACTTTTACCAGTACAAGTGACAAAAAACTTTAATGTCGATGGGTTCGGCATTTGTTCAATTGTGTAATTATTATTGAAGGTGTCTGTAGTAGTAATACATATGTTATTTCAACCTGTAGATAGAGATAATAGTTTTATTGATAATATATATTTATGGCATATGTTTTATATATGTGTATACACATACATACATACATACATACCAGCTGTTACTTATATTTAAGCTTGTATCAAATATTCATACTTTATACTATCACATAAATAACAGTATGATATAGGTCAGGGTTCAGTGTCTTTTGGTGCATTGGTTTCAAATGGAATTGGAAAGGAATTCTATGCAATAAGAAAAGATGGATAGAGTATTTATCATATATCTAATAATTTAATCTCAATTGCCCTGCATTTATTATATAACAGCACACCCAAATATTGAGGATATATTTTATTGGGATTGTACTAATCTTTAATGGTTTCATTACTGATAGGAAAACTCTGATAGTTTCTGATCTAGTTTCAATCATTATAAAACTCAAACCTTCCCTTTTCACAGATATTTAATAAATATTTTATTATATGTTGGCAAATCTGGTTAATTTTGGAAGACTTGATAATTAGAAAAGGACACTAGATAATGCTTATAAAACAAAATTATATAAAAAAAAACATTCTGACTGAAATGAGTCATGTAAAATTTATTTAACCTATAAAAGCAATCCTCTAAGCTGATAAACCAATTCGTATTTCTACAATCATTAATTAATATTGAGTAAATAAATTTGCAGACTAAGAAAAAAAGTATGTTATTTCTTTTTTGGGGGGATAAAAAAGTACAGTGATGCATATTTCTCATTAATTTTACCAATTCAAGAGGAAGTGTCAATTTTCATTTTGTCTGACATTTAAAATACAAGAACAGTTTTGCACTTAATCTATCAAGTTTGATGTTTTTAAACGGCCATTGATCTTTCCTATTATCTTGTAGCCGGGCTGTGTGAATACAACTGAAATAGATATCAAGAAAGCATGTAGAATGAATCGACATTCAAAAATGTCACGGGTATGTATTTCTCCAAACAAAGATAAGACCTTGAATAATTATCTGAAAATTAAAAAAACTCGTCTGTGCATGCATACTTCAGAACATTTATTATTTCAATGAATAATTCTGAACATTTACCTGTATGTTTTAAAAAAAAGAAATTCCTGTAGAATTAATATAATATCATTGGATTTCCACTTTGCAAAGAACTTTCATTTGTGGAAGTTATTTAGAAAATCCTAAGTCAAGACAAAAGTGTAACAAAATATGTTCTCTGATAGTCCTGATTTTAAAATTATATATATTTTATATTTATTTCTATATAAATATATATAGATTTCAATTACTTGAGCACCAAATCCATCCATAAGTATTCTCAAAGCGACTCTAACTTACATACATTTATATTATGTAATTTTGTAATGTTTTATTTATCAGCCAAATTATGCAGTACCAGGGGGGAGAATTAGTCCTAGTGTTTCTGAAGCAGAACTTAATAATTCTGCAGAACAAATAAAAAATGATGTAAGTGTTAAACTTTTCATTGTATTAATATTATTATTGGGTATTACAAAATATTTTCCACTCCATTATGTTTCATTTAACTTTATTACAATTATTTACCCATTGCAAAATATGACTCGCATTCAATCAATTAAAAGAAAGTTCCAAGAAATATTGTTTTTGGCAGATATTTAGATCAGTTGGCTCCATTATTCCTCTGGTCTTCCTAATTACACTTTTGACCCAGTCAGCCATTAAACACTAATTAAAGCAAAGACTGGACAATCTTGTTCAGTCTGCTTTCCATTAGATGATCAAGGTTAATCAAAGGATTCTTAAGACCTGGAGATCTTTCTACTGATTGAACCACATTGATATTGACTATGTAACTTTCCTGTAGAACAGACAGAAATATAGGAGAAATGACCTTTATGATAACATTTAAAATCAAGTATTTGTTCATTTCTTCAGATTTATGCGCTTCGGAGCAAATTAGAAAAAAGAAGAGTTAAAATATCGAAAGTAACTGAAAGGTAAGTAAAGGCAAAGCTTGAAACCATGGACTAATATTAGTTGGTTACATACTCTCTAAATAGAATTCTTGGAAATATTTGATACTATATAACTTAACATGGCTGCATTCAATGAATAAACTGTAAACCTGATTAGAAAATAAACATCTTTATGTAATATCTAAAGCTGCCTAGTCAACACTCTTGGCCATCGATTTTTAGTAGTTTAGCGCACCACCACCATTACTTTAAAGGGCAACAATAACATACATAATCGAAACTTAAACAATCTGTACGGCGGTGTCTCAAAACTTCAAACATGCATAACTTTGCACAGAAAAAAGTAATCAATATGTTCCTTTTCCATTTTCAATGGATCTTTAAATTGGTTATTCTCTGGTGTTTATTATGTCAAAATACAAAACACTTTAATTAAAACATGTTTTCGTTTATATAATTTAAATGGAAAACAAATCCCGAGTAAAAGTTCCTACATTAAAACTATTTATATTACAGTTTTATAGCATACTACCAGCAATATGCAGAATATGATGCCTTTATAACTAATCCAGATCCAGCTAATCCCTGGATTTCAGATAATCCAGAGTTTTGGGAACAAGAACGATCACTGTAAGTATTTTCAGATAATATACACCAAAAAGTACACCTGTAAAGTCTATAATGGAATTCAATAATCATTGATCATTGACGATCTCCTCTCAAGGGGCTAACAAGATTTGTGAATTTTTTGGTGATATATACAAGATATCTAATAATATAAGAACTACTTTTATAAAAGATCAAGAAAAAAAGCTGAAATAATTTCAAGTCAAAATCACCTGTAAAATAAAATTTAACTTTATTCACAACACAATCACCATTAAAAAAACCCATTTAACTTTATTCATTAATATATATTTTATTGCAAACAATTTACAAAGAGAGTAGGGCAATTTATACAAATATTATACTTTGATGGCAAAACAAACATTTAACAGACACTAGATACAGCCATATACAATAGGTAATTATCTATCATCTATTTATAGTACTTACACAGTTTTACATGATACTTACAATTACATGAAACATAAGCATTATGTATTTAATATCAATTATACAATGATATATAACAGTGTATTGTGTAAATTTGTATTAATCAGTTTCACATACATTAATTAAAGCCCCAACATGAAAGATAACAGGTTAAACATGACCATGAGAAATCTTTTTGGTCCAGAATTATGCAGATTGATCAACTGTATAGACAAATATAGTACATGTAATGATAATTGTGCTATCTTTTTTTCGTACAAAGCAGCTCAGTTTTTATGAGAGGCTCCTTACACTCAGATGTGCTTAATTACATTTAAAGGGAACAGGTCTTTAAATTTTAAAATATATTTGAACAAAGTGAATTGTTGCACCTTTAATTTTGTAATTTGCAAGTCCTTAGCATAATTACATAATGTCATAAGCTCATAAATGATTTAGTTGTACTATGCAATAATCAGTCATGTTTACATATATTTTCTAGGAATGCTAGAGATATACCACAACGTCGAGTTAAACTTTGGGCTTTCTGTGTAGAAGAATTATTACGGGATGCAGCTGGAAGGGATCATTTTGGAAAATTTTTAGATAAAGAATTTAGTGGGGAAAATTTAAAGTAAGTTTCTTAGAATAAACACTGGGATTGGCAAATTGCCTTCTCTGAAACAGATTATTAATTTTCTCTTTTCCAAGATCACAAGGTAAGGATTTCAATAGAATGGATCAGTAATAAATGGACTTGAAGCAGATGAGATTCAGCATTTACACTTAAAGATGGGTTCCCGGCAAAGTATTTATAGGGTGGTTATTGCCAATAAAAGTATGGCAATTTTGGTATATACATGTACATGTATGTGGAAAGTAGAGATATCCAATCTTACTAGAAAAATATTGGATTCACGGAAAAACACTCATTGAGCGTATACAGGACAAAAATGTAAGGGTTCCCCTAATCGACAGCCGGACGAGTAGGGCTATACCCAGGCGTGACGTCGAAGGCTGCACGAGCACATTGGGCGCTTTGTGTACATGTTGATAAACTCTATAAAGAGTTAGACCTACAACACTTTCTGAGATAAAAATCTCGGAAAAAGATGCAGGCAGTGGATAATCCGAGAATTTAATTAGGATTCGATATTTGTAATAAACAGTCAGCGATTACAGACAACAATGTCTTGTGTATGCAATGAATTCTCACCCGTCTTCGCCCGCGGTTGCCATAGGAACGGAGAAGGGTAATCCCCTGATGCAAACATGGCCTCTTTTGATTGATTTTCATAGCGGGACATACTTGGCAATTACAGTGTTTCGAGAAGGATTTGAAGCAAAATTATGATAAATTAATTAGTTTGAATATGTTTTTAGTCCTAATATATCATGAAATCACCCAGTTTGTACCCGGGAAACCAACTTTAATCCATTAGATTAGTATTTAAAATTTACAATGAAGATACACACAATCTGCCATTTATAGATTTCAGAAATTGACAGGCAAGTCATGATTTTGTAGAAATGCACGTGCCGATAATGTAATCTGTAGTTGAAGATGTTTAAAACTCTTGAGTGAGACCTTGCATAATATATTGATACTAGCTGTTTACTGGGCGTGTCACGGGGGAGAGCCCAACAACAATTCCTTATATGAATTTCTACAAACCAGAAGTAGTATAGATTAGGAATTGCAACTCTACCAGGCCTTTGTAACTCTCTGATTCGAGCGACACTCCCATGTTCCCTTAATTTCATTCTTCTTGACAGACCCAGTGAATTTCATTCCCCGAGACAGAGCCAGTGTAGCTGCCAACTGTAAACAAACGATAGTCATATATATGGATAACATTCTGAATAACACCATAACACAGCATCAATATATTAATGCCTCCATCTCTACCTTTAAACCACACAGAATTTGGAGTCTTGCAATGAAAAGTATACCATTGTCAAATAAATGCACTCCCAACATTTCTAGAATATGCAATAACATTTTCATTGAAGCTTTCTTTGTATTAACAGTGAGACCTTGCATAATATATTGATACTAGCTGTTTACTGGGCGTGTCACGGGGGAGAGCCCAACAACAATTCCTTATATGAATTTCTACAAACCAGAAGTAGTATAGATTAGGAATTGCAACTCTACCAGGCCTTTGTAACTCTCTGATTCGAGCGACACTCCCATGTTCCCTTAATTTCATTCTTCTTGACAGACCCAGTGAATTTCATTCCCCGAGACAGAGCCAGTGTAGCTGCCAACTGTAAACAAACGATAGTCATATATATGGATAACATTCTGAATAACACCATAACACAGCATCAATATATTAATGCCTCCATCTCTACCTTTAAACCACACAGAATTTGAAGTCTTGCAATGAAAAGTATACCATTGTCAAAATAATGCACTCCCAACATTTCTAGAATATGCAATAACATTTTCATTGAAGCTTTCTTTGTATTAACATTTCAGTCCTATATAAAAAAAATCATTTTTCAGATTTTGGTTAGCGTGTCAAGAGTTAAAAGGCCTTCCAATGAGCGATGTACATCAAAAGGTCCATGAAATATTTAGGTAAGATTGATAATTGCTGTTAAATATGAATAAATCTTACAGGGATTTAACAATCATGCTTTCTATGTAGGACATTGCAATTTTGTCGTCTTCGAGTGACTACCAATTCTCACCACCACTGTAATCAAATTATAATCAAGTCACAGAAATCATACATACATATTATACTAACTAGCCATACATTCATTTATACCCATTTTCTGAATATCGCTAGTTCTACATTTCTAGAAGCTAGGTTGACTGAAATTTGGGAGTATAGAAGAACTTAATAAGGCCACGGTTAATTAATTGTCTGTTGCTTATGACCCGTCTGCATGTCTATTTACATCCATTGTAATTACACACTTCCTCAATTATTAGGTCAAATATTTATCGATAAACAGACACTGTAGGTGATAGGTAAACCAGACAGGAATGTGAAAAAGTATTCAAAGTCCATCTGTCTTTCAAACCATGGGATTGAAGCTACGACATTGTTTTCTCTAACCGCATACATACTTCATAAGGCACTTAAATTTCTGATAAAATATTTTATTTACCTGACAGACCGTCCACTGGCATTGGCTTTACCATATTTTTATTAATTACAACACTCTATAAACACAGTTTCGAAAGAAAACAATCACACTAATAATGTAAATGGTTTGAAAAAGATTGAGAAAATAATAAAAGTATTTATTTATCCTTATGCCATATGCTGATGGGGGGTCAAAGTTAACTTAAAAGCATATCACTAATCACAAAATACAACGAAATCAACCCTTTTCACCCAGCATATTTTAATGTTGGAAATTGGATTTAAGTAATTCGAATTAAGATACAAATGTAACCTTCAATATGTGACGCTGGTTGTTAGCAGGCGTAACCAGCTGTAAGTCTTTAACAGACAAAGAGTGTGATAATCAACATAATATGTCACATTAACAATGTATAATGTCACGAGTACAATGATTTTAAGTGAATTCTGTTTAGCTGTAGTACATGTAGGTCACAAAAAATGAAGGGACTATAAAAATGAGTTTGTTTAATTGGCTGTCACACTTCTTTCACTTGGACTAGAATGGTCAAACTTGGTGCCTTGACTGAGACTGAGTTTAACAATGAATATTTTTTACTTAGGCAAAGTATTTGGTGATAAAGAATTTGATTGCCAGATGTATTATGAAATGATAAATATGCAAGTAATTATGAATGTCATGTATATATTTTGGGATTGAGGTGGGGACATGCTCATTGTTGACATTATTGAAATGTAATAATGTAGGTAATTCAAGTGACTAAAGGGAAACAACTCTATTTTGTTTTCTTATTTTTCAGTGAATTTCTTGCCCCTGGTGCACATAATCCTGTAAATGTTGATTGTCAAATAATGGAATTAGTTCGTAAACGAGTAGAAAATAACCCAACCCGTTTTTGTTTTGATGAAGCACAGGTAAGGAATAATCATTGTAATATTTCAACATCTCTGCATCTGGATCCAGAATAAACCCAGACTATCAGGGAAGAACGTTTCCTGATTTTTCAAGCCCAGCTCTGAATTGTCAGGGGTCATGCAGAATGTGTGTCTAATCTTCGGGATATGACTAAAAGCAGATGTCCCATGATTAAATAGGTGGTAGATAGAACACCACTTGTCAGTTAGAATACAAAGTTCTCCTTGTATTAGACACATAACCATAGAAATATGTATTAATGTTAGTTTCAAAATTCAAGACATTACTGTAAACTTATTCCATTCTTTATAATAAGATTCCTTGGAAAGTTGTAGATGCATTAATGATGATGGAGAACTGTATATATTTCAGGACCATATATTTAAATTAATGAAATGTGACAGTTACAGTCGGTATTTACGGAGTGATATGTATAAAGAATATTTAAGTGGAACACGAAAGAAAGTAAGATTATTACCAGTTATACCCATGACCTGGACTCATTTTAAAAATTGATATTTACAGCTTAGTGTATTTGTTATTTCAAATTGATATTTACAGCTTGGTGTATTTGTTACTTCTTTTTGTATTCCCATCTTCTGTATTTAATATTAAGTGTGTTTTTTTCTGTCTCTTATTTTACAGCCTATTTATTGTTACTGTTGTTTTTTTTATTTTTTATTTTTTGCATTTGTTCAATAAAAGCCCTAATTTTTGAAAATTTTGCCAGTTGTGACAAAAAGGCAATGAAATTGAACTGTTAACTCTGTATTCTTATTTTGTTTAATTCACAGCTTTTAAAACTGCTATGTCTCTATTAATATTTAGTAATATCTGAATCAAAAATCAGAATCTGTCAGTAGCAGTTTGAAAATGTCTGCAAGACCAGGGCTTGTATAAGCCTGAGCTGGACCAGTTTACACAGTGCATGTTTCTATTTCTGTATTGCATGTTGATAGATTTTAATAGAAAAATGAAATGCAAATCATTTCAAAATACGAATCACACATAGAGCGTAAATGAAATGTATATTTGATGTTTATTTATACGATTTATTGTATTCAATATATCTGTGATAATTTGACAGAACAATAGATGATGCACATTGCATATTTCACCAGGACATATATTGTTGTATTAGAAGATTATATTTTTTCCCAGACTTGTATCATGTATATACATGTATATATAATACTTTATTTATTTCAAAAACTTTATGTTGAGTTTTTCTAAGACTGAATTAAATGCATGAAGCCCAATAAATTATTAAGAAGAATAATGAATAATTCAACCTAAATATGATTTAGCCTGTTAATGTTGACAGACAGACTTTTGAATATGTACAACATGACCTCTATATAGTAGATGGCCCACTTTTTGTCTGTGCTCAACCTGCCCTCTGCGGATCATAGACAGTGGATTTTGTTTTTATCCTGTCTTTTGGATTTGATCGTCGTACAGTGATGTACAGAACATGGGGCATGTAGAATGTGGGCAGACTGCAGATTACTGGTCCTCTAATCACTGACAAGGCCCTTATTTTTTGTTAATATTGCCCACAATATTGCAAAAAGGGAATGACAAGATATGTTATGAATATGCATATTCAACACATTATATCTAAGATTTTAATTATTTCATAGAGAGATATGGATGATTGAAATATTGATAAAAGTGGTCTTGTAAATCCCCGCCAAGAGCTGTTTTTGGTCAGTAGTGCAAAAAGTATTTTAACAAGTAAACAGTAAGGAATGATTGTCAGTGATTAGCCAGATCGTTTAAATTTCAATCGTTCATAATTTTTTCATATTTTTTATGAAATCAGTTACATTTTGGATATAATGTGTAAAATATGCATATCTGAAACATATATTTCCTTCTCGGTCACTTTTTGCAATACTTTGGACTTCAGTGAACAAAGAAATGCTGTTGTAGGTGATTAGCAGTACCACAGTTTATAGTTGGAAATATTTGATAATCTTAAAATGTTATAATGCTGCTTTTCTTTCACTAGTCCCTTATTTATTTTTGTTTTGTTAATTTTTTGTTTGTTACGGGCACAATACCATTAATAGTATTAATTTAATTTCTTTTGAATGTATTTTGTGCTATTATTTGCATGTATATCTTTTGTACAGTGTGACTGACTGTGATGCAATTATTAATATATTTTGTATAAAAGGATGTATAAATTATATAGGTATATATATATATGTATATACTGTGTACATATAACAAAGTTTTCCTTTTCTTTTAATGTGACAGTGCCAGAAACATCACAATGAAAGTTATGGGAAACAAAATTAAATGAATATTTTTTGTGTAACTATATATAAATGTATATATACCATACATAAAGTACATATTGTATCTACATATGCTAAATTTAGACATGGTTTGTAATGTATCATAAAAATACTGGTAAAACTACATATATTATAAAAGTTTTCTCAAGAAAATTTCATTTAATAACATACATGATCAACCGACTGCACTTCTATACCACAACCTGCTTCACACATTTAATTTATAAGAATTGTTTTGTATACAAAAAATTACGGTAGTTAAATAGCTATGATGATTGTATGCTTAACAAACAAGTTTTTGAATTTATTTCTGTCAGTTTGTCACTTACATAGGTTGCAAACAGTGTTATCTGTTAATGGAATTACAGTGACAGATAACCATTATCAGCCTTACCTAACAATTACCTATAGCCCGTTTACCTATGCATAATAATTAATACCTAGGAATAATGCCTATGGATAAGGTCTGCAAAAATGGATTTCTATTTAACTAGGGATAATACCTATTTACCTATGGGTAGTGTATATTCATGATACCTATTTACCTATTGCCTATTTAGCTATGGTTCACTTAATACCTCTAGATAATTCCAGTAATTAATGGATAATACCTATTTGCCTATGGACAATACATATTTACCTACAGATAATACCAATTTACCCATGAATATATTATTATTTCACACAGTTTTCTTGTAAAAGGTTTTATTTTATCTATTATCTCCTAATTAAAATTTAAACGATTTACAGAGATTGTTTCAAAATTTATTTTAAACAGAATAAAAAGTTTGTTAATATTGCTGCCTGATTATTGACACAGATGGCATGACTGTGTGTTAGTGATTTAACAGCTGGGTCGTCTTGCCTTAATTAGTTTTATTCCAAAATATCAAATCAGTTTTACTCCCAAACATTTAGTACCTCCAAGGTAATAACATTTTGTTTCATATAATTAATATCTGAAAGAAAGATGAAATCTTTGTTTAAATATTCTTGCATTTCTTTTATTTACTTGTTTTATATTTCATTGTTATGTATTTTATTTTAACTTGTTTTTATTTTGCATGGAAAATCAAAATAAATTTTTTTGACATATATATGTTGTGATTTTTTATTTGAAATTTGCCCCTCTCATGTTTTTTTTCTAATCAATTATCTAATTTTTCTTATCGTTTATTTGTTGTAGCTAAATGTTTTGGCAGTATTTATTTTAAATGCAGCATTTATTTCAAATAGAATTGAGGGAGGAGAAATCTAGTGCATTTGACTCCTAATACTACCCTAAAGTACCATATTTTTATTTTCATGAATAATACCGACATCACCATGGAGCATCTCAATGAAAAAGTTCTGGATTGATATCATTTTATTTTTTTCAAGATTTATATCAAGCAGATAAAAATCTTTGGAGGAAAAACAGCGAAAACCTTTTCGGATTGCAGAACACATCTACAAGATACCCTAACAAAAATTTGTCCTGAACTAATGGATGTCCTAAGTAAAAATATATTCGCAAATTTGAATAATTACTGCAATAACAATTGTAACATTTTGTGGGAAGGAGGCAGAAAAAAGGAATATTTACATGTGGTATACTGAATTCTCTCCTTTCTGAGATTTTTATGACTACTTTCTGCCTTATCTGAACTCGAGATTACTGCATCCTAGATTTTTTATGAATATTTTGATGTTTTTGATACTTGTATTTAAATATGTTCATGTTTTTCATTGACTAATGAAAACTCTAAATGTAATATTTTCTCATCCTTTTTGTTATTTCTCATGCACAATTACTTTGCAATTATTTTGTCTGCTGTGCAAAAGGCTAAGCTCAGTGTGTTCGAAAAAAAAAAAAATGATTTCCAATAGCTGTATATAAATCAGAGACGCATTGATTAAAAAAAAAATTAGATATCAGACTAAAACTAGGATTAAGAACTACATGAACTTGTTTCCTTCAGTTTCCATTTATCAATCTTGATATGAATATTAGAATATAGACTTCACATTTTTATACGCCCACATATACGCCCACATTTTCATGTGGACGTATTATGTCGTCGCCCCTGTCCGTCCGGACGTCCGTCCGTCCGTCCGGACGTCCGTCCGTCCGTCCGGACGTCCGTCCGTCCACAATTTGTTTGTGGACTCTCTACAGGTCACAATTCTTATCCGATTTTGACGAAACTTGAAATATAGGTTTATCCCCAAAAGATCTCGGCTGCTTTCGATATTGGCATGTATCGGATCAAAACTTCATGGATTATGGCCCCTGATTGTACGAAAAATCACGTTTTTAGCTTGTGGACCCTATAGAGGTCACAATTTTGAACCGATTTTGATGAAACTTGACATGCATGTTTGTAACCCAAAGATCTTGGTTCCTTTCGATATTTGCGGCTATCGGAATGTAATTTCCTGGATTATGGCCCCTGATTGTCCGAAAAATCACCCTTTTTAGCTTGTGGTCCCTCTGGAGGTCACAATTATTATTCGATTTAAAAAACCGTTTGATTATATCACCGTTACACCCTAAGGAAGGTTGAGTTTGAATTTCGGGAAAATCGGACCAAAATTGACAGACAAAATGGCCGCCGTTTGTACGCGAATACTGTTAAAAAATGGTATATCAAGGTTGTTGATCCTGTGGAGGTCACAATTTTGATTCGATTTTGATGAAACTTGAAATTCATGGTTATAACCCAAAGATCTTGCTTCTTTTCGATATTTGCGCATATCCGATCGTAACTTCCTGAATTATGGCCCCTGATTATACGCAAAATCGCCTTTTTTTTAGCTTGGAAGTCACAATTATTATCTGATTTAAAAAAACGTTTGATTATATTACCGTTACACCGTAAGGAAGGTTGAGTTCGAATTTCGGGAAAATCAGACCAAAATTGCTATACAAAATGGCCGCCGTTTGTACACGAATACTGTTAAAAAATGGTATATCAAGGTTGTGGACCCTGTAAAGGTCACAATTTTAATTTGATTTTGATGAAACTTGAAATTCATGGTTATAACCCAAAGATCTTGGTTTTTTTCGATATTTGCACATATCGGATCGTAACTTCCTGAATTATGGCCCCTGGTTATACGCAAAATCCCCCTTTCTTTAGCTTGTGGTCCCTCTGGAGGTCACAATTATTATCCAATTTAAAAAAACGTTTTAATTATATCACCGTTACACTGTAAGGAAGGTTGAGTTTGAATTTCGGGAAAATCGGACCAAAATTGACAGACAAAATGGCCGCTGTTTGTACGCGAATACTGTTAAAAAAATGGTATATCATGGTTGTGGACCCTGTATAGGTCACAATTTAAATTCGATTTTGATTAGGAAGGTTGAGTTCTAATTTCGTGAAAATCATACAAAAATTGCCGGACGAAATGGTCGCCGTTTGTACGCGAATAATGTAAAAATATGGTATATCATGGTTGTGGACTCAATATAGGTCACAATTCTTATCCGATTTTGATGAAAAGTCACATTTCTAGGTTGTGTACCGTCACACCATAATCATTGTCGGTTTCGAATTTCATTAATATCAGACTGGAACTGACCAACTAAATGGCTGCTCCCAATACAGTATGAAATACAGGACTTAAAGATGCAAGAAAAATCACTTTCGGTATTGCTTGTTCTCTGTCCATCTCTCGAAAATGTGGGCGTATCCTGCCTGGCAGTGCCAGCCTATCTTTTTTAAAAATATGATATATAAACAACTTGGAATTACAAATGCAATATTGGAATTATCTGCTATTAAATTGCAATTTTGGCTCTTCAAACATGTATAATTTGACTATTACGGTAATGAAATCATACAGACAAGATAAGTAATTATTTAGTACGTTATATAGATTCTAGATAAGTAATAGTTAGTTTATCCAATAGTTCCAGATGCATATCTATCTATTCCTTCCTTTCCTTACAGCAAACAAGATCCATTATTCCCAAGTTGCCAAGTTTATCCATCGGCGGAACATGATGCACTGATTTGCACTCTTTCCTGCTTGCACCTCAACATTTACTCGCCTTCATCTGATGGATTCATCTTTAATATTTACCTGCTTCATTGGCCAATCAGATGCACTCTTCCTATCTTTGCAGCGTCTATGTCACCAGCGATTTGTGTGGATGTTTCTCATTTATTGACACTAATTCTGTGGCTTCATATCGCTTCAGACTTTTCACTATCTGGGCATGTTTTCTTTTCTTACACTTCAATGTTTTAGTTTTTGCTTATTTTAATCTGTATGTATCTAACAAGTTAAAAAAAACACGCTAGAATGCTGACTAACTATGTTGCTTCTTTGCTGATTTCAGAGTAAAAAAAGACTTGAAATAAGAAAAGTGGTTCAACAACTGTGAATTCACTGTGTCCTGGGTGTTTTTGTTTTTTTCTTTTGCCGTGGTAGGCAAAATAAAAAGTGATTTTACATAGGAAAGACATGTTTTAGTGTTGTTCACAATAATTGGTTTGTGAATTAAAATATAATTTCAATTTACTCACAGCCGTTGTGATGATTGATAAAGTGCACAGATAAAACTTATGCAGAAGAAATGTGATAATTTTGTGCTGGTATCAAGGAATGTGGCGTGTTCGTGTGAAGGTGCACTTAAAGATATTTGTGTAAATGTTACAAGATTCTGAGAATCAGAACGAGAAATTGGTACATTTAAAGAGATGATATCCAGTGAACCAAACAGTCATGTTTTTATATATATATATATATATATAAATATATAAAAAAAATCATGTTTCATGAACATTGATCGCAAACATTCTGATTGCATTTTTTCGTCATACCAATAAGCTGGTCTATTGTGCTTATTGCTGTGATAAAAGGAGGTAGTTGTTTTATTGAGATTACCAATTCAAGCTAAAATTGTATGCTTCACCTTAGTGATTAACAGTAGTACCAAGAACTATTTCAAGGGAAATAAGTCCAATGATAAACCTAGGATAAAAGATACAAGTATTTAACAATCCAGTTACGTGCCAAATTTATTTTTCAATGTTATGTGTAAGGTCTCTGTTAAGCCCTATTTTGTTAATGTGTAGAATGTATGAAAGATTACAGAATTAACACTATAATTATTATGTGTTGATTTTTTTTGTAAAGAAATATTAGTGTAGTTATTTAACAGCTCTATGATAATTTAGTTGTACATGATAGATGAAGAAACTTGTTTTTGTTTGTAGAAATAGAATTCATAGTCATAGCATGATGCATAACTAAATATTTTATAGTCATTTTTCTGCCTTTATAAACATTTATAGGATATGTTTGATCATCAAGAATTCAAACCTAGATCTCGAAAAAAGATTCAAGTTACAAATGAATCCTGGCTATTATACTCTGTTATTGACACGAGAATGAATGCCATTTTGAACCAATACCTCCAGATGAATTCTAAAATTCATGTATTTAGATTTGGATTTTAAAACCTTCAGGAAACTAAAATGATTCTGAATTAAGAAAGAACCTTCATTTGGATTTGTGACAATCAAACACGCCAAATATGGATTAACATTATTTTACAGAACGGGGAGTCAGGGTTTTTGAACCAATATGGGGAAATTATAGTATGTATGTATATATGTAACCTTTAGGGATGGGAAGTTTTAAAATATAACAGAATTTCATGAAAATTATGAAAAAAATATTTTAGTTTCAAAGGGAGTTCTGAGATGCCAGGAATGATGCAATAAATTGAAGGGGAGAGGTGGGAGTATATCACCAGCTTCAATTGAAGTGGTTATTTCATGCATGGAACTGAAATATGGGAAGTTATAATTTTTTTTTTAGGTCTATTTCGGTACATATTATTGTTTCCTTGGGGAATATAATTGATTCTTTGTCAAAATAAGACTAATACCTTTCAAAATGTAATTAAATTGACCATTTAAAATGTCTTTGGCAGTGGCATCTGGCGTTAGAGTCTTGGTTTGCTGAACTCGTTTTCAGACTGTAACCCATTCAGAAAAATACATGTATAAATTTAAATAATATTTCTGGATTCATGTTGCCAAGATCCATTATTAAAGGAAGTTACACCATTTAAAGGTTTAAAGGACAGCAGTGAAAGCCACATAGCTGCACTACAAGTCTTGATTATTCATTACTGTTAAAATATTAAATTTAGCATCCTGTCAATTTAAGTTTATAAGAGTCTAAAAATTGAATTTAATCCTTGAATGGATTTGTAATAATAACATTGCCAGTAAACAGGGAGATTGTGAGATGTTAATTATCTTAAAGTGATGTTTGTAGTGTATATTTCTTTATTATTATTTATTAATTTAGTTTTCAAGTATAAATTAGGTGTATATGAGAGTGTATAATACATGTACAAATGTAGAATATACAATGAACAGGGTTTTTAAGTTATGGAAGAATAATTGGCTCTTTATTTCCTGTTCTTATTTGGTATAATAACAACTTGAAAGATTGAGTCGATTTGTCTTCCATAATATTTTAAGTGCTGATACTTTTATAACAGTATTACCACTACTGTGTTAGTTAATAAGTCATTGGTAGTTTTATCACAAAGCCAACAGCTGTTGTAATCATTATATTGAATATGTTTGGATTTGATATGAATTTGATAATAATCATAGAAATTGTATCAGTATGCCTCAATATTTTATGTATGGTTTGTTGAAATTGTTTAGTAATGATGAAATATACTGAGTGCCATAGAAAATGCACAACTAATTTGTTGTATAACAAAATGATCCTGTAAACATATCTTATTTATTTTGCTTCTTATTGTGAACAATATTCAAATGGGAACACATCAATAACAACACATTTGTACACTTATGGATGTTTAACCTGTAATCAACAGTACAAAGAGAGGGGGGTCAAAACCAAAAGTATGACAAAGATGGTTAATTGTGCTGCACAGCGTGCCTAAGAGCCATTGGAGGACACACGTGCTACTGACAATTAACCATCTTTGTCATACTTTTGGTTTTGACCCCTCTGACTTTGTACCGTTGATTACAGATTAAACATCCATCCATAAGTGTACAAATTTGTTGTTATTGATGTGTTCCCATTTGAAAATTGTTCACAATAAGAAGCAAAATAATTAATATATGTTTACAGGACTATTTTGTTATACGAAAAACTAAGTGATGCGTTGTTTTCTATGGCGCTCAGTATATAATGAATTGAGATCCAACAACATTATTTCTGGAGGACAGTTCACAAATAGAATATAGGTAACTTAATGCCATTTTTTTTAAAGAAGCTAAATCTCTTTGATTGAGACAAAAAAGAGTATTTCATTTCGATTAGTAATAGGACAAGTTCTATACAGTTAAGTTTCGAAAGATTACCAAAGTCAGCTTGTTTACTAGTTTTAGTTCATTTCTGTCAGATACAATCTGCCATCAACAATTGCTTGTTGACACTCTATAACACAGTCTTTACTGAGTTACCACAGGAATGATTTTTTGTAGACTTGAATAGATATGGTGTTGTTAGATCCCAAATTGATAACTATATACTGTACGGTTTCATGTAGCCTACATTGATATAGATTTCACATTTCTCTAACTTCAAAGACGTGGACCAATAATACATTCATTTTATTTTTGCAATAACATAAAGCTCAATATGTGAAAAATTCATTATATTATTGTTTCATATATATGTATCTTGTAATTATCAACTGATAATACATTTTTTATTCTTTAAATAATGTATGTATAAGATATTTCTCGACTAAACCCCTCTTAATACAGGTTGTTTTAAGGAGTAATTATGTTATGTTATCATAAATAACTTAAAGATACATTATGTAAGATTTAGATAAAGAGCTGTCAGATCTTGCTATAATTGTTCAAAAATAGAAAATGGAAATTGTCAGTCAAATTACTTTATTCTGAACGAAGTTTGAAGTTTTGATAAGATAGTCTCAATTGGCAAGTACGATTTCCATGATAATAAACAAAGTTTTGGTTATCCATTTTAACATTGAATTTTTAAATTGCAAGATTGTTCTAATGCATTCAATATCTAAGCCATTTTAGAGACTTGATTACAGGCTTGTCTAAATAATAATTTATATATCATTTGAAGCCAGAAAAAGAATTGTGGTGGGCAGATTTAGCGCTTGCATAATGCATCTTCAATGAGTAAGAAAATGGGACTGTATAATGGTTTACTTCAAGGTGTCTTACGACATTAACCTCTGAAAGGTGTTGAAATACCTTTGGGTTTTGTAATGACTTCCATAGGTGAACACATTAAGAGGAAATACTTTAGAATCCTTGGGAGGCATCAAATTTAACTTCAACTTAATTACATAAAGTACATGAAAAACGTGATTAAATTTTCCAAATATTTTGAAGTAAAGTATGGTTGCGGTATGTTTCTGAATGGATGGAAATTGAATCGTTGAACTAATAGGACATTACCTTTACAGTTCTAAGAAAAATGGTTTTCCACTGTTAACCCATATGTTAATGCAATACATCGATTATCCTCAAGAACTCTGAAAAGGCTCCTAGAAGTCTCAGTTGAAAAGTATAGGATATCTGCCTTGAGCTTGTAATATCCCTGTGTATGCTCTTTAAGAATAATACTATTATAGCACATTATTATAATCTCTAGATTCAATAATACCTGTGCCTTACCTTCAAGCCGTGCACTTTTCTACCCAAATAAAAGACACACAATTGAGATAATAACCTCTACCCTTAACTGGCATTATGATGTCAGGTTTTTTAAAATTTATTCATCATATAAAATGTGATGCTATGATGTTTTAAAGAGTTGATGTTGATCAAATATTGCATGGTTTTGAAGGATTAAATTTTCTACGCATTCGCCTTCATGTCTTAAAAGAATGTCAAAGGAAACATGGTGGCCTTTTATATCACATAGCAATTACTTAAACCTGCATTCAAGTTTTGGGAAAAAAAGGTATTATGAAAATTCTCCACACTCTAATGTGTTTAAAAGGCAATTAAGTTTCCCTATTTTCTGAGTACGAGCAGAACAGCTCAGTGTATGCACGCTTTTAAAAAGAAATTGCTCAATTACAATATAGGATTCTTTACAAAATATTTCATAACCCCATGTAATTTTACCTTGAAAGGGTGCTTTGAGGGATACAGTCATCGAAATATATTTTTGAAACTTTTGAATTAATGAAGTGGAAAAATAGCACACTTATAGCAACCTCTGTACTTGGAGTTTGATATAATCTCTAAATAATAGCGTGTTATTGATAATGGCACTGTCTCACCTGGTCAACTGATCTATGGAGGTGATTATTGGGATTCCAAGTGGTGTAGTGGAGGTTATTTATGGTCATATTATTGAAATTATTCACCCATATTAAAATTTATTGGAATATTTTTAAATATTCGAATTCTTTTATTTTACAGATAAAATATAAAACAAGAAATTTGACATTATATATTCGTTACACATTTTATCCTCAAAATTTCGTTTTGAAATCCTCCCGCTGTCTATAAAAAGAATGTTTTATGGCCTCACGAATCTTCCACATGCATCTCCCATCGATTTCGAAAACGCCCCATATCCATGAAGAATCTGTAACGGAGCATGGTCAATGCCAATCGTGAATGAGAGGGGGGACAGTTGTTTCTTTAAATTACCTGGAATATACTTTGTTGAGTCGCTTTTAACAGCTAATTCCGAACTGTCTTTTTAATATTTTAATGCCAAGTTTTGCCGCCCTCTCTCTTTAAAATTATGCATCTGATGAAAATGGCATCCATAACTGAGTGCGCCATTGTATCTCGGATACGCCATTGAATGTACAACCTTGTAATAATTGAATATTAATTTTTTTGTGAAATTGCTTTTCTGGGTTTTGCTGTAAAATATGCCAGACTACTAGGCTTTAGTTTGTTTATATAGTTACACGATAATTGATGTTTAGACTCTTGAAGGTAATTTATTTTATTGTTTATCAAAATTGTATTAGAACACTGTTTTTGGCCGAGGGGTTAGATGGGGTATGGTTAGCGTGCGCACGCTGTATCATACGGCCTGCCATTAAGTCAACTCCCACTGCTAAAGACGCCTACGCGCAAGCGAATTATTGAAATAAAAAAGTTAAACCATGCAAGTCCCAAAATGACCTAGTTTGCGTCGAGTGGACGTTAAACCCCATTTCACTCTCTTTGTTTTTGGCCATGCAATTACATGTTCATTAAATAGTCACGATAATACTTCAATTAGGCAAAAATAGAATTAAAACGTAAATGCTTTGTATAATACATTGTTATATCAAGTCATAATGCTATCAGTTTTATAATTTTCACATATACATACCATTTTCTGATACATGTAATTCAAATTTAGGTGAGTAATAAATTGTCGGCAGTGCTCTCTGGATTCGGGAAACCTGGTCTCCATAACTCTACTCCTGGTTTCCATTTAGCCTCCACACAAGGTGGAAAATGGGAGATTAGTTACTGAAGAGGTATATCAGACAAAAATAATTCAAAAAATATTCAGACAATTCCAAAATGATCCCCTTTCTGAAAAGGTTACTATGTATTCTGAGATTAAAAATGGGCGCGTGCTTGTCTGACTTTCGTGACCAAGTGTGTTGTTTAGGTATTAAAATTGTACAGATGTATATTATGATGTGTCCAAGGACATTTTAGGGGGGGGGGGGGACTTTTACTATAGTATTTCCTAGGTATTAGATAAATAATACCAGGACACGGGTTAGTGTGCAAGAAAATGTTTATCATTTCTCCGACATTTTTTTGTGCTCTTTACATTGTGGTAACCCCAATCTGGATCATTGCAGCTTTAGGATTGCGGACATAACGTCCGATAGTATAGGGCTGGAATGATCCGAGCTTGACACTTATTTGTGTATAATTAATTCTTACATGTAAAAGGATGTAAATAGTTTGTACATATATGATAAACCAATTCCTTGGTGAAAACTGAGTATTATTTGTTTTAACTGTGATCATGCTATAATGTGAAAGCATGAATGAAACTTCATTTTATTGTTAAACATGTATATTTGGTGAGAAAGAGACATTAATTAAAGATCTTATTAAACGTGGATGTAACAAGAGGTCTACAGCCACGAACTGCCAATAAGCTATTATTATTGGATTGTAGAAATACCAAATAAAAATTGTAATTATTCAACTTCGCCTGTGTTCAGGAGACTTTTTTGTTCTATCAAAAGTAACCATGTTGGTTTCAACAGTCCTTAAATCATCGGTCTATGTATTATTGGCCAAGTTATTAACTCCCTACCCCCCCCCCCCCCCCCCGTTAAAATGATGAAATTGGATTTGACGTCCTATTGTTTTGCCCCGACTGGGATAATGAAGACAGGCATTTGCCCTGAGATCGGCGCCACGACCTACTCTTATATCGAATTCCAACTGCCAAGGGGTATCTTACGTGCACGCTAGTGTGTACACGGGGCCTCAGTTTTTCGTGCCATCCGAACGAATCGGCCACCAGGGCAGAGCCACACCCATTTTGCCGTATTTATTATTGATCGTCTTGGTACTTGGCAGAGCCACGCCAGATTTTTCTGTTACCGTATAAGATCATTTAGGGACTTAATGGCACATGTATTCTTTATAGGCTAAGGACAACAACTATTGATTTTGGTGCATTATCCGGCTCCCTTGGCAGTGGCATGCCCACTTTTTATACGCCCACATTTTCATGTGGACGTATATTGTCGTCGCTCCTGTCCGTCCGTCAACAATTTGTTTGTGGATTCTCTACAGGTCACAGTTCTTATCCGATTTTGACGAAACTTCAAATATAGGTTTATCCCCATAAGATCTCGGCTGCTTTCGATATTGGCATGTATCGGATCGAAACTTCATGGATTAATGGTCCCTGATTTTACGAAAAATCATGTTTTTAGCTTGTGGACCCTATAGAGGTCACAATTTTGAACCGATTTGGATGAAACTTGACATGCTTGTTTATAACCCAAAGATCTTGGTTTCTTTCGATATTTGCACTCATCGGATCGTAACTTCCTGAATTATGGCCCCCTGATTGTCCGAAAAATCGCCCTTTTTAGTTTGTGATCCCTCTTGAGGTCAAAATTATTGTCGGATTTAAAAAAACTGTTTGATTATATCACCGTTACATGGTAATGAAGGTTGAGTTCAAATTTTGTGAAAATCGGACCAAAATTGACGGACAAAAAGGCCGCCGCTTGTACCCGAAAAGTGTAAAGATATGGTATATAGGTTGTGGAACCTGTAGAGGTCACAATTTTAAATCAATTTTGATGAAACTTGAAATACATGTTTATAACCTAAAGATCTTTGCGCATATGGGATCATAACTTCCTGAATTATGGCCCCTGATTGTATACGAAAAATCGCCTTTATTAGATTGTGGTCCCTCTGGAAGTCAAAATTATTACCCGATTTAAAAAAACGTTTGATTATATCACTGTTACAATGTAATGAATGTTGAGTTCGAATTTCGTGAAAATCGGACCAAAACTGACAGACAAAATCGTCGTCGCTTGTACACGAATACTATAAAAATATGGTATATCAAGTTTGTGGACCCTGTAGAGGTCACAATTTTAATCTGATGTTGATGAAACTTGAAATGCATGTTTATAACCCAAAGATCTTGGTTCCTTTTGATATTCAACGGATAATATCTGATTGTAACTTCCTGAATTATATCCCCTGATTGTACGCAAAATTGACTTTTTTTTAGCTTGTGATCCCTCTAGAGGTCTCAATTATTATCCAATTTTAGAAATGATATTAAATGTTTCGTATACTAAACTTTAGCATGGGGCAGAATTTTATATATACCTATATATACTGTTCCATGTCCAATCCCCAGGAACAGAGTCGTGTCATTTTTATACGCCCATATTGGAAATATGGCTGTATTTTGCCGTCGCCCCGTACGTACGTCTGTGTGTCGTCCACAATTTCTTGTGAACGCTCTAGTAGCTAAAGTTAATATCCGGTTGACTTGAAATTTTTACAGTGTTTAAGGTCATGAGGCGAAGAATCCTATAGATTTTCACCGATTTCCGATAATTACTGCCAGAGTTATGACCCTTGATCACTTTGAAAAATCTTGTGAACGCTCTATAGCGGCTAAAGTTAAAAAAATCCGATTGACTTCAAATTTATACACAGTGTTTAACGTCATGAGACAAAGAATCCTTTTGATTTTCAGCGATATCCGAGTTATGACCCTTGATCACCTTGAAAAATCTTAAGGACGCTTTAGAGGCTAAAGTTAATATCCAGTTGACATTAAATTTATACGCAGTGTTTAAGGTCGTGAGACAAAAAATCCTATTGATTTTCAGCGATTTCCAATAATTACTGCCAGAGTTATTGCCCTTAATCACTTTGAAATATCTTGTGGACGAAGGCCATGAAAGTATTGAAACAGACAATCGAAACAATTCTAACCATTTCTGATAATTACTTAATGAGCTATTACTCGTAATAAGATATTCATGTGTTGTAAACAGAAAAAATATGCGACAACCCTTGTTCACTGCTCAGGTATACCCTGGTATATTATTTTCAAGCACGGCAGCGTTGTAAAATACAATTTAACTAATAATTAAATATACATGCATTGATATAATATACATAAATATTGACAAACTCAAGAACATGCAGAACAATTAGTAATATTTTGATGAAATCATAGCGCACAACTAGTTTCATGACAAGTGGGGGATCACATGGCTAAGTGGGTTAGGCGCTGGCTCGCTAGCCTGGAGGTCGGGTGTTCAATCTCTGCATTGGCCGAGAATTTCATCTCGATTTTCGGGTGTGGTTTCACTGACAAGGACAGCTGCCTAGTCGTTCGGGTGTGACGAGAAACCGAGGTACCGTGTACACATTGGCGTGCACGTAAAAGATCCCTTGGCAGTTTGAATTCAATATAAGAGAAGGCCGTAGCGCCGCTGCCCGGGCAAAAATTTCCCTCATAGCACAATCTATGGCGTATGTCCGTCTTCCATTAGCTCAGGTTAGGTGCAGAAGAGTAGGACGCTAATCCCCATTTCATTTCATTTCATGACAAATGTTACACGAACCAATTTATTTCATTGATTGTTTGACCTATATCGAATCTCGTCATAGTTAAACGCTGTTTTAAACACATCTGGAAAAAACGCCAATATTTCCGGGCGATAATAATGATATTTTGGTTGACTAAATATTCACAAGCGTAAACAGTTGTAGCGTGAAACAAGACTAGTGCATATGATATCAAATAATCAGATAAATAGAAATTTGAAATGTGAAAAAAGTTGCAGTACGATGCGGGTGAACCGTCTAACGAAACACAAGTGAATTTTGTCGAAACGTCGTGTGTATTATGAGACATTTTAGTAGCCCAAGCTTTTTCATCATAGGGAAAAAATCATTTAATTGAGTAAGATAGATAGGCACTTTGGCATTTTCAAAGTATCATTGAAAGGTCTATGGGAATGACATTTCAAATCCATGCGTCGGAACATTGGCTATTTGGTGTATTAATTTCAAAGTTGATAAATACTTTTAAAATACGTCAAAAAATTACAGCCTAGATTAGTCGTTGATAATTCTCAATAGTTTCTCTGGTGCAAAATACCACAAAACTACAATTTCAAGCGATTTAGTTTATCGATACATATTATTTCCATTGAAGCCTACAAGTAAATCAAATGCCAAGGTCACGAATCAAATGCCAAGTTATAGGCCAACCCATCGATACTTTTCGAATCAAATATTATGTAATACACTTGTTTATTTCACCTCTCACGGCTGTCTCACCATGTGCAAACATTGCTACAACGTATGGAACTCTCCCCATTGATATTGCAACCGTTAATTCAGCATGTCAACAGTTTTCAGTTTCGAAGCGTATTTGCTTTCGACGTAAGTACCCGCAGTGGAAATGTGCCGTGCGCGGGCGCAGGCCATTTTAACTAAAATCTATTAAAATTTTAAATTACAATCGATTTTCGTGAAACGCATAAAATTTCATTTTGATTTTAGTAAAAATTTAAGTTTTTGTGAAACAGGGCCCTGACTAAATTGTTGCCAAGGATTGTGGGCTAGGTTAAAGAACTCTGGGAGAGGTTAAGTCTCTACATAGGCACTGTCCGAGGATGATGAAAATTTGGTTCGTGATATTTCCTAGTTTTATTGACAATACATACAATACATTAGATATACATTGTTGGTTTCGTTGTGTTTGGTGTTGGTGGCGCTGATGGTCTTCCCTAGGTGTCGCTTGTGGTATTCTGAAGAAAAAAAGAATAAATTTGAGGCTCTGGGGTTAGACCCCAGGCACTTTCACATCTTGCGACCTTGACGGTAGCCTTAATATTTAGATATGACCACTGATATAACCCACCAAGACGCAAAACAACCATTACGAGCGTATAACAATTTTGCCCGGGCAGTGGCGCTACGGCCCACTCTATCGAATTCCGACTGCCAAGAGATCTTTTACATGCCCGCCAATGTGTACACGTGACTTCGGCTTTTCGTCCCCGAACGAATAGACAACTGCTGTCCTTGTTAGGCCCTCCAGTCTGCATAATAGGTTACTAAATTAGTTCCATGTAATCAAAAATTATCAGAATGTACTAATATTCCTATCGATATTCACATATGCAGGCTTGTACATTGTAAACGTAGCTATATATGTATGTATAAGTAATTATCATTCACTGTCCCAGTTTTTAAGTTTAAAGACCGAAACCTATGCATTGTATAACGTATTAAATGTGTGATGTAGCATCATTTGTTAATACACTGCTCTTGTGTTATGTGAACTGTTTACCGAGATAAGATAATACGCGTGTTGTATTTCCCTGTGTAACGCCTCATTAGTTTACCGTTAACGTTGGGATGTATGTGTGATTTGGTTCATTTATCGTCCGCATCCAACGAATTGATATGGTGACGCGATACGGGGATCAGGTATTATCATGGTCATGGGATATAACTGTAGAATGACAGGCTTAGATAACAATAACTACCTATATAATTTAATTTCTGTCAATAAGCGGTGATACAGGATATATTAGTGACCTACTTAAGGCGTATCATTATAAAAAAAAGTGGTGATAGTTGAAAAAGAAAACAGAAGGAAGAATAATTGAATCCACCATGACACGTCCTAAAGTGATCCAGATATTAAAATATGTTGGGTTGTTTGTTGGTTGTGTAGCTAAATTTACCAGTGGTTCACTATTTGTGTTTAACGCTTATCAAAATGCCATCAAATCTACGTTCAATTATACACAATCAGAAGGTAGGTCTTTGTAATATATAGGACTGGGTGGTCGAGTCATCTAACGCGTGCGTGCGCTTTAGATAACACAGTATTCCATTGAGTCAAGCCACCAACAACAAGCTTGTGCGTGACATTAATTGGGTTGCCTACTAAAGATCCCTATTGTTTATCACCCAATAACACATGTGACACTCATAGGCGTACGGGCTCGATGACAGTTAGGGGGGCAGAACCCGTAATTCCCGAAATATTTTCAGGTTTAGCCTACAGAGAGCGACGCCGGTCTTCCTCGGGAGGTGATGAAGCGGGGCTTAACTTGTATGCCCCCCCCCCTCAAAAGAAAATTTTGGAAAATTTGACGACTGCAAACACGTTTTCCTGCTATTCCAACCCGTGAACAACACAGCTTAAAAGTGGTCTAATATAGCCTAATTAAGGTGGCTGACTCGAATTCCAGTTAATCATTCACAGTCCACGAAGACTGGACCGTTGAGAGAAAAGTTTGAAAATTTTTACTGCCGCAAACGCGTTTTCCTGCTATTCCAGCCTGTGAATAGAGCAACTTCAATTTGGTCCTATATCTACCTGACTGACCGAATTCCAAACAATCAATCAATCGTCGCTGGGTTTGGGGTCTTACCCAATCTGTTTCACAGAGAATTACTTACGAATTATCTCAGTAACAGATGACTGTCCACAACATGTGCGTTGACTGCACGCGGCGGTAGTCATTGGCTCAACGGCTCGTGCAATGTTTACTTAACACCTAACCGCTTCTGGCAAAATGATGCATTTTACTCATTTCAATACCCATTTACACTAAATAGGAAATATTTTTTATCTACAAATACTTCAAACGTCTTTATTTATTTTTCTTTTACCTCAAAAAAATGTTTGAGAATTTAATTTGTCGGAGTAAAAAAGTTAATATGCCGTACTCATTAAGCCCCGTCGATGTCATGCTTATCAGTGATTGTAGCGGCCAAGCGAATATTCACTGCGGGATCAGTTTGGGTCTTACCCTCCGGGAGAAATTGTTGAAAATTTAACCACCGCAAATGTGTTTTCTGCTATTCTAGCCCGTGTAAGCAACTCCAAATGTATCCAATGGTTTTGTAACCGCAATCCTACTCCGAATTCCAACCATCCAACCACACTGTTGCAGCTGCATTCACAAATAACAATTGATACCCGAAAAAAGTCGCATAAGTATAGTGGCGTCAGAGGTTTTTTTTTAATCCACAGTCAACTCAGTACAAATTCGTGGTATTCAATTAAAAGGAAAGTAAAACTAGTGTTATATTAGGGTTACATAACAGTTAGGGAAGCAAAACTAGAAATGCCCGAAAAAATTTCGGGTTTAGACGGTGGCGCCGGTTTTCTTCGAGAGGCGAAGGAGCGGAACTGACCTTGTATGGACCTTCCAAGAAAATTTTGGAATATTTGACGGCCCCAAACGCGTTTTCCTGCTATTCCAGCCCGCAAAATTAGTTATCGGGCACTTTATTTTGCCAACTAGATGAAATAATTTTTTTTTTTACTTTACCCGTCTGCCCGAAAAGTCAGCTTGCCCGAAAGTTAGGGGGGCAGCGGCCCCCCCCCCCCCTGCCCCCTGGCTCGTACGCCTATGATGACACTGACAGTAGATATCGCTTGTGTGATAAATTATATAATTTCCTTAGGAGATATCGCTTTACATGAATTTGATTGGTCAATCAAAAATGAGCCACTTTCTTTTATTTTAAAGAAACCGCTTATTTTAATTAAAGAGGAACCACTTTCTTTTAGTTTAAGGAAAATGTTTTAATTTAATTGACCTTGAAGGAAATAATACTGGGTCAATAGGCAAACTAATGTCAAAAAATGATGTATCACTACTCTGTAAAATAATCGGATTCAGTAAAAGTGAAATCTTTACCAAAGTTTACCTTCAAGTTCCCGGATTACCAACGGCGTTGACCATGACGACGCCTTTGAAGAATGTTTTATCTTGCAGCGTTTTCAAAGTTTGAAGCTGTTTTTCTTTCAAGTTTATCCATTTTTATTTAGAAAAGGACAAGTTTGCACTGAAAATTCTACAAACCCTTCGAACGACGCAATTTTGAGAATTCCTTTCTTAAAGTGGCAAGTTTTCCTAATAAATAAACCGGCGCCGCATCGCAATGTATAGGCGTAGGTACATATCATTTTCTGCCATACAGCCGAGGCTAGATGTAGGTCCCGGAATCTGCCGAGGTTTGCCGAGTAAAGGATGCCGGAGAAGCCCAATGAACTCACAGATGTTTAGAAAAAATTGGAATTCATCCGTTTACATTATTTAAGTGGTTCACCATTACGTCTTGTGTAAAAAAAAACCCAGTTCATGATGAAACCATAATAGTAAAATATACATGTATATCAACAAGTAGACCTATATCTAAAATCCGTCCTTTGTTTCAGTGGAACTCCTATCGTCCGCCTTAAATCTTGGATTAGGGACGGGATTTCTTCCGGGAATGCTGTACGACCGGTTCGGACCATTCTGGACATCTGGTTCAGGGCTTCTGGTGTCTGGTATTGCTTATTTCCTTATATGGAGTACAACTAAATCTGTTGATTTTTATAAAACAAGATCAGGTTTAGTTGCTGTGTATTTTTATTTTGCCGGTAAGTACCACATTATGAATGCGTTATCATTATTTGAAGACCTCGACGTCACAGTGACCAAATGTTTATATATATATATACAGGCACTAATACATTCCAATCTTACAAACTAACCGGAGGGGGGTGGGGCGATTCTTAGTAAGATAAAACAATTAAATACAGAATAATTTGAAACAACGAAGGTGGCAATTGAAAATTTATATATTTTTGACTGCAGCATACTGATACAAAGCTGTTAAAAACAGATGGAAGATTAAGCTCAATTAGGGTTTTGATTTCATGCAAAAGGTGTTATGCATGAAGTGTGTACAACTATCATTCGAAATTTCCACTTCGTAGTTATAGGTTTCCATATTAATTTATGCTATAGCAGGCCCGTAGCTAGCCAAAAATTGTTAGGGGGGCAAAGGCTGCTGGGGGCGCCGACGGGGCTTCTGTGGGTGCCAAGGTACCTACACTTGACGGTCCATAGCGAACTGTACAGTGGAAGGGTCTTCATAGTTAACAGTATTTTAGTTATTACAGAGTCAGCTTCGTAAATATAATATGGTTTATTTACACCGGGAACAGAATATCAACAAATACACAAATAGGCCTACATCTACACTACAGGAACTAGTATATATATATACTGGAACAATTACTACGACAGGAACATATCTAACTATATTGTATCTACCATCGGGGAGTCCATACGCCGGTCTCTGCCGTCTGCTCTCTCTCTGGTTGTCTGTGTTGTCTTCCAACTGTGAGTATACTACTGTATATAAAGCCTCCAACACTTAGGGAAGATGGGCAGGAGGGATCATCAAATAAGGAAGTTCTGTGGCGTGTTTGCACATATCGTATGTAGCTTGTAAATAACATATTGAATAAATTATATAGTTAATAAGATCGTGCCTTAAAATAAGTTTAGAGAGTAAAAGAAACGTCCACTATAATATATCAAAACTAACAGAGGTCATACAGTTCTTTGTACCAAAATGAATGTTCAGTTTATGAAAGGTATAGACAACTTTGTTCTGTTCTGTTCCAACTTATGACTGGTCAGTAGTCCGATTAACAACCAATAGCCATTACGCATTAAACAGAGCTCCAAATTGGGCCAAATATTTTTATGTAACGTTACGTCATGTCTCACAATTTTATTATATCCAATTAACCAGTGTATGGCAAGAAGGTTACGCCCAGTACTCGAGTACTCCTCAACAGCATGGCCTCCAAACCTTCAAAAAGACATCAACACCCTAGAGAAGGTGCAACGAAGCACGGCCAGATTTGTCAAACACGAGTACCGGGACAGGACCCCAGGAGCCGTCACATGCCTCCTGGCAGACCTAGGGTGGGAATCCCTCGAAACTCGTAGACAAAAGGCATCAGTGACCACGATGTACTGGATCCGGACATCAGCCGAAAATACATCTCGGAAGGCGATAGTCGTACAAGAGGCAGCAGTAAACTACACCAGCCTAGATGCCTCTCGACACAACACCAGACTTCCTTCTTCCCCAGGACGGTGAATCTATGGAACCAACTGCCACATCACCTAACCGCAGCAGACACCTTGACCAAGTTCAAGCGCGGCTGGGTGACTTCCAGTTTTAAACGACAACCAGCTTTTATCCGCACCGACTACTTTTAACCGCACCGATTACTTTTAATTTTATCCGCACCGAATACGTTTTATCGGTCGCACCTGTGCATCTCATCCAGATTCAACTACGTTCCAATTGGGACCCGAGACTTTGAGGGAATAATAAGAAGAAGGGTTGCAGAAAAAGTAATTGCGTGACAAACGAGACTATCTAAACGGATACAATACTTTAAATCACTGGACACTGTCCAAAGGTTTAGGGAAGACCCAGATTAAACGAAGGGCTGTCGTTGCTGGCCAGCAATGGCCAGAGAGGATTTCTTGTGCCATTGCTTCAGGAATATGGTGGCTTACAGGAATCCCAAACAACCGCCACTTATGCGTTTTGTTTCTGCTATTCTAAACCAAGAGTAAAGCAATTTTCTAATCGCTTTGTAAATCCCATTCTATTCCGACCTGAATCCAACCATCCCATCGGACTACCCGAAAATGTGGCACAAAGTAGAGTGGCCCCAGACAAAATGTTTTAATCCATAGTCAATTTAGTACAAATTCGCGTTATTCAATTAAAAAATTAGTAAAATTAGTGTTTTATTAGATTTGGGCACATTTGAAGGAAGGAATACGACTTTAAGGTACCTAATAATTTATGAGAAAAATGAGGCACCCTACAAATCATGCTGTTGGAATTTTGAAGACTATCACGCCGTTTTGGGCGCCCAATTCATTCGTTGGGCCTAACCAATTTCACTAGCATTATACTATGGGCGCCCATGATCTCGGCACCCCACAAATCTGATTCGGCCCAACATTATAGGGCGCCCCACCAATCATGTCATTACGGGCGCCTCTCCAGGATAATTCACCCCACAGATCAAGCCGTTTATGGCGCCCCATCAGTTGTGGTGTTTCGTGTGGGTCATTAAGAGGCGCCTCGCCATTTAGGGAGCGCCTCATATATAACAACATGATTGGCGATGCGCGCATAAAACCATGATCGTTAACCTCGTATTGCATCCTTTGGTGCCTAAATTTTCCAGGGACCCCCCCCCCCTCACCCCCCCCCCCCCTCACCCCCCGCTAGCTACGGGCCTGCTATAGTTTGTGACATCAATCTAGGTAGAAGCTGACGTTAAGTCAAGACAATCGTGGTTAATGGTGTCGACACATTTTGTTAATTTTTGCCAAGTTTTTATCCACCTGTGTTTTGTGAGCTAATATACATATCTTTTTCAGGGTTTGGTTCATTGTTTAGTTATATGTCTGCTCTAAATACAAACGTCGTCAACTTTCCTGCTGAACATAGGGGTAAAGTAATAGGACTGTTAAACGCATGTTTTACTGGCAGTCCTTCCATATTTGCATTACTTTATTACCATGTTTTTTCAACTGGTGACTATAATCGTGTAGAAAATCAAGATTTTTCCGGATTCATGCTCTTTTTCGCCATTTTGTTTGTGGTGATGAACTTGCTCTGTATGCTTTTCCTGCACGATCTTTCTAAATTAAAATCGAAGGAGTTAGTTATTTCAAACAGCATCGACGAAAACAGTGTTCAGGTATCTTCAGGGACTTCGATAAATCATCAAGATGGGATGGCCACAGATACAGACACCACGCCCATATTACAGGACGAAGAAACACAAGTGGAGACGTCATTTTCGCGGTTTTTAAAACTAGTGAAAAGTTTAGACTTTCAACTTTTATCTGTGTCTTTTACGTTTGCGGCTGTGTTAGGGTTAGTGAACACTAATAATATTACTGTGATAACTAAAGCCGTAGGACTTTCGTCATACGATAATGCTATCGTAATATCAATGCCGGTTGCAAATACTATACTGAGTTTGGGCATCGGGCCACTTTCTGACAAAGTGAAAGCCAAATGCCCTCGCCTCACCTTTTTCTTAGCTTCGTGTGTATTTTTCACGCTCGCGGAATTAGTATTTATAATATTTGCATCGTCAATTGGTGGAATATTCATAGGAATTATACTTGCTGGTTTTGGCATTGGTATTTTATGGACATTAGTTCCAACCATAGTTAGTGAGCTGTTTGGAATTTCGGATTTTGGAAGAAATTGGGGAATACTTCTAATGCTTTCCGGACTTGGATCATTGGCTGGCCAAGCCATATTTGGTAAAATTTATGATTCCATGATCACGGAGCCGGGCAGTCTTTATTGTTACGGTACAAAGTGCTTTTTACATGATTTTATTTTTATGGCCGTTTTAGGACTGATCTCAATAATATTAGCCGCCATTTTAGATATACGGCTTCAAAGAAGACAATATAATCAAATCATTTAGTTATTAGAGATACGGGGTGGGGGGGCGAATGGTGAGTCAACTGGTGTGGTTTCGAATCCCCGGTTGTACGTGGCAAGGAGTAGGGTTGCATTTCCAACCTCGTGGGTTTACTCCGGGTACTCCGGTTTCCACTGCTATACATGTAGGCAGATTAAACTCCTACATAATACATCTTTAATAGCTGGGAATGTTACAATATTACACTTTTATATCTGAATTAGAATAGCTAAAGTGAGAGTAATAATATACATTTAAATATATACAGATGAAATTACCCACGAATTTCATAATTTATATGCTATTCGACATTAAATTAATGAAATGTTAAATGGTGAATTTATTTTTGTTTCGAGATAGTCAATATGTTTTATTATTGTATGTGTTATACTAATAGGGTGAAAGTGGCTAAGTCTCTGACTCAGTATCATCCAAAATCTTCAACATTGAAAACACGAATTATTTGTCAATTTTAATCAACATTGATGTTGTGATCTTACCGAAAACAGATGGGCTTCTGATATCCAATATTAAAGACAAAATAAACATTTTACCATTGGTACACGAATCGTGTACCATAATGCGTTTCAGTCCCAGTTCTAACAAGAGACTCGAGAAACGAGGCTAAAACATTGCACCAAATCAAACGGCGTATGTAGAATGGAATAACCAGACGCTAGAAATTTGCATTCGATTGAGACCGCTGGCTTAATTCGCCGAACATAACTGATTTGAAATTAGAGTAAAAACGGAAACCGTTGGATGTAAATCAGATTATATACAATTATATTACAGTAGTATTATATGCTTTCCGACCCACTTGTGTCAATTTCTAGGTCGCAAATGTTAGCGATTTAGCTCCTTTAAACATATGTACCAAAAATTATTCATACCTATTAAGTCAAGCATACGTTATGGCAATTTGGAGTTTACGTTAGTTTCAAGTGATTGCACACCGCCATCTGTATTCATCAATGGATGGTCTGAATTTATGTCTAGGAACCAGGTTTAATGCAAAGTAGAAAATAAAATGTCCTCTCAGAGCGTCAAGATCGGTAAAAGCGTGGTGGAAACACCAGATATCGTACTGTGGTCCCCATGGTCGCCAATGATCACCGCGTTACGGCGTTTGTTTTGAGCATGTTCAAAACAAACGCCAAGGTTCTGCGATCTGACCTATAAAGCTGTGAGAACGCAACTTTTTTCAAATTTGTAATTTTTTGGGACATTTTCTCGCATTGTGTTCACGTTTGACGGCGACCTTATGCATTTTTGGGTCGCCGTACGGTCTCAGCAGTCACCCGGTCTGACGGGGGCCTTAAGAGAAATCACCTGGCGTTCCCGGACAATATATTTTTGAGAATATTGCATGCACACTTCCTTTTAAAATAGTCCTTAAAGGAGACAGATTAATGTAAGGTTTGGCCTGTTACCGAATCTCTTCTTTTCTTTGTTTCTAACCATGATATTATGATAGTTGAAATAAAATGATTTTATCTAAAGGATCGTTATTGTCCCTTTCAGTGGTTCTTTCATGACCAAGCAAACGTGCACGTAGACGGGCGTGGTTCAGGATTCTCGCCCCACTCGCATGATTAGATACAGTTTTCCTTGTCATTACATTTCGTGTGTTGGTGATTTGAAATTAAAATTCGACGAAGAGCGGGCGGAAACGCCGCTCTCGTGGCCACAATTCCATCTTAGCGCACGGCATGGTTTATGATTATCTTCAATAGCCCGGAGACAGAACAAAAAACGTTTCATTTAATGCGGTTGTCTCCCCTTAAACATTAAACGCGTTTATTATCAACAAGATCTACTGAATTGAACGTTCGAGAATTAAATTCCATCAATCCCAAAATAGTGTCAATCGAGTGAAAAGGGGTATCTCGGGCTATAACGCATGTCTACCAACCAGACATCCTCGGTTTCCCAAGAGCTCTCTATTCTACTCCCTCACGTCATTCTATACCCTGGGTTAATCTATAGGCTTTCCACGAAACAAATTATCTGCCCTGGCCTTGATTGTAACGATTCTCAATAAAACTCTTGAACCTACATATAAATAAACATGTATCCTGTCTTCAATAATATATTATATAATAATTGTAATTTGTTAATAAATACACATTAAGTATAATTTTGACTTTTTTATTTGGGCTACCTTCTGGCTATTTCCTAAGTTTGTCTTTTAAAGGGAAGCCATTGCATTCTGCTTACTTGGAAGCAGACCACCATTAAATTTCACCATCTCGGTACCCAGTTCGTCTATTTATAGCAGTTCTTTCCCTGTCTCTTTTCTCCCTGTTTGCATGCCTATTTTTGTTGATTTTTTGGTCTAGAATGGACGAAGAGGGTTTGAATTCATATTTTCTGTCAGGTTTTGGTAAATATTCATGATTTCGAGGCGGAAGGATAACGGCATTATGAGGTTAGCTACGGTGATATGTACGGCAACTACATACATGTTTTTAGTATGCTTCTTCAACAAGTTCGTGTATCTCAAAATTTTGGTGGTCAACCTCATACAAATTTTAGCGCAAAGACATGGCCATTTGTTCCTTTGTCTGTAGTGAAAAGCATTCCGTCCAATTGGGGAAAAGCTGTAGGTGGGCAAAGAGTCCAGAATTAACACTGAAGTCAATGAGGAAATTTATGGTGGTCTGCCTCCAATTAACCAATGGAGGTTACTTCCCTTAGTCAACTTCCTTTTCAATTTCCGATTAATTTGATTGGTCGATAGAAATAGCACAAATCATCCACGTCCACCACGTCCACCTCCTCCCCTCAAACACCCAGATTAGCCCAGGGATAACTTGTGAGTAGAATGGAATGAGACCATTGGGGATACCGAGGATACCAACGCAACCTTATTAAACGAAATGACCGTAATGATCGGCCAGATTTCAGACCATATTAAATGTTGAATATTAGCAAGGAGATACAAAATTTTCGATTCACTAGACTGTGGGTCGAGACGGATGAATGAACCCCTGATGATAGGAAAAACCGGGTATCCTGGGTACACATTAGCGTGCAGATAAATGATGTCGTGGTAGTTGGCATTCGATAGAATATTGCCCCGTAGCGCACTGTATTGCGTAAGCATGTCTTCAATAGCCCAGTCGGAGCAGAACAGTAGGACGTTAAACCCCATTTTATTCTTTACTTACTCATTTATTTGTGCTAGTCTGGTTATGAAGGTGTTGTGATTTATTATTTAGAGAATATTGACAAAACGTGTAATGTTTAGTGTAGTCTTAAATGTAATTGTATTAGGGACGCACAATTCCAGGGGAGAGAGAGATTGAAACAGCCATATGTACAAGGTGTAAATTACAAATTAAAGGGTCAATCCCGATAATATTTTGGAGAATAAAACTGCTTAATTTTGCGTTAAAATCCCCTACCTTAGGGTCGAGCAGTTTACTCAAGATATGTGACACTTTTTCAAATAAAATGGAGACC
Source organism: Patella depressa (assembly GCA_948474765.1). Classification (NCBI taxonomy): domain Eukaryota; kingdom Metazoa; phylum Mollusca; class Gastropoda; family Patellidae; genus Patella; species Patella depressa. Next base: position 56,736,345 of record OX419719.1, read on the forward strand.
GATGTCTCAAGCTGTATTCAATGGCGGCGCCAGCCGTCGGTTGTTGCAGGGGCAAATCTGGGGCAAAGTCAAAGGTTAAGGGGGCAAAGGCAGGAGTTTCAAGTAGGGGTGGGGGGATCCCCTCCAGAAAATTTTGAAAAACAGGCTGCCGGAAATGCAGCCTGGCATTATTTCAGGCAATGATCGTTGAGGTTAAGTGTCAAACGAACGGACTTGCGAACCTCGACGAATCCAACTCACTAGAGCCAATGTAGGGTGTACTTTTGGAGGGTATGGGGGACCTCCCCCAGAAAATTTTGAAACATAGACTGTCGGATATGCTGTCTGTCAGTATTCAGTCAGACCCCGATCGTCGAGATGAATAAATCTGACCAAAGAGAGAGAGAGAGAAATGGGGTTTAACGTCCACTCAACACAAACTAGGTCATTTCGGGACTAACATATGGTTCAATTTTTATTTCAATAATTCGCTTGCGCGTAGGGATCTTTAGCAGTGGGAGGAAACTGGAGTGCCCGGAGGAAACCCACGAGGTTGAGATGGCACCCCTATCTCCATGCCACATACGCTCACACAGGACTCAAAACCACAGCCGCAAGCCAGAGGTGATCGGCCAGCTAGAGGTCGAAGCGCGGCACTCTAGACCACTAGGCCATCCCAACCCCCAAAACTGACCAAAATGGGAAACGAACGGACTTGCGAACCTCAACGAAGTACCTTTGTGAGCGCCAAAGTAGCGAGTCTTTGTTGGGGTTTTGGCACTTCCCCATGAAAATTTTGAAAAATAGACAGTTGGACAGGCTGTCTGGCTGTATTCAGGCACCGATCGTAGAAATAAATAGAGCTGATCGGATGTCGTCTGCGGTCTGATCACTAGTCTTTCCGACCCCAGAGAGGAAAGTGTCAAATGAAACTCAACGAAGTCCCCAATAATTTGAAAAGAAGACTGCCCGAAATGCAGCCTGGCAGTATTTCAGGCATTGGTCGTCGAGATAAATAGAGCTTAACAGATACCGCCTGTCGCCAAACCACTAGTTTATCCGACCAGAGAAGAAAGTGACAAACGGTCGGAGTGTGTGACTCAAAGTAAATGATTATTTTCGCCACTATATTTTGTGAAATGAACGGACTCAAAAAGTCCCCAATAATTTGAAAAGCAGACGGCCCGAAATGCAGTATTTCAGGCATTGCTCGTCAAGATAAATAGAGTTTAATCGATACCGCCTGTCGCCAAATCACTAGTTTATCTGACCAGAGAAGAAAGTATCCACCGGGCGGAGTAAGAGTGACTCAAAGTGAATGAATATTTCCGCCACTATAATTTGTAAAATAGACTGCCGAGAATGCAGCCAGGTAGCATTTCAGACATTGTTCGTTGAGATAAATAGAGCTGGCCAGATCAGAATTTATTTTTTATTTTCGAAAATTATTGGGGTGGGGGGGCAAACAGAGGGCAGGCCAGATTTTTGGGAGTGCAAATGCCCACAGGTACTCAGACTCCTATTTTTGAAACTGTTCAAATCGGGAATGTCCCTTAAAGATATGGCTTAAGAAACATTATTGGGATGACTGAAATTTCGGAACATAAAAGAAGTCAGGAACGAAATTATATACAAAACATATTAATATTTCCGCGCTACCCCTTAGTTTTAGGAGTTTAATAGTGTAGGAAGAAGACGTTTTTAGGTCCAACAACATTCAAAATAGTTCCAAAATATGCAAAAATAATTGTATTTTTAAGGTAGTACTTCTAATTAATGCAATTTATTTTCATAAGTGTAGATCATTACTGGAATTTTCAACGATATTAATCTGGTAAGACGTCTTACAAAGCATTTCTCTAGCTCCTGCCATCCAATATGGCGGCCAAAATCCATTATGGCTGCCATATTTTGGGGATATTCACAAAATAACGATATACGTGTCGTGTAATATATCATTTAATAGGATTTTGCTGATGCTCTTTCGATAAAAGTCACTATATTTTACATTCCAGCAGATATTTCCCTTTTAAATCCAAGAAGGCCGCTATACATCGCAGGAATTACCGGATATTTATAGTGTAACGATAAATATGTCGAGTAAAATATCATTTTATAGTTTTTTGCTGATGCTCTTTCAATAAAAGTCACTATTTTAACGACACTTAGCAAGTGTTAATTTTAACAAGTCTGACAATGAGCGGTTTCGATTCCAAACTTTCACTGTTCAAGAACCCAGAAACACCATAATATCTGCTGTTCTTCCAGAATATAAGCAAGTCTGTGACATTGAAACCTGTTAAAATTACCACTTGCTAAGTTTCGTTAAAATAGTGACTGATATTTTACACGACATATTTATCGTTACACAGTAAAAATCCGGTAATTCCTGCGATATATGGCCGCCATCTAGGGTTTCGAGGGGAAAGGTCTTTTGGAATGTATAAATATTGACTTTTATCGAAAGAGCATCAGTAAAAACCTATAAAATGATATATTACACAACATGTTTATCGTTATTCTATAAATATAGGGTAATCCATGGATTTTGGCCGCCATATTGGATTCCAGGAGCTAGAAAATGCTTCGTGTGACGTCTTATCAGATTAATATCGTTAAAAATCCCATTAATGATCTGTACTTATGAAAATGGATTCCACTAATTAGACGTGATAGTTTAAAAATACGATTTTTACATATGTTTGAACGATTTTGGTGGCCATTTTGAAAATATGCTCCATTCTGACCGAAAAAAATGTCGGATACCAATAATTCTTCAATTTTTGTATTTTTTCAGTCAATTTGGCCTAAGAAATACCCCTGCAGAACAGTGACATACGAAAAAGTGCATTATTGTCCCAAGTTATAGTCGAAGGAAAATTTAATATTTTGTACAAAGTGGTTCTACAAATGGAACAGGGATACTTTGATTATTTCTTATGTTATGGCGGTGTCTGGATATATTAATTTTGGCCAGCATGTCAAATAAATAAGACGGTGACCTTTTGTTTAATATGGGACAAAACAGCGAGAGGCGACGAATTATACAGTACATGCGTGACAATGATGTGCCGATCTCCCGTCCTACGCTTCGTGAAAAAGTAGATTAAGAGAAAGACAACAATTCATTTTACAAGATGTACGTTGAAAGTGGTAGCGTAAATGACGACGTTGTGAAAGAATGGACTGATGTGTACCTGACATTGTCATTGGTTACGAAGCTCGGGATATCTACAACATGGATGAGAGAGGAGTGAATTATCGTGGCCTCCCAGATAAAACGCTCTCTGTTCGTGGCTAAACTTGTTCTGGTGTCAAAATAGCAACATGTTTAGAAATTTGAACATTTCTCGTCTGCCGGTTACGTGAAGATCCAATAATAAAAAGCTTGGATGACAGGATTATTATTTGAACATTTTTCGTCTGCCGGTTACGTGGAGATCCAATAATAAAATAGCATGGATGACATAATTTTTGTTTAAAGGGTGGTTGCGGGATTTTAATCGAAAAATGAAGATAAATAAAGGAAGCATTATGAATTAAAAATTATAACGTGATCAAAGACTTTATAACATGCATAATTATTATGACGTGTTTTAACATTACATCTGTTATTAGTAACAAAGTATGTCTTTACTGTATATAATTTACCTAACACTGTCTGTTTTTCTTTGAATTTGTCTAAAGCATGCTCACTCAGTAATAAGACCAACTCACTATTAAGACCACATCTAGACAGTCCCACATGTGGTCTTAATAGAGGGATTTCACTGTAATGTGTATTTGTTCGACCCACACTTTGCGCATTAAGGAAGACGGCTCACTGCTGCTTGTAACAGAATTATTTCTAGGTTTTTTTTCAGAATAGCAGTTACATCCATCCCAAACATTTCAAGTTTGGTCCAATAATAGTAGGACATGAATACGTTTTGACGCAGATTTAAATTTATGCAACCGACCTGTTCCAACTACTTACAGACATCAAGGTGGTTATAGTGCCAAAAACGAATTTAGGTGACTGTTCTTGGCATATTGTAAAACAAAAGTTTACGGGTGGGAGTCGGCGACGTGAAGTTAGCCCGTTGTTCGTTGTTCGTTGTTCGGTATTCGCGAATAACGAACAACGAGCCAGTTTGTTGTTCGGTATTCGCGAATAACGAACAACGAGCTGGTTTGTTGTTCGGTATTCGCGAATAACGAACAACGAGCTGGTTTGTTGTTCGGTATTCACTAGATTTGGAATTAGTAATGTAATAAAAGATTTTTTGCAGGGAACACGCCGCAGGCGGGTTTTTATAAGCCTAACTGGATTATAAAGCTTCAAAATTCTTGGAAACAGATTCTCACAACTTTCTTTCTTCTGACTTCTGGGAAATAGATTCTAACAACTTCTCTTTCAATCCGAAGAAAGAGCTGTTACATATTGGTGAAAAACGAACAACGAGCCAGTTTGTTGTTCGGTATTCGCGAATAACGAACAACGAGCTGATTTGTTGTTCGGTATTCACCGTATATGGAATAAGTAATATAATAAAGGTACTTTTGTAGGGAACACGCCACAGGCGGGTTTTAATGAGCTTAAATAGACAATAAAACTTCAGGCTTCTGGGAAATAGATTTTAACAACTTCTCTTTCTATCCGAAGAAAGAGCTGTTACATATTGGCGAATAACGAACAACGAGCCAGTTTGTTGTTCGGTATTCGCGAATACCGAACAACGAGCTGGTTTGTTGTTCGGTATTCACCGTATATGGAATAAGTAATATAATAAAGGTACTTTTGTAGGGAACACGCTACAGGCGGGTTTTAATGAGCTTAAATAGACAATAAAACTTAAAACTTCTGGGAAATACATTTTAACAACTTCTCTTTCTATCCGAAGAAAGATCTGTTACATATTGGCGAATAACGAACAGCGAGCCAGTTTGTTGTTCGGTATTCGCGAATAACGAACAACGAGCTGGTTTGTTGTTCGGTATTCACCGTATATGGAATTATTAATATAATAAAGGTACTTTTGTAAGGAACACGCCACAGGCGGGTTTTTATGAGCTTAAATAGACGATAAAACTTCAAACTTCTGGGAAATAGATTCTAACAACTTCTCTTTCTATCCGAAGAAAGAGCTGTTACACATTGGCGAATAACGAACAACGAGCCAGTTTGTTGTTCGGTATTGGCGAATAACGAACAACGAGCTGGTTTGTTGTTCGGTATTCACCGTATATGGAATTAGTAATATAATAAAGGTACTTTTGTAGGGAACACGCCACAGGCGGGTTTCTATGAGCTTAAATAGACAATAAAACTTCAAACTTCTGAGAAATAGATTCTAACAACTTCTCTTTCTATCCGAAGAAAGAGCTGTTACATATTGGCGAATAACGAACAACGAGCCAGTTTGTTGTTCGGTATTCACCGTATATGAAATAAGTAATATAATAAAGGTACTTTTGTAGGGAACACGCCACAGGCGGGTTTTAATGAGCTTAAATAGACAATAAAACTTCAGGCTTTTGGGAAATAGATTTTAACAACTTCTCTTTCTATCCGAAGAAAGAGCTGTTACATATTGGCGAATACCGAACAACGAGCCAGTTTGTTGTTCGGTATTCGCGAATACCGAACAACGAGCTGGTTTGTTGTTCGGTATTCACCGTATATGGAATAAGTAATATAATAAAGGTACTTTTGTAGGGAACACGCCACAGGCGGGTTTTAATGAGCTTAAATAGACAATAAAACTTAAAACTTCTGGGAAATACATTTTAACAACTTCTCTTTCTATTCGAAGAAAGATCTGTTACATATTGGCGAATAACGAACAACGAGCCAGTTTGTTGTTCGGTATTCGCGAATAACGAACAACGAGCTGGTTTGTTGTTCGGTATTCACCGTATATGGAATCATTAATATAATAAAGGTACTTTTGTAAGGAACACGCCACATGCGGGTTTTTATGAGCTTAAATAGACGATAAAACTTCAAACTTCTGGGAAATAGATTCTAACAACTTCTCTTTCTATCCGAAGAAAGATCTGTTACATATTGGCGAATAACGAACAACGAGCCAGTTTGTTGTTCGGTATTCGCGAATACCGAACAACGAGCCAGTTTGTTGTTCGGTATTCGCGAATACCGAACAACGAGCTGGTTTGTTGTTCGGTATTCACCGTATATGGAATTAGTAATATAATAAAGGTACTTGTGTAGGGAACACGCCACAGGCGGGTTTCTATGAGCTTAAATAGACAATAAAACTTCAAACTTCTGGGAAATAGATTCTAACAACTTCTCTTTCTATCCAAAGAAAGAGCTGTTACATATTGGCGAATAACGAACAACGAGCCAGTTTGTTGTTCGGTATTCGCGAATACCGAACAACGAGCTGGTTTGTTGTTCGGTATTCACCGTATATGGAATAAGTAATATAATAAAGGTACTTATGTAGGGAACACGCCACAGGCGGGTTTTTATGAGCTTAAATAGACGATAAAACTTCAAACTTCTGGGAAATAGATTCTAACAACTTCTCTTTCTATCCGAAGAAAGAGCTGTTACATATTGGCGAATAACGAACAACGAGCCAGTTTGTTGTTCGGTATTCGCGAATAACGAACAATGAGCTGGTTTGTTGTTCGGTATTCACCGTATATGGAATTATTAATATAATAAAGGTACTTTTGTAAGGAACACGCCACAGGCGGGTTTTTATGAGCTTAAATAGACGATAAAACTTCAAACTTCTGGGAAATAGATTCTAACAACTTCTCTTTCTATCCGAAGAAAGAGCTGTTACACATTGGCGAATAACGAACAACGAGCCAGTTTGTTGTTCGGTATTGGCGAATAACGAACAACGAGCTGGTTTGTTGTTCGGTATTCACCGTATATGGAATTAGTAATATAATAAAGGTACTTTTGTAGGGAACACGCCACAGCCGGGTTTCTATGAGCTTAAATAGACAATAAAACTTCAAACTTCTGGGAAATAGATTCTAACAACTTCTCTTTCTATCCAAAGAAAGAGCTGTTACATATTGGCGAATAACGAACAACGAGTCAGTTTGTTGTTCGGTATTCGCGAATACCGAACAACGAGCTGGTTTGTTGTTCGGTATTCACCGTATATGGAATTAGTAATATGATAAAGGTACTTGTGCAGGGAACACGCCACAGGCGGGTTTCTATGAGCTTAAATAGACAATAAAACTTCAAACTTCTGGGAAATAGATTCTAACAACTTCTCTTTCTATCCAAAGAAAGAGCTGTTACATATTGGCGAATAACGAACAACGAGCCAGTTTGTTGTTCGGTATTCGCGAATACCGAACAACGAGCTGGTTTGTTGTTCGGTATTCACCGTATATGGAATAAGTAATATAATAAAGGTACTTTTGTAGGGAACACGCCACAGGCGGGTTTTAATGAGCTTAAATAGACAATAAAACTTCAGGCTTCTGGGAAATAGATTTTAACAACTTCTCTTTCTATCCGAAGAAAGAGCTGTTACATATTGGCGAATACCGAACAACGAGCCAGTTTGTTGTTCGGTATTCGCGAATACCGAACAACGAGCTGGTTTGTTGTTCGGTATTCACCGTATATGGAATAAGTAATATAATAAAGGTACTTTTGTAGGGAACACGCTACAGGCGGGTTTTAATGAGCTTAAATAGACAATAAAACTTGAAACTTCTGGGAAATACATTTTAACAACTTCTCTTTCTACCCGAAGAAAGATATGTTACATATTGGCGAATAACGAACAACGAGCCAGTTTGTTGTTCGGTATTCGCGAATAACGAACAACGAGCTGGTTTGTTGTTCGGTATTCACCAGATATGGAATTAGTAATCTAATAAAGTAACTTTTGTTCGTTATTCGCCAATGTGAAACTGCTCTTTCTTCGGATAGACAGAGAAATTGTTAGAATCTATTTCCTAAGAGTTCGAAGTGTTATAATCCATTTAGGCTCATAAAAACCCACCTGCGGCGTATTCCCGACAAAAGTACATTTATTATATTACCGATTCCATACACTGTGAATACCGAACAACAAACCAGCTCGTTGTTCGTTATTCGCCAATACCGAACAACAAACTGGCTCGTTGTTCGTTATTCGCCAATGTGTAACAGCTCTTTCTTCGGATAGAAAGAGAAGTTGTTAGAATCTATTTCCCAGAAGTTTGAAGTTTTATCGTCTATTTAAGTTCATGAAAACCCGCCTGTGGCGTGTTCCTTACAAAAGTACCTTTATTATATTAATAATTCCATATACGGTGAATACCGAACAACAAACCAGCTCGTTGTTCGTTATTCGCCAATATGTAACAGATCTTTCTTCGGATAGAAAGAGAAGTTGTTAAAATGTATTTCCCAGAAGTTTTAAGTTTTATTGTCGATTTAAGCTCATTATAATTCGCCTGTGGCGTGTTCCCTACAAAAGTACCTTTATTATATTACTTATTCCATATACGGTGAATACCGAACAACAAACCAGCTCGTTGTTCGTTATTCGCGAATACCGAACAACAAACTGGCTCGTTGTTCGTTATTCGCCAATATGTAACAGATCTTTCTTCGGATAGAAAGAAAAGTTGTTAAAATGTATATCCCAGAAGTTTTAAGTTTTATTGTCTATTTAAGCTCATTAAAACCCGCCTGTGGCGTGTTCCCTACAAAAGTACCTTTATTATATTACTTATTCCATATACGGTGAATACCGAACAACAAACCAGCTCGTTGTTCGGTATTCGCGAATACCGAACAACAAACTGGCTCGTTGTTCGGTATTCGCCAATATGTAACAGCTCTTTCTTCGGATAGAAAGAGAAGTTGTTAAAATCTATTTCCCAGAAGCCTGAAGTTTTATTGTCTATTTAAGCTCATTAAAACCCGCCTGTGGCGTGTTCCCTACAAAAGTACCTTTATTATATTACTTATTCCATATACGGTGAATACCGAACAACAAACCAGCTCGTTGTTCGGTATTCGCCAATACCGAACAACAAACCAGCTCGTTGTTCGTTATTCGCCAATACCGAACAACAAACTGGCTCGTTGTTCGTTATTCGCCAATATGTAACAGCTCTTTCTTCGGATAGAAAGAGAAGTTGTTAGAATCTATTTCCCAGAAGTTTGAAGTTTTATTGTCCATTTAAGCTCATAAAACCCCGTCTGTGGCGTGTTCCCTACAAAAGTACTTTTATTATATTACTAATTCCATATACGATGAATACCGAACAACAAACCAGCTCGTTGTTCGTTATTCGCCAATACCGAACAACAAACTGGCTCGTTGTTCGTTATTCGCCAATGTGTAACAGCTCTTTCTTCGGATAGAAAGAGAAGTTGTTAGAATCTATTTCCCAGAAATTTGAAGTTTTATCGTCTATTTAAGCTCACGAAAACCCGCCTATGGCGTGTTCCTTACAAAAGTACCATTATTATATTAATAATTCCATATACGGTGAATACCGAACAACAAACCAGCTCGTTGTTCGTTATTCGCGAATACCGAACAACAAACTGGCTCGTTGTTCGTTATTCGCCAATATGTAACAGATCTTTCTTCGGATAGAAAGAGAAGTTGTTAGAATCTATTTCCCAGAAGTTTGAAGTTTTATTGTCTATTTAAGCTCATAAAAACCCGCCTATGGCGTGTTCCCTACAAAAGTACCTTTATTATATTACTTATTCCATATACGATGAATACCGAACAACAAACCAGCTCGTTGTTCGGTATTCGCGAATACCGAACAACAAACTGGCTCGTTGTTCGGTATTCGCCAATATGTAACAGCTCTTTCTTCGGATAGAAAGAGGAGTTGTTAAAATCTATTTCCCAGAAGCCTGAAGTTTTATTGTCTATTTAAGCTCATTAAAACCCGCCTGTGGCGTGTTCCCTACAAAAGTACCTTTATTTTATTACTTATTCCATATACGGTGAATACCGAACAACAAACCAGGTCGTTGTTCGGTATTCGCGAATACCGAACAACAAACTGGCTCGTTGTTCGGTATTCGCGAATACCGAACAACGAACAACGAACAACAAGCTAGCTTCACGCCGCTGTGGGAGTCGGGGATAATAAGTCACGCATTGGATCAGTCGTGTTGATTAGGGGGGGGGGGGAAACTGTTCAATTAACACACGGAGATTTTGTTACACAGCCAGCGAATAACATTGCGATGTTTCACTACATCTTGGATATTGCTTATATAAATCAAGAACAAACAGGGCCAAATAACAGAACCTTGATGGACACTGAATTTAAGAGTTATAAGACACGAATTTTTATTATTGAAGACATCGAATAGTCTATGAGGAAAGGCTGATCATACCCTTTGCAGGGACGAATAATTGTTGTTGTACCCGACCAATAGGCGAACGATTTTCCTTCGTGATGATCACAGTAAATCAAGTTGTAGTTCATCCGAGGTCCAACAGTGGTGTTGTGATTCCTAATGTTTAGTGGGAATCTGGTATCCACCCAGTCGCACATAATTTACATTGCATTTTTATTGTGCTGACTAAATACTACCGATAATAGTTTTACAAAACATTTGTTACTGTATTTTAATTACATGAGCCCCGGTACATCGTCACTGTTTCTACGGTAAATAAAATTTGATTTTTCAGTTGTAGACAGCATATTTACTTTTGAACAGTGCATTTTTGTTTAAAATTAAAAGGTTTTCATCTTTTAAGCCCGATCTTTATACAGTTTGCGGCCACCAATTTAAAGATGTATTCATGAATTGAACGCCTCACACAATCAAATCCTTTCTGTTATAATTTTCTTACCCTTCGCCCCGCTCACCCCTCCCCTCACCTCACCCCCTCAATTCCTTTTAGACATTTTCAACATTTAAATAGAACGAAAAATAATTTCACAATACTAAATCATTTACATTTATTAACACATACCACAATGAATAGTTAATCAAAAATACATTTACATATCAACATTACAAGAGAGTAATTAACACTTAAGTACTAGAAGATGTAATAAAACGATAACATGGAAATAACCTTTAAAAAGTAAAGAAATAATTATATTTTTTCTATTAATTACTTTAAATCCCAGGATAGACATATTTACGTTATCTATTCATATAAAAAGTCAGTTGTGCAAAAAGAAAATGTAAAAGATAGCACTAGCCAAAATAGACGTTTACAAAATAATCTAATCAAAAGAGTAGGCATAGACACTGTTTCAATTTTGATGTTACAAAAGTACATTCACGTAATTAATTATTAGTTAAAGATGGGCTTATATCTTTAAATCCAAATACACGTTTTTCATAAATGTATTCAAATCATTTTTGTCGTTGTCATTTTATGGTATCAGACAACTGTTAGCGTTTGATACCCCATCTCCAAAGTGTTCTGTTGACAAAATTTGGGAATCATTATAAATAATCATGATCTAATGCGAAGAATCACAGATAATACAGAGCTATTAAAGTCATCCTGTCTCCTTTAACCTACGGGCTCTTGACAACTACCCTGTTCTCTCGGCATAATGTAATTCGGAATAATAACTGGTAGTTTTTAATCGCGATTAACTATTTTCGTAGGGGCTTACAAATGACTGCTCTTCACTGTCTGTTGAGCTCGAAGGGAAGTCAATATCAATAATCAGCGATCAAATTTCTTTATTTCTTCAAAACATGATCTCTTTTTTGTTCATTGGATGAAAATATTATTTTGATCCGCTGATCTTAACCACAAGATCGCCACACGCATGTGCATACTCCGGTAGGTTATTATTAGATAAGGAAATCATTAAATGTAAGTTAAAACCAGAACTGTAGTTTTAATTAGTATTAACTATTGCTGTAGGAACGGACTTACAGAAGGAATTTAAAACAAGCCGGGTAGGCTTTTAAACATAATAGATATATTCATATACTTTCTCCAATGTTCAAATCTCAGTAGTTTGCTACACGGGTTATAATCCCAAAACATAATACAACAATACGTTATAATATTATATATGTAGATATAACAGATAATAAATATGGACGGATGATAAACATTTAATATTTTATATACACAATAGTTAACACAGTATGAATCAGCTTAAAGACAGAGTGTAATACACATTATGTGTGTAAATAAACAATCATGCATGATTTACACATGTATAAGAGAATTAATTAAATTGAAATATTATTATTATGATTCGCCAATATTTATATAAGAACAGTGGTGCCATTATGGGGTTTTATATTAGAAATATTCTATGCCTTTTTTACACACTGTTCTAATCACCATAGTGTAATTATAAATACATAGATCTGTCGTTTCTCCATTTAATGTGTCATGCTGTACAGTTCAACGTTCAGTTGGAATGTATCTTTCACAAATAGTTAATGAACTTTTTCCACAATAAATCCATTAATGTTTGGAGCAAACAGATCAAAATTTTATACACCGTATACAGTAGAGTTCAAAAGGCAAAATTGCAGATAATTGTATTAAGTGAGTATTCTAGTCCTATCATAATATCTATCTGATACTCTGTGATTCGTTTTTCGAGTTTTCAGGTCGAGGCCAGCTTCTTGACGTATATGGAAAATCATGATTTGTCTACATAACTCTGTTCATCACCGAGATGCGTGGGTAGTGACATCTACCCACTATACAGTCTGTTTCCAGTTGGTAATACAGTTTTTAAGGCTAACTATTTAATGCCAAAGATTACAATGCTACCCATCTATGAAATCAATTTATTAATATCAATATAAAGTTTTAATGTGTTTAAAGTACTCAGTGTTCAGATATGGAACGATTCCTATAGAATATCAATGTAGCGAATACTTTTATTCGTGATTGTTGTAATGTACTTTAGCGAACCGTATTATAAAATCTAATAGATTGGCGATATCGTTTCAATGAAACCGGAACAGATTTTTTCTCCCAAAGCATTGGCATGATTTAAGACAAAAAGAAAAATTTGATCTTATAAAGTAAAAGTGGATGTGAATGTTGTTCATTTGGACTATTGTCCGAAAATGACCTAAGTAATCAATTGACGAGACGCTAAATCCCCTTGCTGCTCTTTCAATGATGTCTGGTATAACTCAAGATTTAATTTCAGTTATCTGATAGAATCTCACAAACTCATGGTCATTACACATGTCAGCTATATATGAATTACGTTATCCACAGTGAGTGTTATATTTTTCAAACATGTTATCATCATGTCTGGAAATATCTGTATCATATGGATTCGAGGTCTCGGTGATCGTACGGAATGTTCTGAAGCAGTAAGCTTAAATATAATACTAGCAAGAAGAAAATAAATATTAATGCTATTGAAGGTAATATCAATGAAAGAACAGGTTAAGAAACATGATATTTCTTCAAGGCTTTGTCACCTACAAAACAACGAGGCAAGAGTCAGGTGAACTTTGTCTCGCCATTTTGTTTCGATGACGGGGTTGTGTAAATGGATGTATTCGAGATGTTGGAATTGATTGTGCGCATGACACTGGTGAAGGGACGACGCACTGTTCTCCGACACAACACAGTGTCGAAGAAACGACGTCGGAATCGCTTTCCACTCAAGAAATACAAATAGAAATTCACGGCATGGTTACTATCGGATAACACAAAGATGAGCTGATTGGTCAAAAGGTATTGTGCGTGTTCGTACGAGTTTTCAGGGTATGTCCAATATGGCTTTACGATAAAGAAGAGACAATTTGGAATGGTCAACAACACGAACACAATAGAAACGACAACAAGCATAATGGTGATTTGTCTCAGTTGGCGGAATTTCTCGGCCATTTGATCCGATTTGCTGTTAGTGAGTTCCTTTTGTATCTTTCCTGAACGGCGAATCCCGAATATGATGAGAAGGTTGAAAACAAAGAGTAAGATACAGGGTAGAATGGCGTACAAAGCCCCGTCTATCCAGTACCAGTACAGATTGATAAACTGCAGATATTCCTGTTTAAAACTACAATCAACGCTACCATCTTTACTTACTTTCTGAGTGGCACTCCAGAAAAACTGCAAATCCGCGATCAGTAGTACAAGGGCCATGATAGCCATTATAATTGCCGCCTTTTTGCCGTCACAATAGTTTCCCACCTTAAGCGGGAGCCAAATGGCCATGAAACGTTCAATCGTCATAGCTACTAGAATCCAATTAGCATACATGGCAAAAAAACTTCCGAAATAATATAGAATTCGACAGCCCGTGTCTCCCATCTGAATATCATACAGCGTCAGTTGGTGAAACAGTAATTTGTCTATGATGGCAAGAGTGTCGACAGCCGCTAAAACTGCCACGTAGGCAGTTGACGAGGTTAGTGGAGGCATACGCAATATGGTTATAAAACTGGCTAAGTTACCCGGGAATCCAATAGCGAATATCACCCACAGATAATACAGATTAATGTAATACGCTGCCCAAAAGGTTTTGAATTGTTCCATTGGTCCATATTTTCGGTAAGGACTTGGCGTGGTTGTAATTAGCGACGAACTTAATGTACCGTTATCATAGATGTTGGTCGTCCATTCTGAGAGTGTTTGGTTGATGTATAACGTCGTGGAATTCATTTTCTTATTTGTCTTTATTGCAGATCTGAAAAATATATTATGAAAAAAAAATTAATAGAAGTCACGAGGCTGTACAGGCGTTTTTGTTATGAACAATATCTTTATTCAGAAAATCTGAATTTGGAATGGGGAACAGACTATGCTTGCGTGTAAATCCATCTTATTAAATTTGAAGAAATATAAGTAATTTAGTTACACCCGCTTATTAACTACAATGAAAAGGATTATGCTGTGTAAAAAAATTCATTAAATGATCTATTATTAAAAGAATGCAAAGCGAACATACACACAAGACCCTAACAAAGTAAAATAGAAGATGGTAAAATTCACAGCAATGCAATTTATCGTAAAACATCAATTGAATTCCGTTGTTACGTCATATCGTGATGGCGTCTTATTTCCGACTTTGTGGTAAAATAACACCCAATTTCTAATACAATTAAACCACGAACACACAATCAAAGGCAAATGGAATTATGAGTTCAAACAAAAAAAAAAGGGAAAAAAAACTAATTCGAAGAGAGAAACTTGTCACCAAGTTTTGATTGTGTTATACTAATACGATCAACCCTTCAAACAGAAAAAGGCAGTTCGGCGCCTTTCCTCCACGTCTGTAATGTAATTAGCACCATTTTTAATGGAAATGTTGAGACATACGTCACTAGCTTCATTTATAAGAGTTTTCTTGTTTGTAACTGTCACGAATGTCTCTTATGTTTGTAAATTGACGTTCACGGTTGTCAATCAAGTCGACTTTTGCGAAAATAAAATACATAATAATTTATCTTACACGGTATTTTTGAAGCCCAGTAGACTTTATTATTATGTAATGCAAATGGTTGAGGAACCAGACTAAAAGAAAATAGTCCACGAGGTCGTAAAATCCTTGTAAAAACCTGCGATCGACCCCCCCCCCACCTACAAAAATGATAGACTTTATGATTAAAGATGCATAATGTAATTTTTTTAAAATGTTACCTGGGGAACTATTCTTTAATTATTTTCACCACTTGTAACCAATTGAATTTGCAGACCAAATTTCCCAAGTGTTATTAAAATATACAAGGTCAAGGGAATTTTTTGTAACAATTGGTTGAAAAACCGCACCGTGTTTCAAACAGTTTTTGCCATTAAAAAAACCCCTTAGCATCATTAGCTGGTTCGTGGATATTTTTTTTAGTATCTTGTGGAAATTGTTAAGTGTGTGTCTTTCGACATGAATGACATTTAACGATTGACAAAGTAAACAACCATAGCTTGCACAAATTGAATAACAGCATTCCAGATCAGCTTAAAAGCTATCTTGATTTGTTTTTGTAATTATAGTAAATTGACAAAAATACAAAAATTGTTGATAAAAAAAGGTCAGCATCGGTAGATAGCATCGGTTAACGTCCGCCGGGAGAGGGAAGTTGAACACAGTTCATGCTTACATAAACTAGTTTAGATTCCCAACTGAAATCTAACAATGTAAGTGGAAATCCAAGTCATTTCTACTTGTATGTTTACTTAGAGAAATTTTGTTTTGTTGATAAGAAACTCAAATGACTTCAGTTATTTTAGTTGGGAAGTTCTTCGGTGTAAAATCACTTAAGATTTTCTGTAATTTCTTTCGCTTCATCAATTCGTATTATTTGGAAGAATACACAAAGAAGAAAAGGCGTCGGGAAGATAGAGGAATACATTTGTTAGGGTGTAAAGCCAGCACTCAGTATGGTTCAGAGAGTAACATAATATGTTTACAACTCATCCCTGGTGTCTTCCCTAGATACAGCATCTGACCCCAAAAATAAAGCTCGAGCTTTAGTGTCGGTCACAGATGATAGCATGTACAAACCCTACATACAGGAGTCGCAAAGGGATTGGTATGGCTGTAGTCATATTGGCAATACCCGGCTCATGCGCCAACTATCCAATAATCGCACCGATTGAGTATTTTCTGACCAGTTTAAGATTGTCTTTTTTATTAAAACTATTGTGTATTGTATCTATACTATGTACTAACAGAGGAAATACCCCTCATTTAACCGTTCATCAGAATCGTGAGCAATAGCTAGTCAAGTTCTCTAATTTGTCACTTTGTATTCATGAACTTTTAGGTTCCCGGAGAAAACAGAAACGTGTTTGTCTACACTTGTTTGAATTCCACCTGCGACCGCGTTCTTACCCGCATACACGTGTCTTGCTTATAATACTACAGTCACTTTATTTCGTATGTACGATAATCACGACTTCGTGGCTTGATAAATCATATACATGTCAACATGTAAGTCATATTTAAATATACACCCAATTATTAAAATAACCGTTTTTGATCTGTATTGAGATTCGATTGTGATTACCTAAATCTCCTTTCGAAGGAGACGTCACAAATAAGATGTAAGGAGTTAAAGCGAGATCAGACCTTCTATTAAAGATGCAATTTCCTAACTAAATATCCCGCGTTCGTCACTGAATACACCTACTTCTACTTTCACGTCTTAATTGAGATATTTTTTGCGTTGTGCCTTTTTGGGGCACTTCCTTCCTAATCACTGGGTTGGCAACACGCACAGTGTTGGGAAGAATATGTGCAGTTGGTCACAAATTCTATAGAGAAAGATATAAAATTTTAAACCTTGGTGTGGGACCAGATAATGACCTATAATTGACAGTTCATCAAAGGGCAATTACACATAAGATAAATACTTTCCACTGAATATTTACAGATCTATCGATTTCCCTTCTTTCGTGAAAGAAATAGAGTTATCTTTAAGGATGTCTGATAAAATTTACACTGTATATATAAACATTTCATGAAAGCAAATTAAGTGAATATGTCAAGTCGTTTTCTTCACACTTTGGGTTAAATGTGTGTAATTAACCCACTATATACATGATATCGGTTCCTGAAATTGTCTTTGATTAAGTTTAAAAGGCATCTGAAAGGTCAAATGAGGAACCCACGCTTGTCATTTACCTGGCCATAACCCTACGGGGGTTTGTTTAATACAACACAGTGTAGGCACTTAAATTCATTTAATCCATCCTAACGTACCGAGTATACAATGTCATTCTTCATAAAGTCTTAAATTTGAAGTGGTTGTTGGCGGTAATCTGTAGACAATTTGCTTGAGATTGTCTGGAATTTTAATCTTGGTGATATAGGACAATGGTTATGTATACATATACCGTGAGTTCAAAACCCATTTAGCAAAAGTTGTACTTTAGCATTTCACAACTTAAGAGGTTGGTCCCTTTGTTCGGGGTACACCTCTCGCAATTTGCCTATACTGGTCATGTGGCAAACCTATTTATACACCCACGGATCAGAGTTCTTGACATCATCGGTTCCCCTCGCGAAACACGTATTCAAAATATCTGCCGTTGATGACTGTATCGACCAAAAAATATTATCGTTAAATACAAAGGAATTTGGCGATGGGAAGTAACTCTCATCTTATTGCAACAAACAAACCGCCATATTATTGTGAACAAAAGCAATGGTTTGTAAACTGATTTTGATTGATTCGTATAAACAAGCTACGATCAAGGGTAGATAATTTGAATACATGATTACCCCATGGGTGAACCCAGGGTATAGTGGACAAGAACGGGATTAGACAACTGAACTGGAGATACCGAGGATGAGTATTTGATGGATACCGAGAAAATCAAATGAGATGGGTTTTAACGTTTTACATTTCTGCAATGGTCGTACCCCAAATGGGGGGTGGGGGTGGCCTAGTGGTCTAGAGTGCCGCGCTTCGACCTCTAGCTGGCCGGTCACCTCTGGCTTGCGGCTGTGGTTTCGAGCCCTGGTGTGAGCGTATGTGGCATGGAGATAGGGGCGCCTTCTCAACCT
Organism: Patella depressa; assembly: GCA_948474765.1. NCBI lineage: Eukaryota > Metazoa > Mollusca > Gastropoda > Patellidae > Patella > Patella depressa. Next base: position 56,754,750 of record OX419719.1, read on the forward strand.
CGTGGGTTTCCTCCGGGCACTCCGGTTTCCTCCCACTGCTAAAAACCCCTACGCGCAAGCGAATTATTGAAATAAAATTTAAAAAACCATATGTTAGTCCCGAAATGACCTAGTTTGGGTTGAGTGGACGTTAAACCCCATTTCTCTCTCTCTCTCGTACCCCAAATGCTTAAGCCATCTGACTACTTATGTTCAATTTGACTGCTAAAATTTTGATACTTTCTGTGTTATCCGAATTCCAAATCTGCTATATTACGGTACCCGTTTACTGTACAGCTCTGTCCCCACACCTCTCCTCCAAAAAAGGAAGAAAAGAAATAGCACCAGATGTTCTATATGTATGGATATCCTAGTCATTATACATCAGTATAATTCAGCCATACAAGAAGGCAGTTATTCAAAGATCCATGCCTCAAATCGTTAGATTAAGGGCTCACTCAACTTGAATAAATATATCGAAAATAATTACCAGTTGAATTTTCTTTTCACACCCACATCCGACAGCAACTTTGAACATTAAATTTATTTTGACTTTGACCGGGGGCTTGAATGAAATGCCAAGGCAACATCCTCCACCCGAAGATACAAAAGGCAAATACAGACCTTTTGATAGTGAGATTAGAATCTAACCCGAATTCCAAGAATTGTAATAGCTGTTTGCATGGGTGAATATATCAGAACAGAAAGCGAGTCTGGTATGTCTGAAAGGACGAGAAATGACTAACTACTGGGAAATTAGTGAAAAAATTGAAAGAAATGGATATTCTCTATTGGTATAAAAACCTGTTTAAACCATCTAGTATAGAAAATTACAGACAGACAGCCCTTTTCATTAAACCATGGTTCTGAACAAAGGTGATTATCGTATGTCCGTTTATAACCAAGTAAAAAAACCTATAAATTAAGTTAAATCTCTGTTTCTTCTTTGTAGATGATTAATCAGGCTTCTTTCCCATTTCCGACAAACTTTACAAGACATTAGACTCTGTCTTATTGCTCATTTAAACGCTCATGTCTTAAATCTTACTGGCGATCTCCAGCAATGGTGTACTCGGTCATTCATGATGTTATAAAACATCAGAAAAACAACATGGTCGCGCTTAATTTAGTTTTTATTCGTAATATATGACAAGGATTCAATCTGCAGACGAGACAAATATGGTCGAGATAACAGAGCAATTTTCTTATCCAACGCTATTTGCTTTCAATGTTCTTCAGATAAAATCAGACATTCGGATTTTCAGAACTAAATGAAAAAAAAAAAATATATCAAAATGTTTCAGTCCTTTGTGTGATAATTTGACATTGTAATCGGTTTGTCTCGTTGTTTTTAACGTATAGATTTGTTTTAGAACATGATTACAATGGACGAGACATAAAACCACAGTCTAAATTATTTAAATGGTCGAATAACTTAAATAACATCAGACAATCGTGTCTATGAATCCTTTTCGAATTCACTTGTTCCAAAGGGTTACTGATAAAGGATGTCTGAAACATGACCAATTTTTTTTTTTTTTTCAAATTTAACCTTATCAGATCTTTTTACATTGTCAGGTTGCTGCAGGTTCTCGACAGATTAAACTTTTTATGACAAAACACAAATAGTTAATTAAAATGTCTTCAATATTACGTTTGTGTTTAGTGCATGTAATTGGCAGTGGGGACAAAAGCCGACGCAGTGAGCTGTCAGTGCCACAATATTAGCCCCTGGAAAGAGATAATTCGTAATTTTGAACGGTGCCGTTTTAGAGACTTGACAATCAAGGTAACATTGCCAACACGAATGTCCAAACAGTTCTATTTCATACGTGCTTAAGATAAAGCCGATCAAAATTAACAGTACATTAACGCTGTCCATGCAACATGTCATTTCAGAACTTCCATAGGTGAAATAATCTTTAGCTGCAGTAAAAAGCTTGAGAAAATCCACCATGTCAGGCATATGAATGATCCGACGTAAAAGTGTGATATCGAAACCCCTCGACCAACTCCCAGCCCCAACTATGTATTGTGGAACCAAATAAAGACATCCATATATCCTAGAGTTTTTATAACATTAATCTGTACTACCTTAATTTAAACGGGTAGATATTGGAATAAGAATATTTATAGGGCGGAGCCAACACTAAATCTGCCAAAGCCGTATAGATACAGGGCTTTGGTATCATAAGTCATTGTTTACGTCGAAAGTAGCATCAAAAACTTGTCAGGGCAAAATTGGTGCGCTTAACTCATACATGTGATTTGAATAAATCCGGGCGTCAGAATTTTAGAATATCCAGGGTATGTTTTTTGAACCCAACGCTCAACGGTTCAGAAATTGCGATTAACCTTTGGTCTGGCCTGAAAACAAACGCATGTTTGCACATATTATTATTATGTAAATGGATTGTGGAACAGATACCACACGCTGTTGTTAATGTTTGGTGCTATGAGACTAGCGGCTTGTGCGATTAGTTGCCGGTCGGTTATTTTGGTTCGCCGTTACGACTCGATAATATTGTAAAAGCTAAAGTTCTCTGGTTATAAGTCTTAAAATGAAACAACCACTGTATTAGACGTATAGCAAGTTTATGAGGAGTCTACTTACTAGATACTACCTATTACAATATGAATGTGATAGTCCATTGGTCAATCATGCTATTTTATTTAGATTTCGTCTAATAGTTTGGATGCAGCTATGGCGGGTGTGACCCCAGGCCGGGTAAGCTTACTCTTCAAGAAACCTTTTACCACTGTTTGTCGTGTATTTTGTACACGGTGAACAGTCCATTTGCTGATTACACTATTTTGCCTCGACTGTTTTTTAGGACTTCGAATTTTGACTAATGGTTTGGATTGTTCGTACTTGGTTTTATTTTATATCATGTATTCCATGGCCTTATTATTGTTGTTATGGGGGCTTAAAATTATCTTAATGGTTTAATATTATTAATCAGCTTGGTCTCAGCTAAAATATGTATAAATAAGCTGACTAGATGTATTTGTCATTAACTTGTAAACGTAACCTGCAAGTGTTGTGTTTTTGTTTGATCTAATGGAATTTTCTTCGTTTCGTGGTTATGCTGCAGTGAGCTTTCCTGGAACTCTCTCGACACCATTAAATTATTGCCAACAACTGACAATCGAAATTTAGTAAATCTCGTATGAATTGATGTCTGCTGTTTCACACACGCATATACACGAAAACGGAAATCAGCCTGAAAACACTTGCATGGTGTTCAACGTAAACACGGATACTTAGCTTTAATCACACAAAATTGAAACCCATTGCTGCAATTTGAATGATTGTCGTTGAAACCTTTGATGCCAACAGCAGCTAAAAATAAAGTGATTTCTAATTTGGAATTATCACTTTATCTGTAATATCCATTGGACATCTTGTAAAGAGGTGACATTAAATCAATTAACAACTGACAATCGGGAAATGCGGATTCCGACGTAACTGGGAAAACTTCAGCATGTATGATTTCCTGGAGATCAATGTTTTTTTTACCAAACACTAATAAATCGTGTCATCTCTTTGAACACACTAATAACATGAGTCGCACGCACAATTACAGTTTCCTAATAGTAAAGGCATTCGCGCAGAAGTTCTTATCAAAAATCAGTAAAAAACCTAAAGTACAAGTTTCCAAGACCGGACATGAATTAATTATTGTGATTAATAATTTCCAAATGACAGACTATGCAAATAATAGGTCATGTCCTCGTCAGTATGATATATAATTCCATCAGTGAGTGGGGTGTGGGTGGTCGGGTTTTATAAAGTCTTAGCGTCTGTTCATTGATATGTTTGTGAAATACCAAGTTTATTGTGAATTACTTAGTATATTATGAAATACTTAGTGTATTTTGCTAACAATTTAGGCCCCAAAAGATACATTGCTTTCACTGTTTAATCAAAGAAAGGTGGGAGAGGGGGGTTAACGTCAATGTTTCATAAATGAGAGAGGGGGCGGGGGTACTTTTTAGGTCTACGCGCATAGGCGTACGGGCTCGATGACAGTTATTGGGTCAGAACCCGAAATGCCCGAAAAAGAAAAAAAAATTGGGTTTACAGACAGCACCGCCGTTGTTCTTCGCCTCGCCGGAGCTTACCTTGTATGGACCCCGAAGAAAATTTTGGAATATTTGACGGCTGCAGACGCGCTTTCAGGCTATTACAGCCCGTGAACAAAGTAACTTCAAAGTGGTTCAATATAGCCCAATTAAGGTGGCTGACTCAAATTCCAATCAATCGTTTACAGTCCACGAAGACGCGACCGTTTGGAGAAAACTTGACTATCGCTAACGCGGTTTTCTGCTATTCAAGCCTGTGAATACAGCAACTTCAATGTGGTGCAATGTAGCCTGCCTGGCTGACCCAAATTACAACCAATCAATCGTCGCGGGATATGGAGGCCTCACCCTCCCCGCGAAAATTTTGAAAATTTAACCACTGCAAATGTGTTTTCTGCTATTCTAGCCCGTATAAGCAACTACAAAAGTTTCCAATAGTTTTGTAACCGAAATCCCACTCTGATTTCCAACCATCCAATCAGACAGTTACAGCTTCATTCACAAATAATAATCGATACCCCAAATATGTCGCACAAAGTGTTTTAATCCATAGCCAACTCAGGACAAATTCGTGGTATTCAAAGAAAAGTAAAATTAGTGTTTTATTAGCGCTCGATGACAGTTTGGGGAGCAGAACCCGAAATGCCCGTAAAAATTACGAGTTTACCGACAGCAATACCGGTCTTTTTCGAGCGAAAGATGAAGAAGCGGGGCTGATCTTGTATGGACCCCCCAAAAAATTTTGGAATATTTTACGGCCGCAAACGCGTTTTCCTACTCTTCTGCCTGTAAAATTAGTGTTTCATAAGATTTCGGGCACTTTATTTTACTATGTAGATAAAATAAAAAAATTTATTCTCTTTACCCGTCTGCCCAAAAAGTCAGATTGTTAGGGGGGAAGCCTCCCCCACGGCTCGTATGGATTAACGTGTGGTACAATCTTGTTTCAGAATTACGCATGCGCATAGGGATTTTAGTAAGAACGAACAGGAGGTCCAGGATAAATCCCACGCTGTTAGACAGGCGACTCTATGCTTATATTATTCCATGATATCCCGATACTTTTTACTCAATTTTGCCGTTTTAAGAATGTCACAATGATACACAACAAAGTCCAGGTTTTTACTACGAAATTACCAAAAGATCTCAGAATTAATTTATTTGTGCGCCCTAAAAGTCACGACCACCTATCGTCTATGTTATAAAAGAAAGGATATGATGCCAATATATAGTAACCTCATCACGGAAATGACGTCTACCTTCACAATTATGTGTAGAATTATGTCTAATGCCATACATTTACTAAAAATGTTTAAAAACTACTAGATATCCTGTTGTTGGGATATTTTAACCTCATTTTGTCACGTTTCACGAACATGTCATGTAACATTCCAAAAGAAACACGGAGAAAATCATTATTTCAGATTAGGATAGAGAGCTAGTCGTTCTTGCTATAATAGTTTAAAAACTTTAATGCAAAGTGAATAATAATATTGAAAATTTTATTCAAATAACTTTATTTTGAGCGTCATTATTTGTGGGTTTATTCTTAACAAGATGTAACCACCGTACTGGTCGTCGAGACTCAGCCTCGCTTCTCCATTTTAAATTAAATCATTTAATCTTCTTAAAATCGTGTTGTGTTAATAATGTCTAATTGATAATTTATATGACATTTAAGACCCAAAAATAGGTAGATTTAGCTCTTAGCCCCACTCCACCGCACCTGGTACACGCAGAAACTCTGGCGATTTTCCGCCGAATAAAATGGAAAACGAGTGTAAAGCAAGCGTTATTATAAGATAGCAAATTCTGATTCGATGGTTTGACTCTTATTGCAGACTTAGGGTTTATAACGTAATTTAAATGTATGATTTAATTGTTCTGGTCATTACAAATATCATATATATTATTATCATATACAAATAAGTCGGTCGAACACATGACCTAATTATGCTCGCAGTAACACGTTTTTCCAAATTTCACAAAGGTAACAATAATATATTTTGTGATTCCAAACAATAAAACTCATAACTCAACTCCTGATACTGAAGCATTGTTTTTTCTATACGGAAGAATGGACGTGTCAGTCCCAACTTCTCGTTGGGCCAGGATCCTCATAAAATGTACATGCTCTAGTATAACGATTGATTGTGATAAGTACACGCCGTCAGGTACGGAAAGGGGTATACTACAGGATATAAACCTTGTAGGTATTAAAATAATATCTTTTAGTGACCAGAGACATACGTTGATATAAGGTTTGTATCCTGTATTACAACCAGTAATTAACTGTTATGCTAGAGCATGTACATTTTATGAGAATAGTTCACATGGTTTCAAATTTATCGACTTAAAATAACGTTTACATATTATATTGTTCTTCCTGCAAAATCAGTGGTAATAAATCTCTTATGTTTGAATCAAAGCAGGTTATTTTATCTCAATTAATCCCAAGACATATATGTAAATAATTGTGAATGTCCTAATTGCCGCCGATTCATCTCACCAATAAAAATACTCATCTCAAATTAATAAGCGCATTGGGTGGAATGGAGTCTAGACGTAAACACAGTATTGACACTTGATTCCTACGACAATTATACCCAGACTACGGTTATCAAGATAATAATGAAAAATTATTCCTAATCAAATAACGTCTGCCAATTCGTAGAACTTGTCAGAAAGAAAAATGACATGGTTGATCAATGGCATACTATTCAGATCGTCATGATTTAACGTGTGTGCGTTACATCATCAGGTCTGTCATTGAGTCAATTGGCTAGTACTTCACAAGGAGTAGAGTCGCATGGCCAATCTTATGGGTTTTTGCCTGGTTCTCCCGCAGCTAAAAACCCCTACGCGTAATCAAATATACGTAATAAAATTGAACAATACGTTGTTCCCGAAATTACACGCTTTGTGTCTGGTGGACGCAAAACCTCACCCCTCCACTCTCTCTCTGAACACAGTGTGTGTGGGATGACCAAGGCTAGAACATGACGGGTTTGGTTAGTGTTTAACATCCGCGTCCACCTAAAGTGATATTGCAGACAAGTTGTCTTATTTTTCGTTTTTAATATCATAGGCGATCTAATGTGTGCCCTTTATTTCATACAGTCTGTGATTGATTCCAGTGGCCTGGTTTCGAACTCAAGTCTGTCAAACTTTGTGGGTCTACGTGAATAATTGAAAACAGAAAGAATGAGACACTATGCTCTTCCCGAAATGACCTAGGTAGTGTGGAGTGGATGTTAACAAAGGTTTCGGTCACAAGGGTTATATATTCACTAACTGGTGGTAAAAAGGAGCTATAACGGTTAGGGTTAAATATATCTATAACTGCAACATATAGTACAGTCAGAAAATACGCACGCTCTGAAACACCGTTAAAGCTTAATTAATGAATAGAAGGATTATAATAAAGGCAATTCTCGTGCCTTCGTTTATTCTCAGAAACCTATTCAGCATTTAACTCATTTCTTTACAACTACATGTAAGAGATTCCCTGCAAAGAACAAGCATTCAATATGTCTGACCAATCGTTTAACTGATGGATTAGCTCAGTGGGAAATCCTGAAACTTTGATAAATTGACATGTTATTATCGCCTTTACTCACAGGTCGTATTAATTGAATGGCTTATGCATCTTCAAGACAACACACAATTTATCAGAATTTGGAACGGCTAGATAACTTTTTTTACTTTACTAGTTCGACCATCGTTGATATTAAATATTTGTTATATTCCACAATGAGGAGGGGTGGGGCGTTGGAGTGGTGATGTCAATCGCTATATTCGTCCATTTTGGGGAGTCACTGGAAGCTATTCTTGTCCTTTTCCATGAAAATCAAAGACATATTGCACCTCTATAAGTAACCAGATTTTGGTCGTGAAATGTGTAATGGCGATTTTTCTCGACTATTTATGCGGACAGCGTCTTTACATACACGCCTATATTATCGTCCCCAATAGACTAGATTAAATTCTGATTTAGATGAAGGTCAGTGACAAAATGGCGGCTTACTAACTAATCCAATCAACATAAAGAGATAGCCGTGAGTAAAAAGGGGAGTACTTCATGTAATGTATAGGATTAGTTCAGTAAGTGATGTTTTAAAGAATGTATCTTCAAGTAGTCTATTATCAGCCATGGAAGACGATAAAAACGGAAATAAATTATAAGACAGCCTCCTCGATCTTCTTCAAGTTCTTACGTTAATGCTAGTATTTCAAATAAACTAAATTTCTTCAAAGACTATTGTATCACATTATCCAGTTGACAGTTCTGCTGAGTGGACACCGTTAAGTCGTGAAAAGAACAGTGTAGGATTTCTTTTCGTCTTAAATGCATAACATTCCTCCCATTGATTTTTTGAAACAGAAAAGCAAAAAATAACTACAATTGTCACAGAAGGGTTCCATTTTCGGATTAAAATTGAAACTATAATATTAACAGCATTTTTTGAGTTTGATGTAATTTTATTTTGCCAGATTTAACGAATGCTGTGAAATAATCAGGTTTATTTTCAATATTCTACAAGATACGCCTACATTTTGCAAGAGGTGAACAGCTAAGAAACTAAAAAAGCGATTCGTTCAATCAGTGACCATAATCTAGGATGTAACGGTCCGACATGCATCAATATCGACAGGAATCGGGATCTATGGGATATCTATATACACGTATGTTTAAAGTTTTATCAAAATCTAACAAAAATTGAGACTTCCATACGATCCAAAATCTTGGTATTACATGCTTATTGTACTATTCAAGGAATTATCGGCCCTTGCCGAAAGAGGGAAATGTCACTGGAGGATAGTATACTTTCCTCAACTTGAACCTTCTTCCTTCAGATGTATGATCTGAAGAGAATTGCCTGGAATAAAACTAAAACTGGAGGAATAAGACTCAAAACCCGGTAATAGGGTGGGTAGAAAAGAACAATATAAACTATACTGAACTAGTAACCTGGGCTCTGTTTCACGAAATTTTAACTTAAGATAAAATCCAATTTTAGTAGATATGTCAATTTTGATTGGCTAAGCACTAAAATCAATCTTATAGTATCCAATCAAATTACTAAAATTGGGATCTTATCTTAGTTAAAATTTCGTGAAATAGGCCCCTGGACTTTTTTTGTTAAGTAACAATCATGGCCAGGTCTAGCGAAACATACTTCCGAGTGACGAGTCAATTGGATAATGGCTAGGTTTAGTGCTTTGGTACGAAGTCAATAATAACACTTGTTGTAGTTGTTATGTCCATGATTCATTCATTGATTGCATTTGTTGGTGCCAAATGTTTGCTTCAACACAACTAATCTTTCCATTTCAGGGTTAGAACTTTTCAGCAAGCCTCGTATCTTTGAAAGACGTTTCATGATATTTCGTTTTGTAATATGGAACGAGTGATATTTGTATTTAAAAAAACAAAAAAACACCCCCCCCCCCCCCCCAAAAAAAAAGAAATTTTAAGAGCAGACTAAAGCCATAAAGATAAAAGAAAGGGATCAATTATTTTTAAGTATACCATAAAGTTAGAATATAAAAAAATAGAATTAACGTTATTGATAGAAATTTGTTCGTCGATAAATTATTTAGAATTTAATGATTTGAAACTTTACACTTGTAGTAAATCCGGTTGTAACCTAGTAATTGCATATCCCTCTCATGATTTATTATCCCGCGATTCGGCAGTTTAAATGATATGTTGTAATTTTGCTGAAATCAAGAGCGGTCTGTTACATGTCAATGAATTATACGCCACATTAAATTTATGACACTAATTTACATTTAAATCACTCATCGTAAATCAATAATCGTGCATGGGAAAATGCAATAAAATTGTGGGTGCACTAAACTTTAAAATATATACATGTGAATGAAATCTACCGAATATAATAATTAAAGGCCATTACTACCGTACTTTAAATTACAAAATTTATTCTCGCACATCCCGTCACTGATGACAGGCCTTTGCAAATGCTGGGTTGTTTTTTGCCGACGACAATCTCTCGGGTACAGCACAACGTGTAGATTTCCCGTGGCCGATTTCTCGATTTGTTGGCGATATGCCGTACACGATAATTCGTCATGGTTACATACATTGATAGGTTAATTTTTCTTTACCAAATCGAATACTTCAAACACACAATTTGGATTTTAAAAGCAAACATTTGGAAACATGTATGAGCAACCAGAGGGTTTCTAGGCAGTGCATATGCAACAGACAAAACCTCTGGGAAAATCTGTCCAGTTGTATAAATCAAAGCAGATAAATAATCATTCGTCGGTGATAAAAAGGTCGATATATAATCATTGATGAATGCAGGTTATTACATGGTGATTCTTGATACCTTTTCAGCGAAACCCCTTGTCTAGCATGCTGCCGTCAGTAGTTCACAATGCGTTTATACCTTAATGATCAATATGAAAATTGTAGAAATAACTTGACCTAGGGCCACAAAAAAATATTTCTTTTAAAATGTGGAGAAAAAATTATTGAAGACCTATTTCCCAATATCGTGAAACAAATTATTATGTAGGGGAACCTCAATGGGCATCGGTAAGGCAAAAAATTGATATCAACGATTCCACGTTGGGTGGGTTAACAGCGGGAATTTGATATCCGAAACCTCGAAAAATTATTTTTGGTTGACAGCGGCCTTGTCAATTGGACAATTGCGAACCGGTGTCATCGGTCTCGTTGGACAATTCAGATAGATCGACACTAACTGCTTACAACTAAGTATATGACTTCCTGCCCGGGATATACTCTACAGACCACCATTTCTGGCCGAAATTTCAAACTAATTTATCCAGGGAGGACGCGGACCCCCTCCTAGATTGTCATCTTGTCATTAGGGCCCGGTAACCTCCTGATCCGTCACTGGGTCTAACTCTTTTAACACGAACGCGTTCGAATATTCTCCATCTTCTCGTTGTCGTCCCATTTTTAAATAATATGAACTAACCATTCTCCAGTTTTATCTCTCGTTGGGGTGGTCTAGAGTGCCGCTCTTCGGTCACCTCTGGCTTGCGGCTGTGGTTTCGAGCCCTGCTGTGAGCGTATGTGGCATGGAGATAGGGGCTTCTCAACCTCGTGGGTTTCCTCCCACTGCTAAAGACCCCTACGCGCATGCGAATTATCGAAATAAAAATTTTAAAAACAATGTTAGTCCCGAAATGACCTAGTTTGTGTTGAGTGGACGTTAAACCTCATTTCTCTCTCTCTTTTTACCTCTCGTTGTCATGGTATATCTCTACTGTATTTATCCAGTTTTGTCTCAAGGATTTAAATTAATATGAATTACTGGTGACCGTTAACTAGATACGTATGCCTTCAATAATGATTTATCTATGACGGAATTCATCGCCTAAGTTGATCATCAATAACGTTAACAGTTTAATATATTCCCATTAAAGATTATGATTCATTTTTTGTCTGAGATGTTTGAAGAATCTGTCTAGAAATTAACATGGCGTATATAGGCCGATAATTCTCCATTTTAGTAGCTCACTACGTGAAAGAATGTTATTATATAGCGTATGGGAGTCCGGTGATAATGTCCTGAATCAAGCAACATAAAAGCGATGGTATCGATATTAACGGTGTCGATAACTATTTTTCATGGTATTAAATTTTCCGCTGTGTTGTTTTAGCTTATCGAATCGCTTTCTCATTTGTACAACATATTACCGTGGAATGTTGCATTATCCTTTTTGAAGGGGACATGAGCATTACGGTGCTGTTGGTATGATTAGGGATGACCTTGATTCTTAATCTTATAAATTATAAGAATGTCGACTTTCGAACAAAGTACACATCGTTCATGGCTTATTATGTCGAACAAATATTTGTAGAATTAATTTCTCTTCAAAGTTCATTCATCAATAAAAATCTGATATCCTTGCAGATCGTGTAGGAAACATTGTACAACAAATTAAAGACATAACTCGATATAGACCTTACATGGACGATGCAAATAGAGGCATTTTCAGAGGCGACAAAAACATGAAATGGAAGGTACAAAGATCTGTTGTCAGGACTCTAATTGTCACTCAATATTAGACTGCTTTAAATATAATGTTGATGGTAGGCATGTCTATACCCCACTCTCCCGACAAAAATCATAAAAAAACAAAACCACTTGCCCAATCAAAAGAATTACAAAATAAAATAGCAAAAATAAATCCATAACTTATTAGCGGAAGAGCTAGGTTTGTAAAATAAAAAGGTTAAAGGTTCATGCATAGAATTTAACAATCATAAATTCAAAGGTTAAATATCTAATTTAGTGTCGATCGCATAAGCTTTTTGGGATTATAAAGTCCAGAACCGTGGTAGATCAAAGCCTATGATTCGAGTAGCACTTTCGAAACGGAAAGCTGTAAAGAGGGTCATAAATCAGTTGGTACATCAAAATGTAGAATGGGTGTATTGCGTGTACGGTATAATAAACTCGACCTTGTCCGCTAAACTGTTTTAATATAACCCATTTTACAAGTATTTGTTGTTGACAAAAATAACAAATAAGAGTGCACAGCCACCTTTATTAAAGTCTGTGAATCCCTTATAAAGGATTGTGAAAGTGAAAGTTCAATTTCTTAAAGAAAATAGTCTAAAATTGCTTCAATTTCACTTTATTTACAAACATATGATGCGACATTCAGCAGACTTTACAAATGGATATTGTCAAAACGGGCGTGAAAATTTATCTAAATATATATATATATCACTAGATTCTCATTAATCGATCATTTTGATTTTCTTTAACGTTATAACTATTTTTATGACACTTTTTGGTCTTTTGCACCTCTTTTAAATAAGCCACCAAAGTTTCGCTGAACTTTTGGATGGATCTCTTTTTACTTCGATTGATCGTTGATTCTTGATAATTAAATGTTACATAATCAACTTGAGTACATTAATTTTAGCGTGGATTAAGCCCTGGGAAATTTTGATATTATCCAAAAAATGGAAATGACGATCAACAACATTAATTATCCGTATCAGATGTAACGATCAGGGTGTTAAATGGTGTGGTGGGGGTACTTAAGCAAACTAGTAGTCTTGAATTCCTGACAATACGAATTCCCATTCGAAGATGTATACATAACGATGTAATCAGAATTCACGATGAGTAAACTTGATTTGTCTAGAATCTAGTTAACATGACAAAGGACATTAATTGAAAAATGTAAAGAAATTGTATCTGGCCCCCTTAATCTGTCTGACTGGAATTATAGTCAAACATCAAACAAAAAAGCCCATACAGTTCACACGACTTGGACATCTCTGCTATGCTTGTTAAGGGAAACCTCGCATTATTTATAAGGAGATCTGAAATCAAAAGGTAATAGCTGTGTAATATGAATGCTTATAGGGTTTCTAATTATGATACCATATACATGTTTGCGTCTACATGCAAAAGTATTTGTATTTGTTGAGGAAGTCATTACGATAGCCCAAGACAGTAATTAACATTACCTTTTTATAAACAATATTGTATTTCATTTGAAAATGGATTGGCTAACAGGCCAGACCTATGTTGACTCCACTCTAGGATTTACAAAAATTAATTTAATTTATGTATATACAGAACATAATGTATACATGTAAAATATAAATATTATTATAGACTAACCAGTTAAACATTATTACCTTTGGCTACTTGCCTCAGAGGACAAGTTGAATGACAAAATTGTACAAGCAGCCTTAAATGTTCTCTTACGAGCAGTCTACTTTTCGATAACCGTATGCTATTACATTATACAACGCCCACGACCAATACACCATATGTAATTGTTATAAATATAAATGTCTCCGGGACTTTAATAGGAAATCTTGACATTAAGTTATTTAATTTTTAACATATCATAATTATACAACAGAAGACGACGATAGTATATTCTATGAATGTTGACAAGTTAAGGAATGGCGGGAAGTTTTTCTGTCAATACTGTTAGAGAGAACTACTGTTTCAATCTAATTGCAAGAGAATTGATACCAGAAAAATAATCCTCTATTACGTGAAAGGAATCAACACTCTCCGATTCTATTTATTTTTTTGAAATAGGTTGGGCAGAGAAATGATTTAAATCGCATTGTGTCCCCGATTAAGCCAGCGCTAACGGAACTGGCGAAGTGCAATAGCGTTACGGTTTTTCATCTCTCTAGCAAAATCCCACTTATTTCCACAAAATAAAAACGAAACATTGCCAGCTATGTACCAGTTAAGTGATGATTAGCAGAACTGTTCCAATAATACCAAATGAAACACAGCCATTTCATAAGGTTATTCAATCATTTTGAACAACTCCAAACGTCGATTAAAGAAATGTTGGTTACTCGAAAAGTATAATATTTGTTTTTGTAATGGTGTTCAGAAAATTGAATAGGATTGTTTGTAAAGATAGAACCTGTACAATATTAATTGAAATAAACATCGGGATATTTTTTTTTCTTTTTTTTTTGCCATTTTTTGAAAAAATCTTGTATTTTCGTTCATATTCAAACAAAATCATTGTTGGTTTTCATTTACACGAAAGCCGTCTTGTTACGTGTCTTTAAATCGGTTTGATATGGGTCTTTCATATTCTGAAAATACTCTGTGGTTATTAGTCTGAAGGAAGTTAAGAGTAGTTTTTGCCACGTTGACAATTTATTTTCCTCCTTCTCAAATCCTCAAATTAAATTAATTCTATCCTTCTCATTCACAATACATGGTACATGTCTGTCACGCCACTTGACACAACTGCCGAACTATTTCATATTCTGAAAATACTCTGTGGTTATTAGTCTGAAGGAAGTTAAGAGTAGTTTTTGCCACGTTGACAATTTATTTTCCTCCTTTTCAAATCCTCAAATTAAATTAATTCTATCCTCGAACGTCACAAAAAAATACCCACACGCGTGGATCAATCAGTTGTTCAACGAACAATGTTTCTAGTGCATTATAAACAATTGAGTTTAGGCTATTAATAACAATTCTGTGGGAATAATAGCATGTGAGCATACAAAAGTGACCCCTTATTCTATTTGTTACTTTATGCGTATCTACACTTTAAGCGAATGACACTAAATCTATTGACGCCAAACACTCAAATATTTGCCAGTTTTATTTATTTTTGGTATTTTACGAACTATATGTCGTTTAATTTTGAAATATTTTAGGATAAAGTCTCAATAATTTTGGGAAAAAATAATGTCTTTACGTGGTATATAACTCGACGCTAATGACTTGACTCGAATCGCGGCGTAGACCATGAACTCCGTCTCTCGATGGAACTCTTTATGTCACAGGCAAAGAACCATATATGACAACGTCTTGCCCTAACGCCTGAAATTGATAATAGAAAGTTTGAGATACACAAACTCAAAGTCCGTTTGGATTAAATTTGTTCATATATTTCTACCCCTAAATTTCAAATCTGTTTTATGCATTTCTATCCTTATGTATCAAATTAATGACATTATGTGAAAATGTAAAAAATCTAAATGAATGAAATGTTGATATATTTCAGACTTTTTCGTGTGATTTAAGCCATCTAAGAATTAAATTTAGGGCGAATCTCGATTATATTTTGGAGAGTAAAACTGCTTAATTTTGTGAAATTAGCCGAGCAACAAACTCAAGATGCGTGATACGTTTTCAAACAACTTAAACCCGTCAGTCTTCATCCGGGAATGGAGACCGAAGCTGTATTATACGGTGTCTGGATAAAACCATACTTTTATTTTAAGAATACAGCGTGTAGGCGAAATTTACCGTTCTTTATCAAGTACAGAACATGCACCACCCACTGTTTTGGCCTCTTAAGATACAGGTCCGAGTAAGCAGTTTTGACGTTCACGCCCAAACGAGCTGAAACTTTGAGACAAAGTAAATACACCACCACTCAAATATTTTGAGGCTTAAATTTCATAAGTACACAGACTTTGATTTCCGAGACTATTAAAATCGGGATGGGTACTTTAACAGAAGTTATACTATGGGGTCACAACTCTATGTGATATTTCGGTTGAAAGGTAACAGGAAGGTCAGCACTATTCTCTAGGGAGACAAGCAGCCGTCTAGGGTCAACACCTTTTATAAATAACAGAAAGTAACTTATTTCAACATAGTGGACTAAAGACTATTATTTCTTAATAATAATTTTAATAGATCTACTTTTTGTCTTTCTCAAAGCATTTCTCTAACACTGACATAAATGGAACATTCAATATTTCTTAACACCCATTCTTCATGAGTATTTATTTTACCCGAATGTACTTTATTACGTACATAGCGATTACAGTCTTTGCTTAAGTAAATATTTGCAACTATTCATATATATATGTCTTTTGGGGTTAGGAAATGCATATCAATTAACCGTTTCCAAGAAAACGCCATGTTCACTAAATATTTCTACGCCAAAGTTATATTTAGTCGTTCTCTCCCTCCCCTTTTGCATGACGACTTTTGTTGACTTTTTGGTGTAGAATCGAAGAAAAGGGTTTGAAAATACATTTTCTGCCAGGTTTTGGTGAATATTCATGAATTTGAGGCGGAAGGATACAAGGGTTGTGAGATTGGTTACGTTGAAAGGGAGGGCCGAAAATTGCTTGTTTAGTTGTCTCTACTTCCAGCTTGTGTGTCCCAAGTTTTTAATGGTGAACCCCATACATGCTTTTGGGCAAGTCTTTGACACATGTTGCTCCAGCTGTGACAGAAAGCGCTCTACCCAACGAATATTTGGGGAAAAGTTACAGCCGGTCTAAGAGAGGGGAATTAACATTAAAGTCAATGGGGAAATAATTAGTGATCTGTGGCCTGATAAATTTACGTCCGCTTCCACCGAGGTGATATCGCAGACAATTTTTTCGAAAGGGGAGACTGGCTATTTACAAATGAGCAACTAACAACGATGTCGCAAGATTGCCTAAGTTAATAGATCGACTTCTTAACGGACAAGGCCATTCGTTTATAAATTACATTGTTGATGACGGCCTGAATAACTTTGATATTCCCTAACAAACCCTATTTAGTAACGATAGTATTTGTTGAAAGAAAATATCTAATATATATTTGGATTTCATTATTTAGCAATTACAAGAACTAAGGCAACTAGACCTGCATGCAGGAATGACGGGTTTCACTGGTGCCATGTTACCTTTGAACTTGAACTTGTGTCACTTTCGGTGCCACGTTACCCTTGAACATATGTCACTTCCGGTACCAATGAAACCAATATACAGGTTTCCACATAAGCATTGCACACATCAAATAAAATGGAAACAGAAACAAACAAACCCAGCAATATCATTTCATTTTATACATTTGTTACATGTAATTGATCCTGACAAAATTACAGTACTTCCGGTGATAATGTAAATGTTCCATTAGTTTTATGAAATCAGAAATGGCATAAGGCATCTCATGGTGAAAATTTTATGTAAATCGAATAATAATTGCCACTTTTATAGACCAAAAACCTTGAAAAGTGACGTGTAGAAAATCGTCTATTTCTCGGTAACCGTACAAGTTAGAAACCATTTTTTGGTATTTATATGACCGTATGGGTTTAATCTATTTGTTGATTGGAATCAAATATCATAATTGTATAAACATTACAAATCAGACTCATTTGAATAAAATATCGGCTTTGAAGGCTTAAAATACAGTTTTTGCCAAAATGACGTTACTTCCGGTGATAATGAAAACTTTAAATTAGTTTTTTAACATCGTCTATGACATTAGGCTTCAAAGGGTGGAAATTTTATGAAAATCGAATAATAATTGACACTTTTATGGGCCAAAAACCTTCAAAAGTGACTTTTAGAAAATCGCCTATATCTCGGCAACCGAACAAGTTAGAAACAATTTTATGATATCTTTTTGACCGTATGAGTTTTGTTAATATGTGAATTTAAACCAAAAGTTGATTTTATTATTATATGTGACATAATTCTTGGTTGAATAAAATATCGATTTCAAAAGTTAAAAATTGAGTTTTTGACTAAATGACGTCACTTCCGGTGTCAATTTTAAATAGTAATCAACATGATATAACGCACACTTGCTTTCTGAATCAAATGATGTCACTTTTGTGAATATCCATTAATAATTGACTATTTTACAGGCAAAATTGCGAAAACAGTGACTTATGCAAAACTGCCCTTTTCTCGGCAACTGCTTATATTACAAACTAATTTTTACATACATTCTCTTCGTATGGATTATAGCTACAAGTTTATAAAAGTTATGTAAAAATATTTTAAAATCTGAAAAGCCTGAATGGGTTGTAAATAGGTCAATTTTACGCCTTTTTTCACCCCTTAATCCAATTTGCTAGAAAATGAAATAGAAATTAAAAAAACTGCTTCCGCCATTTTTTGCGCCTTGAAAGGACACACTCTTTGAGTCATATAATTTTTCAAAAAAATAATATTTGTTTTTGAAGATCGTAAAAAACTGTCAAAATTGTAGTTTTTGGTAAAATTATGCCACTTCCGGTGCCGACAGATAACACTTTCGGTAATAAAAAAAATGACAATTGAGACAACGAAGCATATGAACTTTGTTTTATACAAATCGAACAATAAAAAATTAATCTAGGACTGAAAAACTGAATTAGCCAATGGCGGCCAAGGAAAATTACTGAGACAAAAAATTTTAACATTTTTGCGCTAGTCAGATGACTCTTTAATTCTGTGCACAATACGACTAAAAAATATTCATAAATAAAAAAGTTTTTTGTAAAATTTTAAATTTTCGAAATTTGGCGCCTAATATCTTCGAAGATTTGCCGAAAATCAAAAATCGAAAGTAGCGTAGCTATGTGCCCTGTCTCAGACTATGCCAAAATGTATCGAAAGTTAAAATCCAATGATTATTGTTAAAATTACTGCAATATTTTCAAAAACGATAACTTCGGTGATTTCGGACATTTCGCATTGTCGCAGAACGTTCAAAATAGCTTTATCCTCTAAGTCACACCCACTTTCCCAGTAAAACCGAAGAAATCGTAACGATGCGACACGTAGTTGCTGAGATCTACTCAAATTGGAATCTGAATAATAATAATAATAATAATAATAATAATAATAATAATAAGAATAATAATTTTAACAAAAACAATAGTGTTTCACACAAGCTACGCAGTGTGAAACCCTAATTACAGAAAGCAATCAAAGTAAAAATAGAAGCCAATACCGAACTGATTATAGTTCGTTTTGATTTATATCATTTCACGACACTTGTTTGAAAGTTGATCACTTCACAGGGAGTTAAATGATAGTCATCAATCCATAAACACTTCCTTTGAAAAATATCCGATAATTTTACAAAGCAATCTTTTACGTCTGCAATTTCCACCAATTCTTGTGTATTCTGTGCTATTTATAAACAACCGACTCTATAATGACGTCAATATTCATTCAGTTATGTAAACGTACGCTATGTCAGTTTGAGATGTCATTTTGGTTACATCTAATTTCCATGCAATATCCATCACCGGCTACACACACAGACATGCTAAAGCTTCCCGTGTATACAAAACTAACTGCCATCGCCTCGTAAATAACTAGTTTAATATGCTATAACGATTTCTGATCGACAATCTGTTTTTATATTTTGGCAATTATTCCCACAATGAACAGGGGTTTAAACAGAATTGGACACATCAACATGACCAATCACATTCTGTTAAACAGCTTATTCTGATAGGTGACACGTTAACATCATTAGCAAATCATGAATACCTACTACTCGCCAATATGAAAATAGGACTGGTTGGAACCGATGATATAACTTCGGTTGACTGTCAAATCCCCCTACATTGATCAGAACATACACGTTCTCAATCAGAAGGTTCACTGTTACGCATTCTTTTTTGAATTCATCCACTTGACTTAAGCAATTAGCAGGATTGACGGCGCTTAAGCAATTAGCAGGATTACTAATTCCGTTCGTTTGATTCAACTGTGCACCTTTGCTTGCTGATATATCTCTCTATTCATATGAAGCCGAGTACATACAGGCACTGGTTAAAACAAATAAACGATTACTTATCGGTATATCGATGATGTTCTGTCACTGAATAATCCTAAATTTAGTGATTATGTAGAATTCATATATATTGATGAGCTTGAATTTAAAAAACTACTGACAGTGACAATTACGCTTCCTACTTGGATCTGCGTCTCGATTTTGACAATTGCCATAGACTGAGTGTTAAATTGTATGATAAACGTGATGACTTTGACTTTCCGATTGTTAACTTTCCATTTATCAGTAGTAACATTGCTGTATCGCCAGCTTGGAGTGTTTATGTCTCAGCTAATTCGTTACGCGAGAGCTTGTTCTTTTTATTCTGATTTTTTAAGTAGATCGAGACATTTGTCAACTAAGCTTCAACTACAAGGATACATGCGCACTAAACTTATAAAATCCTTTAAAAAGTTTTATGGCCGTCATATTGACTTGATTGGTAAATATAACATGTCTCTCTCAGCTATTATTCTAGACATATTTAATTGACGCGTATCCTATTTACATGTACTATCTCTCTGATTATGTCTACTACATCGTTAAAACTGTTCATCACGTGCATTTTGCATACTGATAGTCCATTGGCCAATCACGCTATTTTACTGAGATTTCGACTAATAGTTTGGATGTGGAGCCAACCACTGTTTGTCGTGTATTTTGTACACGATGAACAGTCCATTTGCTAATTACAATATTTTGCATCGACCGTTTTTTTAGGACTTCGAATTTTGACTAATGGTTTGGATTGTTCGTACTTGGTTTTATTTTATTATCAATAAACCTAAAACAAAACTCGACGGAAAAGAAATGGTATTAACCATAAAAATTATTTTCCCTTTACAGAATGCAAAGACCCCCCCCCCTCTAACAAACGAGTTAAAGCAGCTGACTCAATAACATGAATCCACACCCTTTAATCTATAGAATCTAAAAGTGAATGAAACCATTAAACAGCCCACATTGGTATTAAACAATTTATTATGGCATGCCTACGTTAAAGATGCATTTATTTTTTTTTTATAAAACAAGAAAACAAAAACAAGAATTCTCAGATAATAGATAATAATTTAAGGTTAACCATCACAAAGGGAGATTTAACGCTTTGATATTTTTACTGTTGATAATGGAAGTAAATTGTGGTTAGTATAGTCTTTTAAAAGTAGTAAGCTGGACGACTAGATCTAGTTGAATGGTCAAAGGATGTTGGCTTTGACATAGACATATAAAGATATCGGCCACGGAATTACATGATACCAACGTATCTCTAATTGGTTTAATTAAGTTTGGTTGAAAAAGGTAATATCAAAAAGCAAGTTCACAAAGGTTTAACGTCCGTTTCTCTCGGAGAAATATGCTTTGAAGTGTTTCGTGTCGCAAAGTCCCTTACTTTTATGTTACATATGGAAGCAAAACAGTTTTTTTGCTCTTTCCGGTTGAATTTTAAATCAATATCTAGCTAACTCCAGTTTCAGTTTGTATGATTTAGACAATTACATCCGACGAATAGCTTTGTAATGGAGGGTGGGTTTAAAATGCGCTAGCGATTAAAAGATTGTAGACAACTTGTATCGGTCTTATGACCTATTTCCGGTCCTTTACTGGGTACATGTTTTCTGGTAGCAATTGTCTAACAAGTTTTTAAATACCGTATATTGTCAACCCTCGGGCACTTTACATCTTATAAGACTTTGCCTATTCTGATAAATGCTTCTGTCGAAGGCACAATAGCCTACAGTTACGGATACTGGCGTTCAATAGTGAATGGATGGTAGTTATTAAAAGGTAAAGATCACGAGTTCAGAAAATGCAGTTTATAAAAATGTCGATGTAGAGACACGAATGAAGACGATGGCTACTTAATCATTTTCTTTGCCATGACTATTCGGTTTGGCACCAGATCCGTCACCTTTTTGTACTGAATAATGCTTGAAAACAGCTGTAGAAGGACGATAGGGTTAATAACATCAATCTTATTAACCAAGACAAATGGTGTGCCGCGTCAACTACAACCAGGATACCAAAAGGTTTTTTTTTAGTAAAGACTATACGCATTATTAAATATGACAAAACGACACATCCTCATTGTAATAGAAACTTCTGAAACCCATAAATTCTATCTATAAGCTAATTATTTCTACCCATAAGGTATTTATTTGTTTCTATCTAAAACTGGCCCTTTGTTCCT
The DNA here is from genome assembly GCA_948474765.1 of Patella depressa. Lineage (NCBI taxonomy): Eukaryota > Metazoa > Mollusca > Gastropoda > Patellidae > Patella > Patella depressa. The sequence goes on from OX419719.1 coordinate 56,777,037, forward strand.
CGTAATAGTGGGGGCGGGGCTAGATGGACGAATGGTTAGCGTTTGCGTTGTATCATAAGACCTGGCCTGTCACTGAGTCAACTGGCGTGGTTTCGATTATCCGGTTGTACGTGACAACAATAGTCACATGTCTAACTTCGTGGATTTTCTCGCAATCCTCCACTTTCCCCCCATTGCTAAAGACCCCTACGCACAGGCGAATTACTGAATTAAAACTGAACCATATGTTAGTCCCGAAATTACATTGTTTTGTGTTAAGTAGACGTTAAATGCTATTTGTCTCTCTCCTCTTCATTGGGGATACTTTTTCTTGAAAGAAGTCGAAAAATATCGCTCATTGGTGTCGATGTGCCTAAATATATAATTACTCATTAAACTTTAAATAAAGTTATTTTATAATTCCTTATCCCTTTATTTTCATTATTTAGATGCCTTGATAGCGATCATTAATTGATGTACGTGCTAATCAAACTCATAATAGGCCGTATTCTTTTCAGTGGTGAAATCTGATTAGGAATTGTAAATCAATTTTCTGCCCGATTAGAACCTAGCAGACGACTGTCTTCATATCTTGAATGCAGAAATTTACAGCCTGTTTTAGGTTATTAGAATGCACACCAGGACGTTCTTGTGACATGTTAGCCGCAACCGGATTTGATATGAACATTTTATAGTATTTAACATCCAAAATAGGAGTGAGTAATTAACTCACAACATAGCATACATAAATTTGGGCTTCTACATACTCCTCGCAGTGTTTCATTTGATAGGAGCTAATCCAAATTAACACTGCTGTAATGGAAGCAAATTTCTGTTCCAAATTTCGACGGGAAAATAGTCCGATTAACAACCAATAGCTAACTGTGTAACAATATCATTATGCTTTAAAAGGAGCCCCGAAGTCTCTCAAACCATCGAATAACCCGAGCGGTATTCGATGGTCATTGAGTTCTATCTATTTATTATGTCCAATTAACCAGTGCATAGCAGAATATTGTAGCAAAAAACTAATTGGGTGACACTCGAGACTATCTAAACGGATACAATGTAAATAATACTGTTCGGAGACGGACAATGCCTTGGCTGTTTTAATACCTTAAATCACTGTCACAATTTTTAGGAAACACCCAAGATTAAACGAAATGTTGTCTTGTTGCTGTACTTGGGATAGATTTGAACGGGAAGACTACACAAACTCTCCCAAAAGCCCAAGTATCAGAAGCCAGTCAGCAATTGCCAGAGAGGGATTTCTCGGGCCATTGCTTCGGGAATATTTAGCTTCTGGTCACATGAAAGGTTCTGCATTAAAGCTATCATAAACTGCCACAATAAACTTTAATTATTTTTATTTTCTAAAATGCAATTCATGCCGACATGTGCGACTTGTTTTAGTATATTTAAGCTGTACAGAGCTTTGCTTTTTTGTCACTGCTTACAAAATCTGTCTGGAAAAAGCTATAAAAGACATAACCATTATTCAGCTTATGTACTTTAGCTCTATCATATATTAAATTAACATTAATAAACTTTAAAAGTAATAATAATTTTTAGTTTTCCACACAAGGATGTCAGTAGAACGTGAAGGCTGTGGATCTCTAACAATTGAAGTACTTTTGAGTCTGTGCTCCATCCCACATTAATAAACGAGACTATAACAACTCTTAAGAGATATTTGATTTCCCTTGGTAATATATATCAATAGAGCTTCCTAAAATAGTTTTACCCTATATGAGTGATTTGATAAGAAGTGGTTATCATTTTCAAATGTACCCACTGTGCTACAATAAATCCATTAGTAAAGATTTATGTATATAGTACATACCAGAAAAATGGCGCCTGTTTAATTCAATGTTATTTATACGCCCATTTTGTTTACTTCTTGACAGACTTCAGCAAATTTTAAGTCAATACCTGTGTATCGAATTTGAAGTTTTTTGGGGGATGACGTTTGATCAAAGTATAATATTACCTAATCACCAGTTCTGACCGATTTTTATTAAACTGTGAAGATAATTGTAAAGATAATTTCTATTGAATAATAATTTAAGATCTTTTTGTCTTGAATAATGTGATTTGTTCAGCACTTTCTGAAGCATTGTGATCGCTGACTTTGCATGAGGACCAATAATATCCCGCGGTGTCACAAAGCTCAATATTTAAATCGTTAGGGCGTTGTTGGAGGTTGTGGGGGTGGGTTGTTGTTTTCTTGGTATGTTTAACACGCTGGAGTCGATTTGTAACATGCTATAAGTTTATCAAATGCCGTCACGTTTAGTATGTAAGATATATATGGCATTTTAGACGGGGTGCAAATATATTGAGAACCATAGAAAACGCATCACTTAGTTTTTCGTATAACAAAATGATCTTGTAAACTTACCTTATTTATTTTGCTTCTTATTGTGAACAATATTCAAATAGAAACATATCAATAACAACAACACATTTGTACACTTTTTGATGTAATCAACGGTACAAAGTCAGAGGGGTCAAAACCAAAAGTACGACAAAGATGATTATTCATGCTGCACAGTGTGCGCAAGAGTCAGTGGAGGACACGAGGGCTACTGACAATTAACCATCTTTGTCGTACTTTTGGTTTTGACCCCTCTAACTTTGTACCGTTGATTACAGATTAAACCTCCATAAGTGTACAAATGTGCTGTTATTGATGAGTTCCCATTTGAATATTGTTCACAATAAGAAGCAAAATAAATAAGATATGTTTACAGGATCATTTTGTTATACGAAAAACTAAGTGATGCGTTTTCTATGGCGCTCAGTATATGAGACACTCTAAGAATGACGCTTCAAATTTGGTTGACAGTAATGACAGAAAGATCGAACTACTTCCTTGAAATAGTTAAAGGCCAACATCATGGTACTACAGGATACAGATACCGATAGCAATCATAATAACGGTGCAGCTACGACATGAGCTCGTATTAATGGTTACAAGTTCCCCGGTCTTCCCCAAGTTTGAGAACTGTGGGAATCAGTACAGGTCACCACGGTCTCACCGTCACGGATCCCTACTTTTCACCTCGGTATGCTCAGTGCATGTCCACCACAGTCAAATACCAGGGAGGTGTCAATAAGTCTTTCCTCTGGAACCCTTGAACAATAATCGAAGACATTTAATACAAGTATGCATCTGTGTAGCACATGCAATGAATATGTTATTGTTAATCACTGTCAATTAGAACTCGATTTCCCGAAAGGGCTTATATCCTGTTTCATCAGAGTTCATGGCCAACCGCGAGTAGTTACATTTGTCATCAACAGCTTCTAAACAAAGCGATTGTGACATATATGGTAACAAGCTATTTGCTTATAATTTTTGTTCTACGAATGTTAGTTTTATGGTAAATTTGACCATCTTTGTTTATTTTCAGTGCCATATCGTGAGCTGTTTCAGTCGATCCATAAATATAGACCTTAAAATACACATTAAAACAATCCCAAAAGATTTCTGTCCATAACGTAGAGTATATTTCCATGTCAAAACATATTTATTATCTTTATAAAAGAGTTGATCACAGGGATAATATTTTACCGTCGGCATATAGCCATTTTATGATATTAATACGGACTGTGAAATGATCAAAATAGACGTTTTCGTGATGAAATAAGACTGTATTATGACCCTAACATTATGCACGATAAAAGAAGTCATATTTGTGGAAAACTATGAGTTGTAAAGATTTTACACGCGTATCACTCTTAACTTTACAAAGGGCGTTGTTGAATGTCAAATTGAAAGGCTGGGGCGTCTATAGTGGCCTACAGTCTGAATAGCATTTTTTTCTAAATAGGCTAAAAAAAAAAAAAAAAAAAAAAAAATTTGTTGAAATTGAAAGAAAAAAAAAATTAAACTACATTTGCCTAGCGTCTTAATAGTGTCTTGAATAACCAGACGCTCAGTGTGAGATATCTCATTGCCGAAAGTAATAATCGTCGTAAAGTGTACCAGTTCCCGTAGTCGTAGATCAATAACTTTTCATTTTATCGACCTTTATCTTCTCCAAGGAGATATATATTTATCCGTTTGACGCCATTTGCATTTGTTGACTATTTAGACTCGAATAACAAGACACTGCTACGCGCCTAACGCCAATTTGTTTCACAGAGAATTACTTACGAAATACCTCTGTCACAGATTACTGTCTACAACTCGCGCGTTGACTTCGTGTGGCGGTAGTCATTGGCTCAACGGCTCGTGCATTGTTTACATCACACCTAACTGTTTCGGGCAAAATGATGCATTTTACTCATTTTAATACCCATTTACTCTAAATAGGAAATATTTTTTAACTACAAATACTTCAAACGTCTTTATTTACTTTTCTTATACTTCAAAAAAAAAGTTTGGCCTAACGCTAGCAGTTCATAATAATAATAATAATTTTCGTATATTTTAATTTTTGCGCTAAGCCACCATTTTCCGTAAACGACTATTTCGCGATGACCAATTTGATTGGCGTTTACGTGTGAATAACGTTGTGACCTCGATGCCGACCCTGACTTGAAATTCTCCACCAATCTCGGAGTCTTTGCGTTTACGCTTGCCGTCGCCCTATTTCTTACTGTATTATAAATTCAATGATCGAAGTGAAAGCAGAGACGATGCCCTTCATAAAAGATAACCGGATCAAAGTCGTAGGTCATGTTACAGAAAACTGAACTCAAACTTTTCAAAGTCAGTTTTTGGACTTTTGACCTTGGAATACTATAATATAGTATTTTAAAAGCTACAATCTGGTCTTGGACTATCGACCTTGACCTTGGTCCTGTCACACACTGGTGATTCAGAAAACGGCCAAACGTAGAGGGCCCGTGTTCCCAAGGTCAAGTGTCCAAAAACAAACTTTGAAAAGTTTGAGTTCAGTTTTCTGTAACATGACCTACGACTTTGACCCTGTTACCTTTTCCGGGCATTGTCTCTGCTTTCACCTCGAAATGCTCGAACATTGAATTTGATAATACAGCAAGAAATAGGGCGACGGCAAGCATAAACGCAAAGACCCCCGAAATTGATGGAAAATTTCAAGTCAGGGTCAGCATCAAGGTCACAACGTTATTCAAACGTAAACGCCAATCCAAATGGTCAACGCCAAATAGTCTTTTACGGAATGGTGGCTTAGCGCAAAAATTAAAATATACGAAAATTATTATTATTATTATGAACTGCGAGCGTGTAGCGCCGAGTGTCGAAGTCCGTCTGAGTGTCTTGATATTCGAGTCTAAATAGTCAACAAATGCAACGGGAACTAGTACAGGTGCGATAGAGCAGCAGTTTTTTCTGATTTAGACTTTACGACGAATATTACTTTGGGTAAAGGTGCGAAAGTGCAATAGTGCCGCAGTTTTTCTAATTTAGGCTTGTTTACACCACTGATCTATCAGTGGTTTACACTTTACGACGAATATTACTTTCGGAAAGGAGATAACTCACACTCAGCGTCTGGATAATCAAGACACTATTAAGACGCTCGGCAAATTTAGTTTATTTATTTTTTTATTTTTTTTCTATTTAAAATTTTTTTTTTAATTTTTTATTATTTTTTTTTAGCCTATTTAGAAAAAATGCTATTCAGACTGTAGGCCACCATAGTGGTGTAAACAAGCCTAAATTAGAAAAACTGCGGCACTATTGCACTTTCGCACCTTCACCCAAAGTAATATTCGTCGTAAAGTCTAAATCAGAAAAACTGCTGCGCTATAGCACCTGTACTAGTTCCCGTTGCATTTGTTGACTATTTAGACTCGAATATCAAGACACTCAGACGGACTTCGACACTCTGCGCTACACGCTCGCAGTTCATAATAATAATAATAATTTTCGTATATTTTAATTTTTGCGCTAAGCCACCATTCCGTAAAAGACTATTTGGCGTTGACCATTTGTATTGGCGTTTACGTGTGAATAACGTTGTGACCTTGATGCTGACCCTGACTTGAAATTTTCCATCAATTTCGGGGGTCTTTGCGTTTATGCTTGCCGTCGCCCTATTTCTTGCTGTATTATCAAATTCAATGTTCGAGCAGTTCGAGGTGAAAGCAGAGACAATGCCTGGAAAAGGTAACAGGGTCAAAGTCGTAGGTCATGTTACAGAAAACTGAACTCAAACTTTTCAAAGTTTGTTTTTGGACATTTGACCTTGGGAACACGGGCCCTCTATGTTTGGCCGTTTTCTGAATCACCAGTGTGTGACAGGACCAAGGTCAAGGTCGATAGTCCAAGACCAGATTGTAGCTTTTAAAATACTATATTATAGTATTCCAAGGTCAAAAGTCCAAAAACTGACTTTGAAAAGTTTGAATTCAGTTTTCTGTAACATGACCTACGACTTTGATCCGGTTATCTTTTATGAAGGGCATCGTCTCTGCTTTCGCTTCGATCATTGAATTTATAATACAGCAAGAAATAGGGCGACGGCAAGCGTAAACGCAAAGACTCCCGAGATTGGTGGAGAATTTCAAGTCAGGGTCGGCATCGAGGTCACAACGTTATTCACACGTAAACGCCAATCAAATTGGTCATCGCCAAATAGTCGTTTACGGAAAATGGTGGCTTAGCGCAAAAATTAAAATATACGAAAATTATTATTATTATTATGAACTGCTAGCGTTAGGCCAAACTTTTTTTTTGAAGTATAAGAAGAGTAAATAAAGACGTTTGAAGTATTTGTAGTTAAAAAATATTTCCTATTTAGAGTAAATGGGTATTAAAATGAGTAAAATGCATCATTTTGCCCGAAACAGTTAGGTGTGATGTAAACAATGCACGAGCCGTTGAGCCAATGACTACCGCCACACGAAGTCAACGCGCGAGTTGTAGACAGTAATCTGTGACAGAGGAATTTCGTAAGTAATTCTCTGTGAAACAAATTGGCGTTAGGCGCATAGCAGTGTCTTGTTATTCGAGTCTAAATAGTCAACAAATGCAAATGGCGTCAAACGGATAAATATATATCTACTTGGAGAAGATAAAGGTCGATAAAATGAAAAGTTATTGATCTACGACTACGGGAACTGGTACACTTTACGACGATTATTACTTTCGGCAATGAGATAACTCACACTGAGCGTCTGGATAATCAAGACACTATTAAGACGCTAGGCAAATGTAGTTTATTTATTTTTTTTCTATTTAATTTTTTTTTTTTTTTTTTTTTTTAGCCTATTTAGAAAAAAATGCTATTCAGACTGTAGGCCACCATAGGCGTCTGAATATATAGTTGAAGCAACCACCAATTATCAGTCCATAATTCTGATTACATACACCATAAAATTCGTCTGACAAGTGCGTCACTATTTTGTGCAGCACCTTCAAAATTTTGCCAAATTTAGAAAAACCGGGAGGCAAATAGTAACGACAAAGAAAAATATTAAATATTTCTTATTATAACACATTGAGATGTGACGCATGCGCAACCACGGTGCATGCGTCAGGTTTCTAAATCCCTTTGCGGCAACTGACTACCGAAAACCACTTGTGGCGACGCTATGGTTGCGTCACCTGACGCACATGTTGCGTAGGCGTTACGCTATATCACTTTGGCGTCGCCACTTAGTCACCCTACACACAGGCGGTGGTGGTACAATGGTTAGACCGTGCGCGTGGTATCATAAGGGATTGTCATTGAGAGTGGTTTCGATTCCTCGTGAGATTCTCCTAGTTCCCCGGATTCCTCCCACTGCTCAAGACCACAAGCGAAATATTGAAATAAAGTTGAACCATATTATGATAGTCCCGAAATGACCAAGTGTGTGTCGAGTGGACGTTAAACCCTATTTCTCTCTGCCCATTATCGGCAACGTCAATAATTTTATATTCAAAATTGGTGCCAAATGCTAGTTTGGTATCAAACAAATGGTAATTGTTTTTGAATAAGGAGGAAGGTTTGTAAGAGTGGTTCTAAAGGCTGCAAATTGTAAGAGGTTCGAAGGCATTACATTAACCTCTTTAATTTCCACCAAAAGTAAAGTGTTGTTGATCTGATGTGTAATTCCATTTAGATACGACACAAACACTACAATTAAATGTTCGGATTATTTACTCATTTTGGCGTAAATTGTCGATTGTTCAAAACAAAATCAACACTGGCTCAGTCTGGGAATCTGTCATTCTAAATGTAGTTAAACAAGAACTTCACAAAGCAAACTAATATCAACGCATCATACTTAATTAAATCAACAATTTTATTGTCTACCCATATCAAATGTTTAGTCATTTCAAACATGTATAGTTGATGTGGTTTTCGTGTATTAATTAACTTATAGTTATACATACCTTCTCGTTTTAAAAAGTGAAATAAGTGCATCTAGGTATAACCTTCGTATCAGCTAATACATAACCTGTAAAATGAATTGCTAAAATGGTCATAAGTCAAACAACATGACGGATTGATTGAGATTTATTTTAATACGCTCATATTGACATGTGGTCGTATATTATTGTCGTCGCCTCCCGCCCACCGGTCCCGATTCCGCAATAAGTCTGTGGGCGCTTTAGAGGCGAAGAAACCTATAATTTTCAACGATTTTCGATAATTAATACCCTTGTTACATAAGGAAGAGTCATGTTAAAATTAATAATATTTCATAATTTTGTGGGTTTAACTTTTTTTCACAGTTCAATTTTTAAAGTTCGTGAATGCAATGCAGGAGAGAGCGCTCAATATGATTTATTTAGAATTGGCTGACATTGATTGCAGAGCTAGCGCTGGTGAACTTGCTGCTGGTTTCGTGTTATGGGAGCAGACTCAAAACAACAGCTATGGTTTTCTTTCCTCGAAGACTGTCAGGAGCTTCAGCGGTTGATAGCAAGCATTATTAACGTCAGGGTAGTAACTGTAAAAAGTGTAAGGATTGGTGTTAAAATTGCCCTATACACCGGATGTAAAAGAAAAAGCACAACTTAAAGAAATCTTATGGTGAAAGTATAATATTATAATGTTATACATGACACGATCACCCCGTATCCATTTTGTTTAGATCAATGACCACTTAGATGTGTTCCTCTGCTTTCAAGATAATTAAAATACTTTATCTGCTGTTAGAGAAATCCAGCAAATATCTTAGTTAAATCAAATATCTAGTAGGAATTGAAATTGTGGGGATCATGTAAACCATTGTAATTAAATCTAACCGAACAATCATTCAGCATGACACGGTCGGCATTAAAGGAAACAATACTCCAATTTCCCCTGAAAGCCTTTGTTACTCACGATTTACGTATACATGTATTCCCCAATCTCTTCTGTCCTGGACAGCAATAATTTGAGTTTTAAAGGCAGTGTTATCAGGAGCAAAGAGTTCATTAGCGTGTTAAACTAAGTTAAATAATATAGCCAAAAGAACAGTCTAGAAGACATCTCTACCCAGTGCTGCAGGTGGGATTGATATCATATGGCATGGGGGACGAACAATGGATGTCACTAGTCTAGATATAGTGTTTAAACGGTTAAAAATAATCTACGCTATATAACCCTCCGGTGGCTGTGTCATTATACTTTTATTCAACAAGCATCGTATTTGCTACTTTAGAGTTATAATCAGATATTCTGAATTAAATTGTATTATTATGATGTATATACAGATTTCGGTACCTACATCTAGTCTCGGCTGTATGACAGTAAGTGATATGTACCTACGCCCATACATTTGCGATGCGGATACCGGTTTGACGCTATTACAAACAAACAAGACACCATGGGCGCAGCCATGTTTCATCCGGAACCTTTAAAGTAGTTCCAATATGGCGGAATTCGTCATACAGCCGAGACTAGATGTAGATTCCGAAATCTGTCGAGGATTGCCGAGTGTATCAGTACGAAACAAATCAGTGGGTAAATGTTTAGTGGTCTGAATCCTTAATTAGCCATAACAAAAATCCCAGAGGACGAAAAATATATAATTTTGAAAATAAAAAGGTGTTGGTTTAATGCAGGCAAGATATTTGTGCTATTACAAGACCACATGGTACATTAGCTTCCCTTGAGTAGAAACACAAAGTCCAGCCATGCAAAAGATAAATTAGTGTAAGCTGTGTATAATAAGAGAAATTAAAAAGTATTTTGTTTATAAATTTGTAAAATTCAGTCGAGAACCCAACTGCTAAATGGATCTATGACAGAGTGCTTTGGGGTTATAACAGTTACATAATATACAAATTAGATTGTTGGCAAATGTGGTTCTGTATATTGTAAATTTTATTATTTTAACAATGTGTAAAAAATAGAATGCAACATATTTTTCTTACCAGGCCTTTTTGCTTTTAAGTTAGACTGAACAAATCATTCAGCGTTGTTTGTCAATGTATTATTTGCGAAATTCATAGAATTGCTTTCAGTGCCTACAGTTTAGAATCCTAAATGCCCCGTGTTGACTATACATAACGCGATGTCTAAATTAATGAAATGAAATGTGGTTTAACATCCTACTATTCTGCTCCGAATTGGGCTAATATAGACGGGCATATGCATACAGTGTGCTATGAAGAAAATCTTGCCCGGACAGTGGCACTACGACCTACTCTTAAATCGAATTCCAATGGCCAAGGGATCTTTTACGTGCACGCCAATGTATACACGTGACCTCCATTTTTCGCACCATCCGCAAGACTAGACAGGTGTCCTTGAACTGAGCAACACTACATCGCATTGAAGAAACACAGTTTGGGGTACTCGAGAACTGGCAGAGACATAGTGACCTAGTGCATGAAATTTAAAATCACGGAGATTTTGTTTTATAGAAAATAATTACCCGGAGCTAAAGGCACACGTAGTATTTACTTGCTGAGATCTTTAATCCCAGACCAAGAACCTCCAGCATCATAACTTAGGATGCAATTATTCTGCACATACTTCTTCAAAATTTAATGAGGCAAATATATATTGGGAATGATCGACTAAATGTATATAGGAGTAAAGGGAATGATAATAGAGCGCCCCAAAGGCGATGAAGGGTTTCGGGACTCCGTACGTTGCAGCTTTCAAAACTTGTTTACGGTCAGATGGAAACATAAAGAAGGTTTCTAATTACTGACACTCTTATTGATAATAGCCTGTTCAATAAGAAGACCATCAATTCTAGTAATATATCAGAGAAAGCACCACGTGGGCTGTCGTCAACCCTTCTGAACTCTATGTCAATTATACACGGTAAAGGGGGACGGATTTAATATCATTCTAAAGAGGTGGTAATGCCACCACTGATTAACGCTTTATATGCAAGTCAAAGACTACCACGCTGGGATTTTGGATTAAGAATCATTCATTCATTATCGTTCCAGATGATTTATGAATTAGAACCCTCGTCGCAGCTTTCATTCACGTATATGAAATGGTTCTACATAGAAGTACTTTTTGTAGTAATAATATTAGGTTCTATATTTACTGAAAAGTGCCTAGTTCGCAGACACATTCCAATGAAAGTATTTATACGGTAGTTATTTTCAATTACAGTATGGTACATTTGGTGTATATGCACAAATAGAGGCACTCAGTCTTGTTCGAAATATTCTGAACTCTCTGATAAAACACCCATGAGGCGCCCACGGGAAAAATATAAGTGTCCTTAGCCGAGAGTCTGTGTGCTCTATTGAACAAAGGGAAGCTTCTTATGTCTTGATTTAATAGCTTACGCTTGTGAGAACATTGAGAGACTTATACGGCAAGGCATGTGAGCCAATAATTTACTTGGGCTTCGATATTTATGATATGAGGTTGTTTTCTTGAGATTCAAATATTTATTCCCAACACATCATCAAATCGCACATCTAAAAATCAGAGCAGTGTTTATTTAACTGGAAACTCAGTGTAATAGGAAAATGACTCAAGAACTACCAGTGCACGGTTCATGTTCTGTTAAACGGATACACTAATTTAAGTTAAAAAAATTGAATTATTGGAATTTATATTTATATATATATTTGTAGGCCTTTTTCTATATGTCGATTTATTTTGTAGACCTTTTGTTGGGCCTTTTACGTCTATAAAACCATACAAATCTATATTTCGTTTTGTTTATTTTATACTTTCGATGGCTTTCGCTACATGAAGATCTGACTGGTTGTAGTGTATCATCCGGCCGGTTTTTGACGCCAGACGTAAATTTTGATTAATATGACGCCCGACATATGTCAACTAAAACGGGAGCAGTACAACAACTCTCCCAAATCTTAGTGTAGTAAAAGACAGGTAAAATAAAATTTTGAACAATAAACAAAGAACCTGAATAGGGATCCATGTTCCAAATAGATTGGCCAGCGTGGGAATATAACCAATTTCCCATTCCGCTGTCTGCATAGTGAGCAAAAATGGAGATTTTTGTTGGGTTATTTGGCGTAGAATCAAAAGGTGTACTTGTATGTTTTGAAAGATAACCGTTACAGACAAAACATTGTTCTGAGAATTATCCAGAATTGCAGATCCTTCCAATGTGACACACAAAAGCCTTCGAACCTAACGATACATGCTTGCCAATCACTAATCGATCAACTCATTCAATATTTCAGTTTGACCTGGATCAAAGGGGCTAAGACCCTTTAAACCATTGGGTATAAAAGAAGCACGAAGAGGGATTGTCGAATTGTATTAGTCTAATTTTGCTTTTGCACATTTTAAAATCGGTTTTATTTGCGGTATCATATAATATAAGTTCTAATGCAAAGTGGCATTCTTTTTAATAACAAGATTGTTTTGAGAGGAGACTGTATTAAAACCGTGCGATTAATGGCTGCTCAAGCTGTTTATTGCTTATTATAGAGAGAAGTGAAAATCCGTAAGAATGATATTTGCAGAGACATGTAGCAAACAGCTACACAGATAACAGGACAATCCTAATGTAACTAAATTCCCCATCCCAAACCACAGCAGCTAATGCATGAAGTTGTTTCCATTGGCTGGACCAATTAACCTGATGACAAAAAACATTTTGTTAACCAATACACGCTTCTAATAAAATCTTATTCATTTTTCAATCTTTTGTATGGCCATTGACATATTTGCAACTTTGGGTGGTAAGTGTGTCCCAGTCGGGATTATTAAGAATTATTTACAAACTGTTTATTGGCGTTACTTCTTCGTCTCTTGAGAAAGATTACATCATACTTCTCTGGGTAACAATTTGAACACGATGTAATTAAGTATCGCCTGATGAAATAAGTTTTACGTGAAGTGCAGGGCGTAATGAAGTCAATACAGTCAAGAGAGTACTTGTACTAGGTTTATGATGTTGTTCGAGAATGGTTTTTACTTTGATTTTTATAGAGCACGCGATTATTACATTTAGAAAATATATACCTTAATCATAGAGTATGTGCTTCTAGCATTAAATATATTTCTCAGCAGTTCAGATCTCAGATCTGATATATATTTAACCACTGATTGGAAAATAATCCAAACCACCGAGAAAAACATTGTTGTCCAGAATAAAATATCTTGCAAGGTACTTCGAGTCACATTCCATGCATTGCAGTCGCCGATCTCATACAAAAATTAATATACTTGATTTTATAACATTTGATTAAGAAAACCAAAGTGAAATTATTCATGAGTTTCAGGTTAGAAATTCTTAATTAAAAGGTTTATAAAACGATTAGTTACATTGCTTGCTGAGTTGCAGGCTAAAACTTCTAAATTAATAGGTTTATGAAAGGATTAGTATTATTAAGTGCCGATTAATGATGACAAATTATTCTGAGTTACTATCCAAGCCATTAAGTGAATCTAGTAACTGGATAAAGCATAAACTGAAGAACAATTAGTAAGTATTTTCCAACAAGTTGCTATATTCATCTCTATAGTTAAGTCGATGCCCGTGAACCTACTTCTAATCAGACAAAATAAAAGAGCGAAATGTGGGTTTAACGTTCACTGTAAACGGGATTGGGACTAACAAACTTTAGTAAGTGGCTTGCACGCATGACCGTTTAGCAGTCGGAGAACATCCCAGAAAACCCACAGGGTTAGATCATACTTCAAACCATCATATGTGACTCAGTAATAGACCATACGATCCTTGGATCACTTGCCAACCAAACGTCCGATTTAAAAACGATGATCACACCTCGTTTCATCTTTGAAATTGAAGTATTAATAAACATAAAATCTTTATTTTAATCATCTTGATTAAAATTTAAACCAACCCTTATTCTGAAACTAACCGAAATATGGCCACAGATCACTTATTATTTCCCCATTGACTTTAATGTTAGTTCTCGTCTCTTAGACCGGTTGTAACTTTTTCCTAAATATTCGTTGGGTAGAATGATTTCTGCCACAGATGGAGCAACATGTGGCAAACTCTTGCCCAAAAGCATGTATGAGGTTCTTCGTGAAAATCTTGAGATACACAAGCTAGAACTAGAGACAGCTAAACATGCAATTTTCGGCCCTCACTTTCAACGTAACCAACCTCAACAACTCTTGTATCCTTCCGCCTCAAGATTATGAATATTCACCAAAACCTGGCAGAAAATGTATTTTCAAACCCCTTTCTTCGATTCTACACCAAAAACTCAACAAAAATCATCATGCCAAAGAGAGAAAAGGGAAAGGGAGAGAAAGACTAAACACAACTTTCGCCGTAGAAATATTTAGTGATGGGTGACGGCGTAGAAATATTTAGTGATGTGTCTATATCCGGAAATGGAAAGGAATTAGAGTTGTCACTCATTTACGATAACGGGGATGAAAATGAAAAGATACAATACAAAACACAATGACACAACAACCATCCAAATTGTGGACAATAATTATAGAATGGGCATAGCCTGACGTGCAAAATATATAGACGACGGTTATATGTATCGGTATAGACATGTATAGTTATCAACTATTAAATTGAACGGTTTGGTGGACATCCAGACATCTATGCAAGACGTGAATTGGGGGATAAATCGACAGAAACTTTGTACAAATGATGGACGAATTCAATTTCTTTTCTATCTGGCATCGTTATGTAAATGTGATCTCATAAGACCCGTAATTGAAAGCTGTAGCCCAACTAATACTGTCTCTCGGTTAGGAATTACTGTCCGAAAACATGAAACAGATTTCTACCGATATTAAAGATTCTGGTATTGGAAGTCTTGTAGATATCGCGAGGAAAGATCTAACCAACAGGTGGCTTATTCAAGCTTACAACAGAACATTGCGATTCTGTACTACAATTGACAATCATGTTATCGCATATTAATTCATTCAGCACTCTATAAAATATTTAAGAAGGATAACAGAGTGCACGTCTAATTGCATACATGATTTGCCATGGTCTAATTATAAACAGTAATAAACCTACAGATTATTCCGTAGAAAATGTATTATTAACTTATCTGAAATAACCCCCGGATGTTGAGGTAAATTTAAATACGCCTAAAATTATCAGCATCTAGAATTTTAATTGTGAGGTTCGATTAAATCATCATTTAATTTAGACTAAACGCACATATTTAACAACTTACGTGTTCTGCCGATAACAGCTACAAAATGGAATGAACCTAAGGATCGCGAAACATTCTGAATTGTGCAGGATGAAATTCATCCAGGAGATAAAATACGGTGAAGACCATTGTACTGTAGTTTCCTAGATTTTTGGGCTGTTCCCTCGCAATGTCCTAGTTATTCCCATACGGCAAACACGTCCCTAAACATCACCCGAATGATCAATTTCATATTTTGGGAATTATTTTTCCGTAAAAACAAGAGACATTGGGTTTCTACAGAGATTGAGTATATCGTTCCCCCCACGCAACATCCGTCACTAGCTAAACTAGGTCGATACTTTGGACTATTGGGTTTTACATGGCGAGTAGAGTTCCCAGAATGCCCACTCCAAACAAAAAATCTACAATACATTCGTAGGTACATTATTATACAGAGGCCTGAAGCCAGTCGCTCACTCATACTTCCAATCGCTCAAATATAATGTTTTAATTAAACAAGCTCACACAACTAAAAGCTCAGATTATATTTAACACTCCCAAGCGCTGACATTATATTTAACATTCAATTTGGCATGTGGTAAGTTAAATGCATCAGATCTGAAACTTATTCGATCTGTGAAGAGCATCAACGGGTGATCCTAGTAAACGCCTTAAAAATAGAGATCAACATGAACTATTGAGCAATATGTTTTAAGGATAAAGGACTTTCGTCACCTTAATCTCTCCCTCTCTTTAAGTTGCCTTCAGTACATCTTATTACTACTCTTCGACATCTTAATATAGTTTGATTACATTCCATGGACTATACGCTGTTGTCCATTTTCGCGTGTTACTTATTGAATGCGTCTATATGGGCCTATCTACGCGTGAATGGTGCTTTATATGAAATATGTCTAGTCGAATGACTTTTAGATTGTTTTGTAGTCACTAATCACTGAAATTGTAAATCTAGAATTTCTTTGGCTTTTTATGGTAAATTCTTTTACCACAGACTGGTCTAAATACCAACATGTAATTCCTTTACAAATTGAATAAAAGAAGCTTAACATAAATTGTGGGCTATTTTAATACCCCAAATAAATGGAAAGTAAAATCGGTTATTATAGAAATTATTAGTATACAGCGCTACATGACATACAATACTGACGTAGTGGTATCGGGGGTGAGTATACGGAACCTCGTGATAGTGAGATTGAGTATACAGAACCCCGTGAAGTCGTAATCCGAAAAATGAAAAGTGATATCGGGAGTCTTGTGATACACAACACTGATGTCGTCATCCTTGATTAATATACGAAGTGACATCGGTTGTTCTTATAAAAGTCCCGTCTTCATAATCCCAGCTGAAGCATAAAAGTAGGATGCCGAACCCATTTCATTTTATTTCTTATAAGAGTAAGTATACATGACCTCGTGACAATAATTTGCGATGCCATGATCTTACAAAATGTCAATGTCCACTCAAGTTCGGCATTACTAACTATTAAGCTTGAGACTCCTTTCTTTCAAGCAAGAGCTGTAAATCGGCTATGGTAATGGACCTTTAACCATTAATCACTAATCAGAACTGATAAGGACACTACGTTCGAAAGGCAAGTACAAGATAAAAGCGATAAAATTTATCATGGAAATGGCCAAGTGTAATTGCCAAATTAACACTACACATTTACATATAATAGTTTTCTACAATTTATATGCACTGGGTCTTGGTACTGGCCAGAAGTATCTATTTCCCCAAAATTCGTCCCGGCAACTGATAAAGTAACGAATTCAAGTTCCATCGTGCATGGATTCAAGCTTTTTAAGAATTGTTCGCAATCAAAGGTGTATTTGTTGCAAACATTAAAACTATTCAGTTATAATTTTAGTTATTTTCCTTATAAATGTTCCTTGGTTTCTATTGAGTTCTCACCGTCATAAATTAAATAATTTACATACATATATGTCTTAACAATATAATAATTTATGCAAAACTCACGCCCTGAATTAAATTAAGATGTATATTTTATGACGATATGTTTAATTGGAGGTTTTTTTTGTTCCCTGTATTAGTGTATTTCCCCACATACATGTATATTATATTAATTTCTTTAAATTCTATCCAATAGTAAACTAATTTTCTTTTAGTATGTCTCCCCATTCCTAAGTTTCTACCGGATATTAAGTACGTTTGGTGAAGAATCGAGAGAAAACATCAGAGAATGATGTTAGTCACTTAGAAACAGGGTCATGTCCTGTGTATTTACCGTTTAAAAGGACAATTACACTCTTGCTGGCTTGGCGGCTCTAGAAAATAAATAATAGTGTTAGATGTTTAAGTGTCCTACCTGTTGTGTAAATTATCCATTACATCCTATTTTACTTGTCCAGACAGTTCGAAAATATTTTAAAATCCAAGTCACATTTGAAAAGGTTTACGTTAGACTTTTCAAATCAATTAGTTGAATTTTTCTAATTTTTTTAATCAGGTGTGTTAAGATGAAATTTATGTCATCAATTAATTGGAATATTGTAAAATAATACAATTTGTTGACCAGATCGAAGATTGCGACATATTATTCATTTACAAGAAGAGTGGTATTGGGGCTTTAAATTATTATTGTTTCAATGACATTTACATGTATTAATTGAATTGGAAATACACACGTCACAATTCTATCAAATACAATTGCTATTTTATTACTGAACGGCATTTGTAGGCTTCCAAGTATTTATGAAGCATAGATACAATTCTGAAAGTCCAATCAATCATAATGGGTTAAGGACGGTTCTAGGTTTTGATATCTATGTGTCTAATGTGTTTTTTATTCAATGATTTCACATTGCTGGCAGTATCAATCTGATTTGATTATTTGAAGAACACAGGGGAAGCATGATCGAAGTCACTTTTTTTTAACGAAACCAAGTTAATGGTGCAATCTGGTAGCAAATTGGAACAATTAATTTCAGGTAAAAACATTTGGGATCACATCGAACCAAGGCCCTTCTGAAATGACCCGAGGACAAATACATCCATCGCACCCTTTTTTTGGCTGAAAAGTGGAAGTCAGTTGTTGTACTGGTATTATGATTCGTATTAAACATCATTTCGAAGTTGTAATTAAACCCACTTGTTGTTCTGTTCGCGTCAAGCATTCTTGTCCAAAAGTTTGTTTTGCTTTTTACGCGAAAAGACAAAAATATGACTCAGATCGTTCTTCCCCTGGACTCTTCATTTCTTTTCGTTTTTCTTATCCATGTACCAGGATCTGGAAGAGTTGTTATACAGCCCAGTTTCTGGTTGATCTGAGGGATTAGACAAAGTAATCGTCTGTTGTGGCAAGTTCTTGGCGTGTGGTGAGCGGAACCTTTGGCTGACAATCGCAGCGAAGAGAAAGCAGAAGTTGAATTTCCAAATACCTACTGGCGTTATCTGACAAATATCTTCATTAGTTCTCGCCACATTATTAGAAATACAGTTTCTAGATTAATGCAATAATGCACGTAGTCCTGATGCACTGATGCATTAGAAGCCTTAAAGGAATTAATTACAAAATAGATGCAAGCGACAAATGATCACGTACTTAGGTCGTGGTGTTAATTTGTTTTATGAAATGTACGTCGTTTCCAACCACTAAGTTTTATCCTCTGTAATCCTTTTCTCTAGTTTTCGGTATTCCCTAGATTAATATAACTATAATGATCTCTCGGTTTAGGATGATTTCAGCACAGGCCCAGTGTATTTTCAAATGCAAAAAAAACCCAAAGCAAAAACAAGACACCCCCCTCTCCAACAACAACAAAACAAAACAAATTTGCTGAAACCTTAGACAAAGATGTATTTAATAATGTCATTAAGAACATTCAAAAGCAAAGCAAAACAAAAAATAAACCAGAAAAAAAGACAAAGCATATTAGCTGACACCTTTGGGGCGGATACTTTACAAAGACAATTTTGAAAATAATAAGCCCTGTTCATCATTTCTCTGTCAAACACCAAGAGTTAAGGGTTTTACAGTCTTGTTATTTCTTAATCAAGCAAGAAGGTTATCTTTTTTGTAGTGTTACGAGCTTCTGACATTTAAATTTATTTTTTGTTTCGCTATCTGTTAAAGGATATCGTGATGAAACTAATCTAAGGTACACTGATACAACTGTTTTTGTTCTTTTAGAAATTGCTACCAGAATGTTACAGTCCAAACTGTTTAAGCGTTTGATATGTCATATTTAACCCTGGTCATAATTTGTTCTCGAATAAATCGTCTCAGTATCCTCAGTTGCATTACACTTAATTCAATAATTGCCTTTTTTTACTACGCGAGATATATATTTACATATTTAAAGATGCATTATGTAAGATATAAATAAAGCGCTGGCCGTTTTTGTTCTAATATTTCAAAACTAGATAATGAAAATATTGACAATTTCATCATTCAAATTACCGTATTCTTAGCGAAGTTATGAGTGTTTGAAATGGAGTTTAGCGTCCTATATTTAAGCACCTATACGCTAATGAAGACGCATTGAAGGTGTAGCGTAGATTGTTTATAATTGTAGTAACGGTACTTGAAAATCAGGACTGTCTCCATTTCATCATTACATGCTTAATTCTCGCACATGTTCGTACCCATTAAACGCTCGGATACCCGATGGTTTAGAAAGTTGATTATATGTCTAAAGAGTTGTTTATATTAACATTTAAAGCCAAAATAAATACCCGCAATAGGCAGATTTAACGCTTACGGAATGAATCTTTCATAGAATCTTCATTTCCAATTATTTAAAGATGTTCAAGACTAAATCAATTTGTACCAGTGGGTTAAAAGTCGTGCTGAGACCATGTCAAATTAATTGAACAATTCTTATGGAGGAATCATTTGTGCATCAAAGACTTCATACATTTCTTTTCTTGTCTATACTCCAAAGCGGAGTCCCATACATTTCTTTAGACTATAGCGAATCTGTCTCGAATAATGATTGTAACAATGGACATCTATAGAGCGCTATCATCCAGCTAGATTAGCTGCTCTGGTGCACTGTTACAATATTCATAATGGCCGGAAAAAAATAATTAATGTCACATTGGAATAAAGGTTAAATGTCACACTGGAGAATCACGAAAGCTTCGTTAAAAAAAAAAATAAGTTTTTACTTTCTTTTAAAAATATTTATGTTATCTGGGCCCTGTTTCACGAAATTTTAACTTAAGATAAAATCCAATTTTAGTAGATACTTCAATTTTGATTGGCTAAGCACTAAAATCAATCTAATATTATCCAATCAAATTACTAAAATTGGGATCTTATCTTAGTTAAAATTTCGTGAAATAGGCCGATGCACTTTTCAGTTTAAGTGGAAGATAATTCGATATAGTCGGAGCAGTCGCTTTGAAGTTTCGGAGTCGGAGACCAAAAATTGTATTAAACAGCTTGTATTAAACTTCAGATACCATAACTACTTGCCAGCGAACTAGCATACCATTGAGAAAAATCACCGATTAACTGGTATTAAATATACTGGTAGTTACTGAGCTGATTGTTTCCATTGCGTCGGAAATACGCCACATGACATCTTAATGTTTTTCGCTTTCATTTTTTCTGGAATGATAAACTATTTTCTGAATCAAGGGATATAACTTCCCACTATTTGTAATTATTGATATTGGGCCACAGATCACTAATTATTTCCCCATTGACTTTAATGTTAAATCTCGTCTCTTAGACAGACTCTAACTTTCCCCGAAATTGTCGTTGGGTAGAACGCTTTCTGTCACAGATGGATCAACATGTGGCAAACTCTTGCCCATAAGCATATATGAGGTTCGCCATGAAAAATTTGAGATACACAAGCTGGAAGTAAACATGCAATTTCCGGCCCTACATTTCAACGTAACCAAAATTAAAACTCTTGTATCCTTCAGCCTCAAAATCATGAATATTCACTAAAACCCGACAGAAAATGTATTTTCAAACCCTTTCTTCGATTCTACACCAAAAAGTCAACAAAAATCGCCATGCAAAAGGGGGAAAGGGAGAGAAAGACTAAAAATAACTTTGACCCTTGTTTCGTGGGTGACGGCCCAGGAATATATGGTGAGCTGTGTCCATTTGTCACGGGTGGAACCAAAAATTGTTACGAAAACAACCATCTGAAGAATCATCATCTTTTTGGTACATTGTGGAACATCTAATCCATGTGTTGTACTTCAATGCAAGGGCGGTATTGTGTTTGTATTACACTTGCTATTTACTGAGATGCAAGGGAAAACTCACGTGAGCATGGCTTAAACATTTTGGTAATGATGATATAATGACCATTTATTTAGAAAGTTCTCATGTTAACAGACAATCTCGTTCCCAGAGGCAGCCGCGGAGCCGAAGGCCTCTGGCACATTAGACCGTCCATTTTTTCAAACCTAAGCCCCGCCCATTCGGACCTCTGATTGGTCAATCTTTTGGGTCGATTTCTCGAAAACTAGAGGTCGTTTCGTTTGTTGTAAAATGATCCTTGAGTCAAAGTCAACTCGCTGACATAAAAAATTGGATCCTAAACGAACAAATTTAAGTTTTTGTAAAGATCTATTTTTCTACGCGTGGGTATATTTTTAAGTGATTCGGTCATCCAGGCACGTAAAATCAGGGGCGTACGACGCAAATAAATGAGAACTTTCGCGCGTATGAATTACATATCATTTTCCGGGAAAATGGCTACCCCGATTCACCAGAGAAATTTCTTCAAAAATTTTTCTGGTTTCGAGATTGGTTAACAGAATAAGAGAACATTGTACATTCAATCGTAAGTTTGTAATTTCAATATTCAGAACTATAATGCTAAATGTTTCGGAATAAGTGAATCACAGATAATCAAATCTGGACATACGCCATTGAAAGCAAATTGCATCAAATTACATAGACTAAATCACCCGAGAATATGGGTCAAATGGACAGACTGTCTTGGAAGTAATACACAAATTGATACTGTAAGTATCTACATTAGTGACACGATAATTATTACCTAGATTTATTACTCGGGTTGTAACAGTTGAGTGATACGATCAGTTAGTTCGTACATTGAAAGATACTATTATTACAATGTTATGCCATTTCATATCAAATATTGGAATTTGTAAGGGCCTTTAAAAGCACCAAACCTCTATTATGATAGAGTTCACCTTAACCAAGCAGGAATGCATAAATATTATTGAAATTTGAGAAGAAAGCATGGGTCTGTCCGTTCATATGTCGGCCTATCCGTCCCACATTTTCGGAATAAATTAATAACTCTCACAAGTTGCGGATACTTCAGCCTCATTGTAAGTTTGTTGTAGTAGTGTAGATGCCACAAGTAAAAGCACTGGTCATTTATCCATTTATTGAATGGCGTAATGCCATCTACAACACAAGCTTTCTCAGGTGCTAATAATAATTTGTCTGCTGTCTCATATGCAGATATGAATAATTTTATTCATAATTATCCAACAGTCATAACATTTGTCTAAACCTTTGGCACTAAGAATAGATGCTACTAATACTACAATAAACAAAGATCTGGACTAAAGAAGATTTGAGTTGTTTGATTAGTAAAAGACAACAATATAATGGACACTGATGGAATCGATGGTGTTGTATTTAGAAAACAAAAGAATGCTAATGATGAAATTGATATTTTAGAAAAGTGGAATGCAGCTGTTCATTTGTTTATAGGCATGTATTAAGAAACGCCATCCTTCTGAAGTAGTTTCAATTATGAAATATGTGCTAACTATTGAGAAATAGGCAAAAGATGTTAGTGATCTAACAACCATTATTTATGAAACATGTTTTCGGCAATAGCGATAAACTTGCCCACAGACTCACCTTGGGATAAAGTTAATATTAAATTATATCAAGAAGCTTTAGGCTCAATTTTACAATCTAAACAAAATACTACTTCTTCTTTTCACAGCTCCAGATTTCGCAAGTATTGCTTTGGATACAAAAATACAGATATGGACTAACGAACTTGCAGACGAGTGAGCATTCCCCAATCCTTTGAACATCGTTACAGAAGCAATCGCAAATTCCTAATTTCACCATTAGATCTCACACAAAAGAAGCTCGGGGAGAGTACCGTGTCATTCATCATTTGTTATATCCGCAAGGTTCATCTATAAATGACAATATGCCTGCCTATCTTTGTACAATTTATTGGTGATGCTGTTTAATTATTGAAACAATTGGGATAGGGTGTCTTGAAAATGCGTTTAAACTGGTACCGATACATCCTAATGGCCATGAACTTTTGGGGCTTGTTTTAGATAACGAATATTATTATGACAGAATATTAAGTTGGCTCTTTGAACAGTTTAATACTGATGTTCATCACCAGTATAATTAAACAGATGTGGGGTGATATTATAAGGTGTTCTAAAAAGAGTCATCACCGAGGAAAGTTGTTTGAGAACCTTCATTGAACGCAATCGAACCCTTCAATTCGAAAAAAGAGAGAGCCAAAAATTTGCTGACGATGGGAAAAATCCCACTCTATTGGTTAGAATTTATTATTTTATGTATGGATTTAGTAAATACATTATTTAATGTGATTTGTTACTACTTATCTTACGTGGAATTCCTTCAGAAGTCTGATTTAACTAATTAACGTCGGTAGACTAGAACCGAGAGAAATAACCATAGGATAAGGATTTATTCTAGTTTATCACACAACACAACATGACGTGGCTCCTAACAGGGACATAAATACTTAATTGATAGTAAATATATATTGTCATAAGACAGAACCAGACAGAGACTTAAGAATTCTGACACAATTGTTTTGCTTTATTCTTGTCAACTCTCTACATAAATCTAGACATTCTTGTAAAATAAACTAAAGGACCGGAGAAACCCCAATATCGATTCTGTTATCTTGCCGCGAAAATAAAGTATCTTATATGTATGTCCAATATTCAAAACACAATGAACATTCTATAATCAGTACACGAGTCGTATATTCTGATATTTCCGGGGTCATTTGTAATGAAGAGAGAAAATACTCTTAAGACAATGTGTAAGTAATTAGTAATTGTAGTTTCACTACCGACAAAATAGTAAAGAAAAACACGTAGGATGAACCAAGCAGGCGTTAACGACTGTCGTTTAATTTTGACTGTTCACGTGTTTCACAGAACATAACTGATTATAAATTGCAATAAAGCTTTAAATATCTAATATAAATCAATTTATATATTCATTTAGAGCACATTCCGATATGACTTCCCGGTTCATACTTTTATATGTCTGATCTTCTTATGTGAATGAACAAGGAATAAGTGACTTCAAATGTTATATATAACAGGCTTTATAGTGTATAATATCAATAAACAGGATTTGTTCGATGCTTTCAGCTCAGGATTGTTACCGAACTCCCACTGTGTAAATAAATGCATTGTTATAACCATAATACTCTTAATAAAAGTAGAACAAAGCCGGAAATGAAGTCAACAGCTGGAATCCATTACAAAACCTGTTGTAATCAACATAGATATTCACGTTTAACATTCTGTATATTTCGGTTTATTTTAAATATAAAACACATTGGCCATGTGCAAACCATATACACAGTTATTCTTATGTAACCACGCTTTCTATTTTTGTTGCCAAAAAGAAATAATTGAAAAACTTTTATGTATGTTGTTTCTTTATTTTTCTCGGGAAATTGACATTTTGAAAAATATTTACAATGGGAGAGAGAGAGAGAGAAATGGGGTTTAACGTCCACTCAACACAAACTATGTCATTTCGGGACTAACATATGGTTAAATTTTTATTTCAATAATTCGCTTGCGCGTAGGGGTCTTTAGCAGTGGGAGGAAACCGGAGTGCCCGGAGGAAACCCACGATGTTGAGAAGGCGCCCCTATCTCCATGCCACATACGCTCACACCAGGGCTCGAAACCACAGCCGCAAGCCAGAGGTGACCGGTCAGCTTAGAGGTCGAAGCGCGGCACTCTAGACCACTGGGCCATCCCAACCCCCCATTTACAATGGGATTATTGTATCTGATCTGAAGGGTTTTGATACAATATGATTGATTAAAATACAATCGATGATCACAAACAAATGGGGATTTAGAAAGTAATACTAATACATCTAAATATAAACAAGAGGAGTAAATCGTGTCAATCAATTTCACATCTGGTTGTGATATTATATCGTACATAATTAACATGCATTTGGAGGTAAATACGGGAAAGTAGAAGCAAAAACGTTTAATGTGAAAACGTCGAATCGGGAACGGGTGGGGAGGGGAATGGGGGATATGAGACAGCATTGATGTCTTAAGTGGGTCCCCCAGCCTACCACAGTCGCAAGTTCAATCTCAGTTCATCTCTGCCTCTGTAATTATGCACATACCAATCACTACCTCTGTAATTATGCACATTCCAACTCTCTGGACCATTGGATGTCCGAGATTTAAATGGATTGAAATGCGGTCCCTATGGATAAATGCGGCCTAGTGTTGATGTCAAGTACCGCTGCTAACATAATCAACAATCTTCAAAACGACGGCTTCGGTGAAGTACTCTTAGAAAATGTCTATATACATAAAACGTTCAGTATCTATATTTCATTTAGGAAAACAAGAACGGCCAGCTCTGTGTCTAACCTTTACAGTCTATCAATTTGTCTTAACAATAAATTGAAACCTTTTCTTGTCATCGTAGTAATGGGCAAACAATGATTAATACCGACACTTATAACTATCTTTCAGATCATCACATCATAAGAGTCTCTTTTCCATAACCTAATTAATTTTCCATACAGGGGTCGGCTAGAAAGCCTCCGGAATGTGGGGTTTATGATGCTAACAATGGAAATGCAGCTTTGTCATTTAGATTGTATGGAAAACAGTGTATATTGTCGGATACGTGAAGAACCATTGGCAGTTAGAATTCGATGAAGTGTGGGCATTAAGCTCTCATTCGTGACAGGTTTTGAATGTGGATTTTTGTTAGGTTTCCTGCATTAAAACAATAGCAGCAGGATACATTACGCCTGGAATATACTCCGTACTGTAGGAAATGGCGGACAATAGTAAAGTTTTTATTGTTTTTGGATTGCCTCATGGGCAACATATACTTTAGCTCCGCCACTGCTATTCTCGAAGAAAGCTTTCCTTAAGTAATTGGGAGTGCTCATGTTATGTGTATTATTTTCACAATATATTAAAATTCTTTCCACATTAAAATAATACATATGTCAACGACCTTTGATATTTTCTATAATAACCTTAAAGTTTCGGAATGATAAAGAAAAATAAACCTTTTAAGGAAACATGAAAAATAAAAAATAATAAAACGACAAGCCGAAGAAAGATATTATACAGATATCAGATTTTTCGTGATCTTCACTGATCGGAATTTATTTATGATTTGCCATGATTTAATAATACAATTCTACCGGAATGTTCCAATTAGAATCCCTCGTATAATTAAAGAAAGATATGTCTAGTTTAAGCTGTTTTAACATATCTACGCGTTCTGGCTAGAAGCGGATATTCGTGAACAAAGCTCTGATCTGCGTAGAGCAGTTTTTATATTTTCAGTATTCGGCTGATTTCTGTGCAATTGTGAGTGGATATAATATGAAGTTTTAACTTAAAAGTACATTTATTTTTTGTTATTGAAATGGGTCTTGCACCGTTAAACAGAAAAGTCTTAAGACGTCAAAATCAGTGATACCAGTTACTGGGATTTACGTTTTACAAACTTATTTTAGATACAAAAGTACTAAATTTAAAAACAATTTAAATAATATTATTATCATTTAACCAACGCATTATTGTTTAAAAATATAAAGGAATGTATGTAACATAAATAGCGATGTAAGATATTTACCTTAAGGTGTTCAGCTAACATACTAAGCACGTATAGAACTTTCCTTTGTAAGAGTTCCACAAACTTCTTATCTCCTTGGCTATCGAGATTCAAATTTAAAGAACTATAACATAAAGCACCGAATACTTTGATGGCAACACATCAATAAATCCGAATAAACCAATCAAAATATCGATAGTGGTCACGTGAAGAGTCAAAGCGCGTGCTTCCCGCCGCAATCAGTTCCATATCGGCAGAATCCTGAAAGTCAGTACTATACTATTACCAGTCCATACGATTTTTTTCCGCTTAATACATGTCAGGCCTGAGGCTAGATTTTAGCAACCGGTGGCTGGATCTTAATAATTGGCTGTATTACTAGATACAGAACTTTCTACGTTTCGTAATTCATGTAATATAGTTTGTACATCCGCCGAGTTTGTTCCATGGGGTATAAATCATTACCCTTGACCAATACATTACAATATTTTTTATCTACAGAATCACACTGCTTTGAAAATATCAAAGTATGTGATACAGACTCATGATGAATATGGCTTTGGGCTGCATATTTTTAAACTTTGTTTCACCGGTGTTCGTTTATAAAAAAATATAATAATAATGATAAACCCAAAGATAGAAAGGTGCTGAAACGGGATTACTGTTCTAAATTAGGCCCGATCTCTTTTAGTTGTATTTCTTCATATCTAATTTTAATATAAAGTTAATTTTGTTGGACAGAAAAAGAATATAAATGGCAATCCGTGATTTCTACTTAGTAAAATCGGCCATAAATGTTCATATCAAAGAATAAACCGTGATTAAATTTTGTAAAAAAAATCTAATCCAATAATGGGCATATCCCATTCAAAGATAAGGAAATAGATATATAGAAACATACAAAAAGATCCATAATAGTTAAGGAAAAGTGCGGGAATTAAAGGGACATACAAAATTGAAAAATACAGTGCAGAACACAACAAAACTAACAGTGATGATAAAACTATATCAATATGAATCCCCTCCCCCCATAACAAACCTATTAACTACTTTAATTGGTATGGGACAACACTTTCCATAGCAAGTGGTATCCGATGTCTCGGTGCTTAGCGAAAATTCAAATGTCAAAGTCCATTAACATATTACAGTTGTCAAACTCTTATGTTCTTTGGTAGATCCAATACGTTATTGCTAATTGCGCCTCCATATTCGTTTGTCTACGTCCTTCAAATTATTGGCATAAAAGTCAGTCCAAGTTTCTTGTATAACATTGTACTATAATTTAACTGTTGTTCAGGTAAAATAAAATATTTAATTAAAAAAGTGAAATAAATGTGTTTAGCTGTATAGCTGTACCTTTAACAAGCTATATTCCTAACAGTATAATAATCTCTCCATTATATATAACTAGGTTTTAAATGAATCACGGTCCTCTGATGTCAAGATGGGATTTGATTCTGACCAGTAGGTCGAACTTTTATTTAATTATTTGATCTGGCATCAGTATGATTCAATTACTATTGACCAGATAATTGCAACTATTACAGCAACTGTGTGATTCAATTATATTAAGCGATAGAGGTAGGGATATTGGCGGATCCAAGTGGGGACCTAATGGTCCGCTTCTTAAATAACAGTAAAAATTCAGTTATTACACCACTACTGTATAACAATTAATATATAGCATTTGAAAATGTTATCGTATAGTTCCCGTAGTTCTAGAACGGAAGAGTGGAGTAATGCAAAGACATACGGCTATAGAACAGTGGAGTAATAGATAGGACAGGCACAGTGGCAATTACTGTACAAAAATATTTAACTAAACAAATAATTTCAAAATTTTATTAAAAATATGCAAGTATACAAACAGAATAAACCCTTCGTTGATTTCATTAATTAAAATGTCGATTAATTAGTCTTGGTTATGTTCTCAATCCTAGCTAGATAGGGTTGTGAAAGTTTCGAATGGTACCACTGAAGACCTTGGAAACGGACCTTACACAGCGCATTTTCACGCTTACGACTGGTCCCGGAACAACTGAATTGTTTTGAATAGGCCCGTTATTGAGTCAAGTGTTGTTAATTCGATTCTAAATATGCACCTGACAAAAAAATGAATAGCCTGCCCCACCGCATGGGATTGTCCCCGACCACTAAAGATCCCTACGCATGCGAATTACTGAAATAAAATTGCACCATGTTGCTCTCGAAATCACCTCGTTCGTACCTAGTGGGCAGTTAACTCCATTTGTCGATCTCTTTGAAAATGGCATCTCCAGTGGTTTCATTATATTATTCAGTTCTACTCCACTAATCCCTCATCCTCGGTATCTCCAGTGGTTTCATTCAGGTCTGCTCAACTAATTCCTAGGTTAATCTATGGTGGGGGGAGGCACTTTTTTCAAGTTATCCGCCCTTGATGATAGTGCTGTTTTTATCGACCAATCACATAAATTGAAAAGGAAGTTGGCAAGGTGAATGAGAATAGTCCAAATTATTTTAAATGAATAATTATTAACAACATATTACTTATATCAATTGCTAAATGCTACTCAAAAGAAGATATATTCGTCAACAAATATGATATTATATTAATGAAGACCGGACATTTATATTCAATATGTGTAGGGTCAATAGTTTTATTGATAATCGGTTGTCCCGTTCGTTCCTAGGGTTTTACGTCCACTTGTTCCAGAGGGTTCAATAAAAATTAACATAACAGAATGAAAAATTTCAGACAAAGAACGCGTATTAATGATAATAACATCTGGATGTTAAACATTACAGATTTTGATAATACAATTTAATATAATAGAATTAGGAATTATTTGCATAAATTATCCAGTAAATGGACATGAACATGGTTATCTACCCTTATAAAAACGAAGGCGAAACGACTAGTTTGTAAATTGTTACTTGATTTATAAACTGGTTTTTTGATCGGTTCGAAGAACTTATCTACAACCAAGGCCATGGCAGATACATGTAATTTGAAATCGTGGAACCATGGTAGATACATGTAATTTGAAATCGTGAAAGACCCTATGGATTAACCCAGGGTATAGTGGAGTAGAAAGGAGTACACTGGGGATACCGAGGATGCACAAAAATGGTAGATGCTCCAAAACAGTGTATTGCTACCTTTACTATTTATGGTTTGGACTTATGTAAAAAAAAAAGTGGCTAGCATGAAAGATACGCCCACAATATGCAAGAGATGGACAGAGAACATACTAAAAGGAACATTTTTCCTACATTCATAAACCATAATCCAGGATAGGATACTACCCGCCAATATTGAAAGGAACCGAAATTGTAAAATAAATTGTATCAAAATGGGACAAAAAAGGTGACCTGTAGAATACTATCTAGCCCATTATACTATTTGCTTAAAGATGAGCGGCCATTTTGCCAGTCTAGGTTTGATTTTCACGTAATTCGAACTCATCCGTAATGATGGGGTAACAGTGATATAATTGAATCGTATTTATGGTCCACAAACAAGCTAAAACGTGATTTTTTTCGTACCATCAGGACGCATACACCAGGAAGTTACGTTCTGATATGCGCCAATATCGAAAGGAACCCAGGAGAGAGTACAATTGTCCGCGTGCTTAGTAGTCCGCCCCATGAGACGACAATCCGACATTTTAACTCGCCACCAGGACATTAAACATGTAATGTCACATAATAATATCGTATTGTCGCCTATCTTCCTCTCAATATACAGTATGATTTTGTACACTGAACCTGGTGTTGCCCAAGAAAGTTCCCTGGATTTTGCAGGGTGGTTTCTAACTCCTACTGGTCTGCTCATAAACTGGAATAATGAAGACGGTCATGTGCTATACAATGTACTATGAGGGAAACTTTGCCCGGATAGCAGCGCTACGGCCTACTGTTGAAAGCGGAAGTAAGCTTACAGAAACAAACGAAGTTCTGAGATTATCGGAATAGCATCTGTGTATATAAATAAAAGCCTTGCTTTAGATTTTATATTCAATGCTGAATACACAGGATATATAGCTAATGTTTTCTCATATTTTAAATTACAAAGCTAATAGTTTACTTGAGCATTCTGACATTCATTTTCATTCAAAGAGTTTCTGGTTTTTACACTGTTCTACTAATATTTTATCAATCTTAAAGACGCCTCGAAAAATAAACACAACTTTCAGATTATGTCTAGATCTCCGGTTTTGTAATGCTGATTTTTGATCAATCCGGAACAAAACCGACAAATAGGTTAAACATTCGAAATATTTGGGGTTAAAGAAACATCTTGAGAGTTGATATAGGCAGTAAGTCCGTCTAGAGATGCTATCATTTATCAAAACTAACTTCAGTTAAAATCTATTGTTGCCATGATCTGATGCCACAATAGAAGATTTCTCATGTCTATAGGTACAGAGAGCCTCCTTGGGGAAATGATAATAAGCCTTCTTCGTGATATTCTTCATATAATGATACGAATACAAATTGGTCTTTTGGAAGGACAATAGGGATAATATACTACATAAATATGGAGTTTCAATTTCGGTTTGGTCATTACCACGTTTATAGATTTTATTAATTATAGGTCATCCACCTCATAGTACTCGTGTTTCAGGTGCTAATGATGACTATCTAGACGCAGTTTCTCGATATTGCTTAGTTTGGAATACACGCAAAGAGGAAAGGAAGACAGCTAACAGTTACTCAATTAATTTTGATCATACACCGCGGGCGACGATACTCCTTCAAATTCTTATTTCAACTTCATGTACTAAACTTTCTGTCATATCTACCAGTCACATATATTGCAATTATGCACATTACATTTACTTCCAAAATCAAAACTGAAATAACAACGGAAACCGTTTGCATTGATGCCGAGTCCACAAACCATAGGTTATAACATAACATAAACAAATGGGAGATTTGCAATTATTGTGCACTCGTTCAATTTCAGCAGAAACTATTATTATTGACATTTGTGGTCCAAATATAAGTGGGATAACTGCAAGCAACCCTTTCCCATTGATGTAGAATTTGGATTCAAAGAGGCATAGTTTTTGATACAACAACAGGAATAAGACGAGTTGTACTACTGCGTAATTTGCTTAAATTGACATGACGTGTGATGTCATAGAAAGACATGATCAGTTTTTTTTTCTCTCTTTTCGTAAATTGACTAGAATATCCTTTCAGCTTTGGAATTAGCAGAGACTTTATATGCCAAGGATATTTCCGTAGTGATTAACATTCCACCAACACAAGATAAAACACAAAGCTGAGATGTGGTGGCATCTACTTTTCTTTTTGCGTTAATTTGATCACCTTTCAATGTGAAAATGGCCTATCAATACAGCTTGAGGCGAGATCACAAAACAGTGAAAATTGTACTATCGAAACACGTTTTTTTTATGAAATACAATTACCGAGTTAATAGCAGCTCGGTTTTAACAATGGGTTTCTTGTCGTCATCAAAAACAACTGATTAATGTACAAATACACCAATTTCAAATTAATTGCATAATACATGTCGTTTCGAAAATGTTTTGTGAACTGGGATTTTGACAGTCATGTCATTGTGAATAAGAAGTCATCTAGCAGTACAAGGCTGTCACTCAGATACTTTAAATTATTTATAAATCTGTATTGCTTTCACAGCTTGAATGACGTAACCATGTCCTTGTTTCAGTCTATTTTAATATCCATGTTAATGTTCACTTTTTATGTTTTTTGAAGAAACTTGTCGTTCCTAATAATGTGCTCAACCCTCTCAAGGAGGATGCCCACAACACTTGACAATATGTAGAGTGGTCAATCGGGGTCACGGTGGCTAAGTGGATACGGCGCTGGTTTGCTAGCCTGGAGGTCGGGTGTTCGATCCCTCCATTGGCCGAGAAAGTTCATTTCGGTTTTCCGGCGTGAAAAGGAGGGCCTGACAAGGACAGCTGCCTAAGCGATCGGATGGGACGAAAAACCGAGGTCCCGTGTACACATTGGAGTGCACGTAAAAGATCTCTTGGCAGTTGGAATTCGATATAAGAGTAGGCCGTAGCCGTAGCGCCGCTGCCCGGGCAAGATTTCCCTTATAGCACACTGTATGGCGTATGCCCGTCTTCCATTAGCCAAGGTTAGGTGCAAAAGAGCAGGACGTTAAACCCCATTTCATTTCAATCGTCGATCAGACATCACCATGGTATGCACTCATATAATGTTGCTGTTGATGGCCTACGAGGGCGTTAGTTATTGTCAGATGTCCTTCCATAGTCTTTAGGTTTTCAAAAGAATTATTAGTGAGTAGAAATTCGACCGTGTATCTGTTTTAATCGTCACATCAATGCTAAACATTTACTTTCGTCACTTCCTTTTCTTGAAATCGTCATTACGCATCTATCGTAGCAATGATAGCTGTGTTAAATTATAACATATTATGTGATAATGACTGACACCAATGCTGTCCCCTCATGACTGTACTTGATGACATCGCGCCTGGTACGTTCGTGCATTTTTTATGCGCGAACTCTTAGTTTTTCTATTACTGGCACGCGCACGGGCACTATTTTTTTGTGTTTTCCATGTACCAAAATCGAGGGTTTTGCGCGGAGGTACTTTTGAGGTATTAGCCTGAGAAGCATAACACTTGCCACTGTACCTGTATATCGCTAATTATAAATCGAGTGTGTGAAGACAGTTTATATAGATCACGCGAAAATTTTTCAGTACAGAGTTTATTCTCGCTGTATTTGCAGCTAAGAAAACCAATGGGACTATTTTCTCAACAGTGTATGAACTTTTTCATAGGGGTAATATCCTTACACCGAGAGAAATTATCTAGTCTCGGTGAAAAACCATGATCATCTGGTAAAAAATTACTTTTCTATTTTTTGGAACTAAAAACAGTGTTTTTAAAAACAAACGAACCTGCCGCACATGAGGAAGTCATTATACTAATAATAACAGACGAGAACTCTTTTTGGGCACATGCTTTCTTACTGAGTAGTAAATCGTCCACAAAAAATCATGAATGAACTATGAGTAGCGACGACTGTAGACAGTAAGTAGGTTATACACTCTACTTTTGAGTCGAGATTACTCGCTTTGAGTCGAGATTACCAGCTTTCAGGTCACCGATAACCAATTATGTCAGAAATACCATACTGACATCAGGGCTGGGGCCATTACATTGCCAATGTAATTAATTACATTACCATTACTTTTTAAATGTAATCATTACAATTACTTTCTCATTTTTAGCAAAGTAATTAATTACCATTACCCATTACATTGAAAGTAATTAATTACCATTACACATTACTTTATGACAATATAAATAAAATCATTTTTCACATAGAAATTAAAAAAAGAACACAATTTTCTGCCATGAACAGCCTACAAAGCCAAACTCAAAATAATCCTTGCATCACTTTAATAGATATTTCTTTATGAATTGTTATTTCTATAAATTATAACATCAAGGCAAATTTTCATGTGACGGACAGTGGTGACAAAAACTGACGAACTTCGTCGAACATAACTGATTAGAAATTACAATTAAAACAGAAAGGATTGAATGTAAACCAGTTTATATGTATTCATATTACATTATAATATGTATTGCGACCCATTTGGGTCAATTTCTGGGTCCAGAAAATATCAATTTAGCTCCTTTAATACGTAATTTTATGAGATTCATAATCAATCCAAATAGTCTGTCTATAACTGATAACCATAAAATAATGAGATGCTTGAAAGCCATTGTTTGGTTTGTCACTTGTTACCTTGAGATTAAGATTAAAGGGTAGTAAGACTATTGTCTTTTAATCTAACTGATTGATTGATTGACCGAGTGATTGACTGTAAATTAACACTAATCTTTGATTAAAATATACTTCTTTTCAAAGATTCACTTTTTAGGTTACATGTCTAAAGAAGGGTCCTGGATAAAAAGTAATAAAAGAAAATGTTGAATACCTTCTTATTAAAATTTATTAAATCTGATTTAAATCTTTTTTTTTTAAAAAAGAATTATAACAAATAGGATTTTGTGTCAGATACACTTAATTTTCTTCTTTGGGGTTATAAAATTTGATGTTTATCATATGGAAATATTTATATGTGCCATAAAATGTAATTGAAAAGTAATTGAAATGTAATTGACCATTACATGATTTTTGGAATGTAATTAATTACATTTCCATTACTCATTACTTTTGAAATCTTCCATTACTCATTACATAGCCATTACTTAAAAAATGTAATGATTACATTCCATTACCATTACCCATTACCATTACCCCAGCCCTGACTGACATTCGGTTTTTTCAAGTTGTACGCGAACTAACAATCGGCGCCCTAACTGTCTTCGTCAGCTACTTTCAGTTTCACAATGGCGTACGACATTCGGTTTTTCAAGTTGTACGCGAACTAACAATCGACGCCCTAGCTGTTTCGTCAGCTATTTCCAGTTGCTGGCGTACGGCCAGTGCCGGTGGGAAAAGACAACATTAAAATCAGAAATAGTTTATTTATTATTGTCGGACTTACGGTATCAATCCTGTCGAACAAATCATAAAGCTGTGGTGTTACGGTAGCGGCATAGTATTTCAACGTAACACCACAGCCACTGTAACAATTCATAATACATCTAACTATCACTCCCTACACATTTCCCCTCGACCTACTTTCCCAAACGTCAACAACACATCTCATACATCCAGTTCACTGATTAACCCTTGTACCACGTCTACTGGATGGCAAAAGTGTATTTCAACCAAGTTTATATTTATCCTTTTCAAACAGTATGCGCAAGTGTATTTGTTTCCTTATCATGTAATCAAAATAAAGCTAGCCAGCACGAGCGACAGCTTATACTTACACGATTTCTTGCCTGCATCCGAATTGAAAAGCAGAGCCTAAAATAGTGACTACCACCATTTACTACTAGCATTTTACTATTATCGTGATTTTGCAGTGGCTCTAAGTCTAAGCAAATTATTCTCACTTTTTTCGGAACACTCAGTTGTACCCCTTCATTGATTATTTTATTGTTGCGTTTGATCTAAAAGACTATAATTCCTTAATCTAGATGCATCATGTAAGATTTAGATAAAGAGCTGGCCGTTATATGAATATTTGTCTAATATAACATTTGGAGACTAAGATTAAGCGGTTTTATGCTGCTTCTTTAAATACCTCTTCGGATCTATTACGGTATTCAAACGTCATAGATAATATTGATTCAACTAAATGGCATCGATAGTTGAACCCAAACCGTAACATCCATAATATGTTGACAGATGTTTCATTAGTATAACTACACTATTAGTATAAAAGGACAAACCTTTTACACCACAAACAGAATAAAGTGCTAATTGCAGTTCAGTTCAGATATATACCAGGGTTTTCACAAGTTATTAATTTCTATTAAATATTACATCAACAAGAGAAAGATAAATAGCTTAGAGGGGTTACCAATTAACTCACAATAATGGACACGTCTATATGTAAATGAGATATTGTCACTAACGAACTAAATACCCACTATATCACTATTGTCATATAAACAAAAGTAAATATGTTTATGTGAGATAATTTATTTTGTTTGAATAAAATGACATTATCAATTAACTGGATTGACTTCGAGACTGCGCATTGTGACCTGCAAATTTCAACCAAACTTGGTCTATGGGGATCCCAAGGCGACAGAAGTCACAGGATGAAATGAAAAATGTTTGAACGGACTACTTCCGGTATAATTAGAAATTGTCGTTTAGGGGCAAAATTTGACATGTTTTGGTCAATTTTTACTCCCAATTTCAAACCTTTCTTATCCAAAATGCAAAAGCCAACTTAGAATCTTGCCGTCGTTTGGGAATGAATGAATCGTGTGGAATTTTCTAGGAGTTATCTTAAAGTGATCATTTTACCTCTGTTTAAAACTACGCCATCCTAAAACGGATGTAGCTGTTTCTTTGCTGGTCTGGCATAGAACTGCATGTTGTAGTTGTAGAGGGTATACTTCAAAGTAAATGTCATAAGAAAACTAAAACCGATTGTAATGTAACCCAATGGATTGTCGCAATATTTTGAAAATGTCTAAAGGGTATTTTTCATACAATTCGTCTTTTCACGATGACCGACTACTGTCTTTAAGAGTTCAAATGACCGTTGATTATCACCATTAGTACTATATTTATAACGTTCCTCGTGCCAAATATACTAACTTGGTTTAAATTCATTACGTTTTGTGACAAAATCGGACGTTCGCGGTCATTGTAGAAAAGGGTCGTAATTGGTGTATAATTTTACAGGATCAGGCAACGATTATTCTCGTCTAAATTCCGTAGTTAGTATCACGAAAGTGCATAAATGTATGAGCTGGCATGTCAAGCTTTTGTAACAGTACAATTTAACCAAAGCAAAAGCTCATGTCAAAAAGAACCATAAGAAGTGTCCATGTAGAGAGACATTTTATGCATGGTATTGAAATCTCTGATGGGAAAGATGGCATAGATCACTAAGGGGACTTATGACACTCCGGGATAATGTTAACTGCATGTACCAACCTCTTGCATATACTCTCTGACCTTCCTTCATGTTTATGGACCCAGAGTACTATTTTGTTTTGTAGTCCTCTTCTCTTTCAATGTGGAATGTATGGTAGCTTCCTGATTTTCAATGTCATTCCATGAAAATTTAGAAATTAATGTTTTTATGCAACGATCGGCTCCTAAATACTGATGGAAATAAGCGTGTCTAATTCCTAAAATAGTTTTGACCTATTGGGCAAAGGAACTTTGGTAGAAAATGTACTACTCAGCGATTGACTGGGCACGCGATATGCTTTTTGTATAGTCATCTTGCTGAACATGTGAGTACAAATTAATGTCACTAGATCATCTACAATTCCCTCGTCCTTAAAAGCTATTCCAAGCGCGAACATGTCTGGGTTATTGACTAACAGTTTGTATTTAAGAGGAAGGTTGCTAGTTGTGGAAACATTCAAATTTGGTTTTCATTCAATTTCAGAGAGATTAGTATCCGACCAGTACTAAGGTATCATGAGTTGTAGAAATTTCAAACTCGGTGTGTAGGGGGAAGCCGAGGTGGTCCTACTAATGCCAAAAATTTTGTCTGTCCAAATCTATTATTGTTCGAAAAGCAAATCATCCAAATTTGGTTCCAAAATTGCCCATTGTTTGCTTCATTTTTTTTTTATTAAACTATATTTATTTCCAAATCCCTGATCCAAGCTTTCTCGCCCTTTCAGTGGTGCTCAAGCGGGCCTCTTTATACACAATTTAGTTTATGCAAAATATTTTCACACCAGAATATGCATTTCTTTCATACATTATATGACAACCCATCCACGCATTATGTGGTTGGTTGACAATGAGCCAACCAGTGTACAAGCTTCTAAATGATTTACTGCCATGCCATTGTAGCGATCTCCCCTTTCCGTTATTGGTCTAGGTCGGTCACACAAACCTATATAGCCCAAAAAATAAATAACCAGGTCATACATGGCAGATTGCTGCTTTATTGTAGCGACCTAAACGGTCATAAATTTTTTACGACATATCTCCGAGGATCCTTCATGCATCTGCGGTGATCGATTTGAAGAGAATTCTGAACATTTTCTCCGCTGGTACACCAGCAATCCATTAAATTACTTCTATTTGGCATGGATAATCAGGCTACAACTAATAGCATCTGTAAACTATTGCATGGATATACGTCACAATATATACGTTTCAATATTTGATTTTATTTTCTGAACAATACTGTTTATACAAAAAAGACCAATAGTTGAAGCTTAGTATGACAACAAACTCGCGACAAGTCTGTGTCCAGCTTACCATATCGATGTTTTAAAAGCAAAGTATGGTATATACGTTTCAAGGATGTGGAATCTGTACAGGCAATTAAACCATGTACTGTATGTAATTTTATGGCAGAAAAGAATGCATCACCCAATGTCCACCAATTGATTGTTTAACAACAAACAAGGCGTTATAGTGGTCACACACAGCATTGCTGAAGGTTGATGTGATTTGTGTACAGTTCATAAAAGTGTTAAAGATAAAATAATCTATCTAAATCTAAATGCTTATGGTGACTCAGTAGCCAACTAACGCCCGAATATGGTGAACATGGAATAAAGTTGAATAAACCACAAACATTAAATTCGATACCGTTAATATTTCATTTTATATCCCGTTTTTATTACTTGTATAAAATAACCTAATTGCAACCAGAATTCTAACATCCCTGTTCTGACATAATATAAATAATTAAACAGTATTTGGCAGATTTTGATTAAGAGGTACTGTTTAAAAACTAGTTACGCGAAAAGTGCCACTGGCTGTACAACAATAATATTAACTTACCCACCCATTTCAGCTACATATATCAGTCAATTTGACACGGCTATTATTTTGTTATGTCCTAGTGTGTGTTTTAGAGTATATTAATAAATAATGTGCAACGTAATGAAATACGTCATTAAGAAGATAAATTGAACGAATGAGGACTAATATCCCGAACTCGTTTTTGTCTAGTTCCTTTTAGAACTGTCTTTGAGCGAACGATATTCGCCGACAGTTCCTATCCGGCCTTCTATAACTGCAGTATAAAAATACCGCTATTCCCCACCCCTGTTCTCAGGCTGTATTAGAACCCTTACCGTCTATTTGTCACCACAATTCTTTATTTTCCACCAAAAGGAATCCTTACTCACTATATTTGACACAAATTTTTAATAATTCAACTCCATTTTCAAGTAGAATTTAGCGATGAAATAAACATGCAGTTTGCGCATGTCCGGGTCTCGTAATGACTCCTCAGTTTAAACGTATTTGGTGTATCTTTGTAATCGCAGAATTCTACTTGAAAATAGTGTTTAATCTTTATAAATGTGTGTCAGCTGTGGCAAGAAATGATTCCTTTGACGAATCAAGGTGAAAAATAGTAGGTAAGGATTCCAAAATAACCTTAGAACAGAGGTGGGGAAGAACGGTATTTTCATACTGCAGTTATAGAAGGTCGGATAGGAACTGTCAGCGAATATTATTTGCTCAATGACAGTTCCAAAAGGAACTAGTTTTTATCTATCCTCGAATGCAGAACTTGCTTGGCATTGTGCTGTTTTGAAAGAAATTATCTCTATGTTATAATCAATGCTAAGTTTAGGATTATTGTAGTAGATTATACCGATTCAAGGATTATTCATCCTATAAGATGTGCATATATTAAATATGTAGATTTGTATGATCGAGGAATTGTGTAGATCTTGAATATCACAACTACAATCGATAATCCGATTTGGGCCTCTGGTGAATTTGGGCACATGCGATTTTGGGTAGTGAAAATATAAAGAGGTACCACCCTTATATAAACGTCCATAGTTCCGTGGCATGTTTGAGTGTTTATGTTAAAACGACTAGACCAGACCGGTATTGATTTATGATATCTATTAAAATATTGTCATATTTAGGCTATACAGAAGGTCATCTGGGCAAGTACAAGAACTTGTCATGTAACCCCGTAATAAGATATGACATCTCATTAACCAAGAACCCGATCTGACATATCCCTTCACATGTTGCATTCACTAAATACTTTACTAGGCATAAAGACCATCAAAGAAAATCTATCCATGGCTTATTTGAATTACGTCGATTAAGAATTCGTCTCCATCAACATCATTATTCGCACATTGACCATGTGCCATGAAGTGAGATTTACAAGCTAGTTCAGGATAGGAAAGCACGGATTGGTGTCATTATGGGTTGCCAATGTATTGAACTCACCACGCTACGGCATGTCTAGACGGACTGTAAATTATGAAAGGAAATAGAAATGATAATATTTATTTGTATACTAGGTGTTTGCTATTCATTGTTTAAGATTCGATTTAATAGCATAAAAGGGGAAATGAAATCCCTCCCAAATAAAAAAACGAGCTCTAGTTGACGATATAAAAACTACACTTGCTGAGACTTCTGATCATTGCAAATTCTTTATTATCTTGTAGTGAAATAAATACTTTCCAGGGCGCTCATCCCGGGGTATAACTCGTTTAGTCCTTAATGAATTAAAACACAGTTTGTGGGTTCGGCATGATAACAATTTCCACACTGGAGAATATCAATAACATATTTACATCAATTTTAAAACAATAACAGCAACATATTAATTTGACATTATATGGCCTTGACCTTATAGTTTGCACTCGAGCAAGTAGGGAGAGAGAGAGAAATGGGGTTTAACGTCCACTCAACACAAACTAGGTCATTTCGGGACTACGAGCATATAGGCTATCCGTATGTGATATGTATTCCAATTTGAGATACTATGACCACATATATAACACAATTAATTGACTGAGAGATTTTGTCAAATACATGAGTATTATGACTATGATTACCGAAGAAGAAATACATATATATCATGCTTGGTGGAGTACCTATACTGCTTGAGCATATATATTTATTATGGTTCAAAATTCAAGTAATATGTTCAAATCACAATTATAACCTATTTGTACTAGAGATCCATAATTAACATTAAAAAGAAAAGGGTACCTATAGTGCAATATGATTTGTTAACAGTTTAAATCATTATTTCGTAAACTGGTGGAATGCAAAATCTATCTGGCCCACCTCATCCTTTATCTAAATCAGCAAGCAGCACATGGAGTGCGGGTCATTGACATGGAAAATCAACCAAGGCAAAGGACGATACATTAAACATAGCACGCAGTTTTGTTTATAAACAATGACTAA
This sequence comes from Patella depressa, assembly GCA_948474765.1. Classification (NCBI taxonomy): domain Eukaryota; kingdom Metazoa; phylum Mollusca; class Gastropoda; family Patellidae; genus Patella; species Patella depressa. Next base: position 56,819,101 of record OX419719.1, read on the forward strand.
TAGTAAGTGCAGAAGGACTGCACCACACACAATTCTACACAAAACAGATATATGGACAAGACAATTCGTAAAGTCAGATCAAGTTCATGTACTGCATCGTGGAAGCGCTTGAGCAATAAGTACATAAATAAACTATAAGAGAGAGAGAGAGAAATGGGGTTTAACGTCCACTCAATACAAGCTAGGTCATTTCGGGACTAACATATGGTTCAATTTTATTTCAATAATTTGCTTGCGCGTAGGGGTCTTTAGCAGTGGGAGGAAACCGGAGTGTCCGGAGGAAACCCACGAGTTTGAGAAGGCGCCCCTATCTCCATGCCACATACGCTCACACCAGGGCTCGAAACCACAGCCGCAAGCCAGAGGTGACCGGCAAGCTAGAGGACGAAGCGCGGCACTCTAGACCACTAGGCCATCCCAACCCCCCAAATAAACCATAAAGAATATGTAACGAGTGGTCGTTCGTTGGTTTCTGGAGTTTAACGTCCACTTCCACCATAGGTGATATCGTAGACTGGACTTCTCCAAAAGCAAGTTATACGAGTCGCTTCTCGGGCGATGCTGGACTAGGTTTCAAACATATATTTATCAACGCTAATAAATGAGCGGATAACTAGATATTGGTTTCAAATACGATGTTTCACAAGATTAAATACAAAGGGCAAAAGAAGTTAGCGAGCTAATTTTCAACGAATTGTCTGTGATATTAATCTCACTGAACCTCCTAGTCACTGCGTCTGATCACAATTGATAATTAACTCGCACGTTCTTCATTAAAAGAGATTGCTAGCTAGAATCACGGCCACTTTTCTGGCTTTGAGAAGTAAACCCTTGAGACCTTTAACGTCGGCAACAATATGTCAGTCAAAAAATATGTACGTGAGCACCTACATTAATGACGTTTTTAACCACATTGTGAATAAGTGGAGAAATTGGCTGAGACGTCTACCGGGCTTTAAGTTCCATTCATCATAAACGTAAATGATAGTAAAGTGTGCCGGAGTATAATGTAGTGAGCACCAGTCTTAATTTAAGCGGCTTGGGCATCGTTTGATGATGAAATTAATAAGATTAGGACTAACCCTGAAAATTCCCGTTTGTAAATAATTTTGCAGATAAAAAGGAAAACCTTTCCAACATTTAACTTTAGTTTTTATTATTCTGCCGGCTAACCGGTGCTAGCAACGTACTCCCATCTTAAGAAAAAGGACCTCCCATTGACTGATCAATAGGCAAGGGATAACCAGACAGGTAAATGATTGGTTACGTTTAGATTTAGAGCGCATAGTTGGGTGTAAGTTACTAGTATTCTATTCCCAGTTTGTGTATCTCGAGATTTCCGCGGTGAACCGCATACATGCTTTTGGGGAAGACTTTGTCACATGTTCTTCCATCTGTGGTCCAAATCGTTAAAAGATGGCCACCTAGAAAAACGCCCACACACCAGCTTTGTGTTATGGTCCAAGTAAGCTCTGTACTTCGCTCGTCGGTTCCCACTGTCAAATAACCCAAACCAATCACAATGAAACAAGGGATATCAAAGAGGACTGACTCACCCGAGTTGTCTCTCCCTCATTGATCCGATGTATCTAATACCCATTTCATCCCAATAAACATATTTCAATTTTGCCTACATATAAATTCGTTGGTTCTACCGATTTAAGGGCTAAGCTGGAACAACTTCCGAAATAGAAAGATTGCGACATTTGGAATTTGAGAAAACGGAAAGTCACAGAACGCTTAATATCGTTATTTTGAAAGAAATCGATTACATAGCATAGCCTATATCGCGTCCACAAGGGTTTTCGTAAAGGTGATGGGAGGGATAACTCCGGTACGAAAAAACGCAAAACAATAAGTATCGATATGATATGACTGTAATATGCTAAGAGGCAAAGCAGTCTAGGTGGTCGGTTTATTTTTGCTATCTTTAAAAACTAAATGAATTTGTATCCGCTCTTGGGGCTCGGACATATACTAAAATCAAATGTCCTCGCCCTTTCGGTATGAGGAATAAATGTCAAGTTCCTGGATGCTCAATTCAGAATAGCGGCCTGTAGACAAAATATTAACAAAAAGGTGGATGTGGCACTATTGGGCCATGTACCTAAATTAATAGTTGCCGACCTTGCGGTATAATGAATAAATATGCCAAGTTCCACGATGATCCATGCAAAATTGCAATATGTAGACAATAGGCACACAAATTGGACATGACTTTGCCATTTGAGGTCCGGCATGCATCAAAAACGACCATCCTTTGGTTATAGGGAATAAGTATACAAAGTGTTGAGACCATCCATAAGGAGAAGCGGCCTATAGGAAACACACACAATAATTGGAGGTGGCTCTCCCTGGGGTAGGGCATGCACCACAAATAAGGATGGTCATCCTTCGTATTTAAGGAAACGTCAAGACGATCCACTGAGAATTGGGGGGGGGGGGGTATTTTCAATTTTTACGCCTTTAACATAAACGCCTGCTAAAAATATGGAGAATATAGTAAAAAGCAATAAAGAAGAAAGAAAAATGTTCTCGACCACATTAACCCCCTGTGCATGCCCTCTGAAAATTTACTCCCTCCCCCCCATATTTACAGATTTTTTTTTCAATTTTAAGCTTGAAATACATCAAATAGTGGCTTATCATACAACTTTTTACCGATTTTTGACGGTTCCGAGTCCCAATATGCCCTCAGAAGTAATCTCTGAAAATCGAATATGGCGGAAATACAATATGGCGGCTACAATCGACCATTTTCTGACATAGATAGCCAATACAACGCAATAATACGTTTGTAATATGCCTTATTCTAGGTTTTCGAGGGTGCAGATTACGAAAATATGGTCAGAATTAGAACAGGAACATCCAATGTGGTGGTAATATCATATGGATCTACAACTGTTACATCTGACCAACGGTAATGTCGGGTCTAATGAAATGTTTTACTCGTGTATTTCCAGACTGCAACTAAATAACGTATAAGGATTACATCGAAACCGACTACAACAAGCTTCACAGAATCAGATGGGTTCTACTTCCAGGCTGTACATTTTCCGAATGCTGTTCTTCCTACAAAAACTTGTAGTGGAAAATATGATGTATCTGATGCGACCTAATCGTGCTAGGCAAGAGCGAAGGCCAAAGGACAATGATGCATTAATTCTAGCAGAACTGCTTTGGGAACACTGGATTTTTTATAATGTATATACGATAAGAACTAACCACATCAAGAATAAAATACTAAAACTCTATTCAGAGTTCACGGATTTGATACAAACTAAAAAGGACGTCGAAATGAGAAATACAATGAAGGAGTTGAAGAATTCGACCAAGCAGCAAACAATATCTTCGATATTTTCTCTGAGGATGTTGCTTTAAGAAAACAATTATAACATGCTTATCTTTGTTTAAGCTTTCTCATGTGTTGATTTGATTGTTGATTTTATAAAGATCCCCATAACCAGAAAGGTCACTGAAACCAACTGTTTGGTCAGATCTCGCTTTATCTTGTTCTGTTTTCTGGCTCATTCTTTCTATTGCTGTCAATCCATTCTTCTCCACTGCATGGTTTTATTCCACTTTCTGTCAACAAAATGTTCACAACACATCTGTCGTTCAGTTCGTTGATGATTCAGAAAGTACTATTCCTCTCCAGTCATTTTTACTTGATAAGCATTTTCTATTCGTGTTCTCGTAGCTTCATTCACGCAGAAAATATCGAAGAAGTTGTTTGAGGCTTAATTGAATTCTACAACTCTTTCATTGTATTTGTCGTATCGACATTCTTTTCTAGTTTGTATCAAATTTGTGAACTGTGAATAGAGTTTTAGTATTTTATTCTTGATGTTGTTAGTTCCTGAAGCAGTTCTGCTAGAATTAATGCAGCATTGTCCTTTGCTTTTGCCCAGCACGATTGGGTCGCTTCAGATACATCATATTTTCCACTATAAGTTTTTGTAGGAAAACCAGCATTCGGAAAATTTGCAGCCTAGAACCTAGCTTCTTCTGTGCTGTGGGGCGTGTTCTAGTCGGCTTCTATGTAGTCATCCTACGTTATTTAGTTGCAGTCTGGAAATGCATGAGTAAAACATTTCATTAGACAGAGTTTATACTTGAAACAGCTGTTGGTCAGATGTAACAGTTGTAGATCCACATGATATTGGATGTTCCTGTTCTATTTCTGGCCATAATTCAGCATCCTCGAAAATCTAGAAAAAGACATATTACAAATATATTATTGCGTAGTATTGGTTATTTATGTCAGAAAATGGTCGATTTTAGGTGCCATATTGGATTTCTGCCATGATTTTGAGAGATTATTTCTGAGGCCATATTCGGCACCGTCAAAAACATGCATAAAGTTTATGATAAGCCACTATTTGATGTAATTTAAGCTCAAAATTGAAAAAAATCTGCAAATAGGATTAATTTAGGGGGTCAATTTTCAGAGGGCACTTACAGGGGGGTTAAATTTCACTCTTTTTATTTTTTTGTACTGCATTCCCCATATTTTGAACAGGGGTTTACTCAAAATTGTGATTAACACCACCCCCCTACTGAGAATTGCGGTCTGTAGGCGACACATAAAGAAAGAGAGAGGCTATCACGTTTACACGGTTTTCGGAAAAGGTGGCCTAATTTTGGTACGAAAGGCCGCGGGATGTTGAATATCATCCCCTCATGACATCGAAGCTTCACACCAAACAACCCAATTGGAGACGGGGCGAGGGATAGTATGTCCTCATAATACGCCCGCGAAAAACTTAACGAGTCGGTCAAAGAGAAAAGAAGTAACATTTGAGTCAATGGGTAAATAAATGGTGTATAGTGGCCCAAAGCAAGCGTAGATCCTTCGCGCTGAAGGCAGTGCCTCTTCCTGACAATCTGGGTATGATAAAGAATCCACCAAAATAAATTGTTTTCTCCTTTAGGGCATCATTTAAGATTGTGTCAGGGGTGATTACAGCAGGTCACAGAATGGGTGATGTCGCGTTGACCAGTGTGTGTCCTACTGTGGATATTTTAGCAGAAAAACCACGAAAGTGTTAGGCGCAAATTTTCCATTAGTTCCTTGAAATGTGTCTGGCCAATGTCTCAAAGAGACGCTGGTCATTTGACTAGTTAAATGTTGTAAACGGCAGAATCTACGTTGTCTGTAGACGAAATCAACGTAAGCGCACTAATTTTGTTCGACTCAGATGTAGCGGTAATTATGCACCCAGAGGCGTGTTTGCATCTATTCCCTGCATAAGGCATTTATGTTAATTTATGTCAGAATTAAACTTACGTAATTTAGAGTATAAAATCTGGAAAAAAGCATGTCGCCAGATTTGTAGATATCATTGTATTTAGCTTTGTATAATTAGAAATTTTAAAGGTGAGATTGAATTAGATTTCTGGCACTGTCGTCCAGACGATTTCATTCGTGTACTTATGAGGAAAAAATGAGTTTTGATTAAGATTAGATTCACAGCTAATACTCAATAGATTATTGGAGTTTCTGAGATGGCATCGTTTACTGGAAGCTATTAATTGTGTGTCTAGTTCCAGAGGTGTAGAGATGCGTGTTTGTTAATGATTATGAAAAATGAAACGAGTAATACACAGATTCAGCATACAATAAATTATATGCGGTACTACGAAAGAAATCTGTAATGGGGAAATATTTCACATCGTTGATAGATTTTACTACAATTGAGGCATTGCAACACATTTCACGACAGTGCTGATCATATTCCTTAGAAATGGTTCCAATACTGATGTCGTCCGTCGTGTAGTGGCTTATCCTACAGAGTTCCTTTGCGCAAGTTTTTTAGTCAAATGACTACAAATGGATTACTGGCCTATAGCTCCCTTAATTTACACATAAACTGACCAAAAACAGTACTGCTGCACATAGCTTAACATATACAGTGTAATCCCGCTTAACGACCAACTCAGAATTACGGGCAACTCACGTATACGACCACATATTAAAAGAACCAATTTTTTTCTTCTATATTCCTTATAAATTGAACTCAGTATTACGGGCAACTCACTATTACGGATTACGACCACCGAAGCCAGTCCCAGTCAGTCAATTTCATTGTTTTTGTGACTCGCGATAACGACCACTGATTGGGATTAATCAGCTCCCGACCGAGATCAAAACGATAACGACCACTGACAGGGATTAGTCAGTCTAACGACTGAGGTCAAACAGTCGTGGTTGACTGATTTATCGCAACAATTTAACGAGCCGCTAATCTTTCGTTGTTGATTTCATTTTTTAAACAATGGAATTTCTCATTGTTTGTTTTAATTTAAACGGAGTAATTAATAATGATTAAGTGATTTAAACTCTTACTATTTATACGAGTAAATTTTGTCAAGATTATAATTTCTTATTCGCCCTTCGTCTGTTTGTACGATTAAATTTTGTCAAAAGGGTATCATTTCTTATTCGACCTTCACCTGTGTAATGGAAAAAACCCGTAGTAATAAGCGTACTTGTGTAGAATTAATAAGGCTGAAAGCAAAAGTAGAACTTATAAAAAAAAAGTGAGGGTAGAAGCCAAAAATAATTGGCCGAAGAATTTGAAATTGGTAAGACCCAATTACAGACGATTTTGAAAAGAAAGGCAGAAAATATTAATGGATACGAAGAAAATAGAGACAGCGACAGGAAACGTCTCTGTGTTCCCTCGCCGATGGAAGAATGTGGGCGTGGTTTCAGCGTGTGCGTGACAATGATGTGTCGATCTCCGGTCCTACGCTTCGTGAAAAAGCAGATTTCGAGAAAGACAACATTTCATTTTTTTAAGATGTACGTTGAAAGTGGTAGCATAAATGACGACGTTGTGAAAGAATGGACTGAGAGTGTACCTGACATTGTCATTGGTTACGAAGCTCGGGATATCAACATGGAAGAGAGAGGAGTGAATTATCATGGCCACCCAGATAAAACGCTCTCTGTTCGTGGCTAAACTTGTTCTGGTGTCAAAATAGCAACATGTTTAGAAATTTGAACATGTCTTGTCTGCCGGTAACGTGGAGATCCAATAATAAAAAAGCTTGGATGACAATTGTAATAAACCGATTCACATTGAAATAAAGGTGAAGTCTTGCCGCACAATTATATGATTTGATGAAACCCAACTGCTACGCGAAATTCCAACAGGCCGGTGACATGGCGGCTTGCGTAATACGTCATTACACAAAACATCGCTATGCAAATGCAGAACGCCTTACCACAAAGGAAACATGTTGGGTAACTATTTTAGTAGTCCAGTCTTCACTATGTAATGACATTTGTTGACATTTGTGCGTTTGAACCTATTTGAACTTGCGTAACAAGTCTTTCTACCTCTACGTACCACAATTTATATATTTACCACAACATTGAGCACATATCCCCTTAGTCTACAAAATACATTTAGTGCCCATGCATATTAGATTAGGATTTCGTTTTTCTTTAATCGAACTTGATGACTCGTCGAGAAATAACTATTGATATAAACTATTTGATTATACTTCACCGATTAAAAACTTCTCCATTTTGAGCAAAGGTAGTGCCGTATGCAATTTTAGATCATGCAGAAATTATTTAAAAATTTTAATAAAAATTAATGCCCGAGGTAAAACAAAATAAGGAAGCCAGAACTAGAAAGTCTTAAGAATTAGAAAGCAGGTAGAGACCAAGGCCATGTCACGGGCCTGGAGGAAACAAAACATTTAACAATGTTATTGAGATGAGTAATAGTTTGAGGGGATTGTGAGGCGCGCTCAATCTGTACCAGTATAAAAGAACCTTGAAAGCCACAAGTCATTTTTTTTTGGAAAGCGTCCCTAAGGTAGTATAATATTGCCTTCATTATACTAAGGGTTATGTAAAACCGACAAGATCTATTGCAACCGAAATCGCCATGGGAGGTGATTCTCAGAACAGAAAAGGATCTTTGAATGTTTATCCTATAATCGTGTGTCATGTCAAGAACACATTGGCCACAATAACGTAATGATCGAATGCATGAAAATATAGTGTAATTCGCCGTCATTGCCTGGGGTAGAAAATGATTATTTATATAGCTGTCCTTGTTAAGGATGCTAGGTTATTGAATAATACCTTTAATCTCTCCCACTAGATAGTAGGAAGATGTCATCAACATGTATACATGTGCCTTTCAGGGTCAGTGTTGATTGCCCTACATAGTGAGGTATTGGATTAAACATGAAAATAAGAAACAAAATAGAAGGCCATGCAGCTGCTCAAAAATAAGTTGTTTGCCAGAGGTTGACGAACGCTCGGTCAACCACTGACCTGTTTGGTTGACATCAAAGCGTGTATATATTCACGATTATGTCTTCAAATCATGCTTTAAAATCATCGGACCTTATTTACTAAATATTAAACTTTATTGAGGTGCCCCATCATAAAAAAATATCTCGACAATTACCCCGGCGATCGTACATTCACCTGCCAACAGAAATTTTACTTTTAAAAATATGTATGAAACAAATAATGATTATGCCTGAAAATGTCGCGCATAAAATACAGTGACTACTGAGTAGCGCTACTGTTTATTACACTGATTTTTAAAATATTAATCGGCAAGTCAATTTAAAGAAATCATTAATCCATTGATGAAACAAATAATGATCGATTGCGAAATACATCACCTTGGCAAACTGGTCTTTTATTATCACGTAAAATTCATCCGATTTTCCTCTTTATTTTGCCAACTAGATTCCATTAATTTCGGTTACCCCCCCCCCCCTTCATTTTTTCTATTATTTTTTGTTCTAATTTTACCTGTCAATTACATTGGTTTATCTATTTGTGTTTTGTGTACAGGATAGGTTGGATAGATCTGCCAGACACTGTGATGCCGTTACTGTCATACCATGCATGATCTGAGAATAGTGGTCTGTAAAAAAATATTGCATAATACTAATAATAGAGATATGATGTTTAATCACCATAACCCAAAGATAACCTACTTGAATGAGAAACAGTGTGGTTATATACTGAATTAAGGTGATGTAATAATCATGGACCTTACATGTTTTAGGTTCATTTATAATAGTAAAAAAATCGGGGGGGGGGGTGTAGTATTTTAATATTACATAATAGAGATATGAAGTTTAAACATACATTATGCAAGAGCTAACTCTGCCTATTAAAGGTCTGTCTATGGGCTTGAAATGTTATATAAACTCTTAATTAGACATTAATTAACTTATCCAGGCCATAACCAACCCTCGATGTCAACGATAGCCTGCGATATTTGCTGCATAACTCTGGATTTAATGATTAATTGGATAATCGAGACTATGATTTTCATCGTACCGACTTTAGTAATAATGATCGAGGCTTGAAGGAAATGTCATAGTGGATCAATTTGACAGACATTTTCAGCAAATTTACTTTACATTATCTACTTTTTAACTATTACAGTGAGAACTACCAACTCGTTATCTGTATCTTTAATCACTACACGAGCATCTAATACCAAATACTTAGTGTTTGCCATGACTGTGAAAGAAGGCGATAAACCACCGGCTACCAGACATGATACGAAACCTTCGAATATAATCTGGTAACATTAGATTTATTGACCCCTCCATAGTTAAATGTTTAATGAAAATACATATTATAATTATGTATGCTGTCTGATAATGAACTGTATTTAACGGATTGGCATGTCCAGTTAAGATTCTGAATTCACCCCTGAAGGGTCATTACGGATCTGTAAAGTCATTGACCTTATATGTTTTAATATCTATTCCATTGCGCTTCATTCTTATAACTAATATTTGCAGGAATACAGTCATGTATTAATATTTACAACGCTGGTCGTTTGTTTCAAACTGTTGCGGTTACACATTTTCGCCATGAAACTTCGTGTGGTTATCTGTGAATGCCTCTATATAAGCCGTCTATTTGGTTGTTTTAAACGAAAATGCATGTAATTAGGTTTTTTTTAACATACATGTATTAACCAAATAGAATTAATTGAAATGTAAGTTTTCACTACTATCTCAGTTTAGTGTTTTATAATGACAGTCACGAGTTCTATGTTGCATTTGCATATATGGGTCGTGTAAATCTATAAGGGTTATGTGTGATTTTTCCATCGATTCTAGTTAATTGGCTATTATGTTCTTTATGGTGTCGACCGTATCGACTGGTTAAAGTAGAAAAATACGGCTGACTGATTCTTATCTTTAGATGGTTTTATTGGTGCTATTTCCACTTTTAGTAATACAATTATTGGTTTTCGTCCATTTCCAACTGGTACTAAGCAAACAACCTGATTGAGATGCTTGGATAACTCGTACAACATTCGGACATTAACGTCACAATTTGATTTTAAAAACGATTCATGAAATAGATTTACAAGAATTGGATTCCCCGGGTGTCAGTCCGTATCATCAATAGATCAATTAAAAAATCATAGAGAAGATGTAGTGAGAATGGTAGCCATATTTACCTTAGGTGCTAATGAGATTAATACCACGACAAAGACAAAAGTGCGACATGAATTTTTTATTTCGATTAGTGATGGGATAAGCTCTGCATTATTAAAGTTTTATTTCGAAGCATATTTATGCTTGATTACTAATTATATTGTCAATTTTAAACCTATTAACAACATATTTGAGTCTTAAAAGTTTGTATCAAATTTATCACGGCTTAATCCAAGATAACGTGTGCTTCGATTAATTGTTTAACAGAAACACCACCACCACCAATTTCAACACTAGATTATCTCTCGACTTGATCCAATCGGATTAAAGCCAATTACCCTGAAATGTAGACCAGTGTTGTTGACAGATTCTGCCACGAAAAAGAAGATAGATATAGAAAAAGCTAAGTGTGCCACTTCGCTCGATGGTATATAACAGTCACCTTCTTATCTTTTGATCTGATGTTATTGCTAGAGATTCAACGTTGGCAAGGGATTCCTTCCAATATCACTCAAATCATCTGCATTTAGACTTTAATCTCTTTTCGAAAATAACAAATCGACCCATATTCTACGCTAGATTATCAAGTAATAATATTGTTATTGAAGTGGTTTCTATATATCATTTATCATTACTTGTTTTATGATTTGTAGTCATGGTGCTCTCTTAATAAATACCCCAATGTTGTGCAGGGCCCTTTTTTCGAAATCGTAACATGTTCGTAGATCCTTCAATTTTGATTTGCTAAGTTCTAAAATTAATCTAATATTATTCAATAAAATTACTAAAATTTGGATTTTTATCATAATTACAATTTCGTGAAAGATGTCCCTGGTCCGATTGGGTCTTTCTACGCGACTCCTTGGTATGCGGAAGACTTTATGTTTTAGTGAACGCATTTGGATCAAATTGACACATACCACCCACTCGCAGGCTTACTGTGGTCAGATTGAAATTCAATAACTCACCATGAATGGAATGGGTTTTGATCAAACTCCAAGTATAAATACATTCAATAATTTAGCATAAATAGAATGGATTTTGATTAAAGTCCTCAAATATAAATTCATCATAATCAATAGCTAAAGATACATCATGATAGATAAGATAAAGAGATGGCAGTTCTCACTATAATAGTTAAAAATAGGTTGTCAGGCAACGAAACATACGCCCACACAGCAGCCAAATCGTCCGGGCAGTCAACAAGAGTTGTCGCATATTAAGGAATTATCAGAAAATCATTAGAATTTGTTTGGTTTTTATAATCAAACATTTTTTTTATAAATCAGATAATAATTGTGACCTCCAGAGGCACAACAAGCTGAAAAGGGCGATTTTTTTGCACAATCAGGGGCCATAATTCAGGAAGTTACGATCCAATTGGCGCAAATATCGAAAGGAACCAAGATCTTTGGTTTATGGACACGCATTTCAAATTTCATCCAAATCGGTTCAAAATTGTGACCTCTACACTGTTCACAAGCTAAAAGATAGGCTGGCACTGCCAGGCAGGATACGCCCACATTTTCGAGAGATGGACAGAGAACAAGCAATACCGAAAGTGATTTTTCCTACATCTTTATTAAGTCCTGTATTTCATACTGTATTGGGAGCAGCCATTTAGTTGGTCAGTTCCAGTCTGATATTAATGAAATTCGAAACCGACAATGATTATGGTGTGACGGTACACAACCTAGAAATGTGACTTTTCATCAAAATCGGATAAGAATTGTGACCTGTAGAGAGTCCACAACCATGATATACCATATTTTTACACTATTCGCGTACAAACGGCGACCATTTCGTCCGGCAATTTTGGTACGATTTTCACGAAATTAGAACTCAACCATCCTCATCAAAATCGAATTAAAATTGTGACCTATACAGGATCCACAATCATGATATATCATTTTTTTTAACAGTATTCACGTACAAACGGCGGCCATTTTGTCTGTCAATTTTGGTCCGATTTTCCCGAAATTCAAACTCAACCTTCCTTACAGTGTAACGGTGATATAATCGAACGTTTTTTTAAATCGGATAATAATTGTGACCTCCAGAGGGACCACAAGCTAAAGAAAGGGGGATTTTGCGTATAACCAGGGGCCATAATTCAGGAAGTTACGATCCGATATGCGCAAATATCGAAAAGAACCAAGATCTTTGGGTTATAACCATGAATTTCAAGTTTCATCAAAATCGAATTAAAATTGTGACCTTTACAGCGTCCACAACCTTGATATACCATTTTTTAACGGCGGCCATTTTGTGTGGCAATTTTGGTCTGATTTTCCCGAAATTCAAACTCAACCTTCCTTACGGTAATATAATCAAACGGTTTTTTTTAAATCGGATAATAATTGTGACCTCCAAGCTAAAAAAAAGGCAATTTTGCGTATAATCAGGGGCCATAATTCAGGAAGTTACGATCCGATATGCGCAAATAGCAAAAGGAATCAAGATCTTTGGGTTATAACCATGAATTTCAAGTTTCATCAAAATCGAATCAAAATTGTGACCTCCACAGGGTCCACAACCTTGATATACCATTTTTTAACAGTATTCGCGTACAAACGGCGGCCATTTTGTATGGCAATTTTCGTCCGATTTTCCTGAAATTCGAACTCAACCTTCCTTAGGGTGTAACGGTGATATAATCAAACGGTTTTTTAAATCGAATAATAATTGTGACCTCCAAGCTAAAAAAAAGGCGATTTTGCGTATAATCAGGGGCCATAATTCCGGAAGTTACGATCCGATATGCGCAAATATCGAAAGGAAGCAAGATCTTTGGGTTATAACCATGAATTTGAAGTTTCATCAAAATCGAATCAAAATTGTGACCTCCACAGGGTCCACAACCTTGATATACCATTTTGTAACAGTATTCGCGTACAAACGGCGGCCATTTTGTATGGCAATTTTCGTCCGATTTTCCCGAAATTTGAACTCAACCTTCCTTAGGGTGTAACGGTGATATAATCAAACGGTTTTTTAAATCGAATAATAATTGTGACCTCCAGAGGGACCACAAGCTAAAAAGGGTGATTTTCCGGACAATCAGGGGCCATAATTCAGGAAATTACATTCCGAAAGCCGCAAATATCGAAAGGAACCAAGATCTTTGGGTTACAAACATGCATGTCAAGTTTCATCAAAATCGGTTCAAAATTGTGACCTCTATAGGGTCCACAAGCTAAAAACGTGATTTTTCGTACAATCCGGGGCCATAATCCATGAAGTTTTGATCCGATACATGCCAATATCGAAAGGAACCGAGATCTTATGGGGATAAACCTATATTTCAAGTTTCGTCAAAATCGGATAAGAATTGTGACCTGTAGAGAGTCCACAAACAAATTGTGGACGGACGGACAGGGGCGACGACATAATACGTCCACATGAAAATGTGGGCGTATAAAAACGTGATTTTTCGTACAATCAGGGGCCATAACCCATGAAGTTACGGTCCGATACATGCCAATATCGAAAGGAACCGAGATCTTAGGGTGATAAACCTATATTTTAAGTTTCATTGAAATCGGATAAAAATTGTGACCTGTAGACTGTTCACAAACAATTGTGGACGGACGGACGGACGAACAGGGGCGACGACAATATACGTCCACATGAAAATGTGGGCGTATAAAAACTTGATAGTGTAAAAGTAATTTGCTGAAAATTTCAGTCAAATTGATCCACTATGAAGCCGAGAACGAAGCGGGTAACATTTTCGCATAGCCTCGGTCATCATTAATATAATCAGCATAGTCTCGATTATCCACTTTTTAAAATTTATTGTCAATGGCCGTTAAGCGGCAAATGGGAATCTAATCCAACCAACATCGAAGGCTAGCCTTGACATCGAGAGTTTATTATGGTCTGGATAAGTTAATTAATGTCTTATTGACAATTTAGATAACATTTCAGGTCTAAAGAAAGACTTGTAATAAGCAGATTTTGCTCTTGCATAATGCATGTTTAAACATTTTTAATGTACGAGGATAACTGAATATTTTATTAGCCTGTTGAGATATCCATAATCAATTCACTGTAATACAATATCTTTATTTCTAATGCATCTACTACGACCTTGTATTCTTGATACGTCTACTCCCTAGCTCTCTTGACATCTGTGCATATTCATTAGCTTACTTTGTAAACCTGTAACAGTAAAGCTCTTTGGGGTATATTCTGAATACCGGTGTATAAAGAGGAATTTGGGGTTATAGTCCAGGCGCTACGTGGGTTTTGTTCAAGGTGGAAGGTTTGGGATGCTAGTGGCGTATGGTGAGGTAAGAAGACCCCAGAAACCCAATTCTTAAGTTGCGCCAGTAGTGGGTGTTGTAGGCGGAGCCACTCATAGTACTCCCCAAAGTTGGTTTATTAACATGGAAGGTGCCAAGAAGCTCCACTTCAATGGCATTTGATAGAGGTGTGTGCCCTGACCCAGCCATATATTACCTGCATCACAAACCTTCCGCACATTCTATGTTGAACAAAACCTATATACCTTGCTTCCGGACTATTATTCCTCTGAATGTTTTTCTTTAAACCTGTATCGGGTTATTCTTCCAGGGTAGGGTTTTTCCACAAGAAAACTTGATATAAATTTTTTCTTACTGAAATTTAGAGATATTCTAATTTTACGTATATGTAAACAGGCGGTTTATAAGCAAGATAAAGTCCTCGACTTCGGTTGTTCTGAGGAAGAAAGACTGGAAAAAAAACGACAGAAAAACCTCGGTTTTCCTTTTTCTCTTGTTATTTTATCCAGTCTTTATCCTACACGTAATCTGATTGGTTGGTCATTTAAAATGGAATAAGTATGCTACTAGTTGACTCCATATAGTTAATACCCTGATAATAATCTGATACTCATGACAAAGATCCAAGAAAATTGTTGATAATGGATAACACCATTCTACTTAAGACAGGATTCCATTTTGAGTTGATCGATCTATCCAGTTTTGTTTCGTAGACTGTACCTTTGATATGTCCAGCGGTAATGGGTTATATGCATAAATAGATTCCGACACCACAGTTACCCTCCAGCAAGTCCGATGCCACAGCATACTCACAACATAAAGTTAATGTATTACGACATACTTGATTTGCATTTCGCCAACGTGGGTCATTTGGGTGAAATCACAGACCAGGTCCTTCGAGCATAATCTGATTTCATAAGCCCACAAATGATGGAGCACTATATTGGCGTCACCCCACATTTTTATCAAGTCTGCGCAAGTCAGAATGTCAGCTACACAGCCCTGCCAGAATTATTCATCTTTATGCGCTTTTTTGATTTAACAATAAAAATAACAACGCGAATTGAGTTAATGGCACAGACGACTTAGCCGCTGGTGGAAGTATTTTTTGAGCTTAGTATTATAAATTTGCTACGAACTAAACATTAACAGGGCAATACAAATAGTTCTATTTTCGTCATACTGTTAATGCGAAAATTTGCCCGAAGTTCTAGACGTTAATTTTTATTTAGCTATGTGTTAAGAAATTTCGCGGGGTGCGTACCTTCCGGTGTCAAAGTGACTTATGGTCACCGTGTTTGTATATGTTTAAATGGGGGATGGGGAGGCGGATTAAGTGTTTTAGATATACATTTTTTTAAATTCTCACTTAAAACATGTTCCCGCTTTTCGAAGAAGGGGGTTATTAAAATGGGTTCGTCCGTCTGTCACACTTTTTGTAAGACAATAAGGGATCATCTAACCCAGATATGAAATTTTATTGGTCGAGACTTTTGGACCAAATTCGAAGGATACACGATTGTGGATCAGCACTTAGCCCGTTGAGAAATAATAAACTTTGCTAAAAACTATATCTTTATTTTCTACATTGCATAAGCGGCTGCTTCTCGGATTGCACTAGACTTAGGTGAGATTATTAATTGATGCACGAATGATAATCTAATTATATAACGCTGATCCTATTTCGTTCCGTTTGGTTATTACAGTGCGTTCGTTTTATTTAATTTGAAACCTCTTCGGCCCGGTAGGATCTGAATATGAAAAATCTTTAAGTAAAACTAAACAAGGTTTAATATAATATACAGAATATTAAACGAAACAAATGAACTGAAAAACATGATTTTAACCAGATTGCGGGAAAATATGGATGTTAACGTGAAAATGAATTTTATCATTGTCTTTAAAAAAAAGATAAAACAAAACCTTTCTCTGCACGGATAAGTTTCTACTCGATAATAAAAGCTACTGAATAATAATTGATTTTAGGGGCGATAAATAAAGGTTGTTGAACGCATATACAATATTTAAAGTGGGCCAAATTTGGTATATATGGAAAGTATAGACACCCAATCTTACTAGAAAAATACTGGATTACTCGAAAAACGCCTATGGGGCAAGCACTGTCAAAATGTCAGGATATCACTAACTGTCAACCCGACTGTTATCTGCCAGCTTATTGTGTTTTAGCTTTAGTAAGGGAGCGGTTGTCATTTTTTTGATCAAATGGTTAGTCGGTTTGGGGAACATTGAGGGGTGTGATCGAACAAAAGACTCTGCAATTAAACGACGCAAAAAGATGTTAACAGAAATAATTAACAATTTACTTAGGCCTCAATATGTATGGTAAATGTACAGTAAGTAATCATAAATGTATTCTGAAAAATGGACCCTCCCACAATGAAGCCAAGACATTGCGTTTAACAACAGCTTACTGATAGGTATAGGCATATCCCCGGCGAATACAAAGTTTTGAGGGGGAATTGAAGCAAATTTTTGATATATTGGTTACTTTAAATATGTTTTCAATCCAAATAGATCATCAAATCACAACATTTTTTTAATCCGGAAATGTATCTTTTATAAGCATTTATAATTTGTAGATAGTTTATCTATAAGTATACCATCTGTCGAGTCTCTTCACGTCAACATTATTAACGAGTAACGAATCATTAGATTGCATTGGGGTTACATAATATATGTACACCGCTGTCACAATTTGTCGACAATAAAAATCAAGCCGATTAAACAGCAATATCAGTGATAGTTTTGTCAGAACACAGTATACTTATGTATCTCATAAATGACAAACCATCAAATCTTTTGATTTTGCTCGACATAATCTTTTGATGGTTAAATTATATCATATATATTACCAGGGAGTACCATACTAGACTGGTTCCAGTCGTCTGAACATTGTTTTAAACGGTAAAAATACGTTATTATAGGAACGACAGGGAGTGTTATAATAGCAGACCATACTTGTTTTCGAACTCTTTAATTGCTAAATCAAGTAAGCTCAGATATTACGCGATGGTGGCCATACACGCATCCCTTTAACTTCTATTAGGGATTCCAACAGTTTAATTGCATTCATTAAACTTCTAATGAAGCAATGTCGAGAATAACAAATCATAGCTAATTAATGGCAAATTATTACCCCGTTCATGTTCATATTACACGACTTCATTAACTCAGTCGGGGCAGAACAGTAGGAAGTAAAACCACATTTCATAAAATTGAACATCTCCAGAAATTCGTTTAGCCCCCCCCCCCCCTCGAGACATCAAGTAGCAGTTGGGGGATCAAAGACACGCCAATTGACTTAATGACAGATATATGATACAGCGCCCACCCCCGTGACCATGTAGGAGGTCTAACACTATCAATATTCGGCGTCTCGCAACCTTCCATTCCGCTGTTACCACCTTTGTCGAAATTCAGTGCCGGACTGGGCCCACCTATGAAGAAAAAAGGAAGGAGAGGACAGGGCATAGGATAAGAGAAAGAAAAGATAGGAAGCTTTGGTCTGAAATGGGTTTGCAGTTGTCAATTTTCAAAATTTTCCGCACTTATGTGGGCCTTCGGCAAATCAGTCCGGCACTGGTCGAAATCATGAAAAGGATAGAGGCTACAGTTTTTAACATGATTATTAATCGATGCGAAGCATTGGAACAACGATAGAACTAGCTCGGCTGATTTTCCTAGTTCTCCGTCTATATGTAGCGAAATGTGGGCGTATCTTGCAGGTCAACCTCTTGTAAATACTTCACAGCATTTTAATTTGATTCGTTAGACTTAACATTGCTTTATTGCTGTTTTGGACACGCCTGGTGATCCCAAAGTGAGTTATATTGTTTCCTCTGTGTGGGATAATTGAACATATGAACTTTGTAAATTATTTTCTAGAATACCACTCATATTCCATGGTATTCTTAAAGTACACAACAAATCCGAGAATACGTGACTCGAATACATAAAAAGAAAGTAATAATGTAAACAATATGCAGTTTATAATTAACTTCAATACAATAATTTTTAGCTTTCGGTTAATGCTCTCTTATAAGCCTGAATCACATGTTGGCGACAATAGCACGCTAAAGTACTATACCCCCGCATTAGAATATTGCACAATTGGGTGGTACATACGATACCTTTGAAGAAAATCAAAATTGAGTACACTGGGAATTTATGTTCTCATTATCGTACTGGGTGAATATAAAATCCTATAACGGCACTATTTTTGTCCCACGCCTTTCGAAGAAAGTTGGGGGACTATTAAAATGGGTTCGTCCGTCCGTCTGTCTGTCTGTCCGTCACACTTTTTGGGACACAATAACTCTCTTCCTAATTGAGCTAGAATGTTCAAACTTGGTGTATGTGTTTATTAGGTCAATGCCTTGATGGAGTTCGAAGATGAGCATTTTCCGCTTAGGGTAAGCAGAGATAAGCAATTTGATTGGTTGATGCTTTGGGACACGATAACTTTAGTTCTAATTAAGTGAGAGTAATGAAACTTGGTGTATAGTTTCATTACAGTAATACCTTGACTAAGTTCGATAATGAGCATTTTTTGCTCAGGGTAAGCAGAGCAATTTGATTGGTCGAGACTTTGGAACACAATAACTCTCCTTCTAATTGAGTTAAAATGTTCAAACTTTGTGTATATGCTTATTAGGTCAATGCCTTGATGGAGGACGAAGATGAGCATTTTCCGCTTAGGGTAAGCAGAGATAAGCAATTTGATTGGTTGATGCTTTGGGACATGATAACTTTAGTTCTAATTAAGTGAGAGTGATGAAACTTGTTGTATAGTTTCATTACATTAATACCTTGACTAAGTTCGATAATGAGCATTTTCTGCTCAGGGTAAGCAGAGCGATACGCAATTTGATTGGTCGAGACTTTGGAACACAATAACTCTCCTTCTAATTGAGTTAAAATGTTCAAACTTGGTGTATATGCGTATTAGGTCAATTCCTTGATGGAGTTCGAAGATGAGCATTTTCCGCTTAGGGTAAGCAGAGATAAGCAATTTGATTGGTTGATGCTGTGGGACACGATAACTTTAGTTCTAATTAAGTGAGAGTGATGAAACTTGGTGTATAGTTTTATTACAGTAATACCTTGACTAAGTTCGATAATGAGCATTTTCTGCTCAGGGTAAGCAGAGCGATACGCAATTTGATTGGTCGAGACTTTGGAACACAATAACTCTTCTTCTAATTGAGTTAAAATGTTCAAACTTGGTTTATATGCTTATAAGGTCAATGCCTTGATGGAGTTCGAAGATGAGCATTTTCCACTTAGGGTAAGCAGAGATAAGCAATTTGATTGTTTGATGCTTTGGGACACGATAACTTTAGTTCTAATTAAGTGACAGTGATGAAACTTGGTGTATAGTTTCATTACAGTAATACCTTGACTAAGTTCGATAATGAGCATTTTCTGCTCAAGGTAAGCAGAGCGATATGCAATTTGATTGCTCGAGAGTAGTCGAGACTTTGGAACACAATAACTCTCCTTCTAATTGAGTTAAAATGTTCAAACTTGGTGTATATGCTTATTAGGTCAATGCCTTGATGGAGTTCGAAGATGAGCATTTTCCGCAATCTCGTTCCCAGAGGCAGCCGCGGAGCCGAAGGCCTCTGGCACATTAGACCGTCCATTTTTTCCAATTTTTTTCAAACCTAAGCCCCGCCCATTCTGACCTCTGATTGATCAATCTTTTTGGGTCGATTTCTCAAAAACTAGAGGTCGGATCGTCGTTTCGTTTGTTGTAAAATGATCCTTGAGTCAAAGTCAACTCGCTGACATACAAAATTGGATCCTAAACGAACAAATTCAAGTTTTTGTAAAGATCTATTTTTCTACGCGTGGGTATATTTTTAAGTGATTCGTTCATCCAGGCACGTAAAATCAGGGGCGTACGACGCAAATAAACGAGAACTTTCGCGCGTAGGAATTACATATCATTTTCCGGGAAAATGGCTTCCCCGATTCACCAGAGAAATTTCTTCAAAAATTTTTCTGGTTTCGAGATTGCATTTTCCGCTTAGGGTAAGCAGAGATAAGCAATTTGATTGGTTGATACTTTGGGACAAGATAACTTAGGTTCATCTTGATTGATGATTTTTATGCCAATACAATGACTGCATTCTCATTTAGTAATGGATTCGACAGTAACAGTGTATAGAAACGATTGACTTGGACACGAGGGCCCTTTCCCTTTTGTCTGCCTTTAGGGTCCCCCTAAGTAGGGTACATTTTCATTTTTCTCGTCAGTTTTAGCATTTTTCTTTATAAAACACTTTTGGATGACACTTCGTGTTCAGTTTGATTGCTCGATACATTGAAAAAAATAAATGTGCGATTAATTAATATGTGTCTTCTATTTATTTTGGGATTTCGGCGGGGGACATCAGCCTCACTGTTGGCTTGTTATTAAGTTATAAAAAACTACCACGTTGAGCCTTTGTCGTGAGCTAAACGTGCTATATGATGGCCATCTACAAAGTTACTGAATTTATACAAATATCCACATTTCACCATTACAACGTATTAAAGAGAGGGAGAGAGAAATAGGGTTTAACGTCCACTCAACACAAACTAGGTCATTTCGGGACTAACATGGTTTTAGCAGTGGGAGGAAACCGGAATGCCCGGAGGAAACCCACTAGGTTGAGAAGGCGCCCCTATCTCCATGCCACATACGCTCACACCAGGGCTCGAATCCACAGCCGCAAGCTAGAGGTGACCAGCCAGCTAGAGGTCGAAGCGCGGCACTCTAGACCACTAGGCCATCCCAACCCCCCACAACGTATTAAAACTCCAGTTCCTAAATTGGTAAGCTACCAAAATAACATTTGTGTTATAGTAAATCACTACACAGCGGGCATTACGTAAGAGGATGGTAAGTATCAGGGGGCTGTTTCACGAAATTTTAGCATTTTGACTGGATAATAATTGACAGATTTTAGCGCTTAGCCAATAAAAATTGAAGTATCTACTCAAATTTGGATTTTATCTTTAGTTAAGATTCTAGAGCTGGGTCCAGAGTTCAGAATTTCTACATCAATATGCATATTCAACAGTTAGTATAATTAATGACTGATCTATGACGTCCAGTTATACTGGATTGTAATAGACCGTGTGGTTTTAGAAGACCGTTCACCTATTTAGATATTTGTTTGAAATTGTAATGAAATTGGCACCAAATGACACTTGATTTGGACCTTTTACATTGTTATATCATTGACGTGTTTGCCTTTGGGCCTTTCCGACCTACAATTATTATAGTTGCTGGCTTAAAGTAAAAGGAAATTCAAAAAACTTTATTGCGTCATAGATATTTTATGAAAAACAAAGGGTGGCTATTATTCGACTGATTGCCATTGTCAACATTTATTTATACGCTTTTATTGCCGTAGAAAAGTTATTTGATCTTTATTTGGTTTTACATTGTTGAGTAGTTTCTATTTAATCATTTTCGACTTTTTTTCTCAACCTAATGTTGATTTGTTTAGATCTGTCCAAATGGAGTTGCTGGGCCTAGCTGCATTACAGAAACGTTTAAAGATCGAGCTAGTGCATGTATTTTACATTCATTAGTACTTCACGGACCTGCTTATCGCCAGGAAAGAGGCACTGGTAGTTGATAGTATTTCTGTTCTGGGCACACTGGTTTCAGCTCATTTCTCAGTTTGTGGTTTCCTAGATATACCCATTAAACCCAATTCTAAAGTGCATATAAGATGAAATAAAAGTTCCAATTGAGGTAATCTGCTGAAGAAAACCCATGTAGCTAAATGATAAAGTTCAACATTTTTCTTTTGTCTCTAGTCTTATTTAAGACAAAATAGCTGCAGTTAAATAGGTCCATAACAGAATGGTTAAAAGTTAATATTTTGATTTCTAAACAGATTAGAAACAAGGCCGAATTTGTATATTTAATGTATGTAGTGACCACCAGTGTCGAACATTTGTATATTCGACTTTCAATTATCTAATTGGTCAAATATGACCAATGATTATCTTGGTTAATGAGCCAAGTGATACAATAGTAATTGTATTATCATAAGTGATCTGGTGATTTTTTGTATTCTCATAGAACCACTTTTGCTTACCAATTTATAAATCTTTTTATGTGTCAACCCATCACTCGTTCTATTAAAGTGTGTGAAGCGTGACTTCTCTACAAAATAAGACTATTCTTAATATAAAGAGTAAAAATTCTACCATTCTTCCCTTTCTTAAGATCTGTTGCTCAGTATTATTCCTGTATGGCACAATTGTTCAACATTGATTTTACTACACATGAACAACCTATAAAACCAGATACCACAACCGTTACCGTGCCTTTAAGAACGACCGCTTAATTCCGTGCTCAAACTGCTAAAAAAAATGTCACTAGAGCTTTCGTTTGAAAATGCAAACTCAACTATCGTTTTCCACAGAAACTGTTATTTTAGACAACACAACCATAATATCATATTTTATGTCTGCGACAAAAATGTAATGAATTGATATCTGCTTAATTCATTATTCTCAAATTCTTCATCTATATGCGAGTATGAATTTTAGAGGTGGTATGTGTATGGCATGGTATACGTGAAAGGAATTTAAGCAGAGATGAGCGCTAGACAACGTTCCAACAAAAGATAACACCTTGTACGTTATGTTGAATTTCAAATTTATGATATGTATTCTCAATCAAAAAAACGGGGCTCGGGAAATTATTTTAGAAACAGTTATTTGACAAACTTAATCTGGCGAGATTGGAAATAAAGGATATACACACATCACTGTGTTTGTGTATCGTTTAAAGCATGGCCTTTACAAGTTGGTGCGGTCGGGTGTATGAGTTAAAACTTAGTTAAATTCATTATGCTTTAACTGACTTCCTTGGGACCTCGCGGTACCTGGAGCCCAGTAAAAGCTTAATAATGTACATGTGCTAGTGGTAACGCCTAGCCGTCGATTGTTTTGGGGAGTGGATAAATAAAATAAATGGCTAAACTTTACGATAATCTTTTGTCTGGTATAAGTTATAAATAACGTTAATCACTGCTTTGCGACTTTGCGCCAATTTTAAAGTTAAAAGAAGGTGAGCGGAAATCCCGCGGCTTTTACAATGACTGTGTTAATAGATTGAATAGAAGGAAGTTGTTTTTTTTCTGTGTTTTAAATGGTCCGATTACCGCAATCTGTCTCTTCGTCTGTCTGACTCGGGGCATAAAATGGCGTGTGATATATAATTTTAGTTATTGGCCTAAACTCTGGTTTTTGTTTCCAACCAATACGGGACACTGCGGAAGAGTATCAATATTGATGCTGTAGGCAAGAAATATTTTCGTTTGAAATATCAAATCGAATTGATTAAGTGTGGTTAACGTTGCGGCAGGGCTTGATCCTAATGTACATTAAAGCAAAATATTAAAACGGAAGCTACACGTTTTAACAATGCTTTTGTTATTGAAATCGATATAGGTGTGGGGGTTCATGGCGATATAAACAAGTATGGCGGATTTTGTGGACTCAAATGACATGTTTCACTATTGCAGCTTAAAACCAAGATTAATTCATTATATTCACGGGTGGGGAATTATGTAATAAACCATACTGATAAATCATTATGATCAACTGCCTTGATACACTTTGATTATATCGATTGTCGATATCAGTACCTTTTAACGCAATTACTCTTCTTTTAAAATGAAAAACGGTTTGTCAGTAAGTCGTAACGAATTAGGGCAACGAATTGGAATACAATTCGATTTTGACAGATTTGTGACAAGACACTATTCACTGAAATATTACTGATCGTTTTTAATAAAAGATGGTATAACAATTGAAGTCCATAACTCATCAATACATAATCCCAATGACACGCGAATTTAATTTTAAAACCCGGAATCCGATATTTCTCATTTATTTCCTCCTTTTGTTTGGGTGGTATAACATTTTGGTAGTCCATTTACGAATGCACATCACATAGTTTAACAACTGTAAGCATAGATCAAGTTAAACTGGTGGGCAAATTCTGTTATACGGCCAACAATGGAAAAAACTCAATTTCGATTACTTTGGATGGCTGCGAGGGTTATGGTAACTCAAAAATACTATATGGTTAAATGCATTACATAATTAACCATATGTATTAATGTCTTTTTAAATGAGTAATTGTGCCGTCGGCTAGGCTGTTACAGGTCCGGTAAAATAATAATCTATAGACAAATGAAATCGTTTCATAGTTCAACTATATTCATCCTCGGTATCCCCAGTGTTCTCATACCATTCTACTCCAATATACCATGGGTTAATCCACGATTTCAAATTATCTGCCCTGGCCTTGATTGTAGCTACAGTCTACGAACCAATCAAAAAAGAATCTCAAACCAGCCGTTTCGCCTCCGTTTTTATGACTTATGCAAATAATGAATATATTACTAATTCATTTACATCTATTATCAAAACCTGTAGTATGTTTCGCTGATTTCAAATATGTATAACACCTATATTTTGACTTTTTGTTATTATCAGCATTCGTTCTTTGTCTGAAATGTTTCATTCTGTTATATTTATTATTATTCGCAATTTAATTCACGATAACTTCACTACGATATCACGTGGACGGGAACGAACTTGCGATTCTTGACCCCACATATATATGGACGTCTGGTCTTCATTAATAATTTATTATTAAAAAATACGCATTTAGCATAATTTAGACTTTTCTTAATTGGCCTAACTCCTAACATTTTCCAATAAAAATTAGTTCACTTTGCCAACTTCCTTTTCAATTAACGAATTAGGCGATCATCAAGGGCGGGTAACTTGAAAACGTGTCTCTCCCATAGATTGACCAAGGGGTTAGTAGAGTAGAACGGAATGAAACCGCTGGTGATACTGAGGATGAACTATGTTATGAGCTATTACCAACCAGTCTCCATTAAAACATGAAACCTAAGCATAATAATAGATAGTTGCTTTCTGTAACCCATGTTACCCGAAATTTCTTACACTTACATATTTTAACTTTATTTCCCCATTATTACAGCCGATTGTTTAAATTGATGAGCAGAAACCACTTACGGACTGGTAGTGGTGGCACAACATCAATGGACAGCATGTTAGTAGAAACAACATGGTCAGTTCTATTTTTACACGGGTTGCATCTCTCAGCGCCTTATCTTGAAACTTTATTCCTTATACCATATTGTTTATGCCCTAGCTTCAGAGTCACGCTCATTTTTTCTGTGTCGTCTACAGGCCGCAATTCTAAATGAATATGTGTGCCGCATACAATTCTTGACAGATATTTACATACCTATTCATTATTGTATGATCCCTATTGCTTTTGGCAAATGCCCGACCCCCAGGAGCAGAGCCACCCCCATTTTTTGGCGTGTCTGTGTGTTGCCTACTACAGGGGCAGAGCTACGCCCATTTTTTGTGTGTAGCGTCTGAAGGTAACATTTCTGAATGGATTATCTTTCAACTAGGTATACTTATTGTGTTTATCGTCTATAAGCTTCAATTCTGAATGGGTCATTTTGGAACTTTGACTATTATTTTATTCAACTAGGTATCCTTATACACTAAGACACGGCAACTATTGATTTTGATGCACGACCCACTCGGCTTGGACGGTGCCACACACACTTTTTGTCAATATTTTTGCCTGTAAATAATCTACAGGTTGTAATTATAAACATATTTGGATGCAATTCGGCATGATCCATCAAAAGGTTGTACCTATTTATATTGTTCCCTATTCAACCATCAGACGCCGAGCCAAGCCAAATTTTTGTATGTATCGTCTATAAGCTTCAATTCTGAATGCCTCATCTCGGAGTATGCCCCGACCTCCAGAAATGTACACATATTTTGCAACGGCATCGATGCTCTTGTTTCGTGATTTTGATTTTGTAAATCTGTACTTTCGCACCCGTTAAAAACATCCAAAATCGTCCTTCTGGAGAACACGGTCTTTACCTAGGGCGCATTGATACAATTGTTTCAAATAATCTGTCTCTACTACAAAAGACTCAACAATAAAACCCATCTTTGTGGGTGCTTATGAATCGGACATTGATATATGTTTCAAACCCAAAGCCTTCCTGATCAGCTACATTAATTAAATTAATTTCATTTTACAGTCGTTCTCCGTCCAACCTTACCACACTTTTAATCTAAAATCAAAATTGATAACTTTTTCTGATTATGTTGGACATAAAAACCGAACCAAGAACCTATGAAAAGAGATTATGTCGGAAATTCATATGCACGCGGATTGTCTGAATTATTTCAGTATCCAACCTCCGTGGCTATTCTGGGAACACAAAGTTTGTACAAGCAAAAGGTAAGGGGCAGAACGTTAAACCCCATTTCATTTCCAAGTGCTTATTCCTCTATAAAAGACTCTAGATGCGGGAACATAGACTTGTCGTTTCCTCTCAAAGTCAGTGTTGACGAGACATTAAAATCCTTTTCATAGCTTGAGTTTGTTTTAGATTTAGTGTTCGCACTGAACAGTTATTTTACCTTGTCGGGCCATGGTGCTTTTCTTTGAAAAGTCACAAACGTTCGTCGTTTCTGAACTATTCATATGTCAAAAGATGAATACTTGATTGGGGGATCACTTTATAAAAAGTACTTAACTTGGTGAAATATCGGCATTCATAACCATGTTGGAGTAACTTGTCGTTTCCTCTCAAAGTCAGTGTTGACGAGACATTAAAATCCTTTTCATAGCTTGAGTTGTTTGTTTTAGATTTCGTGTTCGCACTGAACAGTTATTTTACCTTGTCGGGCCATGGTGCTTTTCTTTGAAAAGTCACAAACGTTCGCCGTTTCTGAACTATTCATATGTCAAAAGGTGAATACTTGATTGGGGGATCACTTTATAAAAAGTACTTAACTTGGTGAAATATCGGCATTCATAACCATGTTGGAGTAATGGTGAATTCTTTACATTGAATAGTAAGTTGAAGTTTTATCAAATATTTATTCTTGTCGAGGTTCCTATTTAACCCAATACCCTTACTGTCACGAGTGACCTCATCTGACAATATCTGGCACATGAGTTGCAATGAATAGGCTTCAAATAAAGACCCACCAGTCGGCATTAATAAACAGTTCGATGAAATGGGTTTGACTTATATGCTTCCATATAGTTGCTCGTTTAAAAAAATGTAGGGTTTCAATTAAATTTTAAACAAGAGCGAAGCTAACTCGGTGCGATACAAGCACATTCGTACTGTGATTGAAATGGTATTTTTTAAAGTGAAGAGAATGAAATGGGAATAATTACACCGGGAAAACCAATAGCTGTATTGGTTCCTGAATGAATAGACATGGGAGTAATACAAGGTGTCCTGAAAAGTTTACATTAATGGCCATAGATCACTAATTATTTCTCCATTGATTTTAATGTTAATTCTCGTCTCTTAGACTGACTGTAACCTTTTCCCAAATGTTCCTTGGGTAGAACGCTTTCTGCCACAGATGGATCAACATGTGGCAAACTCTTGCCCAAAAGCATGTATGAGGTTCACCATGAAAAACTTGAGATGCTTGAAGTAGACACGGGTAAACATGCAATTTTAGGCCCAACATTCTAACTTCACAACTCTTGTATCCTTCCGCCTCAAATTCATGAATATTCACCAAAACCTGACTGAAAATGTATTTTCAAACCGTTTTATTCGATACTACACCAAAATGTCAACAATAATCGCCATGCAAAGGGGGTGGGGGAGAGAAAGACTAAGAATAACTTTCGCCCTTGCGTAGAAATATTTAGTGATCTGTGTCCTAAGAACTGTTTACAAATGCTAGTGTCGGTATGGTGATCCATGAAGGTCAAGGGTGCAATACTGGCAATGTGTCAAAAATAATTCTTCCCTGTAGGCGATGCACAAAGGTTTGAAATCGGGGACTTTAACAGCATTAAGAAATGGGTCTAAAACAACATGTTTACATTGCCAAAATGCAAAGATATCCATGTAGATGTTTCACAAGATTTTGAGTTATCTGCTTTTCGTCCAATTACTTCACTTAACACTACTAAACTTAAATAATACCTTCGTTAATATTGACACTACTACTATTGACAGTGACTAAAATTTTGAGAAAACGAAACAGGACAATGTGTTCGCCGGAATTTAATTTTTAAAATGTTACGATCGTTTACTGCCGACGCTTTTTGCGATATCCTAAAACCTAATATATGTGATAAAATAACCTCAACAAAATAAATTTGTTTAAAAAATATAATAATGATTCTTGTCTGGATGTTTATTATTCCAGTGTTAAATATATAGAAAGATAATTCTTGGTTGGCTGAGAATGCTTTCACTTCGTATATAATTATGTAAACTTTACCCACCAATAGAAAAATTATTTAGTGTGCTCGCTATGTAAAGGAGACACATAAACACAGTAGTTGAGTGTAGATATATTACGATCAATTGAAGATAAATAATATCTATATATAATGAAATATGATGTTAAGCTTATAAATAAAATGATAAAAAAAACCCGCAGAATTGATAAAACTAAATACTTGTATGGCATCCTTCCCAGAACTATCAACTTGATGACACATGCAATAGGCTAGCCATCAATAATGATCAGTGCATGTAGTTATCAAATCTCGAGAGGATTTCATTTCGCAGCTGAACCGCCTTACCAGAGCTTGTGCAATTTTAGATTGGTACCCTTATTGATTCGACATATTACCGTTCGTGCATGGTAGCTTTTAAATATTTAGTTTGTGTAATGGACATTTTAAACCAGGGCATTTCCAAGGATCATTATTATAGATAACAAAAGATTATGTTCTTGTTTTATTTTATATTATTAGTTTCGGCTATTCTGGTAACGCATGGGCTAATAAATGAAAAAAAGAAATGACTAAATTTCGATAAATTTTATTAATCAACAAAGAACAGACTTTAAGGGTATGTCTTTTAGTTGGAGCGTCATTAGATTATTGAAATACCATTAATTTCCCACGCGTCAAAAATGTCGGTATATGATCCAATGCTGCGAAATAATATAATAACTAATTCCCTGAATTATTCAAGTCCTGACACTATTTAGAGAAATATCAACACTTTTCACCCTGTTACTGTCAAAGAAAGAGAGGTGGGGGGGTAATGTCCCATCGACACAAACTAGGTTATTTCAGGACAGACAAATTGTTCAATTTTATTTCCATAATTCGCTTCCGCGTAGGGGTCTTTAGCAGTGGGAGAGAGAGAGAAATGGGGTTTAACGTCCACTCGACACAAACTAGGTCATTTCGGGACTAACATATGGTTTAATTTTATTTCAATAATTCGCTTGCGCGTAAGCGTCTTTATCAGTAGGAGGAAACCAGAGTGCCCGGAAGAAACCCATGAGGTTGAGAAGGCGCCCTTATCTCCATGCCACATACGCTCTCACTAGGAATCGAAACCACAGCCGCAAGCCAGAGGTGACCGGTCAGCTAGAGGTCTAAACGCGGCACTCTAGACCACCCCTTTATCAGTGGGAGGAAACCGGAGAAAATCCATGAGGTTAAACAGGCGACTCTACTCCTTGTCACGTATCGAAACCACACCAATTGAAATGAATTAAAAAGAAATAGGGTTTAACGTCCTACTCTTCTGCACCGAACCTGGGCTAATGAAATACGGGCATGCAGTGTGCTATGAGGGATCTTTAACGTGCACGCCAATGTGTACACGGGACCTCTGTTTTCGATCCCATCCAAACGACTAGGCAGCTGTCCTTGTCAGGCCTCCTTTCACACCATTTGAAACAATGAAGACCTTATGACACCCCTTTTGCTGTCAATGATTAATCTATTTAGGATATAATGTTTTTAACAATGAGATTATGAAGCAAGCGTTGTTTCATATTAATTTTTTGGACCGGGAACAAGACCCCAACCACTATCACCTCCTTGTTCTTAGATACGATACTCTTAACCATCAGAGAACAATAATTGACAGTCGGAATTCAAAATAAGACAAGGGTGTAGCAAAATGTCCCTCATAGCAAGTCTTTATTAGCTCTGTTTGTTGCTGCAGAATTTGCTTCTCGTTGTATTGTTTTCTTATGAAATTCATTTGTTTTGAACAACGATGACATTGGGTATCATACTTTCATTTCTTTTATGGTATTTTGAAAGAATAATTGTGTAGCTCTGAAATTCCTAATTCCGATTGTTAACTTACACACGTTATTTGTTAACAGCATTGAAACTGTGATCTATCCTTGGACACGCTAAAACATTATTATTATGCAGTGGTCCGAGAACTCCTCGCCGACTTTTCTATTATAATCAGTCTTTTGATATGGTAAGCTGGTTGGGCCACAAGAGGCAATTACTTACAACCAAATTATTCCTATACAAAACAGATCTGTTTAAGTAATTCCAATGAGGATCAAATCGTAGTTATGTGTAGACTCTATTTGAATTTCGTTAATAGCCTATACATTAGTTTATCGTTAGTAAACTAATGCCACAAGGACATGAGTGGGTTGTGTGTCTATTCTGTCTTTGAACTAACGTAATATTAGATCTTGTCCAAGATAAAACTATGTTGTCATATATATTCCTGTTTCCATTGTATGGCCACTGCTCACTAAGGATATTCTCCATTGACTTTAATGTTAATTGTCGTCTCTTAAATCGGCTCTAACTTTCCCCCAAATTTTCGTTGGCTAGAACGCTTTCTGCCACAGATGGAGGAGCAACATACGGCAAACTCTTGCCCAACAGCATGTATGAGATTCCCCATGACAAACTGCAGATGCACAAGCTGTAAGGTGGGGACATGTAAACATGCAATTTTAGGCCCAACATTTCAACGTAACCAACTTCACAACTCTATTAATACAGCTCATGTTATCTTTTCAATAGCACTCGTTTTATCTTAATCTTTATTTAGATAAATACATCTCTTTTAGACTTAAATATACGTGACCATTGGCAATTCAATAGAAAAAGAACTGACATCCGCCAATTTACAGAACTGTTCATCTAGTATTTATATCCTGAACTTCAATGTTCTTGATTCTCAACGGAAACTCTGTAATGGGGGACACGGTGACATCGGTGGCTGGGAACCCTAATTGTTTAAATTATCTTCTCTGGCTGAGATCGTTTCATCCTCAAGCAACATTCAATTCAGAATTTTCATTTCCAATAAGCAAAACCCGGCAACGGTTCGTGTTAATGGTGCCATCGGTGGTGCCTCCTGTATTGAAGTCTGGTGAGATTAAAGTGAAAGGGGACGGATGTTCAATTATGCAAGGTAAATAACCAATAATGTTCTGTTTATGCAGTGCGTAGAAAATTGTTATGTTCGATTATTAATAGGATATTAAGTTTAAAATAGTGTTTCTATCTAATATGTTAACTGCAACTTTCTCTGACGCCCTTTGAACTAAATGAGAATATTGAATGGAATTTAGTTATAAAAGCCTGATAGATCGTAGTCGGCTATGCCAGAGCAGTAAATTTCCGCTTAAAATGAACCTCATTTGTCTAAAAATGTTTCAGGTGTCGAACGTAATGTTCTGGTAACCAGCGGCTGCCAGGCAGGATACGCCCACATTTTTAAGAGAAGGATAGAGAACAAGCTGAACAGAAAGGGCCATAATTCAGCGAAGTTACAATCCAATATGTGCGAATATCGACAGATCCAATTTCTTTGGGTTATAAAGATTTATCACCCAATAACACATTTGACAGTAGATATCGCTTGTATGATAAATTGCATAATCTACTGCGATATCTCCTTAGGAGATATCGCTTTACATGAATTTGATTGGTCAATCAAAAAGGAACTACTTTATTTTAAAGAAACCACTTATTTTAATTAAAAAGTGACTTTTTTTTAGTTAAAAACAAAACTGTTTTTATTTAATTGACCTTGAAGGAAAAACTGGGTCAATATATAAGACTCTGCAATAGCTAAACTGCTGTCAAAAACCTGATGTATCACTACGCTGTAATGTAATTAGATTCTTAAAAGTGAAATCTATACCAATTAATTATATTTATTTATTTGTGCATGTAAGAAAGGATTGGGTGTTAAAAAAATCTCCAACTCGTGTTTTTTGATATCAAAAAATAATCGTAGGAGATTCTCTATATATATAATTTATTTCAAGTATCATCAAAATCAGAACAAAAGTATGACTTACAGAGCGTAAACAACCTTGATATACCAGATGTTTACACTATTTGCGAACGACTGAATGTGATTCTGTCAGGCAGTTTTAGTACGATTTTCACAAAATTCACACTAAACCAACCGAACGGTGTAACGGTGATATATTCGGATGTTTTAAGTGCCCAGACTTTAATGACATCGTTGTTCAAAAAAGAACTCATAGTGTACAGATGTGAATAACAAAGCGAAATTAAACAAATAGCCAATCTTATTAAAACACAAAGCCTATTTCGTTTCTTTTTTATAATTCAACATACCGTTTTACTTGTCTTTACTACTCTAGGATCTGTTCTTGATGATGCGAGGAATTAGTCAATGAAACGGTCTGTTACGGCGAGCCTTTGTACAAAACGTTTGTACGTCAATGCCGATTGGTTAATCAAATGGCTGACGCCATAGGGCTAAAAGTTGCCCGTGTGACAATTATTAAACAAAAAGTCAATCTGATTAAAACACAGATCCTATTTTATAGTCCAAAAATATTGTTTAATTGACGTTACTAGGCTAGGATCTGGAAGAGTTGGTATCAATGTCGTGTTCTTGGCGATGTGAGGAATTGGCCAATGAAACGGTCTGTTACGGTGGGCTTTTGTACAAAATGATTGTTTGTACATCAATGCTGATTGTTCGTATGACCTGACGCGCACCTCGCAAGACAACTGGTCACACCTTCATGTAGTGTAGGCCATCGAAAGAATGAAAAAAATAAACCAAATATAGATCTGTATTTTAATCAGATTGACAAAAAGCAATTTGACATTTTATTTTAGTTTTCGATTGCTTGAGGCTCGATGTTCATAATATCTGTTCCTCTGGGCACTCCGGCTTCCTCCCACTGCTAAAGACCCCTACGCGCAAGCGAATTATTGAAATGAAATTAAACCATATGTTAGTCCCGAAATGACCTAGTTGTGTCGAGTGGACGTTAAACCCCATTTCTCTCTCTCTCTCATAATATCTGTGGTACCTGGTGTTGCGAGAGAAAATTCTTCCTTTTCCAATAAGTATGCATGCAGGTAAGAACTTGAGCTAGCTTATGAATAAAGATTTAGGAGTGTTGACCCAGAATAAGCAAATGGAATAATTAGTAGGTGAATTTCAACCAGAAATTATGACGAAAGCTGTAATTATCAGGTAGTTTGTAAAGGAAAGGAAAGATGCGGCACTTAACTACTTGCATCTGTTTGCAGTTATATATGCACTTTTGATGAGACAAGAATATGAAACGTTAAAACTGATGACCCCTTGATTGTGATACGGCGTCTCAGTGAGTTGTTTGCCGAAAATGTTCATTGGTCAACGACAGATGTCCTGGCAATAAACGTCTAGTCATTCGGATGGGACAAAAACAAGTTCCCTTGTACATATTGACACGCGAGAGAGAGATATGGGGTTTAACGACCACTCGACACAAAGTAGGTCATTTCAGAACTAACACATGATTCAATTTTATTTCAATAATTCGCTTGCGCGTAGTGGTCTTTAGCAGTGGGAGAAAAGGGAATGACCTCGTGGGAAAAACACGAAGTTGGACAGGCGACCCTACTCCTTGCCACGTACAACTTGGAATTCGAAACATGAAGATCTGACAAGTTTTAGTGGGAGTGCACGACCGGCTTTGAACCTAATACGTCCGACATTGATTAACCAATTAGCGTTGACGTTTTTATCGGTTTACCCACAATTCCGCGAAAAGAACACTAAGAAGTCGCTGTAGCAGACCGTTTCATTCATTGGCTTTTTCCTCACATCAACCACACCGCGGATTATATAACAACTCTTTCAGATCCTTGTGTAGTCAAGACAAGTAAAACGAAATTTTTAACTACAAAAACCAGGCCCGTAGCTGCCCCCCCCCCCCGGCAAATTTCGGCGCCCCCCGTGAACAATATAATAATATTGAGTGTGGGCGGATGTACTGTTTTCATTTATTCGAGGTTATCCATGTAAGACATATATATCCAAACCAACTAATATCAATATAACAAAATATAACAAAACTAAAACAAAGAATGATCACTCTGGAGAATATTTCATTAATAAAGACTTAGTATTTATCTTACTCTTCACAAACTTAATGTGATTTGACATTTACGGAAAATTGTATGGTTTGACGTGACAATTGCCAAGCTGCCAAATTCGTACGCCAACATGTACAAAGGTGAACGACGTCGGCTGCCATGTGAAAATTGACCAATACATAAGAGAATAGAACTCGTCCCAGCTATATACACTCACTTAATTAATTTCACCAGACTGGTCGAGATAAATTCCCGTCCTTGTGTCAAATGAACGAAAACTTATGAACTTATAGTTAAATAGATCTCCTTTAATAACAATGTAATCATCAAACCTAGTGGTAGCAGCAGGATATTTCAGAAGGGGTTGGAGAACCTCTCCCAGAACATTTTAACACATTGTAGGCGGAATGCGTGATCTGGAGCATATCCTTAATAAGGAACAATCAACAGAAATAATTGCATCTTAGCATCGATCAGAAAGGGGGAAATTGGCTCATGTAGCTTCGAATGAAAAGTAGGCCTACAATAAACATTACAATCATTTTTGAATGTTTTATACCGAGAGAGACGAGAACGTATCTTGAGGGAATTAGTAAATATATTCTTAAATATTCTCTTTAATTACATTAGATACAGACAGATATAATTGGTTAAATGTCAAACTTACTGTTTAATACATATAGAACAACTACATACACTACTTTGTACATCAGCCATAAAGACCTGCATCTTCAAAATGGTAAATTGAGCCCTCGAAATACACTTGGGGGAATCCTCACTAGTCCGCGGGTCCATTACTCCACCGATATCTATTATTAGGGTTGGGTTAGGTAAGGGTTAGATTTATTGATACCCATATTTATAGTATTTCTTATAGCGACAGATTGGTGCAGCGGTGGACTAGTAAACCCTCTCGAAATATTATCTATGCATTCATGGGGCAATATTTAGGTTTTAACTGCTGATGAACAGGTGGGTTTTATATAGTTTGCTAACTAATTATGAATAAATAAGGAATTGATTATTAAGATGGTTCGTTATTACAGTTGACTTACTAAAAACAAAACAGGGCCTAAACTGCAACATTAGATAGGAGGGATGATGACAAAGTAGTGTAGTGTAATTTTAACCTTGGATAATGTCGTGTTGTAAATCACTCTGATACCACGATTTAAGCCTTGATTTCAATTGCGCTTAAGGTATCGTGAAACCATGTTTAATTTCTTTTATAGTGAATGTTTGACTACAAAAATGCTATTGGGTTACTACTGATTGAATAGGTGGACAGTTCGAAAATAATATGTCGCCCATATCATCTTAAATCGCTAACTTTTGGGACCTAGAAATTGACACAAGTGGGTCGCGGCGCATATAATACAGTAATATGAATGTATAAAAACTGATTTACATCCAATGATTTCCCTTTTTACTCTAATTTCAATCAGTTACGTTTGGCGAAATAAGCCAGCAGTCTCAATCGAATGCAAATTTCTAGCGTCTGGTTATTCCAGTGTATATACGCCGTTTGATTTGGTGCAATGTGTTCTAGCCTCGTTCCTCGAGTCTCTTGCCAGAGCTGGGGCTGAAACGCATTTTGGTACACGAATGGTAAAATGTTTATTTTGTCATAAATATTGGATATCAGAAGCCCATATTTTTCTGGTAAGATCACAACATCAATGTTGATATAAATTGATAAATAATTCGTGTTTTCAATTTTGAAGATTTTGGATGATATTGAGTTAGAGACTTAGCTACTTTAATGAAGGATTTAATTGCACGTAAGGAACCTGGGTCAGCTTTACTGAGAACTTGAAAATTACTGAGTTCAAAAGGTTTGCACACCCTATTGAACTCGATTGCTTTATTTTATTTCTTATTAAAGATATTTTGTCATAAATATTTTATTGAAGATCTAATATAACTACCAAAGGAAACATTAAATATGTTATATCGGTTCGGTGATTGAAAGCTGTGGAACAATTAAGATAAACGGGTAAAGGTTAAATAATAATATAAAACTTATATTGGCAACAAAACCGTAAATCCTCAACTACATTCAATCTTGGCGAGCAATTCATTTTAATACTCCTCAGAATAAACTTCTTGTTTTCGTTTTAAAAATCATTATTTTGCCAGATGCAGCTAAAATCGGTTTTTTTCCGGTTTTTATAGTTTAAAATTTTGCAGGCCCGTCAATTTCTTGTCTATTTTGTGTATCTATGAAGATGTTTAACATTATCTCGGTTTCAGTTATAAATATAATTTTGCACTATACATTGACCTGCATGTGTTGCTTTACCAAATCAAAGTCTGTGAGATGCCTTATTTCATTGACTTTCAGGCAATTCTAAAGCCGCGCACTTTTGCAGCCTGTCGTCCAGTACATATATATTCTAAACCAGACCATTGATACATACCAGTCAAAATTATTATCTTACATTGGTTTTGGTTTGTTTCTGTAATCGTAGACTGTACTGGAATACGAACCATCGATTTATAGAAACCCGGAAAGAATAATTCTCCTGCTATAGCTCTCAATGAATGGTGTCGTACTCATGAAATGAACATTTTTTGATTTGCATCATTCACTTTTGTTTTACTTTGGGAACTTTCAGGCTTTGTTGATTCGCAGTCTTGGGAAAGGGTGGATACGACATCATTGTCAGTCTTTTAGTATTGTTGGTTCACACTCATTCAGATTGATCAGTGGGCTAATTTTAACAGTCTTTAGGTAAGATGAATTTATGTCAATTTAGTATTATAAGTTTTGTATTGAAAAGTTCATGGTTCAAATGCATATATTTTGTCAGTTGAGAAAAATACCTTTTATAGAATAATGTAAATCCTTGAACTATATATGAATAATTGTGTTGTCGTTAGTATGATTTGTAATTGTCTTTTGCAACTTTTCTTTCAATTCTTAATTGTAGTTGGATATTGGTCGATATTTATTTGGAATTATGGGGACGGTATATTGGAACTGGGACGTGTTTGATTAGATTGAGTTGTGAAACCATTTTCGCAAGCTCCATTGAGTACTCAGTTGGACACTTTGGTGTAATTGTTCTTCTTCCTGTGGGAAACATTTCTTCGAAAACATCCTATGACATGAAACTTGACACACTTGTTCCTTGGACAATTCCACATCAATTGTTCATGTGACGCCATAATTCCAACATTGCGGCGATGACGTAGTACTGTTCTGGTTGTTATTCTATTACTAATAGCACCATCACTTTTATAAAGGGTTGTGTGTGATTATTCAGTTCAGCTGATAAATATCAAGTTTATAGATCGATGGAATACTGAAGCGCGACCTATAGAGTTATGTCATCAAAACAAGACCTTTTACTTAGGCTTGATGGAGTACATGTTCTACTTATTATCAGTCTTGTTTCAATACATTTATAGTTAATCATACATGTAGTACATTTAATCTTAATTAATTCAACCATGTCCAAAGTAAAAGGTTTCGTTACGCAAGCTATTTGCTTCAGGTAAATTACCGCTAATTGCGTTGCGTTAGCTAAAGTGAAGGCATTACCCGGTGGATATTGGTTTTCTGTGTTATTTTTTGATGATGTCATTGCAATTAAATTACCATATACCTGCATTTCATGCATGTTAACAGTTAATTGATAAAACAGTTAACGATTGAAAAGGTGTTCCACCAAAAGACAGCAGAAATTATAACATTTTGGCGTTATGCCGCGAATGATTGTTATTAACATAGAAATCGGTTAGTATCAAGATCTAGTTCGTGCTCACAATGTCATGCCTTCTAGATGATGTAGTTACTAATCTTGAAGGTGGTTGTACGGTTACAGAGAATGAAGATTTGTTCTTAAAATAAAATGATGAAACCAAATGGGAGTGCTTTCTGGTGTTTTAGTAGGTTAATCATGACCTGCCTTCTGAATGAAACCCGGCATTACTTACAATTTAAGCAATAATTTGGAACGGAATTCAGACGAAGTAGCTGCTAGATGGAATATAACCTCACGACCAGCGATCAACAGTAAATATTAATGAATGGAAATCATGAATGATTATTCTCCTATGGATAGCCCATGAAGCTGGATGCTAAAAGAAATCAAACATTCAATATCATGATCGTTTGTCATACAAAACCTTTTAAACATCAAATCAAATTAAATCTCACAATAATTAGTTTTGAACATAAAGGTTGTCCAATGCACAACACATATCCATACAAGGGAAATTGCTTGCTATTTATTTTTTACATTGACAACAGTTGCTACCAAGAAACGAATAACTGACACGAACCGTCGCGAGGTTACCCATGTCAAGATTGAATTAACCGGTCCTTGAAGGCCAAGCGATCTTAGTCGAGGAAGAAAATTAAAATAATTAGGATACTTAGCTATCTTTTATTTTATCAGTCTGCCTGATAGTATACGCTATTTCTAGTCGCCAAAGAATAGTTTCAGAAAATAACGCAATCGGTACTAACATCTAGTGCATTATGTAGATAAGCCATATTATATATTTATTTTTTGTGCAATGCAAACGACAGAACAGAAAGTTTCCAAATAGGTATCCAGTGTCTGCATTTTGAAAAAGGTTCGAAAACATAAAAAAGCCATTGGAAGATTTAGGACAACGTGTTCACGACAGGAAGACAAAATCAAAAAAAAAAAAAAATAGTAAGTTTATCAAAATAATAATATAAGTAATAACATAGCATTATTATTCTTCCTCACGCGTGACTTTGAAAGTAGAAAACTAGAAAAGAGAGAGAGAGAGAGAGAGAGAGAGAGAGAGAGAGAGAGAGAGAAATGGGGCTTAACGTCCACTCAACACAAACTAGGTCATTTCGGGACTAACATATGGTTTAACTTTATTTCAATAATTCGCTTGCGCGTAGGGGTCTTTAGCAGTGGAAGGAAACC
This sequence comes from Patella depressa, assembly GCA_948474765.1. NCBI lineage: Eukaryota > Metazoa > Mollusca > Gastropoda > Patellidae > Patella > Patella depressa. The sequence continues at coordinate 56,858,991 of OX419719.1, forward strand.
GGAGTGCCCGGAGGAAAACCACGAGGTGGAGAAGGCGCCCCTATCTCCATGCTACATACGCTCACACCAGGGCTCGAAACCACAGCCGCAAGCCAGAGGTGACCGGCCAGCTAGAGGTCGAAGCGCGGCACTCTAGACCACTAGGCCATCCCAACCCCCCCACTAGAAAAGAAATGTCCATGAAAAAAATTGTTAAAGACAGAAGTCATACATGACGCCTAAGATACTAATATTTCATACATGTAGATGTCTTATTTGCAAGTGTTTCGTCATACTCCGGCGCAGTGTTGCGTTTGATTAGAGGTAATCCAACTACACACTGCTATTTTGAGTGGATATTGTTGTTTTAAATTTTGATTTGTCAGCAGTCCGTCTACCAACCAATCACTAGCTGCCAATATTGGACCAAATATGTTTACATAACGTTACGTCATGACTCACGATTTTATTATGCCTAATTAACCCGTGCATAGCAGAACTGCAGTAAAACTAATTGCGTGACAAACGAGGCTATCAAGTCGAATGGAATATAAACAATACTGTTTGGAAACGAACGTACTTTCACCGTTTTGAATACCTTAAATCACTGTCCAAAGTTTTAGGGAAGACCCAGATTAAACGAAGGACTGTCATGTTGCTGTACTTAAGTGATAGCTTTCATTGAACGGAAAGAATAGACACACTCCCGCATAAGTTCAAGAAACAGACGCTATTCCAGCAGTGGTCAGAGAGGGATTTCTCGGGTCATTGCTTCAGGAATATGGTGTTTCGTTTGAATAAAGTAATATCACGAAATCCATGACATGTCATGGCAGATTCGAGAGGGTCAAGATAGAAACTTTACCGTCTAATCGGGGCTTTAGTAATAAAATATTGGTTTAAAACGGACAGGGCTTCAGTTCATTAATGGAAGTCGATCTTCCTGGGTCATGGAAGGGTTTTGCTAAATGGGTTATAATTGTATTAGCTTCAGATGAGATATATATGGTTTCCAATAAAACCTTAAGCGTTTGATTATTAAATTGTCTTGCCAAGGTCAAAGCTGTACCAAGCTGCCAAAACCAGAATACTCGTACTTGATTTTCAAGGACATTGGTACTCTATCAAAATATTATATTAAGATCTTTTATATTTAATGCTAGTATAACCATTTACAAGAGAGGATAACGTCAACTCGACACGAACCAAGTCATTTCGGTCGGGGGAAGTGGGGGGGGGGGGGCGGCGGCTTACCCCTTGTCACATACTAGTATATGATCGAAGCCACGCCAATATTGACTCCATAACAGACCGTATTTTAATAATTCAAAAGCAACCAGATTATTTAGATTTGAAACCAACAAATATAACGATTTGATATTTAGTATTATATTGAAGTGATATTCTGACAAAACCTAGTTATTTAAAAAAATTCCCCGTTATAGTCATGTCAATATTTCTATTAGCTCCACAAAGCCCTGATATCTTAAAGATAGGTAAATCTAGAAAATTTGTAAGTATTGAAAAATTAACAAAAGTCATATTTAGACATATTTTTTAAATGTCTTCATCTTATATATCTGATTTAAGTTTCTTTCGATGTTAACAGTTAATTGATAAAACAGTTAACGATTGAAAAGGTGTTCCACCAAAAGACAGCAGAAATTATAACATTTTGGCGTTATGCCGCGAATGATTGTTATTAACATAGAAATCGGTTAGTATCAAGATCTAGTTCGTGCTCACAATGTTATGCCTTCTAGATGATGTAGTTACTAATCTTGAAGGTGGTTGTACGGTTACAGAGAATGAAGATTTGTTCTTAAAATAAAATGATGAAACCAAATGGGAGTGCTTTCTGGTGTTTTAGTAGGTTAATCATGACCTGCCTTCTGAATGAAACCCGGCATTACTTACAATTTAAGCAATAATTTGGAACGGAATTCAGACGAAGTAGCTGCTAGATGGAATATAACCTCACGACCAGCGATCAACAGTAAATATAAATGAATGGAAATCATGAATGATTATTCTCCTATGGATAGCCCATGAAGCTAGATGCTAAAAGAAATAAAACATTCAATATCATGATCGTTTGTCATACAAAACCTTTTAAACATCAAATCAAATTAAATCTCACAATAATTAGTTTTGAACATAAAGGTTGTCCAATGCACAACACATATCCATACAAGGGAAATTGCTTGCTATTTATTTTTTACATTGATAACAGTTGCTACCAAGAAACGAATAACTGATACGAACCGTCGCGAGGTTACCCATGTCAAGATTGAATTAACCGGTCCTTGAAGGCCAAGCGATCTTAGTCGAGGAAGAAAATTAAAATAATTAGGATACTTAGCTATCTTTTATTTTATCAGTCTGCCTGATAGTATACGCTATTTCTAGTCGCCAAAGAATAGTTTCAGAAAATAACGCAATCGGTACTAACATCTAGTGCATTATGTAGATAAGCCATATTATATATTTATTTTTTGTGCAATGCAAACGTCAGAACAGAAAGTTTCCAAATAGGTATCCAGTGTCTGCATTTTGAAAAAGGTTCGAAAACATAAAAAAGCCACTGGGAGATTTAGGACAACGTGTTCACGACAGGAAGACAAAATCAAAAAAAAAAAAAAATAGTAAGTTTATCAAAATAATAATATAAGTAATAACATAGCATTATTATTCTTCCTCACGCGTGACTTTGAAAGTAGAAAACGTGCCCCGGTAATCACTAGAAAAGAGAGAGAGAGAAATGGGGCTTAACGTCCACTCAACACAAACTAGGTCATTTCGGGACTAACATATGGTTTAACTTTATTTCAATAATTCGCTTGCGCGTAGGGGTCTTTAGCAGTGGGAGGAAACCGGAGTGCCCGGAGGAAAACCACGAGGTGGAGAAGGCGCCCCTATCTCCATGCTACATACGCTCACACCAGGGCTCGAAACCACAGCCGCAAGCCAGAGGTGACCGGCCAGCTAGAGGTCGAAGCGCGGCACTCTAGACCACTAGGCCATCCCAACCCCCCCCCCCCCCACTAGAAAAGAAATGTCCATGAAAAAAATTGTTAAAGACAGAAGTCATACATGACTCCTAAGATACTCATATTTCATACATGTAGATGTCTTATTTGCAAGTGTTTCGTCATACTCCGGCGCAGTGTTGCGTTTGATTAGAGGTAATCCAACTACACACTGCTATTATGAGTGGATATTGTTGTTTTAAATTTTGATTTGTCAGCAGTCCGTCTACCAACCAATCACTAGCTGCCAATATTGGACCAAATATGTTTACATAACGTTACGTCATGACTCACGATTTTATTATGCCTAATTAACCCGTGCATAGCAGAATACTGCAGTAAAACTAATTGCGTGACAAACGAGGCTATCAAGTCGAATGAAATATAAACAATACTGTTTGGAAACGAACATACTTTCACCGTTTTGAATACCTTAAATCACTGTCCAAAGTTTTAGGTAAGACCCAGATTAAACGAAGGACTGTCATGTTGCTGTACTTAAGTGATAGCTTTCATTGAACGGAAAGAATAGACACACTCCCGCATAAGTTCAAGAAACAGACGCTATTCCAGCAATGGTCAAAGAGGGATTTCTCGGGCCATTGCTTCAGGAATATGGTGTTTCGTTTGAATAAAGTAATATCACGACATCCATGACATGTCATGGCAGATTCGAGAGGGTCAAGATAGAAACTTTACCGTCTAATCGGGGCTTTAGTAATAAAATATTGGTTTAAAACGGACAGGGCTTCAGTTCATTAATGGAAGTCGATCTTCCTGGGTCATGGAAGGGTTTTGCTAAATGGGTTATAATTGTATTAGCTTCAGATGAGATATATATGGTTTCCAATAAAACCTTAAGCGTTTGATTATTAAATTGTCTTGCCAAGGTCAAAGCTGTACCAAGCTGCCAAAACCAGAATACTCGTACTTGATTTTCAAGGACATTGGTACTCTATCAAAATATTATATTAAGATCTTTTATACTTAATGCTAGTATAACCATTTACAAGAGAGGATAACGTCAACTCGACACGAACCAAGTCATTTCGGTCGGGGGAAGTGGGGGGGGGGGGGCGGCGGCTTACCCCTTGTCACATACTAGTATATGATCGAAGCCACGCCAATATTGACTCCATAACAGACCGTATTTTAATAATTCAAAAGCAACCAGATTATTTAGATTTGAAACCAACAAATATAACGATTTGATATTTAGTATTATATTGAAGTGATATTCTGACAAAACCTAGTTATTTAAAAAATTACCCGTTATAGTCATGTCAATATTTCTATTAGCTCCACAAAGCCCTGATATCTTAAAGGTAGGTAAATCTAGAAAATTTGTAAGTATTGAGAAATTAACAAAAGTCATATTTAGACATATTTTTTAAATGTCTTCATCTTATATATCTGATTTAAGTTTCTTTCGTCATTAAAAATAAGAGTCTTTGAAACTTAATAAAGTCTGGAGACTAGCAGACATTCTTTTAGTAAAATAAAGATATATCAAATTACATGTCCGCTTAAAGATGTAGTACAATTTGTTTCAAGACATTCACTTCCGGTAGCATGAACTTTATCTGCAAATGTAATAGAGACGATTTAAGTATCTCTGTTACATTTAGACCTCCTTAGACGACAAGATGTGTTAAACAGGCGGATATACTAAAGGGAATATGTTCCTTTATAGACTATATATATATATATATATATATCTAGTATTTCTTAAAGTTGCATTGAATTGTGGACTTTTCACAACTGAATTCAGTCTTCACCGTTTTTCTTACCGTATGTAGTTGGCTTCAAAATATTACCCTTTACAAAAGTTAACGAGAACAGATTTAATCAGTGTAAACATTAATTTCGACAATGTCTTACGATAAACATTTTCTTGTCAACACATACGTCTTTGAAACTACTGGAGATCACGCAGTGTTAGTCTCGGTCACCCAGAACCCCCTAGTCTTCAACGTACGGAGGGTCTGGGTCGGTTCTCAATTGTTGACGAAAATTACTGGATAATCTACCACATAAAAAAACAAACTCTCGGTTACGCATGGGCAATGAAACCTTTTGGTTGAAGTCTCGGTAAGAGCTAGATCTTATGAAGTCGGGCCGATTTTTCTAGATTCTATAAAGCGAATCTGAAATATATCCCACAATTCACTTGGCACATCTATTATTAGAAACAAAATAAAGCATGAATTGCGATGAAGAATTAAGAAGATTGTGAGAAGCCATACCTCTGATTCATGACGAGAGAGAAAATTACCATTCAATTAAAAACTTTACAAACAAAATTTTAGAGAGTGTCATTGTTGACAACCGAGATGTTTTGATAGATTCAGTACGTGGTAACTTAAAAGACTGGATAATCCAGACAATGACCTGCTTTCCGTCAAATTTTGAGGACCCATTCAGACTAATATTCGTAGAATATTTGTATGGAAGATAAGAGACTAACGCTGTGTATGTTTCTGTCAAGGCGATATATGGAGTCAAACCACTAATTATTTCTGAAGCTCGTGATACACGAATGTAGTGTCGGTTATTTACAGACAAAGCAAATCTTTTCCCTGTTGTTTATCCCTTTTATAGATTACATGGTTGTGGGGGTGGTGGGTGTATTAAAATGAATAAAGAATTTGTATTAATTATGATTTTCGTTTAATCTATTTTATGCCGCAGACATAATATTTTGTTTTGTGAACAGGAGCAGAACTCTTGGATCGGTTTTCAATCATTTTAAAACTCAGACCAAGTGATCTGTGTCACTCTGAAAAATTCACGAGTTTCAAAGTTTCAGTCTGTTGCAACTTTAACATGTTTTATACCTTGGTGCTTACCATAACCGCATCAGAATTCGATTTATTTAAACAACCAACAGACTCTATACTTGCATGACGTGAAGACCGTAATGTAAATAAATTAAATATGACAGAATAAAACCAGCCATTCGGTTTACAAGTAGAAAGATTTTGTCTGGGGTGTTAAATAGGTTATAACAGAACTATTATTGTCTTTTTATGTGGACAGTCTAACCTCGACTTATTTCTTAACACGCAAACATAAACGAACACTCCGCCTAGCATTAAATGGATATTGTCAATCGTTACTGATGTGTACTATGGATGTAATTTACCATGGAGGGCAAATCTAACAGTATGACCCTTCAATGCCAGAATAGTAGTATCACGCCGGAACATCACTTTTGTATGTTTTTATCACTCAAATACAAATACGGGTCTATATTTCGTTCCGTTTGTTTTACTTTCGGTGGTCTCCGCTACATGAAGATTTGTGAGGTCCCGCCAAGGGTTGTAAAAACGACAATTGACCTTATTGCCAGTATTGCGTCTGTCTTTCGATTAACTAATCAGTTCCGGTGTTCCTATTGGCTATTCGAAAATAGAACTTGATAATAATAATAATGACTTTATTTGAGATGGGTTAAATATTAGGCTATGGCTACCTTAGCTCTTCTAACATCCAGACCTTCATAGAGAATATAATACAAAATATATAGATAACATGATAAATAATAACCACAGTAATTTACAAAGGGGGTTGGGTGGGACAAAAACAGCCACAGAGGGGTGGGGCGGTACAAAACAGCCAAAGTTTGCTTTGTTTTGCTTTCTTTCACTGCACAAGATAAAAACTCAACTCAATAGACCATTTCTACAGAAGCTACAGAAGTAGGTAAATATAGCCTCGACTTTCCAGGCAATATTTATTTTTAAATGTGACTGACGGAATCGGTGTCAGCTTTGCCGATAACTTTTAATTTGGGTATATATATAGTATTTTGAAAGCAACGGCAAAAAATAGTGGTCAACAGATTATTCCACATTTTGTTATTCTGGTTGTTATCTTCATCAGAGCAATTTAAATGATGATGACGTGTTCACAAATTCTTCAAAGTCAAGTCTGATACATTCGTCGCGGTCCATTCGTTGGGATTACGTTTTATTCCAAAATAGTGTTGAGTATTGATAGGTGGATTACAAAACGACTAAGGGTGGTTTTCGTAGCTTTTAAGAAACATGAGAAGACATAGAAAACAAACAGCTGCGTTGGTCGTCGTCGAACAAATAGATAATTGCTTAAAATAAATAAAATGGCAGTTTACACGTTTATCGAGATTATGTTGTCCTTTAGTATAAATCACAGAGCAGACGATATTAATGTGATGTGGTCAAAAACAGTGTCATCTATAATATTCGCTATCATCTTTTGATAGGTGCACGTCAAAGGTTATTGATGCAAATTGCAAGCGGATTAGCGTGCATCACGCGTTCATACGTCTTTAAATGATGTGTTAGCTGGACCTGGATTTGGTCACCAAGTGCTACTTATCTTGTTGACGTTTTTATTGAGGGCGACACTTCTATAAAAAAAAACTACAAAGGCTTCGCCAATTTGAGTGCAATCGATTGACTGACTTGGATTTTAATATGACGTCCGAATTCCAAGATGGTGGTGATGTATGAATTGACAGAAGGGGTTTATATTAGTTTGTTTTTTTTAACTAATATTCCTATATGAGCCTCGTTTCATTTTATAAGCCATCCAATGGTCGTTTTTAATTCTCATTATTCCCAAGATATCTTCTGGGATTACAACTGGCACTAGGTTAGGTGTGGAGGTTAATATAAAAAGATATTATTGACAGGTTTGGTGTTAATAAAGATATAATGGGAAATCCATGTTATGGGACCAGTCAATCAATATGACATTGATAGTCTTGTCTTGGATTAATAAAGCCTTTCGGAATTACCGACACGACATACCGTCCGGATATTGAAAGAGGCTAATGTCTTTAACCGGACGTTGGGCCTCCTTTGACGGAACGATGACTTCTTGTTTATCCCCAAAAATTAATGATTGCTTCATATATATTCTTTACTTACATAGATTATGTGCCCACGTTAGAGACACAGTAGTATATCATTTTTTGAAAGGTCGATATATGTTTTTCAGTCCAGATAAAGTATACGTCCGGGATTCCGTCTTAGATAGTGTAATGATATCCGATAATTGCTATAAATCAATTTAAAAGGATTTCCTGTAACTGTCCAATAAACAAAAGATAACTAATTTACTATTTTATGTAAATCTTATACTGCGACCAGACAGTTTACGTTATCCGGTGTTTTAAGTACGTATTCGTATTCATCGATTGGAGAATACACCCAAATTATCAGAAAAAAAACATTTTTGTTGCTCATAACAACGCACTCGGCAAATCTCGACAGATTCCGGGACCAACTCTTCCGGAGGTTCCGGAATCTGTCGAGATTTGCCGAATGATAACAACGAACTTCTGATATTATGTGGGGAGGTAACACTATGGAAACTTTGTAATGTGGACTAAGAGTAGTAATTATTTCCCCTTATTTCCCCCGAATGTAGTGCGAGTTATAAATAGACAATTTTCCCCTTATTTTTTTCTCCCCTCTACCTGCATTTTTGGATTGACTTTTTGGTCTTTTTGGAGAAAAGGCATCAAATTTTCAATTTCATAGCAGTTTTGGGTGATTGTGATGATATTACAGCGGAGGAATAGTGGTGTAAAGTGTCTTTCTGCAGAGCAATCATTGTGTCGGAAGTGAGATATTCACCCCAGTCAACTTCAAATCTAAACGGTCAACCCCCTACAAATTTATGATGAGGATTAGGAGATTGCCAAATGTGGTCGCCATTGTGCCTATAAAGATTGGAACCAACGGAATGTTGAGCAAAAAGCTACAGCCTGGGATGTTACAGCCATTTAACATTGAAGTCAATGGGCAAATAATTACTAGTCTGAGACCATGTCGTCCCTAATTAGTTATCTTCCCCTTGACCGAATTCTTAATTCGCAAATAATAGACATACTATTATTAATATTATGGCGAATTCATTTTTTTTCTTTTCAAGAAAACATGAATGATGTATAAGTACAACCGTTGTGTTTAATAAAATATCGAAATTTAGTTTAATTAACAATCGAGCTATCTGAGATCCTTAAAATGTGTAGAACTAATTAAATAAGCATAAACATAAGTAAAATTAATTTGCATTACACCCCGATGGGTTTTACTCGTTATTTATTTGTTCTTTAATAAAAGCAAAGGCAAATTTACTCTATGAACAGAATTACTGAATTGATTTTTAGACATTTGTTTTTTTTTTATGAATTTTTTTTATGCAATTTGCAATTATATACCGTTAAATATATGACACCTCTATTGGGACGATCTGTTCGACATATTTTTTTGGTTATTATGCAAGAGCTAAATGTTAATTGTTATCTAAATTATTAATTAGACATTAATTAACTTATCCAGACCATAATCAACTCTAGATGTCATCGCTAGCCTGCGATATTTACTGGACTAGGGTCCGATTTGCTGCCCAACTTTCATTCACGATTTAATCACGAAATGGATAATCGAGACTATGTTGTTGTTTTTTATCGTACCGACTTTAGAAATGATGATCGAGGCTAGGAGGAAAATTCAATGGCTAAATTCTCGGTTCCGAGTCGATCAATTGGACTGAAATTTTCAGCAAATTCCCTTTACATTACCTAGTTTTTTTTAACAATTATAGTGAAAACTGTCAACTCTTTATCTCATGTCCCATGATGTATCTTTAAGTTTCACCAAGCCAAAAGGAGCTTAGGCCCATATTATACCGATAAACTGTAGGACAAATAGGTTATCTCTTAACTGACAATAATGTTCAACAATTACTATTCTTTGTGCCACTTTTTTCACCAACACAAAAGAGTAGAAAATGAACAGTTCTTTGAGGTCGGGAAGTTTGTTGTTATTTTATGTTTGAATCTAATTTTCATTTATGGCATTTTCATGGTGACTTTGCAATAGCTTTAAATTGCTGACGCATTCTTCTTGGGCGTATCATAGACGCATGGCCTGCGAATAAATAAATATAAGGGAAATAACTCTATTCTCAATTTTCAGATGTCGGCAGCTGGATTTAGGATCGAGCCAAACATGTTAGAGATTAAAGCATCACATACTGGAATCTAAAATATACCCGGTTGAGCTTATGTGATAATGGATTGCCCTTAGTAGCCTTATGCGCTGTTAACACTTGCTAATTCTTTTGATATTGATTGAATCTTTTAAAAAAACAGATTAGGAATCAATTTGGCTCACCTATTTGGGCCAAGTTGTCTTTTACATAGTAGAATATGGAGACTACGCCTTAGCCATGGGTCATTATATTTTTTTGCTCACACACCAATAGAAACATTGATCTTATTCTGTTAAAAACACTAAAGGCCCAATTAATTAATTTTCTACAAGATTTTTCAGTAAAACGAACACATTAAAGCTTTATTTTATGTCCATCCCTCCACGATGCCCCCCCCCCCCCCGCCTACAAAAAAATCAACAACAAAACACACCAAGTTAGTTGAACATGATTGTTTGATACATATCGTTCTATTATTAATTTGAAAATGTTAAACTATGGGTAAAAGTAAGGGATAAAACTAAATGATAGAGATAAGAATGGAAAGCGTGTAGCTCCTTCTTGTCACAAACAAAAAATGATATAAAACAGTTTTATGGCTGACATTTTCTATAGTTAATGACAAATCTCTATAGATAAAAAAAAATAATATTAGTTATAAATATTATCTAAATGTTTAAAACAATATAGTAGGCCAACAAATTGCATCATTTTTACGTCCATGTTTTCGATCTCATAAACAGAGTTACTGCCCTTTTAGTGTATTTCATAAACCTTTGATATATCATAAGAAAAGCATAATAAAATCATGGTAAATGGAGTTGATTCACGTCATGGTATAGATGTCTATGATGAGTCTAATTCAGCAGAGAGCACATATAAATCAGTTTTCTTCATAATACACTCTGCTTAATTTAAGTATCAATGCGCCATTTGTGTTCGTTAAATATCAAACTTCTCACGGCTTAATCCACGCTAACATGCACACTGATTTGTTAATTAGTACTTACTTTAGAAAACAAGATCAAAATACTAACGCTAAATAATTTTCCGGTTTGGATTCAATCGGATTTTAAAAAGGCCTACCATCACAATAAACTTTCGCGGAAAAGAAAATGGTGGCCGACTTATTACATAGCTATACACTATACAGCACAGATCAATGAGATTTCAATTCCACAATATTGCAGTTTGCAAGTCTTATAGCGTTAAAATGGTGCATCATACGCCTGCAATATACCTCTAGTAGAGAGAGAGCGCGCGAGAGAGAATGTGGTTTAACGCCCAGTCGACACAAACTTGGTCATTTCGGGACTAACATAATTATGGTTTAATTTTATTTCAATAATTCGCTTGCAGTGGGAGGAAACCGGAGTACCCGGAGAAAACCCACAAGGTTGGACAGGCGACCCTACTCCTTGCCATGTACAACCGGGGATTCGAAACCACGGCAGTTGACTCAATGGCAGGCCCTATATGATACAGCGCGTGCACGCTTTTTTTTCTTGTAAACGTTAACCATTCGGCCACCCATGGCTAACCCCCTACCTCTAGTGGAGGACGAAACGTCGTCTAGGGAAATCGTAGAATAACAGAAGAAAAAGGGTTCTAGTTAGTTTTAAATGCAGCTGACTGTGTCTATGGTCAAATCTCTACCCTAATATATAATACTTTGTTCAATGCAGGCACAGATCGTATATTTAAAATTAAGAGCTGATTCCAAATATGTCAGCCAAAAAACAGTTATTGTTAATTTAATAACATTTTGTTTATGTATATAAGCATGTATCCACGCTTCGCATATCACACACTATTTCGACCCAGAACATTAATTTGTGCTGTATTTTCGTTAATAAATTAGCCACTGTATTAAATTATACAAATGATACAACACACGATAACAGAGATCTGTGATTAAGCCGTCTCGAGGGTTATATATTATTTAATCAAACAATATCAGATTAATGAGTGATACGTTACGGTATAGTCAATATTCGAATCGATAGTATTACATCATTATTGGATAGGGCAAATGACACAACTGTTGGGAACAAAGCTAATCAGTGATTTTACAATAATTTTTATTTTAACGGTCAAAACAGCTCCCCTTCGTTTACAGATAGCTAATAAAACGAATACCACAATCCTGCCCAAACTATTAAACAAATGGAACAGCTATTTTGTCAAGGGACAATCCTATGATGTTATCGTACAGTAGCAAATATTCCAGAAGTAATTACAGATAAAATTTGGCAACAATGGAAACATGGGATTTGACTTCACGTCGATTTTATCCGGGCTGCGACGTTGTTCATTTTCCATTGTGTGCACTCCGATAGATCGCCAATCAATCGATGACACTCCTATCATAAATTAAGTAAATATGTTTATTTATTCCAGCAATGTATTACTTTTAATATATTAATGAGCCATACAAAAGTTGTATTGTTAAATCAAGAATGCTCGATTTAATCTAATCCCACAGTTAAGTCGAGTAACAAATCACAGTCTTTAATAATGATTAACTGTAAATCCCCTGTGTGATATATATTGTTGATAATCATATTACATATGCCTCTATATCGTCTATATATCTAGCGATCAACTCGAACGATAAACCTATGACTTCATTTGTATACGGTTTCCATTAACAACCAACGTCGCTTTGTAGTGGTATACTAGTATACATTTATTACCTGGTAGTTCTCAATATTCTCGTGTATTCGGTACTTATTAAACATACTCAGGGCCACGAGACAGGTCAACTGAACAACTAACGGTAGATTAAAAGGCTACTACGTGAATTTAAAGAGACAATTATTGTTTTAGTGACCAGCTATTATGACTTCCCTGCAGTTGTTTAGAAATAACGAACATAAACCTCAGGTGCCCGATGAATGGGGGACGGGAAAAGGAAAGGGGGAGACAGATATCTGGTTACCAAAAGCTCCATCATGGCACCAAACGTAAGTACCATAACGCACCAATGTAACATTATATTATGCATAACTTGTTTCATTAGCAATGAACCGGAAATACACATAGATCAACGGAATGCTATTACTGGGCGACGTTCGTATAGGCTTCATTGCTTTATTAAATATTCGGTTTCTTGGCAGAACGTTAAAAATGCAAACATATTATTATAGTTCTGTGGAATACTGTATTACAGTTTATTTCTGTGCAACGTTTCGACTAGACTTCCTTTCTTGATTAAATATTCTATTGCATGTAGTATACCGCTAGCACAACTTTAAAGATCCACAGACAGCTGAAATCGAAATCAGAGCAAGTCTAAGCGCCTTAGTCAGGGCAAACGTTTCCTCATAGCACATTGCATAATGCCAGTTCACTAGCCCGGTTGGTACAGAACAGTAAGACATAAACATCTTTCCATTCATTCATTAATTCATTCATTCATTTGTTTTTCAAGCAATGATACAATTGAAGATACTAGTGCGATAAGGTGGACAAGTACCGCTGTTTGTAAATAAAATGATTTGATTTTTTCAAACAAATGCATTTGTGGAAATTTTCTTAACTGCCATTTCACACAAAAACTGCCAAAAATATTTTTTTTGCATTTTTATCTGCATTATACTATTTTTATTACAGTCAATTTTAGTTTTCTGATCAAAAAATATGCAAAAATATTATTTTTGTTAGATTGTGTGAAATGACAGTTGTCTGGCTTATTGCATTGTATATACAGTATCCTAAATTATAAAATATTATAGGACATTTTGTGCGCTGCAATAACAACAAATTAAAATAAAATAACTGTATTTCATATTATTATTGTGTACTGTGTATTTTATAATGCAACATGTAGAAACGCGTGAATCTCTCAAATAAATGGGAAATACATGTAGGCAATAATAGAAGAAATATAAAAAGATGCTGCTAGAATCCTGCAAATCATTGGGTTGTAGTGTACAAAGAACATTTAGGGTTTAAAGTAAGGTTTATGGTAAATATTCGTGTGTTATATAACTTTGCCTTTAATCTCTCAGACAATTCTATTTAAGCGGGTTGATATTGTCTCGTTTCTTTATTTGGTGACCGAATGGTTAACGCGTGCGCCCTGTTTCATAAGGTCTATCATTGAGTTAAATGACGTGGTTTCGATTCCCAGCTTGTACGTGACAAGGAATAGGGTCGCCTGTCCAACCTCACGAATTAATGAAATAAAACTGAACCATGTGTTAGTCCCGAAAGGCCTATTTGCCCCCCCCCCCTCTTTCTCTCTCACTGTCTCTCGATTTATTGACTAACCTAGTGAGTTCCAATCTCGGATTGGGAGGGGGGTGGCCGATTGCTTAGCGCGTGCGCTCTATCATAAGGCCTGTCATTGAGTCAACTGGCTTGGTTTCGATTCACCGGTTGTACGTGACAAGGAGTAGCGGTATCTCCCACTCTACCGGTATTCTTTTCAAGGCTATGAATATCAACTAGTGGTGCGCTACATGCCATTTTCAAAATTATGCCTTCTAAATTAGCTGTATTGCAGAAGAGAATCAACTCAAATAATCCAGATATTAAAGATACATTATGGGAGATTAGATAAAAACTAGATAATGTAAAAGGAATTGGTGGAAAATTTCAGTCAAATTGATCCACTCTGAACCGAGATTCGGCGATTGAATTTTCGGCCTAGCCTCGATCATCATTACTATAGTCGGTACGATAAAAACAAAGTCTCGATTATCCATTTCAAGATTAAATCATGAATGAAAGTTGAGCAGCAAATCGGGTCCTAATCCAGAGAGTATCACAGGCTAGCAATGGATAAGTTAATTAATGTTTAATTAATAATTCAGATAACATTTAAGGTCTACAGAAAGACCTGCAATAGGCAGATTATTTAGCTCTTGCATAATGCAAGTTTAATGTCAGTATGCCATTCATCACCTCCCGCAAACCTTTGCCTATTGCCTTAAACAGTAATTATTGAACATCGTGCATTTCACCTCATTGCCTTCTGTTGGTTATCGTGACATAGACATACTAAAGATTTATAAGCGTCTTTTTATTTAAAAAATATTGAACAAACAGACTGTGAACATTTTATGAACTGATAAAGGGAATGATATGATATATTTTACATAATAAATGACACGTAAATATTTAAGTTAGTTATATCTTATATCAATATGTAAACAATCCCATGATTTCTAATAGTCAAGTGAAAAAATTAACAGTTAATATAATATGTCAAGAATACAGTGTCAAACTTAAAAAGCCTTTGTCTTTATCACACACAGCGGAAGTGTACAAATAATGTTAATCTGGCTTAGATAGTAGCGAGTCAGTTAAAAACCAAATCTTATCTGTATTGATTATAGTCATAAAAATGAAATGAATGAAATGAAATGGGGTTTAACGTCCTACTCTTTTGCACCTAACCTGGGCTAATGGAAGACAGGCATACGTCATACATTGTGCTATGAGGGAAATTTTTGCCCGGACAGTGGCGCTACGGCCTACTCTTATATCGAATTCCAACTGCCGAGGGATCTTTTACGCGAACTCCAATGTGTACACGGGACCATGGTTTTTCGTCCCATCCGAATGACTAAGCAGCTGTCCTCCTTCTACATCACTGACAAGAGGAAATAGCCATAAAAAGCTCACTATTCTGATTGAAGACAATCAAGGCAAAGTTATGTAATTTGTTCTCGAACTTTTATAATTTGCAAATGTGCAATATTAAAAAGATTGCCTTGGCCCATCTTTGACCAAACGTATCGTATGCAATCAGGATCGAGTTATTGCTGTTGGTGCCGGAGCCTTCTTTACCCGCGATTTTTATTCTACTAAGATTTATTTTACTATGATATTCCAGAAAATTGCAACTAAATTTACAGACAAGAAAGAGCCTGATAGGCACATGTTTCATTTTCCGGCAACACATAGGTTATCCATTACATTTGTTATTATAGAAAAGTAGGACGATACACCTCATGTAATTTTCATTCTAATTTCATAACCAGTGAACTAAAGGTGTTGTTCCTTTTTATTTCAGGGATGTACCAGTTAAACAGTTTTATGATTTGACACAGCTAAAACGTAGCAATGTTCGAGACAACGATCAGTTGTAAGTACTTATTATGTGATCATCATCGTTACACAAGATACCAAAATATTCGTTTTAAACAGGGTCGACAGTTTTTTTGTGATATTGCAGTGTTAAACAATAAATGAGGTCTATATGGTCCATCTAAACAAACGGTTGATATCATTATGGAAAAATTAAAAGAATTTTGTTTGGAAACGCGTCATGTATAACTCTGATTTATTTATCTTTCAGATTACCAAGACCAGAAGCTTCTGATATGGGGTAAGTTTAGATTCTAATGTATACAACATATACTTTATTAATCCAGGGCAGATATTGTCGTTTAATAGTCCTGGGGGTTGGGTAGTCGAGTGGTCAAATGTGTGTGGTCTAGATCGTAAGGTCTGTATCAAATGGTGTTGTTTCGATCAGAAATTGGGGGTGGCGTAGGTGTTCCCTATGGGACACATGGTTTGCTCTCACTGTTAAAGATACCTTAGGCGGAAACGAATTATTGAAATACGAATGTTGGTGCCGAGATGACTAAGTTTGTGTCAAGTAGACTATAACCCCTATTTTCCCCTTATTCACTAGTCTCATTGTTGTCTTGACCGAGAAATCAATAAATTAAAAAGAAAATAATCTTGGTCTAAATCAACAATACATGTTTTTAATTTACAGAAGTATACTCATCAACAAGTCTTTTCCCGCTGAACATCCTTATGACTCACATATATCCAGATTTGCTGTTTTCCCAACTTTTGCTTCACCTCAAGATCCACATAGAGGTGTCCCATCGCTGACTAAACAACCGTTACATGCTGAAACACCTGCTAATTCTTATGACGTACAGGTCTTACATAAAACAAAGGGTAAGCCCTCGTTAGATTTTGTTTGGGAGATAGTTAGATGAGGATGGTGGTGGAACGTAAAGTTCTAACGCCACTGGACCAAAGAGAATTTCTAAACGCAAACATTTCGTTTTAATCTGTCAATTAAACCAGATAATCAGAAGATATCATAAACAAATAATATGATCCTAAACCCCTTCCACTCCCACAAGAGGTCGGATGTTCGATCTCTGCATTGGCCGAGAAAGTTCATCCAGATTTTCCTGCGTGGTTTTCCCTTGTCAGTGATGCAGGACGGAGGGCCTGCCAAGGACAGTTCTTGTCGTTCGTATGGGACGAAAAACCGAGGTCTCGTGTACACATCGGCGTGCACGCACGTAAAAGATCCCTTGGCACTTGGAATTCAATATATTATGAGTATGCCGTAGCGCCGCTGCCCGGGCAAAATGTACCCCATAGCACACTGTATGGCGTATGCCCGTCTTCATTAGCTCAGAGTAGGAGCAGAACAGTAGGACGTTAAACCCCATTTCATTTCATTTTCCACTCCCATAGCTAATCCCTAAATACACGGATCACAATTCTATGGAATATAATTACTGATATTACTGAGCGACGTTTCGACCAGGCTTCTATAATCTTTATCAAGTCAATTCCGAAAACAATCCTTTTGTTTGTGTACATAGTTAGCCTACTGTGAAGACCAATGCAAAGAATTTGTCACCTCCCCGACATTTTGAATAACACTGAGCTGTTATTTTCGTACCTTGTGACTGGTTGTAAAGAGGGTAGTTTATCTCCTAAATCTATAATTTGTGACAAGAGACCAAACAAGATTATCTTCATGTTGTTACATTTCGCTACAATTTTGTACATTTCCAAATAGTTGTTTACCACTCCCAAATTTCCCGCTAATTGATACTCAATACATCACACCCTCTGCTATTTATGTAAAAAGTACATAGTATCGCTTGTACTAATGGGAAGTTAAAATTATTTATATAAAGAAGGAGAAAGCTGAAAACGTTAGCCCCGGAATGATATTACTAATATTAGATGTAGTCGATACAGGTAGTTTTTAATTTAAACTCGCCTAAAGAAACAAAAATGGTTTAGCGGGATACCCTATGAACCAAACATATTCTTTCAAAGAAAACTGTGAGGCATCACATATATTATTTTCTCCAGGGTCTGGAATCAGACATGAAGTTTTGACCTTACCTCCAGAATCAGAGAAGAAACCATTAGTGTGGAATGGTGAAAATCATTTCGATCAGGTTAGTGTCGATGTTATGCAATTGTGAATGAAAATGGTGTAAATTTAACCTAAAAATTTGAATATGAAATGTTTAACGTTCTACCTTTCTGTATCAACATATGGTGGCCATTTTGCCAGGTTAGTATCGATGTTATTGTTAGACAATTGTGAATGAAAATGGTGCAAATTTAACCTAAAAATTTGAATACGAAATGTTTAACGTTCTACCTTTCTGTATCAACATATGGTGGCCATTTTGCCACCTGCTCTTCACCATATGCGACAAAATCCCGAGAAACATACTTGGACATTAGAGAGGTTCCGCAACCACTACGAACTACGAACTACTCCCGGTTAGTGCATCATCTTGACTTCAATCATAAGAAATACTATTAAGAGACTTGATACCATTACTGAATAATAATGACTGCTACCTATAGAACTTATTGATATGAATAGTATGTATGTCCGTGACTACTATCATTGCAGATCTTTGACATTGAAACCTCTGGCAATTCACGAGGAAACATTTGTAAAAAAAAGAATAATAACCTAAAGGATTTTGTGTAACCAGGAGGGGGGGGGGGGGTGCAGTCAGAATCCGTATAGATGGGCACATATGCGGTATAGACTGCATTTATAATTTCTATAAATTCTTATATTACAGGTTGTAAAAACGCATGGAAACAGACAAACATTTTATCCTATACCTCCAAAATCTATAGCTCCTAATCCACAACAAAGACCAATAGAACATCAGATTTCAGAACGTACGGCCGACACGATGCGAAATGTCGAAAGATCTCAGTGGTTGACAACAAAGCAGTTAGATTATACTGGAATGGGGCCGAGCAACACCATTAAATTAGATAATATCGACGAGAAAAGGGAGCATTTTACCAATACAGGCGAAATTAACGATAAATTGGTGAGAATCGGACTATATGAATTTTTTTAATGGCTTGATCTGTTCATTTAGAAATTTTATACAAGTACTGATTAAAAAATTATTTTTTAAAAAAGATTTATTATTAAAGATTAGTCGATTTCTATTTTATTTTTATATTCAGTATCCTCATTTTGCGAACACTTTTGACCCACCAAGACCAGTGGAAGGAAGAATTGCCAGAGTGAATTTGTCACAGACAAAACCAGGACAAGCAGATTCTAACAAACCACCCTCTTACGAAAGGTAAAGAAAGTATCTAATTGATGTGTTAACCTTCAGATCAAATTTTGGGGGGTTTTATCATTAAGATAAATTTGTTTAAATGAATTAACATAACACAATTTTATGGAAAACAATCATTGGTTTTATTCTAAGGCACGACGTTTCGACAAGTATCCTCTTATCGTTATCAAGCAACGATAAGAGGATACTTGTTGAAACGTCGTGCCTTAGAATAAAACCAGTGATTGGTTCCCATGATAAAAATTGTGTTCTGTTAATGTGCTTCCCAATCACCATATACCACTTAAAGAAATAGTTTAAATAAACTTGTTGTAGTTCATCCAGTTGAGAAAAACGTTACTTGTGCCTTCGATTTCGGTTGAAAATACTGACTGGCTACTTTTTATTTTGAATCGGAAGTGCTATAGTCGCAAACATAAGATTTCGATCCAAGATGTTTTTGCCCTGAGCAATGCCACTTAACGTAGTAAAGGTGTTTTTATTGTCAATCTTACAGAATGATGACCGAACATGAAAGGGAAGAAAAAAGATTATGGAATGGAACAGAGTATGTCAACCTCCCTGATCTATCTAAGGATCCAGGCGCAGATACAAGATGGCGTGAAGTTGATCAGGCCTCTAGAACTGAACGCATGATTAGTCAATTACAGAAGGCTGCTGGTGACAAGCCACGGGTTGATGCTCCATATCCACCCACTGGTCCACCTCCAGAGAAAGAGGATAGCTATCTGAAAGTTTCAAAGGCTGGAAAAGATGAACGTATCCAGGAAATGGAGGCCCAAAATAGATGGAATATCCTCGAATCCCAAACTCCACGACATGACTTGAATTCTTTACACTACAAGTACAGTCATTTGAAAGATAAAGAACTTCCTTCAACTTTCTATGACCATGAGGGCAAATATAATGAAGAACGTGCAGATATGTACAAAACGTCTTTCGATCCACATACGCTAACTTATTCGATGAACAAAGATGAAATAGCTGGATCAGTCATAATGGACACTAGCAGATCACATGAAGATGCACTCTATTTACCCACCGAAATAAGCCGCGATAACAACATTTTGTTGAAAAGAAGCAAAACTTTCTGTGGTAATACACAGAGCATGAGTGGTGACATTCAAACCCCACGTCAAGTGTCTGTTCCCTACCAAGAACTCAGACACCAGCAACGGGCTCAACTGCAACCCCTTCCACAGACTGCGAGGCCTTTGGTGCAAGAAAATGAATTTGTCCTTAAAGAAACTACAATGGGAGAGAGCTACAACACTCCAAAGTTTTTACAAGAAAATAAAACACTTCCTTATTCGAGAAACGAACCTCTTAATATAATGTCCGAAGAGAATCAAAACCTTCGAAGAGTTCGATCAAGATCTGTGCCTAGAACCAGTAAAAGTGTACAATTTTCAGACAAAGTTACCGTTGCTCAGTTAAACTCCGATGAACCAATAAGGTTCAATACAATAACTTTGCGTGGATTAACGGATGACGAAAAGACTGAACTCGCCCGATTAAAAAGGATCAACGTGAACACAACGCAGTATATGAGTAACCAGGCTGAATGGAAGAAGGAAAATGAATCTGGTATTGGAGGTAAATTACAAACCGAAGCAACCCAACCTGAATTTACAGGATATCAGCCGTCTTTCTTGACATCAGCATCTGCAGTACCAAAAATAAACAATCAGAGAACAACAGAAATTACCACCCAAAGTCCAACAACTTCCCGCCGACCAAGACCTTCAGTTCGAACACTTATGAACGAAGCTAGTGAAGAACTGCAATTAAGCCAAAGTGGACCAGAAACAACTGAAAGCTTACTGTTCCGACAGCAGCCTGCTACTCCTGGAAGCGAGTACAGAAATGAGTTCAACGGTACTTCTAACGGCATAGTACCAACAAGTCTACGACGTTCTTCAAACTTTAGGTCATCATACCACAACGAGTTTCCAATCTATCATGATATGACCTTTAAATCGGATCCACGCTTTGAATGGACACCCGCATCAGGAACACCTCGACCACAAACAGCCCTTCTTCAGATTCAAGACAGTTTTTCTAAATCTGATATCAAAAATAAATTCAACCGCGAATTTCCCGAAAGAGCACCAGAGATACGAGATCATAATATAGTACAAGGTAAAAGACATGTATTTAATGGTGTACATGGGCAATTAATCCATGGATAATGCTTGGATATTGAATTATTTATTTCCTAATTAACAATTCCTCGACAGGATGAAGCTTTTATTATTCAATATTGCTGGGCTATCTTGGTCGGTTTATCGTGGTCCATGTAGTTAAAATTGACTACATTTTTATGTTCCGAGGACAGAAAGACTTAAGCTTGCTTACACCGCATCAGTATTATTTGTAAATAAATTGCATCATATTTATTTTTATTATTATCATAGTCACTGTTTAATTATTTATTCATGTCAAACTATTTGTGCGAACATTTTGTTGAAAGAAAAAAACTGTTAAATGTTTTCCTTTGGTGCTGCTTTTATATACATACTCAGGGTGTTTTACATGTTATTAAACTGCGGATGCATTGAACACTGGGTCCAATCGCCCAGTAGGCGGAATGTTGATTGCCCAGGCAAAACTTTCCCCATAGCACACTGCATGGCGTATACTTGTCTTCATTATCTAGGCTGGCACAGAAAAGAAGGTTGTTAAACCCTATTTCATTTTATTTACAAGGGAACAATAAGACACGGTGTAGCAAAAGAAAAAAAAACTTAAATAAAGTCCGTAAGTTTTTTCAAACAATTTCGGTATTGATTGACACGAATATCGAAATATATACATATATAATATAATGTGATAGGCTAACGGGCCCTGGAGCTAATCTCCATACTTATAATTTAGCCTATATTGTTGGAGAACAATTTAGCTGCACTTCTACTTACGCGGTTACCTAAATTTCAAAATATTATATGTCAATTATAAAAATGAAATGAAATGGGGTTTAACGTCCTACTCTTCTGGGGCCTGTTTCATGAAATTTTAACTAAGATAAAATCCAAATTTTAGTAATTTGATTGGATAATATTAGCCAATAAAAATTGGAGTATCTGCTAAAATCAGGATTTAACTTTGGTTAAGATTTCGAGAAACAGGCCCTGGGCTAATGGAGGACGGGTATACGCCATCCAGTGTGCTATGAGTGAAATTTTGCCCGGGCAGCGGCACTTCGGCATACTCTTATATCGAATTTTAACTGCCAATGGATCTTTTACGTGCACGCCAGTGTGAAAACGGGGCCTCGTTTTTTTGTACCATCCGAACGAGTAGAGAGCTGCCCTTGTCAGGCCCTCCTTCTGCATCACTGGCAGAGGGAAACCACGCCGGAAAATCGAGATGATGTCAATTATAGGATAAATCATAACAAGACATGAAATCCAATCAACAAATTACCGACTGAGAAACGATGGGGTCCTAGCTTACATAGTCTAAAAAATCCTTTAAACTTGGCAATTAAGCAAACGTTTAATTTAGCAAACGTTCTAATCTTAATTTACCCTTAAATTATATCACGTTAACGTTCGCAGATTGTTCAAAAGATTAGCTCGGTTATTGAACCAACTTATTTGGAGTTACCTCCCTTCCTATAATTACACTTCTCAACCCATGGATATCATAGAAATGATGGATGGATATCTCTTGACGAAGTGTTTCAAATTTTAGAAACTATATACTAATTCTAAAATTTTTTTCTTACGTGTCACAATAGTCTAGTCATTATTAATATTAAAAAGCAATAATTGTATTCCATAGTACTGTGACCGGTGTATTCCAGTTCAATTACTAAATGCCACTGAAACAATGGTTCCGGACTGATTCGTCGTAATTTTACAGCCTGGTTTCCCCCTTGACTGTGTTGTTTAATACCGTTGGCAGCCAGAAACAAATCCCCTGAGAATAGGCCCAGAGATCCACATTGAAATAAGAGCAGGCCTTAGCACCGCAGACTACTACATGGTCTATGCCAGTCTTCATCAGTCTGGTGCCATGGTGGCTGAGTATGGCAATGGACCTGGTTTCGGCCGAGAAATTTCATCAGGGTTTTCCGGCGTAGTTTCCCCATGTCACGTATGTTTAACGGCCTTCGACACAAACTAGGTCATTTCGGGACTAACATTTGTTTTACTTTTATTTCAATACTTCGCTTGCGCGTAGGGGTCATTAGCAGTGGGACGAAACTGGAGTACCTGGAGAAAACCAACGAGGCTGGCAGTGGTGAAGGATGGAGGACTGGACAAGGTCAAGGAAGGACAGCTGTCTTATCATTCAGGTGGTACGGAAAAAAAACCCAGGTCCTGTGTAGACTACACATTGGTGTGCACGTAAAAGATCCCTTGGTAGTTGTTATTCTATTCAAGAGAAGGTCGCAGCACTGCTGTCTTTGCAAAATTTCCCACATAGCATACTGCATGGAGTATGTCTATCTTCTTTAGCCCAGTCAGACATTAAAACCCCATTTCATTTCATGGTGCAGAAAGGCAAGGCGCTCTAATAAACTTTCGTTGATTCATTTTATTTAAACTGTGATAAGAAGACGAGCATACGCCAGGCAGTGTGCAATGTGGGAAATTGTGCTTAAGACAGGGATGCTACTCTTACTTCGCTTACTATTTGTGGATCTTTCAAATGCTACCAATGGTATATTCAGGACATCAAAAGTTGGTCCCATCCAAACAACTATTAGATGTATTTCAAATAATGATCCTTATTTCACAATTTGCTTATTTCTAGACGCATCTGTCACTAACAAATAGCATAAATAAAATGGCTAGTAGTTGAAATTATGTTAGATATTTTCTCGTTTACATAGAATATATTGGGATAATGTTTTGCATATTTTGGCATATTCAGCTAATTAATTCATTAATACCTTCTTGTCAGGGATTTTAAAGACCCAAACTTGCTTTGGCTGGGGAGAACACATGTGATCCTTTCAGGGCTTAGACACTGGTTAAAATTAAGGCTAACTGCAGATTTAGTTAAAGGTCAGGAGATGTAAACAGGGCAAACATTAAATCTAACTCACAATCACGTTATCTTATGGTTTTTGAAATTTCTGTATCTAAAACCCATCCGGTCTTAAATATCTGTTGTAAATCAAAAACAACTCCCAGTGTAATAGCATGTAAAATATACATTTATTATAAAAATTGTGTTGAAATTGTGTAATAAATTTGTGACATTAAAACAAATACAAAGACAATGTGATTTTAGCTTGAAGGACACATCATCACCATCTCAAATATTGTTTGTTTTGAAAATCTAATATGGCACGAAAACTTTATTTTTCAAGGTTGTAGGTTAGAAAAATTGCATCATTTAAATGATGAATGCATCACTTCAAGCAAAAGCCATGGAACAGGCTCTGTGGTTTAATTGGTAAAATATCTCAAAAGAAAAATACGAAATTAAAGATGTGAAGGCAATAAAAAATTCAGATAAAATCAAAAGAAAAAAAGATGTTAGAATTTAAACAAATCATTGTTCAAAGCTTTGATAATGAATGAAATTTCATGCAGTAAACATCAATTAATAAATAATGCCAAGACCAAATCAGAAAAAAAGAATATTTTTAAGACGGATCTCTGCGTCTATATTTAACTATAACTATCTAGTACAAATCTATTGTTTTGTTTAATATTGCTACAATATAACTGCATAGTTTCTTTTAATTAAAAGAGAGAATTTGCAAACTGAAACTCAGAATCGCAGATTCAAACATTGAAAACAAAATCAGTAAAATAAATAGGCTATAACCACATGAAACGGCAAAATAATTAATTTTAAAAACCATGCAACTTAAATTTTCATAATATCGAAAAAAGACAATAAAGAAAGGCACTGATTGATAATCAGTAACATTACAATGCAAGTATAAAGGCTGTTAGCAGTACATGAAAGGCATTACAAATAAACAACATTCAGAAGTTCATTACCGGTACTTCAAAAGCTTCACACAAAATATATTTCTTTTATAAAAATGAAAGAGATTACAAGGCACTATTCTCTTGGACTGGCAAATTAATGATGTAATATACTGCTCCTAGTACGTTAATTCTACTTGCGAAAAAAAATTATAGCAAAAAAAAAGAGAGAAGGATTTAAAGAAATAATAAAAAATTTGTTGATATTGCCATTATTAGATTAAAATAATATCACAACTATAATGTATTTGCACAACTTTGATTACTGGTCATTTAATAGTAAAATCTATTTACACTAGTTTTAGGATGGTTTAGTTCATGTGGCTCTTTATTTTTAAAACATGCAGTAGACATTGATATGTAAAAACAAAACACAACACAACACAGTTAGAGCCTTGGGCTTAAC
The DNA here is from genome assembly GCA_948474765.1 of Patella depressa. Lineage (NCBI taxonomy): Eukaryota > Metazoa > Mollusca > Gastropoda > Patellidae > Patella > Patella depressa. The sequence goes on from OX419719.1 coordinate 56,884,711, forward strand.
TTGTTTTTTCTTTACAAAATAATATTGCTTATGGTAGATAACTTTAAGTTGAAACCCAGATATACATAATTAAAAGCGCCAAATGCTGTCATCATTACTTCTCAATATTTACGAAAAGGTATTTCTGTTTTTTGGGTTCCAAGGTTTCTGATCACGAATACATTGTATTCGATTCAGATAGCTTGCCATGCCTTAACAAATTTGAATTATTGTAGTTTATTTTGTTCTAGAGAACTGTTATTTTGTGGTTTGATGCAATAATTAATAAATAAGAACATGTTAAATTATTCAGGTCTTGATTTTCTTATTTCAATTTTAACAAGAATAATTTTTCTTTATGAAATCAGGGCAATTGCAAAGAAAACAACTTTTTAACAATAATAATAACGAGACATGTTTCACATTTTAAAACAACGTTTTGGGTTTTATATGTACAGATAATATTAATATATCTACACTAGTTTATATATAGTTTCTACCTACTATGTACATTATATATATGGTTAAAAGATATATATATATATTTGTATAAAAACATTTAAAGAGTAGTTCTAACTTCTGGTAGAAAGGAGAAAAAGAGAATATAGACAGAAACAATCTACAAATAAATACTAAAAGATCAGGGGGAGATGTTTATCATTTACTATCTTGAGAGGTTCCAGTTTTTACTGTTAGTAGGTGTGCATTAATTAAGATTTTCTAGTCAAACCTAATGTTGGAATGTTAACTAATATTAGAAGTGACAGTATGACTTACGTTTGAATGTGGTCTAAATTTAAATGACTATGTTGGATTAAAAGGCAGCTCTGACCATTTCAAGGTAAGATTTTCTTTTTCTAAATGAATCAGTCAAATGACTATGCTAGAATAAAGCAAACTCCCACCATTTAAAATGTATCAGTCAATTGACTACCGGTATGCTAGAATAAAGAAACAATTAACCATTCCAAGGTCAGTTTTTCTTTTTCTAAAAGCACAGTCAAATGAATTCCAAACCACTACCTAGCCATTATAATAAATATCTATCTTGTAAAGAATATACATCTTTTCTTCGTTGAGTGGGCATTAATTAATACAACAATTACCATTACACATACACAACATCATTACTATAGGCCTGGTTGTTTACATGGTAACTATGGATACATGATAGTATACTATTTGATTATATGGTATAAAATGTTTCAAGTCTATAGCAGTTAGTACATTTCTTGCAAAAATATAACCAGCACACTTCTAGATAAGGCACACACATTTTGGCAGGTATTTGTGTAGCTGTATGATTCTAGTTTTAAATGTAGTATAGCTTTTTTTATAATCCTATGTACAGTTTTAGTTTACAATCCTCTTGAAGGTACACTCCTTTTGGCGACAAGATCCTTGATTCATCACCTCTCAATACCAGACATCAGAACCTCAGACGATTCCATAATATTGACACACTGAAGACGACATCCGGTCCACATGCATAGACTAATCTCAAATTTGATGGACACATCCTTCTCGCTATTTTAAATAGTTTCGCTGAACACGTAGTTTAGAAATCACCATATACATTGTACATGAGCGATTTGTAAAGAGCACTTTTAGGAAAATAATTACAGGTTTAACACATTCTTAAATACCACGACACACTTCATTTACACTGAGCCCACTTTGGTAAGATTCTTCGCCTTGCATTTGTAAACCAGTAATTGATCTGGTTAATAGTGAGTCCTGTTTGTTTGATTAGCATGGCTTTTTCATCATCATTAGGATAAGGGTTGTCTTTGTGATTTCGTAACCAGTCTAACATCATCGCTACAGCCTGAAACAAGGTTAGAAACATCGGTAAAAACTTAAGTGAATAAAAACATTTCACATATGGAATTGTAGTTGATTAAAGTTGCAACTCTACATGTGTTTGGTCTTAAAGACCATTTTTTAAATCATTAGTTTCCGTAGTAATGACTATTCTCAGTGGGTTATCAGACATTTTTTACTTCACTTATAAAAACAACAAATTATTGTCTTGAGTTTTTGTCAAGAGAATTTCACGTTTTTGTAGGTTGCAGTATTACCAAAATATGCAAACTTCGGCTCAATTTGTCAACTTTGAGATAACTTCAGAATACATATCTAAGTTTCTCCGTGTGTTAATTACTGAATGTCTGCTTTCACAATGAAGTGATATCACAGACTGTATGTTGACTATACACAAGCCAAATACAATGTAGGTGTACAATGTTAACAGGGAGAATTTTTGTCTGAACAGCATTTATTTGGAAACCAATGTCATATTAAGTACAAGTCAGATTTTGTACGGCACCTCTGCATCTATTACTTCCAGGCTCAAATAGCCTGGACATTTATTGCTTGCTACTGGTGAGATTTGAAACTAGGTTTAGTGGAGCTCAAAACACAAAGTGTTTCAACAAGGACTACCAGGCATAATCATTTAAGATGGAATATATTTGTACATACCTCTTTAGGAAGACTTGGATGCTTCTTAGACTCAGCTTTGTTAATTAAACCTGATGAATTACTGTATGTACTACCACTATCACTCATTTGTTTCATCATTTCATACTGTGATGGTCCCATACCAGGCATACCCAATACTTTACCCATACCAGGTGATACATAACCAGGATGTTGCTGAAAAAATACATAAGTATTAAATAACCGGTTTATCTGCATATGAACTATTACATATAAACAATAATGACAGTCTCCATACATCACAGGTGTGGAATCAGACCACAATCAATGAATTATACCATTTTTGAAATGATGTAAACATAGCAATGGGATTTTATTGATTATGACCAAAATTTGTTAACTACATGTACCAAAGTTATACTTTGGACTTACATATCATTATTTCAGAGATGAAAAAACAATACTATTAAATTTAGAAATGAAATGGTGTTTAACTTTCTTCTTTTCTGCTCCATCTGGGCTACTGAAAATAGGTACATGTATATGCCATAGTGTGCTATGAAGGGAAAGTTTTCCCGAACAGTGCTACTACAGCCTACTCTCATTTTGATTTCCAACTGACAAGGGTTATAACTAGATGTAATCAGGACATTGGTTTTCCGTCTTAACTGAAAGACTAAATGTTGTTCCTTCCCATGTCATCCATCCTGCACCACTGTAAAGTTTGTATATATTTGGAAGTCCTCCGAGCAGTCCACAAATGTTGCCGCATCCTGAATCTTTAGGTACGGTACATGTGAAACGTAAAATCTTAACACTGTATAATATCTTTGACACACTTAAAATATTCAAGTCAGAAATTGTTTCAATAAAATTCTTCATTTCACTAATCTGACCTAGCATATAATTTTCGTGATCAGAGCAAGAGCTTCTTTATTTCACTAATTTGAATTATGCATTACAATTTCAAACAGATCTGATAAGTTTTATAAAGATTGGATGATAAAAGTAGCCTTAAATTTCAGTGTTCATGAAAACTGACAGAGGTGATGTCAAAATAACTCATTTTCAAGAAGTGCATAAAAACAATCTAGACTGGTAGAGATGTGACAGGAGATTCCAGGGCAAAATACAATTAATGACAAACATATCTAGTAACATCGAGTAGAGATATGAAAAAATTCACACAGTAAATATGACATATCCTTCATACAGTCTCTGTGTGTACATATCATAATCAAGAGATATGCATCATAAAGCAGCCTAAATTCAAGAAATCTTTAGTTTACTTAACCTGAAATATTTTGTTATCAAGTGTGTATTTACAGCATAAAATAACATAACAGAATAAAGGCTGAAATGTGTATCACAAGATGGAAAACACAAATACAAAAATCTTCAGTACAGCTATACTATTTGTATTCAAAGTTTAACAGTATTTTATTAAAATAAGAAATTTTATTACACTAGCTAAAATTTCTTTATTCTGGAAATGGATGTTTATAATTATATTGATAATGATCAATGTTAAGGAGTTGAACAAATTAATCACTAGTGATTTGTGCTGTGATGGCACTCATGTAATATTAGTCATTGATTCTATAAAATTGATATCTACACTTGCAGTGTGAGAAAAGCTGCATCTAGATGGATGAAATTATTGAATTTTCCACTGGCCTAGTTCCATACTTAAAATGTCAAGACTTTGTATGAGTCAACTGCACTATTTAGCAAACAGCCTGATACCTAGCTTAGCGAAATCGTTTTACTTCAACGATATAATTTACATTTTTACTGCCTCACCAGAACATAATGCATTCACAGTAGCAGTCAAATTGAGCTTAATGGGGTTTTCTAAAGATTTTCTTGCAGGAGAAATTCTCTGATTGCTGCCAAGCTTAGAAATGTACAAGTCTACGATTGAATCATATAAATCATATAATTTACCATTTCAGCTTAGTTTTGTGAAAAAAATCTATGAAATATATTGGTTAAAATTTGCCAATATTTGTTGAGCTGTTTAATGGTGGGAGAGAGTTGAAGAAAAAAAAAATGAAATGGCAGCATTGAACAATTATGCTTAAAGCAATCACATTTTGCTGAATGCCGACACTTTACTTCTATGTAAGAATTAAATGTAAGTAACAAAAGTGCTTAAAGGCGGTAGTAATGTGGCGACCTTCGTTTGACCTACAGGGCTGGTTTCCACACGCCTAGTAAAGGTAAACCTATACACTGATATTTGATTTTAACATACAGGTAAAAAGGAGACATTATTCTGGCAGAGGTAGAGGTCACAGGTAATTAACCAATCAGTAAATGGATCTGCATGTTACACCACTAGTCTGTTATAAGCATACAGACAACAAGTTTACATTCAGTCTATAAAACCCACCCTACTTAACACATAATTATCTCAATCAAATAACCACAAACAAATCTCATTAAAATAGGTGACAATTGCAGAATGGCAACAATTTCAACAACAATCTAATGTGGTGACAACTGAAAATGGCAAAGATTACAACTACCATGTAAATGTAGCTTTTAAAGAGCTGCCATAATAGCTGGGCTTTAATCCATTCCCTTTAGTCACAAATTTTCTTACCATATTAGGATCCATCATATATTTGGGTTCTTTGACCATGGGTGGTACACCAGACAGGACTCCACCAGGTGGTCCTCCCATCATACCACTCATATCTCCACCAGGTGGCAGCATCATAGGGTTACCATCATTTGGACTAGGTTGACCAGGCTACAAAATTAATAATATTGAACTATTAGTATTAATCTTGATATCAAATATTGTTAATAGCCATTTTGGTGAACCAATTCATTTTCGGGAGAATGGGAATACACATATCCAGTTTCTATACAAAAATATAGGTACATTTAGTAAAATACTCACCACAGTATTCCGCACAGCTCTATCAAACTTTTCACAGAATTCTTCTATGGCACTAAGCGACTTGGAGGTGGTTTTTGTGTGTTTATCCTGATCTTGCCTCATTCGAATTTTCTCTGTAAAAAGTACCCAACAAAAATGCTATTGATTTTAAATTCACACAATAAAAGTACTGTCTGTATCCATTCTATTTGTTCATTGAAAATAAAATTTGATTGTTTATTACTGTTCTGTATCAACAAAAAATATTGCAAATTACAATTACAAACTCATGCATCATTAAATAACTGCATAGCATAAGTAAATAATGCACATCATTGTGAAGGATGACTTCAGAATTCATTGATCATATTAAACCTCATTAATACAATAAAAAAAAATCAATTACTCACCTATTATACACTGATGTGCATAGCGCAAGGCATCCATGATCACACTTTCCACTGCATAGTTGCCTTGATAATTTCCAGTTGGGGGATTCCGTTGTAGAAAGTTTTGTAACAGTTTGTCGAAATCAGCCGGTAAATTGCTGATGAGCTGGTAAGGGAAATTTGGAGAACTAAAATTCATGTCAGCTATAATTAAATCCCTTAATAATGGGAAGAGCGGATGAGATCGGAAGGCATTAGATCTATCTGTAATAAGATGTTGAATAAAGGATTGTTGTGATGCTAACATCGGTGGACGATTCGGTGATCCAGTCTTACAACTAGTACAATTTGGTATCGTGCATGGTTGCATATGCGGTACTCCTCCCGGTGTCATAGCCTGTGGTGGCATAGCTTGAGCACCATGTGGCATTGGTTGGCCACCAGCGCCAGCCATTCCTCCCATATGTTGAACACCCATGGGTGTCTTATTGGACATCTGCATTTGTTGCATTTGCATATTTTGAGGGGTTTGTGGTGCTCCCATCCACTGATTACCTTGTCCCATATTAGATTGATTCACATTATTAGAATAAATAGGGGTAGCCATAGAACCTTGTTGTCGATTTTGACAATACGGTGCTTGATCAAATTGTTGTTGTTGTGAAGACATGTTTTGATATTGTCCTGGCATAGAGTTTGTATTTGCGTTCATCATATGTGGATTAACACACGGACTGGGATAATTTGAACTCTGGTTGTAGTTTTGGCCCATTTGGTTTGACATCATAGCATTAGCACCTTGGTTCATACCCGGCATAGAACAACTGTTGTTATAACCTTGTGACGTAGAAGACGCTATATCGGACGGTTGATTTTTATACATTTCGTTGTCCTGAAGACCAGCCATCACAGCTTTCATTTGATCAGTCATACCACCGTTATTATAATTTGCCTGGTAATTACCAGAGGAATAGTCTCCAGTTTCTATTCGCATCATATTCTGATTATTGTCCATATAATACATATTGTCTGCATTTTTACCAGAATAATCAAATGTTTGCATAGACGGTTGAGTGCGACTAGACCCATTCCCTGTTTGACTAACACTACAACTACTTCTTTGATGATCATAGGGAAGGGGTTGTTGACCAGGATTAGGCACAGTGTATGGAGCAATCTCAGGTTTCACATTTGATAAACGCGGTAACATTTTTGATTGCATAGGTTTCTGAGAATTGTCTCTAAACTCTTGCTCCAGGTCGTAACTCGCACAATCAGCTGGTGCATCATAGCCTTGAGCATAATTTTGCATTTGACTAGTATCCTGGCAGTCTGGACTACCTTGTGGAGAGCCTTCTGCAAAATGAACAGACTTTTGTTGCTGTTGTTGTTGTATACTGCTTTGTTGTCTACAGGTTTGAGATGACTGAGAGCCCACAGACATGGCAGACAGATTCGACGTGGAATCAGATCTTTTCATGTTGTACATGGATGGTTGTTCCGTCATGGAAGACAAGGTATATCCCGAAGCAGCAGTAGAAGTTGGCTGACCTCGGTTAACAGAGTCTGATGAGTAATAGCCATGGTCTAGCGGTGAGTCAACCTTGGAGTATTGGGAGGCTGCTGCTGGATCGTTATTGTAACCCTGTATGTTCTGCTGTTGCATCCATCTCTGTTGTTGGAAAGTTTGAACATTAACAACAGGAGGTGCTGGTTTACCAAGACGTTGAAAGCCTTGTTGGGAGTTAATGACTTGCTTCTGAGGTGCTGGACAAGCAGGTCGTGGAGAAGTGATTTGACATGTCTGTCCATAGTGCAATGTACCGGGTTGTTTACTGGTGGGAGATTGTGGTGGAACCTGTGCCTTTTTAGTAGCTATCTGCTGTTGACTACAAGATGATAGCGGTGATGGCGAGTAGCATCTTTTAGTGGCAATCTGTCCCTGACTGTAGGAAACTGATGTGGTTGAGTGTGTTCCTGTTGGCAGACTAGGAGATGGTAAAATTTGTGATGCTGAATGGGGTCTTTTTGGTGTAGGTGGAGTTTGGGGCATCTTGAAAACTTGATTAACAGATGACTGAGACGAACAGGATTTGGCTGGACTGTTCTGTTCTGAGGTAGACATATGAAACCGTTTACTGGCAGGACTACTAGAGGCTGACGAAGTTATTGTAGAAGTGGTGTTTGGTATAGAAACTGGAATTGATTTATTAGGTGTACCTTGTTCTAGCGGTTTGATTCCCGTAACTGAACCAGAATCACTGCCTGGTCCAGATGGAAGATTCACAATTTTATGATTAGAGAATGCAGGGGTATAAAGACCAGTTGTTAAAGCTTCTGGTGTCATGTAGGTTTGTGGGTCCATATCATCTTGTTCCATTAGAAATTCCACAAAATCCAGTTCCATTCCTTCCTTCATCCCAATGTCCTCACAGATTTCATCTAAAAGTTCATTGGGTAAACGATCATCATCCATTTGAACCGGACCGGGTGATACAGGTGAATCTGAGTCAAAGCCATTTGTTTCAAAAGAGAGGCCATTGCTGACACAAACTGGAGGACTAGAAACTGGATCACGGTATTCTGTCAACTAAAAAATAAAGAAAAGTTATTAAATTGGGTGCAAAAAGAAAATTGACATTTTAAAACCTAATGTCTCAGTTATTGTTTCAAAACAATCTTTATCATATTAGTGTTAAAACTTACCAAAGAAAATTATTTTTGGTTCAGAAAAAAATGTGAAATTACAACATTTGGAAATGCAATCAGAATATTGTTGAACTAAAGTCTTCACTATTATCATGGACACTATTCTAATAACATAAATTTATCAAACTGAAAACAATCTTGTTTTATTTCCAGTTAATTTCTCTCGTGAGTCATATCACATGAAGCCGTTATCAACACTACAGGAAATAAAATGGTTGCCCAAATGTTTTTCTGGACGTTTTTTTTCCTGCTATTGATTTGATTAAATTTAATCAACCTTTCAACGAATTTTACTTCAAATTATCAGATATTGGGCAATGCTTGATTGCAACATTTTTGCCAGTAATATCAGAACAGAGCACAGAAAATAGGATTATGCAACAGTTTTTAGTGACAGGCGAAAGAATCTATTGATATTTGAGAATTATTGAAGTTTAGGTCAACATCCTTCCCTTTTGTTAAATAACAAGCTGACACTTAAAAATCTCCATTTTCTTAACACCTTCACATATTACAGCTTGAATTTCTATTCCCCGCTTTATTCGAGAAACTTAACTTAATCGTGAGACTTGATTTCAGGTAAAACATTAGAACAAATACAAACCAAGCGGATGTTTTCTTGCTAATTATTATTTTCTTAAAGCTACAATAGCAATTATTTCTAATTGAATTATATTAATTACATTAACAGAGTATCAAATTACTTTATTTCAATTTAAGTTAAAATGTTCAACAAATTACACAACCATTACATCAAGAATGTGTTATTCATTTTTATTTATAAGTAAAATTAGAACAATTTGAACTTATTTTAAATGTGTGTAACTGCTGTATTTAGTAACAGATCAATTTAAAACTACTCAACAAAACCCGTAATACATCTGATGACTTTATGGCTATATCAATGAATAAATTGTGATTTACATAAAATTAAAGAGAAATTTTTAAAGTTTTAAAATCCTGCCTGAACATTACTTTAAATCAGCATCAGAGATTGTAAAAAGTTTAACAGCTTTGTCCTATACAAAAATGTAAGGTGAATACTTGCCTATTTTCTATTACTTGTTGTTTATAGAGGAAATGGCCAATTACCAGTTTCCTCTTCACCGATAACTATTTTACTAACTACTGAACTCAACACAAGTTAACATAATACCCTTTATACCATCAAAGTGACCGATTTTTTTTTAAAAACAGTAGTCATATTTGAAACATTTCTTTAAACTATCTTAAAGTTTTGTTGTCAAAATGCACCATAAAAAATATTTACTGGGCTTTAAACTACTTTTCGTCATTTGAGAGATTTTTGAAATACCTTACATATAACAATATAATACAAAATATAATAGACACCTAAAATAAACATGGGGATCTTTGACTTTAAAAATTTCTAGTTCCCAGTTTCTTTTTGTGATTGTCTGGAATGTAATGAGTTTTATGCATCAACAACATACTGTATCGGTGCATATAGATAATGTTCTAGTTTCATTAAGGCAGTTAATTCTAAAATTTTAATGTGACTTGCCTCTGAAAGTTCTAATTTATTTAATCATTCTAATTTTCAAGAAAAAATTTCAACACCTACAATGCATATTTTTGGTAGACTGGGGAAATAGACCTTTATAATTGCAAAATGAAATTTTAGCAAAAGTATTTATAGAATGCTGATAACTGATTCATAACACACATGAAATTAGACTAATCTATTGGAATTTATTTTAAACTCTCACTGAGCACCAATATGGGAAAACTAAAATAACAAAATTTGTTATGTTTCTTCAATATGGACTTCATCCATTAACTTTTCCGGTCCATGTTCGGTTTTCTAACATAATTTTACGAGTTTTGTTCTTATTCTATCTCATTACTAACCGGTTCATATTCCTACAAACATACCCCATCTTGAATTTCAAAATTATCAACAGAAAATGTGTAAATCATTTATTCATATGATTATAAAATTTGGGATAGTAATTTTACTGTTCTTTTGTAGACTATCAAAATTGAATATATTTCAGAGTGGCTTCTGACATCTACATGTGCTATATTATTTTATTTTATGAAAAATTCACCTCAAACTAAAAGCTGATTTTATACAATAATAATTTTAGCTAATGTATACAAATGTAAGTATTTAGGAATGTAAGTAAAACAGGTTATCTACTTATAGGGGTACATATTGAGTGATATGACTACCCTGTGTAAAGAATAGTTCACTTGTGGTAAATGGGCTAATGGGAGGGAAACGGCATCCACCAGGCAAACTTTTGAGTCTAGACTGTGTATAGGTGAAACACAGCTAACAGGCAGATAACCACATACCAACCAGCCTTGTAATTTTCCTTTAATGGGGTCAAGAGTCTGTGTGTAAATTAGTGATAAATGGCTTCCTATACACAGCCACCCTACCTTTATTTCATTGCTACTATTTCTGACAGATATCACTACATGAAAACTTACTTTAAGGTTAAGTGCTTAAGGTTTTCAACCCAGCTATATTTTTTTTTATCATTTTTTGGATTAAGTGAGTTAAAGAGTGTTCTGTAATGGATTATTTGTATATCAGATCAGAGTTATGATAAACAAACAAATACTATATTTAACTGATTTTATTATTATAACTTCTTAAATATTTCATACACTTCTAGTTTTCTATAAAGATAATTTCAAAAGCCAACCATCTGACAAAAACATAAAATCTGAGAGTATATTAAATCAATAGGTTATTACGTATACTTCAACATGTAAATGTCATGTAGCACATTTTACATGTATACCCAATGCAAAATTTACCTATCCAGTATACAAGTATCAGATACCGCTGTAAAGGGACATATGAGTGAGCATCTCCAGAAGAATTAAGAGCCAGAAATTGAAATGTAACCTTAGAAATCTTGTAATAAAAGACTGTCTTAATCTTTTTACTGTACTTGAAATCATGATTACCAATTCAGTAAGGATAATTGCCTTGACCCGGGGCTGTTTTGTTAGACTAGTACCCTAGGGCCAAGTAGCCCACCTTCTATTGTAGAAGAGGCCTAAACAAACAAAGGGGCGGAGAACTAGCCAATGGTCAACAATAACACATGATGGGTCAATCTAGGCAGCTAACAACATGTTAAGTAAATTATTTCAGAGTTATCAAGTATGGAGAAGAAAACAAATGAAGTTTTCAAATTATTATCTACTCTTTCAGAAATTCATCAGGGTTTGCCCATTGTTCCAATTACCCAACATTACATGGCTAACAGTAACAGGGTGCTGTTGCCAATATTTATTGAAGCTGGATAAACAGTATTTCTGTTTTGACAAGAAGTTTTTTCTCTTAATTTATTTTTTATTTCAACCTGCTTGCAAGATTGTTGCTTAAAACTTCATTATCAACGTTTGAGTATTTTTAGCTGCACTTATCAATGAGTTGAGTTTTAACTGTATGTACTTAAAATTTCAACTGGCCTTCTCTAAATTAAAACTACATACATGTACATCAATAATGTGAACAACTAAATAATGACTGAAACAGGAAATAAATTCATTGGTCTAGATTTTAGGTGAATTACTGTACAATTTAAGGATTTTAAGAAAGATAAAGGCTGAATTATGTAATCAAAAATGAAGAAAAATTTTTTTTTTGCCTTTTCAAAAGTTATCCAATTGAAAATTATATCATAATTTACATTTGAAATGTGGTTTGATGTCCAACTGTTGTTCTGCGCCAACTGGACTAATGAATCCGGGCCATCAAAAGTAAGTTGTGACACTAAAATTTTAGTTTGAGACATTGAATGCTAAACCCAATTTCACAACTTGGAAAATTTCAGTGAAGCAGAGAGAGGTAAATATGAAGACATGGACAGACAGATGAGAGCAAAATGGATGATATTTTTGATGGTATAAAAAGATATTGTAGCAGGCAATGTAGCCCCTGCTGTGTGCACTAGGTCTTACTCCAACTTTAAATACATAGGAGGAGAAGTAAAGCCTATCCTCTAGCCATTCAAACATGGCAATTTTATCAAAGTCTTGTAAACACCACCCCTATATTAATTGTCTGAAAGAATTGGGTTTCAAAAAGGGAGATTAAAGGGGGTTTGTTGAGTGATTTGCCCTTGGTTCATTTGACAATCTTAATATTAGGAGTGGAAAGTCAGAATAAAAAGAAACCTTAAAATACAAAAGTGCAAGAACAATTTATCAGCTATGTCACGTTTCTTATAAGAGAAATGGTATATGGCTATTTTAACTGTTCTAATGAAAAGTCATATACTGCATTTCCTTGTTGAGATATATTAACATTTTTAGTTTCAAGATCTGGCAAACTTTTTTTCTCTGCACATCTGTTAACTTGTCAATTTTTCAACCACAATCATTTAGCTTCACAATGTTCTTTGTAAAATAAAGCAAATGGTCTTTTATGTGAAAAAAAAACCCTATTGATGCCAGTCTCTTCCAGATGATTTGATAAGCATATTTAATGTTATTCATGATTTTTGTGTATTAGTGAAATTACAAGATGAAAGAAAGTATAATGGAGATTTAATATCTCATTAATAACATCCGTCATGTAAATCAATCATTGTATTCAAATACTACTAATGATTCATTGTACTAATGATGGATTGGTCAAAACCATCACAATTTTAACTGACAAAATTCAAACTGACCAATCAGAGAATTGAAAACTAGTGAATGAAAGTAGCTTGACCAATCAAACATAGTAACTAATAGAGACATGTGCCAATGACCAATGGAATGATCTGAAAGTAACAACAAAGATAGGATCCTTATCCTCATTTGGCCCATTAGCTGATGATTAAGAAAGGCTTACAGGTGTGAGATGTAAGGGATATAGGATGGTTGTTAATTAAAACTATTCTGGACCTCCCCCATGGGGAAACTCAGGCCTCTTCACACCAAGCCAACTGTTATTGCCAGCTTAAAGTGGACATGTAGTGATGAAGGTCCTTGCTATAAACAATAGCCTACAATTATATAAAACCTGCTCAGAAAACAAAGATGATGACTGATTAAACAATATTACTAAACAATAGACAGGATGAAGAGAGGGAGTTAAATAACAATTGATAAAAATCAAGTTTTAACAATTAATGTGCATCAGTAATTAAATGAAGTAAAGTCAGTCAAGATAATTTTCACACCAAATTGATTTTTGGTATAACAATTAAACCTGATGTTATGTTGTATTACACAACAATGGCTAAACATAGATTGTTTATCTCATTTAGATTAAGATAAAAATATTTCTATCAACAAAGCTTAATTAAAAATCTTACTCTGATAAATCCAATAAAATTAATAAGCAAAGTTGAAATATATCGATCAGTTATGAAGAATTCAAGTTTACAGATATTCTAAATCAATACACCTAATAATAATATTTGGGTAGCTTATATCAAATTACGTTAAAAAGCATCACCATGACCAATTATTGTAATATACGATCATAAATTAGCATAATTTATGTCTGTTATATCTGAACAGATAGAAGTGGATGTAAACCCGTAATAACGAAGAAATAATATTACTTAGCTATACCTATTGAATAATAAATTTTGTCAAATTATATTCATAAGATATACATGTTAGTGAAGGAGGTTATAGAAGCGTTGTGAGGTTAGAAATTTGGGGGAATGGAGTGGAAATTTTAGGTTTTACCAGTAAAATGTAAGCTGATATTGTAAACAAGATGTTGCTTGTATTAAACAGATGCTGACAACTAAAACCAGATGTTTTTAACTTTTCTTCTATAATATATATAGCTTTTTTACTTATCTTACTAACACTAGGCCAATACTACACAATTCATTTAAATATACACTAAACTTAGTTCACAAAAGATTAATTAAAAGAAAATTTTATCGAAAGTCAATTGAAGATAATCCATTATTTTAGAACTACCTTCAAACCAAACTTTAATTCTTCTACAGAAAGATGAGGTCATGTGTTGAAAGTTGGAAGTATTATTTGGCATGTTATTTGCAGATTATATACTGGTGCATGAAAAAAATTTAAATACAATCACTGTAAATCATCTTAAAAATTCAACGTTCCTTAAACCCTCTCTAGACAGTATGCAAAGCCGCAAACTTTTACTAGAAATGAGTAACAGAGTTTATATGACCTCTAACCTTAAAGATTATAAAATATGATAGACCATTTTCAACATGGCTATATTCCATACAATTTGGCTTGATCGGGGATGTAAAACCCATAAAAGGCAACTCAAGGGACAATAAAACTTTTACTATTAAACCATAGAAAATTGCTGTGATTAGCATTGACATTTGATTTGATAATAACCGGCACATTAAGTTCACTACAACATTTTAATGTTGGTTATGATTAATATGGTCCGATCTATGTAGAGATAACAGAACAAGCAGAAAAGATACATGGGGTGGGTTGTATATGAAATCTGTCAGGTGATTTGAATCAAATCATTTCCATTTTTTTCTAACATTCTATTCTGGAAAATCTGTTGAACATCTACATGGATGTATTTGAAAAGAAATTTGAGTAGGTGTGGGTGGAGAGTGCCAAAAAATCATGTCTAGTTAATAACAAGCACTTTCTACTGATTTAAAACAAGAAGGAAATTGGTAACTAGTTATAATCTATCTTAGTAAAGTTACACCTACATTATATTATATAAGAATTCACTCCAGTACTGTACATGTATATATAGTTTTACATTTATAAACTGAATACAAAACAATCATCAATTACTCCCGTGTCTTGTAGAAATGATATTTTGGCAGTCATGATGAACTATAACTCTTTAATTATTGGAAAGGAAATGCACAACATGTGGGTTTGTTTTTGCTCAAGATATTTTCATCTCTGTTTACTCAAAAAGATCCTTTCGACATATTTTCTCACTTATACCGGTGTTGTTTTTCATGCTCAGGATTGCTCCTTCCCATAGGGGCACATAGCCAAATGGGTATTTTGTTGGTATGGTCGAAACAGATTTTAGCCAGCTACAATATTTATTGTATTTTGTTTTGGAAGATAGAACTAGATTTGTAGTATTACAAGAATCTTGTGTCTGAAAGAATCTGGTAAAATTCTTAAGAAACCCTGAAAGAGTAAGCATGGGAATCCATTGATAAATTTCCTTATTTCAAGGCCCAAAACTGGCATTTCCCTCGTTTTTACGCTTTTATTCGTTATTAAATATATTACACTATAATTTACTCCCTAATCAATAATTTACACTTTTATTAACTCCTTAATCAATATATTAGTGCAAGAAACATCAATCAATCAAACTTTTGTAAGTTTCCCACATAAAAATTAAGGTCTGGGGTCAAATACCATTGCTTACATTTATATGCATCAAATTTCAACTTTCTACAAGGATAAATTCCTTTGAAATAATTAGAAGACATTTAATATGGGTATTGACAGGGAATTGCCATTTCTGCATTTTTCTTTAACAATCTGTAAAGGAGATCGTCCATCAGGTTCTATATTCTAACAAAATATAGTCAGTGACAGCTACTCGAGTCAAATTTTAGAAAAATTTGAGGGACATCTCCTTTTAAAACAAGATCGTCATGGGTTTGTAAAATTTAATATGAGTATTAAAGAGTATTGCCATTCTAAATTTTCCAGTTACAATTTCAAACATGGGCACAGTCTTTAAAAGGAGATAGTCCATTCAATTCTATATTCTAACGAATATAGATGATACTTAATTGGGTTAACTGCAAAAAAAAAAATTGAGCAGCATCTCCTTTATGACCAACATTTTTTTTTTTTTTTTTGGGGGGGGGGGGGAGGGTATTAGAAAATCTGAGTTCTTTTAACTTACATTTCGAAAACTACATGCCACTTCTCTATCCTTCATATCCTTCTTGTCTAGAACCATGCCAACAAATTTTTTCATGGCTGGAGTTGGTTTCATTTCGGAGGGCTCCTCCTCCAAGAGCTTAAAGCTCGTAATTTCTTTATTTGTTTTCACCGCCATCTTGTTTTCATTCTTTGCTCTGAAATATGAATTAAAAAATAAATTTTACAAAATGCGTAGTTTACAGAAGCAATGTGTGGTTGGTTTTACATTGTAATGAAAGGATGGACCCCTACATATACTACATGTAAATACACATAAGCCACTTTATAACTAAAGAGGAGAGAAGTTGAAATTGGTCATGAATATGAATGATCAATGAAATTAAATCTAGGGTAAAATTTGGAATGATTTTAAATTTTCATTTCATCTATAAACAGTAAATTTTATCACTTAAACATAAAGATTTCTATATAAAGGTTAATATAATTTCATTGTTTTTCAACAAAATGTATGAGCTATCACTCAAACTTCTTCCTCCTGACAATTTCTATGTTGGTTCTTTTGTATACCAAGAAGATATAAAAGTACATATTCATTTATCTGAACCAACACATACAGTAAATATGTTTTGAAATTTTAAATGACAGAAAAGTATATCAATCAAAGACTGGGATATTTAAAAGTACATGCACCATGTCAATCATGCAGGCTATCTTTCTCCACATTTAAATTATAAAAAAAAATCAAGACTTTGTGACATTTTGAGAATGGAGAAAAATTCAAATTTACACAGCACTTTCACCATTAAAATCAATACAAGGTGATGGTGTATTTTGTCATTTATTTGTTCGTAGTTACCTTGTGACCTTTGTATGGGTAAAATTGTTTAAATATAGCCCTACCACCCACCCTGTTTATACTGTTTATCAAACAGTCATTCATTCACTGAACAATTTACACAGAAGGCTTCTGTCTCTAAATCAGTCTTCATTCTTTATAATAACTTTACTTAACATGAACCACAGATTTCTAATGATCAACACTCTACGCCCCACCTAATACATAAACTGCTCAAAATCAACAGTCGACTTAAACCAACGAAAAAAAACTCCTTTTGTTCCAAAGCCAAAATTGAAATAGAATTTATTTATTTTCAATCCTAATAATATTGAGCCGGGGAAAATATTTAATTCTCTGGCAGACATTTATCCAGTAAATTCAAAAATCAAACATTGTTAGTTTGTGATTGATAAGACATTATGTGTGAAATTTGATCAATGCTAAGGATATATAAATATCGTTAGAAAGACAAGCTAAATCTGCCTATCCTACTGGGAGAGAATGAGGTTGAACCGAAGGTTAGTTATAAGGTTCTCACGAAGATTGAACTACATACCTAAGACAACCCCCAGTTCACAAGCTCTACAAGCTATCAATTATACTAGCACAGGGTTCTATGAATGGGAGGAAACTGGTGTCCTAAAGATCTAGATTACCTAATATAATGTAGTTATTGAGAGTTAAAGCTTGCACACAGAATATCAGTTTCAAAATAATTTTCATTGATTTTCAGGCACCTTTACATCCAATTTAAGTTCATTTAAACTGTCAATGATATCATCTTTACCAAACGTTTTGATCGAGAATAATTTATTCTCAACTTATATTTGAAAAATGTACAAATAATTACATATTTACCTTTGAGGTTATTCTATTAAATATTTCCAAAACACAAGTAACTAAACCAGAGTGATTAACTAAATAATAGGTTCCCAACACGGACAAGCCATGCATTTAAAACATGCAAAACACAGTTGTACATTACAGCCTAAACCAATAATATTACAAATATCATATACATGACCACCACAGTGTTATTCCTCTTATAGATCCCTGGACTCTAATATTGCCCTTCATCCAAAATAACTCAACAACCACGAGTGATCAAGATAAGTTTCACCTCCTAATCCCCACAGTTCTCAATGGATTAAAGAATAATGATTAGATTAACTTTTAGATGACAGATTTATACATCTTAAAATAATAGACATTAACTTAACAAAAGGACTATCATCATCTGAAGTATAAAGTGTTATTGAATGTTATCACTTAATGTGACACATCACACGCCTTAAGCCAAACAAGATTAATATTATCCAATCATTGTTGCATCCTATTGCCTCTGGCACTAAATGTTGTGGCTATGATTTTTAAATGAAAAAAACATCACATTTCGATAAATGTTTTTTTCTTTACCAAATCTGAAAATGTCCAAAAGTTTTTTACATAAAGTGATATATACCATAAGAGAATATCAAATCAAATGTGTACACGTTACTGAAGTCTTCTGTATTATTATACTAACTGTTGTTGAAATATAAATTTTTTCACTCTTCCAGTCCAACACAAAGTTTTTCCGAAAAACATTTGTTTTTGGTATTTAACTATAACAGCAACTGTTTACGATTAAAAATATGGTGTTATTGATGAGGATATTTCACGTTTTTGAATTATTACTTAAATTCATCTAAAAATTATCGCTCTGGGCCATATTCCATCTGATATAAAGATTTGCAACATAACGTGATAAGGATAACTGATGATGTTGCCTCGAGCTATTCACTTGTATTTTTCATCATTGATTGGTGTGCCATACTGTATTTTAAAATAAATATGCCTATTATTTCTTGCCAGTCGAGATCAATTTGCCAGCAATATTATATGATGTACAATATTACAACACAATGGTATCATGCCGGCAGAACATATAACAATGTACATATTAATATAAAGAGGCGATCTTTATCCCAGTGGTTGTTTCTCACTGATGCGTCAACAGAAATGAAGCTTGCCTTTCGTTGATTTATTAGAAGCTTCTAATCAATTGTTACCAAATGATTTTTTCATGCTTTAATACAGACATTTCTAACCAAATGCAAATGTGTGTGTTACCTCTGATAGACCTTGTTGCAGCTATCCACTGAAGCAAACACTCAATGTAAACAATTAAAAAATTATTTGTTCTAGAGCAAACAGAGAAAGTTCAACAGAACTCCACGTAAAAATTATCTGGAATAATTAGTTGCAAATATCAATTAAAAATTTCATGCATTACTACACCAATAATTTCCATAGCTTTTCCAAGCTGATGATACGGTACTGTAATAAAACACAATTTCTACATGCATTTATGATCGATTCCAATTTACATGATGTCCTTTATGGTCTAATTAAAATAATACTTTTTCTTCTTTTTTTACATGTATATGCTGAGTTTCACACAGTACATGTATAGAATCGGAATGAAACAAAAAAAAACACAAAAAAACTTCTATTAGACTTTTTCATTTATTCTTCCCATAAAAACTAACAATAATGCCAGATATAGATTCCTGTATCATAACTTGCTATATTTTCCCCCTATTTTCAATTTCTAAATGCTAAATTTCACACAGGATAGACTAAGACAAACTACAATCAGAATGGCACACAAAAACCAATACATATTTTTTTCATTAATCCCTTCCACAAAAACCTGAACAATTATCCTAGATGTAGATACATGTTATGATACCTTGCTGTTTTTCCCCACTATTTAAATGCTAGATTTCTATGGCGGGGTATCGGGTTCAAAATGCGATCTGCAGTAGAAAGTAGAAAATAAAAAACAAAAGAGAATATTCTTATCCAAAATGGACATTTTCGTGTGGGAAACATATACCGCTCGTGCTTTTCAACCTAATACGTCCACCTTTTCAACTTTAAGTCAATAATATTCTACTTTCAACAACAGAATTTCTACTTTCAATAATCAACTTTTGACATTCGGAATTCCAACTTCAGATTTTCCACTCCAGATTTTCTGCTCGAGATTTTCTCAATGCATATTACGGAAATAAATTTGATCACGTGAATATTTTTGCATGTCATTAAAATACGGAAATTACCCCTAAGTACCGCAAGGATTTCAAGTGAGCAAACTCGGTGGATGGTTGGGTTAACATTTGAGAATAGTTTGTTTGACTTAAATAAAAAACGCACTAACTCAAATTTCATTACATCGTTTTTTGTCTATTTTGTTTTTCCCCCAAGCTCAAATCTGACAGTTGAAATCAAAACTTTATTGAGATTTTTCTTTAATAGCAATCCCCTAAACAACCCGTTGACTTCTCTTTAAGAGTAAGGTCCAAACTGATCCCGCAGTGAATATTCGCTTGGCCGCTACAATCACTGTTAAGCATGACATCGACGAGGCTTAATGAGTACGGCATATTAACTTTTTTACTCCGACAAATTAAATTCTCAAACATTTTTTTGAGGTAAAAGAAAAATAAATAAAGACGTTTGAAGTATTTGTAGTTAAATAATATTTCCTATTTAGTGTAAATGAGTATTAAAATGAGTAAAATGCATCATTTTGCCCGAAGCAGTTAGGTGTTAAGTAAACATTGCACGAGCCGTTGAGCCAATGACTACGAGGCGTGCAGTCAACGCACGTGTTTTGGACAGGCATCCGTTACAGAGATAATTCGTAAGTAATTCTCTGGGAAACAGATTGAGTAAGGTCATCAACTTCGGGTTAAGGGTCAACGTCTGATGTCAGCGACTGAAAACAATAACTGTTTATAAAATGGAATGGGGTTTAACAGACTACTGTTGTGCACCGACTGGGATTATGAAGACGGGCAAACGCCATACAGTGTGCTACGAGGGACATTTTGCCCGTGCAGCAGCGCTACAGCCTACTTAATTATTGAATTCCAAATGACAGGGGATCTTTTACGTGCGTGCAAATGTGTACATGAGACCTTGGCTTTTCGTCCTATCCAAACGACAAGACAGTTGTCCTTGTTTTCAGGCCCTACGTCCTACCTCACCAGCAAGAGGAAACCACCCGGAAAATCCTGAGGAACTGTCTCGAGCAATACCGGGAACGAACCCACTACCTCCAGGCCAGCATGCCAGCGTCTTACTCACTTAGCCACTCTTGCTCCAGGCTACTTATTGTTATCTTAGTTTACTCCCATTAGTGCTTTTGAATGCTTGTTGAGAGAGAGAGAGGTTTAACGTCCACTCGACACAAACTAGGTCATTTCGGGACTAACACATGGTCTTTACAGTAGGAGGAAACTGGAGTACCCGGAGAAAACCCACAAGGTCGGACAAGCGACCCTAAGTCTTGCCACGATGTATGTAAGATGAATTATAGTTGAACTTGGGGAAAATATACCAAATAGACAAAAAACGATGTAATGAAATTTGAGTTGGTGCCTTTTTATTTAAGTCAAACAAACTATTCCCAAATTTTAACCCAACCATCGACCGAGTTTGCTGACTGCAAATCCAGTGGTACCTAGGGGTAATTGCCGAATTTTAATGACATGCAGAAATAGTCACGTGATCAAATTTATTTCCGTAATATGCATGGAGAAAATCTTTAGCAGAAAATCTGGAGTAGAAAATCTTAAGTTGAAAGTCCGAATGTCAAAAGTTGATTATTGAAAGTAAAAATTCTGCTGTTGAAAGTAGAATATTTACGACTTCAAGTTGAAAAGCACGAGCAGTTTATGTTTCCCACACGAAAATGTCCATTTTGGATTAGAATTTTCTCTTTTGCTTTTTATTTTCTACTTTCAACTGCAGATCGCATTTTGAACCTGATACCCCGCCATAGATTTCACACAATACAGACTACATGTAATTCATGATCAACAAGAATTGGAAAAGCACACATACTAATGCAGTATTTATTTTTTTTACATTAACCTCTTCCACAAAAACCTTGATGATTAAATTATGCCAGATGTAAATATCATACATGTGCCTTGCCGTATATTATAGTTTCTATTCCTATTACAGTAGGACAGAAATACATGTATACTGAGAACAAGGGTTGACTTTTACCTGGTCTATTTCTTTGTTAATGACAGTTTTATTACACATTGTAGCTTTTAATTCTAATCTAGTTGAAAATGACAACAATTAGGTGTTAGTTGATGTAATGCTTTAAACAAAAGAAAGGGGGTAATCCAACTGAAAGGTGTTACCCCATGGACCTCCCAGGAGATGTTCCACTGTACAGGTAATCATAGTTAACACCTATGTTAATTAGACTTACCCAGGAAGTCCACCTGAATACCCTGTGAACCTGTAGACAATAGATTTGAATGATTACAATCTAAGATAGTGTGCTATGGGCGATAGCTCAGTCTGTTGGGCAAGGTATGTAGTCAGTTTGGAGCCTTCAAGGGTCAACTGGTCATAATGTAGGATCATTCTCCACTTGAAAAATCACAGACCCATGATAATGATATAAATATACAAATATATGTAATAATAAATGTACATATATACTTATAACTTACAAACTGCTCCAGAATAACAGTAACCAACACTTTATGGCTTTACCCAATTTCTAAGATCTCTATAATACATTCCTGAATTCCAAAACATTGCCATACATGTACCAAATCCAAAAGGTGTAATTAAGTCTTCAAAATTCGCCTAAATGATGCGTTATATAAGAGCTGTATCTGCCTATTTGCAGGTCTTTTTTCTGGCTTCAAATGATATTTAATTATTATTTAATATTTATTCACTCTATAAATAACATCATATGGCTAAGTGGGTTAGACAAGGCAGCCATATCATAGATAAATTTAAATCTGACTAACTAGGACTTTGTTTAATATTGAAGCAATGGTAACACATAGTTAAAACTTTC
Organism: Patella depressa; assembly: GCA_948474765.1. NCBI lineage: Eukaryota > Metazoa > Mollusca > Gastropoda > Patellidae > Patella > Patella depressa. The sequence continues at coordinate 56,907,660 of OX419719.1, forward strand.
AGCTCTTCATTTAAATCTTACATAATGCATCTTTTATTAAAGTGTACATGTAAAACTTAATTCTACTAAATATGAAACGAAAAACTATTTAAAGATTTAGTTATGCTTTAAATCAGTGTAAATAGAAATTTCAGATAGTAAAAGGAAAGCCAACTGTCGCAAATGTGTACGAGTTAATGAATGTAATGTAGAAGAATCAATATTAGAACAATTGTTCGATACCAATATAATCACCACACACAATTCATACATGCTGTTTACTACCATTCATCAAAAAACATTATAATTTATTGCTTTTTAAATAATAACACTTTTGTTTTCGGATATGAAAATGATGTCATACAATATCTATGCATGTTATTTAGTACAGAAGATTATCACATACATGTAGTAGTATAGAACACCCAGTACAAAATCAGATCTGATGTGATAGGATTCTGACGTATTCAATCAAAAATAATAATAATGGGAGGTTCTTAATTATTCTCACAAAAAAGGAACATAAATTGGGAATTTGTAGAAAAGAAGGAATTTCTTATAAGTTGTATAGCCATGGGATCATAAAAGATTCAAGGTGTCTCCACTGGGTCAAAGAGTCAACATTTTGTTGGCATTATCACACATATGGTTAGAAGAAAGTTCGTCCTGGTCAGGACTGCATGGTGAGTGAACATATTTAACCTGCAGCTTAAATCTTAGTACATTTCCTGGCCCCAATACACTTACCATGCTTCACTGAACATCTAGTAGAATTTGATTGGTTTTAGAAAGGCCTATTATTGTCTATATCCTGCAGGGTGATCCCATGACCCTGAATAAACCAAGGAAAATGGCTGACCATAAACTCATTAGAGATTAGGCTGAACAGAAGAACTACATAGAACCCTCTAAACAATCTTTACAGTTTGTTTTATGAAGCAAATAATCATGGGCACTTTTCCAACCATTAAAATCTAAAAATTACCTTCTAATGTTATACATCTGCATACACCTTTAGCCTATAATCAATGGTGTTACCTCAACATGTACACTCCATATGCGATCCTTTAGAAAATAGATTCTTAAAATTCTATAAAATGAAAAGATGTCACCCTAAAAAGTTGGATTAAAATATAAACTAACTGAAAGTAAAATAGACTTGAATTACTAAAATATAAAAACCAAAAATCCCATGGAACACCCACCCACTCAATGGAAAAGTGCAATATTTTATATTTTTTTAAAACTTAAACCAATGAGAACATTTAAGAAATTCTGCATTCAACAAGCTCTAAAGATATTTGATAAGGTGTCATTAAGTTTACAAAATATATCAACTTAAAATAAGTAAATAGAATTGTTTATCTCATTTGTCAACAACAGTAAACTGTCAAATACACAATCTTTGTTTATCAAATAAACAACATATAACTGTTATATATACATATTTTATTATCAGCCAAATATTAACCTTGAAGCATGGACCATCCTTCCTTTAAAGCTCATGGAAGATGCTAAGACTTATAATATATAGCAAACAAATTTTGATACATTTGTTTTTTTAAACCATGTTCGTGAAATTATCTAATTGTTTGGGAACATGGGTCTCCTGAACTGTAGTAACACTGATGAGCCTTATGGCACATTTAGACATCTTGGTCAACAGAAAGCAAGTTTTGTAAGTTGCATAAAAAATAGTTGAACAAACAATTCTTTTTTTATGTTACCATATTTACCGGAGTACTGAAGGAGTCTTTAAATCATTATAAGGTTATTTCAGTTTTTGTACATGATCTCAAAAACCTCTCACGACTTAAAATTTGGATTTCGTTTCTCTAAGGCATATTTCTTCTGAGGTCTCAGGTTCTCTATTAAATATTTGTGGTTTTATATTTCTTTGTTATTAATATTTTTTTTGATACAGTTTTATAAAGCTAAGATTCTTGTGGTTAAACTAATCCTAGTTTTATCTCTTTTAACTGTTATGAAATTTTTCATTGTTAAAAGCAGATAGAAAAGATTTAAAATACCAAATAAGATTATTCAACAAACAAAAACTCACATTTCTTTAAAATAGAAGAATCTTAATCTGTAAACCAAATTTTCACTAAATTTGATTGTACACACAATACCCCATAGACTGAGAAAATTTGTGAATTTAGATTTGCACATCATTCATTCCTTAATATTCAGCTGAGTAGAAAGTTAATGAAATTTGCTCTATACATGTAGCATGTCAATGATAAAACCATTCACATATCTTGCAAAATAATGTCTCTATTCAGTATTCAGGTTTTCAACTTCAATGTACTTTAAAAATTTCCTGCATCTTTCATCAGAAACAATGCACAAAACTAACGATTTCAGTTAACATTCTCTTAGTCTCTGTTGGTAAAAGAATAAGCTAAACCTTATTACCATATTTCACAGTCGGCTAATTTCTATTCATTCATAACATGGTTACACATTCCAGCGAATTCAGCAACAATCATGCCTTGTCATGGTCGAAATATTCGTGGAGCCACTATACATCATTTTAAACACTAAACAAGGTTATGATGTTATAAGGTAAAATTGTCATTGTATATATTACTCTGAAAACTATTTAATGTACTTTAAAAAAAGCTATAAATGAAGATTAAAAAGTTTATGTAAAAGATGTTAATATTTTTTTGGGCCTTTTCTTGAGGCTACTGTATGTACAAGTTAGTTTTTAAATGTTTAACTTATTATGTAAGGGTAAATTTATTTGTAAGCGGTACATAAATTTATATACACGCTACGGGACATGAATGTACCTTACACTTAGTTCCAGAATCAGTCAGTAAATTTGAATAGCTTCTTACTACATACACAGGGTATGTAATATTATATATCTTGTCTACATGTATAGGCCGAAGTGTTGTTGCCAGGTGAATGATACGTTGGCTACTCTAAAGAACATTATGAACAAAAACTTGAAATTCAATGAGACCATTTTTAAAAGGAGAATTTCTTAACACAAGCAAATCCACATTTCTGGGCTAACACTATCCAAACATACAAACTACTTGCTGAGCCTTGGTCAACATTTCTACTGACTGGGGCGGGCAACAGATTATACAAACATTTTAACATCTTACAACGATGTCTTAGTTCACCCAATCAAACAAATCCTACTCTCAAATTTATACTAAACCATTGTGATATTACCACTGCTCAGGGTGCAGTGATATTCTAGACATACAAAATATAGATATAAAATCTTAGAAGAGTATAGAAGCTTTAAGTTAATGATTAATAAAAACACATTTGAGATGAATTGTTTCCTTTTAAGTGTTTCTATACAAAACCTCTATAGTTTATAAAGGAACTTGTATAGATGTACTTGCAGGCAGAATAATTATTGTTAAGAATCAAATGAATGAATACCTACTTCATTAGTGGAAGTTAAAATACAATCAAAACATTGACAAACTGTATGGTTTTGGTTCTTTGTATACAGCCTACTTATTTTCCATATCATTAGATCTGATATTCAAATTAGTTAATTTATCTATTCCCCAAATCATAAGTACATGTACATGTAGTTATTTTGACCATACATTAAACAATTTGTGTTAAAATTCTATTCTGAAACCACAAATGTTACAGTACAATTCAATCTGATTAACCAGCAGTAAAAGCAATTCAAAGAAAATACTATTTGAAATTCCAATTCCACTAAGGGAGCTGTGAATGTTGATAGTCCAAGTTTTGTCATTGCCATGTGTCACTATGGAACATTATCATGTTTTGAACACTGTTGCTCTGATTTATTAAGAGATATAGTGATATGAAAGTTACATGCCCACTCAACACAAACAAGGTCATTTTGGAACTAAGAAACAGTATAACTTTATTTTAATAATTCACTTGGACGTACATGCAGGGGTCTAAAGAACTGAGATTATTCTTTGGGAGATGATAACAAAAAAATGTAATGCTATATGTCTCTTTACTTTGTTTCATGAAGGGTTTGAGAACACTCACAGATGCTGTAATTTTCACAATGGTACTTTTGTATGTAAAACTGTAGGCCTGTAGCAATATACACCATATTACAATATATTTTGCCTTATCCGAAGCCCTATACATTTACATGTATATCCTAATAATAATATATTTATTGATCAAGGATCTTTTTTCAGATCTGCAAAAATATCATCCTTTAATTATCAAAAACCTCCATAAATCTGTCAACAATGAGTCTAAATGGCAGAACATTTGATTGAAAATCATTAGTAGATCTTGAATACATAAGTATTAGAGAGATAACCTACATGTACTGCCTACTGGGTATCATATTCCTGAAGCAATGGCCCGAGAAATCCCTCTCTGACCATTGCTGAAATAGCGTCTGTTTCTTGAACTTATGCGGGAGTGTGTCTATTCTTTCCGTTCAATGAAAGTTATCACTTAAGTACAGCAACATGACAGTCCCTCTGGGTCTTCCCTAAAACGTTGGACAGTGATTTAAGGTATTCAAAACGGTGAAAGTACCATGTTCGTTTCCAAACAGTATCGTTTACATTTCATTCGACTTGATAGCCTCGTTTGTCACGCAATTAGTTTTACTGCAGTATTCTGCTATGCACGGGTTAATTAGGCATAATAAAATCGTGAGTCATGACGTAACGTTATGTAATCATATTTGGTCCAATATTGGCAGCTAGTGATTGGTTGGTAGACGGACTACTGACAAATCAAAATTTAAAACAACAATATCCACTCATAATAGCAGTGTGTAGTTGGATTACCTCTAATCAAACGCAACACTGCGCGGAGTATGACTGGGTATTCACTTTTATTTTTAGCAAACATTTATAAAAGTCTGCTTGTTACCATACGAAAATTTTTTATACTGGAAACGATTCATTACTTAAATATAATATGCATATACTGCAAAACCATAGTTTAAAATAGGGTTTTGGCTGTAATGCTCAGACCTAGTGTACTAATGTATCGAGTTGCAAGAGGATGTAAATAAAAGACTTACATTGGCAGTGGCTATGAAATATGCAAAAAAATAACATGGCATAGCTAGTAGATCAAATCCCACAGCTATTTACAATCTGGTATATGGTTAAATACTTTAACCCTTTAACATGTGATATGCCTATGCAGTCGCAATGTCTGTATCTTACATAGTAACATAGTCTACTGTTGATACTATACAAAATAGTTATATATAATAAGTCGACTAATACACTTTACACATCAACCAGTTTTGATACTAAAACCACTCTTCATTAGCCAGTGTGGGATGTAAAACCTGCTATTCAACATGACAAAATGAGACGAGATAAATGTGTTTGATAACATCATGTACATATCTAAAATATATTGTACTTTATTATGTAGGGTATTTAGATTATCTAACCAGTGGCAAAGAATGGAATGACATGTCAGCCAGAATCCAAAAAATTGGTCAAATGTTTCGGTATACTAGTAGGACATTTAAAACTCCATATCATTTCTCTAACCAGTAATCCTTTTATAGCACCCCCTTCCCTTCCATTGTCAGGAATCTATTAACACAGTATCTATATATTCCTTTGACCTATGATGTTATAAAGGTTAGCCAAATTCTATTGAAAAGAATTTTAAAGAAATACCTCTGGTATGTTCTTGGCAAATCTTTGTATAATCCGTAATAAGATTAAGATACATGTACAGTAAATGCTAAAATTTAAATGTGGTAAATCAGGTATATTTCCACTGATATCAGAGGACAATACCAAATTGTGGGAGTTGCAACAGGATTGTAAATATTGAATCAGACAGATTTGCAGGTACATCTATTGATGATTTGATTGTCACAATGGATACTACTGACTAGCATGTATTTTGATACGTACATTAATGTATCTATCATGCTGACCATAATGTATAATTATTAACCGTAACATGGTTTTATCTTTATACACACTAAAAAGTCTAGATAGACCACTAGAAGATTGAATAAATGCCATTTTATCAACATTGCCTGAGTATTTAATACATATTTCTTAATAAAATGGATTCAATTTCTGTTTTAATAGACTATAATATAATATTTACATATGATATATCGCTATGATTTGACATATAAACTAATATATTCAAGAATGGTCATTTACATGTATTGTTCACCAAAAACTTCTATATCACACTGTTCCTATGACTATGACATTTTGTTACCCAGGATAGACAACATTGTATAAGTTTCGGACAGAAACACAGTAAATGTAAAACAAATGCCTTACTGACTGAGAACAACGAAAAACTTCTGTGTAACTTAAGTTTGTGATATCCAATGCAAGAAGCTCTCTGGTCTAAATAAAATATACTTAGCTCACCATTCGAAAGGGTGAAAGTATAAAATGGGGATAATACACACACAGGTTGAACGATCGTGCAAACTTTCTACATCACTTGTCAGAATAACATCGATAAACAAAAGACCATCGGTCAGTACTCCTGCTTAAAACTATTATTAAATATATTTCACTAACATCATCTCAAAAATATACATGTTATATTTACCATATGAAATGTGTGTATATAAATCCGTGCCGTATTTAGTCCATAGGTATAATAACACTCACTGAATTCTGCCCCGTATATCAGCAGTACACACACAAAGCGAGATTTTGAACTCCAGTCAGACCCGTCAATGGCCGTGCTTCGGAATGTGCAGTAAACAAGCTTCAAATAATCCACACATTGAAGGATATAAATATTATCAACTTACCCCCCGTTCACAGTTAGGGAACTACTGCTTCCCTGTCCGAAACTTGAAGTTATGATCTATTTTTCTACCAGCCCAGCAATTCATAAGTTGCTCGTTCAAAGATGGCGGTGAAATCCGACGACTGACGTAATTGCCCGAGACATATGCGGTGAGGAGTCCCCGGAAATTACCGACTGACCCTCGATAACAAAAAGCCCGCGAAATAGTCACACATGGCTTGTCACAAAGACGCACTATTGGATGTTTAGAGTTATTGTAAGGGATTTCCTTTCAAAACATCTTTAGCTGTGATAACTCTAAGCCGACCAAGTCCCATCAGTGATGGATTAAACACATTGTTGTGGAGGATGACTTATGAAAATTTAATCGCTTGGCTTCATTATTTTAATCACGAAAATTCTGCATCTTTGGCTAGTTTTCAATTTTGTTGTAAGCTCCAATGAATATTAACGATTTTTTTTTAGAATTGTAAGATCTACAAGAAAAATAAAGCCAAGAATTAGAAGCCTTTTGAATTTTATTTTTGTTTATAAAAAGAAAAATTTGGGCAGGAATATCGTTAATTGATTAGTAACGAGTAAAATGAGTAAAATGACAAAATAAATGAAGGTTTTTTTTACTTCTTTTGGGAATATATTCATTTTAATGCCTTTATAGAGGAAACAAAGAAATGGTTCAATTTTAACTTGGTTCGGATCAATTTTATAAATAAAGCTTATTCAGACGCTTTTCATAGGTCTATATAAGTTTCTTTTACTGAATAAGCAGAAACGTTGATAAAGTATAGGTCTACTACATATATATAGGGCAGATGCATATCTGGGGAAAAAATAGAGGGGATGTATTAATCATTGTTCGTAGAGATGTAGGGTTATTTGTCTTCTTGGGCAATGTAATTTAATTCAAATTACACCATTTTGTACTTCACAATCAGATCAATCAAAAGTTTTAGCTTTAAAGATAAATCGCCGATTCATGACTCCCTTTTATTACTCTCATTCATAACTTTATGCCTCTGACTCAATGGGCCACGTGAGTCTATCGCGTGCACGAGCATCCCCGCAGGGCACCTGTTTAGATTTAGAAATGTTTGGTTGCCATAGTGAAGGGACAGGTGCATATTTTGTTGAGCATTTTTCTAGACATGTCGAGGAATTCGTGAGATTTGATTGGTCCATGGGCAATTTTGTATTTCACGTCTGCGTTTCGATCCGGGAACTTTGTTTGAAAAGACTCGATGCCTCCTTGTTCAAATTTTCTTTTTCTGCTTTCTCGCCTCTCACTTGTTTTCTCGAACATGCGACGTTTGAACAGAACCTTGTTGAAATCGATAAGGATATAGTTAAGGACAATGTAAGAGTGAGAAAATGAAACAGGAGCCACATGAAGTTTTTAATCGATATAATATCAACATCGTAATATTTTCTACACGGCATCAATAAAACTTTTATTATTTCAACAAACACAAGAAACTATCGTTTTGCCCATGGCATTGTTTTGATGAAATGTTTCTTATCCGAATGCAGGCTTCCTTACAGCGCACCTTTATTTCCTACTATTTATGTCGATATTATACAAGACAGAAATAGAAACCTTCTTATCTAATGTATTGTGCGAGGCCTGCTATTTTTATGATATTGGTATAATACGAAAAGAAATAAAATATGGGTTGAACGTCCACCATTTCTGAACAGCGCTTGAAGACACGGCAAAATATAAATCTTCAAAATGTAATTTATTAAGGACTTTTAAACTTGATATTGAAACATATTTTTGTAACATGATATTTAAAGATATTTTAATAACATGATATATTTTAATAACATAGATATTTAAAGATATTTTAATAACATGATATTTAAAGATATTTTAATAACATGATATTTAAAGATATTTTAATAACATGATATTTAAAGATATTTTAATATCATGGATATTTTGAGATGGACATATTGCCGTTTTATTATTACATTAGTCGGGGCAGTCATTTTGTATTATATATGCTATTCCACTGCTCTGCTCCGACTGATCTAATAAAGACGACCACACGCCACTTGGTGTGCTATGAGGGAAATCTGACCATCCGAAGAACCATACGTTGTCCCTTACCAGGACCTCTGTCCTGCACTACTGACAAGTGTGAACCACGCTGGAAAATACCCGAGCTGTCTCGGTAACACCAGGATCGAACATGACAGCGACCGTGTTAGCGAGCCAGCGTCTAACGCACCGAGCCACAGCGACTCCAACTCCAAGGTAGTGACAGTATTCTTTGGTTATTCCATTGTTCACGTCCAATACATTAGTAATGATATTATTAACAGGTTAATTAAGATTATTAATATATATGCTATGAAGGGGCCATAAAAAAAGTTCTCGTATATAAGGTTAAAATGCTTCAGAATAAAACAAAGTGAAAACAGTAGGTTCAGTTTGTCAAGCAAATAGCGAAAACTTCAAGTGGTCATAAATTGAAGTAACTAATAAAGTGTGAAGCCAGCGTTACTTAAAGTTGAACAATGTAAACTTTTATTAAAAACAATTTAACGACAAGTAGAAATAACAAAATAACAAGATTGTCCACTGTTCAAATAAACTTTACTCTCAGTTTAATTAGAGGCGGAACAATTAACGACTTAACGATATAATTATCGCCTGTCCAATTCCTTTGATCAATCAGCAAGCCGCTAGTTAATGACTTCCATCTATGAAAACTGAATTTCACTGACTTAAATGGACAAGTCATATTTCTCTATTAGGCCATGTTTTATGTTCAGGAATTTCTGTAATAGCTTTTATGGTGGATATTTATTAAGATGTTACTAAGTATATGCTTGCATTAATTGATCGCTATGTACGTACTGATGGTATATTGTGACATAATTAATATACAAGTAATTGGATGCTTGGTTGATCCAAAAAAAATTGATCGAATATTATGGAAATTGGGGTCTCGTAAAAGAACCCATGAATGTAATTCGACATATTAAGAGCAGGCACGATTTCACTCATAATACTGCATGACAAGAAATGGTTCCAATACTGATGTTGTCTGCCATCTTACTCCAGTGACAATTGTGGGTCGTTGTTTTTGAGCAAATGTTTTATTCATTTGTTTACAAAAAAGTTGATGACCTATATACAACTCCCCTAGTTTCAATCAAACTGACCCCATACTTTAACATATTATATATAATAAACCAATTCCCATTGGAATAAAGATGAACGTATCGACATAAACTTACTATAATCCAACGGTTACGACGTATACTGAGCGGTATAAAACGCATCACTTAGTTTTTCGTATAACAAAATGATCCTGTAAATCTTATTTATTTTGCTTCTCATTGTGAACAATATTTAAATGGGAACACATCAATAACAACACATTTGTACACTTATGGATGTTTGTACTTTCGGTTTTGACCCCTCTGACTTTGTACCGTTGATTACAGATTAAACATCCATAAGTGTACAAATGTGTTGTTATTGATGTGTTCCCATTTAAATATTGTTCACAGTAAGAAGCAAAATAAATAAGATATGTTTACAGGATCATTTTGTTATACGAAAAACTAAGTGATGCGTTTTCTATGGCGCTCAGTATATTTCTGTTGTTTTGAAAATGTCCGCCGAACCAGAATAAGAACACATTGCACGTGATTCACGTCACCCCGAAAACATAGAAAAACTGCTCGCTAAGATAAGATTAAGATTCCAGTGTTCCACACTTTAATATTTCTACAATGATTACTTATTTCCATTCAATTTGTAACGATAATATGTTGAGAATTTTACGCAGCGGTTCGTAGATGGTGTCAATTGTAGTGGCGAATAAGACAAGTAGCACCGCTACAACTATTGCAGCTAACTGCATATAAGGTATGCGTGTCTTTTTAGCCGCTTTGGTGCAGAAAGGTTGAACATAAAAATGCCTATGTCATTTCGGTTCTTTGTGCGGAGTTCTTTGTATTGTACAGACTTTATTGCACAAAAAAACCTTATGCAAAGTTCAGCCCATGCATGAACAATGAAGTGTACAAAAAAACAAACAAATATAGTTGTAGAAAGACAAATATTATATAGTTACAATAACATAAATGATTGGTATACAAAAGCTCTGGAGTGTTTTATTCCTTTTTAATAATATAACAGTATTTTCAATTGTTGGGTCAATTCATTAAAAGTTGGTAGTATTTTACGTGATTTTTGTTTAGATTGCCAGGGCAGTGGTATTACCTATACTGCTATGGACTTAGTTTCGAGCGGGTACTCATGTCATACAACTGATTTGACTATATTTACAGTTATCTGTTCACACACATTTTAGAGAGCTTTCAGGTGTTTGGATTGTTGATAATTATATATGCGAATCTAAGATCACTTCAAATAAGGCATTGTTCAAAATGAATTTGATTTAGTTCTAGGGGAAAATCGTCTTCATTAGTCCCGTTTGTGCAGAAAAGTAGGAAGTTAAACCCCACATGGTCCATTCATTCTTGACCCCCCCCCCCCCGCAAGATAATGTCTCTTTAATATGAAAAAGATACCTTCCAATCTACAATAAAATTTGAACGTATAACAAGTAATATTTTTATTCAAGTCATAAAACAGTATAAAATATATTTAATTTCGTTGTTCATTTATCAAGTTGATATTTATTATTTATTACACATCATATATTAAGTATATCAAAGCCGTGTATTAATTTCAATTGACAAATATTTGTCGTGTGGAAATTTAACGAATTAATTAAATCTATTGAAAAGATTGAAAACTGAAAAGACTTTTGCGCTTAACCACCCACGCTTGAAGCGGCGGCTTTGTTAATTTAGATAATTAATTAATTAAGATGAAATATACAATACCAATGAAAGGAATTGAATATAGTTTAATATGTGTAATAAATTGTTAAACATGGGTATATGGATGATATTTGAGCCGATAATGAGTGTTTTATTACGTTATTTATTGCCTTACAAGTTTGTATTATGTAATTTATAAACTTCGCGAGTTATACGACTTGTGTCTCGATTTTCACGTCTCAATCGAACATGGCGATATTTGCCCACGGGACTGGTAAATCGATGCTTTAAAAGATCAGGTCTGACATCAAGTAGGGGCGTAGTCTAAATATACAGATAAGTCTGCAATTATACGAAAATAGAACCGAGAAAGAGATACACACAAGTATTATTTATAATGCAATATAATTATACACAAACGTATTTTTTGGTCCATATAGGATAAAATCAATGCTACTGATTAATACTATGAATATGTGTGATATATAATGGAATGGGGTTAACGTCTAATTTTCTGCACCAACCGGGTTAAAGAAGACGAGTATATGACATGATGTTCGATAAATTTTGCTCGAGACCACGTTTTTTTTGTCCCATATGAAAGACCAGGCACTTTTCCTTACTTGCAAGGACCCGTCCTGTATTTAGGAACATTCTTTGCCAACACCGAGATCGACACCGGGACGCCCTGGTTCGTCAGTCCGCACCATACACCACGATCCTCCGTGGCTATTAGTATGGAAGCGTATAGGGGTCAATAGCGCGATATATACCGCAATATTAAGTTGGTATTATGTCAACATATTGTAATTATTTTGATGATTTTATCTCTGAAAAGTAAATTTTTGCCGAGGTAAATGAGTCAACACGCTATGTTTTATGTCCCCATTTCGTCTTTAATGTACACGTTTGCGGTAAGATATTGCTATTCGGAAACTTTGGCGACATATTCCATTTCGCCGTAGTATATGTCGACATATTCGCAAAATATTGCCATGCGCTATGTCGACGTGTGCATCTAAAACAAAATGACGACATGCAAATTAGCGAGTTATTCAATAAACATGGCAAAAATTGCCTTTTCAGAGATAAAATCGTCAGAAAAATCACAATATATTGACTTATTATCAACTTAATATTGCGGTATCTATCGCGCTATTGACCCCTATACGCTTCCATATATTAGCGCCCGGAAGATTTTGGCTGTTCGGTTATACGTATTCGGTGACATGACTGACCAATTGGTGAATTCAAATTATATTGTACGAAAAATTCGGGGAAAATCTGATAATCCGTAGGTGATAGATGTTTATGAGTCGTATCTTCTTTTCACTGGTTTTCAAGGAGTTTAACGAACATAATATCTGCGTAATCTTATCATAAGTAAGCCCCTGTTTATATTTACGAAAATCAGGTTATTTTACATACAATATTGTTCAAAATTATTTACAAAATGTTCTTGATAAAAGTGATACCGCCTCTTTAATTATCTATTAGTTATAATTCAGGAGATTCGAATTTTTTTCAAAAGCGGGGTATAAAATCCAGACGTTGAAGTAAGTCGGCAAAGACCACATCAGCCAGACTGCATGGCCCATACAAACCGGTATCATTTTAATATTATTATCATAATATATTCGTATTATAGGTAATGTAAAAACATAGCCTCGGAGTAAGTCATGGGGCGAATGTTAAATCTGAGGACGTCATACCAACACGTAAGACCAATAATCTGGATTAACGTTATGATCGCGTTGTTAACGTACATGTACTTGATAATCGATAACTAAAGGGGTATTATATATTCCATATTTGCGAATGTCTTGCGGTAAGGAAACCAGAGAATATAATACACCCAGATAAACGTCACATGAGCAAGATGACTGAAACGCCATACATTTATTTTCAGGGTCTTAGCATATGCATTGGTTATTTTGGAAGTAACAGCATGAGGTATATGGACACAATTCTAACTCTTCTATCTTATTAAAATCATATGTTTTTCAATTTAGTGTTAGTTTGCTTTCGTTTTATGTTTCGTACGACCGAACTCAATTTTACTACGTACTATAGAAACGAAACAAAGTAACGATTCGCGCTCTTTGCAATGTTCAACCCTCAACCACATTTGCGACAAACTCTAGATTTTGCGTTGCTGACAATTTGATCACCCAAATAAATGTCGGTGATTTGGCGTCGCTATGATGGAAAAAGTGCAATTAGTCAATCTATTCCATTTGTATCATTAGACGACCATACATTTTCTTTTCAAATATTCAATGTAAACACCGAGAGAATAAACAGTACACAACAAAGGTGAATATTAATGAATACTCTAAGTGGTATTTAATAACGAATCATCTATGTAACAATATGAGCATTGTCTGTCAAATGGCGACCAATTATTCAAATATTTACTTTTATTGGACTAACTGAATTTATAGATATATCGATAAACTAATATCCTCCTACAAATTATTGAATGAAATTGTACATAACTTTTCTTCTGAAATGACATGGTTTGGGTTGACTGGACGTTAAACTCTCTATCCCTTTCTGGTCACAAGTTCCAAAATTCGACCCTGTTCCACTTTTTGGATAATCACATCTATACTTTGACGAAGTTTTAGTTACCAAAGTTAGTTATCGACACGATTATCAAGTCATTTTCTGGTCACAAGTTCCAAAATTCGACCCTGTTCCACTTTTTGGATAATCACATCTATACTTTGACGAAGTTTTAGTTACCAAAGTTAGTTATCGACACGATTATCAAGTCATTTTCTGGTCACAAGTTCCAAAATTCGACCCTGTTCCACTTTTTGGATAATCACATCTATACTTTGACGAAGTTTTAGTTCCTAAAGTTAGTTATCGACACGATTATCAAGTCATTTAAGATGAAAATACAAAAATTCCTTACGCAATCTCCGTAAGAACATATAACAACCATCATTTCCGAGCGGTTAAAAAATTAATTTGGAATTTTCACACACGCTAAATGGGCCATATCGTCATATTTTGACACTTGATTTACACAATTACATGTAGATGGTATGTCAATTTTGAGACAAATTTGATAACCAAGGATTTCCATCTTGTATAACATTTAGGTGTTCATTAGACGTCAGTGCAGCGCGTCCCTCTCTCGGTATTGCTATATATAGGATGTTTTGGTAACTAGTTTAGGGTTATTTTAATATCTAAAAAAACATATTACATTTATTTTATAGCTGAAAATGATAATACCTCTTTAAATCAAGGCTTCAATGTGCTTCTCGTGTCTTATAAATGTCGATTTTTCTCTCATAAAGAAGTATTGTAGTTTGTTTTATACAAGTAAACACAAAGCAATATCTAGCAATAGGCACCAGCGAATTATTGAAATAACCCCATATTTTGTGTCGAGTGGACGCCCCACCCACCACTCTCTCTCTCTCTCTCTCTCTCTCTCTCCAATACCTTTTTTTCATTATAGATTGTGGTTTATCGTTTCATCCATTACCCGTAACACTCGTTGATTTCCGCCTGCATCTCCTCATTACACCTTCTATAAATCGACTTGTCAAAGCACGATTTCCGGTAGTTCAAGGGTATACTCAGAATATTTCCCAGAAAGATGCGATTAATCTAAGTCTTTAATCATATTGTGATATTAAAATTATTTTGGGTGTTGTGAATGTTGGTATTATCAGCACCACCCAGAGTTGCCACCTCAGGGCCCTGTTTCACGAAATTTTAACTTAAGATAAAATCCAATTTTAGTAGATACTTCAATTTTGATTGGCTAAGCACTAAAATCAATCTAATATTATCCAATCAAATTACTAAAATTGGGATCTTATCTTAGTTAAAATTTCGTGAAATAGGCCCCTGGTACCTTGCGTTATCACATGTTTTAGAACGAATTTATGGTTTTAATTATCGATTATTTGCTTCACATGCAAAGTGAAAACGAAGCATTTTAATGACATGTATTATTAGATTTATTTCGATGGATTCGACTCATCGACTGACTATTTCTTCTCGGTGGATATATAATGTATAACATCCAAACGTATCTATATACACTTAAATTGAAGAAACCATATTATGGAGATTTAAAGTTTTATTCATAGTGGAGTATAATATTAATTTCGCCCGAACAATATTTAACGTTCTTTATATCATACGCTGACACATTGCTTTGAATTATCAAACATTAGTGCAGCAATTTGAACACAAAATAAAGCCTTGTCCAATTTTGGCGTTTTATTCTTCTATTGAAGCCCGACTTAGAGTGTAATTGCATAGATTGAAATGCCCTTTTCATTTCGTGTAAATTTATTTTCAGTTACTTCTATATTGCAAAGCCCCGAGAAACTATTTAAAATTCCTTGAAATAAATGTTCTTTATTGTGAAATGTGACCCTGAATAAGGATTTAATTTATTGGTGTACTTTTATTGATAATATATATCAAAGAGAATGAAGAGAAGTTGAGGGAGGTTTAACGTCTGCTTCCAGTAGTATGCCCTGTAGAATATGATTTTGCCATCTTTCCATTTGAGCACCTATGGCCATGGATTGGTTATGTGGAAATTTCGTCCCTAAACTTCCCAAAGTCACTTGTTATATTCGAACCCTTTTGGATCATTGATATTAAATTTTAACTATCCCGGGGGTCACGGTGGCTAAGCGGATAAGGCGCTGATTCGCTAGCCTGGAGGACGGGTATTCGATCCCTGCATCTCGATTTTCCGGCGTGATTTCCCCTTGTCAGAGGTGCAGAAGGAGGGCCTGACAAGGACAGCTGCCTAGTGGTTCGGATGGGACGAAAAACCGAGGTCCCATGTACACATTGGAGTGCACGTAAAAGATCCCTTGGTAGTTGGAATTCGATATAAGAGTAGGCCGTAGCGCCGCTGCCCTGGCAAAATTTCCCTCATAGCACACTGTATGGCGTATGCCCGTCTTCCATTAGCTCAGGTTAGGTGCAGAAGAGTGGGACGTTAAACCCCATTTCATTTCATTTTAACTATCCCAATAGAATATTGAATCCAAGTAATGATATTATTATTTCACTCTGTAGCTGTATCTTGTGATTACATCAAATATTTCAAATGCGGAAACGCAGTCATTTCTATATGCTTAGACGTTTTCATTTTCATAATATCAAATATGTTATTTTATGAAACATATTTTCTAACTAAACGTACACCGGAATCGTCCCAATTCGGAGATTAGTATACGCACGCAAATTCGATTGGGTTTTTTTTTTCGAGGCTTTGTCAATAAAAGGGAAATTTGAACGGTTTTTTTTTTGGTTTCCTTAGGGAAATATTAAATGCTATTTATCTGATAATATGAAATATGATTAAAAGTTAAATAAACAGATAGAGAGAAATAATAAACTTTATTGCATAAAAAACTTACAAGGTTATGTGCATATACAAATCAAAATAATAGCAATATGTACACGAAACAAACAAAGGGTACATTCATGTACATAATTCTACAAAAATACACAAGTTTACAAAATGTCTGCATTTTTATTGATCATCAGCAGTGTTTATGCGCTATACAAATACTGATATTATTATTATTACTTTAAATTGCTGTATATCATTCACAATCTTCAAAAATAGGACAATGCGCATTCGTAAATCCCAGATGCTTATCGGATCTGAATGCACAATGACATTCATAATTTATGCTTTATTAAATCACTAACTTACATGTACTATTGTCATTGAATACATATGCAAGTATTTATGACTCGTATCATATATTCCAAGATGAATTCGATCCAAAAAAAAAAAGATCTACATTTACATCTAAAGTAGAATATTTTATTTACAGTTCTATATAGTTACCAGAGAGAGAGAGAGGGAGAGAGAGAGAGAGATATGGGGTTTCACGTCCACTTGACACAAACTAGGTCATTTCGGGACTAACGTATTGTTCAATCAATAAATCGCTTGCGTGTAGGGGTCTTTAGCAGTGTGTGTGTGTGTGTGTGGGGGGGGGGGGGGGTCGGACGACCCTACTCCTTGCCACGTATAACCGGTGAATCGAAACCACACAAGTTGATTCAACCCCCTCTATTATAGTTACTATATTATGGTGCCCGTAATTGTCAGGAATGCACAAAAACCTTTAAGAATGATTTCTTTTAGAATTATAATTTGAGCATCCGACATTGTTGATAGATTATTAGTAATGAAATGTTTAACATTGTAGCTGCATATTTCTACATCGTAAGCTGTCCAAGGAATGTCTTTAACACGTTCCTTATGTCACGAGAGGAGTGATTCCCTAATCAGCGTTGACCAGTGCCCACTACACCGGTCATCATTAATCTTGAGGCCCGCTCTTGGACATGAGAACTGTCCAGTACACGAAGAGCAACAAGACTGTGATGTAATTGGAGAGGGTTGTTAGTAACGACGGTACTGTCTGTTTAATTCTGACAGGACGTACATATACTACACCGACTTCTAATTACAATGTACATTTCTAGAATTTATAATTTGACAAGTTACAAATTACTATTATGAATACAGAATCTTGTTTATAGTTACACCGTAAAGGAATATCCCATTTTTTCCTTCAAAATATCACAAATTATGCCATTTTAATGCGAGTCAAACCATTTTTCAAAGACAAGTTCTTATCAATTAAATATTAATTTGTTTTTCTATTTCTAAAGAGAAATTGTGTATTTGAAAATAAAATTTGGACGAAAATTTTATTACATATCAGAATTTTTTTTTCAGGGCCTAAAATAGAACAGTGTCTTTACCCCTTCGTCCTATTGACATACGGTGCCGAGATGCATACTTCAATGTCTAAACCTTAGATCGAGGGTAAAACACATCGATATTCAGACATAAATTAATGTACAGTCGATCCGCGGCTATACAATCGGAATTTTCCAACGCCCGTTGTCGTTGGATTGACAAGAAACGATTGCCAACTTAAAGCCTTCATACAAGGTTATACACGAGGTTACATACAGCATGCACACAATGCGTCATTGCCCTGACAGTGTATGTGACTTCTAAAAAAAGAGAATTGAAATAGGGTTTTAAACGCCCTATATATTGTTCTATATACATCCACGAGGCTAATGAAGACGGACATTGGCCTACGCCATGCAGTGTGCTATGAAGAAAATTTTGCCCGGTCAGAGGCGCCACGACCTACTCTTATTTCGAATCCCAATTGTCAAGATTTCTTTTACGTGCATGCCGTACCTTGTCAAATCCGTCACCACGGTGACAGATATATTTTTTAATTTACTACAATTTCAATGAAATATCAGGTGACTTATATTTTAATTGTTTTTACCGTTGAAAAGTACTACTTGCACCTGGCTAATTATACAGATGAATATTAATCGAATAAAGTTTACCTGAATTTGAGGAATATAGTTTTCCCCACACATGTACTTCCAGATGAACATGCAAACATGTGTGAAAATAAAAACGGATTGAGAGCAATTTTATCTATATAATTTTATAAAAATAAAGCTTTATACATTCAATTTACGGGTTGGGCAAGGTTGTGTATTTCGAGCAGTGTTATTATTATTATTAATGATAACTTTTGACTCAAGAACTCTCTTGTAAATTGTGATATAATAATGGGAGAACACTGAAATAACAAAAACACACCTTTATGGATAACAATCACTGAGAACTTTAATAGTGCAACGTTTCAAAACAATGTTTGGTCGTTATCGTGCACAAGGTAAAGAATATTGTAACGATTAATTATTGTTAAAAGATCTCTAAAATTTGATTTACGTATATGTTTTAAAATTTGTCAGTTTTAAAAATTCATAATAGTCGTCTTGTAGATAGACGGACGGATGACCATGGGAGTCATTAATCAAATCATTACACTACTCGATGAGACAGGTAAATTGTGTCACACGTTATAAACCGGGGGATTTAGCGGATTAATTTATTATAAATGACCTCTCACAATTTAAATAACGTTAAACGACCTGGATTAAAGTCTACAAATATTTTCATACATTTATTGACACAGTTAAGCCGATAATGTACTTCCAGCACCTATCGTGAATGTTTATCTTTTTTTTTTTTTGACTTATAGTGTTGATTTTGTTGATTAGTGTGCCCATTATCAGGTAATGGTGTTATTATAACATTATTAATAATATTGATATCAATGAACTACTGACAACAGTGATAAAATACATTTATATTTTTATCTTCATCCTGTCACACTTATAGTATTGACCTGTGACCTTATTGATAAATAATTGGTGTGTTTTTGAGTTAATAATAAAGATTGTGCAACATAGATTAGATAATATGATTTATAAGGAATAAAAAGCATCAATATAATCGATCAGTCTTATTTTCAAATATTATCTGTTAGATAATGACAAATCCACAGATTTATAGCCAGTATAATATTTAAAAAAAGACCCTGTTCCAAAGTCCCAGGAAAATGGAAATTTAACTGACTTGATGCAAATATCCAAGTTCACTCGGTCACATAACATAGTGATAACATATGGTATGAAATAATGTCATATGCATGTTGATGTATTATTTAGCAAAGTCTCAATTAAGAATTTTGTAGTCGGGTTGACGAGAAAAAAGTTGTTAATTAACGTGTGTATACATGTATGTAAGACACATAGACTGGCACTAGAAATTAAACTGCTACTACATGTATAAAGATTAGACGAGAAAATCATTGAGTTGGGATTGCCTAGAGAAAGTCTCGCTTCGAGGTCCAGCTTGGCGGTCACCTCTGGGTTGTGGTCGTGGTTTCGATCCCTGGTGTGGATGTGTGGGATATGAGGGTCACCTTCTGTGGATGCGCTGTCAAGATTTTGAGAATAACAGGTTATTGGTGAGATTATCCGGTCTTTTACATTATTATTAACTCAAGTCTAAGGGGGGGTAACTGGTCCTAAAACAAGATGCTGACGCCCACGAAATTAATCTAAAAATGACATTTACAAACAAACAAACAAAAAAAAAAAAATTGGACTCCGGAAATATCCAAACCTCCCAAACATGCCTACAATTAGCATCTCTGCAAAAATCACTACGCGTGCACTAAGATAGAAATAATAAGTCTACTTGTCTGCGATATCACCGTCAGTGGAAGTGGACATTAACCATGAATAGAAGGAGTCCCGACAACTTAGCGTGCACTAACATAAAAAAAAATAAATCTACTTTTCTGCGATATCACCGCCAATGAAAGAGAACATTAAACACTGATAGAAGGAGTCCCAGCAAAACACTATACCTTCCAATCAATGAAAAGAATAATTTAATTTAGCAACGCATACAACAGACCAATCATTTCTGAAGGGTAGTAGGATCCCCATAACTTGAGAGGGGTCTGTGAATTGTTTCCAAGGGAGGTAACTATATCATTTTGACGTTCACATTATTGAAAGTAGCGAAGGACGAGATTCCGAGAACATTGGTCGTGAGAAGTAGGTCTACATCTATTACAGTGTGACTACAGGTAAAACACACGAAGAACCCAAGAATTTATTGGTGGCGTAAGTCCATTATTATGTTTCATTTGGAACAATCAATGAATACTGGTATCAATAAAAGTATATAGTTTGCGGACAACGGTATGACAAGGGAGGTAACTACTGTTTACAATTGAATTGCGTGATTGCTTTGTGACCCATTTTTTGTACTTGAGGTAATGAATTATATATTTTGTAATAAATGTCATGGATTGCAAAATTTCAAGATGTACCAAATTATTTTCCCTTTTTTGGTACACTAATTATAGATTGAGTGCATCGAAATGTACACGTTTTACAACGTCCTGCGGCAGTCTTTCGAATGTGAAACGTTTGATTCTGAATTGCGTCCCTTTGTCAAATGTTACGAATAATATACATATTTTATGACATTTGTGTAAAAAAACATTGTATTAATTTAATACCATAATCTGAGTATAATATTATCCCATTATATAATTATCTCTGAGAGATATGTTACTATTATTGTAAATTTATAATACAGAAAACGTGCTTTCAATCGCATACCACTAATTTTAGAAATGGCAAAAATTTCATATTTGATCTCAAACCTCTTTCATTAGCTTTGCGCAGTGGCGGTACCATAGCCAATGAGGAATTTCCGAGGCGTGGTTATTGCTAGTTGAAAACTATACCCAATACCCCGCGCTGACGACCAATGGTCGGCATGCGCAATTTTTGCATGCTCTTACGGGAGCAAACAAGTAATAAAAATACATTACAATCTGGCTTCCTTACTTGCCGTCTGCACAACCCCTTCTTGACTGCTTAAGAAGAAATCTGTATCGCCATTCCTTCCTTAAACTAGTAATAGGGCAAGCGCCGGGTTGACCTAATGCCACTGATAAATTTCATTAGAGAGAGAAATGGGGTTTAACGCACGCTCGACAAAAAAAAAACAAAACAATTTTATTTCAACAATTCGCTTGCGCGTAGGGGTCTTTAGCAGAGGGGGAAAACCGGACGACCGGAGTAAACCCACGAGGTTGGACAGACGACTCTACTCCTTGCTGTGGGGTTTGTAATGGCCTAGTGGTCTAGAGTGCCGCGCTTCAACTCAACCTCTAGCTGGCCGGTCACCTCTGTCTTGCGGCTGTGGTTTCGATCCCTGGTGTTAGCGTATGTGGCATGGGGCGCCTTCTAAACCTCATGGGTTTCCTCCGGGCACTCCGGTTTCCTCCCACTGCTAAAGACCCGGGCACTCCGGTTTCCTCCCACTGCTAAAGACCCCTACGCGCAAGCGAATTATTGAAATAAAATTGAAACCATATGACCTAGTTTGTGTCGAGTGGACGTTAAACACCATTTCTCTCCCCCCCCTCTCTCTCTCTCTCTACTCCTTGCCGCATACAGCCGGGCAATCGAAACCACGCCAGTTGACTCAATGGCACGTGCTAACAATTCGGCGCCCCCCACACACCTTATTAGAATGGGAGAAAGAAGACATTATGTCATTCTGTAATATATAAAGTTTATTACCAGTGGATGGTAGATTACACAAAGTATATAAGGACAATAGGCTTTATGACGTAATCTTTGAATGGCATTTAGCGATTGAACATAATATAACACAACACAGTTCTATGGATAACAATCACTATATTATATACACACGACGTTTCGACAAGAATTCACCAGTCGTTATCAAGCATACAAATACAAATTAGGAAAAAATGTGAAGTGTTACAAATAGGTACATTAAACAATAATTAGAGAAACCATAAGTAACAATCAATTGGTTATGACATTTTTTTCTATAGACATTTTGAAATCAGAAAAAATACAATTTCTAGAAACTTATCTAAACTGAAAAAAAAGAAGATTTACATTGCAGAAAGAGTGGTTTCAAAATCCTATTATGGTTTCAAAGCATATGTTTTAATATTTTGATATAATCAGATCGTATTTCTACTTTCTAAAACCTGTTGCTGCACAATTAGTTTATATATTAGACATAGAAAATAGAAAATGGATCATATTTTACACAGTTTCAGCATTTAACAAAGATTTGAAAGCTTCGTGGAATACTTGTGGTATTCCCATCTGATCTGGTTTAAGAAGGTCGCCCAATTCATCTTTTCTATCTAGATCTTTATACATCGCTCTCAGATCTTCGAGAGCGCCATGCGCTAATGTCGGCTCCACAACGGCATAACAAGAGGCCCTGATTTCATTAACAAGAATTTTTCCCGACAAAGTGAAAGGAGCAAACATACCCAACCCTTCTTTCTTTTCTATTTTTAGTATTTTTTCTGGCATTCCCATTTTGTTTATCAAACAATCATCAGTCTGAAATAAAATGAGAAACATCAGATTGCAAGTTCAAAATGAGAAAAAGCCGAATAATTAGCCTTACGCAGCAACGGTAGAGGCCGACAAATTATCGTAAATTATAATCGAAAACAAATTGTTGGTTTGTATATCCAGTGCACATATTAATTTATCATCAGTTTGATGCTTCAGTCCACAGATAACGAGTTCAAAGATTTTCTTCTACATTCTTTATATATAAAAACATCCCAATCCAATGATAACATTATATGAAATGAAATGGGAATTAAGCCCCACTGTTCTGCTTCGACAGGGCTAATAAATACGGACATTCGCCATACAATGTGCTACGAAGGAAATTTTGCTAGGACAGCGGCGATGGGGCCTACTATTATATCGAATTCAAACTGCCAAGGGATCTTTTACGTACATGCCAATGTGTACACGGGATTTCGGTCCTTTTCTTTCAATACTGACATGGGGAAATCACGCCGGAATATGCCGATGAATTTTCTCGGTCAACACTGTGAGCGACCCCACGACCGCCTGGATAGCGAAGCGGCGTCTAAGTCACTCAAAAATCCCCCCCCCCCCCCCAAAAAAAACCTCCGTGACTCCAATAAAATTACATAACCTAGCCAGCAGTCATGTTTATATTTATAATGAAAATCGCGATTCGAGCCATAACTTGAACAAACTAAATCTAGCAACCGAGCATGTCGTCATTGCCGCCACTTTGGAATTGTAAAGTCATTTCCAAAACAGAAATATTGTCAATCGATGCACAATAATATCCAGTGAACAATCATGCCAATTTTCTTTCGTACTTGAATTGGTGGAACCTTAAGTTGTTTCCTTTTTCGAAGAAGGAGAAGGTAGACATGGGCGCTAGGCCCACTTACCGGTCCAAAAACCAAAATTAAACACAAAAATGAACCTACCGTAACTTGATTCGCCATTTTGGAGATGGTTGATGCTTGATTTGGGGCCTTAACATCGAGGAAATGTTCCTCGCTAATAAGTATTGTGTTCTTTTCTGTTTGTATATGGTAATATATTACTGCTGTTGTAATATCATAATGAGCATAGACCCAAACTTCACTGAACCCTTCACCGTCATGTATAAGATCCCCGACTTGAACATCTTCAATATATTTTATTCCATCTTTGGTGTAAACTTGGGTGTTGGCTGGAAAGCATTTACCCTTCGGCTTTGGCCTCGGCTTAAAATAGGAATATTAAGTATGAAACAATCAAACAGTTCAAGCAACTAAATAGCACAATTTTTTTTACTGTAATTGTCTGGAATATTAGTTTAAAAACACATGTACATCATGCAAGTTATAAATAATATGCCTATAGCAGGTCTTTTTTTTAGGCCAGAAATTTTGTACAACTATTAATTAGGCATTTATTAACAAAACAAGACCATAATCAACTCTTGCTGGCGTCGGATACTGGAGATTTTATTTAACTGGTTCGTCATTTGAAAAATTAATTTGAAAATGGGAAAGCGAGGTTGAGTCGCGAATATACCAATGCCCCGGTTACAACAATGCACACATCTTGTCAAAACTACAAACAGTGATAACTTGGCCGAGAATGAAGTAATTTGATTGAAATCTTCATTTTACATTATCTGTTTTTGAGATATTATAACAGGAATGGACAGTTCTTTATCCAAATCTCACATAATGTATCCTTAATTTGAAATCCGCCTTCCATCAGCTAATAATTAATTAAGATTCATTTGGAAACGAATAGACGAATGCTTACTATCCATAGATTTGCCGTTGTTCAATCTTGATCAAAAAGCCCAGACTTGAAACTTTCCCTATACCCAATTTAATTTCTAAATTTGATCACGTAAGCAACAAATTTGATACATTTTTGGAATACCCGATATATATATTCCACACTTTTAAACAGACAATCGATAAAAAATGCAGACGTGACAGTTAATAATTGATACAGACAATATGTCAGTGGTTTTTCCAGCACTGCTTAATAGCTGACAGTTTGAAAATAGATAGTGGTTTAATAACATTTTAACATTTTAAAGTACTTTTCGTCCGTCTTGGGACTATTCATAAATAATGTCATTGTATAAAGATGGAAATTATAGTATATTTATACATATTTACATAGTAACACTGTGGTTTTAATTGGCCACAGTTACCATTGTCTATGGTTACATGGTATATCGTTAACTAATAGAAAACATGTACACACGTGTGTTAATCTGTAGTATATGGGTTCAATTTGGGAACAATGAATGAAAGATTATCATGAGATAGATTTAAGAAAATAAATAAATAAATAAATAAATGAGGCTAATTGCCAATTGTTACTGACTGACTATTAAGTCGAAGCTGTCATCAAATTATATTTTAATTTTTTAGTTTAAATACTGTGTTAGATTGGTAAAAATATCGAAACGGTGTAATAAATTTCCAAAATTAACGAAACCTTGCGAAGAAAGGTTGGTGCATATTTGCCCCCGTGCTTTCAAGTTGTTTACAGGTTCAAAATAATCCATGAAAATCTTACAGTCCTATCGACAGGTGAAGTGTTAATGTCATTTCGTAATAGGAATGTTTTTTGAAACCGTTATATTACGAGCAGGTCAAAGTCAACGATTGATAATTTTTTGTACATTTTTAGATTTTCATTAAAATTTAAATAAATAAATAAATTTACTTACATTCAAATCATAGTCCGCGTCAGGATTGTATCCCATGTTGTCAACGAGAAATCTGCGCATCTATTGGTAAGTAATCATAACCTGTTCGTATTTATAGGAAAATTTGTAAAATGCCCAATAAAGCACATTTTTTAAGCGTCTTATTCATTGAACAGTTGGGTATTTTCATTGGTTGAAACCTACTGCGAAACATTATGGATTTCAAGCACAGCTGTGAGGGTGCACGTCAAATTGAACATTTTTTATTTTCCCATGCAACACGTTCCAAGCAAGGTCGTGTGGGTGATGGTGGGGCGGAGACTGAAATAATGGCAGCTTATTCATTGATCAGGTAATACGTTCTGTGTTTTCATTGGCGGGGAGTCATGGTGGCACAATGAGTAAATCTCGGCAAATCTCGAGAGATTCCGGAACGTTCCGGAACCTACATCTAGTCTCGGCTGTATGACAGTAAGTGATATGTACCTACGCCCATACATTTGCGATACGGCTACCGATTTACAAACAAAAAAACCACCATAGGCGCAGCCATGTTTCATCCGGAACCTTTAAAGTAGTTCCAAGACATCATGGGCGTAGCCATGTTTCACCCAGGACCTTTAAAGTAGTTCCTACGTGGCGGAATTCGTCATACAGCCGAGATTAGATGTAGGTTCCGACATCTGTCGAGGTTTGCCGAGTGGAGTAAATCACTGACGCGGTGGCCGAGAAAGTTCATCGGGGTATTCCGGCGTGGTTTGGATGGGAACAAAAACCGACGCTCCGTGTATACATTGACTGCGACAATGCTGATTTCAAGCACTGCTGTAGATAGGACTGTAAGATTTTCATGGATAACTAAATTATTGTTTTGTGGGGTGAGTTTGGGTTTGCCCGAAATTACACACACCCACGACCCACCCACACCACTTTCTTCTAGTCAAAAGTCTTTTTATCATTTTATCATTTGAAGAAATTACAGCACAGATTATACAGAACACGACTTATATTTCAGCTGGCCTACTTATCGTAATGGTGAAATGCAACTGAATAAATGAATTTTATCGGATATTGATGTATGAAAGATGACATATTCGACCAGCTTTCGAAGAGAAAACGTGCTAAAATGGCCCTTGTACCCAGTGGTGGCGCCAGCTGTCGGTGGTTGCAGGGGCAAAGCTGGTCCAAAGTCCAAGGTTAAGAAGGCAAATGCACGAGCTTCTACTACGGGTAGGGGAACCTCTCCCAGAAAAGTTTGAAAAACTAGCAGTATTTCAGTCAATGATCGTAGAGGTAAGTATCAAACGAACGGACTTTCGAACCTCGACGAATTCCACTTACGGGCGCCAAAGTAGGGAGTTCTTACGGAGGGTATGGGGGACCTCCCCATGAAAGTTTTGAAAACCATGCTGTCGAAAATGCTGTCTGACAGCTTTCAGTCAAGAAACCAGTCCTACCAATACTATGTTACACCATGTCTACATGTTCAAACAATTTCTTTTATTGCTGGAAATCAATGAGTTATTTTTGCCAGTTGTTGGGGCCAGTAAAACGACACTATAACTAAAAATAAAGCTTACTATACAAAGTGAATGACATTGCTAAATTTGTTGATCATATTTCTGTTTTTGGTATTCCCAACATATTCTATGAATCGAAGTTTAAAATATAATAAAATTGGATTTGGCGTCGAATTTTTCTGCACCAACGTCGAAAGTAAAGTCGGAATCGAAGTTTACTTCCACCACATTGCAAATTTCGGGTTTACGGTGTGCATGATTTAAACTGCTGTTGAGAAATTATTGTTGGCATTCCCCATTTATGAAAAATATTTTTGGTTATCCCCACATATTCTAAGAAGCGAATTAATTGTGCATGATTTAAAATACTGTTGCGCAATTCTTGTTGGTATTCCCACATATTCCAAAAAACGAATTATACTCTTGGCACAGCATATCTTACGTCACACAAGAATACAGAATGTGATGAATTAAAACGTTAATAAACTATATAGGTTTTCTTTCATCGTCATCTTAAAGGTACATTAGTTAAGGGTTTAATAAAGAGCTGGCAATTCTTGTTGTAATAGTTCGGAAATAGATAATGTAAAATGAATAATTTGAAAATTTAATCCAAATTACTCTATTGTGAGCGAATATTTAGTCTTAGAAGGTTTGACAAGACGTGTGATACAACTGCAACTACCGTCCTGGTTGTTCGAAGCTAAGTCTCGCTCCTCCATTTTTAAATTAAGATATGGTTGAACCCGTTCTAATCTATTACCAATCGTATGCCATCGAGAGTTGATTATGGCTTGAATCAGTTAATTAATGTTTAATTAATAATTTAGATAACATTTCAGGCCTAAAGAAAGACCTACTATAGGCAGATTTAGCTCTTGCTTAATGCATGTTTAACTTGTCTAATTTGAAATAATATTGGCGATTCGTTCGGTCGTAGCACATTTTGCTGTATTATGAAATCGGTAAGATTTAGATATTGCTATAATATTTGTATAACATTTAAGGACCTGCAATGCAGATTTATTAGCTTTTGAATAATGCACCTTTAATGTATTACACCACCATAATACTAACATTAAAACATTCCACCAAATTTTAAATATAACGGTCATATGGGAATCATTTTGGTAGGAACATATTTTTATCTTTACATCTGAATTAACTGACCACGAAAACCTATATTATTTCAATATATTACACGCCTATATAAAGGACTTGATGATCTCCCCCCCCCCACCAAAAAACCCCCAAAAAACCGAACTCGCATTTTGAATTGGGCCTCTAGCGATATTAGCGGTCACTTTTGGCTGGGATACCAAGCGCATAAGATTCATTGGTCGAATACATATCGAAACCCACGTTATAAATTTTACTCAGTTAATTAACAAGAAAATGCCGCATAGCGGCCATCTTATACCCTCGCCAGTCTTCAATAGCCCAGTTTGGAGCAGAACAGTAGGACGTTAAACCCTATTTCATTTCATTTATACCCTCGTATCTGAAACATAATCCGTCACACAATATGACCAGTAGAGTATTTTCAAGCAGGAAGGATTGTGGGGACGACAATCTATTTGACCGCATTATGTAGGTCAATAAACAAATATATATATAATTGGAAGTGTATTTTATTAACATGATCCAATACAAATTTATTTTAACAGATGTATACAGTATATAATACCAATAAATTATTGTAGCACAAATTTAGAATTTGACAACAGGCTGATTTATAATTCAATAATGGTGCATAGCCTATTTAGTTAGATTAGATTAAAATGAACACATTGATCTTTGCTATTATTACTATTGAATAGATAATATATATTTCAATACAAACATTCTTATATAATATTAAACTATATCTTAAACCAAAGATACAAAACACTTCAATTATTAGTTAGTAGATTACTGATTTAGTAGATTTAAAAAAAACCGCATGTAATGGACATTTCTTTATTCTGCAGTTGTAAGCAGATTATATAATTTAACTGTTGCTCCAAAAATATATGGATTTCCATTTTCATTGGGCCATAATAAAGTATCGAACATAGACGTAGGTGTAACGTCATAGGCCAACCGAAAAAGTGTCAGTGCGGCATGGACCAGGTTTGGATCCGCACTGGAATAACAAGATACTTGGATTCCATTCACCAGGAGCTCACCAGATTTTGTTATGGGTGCAAAGGCACCCTTTCCTTCTACCTTTTTAATGTTTGTGATCTGTTCGATATTTCTATGATGACCATCATAACAAACCACGTGATCCCCTATCTGCAAAAAGAATACATGGTTATGTTAAACTAACTTGGCGTTTATGATAAGGTAATAGTATACCTTTAAAATCAACCAGTAGTCTAATTAGATGATATATTAGTGGACCTCGAGTAACACGGTATTGTCCTGTGATAAGAACACTGTGGTGGACAGCATAGTTCCAACTACTGGCCAAGAATAGTATAGTTTTTGTGGACAAAGCTTACTTAAAGGCAATACTTAGTCCTATGCAACGTTAGACATTTTACATAAAACTGACCTCCAACACAATTTTGCGATCGCATTGTCACATGGAGAATAATATCTAAGACCTGACATACAACTGCAACAACATTTCTAAACCAGATAAATTAATCTAAATGTATTCGAGTGAAGTTATTACCTTGACCTCTTTAGCCATTTTATAAGTCCTTGAAGAATTCGATTCGTCATCAGTAAATACCAGATGGTGGTTATTACTAATAGTTATGCTGCGTGTACCCGTTATTATCTCCAGGTAGTTCGGGCTAGACTGGTGGGGGTCTTTATGAGAAAAACAGTATACTTTAGTATATCCCAACGTTCCATCTGGCTTCACTTCCTGAACTTCATCACCAGCCTTTAGATGTTGAAGATACTTTCTTTCTCCATCTTTCGTTATCACCCAATCGTTGGATGTTAAACAATTTCTTCTGCGCTGTAAATTGAAAATAAATCAATGTTGCAAAGAAATCTCATTGGACTGGGAATTATTCCTATGGGATATGGAAAGGGGGGGGGGGTTCTAACAAGAAATACAAGACATTACCTATGAATTCAAATTAAACGTAGAACTTCAAATGAATATAAAAAATCCAAGCGCGAACATCCCCCGAACTTCCTCTTAAAAACCTTTTTGGGCTACTATATGATACCAGAATTGATGTCTTAATAAAGTGTTGAATTGTTTTTATCAGATGTATGTTTGGCTGATAATCTAAATGTATAAATCTATTTGAAGAAAAATGAAATTAATTCTTTTGAGTAACGAATAGACAAAAGTGTGCTATAACGCACTTTTCTGTTATTATCTTATGATATTGCGTTGTTGAAGACATGAAGTAAGCAACATATTTGACGCATTATTCCGGGGTTTTTGTGGTCACAGTTTATAGTGATCATGTTGGAATATACCCGATTTATTTTCGAACCGTATAATAATATCATTCAATAATATCGATTAACAAAGCGACACCTGCGAAACCTACAGGAAAACAGTGGTACGTTTATTGGCAAATAATTTTAGAAAGAAATACAATTATTCAGTTTTATTACCCAATAAATACATTCTATAGTGGTAAATTTCATAATCTACTGCGATTGGAGATATCGCTTTACATGAATTTAATTGGTCAGTTAAAAAGGAACTGTGTAATTAATGGTTCAAAATATCGAAATACATTACCAAAAACAAGAAATACATTGCCCAAAACACGAAATACATTGCCTAAAACACGTAATAACACGAAATACATTGTCAAAAACACGAAATATAGTGCCAAGGAATTGGCGAAGCTTCTTTAATTAGTGTTTAAGGTCCACTTCCACCGAGGGTGACATCCACAGACAGGTTGTATTTTTATTACCTTAGCGCCGGGATAGGGGTCTTTTTTGTGGGAGGACACTGGAGTATCCTAAGTGAACCCAGGAGGTTGAGGAGACGCACCCTATTCCAAGCCACATACGCCCACACCAGGAATCGAACCCACAACCGTAAGGCAGGGGTGACCGACCCACTAGACCCCGAAACGCTACAATCTAGACCACTAGGCCATCCCAACATTTCTCTATGATTTTTGTACAAAGTTGAAAAGAATAAATGAAAACCTTACACTTACAGTCCTTTGATGAATCAACGAAGGTACATTATCTAATAATATAATGCCATTTCATTGATTTTCGAAGAATAAGTAATAAATAAAGAAGTAAATAAATATAAATAACTTACATTCATATCATAATTCGGTACTGGATCATTACCCATCTTGTGTGTATGATTGTTTATATTATTATGGCTTCAGATGTTGAGATGATATTCTTGCGCACCTATCTGGGAACATATTTTAGTTTCTTCGTATTTATAGGGTATTATTTCTGGAAATTCCCAGTAACGCATTGCGGGGTGTGTTTAAATTAATACATTTTGAGTAGATATGCAAATTTATGTACAGCTGAAGTAATCGATGGTTTTGCCACCACTTGTTGGGGTTCTGTAAAAAGACACCTTGACATATGGACATATTTGTATAAATAGTAAACTAGTACATGCATACTAGAATTACAGTGATCATATTACGAGGAATGAATATTTCAAGATGGATACTAAATTCAATTAGACCTGTTCTCGAACAGGTTTGATAATTTTTATACAACCCAACACACACTTGTACATTAATTTCAACACCTAGTAGATAGCCGAATGGTTAGCACGTGCGCGTTGTATCATAAGGTCTGTGATTGAGTCAACTGGGGTGGTTTCGATTCTTCGAATGTACTGACAGGGAGTAGGGTCACCTGTCCAACCACGTGGGTTTTCTCCGGGTCCTCCGGCTTTCTTCCACTCCTAAATACCCCTACGCCCAAGCGAATTATTGAAATAAAATTGAACAAAGTGGACTTAAACCTCTCTCTCTTTCTTTCTCTCTCTCACACACACACACGCACACACACACCCACACCCACGTACACACACTGACTAGTGACAAAAGGGAACGCACGAGTGAAGAACTCCTTGGTCAATACTGGTTAGCGAGGCAGTGTATTACTCACTGAGCCACAGCGGGTCTGTTGAAAATGAAAGTAAGATTAGGTTTTCAAACGGGACGAAACCTATTTTGACCGACCAAAGTTAGAAAAGGACCTAAACCCGCCGATCGAATGCGAATTGTGTATGTGACGATATTGAAAAAAGAAAATTGGATGAAAATTCTAGCACGAGTAGGATTTTAAAGATTGATTTACTTTTTCAAAATGGTAGTAATTCCGGTGAATTTTAACTTTATGAAATTACTCTAAAACGTTGACATATTTTTAAATAAGGTAAAATTAAAGAAGTTTAAAAGCTGACTTCATCTTCAAATGGAAGATAATCAGAAAATTTCTGTTGATATTTTGGCTTAATCGTCCCATTTGAAATTTTCAAATCGATATTTTCCAAAATGAAAAAGTTATGCTCAGAATGGACACACATTTAACTATTGAGCTTGAAATTGGGCCATACGCATACGTCGTAGAGGCCGCAATGACACGGCATAAAAATTGTGAAATACGAACTGCTACAAATTGGGGAAAACCGCATTCAAATTGGTTGAAAAACAAAACAGTTTCCTTTGATGTCTAATATTTGTCTATTTTTATCGATGGCGTCACTTCCTCTCATCATTTTTAAAGTTTTAGTTATTCATCCACGATTCCATCTAAATACATTTCGGTTAGTATAGAGTTTAATTCTGTAGAGTATGTACTTTTTCTAATACGAACAAAAACAATAGTTTTTATACTACTTGGTAGCATACACACTATTATAATAACCTGTTGTTGATATGCACAATTTGGGCCTTAGGTTACAAACTGTATAAGGTTTATCCGGAGAGCGAGCGAGAGAAAGAGAGATAGAGAGAGAGAGAGGGAGAGAGAGAGATGGGGTTTAACGTCCACTCGACCCAAACTAGGTCATTTCGGGACTAACATATGCTTCAATTTTATGCTTCAATTTTATTTCAATGATTTGCTTGTGCGTAGGGGTCTTTAGCAGTGGGAGGAAACCTACTCTTTGCCACTACAACCTGGGCGACCTTCGCTTATCGTGATTTCTTGACTATGGTCGAACTAAATGAATCCGAATTTCATTTAGTCGGGAACATAGTCCGGAAAATACTGAACCATGCTATTGAGGCATGGTCGTAGTAGTTCAAAGATGGTGGGTGTGGATGAAACGTAAGTGTAGAAGATTTAGAAAGAATCTATTTTTGTTTAGCATATTGTATTAGAAAAGTTTGAATTAATTTTAAATGGTTGCTAATGCTATCAGCAGCTATTTTTGTCTCGTATGTTATGTCTGAATCTATGTGAGTCTAAAATATACGCATTATTTCAATATTTGTGCTATGCAAAAAGTAAAGTCAATGGGGGCAGCCATCTTTGAACAGACGTTGTCCGGACCATCCGTGTTCGGTTTTTAGTTCCGACCACCAGTCGTGAAAAAAATATAACCGACGGTCGCCCAGGGATACGAAACCACGCCAGTTGACTCAATGGCAGACCGTTTGATACACTAACCATTCGGCCACCCAGCCCTCCCCCCGGTTTATCCGGTGAAACAGTTGCTGTTACCAACACCTAAATAGAAATAGACGAAGTAAGACAATGTATCATTTTTCTAATATTTTATTAAAGTAGGACTTTGTAACATTTTCTGGATCAGGTAAAATTTCGAATTTATAAAAATATTATTATAGACAATTCTACCATTTCTAACAATTTATCTAAATTAGAGAAACATTCTTTTATCATAGCGTTATGTTTTAAATTCTACAATTTCTAGCAATTTTTCCAATTTGAAAAAAAAGATTAACTATATAGAAACAATAATTTGAAATTTATAATTTGTTTTGATGGCTGTTTTTATTTATTATTTAATTATATGATCATATTTGTAGTTTCTGACAACTGTTTATGCACAAGCAAGATTATTTATATGTATATAATGGATTCAGCCAAACATTTTTGTTCTGATCTATGAAAAAAAAAACTTCTAGTTCAAATAATGATACGGATACTGCTCCTTCGCCTCTTCTCTCGACCTCTTCTCTGCTGCCTCACTCCGCCTCTTCATTTCTGCCCATCTCCGCTTCTCCTCTGCTGCCTCTCTCCGCCTTTTCTCTTCTGCCTCCATCTGCCTCTCCTCTTTCCCCCCCTTTGCCTCTCCTTTTCTCCCTAACTCTGCCCCTTCTCTTCTGCCTGACTCTGCCCGTTTCACTTCTGCCTGGACCTGCCTCTCCCCTCCAGCCTCTGCCCGTTTCTCTTCTGCCTGGCCCTGCCTCTTCTCTCCAGTCTTTACCCGTTTCTCTTCTGCCTGACTCTGCCTCTTCTTTCCAGCCTCCCCGTGCCTCTCCTGTACTTTCTTCTTCCTAGGCTTAAAATACAAACGTATGGACAATTAAACAGTTTAATCAACTAAATAGAACGAAAAGTATTAATCAGCTGCGAACAATTGGACAAATCAAACCCGTTTCCATTAGCCAATAATTAAAGATGCCTTCCCGCGTATAATACTTTCTGTATATACCAAATATGCAAATTCCTTTATAAATAATTTCCCTGTGATAAGATTCATATTAAAGAATCATCTATATGCTAAATTGCATTAGGTAAGATGGGGGGGGGCTTGGTTTCATAAAGCTTGCCATTGAGTCAACTGACGTGGTTTGAATCTCCGGTTGCATGTGACAAGGAGGAGGATTGCCTGTCCAACTTTGTGGGTTTTCTCTGGGTTCTCCAGTCTCCCCCCACTGCTAAAAACCCCTACGCGTAATTGCTGATAGTACTCCCTATGAAAGTTACAAAATAGACGTTGAAAATGAATACGTTGATAATTTTGGTAAAATTAATTTTTTCTATATTTGTTTCATATATATATTATAATATGTAATCCTTTGTTTTCTTTCATTTAAATTTATACATAATAATGGTTTTTAATTTTAACCAGGACCCGGAGAAAACCCACGCGGTTGTACAGACGACCCTACTCCTTGTCAAGTACAGACGGCGAAACGAAACCACGCCAGTTGACTCAATGACTGACCTTATGGTACAGCGCACACACTCTAACCATTCGGCAATCCACGCCTCTCTCCCCATCTAATTTTAAATCAAAGAAGTCTTGTTATACTGACGAAGTTCAACCCTAAATAAAATGACTTACATTTAATCCATAATCCGGATCATCATCACGTCCCATCGTTTAATAAACCGCCGTGAATGATTATTGATTATCAATATGACTTCAGATTGTAAGGGTCTGTAGGTGCCCCTAATAAATGACAAGTACTTGCAATTGGGACGTTTTTATAGGCAACTTGATTAAAAGAAATTCTGGAAATGTCCAAGTAAGCTTTATTTTTAGTCATCTTATAGAATGACCAGGTACATTTTGTATTTAAATAAAATTCGATTGAACAACAGGAAAGTTATTAAAGAAATATGCAGTTACTTTAAAAGTTTTTGTACCTTTACAGGTAGGAAAAAACGATAACAATATTGACAGAAAAAAAGCCTTTAAGTGTGAATGACATTGGGAAATTTCTGTTACTTGTAATGATTTGGTATTCCCCACACATTCTAGAAATCGAATTATGTCT
This sequence comes from Patella depressa, assembly GCA_948474765.1. NCBI lineage: Eukaryota > Metazoa > Mollusca > Gastropoda > Patellidae > Patella > Patella depressa. The sequence continues at coordinate 56,943,866 of OX419719.1, forward strand.
CTGTCACGTCACAAAATATACGTTTTATATGCATGGTTTAAAAATAATGATGATGTATTCAGATTTAATCATAATGGGGAAATTTATTTTAGTGATTCCCACATATTCCAAGAAATGAATTATACTCTGGCCACGTTGCTAAATATCATAATGGGGAAATTTATTTTAGTGATCCCCACATATTCCGAGAAATGAAATATACTCTGGCCACGTTGCTAAATATCAAGTTGGTCGATGACATCATGATATTTATATTTCTATGGTCTGTGTAACGTATGAATATATTGTTTAAACCAGTCTGCATGTATAACCGTGATTCGTATTCCGACACAGGCACTTGAAGGGATTAAAATAAATTAAAATAAAACTTCTTACCACTGCTTAATAAATACAAGAAGGTAAGTCACTACGCCATCTTTGTTTTGACTGAGATACCATGAATCGTCTGAATTCATCTCACAATACTCACTAGTTCTAACACTTCATGTCATTTTTATTGCTAACGAGACTTTATTTGATTATTATTCACCTTCCGATGTAATTAAATTGGTCATTTAACACTGTTATTGATAACAAATCAAACTTGAACCGCTATCATTTATCCGCAATCAACTTGCCGAGACCGGAAGTATTCCGAAAATAGGTCAAAAGAAGTCTGTGTCACCCAGTTCCTTTATAAACCTATCATTACTCTATATGTGCATAGGAACTGGGTGATCGAGTTTCGCCTAACAGCGGCCTCGCTTCGTAGGCTTTATCACGTTATAGAACTTACGAAGCCAGGCCGCTGTTGATTGAGACTTGATCACCCAGTTCCTATGCACATATCGAGTAATGATGGGTTTATAAAGGGACTGAGTGACACAGACTTCTTTTGACCTATTTTCGGAATACTTCCGGTCTCGGCAAGTTGAATATTGGTAAATAATAGCTTTTTAAGTTTGATTTGTTATTAATAACGCTGTAAAAGGACAAATTTAATTACATCGGAAGGTGAATAATGATCAAATAAAGTCTCGTTGGCAATAAAAATGACATGAAGTGTCAGAACTAGTGAGTATTGTGAGATGACACCAGACAATATATCATAAAAAAGTCAGAACAAAGATGGCGTCTGCAATCCCTTGATCATATAGGCTAGTTATAGTCAAGCAGTAGTAAGAAGTTTTATTTTAATCCCTTCAAGTCCCTGTGTATTCCGAGGAGTGATTATGTCAAGATTGAGACTAAATTGATACCCCCGCGATGGGCAACAATGATTGGTATGCATAATCAAGTTACAAAACAGTAAATAAAACAATATGTTGCCCATCAATGCGCCCCAAGCTATATTATTTAAGTTTTGACACAGCGTAAGTCGCTGTTGTTCTCTTTGTTGTTCTATTTTCAGCTTGCAAATTCATAAAAGGTGGCGATTGAGCGAAATTTTCAGCGATTTTCAGTTTATATATATAAACAAACGCGCACCGAAACGCATCCTTTTCCGCGTACATGGAAAGCGGGTCTTATGTGAAGTTTAATGGTCAAGGGGGAGACGCATAAGTAAATATATTGATATTGCACGAGTGCATTTAGTACGGTTTGAACGAGGACTATATCTATTTATCACCCAATAGATATCGCTTGTGTGGTAAATTACGTAATCTACCGCAATATCTCCTTAGAATATATCACAGCTATACCATAATTACGGCTATACCATAATCACATCTCCTCAAAATCGGACCGAGCTGCTGACAAAATGGTCGGCCCCTAAACGCATGTAATACCCCGGTCAGATCTAAATATCAAGGCCACCTACAGATTCGCAAAGGGCAAGATATGTAAACAGGGATAGTGCCAATCCTAACCCCAGATCTACCCCTTACCCTAACCCTCGACAGCAATCACGTACCCTAGTCCTGATAACACGAGCTTGGCGAAATCTGCCGATGGCTTTAAAGGGTGCTAAATCGCTAATATTTGGGACCAAGAAATTGACAAAAATGGGTCGTAACGTATATAATAATGAACTATGAATGTATTTAAACTGATTTACATTCAATCATTTCCGTCGTTACTCAAATTTCAAATCAGTTATGTTCGGCGAAATAGGGCTTACGCCTAAAGTCTCATTCGGATGCCTAACGTCTGGTTACTCCAGTCTACATAGTATTTATTGCGTATGCTCTCCAGATAAGAATATTATGCGTCACCGTCTAGCCTGGTTCTTCAGCCCCGTGTTAAAATGGGACTAAAACTCATTATGGTACACGATTCGTGTATCATTGGGTTTTTTTATATTTTGTCTTAAATATTGGATATCAGAAGCCCATCTTTTCTCGGTAAGATCACAACGTCAATGTAGATATAAATTGACAAATAATTCGTGTTTTCATTGTCGAGAATTTTGGATGAGATTGAGTTAGAGACTTAGCTACTTTAATATTTAAATCTGACCCCAATACCCAGGTTGTAGACGATACAGCGGCTTGATTTTTTTTTATCTAATTTTGAGGAAACTTAAAATATATATTTACAATCCAAAGATCTGGGTTCCTGTCGATATTGGCGCGCATTGGATCGTAAATTTCTGGATTATGACACACTGATTGTACGAATTATCACGTCTTTAGCTTATGGGCCCTGAAGAGTTCAAAATTTGTATCTTATTTTCAAAAATGTTCAAATATATCACCGTTACACCATAATTATTTCCTCAAAATCAGACCAAAACTTCCCCGACAAATAGCCCCACACCCTTTACGAAAATAGTATAATAAAAGCATGTAATACCCAGGTTGTGGAACATCTAGAGTTCACAATTATATTCTCTATTTAGATGAAACTTTAATAGAGTATCACTAGTTCTTAGTCCAGTCAATTTACGACAACGTTTTTTTGATGGTTGTTGGTAGTGTTGGGTGTACTGAATGACATCCGAAAAGTTTCCGGAAAGTACCTAATTTTGAGATTAATTGTCAGGTCTAATAGTACATCAGTCAATTTATAAAAAAGGGGGGCCAACCCCCAAACAATTGCAAGAAAAGGTTTTTGGATGGTTTCTGGTAGAGTTCAGTGTACTCAGTCCTACCCTAATAGTTTACCAAAATCGGAATACCAGGAAGTTGCAAATTTTCAGGGTAAATGCTAAATTCTTAAAATTATTTTCCTGTAAAGGGGAAACTTCAGACAAGCATAAAGTAGTCAATTTTTACGTGAAACAAATGAAATTGGCAATTAGCCTCAGGGTGTCAGGACGAATCTTTCATATGAAATGGTTTTCATATGCCCCTTTGTGCCATTTTCAGGGGCAGCCCTACCCTAGAAACATATGACCGAGAATATGAATATGCGTAACCCTGCACTGTTGCGTCATAAAATAGCAAATTTGCTAAGTCTCTCATTTGTAGATGTATCTAGTGGTGGTAACTGGTCTCTTAAACCATTTTCAGATGTATTCCTACCCCACAACCTACGACCGAAACGTCACAAACTGTGACCAAAATCCCAAATTTACGAATAGGCAAAACTCTGCACTGTTTCGTTATAATATAGTAAATTTGGTATATTTCATTTGAAGATATGCTCAGTGGTGTTAACTGGTTCCTTATATACCATTTTCGGGGTACTTCATCGCGTACTGGCATATGTTGTATGTAGATGTCTTGGGGGGGGGGGGGTCACCCATACCCTCTTAAAATGCTGTAGTGGAAAATAAGTAAAGCAAGATAAGCAAATAGATGCGCAAGGAATCATTCACAAATTTGCTCTACATAGAACGAAGAACGCTGCCATCTAAATGATTTCCAAGACACATGGGGTTGCTTTTCATTAAATGTGCTACTTTTGCTCAAATACACCATGATATCCGATTGCTTTATGTAATGAATTTAAGATAAGAGGGGTTGAAATGTTGTGCAGGCACCTGTAGACGCTTATGTCGATATGGTAAAGGTAGCTATTGCTATTAAAGTTGTAGATTTGCAGTCCATGAAATTGATTGGAGAGGAGACATCTTATTATACTGCAGGAGCAAATACTAACTTTCATACAAAAAGATTATACATGTATTTTCGTTCAGACGAAAAGAGTATGGTATAGTTTGTCTCCAGTTTCCATGGCATTGGCCAAAAATGTTGTTCCAAAACCTTATTAAATTAGATCATGTAACAATAACAGAATGTGCAATATAGACCGTTTATTTCGTACTACTACGTCATGTCTTTCTGTGGTCGCCATCTTATTGTTGGGAGTGATAATACTGCGCTACAAGCAAGGAACTGTGTTCATGAACTATCATGATAGTATTTCCAGGGCAGTTTACAATAGTTAAAGGATGACAACAACATAAAGACAAGACATGACAGTATACCATAAACTGTCCATGTTGCGTCATTGTAATGTCAGGTGTAATTTTTATGGTCTAAAGACACTTCAGTGTCATGTTCTAGTAACCTGTATACAGATTTATCAGGAATAAAACCAAAAGTTTAAATGTTTTAGTACGCAGATGTGCCGGTCGTCATACTATGACATTATATGGCTATATGACGTCATATTACTTGAAATGGGGTCATTAGACATTTTTATGTCATATTCTTATATGTTCATTATACGTAATGGCTTCTTAGTTTTACACCAACCATTTAGGATTTTCTTGAACATGGAGTAATGTCGGCCATCTTGGATTTTACCAATTTTTACCACCTAAATAAACGCAAAAAATGCATTAAAACCTTTTCTTGCAGTTTGTTGGTGGTAAAATCATAAATTGAGTGGACTATCTTGGGTGAGTTCAATTTTCCTGTGCATCTACCTCTGCCTTTTACATGAATGAAGTTTGTGGACCTTTCACGATCAAATTTAAACTGTGTGGTAGCATCAGACCTTACATTCTACAGCTATAGCCCCGCTTTTCACGCCAAATTCGAAATATATACGGATTTTATAGGCCCTCCGAGGGAGGCGGGTACCATTGTTGTCCCATTCTGTTGAAACTGAAATATGTTAAGGATCAAACGATCTTGAATTTGAGGAAAAGCCCTATTGATTTTACCTCTTCCCCATCCATTTCTTGCAAAACGTGGGCATATCTTGCTTGGCAACCGCTTGTTTCAACTGGTCATAACTGATAGCAGCGAATTATTTGATGGACAATTACCTTAGATGTCATAGATATAACAGACGTGGGATGGACTTGTAATAAACATCGGCTGTTCATTTATCTAATCGCGATCCTCACAACTGTAGTTCTCTTAACCCATAGATCGGTATATAGAACAGTATTTTCTTCTTCTGGAAGTCTGCGCTCTAGAAGTCTCACTTACTCACTTCCATGTTAAATTAAGCCCCTTGTTTTTTCACTGAATAGTTACGTGGGTGTGATAGAGAGAGAGAGAGGAATGGGGTTTAACGTCTACTCGACACAGACTAGGTTATTTTGAGACTAACATATGGTTTCATTTTTCAATAATTCGCTTGCGCGTAGGAGTCTTTAGCAGTGGGAGGAAACCGGAGTGCCCGGAGGAAACCCACGAGGTTGAGAAGGCGCCCCTATCTCCATGCCACATACGCTCACACCAGGGCTCGAAACCACAGCCGCAAGCCAGAGGTGACCGGTCAGCTAGAGGTCGAAGCGCGGCACTCTAGACCACTAGCCCCCCCCCCCCCACGTGGGTGTAATAACCTGGAGAAAAGAGTACTTATAGTTATCCCCACCCCCTTACTCCACCGGGCCTGTTATTGATGAGAAGCGAATACTTCAGTGGTACAATAACTTGAAAATACTGTCATTTCATGTGCAAATGCAGATCAAACCTTGGTAAGAAAATCTCAAAATCGCCTTGACAAATTTCAAAGGTCAGATGAGAAAAGGTAATTATTGAATGACACAGCAATCTATCATGCTCCGCGAAGGATGACACACTGATACCATTTATGCTACCCGAGACCTAAACAGAAATTGATGAATGTAGACGATATATCATTTCCTAATATTTTATTAAAATTGAATTTTGTAACATTTTCTAGACCAAGTAAAATTTTGAAATTATAAAAATATTACACAATGCCATATTATAGACAATTCTAGCAATTGAAAAACAAAAATTAACACTACGTTTTAATGGTTGTTTTTATTTATGATTTGGTGATCATATTTGTAGTCTCTAACATCTGTTTATGCACATTTTTGTTCTGGTCTATAAACATAACTACAGTTCAAATAATGGTACACCAAGACTGCTCCTCCTTCGGCTTCTTAACTTCCTCCTTCTTCTTTTTAGCGTCGTTCTCTTGCCCCGGCTTTGGCTTCGGCTTAAAATGCAAACGTACGAGACAATTAAACATTTCGATTCAGTAATAATTAGTGGCGAATAATTGAATTTATTTGAAATCCGTTATCCAAATAGCAAATAATTAAAGATGCCTTCTGGCGTAAAAACTTTATGATTTGATGATATATTTGGAATAAATATAAATATAAAGTTTACTTTAAACATACATGATGCAAGAGCTAAATCTTCTTTTTGCAGGTCTTTCTCCAGGCCTGAAATGTCATCTAAATTATTAATTAGACATTTATTAACTTATCCAGACCATAATCAACACTCGATGGCATCGCTAGCCTGTGATCTTTAGTGGATTATGACCCGATTTACTGCATAACTTTCCTTCACGATTTAATTATTGATTGGATAATCGAGACTATGCTTTTTATAGTACCGACTTTAGTAATGATGATCGATGCTAGGCGGAAAATTCAATCGCTTAATTCTCGGTTCATAGTAGATCAATTTGACTGATATTTTCCTTTACTTTGTTTAGTTTTATAGTGAGAAATGCCAACTCGTTATCTCATCTCCCATAATGTATCTTTAAATAATACTTTCTGTATAATATTTGCTTTGGTGTTGTCCACGACGGGTTGGAGGTGGGGATGGGGATGACAGAATGGTTAACGCGCGAGCATTGGATCAAAGGGTTTGCTATTTAGTCAATTGCCGTGATATGCTATTTAGTCAATTGCCGTGATTTGGATTTCCGGCTTTTACGTGACAAGGAATATAGTCGCTTGTCCAACTTCATGACACTATAAACCGTAGATTGCCTCGTTCAGCATTTCTGTCCAAACGAGGTAAAACAAATGCCTCGTTGTCTGGAGTTCCAAAACGAGGTTGTTTTTTTTTAAGTTACCCTGTTTTTGGAACGAGGTATTTTGTTCAGAACGAGGCGTGGTAAAAATGCCTCGTTTACTAAACGAATTTGTAAAAATTAAAATTTATGTTATTTAATACGAAAATAAAACCAGTCCAAACTATGATATTATAATCAGAGAAATAGACAAGACAAGAATACACGCCATAGATGTAGGTGTAAAGCAACATCAGCTACCTTGATTGATTTATTGGCCCAATCAGTTATAGGTGTTAAGAAACAACTGTGGTGTTGTGACAATTTATTGGGGCCAATAAATTAATCAGGGTAGCTATGTGTCTGCAATAGTTTTACATCTAACTGATATCGCAGACAACAAATTAGTGTTTATCTGGTCTAAATACTACAAATAATCCATTCTTATAAATCAAAAAAGCATATAATTTCATTTCTTATTTCCAATACGCCAGTTTATTATTTATATTTATTGTAAAAAAAATAACTTGACTATAGGTGTTAAGAAATAGCTGTGCTTTATTTCCCATTTAATTGACAATTGGTATAAGCCAACAAATTCATCGCTGCGCGTTTATGTAATTTTGCTCCAATAATATTTCATTTCTTATTTCCAATATGCCAGTTTATTATTTATATTTATTGTAAAAAAAATAACTTGACTATAGGTGTTAAGAAACAGCTGTGCTTTATTTCCCATTTAATTGACAATTGGTGTAAGCCAACAAATTCATCGCTGCGCGTTTATGTAATTTTGCTCCAATAATATTTTGTGCAATGTTATGGGGTTTCAACAGAAACAGTCAATGCTATAGTCAAGTTATTTTTATACAATAAATATAAATAATAAACTGGCGTATTGGAAATAAGAAATGAAATAACTTGACTATATGTGTTAAGAAACAACTGTACTTTATTTCCCATTTAATTGACAATTGGTATAAGCCAACAAATTCGTCGCTGCGCGTTTATGTTACTTTGCTCCAATAATATTTTGTGCAATGTTATGGGGTTTCAACAGAAACAGTCAATGCTATAGTCAAGTTATTTTGTTACAATCAATATAAATAATAAACTGGCGTATTGGAAATAAGGAATGAAATTATATGCTTTTTTGATTGATAAGAATGGATTATTTGTTGTATTTAGACCAGATAAACACTAATTTGTTGTCTGCGATATCAGTTAGGTGTAGGTGTAAAACTATTGCAGACACATAGCTACCTTGATTAATTTATTGGCCCCAATAAATTGTCACAACACCACAGTTGTTTCTTAACACCTATAACTGATTGGGCCAATAAATCAATCAAGGTAGCTGATGTTGCTTTACACCTACATCTATGGCGTGTATTCTTGTCTTGTCGATTTCTCTGAATATAATATCATAGTTTGGACTGGTTTTATTTTCGTATTAAATAACATAAATTTTAATTTTTACAAATTCGCTGATAGGAAATACTGCTAATAACTATCTTGAAAAAAAACATGTTTAGTAAACGAGGCATTTTTACCAAGCCTCGTTCTGAACAAAATACCTCGTTCCAAAAACAGGGCAATTTAAAAAACCTCGTTTTGGAACTCCAGACAACGAGGCATTTGTTTTACCTAGTTTGGACAGAAATGCCGAACGAGGCAATCTGCGGTTTATAGTGTGAGGGGGGATGGGATGGCCTAGTGGTCTAGAGTGCCGCGCTTCGAACTCTAGCTGGCCGGTCACCTCTGGCTTGCGGCTGTGGTTTCGAGCCCTGGTGTGAGCGTATGTGGCATGGAGATAGGGGCGCCTTCTCAACCTCGTGGGTTTCCTCCGGGCACTCCGGTTTCCTCCCACTGCTAAAGACCCCTACGCGCAAGCGAATTATTGAAATAAAATTAAACCATATGTTAGTCCCGAAATGACCTAGTTTGTGGTGAGTGGACGTTAAACCCCATTTCTCTCTCTCTCCAACTTCATGAGTTTTCACCGGGTCCTCTGGTTCCCGACCATACATACGCAAGCGAATTATTGAAATAAGATTGAACCATATTATCTTAGTCCCGAAATGACCTAGTTTCTGTCGAGTGGAAGTTAAACCCTATTTCTCCCTCTCTCTGTTATTTACGAAATCTTTCCAGACGCCTCACTTTAATATAGATTTTTAGAAGAAATTTACATGACCGCACCCAATTCAATTTCTAAATTTGATCAACTAAACAATCATTTTGAGACAATATTCATGTTGGAATACCCGATATACTTCAAGTCTTTTCAACATATCACTTAAATATACAATCCATTAAATGTGCAATCCTGACATTTAATAATCGATAGACATACATACAATAATATGTCAGTGGATATTACTGCACTGCTTAATCCCCCTGGGAATCACGCGGCTAAGTGGGTAAGACCGCTAGTCTGGAGGTCGGGTGTTCGATCCCTGCATTGGCCGCAGCCCAGTTTAGGAGCAAAACAGTAGGACGTTAAACCCCATTTTATTTCATTTCCTTAATTCCCACTAAAGTGTATGTGTCCAAATTGATCACTTGACATTTAAGGAAGCAGATGACATTCTTCACTATAAAAGTTTGAATATAAATAATAAATACATGTAATAAGAAAAGAATATGTTGATAATTTTAATAAAATTAATGAAGTTTTAAATGTGTGTAGTTTTGATTAGCGTAGTCTCGATTTTCATTGTTATCATTGTTACAAAGTCTCGATAATCCATTTTTGAATTATATTATTAAATGGCGATCATGTTTCATTCCATAAATATTCGCGACCCCCGATGGTCTAGAGGGATGATTATGGATTTTGCATGTGAATAAATGTCTAATAAATAACTTATATAACATTTGAGGTCCAAAGAAAGAAGCATAGTTGTGGCAGAATTAGCAATTACGTAAAGCATCTTTAATTTAGTAAGCAAAGCCGAAATATCAAGATTAGATATTCTTCCGACTTGAATTAAATAGGATTAAAATGGGACCAGTCAGTGTAGGGCTGCCCTGTGTCGACCATATCCCCCTTGCCGGACATTGGCAGATTTTCAGTTAATCATATTTCTTTTATATTTTACCATTGCGTTATAAAGACAAGATAGTAAGCCTTGCCGAAACGTCGCTCAGTAATAAATGGTAATTGTATTCCATAGATCGTATTCATTAACCCAGATGTTGCAGCAAAGTTGGACGTTGAACCCAAAACCATTTCAGTTATTGTATGTACATTTACTAGCGATTCCAAACACCCCGTGTATTTTTGCCGAGACGCAAGAATTTTTTTTATTAGACCGGCCCAATTCCTATAGAACAAATGTCAAATAAAATTACCGAAAGTGTGTAATAAATATTGGAAAAAAACGTTATCATAAATTGCCACAAAACAACGAAAAAGTTTCAAGAATGGATGGGGCATATTTTCCCTGTGCTTTCAAGCTGTAAATATGAAATTCTTACAGTCCTATCGGCAGCTGAAGTGACAATCCCATTTCATAATAGGATTGTTTTTTGAAGCCGTTATATTACGAGCAGGTCAAAGTCAACGTTTGATAATTGTGTATACACTTTGAGATTGTCATTAAAATTTAAATAAATAAATAAAATGACTTACATTTAATGGATAGTCCGGTTTAGGGTTGTTTACCATCTTGTAAGTTGATGATTACTGACTTGATGTTGTGAATTATAAGTCTGCACATCTATTGGTAAGTAATTATAATCTGTTCGTATTTATAGGAAAATTTGTAAAATGCCCAATAAAGCACATTTTTTAAGCGTCTTATTCATTGAACAGTTGGGTATTTTCATTGGTTGAAACCTACTGCGAAACATTATGGATTTCAAGCACAGCTGTGAGGGTGCACGTCAAATTGAACATTTTTTGAACATTGTGTTTCTCATAACTAAATGAATAATATTGTTAAATATATATATCACGTTTTTGTTACTTGGGATTTCTTTTGGTATTCCCAACATATTCTATGGAATGAACTGCAAAATTTTGGATTTATTGTGCGCATGATTTAAACTACTGTTCGGAAATTTTTATTGGTATTCCCATTTAGGAAAAATATTTGTAGTTATCCCCAAAAATTCTTAGAAACGAATCATATTCTTGCCACGTTGATAAAGTTCAGACTGATTGATGACGTTATATTATTACATCATCTTACGCCACACGAGTGTCTAAGAGCCTGAAGGTCGTGGGTTCGCTGCTGACGTTGGCCGAGAAAATTCATCGGTATTTTCCGGCGTGGTTTCCATTTGTCAGTGGCACAGGACGGATGGTCTGACAAGGACGATAAACCAAGGTCCCATGTACAGATTGACGTACACGTAAAAGACCCCTTGGTAGTTAGATATACGAGTACTACATTAATAACCTATAGATTTTCGTCCATAGCACATTTTGCTGTTCAGGTATGAATTCGGGGATAACCCTTAGGTTAATGTATTACACCCAACACATTACTAACCAAATGTAGTCGCCATTTTGAATATAGAGGTCATATTGAAATCTTTTTGATCGGAACATATTTTATGTTTGCATCTGAATTAACCGACCCCGAAAACCATACATGTCAAATATTACACACCTATATAAGGGACTTCGTGGTTTACCCGCCAAAATGAAACCCATTTTAAATTAGCTGTCACTCTTGGGAGGGTTACCCAAAGCGCTTCGGATTCAGCGAGTCGATTTCTTGTAGAAACCACCGTCTCCAAGGATGTCAGGATGGTCTATATTTCCAGGTTTTTCGAGCTACTGCGAACTTAAATGTAAACTGGTTACCTGTATCTCACTGACATGGTTCAATAAACATGAGATGACCCCGAACAAATTAATCTGGGATGTTACTATTGAAGATAATGTACTTTTCAATACAAGGTTTCTTATTATTTAAAACCAAAGACAGCATTACTTTATTAGTAGACGTTATGTAGAAGTAGAAAATGCATTTGTTAGTTATGTGAATCCCTCAAACGCATACATTGTATATAGTTGAAGATAATATATGCTATGCAAGATTTAGAAAAAGAACTGGCCGTTCTTGCTATATTTGTTCCAAAATAGTTAATGCAAGATTAATATACTAAACATTTCATTCAAATTACTTTATTTTGAGCGAAGTTTTCACTGTTTATAATTTTGACAAGATATGGAGTAGGTTGTTTATTATCGTAACAACGGTACTTGTTAATCGATTCACCAATCATAAAATTAAATCATAAAATGGCCATTATCAATCAGTCGTTGGTCAATCCCTCACATCAATCAGAACGCGGGTTACGTAACAACTAATCAAGATCCTGGTGTAAGTAATCGAAATTTGAACTATAAAAAACGAAACGAAATAACAAATCTATATAAATCAACGGTTCTTGTTCAGTTGGAGAAAAAAATGAAGGAGCCTTTTGACGTCATTTACGAGGGATTCCCCAAAATTTTCGTCTGTTTTCAGAAAATATGGAAATATTGCCCCCCACCCCCCTCCCCCCACCAACTCCAGCACCGAAAAGATAAATAGTCATTACGCTAGTCGAAGCGAAACTAATAAATTAGTGGTAGCATAACCTTAAATCATTTCACGTGCAAATACCAAACTTGATTTAAACATATAATTAAAGAACGGCACAATGAAATGGGCAAAAGAAGACAATATATCATTTTCTAATATTTTATTAAAATAGAGCTTTGTGACATTTTCTAGATCTGGTGAAAATTTGAAATTATAAATATATTTAAACTGACACAGTTATATGGGACAACAACCACAACGTTTCGATAAGTAAGTTAACATCATTAGCAAGCAAAGTGACATGTAGTAAACTGGGAGGTCTATATAAATATGTGTACGTGGTGAACTACTAGAGAAGCCATATTATAGTTAAAGTATGATTCGAAGAGTTCACAAATTTAACAAATATAATTTAACAACAAAGAACTTATGTACCTTATCATGACTAGGGGCGTGGTGATAGTGAGTTTGCGGGTACAGACACTCATGTGCCAGTGATTTTTTTTTTTTCGTAGAGTTTTTTGTGTTTTATGTTTCAAATATCTTTCTATTTAGATATATCTATCGTACACTTTACTCAAGTAAATAGAATAAATAGTTAAATGAGATCATTTCTCATTATTTACTTTATCTTTTTGCTAAGCAAATTCAAGGATGGGGTGGGTGTGTTGGGCGAAACGACACATGGAATTACCCTTTGAAATATTCTCGGATATATTAGAATTGGAAGTTCAAATTTACCACTCGGGACCGCCCGTACTCATAGACCTTTGTTGACCCCCACTACGCCCCTGATGATGGCAATATATAGATTAACACGAACCGTTAATTATGTTTACACAGTGAAAACAAGGATATTTAACAAGTAACAACACTTATTGACAAAAATATAAAGGAACATATCAACTATAGCGTGTAACATCATGGGAAACATAGCATTGCATTAAAGTACATATAACAGTAATAGCGCCCCTGGTTGTTGAAAGTCCAGGAAAAGAGGGCTGGTGGGAATAAGAATTAAATCAGTGTAATTACTGTCTATGAAATTCAAAATTATTTTTGATAACTTCAGCATATTTCCTAGGAATAAACAGTCCTAAATCTTTATTTAATTCTTGTGAAAATCATTTGCTGTTTATATTAATACTTATTGTGTTGTTTGTAGCCAGAATTTCTACATTGTCCCAATCCATTTTGTGTCGCAGATGGTCATTCGAATGTTTTGTTATGGCCGATGTGTTGGTTGGGGCTCTTGACTTTTATTCTGCAGTTCTCCTTTCTGCTGGACTTTGGTTTCACCGATACATATATTTTCACTTGAACAGTTAATTTTGTAGATGGCCACTTTTGGGTGTGCGGGAATTGTTATTTACTGTTTTCCATTGTTTTTTTTAGATATCTTTTATTGAAAGAGGTGTCAATGTTTGGTTTCTTTAATAATCGACTGTCCTGGTAGGTGAGATTTCCATAGAAAGGTAGGGTGATTCTGTCTCTATTGGTTACTTTTGTTGTTATTGGATTTGGCCTCAATCTGTCGATTGACTGGTTGGGTGGTAATGATTTAGATTGCCGAAAACGTGTCGTAATTAGTCAAATTCCTCATGCAGATATTCTGGTTCACATAATTATGTTTATGGCTCTGCACACTTGTCAATGTACTGGTCTGTGTGTGTTGGTTAACGGTAACTCTTGGTTTTCAGGTTGCTGTTTTGTTTGAACATCTAGTAATGGTAGGGTTTCTCATGTTTCTGTCTCTATTGTGTCTCATATATCTGTGTCATTTTGGTTTGTTTCCAATCGGATATTTATAGACAATTCAACAATTTGTAGCAACTTATTCAAATTGACAAAAACATAACAGAAACACTGCTTAAAAACTGTTTTGATGAATGGTTTTATATCTATATATTTTGTTATACGATCGCATATTTTAGTTTCTGGCACCTGTTTATGTATATACTGGATTCAGCCACATATTTTAGCTCTGGTCTATGAAGAAAAGTGCAGTTCATAAAATGATACATCTACGCGGCGGCGGCGGCGGCGGCGGCGGCGGCGGTGGTGTCGCCGCCTTTCTCCGGCTCCTCTCTGCTTCCTCCCTCTCTTGTTTCCTTTTTCTCTCTTCCGGCTTAAAAAAGACAAACGTATGAGACAATTAAAACAGCGAATAATTTGATTATTTTGAAATCAGTTTTCCAAAAGCCTCATCACGTATAAAACTTATGAGCTGATCGTATATGTGGACAAAAATATATTCAAACTAATTTATCTATCAAAAACTTGCTTCAAATAATACCTTCTGCTTTTATCAACTATGCCATCCTGATATTGGAATTAACTACCCTTTAAATGATTGCCGGGGATAAAGATTTATTTGGAAACAAATTGACGAATGCGTATATCTCATACTCCGCGCAGCGTTTCTTCAGGAATATGCGTATATCTACGCTATGCTGTTGTTCACGAAGTGTTTTAATCGCGTCATATATATTCAAGAAATTTCCCAAGCCATATCCAATTTCATTTCTAAATTTGATCAAGTATGCAACAAATTTGATACATTTTGGAATACCCGTTATATATTTTCCACACTCTTAAACAGACAATCGATAAAAAAAAATACAGACGTGACATTTAATAATAGATACAAACAATAATATGTCAGTGGTTTTTCCAGTACTGCTTAATACTTGACAGTTTGAAAATAGATAGTGAGAAATGAATACATGTCTATTGATTATTCTAGTAAATTTAATTTAATCTGTATTTATATTATAAATATTAAAATAGCATTATGCAAGAGCAAAATCTGATTTTTACAGGTCTTTCTTTAAGCCTGAGATGTTATCTAAATAATCAATTAGACATTAATTAACATATTCAGACCATGATAAACTCTTTATGTCAAGACTAGCCTTCGATGTTGGCAGATTAAAATCGTATATGCCGCTTAATGGCGATTGATAATTAAATCAATCAAGTGGATAATCGAGACTATGCTGTTTATATTAATGATTTGAGTAATGATGACCGAGGCTATGAATATTTCAAAAGCTTTTTTCTCGGCTATTAGTGAATCAATTTGACTGAAATTTTCAGCAAATTATCTTTACACTATCTAGTTTTTAACTATTGTAGTGAGAACTGCCATCTCTTTATCTTATCTCCCATAATGTAACTTTAATTGTAGATTTGTAAGCGTTCTTTTGGTGCAGTTTAGCCCTGACTTGCCACAAAACTCCATTGCATACATGCATTTCATTTTATTTCTGTATTCCATAGAATTGTGTTTGTTCTGTGTATTTCCAGTTCAAACGCCATTAAAACTTGGCGTTTTAATTACCCGATACTATAATATCGAAGTACACAATTTAGAAAATACCGACTAACACTGGCGCGCCTAGAGTTGTTTTCGTGGTACAAATGAAATTGTTTAAAGAATAATTGCCAAGGTCCGGCAGAAACAGACAATTGTGTATAATTGTGTATACACTTTGAGATGGTCATTAAGATCTGAATAAATAAATAAAATTACTTACATTTAATTCATATTCCGGTATAGGATTGTTTCCCATCTTGTAAAGTGCGGTTGATGATTACTGACTTGATGTTGTCAATGAGAAGTCCGCGCATCTACTGATAAGTAATATTTTTTAGTTCCTATTTATGGTTGGAATTGTAAAATTCCTAAAAAAAAAACCACCATTTTTGGCATCTTAGTCATTTATCAGGTAATACCTTCTGTAAAATTCCCAATAAAGTACTATATATTTAAGGCAACTTATTCATTGATCAGGTATTACGTTCTTTGTTTCCATTGGCGGGGAGCCACGCCGGCACAATGAGTAAAACGTTGGCTCACTGACTCGGAGATTCCGCGTCCAAAAATAATTTCATTTCATTTTATTTTTATTGGTTGGAACTTAATGTAAAAATAGCACTTGAACCTATAAATACATTATTGTTTTGTTTTCCCAAAGAGTTGAGGGGTGCGTTGGGACGGGCCAGAGGCAGAAGAGATGATGGTTTGTCCGAAATTACACGACCCACCCATACCACTTCCTAGTCAAAGGCCTTTTTATCGTTTTATTATTTGACGATATACAGTACAGAATAAGACAAAACACAACTGACATTTCAGCTGGCCTAATTAAAGGAGCTAAATCGCTAATATTTGAGACTTAGAAATTGCCACAAATGGGTAGCAACGCATATGATAATGTAATATGAATTATACAAACTGATTTACATTCAATCGTTTTCGTTTGTGTTAGAATTTCAAATCAGTTATGTTCGGCGAAAGACGACAGAAGTTTCAATCGAATGTTTATTTCGATTGTCTGTTTATTCGAGTCTACATGGCATTTATTGTGCATATTCTCCAGGTGAGCATAAATCTAGTCTCGTTCTTCAGGTCCTTCGTTAAAAGATGGGAACACATTATGGTACACGATACGTGTATCAATGGTAAAATGTTTATTTTGTCGTAAATATTGGATATCAAAAGCCCATTTTTTCCCGGTAAAATGACAACATCAGTGTTGTTCTCAATTGACAAAATATTCGTGTTTTTTGGATGATATTGAGTTAAAGACTTAGCTACTTTAACTTCATGGTGAAATGCAACAGAATAACTGCATTGTATCGGATATTGATGTATAAAAGACGACATTTTATTCGACCAGCTTCCGAAGAGAAAACGTACTAAAATGACCTCTGTAACTGCGATTGTATTTGTTTTGATAATGAACAGACACAGGGTATGATCGACTCTCGATTTCCAAACACGAACAAATTGGACACTTGAAGTAAGAGTAATCGTTTAATTCTCACATTACTGAAAGAAAAAGAGGGATTGAGGTTGTTTATTATTTATTTTGGTTGACTATCAGCCGACAATAATTTGACATCATTATTATTTAGTTCATATTTAGGAATTTTTCTAACTGTTTTAACAGAAAGTATGAAGGCAGTAACCCTGCTCCCCTGACTCATACACCCAAGATTTCAAGAAACCAGCCCTACCAATATTATGTTGCACAATTTCAAACAATTTCTTTTTTTTCTGGATATCAATCAGTTATTTTTGCCAGTTGTTGGGGTCAGTAAAACGACACTATAACTAAACATAAAGCTTACCATACAAAGTGAACGATATTGCTAAATTTGTTGATCATATTTCTGTTAACTATAACTAAAAATAAAGCTTACTATACAAAGTGAATGACATTGCTAAATTTGTTGATCGTGGAATTTTGTTTGGTATTCCCCAACATATTCTATGAATTGAAGTTTAAAATATATTAAAATGGGATTTGGCGTCGAACTTTTCTGCACCAGTGGGGAAAGAAAAGTCGGGATCGAAGTATACTTCCACCACATTGCAAATTTCAGGTTAACAATATGCAAGATTTAAATTACTGTTGAGCAATTCTTGTTGGTATTTCCATTTGTGAAAACTATTTTTGGTGATTCTCACATATTCTAAGAAACGAATTATACTCTTGCACAGCATTTATTACGTCACACAAGATTAGAGAATGTGATTGATTAATACGTTAATAAACTATACGTTTTCTTTCATCGTCTCTTCAAAGGTGTATGCCCGTCTTCCATTAGCCCAGGTTAGGTGCAAAAGAGTAAGACGTTAAACCCTATTTCATTTCATTTCTCTTCAAAGTCTAATTTGAAAACAATATTGTGATTCGTTTGGTAATAGCACATTTTGGTGTTTCGGCAACTCCAAAAACCATAGTTAATTATAAATTATGCAAGATTTAGATAAAGAGTTTATCGTTCTTGGTATAATAGTTCAAAAATTAATAATGCAAAATATTGGAAATTTCATTCAAATTACTTTATTATGAGCGAAGGTATCAATGTTTGTAGTTTTGACAAGATGTATGCATTGATCATTCAATAACCACCGTACTGACTTAGCTTCTATTCGCCATTTTAAATTAAATCATTAAATGACCGAACTGTTCTTATCTACTTAAAATTGGGGCCATCCGATGGCACTGGGGTTGGTTATGGTCTTGTCGTGTTAATAAATGTCTAATTAATAATTTATATCGGTCATATGGAAATCATTTTGATGGAAACATATTTTATGTTTATATCTGAATTAACTGACCCCGAAAACCTATATGTTAACATATTAAAGATCTATATAAGGGACGTTGTGATCTTTTCCCCATAAGCGGGTCACTTTCAGAAGGGATGCCAAAGCGCATTGGATTAAGTGGTCGAATTCTTACAGAAACTAGTAACAACAAAAGTTTCACGACAGCCATCTTAAATATTTAAATTTTCCCACAGGTGCTATGGTGGTATCATCCGGAATCTGAATATACACATATTGAAATTAATAATACATGTATAATCCACCAAAAACCATTAGGTGATTTATATTTCCATGTTTGTCGACCTCTGCGGACTTTAATGTAAAATTTTACCTATATCTCACTGACATGCTTCGTAAGACAAATTATTATTATGGTCACACCGCAAAACGTGGTCTAAATTTTTTTTACACGGTTCTGCCTTATACCTTCGTATCTGAAACATAACTCGTCACACAATATAACAGTAGAGTATTTTCAAGCAAGCAGGCCCCGAGTTCACAAAGCATTCTCAGACTTAAGTCAAGAATTTACTCAAAATTGTTCGCCTTATTGTAACTAAAATATAACCCTTTATACAAGTTTTGTTGTTTCCTGTATCAAATACCCTAATAAGAAACTATGTGCAAAGTTTTGTGTTTCTTGATCAAAGATATTTCTTATAAACAGTGATTGAATGTTGAGTAAATTCTCAACTTAAGTCTGAGAATGCTTCGTGAACTTGGGGCCAGGACTGTGGGGACGACAATCTATTAGCCCACATGGTGTGCGTGAATAACAAAACATGAATAAAAAAAAAATTAATAATTGGAAGTGTATTTTATTAATATAATCCAATTCAAATTTATTTTAACAGATGTATACAGTATATAATACAAACAAAGTATTGTAGCACAAATCTAGAATTTGACAACAGGCTGATTTATAATTCAATAATGATGCATATTTAATTAGATTAATAAAATGAACAAATTGATCTTTGCTATTACTATTGAATAGATAATATATATTTCAATACAAACATTCTTATATAATATTAAACTATATCTTAAACCAAGGATACAAAACACTTCAATTATTAATTAGTAGATTACGTTATAATAACTGTTAAACTAAAATAAAAATTTAAAAAAAAACGCATGTAATGGACATTTCTTTATTCGGGAGAGGTAAGCAGATTATATAATTGAACTGTTGCTCCAAAAATATATGGATTTCCATTTTCATTGGGCCATAATAAAGTATCGAACATAGACGTAGGTGTAACGTCATAGGCCAACCGAAAAAGTGTCAGTGGGGCATGGACCAGGTTTGGATTCGCGCTGGAATAACAAGATACTTGGATTCCATTCACCAGGAGCTCACCAGATTTTGTTATGGGTGCAAAGGCACCTTTTCCTTCTACCTTTTTAATGTTTGTGATCTGTTCGATATTTCTATGATGACCATCATGACAAACCACGTGATCCCCTATCTGCAAAAAGAATACACGGTTATGTTAAACTATCTCGGCGTTTATGATACGGCAATAGTATACTTTTGAAATCAATCAGCAGTCCTGGAGTGACCATGAGAGAGAGAGAGAGAGAGAGAGAGAGAGATCTTGCGATTTCAGGCGGACATGGTAACCGACTAGACCCCACTCCCCCCTGTTCATTGAGTTTTGGTCTAGAATATTTTTCTTCTTCTCTTCTACTTCTCCAAGGCAAGGGTTGGAAGTGAGAATTTGTCTAATTAGATGATATATCAGTGGACCTCGAGTAACACGGTATTGTCCTGTGATAAGGACACTGTGGTGGACAGCATAGTTCCAACTACTGGCCAAGAATAGTATAGTTTTTGTGGACAAAGCTTACTTAAAGGCAATACTTAGTCCTATGCAACGTTAGACATTTTACATTAAACTGACCTCCAACACAATTTTGCGATCGCATTGTCACATGGAGAATAATATCTAAGACCTGACATACAACTGCAACAACATTTCTAAACCAGATAAATTAATCTAAATGTATTCGAGTGAAGTTATTACCTTGACCTCTTTAGCCATTTTATAAGTCCTTGAAGAATTCGATTCGTCATCAGTAAATACCAGATGGTGGTTATTACTAATTGTTATGCTGCGTGTACCCGTTATTATCTCCAGGTAGTTCGGGCTAGACTGGTGGGGATCTTTATGAGAAAACCAGTATACTTTAGTATATCCCAACGTTCCATCTGGCTTCACTTCCTGAACTTCTTCACCAGCCTTTAGATGTTGAAGATACTTTCTTTCTCCATCTTTCGTTATCACCCAATCGTTGGATGTTAAACATGTTCTTCTGCGCTGAAAATTGAAAATAAATCAATGTTGCAAAAGATTCTCATTTGACTGGGGATTATTTCGATGGGATATGGAAAGGGGGGGGGGGGTCTAATAAGAATTGTAACATTCTTCCATAATTTATTTACCAGAGACCAAAGACTCAAGCATTTTAAACTTGAATTTATCTTCGCTTGGATTCCACCACTAATTCGGCACACCTCGGTAAAACGGCAGTCCGTTATCAAGTTACGTCACAACGTTGTCTGACGTCAAAATTGATTTTTTTTTTATTTTTACGTCATTCAAACCGATTTGCTGTTTTGCGAATTTTGAAGTTTACACAATAAAATAAGTTCTTTTAAAATCCCGAAAAAGAACATGTTACTTAAGAGATAAACACCTCCTGCTTCGCATTTAGAGGGGTGTTATTGTCCAATAGACATGTCCTGAGACCTCCTGTTTCGCATTTAGAGGGGTGTTATTGTCCAATAGACATGTCCTGAGATTTTACATTAGAACCCGCGACGCTAACACGTCTTGGGTCCTAATGATCTCAGGACATGTCTATTGGACAATAACACCCCTCTAAATGCGAAGCAGGAGGTGTTTATCTCTTAAATACAAGACATTACCTATGAATTCAAATTAAACGTAGAACTTCAAATGAATATCAAAAATCCGAGCGCAAACATCGCATGAACTTACTCTTAAAAATCACTTTGGACTACTTTGATACCAGAATCGATGTCTTAAAATAGCGCGGAATTGTTTTTATCAGATTATGCGGACGTCGGCTGATAATCTAAATGTATTTACTTGAATAACAATTGAATGAGGTCAAAAATAGAATGACTTCTTTTAAAAAATGAATAGATAAATGTATGCATTACCCATAATAGATAACACACTTTTCTCTATTATATTATCTTAAGATATTGCGTTGTTGACGAAATGAAGTAAGCAACATATTCCAGGGTTTTTGTGGTCACAGTTTATAGTGATCATGCTGGAATACCCGATATATCTTCCAACCGTATCATAATATCATTCAATAATATCGATTAACAAACAGACACTTCCGAAACCTACAGGAAAATAGTGATACGTTTATTGGCAAATAATTTTAGAAAGAAATACAATTATTCGGTTTACATCCAATAATACATTCTATGCAGTAGGTATCGCTTGTGATAAATTTCATAATCTACAAGGAGATATCGCTTTACATGAATTTGATTGATCAGTTAAAAAGGAACAGTGTAATTAATTGTCTAAAATAACAAAATACATTGCGAAAATCATGAAATAATGCCAAGAAATCGGCGCGGCTTCTTCTTTTATTAGTGTTTAAGGTCCGCTTCCACCGAGGGTGACATCCACAGACAAGTTGTCTCATATTTATTATCTTAGCGCCCGTACAGGGGAAAACGGGATACTCTGAGTGAACCAACAAGTTGAAAAGGCGCATCCTATCTCCAAGCCACATACGCTCACGCAAGATATGAATTTTGTACAAAGTTGAAAAGAATAAATGAAAATCTTAGTCTTGTGATGAGGGGCGGAGGTACATTACCTAAGAATATTATGCCATCTCATTGATTTTCGAAGATTAGGTAATAAATAAAAAATAAATACATAAATAACTTACATTTAGATCATAATTCGGTTTTTCATCATTACCCATCTTGTATGTATCATTTTTATACGCCCACATTTTTATGTGGACGTATATTGTCGTCGCCCCTGTCCGTCCGTCCGTCCGTCCGTCCGTCCGTCCGTCCACATTTTTTTGTGAACAGTCTACAGGTCACAATTTTTATCCGATTTCAATTAAACTTAAAATATAGGTTTATCACCATAAGATCTCGGTTACTTTCGATATTGGCATGCATCGGACTGTAACTTCATGGGTTATGGCCCCTGATTGTACGAAAAATCACGTTTTTTAGCTTGTGAACAGCGTAGAGGTCACAATTTTGAACCGATTTTGATGAAACTTGACATGTATGTTTATAACCCAAAGATCTTGGTTCCTTTCGATATTTGCACCCATTGGATCATAACTTCCTGAATTATGTCCCCGGATTGTCCAAAAAATCGCTTTTGTTAGCTTTTGGTCCCTCTGGAGGTCAAAATTATTATCCGATTTAAAAAAAAACGACTATATCACCGTTACATGGTAATGAAGAGAGAGTTTGAATTACGTGAAAATCGGACTAGAATTGACGGACAAAATGGCCGTCGTTTGTACACGAATAGTGTGAAAACATGTTATATCAAGGTTGTGGACCCTATAGACGTCACAATTTTGAACCGATTTTGATGAAACTTGACATGTATGTTTATAACCCAAAGATCTTGGTTCCTTTCGATATTTGTGCCCATCGGGTCATTACTTCCTGAATTATGTCCCCTGATTGTACGAAAAATCACCCTTTTTAGCTTGTGGTGCCTCTGGAGGTCACAATTATTATCTGATTTAAAAAAAAACCGTTTGATTATAAAAACCAAACAAATTCTAATGATTTTCTGATAATTCCTTAATATGCGACAAATCTTGTTGACTGCCCGGACGATTTTGCTGCTGTGTGGGCGTATGTTTCGTTGCCTGGCAACCTATTTTTAATATGATAGCTTCAGACTGTGAGATGATATTCTTGCGCACCTAATTGACAACATATTTTAATTTCCTCGTATTTATAGGGAATCATTTTTATACGCCCACATTTTCATGTGGACGTATATTGTCGTCGCCCCTGTTCGTCCGTCCGTCCGTCCCTAATTGTTTGTGAACAGTCTACAGGTCACAATTTTTATCCGATTTCAATGAAACTTAAAACATAGGTTTATCACCCTAAGATCTCGGTTCCTTTCGATATTGGCATGTATCGGACTGTAACTTCATGATTGTATGAAAAATCACGTTTTTTAGCTTGTGAACAGTGTAGAGGTCACAATTTTGAACCGATTTGGATGAAACTTGAAATGCATGTTTATAACCCAAAGATCTTGGTTCCTTTCGATATTTGCGCCAATCTGATCGTAACTTCCTGAATTATGGCCCCTGATTGTCCGAAAAATAGCCCTTTTTAGCTTGTGGTCCCTCTGGAGGTCAAAATTGTTATCCGATTTAAAAAAACCGTTTGATTATATCACCGTTCCATGGTTATGAAGGTTGAGTTCGAATTTCGTGAAAATCGGACCAAAATTGACGGACAAAATGGCCGCCATTTGTACGCGAATAGTGTGAAAATATGTTATATCAAGGTTGTGAACAGTGTAGAGGACACAATTTTGAACCAATTTTGATGAAACTTGACATGTATGTTTATAACCCAAAGATCTTGGTTCCTTTCGATATTTGCGCCAATCTGATCGTAACTTCCTGAATTATGGCCCCTGATTGTCCGAAAAATAGCTCTTTTTAGCTTGTGGTCCCTCTGGAGGTCAAAATTGTTATCCGATTTAAAAAACCGTTTGATTATATCACCGTTCCATGGTTATGAAGGTTGAGTTCGAATTTCGTGAAAATCGGACCAAAATTGACGGACAAAATGGCCGCCATTTGTACGCGAATAGTGTGAAAATATGTTATATCAAGGTTGTGAACAATCTGATCGTAACTTCCTGAATTATGGCCCCTGATTGTCCGAAAAATTGCCCTTTTAGCTTGTGATCCCTCTGGAGGTCAAAATTGTCATCCGATTTAAAAAAAACGTTTGATTATATCACCGTTGCATGGTTATGAAGGTTGAGTTCGAATTTCGTGAAAATCGGACCAAAATTGAC
This sequence comes from Patella depressa, assembly GCA_948474765.1. Taxonomy (NCBI): domain Eukaryota; kingdom Metazoa; phylum Mollusca; class Gastropoda; family Patellidae; genus Patella; species Patella depressa. The sequence continues at coordinate 56,968,744 of OX419719.1, forward strand.
GGACAAAATGGCAGTCGTTTGTACGCGAATAGTGTGAAAATATGTTATATCAAGGTTGTGGACCTTATAGAGGTCATAATTTTGAACCAATTTTGATGAAACTTGACATGTATGTTTATAACCCAAAGATCTTGGTTCCTTTCGATATTTGCGACCATCGGATCGTAACTTCCTGAATGATGGCCCCTGATTGTCCAAAAAATCGCCCTTTTTAGCTTGTGGTCCCTCTGGAGGTCAAAATTGTTATCCGATTTAAAAAAAAACGTTTGATTATATCACCATTCCATGGTTATGAAGGTTGAGTATGAATTTTGTGAAAATCGGACCAAAATTGACGGACAAAATGGCCGCCGTTTGTACGCGAATATTGTGAAAATATGTTATATAAATGTTGTGAACCTTATAGAGGTCACAATTTTGAACCGATTTTGATGAAACTTGACATGTATGTTTATAACCCAAAGATCTTGGTTCCTTTTGATATTTGCGACCATCGGATCGTAACTTCCTGAATGATGGCCCCTGATTGTCCAAAAAATCGCCCTTTTTAGCTTGAGGTCCCTCTGGAGGTCAAAATTGTTATCCGATTTAAAAAAAAAAAACGTTTGATTATATCACAATTCCATGGTTATGAAGGTTGAGTATGAATTTTGTGAAAATCGGACCAAAATTGACGGACAAAATGGCCGCCGTTTGTACGCGAATATTGTGAAAATATGTTATATAAAGGTTGTGGACCTTATAGAGGTCACAATTTTGAACCGATTTTGATGAAACTTGACATGTATGTTTATAACCCAAAGATCTTGGTTCCTTTCGATATTTGCGCCAATCGGATCGTAACTTCCTGAATTATGTCCCCGGATTGTCCGAAAAATCGCTTTTGTTCGCTTTTATTCCCTCTGGATGTCAAAATTATTATCCGATTTAAAAAAACGGTTGACTATATCACCGTTACATGGTAATGAAGAGAGAGTTTGAATTTCGTGAAAATCGGACTAGAATTGACGGACAAAATGGCCGCCGTTTGTACACGAATAGTGTTAAAATATGTTATATCAAGGTTGTGGACCCTATAGAGGTCACAATTTTGAATCGATTTTGATGAAACTTGACAGGTATGTTTATAACCCAAAGATCTTGGTTTCTTTCGATATTTGCGCCCATCGGGTCATTACTTCCTGAATTATGTCCCCTGATTGAACGAAAAATCACCCTTTTTAGCTTGTGGTGCCTCTGGAGGTCACAATTATTATCTGATTTAAAAAAAAACGTTTGATTATAAAAACCAAACAAATTCTAATGATTTTCTGATAATTCCTTAATATGCGACAACTCTTGTTGACTGCCCGGACGATTTTGCTGCTGTGTGGGCGTATGTTTCGTTGCCTGGCAACCTATTTTAAAATTTCTGGAAATCCCTGTAACTCATTGTGAGGTGTGTTTTGATACGTTTTGTGGTTCCATTGGCTGATAGTTAATGCAACGTCATTTTGTTTACAACGTGACAGGGATTAGATTATGCAATTATATGTACAGCTGAAGTAATCGGTTATTTTGCGACATGTTGTGGTCTGTAAAACGACACCTTAATTGAAATAAAGCTTGTGGTATCCATGTTTTAATCTCTGTGCTATACAAAGTGAATGAAATTGCTAAATTTGTTAAACTTATTTCTGTTACGTGAAATTGTATTTGGTATTCCCAACTTATTCTATTAGTAAGTGCAGGAGGACCGCACTACACGAAAACCAAAAACCTATAAGATTAACCTGCGGAAAATATCAAATCAAGTGAATGGACTGGGGTTTGACGACCTAGATTTCTGCGCCAACCTGTATACTTCCAATACGTTGCAAAAATTTGTACTTACGGTGTGCATGACTTAAAATAAACTTTTCTTGGTATTCGCATTTAAGAAAAATATTTTAGCGATCCACACATATATTACGGAACGAAAAATACTCTTGCTATGTTGATAAATTTCAGTTTGTTCGATGGCATGATTTTATTAAAGCAAATCTTTCGTCATGGTGTGCACTAGACATTGCCTTAAAGAAAAACAAAACATTTCAGCGATGCCCACATATTCTACGAAACGAAAAATACTCATGCCACGTTGATGAATTTCAGGTTCTCGATGACATTATCAAAGCACATCTCTTACGTCATGATGGTCACTTGTCATATGAAAAAAGGACCTGCTAAAATAATTGAATAAAAATGGGTTTATGGAGGAAATTGTTCCTGGATACAGACAGAGAGTGAGGGCTGGAGGTTCGTGACTGGGCCCCAACCGAACAACAATTTGAAAACATTACTGCAGATTACACGAATTCATCAAAAACGACGTTGTAAATTCAAAACTAAAAATGACCACCCAAACTATACGGGGAAACATTAAGTTATATTTATAGCGCGGTTTTCGTGAGTTTAAACACCGAGGCGTAAGCCGAGATGTTAGACCTGTTAACGAATGAACGGTGCTATAAATGGCTTGTAACACTGACACCTGCTCAACATGCTTGTTGTCAGGCCCGTAGCTATCCCAAATTTGTTGGGGGGGGGGGCAAAGGCTTCCGGGGGCGCCGATGGGGTTTCTCAGGTCGCCGATGTACCTACACCGCGAAAGTGTTATAGAGTGCTCTTCGTAGGCGTACGGGGGTTCGGGTTAGCCTAGTGGGAAAATTTGACGACCTCAAACGCGTTTTCTTGCTATTCCAGTCCCTTGGACAGAAGGTGGTCTGATATAGCCTAACTAAGATGTCCAAGTCGAATTTCAATCAATCGTTTATAGTCCACGTCCCTGGAATGAGGCACCCAAGAAATCATGCCGTTTTTGAAGCCCCATTAAACAAGTTGTGGGCGCCTACCAAATCTGATTCAGCATTATGTACTATTTGCGGCCCAACATTTTAAGGCGCCCCACCTTTCATGTCATTATGGGCGCCTCTGCAGGATAAGACACCCCACAGATCAATCCGTTTTGGGCGCCCAATATACATTCGTGGGCGCCTAACTAATCACAGTAGCATTATATCATGGGCGCCCCCCCCCACCCTGGATGGGGCACCCCATCGTTTGAATTTTGAAGATATCAAGCCGTTTTGGGCGCCCAATTCATTCATGGGCGCCTAACCATATTCCCAAGCATTATATTATGCGCATCCCTCTGGGATGAGACACCCCACAAAACATGCCGTTTGAATTTAGAAAATTATCATGTTGTTTTGAGCGCCCAACTCATTCGTGGGCGTATAACCAATCTCACTAGCATTATATTATAGGCGACCGTGATCTTGGCATTATGGGCGCCCATGACCTCGGCATTATGGGCGCCCCTTTTGACTAAGGCACCCCGCAAATCATGCCGTTTTGGGCGCCCCATTGATCTAGTCGTGGGCGCCCATTCGGTATTATGTATTATGTGCGACCCAACATTATAAGGCGTCCCACCAATCATGTCATTATGGGCGCCTCTCCAGGATAAGGCACCCCGCAAATCATGCCGTTTTGGGCGCCCCATTGATCTAGTCGTGGGCGCCCATTCGGTATTATGTATTATGTGCGACCCAACATTATAAGGCGTCCCACCAATCATGTCATTATGGGCGCCTCTCCAGGATAAGGCACCCCACAGATCAAGCCGTTTGGGCGCCCTTCTGCTGTGGTGTTAATCGTGTGGATCATTATGAGGCGCCTCACCATTTGGCGAGGCGACCATAAAACCAAGTGGCATTGGTTGGGCGCCAATATCTTCATGGGCGCTAAACCAATGTCACTCGACTTTATGTGGGGCCCATATTATTATGGAGACGTTGGCCGTTGGTCTCGTACTGCGTCATTTGGCGCCCATTGAGGGAGCCGATTTTTCGCCAATGAATAAAGGGCGCGAGGTGCCCATAAAACCAAGTGGCATTGGTTGGGCGCTAATATCTTCATGGGCGCCAAACCAATGTCACTCGACTTTGTGTGGCGCCCATACTATTATGGAGACGTTGGCCGTTGGTCTCGTACTGCGTCATTTGGCGCCCATTGAGGGAGCCGATTTTTCGCCAATGGATAAAGGGCGCCGATGCCTATGGGGGAGAAATTTTGCCCCCCTTGCCCCCACCCCCCGCTAGCTACGGGCCTGGTTGTTATTGCACAGAAAACCCACCCCACTTCTCTATATGATTTCTACTAAAATTAGCGTACGCCAGCACAGTTACGCTCCAGTTAGTCTAGCGGAGGTAAAACAATCTGCTTCTTCAACGAAAAGAACAAAGGAAGATTTGCCGTCCTTGTTACAACTTCTTTTGGGGCCCCTGATCCTACTATACTTGGCGTTATGCTGTCCGTTGAGGTGGTCTAGTAAGGCGTGGGATCGCCTCAATTATTTAGCATAACGAAATTGTACCGGGTACCAAGGGGCGGGTGTGGTTGGTGATGAACTGTGGACTTAATGTTTACTTGAAAGGAACGAGTATTTAAAATAGGTTTGCATTTAATAGGGGTGGGCAGATAACAGCAGAATCGTGCATATGATACAAACATCAAATTTGGCACAATTGTTCTCCATGGGATACTAATTAAATATGTCTGATTGGCCAATTGAAAATCCAAGATGGCCACCAAAACGGCCACCCGAAGTTGATATTTTGCTTAGAAATAGTTGTAGTTGTCCAAGTCGCGTGGTCTGAGCTATATTTTGCAGTTCAAAATGCACTCGGAGACATATTTTCACAGGAAAACTACTATTGTCCGTCTTTCTTCATACGGGAATCACGAGGCTAAATGGGTAAGGCGTGGTTTCCACTTGTCAGTGATGCAGATCGGAGGATCTGCCAAGGACAGCTTTCTAGTCGTTCGGATGAGACGAAAAACCGAGGTCCCGTGTACAGATTGGCGTACAGTACAGTACAGTACTCTATAAGTAAGTATCTCATATGCTGCCTAATCAACCCCAGATCAGTTATTGTGTGACTCATCGTAAATTTTAAACGGAATTTCTCGATTAAGAACAAACAAGTTAACTTTGGTTATTATAAACTTACCCGTGTGTTTGAATATGGAAGCTAGTTACACCACGCTTCGGAAGAGATATCATTTCGTATAGGGGTGACAGCAAAGGAAAGTGGAACGCTATTTGGCACTTTTACGACAATTCAAGTATGGTTTAAGCGCGTCTCGGACCGGCAATGAGGTTGAACGTTCGCACACATAACAACCCGCATTTTATTTATTTTGTTACCGTCTTAATTATTTGATTAGCGACTCGGATAGAAAATTTTCTTTTTAACACGCATGCAGAAAAATAACTAAATATTACCCATCTTTAATATGATATGATAAAAGATCCCTTGGCAGTTGGGATTCGATATAAGAGTAGGTCGTAGCGCCGCTGCCCGGGCAAAATTTTCCCTCATAGCACACTGTATGGCGTATGCCCGTCTTCCATTGGCCCAGGTTAGGTTTCTTCATACGCTGAGACATATCTTTCTAACTTGGCATGTTTATTCATGAGTTTCACATGTTTGCATTTCTTTCTAATGTAATGGGTGTATGATGTGTAGTTTTAGAGGTAGTACCTTTGTTTCAGCAGTAAGCCACATCCATTGGATGGACTACTGACACTGGTACTCGACACTGGCCCAACTCTCATCTATGGCTCCCAAGTAAATCGCCTTGGCTGGTGTGCTAAACCAGATGAGGGTAGTACACAGACGGTCTATGTGTGTGATGGAGTACATTTGCCCGAAAATTCCAAGTGCACATGATGATGGTCTTGAACTTCTCAGGAGTGATTGTCGGGTACTATCAAGACACATTGGTTACCAATCTGTTTCACAGAGAATTACTTACGAATTATCTCTGTCACACATGACTGTCTACAACATGTGCATTGACTTCACGTGCCGTCAGTCATTGGCTAAACGGCTCGTGCATTGTTTACATAACACCTAACTGCTTCGGGCAAAATGGTGCGTTTTACTCATTTTAATACCCATTTACACTAAATAGGAAATATTTTTTAATTACAAATGCTTCAAACCTGTTTATTTATTTTTCTTATAATTCAAAAAAATGTTTGAGAATTTAATTTGTCGGAGTAAAAAAGTTAATATGCCGTACTCATTAAGCCTCGTCGATGTCATGCTTATCAGTGATTGTAGCGGCAAAGCGAATATTCACTGCGGGATCAGTTTGATTGGTTACTTCACTGCTGTTAAACCCAGCATGTGGTTCGGTGTCATCTAAGTAGGCAATACAGTATGTTGGCATCATACTGTGCAGCAACCAACTAGTATCTCATATGCTGCCTAATCAACCCCAGATCAGTTATTGTGTGACTCATCGTAAATTTTAAACGGAATTTCTCTATTAAGAACAAACAAGTTAACTTTGGTTATTATAAACTTACCTGTGTGTTTGAATATGGAAGCTAGTTACACCACGCTTCGGAAGAGATATCATTTCGTATAGGTGTGACAGCAAAGGAAAGTGGAACGCTATTTGGCACTTTTACGACAATTCAAGTATGGTTTAAGCGCGTCTCGGACCGGCAATGAGGTTGAACGTTCGCACACATAACAACCCGCATTTTATTTATTTTGTTACCGTCTTAATTATTTGATTAGCGACTCGGATAGAAAATTTTCTTTTTAACACGCATGCAGAAAAATAACTAAATATTACCCATCTTTAATATGATATGATAATATTATTTAACATAACATATGTACAGGCCAGTAAAATGTTACTGAATGTATCAAATTAACAATAGGCCTACACTCAGAGACTTCGGGTGTGCTTCTTGATCCCCTTAGTTAAATTAGTTATAACCTAAACAAGATAGGATATTTGTGTTATATATATGTCTTTATTTTTACGAGTATCCGTGCAATCAGTGATAAGTTCATTGTGAACAGGGGCGGATTGGGGCCGGGAACCGGCCCGGGCTTCCGTGTCGGAGCGGTCTCTTACTGACAGCGGAGCCCGGAAGGGGGGGGGGGGGATTTTTGAAAAATGAAAACCAAATTTGTACCATTGGATTAACCAGTTAGGAATATTGAATAAGTAGGAATATCTTCTCATTTTTGTTGCCGGGAGCGCCAGTTGATCCCCCCTGTGATGGAAGGAGACGAGACACGTACAGAGTGACGAAAATGAAATTCATAAAAGCTGCCTTTTGAATTTGGGATTCTGGCGTATTCCCACAAACAGGGTGCAGGTGACTTAATAATTAGTAAATTTGCGAGCGACAGTGTCGGGTGAATGCGATGAAATTTTCGGATGAAATTCGGAATCCCGATTGCAGGATTCCTAATTCTGGCTTTGGCCCACACCGAGCACACCCGGCCCAGAAAGTCTATCATACCAGCCCATTTCAGACTCCAGGGATGGGGTTAAAGCTACCGGCCACATACAACATTTTTTTTCATTTTTTGTCCGACCGGCCCTTCAGGCGATCGTCCGACCGGCCCTTCGGGCGATGGCCCGATCGCCCGATGGCCCAATCCGCCCCTGATTGTGAATAAAATTTGACAGACTGGTGATCAATGGTTTCCATATAAAGCTCGTATGTAATTGCCTTCAATTGATATTTTCGTCAGTCAAACGATCATAATGGTCGCGCTTTGTTATGATTACAACACATGGTTGCCAAACTACGTGTCAAATTCAAACCATGTTGTTCTTAGCGCATTTTATTAGCGCAGGGTTCTTTGCGGTGGAAGGAAACCGGAGTGCCCGGAGGAAACCCACGAGGTTGAAAAGGAGCCCCTACCTCAATGCCACATACGCTCACACCGGGTATCGAAACCACAGCCACAAACCAGAGGTGACCGGCCAGCTAGAGGTCGAAGCACGGCACTCTAGACCACTAGACCATCCCCCTACCCCCAATTCATTCAAACCAACCTCGCTACAGCGGTATTAGGGAAATTAGGTTCGTCCAACACGTGACGAAAATATTGTTGTCTCCCACAAGTTAGGATATTTAGTTGTGCAATGGATTTTATTTGACGGGAGTTGATTTCAAACACACAGGTAAGTACATGTAACTAGTTTGTTCATAATCGAGAAAATCCGTTTAACATTTACGATGGGCCACATAATAGGTAGCCGCGCCTGAATGGAAAGGACATGCCAGCGCGGGAGAGACGAGCCAAGGAGAACTGGCACAGCACTGTATAATGTGTATGGGGTATGCCCGTCTTTCTTATTCACGTTGTGTTGTGCAGAAAAGTAAAACCCCATTTCATTCATTCATTCTAATTAACCGAAGCGTCGGTCTACCTGATACTTCAACGATCAGTTTGACATTGTTTTGATAGGTTGTCAATGTCATTGACACGAGGCGTACAAGTAGATTTAACTGACTGAACGAGAGATTACATGTTGGGGCCAGGTGTACTATAAATACAACATTAACATACGTGTAGGCGCGTCTGTCTAACTGGGTAGGTAATACCCTTTTTCTAAAATAGCTACTGATTTAGTAGATTTAAATCTTAGTATTAAAGGAATGAAAAAAATCAATAAAAAATATTTCGCTGGGTATTCCTGAAAAGGTAACATTATGAAGAGGTATGACGTAACAAAAACGTCTATAAAAATATTGAGTTGGGAATTCATTTTGTGTTTATATTTAATTTGTTTTATAATGTAAAATTAAACAAATAATCTGAATTACTATCGCTAAAAAAAGCCCACGATTTGTCATTGTTAAAATAGATGTTACGCACGTGGGGTTGTTATTATTCTATGACAGAATTTTTTTTGGGAATTATTGATAGTGTGTTACATCAAGTCTAAAAGTAAAATTTCAAATTCCCTGTTCTTAAAACGCTGACACGTTTCTGCTTTTAAAATACATATTGCTCACTTGGGTTTTTTTTTTTCTTAACTTGTCATGATTTTGGGAATAATACTTACTGTGGAATCAATTACCAAAGTTCCTAGAAATGGGGGTTTCAGAAAATGGAAAGTACTCCGAATATCATATAAATATAAAGAGATTCGAGTGTTAGAGTCATATTGCAATTGAGAAGAGATATTATACGGAATAAAATAATAGCGGTTAAACGATACAGCATGGGGAATGATCCTTTTCGAAGAGTAAGTATTATTTCATAAGTACAAAGTATTTTTCACACAACACCGTTCTGTCAATAATTTATGAAAATATAAAGGTATCTAGTCTTAAGTTGGTTTGTTTTCTGCTCAAGAAGAAACATTGGGACTAAACTTAAGTTTCTGTTTCGAAATTTTTTAGAATATGCTTTTGAAATAGAATCAATATACCTGCTTTCTTAATGCAGCTGATCTATAATTTCAAAGTTTAGCCATCAAAATATTCCAGGTAAACGTTGAATCGGTTTTGGAGACACGCAAAAGTGTTTTTAACTTAAAAATATGCCAACCATAGTTAATATTTTTCAGGCAGTACCTATTCTGTTGCGGCTTTTATAAATTACACTAAAATATACTGCTTTGATTATTTAACATTTTAAGAAAGGAAAATCAAAATGCAACGGTAGATAACCCATCGGCTTCGATACAATCGGGTTGAAAAGAGGCTCATTTAATGGCTTGTGTTGATCGTATGTCATTTATATCGTCTGCAGAGGATGGCGAGTGTTGACAAAATTTCAATTCATCACATCTTTGTAAATACTGAATGGAACGAACTAATTTTGGGCTCAAAGTTCTTTTAGAGATTCAACTTTCACAATATTGTAATTTACAAGGGATTAAAAAAACAACAAATGATATAAAAAATATTTTATTTTACAGTATGATGATGACGACTGTTGTTGTGGGTTGAATTGTTTTCCAGCAGATGCCAAGGTAGAAACAAAGACACACACCAAATACGTAAAAGACTTGGAAGTCGGGGACCAAGTAAAAGTTATTTTAGAAGATGGAACCATTGACTTCTCGGAGATATGGGTAATGGCCCATGATGATCCCAGTTCAACTGCTACGTATTTAATATTATCTACAAGCAAACACACATTACCTATTAGTCATCGCCATTTTGTTCCTGTTACTGATGAAAAAAAATCTTCTAACTTTGAATATAAGATGGCGGCAGATATAAAGGTGTGTAATTATATTATGTCTATATACCGATGTCTTGTTATTGTATTGTTCTGGCGCTGAAACCGCATTTGGGGCTTGAAGGGTGTAGGGGGGGGGGTCAGATCCCTTGCTCGTGGTTTGAATTCTGAAGACTGATATTTTCTTTATTTTTCTTTTTTCTTTTGACAGTTAATTTATTATTTTGATTTCAGGTTGGAGACTACCTTAGTACAACAAATGAAGAAAACCAACCAACTACAGAGATGGTTATAAAGATAGAGGAAGTAGAAAGAAAGGGAGTGTTTGCCCCTTTCACTAAAAATGGCTGCATCCTTGTAAACGGTGTCCAGGCATCAGTTTATGCAGAGGTGAAACCAGCCTTGGCTCACCCTGCTCTAGCTGGTCTCCGAGAAAAATATGACGCCACACCGAAAGCTGAAATGAAGGAATTTCTTGAACCAAACGAAAACGGCGTACCAAAGGTTTTTGATGAGGCCTTTAAAATATTGCGACAGTTAATGCCATAATATTAAGCACAAAACGTTGGTTTGATTAACACAATTACATCTTTGCAAAAATTATATCTGTAACTTAACTTATTCTCTTGACTAAAAGACTGTTGATATCTTGACATTTGTTTTGTTTTTTTATGTTTCCCATACTTTAGCGCAGCAAAACAGGCCAATTCATTGAATACTGAAGTACGGAAAAATGCAGACGGGCAGACGGTATACAGTGTGCTTTGAGGGAAAAGTTGCCTGGACAGCGAGACACAGGCCTACTTGCATTCGAATTCCATCTGTCAAGGGTTTTTTTTACGTGCACGCCAATGTTTACACCGGACCTCGGGTTTTTGTCCTATCCGAGCGACTCTACATAGTCCTTTGCCAGGTAGGTGGTTGGAAGGCCGAATGGTTAGCTCTTGTGCGTGGTTCCGAATCCTCGGTTGTACGTGACAAGAAATAGGGTCGCCTAGCCAAACTTGTTAGTTTTCTCCGGGTCCTCCGGTTTCCTCCCACAGTTAAGGATCCCTACGCGCAAGCGAATTATTGAAATAAAATTAAAACCATATGTTAGTCCCCCCCCCACACACTATAGAATAACAATACTGCCTGTCATTGAGTCAATTGGCGTGGTTTTGACTCCTTAGTTGCACGTGACAAGGAGTAGGGTCGTCTGTCCAACCTCGTCAGATTTCTCCGGATCCTTCGGTTTCCTCCCACTGCTAAAGACCCTTACGCGCACGCGAATTATTGGAATAAAATTAAAACCATATGTTAGTCCCGAAATGACCTGGTTTGTGTCGAGTGGAAGTTAAACCCCCTCTTCCTCATTCTCTTTCTCTCCTCTCCCCCTCTCTCTCTCTCCTCTCACCACTACCCCATCTCTCTCTCTCGTGCACGCCAATGTGTACACGGAACCTCGGTTTTTCGTCCCATCCGAACGACTAGACGACTGTCCTTGTCTAGCCCTCCCTCCTGCATCAGTGACAAGGGGGAAACCACGCCGGAAAATCAGGATGAACTTTCTGGGCCAATGCAGGGATCTAACACCCGACCTCCAGGCTAGCGAGCCAGCGTCTTACCCACTTAGTCACGTGATCCCCGACTGACGTACGTAATTGTAGTTACGCTCGAAGCTGTATAGTTTTTCCCTGCATGGGGGGGTTGGGTGACCGAATGGTTAGCGCTGTATCAAACGGCCTGCCATTGAGTCAACTGGCGTGGTTTCGAATCCCCGGTTGTACGTTGCAAGGGGTAGGATCGCCTGTCCAACCTCGTGGGTATTTCTCCGGTTTCCACTCACTGCTAAAGACCCCTACGCGCATACGAATTAATGAACTAAAATTAAACCATATGATAGTCCTGAAATGACCTAGTTTGTGTCGAGTTGACGTTAAACCCATTTCTCTCTCTCTCAGCCAGAATGCACTATAACATTCCGTCTATTATGACGTCGACAGGATACATATTATATTATCAAAAAATTATAGTCTACGTGTAGAGGCTAACGCCGAAGATACGAGTCCGAAAACCAACGTTCATCGATTCACTGGCAACAAAAAGAAAAAAAAAGTAAATTCGGAGATTACGAATGACATTTTTCACAAATTCTGCGTTCAAAAGTTGAATATGGGTTCAAAGTTACTTTGATTCCACCTAGTAGCACAATAGTAATTAATAAATAATAGACAGTTGGAGATATCACAATTCGCTTATTTTATTAAACATGCATTATGCAAGAGCAAAATCTGCCTATTGTAGGTCTTTCTTTAGGCCTGAAATGTTATAAAAACTATTAATTAGACATTAATTAACTTGGAATGTAGGTCGATTCGCTGAAATATTTTCCTTTGTGATTTACATATAATATTGGATAACCGAGACTACTGGTTTTGTCTTACCCACTTTAGTAATGATGACCGAGGCTAAGCGGAACTTTCATTCGCTTAGTTCTAAGTTAAATGGGGATCAATTGGACTTTATATTATCTAGTTTTTAACTATTATAGTGAGAACTGCCAACTCGTTATCTTATCTCCCATAATGTATCTTTAATCATTAAAACTTGATCGGAATCGGGATTGCCGTGTAGTGTTCTAGAAATAGAACTTATAGATTATACAGCTAAACCAGGGAATACCCTATTTCATAATAACCAAATTCTACTACTGATAGAGAAGAGTATAGAAGTAAATAAATCTGCATTTTAAAACATAAATAGACCCAACGAAAACAATCAATAATTATTTGGGAATTCCTGCAAGAGGTTGGTGGTTACAGTTTTATGATGTAGGCTGAGAATAATTGCTAAAAAGTTTAACGGCCCGCGAGCAAATAGCATGTGGTATCTACCTTTATTTATTACATTATAAATTTACAAAGTGTTGTAATTTAAAAAGAGTTATTAGCAAGGAAATACATATACCGAGGAATAGGGGGGTTGGGATGGCCTAGTGGTCTAGAGTGCCGCGCTTCGACCTCTAGCTGGCCGGTCACCTCTGGCTTGCGGCTGTGGTTTCGAGCCCTGGTGTGAGCGTATGTGGCATGGAGATAGGGGCGCCTTCTCAACCTCGTGGATTTCATCCGGGCACTCCGGTTTCCTCCAACTGCTAAAAACCCCTACGCGCAAGCCATATGTTAGTTCCGAAATGACCTGCTAGTTTGTGTTGAGTGGACGTTAAACCCCATTTCTCTCTCTCTCTCTATACCGAGGAATAAAGGCTCGTCTATATTAAACAGCTTATGTTACAAAGATACTTGACTAACTGTATTACACAAGTGGTATTGTGTATATATATAGAACAAACGTTTATATGTAATCGATATATTATGAAGGCGGGCCTGTCTGAATATTACCATCACCCGATCCGCCTATTTTTAGCCTGCTAGTAGTAGAAAGTTATTAGTCATTTTTAGATGCTAGTAATAGTAACAAGGGCTGCCCCTGCGCCTCTGGGGTCTGTTGTTAGCTGCTACAGTAACAGCTAACAAAGGCCACCTTTGTTATCTACTAATACCAGCTAACAAGGGCTGTATTTATTTTCTCAATTTCCGATTAATCGAAATAAAAGATCAGTAGTTCTGGGTAAAATCGCTATTCTAATTCCTTTATTTCAATGCCAGGAACAAGAATCCCGAACAAATTGTGAGTATAATGAACAACTTTGACCTATAAAGCGCTTACAAAAAAATGTTAAAATGGATTGATAACGTCCGGTTAAAAATCATTCCAAAATTGAATTCAGTCTTTATAAAATATTCATGACCACCAAGGGAATGTTGTTACAATTATTACTGAAAATCACACAGCGCCTGGCGAGTTACTTTGGTAAAATATAGGTACATATCTTATTTCAATGGCAAACCGATTTGCAGCCTACATGACCAACACTAAATATTAAATAAAATTTACACGATTGGTTTGGTTCGTTGTTCTTTTAGGCCCGAGAGTCTTGTAAGAACATCATTTAGTCATTCGGAAGGACCGAAACAGCGATACCCCGTGTACATATGGACCCAAAACAACCAGTTGGATAGTTGGAATTCAAAATAAGAGATATAAGAGGTGGCCGTAGCATGTGTACACATTTGTCTGCACGTAAAATATCCCTCGAGAACGGATAGTATTCGTAATAAAAGCAGGCTGGGGCCGAAATTGTTCGGGGAATAAATTCCCCCATAACACACTGTATGGCGTAGGCCCGCCTTCCTTTGCCACCCGCTCCAATATTATTACCGATTTGACGGGGCTAATAACAAAGAAAAAAATCGGCCTTAAAGGCCGTAAACGGCATGCCGTTTTTACCGCCTTCATGGGGACATAAAGGCTCGCTTTCCCAAAACAAGTACAGGTATGTTTTAGTCTCGGTTATCCACAATACCTTTTTTTTTCTTTTTGTGGAGTTATCTCGCCTTGTTTTGCGTCAAATAATTTTTACGCGTGGCTACCTCACTTTGCCCCTAAATCCAAATGGAAATAGTAAAAGACGGACAACATCGTTAAGTAGTTGGGTGGGGGGGAAGCATTTTAGTAGGCCTGCAAAAAGGGCGGGGGTGCAATTTTGACAAAAAACCCACCATATTGCCGCCTGTAAGCACCCACATGATGAACCCACTTGGATAGGGGGGACGGCGGGTTTGGATATTCTTGAAGTATATCGACCCCTGGTTACGCCCGGCCCCTCAAAAGTCACCCCTATGACCGGAAGTGGGTGAAATCTAGATTTTGTTTGCAACAAAAGGCCTCAATTGGCTCAAAGGGTCTCTGGGGTTGAGAATTTGGCCCAAAAAGGGGACCCTGCAGCTCCTTTTTCTAGGTGGAAGTCTGGTAAATAGGCAAGCAAGCCCCTCCCGCCCCTAAATCACTTTCCGTTAGGCGGCCTAACGGAAAGTGATTTAGGGGCGGGAGGGGCTTGCCATCGACAATTTTCTGGTGCGACCGGGAATGGATCAAAATGGCCAACGATGGCCATTTGACCTTGACCTTTAAGGGTCAAAGCACCACGCGACTTTCATTGGTCGAGTTAGTTGAAGAGGCCGCGACCTCAAGGTCGTCGGATGCGATTCGGGAAGGGCCAGTTATCTGCCCTTGGACCACAGCAGTAAAAAGATATCTATTTGACTTTCTCAGACAATTTTGCCCCAAATATGTCTTCCGATCGACTCGAGATTTGGTAACCCGATAAACCGACCCCACATTTGTTCTTCATTTTTTAAAATCGTCAACCAAAAGTCGTGACCTTGACCCGCTAGCGGCCCCGGAAATATTTCGGTTTTTGCCCCCCAGGGGCCCAACTAATTAAGTCAGAACCACCTTGACTTGACCTTTCGACATGTCATTGGGGCCCACGTGACCCAGGTATGTCAAGGTCATCTAAATGGGTCAAGGTCACCAAAATATCGACCAACTTGGGGGCTGCGAGACCTCTGGATGGGCCCCAGGGCCAGGTGGCATGTCAAAAGTCATAACCATGGGTGGACACTTCAATTACCTTCTATATGAAACCTTGACTTTTGAGCTGACCTTTGACCTTGGGGTTGAAAAATTCCCAAAACTTCATGTACCATCCAGACTTTGACCAGAAATGTCAAGGTCACTATCAAGGTCACGACCCACAAGCCTGGTGACAGGGCTGTCCCTTGGGTCAAGGTCATGACCATGGCTGGCATAACCTGCCCCTGGGGGCAACTTAGGTAAAAATTCAATTCCCAGACACACACCCTCGTCTGAAAACATCCCGAAAAGTCACCCGGACACTTAAAAATGGTGCTCGGAACCCTTGCCATCTTACCTGAACTTTAACCTGGAAAAAGCAGCTGTGAGGTGCACTTTTATGTCTTTTTGGGCCAAATTTCGGAACTAGAAGTCCGAGAGGTATGAAATTTAGGACCCTGGCCCAGAACGGTCCCACCATCTGGCCCCATGATTCTAAAGCCCCAAATTGTGGTCCCTTGAGGTTCCAGTGTCCCACAACGTCCTATTTCAATCATTATTTTTTCTAATTTTTTTAGTTCTTCTGCACAACTAGTCCTCACGGCTACCCCCACTAAATCTAACCTTACGTGTCGCATGGTGCTGTTGAAATTTTGTGTGTGGACCGGAGAGAGCGACAAAATGGCGAATAATGGTCATTTGACCTTGACCTTTAAAGGTCAACACGCACCTCCCAGGGTTAGATTTAGTTGAAGAAGCCGCGAAACCAAGATTATCAGATGCAGTTTGGGATTGGCCAGTAATCTGTCCTTGGACCACATCACTAAAAAAAACTGCTAATGAATTTCTCAGGGAATATTACCCAAAAAATGTCATCCTATCGATCTGTGATTCGTTGACCCGATAGATCGACCCCACATATGCTCTTCATTTTTTAAAAAATTGCCCACAAAAGTCAGGACCTTGACCTGCTATGCTCCTCGGAAGTAATTCGGTTGTTGCCCATCTAATAAAGTCAGGACCATGAGACCTTGACCTTCCAACATGGCATCATGGCCCATGTGACCTTGGTAGGTAAAGTTCATCTGAAAGGGTAAAGATAACTTAAATATCTATCGACTCCGGTGCATCTGATGGGACCCCGGGCTCACAGGCCAATTTGACCTTGAGGTCGAAAATGGCCTGAAAATTTCGCCAGAAATTCACGCTCAAAGTTGAGATATCAACGGCTTGAACAACCACGCAATAACGGTCGTCTGGATTCCACTACAATGAATGGTAAGTTTTTTTATATGTCCACATGGAAATGTGGATGTATATTGCGGTCGGCATCGTCTATCCGCCCGTCCTTCATCTACAATTTCTTGTGAACGCTCTATCGCCAACAGTTACATGCATTATTTTAATTTAAATTAGTAAAACGAAAAGCATGTCAAATTTGAAAATTTACTGTAAATTGCTTCCAGAGTTAAGGCCCTTGTTTCAGTTTGTAGAACCTTGTGAACCCTAAAACGACAAAAATAATAATCTGATCTGTAAGAAATTTCTTGAAAATGCCTCCCAATGCGTCAACCCTTGTCTTTCGCTCGGACGATGTAGCTGCTGTTGGCGTATCTTTTGTTTCCTGGCAACCTATCTTTATTATCTACATTACAATTTATATTTTAACTTTCCTACAATTTATATTTTATCTATCAGTAATATTGTGTTTATATCAAATTGAAATTCAAACGTTCTTTTGGCTTTGATATGGATTCTTTTAAACAATCATTAACCAAGTTATTACTTGTCAAAAAAAAAAAAATTGTAATCATTTTTTAGGGAAAAATAATTATGGGTTTTTTTAATCACATTTTTAAAATTTGAATCACATTTTTTCAAACAAACGAATTATTTGATTAAGATTGTACCATATTACGTTATTCATGAAATTACCTAATTTGTGTTGTTGACCCTAAACATAATATGTTAATTTCAAATTTAGAAAAGACAATTAAACAATGTTTAAAACAGCTAGTTTAATGATTAAATTGTTTAACACACATATCTGTACTGTTACCTGCCTAACTGTGTGCGTTTGCACTGGGTCCTCCCACACCTAAAGACCACTGTAAGATTCTACCATATATGTATGTATGTTATTCCTGAAATGACCCAACTTGTGCAGTGGACATTAACCATATTGAGTGAAAATAATATACCAATATGTATAATTATATTTTCAGGAGACATTAATACTGAACATGGTTAAATGACAGTTTGCCAGGTGGTGTTGGGGAGACAAAATGCTGACAGTGTACCAATTGTAAAAATTTATCAGAGAGACTTATACTTTGTATAAGAAATGCCATGTAGGATTTAAGTGAGAATAAAAACAATATGTATTCAGACGATTTTTTATTATTTATTTGCAGGATTCCCATATGATAATTACATCAATCAACCACATGCAAGTAGGCCTACTATTTAGTACCATATTGAGATAAATGGGTTTTTTTTTAGTGATGGGCTGTCACAAATATGGCACTTTGAACAGAGGTTCAGCAAATGTTCTTTCTCAACTATTATTCCTGCAAAAGATATTGACAGTTACACATTAAAATACAAGTTTGATCTATAGAAGGGAACATATTATGAATTCTTCTCTAGTCACGACTCACAGAACTCCACAATATAGATTGTGACTTTCACTGGGAAAGAAATAAATGTATGACTGGCAAGGAAAATCGAAGTATACATAAAATTATTAAATGAAATGGGGTTTAACGTCCTACTTTCCTGCTCCATTCTGACTAATGATGATCGCATTCGCCAAATAACACGCAAAGAGTTACATGGAAACTTTTGCCCAGATAGCCGCGCTATGACCCACATGTATTCTTATTTTTAGCTTAAACTGTTCAGGGGTTCTTTAATGTGCACACCAATTTCTACACAGTACCTAAATATTGTATCTTGCCAGGCCTTTCGTCAAGCACCACTGACATGGAACCACACCATAAAATCATGGTTATAATTATGTAGGCCCTACTGTATCTACCTTGTATCATCACAATGGATAGGCCTACTTAGTTATAGTTATACTGAAAAATCTAAATGTTCATCAGCACTGTCATTACAACATGTCTTCAGTGTCTCTGGTGGTGGAGTCTTGGACTTGATTTTTATTTCTTTTCACCAGCATGTTAAAAAATGGTCTGTAAAAAAGGAAAGATTTTTTCTTAACATTTAATTTAATGCAATACAAATTACAAGAAGTCTCTTCAATGAATTAGCCTACTGATTATTATAGGCCCCTATACCTGGAATCAAGGGGCTGAATACCAAACAAAACCAAAATAGCATAATATAATTTTATACAAAATATCTTTTTTACAAAATAAATAGGAGAGATATCATAATCAGAATTTGACTCACCCTCTTATTTTCTCTCTGCTGCGAGTGCAGTCTCTACGTCTACTTTCTTCGGTAATTTCGGATTTGTCACGACAAAAGAATTAGCCTCTCGTTTTAAAATAACTGTTATTTTCAAACGGAAATTAATTATAGAGTGAACGTTATTGGGTTTTATTATCACAGCCATAAGCAATACACCTCATGCCAACGACAACAGCGTTCGCCATTGTCTTCGGGATTCCCTTGTTTTCGACTGACATTGCACACTCGTGACTGGTGACGTCGACCAGTCAAAGGTCACGAGAGGTTCCATTCACATTTGGATTATCGTTTCAGTTGAGAATTTTAGTTTTCCGTCTATATCGAGAGAACGAGTTGATGGATTTCGTTAAAACATTTAGAAACATTTTATTTGGGCATTTCAGATATAATAATAATATAATACGGGAGGTCTCGGGTTAATCTTTAAAGATTTCATCGTTTTAGGAACTCGTTCAAAGGGTATACCACTGTGCACGACTAACTTTCGATTAGGTTGCATTTCCTCAAACGCTTAGAAGGGCTCATGGGCTGGGCCTAAGGCTTGGTATTCTTGTACTATATCGACCCCGAGAAGACTTTTGGTGACGTTAAAATTGACTTCCGGGTACCGGAAGTGGGTGAAATCGATAAAAATGTCGCGATTTACCTTGACCCTAACCTTCAAAGGTCAAATTTAGGTCACCAGGGTCATCCCCGGGGTCGATTTACTTTAAGAGGCCGCGAGCTCTGGGTCGTCGGTTCAGATCCAGGCTGACTGCGTGGGTTCCCGAAACCCAGACTGGGGTCGTGGGTCAAGGTCGGCCGATTGGGTCGGAACTCGGTTACCTGATAGGTCGACACAACATTTATTGTTCTTCATTTTTTAATATCGTCAACCAAAAGTCCTCTCATTGATCCGCTGTGGGCCTCGGAATTATTTTTGATTTTTGCCTCTAGCGCTCGAGCCCTGGATGCATGAGGTCACACCCACAGGACTTTGATCTCTTGTCCTGAATGACCAATTAAGCTCTGATAAAGGGTCTGTACTCAGCCGCTATCGTCGTGAAGAGATCCATATTTTTGCTACGCGATGAGCGATTGGTTGAGGTAGCCTACCCGTTATAATAATTTCAATCACCCCTCTTGACGGGGTCGGGTGTAGCGATAATCCAGGGCGAAAAGGGAAAAAGTCGATTTTTGGCATATGGTACCACCCTGGAAAAAGCCCGTAACTCAGATCCTATAGGTAATAGGTCAATTAAATTTGGAGGGTTCCCGGTAGAGATACGTAGGCAGATACCCACCGAAAATGGGCATGACGGGCCTGGGGGTTCTAATTTCAGTAAAAGTCTCCGGCAAAACTCGAATTTAGGGTAGGTAAGTACCGGATCCGAACCTTAATTAGACATTTTCAATTGAATATCCTAAATAACTTTTTTCAAAATGTTTTAAGTTCTGCGAAATTACGGCTACCCCACCATTTTCGACCCTTGTACGTCGGAATCTGATGTCAAAATAAAAATCGGAGCATTCTAAGATTTTTGAAAATTAAAATCATTTCAGTAACCCCGAGAACTGGAAGTGAGTGTTATGCGATCCTGCAGAGGGTCACATATGGCAGGTACCCAGTCAATCCACAGTTGTCTGGGCGATATGCTGAGGTACCTGCCCTGAGAATTTAATGCCAATCACCCTTCTTAAAAGGGTTGGCGTAGCGGTGATTCCACCCGATAACAGGGCAAAAGGGAAAAAAGTTGATTTTGGGTATATTGGAACCCCCTGGAAAAAGCCCATAACTCAACCCTTATAGGTTAGTAGGTCCATAAAATTTGGAGGGTTCCCGGTAGGGGTCCGTGGGCATGTACCCACCGAAAATGGACACGATCGGCCTGGGGGTTTTAATTTCAGTAAAAGTCTCCGCAAATCTCGAATTTTGGGTAGGTAAGTATATACCGGATCCGAACCTTACTAGACATTTTCACTTCAGCATCTTAAATAACTTTTTTCAAAAATATTCTAAGCTCTTCAAAATTACGGCTACCCCACCATTTTTGACCTTTATACGTCCGAATCTGGTGTCAAAATAAAAATCGGAGCATTCTAAGATTTTTGAGAAAAAAAAATACATTTCGGTAATCTCGAGAAAAGGGCCACCGCTCGACTGGTAGAGTTCAGAATTGGAAGTGAGTGTTATGCAATCCCGCAGAGGGTCCTATGGCGGTGACATAATTTGTCTAAGCCAGGGGCAAAAGGCTGAGGTACATGCCCTCAGAATTTGGTGCCAATCGCCTCTCTGAAAAGGAGTAGGGCGTAGCGGTAATCCACCGAGAACAGGGCGAAAAGGAAAGGTTGATTTTTGCCATTTTGGTACGGACACGATCTTCCCCGGGGTTTCTAATTTTATTAAAATTCTCGAATTGAGGGTAGGTAATTATAAAGTGTCGGATTCTAGCCCTTCTAGACGTTTTCAATTGAATATTCCTAATTTTTCTTTTCAAAATGGTCCAAGCTCTTCAAAATTTCGGCCCTCACCCATTTTCAACCCTTGCACATCAAAATAGAAATCGGCGCATTCTAAGATTTTTGAAACAAACAAGATCTACCTCTGATCAGACATTTACTCAGATATAAATGCATATAACTGAGTGACATTTAATTTACTAATTCGACTAGTGTGGCCATGGCACAAAATTTACAGCCAAAACCCACCCCTCGGACCAGTCAGTTACTGTATCAGTTGAAACGAGCGGCTTTTGCCAAGATTTGTAATGTGTGCACCCATAGCGACATTGACATTGCGCCAAAATTTATCGCTTTATACAAATATATAATGTCTAACAGAGCTACCCTTGGCAGCCAAATCCACCGTTACCTCTTGATATTTTTGGTGTGCATCACTTTATGCCTCCAACAGAGCCCCGTTTACCGCCCAAAACCGACCTCTCTCTTGAAGAGAGACATTAAAACCTACCCCCATCCAAACATTTGATATGAAAATACACTCTTTATTCGAAATGTTTAAGTACTGCTAATGTGATTAACCCTAGCGAAAGTCTTAAAGGAAAAATCCTTTAGGTTTTGTGGTCATACAGTAAGTAAAGTTCTATGGGGTTTTGTTATGTGACACAGTTAGCAGAAAGGAAATAAGCCCTTTCTTGCATCTATGGTAATCTTAAGATTGAATCGATCACAGTACGCTTTGGCGGTTGAATTAAAAAATAAAATTCTGTAACGGCCCGGTTGAGTTCACTAGCTCATGAAAATGTGGCCATATAAAAATTAAATAACTATACTCTACACTTAAACTTTATTAAACAAACCTCATATTCAACACCTTTCAACATATGTATCTTTAAAATATGAGCCATTTAACATCAACAACTTTACACTGACATTACACTAATCAAAATATGTATCTTTATAACAACATAGTCAACTGTAAAACATTAGATCATTCAACAAATTTATCATAATACTAAATTTAGATCATTCCATACACAGATCAGCCAAACATGTATCTTCATACTAACATTTTTTACTCAAAAGATGTATCTCAGCATGAAATCTGCAAATAAAAGCATTAATTTGATCATTCAACACTTTATAACATTTGATGAGCAAAAACATAGATCTGCCAATAATAACTTCTAAACCTATATGACATAATGTATCAGAGGTTGCTGGACTAGAGTAGAACACATGCATCTTTATAATAGCATAAGATCATTCAAAACATTATATTGACAACTACATATAGGCTTACTCAATGAAAAATTATAACTTTTAGTAACTATGGAATGGAACGTGGCAAAGTAATCAAACTAAACACAAACTAGATCTGGACCCATTGACTCATAAAACTTTAAGTTTCATAAGAATATGATAAAGATTTTAATCATAATTTTCGATAAAAGGTAATATAACTTTTAAATTAAATGTTTGAATAAATTGAACAGCGAACTCGCTCCAACTGATCATAAATATCCGACATGAGTGCTAACAGTATAGTCTACACAATTTGAAAACAATTACAGTTTTAAACGTTTGGCACAAGATCTTAGTATTTCATTCATATCTTTCTCTCTTTGCCATGAATCCATGGATGTTGAACAATTGTTTCACGTCAAAAGGTACTCCCATTTCCTTTTCTTTGGTATTTTTTTAAGCTTCATGTTCTGAAAGAGAAACACAAAATATAACATAATTTTAGAGGGGGGGGGGGTGATAGAGGAGCAATGGAAAGGGTGCCAAAGGCGCCCACTGCAGTAATCAATTCTTTCCTCATTGTGTGCCTGACTTTTTTCATTGCAACAATAGTTACAATGTCAATCGGAACAACAGTGTTCTGCAAGTGATGATAACTCCACTGAGAATGAAGCAATTTTACTGAAATTTTCAACATGCTCCCTGCACATTATCTATTTTTTTTTTAACAAGTTTAGATTTTTTGTTGATTCCATAAAGAAGTAAAGTTTTTAAACAATAAATATCTGTGTAAACATTACTCCCAAGGGGTTTAATATATTTTGGCATGACTTAGCACGGTACCAAATAGTTTTTATATTTGAGAGTCAAGGTCTGGACTAAAATGCCTTGAAATCAGTAGTGGGAGGCAACAACTACGTGTCTCGCCTTTGTAGACCAAAGTAATATTGTTCGTTGTCTAAGCTTGACGGGTAGGCCTGTCATCCCTCGGTTAGGTGTCTTTGTTGAATGTGTGGCTTCTTTTCAACCAGATTGGCCCTGGGCCGATTTGATTCTACTGAGCAATAATATAATCTATGAAGTTATGCCCGCTTTGTGTCAAAATGCTACTCATCAAAGATTTATTAGTTATGGTCAAAATCATACATTTTAAATTTCATCCCAATCGGATGAAAACTTTGACATCTATAGGTTCCACAAGAAAAAAAAATTGAACAAAACTCTACAAAGGGGCAGTGACAATATGCGTCCGGTGGGTATATAAAAACTTTTATAGGGAGTGGAAAGGTCATAATTCAGGACCAAAATATGTCACTGTAGTACAGTGACTGTAGCTTCCCCATTACATAAAAAATAGTGCTTCTGAAAACTAAACCTACTTTGAAAGACTGTAAACTGTTAAATCTTTTTAATGACCATTATTCCATAGCTACTTTTAATTTAAAGGCTTGTCCAGCTGGATGTTGAATTGTTATAATGCCTCTACCATTATATAGTATCTCTTTGTAGGGCACTCTTGTGTCTTTTTCCGTTGATTTAACTAGAAAAGAAAGAATGGATAATTAAAATTTCAAGTCTTACCAAAACAGTTGTTCTAAATGCACCATATAAAGAATGTATTGAAAGTGACATATTGACATCCTGAACTTTAAATTGGTGAAATGGCTGAATGAATGTGCCAGGGATGTATTTTATTTGTTTTTTTGGTTATAAACATAATTTAAATTTACTTAATTTAAATTTTGTGTTGCTGGTACAATAGGGTTCAATTATGATATTATTGAAATAATTATATTGTGATGTTAATAAAAAATATTTTATAGTTGAAAGAAATAACATAAATCACTTAGTATACTTACTTTTATCTTTTCTTGAGACAATCCAGTTTGGGATGGCACCTCTTTGATAATCTTTTCATTTGCATGATTTACCACAGGAAATCATCCCCTCGTGCCATGATTTATTTAGAATTTGAATGGTTTCGGTAGTCAGGTCAATCCTTTTTGCCTGGAAAACAAATTAACCATATCACCATTAAGGTGAGAAAAGTTCCTGGCGTTATAAACACTTGATGAGTTTTAGTCCTACACGAAAGAGTTCCCTGTATGTTTGTAATATACTTTAGTATTTTGCAATAAATATGAACCCATTTCTATTTTAATATAGTAATGGTAATAAATGTTTTATCAGTTATTTGGGAGAATGTTGTGGAATTGCA
Source organism: Patella depressa (assembly GCA_948474765.1). Taxonomy (NCBI): domain Eukaryota; kingdom Metazoa; phylum Mollusca; class Gastropoda; family Patellidae; genus Patella; species Patella depressa. The sequence goes on from OX419719.1 coordinate 56,993,587, forward strand.
AGGGAAGACAACTATGTTTGGGAGATTGTTGTGGTGGAATATGCCTAGCCTCGTTCTTCGAGTGCCTTGTTACAAATGGTGCTGAAACCCATTATTGCATTATAATTATGGTACTGGTACACGAATGATAAAATGTTTGTTTTGTAATATTGGATATAAGAAGCCCTTCTTTTCCCAGTAAGATCACAACATTAATATTGACAAATAATACGTGTTTTCAATGTCGAGGACTTTGAATGATGATTGCGTTAGATCAGTGGTTCTCAACTTTTTAAAGCCAACGGCACACTATGGGACACAAATATATAAGAAAAATATTGAATTTTGCAAAATGAAAACACAGCATACAACCGTAGACACAGACTAGTCATATGCACATCGACTGACTCAAACTAAATAAAGAACAAAACAACATAAAGAACAGTAGATGCCGGTGAATACTCAATTAGGGTCATCTGGTTTTTCGCATTTTCAAACTTTCACAGCAAACTTGGGAAGTTTTTGCGGCACACAGCACACTGGTTGAGAACCACTGCGTTAGATACTTAAAGCTACTTTAACATTATGATGATAGGACCTATAGGATAGGTATACCTTCATGAAATACCAATGAAATGCGTTAAACTGTTGGTACTGTTGACAAGACAGTGTTGGCTTTCAACTTATTTTGTCAAATTTTAAACAGTGTAGCCTAAACGCTGCCAGGAATGGTCTGAGAACGTTAATAATGGTAATTTGCAGAAATTCATCACAATCTGGAAATAGGCCTGGACCTACAGGTTAGGATTCACACCACCCAAATCTGGAAGTGGTAATCAGAATTTCGACTAATAGTTTTATGTAGTCTGGTCAGATTAGCGACAGTTTCTAAAGGAACTAGCCTAGGCGACTGGCGCATCAAAATCATTGGTTGAAAACACCTAGCAGAGTTTCATACATATGTGTGTAAGTTTAAGTAAGAAAAACCGAACAAAAAAATTTAAATCTTAAAGTAGCTAAGTCTCTAAATCATCCAAAGTCTTACATGTTGAAAACACGAATTATTTGTCAATTCAAATAGACAATGATGTGGTTATCTTGCCACAGGTATCTGACCTTTTAAGTTCTATCCCTTATATGCATACCCCATATCGAACTAGACAATATATATATATAAAAAAACAGAACAGTAATGCAATGCCTTTTGAAACCTCAATATTATCTGCTTTCGCTTCCTTTCGGTTTTTTTTCAACTACATGTATACGTAATGTCAGATAATATAACCTCTGCCATTTCACTCAGATATGTTTTTATTTTCAACCTTGCTGTTTTGATTTGCATAAATACTCCCCACAAAACGATATCATAGCCACTTGTTTCCAATATTTACATTATTTTTGTTTGTTTGATGCTTGTATGACGTGAGCGCATAGAGTTGAAGACAAACGTGGCAATAAAATCGTTTTGTGTGCATATATATATACGATACGGATAGAAGCTCACATTACTGTGATCCTACCTTGAAAGGTAGGCTTCTAATATCCAATATTTAAGACAAAATAAACATTTCACTATTGGTTCACGAATCATGTTCCATAGTGCGTTTCAGCTTCATATGTAACAAGAGACCAGAAAGAACGAGGCTAGACTCCAAAACTCATGTCAAACGGTGACGCCATAACTTACCTGGAGATCATACACAATAGACTGGAATAACTAGACACTAGAAATTTCTGTTGTGTCTCATACTGTATTACTATTTCACTGGACATAACTGAAATGAAATGAAATGAAATGAGGTTTAACGTCCTACTCTTTTGCACCTAACCTGGGCTAATGGAAGACGGGCATACGCCATACAGTGTGCTATAATGAGGGAAATTTTGCCCGGGCAGTGGCGCTACGGCCTACTCTTATATCGAATTCAAACTGCCAAGGGATCTTTTACGTGCACTCCAATGTGTACACGGGACCTCGGCTTTTCGTCCCATCCAAACGACTAGGCAGCTGTCTTGCCAGGTCCTCCTTCTGCATCACTGACATTGTGACAAGAGGAAATCACACCGGAAAATCGAGATGAACTTTCTCGGCCAAAGCAGGGATCGAACATCCGACCTCCAGCCTAGCGAACCAGCGCCTCATCCACTTAGCCACCGTGACCCCCTGGACATAACGATAACTGATTTGAAATAAGAGTTTATAGAGTCAAAACGGTAACAATTTATAGACAATCAGATTACATTATTATATGCGTTGCGATTCATTTGGGTCAACTAAAATTCTAGGTCCCACTCCCATGCCAAGAAATTATTTCAAATTTGTCAAATCTAGGCCTAATTATTATAGGCCTATTATTAGTCTATTCGCGATTTAGCTCCTAATTGGATTCAACGACCTTCTTCCTACTATTCTTTCGGAGCAGAAAAGTAGGAAGTTAAACTCAATTTTATTTCATTTTCTTCCTATTCTTGATTATTTTTGTTTGTTGACGTTTGTATGACGTGAGCGCGTAGAGTTGAAGACAAAAGTGGCAATAAAATCGTTTTGTATGCATATATATATACGATACCTTTAGGTCACATTACTGTGATCTTACCTTGAAAGGTAGGCTTCTGATATCCAATATTTAAGACAAAATAAACAGGCTAAACTCCAAAACTCATGTCAAACAGCGACGCCATAACTGACCTGGAGAGCATACGCAATAGACTGGAATAACCAGACACTAGAAATTTCTGTTGTGTCTCATGCTGTATTACTATTTCACTGGACATAGCTGAAATGAAATGAAATGAAATGAGGTTTAATGTCCTACTCTTTTGCACCTAACCTGGGCTAATGGAAGACGGGCATACGCCATACAGTGTGCTATAATGAGCGAAATTTTGCCCGGGCAGTGGCGCAATGGTGCTACGGCCTACTCTTATATCGAATTCCAACTGGCAAGGGATCTTTTACGTGCACTCCAATGTGTACACGGGACCTCGGTTTTTCGTCCCATCCAAACGACTAGGCAGCTGTCCTTGTCAGGCCCTCCTTCTGCATCACTGACATTGTGACAAGAGGAAATCACGCCGGAAAATCAGATGAACTTTCTCGGCCAAAGCAGGGATCGAACATCCGACCTCCAGGCTAGCGAACCAGCGCCTTAGCCACCGTTACCCCCTGGGCCTGGACATAACGATAACTGATTTGAAATTGAAATTAGAGTTTATAGAGTCAAAACGGTAACAATTTATAGACAATCAGATTACATTATTATATGCGTTGCGATTCATTTGGGTCAACTAAAATTCAAGGTCCCACTCCCATGCCAAGAAATTATTTCAAATTTGGCAAATCTAGGCCTGATTATTATACTATATATAGGCCTATTATTTGCGATTTAGCTCCTAATTGGATTCAACGACCTTCTTCCTACTATTCTTTCAGAGCAGAACAGTAGGAAGTTAAACTCAATTTCATTTCATTTTCTTCCTATTCTTGATTCTGTAGTCAAATTATTATTTATTGTTTAGGCTAGGCTAGGCTAGGCTAAGATAAGAACCTGACAAATTTACGAGCAGGTTTCGCCATCCCGTCCGGACATTCACATTGGCTCCGTCTTCCGCTTCGTTTCTTTTGGAAGTTCGTTTTTATGACAAAAGACAAGTGGAAAATATCAACCTACCTTTTCTTTGTCAGCCATTATGAATAGGCTTAAATGCACTTAGTTATTTCGTATCGTCATTTTGTGGAACAGGCCGCGAATAAAACATGGCGACAGTAAAGAACGCTTTGGAAAGATAACTCTTGGCTATCTGCAAAACGTCTGGTAAACATCGTCTATGCCGAAGGCGGTAATAAATTTTTCCGTACGGTAAAAACGGCATGCCGTTTACCGCCTGAAGGCCGATTTATTTCGTTTCTATTAGCCCCTTCAAGGCGGTAATAATATTGGAACACGGGTCATTATTAAAAACACGTTGATGGGACGAATTGTGAGTTACTAAGGATTTACTTTGCCACTATTTTTTCGATTCCGATTTTACTTTTAATGGTAGGCCTACCCCAAACAGTGACTTATTGTGTTTTTGTCAAATGTTTATCGACATAATTTACTATGTCTTGTAATGTGTTTTTCTCCATCACAATTGCAAGAACATTCCCCCAGTGGTAATGCATATTTTAAAAATTTGAGTAAACGCCCCGCAGGTCAGAGACGTATTATTTTCACAATTCTGATATTTTATTTCGATTAATCGGAAATTGGGAAAATAAATACGGCCCTTGTTAGCTGGTATTAGTAGACAACAAAGGTGGCCTTTGTTAGCTGTTACTGTAGCAGCTAACAACAGACCCCAGAGGCGCAGGGGCAGCCCTTGTTACTGTAACTAGCATCTAAAAATGACTAATAACTTTCTACTACTAGCAGGCTAAAAATAGGCGGATCGGGTGTTACCATTATGAAAATAGCTTTTGGTCACATGGTTGTACATGATACAATGGTTTTGTTGGGTATTCCTGCAAGAACTTATTTGCAATATTTCTGACAAAAACCCTTTTTAACAGGTGTATTGTTCATAATTTTTACAATTTGTAGTAATAATGGTATTCGTCATGTTTAATTTTAAAAGCACACGTCACCTATAGTTAAGGGTATTTTCGAGTTTTGTTCTGGAAATCCAAAACATTATTCACATGGCACTTACTACATCAATGAAAGACATTTCGAGAACATCTCTTAATTGGGAATTCTCCCAATTACCCCAGAAATCCCAATTTCTTTAAAGATGGGTTCCCAACAAAGTATTTATCGGGTGGTTATTGCCAATAAAAGTATGGCAATTTTGGTGTATATGGAAAGAAGAGATATCCAATCTTACTAGAAAAATACTGGATTCCCTGAAAAACCCTCACTGAGCGTATACAGGACAAAAATGTAAGGGTTCCCCTAATCAACAGCCCGACGATTAGGGCTATCTCCACGCGTGACGTTGAAGGCTGCACGAGTACATTGATCGCTTTGTGTACATGTTGATAAACTCTATAAAGAGTTAGACGTACAGCACTTTCTGATATAAAAATCACGGAAAAAGACGCAGGCAGTGGATAATCCGAGAATTTAATTAGGATTCGATATTTGAAATAAATAGTCAGCGATTACAGACAACATCGTCTTGTGTATGCAATGGATTCTCACCCGTCTCCGCCCGCGGTTGCCATAGGGACGGAGAGGGGTAATTTCCTGACGCAAACATGGCCTCTTTTGATCTATTTTCATAGCAGGGTATACTTGGCAATTACAGTGAGAAGGATTTGAAGCAAAATTATGATAAATTAATTGGTTTGAATATGTTTGTAGTCCTAATATATCATCAAATCACCCCGTTTGTACCCGGGAAAGCAACTTTAAGATAAATTCTTCGACAACAACACACTTTATCACCCAATAACACAGTAGACATAGGTTTTGTGACAAATTTCATAATCTACTGTTATATGTCCTTAGGCGATATTGCTTTACTTGAATTTGATTGGTCAGTTAAAAGGAACAGTTCATTTGTTTTTATTAAAAATAACTTCTTTTTTTATATTAAAAATGAAACACTGGGTCAATATAAAGGACATTGCAATTTTTGAATTGCTGTCAAAAATGGTGTATCACTATATTTATATTTATCTATTTTGCATGAAGGAAAGGATTGGGTGATAAATAAAATCTCCTACTCGTTTTTTATATCAAAAAAGACTTGTAGGGGATTTCTAAATATCAACTATATAAACAACATGGGAAACGATCGCTATTTGTGCATATAAGAAAAGGTTGGTTGATTAATGTATTAATGTATAATGGACATATAAATTAATGCTTTTCGGGTTATTCTTGTATACCAAGTGGTGTTAACTGGTCCGTTATCCCCACTCGCCCCACCACCAATCTGTGATTTGGTATTAAACTTCCTAGAATTATTTCACCGCGGAGATCGCATTCGGGGGAATAGAAAAGAAAGGTTACACCTTTATTTCAAATAGCCGATGTCGCATAATTCAGCATAATGTATTGATCTTGGCCATACCAAGTCGCAGATTTATTGGTAAGGGGGGGGGGGTCTAAGTAATCGTCCCGTGAGACAAAGTACCCTCAGTCCCAGTCAAACATTAAAAGCTCAGTTGTTATACGTCGCTATTTGAATAATATTTGAGACTTTTGGCAAGCGGATTTCTTCCCATCCGTATGACGTATCCGTATCGTCACGCGATACGTTGTGTCATGTAGTTTTACAGTTTTGGCAGATTTTCCCGCCGCGTACGTCTGGATGGAGCAGAAAATTGGAACGTTAATCTCCATTTCATTTCAGTTATGGATAAAGCGTTTGGAAGTCTGTTTGAACACGTTGGTTTTCTCCGGGTACTTTGGTCCCCACCCCACTACTAATAGACAATGAATGTTCTTTACATCCTCATTATTTCATTTGCAGGCGCGGATCCAGAGGGGGGCGCACCCGGCGCACGCCCCCTCTATTTTTTTGAGGTGGCGAACAATTTTTGGCTCCATATATTCTCGCGAGAAAGTAGAACAATAATAGTTTAGGTTGGAAATAGTAATTTACAGTACTGGTATGAAATTAGTCCTTGTGGACATTTTTTCCACTCAAAAATCACGGTTCCAGGCTTCGCACTCCCTAGTGGGTGCAACACGCCCCCTCTTTCGGAAAATCCTGGATCCGCCCCTGATTTCTCCGTATTCAATAATAGGCAGAATTTCCGTCATTATCCTGACCGTTAACATAAATTCTATCGGTAAAAATATGCCGTATTAGAAAATCTTGAGTTGATAGTCTAATGTACAAAGTCGAGAGTTGACAATAATTATAGAGCGAAATTTTACCGATGTAAGTAGAATTCTGACGATATAAAGTTGGAAGGCTTGATTTTTCTGCACGTTAAAGTGTACCTTATAAATAAGATTTTCTCTTTTACTTTTGGATTTCTATTTTGTATTATATACCACATTTTGAAATTGGTACCCTCCATATTATGCCATATTCAAACAACCGAGATAACCAAATTTAGGGACAAGTAATACCCTTTTAAACCTTGCTCCTCCCGCGACCCTTGACCTTTTCTGTGTTCCAAAGTAAACTAATGCCTTTTTGAGGTGGAAACGGTCTTGATAGAAACTATAATGGCGAAGGGGTTGTGATATCAGAAATGTGATGGCGATGAAATGAACGTTGTGTCAGGATGTAGAACCAGGGCGGTGATGGGGATGTAGTCATAACGGCCCTATGTCATAACGGCCAAAAACAGGTTTGGTCAAAACGGCCCTACTTTAGTCATAATGGCCAAAAAGTTTGGTCATAACGGCCATAAAAATATTTTTTGTTTATTAAAGATTTTACGTCCAATACATTATATACGATGTTATGGACAGGTTGATTTGATTAAATAATTTACACTTAATGAGTTGGAAATTGGTAAAAGATATACAATACAAACGTCCATTAATATCAAAAGTATCTTTAAAAGATGTTAATACACAAAATACAAAGTCCTTGTATATTAAAAAATCAATTTAAAGCAGACTTATAAAATCGCTGTCGTGAGAGGAGAGTGGGGTCATCTTCTCCCTTTGTCATAATAAAAACATGTTAAAACAGGAGGTCCAGCTGGCTGATGTTTAAATTCAGGAATTTGGGTCCTTCTGCTTTGGACCTAATTTTGTACCTATCTTTGTTTGGGGCCGTTATGTCTATAACCCCGGTGATGGCCCTGGGGAAAACAATTGGTGGATGGGATGCCCGGGTTAGTTGTGGGTGGGGTGTCTGTGAATCAATTAAAGGGGAGTAACTCTTAATAAGCACCTGCCTCGACAATTGTATCTCCTACAAAAAAGAGTTGAAAATTTTCATCGGAATCAATAAAATGTGAATCATGGATAGGGACAAAGCAGACGATACAGATTCAATCAAACCACAGTGAGATTATTCATAAGTGAAGAAAATCAATTGCACGTGTGGATTCTGTTCCATCAAATAATAATGGTATTAATTAATTACTGGTGAGTATATCAGACAGTGTGGATCGAATGGGACAAAGATTTTAAGATTTTCTAATTAAGTTCAACCCAAAGCAAATAATTAATACCCTATTCAGTTCTTAAAATTTTACTTAACACAACAGTTTACTGTTGACTCTCTTGCTTTTTATTTTTCTGAATTGTTCAGTAAATTACAGGCGGGTTAATTCAATTCCGATATTGTTCATGTCTATGGCACTGTAAAATTATTGCGCGACCAGGCATAAGCTGGCAGCGGCACCACAATAATTTGTCAGAATGAGTCATTATAAATTAATAAAAAGATTTTTTGGAATCTGTTGTTTAAAGAATGCTAATTCCATTGAATCAGTTTTGCTTGGTGATATGATATCAAAGTGTTTAGGCCTATGTTGACAAATAATAGCGTACCGGTACCGGTATGGCCCATTTGGAGGTGCATGTAAAATTTGATGTACTGCTGTAGGATGTAGGATCATTCAGTAAGTATTCTTCCATAAATATGTGTTATAGGAGCTTTTATGCATGACGTATTTCCGGTGTCTATTTTTAGCCTGGCCTTTTCACTCCCGTCTCTTATCATGGCAAATGCTAAGGAAAACGGGGTTTTCCGTCTTTATCTTTTAATATAAAACGTATTCTTGAATGCCACCCTTGTTGTAAGATGTGTGTAGCATTCGTAATAAATTACCGATTTCAAATTATGTCTATTTTTTTTTTTTTTCGTTTTATTGACGATATACTGCGTTGTAGCAGACGATATCATGCTAAGCTCACACGCGGTCTGCAGTTGACCGCTGTACGCAAAAGATTACAAAGATGCATTTGATGTATGAAGTCGATTTATATGTTTTGTGTTAATTTTATTGCAAACAATTAATAGATAACATCTGTTTGGTTGTAAAATGCCACGAAATCGAGCGAAAGAGTAAATAATAGAATGGGTTATAGATTCAAGACGATATTAAAATTTTTAAAAGCAGGACCGTAGCAAATCTAAAAAAAAGAGCAAATAATAATCACGCTGTCAAAAATAATTCTGTATAGAATGCACCGATCAGTCCAGTTATATATTTGCATTCAACATTTGTTCTCTGAACCAAATACTGAATTAGAAATTGATAAAATGGACGCAAATGTATCGTTCTTCATTCTTGGGTTGCGACATTGGAGATACACTGACTGGATTAAAATTTCACAGAGTGTCAAAAGTTGTGCCAAGACGATTTATGTGGTTGGAAAAAAAGGGTTTTAAAAATATTCACAGATTCAAATTGATCATCGTTTTATTCTTTCTGTTATTCGTATTCCATCAAGATGATTTTTCTTATAAAATGGCTGACGTTTTACTCCGTGCATCAAACAACTATTATATCATTGGTTAGAGCCGTCTAAACGCGGGAAAATTTACAGTAACTATGAACAGCACGCATAGACAATCTTATTTGCATATTGAATACTATTTATAGTATCATTAGCTGGAATTATTTTAAGTCGATAGCATCAATGCCCAACATAAACCGTGTTTTGTGCAGCGCTATAGCAGACGATATATCAACCGCGCAAGTACTGTAGTCTGCAGTTGAATGTAAATATGATCTAGACCAGATTTAAAAAACAATCTTTTGTGTTAATAGTCCTGTAATTAATAGATAAAATTTGTTTGGTCGTAAAATGCGTAATGAATTTGAGACCAAACTGTAGTTCACACCATGAGCACGGACCAGTCATAACTGTTTTCCTAGATTGCAACGGCCATTACGGGTCTGGTAAACTTGCCGTATCTTTTCTATATCGAAGTTTTTGTAAATATCGGTATCTGGCATCGGTCGGTAAACCTTACATGTATATAGAAATGGCGATCGGATCCATTTTATGTAAAACAAGCTCACTGTACGGCGGTATTTTCACAAAAAAACACACACTGGCCTATGGGTTACAGTCTACGAATAAGGCCAGTGTCTGCGCATGACCGAAAATGACGTCAAAATGGAAACCCGTAAAAGCTCCTATAGTTTAAAGTTCCAATTTCACTTTTTCTAAGAAAGTCAAAATATAATTATTTCTATGTTTTTTGCTCAAAAGGTTGTCAACTCACTATTATACGATCATGGACAAAATTTTGGGGGGGTTAGAAAGGGTGACACTGGTTGATTGAGGAAATAGTTACTCAATTACCTCCCTTGTTTTCCTATTCTTCTCCATGGACGGCCATCTTCAAACGTTTGAATTTGAAGTTGAAAATGATATTTTTGCCAATTTCTCAACTGGCAATAGTGAATTATAGGATTAATAGGATTATTCTTTAACAAGGTAGGACTGTTTATAGGTTCAATCTATTTTGTGGCTTTATTTTAATAAATTTTAAAAATATAACTTAAAAAAATGCTATTGGAACTTTAACGATGAGTATAAAAAGAGGAACATTGTACAAACTGAATAGGGGTAAACTGAGATACCGTAAGATTTTAATGCGTTCATAATTAAAGGAGCTAAATCCTTAACATTTGGGATCTAGAAATTGACACATGTATGTTAACGATGTCACAGAATGTTAACATGTATGCTTTGAAACAGGAAAAATATGAAAACCTTTTGCTTTTGATTAGGTAAAAGAAATAACTTTAATAAAATACTGTCTGACCCAGGGAGTTGTATAATAGTGGTATAATTTAATAATGCATCTTGAAATTATTAAAGATAGTTATAGATAATGTAAAGTGAAAATCTCGTTCAAATTACTTTATTCTTAGCCAAGTTATCACTGTTTTTTGTTTTGACAAGATGTGTGCATTGTGGTAACCAGGGCACTAGTATATTTGAGTATAATAAGCCTCCCTTTCCCATTTTTAAATTGAATTTTTAAATGGTGAATGGTTCTAATCTAGTTAAGATCTTAGGGAACTGATGCCATCAAGAATTGATTATGGCTTTGTTTTTTTAATAAATGTCTAATTAATAGCTTATATAACATTTCAGGCCTAAAGAATGACTTGCAATATGTAGAGTTAGCTCTTGCGTCGTGTATTTTTAGCTAAAAGTATATGGTAGTTAAGTTCTTTGAGCCTAGAACATTAATTAGACATTTTAGCATGAGATTTAGTAAGCACACATAGAATAAAATAATGATAATCAATAAATCTTTAAATGTCAACTGCGAGTTAAATTGTTCACAAGCAAACTTGTCCACAACCACTTGTTAAGTCCACAACCACTGGTTAAGTCCACAACTAATGATTATGTTATCCACAGCTAATATCTGGCTCGTACACACTTTAATTTTTTGGAATAAATCAGTATTACTCGTTGATTTTTTATAATTGTTTTATTTACACAATAATCAACTAGCTTGGTTGACCGATCACAGCCGAGATTAGTTCACTGATGTGTTGTAATAAAATATACTCAGTACTCACATAATTTGTTAATTGGCATTACGATTTTAGTTTAGTTCACCAATGTTTTTGTAATAAAGAATACTGATATTTTTTGTTAATTGGCATTATGATTTTTGTTTACATGTAGTTCACCTATATTTTTATAATAAAGTGTACTTATATTGTTTGATAATTGGCATTATGATTTAGAAAACATTTAATTGACTCAGTATGAAATCTGAATATTATTATGTGATACGGTAATACCTGTAATACGGTAATACCCAAATCCCCAAGGATTATTTATGTTGGTGTATTAAAAACCAATGTCATTATTCAAAAATATGCAATCACAAATTTCATAGTTATGTCCTATTTATGTTCAAGCTCGTGAACATGATGATACAGGACAAACTTTTTATTGAATGTTTTAAAATTTGGTTAAATTGTTATTTTTGTTAATTCCTGGGATAAAAGGATGAAACTTATCAAATGTCAATAACTTTGATCATGAATTTCAGTGTTACAAAACAAAATTTCATGAAAGATGTTTTGAAATATGGGACCTGCTCTGGCTAATGGATCCGAATGTCACACTGCACTTCAGTGCAGTATATAGAAGTGCTGTTGGACAAAAATTGTGAATTTGAGGTTTCTGTGAAAATACATCCTTTAATGTCTCTAGGTTCAATGTCCTTTTGTAGAATGGTTGGCGTCGAAGAGTGGGATGTTAAAGCCCATTCTATGTAATTTCAACCCATTCTGAACCAGATAAGGTAGGAGATTTGACATAAATGTAATGATATTCCGTTTTGATGCACATGGCATTGATAATACTGTTTTGATATTATTTAAATGATATTCTGTTTAAATTTGCATGTAGCATAAATAATAAATTGCAAAAACAGGTTAAAATTAGATATTCTATTTTGGTCCAAATAGGTGCCACAAATCACCATTGCCACTCTGGTTATTTTCAAGATATTCTCATGGGAGGACTATTACCCCCCCCCCCCCACCATACCACTAACCAATTATTGTAGTTTATTGAATGATAGTGATCAATATATTCAAAAGAAACTTGATTACCATAGGTGTAAAGGCTCAATGACAGTTAAGGGTAGGGTCAGAACTCGAAATGCCTCCCAAAGTGATCTAATATAGCCTTATTAAGGTGGCTGACTCGTATTCAAATCGGTCGTGTACAATCCACGGAGACAGGACCGTTGGGGAGAAAAGTTTGAAAATTTAACTGTCGCAAGCAAGTTTTCCTGCTATTCCAGCGTGTGAATACAGCAACTTCAATTTGTCCAATATACCCTACATGGCTGACCCAAATTCCAAGCAACCAATCAATCGTCGCGGGGTATGGGGGCCTCACACTCCCAGATTTTTAATAATTAAACCACCGCAAATGCGTTTTCTGCTTTTCTAGCCCTTATAAGTAACTCAAAAAGTATCAAATGGTTTTGTACGTGCATTCACAAATAGTAATCGATGCCCCAAAAAATGTCGCACAAAGTAGAGTGGCTCCAGACAAAATGTACAAATTCGTGGTATTCAATTAAAAGGAAAGTAAAATTAGCGTTTTATTAGGGTTTGATGACAGTTAGGGAAGCAAAACTAGAAATGCCCGGAAAAATTTCAGGTTTACAGACAGGGTTATATTAGATTTCAGGCACTTAATTTTGCCAAGTAGATGAAAGTTAGGGGGTCAGCTTATATGCTTATGTTGATTACTTAATCATTCAAAAAGGAAGGTACCGGGATTTAAAATTATAGCCTTTAAATGTAATTTTCTGTAATAAATTTATTGATCTATTTGTAATGTGCAAGCCTTGATTATAAAATGGGATTGTCACATTTCCCAATAAGTTTATTCAATTTTTTTATATTTGATATAGCTGCGAGACCATAACCCTAATATGACTCTTCAGACAACTTGACATGTAGGACCAGAGTAGGGAACAAGTTGCAGCACCTCCAGTCTGAGCCAAGTCCCAGGTCGCTGTACCTGAAGTCCCAAGTTGAATACAAAAAATTGCTTATAAGACCTTATGACCTCAAATTCAACCTTCCTTACGGTGTAACGGTGATATGATCAAACGTTTTTTTAAATCGGATAATAATTGTGACCTCCAGAGGGACCACAAGCTAAAGAAAGGGGGATTTTGCGTATAACCAGGGGCCATAATTCAGGAAGTTACGATCCAATATGCGCAAATATCAAAAAGAACCAAGATCTTTGGGTTATAACCATGGATTTCAAGTTTCATCAAAATCGAATTAAAATTGTGACCTTTACAGGGTCCACAACCTTGATATACCATTTTTTAACAGTATTCGCGTACAAACGGCAGCCATTTTGTATGGCAATTTTGGTCTGATTTTCCCGAAATTCGAACTCAACCTTCCTTACGGTGTAACAGTAATATAATCAAACGTTTTTTTAAATCGGATAATAATTGTGACCTCCAGAGGGACGACAAGCTAAAAAAAAGGCGATTTTGCGTATAATCAGGGGCCATAATTCCGGAAGTTACGATCCGATATGCGCAAATATCGAAAGGAACCAAGATCTTTGGGTTATAACCATGAATTTCAAGTTTCATCAAAATTGATATACCATTTTTTAACAGTATTCGCGTACAAACGGCGGCCATTTTGTATGGCAATTTTGGTCTGATTTTCCCGAAATTCGAACGCAACCTTTCTTAGGGTGTAACGGTGATATAATCAAACGTTTTTTTAAATCGAATAATAATTGTGACCTCCAGAGGGACCACAAGCTAAAAAGGGTGATTTTTCGGACAATCAGGGGCCATAATTCAGGAAATTACATTCCGATAGCTTCAAATATCGAAAAGAACCAAGATCTTTGGGTTACAAACATGCATGTCAAGTTTCATCAAAATTGGTTCAAAATTGTGACCTCTATAGGGTCCACAAGCTAAAAACGTGATTTTTCGTACAATCAGGGGCCATAATCCATGAAGTTTTGATCCGATACATGCCAAAATCGAAAGCAGCCGAGATCTTTTGGAGATAAACCTATATTTCAAGGTTCGTCAAAATCGGATAAGAATTATGACCTGTAGATAGAGAGTCCACAAACAAATTGTGGACGGACAGGGGCGACGACATAATACGTCCACATGAAAATGTGGGCGTATAAAAACAGCCTGTGCTCTATTGTACAAAATGACAATCACAAAGCTTAGATTTATGGCTGACATTGTCAATAGTGACAGGTGGATTACTTCCAGGATTGTGTAAAATTTCTTCTTTGGTTTTTTACGGTACATGTATCTGGCTAATAGAGACTAAGTGTTAGCTGTAAGATAATTGACATTTATAATATGGTTATAATACTCTTTGTCACTGTGTAAACTGATATCAAAGGATACATGCTAGTTTTGTATAATTAATTTAGGTTAATTAGTCTAAATTTGGAAACAAGTGTAAGTTAAAGGACCACGGTCATATAGTGTAGGCCATGGAAAGACGTGACAGCTTTTAGAGAAAATAATTTTCCAATGGCTGTATTGAAATTTTGGTAAGAACTATCTGTCAGTTGTTGAATCCTAAACCAAAAATTTAAACTCTTTTGTGAGCTGCTTTCTGTATTTTATACAATTGTTGATATCCCAACCATAAAATAATTTTAGGTAATTAAGTTGCTGCTGTTAAATTGCAATGTTACTTGATACAATGGCTTGTATTCAAGAAATGCTTTATGAACAATCTGTCTGTGACCCTTTAAATTCTATTAATTAAGAACATTATTATTTCAACTTCAATAAAGTTATTCAAGTTGGTAATAACAACAATAATTTTAGTTATGTGTTATACTTCCCTTTTTTCCTCATCTCCAATTAGGCAAGAAGAAATAGAAGACCAAAGTTTTTGGTTTGTAGTTTGTATTGTTATAATGATATGTGCTTTATATTTACTAATAGGTTTTAGGTCGACTCACAGGATGTTCCTAATTACTTGTTTTCAAAATCACAAGCAAAATGTAGGACCTTCTTTTTCAAACTTAGAGATATTCAACATTTTTTTTTCAGATTAATGCTATAAATTTTTCTACTTGTTGTCTCAATGTTTCTTCAAAAAAATTCAATATTGTTTTTAAATTTTCAGAAATTTGAATTGCTGAATCTTGTCAACATGTAGATCACCTGGAAAACACATGACAACTTGACAATAACAAAATAAGAAATGGGGACACAATACCAGTTCCTGTATGTGGTGTTTCTCATGATTCTGATCTTAAACCACGAAGATCAGTATATTTTTGCTTTGAAAGAACATCCCTGTAGTCATCATTCAACTGCCAACCATGAGGTAAATTTGAATTGTAATTTTTAAACGGCATGGTTAGGTCTTCAGACCTAATTTTCTTTTGAAAAAGAATTTAAAAAGGGGCCAAGAACACAACACCATTCAAAATATCTTTTAAGTTACATTATGTATATGAATACACAGGACTCCTTTCTATGGAATACAATTTCTGTTTATTAAAGAACGTATTACAGTTCTATTACTAAATTCCAAAGAAACATTAATGTGTGTGTGTTTATGACAACTCGGGATTTTCACAGCAGTTTCAGTTCCTGAAATCCTTTCCCAAATTTTGCTTGAGTTTCTTGCTTTGATTTCATATGAACTTTTTGAATGTCTTGAAATTATTTTATTAATCATTGTTTCAGGTCTTCTATGATGTTGATATAGAACCAGCTCATATTGTTAAGAAAAGAAGTATAGATCAGCCATTACATATTCACTTACATTATGATGACAGTATAGATTTATTACCTGCTGATCATATTACTATTATTAAGGTAGGTCAAGAACAGAACTATCACTACCTAATTGGTCACATCTGGACTCAAAAGCTTAAACCTAACTCAACTCACATTTGCCACTAATTGAATAACTAATATCTGACTGATTAACTCCAAATACTTGCCCTCGGAATTGGTTCATAAGTTTGTCACATGAAGAAATTAGTTCTTGAATATGAATGGCAATCACTGTAGACTTGAGCATGCCTTTGGAGGTGTGGAGTAGGATTCTCATTTAAGATCATGACTGCCCATCTTGAGTCAATGACAGTGAATTTAACTTTAAAACACATTAAATATTAGTTTTTATGTGTAAAAACACTTTAAAATATATCGCCTCAAATTGGAATAATGCTAAAGATTATCATGTTGCTTGATAGCAAAATAAGTTGAAATTTGACTGACTGTGAAAGCCCTTTTTTAAGAGTTGTAATGTGTTGCAAACAAAAATCAAAAGTTCTGGAATTAGAGTGTTTTAAATTTCACAAAATGATAAAATTTTGATTTCCTTCTTTGTAGGAAACTGTAGTACAAGCTGTATCATTTTGGAGCAATACTTTAAAGGTTCGAGCAACTGGAGCTCCCATTAAGTTAAAGAGGTAATCTGTGGTAATTATTTCATCTTTAATCATGTACATCACATTGTTAGAATTATTTTTGAAAAAATTGGAAAATTGGTTCGTTGACGACACCTTCCATCAGACACTTCTGTTTGTCGTTAGTTAATCCAATGTAGCAAATTCACTTATCTTACTTTTTCAGAAAAGCAGGATAGTTAGCAATATCTACATAATTCATTATGTTTTATTGATGGAAATTGAAGTGTTTGTAAGGTTTTCAATTGGATGCTATTCTTTCAAGACAATAATGAGTTCTATATACTTGTACATTGTTCTCACATAAGTCTTAGCAATTGGACAGTTGAGGCTTAGGCCCCTAATATTTGTAGGGAGGTTGAATGGCAGAATGGTTGGTGCATGCATGTTGTATCATAAAATCAGTCAACTGGCATGGTTTTTGATTCCCAAGTTGTATGTGACAAGGAGTAGGGTCACCTGTCTAACTTTGTGAGTTTTCTCTAAGTCCTTCGATTTCCTCTCTCTGCTAAAGATGCCTACGCGCAAACGAATAATTGAAAATAAAATAGAACGATAAGTTAGTCCGGAAATAACCTAGTTTGTGTCTATTTGTTGAAACGCTAAATTATTAATATAAATGGGACTCTTATGCTTGTTGAAATGATATGTATAATAAATAAGGCTCTAATATTTGTTGAAATGATAACTAATATAAATAGGGCTCTTATGTGTGTTGGAATGATATATATATTATAATCAATTAGGGCTTTAATATTTATTGAAATGATCAATATGATAAATACGTCTTTCATATTTGTTGAAATGATGTTTATAACAAATGAAAATATGATTTTGCTTATATGTCATTTACAGAAAATGTTCATCACGTAATGTGCGATACAAGGATCAGATGAGTTATTGTGTAGATGGGTGTAGTCATCAAACAGTCTGTGGTGAAATACAAATACCAGATGGACATTTAGAGGTACATTCATTCTCATTCTAATTTGTAACGCATGCAATTATTGATAAATGCTGATAAGGGAACCATTGGCAGTTGAAATTTACAACAACAAGGGGTTTGATATACTAACTTTTCTGTACCAACCATGTCAATGAAGACCGACAAGTGTGCTATAAGGGAAATTTTGCCCATTCAACAGTGTTTTCACTTACTATTCATCAAATTTCCACTGACAGAGGTTGTTATGTGTACACCAATGGACCTCAGTCTTCTGTCCCCTCAGCATGATCAGATGCTTTTCCTTACCAGTCTCTCAGTCCTGAACCACTGACAAGGGGAAACCAAGGTGGAAAATTCTGTTAAATTTTCTTAAACACTGCCAAGGCATTCTCACCAAACCACTTCAGTTTAGGATAAGCTGTTGCCTCCTCCCTGCCTTTTCTTCTCTGGAGTGTTTAGTTAAAGGATGATATTGGTGTCAGTCATTATCACATATCTGATAGATCTGGATAAACACGTTCCAGATATAATTTTAACACAGAGATCATTACTACTATAGATGCGTAATGAAGTTTCAAGAAACAAAAGGGACAAAAGCAAAAGGAAAACACCAGTTATACGTCTATATAACTGACTGAAGTGAGTGATATCAGTTATATAGAAGGATAACTCATGTTTTCCTTTCGTCACTTCTGTTACTTGAAAACTTCATTAGGCATCTCTGTTTTAGAATTATATCTGGAATGTGATTAACCAGTTCAATTACCTATGTTATAAAGCATGACACCAATATTATCTTGTAATATAAATTTGATGTTATTTAATACAGGGTTGTTATTGGTGGAATGCTAGAGATGGTAGATATAATAAGGATGCTGATGGTAATAATGGAGTAGCTAACACAGATTTTATTTTATACGTAGCAGCTATTAAATCAGATAGATGTAAAGAGAGCACTGTAGCCTATGCTGGTCATTGTCAACAAGAGAAAGCTTTAGACAGGTATTTATATGATACGACCACATTGTCAACAATAGAGCATTTTTGAAAAGTATTTATGATACACCCATAATATTGTCAACGAGAGAGCGTTTTAGATAGGTATTTATGATATGCCCACTATGTCAATAAGACAGAGCTTTAAACAGGTATTATTATACGCCCATACTGTATTCAATTCAAGAGAGAGTTTTAGGCAGGCACACATATAAATTCTTAAAAATTTGAAGACATACTTGACAGACAATTTCAATTCCCTTGAGGATAAGATTCATTTGGTATATAGAAAGCTGAGAAACATTTTGACAGAAACTACTATAATAAGTTTACTATAAATCAAAAATAGAATTTCAATGGAGATAATAAATGCAGGCATGGCTGTTTTGATTGTTTTCATCTAACAAGATTTCAATTGTTGTAATGCATATGTATGAAACTGCCTTGGCAATGGCTTTAAAGTTCCTGCTCCAACAAATTATCTAGTAACCATACTCTAAAGCCATGTAAAAAGATGTTCAAATAAGCCCACATCATTTTGATATGGCCACATTAATTACCACACATTATGAATTTAGCCAGGTTACAACAAAATTTGATTGGATCCAGATATGTGGCATAGGCTCATTAATCAAGTTATTTACAGTCATAAATAATACATTCCTATAAACATGATGAGATAAATGCAGTGCATTGAAATGTGATTTTATCGGAAGTCATTTAGCCCAGTTAGTGATCCTTTGACAAAATAAAAACACAAAAGTTGCTTTGTATTGCTATTTTCATCTAGATATTTTTTATGTTTTATTTTGTAGACCAGTAGCTGGATATTTTAGTATATGTCCACACTCTATATCTACTCATCAACAAGATAGATTACAACTATTGTCTACCATGAAACATGAAATATTACATGCTCTGGTGAGTTATATGTTATTTCTTTCTCTATTCTTCATTTTCTTAAATGAAAACAACAAAATAAGCAAAGAAGAAATTTTGAAGGTAGTTAAGTATCCCCAAAGCAGCAGTGTTGTTTCGGTAAGTTATTTGGTATGTCGGTTAAATTTTTTTATTGACATGCTCATATCTTAGAAAAGACCGTCAATAATTCTTAATTGATAAACTTTCAAAGAACAAGGAGTCTTAGGCATATTATAGAGTTGTAGAACTACTGGCATATACTCGTCTTTTGTTTCGAATTAACAAACAAGACTTATTATATGCACTGTAATATGTCAATAGAGGAATAATCAAGCTATCAATGTAATACTTGATAAGAATACTGAGACATTCAAATGTTTTATTACAGGGATTTACAGCTAGTCTATTTGCATTTTATCGTGATGAACAGGGTAACCCTTTAACACCAAGAAAATTGATATCAAACAAACCAGATTTTGATCATAAGTAAGTTATATTTCAAAACGACTTAGAACATTTTAAACCGCAGAATTGAAAATGGTATTTGTTTTGGCTAAATTGTGAAAAATTTAACAATACAAACTAGAGTCTTTTGTTTAGCACCATGTTTCAATGAGATGTACTCCGCCACATTTCAATTCAGCAGGATGGAGGACCTGGCAAAAGAAAATGTCTGCTTATTCGGATGCACGGTTCACACATCTACTTGTTGGCATGCACGTATAAGAGTCCTTTACAGATTGGAATTTGAAGAATAGTGAGCAGAAACGTCGCTGTATTTACAAAATTAAACTCAATCCCACTGCATTGTGTATGACTGTCGGTGCAGAGAAGTAGGAAGTTTTATTTCATTTCCTTAATATAATTTTCTGGAATATAAGTTCTGATTGAAATATATGGTTTTTTATACGTCCACATTCATAATGTGAACGTATTATGCCGTTGCCCCTGTCTGTGTGTGTGTGTGTGTGTGTGTGTGTGTGGGTGTGTGTGTGTGTGTGTGTGTGTGTGTGTGTGTATGGGTGTATGTAGGTATGTATGTATGTGTGTATGTATGTGTGTATGGGTGTGTGTCTGTGGTTCGCCTACAGGGCGCAATTCTTCATGGATTTTCTTCAAACTTGGTATACTTATTCCTTATACCCCAAGGAAGATCCCTATTGTTTTGGGGGCATGCCCGACCCCCAGGGGCCGAGCCACGCCCATTTCTAGTATTTGTTTGTTTGTCGTCTACAGGCCACATTTCTTAACTTATAATCTTGAAACTTTGCATACAGATTCTTTGTACCCTAAGGAACATCCCTATCGTTTGGGGTGTATGCCCCACCCCCAGGGGCAGAGCCACGCCCATTTTCTTTTTGTGTGTCTTTGTGTCGCCTACAGGGCGCAATTCTTACTGGATTTTCTTCAAACTTGGTATACGTATTCCTTATACCCTAAGGAAGATCTCTATTGTTTTTGGTGCATGCCCGACCCCCAGGGACAGAGCCACGCCCATTTCTAGTATGTATTTGTTTGTCGTCTACAGGCCACATTTCTTAACTTATAATTTTGAAACTTAGCATACACATTCTTTGTACCCTAAGGAACATCCTTATCATTTGGGGTGCATGCCCAACCCCCTGGGGCAGAGCCACACCCATTTTCTTATTGTGTGTCTTTGTGTCGCCTACAGGCCGCAATTCTTATTGGATTTTCTTTAAAACTTTGTATACTTACTCTTTATACTCTAAGGATGATCCCTATCGTTTGGGGTGCGTGCCCAACCCCCAGGGGCAGAGCCACGCCCATTTTCTTTTTGTGTGTCTCTGTGTCGCCTAGAAGCCGCAATTCTAACTGGATTTTCTTAAAACTTTGTATACTTACCCTAAGGATGATCCGTATTGTTTTTTGGTGCATGCCCGACCCCCAATGGCAGAGCCTCGCCCATTCCTTGTATTTATTTGTTTGTCATCTACAAGTCACATTTCTTAACGTATCATCTTGAAACTTTGAATGATTATTCTTTGTACCCTAAGGAACATTTCTATCATTTGGAGTGCATGCCCAACTCCCAGGGGCAGAGTCATTTTCTTTTTGTGTGTCGCCTACAGGCCACAATTCTTAATCGGTCATCTTGAAACTTAAAATACTTATTCCTTATACCCTAAGGATGACCCCTTTTGTTTTGGGTGCATGCCCGACCCCCGTGGGACAGCAACACCCATTTCTTGTATTTGTTTGTCTGTCGTCTACAGGCTGCATTTCTTAATGTATCATCTTGAAACTTTGAATACTTATTCTTGGTACCTTAAGGAAGATCCCTATTGTTTTTGGTGCATGCCCAACCCCAAGGGACAGTGCCACGCCCTTTTTTTTTGTCTGTCTGTGTGTCACCTACAGCCCACAATTCTTAAAATAGCATTATGCAAGAGCAAAATCTGATTTTTACAGGTCTTTCTTTAAGCCTGAGATGTTATCTAAATAATCAATTAGACATTAATTAACATATTCAGACCATAATAAACTCTTTATGTCAAGACTAGCCTTCGATGTTGGCAGATTAAAATCGTATATGCTGCTTAATGGCGGTTGATAATTAAATCAATCAAGTGGATAATCGAGACTATGCTGTTTATATTAATGATTTGAGTAATGATGACCGAGGCTATGAATATTTCAAAAGCTTTTTTCTCGGCTAATAGTGAATCAATTTGACTGAAATTTTCAGCAAATTATCTTTACACTATCTAGTTTTTAACTATTGTAGTGAGAACTGCCATCTCTTTATCTTATCTCCCATAATGTAACTTTAATCGATCGTCTTGAAAACTTTTTTTATACTTATTCCTTATACCCTAAGGCTGACCACTATTATTTTTGGTGCATGACGGACCCCCTGGGACAGAGCCACGCCCAATGCTTTTGTGTCTTGTGTTCGCCTACAGGATGCAATTCTTAACAGATCCTTTTAAAACTTTACAAACCTATTCCTTATACCTTAAAGATGACCCCTATTGTTTTGGTGATTTCCTAACCCCCAGGGGCAGAGCCATGCCCATTTTTACTTCGTGTCTATGTGTGTTGTCTACAGGCCACGATTCTTAATGGATCGTCTTTAAACTTGGGATATGTATTCCATATAGCCTAAGGACGTCAACTGCATGTCCCGACTCACACAGGCAAGACACGACCAATTTTTGTGTTTGTCGTTTACAGGCCGCAATTCTGAATGAATCAGCTTGGTACTTGGTTTATGTATTCCTTATAGCCTGAGGGCGTCCACTATTGATTTTGATGAATTTCCCGACCCCCAGGGGCAGAGCCACGCCCACTTTTTGCCTTTAGTGTTAGGAAGGCACAATTCTGAATGGATTATCTTGGTATAGTTATTCCTTATACTCTAAGGACGGCAACTATTAATGTTGGTGCACGACCCTCAAAGCTAAACAAACCAAACGCCTAGCCTTCTTGACAAAGTACCATATCAATCAAAGCAGGAATGTGGACGTATATTGTAGCATTAGCGTTATGTTTTATATATTATTTTGATTACTGTAGATTAAAAATGTATGGATGGAGTGATAAAGTTGTGAAAACTATTGAGAGATCTGATTGGAAGCTTCCTATGGGTATTATTACAAAACAAGTACATATGGTGGTTACTCCGAGAGTGAAGGTATTTGATACATATTATAGACTAGTGATGTGCGGTTTTTCGGTTTAACCGTACGGTATCGGTTTTTACAAATAAACCGAAAACCGAACCGTTAAAAAAAAAATAACCGTGCGTTTCGGTTTTTTTCCAAATTCCTAATTTTTATGTAGCCGTATTTCGTTTACTTAATAATTCCAAAATTTTAATGTAGCCACCACTTCCGTTTTTATTTTCGATCACCCAGAGCCCGTATGTATAGAGTGATAGAGTGTTTAATCAGTCTGGTTGGCCTAGACTATTTATTTTCTCAATTCGGTTTACAATCCAAAATTTTATGCAACCCGAAGCCGGTTGTCAATATCGAACGATGGCTTCCTCTAAAAAGTAAAATGTCTCCATGGCTTGCTCAATAACTATGAAAGATTAGATGACACAAAATGTAGATTTAATCTTTGTAAAAAACATATTTCTGCTGCATAAGTTATAAGAATATAATTTAACAATTTTGAGTCAGCTGTTTAGAACAACAATTGAACAACACCCGAAAACGGCAATGCGTAAGTTTTGTTTTTAAGTTTATAAACTAGAAATGAAAGACCACATGTTTCGATTTGTTGGATTGGTATTATTTTGTTATGCAAATTTATTTTGGGGTTTTTTTTTCAGTAGAATCTAACTTTATTGTTACTAATATTATTATTATGCCTATGGCGTTGTGTGTGTCAGATCTTTTTTTTTACAGTAACTTTGTTATTACTACCAGTACCAGTCATAATTAAAGTCATATAACAGTAAAAAAAAAACTTGTTGTTTACTATTTACATCAATATTTTTAATATTTTTTCTGGCTTTCAAGTATTCCTATAAAATAACCATAAATCAGTACATACATTACAAGTGTTTAAATGAATAAAAAAACCGAAAACTGAAACCGAGGTTTTTTGCCTCAGAAAAACCGAAACCGAAAGAAAATTTAAAAACCGCACATCACTATTATAGACATCTAGATCGAGTCCCTACATAGCATGTGTTGGAAATGCCCCAGCAAGGATCAGGGATTAAGGGGCTGATGCACTAATTGAGAGGTCTATGTGTTGGTTCAGAATTTTCCGCAGATTTTTCCTGCATTTTTTCCCCTAGTCAATGGCACAGGGCAGAGGCCTGGAAAGAAACAGTGTTCAATCATTTGGATGGGATGCAAACAACAGAGGTTGTGTGTTCAGATATAAGAAGAACCCTTGACATTTGGAATTCAAATGCTCTTCGGGCAAAATTTTCCTCATAGCAAACTGCTTGGCATGTGTCCATCTTCATTAGCCAGATGAAGCAGAAAAGTTGGAATTAAAATCCTATTTTATTCATTAATTTCAATTTGGGCAAATGAAATATAATACTTTTATACACAGTCACATTTTCATGTGAATGTATATCAAACCTGTTAATGCCTCAGAACTGCAATGCAGTAGGTAGTGTAAAAAATTTTGTAGAAAACATGATTTGGCAGTAGATACCCAAAAGTGCTTAAATTTGCACGTCTGGGGGTAATTAATTTAGAAATGATACATTGAACTACAAGGAGGCCCAACAACCCGAAAATTGTAAAAAATTCCATGAAAGTCAAAACATATTTATTTCTATGTCTTTTGCTTAATAGGTTATACAGTCATAGGCATTATTTTCCACACTCACAAATCCTTCACATCAGAAATACTAACACATTTACCTCCCTTGTTTTTCCATTCCCCCCATGCAATAGCTATCTTCAAATATTTGAATTTGATTTTAATTTGAAGATGATATTTTTGCAAATTTCTCATCTGGCAATAGTGAATTATAGGATTAATAGGATTATTCTGTAACAAGGTAGGACTGTTTATAGTTACCATCTATTTTAAGGCTTTATTTTAATATATTTGAAAAATATAACTTAAAAATATGAAATTGCAGCTTTAAATGTGTGATAGACGTAAAATAAACACAAGCAATGGCAACCATATAAAATTGATGTAATTAATCAAAATTTAGAAATGTGATCTTAAACCTACAGAAAGTAATAATGTCAAATATATTATAACCTACCAAGAATGATTTTTAAGATATCTTGCATTTCTCAAGTGTTTTGACAATATTGTTTTATATACATGTAAGATAATTTGTGTGCTTACCAGAAGAAACCGTAAAAAAATTGTTTTGCATAACGACTTAATATCAGCATCAGTCTATTTAATCATGCCCCCCATGATAATCTTCCTATCACAGGAATTTTTTTCTCTGAGATTCCGAAAATCTATTTTTGATTTTATTTGAGAGAGCTGTCCATATAATCGGCGAGACATATTCCCATCTTGAAAATATAGTTTCAGATTGTGTTTTATTTGAAATATTGTATTTGATGTCCATTGCTGGTGTAAACAAGTTGCTATTTCAATATGCATTTTAAGAGTATTGGTACATGTGTCATTAATTATATCTGCTTCATTAACTCTAAAATCTGTTGAAAACAATTTTGATTACAAATCTATTGGCTAAATTAATATTACATCTTACAATAACCGTAAACCAATGTTGATAACCATAAATCACAATCTTTTTGGGTTACATGCTAAGAGTTAAATAGTTTTGACAAAATTAAAAAAACCTCTTTGTTTCAAAATGCAGTAGAAAACTATTAACGGATAGTAGAGCGGTACACAAGGCCTTTTTTC
This sequence comes from Patella depressa, assembly GCA_948474765.1. NCBI lineage: Eukaryota > Metazoa > Mollusca > Gastropoda > Patellidae > Patella > Patella depressa. Next base: position 57,019,633 of record OX419719.1, read on the forward strand.
AACACCCTATGGCATGGTAGAGTTGACAGGTCTAACATATATTGTCTTTGCTCTTTTCGTCTGTCGCGAAAATCAGACCGAAATTTCCTGCCAAAATGGTAGCCCCCCTTTACTCAAATAGTGTTAAACGATGGAATACCAAGGTTGTGGACCCTCAAAAGGGAACAAAATCTTTGGGAGATAAACCTATATTATTTCAAGTTTCGTCAATATCTGATAAAAATTGTGACCTGTCCACAAACAAAATGTGAACTGGTGGACATCCAGACAAACAGAGGCAGTGACAAGATACGTCCACATAAAAATGTATATCAAATAAAAAGTAAGGGAGAGGAATCCAAAACCCTTTGAATAATTTAAACTTTGATGGGATCCAATTCATAATAAATTTGATAGGGTGACACCAGTAAAACCATATTTTATAACATCTAATATTGTTTCAATTGTGTAAAAACTTACTTCCTCATATCAGAGAACACAACATTCTCACATGAAAATGTGGGAGTATCTCAGTATGAAAACAAAAACATTTTTTAATACAAACATAGTAATAGTTTGACAGAAACACAACTAGGGTTGTATTGAATCAGTTGTATATTTGATTAAAACGGAGCATTGCATGTAACTGACTTCAAATTACGTACACATGTTCAATAGAGCTTTATAGTAAGCCAACACCATTCATTTTACTCGTATGCAAGTCATGGATGCAGTTTATATGGTGTGAAATAAAACTACAATAATATAGTTTTGTTATTATTGAGATTAGTTATCTTTCTTTTGGTAATCTTGAATACCAAGAATTTTGTGTTTAAATCAGATACCTTAATTTAAAAGAGAAAGTATTCAAATTTTAGGAAACTTTCATTTGATGGTACATGAAACCCTACATATCTCGATCTATCACTGTGATTGAGAGATACAAGGAAGACTAGCGCTGACCACTTATAGCCTCCCTCTCTATCTAGAGAGCCATACATGCATAGGATCGGGTGTAACTAGCATCCATAGCGGGGACAGATCACCTCATACATCATACACCCGCCAAATGACTGGATGACCAGAATCCCTAAGATGCGACTCACTGAACATATACGTGGAATCTTAACCCCCGGATTTCACATTCCATCAAGTTCTTAAATGAATCTAAAATAGTAGATATTTACTTTTTTTGTAAATTCTGATTGGGGCTATGGGGGTTTCAAATTTAAAAATTTAATATGTATAAATTTCAGTAAGCATAAGTTAATTCAACAGTTTAGCCTATAGTAATTTCACTTTTTAGAAGTTAAAAGATTATTGAGCCTATTTAAATTTGAGTAGGCCTATTGTGATTTCTGTTTTAAGCCTATATATGATAAAATTATAAATTTTGAGTAGGTCTGTTAAACAGTGATTTCAATTTTACAAGTTAAAATATTATGGAACCTGTATGAATTTTAATAGACCTATAGGGAAGGCTTTAGTTAGTGATTTTAATTTTAAAAGATTATTAAGCCTTTGTTAATTTTGAGTAGGCATTAGGGAGTTCAAGTTAAAAGATCATTGAGCCAACATATACTTACTTTGTTCTAAATTTTGAGTAGGCTAAATATATATAGTGGTTTCAATTCTTATTCTCTAAATCTATTACCGTCTCTTGGTTGTTGTTTTCATTGAAAGTAAAGTTTAATGTGTTAAAGGTTTTGCTTTGGGTGTATGTGGAGTGAAATATTATCTTATTAATTCTTGCCCAGTTACAGGTAAAGGGTGTCTTTTTGTTTTATAATTTTTGTGACTTTTTCTGGGGACCTAAAATGTGTTTTTGTTGCTCAAAAGGTTGTTAATCTCATAACATTAAGGGCCTACTAAGCATGGAAGACAAATGTAGGTTTCAATTGCTAATGATATTTTGACTAAGACTAAGACATTGACAGGTCTTTATAAAACAGATATTTCAGTTAGTCAAAGCAAGCAGCACATACCTTGACTTGGCTTTCAATGTTTCCATTTGGCTTAGACCATTTTTCAAGCTTTTCTTTTTTGTCCCCCGCCTTTCCCCCCAATTTTGGTCCGATTTTCACGAAATTCAAATTCAACCTTCATAACCATGTAACGGTGATATAATCAAACGTTTTTTTAAATCGGATAACAATTTTGACCTCCAGAGGGACCACAAGCTAAAAAGGGCGATTTTTCGGACAATCAGGGGCCATAATTCAGGACCTGAATAACTGAATTCTTTTTGAATGTAAGAGTTTCCTGGATGATTAGCATGTACTGGGTCTTTCTGATTGAATGTGGTAATAATCAAATTTTAATTCTTTTATAGGCAGAAGTAAGAAAACATTTTAATTGTCCGACATTAGAAGGAGCTGAGTTAGAAGATCAAGGTATAGATGGGACAGCCCTTACACATTGGGAAAAACGAGTTTTTGAGGTTAGTTCCCTTAGATATTTCAAAGATGATGCACAGAGCTTATGACTCTACAGAAAAAATCAAATTTATTTTTGTGGGTGGCAAACTGCAATAGCAATCTTTTCATGTTATTTACCAGTGTGTAATGAGAATTAATAGTGATGTTATTTTATGTTGATTGTAAATTGAATTATTTTGGTTATAGAATGAAGCTATGACTGGTACCTATACACAGAGTTCTGTAATATCTAGGATAACGTTAGCTGTTATGGAAGATACAGGGTAAGACTTATAATATTCCCCCCAAAATATTGCTGGTGACATGTTATAATACATATGTCATATAGTATGATTGACAATTTTAATTCTTGTCTCATGAAGATCGGAAATTATATTTTTCATTTCAAACCATGATTTGGAATGATTATAAAGAATTAACTAGATTTGAAATCATAAAGTGTATTTTTTTACTTTTGTCTCTCATATAATTATAAATACATGTATAATTGTATGTTTATCAGTTGGTTTAAAGCTAACTATTCTCAAGCTGGGAATTATGAATGGGGGAAAGATCTAGGATGTGATTTTGTAAAGAAAAGTTGTTTTCAGTGGATTGAAGAAAAGCAAAAAAGGTAAGATTTAGACATTTGTTCAAAAGATAGTGGAAGAATTCCATATACAATTCAGAAAAGGAGAAACCTATATAGTCAAAACTCAGTAAAAATATTCTATAGAGTTGTAGCCTGTATATACCTGGATATAAATCTTTATTTGTTGTTCGTCCGTCTGTCTGTCTGTCTGTCTGTCCGTCACACTTTTTGGGACACAATAACTCTCTTCCTAATTGAGCTAGAATGTTCAAACTTGGTGTATATGCTTATTAGGCCAATGCCTTGATGGAGTTCGAAGATGAGCATTTTCCGCTTAGGGTAAGCAGAGATAAGCAATTTGATTGGTTGATGCTTTGGGACACGATAACTTTAGTTCTAATTAAGTGAGATTGATGAAACTTGGTGTATAGTTTCATTACAGTAATACCTTGACTTAAGTTCGATAATGAGCATTTTCTGCTCAGGGTAAGCAGAGCGATACGCAATTTGATTTGTCGAGACTTTTGAACACAATAACTCTCCTTCTAATTGAGTTAAAATGTTCAAACTTGGTGTATATGCTTATTAGGCCAATGCCTTGATGGAGTTCGAAGATGAGCATTTTCCGCTTAGGGTAAGCTGAGATAAGCAATTTGGTTGATTGATGCTTTGGGACACGATAACTTTAGTTCTAATTAAGTGAGAGGGATGAAACTTGGTGTATAGTTTCATTACAGTAATACCTTGACTAAGTTCGATAATGAGCATTTTCTGCCCAGGGTAAGCAGAGCGATACACAATTTGATTGGTCGAGACTTTGGAACACAATAACTCTCCTTCTAATTGAGTTAAAATGTTCAAACTTGGTGTATATTTGTATATGCTTATTAGGTCAATGCCTTGATGGAGTTCGAAGATGAGCATTTTCCGCTTAGGGTAAGCTGAGATAAGCAATTTGATTGGTTGATGCTTTGGGACACGATAACTTTAGTTCTAATTAAGTGAGAGTGATGAAACTTGGTGTATAGTTTCATTACAGTAATACCTTGACTAAGATCGATAATGAGCATTTTCTGCTCAGGGTAAGCAGAGTGATAAGCAATTTGATTTGCCAAGACTTTGGAACACAATAACTCTCCCTCGAATTGAGTTAAAATGTTCAAAATTGGTGTGTGTGCTTATTAGGTCAATGCCTTGATGGAGTTCGAAGATGAGCATTTTCTTCTTAGGGTAGGCAGAGATAAGCAATTTGATTGGATGATACTTTGGGACAAGATAACTTAGGTTCATCTTGATTGATGATTTTTATGCCAATACAATGACTGCATTCTCATTCAGTAATGGATTCAACAGTAACAGTGTAGAAACGATTGACTCGGACACGAGGGCCCTTTCCCTTCGTCAGAGGGGCCCTTTTGTCTGCCTTTAGGGTCCCCCTAACTAGGGTACATTTTCATTTTTATACGCCCACATTGAAATGTGGTCGTATATTGTCGTCGCCCCCGTCCGTCCGTCCGTCCGTCCGTCCGTCCGTCGGTCCGGCGTCCACAATTGCTTGTGGACGCTCTAGAGGCTAAAGTTAATATCCGATTGACTTTAAATTTATACACAGTGTTTAAGGTCATGAGACCAAGAAGCCTATTGTTTTTCAGCGATTTCCGATAATAACTACCAGAGTTATGGCCCTTGATCACTTCAAAAAATCTTGTGGACGCTCTAGAGGCCAAAGTTAATATCCGATTGGCTTTAAATTTATACACAGTGTTTAAGGTCATGAAACGAAGAAGCCTATTGATTTTCATCGATTTCCGATAATTAGTGCCAGAGTTATGGTCCTTGATCACTTCAAAAAATCTTGTGGACGCTCTAGAGGCCAAAGTTAATATCCGATTGGCATTAAATTTATACACAGTGTTTAAGGTCATGAAACGAAGAAGCCTATTGATTTTCATCGATTTCCGATAATTAGTGCCAGAGTTATGGTCCTTGATCACTTCAAAAAATCTTGTGGACGCCCTAGAGGCCAAAGTTAATATCCGATTGGCTTTAAATTTATACACAGTGTTTAAGGTCATGAAACGAAGAAGCCTATTGATTTTCATCGATTTCCGATAATTAGTGCCAGAGTTATGGCCCTTGATCACTTCAAAAAATCTTGTGGACGCTATAGAGGCCAAAGTTAATATCCGATTGGCTTTAAATTTATACACAGTGTTTACGGTCATGAGACGAAGAAGCCTATTGATTTTCAGCGATTTCCGATAATTAGTGCCAGAGTTATGGTCCTTGATCACTTCAAAAATCTTGTGGACGCTATAGAGGCCAAAGTTAATATTCGATTGGCTTTAAATTTATACACAGTGTTTAAGGTCATGAGACGAAGAAGCCTATTGATTTTCAGCGATTTCCGATAATTAGTGCCAGAGTTATGGCCCTTGATCACTTCAAAAAAAATCTTGTGGACGCTTTAAAGGCCAAACTTATCATCTGATTGACTTCAGATTGATACACAGAGTTTAAGGTGTTGAAACGAACAAGTATATTGATTTTCAATGAATTTTGATAACTGAACAGCTAAATCCATGATTTTAAATGTTTCATGTATATATACTAATTCAATTGTTAGCGTGGGGTAAAATTTTATAAAAAGCAATCAAATTCTAATGATTTTCTGATAATTACATAATGAGTTGTTACTCTTAATCAGTTTTTAGAGTATTACAAATGTTTCATTACCGAAAAAAGTAAAAATATGCGACAACCCTTGTTGACTGCCCTGACGATTTAGCTGCTGTGGGCGTATGTTTCGTTGCCTGGCAACCTATCTTTCTCATCGGTTTTAGCATTTTTCTTTATAAAAAACTTTTGGATGACACTTCGTGTACAGTTTGATTGCTCGATACGTTCGAAAAATATAAATGTGCGATTAATTAATATGTGTCATCTATTTATTTTGGGATTTCGGCGGGGGACATCAGCCTCACTGTTTGCTTGTTTATACAACCCTGGAAGAATTGTTGCTTATCAATTTGTAATATTATTTTTGAAAATTATTTCTTTTTATTTCAAAGGAATGAAGATATTTATCCATATTGTAAAGAAGTTAAAAAGGGTGAATTATGGACAGATTGTACGAATAATCGTCATTCTGTAGCATTATGTAATCTTGTTGAATATAAGAAACCATTACCTCTTAAATATCAGGTAAGTTTACAGCGACACAAGATGATTTGACAGATTACAAGGACACAAGCCGATAGCAGGAGATCAAGTACTTTTCGAGATATATCTCTCACACTATAACCTCAGAAGTGGCTAAGTGGATAAGGCGCTCGTTCGCTAGCCTGGAGGTCGAGTGTTCGATCCCTGCATTGGCCGAGAAAGTTCATTTCGATTTTCCGGCGTGATTTCCTCTTGTCAGTGATGCAGAAGGAGGGCCTGACAAGGACAGCTGCCTAGTCGTTCAGATGGGACGAAAAACCGATGTCCTGTTTACAAATTGGAGTGCACGTAAAAAAATCCCTTGGCCGCTGTCTGGTCAAAATTTACCTCATAGCACACTGTATGGCGTATGTCCGCCTTCCATTAGCCCAGGTTAGGTGCAAAAGAGTAGGACATTAAACCCCATTTCATTTCATTTATAACCTCAGAACACCTCAACTTTTGTCCACGATTTTGCCATGTTGCAACAAGGTAAAAAAATAATGCCTCGTTTGTCTCGAGTTCCAAAATTTGTTTTTTTCTTTGTTTTTGGAACAAGATATTTTGATCAGAATGAGGCTGGGTAAAATGCCTCGTTTACTAAACATGTTTTTTTTTTCAAGATGATTATTAGTGGTATTTGCTATCAGCGAATTTTTAAAATTTATGTTATTTAATACGAAAATAAAACCAGTCCCAACTATAATATTATAATCAGAGAAAAGTTTAAACAAAGGGAAAAAAACACGTTTAGTAAATGAAGCATTATTACCCAGCCTCGTTCTGATCAAAATACAAGGCAATTTAAAAAAAACACGTTTTGGAACTCCAGACAAATGAGGCATTTTTTTTTTTTGCCTCGTTACAACGCTGCAAAAATTTTACCACATTTAGACAAAAATGCCAAACGAGGTTTTCTGAGGTTTGTAGTGTCAGGAATATTATTTGCAGATATGAATTACACACAAATGTCTACAAAAGGCAAAATAGGTTTATCTCTACAAGCTTTCTTCATTTCTTACACAAAGTTTTCCTTTTATTCATTTTCTAAGCTACAAAATTATTGCCTTGGATTGTGATATTTAAATAAACATTGAATTACCCATACAGAATGCTGTTTCTCAGTATTTTAACTCAATGGTGGAAGAATTTATTTGAAATATTGTTTTTAGCTTATCATCTAGGGGCAGGAGTTTAATAGGCCATATCTGATTTCTAATCTCATTCATTTAGGAATAAAATATTGTTACATTGATTTAACATGTATCTTAATGGAGTAACATGCTTCATTAAAGTCATATACATCATTCTGGCATATTGATTTCTATACGCCTACATTTGTCTGTCAAGGTCATGAACATCCTTGATTTTGTTTTCTGTCCATCTCTTGGAAAATGTGAGCATATCTTACATGGTTTGAACCTCACTTCAATTAGAAATTATTTGTTTAAATTCATTTCAGTACTTTTATCAAATTAAAGATGTAGCTAATAGTGATGTAGGAAGATATGGAGGATCTGTCTCATTAGCTGATTATTGTCCTTACTTGCAGGTAATACTTAAAATCAATATGTGAGTTTGTTTTCATTTTGAGTGCAGCCTGTATCACCACAGATTCTATTACATAGATAGAAGATTATGATCAGGGTTAATGTAATAGTAATTATAAAACGTGTGTTTTTAATTTTACAGGAATTTTCATGGACAAATAAAGATAAGATATTGAGAGGATCTAGTTGTTTAGTTCCAAGTAATGGAATAGGTAAGAGATTTTGTAATTATTTACATATTACTATAATTATACCGTATATAAAATTTATGAATTGTGTAATGCAGCTACCTTCTGTACAGCCCACGTTCTGAAATATTTACAGAGGATGGACTGACATTCTTCAGAATATTAATTTACTGAAGATTTGGATGATGATCTTCAGAATATTTATCTAAAACATGAGTATTGAGTTTTCTTGACATTTGACAGTTGAACACTCCCTGTGTTAATATATAAATCCATGTCTATATTTAAACAAATTAACAGATTCTAAAATTCAAGTCCAAAATATCACTAAATATAACTGTGAATGATGTAAGGATTGCTTACTCTTTGGAACACTTGATACCACTTTTCGTTGAGCTAACAGTTTTTCTTTTGTACTTAATGAATTTTGAAGTATGGTATCATTGTTTCTAAACAGATCCTGATTCTAATTATTTTGGTGAAGAATATGGTAATGAATCACGATGTTTTAATCATGGCGGCAGATGGTATTTACATCATTGTGGTGGTGTTAATAGTCCACAACACAGTGGTAGTGGTTGTTATCAGGTAAATTTACATACAAGTAAAACTTTTTTTTGCAAGTGAAACTTTCTACTGGAGATCTTATCTTTACAAGTAAAACTTATTTTTGCAAGTGAAACTTTCTACTGGAGATCTTATCTTTACAACTTTCTACTAGAGAAATTAGGTATACACATGAAACTATTTACTAAAGATCTTTATAAATAAAACTTTATACTAGAGACCTTGAAACTTTCAACATTTTTGAAAAGTGAAACTTTATGGAACAGATCTTATTCTAGTACCTGTACTATAGGCATTTAAACTTGATGTAAATGAAACTTTTTAGCACTGAAACCCCTTTTTTAAGGGTTTTATTTTTGCAGGGGATAGGTTAAGTAAGGATCTTATATTTATAAGTGAAACTTTCTAGAAGAGAGATTATTTTTCTCGCGTGGATATTTATCTTTATAGTAGGGACCTTTGTCTTTACCAGTGAAGCATTCAGTGTTGCGATATTATCTTTATAAATTGATATAGCTGTATATATGATGATAATTTATGTCTGTTGCAGGTGCCTTATGTCTTGATATTGTATCATATTTCATTACTATAGGGCATTTACAGCATTATATCCATTGTGTATATTTGTATATTTCAGTATTTTTGTTCTGAAGAAATGGGATTAAATATATTAGTAGATGGGATACCATATAGATGTTATAAAGCTGGACAGAAGATAACAGCTAGTTTTGTAACCAAATCCTATTTACATCAAGGAACTGTTGTATGTCCTGCTTGTAGTGATGTCTGTGATGTAAGTACAGATTACAAATCATACAATGCGATATTTGGTTGTAAAGTTGGAGCCTGATACTTGAGGTCTCTGTGCATAATTTGCTCTTTTTATACACCCACACTAAAATGCGGTCGTATATTGTTGTTGCCTCCATACATCCGTCCGTAGAGACTAAAGTTAATATCCAATTGACTCTAAATTTATACACAGTGTTTAGGGTCAAGAGATGAACACATCTGTTGATTTTCAGTAATTTAAGGTCATGCGACGAAGAAGTCTAGCCTGTGGATTTGCCAGAGTTATGGCCCTTGATCACTTTGAAAAATCTTGTAGAGGCTAAAGTTAATATCTGATTGATTTTGAATTTATACACAGTGTTTCAGGTCATGAGACAAAGACAACTATTGATTTTCAATGATTTCCGATAAGAGTTATGGCCCTTGAAATATCTTGTGGCCACTCTAGTGGCTAAAGTTAACATCCATTTGATTTTAAATTATACACAGTGTTTAAGGTCATGTGACGAAGAAGTCTTATGATTTTCAAGGATTTCCGATAATTACTTCCACCGATAATTCCTTGATCACATTGAAAAATCTTGTGGATGCTCTACAGGCTACAGTTATTATCCAATTGATATACAATGATTTCTGATATCTACTACCAGAGTTATGGCCCTTAATCACTTTGAAAAATCTTGCGGATGCTCTTGAGACCAAAGGTATCATCCGATCGACTTTATTTAGATTGATACTCAGAGTTTAAGGTCTTGAGATGAACAATTATTTTGATAACTAATGTTTCGTATACTAAACATTAGCATGGGGTAGAACTCAAATTCAAAAAATTCTAATGATTTTCTGATCATTACTGAATGAGTTGTTATTCTTAATCAGATTTTAATGTATTACAAATGTTTCATTACCAACTATAGAAAAGATATGCTGCCTTGATTTGACAAAATCATATATTGTCTTACATTGATGCCAATTAAACATACCTACAAGAAACCCAGGAGGTTAAACAGAAACTGTACTGCTTGTCAAACACAAGTCTGGTATTATGGATGGCTGACAAACCTTTATGATTTACGGCACCTGTGGACATTACAACATACGAGTTTATTTGTGGATTGCAGACAGTCATGCAGAACACCATCTTTATTCATTTCCATATTATTGTTTCTATTTACAGGAGAGTAAGATGAAATGTCCCGCCGAATTTGATCCACCATTTGTAGATCATGCGATATTAACAGTGCCATGTAGTAGTAACTTTTATAATTATAATATATATTATCTCCTTATGTGTTTAATTATTGCCTTATCTACATCATTTTATTATAGATCATTCCATTAATGAATTATATACTCATTTAACTTATTAATTGGCCTAATACAGGAAGAAGGGTCGCAAAATTTTGGGATGTTTTCCAGATAAGTACTTACATAATATAAGTCATCTGTGTGTGTCAGTAATGCATTAAATTGTTTCTCAGTATCACACATATAAAGTAATGTTGTTATGCAATATATAATATCTTCCATATACTCATAAATTAGTTTTGAAACAGTATTTGTTACAGACTTACTGTCAGGGAGATCTGAAATATTGTTGTTATACCTTTAGGATCACCTTTAGATTCAAAATAAATACCCAACTGTCAAATATTTAATATATTTAACATATTAAGAATACTGTAATGATTTTAAATTTTTCATTACAAGCGTGTGTGGTTCTTAGAATTTTGTTTTTGTGTTCAGTGGAGTTAACACATGTGATAAATAAGATAATCAAATTAATGTGTTTGTCATTCTTGTCAGATAATTGAAGTATGGCAGAAGAGTCACTTTAATGTTTTTGTGTAATATGTAGAGGAATGTGGTCGATGATTGGCCAATTTACAGATACAACACACGAACATCACTAGATTGAACGTTCCGGAATCGAATTATCTAATCCCAACATTCAGGCTACACCGCATGCACCGACTGCCTAAGAAATTGCCTCAACCAACCATATTCATTGTGTTTAATTACATCAAGATTCGATTCACACCACCCCAATTGTCGGGACTGACAGAACTGTGACACGACTGAATTCTGTCAATCACTCGATCCCAATTCTATCAATTCATTACATTTTGGACTTTGTAAACTTGATGCAACGAAATCAGCAAAAGCAATCAAAACTTGTTTTATTGGCTTTGTCCATTTTGGAGGCTATCATGTACAGAGGCCTGTAGAATTTTATTTTCTCCAGATTGTTGGCATAGAAACGAGAAAGGCAATGAAAACTTGGCTTTGTGGCCCTAAAACAACCAATACCTTATTTATAAATTATTAATTTTTAAATTTATATGTAAATAGTTTAGATTTTAATTTAAATCAAAGAAATATATATACATGTAAATATCTAAGTATAAACATTTTAGACATATTATCTACAAATAGTCATTTTCAGCAATTAATGATTTTGATATCTCTCATGCACACCAAGCTATGAACATGCACACCAAGCTATGAACCAAATAATTTTTTGGTAAGGGGAGTGGGGGTGTTTGGAAGACTGACATTGATCATATGTTTTAGGTATTGTAGACAGACAGAAGTTTATGTCTTGGAATTTGTCATTGAGCTTATTGTTCAAGTGTACTTATAGTTGAGAAAGGGTAGAAATTATTACATTTGAATTGTATTAGAATGCTGTTAGTCTTTAGTTGTTAGTTTTTTTATACTTGTTAGTTTCAATGTGTGTTGTAGTATTATTAACCCATTAGCAATTGGACAGCTCAAAGCTACTGCTCCCGCTAGCGCTGTAAACCACCCACCCTAGGTCATGTATATAGATGTGATCTATTTTGAGAACCCTTTGCTAGTTCTGTGAGTAGTAGAGCGGTCTAGGGAGAAGGTGCTTCAGATGTTTTCGAAATTGAGCTCTGAAATTAAAATGTTGGATACAATTTGCTAATATTGCTATGTAGTAAATTCATCAATTTACTTTATCTGTCTTCTGATTCAAGATTCAGAATCCAGAAATTTTTTCTTTTAACATTGTCTACAGAAAAAATATTTAAAGCAAATTAATAATGTCTACAGAAAAAATATTTAAAGCAAATTAATAACATATATTGTAGATATATAGTAGCCATGTTTGTTAAGATTTTTAGGTCAGTAGATCTGACTGTAACTATTATGAATGAAATTACATTTTTTAACAATTGTTTTTTGTGAGTTGTTTTGATGTTGGTTTTGTATTTTGTAGTAAACATTTTTTGGACACTTCCATAGTCCAACTTTAGTACAATGACAAATCGATTCTACATGTACATCATTTTGAGATATTTATATTTATCAACCTTTAAATCAAAATGAGCACCATGTTCAAATGAACAGTTATTTATGTATAGTGGTGTCAGACTACAATTTTTTCTCTAATACAAAAAAAAATATTTCTTTTTACAGTGCTTAAAATAAAGTATTAGTCTGGCAATGTTTATTGAGAAGAAATTTCTAGCTGTATTTTTATCTTTTTCTAGATTCAGTCAATGTTGAGTTAATATATTAAACGGCAGATTTCTCAACTCATGGATTGTAAAATGAACAACTTTTTTTGTACATTTTGATTTTAAATTAAAAATTTTGTATGGTGCCTTAGATTATTAAGTGGTAGCTGTTATTTGATAGGACACACTTGTTAGTATTCTGTCCCCTCACACTCATATCAAATGTAAATGATATGCATTTAATATTCAAGCGCTACAACCTGTTTAGTTTAGGTGAATGAAAAGAATTATTGATTTAATTAAGCTTGATGCGTTCATTTGTTTTTCAAAATGGGTACTGTGTACATTAGACATTTTAATGCTACACTTAAATCCACATATAGTTTGTCCTACTGTTTAAGCCAAAAGGCAAATAGAAATTAGTAAACATCACTAATCAAAATAACACATCAAACTGACCTAAAGTGAAAACATTTAGCTCCTTTAATGTAATATTGTATCACATTTTAGATAATCAAATATTGTCTTCATGTATCTGTGTTTTATTTCATATAGATATATTGTACAATCTATTTAATATATAAAATGACTTTATTCAGTAATCATGCCAAAATCTACACAGTACACTTGAGGCTAACTTAATGATGGAGGGTACTGTGTTTAGTATATTTATGTATATATTTAAATGACAATGACAAAAGGATTTAAACCATTAAATGTAGTATTATTTGTTTTATAAGTTACGAAATCCCAACCATTTTTTTTATTAACTTTTAAATGGATGTTTCAAATTGCAGTGTTGTCTGTTATATCTTTCTCACGTTGATCACAGGGTGAATCCAGTACATTGTAATTGGGGCATTATCAGTTAGAGCTGTTTCACTAATTTTCTTACATGTTCCCTGAGAGGACAGAAATTTTAAGTCTTTCAGACAAATAAAAATTTCCTTCCATAAACTTTATTGGAATTTTGTGACTAGCTCTAGCTCAATGAGACATACTGTCCTAAATTTTACTGCATACATAATTTACATTGTTGTGTTTTGGTCTTTGATCCGTCCGCCTGCAAATCTGTGGGGCATAATTATTTGGACTACATTTATCATCCCTTAATTACTTTTTAGAATTCTAAGTTAATTACTTAAAGTTGTTGCCCATAAGAACACAATAACAACAGAAGTGATCAATTCTGGTAGAAATTCATTTTCATTGTTCAGACTTTTAAGTATGGAGTTATTTTCCTTGATTGTAAGTTTGTCTATGAACAAATGATATTGTCCAGGATTAATATTTTGCTTTTATATTTCGCAAGATTCATAGATAATTACAAATTATCACATTGTGTAAGTGTATATTACATTGTCTGGCAAGCTATCGTTTGGCCTGTGTGTCCTATTGCACCAGAGTCGGTCACATATTATAAGCTGTTACTTGTTTTTGACATTTAATCCTTTAAGTAAACAGGACCCTTTTTTTAAAAACAAAAAACTCAATGTGAAAGCTTATATATCGTGATACATGTACATGTTTGTTAATTATTTATAAAGCTGTTGGTATCAAAGTTGGTATAGTTTTTTTGGGAAAACAAGTTTTTGATTTATTTTGTGCTTTATATATTGCTTTGCTGTTAAGGCATTTATTAAAAAAAAATTAAACAATGAGTCTAATTTTAATGTTACGAAATATTTTAGGCACTGGCTATACTAAAGAAAGATGAAATAACAAAAATGCTGATTTGGGGTTTGTTGTGTATAATGGTAGTTATTTTGTAAAATGGTAATTTAACAAATAAAAATTACTCAAGTCACAGATACTCCTATCTTTTTTTGTTTTGTATTTAGAACAAAGTGTTCAGTATATTTGTACTTTTAAGGATGCATCATGTAAGATTTAGATTAATAGCTGAACTTCTTACTATAATAGTTCAAACACAGACACTGAAAAATGAATATATTGAAAATTGCATTTAAATTACTTTATTCTGTAGTGTAGGTGGTTTATTATCGTAGCAATGGTACTTTGCAATCGAGGCTAAGTCTCAATTTTGTTTTAATCAAATTAAATCTCAACCATCCAATAGTGTAGCAAGGTGATTATAGGCTTGTCGTGTGAATAAATTTCTCAATAATAGTTTATGTATCATTTGAAACCAATAAAGACTGTGGTTAGGCAGACTTTAGCTCTTACATAATACATCAATTAACAATCAATGTCACAATTTCTTTGTCAGGTCACATTTCTTATCCAATTTTGACGAAGCTGGAAATATAGGTTTATCTCCCAAAGATCTTGGTTTCTTCTTAACTTCATGGATTATGGACCCCGGGGTTGTACGAGGTCGTACTTTTAATCCAATTTTGACGAAACTTGAAATATATGTTTATAACCCAGTTATCTCAGTTCCTTTCAATATTCGCACACATAATTTTTATCCGATTTAAAAAAGCGTAGATCACCGTTACACCATAATGATGGTACAGCTCGAATTGTGTGAAAATCAGACCGAAACTGCTGGACAAAATGACCGCTCCCTGTACGCAAATAGTGTAAAAGTATGCAATATCAGGGTTGAACGCACATCCTAAAAATGTAAATTTTCAAAATATCAGAGTATTGTCTCAACATATGTAAAATATTATGAGCTTTGAAATTTGAGCAATTTCTAGACTTTTTTCATCAATCCTTAGTAAAGGGCGAATTAACCCAGTTTAATCTATTTGGTTTTATTTACTTACATATCTCCCCCTTACTTAAAATATCCAAACGGTATATGGTTACTATATCAACAAATCCAAGATCAAATTTACAGGGGTACGCATGCAAATCATATCTTATTTATCTGTAAAGAAGATTGTACTTGTTTTATTCAAGGCCGTAATTTCCCACCAACCGAGTTTCGATCGTTTATAATATATATCCCGGCTTTACCACAATATTTGCTTCCACCCAAAACATTCTGCTGTAGTTACCGTTGCCTAAAAGATTGGTAAGTCACAATCTACCTTTATTTTATTTGACAGACGGAGTATTGTCTGTAATGCGATATTCTAGATTTTTAATTTAAAAATATATATTTCTGAAGGGATATGAACTCTATAACCAGTGCTAAATCAAACAAGTAAAGGACGATCGGTTTCCTTTATTTATCGAAGTCGCTGCCGACTAATCAAAACCTACTATGAAAGAAGCAAACTACGCAAAATAAAATGGCATTTAACGACTGAATATACAACCCATGCTTGATAAATGAAATATTGTCGAAACATGCGTATATTTTACTGATTTTTATACACCGACATTTTCATGTGGACGTATTTTGTCGTCGCCCCTGTCCGCCCGTCCGTCCACAATTGTTTGTGGACTCTCTATAGGTGACAATTCTTATACGATTTTGACGAAACTTGAAATATAGGATTATCCCCATAAGATCTCAACTGCGTTCGATATTGGCATGTATCGGATCTAAACTTCGTGGACTATGCCAATTATGACCCCTGATTGTCCGAAAAATCACGTTTTTAGCTTGTGGACCCTTTAGGGGTCACAATTTTGAACCGATTTTGATGAAACTTGACATGCATGTTTATAACCCAAAGATCTTGGTTCCTGTCGATATTTTCGCCCATCGGATCTTAACTTCCCTCTGGAGATCACAATTATTATCCAATTTAAACAATCGTTTGATTATATCACCGTTACACCGTAATGAAGGTATGAAGGTTGAGTTCGAATTTCGTGAAAATCGGACCAAAATTGACAGACAAAATGGCCGCCGCTTGTATGCGAATAGTGTAAAAAAAAAATATGGTATATCAAGGTTGTGGACTCTGTAGAGGTCACAATTTGAATTCGAATTTGATGATACTTTAAATGCATTTTTATAACCCCAAGATCTTGGTTCCATTCGATATTTGCGCATATCAGGTCTTAACTTCCTGAATTGTGGCCCTTGGTTGTATGCAAAATCGCCTATTTTAGCTTGTGGTCACTCTGGAGGTCACAATCATATTATCCCATTTAAAAAAAACAACATTTGATTCTATCACTGTTACACCGTAATGAAGATGAGTTCGAATTTTCTGAAAATCAAACTAAAACTGCCGAATAAAATAGCCACCGCTTGAATGCAAATAGTGTAAAAAAAAAAAGTATGGTATATCAAGGTTGTGGACTCTGTACATGTAGAATTCACAATTTTAATCCGATTTTGACGAAACCTGAAATGCATGTTTATAACCCAAAGATCTTGGTTCCTTACAAAATTTGCGCATATCGAATTGTAACTGAATTATGGCCCTTGATAGTAGGACGAATCACTTTCATTTTAGCTTCTTCTCTATCCATCTCTCGAAAATGTGGACGTATCCTGCCTGGCAGCCGCTGGTTTATTCATAATTCTGTCTTATGTCTTACGTTGGGAGCACTTTTGTTATCTCATAAGTTTGATTAGCTAGCAAGCAATTGCTCCAATAATTTAATTTGCAAAGACAGATTGCCGTTAAAAGAAACAGACCATTCTCGAACAATATCAAAATTTGCTCGTTTTCTATAATATGCACACAGATTTAGTACTCATATAATAAACTTGATAAAACTATAGTATAATATTTTGATTTTACTGGAATTACAACAGTCAAATTTCTAAACGCTTAATTCAATATTGAAGGTTCTAATAATCACACAGAAGAAGGAATTTCGATGGATTGATAGAATGGTTTCTGAAGCGTTAATATGGTTGTTGGCGTTAGTTGCCATTATTGTGGGACATTGTGAGGGTTTGGATGATGCAAGTTGGAGCCTCACTACTAACAGGTAAACATGTTTATTTGATGGTTGATGGTCATGGTACCAAATTGATTTATTCGTTGTTTCTTGGGTATCCCAACAATGCCTCGAATGAATTTTGGTTCTTGTAAATTACTTTAAAAATCAATTATTCTGATCCTTTTAATATGCTGTGATTATGATAAAATGCATCTCAAATACTTCTACTGGACTTAAGGTTGTGATCCGCGGTGGATAAGTAAGTAAGCCGCAAGCTCACAAATCCAGGTGGTCCGGAATTCGATCCTTTGTTGGCCGAGAAAAGGCTTCCCGGATTTTTCAGCTTTTTTACCCTTGTTAGCATGGCCTGGTAAAGGAACAAAGTCTAGTCGGTCGGTTGGGTGAAAAACGAGACCCCGAGTACACCTTGGGGCGTGCAAGTGAAATAACCCATAGCACACGCTAAGCCCCATTTCATTCATTTAATTTATTTATTACATGTCTGGGTAAACGAGACTGTATATGGATAAACTGGAATTTTAATGAACGGAAACTTTTACAAACAGCCTACTATTTGACCTTGAGTCATATATGGTCTGATGTTAAGATGGAAAGAATTTATATTAAACAGCAGTGACTGAAATATGATGCAAATTAAACACTTGTTTGAATTATCTTCTGAAAGGACTTTTGTGTTCATACTCTCAAATAAGATAATCGTTACACTAAAAGAAGCTCGGATGACAGCATCCGGTACCGGGTCTAAGGGTGGGGGGCAAAGTGGGACAAATGTCCCGCCCCCCCCCCCCCCCAACATTTAGTCCCCCCCCCCCAATTTTGAGTCACCTAAAATAATTTCACTAGAATAAAGTAAATGAAAACGTCATAAGAGAAAGAGTCTGTTTTAAAATACTCAAATTGTCAACGAATTCTAAACGTCAATGAAATCGCTGCCTAAATTATGTCAGAAGCACTGAAATTAATCCTGATTTTAGAAAAAAATTCCTGGAGGAAAACACCCCAGGCACTTAAGGGGGCGGAGTACATACTATATATTCGATCCACGGTCAGTACGAACAATTTGAACAAACAATGGGGCCCCCGCACAGTTGCCAAGTTGGTATGTCCCGGGCTCCCAAAGGTTAATCCGGCACTGACAGCACCGTCTAATTACCCCCCCCCCCCACACACACACACAATGAATGGTTTTATTATTTCAAAATGGGCTTGGAATGTGCGGTAGGAGAAGTTTGCTGGGACAGCTGAAGTTCTGCCTACTCTTATTCGATTTCCGACCGTTAAAAATCCTTTTAGTTACAAAATGTGTGCACGGGTGGACCTCAGGTTTTCGTTCCATTCGAACAACAGGCAACTTTTCTAGCAATCTCCACGGGCGCCAGTCCTGACAATTGAAAAACTGAAATGATTAAAGGGGGGAGGGGAGGGGAAATCTCCGTTTATGCCAAGGTTTCTAGAGGCAAAATATGGGCATAGGACGAACACTATCAATATTCAACAATCTGTGGCTTTTTGTACCAGAATTATACCCCCTTTACCGAATACCTTGTGGACGCGATAGATGCCATAGTTTAACAGATCCTTTTGTTTGTTTTGTGTAGCCACAAAAAGATACCTGATTTATGGTATCCAATAATATAAACGAAATTTTAATATTATTTTCAAGTTTACCTACCAACAGTAACGGCAGCGTGGATCTCAAACGAATGGCATCAGTTGGTAATGGTCATATAGCGTCAGTGGTGTACAGTGATACAATTTACACGAATGGCCTGTATAATGGAGTAAGAGGTGAACCACTCTTAGTTTAACAATTTACGTTTCATTATATTCATATCGATAGATATAACCAATAAATACTCACATAATATCACAATACTTTGTCGATATTTTTCTTAACAATGAAATCAAATTATTTAAACAATCGGTTTTAATATGGTTTCGAGTCCCCGGTTGTACGTGACATGGAGTAGGATCGCCTGTCCAACCTCGTGGGTCTTCTCTGGGTACTCCGGTTTCCTCCCACTGCTGAAGACCGCTACGCGCAAGCGAATTATTGAAATGAAATTCAATCATGTGTTAGTCCCGAAATGAAATAGTTTTGTCGAGTTGACGTTAAACCCCATTTCTCTTTGTCTCTATTTAGCCCCTCCCTCTTTTAATATTTATCCTATCCAAAATTGCTCTTATTAGGATGGAGTCATAGAGCAGAAATACGATCTCACCATGACGTCAGAATCTTGGTTAATGATACGACAAACAACCAAACTTATAAACTAGATATGTGGAAAGGTAAGAAATATTAGTACAAAAATTAGAATATCATTCGATAAAGATAAGGATCTTAATATATGCATGATCTTCACACGATACGAGCGTTCAGATTCCAGACATTATGCTCAAACCATCAATGAAAATTACCAAAATCTTTACGATAAACCATAACACTCTGTATATTTAAGCTAGTAATGTGGTTATTTTGGCGAACGGACACAGGGCGTTAGGTTTTAGAATTGCAGTCCCACATAAAAACGTTGCACATTTGATAACTGGGGATTGAGCAACGAGACACTTTGCTCTTTCTGTATCATTCGTCAAACAATAATTGTTTCTTCTGCTTTGATGCTACGTTTCTTATTGTAGGGTGGTTCGAAGAGACCATCAATACCATGACATCCACCATTAAACTAAGAACGTATGCACATCAACATTATACACAGTTGATGGTAACAGAAATAGAAATTATAAGAACTCAAAATATTGGAAATGACAGTCTGGTGCTAACATTACAACGCTCATCACTTACCAGCACAGATGATATCCTTTTAGATGCCCCAGAACCTCATACTGGTGTTGAAAGGTCAGATTTCTCAGTATTCTCACTACATTGTGGGTTGTTCCTTGAAGTGGTCTTCACAACTACAAAATTTAACGATGAAATGAAGCATATATAGATAAGATATGCATCAACAGATAAAACTTCACATCAAAACAAAAAGCTAAGCCTCACAGTGTCTTGTCTGTCACACCTTCACATCCACACGGGGTATTGCCTATAATATATCGTTTTAATATTATATCCTTATTTTTCAGATGCTCTGCAAATTGCATGAAAACACGAGGAATAACAAAAGAAGCAGAATCGGACAGAGTTTCTGTTGCAGAAGTGTTTCTTTTCTGGACAGATATACCATCTAGTTTGATGCTAGCCCCTGATGAAGTGTACAAAAACTGGACCTTTGTTACGTCAATAGATTCTGACATGGACAGGGCACAAACGGTGTTCCAATCGGCAATGAATAAATTGAACTCCAAACGAGGTGAACTTCAGCAGAATCATGTTGATTCATGGACAGATAAATGGAAGAAAGGGCGAATAGACGTAGAAGGGGACACCGAGCTCAATACTCTGGTGCACAGCAGCATGTATTATACCCTCAGCTCTTTACCTTCAACGGATCCCAACCAACCCAACGAACCTTTCTATGGACTTAGTCCAGGAGGTCTGGCTAATGGTGACAACAGTTCAGATTTTAGAGGTCATGTATTAGTTGACATGGAAGCCTGGATGTTTCCGCCTTTTTTGATGTTCTTTCCTGAAATAGCCAAAAGTTTGCTTAATTATCGTGTACGAAATATGGAAGCGGCTGGTGAAGCGGCCATGACTAAAGGTTATCAAGGATTAAGGTATGTTGAATTTACATTAAAAGCGGTGAATCATGTTCATGTTCTACACTATATGTTTCAAGTTACTCTTTTACAGTCGGATATTTATATTACGAAGAGTAATTCTAATAATACCGATTTCACGATTTCTGGAACCTCTAGAAGAATAATAGAGGTTCCTATCAGTCAATAATTCATCGCTTACTGTACTCCTAACAATTAGGAAAAGTTATCTATTCTGTTGAAAATGTATTTCTACCAAAGTGCAGGCACGGATCCATGTGGGGGCAGGGGGCCGTGCCCCCCCCCCCTCAGCCCCAGTGACATAGTTAATTTTCATTTTCGTTTGCTTTGTTACTGTTGTAGTTCACATATCTGCTCTTTAATAGATGATATAAACATGTTTTTAGCATTGTCTCCGCCCAAATAGGCCAACTTTGTAACATATTACCCGTTTCTCCAATGTGTGCCCCCCCCCCTCGACAAAATCCTGGATCAGGGCCGGAAAGTGTCCTTACAAGGATGTGCGTTGTTATAGTTGTAGATCATTATCAAATTCCGACTTTCTTGCCCGGGTCATGAAGTTGAAATTCTCGAAAAAGAAAGGTTATGGAAATCATGGTGTTATATATCTACGCAATATTTATTAATGTATGCCTTATCTGGATGGATTTTGCCAAAACATATATTAGATTGTGTGTGGAAATGTGTGTTGGGATTTTCTTTTGGTATTTTATTTTGAAAATACACCCGAACATTCAGTCAGTATGTTCTATGATAGTTTAAGATTAATCGAGGGACTATTTTAATTTTTTCAATTGGTGTATAGGTATCCATCTGAAAGTGGAGTAAGCGGTGATGAGCTGAGTTTCGGTGAGATGAATCATGAATTTATCACGGCTGACATAGCTTTTGCTGCAAGACAATACATTTCTGCTACTCGTGATTTGAATTGGCTGAGAGGAGACTCTGGATACACTTTTATTAGAGATTTGGCTAACTTTTGGCAATCTAGGGCATTATGGAATGATGTCAAGTCGGCGTATGAAATTAGTGGTGAGCTTAAATCTGTTCGTTTTAATTGTGAATTAATAGTTGATATTTGTTATATTCCCTCAGCTAGATCTACTTGGTACGAGAAAACAATCTAGAGGCAACTCTAAATTGATCATCGACATAATTTTCGTCTTTTCGTAAAATGTTGTGTCGTTTGTTCACTGGGGCGCATTAAATGAATCATCCACATATTCAATAACTGTTCTTTCACAGCATAATTTAACAATTCAAGATACATTATGTAAGATTTAGATAAAGAACTAGCCATTCTTGCTATAATAGTTCGAAAGTAGATAATGCAAAAAAAAATAATTTGAAAATTTCATTCAAATTACTGTATTGCAAGCGAAGATTTTAGCCTTTGAGGGTTTGACAGACGTATACGATAATTTCAACTACCGTCCTCGTTGATCGAAACTAAGTCTTGTTCCTCCATATTTGATTAGATCAAAGTATTGCCGAACAGTTTTAATCCTATTTAATATCCACTGTTTCAATGGCATTTAGTAATTGAACTAGAGTATACAGGTCACAATTCTATGGAATACAATAACTGCTTATTACTGAGCGACGTTTCGACTAGGCTTCTCTAGTCGTTATCAAGCAATGATAAAATCTAAAAAGAGACAAGTCAATATATACATGTACACAACAATTCTTTCTTAATGCTGACAAACCACAGATCTACAATTGCTGTACCTAAAGGGAATCTTATTAAATTAAGGATTAGAAATTGAAACGTTATTGACAACATTCAATAAGACCACTTAACTAAAAATAAAAACAAACTAACTAATTGATTAATGGTTAAGTGTTGTGGAGTATATACAATAATTAGTAGGTTTTAATAAGGACAAACGGTCAGAGAAAATGGAATTTGATCAAATTCTATGAACCACCCCTTTCACTGAAATAAACACAAATGATTAATGAATTGATTGTTGTGGAGTATTTACAACGATTTGATCTGGTTTAAATATATACAACATCCCGAGAGGATGAGATTTTGTATTAGGACGTGAAATAAATGTATTGGTTTTCAACGAGAACATTTTTACATTGCATTCCACCGGGCAATGATTCGACGCTTACTCCACTATGTGGAGGTCAAAGATTGGAATTAATATTATATTTAGCCGTCAACCGAGTGGCGATACAGCTGTGTTGCGTATATTGTCATAATTACGTTTGGACGGAACAATGGTTACTATTTGCATTACTGTTAAATACTAGTGGGTTTATTTCTACAGTAAGTAGAGTTTGTTTAAAAGGAGATATATTGTAGATTCAATTGTTTCATATATTTTGGTAGGATATTAAATAAGCTAAATTGTGATATATGAATTTAATATTTTACTATGAGGGTGCAGACATAAGTAACTAAAATAAAGAATCTTAGTAGTTAATTAAATGGAGTTATCTCCCGTGGATATTTTCTCGGAAGCTTGGATTTTATGCCATGGGACCAACGACCATTTTCTGTATTCAACTAAATTCAACCATCCCATTTCTACATGTATTTAAAAACAATAATTAATTTGATCGAATGTATTCTTTATTACTTGTATCTTCCTACAGGCGTAACTGGGCCGGATGAAAATGCTGTAAACATTTCTAATTCCGTCTACACAAACGTGGCTGTCAAAATGGCTATAAAATTCTCAAGATATGTTGCGTGTTTAACGGATTTAGAAAATGTGAATGAAATAAAAGAAGAATGGCTTGAAAAAGCTACGAAAATATTTATTCCATATGATGACAGTCGAATGTACCACCCTGAATACGAGGGATACGGTAAGTTCGGACTTTTTCAGTGGCAGTGTACATGAGTTTATAAATACAACCACCATTGACTGAGAATTAAAGGAAATGGGGTAAACTCCTGCTTGTCCTGCACCGAAGGGGCTAATAAAGATGAACAAACGCGATTCCGTGTGCTATGTATGAGGGGACATCTTGCCCGGACAGCGTTGGTTCCGTTTACTCACCCACACTGATCAATAGTAGTAAGTATTCGGAGTGATATCGGTTAATAGCTCACAATATTAACTTTGTTTCCTTCTGCAAATAAAATTCTAGAACATATTTTTGAAGAATTAGTAAAATATATAAGAGTGCCTGAAGCATAAAAAAAATCCCTGTGTGATGTGACATCTGTATCTGTGGATATACAGCACACCTTACACGCAAATAGAAGAAGGTTTTCTCTTCTTCGAATTCCAACTAACAAGCTTACGGGGCCCCCGTTTTTAGTTCCATCTATCAGAACGAGTTCGTTATCATGGTTCAATATACAGTATACGCACACCATTACGAAGTTTTTAGCACCCCTCTCCTGTGTAATAAAGGGCAACCATCTAGGGTTTTGAGGTGAAAGAAAAATAATAAAGCCGGTAAAGAAAAGTCGCACGGGACAAGTTGCCCGCCTCCTGACTTTTTGCTCGGTGAAGCGCGACTTTCTGTGAATTTAATGTCTTGCTGCAATAACGTCATCCTTTGTGT
Organism: Patella depressa; assembly: GCA_948474765.1. Classification (NCBI taxonomy): domain Eukaryota; kingdom Metazoa; phylum Mollusca; class Gastropoda; family Patellidae; genus Patella; species Patella depressa. Next base: position 57,044,413 of record OX419719.1, read on the forward strand.
GGTTAATCCATGTGGTAGAATATATGAGTCATCGTTGTTTATATCACTCACAGCTGCCCCCCACCCCCCTATTGAGACAAATAATATCCGTTATTTTATACTTTTTCGGACGATTTCTGTTGATAATGGACACTTTTTTTCATAATGGATTTTTTTTCTATCAGCAGCAAGGGCAAACGGAATTTTAAAGAAATCTATGTAGCATAATTTTATTGAAATTATCGTAAACATTTTATTCACACCATGAAAATGACTATTTTACATTGATTGTTAGGTCGTTCGCTTGAATATTTATACTTAAATTGTATTACTCCATGGCAGACTTTTCAACAGATTCCGATTCCTACGAAATATACGAAATAAATCAGTTTTAAGAAGTTAATTTGGCTGTTCCATCTGCATATTTAACCCTTCACTTAAAACGTGATCAGTATTTTTGTCCTTTTTTTTTCTATAAGTTGACTGTGTCAAAACATTTCATTTCCACCAGAGGAAGACATGTTGACGTCATGGGGCAAAAATAAAATGGGTTATTTTGATCATGGTCACCTACGAAGGGTTACGTATGAAGTAAACTTAACTCACTCTTAATTAATTAGATGAGGTGTTGTTTAGTACAGAACAGGTGTTCAAGACTTTAAGTAAGATAAAGTACTCAAAGCGTCTATTAAAGAAATGGACAGTGTGAGGGGCGTTTCGCACTTTATCCATTACCGAATATTATGTCACCGGGAGTCGTTAGACTTGACTTAAAACACACCCTTTTACTGGATGACACGCTCGTTACGTAAACGGAAGTTCGACTTTAATCCAATCCCAACCATCTGCTTCTTTAATATATAAAGATCAGAAAAACTATGTAAAGATAAAAGTAAGATTATTACCGACATAGAAAGCGCATCATACAGCCAACCGTTTGTTTGAATGCAAAAACAACGACCATTGGTTTGAAATATTGCTTTCGTATAGAAAATGTTCAAACTTGAACAAAAATGATTAATATTGTCTTATTTGGTCTTCCATACTACATTTATTGGCCCTAAAATATAGATTCGGTAAACTTATTTGACATAGATAGGTAAAAATTTAAAAAAAGTATTCCTGCTAGTTGGAGGTTTTTGAAACTTCATACTCATTTGAATCTTTTGTTTGTTTACAGTTTCAGCTGTGGTGAAAGGAGTCGATGCCATATTATTAGGATTTCCGTTGATGTTTGAGATGAATGAAACGGTTCGCCGATCAGATTTAGCTATTTACGAGAACTTGACAGACCCAAAGAGTTCTGCTATGACGTGGGCAATGTTTGCTATCAATTTGTTGGAAATGGGTGACACAGAGAAAGCGTTTATGTTTTTTCAGAAGTCTCATTCTGGTTATTCAAGAAAGCCATTTAATGTAAGATCCTTAAGATATATTACTTTTATAATATGCATTTTTATTGGCCTATCTATTTGTATTATTTCGTCCCTTCCGAAGGACAGGTTTGAAATAATATATATGATTAAATAGGACGCGTTTTAGATTTTCGAAATTTCAAATATTTAGATATTATCGGCACCTTCCAGCCCTATTAGAGTATAACTGATATATGGTGGGCATTGTCTAATTCACACAATATTTAATCCACCCAATGGTATAAACAATTGAGTATGGGCTTGCCATGTGAATAAATGTCTACATAATAATGTTTGACCCCCAAAACACACCATTTTAGGTGTGTTTACAAATTATGTATGTAAATTTAATGGATACTTATATTGATAACATTTTGTTTTTGTTTATAATAAAAGGTATGGAATAAAGAAGTCTCTGGGGAAGGTGATATCAACTTCAGTGGCATGGGCACATTTTTACAAACTCTTATCTTTGGATATGGCGGTGCTCGCCTACATGTTGAAACCCTTACTTTTGAACCAAAACTGCCCACAAATGTAACCGCTTTGCATTTCATTGGATTGGATTATCTAGGAACAACCTTTGACCTTTACATAAAGTCGGATCGAGTGATAATCGTTGTTCAACAGACGTCTGATTATTCAATTTATCTACGTCTTGTATCAACAAATACTGAATTCCATCTGATGCATGGTAATAAAATCGGGCAATTTTTAAATTAAATGACGTTATAGATTTTATGTTAAATAATATCGAATTATACGTAATGTTTTAATCAGCTTAATTAACGTTTTAAAAATAACATATCATACTGCATTTCTAAATCATTTTAGACATTATTTGATGAGGGTAAAAAATGACAAAAGTATATAAAATTTTGTTTATATTTTTAGGAAAAGAGATTATGATTCCCAGAACAGCCTTTATCCTGTATACTACCAATATTACAGATTGCTCATTACCAGAAGGTACATGTTTTTACTATATTAGTCATAAATTCAAACGTTTTACAAATATGAATTAGCCGTAAAATTATGCTACATAAGCCAACAGTTATGATTCGTATTATAATATTCAGCTTACATCCTTCTTATATACAGGTTCATCATGCCCTACGTCTGTTTCTGATAATGGTCAAATGTCCAGTCTGGAAGGTAACGAAGATGTCAATAATCCTATACAATACGTGGTGGTCAAACAGACTGGTGGTGACCAATGTGCCGACCACTGGACTTGCACCTCTAGAGAAAGGGCTATACAGGTAAAACAACCCTATATATGATTAAACCTTGTAATAAACTGTAATTAATCAATTAATATAATATTTTTTTTATCGGATCTGTTTTAGAAAGAAGATGGATCATATAACTTTTTGATAGGACAAGATGGTGGAATATACATTGGTTCTGGTTGGCAATTACAGACAAATACACGGTTAAACACAACAACATTAAGTATGATATATTTTATCTATGCCCACTGTTTAAAGACGGCCAAAATTCCACGATATACTGTTTTACTGGAACTTCTCCTCCTATAAATGTGACACTACCGTGTCTCGTTGTGACTGTCGTCTAGGGTTTTCTTCGGACTTCACGTTGTTTAAAATATGATCAATTATTCCGATCTTTAATTAACTGACACTAGAACACTTTTTACGTTAAATATGTGTTTATATCTATCTAACATCCATAATATAGGTAACTACAATATTATTGAATATAAGTTCAATATCCTTAGCTTGTGTTCTGAGGTGGCATTTCCTCGCCTCCCAACCTCCCAATGGTATCTATTTTCTACCGCCTCATCATGGTATCTGAATCCGGCATGTGAGCCAGGGCAGCAGCTCACGGTATGAACTTCCCCTTGAATCTCTCGAATGATATCTAAAGAAACTTAAACTGCAATAAATGTTCTTATAAAGAGGTTACGTGCATGAGTCAGAATTGAACACCGGGAAATTGACCAGGTGCTTCATTTATCGAATTGGCCAGCTGCACAGACACTACCCTGGATTTCAAGACAGTGTACTTATATGGGCACATAGGAGAGTGACTAACCACGTTTTTAACTCAAGGGGTTACCTTTTTTGGATTATCAGACAATGATATCATTGCCCGATTTTACCCCCCAGACATATTCTTGTTAGCCTAGTTCTTGTTGTCACTGGTACTAGCTAACAACTTCAATACATAAAACAGAAGATATTTTACAAACTAAGGTAACCTCTACAGTATATAGGGTCTATAGTGTAACATACGCCCCTTTACAATGTGTTAAATAAGCACAGTTGCTTAATTAACGTCGTCATCTAACATGCATTAAAGATAATAAAAACAAATACTTTCAGAATGACATTTCAAAATCGCCATTCCATGTCGCGAACAATGTTTAAATAATCACTAGTAAAACTTATAGTTGTCCCTTAAATATTTCAAGTCCTACTTCTAATATAATATCATTACACTGATATGCATGCTACCATAACATAAATACACTGATTCACGTTATAACACAATGAATAATACTGGTTCATAGTCAATGTAATTTCACTGTCTAAATTTGATGTCCTATTGTTCGTTTTCTGCCACGTTAACCTAAACGCAGAAAATATAACTAAAATGTTTAAAAGTCTTCATGTGTCCTGATTTCAAAATATTAGTACACTTCACTTAATATTGTTAAAGTTCAGTTTCACTTTAACTAAACTTCACCAATTCATCATCTGGATTTCCATAGGTCAGTTTCAGCTATCATCGTCTCTTTTATCTTCTAAGAATTTTCAATCAGCACTTCTTTTGGCGACTTGTGTTGGGATAAATTCATTGATCCTCATATCAAACATGTCATTGTTATCAGACCAAAAACTTATCAATTTAAAACTTTATTTAAATGATTAATGCCTAAGATTTTTTCTTAAGCTTCTCATTAACTCTTACCCTTAATTAAAATTAACTTCATTTAATTAATACACTGTGATGTGTCTCTTTAAACATCAAAATTCTGTTTAAAACAGTATTAAATTACATTTGACCTCTTAACCCTAGCTCATTAATTTACCATTTTATAATTGTCTTTATTTTTATAATTCCGCCAAAACACTTATATGGTTACTTTAACAATTCACTATCAGTAATTTAACGTTTTGACCTAGTCTCATTAATCTACCTTTTTGACTTCCAGTGTTGCATTAGTAAAGATGCCAAACAAACATGGCCATTATCTGAATGACATCCTACAGTATCTGGAACCATATCACGGGCGAGTTTTAAATTACTAAGTTTTACCTACTAGTTACAGTAAACAGTTTTATACCTCATTAGTACTCATTAGCAATTCATTTATAAAAACTAGACGCTGTACTGGCATTCGTTTTATTTCGTCTCGTAAAGACTACACATGGGAGCTATATACAGCTTTTGTATAGGCTACCCTACAAGCCTAACCAGAAAAATCGAGCTGTGTGATTTGGCGACCATCATTAATCATTTTTTCTTGACAGGTACGCCTATTTTCAACACCATTGATACCGTATATTTCTAAATAACATACATAATACCTCGTCTTAACATTTTTAACGCTTTTCCGTGAATTCATTTCTTTCCAAATTCAAGCGACATCACACTTTTTTTTAAATTACCAAACGGGGTCTTAAAATAAATGTGATCAATATTTATTCAAGACCAATTCGGATTATACTCATGGTTTCAACAACCGAACAATACCGTAAGTTATTATATTTTTCACTTTCAACTCATACAACAATTAACTTGTAAGTTCTCGATTTCTACTGTGACATTAAATATGGTTTTTATACATTACGCATGACACATCGGGGAATTAAAATCTATTCGACAGCTAACCGACATTCGAATTCAAAGTTAAATTACCCATTTTTCACCATGGTATGTTTTTAACACATACTTTTGAACTTATTCTCCTAAGGACATTTTGTTTTACTAAACAACAGGCACAATCTTGAGACCGACACAAGGCTTATAAGCGACTCGCTACTGCCGGAAATCGTGTTTCACTTTGATTGAACCTTTCATTTAAAACCATACACAACAAAACAACACGAATATCTTGAAACCACGGCACATCGCTTCAAGCTTAACGCTATTGCGGGAAACCATGTTTCACTTGAACTTTTTCTTTAAAACCTTATACCGACCCACACACTATCCTGCGAATTTAAGAAGGGTCTTTCAGTTTTAAATTTTCTTTGGGCATTTTCCTTTACCCTAAAACCTAAACGTTACTCGCGATTACATGGGTTTATATCTTAACCTAACTCTATTACACACAAATACACATACAGGTACATTACATTCATGTACGAAAAAAACTAAAGTCAACCTCCCTATAGACTTTTCGAAATATAGTTACGATCAATGCCTCAAGAACTTGAAGAACAATTTTTATGGAGTTTCGTGTCACCCGCGAAAAATCTCCAATTCCGAATTTCTTTCTTACATAGACCGGAGATAATCGTTAACCCTATAAACTCCTCCCCTGTTAAATTCATCACGCCATATCCGAAAAAATATTCACAGTAAACGAATATCATTTATCATTCGAAAGCCACGAAAATTCCCGTAAAATGAGACTAAGAACGGGCGATTATTCAACATAGAAGTCGTGTTATACGAGTCTAGAGTCTAACAAAGATGGGTAACTCTGTGTGCGTAAACAAATGACGTCGTGTTACTTATATTTAGCAGAAGTCCTATTATTTCGTGTACCTATAGCCGTAAAAAGGTGGTTAATTACGTCTAAAAGAGAAATTATTAAACCGAAAATTAAGAATAGAAGTTTTGTTTAGTTTTACAATGATTAAACACGTGTGATCTTGAATATGTGCCGATGAATTCAAATGAGCAAACATGTGACCTAGATTCGTCCGACGAAGAATTTGTCAACGAGAGATCCTAATTAGATTAGATGAGTGAGTTTTGTTTACTAATTTATTTTTTTTTTACACCCAAACAAACGTAAGCTTGATGATGATAATTATTTAATTGTAGAATGTGTGCTTATTTCTACCATGAATTATCCATTTAGCATCGAATTATCGGTAAATTAGATCAAATATGTGGGCCTAACTCGGTCACGTGCGTATGGCGGAGTAGGCTACGTACATGGCTGACTTGATAGGGGATGTTTTCTGTTTCAATTAGACAATTTTGGCATGAAATGCAGAAACCCGCGTATAGTTATTCAAATTTCAAAAAGTCTTGGCCACTAATTATTGTCAGTTTCCGTTTGTTTTCTTTCGTTTCAATTCCATCGGTAATCGCGGGGTTGGACCGTTGTTGGGACTAGGCTTCTAGTTCTAGGCCTCGGGCAAGTTAGGCTAAATCACTTATGATAATTTAGATTTCTATCTCTCTCTACCCTTTGGTAAAAATAAATAATAGGCCTACACATGTATATTATAAAAGCCAAACGAAAGCGTTTGTGACTATCCTTCTGTGTTTTACATGTACACTATTATTTAATAAAAGTGTGTTATTTAATTTTTTTCCTAGGCCTTCAACCTCAGTTGAAGATACTGCACATGGACATGGTAGGCTAATGATAGTCTTAGGCCTTAGGCCTTATGGTACTGATACAAGCATGGATTGGGATGTGTGAGTTTTGTTTGTTATGTATAATGTATATGTTTTTACATTCAAAACAAGTATAAACCTACTATAGTATAAAATATTTATTTATGACCTTCCTCTTTCAAATTATGTTACCTAAGGTTACTCAATGTAGAAGTCTTTGGGATTTATTTATTGTACCGAATGCTTTACATTTATTTATTTATATTTGAAGGCCCTTATCTGAAGATGGAAATAGTGGTAGACCCAATGATATTGGTGAGGAAGTTTGGGTACAACAGTATAACAAAAGTACATGTACCACCAGGTCAAGGGGTCAAGTAACATAGAAGCATTCCTATGCAGAAGATTCTTGTGAAGAAAATTTACCATTGAAGAGAACACAGCCATCTGCACCCCAGCCTTGTGGTCATCAGAAGATAAGTCATAATATTAGCACAGAAGAACGGAAGCATGGACAGTGTATAGACACAGAGCCCAGTATAACGAAGTTTACTCCAAGACATGGAACTGGAGCTTCATGTAGTCTGTTTGACGGGTGATTTTCCTAGGCCTGTGTACATGTATCTACTTGATTGTATGTATTCCTTCTGTTATCCGCCTTGTGTCTACTTTCATATTTCGGTGTAAAAAGGGCTATTGTCTTTGGGATCGTGTTTACCTTATTGCAAATGCTGTAATATTTTCATAATAGCAGCTGTGTGTATTATTTTAACAACAGAAGTATAAAAAAACTAATTTGGGGGTCGAAAGTCAGCGTGACAGGTCAAAGGTCAACCCATTGAGTCAAAGGTCAATAGTGGGGTCAAAGGTCAATAATATGTCAAAGGTCATTTGCATAATTGCTTAATTATGTCTTTATTTTTTAATTCTAATCATATATTTGTGATATTTAATTTTGTTATCTTTAAATCCATTCATTTAATCACAATTGCTACTATGTGAATACTTAAAACTCCATTGCTGTATTTTTTCGCAATGTTTATCATCTTTGATGTCTCATAACCTTTTTGATTTTTGTGCTACAATTATGAATAATACACAGATTTGTGGCAAAATAGTTGTTTTCTTTGAATCTACATCAAAAACCCTACCAGCTTATAATCCCTGTGGACTGTTTGAGGTCAAATGGAAACGTTAAACTTATTATTGGGGTCAGAGGTCAAATAAAAAAGGTCAAGGTCAAAGTTCATGCACGTGGGGTCAACGAAATGATCCCCTATAGAAAGCCCTGCCAATGCCCTTATCAGAAACATATAACATGTGGTTCTTCTAAAAATTATTTTTTACCATTTGCCCAGTAACAGATACCAGTGGTAAAACTCCTATTTAGGGGGTGAGTGTATAGGGTTCATTATTTTTTCCTATTCCGTTTCCTTGTTATTCCTTAATTAATAAAAATATTTTTGCAACCTAACCCTCAGATACACTTTAAATCCAGTTCAACAATTTAACCTACCTAGCTGAATTATAACTATCAAAACTTAATAAGGAGTAGATTTTATTATTATTTAGTTGAATTTGAACACCTATCTTAATTAATTTTAATCTTATTTTAATTGATCTGGTTAAACAAATTTACATATTCAATTTTCCAAAATGAGACCTGTGACACTACCATGTCTCTTTGTGACTGTCGTCTAGGGTTTTCTTCTAGGGTTTTCTTCGGACTTCACGTTATTTAAAATATGATCAATTATTCCGATCTTCAATTAACTGACACTGGAACACTTTTTACGTTAAATATGTTTTTATATCTATCTAACATCCATAATATAGGTCACTACAATATTATTGAAAATAAGTTCAATATGCTTAGCTTATGTTCTGAGGTGGCATTTCCTCGCCTCTCAGCCGGGAAGGCTGTGGTGTTCTCCCAACCTCCCAATGGTATCTATTTTCTACAGCCTCATCATGGTATCTGAATCCGGCCTGTGAGCCAGGGCAGCAGCTCACGGTATGAACTTCCCCTTGAATCTCTCGAATGATATCTAAAGAAACTTAAACTGCAAATGTTCTTATAAAGAGGTTACGTGCATGAGTCAGAATTGAGCCCCGGGAAATTGACCAGGTGCTCCCTTTATCGGATTGGTCAGCTGCCCAGACACTATACCCCGGATTTCAAGACAGTGTACTTATATGGGCACATAGGAGAGTGACTAACCACGTTTTTAACTCATGGGGTTACCTTTTTTGGATTATCAGACAATGATATCATTGCCCGATTTTTACCCCCCAGACATATTCTTGTTAGCCTAGTTCTTGTTGTCACTGGTACTAGCTAACAACTTCAATACATAAACCAGAAGATATTTTACGAACTAAGGTAACCTCTACAGTATATGGTCTATAGTGTGACATAACAACATGTCTTATTTTGTTTTATGTTTTAGCCATTGGTATGATTGGTGATTTTATTTGCAATACCCCCAATGAGAAATCATTAGGAGCTTTGCAACATTTGTTAAAGTGTGGCATTTCAAGGTAATGTTTGAAAACTGTATCATTGACGTATTCAGTACCATCAATTCTCTGTATCTATCTTATATATTTTTGAAGTAGTGTTGATTTATTATAATTTTAATCCAATACATGCCAGTACCCACTACATATCACAGAAACCATCGTAATTAACACAGATACCGTCTGGGTTTTTCTTTTTTACTCGAGACCGTCATAAATGCAGCACCGGGTGCTCTTACGATGTATGGCTTTAGAAAAATTCAAATAATTATATTTCATCTTACAGAAAACTGCTTAATGAACGTTATGTTATATTAAGTAATCATCAACTGTTGAAGAATACAGAGATATTGACTAATCATAATCAACTATATTGTGGTATAATGAGCTCCAGACATTGGGTATGTATTTCAAATGACCTACTCCCCGTGTTCTTAACGGTTTATTACCCAATGCTGTAACGATTTTATAATAAAGACGACTGAAAGAGTAATAAATTATGATGAATACATTTTGTACACATTATTATAAAGACGACTGTGCAGCGCAATGATTAACAGACATTTTGGACGATTGCAAAACTTATGGTCGAGAAATTGTAAACGACTGTAAGAAGCAATAGTCAGCATATCAAGAGAATGCTCAAATTAACTCAGACCTTCCCCTATAAAAAGCGATTTCACCAAATTACAACTTTTTACTTTCCATTGAATCTGTCTGAGTAATGGAATTGTTAAAAATGCAAATTACAAAGTACTAAATAAGTATATAAACATTATAGCTTGAAAAGATATGTGAACCAACAAATGATGTCTTTTACAATAATTCATAAATTGTTACAGATGGAGTACCAGTATGAAGGTGATTTCAACCCACCCGTATGTGATGGAGAATGTTTTCAACCTCAGATTAAACCTGATAGCCTGTATCATGATATCAGTGATCAACCCACAATATTTGAAGCCACAGAGTACGTTACAGCCACAATAAATCGATCCCAATTAATCCTCGCTTTTGAGTTAGTCTAAAAAAAGAGTGTGGCCACATCAAACATGACTTATCTTTTCTTGATTTTACTTGACCTGCAGGTCTTACAAAGTAAATACGTCCCTTGCTATTATGTTAATGATACAAAAATCGCCTCTTCCTGGCGTTAAAACAACGAAATTCGTAACAATGGGCAAATAACTTGTGTTTTTAGACTAAGGTATATACAATAAATGTTTTTAATACATCCATCCTGTATTCTTTATTCGAAGCTAACAAAACGTTAAATCCCATTCCATACTTTCTATTAGGGACATTAGGAATAACCGAACTCGGTACATATTTTTGCAGCAATTCACATTTGCCATTTCTTACAGATTACCAATGAAAGATGGTAAAATAGATTTTCGGTATATGGCATCAGTAGGAAATGGTCATCTAGCGACAGTTATTTATAGTCCTACTATTTACATCAATGGTTTGTTCAATGGACCAACAGGTACAAGTATTTCTTATTTAATAAAAAAAAACAACTTAACTTTAAATCTTATTTAACGGAGTGCACTGAAAAAAGACTTGTGTTGGAACACAACACAAGTACTTGTGTTAAAATTAATCTACACAAACTTGTGTTGTTTTGCATTGCATCAACACAAACTTGTGTTGTTTTGCATTGCATCAACACAAACTTGTGTTCTTTTTAATGCTTTAACACAAACTTGTGTTGATTTATAAAATCTCGTGTTTTTGTCATAAAATTAACACAAATCATGTGTATACTATCGTCAATAAATATTTTGTGTTTTTAATTTTAAAAATTAAACTCCATACAAAGTATTAATTTTGGGGTCCACAAGTTATTAGAAAGGTATATTTTGTTTTACACAGACAATATAGGCAGACAGACTTGAATGTTAATTGGTGTTTAGATGTCTGTAGTTAAAATAAAGTTGTTGATTTTTTTATTGGCCCAATAAACTGGTAGATCAAAGGACTGCCTGGTGAGCATTCCGGTGTGATTTTAACAATTGACTCCAAACGCGTTGACAATGGGTAAAACTCTTTCTTAATGTAATTTGTTAATAAAAACAACTACTCTAGGCTACACTTTGTCTGCGATATCACCTCGGTGGAAGCGGACGTTAAATAAAGCGATTTCACACACAAACATTTACCATTAACAGCGTGCTGAAATGATATTTGAGCAGTGATATAAAGGTCACCACAGAGAATACAAGACCGTAGGTTTGTAAATATTTATATATATATATATATATATATATATATATATATAAAATGTCATGTAGGGCCTATCTATTTCTTTAGCATCGATATTGTTTCTTTGTGTATTAGTATTTTCTTTCCGTATCGCCTTGCGCGTACTTGTATCAAAAAACTAACCGTCGCAAAATTCATCAAATAATGACTAATAATACTAAGGCAGTGATCCATGGTGAATACCGATTAAGATTAAGCGGATTATCATCGCACTAATTCACTTCGCGCGCGTAGATGACTGATCAGAAGGAGATTCGCGCATGCGCGATGATAATTTGTCATTTACAATGGCGGGACAGTGAAAAAATATTCCAGCATGATATTGTTGAATCTGTCTCATTTTTCTGAACTCTGCTTAATGAACATTAGTTTTTCGACGCCACGATGTTACAGAATCACATTAAACCAGAAATGGCTCGACTTGAGCCAGTAGGTAAGAACCTGTTTTAAAATAATACCTAGGGCGGTTGGATTGGATTTGGATTGACGGCCATGTTTTTTTTTTATATATAAAAACATTTTGGCTAGAGTAGACATAAACCATGGGACGGACTAGAAAATAACTTTTTACACTTTTGTGTTTGTTGAAATGTAGGCCTAATCTAATTTGTGTTTTTAAAAAAAGACCCTCTGTAATCAAATAAGCAGACATTTTCCACACAATCCGTCCAACCTCTGTGTAAAATTTTAATTAGTTCACTGATTCAGTCAATAAAAATGATAGAATTTAGAATGAGTCTTTGGAAGTTTCTTTTTATTTTCATTTTATTTTTCAGTCAATGCTGCTATTTGACTCTTTCCACCTTCCAGTTTTTAAGCAATTATTGAGAATTTACCATATAGAAGAAAAACAGGTAACAAAATGCAATTTGAATTTCATTTAACTTTTAAAATTTATATTTTCTTCTTCTTTTTTTTTTTACCAATGCCCTACAATTATTAGTGTATTTGAAGACACAATCCCACATTAAGTATTTATATGCAACAGAGAGAGAGGTGGGGGGATTTTCACATACATGTAAATAAGGATTGACAAGACCTATATGTACTTGTATTTGCCGAATCAAGTAGTCCAACTATGTCCTACTCTTACATGCATAGGCTACCGGTAATCAACTACAACGAGTAGCTGACTTCCGTTTTATTGCCTCATTCTACATGTATTCAAAACTGGTTTGTTGTGCAATATTAATTCTGCATGAACCTAGAATTGTTGTAGGATGGATCCTTATCTACTTACTGGCTCTAACTCTAGGTCATAATGGGACTAACTAAGGTATGGTGAAATTTAATATGAATAATTCGCTTGCGAGTTTGGGTATTTAGCAAAAAGATGAAACCATAAAACCCACAGAAAATTCAAGAAGTTGGACAGACGATAGCACAACATTTTGGTCCAGCGTCATTTCGGACTCAACACAGACGATCTGTTGGACTCGGTATGATGACTTTTCGGATTTACTTGCCAAATTTTCGGACTCCGTCTGAAGACTGTTTTCAATTGCCCTATTTCTGATAAATTCATCAGCAACTTTTTTTTTATATACATAACATAGTACATATATAAAAAGAAATAAATAAAACATTCTTTTCGTAAACATTCAAAATTGGAGACTTTGCTGTATGTGCGTGATCAAGGTGCTGTATATTGATTGTGAGCGGTAAATTTTACCTGCTTTTTTTTTTAAAAAATCGTTTTTGGGTCCTTTTAAATTGATTTGACAGTCTGTTCAATCTTTCTTTTCAACTTATTCCCGAGTCTGAAATGTCATCGCCTTCACAACCTTGTGGGTTTCCTCCGGGCACTCTGGTTTCCTCCGGGCACTCTGGTTTCCTCCCACTGCTAAAGAAAGACCCCTACGCGCAAGCGAATTGTTGAAATAAAGTTGAACCATATGTTAGTCCCGAAATGACCTAGTTTGTGTTGGGTGGACGTTAAACCCCATTTCTCTCTCTCTGAAATGTCACCCACCCAAGTCCAAAATGTCACCTACTGGAGACAGAAACGTTGAAGCCATAGTCAGAAATGACATGTAATTGGACAGGCGACCCGGCTCATTGGCATCGAAACCATGCATCACTGAATGAACTTTCTCGGTCAATGCAGGGATCGAACACCCGTCGAACAGGCTAGCGAGCCAGCATCTTAGGCATGTGATTCCCCACACAGTTTTGAATATGGTAAACTTAATTGTTAATTACATGTTATGTATTTATTTTTTCAGTTTTAATAATGGATGCATATGAAAATCACCTAGAAAAAGATCATACAACAAAAGAAATTAAAAAATGGAAGAAAAAATAGCTGAATAAATGATGATAGAGCAGCTTGTTCTTGGTGGGTAACTATTCAATTCTAGTATAAAAGATTGTTGTTATGCTATTTTGATATATTACATCAAAACTATAAGATTGATGCAATGTTACATCCTTTCATAATGAATATTATAAAGCCTTCAAATGTACGAATTGTGAAATATAATTAATATCATATTATATTACTGTATACAATACTGTATTCACACTTGTCTTAGTGGAGCTGGGGATCATGTGGGTAAGACACTGACTCTCTAGCCTGGAGATCAGGTGTTCGATCTCTGCATTGGCATGCAGGGCAAAATTTCCCTCATTGCACACTGTATGGTGTATGCCCGTCTAAATTCACCGAGTTTAGGAGCAAAACAGTAAGACAATAAACTCATTTATATTGTCATTTTTTCAAGAGTTTTGTTCTGGCTTCTTACCCATTGAGGCATAATAATCAGGCACAATAAGTATTATGCAAAGTTGAAACAAAATAGAGACCCCACATGAGGCAAAATGAGTTATTTAAACATTCTGAACCATAGAAAGTATATTTATTGCCTGCTATAATAATGTATAATTTTTTTTTTCAGACTGGAGAGCATTTGATGCGTGGTTCCAGCAACAAGAGATGTTGACCATATACCTTTTGAATATTAAGCCAGCAAATTATTTTATAATTTTGAAAAAGAATGTAGTGATTATAAAAGCTAATAGGCTATCTGTTGCATTTGGTCTGTTATTCAAATATTTTATTTTTGTTTTTAATGTTAAATATCCTTTGCAAAAACAATTATGTTGTAATTCTCTCCAGAAATTTGTGTAAAATATAGACTGTAAAAATCACTCAGAATTTGGTCGTCAATCATAAAGTATTATATAGAGCACTCAGGTAGATTACGGTGACTTTCCCTTGCTTATTAAATGAAGGGGGGGGGGGGGATAGGACGTGTATGCTGTATCATAAGGTCCGTCATTGAGTCAACTAACATAGTTTTGAATTCCCCTTGTGTTCATGATAATGAGTAGGGTCGCGTGACCAACCTTGTCGGTTTTCTGCGGGTACTCCGGTTTCCTCTCGCTACTCACTACTAAAGACCCCTACTTGCAAGCTTATTATATGTTAGTCCTGAAATAACTGTCGAGTGGACATTAAACCCCATTTCTCTCTCTTTCTCTTTAAAAGCTGAAAAAGGGTTTAACATCCTACTTTTCTTTGGGGTGGGGTGGGAGTGGATGGCTGATTGGTTAGCGTGTGTGCGCTGTATCACTTGGCCTGCCAATCTGGTGTGGTTTCAAATCCCAGGTTGTACGTGGCAAGGAGTAGGGTTGCTTGTCCAACCCCGTGGGTTTTCTCCGGGTACTCCAGTTTCCTCCCACTGCTAAAGACCCCTACGCACAAGCGAATTATTGAAATAGAATTAAACCATATTATTATGTTAGTCCCAACCCTATCTCTCTCTCTCCCTACTTTTCTTTTTTATGTAGGCCAACAGTGGGATCCAAAAAGAACCATCATGGTTCCCCTTACTTATGACTTGTATCTAAATATATTGTACATGCCTTTTAGATTTCATTTGTAAGTAGTTTTTCAGTTTTGGTGCATAATTTATGTCTTTAATGCTTGTTTTGATTATTTAATTTAGATATACAATGTAGATAAATCCTATTTTAAGGGGGCATGGTGCAGGAATATTTTGGACATAGCGTTTAAATTATCATTTCTTTAAAAAAAAACTTTTGGTGGGGGTGGGAATAAATTATTATTATATAACACAATTTTATTAGCATTGGAGTAACTTTGTTTATTAGTATTCCAAATGTCTCAGTGCTTATTTTATGATTTGTTTATTTTTTATTTATATATATTTCTGTTGGGGAGGGGGGGGGATTTTTTATTATCCATCAAAATGTCTGTTTAGTTTTGATCTGGCATTAATTTAATTGTTCATATAATTTTATGAATATATGATAATTTATGAATAAATAATAATTTTATGAATATAGGATAATTTATGAAAAAATAATAATTTTATGAATATATGATAATTTTATGAATATATGATTAATTTTATGAATATATGATAATTTTATGAATATATGTTAATTTTATGAATAAATAAAAATTTTATGAATAAAGAATAATTTTATAACTAAATAATAATAATTTTATGAATAAATAATAATTTTATAAATAATGATAATTTTATGAATAAATAATAATTTTTGAATAAATAAATAATTTTATGAATAAATAATAATTTTATGAATAAATAATAATTTTTGAATAAAGAATATTTTTATGAATAAAGAAT
This sequence comes from Patella depressa, assembly GCA_948474765.1. Taxonomy (NCBI): domain Eukaryota; kingdom Metazoa; phylum Mollusca; class Gastropoda; family Patellidae; genus Patella; species Patella depressa. Next base: position 57,060,764 of record OX419719.1, read on the forward strand.
ATTTTTATGAATAAAGAATAATTTTATGATCAAAATTGTTTTCATGTCATTTATCAAATATTACAGTTAAAAGAGAATAAAGGAGGGGTCTGTTGGTGGTTATACACAAGTTTGTATGAAACAACACAAGTTTCAGGAATTACAACACAAGTTTCAGAAATTTCAACACAAGTTTCAAAAATTTCAACACAAGTTTCAGAAATTCCAACACAAGTTTTAGAAATTTTAACACAAGTATTGTGTAGATTTTCACACAAGTTTCAACACAAGTTTGTGTTGTTTGATCAATTTTAACACAAGTCTTGTGTTGTTTCGACATTTAACACAAGTTTGTGTTGTTTCAACACAAGTTTGTGTTGTTAAATAGTAACACCCAACTTGTGTTGAAAACAACACAAGTTTGTGTTGTTTCAACACAAGTTTTTTTTCAGTGTGGAGTCATTACCAGTTAATTGTTTTGCAATTATTTAATATTAACTTGATCAAGTTTCTTATTTTACTAGGATGGAGTCATCGAGCTAGAATACCATCAACTCATGCCATACGTATAGCAGTTCCTGGTAGTAATACATTTAATATCAGTCATAATTATAAACTAGATGTCCAACAAGGTCAGTACCTTTAGTTATCCCTCCCTTAAGTTATCCCTCCATGTCAAAAATGCAACTCTAGCGACGACTTGCAGTGTCTACCACTATTTTTAACGGTTATAAAACTACCAGAATGTCTTCTTTTCAAACTCGATTACACGTTTGCGTGGTGTTGTATACCTAGTTGCAAAAGAAACGAGGTACACACACGCACACATTGGCTAACACGTAAAATAAACGTATGTCAAACCCCAATCCATGTATTTCAGCCATATTTGAAGAGACCATTGACACCCCGTCGGCTGTTGTAAAGCAGAGAACGTATGCACATCAGTATTATAACCGCTTGTTAGTAACTGAAATAGAGCTAGTCAGAAAGGAAGAGGCTGTAGGAGATATTGTTATATTTGTATCAAACAATCCTGGTAGAAATAGTGAGGACATTAACTTCAATGAACCAGAGAACATCACCAATCATAAGGATTTCAGGTAATGACGGATTTGTAGTAATGTTCGGATTTATACACACCTTTAAGTGTAAGGAATTAACCCATGCACTTCGCACTGTGATTTATATTTAACTATTCCAGTCTTTTGTCCCAGCAGTACTATATCCTTACTTCCTATGTTACATTAATTTGATATTGCACTATCCTATCAGTATCAACAGATCGGGCATAGTCCGTTAGCACCTAGCCACAGTTGTTAAACGGTTATGCAACTCTCGCCAAACAATCATCCATCAGCATCTCATAACGTCTTCAAAGATTCAATAATAACAATAATAATATATTGAGCCGACGTAGGTCTGTATGTTTCTGTATTGTGGATAACTGATTGTTAGATCTATTATATATAATTTCTACAAAAATCCAATATTTCTCTTTATGCTTTGCGTATTTCTATAATAAGGTATAAATATGTTCTCTTATTTATTCAGTAAATATTCAATTGAGTGTTGGTATCAAGATGGTGTTACCCTCCAAACTGAAATTAACTCCACGGATCCTCAGAATGTTTACATGTACTCGACAAAGCTCCCAACATCGTTAGAACTCGGCGAAAACGTTAAACATCAAACATGGGTTTATGTAACTTCCATAGACACCCGGAAAAATGCAGCCGAAGAATCTTTCACCAAGGCATTGTCACTTTTGAACAAGGATGCACAGGCACTTTATACGAGTCATGTTACTGCCTGGGAAACACGCTGGGCTGAAGGACGAATAGTGCTGGAAGGTGATAACTACATCTCAAAGCGCATCTATGGTAGTTTTTATTATTTGCTGAGCTTCCTACCAGCTACAGATCCTTTCATCAAAAACAACCAGTTCTATGGACTTAGTCCTGGAGGGTTAGCTAATGGCGCTAATTGGACGGATTATCAGGGTCATGTATTCTGGGATATGGAAACCTGGATGTATCCAACGATGCTCATGTTTCATCCAGACTTGGCCAAAGAAATGTTATCCTACCGCATCTATGCCATGGAACCAGCTTATGAAAGAGCTAAAATAACTGACCCAGTTAGCAAAGGCTTGCGATATCCTTGGGAAAGTGCTCTGACTGGAGTCGAACAGACTCCAGACATCTGTGTCCCTTGCCGAGAAAATCAACAACATATCACTGGGGACATTGCTCTAGCTGCACGACAATACCTCTCCGTTACCAAGGATTTAACCTGGCTGAAAAGGGAACAAGGATTTACTTTTATTCGAGATATGGCAGAGTTCTGGGCCTCTCGTCCTGTTTATAATCCATCACGTGACTCTTATGACGTTAATGGTAGGTTCTGTCATTTTAAGCTCTTAACTAAAGTCGGGGGATCACGTGGTTAAATGGATAAAACGCTGGCTCGCTAAATTGAAGGTCATGTGTTCGATCCCTGCATTGGCCGAGAGAGTTCATCTCGATTTTCCGGCGTTGTTTCTCCTTGTCAGTGAGGCAGACCGGAAGGCCTGACAAGGACAACTGTCTAGTCGTTCTGATGGGACGAAAAACCGAGGTCCCGTGTACACATTGTCGTAGGCCGTAGCGCCGTTGCCCGGGGACAATTCCCTCATAGCACACTATATGACGTATGCCCGTCTTCCATTAGCCCAGATTAGTTGCAGAAGAGTAGGACGTTAAACCCCATTTCATTTCATTTCTTTTCTTAACTAAAGTCACATGTAACTGAAATATATGGATGTATTATTTTGCACCCAAATTTGATTGCATTTTATCGTACAAATGGTGAAACGGATAAAGATAGTAATATTTTGAGGTGAATGATGAGTTAACTAAGAGATAAAGGGAGAGGGGTTTTACACAGACTAATCCTGTTCCCCAATCCCGTTCAGACATCATGAATAAAATATTGTTTATAAAAAAACCCCAAAAAACTAAGAGATAAACAGCGCTACTTTCTTGAAGCATGGGTCAGAACACTACTGCATTTATAAGAGGACAGGAAGTAAACATAAACATAACAAAAACTGTACATGTAAATTCATAAAAGGACACAAAGTATACATAACCGTTACAAAAAATATAAATGGAACATGTCATACAAATACCCCCTCCCTCCCACACACCACACCCACCCACCCACCTACCTCATTACTTAATTAATATTTATTTTTATATTTTAGGTGTCATGCCACCTGATGAACACGCCCAAAACATCAACAATTCGGTATATACAAATGTGGGAGCTAAATTAAGTATCTATTTTGCTGAATATGCGGCATGTTTGATGGGAAACCATAGCTACGATATACCAGAGTATTGGCTAAATGTAGCAGATAACCTCTACCTCCCTTTTAACGCAGAGAAAAATTATCATCCAGAATTTGAAGGTTATGAAGATTGGACAGGTATGTTTTGATATGGATATTTGTAAGAATAAAGGGATCAGATTTATCATCTGTCCAGATGCTACCCGCCCTCGGACGGTTGAAAAAATGACCATTTAACAACATCCATTAATTGCCGTTCTTATCATTAAATACCAAGTTAATAGCACCCCTAAATGTCTTGTAGAAACTGTTTATTATCGAGTTATTTTGAAATAGTTACAGAAGTTCAGAAGTTTAGTTTCATATAGGGAACAAGCAAATCTACTTCCGTAACATGCCTAGATACTGGGAAATATTCTAGTCTGTAATTCCGTAAACGGATTTATGACCCCTACTCCATACGCCTAACACAACAGAACAAGAAAGACATCGCCAGCTGATATGATTTTTTCATTCTGGTGTATGTATACCTAGCCCTTAAAGCTACAAGTTATATTTTAAAATGTACTAAAATAAAGCCTTAAAAGACATAAAAATAATTATGTTTTGACTTTCTTTGAAAATATGAAATTCTCGCCTTTAAAGATATCTTCGAAACATACCACGTAATGACGAATTCGTTTAAAATAATGAGTGATGGATATAGGAGTCAATATAACAAAAAATATAAATTGACCAGGAGCGAATCCAGACGGAGGGGGGGGGGGGGCGCACCCGGCGCACGCCCTATCGTTTTTTTGGGTGGCAAACAAATTTTAGCTCCATATATTCTCGCGGGAAAGGAGTACAAAAATAGTTTAGGTTGGAAATCGCAATTTACAGTAGTGGTATGAAATTAGTCCCTGTGGGCATTTTTTCCACCCAAAAATCACGGGCCGGGCTTCGCACTCCCAAGTGGGTGCAGCAGCCCCCCCCCCCCCACACTCTGAAAATCCTGGATCCGCCCCTGTTGACCTTATCAGTGTCAACCCGATACAGAATTTTATTACATTGCGTGAATGCTTTATAGATGAACGTGGTGTGAAGCAAGCTGATACGATCATGTTAGGATATCCCCAGATGTGGGCAGTAGATACAGAAGTTAGACGAAATGATCTGATTCATTATGAAAAGGTGACCAATCCAATGGGACCAGCTATGACGTGGGGTATGTTCTCTATTGGTTGGTTAGAGTTAGGTGATGAACATAAAGCTCATGAATTGTTCCATAGAAGTTATTCACCCTATGTACGAGAACCGTTCAAAGTAAGTGAACTTTATTCTTGATTGTGAAATCTGAGCATAACAGTAAAAAAACCTCATTTCATTTACTTGATTCTGAAAAAAAAAAATCTGACAGTTGTTTAAATCGAGAATTAAGAAATTGATCCATTTTTCGCCGTTTTAGTTAAATTTGAACAGTAAAGTTGTGAGGTAGGGGTATAAGTTGCTTGAGTGGTCAAGCACAAAAATATCTTTAAGTCTTTCACATGGTCAAACGTCGTGGTTTCGAATCCATGCTTGTATATGACGTATGACAAGAAGTAGGCCTTATTGGCTAATTCAGTTTTCGCCTGGTTATTGGAATTGCGACGGCATATCAAAATATCTATCAATTTATTATTCGATGCAAAGTTGCCAAAGGAACAATCATGCCAAATTTCATGTTTATCGTGACGGAATTGTCCGATCCTTAGGCTTTTTATGACGGACGTTGTCGCCAAGGAAAGAAGAACATGAAGAACGGGAATAGGTTGGGTACCAGTCCCTCGTCCAGAAATATTCAGTGTTAAAAGTCACTTAGATAATCTAGATTTTGTAATTTTTGAATGTTAATGGGGTATAAATTCTTGTATCATGATTACAATATTAGTGACCAGATTATACATGTTCTTACTTAGATTTGGACAGAAGCCCGTTCTGGAATTGGTGCTGTTAACTTTATAACTGGAATGGGAGGATTCCTTCAAGCTGTGTATTTTGGTTATGGTGGTGCCAGGATTTATACAGAACACATGGAATTCAACCCACGGCTTCCCCCAGGAAATACAGCTCTTAAGTTTTTAGGAATGAATTATCTGAAAAATTCTCTAGATATTGAAATTTACGAGAAAAAAATGCTCATAATTTTAAGAAAAACCGCCGCCGAAAACCAGCTATTTGTTCAAATTCACAGCAGTGGTACCGAAATTATCCTTACTCAAGGTATATTGTACTAATTGAATCTCGCATAGTTTTCTATTCTGATAGTACCCCCTTAATGAAATCGGAAACAGATTACACAAATTGTTACACTGGGGGTGTCAGGTATAATTGTCCTGGCACGTAAGATGGAAAATACGATTAAAAACAAAGAAAAAAAAAGAAACACCCCTCGCTATGGATAAGATGGCCAGCCCTGATCTCAAACATGATAAACTTCGAAGTATATTACTGCGATCCTAACCTGTTTATATGATTACTTAGACCTTTCTTTGAATTTGAATCCAACTAAAAATATTAGGATAAAATGTACTGATAAAATGAGCGCGATACACCCCTAAACACTCCTAATTAACCACAAATATTGTTCTATGTTTGTATATTTTAAGGTAAAGAGGTGGTCTTAGTTCGACAAGCATTCTCGTTAAGATCTAAATCATTAAGTGAATGTTTATTACCCAAAGATGAAATTCTAAAAGGTAACAAATTTAACCAATATAGTTGTTGCAAAACAATCCCATAAAACAAACCTTAATTTGATACGTTGATATTGTGTCTTGTGGTTTTTAAATATCTTTTATCCAGAATATCTGAATGGTATGGGACAGCAGGCTTAGCCAACTTAAAACTCTTCTCGTTTGGCATTAACTATTTCAATTATCACCAGAAAGATTTCACACAAGACATTAAAGCTTTTTATACTTTTAATACGGATAATATTGGCAGTTTATGGTCACGGCTACATTTTTCATCAAAAATTTATAAATTTGCATTGCCGTACACTGATGGCAAATGCAGCGAATTATTAGTTCAAATAATTAATTTTGAGTGATTTAAAATATAATTAACCCTGGGAAACAGAAGTTAATTATTTAAACCTGAAAACAGGAAACGATCATGTATTAATGATAACATTTTTGTGTGCGCAATTGCCATCTACGTGTATCAATATAGCCGTGCCGAATGAACGCGTGTGAAGGTAATCTTTGTCTTGTCTTGCACCTGAAAAATACAAAAAGCAGCGGCAGTAACATGAACAAAACAAATACATACATGCATGTGTAATGGGAGGAGGGTGGGTTTTTAGCGATAAACTGCTTGTGTTGAGGTGTGTGTTAATTAGTTTTATTTAACGTCCGCTTCCACCGAGGTGATATCGCAGACAATGTGTTGAGGTGACGAAAGTTTCTTGAAATGTGGCGGGTCAAGAAGATTAGTAAAGGGAAATAACTCCGATTAGGAGATTAGATTACCCACAGTTCATCTACTGTAATAACATAATCTATTCATAAGGAATAGATATATATATTTGGACTGCCTTAATGTATTGAATAACTACGCTAATTCTTTTGTCCTTCGAATTATTTCAGCCGAAAATTGTCCTAGACTTATATCGAGGTCAACATGGGGAGGAGAATCAGCATGTGACTCTGAAAAAACAGACGATATGGTTAATAATATAATAATCAAACATACTGGATCTAGTTGGTGTAGTGATTTTACCACTTGTTCTCGTATACTTAAAGATATACAAGTAGGTTCTGCTTGTCACATTTTCTTTAATTAATTAAAACTTTTAGGATTTTATTTTTGAAGCTCGGTTCTCACTTGTCAGGGAAGGCATCTGTGGGGCTATACATGAACAGTGTCTCGTTAATAGGATGGTACAAAAATAGAGCTCCAGCCGTATAAAACCTAAATATTCCTACACAGTATTTCGTGTTTTTTCAAATGATATTACTTAGAATATCGGGTTAGGCGAAAGATATATATAATAAAATTGTTAATTTGTTTTTACTTGATTAACACGCCTAACATAATTGATTAAAGTGAAAAAATGTAGATATTTCATTTTTTATTTATATAGACTGGGGAGATGAAGAATGGTAGTAGTGATATATCATATAATTTTTTACTGGGAGATGATAAAAGAATATATGAAGGTAGAGGTTGGGGTGTTATACCTGGTCTAGGAGGAGAACGATCTCCAAGAACTTTAGGTAAATTATTTTTTTGTAGAAATAGATTGTTCAGGCTGCATTTATTTTGGTCATGTATTTTAAATTTCGTATATAGTTTTTAAACTATGATCCAAAACAGGTGCATCAATTATTTTGTTCTCCAAGTCAGAATAAAACATTATAATTCTTAATTCCATGCCTTTGAAATACGCCATTGTTATATTATTTAGCTAAATGTATAATAGGTGATAAACCTATATTATATATTCAGCTATCTGACTGTAGTTGTAAACTTCTATTATTTATTTGAAATCTAAATCTATGTTTTATTATTAGTTATAGACCTATATTATATATTCAGCTATTTGACTCGAGTTGTAAACTTATATTATTTACCTGAAATCTAAATCTATGTTTTATTATTTATTTAGCTATAGGTATAATAGGTGACTATAGTTGTAAACCTCTAAGCTGGAATACTCTCTATAAAGTAAAACGTCTAATTAGGTGTGGTATAGAAAGGTAAGTTTTTCTTTATCCATTTATGAAATATATGGATAATATTGTAAATATTATTCCAAATACATAATGCTCTTAGGATAAATGTCAGGCTATTTCGTCATCTGCAAGTGGTCTTGATATTTTGATCTAACCCTTTAATCAAGGCAAGTAAGGTTATCCGGGCACTTGGCTAGAAGATTTTGGAGAATAAGCGCCACATCTCTACACAGAATCAAACTTTTTTTATTCTCTGAAAATATGGGCCGACCCCTTTAATTTCGTTGATGTTGTTATAAGAATGCTTCATGTGTGTTTGTTTTGTTCAATTAGCAAGAAGATAAGTACAGGATATATAATTAGTGTGGAGAAAAACACACCACGGTTGTACAACCAGATCATGGAATGGAGAAATCGGGTAACTCTCTTACTAGATTGTGTGTATGATACATTATTTTCCGACCGATCTCTTAAATAGCACCATAACACAAAGCGTGTTAAAGGCAATGTTCAACACTATCGGTCAGTAAAGTCAACAAACATTTTATAGTAATAATTTGTTTCATATTGTTTATTTGATATTTATTCTTTCGAAAAACAATCGACCAATGAGTACAGAAGTGGTCAGTGAACCGGGATATGAAATTGATCTGAATAATTCGACCTACTCGATTAACCGGTTATTGTCACCGTGAGAGTTTTGAAGCTGATGGTGGTTTTAATCTATTTTGTCTTTTAGCCTTTAATTGAATATTCTCAAGCGTGTGATGAAACCATGCCCGATCTTCAAGGAGATATTAAAGATATCAATTCGACAGAAACTGTTTTTAAATCGAAAAGGTAATTTTCATACCGTGTAGCCCGACTACGGCTGACATTTACACTTAATTGCAGTGTCATCCACTTTCTTTCAAGTCCCATGATAGGAATCAATGGTGTCTAATTATTATATCTTGAACCAACCACAGTCCATCTTAATTTGGCTTCTTTCCACCATTCTTCGCAACATGCTATCAGACGATGTGATTAATCAGCCTGTTTACGTGATTTGAAAACTTATGCCAGATGTAAATGATGTACAGCATCAGAAAGCAAATGAAGTATAAAATGCCATCAGATTGGAAAACCCCATGTTGTGTATTCTGAAAAATACCACCTCTTAGTCCCAGAATGACAGAAATAACGGATTTATGTCGCCAAATAATTTATATTTCTGCAGTTTACCAATGAAAGACGGGGAGATAGATTATCGTTACATGGCATCAATTGGTAATGGTCACATAGCTACTATAGCCTTAAGTCCCACTGTGTACATGAATGGACTTTACAACGGAGAAATGGGTAGGATTATATATAAGATTTTTTTTTTCTAAAAGACAGCAGGAGTTTCAACATGACAACTTTTAGAATCTGTACTTAAAATCGAATTATCTGAGAAGTAGATAAACGAAATACTCTAAATGCATCATCCCAAACTGAACTAGAGTAAAGTTTACTCATTTGTTAGTATCACTTGCAGTTTCAACAACAAGTTTCTATAATTATATAGGGAAGTGGCATGCTTATGAACATTAGTTGTTATGCCAGATTAGATGATGTGCAAGACTACACCCATAACAAACTCCCCCAGACTAGAGATATAATTATTATACATACTTTCTTATGTAAATTTACACGGTGTATTGAATGACAAAATTTTGTTTCCAGGTTATACACATCGAGCAAGAATACCATCTTTAGTTTCGTACAATATAAAGGTGAACGATGAAGACACTACTAGATCCTATTCTCTTGATGTTCAAAAAGGTGAGTGAATATGAATCGGATAATTTCATGACTTAAGCATACAGTCTTTTTAGGATTAGTCATATTGGGTAAATTAATTTTTACCGAACTAAATCGTTGCTTAGGAACCCTATATTTAATTTGTAATGCCTATTTTGAGTCTACCCAAAACTAGTGACCTACATTTTCTTGTATATGTACACCATAACAGGCACCCAAACTCTTTCGACTTAGACGAAATCATGAAGATACCGTTAAACACCACATCTTTGATTTTTCACAAATTAGTCGTCCAATAAATGGAGGTACACCCTTACTGAGGTCACAACACTTTATTACTTTGTAGATTGCACCGATTATCAAGTACTGCAGTTGTTTAAAACCCATCAATTAAAGATATTTTCCTTGAATTCTTATAAAACATGAGTTGCTATATTTCAGCTGTATTTATTGAAATGATTGACACACCAACATTAACTATAGAGTATCGTGTCTATGCTCACCAGTATTATGTACGCCTCCTGGTGGCAGAAATTATCGTGACTAGAAAAATGCAACAGGCCGAAGAATCTACAGTTTTTGTAACTAGGAGAGTCACTAGTTTTGAAAGCGAAGACATTGAGTTTAATGAATCAATACCAATAACAGAAAAACACGTGTAAGTGTCACCCAAGGTAGACTAAAATGTTTTGGATGTTTTGCGTTTGCATTTTTCGAAAAAATATATTTCTCACGGCTTATTCCGCGCGAATTGATGATTTAACATTTGATTAAGAAGACAAAATCAAAATACCAACGCTAGATAATCTACTGGCTTGGATTCAACCGAATTTAAAATAGACCCGTCAATTTGGTCACAGCAAAGTTAGCGATCGTCGTGTTTGGAGCAGCATAAATCGATAGATTTATTTATTCGTCATATCTTTGTAAATACAGAAAGGAATTGTTTGGTCAGACATTTCATTAGAAATCCAGTTTTCACAATGTTTTAGTTCGCAAGAGATTCTATGGAGTCTTTAAGAAAATGATCCCAGAGTTTAAAGTGGTTCATATATATTGGTAAAATCTGTACGACATAGGGTAAAAACGCGTTTATCAATTAGTTGAAAACCGCCGAAAACACAACATAATTTTATACACAAAGTTAAATAGACGAATGTGCTAAATATAGACCAGTGATTTACATATCATTTCAGGTGTGGTAATTGGAATTGCAAACGGAGATATGGGAGAACCAAGATTCCTGAATCCGGTAAAGTTGACCTGAAAGATGTGTATGTTTTATGGAACGAACTGCCAACAACCTTGACCTTATCTGCTAACAAGATGTCAGATAGGTGGATATCCCTGGTGGCTATTGATCCTGCCAAGGAGCGATGCGAGCTTGATTTCTCAGCAGGACAACGTGATGTTGTAGCTGATACTAATCTAGTTTATCAAAGACACCTTGATGCTTGGAGTAAAAAATGGGACAATGGAAGAATTGAAATCAAAGACAATTTACAATTGTCTAAACTGGTTTATGGTAGTTTATACTATATATTAAGCTCGTTGCCATCAGATTCGACATATTTACCAACTAACCAGTTCTTTGGACTTAGTCCTGGAGGTCTTGCAAATGGTGCCAATTTCACAGACTACCAGGGCCATGTATTTTGGGATATGGAAACTTGGATGTACCCTGGAATTCTCATGTTCCATCCGGAGTTAGCCAAGGCAATGTTATCATATCGGTTATTCAGTATGCCTGCTGCACGGGAGAGAGCTGCAGCAGGGGGTTATGGCGGAATACGATATCCTTGGGAAGGGGGTTCTACTGGGGCAGAGGTGACTCCCGATATTTGCATACCTTGTCGAGAAAATCAACAGCATGTCACGGGAGATATAGCATTCGCCGCAAGACAATATGTCTCTGCTACTAGAGATGTCCAGTGGCTAAAAACTGAAATGGGATATGAATTTATTCGAGAAATGGCAGCGTTTTGGGTATCAAGAGCTGAAGAAGATTGGAATAATGAAACAATGATGTATAATATCAATGGTAAGGAAATAATATAGGTATTTAAATGTTATTAATAGTTGAATTTATATTTAATAATAATTTGAAATTGGGTTTAACCCCTACCTTTCTGCACCAACCAGGATAATGCCATACATTGTACTATTAGGGAAATTTTACCAGGAGATCGATTGAATTTCGGGGTCCTTTTACGTATACACCAATGTGTACACGAGACCTCGTATGTTTGTACGATTCTAACAACTAGACGATTTCCTTAACAGGTCTGCATAACTGACAAGTTTAAACCACACTGAAAAAGTCGGGTTAGTAGATCCACGCCTTACACACTGCCTCAAACAAATCCTTCAAGTCTACAAGAGGCACGTGTTGGTTGATAATAACCGATGGAGAATGATAGAATACTGATTTAGAAATGGATGTAAATTGAATAGGGTATCTAACACCAGTTCATAGTCCTAGGTTCTCGAAGAATAAGATATAGCCACAATATTTTTTCGTTACATTTATATTTTTTTCCCTTCTAATCCCAAGGTGTAATGCCACCAGATGAATACCAGATCAGAATCAACAATTCAGTATACACCAATATTGGTGCCAAATTAAGTATCATGTTTGCTGAATATGCTGCGTGTTTAGCTGGTACTGCAGAAGATGACGCTATGATAGAAAAATGGCTCCAGGTTGCTGATAATATTTACGTGCCCTTCAATGAATTTAAAAGATATCATCCAGAATTTGAAGGTTTCGAAGATGTGACGGGTAATATTGTTTTGTATACATATTTTTATAGAAATTTCAATATACAAACACTTAATTGACCCAAACCAGGGATGGGTTTAACATCCACCCGACACAATCTATGTAATTTGAAGACTAATATGTTGTAAAATTATCTTACAATAAAAATCTCTCAGAGTCGGATCGTAACCGCAACAGTTGACGCAATGATAGACATATCCACTATAGACCACATACCCCGAATCCCGAATTAAGACAATATGCCAGTCCAGTATGTGGCTTTAATAAGCCGCAAGACAAATGACCCAACTTGTAACTTAATCAACATGAAGTACTAATTTAATTCTAATAGGGGATAGAAAAATAATAAAGCAAGCCGACGCCATTTTGACCGGTTTCCCGCAGATGTGGTCCATGCCAGAAGATGTTCGAAGGAATGATTTAAAATTATATGAAAAGATTACCGATCATGGTGGACCAGCTATGACGTGGGGAATGTTTTCTATTGGATGGTTAGAACTTGGTGATGAGAACAAAGCGCGAGAGTTCTTCCATAAAAGTTACTCCCCTTATGTAAGGGAACCCTTTAAGGTAATACAACAAGGTCTTTTTTCATAATATTTGTACTAAATAACAAATAACCATTAAATTAATGACAATTAAAGGAAAAAAAGTTTAGTACTATTAATTTAGCAAACCTTACATTTGTATCATTTACTATGAAGGGATGTGAGTGGAACGGTCATGGTATGTCGCGATTCCTTCTAGAATCAATCAAATGAAATTTCTCTTCATTCAATCAAACGATACTTGACTCTTCGAACTGATGTTTAATTTTGAGAAGATTAAACTTCCTTCTCTTACCAGTGAGTCACGTATCAATATGTTCGTTGCAAATCAGCTTGCCCTTTCAGCATTCGAAAGTCGATTATAAACAAGCAGTTCTAAGAACAATATTTTATACTACCTAAATGAAGTCGATCCAGAGTTTAAATTGATTGTCAAATATGCTATTTGATTGTCAGTGCATGGTTCGATCTAGTGGTGTAACTTAATCTAATTATATTTCCTTTGCCGATTTAGTCTTTTTTCTCGATATACCCGTATTTTCATTCGAATGATGTCAGCGGATATCAGACTTAAATATTCCTACTCTTGCTTAGGTATGGACAGAGGCTCAGTCTGGAATTGGAGCAGTTAATTTTATTACTGGAATGGGCGGGTTTCTCCAGACTGTCCTATTTGGTTATGGTGGAGTACGTCTGCGCGTAGAAAAGTTAGAATTCGATCCGGAAATAATTCCTGGTACATCTGGAATGCGATTGGTCGGATTGGATTATCTCGGTAACTCACTGAATATTGACGTATATGAAGAAGTTATTAAAATTGTAAAAACCAAAGCGTCAGAACATACTATCGATTTGGTGACATCTGATAGTAAAATCAAGTTTATTTTACGTAGCGGTAAGATATTTTAACTAGGTACAACATTTTATACCTTAGTCAGCTATCGTCATTACTACGATTTTTGCAGACGAACATGCTCATTGGGACATAAAAGAGTGGTTTGAACCCATGACTTGTTAATGTTGTGTTGGGGTGTTTTATTCTAGGATTAAAAGTCCATCAAAACAAGCATCCATATAGAACTTCACCCAATCCCAAGAGTCCATCAAAACAAACACCCATCACAGAGTACTCTGTGCACCCATCCTGAAGTTCGTCCGATCCCAGAATGCTCTAGGACTAAGGCCTTTTATTAACAAGGGAAACAACCCTACATATCATAATGGTTCTAAGAAGGCTTCAGACCACATTTAACTAATTAGTATTAATTTACTTTGTTAAATTTAAAGTAAAATAGTGAGCAAGCAATAGGGGCTATATGACATTAATTATGACATGTCTTATGGTCTACAGCGCCTGTGTAATACCTAGCTCACAACCCGCAGCACGTGTTTTGGCACACTCAGGTCGTCGTAGGGTTTGGTAGCACACAAATTGTCAAGAATAAAGTGTCAACGAAATCAATGAAGTTTGAATTCAAAATGAAAGGGATTTAATGAATAAAAAAGTCACAAAACAAGTTTCAGTACTATCGGATGTACAATCACTTCAATTGCAAGAGTAGATGGAATTTCGAAATGGCGGACGTGTAAAAACTTCGAAGTTGTATTCTTTGTTATTTTTCTGCACTTTAGAGTGATGGGTTGTTAAATCTTTTTCCAGACAGAGAATATAAGATCAAACGTCAAGCATTTACTATTCAAGCTCTAAGTGTTACAGAATGTCCACTTCCAGAAGGTCGTAAACTATATTATTTCTTTTCCAAATTTTGTATGAATAATTTGTAACGCGGATCAATATATTTTCTTGTGTTCAATGTATTAATTAAACATCTTACATACGCGTCATAATTGTTAATAAGATGTGTTGGTGTTTTGTTTTTAGGAAATTCGTGCCCTTATGTTATACCCAGATCATCATGGTTTACTGGTAAAGTAAAAGTTTTTAGATATTCTATGGAGTCAGTAACGGAAGTGGTCATAGATCAGACCAATGGCGTTGCATGTACAAATTATAAGAACTGTATACAACAACTACAACTAATGGAGGTCAGATATATTATATTGTTAAGCATTTATTCACACAATAGAAATAAATACTAAGACTTGCATTTTGATTATTGACCTTCGCTGATAGGTAACAACTTTTGATCTACTGTTAATTGAAATAATTAAATTTCCCAATCGTTAGTCGCGAAATGGAACTAAAGTTACGATGTATAATTGGTTAACGTTGAAATGGAAATGGACGTCACTCAAGAAAGGACTGACAGTAGAGACTTATTTTAAAATCCCTTCAATGGTAGGCTGTATTATGACAATCTGCTATTTCTTGTCAAAACTTCAACAACCATAACTTCGCAAAGAACAAAGCAATTTGACTGGGTTTCTTAATAAAATCACTTTCCATTATCTTTATTGAACTATTAGAGCCAGAACAATCAATTCTTTATCTAAATCTTACATGAGTTACATGATGTATTTTTAAGCTCGAATTTGCTTTTTAATCAGAGACAAGAATGACAAGAATGCAATATTGCTGCATTAGTTTTGTTACCTACCGAGTTTGAAATGATTGATATTAATAATTCTAGAAAACTTCGCAACTAAAAGGAGAAATTGATATTTCGTATAATTTCCTGGTGGATATGTCTGGAAACGTATATGAAGGAACTGGATGGGAAAACACCACAAGTAAACTGACGTCACGATTGGGTATGTAATTGTCCCCCGCCTTTCGAAGAAAGTTGGGGGACTATTAAAATGGGTTCGTCCGTCTGTCTGTCCGTCTGTCTGTCCGTCACACTTTTTGGGACACAATAACTCTCTTCCTAATTGAGCTAGAATGTTCAAACTTGGTGTATGTGTTTATTAGGTCAATGCCTTGATGGAGTTCGAAGATGAGCATTTTCCGCTTAGGGTAAGCAGAGATAAGCAATTTGATTGGTTGATGCTTTGGGACACGATATCTTTAGTTCTAATTAAGTGAGATTGATGAAACTTGGTGTATAGTTTCATTATAGTAATACCTTGACTAAGTTCGATAATGAGCATTTTCTGCTCAGGGTAAGCAGAGCTATACGCAATTTGATTGGTCGAGAATTTGGAACACAATAACTCTCCTTCTAATTGAGTTAAAATGTTCAAACTTGGTGTATATGCTTATTAGGTCAATGCCTTGATGGAGTTAGAAGATGAGCATTTTCCGCTTAGGGTAGGCAGAGATAAGCAATTTGATTGGTTGATGCTTTGAGACACGATAACTTTAGTTCTAATTGAGTGAGAGTGATGAAATTTGGTGTATAGTTTCATTACAGTAATACCTTGACTAAGATCGATAATGAGAATTTTCTGCTCAGGGTAAGCAGAGCGATAAGCATTTTGATTTGCCGAGACTTTGGAACACAATAACTCTCCTTCGAATTGAGTTAAAATGTTCAAAATTGGTGTGTAATGCTTATTAGGTCAATGCCTTGATGGAGTTCGAAGATGAGCATTTTCTTCTTACGGTAGGCATATATAAGCAATTTTTGGATGACACTTCGTGTTCAGTTTGATTGGTCGATACGTTTGAAAAAAATAAATGTGCGATTAATTAATATGTGTCATCTATTTATTTTGGGATTTCGGCGGGGGACATCAGCCTCACTGTTGGCTTGTTGATATAGACAAAATGAAGACGAAATAATATTAAATCGTTCATGATCATTTGGAGAACCAATTTGTATTGAATTTAATTTTAATAACTTCTTTTGGCGAACTTAAACAT
Source organism: Patella depressa (assembly GCA_948474765.1). Taxonomy (NCBI): domain Eukaryota; kingdom Metazoa; phylum Mollusca; class Gastropoda; family Patellidae; genus Patella; species Patella depressa. The sequence goes on from OX419719.1 coordinate 57,077,655, forward strand.
TACCCATTAAATGTACAAAGTTACTGCCTTGCATCTATCTGTATGTTCGCGCAGCTACCCATGTGATTTTTAGAGTTATTTTTTTTAAATTTGTATTTTTTTCCTTTATATATATAGTTATCGGTGTATTTGGTGACTACACATGCACGGATGTTAAATTAAGATCTGTTGCAGCTATTAAAAACCTGATTAAATGTGGCGTAGAAATGTAAGTACTCGTTAGTCGCCAGCAACCATTTGAAATTCCAACTAAACGGACCCCGATAGAATACCCCGGGTTCGCTAGCTTGCATAGGCCAACCAGTCTAATAAAAACGGAGGGCCAAGCAACGCCTAGCATAAACGGGCGGATCAGACTAGAATCACGGGGCCCTTACGCTACGAAAAGATTATTTTACTTTCTTTTGAATGACATGCGTGGCCTTTTGAAATTACATAGTATCTGATCAAATAGGGAATCTATTTAGTTGATAAATTGTATAAGCGCGGATATGACAAAATGGCGCGGAACTGTTTGAACAAGTTACATGTAAATCACCTGTTGAGCTGTTGTACAGAGTTCAGAACGATGGTTTACAAGTGATCGGCCATGTCCATCGTGTGTTGTAGAGTATGTGACTAGTGAGGGCCAATGGAACTTTCTTCTAGTTTTTTCTCTCCTTTTGTGCAAAGGCGTTTTATAGCTGAGACGCCAGTCTCCTTGCAAAAAAAATCAAAGAAGTTTAAAAAATAAAACGGGAGAAAAATGCTAAAACCGATGAGAAAAATGAAAATATACTCTAGTTAGGGAGGGCCCTTAAGGCAGATAAAAGGGGCCCACGTCCGAAAAAAAGGGTCCCTCTATCAAAAGAAAGGAGCCCCCGAGTCCGAGTCAATCGTTTTCTATACACTGTAACTGTCGAATCCACTACTATTCGCATGAAAATCATCAATCAAGAAATAACCATGATTCAGGCTTCAGACGAGTATCGAATTAGGCTCCCAGATTAAACCGGCCTCGGGAGGGGGGCGACTGGAGGATGTATCAGAATGCCTCGCGAAAGAGGGCCCTCAAAATAGTATAGCCTCCGCCATGATAAACCTTAAAACGCCCCTGCTTTTGTGATGGTCTTTGGGGCCAAGACGAATCTTCGGGATTCTTATAACCCGGCTGGAATTTCCACTGTTCGAGCAAGATTATAAATAAAATAAAACCGAAGTACGAATAATCCAAACCACTAAACGAAGGTATAGGCAAAATAGTGTAATGGACATATGGACTGTTCACCGTGTACAAAATACACGACGTAAAGTGGTAACAGGTGTCCAGAAGAGTACGTTTACCCGTCCTCGAACCACAACCGCTACATCTGCATCCAAATCGTCAGTCGAAATCTCGGTAGCGTAATTGGCCAGTTGACTTTCCTTATAAATGCAAAATGCACATGATGAACAGTGGCAACAGAGGTCGTAGACACTCGTAGACATAGTCAGGAAGATATATACGCGTCAGTTAAATATATCTTGAATAAAATCCGAAAGAGACATGTTATATTTACTAATTAAAGGGATCCTCCCGATAAGAACAGAGTCTCAAAAATTAAAGTCCGAGTATTTATGAAATTTATGGACCAAAATATAGAGGCGTGGTGTATTTACCTTGTCGCAAAATTTCAGCTCAAAATATTGAGTCGTTTGGACGTGAACGTCAACACTGCTTATCCGGACACGTAACCCTTTTAAGATTTCGTGTCAATTTTTTCATTGGGTGACCTGATAATCGATTCCTGTTTCTTGATAGGTCTATACAGTGAATGACCCATGTACTGTACTTGATAACAAAGGGTAAATTTCACCTACATATTATTTTTATAGAAAAAAGTCTGGTTTTATCCAGATACTGTTTAATACAACGGTCTCCATTTCCAGATGAAGACTGTCAGGTTTAAGTTATTTACAAATATCATGTTAGTTGGTCGGCCTTAGGTAATGGGTTTTAAGGGATTTTAACATAAAATTAAGCAGTGTTATTCCCCAAAATGTTATCGGGATTGGCCCTTTAAGTCCATATGACGGCCATAAAACTTTTGTAAGTTTATTGGACAAGTATCCATGTAGTTGAAGGTAGTTGAAGAAGCTTAGATGACAAATGCCTCGATCTACTTTAAAAAATCAGAATAAAAGAAATAAACTCTCGAATATCGAATTCGCTGCAAAACACACGTATACACTCCGTAAGCTGGTGATATTGAAATGTTACTACTATTAAATGGAAAGTTGACTATCGGAAAGTCGAAGTCATCAGTGTTATCGTACAATTTAACACACAGTTTATGGCAGTTGTCAAAATCGAGACGCAGATCCAAGTAGGAAGCGTAACTGTGACTGTCAGTATACCAACCACTAATTACTGATATATTTTTTTCCACGTTCAACAGATATTATCAATTAAGAATACCAACATCTAAATTATCTTTTTGGCGACGTGCTTGTTCTTTGAATTACTATGGTTCTTAGCAACATATGCAGAATTGTAATTTATAAATAGATATTCATAACAAAAGAAATTAAAATTATGATGGGTGTCTCGAAACGACGGAAGTACATGTATTTACTATACTGATAGATACATAAAAAAAAAGTAACAGATGTCATGTACGAGGCAGCAGATGCTTACTGGTTGTAGATCTTGATCTCATAATTTGACGAATGGGATAACATGTGCAAAAAACCTAGAACATGTTTAGCGACATTTCATGAATGGGCAAAATGTTTTCAAAATCTTTCGTGTACATTTTGTTTTATTTAAGTTTTTCTCGCAGGGGGAAGATATCAAAAGGCTATGCATTAGTAAGTGGAAGACAGACTAGAAAACCTGATTGTTTAACAACAACTTGTATGGGAGATAGTCTTCTGTGTACCATCATGAAGTGGAATTACTGGGTAATTAATTAATTGTAATCAAGATCTAAATAATCTCTGATAACATTAAATTTGAGATTACACCAATCACTTACCATTAACGTTCAAGCAAAGTAATGTGCCACTGCCAAGCTTCATTCACAATTTATGCCGCCCATACATTTACATATCTACAACCAACACTTCATTTTAATTAACAATTTGGTGAAACTCACAGCTTGATCAGTTAAAGGGACAATCCCGATAAGAACAGCATCTCAAAAATTAAAATCCGAGTATTTATGAAATTTATGGACCAAAATATAGTGGCATGGTGTATTTACCTTGTCTCAAAATTTCATCCCAAAATATTGAGTCGTTTGGACGTGAACGTCAACACTGCTTATCCGGACACGTAACCCTTTTAAGATTTCGGGTCAATTTTTTCATTGGGTGACCTGATAATCGATTAATGTTTCTTGAGAGGTCTATACAGTGAATGACCCATGCCCTGTACTTGATAACAAAATGCAAATTTCACCTACATATTATTTTTATAGAAAAAAGTCTGGTTTTATCCAGATACTGTATAATAAAACGTTCTCCATTTCCAGATGAAGACTGTCAGGTTTAAGTTATTTACAAGCGTATCACAAATATCGGGTTAATAGGTGGGCCTTAGGTTATGGATTTTAAAGGATTTTAACACAAAATTAAGCAGTTTTATTCCCCAAAAAGTTATCGGGATTGGCACTTTAAGCTTGTTTTGAAATGTGAAGAAATACCATTAACTGTTGTAGTCAATAGGCATAAGAATCGAAATTCTACACTTGCTAATCTTATATTTCAGAATAATACGCAATATGATGGGACATTCGTTAAACCCAATTGTAATGGACCATGTGTCCATCCGGCTAAAGCAGAATTGAACAAAAACTCTATTTACCATGACATCAGTACAGAGCCTACAGTTTTCCAGACTAATAAGTGAGTTTTTCTTTTTATACACACCTCCATATCTTACCACATACGCAACAATCACATTAAATTATTAATTATAATGAAGGTTTAAAGACCAGTATTAAAATTATTCAAATTTATTCATATTCCATGTTAATTAATGGTTGGGTCTATGTCCTTCGTAGGTGGATATTGGGGAGAGGGTGTGGTGGGTGCCTGACTGAATGGTTAGCGGGTTCCCCCCTGTATCATTGAGTCAACTGTCTTGGTTTAGATTCTTCGGTTGTACGTGTCAAGGAGTAGGATCGCTTGCTCATCTTCCGCCCCCCCCCCCCCCGCCCCCATCGATATAGACCCCTAAGCGCAAACGTTTTATTGAAGTAAAATTGATTCATATGTTAGTCTCGAAATGACCTGGTTTGTGTCGAATGTTTAGTCGTTCGGATTGGACGAAAAGCCGTGGTCCCGTGTACACATTGGCGTGCACGTAACATATCCTTCGATGTAAGAGTAGGCCGTTGCGTCATTGCCCGGAAAACATTTCCCTTATAGCCCACTGTATGGCGTATGTACCTCTCCATTAGCCAGTTTAGCAACAGAACAGTCAACGCCGGATTAACCATGGGGCACCATGGGGCACAGGCCCCAGGGCCCACCACATTAGGGGGCCCCCCACAAAAATCTCAATTGCGCGCCTCGAGCATAGTCGGACCGAGGATTCCAACGGCCGGTGACCTAGTGACGGGGCCCCTCCGATGCTTCGAGGGCCCTCCATCGGAAGTCCCTTGGGCCCCCTCAACCCATGTTGTGTTGCGATCGACATCCGAGAATTCGGTGTAATCTGGTGATGGGTGTAACACATGTTTTTTTATTGTCGTGAGATCTTCTATCGAACCGACCATCGTCTAACTCGAATTATCGTATAACTCGAACACATTACACGTTCCCATCATTTCGAGTAGCGCGAATTTTGCTTCAGATTGACGTACGATTGTATATTATAAGCTGTAGTTGTTGTTTTTGTTGTTGCTATTTGTTGTGGGTATAAGCTGAATTTGATGAGATGCACACCATGATCACACGAAATATTCATATTTCTTGATTAAATCTCGTATTACCATTTTGTTTGTCAAACATCGAGCCCGGCTTGGTCGTAACGTTACGGCCTCCATTCATCAAATCATCGTGGGGGTATAATACGATTCCAAATCAAGTAACCCCGTTATTTATCACTGAGCGACTTCAAAATTAGGTTTGATGTCGCTCTGACATGCGTAACGATAATATATCTGAGTATAGAATTAAATATTAATAAAGTATTCATTGTATTTGCATTTATTCTTATTTGTTCATCATGTATATTTGAAAAAAAACAGTGACTGCAAGGCAGGATCCGCCCACATTTTCCAAGAGATGGATAGAGAACAAGCTAAAACAAATGCGATTTTTTGTACAATCAGGGGCAATAATCCAGAAATGCGCAATGCGCAAAAATCAATAGGGACTGAGATCTTTGCGATATAAAGATATCATTTAAGTTTCATCAAAATCAGATAGAAATTGCAGGGCCATAATTCAGGAAGCTACGATCTGATATTCGTGAATATCTAAAGGAACCAAGATATTTAATATATAAACATAAACATCCATTTCCAGTTTCATGAAAATCGGCAGTTCCGATTTTCACGAAATTCAAACTCAACCAAAATTACGGTGTAACATTTCAAGTTTCATTAAGATTGCGACTTCGTGAGGGTCCACAGCTTTCATGCGTTTACACTATTTGCGTACCAGAGGCGGCGATTTTGTCCGGTAGTTTTGAACGGATTTTCACATGTAACAGTGATGTAATCAAACATTTTTTTTTAAATCGGAATAAAATTGTGACCTCTATTAAATCGGAATGAAATTGTGACCTCCATAGAGGCCACAAGCTAAAAATAAGGGATTATAATTCAGGAAATTACGGTCCGATATCGGCGAATATCGAAAGGAACCAAGAACTTTGGGTTATAAACTTGCATTTCAAATTTCGACAAAATCAGATAAAAATTGTGACCTCTATAGGGCCCACAAGCTAAAAACGCGATTTTTCTTACAATCAGGGTCATAATCCATGAAGTTGCAGTCCGATACATGCTAATATCGAAAAGAACCGAGATCTTAGGGATATAGACCTATTTTTCAAGTTTCGTTGAAATCGGATGAAAATTGTGACCTGTTGGCTGTTCACACACAATTGTGGACGGACAGACGAACAGGGGCGAGGACAATAAACGTCCACGTGTAAATGAGGGCGTATAAAAAATATAATAAATGCTACTATTCTTAAAAGGTGAAGGCAAATTGTAGATTATAAGATGCAGTTATTGTTGTAAAATTAGCAATCCATAAATAGGGTTGTTTTTAACAAATACTAGAATAGAAATTATTATAATGGCTACTATATACAACTTACTAAGAATGGTCGAGTTTCAAAATACGAATAAAGGTATTATAAAGAGACAACATGCGACAAAGTAACTAATTTGATTTAAAACATTTCAGTAAAGAGCATTCTTAAGGAGATTAGATGATTGCAAACAGAAATTTTAGGTAAACTTCAAATGGTCAACAAGATACGCCAGGTTTAAATCATAAGAAAATGGTGTCCGTGAAAAAAAGAAAAATCCAATAGAATAATGTTAACTAGTACCAGCATGTTTGATAAGAGTAGTTTTATTTGAAGACCTTCGACGGACGATTAAAAAAGAAGTCTAAAGTCAAAATACGTTAATAATATATATTATTCAACAAGAGATTTATTGTAATAATATATGACTATGTTCAAGTCAAACATGTAAATAGATCTGTCTCTACCCACATAGTTTGACTTGAACATAATCAGTATATTGTAATGTTTGAATTTAGAAAAAAAAAATATCGGAAATAAATTATTAATCTCTATTTTAATAAATGAATAGATCTATCTCTATTCATATTATCAAACTAGAGATTTATTGTAATAATATATGACTATGTACAAGTCAAACATGTAAATAGATCTGTCTCTATCCACATAGTTTGACTTGAACATATTCAGTATATTCTATTGTTCGAAATTAAAATTTATCGGAAATAAGATATAATCTTTATTTTGATAAATGAATAGATCTGTCTCTATTCATATTATCAAACTAGAGATTTATTGTAATAATATATGAATATGTTCAAGTTTAACATGTGAATAGATCTGTCTCTATCCACATAGTTTGACTTGAACATATTCAGTATATTCTATTGTTTGAAATTAGAAAACAGTTAAAATTTATCGGAAATAAGATATAATCCCTATTTTAATAAATGAATAGATCTGTCTCTATTCATATTATTAAAATAGAGATTTATTGTAACAATATATGAATATGTTCAAGTCAAACATGTAAATAGATCTGTCTCTATCCACATAGTTTGACTTTAACATATTCAGTATATTCTATTGTTTGAAATTAGAAAACAGTTAAATTTATCGGAAATAAGATATAATCCTTATTTTAATAAATGAATAGATCTATCTCTATTCATATTATTAAAATAGTGATTTGTTGTAATAATATATGAATATGTTCAAGTCAAACATGTAAATAGATCTGTCTCTATCCACATAGTTTGACTTGAACATGATCAGTATATTGTAATGTTTGAAATTAGAAAATCTACACTTATCGGAAAATAATCTCCAGTTGAATAAATGAACAGATCTATCTCTATTCATATTATTCAACCAGAGATTTATTGTAATAATATATGAATATGTTCAAGTCAAACATGTAAATAGATCTATCTCTATCCACATAGTTTGACTTGAACATAATCAGTATATTTTATACAGGCATATTGGTTAAAAAAATTCAAATCGATTAATCCTGACGCTAGTTTACGACCATTTGAAGTTTACATTAGTTTTTGGCGTACTGAATGTTATTAATTTAAAATTTAACTAGATTTTTGATACTGCCTCTTTAAATGAAGTTAAACAATAACTGCATCTTATAATTTCACATAGAATTTTGATTGTTTAAATAAATAAATTAATAAATTGATAAATGAAATTAAATAAATCAATCCATAAATAAATAAATAAACAAAAAAATTATTCCTCAGTATTCTTGAAGCATATTAACATGTGAAAAATGTTTTTTCTTCTGCTTGTTTGCTCTGCAATATATAAATTAAAGAACAATACATCTGTAAGAACATTTTACATAAAGTCTTCGTATATTGTTTGTTTTTTTTGTGTGTGTGTGGGGGTGGGTGTGTGTGTGTGGGGGGTAATATACAGTTTTTGTAAGCTTGATTCTATATTAGACAATACGCTTATGTGTACACGTATGTATTTACACATATTCATATCAATGGATTAAGGCGGAGACTACTTTGACGGCGTACAAGTTTCATCAAAACTGTAGAATACTGAGAATCGAATTATGCAATCCATGAAAATTATGTAGGAAAATGAAATAAACGATGGAACACTATTGTAGGGATGTGGAATGAATTATGTGTGGAAATATTTCTACCTGTTTGTGGCTTTATTCGTTTCACACGGGTGTGTGAAACGCTTTTCTGTAGACCGATTGCCTGAAATTATAACATTGAATTTTGATAGACAATTCTGACATGCACGATACCACTTTGCGGTTTTAGACTTTTTAAGTCGGGAGAGACCATTCTGATATTTTTCTATTCAGGTTGTCGCTTACTTCATCAGAAACGATATTTGGGTGATATATATTACCAGGGTAAGACAATATGTTTTTGTTCTGGGGTAAAAGTCGAGATTTAAATTCATTATATAATATGAGATCTTTTTGTCTGATTGAATTCATATTCACAATGCTAAGGTATTGATATTTGTATTTCTCAGTTTTTGATGTTAAGAAATGATTCTGTTTGAATAAATTACGTCACGGGTTCTAGTAATCGTTTGGGGGTCAATATGTAACAAAAGAAACTTACCATTAAAAACCTGTTAAATAAGCTGACCTTTTGATCTATAAGAAAATAGAGGTAATTTATATATATCGTTTTATTGACGGTGAGAAAACTGTTAGATCTATGGTTTGACTTTAGTGGATTCAAAATATCTTTGAATTTAGTAATATTTTGCTGGTTTTATATGATATAAATATGTTAAACTTCTAAGCTGTTTTTTATACTTATAAGCTAATGAGTCGATTTATTTTAAAGGACGTTTAAAGAAACAGCTGATGTGCCGTTACCCCAAACATTTCTGCACTAACAACTAAAAATAAGTACGTAACATTTTCCCGCGTAAAATTAATTTAATATGTATCATTTGATCTAAATGTATTGGGCTGGATTCCAGTAGATATTCTTCTAAGTTGGCATATCATTAAATTGTATTTATGTTTGTTATATCAATTTGACTTATACATAGTTTAATTGTGGGAGTGGTTTAGTTTAACAGATGGAATTTTACCAGGTGTAGGTGTTTCTACTCGATCTTCTTTTACAGCTTCTGTTGATGTTTCTGGATAAAATATTAAAGTAGTAAATTTGGCGTTTTTTCATGAAAACAAACCATGTTCAAACACTGAGTACAAATATACTGGTCATGAAATGGAGATTAATTATCGTACTTTACTACGCCAACCGGACTAATAAAGATGAACATAGACACCTAGGTATATATTACTATATATAACAACTGACAAAAACTTATTAAGTCTGATTTATAATTACATAACAAACACATTTGCATTTAATCACATGTCATAATTTGTGTTTAGATATTTTGATAATCATGGGGTGGTCATCATATCTTAAGTTACAGAACCTCCATTGTCAGTATTTCACATGCATAGTTCAAACATCAAAGTACACTTCACACGAAAACCTTGACATGATGTGGTCAGTCAGGAATAATGATTATGTCAGAAATATCGGATTCTTATCTTGTCATTTTAAATGTTAGTTTCGTAACCTACAGATTATTTCTGTGTTTCATAATTTATTAACCTATTTTGGATGATACGTCATCCATATCTGCATCATTTACTTTTCTTTCTACTTTCTCCTCTTTTTCACCCTCTTCCATCTCTTCTTTTTTCCCAATGCCTTCTTCACCTTTTGCACCCTTTTCTGTTAATTATTAAAATGTTGTACATGTATACAACTGTCAATATATATATATTAATTACTGTATAGCGAAAAAATATAACTATATTATCTGTAAAAAGGAGTGAAACTGAATGAAACTGCACACGAAAATCTTTGACATGATGTGGGGCCAGTCAGGAATAATATATGTCATTTTATAATAATTTATTACCCATTATTTGGGATGATTCTTCATCCACATCTTCTACTTTCTCCGCTTTTTCCTCCTCTTTCTCAGCCTTTTCTGTTAATTCTTAAAATGGTGTATAGAATTATTAGCATATGTAAATTAAAAGCTAAAATTAATTACTGTATAGTGAAAAAATATAACTATATTATTTGTAAAAAGAAAGAAAGAAACTGAATTAGCATGGTCACCATTTTGTCTCTAAGACAATGGGATGATCACCACCTCCGATGACCACAGAAAATTGATTTAATGATGTCTATTTTTGTCAATCAGCCTCGGTTTCGATTCGCTGCTTGTACGTGACAAGGAGTGGCATCACCTGCCCAAACCAAGCGAATTATTGATATAAGATTAAACCATATGTTAGTCCCACACCCCATCTCTCTTATTATGCCCCGATATTAAGATTTAGACGAATTCTGCAATGCTTACTTCGTGTTACATATTGTCCGAATAAAACTGAAACGAAAACATTAATTTGTTCTTGAAATTATTTTTAAATGTTTTAACACAAATAAATGAAAGACTATTAGTTGCGTAATTCATTTTTTTACCTTTATTTTTAATTGACAATTCGAGTTCTCGAATTCTTGAGTCGAGGAGGTTTTCTGAAATGAAAATACCCCATTTGTATTAAATAAGAATGAATAGAAAGATCAAAACTGTAGAAAATATGAATGAAACTGAACGTAATATGATTACCTTCGCTTATTTTTTCCTGGGGCGTTTCCTCGGGGACAATTTCCGGATGGTCCCCACAACCAGCTTCTAAATCATGAACGACTAACGCCATCTATAAATGAGAAAAATAATTTGATTAACGTTATATTACTATATGTTACAATACATAACATGTTTCGGGCCTGATCTTATACGGCTTAATAATCAATGACAGGGCTATAATCATTGCCGTGGTATATTCATTGACGTTTTATTAACGAAAAGAAACAGGAAAAGAGACCTTATGCCCGTAGCCACAAAAATCAAATCAGCACCCCCCCCCCCAAATATTTCGCCAAAAATAATGATTTCTTAGGAGTGTTCTTAGCCGGCCACATCGTCAGCCCCTCCAAAACATTCTGTAGCCCCCCTCCCCCCCAAAAAAAACATTCCGTAGCCCCCCCCCACCCAACACACACACACACAAATTTTATGAGCTGGCTACGGGCCCGCGCTGGAAAGACTCGGGGAATGTTCCCGGTCAAAACAGGGATCCTGAATCGAAATCGGCGTCGCCTGGTTAGTGAACTAGCGCCTTGCTCACTCAGCCACGCCATCGCGTGCAAAGCTAGGCTTGAATGATGATGGGAAATGTAGGCTCCATATCAATCCGCTCATTTTCTAAAGGGTCTAATTTATAAAGAACACACACGTGCTTGTGTATGCTTTAAATTGACTATCTTATGATACTAAACTATCAAAACATCTACTCACGTCTACGGGTTTGTGATTTTAATCCAAAATCAGCACTGTTAACAAGGCGACGCGCAGATATGCATTGTGACGTCACGGCGCTATAACCCGTTAGCACACAGTCGTTATTTTTGTCAAATTTGAATATTTTTGATTTATGAAAAAAGAAATAAGGCTTTAATAAAAATACATATAATTCAATTTCAGTGTAAAGTCGAATCATTTGGTTAATTTAAACATTGGTTATATGACTTAAAGAATCTTTGTACATGTGTCTATATTACGGTATCCGAAATATAGGACTCATATTAAGACTTTGTATTTGGAATAGAATTAGGCTTCATCAATTTTCATGATTTTTGGTGGGACAGACATACTGTAAAGGTTTCTTTTAACAGTCATTTTTTTATAAGAATCAGCACTTGACCTTAAGCATGACACCTTCAAATGTGTCCAGAATTTTTATTTGTGTTTTTTTTTCATATTTATAACTGGGATAGACAAAAACGCTATTTAACACATCAGTAGCCTACAGGTCGCATAATATTCCAGTGAGCTTTTTTTTTATATAGGCCTAAACAGCTCTGTATCTTACCACATACGCACCACTGACATTAAATTATCCATTATACAGATATAATATTGTCATCTCTACCAAAATAAGTGAAAAAATAGGTTGCCAGGCAAAGAAACATACGCCCACGGCAGCTAAATCGTTCGGGCAGTCAACAAGAGTTGTGTAACATAACACATAACTCTTTTTATTAAACAGATGTTTTATTACTGCATCATAACATATTTACATATTGTGGTTGGATCTGGAGATGTCTGACTATAGTTGTTCTCCTTAGGTCTCAGAAAACCCAACTTCTCCAGGGGTCTGAGGGCAGACCCTCATGCTGCTGTGCTTAAATCTTATCTCATCTCCGAGCATACAAGTATGTACAACCTATCAGCTCTTGCATAAAACTATGCCAGATTAAAACTTGCAATGAATCTGTCTATTAAAATGTCAAAAATACGGTAAGAATGAAAAAGTATAAAATACTGACATAGATTCCAATACAATATTAAATTCTAGACCCAAAATGATATTGTGTAACAGTTGTCGCATATTAAGTAATCATTAGAATTTGTTTGTTTTTTTTAAAGTTCTGCCCCATGCTAACGTTTAGTATACGAAACATTTAATATTATGGATTTAGTTGTTCAATTATCGATTTTCACGAAATTCAAACTCAACCATCATTAATGTGTAACGGGGATATAGTCAAACGATTTTTTGATTCGGAATAAAATTGTAACCTCCAGGGTCCACAAGGTAAAAAAAACACGATTTTTCGTACAATCAGGGGCCATAATTCAGGAAGTTATGTTCCAATGTGCCCGAATATCGAAGGGAACCGCGATCTTTGGGTTATAAACTTACATTTCAAATTTCATCAAAATCGGATTAAAATTGTGACCTCTACAGGGTCCATATTTTTTACACTATTCGCGTATTAGCTCCAGCCATTTTGTCCGACAGTTTTGGTCCGATTTTTACGAAATTTAACCTTAACATTCATTACAGTGTAACGGTGATGTAATCAAACGTTTCTAAAATCGGATAATAGTTGTGACCTCCAGAAGGACCGCAAGCTTAAAAGGCGATTTTTAGTACATTCTGTGACCAAAATTCAGGAAGTTACTATTCGATATGCGCAAATATCGAAAAGAACCAAGATCTTTGGATTATAAACACACATTTCAAGTTTTATCAAAATCAGATTAAAATTGTGACCTCTAGAGGGTCTACAACCTTGATATACCATATTTTTTTTAAATATATAGTATTCGCTTAGAAGCGGCAGCCAGTTTGACCATCAGTTTTGGTCCGATATTCACGAAATTCGAACTCACCCTTCATTACGGTAAAACAGTGATATAGTCAAACGTTTTTTTAAATCCGTTTATAATTGTGACCTCCAAAGGAACCACAAGCTAAATAAAAAAAGGCGATTTTTCGTACAATCAGGGGCCATAATTCGGGAAGTTACGATTAAATATGTGCAAATATCGACAGGAACCAAGATCTTTGAGTTATGAATATGCATTTCAAGTTTCATCAAAATCGTATTTAAATTGTGACCTCTACAGTGTCCACATTTTACACCATTCGCATTTTGTTCAGCAAATTTGGTCCGATGTTCGTGAAATTCGGACCGAACATTCATTACAGCGTAACGGTGATATAATCAAACGTTTTTTTTTATAAATCAGGTAATAATTGTGACCTCCAGACGGAACACAAGATAATAAAGGCAATTTTTCGTACAAACGGCGGCCATTTTGTTTGTCAATTTTGGTCTGATTTTCACGAAATTCAAACTCAACCTAGATTACCTTGTAACGGTGATACAATCAAACGTTTTTGTAAATCAGATAATAATTGTGACATCCAGAGGGACCACAAGCTCTATAGGGTCCACAACCTTGATATAACATATTTTCACACTATTCGCGTACAAACGGCGGCCATTTTGTCCGTCAATTTTGGTCAAATTGTCACAAAATTCGAACTCAACCTTCATTACCATGTAACGGGGACATAATCAAGCGTGATTTTTCGTACAATCAGGGACCATAATCCATGAAGTTTCGATCCGATACATAATAATTGTGACCTCCAGAGAGACCATAAGCTAATAAAGGCGATTTTTCGTACAATCAGGGGCCATAATAATTCAGGAAGTTACAATACGATATGCGTAAATATGTAATTGAACCAAGATCTTTAGGTTATAATCATGTATTTCAAGTTTAATCAAAATAGAATTAAAATTGTGACCTCTGTAGGGTCCACAACTTTGATATAACATATTTTCACACTATTCGCATACAAACGGCGGCCATTTTGTCCGTCATTACCATGTAACGGTGATATAATCAAACGTTTTTTTTAAATTTGATAATAATTTTGACCACCAGAGGGACCACACGCTAAAAAGGGCGATGGGCGCAAATATCGAAAGAAATCAAGATCTTTGGGTTATAAACATACATATCAAGTGTTATCAAAATCAGTTCAAAATTGTGACCTCTATAGGGTCCACAAGCTAAAAAATGATTTTTCGTACAATCAGGGACCATAATCCATGAAGTTTCGATCCGATACATGCCAATATCAAAAGCAGCCGAGATCTTATGGGGATAAACCTACATTTCAAGATTCGTTAAAATCGGATAAGAATTGTGACCTGTAAAGAGTCCACAAACAAATTGTGGACGTGCGGACGGACGTATAAAAAGTCACCCCAAAGGCTTTGACGTTCCGCTTCACGAGGGGGGTCCGGGGCATGCCCCCCCCCCCCCCTTCGGAAAATTTTGTACAGTTTAACTTGCAATGGTGCATTCTGGAGATACTTTTATCTGATTGCATTCCTGGGCCCTGTTTCGCGAAATTTTAACTTAAGATAAAATCCAATTTTAGTAGATACTTCAATTTTGATTGGCTAGGCACTAAAATCAATCTAATATTATCCAATCAAATTACTAAAATTGGGATCTTATCTTAGTTAAGATTTCGTGAAATAGGCCCTGTCCCTCACAATTGAAGTGCCTAAGGCAGGGTTTTTATGGCTGAATTTTCTCAAACTTCTTTCTTCGACTCCTCCCACCGATATCATCTTGAGGGTAGTAGATAGTGTCTTTTGATTTACGCGGAGAACTCTAGGCCGTGCAATACAGCTGTAGCATCAAATTTCAAGTGAACTATAGGTGTTCTATTATTATATTCATAGAATTACTGTAAGGGCTGCACAATAGGCACCGTATGTTAGACACAATAGTAACCTACATTTGAACTGGCGCCTGGTAGGCGAACAAATAAACCAGGGCCTCTTTTAAATCCGTAACTCGGGTAGGAAAGGCAGTTCCCTGGAAACTGCCGATGAATTATGCAGCCTCTGGTACCATCGATAGCTGGAGCTAATTTTGAACTATTTCTTCTTCCTATAGCCGGGCCCGTATCTACAGGGGGGCGCGGGGGGGGGGGGGCATGGCCCCCCGCGTGAAATTCTCGCCCCCCCCCGCTCAGAAATTGCTAACAATCATTAAAGTATACACAGTTCCTTATATTAACCTAAAAAAGCTAAATTTTAATTGTTTGAATACTTATTTTAAAATGCTTATTAGACACCTAGGTAACTACATAGCATGATGATTACAGCAGTATGTTAGAATGACCTTTCCGAAAATTTCCTCAAAATGTTCGCCCCCCTACCGAAAGGTTATGCCCCCCAGCTTAATGGTGTCTAGATACGGGCCTGCCTATAGCGTAATGAGGTAGGCAACCCTTCCTAATAACTCGTGCAGTTTGTAGTTCTCAGTGCAAATGGCAACACTGGACACGAGTAGGATGCTAGGCCGGTAGGTCTACGCGAGACGAGAGGAGCCGCAAGCACACGTTTTCAGTGACAATGGAGACCTTTGGCAAGTGGCATTTTCCCTAGTCTCGGTCACCCAGAACCCCATAGTCTTCAACGCACGGAGGGTCTGAGTCGGTTCTCAATTATTGACGAAAATTACTGGATAATCTACCACATAAAAAACAAACATTTGGTTACGCATGGGCAATGGAACCTTTTGGCTAAAGTCTCGGTAAGTGCTATAGATCTTACGAAGCCGGGCCGATTTTGCTAGATTCTATAAAGCGTGGTCGAAATATATCCCACAATTAACTTGACACATCTATTATTAGAAACAAAATAGAGACGAGGAATAAGCATGGATCGCGATGAAGAATTAAGAAGATTGCGAGAAGCCATACGTCTGATTCATGACGAGAGAAAATTACCATTTCAATTGAAACCTTGACAAGCGAGCTGTTTTGATAGATTCAGTACGTGGTAACTTAAAAGACTGGATAATCCAGACAATGACCTATTTTCCGTCAAATTTTGAGGACCCATCCAGACTAATATTCGTAGAATATTTGTATGGATGATAGAGACTACATTTTCCCTATCCGTATCAGTATCGTATAAGTGACACGTTGCGTCAGAGTAGTTTTATAGAGTTTAGGCAGATTCTTGCGTCGCGTTCGTATGCGTCACTGAGCTGAGCTTAGTTCTGTACAGCATGATGGCAGTTATCTACCAAAATCACTATCAGTACTAGTCAAGTGCCTTGCCTACAATTTCTCGGAGTGCGTGAAGTCACTCGGCAGTCGCTGAGCTATTTTTTTTTTGGGGGGGGGGGGGGGCTTAGCGCGGTTCGCGCTGTACCATAAGACCTGTCATTGAGGAGGTGATGATGACAGGCAGGCCTCGGGTCGCCTACCACTTTGAACACTCCTAAAATATTTGGGGGCGGGAAGGGTGGCTAATTCGATTTTTTTTTTAGGGGAGGGGGCTTAACCACACCATAGCCACTCACCTCGTGGCTGGCACGGTTCGCGTTGCATCATTGTTGTCGGCGAATTATTGGATGGGGTGGGGCTAATTCAATTTTTTTTTTTTGGGGGGGGGGCTGAGCTTTCCCATAGCCACCCACCCCGTTGCTACGGGCGCGGTTCGCGCTGTACCATAAGACCTGTCATTGAGTTAAACATGCGTGATTTAGTTTCTCCGGTTGCACTTGACAAGGAGTACGATCGCCTGTCCACCCTCGTGGGTTTTCTCCGCCCCAAACCCGCCGTTATAGACCCCCTTGCGCAAGCGTTTTATTGAAATAAAATCGATTCATATGTTAGTCCCGAAATGACCTACTCTCTTTCGATTGAGTGGACGTTAAACCCTCTTTCATTTATTTTGCTAGTTGACAAGGACAGCTGTTTAGTCATTCAGATGGGACGAAAAACGAGGTCCCATATACACATGGGCGTGCACATAAAAGATCACTTGGAATTTGGAATTCGATATAAGAGTAGGCCGTAACGCGGCTGACCGGGAAGCATTTTCCCCCACAGCACACTTTATGGCGTCTGCCCGTCTTCATTAGCCAGTTATGAAGTAGAACAGTTGGACGTTAAACCCATTTCATTCCATTTTCTTTCGCTGGTTTGTTTAACATAGTGACTCCTTGATTCGGGGTTCATTCTACTGCGTGGTTCTGTTTACTTCGTGGCTCAAAAAGTAACGACGAATCGACTGACATGCGTGACGATAATTTATCACCCAATAACACATTTGACAGTAGATATCGCTTGTGTGATAAATTACATAATCTACATGAATTTGATTGGTCAATCAAGATGAAACTACTTTCTTTTATTTTTAAAGAAACCACTTATTTTAAATAAAAAGTAACTTTTTTTTGGTTAAAAAGAAACTTTTTATTTGATTGACCGTGAAAGAAATACTGGGTCAATATATAGGACTTTGCAATAGCTAAACTGCTGTCAAAAAACTGATGTATCACTACACTGTAATGTAATCACATTCAGTAAAAGTGAAATCTATACCAAAGAATTATATTTATTTATTTGTGCATGTAAGAAAGGATTGGGTGATAAATAAAATCTCCAACTCGTGTTTTTTGATATCAAAAAATATCAACACTCGTTGATCAATTAAAAAAAACCGAGGCTCTGTGGTTCATTTTACTGCGTGGTTCTGTTTACTTCGTGGCTCAAGCAGTAAAGACGGGTCGACTGACATTCGTAACGATAATATATATCTGAGTATAGAATTAAATATTAATAAAGTATTCATTGTATTTGCATTTATTCTAATTTGTACATCATATTTAAAAAAAAAAACCAGTGACTACAAGGCAGGATCCACCTACATTTTCCAGGAGATGGATAGAGAACAAGCTAAAAACAAATGCGACTTTTTGTACAATCAGGGACCATAATACAGAAAGTAATAGTCTGAAATGCGCAAATATCAAAAGGGGGCTGAGATCTTTGCGATATAAAGATATGATTCAGATAAAAATTGTAGGGCCATAATTAAGGAAGTTACGATCCGATATCCGCGAATATCTAAAGGAGCCAAGATATTTGGCATATAAACATCCATTTCCAGTTTCATCAAAATCGGCAGTTTTGGTCAGATTTTCAAGAAATTCTAACTCAACCAAAATTACGGTATAATAGTGAAGGGTTAGCTTTGATATACCAGACGTTTACACTATTTGCGCACGAGAGGCGGAGATTTTGTCCGGCAGTTTTGGTCGGATTTTCACATGTAACAGTGATGTTTTCAAACGTTTCTATTTTAAATCGGAATAAAATTGTGACCTCTATTCAAACGTTTTTGTTTTTTTATAAATCAGAATAAAATTGTGACCGCCATAGGGTCCACAAGCTAAATATGTGATTTTTCGTACAATATGGGGCCATAATTCAGGAAATTACAGTCCGATATCGGCAAAAAAAAGGAAGTAAGAACTTTGGGTTATAAACTTGCATTTCAAATTTCACCAAAATCAGATAAAAATTGTGACCTCTATTATAGGGTCCACAAGCTAAAAACGCGATTTTTCGTACAATCCGGGTCATACTCCATGAAGTTGCAGTCCAATACATGCTTATATCGAAAGGAATCGAGATCTTAAGGAGATTGACATATATTTCAAGTTTCTTTGAAATCGGATGAAAATTGTGACCTATTGGCTGTCCACACACAATTGTGGACGGACAGGCGAACAGGGGCGAGGACAATAAACGTCCACGTGTAAATGAGGGCGTATAAAAAACATAATAAATACTACTATTGTTAAAAGGTGAAGGGAAATTGTAGATTATAAGATGCAGTTATTGTTGTAAAATTAGCAATTGTGGCGTGGTTGGTGTCTCAACACACGCCCGGGGGTCGGGATCTCATTTATAAAACAGGCAACAGTGATCTCACAACAACACTTTATTCCCAAAACCCAAATCCGGGCTACAAACTCAACGAAAAGAGCGCGGGAAATCCCGCTTTACCATCATAACAAGTCACATGACCAAACATCTATCACGTGATCGTGCGACAGGGATAACCTGTCAAAGAGGTACTATAAGGGGGGTACCTATAAGGAGATATTCTCTACATCACCCGGGGCCCTCTAATGGTGAGCACCACTCGAACAATTGTTATAAAAAGAATATAACAGAAGTTAAATACTCCAATTAAAAGAATCTAAATGCAACATTAACTTTCAAACACTGGATAAGGTCTGATTGTAAAATTCTTGTGCTTGTAGAATATGACCTACATTTAACACAATACTCTTAATTCAATCATAGTGCAACCTATGTCACGAAATTGGCACAGCATGTAATAATTACGAATTGTTACAACTATTTTACATTTTCATCACTTTAAACTGATAAACAATAATCTAATTATTCCAATATTCATGGTTATATTACACCCTTTTACTGTAATAGGCCTATATTGCTATAAAACAGTTTTAGACCCATGTTAAAGCTAGTGATACTCGATACATGTAGGTAACCATATCCATGCTTAAGGGACACCGAAGACTTTTATATATATGCAACATAATGACAAAACTTCTCAAATATTACTATAATTCTGACGTAGGTAATATAAATGTAAAACATCAATTAGTATACTTATCATTAGAACATGGAAAAGTACAATAAGCAAATAACATAAAGGTCTCAAATAAGACAATATTAACAGTAGGAGAATATTTACTAAACTAAGGTTAAAGGACATGTACCTCATGACAATATAAATTGTTGGGAACTGCAACACTGCAACCTAATTTAAACCTTCACCTGTATGACAGAATGAAATATTATGCAAACACCTAAATTATAAATAATACTTCTCCACATACATATTCCTTAGATTAGAGTGACTATTTACTAAAAATTTCAATTGTAAAACTGTAAAAACATGAACTCAGTAACTGTTCTATCTGCAAATAATGTTTACACACAATTTATTGTTTCTTTTGACTCCTATGGTCTGTAGGGATTGACAAATGGGTATCTTTCACTAAAGTTTGGCACGCTTTATTTAAATCATTAAATCGCACCCATGAATTGTCAGTATGAGGATAACCGAGCCATTTGACACGATAGTTCCAACATCCACCGCAATATTTCTTTTTCAAAATGCGTTCAACAATATAGTCTTTGTCCCTTTGAGAATCGAAATCACACTTTTTGGCTTTATTTTTATGAACACTAGAGGTTGGTCTACTATTTTGACTATTCACATTAGAGTCCTCAATAACACTAGGCTTAAGAACCATTGCACTAGGCTTACACTTCACTTTATCACTAAATGTTTCGATTTTATTGGCAATTGGATTATTCAAATTTTCATTTGGCAAGTCATCTGCAATCTCATCACTCTGTAATATTGCAGGTTCAATATTCTCTTCATCTGTAGGTGGGGTGGGGTCATCGGGTTCAAAATTCCTCAGGTAGCCATGTTTAAGTCTATTCACATTAACTCTGTTGGTAACGAATTTGCCATCCGATTTTCGTCGAATTTTAACATGGATGTTTGACAGTTTCTCTACTATATAATAAGGGCCGGTCCAGGGACGAAGAAGTTTCTTGCACTGACCCTCCACTAAAACAGGGCGGTAAAGAAAAACCATGTCACCGACATGAAAAATGGGTTCATGTGCTTTAACTTGTGATTTTTCCACCATAGCAGATTTTCGATCAAGCAAATTCTGTTTTGCAACACGACGTGACACTTCAACTGCTTCAAGTAGTTCAACCACATAAGATGTGGCTTTTTTAGGAATGTCAACAGAGGGTAATCCTACTTCTAACAATGTTTTTGGATGTCGACCGTGAACTAAAAAGAATGGTGTATATTCAGTACTATCCAAACAGGGTGATGTATTATAAGAAAACTGAATATAAGGTATAAATTTATCCCAATTATCATGCAAATCATCCAAAAACTTAGACAAAGATGCTGCTATCACTGACATCATACGTTCGCTTTGTCCATTGCAACACGCATGATAACTAGTCGTAAAAGTTTTGTGAATGTTGAGAAGTTTACATGTTTCCTTCACAATGACACTTAAGTAGTTCGAACCACGATCAGAATGTAAATATTGTGGAATTCCGTGACGACATATAATACGTTCTAAAAAGGCATTAGCTACAGTAGTGGCCTTAATGTCTGACACTGGTACTAGTTCCACATACTTAGTGAGGTAGTCAATGAAGACAATAACATACCTATTTCCATTGTCACATTTAGGCAAGGGACCTAAAATATCAGTGCTAAGTCGTTCAAATGGTTCACTGGCAAGTGGCATTGGAGTAATTGATGTCTTGGTTGGCTTGGCTGGGGACTTTCGCTGACAACATACAACGCATGACTTGACCCAGTTATTTATA
This sequence comes from Patella depressa, assembly GCA_948474765.1. NCBI lineage: Eukaryota > Metazoa > Mollusca > Gastropoda > Patellidae > Patella > Patella depressa. The sequence continues at coordinate 57,099,578 of OX419719.1, forward strand.
TCTGTGTACATCTTAGGCCAATAAAACTTAAGTTTCGCTTTGGCCAGTGTCCTGTGAATACCAAAGTGACCCCCAGATAAGGGTTCATCATGACAATGTCTGAGCACCGTTTCCACTAATTGTTTTGGAATTGCGATTTGTACAGTCAAACGGTCTTCCCGGTGACCTTTACCTTTAGTAGCATACACATGATATAAAACGTCATTGGAAATAAAATAATCAGAGTGTAACAATAAGACCATTTTTCGCTGCTGATCGTTCTCAGGTAAAACACTATCAAGTAAATATTTATGAACATCTCTATACCATTCATCATTCTGTTGCAAATGTATTAAAGTTTCTTTATTCCACAAAGTTGACATTTCAAGTGATAACTGATTAGAATCTGACTTTAAACTGACAATCTTCATTAACTTCATAGACTTAACAGGTACTTTATCATTAGGTTCAGTGGATTCTGTAGATGTGATGTCAGGTACTGGTATATCATAATATGGCAAAATATCCAATGCAGACTCTTCATTGCTCTCTGACGATTCATATTCTCGGCGACTGACACCATCAGCATTAGAATGAGATTTTCCCTGTCTATAAACAATGTCAAATGTATATGAGGTAAGTATAGCAATCCATCTGGCAAATTTTCCAACGGGTTCTTTAAGTTTCAATAACCATTTAAGAGCAGAATGGTCTACGACAGCCGTAAAAGTATTGTATCTCAAATAACTATCAAGTCTTTTCACAGCAAAAACTAAAGCTAGACATTCTTTCTCTGTGATGCCATAATTTTGTTCAGCAGCAGAAAGTGAACGACCAATGTAAGAAATTACACGTTCAACCCCATCTTCTTGAATTTGGCAAAGTACTGCACCAATAGAAAATGAGCTTGCATCGGTATATAAAGTATAAGGCCGATTTGAAATTGGATACCCTAAGATAGGTGCTGACCCTAATAATGATTTGAGTGCATTGAAGGCACAATCGCAGTTTTCAGTCCAGACAAATTCTACACCTTTCTTAGTAAGTTCATAAAGAGGAGCAGCAATACCGGCATAGTTGTGAATAAATTTCCTGTAGTATCCAGTTAAACCCAAATAGGCACGTAAACTCTTCAAATTGGTTGGTGTAGGGTAAGTTGATACAGCAGCAATCTTCGCAGGGTCAGGTGATATACCGTTTGAACTGACAATATGACCCAGGTAATGTATTTGAGAATGACCAAAATAACATTTACCAGGATGAAGTTTTAAATTAGCAGATCGGAGTCTATCAAATACTTCACGGACATGTTGTATATGTGACGAAAAGTTTTTACTAAACACAATGCAGTCATCAAGGTAAACTAAGCATGTTTTCCATGATAGGCCGCGTAAAACTGCTTCCATCATTCTCTGAAATGTAGCGGGAGAATTTTTCAAGCCCATAGGTAGACGACGATACTGGTATAAACCTAAGTGACATCGAAATGCAGTATATTCTTTTGAATCTGGATGAATGGACAACTGATGGAAGCCTGACTTTAAATCTAATGTTGTGAAATATGCTGGCTGATCCGCTCCAAGGCTTTCAAGTGCATCTTCTGTAGTTGGCATAGGATGAGCATCTAATACTGTACAATCGTTAAGACGGCGATAGTCAACGACAAAACGATAAGAATTGCTGGTAGGCCTAAGTTTCTGATTCCCAGTTGAATCATTTGTCTTCTTACCGATCAGCAAACATGGAGCCGCCCAAGGACTTGTAGAGGGTTCAATAACTTCTTGGCTTAATAAATCATCGATGGCCTGTTCCATAACTTTCTTCTGCTTTGGGCCAAGTTTATATGCCCTCTGTCTCTGAGGTTGTACGCCAGGTGATACATGTATTTTATGCTCTAGAATATCACAGTGTCCAAGTTTATTGTCAGAAGCAACAAAAATATCGGAATATTCATCAATCATTTCATTAATGGCACTTTGCTGATGTTTAGTCAAATCATTTGATATATTTGTAGAAATAGGTTTATAGCTACTTTCGCGAGGAGATTCACAATCCTCTTTCTGATTACCAAATTCCTCAACACAATCTTTCTTAGAAAGTCCCACAAATTTACCAATAACTGTCCCTTTCAAAATTGTAATAGGCCGGTCATTAAAGTTAGTAATACCCTGGTAAACAGCTTTATTTTTCACTTCACACAATGATTTGGCAGGCAAAAGTCCTGTGGAATGTAAATTAGGTGAACCAGACACCAAACCCAATACACCATTTGGTAAAGTTTCACCTTTAAGTCGTGCTAATGTTATAACTTGAGATCGTGGTGGCACAACAATATCTTTCGTACAGGTCAATTTTCTGTGCGGATTAACAGACACCGATTTCTGTCCAAAATTTACTGTCACATTATTAGCAGTTAAAAAATCTAAACCTAAGATAATTTTTGGCATTAAATTAGGCACAACATAAAATTTAACTGGAATACGCTGATTGCAAATTTCCACCATAAGTTCTATGTATCCTTCAACTTTAACCCTTTGGTTGCAGGCTGTAGTGATATATAAGTCGCACTGTAACCGTTGAATGTTAACATCGAACAACGATACAGTTACTGCATTGATTGCACAAAAATCTGCTCCACTATCTATTAAGGCTTGAGTTAAATATTTGTTTATTTTCACGTGCACAAAATTTCCTAAAAGTCGACCATCACCATGATTTAAGATAAAAGTGTCTCCATTTAAACTGTTTCCAACAATAGGAGACTCATTATCGGAAGCTACTGGTTTTCCGGATTCCATGTAGAAGCCATACAATATTTCGCAATGTGATTTATACCTCCGCATTTCCTACAAGTGATAGGCCTTTTATTCACATTAGATGCGCTAGGCTGATTATCTTGACGTGAATCTTGAAGGCGCCCACTGCGATTTGGTTGATAATTCTGATTTGGATAATATTGATTGCGATGATAATTAGGGTTCTGACGATGATCCAGAGGCTGAGGATACCTGCGATAACACTTTTGAGCAGAATGTCCTAGTTTATTACATATTTGACATTGAATTTGCGATAGGCCTATTGTAGGTTGAGCGGGTGCCATCATCATAGGGTTCTCTGAATGAATAGACATAAGTGACAACTGTTCTTGAATTTTACGCACAGGATCCGAGTCCATGGATATACCATAATCATGGTCAGTCGGTTCAAATGACTGACAAACCACTCTTGAAATATGAACAGCTTGGTCAAAATTTTCTGGTACCTGTTGCAATACGGGTTGGCGAATTTTTGGTAACAAGCCACGTAAATATACGCACATTTTTTCATTATCAGTTTTATTTAGGCGACAGCACATGCTCTCTATATCAGTAATGTAGTTGTCTAATGGTTCTGTAGGCAACATTCTTCGTTCCCATAATTTAGTTTCTAATAGCCATGTGGGCTGACGTGTAGAAAAATAGTTCTCAAAAGTGTGGAAAAGTCTCTGGGGACTGGCCGTAATTTGATGAGGAAGATTTTGAAACCACGTTAAAGCTGATCCCTTTAAACACAAAAACATTGCTGGACCAAACTGATCATCGCGCATTCTGTGCACTTGAGCCCAAGCTTGAAATTTCTGCAACCAAGTCCTACTGTCTTCGGTAGGGAGCCCAGAAAATGGCGGAATTTTCCAGTCACTCGTTGCCATTTTCTATTTCATCACACATGATTCTTCAAAAAACGTACATCTTATTCTTTTTTAAAGTCTCAGGAATACAAACCGAGGCATCTCCACCATGTGTGGCGTGGTTGGTGTCTCAACACACGCCCGGGGGTCGGGATCTCATTTATAAAACAGGCAACAGTGATCTCACAACAACACTTTATTCCCAAAACCCAAATCCGGGCTACAAACTCAACGAAAAGAGCGCGGGAAATCCCGCTTTACCATCATAACAAGTCACATGACCAAACATCTATCACGTGATCGTGCGACAGGGATAACCTGTCAAAGAGGTACTATAAGGGGGGTACCTATAAGGAGATATTCTCTACACAATCCATAAATCGGGTTGTTTTTAACAAATACTAGAATAGAAATTATTATAATGGCTACTATATACAACTTACTGAGAATGGTCGAGTTTCAAAATACGAATAAAGGTATTATAAAGAGACAACATGCGACAAAGTAACTATTTTGATTTAAAACATTTCAGTAAAGAGCATTCTTAAGGAGATTAGATGATTGCAAACAGAAATTTTAGGTAAACTTCAAATGGTCAACAAGAAATGTCAGGTTTAAATCATAAGAAAATGGTGTGCGTGAAAAAAAAAAAAAAATCCAATAGAATAATGTTAACAAGTACCAGCATGTTTGGTAAGAGTGGTTTTATTTGAAGACCTTCGACGGACGATTTCAAAATAAGTTTCTCTAATTGATAATATATATTATTCAACAAGAGATTTATTGTATTAATATATGAATATGTTCAAGTCAAACATGTAAATAGATCTGTCTCTATCCACATAGTTTGACTTGAACATAATCAGTATATTGTAATGTTTGAATTTAGAAAAAAAAAAAAAATTATCGGAAATGAATTATTGATCTCTATTTTGATAATGAATAGATCTATCTTTATTCATATTATCAAACTAGAGATTTATTGTAATAATATATGAATATGTTCAAGTTTAACATGTGAATAGATCTGTCTCTATCCACATAGTTTGACTTGAACATATTCAGTATATTCTATTGTTTGAAATTAAAATTTATCGGAAATAAGATATAATCTCTATTTTAATAAATGAATAGATCTGTCTCTATTCATATTATCAAACTAGAGATTTATTGTAATAATATATGAATATGTTCAAGTTTAACATGTGAATAGATCTGTCTCTATCCACATAGTTTGACTTGAACATATTCAGTATATTCTATTGTTTGAAATTAAAATTTATCGGAAATAAGATATAATCTCTATTTTGATAAATGAATAGATCTGTCTCTATCCATGTTATCAAACTAGAGATTTATTGTAATAATATATGAATATGTTCAAGTTTAACATGTGAATAGATCTGTCTCTATCCACATAGTTTGACTTGAACATATTTAGTATATTCTATTGTTTGAAATTAAAATTTATCGGAAATAAGATATAATCTCTATTTTAATAAATGAATAGATCTGTCTCTATTCATATTATCAAACTAGAGATTTATTGTAATAATATATGAATATGTTCAAGTTTAACATGTGAATAGATCTGTCTCTATCCACATAGTTTGACTTGAACATATTCAGTATATTCTATTGTTTGAAATTAAAATTTATCGGAAATAAGATATAATCTCTATTTTAATAAATGAATAGATCTGTCTCTATTCATATTATCAAACTAGAGATTTATTGTAATAATATATGAATATGTTCAAGTCAAACATGTAAATAGATCTGTCTCTATCCACATAGTTTGACTTGAACATGATCAGTATATTGTAATGTTTGAAATTAGAAAATCTATACTTATCGGAAAATAATCTCCAGTTGAATAAATGAACAGATCTATCTCTATTCATATTATTCAACCAGAGATTTATTGTAATAATATATGAATATGTTCAAGTCAAACATGTAAATAGATCTATCTCTATCCACATAGTTTGACTTGAACATAATCAATATATTTTCTAAAGTCATATTGGTAAAAAAAATTAAATCGATTAATCCTGACGCTAGTTTACGACCATTTGAAGTTTACATTAGTTTTTGGCGTACTGAATGTTAATGATTTAAAATTTAACTAGATTTTTGATACTGCCGCTTTAAATGATGTTAAACAATAACTGCATCTTATAATCTCACATAGAATTTTGATTGTTTAAATAAATAAATTAATAAATAGATAAATAAAAATAAATATATCAATCCATAAATAAATAAATAAACAAAAAATTATTCCTCAGTATTTTTGAAGCATATTAACATTTGAAAAATGTTTTTTCTTCTGCTTGTTTGCTCTGCAATATATAAATTAAAGAACAATACATCTGTAAGAACATTTTACATAAAGCCTTCGTATATTGTTTGGGTTTTTTGTGGGGATTTGGGGGGGGGGGGGTCAATATCCAGTTTTTATAAGCTTGATTCTATATTAGTCAATACGCTTATGTGTACACGTATATATTACAAATATTTATATCAATGGATTAAGGCGGGGACTACATTGACGGTGTATCAAGTTTCATCAAAACTACAGAATACAGAGAATCGAATTATGCAATCCATGAAAATTATGTAGGAAAATGAAATAAACGATGGAACATTTATTATTGTAGAGATGTGGAATGAATTATGTGTGGAAATATTTCTACCTGTTTGTGGCTTTATTCGTTTTACACGGGTGTGTGAAACGCTTTTCTGTAGACCGATTGCCTGAAATTAAATAACATTGAATTTTGATAGACAATTCTGACATGCACGATACCACTTTGCGGTTTTAGATTTTTTAAGTCGGGAGAGACCATTCTGATATTTTTCCATTCAGGTTGTCGGTTACTTCATCAGAAACGATATTTGGGTGATATATATTACCAGGGTAAGACAATATGTTTTTGTTCTGGGGTAAAAGTTGAGATTTAAATTCATTATATAATATGAGATCTTTTTGTCTGATTGAATTCATATTCACAGTGCTAAGGTATTGATATCTGTATTTCTCAGTTTTTGTTGTTAAGAAATGATTCTGTTTGAATAAATTACGTCACGGATTCTAGTAATCGTTTGGGGGTCAATATGTAACAAAAGAAACTTACCATTAAAAACCTGTTAAATAAGCTGACCTTTTGATCTATAAGAAGATAGAGGTAATTTATATATATCGTTTTATTGACGGTGAGAAAACTGTTAGATCTATGGTTTGACTTTAGTGGATTCAAAATATCTTTGAATTTAGTAATATTTTGCTGGTTTTATATGATATAAATATGTTAAACTTCTAAGCTGTTTTTTATACTTATAAGCTAATGAGTCGATTTATTTTAAAGGACGTTTAAAGAAACAGCTGACGTGCCGTTACCCCAAACATTTCTGCACTAACAACTAAAAATAAGTACGTAACATTTTCCCGCGTGAAATTAATTTAATTATTAATATGTATCATTTGATCTAAATGTATTGGGCTGGATTCCAGTAGATATTCTTCTAAGTTGGCATATCATTAAATTGTATTTATGTTTGTTATATCTATATGACTTATACATAGTTTAATTGTGGGAGTGGTTTAGTTTAACAGATGGAATTTTACCAGGTGTAGGTGTTTCTACTCGATCTTCTTTTACAGCTTCTGTTGATGTTTCTGGATAAAATATTAAAGTAGTAAATTTGGCGTTTTTTCATGAAAACAAACCATGTTCAAACACTGAGTACAAATATACTGGTCATGAAATGGAGATTAATTATCGTACTTTACTACGCCAACCGGACTAATAAAGATGAACATAGACACCTAGGTATATATTACTATATATAACAACTGACAAAAACTTATTAAGTCTGATTTATAATTACATAACAAACACATTTGCATTTAATCACATGTCATAATTTGTGTTTAGATATTTTGATAATCATGGGGTGGTCATCATATCTTAAGTTACAGAACCTCCATTGTCAGTATTTCACATGCATAGTTCAAACATCAAAGTACACTTCACACGAAAACCTTGACATGATGTGGTGTCAGTCAGGAATAATGATTATGTCAGAAATATCGGATTCTTATCTTGTCATTTTAAATGTTAGTTTTGTAACCTACAGATTATTTCTGTGTTTCATAATTTATTACCTATTTTGGATGATACGTCATCCATATCTGCATCATTTACTTTTCTTTCTACTCTCTTCTCTTTTTCATCCTCTTCCATCTCTTCTTTTTTTCCAATGCCTTCTTCACCTTTTGCACCCTTTTCTGTTAATTATTAAAATGTTGTACATGTATACAACTGTCAACATATATATATTAATTACTGTATAGCGAAAAAATATAACTATATTATCTGTAAAAAGGAATGAAACTGAATGAAACTGAGTACGCTTCACACGAAAACCTTTGACATGATGTGGGGCCAGTCAGGAATAATATATGTCATTTTATAATAATTTATTACCCATTATTTGGGATGATTCTTCATCCACATCTTCTACTTTCTCCACTTTTTCCTCCTCTTTCGCAGCTTTTTCTGTTAATTCTTAAAATGGTGTATACAATTATTAGCATATGTAAATTAAAAGCTAAAATTAATTACTGTATAGTGAAAAAATATAACTATATTATTTGTAAAAAGAAAGAAACTGAATTAGCATGGTCACCATTTTGTCTCTAAGACAATGGGATGATCACCACCTCCGATGACCACAGAAAATTGATTTAATGATATCTATTTTTGTCAATCAGCCTCGGTTTCGATTCGAGGCTTGTACGTGACAAGGAGTGGCATCACCTGCCCAAACCAAGCGAATTATTGAAATAAAATTAAACCATATGTTAGTCCCACACCCCATCACTCTCTCTTATTATGCCCCGATATTAAAATTTAGACGAATTCTTCAATGCTTACTTCGTGTTACATATTGTCCGAATAAAACTGAAACGAAAACATTAATTTGTTCTTGAAATTATTTTTAAATGTTTTTACAGAAATAAATGAAAGACTATATACTAGTTACGTAATTAATTCTTTTACCTTTTTTTTTAATTGACAATTCGAGTTCTCGAATTCTTGAGTCGAGGAGGTTTTCTGAAATGAAAATACCCCATTTGTATTAAATAAGAATGAATAGAAAGATCAAAACTGTAGAAAATATGAATGAAACTGAACGTAATATGATTACCTTCGCTTATTTTTTCTTGGGGCGTTTCTTCGGGGACAATTTCCGGATGGTCCCCACAACCAGCTTCTAAATCATGAACAACTAACACCATCTATAAATGAGAAAAATAATTTGATTAACGTTATATTACTATATGTTACAATACATAACATGTTTCGGGCCTGATCTTATACGGCTTAATAATTAATGACAGGGCTATAATCATTGCCGTTTTATTCTCAAGGCGGGGATATATTCATTGACGTTTTATTAACGAAAAGAAACAGGAAAAGAGACCTTATGCCCGTAGACACAAAAATCAAATCAGCCCCCCCCCCCAAAAAAAAAAATATTTCGCCAAAAATAACGATCTTAGGAGTGTTCTTAGCCGGCCACATCGTCAGCCCCTCCAAAACATTCTGTAGCCCCCCCTCCCCCCAAAAAAACATTCCGTAGCCCCCCCCCCCCCAACACACACACACACAAATTTTATGAGCTGGCTACGGGCCCGCGCTGGAAAGACTCGGGGAATGTTCCCGGTCAAAACAGGGATCCTGAATCGAAATCGGCGTCGCCTGGTTAGTGAACTAGCGCCTTGCTCACTCAGCCACGCCATCGCGTTCAAAGCTAGGCTTGATTGATGATGGGAAATGTAGGCTCCATATCAATCCGCTCATTTTCTAAAGGGTCTAATTTATAAAGAACACACACATGCTTGTGTATGCTTTAAATTGACTATCTTATGATACTAAACTATCAAAACATCTACTCACGTCTACGGGTTTGTGATTTTAATCCAAAATCAGCACTGTTTTAACAAGGCGACGCGCAGATATGCATTGTGACGTCACGGCGCTATAACCCGTTAGCACACAGTCGTTATTTATGTCAAATTTGAATATTTTTGATTTATGAAAAAAGAAATAAGGCTTTAATAAAAATACATATAATTCAATTTCAGTGTAAAGTCGAATCATTTGGTTAATTTAAACATTGGTTATATGACTTAAAGAATCGTTGTACACGTGTCTATATTACGGTATCCGAAATAGAACTTGATTTGGAATAGAACGAGGCTTCATCAATTTTCATGATTTTTGGTGGGACAGTCATACTGTAAAGGTTTCTTTTAACAGTAATTTTTTTTAATAAGAATCAGCACTTGACCTCAAGCATGATACCTTCAAATTTGTCCAGAATTTTTATTTGTGTTTTTTTTTTCCATGTTTATAACTGGGATAGGGCCTAGACAAAAACGCTATTTAATTTAACGTATCAGTAGGCTACAGGGCGCATAATATTCCAGTGAGTTGGGTTTTTTTTTTATAAACACCTCTGTATCTTACCACATACGCACCACTCACATTAAATTATACAGATATGATTTTGACTCCTTCTTAAAATAAGTGAAAAAATAGGTTGCCAGGCAACGAAACATACGCCCACGGCAGCTAAATCGTCCGGGGAGACAACAAGAGTTGTGTAACATAACACATAACTCTTTTTATTAGACTGATTTTATTACTGCATCATAACATATTTACATATTGTGGTTGAATCTGGAGATGTCTGACTATGTTCTCCTTGGGTCTCAGAAAACCCAACTTCTCCAGGTGTCAGACCCCCATGCTGTTGTGCTTAAATCTTATCTCATATAGGAACTCCGAGCATACAAGTATGTACAACCTATCAGCTCTTGCATAATACCATGCCAGATTAAAACTTGCAATGAATCTGTCTATTAAAATGTCAAAAATACGGTAAGAATGAAAAAGTATAAAATACTGACATAGATTCCAATACAATATTAAATTTTAGACCCAAAATGATATTGTGTAACAGTTGTCGCATATTAAGTAATCATTAGAATTTGTTTGGTTTTTATAAATTTCTGCCCCATGCTAACGTTTAGTATACGAAACATTTAATATTATGGATTTAGTTGTTCAATTATCGATTTTCACGAAATTCAAACTCAACCATCATTAATGTGTAACGGGGATATAGTCAAACGATTTTTTGATTCGGAATAAAATTGTAACCTCCAGGGTCCACAAGGTAAAAAAAACACGATTTTTCGTACAATCAGGGCCATAATTCAGGAAGTTATGTTCCAATGTGCCCGAATATCGAAGGGAACCGCGATCTTTGGGTTATAAACTTACATTTCAAATTTCATCAAAATCGGATTAAAATTGTGACCTCTACAGGGTCCATATTTTTTACACTATTCGCGTATTAGCTCCAGCCATTTTGTCCGACAGTTTTGGTCCGATTTTTACGAAATTTAACTTTAACATTCATTACAGTGTAACGGTGATGTAATCAAACGTTTCTAAAATCGAATAATAGTTGTGACCGCCAGAAGGACCGCAAGCTTAAAAGGCGATTTTTAGTACATTCTGTGACCAAAATTCAGGAAGTTACTATTCGATATGCGCAAATATCGAAAAGAACCAAGATCTTTGGATTATAAACACACATTTCAAGTTTTATCAAAATCAGATTAAAATTGTGACCTCTAGAGGGTCTACACCCTTGATATACCATATTTTTTTTAATATATAGTATTCGCTTAGAAGCGGCGGCCAGTTTGACCATCAGTTTTGGTCCGATATTCACGAAATTCGAACTCACCCTTCATTACGGTAAAACAGTGATATAGTCAAACGTTTTTTTAAATCCGTTTATAATTGTGACCTCCAAAGGGACCACAAGCTAAATAAAAAAGGCGATTTTTCGTACAATCAGGGGCCATAATTCGGGAAGTTACGATTAAATATGTGCAAATATCGACAGATCTTTGAGTTATGAATATGCATTTCAAGTTTCATCAAAATCGTATTTAAATTGTGACCTCTATAGTGTCCACATTTTACACCATTCGCATTTTGTTCAGCAAATTTGGTCCGATGTTCGTGAAATTCGGACCGAACATTCATTACAGCGTAACGGTGATATAATCAAACGTTTTTTTTATAAATCAGGTAATAATTGTGATCTCCAGACGGAACACAAGATAATAAAGGCAATTTTTCGTACAAACGGCGGCCATTTTGTTTGTCAATTTTGGTCTGATTTTCACGAAATTCAAACTCAACCTAGATTACCTTGTAACGGTGATACAATCAAACGTTTTTGTAAATCAGATAATAATTGTGACATCCAGAGGGACCACAAGCTCTATAGGGTCCACAACCTTGATATAACATATTCGCGTACAAACGGCGGCCATTTTGTCCGTCAATTTTGGTCAAATTGTCACAAAATTCGAACTCAACCTTCATTACCATGTAACGGGGACATAATCAAGCGTGATTTTTCGTACAATCAGGGACCATAATCCATGAAGTTTCGATCCGATACATAATAATTGTGACCTCCAGAGAGACCATAAGCTAATAAAGGCGATTTTTCGTACAATCAGGGGCCATAATAATTCAGGAAGTTACAATACGATACGCGTAAATATGTAATGGAACCAAGATCTTTAGGTTATAATCATGTATTTCAAGTTTAATCAAAATAGAATTAAAATTGTGACCTCTGTAGGGTCCACAACTTTGATATAACATATTTTCACACTATTCGCATACAAACGGCGGCCATTTTGTCCGTCATTACCATGTAACGGTGATATAATCAAACGTTTGTTTTTAATTTGATAATAATGTAAGCCACCCAGCACCCTAGTACTGCCGGCGAAGCGTTACGGAAAATACGGAGATATAATTATGTTACCATACACGGAGTGGGGAGGGGAATATTCGTGTCTTTTGTCCATTCCAGCGACAGCAATCCTTCCAGTACTACGGCTTTATATTAAGGCGCTCCTTGTCCGGGACAGTTCCACCAATGCCTTATTAGTCAAACGCCTCAGCCCTTAATTTAGGTTCTCCATGCCTCCTGCTGTGTCACCATCCTCTTTGACAGGTCCTCTATTACTCCATCGTTGCTGCTCCCGGAATGCTGATGCCATTCCTCTCGTGAACAGGTAATTATGCACTAGGGATAAGTACGGTAGTTTAGGGCCTTAACGCGTATAAAGGGACATAACTCCAATGGGCATATCGCAACTCATTAACTAATAACCAACTAACGCCGTATTTACTAAGGCCAATAACATTATTTATTATGTTTCCGCAGCTGCGAATATGATTTCTATATTCAAATAAACATGTATGATTAATTAGAAAAAAAAACAGTATTAAAAAGTATAAGCATTCGGTGTCCGACGTGGTGGGAGATGGCATTGTCAACTAGAGCTAAATATTAACGATGACGCATTAGGCACATCTGGGCATAATGGCGTCGTAACTCTTTAAAGCGGCGAATAGTAGAAGCCGTTAAACGCTTATAAAACATTATGAAATATCGTTATGATATATACGTATTATAATAGTAAAATGGTACCGATGATGTTTTGTTATGTACTAATCCTCACCTAATAAGACGATCGGTTTTACTGAGACTAGTTTGTAATATAAAGTTGACTGAGACTGATTAAGAAAGGCTCCTGAGTCCAAAGCTGATCGAGATGTCGCTGACCGAAGTCGATTGCCATCTGCCATCACGCCGTCAAAGGGGTCTTATATAGACAACACCTATGTACCAGGTGACCGAATTGACCAATGGTCAGTTGTCCTTTTTGAGAACGTCGGAACTATTTACAGCCTTACGATAATAACATTGTAATTTAAAACGATAACAGCCCATGCCGACTTGTCCGGTGTTTGTCCGATGTGCTTAAATTTAACAGTAGTTGATTTAAAATATACAGAATAAGAATTAATGAAATAATCATAAAACGGACAAGGATCAACACAAAGCCCCAGAATACATAGGCCTAGTGGCGTCGTGCGCCATTACACAGTGGGTGATGGACAAAACGTAGTTCGTACTTTACATTCTAAGTACAGCCAATTATAAGTTAGAAAAGCAATATTAATAAAATAACAAACAGTAGAAATACTATAAAAAGTTAACAATAATCAACATTTCTGGTTTAAATAGAATATATATATGTTTGACATTTCAATAACGTTTGTTCGTAAAATCCATCATGGACGACTAGGTTGAGATCACGCGATTTTACAATGACATTTTATGGAATTTCGGGGAGTTTACATGCTCTAGTATATAAAGTTTACTATTGGGAAAATGTGATGATACAAGGACACATATTACCGGATATAAATACGTAAGTTACAGTTTCTGAATTAGTAAAATATACATAAATCGGACGAAGTAACGTGTTTCATGGCGACGTACAAGAAACCAAATAACACTACTATAATAATAATAATAATCCGGCGGATCGTCGTAGTGAGACTGTAAGGCTGCTAGTCTTGAGAATTACAGTAATATCACATATTACACTTACCCCACCCAAGTTTTAAAAATTCTCCCGAATTTTGTACTGTTGACCTTTAAGTAACCAACATGGCATATAAAAACGTACTATACAACAATAATCACATCATGTGGAAATCTTTAAGTTGAATCGTCCTGTACTCTTAAAGGGATAGCTGCGTCATCGATTATGTTAATGTAACGGTCAGTGTCTCGACTTCTACGTTCTGCGGCGCCTTGTAACATATCCAGGGCAGGGGCGTGGTGAGGGCAATTATTGAGAAGAAATTATGAGTAACAAAAATGATTTTGGCACAAAAACCCTTTTACTGACTGCGGAGCTGTGGCCGGCGAAGCCGGCCACCGCGTGCGCCGAAGGCGCGAGTCCGCGGCCGGGGGTCCGGGGGGCCCTCCCCCTGGGAAAATTTCGAAAATTAGAAGCCCAGAAACGCAATCTCCAGCAATCCGAGACAAGAAATACGGTAATAAAATATGATTAAATTTTCCAACTTGACTCTTTCAAAATTTTTTTAATTGGGTCAGATGAAACAATTTTTCCACTTACAAATGTTTTTCATTTTTTGAGTAATTTGATTGTGATTTTGGCGCAAAAACTTTTTGGCGCATGAGTATGGCTACTCATGAACTCATTCTCACCACGCCCCTGATCCAGGGTCATGGTTGCAGAAGGGGATACATATTTTTCCAACGCGATTTCTCTTGAGCATATTGTACAAGTAATATTTTGATTTTCCTGTTGCCTCCGAATTTTTCGTAGATGGCTTGAATACAGCTGTACCGGGCAAGGCCAGAAAATTAAATTTTAGCAAAAGTTCATCTCTGTCGAGTGTGAATGATCCACATCTGAGGTTGAGGCATACGCTCATATACTCCCAAGCAGTCAACTTCTCGGTAGCGTTCATACTCCTCCTGTTCACGGGAGGCCACTTCAGCGACGGGGACGAACCAAAATCTACAACTTCGCTGTCCTCCCAATCACGTCGTCCAGGTGGAAAAAGGGGCATGGCTCCACCTCTCAACAGCTTAAAAGCTCGGGAACTCAGTTTCCAGTCTGGCCTTCGGTCTTCCATCGGACTGCTACTTGACTGTACATCCTTTCTTTTACCGTCCGTTTCAATAACCCTCTTCCCACTTGGGTCGTCTTTTCCATTCGTATTCGTGTTGTTATCGTTTCCACTGGTCTTCTTATTTATATTCCCCGCTTTACTAAAATCTTCAATCTTCCTTACATCTCTTGCCTTCTTGTTCATTCTTCCTCCGTTCTTTTCTGTTTCTCCTGTCTTACTGAAATCTTCATTCTTCCTTACATCTCTTGCCTTCTTGTTCCAATCCTCCTCTCCCTTCTTGTTTATTCTAAGTCCCTCGTCTTTCCCCCCATCATCTGACCGGTTGTTCCTACTCCCTTCCCCATGTCCTACATCATTGTTAATCCTTGCCTTGTCCTCGGGACCATCTCCTTTCTTTATGTCTATCTCTCTAGAGTTCTCCAATATAACAGTTTCCCCAATTCGCACTTTGTTGGACTTTCCTTTAACTGGGTCTACATTCTCTTTCTCCTCGGCATCTCGTCTCATCTGCGATAATTCATCTGATGAGAACCAAGGCTCATCTTCCACGTCCAAAGTAATGTCCGAAGTGGACGGAGTTGGTAAGGGTGACAGCTGCAAGCTATGGGTCTTTGGTTTCTTATTAAAGTTAAAACGACATGACTGTACATGACTGATAAAGCGTGGTTCTATGCCTAACATCTTTGCCGTCTTTTCCTTTATTTTACCCATCTCTGCTCTGACTACTTCTTGGAAGACCATTGGTTCACTTCCTCGGTTGTCTGTCTTTAGGGTCACTAGCCTTCTAAGCAGGGCGTCCATTGACTTGCTATGACTTAAAACTGCATCGTCCATAATGATTCCGACCCAAAAGGCGCCCATGCCTACCTCCGTGCTGAATATGGCGTTGGTGTTACCCTGCATGATGTTGATGGTTCTGAGTGTCAGGTCTTCATACAGTCCCGGTCTGGAGGGTGAGTATGTTCGTTTCGTCACAGCGTTCCTTTCCTCAAATTCCCAACCTCTATACCACTGATCCTTGGTTCGTGAACAACCTACCCTGTCTATCGCGGCTAAGATCTCCATCCGTGCCTTCATGGCTTCCTCTGAGTTTCTGGACGAGGGTTGGATGACCGATCCGTAGTCTTCTGGGTGGTAAGCCATCCAAAAACCATTATTTTCTGACAAGAACTTCTCTGGCATGAGTTTCAATTTCTCTGAGTGATCAGTCTTCATGTGACTTTTCAGATCCACCATTCGCCTGAACGAAGTCTCGCGATCGCACCAAACACAGACCATTTTTAATCGCTGGTGCGGTGCAGCGGCAAGGTGGTTTTTCAGTTTTCTTCTGTTTGGAAAAACTTCTTGACATAGCCCGCAGGTGCACGACTCTTCTGGATTCATCATCCTGGAATGAAGAAGGTCTTGTTGAGAATTGTGCTGTACACTTGTTATACCACCCGTTATCTCCCTCTTTACTGAACGATTTGCTTAAAAACTACGTATATCGGCTCTACTATTATCCGCTTTTTTTTTTAGGAATCAGTTACGTCCGTCGCCGCGATTTGCGTTTTTAAATACTTCATGGTTATAACACTAAAAGGAGTCACCGCTACCAAGTTCACCAGCCTACATGTAAGTTGTATGTTCCTGGTGTGTGTATGTGTCTCGATCTTTAATAGAAAAGCTAAGTAGGATCCACACTCCCGAAATATATAAACAGTGACCATCCTAGGCCAATAACCGACGATTGGTCGCGCGCAAACCATATCGTCAACCTGGGTCAGGGCCCCAGACAACGTGCCTCCGTCCCTCCTTATACCGATGTTCGCCGAGGCCGACTGCCAGGCAACCTATAATTACAAGTCATGAGCGTATCCATCCACCATCCAGTGTTTCTGTAAACGTTAACAGTTTCATGAACGCGGTCATTACTTGATCGGCCGTATAGGTTATCCCCGTCTTTACTCCCCCTACCATCCAAGTATAAAGCCCTGGAGCACACGTCTCCGTTTCTCCTCTGACCAAAAATAGAAATCCCGTTCGGGCAGTTCCTAGATCACCTTTACTTTCCTATTATAGATTTTTATACGCCCACATTTTCATGTGGACGTATATTGTCGTCGCCCCTGTTCGTCCGTCCGTCCGTCCGGACGTCCGTCCGTCCGTCCGTCCAAAATTGTTTGTGAACAGTCTACAGGTCACAATTTTTATCCGATTTCAATGAAACTTAAAATATAGGTTTATCACCCTAAGATCTCGGTTCCTTTCGATATTGCCATGTATCGGACCGTAGCTTCATGGGTTATGGCCCCTGATTGTACCAAAAATCACGTTTTTTAGTTTGTGAACAGTGTAGAGGTCACAATTTTGAACCGATTTGGATGAAACTTGAAATGCATGTTTATAAACCAAAGATCTTGGTTCCTTTCAATATTTGCGCCAATTGGATCGTAACTTCCTGAATTATGGCCCCTGATTGTCCGAAAAATCGCCCTTTTTAGCTTGTGGTCCCTCTGGAGGTCAAAATTGTTATCCGATTTAAAAAAACGTTTGATTATATCACCGTTCCATGGTTATGAAGGTTGAGTTCGAATTTCGTCAAAATCGGACCAAAATTGACGGACAAAATGGCCGCCATTTGTACGCGAATAGTGTGAAAATATGTTATATCAAGGTTGTGAACAGTGTAGAGGTCACAATTTTGAACCGATTTGGATGAAACTTGAAATGCGTGTTTAAAACCCAAAGATCTTGGTTCCTTTCGATATTTGCGCCAATCGGATCGTAAATTCCTGAATTATGGCCCCTGATTGTCCGAAAAATTTCCCTTTTTAGCTTGTGGTCCCTCTGGAGGTCAAAATTGTTATCCGATTTATAAAAACGTTTGATTATATCACCGTTCCATGGTTATGAAGGTTGAGTTCGAATTTTGTGTAAATTGGACCAAAATTGACGGACAAAATGGCCGCCATTTGTACGCGAATAGTGTGAAAATATGTTATATCAAGGTTGTGGACCTTATAGAGGTCACAATTTTGAACCGATTTTGATGAAACTTGACATGTATGTTTATAACCAAAAGATCTTGGTTCCTTTCGATATTTGCGCCCATCGGATCGTAACTTCCTGAATTATGGCCCCTGATTGTCCGAAAAATTGCCCTTTTTAGCTTGTGGTCCCTCTGGAGGTCAAAATTATTATCCGATTTAAAAAAACGTTTGACTATATCACCGTTACATGGTAATGAAGAGAGAGGTTGAATTACGTGAAAATCGAACTAGAATTGACGGACAAAATGGCCGCCGTTTGTACACGAATAGTGTGAAAATATGTTATATCAAGGTTGTGGACTCTATAGAGGTCACAATTTTTAATCGATTTTGATGAAACTTGACATGTATGTTTATAACCCAAAGATCTTGGTTCCTTTCGATATTTGCGCCCATCGGATCGTAACTTCCTGAATTATGGCCCCTGATTGTCCGAAAAATTGCCCTTTTTAGCTTGTGGTCCCTCTGGAGGTCAAAATTATTATCCGATTTAAAAAAACGTTTGACTATATCACCGTTACATGGTAATGAAGAGAGAGTTTGAATTACGTGAAAATCGGACTAGAATTGATGGACAAAATGGCCGCCGTTTGTACACGAATAGTGTGAAAATATGTTATATCAAGGTTGTGGACCCTATAGAGGTCACAATTTTGAATCGATTTTGACGAAACTTGACATGTATGTTTATAACCCAAAGATCTTGGTTCCTTTCGATATTTGCGCCCATTGGGTCATTACTTCCTGAATTATGTCCCCTGATTGTACGAAGAATCACCCTTTTTAGCTTGTTGTGCCTCTGGAGGTCACAATTATTATCTGATTAAAAAAAAAACGTTTGATTATAAAAACCAAACAAATTCTAATGATTTTCTGATAATTCCTTAATATGCGACAACTCTTGTTGACTGCCCGGACGATTTGGCTGCTGTGTGGGCGTATGTTTCGTTGCCTGGCAACCTATTTTTTTTTTTTAGATTTGTTTAAATTATTTCACTTATTTTTTTTTCATTCTCGTAATCCTCTTAATATATTCATGGGTTTGTTTTGTTTTCGTCAGTTATACACCAAGTTGGCAGATTATTCCCTTTATAGGGCATTAACCGATCAAAATGATAAACTTTGGGCATTTGCGTCTTGGATCGTTTTATAAGATATGTAGTGTCATCTATTCGTTTCATCACAATATAAGGGCCCTTCCATTTTGATGTAAGTTTGTGACATACACCCACTTTCCTGGAGGCGTCATACAACCAGACAGCTTGTCCTTTTTCTAAAAATCGTTTCTTCGCTTTCAGATCATAATGCTTTTTCTGGTAATCGGAATTTTTCGTTAATTTCTCGCGGGCAAGTGAATGCGCCCCAGATAATTTATGTTGCAATTGATGTATATATTCGTTTACTTCCACAGTATCGATTTCTTCCGTTTCCGTCGGTTTCGGTATAATAGCTTGGACGGGCATGATGATGTTTCTACCTAGCATCAGCATATTTGGCGTATATCCTGTACTGGAATGAACAGACGACCTATACGCCATCATCACCTGAGCCAGATATTCGTCCCAGTGTCTCTGGTCGCGCTCACAGAACATCGTCAACATGGAGGCTAAGGTGCGGTTGAACCTTTCTACGGTACCGTTTGCTTGCGGACGATGACTTGTTGTTCTCGTTTTGTCTATCCTAAATAAAGAACACATATCCTGAAACAACTTTGATTCGAAACACCTGCCCTGATCAGTGTGTATTTGAAGTGGCGTACTAAATCGACAGATAAACTCGTTGACGACAACCTTCGCAATGGTGGAGCTTTCTTGGTTTGGTATAGCAAATGCTTCGGTCCACTTGCTGAAACAATCGCACATGACTAAAATGAACCTGTTCTTATTTTCCGTTAATGGCAGAGGGCCTAGGATGTCCATCGAAATCCTCTCCATTGGGGCACCAACTATATATTGTCCTAAGGGTGCTTTGAATTTGCTACCAGAGGGTTTTCTAGCTGAACATAGGTCACAGTTTTTACAATACGCCTTGACCGAGTCTTTTAATGTCGGCCAATAATACGATTGTTTAATTCGATTCATTGTTTTCTCCGCTCCAAGATGTCCTGCAGAGGGCAAGTCATGGAAATATTTTATAAGTTCCTGCCTATGAGAATTCGGTATAATCAGTTGCAGGTAGTCATCGCCAGTTTCAAAGAATCTTCTATAGAGTACACCGTCCTTAATTTCCAACCTCTCCCATTGTCTCCACAAGCTCTTAGTAATAATACCATAATTGGAAACCTGGTCCCATTGTGGTCGACCATTTCCGCTTTCTAGTGCAGTCATAAGGATGGCGATATCGGCGTCTAAAAGCTGAGCTTGTCGAATCTCGTCTAAATTCCAACCATTAAGTACGAGCAGATTGCGGGTTTGGACATTGTCGGTGCAACAGACAGTGGATCTTATTTTATTTTCAATGATATTCTCTTGGTTCTCTTCATTCTCATCTTCCAGGTCCAAATCGTTGCGCTCCTGCCTAACACAAGACGTGCATGGTTTTCTTGAGAGTGCGTCTGCGTTGCAGTGTTTGCGACCAGCTCTATGAAATATGGTCAAATTATAGGTTCCTAGCTCCTGTAACCATCTGGCTGTCTGTCCTGTGGGTCTCTTCAAATTTTGCATCCAGCTGACAGCTGCGTTGTCTGTACGGAGTGTGACTGCTTGACCGTAAACGAACGAATGGAATGTTTTGAGGGCCGTAACAACAGCTAATAGCTCTTTCCTTGTTACGCAGTATTGTTGTTCATGTTTGTTCATAGTTTTACTCATATATGCAATAACCCTTTCCTCCCCATCTTGTAACTGCGAAAGTACCGCTCCAACTGAACAGTCGCTCGCGTCACTGTCCACGATAAACATGTCACCTGGCCTTGGGTATCCTAGTATCGGTGTACTCGTCAATGCATGTTTTAGAGTGTCGAATGCTTCCTGACAATCTTCAGTCCATTCAAGGCGAACTCCTTTATCGCAAAGTTTATGTAGAGGTCTGGCTATTTGTGCAAACCCCTTCACAAATCGCCTGTAGTACGAACATAATCCTATGAAACTTCTAACTTGTTTGGCAGTTCTCGGAACAGGCCAGTTAGTAACTGCCTCCGTCTTTTCTGGGTCGGTAGATATCCCCTTTTCGGATACAACATGCCCAAGAAACTTTACTTCTTTTTGGAACAGCACACACTTAGATGGCTTCAATTTTAGGTTCGCGTCAAGTAAGCGTTGAAATATCCTTTCTAATCTTTGAATTCCCTCCTCTACTTCTGAGCAAGGTGAAATAATATCGTCCATATATAAAAGCAACTCCTTCCACTGTAATCCTCTAAGTACGCCTTCTAACAGCCTTTCAAAAGTTGAAGGTGAGTTTACTAGGCCAAATGGCATGACAGTAAATTGATAAAGCCCCATACTTGTAAGAAATGCCGCCTTCTCTTTATCCTCAGGTGCCATGCCTATCTGCCAAAATCCCGAGTTTAAGTCCATGGAACTAAAATATTTACAACCTGACAGCGCGTCCAGGCAATCATCTACCCTGGGAAGAGGATACGCGTCTATGTTCGTAACTTCATTTAACCGCCTATAATCTACGCAAAAGCGGATTTGCCCACTCTTTTTAGTAACAAGCACGATATTGGACGCCCAAGCACTATTTGACGGTTCTATTATTCCTCTATCCAACATTTTCTTGACCTCCTCCTTTTCAATTTCTCTTTTACCAATTGGTAGTCTCCGGGGTTGTTGTCGTATTGGGAAAGCTACACCAGTATTTATTCTATGGGTAACTCTATCGGTTCGGCCTAAATCTTCAGAGGACTTTGAAAATACGTCTTGGTATTTGATTAGAAGTTGGCAGAGCGAACCTTGTTGTTTGTCATTCAGGTGGATAGAACTCCGTTTTAATAAATCGTCTAAGTAATCAGGAATCGCTGTACACTGTGTCGTAATTTCCTGTTTTGTTTTGGTGGTCCTGGCTATCCTTTGGGTACCTTCCTGGTCATAATACGACTCGCATTTCCCTATGGTTTGGTGAGCATAAACTGTGATGGAATTCTCCGTGCTGTTAATAAAATTGGTGAAGTTTTCTTCAGCAGTGGTGTTTATAATTCCTGGTAGAATGTGTATCGGTCGGAGACTCTCACAACCCTCTAAATATCCTATTTTGGTAAGATGTTCCCGTCCACATATGTTTACTGGTATAAACATCCCGGAATGGGCCGGAATAGTTATGGTGGTCCTTGCTTCTACCCGACAGACCATGTTCGCTTTACCTCCGATCCAACATTTAATTTCGTGTTTATTATCCTGTGTTACTAACGTGGTTCGTTGATAATTAATCTTACCTACGTGTTTGAGAAGAAAATCCTGACCGAGTATTGCGTCCTGTTGTATATCACACACTAAAACCCCTTGTGTCAACGATACATCGTCGAAAAATATGTCCAAAACAACTGATCCATAAGTATGTATGTTGTTCCCATTAACATCATTTATCTGCATAAAGACATCAGATAATTTAGGCCTCGTTTTGGGTAGTTGGTCGTATATGCCTTTAGCTAAAATAGATGCGGTAGAACCACTGTCGATCAGAAACTCTACAATGAATTCGTGAACGTTACCAGTAGTGTAAAAAGCATTATCCCAGTTTTCGTTTATTTCTCCAATGTGACCCGCCCTTGTTTTATTAATATTTGAAATCTCTAAAGGCCTATGAAATACCGTTGACTGTTGGCCTACTGAGTCAACGGTCTCCCGTTTCCCTGCCTCTGTCTATACTGGGATCCACTATTGTTCATATGGGCGTGTCGAGGGCATTGTCTATAATAATGGTCGGGTGAATTGCAGTTAAAACATGTTGCTGAGCTTCCGGAGCGTCTGCCGCTTTGGTTATATCCTTTACTTCTACTATTCGATTCCAAAATTGCTAGTCGGTCCATAATGCGAGCCAGTAATTCTTCCGTTGTACCTCCACTTGTACGACTAGTAGTTTCTCTCTTTTTATCTGTGTATTTATTGTTTTGGATCTCCTTCTGTGGTTCAACAGCTCTTATCGCAGGTCTTCGTCTTTCCTGATCGCCTACAATTGCTTCATACCTCTCTATAACATCGACAGCCTCAGCCACAGTCTTACAGTCTCGGTCAATACATCTGCATTTCATTTCAATGGAAACTATCCTGTACAACTGATTAAGGGCTAGGGCCTCTTGTGCCAATATATCCAAATTGCAATATGCTCTCTGTGCCATTTGTCTGATGTCGTCACCCACCGAGGCAATGCTCTCGCCAGGTAATCTTTTTCTCGATTCAAGCTTGGAAAGCCATCTGTTAGTGTGCTTGTAGCTCCCAAATCTTTGATGTAATTTACTAATTAGACATCCAAAGGATCGTTTATCTTCTGGTACCATACTCATATAAAATGTTCTAGCCTGACCTCTTAAACTAGCTGCTAAAAAAAGCAGTTTTGTCCTGTCAGACCAACAGCCTAATTCAGCACAGTCATTGAAATGGGAAATATATTCCTCCCAATTGTCTTTCCCGTGAAACGAGTCCGGTTTTACGTTGAATATTTGTCGATGTTGTTGTCCTGTCCTAATGGGGGGTGGTTCGTCTCCGTTGTCTTCAACACCAGTATCACCATCACGGGTTGTTGTGGGGGGCACTCGCATATTCCTTCGTCTCTCTATGTAAGTGCTTATAGGTACGTCATCATCGGACTCGTCATCTCTATACATTTGATCTCCCTGACCAACTTCATCCATGTCCTTCTCGGCAGATTTATAACTTATTTCAGGGTCGGGTGATCCGGTTCCAATTGCGAATGCCATGTTATATGTAGTGATACCGGTACTAGTGATGATTAACAGGAATGGTAGTGGTATCCTAAAAGTAGTAGCACGCAGTATTATATAACCTGGTATACATATCTAGTCGTAATACATATATATTCTATTAAGAAAAAAGATAGTGGTAATTCCCCATTTATTTTTCTTCCTCATTTATCTTTTATTTTATTTATTTATTATTTTTTTTTTTCCTTTTTTTTATCCACCACGTCGGACGGCAAACGCTTAACTAAATTTTATTTTATTTTTTTTTTATACGCCAAACCTAAACTACAGAAAATCCACACGTAGGGTTCGTATCCTGGACCTTAACTGAAACTTTAAGATCCCACTTCTGACACCAGTTTGTAAGCCACCCAGCACCCTAGTACTGCCGACGAAGCGTTACGGAAAATACGGAGATATAATTATGTTACCATACACGGAGTGGGGAGGGGAATATTCGTGTCTTTTGTCCATTCCAGCGACAGCAATCCTTCCAGTACTACGGCTTTATATTAAGGCGCTCCTTGTCCGGGACAGTTCCACCAATGCCTTATTAGTCAAACGCCTCAGCCCTTAATTTAGGTTCTCCATGCCTCCTGCTGTGTCACCATCCTCTTTGACAGGTCCTCTATTACTCCATCGTTGCTGCTCCCGGAATGCTGATGCCATTCCTCTCGTGAACAGGTAATTATGCACTAGGGATAAGTACGGTAGTTTAGGGCCTTAACGCGTATAAAGGGACATAACTCCAATGGGCATATCGCAACTCATTAACTAATAACCAACTAACGCCGTATTTACTAAGGCCAATAACATTATTTATTATGTTTCCGCAGCTGCGAATATGATTTCTATATTCAAATAAACATGTATGATTAATTAGAAAAAAAAACAGTATTAAAAAGTATAAGCATTCGGTGTCCGACGTGGTGGGAGATGGCATTGTCAACTAGAGCTAAATATTAACGATGACGCATTAGGCACACCTGGGCATAATGGCGTCGTAACTCTTTAAAGCGGCGAATAGTAGAAGCCGTTAAACGCTTATAAAACATTATGAAATATCGTTATGATATATACGTATTATAATAGTAAAATGGTACCGATGATGTTTTGTTATGTACTACTCCTCACCTAATAAGACGATCGGTTTTACTGAGACTAGTTTGTAATATAAAGTTGACTGAGACTGATTAAGAAAGGCTCCTGAGTCCAAAGCTGATCGAGATGTCGCTGACCGAAGTCGATTGCCATCTGCCATCACGCCGTCAAAGGGGTCTTATATAGACAACACCTATGTACCAGGTGACCGAATTGACCAATGGTCAGTTGTCCTTTTTGAGAACGTCGGAACTATTTACAGCCTTACGATAATAACATTGTAATTTAAAACGATAACAGCCCATGCCGACTTGTCCGGTGTTTGTCCGATGTTCTTAAATTTAACAGTAGTTGATTTAAAATATACAGAATAAGAATTAATGAAATAATCATAAAACGGACAAGTATCAACACAAAGCCCCAGAATACATAGGCCTAGTGGCGTCGTGCGCCATTACACAGTGGGTGATGGACAAAACGTAGTTCGTACTTTACATTCTAAGTACAGCCAATTATAAGTTAGAAAAGCAATATTAATAAAATAACAAACAGTAGAAATACTATAAAAAGTTAACAATAATCAACATTTCTGGTTTAAATAGAATATATATATGTTTGACATTTCAATAACGTTTGTTCGTAAAATCCATCATGGACGACTAGGTTGAGATCACGCGATTTTACAATGACATTTTATGGAATTTCGGGGAGTTTACATGCTCTAGTATATAAAGTTTACTATTGGGAAAATGTGATGATACCAGGACACATATTACCGGATATAAATACGTAAGTTACAGTTTCTGAATTAGTAAAATATACATAAATCGGACGAAGTAAAGTGTTTCATGGCGACGTACAAGAAACCTAATAACACTACTATAATAATCCGGCGGATCGTCGTAGTGAGACTGTAAGGCTGCTAGTCTTGAGAATTACAGTAATATCACATATTACAATAATTTTGACCACCAGAGGGACCACACGCTAAAAAGGGCGATGGGCGCAAATATCGAAAGAAATCAAGATCTTTGGGTTATAAACATACATATCAAGTGTTATCAAAATCGGTTCAAAATTGTGACCTCTATAGGGTCCACAAGCTAAAAAATGATTTTTCGTACAATCAGGGACCATAATCCATGAAGTTTCGATCCGATACATGCCAATATCGAAAGCAGCCGAGATCTTATGGGGATAAACCTATATTTCAAGATTCGTTAAAATTGGATAAGAATTGTGACCTGTAAAGAGTCCACAAACAAATTGTGGACGTGCGGACGGACGTATAAAAAGTCACCCCAAAGGCTTTGACGTTCCGCTTCACGAGGGGGGTCCGGGGCATGCCCCTCCCCCTCGGAAAATTTTGTACAGTTTAACTTGCAATGGTGCATTCTGGAGATACTTTTATCTTATTGCATTCCTGGGCCCTGTTTCGCGAAATTTTAACTTAAGATAAAATCCAATTTTAGTAGATACTTCAATTTTGATTGGCTAAGCACTAAAATCAATCTAATATTATCCAATCAAATTACTAAAATTGGGATCTTAAAATTTCGTGAAATAGGCCCCTGTCCCTCACAATTGAAGTGCCTAAGGCAGGGTTTTTATGGCTGAATTTTCTCAAACTTCTTTCTTCGACTCCTCCCACCGATATCATCTTGAGGGTAGTAGATAGTGTCTTTTGATTTACGCGGAGAACTCTATGCTGGGCAATACAGCTGTAGCATCAAATTTCAAGTGAACTATAGGTATTCTATTATTCTATTCATAGAATTACTGTAAGGGCTGCACAATAGGCACCGTATGTTAGACACAATAGTAACCTACATTTGAACTGGCGCCTGGTAGGCGAACAAATAAACCAGGGCCTCTTTTAAATCCGTAACTCGGGTATGAAAGGCAGTTCCCTGGAAACTGCCGATGAATTATGCAGCCTCTGGTACCATCGATAGCTGGAGCTAATTTTGAACTATTTCTTCTTCCTATAGCGTAATGAGGTGGGCAACCCTTCCTAATAACTCGTGCAGTTTGTAGTTCTCAGTGCAAATGGCAACACTGGAGGATGCTAGGCCGGTAGGTCTACGCGAGACGAGAGGAGCCGCAAGCACACGTTTTCAGTGACAATGGAGACCTTTGGCAAGTGGCATTTTCCCTAGTCTCGGTCACCCAGAACCCCATAGTCTTCAACGCACGGAGGGTCTGAGTCGGTTCTCAATTATTGACGAAAATTACTGGATAATCTACCACATAAAAAAACAAACATTTGGTTACGCATGGGCAATGGAACCTTTTGGCTAACGTCTCGGTAAGTGCTATAGATCTTACGAAGCCGGGCCGATTTTGCTAGATTCTATAAAGCGTGGTCGAAATATATCCCACAATTAACTTGACACATCTATTATTAGAAACAAAATAGAGACGAGGAATAAGCATGGATCGCGATGAAGAATTAAGAAGATTGTGAGAAGCCATACGTCTGATTCATGACGAGAGAAAATTACCATTTCAATTGAAACCTTGACAAGCGAGCTGTTTTGATAGATTCAGTACGTGGTAACTTAAAAGACTGGATAATCCAGACAATGACCAATTTTCCGTCAAATTTTGAGGACCCATCCAGACTAATATTCGTTGAATATTTTGTATGGATGATAGAGACTACATTTTCCCTATCCGTATCAGTATCGTATACGTGACACGTTGCGTCAGAGTAGTTTTATAGAGTTTTGGCAGATTCTTGCGTCGCGTTCGTATGCGTCACTGAGCTGGGCTTAGTTCTGTACAGCATGATGGCAGTTATCTACCAAAATCACTATCAGTACTAGTCAAGTGCCTTGCCTACAATTTCTCGGAGTGCGTAAAGTCACTCGGCAGTCGCTGAGCTATTTTTTTTTTGGGGGGGGGGGGGGCTTAGCGCGGTTCGCGCTGTACCATAAGACCTGTCATTGAGGAGGAGATGATGACAGGCAGGCCTCGGGTCGCCTACCACTTTGAACACTCCTAAAATATTTGGGGGCGGGAAGGGTGGCTAATTCGATTTTTTTTTTTTAGGGGAGGGGGCTTAACCACACCATAGCCACTCACCTCGTGGCTGGCACGGTTCGCGTTGCATCATTGGCGAATTATTGGATGGGGTGGGGCTAATTCAATTTTTTTTTTGGGGGGGGGGGGCTGAGCTTTCCCATAGCCACCCACCCCGTGGCTACGGGCGCGGTTCGCGCTGTACCATAAGACCTGTCATTGAGTTAAACATGCGTGATTTAGTTTCTCCGGTTGCACTTGACAAGGAATACGATCGCCTGTCCACCCTCGTGGGTTTTCTCCGCCCCAAACCCGCCGTTATAGACCCCCTTGCGCAAGCGTTTTATTGAAATAAAATCGATTCATATGTTAGTCCCGAAATGACCTACTCTCTCTCTCGATTGAGTGGACGTTAAACCCTCTTTCATTTATTTTGCTAGTTGACAAGGACAGCTGTTTAGTCATTCAGATGGGACGAAAAACGAGGTCCCATATACACATGGGCGTGCACATAAAAGATCACTTGGAATTTGGAATTCGATATAAGAGTAGGCCGTAACGCGGCTGACTGGGAAACATTTTCCCCCACAGCACACTTTATGGCGTCTGCCCGTCTTCATTAGCCAGTTATGAAGTAGAACAGTTGGACGTTAAACCCATTTCATTCCATTTTCTTTCGCTGGTTTGCTTTACATAGTGACTCCTTGATTCGGGGTTCATTCTACTGCGTGGTTCTGTTTACTTCGTGGCTCAAAAAGTAACGACGAATCGACTGACATGCGTGACGATAATTTATCACCCAATAACACATTTGACAATAGATATCGCTTGTGTGATAAATTACATAATCTACATGAATTTGATTTGTCAATCAAGATGGAACTACTTTCTTTTATTTTTAAAGAAACCACTTATTTAAAATAAAAAGTAACTTTTTTTTGGTTAAAAAGAAACTTTTTATTTAATTGACCTTGAAAGAAATACTGGGTCAATATATAGGACTTTGCAAAAGCTAAACTGCTGTCAAAAAACTGATGTATCACTACACTGTAATGTAATCACATTCAGTAAAAGTGAAATCTATACCAAAGAATTATATTTATTTATTTGTGCATGTAAGAAAGGATTGGGTGATAAATAAAATCTCCAACTCGTGTTTTTTTATATCAAAAAATATCAACACTCGTTGATCAATTAAAAAAAAACGAGGCTCTGTGGTTCATTTTACTGCGTGGTTCTGTTTACTTCGTGGCTCAAGCAGTAAAGACGGGTCGACTGACATTCGTAACGATAATATATATCTGAGTATAGAATTAAATATTAATAAAGTATTCATTGTATTTGCATTTATTCTAATTTGTACATCATATTTTAAAAAAAAACAGTGACTACAAGGCAGGATCCACCTACATTTTCCAGGAGATGGATAAAGAACAAGCTAAAAACAAATGCGACTTTTTGTACAATCAGGGACCATAATACAGAAAGTAATAGTCTGAAATGCACAAATATCAAAAGGGGGCTGAGATCTTTGCGATATAAAGATATGATTCAGATAAAAATTGTAGGGCCATAATTAAGGAAGTTACGATCCGATATCCGCGAATATCTAAAGGAGCCAAGATATTTGGCATATAAACATCCATTTCCAGTTTCATCAAAATCGGCAGTTTTTGGACAGATTTTCAAGAAATTCTAACTCAACCAAAATTACGGTATAATAGTGAAGGGTTAGCTATACCAGACGTTTACACTATTTGCGCACGAGAGGCGGAGATTTTGTCCGGCAGTTTTGGTAGGATTTTCACATGCAACAGTGATGTTTTCAAACGTTTCTATTTATAAATCAGAATAAAATTGTGACCGCCATAGGGTCCACAAGCTAAAGATGTGATTTTTCGTACGATATGGGGCCATAATTCAGGAAATTACAGTCCGTTATCGACAAAAAAAAAAGGAAGTAAGAACTTTGGGTTATAAACTTGCATTTCAAATTTCACCAAAATCAGATAAAAATTGTGACGTCTATTATAGGGTCCACAAGCTAAAAACGCGATTTTTCGTACAATCCGGGTCATACTCCATGAAGTTGCAGTCCAATACATGCTTATATCGAAAGGAATCGAGATCTTAAGGAGATTGACATATATTTCAAGTTTCTTTGAAATCGGATGAAAATTGTAACCTATTGGCTGTCCACACACAATTGTGGACGGACAGGTGAACAGGGGCGAGGACAATAAACGTCCACGTGTAAATGTGGGCGTATAAAAAACATAATAAATACTACTATTGTTAAAAGGTGAAGGGAAATTGTAGATTATAAGATGCAGTTATTGTTGTAAAATTAGCAATCCATAAATCGGGTTGTTTTTAACAAATACTAGAATAGAAATTATTATAATGGCTACTATATACAACTTACTGAGAATGGTCGAGTTTCAAAATACGAATAAAGGTACTATAAAGAGCCAACATGCGACAAAGTAACTATTTTGATTTAAAACATTTCAGTAAAGAGCATTCTTAAGGAGATTAGATGATTGCAAACATAAATTTTAGGTAAACTTCAAATGGTCAACAAGAAATGTCAGGTTTAAATCATAAAAAAATGGTGTGCGTGAAAAAAAAAAAAAAAAAAAAAAAAAATCCAATAGAATAATAATGTTAACAAGTACCAGCATGTTTGGTAAGAGTAGTTTTATTTGAAGACCTTCGACGGACGATTTCAAAATAAGTTTCTCTAATTAATAATATATATTATTCAACAAGAGATTTATTGTATTAATATATGAATATGTTCAAGTCAAACATGTAAATAGATCTGTCTCTATCCACATAGTTTGACTTGAACATAATCAGTATATTGTAATGTTTGAATTTAGAAAAAAAATAAAATTAATCGGAAATAAATTATTGATCTCTATTTTGATAATGAATAGATCTATCTCTATTCATATTATCAAACTAGAGATTTATTGTAATAATATATGAATATGTTCAAGTTCAACATGTGAATAGATCTGTCTCTATCCACATAGTTTGACTTGAACATATTCAGTATATTCTATTGTTTGAAATTAAAATTTATCGGAAATAAGATATAATCTCTATTTTAATAAATGAATAGATCTGTCTCTATTCATATTATCAAACTAGAGATTTATTGTAATAATATATGAATATGTTCAAGTTTAACATGTGAATAGATCTGTCTCTATCCACATAGTTTGACTTGAACATATTCAGTATATTCTATTGTTTGAAATTAAAATTTATCGGAAATAAGATATAATCTCTATTTTAATAAATGAATAGATCTGTCTCTATCCATGTTATCAAACTAGAGATTAATTGTAATAATATATGAATATGTTCAAGTTTAACATGTGAATAGATCTGTCTCTATCCACATAGTTTGACTTGAACATATTTAGTATATTCTATTGTTTGAAATTAAAATTTATCGGAAATAAGATATAATCTCTATTTTAATAAATGAATAGATCTGTCTCTATTCATATTATCAAACTAGAGATTTATTGTAATAATATATGAATATGTTCAAGTTTAACATGTGAATAGATCTGTCTCTATCCACATAGTTTGACTTGAACATATTCAGTATATTCTATTGTTTGAAATTAAAATTTATCGGAAATAAGATATAATCTCTATTTTAATAAATGAATAGATCTGTCTCTATTCATATTATCAAACTAGAGATTTATTGTAATAATATATGAATATGTTCAAGTCAAACATGTAAATAGATCTGTCTCTATCCACATAGTTTGACTTGAACATGATCAGTATATTGTAATGTTTGAAATTAGAAAATCTATACTTATCGGAAAATAATCTCCAGTTGAATAAATGAACAGATCTATCTCTATTCATATTATTCAACCAGAGATTTATTGTAATAATATATGAATATGTTCAAGTCAAACGTGTAAATAGATCTATCTCTATCCACATAGTTTGACTTGAACATAATCAATATATTTTCTAAAGGCATATTGGTAAAAAAAATTCAAATCGATTAATCCTGACGCTAGTTTACGACCATTTGAAGTTTACATTAGTTTTTGGCGTACTGAATGTTAATGATTTAAAATTTAACTAGATTTTTGATACTGCCGCTTTAAATGATGTTAAACAATAACTGCATCTTACAGTTTCACATAGAATTTTGATTGTTTAAATAAATAAATTAATAAATAGATAAATAAAAATAAATAAATCAATCCATAAATAAATAAATAAACAAAAAATTATTCCTCAGTATTCTTGAAGCATATTAACATGTGAAAAATGTTTTTTCTTCTGCTTGTTTGCTCTGCAATATATAAATTAAAGAACAATACATCTGTAAGAATATTTTACATAAAGCCTTCGTATATTGTTTGGGTTTTTTTTGTGGGGATGGGGGGGGGGGGTTAATATCCAGTTTTTATAAGCTTGATTCTATATTAGTCAATACGCTTATGTGTACACGTATATATTACAAATATTTATATCAATGGATTAAGGCGGGGACTACTTTGACGGCGTATCAAGTTTCATCAAAACTACAGAAAACAGAGAATCGAATTATGCAATCCATGAAAATTATGTAGGAAAATGAAATAAACGATGGAACATTGATTATTGTAGAGATGTGGAATGAATTATTTGTGGAAATATTTCTACCTGTTTGTGGCTTTATTCGTTTCACACGGGTGTGTGAAACGCTTTTCTGTAGACCGATTGCCTGAAATTAAATAACATTGAATTTTGATAGACAATTCTGACATGCACGATACCACTTAGCGGTTTTAGATTTTTTAAGTCGGGAGAGACCATTCTGATATTTTTCTATTCAGGTTGTCAGAAACGATATTTGGGTGATATATATTACCAGGGTAAGACAATATGTTTTTGTTCTGGGGTAAAAGTTGAGATTTAAATTCATTATATAATATGAGATCTTTTTGTGTGATTGAATTCATATTCACAATGCTAAGGTATTGATATCTGTATTTCTCAGTTTTTGTTGTTAAGAAATGATTCTGTTTGACTAAATTACGCCACGGATTCTAGTAATCGTTTGGGGGTCAATATGTAACAAAAGAAACTTACCATCAAAAACCTGTTAAATAAGCTGACCTTTTGATCTATAAGAAAATAGAGGTAATTTATATATATCGTTTTATTGACGGTGAGAAAACTGTTAGATCTATGGTTTGACTTTAGTGGATTCAAAATATCTTTGAATTTAGCAATATTTTGCTTGTTTAATCTGAGATAAATATGTTAAACTTCTAAGCTCTTTTTTATACCTATAAGCTAATGAGTCGAGTTATTTTAAAGGAAGTTTAAACAAACAGCTGACGTGCCGTTACCCCAAACATTTCTGCACTAACAACTTATAAAAAAAAGTACGTAACATTTTCCCGCGTAAAATTAATTTAATATGTATCATTTGATCTAAATGTATTGGGCTGGATTCCAGTAGATATTCTTCTAAGTTGGCATATCATTAAATTGTATTTATGTTTGTTATATAATTTTACTTATACATAGTTTAATTGTGGGAGTGGTTTAGTTTAACAGATGGAATTTTACCAGGTGTAGGTGTTTCTACTCGATCTTCTTTTACAGCTTCTGTTGATGTTTCTGGATAAAATATTAAAGTAGTAAATTTGGCGTTTTTTCATGACAACAAACCATGTTCAAACACTGGGTACAAACATACTGGTCATGCAATGGAGGTTGATTATCATACTTTACTGCGCCAACCGGACTAATCAAGATGAACATAGACACCTATTTTATATTACTGATAAAAACTTATCATTAAGTCTGATTTATAATTACATAACAAACACAATTGCATTTAATCACATATAATTGTATAATTAGTATTTAAATATTCTGACAATTAAATGGGTGGCCATCATATTTTAAGTTACATAACCTCTATTGTCAGTATTTCACATGCATAGTTCAAACATCAAAGTACGCTTCACACGAACTGGTGTCAGTCAGGAATAATGATTATGTCAGAAATATCGGATTCTTATCTGCTCATTTTAAACGAAAACCTTTAAGACATGATGTGGTGTCAGTAAGGAATTATGATATGTCAGAAATATCGGATTCTTATCTTGTCATTTTAAATGTTAGTTTTGTAACCTACAGATTATTTCTGTGTTTCATAATTTATTACCCATTTTGGATGATTCGGCATCCATATCTGCATCCTTTACTTTTCTTTCTACTTTCTCCTCGTTTTCCCCCTCTTCCATCTCTTCTTTTTTTCCAACCCCTTCTTCACCTTTTGCACCCTTTTCTGTTAATTATTAAAATGTTGTACATGTATACAACTGTCAACATATATATATTAAAAACTAAAATTAATTACCATATAGCGAAAAAATATAACTATATTATCTGTAAAAAGGAGTGAAACTGAATGAAACTGAGTACGCTTCACACGAAAACCTTTGACATGATGTGGGGCCAGTCAGGAATAATATATGTCATTTTATAATAATTTATTACCCATTATTTGGGATGATTCTTCATCCACATCTTCTACTTTCTCCACTTTTTCCTCCTCTTTCGCAGCTTTTTCTGTTAATTCTTAAAATGGTGTATAGAATTATTAGCAAATGTAAATTTAAAGCTAAAATTAATTACTGTATAGTGAAAAAATATAACTATATTATTTGTAAAAAGAGAGAAAGAAACTGAATTAGCATGGTCACCATTTTGTCTCTAAGACAATGGGATCATCACCACCTCCGATGACCACAGAAAATTGATTTAATGATGTCTATTTTTGTCAATCAGCCTCGGTTTCGATTCGAGGCTTGTACGTGACAAGGAGTGGCATCACCTGCCCAAACCATGCGAATTATTGAAATAAGATTAAACCACATGTTAGTCCCACACCCCATCTCTCTTATTATGACCCGATATTAAAATTTAGACGAATTCTTCAATGCTTACTTCGTGTTACATATTGTCCGAATAAAACTGAAACGAAAACATTAATTTGTTCTTGAAATTATTTTTAAATGTTTTAACACAAATAAATGAAAGACTACTAGTTACGTAATTAATTCTTTTACCTTTTTTTTTAATTGACAATTCGAGTTCTCGAATTCTTGAGTCGAGGAGGTTTTCTGAAATGAAAATACCCCATTTGTATTAAATAAGAATGAATAGAAAGATCAAAACTGTAGAAAATATGAATGAAACTGAACGTAATATGATTACCTTCGCTTATTTTTTCCTGGGGCGTTTCTTCGGGAACAATTTCCGGATGGTCCCCACAACCAGCTTCTAAATCATGAACAACTAACGCCATCTATAAATGAGAAAAATAATTTGATTAACGTTATATTACTATATGTTACAATACATAACATGTTTCGGGCCTGATCTTATACGGCTTAATAATCAATGACAGGGCTATAATCATTGCCGTTTTATTCTCAAGGCGGGGGTATATTCATTGACGTTTTATTAACGAAAAGAAACAGGAAAAGAGACCTTATGCCCGTAGCCACAAAAATCAAATCAGCCCCCCCCCCCCAATATTTCGCCAAAAATAATGATTTCTTAAAAGTGTTCTTAGCCGGCCACATCGTCAGCCCCTCCAAAACATTCTGTAGCCCCCCCTCCCCCCAAAAAAACATTCCGTAGCCCCCCCCCCCCCAAACACACACACACACAAATTTTATGAGCTGGCTACGGGCCCGCGCTGGAAAGACTCGGGGAATGTTCCCGGTCAAAAAAGGGATCCTGAATCGAAATCGGCGTCGCCTGGTTAGTGAACTAGCGCCTTGCTCACTCGGCCACGCCATCGCGTGCAAAGCTAGGCTTGATTGATGATGGGAAATGTAGGCTCCATATCAATCCGCTCATTTTCTAAAGGGTCTAATTTATAAAGAACACACACATGCTTGTGTATGCTTTAAATTGACTATCTTATGATACTAAACTATCAAAATATCTACTCACGTCTTCGGGTTTGTGATTTTAATCCAAAATCAGCACTGTTTATAACAAGGCGACGCGCAGATATGCATTGTGACGTCAAGGCGCTTTAACCGTTAGCACACAGTCGTTATTTTTTGTCAAATTTGAATATTTTTGATTTATGAAAAAAGAAATAAGGCTTTAATAAAAATACATATAATTCAATTTCAGTGTAAAGTCGAATCATTTGGTTAATTTAAACATTGGTTATATGACTTAAAGAATCGTTGTACATGTGTCTATATTACGGTATCCGAAATAGAACTTGATTTGGAATAGAATGAGGCTTCATCAATTTTCATGATTTTTGGTGGGACAGTCATACTGTAAAAGTTTCTTTTAACAGTAATTTTTTTTAATAAGAATCAGCACTTGACCTCAAGCATGATACCTTCAAATTTGTCCAGAATTTTTATTTGTGATTTTTTTTTCCATGTTTATAACTGGGATAGACAAAAACGCTATTTAATTTAACGTATCAGTAGGCTACAGGGCGCATAATATTCCAGTGAGTTGGGTTTTTTTTTTATAAACACCTCTGTATCTTACCACATACGCACCACTCACATTAAATTATACAGATATGATTTTGACTCCTTCTTAAAATAAGTGAAAAAATAGGTTGCCAGGCAACGAAACATACGCCCACGGCAGCTAAATCGTCCGGGGAGTCAACAAGAGTTGTGTAACATAACACATAACTCTTTTTATTAAACAGATGTTTTATTACTGCATCATAACATATTTACATATTGTGGTTGGATCTGGAGATGTCTGACTATAGTTGTTCTCCTTAGGTCTCAGAAAACCCAACTTCTCCAGGGGTCTGAGGGCAGACCCTCATGCTGTTGTGCTTAAATCTTATCTCATCTCCGAGCATACAAGTATGTACAACCTATCAGCTCTTGCATAATACCATGCCAGATTAAAACTTGCAATGAATCTGTCTATTAAAATGTCAAAAATACGGTAAGAATGAAAAAGTATAAAATACTGACATAGATTCCAATACAATATTAAATTTTAGACCCAAAATGATATTGTGTAACAGTTGTCGCATATTAAGTAATCATTAGAATTTGTTTTGTTTTTTTAAAGTTCTGCCCCATGCTAACGTTTAATATACGAAACATTTAATATTATGGATTTAGCTGTTCAATTATCGATTTTCACGAAATTCAAACTCAACCATCATTAATGTGTAACGGGGATATAGTCAAACGATTTTTTGATTCGGAATAAAATTGTAACCTCCAGGGTCCACAAGGTAAAAAAACCCATGATTTTTCGTACAATCAGGGGCCATAATTCAGAAAGTTATATTCCAATGTGCCCGAATATCGAAGGGAACCGCGATCTTTGGGTTATAAACTTACATTTCAAATATCATCAAAATCGGGTTAAAATTGTGACCTCTACAGGGTCCATATTTTTACACTATTCGCGTATTAGCGCCA
The DNA here is from genome assembly GCA_948474765.1 of Patella depressa. NCBI lineage: Eukaryota > Metazoa > Mollusca > Gastropoda > Patellidae > Patella > Patella depressa. Next base: position 57,137,368 of record OX419719.1, read on the forward strand.
GCCATTTTGTCCGACAGTTTTGGTCCGATTTTTACGAAATTCAACCTTAACATTCATTACAGTGTAACGGTGATGTAATCAAACGTTTCTTAAATCGGATAATAGTTGTGACCTCCAGAAGGACCGCAAGCTTAAAAGGCGATTTTTAGTACATTCTGTGACCAAAATTCAGGAAGTTACTATTCGATATGCGCAAATATCGAAAAAAAAACAAGATCTTTGGATTATTAACACACATTTCAAGTTTCATCAAAATCAGATTAAAATTGTGACCTCTAGGGGGTCTACAACCTTGATATACTATATTTTTTTTATATATAGTATTCGCTTACAAGCGGCGGCCAGTTTGACCATCAGTTTTGGTCCGATATTCACGAAATTCGAACTCTGCACCCTTCGTTACGGTAAAACAGTGATATAGTCAAACGTTATTTTAAATCCGTTTATAATTGTGACCCCCAAAGGGACCACAAGCTAAATAAAAAAGGCGATTTTTCGTACAATCAGGGGCCATAATTCGGGAAGTTACGATCAAATATGTGAAAATATCTACAGGAACCAAGATCTTTGAGTTATGAATATGCATTTCAAGTTTCATCAAAATCGTATTTAAATTGTGACCTCTACAGTGTCCACATTTTAGACCATTCGCATTTTGTTCAGCAAATTTGGTCCGATGTTGGTGAAATTCGGACCGAACATTAATTACTACGTAACGGTGATATAATCAAACGTTTTTTTTTTATAAATCAGGTAATAATCGTGACCTCCAGACGGAACACAAGATAATAAAGGCAATTTTTCGTACAAACGGCGGCCATTTTATTTGTCAATTTTGGTCTGATTTTCACGAAATTCAAACTCAACCTAGATTACCTTGTAACGGTGATACAATCAAACGTTTTTATACGCCCACATTTTCATGTGGACGTATTATGTCGTCGCCCCTGTCCGTCCGGACGTCCGTCCGTCCGTCCGTCCGTCCGTCCGTCCACAATTTGTTTGTGGACTCTCTACAGGTCACAATTCTTATCCGATTTTGACGAAACTTGAAATATAGGTTTATCCCCAAAAGATCTCGGCTGCTTTCGATATTGGCATGTATCGGATCAAAACTTCATGGATTATGGCCCCTGATTGTACGAAAAATCACGTTTTTAGCTTGTGGACCCTATAGAGGTCACAATTTTGAACCGATTTTGATGAAACTTGACATGCATGTTTGTAACCCAAAGATCTTGGTTCCTTTCGATATTTGCGGCTATCGGAATGTAATTTCCTGAATTATGGCCCCTGATTGTCCGAAAAATCACCCTTTTTAGCTTGTGGTCCCTCTGGAGGTCACAATTATTATTCGATTTAAAAAACCGTTTGACTATATCACCGTTACACCCTAAGGAAGGTTGAGTTCGAATTTCGGGAAAATCGGACGAAAATTGCCATACAAAATGGCCGCCGTTTGTACGCGAATACTGTTAAAAAATGGTATATCAAGGTTGTGGACCCTGTGGAGGTCACAATTTTGATTCGATTTTGATGAAACTTGAAATTCATGGTTACAACCCAAAGATCTTGCTTCCTTTCGATATTTGCGCATATCGGATCGTAACTTCCTGAATTATGGCCCCTGATTATACGCAAAATCGCCTTTTTTTTAGCTTAGAGGTCACAATTATTATTCGATTTAAAAAACCGTTTGATTATATCACCGTTACACCCTAAGAAAGGTGGAGTTCGAATTTCGGGAAAATCGGACGAAAATTGCCATACAAAATGGCCGCCGTTTATACGCGAATACTGTTAAAAAATGGTATATCAAGGTTCTGGACCCTGTGGAGGTCACAATTTTGATTCAATTTTGATGAAACTTGAAATTCATGGTTATAACCCAAAGATCTTGCTTCCTTTCGATATTTGCGCATATCGGATCGTAACTTCCTGAATTATGGCCCCTGATTATACGCAAAATCGCCTTTTTTTTAGCTTGGAGATCACAATTATTATCCGATTTAAAAAAACGTTTGATTATATTACCGTTACACCGTAAGGAAGGTTGAGTTCGAATTTCGGGAAAATCAGACCAAAATTGCCATACAAAATGGCCGCCGTTTGTACGCGAATACTGTTAAAAAATGGTATATCAAGGTTGTGGACCCTGTAAAGGTCACAATTTTAATTCGATTTTGATGAAACTTGAAATTCATGGTTATAACCCAAAGATCTTGGTTCTTTTCGATATTTGCGCATATCGGATCGTAACTTCCTGAATTATGGCCCCTGGTTATACACAAAATCCCCCTTTCTTTAGCTTGTGGTCCCTCTGGAGGTCACAATTATTATCCAATTTAAAAAAACGTTTGATTATATCACCGTTACACTGTAAGGAAGGGTGAGTTTGAATTTCGGGAAAATCGGACTAAAATTGACAGACAAAATGGCCGCCGTTTGTACGCGAATACTGTTAAAAAAATGATATATCATGGTTGTGGACCCTGTATAGGTCACAATTTTAATTCGATTTTGATGAGGAAGGTTGAGTTTTAATTCCGTGAAAATCGTACCAAAATTGCCGGACGAAATGGTCGCCGTTTGTACGCGAATAGTGTAAAAATATGGTATATCATGGTTGTGGACTCTCTACAGGTCACAATTCTTATCCGATTTTGATGAAAAGTCACATTTCTAGGTTGTGTACCGTCACACAATAATCATTGTCGGTTTCGAATTTTATTAATATCAGACTGGAACTGACCAACTAAATGGCTGCTCCCAATACAGTATGAAATACAGGACTTAAAGATGTAGGAAAAATCACTTTCGGTATTGCTTGTTCTCTGTCCATCTCTCGAAAATGTGGGCGTATCCTGCCTGGCAGTGCCAGCCTATCTTTGTAAATCAGGTAATAATTGTGACATCCAGAGGGACCACAAGCTAATGAATGCTATTTTCCGTACAATCAGCATGAAGTTACAATTCGATATGCGCAAATATGGAATGGAACCATGTATTTCAAGTTTAATCAAAATCGAATTAAAATTGTGACCTCTATAGGGTCCACAACCTTGATATAACATATTTTCACACCATTCGCGTACAAACGGCGGCCATTTTGTCCGTCAATTTTGGTCAAATTGTCACAAAATTCGAACTCAACCTTCATTACCATGTAACGGGGACATAATCAAGCGTTTTTTTGTTTTTTTTAAATCAGTTAATAATTGTGACTTCCAGACAGACCACAAGATAATAAAGGCGATTTTTCGTCCAATCAGAGGTCATACTTCCGAAAATTACAATCCGATATGCGCAAATATCGAAAGGAACCAAGATCTTTAGGTTATAAGCATGTATTTCAAAACCGATTTAAAATTGATATACCATATTTTTTACACTATTCGCGTACAAACAGCGGCCATTGTGTCCGTCAATTTTTATCCGATTTCACGAAATTCGAACTCAACCTAGATTACCCTGTAACGGCGATATTTTCAAACATTTTTTTTAAAATCAGATAATAATTGTGACCTCCAGAGAGACCATAGGCTAATAAAGGCGATTTTTCGTACAATCAGGGACCATAATAATTCAGGAAGTTACAATACGATATGCGTAAATATGTAATGGAACCAAGATCTTCAGGTTATAATCATGTATTTCAAGTTTAATCAAAATAGAATTAAAATTGTGACCTCTGTAGGGTCCACAACTTTGATATAACATATTTTCACACTATTCGCATAGAAACGGCGGCCATTTTGTCCGTCATTACCATGTAACGGTGATATAATCAAACGTTTTTTAAAAAAAATTGATAATAATTTTGACCACCAGAGGGACCACACGCTAAAAAGGGCGATTTTTCGGACATTCAGGGGACATAATTCAGGAAGTTACGTTCCGATGGGCGCAAATATCGAAAGGAATCAAGATCTTTGGGTTATAAACATACATATCAAGTGTCATCAAAATCGGTTCAAAATTGTGACCTCTATAGGGTCCACAAGCTAAAAAAAATGATTTTTCGTACAATCAAGGACCATAATCCATGAAGTTTCGATCCGATACATGCCAATATCGAAAGCAGCCGAGATCTTATAATATGGGGATAAACCTATATTTCAAGAGTCGTCAAAACGGATAAGAATTGTGACCTGTAAAGAGTCCACAAACAAATTGTGGACGTGCGGGCGGACGTATAAAAAGTCACCCCAAATGCTTTGACGTTCCGCTTCACGAGGGGGGTCCGGGGCATGCCGCCCCCCCCCCCCCCTCGGAATATTTTGTATAGTTTAACTTGCAATGGTGCATTCTGGAGATACTTTTGGGTCAAAATTGGACTAGCAGTATACTCAAGTGGTACATCAGTAATAAGGTTTAAAGACCCGTATTAAATTGGCTCGTCAAATCGTGTGGGGCTATTGAATTGTTTAGAGGGGCTGAGGATGTGGCCGGCTGCGAAGACATGAACTAGGGCGGTGAGTCTGGGGTCCTGCCCCAAAATTTTATCTGATTGCATTCCTGTCCCTCACAATTGAAGTGCCTAAGACAGGGTTTTTATGGCTGAATTTTCTCAAACTTCTTTCCTCGACTCCTCCCACCGATATCATCTTGAGGGTAGTAGATAGTGTCTTTTGATTTACGCGGAGAACTCTATGCTGGGCAATACAGCTGTAGCATCAAATTTCTCTTCCTCCCCTGCTCCATATCAAAACCCATAACACTTCTAGTGGTATGCAGCATCGAACCGCCTTTAATTATATATCAGCTATATACATTATATACAAGCAATATTATAATCTACAAACATTACTATCTTACACCATAACATAAATCTATATCTTACACCTTTCCAAATATACAAACATCATTATATACAAACAACATTATATCTACAATCATTACCCTATATCTTACACCATTACTCAGACATAACTCAATGTCTTACAACCTTTCTCCATCACCGACAGCCCCGCCAACCAGAAAAAACCTAAAAATACCCTTTGGGGAAAAATAGGAAATCTGTGTCCGCCTTCACGCAGTAACTGTCTCCGGAGCTATACGCGGACGAGTATAGTTAAATATTTAACAATAAGAAATTACAATTCCATTACAAAACGATTATATATTCTATCTCACAACCTACACTAATCCGATTACTCAGTTGTAAAAACGTCTGTTGCATCTGGCGACTTCGACCTGAATGACTTCGTAAGACTATTTACTTGCAAATAGTACTTCATACCCCTTATATTACTACGCATATGGAGAGAAATTATTTTCCTCCTAATTCGGTTCCCTCAACCGCAGGAAAATATATTTCTCTTCCTCCCCTGCTCCATATCAAAACCCATAACACTTCTAGTGGTATGCAGCATCGAACCGCCTGAATATCAAAGAAAGAACTAGTATCATAAATCACCATTTAAATTAGATTCGCCTTATAGACCCAAACTCAAAGACACGCTAAGACGTTGTTTCAAATCGTCCTTGACATAACCATCTTTGGCATTTTCTGATTTCCATCTCCCATGGCGCTTAAACAAACGATCAGGGATACCCCTATTTGCACACGCTGTGGCACCTCCCGCACGCAAACTATGTAACCCATATTTTGAACAATCTATTATTCCTTGAAACGCTTCTTTAAACAATTCTACTAATCTAGTATAACTAAGTGCTTTGTTAATACCCTTAATACAATATCCCGTTGAACACTTACTCAAAGCCTGAAATAAAAACATATCTTCATCTTTATTTAGCCCAGCCCAATCCAAATAATGCTCTAAATTCTTAACAGGACACAATTTGTTGCCCGTTCGTGCTATTACAACCCATGCACCGTCTCTATAGATATCAGTCTTACTTTTCTCAAGAAAAATAGACAAATGGGTGTCGTCAAAACTTAAATCCGAAGTAGATATATTTAATAATTCGGCACTTCTAAGAAAGCCACTGTACGCCAACAAACAAGCACAAATTATTCTTTGTTTATAAGCACATCTGTTAACAAACGTTTTATCATACATACATTCTAAATGTTCTGCGGTAACAGGAAGCTTTTTATTTACAGGTTTCGCTAAACGTCGTTTTCCAGCCTGTAACACATTAATCACCAATTGAGAATTTGTAGGACAAGCCAAATTAGCTAACGAATGAACCCACTTCAAACTGTAGAAAGCATGAATCACCGGACTTATACTGTTCTTTTCTTGTATCAGAGATGTTAAATATAACGCAACATGTAAAGGATTAGCAGGTAACACATTCCCTTGCACATTATTACATCGAAACCATTTCTTCCAGGCTAAATAACCCCGATAATATTTCACAGTTGTAGATTTCGCCTTAACTTCGGTTAATAACTCGGGTAATACATTCACAGATGATGATAAACTTACTGGTAACTCGTCTAACTCTGTCCCATAAGCAGTTCTAAAAATATTTAGAAGACAACATTAAAAAATAGTTATAACATGATAATAACGATATACAAATTACCATATTATTATATATGATTGACATTAAAATTACATTATAGACCACACCGATAAACAAAAATCTCTCAGTTATACTACAAACATCACATCATTTAATCAATCATTAGTTATCTCAACTAATCCGAAGTCACCTCGACTTATCACCAGCCTTCTCAAGCTCAAATTGCCGTAGCTAACTACGGCAATCAATTCTTAATGCCAACATCCTAAACGTTAAATCTTTCGTGCCAAATATACTCTCATAATGCAACGAGGACTTATAAAACTCCTTTCCACGTGGTAAATCAACCCAATCTTTAATAACAGATATAAACTTGTAACCATTCGGACAAATCAACGGCCAAAAACTTGCTGACTTCCATAACGGAATAATTACTGTGCCATAAGCTTTACATTCAACCACATATTTCATGACACGTGATATCAGACACACAGGTGGTACAATAAAACAGTTTCTACCCTGCCATGATAAAGAAAAGGCATCTATTCCTGAAGAATTTGGACTCCAATATCTGGAATAAAATACATCACACTTATGATTATGTTCTGATGCAAATATATCAATTTCGTATGGTCCCCATATATTACTAATATATTTAAAAATTCCATCTCCAACTGCCCAATCATCATAATCAACAATTCTGCTTAAACAATCTGCTCTAACATTCCCAGCTCTAGGTATCCATTCTATCTCTAGAATAATTCCATTTTCTAAACAAATGCTAAATATCTCAAATGCAATACATTGCAATTCTGCCTTCATACTACCTTTCTGAACAATAGAAATCACACTCTGATTATCTGAAAACCATTTCAACCTTTTATTTTTTAAAATATGTACTATAGATTTAAGAATACAACGAACAGCTTCAAGTTCTCTCCAAGTAGAACTCTTGATCGCTTCCTCAGCACTCCAAAAACCATGAACAACATCACGATAGGCTTGTACACAATACCCCCCATACCCTTCATTACTAGCATCTGAATACACTATTCGTTCACAGCCAGGCTGAAAATTTAAAACTTTAGAATTAATTTTACTTATATTTTCCTTCCAAAAAAATAACTGTTGAATACTCTGTTCAGAAATACGTACTTTAGAATCCCAACTAAACCCATTTAAAATATCAATAGACAATGATCGTGTCATGATTTGGGAAATACTTCCGACAACAATAGACATAGATATAATCTGGCCGACAACACTCGCTACCTTTTTCACAGCTACTGCCTTATTCGATATACAATCACGCTGAATTTGAACTATAGATCGTAAGACTTTATCTAATCGTCTCTGTGGAATTCTCAAATTTGCATTTTCAGAATTTATCACCACTCCTAACCATATTAACTCTTGTACAGGCTCCCAAGTTGACTTCTCATTTTTAGGAACAAACCCACTAGCTAAAAGATCTTTCTTAACATCTTGACTAAGCTTATGTGCCATATTATAATCATCATGAACACCAAAACCATCATCGATGTACATAACAATATATTTACCTTCACTTCTCCATTTTTTGACCAAAACTCTGCATAATTTAGTAAATAAAAAAGGTGCTGTACTTAGACCAAATGGTAGCACCAAGAACTTATAATAGGTTGCGACTCCATTCGTGACCCATGAAAAACCTAGAAACTGTGTGTGTGCATCACAAATCTCGACATGATGATAAGCAGCATGTATATCATACTTGAACATCCAGGATTTTTCCTTTACATATAACAATGCTGTACGAATATCCTCATATTTAACCGTCTGCTTACCGACAAATTTATTAACTTCTCTCAAATCTAAAATTAACCTTTTCTTACCACTACTCTGAATAGATACTGAGAGCGGATTAACAACTCTTGGAGGAACTTGACATCTACTCACCAAGCCCCTTACCTCTAAATCTTTAATAGAACCTTCTACAAATTCTGAATTATCTAAAGCAGATCTATTATTTCTTAAAAACTTAGAATCTGGAACATCATTAAAAGGAATCTTGTAACCATTTTCAATAACATCTAATATATACGAATTACAGTTAATTTCTTTCCAGAATTTTACATTTTTGCGTAATCGACCTTTAACTAAAATGTTAGCTTGACCTTCCTCATATTCGAAATAATCATGCGTGAACCTCTCTACGGCCGACTGATCTACATTACAATCATTAAAATCATAAAAATACTCATCTTTTATACAGGTTGAAATCTCGTCACTATGTTGATTTAACGGTTGTTGTGTTGTTGTAAGAGTTGGTGTGGGGACAATCTCTTCTGTAATGACTGAACTCTCCACAGTTGTAGCAGGAACCTCTGTTTTGTTGGGGACGAAATGAATAGTTCCTGCCCCCGCCACTGCTTGCAGGAACACAGGAAACCAAATTAGACGAACTTGCTGTCACCGAACTGCCATTACTATCATATAATCTTCTTCTCTTAGAAACGGAAGATCTACCTTTAGACTCCTTCCTTTTCTTCAATGCTCTCTGTTCAGCTCTGATAATTCTCTTTTCATCTTCAGAATCACTGGCCAAGGGATTAGATACATACTGGTTGACAGTCTCCCAGCCACCTGCCGATGAATCTGCTATTTTAATCAATTTATTTCTTTCAGTTAGTTTGGTCATAACATCATCTATTAAGCCATCTAAACCCTCTCTGTCATCATTATGAACTGCATGTCTTATATGTTGGATCTTATCTCCCAGTTCTACGTTGAAACCAAACTGAATCTTATTGCCTTTAAATTTCCAATCATGATCTTGATCTGTCTTGATCTTCTTCACGTCAGATGAAAACTTCTGCACAGTCCCATGTAATTCTGCTCGTAACAAATCGAACTTCTTTTCTGTTTCAATTCTCTGATGTTTTACTTCATTCAAAATGTCAGCTAAAGATACAGCAGACTGAATGTTTTCGTGTTGATCCATTATGTTGTCGTAGATAAACACCTATCTGTCGGACGTACACGTAGTGAAAACAAATCAGTGTTAAGTTGTAAAAACGTCTGTTGCATCTGGCGACTTCGACCTGAATGACTTCGTAAGACTATTTACTTGCAAATAGTACTTCATACCCCTTATATTACTACGCATATGGAGAGAAATTATTTTCCTCCTAATTCGGTTCCCTCAACCGCAGGAAAATATATTTCAAGTGAACTATAGGTATTCTATTATTCTATTCATAGAATTACTGTAAGGGCTGCACAATAGGCACCGTATGTTAGACACAATAGTAACCTACATTTGAACTGGCGCCTGGTAGGCGAACAAATAAACCAGGGCCTCTTTTAAATCCGTAACTCGGGTATGAAAGGCAGTTCCCTGGAAACTGCCGATGAATTATGCAGCCTCTGGTACCATCGATAGCTGGAGCTAATTTTGAACTATTTCTTCTTCATATAGCCGGGCCCGTATCTACAGGGGGGCGCGGGGGGGGGGGGGGGGGGCATGGCCCCCCCGCGTGAAATTCTCGCCCCCCCCCCCCCGCTCAGAAATTGCTAACAATCATTAAAGTATACACAGTTCCTTATATTAACCTAAAAAAGCTAAATTTTAATTGTTTGAATACTTATTTTAAAATGCTTATTAGACACCTAGGTAACTACATAGCATGATGATTACAGCAGTATGTTAGAATGACCTTTCCGAAAATTTCCTCAAAATGTTCGCCCCCCTACCGAAAGGTTATGCCCCCCAGCTTAATGGTGTCTAGATACGGGCCTGCCTATAGCGTAATGAGGTAGGCAACCCTTCCTAATAACTCGTGCAGTTTGTAGTTCTCAGTGCAAATGGCAACACTGGACACGAGTAGGATGCTAGGCCGGTAGGTCTACGCGAGACGAGAGGAGCCGTAAGCACACGTTTTCAGTGACAATGGAGACCTTTGGCAAGTGGCATTTTCCCTAGTCTCGGTCACCCAGAACCCCATAGTCTTCAACGCACGGAGGGTCTGAGTCGGTTCTCAATTATTGACGAAAATTACTGGATAATCTACCACATAAAAAACAAACATTTGGTTACGCATGGGCAATGGAACCTTTTGGCTAAAGTCTCGGTAAGTGCTATAGATCTTACGAAGCCGGGCCGATTTTGCTAGATTCTATAAAGCGTGGTCGAAATATATCCCACAATTAACTTGACACATCTATTATTAGAAACAAAATAGAGACGAGGAATAAGCATGGATCGCGATGAAGAATTAAGAAGATTGTGAGAAGCCATACGTCTGATTCATGACGAGAGAAAATTACCATTTCAATTGAAACCTTGACAAGCGAGCTGTTTTGATAGATTCAGTACGTGGTAACTTAAAAGACTGGATAATCCAGACAATGACCTATTTTCCGTCAAATTTTGAGGACCCATCCAGACTAATATTCGTAGAATATTTGTATGGATGATAGAGACTACATTTTCCCTATCCGTATCAGTATCGTATAAGTGACACGTTGCGTCAGAGTAGTTTTATAGAGTTTTGGCAGATTCTTGCGTCGCGTTCGTATGCGTCACTGAGCTGAGCTTAGTTCTGTACAGCATGATGGCAGTTATCTACCAAAATCACTATCAGTACTAGTCAAGTGCCTTGCCTACAATTTCTCGGAGTGCGTGAAGTCACTCGGCAGTCGCTGAGCTATTTTTTTTTTTGGGGGGGGGGGGCTTAGCGCGGTTCGCGCTGTACCATAAGACCTGTCATTGAGGAGGTGATGATGACAGGCAGGCCTCGGGTCGCCTACCACTTTGAACACTCCTAAAATATTTGGGGGCGGGAAGGGTGGCTAATTCGATTTTTTTTTAGGGGAGGGGGCTTAACCACACCATAGCCACTCACCTCGTGGCTGGCACGGTTCGCGTTGCATCATTGTTGTCGGCGAATTATTGGATGGGGTGGGGCTAATTCAATTTTTTTTTTGGGGTGGGGGGGCTGAGCTTTCCCATAGCCACCCACCCCGTTGCTACGGGCGCGGTTCGCGCTGTACCATAAGACCTGTCATTGAGTTAAACATGCGTGATTTAGTTTCTCCGGTTGCACTTGACAAGGAGTACGATCGCCTGTCCACCCTCGTGGGTTTTCTCCGCCCCAAACCCGCCGTTATAGACCCCCTTGCGCAAGCGTTTTATTGAAATAAAATCGATTCATATGTTAGTCCCGAAATGACCTACTCTCTTTCGATTGAGTGGACGTTAAACCCTCTTTCATTTATTTTGCTAGTTGACAAGGATAGCTGTTTAGTCATTCAGATGGGACGAAAAACGAGGTCCCATATACACATGGGCGTGCACATAAAAGATCACTTGGAATTCGATATAAGAGTAGGCCGTAACGCGGCTGACCGGGAAACATTTTCCCCCACAGCACACTTTATGGCGTCTGCCCGTCTTCATTAGCCAGTTATGAAGTAGAACAGTTGGACGTTAAACCCATTTCATTCCATTTTCTTTCGCTGGTTTGTTTTATATAGTGACTCCTTGATTCGGGGTTCATTCTACTGCGTGGTTCTGTTTACTTCGTGGCTCAAAAAGTAACGACGAATCGACTGACATGCGTGACGATAATTTATCACCCAATAACACATTTGACAGTAGATATCGCTTGTGTGATAAATTACATAATCTACATGAATTTGATTGGTCAATCAAGATGGAACTACTTTCTTTTATTTTTAAAGAAACCACTTATTTAAAATAAAAAGTAACTTTTTTTTGGTTAAAAAGAAACTTTTTATTTGATTGACCTTGAAAGAAATACTGGGTCAATATATAGGACTTTGCAAAAGCTAAACTGCTGTCAAAAAACTGATGTATCACTACACTGTAATGTAATCACATTCAGTAAAAGTGAAATCTATACCAAAGAATTATATTTATTTATTTGTGCATGTAAGAAAGGATTGGGTGATAAATAGAATCTCCAACTCGTGTTTTTTGATATCAAAAAATATCAACACTCGTTGATCAATTAAAAAAAAACGAGGCTCTGTGGTTCATTTTACTGCGTGGTTTTGTTTACTTCGTGGCTCAAGCAGTAAAGACGGGTCGACTGACATTCGTAACGATAATATATATCTGAGTATAGAATTAAATATTAATAAAGTATTCATTGTATTTGCATTTATTCTAATTTGTACATCATATTTTAAAAAAAAAACAATGACTACAAGGCAGGATCCACCTACATTTTCCAGGAGATGGATAAAGAACAAGCTAAAAACAAATGCGACTTTTTGTACAATCAGGGACCATAATACAGAAAGTAATAGTCTGAAATGCGCAAATATCAAAAGGGGGCTGAGATCTTTGCGATATAAAGATATGATTCAGATAAAAATTGTAGGGCCATAATTAAGGAAGTTACGGAGCCAAGATATTTGGCATATAAACATCCATTTCCAGTTTCATCAAAATCGGCAGTTTTGGTCAGATTTCCAAGAAATTCTAACTCAACCAAAATTACGGTATAATAGTGAAGGGTTAGCTTTGATATACCAGACGTTTACACTATTTGCGCACGAGAGGCGGAGATTTTGTCCGGCAGTTTTGTTCGGATTTTCACATGCAACAGTGATGTTTTCAAACGTTTCTATTTTAAATCGGAATAAAATTGTGACCTCTATTCAAACGTTTTTGTTTTTTTATAAATCGAAATAAAATTGTGACCGCCATAGGGTCCACAAGCTAAAGATGTGATTTTTCGTACGATATGGGGCCATAATTCAGGAAATTACAGTCCGATATCGACAAAAAAAAAGGAAGTAAGAACTTTGGGTTATAAACTTGCATTTCAAATTTCACCAAAATCAGATAAAAATTGTGACCTCTATTATAGGGTCCACAAGCTAAAAACGGGATTTTTCGTACAATCCGGGTCATACTCCATGAAGTTGCAGTCCAATACATGCTTATATCGAAAGGAATCGAGATCTTAAGGAGATTGACATATATTTCAAGTTTCTTTGAAATCGGATGAAAATTGTGACCTGTTGGCTGTCCACACACAATTGTGGACGGACAGGCGAACAGGGGCGAGGACAATAAACGTCCACGTGTAAATGAGGGCGTATAAAAAATATAATAAATACTACTATTGTTCAAAGGTGAAGGGAAAATGTAGATTATAAGATGAAGTTATTGTTGTAAAATTAGCAATCCATAAATAGGGTTGTTTTTAACAAATACTAGAATAGAAATTATTATAATGGCTACTATATACAACTTACTGAGAATGGTCGAGTTTCAAAATACGAATAAAGGTATTATAAAGAGACAACATGCGACAAAGTAACTATTTTGATTTAAAACATTTCAGTAAAGAGCATTCTTAAGGAGATTAGATTGCAAACAGAAATTTTAGGTAAACTTCAAATGGTCAACAAGATACGCCAGGTTTAAATCATAAGAAAATTAATGGTGTGCGTGAAAAAAAAAAAAAAAATGTTAACAAGTACCAGCATGTTTGGTAAGAGTAGTTTTATTTGAAGACCTTCGACGGACGATTATTAATCTCTATTTCGATAAAGAATAGATCTATCTCTATTCATATTATCAAACTAGAGATTTATTGTAATAATAGATGACTATGTTCAAGTCAGACATGTGAATAGATCTGTCTCTATCCACATAGTTTGACTTGAACATAATCAGTATATTGTAATGTTTGAATTTAGAAAAACAAAAAATTATCGGAAATAAATTATTAATCTCTATTTTAATAAATGAATAGATCTATCTCTATTCATATTATCAAACTAGAGATTTATTGTAATAATATATGACTATGTTCAAGTCAAACATGTAAATAGATCTGTCTCTATCCACATAGTTTGACTTGAACATATTCAGTATATTCTATTGTTTGAAATTAAAATTTATCGGAGATAAGATATAATCTCTATTTTGATAAATGAATAGATATGTCTCTATTCATATTATCAAACTAGAGATTTATTGTAATAATATATGAATATGTTCAAGTTTAACATGTGAATAGATCTGTCTCTATCCACATAGTTTGACTTGAACATATTCAGTATATTCTATTGTTTGAAATTAAAATTTATCGGAAATAAGATATAATCTCTATTTTAATAAATGAATAGATCTGTCTCTATTCATATTATCAAACTAGAGATTTATTGTAATATGAATATGTTCAAGTTTAACATGTGAATAGATCTGTCTCTATCCACATAGTTTGACTTGAACATATTCAGTATATTGTTTGAAATTAAAATTTATCGGAAATAAGATATAATCTCTATTTTAATAAATGAATAGATCTGTCTCTATTCATATTATCAAACTAGAGATTTATTGTAATAATATATGAATATGTTCAAGTTTAACATGTGAATAGATCTGTCTCTATCCAAATAGTTTGACTTGAACATATTCAGTATATTCTATTGTTGAAATTAGAAAAAATTAAAATTTTATCGAAAATAAGATATAATCTCTATTTTAATAAATGAATAGATCTATCTCTATTCATATTATTAAAATAGAGATTTATTGTAATAATATATGAATATGTTCAAGTCAAACATGTAAATAGATCTGTCTCTATCCACATAGTTTGACTTGAACATGATCAGTATATTGTAATGTTTGAAATTAGAAAATCTATACTGATCGGAAAATAATCTCCAGTTGAATAAATGAACAGATCTATCTCTATTCATATTATTCAACCAGAGATTTATTGTAATAATATATGAATATGTTCAAGTCAAACATGTAAATAGGTCTATCTCTATCCACACAGTTTGACTTGAACATAATCAGTATATTTTATAAAGTCATATTGTTTAAAAAAAATTCAAATCGATTAATCCTGACGCTAGTTTACGACCATTTGAAGTTTACATTAGTTTACGACCATTTCAAGTTTACATTAGTTAGTTATTTGGCGTACTGAATGTTATTAATATAAAATTTAACTAGATTTTTGATACTGCCTCTTTAAATGAAGTTAAACAATAACTGCATCTTATAATTTCACATAGAATTTTGATTGTTTAAATAAATAAATAGATAAATAAAAATAAATAAATCAATCCATAAATAAATAGATAAACAAAAAAATTATTCCTCAGTATTCTTGAAGCATATTAACATGTGAAAAATGTTTTTTCTTCTGCTTGTTTGCTCTGCAATATATAAATTAAAGAACAATAAAGCCTTCGTATATTGTTTGGGTTTTTTTTGTGGGGATGGGGGGTGGGTAATATCCAGTTTTTATAAGCTTGATTCTATATTAGTCAATACGCTTATGTATACACGTATTTACAAATATTTATATCAATGGAGTAAGGCGGAGACTACTTTGACGGCGTACAAGTTTCATCAAAACTGTAGAATACTGAGAATCGAATTATGCAATCCATGAAAATTATGTAGGAAAATGAAATAAACGATGGAACACTATTGTAGAGATGTGGAATGAATTATGTGTGGAAATATTTCTACCTGATTGTGGCTTTATTCGTTTCACACGGGTGTGTGAAACGCTTTTCTGTAGACCGATTGCCTGAAATTAAATAACATTGAATTTTGATAGACAATTATGACATGCACGATACTACTTTGCGGTTTTAGATTTTTTAAGTCGGGAGAGACCATTCTGATATTTTTCTATTCAGGTTGTCGGTTACTTTATCAGAAACGATATTTGGGTGATATATATTACCAGGGTAAGACAATATGTTTTTGTTCTGGGGTAAAAGTCGAGATTTAAATTCATTATATAACATGAGATCTTTTTGTCTGATTGAATTCATATTCACAATGCTAAGGTATCGATATTTGTATTTCTCAGTTTTTGATGTTAAGAAATGATTCTGTTTGAATAAATTACGTCACGGATTCTCATAATCGTTTGGGGGTCAATATGTAACAAAAGAAACTTACCATTAAAAACCTGTTAAATAAGCTGACCTTTTGATCTATAAGAAAATAGAGGTAATTTATATATATCGTTTTATTGGCGACGAGAAAACTGTTAGATCTATACTTTGAGTTTACTGGATTCAAAAGTCTTTGAAATAGTAATATTTTGCTGGTTTTATATGATATAAAGGCTTTAAACTTCTGAGCTGTTTTTTTATACATATAAGCTAATAAGTCGTCTTATTTTAAAGGAAGTTTAAACAAACAGCTGAAGTAGTTTCCCCAAACATTTCTAGGTTGGCAAATCATTTGTATTTATATTTGTGAGTGGGAGTGGTTTAGTTTAACAAATGGAACTTTACCAGGTGTAGGTGTTTCTACCCGATCTTCTTTTGCAGCTTCTGTTGATGTTTCTGGATAAAATAGTAAAGTAGCAAATTTGGCGTTTTTTCATGAAAACAAACCATGTTCAAACACTGGGCACAAACATACCAGTCATGAAATGGAGGTTAAGTATCATACTTTACTCAGACTTTACTGCGCCAACCGGACTAATCAAGATGAACATAGACACCTATATATATTACTGATAAAAACTTATCATTAAGTCTGATTTATAATTACATAACAAACACAATTGCATTTAATCACATATAATTGTATAATTAGTATTTAAATATTCTGACAATTAAATGGGTGGCCATCATATTTTAAGTTACATAACCTCCATTGTCAGTATTTCACATGCATAGTTCAAACATCAAAGTACGCTTCACACGAACTGGTGTCAGTCAGGAATAATGATTATGTCAGAAATATCGGATTCTTATCTGCTCATTTTAAACGAAAACCTTTAAGACATGATGTGGTGTAAGTCAGGAATAATGATTATGTCAGAAATATCGGATTCTTATCTTGTCATTTTAAATGTTAGTTTCGTAACCTACAGATTATTTCTGTGTATCATAATTTATTACCCATTTTGGATGATTCGGCATCCATATCTGCATCATTTACTTTTCTTTCTACTTTCTCCTCTTTTTCCCCCTCTTCCATCTCTTCTTTTTTTCCAACCCCTTCTTCACCTTTTGCACCCTTTTCTGTTAATTATTAAAATGTTGTACATGTATACAACTGTCAACATATATATATTAAAAACTAAAATTAATTACCATATAGCGAAAAAATATAACTATATTATCTGTAAAAAGGAGTGAAACTGAATGAAACTGAATGAAACTGAGTATGCTTCACACGAAAACCTTTGACATGATGTGGGGCCAGTCAGGAATAATATATGTCATTTTATAATAATTTATTACCCATTATTTGGGATGATTCTTCATCCACATCTTCTACTTTCTCCGCTTTTTCCTCCTCTTTCTCAGCCTTTTCTGTTAATTCTTAAAATGGTGTATAGAATTATTAACATATGTAAATTAAAAGCTAAAATTAATTACTGTATAGTGAAAAAATATAACTATATTATTTGTAAAAAGAGAGAAAGAAACTGAATTAGCATGGTCACCATTTTGTCTCTAAGACAATGGGATCATCACCACCTCAGATAACCACAGAAAATTGATTTAATGATGTCTATTTTTGTCCATCAGCCTCGATTTCGATTCGCTGCTTGTACGTGACAAGGAGTGGCGTCACCTGCCCAAGCCAAGCGAATCATTGAAATAAAATTAAACCACATGTTAGTCCCACACCCCATCTCTCTTATTATGCCCCGATATTAAAATTTAGACGAATTCTTCAATGCTTACTTCGTGTTACATATTGTCCGAATAAAACTGAAACGAAAACATTAATTTGTTCTTGAAATTATTTTTAGATGTTTTTACGGAAATAAATGAAAGACTACTAGTTACGTAATTAATTCTTTTACCTTTATTTTTAATTGACAATTCGAGTTCTCGAATTCTTGAGTCGAGGAGGTTTTCTGAAATGAAAATACCCCATTTGTATTAAATAAGAATGAATAGAAAGATCAAAACTGTAGAAAATATGAATGAAACTGAACGTAATATGATTACCTTCGCTTATTTTTTCTTGGGGCGTTTCTTCGGGGACAATTTCCGGATGGTCCCCACAACCAGCTTCTAAATCATGAACAACTAACACCATCTATAAATGAGAAAAATAATTTGATTAACGTTATATTACTATATGTTACAATACATAACATGTTTCGGGCCTGATCTTATACGGCTTAATAATCAATGACAGGGCTATAATCATTGCCGTTTTATTCTCAAGGCGGGGGGTTGGGATGGCCTAGTGGTTTAGTGTGCCGCGCTTCGACCTCTAGCTGGCCGGTCACCTCTGGCTTGCGGCTGTGGTTTCGAGCCCTGGTGTGAGCGTATGTGGCATGGAGATAGGGGCGCCTTCTCAACCTCGTGGGTTTCCTCCGGGCACTCCGGTTTCCTCCCACTGCTAAAGACCCCTACGCGCAAGCGAATTATTGAAATAAAATTGAAACCATATGTTAGTCCCGAAATGACCTAGTTTGTGTTGAGTGGACGTTAAACCCCATTTCTCTCTCTCTCTCTTTATTCTCAAGGCGGGGATATATTCATTGACGTTTTATTAACGAAAAGAAACAGGAAAAGAGACCTTATGCCCGTAGACACAAAAATCAAATCAGCCCCCCCCCCCCCCAAATATTTCGCCAAAAATAATGATTTCTTAGGAGTGTTCTTAGCCGGCCACATCGTCAGCCCCTCCAAAACATTCTGTAGCCCCCCCCTCCCCCCAAAAAAACATTCCGTAGCCCCCCCCCCCCCCAACACACACACACACACACAAATTTTATGAGCTGGCTACGGGCCCGCGCTGGAAAGACTCGGGGAATGTTCCCGGTCAAAACAGGGATCCTGAATCGAAATCGGCGTCGCCTGGTTAGTGAACTAGCGCCTTGCTCACTCAGCCACGCCATCGCGTTCAAAGCTAGGCTTGATTGATGATGGGAAATGTAGGCTCCATATCAATCCGCTCATTTTCTAAAGGGTCTAATTTATAAAGAACACACACATGCTTGTGTATGCTTTAAATTGACTATCTTATGATACTAAACTATCAAAACATCTACTCACGTCTACGGGTTTGTGATTTTAATCCAAAATCAGCACTGTTTTAACAAGGCGACGCGCAGATATGCATTGTGACGTCACGGCGCTATAACCCGTTAGCACACAGTCGTTATTTTTGTCAAATTTGAATATTTTTGATTTATGAAAAAAGAAATAAGGCTTTAATAAAAATACATATAATTCAATTTCAGTGTAAAGTCGAATCATTTGGTTAATTTAAACATTGGTTATATGACTTAAAGAATCTTTGTACATGTGTCTATATTACGGTATCCGAAATATAGGACTCATATTTAAGACTTTGTATTTGGAATAGAATTAGGCTTCATCAATTTTCATGATTTTTGGTGGGACAGACATACTGTAAAGGTTTCTTTTAACAGTCATTTTTTTTATAAGAATCAGCACTTGACCTTAAGCATGACACCTTCAAATGTGTCCAGAATTTTTATTTGTGTTTTTTTTTCATATTTATAACTGGGATAGACAAAAACGCTATTTAACACATCAGTAGCCTACAGGTCGCATAATATTCCAGTGAGCTTTTTTTTTATATAGGCCTAAACAGCTCTGTATCTTACCACATACGCACCACTGACATTAAATTATCCATTATACAGATATAATATTGTCATCTCTACCAAAATAAGTGAAAAAATAGGTTGCCAGGCAAAGAAACATACGCCCACGGCAGCTAAATCGTTCGGGCAGTCAACAAGTGTTGTGTAACATAACACATAACTCTTTTTATTAAACAGATGTTTTATTACTGCATCATAACATATTTACATATTGTGGTTGGATCTGGAGATGTCTGACTATAGTTGTTCTCCTTAGGTCTCAGAAAACCCAACTTCTCCAGGGGTCTGAGGGCAGACCCTCATGCTGCTGTGCTTAAATCTTATCTCATCTCCGAGCATACAAGTATGTACAACCTATCAGCTCTTGCATAAAACTATGCCAGATTAAAACTTGCAATGAATCTGTCTATTAAAATGTCAAAAATACGGTAAGAATGAAAAAGTATAAAATACTGACATAGATTCCAATACAATATTAAATTTTAGACCCAAAATGATATTGTGTAACAGTTGTCGCATATTAAGTAATCATTAGAATTTGTTTGTTTTTTTTAAAGTTCTGCCCCATGCTAACGTTTAGTATACGAAACATTTAATATTATGGATTTAGTTGTTCAATTATCGATTTTCACGAAATTCTAACTCAACCATCATTAATGTGTAACGGGGATATAGTCAAACGATTTTTTGATTCGGAATAAAATTGTAACCTCCAGGGTCCACAAGGTAAAAAAAACACGATTTTTCGTACAATCAGGGGCCATAATTCAGGAAGTTATGTTCCAATGTGCCCGAATATCGAAGGGAACCGCGATCTTTGGGTTATAAACTTACATTTCAAATTTCATCAAAATCGGATTAAAATTGTGACCTCTACAGGGTCCATATTTTTTACACTATTCGCGTATTAGCTCCAGCCATTTTGTCCGACAGTTTTGGTCCGATTTTTACGAAATTTAACCTTAACATTCATTACAGTGTAACGGTGATGTAATCAAACGTTTCTAAAATCGGATAATAGTTGTGACCTCCAGAAGGACCGCAAGCTTAAAAGGCGATTTTTAGTACATTCTGTGACCAAAATTCAGGAAGTTACTATTCGATATGCGCAAATATCGAAAAGAACCAAGATCTTTGGATTATAAACACACATTTCAAGTTTTATCAAAATCAGATTAAAATTGTGACCTCTAGAGGGTCTACAACCTTGATATACCATATTTTTTTTAAATATATAGTATTCGCTTAGAAGCGGCAGCCAGTTTGACCATCAGTTTTGGTCCGATATTCACGAAATTCGAACTCACCCTTCATTACGGTAAAACAGTGATATAGTCAAACGTTTTTTTAAATCCGTTTATAATTGTGACCTCCAAAGGAACCACAAGCTAAATAAAAAAAGGCGATTTTTCGTACAATCAGGGGCCATAATTCGGGAAGTTACGATTAAATATGTGCAAATATCGACAGGAACCAAGATCTTTGAGTTATGAATATGCATTTCAAGTTTCATCAAAATCGTATTTAAATTGTGACCTCTACAGTGTCCACATTTTACACCATTCGCATTTTGTTCAGCAAATTTGGTCCGATGTTCGTGAAATTCGGACCGAACATTCATTACAGCGTAACGGTGATATAATCAAACGTTTTTTTTTTATAAATCAGGTAATAATTGTGACCTCCAGACGGAACACAAGATAATAAAGGCAATTTTTCGTACAAACGGCGGCCATTTTGTTTGTCAATTTTGGTCTGATTTTCACGAAATTCAAACTCAACCTAGATTACCTTGTAACGGTGATACAATCAAACGTTTTTGTAAATCAGATAATAATTGTGACATCCAGAGGGACCACAAGCTCTATAGGGTCCACGACCTTGATATAACATATTTTCACACTATTCGCGTACAAACGGCGGCCATTTTGTCCGTCAATTTTGGTCAAATTGTCACAAAATTCGAACTCAACCTTCATTACCATGTAACGGGGACATAATCAAGCGTGATTTTTCGTACAATCAGGGACCATAATCCATGAAGTTTCGATCCGATACATAATAATTGTGACCTCCAGAGAGACCATAAGCTAATAAAGGCGATTTTTCGTACAATCAGGGGCCATAATAATTCAGGAAGTTACAATACGATATGCGTAAATATGTAATTGAACCAAGATCTTTAGGTTATAATCATGTATTTCAAGTTTAATCAAAATAGAATTAAAATTGTGACCTCTGTAGGGTCCACAACTTTGATATAACATATTTTCACACTATTCGCATACAAACGGCGGCCATTTTGTCCGTCATTACCATGTAACGGTGATATAATCAAACGTTTTTTTTTAAATTTGATAATAATTTTGACCACCAGAGGGACCACACGCTAAAAAGGGCGATGGGCGCAAATATCGAAAGAAATCAAGATCTTTGGGTTATAAACATACATATCAAGTGTTATCAAAATCGGTTCAAAATTGTGACCTCTATAGGGTCCACAAGCTAAAAAATGATTTTTCGTACAATCAGGGACCATAATCCATGAAGTTTCGATCCGATACATGCCAATATCAAAAGCAGCCGAGATCTTATGGGGATAAGCCTACATTTCAAGATTCGTTAAAATCGGATAAGAATTGTGACCTGTAAAGAGTCCACAAACAAATTGTGGACGTGCGGACGGACGTATAAAAAGTCACCCCAAAGGCTTTGACGTTCCGCTTCACGAGGGGGGTCCGGGGCATGCCCCCCCCCCCCCCCTCGGAAAATTTTGTACAGTTTAACTTGCAATGGTGCATTCTGGAGATACTTTTATCTGATTGCATTCCTGGGCCCTGTTTCGCGAAATTTTAACTTAAGATAAAATCCAATTTTAGTAGATACTTCAATTTTGATTGGCTAGGCACTAAAATCAATCTAATATTATCCAATCAAATTACTAAAATTGGGATCTTATCTTAGTTAAAATTTCGTGAAATAGGCCCTGTCCCTCACAATTGAAGTGCCTAAGGCAGGGTTTTTATGGCTGAATTTTCTCAAACTTCTTTCTTCGACTCCTCCCACCGATATCATCTTGAGGGTAGTAGATAGTGTCTTTTGATTTACGCGGAGAACTCTATGCTGGGCAATACAGCTGTAGCATCAAATTTCAAGTGAACTATAGGTATTCTATTATTCTATTCATAGAATTACTGTAAGGGATGCACAATAGGCACCGTATGTTAGACACAATAGTAACCTACATTTGAACTGGCGCCTGGTAGGCGAACAAATAAACCAGGGCCTCTTTTAAATCCGTAACTCGGGTATGAAAGGCAGTTCCCTGGAAACTGCCGATGAATTATGCAGCCTCTGGTACCATCGATAGCTGGAGCTAATTTTGAACTATTTCTTCTTCCTATAGCCGGGCCCGTATCTACAGGGGGGCGCGGGGGGGGGGCATGCCCCCCCGCGTGAAATTCTCGCCCCCCCCCCCCCCGCTCAGAAATTGCTAACAATCATTAAAGTATACACAGTTCCTTATATTAACCTAAAAAAGCTAAATTTTAATTGTTTGAATACTTATTTTAAAATGCTTATTAGACACCTAGGTAACTACATAGCATGATGATTACAGCAGTATGTTAGAATGACCTTTCCGAAAATTTCCTCAAAATGTTCGCCCCCCTACCGAAAGGTTATGCCCCTCAGCTTAATGGTGTCTAGATACGGGCCTGCCTACACTCTAAACCCGCGGACGCCTTCGGACGCCTTTACAGAACGCTAAAAATGAAACAGATTTTGAACGCGTCCAACAGGATGAGTATTCAACATTATACGTCTGACATTCAGCACAGAACACATAATGTTCTTAACAAAGTAATACTAAACGTTCAAGTCAGAACAGATTTATACGTCTGCCGTTCAGCACAGAACACATACCGTGTTTACCAAAGTAATACTAAGCGTTCAGATCCGAACACATAATGTTCTGAAACCAAGTAATTGCGTGTTCAAATCCGAACACATTTATACGCCTGCCGCTCAGCAGAGAACACATAATGTTCTGAAATCAAGTAATTGAGTGTTCAAATCCGAACACTGGACGCGTTCCGTAATGAACACAAAAAATGAAACAGATTTTGAACACCTGAACGCGTCCATTTCCGGTTTACTAACACTAAGCGTTCAGTTTCGTTGTACTGGATCAACTGTTATATAAAACCACAATGAACACAAGAAAAATAGTCGACTTCCATACCTTACAAAATATTATCTGAGCAAAAAGAGAAAAATAAACGTATGAATTTAAAGCTTTATTATTTAACAATAACCCCCCCCCCCCTCCAATAGTTCCAAGACAGTTTATTTTATATGTCATAATCCCACTGAAGGCATTTTCCTTTCTTGGTACTTGTAAATGTAGCTGTTCCCCGTTTAATGGAGGACCTCTCAATTTCTGAACTATCATATTCCTGAAATTGGGAAAAAGGAAAGTCTTAATAAAACAAATCCATACATCATCAGCATACATCAGAGTGCCCAGCTCCGTGTAGTTGTCGCATACAGTGAACACTGGCCATTGGTGATATTTTGTGTGGGGTACATTGCAGCAATGGTTTAGATCAAATTAATTATCGACGAAACGCAACTTAGATGAAAATCAATGTGATTCCGATAACACTTCTGTTTAGGGTGGTTGTGGGCAAAGGAAGCCATTGACCACGATCCCCATCCGCGCTGCCAGAGGAGCCCCCGCTATACAAAAATAAAATAAATACTTTTACTTCAGATCTAAAGTATTAATACTGCCGGGACTGGTTACAAAATTAATTTGCACGTTTCAGTATGTCAGTCATGTCAGAGACGTCTGCAGCTGTAAACGAAATTGTATGCAGGCATAGAAAAAAGATGTAGTACAGAAATACTTTACCTGATTATTTAGTTGAAGTGCACCGTATTCAGAAATTGTGTTGTTTCTCTCAACTACTCATCACAAAATTCTTCAATGTTAAGCTTCGTCATGGACGATGATGGAACAGGCTAGATCTAATACTTTGACGCCCCTGCCGCTAAAAATGACCAAATGGATCAATACTAAAGACTCATTACTGACATTAGTGATAACTGTAAACAACGTGTGTTTGTTGAGGGGGGGGGGGTAAAAATATAAAGCTGAAACAGCAAACAGTTTGTGTTCTTCTTCTGAACACGAGGTGTTCTTCTTCTGAACGCGTGGTGTTCTTCTTCTAAACACGTGGTGTTCGAAAAAGAACTAGCGTGGTGTAGGCCTGTAACGAGAAGGGAGCTAATCGCCATCATTATAAGTTATAGCCTACAGCCTTCCCGTTTCTTTAAGGATGTTTTGAAATTGAGCCTCCATCTTCTAACACACGCACACATATCCATTTTCCTGTATTCATAACAATAAAATACATAACTAAAGAAAAATTGCCTTCAGGACTGAGTTACAGAGGCTCTACTCAGTTTGTGAGACGCACAGGCCTAAGAAGACTGAAAGAGAGAGGTAACGGTTGAAATGGTTCACTGTAGATTGAAATACTAACGGAAGAGAATAAACTAAATTTTCTAATGCAAAACTTACCGTTAACCAAGTGTCTTTGCTGAAATTCCCCAATGCACACTGAGTAGCGATTCGGAGATGTATTTAATTTCTTACATCAAAATATGTACAATGGCGTCCTAGGTCGTCTTTTAAAGTGGACACGTGACTCTTAACGCATGCTCATAAGGACATGCTTGTGTGAACGGTGTGACTGTATGCCTGAACGCCAGACGTTGGGGCAAGCAAACGTAACTTTCACACAAACATACCTTTTAACACTGTGTTCCCAAGGCTTAATGACGTATATAAGAAAAAAAAATAATCCTTTATTTTTTTTTTTTTTTTTCTTTTAAATCAAATAAAACTATATCTGTGTTTCTTTATCAAATATTAATACTGCCTACTAGCACTTTTACGTGCAAGTTAACAGTTTTAATAATTTTCTATGAATAGCTTGTTCAAAGAAAATTTGACAGTGAATGGGTGACGGTAGGTGTTCATAAATATACCATCTTAAAAACATCTCAAACGACGTCATGTGTTCTGTTATTAATGTTTAAACCTAAATGTGTTCACAATCGAACATTCTGTGTTACTGATTCACACTGAACACTCGCCGTCATAATTCCATGTCATATAAGGAACGTTTCGTGTTCCCTTTTGAATGGCTGTGTTAAATAATAAACATTATATGGGCAGATTAAAACTTCGTGTGTTTACAATTTAACGCGCTCGGACGCGTCTGGCGTCCACTGGATTTAGAGTGTATAGCGTAATGAGGTAGGCAACCCTTCCTAATAACTCGTGCAGTTTGTAGTTCTCAGTGCAAATGGCAACACTGGACACGAGTAGGATGCTAAGCCGGTAGGTCTACGCGAGACGAGAGGAGCCGCAAGCACACGTTTTCAGTGACAATGGAGACCTTTGGCAAGTGGCATTTTCCCTAGTCTCGGTCACCCAGAACCCCATAGTCTTCAACGCACGGAGGGTCTGAGTCGGTTCTCAATTATTGACGAAAATTACTGGATAATCTACCACATAAAAAACAAACATTTGGTTACGCATGGGCAATGGAACCTTTTGGCTAAAGTCTCGGTAAGTGCTATAGATCTTACGAAGCCGGGCCGATTTTGCTAGATTCTATAAAGCGTGGTCGAAATATATCCCACAATTAACTTGACACATCTATTATTAGAAACAAAATAGAGACGAGGAATAAGCATGGATCGCGATGAAGAATTAAGAAGATTGTGAGAAGCCATACGTCTGATTCATGACGAGAGAAAATTACCATTTCAATTGAAACCTTGACAAGCGAGCTGTTTTGATAGATTCAGTACGTGGTAACTTAAAAGACTGGATAATCCAGACAATGACCTATTTTCCGTCAAATTTTGAGGACCCATCCAGACTAATATTCGTAGAATATTTGTATGGATGATAGAGACTACATTTTCCCTATCCGTATCAGTATCGTAGTGACACGTTGCGTCAGAGTAGTTTTATAGAGTTTTGGCAGATTCTTGCGTCGCGTTCGTATGCGTCACTGAGCTGAGCTTAGTTCTGTACAGCATGATGGCAGTTATCTACCAAAATCACTATCAGTACTAGTCAAGTGCCTTGCCTACAATTTCTCGGAGTGCGTGAAGTCACTCGGCAGTCGCTGGGCTATTTTTTTTTTTGGGGGGGGGGGGGGGCTTAGCGCGGTTCGCGCTGTACCATAAGACCTGTCATTGAGGAGGTGATGATGACAGGCAGGCCTCGGGTCGCCTACCACTTTGAACACTCCTAAAATATTTGGGGGCGGGAAGGGTGGCTAATTCGATTTTTTTTTTAGGGGAGGGGGCTTAACCACACCATAGCCACTCACCTCGTGGCTGGCACGGTTCGCGTTGCATCATTGTTGTCGGCGAATTATTGGATGGGGTGGGGCTAATTCAATTTTTTTTTTGGGGGGGGGGGGCTGAGCTTTCCCATAGCCACCCACCCCGTTGCTACGGGCGCGGTTCGCGCTGTACCATAAGACCTGTCATTGAGTTAAACATGCGTGATTTAGTTTCTCCGGTTGCACTTGACAAGGAGTACGATCGCCTGTCCACCCTCGTGGGTTTTCTCCGCCCCAAACCCGCCGTTATAGACCCCCTTGCGCAAGCGTTTTATTGAAATAAAATCGATTCATATGTTAGTCCCGAAATGACCTACTCTCTTTCGATTGAGTGGACGTTAAACCCTCTTTCATTTATTTTGCTAGTTGACAAGGATAGCTGTTTAGTCATTCAGATGGGACGAAAAACGAGGTCCCATATACACATGGGCGTGCACATAAAAGATCACTTGGAATTCGATATAAGAGTAGGCCGTAACGCGGCTGACCGGGAAACATTTTCCCCCACAGCACACTTTATGGCGTCTGCCCGTCTTCATTAGCCAGTTATGAAGTAGAACAGTTGGACGTTAAACCCATTTCATTCCATTTTCTTTCGCTGGTTTGTTTTATATAGTGACTCCTTGATTCGGGGTTCATTCTACTGCGTGGTTCTGTTTACTTCGTGGCTCAAAAAGTAACGACGAATCGACTGACATGCGTGACGATAATTTATCACCCAATAACACATTTGACAGTAGATATCGCTTGTGTGATAAATTACATAATCTACATGAATTTGATTGGTCAATCAAGATGGAACTACTTTCTTTTATTTTTAAAGAAACCACTTATTTAAAATAAAAAGTAACTTTTTTTTGGTTAAAAAGAAACTTTTTATTTAATTGACCTTGAAAGAAATACTGGGTCAATATATAGGACTTTGCAAAAGCTAAACTGCTGTCAAAAAACTGATGTATCACTACACTGTAATGTAATCACATTCAGTAAAAGTGAAATCTATACCAAAGAATTATATTTATTTATTTGTGCATGTAAGAAAGGATTGGGTGATAAATAGAATCTCCAACTCGTGTTTTTTGATATCAAAAAATATCAACACTCGTTGATCAATTAAAAAAAACCGAGGCTCTGTGGTTCATTTTACTGCGTGGTTCTGTTTACTTCGTGGCTCAAGCAGTAAAGACTGGTCGACTGACATGCGTAACGATAATATATATCTGAGTATAGAATTAAATATTAATAAAATATTCATTGTATTTGCATTTATTCTAATTTGTACATCATATTTTAAAAAAAAACAATGACTACAAGGCAGGATCCACCTACATTTTCCAGGAGATGGATAAAGAACAAGCTAAAAACAAATGCGACTTTTTGTACAATCAGGGACCATAATACAGAAAGTAATAGTCTGAAATGCGCAAATATCAAAAGGGGGCTGAGATCTTTGCGATATAAAGATATGATTCAGATAAAAATTGTAGGGCCATAATTAAGGAAGTTACGATCCGATATTCGCGAATATCTAAAGGAGCCAAGATATTTGGCATATAAACATCCATTTCCAGTTTCATCAAAATCGGCAGTTTTGGTCAGATTTTCAAGAAATTCTAACTCAACCAAAATTACGGTATAATAGTGAAGGGTTAGCTTTGATATACCAGACGTTTACACTATTTGCGCACGAGAGGCGGAGATTTTGTCCGGCAGTTTTGTTCGGATTTTCACATGCAACAGTGATGTTTTCAAACGTTTCTATTTTAAATCGGAATAAAATTGTGACCTCTATTCAAACGTTTTTGTTTTTTTATAAATCGGAATAAAATTGTGACCGCCATAGGGTCCACAAGCTAAAGATGTGATTTTTCGTACGATATGGGGCCATAATTCAGGAAATTACAGTCCGATATCGACAAAAAAAAAAGGAAGTAAGAACTTTGGGTTATAAACTTGCATTTCAAATTTCACCAAAATCAGATAAAAATTGTGACCTCTATTATAGGGTCCACAAGCTAAAAACGGGATTTTTCGTACAATCCGGGTCATACTCCATGAAGTTGCAGTGCAATACATGCTTATATCGAAAGGAATCGAGATCTTAAGGAGATTGACATATATTTCAAGTTTCTTTGAAATCGGATGAAAATTGTGACCTGTTGGCTGTCCACACACAATTGTGGACGGACAGGCGAACAGGGGCGAGGACAATAAACGTCCACGTGTAAATGAGGGCGTATAAAAAATATAATAAATACTACTATTATTAAAAGGTGAAGGGAAAATGTAGATTATAAGATGCAGTTATTGTTGTAAAATTAGCAATCCATAAATAGGGTTGTTTTTAACAAATACTAGAATAGAAATTATTATAATGGCTACTATATACAACTTACTGAGAATGGTCGAGTTTCAAAATACGAATAAAGGTATTATAAAGAGACAACATGCGACAAAGTAACTATTTTGATTTAAAACATTTCAGTAAAGAGCATTCTTAAGGAGATTAGATTGCAAACAGAAATTTTAGGTAAACTTCAAATGGTCAACAAGATACGCCAGGTTTAAATCATAAGAAAATTAATGGTGTGCGTGAAAAAAAAAAAAAAAAAAAAAAAATCCAATAGAATAATAATGTTAACAAGTACCAGCATGTTTGGTAAGAGTAGTTTTATTTGAAGACCTTCGACGGACGATTTCAAAATAAGTTTCTCTAATTAATAATATATATTATTCAACAAGAGATTTATTGTATTAATATATGAATATGTTCAAGTCAAACATGTAAATAGATCTGTCTCTATCCACATAGTTTGACTTGAACATAATCAGTATATTGTAATGTTTGAATTTAGAAAAAAAATAAAATTAATCGGAAATAAATTATTGATCTCTATTTTGATAATGAATAGATCTATCTCTATTCATATTATCAAACTAGAGATTTATTGTAATAATATATGAATATGTTCAAGTTCAACATGTGAATAGATCTGTCTCTATCCACATAGTTTGACTTGAACATATTCAGTATATTCTATTGTTTGAAATTAAAATTTATCGGAAATAAGATATAATCTCTATTTTAATAAATGAATAGATCTGTCTCTATTCATATTATCAAACTAGAGATTTATTGTAATAATATATGAATATGTTCAAGTTTAACATGTGAATAGATCTGTCTCTATCCACATAGTTTGACTTGAACATATTCAGTATATTCTATTGTTTGAAATTAAAATTTATCGGAAATAAGATATAATCTCTATTTTAATAAATGAATAGATCTGTCTCTATCCATGTTATCAAAATAGAGATTAATTGTAATAATATATGAATATGTTCAAGTTTAACATGTGAATAGATCTGTCTCTATCCACATAGTTTGACTTGAACATATTTAGTATATTCTATTGTTTGAAATTAAAATTTATCGGAAATAAGATATAATCTCTATTTTAATAAATGAATAGATCTGTCTCTATTCATATTATCAAACTAGAGATTTATTGTAATAATATATGAATATGTTCAAGTTTAACATGTGAATAGATCTGTCTCTATCCACATAGTTTGACTTGAACATATTCAGTATATTCTATTGTTTGAAATTAAAATTTATCGGAAATAAGATATAATCTCTATTTTAATAAATGAATAGATCTGTCTCTATTCATATTATCAAACTAGAGATTTATTGTAATAATATATGAATATGTTCAAGTCAAACATGTAAATAGATCTGTCTCTATCCACATAGTTTGACTTGAACATGATCAGTATATTGTAATGTTTGAAATTAGAAAATCTATACTGATCGGAAAATAATCTCCAGTTGAATAAATGAACAGATCTATCTCTATTCATATTATTCAACCAGAGATTTATTGTAATAATATATGAATATGTTCAAGTCAAACATGTAAATAGATCTATCTCTATCCACACAGTTTGACTTGAACATAATCAGTATATTTTATAAAGTCATATTGTTTAAAAAAAATTCAAATCGATTAATCCTGACGCTAGTTTACGACCATTTGAAGTTTACATTAGTTTACGACCATTTCAAGTTTACATTAGTTAGTTATTTGGCGTACTGAATGTTATTAATATAAAATTTAACTAGATTTTTGATACTGCCTCTTTAAATGAAGTTAAACAATAACTGCATTTTATAATTTCACATAGAATTTTGATTGTTTAAATAAATAAATAGATAAATAAAAATAAATAAATCAATCCATAAATAAATAGATAAACAAAAAAATTATTCCTCAGTATTCTTGAAGCATATTAACATGTGAAAAATGTTTTTTCTTCTGCTTGTTTGCTCTGCAATATATAAATTAAAGAACAATACATCTGTAAGAACATTTTACATAAAGCCTTCGTATATTGTTTGGTTTTTTTTTGTGGGGATGGGGGGTGGGTAATATCCAGTTTTTATAAGCTTGATTCTATATTAGTCAATACGCTTATGTATACACGTATTTACAAATATTTATATCAATGGATTAAGGCGGAGACTACTTTGACGGCGTACAAGTTTCATCAAAACTGTAGAATACTGAGAATCGAATTATGCAATCCATGAAAATTATGTAGGAAAATGAAATAAACGATGGAACACTATTGTAGAGATGTGGAATGAATTATGTGTGGAAATATTTCTACCTGATTGTGGCTTTATTCGTTTCACACGGGTGTGTGAAACGCTTTTCTGTAGACCGATTGCCTGAAATTAAATAACATTGAATTTTGATAGACAATTCTGACATGCACGATACTACTTTGCGGTTTTAGATTTTTTAAGTCGGGAGAGACCATTCTGATATTTTTCTATTCAGGTTGTCGGTTACTTTATCAGAAACGATATTTGGGGGATATATATTACCAGGGTAAGACAATATGTTTTTGTTCTGGGGTAAAAGTCGAGATTTAAATTCATTATATAACATGAGATCTTTTTGTCTGATTGAATTCATATTCACAATGCTAAGGTATCGATATTTGTATTTCTCAGTTTTTGATGTTAAGAAATGATTCTGTTTGAATAAATTACGTCACGGATTCTCATAATCGTTTGGGGGTCAATATGTAACAAAAGAAACTTACCATTAAAAACCTGTTAAATAAGCTGACCTTTTGATCTATAAGAAAATAGAGGTAATTTATATATATCGTTTTATTGGCGACGAGAAAACTGTTAGATCTATACTTTGAGTTTACTGGATTCAAAAGTCTTTGAAATAGTAATATTTTGCTGGTTTTATATGATATAAAGGCTTTAAACTTCTGAGCTGTTTTTTTATACATATAAGCTAATAAGTCGTCTTATTTTAAAGGAAGTTTAAACAAACAGCTGAAGTAGTTTCCCCAAACATTTCTAGGTTGGCAAATCATTTGTATTTATATTTGTGAGTGGGAGTGGTTTAGTTTAACAAATGGAACTTTACCAGGTGTAGGTGTTTCTACTCGATCTTCTTTTGCAGCTTCTGTTGATGTTTCTGGATAAAATAGTAAAGTAGCAAATTTGGCGTTTTTTCATGAAAACAAACCATGTTCAAACACTGGGCACAAACATACCAGTCATGAAATGGAGGTTAAGTATCATACTTTACTCAGACTTTACTGCGCCAACCGGACTAATCAAGATGAACATAGACACCTATATATATTACTGATAAAAACTTATCATTAAGTCTGATTTATAATTACATAACAAACACAATTGCATTTAATCACATATAATTGTATAATTAGTATTTAAATATTCTGACAATTAAATGGGTGGCCATCATATTTTAAGTTACATAACCTCCATTGTCAGTATTTCACATGCATAGTTCAAACATCAAAGTACGCTTCACACGAACTGGTGTCAGTCAGGAATAATGATTATGTCAGAAATATCGGATTCTTATCTGCTCATTTTAAACGAAAACCTTTAAGACATGATGTGGTGTAAGTCAGGAATAATGATTATGTCAGAAATATCGGATTCTTATCTTGTCATTTTAAATGTTAGTTTCGTAACCTACAGATTATTTCTGTGTATCATAATTTATTACCCAATTTGAATGATTCGGCATCCATATCTGCATCATTTACTTTTCTTTCTACTTTCTCCTCTTTTTCCCCCTCTTCCATCTCTTCTTTTTTTCCAACCCCTTCTTCACCTTTTGCACCCTTTTCTGTTAATTATTAAAATGTTGTACATGTATACAACTGTCAACATATATATATTAAAAACTAAAATTAATTACCATATAGCGAAAAAATATAACTATATTATCTGTAAAAAGGAGTGAAACTGAATGAAACTGAATGAAACTGAGTACGCTTCACACGAAAACCTTTGACATGATGTGGGGCCAGTCAGGAATAATATATGTCATTTTATAATAATTTATTACCCATTATTTGGGATGATTCTTCATCCACATCTTCTACTTTCTCCGCTTTTTCCTCCTCTTTCTCAGCCTTTTCTGTTAATTCTTAAAATGGTGTATAGAATTATTAACATATGTAAATTAAAAGCTAAAATTAATTACTGTATAGTGAAAAAATATAACTATATTATTTGTAAAAAGAGAGAAAGAAACTGAATTAGCATGGTCACCATTTTGTCTCTAAGACAATGGGATCATCACCACCTCAGATAACCACAGAAAATTGATTTAATGATGTCTATTTTTGTCCATCAGCCTCGGTTTCGATTCGCTGCTTGTACGTGACAAGGAGTGGCATCACCTGCCCAAACCAAGCGAATTATTGAAATAAGATTAAACCACATGTTAGTCCCACACCCCATCTCTCTTATTATGCCCCGATATTAAAATTTAGACGAATTCTTCAATGCTTACTTCGTGTTACATATTGTCCGAATAAAACTGAAACGAAAACATTAATTTGTTCTTGAAATTATTTTTAAATGTTTTTACAGAAATAAATGAAAGACTACTAGTTACGTAATTAATTCTTTTACCTTTATTTTTAATTGACAATTCGAGTTCTCGAATTCTTGAGTCGAGGAGGTTTTCTGAAATGAAAATACCCCATTTGTATTAAATAAGAATGAATAGAAAGATCAAAACTGTAGAAAATATGAATGAAACTGAACGTAATATGATTACCTTCGCTTATTTTTTCTTGGGGCGTTTCTTCGGGGACAATTTCCGGATGGTCCCCACAACCAGCTTCTAAATCATGAACAACTAACGCCATCTATAGAAGAGAAAAATAATTTGATTAACGTTATATTACTATATGTTACAATACATAACATGTTTCGGGCCTGATCTTATACGGCTTAATAATCAATGACAGGGCTATAATCATTGCCGTTTTAGTCTCAAGGCAGGGATATATTCATTAACGTTTTATTAACGAAAAGAAACAGGAAAATAAACCTTATGTACACCAATGCCAAGCCGGATCCTCGCTGGACAGTCCCGATGAATGTTCCCGGTCAAAACAGGGATCCGGAATCGAAATCGGCGTCGCCTGTGTAGTGAACTAGCGCCTTGCTCACTCAGTCACGCAATAGCGTGCAAAGGAAATGTAGGCTCCATGTCAATCCGCTCATTTTCTAAAGGGCCTATTTTTTAAAGAACACACACATGATTGTGTATGCTTTAATTGACTATCTTATGACACTAATTTATCAAAATATCTACTCACGTCTTTGGTTTTGTGATTTTAATCTAAAATCAAAAATCAGCACTGTTAACTAGGCGACGCGCAGATATATATATTGTGACGTCACAGCGCTATAACCCGTTTGCGCACAGTCGATTACGTATAATTTGTCAAATTTGATTATTTTTCATTTTTGAGAAAGGAATAAGGCTTTAATAAAAATACATATAATCCAATTTCTGTGTAGAGTCGAATCATTTGGTTAATTTTAACATTTAGTTATATGACTTAAAGAATCGTTGTACACGATATTACAATATCGGAAATGGGGCTCATATTTTAGACTTACTAACTAGTAACTTATATTACTATTTGAAATAGTAGGCCAAACGAAATATAATGTAAATCTGGTTTTCACATGCAAATAATTGACTGTGCCATACGTCATCCACAGAGATTTTCATTTTTTTGTGAATCAAGGGTAATGGCTTTCTGAAGAGCGAAAACTGTCTTTTGTGGACCTACCTTCTAATTCAGTCAATAGGTAGACGCTCAAAAATGAGACATATTAAATTTATTCATTGAATTCGTGAAGATGGGCTTAAATTTAGAACTTGAAATCTTGTATGAAATGAAGTTTTTTTTTTTAAAGAAATCCCACTTCGCAAATAAGGGTAATGGCTTTCCGAAGAGCGAAAATTTTGGTGAGCCTACCTTCTATTCTAATTCAGTCCATAGGTAGGCGCTCAAATATGAGACATATTAAATTTATTCATTGAGTTATTGAAGATGGGCCTAAATTTTACAACTTGAAATCTTGTATGAAATGAAGTTTTTAAAGATATTCCACCTCGCAAATAATAAATAAGGGTAATGTCATTCAAGTATTACCTATGTTCAAATGGACATTACCCCCCCCCCCCCCAAACACACACATAAATGGCTATTTATTGTACAATATAGAAACATAGGTAATAGCCATGTAAACGCTTAAACTTAAATGCAGTCTTTCACACCGTGTGGAAATTTCTGTCAGTTGGTTTCATCAAGAATTCCTGTAATTAACGTAAGGTAACAAAGAATATTATTATTATTATGATAATTTTCTAATTACTGGTCAGACGGACCGACTAGGAACAATGTCTAGTCGTTCGTTTGGGACGAAATCCCGAGGTCCTGGGGTAGGGCCTACGCGTCAAAGTCAAAGGCGCCCGGGCAAAAGTCTCTATGCCATGTGGATATGGGGAAATTCCTTGGACTCGGAATCAGGGGAACTTTTTAGGTCAACAAGCCAAGGGGATCGAATCCCGAACCCCCTGTTGTCATTAGCCAAATTTAATTCACAAAACAAATCTTACCGACCTTTGCATGGAGTAAAACATACTATTATAGCCGCTGCTGCATCTTATTCCGAGCTTTAACAGGTGTATTCATTAAAGAAAGCCTTCTTTCTCCCAGGGGTAGGCCTACAAATTTAGGCGCCTAGGAGTAACACGTGTCAATACAATTGCAAGACAAGATGTCCTCGCCTATCAAAGAGAGATCACTCCACAACTCGAATTAAGAACTTAAATGTAGTTGCCTCCCATTAACTGATTCCACAAGCCACAGCTCACCAATAATTTTGTCAATAATTTGTGATACGCAACTATTTTAGTTCAGGACGATTTTTAAGCAGATCTAAGTTTTTATGAAACAGGGCCCTGATCTATATTTCGTTTCGTACGTTTATACTTTCGATGTCCTCTAACCAGTTGTAGTGGGAGGGTGCGTCACAGGTCATACGAGCGGCTTTTGACGCTATTTGTTAATCAATCAGCGTTGGCGTTTTACAGTGGTTTACCCAAAAACTCGCCATAACAAAGGGTTTCAGTGACTAATTCCTCACATCAACCAGAACTCCTGTCATATAACAACTCTGTCAGATCCTAGTGTTTTGAAGACTTTAAAAAACGAAACGAAATAATGTCTGTGTTTTAATCAGATTGCATATTTATATTTCAGGGTAGCGTTGATTATCGCTGTAATACTGCTCTCACGAATTAGTCAGTCATGCAAACAATTATATAGTTTGTTTTATTAATAGATCATATTACTTGATGTATTTCCAGATTACCGATGAAGGTTGATGATCCGAGTAAAATAGACTATAGATATATGGCGTCAGTTGGTAATGGACATCTAGCAACTCTACTTTACAGTGATACAATATACGTTAATGGCTTATATAATGGTCCTACAGGTAATTTCCACTTTTAAATTACTTGAAAAGTTCAACATTGAACTGTGTAAAACTAACACCGTTGATTTCAATGAATATCCCAAAAAACTGGCAATATAGCTAATATATTTTAGGCAACTTTATAATTCATATATTATACCATGATTAAATGACACTCATGGATGTAAATATTTCACATAGTCGTCTTGAAACAAGTTTTATTTAATTATGTAAATATAGAGATTGAATGCAAAAAAAATTATCACATACTATCAACAAAAGTCTCCCCCTCCCCCCCCCCCAAAAAAAAGGGGGGGGTATGAAATCAGTTGGAAATTATGAAATAAACTACATGTATAGATTTATATATATATTTTTTTAAATAGGTTGGAGTCATCGTGCCAGAATACCCGCTACCCAGGCCTTGTTTCTATCACACCGGGGTATCACTGACAGATTATACTCACTGGATGTTAAAAGAGGTATGTAAAACAGTGATCTTTAAACCCCATTTCTCTTTCTCTCTCTTATTTATGCGTCTATTGTAATCTACCACCAACAAATCTGGAGTGTAGTAGTCCAGTTCAATTATGATTTGCCCCCAGGTGAAGTGGGGTTTTCTGGCCTCGCCATGTGTGCTTTGGAGGAAATTAGTTTTCGCGGTATCTGCACCAAATTTCAACTGTCATTTTTTTTTTAACAAATTGTAATTGGGTGACAAAATGAATGTTTATTTCTATAATGTACGCAGGCTTTTCTTTTTTTTTTCTTTTTTTTTTTTACAGAAAACATTAATTAATTATGTTGAAGTCAAATTGCACTTGAGTTTATCTCCTTTGCGAACTAATTTTGAAAACGGAAAGTCACGGAAATTTTGCCTATACAGGATAACCAGTGATGTTCTTGTGATTTGAGGTAGCCGTTCATTCTGAGGGCGAATGTTAGTCCATATAAATAATCACAAGAAAAGAAGATCTTTTCCTTGGAATCCCGGCTTGAACATATTTCACCAGATGCACCAAGTTGTGTGAATACGGGAAAACGATACGGGAATTAATGCAACTCTAAAAGTCGATTCTTTTGCCACAGAACAGCATTTAAGAGGCAATATTCTTTTGCCGTTTGGTATACATAAGAGTTATGTTTGACTTTACTTTGTCTGTTACAGCTGTTTTTGAGGAGACATTCAATGTTGGTGAAGTTAAGGTAACTCATAGAACCTATGCACATCAGTATTATACTCGATTACTAGTAACAGAGATTATACTATCAACATCATCAGCTCAATCTACACCAGTATCTATACAAGTTAGAAATAACCGCGGTGAGGATAGTAATGATATAGAATTTTCCAATAATGTGGAATATATCAATTCAAATTACAGGTAACTATAATTCAGAATGTTTATTGTAGTTTTATCCGTAACATGGAATGGCGACCTTATGAATTTTAAATAGGACCCCCTGAAATGAAATTCTCTCCAAATTACTCCTTTGTCTGTTAAGAAAAACAAGCAATTTTCACCTCGAGCCTTAAATCATTATCGTAAGTGAATTATTTCAGTGTTTCAATTAAACTCTGCACTAGTGATGTTCATTGCGTATTATATTTGGTAGAAAATGATCAATGGCATGGCGATTTAGATCATCAAACTTACCCATGTGATTTAAACCATTAATACTACATTCAACATACTTATCTGTGTCCATACTCAGAAATAGTTAGAGATGTGGACTAGTTAGAGCAATTTTGTGATTTTTATACACCAACATTCTCAATTTGTTTGTAGACAGTTTGTTTGTAGGTTAATATCCCGAAGATCTCGATTTAGCTCCGAAACATCTCGGTTCCTTTCGATATTGGCATGTATCGGGCCTTGTGGATTATGGCCCCAGATTGTTGGAGAAATCATGTTTTTAGCTTGTGGACTCCCCAGAGGTCACAATTTTAACTTGAGATATATACTATTCAAAAAAAGTAGGGGATATTTGATTTTGGGGGCATAATACTAAAATATGCAAATGACTACGAAAAAAGTCACTATAGAACCTAACAGAAGAAATATTTCCAGTTACATGTGACGCCCAAACGCACCAATAGCTACCGCATGGAATGCAGGTGATGCTTGGGATCATCATGGGGGTCCAACCCAAGATTTGCACGACTCTGACTTTGAATGTTACAGTCATTTTGGCATTGAATTCCAGGGTGGAAATATCAGTTTAATTGTTTTAGGGGCCAGAAAACAAATTTTAATATGCCTCAGCTTACCCAAAATGAAAGATTACGTGCCCTTGGCATGCTACAGATCGGCACAACACAGGCGGTTGTAGCCCGGACGATGAATGTTTCTCAGTCTGTCATAAGCAGGCTATGGTCCAGATACCGTGATGCACAATCTGTACAGGACAGACCACGCTCAGGTCGACCAAGGGCGACAACTCAAGCCCAGGATCGATTTATCCGTACCTTGGCCTTGAGAAATCGTGTCATCACAACAAATCAGATCAGCGCTCGACTTCAAACAGACACTGGTGTGAGAGTGAGTGGCCAGACGATTCGGAATCGACTGCATAGGGGTCACCTTCGCGCCCGACGTCCTCGCGTGATCCTTTGTTTGAGAGATCATCACATTCGGGCAAGAC
Source organism: Patella depressa (assembly GCA_948474765.1). NCBI lineage: Eukaryota > Metazoa > Mollusca > Gastropoda > Patellidae > Patella > Patella depressa. Next base: position 57,177,372 of record OX419719.1, read on the forward strand.
GTCGTTGGTGTAGGGATCGTCAACACTGGGATAATCGACGCTGGAGCAATGTGATGTTTTCAGATGAGTCAAGGTTCACTGTTGATTTTTTGGACAGACGTAGGAGGGCGTGGCGTCGTCGAAACGAGCGCTTCCAAGACGTTAACGTCATCAGACATGATCGATTTGGGGGTGGTTCTGTTATGGTGTGGGGAGGCATCACTGTTGCTGGAAGGACGGCTTTACATGTTGTTGCAGGGCGTGTTACAGGTCAGTACTACCGGGACAACATCTTGGCAGTCCATGTTGTACCGTTCGCACGACGTCATGGCCGCCGTTTCATCTTCCAGGATGACAACGCAAGATGTCACAGGGCCAGGGTCGTTACAGGTTACCTCCAACAACAGAACATCACCACATTACCTTGGCCAGCACTGAGTCCCGACCTCTCCCCCATCGAGCATGTCTGGGACATGCTTGGACAGAGGTTACCTCAACGTCAACAACGTCCTGCCAATGTCCAAGAACTTGCTGCTGCGTTGCAACAGGAATGGGACAATCTGGACCAAAATGACCTTAGACGTCTCATTAGGAGTATGCCACGTCGGATCAATGCTTGTTTGGCAAACAGAGGAGGATTTACCCGTTACTGACTTTGTTGTGATGCTGTGGTAACTTTGCTGTTTGACCCCGAGTATCATTTTACCCTTATAATGGTCAGTCTGTGCCTTACTTAGTCTAACGATCATTTGGAATAAATCGATGAATGTGAACTTCATTTCATTTTGTCATTTGTTTCTTCGCCAGTTTCATTAGGTGACTTTAATAACACTTAAAAATCAAATATCCCCTACTTTTTTTGGATAGTATATGTTAACAACCAAAGGATCTCGATTCCTTTCGATCTTGGTGAATAGCGGAATGTACATCCTGGATTATGGTGCCTGATTGTAAGACAAATCGCTTTTTTAGCTTGTTCTCTCTCTTCATTTCTTGCAAAATATGGGCGAATCTTGCATGGCAACCGCTTCTTAGCTTGTAAATCCTATAGATGTCACAAGTTGAATATAACGTACATATCATGGTTTCAATCGATAATGACGCATATCCGACCCTAATATCGCCCTTTATTGTTCGAAAAATCGCCTTTTCACCCGGTTTACAGGACAACTCTTGAAATATGGGCGAATATTGCCTGGCAATCGCTTGTAATTATGAATATTTTTTTTTTCAGACATCAAAAGGGCCAAACCAAAATATCTGAATTATCAGATGGAAAAACACAACCCGTTTATATTTATTATACAGTTATACCACAGGTTATCACATTATCTGCCATGACAACCCACAACAAATATACCTTTGTTACTTCAATAGACCTTGAAGACTGGACCTCAAAGAACACTTTCGATGAAGCTCTGAGAATCCTTGATGTGCATCCCGATAATTTGTATAATAAGCATATATCAGAATGGCACATAAAATGGTTTAACGGTCGTATTGATGTCGATGGTAACACAGAATTGTCTAAATACATATATAGTTGTTTCTATTATTTGATGAGTTTTCTCCCGTCTCAAAATGTTTTCTTACCTAATCGAAAATTCTCAGGATTAAGCCCAGGTGGTCTTGCTAATGGAGCAAATTGGACGGATTACCAGGGACATGTCTTTTGGGATATGGAAACTTGGATGTATCCTGGAATTCTGATGTTCCATCCGGAATTAGCACAAGAGATGCTTTCATATCGTACTGATAACATGAAGCCTGCTTATGAAAGAGCTAAAGCAAATGGACAAGACGGTTTACGATATCCCTGGGAAAGCGCGCGTACTGGTGTTGAAGTTACTCCTAATGTTTGTGTAGCGTGTCGTGAAAATCAACAACATGTGACTGGAGATATCGCTCTGGCTGCCAGACAATATGTATCAGCTACTAGAGACATTGACTGGTTACGAGGGAAGAAAGGGTATGTGTTTATCAGAGATATGGCCAAGTATTGGTACACTAGACCCGAATATAATGAAGTAACAAAGAAGTATGATATTAACGGTAAGGAAAGACTTTTACCTTAATATTATTGCGGGCCAATATCCCTTGTATTCGAAAAAATGTTAATGTGTTATATTAAAAGAAAACACAAGATCATTCACTTTACCCAATGTTATTAATCATTAATATTTTTTTTTTTTTATTTATAAAAATTTATTTAGGTGTGATGCCTCCAGACGAACATGCGGAAAGCGTCAATAACTCGGTCTACACAAATGTTGGTGCCAAACTCAGTATTAACTTTGCTCGCTATGCCGCTTGTTTAGCAGGAGAGGACTCCACAGAAGAAGTACCGGATGAGTGGTTGGAACGTGCCAAAATGATAGCTTTACCGTTTGATGAAAGGAAAATGTTCCACCCTGAATACGACGGTTATAGAGAAGACAAAGGTAACTATCTATTTTATGGGCATGGGTATTCTCTTTAATAGTAGTAGCTGTAATATCCACAACCCGGTTATGCATATAACTAGCACCGTGTATACGTTCACAAAAATAGTAGGCTTAGGCTGTATACTAGTATATCAAGGCGTATTACGATTATTTATATTCTTCAGACCCACGAGGTATTAAGCAGGCCGATGTTATTCTGTTGGGGTTTCCTCAAATGTGGCCTGTGGATGATGAAGTCAGACGTAATGATTTGATTCATTATGAGAAAGTAAACAATCCTTTGGGACCAGCAATGACATGGGGCATGTTCTCTATTAATTGGCTAGAGTTGGGCGAGGATGAAAAGGCTGCCGATTTATTCAAAAGGAGTTACTCACTGTACACAAGAGAACCCTTTAAGGTATTTTTATGATTTAAGATAATTATGATTTATTTCATTTATCATTTAATATAATTATGGGGGTGCCGTAATTATGGTTTATGTTATTTATCATTTAAGATACCGTTTCTTTACGTTATTTATCATTTAAGATATTGATCTTTACGTGGTTGTAGGTATTATCATTTAAGGCAATGATGGTTTTAATTTATAATTGTAGTTCAATGTTAAATTTACTCTGTTCAAGGTTGATGTCATATGCAAATTCACGAGATGAATTATTATAAGCCTTTGTCATGTTTTTTGAATTCTTACATCTTTTGATAATGTGTAAACTTACATGAATCTTATTTAAATTATTGATTCAGATTTGGACAGAAGCCCGTGCAGGCATTGGTGCAGTTAATTTTCTAACCGGAATGGGAGGATTCCTACAGACAGTGTTGTTTGGGTATGGCGGTGCTAGACTTCATACCGAAAAATTAACATTTAATCCAAAATTACCGCCCAGTACAGAAGGTCTACGGTTTACTGGGTTGAACTATGTTGATAATAGTCTGGATATAGTCATCAAACCTGATTATCTCACGGTTGTAGCGAGCATGACGTCAGAAGAAAACCCGTTGATTCTTACAGTAGATAAATCTGGTGCCAGTCATAAAATCCAAAAGGATAAAGAAATATTGATTCCAAGACAAGCTTTCACACTAAGAAGTTTAACAGTATCTGACTGTCCTTTACCCGAAGGTTAGTTTGTTATAGACATTATTATATTAAACTTACCTTGCATGCAGGTTCACTCCAACATATCGACATTCAAATTCCTCAGAACGACACAACGTTAAGATTTTGTTGTGGTTCAAACTCGCCCGAATCTCATTAATTGATGCTGAAGGGGGTTTGAATTAACATTTTCTGCTAGTTGATTTTGTTAAATATTCGTGGTTTAGGTGGAATATAACAGAGTTAAGAGATTGGCTACAGTGATATTGCACAGCAGATAATTACATATAAACTTGGGGGAAAGACTTGACCAGTTGTTGATCTGTCTGTAATAAAAGATTTCAAACGTTGGAGATGGGCATTGAGACAAGGTATAACAATAAATTAAATTGGGAAATTAATGATGGTCTGCATACTATTGGGTTACCGGGTTTATAGTCCAATTGTCCCATCTACCCGCATATTCCTGTTGCGGCAAATCGAATAAAGTATTACCCCTCTCCACCCTTCCTTTCGGAGATCGTGAGTATATTTGATTGCCTTGTAAATCCCTAGTTTATCGGATGCTAAAAGACACACAATAACTTAGATTGTAATTGTTATAGGGGATTCATGTCCTGATATTATAACTAGAAGAGATTGGCAAGCTGTAGAACCTAGGGATACAGAAATAACTGGTGTTGTTGATAAAGTTATAATACAACAGACCGGCGATGTGGAATGTAATACTCTTGATGCTTGTAAAAAGCGAGTAAAGAAATTGCAGGTTAGTTGCACAATCCTAAAGTACATTTAAATTTGTCAGGGTTGTGAACCCCTCATATCAGAAGAACGCCAACACTAGAATAATTAAAAACTTTAAACTTCTTGAACACAAATGCGTGTGCACGATTTGTATTTCATATTGAAAATAAAGACTTACAACTTACTTTGACCAATAATGTTTTATGTGTAAATCAAGTATTGTTGGATTTCTTTCAAGACCCATGTCATATTGCTTTAATATGCCAATAACTTATTAGTGATCATATTTGGTTTTAGCCTTTTGGTGGACACACATATAAGGAAATTTGAATTAAAGTTAAAAGAAAATAAATGTTTTATTTGTTTCATAATATTGGACACAAAATCTAAAACATTTTCATTAACAAAAATAAACTTCAAAATAATTCAATTCAGATTTATCATAAACATGCGAACTTAATGTTGTGTTGGCTAATAAATGTCTTTAATGTTAGAATAATGTAACTCCTCTTTCTAGCTAACCCACCAAACCAGTGGCGTGAAGGGCCAAGTGCTGGGAGACATAGCCTACAACTTTTTAATCGGATCTGACGGAAGAGTTTATAAAGGTCGAGGCTGGGGATTCGGACCATACCACCCCGATGTCGACGTGAGACTTAGTTCTTTGAGTATGTCATTGCATTTAAACGCAATAAACCGATCTTATTTTCATATTTCTGCCACGGTCTGTGATTGATACACCGTGTGAAATTCTCCCCAATGACATTTTTCAGTTCTGAACCGTATTTGTTAATATCCGTCTGTCAGCTACCGGAATACGGCACTGCGCAGGTGCAAGCAATTTAAACTAAAATCTATTAAATTACACTTTGTTATAATCATCTTCTTGAAACATATAAAATTTCATTTAGATTTTAGTTAAAATCTATGTGAAACAGGCCTAGAAGACTAACTGCACGATTCATTTCAACCAAACAATCCCCTCGTTTACAACCCAGTCCCAGGCGTTAGAAAATGATCTAACCCTCACCACACAACGCCCCCCCCCCACCCCCTGCAAAACTGTTTTGTATTTTGTTTTTTTTTGTTTTGTTTTTTTTTGTCGCTAAACTTTACACCGATTTGGTCGTTTCCTCTTTATTGTTTATTTATAGATGTCATTACTTTAATTTTTCAGGTATAGCTTTTGTAGGAGATTTCACCTGTACTGATATATCAGATGAAGCTAAGATGGCGGCTCAACAACTTATTAAATGTGCACGAGAGAGGTGTGGTTATTTAAATTCTCCCGTTCAGTATGACCTGTTAAAAATAGTTATAGTTTTAGTATAGGCTGCTTTAAACCATACCTGTGTGGGTTATCGCCGATTATTTGCGCTGATTATAATGTTTCAATAATTCTTTCAATATTTGAAAGAAAATAATTGTGTATTAATAATTATTAAGTGTTAAATAACATTGTGGTTGTTAGGTAGGCTATACATTCGTGTATATTTTATTCAAGGAAGAAGATATCCAGGGATTATAAACTAGTATTTGAAAGTCAAATGTTCATGCCTTTATGTAAAAAAGATACCTGTGACGGCGATAAATTGTTTTGTGTGGTGCAATCGTGGTTTCAATGGGTGAGTGTCTAGTAAATATAGATGTTCGAGGATTGAAAAAGGCATTATGATCTGCTTAATTCACACTAAAATTCTACTCAAATTCATTAAAATAGCATTATGCAAGAGCAAAATCTCATTTTTACAGGTCTTTCTTTAAGCCTGAGATGTTATCTAAATAATCAATTAGACATTAATTAACATATTCAGACCATAATAAACTCTTTATGTCAAGACTAGCCTTCGATGTTGGCAGATTAAAATCGTATATGCCGCTTAATGGCGGTTGATAATTAAATCAATCAAGTGGATAATAGAGACTATGCTGTTTATATTAATGATTTGAGTAATGATGACCGAGGCTAAGAATATTTCAAAAGCTTTTTTCTCGGCTAATAGTGAATCAATTTGACTGAAATTTTCAGCAAATTATCTTTACACTATCTAGTTTTTAACTATTGTAGTGAGAACTGCCATCTCTTTATCTTATCTCCCATAATGTAACTTTAAACAATAACACTAAAATAACAATGTTAGATAGACACCTGGCCTTGATTCAGTTGCATTAAAAAGAGACCTATCATAAGTATTTCCCGAATAGATGTCGCTGGATCGTTTGTATCATCTGCAAGGATGCCGTAAATGGGACATTTTCCATGCATCTTACCTATGTTCTGAAATACCGAAGGAAATTTAAAAAGAAACCATGAGACCCAGCTTTCAAAATATTTTATTTTGGGAGGTATTCAGAAGAATATATTATAGAAAATGTAAATGATTTCCATCCCCGATGAGATATTATCTAATATTATTATTATCTCACATGGTTTTGGACAATTTCATCTTTGTCTTTTCTAGAGCAATATTCAGACAGGCGGAGGGTTAAGACAACCAAACTGTAATGGTAAATGTAATACAGATGATATACCCAATTCTAAAATTCTTCCATTGTATGAAGACACAAGTAAAATCGCGACCGTCTTTGCTACTGAAAGGTAAATAAATCTTGTAAATGATTACTGAAAAAGTTATACTGGCTCACGTAAGAATGCTACTTACCCCAAACTAGGTAATATATAAAAAGCAATAAATACGAAATTGAACTTTTAAAACTATTGCCAATGAATGAAATGGAGTTTTAAGACACAATATTGTGCATTAACAGGACTATAGAAAACAGTTTGCTACGAAAGAAATTTTTTCAGGAAATCAGTAGTTCTCCCTACTCTTCAAGGGATTCTTGTAAGTGCACATCAACGAGCACTGGGTCGGATTACAGTGTTCGTCTCATTCGAACGACTAGAAGCATTGTCATTGTCAGCCCCCCCCCCCCCCCCTCCCTTATGCACCACCGACAATTGGGGAAGCAGACTGGGAAATACCGAAGAACTTTCTACGACAAACGCGGGATTAAACACGGGACCCCCTCTTTAGGGAACCAGCGCTTTTGATGATACACCGCTTTGTTCTGTTAAAAGAAATGGCTTTATTTTAATTATTTGTAGATTACCCATGAAACCATCAACTAATGAAATAGACTATAGATTTATGGCATCAGTTGGAAATGGTCACATAGCAACCGTTGTATACAGTGATACTATTTATATGAATGGATTGTATAATGGACCATCCGGTAGGTATATATTAATTAAAGGTTTCAAGATCTCTGCCGATCGGTAAAATGGTTTTGAATTAGGCTATGAACAAGAGATATTCAAATTAGATAGTCATCATATATTAGAAAAAATATTCTGAGTGGTTTTCACGGAGTTTAACAAACGATCGCGAAAGTTAAACTTGATTTTCGATATTGTTTGGTGTAGATGCTGACACCAAGATAGTCAGTCAAACCAATTCTATATTAGTTATACAGTATTTTTTTTGTACAAGAAAGTGAATGTTTGTTATACATTAAATCCGTTGGGTTCTCTTGAGCCTATCACTTATATTTATATTTAAGGTTGGAGTCATCGTGCAAGGATACCATCTATTCTTGGAGTGAGGTTATCATTACCAGAAGTTTCTGATACACAAACCCAGTATGCACTAGATGTAAAAAGAGGTAATGAATGAAATGAGATCTCTTATTTCAAATTTAAACTCGACAATATTCACTTGGTTATAACCCTTGGACGTAGTCAAACTAGACAATATTCACTAGGTTTTTACCCTTGGACGTATTCAAACTAAGTCATACATTGCTTGTGAACAGATAGATTTGAATGACCATATCCACCAATAGCAACCACAACTGATTCCTAAAGGTAGGAAACAACAGATTCCTCTCGCCGATTGCTATATTTGTAACTCAAATCAAATTTTGTGGACTTTACTATTCCACGCTAGCAATGTAAATATTTTGTTTTATTTGATCAGGTGTTTTTGAAGAAATAATCAATTCTTCAGATGTTAGTATTTTAATGAGAACATATGCTCATCAGTATTATACACAGTTAATTATATTAGAGATACATGCTGTTAGAGTTGGTAATGGTGGTAATAATATAGATATATCTCTAAAGAACGACTACGATTCATCTAGTATAGACTTAACCATGGAACCACCGCAACAATACAAACAAAATTACAGGTAAACCAATGATATTACCAAGTCAGACAGGTAATCATCCCACATTTCCAGATGGTGGCATTTCATGCCACTGGGACACACCGGGGTACGTGAGGATTGTACCTGTCATGAGTATGTCAATTTAACAGTTATTTTCGCTAATAGATTTTATCGTCCCCTGTCCTTTGGGAATATCTTCTCTGAGAATGTGTATCAATTTCTTTTATCTGTAATCCTGTAACAAATTTTGTATTCATGGTCACTTGCAGGTGGATATGTCATGTCTTTTGCTTTGATAGAGTGGATACTAAATAAGATCAAACTGTTCTATTCACTGAAATGGGTACCTTATCTTTTAAAATATAATTGATATTTAAATTATAATCTGTACAGGTATATTTCGGCTACAACAAAAGAGACAGAAACCGCAGATACGAGTGTTTCAAGTGTGTTTATATATCAACATATCATACCTTCAAAGCTGACTCTGGCAAGCAACGTAGGTAAGAGCAGTTGGGTATATTTCATGTCCATAGATAATGACGGTCGAAAGGCTGAGGTGGCTTTTAACGAAGGTCTCCGATTGCTCAAACAGCAAACATTTCTTCTGTACTATCAGCACGTGGCCGCATGGAAACAGGCGTGGAACAAAGGTAGAATCGAGGTTGGTAATAACCTTCAACTCTCTAAGTTAATAAACAGTTGCTTTTATTATCTGATAAGCTTCCTTCCAGCAGCAACTACTTTTCTGCCTAAGGAGCAATTCTATGGATTGAGTCCAGGCGGTTTAGCAAATGGTGCCAATTGGACAGATTATCAAGGACATGTATTCTGGGATATGGAAACCTGGATGTATCCAGGGATATTGGCGTTTCGACCAGATTTGGCAAACGATATGCTTTCATACAGAATTTATGGAATGAAACAAGCGGCAAAACGTGCTAAACAAGGGAACTACGAGGGACTGAGGTATCCATGGGAAAGTGCTTTTACTGGTGCAGAACAAACTCCAGATATATGTATTCCTTGTCGAGAAAATCAACAGCATGTAACAGGAGATATTGCTCTAGCCGCAAGACAGTATTTCAGCATGACTCAAGACATGACATGGTTGAAGAATCAAAGTGGTTATGAGTTTATCAGAGATATGGGGAAATTTTGGAAATCCAGACCAACTTGGAATCCTGTAACCCAGCAGTACGATATAAACGGTGCGTACTTTATAGAATGTAAATCATACACTTTCTAGGGCAGTTGATGGCACTGTCAATTCATGTCGAATTTTTATTTGTATATTCATAATACACTTGGCAAACAGAGCATGACGTTGACCCACTAAATAGAAGGCTACATGTTTGAATTTGGTATTGAACAAAAAAGTTGCACGTGGATTTCCATCCCTGTATTTGCTTGTCAATGCTGGTGCAGAACGGAGCGCCTGGCAGGGAAGATTGTCTAGTTGATCTAATGCGACGAAACCAGGGTTCATGTGTATGTCATTGGCAACACGTTAAAGAGCCTATTGGAATTTCAAAGACTGGATGGCCGCACCACACTGAATGTCATATGCTCGTCTTTTTTTACCCGTCGTTGCATACGTCGTATTGATAGCTATTCCTTTTTTGAATGCATTTGGAACTATTATACCAAAACCATTAGATAGGCCGATGCTGTTTCTATATATTTTGTAGGTGTGATGCCACCCGACGAACACGCGGAAAGTGTTAACAACTCTGTATATACCAATGTTGGTGCCAAACTCAGTATATATTATGCTAATTATGTTGCCTGTTTGATGGATAATACGAAAGATGACACAGAATCATGGTTAGCAGTAGCAGATAAAATAGCAGTACCCTTTGATAGTAAAAATAACGTACATCCAGAATATGATGGTTATTATGACGGCAATGGTAGTTATTATTATTCATTATGTAATATTATAAAACTATTAACACAACCAAAATAAGACAGTTAATCAGTTTTGCAAATGGTTCCATTATTTGCGTTTGGGATTTAACTGTGAACACAGGAACATGAGTTTATTGTGTTTGTGGTTCAAAGCCAAAATTGATCTTTATTTAAAATCATATACACAGCAAAATGCAACTGCTCAAAATTCGAAATTGAGATTTTGTGTCTATCAAAATAGGTGACAATCGAAGGGATCTTTGACACTGTGATATCTGTCTTAGTCAACAATTTAATGAATTATGTGCCTGGTATAAGATAATGACCACGAGAACACTAACACCTCATATTTGTAGTTTTTCATTTTCTTCATTTAGATGAGCGTGGTGTAAAACAAGCTGACGTCATTCTCTTGGGGTTTCCCCAAATGTGGCCAATGAGTAAAGACGTTCGTAAAAACGACCTGTTAAAATACGAGATCGTCACTAACCCAATGGGTCCGGCGATGACATGGGGTATGTTTTCTATTGGTTGGTTGGAATTAGGTGAAGAAGAAAAGGCAGCTGATTTATTTAGAATGAGTTATGGCAATTATATCAGAGAGCCATTCAAGGTGAAGCAGTAATATTTTTACTTTATGTGTATTTATTTTATTTAAGATACTTTATGATTATAATTATTGTTTTTGTTTAATATCACCTTAAAGGGCCAATCCCGATAACTTTTTTGGGAATAAAACTGCTTAATTTTGTGTTAAAATCCCTTATATCCCATTACCTAAGGCCGACCAACTAACCCGATATTTGTGATATGCTTGTAAATAACTTAAACCTGACAGTCTTCATCTGGAAATGGAGACCGTTGTATTATACAGTATCTGGATAAAACCAGACTTTTTTCTATAAAAATGATATGTAGGTGAAATTTACCTTTTGTTATCAAGTACAGTACATGGGTCATTCACTGTATAGACCTCTCAAGAAACGGAATCGATTATTAGGGCACCCAATCGAAAAATTGACCCAAAATCTTAAAAGGGTTACGTGTCCGGATAAGCAGTGTTGACGTTAACGTCAAAACGACTCAATATTTTGAGCTGAAACTTTGAGCCAAGGTAAATACACCATGCCTCTATATTTTGGTCCATAAATTTCATAAAGGCTCGGACTTTAATTTTTGAGACTCTGTTCTTATCGGGATTGTCCCTTTAAGGAACTAATCGATATCTTTGAATACTAAAAACGAAATAGTAGCAGTTTCCATACGATAATGGCAGTTTTAAAGATAATTATGCACTTTTCCCTTTGATATTGACATCCTAAGTATAATCTTAGTTTTCTTGTTATAAAAAATCATAATTTCGTGGAAATGCAGTTTGTCGTATTAACAACGGGGTTTTAAAAGTTGACAAGTTAACCACTGTCGTATCAATCGTTACTGATTCAGATTTGGACAGAAGCACGAGCTGGTATTGGAGCTGTTAATTTCCTAACAGGAATGGGAGGATTTCTTCAGTCTGTCATATTTGGCTATGGAGGTTTGAGGATACATCCAGAGTACATAGAATTTAACCCGAGGTTGACCCCCGATACCACCTTCTTACGATTTGTTGATTTTAACTATCTTGGAAATAGTTTAGACATAGAAATACAGACGGGTTTTGTTAGTATTGTTGCTACAGAGATAGATGATGAACACCCTTTGGTTATTTATGTCATTACAACAGGGAATATAGTTTACATTGAGAAGGGTAAGTACATAGTCAAACTCTTAGTCTTACTGAAGAGGTTGTAATTTGTAATTCATAGTTAAATTTCAAACAATATTTGTCGCAGTCGCAAATCTAATTTAACATTTTCCTTCAATTGGGCTGAAAGAAAGCAGTGTCATTGTAATCTATAGTCGAAATCCAAAGGAGTAGTTGAAAATCTAGTTTAATTCTACAACTGAGTGTATTTCAGTTACCTTCTTGACGACAGGTGGATAGCCTGCCTGCTTGAAGCGACCAAATTTAATATATCAATGGTTCTGCACCGTCTAAATTAAAATAAACTTCAAGAACAAATCTGTAATCTGGTTTCAGATAAGGAATTGAGGTTAGCTAGAACACCATTTATTATGGCGTCATCAACGGTGACAGAATGTCCTCTACCAACAGGTCAGTAATGTTGTTACATTTTATCATGTAAGTCCTCAATAAATGTTGTGTAAATTATTGGTATATATCTAACGGTAGATTAATGTTGGTTATGGTATGATTTAACAATTTCGTCCAGATCAGAAGAAATTGATATTAGTAGTCTTGCTTGCTCAGTAATGCATATGACTTGGCTATCTTGCATCATCGGAGAACATTACCGCTGATGTATATTATCTGTGTCGATATCTCTTTAAAGGGCATTTGTTTCTGTGGATGAAATATCACGTCAATTCCATTTAGAACGAACTTTTAATTCGCATGGTCAGAATTATACTGTGAGCATATCATATCATGATGACGCTTCAAATTCTTACATATTTTCATTTTCCAGGATCATCATCATGCGTCACTCCAATATCTAAAAGTGTATGGGGTGGTAAAACTATACCAACAGCTAGTAATCTGGTTACTCCAGTGGGAGATGTTATTATATATCAGACTAACACGTCATCTTGTTATAGCTATCAATCTTGTAACATGGCTATGCAGAGTCTAGAGGTGAATGTTTCATATTATAGCCAACAAACTTTCACAGTACTGTAATATCTGTTCACCATATACTGCACAATCTTCACCAGATGATAGTGAATATATTTGTTATTAACTTATATAAACCACCATTACTCAATAATAATAACCCTTATCTCTAGGCAGTGTTAAGCCAGGTATACATAAGCCATTGATTTTGTTTTGAAAATATTTGCTAATTATAAAATCCATATTTTTTTTTATTTACATAATAATTATTTGATGTAGTAGATGTAGATATAAAAAAGTATCAAATTGAATTAAAGGTCAATGTTAAGCATATTTTATGGTCATTCTTATTTGCAGACATCTCAAATTAAAAATGGTAAGACGCATCTTACTTACAATTTCGTAATTGGTTCAAATTTGAGAGTATACGAAGCTCGAGGGTGGACGAAACCTGGAGATCACTCGGACGATAGAAACAGTCAATCAATAGGTAAGATTATATCGAATTTCCAAATGGTTACCCCTGATTGTGCTTGGTTAAAGGGAAATTACATGAAATAAGTCAAGTCATTACTATTTTCAAGTGTGGCTAGTAGGCGATGATATCCATAATAATATGCACGATGGAATATAATTCTTATCACATATTAGTTATTACATGTACTGAATGTAAAAAACAAATGTTTATGATTTATGGCAAAACGTTTTTTGTTTTTTTTTTGTAGTGATTCAAGATAATGCCGATTATGTTTTATGTTTATATTTATAATATTTGGACGTTATGTCTATTATAGAAAGTATTAAGACACTTTAAAATAACTATTATTGTAGGCATAGCAGTTGTTGGTAACTTTACATATAATCAGCCATCGAAGGCTTTACTTGCAGTGTTAAAACAGCTCATCAAATGTGGCATGGAAAAGTAAGTTCCGTTATTCGATTAATTACGTATATTAAAGGACAATATTGGTGCCAGTTATTTTTTTTACATAGATCTGGTTAAACACGTTCCAAATATAGTTTTAACACAGAGACCATTGCTACGATAAATGCATAATCAAGGTTTTTACAAGGGAAGTGACGAACACAAAAAGAAAACACGAGTTATCCTCGTGTATATAACTGACTGACTGAGTGCTAATAGATACACGGGCGAATTTCAGCTGTCTTTATTTTCACCAAGACGTTACATATTTCGAGTAATATAGCTCTTTCATTACCTATCTAATTATAGCCCACCCCTTTCTCTATGAAAACATATGTATCTATTTACTTGTTATTGATGATTCTGTACACTAAATTTGTTAACTGTAAGCAGCACATCTAAAGATTGGACCCCTCGCTTTCACAGAAACATCAAACACAGATATGACTCCGCGCAAATTAAAATTAGCCTTTAAAAGTATTTTAGTCGTTTTTAATATATATATGTTTGTGGTTGATTTTAATTGATAACACGGATAGTATTAATACACGTGTACGTTATTTTCAGTAAATATATAAGTAAATCATATCAGTTAATATGGGAAAAACAACTGGAGAAATCAGACTGTACTCTTGGTTGTCCTGGTGATCAACTTTATTGTGAACTCAAACAATGGCGACATTGGGTAAGTTGCAGTGGCGGATCCAGGATTTTCAGAAAGAGGGGGCGTGCTGCACCCACATGCGAGTGGCAAGCCCGGAACAGTGATTTTTGAGTGGGAAAAATGCCCACAAGGATTTATTTCATACTAATAATGTAAATTAGGATTTCCTACCAACCTAAACTATTTTGTTCTCCTTTCTCGTGAGAATATATTGAGCTAAAATTTGTTCGCCACCTCAAAAAATAGAGGGGGCGTGCGCCGGGTGCGCCCCCCTCTGGATCCGCGCCTGAGTTGTATTCGGGTGAATTGATAGTAAATTCGTAAAGTAGTTGTTTCAGACTGTTTAGACTGTGGCACTGGCTGATCACTATACACAGTATTCCGTGTTCATTCCCTGTTACTGCCGAGGAAGTTCCTCTGGATTGCCCAACAAGGTTTCCCCATGTCAGTGGTGCATGCACGAAAGATCTATTTCTTAAGGCTACCTCCAGATTTGATCAAAGCTCACAAGATGTTAATAATCGTAAACAGGGCTAGCGCTAAACGCAACACTAACCTTTGAATCCCAACCTAGGACCTGGCCCTAACCCTTGCCCAAACCCTAACCCACAATCTCGTGCCCAAACCTTTCTTTACATCTCAGCGACCTTGACGAAATAGACTTAGCCGTGCATGAATGAGGGACGGTTAAGAAGAAAATGAGGAGACCGTTTTACCTTCCGTTGTACGGATTGCCATATCAACCAAAATTATGCATTATTCATGCTTTAAGGATAGATACACCTGTTCAACATATTGTAGTATACAGTTGTGTGTACATTTTGGCACATATAATAGTAAGTACAACTATAAACTCTACACGGAGGAAAACAGTGTATGATGTGGCTACAAGAGAGACAACGTCGGAGTGGAGATATTGATAGAAATGGGTTAATCGGTTAATGTGGGAAATCGTAAAAAAGTAAAAAGCCCAACGTATCAAGAAAGAGATCTAAACACGTCATCTTACTGACAGTGTCTCGCCATTTTGTCTTTCAGAAACGCGTGGATGGTGATTCCCTACCATATTGTGGTGAATTATCTGTCATACAGTCAACTTCAGCGCCAAGAAAAACACCAGAACCAACATCAACATCATCTACTCTTTACATCAATTATTCATTATTTCTTAGTTTTAGAGTCGTCATATCATATTTTTATGGCTATTAAAAAGGGGGGTCTGTTCCCACGATAATACCCATGAATGTTATAAGAACCAAGGGTTATATTCTCAAAGAAATTCCCCAAGCCAAGACATTACCTTATAACTGGCTGTTCTGTAACATAATATAATTCTTGAAACTTTGACCCTTGTTCACAATTTATTTTCATTCGAATCTGAATCGATTTTTTTTTTATTAATAAATGAATTAAAACGACAAAATATAACAAACCATAATCAATTTATGCCATTTTATCACATTGTAATTTTTTCATAATTTACACATTATTATTTTTACTTTTACATTTTATTTGTATGATTCTTTGAAAAAGAAATATTTACATTACTTACAATTTTTTTTTATAATTTGTTAATCCTATATAAAAAAAATACTTACATTATATTTTTGGTTGTTTTTATATAGTTTTTTTAATCTTATATAAAACAAATGATAAAACACAGTGATTACCTTGTGCTAGTACCACTACTTACATATAGAATCATTATCTTTAATGAGCAGATCCGGTGACCGTTATGAATCTTTTATTCAGTTCCAATAAATCAACCCAATCAGAATGATGAGGATAATTTATATTTATTGCCTACTCACTTCGAACAAGTGTTTAATCTCTCTCACTAACTGTTTATCTGCTGTCGCCATGATCTAAACACACACACACATTTGTGTTTTATTAAGGACATTTTAATGTGTATAATTTGCACTAATATTCATCAGATTTGCTAGTTTCCATCAAAGCTTCATTAAAATCCCTCCCAAACACAAAGCTCCCCGAATCTCCCTTGGGCAGGACCATCTCCGGTGGATCGTAGCCCCTAAGATATCGGGCTTTTCTAGCCGACCTCCATGCACCATCCGTATCACCAACACGATAAAGATTCTTTGATTGGCCTTCTCTCTTACCACCAGTTCTATTTGTCGTCTTATTCGTGCTATCCTCAATAAAACTAACTCGAATCTTCCTGTTTTCACCATTTTGCTCACCTAAATTTAAGGACGGTACGTCTCCTGCACCTGGTTGAATGGGCTTCCTAGATTCTGCTAGCTGCATGTAAGATGGGAGCGACGTTTTGGCGTTTTCTGATGATTTAGAAGATTTTGGTGTAGACGAACCCGGTTGATTAGGTGATTTCGATTTGGAGATTGCAATTCTGGCAGCAACATCGGGAAAAGTCTCGTGAAAACGTTCTTGCCAAATTTCGTCCGGTGTTTTCGATGATCGATCTCGCGTTTGGTTTAAAATAGATTGCATCTGGTTAATGATTTCCGAACCTTTTTCTTCCTTCTTGGGTTTTCTTATAATGTCGTCCATTGAATCAACTCCGTCGGGATGTAGTCTAACCAGATCACTTATATCTATAGAGTGTCTGTGGTCTGCAAAATGGACGCCTTTCGTAGGGCTGGATTTTCCTTTATCCCGGTGAGATTTCACTCTTTGATCGGGAATTTGTAATTTACGTCTTCCGCTACTTTTTCGTGCTGACTTTTCTACAAGAATAAAGAATAAAGTAATTATAAACCGACAAATCACACAGAACGAGGTATACAGTTCTTACAGTATACCAAGAACCACAAAATCTAGGAATATGTTTCTTTTTATGTAAAATAACTGTAGTTATGTTGCTGAAATGATAACGTTTTTTTTTTTTGTTACTTTTGTATATCTAAAATAGCTAAGATTCTCAAACATACAATAAATTACTGTCTATTTGAGAGTTCCCAATTTCAATTACTATAAAGATATAGATCTAAAATAGCTAAGATTCGCAAACATACAATAAATTCTCAATTTCATTTTGTAAGGTGATATGTAATAACTGTTTAGTCCTTAATAGCAACCACCAACTTGAACCTACTGATCGACTCCCTGTGATTCGTGAGCTACAAAATAAACGTACCTGATTACAGTGGTATATTCCTTTAATGTGTGATTAAAGATATACAATACACTGTTTATATTGTATTTGCATAATTGACCAACACAATGTTTACACGTAGAGGAGTGAACTGGATTAACTCGCATCACACCTGGTGGATTATCGCTAATCCTTTTGTATAATTAGACTACGAACGGTTGTCTTATATCACAGAGACAGGGTAATGACGTGGATTATGCTAATATCTCTTTTATATTATCTTAATGTCTTATCGAGATCGTAATCTTACTCCTTTTAAATAAACCGACATGGCGAAATATCCTTCAAGTAGAATGTTAAGTTGAATAATATTCATGTTAAATAACCTCAGGTTAATAATCGATTCCGTGAGGATACAGGGTCAAAGGTTCACTCAATATTCATAGGTTGGACCAGGACAATCCGTTACGTATATTCGAGAGGTATCGCCGACAATTGAATTCGTGACAAACTTAACGTGACCGACGAACTGCAAGAAATGACCAACCTAAATTGTATCTTGCCTGAATGTGTTGCTGTACAAATATATATGAGACCGATGCTCTTGTATAATTCACCCATATGAACTATTATTTGTGATTAATGTTTTCATTCAAATTGATTATTATAACAGTACTGTATATAATTATACAATAAACAAACCCATTATTCTGTAAGCAATAACGCTTATTGATAACTGATTGACAGTTCATATAAAAACCAAACGTCGATACAAAAGTCGCACAGTATATCCTGTCATTTATCAATCACGGTAAATATTGATTACTATAAAAAAAACATCGAAGTAAACAGGTCTTTTAATACTATCATAATTAAAACCGGCTGCTGTGAATCGAAATATAGCAATCAGCATCGGGTATGTCGAACCCTATGTCATTGTTTAATTGAGGTTTGTTTTGCTCATTGTATAAGATAGTGGTGATCTGTTTAACAGAAACGAGCTACCTAAAGGGCAACATAAAACTTTTTTGCATGGGATTTGCTACAATACATGCATAATAACATAGAGCTCAAACACATAAAGTAACAGTGTTGGAAGTAACAATACAATATAGTGACCATGGTCAACTTCCATACTAATAACCAGCGATATTTTTCAATACCCATAGCGGATTCCTTACTACAAGATTATATATTGATTGACGCTTAGGGCAATGTACGGGTAACCGTAAGAAATATTTGCAAATTAGTCAGTCAACAATGGTGCTGTAGGTATAAATATGGGTCAAATTAAATTTTAAAATAGTCTTTTTTCTTATCAAAAGGTTTAAAATTAACTATGTCAGTATAACTTTGATCTTCATTTTCTAATTTTCTAATCTTTTAATAGAAAGTATTCATACACAACACAACTGTGTATAGCCTGGCCGGGATAACTCTATCATATTATATAAGAAAAAGAAAAAACTGAACATTCAGTTCGAATTATCCATTTACCATTCGAACAGAACGGAGAATTGGTTGAAAAAATTCATCTATAAAATCCATTGTATTTTATCTATAATTTTAATTTTTATGGACTGATAAAAATAAAAGACAAAGTATATTATAAAATCTGACAATCGTACCAACCTTCTTTAAGCCTTTCCTGATTCTGTATTTCATACCTCAGATCTTTTAAATCTTTCTGGTGGGTGGTATCACGAACATTCATTTCTTTATCTATCTCCTCTAATTGTCTGTCCAAGACACGTTTAGCCACAGCTTGTCTCAAAATCCAAGACATTTTCCTTCTAATGAACTAGTCGATCTGGATATAGACAGTTCTTCGCAGTACAATAGTCTTCGTTCAAGAGTTTCGCCTTGAATATGATCTAAAGACTGAACTAATGGTCTTTATTTCCCTTCACATTCAATGAAATATATTAACGATTGGCGAGTAGTCAATATCAATTAATACAATTACTAATTTCTATTCAGTATAATTATGTGGTCAATCCCTTGGACGACTTATATTATTATTACACCGCGGTCATATCTACAAAACTTATATAGTGTACAAGTCATTGGCTCGTCGAGTATGAATTATAATCTTTTTTGTAAACGTGTTACTCCGTATCGATTTCAATCAGAAACGATCATATCCTGGAAACAGTCTGTTCTGGAGAAGTTATGACATCTAGAGATCATTAAATATTGAACTTTGGAATAATGAATTTAAAAACAAAAATAATATTACTCGAAATAGATACACATGAATATAACAGGGTTGAACGTCCTGCGTTTCTGCACCTACTGTGCTGATGAAGACAGTCATATGCCATGCATTGTGCCATGGGGGTAATTTTGAGTTACGTCTTACTCTTATTTCGAATTCTAAAAGTTAAAGTTTGCCAATTTAATTAATTTCCTAAAACATCCCTGTTAAAAGAAATGAAAATGGAAATGAGGTTTAACGTCCTACTCTTCTGCTGCAAACTGAGATAATGAAGACGGGCATACGCCGTACAATGTGCTATGAGGGAAATTTTGCCCGGACAGCGGCACTACGGCCTACTCTTATATCGAATTCCAACTGTCAAGGGATCTTTTACGTGCACGCCAATGTGTGCACGGGACGTCGCTTTTTCGTCCGATCCGAACGATAGACAGCTGTGCTTGTCAGGCCCTCCGTCCTGCGTCACTGATAAGTGCGAACCACTCCGGAAAATCTTGATGAACTTTAACGGCAAATGTAGAAATCGAACACCGACTTCCAGGCTAGCGAGACAGCGTCTTACCCACTTAGCCAACGTACCCCCCCCCCCCCCCATGTTAAAAGAGTAAGTAGTTGTCAATACATGAAAGCGAATATGCACCAACTGTGCAATTGATGACGAACATCTGTCATGCAGTGTGCTCTGGGAGAATTTTTGCCCATTTAGAACTCCAACAGTCAAAATTTATGTTACGCTCTCAGAATAAGAGGAGTGTAACATATGTAAATGGAAACTAGAAAGTAAAAATCTCTTTATAGCAAAAACACCACTTCAATATTCAGTTCAGTGTAGAAAGTTTTGCAAATAACTACAAGTTGGTTTTAAATATCTACAGTGGAATAACTACTTTAGTCTTCGACCGATGAGTGTACAAAGATATGTGCAAACATACTGAATAGTTTTCGAGTTGTGATCTGGAAAGAACATGGACACACCAATGTTGATGGGAATATTCTGCTTGGGCCAACACCTATTCAGTCGTTAGCTGACAATTTGCATTTCCACAATAATTTGCTTGGGAACTGAGAGGAAACAAAAAACAAAAAAACAAAAAAAAAAAACACACACACGAGGTCGGATAGACGACCCTATTCATTGCCCCTATGACCAGGATCGAACCCATGCATTACATATGTAACCTAATCCAATATTGAGGTTTATGGTTTGCTCGGTTAGAGTTGGATCATGAAAATGAATATTACAATGCCAAATAAAGAACAGAACAGAAGGCGCCGGTAATAATGTCTTTCAACATAATAATAACGACACAAGCACTTCATTTTTTTTGACCATGATTTAATCAAATACATGTTACTTCTGAGTAATAATTTAGTTTTTAAATCGTGAAGTTGAAAGGCCTATCTGTATTCTTGAATCTTCTCTAGTTTCTGTACATCGTATGTGTACGATTGATACTAGAATTAGAAAAGGAAGAAATAGTGAATGTTAAGGGCCTTACATTTTCGTCAAGATATAGCTAAATTCCAAATAAATGTTTACATTTGTTATCACAATCATATTCATAAATAGAAGAAATAATTAATTTGATCCATACACTGTGTTTAAAATAAATTAATTTTATATTAATTATTATCGTGTACTACTCACTTTGGAAAACCACAAGCACAGTGGTTATCTATGCAGTGCCAGGCATCATCACAAGGGCAGCCATTTTGATCGGCATTTCTAACGCACTCAAGTCGACCGCCGTCGTGGCATGTGGCTGTAATAAAATGTTTGGAGTGGAGATGTCTAGTTGGATATGATTTTAAAAAATAAGACCAAGGCTCTGTTTCTCGAAATCTTAAATAAAATAAAAATTTTAGGAGATACTCTTTTTTTCGATTGGCTAAGCACTAAAATCAATCTAATATTATCCAATAAAATTACTAAACTTTGGACCCCTGAAAAACAAGTCCCCTCGTTTCAGTATGCAAATTAAACGACACAATATAAAGATATGAACTATTTATCTTGTCTGGAAATTTCACTTCAAAATATTCAGCCAAACAGTTTACAGAAACTACGTAACTTTTTGAAGGAGATCATCGATTATTAAGGTGTGGCTATTCAAAACGTTTGTAAAATTTATCAAGAGGTATTTACACCTTCAAAATTAAATTACTCCTGGAAAAATAAGGGAAAATATATTGTAGACAAATTTATCGGACACAAAGGGATTGCTGGTCGAAAAACTCGTCTTGGACAACGGAACGTTTCATTTATTTATTTGAAAACATATCATAGAGTTTCCGATAGTTGCTTTAGACTACAAGCAGGGCCGTACAATAAGGCACCCTCAGAACAACAAGGCGTTCCGAGAAATGACATCAACCCCCTTCCAAAAAAAAAAAATAATAATAATTTGGCAGAATTTCAATTCAATTATAAAATAATACACTAGATTATGATTACACAGTTATGATCTTAAGGCACTGACTGATAAGTCTGTTGGTTTTAAGGGCGCCTACACGCCAATAAGTTCGTTTGCCCTGATCCAAACTTTCATATATATCAATTACGTGATGGTGCCCGACCACTCTTCTGCATCCCCACTTTTAAAATCCTACATACGGCCCTGACTACAAGACATGTATCAAAGAAATATGTATTTTGAAAACAAATATCAATTAGCATCAAGCGATAATTTCAGCTATATGGAAATACAACATACCGCCTTGGTTACTGCAAATTTCAACACACGTACAGACTCCTCTAACGCACACAACATGCGTTCCCCAAGAACAACTTTCTAGTTGACAATCAGAATCTTGCGAGCATGGTTCACACGCAACATTGACTACAAAAGAAAAATGATAGATTGTAAATGTGGGTGTCATTTTGTATTTATTTGATTCTGTACACCTTGTGCATTGAAACGGGAGATCTGGGCATGAAGAGGTTTAATGAATCCGAAATCTAGGACGGATATACTTACTTATTAAGATGACCGCAAATAAAACCAAAAACACAATTCTAACCATGGTTACAGCCTTTAAGGTCTGTGGTAATGAACTTTAGAAAGTATATCATATATGTCTTATCTTATCAGCGCCTACACATAACGTTTTGATGTTCAGATTAGAATATAGAATGGAAGCGAAATAGTACTATGTGTAACAGCCCGTTGAGATCCATTACCTATTTTACCCTCAATTCTGATATAGTAAAACCCCTTTAATTACTGTGGGCTGTGTTTATCACGTGTGTTAGAGGCGATTTAATTGTATCCTATAATGTACAAAATCTCGTTCCGTTATTTTCTTTATTGTCCCGGGGGGGGGGGGGGGGACGTTCCTGTGTTTCTATGTAAAAACAATACGTTTGAAATATATGACTTTTAAAGCGATATGCCTTGCTTCTCTGTAGTACCGGGTTTTATTTTAACCCGGTTTGAACCTAGACGATGTGTGCGATTTATCAGGAGCAACGGATGGTCACAGATCACTAATGTTTTTCCCATTGACGTTAATGTTGATTCTCGTCTCTTAGACTGGCTCTAACTTTTTCCCAAATTTTTGTTGAGTAGAACGCATTCTACCACAGATTTAGCAGCCTGTGGCAACATCTTGCCCAAGAGCACGCATATTAAAAGTTGAGATACACAAGCTGGAAGTAGAGACAAATAAACATGCAATTTTCTGCCCTACATTTCAACGTAACCAACATCTAAACTCTCAATCGCCTCACTATAATGCATATTCACTCAAAACTGACAGAAAATGTATTTTCAACCCCTTTTTGCGATTCTACACCAAAAAGTCAACAAAAATGCATGCAGGGGGGGGGGGGGGGTAGTAAAAATAGGAATATTTGGTGAGCTCTGTCCATATGTACTCATCGTTTACAGGAGATTTGCCATTTTATACACAACACTTTTCCGCTTACATTCTATATCTAAACATGTCATATCGTCATGTGTAGGCGATGATAAGATAAGACAGAAATGAAATACATATGTAAAGATCATAAAATACGATACATTTCTAAAGGACTTTACAGCTGTCAATATGGTTAGAATTGTTATTTTGGCTTTATTTGCGGTTATCTTGATAAGTAAGTATAATATTCAGATGCACCAATTTACTTTATGTCCAAATCCCGCAACGAGTTATAGAAAATAGTACTGAAATTTTACAATCTACCATATTTCTTTTTTAGTCAATGTTGCGTGTGAACCATGCTCTCAAGATTCTGATTGCCATTTAGCAAGTTGTTCTTGGGGATCGCATGTTGTATGTGTTAGAGGAATCTGTACATGTGCTGAATTTTGCAGTAACGAAGATGGTATGTTCTATGTCCCATTACAAAAGATCGTTTAATGCTAATTGATATTTTGAAGCGAAGCTTTCTCACAAGATAAGTTCATATCTTTATATTGTGTCGTTTGATTTGTACATTCAACCGGATTTATTTTTCTTGGTTCCTGTGAATACCACGGCCCTGTCGTTTAAAATCACATCCATCTGGACACCTCCATTACAACTTTTTGTTACAGCTACATGCCAGGGTCGACTTCAGTGCGTTCAAAATGCTCAACAACATGGCTGTCCATGTGACGAAACTTGGCACTGCATAGACAACCACTGTGCTTGTGGTTATCCAAAGTGAGTAGTACACATTAATTAATATGAAATCAATTTGATTTAAACACATTGTATTGATCAAATTATAATAACAAATTTAGCCACAAAACATTCATTATTTCCTCCTTTTCTAATTCTGATACCAAATATAAACATTTATTTGGAATTTAGCTATATTTAGGACGAACATGTAAGACCTATAACATTCATTATTTCTTCCTTTTCTAATTTTAGTATCAATAGTACACATGTCATGTACATAAAATAGAGAAGCAGCTCGTCAACATCGTGATATTTTTAAAGAGAGTTAATGTATGTGATTAAATTTTTACAACACAAATGAATTAAATTTATTTTTTTCATTATAATGCTGAAATATTATATTACCAAACGATTTTCCGGAAAAAACCCACTTCTGCTAATGATTAGATTTGATCCCATAGGAGTACTCGACTATGAGTAGGATCACCAGCACGACCTTGTGATCGCCCGGATAATAATAATTGTTCGCAGGTCTTTATCTCGCCGGAATACAGTTTTATTTAAGTTGGCATAAAGTTCATGTAATATAGGATGATTGTTATTGATTTTTTTATTAAATTTATGTGAACAATGAGCAACCTGAGAAAGTTTAGAAAAAATTGAGACAATGTCCTGACATTTAATGTCATTGCATGGGTCAAATTCTTGTTAACGAGAGAACCAGAAATGTAAGTCAAGGGGATAGAATCTCCACACACCAGTGGTACTACTAACTGGGCAGTTCACGATACATGTGACTATAACCATGAATATGGTAGTGCTAAGATAGTATGAGGCAGAAGAGAATGATATAATAGAATAGATCGCCGTAAAATGTAACTGAAATTTCAATTTTTTGTGACTGGGTATGAAGAGACTTTGACTCCCGAGGGCGCTTACTTGGTCTCATAGGGGTGGGGTGGGGCTAAATCCGCGTCTGGTCTCATGATGGGGGAACGGGGGCGGGTGGGTGATGGTGTAGGACAAGGGGGCTTTAAAAAGGTCAACTTTAGTTGTTAACCTGGGACGATAGACCGAGGTACCGTGTACACATTGGCATGTACGTTATCCATTTAAAATTGGATTTCGAAATAAGAGTAGACCTACGTCGTAGCGCTGATGTTCGGGAAAAATTTCCCTCATAGGACACTGCATGGTGTATGCCCGTCTTCATTAGTCCATTAGGGCGTTAATCGCCATTTTATTTCTGTTCAAACTACCATAATAATATACTGAACGGTTTGCGAGATACACTCCAGAATAATACAGTATTATTTTATATAACGTTCCAACACAGAACTATCAAAGTCTTCAATAAATCTCAGAAGTACCGATAAAATCTGAATCTCAGTCGTTCAATATACACTTTTAATAATACATTATTTGCAGAAAATATTTCCATTCCAACATTACACCATTTTGAGGTAATATTTCATTAAGAAGAAAGAATATATACTTTTAGCGCCAAAGTGGTCTGCTAATAAGGGAAGTAACTCTCGTGATTTTAGAAACGAATGTCAACACGTGTGCTTAACGGTAACGTTAAAAGTGTCAATATGGGTAAGATACGCGTAAAATACCAATTCATTTCATTTATAATGATGATAAGGATGTCCACAAGTAAATTATTGGATGTGACCTCAGGAATTAAACGCTTTATTTCGTCTACGTTTCAGTTGGGATATGATCAAAAACTTCCTGCTGCGTGTAGAAGTAGAAGGCTGTTTGTGTTTAGTTGTTTCAGAAGTTGTCCTGTTATGTTTCAAAAACATGGCGAAGCCACGAAGCCATGACAAATCGGTATAATCTCGCTGCCATGGTTTCGCTTCGCATGACAATGTGAGGTTCGCTACATATTTTTGAACTGCAAGCCTAAACGCTTAAACCCAATGTAAAAATTCGTTAATGAATATTTATGTCCTTTTTCTCCAGAATTATAAACTATGAAGTAATTATTGGAAGATTTGTTGATTCTTCATGTGCATGACAGTTTTGTTGACCACAAATTGGCGATCATGTTTAATTATATTTACAGATTGCTTGCTAACACTTTCAATTTTAGAACAGTTGCAAACTGAATTACTCATAGCCACCACCACCACCACCGGGACCCCACCCCCCAGCTGGTGTAAAAAGGTGGGACGTTAACCCACATTTCATTTCAAACAATGGACCACAAAGATTTATAGTATATTAATTTATTTAAACCATTGGTGAGCAATTGAATTGTAATACAAGTATATGGTATTGGTGTTAAAACTGTCAAATCAAAAGGCACACAAGTGAAGATCTGACCTGTTAACAACTGATATCTATCCCAGTGAATATATTAGTGAACAGGTAAAGTTCAAACACATAAGACCATATTCCAACAAAAGGCAGATTTTGACTAAGTGTGCCGCTTGCCATATAAAGTTTGTATTATTATGCTTAAATACATACATCAATTATTGAATGTCTCGATGGGGTATAGTTTACTGGTCGACTACGCCGAATAAATGCGCACAGAATTAATTGTTTTTCGTGCCACCAAAAAGGTGATTATGGCGAACTAGACTATTTTGAATAAACACAAAAAATCAAAATAAGCAACAAATTAAAAATTAAAATAACAACTATTTTAAGATCTTCCGAAACCTTTTTGTTTTTAAACTCTGGCTCGGACTCTTAATCGGTGGTTGCCTGATCACAACCAAAACACTGTTTATGTGTATCGTCTTGTAACGAGTTAGTTTAACACTGGTTTTAATCACCTTTCCGAAATATGGTCCTGTATTATTTGAACAGCTGCAACGTTAGTTCTTTTAAATCATATCGTAATTATTAGTGGGACAAATCATCAAGCTATCGAGGTAGCCGATGGGTGCAGAATACAAAAGTACAACAATGTGAAAGTGGATATTCATAGATTTCTTTCATATATAGTTCGCTACTCCAATATACACATAAATACAATCTAAAATTTAATATAGCAATATATGCAAGTAGGCTACATTAGAACATTTTATCATAAATAAATCGAACAATGAATCGTCAGACAGGATTAAGGATTAGTTCGGTGTTCAGAATGCAGCAATCTCATTAAAATTTTAACTGTAGGCTATTTCGTTTCGTATAATTTGTGGTTATGATTTCATAAAATCAAACCTGGTAAAATATAAAATACCCTATTGATATAATCCGCAAGACGACGATTTAAAACATTTCTGATTTTAATTAGGACAATATCTGACCAAACCAAGCTGACAAGCAGATGTGAATAATACTCAATATAAATTAAAATGATTTAATACATAATGATGGATGGGAACATAGTTAATCAATCGTCATTAAACAATAATTTTAACTTGAGTTCATATGTACAAGTTTATCAATTTCTTGCAGTTATCTCCCGGTAGGACGTTAAACGTCATTTCATTTCATTTCATGCAGTTATCTCCCATTAAAACACTCAAACAAAACCCCGTTGAGATGAGCTAAAACACCAGCTTGACACTACTTTCAATGTTACATATAAAAGCTTGGGACATTGGATATAAAAACAGAGAAACTAAGTAATTATAAGAGAGTTTTTGTAAATCTTTGGTAGAAAATATAACTGAACTATAACCAGTTTCCTAAGGACCATAGATTAGTCTAGTCCTGGCAATATACGTTAAAGCCAATATACGTTATTCGAGATTTCTTTAATCCTTTGTAAACTATATTAATGTCAGTCCATCCAGTATTAAGACAGGTTTTAAGAATTGTCGACATGCGGCATCCACCTCAGGCGTATATTATGATTTTCGCCATGAGATCTTTGATTGCTTCTTTTAATCTGAATGATATTGAATTTCTAATAATAAATACAGGGTACAGTAAATACAGAGTACATTTTAGAGTGAATTAAGGCTAAAAAAATATATTATCGTCAGAAAAATGCAAATAATAATCAAAGTTTTTATGAGTGGTAGTCTTAAATACGATTTTAATACTAGGCAGACACTCTAAAATTTAATGTGTTGAACATGATGCATAACGTCAAAAATATAGATAACTGTACACGAATATTAGTCGTGTATGTCATAATGTCATGTTTTTAAACTATTCGGGTGATTCCTGCACCAGGCGAGTTAGTAAAATAGTCATATGGATCTAAACGCCATGAGTGTACAGATTAATGTTGACGTCATAGAACACGTTCTAACATTAAGGTTATTTATTGAAGGACTTGAGTTTCTGGGATCTGTTGTGTCACTGGCATCACTGACTGTACCGACATTATCTGAAATTAATAAATTAAAAATCTAACTTATAATCAGCTCATATAAGCACGTTATTAGAAAATGGGCTGGGATCGCGGTGGCTAAGTGGGTAAGACGCTGACTAGCTAGCCTGGAGGTCGGGTTTTCGATCTCTGCCTTGGCCGAGAAAGTTCATCCAGATTTTCCGACGTGGCTACCTTGTCAGTGATGCAGCACGGAGGGCCTGACGGATTCGACGAAAAACCGAGATCCCGTGTACATATTGGTGTGCACGTTGGGGTCCCTTGGCAGTTGAGATTCGATATAAGAGTAGGCTGTAGTGCCGCTGTCCGGGCAAAATGTCCTTCATCGCTCACTGTATTGCGTATAACCGTATTAGCCCAGTTCGGAGCAGAATAGTTGGACGTTAAACCCCATTTCATTTCTGAAAACGGGCTATTTTCAGCGGCGCCCGGATGGGACACCATTAAGTTATGGGCATGCGAAGAATTACATCTCTGATAACTGAATCAGTTGTGTAAGCGAAGATCTTTCAACTTTCGATCCAGTTACATGTGAACGCACATGGATGGGTATCTTTAAACGTTGTGTACTAATTTCTAGTAATTTGTGTGTACTATATATTCTTTGATGGTCTATTTCTTTGATCTACTTAGTGGTCTAGTGGTCCACCAAACCATTATACTTTCCAACAATAAAGATATCTACGTTTAGTAATTCTATAAATATTAAAATATTTATCATTGGAAACTATGACCTTTGTCAATATGCCCTTTTGTGCCTTTGTTCCTTTGTTATTCATGGATTTTGTTTTTCTTATTATATTTAATTAAAATACGCCCAGGGCTATTACGTCCTTCACGGCAGCCATTATTAACCAATTTTAAGAGTGTATTATGAAATTGCTCACCATTTACAACATTTAATCTACGATTTGTTCTACCAGCTTCACAAATTTCTGGATTTCCCCGTCTGGAATGGTAAAGGAAGTTATATAATTTAAAGGGACAATAACACTCTTACTGGCTTGGCAGCTCCAGAAAATAAATAATGACCTTATTCTAAGTACTAAATATATAAGTGTCCTACCTGTTGTGTAAATCACCCGTTACATTCTATTTTATTTGTCCAGAGGGTTCGAAAATGTTTTAAAATCCAAGTCATATTTGTAAAGGTTTACGTTAGGCTTTTCAAATCATAGTTGAATTTTTCCAATTTTTTTTAAATTGGATGTGTTAAGATGAAATTTGTATCATCAATTAATTGGAATATTGTAAAATAGTACAATTTGTTGACCAGAATAAAGATTAGGGCATATTATTCAGTTATACAAGAAGAGTGTTATTGGGGCTTTAAAAGGAATATGGTCTTTATCTAAATAAAACATGTGCAATAAAACATCCTCACAATAAATCCACTTATTACCGAGGATTAAATTTTAAAGTATGCATGTATAATAATTGTGGTCTTCAAACCGTTCATACTTATTAGATATATCCCAGTTAATACATCCTTTGTCAGGTGGAAGTAAAAACTTAAAACCCAATAATGGAGAACCGTTCATGTCATTGATTGTTCGAGAATGGAAATTCAGAATTAAAATTTACCCACCTGGCTGGATCAACAATTTTTAAAACAGATCCTAAATATTTATTAGTTTTAGCTTTTCCTGTCGTTAACATAAACAATTCATCTGTAAAATAAATATAACATAAATTGTGTAATGCATGCCATACAGATGTAAACTTTCCTGCTGTAGATTGTATAATGGGCACGTATATATACAATATCCGGGCAAAATTTCTTCACATCCCGGTTTCATTATACACTGATGGCGCATGCCCATCTTCATTAGCCCGGTTGTTATGCATTGTAAATGTACAAACTTAAAGTTGACAAGTCGAACATAAACTAGTAATTAATTACTTATAATGACAAAATCGACTTTTAAATACAACGGCCCCACCAAATAATTGTTTTAAAGTAAATTATTATATACATGTTTTATGCTGAGGATTTTATCCAAGGAATTTCGTGGTCTTTCAATCATATCTCGAATGTAGTAACAACGGTTTAGAGTGATCGACGTTTCGGTAGCAAAGTGGTGTCAACCATTTTCTTTGATATGTAATGTTTGTCATTTACCTTTTAAACTTGTACCAAAAGAGATGACATACTGCTCATATTGACCAGTTAAACCATTTTTACACACGTCAGATCCACACATAAATAATTCTTTATTCGTCCATTTTCTTGTATTGCTGTCTTCCCGCAATCCAAATAATCGACTACAACATTGAAAATATAACTATGTCAGCTTTTCTGATAATTTATTTAAAAAGATAAGCAGTCGGAGATTTTTTTCTTCAAGCTTAATGCCTATTGATTATCAATTAAATATTAAGTATTTAGATATGCACGGTGTAGGGTTTATACGACTGCATAAAAGTAACCAATTTCAGTGTATGCATCTATCCCAATGGTTGGCAATCAAACGAAATATGCAGTACATAGTGGATTTAGGTTTTATATAGGGTTCATAGACACACAAAGTATTCTTTATTTAAAATATTGGTTTATTGGCAATGAAGGCAACTAAAATAATATCTTACCCGGACATGAAATCGCCATATATATACAGACCATTTAAATTAGGATTTTCACAACCTCTATAAAATTCGCCACCAGTCACCGATTTACCAACAGCATGAGGATAAATATGAATAGGTTCTTCTAAACTACCTGTAATGAATAAGGTTAACGATTCAGAAGTTCTTGTCAATTATATGTTTCATTAAACATAAATCATGCAAGAGCAAAATCTGCCTATTGCAGGTCTTTCTTTAGGACTGAAATGTTATCTAAATTATTAATTAGACATTAATATAATTAGCTTTCGATGCAATCGCTAGCCTGCGACATCCTCTGGATTAGGATCCGATTTGTTGCTCAACTTTCATTTAGGATTTAATCATGAAATGAATAATGAGACTATGTTTTTATAGACTTTGCTTTAGCAATGATGATCGAGTCTAGACTGAAAATTCAATTACCAAATTGGATCAGTTTGACTGAAATTTTCAACAAATCCCTTTACATTATTTGTTTTTTAACTATTATAGTGAGAACTGTCAGTTCTTTATCCAATCTCCTATAATGTTTCATTAAGTTGCCCAACACTGCCAACTATATTATAAACCGTATTATAAACTCTGCTACTGTATAATTGATACAAGGTATAATAACCTACTAAAATATATTTCTTACTAGGAAACAAAAAAGTACAGTGGAAGTTATATAAATTCATGCACAACACAACATCCTACTCAAGAAGCATTCTACCAAACCTGACACCTGACAACATTGAGCTTCAGATAGTTGCTTGAAATAGAATAACACAATTAATTAACCAGTTTTATTCAATAAAATATATCTTAGAATTAGCCTTTCAACACCTCGTCAACACCATAATTAGTTCATATAAGAATTAGATTCAGCTTACCATGTACTAAACAGTCCTGATCACTTCCAAAACATTCAGTTCCTTCCC
Organism: Patella depressa; assembly: GCA_948474765.1. Taxonomy (NCBI): domain Eukaryota; kingdom Metazoa; phylum Mollusca; class Gastropoda; family Patellidae; genus Patella; species Patella depressa. The sequence continues at coordinate 57,209,729 of OX419719.1, forward strand.
AGATATTCCATCCATAATTAGCTCCCCTCTTTAATAAGTCTAATTCTTCAAAACTATCCTGCCCTACGTCACCACAGACCACCCGTCCTTTTCCAGATCCTACAATAATAACACGTACATAAAAATGGAGAGGAACATTCTTTATTGTTGGGGGGGGGGGGGGTAATCAAATTTTAAGTCATTGATTCACTATAATCATAATATCTTGCTTTCTTATTTAACGGTACTTTTTATTTAAATAGTAAGTAATGGGAAAATCCCAGCAACAGCAAGCTACATATGAAAAAGTCTCACAGAAAAGGGCGGTAACCGGTTATTCGGATATACGTTTGAATACGTCCTCATAAACAACTATTAGTTTGGATGCAGCTAGGGCGGGTGTGGCACCAGGCAGGGTAAGCTTACTCTTCCTGACGTGTATTTTGTACACGGTGATCAGTCCATATGCTGATTACACTATTTGGCCTATAACGTTTTTGCGGATTTTGAATTTTGTCTAGTGGTTTGGATTTATCGTACTTGGTTTTCTTTTATTTATACTATTCTATTTTAAATAAATCAAATAAATACCGGTTATTTTATCGCCGACATCTTTACCACATCTCCAGATATTTCTAACACCGTATGCATATATTTCAGGTCGGGCTCCGGCTGTTTGTCTAAATGGGTTATCACGTGGTATTAAATATGGTATATTATCATCTCCTGTATTTACGTCTAGACGTAACACTTTCCCTAATAACACAGATCTGAAATGAAATGAAATTAAATGAAATGGGGCCTACCGTCCTAATTTGTTCTGTAGTCTGCACCCACTGGCATACAGCATGGAGTATGTATGAACGACATACTACTCGGACTTATACCGTATTCCAGTTGTCAAGGGTTGTTTTCACGCGTATGTCAATGTGTACACCAGACCTCGGTTTTTCTTCCCACCCAACGACTATACATCATCTCTTGCCAGGTCCACGAGGAAACCCAGGCGCGGATCCAGAGGGGGGGGGGGGGGGTCCAGGGGATCCGGACCCCCCCCCCCTGCTCAGGCTTGAAATTTTTTTTATGCGATTTTATTGGCGATTTAGACCTGTTATTTTGGAATTTACCTTCCGGAAATACGTCAGAATGAACCAAATTGAATCTAATTTACCAAATTATCGGTTGAGCGCAATTAGTTAAGCAATTATCAAACCTAGACCCCCCCCCCCTGCAAAAAATCCTGGATCCGCACCTGAAACCACGCCTTGAAATCTCGAGGAATTTTCTCGGCCAACACCGCGTGGTTAGCGAGCATGTGACGTGCATGCGACAATATCAAAAAGAACAAAAAATTTTGTGATATAAACATTTTAAATCTCATAAAAATCGGATAAAAATTGTGACCTCTATAGGGTCCACAAGCTAAAAACGCAATTTTTCGTACAATCAGGGACCATAATCCACGAAGTTATGTTCCGATGTGTGCGAATATCGAAAGGAACTGGGGTCATTGGGATATAAACAAATTGTGGCCTTTAGGGGGCCCACAATCCAGGTATTACACAGTCTCTATCATCCAGAAAAATATTCTATGTTGAAGACACGGAGGTTCTGGGTAACCGAGACTAGGTATTACAGTTCACGGAGCGACCATTTCGTCGGACAGTTTCGGTCCGATTCGAACTCAGCCGTCATTACGGTAAAGCGGTGATATCATAACCACCGTTACATTTCTCCAAGTGGTACTATGTTTAAATATTTTAAGTGCTACTCATAAAAGAATTTGTATTTATTTTATGACGTGTCCTAAAAAGCTTGTGAACACGACAGAGATCAGATTTTTTGAAGGCAAACAGGATCGTGTCAAATCTTGTTAACATTAATGTATAATCTGCTGCCTTTTTTCTTTTTTCTTCAGCCATAGCTGCTGTGCGGATGCATTTCCATTCTACATTTTTATATTTAAAAAATACTTAATTACGTTTGTATCAAATTTTCGGTATAATGAATATCAGAGGCTATTACAGAAATACAGCGTTTACTGTAAATCAATAATCACCAATAAACGTTTTTTAATCATTAAAGCAATAAATTGAATTTATCTTCCGTGATAAGTAAAATATACGCTTATCGTTTTATAGAAAAAAATTAACCTGAATGATTTTTGTCTCTCTGGGAATATTATCGTAATAATTTGCTTTAATTAACGACGCGTTAAATAAAGTATGCACACCTGGAACGATAAGGTTATCCAAAAATATCCAGAATTAATTTTAAAGTGATAAGTTATATATCTTTTGGGTTTATTTAATGAACATGGGTGTTATCAGAAATACATTTTCAGATAAGCGCTGTATGGATTTATAAATTAAAGGTCAGCACATAAAAAACAGAAAAAATATATTCTGAACAGATTTTTTTAAAATACAGATCTGACGCCATCCTTTGTTGTTGGCCTACCATTATTTCAAATAATGGTACGGGCAATGCACCCGTTTGACGTATTTCATTGAAATGCGCGTGCTGGATAGTGTCTGTATTTTAAGTTGTGTAATAGTCTCGTGCAAGACATTACGTAATATATAGATATTACCCTCGTACTATCGCACTCCTACAATATCAATAATATCTCGCACTCAGGCATTCAAATACACTTAATGAAGGGCGACTGCGCACAATTAGGTGCATTTTCAGTTTTTGCTGGCATAGTTTATAATGCAAAAATATATCTGAGCTATTTTATTTCAACGTATGGATCGTATTTTATGTTTATTGGATAATTTTTTAAAAAAACCCAGAAATTCCACCCCGCTGATCCACTACGACCAATAAAACGTTTCACGTGAACTTACTTGTTTTGAGCAAAGTCGAATGGATCTTCCCTGTGTCCACCATCCCCGACAAATATATACAGAAACCCATCATCACCAAAAAATAACTGGAAAAAAAATAATTCTACATTAATCTAAAAACTAGATTTGAATATTTTCATATCATGGCAATTTTTTTTCCGGGACAGACAATATGTTCATACTAAACTAGAAACATCAAACAGCTACAGTCCTCAAAAGTCAAAGCATCGCACAGCTTCTGATTCTTTTTTTTTATAAAAATTTCATTAATCTTATCTTCTTTCAACTAGATTTTCAATCAGAACGAGACCCGAGCATAGGCGCACGGGGAAATTTTTGACCTGGGGGGGGGGGGGGCGGTGGTGCCCCAAAAATGTAGCTAAGTTCTTAGTATGTTAGTCGTGGCTTACTGAACACCACACAATAGAGGGTTCGAGTCTTAAGATTTCTATTTAACTGCCTAACTATAGAGACTCTGAATTTAAAATTGCTGTTAAATTGAACACATTCAAGAACACAATATTTTTTTATACAACTTTAACAAAGTACAATTGTGTGCCCAAATTTTCCCAGCATTTGGTGCCCAAAATGGGGGGATGGCGCCCCCAGGCCCCCCCCCCCCCCTCCCCAGCTTGTACGCCTATGGACCCGAGGATAGTTGAAATTCTGTAATGTTTCAAAACATGGACATTGACTTATCATTATCGTGACTATTGGAACTATATGCATTGTGTTAGAAAATGCTCACCTCTCCACCATTATGATTCCAATATGGTTCATATATCTCGATTATGACTCGTTCTGAGAGCGGGTCACCTAAATTTTCATCCAACTCGGACACCACAAACTCACTGATCCGAACTTTGTGATCTCTAGGTATTCCAGTTCTGTTCTCTTCCTCTGGGGATAAATATTCCGAATGATGTAAATGTGTGGAATAATATAAATAAAACTTATTATTTGACAAAAATTCTGGGTGGAAGGCGATTTGAAATAGTCCTCTTTCATCGCCCTCATTTGCTGTAGTTTTGACTTTTTGTGTTATATTAAGAAACGGTTGTGGGAGAATGTCCCTGTCATCCGGGTAACTCACGTATATCAGCCCAATCTGTTCGCCAATAAACATCCGATTGCTGCCATCTGGTGGACTTCTGGCAAAAATTGGATTTCTCAAATCTGTAAAATATTCTTCTAAACACAAACAGCCTTCGCTAGTTATTTGTGTGTTGGAAACGTTCCCCGTTAAAATTGGATTCTGTAAAAGGTCTGGATAACAATAATCTATGTCCGCGTTCTTTACTCTCTCACAAAACGCATTCTTAGACATAGAATTGACGCGATTACCAAGTTCGGCGTCAATAAATGGCACAATTTCTCGACAATTGTCATACAACGTTTCACAATAATTCCTGCACAGACCAGGGAAGGGATTATCGCCCCTTGTGTCTTCCACCCCATAAATATGAGCAGCATAGGGGGAGCAATTTTGGCAAATCAGTTCTTTGAGAATACCTTGACAACGGTTCCAAGTAGAAGACCGAACACGAGATCTTATATTTTCAAATTTGTTTTTAAGGTGTTCATCATCTCTTTTCGTACAACAGCCGAAATCTGAATATTGAGAACAAAACTGGTGAGCTTGACTAGGTAAAAATGGCGATTTGAAATCTAAACATTGAGGATGAGATCTAATAACATGAACTGTGTAGGCGAAAAACAGAATGTGTAAAATGGTTGTGTACATCATGATTATAATATCCGCTAACCAAATGGAGAAATTAAATTAAATTAGATCACAAAGTTATGCGAAGTATCCACAACAGTATCACGATTAAAATTAGATTTAATCACAAAGTAACCACAACAGTTTCACGGTTGCAAATTGAATTTAATCACAAAGTTATGCAAAGTAACCACAACAGTTTTACGGTTGCAAATTAAATTTAATCACAAAGGTATGCGAAGTAACCACAACAGTTTTACGGTTGCAAATTAAATTTAATCACAAAGGTATGCGAGGTAACCACAACAGTATCACGATTTGCAATAATGCTCTATCACAATCCTAAAATATGGCACAATATTAACACGTCATTTATATTGTCGCGTGAGACTTGTAATAAATTCATAGACGATATCCACCTGTTACTCCAAAAACGATCCCCAAACTTGATGACTATTTAACAGACAGCCTTTAGCACAAAATATCTGTTATCGTAATTGAAACCAAGAAATTCGGGGTAACGGGATCTAACCGTTAGCATTTAAGATGATTAAATACTCTACTCTTATTTAGACTAAATACTGTAAATATTTTCTAGAACGAACTGTACCAATATCACTAATAGAAATATAACTTTAAGACCCCACGGTTTCTGGAAATAAGCGGTTTCAGCAATATTGGCGCAAGTAACTACAACAAGGTTTTACTTAAGATATCATTCATAATACTGATCCTGGAATGGAGAATCCTTGACGCAATACTTCTATTTCCTATTTCCACTTAAAGTACCATCACATGAAGTAGCTTCCTATTCCAAATCTGAAAGAAAGAATTGTAATATAATTCGTAGTTAACCATAGTCATCTTTATCGTCTGTATAAAAGAATAGTCCGTTTATCAACACAGACTTATTATAGCACAGACGCATCGGTTCTCTCTTTTCAGATCGGTGTATGCCTACTTGCTAAAGAATGGTATAGGTTACACTTTAGTTTCTTATAAGTAGAGTTGTTATGACTTATGTTTTCTGGTATAGTCATTAACACCATTACACAATCTTAGCACGAGACGGTTTATTCACCGATCTTTATACCACAATTTTGTATAATGTAAAAAAAATACCAATCTATTCTAATGGGGGCATTATCATAGCATGAATAAGTGCATAATTTTTCTTTTACAGCAACTAGACACTTTTTTATATCGCCCAGAAATGTGGTTAGCTGTTTAGACTTGTCTTCAGCCTGTGGAAACAGAAGCCGTATTTCTAGATAATAATTTCTTTGATCTGTAATTGTATGTAAAACAAAGTGAATGTGAAATAAAGAGCGAATGCCAAATGAAGTGAAATAAAACCAAACGAAGCATAATAATATAATATAATAGAGCTAAATTACAGTAGATTGGTGGCAGGGACGGAACTGGCGACACTGGCACTTAAGGAGATTAAAATAAAACTTCTTACTATTGCTTGACTATAAGCACTTGTAGGAAGTGTTATTTAATCCCTTGTGACTGGCGACATAATGTAAGCTTAGTCTATCTAGAACATCTCATAACATAGTTCCAAGTATAAGACATCTATCCTAAATGGGCGGTCTACCAAATCCCAGATGGGATAGCCTGTGTTTATATATGATCCCTAGCAACACTGATAAACCAAATTTGCTACTCTCGTATGATCTGTTTAGTTTTGTTTTGACCTTAATGACCAATTAATATAATTACTACACTCGCTATTAAGATAATAATCATGTCGTATAAAGAGAGCATTTAATTAATACCCGCTGTTATAAATATTGCGGGTAATGGAACATCATTTACTGCTAATTAAACACGAGTATTGATTGGGTGGAAACAGGGTTGAGGCAGGCATACGTCTTGGAGGGTACTGTGGGTAAAATGTGTGTCCGTGGCGCTATATAGGCACCTACTCTTATTTCAAATTTTCGACTATCCTGGGGTATATAACGTGCATTTAGTGGGTTCCGCTGGACCTCCAGTTTTTCGCATCATCCGAACGACCGGATGTTTTCCGCTATGTTGGACTGACAAGGGAGGTATGTCTTGTCCCATCCCATCGACAGGCAGTGCAATGTACCTTGCCATACTCTTAGCCACTGACATACCTGTCTTCGTTGGCCGTGTTGATGCATTACAATAGCACCCCCCCCCCCTCTCTCTCTCCCCCTCTCTCTCTCTCTCATACACAAAATGGGACAAAGTAAATGATAACCAAAATACAAACACAACATACCACAAAACACACACCAAATATCCGTCTTTGAATAAATATCATATACAATAATAAGATCCATGCACTATAATAAACATCCTTAGAGATATCTAGATCATTGAACTTGTCTCAGCCAACCAGTAAAATATATCCTCGTATAGAACAGTAAACTAGGCTACTGTATGACAGTTCTACTTCCAGTATCTAGGTCTCATAGCCTAATACTACACTAAACCTAAAAAAAAACATTACTTTATCGATCAGCGTTATGTAAATTGACAATAACTGATTCCATGCTCAGAAAACACATCAGCTATCTTCTGTGGCTTATTATTATAAACTCGTTACTCAGTCTTTTTGCGAAAATGTATTTAGTGCCTTACTTGGTAAAATCAAATGTTATCCACTTTCCCAGACTTTAATTATAATCTTTTCTCCCGTTCTAATTTAATAACTGGTAATGGCGAGTGGTGTTTCTTTTGATTACTGCATCGTCGATTGTTCTCGATATGCACACACTGATTACCGGCAAGAACCCACGAGCATTTCTTTCGTCAATATCGCCAGAAGTATTGAAATAAGTGACTGTAATGAAATGAAAATGGGGTTTAACGTCCTACTGTTCTGCTCCTAAACTGGGCTAATGAAGACGGACATACACCATGCAGTCTGCTATGACGGAAATTTTGCCCGGGCAGCGACGCCCACGGCCTACCCTTATATCGGATTCCAACTGCCAAGGGATCTGTTACGTGCACTCTAATGTGTACACGGGACCTCGGGGTTTCGTCCCATCCGGACGACTAGACAGCTGTATTTGTCAGGCCCTCCGTACTGCATCACTGACATCGGGGAAACCACAATGGAAAATCTGGATGAACTTTCTCGGCCAATGCAGGGATCGAACACCCGACCTCCAGGATATAGCGAGCGAACGTCTTAGCCACTTAGTCACAGTGATCCCCGATATATGATTGACAAGATATGTTATAGATATACACATTATACATGTCATATTCAAAATTTCTTTAACATTTTATATGAAAGGCTGAAGTTTGGACCACTAACCACCAACAACAGCTGCTGACAAGATCCTTTTTACGGTCAATTTCACTTCTCAATAAAATTTCAATTTCTGATGCAATCAATACATTAAAGTTCAGGTAAAAGACCCCTTGGCAGTTGGAATTACATATAAGAGTAGGCCACAGTGCCGTGTCCCGGGAACAATTTTCTACAAAGTACACTGTATGGCATGTACCCTTTTCCATTAGCACAGCCAGGGCAGAGCAGTAGGACGTTAAATCCCATTTCATTTCATTTACATTGTACCTTGCCCGACATGGAAGCTCGCTTGAGATGATTCTAGACTGATTTTAAAAACAGTGTTCAAGATGTTTCCCGGTATAAACACATAGAAACCAGATTTATTTGTACAAATAAACTTGTGATGGTTAACATATTATAGTAAATATTACAGGTCTACAATATTTATACACAAAATCTGTGTTTCGTATCAATCTGTCATTCACTAGAATTATACACAGGGCAGTAGAATATGATTTTCTTCAAAATTCAGGACCCTATATATAATAAACATATATGAAACCTTCACCTTGATTACGGCGTGGATATTCGCCATTCGAATGGCGAATAACGTAAACGAATAGCGAATAACTCCTTGTCATTCGCATGGCGAATATCCTCTACCCCTTGCTTATGAAGATCAAGTATAACCTCATACTATTAATAAGACATTTATGATAAGAAAATCAACGACTTTGCTTTGTATTTATTAACAAAGGGATTCAGCAAAATGTTTACTGTATACTACTGTATAATATTTAAAAACTCGTTTAATTGCCTAAATGCATATCGGGTCCAAATATTATTATCATATAGTGGATGCATTATAACGAAACTGCGTCGTCTGTCTTTCATGAATCCATGTCTTTCCTTTTAAACATCTATATTACTGTTTACAGATCGAGCATCTTTCATTCCTTATTGCATGTTTGATATAAATAGGACAACACATTATGCAAGTGCTAAGTCTGTATAATGCTAGTCTTTTTAAGGCCTGGAATGTTATCTAAACTATTAATTATTATAGTACTAACATGACCCTTGATGCCATCTTATGTGTCGGATTTGAACCCGATTTGCTGCTTAGCGCTCATTGATAATTTAATGCAAAACTGGATAATCGAGACTGTATTTTTAATCGTACCGACGTTAGTAATGAAGATCAATGCTAGACATAATATTCAAACTCTTATATCTCGGTTCAAAGTGACGCAATTTGACTGAAATTTTCAGGATCCAGGAGTCGGATAATTCCATACATATAATATCTGTGTATATATGAAGACCACAGGGGAAAAACTGGTGATGTCCACATTTATGCTTTTGTTTGACTACTTCCCGTGGTTTTACCCCTTGGCCCCTTCTTTCTTCGCCATAAATATTTATGAAGCAACTGGACACGTGACTCACCACATGCAGAGGGTTTTTTGAAAGGCATAAAAGGGAAAAACTGGTGATGTCCAAACCATGGTCAGTAAAATTAAAATATGTGCACCAGCTTAATTAATGCTCTCACTAAATGCATGATTCTTCATAGAAACTTGAAATATTTAAAAAAGAAAATCTTCCAAACTGAAGTAATGAGTGTTTAAACTGGAAATTTCTATTTTCTCACAAGTCAGAAAACGTAACATAACCAGTCTTTCCCCCAGAGTCTTCATATGCATCTTCATATGCTCCCCGGTTAGTACCTGTACATATAGACTTTAAATATAGTAAGTATTTTCTGTTGCTTTTTATTCTTTTTATAGCCATCGTCCTTACGGTCATGTATTAAATGTTTTGTATGTATTTGTATGCTGCCTCTAATGGGATGTTCAGATGCAATACAATCTTATCTGATCCTATCTGCCAGATTATCCCCCCTAAGAAACATAACATTCCAGTAGAAAGTTCGCTAAATAGAATAAAAAACAAAGTCTACATCACTAATACTAAACATTAAAGTTTGTTTATCTTCAAGTCAAGTATCTGTTGATAATAATCACGTTTGGGTTTTTTGATTCGCGATCTGCACATGAGGTGAACAGACTCAGTATAAAATCACGTCAGATCCTTATCTTGAAGAAAGCACGTAATAACTCAAGCATATTATGGCATAAAGTAAGGTTTCACTTTCCGAAAACATCAGAAATCGTGTTTGCGGGTTCTATATTTACACGAATAACAACAAAAAAAAAATCATACCACATAGACGAAATCGTGATATTCGTAGCCAATAATTCACCTGAACCTAAATTCTTACATACATGAAAACTGTATGTAAATATAATGAGATTGATGTCTTACTTATCTGCTCAACGACCTCCATCCTAATGTGATATGAGGGATTACATTTATTTAGATTTTCAGCTGTCAAAGAATCTATTAAGAAATACAATATAACGAAAATACATAAAACGTGATTTATGTATGGGTTTCTATATTGACACGGGTCGTTGTGAATAGGTAATTTGAAACGTTACTTGGTAAGAACTTGTGTAACCAAAATAAATACACAGAAGTAGTATGTTTTCAAACCACGTGGTCTTTTCCTAGGCCATAATTTATACATACATGTACATATTCATACTAGGATATGTAGGTTATGCATGATTTTTAAACAAACAATCGGGAAATGATGGGTTTTAACCTGTGGAATGTTTTACCCTCAAAGAAGTGGTCTGAGGTGTTATCGACAACACGATAAGAAAAGCTACTTAAAATGGTTGTGATGCGTTTTATGATCGCTTTTACTCAGCTCTCAAGTCCACGATCCTGGAACTGTTGGCGTTAATCGTTTCCGTTATACGTTATACGTTTATACCCCTTTTGATCAGAGAAAGCATACCGAAGGAAGTAGTGCTGCTGTGACAAAATCCTTCCTTATTGTTAAACACAACAGAAATATGGAGTATTGTCAAAGCGTTCCAGATACTGTACATGTACTTAAGTTATAACATAATAAAATATATTTTACCTTTAAAAGCCGTTTACAGCGAATCCACCTATTATTTCTCGTATAACCCAGTTGAACTTGTGAGCTATAATTACACAACCGGTTCGTAAGCTTAGTTTGAAATATATAGTAAAGCTTCAGACATGCGTTTATGAATATGGTTTAGAGCTCTAGTATTTGACGGCCAGTAAATAGAATAGTATGTTGTGAACAGTGGAAATTGCCTAAAACAGTTTTATATTAATAACACCTCTTCATAATATAGACTTACACCTCTAATAGTACAACAGCTTGCTTACACATAGTCTGTTAAAATCACATTTATTCTAGTCTAACCTATGCCAGTTAAAACAAACAAACATCATCACTCAATCGTAGCATACATATAAATAGTATCACACCTCGACAGGTTTCGACTGAAGAGAGAGAGAGAGAGAGAGAGAGGAGAGAGAGAGAGAGAGAGAGAGAGAGAGAGAGATGGGGTTTAACGTCCACTCGACACAAACTTTCAGTACTAACATGTGGTTCAATTTTATTTCAATAATTCGCTTGCGCGTAGGGGTCTTTAGCAGTGGGAGAAAACCGGAGTGCCCAGAGGAAACCCACGAGGTTGAGAAAGCGTCCCTATCGCCATGCCACATACGCTCATGCCAGGGATCGAAACCACAGCCGCAAGCCAGAGGTGACCGACTAGTTAGAGGCCATCCCACCCCCCAGAGAGGGAGACAGAGAGAGAGAGGGAGAGAGAGGGAGAGGGGGTCCATTTTATATCAATATTTCGCTTGCGCTTAAGCAATGGGAGGAATTCAGAGGACCAGGAATAAAATCCACGTAAGGCGGGGATTCGAAACTACACCACTTGACTCAAGAGAGAGAGAGAGAGAGAGAGAGAGGTCATTCTGGGACTAATTAAACATATTGTATAATCTTATTTCAATAACTAGCTTCTTTATAAAGGTCTTTAGCAGAGGAAGGCATATAATTGTGGCATCGAAGCCTCGTCACTCGAGTCAATGACAGACCATGTGATCTAACTAATGCTCAAGCGTTAGACCATTCGGTAAACCAAATCCCCTACTCTACCTAAGGAAATGAAGAAGGACATATGCCATGCACGGTACCATGTATCTCTATCATCCATACAAATATTCTACGAATATTAGTCTGGATGGGTCCTCAAAATTTGACGGAAAATAGGTCATTGTCTGGATTATCCAGTCTTTTAAGTTACCACGTACTGAATCTACCAAAACAGCACGCTTGTCAACGATGACACTCTTTAAAATTTTGTTTGTAAAGGTTTCAACTGAAATGGTAATTTTCCCTCGTCATGAATCAGACGTAAGGCTTCTCACAATCTTCTTAATTCGTCATAGCGATTCATGCTTATTCCTGGTCTCTATTTTGTTTCTAATAATGGATGTGCCAAGTGAATTGTGGGATATATTTCAACCACGCTTTATAGAATCTAGCAAAATCGGCCCGGCTTCATAAGATCTAGCACTTACCGAGACTTTAGCCAAAAGGTTCCATTGCCCATGCGTAACCAAATGTTTGTTTTTTTATGTGGTAGATTATCCAGTAATTTTCGTCAAAAATTGAGAACCGACCCAGAACCTCCGTGCGTTGAAGACTAGGGGTTCTGGGTGACCGAGACTAGGTACCATGAGGGAAGTTCTGGCCTGAGCGCGGCGCTACGGCCTACACTTATTTCGAATTCCAACTGCCAATATTTTTTATTTTACGTGCACGCCAATTTCTACACGGGACTATGTGTTTTCATCCCACCCGAATAACTAAATGATCATCCACCCTGCATCACTGACAAAGTGAAATCACGTCTATCCCAACCGTAACACCCCTAGATATCTATCGATCGAACATGACGGTAGTAATCATATTATTATTCACTATTTCCTAGTAAATAATAGTCAATTCGATTAGAGCCCACCCAGTGCCCAAATTGGAGGGCTAAAATAGAAAAATAAACGATTTTCCATTGTTCTTCCAGATACCATTGTGTTCAAAAACAACATAGAGAAAAATGTGAAATTAGCTCGGATTGAACAGTAATATAGGACGTTAAAGTCCATTTCATTTCAGAACATATAAACACAAAATTAATGTACAGAAAACAAGCTGGAAAATCAATTGTAAAGTGATTAATTATTTTCAGTAAATTTCAATCTTACCACTTAAAAAAATGTCTGTTTCATGTTATATAAAATGAAGCGAAGATCCTTCCGATAGACTGCTGTTCATTTAATTAATTCCGAGAACATGTGTTGCTCCAGGATCCAGAGGTAGGCGTCAATTAATTAACTCAGAGTCAATAGCGACAGATAGCGAACAATAGCAATACTGATACTTCAGTAAAACCGTTTTAGATGCTTAACTCGAAATAAGCTGCCACCATTCTTTAAAAAATCCCTGTAAATGTCAGCTCAGCATGACAGACATCGTGTTAAAGTCATACATCAAAACGACATGAGAAAGAATTCCGGGCTTTTAAATGAGAAAATCAGCTTTGTAGAATCTAGAAGACAGCAAGTAAAATCTGTGTTTTTTCCTAAAAAAATAGCCAAATAGATTGTTATCACAATACTTTAAAAGTAAATTAAGCTCAATAAATCATATCATAGAATTGCAGGATTTACGCTCATGATAGAAGAAAGGGAAAATTAAGCAGTTTTTCTTTAAATATTTGATACCTTTCTTTGTTAATGGCCCATCTGCTATATTCTAATCTCTTAAATGCTTTCTTTTTATATCTCAAAAGGGCCCGGCAATGAAGGTAGCTTTCAGTGAATTGGGCATAAATATATCCTAATTTATAGTATTTTACAAATTATTATATAATATGCCGTTTTTTATGTGAGATATTCTCATTAATATGAAATAAAATGGGGTTTAACGTCCTACTATTCTGCTCGTTAATTGGGCTAATGAAGACGAGCATACGCCATACAGGGAAGTTTTGTCCAGGTAGCGCGCTATGGCCTTCTCTAACATCGAATTCCAACCGTCAAGGGATCTTTTACGTGCACGCCAATGTGTACACAGAACCTCGGTTTTTCGTACCTTCCGAACGACTAGACAGCTGTCACTGACAATGAAGGGGTCGAACACTCGATCTCTAGCGAGATACTCTCCTTAAAGTATTTTACAAATTATTATATAATGATATGCCCTATTTCATACAAAATATAGCGCTCATAATTTTTGATTTTGCCTGTTATCATTTTATCTGATATGCACGTTTGTAGATTGCAAGTAATCCATATAGCTCTACATGACGCTTAGAGAGATTAACCTTTTGGAAATAAATTTTATTTAAAGCACAACCATTCTTTTTAACCTGTTTAATAGTAGTGGGCGGATGTATTTACTTGGTATGCAGGTCGTAAATGCATTCTCCTTCCACACTCACACTTATCGTGACGGATAAAATTAAAATATAAATAGTTACTCACAATATAAAGGCATTCACCAAATGATGTTTTGAAACAATTGTATCACCAAGTTGTTTTGCTAATTGTAAACCATCTTAGTGTTTGTAAATTATCCAAATGTAAATGACAAAAGCCAGGCATTACATCAAACATTTCTACAACACATGTTTCACAAATATCGTGTTGAAGAACGATAGTTGGACCTACTATACGATGACCAGATGTAGATAATGGTGTTGATACGATACATACACGATATTCAGAACCAGATAAAAGATCTTTTAATGTCAATTAGAGTCTGCATTATTCGAATGATGAAACAAAGTCGGATACTGGAACATGTTAACGAGTCATGTTTCTTTGTAGCATTGTATAATATGTTGAATAACAAAATGTCGATTCCATGTCTTCTGGCTCAGATATTTTATTTAAACACTAAAAGTCAGAATGATATTTTATGGCTCAGAGTTGGTTTGTTCCGTGGGAAATAATTAATTGGTGAACGAATCCGCGTGCAGCTGAATATGATTTCATTAATCGAATAGGCCTACGTTGCTGAGACCATTGTTGTAGTATCTATTCCTGGCTATTCTGTGAAATTCTATAAGAATTGGTGGGGTTTTGTATATGAAATGAGCCCATACTGAGTACCCGTTCCCTGAGCTATGTGTCTATTGTTCATTTAATATAATAACCATGTATACGTCTAGACCCCGTGGATAAGATAGCGTACATGGCGTAAATAAAACATTACACAATAAAGTCGGCGAAATAAATTGTATCTGCAGGAATGAAATTCGACTGAAGGAACATAGTGCTCATCACACTGAGAGGATGTTCCTTTTAAACTTTTTGTCCAGACAACGCATTTTTGCCTTCATCGAATTCTGTTAAAAGTTCTTTTACATGTACGCAGATGAGTACGAGGGTCAGGGCCGTATTTTAAAAGTGGGGGGTGCAGTAGAGTGGTGGGGCGCCATAGCCTCCACGTAAGTAATATAAGGAAGTTTTGATCAGGGCAAACGGACCCATTGGCGTAAGGGCGAACTTAAAACCGACCAACTGAACAGTGCCTTATGTGTGGTCATAATCAAATATATTATCTAACAATTGAAAGATTGCCAAATTATTATTTTGGGGGTGGGGAGGAGGGCGCCATTTCTCGGGGCGCCTAATTTTTCTGGGGTGCAATGTACCCCCTGCATTCCCGCTAGAGACGGCCCTGACGAGGGTAGATTTCCGTATTCCGTTCTATCCGAACGGCTACTTGCCTTCCTTTGTCAGCAACTTTGTTCTGTACTACTCAAAATGGGAGTCACCAGACTGTACATCCCAAGGGAATTTTTCTGGCTAACACCGAGCCACAGTGGCACCCTGAATCAAGGATGTAACCAAATGATATCAACATTTACACGGTACCAGACTATGTAAAGCTTGCGAGACCGCCACATTAACTTATCCTATAGATCTTCTTTTATCAATTAATGATGATTTATTATCTTTGTATTATTATAGTATTTTGTATGATAGCCTATATATAATCTAACAAGAGTTATGGAGGATTAGTCACAGACAGGAAGTTTATGTATATGTACTGTAATATTAGTACCAGCCCACATCTCTTCAAGACTATTACAGTGTTTCCTGACAACATGTGATAATAATTTACTCTCTACACACACACATAATAAACAACAAATGTCAACTATAAACCATACAGAACTCTGTCTAGCGGGGACCTGGGATAGAAACAGCCGGCTGATTATGACAACCGATAACGTTAAATCATTAGGCCGCGGTTAATTAATTGCATGTTTCTCATGACCTGAGCTTTTGAAAACAACATGCAATATGAGGTAATTATTAATTATTAATCAATGAGATGGAATCCAAAACTAAAGCAACAAAAACTCGTACATCTATGGGCATGCCGTGGATCATAATAAAAATCTTTTCAGTCCATTGATGATATCTTTTTAAAAAAAAACTCTGGGAACATCTTCATATATACTGATTATTAGGGGCTCTGGACTAGTATAATTCATAGGATTTCTTAGGAGTATGCGATCTGTTTCTAAAATATAAAAATTTATTTGAAAGATAAAGTCTTCAGCAAATCCTACTAGGATGTGTTGGTGGTTGTTTCAGTCTTTTGAAAGAGTTATTTCCTGGATCCCTGACCACGGTTGCTTGTCCTACAGTGGGACCCCCACTGACTTGAATATTTAATTGTCCCCCGTCCGAGGGATGTAACTTTTTGATATAGATATAAGCTACATACAAATTTCAACCTGCTATTGTACTGACACGCAGGGCTCACACTGTCGGTCGCCAAAGTCGCAATTTGCGATAAAAAAATGAAACTGGCGATTAAAATTTGATTTTTGCGATAATTTTTGCGATAAAGTTTTACAGTACTGGCGATTCTTTTTGAGAACTGGCGGGAAAACATCTTAAAATTCTAATCGTATTCATAATGTATTAACCATTATTGAGTGTCAATCACGTGGCTGAACACAATAATAAATCAATCAACTGGCTGATAATCCGGATCGCGTCGCCGAGTAATACTAATCAATTGTCTCGGATTAATGATTAGTTGATTGATAATTGCCAATGATGTATAAACCTATCCCAAGTCACTATTTAATCTTAATGATTAAATTAAGCGGTGATTATTTGATGTTTCGTTTCTTCTTAAAACGAAGAAAGGTAATACATGTAACCAAAATGGCCGACAATTCTATCAAAAAGAAGTAAATAGGGTTTAATTCCGTTTACTGTGGCATCATATACGGCATGTAAAACATACGAGTATGCCTATTGGATATCGTTATTTCAAATTATCGTATCATCATGGTCGAAAACGCATGAACTATACTACTTGAATATCGGCGATTCTTGAGCGAGAAAACGGTTCGCCATTTGTATCATATTACCGTCGCTAAAATGGTCTAAAGGTGAACGACGGGTATAATTGTAAGCATTTCTTACAAATATAATTGAAGTACATATCATTCAATCAGAGATTCAGATACCGTTACGGTACCTGAAAATAACAATAGGTCTATTTGACATGCAATCCTTGGCCTTGTACGAGATTTGACGTGTAAATACTGAATATATAGTGCAATACGGCGACGTTAAAAGAGACTCAAGTTACCAAAAATAAAATCAGATCTTAGTAAACCAAAACTGTGCTAAATGTATTATGCAAAGACTGATTTGTTAAAAGTCGTTGTATATTGTATATATCGGTAATTGTTTTATAATAAGCCTAACTGAGACATAAAATTGTTAGATATTGTATAATTTATTATCACATATTTTTGGCGGATAAAATATTCAAGTTGGCGGAAAAAATATATGAACATTTCTTTACATAAAAATTATCATCCATTTTGGCGGAAAAAAATTGAAAGCCAGTGTGAGCCCTGCTGACACGTGATGGAATTTTTGTAGGAGGTCGCAGGACATGCTCAAAAATGTGATATTCTGGAGAGCGTTGACTTGTACTCAATCTTTGACTAGGTGACCCCAAATATTAGTCATCTCAGAGGGGGGGGGGGGGTGAATAAAGATTAAGTGCGTGGATATGCCATTATCATGCATTGGTTATGCAGTTATGAAACAAATAAGCATGAAACGACATTTATTTTGAAATGAAATGAAGTGGGGGTTTAACGTCCGTAACTGCATCTACTGGGATTATACAGTTTGCCATCAGCACTACGGACTACTTTTATTTCGAACTCCGACTGTCAGATTGCTTTACGGGACCTCGTTATTTTGCGGTCTGTTTATAATTACATATATTTTCAGTTTCATATACTCACACAATATTTCCAACAAAGCGATGTGAGAAATGAAAAACAGCCAAGCCCCTTTGAAGCTTGATAATTACAAATATAATGTTAGTGTTTTTACTAATAATTAAACGATATTATATTAAATATTGCTCATGAAATTCTATGTAATTGACACTCATTTGTATATATAAAAATTGCAAAAGCAGCATCTAAACGGTCAATCAAATTCCATCGAAACATGGAATGTACACATTTTATGTTTATATATTGACATGCCAAGCGGGACGATGCGACCAACTTTGTTAAAAATGATAATTACATTCTCATCTTCGATGTGATCGGCTTACGACTGGAGTTTTATTTATAGGGCGAAACTCGATTTTATTTTGGAGAATAAAACTGCTTAATTTTGTGTTAAAAGCTCTAAGAACCCTACATTAAATCGGGGCAACTAATTTTTGGTGAATAAAACTGCTTAATTCTGTGTGAAAAGCCCTAACAATCCTCTACATTTGGGCCGAGCAACTAACTCTATATACCTGATACGTTTTCAAACAGCTTAAACCCGCCGTCTTAATCTGGAAATGGAACCCGGTGTTCCAAGCAGTGTTATACGGTGTCTGGATACAACCAGACTTTTATTAGATTAAACAACGTGTTCGTGAAATTTATATTTCGTTATCAAGTACAGCACGTGGATCATGCACTTTATAGACCATTAAAGGAACAGCAATAGATTATCAGGTCATCCAGCAAAACAAATTGGATGGAAATTTCAAAAGTCCAAAGGATTCAATATTTCGAAATAAAATTTTGAGACAAGGTAAATACACCATTCCTGTATATTTTGGCGTTTAAACTTCATACCTACGCGTTTCTTTCTGATGAGACTCTGTTAAACAGAGAAAAAAAAACAAGATATTAATCCAAACAAAAACAATATTATTGTTTCACACAAGATTCAACGTGTGAAACCCTAATAAGTTTTATTGTCGCAAAACAGACGAATTCTCCAATACTTGACATTTCTAACCGAATGCACATAATTTGTAAAGTACAATGTACCTGTCTACCCTAAAGCGATATGCAAATGTTCCATTTAACGCAGGCGTAATCGTAATGTTTACATTCTGAGAAAGTGACAATGTCAAAATATATATGATATTTACACCCAGAAAAATGGATGATTTTATCGGATTTCTAGTCATTTAGGCTAAGGGGGACATCAAAGGGATGAAAATTTCAGGTATGTCACAAAGTTTTAGCCATTTTTATTAAGAAATGAAGTAATGGCAAGCAATTTTCGAGTCAGAGTATCATCTGGAACAGACAGCAAGTTTGTTTTCATTATATCCAGCAATTGACTGATGCCGTGCTCCTCTGAGCATCATTTGATTGTCACTGGCCGAATGACACGGTAATGTTTGAGTAAGTCGTAGGCCTAGTGCTTGACACTATTCCATCACTACATCCTCGGAAATTTTGTTAATGTTAATTCTCGTCTTTTAGACCGGCTGTAACCTTTTCCCAAATATTCGTTGGGTAGAACGCTTTCTGCCACAGATGGAGCAACATGTGGCAAACTCACCAAAAAGTCAACAAAAATCACCATGAAAAGGGAGGAAAAGGGAGAGGAAGACTAAAAATAACTTTGGCCATGAATATTTGGTGATCTGTGTCCATAACTCCCTGTTTTGCGGACAGACTTCATATTTTTGCCGAGTTAATTATCACCGTAAACGCGTCGAGTTATAAATAGAACAGTATAGTATACTTCATATGGGATACATATTTATAGAAAAAATGAAACGATTGTTCATCGCTGAGGCAAACAAAATGTAGTTTACAAATATTATCAACAATTTTTTTCCTTACGAAAGGACCGAATAATTAAATAAGTGCGTGATTATTACGGATGAAAATAGACACGCAGGCGGGTCATGAGAAACAAAACAATTAATTAAGCGCGGCCTAACATTATTATACTAATAGGCACGCTCGACAATTCAAGGGGCCTTGTCTTTAAAAGACATGTATAGAATATTTGCGGTTTCTTCTCGACGATCAATATCATTACACTAATAGGCGCGTTCAACTATTCAAGGGTCATTGTCTTAAAAACAAAACCTTCCATTACTAACAATGGGGAGAATTTTCACGGTTAAAGATTCCAAATAAAATGATCAACATCATTCCGCATCTATGCACATCCTCGAAAATTCAAAGTTCACAAAATTGATAAACAGCATCTAGACAAGACTCCTCAATTAGGTGGACATTTTCTTCAAAATCAAGTCCATTACTATTAATGACGTAAAAGAGAAAACTTCCTACGTTTATCAACATTCCCTCAGCCATCCAAATTGTGATAGAGGAATTGGGTTTAACGTCCACTCGACACAAACTAGGTCATTTCGGGACTAACATATGGTTTAATTTTATTTCAATAATTCGCTTGCGCGTAGGGGTCTTTAGCAGTGGGAGGAAACCAGAGTGCCGGGAGGAAACCCACGAGGTTGAGAAGGCGCCCCCTATCACCATGCCACATACGCTCACAGCCGCAAGCAAGAGGCGACCGGCCAGCTAGAGGTCGAAGCGCGACATTCTAGACCACTAGGCCATCCCAACCTCCATCCAAATTGTAAATCATAGTCAAATTGTTGAGCTAAAAATGTCAAATCTATTACATACATAGCTAGAGTTAAGTTTCAGTGTTTAACCTTTATAAGTTTTAAGTGTCTGGTAATCTATTAAGAATTAAGAGTGAACATAATAATATACAATCTATTTAAAGCCGCAATTTCATATTTTTAAGTTATATTTTTGAAATGTATTAAAATAAAGCCTTGAAATGGATGGTATCTATAAATAGTCCTACCTTGTTAAAGAAAAATCCTATTAATCCAATAATTCACTTTTGCCAGTTGAGAAATTGGCAAATATATCATTTTCAACTTCAAATTCAAACATTTGAAGATAGCTATGCCATGGGGGGTATGGAAAAACAGGGGAGGTAATTGTGTTATTAATTCCGGTGTGAATGATTTTTAAGTGTGAAAATTACCCATGGTCGTATAATAGTGAGTTGACAACCTATTGAGCAAAAGACATAGAAATAATTATGTTTTGACGAAATTGGGTTTAACGTCCCACTGTTTTGCTCCTAAACTGGGCTAATGAAGATCGGGCATACGCCCGGAGTGCGGGGCCACGGCCTACTCTTATATCAAATTCCAACTGTCAAGGGATATTTTACGTGCATGTCAATGTGTACACGGGACATTGGGTTGTCATCCCATCCGAACGGCTAAACAGTATGTGTGTGTGTACCCATCACACAATATGTGGTATCAAATTAACTAACATGACCTCGTGAATGCATCAGGAAATCGAATTTGGGCCCTCGGCGAATTGGGCCAAAAGGTTTTACATTGTGCTGTTTTGAGAGAAATTGTCCCCCTGAACATTGTAATCCAAATTTAGGATTATTGTTGTAGGATTATACCGATTCAAGGATTGTTCACCCTGTACTGTTTGTATATATATTAAAAATGTTGATGCGTAGATTTGTATGATCGGGATAAATTGAATCTGTAAACTTAAATTGTGATATCAAATTAACCAGCATATGACACCGCAATTGTTTCAGGCCATCGAATTTGCACCACCCCTCACCCGCCCAGTTCGAATTGGGCCTGGACCCCGGTGAATAATGCTTTTACCTTTACTCTGATATTATGGTCTGAAGTAAATGTTGATTTGTATGATAACGTTATGTCTGTCACTTCCATTGTGAGAAGCAAATAAAGAAATATGAACAATATCATATGTGGTGCGCAATCTGAAAATGCAATTACTTGTTAAAGGAGCTAAATCGTTAACATTTGGGGCCTAGAAATTGACAGAAGTGGGTCGCAACGCATGTAATACTGTAAAATGAAAGTTTTAACTCTAATTTCAAATCAGTTATGCTCCGCGAAATAAGACAGCAGTCTAAATCGAATGCAAATTTCTAATGTCTGGTTATTCCAGTCTACATACGCCGTTTGATTTGGTACACTGTGTCTAGCCTCGTTCACCGAGTCTCTTGCTAGAACTGGGGCTGAAACGCATTATGGTACACGAATGGTCTATCAGAAGCCCACCCTTTTCCCGTAAGATCACAGCATCAATGTTGATTTAAATTCACAAATAATTCGTGTTTTCAAAGTTGAAGATTGTGGATGATAGAGACTTAGCTACTTTAAATTAATGTTTTAGCTCAAATAAAGCCGGTATTGTGATATCCATTATAAAATTGAAATAAATATTTACATTACAAGTACAAATATAAGAACATATAATATTCTATTGAAATAAATTGGTTGCAGACTAGGAATTGAACTATAAACAGAGAAAACCAGTACACATTCTTTAGGTAGATGCTACCATAACAAATTATTCCACAATTCCAATTACTGTCGGGCTTTGTTTTATTAAGATGGCGTAAAACATTATGAAACCTTAGACAATGTACATGAAACAAGAACAACAAATAAATGAAACAAGAACAACAAATATAAGTTATTTGAGAAGAACCCCCTGATTGCTATACCATTTCGATGTAGGTTATATTATTATACTTTACTCAATTAGACGGGGTTTAACGTGGGTTTTTTTTGGGGGGGGGGGGGGTGCGAACGGATAGCGTGCGCACGCTGTATCATACGGCCTGCCATTGAGTCAACTGGCGTGGTTTCGAATCCCCGGTTGTACGTGGCAAGGAGTGGGGTCGCCTGTCCAACCTCGTGGGTTTTCTCCGGGTAAATAAATAAAATTAAACCATATTTTAGTCCCGAAATGACCTAGTTTGTGTCGAGTGGACGTTAAACCACATTTATCTTTCTCTCTTTAACGTTTTTGTCAAAACTTTAATTGGGTCGTTTTGACACTAACAGGACTATTCTGGAAGCATATATGTTTTTAGGCCGACATCACGGTGGCGTTATTTTCATTTCAATATTAACATAATTTACATATTGTACCATATAAATCCTCTTGATGTGCAAGGAGTCACAGTGGCTCAGTGAATAAGACACAGAATTTGACCAAATCTGACCATGCGCACAAATCATTTGTTGACAAATAAAACACTAATTTTACCGCGTGGAATAGCAGGAAAACGCGTTTGCGGCCGTCAAATATTCCAAAATTTTCTTGGGGATCCATACAAGATCACTTCCGCATCTTCGCTTCTCGAAGAAAACCGGCGCCGCTGTCTGTAAACCCGAATTTTTGGGGGGCATTTCTAGGTTTGCTTCCCTAACTGTCATCGACCCCATTATATCACTTATTTTACTTTTCTTTTGATTAAATACCATGAATTTGACTATGGATTAAAAAGTTTGGTCTGAAGCCACCCTTCTGTGTGCGACAATTTTCGGGCATCGATTATTATTTGTGAATACAGCTGTAACAGTCTGATTGGATGGTTGGAATGTGCGATTTCGGTTTCAAAACCATTGGAAATTTTGGAGTTGCTTACACGGTCTAGAATGGCAGAAAACACATTTGCGGTGGTTAAATGTTCAAAAAAATCTCTCAAAGGTCCCGTCTTCGTGGACTGTAAGCTCCTATGTAATTGACACTCATTTGTATATATAAAAATTGCAAAAGCAGCATCTAAACGGTCAATCAAATTCCATCGAAACATGGAATGTACACATTTTATGTTTATATATTGACATGCCAAGCGGGACGATGCGACCAACTTTGTTAAAAATGATAATTACATTCTCATCTTCGATGTGATCGGCTTACGACTGGAGTTTTATTTATAGGGCGAAACTCGATTTTATTTTGGAGAATAAAACTGCTTAATTTTGTGTTAAAAGCTCTAAGAACCCTACATTAAATCGGGGCAACTAATTTTTGGTGAATAAAACTGCTTAATTCTGTGTGAAAAGCCCTAACAATCCTCTACATTTGGGCCGAGCAACTAACTCTATATACCTGATACGTTTTCAAACAGCTTAAACCCGCCGTCTTAATCTGGAAATGGAACCCGGTGTTCCAAGCAGTGTTATACGGTGTCTGGATACAACCAGACTTTTATTAGATTAAACAACGTGTTCGTGAAATTTATATTTCGTTATCAAGTACAGCACGTGGATCATGCACTTTATAGACCATTAAAGGAACAGCAATAGATTATCAGGTCATCCAGCAAAACAAATTGGATGGAAATTTCAAAAGTCCAAAGGATTCAATATTTCGAAATAAAATTTTGAGACAAGGTAAATACACCATTCCTGTATATTTTGGCGTTTAAACTTCATACCTACGCGTTTCTTTCTGATGAGACTCTGTTAAACAGAGAAAAAAAAACAAGATATTAATCCAAACAAAAACAATATTATTGTTTCACACAAGATTCAACGTGTGAAACCCTAATAAGTTTTATTGTCGCAAAACAGACGAATTCTCCAATACTTGACATTTCTAACCGAATGCACATAATTTGTAAAGTACAATGTACCTGTCTACCCTAAAGCGATATGCAAATGTTCCATTTAACGCAGGCGTAATCGTAATGTTTACATTCTGAGAAAGTGACAATGTCAAAATATATATGATATTTACACCCAGAAAAATGGATGATTTTATCGGATTTCTAGTCATTTAGGCTAAGGGGGACATCAAAGGGATGAAAATTTCAGGTATGTCACAAAGTTTTAGCCATTTTTATTAAGAAATGAAGTAATGGCAAGCAATTTTCGAGTCAGAGTATCATCTGGAACAGACAGCAAGTTTGTTTTCATTATATCCAGCAATTGACTGATGCCGTGCTCCTCTGAGCATCATTTGATTGTCACTGGCCGAATGACACGGTAATGTTTGAGTAAGTCGTAGGCCTAGTGCTTGACACTATTCCATCACTACATCCTCGGAAATTTTGTTAATGTTAATTCTCGTCTTTTAGACCGGCTGTAACCTTTTCCCAAATATTCGTTGGGTAGAACGCTTTCTGCCACAGATGGAGCAACATGTGGCAAACTCACCAAAAAGTCAACAAAAATCACCATGAAAAGGGAGGAAAAGGGAGAGGAAGACTAAAAATAACTTTGGCCATGAATATTTGGTGATCTGTGTCCATAACTCCCTGTTTTGCGGACAGACTTCATATTTTTGCCGAGTTAATTATCACCGTAAACGCGTCGAGTTATAAATAGAACAGTATAGTATACTTCATATGGGATACATATTTATAGAAAAAATGAAACGATTGTTCATCGCTGAGGCAAACAAAATGTAGTTTACAAATATTATCAACAATTTTTTTCCTTACGAAAGGACCG
This sequence comes from Patella depressa, assembly GCA_948474765.1. Lineage (NCBI taxonomy): Eukaryota > Metazoa > Mollusca > Gastropoda > Patellidae > Patella > Patella depressa. The sequence goes on from OX419719.1 coordinate 57,235,141, forward strand.
AATAATTAAATAAGTGCGTGATTATTACGGATGAAAATAGACACGCAGGCGGGTCATGAGAAACAAAACAATTAATTAAGCGCGGCCTAACATTATTATACTAATAGGCACGCTCGACAATTCAAGGGGCCTTGTCTTTAAAAGACATGTATAGACGATCAATATCATTACACTAATAGGCGCGTTCAACTATTCAAGGGTCATTGTCTTAAAAACAAAACCTTCCATTACTAACAATGGGGAGAATTTTCACGGTTAAAGATTCCAAATAAAATGATCAACATCATTCCGCATCTATGCACATCCTCGAAAATTCAAAGTTCACAAAATTGATAAACAGCATCTAGACAAGACTCCTCAATTAGGTGGACATTTTCTTCAAAATCAAGTCCATTACTATTAATGACGTAAAAGAGAAAACTTCCTACGTTTATCAACATTCCCTCAGCCATCCAAATTGTGATAGAGGAATTGGGTTTAACGTCCACTCGACACAAACTAGGTCATTTCGGGACTAACATATGGTTTAATTTTATTTCAATAATTCGCTTGCGCGTAGGGGTCTTTAGCAGTGGGAGGAAACCAGAGTGCCGGGAGGAAACCCACGAGGTTGAGAAGGCGCCCCCTATCACCATGCCACATACGCTCACAGCCGCAAGCAAGAGGCGACCGGCCAGCTAGAGGTCGAAGCGCGACATTCTAGACCACTAGGCCATCCCAACCTCCATCCAAATTGTAAATCATAGTCAAATTGTTGAGCTAAAAATGTCAAATCTATTACATACATAGCTAGAGTTAAGTTTCAGTGTTTAACCTTTATAAGTTTTAAGTGTCTGGTAATCTATTAAGAATTAAGAGTGAACATAATAATATACAATCTATTTAAAGCCGCAATTTCATATTTTTAAGTTATATTTTTGAAATGTATTAAAATAAAGCCTTGAAATGGATGGTATCTATAAATAGTCCTACCTTGTTAAAGAAAAATCCTATTAATCCAATAATTCACTTTTGCCAGTTGAGAAATTGGCAAATATATCATTTTCAACTTCAAATTCAAACATTTGAAGATAGCTATGCCATGGGGGGTATGGAAAAACAGGGGAGGTAATTGTGTTATTAATTCCGGTGTGAATGATTTTTAAGTGTGAAAATTACCCATGGTCGTATAATAGTGAGTTGACAACCTATTGAGCAAAAGACATAGAAATAATTATGTTTTGACGAAATTGGGTTTAACGTCCCACTGTTTTGCTCCTAAACTGGGCTAATGAAGATCGGGCATACGCCCGGAGTGCGGGGCCACGGCCTACTCTTATATCAAATTCCAACTGTCAAGGGATATTTTACGTGCATGTCAATGTGTACACGGGACATTGGGTTGTCATCCCATCCGAACGGCTAAACAGTATGTGTGTGTGTACCCATCACACAATATGTGGTATCAAATTAACTAACATGACCTCGTGAATGCATCAGGAAATCGAATTTGGGCCCTCGGCGAATTGGGCCAAAAGGTTTTACATTGTGCTGTTTTGAGAGAAATTGTCCCCCTGAACATTGTAATCCAAATTTAGGATTATTGTTGTAGGATTATACCAATTCAAGGATTGTTCACTCTGTACTGTTTGTATATATATTAAAAATGTTGATGCGTAGATTTGTATGATCGGGTTAAATTGAATCTGTAAACTAAAATTGTGGTATCAAATTAACCAGCATATGACACCGCAATTGTTTCAGTCCATCGAATTTGCACCACCCCTCACCCGCTCAGTTCGAATTGGGCCTGGACCCCGGTGAATAACGCTTTTACCTTTACTCTGATATTATGGTCTGAAGTAAATGTTGATTTGTATGATAACGTTATGTCTGTCACTTCCATTGTGAGAAGCAAATAAAAAAATATGGCAATATCATATGTGGTGCGCAATCTGAAAATGCAATTACTTGTTAAAGGAGCTAAATCGCTAACATTTGGGGCCTAGAAATTGACACAAGTGGGTCGCAACGCATGTATGCCCCGCGAAATAAGACAGCAGTCTAAATCGAATGCAAATTTCTAATGTCTGGTTATTCCAGTCAACATACGCCGTTTGATTTGGTACACTGTGTCTAGCCTCGTTCACCGAGTCTCTTGCTAGAACTGGGGCTGAAACGCATTATGGTACACGAATGGTCTATCTGAAGCCCACCCTTTTCCTATAAGATCACAGCATCAATGTTGATTTAAATTCACAAATAATTCGTGTTTTCAAAGTTGAAGATTGTGGATGATAGAGACTTAGCTACTTTTTAGCTCAAATAAAGCCGGTATTGTGATATCCATTATAAAATTGAAATAAATATTTACATTACAAGTACAAATATAAGAACATATAATATTCTATTGAAATAAATTGGTTGCAGACTAGGAATTGAACTATAAACAGAGAAAACCAGTACACATTCTTTAGGTAGATGCTACCATAACAAATTATTCCATAATTCCAATTACTGTCGGGCTTTGTTTTATTAAGATGGCGTAAAACATTATGAAACCTTAGACAATGTAAATGAAACAAGAACAACAAATAAATGAAACAAGAACAACAAATATAAGTTATTTGAGAAGAACCCCCTGATTGCTATACCATTTCGATGTAGGTTATATTATTATACTTTACTCAATTAGACGGGGTTTAACGTGGGGTTTTTTTTTGGGAGGGGGGGTGCGAACGGATAGCGTGCGCACGCTGTATCATACGGCCTGCCATTGAGTCAACTGGCGTGGTTTCGAATCCCCGGTTGTACGTGGCAAGGAGTGGGGTCGCCTGTCCAACCTCGTGGGTTTTCTCCGGGTAAATGAATAAAATTAAACCATATTTTAGTCCCGAAATGACCTAGTTTGTGTCGAGTGGACGTTAAACCACATTTATCTTTCTCTCTTTAACGTTTTTGTCAAAACTTTAATTGGGTCGTTTTGACACTAACAGGACTATTCTGGAAGCATTATTTTGGTGGCGTTATTTTTATTTCAATATTAACATAATTTACATATTGTACCATATAAATCCTCTTGATGTGCAAGGAGTCACAGTGGCTCAGTGAATAAGACACAGAATTTGACCAAATCTGACCATGCGCACACATCATTTGTTGACAAATAAAACACTAATTTTACCGCGTGGTATAGCAGGAAAACGCGTTTGCGGCCGTCAAATATTCAAAAATTTTCTTGGGGATCGATACAAGATCACTTCCGCATCTTCGCTTCTCGAAGAAAACCGGCGCCGCTGTCTGTAAACCCGAATTTTTTTTTTTGGGGGGGGGGGGCATTTCTAGGTTTGCTTCCCTAACTGTCATCGACCCCATTATATCACTTATTTTACTTTTCTTTTGATTAAATACCACGAATTTGACTATTGATTAAAAAGTTTTGTCTGAAGCCACCCTTCTGTGTGCGACAAGTTTCGGGCATCGATTATTATTTGTGAATACAGCTGTAACAGTCTGATTGGATGGTTGGAATGTGCGATTTCGGTTTCAAAACCATTGGAAATTCTGGAGTTGCTTACACGGTCTAGAATAGCAGAAAACACATTTGCGGTGGTTAAATGTTCAAAAATTTCTCTCAAAGGTCCCGTCTTCGTGGACTGTAAGCTCCTTCACCCCTCGAGGAAGACCGGCGTCGTACTAGGTAAACCCGAAATTTTTTCGGGCATTTCGGGTTCTTCCCCCCACCCTTAACTGTACGCCTATGTCAAGTAATAAAGTAGCTGGTTATATTACAAAGGGTGGGAGCAAAATGTATGCATTGGTAACAGGTGGGCGTCGACATATGTTTTACACCAACCGGAGTGAGAAACACAGATTTTATATGATTTGAAATGAGTCTGGTGTTCCTATCTGCTGATCAACCCGTCTTCCATTAGCCCAGGTTAGGTGCAGATGAGTAGGACGTTAAACCCCATTTCATTCTGTTGATCAATCGTGGTCTCCACATCCACCTCACCCTAAAATTGTCGGGCCAGCGGGCAAGTACCCAATGTTAACAAGACGGTCCAGGTTACTGTGTGTCTTCTCCTCTTACAGGTTATCTCCCCTGAATAGAAATAGTTCAGAAATCTATAATTGGTGTTGCATTTATAGCCTATTAAGGGGAAGTGTAGACCTAGTCTAACGATCTCGGTGTAGTTTATAAAGTCTTTTTATTTGTGGAACTCGGTTTCCCCATTCCGGGTAAGTACGCGATAAGGAGTGGGGTCGCCTAATCCCATATCCTTTCTCCGGGTCTTACGCTCTTTTAATAATGTACAATTAGCTAGCCCTCTCTCGCACCCCCACCCCCCTTTCTACTTGGCGGCGTGTAGCTATACAAAAAAGTGAAATGTAATCGATGTGTCTGTTTGTATTACATATTGCCTGTATAAGCAATTTTTTTTATCCATTATCCATTTACCAATTATTGAGAAAAAAAAGCATGACCGTCGTTAAACAATATGATTGATAAAACAAACTCGTAAATCAAAGACGAAATGGTTTCTATGGTTTCTGGTTAACCTGCTGCTGTTATGATATGAAATACGTGTATCTCTAAATATAGCTATCAATCAAGTTCAATATATCATAAATTGGTCAAAATGCGTAGTCTAGACTGTGCATGATACTACAGTCCTATGGCAAACAGAAATAAACATCGCTAAAGAGATAATAAAACAAACTATGACTTGCAAATGGCGATCAGCTGCTATTATTAACAAACTGGAAGCAATTCTATCAATAACGAACGAGAAACATGAGCCAATGCAAAGTATGGTGGGTTAGTAAATAAGGGTGCTGGTTCACTAACCTTGTGGTCCGGGGGTCGACCACGGTGTTGGATTTCCGGCGTGGTTTCAGAACAGAGTGCCTAACAAGTTTTCGTGCACACGTTGCAATGTACTTGAAAGAACCCTTAAGAGCCGCGACACCTCTTCCGCGTTGAAGTCTCCACCCACAGCACCAGGGTGCATGTCCGCCATCGTTAGCCAAGATGCAACAGAAACGAGGGACATTAAATTTGAATTTCATTACATTTCTAACGCGACAGAAAAGCAGCTCATTTACACGATTTTCCATGTACCTGATTAACCTAAGCCCCAGATGCAGTACTTCTGATATCTACAATTTCTTTGTTTATTGATTGTTTACACTGCTCTTTATTCATCATATCCTTCACAAACAACCACTCTTACAAATTAACACGCCGTACAGTTTCCATGGCAAGGATGATGTTTTGATCTGTATTGCTTTGAAATTTGACTTGATACAATAGCATTACTTGTAAATTAATATCACGAATGCTTTATTGGAGACAAAGCGTTATATCAGACAACAATAGGCGAAGTTTAACGACTTGTTGACACACAACGTTACTTCAGACAGGTTATGCGTTTTCATATTCTATTATAAATGAAAGAGGATACCAAAAAGAAGCAATATAAATGATGCGATCGGGTTTAATGGTGGGCATCGGTTGATTGGCGTTTATTAATGGCAATAGTCTGTAAATTGACGTCATGACTTATATAACTCCCCAAACATAACACTAGTAAAATCTGGAGGATCGGTGCAGGGAGGCGGTGGCATCAAATGGGCACAAAACTTTCTACAGTATCTTTTTGCATAGAATACCACACGGTAACGTTGTCTATGCAACATTTTGCTATAGAAGAGTTGGGTCTGGTCATGTGTCCATTTGCTAGTGCGTGGGACAAGGGGGTGGGTAGATATCCCATGGGAAAAAGGCGCCCGTTCTACTGGAATCGATACAACAAACATGACCATACCAGTATGAACACCTTATAAAGACAAGATTGGCGGGGCACCCAACCAATGTCACGTGGTTTTATGGTGTTATTTATTATGAGGCACTCCCCAAATTATGAGGCGCCTTTTAATGAATTGCATGATTAACACCACAATTACTCCATTGACGGAGCCCCTTATCCCAGTAGGGCGTCCATGATGACAATATATAATAGTCGGGCCGCACATAATGCATAATACCGAATGAGATTAGTTGAGCCCCTATAATGTCGAGTTTGGTGGGCCGAACACGAGGAAACCGACCGGACATCGACGTCCGAAGAAATCTACCATAGGAAAGCCAACTAGGGATTATAGGAAATTTGAAATTTTCAATCACTTCCTCTCCACTGGTGCAAATTCTCTATCCTGCAGGAAGAGCACTTCGTCAAGTGTGGGTGCATCGGCGCCCCCAGAAGCCCTTGCCCCCTCCCAACATTCTTGGGCTAGCTACGTAGGGCCTGCAAGCAAACGGAGCTGGCGCTCAGTTGTTAGAATTTCCTATAATGCCGAGTTTGGTGGGCCGAACACGAGGAAACCGACCGGACATCGACGTCCGAAGAAATCTACCATAGGAAAGCCAACTGGGGATTATAGGAAATTTGAAATTTTCCATCACTTCCTCTCCACTGGTGCAAATTCTCTATTCTGCAGGAAGAGCACATCGTCAAGTGTAGGTACATCGGCGCCCCCAGAAGCCCTTGCCCCCCTCCCAACATTCTTGGGCTAGCTACGTAGGGCCTGCAAGCAAACGGAGCTGGCGCTCAGTTGTTAGAATTCGAATGCTGTTCTGATAAAAATGCGGACACTCCAGCAATTCTGTACTTCATATTAAAAATTCGGATATTCGCATTAATTTTCTTTCCCTATGTGCCGATCGTGGCAGATAAGATAAAGAGATGGCAGTTCTCACTATAATAGTTAAAAACTAGATAGTGTAAAGGTAATTTGCTGAAAATTTCAGTCAAATTGATCCACTATTAGCCGAGAACGAACGAAATATTCATCACTACTAAAATCATTAATATAAACAGCATAGTCTCAATTATCCACTTGATTGATTTATTTATCAATGGCGATTAAGCGGCATATAGGAATTGAATCCGCCAACATCGAAGGCTAGCCTTGACATCAAGAGTTTATTATGGTCTGGACAAGTTAATTAAAGTCTAATTGATTATTTAGATAACATTTCAGGCCTAAACAAAGACCTGTAATAAGCAGATTTTGCTCTTGCATAATGCTATTTTAAGGGCCAGTAAAACAGTCTGTATTACGTGTGTGGTCTCAGTAACTCTATTTCAATTCAAAACAATTCACATCTAATTGTTTGTACGGAACAAATCGTTTGTTTTTCACGGTACAGACTTCAAAATGAGTTTTACATATCCAGTCACGCAACCCAGTCATTAGATCGATTAACCGCGAATCATTCGATTGTCAGAATTTTATCGGGAATTATTTTATTTTGATATTAACGCTAATATATCGTATGTATTAGGAGGTTATGGCACGTAACATTATCTTAATGAATAGATGGATTAACTATTGTTCATGTTCACAGTAGACACATTGATTCAAGATAATTAAAAAACACGGACATTACGATATTAAATTGATTCCTCAAAGGGAGAAGATTTCAACAGCCGACTATACAATACTATAATTTATATAATATTTAATCAATATTATTTGATATATTATCACTAGTCTGTCGCAAATCACAGTAGAAGATAAATGATGTGACGGTAAGTTAACGAATTTCCGTAATTACTTTATCCTAATATTTCCGTTTTAGATGTTGCTTTATTGCAAATGGAATACCAGTAGTGGTGACTGTCACAACACCAGGTGACGCATGCACATATTGAGCTTGTTAAATTAATTATGGATATTACATAGCAATTCACCTGTTTCTTTTCTCCTAAATCAAAGATATGTATCTCCTTTATAAGTATTTTGATTATTTGATAATATCCTTTTGTTAAGTTGCCAGAGGGAATTGGGGCCGAATTGGTAAACTGAAACGACATAAAACAAAGTAAGGCCATATTAAACAATATATGCGATTGAATTCTGTATGACCTTCACACTTTGTAACATAACTTTCTCTTTTTATTATTTAAAGGAGAAATATTTTAATTCTTAGTTTCATCATCCAGAAGTCACTGCGACGTCAATTTCTTATCACTATTATAAATAAAGCACCAAAATCAGCATGTGTGAAAATAACGCAAAATCACCCAGTTTCTTTCTTCGTCTTAGATAAGGTTTACCAATACAGATCTTGCACCTTAGTCAGAGACATATATGGCTCTATTTTAATTCAAAATCTCGAATGCCCGTCTTTGGCAGTGAGGGGAAACTGGGGGACATTGAAACAATCCACAGTCGACCCTCACGTACAAACTGCAATTCGAACCCATTCCAATGAATGTAGACTTGGTCTAAGAAAATCCGAACGTGTACATCTGAAGCCAGTGAACTCACATCACCGTTTCCACTTTATCGGGACGTATCTTCGAACTTGAACAGGCTTAATCACTGTACGCCACGCTGGAAAACATATTACTTTCGCCTGCCTACACCAGTGTAAGTCCTTAAAAAGAACAATTGTTCGTCTTGCATAATATATGAAATTAGCTCCGCTTGAGAACGAACACGAAGTTTGTTGACCGACATATTAATTCCCAATTCGACTATTTAAGTTGAAAACACTGAGTATATATCGATGATATTTCTTTAGCTTCGATTTAATAACATTGAAAATGTTTATTTTGTTTGTACGAGTGTTTGAAGAAATAAAACGGATTTGAACCGCATAACAACATACAATGCAGTACACTGATTTCTCTATATTACGTCCATTCAGGGTAAAGATCTGCATGGAATGGGTCTTGTGTTGTAGTTAAATGAAATGAAATGGTGTTTAACGTCCTACTCTTCTGCACCTAACCTGGGCTAATGGAAGACGGCCATACGCCATACAGTGTACTATAAGGGAAATTTTGCCCGGGCAGTGGCGCTACGGCCTACTCTCATATCGAATTCCAACTGCCAAGGGATATTTTACGTGCACGCCAATGTGTACACTGGACCTCAGTTTTTCGTCCAATCCGAACGACTAGATGTCGTTGTCAGGCCCTCCGTTCTGTATCACTGACAAGGAGAAACCACGCCGGAAAATCGAGATGAACTTTCTCGGCCAATGCAGGGATCGAATACCCGACCACCAGGCTAGCCACTTAGCCACGCCCCCCCCCCCGTTGTAGTTAAAACGGATAACGGGTTGTATCCGTATATGCGGAATGTGATGTGGACCAAATGGTCCGACACTTCGTGGCCTCTATCATGTTCATCGGATCCTAATATTTCAATATGGCGTCCATTCGGAGTAAAGATCTTATCTGTGAACAGAATTTGTCTTGTGTTGTAGTGAAAACGGACGGCGGGTTACATCCGTAAATGCAGAATATGATGGTTCCCAATGGTCCAAGGCTCCATCATTTCCATCGGATCCTGGCGCTTTCGAATGGTTATCCAGTTCCGTAAATGCCGAATATGATGGTTCCCAATGGTCCAAGGCTCCATCATTTCCATCGGATCCTGGCGCTTTCGAATGGTTATCCAGTTCCGAAAAAATCAATTGATTTAATGTATATAGTATAAAGTAGATAAAACTACAAGGATTGTTTTAGAATGTTTAAGATTCCACTATTGATTAAGACCACTGCGAGAGTCTATTTTTTCTCAATATTTTTAAAGGACCTCTTTAACAGCTATTAAAATAGATGTTAAAATCTTAGAAAAATAATTCGTGGGAAGAACTTGTCCAAATAATTCAAAAAGGTCTAAGGTCTTCATCATGTTATTTGTTGTAGATTAAAATTTGTGTGTGGTTGCCATCGTCACAGCCTAATGCTTTCGACCACCATGATATTGTTGATTTGTATATGTCTACCGATGCCTAATGCTTTCGGTTTTCATATGACCTGAAATCTAGTAAGGTTTTTGTATGACGCATGGAACCACATTTCAAGTAGAATATATTTTCAATTATTGTCTTATATTCCTGTTCTTGTTCATTGGATATCCAAAATATGTTTTTAACGTATTTATCAGTCTGTTAAAAACAACCCCCGATGACTTTTTTTGTCTTTGATAATGATTTTTTATTGGTAAATAGTTTTATTTATCGGCAATAAAGCCACACCGATAAATAAAACTTAGAAAAAACAACATGTAGTAATCGTTAAATTGATTCCTAATAACCAGCTAAGACAATCTATAAACCAAAAATAATCTAAGTTGTCAATAATGTTGCAAGGTAAGTCCTTTACGATACGATCTGATAGCTAATAAAGAAAGTTTAACATTCTTTGACGATTTAGTTTATGACTTCTGTGGATGGTATTCGCGATTTACAAACATCATTGGAAATATATTATGTTTTATTGTTAAATCGATATGATTTGTTTAAACCTAGACAATATTTTGAATCAACTTCTGTTTATTCTTTCGAGTATTAATCTAACAAAACTTGCCCCCATACTACTCGAAACAACACATTAAGTCTCCCGAATTCAACTCTTAAATGTCACCCAAATCAAACAGAAAGAAGAAGAGAAAGAAAGGAAAGAATTGATATTTTTTTTTTATCTAAATAGAACTCTTATTGCCTAAAACAAAATATGAACCATCATGGATTTAGTTTCAAATGTAAATCTGAAATCTGATCTAGAATAAGGGACTATCGAAATTGATTTTAGTCCGGTATTCCAATGTATCTTCTGAAATGTATACCCGCGAGCTGAAAAGTTCTAAGACTATCTGTACAAGATCGAGGTGTGCACGATTTAGCAACGATGTTGCAAGGCCTGGGCAACAGCCAGAAAACGATTTTCTTCAGTCACCTTTCAAAATTCGCACACAGCGGACATAATGTCATCGTGACCAGGAAAGTGACGATTAGCAAGTTCATTTTCCATTTTTGGAAACATGTTTCATCCAATCTGGTCCAAACATTATCAGGACTCTGCTTGGAAATGGCACATATTGTCACGCGACATCAGGAATCTGGCACGTTTCTGATCTGCAGTCATCTAGCTCAACTCTGTCGTGAGAGATGACCACAACACTGGCAATATGTCGATTGTTCAATCGTCGATCAACCGTCACCATGTCATGCACCCGACTAATGATTGCTGGTGATGGGATTCCATCGTCAAAGCTCCCACTGCCACGTTTAAATTCCACTGCTTACTTCTGTATTGTAGAATATGAAGTTGCATCATTGGAGACCATGTCGGTATGCATATGAATTAAGTTTAGTCTTTTCAGTTGCAGCCAGTTCTGTCCATTTCTGGTGATTTCAAAGCATACGTTCACAAGATGGTCTGCTATGAAGACAATAATAACACGTGTTGCAGTTCTTATAAGTATGGTTTATGCAATAATTGTTATTGTATGTGACTGAAATTTGTTTCAGCCAAACTGGTTTATCATTCCCAGGCTACGATTCCAGCCACCCTGCGTATAAAACTTGTAATGCAGTATCTGTATTTATACGAAACGAAAAAAATGTTAGAATTATAAAGCATATAAATTTAGTTCGGGTCTGCCTGTATCGGTAGATTGTTAGTTTTTTGGTTGCTGTTGTTGTTTTGTTTTAATTGACGTCGATATTTCAACCATTTCTTGATTAGCAATTAGGTATCGTAGATTAGTTTTCGAAGTTTAACTATAACGGCCCATCATCAACTGAATTATTCAATCCTGTCTTCATTAGCCTAGTCGGGACAATACAGTAGTTCGTTAAATCCTATTTCAATTCATTTCAATTATCCGAACCTAACCGTTTAGTAATTGTATTTTCAATGCAGACATTGTACTAATTTGAACACTTCCTTGATGGAACAGTCTAACGTCAATCAATGGAGTCAGCTATTCAAAGAGAGACAATCCCCAGCATATCTACAAAACTCCCTCAAAATAATTGACCAAAATTATATTTCATTATCCGTTTGTATAATAAATCCAAACAATTCTAATGTCTACATAGAAAGCATAATTATATTTAAAGGGCGGCTATGTATTATAAACATGGAATGGAATGGTGTTCATCGTGATACTGGTCTGCCCCCAACAGGCTAATAAAGACGGGGTGGTACTTTAAAAAGATACCCCCATTAACCTATCTACTGCAATTGACTCAATGAGTATGGCGCAAGCTAATAACTCAGGTGATCTTGTGCTCGATCCTGGTGTTGGTCAAGAAAGTTCCTCGGGAAAACCGTCGTGTTTTCCCTTAGTCAATATCGCAGTGTGCGTGTGTTGGCGTACCCTCAAAAGAACTTTGTCAGTTGAAATTCGTGAAAGGGTAGGTGGAAACTACACTGTCTTAACAACATTTCCCACACAGAACATTGATGTGCAGGTTGTAGGAGCTTGTGCATATTTGAATAAACTATTTTTCACAAGTGAAGAAGATGTAATCACAAACAAATGAAATTAAATTAAATGGAGAAGGTAAGGTCCTACTGTTCTGCATTGACTGGGCTGATGAAGAGAGCAATGATTAACAAGGACATCAACATCATGCTTATATACGAGTTATGAATCATAACGTTTATATCACGAGGTTCGTGGTACTTACATATCTGTGCATTTTTTTTCAAAAAGTATAAAAGAACTAGAGTGAAAAATTATATCAGGATCGAATCTGAACCAATTAAAAAGGATGTATCTTAAACCATAGCAACATGCACTGTTATTATGGGTTGAAGAACCCGCGTGGATTTAATCTTTATGTATTGGCATATAAAATACCTACACGCCTTGACATATACATCATCTTCATGTTGACAGTTCTTTTGTTATCGACTCTTTCATACATAGTAGGAGTTTACACGGTACTTTGGATTAAGTACTACTGCTTTTAGATACATGTCATTTAGTTCTTCTAGAGATTGTGACTGACGTATACTGCCCGGTATGTACTTATTATATTTCATTTTTGGTTTTAGATACTTGGGCTTCACGTCGGAATCGACAAAATGAATGTCATCCACGTGTTTTATTATATCATATAAATTTATTTTGTGGGTGCTTAAGAAAAACAAAACATCTCCTATATGCATGTAGATATAGGGCTTGTCGTCGGAATCGACAAATTGAATGTCATCCACGTATTTTATTATATCATGTAAATTTATTTTGTGGGTGCTTAAAAAAAACCCAAACAAATCCTCTATATATAGGTAGAAAAATTTCATGCTATTTTTGTTTCGTTCTTTTTATAGCCATTCCTAAAATCAATGTTTCATAACCCGTTTAAATTGTATTTGTACAAAGTTTTATAGATTTTACTAGAATGGGTTTGTGAATAGTATAACAGATAATTGCATGTCAAAAACTCTATAATCGGTTTAATTTTATTATATATTCAAATATAAACATAGTGTATAGTTTGCCATCACTTTAAACATGCTGTTTAAAATTTTTATCTTTTATAATTATAGATTTATGAAATATACGTCTATATTTTTTTTTGGGGGGGGGGGGATTGTATTGTCGCCATCCATGTCTGTCGATCTGGTTAATATTCGTGTAAACGAAAATCCTTATTGGGACTTTCTGGGATTGACTTTTTATTCGACTATTCATTGGGAGAGCCCTGTCACGTATCGATTTTGTTGCAATCATATTATTCATGTTCCTGTGGGTCCGATTTTTTTTTAAAAAAAAAATCTATCTTTGCCTAATTAATGCCCATTTTAAAGTCTGCATAAAAGTGTTTGCTCTGGCATCTCGACCAATAAGAACAACAGGGATATATTGATATATCAAACGTTGTAACCAGGGTGTCTAAGAATTGGTAAAGCTGTCAATAATAATAACATTTTTAAATGTTATTCGCTGTATTTTACAGATATTTTACAATTTACTGATATAAGAGTCAGAGAATGACGAGTGGTAGAAAGGAAACTCATCGGCGTCACAGAAGACATCATCCAGACAACAAACCAAAGAAAAAAACTAAACGACGCCGACGCATTGATCTGAACAGAGGTAGTGTTATAAAAATTATTTTAAATATTTTCGCATTCGCAACAATATAGCAGAATACATTTTACATATTCTTAATAATGGTATTAAGAGGTTTTGCGCTGAATTTCTTTGATTTTATCTGAATTTGAATGTGTAAGATGCAAATGAAATGAAATAAAATGTGGTTTTACATACTACCTGTCTGCATCGACCGGGCTAGTAAAGATGGGTGAACGCCATGCTGTATGCTTGGCCCGGGCAGTGAAACTATGGCCTACACTTATATCAAATCCCAACTGCTACATTGAACCTCGGGTTTTCGTCCAATCCGAAAACTTGACGCTGTCCTTGAAAGTCCCACCACCCCCTCCCAGACCCACTGACAAGGGGATCGAGCCGTCGACTCCCTGTTTGGTGAGTCAGTATTCCACCAATCTGCCATGTCGACACCCTGTTTGGTGAGTCAGTATTCTACCAATCTGCCATGTCGATATTGCACGTTAATCGCGACCTTTTGGAGTAAATGTTTGTCAGGTATTGTAATAACGAACACGGGTGAATCATACGACTAATTAAAGCGTTTTATTAAATAACGATGTTAGTTTATTCAGACGTGTGGGTTGGCGGGCGAGACAGGACGTTTACTTGTCAAACCGTTTTCTATTAAAACAATCAATTGATTAGCATGTAGTTAAACAACCGGGTTACATACGCAAGTCGTTCTATTATTGACAGACGGAAAACACAACAATCTTTCGAACTGTTAAATAAAAAGAAACATTCTTTGTGGGGGGAAAACGCCTCTCACCGTTTACGAAATTAAATGTTCTATTAACTTTGCTACAGTATAGTTAAAATACAGTTGTGATGCTATCCTTTGATGTTATTACATGGTCTCGAGCTGAAGACATTGGTGTTTCAATATATTACTTAAAAGAGCTAAATTGCTAATATTTTGGACCTAGAAATTGACACGAATGGATCGCAACGCGTATAATAATGTAATATTTATGTATTTGTAATCAATCGTTGATGTTTTACTGTTATGTCTAATCAGTTACGATTGGCGAAATATGCCACAAGTATCAATCAAATTGAGGTATCTAGCGTCTGTTTTTTCCAGTCTACACTGATAGCATTTGTTGCGCATGCTCTAGATAAGAATATGACGTCACCGATTGACACGATTGGAATATGTCTAGCCTCGTTCTTCGAATCCCTTGTTACAAATGGCACTTAAACGCATTATGGTACATCATTCGTGTACCAATGTTAAAATATTTATTTTGTCTTAAATATTGTGGGTGTTGGGGTGGCCTAGTGGTCTAGTGGTCTAGAGTGCCGCGCTTCGTCCTCTAGCTGGCCGGTCACCTCTGGCTTGCGACTGTGGTTTCGAGCCCTGGTGTGAGCGTATGTGGCATGGAGATAAGGGCGCCTTCTCAACCTCGTGGTTTTCCTCCGGGCACTCTGGTTTCCTCCCACTGCTAAAAGACCCCTACGCGCAAGCGAATTATTGAAATAAAATTGAACCATATGTTAGTTTGTGTTAAGTGGACGTTAAAACCCCATTTCTCTCACTCTTTCTCTTAAATAGTGTATATCCGGGCCCTGTTTCACAAAAACTTAAGCTAAAGTCACTAAAATAAAATAGATTTTAACTAAAATCAAAATGAAATTTTAAATCTTATGCGTTTTATGAAGATCGAGTGTAACTTAAGATGTATTTGTAACTTAAAATTGCTAGCGCTCGCACATTGCACATTTCCTTTGGGGGACCTTAGGGTGTAAGGAAATGCGCTGCGAAACTGACAACTGTTGACAGGTTGAACTAAGAGCAATATTTGCACATGGTCAGACAGTCCGTAGAGAGATGAATTAAATGAGTTTATTTCGTATTATTCGTTTCAAAATTTATCGGTGGATTGGCCTTGAACTTACATCCTGCTTTCGTTGACCTTGGCATTTGATTTATCCCACATGCTTCAATGGAAATAATCTCTAAACTTAATCATTTCAATTTCTTAGTATTTTGGATAATATAAACCATTGAGAATGGTCATAAACATATAGAATATTAAAAGTATTTAACAACTTTAAAACTAGTACACCAAATAACCAATGTTCCCCATACTTTGAAAATGCCAAAGTGCCTAGCTACCTATATTACTCATTTAAAATGATTTTTTCCCAAGATAAATAGCTTTGGCTCCTAAAACTTCTCTTATTTATGTTATTGTATCACCGTAAGCGTTCATTAAGAAATAATAATAAGTTTATGATATTCAAATGTAATTTCAAATACTGTGTATATAGCATGTCTAGTATTAGAGACCTTAAGGCCATCTAACACCAAGAAATTGCCCATTTTAAACCATTGCACTTTCTGGTGAATTACTTTTCTTCTTTTGCCTCTTAATTATTTGAAAATATTATAATTTATACTTGAACACATTGTAATACATAAAACAGTAACAAGGGGTTTTGTTTACTGGGGTTTTGCGTGTAATGTTTTCTTGGGGTTCTAATTTGGGCGTCATTTAAATGCTTAATTTGCCTCACAATACATTTAACCGGGTGGATGGTAGTTGTATTTCCCATGAGAAATGTTTTTGTAAATGCTTGTATGTTATAATTAAGTGACGCGGTCACTATATATATATCGCAATAGATCTAACAACGTGAGAGAGAGAGAAATGGGGTTTAACGTCCACTCAACACAAACTAGGTCATTTCGGGACTAACATATGGTTTAATTCTATTTCAATAATTCGCTTGCGCTTAGGGGTCTTTAGCAGTGGGAGGAAATCGGAGTGCCCGGAGGAAACCCACGAGGTTGAGAAGGCGCCCCTGTCTCCATGCCACATACGCTCACACCAGGACTCGAAACCACAGCCGCAAGCCAGAGGTGACCGGCCAGCTAGAGGTCGAAGCGCGGCACTCTAGACCATCCCAACCCCCCCATCTAACAACGTGGCCCTAATCAAGCTTTGTCTTGATTTTATGTTAAAATTGATTTTAGTTCAAATTGTCCCTAAAATAGGTTTGTGAAACGCTACTATTTTAAGTTAAGACAAATTTTTAACTTAAAGTAGCTTAGTCTCTAACACAATATCATCCAAAATCTTCAACGTAGAAAACACGAATTATTTGTCAATTTAAATCAACATTGATACTGTGATCTTACCGGGAAAAGATAAAATAAACATTTCACCATTGACGAATCGTGTATCATAATGCGTTTCAGCCCCAGTTGTAACAAGAGACTCGAGGAACGAGGCAAGACACAATGCGCGAAATCAAACGGTGCAATAAATACTATATAGACTGGAATAACCAGACGCTAGAACTTTGCATTCGATTGAGACTGCTGACTTATTTCGAAGACTTTGGATGATATTGAGTTAGAGACATAGCTACTTTAATCCACCCCCTTCTACCATGAATGAATGAATAAATAAATGAATGAAAGTTTCGTGATACGCCAGCTCCAACCAAGATATATAGTAAGCCATAGAAAAATTTAAATAAGAATTATAAAAATTAATTTAAAAAAATGCCCCTTTTAAAAAGTCTAGTGACTCAAAACATAGACCCGGTTGAGCCAGTATTCAGTGATTATCATCGAAATCACCGAGACGCCTGTTGTTAAAAGAATATTTCACAATTCTATGAAAGAGAAAAGAATGTATCCCAGTGTATGGAGATTCACGCATGCCCAATTATCTGTGGCAAAATCAAACAAATATAAGGTATACATTGAAAAATAAAAGGTCTCTGGAGTATACATTGAAAAATAGAAGCTCGCTGAATATGCATTGTTCGAGTCTTGATTTAAAGTTTGTATCAATTTAAGTCTAGTTATTGTATCAGGTTGTTTTGTTTATTCAATCGATTTTATATTAACTCTGTGAACACTTGGTTTCCTGAGAATATAGATAACACAAGATTGATGGGTGTGGGAAGTTAACAATCTGCTAAATTGTTATCCGGATTTGTTGTACTTCATGTAATTGGAGCCCATGGTGCAGCATCAAGTTATTTCGAAGAATCTATCCGGCGACTAGATTCGATGAAACATTAATAAGACCTTTCAAAAGTCTGTGTTTTCAATCATCCTTGGAAATATATTGACCAGGACTAAGTCCAACTGTAACCCAATTCTACAATACTAATTAATAGAATGGCTGCTTTAATTTTTATAGCTGCACGAAAGTATACAGAATAACGTTTCTTTTCATTTAGACTTAATTTGTCATGAAATCATAGGGGGTTCTGAGTCTGTAATGAGAGTGCTTTATTATACTTTGAACTAATAAAGCTTTGGAAGAAATATCAGTTTGATCAAAAGACTCAAATTGGCCAGGAAAACGTTTGTTGATGACATAGCCACAGTTGAATGACCCAGCAACATCATTAACAGTTAACTGATTCAAGTTGTTTTTAATAAAGAACATAAAAATGTCTGTTACCAGAGTAACTTCAAAGACATTGTAAAATCATCAATAGGAAAGTCTATAAAGAACTTCAAGATATTTGACATTATCAATGTCTAATTGCCAGAATTCAGACAGTAGGGATTTTATTAAAATGGCTTCGTTCGCCTGTCTGTCTGTCCGCCCGGTAGTCACACCTTTTTTGGGCACGGTAATTCTGCTTCCAACTGAGCTAGAATGATGAACAATGTTTGTTTAGACTATGTCAAGATACCAATAATGAAACTTGATTTTATCATTACATCAATATGGGCGAGGTAGAGCAAAAAAAAGCACCAAAAAACAAACAGATAAGAACCACAAAAATCGTCGCTGCTCTTGTCGAACCATCAAATACGTAACGGCCTTACAGTGGTTGTTATAGACCCAAGATCACCAGCATTAGAGAGACGCGCACACTGCTAGATCCCAGACCGGACTGATAAGCTCCAGCCTAGCACCGCTTTACCCAATACCAGCACTAATAACCTCCAGCGCGGAACCGCTGGACCCAAAACCGCCCCTGATAATCTCCAGACGGGTCCACTGGTCTCCCTTTTGGACACAATAATTATGCTTTTAATTGGGCTACGTAGGGTTACCAAATATCGATATTTTTACATGGCATATGAATCCACAGACCGGCGCCACAGGACAGCAAATCGGCGCAGATAGATCCCAGACAATCCTCAGCCCCCAGTATCATCTTCACTAATTTTATGGTCGCGTATCCCGTAACGGCCCACCTCGTCTCCGACTTCAATACATTCATTGCGTCAACGTCAGTTTTTAAATCCAATTAAAAAATTATGGATCAGAATCCAGTTTGGGGCATCGGTAAGTTCAATTGTTTTGCGTTATTTTTATTATAGATTAACAGTGGAAAAACAAATTATGTTGCGGAAATTTTATCATATTATTTTCCTAATGGTTATATTGATTTTATTACTTCAAAAATCTTTTTCGGTTTATGATTAGTAGATTCATCCATGAATTTAAATGAATCCCAATGGACATTCAGTCTCAGAGTACTTCGTGCAGATCAGTGAGTCGTACAATATTATTGAGCTTAGGTCTGTTATATAGGCTCCTTCAGAACAAGTTGGTCCGATAGAATTTGTCAATCGATGCGCAATTACCCACATCAATCGTACTTGATTTGGCGGACCATTTGCTTTATTCAAAGAGTGCTGTCCCCGAGAACAAGAACAACAGAGGGAAGCCCCTGTGGCCCAGTTCTTCGTCCGAAAATACAACATTAATACGTAATGTCATCTGTGTCCTTTTGTCAAGCTGTAAATTTTAAGAACACACTAGCCGTGATTCATCATTGCGTAATCAGGAAAAATTGGTCACAATTTTTTGATTTGTGAACACAGTACAATTTCGATGGGATTGTTGATTCAGGATAGGAAAGAGCCTATAGAAATCTAAAGTTTTCGATTGTAAATTTGGAATGTGTTTAGTGGAATTATCTGATCGTATATTGTCTATTGAAGCTTGTGATCGCGTTACCAGACAAAGAGCGCAGTGGAATTTTTAAAGCACTCGACGTATACCTCCAAGTATAATGAAATCTTGTTTACGTAATAATGGACACGCGTGGGTTTAGACACGCTCGCAACAAAATGCACTATAGAAGCTGCAGTGAAAATGATCTATAGACATATTTTATCTAGCTTACCGCGATAACCTATACGTAAAATGGAAGAAAAACAAAAAAGTTCGATAGACTTGGGCTCTACATAACCTACCATCCAAAACAGGCACACCGCCATATCTCTTTTCTGATATGGCGGTCACAAATATGCATTATGCCATACCATTCAACTTAATTCAGAAACTATATGAAGATGCATAGAGAATTTTTTCTATCACGGTTAAGTCTTTCATTCGTAATTGATTGAGTTATATTAAAACATGGAAGACATTTTTGTACTTTAATACCGCGATAACCTATACGTAAAATGGAGGAAAAACAAAAAAGTTCGATAGACTTGGGCTCTACATAACCTACCATCCAAAACAGGCACACCGTCATATCTCTTTTGGAGCAACTGTCAAAGAAGAATTTAGAGGAAATTTTGAAAATCAAAATGCCAATTTTAAAAAAAATTCTGATATGGCGGTCACAAATATGCATTATGCCATACCATTCAACTTAATTCAGAAACTATATGAAGATGCATAGAGAATTTTTTCTATCACGGTTAATCCTTTCATTCGTAATTGATTGAGTTTATTAAAACATAGAAGACATTTTTGTACTTTGATTAGGCCCACTAGTAACGAATAAATCCAGTGGAGTAAACTTTAAGGAACCCAACAAAGTTTTCGAAAAATAACGTTATCTGTCGAGTGTCACGTTTATAAATCGTGGAGTTCACTGATTTACGATCGATACATCGTGAAACTAGAAACTTTTTTTGCGTGGAGTGGGGGTGGGGGGTGCCAGTGATTATCCCACCAGGTCCTAAAACATAGTAACCAGCCCAAGAAATATATGCCAGCTGTAGCTGCTTTCGAAAAGAAGGGTAGGGTGTTGAGGAACTGTACTTGATATCGCACTTAGTCAAAGAAGTAACATCATCATCTCAGAAATATGTACATGGTTGCATTGACAAAAGAAATTCTTCAGCGTTAAATCAACTTGTAACGACATCTGAATAGGGTTTATATATAACACCAAGTAATTAATTTGGGATTTTAAATCGAAAATACAAGACCTCGAATTCGGATGTTGTTCCTTTTGAGTGTCTACCTGATAAAACTATTCCCACCAGGTTTCAACCCTTATTAACATTAAACTAGTTAACCTTATTTACGATGGCAATCGGTCGAATTTTGCACCGAGCGTGTACGTCAAATCAAGTCGACACGTGACGCTTGTCGATAAACCGCCTTTGAGTTTCCCAACATCCGTCCATTAATGCTGGTCACGACCATTTTATGTCTTTCTCAAATTTTATAGAATGCCCCCGCCATATTAAAACAAATAGTATGCCTTTTTGTATTGCGGTTTGAAATCGTTTTATATCTTTGATATGGTGAAAATACTTGTCCCTCAGTATACTTAAGTGTTAAAATAGAACTAAAATGTCTGTCAGCTAGCTTCGTGTCTGTTCTCAAGCGGAGAATTTTGTAAATAGATAGCGTAAGTTTATTTCAACCTGGTTCGGAAAACAAGCCCCTCATATATGCCGTTATAGGTCGACACTGGCCGACTTCCAATTTTCCAAAAGGTATATCATTACCTCCTCTGGTCCGGAATGCTGGTCCCGCCTATGAATAGTCTACGCATGTTTTCAGTCGACCTATGCCATTGTACCAATATTGTTAAGGTAAACTATAGATTTCTATCGGATTAAAAACATGATTTACAGCCACCAGTAACTTCTGTCAATACTTTCTATTATTTGCGCTGATGATTGAAATAATTGTAAATGTCTTGGAATCACAATCAATACCGTTATAAGATTAATCACTTATCATTTATATCAAAACACACTTTAAATCTATACAGTTAGATCGTGTGACACTTGAAGAAACATGGTGCATAATTATCCATAAACACGTTTATATCACAATAGATTTTTTTGATGATTCCACATTCATTTCGTTTAATTTTCCCATCATTAACGATTATTGAAAGTCGTCTTCCAAGAAAAAATTAGAGGCATGTAATTATCACTTTGATGGATAACAACTGTCATATCATAATATTACAATGAAACCTAGAATATCTTTTACTTTGTCATCGTAACATCAATTATCATATTCGAAACCCGAATAACGTGCCATAAAAACAAAGCCTTTTCTAGACCCCCACAGACCTCACAACTACTCTAAGTTATGATGTGTGCGAGAGTTGGTGGCGCCAGGATTTGTCTAAAGGGAGAAAGGGGCCCCAATGAGAGTTTTTAAAATCGCAGAAAAGTACGTGATATGGAGATATCGTTTATGAGGAACACAATCAATCGAAATAATCCCCCCCCCCCCCGAGAGAAATATAGATTAACATATGGTTTAATTTTATTTCAATAATTCGCTTGTACGTATGTGCCATTCAGCAGTAGAAGGAATCGGGGGACCTGGAGAAACCCCGCCTGATTGGATAGGCGATTCCATTCCTTGCTATTAGGTACAAGCGGTGAATCGAAAATACACCCCTTGACTCAATAACAGACCTCCTGATCCAACGCGCAAGTATCGTACACCGTACAGCGGCCATACTTCTTATGCAAATTGAAAACAAGTATGGCGATTATGTTTGGCAGTAATTTTTTTTTATTTGATCATTTCTGTAGTTTTGTAATCGGAGTTCAGCTTTAAGACATTGTGTAATATATTGTAAAAACACCCCGTTCTATGGTCCTCTTGTATAATGTCATCATTAAACAACACATAATGTAGTTATCTCCCTTTATCTAAGAGATTTATGTGTGCTTTTATATTAAGGTCGGCTTTTGATTTATGCACGTTTTTAGAATACATTGACCACGTATTTTTTATAACGAGAAAAAGTTCTGGGTAAAATTTTCATTTTGTAAGGGACCTTGCCTTATTATTATTTCTTTGTTTTTCATTTATCTTTTTGGGGTATTTCTTCACTTCTCTTTTCGGTATTCACACTTTTTTGCTGATTTTAAGTGTGTTATTGTAGTCAGGGAACACATAAACCCTTTCAACAAACCATGTATGTATACACGTTTCACCAGAAAGTTATTTCTCCCGAAGATCATACAGTATATCTTTCATGGTTCCTGGTGTATGTTTCTTCTAATGAACTTCATTATTTTGACTTCACAATGTGCTTTCATATTTCACCCGGACATAACGTATTGTAAGTATACGTGTTTGTGTAACAATAATTCAAGAAACTGCAGATGCAGTTGTGATGTTATATAAGTTATAAATCCATAGTTTGGGTTCCACGTGAGTAGAACAGACATAAAGACTGTTCAAGCACACCCACTAGCTTGCAAGAGCTATAAATACCTCATGGGCATCGACAGTATATCGTTAAAACTCTGATTGATGCCTTTCTGTGAACGTCGACTAATGTCTGGTCTCAGGTAATAACTCGCGACAGCTGATGTGGGAACCAGCTCTTAGGATCCCTCCATCACGGCGGAATGGTGTCTGTGGATTCTGAGCCCATTACGTTCATTAAAAGACTGAATGCATCCTAGATTGACCCCGATGACCAACGAGGTACTTTTTATTCTACTGGTCATCTGCTAAGACATGACCTTCGAATTAAAAACAATGAACTAATATGGAAACGATGTTGCCAGGTTTCTAAGAATCAGCTGGGAGGGTGGGGGTTCTTTCCTGACTTATGATATGAACATAAAACTTACCACACTTGTTATTTCCAGGACCTCCCATACGTAAGCGATTGTTTTAATCAATTATTATGTTTAATACATATACGTAGCACAAAGTCTGAGCTATACCCTTAGTGTGTGATTTATTTAACAATAGACATTTGCCAGACCTTGCGAGGAGTATTGCTATCCGTGACACTATTTGTACTACAGAGAAATAGCAGTTTTGGGAAGAGACACATACACCCATTACTCCAATCTCTGTAGCCCAACGTCAAATAGTTGATACTGGGTACTTATTTAGATGTCGCATAAAAGCATACGCACGTTTTATATCGCTAGGGGTTGTTGGTACATTACGTGGGTTATGAGATAAAATAATTTATGGCCTGCCGTATATGTTTATAAATACATGTATATGCCTTAGTATTACGAATCTGAAACAAAAGATGTTCTTGGGGCCTTGTCAGAAAAAAAATTACCGCGAAACACGAAATGATGATCGATTTCATTATGTTCACCGCCATATTCAACTTTTCGAATGGAAACACGGATCCCAATAGGGGTATACGTGGAAGAATAAAGATGATTTCTGAGTCGGAGTAACATGTGCTAGTGATACATCTACTGAATGTAACTGCAGCCCTGTTTAAAAAAAATGGTTCAATTCCATCCAGGATTTACAAAGATGATGAAGCAAAATACCATCGATCTATGCTAACCTTTATGTAAGTGGCACACTTTACTTTTTCTGTTTCCTCTTCTTTTTCTTAACAGAATCTATCGACTAAAAAGCCTACATTTCTTCCAAATCGAAGTTTAAGCATTTTGTAATATAACAGGTTTGGTCCTTGTCGGATGACGTCATTATAACGCCCGCCACCATCTCATCGTGTTCGCGCAGTCGAATTGATTTTTACATGTTTTTGATCCTGCTGAATCCAAGCCTGGAGATTATATAAAGCGTTGTTATGTTTTTATTTTCTTAATCATATGTTGCATAATCAATCTGAGCTCGTATTAACGTGGAGTGAGATGTGAAAAAAAGATATTTCCAAAAAATACAAACCACATGTCGTCCTCACTTGTAGTGTATGATTTTACAGAAATATTGTCGTTTTATCATAAATAATCTTAATGCGACACCTTTTGTTAAAGTCCAAATTACCACCGATAAATCGATTGATATATTCTACCACGTCACTGTTTCATTTATTGAACGGTAGTTTTTATTTTTATTGTTGGTCTTTGATGAACAAGGCTTTGTATTTTTATTGATCTATTAAGCTGATTAACTTGATGAACGAGGCTTGAAGTCAATAGAACAATGCTGGAGGGCATATTGGATACCATGGTGATAATATAAACATCTAACATTATTAAGAACGAAATAACCTATAATGCACTGCAAAGTGGTGGATTTCAAAATGAACAATTTTTTATGTTTAATGTTTTTGTTGACAGTAGTTAGTATAAAATAACATCCTGCCCTGATATTATATAGTGCTGTTATCCCTAGGGTTTATTAATTTGTGGAACCAAGTGTATGAAAAAATGGGGAATCCATATGTTAATAAGCGTATGTACGCATTCTGCCACAGCATGGGCATCTCTGAACAGAATTAAAAGAACCATATGTTAAACTAAGCGAGTTTTGTCGGTTCATTTGCTTAGATGTAATGTTTAACCTGTTTGGAAGGATGGGGAATGTTCGTGTCATTGGTTGCTACAAAATAACATACTATTATATGACTAACGTTTGGCGTCTTAATTTTTCTGCGCTAACCAGGATAATAAAAACGGGACTTACGAGACACGTTGTACTATGAGGGAAATGAAGCTCGGATACCAGATGATTTCCACCAACACATCTTCGAATTCTAACTGCGCGAAAAAATGGATGGGCGTCGAGTTTCTGTCTTACCTGAACGAATATACAGAACCCTGGCTTTACTAAATTTGAGAGAGAGAGAGAGAAATGGGGTTTAACGTCCACTCGACACAAACTAGGTCATTTCGGGGCTAACATATGGTTTAATTTTATTTCAATAATTCGCTTGCGCGTAGGGGTCTTTAGCAGTAGGAGGAAAGTGGAGTGCCCGGAGGAAACCCACGAGGTTGAGAAGGCGCCCCTATCTCCATGCCACATACGCTCACAATGGGGATCGAAACCACAGCCGCAAGCCAAAGGTGACTGGCCAGCTAGAGGTCGAAGCACGACACTTTAGACCATTAGGCCATCCCACCCCCTTACTAAATTTGATAATTTTGTAGACTGTGTTATAACTTTAAAGTTACATATAATTTTGTTATAGAAACGAACAGATTTATTCGAGAAAGCAGAACTTCTTTGATACCACTCCTTACATCAATACTCTGTAACGTAGTCAATGCCAGTTTAGACGACGATTTTATACATGTAACTTTAGGCATGACAGAATGCTCAAGTTTTATCAATAGCGTTAAATTAAAAGAAAGGCACATCAAACAACATCCTATCAACAATTCATTATAATGGATATTTTTTCAAACACAAAAGATATATTTCATTCCTGGAAGGGATAACTTTTGTGTAGGAGCATTATCACTCAAGATAAGAATAGAATATATTAGAAACATATCGGAAGTCTGTAGGTTTAGTTTATTCCGTTGTAAACAATGGTTAAATAAGTCTAAATATAAGCATTACATCTTCATGATACATTGCAATATGAGTGTTTGCGAATATTCAGGTCCAAAAAATCACAAATGCGCGTAAAAGTGAACATGGCCCCTAATGGGATGTTTAAATTAACCTAATAACATTGATGGTAACGGGTTAATGTTAGGGTAATATAATAATATATTGCATCTCATGTATGCGAATGTTTTATAAGACAAATAGCTTTTACCTTTGTGAAATTGGGAAGAAGTTAAATTTAACGTCCACTCGACACAATTTAGATCATTTCGGGGCTAGCATATGTTTCAAATTGAATAATTGTCTTGTGCGTGGGGGGCCGAGCGCTTGGACCAGTGACCTTACTACTTGTCACACCCATTGAACCATTGACAAACCTCAAGATGTGAAGAGTGCGCGTGAGATCATTAATTTGGATACCCAACCCCAACGCCCCACATGTTTGTAAACACTGTCCAGGTGGGAATACATGTATAATGTCAATGTAAATTTCCGTGGCTAAAACTATTTGATGTTTTTATGATCCAGTATAAAATAAAACATAAACAAGGCGGGAAAATATTAATGACATCACATTTTGGTATGTCACATGATACACAGCTGTTCCACACGATTGATAGACACCTTCAGGTTGGTTAATGAGTTTAAGCGTGCTGTTTCTTGTTTATTAATATTAAAAACATTAATTAAAAACGAGTCACAATGAAAAAAATGCCTTGTTCTTCGAAAATCTACAATCAGTATTATAATCTTCATGACAGAAATGATTTTGGGTGTATTTTCAGTAGTCTGTGTTGTGTCCCCTTTACTTCGAAAAAAACGTCTTTATTTCGTTAATCTAACCAATGTGTATGCATAGACTAATATTATTATATTGTACCATCGAGCCAGACTGGTTATCAAAGTCTATACTATTTAGACTTTATCAAGAGGTCTTTTAGTGGTAACTTGACTTCTATTAGCTAATCGTACCAGGTATTTCGAAATCGGCAAGAATGCCTCGTTTCGAGCACAATACCCACCACTAAAATAAGTGGCGTAAATTCATAAACATTAGTAATGATGAATTAATTTTCTTTTTTCCCCAGATGGTATAAAAAAAGATACAAACCAGAATCTTCACTGTAGTGAAACTTTGTTTATATTTTTAAAAGCGTTGACGTATACAAACGCTTCTATATGAAACAAAAGACATATTGATTCGATTATACTTGTTTAAAAGGGTGGAAAGTAAACACACCGAGGAATTCTGATGTATTGATTCTTTAAAGGGTTAATTATAACTGATTATTTAGAACAATATGGTGTATAATTACTGATAGCAAGGTATGTTAGTGCCTTCGACTATCGTCAGGCAAAGCAAAGATAAAACACTTCCTGAACAACAACAACAAAACACATTACAGAAACAAACAACAACAACAAAACACATTACAGAAACAAACAACAAGTCAACAATATTCATGGTTAAAACAAAATACACACCCAACGAAAAATATTAACTATATGCTGAATAAGGTTCCATCAGAAATTATTGCATGCATGCGCTTAATTGTAAGTTTAACTCTTAGAAATATGTGTAAAGTTTATGGCCAATTTCTCTAAAGCAACTGTTCAGCCTTGTTCCTTGTACAATAACTACATTGCCTCTCAAAGATTATAATTACAATATTATTTCCGAATCCACATTTTTAAAGGTACCTTTATTCTATTCTTTGGCTTTGTTAAATCAAGCAATGTGTGTCTGGCATCTAGTGCCCAATCAATAATAAAACCACTTACATTACCGTTTGTTTTAGTATAGGTATGTTATAAGCAAACATTAACTTATAGAATTCTACTTGACTGTGTTCTTATTTCATTAAAAAGCGGAAGTCTGTCAATATGTTTTATCGATAAGCCCCCATTCATTTTCATTAATTTAATTAAAGCTGCATTATGTAAGATTTAGATAAGAGATGGTCGTTCTTGCTATAATCGTTTAAAAATAGATAATGTAAAATTTATATATTGAAAATATCAGTCAAATTACTTAATTTGATCGAATATTTGGAAAGAAATAGCGTAAATATTCTCGATTTTCAAGTACCATAGATACGATAATAAACGAAGCCTCCATTTTCTTTCGAATGAATGGCAGTCATTCGGTGATCTACAGAGTTGTTTATGGGCTAGTCAAGTAAATAAATATCTAAATGATAATTCCTATAATATTTGAAATGAAATGAAATGAAATGGGGTTTAACGTCCTACTCTTTTGCACCTAATATGGGGTAATGGAAGACGGTATATAATATTTGAAGCCAGACATACCTGCAACAGGCAGATTAGACTCTTACATAATGTATTCTTAAATTCAATACTTAAAGTAGATAAGTCTCTAACTCAATATCATCCAAAGTATAATTTAGAGAACATGCGCAATAAATATTATCAGTATTGACTGGAATAACCAGATGCTAGAGATTGCCATTCGATTGAGACTGCTGGCGTATTTGGCCGATCATCAGTTTAAATGCTACCCATTTATGTCAAGTTCTAGGTTCCAAATACTAGCTATTTGGCTCCTTTAAATTCACTTTCTAGACAGGAAAATTAAA
Source organism: Patella depressa (assembly GCA_948474765.1). Taxonomy (NCBI): domain Eukaryota; kingdom Metazoa; phylum Mollusca; class Gastropoda; family Patellidae; genus Patella; species Patella depressa. The sequence continues at coordinate 57,264,101 of OX419719.1, forward strand.
TTAAAATGGGTTGATATAATAAAGGACAGACTTTGACAAAGTTTATATTAGTGCGAACAACCCAGTATTAAACAAAGACTATTTGAATTTATCTGTACGTAAATATTAAAACAAAACCTTTTTGAATTTCATCATATATTTTATATTGATCATATTATACGTACATTGATTATCAAGTTGGCATTTGGGCTGAAGTTTCTACGTTGATGTGTTCCTTTGTCTTTTCCTTTTATATGGACTTTGAAACTAAAATGGAATAATTTGTGGCAAAATTGTTGATTTGAGAAACAACGCACTGTCGATATCAACTGCACGTCATGTTTTGGGACATGCGAGGTCACTGATTGAAATCATTGAAAGTGTTTTAACACCAAACGGATATATACCCGTCTCGTGAAAATAAAAGTAGAAAAAATAATTTTCCAAGTAATTTTGTTGATTTAAAAAACTACGCCCTTGCTACAAATTTTGTGTTTTTGATCTTGCGTTGATACTACTTGGAACCGTCTAATATTTGCAAACACCCTACGGGAAACTTCATTATATTTACCCTTCCCGTGATAAAACAAAATAAAATAGAAAGATAATATAAATAAAACGGGCAAACTGTCACCCGCGGATATAACACTCATTAAGATTTATTCAATTTTATAATTCATAGTCGAATCGATATTGATAACAGAAACATCTTCATACAAAATCTATTATCCGGAAATTATTTATTCTAAGCCCCGTGTATTGGTTTCTGCCAGTAGCGGAGGTTTTTTTATCTCGTATTTCTCAGTTCCGTTAAATGTATCGACTGAATGGAATTATTGAAGCTTATAGCCTTCCAATTGGTCGTCCTTAATACTGTCGGTCTCTCAAAGAAAGTTGTCACAGATTTGAATGTATCGAGACCGCAAGCTTCCTGCGATTTATTGGGATCTGTGAATATATTTTGGTTAGTGTGAGTATTATTTTTTTTTATGAATGTACACATTTGTTTAGTTTTCGTTACGTCACCTACTTTAAAGTATGGAACCGTGTCGTGAAGTGTTTATTTACGAACATACATTTTGTTTGTTGGTTTTTATCAACATCAATATATAATTGTTTGTTGGGAGGAAATAACTGTTCGGAAGACTTTTATGTATGGTTTAAATGTTTACTTGTGTTTTAATTGAATATTACTATACTGATCTAAAGTGTTGCGGGCCTCACTGTGAAGATGTTATATAATCTTTGAAGTTTGAGGGAATATTTTTCAGTGAATGGTTGGTATTCCTTTACTTGTCATTAATTTATAGTTCTTCGGGCAATATATTAAATTTTTATCACGGCCGAATCCACCGTAAAAAAGTCCGAAAACAAAATCACAGCTCGGTGATATATCATCTATCTATGATATCACGGCTTGGATTAAACTGAGTTAAAATTTGGACCATCAAACATTTTGTAGCGAAGAAAATATGTGGCGCTAGTTTATTTAAATTGAAGAGGATTTCGAACGCTGAAAAACTTTAAATTCAACGTATTATATTCGCAAATGATGAAAGGAATTGAACCATTTTTGACTGGTATTCTTTTCAGGAATTCAACGGATACTATGATTTGAACTGTTTATGGGTCTTTAATGTGAATGGTCAAATTTTCTATTCTTTTTGAGGTACAAAATACTTTCTTGAATGGTTTCATCTTTGATGGAAAATAAATAGAATATCTAATATGGAACGAGTCATTCATATTGAATGTGTCTGAGATGTTTAAGACCATATATGACCATTCAATGTATATTTATGTAACTTTATATGCACACCTATCATAGTAGTTAACGAATTTTGAAGATTATAAATTGATCAGCTGAATAAATTGTGTGTTTTCAAGGAATCAAATTTAGGTTTTAGTATACAATTATTATTCAAATCGATCAATTCTTACTTAAGATGCCTTTACACGTATAAAATGTCTGATTTGATGATTTATTTGGGATAAAAATATATTTAAAGGGCCAATCCCGATAATATATTGGAGAATAAAACTGTTTATTTTGTATTTAAATCCTTTAAAATACTCTACCTTAGTGTCGAGCAACTAATTGAATATATCCAATACGTTTTTTGTCCCCCGCCTTTCGACGAAAATTGGGGGACTATTAAAATGGGTTCGTCCGTCCGTCCGTCCGTCCGTCCGTCCGTCCGTCCGTCCGTCCGTCTGTCTGTCTGTCTGTCTGTCCGTCCGTCTGTCCGTCTGTCCGTCACACTTTTTGGGACACAATAACTCTCTTCCTAATTTAGCTAGAATGTTCAAACTTGGTGTATGTGTTTATTAGGTCAATGCCTTGATGGAGTTCAAAGATGAGCATTTTCCGCTTAGGGTAAGCAGAGATAAGCAATTTGATTGGTTGATGCTTTGGGACACGATAACTTTAGTTCTAATTAAGTGAGAGTGATGAAACTTAGTGTATAGTTTCATTACAGTAATACCGTGACTAAGTTCGATAATGAGCATTTTCTGCTCAGGGTAAGCAGAGTAATTTGATTGGTCGAGACTTTGGAACACAATAACTCTCCTTCTAATTGAGTTAAAATGTTCAAACTTGGTGTATATGCTTATTAGGTCAATGCCTTGATGGAGTTCGGAGATGAGCATTTTCCGCTTAGGGTAAGCAGAGCGTTACGCAATTTGATTGGTCGAGACTTTGGAACACAATAACTCTTCTTCTAATTGAGTAAAAATGTTCAAACTTGGTGTATATGCTTATAAGGTCAATGCCTTGATGGAGTTCGAAGATGAGCATTTTCCGCTTAGGGTAAGCAGAGATAAGCAATTTGATTGGTTGATACTTTGGGACAAGATAACTTAGGTTCATCTTGATTGATGATTTTTATGCCAATACAATGACTGCATTCTCATTTAGTAATCGATTCGACAGTAACAGTGTATACAAACGATTGACTTGGACACGAGGGCCCTTTCCCTTGGCCAGAGGGGCCCTTTTGTCTGCCTTTAGGGTCCCCCTAACTAGGGTACATTTTCATTTTTCTCGTCGGTTTTAGCATTTTTCTTTATAAAACACTTTTGGATGACACTTCGTGAACAGTTTGATTGCTCGATACATTGAAAAAAATAAATGTGCGATTAATTAATATGTGTCTTCTATTTATTTTGGGATTTCGGCGGGGGACATCAGCCTCACTGTTGGCTTGTAAACAACTAAAACCTATCAGTCTTCATCTAGAAACGGAGACCGATGTCCCAAACTGTATTATTTTGTGTCTGGATAAAACCCATCCTCTGTTACCCAGTGTACTGATTCCGTTCTACTCCACTATACCCTGGGTTAATCCGTAGGGTTTCCACGATTTCAAATTATCTGCCCTGGCGGATTGTGATATTTTATCGTCCAATCCAAAAAAGCGTTATTTGGAAAGGTAAAAGGAAAAGGGAAGTAATTCTCATCTTTTTCCAACAAGGAATACCCCAAACATGGCTACCTCAGTCCATTCTTGCACACTTTACAAATATGTCATTGGGAAAAATACCTACTGCGTAGTAGAAAAATCAGTGTCATTCAAAAATTTCATGACGGAACTTTCCCTGCTATCTTTTTGTGTACATGTCAATTCTTTTATATTAAATCTTTTACAAACTTTCTCATAATCGATCAAACAAGCCACCGCATTTGTAAACAATGTAGTTCTATGTCGTAAAAATGACGCTAAAGAGTCTACGTAAGACTGGTTTGTAAACTGTTTTTGATTGGTTCGTACACTCTAACTACAATCAGATAGTTTGAAATCGTGGAAACCCTATGGATTAACCCAGGGAATACTGGAGAAGAACGGAATGAGTACACTGGGTAACCGAGGATGGATAAAACCAGACTTTTATTTTATAAGAACAATGTGTAGGTGAAATTTACCTTAGGTTATCAAGACTGTATGGACTGTAAAGGAAAGGGTGTCGATTATCAGGTCACCCATCGTAAAAATTGACCCAGTGCATGTCCAAACAACTCAATATTTTTAGTTGAAATTTTGAGGCAAGGTAAATACACCACTCCTTTATATTTTGGTGCGTTAATTTCATACGAACTCCGAATTTTGTTTTTGAGACTCTGTTCAAACCGGGATAGTCCCTTTAATCTAATTGATTTTTTAAAAGTTGTCTTGAAATCTTTTTTTTTAAAAAAAGTAATCCTAAAATACCAACCCAAGCTGTAAAATATTATTTTAGGCCGCATGTCAGGTGACTTGGGGGTGGGGGGGCTACTTATAGTTTGTATTTGTCCATTGACAATAAATACAGATATATCCTCTGTCAACTTTTTTCACCGCTGTACGTTTAGGTCTCTCACTGTTCTTTCAACCGACAGAAGTGACACTTACTTTTCCTTACAATGGAGACCCGATCTAAGTTATTCAAGTTATTATTATTCTTTTAACCATTTTCATCGATGGGTATTCATCACCAATCAATTAATAATATTGAGAGAGAAGGGAAGAAAACTATTGATGTATACTCAAAAGAACCTTTGACAACCGTTGGTGCAGATAGGTTTGACATCAAGCTTCATTTCATTTCGAAATTTGAAATCAATTTAGCCATTAAGATATTTCCACGTTACTGACGTGATATATATCAATAAAAGCGGCCTTTGTTTGCGAGGTTTATCCAATCTCTGGGGTCTTTAACAGCGTCTGGTAATCATCAAACACTGGAAAATAATCATTGCCAAGAGAATTTTTCTTCATCAATAGAATCCACAGACAATGGTAGGGTGATCGATCCATTGCATGTTTAATAATATGTTAACAGTGGCAACAAAAAACGATCATCCCTGAGGGAATATTCCAGTCACAAAATATAGTTCTTAGTTATATGATATCCTGGGACACAACAAAAGTGCCGTCGAGTGTTCTAGAAAGTGGGAGCCACGATGGCTCAGTGAGTAAGGCGTTGGCTCGCTCACCCGACAATCTTGTGTTCGATCATCGGAATTTCCGGTGTATTTTTCCCCTGGGAAGGTCCAAAAAATAGACTTGCGGGTAGGACAAAAGACAAGGTCTCGTGTCCTGTGTCCTGGGAGACACCAAAAGCGCCGTCCTTTGTTCTAGAAAGTGGGAGCCACGATGGTTCAGTGAGTAAGACGTAACCCGACGGTCCCGTGGTAGCTTACTGGATTTTTCGATGCAGTTCTTCTTGGGAAGGGACAGCGTATAGTCTTTCGGATGAGACAAAACCAACGTTTCGTGCATACACTGACGTGCACGTATCAGAACCCTTGATAGATGTAACGATATAAGCGTAGGTCGTGGCGCCGCTGTCCCGTTAATGTCCCCCAACTACACAACATAAATATGGCGTATGCTCAACTAAATTAGCCCAACCGTTAAGCCTATTTCAATTCGTTGATGAAATGTAAACGAATCGTGTATACTAGTATTTTCGACAGAGACATATTCCCACTCTTCTGTACTACACACAATTAATTGATCTCTAACGATAATGATGCACTGCATTTCGAATTTATTTGATGTTATTTTCTTATATAGCTATGTATTGAGGTTTTATATAAAGATTTTATATTATGGAATGGGGCAAATTATCGTGTAAAATATACCATCGCCGACGAAACGTTAATCATTAAAAAATAGCAAATCAATAAAGGATGTCTGTACGATTTAGTAAATGTGTAAAATTGTGTACTAATTACGAGGGAGCAATACAATAGACATTTTAAATAAACAAATCGAGATCGAAACAATTCGCGAGTTGATAAAAATCTTTGATATAAAACCCTTTGATTTGTGTGTTCACGGAATTTTTTTTTCGTGAGAAATAATGATAAATATACGGCCTTGTCTTTTAATTACTATAGTGATACAACATATTGCGATATAAAATTTCATCGATTTATTGTAGGAATTCCGATATACCATTGTATCTTATTTTAACCTTTCACATTACAACAACATTTATCACACCAGCTGAAGATTAATAACAAAAAACAATATCTAAAAATAGTGGATTGAGATACATTATGAGGAGTGGATTGGGATACATATAAATAGTGGATTTAGATACATCAAACGCATTGATGTTGTGGGTAAACGGATGTCTAAGGTCAGTGTCACAATATTTAAATTCCACTTCCTCTTTTCGGTAGGTATATTGATTGAAGAAGAAAACCAAATTTGTTTGATATGTTATTCAGAATTCCTCAGATGAAATTGGCAATCCCAGCCATATATGGATCTCAATCGCTTGGTAGTGCTTTGTAAACGCCCAATGTGATGCGTATTATGTCATGACTCGTGGCTCATATCGGACCCGTCCGTCAATAATGTGGATAGCGAGTCTACAAACTGTTACGGACTTTTCATCAAATTTGGCATTATTGTTACCATGAAAAGAAGCATTCTACCAATATTCCGCGTCAACAATTAACTTCTGTACCCGACAGAGGATACAGCTTTTTGTGTTGTTGTTTGTTTTTAAGGTGGGGGTGCAAATGTGGTGTGGAGCATTGGGGTCATGAATGGACGAACCCAGTTGATGTTCCGTGTATTACAAAATGTATCAAGGAGTTTGCAATACCTTGCAGTATCGTAAGGATCTTCTTCAAAATAGGTGTGCAGATCTTTGGTCATGAGAGGGCGAATCCAATCGGACGTATAAAAAGCTATGTTTTATAATGAATACCATCGCCGAAACGATCTTGAACAACAATGTCATTTTAAAAATAATAATGAAGCTGCAAATTTCGCTGTTCTGTGATCTCCTCTTTAAGTGGTTTATACCAAACTCAGTTACAACATTTGGAATATTCGTATCTACCCTGATCAGGACCCGGATTTTATTATATAAATTGTGGTATTAACGACCCTGAAGGACATACACATTCAAAGTCCTTATAGTGGGTCGATTGTTGTGTTATCGGCCATGATTATGTACACCAATCCTGGTGTTACCCATGTAAGTTAACCGGTAGTGCTGAACAAAGGGCCTGACAAACAGTGTCTAGTGTTGAAGATGGGACAAAAAAAACAAGCTCATGTTTACACATTGGCGTTAACATAAAAGATTTCTTGACAGTTCAAATTCGATAAAGAAATGCCACGGTCAACTGAAATTTTCTGTCACATCACTTTGTATTGTAATGCCTGTCTTCAGTAGTCCGATTGGTGACGAAAAGAAGGAAAATCAAATAGGGTTTGACATAAAACTGTTCTGCTCCGGGAGCTATGGTAGCTAAGTGTGTAAGACGTTGGCTCGCAAGCCTAGGGGTCACGGGTTCGCTCCCGGTGTTGGCCGAGAAACTTCAGCCAGATTTTCCGGCGTGGTTACCGGTTGACAGCGTGGAGGAAGGATAGACTACATGTCTAGTCATTCGGATGGGACGATAAAGGGAGGCCTGTATATACATTGGCGTGCACGTAAAAGATCCCTGGGTAGTTTTTTTATTATTACCTTTGAAGAAGAAGAGAGTACCTCCTCGAAACGTTGGTCCTATAACATCTGACGATGAAAACAGTGTTTGTGTCTCTTTTATTTATCAACTTTAACATTTATCTATTGAAGAACACTTCCGTATCGGATCTCTCGATCCATTTTTTTCGTATCCCTGTTGGACGCGGATTCTACACAAGTTTAGCTGTAATTCGATATGAGAGTAATATCATAATGTTGAGTAAAAATATCTGCTCCAGGAGCCATGGTGGCTAAGTGAGTAAGACCCTGGCTCGCTAGCCCGGAGGTCGGGGGTTTGCTCCCGGTGTTGGTCGAGAAACTTCAGCCAGATTTTCCGGCGTGGTTTCCGATTGTCAGGGTGGAGGAAGGAGGGTCTGATAAGGATAGAGCTGTCTAGACATTCGGGGCATTAACGTGCATTAAAGATGGCTTGACAGTTGGAATTCGATATAAGAGTAATGTCGCGTAAATATTCGTGCTGTCTGGTTTATAATGTCGTGATATCGGGTTGTCGCCTTATAGTAAATGTAACTTTACAGACTAGCGCCATATAATAATAGCTCTAATCAACCATTACAACACATCTTCTATTATATATTATTACCATAACTCCGTCCTTTGTATGTATTTTAACAACTACGACTCTTGGCACTGAATTATTGAAATCATATTTCATCGTCACAGTTAGGAGATGAAAAGGTTTTTGATCGGACGTGCGCTGTTCTTGTTTTTGTTTTAAAAAGCATGGCGTTGTTGGTAATTATTTATCATTCATTATGTCAGGTTAGTAATGAATTTAGACAAACATTTTGTAGATATATAGTGCCTGAAATGTTATTAGCAGTTGGTCACAGGTTACAGCATAGGTTGCAAAAATAGTGTGTGACTGACCAAATTCTGGGCGTCCTTCGCAAACAAATTTAATTTTTGTCGCTCTGAACTGTAAACAGGAACCGTATAATTAATTTCTGAAGTACGTCTATATTAATTTATGTTCCCTAAATTACATGTACTTTGCGATAAATTCCAACCATATTTGAACGATGTTGATGTAGGTAAATTTTGTATACAATCCACTCAAGATTTCTTGGCAATATCCTTCTCTATATTTAATTTGACCTCGAATTGCTTCCATAACACAAGGTGATCAGGCCCTAAAATAATGTGACTTGGAGCACGAACATGCTTCGAAATGAAAAATCCGTGCTTCGAAAACAAAGAAAACCGTGCTCTGAAAATAATGGTGTAAAAAGGTGTAAGGTATCGATGCCGCCTGATCTTTTACGAGTGTTCCCTCTTTTGGTGGCCAAATAGAATTAATTCGCTTATATTTTTTAACCTCGACCTCCAGATTCAGTTCATAAACAGACTTTAAAAGACAAAAATCAAATTTGTATTTTATTTTGTACCGCTGTTATTGATAGAATGTTGATCTGATGATAGATGGTATCGTAACAAATAAACTCCTACGTAAACTGCTTTAGAATTGTCCATAGCTTCCGTTTTTCATCTCTGGATTTTCAAAATTTTCGATGAGAGGCTCCCAGAGCCGTTGCAGTCACTGAGTCGTGTTACAGGAATTTAACCCCATTTTAGGCTCTGAACGTAAATTTCACCGGTGAAATTGTACACTACAGTTGTAGAGGTCAAAACGTTTAATATATAGAATGGTAGATCTATATTATGTTTTATGGATTTTTAACTTTTAATTTTGGCTGATTCGGGTAAATTTTTAACCCTTAAAGTAAAAGAAAAAGAGTTGACAGTTCATGCTATACTAGTTCAAAAATAAATCGACAATTTCATTCAAATTACTCTATTTTAAGACAAGTTATTACTGACAAAATATGTGCATTAATGCTATATTCTAGACTTAGCCTCGCGTCTCAGTTTTTAAATTAAATCATTAAATGGTCGAACCGTTCTAATTCAGTTAAAATCTTAAGCATCCGATGGCAATGGGAGATGATTATGGTCTTGTCATGTTACTAAAAGTATAATTAATGTAACATTTAAGGCTTAAAGAAATGGGCAAATACCCATTACTGAGTTAATACTTATTTTGGAAACTGAATCCGTTACCGAGATGACAGGCGACATACTAATCGACATAGGACCAATCACCGTCAAGAATAGTATGGACACCGTTAAAATAGTAGGTGGGCGGATGAACCAACAGGCTTTTATGGATTTTAAGAACAAAAAACAAAACACTACAGATTAAGGGAGTATTTGAATAGCCATGACCGAATTGATCAAATAATCTTTAACGCTCTACTTTTCTGTGCCAACAGTGCTGATGAAGACGGGTGTTATGTATTGAAAGTTGGGCCAGGCAGCAATTGAGTTACATTTGTCAAGGGTTTACACGGGACCTGATCGAGGTCCAGATCTCCTTGTTATGAGCCTTCACTATTTACTATTCAATGGTTGGGCCGGGCAGCAAGTGAGTGTCATTTGTCAAAGGCATACATGGGTCGGGGTCGCGACTCAGAAATGAAATGAAATGAAATGGGGTTTAACGTCCTACTCTTTTGCACCTAACCTACGAAGACGGGCATACGCCATACAGTGTGCTATGAGGGAAATTTTTGGCCGGGCAGCGGCGCTGCGGCCTACTCTTATATCCAATTCCAACTGCCAAGGGATCTTTTACGTGCACTCCAATGTATACACGGGACCTCGGTTTTTCGTCCCATCCGAACGACTAGGCAGCTGTCCTTGTCAGGCCCTCCTTCTGCATCACTGACAAGGGGAAATCACGCCGGAAAATCGAGATGAACTTTCTCGGCCAATGCAGGGTCGCGACTAAGATCTCCTTATTTATTATGAGACCTCACTGAGCAACATCTGAATAAGAGTTAACTATTAGCTTCATATACCAGTGATATACAATGTGCTGTACAGCTGATCTTGAAATTGATTGTAATATATCAAATACCGGTTTATTCAAAATTTAAACTATATCCGATTATGATTATGTGGTTATAATTTTACATATAGGTAAAGCCAACTGGAAAACCTGTAACTTCACACTCTCATCCAAACTATATTTGTACCTTTGACCTTGAATAACAAATGCCTATTAAGAGATTTCGCGAAAGTTTCCGAATCCCCTTTTTTATTTTGTAGGTTGATGAATGAGTTATAACCCGTCGCGCGTATGCTTTACACTTCTGATCAAGAAATATCTCTGCTTTTAATAGAATTGGAGTAAACAACAGAAGGAAAATAAAACGAAAAAAATTTTAGTACCCTTTTTTATAAGATTGATCTGTCCTTTTACAGTACACTTATTACAGTTAAATTATGTGACGATTACCGGCGAACACCGCTGTCCATTACAATCTATTAATATATTCTCACTAGATTACAAAAAAAAATAACTGATCCATGCTTTTACATAATATAATAATAAGTTATACTTGTTCGAAATGTTGTATTTGAGGAAATATACGTGTACACATTAACAGTGGACCCACTGCAGCTGTATTCGATACAGATTATGGCGAACAGTACTGTCAGTGATACTATATTCTCTTTTGGAATGAATACAATACAACATTACAACTCCGAATGGCACATTCAATGTACGGACAAGGCAGCATTGCTTCCTTCAATGAACATAATAGAAAAAGTACCCTTTCTTACTACTAAAAATTGCATAAATAATATACTAACAAAACAATTATCACTATTCTGTTCCATTCATGGTGATATCATTGTAATCAGTAGTCCGTATATACGTAGACATTTATACTAATATCAATGGAGGGAAAATCGAAGCATGGCGGTATTTATATGGTAAACATGATAATGTCTTTAGTGAACTATAAATGGTTGATATGAAGTCAGGATTCATGTTAAAATAACACCCAATTCACATTAAATGAAATCATTTTACCATTATATTCTATAGATTTTTTCTTTCTTGAGTTTATTTAAGATTCCCTTTCTAATTGCAGCCTTAAGCCCTAACGACCAATTAGCACCAATCGACCGATTCCAAGCAGTTTTCAATCGAATATATGGTGCCGAGTACCGTGCCGCTAAAAAGATGCTTCATCCCAAGCTACAGCAGAAGAGAATGGGAGCTCCGCGCGGTCCGACGCTTTATGAGCGCATTCTCTTGTTCAGACGATTACGTGGAGAGCGTGGTGTCGGTGATCCTAAAGATGGGGAGGTAAGGTATCTGTATATTTCTCAAGTTAGTCGAAACAATTTGTACGATTTGTATTAAGGATTGTTTAAAAATGAAACACAAACGAAAGGCACTTAAATCGTCCTTATAACACTGTGGAGTTGACCGGAAACAAGGCCTTATTCAACTCTGTACTTATACTGTATTATTGTGCTATGGGGGCGTATTTTATTTGCTCCTCAACTAATCACAAATGTCACAGCATGTGTACCGTACACCCAGTGTGCATTTTGAACCTAATAATTTGATATAGCTTTTATCACATTGACATAAAGTTGCCATGCTTCTTTGTTATTTTGTGTTAGCAACTCTGGAGTCGAATGGCTAGCTTATTCTCATATTCTTATGGATGCAAACTTAACAATTGTTCGGTCAATAGCCCAATTATGTATATTTATTGATCTCCAATTTTGGAAACAAAGTAAGAAATGTCAGTAGTCTTAAACTCGGGGATATTTCAAGTACTTCCAGTGAGTAGTGATATAGCTGTCAATACCTTGCAACATTAATTTAGTACTGGTAATGCTCTTGACAGAGAAATGGGGTTTAACGTCCACTCGACATAGGCTAGATCATTTCGGGACTAACATATTTTTTTTAATTTTATTTCAATAATTCTCTTGCGCGTAGCAATTGTTAGCAGTTGGAGGACACCGGAGGACCCGGAGAAAACCAACGAGGTTGGAAAGGCGACGCTAATCCTTGTCACATACAACCAGGGATTCGCCAGTTGACTCAATGACAGGCTTTCTGATAGTGCGTGCACGTGCTAAAGATACCCCCCCCCCCGTCTTTCAAAGCACATCATTTCAATGCAACATCTGTCGCGTATGTAACATCGCTAATATGATAAATATTTTGCTCATAAAACAATTGCTAATAACTACAAATAATTACTGCATGTCAGAAGAATTATTACAAGTAAATGAATAAAAACGTTTTAATTGGGTATGAAATGCGAGAACTATTTTTCAGAACTATTAGGCTTTACCCTCACATTGAATCATGTCAGGCTAATGAGTTTAACTGATGTATTGTTGTTATAAGATCTATACATCAAAGTTGGATTAAGAGCCACGGGCCTTAAGCTCTGTACAGATTTTGGTGTCCCCGTATATATGTAATTCAATAATAGACCACAAACAACCGCCAAGCACGAGATAAGAGTTTTTTTTACACATCATTACACGCCATCACTACAGGTAACAGTATGTAAAGATACAATTAAACATTGAAAAACTGCTTGAAAGTTCTTAGTTAATTCTTAAATTGAATATTTTAAATTGGTACATAACAAAGCACCATTCCGTGGTGCACCAATTTTTATGATGCCCTAAGCACGTCCTTATTTTGCTTAATGGTTAATCCAGCACTTTCCCCTTATTAAATTTTAGTTTCGAAATATTAAGCGGAAGTGGGAGTGCTTAGGTGTTAATCAACACGTCAAATTGAGTTCAATTGGCAATATTAACAAAGACTGCGATTATAAACAAATATACTTGATTCAAAACAAATTTGATACTTCCAAATCTATTTTTTCATAGAATTATGAACAATCGGTAATCAATAGATTTTGCGTCATTTAAACAAATACCTTCACAGCGTCATACAAAACCAAATCTGATCTTTATAAAATTATTTCTTCATCGTATTATAAATACTTATCAATGTAATACAACCTCTATACATGTATTTTATGAATGTTTGAATAAAACTCCAAGGCACGTAGGACTGCAAATGTTATAATATTCATTACTTCAAATCTATTCACAGGTTTTTGAGATTACGCAATAATTGATTAAAATGATCGGAAATTGGAATCATTTTTCTAGGGTTATTTCAAACACGAATATAGAAACAATTTGCATGTATATACTAATTTGCCTTATCAAATATTAAATACGTGCATAAACACAAGAAAATCCTTAATAGCTTTCAAGTGCAATTGGGTACACATTTGTTTTAAAAATTATCTGTAATTGATTTCGGGAGATTTTATTGAATTTGTGCCGTGTCTGTAGATAATCGAAAAATCATTATCAGATAGGTTAAATTTAATATAATTTTACGTAATACGAAAAATAACATCGCGGTCTGGTTGTTGACCAAAATAACAATGTCCAATGTTGTTTCCCTACTATGGTAGACTGGTGTTTATACAACGTATTATTAAGGTATCTCAAATGATTACCCAAAATTAGATCAAATTTAATTCTGTCAAAGTACAAACTTATTCAATTAAGAAGTTAATGATTTATAAAAAGACACACATACTACAACAGTTTGTTTTGTGTACAAAGATTCATACGGTTTCTCGAATATGATCCAAATTAATATATATGTGTTAATCAAATTCGAAAGACAGAAGTTATTCAACTGCAGACTTTCTATTAATCAAATAACATTACCACTACAGATAGTTATAAAATTTGTTTCTACGGAAACACGACATTATTCAATATTATAATATATTCAACCCAAAAAACCAAAAGAGTAACTATGGTCATGTGCTGATGTATGAACCACGTACTTGAACGGTTTCTGAGATACGATCCAGAATATTAAATTATACCATGCAAACTGAGATATATGTTTCGAATTAAAATCTTTTATTTCACACAGACTCTAATTTGAGACGGGCATGAAATGATAATAGGGTAATACGGTCTCACGCTTTATAATTATTATCCCATATGTCATTTTGGTAATAAACAAGATCGTGTAGGTTCAGATTCTACAAGACATTGCATTGACCCATTTATCTCTACGTGTAGCCGTGTGTTTATTTAAGACTTTATAAATTCTGACATCTGTGTTTGTGCCTGTTAATGTATTAGTTATGTAGAATCGTATTTAACGGATTAACAGTCTCGGTTTCAGTTTCTGAATTCACTATGCGGTTTTGATATCATGGACCGTGTGTATAATAACGTCCATGGTAGAAGAGATTGTGGGTGTGGTTCTTCTTACAACTTGTACTAACTCTGAATACACAATTATTGTTCCTGGTGTAACTAAAGGTAGTATCTGTTATAAACTAAACTGGTGTTTTAATATTCCATAATCTTCTATTTTAGGCTGAAATATTTGATAATGTAGATGGTGAGAAAGCTGTAGCATATCACTCCGCATCGAAACCTGATGATTCACCACAAACAACCAGAGCTAAAACAAGACAACAGGTATATTTATCAATTATATTATCTTTCACCTAAAGATAAGGTACGTTACGCCAACCGTCTCGTGAATTATCTCGTTTCTGGGCGATTCACATTGAACTCATAGCACAATTATTCATTAAGCGTTGGCGTAGGTGTCTAGGGCTCTAATGCTATTCTACTATTTCTAGGACGTGTCTATATCACAATAACGCCCCAGAAAATTTGACACAGGACATGTTTTTAAAAACCTAATGAATTACAGACAATCTATGAATGCCTCATTATGCCTTTAAATTTAAATAATACCTAAAATAGTCTTTGGGGAGTTCACAATAGTGCTTACTTTTGTCGTAACTATTTCTAGGACGTGTCTATTTCACAATAACGCCCCAGAAAATTTGAAGCAGGACATGTTTTTAAAAACCTAATGAATTACAGACAATCTATGAATGCCTCATTATGCCTTTACATAATACCTAAAATAGTCTTTGGGGAGTTCACAATAGTGCTTACTTTTGTCGTAACTCCTAAATACGATACTTTTAAATGTTCCTCTTTGAGAATGGAGTGGTTAGTTCTCCACTATCTATTATAATCACAGTTCTGGGATATACATTCTAATATTTTCATATAAAACTCCGTTCCATTACGATGCTCTTTGTGTAAGTATCGAACAGGAATAATCAATGTCTGTAGCCTTAGAGTATTGCAAGTTAAAGGTAGAATACAAACAGTAACTATCGATCTGTCGTAGAACCATGACTCCAATCCCCGGTTGTCACAGCAATACCATGTCAACAAATCACACTGTAATGGAACAGATCCGTCTAAAGGGAATAACGGGTGAATAGAGCTTTTTATGCGGATTTTATACAACAGTGCACTTGGTTTTAAATAATTAAAATTGTAAACTATTGTATATAATTATGACCCATATTATACATCGTGTTTGGGTGTATTTTGCTATATAGATAAGGGGGCGGGGTAGTCGAATGGTTAAACGTGTTGCATCATTGTGTGAAATTCTCAAATTTAACAAATAGAATATAGACGATTTAGTTTTTAAAAAAGCCCCGTGGGTGTTATTATTATTTTCAACTCGAATAAGGAGAGATTATTCCAATTAAACAACAAACAAACCTAAGCATCGTTTTACAAATCGATGGCGTCGTCAACATTATTTTAAAGTAGGCTAAAATGAAAGAGAATAATAAACGTGATATGACATTACCTACGATGCAATCTGAAATAGACCCAAGGTGTGCCGTATAAGAATAGACTGGCCTGGGAGTTGAATCAATATTTAGGGTAAATATAAATGGAAAGAAAATATCGGACTGTTATTGCTTTAATTTATAATAGGAAACAGGAAGTGGCGTAACGTATTCCCAAGACAATGGGTGGGGCGATGTTTTCTATATATAGTACGTCATTTCCGTACATTATAACTGTTTCATCAACAGATGCTTTTGTCAAAATTAAGATGCGCGTCAGGTGGACCAATCTGTTATGTAATTTGTTGGACAGCTTGGAAAAACTCTATTAATTTTGGTTTAAATTGTTAAAGTTACATTATGGGAGATAAGATAAAGAGATAGCAGTTCTCACTATAATAGTTAAAAACTAGATAGTGTAAAGATAATTTGCTGAAAATTTCAGTCAAATTGATTCACTATTAGCCGAGAAAAAAGCATTTAAAATATTCATAGCCTCGGTCATCATTACTCAAATCATTAATATAAACAGCATAGTCTCGATTATCCACTTGATTGATTTAATTATCAACCGCCATTAAGCGGCATATACGATTTTAATCTGCCAACATCGAAGGCTAGCCTTGACATAAAGAGTTTATTACGGTCTGGATGTGTTAATTAATGTCTAATTGATTATTTAGATAACATCTCAGGCTTAAAGAAAGACTTGTTAAAAGCAGATTTTGCTCTTGCATAATGCTATTTTAACCAATCAGTTATATCTCAGCGCTGGCGTGGTCTTCAGAAAATACAAAAAAAATATTTTCGAAGCAAATTTAAGAGGATTTAAGTCTTTTAAATAGTAATTTCTTTTCATTTTCTTTTATAGGCCTATGAACAAACTAAAGGACGAACAACCGGTATAGAAAGGAGTGACACATCATTTGCCAGTGTGGATATAGCAGATTACGCAACGCTCGAGGACGACCCAAAGAGAAGTCCATCACCACAACCTACATTTACCAAAAATGCAAGTCGTTCCCCCGTCCAAACATCCCGGCAGACGTCTGCTAAGGTACGGCCTCGGTCCATGAGCATATCCTCCATTGAGGAACACCTTAATGATCGCGTGCCTTACATAACCCAGCTCGAACCGGGATATACTGTCATCCCCGAAATAGTATCAACAAGCCAAAATCATAGTCAATATGTTTATATAAATAGATCTAAATCTAACCCCGATTTCTCTATTCACAAGTCTGACACGAATGGACCTCCACACGCCCGGGATGTTCAAACATCTCCAGCCAATCTTAATTTAAGACAAAGAGTTAGAAGGAAACGATCTGATCAACCTGCTAATGAACTAACCCTGGCCCAGAAGGTCATCTTACAGAGAAGGGTGTTGGCTTATTGTCAGACTGTCGAAGATCAGGTGATGACGTCATACAACGACACCAGACGTACAAACGGCTTTTAAACATTCTCTCATTTTAGACAAGAAAAGCCTCCGACCTTACGTTCTAGTCCTATTAAACCCTTAACTGTCACCATAACCTACTTAACCTTAAACCTAACCCAAGACCAAGCAAGCTCTGAATCCAAATGATCTAAACCCAGTCCTCTGTGTAATATTCGTTCTAGTTGTTATCTGTAAACCTGCTTTTACACTTAATTTTGATACAAGCATCGCTGAAAAATTATAGCTCAATTATTTTTACAAGTAGCTTCAGTACTCTTAAATATTTTTATACGTAGCTTTAGGTCCTTACCTTCAAATCTTAAATTTGTGGTCTCTGCAATCCCGCAAGGTTACACGTCTACCCTGTTTAATTATTAAAGGTACATTATGTAAGTTGTGGATAAAAAGCAGGCAGTTCTCGTTATATGTTGATAACGAAAATGAAAATGCTATATGTTGCAATTACTTCATTTTGAACAGAGTTATCGTCGATTGCAGAATAGTGTAGTCACAACTGCCATTGCTACCGGTTACGATAATGAACAAAGTCTCAATTATCCATTTTTGAATTAAATCATTAACTGCCAATCGGATATAAACCTGTTGAAAGTCTAGATCATACGACGGCCTCGAGAGTTGATTATGGTCTTGGCAAATCAATAAATGTCTAATTGATAATGTAAATAACATTTATGGCCTAAACGAAAGGCCTGCAACAGGCAGATTTACCTCTTAAATAATACTAATGAGTGAAAATAAGGAATCCATTGATACTGACAGCTGGATTTGCTGCTAGAGATTCATCGAAACGTTTATAAGACTTACAATATTTGCCTATCAGAAACATTACGGTCATGAACACAAATAGGCAAAGTTCCAGTTGGGGTTTTATGGATCTCTCAACTCCTACGTGTTGTTGTTAAAAGATGGGATTTCGCGTCGTTAGGAGAGCATTTAGGACAATCAAGTTTATGAGACAAGGCTATTTTGAGTGGTTTTAGTGTTTTGATTTAAACGCAGATCGATATAACTATAATATTTTCTTGGCGTTCACTTGTTTCCTTGCAAAATAACAAGTGCTTGTTCCGTGAAAATCGTTTAAAAACTAATAGATATACCGTTGATTTAGTCCCCAGTGAGAAGGCCATTTTATTTATTCATTTCATTTATACGGCATTTTCATCCCGAATGATGTTTCTAGCTATTGTTTGAATAAAATATTGTCATTTGTATAGCTAAATCTGACAAAATGGGAATTATAATATTAGTAAAGGATAATTTTGATTTTAGGGTTGTCCTTTTGTGGACTTACGTTTCTAGCCTTAATTTGAATTGTTTTTGATATTTGAGTGTGTTGTTTTGTCCTTTTTGTGCTAGTGTTATCAGTTTAATTAATATATTAGAGCAAACTTTAAAATTGATCTTCGAGCATTCACATACTTTATATGATTTACATATTCCTTTTTATTGAACCCTGGGGGTGGGCTAATTGGGTAAGGCGCTGGCTCGCTAGCCTAGAGGTCGAGTGTTTGATCCCTGCATTGGCCAAGAAAGTTCATCCAGATTTTCATGCGTGGTTCCCTCTTGTCAGTGATGCAGGGCGGAGGACCTGACAAGGACAGCTGTCTAGTCGTTCGGATGGGACGAAAAACTGAGCTCCCGTTTACAAATTGGCGTGCACGTAAAAGATCCCTTGAAGTTGGAATTCAATAGAAGAGTACGCGGCAGTGCCTCTGCCCGGGCAAAATTCCCCTCATGGCACAGTGTAGAGCGTATGCTCGTCTTCATTAGCCCAGTTCGACCTAGAACAGTAGGACGTTAAACCCCATTTTAATTTATTTCATTTATATTGAACCTCCTGCATAAACCGGCTACTAGACACCTGCTTCGATCATTAAATCGCAGTCTTGTACATCACCATCGAAGATTACGAGTCGATCAGAGTTGTCACACTTATCACGCGATACCATGCCGTCTGCATTGATACGTACTGACTTCCCAACTCTTACAAACCAACCAGACAGTCCTATAATATATTTGTTTCGTTACATATTAGACTTATAGTCATTTAATCTTTGTTTCTTTTCCATTCCTACTTCGTTATCATTCATTGCGAACAGTCTGATACTAGAATTTATAACCGATTATATTCTAAATTATAGTTAAATTTAGTCTTTCAAAAAATAATTAGCACCCTTTAGTTTTATATCCAATTCGTGTCAGATTTGTTCAAAGTATTATTTACGTTTATATCTACCCCTAATATGGTTTGGAGAATAAAAAAGAAATATTCAATTATTTATTTTAATGTAGTGTGATCGATAAAAAAAAGTAAACACATGTTGTAATCATGAAAAATACTATTTATTGTCTGTGTGATTTTATCACTTTGAATGCCTTTTATACGTCTGTGTGTCACCTCTTACTGTTTACTTATATATCTATATATTAATCAAATGTACACTGACATAGACTTTAATTTTGAAGGCGGAGTTGTCGCATGTTTCTTCTTGCATTTCACGATTTTTGACATCACCTCAATAAGCGAGCGACCAATTGCATTAAATTCAATACGTCAACCATCAGTTGTTTTGTGCATCATGAGTGAAAAATGAAAAAAAAAACCCAAATAATCGAAATATATCATACGAAAGTATGCTCGAACATTTAAAAGTATGGAAATAATAAAAGTTAGTTTTCAGTGGTCTACACTAAAAACCTTTGACTTTCCCATGGTTACTTAATAATAATAATAATATCGTGATTAATAAAGCGTGCTAATACTTGGAGATGGTTCTATATATTGAACAGTATAAAACCAAGTTGATGGGAATATATGTCAATATATCACACAGTAAGCTACTTATAATTATGATAATAATACCGCTTTGTCAGCAGAGATGTTAATGTGGTCTGTTAATGGACTGATTTGTTTATATTTCAGGGTGAAAAACCTATACGACGAGAAATACCAGAAAATGCCACTCCAAGAGAGATCATGGTTGAAATGGAGGACACTCCAAGGTCACCGAGGCCGGTATGTTTACAACTGAGCAATCGATCTTCTAGCATGGCTAGGTGTTTAAAAGGCACAATGACCCCTTCCAGCTCCCCACTAAATCTAAATACTGCTCTCTATTTTGGTCAGCGAAGTATTTTTAAGGTCACCAACTAGATAGGGATTACAAACACTAACAAGATGATCATATATCAGATGAGATAAAGAGATATTATGACATGTTCATTCAAGTATCTACCAATGGATTATTTATAATCCTCGGCGATTAAATGTCATCTAGCTTGCATGCCTTGTTGGTTTTCTCGAAAATAACTCAGCCGTTAAGAATCGCATTGATACGACCTTAATAATGTGATTATATAAATTGTTACAATGCTTTTAACGAGCTCAGTATCCATAGCATGTGACATTACGTATACTAGTGTTACGTCAGACTGTGCATGAATATTTGATTATTACCTGTGACTTTGAAGTTGAGATACATCATTTATGGTTTAGTTTGTATCTGTAGACTCGCCGGAGTGAAGTAAAATAACCCTGTTTAATATTCTTTCAGCAAGTCTATGACAACCATCACACGGTTTGGGCCGACGAAGAGGAAGACGAAACCAAAATGGAAAGTAGAGCAAGTTCTCGACAAGAAAAACGACGTACAGCGACACCTACTAGAAAAACACCAACTCCAACGAGGACACCGACGCCTAAACGATCCCCGACACCGTCCGATTTAAACCCACACACAGTTCTACCACCTATTCACAAAGTCGAGGAAGAAACGCACGTGGAAAAGACAGTTGTGAGAAGTGAAAGTAGAACTTCCGTTAACGAAGTCTACAGTGAAGAGGTAAAGGAAACGAGTAATCATGTTCAATCGGTTAAAAATGAAGACGTGGTCAAAGACGTGGAACAGTCAATAACCAAGTCCGAGGATACTACTGTAGAGAGTGTGCAGGAATCCTCTGAAAAGTCAGAACAACACTCAGTGGATAAATCAGAAGTAAAGGAAGAAAACATTTCTAAATCAGATGAGAAAAGTGAAACATCTGAACAAACATCTAAAGAAACAACTAGTAAAACATCTGAAGAAACAACTAGTAAAACATCTGAAGAAACAAGTAAAACATCTGAAGAAACAACTAGTAAAACATCTGAAGAAACAACTAGTGAAACATCTGAAGAAACAACAAGTAAAACATCTGAAAAAGTGTCTGAAGATAATAGTGAAATAACGCAGGAAAACAGTGAAACAAAGAAAGAAGAGGACACAAGTTCGAAGGAGGAGATTACAAAAGAAAAAACGGAAGAAACGAATGAAAAGACCAAAGAGGACTCAAAGGAAGAAAAGGATGACACGGCCTTTATAGCTGCTGCAACTACAGCAGCTGTAGCAGCCCCAGTTGCGGTCGCAGCAACGGCAGCAGTAGCCTCAAAATCCCAACGGAAGAAAACCCCTAAACCCGAACAACCACAAACACAAGATCAACCCAAAGCCGCAGATGCCCCTTTGGCGACAGCGCCAGCGAAATCGGCACAGATACCCCCAAAACCAAAAGAGAATCAGAAACCAGGAAGTAACACTGGTCCAGAAATGGATCCAGAAGAACGCGAAGATGCTATTCAACAGCTTGATAAACTGGCCGATCACAAAATAAAAAGTTTAATAGATCCTAGCAAGGCCGGAGAAGCCCCTAAAGTAGACAAGAAACTAACCGATAAAGTTTTTAGTAAAGAGTTTCAAGAAGATTTGGACAATTTCTTAAAATCCCCGTGATGTGTTTACATGCTGAATATGGTCAAACTTCCCAAGAGACTTTTAAATCTGTTTGATGTTTAACGACCAACTTGTATTTTCATTTTCCCGTCCTATTTTTACATAACATTTTATTTTGTCAACACTTACTTACTTGTAAGTTATGCATACTCGATTTAACTAATAATCCAATTATGGATTTAGCCAGATGCTTCTTTATCGAATCGGAATTTAAAGGTTATGTGTGCCGTGGGCTAATGTTGATAAAGATATGTGAAAAGCGAGCAGCAAAAATGTGTTGATCTGATATGTCGATGCCTTTCGTATTGGTTCTTAAGTCGTAAGACGGTTGAATTATACCGATATGATACAAGATAACTGTGAGTTGAATGGCGTGGCGCGAAATCTAAATACAGATGTTCGCTTTAGGAAAGGAGGGGGTAAATGGTGCATTCTTCGTTACGGATTACCACTTATAGAAATGATTTACATTTATTTAAAGCTAGTGTTCAGCAAGGAGAAAGTGGCTATTATTACATCTATAGAGAATTGTGCTAATATTAATTGTATTCTGTGATATTGCTATATTAAATATTTTTCTATGTCTTGACCCAAAATGTTAAACGTTACTTTTTTCACTTTTTTTCCTTTTCTCAGTAACTAGATTAAAACGGA
The DNA here is from genome assembly GCA_948474765.1 of Patella depressa. Taxonomy (NCBI): domain Eukaryota; kingdom Metazoa; phylum Mollusca; class Gastropoda; family Patellidae; genus Patella; species Patella depressa. The sequence goes on from OX419719.1 coordinate 57,287,020, forward strand.
TTAATGATGTCGGTGGTAATTAAGTTCAGAAATGCAGAATTTTTACTTGTCTGTGTTGATAGGAAGTGACGCAATCTTGGAAATGATTTTTGTTTTCAAGCCCGAAAAAGGGAAAATTATGGATACCGCTAAAATGTTTTTAAAGCTGTCCGAACAAGAAGGCAAACGGCACGTTTGGTGCACGAAATATAACCATTGCATGTTTAAATTCGATGAAGAGTGGACCGTAGCGCCCCTGTCCGGACAAGATTGTTCTTACCGCACACTGCACGGCGTATGCACGTCTTCATTAGCCCGGTTGGAACAGAATAGTATGATGTTAAACCCCATTTCATTTCAAGGTTGTACTCACTTATCTTGGCAACCCATCTGCTCGAAAAAGACCAATTTAACTACCCCATAAAATACACGACAATAGCGAAGTCTCATATGGATTTAATACACGGCCAATACAAAAACCGCCGAATGGAGTGGTGTCTTATTCTCCTCATAGAACACTCAGCTCCACCACAATACCTAGTTAGCGCGTGTAGCATAATATTAAGGTCTGGCGTTGGTACGTGACAAGAAATAGGGTCGCCTGTCCAATCTCGTAATTTTTTCTCCGGGTTCTCCGGTTTACTCCCACTGCAAAGAGACCCCTACGCGCTAGCGAATTATTGAAATAAAATTGAAGCATATGTTACTCCTGTCCATAATATCATATTATAATGTATTGGACGTTAAATCTTTAACAAACTACTACTCCCGAAATGATCTTGTTTGTGTCGAGAGTACGTTACCCCCCCCCCCCCCCCCCCCGCTATAGTTTATTAACGCCCTGAGAGAGAGAGAAATGCCAAAAAAACTTTCGAGTTTACAGACAGCGACGCCGGGTTTCTTCGAGTGGCGAAGAAGCGGAACTGACCTTGTAGGTAAAGAAATGTTGGAATATTTGAGAGAGAAAGAGAGATGAAATAAAATGGGGATTAACATCCGACTGTTCTGCTCCGAACTGGGCTAATGAAAACAGATGTACGCCATGCAGTGTGCTACGAAGGAAATTTTGCCCGGACAGCAGTACTGCGGCCTACTCTTGTAACGAATTCCAGAGAGAGAGAGAGAGAGAGAGAGAGAGAGAGAGGAATGGGGTGTAACGTCCACTCGACACAAACTAGGTCATTTTGGGACTAACATATGGTTTAATTTCATTTCAATAATTCGCTTGCGCGTAGGGGTATTTAGCAGTGGGAGGAAACCGGAGTGCCCGGTGTAACGAATTCCAACTGTCATGGAATATTTTACGAGCACGTCAATTGGTGCACGGGATTTCGGTACAAATCCGAACGACTAGACAGATGTCCTTGTCAGGCCCTCCACTGACAGGAGGGAATCACGCCGGAAAATCTGGATGAACCTTCTCCGCCAATGCAGGGATTGAACACCCGACCTCCAGATAGAGGGAGATAACTGCATTAGCATTCATCTAAATCCCGTAGTTGGTGAGTGAAAACGCTGTCAAATGTTTATCCCTTACCGATAAGAACCATTGCCCAACCTTGTGGATTTCCCCATCCTCGGTTACTTTTCGATTCTGGTCTGTTGTCACTTTCCATTATTTGAAGAGTATGTGGGGCCAATATTCGACTTTTAGGGTAGAAATGAATATGACAAAATCCGAGAGGCTAGAATTGTAAAGACTGTGTACCACGCCACTAATTTAATATATTCGCTGTCCACTCTTCAAACACACCTCTGGCTTGCGGCTGTGGTTTCGATACCTGGTTTGAGCGTATGCATCATGGAGATAGGGGCGCCTTCTCAACCTCGTGGGTTTCCTCCGGCACTCCAGTTTCCTCCCACTGCTAAAGACCCCTACGCGCAAGCGAATTATTGAAATAAAATTAAAACCATATGTTAATCCCGAAATGACCTAGTTTGTGTCGAGTGGACGCTAAACCCCATCTCTCTCTCTCTCTCTCTCTCTCTCTCTCTCTCTCTCTCTCTCTCTCTCTCATATGAGTCAAAAACTAAAATATAATTTGTATCACTTCTAGAAAGAAGAATATGTTCAACATCGAGGGACTTCAACGAAAGACTGTATGGTAGGAGAGAATTTGTACTGATTTGGATTTTAAAAAAAATGTCTGGAGCCACTTAACTTTGTGCGACAATTTTCAGGCATCGATTATTATTTGTGAATACAGCTGGAACAGTTTGATTGGGTGGTTGGAATTCAGAGTAGGATTTCGGTTACAAAACCATTGGATACTTTTGGAGTTGCTTACACGGGCTAGAAAAGCAGAAAACGCATTTGCGGTGGTTAAATTTTCACAATTTTCTCCGGGAGGGTAAGATCCCCAAACCAAGAGACGATTGACTGGTTGTTTGGAATTCGGGTCATCATGGTAGGCCATATTGGACCAAATTGAAGTTGAGATATTCACTGGCTGGAATAGCCGGAAAACGTGTTTTATGCAGTTAAATTTTCAAAATTTTCTCCCAATGGTCTCGTCTTTGTGGACTGTAAACGATTGACTGGATTCCGTGTCAGCCACCAAAATTAGGCTATATTAGACCAATTTGAAATTGCTTTGTTCACGGGCTGAAATAACAGGAAAACGTGTTTGCATCCGTCAAATATTCCAGTCGAGGAAGACTGGCGCCGCTCTCTATAAATTCGATTTTTTTTTCAAGCATTTCGGATTCTGCGCCCCCCCCCCCTATCTGTCATCGAGCCCGTACGTCTATGCATATTATTTAGACTTAACCATGTTTTGACATCATAATACTGAACGAAATGTAATGTTAACATTTACACCCCAAATTCAGAGTCGGCCAACGGATACTCCCTATAATGGCTATTTTGATATCAAATAGTCACAAAAATTACCGTTGAGCAATAAAAAAGCAGTATTCTTACTTTTTTTCTGACATCTCCCATTCAAACCTTTAGGAAATCAGTGGCTGAGAAAATATCAACCTTCCAACCATGCTTCCATATCTGGACTCAGATTAGTAATTATTTGCCCATTGACTTCAATGTTAAATGGCTGTAACATCACAGACTGTAGCTTTTTGCCCAACATTCCGTTGGTTCCAATCTTTATAGACACCTTGGGGACCACATTTGACAATCTCCTCATCATACATTTGTAGGGGGGTGGCCTTTTAGATTTTTTGCACCGGGGATTTGAAGTTGACTGACACAATGATTGCTCTGCAGAAAGACACTTTACACCCCCTGCCCCTCCGCTGTAATATCATCACTAATCACCCCTATGTAATTGAAAATTTGATGCCTTTTCTCCAATTCTAGAATAAAGAGTTAACCCAAAAATGCAGAAAGAGGGGAGAAAAAAATAAGGGTTAGATTGTCTATTTATAACTCGCACTACATTCGTCCAGCATGAAAAAAGGGGAAATAATTACTAGTGTTAGTCCATACTACGATAGGGACAAGCAATGTCACGCGCCACGGTGAAAACATTTTTCGTCCTCGATCATATCGAAATATTCACAACTAGTGACACCTTCAGTGGGTTTTATTGTCAAAGAATCTTTAATTTAATCCATCTGCAGCTTCCAATAACTAATTAGTCGTTTTACATCGTTGTAAATAACAGATCAAACGTGAAGCGCTGCCCAGCTCTCTTGAACCGGGTGTGACCCGAATGCTGAGTCAAGGGAATTCGGGATTTTTTAAGCCCGTTTCTTACTTGTAATTTCGGGGGGGGGGGGGGGCATTTTATATGACCACTTTCAGTCACCATACAAAGCCACTTGTTACCATTATAATATATTCAAATATCTGTGATTACCGTTTGTTTTTTCTGTCTGGTGGAAGTAGACGAAAAACTGCAGGAACCAGCGAACGTTTGTTTGTCTGTTAAGGATTGCAAGCTACACTAGGACTGTCTTGAAAATGCAGTTTATGGTGCAATATGGTAGCATAGGTCGGGTGGCGTTAGACTACAACTTTCGGTTTCGGAGTTATGCTACTTCCGGTTCATGGCCATATCCGTGCTACATTGGGTCAGTTGCTAGTAAGTGATATAATTCGATTGTGCCACCTTTCCCACATCCTGTAACATTTTGTGAAATCATACAGACTACCATCTACGCCTGAAGAATCAAGATGGAACATTGCGTCTCCTGGGTCTTACTCACTGAGCCACCTCGACTCAACCGTGTAATATTATTAGCAACCAGTGCCGACCTTCTATCAGTCAACCAAAGGGACATAATTTCAGTTAGAAATTTAAACGAAACGAAATATTAATATTATACGGAAAGACTGTGGGGGCGAAATATTAATTTCGCACTCTGTTTCACTGTTTCATCGTTTTGAACATTAGAAGCAAACCTAAACTGAATGTCACACAATATACACGTACGGTCTTCGTTTGCGTAATGGCTTGTGAACATATTATGTCATTGGAATCGTACATGAACGGGTTTTAAAGGTTTGGATTCTTCGGATTTGATCGAACTAACTTTGCGTAGTGTATCGTGGGTATTTTGGTGATGATGTTGTCTTTGAATCATTCTATAAGCCCTCGATTTTGTTTGTTTCTTTTCCTGGAACGTGTATCTCTCATCCAGCTCATCCACTAAACCCGGTTTCATAAACCATTCCAATGTTTTAGGATATTCTTGAAATAGGTCTGGTTTTGGTAAGACACCCTGTCGGTCGTATAAGAAATTTTCGTTAAGATCTGTGCCAGTTTGTGTTATTTTTTTACCCTCGCTCATGGACTCGTTTTCTGTTTCTGGCTTGACCTTTAACCGTTTTTTGTTTTCTCCAAAATTCCCAAACTTCTGCAGTTGACGATTAAGATGCGCGTTTCTACTTTGACCATATACCAACTGCAAAATAAATCGGAAAATAAATTACAGAAAATCCATTTTATTTGAAAGAAAACCCAAACTGCAAACGTGTATAAAATACCATCCGCTCTTACTACGAGTACAAATTCGATTGGGTGTATGGTTCAGTTTAAATTATGAGGTCGCGGTGAAATTCGGAAAACCCTTACAAGGGTGACGGAAGGCAACTACGTTCTCGGTACGTGTAAAATCGACAAATAGGAGCACGAAACCGAATATTTCATCAGTTTATATGCTGACATCACTCTTGTTGGTCTCGTCTAGCCACTTACCCACCAAGCCTACCATGGTTCCCCCAACGCTCTTACTACGCAAGCAGGGGTTTCGCCGCGTCTTGGTGTATGCCATGTTCCTGTAGCCACGACTGCACGTTGCTAGATTACTTTACAATTTCCAAACTTATAGCTATTTTATCTACAAACAGGAGAACAGTAGCGTCCACGGAAACCTTGACATTGGGCTAACCTTGAACTTTGCAACTTGATTGTCACAGGTAGACGTTTTCGCTTGAAAGCGCGAGACTTGGTATTCGCGACGATCGAGGAATCTGATAGGCTCACAAGCTGGGTCTGTACCCAATCGATATTAGTGCCGTAATATTCAGGGTATTGCGTAGAGGCCTTAATAAGATGTACGTAGTACAAGTGAGATCAAAGTTTCAATTGAACATTTGTGTATATGTGAGGGGAATACAACGACACACCCACAAATAGTTGTTACATGCATTTAATTTAATTTTAAGCCTTAAATTTTAAAGTCAGGAATTAAGTAATAATTACCCAACCCCACCCCTTCACCCATACGACTTGCCAACATTTAATACTGATAGCTACTAGAGTATAACTGCATTACGATTAATACAATCTCTGACGGTATTGACCGAAGCTTTATTCAAACTCATCTCCAACTCAATTTAATCGGATGGATTGTGAAATAGGTACAACAAAGTGCGTTTCATTTCATACTTACTACATGAAACAAATAAAATAAAAGACTGACCGTCATTATGCGAATCCTGCCGTTTCTAATATCCTCGATCTCACGATTTCTGGGCCTTCTTACTACTTCGCTTTGTCCACGTAATCTGGGTAGACCTTTTTGATTCCGTTTATCTGTCGATGTATCCGAAAAATAGTTTTCTGTTAGTCTTGGGCATTGAAATGTTTCGCCTTTTCTAATTGTAGTTTTCGTGCCATTGGGTAAACTAGTTGGACGCTGCTCTGATTTTAAATTACTGTCCAATCCACATTTTCCCCTTTGAGGTCTTGTGGTTAATTTGTTGTCGTCTGTATCCGGGGTTAAGGATGCCAGGTCAGTTGTAGAGGGTGCTGAAGAATCCCCTGTTTCGGATCGGGGTAAAATGGTGGGTGATGATGATGATGATGAAGAGTGCGTAATTCTTGCATCGGCCGAATCATCCCCAGATTTATCTTTTGTTGGAGATGGTTTATATCGGGCAACCAGATTCCGCTTTCTTGCACTGTACGACAAAACACATTTTCCCACTGAATTTATCTCCTTACCCTCGTTATTCGGTGCCAACTGTCGACTCTCCGGTCGTTCAGATTTATCATTTATCTCCCGATTCTCTACGTTTGCGTCCAGATGAGTCAATGTCTTTGTGTTATTTACAGCATTTGCCGTAGCTTTGGGGTCTAAAACAGATTCTTCGGCATGCCTCGACTCCCCAAATTCACAACTGTCACAATTAGAGCCACCACCACTGGCATTCAATTCAGTTTGTTTTAACATATCAGTCTTAATCTCGGACAATTCTTGAAGTTCAATTTTAGAATTATCATCACGGTTAACTATATCATTTACCGAATCATTTTCAGAATTCAGAATATCACAACCCCTTGAGGCACCTACTTCAAAATTATCAACAATTTCACTAGAAATAGATTGATCCGTTTTTTTATTTCCTAGTGCTGTACTAGAGTTTATTTTGTCAGCTAACGATTGGCCATTGGGGGGAATTACGTGGCCCTGACCTTGTGCCTCAGATGAACAGACTGTTTTCGATTTTTTACCAACCCCTTTACCCTTTCCCTGGGCCAATGCTTCTTTTGGGGAGCTTTCAACCTCATTCGCTGGTATATCTGGAGCTCGATTCGGAATATTTAACGATTTTGTTTTATTTGTGTTAAATTTTTTAATGATATCTTCGTTTAACTTTCTAGCCTCAGTAATGGAATCCATCATTAGGTTATAAAGGACTTCTTCTTTGCAATAAAGTTTAATATAATTCTTGATAAGATGGCGACGGTCGACTTTCTTTGGAACTTTTTCTCTCTGCAATATATAAAAAAGAAAGTAATTAAGTAAATAAATCGAGTGGAATGAGACTAAATGTCTCTTCAACATAATGTTGTGGTCATTTTGAGATAATGTCACTGTTAACAGTGATGTCGTGTATTGGTATTGCCAGTTAGAAGAATTTTCCTCTATTTCCAAGAGTTATTTTACGTCCAGGAATGGATTGCGGTTATTCGAACATCCGGACAACTCGGCATACTTTCTCTTGTCAGGCGTGCAGAAACTGCCCCTGGACAGAAGATTCGAAGCTGTGACATTCTAGTTGAGATTATGGAAGAGCCATAGTTACAAGGTCTATAATTATAATATAAAGTAGATCCTTTTCTCAACACCAACCATATTCGACGTTATGTGACTAATGGTGATTTTTATAACACATGAAATATTATTCGTGGTATTTTCGAATACGTCACCATACATATATCGATAGGAGTGACAATGACAATGTGACAATTGTTTTTGTAACTAAGGTCGCGGTGGCTTGTCCTAGCGTAGAGGTCTTGGGTTCGCTCCTGGTGTTGGTCGAGTAAGTGTTTTCAAACGTGGGTGTCCCTTGTCAGTGGTGAAAGGTGCGTACGTAAAAGAATCCTTGGCAGTTGGAATTCGACATAAGAATAGGCCGTAGCAGCACTGTCCGGGCAAATGTTCCCTCATGGAACCTTGCATAGCGTAGGCCCGTCTTCATTTTCCCATTTCTAACTAAAGCTATAAAATATTATCTTTTATTAGGAAATTAATGTCACATTGTTCGGTGTTCGCATTTCGTACACTTAGCTGATTATGCAATTCAAAACCTATTTAATATATTGAATCTCAGGACGATTTTTTTGTATTTAATGGAGTTAGTCATACCACACACCTGATTACTCGGAAAGGTATTTATTCAGGTAACAATATTAATGACATTCACACGGTTAAAATCACGAGTGTATTAGCAAGAATCACAATGTTTGAATTATAAACATAGGATTACAAAATGTGTAAAACAATAATAACATTGAATACTAAACAAAATGTAAAATAGGACAGAACACAGAGTAAATATTAAACCTGGATGATGTGTGAATTCGTAATGGATTATCAATAAATAGCGATTTAAAAACCTGCTTTTAACTGTAAATATTAAAGGACATCGGGTCATACTGAAAGCTGGTCGGTAGTATAAATGTTCATTCAATGGCTCCACCCCACCTCCGAGGCTTCCAGTTATGCAGTTATGCAAAAACAAGGGCTAAATCAAATTATTGCAGGTCATATTCCTGACTTCAAATTAGTTCAATTACGCTTTTAATCAAATACCAAATCCATAACCAGCCTCCTATGCCATTGGATGGTCAAGATATTAAATGGATTAGAACGCATGCGCCATTTAATGACCTTATATATATTGAACTATTATAGTAAGGAAATTCTGCTCCATATAAGCATTGCGTATCTTTAAACGAGTGACAGAAAGGAACGAACTAACATTTTATTCAATTCTAAAGGTACCTTGAAAGATTAAATATAATGTACTACCATCAAATTAAACACCTGATGAAACTCGCGTATAATAACATTGTGTATATTGCGAACTGGGGTTGTATTGTTACCTTGCGTTAACCGACATTATAACAATATCGTCACACGGATTTGTTTAAAAAAAAACTATTAACGTGAACACAATTACACATAGTTATTACCAGGCCATTCCGACTAATTTAATGATTGGCTAACACAGATTTTAATTCAAATGTCGGAATCATTACTATACCGTCAATGAATAATTTGTGAGCGTTTTAATTTAGTTTGTATAAAATAAACCTCTGAGGCGTTTTCAAATTGGTAGATTGCATCCTGTGTATTAGTTCGCTGATTGCTTTACGGGTCAGTAAACAGTTCTCGTACATTGCAACAAAACCCACAGAAAATTGTTTTAAATGTTTTGTCCGGTATTTTATTAAGCCCCCAACTACTGGTATAATGGCTATCCAATAAGAACATAACGCTTTAACGCACGGTGTTACAATAAAGCTCATCCATGTTTTTAAGCATACGCCCAGTGTGACACGTCAGAGACTCAACCCCGAGATAAAAGAGGTACTCTAGATTGGTTATTCTTCGACAGAAAATATGGAACCGCGTGTTCAATTTTACGAAATTTCCTTTAGCAATTACAATAATCTATACCAATTTCCAATTATAACCAGACTAACAGTTAATTATACCAACTCAATAATCCCATTGCATTCCAATCCACCTTTCATGTGTCATAATTATAATGATAAAGTTTGTTTAAAAGGCCAATGAGAGGAGGAAACGAGGATGGGAAAAATTATAAGATTTGTGTATGGGCCTCATTTCTCATCGTGTATACAATCTGTCCGATTCCAACAATCTCGTTGAGTCTTACCAGCTTTCAAATGCCCAACTACGCCATGTCAGCTAAGCAAATTTGACAACCAGATAAGAATCGGTATAAGGTAAAGAATTAAAACTACATGACACTTACGTGTCACTTGTAAATTCAAGGCTTTTGACCAGGTTATTTCCGAGTGGTGATGTTTTTCCTCATTAATTCTATACTTAATATCTGCTCGCATGAGCGTAAACCAAATAAGTACCCTCGAATGAGGCTTATACATGGAATATCAATGGAAGATTTGAATGTTAACAGGAGACATCCAATAATCTTTACTTTAGATTAATAATCTCTTCGTTAATTACAAACTCACGGGGAGAGTGTTTCCATTTTGTTCTAATGTTTATCAAGTTGAATAACTCAAGCAGAAAATATTTCGATTTTGTTTTGGTGTTTATTGAGTTGGCTTGATTTAAACAGGAACTATGGACATAAGTGTTCACGTGTTTACCAGATAAAAATGAAGAATAAACCATACTTGTAATTATTAAAACCAATTTGATCATAATTGCTTTTCTCACAGAAAAAAACAAGATGGTATTTCCGTTTAGTAATACATATTATACGGAGAGAAAAAGGAGATTAGTTTGTAAATCAATATGTAATTTGTTTTTTAGTTGGTCATTTAGCGGTTCTAATGGAAATCAAATGAAATGAAATGGGGTTTAACGTCCTACTGCTCTGCTCGAACTGGGCCAACGAAGGTGTGTGCTTCACGGTAAGATAACAACATCAATATTGATGGAAGTGGACGATTATGAACTCTATTTTGTGTTTTTAATTTCGAATATTATGAATAACACCGAGTTACAGGTGTGGCTCCTTTAAGCTGTCTATATACTCCTACGGTATTAATTTGTAGTTAATTGAATAAATGTTATTTGCCTAGATTATTACTTAAATAATGAGAAGCAAAGGTCTCATTTAGCTTAATGGAAAAAAAATGCAATTTTCATTAATGTTTCATTTTATTTTATATCATTATATTCGCCGTCTGTTTTTGCACCATCTTCAAATAAATGGTGAATTTCTTTGTTAAAAAATTTAGTTTGATATTAACATAGGTAGGCACAATTTAAGTTCATTTCAAACCCATTCCTGCATTGTATTTCTTTTCATATTTATACACATGGGCAACTAAAATTTTCAGAATGTGTAATTAATTTAAGAAGTGACAAGAACAAAGCGTAAAGGGATGCTTAATTATGATGTACTCTTTACTCCAAAAGTGGTAAAACTAATTTTTCTAATATCTATTTAATGTATTGATTTATTTTACTTAGGTTTTAGTTTACACTTTTTTTCAAATCCCATAAGCATCTGTTAGTAACCTGGTCCTGCAAAATGTTTAATGATTTCTTGAAAAAAAAAATAAACGAAGACTCTTATCATTAAAACGGTCATTTTAAAGTCGCAAACTGGCGTGATTTGGAATCTGTTAGTAGCCTGGTCCTGCAAAATGATTACTGATTTCTTGAATACTTTTTCATTTACTTTGCTACATTACCAACTCGAAGATCCATGGCGGGGGGGTTGGGATGGCCTAGTGGTCTACAGTGCCGCGCTTCGACCTCTAGCTGGCCGGTCACCTATGGCTTGCGGCTGTGGTTTCGAGCCCCGGTGTGAGCGTATGTGGCATGGGGCGCCTTCTCAACCTCGTGGGTTTCCTCCGGGCACTCCGGTTTCCTCCCACTGCTAAAGACCCCTACGCGCAAGCGAATTATTGAAATAAAATGAAACCATATGTTAGTCCCAAAATGACCTAGTTTGTGTCGAGTGGACGTTAAATCCCATATCTCTCTCTCTCTAGATCCATGGCAATTAATGGCCATTTTAAAGTCAAAACTGGCGTGACTTGGAATTGAAAATTGGATGATATTCGGTTTGCAAAGATGTGTCACTGCAGCATATTATACAATAATATTAATATCGGGACATAGCTAATGGCTGGGAGAAGCTTTCCATTCAACCTGCGTACCTTCGATAATGCAAAATGGAGTTGTCGATAAATTTCATCGTTATATAATTCCCAAAAACAAAATGTGACCCATTGAATTAAGGTGCAAAATAATGGCTGTGATGTTATTTTAAAAGCTATAAGCTGAACCCTTTATTTTCATAATATAGCGGACACATACACACAAACAATATGTATCGTTTTGTGTATATACGCATTATATGTTAAAATCTTGACAATGTGGCTTTTTACTTGAACATGAGTAAAACCAAGTGTTAGCCTTGAACTGTTACCATTTAAACTATACTAGCGGTTGACGCGGCATAAAACGGGTAAAGCCAGGAACGGAAGTAACATACTCCGAAATCGGAAGTCATCGCCACCAGGCCTATGTTACTCCCGTTCGTTTGTTTCTGGGGTTTATCGTAGACAATGTTTCTCCCCGGTCCAAGCCACCTATATACAGAAATTCTGAGTCTCGGGACAGGTATAGTACAGCCGCCAACACTCAACAGACGAACAAAGGGCAGCCACAGATTTATTATACAGTGCGTTAAAGATACATTATGGGAGATTAGATAAAGATCTGGCAGTTCTCATTTTAAAAGTTAAAAACTAGATGATATAAAGGGAATATGCTGAACATTTCAGTCAATTTACTTCACTCTAAAGTCGAGAAAACCTTATTTTAAAATCTTTGTTGCCTCGATTGTCATTGTTAGCGCCGTCACGATAAGTAACAAGGTCTCGGTTATCCATTTTGTGCTTAATCATCTAAGGATGTTAAGCAGCAGAATGGACAGATAAGATGGCATCGAGGGTTGATTATAGTCTTTTCATGTTAAAGGGCAGCCACAGATTTATTATACAGTGCGTTAAAGATACATTATGGGAGATTAGATAAAGATCTGGCAGTTCTCATTTTAAAAGTTAAAAACTAGATGATATAAAGGGAATATGCTGAACATTTCAGTCAATTTACTTCACTCTAAAGTCGAGAAAACCTTATTTTAAAATCTTTGTTGCCTCGATTGTCATTGTTAGCGCCGTCACGATAAGTAACAAGGTCTCGGTTATCCATTTTGTGCTTAATCATCTAAGGATGTTAAGCAGCAGAATGGACAGATAAGATGGCATCGAGGGTTGATTATAGTCTTTTCATGTTAATAAATGTTTAATATAACATTCTATAATACATGTATATGTGTAATAAGTAACATTATTACTAATTAAAACATTTCACGTTTAAAAAAAAGAAACATACCCTTGGTTGGTCATCAGCCAGTGGTGTATTATTCGCTGCCTTTATTTTGTCAGCCAAGGACGGAGTTGGTAAACTCTTCTTAGCTTTGACAGGCCCCATATTGTCCACACCAGTGGTCCCTCAATATCTACACACAAAAATATATACACTGTTTTAAGTTTTCAAATTGTGTTTAAAAGCATGCACAAAAAAATGTAAGCGCCTTTTTTATTTACTCGCACATAGAAACCATTCTCATCAAAGCTGTCAATCAAAATATTCTTATATATTTCCATCAATGATATCAGCAATGGTAGTTTTGTCACCCAGGCAATTTTAACAAAAGCAAAGCTCATCCATTTGATATGACATAAACCGTTAAATAAATCATCTAGCATTAATCTCCTTAGTAACAATTATTTACCAATATATGTTAGTATGTCCAATATAACATATATAGAACAAGATATACATCACCACTGAAACAATGCAGCTTTGTTGTCCTTTATCTGGAAAGTATTCTTGCTGATAATTCTTTGAACTTTTAACAAAAAGTTACCCACTATGGAATTGACGTCTGAATAATTGTGACTATGTTATTCGGTATCTATTATATATTGAACGACAGTAATCTCAAGACTGTTTTTGCGATAATCAACAATTGCCCGATACATTATCTGTGTCAATAGTATTTCCGTTAGCCAGAGGAAAGATGGGTACTTGAATACAGAACCGGTAAATGTAGATACAAAACGTGACAAAAGATTGAGAAGTGTTGGTATCAATTTATGGATTCATCCACACTGGTTCATGGTCTGTTCGGCGCTTCCTTTATAAACTTACTGTCAACACGTCATTGATTGGAATATTAGAGCTGTTATTCGAACGGATGGGAGTGTTGGTGATTGAACATAATAATGATAATATCATATCTTTTCATAACCACTTCATAAAATAAACATCACTATTATTTATGCCTTTTAGCTCCTTGTTAGGTTGCCTAAAGAATAATTGGATATCTAGGTATTGGGTTTGGACCACGACATACAATACTGCTGTTCGAAGTATTGTAGCTAGGAATTTACTAATCTGTTCGTGGTTTAATGACCGATGGCCAAAACGGAACATTATGAGAGCATTCACCCGAGAAGATATTGCCTTCACCGCAGTGAATTTAATACCATATATATTGTAGGTTAAGAGGTTGAATGAATTTATCTAGTTTTTTTCTGATACAAAATTGATTATTCGGGCATGGTATCAGGGTCCATAATGCATAATCCTTGAAACTTAAAAAAGTTAATCAAATATTTGCTATAACTTATGAATCAATAAACTGATACAAATAGTGTTAGACACGACTAAGAAAGGGAGAAAAAGAGAGAACGAGGGAGAAATGGGGTTAACCTCCACACGACACAAACTAGGTCATTTCGGGACTAACACATGGTTCAATTGTATTTCAATAATTCGCTTGGGCGTAAGCGTATTTTAGCAGTGGGTGGAGTCCGGAGGACCAAGAGAAAACCCAGGACAGGCGATCCGGCTCTTTGTCACCTACAACCGGGCAAACGAAACCACGCCAATTAACTCAATGACAAATGCAACCCCAGAAAAATCATTTGGCTTGTTAAAGGGACAATAACATTCTTGCTGGCTTGGTAGCTCCAGAAAATAAATAATACCCTTATTCTAAGTACTAGATGTTTAAATGTCCTACCTGTTGTGTAAATTATCCATTACAACCTATTTTATTTGTCCAGAGGGTTCGAAAATATTTTAAAATCCAAGTCACATTTGAAAAGGTTTACGTTAGACTTTTCAAATCAATATTGGTTGAATTTTTCCAATTTTTTAAATTAGGTGTGTTAAGATGAAATTTATATCATCATTTAATTGGAATATTCTAAAATGAAACAATTTGTTGACCAGAATGAAGATTGGGACATATTTTTCAGTTACAACAAGAGTGTTATTGGGGCTTTAAGGTTTTGATACGGTAACATTGTAATAATACTAATCGTCATTTATAAAGCACGTTAGTATTGAAGGGCAGTTTATGGGACGCTGCTGGTTGTTATATTCGCTGATTTTTTACAGATCAAGGTTTGAAAGCATGTTTTGAGTTGCGATTTATAACGGCACACACACACTTAAAGTATTTACACTTCATGGACCACTTGCAATTCAGAGGAGATCAACTGATAAGCTGTGGTTAAATATCAGTAGTTTATTAGATTTTATTACATCAAAATAGCTCACAATGTAAATTTATTAGTAAAGTGATTTCACTAATTTTCCCAATCTACTGATTGTGGGAAGTGTTCACTAGCAGGCTCGTAGCTAGCCCAAAATTGCTGGGGGTGGGGGGAAGGCCTCCAGGGTCGCCGATGGGGCTTCTCTGAGCGCCGATGTACCTACACTTGACGCTCCACGGCGAACGGTACCGTGGAAGGGCCAAGATGGTACTCTCCATAGGCGTTAGTGCTCGACGAATGTTAAGGGGCAGAATCTGAAATGCCCGAACAAATTTCGTGGCTTACAACAAAATGTTTTAATTCATAGTCAGTTTAGTATTTAATTAGATTTGGGGCACTTTTGCCAGCCAGATGAAATATTTTTTTTTGTTTGTTTTTTGTTTTGTTTTCACTTTACCCATATTCCCGAAAAGTAAGATTGTCTATGGTGCCCCCCCCCACCCCGAACATTTTGTTAAGGGGCAGAATCTGAAATGCCCGAACAAATTTCGTGGCTTACAACAAAATGTTTTAATCCATAGTCAATTTAGTGTTTAATTAGATTTCGGGCACTTTTGCCAACCAGGTGAATTTTTTTTTTTTTTTTGTTTTTTGTTTTGTTTTCACTTTACCCATATTCCCGAAAAGTCAGATTGTCTATGGTGCCCCCCCCCCCCCCACCCCCGAACATTTTGGAAAATAGGGTTTGCACCTGAAAATGGGGGACATTTTCAATTTTGTAGTTTAACTTGCGATATTGGCGTATCATGATATTTGAACATTATAACCATTTGAAGGAAGCAATACGACTTAAACGTACCTTTTTATAATTTATGAAAAAAATGAAAAGTTCGGAATCGGGTAAGTTTGTTTGCGACTTGTTTGAATTTTGAAGATAATCAAGCCGTTTTAGCCGCCCAATTCATTCCAGGGCGCCTAACTAATTTCAATACCATTATATTATGGGCGTCCATGACCTCGTCAATATGGGCGCTCCTTCGGGATGAGGCAACCCACAAATCATGCCGTTTTGGGCGCCGCATTGATCAAGTCGTGGTGGCCCAACCAATCTGATTCCTATGTGCGGCCCAACATTATAAGGCGCCCCGCCAATCACGTCATTATAGGCGCATCTCCAGTATGAGAGACCCCTTCCCCATCAAGTCTTTTTCGGCGCCCCGTCAGTGTTAATCGTGTGGATCATGAGGCGCCTCATATATAACGACATGATTGGCGAGGTGCCCATAAAACAAAGTGACATTGGTTGGGCGCCCAGTCAATGTCAGTCGAATGTATGTGGCGCCCATACTAAAATGGAGACGTTGGTCGTTGGCCTTGCATCGCGTCCTTTGGAGCCCATTCGGAAGACTGATTTTTCCCCGGGAGGCGCCGAAATTTTCCAGAGGGGGCAGCTGCCCTCCGCTAGCTACGGGCCTGAGCAGTAACAATAATTAAACCAGTGATACTAAATAATTAAAATAGACTATAGTCCTACACCCACAGTTTACTAACCTCCTAATCCTTTATCAAAACAATGAAATGTGGGGAAAGTGAGGTTAAAATGTACTATCACAGTTTCTTTGATAGTCTGATTCAGGGTGGATACCGGCATAATAAAACCAGTCGTTCCTGACTCAAATTAATATGATTTACCGTCCTAATTTTCCATTTCATTTGAAATTGGATTGGAGAACAGGCTTTACAACTGTTGTTGACCACCTCTCCTAATTTAAATGACCAAGGAAATAAAATGAAATGGTGTTAAGGTACATAAGGGTTCATGGAATCAGCTGTACGTGAAATATGTATACCTATAGGGAATCTTCATCGCACGTTGAATAAAAAGACATTGCTAGTCAATATAAAATGAAAATTTTCATTTGAAAACTGGGTCTGAATAGAATTATACTGATAACGAATACAAACAATGAGGGAATTTGTATAGTTCATTTACACGATTATGTTGCCTATGAAACTCTATCAAGTGGGTGATGTGTCTTGACTTGTGGGTTTGCCTTTGGTTGTTGTGTGTGGGGCTGTTCTCCTACTCAAGCGTTGAAAAATTAATACAAAACGACGCATTATATGCATGTACACACATGGCTTTGGGGCAAAAATCTACAAGTATTGAAGCATGAATATATATGAATATATAACAATATTGTCTTTAGCAAAAGTGGCAATATTCAATCATGCTAACATCTTTCGTGGGAGCAAATGGATTATCAGATAATCTAATGAAAAAAAAAATTACGAACCTTTATAGTCCATATCCATAGTGAACATTTTATTGTTGCTGCGTTTTTCGTAATAAATCCAAGGGTGTTGATATAAAACAAAATACCGAGTGGGCGGTGCGATATAAAATTATGAAGAATGTTTAGTTAAATGTAGTATTATAAAATACGCAAGGCAGTCACTCCACAACATTCTTTTACTGACATATTTCCAAAATCTTTCTCAATATTCGGCTATTTAGACATAAAATAAGAAAGTGTTTAGCTAACGGTCAATCTCCCGGGTAGTGTGAGAGTCGCCGCCCTTTGATGTAAGATTGATTGGAATTTGTATATTGTTTAAGGTGCAACCATTATTGTAAAGGTGTCGCGGTGTAATTAATGAAGTTCTAACATGTGATACGGTCATTAACTCGAGCTTCTAACCGTGAAAATAGCTTGATAAAATTTAATAACATCGACATAGACAATCTTGGTTAATCTGGACCTATTCAGCACTAAATTTCATTAAATGCTGCGAAATTTTTCAAGTGGTATAAACGCTATGCGGATTTTCGCATATCGGTAACAAAGATAATATTCAAATTATTCAAATTTTCGTTATTTGAATATACAGTTTGGATAGCTCGAATCCGATTTTGGCAAAGAAATCTCTTCGGGATTTGACTGCCTGCTTTTCACTGGTCAGTGGTACTGACAAGCAAGGAGGCTTGTCACATCGTTCTGTAAGACGAAATACCGAGGCTCCGTGTTAACCAATGACTTTAAAGATACCCCTGTCACTAGTGTTAGTGCAATTTGAAATCGAAATCAGTATAGGCGGTCATACGGATGTCATTTAACATATAGCTGGGGTGTTCAAATTATATTGTGCAAGTGCCAAGTTTTTTTGACCTTATGACTTTATCAAATAGATCTAATCATTTGGAGATGTTATTATTACTATATACCTTCTAAGGGAACTCGTTATTCGTTAAACAAAACAACGTGTTCAAGCGCCAATACCGTCTGAACAGATAGGCCCGTTGTATAAAAACATTGATAATGATTACAAAGCACCCAGTTCCATTATGTGATTTTATTATGAAGATAAAACTCTTTATTAAAAATAAGTGGATATGCTGCCTTCCTTAAAGGGACATTAGGTAAGCTTAGGTAAAGAGCTGACAAACCTCGCTATAATAGTTTAAAAATGGATAATGAAAAGAGAAGAAAATGCAGAAAATTTCAGTCAAATTGCTTCACTGCTTCACAGAGATATCAGCAATTCAATTTTAAGCTGACATCGAACATCAGTATTAACTTCGGGACGATAATAAACCAAGTTTCGATTATCCATTTTTACCTTAAATTATCCATCACAAAATGTATTCAAATCCACTAAATACTGTAGGCTAACGATGTCATTTAATATATAGCTAGGGTGTTCAAATTATATTGTCATCTAGAGTTGATTATGGTTTAGATAAGTTAATTAATGTCTAGATAACATTTCAGACCTAAAAATTTAGCTCTTGCATAATGCATATATAAGTATATTGTATATGCGTTAGCTTTTATTTCATAAATACGACTAGCACGGAAGACATATAAATTAGCATGAAAAATGGCTGACGATTGGTGGCCGTGTCTAAAGCAAATCCAGAATCAAAGTTACAGAAATGACCTGAACAAAAAGTATAACAATGATATTCCAACTCGAATTCCTCGCAGCCATCTTCTCTTGTATCACCTAGAGTCATACAACCTCGGAGCAAAAAAGATGGTTTAAGAGTATCTGAAATATAGAAAATAAAAAAATGTATGGAATAGCTTTTGAAACACGGACCGGGAAATGACTACTGCGCATGCCAAGTTTCATGTCGATCGTACATGAATTGGCGGGGCTTTATGTTCTTTTTTTTTCGAAGATCGTCGCCCAAGACTAGATTCCAGTGTCTAACTGAAAACAATGAGTACGAAGGAGTTCGCTTGGGGTGTCTAGAATATTAATTGATAAAACATATTTTCTGTCAGTGTGTAATAAGAGATTCAATTAAATTGTAATAACATTCAATATTTTTTTTATGGTGATCGTCATTTTTTCTATTATTTGAATCACAGACAGAAAAAAATACCATGAGTATCATGCGGCGGTGGGCTGTGCTTTTTAATTCCTGTTTATACTCACCTTTGCTAAATCTAGCCTGTGTCATACATTTAGAGGGACATCTTAGTCTGTTCTGTGGTTCTGTCATGTTTTCAGGTACGTCAATACAGTCAGTGACCTCCATGTTACTCTGGTAATTACACGTAATGCACATATATCTATCTGTAATATATACATTTATATTATATCTTTTATAAAAGAAAACAAAGGTATATATATCGGAATAAGTTGAGGGAGAGAGAGAGAGAAGTGGGGTTTAACGTTCACTCGACACAAACTAGGTCATTTCGGGACTAACATATGGTTCAATTTTATTTCAATAATTCGCTTGCACGTAGGGGTCTTTAGCAGTTGGAGGAAATCGGAGTTATACCTGGAGGAAACCCACGAGGCTGAACAGGCGACCCTACTCCTTGCCATGTACAACCGGGGATTCGTAACCAAGCCAGTTGACCCAATGGCAGGCCGTATGATACAGCCCCAGTAAGTTGAGGGAATGTTATGGAGACCAAGGGGCGTTATCAGTAGCTGTGAAGGGGTTTATTCCAATTAATGTATCACGTATCGTACCGTTCATTCATCTCTCAATCTGGATTTCATTCCAAAGAGGAATACAATTACTTTGGCCCACTATCTACAATTTATATATAATGTTAATTTTAAGTACTTTAAGAAACGATTTCCGGCTGACAGTATATCATTCCTTCACGGCTAGAATAATTTTTAAATGAATTTCTCATTTCGCGTAATTCCGCTTGTTTTAGAATTAATACGTCTTAGAATTAATACATCTATCGAGCGTATTTGTAGGAGGGTTTATTTACGTAGTCTGCTATGGCCTACTACTGTCAGAGTTTGAAAGCCACTGTCGGTTTTACACAAATCGCCCTTTGGTAAACTTACATATACGTATACTAATTTACTCTTGTGTGTTGATTCTAATACTTGACCAACCAGGCGCAAACTATACCATAACGTAGGTCATGACTACAAAACCGGGGGCTTGTTTTAGAAATCTGATTATTTATCCAGATTCGCTTTTAAACAAGATAAGGGAGAATCAACATATTTAGAAGGCCAGACGGTATGAACTAATACCCGAGTCAACGAATGTGTTTGATATTGTATGTGATATGTCTAATTACGTTCAATGATTTCAGAATAGTAGGACCTTATTTCGTTTATACGTTCAGTAATGATTGATTTCGGTCTGTCCGACATGTGAATTACAGAAACCGTCCCAGACTCTCTTATCGATTTACAGATCTAAAAAAAACATCTTTTACTCAATTTATGGATAATTGGAAAATTTTAACGATACATTTTTCAATTTTTTTTACAGTTGATTGAAAAAATATCAATAACTCAACAGTATTAAAGAACCTGTTGCCTTTATTTTATCGATAAATAATCATTTTAAGAGTGTTTATTTTTCTGTAATAGGATCCATTTTATTTAAAATCTATATTTATCAATATCCCTTAGTGCTATTAATGCCACGTAGAGATTTTAGACGCAATTTATTTCTAGATCGTTTGCAACAAATGTTAATTGAATTTGAATGTCGACTACTCCTTTCCACAGTTGGTGTTTTCCACCCCCGAGTTCAAGTTTTAACAGTTTCCGTAGGCGTTTGATGTTTTAGATTAAAACAAAAACGTAGGGTTAGACAGGTTTGATGTTTGTGTTGAAAAATAAATGTCAACAATTTGTTTTTCCCCGATTAAAATTTTCCAAACCAATTACATTTGGAGGCAGACCACCATTAATTTCCCCATTAACTTCAATGTTAATTCTGGTCTCTTTTCCCACCTCCAGCTTTTTCCAATATTTTTGTTGGGCTGAACGTTTTTCACTACAGACAGATGAACAAAAGTCCATGACTTTGCACTAAAATTTGCATGAGGTTGACCAACAGAAATTGGAGATACACGAACTTGAAAATGCAAACTACAAACATATAACTAGTTGCCTTATATGACCGTAGCCAATCTGATAACCACGTTATCCTTCCGCCTCAAAATCATGAATATTTACCAAAACCTGTCACGCAAACTTTCTTCGTCCATTCTAGACCAAAAACATTAACAAAAATGGGCATGCAAAACGGAAGAAAAGTGAGACAGAGAATTGCTAAAGGCGAACTATTGCGATGGTGACATTTGATGGTGGTCTGCCTCCTTTTATTATACGAGATACTGTAGGTATTGGTTGTCACGTACCTTCTGTGGCTGCTTGAACAGTCGAAACCATTAACAGTAATCCAAATAGTCTTGTTAAAGTTACATCCATTCTTGTTCACACTTCTAGTAAATTCGAATCTACCTCACTTGCTATATAAATTATGTAATAAAAGAATTCAATCCAGTTTTTCTATCCTAGTTCTTTGTGGTACCACCCTTTCAACACAATATTAGTTTTCAATATTTCTCGATCTAATCCGTGTTTTAGCTAAAGAATATTCAATTAATAATCTAGCAAAATACGGACGAAGCAGCTCCAACTCTCATACACTAAGACTTGAAAGCGTCACTATCTCAATTACTTGTGTCGTATATTTTTGTTTATCCTAAATTAAGATTCTATACATATTTACATTATTACGTTCAGTATCATTTGAACCACAGCGAATCATCTTAAAATCCGTCTCTAAGTCTGGCAATATTCTCTATATTCATAATATAAATACACACGTTTGTCATTTGAAGTGTTTTTCATCCCACATTTTAGCCACGAGTTTTTTTGTTGACTATGTGGGTTAGCCAGTTGTCGAGTGGCGAATATTTGCACACCACATACACTGTCTAACGATTTACCTATCTCCTCTTTATATTTTACTCATCTTTCAATGGACCCAATTACGATGAACACATCAGACTTAATTTTTATATATTTAGTACCGATAAATGGATAAGTCATGTATTGAGGCAGATTAAATTGCCGTTTTACAACAGAGATGAATAAATCTGCAGTACCTATTGTGTTTGTGGTGAGGATCGAGGTTTTGAGAAAGGTAGTTAGTAATACATTACCATGTGTATATCATAATCAATTTAATCAGTTCCAGAGAGCGTTAATTCCCGATAATATGCTCTAGTTTATTAGGTCTTTGGGATTTGGTTTTAAAAAGTCTTTGTGAATTTCCGATAATGTGCTCTAGTTTATTTGGCCTTTGGAGTTTGGTTTTAAAAACATTTTTGAATTTCTTTAACTAGAAACCATGCAACCAATTTTGCTCTATGAACAAACTCATTGAACTGATATTTTGGAAATTCAACAGAGGCTTAATATGGAAAAGGAGTATTTGATATATCATTTTGAATTTTTATTCAATTAATTCGTTGGTATACACTATAGCTTATATTAACGAATAAAGTTCACATTTCGCTATTTGTCACTTAAATTATGTGTCTAAAAAAATGTCTCCTGGTTATTTTCAGTTCTTCCCACAGGATGCTTACATAACGTTATGACAGATCTAGGAACCTCGTAGCCCTTTGTTTGTTTATGACTCTAAGAACATTTAGTCACACGGTATTATAGTATTTATTCTATTGGAGGATTCGAACAAGAAATATCTGATACATGAATTCGTTTAGCCTTCAATCTATAGTTAAATATTATGGAATCAAAAATTGTAATAAATTCGCCAAGTAAAATTGTCAACAAATGGATTTATTTGTTGTATGAAATGGTCTTTCTATTGTTAGAACTCAAACTGATCCCGCAGTGAATATTCACTTGGCCGCTACAATCACTGATAAGCATGCCATCGACGAAACTTAATGAGTACGGCATATTAACTTTTTTACTCCGACAAATTAAATTCTTAAACATTTTTTTGAGGTAAAAGAAAAATAAATAAAGACGTTTGAAGTATTTGTAGTTAAAAAATATTTCCTATTTAGTGTAAATGGATATTAAAATGAGTAAAATGCATCATTTTGCCCGAAGCAGTACGTGTTAGGTGTTAAGTAAACATTGCACGAGCCGTTGAGCCATAACGCCACCTGCAGTCAACGCACGTGTTGTGGACAGTCATCTGTTACAGAGATAATTCGTAAGTAATTCTCTGAAACAGATTGGTTAGAACTATGTAGTTATCCCTTTGATGGATGTGATGGAGAGGAGATGGCGTCATTTTTTTGTGGTTCATGTTTGCTTTATGCTATGTTCTTAAGAACACGGGACATGCTACAAAACGGTTCATTTTATAACAAAATTTATTAATTAATAATATAATATACATGCGAATTAACTCTGTAACAGATGACTGTCCACAACACGTGCGTTGACAGCAGGCAGCGTCAGTCATTGGCTCAACGGCTTCGTGCAATGTTTACTTAACACCTAACTGCTTCTACTTCAAAAGTCTTTATTTATTTTTCTTTTACCTCAAAACATTGTTTGAGAATTTAATTTGTCGGAGTAATAAAGTTGATATGCCGTACTCATTAAGCCTCGTCGATGTCATGCTTATCAGTGATTGTAGCGGTCAAGCGAATATTCACTGCGGGATCAGTTTGGTAAAGATAGTAGAAACGTTATTGCGATCTCAGGGTCAAAGACCTCTGTGACCGAAACGTTGTTAGGGTTAGTGTTAAAGACCTCTGTGGCCGAAACGTTGTACATTCGCTATTATACACAATCCAGATAGGTATATAAAGTCACCGTCTGACATGAATTGTGGAATATGTCTATATAGCCCCGTTCTTCGAGTCCTGTGTTACAAATGCCACTGAAACGCATTCTGGTACACGATTTGTGTACCAATAGTAAAATGTTTATTTTGTCTTAAATATTGGATATCAGAAGCTCACCCTTTTCCGGTAAGATCACAACATCAATGTTGAATTAACTGACTGAAGTGACGAGTGATAACAGATGACACTCAATTACTTTATTAAATTGTCAGATATCCTCTTGCAGTCCCATATAACAACTTTTGGTCTTCGAAGGAATTATTAGTGAGCAGAAATTCGGCCGCGTATCTGTTATTACTCGTTACTTCAGTCAGTTATATATAGAGGGAGAACTCGTGTTTTCCTTTAGCGTTCGTCACTTCCGATTCATGAAACCATTATTAAGTATCTATCGTAGCAATGATCTGTGTGTTAAAATTATATTTGGAATGTGTTTAACCAGTTCTATCAAATATGCGATAATGACTGACACCAATATTGTCCTTGGATAATAGTGCACTTGGATAATTGGTTTCGTGAATAGTACTACATAATTACATTTGTATGTCATGATGACTTTAGCATACACCCTTCTTCAATAATGTTTGTAAAGATTTAGGTGCGGTTTGTTTACATCTAGACGCTGAAATGTTTATATTTTGGACAAGCCTCCATGGAGTTTAACAGTTGTAACATTTATTGTATGGAACCAATAAAGTTATATTATATATTAGGGAAATACATATACGATAATAACTGCTGCTTAAAAATTAATCATTCAACACTACATTACAGATATATCTAGTTACTACAGAATTTATTTCATAGACACAACAAATTCAGAATATCAAAAATAAACTATATTTATCTCAATATATTGTAAAAAAAAACTTTACGAAAATATGTTTTTAGCGTTGTAAATAAATTAGAATCTAATCAAATAAATTAATAACAGATCATATTTATCTAGAATTCTTAGTTCTAACAAATATAATCCTTCTTTTTCGGGTTGTTCAGAACACATAATAAAACACATTTCGCAATAAATACTTGTACATAAATCAATTTGACTATCGATTTCAGTACATAAATCAATATGAATCGATTATATATCTAAATACCAGTATATAAATCAATCTGATTATCGATTACATAGTAAATACCAGTACATAAACCAGTGTGACAATCGATTACATAATACCAGTACATAAATCACTGTGACTGTCGTTTACACAATACCAATACATAAATCAATATGACTATCGATTACATAATAAATTAATATCAGTACATAAATCAATGTGACTATCGACTACAGTACATAAACCAGTGTGACTATCGATTACATAATACCAGCACATAAATCAATGTGACTATCGTTTACATAATAAATATCAGTACATATTATTGTTAAGATAAATGAATACCAGTACATAAATAAATATCGATTTTTTTATTTTCCAAAAACCAGGGAATAAACAGAACGTAAAAATCATCTAATGATGTTATTATTGTGTAGATTAAACATACAAGAATGAACTCATCAAAGTAAAATATTGAGATTAGAGTGAATATGGGTTACATAAAGATAAAAATATTAAGATTAACACACGAATAATAATTAGATGAACAGCACGGTAAGATGTTGAAGCGGGTATAAGGGGTATATTGGGATAGGCAAAACATAGATTGATAATAAAAATATTTATATGAGAGTAAATAAAGATAAACATAAGATAATAATTGAGATGAGACGGTGGACGTGATATAGATTGAAAAAAAATACTATATATTTTAGATTGTACGGGTAGACGATAATTTACATTTTAAGGATAGAGAAATAAATATGATTAAATTAATTAGAATAGGAGGGAATAAAATTTTCAATAATTAGATATACACTAACTGAATGAGTTAAGATTTCTGTGAACAGATCTAATCTAGTGTTGACAAATGAAAATTATAGTCAGAAAAAAAGACCGCATTTAAATGAACAAATCAAAATTTTGTCTCAAAATCAAAGCTAGAGTGAATTTCATTTAGATAAAAGTGAATACAACACGGACAGGGTGAATAATCAGAGTGAACAGACAGAGTGAACAAATCAAGATTAAACAAATCACGAGAATGCTGCTTAAATTGGGCGGGGCTAACAGCGCCTCGAGTAACACTTGGGGCGTCGTATTTACACAATATCGTATATATATATATACAATTGATACATTAAGACATGAACTCATAACCGTGAATGAATCAAGCATTGATAAGTTATAAGGTAAACCTATCGAATATAAACATTGTGCTAAATATAAAAAACACTGCCTTGGTGTGCACTATATATGAGACAAAATCTAAGACTAAGCTACGTATTTGTTTTTAAACAGATGGTTGTCTCCAAAGTATTTTGTTTATTTGCCATACTGACACGCAATATTATACAAAAAATATCAGCGATTTGTACTTATTATTTAAGGGAGATTGAAACTTTATTTCCGGGGTTATAATAATTTAACTGCCAAGGGTCCGTGTTCACGTATGTCGGTGTATGCATGGGTCGACCCGGTTCCATCCCAATGAGATCAAAGTTATTACTTCTCGATCCACGCAAGGATTCAAACCCATTCTAGTACAGAGGTCCCCACACCAGCTAAAGTCTTAAAACAACTGTGTTAAGAACGGAACAATACGTGGACATGTAGGATACTGTACGGTATAGGCTTATTTATAGCAATATAAAAGCATATACTTTCACAAACTATGCATCTAATTCAAACTAATATTTAATAACTGAACAAAACTGCCGTCAAAAAAGCCAAATCTGTCAACATCCAGGAATAAATAGGTACATTTCCGCTTCCGGGTTCGTCATCTTGTTTAATCTCATTAAACAATTCTTCGTCAATGGCCGGACCGTCATTACAGTAGTGTCCTGAGCAGGAATAGAAACAATAGAATTTGAGATCATCTTCAGTACAACCATCTTCCGGTACCTCATCACCACCACTACATCCGCGATAAAAATATGTCGCTTCACCTGTCTCTGAAATGAAAAGGAATTAATACTGAAACAATCCAAATGTTTACATATGTCATTTTGATTTTGCAGAACCTCTAGGTTTTGCATATACATGTAGAGGCAGCTGAAACAAATACGTTTTCAGCAGACCTTTGTATAATCGTCATCAGTAAATCTTAAGCTTAGTTGGTATTAATTTGAGGTGGGACTGTTTGGATTTAAAAATTAATGAACTAACCCCCCCCCCCTTCCCCATACCCGTCCCAAAAATTGGTAAATATATATGTCATTGTGTCCATTAACCAACAATACGTTTTTTGCAGACCTTAGTAAAGTCGGCATCTGTAAATCTAAAGCTTAATTGGTATTAATTTGAGGTGGGACTGTTTGGATTTAAACACAAATGAAGTAAATACCCCCCCCCCCCCAATCGTACCCCTGTCCCAATAATTGGCAAATATTGGTGACTCCTATGGCCCTTCCACCCCACACATAATTCGTTCCGGCCGGCGTAGTTAAACAGCTGTATTTTAGTTGTAGGCGTTAGTTTTAACCTATCTATGTCACCCCATCCCGAAATACATCAGTACCAGCCACATAACACAATAAACCGAACGTAATTCGAGAAATCCATTATTTAATTTTAAAAAAAGTAACCCAGACAAGGCTGTACTTTTCAACCCACACTCAGTAAACAAAACCTATCACATTAGACTTAGTGATATTCTGCTGAATTTGGTGACTTAGGTCACACGGTATACTTTGTGAAAAATGTGAACTGTTAGCTATCTTTCTCTATTCGCTGTATTTAGTTTCAGATTAAGAAAAGACATCTTGGCAAGACAAAAGAAATAATTTTGCCAATTGTAAAAAAGGTTTTATTTCGTTAAAATATTCTACAAAATGCAGCCAAAGGGTGCAATGTTTGATGGTTGTCACGAAAAGACATATTATTCGAGCCAGTCCCGCTATGTAAATAGCGTTAGAATTTCACAAGCTTATTATGTCGTTATTTTTTATATAGTTAAAAGTTACAGGCTATTATTCACCGAGCCACACATATAATTACAAAGGTAGCGTTCAATAGATTGTTGACTGCACCTAGAAAACACTAGCAGGATAGCCTAACGTTAAATAACAAAAGTACTAGGATAAACTTAATGAAAAAAAAGTATACTGATATATTTTTACATACAAAAGTACTAGGATACATTCAATATACAAAATGACAAGTGATATAATAGTAAGTGTGTGTGTGTGGGGGGGGGGGCTGCACCACACACAAACAAATACACAAAACAAATTCACAGACAAACCTCAGAAATCACAACGCACATATCAGGTTAAGTGAAAGATCCTGGGGATAGCCGTATGCGTCCCCTGTGCTCAAAAACGAAAACTAACAATAAACAGGAATATATCTCCCAAGACATTGTATAATACTAACTAGTACGATCCATGGTCTGCTATATGCCACATACAATATCAATGTAAATACATTGAAGGAAGATTACCTATACAGTGAACCATTTTAGTGAAAAGTATAAACCAGCGGTTGCTAGGCACGATACGCTCACATTTTGCAAGAGATGGATAGAGAACATTCAGTGGCCATAATCCAGGAAGTTATGGTCCGAAATGCGCAGGTATCAAAATGGACGGGGTTGTTATTACATGCTTTTACACTATTTGCGTACGATTTTCCCGCAATTCGAACGGGCAGGGTCCACGTGAAAATTTGGGCGTATAAAAAGCCATGTCTATGTTACAGGGAGAAAAATTATACGCGTTCGAAAGAATTCAGATGCATTGACTACAAAGTTAGATGTCCTCATTACCACAAAACCCTCTTACTTCTAACAGTTAAGCCCATAGTCTCGGATAAATCTGGAGATATAATGGTACTCCAACCCAACCCATTTTTGGGGGCAAGGAAACATGTACAAAGGTGATTCAGTTAAATGGTTTTATTTCGTACCCCACTTTAAGATTTATAATAGATAGTAATGTAATCAATCACACACTATCGTACATTCATTCAAGTGCACCATGTACATGTATTGTGTTTTTACTGGTTACCAAATGCCATTTGGACGTCTTGCCAAACTTAGTCGAAATGATTGCACAGTGTAACTCTTAATATTTTGACAAGTTCTCAAATGTTATGAGCTTGATTCCCAATCGTATACTTTCCACCCAAGAACAGTTACGTAATGCTTAATTATGGTGCGTGTGCCCAAAACCGGTATGGTAAGGCATGTGAAATGTTTTCGGATTTGCTATGGTACGGTTGTTATCATTAAAACATACACTTTAGTTACAAAATTCTTTCAAATCTTCTTTGAAGCGGGCGCAAGTTATTGCTAGGTATGCGATGTTTGAATCTTCATGCTTACGTTTGTTTTTTTATCTTAGATATATTTTCTCAAATTGTTTTCTCAAGTGCACTAAACAGAGTATGTGAACACTCTAAAACTTCTTAGATAGTTGACCTTACCTGTGCACGGGCAACAAACATGCCTTTCAAAACGTAATCCTCAGCAAACTAAAGTAACATGTAAACCTTATTTGAATGGTTCCAATCAAACTTAAAGATGGTTAATGTATAGGGAGCACCTGGCCGTTCTTACTATAAACGTTCAAAAATAGACATTCAGAGATGAATATTATATCAACAATTCATTCAAATTACGTTGTTCTGAGCGAAGTTATGACCGTTTGTAGCGTCGATTGTTTATCACAGTAGCAACAGTTCTTGCCAGTCCGACGAACTAGGCTTGCAACGTGCATAAATATCTAAAAAAAGTGGTTTATATAACATTTGAAGCCCAAAATAAAGACCCGCAATGGACAGGTTTAGCTCTTACATACATTTCGCCACATTAATAGCTACGAACGTGGTTATACACACCTTTAGAATAATGACTGGACTCAGTGCATTTATTAGGACATCTCATCCTCCAATCGCCGACAGTCCAATTTTTAGGGTTAGTGACACAGTTATAACCATTCTTTAAGGCATTGAAGTTGTAGGCACAGGAATAACACATCTGTCGACCAGCTGAAAACCATAACAATGAAATAATAGAATGAACTTTATGGAACCCTATGGAACATCATTTACATCATTTACGGTTGCGGGTATGGGATTTAGATCATACGGTCTGTTTTGGGGTCAATTGGTGTGATGTTCAAACACAAGGGCATGCCGGCCCAACTTCAAGAGGTTCATTAGCTATGGGTACGGGGCGTTTCTAGAAAGATTAAGTATATACTACAGAGAGAGAGAGAGAGAGAGAAATGGGGTTTAACGTCCACTCGACACAAACTAGGTCATTTTGGGACTAACATATGGTTTCATTTTATTCCAATAATTCGCTTGCACGTAGGGGTCTTTAGCAGTGAGAGGAAACCGGAGTGCCTGGAGGAAACCCACGAGGTTGAGAAGGCGCCCCTATCTCCATGCCACATACGCTCACACCAGGGCTCGAAACCACAGCCGCAAGCCAGAGGTGACCGGCCAGCTAGAGTATATACTACAGTGTTAAAGGCAGAGAGACATGGTTTAACGCCCTCTCGGGATAAGAATATGGTTCAGTTGTTTTTTGTTTTTTGAATAATTCGCTTGCACGTTTGATTCTTTAGTAATGTGAGGAAATCGGAGAACCCGGAAAACCACACGGGGTTGGGCAGGCCATCCTACTCCTTGTCGCATACAACTGGGAATCGAAACCACGCCAGTAGACTCTATGATAGACCTTAAGATACAACGCACACGCCACGCGCTAACCATTAAAAGGCAATTGAAATAGAGAGAAAGAGAGATGGGGTCATTTCCGGACTAACATATAGTCCAATTTTAATAATTCGCTTGTCTAAGGGGTCGTTAGCAGTGTGGGGTGGGGGCGGAGGACCCAGAGAAAACCCACGAGGTTTGACAGGAGACCCTACTCCTTGTCACGTACGACTGGGGAACCGAAACCGCGCTTGTTAACTGTATGACAGACCTTATGATTCAGTGTGCACGAGCTCACCATTCGGCCACCCAACCCCATTAATTGAAATACGTACGGACCAGAAACCAAGAATAGCGTACTTGAATTGGCGGTGCCTTGACTTTTTTTTTAGAAGGACGTCGGCTAAAATAATAGTAAAACGAGTGGCGCTTGCCTTGTGACACAGTTAAGCACCCAAATAATACGGTGTTCCGACCTTTTTAACATGGGGGTTGGGATGGCCAAGTAGTCTAGAGTGCCGCGCTTCGACCTCTAGCTGGCCGGCCACCTCTGGCTTGCGGCTGTGGTTTCGAGCCCTGGTGTGAGCGTATGTGGCATGTAGATAGGGGCGCCTTCTCAACCTCGTGGGTTTCCTCCCACTGCTAAAGACCCCTACGCGCAAGCGAAATATTGAAATAAAATGAAACTATATGTTAGTCCCAATATGACCTAGATTGTGCCGAGTGGACGTTAAACCCAATTTCTCTCTCTCTCCCCCTTTTTAACATTAATTAAGGTTTAGAGACTTTAACTGTGTGGTAAATTATTAATGGGGAAGCGACTGAACTCCAATTCGATTGCACTGTCAATGGGACACTCTAGATATTCGAACACTGATTTGACACAGCCAATAGTATAGTGCAAAACATTGTTAATACAATGTATCTTCGTATAAACATTAATAGCGATATGTCCAGGGTATTGTAATTGTAATCGAATTAGAATGTTTTGGGTTGAAATCCTGCTGTGGGCGGAGAGAATTTTCAGACAATTTCGACCCCGGTACCAACGTATCAGAGGTAGCTCATATGGGGCCTTTAATTAAAATGTTACCTAGATGTTTGATTGGATGTAACGTGTACGTATTACCGTACAGAAAATGGTCTTTTGACAATTGAAATGTAACGATTAATCTATAGGCGAATCCGTTGTTGTCCTGGATTATGCCCCCCGTTTAGTTTCTCTCATCAGACCATATGTGAACACAAATTACCAACAACACCTTTGGATCTAGAATGTATTGATCTTATTGTGACTTTTATTAAAGATGCACTATGTAAAATAAAAGTTTAAAGCTCACATTATTATATTTTCAAACTAGATAATGAAAAAATAAAATATTGAATATTTGAAGCAAATTACTTTATTCTGGGCGAAGTTATGATTATTTGAAGTTTTGATAAGATCAGTGTAGTTTTGACTAGAATTGCTACTTCTGTTGCGATAATAAACAATGTCCTGATTATCTTTTTTTCAAATTATATTAAAAGGAACCTGCAATAACCAAGTTTAACTTTTACGCCATGCAAAAAGTTGAAAATACAAACTCTAAAGCAAAATGCTTGTGATACTTATATACCTAATAACTAATAAATGATTTAATATAAAATTGAGTATCGATCAATGTTTCAATAATTGTGTGTCGATGGGCATGTGTCGACTACTTTCTTGATTTTTGTGAGAAATATTTTATTCAAAAGTAATTACATTGATGATCATTGCACTTTAAAGTCTACTTACTTGCAACACTTAAAAAACTCATCAGGGTTATAATTCCAACACACACTAAATGTTTAATATCCATTGCAGCAGATCAACAGGGCGATATTTAAGGCACTTTGGTATATTGTATTTTCTTCCTCCAAATTAAATTTACATCGCTGAAGAGTACACCCTCGATAAGTCACAGCTAAAAATCAACATGAATTGAATACTTCAAATACAATTACACTCGTGAAAACAGATTAATTTCTCTGAAGATAATAGTTTTTAAAGGTTTGATATTCATCGTCACGAACTGACTCCGAATCAAACTGCCACTGTTTCGTAATATAAATGTTACTAGTTATTTAAATGATGAAATCGAGTAAGCTTTTTAAAGTTCAGACTTGAATCGCATAGAAGTGAGTCATTCAACACTAAAAGCCAAATTTAAACTAAAACTTGAAAACTTTCCATATGGCTATGTTCCTCTTTTAATAAAGACTGTCTAACTCTTCCTTTGGAACATCCTCGCTTGATGTCAACACGCGAGCTTTGTGTTGGAGATTTAACATAATCCCTTGCTAACCCTCTCTGCTAATCCTCATTTGGATATTTCTGCCAATAATCCGTCGTTAAATACGCCTCATTCATCTAAACAAAAACCCTCGTTTGTTTACTGCCCTTGTTTACTCGACCCACTATGGTTGTGATTTCCGAGGTATTTTCCGTCAACTGTTGCCAGATGAACTCCAGCATTGGCTTTTGTGCATGCAAAAAGCAAGTTTTAAACAAAACCAAGGCGTTGATCGATTTGAAAGATGATAAAGTTTTCGAACATGCGTCCAAAAATTGCGAAAGTCACGTAAAGGAAACTGTAACTAAATAGTTTGTCTGATTACTTCTTTTTTTAAAAAATGACAGTCGAGGATTACTCTTTGTTTAATCGCCAATATGACGGGTGTCGTGAGTGTTTCATTACGGGCGTTAAATCAAGACAGAAATTTAATATATAAACATGACATTTGCACCTTAAAAGAACATTTATTTCCCCTTTGTTTTATATTTAGCCGGGATTTCATCTATAATATTAGTTGTTTGATCCGGTTGTAAAGTGGAAATAAATATTGATGCCTGGGAAGTGAAGTAAAGATTATAATGAATCACCTTTTACGCTCCTATCGTCGATGATAATAGAGATAAACTTAAAAGCTGTGTTTTGGTAGGGGTTCGTCTGTCAGGGATGAGTCAAGACGAAATTGCAGAAGTGTTTATGTCGAGATTTCTCAATGATTTGCTAATGTTACGTCCCCACTGTCGTGCGATGCATTAAGATGGGATTGCCCCTATTGTATAGAAGGGTAGAGGGGTCAATAGCGCGATAGATGCCGCAATATTAAGTTGGTAATATGTCAACATATTGTGATTTTTCTGATGATTTTTTATCTCTGAAAAGTCAATTTTTGCCGAATTAATTGAGTCAATTCGTTTTAAATGTGCACGTTTACGGTAAAATATTGCTATTCTGAAGCTCTGTTGACATATTCCATTTCGCTGTAGTATGTCGATATGTTCGCGAAATATCGTCATGCGCTATGCCGACGCGTGCATTTAAAACGAAATGAAGACATGCAAAATAGCGAGTGATTCAAATAAAAACTTTGTCTTTGCAGAGATAAAATTATCAGAAAAATCGCAATATGTTAACATATTACCAATTTAATATTGCGGTATCTATCGCGCTATTGCCCCCTATACGCTTCCATACGAGTCTACAATCTGGTAGATACAGAAAAATTCGGATAGTTTCGATACGATGAACACGATTTCTGCCACTGATCACAAAATACGATAAGACCTGATATAGTCACAACAATTAACACTCCACACTTAAAACGGCGATTATAATCGTGGCGCGAATCGTGATAGTGGGAACCTATCCATTACTGCGATGTTGTATTTTAAACAAAGATCAGAAACTAAAACACACATACACGACCTTGATACGAGATGTTTATTGTAAGCTTTGTACAAAATAATAGGCCAATGTCTCACACATAAAACTTTTGGTACGGTATTATTTTTTCGACATTTGGAAAGGTAATCCTACACTCCCAGATAGTATAAATAATATTAAAACCAAGTACGAACAATTATAACCATTAAACAAAATATGAAGTCCTAAAAAAACTGTTTAAGCAAAATAATGCAGTAATCAGCAAAAGGGCTGTTCGCCATGTACAAAATACACGACAAACAATGGTAACGGGTGTACGGATAAGCAAAAAAAATCAGAATTGAGCAGATATCCGTTCCCAAATCAGAACTTGAATGATGGTCTAATCAAGGTCAATAAATTATGTTGTCGAATGTTTTCTTGAACATGTCATGCGTTTGGACGGACATAACTTCTCATAGATTTGAGTGTAGAGATATTGTTTTCAGTTGACAGGGAAAAAAAACCAAACTAAGATTATCTTGGCGTTTGAATAGGAAGACGGGTGTGTGTTTAATTTTGCGTCATATGTTTTGATAAAGGAGGAAAACAATCAACCACACACTGTTGCTGCAAACACATTTATTTCCTATAGGTCAAACTAATATCCTGCTTTCGTATCATTAAAAACACTTTTATTTTGAATCCCACTGACTTTAAAATATCAGGTACACGCTATTGTTAAATTATATTTGAAGAATAAACACCGGCACAAGATCAATATGCCAACTATGTTAAGATTTTCCAAGTTTCTTGATAAAAACACATTAAATAAATATCCTCGTCATTGATCTGTTTAAGCAGGAAAACAGTTGATGATTATTTAAGAGTTTTAACAATGGTAATGATTTTACTTCTGAAAATTTAGTAATTGGCAATTTTCATTCATCTGCGATGTTGTGGCTATGGTGTCACATTTTTATGATGGTTTATGCTTTGAAGTCCAATCGAAAGGCATTTTAAAACATGTGCAATTTTATTGTGTTGATAGCTCACTTTGTAAGCTCCTCTTTGTTTTCTTACCCTATTTGTCGTCTCTTCCAAAAGAGTTCTCATAGGTGATT
This sequence comes from Patella depressa, assembly GCA_948474765.1. Classification (NCBI taxonomy): domain Eukaryota; kingdom Metazoa; phylum Mollusca; class Gastropoda; family Patellidae; genus Patella; species Patella depressa. The sequence goes on from OX419719.1 coordinate 57,322,667, forward strand.
TACGATAAACAAACGGTAAAACTGTGAATGTAAGAAGTAGAAAGAAATGTATTAAAAAAAACCCTCAAAGACAGAACATCAGGAATGTTTAATATAAATTGATACTGACTATGGTTGTAAGAGATTATAAAACATGGGTAATTAATCTATAAGACTTCTTTCAAAGTTTGATAATTAAATGTTGCTGGGAATTGATATGGAAGTCTATGTTTTGAAGCTATACAATCTCAAATACGCAAGTGTTGACAGGTCTGATAAAACATGAAAGGTTGGAATGACTACAAGGGGCAAGATGATTCAGACATTACAAAATTATTGATACAATCGCCTATTCAATACTAAAATCTTTTGGTAGCAAGTGTAATTTATACAAGACTATCAGCTATCAGCCGAGCTGCATAGTTTTTGCAATTAAATAATGATTTTACACGGAATACCAAATATAGACTCTTAACGAGTATAGAATCCTAAGCAGCAAACAAACCAGAGGCGGATTCAATGGGGCGGGGGCGAGAGGCGCCCCCCTCCCCCCAATTGTCGACAGTGCCCTTTTTTACTGCTGAAAGTGCCCTTTCTCAGACCCAAATATGTCCGTTCCGAACATTTACTTAGACGTAAAATTTCAGTCAAATAGCTCTTGGAATGGCTACAGATGCAAGGAAATGACGGATAATTTTCTTGGGGGACACCCCAAGACCCCAACCCCCCTCTCCGCGGTCAGTGCCCTCATTTTGCGACGCCCCCACTTTTCAAAATTCCTAGATCCGCTCCTGCAAACCGGGGTCTTTGCTATGCTAATTGCTATTGTATTTAGCTAATGTTTGGAAGATAATAGGCCTAAGGTAAAACCAAAGTTAACAAAATGCATGTTGATATCATTCGTTAGAATCAAACATTACTCTCGTGTTTCTTGTATTCAATAGATACAATTGAGAATAACAAGGAACAAGGTATTTGGCTAGATTGTCCTGTCTTTTAATAATCTAAGGGGGGTAACTACCACATGAAATTAATTTAAGAATTGCCATTTCAGAAAAATCTATTTGCATTGTCTGTTCAATATTTATTAAACCTAATTCGTCGTAACGATTCACGTTTGGTAATAACAATCATCGCTTCTCTCTCGCGCCCACGAATTGTTTCCCCAGTGTCTCATCACACGTACAAAACGGGAAACATTTTAAATGTATACTTGTATATTCAACCTATAACTCAGCAACGGATGAGGATATTTGCCTGGGGATTGTAACAAATTTGAGTGAAATGGTTTTCCTGTTCTTATGAAAAATGGCGCCGTAGAACAAATGTTAACATAACAATCCATGGAATTTCAAACACTGTACAAGGTTGTCTTGAAACAATTTCAACTTCATAGGTAGGAGGAAGCACGCGCAAGTAAAAAGGGAGATAATCGATAACTAAACGTCAGACATATTATTGATTGTTTGTTGATAAACAGTAAAATATTGTCACGATGCTCTCCAGCTCACGTTCTGGTGTTTATATAACCTGGGAATACCCTGTTTATAAATCCGTATCAATATACTACGACACTGGTCCACTACAAACTAAATAAACCGTAATTTAGAACAAGGATGGAACCCTCTTAACGGTCAGTTGTTGATTGTCTTGTCTCGACATCCTTGTATCTTTCTATTTCTAAGGTGATAACACGAATTTGTTCTTAACTTAAAAAGCTAATTTTGAATATTGGAACATAATCCGGAACGGTGAACCCTGTACCTGTGTTTAGCGTCTCACTTGTTTTGCTCCAATCGGGCTGATGAAGCCAAGCAGTGTGCGAATGGGGATAATTCGTCCCCTACAGTAGTTGAGGTCTTTTACGTGTGCGCCAAAGTGTACACAGGATCCCAGTTTGTTTGCTCGTACCACTTAAATGTTGTGTAGCCGAACTCTTTGATAGTTAGTTTGGCCAATAAGCTAGTAAAAATTCGAAGCCGTTGGTTTCATTGTCAGCATTACTGTTTCTGTATCATCAGTTACTTGAAGGCATTAGTTTCGAATCCGTGACGAGGAGTAGGGTCGCCTTCTCAACCTCGTGGGTTTTCTCCGGGTCCACAGGTTTCCTCCAACTGCTAAAGACCCCTAACCGCAAGCGAATTATTGAAATAAAATTAAACCGAAATGACCTAACTTGTGTCGAGTGGAAGTTAAACCCCATTTCTCTCTGCAAATGTATAATTGTAATATTTTCGCAGTCTGGCCAAACACTTTTCGATATATTGTCTTTATTTGAGACCCGAGATTACGTGGGAGGAAGGGGGCAACAAGTAAGAAAAATAGGTTGTCAGGCAACGAAACATACGCCCACACAGCAGCCAAATCGTCCGGGCAGTCAACAAGAGTTGTCTCATATTAAGGAATTATCAGAAAATCATTAGAATTTGTTTGGTTTTTAAAATCAAACATTTTTTTTAAATTCAGATAATAATTGTGACCTCCAGAGGGACCACAAGCTAAAAAGGGTGATTTTTCGTACAATCAGGGGACATAATTCAGGAAGTAATGACCCGATGGGCGCAAATATCGAAAGGAACCAAGATCTTTGGGTTATAAACATACATGTCAAGTTTCATCAAAGTCGATTCAAAATTGTGACCTCTATAGGGTCCACAACCTTGACATAACATATTTTCACACTATTCGTGTACAAACGGCGTCCATTTTGTCCGTCAATTCTAGTCCGATTTTCACGTAATTCAAACTCTCTCTTCATTACCATGTAACGGTGAAATAGTCAAACGTTTTTTTAAATCCGATAATAATTTTTGACCTCCAAAAGCGATTTTTCGGACAATCCGGGGACATAATTCAAGAAGTTATAATCCAATGGGCGCAAATATCGAAAGGAACCAAGATCTTTGGGTTATAAACATACATGTCAAGTTTCATCAAAATGCGTTCAAAATTGTGACCACTATAAGGTCCACCACCTTTATATAACATATTTTCACACTATTCGCGTACAAACGGCGGCCATTTTGTCCGTCAATTTTGGTCCGATTTTCACAAAATTCAAACTCAACCTTCATAACCATGGAATGGTGATATAATCAAACGGTTTTTTAAATCGGATAACAATTTTGACCTCCAGAGGGACTACAAGCTAAAAAAGTCAATTTTTCGGACAATCAGGGGCCATAATTCAGGAAGTTACGATCCGATGGGCGCAAATATCGAAAGGAACCAAGATCTTTGGGTTATAAACATACATGTCAAGTTTCATCAAAATTGGTTCAAAATTGTGACCTCTATAAGGTCCACAACCTTCATATAACATATTTTCACACTATTCGCGTACAAACGGCGGCCATTTTGTCCGTTAATTTTGGTCCGATTTTCACGAAATTCGAACTCAACCTTCATAACCATGGAACGGTGATATAATCAAACGGTTTTTTAAATCCGATAACAATTTTGACCTCCAGAGGGACCACAAGCTAAAATGGGCGATTTTTCGGACAATCAGGGGCCATAATTCAGGAAGTTACGATCCGATTGGCGCAAATATCGAAAGGAACCAAGATCTTTGGGTTATAAATATGCATTTCAAGTTTCATCCAAATCGGTTCAAAATTGTGACCTCTACACTGTTCACAAGCTAAAAAACGTGATTTTTCGTACAATCAGGGGACATAACCCATGAAGTTACAGTCCGATACGTGCCAATATCGAAAGGAACCGAGATCTTAGGGTGAAAAATATATATTGTAAGTTTCATTGAAATCGGATAAAAATTGTGACCTGTAGACTGTTCACAAACAATTGTGGACGGACGTCGGACGGACGAACAGGGGCGACGACAATATACGTCCACATGAAAATGTGGGCGTATAAAAACGAATATATTTGGATTTTATATGGTGCATTTAATGGGTGCCTAAGCAGAGACCATTTTACTTTGCATCCAGACGGGTAAGCTTCTCTCTAACTTTGTTTCCACACAGATAAACCACCTTACTCTTATATACTCAAAATGGGTATATAAGTTGACTATTCAAGCTGCCGGCAATAAATTAGGAAACCTTATTGCATGTTCCATGTTAGATCGCGGAACAAGGTAGAACTTTTCTCTGGCCTCTTCAATATCAAAGTTAATGTCGGTCGCAAACCGTTTTAGTGGAACAAGCTCTCGCATATCGAACTAACTGATACACATACTCTCCTCACGTTTATCGCATGTAATTTAACAATCAGTTGATGGCATGTGTCAGACAGTAGTATTTTTAAATACGAGCTCATCGCAGGGGCGGATCCAGGAATTTTTGCAGGAGGGGGTTTGCCAGGTTTCTGTCAAGGAAATCTGCCATCATCTTCTCTAAATTACATGGACATACATACAAATTGAGCTTTTTAAACAGAGAAATCATTTTTATACTGATGTTGGATCACTTTGTGATGTAATTTCATTGATGCAAGGCATTATTTTTTTATGTAGCTGAGCAGGGGGAGGGGGGGGGGGGGTGTTGGACCTATCTTGATCCGCCCCTGCACCGGGAAATGGATTCTAAATAAACACTAAATTTAGGATTATTCAGGGATAACACATCATCGATAAGAGATACTCGTAAACAGTGAGACTGATGTCCTCCGCCGCAATTCCAAAGTAAATAGAAGACACATTTTTATTAATTGCACATTTATCTTTTTCAACAGTATCAAGCAATCAAACTACACCAAGTTTCATCACTCTCTATCAGACACAATCAAGATTATCTTGCCTAAAAGCATTGACGAATGAACTTGGTCAGCTCTGCCGCCTTTGCTTAACTTTAACTCGAAATGCCAATCGTTGAATTCAGTCAAGTTTAAAGTAGCTTAATCTCTAACTCAAAATGATCCAAAGTCTTTGATATGAAAATACGAATTATTTGTCAGTATAAATTAACATTGTTCCCGGGAAAGGATTGGTTTCTGATATAAGTCAAAATAAACATTTTACTATTGGTACACTGATCGAGTACCATAAAGTGTTCCAGTGCCATTTATATCAAGGGACTCGACGAATGAGGCTAGACATTATTTCACAAGTCAAGTCAAACGGGACTTTATATTCTTATCTCATGAGAGCATACTAAATAAATATCATCGGTGTCAATTTTAAGATCCCAAAATCGCGTTCCTTTAAACATTCTACTTCAATAAAAAGCAGAGTTGTTATGTTCCAAAGTCTTGACCCATCAAGAAATAACACACCGTCGAACTTAGTCATGGTAATGATATAGCGAATTTATGTTCGAAGTTTCATCGCTCTCCCGTCATTATAACCAAAGTTATCGTACACCAAAACATCAATCAATCATATTGCTTATCTCTGCTTTCAAACAGACGATATTCATCAATGAACTCCATCAAGGCATCTCCCTAATGAACGCCCAAATCAAATTGCTTATAGCTCTGATTACCGCCAGTAGAAAGTGTTCATTATCGAACTTTGTCAAGGTATTGATGTAATGAAACTATTTACTAAGTTTCATCACTATCACCTAATTAGAACTAAAGTTCCAAAGCATCAACCAGTGAAATTTCTGCTTACTCTATGGATAATATTGAGTTAGAGTTTTAGCTCCTTTAACCTTTTAGAAATTATAAATTAAAATTCATATTCAACAATTATTTTGATTAAAATCTTATTTATTTTACGAAAAATTATTCTGGCTTCCATGTAATTATGATCTTTTTAGGCAGGGGTATTTATAGAGTGGTTATTTCCGATAACAGTAGAGACACCCAGTCTTACTAGAAAAATATTGCAACGTGCACTGGACAAATATGTTAGGGTTTCACTAATAGGGCTGCCTGCTCAAGGCCAAAGTGACGCCAAAGGGGTTACACGCGCAGATCGTCTGGCCACTTTTCGTTAGGGAGTGTTTAATTTATTATGTTGATCGTGGTATATAGAAACTATAGTAAACACTGATCACTTGACTCACATGCCCATAACGTTAAAAGTTTTGTGCCAGAATGGAGCGACGGTCGCTTTGTTAGTTCCCGGGGAGGGTAGGGGGTAAATGTCCGGTTGTTCTCTACGTTTTAGGTTGATAAACATGATTCATCGACGTTATGATTCGATGAATTTTCTTTCGGCTTAGAGGGGTATCACCATGGTATATTCTTTTTAGGTTGCAGTATTTCCTCGAGAATACAATGTTTTGAGAGGGATTTGGAACAAAGCTTTTAAAACTTAATTAGCTTGAATATGTTTTTAGTCCAAATACATCATCAAATCGCCTGTCCAACCCCGTGGGTTTTCACTGGGCACTCCGGCTCCTTGCCACTGCTAAAGACCCCTACGCGCAAACGAATCATTGAAATAAAATTAAAACCATTTGTTAGTCCAGAAATGACTTAGTTTGTGTCGAGTGGACGTTAAACTCCATTTCTCTCCCTCTCTCTTGTACATCGGAAGCCATTTTCAAATAAAGTCCTCGCGCCCGCATGTAAAGTCGATGTCAGAAGCTGTAAATGTTATGGTGTTCGGTGACCAATTTAAAAATCGTAGATCACGCAGCATAGGGGAGACTACTCTTAAAGGGACAATAACATTCTTGCTGGCTTGGTAGCTCCAGAAAATAAATAATACCCTTATTCTAAGTACTAGATGTTTAAATGTCCTACCTGTTGTGTAAATTATCCATTACAACCTATTTTATTTGTCCAGAGGGTTCGAAAATATTTAAAAATCCAAGTCACATTTGAAAAGGTTTACGTTAGACTTTTCAAATCAATTGGTTGAATTTTTCCAATTTTTTAAATTAGGTGTGTTAAGATGAAATTTATATCATCATTTAATTGGAATATTCTAAAATAATACGATTTGTTGACCAGAATGAAGATTGGGACATATTTTTCAGTTACAACAAGAGTGTTATTGGGGCTTTAAAGGATGGCTGCATTATCATGTGACGTCACATCACGCGGCGTCAATCATTGTTTAATGGCGTGTGCATTGTTTACATATGACGCAACATGAGAAACGGTACATTTTACTCGTTTTACATACCCATTTACACAAAATATTTTTTTACCTACATATACTTGAAAACTGTTCTATAATTCAATTTTGGAAAGATAAAAGTTAATATTTTGGGCTCATTAAGTCGCATCGACGTCATTCATATCAGTGTCAGCGAATATTCACTGTGTGGGTTAGGGCATAGATTCTTTTCAGAGAAGGAAAACTTATAGCATGGATTACAAGAAAGAGCGAAGTACATCATTCGATCGGTCTTGACAACGAACGTCTGCCAAATGACACCATTGAGGTAAGGGCGATAATTCTACTAGAATTTCGGAAACAAGCTTTAGTTGTTATAATTAACATTTGAGGAACAAAACTGAATAGGTGAAACACATAGTATTTTAAACTGTAACATAACACAACACACAATGTGACCGAATATATTCTTATTTACTAGTGATTAGAATGTAAACAGTAAAATGAAAGAAAATGGTGTGCTTTTTGAGCCCTCTATTTTACTAGCCCTCTATTTTACTGCAACGATGTGTGTATACGCCCACTGTTTTTTATTCGTGTATGTTGTTGTTACACAAACAAACATAACTACTTATTGAAAGTAAATTCAAAATATTGGGTAAAAACTATGTATACATTAGGGTCACAGTGGCACAGAGAGTAAAGAGCCAGCTGGCTAATTGACCAGTCCTGTATTCGTTCCCATGGAGAAAGTTGGCGTGTTTCCCCTCATCAGTAGTATCGGACAGAGTGCCTTGCGTGTAACAGCGTTTAGCCATTCGGTTTGGATGGAAACCCTGGTCTCTTTTGAACGTAAAGAAAGACCAATACCGAGTGGATCCATGCACGTTCTTATCTTGATCATTTATGTATAGTTCATAATGTTAGTAAAACCTAAAGCAATAACCACAGTAGCTCAGACGTAGTTCGAAATAATACACATTTTGAACATATAAATATAAGGGTTGTCATTGAGTCAACTCGCGTGGTTTCGATTTCCCTGTTCGCAAGCGAATTATTGAATTAAAATTGAATCGTGTGTTAGTCCCGAAATAACATAGTTTGTGTCGAGTGAACGTAACCACCCCACCCCTCACTCCGTGAACACAAAGCAGTTTAGCCCCAAGTTTTATTTGGTAAATAAAGAAAAAATTATATCTGTTTATGAAACTGTCATAAAAGTGAGTAATCGAGCCTCAAGTAATGCCGCCTTTATATATATGAAATTTACAATTTAGCCTCAAGTTTGATTACACATTTCATTTTATGCAAATTGTCCTTAGATAAAGATGCCAGAAATTAAAATTTGTACTTTTATTAAACCGCCACAAAATATGTTCGTCAATGTAAAACCAAAAGAAACTGGAATCCGATGTGCCCTCCGTTTCGAAAATGTTGTCTCTCTTCTGAAAATATTGGCCGAGAACGTTTATCTCGATTTTCCGGTGTGATTTCCCCTTGTCAGTGATGCAGAAGGAGGGCCTGACAAGGACAGCTGCCTAGACGTTCGGATGGGACGAAAAACCGAGTTCCCGTGTACACATTGGAGTGCACGTAAAAGATCCCTTTGCAGTTGGAATTCGATATAAGAGTAGGCCGTAGCACCGACGCCCGGGCAAAATTTCCCTCATAGCACACTGTATGGCGTATGCCCGTCTATCATCAGCCCAGGTTACGTGCAAAAGAGTAGGACGTTAAACCTCATTTCATTTCATTTCTTCTGAAAATAAAATGCTCTCACGTTCATCAATGATGTCGTCACATTCCCATTACCCTAATGACAATATTGTGCCCTCTTTTTCTTTCGCCCTTCCCGTGTTCAAACCAAATCCAGAAATACTAAAAAACCAATCACGCCAAATGTATGCACTGACATGCACCATCGATTAATGCTCCTTGTTTGCTAGGAAACCGGTTTACGTTGCTTGTGATCAATTGATTATAGATGATCGATGTTCTTTGATTTCGTTTTTGATTATTAAAGTTTGCAGTTTGATGCCATTGGGGCCCTTGGGAAAACTGGTTTCGTGGTCCCCAACCGCGATGAAGAATACCTGACATGACGAAAAAATGAATCTAGTTCGATTCACTATTTCTGCAACTCAACCACCCAAAAATCATTTCCTCTTCAGGAGGCAATTATGAATTTGATTAAAAACGAAGATGAATTTTAGTTATTTCGAAAAAAATACATGTCAAATTCGGGGTCCACAGTACCAAGACCGATCGACGCCCGGACCGGTCCGCCCTTAAAACAGACGAATAGTAAATGTATATTTTGTTTCACCATTAGAGCATCTTGCTCTGGGCTAGTTTGGCACAGTTTTTTTAGGGGAGACGACGCGGTGTGATCACCGGGCTAAGGTCATTGGCCTTAGTGTTAAAGGGGCCTACAATTTATAGTTCTAATGTGCCAAATAAATCTATCTATAAACCATACAGACATACAAACTACATCTCTGTGTGTGAAGCACAATAACCAGGATATCTTGGTCTAATTCATATTCTCGGTTGAGACTTTGGGACATAATAATTCTTCTCCTTTTAATTGAAGTAGAATGTTCAAACTTGGTGTAGGTGTCTATCTATTATATATAGGTGAATGCCCTGACAGATTTTAATCATGTACATTTTGCACTAAGACTAAGCAGAGATAAGCCATTTGATTAGTTGAAACCTTGGAACACGATAACTGTGGTTCTAATTGGGTGAGAGCGATGAAACTCCGAGTATAGATTTATTATTACCAATACTTTTACAATTGTCTAAGTTCGTTGATGAAAATTTTCCGCTTAGGCTAAGTAGCGATAAGCAATTTGGTTGGTCAAGACATTGAAACCTAAAATCTCTGCTTTAAATTGAATTTCTAAATGTTTTAGATTGGTTTAGATGTTCATTGTGTAAATGGCTTGACTGCGTTCAATGATTAACATTTCCTTCTATGCTAAGCCGAGCGAAAGAATTGCATTAGTCGATAGTTTGGAACTTTGACGAGGGTAATGAAATTTAGTGTAGAGTTTGACTTACAGCTACTTCGAAACTTTGACTTGAGTTCGACCGTGGTAATGTCTGCTTAGACTAATAGTAAGTGCAGGAGGACCACACTACACACAAAACAAAAACCTACAAGATAAACCTGCAGACAAGACAGAAAATAGACATTTTAATAATAATAAAAATTTCAACAAATATCAAATTATGCGAGTGGATCCTCATAGTTTGAGTGTTCGATATTTTTCAAAAGACACATGTGCAATTAAATAATATGTATCATGTACTTTATTTTGGGATTGCGGCACGGAACACCAGCCTCACTGTTTGCTTTTTAAATGTGTGATTCCTTTAGGTTCAACGATTATGACCTTGGTATATTTTCCATTCTTGCATTTATCTTCAAATACAGTAAGAATAGTTTCCATGTGGTAAATAATAACATAATATAGGAGATAAATGTTCACCTTGTCTGACGCCAGTATTAAACAGAAACGGACCACATAGAGTTATTTGTTATTTGTGTATATCTTACTAGTATTTCACATTTCCCCGTATTGACATGTTTAATACTGTTTCTCTATATACCTTACCTCCAAATTTAGTAACAATTTCGTAAAGTCAAAGTGATCCCTGATTATCTTTCCTCTTTTTTTTGGAGGGGGGGGGAATCTATTAATATATTGAATACAGTATATTTACATTATATGATCAGTAGTTAATAACCCTTTGTCTTTGTTTTTATTTCTATGTCAAGCTTTAGAATTTTTAAACGACAATATTTTTATTATAAAGGTGTATATTTATTTTAAGATTATTTAAGCTTTGTTATTTTGAAGATCATTGTTTACTTGTATAACTAATTTTGTTCAAGTTGTTACCAGTTTCCAGAATTCTTGTCCGCTTTCTTGCGTTGAAATTTTTGTTTTGCCAGAGCAACCGTGATTTTTGACAGTTTCACCCATTTTACAAAGTTTCTTGCTTTTATGATTCCCTATATTGTTCTGATTGGTGAAATACCTTTTACAGATGTTTATATATATGTTACACAATTCAGTCGACTTTTGAATGTTAATCATTAATCTTTAAAATTCTTCGTTAATTTTATTTGTTCATCAGAAATGTGGTTGAAATCAGAAAAGCAAGAATACCCCACACCCACCCCCTTGCGATAAATTATTAACGTAAGATGTAGTTTTGTTTGTAGGAGACAGAAATCGTCCATTCTAAACTACTTTTGAAATATCAAGTATCAGTGCAACTTCACACGTGACTTATTGAGTAAGTGCCGGCATATATTACTTTTTTGCACCGGCTAGGCTAATAAAGATCGCAAACAGTCCTTCTATTCATATTTTTTTTTAAACAAACATACAAACGTCACGATGTAACCCATGTCACAACGTAACCCATTGGTTGTCTAGGAAAACCTCACACCTTTGGCTTTTTTTATGTTTACATATATGTACATAGTATTAAAAACAAAGACGAACCAGAAAACGTCACGGTGAAACCCATTGAAGCGTCACGATGTAATTCATTGGCTTGCTTTGATGAACCCACCACTCCTTTATCTCTATAATATTATAGTGTTTACATAGATGTAGAAGGTATGGCTTTGGGCACATTTCCCGATCAACAAGCAGGATAGCGTGACGCTGTTACTTCTAAAACGCATCTTCGACATTTTCGTCCAATAGAAGAAAACCTTTATTACAATATCGGCTGACCCTGAAAAAAAACGAGTACACTATTTAAAGTGGAAAAATTCAAGAAGCATTCTAAATTATTACTACATGTATTATTACCAATATTATAAAGAATAATGCATTTAGCGCCCCTTTCACAGGTGTGTTCAGAGGGACATTACATATTAACAAAGCATACACTCAAAATTACATTAAACAGATAAACATGCAATTAAAGGGCCATTAGGTAAGAATTTCGATTTCTGGGTTGCAAAGGTCCTTAGGCAGTTAAGCAAAATATTATTCGACGTTCTGTTTTTTAAAACTTGTATTCCGTTAACCTATTTGAGTGGTGGATCTTGAATTTGGAGTGAAGTTGTCAACCATCCATATTGTATGGCAAGTGAATAATACAGTATTAAGTACAATACCCCTTTCATTATCCCACTTTAAAGCTCCAATAGCATTTTTTTAAGTTATATTTTTAAAATGTATTAAAATAAAGCCCAAAAATAGATTGAACCTATAAACAGTCCTACCTTGTTAAAGAATAATCCTATTAATCCTATAATTCAGTACTGCCAGTTGAGAAATTGGCAAAAATATCATTTTCAACTTCAAATTCAAACGTTTGAAGATGGCCGTCCATGGAGAGGAATGGGAAAACAAGGGAGGTAATTGAGTAACTATTTCCTCAATCACCCTGTGTCACCCTTTATAATGCCCAAAAAATTTTGCCCAGGACCGTATAATAGTGAGTTGACAACCTTTTGAGCAAAAGACATAGAAATAATTATGTTTTGACTTTCTTAGAAAATGTGAAATTGGAACTTTAAATAGTGTACATGTTTCTTGTGTGTACCCCCACCCATTAAAACCGATTTTCGTTACTAAAGATACCCGGGTATATTATGTATATTGGAAACAATAAAAAAATAACCTTATTATATAAACATGATTTCTAAAAATGGAAATGCATCTGAAATTGGGAGCACATATTTCATAAATAATATGATTAAGTATAATATTGGGATGCATTGGTGTCCAGGCAACATTTCCCCAACAGAACACTGCTTGGCGTATGTCAAGTCTTCATAATCCAATCGGTTTAGAGAAAGAGGACGATAAACCCCATAAGTCCATTCTTTTATTTGCAAGGGTATTAATATTTTAAAAACCAACCACAGCATCGTGTATTCTGATGCATCCACTGATTATTCTACCAAACCATGCACATGTACCAGTTTAACGAAATGTATATTATCATGAGCAGCATAGAATCCATGATTAATGTATACTTTTATTACTTCAATCTTAGATATGTACATCTAATTATACACTATTATTAATAACACTTTGAATTTTTTTTATAAAATAAAAACATTTTTACTCTATTGCCTTCTTGCTCCATAATTATGATAATTGGAATGAAGGAATGGTATAGCGAGGTGGGGCACTAAAATAATTTTTTTAAAAAAAGACATTTTGTCAGGTCCTATGATTTACTACCGAACAGAACGAGTCGATAATGTTTCTTCTGTCTTCTTCTATACATGTTCTATTTACTCTACCGGGCCCGTAGCCAGCTCATAAAATTTAGGGGAGCTACGGAATGTTTTGGAGGGGCTGAGATGTGGCCGGCTAAGAAGACTCCTAAGAAATCATTATTTTTGACGAAATATTTTTTTTGGAGGGGGGGGGTGCTTATTCGATTTTTTTTTTGGGGGGGGGGGTAGCCTACATCCTGTCATCACCATAATAATCGGAAGCATCCAGTTCTCATGGATTGGACCTTCTCCAGCTAGGGAGTGTCATTATTTTTGTTTATGTTTGATTTGCTATAGGTCACTGACTACGTAATCCAGGATATTAAGTTTACGATGCCGGATCTTTATTATAAGTTTACATAGCTGAAGGACAAGTTTACAATTTCGGGTCCGTTAATCACATCAATGGGTTATGAATAAGATAATTATCTTAAAACGTAATATAAAAAAAACTAGGCGTGGCAAAGAGTATAAATAGGCTGGTCTATAGGCAACTTTCATTAGTTTATCATCGAGACTTCACATAATGTTTCCACTTTTTGGACAGAGAATGTTGTTTACCACCCTGCTGCTGGTGGTTTCATTACAAATAGCAGGTTAGAAAGGTTTTTCTTTTCTTGAAATCATTTTAAGCATTTTATTTATTTTCTTTAAATGTATTCTACAAAAATTAGAATAATTCATCTGTGCTGCTGCATGTATCCACAAGAATTGTTTTTAAGGATTTGCAATTATAGTTAATTTCGATACAACGGATAATAATTGTTGATATCATCTTTCAAAATTTAGTCTTCAATTGTAATGTTTACCTGGATAGACCAGATTATAACTTTGCTACTCTGTACATGAGTTAAATTGTTTGACACGAGCAGTCCAAATTTAACGACAGTCGTTTGCGAATGCTTAGTCCATTCTACACGTCTTATTATTTTGTGAACTAGCCATTTATAATTATTTTAGCGTTGTCCCCTGGGATATATTTTCTTTTATTCATAACAAATGGCCTTCAAAACCATTAAATACGTTAAATGTTCAGTGTCTTAAAATAGCTGATATGAAGAGTCCATGTTGTTTTACCTAAAATGATTGTAAAATCATAAAATAAATATATTCGTGAAAATATAAGTTTGCTTGCTTCTCGAAACGACAAAAATCCTCTATATAAAACGTTATGCCCTACTGAACATTTACATTCAATATTATTGTCACATATACGAAGTCTTACTTACTATTTTGACATTTGACATTAACATTCTACCTCTTCTCATCATTCATGTTCTTTTCTGGAAACATAATATACTAGATTATTTATTCATTTAGCATTTGAAATTTTTAGTATTTTTGTTGGAAAGAAAATTTAAAAAGTCATTTTGATAAACATAAGAGATTATTGAGTGATTTCTAGTGTAGAGCTGCGGTTTTTTGGGTTTTTTTTTTTACCAAGGTGTGTAGAAGGTACGGCATTCTATTTTGCTTTCTACAAAGTAAAATGTATATTTTCAGCATCTCAGACTGAATGCACCGAATGGACAAAATGGTATAACAGAGATAGAGCGTCAGGCACTGGTGATTATGAAACTCTTGCAGATCTTCGTAAAGAGAATCCAGGCCAGATTTGTGAAAAACCATCAGGAATAGATGCTCAATTATTAGATGGCCGACATTATACTGCTGGTGGTGATAAAGTTACTATTAATCCAACTACTGGTTTAATTTGTTTGAACAGAATTCAAAATGATAGAAGATGTAATGATTATAAAGTTAGATTTTGTTGTGATCCTAGTAAGTTACCTTTTACTGTTCATATTACGTACATTGTAGTGGCAGTTGACTTGATAGATGTCGATTGTGTTTACACCTGATACTAACACCTGTCGACATGACGTGTTCTGGTTGAATTGTCATGAAAGGCAACTGTCTCTCAGATGACGTTGTATTTGAAACGTTTCTCATATGATTACAATTATAGGATGCCGTGGACAGTATGGCAAAATAATAATCGTATATTTTCCAGGTTAAGAAGGTGTACAGTCATCATTATATATTGTTTGAATAACCAGAATATATATTTTTTTCAGTCGTTGTAGTACCCGAGTGTAAGAAATGGACACAGTGGTATGATAGAGATAATGAATCCGGAACAGGTGATTGGGAAACTCTTGCAGATCTTCGTAAAGAGAATCCAGGCCAGATTTGTGAAAAACCATCAGGAATAGATGCTCAGTTATTAGATGGTCGACATTATACTGCTGGTGGTGATAAAGTTACTATTAATCCAACTACTGGTTTAATTTGTGAAAATAAAAATCAAAATGATAGAAGATGTAATGATTATAAAGTTAGATTTTGTTGTGATTCTAGTAAGTTACCTTTTACACTACATATAATCTCAGTCTGATTCCGGCATGCAAAGTAAAAAAATGCATTATTGGAAATATTGTGTAACATTTTACTATCACCTTGGGTCACCATGGGTCGGAAAAATGAGAAGGACCAACGAGTCGAAACGCGACGATTATCAAGTGGAAAAAACGGTCTGCCTCCAATATTCACAAAAATGAATGTGAGCATTTTTATACGCCACATTCATAATGTGGACGTATATTGCTGTCGCCCATGTTGGTTTTGGTGCATGCCCACCCCAAGGGGCAGAACCACGCCCATTGTGTCTGTGTGTCGCCTACAGGCCACAATTCTTAATCGATCATCTTGAAACTTAAAATACGTATTCCTTATTATATCCTTAAGATGATCCCTTTAGTTTGGGTGCATGTCCGACCCCGTGGGACAGCAACGCCCATTTCTTGTATTGTTTTGTCTGTCGTCTACAGGCTGCATTTCTTAACGTACCTTCTTGAAACTTTGCTAACTTATTCATGGTACCTTATTATTGGTTTTGGTGCATGCACGACCCCCAGGGAGTGCCACGTCCATTTTCTTTTTGTGTGTCTTTGTGTCACCTACAGGCCACAATTCTTAATCAATCGTCTTGAAAACTTTTTTATACTTATACCTTATACCCTAAGGCTGACCACTATTATTTTTGGTGCATACTGGATCCCCTAGGACAGGGCCACGGTCAATGTTTGTGTGTCTTGTGTTCGTCTACAGGATGCAATTCTTAACAGATCCTTTTAAAACTTTGCGTACCTATTCCTTATACCCTAAGGATGACCTCTATTGTTTTGGGTGATTTCCTACCCCCCAGGGGCATCGAATTTTTACTATAATTTTGGTCTTCGGCACCGTAGTAAAACATTACTAAACGACAAAACAGCAAAATTTGTAAAAACTCGAAAATTTGACATTTTGGTGGCCATTTTGAAAAAAAGATGGCGAAACTTTGCGCATCGAATTCTTACTATAATTTTGGTCTTCAGCAATCCTAGTAAAACATTACTCAACGACAAAACAGCAAATAAATGGTTTGGTTGCCATTGACTTTTGTGAGTTGGTTTTCTTCAAACGGACACAGCTCAATCAATTTTTGCCCGATTTAAACAAACTATACTTAATATTTAAGGTTGTGAGTTGGAGAATGTGAAAATATTAATAACTCAGTTTTCAAAATTTCCCCATTGAGATATATTATGTCCACACGGGTATATAGTTTGAATTACCAAAATAATTTTTTTTCAGTCGTACCCGAGTGTAAGAAATGGACACAGTGGTATGATAGAGATAATGAATCCGGAACAGGTGATTGGGAAACTCTTGCAGATCTTCGTAAAGAGAATCCAGGGAAGATATGTGAAAAGCCATCAGGAATAGATGCTCAGTTATTAGATGGTCGACATTATACTGCTGGTGGTGATAAAGTTACTATTAATCCAACTACTGGTTTAGTTTGTGAAAATAAAAATCAAGATGACAAAAAATGTAATGATTATAAAGTTAGATTCTGTTGTGATCCTAGTAAGTTACCTTTTACACTACATATAAGCTCAGTCTGATTCCGGCATGCAAAGTAAAAAAATGCATTATTGGAAATATTGTGTAACATTTTACTATCACCTTGGGTCACCATGGGTCGGAAAAATGAGAAGGACCAACGAGTCGAAACGCGACGATTATCAAGTGGAAAAAACGGTCTGCCTCCAATATTCACAAAAATTAATGTGAGCATTTTTATACGCCACATTCACAATGTGGACGTATATTGCCGTCGCCCATGTTGGTTTTGGTGCATGCCCGACCCCCAGGGGCAGAGCCACGCCCATTTCTAGTACTTGTTTGTTTGTCGTCTACAGGCCACATTTCTTAACTTATTATCTTGAAACTTTGCGTACATATTCTTTGTACCCTAAGCATAATCCCTACCGTTTGGGGTGCATGCCCAACCCCCAGGGTCAGAGCCACGCCCATTTTCTTTTTGAGTGTCTTTGTGTCGTCTACAGGGCGCAATTCTTACTGGATTTTCTTCAAACTTTATATACTTACTCTTTATACCCTAAGGATGATCCCTATCATTCGGGGTGCAGGCCCACCCGCAAGGGGCAGAGCCACGCCCACTTTCTTTTTGTGTGTCTGTGTGTCGCCTACAAGCCACAATTCTTAATCGATCACCTTGAAACTTAAAATACTTATTCCTTATACCCTAAAGATGATCCCTTTTGTTTTGGGTGCATGCCCGACCCCGTGGGACAACAACGCCCATTTCTTGTATTGTTTTGTCTGTCGTCTACAGGCTGCATTTCTTAACGTACCATGAAACGTTGCTAACTTATTCATGGTACCTTATTATTGTTTTTGGTGCATGCACGACCCCCAGGGACAGTGGCACGTCCATTTTCTTTTTGTTTTGTGTGTCTTTGTGTCACCTACAGGTCACAATTCTAAATCAATCGTCTTGTAAACTTTTTTATACTTATACCTTATACCCTAAGGCTGACCACTATTATTTTTGGTGCATACCGGATCCCCTGGGACAGGGCTACGGTCAGTGTTTGTGTGTCTTGTGTTCGTCTACAGGATGCAATTCTTAACAGATCCTTTTAAAACTTTGCGTACCTATTCCTTATACCCTGAGATTGACCCCTGTTGTTTTTGGTGATTTCCTACCCCCCAGGGGCATCGAATTTTTACTATAATTTTGGTCTCCAGCACCCTGGTAAAACATTACTAAACAGCAAAACTTGTGAAAACTCGAAAATGTGATATTTTGGTGGCCATTTTGAAAAAAAGATGGCGAAAATTTGCGCATCGAATTCTTACTATAATTTTGGTCTTCAGCAATCCTAGTAAAACATTAC
The DNA here is from genome assembly GCA_948474765.1 of Patella depressa. Lineage (NCBI taxonomy): Eukaryota > Metazoa > Mollusca > Gastropoda > Patellidae > Patella > Patella depressa. Next base: position 57,341,142 of record OX419719.1, read on the forward strand.
TCAACGAAAAAACAGCAAATAAATGGTTTGGTTGCCATTGACTTTTGTGAGTTGGTTTTCTTCAAACGGATACAGTTCAATCAATTTTTGCCCGATTCAAACAAACTATACTTAAAATTTAAGGTTGTGAGTTGGAGAATGTGAAAATATTAATAACTCAGTTTTCAAAATTTCCCCATTGAGATATATTATGTCCACACGGGTATATAGTTTGAATTACCAAAATATTTTTTTTCAGTCGTACCCGAGTGTAAGAAATGGACACAGTGGTATGATAGAGATAATGAATCCGGAACAGGTGATTGGGAAACTCTTGCAGATCTTCGTAAAGAGAATCCAGGCCAGATTTGTGAAAAGCCATCAGGAATAGATGCTCAGTTATTAGATGGTCGACATTATACTGCTGGTGGTGATAAAGTTACTATTAATCCAACTACTGGTTTAGTTTGTGAAAATAAAAATCAAGATGATAAAAAATGTAATGATTATAAAGTTAGATTCTGCTGTGATCCTAGTATATAAATATTACTTGTTAGTTGTTGGTGTACGAGCATAATCATCCCTGGAATACCGCCTCATGATTTAAATATGTCTGGAACGGTTTTGAGTTCTGTTTCTTCTTTTTTTAAATTTCTGATATAACTCAGAATTGAATTGATATATTATTCTATTGTATTCCAAAATAAAAAAAAATAATCTAACGCGCAAAAACTTGTATGTATATAAAAGAATTGATAAACAGTCATGGACTTGTTGTCTCTGAATTATTTCTCATTAAATGAACATGAGCATAATGATATGCCATACAATAGACAGTATATTTTTTAAAATAGTTAAAACGCTTTTCGGTGAAGCATGTATCATATTTTTAATGTTCTGTCTTTAACATACCCGACTGCAAACAGATCAAAATACAGTGAAAATCTTGTCAGTACTTACTAAATTAAAATTACAGATTACCCCCACGCAGTTACCATAAAATCAAGTCTAATCGCCTATTGTATAAGATATAATTGTTGTTTTATATTTTTGAATATTAACTTTACTCTTTACATATTTGTTCATTTGCTATATAGTTTTATATAATATTATATTATATGCCTATTCTTTAAAACTTGTTAATGTGTTTATTGTATTATATCATGGTAGAAACCAGGTGTAAATCAGTCCTCTAAGGCACGCGCTTTAGATCTTTAAAGCCTTGCAGACCGTGGGATTTATAGAGGGACCTATAAGGTATTTCTAAGCCATAACTTGCGCAAATGAAGTCCTTAAAACCACCTACTACTGGCGCCATTTCGTGGATAAGTTGTGTTAATGGGAGGGGGTTCCATAAACGGATGCCGTGAAGCAGCAGTGGAAAAAGTTTGAAATAGGGAAGCTAGATGCGTTATTTAAATTACTTCTGGGACATGGACATGTGATGTGCAAGCGATAATATAACCGTTATGTATCATTTAATGAATTGTTGTAAATTTGTAAATAATGGATGTTCATTTCAGCAATACTGTTTACATCAAAATCCATTACTAGTAGAGTGACTAAGAATTGATTTCCAATAGAATCGTTCACTTCTTGAGTTATCGAGCACGAGACTTTGTATATGGGTAATATATCAGACCTAAGGATCATAAAACAATGACCCGTCCTGATGACCGTGATCTTATATTCCAAAATGGTCACCTAAATAACTTTTTTGATTCATTTTTATACCCCACATTGAAATGTGGTCGTATATTGTCGTCGCCCCCGTCCGTCCATCCGTCGGTCCGGCGTCCACAATTGCTTGTGGGCGCTCTACAGACCAAAGTTAATATCCGATTGACCTTACACAGTGTTTAAGGTCACGAGACGAAGAAGCCTATTGATTTTTAGCGATTTCAGATAACTGCCAGAGTTATGGTCCTTGACACTTCAAAAAATCTTGTGAACACTCTAGAGGCCAAAGTTAATATCCATTTGACTTTAAATATACACAGTGTTTATGGTCATGAGACAAAGAAACCTATCGATTTTCAACGATTTCCGATAATTACTGCCAGAATTATGGCCATTGATCACTTAAAAAAAATCTTTTGATCGCTCTAGAGGCCAAAGTTAATATCCGATTGGCCTTAGATTTATAAACGGTGTTTAAGGTCATGAGACGAAGAAGCCTATTGATTTTCAGCGATTTACGATAATTACTGCCAGAGTTATGGCCCTTGATCACTTCAAAAAAATTGTGGACGCTCTAGATGCCACAGTTAATATCCGAGTGAGTTATCTCCCTTGATTACTTTGAAAAACTTTAGTTACACTATAGAGGCCAAACTTATCATCCAATTGACTTCAGATTGATACACAGAGTTTAAGGTCTTGAGACGAACAAGTATATTGATTTTCAATGATTTTCAACTGAACAGCTAAATCCATGATTTTAAATGTTTCGTATACTAAGCGTTAGCATGGGGCAGAACTTTATAAAAACCAATCAAATTCTAATGATTTTCTGATAATTACTTTATGGGTTGTTTATCTTAATCAGATTTCAGAGTTGACTGCCCGGACGATTTAGCTGCTGTGGGCGTATGTTTCGTTGCCTGGCAAACTATCTTTTTAATTCTTCTGCCTTTTGGACATGATATCGGGTGTCTATACCCATAATTTTTTATGGAATATTATGAAGGAATCAGACATTCAGTCAGACAACCGCCATATTGGTTTTCTGCCACGATTCAGAAATTACATACATTCTTTACATTACATTACATGCATTTTTAACATATCATAAATACCAGTACAAACAATCCGATCATGTCATATGATAATATAAAATCATGAAATTTGGTAGGCTTTGCGAAAAAGATAGGTTTTTAGTTGTGCTTGGAATGATGCGAGAGATGGTGCTTCACGGAGAGTGTTAGGGGTAGAGTTCCAGAGTGATGGTGCAGCAACCGAGAAGGCTCGTCTCCCATAGGAGCCCACATTGTACCCACGGGGTTCAAGGCGGACTTCCATGGAGAGACGAGTACATCTCCTCGGTTGAGAGACAGAGGCGAGGTCAGAGAGGTAGGATGGTGCTTGGTCATGTAAAATCTTGTAGACAAAGACTAGAACTTTATATTCAATGCTATGTGTGACAGGAAGCCAGTAAGAGACATTAGGATTGGGGTGATGTGCTCATACTTTCGAGATAGTGTGACAAGACGTGCAGCAGAGTTCTGAATTCTTTGCAGGCGGTTAGTTAGGTAGAGAGGGGTGTGAATTAAAAGACTATTGCAGTAATCGAGGCGAGAGGAAATAAAAGCATGAATCAAGCGTTCAGTAGGTAGATGTGCGGTTTAAGAAACGACGGACTAGACCTATACGATGTAAAGCAAATGAAGCAGATTTACACACAGCGGCTATATGACTAGAAAGAGAACAGACCCAAGACTTCTAACAGACTGACTAGCACTAATCTCATCTTCACCAACCAGCAAGGAATTAAAATCGGAAGAGTCTCTGAACTTCGAATGGAAGTGTAGTACCTCTGTTTTTGCATCATTGAGTACCAGTCTGTTTGCTGACATCCACTCGCGAATTTCTAAAATACAGACTTCGATCTTCGATTTGCTACTCATTGCCGAATCACACGTTAAATAAAGTTGGGTGTCATCTGCATAAATCATGAAGTCAATGCCATGTTTCACAATAATATCCTCGAGTGGAACACAATAAAGAGTAAAAAGTACCGGTCCTAAAACACTACCTTGTGGAACGCCAAAACTTAGCGTTGATGACTTTGATGCCTTATTACTTATTCTAACTTCTTGCGTACGATTTTCAAGGTAAGAGCGGCACCAAGATAAAACGAACGACACCTTTGAGGCCAAATCGAGATTCAAGAATGTTCAATAAAATAAAATGGTCAATCGTGTCAAAAGCCGCACTCAGATCTAATAGTACTAGAATCACCTCTTTTTTTCTGATCGATGGAGACTAAAACATCGTTATATACTTTCATCAACGCTGTCTCTGTGCAATGGAACTTCCTATATGCCGATTGAAATTTAGAAAATAACGAGTTATTCGAGAGATGACCTTGAATTTGTTCCAATACCACTTTCTCGAGAAGTTTACTGCCAAACGCTAAATTTGACACAGGCCTGTAATTTTTCATGACGTCAGGGTCTAAGCCGGACTTCTTCAACAATGGCCTGATTATAGCATGTTTCCATGTCGACGGAACGGTGCCAGACGTGAGAGACGTGTTGATAAGATTCGTCAAAAAGGGAACGATTTCTGGCAGAATCAATTTCAACTGAGCAGTCGGCATTGGATCTAATTGACAGGATTTAGAATTCATGGAACGAATGAGTTTTGAAACATTCACCACTGAAAAATCAGAGAATTTATATCCATAATCCACGAATGTATCTTGAATTGCGCATGCTTCGTCTAACTGTTGACGAAGTTTAAAAATTTTCTCGTTGAAAAACTTCATGAATTCTTGCGCCAAATGCGAAAACGAAAGAAACACAATTCTTACACTTATTATACCTACTGAGTATGTCAGGTTGTTAAAATTCGCTTACAACGGACGCTTTATTGGATTTCAAGTTTTATTAACCAATAAAAAATATACGAGATTGAAATCGACTATAAACGCCACCTTATTGAATTAGGCTGTGATTTAGCCACGAAAATCGTATCATTTTGTCTCAGCAAATTCCAGGTGAAAATCTGACGCTTTGCTGCACATGTAAACAAGTAAGTCGTCACTGTAGTACACATTTCTATTGTGATGTTTTGCACAATCAGACCAGCACTCGAATTACGCCTCGGACTATACTTGTCAAGTGTAGCCATAATGTGGTGAAGAAATCCAATTATAGGCCAATCAGAAACCATAAAAGCAATCAACGTCATTAGGTCAGGGGTCAATAAGGCTGAATTACGGGACAATAACATCAGATAAATGTTGTGTTGACATCGTGAACACGGCTAGCCCCCGATTTGCGGCAAAAATATGGTCAAAAGCTAAATTGTATCAATGAATGTGATATTTCCTGGAAAAAACATTTTTTCCATTTTATTTCAATTAAACAATATCGAAAAGAAATATAAATATAATATACAGATGAAAACGTTTTTGGCATGATTGAAATACTGGTTCGGTATAATAATTATAAATAATGTTGAGAAAAAGACAAAAAACAATAATACCACCTGAGCCCACTGATACAACAAAATATTAATAATGATTCACCTAACAACTACCACTGAACATGCACCAATTATACTTGTTTTTAAAAAATCCCAATATAGACATATTATAAGAGATGTCAAATAAGTATACATTTATTTAAAGAAAGAAATACCGTAATAAAAAATGAATGCAATTTTATATACTTCCCCATACAGTATTTAACAACAACACTCGATGGCAGGAGATTTCTCCGATATTAAATAGATTAAATCGGTTCAGAAATACTTTGATTTAATCAAATATGGAGGACCTGGACGTAGCTTCGATCAACCAGTTCAGTGGTTGAAATCATCGAACACGTCTGTCAAACCTTCAAAGGCTAATATCTTCGCTTGCAATAGAGTAATTTGAATGAAATTTTCAAATTATTCATTTTACATTATCTACTTTTGAACTATTATAGCAAGAATCTAATGTATATAATAATAACACCATTTATATAGTGTATTATATACTATTCAAAAAAAGTAGGGGATATTTGATTTTTAAATGTTATTAAAGTCACCTAATGAAACTGACGAAGAAACAAATGACAAAATGAAATGAAGTTCACATTCATCGATTTATTCCAAATGATCTTTAGACTAAGTAAGGCACAGACTGACCATTATAAGGGTAAAATGATACCCGGGGTCAAACAGCAAAGTTACCACAGCATCACAACAAAGTCAGTAACGGGTAAATCCTCCTCTGTTTGCCAAACAAGCATTGATCCGACGTGGCATACTCCTAATGAGACGTCTAAGGTCATTTTGGTCCAGATTGTCCCATTCCTGTTGCAACGCAGCAGCAAGTTCTTGGACATTGGCAGGACGTTGTTGACGTTGACGTAACCTCTGTCCAAGCATGTCCCAGACATGCTCGATGGGGGAGAGGTCGGGACTCGATGCTGGCCAAGGTAATGTGGTGATGTTCTGTTGTTGGAGGTAACCTGGCCCTGTGACATCTTGCGTTGTCATCCTGGAAGATGAAACGGCGGCCATGACGTCGTGCGAACGGCACAACATGGACTGCCAAGATGTTGTCCCGGTAGTACTGGCCTGTAACACGCCCTGCAACAACATGTAAAGCCGTTCTTCCAGCAACAGCGATGCCTCCCCACACCATAACAGAACCACCCTCAAATCGATCATGTCTGATGACGTTAACGTCTTGGAAGCGCTCGTTTCGACGACGCCACACCCTCCTACGTCTGTCAAAAAAATCAACAGTGAACCTTGACTCATCTGAAAACATCACATTGCTCCAGCGTCGATTATCCCAGTGTTGACGATCCCTACACCAACGACGTCTTGCCTGAATGTGATGATCTCTCAAACAAGGGATCACGCGAGGACGTCGGGCGCGAAGGTGACCCCTATGCAGTCGATTCCGAATCGTCTGGCCACTCACTCTCACACCAGTGTCTGTTTGAAGACGAGCGCTGATCTGATTTGCTGTGATGACACGATTTCTCAAGGCCAAGGTACGGATAAATCGATCCTGGGCTTGAGTTGTCGCCCTTGGTCGACCTGAGCGTGGTCTGTCCTGTACAGATTGTGTATCAAGGTATCTGGACCATAGCCTGCTTATGACAGACTGAGAAACATTCATCGTCCGCGCCACAACCGCCTGTGTTGTGCCGATCTTTAGCATGCCAAGGGCACGTAACCTTTCATTTTTGGTAAGCCGACGCATATCAAAATTTGTTTTCTGGTCACTAAAACAATTAAACTGATGTATCCACCCTGGAATTCAATGCCACAATGACTGTAACATTCAAAGTCAGAGTCGTGCAAATCTTGGGTTGGACCCCCATGATGATCCCAAGCATCACCTGCATTCCATGCGGTAGCTATTGGTGCGTTTGGGCGTCACATGTAACTGGAAATGTTTCTTCTGTTAGGTTCTATAGTGACTTTTTTCGTAGTCATTTGCATATTTTAGTATTATGCCCCCCAAATCAAATATCCCCTACTTTTTTTGAATAGTATATAGATTTTTATATCCAGAGAATCGGGCTGAGGATGTGGCCGGCTCCTAAGAAATCATCATTTTTTTTTGGGGGGGGGGGGGGCTAAGCCGCACAGAATACATATATTTACACGCAGATCAGGTCTTGTGTCTATATACAGTGTACAAAATTAACAGATATATACCAGTAAAGAAAAGTACATATAAGAGAAAAACAAACAGTTACCTAAATAAAATGGTTCCAGTAAAATGAATAAGAAATGAAATGGAGTTAAACGCCGTCCTACTGTTCTGCTATTATACAGGTACTGGACTTATGAAGACGGACATATGCTATACAGAGTACTATGAGGAAAATTTTGCCTGGGCACAGCACTATGGCCTACTCTGATATCGAATTCCAACTGCCAAGGGATTTTTTTTACGCGCACACCAATGTTACACAGGACTTCGGTTTTTCGTCACATTCGAACGACTAGACAGCAGTCCTTGTACCTTGTCAGCCCCTCTGCCTGCACCACTGACAAGGAGAAACCACGTCTGAATTGAATTAGAATAAAAAAGTAAAATAAAAACATATATGCCAGTTTTAAGATAACTAAATACGATATGAAAATTTATCGACATGTACAGTACATTTAAGTAAAACGTGTTTAAAATATGTAATGTAAAAACCGCTTACAAAAATACATATGTATACAGGTTTAGGCCTACTCATAAAAATCACATAATTTCAGCAATATGATTTGGCTGTCACTTTCATATTCGAACAATTTTCACAAATCCATACTAGAAAGTTTCCACTTGTAACAAATACAACTATCTGTAGTCTAATGCAACCTGATTTGCATCCACAGTGAAAATATCGTTTGGTTCTTGATCTCTATAGTCAACCTAACCGTTGACCTTTCGTCGTGTTTGTCTGATAGGCGAGCTATGTCACGTGATCTATTAAAACCAAATCACCGCGAAATTCAAATACCATCGCACATTGCAAGTAAGCCCATATTTATTTTACGTTTTCTGTCAAACGTCAAAGAATTGATAAAAGAAAAGTTGTGTGGAAATACAAAGTAATACTAGAAGAATTAGATGATGTAGTTTGTTTTCCACCTGAAAATGGTTGAGATGGAGAAACAGAAGCAAGCTTGCTAGAAATTTCACATCATGTTATATCATTTCGTTCGATTAGGGAGATACTTACACATTATTACCTGTCGAAGTATCCCTCGTATTTGTAGTGTCTATCGGGTTGAAACTAAGACAGGGTGACCTGGATTTGTTTATTCACCATCATACATTATCATATCATAATTATTATACATGTAAGTAAGGGTTCGTTTATTGTTTTTATTGGCAATACTCTACAGTATTTGCAAAAGAATAATGGTAATACAAAGCTGATTTATTTTTTCGTACAACCCGGTGCAATAATCAAGGGCGTTAAGGTCTGATATGCGCGAATATCGACAGGAGCCGAGATCTTTGGGGGATTAACCTATATTTGAAAACTGGATAAAAATTGTGACAGGTAGAGAAAGAGAGAGGAATGGGGTTTAACGTCCACTCAACACAAACTAGGTCATTTCGGGACTAACATGGTTTAATTTTATTTCAATAATTCGCTTGCGCGTAGGGGTCTTTAGCAGTGGGAGGAAACCGGAGTGCCCGGAGACCCACGAGGTTGAGAAGGCGCCCCTTTCTCCATGCCACATACGCTCACACCAGGGCTCGAAACCACAGCCGCAAGCCAGAGGTGACCGGCCAGCTAGAGGTCGAAGCGCGGCACTCTAGACCACTAGGCCATCCCAACCCCCGTGACAGGTAGAGTGTCCACATACAAACTGTGGACGGACGTCGGGACGGAAAGGGGTGACGACAATATACGTCCTTAATACACATCATTATAGACAAAAAATTCCTTTAACATACTCTCTGTGAAAGTAGCATCTATAGAACACTGGTATGGTGCCTGACATTGAATCTTTCAGGTTGGGTAATGTTTTGAGTGGTTGTTTGGAATTCCGGTCAGCCAGGTAGGCTTTATTGGACCAAATTGAAGTTGCTGTATTCAGAGGCTGGAATAGCAGGAAAACACGTCTGCGGCAGTTAAATTTTCAAAATTTTCTCCCAACGGTCCCGTCTTCATGGACTGTTAACGATTGATTGAGATTCGAGTCAGCTACCTTAATAAGGCTATATTTTAGACCACTTAGTTACTTTGTTCACGGGCTGAAATAGCAGGAAAACGTGTTTGCTGCCGTCAATTCTATTCGTGCTATTAAAATCTTTAACACTTTTAAATGTAAACTGAAAACTCATTTATTTCGCTCCACTTATTCCTAGTCTCGTTTCATTTTTTAAATTATTTTATAATATTTTTCTAAATTATTTTTGTCTAAATTTCTTTTTTTCTAAATTATTTTATAATATTTTTCTAAATTATTTTATAATATTTTTCTAAATTATTTTATAATATTTTTCTAAATTATTTTATAATATTTTTCTAAATTATTTTATAATATTTTTCTGAATTATTTTATAATATTTTTCTAAATTATTTTATAATATTTTTCTAAATTAATTTATACTACTACTTTGTGCCATTCTTATAGATTATCTGTTTTATTATTATTTTTTTTATTGTTATACTGTACAGCAGGCTGAGATAAATTTGTATGTAGTCTGCTTTAAACAATAAACTATTATTATTATTATTATTTAATGATTTGTCTGTAACGTATCCGACTGCAAACAGATTAAAATACAGCGAGAAGCTTATCGGTACTTACTAAATTAAAATTACAGATTAATAAAACACCTCCCAGTTATCATGAAACCAAGTATAATCTCCTATTGTATAAGATACAATTGTTGTTTTATATTTTTGAATTGTTATTTTGCTATAATTTTATTATTATATTAAAATGACTATTCTTTAAAACTTGATAATGTCTTTATTGTTTCATACCATAATAGAAACCATGTTACACAATTGATGATATATCATTGAATACCCTAATGAAATCAATCAGCAATATATGTTAAATACAGATGATAGAGACGCGTCATGCCATCTTGACAATTGATATCGACACCCCTGGTGTTCTTCGTAGCATTCCTTATGTCATTGTGTAACTTTAACTTGTTGTTGGCATGTCTTATCTAACTTTCTTTGTCTGATAAACTATACTGAATGTTAAACCTGATATAATGCATGATACATTAGACAGATGTCTAATGGGCTCCTTTGTCTTAAATACTTTTATAAACTCAGAACAGAAACGAATCGTCAGTTAGGTCCAGTCTGGGCTGGTAATTAGCTCCGGCTAGGACTGAGCGAAGGCCATGGGCGCCTTGGCACGACAAGACGAGTCGCGAGCCTCTGGAGTTAGCACACTCGTGCTAAGACAAGCTAAGCTAAGACATTCGACTTCCTCCATGTAAGTTAGTTCTACGTTCGTTTACATTATGATGTTTGGACCTAATATTGTAAGAATCAGAATAAAAGTATTATTAGAAGTTATACCAGTGTTGTCACCAACAAGTTGATTTAAAGAACAAATACTGTCACAACCAGATGTAAAACCAGTCCTCTAACAAAGCATTGCAGTCCCGTGGGATTTATAAAGGGACCTATAAGGGAGTTCTAGGCCATTAAAATCACCCCCTACTGTGACTGACCATTTCGGAGAGAAGTTGTGTTAGTGGGAGGGAGTTCCATAAACGGCTGCCGCGAAGCAACTTAAGTTTAAGCCGTCCATGGAGCCGTTGAAAAGTTTGAAATAGAAAAGCTACATGCGTCTTTAAATTACTTCTGGAACAGGAAAGAGAGCGAGAGAAATGGGGGTTAACGTGCACCCGACACAAACTAGGTCATTTCGAGACTAACATAATATGGTATTTTTAGCAGTGGCGGGAAACCATAGGACCCGGAGAAAACCTGGAGGTTGGACAGTCGACCCTACTCATTGTCACGTACAAAAAGAGGATTCGAAACCACGCCAGATGACTCAATGACAGACTTTATGATACAGCACGCACGTGCTAACCATTTGGCCACCCCCCCCCCCCTCTGGGACATGAAGAAGAGATGTTCAAGCGCTAATGTAACCGAATTATTGTAAATTTAAAGATAATGGATGTTCACTTCAACATTACTTTTTACATCCAAATCCATTACTAGTAGAGTGGCTAAGGATTAATTTCCAATAGAATCGTTCACTTCTTGAGTAGACCATGAGACTTTGCATATGGGTAATATATGACACCTAAGGATCACAAAAAATGACCCGTCCTGGTGACCGCCATCTTATATTTCAAAATGGTCTGTTCTTTAATTCTTCTGCATTTTGGACAGGATATCAAGTTTCTTTACCCATAATTTTAATACCATGGAACATTATGGAGAAATCAGACATTCGGCTAAACAACCTCCATATTGGATTTCAAAGTGGCTGCCACGTTTCAGAAATTCATAAAAAAAAATTGTATTTCAAGAACTATAAACGAAAGAAACACAAATCTAAATCTTACTGTACCTACTGAGTATAGCAGGCTGTTAATATTCGCTTACCTCAGTCGCTATATTGGATTTCAAGTTTGATTAACCAATAAAATATACATGAGATTAAAATCGACTTTAAATTATATATATTAAAGTAGATAAAATGCAACTGATCCTATATTTACAGTAGATAAATACATAAGAAATAAAAATACATCAAATCGTATGCTCGATTGAGTGTCTGTCATAAAGGAGTGTCTTTGGATGTTATATATTTCAACGTAAAATACTTAAGGAAAAATTTCGATTTATATATCGTTTAAAAAACAAGACAATAAAACCTAAGATTGCATTTTGATGATTAGATCAAGATCCCAGGGGCTTAAACCCATTAGCTGGATTGCTATTTAGAAAATACCACCAACGCTTTATTTAAAAGATGGTATCGTTTGTATGTGAATACCTTTACGCTTTATTCCGTAAATAGAAAACTAAAGTAATGCTGCATCGGCCTTCGGCTGTTTCAGTCAATATGATTTCGATTAGGGAGATACTTACACATTATGACTTGTCGAAGTGCCCCTCGTATTTGTAGTGTCTATCGGACTGAACCTAAGATGGGATGGCCTGGATTTCCCCAACACAATTACTCGGCTTCATACACAATATGAGATCATTCATTATCATATCATAATTATACACGTAATTAATTAGGGATCGTTTATTGTTTTTACTAGCAATACTCTACAGTATTTGCAAAAGAATAATGGTAATATAAAGCTGACGTTCTTACACAATTGTTTATTGGATTAAGATGTCGAAATTTGTCCGATCAGAGAGAGAGAGAAATGGGATTTAACGTCCACTCGACACAAACTACATGTAGGTCATTTCGGGACTAACATATGGTTTAATTATTTTTCAATAATTCGCCCGGGGGAAACCCACGAGGTTGAGAAGGCGCCCCACATACGCTCACACCAGGGCACGAAACCACAGCCGCAAGCCAGAGGTGACCGACCAGCTAGAGGTCGAAGCGCGGCACTCTAGACCACTAGGCCATCCCCCCCTCTCAAGGTGTTACATGAAAAATATAAAACCCCTACAATTATATCGTTTTTACTCCAGCTGAACATTAGTTATTAACAGTGTTGTGGGATTTTTTTTTATAAAAGCTGACAACTACTGTCGGTGAAGCGTTACAGAAAATACGGAAATGCCGGAGAAGGGAGGGGAGTGTACATTCCGGCGAAAGTAATCCTTGAAGTAAATGAAGGGACATAACTCCATTATGCATCTTGCAATCTTTTATCTAACTGTCAATCTGTTTCACAATCAATGGTAATGTGAAAGTTTTCTTTTTACTCTGTAAAAGATGACTGACCTTTAAAAAGTTACTTGCAGTTTGCGGCATCGATAACACTAGCGATGTTTACATTTGATCGGAAATAATTACACAAACTGGCCCGGACAGAATTGTGTGTGTGTGGGGGTGGGGGGCGGCTAACGAGGTCACGACTAAAACACAGATAGATAACGACAAACTAGTCTGTGCGGTAAACTTTTATCCATACCTAATGGTAATTCATACGGATGACTGATGTAACTGAAGAATAATAAGCTCGAAATGCCATTATGATCTGATGGCAATTTGAACATTTTTGAAATTTAATACTTCCTCAAGATTAGAATCTCCGCTGAATCAAGAAGAATTCGAAATAAACGTGATTCTGATTGAAGACATCCTGGAGTGAAGATATCGCTCTTCTACGACTTCATCTTGATGGCACGACGCACACCTAGTCACGTAAAAAAGAATCCGGCAAATTTTAGCGAACTCAAGTTTTATGGGACACTGGGGCGGATTGGTCGCAAGCTCGACGCGCCGTAATGCGACAAAACAACGTATCATATGGATTTGGTACAATGACGCGTCCCTTTTCAGTGATAAATGTCAGCCTTATTTTCTCAAAATCGGCCCAACATTTACTTTAAGTATGAAATCTTTTTAGCCAGGTATACCTTACAGAATTTAATTTACAGAACAAAACGCAGCTAATTAACTGGTCCAGGGATCATCCCTGTCAGTGATAGTATCGACTAAGTGAATATTTACCGCCGATCAATTTGTTACTGTATTTAAGAAGTTTAAAGTAATATATGCGTGTTTACATATCTTGTGTATATTGGTATACTATTTCCTACATTAAACAAATCAGAAGCAATTATTATTTTGTCGTTTGTGTATGAAACATTACCGATTACTTCCGCAATGTCTTTAGGATGTGTTTTGCTTTATTCATTTCAAATGGCACCCAAAACCATAGAATAAACGACTCTAAAATGTTATATTGGATGTTAGGGTCCCATATTTTCACGGAAATAAATGACTTAAATGGACCGATATTGAATTTTAATTCTTTTTATTAATTTCCATTATTATTATATAAAAATATTGAGTTAGAGCTAAATAAAAAAACAACAATCTATATGCAACAGTATGTCAGTCATACGTTCCTCATTGCAACCCCGTACGATATTTATTAGAATACGATCTTCGAATCTTTCCACAAGCAAACTTTTGAGGGTTTCAGGTCCAATGAATTTTAGGCAAGGTGAATGACCTTCATGGTGAAACGGACTTGAAGGGAGACCACCATTAATGCCCACAAAGAATTGTCTCTTTGTCTGACTCCAACCTGGAAGTTCGTTGGGATGTACGCTCGCCACAACAGACGGAGCAACGGCGCAGAAGGGTTGTCTGTCTCCATTTGCTTGCACAGTGACTGCACGGATCAACGAACTCCTTTGCCAAACCAAATGTCAATAAAAATACATAGAATGAAGACTCCAAGACAGTTGTCATACAAGTCTGGTGTATACATAATATGTTAACTTACGATTACGAGGACAATTATACGTAAACCAACGGCCAACTTATCGATAACTCGAACATTAGCTAAGTTCTGGATGTGAACAAAGATACCATGAATAAATTCTGTTATGCTTTATTCAAAAAAAAAATATCTTGAAAAATAATTCGTTATATGACAAATTTGACTAAGAATACATCTTAACACTACGGTTTGTAGTCAAATTAAATTTTATGACTTGTGAATTTTGCTACATATATTTTAATTATTATAATCGTCGAAAATCGTATTCTTTCCTGGCCAATGAAATTGCTTAGCTATGTTCAGCTTTAGCTCGAAATGTTAATTAACTCAGTCAAGACATTCAACTAAAAAACACCTATATCAAGTTTGAAAATGAAATGAAATGGGGATTAACGTCCTACTCTTTTGCACCTAACCTGGGCTAATGGAAGACGGGCATACGCCATACAGTGTGCTATGAGAGAAATTTTGCCCGGCCAGCGGCGCTACGGCCTACTTTTAATCGAATTCCAACTGCCAAGGGATTTTTTACGTGTACTCGGGGCCTCGGTTTTTCGTCCCATCCGAACGACTAGGCAGCTGTCCTTGTCAGGCTCTCCTTCGAGATGAACTTTCTCGGCCAATGCAGGGATCGAACACCCGACCTCCAGGCTAGCGAACCAGCGCCTTATCCACTTAGCCACCGTGACCCCCCTATATCAAGTTTGAACACTCTAGTTATTGTGTCCCAATAAGTGTGACGGACAGACGGGCGAACTGAACGTACGGTTGCATATGCATTAAAACACGAAATAACAATTCCAATACAAGCCTTAAACTCATTTTAAAAATAGACGGCTAAAGCATCAAAATGAAGATTGTAAGATTTCATTACGAGGCTCAGAACTATATGTGCCTTGTTTAAATCGAATAATCAGTAAATCTTATTACCAATGTTATACAGAAGAAAATTACATGATTTACAGATATAGGTATATGGTCATTTGAGATCGAATCGGGCCCCAACTCTAACAATTGTTATAACTTATAATACGGGGGCTGGCTGAAAAATGTTTTAAGTCTGAAACAAATTTTTGCCACCAACACAGGGACGGATCCAGGAAGTTTTACAGGAGGGGGTTTGCCAGGTTCCAGTTAAGGAAATCTGCCATCATCGTCCCTAAATTACATAGGCATACATACAAATTGAGCTTTTTAAAGAGAGGAATCATTTTTATACCGATGTAGGATCACATTGTGATTTCATTTTATTTATGCAAGGCATTATTTTTTTTTATGTAGCTGAGCAGGGTGAGGTTTGGACCCCCCCCCCCCCTCTGGATACGCCTCTGCAACAAGTACAATCATTAAATGAATCATAGACATAAGAACTGCAATTGTAGTGTTATAATTGTCTTCGTACCAGATCATCTTGCGAACCTACTCATTGAAATCACCAGAAATTGGCAAAAGGACTTACGCAACACAAACTCATGCTGACATGGTCGCCATTTCAGGAGATGTTGCCCCTTTCCTTTGCACAGTAAACAAGTGGGCTGTGAAATTTAAGACCACCAACAACAATCATTCAGGACAACAACACCCGGGTGGATGACATAGTAACGGCTGATCGACGATTGATCCGACGAAAGATCCGTCGACATTTTGCCAGTGTTGTGACCATCTCCTATGAGAGTTAGGGATGAGAAAAGTTTCTGCCTACTTTACATACATTGTAAATTTGGGACTGCAGTAGAATTATTCTATTCGTGTTGGGACCCCCCAACACGAATATGGTCCCAACACGAATACAAAGATCACCATTTAGCTTTGACAGATTATGTTCCGCTAATATTATTTTGGATTATTATCAAGTTATGTAATAAACCTTTTGATTTTTGTCCAAGGAAACGTAGACTTCACCGAGGTTTATGGAAGCCTACAATTTTAAAATTATCATGGATTAACGAAACCAACAGTTAATTTATGAGAGTTTCGTTTTCCATTCGTAACAGTTTGGTTCAAGTATTTAAATCGGTTGGACTACACCACAAACATATATAACTACTCTCTTATATAATGGTCTAATTTTAATTAGGTACAATTATTCTCGAAAGACTTAACTTATAATATGAAAGCACACGTTTGAATACGTATAACATTAGATTCAAAGAAGCCCGAAATGGAGGAATTCTTGTCTGACTATTCAATACTGATTATATCTACCATCATTTACTGAGTCAAATCATTCCTTTAACATTAACCATGCGACTGTTGATAAAATTAAATTATATAACACTAAAGACAACAACGGTTTTGTTGTACTATTAACTGCACCATATTTAGCTCTTAAATCACCGTCAATATCGTTACATAGATTGGTAGAACAGTGGTGCGCACAGGACGGTCGGGTTGATCCACCAACACAGCCATTAGACAAAGCAGGCGGCACCTTACAGGTTCGAGACATCGACAGTAGGGTTTCAAAATCTGCAATGAAATGTGAATGATGATATAGGTTACACATACAAAGTGTGACAGACCAAATGTGTGCACCAAGGTTACCAGTTCATTAATGAAGCGGTACGAATTTCCATAGTACCATTTATCCCCACTCATGCCAGGGAAGTCGTTGAAGTCCTGGTCTAAACTCCCTCCCAGTTATATATTAATGAGGGCAGGCAGTTGTGCTTATTAGGATCAGCCACAATATGCGAGATACACCTACATTTTGCAAGAGATAGATAGAGAACAAGCTAAAAAAAACGCGTTTTATCGTTCAATCAGTGGCCATAATCCAGAAGGCTATGGTCTGACATTCGATAATATCGAAAGGAACTGAAATCTTTTAAATGTCATCGAATTTGAACGCCCACGACCTTTGTATCACATACTGTTACGCCAAATGCTTACAAGAAGCGGCCATTTTATCGTTTCATTTTTCCCGAAATTCGCACTCAACCTTCATAATGGTGTAACGGTTTGTAAATTCGGGAAAATTTGTGACCCATACAATCACCGGCCACAACGCATAATGCGTGAATTTCGACAGGGCCCGTGACATTTGGGATATAAACATATGTTTCATCGAAATGGGATAAAGAGTGTGACATCTAGTGGTTCCGTAGCCCTGGCATTACATACTTTTACCCTTTTTGCATTCAAGGAGCCGCCATTTTGTCTGGCATTTCGGTCCGAAATATTTAAAATATTTGCAAATTCGGATAAAAATCAAGAGGGTTTACAAGCTAATATCGCGATTTATTTTTTCGTGCAATCAGGTGCCATAATCAGGGGTGTTAAGGTCTGATATGCGCGAATATCGACAGGAGTCGAGATCTTTGGGGGATTAATCTAT
Source organism: Patella depressa (assembly GCA_948474765.1). Classification (NCBI taxonomy): domain Eukaryota; kingdom Metazoa; phylum Mollusca; class Gastropoda; family Patellidae; genus Patella; species Patella depressa. The sequence goes on from OX419719.1 coordinate 57,359,069, forward strand.
ATTTGAAAATTGGATAAAAATTGTGACAGGTAGAGTGCCCACAAACAAACTGTGGACGGACGTCAGGACGGAAAGGGGTGACGACAATATACGTCCTTAATACACATCCTTATATACAAAAAATTCCTTTAACTTACTCTCTGTGAAAGTAGCGTCTATAGAACACTGGTATGGTGCCTGACATTGAATCTTTGAAGTTTGGGTAAAGTTTTGTGTATTATTTACACAATCATATCCATAAGTTCCATCATGTCCAGAAAAAAGATATGTACAAGTGTAGCATTGGTAGCCTGAAACAAATAGAATCAGTTACTAAATAAACCATTCCTGTTGCACAATATTTGTCGTCTGACTTATTACATTAGACAGAAGACCCTGGTAGAGCACTAGAATCACCAGGTTCGAATCAAGTTCTTCCTTGACAACGGTAGGCACTATGTGTCCAACAATGAATCTGGGTCTATTCGTTCAGATCACAAGCACATATGAGAAGGGACATCAATTTCAAAAATAGCTTGAAGCTGAGGATAACCATGATGTCTAATGTCTAGTAGCTAATTCTGTCAATGTCAGTCAAGGTCATATAATATACAGGGTGGCCCCCTTAAATGCCACCCATTCTGATGGTACTCTATCTTTTTAAATTTGATTACTTCAAAGATTAATGTCACTGAAGCATGACGTTTTTATTGATTACTAGTCCTCTATTTTGTCACTATTTCTGAACACGGTTCAATAAATATGACATAAACTATACTTTTTCTTCACAGTATAAACATTATTACTGATGTCATATGTTAACTTATTCCATAAAGCAGGTGCCTGAACAACTGGGGCAACTGAAGTTGCATCGTTTTTCTTTATTTGTTATTCACCAATAACGAGGCGAGTTATTGGCGAATAACGAGGTACACGCTACCTCGTTATTCAACTTTATATTCAGGATTCAAATATGCAGCTAGCCATGACTAGAATGATGGATGCAAAGTATCCCCCAGTAGTATAAAACACAGCAAAACGACCTCTAGACGAACGCAGTTCAAAATGTTATTCAAGCAGCGAATAACGAGGTGTTTGTTATTCGTTTTTCACCTCGTTATTCGGGATTCATGGTGTTCATTTATCTTTAGTGAACATATTTCTGGCGTCATTATGGTAACTGATTGCACGTACTGTTTTCGTCATCATTGGTTGTAATTACACCATCACTGGTTACAGATAAACCATCAATGGTCGTAACTATACCATCATTGGGTATCACATGATAAATTATTCCATAAAACAGGTGCCTGAACGCTAAAGGACCTTTGACCGGAATGTTTAGGCTTATAAAAGAATATTATCATCTAGCGAACGCCAAAAAATCGCCGAAGTGTATACATATACGGAGCGCCATGGAAAGCGCATTATGCAAGAGCAAAATCTCCTATTACGTGTCTTTCTTTAGGCCTGAAATGTTATCTAAATTATCAATTAGACATTAATCCAGACCATAATAAACTATCGATGTCAAGGCTAACCTTCGATGTAAGCTGGATTAGATTCAGATATGCCGCTGAACGGCCATGGTAATTAAATCACAACATTGGATAATCGAGACTACTCTGTTTATTTCACGCACTATTAAAGTGAGATCCGCCAACTCTTTATCTTATCTCCCATAATGTATCTTTAGTTTTTAGTATAACAAAATGATCCTGTAAACATATCTTATTTATTTTGCTTCTTATTGTGAACAATATTCAAATGGTAACACATCAATCACAACACAGTTGTACACTTATGGATAGTCTAATCTGCAATCAACGGTACAAAGTCAGAGGGGTCAAAACCAAAAGTACGACACAGATGTCAGTAGCGCGTGTCTCCTCCACGGCCTCTTACGCACGCTGTGCAGCGACGTCGCATGGAATTAACCAATGTTTGAAAGAAGGCCTGGGGCAAATTGTTCCATTCTTGGACAAGAGCAGCTTCTTAAGTAGCAATGGTGTGCATCTGTCATTTCCGATACAGACGGCGTCCAATCTCATCCCAGACATGTTCTATCGGTGCCATGTCCGGAGACATGGCTGGCCAGTCCAAGACATTGATGTTGTTAGCAGCCAGGTAGTCCACACTGACACGGGCGGTATGCTGACGTGCATTATCCTGAAGTTGTGGGTGCGCTCGAAACATCGGATCAACATCGGTTGCAAGACATCATCACGGTAGGCTACAGCATTAACGCGACCCTTGCAAATGTGTAGGGGGGTCCGGTGATAAAATGTGAAGCCTCCCCACGGCACACCATTACACTACCCCCTCCCCATCGATCCGTTTCGAAGACGCAGCATTCTGAAAAACGTACCACACACGTTGACGGCCATCAGCGTGATAAAGATGAAAGCGACTCTCATCACTGAAGAGCACACTTTGCCAGTCTACTCTTCTCCATGTCTGGTGTCTTTGAGCCCATACCAAACGCCGCTGACGGTGATGATACCTTAGGATAGCTCCAACATATGGTCGTCGTACACGGGGTCCTACTTCTCTTGGACGACGTCTTACGGTATTGGCACTTACTGGTCCATGTCTTCCGACGACTGCTGCACCTGTTCGATTCGCTGGGCGGAATCTGTCACGCAGGTGAGTAACCCGGGTGTAGCGGTCTTGAGCCTGGGTTGTAACGCGTTGTGGACCAGGACATTGACGGCCACGTGTTGATCCAGTAACTCGAACACGTTCCACCATCCTTACAATAGTGGACTGATGACAATTGAAGTGTCTGGCAATAGCACGTGTAGACAGCCCTGATTTTCAGTAAGTTTCGGTATCTTTAGCTCGATTCCTTCACACTTTCAACAACAAATTACGACAGATTGACGTTTCACAGTTCATGTACTGTTGAAAACATGCTTTTAAAGGGCTCACATACAATGCTGCACGTGAATTGGGGGTTTTCATTTGTATCTCGTGCAATTTTTTTGTGCACAAGGGCCGATATTTTTTTTGCATTTGGGAGCATTGTGTGAAACAATAGTTCATAGTATTGCATAATATTATACATACAAAACCACCTAGTAATAAAATATTTGGGAAAAAAGTGATGCATTTTCCGACCATGGCGCTCAGTATTTTTAAGCATTAAAAGTTAGCAATAATTATTAAGGATTTCGCGACTTTGAAAGGCGCCTTCTTTGTATGCCCATTTAAGTAGCTACAAGGGAGACGAATACGACTATGTAATATTTGATTTATGCGATATAGGTTTATCCTTATGAGTTATTTAGTTTTAAATTTGTTTAAAGAGTTTGAATTTGTAATACTTAGATCAAATTTATACCTCTCTTTTATCGTAGAAGATATAAAGTATTTAGAAAATTAAGTTTTTCAACCAAAGTTATTAATTAGTTGAATTATTACTTTTTACAAAGATTATATTGCGATTGGGAAATTTGAATAAAATTGTAAAGGTATAGTAACCTTTGACTGGTACCCTTTACCGCCCTGCATACAGTTCTGAGTGCATCCAGCTATAAGTGATCGGATTTAATATTTACGTCACTATAGTCAAAATGTGGATGAGTAAAAGAGGTATGTATACTCAGCCAAATTAAAAACTTGACACTCGGAATTTTTGGGACTAGATTTTTAATATTTGGTTTAAGGGAAATATTTTAGTGTTATGTTGTGCACAGACGACCTTGACATCAACAGAAAGCAAGAATACGTCTCGCCGAAAGTCCTTGACATTGATAACGTTCGTGATGTCACAGTACCCCCAAAATGAAATTCACAGACTTGGAGAACTATCGGAATAAAGTGTTTAGTAACGGTTGTGGCCTCCTCTAGCGTCTCGTCTTCTCATGGATCTCTGAACATTAGTAAACACTACCCGAGGAAGACGTCGCCACTGCTCTGCAAGAGCATATTCAAGGTGGTCGATTCACTTGCTGACGAACACGTCGACCCAGTTCGTCCCAGATGTGTTCAATAGGATTAAGGTCGGGGTTAACCGACGGCCAATCCAGAACTTGGACACCGGCATTCTTAAAAAATTCTGGGTAGCAACTGCCGTATGATATCGAGCATTGTCTTGTTGAAACGGAAGAAGAACAGGTTGCAAAATCTGATCCCTGTACTGGAAAGCATTTAAGTTCCCTTGGACAACAACAAGAGGAGAACGTCCATGTGCATAAAAAAGAACCCCAAATCATGACGCTGCCGCCACCAAATCGGTCAACTTCTCTGACGCATACTTGAGCGTAACGTTCACCTCGTCTGCGGTACACTCGGACCCTGCAATTGGCAAATTTCAAAGTGAATCGAGATTCGTCACTAAAGAATTCCGCTGTCTTTGAATAAATCGTATGTGTCTTGTGGCCCACACTAGTCGGTTACGGCGATGAAGAGGTGTCCATATTGGTCCGTTATAGGGCCTCCGAGCTCGAAGACCAGCAGTCTGCAAGCGATTTCGAACAGATGGTTGCTCATAACTAAGTTATTCTAACGATCCGTTAAATTCTAACAGAAAGTTATCTTGCTTACGTGTCATTTGTTAACGGTCCGTTCAAATTCTGTTGCTGGAAAGTCAATTTCATTATCCGTTAGCTAACGGATTGTTTAAAGTAAATCCAAGAGAAAACAGTTTGTTCACAGGCAGAATTTAAAATTTTTAAGATCAATGTACCTGTATAACTTCGTAGATGTTAGCATTAACAAGCGGACCCGTATGCTCCCCCCCCCCGCGCAGAAATTGGTAACAATCATTAAAGTATACACAGTTCCTTATATTAACCTAAAAAAGATAATTTTTTGGGTTTGAATACTTATTAGACGCCTAGGTAACTACATAGCATGATGATTACAACAGTCTGTTAGAATGACCTTTCCGAAAATTCCCTCAAAATGCCCCCCCCCCCCCGGTTAATGGTGTCTAGATACGTGCCTGTTAACAAGAAACTAAAGACGTATTTTCAACTCAAAAGGGGCAAGCATAAAAGAATAAAATTGTTAAAAATAACAGCAACACAATGCACCGCGTCTTAACGGTATCGTCCAATGCGATACGTTTGGCGCATGCCCCGGGGTTTGGCCACACTTGCATTCATTTCACTATAACGCAGATACGTTATTATGGTAACATTACGTGGTCATCATCTTCTGAAAATAACTTACGATTGGCAATGTGCCCATTACATTATTTCAAATAATGGTACGCGGAGATCAATGCATGACGTCACATCCTCATTTTAAACATGATTATTCGTGTGTAACCTAATGTATGTAATCGATTGTGTGTGGTCTGAAAACGGACTAATATCGTATTTTAAATGCATAACGTATTGTAAGCGATCACATTATACTATTTGCGTAGGCTGAATATCCATAGGCCTACCCATATCCATATACAACAGCAGTAAATATGCAATACAAAATAAAATTAATAGAGATAAAGATCGATGTCACGTAGTCGACATGTATTGTGTCATTTATAGGGTCGGTGTCGTGATGTATGCTATTTATATATATTTATTCTTAAAATACAGACGTGATGTCAGCCTTTGATGTTGTTGGCGTACCATTATTTCAAATAATCGTACGGGCACCTAACTTGATAATCGTATATTATTCATACCAGTGAAATATTGGACTATATATAGTGTGATGTATTTCACATGCGGAGTGGCTGTATTTTAAGTAGTTTAGTGGTCTAGACCTTAAGATATTTCGTAATATATTGTAAAAACATTCGGGCCTACGGCGATTTGGTGATCACCAGTACCGGGAATTCTCGTATTTTAGGCCTGAGCATTACTTCGAATTTGACCATGTCAGTGATGAAACATTTATCTGAAATTAAGTCCAGAGCATAAAAACGACATACACATTTAAATTGTCACATTTAGTGTCTAAGATGTCATCTGCAATTGGAGTCCAATGAGTTTTAAAGATGTGAAACCCTCTCACGGCACTTACAGTATAATGTACACCAATTCGAATGTTACTCCAGCAATGTCAACACAATCATGTGGTTTGAAAATTTAAAATTGAGTTCACTCTAAAATAAATTTTAAATTCATCTAAACTCTTTATTAAGCTTAACAACGACAGGGCTTAAATAGGGAGAATTCCTGGTACCTCTCTTATTTTGTCATATAAATATCGTTAAGATACATAATAATATACACGCCTATGATCTCGGCATTATGGGCGCCCCTCCGGGATGAGGCACCCTTACAAATCATGCCGTTTGAATTTAGAAAACGCGTTTTCTGCGCCCAATTTTCTCTGCATTATCGGCGGCCCTCTGTTATGAGGCATCCCACAAATCATGCCGATTTGGGCTCCCATTGATCAAGTTGTGGGCGCCCAACCAATCTGATTCGGAATTATGCACTATGTGCGGCCCAATATTATAAGGCACCCAACCAATCATATCATTATGATGGCCTCTCCAGGATTCTGCACCCCATCAATTGTGGTTTTAATCGTGTGGGTCATTATGAGACACCTCACTATTTGGAGAGCGCCTCATATATAACGACATGATTGGCTAAGCGCCCATAAAACCGTGTGACATTGGTTGGGTGCCCAACCAATGACACTCGGCTTTATGTGGTGACCATACTAATATCGAGACATTGGCCTCGTATTGCGCACTTTGGTGCCCATTGAGGGACCCCCCCCCCCCGCTAGCTACGGCCTGAATGCACCCTTAGGTCGTAGGAGAGCCATTCCGTCAGTACAATCGTTCTGCGAAATGGTGGGATTGAGAGAGTAGAGAATGACTTTTTTGTAATCTATGCATGTAACCTATTTATCCAGTATTTAAATGTTAAAACGAACTGTTGCGTTAATGTTCCTGGTAGACAAGATAAAAATAAATACACAATGTGAAAAGGAGTCATAAGTAAAAAAATGAAAAATATAACCAGTTACAATAAATTCTAGACGATCACAAGGCTAATAAAATGTGTAGTAGAGAAGAGGGTATATGTCACACGTTCGATGTGCGGATGTTATGGCAAAGGTGCTTGGATGTGGGGAGTTTTTGGTATGGTGTCTTTCCGCATCTGTACCTACCGGCTTATACAATGCTGTAGTTCAGTGGGTCTTAAATTGGGGTACAAAGTGTCAGAGCTGGGGGACGCGCGAGATATGGTGTCAAAAGGGTATATAAATAGTCAATTCTAAAACAATGTAAAAAATCACTAACGTGACTTTACTGATTCAATTCTCCCAGCTTATGCACTAGTATATTCATTCAGTTGCTATTTAGGGAGAGGTGTTGTACATAGACTCAACACGAGCCCCAACTCCCGCTTAGATATCCTGAATGAAAATAAAGGTTATAGAAAGAAAAAGAAGTTGCCTTTTCTGTGAAACGGTAAAACACCTCAAACTATAGTCATTGTTTGACAGCTGCCGTTTCAGAAACTTTCAGAGATCGTATTATGCCGTGGAGACCACTCGTCGAATCATTTGGCACATCCATATAGCTTTAAATTAACCTTCTTGAAACCTTTTAATTAGTACATTTTTATGCTCCAACAGAAATATATATCACAGTAAATACCTTGTGAAAACTGTAATACAGATATTATGCATATTAATCCAACATAACAACGCGCCCTTGTTGAAACCATCTTGAATTATGTCGTTATACAGATTTCGTATTGTCACACGTGACTGGTTTCAAATTTGCATTTGAAATAATCTCTTGTACAGTACTCTCGATACATACCATTGTGACAAGATAGACCTCCAAGCTAGACCTGTACATTACCGTACTTATCTGTTTATACGGCAATATAATCGATGATTGATCGACTTTAACAGGGCCGTAGACACACGTACATATTCCCGAAGCAATGATTGGCTTCTGATAATTGAACTTTTGCGGGAGTGTGTCTATTCTTTCCTTTCAATCAACGCTATCACTAGAGTAAAGCAACATGACAGTTCTGAGTTGAATCTAGGTCTTCTCTAGAACTTTGGACAGTGATTAAAGGTATTTAAAAGGTGAAAGTATGTTCGTTTCCAATCAGTATTGTTTACATTTTGTTCGATTTGATAGCCTCGTTTGTCACGCAATTAGTTTTACTGCAATATTCTGCTATGCACTGGTTAATTGGGCATAATAAAATTGTGAGCCATCACGTAACGTTATGTAAACATATGTGTTCCAATTTGCCGCTTTGTTTCAAGGGTAAAGCCTCTGTAACGTAGTCAGCTACTGGTTGTTAATGGGACTATTGTCCAATCATAACTTAGAACAAGAATGTTCACTCTAATGTTCACTCGCTCTAATGAGCCCGAAAAGGTTAGATCAATTGACCTGAAACAAACTTTTGCCACCAACGTATACAACCATCGAATGAATCAGGCATACGAAATGCAGCTGAATTATTGCTATTGTCGTCTTCGTACCACATCATCATGTAAACCTACCCATTGATATCACCATGGACAAAACTGGTTATAGAGCAATCATGAAGTACCTGGAACTGAAAGGACTAACCACAACACAGATGCATGCCGACATGCTCTCCTTTTGTGCATTAAAGACGTGGGCTTGGGCTACATGTCATGGGGATGGCTGATTGGCGATTGACCACTTAACATATTGCCAGTGTTGTGGAGAGGGTTGAGCCCATAATCGCCAACGAGGAAATGGACTAAGACTAGTAATTTTTTTCTGATGTATTATAGGGTTTGCAGAATGCAGCACTGCTCATCTGAAAATGCATGGATTTTCATAATCTTTGGCCAGGGAATTGCATATATGTTTGTTTATTAGATTACAAAAGATTTGTTCAAATAGCAGCAACATGTGAGGTATATAGGACTAAGACTAGTAATTATTTCCCCTCATTTCATGATGGACGAATGTAGTGCGAGTTACAATTAGACAATTTTTCCCTTATTTTTTTTCTCCCCTTTTCCTGCATTTTTGGGTTGACTTTTTGGTCTAGAATTGGAGAAAAGTCATCAAATTTTCAATTTCATAGCAGTTTTGGGTAATACTGAGGATATTACAGCGTAGGGATAGGGGGTGTAATATGTCTTTCTGCGGAGCAATCATTGTGTCGGAAGTGAGATTTTCACCCCAATCAACTTAAAATCCCCGTAGCAAAAAATCTAAATGGTCAACCCCCTACAAATTTATGATGAGGAGATTGCCAAATGTGGTCCCCATTGTGCCTAAAAAGATTGGAAGCAATGGAATGTTGAGAAAAAAACTACAGCCTGTGATGTTACAGGCATTTAACATTGAAGTCAATGGGCAAATAATTACTAGTCTGAGACCAAATGCTGTCGTGCCATAGTTGTGTCCCCTTTGACGGAAAGGCTATCGATATGAAGTGTTGCGTGATCTTCCAGTTAGAATAGGGAAGGGACAACAGATCGAAGTTTGAAGATGGGCATTTTTGTAGGCGAAATGTTCTCTTGATAGTGTGTGCTAAATTGTGTGTTTTACTGCTTACTATGGCGACTCCAACAAGGACTAGAAATCGGCAGGGGCGGATCCAGGAATTTTTGCAGGAGGGGGTTTGCCAGGTTTCTATTACGGAAATCTGCCATCATCGTCTCTAAATTACATAGGCATACATACAAATTGAGCTTTTTAAACAGAGAAATCATTTTTATATTGATGTAGGATCACTTTGTGATGTAATTTCATTGATGCAAGGCATTTTTTTTTCTTATGTAGCTGAGCGGGGGGGGGGGGGGCCCTCTGGATCCGCGCCTGCATCGGGCTCAGTTATTCAAGGAATTCTACTGCAAGGAACCAGAATTTGTGACAATAGTTAAATTGCAACCAGGCAGATTTATTTTAGGCAGGATGTTACACCTCTGCAAGCAAGGAGGAGGCCGGTATGATAGTGGCAAGGGAATTGCGCGAGGATTAGATAAGTAAAAATGTTTATCCTGTCCACGAAAAATCGGTGGCGAAGAAAATTGTCAAAGATTATGAAACTTTTCGGGAAATGAGAAAAACAGAAGGAAGAACAGAAAATGGCACGAGCTAGCCGAAGAGTTCAATGCTAGAATGACGAAAAATGTGTACGGTATTCGGGCAAACTCAGAAGCCTATAAGAAGCAATTATCGGAATTCTACGGTGTCAAATGACAGCAGAAGACATAGCTTTCTATGAAGACAATTGTAACGGGGAGTACGTGGCCACATGCGTGAATACTGTGCCCAGAAAATGGGCTAAGCAGGCAAAGCTAAGAATTCATATAGAATATCGTATAGAGGAGAAACGAACGGGCTGCGGCTCAGTTAGAATTACAGAGGGCACTCATTGAAGAAGCAACCGAAACTTCAGCTGCCTGCGACAACGCTAGCGACAGAGAATACGTTCCACCCTCCAGTTAACCAGCACCAGTTCCGGAATTTCGACCCAGTCATCGAAGCACACTGATCCTGATAAATTCATCGATAGTAATGGTAATAAGTTTCCATCTGTTCCATTTCGAACTGGTAAGAATACCCTCAACGAGACCATAATGAGATGTCTGGTTCATTGTTGCGCAAAGTACAGAGTGAGCACTAATGACCTTCTGGGAATCACTGCCGATATAGCTAATCAGATCTTTGGGCAAGAGTGGAAACTACCCAATACTGGCCTCAATGGAGAATATGAGGAAGACGAAGGCTGTGAAGAAATGACTGAAGAGTTGAAGCGGAAGAACATTGACTACAGCTATGTACTTCCCAGTAGAAAATGTATATCTAACTATGTGAAGGACGCATCCTACCTAAATCTAGCATTGGTCGCGAAGGTAGTTGCAGAAGCTCATGAAAATGGTGCAGTCGTAACCATGGGAATAGACGATACCACTAAGGCCAACGGATACAGAATTTTCGACGTCAAAACTGACCATATTACGGTCACAACTTCTGAAGGCAAGCGTTATACTTACACCACCGGGTACATGGAAAATGCTTCTCATTCCGGAGAAGCTGGTGCTGAATCGGTGAAGTTCAAGCTACAATGCCTGGCCGTATTGGCAGACACTACTCTAGAAGATATCCTATCTAATTTCGACTTCTGGGTGTCGGATCGTGCTTCTGACTGCACCTCTTTGCTGGACAAACCTGGTATAGAGAAATCTAAAACGTTGAAATGCAGTGCACACCTGCTTGTATGCATCGACCATGCCATTGGCAAGGTATTCAAAGATCCTGAAGATAGGGCTGATATCCAGAAGCTTATAAAGGTGGAAAACGTTCTACGAGGTAACCAATCACTACATACAGCAGGACTTATCGCTCTGGCCAACCTACTTTCCCCATCTCACGCCTCGCATTCTGTATCTTTGTATTCTCATTTCAAGGATTGGTTGAAAACTAACCATCTGGACTCTGCCAGCTTTAGTGGATTCACTTCCAATAGATTTGGGCGTGTGGTTGAATTATCACGGGAGTTTTTGAAGCAAAGGGACAACCTCCTTGCCTTTTTTGAATCAATAGTTGACGAGAACACAATTAGATTGGTGCTGGCCGTGTATACGTTCATCTCATGCCGGTGGTTCTTATGCTGCAACGAAGTCTATTCATTCATTGGGGAAATGTTGATTTACCCACTAATGGACCTTCTCGGAATCGACGAACGCGGAGAGAACGATAGACGGCAGTGGGTTGACATGAGTTGTGAGTTGAGCGTGAAGGCTGCTCCTCAGTGTCTCTCTCCTATTCTTTTAGTTTCCCATTTTATCAGTGTCCAAATCTAGTGTGATTTTACATGTGAATACATTAAGATATGGTGATCATTCAGTGATAAGTACTTTTAAAAATTGGAATATTGTATCTTAATAATTTTAATTTAAAGATTTTATTGATATTGAATAGTGGCTAATGAAGCATGACATTGACTATATCAACAATCAGTGAACTGGCTGTGTTCTTAAGTGTGACCTTGATAATGACAAACAGTGTGAGATCCTCTCATCCTATTCAGTATACAAAATCTCAGCTACTACAACTTAAAGACAGTGTCCCTCTCAATGTCAACAAAAGGATCTATAAAGATATAAAGGACACAAATAAGTACATTTTAATGAACAAACAAACTCGGCGAAAAACAAAACATCGTCACATCAAGTGCCTTATTACGAACCGTAATGATTCAGTTGCTACTTCAGTTATAAATCCTAAAAACCTTATTAAAATCGAAACTATCAATAAGCAACGATTCAGCCAATACAAAAATGTGTTTATTAAACTGTCGATCGGTTATGAATAAAACACAAGACATAAACACATTCATTTGGACATATTAGCTTTAACTGAAACGTGGTTGTCGGACAGTTCTGATTCATCAATTTGTGAACTTGTACCAACTGGCTTTTCTATAATTAATGTTCCTCGACACAAAAGGGGTGGAGGTGTTGCTTTAATTCATAAATCATCTATTTCTTTAAGTAATCAAACTGGTGAAAAATTTAATAGCTTTGAATACCTTGATTCCAATGCATCTATATCAAATAAATTAATTCGGTGCATTATTATTTATCGTGCTCCATCAAAATCGGAACGCGTCTTTTTTGATGAATTTTTTAATTTTCTGGAAAATATTAGTGGTTCGAATGAACTATTAATTCTTGGAGATTTTAATTTCCATGTGGACACCTCATTAAGCACATCTGCTAATCAGTTTAAAGACCTATTAAATAACCATTCGTTTAAACAACATGTGCAAGTCCCAACCCATAATCGCGGACACACACTAGACCTAGTGATAACAAGAGAGGGCAGTTCACTTTTGTTTGATGATCTTGACGTTTTTGATGAACTAATTTCTGATCATTTCCCAGTGAAATTTAAAATATCAATCCAAAAACCGGACTTTGAAACCAAATCAATAACTTATAGGAAGCTCAAGAATGTAACGTCCGATCAAATTGTGAATGAACTTGATAACACCGAATTCTTTAATATTCATCGTCTCAGTGATGTTAATGCTAAAGCTCATAGCTATTTTACAATACTGCACCAAACTCTCGACAACCTTGCCCCGTTACAAACAAAGACAATCAGACTTCGTCCAAATTCGGCCTGGTTTAACAATTATATCCTTGAAGCCAAGAAACTCCGAAATAAAGCAGAACGTAAATGACGCGAAACAAATCTCACAATACATGAACAGATATTTAAATGTAAAAAGAATACAGTAAATCATTTAATACGCAAGGCTAAAAAGTCCTACTACTCGGATAAAATAGAAACTGGTCAAAACAAACAAAAGGAGATTTTCAGAGTAACAAATACACTTCTCGATCAAAATTATGGCGTCACTAAGCTTTCAACAACAGTGCCTGTACAGGAACTCCCAGAGAAATTCTCTGCTTACTTTTCCCAGAAGATTGTGAAGATTCGTGAAGGATTGGTTACTGAGACCAGCGGACATGTCTATCATAAAAATTTATCTTCCAATGTTCCAACTCTCTCTCATTTTCAACAGGTGTCTGTGTCCGAAGTAGCTAAAATCATAAAGCAATCGTCCTCAAAATCATGCTCGCTTGACCCTCTCCCGACAACATTATTAAAAGGATGCCTACCAACCATTGTACCCATTATGACGGATATTATAAACACTTGTATTTGTAAACAGACTGTTCCTGATGATTTCAAAACCGCAATCATCTTCCCACTAATAAAGAAATTCAACTTAGATCAGAATCTGGAGAAAAATTACAGACCGGTATCAAACCTGAGTTTCATATCTAAAACCTTAGAACGCGTAATAGCAAGTCAACTCACATCCCATACCAGTGACAATAATCTAATGGGAGAGTTTCAGAGTGCTTACAGGAAGTTTCATAGCACCGAGACTGCTATTGTTCGGGTACACAATGATATCAACATGAGTTTAGACCGTCGTGAATGTGTGCTTTTAGTTCTAATATTAGATCTATCCGCCGCTTTTGACGCTGTAGACCACGATATCTTGCTTCACAGACTGCAATCTGATTTTGGTGTTACTGGAAACGCTCTGAGTCTGTTACGCTCTTATGTTGCTAACCGCTCACAAAGTGTTGCAGTGAACGGAATATCTTCTGGTCCTTCTGTTCTGGCTTCCGGTTTACCACAAGGGTCCGTCCTCGGGCCGATCTTGTTTAGTTTATACACTAAACCACTTGGCCTTATAGTAAGACGACATGGATTATTATTTCATATATACGCAGATGATACACAATTATACATCTCGTTCAAACCGATTAAAAGTGACTTTGACATTTCCAAGCTGAGTGTTGAAACTTGTATTGCGGACATTAAAGTCTGGATGAACAACAATTTTGTGAAACTTAACGCAGATAAGACTGAATATTTAGTTATTGGGTCGTCTTTGAACAGAAAAAAGTTAAACTTTGATCTATCAATACAAGCAGGAGATAGCTGCATTGTCCCTTCTCAGTCAGCCCGAAATATTGGTGTAATTTTTAACTCAAATTTTTTCTTTGGAAAATCACATAAACAATATATTTAAAATAAGTTGTTTTTATTTAAAAAAACATAGCTAAAATACGCAAATATCTGTCACTGGATGCCACAAAAACACTGATAAATTCATTGGTTACTTCGCGTATTGACTCTTTTAATTCTGTCCTGTATGGTGCACCCCTCAAACATCTAGAAAAACTTCAAAAATTACAAAATTCAGCTGCTCGCCTTATTTCGGGAACAGTATACAGGGATCACATAACCCCTATTCTATATAAATTGCACTGGCTTCCTATAATTTTTAGAATTGAATTTAAGATTTTATTATTAGTTTTTAAATGTATAAATAACATTGCACCTATTTATCTTAGTAATCTTTTATGTTTTTATGAACCTCGTCGACAATTACGGTCTTCCGGAGACAATCTGCGACTCATTGAGAAAAATACTAATCTCATCAGTTTCGGCGAGAAGGCTTTTGAAGTTGCTGGCCCAAAACTATGGAATAAACTTCCTTATTCCATTCGGTTATCTACTTCTCTGTCTTCATTTAAGATTTCTCTTAAAACCCACTTGTTTAATAGGGCTTTTAATTAATCATGTCTGTGATAATTATATCTATTATTTTATACATTACTTCTTTATACTCAACTTCTATGTATATTATACACCTTCTTTTTTATGTTTTCCTTTGTTAATCCTATATTTGTTTTGTCAATATTTTTTATATCATATTATGTTTATTGTAAAGCGTCATTTAGCACTTTGGTGGAAATGGCGCTATATAAACGCTTATAAATAATAATAATAATAATAACTGAAACTTCCTCAACTTCAAGTACGGCATGAAGACTTCGTGCGAACAATTACTGGGAAAGGCCAGCTCATCAATGAAGGACTGAATCGACAACTGTCACAAATGGACTACTTCAGTGATGAGAGCATGGACTCCAGTAGATTGGAGAGAGAGAGAGAGAGAAATGGGGTTTAACGTCCACTCAACACAAACTAGGTCATTTCGGGACTACCTGTAGATTGGACATAGAAAAGCTGCAATTGGCACCCTTGACGAATCTTGGTCGCGAGCTTATGTTGTATTCATATTTAGCGCCAAACCAAAAGTCGAGAGTTTAGATAATCCAATCATTCAGCAATAAAAGTTCACAGAACACATACCACAGTTGTCAAGCAATTTGGATGAAGCTTAATATTAGCCATTCAAGTCGGGCGTATACATAATATGTTAAGAAGTAATTCAATAACATTGACGATATGCGATGGTGATGATATTTCTATGTAAAACAACGGCCAACTTATTGATGACTGGAACATTCGAAAATTGATGGATGTACACTGACATTTTAAAAATAAATTCTGGACTAAAACAGTGTTATGCTTTCTTAAAAAAAATATTATCTTGAAAAATAATTCGTTATATTATGGGATGATAAATTGGACCAAGCATACATCTTAATACAAAGGTTTGCAGTCAAATTAAATTTTAAGGCTTAGATGCTTATAAATTTTGATACATTTAATTTTATTATTATACTCGTCTAATAGTTTAAAATCATATTACTTTCTGGCATAATAAGTAACAACACTAATAATAACAATAATGATGATAATAATTTAATTCATTTCGGAACGCTTAAAGCTGCAATTTCATATTTTTAAATTATATTTTTAAAATTTATTAAAATAAAGCCTTAAAATAGATGGTATAGATAAACAGTCATACCTTGTTAAAGAATAATCATATTAGCCGTATAATTCACTATTGCCAGTTGAGAAATTGGCAAAAATGTCATTTTCAACTTCAAATTCAAACGTTTGAAGATAGCTATTGCATGGGGGCAATAGAAACACAGAGAGGTAATTGTGTTATCATTTACTGCGTTAATGAGTTATAAGAGTGGGGGATAATGCATATGATCGTATAATAGTGAGTTGACAACCTATTGAGCAAAAGACATAGAAATAATTATGTGTTGACTTTCTTAGAAAATATGAAATGATCGCTTTAATATCCAACTGAACGTAAACTTGCATACATTAAAACAAATCATATGTAAACACGTAATAACAATTCCAGTACATTAAATCCAAAGGAATTCTTGTCTGACTATTCAATACTGATTATATCTACCATCATTTACTGAGTCAAATCATTCCTTTAACATTAACCATGCGACTGTTGATAAAATTAAATTATATAACACTAAAGACAACAACGGTTTTGTTGTACTATTAACTTCACCATATTTAGCTCTTAAATCACCGTCAATATCGTTACATAGATTGGTAGAACAGTGGTGCGCACAGGACGGTCGGGTTGATCCACCAATACAGCCATTAGGCAAAGCAGGCTCATTACAGGATCGAGACACCGACAGTAGGGTTTCAAAATCTGCAACGAAATGTGAACGGTGATATAATACATTACAAGTATTGCGGGTGAGAGACCAAATATGTCCAAAGTTTAACAATTCATTTGGTATCTACACTAATGAATTGCCAGAATACCATTATCCCCACTCATGCGAGGGAAGACGTTTAAGATTTTAATTGCACTACAAAACATTTCAGCTTCTGAAATCCCGGGCTAAACTATCGCTCAAATTATTAGCGGGTGTCATACACGCTTAACGTTTTGCTCATTAGTTTTAGCAACCATAGATATCTTTTTTATAAAACAGATATATTCTACTTACTCTCGGTGAAAGTAGCATCTATAGAACACTGGCGTGGGGCCTCACATTGAACCTTTGAAGTTTGGGCAAAGTTTTGTGTATTATTTACACAATCATATCCATAAGTTCCATCATGTCCAGAAAAGAGATATGAACAGGTGTAACACTCATAGCCTGAAACAGATATAAATTGTTACTAAGTAAACCATGCCCTTGTGTCTCTATAGCATTACCGTCTTACATATTCCATTATACCAGAACTAGCCTGGAAGTGGACTTTGACCTCCATAAACAAACGAAAAGAGCACTAGCCTCTCGACAAGAATGACCAGGTTCGAATCAAGATCTCCCTTGACAACGGTTGCCTCTATGGGTCTAACAATGAAAATTTTTGCAGTCCTTTGGATCACAAGCGCGTGTGAGATGGAACATCACTTTCATAAATAGCATGGAGATGGGAAAAATACGTTATGTCAAATGTCTACTCAGGGACGTATCCAGGAATAGGAGCAGCGAGTTGGCAAAGGTGGAGATAGTGTTAAGTTTGGCGTTAAGTCGGGGGGAACTAACCTCGAATTTTGATCAAATCAGAAGCTTTAAAACAATAATATGTCTGCTCATTTAGGATCAGTTGCATACATGTTTAGGATTATAGTGTAGTGGGCCAAACGGTGGCAATACTGTGCACGTTAGTTTTATTTCCAGGAATATGCCTGCAGGGGGGAGGGGGTCCGGGCCCCTAATGTATCCATTCAAGCGTGTTAGGTATGCCAGATCTTCAAGCGTGTTAGGTATGCCAGATCTGAACAAATTTATGGAAATTGGTCAGATGTGCTAAAATCAAAAAAACAACCCTGCTTTTGAGGTTATGAGAGTCTATACATGTTTCGTCCGATCTTGGAAGATGACACTGAACATGTGACTTTACATCCATTCGTTCAAATTTAAACGGGTCCGTTAGCCCTAGAAAGCCATTTCTTCTAGATCTACCAATAGTTCATCAGAATATGAAATCCGAATTCATTCCATTTCTATTCATAACTGCTCAGCAAAAACAGAGGACAAAACAAATAAAACTGAATATGGAACTTAGTGAAAAATAAAAGTGCCACAATCCTCCTGGCATGACATAATTAAAGTAATAACCAAAATATTCGTTAAATGTCACCTAAAATTAGTAAGAAGTAAGTATACCGTCTTTATGAAATTTTATTGTGTTAATATTATTTACCATATAAACAAAAAGTCGTATGATATGTATATTGTATATTTAGTTATAAAGTGAATACCAAGTGCAATCTATGGTGAGCAGAACAAGGCCCTTTCTAATCCCTACAAATTCATACCATTCTATAAGTAAAATGCATGCCATCCAAAGTTGAACTAGAAGTCCTAAAGGGAAAAAAACTTTGGCGCAATATAGCCCGATTGGCGCCGACATGCCATTAAACCATATTTCATTCCTAAAGGAAAATAAACACACATATCCATCCATCCATCCATAAAATTTTCTAATTGTTAAAATCACACTATTAGTTTGTCTTCCTTGTGGGGATGTATAAAATAAAGATGTGAGTTAAAATAACAACACGCCCACTCCCACACCGTCGAGATAATTACGAAATATTTGTCGATAAATAATTATACTGCTCCTGATTATTGGAGCAGAAAAATCAAGATGATTGAAGTTTTCTTATTTTTCATAATGAAACAGCCTGTGACACAATGTAACTTTCACCAGACAGCAAAACAACTATTTTTTTTAATGAAATAAAATGAGTGTTCACGTCTTTTAAAAAATATCTATAACTGCAGATCAATATATACAATAAGTTTTAAATGTTTGAACAATAAATACCTTGTGAAAACTTCATTAAAGTTATTATGAATATTAATCCCACAAAACAACACGTCCTCGTTGAAACCATTTTGACTGTTATGACGTTATCCGGTTTTCATAATGTCACGCCTGGTTTATTTCATGTTTGCATTATAATATATTATCTCAAGTACAGTAGTCTCGATACATATCATTGTGACAAGATAGACCCCCAAGCTAAACCGGTACATTACCGTACTTATCTGTCTAAACGGCAATGTAAGGCACTACTATATAGCCAACGGCGATGACTACAGATTCACTTGTCTACGATATCACCCTAGGTGGAAGTGGACGTTAAACCCCACAGGAACGAACGGGCCGTAGACACGTAAGGTAGATTTGGGACGGGGTGGGGGCAGGTGTCTTGTTGGAATTTGTAGGAGTTTTCTACGAAATGAAATGAAATTGGGTTTTAACGTCCTACTCTTCTGCACCTAACCTGAGCTAATGGAAAACCATACAGTGTGCTATGACGGAAATTTTGCCCGGGCAGCGGCCTATTCTTATATTGAATTCCAACTGCCAATGCATCTTTTACGTGCACACCTACGTTAAATACATGTATCACTGACAAGGGGAAACTACGCCGGAAAATCGAGATGAACTATCTCGGCCAATGCCGGGACCGAACACTCGACCTCCAGGCTAGCGATCCAGCGCCTTACCGACTTAGCCACGTGATCCCCATGGAGTTGTCAACAAAAGAGGTGTTATATTGTAATGATAGATATCTAATGCAAGGCAGTCCTAATGATTATACAGGTTAAGACGAGAATATTTTGGCCCGGGAAGTGGCTAGCGTTATTTTCTATATCTACAATGATACGAATCTCTGGTTTTCGATCTATTCTAAAGGAATAAAATATCTTATGTAGTCGCCTTGTGAAGATGGACAAACAGCATTCATAATACTTTAAATTTAGGACTTCGAATTTTATCTAATGGTTTGGATTGTTCGTACTTGGTTTTATTTTATTTCAATAATTACATATTATTGGGCGTCTCATAAATCAAAAAGGTCTCTTATATCAGTTTATATTGAAAGACTAAAAGATTTATCGAGAAAGCTTTGAGCTGAATCTATTTTATTTATAGGTCACAATAAAGTATTACATTTAGGTTTATTTGCGGCGTTATTTCATTTAGTGATGAGACAAAATCCACACGGTTACGTTGTTGTTTCTAAAGGTTAACAGGAAGTTCACAGTGGAACACTAAATCTTTATATATCAGCTTTAACTGTAGACGTTCAATTTCCAATGGAGACAGATCCCCATCACCCAATCTATAAAATCAATTCAAAGGTAGTTATTTTCAAGGAAATAAATTCAAGAAAATAAAATGAAATTGAAATGAAATGGGGTTTAAACGTCCTACTGTTCTGCTCCAAACTGTGCTAATAAAGACGGACATACGCCATAAAGTGTGCTATGAGGGGAAACTTTGCCCGGGCAGTGGAGTTAAGGCCTACCCTCGTGTCGAATTCCAACTGCCAATGGATCTCTACGTGTACGCCAATTTGTACACGGGGTCTCGGTTTTTCACGCCATCCGAACGACTAGACAGCTGTACACTGGCAAGGAGAAACCACGCCGGCAAAACGGGATGAACTTATTTTAAAGGGTCTAAACCTTTAACTCAATATCTTTCATAATATTCGAAATCAAAAACACGAATTAGACTTCAATGATGGTCCAGTTCAATCAATCAGTACACAAATCGTGTATTTTATGGTTCCGGGTGCCATATTCTTCCAAACAATGCGTAAGTATTTTAATGGCATATTCAGAAACGACAAAATAATAATTTAGGAGTTGATTGAAAATTATAATATTTTTAAAATACAAATTGAAATAAATCACTTTATATATACATTCATATTATATTAATATATGCCATTAAATCCGTTTTCTTCTATTTTATGGTTCTAAAGAACATAGCTATACTGTAATGTGATATGGAACGATAAAAATACTTTAAGATATGAACTGGGATGTGATGGTTTATTTGAATAAATACTAGATTATGCAATCTAGGGGTGGTATTTTAATGGGTGCGGTATCTAATATATGACAGAATATTGTTTAGATTAATTATTGTGACAAGCTTATTTCCCGGTAAGCGTACAATTTTATATCCCGAAACAAAACACACCGTTAATCAAAATGTCCAACCTAATGCAAGTGATCACCAGGAAAACGTAACCCATCTAAATTTAGCTTTCTTCGAAAGTGTACCACAGATAACTCTACGGGCCTACGACTAACCAATTAAAATATTTTTTCTTGACTCTTTTTGCATGGAATTCGAGTCAGTTGTTTATCTATTGGGTCCCTTGTGTATAGTCACTGGAATTCCTTGTATAGAAAAACCCGTAACAAAGTGCTGATAACTGGATCGAAAGTCTGGAACATAGTGAGTGTAATCTGGCAAAAATTACACGGAATTCTATCGGATATTAAACCAAATTACGTGGGATTTACAAGACACTTAACCAACTTTTAAAAAATAAAACTAGAAACAAATCTAAACGAGGTAAATGTTGTTCTGTAGGGGGTGTTGTCAGTGTTTACAAGACATGCCTTCTAATTAACACGTGTTTATTAAGATGTCTTCGTGATTTGTCAAATCGTATTTTTTTTTCTTTCGGTCAGATAATGTACATATAGCTAATCCGCGTGAATGAAGGTCTAACTTAGCGTCATTTTGTCATAGCTGTGTGTTTTTCTCAATAACCTATCACACGTTCCTCTCTTCTGGTGGTCATAGTGTACAGTTGATTACCTCATTGTGTCTAGCTTTGAAATCTGCAGGTTTCCCTAATTTACACTGTAAATATTTGTTTTCTCAAACGGTTGAAATGAATATATTCATCACTGAAAATATCCCAGAAAACTTAAAGGTACGTTTAACGTTTAAACAGGCAACAAGATAATAATGTAGTTTAACGTCCACTCAACATATTGATTCGCTAGCCTGGTGGTCGGATGTTCGATCCCTGCATTGGTTGAGAAAGTTCATCTCGATTTTCCGGCGTGATTTTCCCTTGTCAGTGATGCAGACAAGGACAGGTGCCTAGTCGTTCGGATGGGACGAAAAACCGAGGTACCGTGTACACATTGGAGTGCACGTAAAAGCTCCCTTGGCAGTTGGAATTCGTTATAAGAGTAGGCCGTAGCGCCGCTGCCCGGGCAAAATTTCCCTCATAGCACACTGTATGGAGTATGCCCGTCTTCCCTTAGCCCAGGTTAGGTGCAAAATAGTAGGACGTTAAACACCATTTTATTTCATTTCATTTCCACTCGACATAAACTACATGTATGTCTGTGGTGGGGGGGGGGGGGTGAGGGCCGCTGGAGCCGCGCGCGAAAGTGAAATGGGGTTTAACGTCCACTCGAACAAACTATGTCATTACAGGACTAACAAGTAACATGGTGTTTGTTTTCGTTTCAGTTATCATCCCGTGAACATAATATCTGATGGTGAACTGTTATCTTAAAACGTTTATATTTCGGAGGGGAATTGTTTTCTTAAAGCTTTTATATCTCAGTGATGAATTGTTATCTTGTAACTGTTATCAGTGGTGAATTGTTTATTTAAAACTTTTATATCTCAGTGATAAATTGTTATCTTAAAACTTGTAATATCCCAGAGGTGAATATTGGTAGATCTGTTTTAAATTTCACGTGGAATCTAAATTCAACACCCCAAATAAAATTAAACTAAAATCACGTACAGTCGATAATTATTTTTAATGAACGGTGAAGATCTCCGAAGTGCTGATGTTTCTTTAATTAAACGCAATTAAAATCATCCGAAAATGTAGTCAATGAATTCATCAATATTCTTGCTCAACAGCAACGGCTAAAACATCTGTACAAACTTTATCAATTAAAAGCTCCTATTTGTAAATGAACAAAAAACAACAACTTTATTTGACCAGGTTCAGCAAATGTTTGCTACTGCACACGTCTAATAAAAGTGGCTTCAATCTTAACAATTTCCTCTAGGTTTGAATTTATGAGAGATTTGACATTTTTATACGGCCACATTTTCATGTAGACGTTTATTGTCGTCGCCCCTGTAATCATTGAGTACTAGTATCAACCCACTAGTTAATAGATCAACCGGACGGAAACTGCTGGACAAAATGGTCGCTCCTCGTATGCAAATAGTGTAAAAGTATGTTATATGATCAAAGTCACAATTTCGATTCGATTTTAATGAACCTTTAAATTTACGTTTACAGTACAAAAACCTTGGTTCCTGTCGATAATCATGCATATTGGAACATAACTTCCTGGATTATAGGCGCTCCCCACAGATGTGGACCCTGTAGAAGTCACACTTTTAGTCCGACTATGATTAATCTTGAAATGTATGTTTATAGCGTAAAGATCTTGGTTCCTTTCGACTAAAATACCTAGAGACAATCATGTTTTTAGTTTGTGAGGCCTTATGAGGTCACAATGTTTATTTAAAACACAATTACCCCCTAATGATGGAAAAGTTTGAATTTTGTGAAAATTGGGCCTAAACTGCGCGACAAAATGGCTGCTACATGTATGCAAATAGTGTAAATGTATGTAATACTAGCGCTGTGGACCTTCTAGAAGTCACAATTGTTTATCCAATCTTGATGAAACTTAAAATGTATGATTATCCAAAAACTCTTGCTTATTTTTTATATTCGGAGCAGAACAGTAGGGCGATAAACCCCATTTCATTTCATTTTTTTCACAGCCATATGCAACTTAAAATTCATCTTCAGCAACCTTATGTAAAATTTAAGGTTGATGTCCTGACCAAAAAATTACACGAGGTCATAAACTGAAATGTGCAAATTCAATTCTATGTGGCTCTGTACCTGATTAATTTTTATCTTTTACCTGCAAGAAGTCAACCCACATTTTAGTAAGTAAGGTGGTAGGAGCAAAAACATACAATACGGTATTAAATGTCGTTATACCTAAAAAAAATAAGTGAAAACGAAAAGCAACAAGCCAAATCCCGAAATAAATAGATGACACATATTTATTAATTGCATGTTTACCTTTTTCAAAAGTAACGAGCAATCAAACTGATTATCAACAACAGACGATACACTAAGTTTTTTCCCCCAGAGAATCAGATAGAATCAAAGTTTAGATATAGCGGGAAATGTTATCATTGAACTCAGTGAAGACATTCAATTAAGTAATAGTTATTAGCACACTTTCCGAGGTGTATCGGTGAATATCAGGACAGTTTTGGTCGGGGGCTCAGCCGAGGCGGAGCCGAGGCGGCCCACGACCAAAACTGTCCTGATATTCACCGATACACCGAGGAAAGGTGCTAATAAGTTACTTACATCACATTTCTATCGAGTATTGTGAAGCAAAATGTGAAAAATAGTATTTATTATCGAGTCGTTTCAACCGAAAAGTGACAAATACTTTCTGCTCTTTCATTTATCCCTTTCTGTGCCTCACGTTACATTTCATGGTAGAATTTACACGTGCGTCTTGTTGTGACACCCCGAGCTTAATACAGCCACGTGTTTGTTTAGACCACATCGTCAAAACTACTTGTCTATGGCGTAGAGGACTGTGGTGATATTAAATGTAGTGTAAAGGAAATGCGGGTCATTCCTGGTGAAAGTATGCATCGGTGGATGGTTCGTCCGTTGAAATTTATTTGTAATAAAGTTTATGACTTTCTACGCGGTTTTTGTTTTATCCTGCTCATATTCAAAGCTTGTGAAGTGTCCAGCAAGAGAACCCCACCTTCTATCACCACAAGTAGTTAAAATAATTATTCAGTAAATTCATATGTTTTGCATATTAATATAAATCAAACCAAATTAGGGAATAGATGCCAATTGATATGTATAATAACTGTTTTCGTAATATGTTGTTACGTTAATTTAATGTCATTGTATATATTTTTGCACTGCCATGTAGTTCCTACCGGTTTGTTTTGTTACTATGATTTTGACTAGTTGTCTCATGTACAGTTGCCTAGTGCAGTATGACAATGGTTATCATTGCGATCTGGGACGGACTAAACGTCCGCTTCTTGTTGCTTGGTAAGTTTCTATGACCGTCTAAAAGTAGCCGTGTATCAGAAATGAACAGTACTCTTTTTCAAAAGTGTACTGTTCATTTCTGATACACGGCTACTTTTGAGCATGTATTGGAAATGAACAGGACAGTTTCATCAAAGGTAGCCATCGGCAACGAGTAGAAGTGGGATGTAATGAACATCAACACCAAGTTTGAACATTCTACCTCAATCAAAAGCAGGGTTGTTATGTTCCAAAGTCTTGACCAGTCATTGTTGCTCAATTAGAAGGATGGTTATTGTGTTCCAAAGTCTTGACCAATTAAATGTTACGAAATAGACTTATCGACGTGAAGTAGCACGTTCGGGTGAATTTTAAAAGAGATTTTCAAAATAACACAGTTTGTATCATGAAATGCATGCACGTCTGAATATGTATATAAACATATCTTTTTCTTGTTGGTCACTTGTTGCGGTAACTATTCGAATATTTACCAAGGGCGGGTCCAGGATTTTTGCAGGCGGGGGTTGCCAGCTGACACCAACAGATAAGTCCTCTAAGCGCCAGCGAGTTCTTGAAATAAAATGAAACAATATGTTAGTTTCTAAATGACGTAGTCTGTATCGAATAGCCTTTACACCCTACTTCTATCTCCCTCTTCTTTGATTTATAGTTGAGGGAAGGGGTTAACAAGTCACCTGCTCACCCCATAAGTTTTTATACCGAATTTACGTATTTTTAAGTATTCATGAAAGCGTTTTCGTTTTGCTTTTAACAATGGTCACCTGAAAAGTGAATCATTTTACAAATATTACATACGACTCACATTTTCATACCGTTGAAAGGGTCATTGAATTTATTGTATCGGCTATTAATATTTCTTATCGATGCACTATACAAATAATTCAATACACATATAACATTATGAAATCTACATATATTATAGATTTAAAGAGACGCGTTGTACTATAATATTCGATAAGTCAATCATCACATTTTGGTGTGTGTGAGAGAGAGAGAGAGAGAGAGAGAGAGAGAGAGAGAGAGAGATGCTTGCTAGTTTGGATAATTCACTTGCAGGGGTCTTTAGCTAGTGGGAGGAAACCAGAGGACCCAGAGAAAACCCACGACGTTGGCAAGACTACTACTCAATGACGAATCATAGGCTATTCGACCCCCCCCCCCCCCCCCATTGAGATGGAATGGAATTATAGGAATTATCATTAGATTGCTAAAATGAAATGAGCTTTTAGCCTCTTACTCTTCAACACCTCCCGGGCTAATAAAGACAGACAGATAGACAACATACATGTAGCTAAGAGGGAAATGTTCACCTTGACACAGACACCTCCAGCCTACTCTAAATTGCATTTGAAAGTTTCAAGAATCTTTAATGTGTGCAATGGCATACACAGGAGGTATGGGGAAATACGCAAGGTGAATCCGGTGTATTATTAAATTAAACACGATTTCATCTCTGCCGATGAATACAACTACTGAAGTTATAAATATCCACTGAATGGGGTTGGGGCAATTGAATATACATACATCACGAACGATTCCCGCATATAGCTTTCTTTACACGTATTTAATAACAGTGAAATATGAAGCAACCCGACAAACTGGGACAAGCTACACGTGAATTGTATTTTTAGATCACGCTTTGATGAACACCAACAATGATTTGTTAAAAAAAAATGATATGAAATAGCTATTAGGTGGGGTAGCTTACAATCGTCAATGTGCATACCGCTGTAAAAGAAAATACGTCGCTGGTAACAAGATATACATATTTATCTAGTACTTGGCGGTCTTTCTAATCGACAGGAGCTTGTTTCGTCAATAGAGAAATGAAATGGGGTTTTAACGTCCTAGCTTCTGTTCTACTCCGAATTGGATAATGAAGATGGGCGATGGGCATACGAGGGAAATTTTGCCCGTATAGTGGCACAACAACCTACACTTAGTTTGAATTCCAACTGTCAAGAGATCTTTTAAGTGTACAGTGGAACTCGTTTTTGTCCCATCCGAACAACTAGACAGTTGTCCTTTTCAGACCCTACGTCACTGACAAGGGGGAAACACGCCAAACAATCTGGATGAACTGGATGAACTTACTCCCGCAATGCAGGGATCGAACACCCTACCTCCAGGCTAGTCAGCCAGCATTTTACCCACTTAAGACACCGGGACTCACTTCGTCAATAGGCCTAAAGTTCAGAAAATGTTATCAACAAGGCATGATTCCACTTTCTCCTAGGGTACATTGCCAGCAGCATCAATGCTTCCATACATTTTGTAAACATTTCAATTTTTTAGTTCTTTTCATAATTTATTCATAAGCCTTTCTAAATCTTATTGGTTAGAGAGTCCATTCACGGCAAAAATGATGGGAGTTGTTTACACAACAATTTAATGCTCTGTAATGCTAATGGGAACATTTTCCATCATGCAATCTTTATATGGTCATTAGTATATCATGACTTGGTTTGGTGGACCCCCTGAATTTTCTTATTAGAAAGATTGCCGTTTACTTAGATGGGTCTAAAGCTCTTAGTTTACTTCAATTCGGTAACACAAAATGAGTTGTAATGGGGTTTAACATCCTACTGTACTGGCTGGACTAAGAAAAATGGGCATACACAGTACAGTGTGATTTGAGTTAAATTTTGCCCTGACGGCAGCGCTATGGCTTACTCTTATATCAAATTCTAACTGCCAAGGGTTCTTTTAAATGCACACCAATTTCTACACAGGACCTCAATTTTCCGTCACATCCCCTATGAATGAATGCAGGTGTAATTTCTTTTGTAATATAAGGAGTCCAACTACTAATTTGTCTGGCCTATACTCAGGTTTTGCCCAAATTTCAAACTGTCAGTGGTTCTTTAATGTACTGTCAATGATATACACAGGACCTCATTTTTTCCCCCATCCGAATTACTAGTGGATTATCTGTACCAGGCCAATACACCGCAGCATAATATGAATACTACATTTACATTATGTAAAATTTGGATAAAGACCTTGCCGTTCTTGCTATAATAATTCAAGTAGAATGTAAAATGAATACATTGAAATTTCAAATTACTTCTTTCTGAGTGAAGTAATAACTGTTTGTAGTTTTGACAAGATCAGGGGCGGATCCAGGAATTTTTGCAGGAGGGGGTTTGCCAGGTTTCTGTCACGGAAATCTGCCATCATCGTCTCTAAATTACATACAAATTGAGCTATTTAAACAGAGAAATCATTTTTATACTGATGTAGGATCCCTTTGTGAATTAATTTCATTGATGCAAGGCATTATTTTTTTTATGTAGCTGAGCGGGGGGGGGGGGGGAACTAACATATGGTTTAATTTTATTTCAATAATTCACTTGTGCGTAGGGGTCTTTAGCGGTGGGAGGAAACCGGAGTGCCATGAGAGTTGATTATGGTCTTATCATGTGTATAAATGGCTTATTAAAATAACTTATATAACATTTAAGGCCTAAAGAAAGACTAGCAATAGGTAGATTAAGATCTTGATTCCTCTTTAATTATATAAATCAACTATTTATTATAATGATATGACACATGACTTTTATTAACAATGATTTATATACAGATTTAAACAATAGCATATTGCTGATATAATAAGTCTCTGACACGATAATATTCATTACATAATGTCCCTTCCAACTGAATTTTTCCAGCTTTATTCTGCAAGAGAAAGAAAGAGAATAATAAAATGGTCTATAAATAAGAGATTAAAACTGTAATTAACCAAATATTACAAATAACTTTTGTATTAAATTCTCTGCTTGAATTTCCGTAAACTCAGTCGATTCAATATGACAAGTTGTTGCACCTTGATTCAAAGTCTTTTCCCAAGTCACTGACTTTAAGGCCGAGTCAAGTCCTGTCCCAAGTCTTCAAGTAGCAAAAGTGCAGTTCATCAAAAGAGTCAGCAATTGATGGCGAATAAGACAAATTACAATTCATGACTTCTCACATCAACTCGAGTCCTTAGCGATTTCAAGTAGCTAGTTGTCATGACTGCTGAGTCTGAATAAAGTCTCTACAAGTCCAAATAATTAAAAATTATTCAAGCTAATATTGCAACATTATTAATAAAACTTATTTCAAATCATACTAACCCTTCTGACTGCCACCTTATTATCACATATTAAAACCCCAGCAACGAACACACATGGTATTTTCTCTTGTAATAAGACCAATTTAAAGTCAGATAATTTGGGTTCATTAATAAATACAGATGTATGTGTTGGTACCTAGAAAACAGAAAGTATATCATTGCTTCATTTAATATATATTTAATTAAGCATGCATTATGCAAGAGCAAAATCTGCCTATTACAAGTCTTTCATTAGGCCTGTCATGTTATCAAAATTATCAATTAGACATTAATTAACTTATCAAGGCCACAATAAACTCTTGATGTCAAGGCTAACCTTCGATGTAGCCTGGATTGTATTTCTATATGCCGCTTAACGGCCCTTGATAATTAAATTTAAGAAGTGGATAATCAAGACTATGCAGTTTATATTAATGATTTTAGTAATGATGACCGAGGCTCGAGGGAGATTTCACCCGCTTCGTCCTTGGCTCATATTGGATCAATTTGACTGAAATTTTCAGCAAATTACCTTTACACTATCTAGTTTTTTAACTATTATAGTGAGAACTAACAATTCTTTATCTTATCTCGTATAATGTATCTTTAAGCCTTGATAACACTATGTATGGATCTTTATTTGATGACATAAAGCAGTTTGATGGATTGTACATTCTGGTGTTTTCCTATTTCTCATTAATCGTTTTAAGGGAGTTAATTTATTTATCTCCCTTTGGCAAGTCTTGTGTTGTGAACTTTACCATAAACTTAGCCTTACATCATACTAGTATATTTCTATCAATGGTGTAATTTTGAACCAGTGTAAGTGGTGAACTGGGGGAGTTCCAAATTACTACTAATTCCAGTCATTTGCAGTTTTACAATTACAGTAGAGTATGCCAATGGAAGTAGCTGAACTATGGGAGTGCCAATTCCAGTCACTAGCAGCTATTTGCCATTTAATGTTGGTGAACTATGGGAGTGCCAATTCCAATCACTAGTAGCTATATGCCAATTAATGTAACTGAACTATGGTATGGTAGTATAAATTCCAATCACTAGCAGTTAGTTTTACAACCATGTTGTTGTATAGTTGATCGAGTTATCCCTTACTCAGATTGTTCATCGTGACATTTATTTTTATTCAAAATTAGCTTAAAATTGGAAAAAAAGGCATATGTTTCAAATATAGTATAAATTAATAGCAAGAGAGTGAGAAATGTGGTTTAACATCCACTTGACACAAACTAGGTCATTTTGGGACTAACATATGGTTTTAATTTTAGTTCAATAATTCGCTTGCACGTAGGAGTCTTTAGCTGAGGGAGGAAACCAGAGGACCTGGAGAAAAACCACAAGATTGGACAGCTGACCCTACTCCTTGTCACATACAACCGGGGAATCCAAACTTTATGATACAGTGCGCATATGCTAACCATTCGGCCATCCACCCCTAAATTCAAAGAGAGAGAGAGAGAGAGAAATGGGGTTTAACGTCCACTCAACACAAACTAGGTCATTTCGGGACTAACATATGGTTCAATTTTATTTCAATAATTCGCTTGCGCGTAGGGGTCTTTAGCAGTGGGAGGAAACCGGAGTGCCCGGAGGAAACCCACGAGGTTGACTAAATTCAAAGCCTGTCAGATTTAAACAGAAAGAGTTTATAACAATACATAGAAATATATTAATATAAACTATAATATTACCTTATTAGATGGAAGACAATCTAATGTTGGTATTAATTCTGAATCTTTTTCTGTAAATTAACAAAAAAGAGAAGAAATCACTACAAATTCATTAATATCCATATTATAAACATTCTTTGTTGGCTCACATAGTCTTTAGTTAAAACTATGCAAAGTCTATATAAGGTCAAATCATCAACCGCAAGGTATAAATCAACGCAAGGTATAAATAATCAAAAACATGCAAGTACCTTTTTTATTTCTCTCCTCTGATAAAGTATTTGAATCGACTGGTTCGTCACTTTCTATATAATTCAACTGGGCGTCAATCCACGCTAATTCTACATCACGAGCCGTGGAAAAATTTAATGATGTTACTAGATGATCTCGTAATTTGGCCTGAAAAGATAAACATGTTCCATCAAACATTTCCAGCTTTTCATGAGTCTTATCAATAGTAAATTGCATAATTAAAGATTCAGAGATGACGAAAATTACACAAATTTATTGAGACGTGGCAAATGACAACAATCTGTATGTTTTAATCCGTATTTTATTTTTTTACCCTCACAGAATTACCTCCCTTTTACCATCATGCCCAACTGGTTCATTTTATTTGTTTGAAGCCATCTAGATAAAGTTGAAATAAAATGGGAGTTTAACGTCCTACTGTTCTGCTACTGATCCTATGGAAAAAGGGCATACGCCATAGACTTTTGCTATGAAGGAAATTTTGCCTGGACAGCGGCACTATGGCCTCCTCTTGTATCAAATTCCAAATGTCAAAAGGTCTTTTACATGCACGCCAATGTGTATACAGGACCTCAGTTTTCTGTCCCATCCAAACAACTTGACAGCTGTCCTTGTCAGGCCCTCCGTCACTGACAAGGGGGAACCACACCAGAAAATCTGGATGAACTTTCTTGACCAATGCAGGGATCGAAAACTCAAACGCTTGGCTAGCGAGTCAGCATCTTACCCACTTAGAAACCGTGATTCCCCTAGTTAGATTGAAACAAATTAAACTTACCTGGAATATTCGACTTTCTGTTGTTGCATCGATACTATCACCAACTTTAGGTTGAAATATTTTTCCCTGAATGAGGGAAGAACTTGTACAAAACTCAGCTAATGTCTCGGTGGCAGCTGGTGTACCTCGAACTAAAACCTGAAGATAAAAATAGTTGAAAACCTCTTTAGTTCACTAAGTACTTCCTGGCAAAATGTCTAGGCAGCTGAGCAATCTTTGTCGTTACTTTTATTGTTTTATTGTGATTTAAGGAATACCAGGACTCTATAAATGATTACAAGACACAGACCTAATCTGATATTTCCATTCTCTAAAACATGATGACAATTAATAACTGTTTCTGATTTATTATTTGTGACCAAATAATCGATACTAAATGATCACAACAAAACTCTGTTGCCCTCTCTCTATATAGATTAAATATGAATAAGAGTATATAGGAATAACTCCATTGTCTGGGTCTTTGATGAATGCACCATTCAATGAATAACAACAGTAATTTAATACTTTTTAAAATATCTGCTATATGTAGGCCTAGCCGAGAGAGAGAGAGAGAGAGAGAGAGAGAGAGAGAGAAAGGAAGGGTTTAACACACAAACTAGGTCATTTTGGCACTAACATATGGTTTCAATTTTATTTCAATAATTCGCTTGTGCATAGGGGTCTTTAGCAGTGGGAGGAAACCGGAGCGCACGGAAGAAACCCACGAGGTTGAGTTGGCCTACCAACTGCCTTAAATTGACTCTCTCTAAATACCTCACATTACAATGTTTCAATCTGTCAACTGTTTGGATTTGATTCTCTCTAAAATATCTTATTTGCCTTCCAATTATCTTGGTTAGACTCTCTCTAAAATATCTTATCTAATTAACAGAGAGAGAGAGAGAGAGAGAGAGGGAGAGAGAGAGAGAGAATTGGGTTTTAAGGTCCAAGCGGCACAAACTAGGCCATTTCGGGACTTACACAATTTCAATAAAGCCCTTGTGTGTAGGGGTTTTTAGCAGTGGGAGAGAATCAGAGAAAACCCACAAGGATGGACAGGCGATCCTACTCCTTGCCACCTACAATTGGGGAATCGAAACCGTGCCAGTTGACAAAATGACAGACCGTATGATACAGCGCGCACATGCTAACCATTCGGCCAACCAACACCCCTTATCTAATTACCAATTGTCTTGGTTTGACTCTCTCTAAAATATCATATCTACCTACCAATTGTCTTGGTTTGACTCTCTCTAAAATTTTTCTCATAGATTCTCCATCAGATCGGCCTTCAAAATCAATGTATTGTATTCTAGCATTTACATCTAGGGTTACAGTTGATGAGACACATTTAGTAGGTAAATCTGTTACTTCTAGAAAAATAATAACAGAACAATTTCTATTTAGTTGATCTAATAATTGTGGATTTAAATACATACCAGTACAATATAAAGGTTTCTTGTTGTTTCAGCTGTCTCCTTTAGCCCAGTCAGAGGAGAACAGTAGAATGTTAAACTCCATTTCATTTCTTGTTTTTGTTTTATAAGACATTATTTCAATCAAATTATTAAAAAACTGAATCAACAAACATATGCAGGATTAATTAAAATATAGAAACTAACCTTGCATTTTCTCATCTTCTGGACCCTTTTCTGGTTTCTAAAAAAAAACAACCCAACAATATCTACTTATAGACACAGTTTTTACAGACTTGAATGAATGTTAGAAATATACTTATGTCAAATTTTTTTAAAATCAATTTCTTTAATTTTACCAATAGCAAGTGAAATTATAAACTTGTTTAAAATTGTAAAGACATGCCAACATTTTGAAAGATGGATAGAGTACGAGCAAAAAAAAATAAACAAGCAATTTTTCATACAATCTGGGGCCATTATATGCGCAAATATCGAAAGGGACAGAGATATTTGGGATATAAAGAAACATTTTAAAAGTCATCAAAATCAGATAAAAATTGTGACATTTAGAGGGTCTACAACCTTAGTATTACATAATTTAACACTATTTGTTTATAAGGAGAGGTCATTTTGTCAGGGGTTTTGGGTCCTATTTTCACGAAATTTGAACTAATTAAAGTGTAATGATGGCACGGATAAAAATTGTAACTTCTAGAGGGTCAGCAAGCTAAAAACGTGATTTTTCGTAAAATCAAGGGCCATAATTCAGGA
This sequence comes from Patella depressa, assembly GCA_948474765.1. Taxonomy (NCBI): domain Eukaryota; kingdom Metazoa; phylum Mollusca; class Gastropoda; family Patellidae; genus Patella; species Patella depressa. The sequence goes on from OX419719.1 coordinate 57,393,127, forward strand.
AGTTAAAATACAATATGCGCGAATATCAATATGAACCAAGATCTTTGAGTTATAAACATGTATTTCAAGTTTCATCAAAGGTGGATCAAAATAGTGACCTGTAGAGGGTATACCAATTTTTACACTATTTGGGTAAAGAACACAACAATTTTGTACAACACTTTTGGTCCAATTTCCACGAAATTTAAACTCACCTATTATTATGGTTGTAACAGTCATATAATTGAGCTTTTTTTTTAAAACAGCCTCGGTAGGGTCAATTAGCTAAAAATGCGATTTTTCGTACAATCTTTGGCCATAATCCTAGAATTTATGGTCCAATAAGTGAGAATTTTGAGACTTGAGAGGAACTGAGATCTTTGGGTAATAAACATACATTTTATGCTTTAACAAAATTGGATCAAAATTGTGACCTCTAGAGTGTCCACTAACTAAAAAGATGATTTTTCTTACAATCAGGGGCCATAATCCTTGAAGTTATGGTCTGATACATGCCAATATGGAAGGACAGGTGTGATGACAATATACGTCCACATGTGGGTGTGTAAACAATATCTAACATTTTTATACCTTAACTTCTTCTTCTGGTTGCACTATTTCAGCTATTGTGTAATCTTCTGGTCTAAAATTTTAAACAAGAAATATTTCTCACCATAAGTATTAAAAAAGAAAATATGGGCACAACAGGTCAATCAAGGTGTGATTAGAGTTATATATGGCCAGTTAGATGGGTTTCAATTCCACCCAATGATTGGTTGATCCTCATGTGTTTGTTATTTGTATTAAGATTGTCTTCTGGGGTAGAGAGCACATAATATTTTTCTGTATGGCAACCTATGACGTATCAAATAGGTTACATTTTGATCATCAAACAAAAAAAGTCTTATATATATGCCTATTGTAAAATTTCAATTACTTGATTATTTCACCGTATTCGTCCCAGCGTATCTTTTCTTCATGGAAATGAAACATAGGATATGCTTTCTTAGCTTGTTTAAAGAATCCTGTACGTGCTTTACCCTGAAACAAAAATATTACGTTTATTTTCTTTATAATATTAAGAATAGTAAAACAAATTCTTTGGCATTTTATAAAGTTCTAGTCAGCACAACTAGAACTAGATCACTTTCAGTTCTAGTCAGCACAACTAGATTATTTTATTTCTAGTCTTCACATCAATATAAGTACTATAGTCAGCAAATTTTGGTCATTTTAAGTTCTAGTCAACACAACTAGGTCATGTAAAGTTCTTATTAGCACATATAGGTCATTTTAAGTTCTAGTCAGCACAACTAGGCATTTTAAGTTCTAGTCATCAAATCAAAACCGGTTTTTTTCTCAGGAACATAAACAATCAGTTTCAAAGCAATTGGGTGACAACTTTAGTCTTTATAGAGGGTAAATAAAAAAATCTTGTCAATTTGGGGGAGGCCACTTTAATACTCAGTCCCCTTAATACGTTTACTTTCTTGGGATTTACAATTTAGTTTCTCATTTATTCAATCTTGAAACAATCTGTGAAGCAAATGGTTACAGACACCCAAACTACCTTGTAATTCACTGTTAAATGATCCAACTAACAATATCAGGCTTTTAGTACATGAAACAGACTTTTACATGAGTAAGTTTATAAAAGCTGTACATTTGATGTGAAATCTCTGTTCTATGTCTCGAATGGTTACTTACAGGGACAACACCATTTAAAACTATATCAAATCTAAAGACAATGTTTTTCTTATCCACAGATTCAAGATAGAACTGTAAATTTAACACAGCCTGTGCTTATATTAATGTAATTTTTTCCTACAATTTTATTCTTTCAAGCAAAGGCTGCTGGCAAACGAAACATATGCAGACAGTAGCCATGTCATAAGAGCAGACATTAAAGGTTGGCACATTATTATGTTTTAATGTGAATTGATCAAAGGTAACAGATACAATATTAGCTGTTAGTAATCAAAAATCATTGCACAAATTACTATGACTCTTGTTTCAAATTTAAGATCTGACCATGACATATTTGTATAATTTGTATAGTAATTTTTAAAAAAACGATTGTAATTTCTAAAAATTATAGTAATTTCTAAAAATTTATAGTAATTTCAAAAATTTATAGTAATTTCTAATCAATTATGTAATTTTTAATCAATAAGGTAATTTTTAAAAAAATCATAGTAACTTCTAAAGATTTATAGTAATTTTTAAAAATTTATAGTAATTTTAAAAAATTAAAGTAATTTTTAAAACATTTTAATGTTTTTTTTAAAAAAAATCATAGAAATTTAAAAAAAATTTATAGTAATCTTTTAAAAATTATAGTAAATTTTGAAAAAAATATAGTAATTTTGAAAAAAATTATAGTAATTTTAAAAAAAATTATAGTAATTTTAAAAAAAATTATAGTAATTTTTAAAAAATTATAGTAATTTTTAAAAAATTATAGTAATTTTTAATCAATTATAGTAATTTTTAATCAATTATGTTTGGTGAAATATATGTGAAATTTATGCCTGCTTAGACCAGTCTACACAATTTGCTTTTACTATTATAATAATTTGGTTGTTTGTGAATATGCCATTACATGTACTAATCACTTCTGCACTGTCTTGTAGAATATATTTTTTATTTCTTCATTACAAATGGCGCTTGAAACCATAGAATGCACATTACAAATGACACTTGAAACCATAGAATACACAGGGTGTGTACTGATTATAAAATCATCATTGTGTCTTTAATATTGGATATTAAGATCCCATATTTTCACAGCAAGATAACAACACCAGTATTGATTGAAATATACCAATATTGAATTGTAATTTGTGTTTTTAATTTCAAATATCATTGAATATTTTGAGTTGGAGGCATGGCCCCTTTAAACTTGATAGAACACCAAATATCAATTCCCATGTACATTAGACTTCATGGAATCTTCTTTTGTACTTTATGTTACAGACAGCCCATGCTGTTGCATATAGTAGAACTGATTTTACAATCTGTTAAGGTCCCTCTCAATACCCCACCTCACCTCTTAATTCATCAGTTACAGATGCCATTGATGGTGTGATGAGAGGTGATTGACATATCAATTTAACATGTGGCCAAATTAAAGACAGGATTACCAGTTGACCCCCCACCAGAGGTCAACATGTCACATGACTATAGGATATAATTGGACTATGATTATGAGACAGGAAGACTAAGTAATTGATGTAGCTGTCCTGACAGTCTTGATGGAGGTTATTATCTGCACTGTAAGATTTGTACAACTTTAATAATTGAACAAGAGACAGATAGAGAAATCGTAAAATTAAAACACTAAAGCCCAGTGCGTACCGACTAAGTTTAAGGCAAAAAACCAACATTTATTCAAAAGGTCGGATTCTGATAATTCACCCACCAGACTAAAATTGGTCATCAAATGTGGTATATAATATACATATGGGTGGTATATAAGTCTGAGCAAGTTGAAATTTTGAAGTTCAACTTTTTCAGGCATGACAATTCTACATACAAAGTTTCATTAAAATCTTAGACGAAAAGGTAAAAGAGTAACAGATTTTGGGGAACTTACATGACCCAGAAAGCAAAGGCAAGAGAAATAGACTGTTGCAACCATTTTCAATTGCAAAAAGCTAGCACTTGAAATCAGAGTCAAATATGGCATAATAATACCATTTGCGATTTTTTAAGGTGCCTGGACAATTGTTTTGATTTTTGCATGTTTCGCTTTCAAAGTTTGATCTGTTGACATCTAGCTTGAGCCAATCTGATGACACACCTGTTTATAGCTCATGGATAGTAATGAATATGATTGTTTTTGCAACTTGTACGTCAATACATTATTACAAACCTCTGATTTCATCATAAGATCATGTTTTCCTTTAGGATGATATAAACCATCCACATCCATTTCAGCTTCACTTTCATCACTGGACTCATCTTCTATAGTCCTGAATAGTAAACAAACTGTTATTGTACAAAGACTTTTGATTACTGAATGACCAAAGATGCTAGATTTAATTGAGTGGAATTTTGTTATATATTAATGTGACTTTAAGTCTCACTCAAAATTGGAGAAAGGTCCTTGTGAACTAAACCCCCAGATGTCCTGTCAATGTTTATATACAGGAGCTTGGCTATTCATGTATTAGTTTTATCTATAAACAACTAGATACCTCTTCTTGCCAGGCTCAAAAACCCTGTTTAAAAATATAAATCTTGCAAGGCACAGTTCCAGAAACGGCACAGTTACTTTGGCGGCAACATAAGCATGGCTGGTACCGTGCTGAGAATGGCATGCTTATCGTGGCCAACATTGGGACAGAACTTATTATTCAGCTAGTGCCATTACTCAATGAGCTACATTCAGTAGGCCAAAATATTGGTGGGGGATGGGTATGATGAGTTTGTTTCACTATGCCATGGAATTATTTCTGCAACAGTCACAAAACAAGATCAAAAGTGTCATACTATTTTCTTTCAAAAATGAATTGTAGGTGAGAAAAAAACATACTTCAGCTCAATTTGTAAATTGCAATATTTGACAAGAATGCTAAATTTGATCATGACCATATCCTGTTTGTGTGAAGTTTTTCTGGTGGGCTTGAGAGATGAAACAATCTTTAATCAGAACTAAATAAAACACATGACCAATGGTTTATGTTTCATACTTACATTTGTTGTATTTTTGATCTGGAGTCATTTAAACCTTTGTCTTGTTTTTTTCTCTGATATTCTTCTAATTCTGCACCTTCCAGTTTCACACGGCGCTGTACCTGTAACAAAAAAGAAACCAATGAAGTTTGACATTTCTTCTACATATATTTCTATTTGGCCAAAATAAAACTTATTTTCTCACTGGCAACTTTAGCCCACAACCTTTTTTTCACAGTCAAAGAACATGGCAATTTTGGGCAGTTTTGGGGGAAGCAGACAGGGTTTTCCCTCTGCTGTTTGGAATCAGATGCAGATGAGAATGATGAATAAAAAATGCATCAACTTACATCTATAGTAATACATCGTAACTGTGGGTTATCTATGAGTTCTCGAGCAAGAGTTCCAGGTGACGTCCGTGTGGTGAGGACAATACTATTTTTAGAATTACCACACCAGGCTATAAATAGATCTCTAGAATAACCGGACTGTAAATCTGGAGTACTGGCTAAAACCACCTGAAATTGTAATACAACAGAGTATGAATTTCATACATAAGTTTATGTAGCCTGTATAAATTATGAAGATTTTTGACCATATCGCTCTGAAAGAATAAAATCTATTAGTAAAGTATAGGAGAACAACACCACAGACAAAGAAACAAACAGAACCCAAGAAGACAAATCTGAGGACATTATACATCACCCACAGATTCTGTAAGTAATAAAAAAAGGTACACTCAAAATTTATGTTCTAATACCCTTGTGCAGTCAAATTTGATCAAAAATTAATACATATGTGGTTTGTTTAAAGTCAAAAATGATCTGAAATAAATGAAACAAGCCAAATGTTCACCCACAATTATTACAAAATACATACAAGACATTCAATTGCTTGATATGCTTCATAAAAAGTTAAAATTTGTTATTTTATAAGGGCTTCAAATACTGAAGTTAGTCCAACCTGTAGGTCAAGGGCTGTTAATAGGGTCAGGATAAGAATTAGAGCAAGAGCTAGAGCTAACCCTAATCTTGTCAACAATCATGAACCCCAACCCTCTTTACCTTTTGTGACTTATGACAAAATCTGCAATGGATTGGCTTTCATATTTCAACCCTATTTAACAAACCCTGTGAATGAATTTGCCCCCCCCCACCCCAAAAAACCCAACAATAACTGTAAAGCAGAGTAGACTGCAAAGCATGCAAAGTACCAGCCAGATGGACAAAAGACCCAACAAAAATCGTTGGGCGTATATAAATAATGTCTCAAGTGTTACTGGGGGGTTGAGATGGCCTAGTGGTCTAGAGTGCCACGCTCCAACCTCTAGCTGGCCGGTCATCTCTGGCTCGTGGCTGTGGTTTTGATGTCTGGTGTGGCATGGAGATAGGAGCGCCTTCTCGACCTCGTGGGTTTCCTCCGGGCACTTCGGTTTCCTCGCACTTCGCGCCTACGCGCAAGCGAATTATTGAAATAAAATTGAACCATGTTAGTCCCAAAATGACCTAGTTTATTTGTTCATTTTTGGCAATGTCTATTTTCTGTCTTGTCTGTAGGTTTATCTTGTAGATTTTTGTTTTGTGTGTAGTGCGGTCCTCCTGCACTTACAATTAATTTATCATGCGAGTGGATAATATGCTCAGGTTTCACAAAGACTAAAGAATAAAGAACTAGAAATTACAAAAAATAACACAGGATAACATTCTTTCTGCTATAGAACCAGTCTATCAAATATCTACTCTACTTTTTATACTGATACTGATCTTGCCATCTTGGATATTTATTTATAGATGATGACAGAGATCAGAAATAGGAACTGTAATTTCTAAAAAGACTTTGTTGGCATATCAACTATCAATGCAGATGAAAAAGTTCACAAAATTGTTAGAAGCCATACTGAAGATAGATTCCAAAAACAATTAAAATGTCTGAGAGAAATATAACTGTTATAGGAGATCCTTCTATAGTCCATTATATAACAATCTAAAAAAAAAGTCAAATTATGTTTACTGGTAGTGCATTGCGTGTCACAGTATGCTAATGCCATCCATCAGAGTTTGATTTATTGCCACTTTGAATCTATATTTTATTCCCCTGTTTATCAGAAAAATATTTCCACAGTCTATAATTAAGATATACAATTTTTATAAGCTAAAGCCGAACAGGTGACTCAATACTTAATGCTCCTTTTTCTTTCAAAATAAAAAGTACATACATTTGTAAAGTTAATGATATTAAGACAATATTTCATTTGATTTATTACAAATGAATACTATTTAAAAAGAATGAGAGAACCTAATAACTGTCATATCTAGATATATGGTTTTGAAAAAAAGGGAAGGTGTTTATCATGTTCTAGATAAAAGCTATTCATATATAAAACTCAGAACTAGTATGTCTCTAAAGCATTCAACTACAAAAAATTTCCAACAGATAATGTAACTAAAATGATTTAATTGTTTACTAACGTAAATGTTGTAACTTGATAACAGCAATCCTGGGAAATAAAACTAAATGTTATCGCACGCACCACTGGGGATTAGGTAGGAGGATGTGATGATAATCTCATCATCTATGCTAGATTAAAGTAGATTCAATACAATTATCAGCATTAGACATAGGGAGATGTAACAGCATACAATTCACGATAAAAGAGACATTCTGCAATATAATGATCATGGCCTTCCCATCGGAATACTGCTGTTACAGTGTTTATTATTTAGAAATAAGATATTGCTTTCAATATATCAATTAAAGTCTGCTTTATACACCTATATATATTAATCGTAAAGCACATTTTTTACTCAGCATGTATTATGTTTACAGTGGAAGCATTCTCATAATTTCTATTTCCAGGTCCCCTGGTGTCCATGTCGAATCATTTTCTCGAAAGATCATTTGGCAGTTAGATATGGATGACTGTCTTTGCGAAATTGCCCCCACTCACATGAACAAGACACTAAACAGACCTGCAGTGATGCCTGTCTCTATCTGTCTCTTCAAAAGAGGGGTGAGTGGTGATAATAAAAGGTAATGTCAATCTTAAAACAAATTGAGAGAGAGAGAGAAATTGGGTTTAACGTCCACTCGACACAAACTAGGTCATTTTGGGACTAACATATGGTTTAATTTTATTTCAATAATTCACTTGCTTGTAAGGGTCTTTAGCAGTGGGAGGAAACCGGAGGGCCCGGAGGAAACCCACGAGGTTGAGAAGGCGCCCCTATCTCCATGCCACATACACTCACACCAGGGATCGAAACCACGGCTGAAAGCCAGAGGCGACCGGCCAGCTAGAGGTTGAAGAATAGCACTCTAGACCACTAGGCCATCCCAACCCCCCTTAAAACAAATTGAGACTTTAAAAGCCCAGTACATTCTTTCATCATCAGAAAGACGGTACGATCATATTAAAACAAATGTCTCTTGAAACCGTTTATTATGATAGAACTTGGTAACAACAATTCACTTATATATTTTTTGAACATCTAGCTATCAGACTTAAATTTTATTTATTCTTACATCTGGATCACTTGAAATTGGTTGTAACAAAATTAAGACTGTACAGGGATATGTTTAACCCATTTAAAACACATGAGTGATAGTCATATTATACTACTTATACTGTAAATTAAAGTGGGTATGAAAAACATATGAAAATAAAAATTACCTTTCACACACGTGTACATATTAGCTTAAAGCTCCAATAGCATTTTTTTAAGTTATATTTTTAAAATGTATTAAAATAAAGCCCAAAAATAGATTGAACCTGTAAACAGTCCTACCTTGTTAAAGAATAATCCTATTAATCCTATAATTCAGTACTGCCAGTTGAGAAATTGGCAAAAATATCATTTTCAACTTCAAATTCAAACGTTTGAAGATGGCCGTCCATGGAGAGGAATGGGAAAACAAGGGAGGTAATTGAGTAACTATTTCCTCAATCACCCTGTGTCACCCTTTATAACGCCCAAAAAATTTTGCCCAGGACCGTATAATAGTGAGTTGACAACCTTTTGAGCAAAAGACATAGAAATAATTATGTTTTGACTTTCTTAGAAAATGTGAAATTGGAACTTTAAGGGGTATACTGTCTTTAAAATACATGAGCATAGCCTATTTTTACTTAAAATAGGTGTACTGTACATGGAAGTTGATTTTCTTTACATATGCAGTCAGTTAATAAGAACTCAACATTATATTGTTAATTGTGAAACACTGCTGGGGGTGGGGGCTTCTCTTGATGGTAATTCTTGTTGGTAATAATTGTTATTTCTGGTATTTGATGTTGTGCACGTTTATCCACCATCTGTTGTGCAAAGGTTGGCCAAATGGAAAAGGGAATTCCACTTCAATTTGGAAAGAGCATAGGTCTAGTTAAAATATGCAATACTTCTCTGATTATTCTAACCAAGGGCTATTTCAATATTTTTCATTTTTGGATGATATGATCTTATTTAATTATAATCAAAAATGGCATCAAATTTCTATAAAATACGTAATTTAATTTTCAAGTGCATATTTTAACATTTAACTGTAGACATGACCTTACATGTTGTTGTGGTGACAAACTTCTGGCATCAAATTCATGATCATATACATGTAGATAATCTGCATTGATACACTTTAGATCGATTGAACCCATACTTATACTCCTTTAAAAAAGATATCAATAAAACCGTTCTCCTGTTATTAAAGGATTACAGTCTCTTTTACAACTGCCACCTGTTTTGTAGAAAACAAGATAATGTGAATCAATAAAACTGTTAACCATTCTTGCCATGGATCAGACATTTGTTTAATTATCTGCTTAATACTCTTACGGCTAACACATATATCTTGCTGGGAAAAGAATAATCACATTGAAAGATTTAATTTGGCCTTATTTCCCACATCACTTCAATAAAACCATCCATTTAAAAATTTGAAACTGATCAAAACCTAATTTAAGCAACATAAAGTAGTATCAAGTACGAAGAAATGGGAGGAAAATCAGCAACACTCCCTTAGCTGAGGCTGGACAGGCTAAGCAGATCTATGTTGCTGCAGAATCAAAAGATGATGCAGATGGAGAGAGAAGACATCATTGAATAATAATCCCCTCTCTCAACACAAATACATTAATGTAGACTAGAGTGGTAATTTAATAATAACATTTCAGGTTTGATGACCCTTATTGTGCGGGGATTATTCCATGATTTCCCAAATAGTTAGCTGAATTTGTAGGACGCTCCACACAGTCAAATTTTACTCTATTAAAAGTTTAACTCAACACAGGGAATGTGCGCGTTCAAACGACAGGTTATCAAGTGATTATTGGCTATATATGTAGCACAAGAATAATCAGAAGCATGTTCTTTTGAATTTTCTACACATCTATTAACTATTAAAGCCGTAACAATCTATTGTTAACGATTCTGAATAACAGTACTATTATAGCTTTTTGGTTACCCTACAGGTATGCTGTTTCTTTATGTTTGTGTTATATAATCTGATCAGTTTTCTTGGCCTCTTGCAATATCAGTGGACCTTGGAAATCATGGAAAAACATTAATATAAACAAATACATGTATGACTGCTCTAGCTTTATTCAAGGGGCTTCATCCAATAACCCTGACTGCTCAAGCTCTCATCTTATCTGGTCGGTTTGAAACAACTTGTTCCTTCCAACAGAATTTGTAAAACTGGGATCTTGATAAAAGTGTCAGGCCAGTGACAGAGAGATCAGGTCCAAGGAGATTTGATTAATTAAGAGAGTGAAGTGGAATTAGATCTGATATGGTATATTTCATCAATAACTCGTGAGGTTATGGGGTACAGAATTCTATAAAGTTACAGATCATGAACATCGTTAATAGACCTTAAGTGACATCTGACATTCACCGTCTGTGCCTCTGGAATTGGGGCCTCCTGTCTAATTCATCATCTATTGAATCAAAGTTGGGCTAAATGTGTGTACTATATTTGTAATAAATAGATTATCCAGTAGCTGGTTCAATGCCCCTATTAATTGGATTAGTAGCTCTCCTTTCTTTATATATAGTATAAATAGATTATTTTGTTAGAAGTTTTACTTAAAGTTCAGTACAGTCATGCGTGCCCCAATGGTCACTCAGATTCAGCAGCTTTATAGCTATAACCAAATGCGCTAAATCATAACTTTTAGGAAAATTTGGAAGTTCCCCCCCCCCCTCTCATATAAATCTGGAAAAATATATGTTAAAGTGGATATGGTCTAAAACTAACAATTACCAACTTCCAATTTCCAGCTTGTTTGGTCAAATATTGGTGAAGATATAACCATTTGAAGAAAGTTCTGTTAGGTTTTCAGCGCTGTTGCTGTTGTTTATATATTTCTAAAGTGTCTAGAACCCCATAACTTGGCAATATATAATAGAACAGCAAACGTAGATTATAATTCTGTAATCAAAATTTGGGGTATGGGGTATCCTTACTGTAGCGATTGCAATCGAATTGCTCTAGAATAGCCATCATGGTGTCAAGAGGTCTAAAAATTTGCACTTCTAATATACTGCTAAGTTAGGGAGTTCTCGACACTTTAGAAGTTCTGGTATATAAACAACAGAGCTGAAAACCTAACAGAAATAAGATAATTTTTTAATAATAATTGGCAACCTTTTTTCTAAATGGAGATATCTCTGCGCCAATATTCACTGCTGATCAGTGTGCAATATGTGACTTAGCAAGATGAAAATTGGTAATTTTTAGTTTTAGAACATGTACATAAACAAATATTTTTTTTAGATTTTTTGAGGGGGTCAGTTTCCCATCAATAATATAGAGAATGTCTTTCCATGTATCTTTCCAAACATGCAAAGTGCACAGTCATTCACCAAATCTTTTGGTGGGATTAACTTGTTCTCTTTTCCAACTACACATGTCTCAATACTATGACCAGGCATATATGACCAGTCAGTTTTAGATAGTATTTAATGTGTCATGGTTTGTTATCAATCAAGGTAAAAACAAATTAAGTTAAGTATTTAATCCATTATTGTTTTTTTATGTTAATGTCTCTAGTGATAATCCTGTGTAGTATATGTTTTGATGTCAACACTTGAGCTTATCCAATTATAGTTAGAATATAAAAAGACTAATGTACATCAAAAGGCAAGTCGGTCATCCACTGTGCTGGAAGTGTACATCGTATGTATTAAATTGCCATTTGTTAGATATATGTTCCAGTAATTAAAAGATTGTAAAACCATTCCAGCCTTATTAGATATTGAAGGACCTAGCGGTTACAATACTCTTACAAATTTCAAAATCAATCTGCCTAAGATAGAAAAATACTGAACAATATAGGAACAACACAAATTCTTCATCTCAAGCCATGTAAATTACCAGAACCTTATAATAAAATCTCAAATGTAATCATTGATTTTAAAAGCTATAGATTCAGATAAGACTAACATTAAAGTTCATTATTACTATTATCTTATTGATTTATTTCTTATCTGTCATTTTTGAATTAAATTTTTTTTTTAAGTAAATGTAAATTTAGAACGTGATATATCTGACAACCATTGCTTTTTTGTGTAAATAAATTACAAGAGCTCAGTAACTTAAATTAGATGCTGGCAGAAAAGCCTTTAATTTCCAACTTGGTTCATATAAATCTCCCAAGTAAAACCCCATTTAGCTAAACCCCCATTTATCATCATTTGAATGCTCTACAATTTTCTTTCCAAATCTGAATGCTCTACAATTTTCTTTCCAAATCTGAAAAGATAGCCTTAAAACATGAGGCATTGACCATCGGCACCATACATTTCGTATGAAAAACACTGTTAACTAATAAATAGGGCTGGGTAAAATATCGATATAAATCGATAGTATCGATTGGACGGCCCAGATAAGCACTATCGATAGCGGTGGGTTACTATCGATTATCGCTCTTCGTCTATTTTTCTTGCGTCTGAAATGTCAATGTTTTCTTTCAGTTAATCATAATACACCGCTCACTTTAATTACTATCAAGTATCAATGTAACACAACAAAATTGTGACTGCTTATATTTTTGAACAGCCGTTTTCATAAATTCACTCTCATTGAAACATTACTTTAGTTTTGAAGAATTTATTGTTGACTATCGCTAAATCGGAGATACCCGGATGTGTAAATAAAGTTAGAGTTATATCCCTTTGCAAGCTTCAGAATTCGTCTACTACAGTTCACTATTTCTGTACGTGTGCCTCAGTAATAGAGTACCCGGTACAATAAATAGCACACATGGACGACAAAACGCTTGTTGATTTTCCCGGTAAAGCTAAAAGTGCTGTGTGGAAACACTTTGCCGACTTTGGGTTTTAGACAGGAGCGAACGATCTTTCGCAACTTCGTATGGCTTTGAACTTACACTGTTTCCGGTCTTGATGACGACCGTGAAAATAAGTTTGTTTTCGATATTATCGATTATCGACCGACATTTCACTGCCGATTATCGATAGTAAAAATCACTATCGATACCCAGCCCTACTAATAAAAGACACATTTTAACAACATGTTATCATTAAATCATTTTTTTTTTGACCTTATGAGATTTCAAGAGAAGAATAATATAAATAATATGTTTACGAGTACTGAGTTACATAAATTTAAATGACTTTGAGAAGTAAAAAATTTAATGATATCTGCTTTAAATTTTTATAATTCATTTTTGTGCATTTTCTTTTATGATATCATCGTTTATAAAGCCTCTTGACAATTATATGACAGAAAATTGATTGGAATCGAGATAAATCTGAGAAAATTTATAGTTAAGCTTTCTTTTATGATTGTAAAAAATAAATTTAATAAAATGCTCTTGGGAAAATTATGCAATAAAAAGAAAAGACATCCTCGTATCAGTTCTGGCCAACACAATTTCTTTACTACCTTCATCTACTACTGGTATATTTAATGCGTTATAGAAATTAAGTTTTTCACCTTAAAAAACCTTCTTTAATGCAATCCTTCTAAATTGACTGAGTCATAGACGGCTAAACAAGACTGAAAAATTCTAATTATTAATGGAGATAGGATTCTAATCCAGTAAATATCACAGGCTAGCGATGCCATTGAGAGTTGATGATGGTCTGGATAAATTGATTAATGATAATTTAGATAACATTTTAAGCCTAAAGAAAAGATGTGCAATTCGCAGATTTAGATCTTGCATAATATATGTTTAATATGGGTATGTGCATGTATTATCTTTAAAATATGGTAGATATTTTTAGCTTTATATTTGGTTTTATATACCTTAACATTCACTTTAAGAAAAAAGGTATGGAAACTGTATCAAACAGACTTTAAAAAAAATGCATATTTTGTACATATCAATAAACATGGGGAATAAAAATTGGCTCATTATTAAAGATAAATATGCTTGAAGCACAAATCTAATGCAGTAAAAAATACATCTTACTGAATATTCCCAGTAATTTAAATAAACCCAAAAAACTCTGGCTTGTACAGACTTAATAACAAGGGCAATAATTATACATAGTGTTGATGGAGGCAGACCACCATTAAAGACACATTATGGGATATAAGTAAAGAACTGGCAGTTTTCACTATAATAGTTAAAAACTAGATAATGTAAAGGTAATTTGCTAAAAATTTCACTCAAACTGATCCACTATGAACCGAAAAATAAGCTGAAATTTCGGCCCAGCCTCGATCATCATTATCATCAATAAAATCCGTACGATAAAAAACATAGTCTCAATCATTCATTTCATGATAAATTATGAATGAAAGTCGAGCAGTAAATGAGATCATAATCCAGTAAATAATTAGGCTAGCGATGCCATCGTCAGATGATTATGGTCTGGATAAGTTAAAAAATGTCTAATTAATAATTTTAGGCCTAAAGAAAGACCTGCGATTGGCAGATTTAGCTCTTGCATAATTATGTTTAATTTCTCCATTTAAATGTACATGTCCACCTCCAACTTTTCTCCAAATTTTCATTGGCTTAATACTTTTCAAAGGAACAAATGGTCATGTAATTGCACTAAAATTTGTAAGAGGTTGCATGACCACTAAAATTTTGAGATACACAAACCTGAAGAAACGTACCAAAAACATGTAACTAGTAGCCGTACGTATCACCGTAGCCAACCTGATATCTCTCCTATCCTTCTGTCACAAAATCATGAATATTTACCAAAACCTGAAGAAGCATACCAAAAACATGTAACTAGTGGCCATACATATCACCATAGCCAACCTTCTGTCACAAAATCATGAATATTTACCAATTAAACCAGGCAGAAAATGTTAATTCAAACACTCTTCGTCCATATTATTCTAGATAAAAAAATTGAACAACAAAAGAGACAATTGATATAAATAGCGTGTACTATTTGTGGGTAATTGAATGATTGTCTGCAATATGACTTCAGTGGAGGCGGACGTTTAATAAAGCTATTTCACATAATTTAACGATGGTCTACATCCTGTGTGACTACTCATGAATAGTCAAAAGAAAAAAACTCTGACCATTAGAGAATTAACAAGATTTTTGAGAGATCTTAGTAACTCTATCTACTGTATTGAAACTAGTGGACAAATACCAGCAAGTTTGAAAACTTGTTGAAACTAATCTTAAAAAAGAAATCTAAAAAAAAAACCTTTGATCTGTGAGCGTTAACAAGAATTTAAGCTAAACAAAACAGATGACTACTACAAACTTTCATAAGAAACATGGGTGAATAATAACTAAAGCAAAATAAATTTATGGTCAATTTCTTCCGGATTTCACACCACAATCTTTTAGTTTGCTGCAACTTCAGTCAGTTCAGGTACATCTGAATCAATTGAAAAGAAACGAATCTGAATCATAACTCATACTTATCCATGAACATCATGGCTATTGAACCAGTATTTGTTGTATTCATTTAATCACTACCTTTAAATGACTTCAAATCTTTGAAAAATGCCATTCTGACACACTGCATCAGCAAGTTATGGGGAGATGTCTAAAATCCTAATTACTATACCCTTCCAATTTAAAGTTATCTTGAGTAAAACCTAGATGCTACTTCAAATGTATACGGTACTTTTCTAAATTGCAACATAGAACTGCTCCCACTATACTCATTTCCGTGTAGAGTAGCATGGATGACAGTTCTTCTTCAAGTAGACCAGATGATTTACTAAACATCACTTTAACTTATAAGGTTGATTTAGGCCTTTTAATCTAACCCAAACCAAGTATCAATATTACCAGTGTTATATTACATTCAAAACACTTTTCTTCAAAGGCTCTATGCTTGCTATGTAAGATAGGAAATGTGAACTTCCTTTGAGTTCTAATGTGGAGTATGAAATGGATCTGATTCAGCTAAAAAAAAAAATGAAATAAATTATTGAATTATTATCTTTTTATTGAATTATTATCTTCTTGTGGAGGTTTTGATAGAACCAGATCTAGAGTTTAGTTTTATGTGGAGCAACTTCTTTTATACAACAGGAGAATGTTTCATGTCAAGATACTATAAAGTTTTATTGTCATTCCATCTTTTAAAACAACTATTGTAGTATATTTATAGATCAATATAAGCCGATCATCTCTAAAACAAAAAACTAAGATAAGATTTGAAAGGATTCTCTATTTGCTTTATTTAATTCTAGATTTGACGATGCAAAGTCTTGTTCAAAATCTAAAGATAACTTTTATGGTTGTACATAATTATATCTGATATTATTAAAATGCAGTGAAAAAAATCAGAAAGCGTTGGTGTAGGAATTTTGTAATGGAGGGCAAATTCAGAAAGAGCACAACTGCTTGGCATCATGCGGAATTGGTGAATATTTATTAGACAAATTTGGAGAGGGCATATTTCTGTGGCATCGAGTGGAATGGGTGAAAATATTTTGGAACAAATTCAGAGAGTGCACACTTTCATAACATCAAACAGAATGGGTGAATTTCTGGTGGGTGTCAATCAATCTGATTAAAATACAGATCTAGGAGCAGATTTTGACCCTATGATGTCATTGTTTCTAGTGGTTTACCAACAGTTGCATGCATCTCATGCCAAGAGCTCACTGTAGCAAACCATTTCATTGGCTAATACCTCACATCAATCAGAATGCTGGTAATATAACAACTTTTCCAGATCCTCGTGTAGTAATGACAAGTAATCCAAAATTTTTAACTATAACAACAAATCGAAATAGTATGTGTAGTTTTAATCAGATTGGGTGTCAAGCAAACTGGGAATAATATTTTGTTTGCATTATGGGAACACATTTTCTAGGTGTTGACCAGAAGTGGATGAAATTTTTGGGGTATTACAGGCAAAGGTTGAGAAAGTACACGTTTGCTTGGTGCTGGTTGAGCTGACTATTTTGGCTCATTACATAAACAAATTCAGAAAGGACACATTTACTTGGTGTATATGTATATAAACTGCTGACACTAATAGCTCATTCCAACAAGTAAGTTAAACAGACTTAAAAACATTGGATCGTTAAACCAGTATTTCCAATCAGTAAGTTTGTATAATGAAAAGCAATGAATGATATCCAATCACCCCCACCCTCCCAACGAAAAAAGAAAGATTATCCAGAGTAAAATTCCTAGAACAAAATCCACAAATACTTGACACAGAAACCTCATTTCTTTTGGTTTTTACTTAACCAACCTACTAATAACACAAATTAACTTGTCACTTCTACTAAATGTTTATATTGCTTGATTCTAGTCCTTGTCACTCTTAGTAACTCTATATTACTTGATTATGTGTCTGCTCTGATGATAGTCCTTAGATGGTAGGACTTAAGAATACTGTATAGGATCTCTACTATATAACCATCATGTATTTAATATATCCTTATGCTTCTCAATTTTTTCAACTTGTCAGAAAAAATAACAACGAAATAAAATCAAATTGAATGAATAAATCAATTTTTGTTTTGATATGTTATTTTTAGAACTTTGTATAAGACTGCCAGATACAATATTAGGAATCAATTGATCTATGTGAATTAGTTGTTATATACATACTTTAATCAGTAATTTTAACCAGAGCATATATTTAGGAGTTTTTGAGCAAAAAAAATGAAATGAAATGGAATGTTACGTAATATTTTTCTATACCAACTGGGCCAATGAAGGCAGGCATACACCATGCAGTGAGTTATGATGGAAATTTTTCATACAATCCGAACATCCAGACCCTATTCCTTGCTGAGAAACCATGCAGAAAAATACTGAGCATGTCATTTTCATACATTTCTAAATTACAAGGTTTTGAACAAGTTCCACTTATCATAACAGCTCTTGTATTACAGATTGAGTCACAGTTATTATTCTTATATAGTGAAGTTAATTTTATTTCAAGGTTTTATCTTTTCAAAATGAAATGAAATGAGGTATAACGTCCTAATTGAATAAAACTAGTTTTTCATGTTAACCCTACTACCTGACCCATTAATGTAATTAAGTCAACAGTCAATCAACAACAATTCTGTTTATCTAAAAGAAAGCACTAACAGTACAAGACGGGGAGATTATTTATTATCCAGATGTCTTTGGTTTCCAGGATCCCTATTCTACTCTAGTGACACATTTAATAATTGGTTATATTCATCATTATTGACAGTTTTACAACAAGTATATAAACTTGGCAGACCACCTTATTGGACACTCTTACAAACTATGATATTCTGTATACTGACAAGCCCAATCCAATTAATTACTTCGTTTATATCCACAACAATAAACTTGTTAGGTTCATAAACATTAATCATGGTAAATCCATGATATTATTTCAAGTCAGTAATTTTATTGGGATTTAATGAACTGCTGTTAACCTACATTACACACCATTCATTCTATATTTCCTTCTGGTTGGCACAGTCAAAACAGAAAAAGGCTCCATGTAAATACTGTATAACACAATCTTATTGGCCAATGTTAAAATCAAAAGATATATCTGTCCTAACATACAATCAGAGGCATCCAGGAATAGATGGTGTGTGGTTCCAATCATTTTGGTAATTGTAATGCCCCTTTTACATTTCAGAAAATAGTTATAATGTGGATATGTATCAAATAATTTAGTATTATTGTTCATGTATATTGGATAAAGATTTATGGTTTAAAACGTTTGACTTGCATTCCTGAATGCTGATTATTGCCAATGAGTCTATTGGGGCTATAAAATATCTGTAATATGGTGGGGGGGGGGGTATTTTACATTTCTTATCTACTACCTGCCAGCAGAATTTGTTTTTATGTATCTTAATAAAGATGAAAGCAGTATAAGTTGATGAGGTATATAAAATAAGCTTCATGTATTATCAAGGTTCAGTCCTCAATAATGATGGTGTAATTAACATGCTTTAGGCGTGTGATATCTACTATAAAATTAACAAGATGATCAAGTGTATAATAAGATACAAGTTTGTTATAGCTTTTATGTTGGTTGGTTAAGAGATGGGTTTGTTGTTTCCAGTAGTTATTGATAATAAAAATAATTCTTCATTTATCCATGAAATTGATAATTAACGGCTTCTCCATTCATACTCTAACACAATAATAGCTCAAATTGTCCAATATTCAATTCAAACTTCTCAGTGGTTTGTTGATTTTGCTAGCACTAAAAAGATGTAATGCTAAAATATACCAATCTTTTCTTTAGAGTGCCAATAACCATAATAAATAAATACAAATAATAATGCTTTGGGGGAAATTAGAAAAGTAAAAGCAAACTGAAAACATCTTTTAACATATTTGCCGTGTAGAACATCCACTTTATGACATTAAATTCATGGATATGTTCTTTTTGTGGTTTCCAAGTTTCCACCACATTTTTAATTACAAAGTAAATGTAGGCCATATTTAAAAGACAACTTAAATTAGCATTGAGTTCATAAAAGTCTGTGAACAGTCATCAGCAATTGGATGAATTGAGTTGTAATATGATTGGATTTGCAGCTTTGTTGATAAAGAATCTATGATAATTTTAACATTATTTTAGAATGAGGGTATTTTCACATTATTAGAAACACCTCATTTCAATCAGATTTTTAGTCTTGATCTGTTTTTGAATATTGTCATTTCCTCTCACTTGGACAAATATACTATTCAAAAAAAGTAGGGGATATTTGATTTTGGGGGCATAATACTAAAATATGCAAATGACTACGAAAAAAGTCACTATAGAACCTAACAGAATAACATTTCCAGTTACATGTGACGCCCAAACGCACCAATAGCTACCGCATGGAATGCAGGTGATCCTTGGGATCATCATGGGGGTCCAAGATTTGCACGACTCTGACTTTGAATGTTACAGTCATTGTGGCATTGAATTCCAGGGTGGAAACATCAGTTTAATTGTTTTAGTGACCAGAAATTTTGATATGCGTCGGCTTACCAAAAATGAAAGGTTACATGTAGGTGCCCTTGGCATGCTACAGATCGGCACAACACAGGCGGTTGTGGCGCGGACGATCAATGTTTCTCAGTCTGTCATAAGCAGGCTATGGTCCAGATACCGTGATACACAATCTGTACAGGACAGACCATGCTCAGGTCGACCAAGGGCGACAACTCAAGCCCAGGATCGATTTATCCGTACCTTGGCCTAGAGAAATTGTGTCATCACAGCAAATCAGATCAGCGCTCGTCTTCAAACAGACACTGGTGTGAGAGTGAGTGGCCGGACGATTCGGAATCGACTGCATAGGGGTCACCTTCGCGCCCGACGTCCTCGTGATCTCTTGTTTCAGAGATCATCACATTCAGGCAAGACGTCGTTGGTGTAGGGATCGTCAACACTGGGATAATCGACGCTGGAGCAATGTGATGTTGATTTTTTGGACAGACGTAGGAGGGTGTGGCGTCGTCGAAACGAGCGCTTCCAAGCTGTTAACGTCATCAGACATGATTGATTTGGGGGTGGTTCTGTTATGGTGTGGGGAGGCATCACTGTTGCTGGAAGAACGGATTTACATGTTGTTGCAGGGCGTGTTACAGGCCAGTACTACCGGGACAACATCTTGGCAGTCCATGTTGTGTCGTTCGCACTACGTCATGGCCGCCGTTTCATCTTCCAGGATTACAACGAAAGATGTCACAGGGCCAGGATCGTTACAGGTTGCCTCCAACAACAAAACATCACCACATTACCTTGGCCAGCACTGAGTCCCGACCTCTCCCCCATCAAGTATGTCTGGGACATGCTTGGACAGAGGTTACGTCAACGTCAACAACGTCGTGTCAATGTTCAAGAACTTGCCGCTGCGTTGCAACAGGAATGGGACAATCTGGACCAAAATGACCTAGGAGTATGCCACGTCGGATCAAAGCTTGTTTGGCAAACAGAGGAGGATTTACCCGTTACTGACTTTGTTGTGATGCTGTGGTAACTTTGTTGTTTGACCCCGGGTATCATTTTACCCTTATAATGGTCAGTCTGTGCCTTACTTAGTCCAACGATCATTTGGAATAAATCGATGAATGTGAACTTCATTTCATTTTGTCATTTGTTTCTTCGTCAGTTTCATTAGGTGACTTTAATAACATTTAAAAATCAAATATCCCCTACTTTTTTTGAATAGTATACATCACTTTATGTTTTCTTAAGTTTATTTTATTATAATATTTAACAATTATCAGATGATCCCTAGATTTATCAACCTACATTTCATATCATATGCTCACACTACCCAGACTTTATGGACTACTGTGAACCTGTTTGATTGTGTGAGAGTCTATTGGTTTATCTTGACTTTTGGAACACAATCCATCTGTATGCATTAAGTCCTAAATGTTAAGTATGGGTTACTTTTACTGGCACATTATCGTTTTGTTAATCCCTCTTTACTCCAATATGTTAAACTGTGTAGATATGGCTAATCTGTCTGGAATACTTCTAGACTTTAAGCAGATTACTATTCGTTCAAAACTAAATACCCTTGTATGTTAACATAACAATATTCATGATCAGAAAAAAATATATAGAAATTTATACACAGGATTTAGCTATCACATATAAGAAATTTCCTCCACAAAATTGGTTATCATTAATAATTTCTATTTTCATAAATCTTTAGCTAAAACAGAACAATATATCTCAGGATACATATAGAGTTGGGGGGGGGGGGGTCCTAACATGCAAGTGAATTATTGAAATAAAATTGAACCATGTGTTAGTCCTGAAATGACCTATTTTTTGTTGAGTGGTGGTTAAACCTCATTTCCCTATTTCTACCATATACAAAGTAATTTCAAAGAACTATTTCCTTTTTTACATTATACTGTTTAGTCAGGAGGTTAAACCTCATTGGTTTATTTACATTTCTCCCATATAAAAAGTAATTTCAAAGAATTATCTATTTGCCAATCCATGAAATTGCCAGAAATAACATAACATGCATTTTTTTTATAATATTGTGCACAGAGTGTGTTTACAAAGGGATATTTTTCACACTATCATTTTCTAATAACAATATTGCTTTATCCAACTAGCTAAATGTACTTTTTGCTTAGGAAAAAGTAACAGAATCTCATTTCAAATTGGACACTAATTCAATTGAAAGCTGATAACAGTAACAGAAGAATTGAACACTGATGTTATACACTTTTAGTCTGTTTTTCTGGATCGAATTGATGATAAATGAGGTGAATTTCAAGTAAAGCAGTAACATGTAATTTTTATCTTTTCTGGGAGCGATTTTGTATGAAAACAAATCCATGACAACATTATCTGATTCCACATTTAATCCCACTACTTAAAAATAAATGAACTAAAGCAATCTTTTATTTAATTAGTTAGAATTGAGAAATACAAAATAAAGCAATAATTAAATTCGCCTCGTTTTACAAACAAAAATATATAGAACAAAACAATTTAAAGCTATGAAGGAACTTCCCAAACACCTTTTTTCTGAAACTACTAATCTTCAGCTTGTGGACATTTCAAATAATACAAGTATAGGAAGATGAACTTTAAAACCAAAGAAAAATATACATGAACAAATATACATAAACAATTTATATTTGACATGGTTATTTTGTTTTTTATTTTCAACATTCTTTGATGCCATCTCCAAACATTTTGCAAACTTTGTAATGTTTTCAGTATTGCATTCAACCATTTCCTATTGGTCAATTTTTTACCATCAATACCCTTGATGGATATTTACTTTTAATACAGCGCTGCCAACATATATTATGAAGCCTGGAAAAGGAGTCACATTACCTGAGCACCGGGGTGATTGGTATCTCTGCAATAGCCTATAATAAATTTGCTTCTGAAAGAAATACGTAATTAACTAATATTCCATTATGAGATGTAAGTCCAGGAGAACTTGCCCTGGTTTTGTTTTCCTATAAAGATTATATATAAAATCTTGGAGGTAATTAAGCGCATTAAGAAAACCAACATACAATTTCAACAGTAAATTGGGCCGCAGAAATCTACCATAATTTCTTCGTAAAGACCTAGTCTATATAATTGGACTTTCACAGCACACACTATCTGGTTAATCACAGCAGTCACACGCCAAATTATGGGGGAGCTGAAAATTATGAGATCAATTTTGTGTACAGTTCTCTGGATCTGAAGTATTCCAAATATTCAAAATAACTATACCAGTTGATTTTGATATCACTGTAGTTGTCAAAGTTGGCCATTTCTAGACAGAATCCAATAATAATTATCATTATGACGTGTTTTCAAGATTTACCAGACCATTAAGCTTTTAACACAAGTTGCCTCGAGTTGGCTAATCAGTTGATATACATGTATGTACATATGTTATGGATTAATCTCTAGAGATCATCTCCATCAGGCGTCACCTAATAAATCATTCAATAATGCTTAAATGAATGTAGTAGTTCTGAGCTGACAAGAATGACACTTTTTCCTGTAATACTTAAGTTTTATTTTGATTTTTTTAATGTTTGGCTCAATGTTAAAAATGTGCAGGGAAAACCTTCAAAATTTCAGTGATATGACATCTTTAGATAATTTAAGTTACATTTGTTATAAGAAACTGATGATCCTATGCAGTATGTAAAACAAGGTTCATGAGTGTATGCTTAGAACTTTGGATATCCAACAACTTGCTTGTTTCATCATTATTAAGGGATATATTGTTCTTTTTGGTAAACTTAAAGGCAATTATTTGGTTTAATATTAGTATAATTATTTCTACACTTTAGCAGATAAACAATACAATTTATTGACACTCTTATTGGGAGATGACCAATAATCTGCTGGTGAATAGATATTGCTTTTCAAATCTATTTATAAAGATGTGGCATAAAAATATGACAAGTGCAAGCAGAAACAGACAAATGGAAGTCCTGCTGGCATCTATTTACGAAAATATGGAAACAAGGATCTGAGAATAGCTTGAATCAATCTCAATATAATATCAATATGTTCTAAATACACATCTATTGTTCATCTTGACATATCAATGAGCAATTTCAAACTAATCACTCAAAATGCAGTGAGACTTATCACCATCATCCAGATGTGTCAATATCAATTATATTCCATTAAATGCCCTTTGGGCATCTCCGATTTATATTGCATATTTCTCATTGATCTAAATAAATATTTATGCTAATTGCTAAATCAACATTCAAAGTCTAAAAAATAGCACAATTCATGCACTTGCAACACTGTGTCAACATCCGCCTGAGCGAGCTAGTTGTCTTTTTTGATCTAGACCATGACTAGTGGTACACCACTCATACAATATCTTATACTTTGGTTTGTCTTACTTACCTTTACTTTGCGATTTTGTTGGATCATAGATTCAATTCATTTTTTTGTTATTGCTACCGGTACGCTGTGCCGGTCCATATATTTTTTCGTGGCTCAGTTTCACACCCGTTTATCGCTTTATTCTATGATGGATTTAGTAAATCTTCAAGCGATGATTTTGAGAGGTTTTCTATAAGTATAAACCCTTAAGACCCGGACATTCTCATCCTTGATGAAGGTAATAATGTACCTCTTGTATTATTAGGATATGATCGGTAGAAGCCAACATTAAATCATAAAGATCTCAATCGTATGTTTACACTAGTAACGAGGCGGCTAAGCGGTCAAGTTAAAAATCGTATTTTGAAAAAGAAAGGTAAAGTGCCTTCTAAACCTTGTGACTAAAACAAGATTTGTAAATGTCCCAATCAGGTAGATAAATTCAACCGGGTGGTTTTGCCATTACGGATACTGTGAATTCTTTTGTTGATAATTATCTTTTAACGATTTTATTTACAGAAAATATTGCTACAAATAATGTCATAGATGAGAAATAAAATGAGGTTTAACTTCCTACTGTTCTTCTGTGACTGGGCTCATGAAGACGGGGTCATTAGTGAGCACAAGACTCATCATATTGGTCACACCAATCAATCTGTGGAAGCATTATATGAGAAGGATTATATAAATATATATATATATATAGCCAGAGAGTTCAAGGTATACCCTCCCTTTAAACCCTCCCAGTGCTATATAAGGTTGCCAACAAACTTTAAAGAGACTACTAGTGCCATGTCTTACCTCTTATAGTCAGACGGATGTTGACACAGTTCTGTACTAGGGCTGTGTCAATATATCGATACACCGATATGTATCGATACGTTCCAGCGATATTTATATCGATATGTAATATGGCCGTATCGTCGAAAAAATTCTTCAGTTCAGTAAGACCATGAATTGAAACCCACGTGGCGAAAGAAAACGATCTCGGCATGATGGTTTGTCAATCGAACGTCTTCAACTCCCCGTATGAATTCCATGTACCGCTAAATATTATAATAACTGGATCATACATTGATGGATTCACTGACCAGTTGTTAGGTAAATTTAAATCTTCATTGAATATAATCCCCTGATAGAACACCGAATACACCGAGAAACAATCATTTTATAATATATTTTCCCGATGGCATCTCCAATGCTGAATTCCAATGACACGTGACATCGGTTGCAAATTAGGTCAATAAACCAGTTCTAAATAGCGCTTACCATGACTTTTTTTTATTTTATACACATTCTGACTAAAGTTTAATTTAATAAATATTGTCGTTTTTATTGAAGGCTATATCATAATCGTACGGAATTTTTATTTTAAAGCAATTTCAAGTATGGTTGTCACGTGACAATTGTGTCGCGTGTCTATCATCATTGGCGAATGAATAAAAAAACTTTTGCAAGTTACGTTATAGATTTAATGCTACAAATTGTGTTGTGAAGAAATGCCATGATGCCGTATCAGCTTATTTTGGCTACGGTATTTTCTGACAGCAGTAGAAAAATGCTAATATTTTAGATCATCGACTTATGAAAAATGAAACGCGAATGTTTCATCGAATAAACGAAGACGGTAATTTTTATTGATTATTCTGGAATATTACTGACGTAATTTCAACATGGTAATTGGTATGTGAATTAAATATGGACAATATTCAAAAGGTGTACCTGTTGTTATTTTTGTGGTAATCACGTACATTAAAATACGACATTCTCCATAAAAAAATGATCAAGAATTGTTTTTGTTGAAGTCTAGTTTTAAAGGGACAATAACATACTTACTGGCTTGGCAGCTCTAGAAAATAAATAATAGTCTTATTCTAAGTACTAGATGTTTATTTGCCATACCTGTTGTGTAAATTATCCGTTACATCATATTTTACTTGTTCAGAGGGTTCGGAAATATTTTAAAATCAAAGTCACATTTCAAAAGGTTTACGTTAACCTTTTCAAATCATGTAGTTGAATTTTTCCAATTCTTTAAATTAAGTGTGTTAAGATGAAATTTGTATCATCAATTAATTTGAATATTATAAAATAATACAATTTGTTGGCCAGAATAAAGATTGGGACATATTATTCAATTACAATAAGAGTGTTATTGGGGCTTTAAAGGGAATGGACGCATATAATTAACCCATTTCCTACGGGACCTCAATTGCCGTTTCGTTTTAAAATGGATTTAGAAGCCTGATGGCCCAATGCTTACCCATCACAAACAAACGTCTTGAAACAGAATGTAGTTTGGGATTATTTTTGGCATAATTTATGACGTCACCATATCGCGATACGTATCGCATATCGGTTTGCCGTATCGCCAATACGTATCGTATCGAAAATGAACTGTATCGACACAGCCCTATTCTGTACATGCCATTATGTTATTTTTGGACATTGAATGTTGAGTTAGACTACATATTTATTTAGATCAGTTAGAAATATGCAATATTCACATAATCCTTCTCATCTTTCGGACGCTTGGGTGAGAGGGAGATTTTTTAACATCTAGCGAGATATTCAAATGTTTGTAACATTAGATTTTATGTCAAATTTAATACTTTTTAATTCACAAGAGATGTATATAGTTTTATTAGAAAAATAATCAATTTAAAGGGACCCTCCCGATAAGAACAGAGTCTCAAAAATTAAAGTCCGAGTATTTATGAAATTTATGGGCCAAAATATAGAGGCGTGGTGTATTTACCTTGTCGCAAAATTTCAGCTCAAAATATTGAGTCGTTTGGACGTGAACGTCAACACTGCTTATCCGGACACGTAACCCTTTTAAGATTTTGGGTCAATTTTTTCATTGGGTGACCTGATAATCGATTCCCGTTTCTTGACAGGTCTATACAGTGAATGACCCATGTACTGTACTTGATAACAAAGGGTAAATTCCACCTACATATAATTTTTATAGAAAAAAGTCTGGTTTTATCCAGATACTGTATAATACAACGGTCTCCATTTCCAGGTGAAGCCTGTCAGGTTTAAGTTATTTACAAGCGTATCACAAATATCATGTTAGTTGGTCGGCCTTAGGTAATGGGTTTTAAGGGATTTTAACACAAAATTAAGCAGTTCTATTCCCCAAAAAGTTACCGGGATTGGCCCTTTAAGGCAAACTGTGATATTGATGGATAATTAAGGACAATGCACTGTCATAGAGTTCCAGTATTATGATCAATTTTTCCCTCTCTACATGTTTTAGTTAAAGGAGCATTATGCATAAGATTTAGATAAAGAGCTGGTCATTCTTGCTATAAAATTTCTAGAATAGATTATTCAAAATGAATAAATTGAAAATTACTTTATTTTCAGCAATCTTATCAATGGTTGTAGTTTAAACAAAATGTGTGCATTCTTTGTAACTACCGTACTGGTCATTCGAGTCTTAGCATCGCTTCTCAATTTTTAAAATTAAATCATTTAAAGAAGGCTGAACAATTCTAAATACTTAAAATCTACTTGATTGTGGGGTTTGACTAGGAAAAGCATATTTTAAGAATATATCATGTAAAATTAAGTAAAAAGTAAATGGCACAATACAAGTTATCCAAGATTGGATTAAACTTTCAAGCCAAACGGTTATTAAATTGACAAGTTAAGACAACAAATATTTAAGGACGCATAATTTTTTGCTACAGCTATGAAGTGATAATTCAATCATAAATGGATATTACTCTTGATTCTTCAATAATGAAAGCAGCTTGTTTTTGTTTTTGCATATACATAAGTTTTCTAATAATAGCCAAAACAGTTTTCAACAGACCAGATCTTTCTAAAATTCATAACCCTGCACACATTTACAGAAATCCATGCAAACTCCACTGTTGACATGTTAAAAATTAAAACTAAAATTATTAAACAATCTATCATAGGCGTACATGCTCGATGACAGTTACAGGGGCAGAACCTGAAGTGCCCCCAACACATTTGGTGTTACTGACTGTTCTGCAAGTCTTCTGTGAGAGCGGAGGATCAAAGCTTTGGTTGTAGGGGCCACGCAAGGAAATTTTGGAAAATTTTATGGCCGCAAACCCGAGAAACGCCACTGAAAGCAGAGTGGCTCCAGACAAAATATTTCAATCCATAGTCAATGCAGTACAAATTTGTGGCATTCAATTAAAATGTGTTTTTATTAGATTTCGAACACTTTATTTTGCCAACTAGATGAAATAAAAAATTCTTTCATTTTAGCTGCCTGCCTGAAAAATTAGATAGCCAAACTTTAGTAACGATGATGGAGACTAGGCCTTAAATAGAAAAGCTGATATCTCGGTTTAGAGGGGGAATAATTTGGCTGAAATTTTCAGGATATTCTATTTACTTCTTTATTTTTTTAACTATATATAGTATTATAGCGAGAACTGTCAACTCTATATCTAATCTCCCATAATACCCCTTTAAGTACAGTATACCAAAGGTCACAACTTGTAGTTTTTATATTAAAGCTTGTATTGTTAATGGAGAAAGTATGTTTCATATTTCACTTCCTCTATCAAGCTAACTCTTATCAATTTGATGTGAGGTTAAAAATTGTTTTATAATACTTTCCATGTTCTTCTGTCTGCTTTCCTATTAATACATCAATTATTGTCCACATACTCTAATTATTCTGTCATATTATTCTATCATTCTAGATAGCGTTGTCATTATGACTTACTGAACATATCCCAACACTTGTGTTACATGCTTCTGGTAGGCAATATAACTCTGCAAGTTCAAAACAATTCTCTCATCTTCTTTTGACAGTCACCCATAATGATAGCCCAGGGGCGTGGTGAGAATGAGTTCATGAGTAGCCATACTCATGCGCCAAAAAGTTTTTGCGCCAAAATCACAATCAAATTACTCAAAAAATGAAAAACATTTGTAAGTGGAAAAATTGTTTCATCTGACCCAATTAAAAAAATTTT
Organism: Patella depressa; assembly: GCA_948474765.1. NCBI lineage: Eukaryota > Metazoa > Mollusca > Gastropoda > Patellidae > Patella > Patella depressa. Next base: position 57,422,501 of record OX419719.1, read on the forward strand.
GAAAGAGTCAAGTTGGAAAATTTAATCATATTTTATTACCGTATTTCTTGTCTCGGATTGCTGGAGATTGCGTTTCTGGGCTTCTAATTTTCGAAATTTTCCCGGGGGAGGGCCCTCCGGACCCCCCGCCGCGGGCTCGCGCCTTCGGCGCTCGCGGTGGCCGGCTTTGCCGGCCTCAGCTCCGCGGTCAGTAAAAGGGTTTTTGGGCCAAAATCTTTTTTGTTACTCATAATTTCTTCTCAATAATTGCCCTCACCACGCCCCTGTGATAGCCAAACAATCACAGCAATGTTAAGAAAAAAGCCTAAAATCATAGTGATATATCCATGGGGTCATCAGGTCTTTGATATTCTAAAAGAAATATATCTGAACCACAACAACTTGATGCTCATAGCCTATATATCAGTGATTGGTAATTTCTTTTATTATACAATAGGTTAAAAATGCCTATTTTTAAAGCCTTTTCTTTTCTTAATGAATTTTAATTCTCCTTATAAATGTCATTTCAAGCAATCTGTAATGATGAGTTCACAGTAAAATATGCAACATATAGGCCTATTAATAAATATCAGCCATATCTTAATTATAAATAAATTACACATCAACCTACCATAATATATTGTTAATACCACCCTATAATGCTTTCTCCTATAGCTCTTTACAACAGCTGCAAAAATCTACTTACATGTAACACTGAACCAATAACGGAATGGACAGAAGTTAAATGTGTTGTAATAATGAAGTTAATAACAATTATTTCTATATAATTAATAGAGAACTTTCCACGAAAAGAATACTCTTCGTTGAATTCTCTAACATATATTTCCAATTTCCTACTATAACCTCACAAATTGACATTTCCATTTCGTGTGCTACTCCAATTCTGATCCCATTAGTCAAAACATAAAAAAAAAATTCCCATCCTTTGCTTCGGGTGAAATAAATGTGAACATGTGACGTATGAGCCAAAAAGATGATTGAAACACAATTACAAAACGTAAGTGGGAGCCAAAAATGAAGATGATTGAAACACAATTCAAGATGATTGATACACAACCCAAAATGATTGCAACACAAAGTGGGAGCCAGATGATACAAACATTAGAATTACCCAAATAGAATCAAAGTTATTTGTGACAGTGTCTTCAACAATCAAATTGTGAAATTGCACATTCTACCTTAATTAGAAGTTAAGTTATGCCCCAAAAAGTGTGGGAGAGAGACAGACAAACAATGGAACCAAGAAATGGTAGTCAAAAATTATTGAAACAGGCTAAATTACATACTGGAAAACAACTGAAAACACTGGAAAACAACCGGAAAACTATCAAAAAACACAATGGTGTTTTCCAGTGTTTTTCGGTTGTTTTCCGGTATGAAGTATTGCAGATTCAAACACAACTGAATACCCCAGAGAAAATGATACTGAAATTTCAGTGAGATTTCACTGAAATCTCACTGAAATTCAGTGAAATTTGAAAATTTTGCCCAATCTCACTGAAATGACCAAATTTCACTGAAATCTCACCAACATTTCACTGAAATAAAAATATATTTTGGTCTATTACTGAAATTTCACTGAAATAAACAAAGATTTTGATCTACTGAAATTTCATTGAAATAAAATATATTTTGGTCTACTGAAATTTCACTGAAATATTTATATTGCAAATTTCATTGAAATTACAAAAAATAAAAATGTTATTTTTTCATTGCAAATAGGCTATTTTAATAACTCATTAACTGCATAGCCTATAAAAGATTTGTAATTTCTGAAAGAGAGCACTTTGAAATTATGGCCTATTATGTCAGAAGACGAAATGTTTATGATTTCCATTATTAATCATGTTATTTTCTGAAGTAGACAATTTCATTGACGTTTATTTTATTCGTCCATCATTTATTTTATTCGTCCATCATTTATTTTATTCGTCCATCATCGTACGGAATCCATGAACAGAACACGTGCTAAGTATAAATAATAACTTTAGTATGTTTAAAATGATATGTCTTAACTTCATTACATACGTCTGAACTTGTGACTCAACATCAATTTTTTTTCAAATATGTTCCAATAATCATTGTATTGTGATAGAATGGCTATTTTCTCATCGTAACACGCGTTTCAATAGCCATATTTGGAAACTAGGTCATTGACATTGATTACGGCACCCGTAAAATTCATGTACACAGTGCATTACATATTTTACGATCTACTAATATAATCTTGTCTAGAAATCAACTTATTTTATTGTGGATCGTGAGAATAATTTTAACCCATCACAAATTTAAGTTTGGAAGTCAATCAGTCATTGTCGGTTAGCGTATACCGTATACAACAATGACAGATTCCATGAGTGTTGGACACAGACGTCATTGGTGTCAAGTTACAGGGTTTTTAAAAATTTTGGATTGGAAAAACAAATGAAGAAATTTTTAATACTATAATGGTTGTAAATATATTAAACTCTCACGCAAATGCAGAAGGACCTTACGTGCATGTTTCATCGCTAAACTGATAAATTGGTGCTGCTATGTTATATAATTAACAGGCAACTTAGGGTATGTATTTTTCACCATTTTTCGTAAGGGTTCCGTAATTTTAATCAACCAAATTCTTGCAAAAAAAGGCGCGCGAGTTTGGAATAATATACTTGAGTTTGTACACGGTATTTTCTGGATTATATGACCCCAAAACACCTATCACGTAATGGTTTGTTGGATATGTTTCGAAGTAGTTACTGATAAAAATGGATAGGTCTATACTGATATCGTATTTGCAAAGCAGACATGGTGAGTAAAGTTCAGTTGTTTAAATTCTAGTACTGTAGTAGATCGACCTTCAAATTGGTGGTCAGTAATTTTCGTCATTCAAATTATGTGTGACCTGGCTATGTTTAGCTTTTAGAAAAATAAAGTAAAACCGTTCTGTCTAGGATACGGATCCACTAATTATAAATCGAAAGATATTTTAAGAGTAAATTATCACTTAAATCAGTGTTATAAATGCACATTTATCCCTGGTTTCCAAAAAGTTTTTTTTTTGCCTATATGCTTTGTATTTGACAGGATAATTTTGAAACTTATGAATTCTCTAATAGCACATTGCATGGCACATGCCTATCTTTATTTAATATTATTTTGATCGTGTAATTTCAGGCCATATATTTTTATTATGGAAGAAGAAAAGGGCGACACTAGAAGAAAAAGAAAATCAGAAGATGGAATACAGAGATTTGAGGGATAATCAATAATATATAGTAATATTGTAATGGTTTGAAGTTTCTTTTCATAATGCATGTTAATAAAAACTTTGAAATACATGTAGTAAAGAGATATCATTAAGATATGTGAGATTTCAGTAAAATCTCACTGAAATTTCAATGAGGGATTTAGTCAAAATATTATTGAAATTTCAGTGAGATTTCACTGAAATTTCAGTGAAAGATTTGGTCAAAATATTATTGAAATTTCAGTGAGATTTTATTGAAATTTCAGTGAGATTTTACCGAAATTTCAGTGAGATTTTACCGAAATTCCAGTGAGATTTTACCGAAATTCCAGTGAGATTTTACTGAAATTTCAGTAAGAAATTTGGTCAAAATTTTATTGAAATTTCACTGAAATTTCATTGAAATCTCACTGAAATTTCATTGAAATCTCACTGAAATTTCATTGAAATCGCATTGAAATTTCACTGAAATTTCACTGAAATTTCAATAATATTTTGACCAAATCTTTCACTGAAATTTCAGTGAGATTTCACTGAAATCTCACTGAAATTTCAGTGTTTATTTTCACAGGGGTAAGAGTCGGAAAAAGATGATTCAATCACAACCAATAAGTGGGAGCCAAAAAGATTATCCAAACACGAAGTGAGAGCCAAAATGATGATTCAAACATAACCTAAGTGGGAGCCAAAAAGATGATTCAAAAGTGTGACTCAAAAATGATTTTAAACACATCCGAAGTCGGAACACAGCTGAAAATGAATAATTGAGGTAATTTTCCTCCTGGTAAAATAGCAATTTGGCATTAGTAATAGTACAAGTCTCAAGACAATCAACCAATAGAAGCAAAGTCATTTAAAAATAAGGAAATTACTTTTTGTTCTCAGACAATCCAAATTTAGACAAAACACATGACGTACAATGGCTTGTAACCTACAATTAAAATAATGAAGTCCTGATAAAATGGTTACAACTTGAAGATGCATTATGTAAGATTTTGATACAGAGCTGGTTGTTCTTACTATAATATACTGAGCTCCATTGAAAACGCATCAATTAGTTTTTCATATAACAAAATGATCCTGTAGATATATCTTATTTATTTTGCTTCTTATTGTGAACAATATTCAAATGGGGACACATCCACATCATTAACAACACATTTGTACACTTATGGATGCTTAATCTGTAATCAGCGGTACAAAGTCAGAGGGGTCAAAACCAAAAGTATGACAAAGATGGTTTAACTGTGCTGTACAGCGTGTGTAAGAGCCAGTGGAGGACACACGTACTACTGACAATTAACCATCTTAGCACTTTTGGTTTTGACCTCTCTGACTTTGTACCGTTGATTACAGATTAAACATCCATAAGTGTACAAATGTGTTGTTATTGATGTGTTCCCATTTGAATATTGTTCACAATAAGAAGCAAAATAAATAAGATATATGTTTACAGGATCATTTTGTTATACAAAAAAATAAGTGATGCATTTTCAATATAGTCTAAAATCAATAATGATAAATGAATACTTTTCAAAATTTCATCAAATTACTTAATTTTGAATGAAGTTATGAATGTTTGAAGTTTTTTCACAAGAAATTGTGTTAATATTATAATACTGGTAACCATTGGCGAGTACCATATATATAGCAACAAGAATAGATAAAATTTTGATCTTCCAATTTAACAATAATTTGCAGACACTGTCTAATCCAGTCAATGGTTCAGTCTATAGAACATTGTGGGCTTCGCATATGATGAATAAATGTTTAAATAAAATTGATATAAAAATTGAAGCCAGAAAAATGACCTGCAGTAGGCAGCTTTAGCTCTTACATTATACACTATTCAGGTAGAAAAAATTAGAGTTTTAGATATTTTATTACTTCAAAATAAAGACAAAAGTCAAAGCATAACATTCATATGGAAGAAAAAAACCCACTAAAGTTGACTTGAGTGCCTGTTTGATGTAGGCTGGTGGTTCCTGAAAGTGAAATTTCATGAGATCACGCATACTAAAAATGCCTTGAATAGGATAGGAAGTGGTGTTCAAACAAATATTGCTATATTCAAATTAAATAACAATTCAAATATTTTTTAGTTGAATCAAATATCTGAAAAAGCATTTGAATAATGACTTTGGATATTAAAAAAAGTAATATCATTATTTGATGTGACCATTAATAGGAAGGAACTCTAATTAATCATGAAAGGATATAAAGTAAAACAATTAGTCACACTGCACTGACCATCAAGAATAATTATCTTCCTACAGGGGTCATCATGTAATGTCAGTGGAGGTAACTGGATGAGCCCCATGTGATGTATAAAGCCCTACGATTGGTGGATGTGTTAAAAGCACTGTGTCTATCTGATACAAATAATGGTTGGTTAAAACCCAATAAAAAAGGCTGTCAATCAAACTGCTGACTATAGTAATACTGTGTGTTGTTATCTTGAAGACTCTGTATGAAGCACCAATATCTATAACCAGTATTTTATTACAGTAAGGGATGTACAATGCTTTTCCATTTTTACAAATTTAAGAAAAATTTTAAAAGATACTGTACGTAAGTATTGTTTTCTTTCTTTTCCAATTTGTTGTCATATTTTTTTATACTGCGAGAGACAAGATATTTGTGGGGTGTTGTGAGTGGTTCAAGAGGCATTTGATCTTTGATCAAGACAATTAATAGAATTAATTTCAAATAACATTATTTATATCAAATTTATTGAAAATCCACTGACTGCCATTGTTCATGAGCGCCTGTGAATTTGTGAAAACCTCTACAAGCTATATATATTATAATCAAGAATCATTACTTTTTTACCATCCAAGGATCTCTGAAGTGCTAATGCCTGTCTAATGATTCTGCACTGACATTTGGTCAAAAAGCAAAACCATATCAAACACAACAGAAGACAAGCACAAAACCTAAAAAACTGCACAAGACTTAAATTTAAAACCAATCACCCATATAATAGGTATTACTATAAAACAAAGTAAAATGTCTTTTGGTAGAAAGATCCACAAAATAGATAAACTCAATTCATTATATCATCTAGCTACTTCACATGTTACAGAAAAAAAAATGCAACATAAAATGGACAATTACAAATCATTTTTGAGGATATTTAAATATTTAGTTGTAGTTAACTAATGATGTGAACCAAAATAAAAAGACATTTTGCATAAATATTTATTTTTTTCTGAGCTTGTCAATTACAGTAAAAAAAATTCTGATTTAGACAAAAAATATTTTGATCAAAAGACTGACATAATATAAGTTAATGAGCTTATCTAGAAAACTAGGAGTTACTAAAGCACTATTATTAGTACCATTTTGAAAGTTCAGTTGCCTACCTACATGTACAGTCAATAAATAATTACAGAAAAAAGTCAATAAAGTAAACAATGTTTTTTTGAGCCCATGCCAGGTGAGACATGGTAAGTATTTGTGTTATTGGTATCAATTATTAATTGAGCATTGTTATCAGGTAATTATCCTTGTTGAATCCTCAGCTTAACTTTATCAACAACATTTAATATTTAATAACTCTATCAACAGACAAAGCAAGATATGCTAATCCCCATGGCAGTTTTACTTTTTATAAAGGACAATCACATTTAATATTTACAGCTAAGGGTTCTGATATATAACCATGGGGAATAATCTTAAGAACTTGCACCAGGCATAAATTTAAAGATGGTTTTGTGGGAAAAGAATTCAAAACTAATCCTAAGATTGTAATTTTAAATACTTGTCTGGTCACTTCAATCCCATAGGGAGAGAGAAATACGGCTATTCTAAGTTGATTAAAAAGTGATTTGCTGAAATTCAAGCAGTAATATCTGCCTATTATATTTTATTATATTCTATACAGAAATTATGAGTAATTTGACGTTAGTTGTTCTTGACACTGGTTAATAATGACCATTAGGACCCCTGCTTTTATCCACAGACTGGAAATGGAAATGACAAGTTCAAGGAAGCACAGCATTGTTCAGTCTTCATATCATTATTATTATAATGTACATGTACACTGTATGTATAATTGGCAGAAATTATTCTAAATGTCTATCAAGTTCAAGGAAGCATAGCATTGCTTGATCAGACTTCAATTAATTATTATAATATCATGATAAAGTCTCCTCAAAATATATCAAGAACACAGATAAGTATAGTGGTACCAGTTCAGCTACTCTCTTAAGTGTCCGCAACCTTAGCCAGAATAGTTTTAATTTATCAGAAATTCACTTAAGAGGATAAATGTACTGCATCACTTTTTAATGTTATATAATCTATTAATATTACCATTATTGCACATTTTAAGAATATTATAGTAGATATCAATTTCTACAAAAATGCAATTTCTCAATTAACCCATTTATGTCATCAGAAATTCAAATCCCAGATGTCAAAATAAACATTCAATAGAGATTCCAACCAATTTTTTTCTTATCATTTTTTTTCAATAATATATTGTAAAATTTCGCAATATGATTTTACAGCTTCAAGAAATATACAATAAATAGTTAACAGAGAACAACTTGATTTTAACCGAATCATTGGCATTTTCAAATTATTTGCTACCATTCATGGCACGATCCACCACTTGAGATTTCAGCCATTTTAACACATTATGAACATTTGATGGCATTTCCAAATTATGCCTCAAGACATTGGCTGATGAACATATAGCAATTAAATCCTATTTGTTCAAGGCATTATATATGTTATTAACATTAACAAGATCGAAAGTTTAATTGCATTGCATTAATAATTTTTAACTACCTTAATAAATACAATTAATTAGGCCAATATTCCTCAAAGAACAGCCAATGCATTTATGCCACTGTATATCTATCTGCTGGGTAATTGAATATATCTAAAATTCCATTGTTATAAATTCAATAGTGGGTAACCACGATTTGAATTTCAGATGCAACAAACTGATTAACCATTTCTGCCATTAGTCAATTTTAACTAGGGCATGGACACGATATGAAATATTTTCTGTTTACCATGTGCAGCCATGTGCTGTCTCTGATCTTGTCAGATTAATCCAATTGGTAGTAGGGAACAAAATAACTGTCGAAAATTGGTAAGGTGTATAACATGTGGAACAGTTTGCTAATCAAATCAAATTTTATACTGTGGATGGTATTTTCGATACCAATCATTTACAATCTATTAAAGGTACTAAATTCAAGACAACATAAACTCCACTGTATGGAATAAAAACCACACCACATGACTCAATGACAGAAAATTCAGTCACCCGACTCCCTTTTATTTAAAAAAAATTTGGAGGAGAGGTAGGTGTGTGTGAGTGCAGTGAACTCTTACAGTTGGACCACAGATCCATTCACATGGTTTGAAATATACATTTGATGATGTATGTATTTCAAATATCTGTGGTGTGTCTTGTCCGAGGGTTTCTTGTATAGTTTATTTTCATCTGTGGGATGGTCCTCCTGCACCTATTACTATTCATAGTATTTATTCATTTGAAGAATATACCTAGGTATTTAACAATATCTGGTATATATTTATATTTGTAGGTCTGTTATGAGTATTTCCATGTGTTATAATAATCAGCTTGTAGACATATTACCATTATCATCTTTACTTACAGACATATCATGTTTATTACCTACTTATCTGTAATTTGTCATATATAAAAACTAAAACACTGTCTAATAGACTTCATAACTTATAATCAATATTATAATAAACAACAGTCACACACAAACACCTTGTTTACACATACAGTAGTTAACATCAAAACAGCACCACAAGCAAACATAATGTGAGTATTGCAATTCTTCTTTGTTAGAAGTTTTTGGGTCTATCTACACCTTCTTGTCCCATTCCTGTAGGACAAATTATATCAAAAATTATACTGACAATAATTTGGTAACTTTCGCAATTATCAGCTTCTTCATCTCATGGTCATCAACACTGTACATAACTTTGAAGGCAATGCAAGTTGAGAATCCACAAGACTTTTCAAAGTGGTCAAGGGCAATAACACTAGACGTAATTGAAGGAAATTGCCAATTCCTGTGTATAAATTTCAACAAGATGATAATATTAACCTCTAAAGTGAGCAACTTGAAAAAAAGTTCCTGCATCAAACGATGCCAATAACGCAGCCATATGATAGATGATGTAAAACAGAAATTCAAAAAACTCACCTTCGTCAAGAAACAAAGGCAATGTTTACCTGATGCAATTCCACTAAAAATATTTGGAAGGTTTTCAAAAAGAAAAAAAGGAGCCTATTGATTTTAGATAAATCTGTCTAGGTTGTTTTATCACCCAGTTTAAAATACACAAACAAAAAAACCTTTCAAATTCCAACTGGCAACAGATAACCCTTTTTTACGGAAAGTTTAGTTTTTGATTTGTAATTTGATTCACAAATGCCTGGAACAAAGAAATACCAATCTGATTTAAAAGCAGAACTGACAATCTATTCTAGAGAAAGGATTTAATGGAAAAAACCTATGAATTTGGTTAAAATCAATCATTTGAAATGGACATTTTAAGGTAAAAAGTCACACCACAATTCTATGGACCGATCTATTTCATTAAAAAAAAATATTGTAATTTATCAAGCAGATCAGGAGAAAGAACTTGAGAATATTAAAAGTTGATGACGGATATGTGTTAAGACCTGTAAAACATAAAAACTTTTTGTTTTTCAATAATTAAAAATCTGATTGAGTAACATTAAAGATTCTTTTCCGCATACAAACTGTGTGATTTGATGATATATTTGGACTAAAAACATATTAACACTAATTAATATATCAAAAAGTTGCTCCAAATCCCTCTCAATATTTGGCATTCACTGGGAATATCTATAGCTATATAAAAAAAACGGTCACAGTATTTATTTTTTTATAGTATGGTGATGGTCTATTTTTCAGAATGTATTTCAAGTTACTTAATATTAATTAACCATACATATTGAGGGATAAAAAAAATTCTTAATTATTTGCTTTTGGAAGTTGACATCACTCATGTTCCTAAAACCGCCTAATCATTTGATCAAGAGATACATGTACCAACGGCTCCCTCAGTCTAGTACACAATAAGCTAGCAGACAACAGATAATAGTATACATGTAGATAGGTTGCTAGTTAGTGATACCCTGGCATTTTTGCCCCAGTGCTTGCCCCACTGGTGTTTTTCGGGTAATACCAAACTGATCCCGCAGTGAATATTCGCTTGGCCGCTACAATCACTGATAAGCATGACATCGAAGAGGCTTAATGAATACGGCATATTAACTTTTTTACTCCGACAAATTAAATTCTCAAACATTTTTTTGAGGTAAAAGAAAAATAAATAAAGACGTTTGAAGTATTTGTAGTTAAAAAATATTTCCTATTTAGTGTAAATGGGTATTAAAATGAGTAAAAAGCATCATTTTGCCTGAAGCAGTTAGGTGTTAAGTAAACATTGCACGAGCTGTTGAGCCAATGACTAACGCCGGGTGCAGTCAACGCAGGTGTTGTGGACAGTTATCTGTTACAGAGATAATTCATAAGTAATTCTCTGTGAAACAGATTGGGATAATACATGTAACAACCGCTCCTTCAGCCAAGCTAGCACACAATAAGTTAATTAGGTTGCTAGTTAATTTGTGATACCCTGACATTTTTGCCCAGTGATTGTCCCACTGGTGTTTTTTGGGTAAGCCAGTATTTTTCTAGTAAGATTGAGTGTATATACTCTCCATATATACCAATTTTGGGGGGAAATAACCACCTGATAAATACTTTGGGGACAATACATTAAAGCCTGAATTTCAAGTACTATCTCAGATATATTTTAATAATTAAACCCTGGATAATTTGAGTGTTTCATAATGCCGAGATCACTAAACATGTTTGTGAGTGGATTGACACACTAGGGGAGATAATTAGCAAAATCTACGTCTTCTGGTTGTTAGTTTTGTACAAAGTCATATGATTGGATAATTAACAAGTAATTACAACAATGTAAAATCACTTCTAGCCTCCAGTGATTAGGATCTTCACACAGTATATATCACACTGCTAGAGACGTGAGTGATAATATATTTATAATATCTGCTCTGAGCAATACCTTGGGTCTAATTTTCTTCTCTTTAACACCTGTACGTCTAGCTCTGTATAATAATACATTGGCTGTGTTTGAGCAAATGTGAAGCATCTGATATTTTACTAGTGTAGGAACATATACCTACGTCAATCCCATATAAAATAAACAGTTAGTTAAGCCAAACCAAACTATTTTCAATAGTTACAAAATTAGTTAAAGATATGTTACCAGGTATGAAACATACACCCACAGTAGCCAAGTCATCCAGTCAAGCAACAAGGGTTGTCGCATATATTTTCTTTTGTTGGTAACGAGAACATTTACAAGAGTTGAAAATCTGATTACGAGTAATAAACCATTAAGTGATTATTAGTAATCATTAGAATTTGTTTCGATTGTTTGTCTCATGAATTTAAACATTTCATATTAACTTTAACTGGGTAAATCATTGAAAATTATTAGGATTCTTCATTTAATGACCTTAAACACTGTGTAAAAGTTTAAAATCAATCAGGTGTTAACTTTAGCCTCAAGAGCTTCTACAAGATATTTCAAAGTGGTCAAGGGTCATAACTTTGGCAGCAATCATCGAAAATGGTTGAAATGACTAGGATTAGGATATCCTTTGTTTCATTACCTTAGACCTTGAGTATAAATTTAAAATCACTCGGACATTAACTTTTCCATCCAGAGTGCAGTCCACAAGATATTTCACCGTATGCAGTAATTATGAAATATTGTTAAAAAAACAATAGAATTTTTTGTCTAATGACTTTAAACACTACGTACAAATTTAAAGTCAATCGGATATTAACTTTAGCTTCTAGCGCACCCACAAGGTTTTTCAAAGTTAATATTTCGTAAAAAAAACTTTTTGAAACTGAAAATAGATGTTCTTCTTGTTTTTCAGCAATTAAACATTGCTGTTGGCTTAAATTTCATGCTGGAACTCTTTTATCAAAAACTACATAGCTTTTAAGTAGCAAATTAGTAATTTTTTTACAGATTCCAAATAAAATACTTTAGAACGCAGTGTGCCAGAAGAGCATTAGATTTTTTCCCCATTTCAAATTACATCGTCAAGGCTGAGAATAAAACCAGAAACACATGGTTAAAACATACCATTTTGACCTTGATGTTCATGGATAGAAATGAGTTATCCTTCAGTTGTTGACTTCCGTGTCTAAAGACAATAAGGATGACAACATATAAATCAATAGAATATATTAAAGTTGATCGACTCTAAGAAAATCTTGAACGTCATGATCAATCCTACTTTCTTTATAGCCTGAAACTGTATTTGACTTGTAGAATATTGTGGCATAAGATATAAGTATTCAATATATCAAATGCCCAGGTCTTAACAAAAGTGTGTGTAGGCACTTATTATTTCAAGTCAATGACAATTTCCATATTTCTAAGCATAAAGGCCCAATTTGCTTAACAGCATATAATTATCTGTCTTTCAATAATAGCAACTTTTGGAAGTATACTGTTAAATAAATATACTTCTACTCGTTATTACTCACAATAATGATATGTATTATATTGTAACTAACATTTCAATAGAATGTCTTCCCAGGGCACACATTCAACATGTGTAAATAATGTGCAGCCTCTGAAACTCAACTTATTATTTCTTTATTTATCCATTGGCATTATATTTTCAGAAAACTTATGTGAAGTCAGATTTAATGATGTAGAATATTCATAGTTTCACATTACATTTTATGCTCACTCACAAGAAATAGAAATAATCTGATTTGTATGTGCAAAACTATTTTGTTTGTAGGACTTTGTTATTTTCTGTACAGTCCAAATGATTAATGATTAGACACACTTTCCTTGTCCAAGATAAATTATATAAGAGTTAAATCTCTGCCAATTGAAAGGTCCTTATTTTGGCTTAAAATGTTATATAAACTATAGTTAGAAATATATTCAGATAACAAGTCTTGAGAGAGAGAGAGAGAGAGAGAGATGGGGTTTAATGTCCACTCGACACAAACTAGGTCACTTTGGGACTAACATATGGTTTAATTTCAATTCAATAATTCGCTTGTGCGTAGGGGTCTTTAACAGTGGGAAGAAACCGAAGGACTGGAAGAAAATCCATGAGGTAGGACAGGCGACCCTACTTCTTGTCACGTACAACCAGGGATTCGAACCCACGCCAGTTGACTCAATGACAGGCTTTGTGATACAGCACGCACGAATAATCAAAATCTAAATGTTGTACATGTGGGGGCTACTCACTTCTAGGTGTGTGATGAACCTTATACTGTGGTTTGGTTGTCCTGCATTTTCTATCTAAGCAATGTGACTGATCACACAACTTTTACAAATCTAAGATGCATATTATAGAAATGGTGGATGATATAATGTTAAAATATTTCTTAATCATCAAAAATGTCCGGTTAAAAACCATTCTAGTAACAGCCCTGAATTTGCAAAGTTTAGAAATTTCCAAACTCCATGTCGACAGGGGCGGATCCAGAGGGGGGAGTTTGGGAGGTCCACCCACCCCCTCTGCTCAGCTACATAAAAAAAAATTGATGCCTTGCATCAATGAAATTACATCACAAAGTGATCCTACATCATCAGTATAAAAATGATTTCTCTGTTTAAAAAGCTCAATTTGTATGTATGCCTATGTAATTTAGAGATGATGATGGCAGATTTCAGTAACAGAAACCTGGCAAACCCCCTCCTGCAAAAATTCCTGTATCCGACCCTGGTCGAATTAGTATTCAGTCCAATATTAAAAACAGTAGAAGTATTAAGGTTCGTGAGATTAGTGATGAAACCAGATAATCCATTTAAGATATCATTTGATCTTAAGGGAAAACCAGACGGTATTAAATGCAGATTAACTGATTTCTTAGTTCTGATAATTCATAATAAATATTGGCGAAGAAGTAGATGAGAAAAGTCGAGAGATTATCCATGTACAATACCATATGACCTTAAGGGAAAACCAGACGGCATTATATCCAGATTAACTTACATGTATTTCTTAGTAATTACAATTCATTATAAATATTGGCAGCTAAGAATAGTCTATATATCTAGGCAGTGATACTTAACGATAGTCAGTGGCAGGAAATACATGTATCAAATAATTACTATATATATGGACTAGGGAATGTTTTGGGATACAGTCAGCACAGTCATAGGAGCACCCATCTCTAACAGGCGTAAGGTACAGTACATTTTGAGGGTTACACTTTTTATATGACTTTGTCTCATGTCCTTTAACACTGTGTATAATTTAAAGTAAATCAGATATTAAATTTAGCCTCTAGAGCATCCACAACCACCAGATGGATTGATCAACGGACAGGCAGTGGAACAACAGTATAGTTCAACATGATGTTGAACAGAATGACAATTGGAATAAAAGGACAATAAATATTTTGTAATGTTGTTAGTTCTAAGATTTAAATACGGAAGAACATTTGATTCAGATAGCTATACAAATCATGTATTTTTGTCACATTTTTCAGTGCTGCCAGTTTAATTTAATAAAATACCAAATTTCTTATAAAATACCAAAAATGTTATGTATACAGTATTTTAAAGTGCTACGATAAAACACCATAGGTCATATGATCATAAGTTTTGTTTAATCTAAGTTTAATGCATAAAAAATGTTCATCTGTCAATATTTTTAGGTTTTGATATCAGGTGGGTGTTTTTATCTATTTGGAAAATTCACATAGTCAGGTCTTGAAAAACTGATTCTAACGTCAGGAACCATTTACATAGGTTGTATCGTTGTATCTGACAATTCGCCACTTTTGTACACAGTACTCTAACTTGCAACACAGGAAAAATACAAATCTAGGTATCATGGAGAAAATGACGGACAAATAAATAAATTATCCCTGACAAATTAAGCCTAAATCTGCACTTGACATTTTTACTGTACTTAAGTAAATTCCAACTTGTTTAAACTCACTCAGACACTGCGTTCATTCAGTCCCTTTTACTTTAAAATAACAACACTTAAAATGTGTCAATGATATACAAAAGTACATCATAATTAACTATCAATAACTTTGACTGTACTTCCAATATACTTTAGGGGCAAAGCATCATTAGGTTCAAGCCCACCTTAAAATTTGTAAAGCTCCATTACTGTAACAATGCTATCGATCGCATAATTACGGTATTTTTATAAGATCCTGGAGGACATCTTTAACTAGTCTGTGTATGTTATAATTAGTTTTATTGGTTAAAGCTACGTGACACTTAGAGCGGACTAGATTTCTAAATGGTCTAATTTCACACCTGATATCTCATAGAATAAACTCAAGAAAATCTATCCGATTTCCGACAGGTTTCATTGTATTACAAAATGTCAAAGGACGTCAGAGACACTTAATACGTCTACCAATTTTTCAGTTCCTAATTTCAATCTATTTATATTTGCAAATCATCAACTGCTTTAAAGGGAGCCCTCATAAAGAAAGAAAAGTTTAACATCTTGTTAACACCATATTCCCGAAGCAATGGCCCGAGAAATCCCTCTCTGACCATTGCTGGAATAGCGTCTGTTTCTTGAACTTATTTGTTTGTTGAATTTATTCATATATATATATTGTTCAAATTTACAAACTTGAAAATAATCTTACTAGAATATTTAATGATTCAGATATATATATATATAGGAATAATCATATTCCTGAAGCAATGGCCCGAGAAATCCCTCTCTGACCATTGCTGGAATAGTGTCTGTTTCTTTAACTTATGCGGGAGTGTGTCTATTCTTTCCGTTCAATGAAAGCTATCACTTAAGTACAGCAACATGACAGTCCTTCGTTTAATCTGGGTCTTCCCTAAAACTTTGGACAGTGATTTAACGTATTAAACAAGGTGAAAGTATGTTCGTTTCCAAACAGTATTGTTTACATTTCATTCGACTTGATAGCCTCGTTTGTCACGCAATTAGTTTTACTGCAGTATTCCGCTATGCACAGGTTAATCAGGCATAATAAAATCGTAAGTCATGACGTAACGTTATGTAAACATATTTGGTTCAGTATTGGCAGCTAGTGATTGGTTGGTAGACGGACTACTGATCAATCAAAATTTAACACAAAAATATCCACTCATAATAGCAGTGTGTAGTTGGATTACCTCTAATCAAACAAAACACTGCGCGAAGTATGTGTTAACACATACCAACACATCTTTTTAAAATTTCTATTTTTAAATGATTATATGCAACATGAAATGAAATGAAATGGTGTTTAATGTCCTACTCTTCTGCTCCTAAACTGGGCTAATGAAGACTGGCATATGCCATACAGTGTGCTATGAGGAAATTTTGCCTGGGCAGTGGTGCTACGGCCTACTCTTATAACAAATTCCATCTGCCAAGGAATCTTTTACGAGCACGTCACAGTTTTTCGTATCATCTTGGTAAGGCCCTCTGTCCTGCTTCACTGACAAGAGGAAACCAAACCGGAAAATCAAATGTGTCAAATAATGGTTGAACCTGACAAAATGTGAAGCACTTTAACAAAGTCATGCCTTATTAAATTGGTGACATACTTGTAATAATATTAAAAATATCAATAAGAACAACGAAAGGAAGTGCACAAAATATCTCAATTTGTACAGCTATGAGGTGAAAAGTGGCAGCAAAACACCTAATAACAACACAAAGCACAGATTATCCAAAATGTGAAAACGAGTAGCAAAGACCTAACATTAAGTAAGATAGTCCATGAAATTTTAAGTCCGAAAATATTCTGTTTAAATTCTTTTAATAGATCATGGTTTCGAAAAAGGTATATTCATTCCTTTAATCTGATTTAAATAAAATTTTATTGTGAATTTTTATTGGAATAATATTCATTAATACCATTAACTACATGCATGTATGCATTTTTTATCTGCCAACATTTAATTCTAATAAATTAAATGTGTAAGAATAAATACTGAGGCATTATTTTTTTGGCAGTCATAGAAATATCACAATACACATTTATCTTAAGGGGGGGGGGCTTATGTCGACCTTGCAACCGAAAGCAACTGGCGTTTCGGCAACTGGGAGCAACTAAAAGCAACTGCATGCAACTAAAAAAAAGTCAACCTGAGCGTCTCTTACAAATAGTTGCAGTCAGTTGCACATTTTCAACTTTCTGCGACTCGCTGCAAATAGCGACAACTAGTTGCAGTCGACATGAGCGTTCTTGCAACTGGAGTCAACTCGTTTCCATGGAAATAACATTACGTGATAAGAGACATGAATCATGTGACTTTATAAATATAAGCAAGTGGAAGCGAATGAAGGCACCCTCTTTTCAAATGTTGATGTCGACAATAATATATACTAATAGAATTGTAGTAAGACCGTCCATGCCTTTGCGTTGCTTCTTTTAAGTTATTCGCCATTTTGTTGATCACGTGATCAATAAATTAATAGTCACGTGTTAAGTGTGATCGCTATCAGTTCCGAGTCCACATAAGCGCTCCGAATTCAGTTGCTCCCAGTTGTCCTCAGTTGCTGATATGATCAACATAAGCACTCTTGCAACTGACTGCAACTAGTTGCTTTGGGTTGCAAAGTCGACATAAGCTCTGCTTTAAGGCCATAAACATATAACTTTTCTACTTCTAAGTGCCATATGTTGCCAACATATGATTATTAATACTAAATTTACTTTTTCTAAAACTAATTATACGTTTAAAATTAATCATAACATGAATTGTAGGACTAAAAATTTAATTTATGTTCTTATTTGTAATAATTGTATGAAGAATTATATAGGGCAGTGAGGGACTGAATTATGAGCACGCATCCGAGTTCATAGGCAACATAGTCTCTAAACATTTGAATACTTGTGCTAAGAATTTAAATACATGTATTAAAATTTAGTATTTGTCCTTTTTATAAAGGGAAGGAATATGGAAGCATACTTTATTGACTGGTTAAAACCAGATTTAAATGCTTAATTTACCCCCTTCCCACAGTTTTAATATTCTATTAATTTTTAAATTAAATCTTAATAAGGTGGATATGAACAAATTACATAATTGATCTATTGACATTTAATTAATGTTTTCACGTACTTCTGTATGGTTCTATTGTCTAAGGAAGACTATGCAATATTTTGTATACATTATCAAAATATCTGAGTACACCCATAGAAGGCAAACAGCTAGCTCATATGAATTAATGTATGTCAGAATTAAGTAAAGTGGAGAATTTTTTACCTAGACATATTTTTTGTTTATATGCATATAAAGAGTAAGGTGACCTAAATACCGTAATATTGTGGGCTAAATTTCTATATATAACTCTATGGGGCTAACGTATTAAAAACAACGATGCGAAAGCATACTTATCTCTTAAATCAGATGAGAAGGAAAGGACCGATACCTTGACCCAAAAGGATAAACTTCAAATGAAGAAAAAATTTAATTGACTGCACTCAGTGATGTCAAGAAATCGAATGAACAAAAGCCCGGGAAAATTGCCTTGAATAGATGCAACTTGCGCAAGAACTGCTGCGATTGGACCAGCCAAGTGAACACAATTTATGTCGTCACAACACAAATCATATTATGCTGCGCATAATATTCATATACACACTTTTACTAAAATCTGCTGCATAATTTAATGTCTTTTAAGATATATATTGTTGACGGGCATAAAAACATACATACAGATATACATATATTTATCTAATTATTTACCTTAATTCACACTAAAAGGTATCCAAATAGATTAGTTGAAATTGTATTAGGAAAAAAATAAATATATGGAAGATAATTGCCTGGGCCGTAGTCAGATTAAAGAGAAGATCATAAAAACATTTTAACAAAGATTACAGGTATATATCTGATGATATGAAAGTAAAGTTATATGCTGGAATACAAATAAGAAAGAAATACTGAAAGTTGGCAGATAGCTGAAGACTCTTTGATTTTATAGTTGTTAGAATTTGAGGAGGTACATGTAATGGTGTACAATGAAGCTATAGACAAGAAACAACACAACTATGATAAAATGATGTCTCTGTAACGCCATAATGGCATATTGTACAATTTGAAACAGAATGATTTTTTCATTCACAACATGATAGCTTATCATTTGTTTTCATCAACAAATATATTTGTCCTTTCAGTTTTGATATAGACTTTAAATGGATACATAAATGGTTGATTAAACGTCAATACATCATTAAAATTCTAATAAAGTTAATAATATACAGTAAATTGTTATACAAATGAACTGTTTATACATATCATTATTGTCCTAAAACTTGATGAAGTCAATTTAAATTCAATAAAATTAGAAGTTTAATGAAAGGTGAAATATGGTATCATACAGGTTGATCTCAAAATAACAGCTGGTTATAGACAATTTATTATCAAGTACGGGTACTATATATAGTATCTGAAGAACATCATATTAATAATAACCTTCATAAAAACCTGCATATGTGTTTTAAGTCATCCATACAGGATTTTCTCCTCAGGACACCACTGGATACTTCTACATAATTTCACTTGTATTTTAGAAATTTCACTTCTTAATTCTAGTTATATTATTTAGTAATTTTACTACCAGTATAATTTAGTAATTTCACTACTAGTTATATTTATCAATTTCACTACTTACATAGTTATATTTACTAATTTCACAAGTCGTATATATTGAGTTATATTTGGTAATTGCACTTCTTGTTATATTTAGTAATTTCTCTACTTATATTTAGTGTTCTCTACTTACATTTATTAATTTCACTACTTATATTTAGAAATTTCACTGCTTATTTAGTAATTTCACTGCTTATATTTAGTAATTTCACAGCTTATATTTAGTAATTTCACTATCGGTACTTAATCTAATAATTTCACGGCTTATATTAATGAACCACTATAGTTGTGTTCAGAGTTATTAATATAATTTCCTGGAAGAAATAAATGTAATTAGATTTAAATTTAGAGTTTGGTGGTTTACAATACATTGCAATCAAATATTACTTTACCACGTACACCCTATGGACCTTTAGTCATATTCAAGTACCAATACTCCAGAACAAATGGAAATTATCATAGACTTTAAGACAAAAATGCAAAATTAGGCAATAAAAATGTCCAATCCTAACATAATTTAGAGCCATCTAAAGTTAACAGTACTTTTTATTGATATCTTATAATTGTCTGTTGATGTCTAAACATTAATTCATTTCTATCAACAAACATCAAGGACAAGATAATATAACCCATGTTTTTTTTTTTAATCGTTTAAACACCTAACTTCAGTGAACCCATATTTAATATCTACACAAACTGTAACTTAACCTGTAGATACATGTGTATATATTTTGAGTGACAGGTAATTGATTAGAGGTGTATATATGCTGATATGTTTACCTGTACGATCTATACATCTATCAGTTTAGATGATTATTCCTGATACACGCACAGCAGGAATTACCACGGAAAATCTGAGAATATTTTGGTAATTATTTTACCTATGGTCAATACAGCCGTAATGTGAAGACAGCTGCAAGGAAAATATGAGGGGGTCTAAGAAGGCAATCAAGCATTGTATTCAATCACCATCAAAAAACTGATCTTGTAACACCTTGAAGAACAGGGCGGGGTTTGTTGTTAACTATAGATTGCAATTCATTTCAAGTCAAGTACATGCAATTAACTATAGATACATTTTACTAATGAGGACAGACAGGGAAATGTGGTTTAGCGTTCACTCAAAATTCGGTCATATGGAAAATTTTTATTTCATTAAGTCACTTGTGCACAGAAAACCTTGAGGAAACCCCTATGGTTATATATAGATAGGCAGACCTTATTCTTGTCATATTCAAACTCATGACTTGCATAGATAACAGGCCGTACAATCTACTGAGCACATAGGATAAAAACAAAATCTCATCAATTTCTTACAAATGAAATTTTTCTTATAATTTCATACTTTTATAATTTGAAATTATTTTTTTATATTACAGATTGTTGACAAAGAAACCAGAAAAAGATGAAATGAAGGAAAACAATGAAAATTCAACGCAAATCTGCAAAGTGACAAAGACCTAAAAGCATCCCTGTAATTAGTACCTTATTAAAAACTCTAAAACATGACAAAAAGGGAGGTGATATTTCAACTATTGACCCCAACCTAAATAACATGTTAACTAGATCTATTATATATATATATCTAGTGTAACAATAAGATTTCTAGAGATAGATCCTTGTATACAAAGATAAGTAAAAGATAAAAAATGATGACAGTGGCCTTTAAACAACATCTATGTAGTTATATGAGTTGTGAATAATGAGTGGATGTACACACACTGACTCTCTGATCTACAAAATGTCATTTTATTTATGACTGCATGATTCATAATACCGATAATTTACTATTGAAACATATAATATTGGCAATTTTTGTGACAGTTATACATACAATTAGAGTAAGCCTATACAGAGAGAAGAGACAGTTGCTCAATGGACATTATAAAATGCAGTACATGTATTGGCAATTTAAGAGAGTGGTATTAAGAGTTTTGCTAAACACCAAGAAGAAGGACAGTATTTTCAATCAATGCTAATAGTGCTTGTAGTAGGTAAGACAGTCTCTTCTTATCTTGTTCACAGATAACCGCAATATCTCATGCTCGGTCAAACTCAACAATTCAGTTATAATAATTACTAAATAGTTCAGCATGCAGATTTATTGAGCTATACGCGGTACACAGGTCAACAACAACTCGGATCAACATTGACAATGTGTCCATCGGTGGTGAGATTACAACATCTGTTGAAGTTTTCAATAGAATCAATGATTTCTCATAAACTTACTAGGATTACCTTTAAAACTATTGTTTGTCATGATGTGTGTTTGAAATGTAAGCTCAACTGTAAAATCAGACATTATTATTATTGATTGGCACTAATCAGCTCTCAAAATCTTGGATAAAAGTTTGTTATTGCCGTGAATTGTTAGGAAACAAGGACAGTTATGTAATCTTATAAACTGGAATGGCAATCAGGTGGGCGCACCAGATATAACTCAATTCAGTTATCAAACAGTATAAAAAAAAACAAAAATAAATCAATACTTTGGACAAAAGTGAAATGTTTTAAGTTCAAAAATCAATAAAAGAGTAACTTTGTTACTGAAAGTACAATGAAAACGCATGATGCACATCAGAAAAACATTTTACATAAACTCTTTAAGATAATGAATGTTATTGGGTAAAATTTACAACATTCATTATAAATATATCAACCTTTGTAAAGACTGGATGAATACAAGAATTGACATTACTGTACAAGATTTTATGAGAATTTAATACCATTTATATCTTTATTTAAATCAAAAGTATCAATATTTTACTATTCATAAATTCATAACTTGAATAAATAGAATAACTAATGTAATTCTGTTTCTTTTAGTGATCCTGTGAACAATGTGAACAGTGTACAATGGATTATAGTTATAAAGCTAATATTGATGTTAAACAGTGATTAGTATCCAGTGTCCGACCAGCAATAAGGTAATTTCAAATATTTGGCCAAATTTTCATCATGGATCCTGCCGTCTTTACTTTAATGACAAAGGAATGCGTGGTCCACGAAAGACCTCAAATGATATTGTTGTTGTTCTTGGTGTTTAACGTCCGCTTCCACCGAAGGTGATATCGCAGACAGGTCTTATTTTTTCCATTTTCATTATCTTAGCGCACGCGTCTTTGCTGTGGGAGGAAACCGGAGTGCCCGGAGGAAACCCACGAGGTTGAGAAGGAGCCCCTATCTCCATGCCACATACGCTCACACCAGGGCTCGAAACCACAGCCGCAAGCCAGAGGTGACCGGCCAGCTAGAGGTCGAAGCGCGGCACTCTAGACCACTAGGCCATCCCAAAACTACTTTATTTATATAGTATGACATGTGTGGAAGTAAGAATAAATTTCTAAGCTGAACACAATCCTCTTATAAATGCTTACATATATTATATACAAAAAGGATTAAGTTTATTGTTTTAAGCCCGACAATGCAACGTTAAGTGACACTATATCCATATCCATATGTGAAGTTAACAATTAAAAAGATTACAGGACAGTTTAGGATTTGTTATTAAAAGGTTTTTGGTTTTTTTTTTAGGCTTAAGATATTTCAAAATGGCTGAGGCAGAATACAGCCTTCTGTCTCTGGATTTCGAGAATATGTCGACAGCAGATATACTGAAAAATTATAAAGTGTACGCCAACTTTTCCCAAGGATTCGATGAAACAGAGTTTGACATTTTACGCGATAAAAGATGGCAGATCGGAATAATTTTACTTTATGTTATCGTTATTGTGTTCGGATTTATTGGTAACTTACTAGTCGTCATAGTGATAGTCCGTTATAAACAACTTCACACAGTGACTAATATTTTTATTGTGAATTTAGCATTAGCTGATATCGCACTGTGTCTCTTCAATTTACCATTTCAACTCCACTACCAACTGACGGACAACTGGGCGTTTGGACGCATTCTGTGTCATGTGATCAATCCTACATTTGGTGTACCAGTATTTGTGTCAAGTCTTTCTATTCTTGCCATCGCAATAGATCGTTTTATTCTCATTGTTTATCCCTTTAAAAATCGTATGACCAACATTCAAGCCATGTTATTGGTTGTGTTAATCACCATGGTAACTGTAATAGTGGCTATTCCATTAATGGTGTTTACAAAACTTGACATCATTGACGAACCAATGATACACCTTTATAAAATTTACTGTGTGGAAAGATGGGAAGAAAAATCGAAAAGAATCTATGCCTTATCTGTGTTTGTTTTACAATTTGTGATTCCGTTGCTATTAACAACTGTATTTTACAGCTTAATATGCATTGTATTGAAAAATAGACCAATCAAAAAACATGAAACAAGAAGGAATCGACGAACCAATAAGATTCTTATATCTGTTGTTTTAACTTTTACGTTGTGTTGGTTACCATGGAATATCTTTGGTTTAGTGACAGAATTTTTCCCAAAAAGTATTCCCCTGAAATATTTACGTCTGACAGATTTACTGATTAAAATATTTGCGATGAGTTCTGCATGTGTCAATCCATTTCTTTACGGCTGGTTGAACGACAATTTTAGAAAAGAATTTGGGCGACTTTTGGGAAGTGGTTTGAAAAAAATTCAAATGAATGGCACCTATGCGGAATATTCCCGAACAACTGGTTATAATCATACTTTAGAGCTTGGCACTCCAACTAAGAAAAGGATAATAATTGAAGATGAAGAATAGTTTTTTTTTCTTGTATTTTATTACTTTTGATGATTGATTCCCTGTGATTTGAATAATAAAGACAATATTTTGTATTAATGTACACATGGGATAAAATATCTAGGTGATAATATGATATATGTTTGGTGCATGGGTTCCATGTCGGCCGTATATGCCGGTCGGGACCTAGGGCTATGGAAAATGACCGTAACTAGATGTGACCCAACGGTCATTTTGCACGCCGGAAAAATAACCTTTTTACAAAAACTCAATTTTCAAACATGGCTACCATCGACATCCACTATGTAACTATAACATTGTACGGCCAGTGGAGAATATTGCGTATGTAAAGATAGAAGAAGCCACATTATCTCGTGATTGGTGTTATAGAGTTGTATACATAGTCGTCAGTAGATTATACTGGGCATTATGTTGATAATTGATGATGATTGTCGTGTAGTAGAACAATAAAAGTTAATTGATATTCGGGAATCTTATCAAACTTTGGTGTCTTATAATCAGAACCATGCCTGAAGGACAGATGATACAGAATGACAGATGAAGTTGTATAAAAGCCTAACATAATAAGTTAAAGGCCCTCAAGTAGAGCTATATGAATAAAGATATCATTTAAATAGCAAGTATATAGATGGTAATAATAAGAAGAAGAAAACTATAAGAGCCTGTCTGAAGAATTTAGATAAATAAATGTGATGAATTAAAATAGTTAGATATGTTACAGTGTGTCAAATGGTAAATGTTACCAAGTATGAATACTGAGAGTTCAAAGATCAAATCATATAAACCAATGGTGATTTTGATTCCTGAAGGTCCTAACTATTTACATTGGGTTCAATACAGATTGCAGATTTGTTTCATTGTCCTGTTGGTTTTTTTTCTAAATCTTTTATGTTACTACAACATTTTTAGCACCATTTAACAATATTTTTGCACATATTTTGAATTCTTTTTAACCCATAACCGGTCAACGTCATTTTGACGTCATGACCTGAACTGGTCGGGCTAATTAAAGACTAAGGTGTGTATGCCGTCTACTGCCGGATAATTATAAGTGATAGACTCTTCATACCAATAAAAAAGTTGAAAAGGATAAGTTGATCTATAATTTGCACTATTTGTATCAACTCATTTCAAAATGCAAATTAAATACGAAACTTAATACTCAAATGCGGCTTATAAAAAAGGTTATTTTCTTGTTGTGGTTGCAAATATGCGACCCTGACCACTTAGCAATATTACCTTGTCGTGCAAATATGTGACTCTTATGACCGGTTTATTTCGTTCAAGCTTAATATTTATTTACCACAGTAAACAAAGTGTAGAAATACTATATCTTAAGAATGATTTACATTGTTAAATTCATCATTCAATTTATTGTTAAATCAAATAAATACATTTCTTTCAAAAATGACCTATTGTTGTTTTTACTTGCGCCATTTCAATGGGTTATGTATTGGAGCTCTAACATCAACTAAAATTGTTCTTTAGCAAATTTTAATTTCTTAATTACATCCCTTATATTTATAAGTGGGTTATCCGACATCCAACATTTAGGCCACAAAAAGAAATAAATGGTTTTCCAAATTTAAAAAAAAATAAATCTGAAGATAATGCTGCTAAATGACTAATAACCCATATCAGGTTTCTACATCGATGTCATCATCTGTTTATTTACATTGTTTACATGAAGTCACTTCTATAATTACAAATTTTTGAGCTACATATCTAAATTTGATGTGTGACTGTATGCTAAGCTGAAAACAAGTTTATTTACAAACAATAACTAATTATAGTGAACAGAGTAACCAATGAAAATAAAAACATGCGAGGCTAAATTTTTAAGTGACATGCCGTTATCTGATAATCCATATATTTTTGATATGCCTTTACTGTCAAGTAATTTTGCCAAGGCCAAGAAAGTAAAATTAGTGAAATGGTGTTAAATGTCCTACTGGTGTTAAACGGCTAGACAGCTGTCCTTGTCAGGCCCTCCGTCCTGCATCACTGACAAGGGGAAACCATGCTGGAAAATCTGGATGAACTTTCTCAGCCAATGCAGGGCCAAGAAATAAAAATACCTGGGTTTACGGCTACTTGGCCGCAAAAATTTGGTGGGCTGGTCAGAAAGTTTTCTATATTTTCTTATTACTTTTTATAATCTATTTCCTAGTATTTCTAGCTTAATTACAAAGCAAGGTTCTTGAAAATAATTCCAAAATTTATATATTGGAATATGTGTAGAGAAAGTCACCTCAATACTGAGCTATAGGGCCGAGAAAATTGAGAGAGAAAAGGTTTAAGGTCAAGGGTTTTGGATAATCGTCTATTGGGTAACCGTAAATAAATTTTTATTTTTATTTTGGCCTAAATATGCTTCTGCAATTAATATTTTTATTTTTTACATAAATAATTCAATACAGTACCAAATGAACTTAACCAATTAATAAGTTCAACATTACTTCAAAACTAGTGTTTGACAATGTTAAATCATCTTCAGATAACAATATATCTCAACAACTAAAATTCTTTAAAAGCTAAAAAAAAATTCATAGGTTGTCATAGAACTGGATATATATAACAGACTAGTATAGCATAAGTATGGCCTGCTTGTGTATGCCAGTAAAAGGTTATCTCACATTTTACTGTAAATAAATACAACCTACCTTTGGTTCTGGAATGCGTGAAAGTTCCGCCAAATTGTGACATAATTTTAAATGTTTAAATTGGTATGGGTTATTCCTGTTGTCTTCAAATGCTCTCATTATTTTATCACTCATCCATTCCACCTTACAAGACACAAATAAATATCATTAATCCAAAATATAAACCATCAATACAATAAATATTGTCAAGACAACCTCAAGACAAGCAACTGCCATTTAGTGTAGAAATGACGGGAATCATGTCTGGAAAAGTGGCGCTATGATCATGACCTACTCTTATTTAGCATTCCAACTGTCGAATCCCCGGTATTCTTTTATGTACACAAAACCTTGGTAACCATGCTGGGGAACTTTCTCAGACAACATCTGAATCAAACCAGGACCTTTGGTTAGCGAACCAATGCTTCACTCACTGAGTGAAAATTAGTAATCAGAGAGACAGAGAGAGAGAGAGGGGGGGGGTATTTCCTGGCTCGTATAAGGTGCATGTCTATTTCAAAAAAGCAGTTGGAGAACAGTCAACGCAAAATAGATCATGTCAGCACTATGGGCTAGACACTATGCCTGTGCTACACCACTTTCCATTACTAAGTAAAGCAATGGTTGATGAGCTGATAATGCTCACAACTACTGTTTCAGGAATAGAAATGAATTGAGAATGAAATGGAGTTTAATGTTCTATTGTTCTGCTACTGGGCTAATGAAGACGGGCATACACCATACAGTGTGCTATGAGGGAAATATTGCCCTGGCAGTGGTGCTACGGCCTATACTTATATCAAATTCCAACTGCCAAGGGATCTTTTACATGCATGCCAATGTGTACACAGGACCTCGGTTTTTCATACCATCTGAATGACTAGATAGCTGTCCTTGTCAGGCCCTCCGTCCTGCATCACTGACAAGGTGAAACCACGCCGGAAAATCTAGATGAACTTTCTCGGCCAAAGCAGGGATCAAACACCCGATCTCCAGGCTAGCAAGCCAGCGTCTAACCCACTTAGCCACGTAATCCCCCTTTCAGGAACAGAAAAGGAGAATTGTTCATCACATATATATTTCAACAAGGACAAATAAATACAAATATATTCCCCACCTGTGATTTAGCAAATTCTATGACATTAAAGCTGACATTATTCAATAATGCGAGAGAATATGTTGATAAACCAGATTCAGTACTTCTCCACATTTGATCCTGTTGAAAAATTAAAAAAAAATGTATGTTTCTAATATTAAAAAAAGGCAATGAACTCTCTATCAGCATCAGCCTGGGAATACAGTTGTGTGGTATGTACAAATATCGCTGTAAAATAATGTAAGTTTTTAAGCCAGGTGCAGGGTATTGGAAAAAGTAAGCATATCCTGCCACATGTACAAACGTATCCCAACCTAAGGTAAAAAAAACTCCAGATACATGGAAAACAAACTAATGTAACAAACTCACCAGTAATTGGGCCAACTCAAGCATTCTGCCTGCAGTGTCCATAGCAACTAAAACATTTCCATCATTGCGCATTGTTTGTAATATGGTGGCTAAAATAGAAAAAAAAAAAAAAATTTTGTACAACCAAAATTAGTGTACATACAATTAATTGTTTCATAGCATTATCAACTGATATGTTGGGTCGTGGGTATGTAATGTCCATAAATGTTGACAATCCAGGGGAGATAACTTCATTTAGCATTACACTTTAGAAAATATATTAAAGTTGGAAATTGAAACTTGTGGTCATTTTCAATATCTGGTTAATTCTATCTACATATCAGAACATTATTAGTAGGTAAATATGTGATTCGGTTGAGGCTTGCAGTTAAAACTTAATTTCTTTACTTAATTATTCATTAAAAATAAACACAATTGTATGGATATACTACTTCTGAATTTTATTGACATGCTACGTTTGAATACACATACAAGTATCGTTATCAAGCAAACAACGATACCTGTATGTGTATTGAAACGTAGCATGTCAATAAAATTCAGAAGTAGTATATCCATACAAGTGTGTTTATTTTTAGTGAAATCTATTTCTATATGTCTTATAAGGATTAATTATTTATCTCAAGCATTAACACTTTCTCACTGTTTTGAAATTCATACAGGTTTATTGTATTCTCCATGCTTTCAACTACTCAAGTGAGGTGAATATAACTCTAAATTCTGTAATCGCAGCTCATAAAACTCTGCCCAATTTTTAACACGAGATCCTGAGTTAGCACTGTAAGTTCTTATCCATGTGATCAATAAGATGTACAGTGTTATCTAATTTTCACAAAGTACGTTTTTCATTGAAAAATAATATCATTTTTCAGGATTTAAGATTTATACACATAACACACAAAATCTCAGATTTTATTGGGTCAATTATATACAAATTAATCAAGAACTTATCAAAACGGATAACCAGAAGAGATATCATGTTCGATTTGTTTCATGTAACACTAGTGTTTTCAGGTGAGACTGATCTTGCTATTTTATCTACAGTTGAATAAAAATGACGCTGTACTGTAAGTACCTACCCTCCCTCCTTTTGCTTAATACTTTATTGGGGGTCGAAAGTTAGAAGAGGTACATTAGTGTTTTATACTCCAATGACCAACATTGCATTGATGTCACTGACAGAACAATCTGTTTAAAATTCAATTAAGATCATTGTTTATAGGTGGATGATAAAAAAAAGGTGAACATTAAAAAAAATGTTTGTTTATACATCTTGCGTGAGCTAACTTACTCATTAACTGTTCATCTCTAAGTCTACGCCGTGATTGTGTATAACTAGCATTATATGTATCTGTTATCATCAACGACGGACGATTAAACATCTCCAGTGAACAACCATTTAAATGTCTGCCAAACAAAGAGAAGAAAACATGTTTTTAAAAACAAAAATAAGATCGCAACATCAGTCACGATTTACAAAATTTACAAATGTCGATAAATTCTTCTGCAATACACTAGATATTGTTTCAAAATGGCATTCAAGTATCGCAACATTTTATAGTTACTTCACAATATTTGTTTCAACCAAATATTTCTCAAAGAGTGGGATGAGTGCAAAAAATAGTTGTATAGTGACAGAGAGAGAGAGAAATGGGGTTTAGCGTCCACTCAACACAAACCAGGTCATTTCGGGACTAACATATGGTTTAATTTTATTTCAATAATTTGCTTGCGCGTAGGGGTCTTTAGCAGTCGGAGGAAACTGGAGGACCCGGAGAAAACCCACTAGGTTGGACGTATAGGCAACCCTACTCCTTGTCACGTACAACAGGGGGATTCGAAACCATGCCAGTTGACTCAATGACAGACTTTATGATACAGCATGCAAGTTGTATAGTCATATGACTATCTTGTTTGTGACACCACATCACATACAAAAATTCTTATCTTCAACAATCTGCTCCCCTCATTTTAGCCAAGAAAAAAAAATTGATCATCTTACCGTTCTTTTTTATGATTATAATCGACAGCATAAACTATTTCTTCTTCTCCATCTTTAACAATTTTCCATATTGTACCTCCAATCATGTGACCAGCTGGTAGAGGCGTTATTTGTAGACCATGACCTTTACCTTTTAAAGTGACTGTCTGTGAATATTTCAACTGGGTGATTTTGTCAAATGCCAAGTCCACATCATCCAGTGTAAATAAATCAAAATCTGATGTATTGTGTTGAGACTATAATGAAAGTAGACCACTAATTATCAACAAGGCATTTTACTGGAATCAAGTAATACAGAAAATGCTCTATTGGTAATTTTAAGAACAACCAAAAATAGTATCTGAAATGGTTTCTTAATGGGCTTTGATTAATTTAAATCAATTTTGCAATCTTAGTACCAAAAATATGGCAAACAAAACAACGTCGAAATTTGAGACAAAAGCATGCCTAGTACGGTATCTACATCTGCACAAATAGTCTTTTATAAAAATATCCCATCTATCAACAGCATTAAAGCCTCAACCATTTAACAAATGACGTTATTTTACTCACCTGGTACAAGTCATACATAAACATTTGTCCCATTTTATAAACAGGGATTGTGGCATATATTGGACATGTTAAACCACATTTACCAATCAAATACGGTAATGCACCCAGGTGAATATTATCAGGATAAGACAATAATACAGCATCAATCTGATTCACATATCTGGAAAAAATAAAGAAAGAACAGGTGTAAAATATATTATCAGATAGACAAAAATTATAGTCTTTTAAGACTCAATAGGAGCCACTACGCGAGTGAATAAGACGCTGACTTGATAACCTAGACTTCCTGTGTTGACTGTTGACCAGGATTGTCAAGTGTTGTTGCCCTTGTCAGCCGTGTAAAACAGAGAACCTGGCAAGGCACAGCGTACTGTCATTCCGATAGGATCAATGACTAAATACAGACTTAAATTTTTCAAGTCAATTTTTTAATACAATTTTACAGGTACCCCAGAGTAACCAGATAAATTGATTTAAATGGGAATAAATATTGATTATGTAATTAGAACACAGGGTGTCAACAAAAATACTTACCGTTTTAATTCTTTAATCATAGTCATATCAAAATTTTCACTCCAACCACAATCTAATAAAAATCTGAATTCATCAACTTGTAGAAGATAACATGGTGGAGATTCATCTAGAGCGCCAGAAAAAACATGAAGTTTTATTATCGATGTCATCTTGGTTCCTGATAACAACGCTAATTGCTACCTGAAAAAGAAATCAAACACTGGGTATAACTTTAAGGTTGATCAGATATTAACTTTAATTGTATACAGACAACTCATCCCAAAACAACTCATCCTAATATAAGACGGAAGTGGGTCAGTTCATCCCACGACCGTTTCACCCCTGACTGTTTCATCCCAACCTAATTTTTCATCGAGCTGTTTCATCCTAGGATGTTTCACCCCACTTGTTATTAGAATACCAGTTACAATGTAATTAACTGAGTTGTACTTATTGTTAAATAGACTGTAAAACACTTAGGCCTACTTATTGTTAAATAAACATGTACTTTATTATCTATTATTAAAATAGCATTATGCAAGAGCAAAATCTGCTTATTACAGGTCATTCTTTAAGCCTGAAATGTTATCTAAATAATTAATTAGACATTAATTAACATATCCAGACCATAATAAACTCTTGATGTCAAGGCTAGCCTTCGATGTTGGCAGATTAAAATCCTATATGCCGCTTAATGGCCGTTGATAATTAAATCAATCAAGTGGATAATCGAGACTATGCTGTTTATATAAATGATTTGAGTAATGATGACCGAGGCTATGTGAATATTTCAAACGTTTTTTTCTCGGCTATTAGTGGATCAATTTGACTGAAATTTTCAGCAAATTACCTTTACACTATCTAGTTTTTAACTATTATAGTGAGAACTGCCATCTCTTTATCTTATCTCCCATAATGTAACTTTAAATAAGCATGTAATTAATTAACACATGACACAATTATATGGAATACAAGTTACTTAAAGGATTTATTCAGCAGCATTTCGACGAAGGTTCTCCGTCTTTATCAAGCAAAAAAATTAATTGTTATGAATTAGTAATAAAAACATGTGGTGAGGGTTTAGTTGTATTTACACGACATGTAAGTAAGAAGCCAGATAAATTAACAATTCAAATTAATAACTGATCTATCTATTCATTGCTCTACTGCAAGCTAGTATCAATCTTTCGTGCAATTAATTGTCCTCTGCACATGATTAGAATAGTGTCATGTACAGGTGCATGATATTTAATTTTATACCGATATTTTAGAATTCGAATTCCACACATTTCTCAACGACAGTGTTATAGACCTGTACATGAAATTTAAAGCATGATTTGGGCTGCATGCTTCTACTTAGCGGCAGTGTCATAGACTTGTACATGAAATTTAAATCATGATTTGGGATGCATGCTTTTACTGGGTGGAATCAACGTCAATTCGAATTATGGAATTGCATGAATCTTCAAGTCAGAGACTTACATCTAATAGTCGAAGAAATTAAGAACCAAAACCATATAATCGTGTTTGCTTGCTAGATAATGCTTGATGTGGAAAATAATAAATGACAGGTTAGTTACAAGTATTTTTTTCATTAGTCAGAGGCATATAACCGTGGTAAAATTGACAGTTACTATTGGCTGACAGCATGCATGCATGAATCAAACCATCTTAATTGCAAATTGCATACTTTATAATAAATTAATAATAAGGAATACTTCACGTTAACAAAAATATTTACTTGATGCATCATGTTTCCAGCATTCAGAATCAAATATAGTGATATTTTTCTGCAGACCCAAACCAAAATTCCCACTGGACAATTATATGAAGATTGTTTACATGGGTTTTATTTGCAGTTTGGGGGTTTGTTTTTTGACAAATATGTAAAATGTGACGAGAGCAATTTCATCCCCGGAGGAGAGCAATAAAAAGCAAGATTGCGGGTCTCATAAAAATATTTTTATGATGTGTCTAATCAATGACGACGACACATATTTTTGATGTCAATGAAAATACTTTTCACACTTGTTCTTTTTGTTTAATTTTCATCTAAATCAAAATCAATTCGGAAAAACGAAATTATGTAACATTTAACTTGTGTTACTTGGGAAACTTAAAGTTGGTTTCCCGGGTACAAACTGGGTGATTTGATGATATACATGTATATAAGGACTAATAACATATTCACACTAATTAATTTATCATAATTTTGCTTCAAATCCTTCTCAAAACACTGTAATTGAAGTATATCACGCTATGAAAATTGATCAAAAGAGGCTATGTTTTGGTCAGGGAATTACCCT
Organism: Patella depressa; assembly: GCA_948474765.1. NCBI lineage: Eukaryota > Metazoa > Mollusca > Gastropoda > Patellidae > Patella > Patella depressa. Next base: position 57,456,602 of record OX419719.1, read on the forward strand.
TCTCTGTCCCTATGGCAACCGCGGGCGGAGACGGGTGAGAATTCATTGCATATACAAGACGTTGTCTGTAATCGCTGACTGTTTATTACAAATATCGAATCCTAATTAAATTCTCTGATTATCCACTGCCTGCGTCTTCTTCCATGATATTTATCTCAGAAAGTGTTGTAGGTCTAACTCTTTATAGAGTTTATCAACATATACACAAAGCGCCCAATGTGCTCCTGCAGCCTTCGACATCACACGTGGGTATAGCCATAATCGTCGGGCTGTTGATATGGGGAACCCTTACATTTTTGTCCTGTATACACTCAATGAGTGTTTTTCAGGGAATCCAATATTTTTCTAGTAAGATTGGATATCTCTATATACTTTCCATATATACCAAAATTGCCATACCGGTACTTTATTGGCAATAAACACCCGATAAATACTTTGCTGGGAACCCATCTTTAATTACTCAGACAAGCCCTGTTACATATTGATTTTAATTTTTGCTTCAATTCAAAACCTTATCTTATAGTTTACAAAGATTTTATATGACAGCATGAGACTGGATGAGAATGCGATGTTTTGATTTAGTGATTTACTATTTTAGAATAGATTACTGCCTCTTGGCATTCACGCCCGAAAGTCCAGTAGTTATCTTTCGAGGTTAGACTCGCCAAGAAAATGCAACATTTAATGGAATCAAAAAGATTACCTATTCCTCTTCTTTCAAACCTAGTACATCCTTTTCTCATTCAATAATTTCTAGTTTCACAATGACTTAATGGAGGCCGCCATTTTATCAAAGGGAAATTACTCTTACAAGAACTTCCAAAAAACAAAGAAAGGGAATCCCGGGATTCCCCCAGAAACTTCCATGTCTGGATAAATGAGACTCTAGTCACATGGTCTGCTCCTTTGAAACCTGTTACGCCTTGAGCAGAAATATGTATTAAATGTGAATCAAATACAATACCATAGTCATATTAAAGATTGAGAAATGGATCTGCTCTATGTTTCTACTGTTGCAGCGATTCTATTCAGTATTTTGGTGATAAGTCTACGATATTTGTCGTTACTGAGATGGATAAGTGGTCGTGCCTATGTTTTTAGTAAGGTATACGAACTTTAGTTTACATCATTTATTTGACTTGTTTATATTTTGATGGGAAAAACTGGGTTATTTATAGAACGTAAATGGTAATTTAATTCACCCACTGACAGCACTATTTAGGTAATATGATGAATTCTAATATCATATTCATAGACTTTATAAATGTGCACCAGCAGGTTGTGCACAATTATTATTATTGATGATATATAGGCCTACCTACTAGTACTAGTACTACACTGAGTTATTGAGTTTATAATTTTTCAATTGTCAATAGGCTAATCCATTTGACATTTGTTCTTGAAGTTGAATGCAAAAACTGGTTCCATCAGTAGGCCATAATGTTGGCATATGTTTGAAACATGAAGATAGAGTTAAAATCACGTTTTCTTGTACATTTCTGAGAGGGTGGATCCAAGAGAGAGAAGGAGAATTCCCTTTTATGAATAATATATTTATGGCCTTTTCGCACACAAAATGAATGCTTAAGCACTTTTGCAAACAAGATTACTAAAATTTTAAATCATCATTAGAGCTTAACTTATATGAGTATGCCTTTGTGCAAACAGTCAATTTTCCAAAAATAGGCCTATACATGTAGGCCTATGTCTTTCTCTACATCCACAAGAGCCAGAGGTATAAATATTTGGCATCACATTTCCTCATACTCACCAAACCACTTAATGTCTTTATGATATCAACATAAAAATTACAAATAAATTCAATATAGTGATGCTATGGATGGATACTAAATTATATGCAATGAAATTTTCAAATATTGTCCTAGCTTTTTAACATGAACTTATCCATGAACCTGCAAAAGCAAAAATGCAGATCTTGGTAAATAGACAATGGGTTTATTGGTTGCACATATGAAACAGTCGTTATTGACATGAAAACGCAAGAACATTATAAAATTAATAAAATTAGTAATTATTATTTTCTAGCAATGGTTATTGTGAGGGTAAAAATTCCTTTCCTGTATAACATAATACACCAAAAGTTTGAACCGAGCTATGATAGGGACAAAATACAAGAAGAGTATAATAAAAGTCTCCATAAACCTAACACTATATTCCAAATTCATTGATAAGGTTTTAAGTGAACTCGAATCTTGTTACAAATATCTTTATAAACATTTCATGTTATGGTATCTAAAATGAGAATACACTGATTGTCTTCATGTCCAGATTTTGTGGTTGAAGTGAATAGACAACTACATGTAAATGAATAGCCCAACAGAACCCAGATTTATTGGATGATAATACAGAACTTTTAGTAGATAAAGCATTTATCATGAAAATAGTTCTTTTTAAAGAAATTTTATCAGTCATTAACTGTTTTTCTGATTCCAAATCAACTTAAACTGCTGGGCTACTCAAGAGTTTGTTATAGCCCATATTAACTAGAAATTCCAGGTGAAGGAGATAGTAATTGACTCTCATCAGAAATCTTTTGTTTCATAGTACTACCACATGTCTCCCTGCCATTTTTGATTTTCTGTCATGAGTCCTATTTCAGAGGGACACACTATATAACTATAAGCACAAGCAATTGCCTGTCCATTTTAGACAGAATCTGGATATTTGAGCTCTTTTTAAGGGAAATATTGGTGCATGGCTAAGAATCTTTACTGCTTGGGATTGTTTACATAAAGAATTTTTTTCTCCAGTTTACGAATTTTGTATTTTATGTTAAGCTGTTTTTGAAATTTTAAGCTGCATATCTGCATTCCAAGTCTTAAAAAATATTTGTATTTTGAACTAAAAGTTTAGATTTCACATTTCTTATACGAGTATCAATGTGTTTACTATATCTTTTCTTTAAAAAAAATCGTACTTGATGGCCAACTGTGTCCTAGTGAAACTGTGTATCCCACATATTGAGAATATTGGGCAAAACAATTTGGTTTTACTATGATCTACACAAAAATGCTTTCGATGTATTAAATTCTTAACAGCACTGTTAAATTGAAACTGGCTTCAACTAGGATGGAACATAGTTTTATTCCCTATAGGATTAGGATTTCACTTCAGGTCAATTTAGTAAAAAACGAAATCATGCCCACTGCACTGGAATTCTTTTATCATAATATTATGAACTTAAATTATGCCTAGACAGCACAACCAACATACAAATAGCCAGGCCTGGAAATAACGGTTTTAGATGCATCTGACAAAATGTCAGGCACCAATGAAATTGTACCTGACATTTTCAACATAATAATATCAATGAAAAAAGAAACCAATCTGTGCCGGACAAAATGACAGGCACCAGAAGTTTTGTGTTTGACAAAGCCTGAATCTGTGCCTGACATTGTCAGTTACAGGTGCCTTATTTCCAGGCTTTCAAATAGTTGATCATAGTACAACATGACAGGACTTTATTTAGGGACTATGTCCCCTAAAATTAAAATGTTAGTGTTTCTTGCTTTTCCTGGTATTACTATTATATCATAAATATATATCTATCATCAGAGATCAGCATATCATTCAAGTAGCTAAAGGTGCCAATCAAAATAAAATTTACTTTCATTTATCATTAGATATGCATATTATTAATTTAAATCTTCTAACTTACATGAGATATTTTCATTTAACATCCCTTGTTGATAGCGTTGAAGGTAAAGAAACAAATTTTAGGTTGCCAGTTAATGTCAGAAACTTGTGGGATTTGAAACCTGGTACATCTTTAGAAGAAATGGATGTAAATGTGAATCAGATTCAAATATATCATAGACAGGGGCAACTCAGAAGAACAAACTATGTGTTTCTCCCAGCCCAGCCATCAATATGAGGCTTACCGTAAAATGTGTTTAGACATTCAGAAGGGACCAAAAAATACTGCAAACCCAACAAGGTCTATTCGTGTAAACATTTGTGTGCTTGTAAAAGATCCACTTGGCAGTTGGAATGCAATTCTCCATGTCTTGTCTGAAAATGACCAAAGTATTGCGTGGAGAATACATGTACATGTACGTTAAAGACCATTACATCCTGCTCACAAACACTTTGAGCTGGGCTACAAATAGGGAGGGTAGGACACCAGTGCCATTAGTCTGAATCGTTATGTAGCTGACATTGATTCGCTTTTATCATTTTGGGTTAATTTATTTACACCTAGGAGCACTTTTGAATTTCCTGTTAATTCTCTCACATGTAGTTATTTCTCACAGGTAGAAATATTTGCTGACATTCTGCGCAACTGCATAATTGCACAGTACTACTAAGCTTTATATACATCTGAGTGGTGCACTGTACGTACGTATGTATGGGATAGGGGTCTACATTGTACATGTGTATAGAGAAACATTCCATATTGGCTTAAACCTGTAAACCGTAACTACGGGTGGATCAAAAACAAACATGACATAACATTTGAAAACTAATGGGAAATGGGAATGTTCAAGTACATCGTATTTCAGAGATCCACTTTATTTCTATAAATGAATCATTATGATATTTTTATACGCCCACATTTTCATGTGGACGTATATTGTCGTCGCCCCTGTTCGTCCGTCCGTCCGTCCGTCCGGACGTCCGTCCGTCCGTCCGTCCGTCCGTCCGTCCACAATTGTTTGTGAACAGTCTACAGGTCACAATTTTTATCCGATTTCAATGAAACTTAAAATATAGGTTTATCACCCTAAGATCTCGGTTCCTTTCGATATTGGCATGTATCGGACGGTAACTTCATGGGTTATGGCCCCTGATTGTACGAAAAATCACGTTTTTTAGCTTGTGAACAGTGTAGAGGTCACAATTTTGAACCGATTTGGATGAAACTTGAAATGCATGTTTATAAAACAAAGATCTTGGTTCCTTTCGATATTTGCGCCAATTGGATCGTAACTTCCTGAATTATGGCCCCTGATTGTCCGAAAAATCGCCCTTTTTAGCTTGTGGTCCCTCTGGAGGTCAAAATTGTTTTCCGATTTAAAAAACCGTTTGATTATATCACCGTTCGAAGGTTATGAAGGTTGAATTTGCATTTCGTGAAAATCGGACCAAAATTGACGGACAAAATGGCCGCCATTTGTACGCGAATAGTGTGAAAATATGTTTTATCAAGGTTGTGAACAGTGTAGAGGTCACAATTTTGAACTGATTTGGATGAAACTTGAAATGCATGTTTATAACCCAAAGATCTTGGTTCATTTCGATATTTGCGCCAATCGGATCGTAACTTCCTGAATTATGGCCCCTGATTGTCCGAAAAATCGCCTTTTTATACGCCCACATTTTCATGTGGACGTATATTGTCGTCGCCCCTGTTCGTCCGTCCGTCCGTCCGTCCGTCCGTCCGTCCGTCTGGACGTCCGTCCGTCCGTCCACAATTGTTTGTGAACAGTCTACAGGTCACAATTTTTATCCGATTTCAATGAAACTTAAAATATAGGTTTATCACCCTAAGATCTCGGTTCCTTTCGATATTGGCATGTATTGGACTGTAACTTCATGGGTTATGGCCCCTGATTGTACGAAAAATCACGTTTTTTAGCTTGTGAACAGTGTAGAGGTCACAATTTTGAACCGATTTGGATGAAACTTGAAATGCATGTTTATAAACCAAAGATCTTGGTTCCTTTCGATATTTGCGCCAATTGGATCGTAACTTCCTGAATTATGGCCCCTGATTGTCCGAAAAATCGCCCTTTTTAGCTTGTGGTCCCTCTGGAGGTCAAAATTGTTATCCGATTTAAAAAACCGTCTGATTATATCACCGTTACATGGTTATGAAGGTTGAGTTCGAATTTCGTGAAAATCGGACCAAAATTGACGGACAAAATGGCCGCCATTTGTACGCGAATAGTGTGAAAATATGTTATATCAAGGTTGTGAACAGTGTAGAGGTCACAATTTTGAACCGATTTGGATGAAACTTGAAATGCATGTTTATAACCCAAAGATCTTGGTTCCTTTCGATATTTGCGCCCATCAGATCGTAACTTCCTGAATTATGGCCCCTGATTGTCCGAAAAATTGCCCTTTTTAGCTTGTGGTTCCTCTGGAGGTCAAAATTGTTATCCGATTTAAAAAAACGTTTGATTATATCACCGTTACATGGTTATGAAGGCTGAATTCGAATTTCGTGAAAATCAGACCAAAATTGACGGACAAAATGGCCGCCGTTTGTACGCGAATAGTGTAAAAATTTGTTATATCAAGGTTGTGGACCTTATAGAGGTCACAATTTTGAATCGATTTTGATGAAACTTGACATGTATGGTTCCTTTCGATATTTGCGCCCATCGGGTCATTACTTCCTGAATTATGTCCCCTGATTGTACGAAAAATCACCCTTTTTAGCTTGTTGTGCCTCTGGAGGTCACAATTATTATCTGATTTAAAAAAAAAAAACGTTTGATTATAAAAACCAAACAAATTCTAATAATTTTTTGATAATTCCTTAATATGTGACAACTCTTGTTGACTGCCCGGACGATTTGGCCGCTGTGTGGGCGTATGTTTCGTTGCCTGGCAACCTATTTTTTTTTTAAATGTATCACAGCGGTCCATATATTTGTGTAGAACTAGAAGCATTTGCATTTTGTTAATAGTAAATTTAAAGTAATGACATATGATTTGCATTTCTGATAATATGAAATTTCTCATGGGCCATATTGGCATATTAGCATAGATTAAACCTTGAGTCATTCATGGCTTAATTCACGCTGATATGTACTAAGACTGATTATGTAACTTAAGAGTAAAAAAAAAATCAAAATACCAATGCTAAAAAATATCCTGGCTTATTATACATTTGGTCAGGTTGAAAACATAGCTCAATAAAATATATTTTTAAGTATTGTTTAATGGTCAAGAGCGAGGCATTAAAGTTGGTTTCCCGGGTACAAACTGAGTGCTTTGATGATAAAAACATATTCAAACTAATTAATTTATCATAATTTTGCTTCAAATCCTTCTCAAAACACTGTAATTGCCAAGTATACCCTGCTATGAAAATCGATCAAAAGAGGCAATGTTTGCGTCAGGGGATTACCACCTCGTCCCTATGGCAATTCATTGCATAGACAAGACGATGTTGTCTGTAATCACTGACTATTTATTACAAATATCGAATTCTAATTAAATTCTCAGATTATCCACTGCCTGCGTCTTTTTCCGTGATTTTTATCTCAGAAAGTGTTTAAGGTCTAACTCTTTATAGAGTTTATCAACATGTACACAAAGCGCTCAATGTACTCGTGCGCTCAATGTACTCGTGCGCTCAATGTACTCGTGCAGCCCTAATCGTCGGGCCGTCGATTAGGGGAACCCTTACATTTTTGTCCTGTATATGATCAATGAGTGTTTTTCGGGGAATCCAATATTTTTCTAGTAAGATTGGATATCTCTACTTTCCATGTATACCAAAATTGCCATACTTTTATTGGCAATAACCAACTGATAAATACTTTGCTGGGAACCCATCTTTAAGTAATATAACAACATGAGGGCTGTAGGATCGAATGATTTTACAATATATTACACAATGTCTTAAGCTCGAGACCATTAGACAACATAAAATACAGAAACTCTGCATGTGCTTTTTTTACAGTGGAATATGTCACACTAGTCCACTATTTCACTGGTATAAATAATGTACGATTGGCAAGTTGCCTGTACGATTATTTGAAATAATGGTGCGTTATCATCAAAGGGTGACATCACTTCTGTATTTTAAATACTGAACGAAACTGAACCATTTTGGACTGATATTCCTAATAAAGATACCACTTTGAGAATATTGTAGGGGTTCTATGGTCTTTAAGATATTGATTATAATACATTATCAAAAATTAAAATTGCACCATGACTAAAAAAATATCCCATAAATGCAATAGAGACACACTGACTTAAATTTTCTAAGATAATGTTATTACATTGTAATTTACATGCAGATTAGTATAAAAATGTACATGTAATAAGGACTGTATTGTAAATACTTAAAGAGGTTATTGACACATGTATAATAACAGGTGGAGTTCTATATGTAGGATTATATTCACTTTACTATAGGCTTTTCTATATATTTATCTAAACTGGGACATACAGTACAAAATTTATTCAGTGTGTATAAATTATATATGTCATTAACACATCATTAAAATTGATTTATTTTATTACACATTTACTGTTTATTCCCTGTAATGTTATGTATTTAAGATAACAATACTATCCTTTCAGAATAATTATGTTTTATTTGACAAGATATATGACTGATTGTATTAAATAAGATACCAATCATGTGATACATGTAGTGTACTCCCCTTTACAACTTGGATGTACAATAAAAATGTAATATATATTTATGTAGAGTAAATGTGTTGATGGTAAAAAATAGTTTTAATTTGTAGTAAACTATGTATATTATCTTACTAAACATACATTATGCAAGAATTAAATCTCCCTGTAGCTCATCACTAGGGACTGGGTATCACTCAGATTTGATGAAAAAAGGACAGAAACCGAACTATAATCTAATAAACATATCCAGTTAATATATTGCTGTCCAGAAAGTGTTAAATACAATCAAGATTCATCAAATAATGCCCAGTTTGTGCTACTGTTTAGTTTAAGAAACACCATTTAGTTTTGACATCGGTCATTTGTTAACTTAGCCAGACAATAATCAACTCTCAGTGTCATCACTAGACTGCAATATTTTCTGGATTAGATTCCTGACTGCTGCTTAACGCTCATTGATAATTAAATCGAAAAATGGATAATCGAGACAATGTTTTTTATTGTACTGACTTTAGTAGTAATGATGATCGAGGCTAGTCCCAGAATTCAATTGTAAAAATCATGGTTCAGAGTGGATCAATTTGACTGGAATTTTCAGCAAATGCCTTTTACATTATCTAGTTTTTAACTATTATAGTCAGAACTGCCAGCTCCTTATCTCTAATCTCCCATAATGTATCTTTAATGAAATGAAATGAAATGGGGTCTAATGTCCTACTCTTTTGCACCTAACCTCGGCTGCCAAGGGATCTTTTACGTGCACACCGATGTGTACATGGGACCTCGGTTTTTCATCCCACCCGAACGACTAGGCAGCTGTCCTTGTCGAGCCCTCCTTCTGCATCACTGACAAGGGGAAATCATGCTGGGAAATCGAGATGGACTTTCTCGGCCAATGCAGGGTTCGAACACCCGACCTCCAGGCTAGCAAACGAGCGCCTTATCCACTTAGCCACCGTGACCCCTGTATCTTTAATGAAAATAGAGACTAAACATTAAAACATTCTATTAATAGTATGTAATTAAGGTTAGCTTTTAAATCAAAGCAAATGAACCGGGGCCTGTTTCACAAAATTATATGTAAGATACAATCCAAATTTTAATAATTTGATTAGATAATATTAGATTAATTTTACTGCTTAACCAATCTAAATTGAAGTATCTACTAAAATTAGGATTTTATAATTAGTTAAAATTTTGAGAAATAGTGCCCTGGTTTGCAAATATTGCCCTGGTTTGCAAATAATACCACATTACTTTGTAACTAGTACATATTTATAAGCTTTCTAAAAATGACCATCATTTGGCACTATAAATAAATCTGCTTTCAGAAAATAATTTCAGGTGGACAAGAAGACTCCAGTACACGCCAGCAATCAATGTCAGGTCCACCTAAATTAGTTTCAAATTAAACATTTAACGGTCGACTTCTTTTTCCATTAGCCAAGTGGATATTAATTTATTTTTTTTATAAAATTGATAAGATGTCAGTACACTGCCAAATGAATCAGCTATAAATAAACTCTCAACAGCTGTTTAAATGAAATCTATTTAATAGTTTGCATCTAGAGTTATTTTATCTTAAGTAGTTTAATTAGAATAATTTTACTTTTACTTTTATCTAGCCATAAACCAGTTATAATGTATGTAATGCATCTTGAGTAATTTTACCTTTAGTGTTTTTTTAAAAAAAAAATAATACTTTCATCTAACCATAAACCAGTTTAAAATACATTTTAAAGTTGAACTATACATGTATGTACTACAATATATTAGGGTCTCTGTATAATTTTCTGTTTTCTGGACACAAATTTCACTTTTTTATTAAAGCAGTAGACCTATGTAAGATAATAAACTATTATAGTTTTATTGTCTCCCCCCACCCCCTTTTGAAGAACGCATGGACTATTAAAATGTCCATCTGCCCGTCACACTTTGTGGGAAACACTAACTCTCCCTCTAATTGGGATAGAAGTTTAAACTTCGAGCATGTGTTTATTAGGTAAATGCCTTGATGGATTTTGAAGATGAGCATAATGTATTGTTGAGTGAAAGTAATGAAACTTGGTGTTAGTTTCATCACATCAATGCATTGACTAATTTCGATAATAAGCATTTTCAATTTGATTGATGTAGACTTTGGAGCTTGATAACTTTAATTCTAGTTGAGTGATAGTGTTCAAACTTTGTGTATAGTCTAGTTACATCAATACCTTAAGGTTTGATGCAGAGCATTGTCTGCTTAGGCAAAGTAGAGACTTCCAATGTGATTGCTCAAAACTTTGGAACAATTTGGAATTCTCCTGCTAATTGAGGTAGAATATTCAAACATTATGTATGTGTTTTTTAAGGTAAATGCCTTGACACAGGTCGATCATGCACATTTTCAGCTAAGCAAAGACAAGCAATTTGACTGGTTGATACTTTAGAACATGATTTTATTTGTTCCAAGTTTGAGGATGAGAAAGTTCTGCTTTGGCTATAAGTAGTGAAAAGCAATTTTATTGGTAGAATGTTTCAGTTGTCTGTGCTTTAATTCTAACTGATGAAACTAAGTGTATAGTTTCACTACCTTGACTAAGTTTACACTAGGTATAGATAATCAGTTTGATAGCTCGATGCTTTTGGAAAAGATAAATGTGCAATCAATTAATATTTGTCATCTATTTATTTTGGGATTTCCGCAGGGGACATCAGTCTTATTACTGTTGCCTTGTTTTACATCTCACTTATAGATCGACTCATTGAAACAAGTTTTTAAACCCAATTAAAGGTATATTTCAATTATACATGTAAGCATGTTTTAGGAGACTAAAGTCTTTATGCAGTCTTCATAAAGGTGGGAGTTTTTATGCATTGTGCTTTGAGAGAACTTTTTCATGGACAGCAGCGTTTAGATACATGTATAGTCTTCATCGAATTGCATTGACAAGGGTTGTTTTTTTTTAGTTTCTCATTCCATTTGATTGACCAGGCACTCTTTCTTGGCAGTCTCTTTCTTCCTTGACTGCTGATAATGTGAAAACAGTCATGAAAATCCCAAGGAAATTTTTCAGATCAAACCACCTGGTTAAATGAGCTACATGTAGCACCTTGCACACAGAACCAGCACTTTTCGTTTAAAGTATTAATGTAATCATTTTGAAGTAATGTGTTAGCTAAATGTGTATTTGGTTTTTATTTTGTATTTTCAGATTGAAGGAAGGTTGACATCAAAGGACGTCTTAGATCTGTTGAAATTTTCAAAGGTGATAATCTAATCAACTTGGTTTACAGAAAAAAAAATGAAAAGCATGAGTTTGCATGAAACTGTATAATTTGTTTTAGATTGCAAGAATGCAGAATATCAATATTTGATTATTTTTATACACCACATTTTCATGTGGATGTTGATATAATCATGAAAGGCTTTTGAATTCAGTAGAACAGACAATGAGAAGTAGATCCTACTACTGGTATTCACTTTTATAGAAATGACATTTACTAGTATTAGACATTAACTGAAAGGAGTCATCATAAATCTTCAGTATCTAAATACATGTATAGAAAGTGAGTAATAAATTATATGCTATTGATTAATTATGTACTTAGACTGTCTAGGACCTTTACCATTTTGGAATCTGTTTTCAGCCATTTCCAGTATCCTGTCAGAAGGGTTGGAAAATTGATAACTTCTCTCATGGACATCGAGTCTGGTTCCATTTTCTCACTCAACCTGATGGTCATCAAGTTCTCAACAATGTCAAAGTTTATGGAGCTTACAGTAAAGTTCGGGCTTCCTCACAGGTGAGCTCAATAATGGATTGCAGATAAGCGATCATGATCGGTCTATAATCTTACCACTATTACCAGGTCTTCCTTGCCACTCAACAGACAAAAAATAAAAAAATGTAGTTATAGTATCTAATAGTTCAAGAGGACTGCCCCATACATGACAACAGTTTAACAGAAAATTAAATGGGTATCCAATTACTGTTTTGAATAAACCAACTTTATTTGACCAACTTCTTGGAAGATTCAAAACCAACGTGCTCTTGATTTGGCCATAATTTTAATGTTTATTTCCTGTAATCTCAGCGTTGTATTTTATGGTTTATCTTGTGTTTGTCTGTTAAGGGTGTTGAATGGCTTATTTGTGCGCGTTACATCACAAGGTTTCAATTCCCCACGGGTATGTGACAAGGGTTAGGGCCGCCTGTCCAACCTCATGGGTTTTCTCTGTGTCCTCCAGTTACCCCCCCCCCCCCAATGCTAAAGACACCTACTCACAAGCGAATTAATGAAATAAGATTGAACTATATGTTGGTCCCAAAATGACCTAGTTTGCGTCAAGTGGATGTTAAACCCCCTCTCTCTCTCTCGCTCTCTCTCTCTCTCTCTCTCTCTTTGTCTATGTGTGGTGGATTCTCCTTCACTTATTCAAGACGAATGAGACAATTTATTCAAGAAATTATATAAATGTTATGTGTATTTTGGTCAAAGAGATATCAAGCACTATAAAATCAGTACTGTTGAAAAAATTCTGTAATAACAAATTTTTATGTTAGTAGTAAGATTTGATTGAACAAATATGCAATTTTTTCCAGTTTGTTCTTCAGTTGTTAAAAGATATTTCTTTAACTTGTGAATGGAAACCTGGTGTCATAGCAACATCCTTTGTCCTTACTTCAACAACGCCACAAGAAACTCCAACCAAATCCAGAACAACGGCCCACGTACATCATGATATTATCAAGGAAGAAAAAGTTTATCGTAAATCAACGTGGCTAAATCAGCCATCTTGGGAGTCACTTGTTACACAGACAGTCACCGAAGAATACAGTCGGTAAGTTCATTGGTATATTAGAGGTAAACCTGGTAAAAAAATTTTTATAAATTCGACCTGTTAATAGACTAAAAACACACTTTTAAAGATGTGTATCACTAAATAGGGGAATATTACACTGTCGAAGATTTCAAATATATATTTTTATTTTCGACGCAGTGAAGCAAAGAAAACGACAATTCCCGTCATATATCCAAAGAAAGGCAGAAATGTTAAATGCCGTAGGCGATGAAGTGACCGTTATTTGGGGTGATATTTCTTTTTAAAAGTTATACAGTAGAACTTGTATTAAGCAAGCACCCAAGGGAAATTTAAAAATGCTTGCTTAATGGAGGTGCTCTTTGACTAGAGGTATCCATTATTGCCCCAACCCCTACCACAAAAAATAAAGATATAGATTGCATATATTTTTTTATTCATGTAGTATAACAATAACAATACATGTACTTTTTATCTAGTTGTGAATTCAAAGTAGTCGCGTATACGTGTTTGTTTAGTAGTAATACTGGGTCTCTGGCCCCCCAATATTTCTTTTACTTTCATCATAGCGTCTAAAAGCGTTTCAAAATGCCGTGAATTTGAGAATTTCCCACCCAAAATATTTTAGCGATTACGCGACCACTTAATAAAATCTCGGTGCTTTTTGTGCTGACATAAATTAATTACGCTTGGGTGCATTGGGAGCGAACATCAATACTTGCATCGATAAATTTGACCGTCGTTGAATCTTCGCCGAACGAAAATTCTTTACTCAAATCTCGAACATAACTTCTGTAAACTTGTCATTTTGTACCAACTTTCGATACTACTGTCTACCAATGTGATGCATTCGATAATATTTATCCATTTTTGTGAAGCAAATCGATGAATTAATTTTATTTTATCAAAAAAGCACATGGACAAAAAATCCATCGCTGATTTTATCACCGATTTACAGGGGGTGTAACTCTGTATGTAATATTATAGGGGGCGCTAAAACGTCTAACAACAAAGTTGCAATGGAAAAGAGATACTAGATGATCGTAACAAAACTCGGTACTTTCATTTTATTCAATCAGTATCAAATAATGTTCCGTTAAGTGTGAAAACAATTATCAGGTTAGTCGTTTAATAAAACAAAAGATTAATTAACAGATAATCCCGGGTTGATTGTTATTTTTACATTTCTGTTTACCTGATCAGTGGGGGTCCAGTTAATTAACTACTACTCACGGGATTAGCGGGGGTGTTAGTGTTACAAAGAAAGAACGACAAGATGGTATCATTCAACAATGGCCGTTGAATGGGCGATGTTTTGTTAAAGGAGTGACCGTTGAAACAATAGAATTTTTACGGAGGGAATTAATCGTGGTGCCCGTTGCACGCGTTGAACAGGTGCGTGTTTAGTAGAGGTTAAATTACTTAAAAATCGTTCGGGGGGATTTTTTGGTGCTCGTTGAAGCAAGTGTTCGCTGATTAGGGGTGCACGCCAGAGCAAGTTCTACTGTATTTATATTTACTTAGAACACTGCTGCCAACACGAGGGATTATATTTTTTGTTTTATTTTTTTTAAAAAATCATAAGGGATACTTTTTCACATTATTTTGCAAATATGATAGAGAAAAGTCATAATTTTAGTGGAACTGGCTTTTCAATATTATCTATAGTAATAGACATGCTACTTTGTAAAATTGAATTTTATATCATTGGAAAGAACACGGCAATGTGAACATTTTTGTAACAGAGTATAAAAAAAATATTTTTTAAATTATTTGCAATTTTGTAGAGGGTATTAGGATTAATAATAATCCTCTAATTGACTTAGGGAGATGGGCCCTGCTGGTTCAATGAGCTTAGGGTTAGGGCAGCTAATCTTTTAATTGGCTCAGGGTTAAATGGGTTAACTATTTAGTGTCTCTAACCTGACAATAATTAATAGTGGAAGTGCATTTGAAATAGTTAGCTGAAGAGATTAAGTGTTGATTTGAAATAATAACTGAAGATTGAATGTTGATTTAAAATGAAATAATAATTGATCTGAATAGATTTATTGAAGATAAGTGTTGACTTGAAATTGTTAACTGAAGATGAAGTCCTCTTCGAGTGGCATTTAGCAATTGACATATGTAATAAACACAAAAAACATATTATGGAACACAATTACTATTTTAATTACTATTTTAATTACAATTAAATAGTAATTATGTTCCATAATATGTTTTTTGTGTTTATGAAGATGAAGTCATGATCTGAAATGATTAACTGAAAATTTAGTGTTGATCTGAAATAGTTACACTATTAAAGTACAACAAATTCATTGTTCAGTACACTCATCCCCTGAATATTTATTTACATCTGCATCTTTGTTACTACTTTACAGGTATTCTAATCGTGAAGAGAATGGATGCTGTTGGTTGTTACAAATAAATGAAGCTGGACAGAAATGGACATTTTACCTCGCTCAGCCTGTAGAAGGTTGGTTTGGTCGGTATCGTTTATAATGAGTTATCTCCCCTCTTTGTTATAGCACATGGCATGGATGGTTATGGGGGTAACGTAGACGGTATCTTTATTATATTATTTTATTACTTTAAGAAGATGTTTAGAGGAATTATTATTGGCTTATTGGTATCCAAACTGATTCTTGCATTCGATAAAGGAAGGTTCATTGATTATTTTGGCGATTTCGAAAGTCTCAATTAACATCATTTTAAGTAGTTGTACTTTTTATTGAAATATATTACCATTGATATGGGTAATGCCTAAAATTAAGATGTGCAATGAAGCCTTTTTATTAACTATGTGCATATTCGAATATTGTCTTGTGCTGAAATTTCTGAGTACATACCAGTATTGCTTATTTGCTTGAATACGGTATGAGGAGAGAATTAGAGACATGATCTGGACAAACCAATTCAACAACCATTAATATAACTAATAACAAAATTATAAATCTTCACTCACAAACACTAGCAATATATTAAATGCTTGAAGATTTCTTTATTTTATCTGAATTGAAACTCTTTTGTATAAAGTTAGGGAATGTCTGTATGGGAGAACAACTGTTTTATTGCTTTCAGATCTGTATTTAAAGGGACTATTTTTGTTAACTGGACGAATCACCCACATTTATCTGAACTATTTTTTTTTTTTTGTTTGGCCCTGGATATTTACTATTCTTTACTTCTTATATTATCATTTAAACATACATTATGCAAGAGCTAAATCTGCTTGTCAACTTATCCAGACCATAATCAACTCTCGATGGCATTGTTAGCCTCAATTTACTGGATTATAATCATCTGCTGCTTAAGGTCCACTAATTATTAAATCAAAAAATGGATAATCAAGACTATTTTTTAACGCATCGACTTTAACGCTGATGATCGAGGCTATACTCAAAATTAAATTGCTAAAATCTTGGTTAAAAGTGGATCACTTTGACTGAAATTTTCAGCAAATTCCCTTTACATTATCTAGTTTTTAATAATTATAGCGAGAGCTGCCAGTTCTTTATCTAATCTCCCATAATGTATCTTTAAATTACTCTCTTTATTATATATTTCTAAAGGAAATCAATTTTAAACAAAATGTTCTCCATTTGAAATGTCAAGTTTTTAGTGGACATTTATATTTGATTCTGTATAGAATTTGAGGTACACTACATCTCTTATTTATTCTTAAGTTAAAAGAGATTTCTTTTTGTCCAGACTAAACAAATGTTTTGGTTCTAAGTCTAGCAACGTAAGCACAGATCACTAGATATAGTTTGCAGTATAATTATCATGTGCATAAGCATGGTGTGAATATATCTTGAAGAAACAATCAATAGTCACCATTTCCTGAAAAAAAAATGAGTCTAATATAATTACCTCTTTAAAGGGAAATATAAATGAGCATGTTTGCATGTCTGTGAACGATTTCTTTATGTGGCCTAATAACATGTACATGTATGTACATGCTACTGTCATATTATTACATACGTTAAACTAAATAGTATTTAGATCTTTAGTCAAAAGTTGAGCGAAGGTTATTTTGAATATGATACATTATGAACAAAATCTAATGACATTTATTTTCTTAATGAGAGTGATAATAGTGGAGAAGTACTCTTCAATGTCACTGTTATATAATATGATATGTGCTATTTTAGAACTAATGTTTTTCTGAAAGTAATTTCTTATATTTTTTTATTTTACTTAACAGAAACTGACCAGTGTATGTTATCAATCATCAGCCATTGTGGACTAGAAGATGAAACAAAATCAAGCAGTTACTCTGCTAGAAATTTATCAGCGTTAGAGGAATATTTAATTAATCGAAAACTTATGGGTACACCATTGTCAACACTTACAATGCCAAGTCCAGCTCAAATAGAAACTAAATCAGAGCCAAACGGCTCTGTCGATCAAATCGACGGGACAAAACGAAATCCAACCCGTTTTCTCACGCGTGTTCGATCTTTCATGTCAGGAAACTCTGGAAAACTTTTAGAACTGCAAAAATCAGAGTTAAAGCGATATAATTCTATATTACGATATCGTTCATCTAGTTTACATCGAGATGAGGGAGCTAGCAGCATGAAAAAAAGAGAACCTTTAGTGAGAAGCAGTAGTAATGAATCTACTAGTCAGGACCGTGATGATTCAGCCACCAATGTAAATAGAACAGATCAAGCAGACATCGATTTATCAGCCAGTGAAACAGATGGATCTCAAACTAAATCTATTCCTTTCACTAGAACACCTTCAGGTACGAAAATACTGTATTATACCTTTTCTGGATTTTTCACACGTTAACAAATCCAAATGAATGTAATCGATGATATTAGTGGTCGCATAAATATTTGAATTTGATTAATTGTGATTTTATCTGTTATTCAATGTCAATGAAAACTGGAAGAATAGGATCAGTGTTGTGTTTCCTACAGGAACAAATTAAAATTTATTGAAATTAACGAATGTTAATATGGATACACAAATAATGAAAATATATTACTTTCAGGAATTCACAATTTCTAGAAATATGAAAATTCCTTTTGAATATCTAGTAATCTGAAAAGACCATTTGAATTTAATAAAATATTTGAATATGAGGTTATTATTCAAATGACAAAATAAGTATTCAATTTGATGATAACACTGAATTTTTGTCCCCCGCCTTTCGAAGAAAGTTGGGGGACTATTAAAATGGGTTCGTCCGTCTGTCTGTCTGTCTGTCCGTCACACTTTTTGGGACACAATAACTCTCTTCCTAATTGAGCTAGAATGTTCAAACTTGGTGTATATGCTTATTAGGTCAATGCCTTGATGGAGTTCGAAGATGAGCATTTTCCGCTTAGGGTAAGCAGAGATAAGCAATTTGATTGGTTGATGCTTTGGGACACGATAACTTTAGTTCTAATTAAGTGAGAGTGATGAAACTTGGTGTATAGTTTCATTACAATAATACCTTGACTAAGTTCGATAATGAGCATTTTCTGCTCAGGGTAAGCAGAGCAATTTGATTGGTCGAGACTTTTGAACACAATAACTCTCCTTCTAATTGAGTTAAAATGTTCAAACTTGGTGTATATGCTTATTAGGTCAATGCCTTGATGGAGTTCGAAGATGAGCATTTTCCGCTTAGGGTAAGCAGAGATAAGCAATTTGATTGGTTGATGCTTTGGGACACGATAACTTTAGTTCTAATTAAGTGAGAGTGATGAAACTTGGTGTATAGTTTCATTACAGTAATACCTTGACTAAGTTCGATAATGAGCATTTTCTGCTCAGGGTAATCAGATCGATACGCAATTTGATTGGTCGAGACTTTGGAACACAATAACTCTCTTTCTAATTGAGATAAAATGTTCAAACTTGGTGTATATGCTTATTAGGTCAATTCCTTGATGGAGTTCGAAGATGAGCATTTTCCGCTTAGGGTAAGCAGAGATAAGCAATTTGATTGGTTGATGCTTTGGGACACAATAACTTTAGTTCTAATTAAATGAGAGTGATGAAACTTGGTGTATAGTTTCATTACAGTAATACCTTGACTAAGTTCGATAATGATCATTTTCTGCTCAGGGTAAGCAGAGCGATACGCAATTTGATTGGTCGAGAGTCTGTCTTTAGGGTCCCCCTAACTAGGGTACATTTTCATTTTTCTCGTCGGTTTTAGCATTTTTCTTTATAAAACACTTTTGGATGACACTTCGTGTACAGTTTGATTGCTCGATACATTGAAAAAAATAAATGTGCGATTAATTAATATGTGTCTTCTATTTATTTGGGGATTTCGGCGGGGGACATCAGCCTCACTGTTGGCTTGTTGATCTATATTTCCACAACTTTTCTAAAACCCCATTTCATTTCATTCTCCACACCAATGAGTTTCAAGTGTTGTTTTTATTACAGATCCAAGCGAAAGTCAGTATAAAACATTAGCTAATTTTGCTGCAGGAGAGATAATGGCTGAAGCGTTGAAAGCCTCTAATATTGATCTAGATAAATCTGTTGAAGAACAAGCTGAATCATCTAATGGTTGGGTGTAAGTATTTAATACCTCATAATAATCATCTAATGGTTGGGTGTAAATATTTAATACATTATTATCATCTAATTGGTTGGGTGTAATTATTTAATACCACATTATTATCATCTAATGGTTCAGTGCAACTATTTAATAACTCACTTTAATCATCTAATGTTTAGGTGTGATTATATAATACCTCACCCATATAACATATTGATATTTCAAATTATTTTAGTCTACAATCCGGGGAATTGTTCATGTATTTACTTTCAATGATTTAAAATACTATAGCACACAATGTGATGGATTGGAAAGACATGTATACTATAAGTCAGGATCACTGACTTTAACCATAGTTTGAAATATCTGACAGTTAGAATTATGTTTTATATTTTATTTTTTATGGCCTACAGATTTACTGGTATAGAGAATGATGTTGTTATGTTGAAGAAAGTTTTTAAAGATCCCTGTACAGTTCAGTGGTAGGTACTGACAACTCCCACTAAACATATATACATAGATTGAAAGAGAGGACGCTAGCTATAGAGTTCTTGCCCTTGTTCATTTTGTAAAATCTTGTAAACACTCGAGCAGAAGAAAGTTTTAATCCAATCTACATGAAATTTATTTAGCAGACTTATCTGATCTACTTTAGATTTATGTTATTATTTTTGATTATTTTGATGAATAACAATAATGCCAATGTCTGACAACGACTTATAGAGTTATTGCCATTGATTACGACACAAAATCCTGTCAACACATCATTTGTATTATACAGTATTGTTTAAAGATTTTGCTTTTTATTTACTTAAACATTCATCATGTCACATAACCAATAGACTGCTCTGATCACTTTGCTATGTTTCAATGCCTAGCAAGCTGTTCGAATATGTGTGTTTATGTAAAATGTTTTGCTATTTAATTTATTCTTTATCTAGTTATATGGGTAAAGGTTTAGTTCAAGCACCACCTAAAATAGTCTGGGAGAATCTAAAAAATCCAAGAACAAGATTTACATATGATGAAACTTTAAAGGTATGTTAATTAATAGTATTGTAGATTGTTACATCTTTCTTAATATCTAAATTTACCATTGTCCAGGTAGTTTTAGTGCACAAGAAATAGAAAATATAATTTAATATTTAATGGAAATTTGACAAATTTGGTGACTTTTGAACTGCTCATTTCAGACTCTACAGTGAAAATAATAGGTATATCTCCTGACCTGTAATATTAGTTTCAAAATATTACTGTATTTCGTTATTGTTTTTTTGTTATTTTTTGAAATAGCATTTTTATTCAGGATGTTTGAGATATAACCTTGTTCATAAGGTATCGACAAAAGAAGTAATTAATATAAAATTGACAGTAGTTGCATCAGAAATGTTTGAAATCTGATCTTGATTTCGTTTTATTTTTTTTATACTTTCGATGGCCTACACTAAGTGAAGGTCTGACCCCTTGAAGTACAACATGAATAAAAAACATTATTTTTTCAGGACTAACATCATTTTCATGCCATAATTCATGAATATTTTTTGCTGTATCTGTTACATGTAGCTGATAGGAAAAGATCAAATTTAAAATTAAATTTTTAATGTATTTTAATTTCAGAAAGTCGATATTTTAGAAAAAATCTCTGAAAGAATGAAAATAGGTAAGTATAGATACAGTTTCTGTAAGATCAGTTTGACTGCTTTAAAATGAGTGGGATTTATCACGCAGAACACTTTGAAACTGGGCTTCATATATGTCTGACCGGTTAAAACTCGCAAATAAATTACTTGTGCATGACAAAAAGATTTAGTTTCTTACTAGTTTGTAGTTGATCTCGATAAAACATTTGTTTGTCTTAACAGTTTACAAGTGTAATAATATTTGTTTTTATCAACAGTTTACAAATGTAATAATATTTGTTTTTATCAATGGTTTATAAGTGTAATAATAGTTGTTTTTCTCAACAGTTTATCAGTATCATGAAGTACAACAGTTATTACGTAAAGATTGCTGTGAGATGTGTGTTTTACAGAGTGAGAGAAAAGACGGTGAAAAGTATACTCTCTCATATCAAACTGTAGATTATAAACCAGCTGAACCTTCTGGTGAATTATGTATTAAACCTACGGTATGTATCAGTAATATAATCGTTTCCATCACAGGAGCCAAAGTGGCTCAGGGAATAAGACGCTGGCTAGCTAACTTGAATTTCGTGTGTTTCTCTTTGTCAGTGGTGAAGGACCGAGGCTCTGACAAGCAACAATGTATAGTTGTTTGGATGGGACAAAAAAACACCCCACCCCCCCACCCAGTATGAATTGGCGTGCATGTAAAAGATCCCTTTGCAATCAGAGTAGGCTGTATGGTGCTGTCCGTGCAAAATTTCCCTCATTAGCCTAGTCAAAGCAGAACAGTAGGACATTAAACCCCATTTCATTGACTGTTTTCTTCATATTACACTTTATTCAAGTCTTTTACTGAAATATATAGTTTCAATTATTCATAATCCAAATACAAATTGGTTTGTCTTCAGTTATCATGATGACTGTTATGTGTTGGATTCCCTTAATTAACAAACTATTGTGCCTGTGACGTTACAGGGGACTCTTTATGGCCTGAGTTCTCCTTTAATTACCAATTTATATGGCTGTGATATTATAGGGGGGACATTTCATTATCTTTATGCATTATTTAACATGCTGGAAAATGTCCGCAAACAAAACTTTATGGTTCAGTTGAGTTTATAAGGATTTTATAAGGTTTATATTTTAGTTAAAATATGTGAACTGTTTTGAGTAAATTCCTAACTTAAGTCTGAGAAAGCTTTGTGAACTTGGGGATAGATTGAATAATTTCGTTATGACTATAATTCTAATTCCCATATTGTGTTGTATTTATTGGTATATTTTCTAGTTGTTACCGAGTGGTTGGATCATAGAACCGGCAAGAAAAGATAAAAGAGTTTATTCTATTGTAACATACTTGATGCAGGTTAGTTTGTTTACTATATAAATATTTAGGGAATTTCGTTGTTAAACTTTTTGATTGACTTGACAACAATGACTTATTATGTATATTTAACTAGGTACCTATATAGTATAGAGAGAGAGAAATGGGTTTCATGTCCTCTCAACACAAACTAAGCCATTTTGAGACTAACATTTCATTAATTCCCTTGGGCTTATAGAGGTCTTTAGCAGTGAGAGAAAACTTGATGGTCCGGACAAAACTTACTATGTTAGGCAGACATCCCTACTCACTCCCACATACATGTGTGTAGAACTGATATCATGCCACTCGACTTCAGACCATATGAATTATGCTCACATGTGGGACCATTAATTCCATTAACCCATTTAACCCTGAGCCAATTAAAAGATTAGCTGCCCTAACCCTAAGCTCCTTGAACCACCAGGGGGGTTGGGATGGCCTAGTGGTCTAGAGTGCCGCGCTTCGAACTCTAGATGGCCGGTCACCTCTGGCTTGCGGCTGTGGTTTCGAGCCCTGGTGTGAGCGTATGTGGCATGGAGATAGGGGCGCCTTCTCAACCTCGTGGGTTTCCTCCGGGCACTCCGGTTTCCTCCCACTGCTAAAGACCCCTATGCGCAAGCGAATTATTGAAATAAAATTAAACCATATGTTAGTCCCGAAATGACCTAGTTTGTGTTGAGTGGACGTTAAACGCCATTTCTCTCTCTCTCTCTCATTGAACCAGCAGGGCCCATCTCCCTAAGCCGATTACAGGATTATTGTTAATCCTAAAACCCTCTACAAAATTGCAAAAAATTTAAAAAGTATTTTTTATACATAAAAATACTCTGTTACAAAAATGTTCACATTGCCGTGTTCTTTCCAATGATATAAAATTCAATTTTACAAAGTAGCATGTATATTACTATAAATAATATTGAAAAGCCAGTTCCACTAAAATGGAATAATACATAAATGATTTTGTGTATGTTTGAAACTACATATTTCATGATGTACAGAAATATAACCTTGACACTTTTTATCATTATCAGGATGTTTAACTCCATTTTACTTTTTTCAGATGGATTTTGGTCCAAGGAAAGCAAATTCTGATAAATTTCCATTTGAAGATATGATCAGTAAACAACCATTAGCTATATTTCACCTTCAACAGTATTTACAACCAGCTGTCATGTTAGCACGACAAGTTACTATCTAGTTTACATGTATTCTCATTGTTTACATTGTAAACAAGCTTTATTATTCATTGTTTAGGCACCATTTTGTTTGCCCAGAAAGGAATGTAGTTATCATACTAGTTAATTCTAATAAACATTTAAGAAGCTTGTCATTGGTTCAGAGTTCAGACAGATGAAAGCTTTATTTTGTTGATGAACTTCTGGATGATTTCAGCATTATGAACCTTCATCATTATTAGCCCAGTAATTTGTGAGATCCAAAAGAATATCTGTGGATATTATTGTTGGCTAACTTTTGGAATGGTTGATACCATTCGTCATATGACACCTTTCTTTTTTCTGTGATATATTATGTCATTATCCTTGTTTTTCACCTATGTTTTTACTACTTTTAGAAAGTGTGTTCATTTCATATTATATGTTAAAATGTGTTCACTGTATTTTTGCATTTTGCCCATTGAAATTATGAACAGAAAGTAATGGGCTGATAGTGGCTTCTATTAACAATAAGTAAAACTAGACCTGCATGCAGGAATGACGGGTTTCACTGGTGCCACGTTACTTTCGGTGCCACGTTGCCCTTGAACATATGTCACTTCCGATACCAATGAAACCATTAAACAGGTTTCCACATAAGCATTGCAAACATCAAATAAAATGGACGAAGAATCAACCAAATCCAGCAATATCAATTCATTTTATATATTTGTTACTTGTAAGTGATCCTGGCAAAATTTCATTACTTCCGGCGATAATGAAAATGTTCAATTAGTTTTATGAAATCAGAAATGGCATAAGGCATCATATGGCGAAGACTGTATGTAAATCGAATAAGAATTGCCACTTTTATAGACCAAAAACCTTGAAAAGTGACTTCTAGAAAATCGTCTATTTCTCGACAACCGCACATGATAAAAACTATTTTTTTGGTATCTATATGATCGTATGGGCTCAATCTATTTGTTGATTGGAATCAAATATCATAATTTTAAATATATTACAAATCAGACTCATTTGAAAAAAATATCTGTTTTTGAGGCTAAAAATACAGTTTTTTCCAAAATGACATTACTTCCGGAAATACTGAAAATGTTAAATTAGTTCTATGAAATCATAAATGATATAAGATAACATATGGTGAATATTTTATTAAAATCGAATAATAACGAACACTTTTATAGACCAAAAACCTTGAAAAGTGACTTAAGGAAAATCGCCCATTTCTATGCAACCGTACAAGTTGGAAACCATTTTGTGGTATCTGTGTGATCGTATGGGTCCATTCTATTTGATCAATAGAATCAAATATCATAATTTGAAACAAATAACAAGTCCGACTCATTTGAATAAAATATTGATTTTGAGGGCTAAAATTTAAGTTTTGAGTAAATGACGTCATTTCCGGTGACAGCGCAAGAGCTAAAATGGTTTGACATAGTCCACTATGGCATTAGGCATCCAATGGCGAAAGAAAATTGAAAATCGAATAATTATTGATTCTTTTACAGCCAAAATTACGTGAAAAGTGACTCATGCAAAATTGCCTATTTCTCGGCAACTGCGCATATTACAAATTAATTTTCACATACATTCTCTTCGTATGGGTTATTACTACGAGTTTATGAGTGTTACGAAGATATATTTTTTAATATGATGACGCTGGATGGGTTGTAAATAGCTTATATTGACACCTTTTTTCACCCTTTAATCCAAATTGCCAGAAAACGAAATCGAAATTAAAAAAACTGAGCCCGATGTTTTGTGCGCCTTTACATGGCACATCTTTTCAGTCATATAAGATTTGAAAAAAATAATATTTGCTTTCAAAAAGTTGTACCGAACTCTCAATATTGTAGTTTTTGCTGAATTTACGCCACTTCCGGTGCCTACAGGAAACTTTACCGGTAACAAAAAAAATGTCATTTTGAACCACGGAACATATGAACATGGTTTTATACAAATCGAACAATAAATAAATGATGTTGGGCTGAAAAACTGAATTAGCCAATGGCGGGCAAGGAAAATTACGGAAACAAAAAATGTTGACATTTTTGTTCAAATCAGATGACTCTTTAACCTTGGTTAAAATGTCATATAAAAAAATTAATAAATAAAAAAGTTTTTTGTAAAAATTTAAATTTTCAAAATTTGGCGCCTAATATCTTCCAAGATTCGTCGAAAATCAAAAATCAAAAGTAACATAGCTATGTCCCCTGTTTCTGGTTATGTCAAAATGCATCATATGCTAAAATCCAATGATTATTGTTAATATTACGGCAATATTTCAAAAAACGACATTTTCGGTGATTTCGGACATTTCACAATGTCGCAGAATCCCTGGAATAGCTTTAATCTCTAAGTCACACCCACTTTCCCATTAAAACTGAAGACATTGTATCGATCCAACAAGAAGTTGCTGAGATATAAGCAAATTGGAAAAAAAAAAATAATAATAAGAAGAAGAATAATAATAAGAATAATTTTAACAAAAACAATAGTGTTTCACACAAGCTACGCAGTGTGAAACCCTAACTAGTATACACACCATTATAATATTAGATGCTAGGATCTTCAAATTCCATCGTAACTGCCCCACCCCCTCCTCTTACCATTATTATATATATACTACAAACCTATCTATCACTTGCATTACTACTACTTTCTATTAATCATTTCCATATGAGTTATTATCATTGCTCATCATCTATTTATTATTACCATTGATACTACTATCATCTATTATTTTCATTCCTACTACTGTCTATCACCTATTATATTACTGGCATTATTCCTACAGCTTGACAGTTGTAATCATCATCCTAACATTCTTATTGTTTCCTTTGTTGATGTCCAAATATAATCACCATCCCCCCTCCCCCACTCTCTCTCTAGATCAACCTAATGTCTGTCCACCAGTATGGCCACTATAAGTATACAAGTATTTATTTTTGTCAGACATTAGCTTCATGGATATATTATGATGGCTGTTTTGTATCCTTCATGACAGTATTTTATGTCAACAATAGCTTATCATGACAGTTCTTTTGTTTTAATAAATATTTATGATTATGTGATTTTATGCTGTATGATCTTTCTTTTGTTTTAAAATAATACTCAACTTTTATAACTTTCTATGAGTCAGTTTATATTGAGTTTACAATTGATGTAATGTATGAAATGTTATTACTGTAAGGGTTATTTTTCAACAAATTTTTAAACAATTATTTGGTTTTGGAATTGAGTGAAATCTGAATTTTTTATTTATTTTTTTTATTTTTGTGAACTTATTTAATTAAAGCCGTTGTTTGACATTTGCATTTTTTTGACAATTAACTAAAATGTACTCAAATTCATTATTTATCATCTAAAATTGTGATCAAGAAATCAATGGTAGGTTATCTCAATATCTCCCACCTTGGATTAAAAAGAGCTATATGAACAAGAGTCATTTAGTTAGACTATAGACAGAGCTGCCCTGTCTGACCGTATAAACCTACATATTGTATGCACAGGATGCTGTTTATTAACAAATTTTCATTAAATACTGAAGGGAATTAAATCATTTTTAGACTGATACAGGGGCGGATCCAGAGGGGGGGGGGAGGTTTGGGCGTCCCCCCCCCTGCTCAGCTACCAAAAAAAAAAAATAATGCCTTTCATCAATAAAATTACATCACAAAGTGATCCTACATCAGTATAAAACGATTTCTCTGTTTAAAAAGCTTAATTTGTATGTATGCCTATGTAATTTAGAGACGATGATGGCAGATTTCCCTAACCGAAAGCTGGCAAACCCCCTCCTGCAACAATTCCTGGATCCGCACCTGTGATATTATTTTTAAAGATTCAACTTTCACAATATTTTAGTTTATGAGGGATTATAAATCCCTCAAATGACAATCAGAGACTTTAATTTTATTTTCCAAGCAATTTAGTAGTTTTTAAATGCAAAATTGAAAGATTTATTTAAGAGGTCATTGGAGAATTTAATTTTTATGTGTGAAATTTTTAAATCCCTAGTCATGTACCGGTAGTTGTTTTTTTGTTTTTGATGTTTTTTGTTTGGTTTTACGTGGGTAAATATTTTTTTGTCTTTATTTTACTAGAACATGTATTTTAAGTTATTTGTATGTAATGGTAACACAGAGTAAAAGGACAAGACATGTATAGATAAAATTGTTTTATTAAAGAAGTTTGAATCTTCCCAGTATATAAAGTTCAAAATTTAAAACTTTGTTATTTCACTGGAAGATCACCATGGTTATATATTCAAAATATATAGAAGTAACTATCTTTCCAATGATAGTTCTTTTTTCTTTAAAGGGTAATAATAATATTCCATAGTTTTATAATGGACTTGAATCTGCTCTTAGAAAGTTTTGTACTTTTGTTGAATCCCCATCACGCTCACTTACATTGTCTCTGCTTCAACTAAAACAAATACAGTCTGGACAAAATAGCGAGAAACATTTCCAATAAGTGAACATAAAGTTCCTATGTTAACAATGGATGTTATGTTGTTGAGACTACTATTTGCTGTACTTGAAACAAAGACAGTGTGGTAATATAGGTTGGAATGATCAGAACTACCTTTGTTTTGTTTTTGTATAAAAGAAATTGTTAGATATTTTTTCCTCCAGCTTATTAATATACCTCTGAAACTGTGTCTGAAGACATTCTTCAGTGCAATCATAGCCAGTGACCTACAGTATTATTGTTAAGAATTAGATTGTTAAGGATACATTATGTAAGAGCTAAATCTGCCTATTGCAGGTCTTAGTTCTAGCTACAAATGTTATGAGACATTCATTTACATGACAAGCCCATAATCAACTCTCTAGACCATCAGATGGCTAAGATATTGAGTGGATTAGACAATGTCGACCATATTATCATTAAAATGGACGGCAGTCACAGATGCTGTTGATTGAAGGATTAAAATTGAGACGCCTGTCTTATTCTAGCACTGGTAATGAAAGTCGAGACTACATGTATTGTCAAAACTTCAAACTTTGATTAGAATAATTTGTCTTCAGTATGTATTTCAAACTGTTGATCTCCTAAATAAAGCATGTTTATTAACAACTCTTGCCACTAAAAATCCTTGAAATTAACACATCGTCTATAGACTGACCAATGTATAATTGGTTACAAAATGAATATACCCAAAGCAGATATATTTGACTATGACAAAACATTAAAGAATGTAGGTATGATGTTAATTGTTATTAAGGTTACTGCTGTTTATAGAAACCCAAGAAAGTTGAACATTTTTTTTTTTGTAAAATATGAATTATATAGAGTGAATAGATTAATAAAGTGCCTTATTTTATTTCAATGAGACACATGTAATATATGTGTTGATAAACTCTTTGTGCTTGGAGCTATGTTACTTTGTAGTATCAAATATTAAATGAGTGAAGTCTACCATGTTCATTCGATCAATTTCTTATGTTTTTAATATGCTTATATATGTCTAAAGAAGCTTTAATACTGTTGATTATATCATTAAGTATTATAGTATATTGTTATATACTCTTGATCATATATCAATCCTGATCATTTAATTAACAGAATGCTATAGTCTATTCTGCTCAAAGATAATAAATGAACAATATATACATGGAATACTTTGCTGGATAGTGTTACAATTCAAATCAATGTTAGCCATTATTTCTAAGAAAATTGTATCTTTTCTATGATGTAAAAAAAGAATTATTTTATATTTATAGCTTCCTGCATTAAATATTATTTTTCAAATGAGTTGTGTTTGTTGTGTAAGTTGAAATAGCATTTTATATACTCTCCCAAAAAAGAAACGCAAGTTACATTTCGTGGTCGGTATATCCTCGCTCTACCATCGCCTTGCTGCAACAAGAACCGTGACACGTCGCTGAACCAAACGGCTCTCCAGTGTTGCTGTGGCCATACCCTCAGTGTCTGAACCCATTAAAGTTGGATTCCATGGTGTCGGCGTATTTTAAAACAGGAGCTCTAACGGGGACATCTGCCTCCTTATTCGGTTTCTCGTAAGCGTTTCTGGACTATCTGGTACGAGATTCTACGCCATCCGGCGTAACCCGAAGTGACGATCCAGGACAGGTGGGGTCACTTGTTTTGCCTGAGCTTGGGCGGTCACGTGTTGAACTTCGCTGACGTCAATTTTAATAATCATATAGGATCACATCGTAATTCAGTTTCATCGATGCAAGGCATTTAATATTTTTTCATGTAGTTGAACCCCTGGACCAGAGCTTTGTTCAGGAGACTGACTCGCTAGAGAGTCTCCGGTTTCAAGCCCTTTCCTTACAAGTTTTATATTCTCAGACTGGAGACCAATCTACAAATAATAATAGTGGTGTATAGATCCAGACATGAGGTTGATTAATTACAATTACTTTCATATTTGTATGATCACAATTGCCTTTGCAATGTAATCAATTAAATTACTAATTCCTTCTAAAAAATTAGCAACAAGGGTGACAACTGTTAATGTCATTCAAATCAACCAACAGGGAAGTGCCAATTGAATAAAGTACCTAAGCAGAAAGAAATGTCCTATGTGGTAAATTTTGCCTGAACAGCAGAGCGATGATCTACTCTTATTTCCGATTCCAACTGCCACAGGTTTCATTTCCTGCATGCCAATGTGTACACAGGATCGGAGTTTTTCCATCCCATCCAAATGACAAAACACGGTGGCTTGCCAGACCCTGTGCCACTGA
Organism: Patella depressa; assembly: GCA_948474765.1. Taxonomy (NCBI): domain Eukaryota; kingdom Metazoa; phylum Mollusca; class Gastropoda; family Patellidae; genus Patella; species Patella depressa. The sequence continues at coordinate 57,487,166 of OX419719.1, forward strand.
CAAGGGGAAACTACACCAGAAAATCCTGTTAAACTCAATTTTAAAACACCAGGATTGAAGCTGGGACCACCGATATGACCGTACCTGTACCTGAACCACCACGACTCTTTGAAGCAGGAAGAGTTTGAAAAAAAAAGTTTTGAATATGTAAGTTCAATATAGTTGTTTTGTCAACCATTCAATTTTGTTGATTATCAAGAAATATGGAAAAAACAATTACTTATTTTAGAACTAAATAGACAAATCATACTTTAATTACTAACAATGAATAACAAAATACAACAAATGATTATTTCAAATTCTAATCATATAAATACGCAAAAGTGTATTTCATTTTTTATCTGTAAGAAAATATTTCAATAGCAGTAAGTGAAAAAATTGATACCAGAGATTCTAATAAAAATAAAATTTCCAAAGCCATATTGTTGTCATCAGTCGGATTGTTGTGTCTTTAATTGAATACCAGTTCTTGCTTATACTGTTTTTCACAGATAGTTAAATAAAAGTTTTTCACAATTCCTTTTCCAAGTCCTTTGAATGTTATGATTGTTCAATAAGTGTGATGATGATGATGATAGTATTTGGATGTTTTTTTTTATCAAGATGGTTCAACAGTTGTAAAAGTTAGAAGATATCCACCATTACCAGTCATTCTTACAGCAGGATGAGTTCTTTGTGGTAAAACCTGTAACATGAGGACATTACCTATAATATACTATTAATAAAGTCTGGTTCAGGGTTAAAATCTATGTCTCTTATTTTGAAATCTGGAGGCACATATAAACTATTGTACTTTTAAAATATCTATTAAATAGAAAATATCTCTGACGTAATCAAAACAGATAGCAATCAAGTCATTCATTGTATAACTCATTAAAGAACACACGAATTATAGATAAGGATTATGTGAATTTCATTTTATTACCTGATATTCTCGGTACCATGTTTCTGTTAGTTGTATATTAATTCCCTTTCCTGAACCTTTCACCTTCATGTAACAATCTATCAATGGCTGTAAAATATTAAATCATATTTTATATAATAGAGAGACAATGTAATATAATAAAATCATGTGTGAATCTCAATAGTTTGTAGGATTTTAGCATAAGATAGCTTGTACCACACTAGTTTGTAGGATATTAGCGTTAGATAGCTTGCACCACACAAAAAAAAAATAGGTTGCCAGGCAACGAAACATACGCCCACACAGCAGCCAAATCGTCCGGGCAGTCAACAAGAGTTGTCGCATATTAAGGAATTATCAGAAAATCATTAGAATTTGTTTGGTTTTTATAATCAAACGTTTTTTTTTAAATCAGATAATAATTGTGACCTCCAGAGGCACCACAAGCTAAAAAGGGTGATTTTTCGTACAATCAGGGGACATAATTCAGGAAGTAATGACCCGATGGGCGCAAATATCGAAAAGAACCAAGATCTTTGGGTTATAAACATACCTGTCAAGTTTCATCAAAATCGATTCAAAATTGTGACCTCTATAGGGTCCGCAACCTTGATATAACATATTTTCACACTATTCATGTACAAACGGCGGCCATTTTGTCCGTCAATTCTGGTCGGATTTTCACGAAATTCCAACTCTCTCTTCATTACCATGTAACGGTGATATAGTCAAACGTTTTTTTAAATCGGATAATAATTTTGACCTCCAGAGGGACCAAAAGCGAACAAAAGCGATTTTTCGGACAATCCGGGGCCATAATTCAGGAAGTTACGATCCGATTGGCGCAAATATCGAAAGGAACCAAGATCTTTGGGTTATAAACATGCATTTCAAGTTTCATCCAAATCGGTTTAAAATTGTGACCTCTACACTGTTCACAAGCTCAAAAACGTGATTTTTCGTACAATCAGGGGCCATAACCCATGAAGTTACAGTCCGATACATGCCAATATCGAAAGGAACCGAGATCTTAGGGTGATAAACCTATGTTTTAAGTTTCATTGAAATCGGATAAAAATTATGACCTGTAGACTGTTCACAAACAATTGTGGACGGACGGACAGGGGCGACGACAATATACGTCCACATGAAAATGTGGGCGTATAAAAATTTCCATTGCCCATAAATGTTAATCTGGATTAGGTGGTCATACAGGGCAAGTTTTCATATTCAGTTTAAACAATTTATCTTACAATACATTCAATAGATTTTAGGAATGTATCTTCTGGATATAATCCATCATATTTACGACCACGTTGATTTTCTTACCTGTTGATGTTGGGAATAAATAACAACAGGACGTGAAGGATTAATAAACTCCAGCATCCTCATTACTAATGGCGCTGGATGAAATTTACTAGCAATAATTAATCTGTAAAATAACATTAAGTTAGTAATAGTTATTATATAGAGAGATAAATGGAGTTTAACATCCACTTAACACAAACTAAGTTATTTTGGCAGGGTCTTAAACAGTGGAACCTGGAGAAAACCCACACGGTTGGACAGACGACCCTACTCATTGTCACTTTCAAGCAGGGTATCAAACCATGCCACGTGACTCAATGTCTAAATGCGTGCCACAGTTTTTGAATGTCAAGGTTATAAGTCATCCATACAACTGAAGAATGAAATTCCCAATGCTGTTACAGAACTTATTTCCAAACTGCTCAATTTTTCGAATAGAAATTTTCAGACAAGCTAAATAGACAATATTGAGCAAATGAAATAGATTAGTGATCATAAAATTACAATGTTCTTTTCACATTGGTTACTTACCCATCTAAATCTTTATCTAGTAAAATCTTTTGAGCTTTTTGTCTTTTTACAGAATTCTTCACACGAAGTGCTCTTTCAGCTTCCAGTTCCTCGGGTGTCTGTGACAATTAAGATTTTTTTTCGTAGAAACATAAATATTATTCAGCAGAGAAATTTCTAATGAGCAAAATGTACAACTATCAGATGAGATTGAAGTGTGTTTCATGATGACAGAATGAAAAGTAAATGTCTAATTAACAAAAATGAGCGTAGACAGTTTTAGATACAGTTCAATAAAATAACATGGACAGTAGGACAGATATACACAAGCCATTTCATTATACTTTCCTTACTTCATGCTGTCGTTGTTTTTTGTATTTCAGAGGAGAGCCAAAAAAAGCTCCCCTCAATCAACAAATTGAAAAAAATGGCTCTCCTAAAAGGTTCTCCCAGTTTCGATAAGAGGAATGCTTTAGAAATTAAGGAGAGTGATTTAGAAATTAAGGAGAGTGATCTGATATTAAGGCGAGTGATTGGTAGATAAATGTTAATAAACCCCCAATGACTTTGTAAAGGAGAGTGATTTTCAATTTTAAGGGGAGGGAAAAAAAACTCCCCTCGGTCGACATTCAGCTGAGCTGTAGGTGCTCGAGAGCGATCACTCGCCTTAAAAAACAATGACTGTTCATGCAAACGTGGCATGGTGCAAGGTTGCATGAGAGAGAGAGAGAGAGAAATTGGGTTTAACGTCCACTCAACACAGAGGGGGGTCTTTAGCAGTGGGAGGAAACTGGAGTGCCCGTAGGGGTCTTTAGCAGTGGGAGGAAACTGGAGTGCCCGGAGGAAACCCACTAGGTTGAGAAGGCGCCCCTATCTCCATGCCACATACGCTCACACCAGGGTTCGAAACCACAGCCGCAAGCCAGAGGTGACCGGCCAGCTAGAAGTGAAGTGCGGCACTCTAGACCACTAGGCCATCCCAACCCTCCGCAAGGTTGCATGATAAAGCAATACAAATATATATAATTATTGATCATAAAATAAAATTAAATGGGGTTTAATGTCCTACAGTTCTGCTCCTAAACTGGAGCACTATGCCCTACTCTTATATAGAATTTCAACTGCCAAGGGATCTTTACGTGCATGCCAATGTGTACACAAGACCTTGATTTTCTGTCTCATCCAAACGACTAGACAGGCCATCCGCTCTGCATCAATGACAAGGGAAACCATACTGAATAAAATGTTTGTCGGTCAATTCAGGGATCAGACACCCGACCGCCAGGGTAGTGAGCCAGCATCTTACCCACTTAGCCATGTGGCCCCTATAGGGCTGTGTCGATACAGTTCATTTTCGGTACGATACATATTGACGATACGGCAAACCGATCCGCGATACGTATTGCGATATGGTGACATCACAAATTTTTCCAAAAATAATCCCAAACTATGTTTCAAGACGTTTGTTTGTGATGTGTAAGCACAGTCAGTATCAGAGAATACCATAGCTAAAATAAGCTGATACGGCACGATGGCATTTCTTCATAACACAATTTGTAGCTTAATCTATCCCAAAACTAGTCACGTAACTTGGTGTTCTATCATGGGATTATATTCAATAAAGATTTAAATTTACCTAACAACTGGTCAGTGAATCCATCAATGTATGATCCAGTTATTATTATAATATATAATATCTAGCGGTAGGCCTACATGGAATTCATACGGGACGTGGAAGACGCTCCATTGACAAACCATGTCAAGATCGTTTTCTTTCACCACGTGGGTTTCAATTCATGGTCTTTCTTAACTGAAGAATTTTTTCAACGATACGACGATACGGCCATATTACGTATCGATATAAATATCGCTGGAATGTATCGATACATATTGGTGTATCAATATATCGACACAGCCCTAGTCCCCTATATTGATCATAAGGAACAATATAAAAATTCAAAGTAAAAACAAACTATTAAAATGACATACCTTTTTCTTTCTTTCTTCTCGTTTACGTTTTCTGTTGCTCATTTCTGTCTCGGGTTTGGTTTCATCGTTACCATTTGCCGATTGGTTATCATCTATGACTAAATTATCTGATGACTCACACTCCATCTTGGCAATGTTTGTTGAAGTTGAAGCCGTGCTGCACATGGGATCTACGGTATCATCTTTATTAATATCAGCTTCTAATGTAGCTAGATTTTCTATATTATAATGATAATGACTCTCTAATGATTCTTCTGATAAATTATAATATTTTAAACAATCTCTGAAATAAAAAAAATTCCATGAGATTAGACAAACAACCCAACATTCAATTAATTGAACTTACAAATGTGTTGGTAACACATTTTAGATAGACCACTAAAAAAAACCTTAGCAGTAAACAAACATTTGGGAGAAGTTCAAAAAATCCACACAAAAGTGCTTTTTGAATTCCAAAAGCCATCTTCCTTATGTACAACTGAATAATGGCAGCAACTTTCATCTAAATAAAGTCTTACAAAAAATTAAAAACTCAGAAGTGCAGAGTGTTTACAAAAATTTTGGATGAGGGTGTACGAAAAGATAAACTCACTTGAGAAATATATTATTTGGTATTAACTGTATTACACCACCAGTACCTATAATAAAATAAAACATACAATCACATTATTAAGTTTTCATATAAAATATGAAAGTTCACTGTTTTTGTTAAAAGTATTATTATTATTATTTTATTTTTTGACTGCTAAGCTTATATCTCAGAATCTATCCATAGACTCTTTCTGAAACTTTGAACACCCCCCCCCCCCCACACACACACCTCTCCACCTTTTTGTGTTTTTTTATCTATTTTGCAATTTCTTTTTTCATTACAAAGACTTCATATCTTCCTGGTAGATTTAGTTGTATATAGTTGTTGTTGTGCTTAATGGACACTGACTATAAAATGAATTTGTTCTTCTATATGTAAGTGATACTAAGTAAATGACATGGGGTCTGACATCCCAACATTCTGTGCCGATTGATTGGTCCGCCTGGTCAGATTTAGGTTAACCAGGCGCTGAATGTTCTGTTATTATACAAGGTATATATCATCAATTGAAATAATATTACACTACTTACCTCCTAATAATTCTAAAGTAGCAGCCACCAATAAACCTTTATATGTATCAATGATACCAATATGACTACCTGGTATTATATTAGCAAATGATAAAATCTGTGAATATGTGTCTACTCTCATATACCTTAAATATACATCATAATGGAATAATCATACCATCTAAAAAATCTGATAATCTAATACTGTTTAGTTTACCATGGATTTCACAAATGCATTCAAAATTTACAAGATATACCAGCAACCAGACAAAGGTGAGATCTCAAACATTGTATTCCATTGTTGAAGAATATTGCTGATTTGTCTAAGATGAAACATTTGATTTAACAATGTGTGGAGAGGATGTCAAATTATATTTAATATGGATTTTTCTTAAAGTAGACAGTTTTATAACTGAAATTCATACAGTTTATCCAACATAAGGCTTTTTTTTATAAATTTCTTTTTTTCACAACATCAGAACTGTGAGTACCATCGAATTCAAAACAATTTGTATACGAACCTCTGATGTTTTCTAAATTAAGCCTCGTGTTATACTTACCCAACATCAGCAGGGTTACGATTATAAAACAGATTAAACACTAATCGTGTTGTAGGTTTTAAAACACGGACCAACAGAACGTGCCTACAAAATAAATAAGGTAAATGAAATGGGGTTTAATTAAAGACGGGCAATACCCGATAACTTGACATATCTTTATAAGCTGACAATAGTTTGACTGGGTTCAGTCCAGGTGTTGGTTGAGACAGTTGCTATGGTTTTCACTTGACAGTAATGCAAGATGGCGGGTCTGGCAAGGAAAAGCCCCTAGTAGTCGAGATGGGATGAAAAACTAAGGCGTGTGTATAAAACTGTCATGCACATGCAAGAACCCTTGGCAGTTGACATGCAAAGGGAAGTTTCATCTATTTAATAGTTTTAATAGGACAATCCCAGGAGCAAACATAGTTACTCTATCGTGATATATCATGTAGTCTGTTGACTTAAGTTACTGAGCCAATTAACTGACTGACCAACTCATAATTTTATTGTGTAAGGAAATGAAATTAAATAAAATGGGGTTTAACGTCCTACTCTTCTACTCCTAAACTGGGCTAATGAAGACGAGCATATGCCATACAATGTGCCCTGTGGGAAATTTTGTGGGGCAGCAGCGCTATAGCCTACTCTTATATCGAATTCCAACTGCCATGGGATCTCTTACATGCACCCCAATATGTAAACGGGACCTTGGTTTTTGTGCCATCTGAACAACTAGACAGCTGTCCTTGTCAGGTCTTTCGTCCTGCATCACTGACAAGGGGAAACCACAGTGTATAAGGAAAAGAAATGGTTTACTTTTGTTTTTTCTTCTTTATATATTTTTCTTGGGAAAATTCTGTTTTATTTTGAAATGTTTGACTGTTTTCTACCAATTTGTCTACAATTTGCTAAAATATAATAATATTTACATATCAAACAATATCATAATCAATATCATGTATTGTATAGCTAATGTCCAACTATGAGTACCAAATTGTTATAGATTGTAGGCAAGTACCCTACATCTTGATATACCCATTAAAAAGATCGTTTTAAAAATCTATTTATAATTTTGGTACTGTGAAGTAAGGTATCTTCAATTATCTATGAATAACAGAAACATATAGTCAATTTAACCTTGGAAGTAAAAAGTCTATAATATCGACTTTCTCTGAAGTTATCATTTCTTTGTACATAGTATTTCCTCATTTTAATGGACTGAGACTAGTAATTATTTACCCTTATTTCACGAATGTAGTGTGAGTTATAAATACACAATTTTTTTTCTAACCTCTTCCTGCATTTTGAGGTTGACTTTTTGGTCTCGAATTGGAGAAAAGAGATCAAATTTGCAATTTCATAGCAGTTTTGAGTGATTCTGATGATATTACAGCAGAGGGATAAGGCTTGTAAAGTGTCTTTCTGCAGAGCAATTATTGTGTCGAAAGTGAGATTTTCACCAATGTCAACTTCAAATCCCTGTAGCAAAAAATCTAAATGGTCAACCCACTACAAAATTATGATGAAATCCATGGGCAAATATTTGCTTGTCTGATTCCTGATGTGAACAAGTTAAGAATTATCTCCCCTTAAATAGATTATTGGATTTACCTCCCCTTTCATGCCTGAATCTTTCATCTGCTGTATTTCTTCTTGTTTAATCTTTTGATTTTCTTCTGATTCCACTAATTCCTTATTACTTCTATCTGTACTACAGCCTTTAACAGAAAGAAAAACAACAAATGAAACAAATTTCTAGTTCAATCCTTTACAAAATGAAAAACACAAAAATAAAAAATTACCAATACTTTCAATTTGGAAAAACATTAATAATACATTCTGATGAAAAATATTTAATCAGTAGTTTTTTCCAATAAAATATGACAATTTTGGTATTTACTTGGGCTTCGATATCTATGGTACATGCTAAGAATGGATTCTACTGAGTCAAGTCACATGACAAAAAAAGATGATAAAATTAGATTTTTGCAACATAAGGGTTTTTCTTCAGACTTAAATGTTTTGAGAGGAATTTGAAGCAAACTTCTGATAGGTAAATTTGTTTGATTAAATTTTTTATTCAAACACAATCTGATTAAAATACTGATCTATATTTCATTTCTTTTTTTTTATTAAAACTTTTGATGGCCTACACTACATAAAGATGCGGCTGTAACAGACTGTTTCATTGGCTAATCTGTCACATCAACCAGAACACATCAATGATAACAACTCTTCCAATACTAGTGTAGTAAAGACAAATAAAACAAAGTTTTGAACAATAAAAACGAAAAAAGATCTGTGTTTTAATCAAATTGGTTCAAATATATCATAAAATCACACATTTTGTACATGGGAAGACATCTATAAATGAAAAAAAAAAACCAAATGTTTTTAAAACTGTGTCTTATCTGACTAGAAACAATTCCTTGTATTTAACAGCAAGCTTCACCTTGTATGTCCATGGGCTGGCTTCCTGTTTGTTCCTCAGAATGTACAACTAAATTTTCATTTTCTATTTTTAACAATGTTCCAAATTTTTTCCCAATCAAACCATTCAAACTAAATCGAATTTTACTCATCTTTAGTGTACTGAAAAAGTAAAAGAGTGAAATATCTGAATAACTGTGCCACCCACCACAATACTGTATTTCATTGTACAGTAAAAAACGATTTGAGTTCTGGTAAACTTTGTCAGAAAAATTGGGACTCAGATTCTAAAATTTTCCCAATTTTGACTGTACATATGGGTGACATCTTGGATCTCTTGAAAGTCTACATTATATTAATAGTGAAAAGGTTGAAAACCTTACTAAGACGGCTAAACCTTCCTACTCTAGATAGGAGCACCCAAAATATCTGTTCAAGCTTTAATAGAAACATTCTATTCTTATGGCTTGACTCTGTAGTAATCCAATTCCGGAGATCGGAGATATTTCTTGATGCGTATACCAAAATTCATTGCAACTTTTTGTAAAAGCATTGTAAAGGGATTTAGCAGACGAACAAATCCCAGAACCACGAATCACGAGTAGGCCTACAAAGCCCAGGTGCTGATGAAGTTGACAGTCACCAATTCATGGTGAATAAGGAAAGGTAAGAATTATGTTCCCTCACTGTACCTCAAGTCTTAAGTTGTTTAAAATTAAAGACGCGACTCGATAGATTAAACAGATAATGCAAATTGTTGCAATTTATTCAGAGACAAGCCTGCAACATGGTGTTCCACCTCTTGGATTTTGTGGTGGAACTATATTCCTCACTAGCCCCCCCCCCCCCGGAAAAAAAATCTGATAAGGTAGTAACGATATCGATGGTCTGCAGATGCCAGATGGCATGCAATCATGACAGACATGGATTGGATGGTTGATACGGTCAACTTTTGCAATTTTAAATTGTTAATTTTCGTCTCCCAATACTTTTTACCTGTCTTTCTGGACAATACATGACTTGAAGTCGTCACCTTTCTGTAAAATGACTCGTGTTCCTTCTGTTATTACACTTTCAGTCATATCTATTTATTTAATTTGAAATGTTTTTTTGAAAATAATATAGTATAGAGATTGTTTACAAACTTTAGAAAGCATGGAGAAATAAAATCTATTGGGAGTTACGTCCCTTTTATGTTATAATCAGGAAGTCGTTAAACAGCGCCACCGATGTAAACAAATGCACGTGCTACTTCAAAACATTGCAAACACATGAAATTTGTAAACGCAAACTTTTAATTGTATCGGTATGTGTAAATTATAATGTTAATAGGAAAACTTAAACAGAGATTTTCCAGAATAAGAACATTTAGATTGAGGAAATCGAGAAAAGTCGGCATTTTGGTTGAAAAGAAAGTGATGGCGGACCAAGAATTTAAAGAGCAGACGACGCAATCATCTTCTTATAAATTGCAAAAATTCAATTCCTTGTTAAATGTTTGTGATAATTTAGAAAATAATATTTTATGTGTTTGGAAATGCGATAAAAATAACGATGTTGTGAGAGTTATTAAATTCAGAAAATTTATATTTTTAAAACATCGCTCATCAGAGAGCCAAAGGCACAGTTCAATATCATTTAGAAATTCGCCGAGAACTCCACCCATATCCACGTCTTATTTAAAGGGCAAAAATAGAGTTAAAAACTTCAAAAGCTCAAATATTTTTGAGAAAAATCACAATCACAGTGCTCGGGAAAATGATGCATTGCCAGTTGAAGAATCTGATCGTTTGTCCTTGCCTAGGACGGTGAGCGAGGAGAAGTATGATACCCACAAAAGCTATCAACGCCCGTTATTTTCCGACAAACAAGAAAAATTCTTAAAATATATCCCAGTAAATTCAGATTATCAACTCATCAGAAAAAATGACAAAAAAGTAAATGAATCTAGTTGGATTGAAATCAATGCATGGTGTTCAAAATACCAGAGAAAGAGACAGTTGACCTGCCCAGAAGTTAGAAAGAGCGAGACCCTCTTGATAAGCAGAAAGGATAAAACAAGATTCAGCATATACAGAGATGTTTTAGATGCCGATACAAAGGACACATCTATTTCTTTTGATGATAATATGCTAATTGATCACCCAAGATTGGGATACTTCTCAAACGTGGAATATTTAGGTGTCCTTCTTAAAAGTCAGACTCAGAGGATTAGATTTAAAAATCCGCAAGACAAAGTTAAGAAAAATCTAGTGGAATTTTGTATTTCACCAGAAACATTGTCGTTTTCTCCCCAACTTTGTCATCAGAAGACTGAAATTATTTTAAATTGTTTACGAGTTTATTTTAAGAATTTAGCAGACATCGAAGTTATGTGGGTTGACAAGTTAGACAGACATTTACCAAGGAAATCAATGATCACTTATTTCCCCTTAACCGTGGCTAGTATTCTGGACGATCAGTTGCGCAACTGTCGGGCTGTGATGTACGTTACTAAAGACGTTTCAGTTATGCTACGACACCCTGATACCTGTTTCCTTAGTACATTGTGTTTCTCGGCAGGTATAAAGCGTCACGAACTTGTTATTCTTCCTCTAGACACAAAACCAAAACATCTTCGAAAATAAAGCTAAAATAAGTACGCCATGGCCATGGAAATTTAACAACCTAGCCGAAATGAGACTAACCATGGTTCCAGATTGCATCGACTGTTTGGTGTAAATTGATATTGATTATGTGTTGTTCAGATTTCCAACTTCTTATTAAAACGATAATTCAAAATAATCTAGTTTAAAATTCTCTTTTTGACATTCATCTAAGTTACTAGAGAACATATCATATTAGACCAGTAAGACTAGAGACCAGCAGGGTTTTAGAGTATATATATGTTACAGTTTCCAGATGTTCTAAAGAAAACATTATTGGTTTAATCATGGACCGTATATAGACGGTCCATGGTTTAATAAATCATCATGGCATTGTACACATCACAATTAATATACAAATGAATGACAGACTGGACCAGAATTAATTAGCAGACTAAATGTTTACATTACATATTGTAGTGACTTCACGAAGTTATGTAAGAATTTGATAATGAGCTAGCCGTGTGCTTGTTATAATAGTTCCAAATAACTAATGCTAATGAACATGTTGAAAATTTCGTTCAAATTACTTTAAATATTCTCAACGAAGTTGTCAATGTTTGTTCTGTTGATAAGATGTGTGCATAATTGATTGTTTATTATCGTAACCACCGCACTGGTTGTTCTAGACTTAGCATAGCGTCTCCATTTTTAAATCTGTACTTCAAATCGGGGCCATCCCATGCCATTGGGAGTTGATTATGGCTTTACCATGATGAATAATGTATTTTCTTTAATTGTCTGCCTAAAAATCCCTTGGTTTTAAAGTGTCTGAATAAACATTACAGTATATATCTTCTTAATTTATAATCCTCATTACTGACACACTATCTATAAAGTATATCGTTTAAAATATTTAATTAATGATCTCTGTATTCTTTATTTATTGCAATTTTCAAATCTCCGAAAATGTATTTGCATGGTGCATTTTCCTTTGTGTATAAAGATTTATTTTTACATGTGGAAAGTTGATCCATCCCATGGGCAGATTTGATTTTATCATTAAGACATATCATCTTAGCACACTACTAATTACAAGATTGAAATACGTAATAGATCATTGTGACCTTATTGTTTATTCAAAGGTCACACAGATTGAAGGCTACGACGACCTTTAACTATAATAAAATATACACGTATTGATTAAAGGGATATGATACTATCATTAATAGACGCATTATCGAGGAATACGCCCGTTGTTCATCAGTCTATAATGCAGGGCAAAGTTTCACGAAATTTTAACTTAAGATAAAATCCAATTTTAGTAGATACTTCAATTTTGATTGGCTAAGCACTAAAATCAATCTAATATTATCCAATCAAATTACTAAAATTGGGATCTTATCTTAGTTAAAATTTCGTGAAATAGGCCCCAGAACTGTATCAAATTTTCAAATTTTAACATGATAAATTCCGAACGTCTTTTGCCAGTTCATCTTTATGGTAATACTAATATTTTGAAATCATGTGGTATTGGTGGCATTTTTCACTTAGATGCGAGGAGGAACCTTCTTAAAGTGCAAACACGATTTACCAGGGCAATACATTACACAGAGTTGTTGCCAACTGATTTTGAAACTCTGTAAAATTGCGCATAGTTGCATCTCGAAATTTAGAATATTTCGACGGGGTATCTATGAATATCTCCCATTTGCATTCAAAGTCATAACGCGACGACAAGAGTACCCGAAAGAAGCTTATTTTGTTCGTTTATACTTTCAAATTCATGAACGTGCTACAAATTTCCAAAACTGTATTCTTCAGGAATGTGTCACGTTTTGCAATCTGGATACATCTCGACCTTCACCTTTTCGTGACTAGCTCGTGCTCACGCAATCAGACGTAATTTGAGATATAAGTATTATATAAGGTAATTAATGGAGACAGAGCGGTAAACCTGATCAAACTTTTATACAATTAACACAATTAGAATACCTATGATAAACAACTAAACCAGATTGTCTGTTGGTTAAAGGAACCAGGCCTACGTTCCGGGACACTTTCTTGCTTGAGGCAAACGCGATTTAAAAGGGTCCTTTATTGTTTGATGTGTTTAGTAGAGGTATAGGATACTGGTCCAATGCAACCGATGATCGCAGTGAAAATAGTGTTAAGACACATCGATCAAGAGCAGAAACAGGGTCTCCAATCAGCATTGGCGGGGGGGGGGGGGGCGAATGCTTAGCACGTGCGCGCTGTATCATAAAGCCTGTCATTGAGTAAACTAGTGTGGTTTCGAATCACCGGTTGCACGTGACAAGGATTGGGGTCGCATGTCCAACCTCGTGGGTTTACCCCGGGTCCTCCGTTTTCCTCTCACTGCTAAAAGACACCTCCACGCAAGCGAATTATCGAAATAAAATTAAACCATATGTTAGTCCCGAAATGACCTAGTTTATGTCGAGTGGGCATTAAACCTCTCCCCCCTCTCTCTCTCTCTCTCTCTCTCTCTCTCTCCCCCCCCCCCCCCACCAAGTCAACAATGATGTGCATGCATGAACTGGGCCCCAGACACGCTGTTTGCCTTTACGTCTTGCGTGCGACTCTCTTCGACAAAATGGTATTTGTGGCAATGACAGCATACTAGTTTACTAGCGATTTCGAGGAGTTGGTCAATCATAGTGCGTGTTGACAAACATGTAAAACACACGTTGATGGACTGAATGAAGTTTTTAATTAGGTATTAGATAAATATCTTACGAGAAATATATGTCACTGGGGAAGATACACTTGGTGTAAACACTACTAATTACACCACGGATTTAAATATTTTAAACAAGGTCAATTAATTTCAAGATCAAAACAACACGAACTGGCTAATCGTGAAGGGTGAGACGTCAGTCAAAAAGTAGACATTGGAATGTGTTGGTAAAGATTTGGGGTGAGTCCATTTTGAGGTATTTTTTGTAGGTCACACAGGTTCGCGAATTAAATGAACTGTAACGGCGTTTAGCGTCCTACTTTTCTCTTTAATCGTAATGGGCGTGGTCTCAATCAAACCATAAAGATAAGGACAAGTTCATAACTATTTGAGATGAGTACATTTTGAGCAATTCACTGTAGTTCACAAATAAAAAAAATAATATTTTTTATTTGGTACTTCCTGGTGATCTGAAATGTATGAGATCTATTTATAGTTTTTGCAATTATATACAAAGTTATTGCCCTTCCACTGGAATTGTATCCATGAATAATTTTGCAAGTGGCATGGCTTAGTCAGATCATATCATGAGGATGTTTCAGAAAGTTAAAATTTACAAAGTTATTACCTTTGCCCCGCAAACCTACGAAACACATTAATTGACAGAGAATTAAAGAACGCGTTTTTTCCCCCGACCTAACATGGTTTTTTTTGTGGGGGGGGGGGCAGAGAGATGGAGGGGGGATAACGTCTCCTCGATATAAATCGGGCCATTTCGGGACTAACATGGTTCAATATTTTTCAATAATTTCCATGCGCGTAGGGGTCTTCGACAGACGGAGAAAAGCCACGAGGATGGTCAGGCGACCCTACTCCCTGTTACGTACAAGCGAACAACAACGCCACTTCATGACAGACGTTATGATCTAAAGCGCGCGTTAAACCATTCGGTACTTAGATTGATTAATCCACCACCGTAAAACGAATGCTATTAAAATTAGTCTATTTCAACAATTATTTACGGTGTTATCGCCTTTGTCCCAGTAACCATTAAATGTGAAATTTATGAAGTTATTGCCTTGATTGTTTATGAAATTTGCTCATGCTCATAGGGAGGAACACGGTGAAATTCACTGCTATGACACCCATTGGAGGAAAAACAAAACTCATCAAATCTTGCAAGTTACCCTCACAATTCTTGGTGTGGTGAATATGTATTGATGTGATCATATTAAATATATTAGTTCCATACTGGGATTTGGTCATAATACAGTTCAAATTTACCAGTTTAATAATGATATTGATCCGAATATTGTATATTATGTTCTCACGTGTCTATTCCAGTACTGTTATGTCAAAATAAATCAAAATTATAAAGCGATGTACGCTATACGCATATAGAAAGAAACACCGAATGGAAAAGTAAAGTCTACTGCAGGGTTAATGCATTCAAGGATAGAATATTATGCAGGAAATTACTACACTAAGTGACATCTTTCAATCGGTATATTATATATAACCATAATGTAATTCATAAAAGGATTCCTTAGTCACGGAAATGGTTATTCCCTCTCCATTTTACAAAGGAAACTCCCATTGGACAGACATTAATTTATTGGTAAAGGGGTCATTATTCTGTTTTGGAACACTATTATATAATTCTGCTTATGAGGGCCAGAGATGGGCAATTTATGCTTTAATGCTTTAGTGAATATTGACAGATAAAACTGACCTGGGGGCCCGAATATGTCTTTTCGAAAAACAAATATTTGGTGCAAGGGAGGTGTATGCAGCCACAGCACCCATTTCTATCAACCCACCCCTATTGCTTCTCTATATCGCTTATATATGTAGGCCTCCTCTCAGATGGGAGCTTAATCCGCGCACTATATTGACGCTTATTCGAAATATTTATATTTTTAACAACCTCTTTTCGACAATTTTTTGATGCGTGTAGTCGAATATTTATATTTAAGCAACTTCTTTTTTGACAATTTGCTGTGTTTTAGACCATGCGATGGTTGTTTTTTTTTATACGCCCACATTTTCATGTGGACGTATATTGTCGTCGCCCCTGTTCGTCCGTCCACAATTGTTTGTGAACAGTCTACAGGTCACAATTTTTATCCGATTTCAATGAAACTTAAAACATAGGTTTATCACCCTAAGATCTCGGTTCCTTTCGATATTGGCATGTATCGGACTGTAACTTCATGGGTTATGGCCCCTGATTGTAGGAAAAATCACGTTTTTTAGCTTGTGAACAGTGTAGAGGTCACAATTTTGAACCGATTTGGATGAAACTTGAAATGCATGTTTATAACCCAAAGATCTTGGTTCCTTTCGATATTTGCGCCAATCGGATCGTAACTTCCTGAATTATGGCCCCTGATTGTCCGAAAAATCGCCCTTTTTAGCTTGTGGTCCCTCTGGAGGTCAAAATTGTTATCCGATTTAAAAAAAACGTTTGATTATATCACCGTTCCATGGTTATGAAGGTCGAGTTCGAATTTCGTGAAAATCGGACCAAAATTGACGGACAAAATGGCCGCCATTTGTACGCGAATAGTGTGAAAATATGTTATATCAAGGTTGTGAACAGTGTAGAGGACACAATTTTGAACCGATTTGGATGAAACTTTAAATGCATGTTTATAACCCAAAGATCTTGGTTCCTTTCGATATTTGCGCCAATCGGATCGTAACTTCCTGAATTATGGCCCCTGATTGTCCGAAAAATTGCCCTTTTTAGCTTGTGGTCCCTCTGGAGGTCAAAATTGTTATCCGATTTAAAAAACCGTTTGATTATATCATTGTTCCATGGTTATGAAGGTCGAGTTCGAATTTCGTGAAAATCGGACCAAAATTGACGGACAAAATGGCCGCCATTTGTACGCGAATAGTGTGAAAATATGTTATATCCAGGTTGTGAACAGTGTAGAGGACACAATTTTGAACCGATTTGGATGAAACTTAAAATGCATGTTTATTACCCAAAGATCTTGGTTCCTTTCGATATTTGCGCCAATCGGATCGTAACTTTCTGAATTATGGCCCCTGATTGTCCGAAAAATTGCCCTTTTTAGCTCGTGGTCCCTCTGGAGGTCAAAATTGTTATCCGATTTAAAAAACCGTTTGATTATATCACCGTTCCATTGTTATGAAGGTTGAGTATGAATTTTGTGAAAATCGGACCAAAATTGACGGACAAAATGGCCGCCGTTTGTACGCGAATATTGTGAAAATATGTTATATAAAGGTTGTGGACCTTATAGAGGTCACAATTTTGAACCGATTTTGATGAAACTTGACATGTATGTTTATAACCCAAAGATCTTGGTTCCTTTCGATATTTGCGCCCATTGGATCATAACTTCCTGAATTATGTCCCCGGATTGTCCAAAAAATCGCTTTTGTTCGCTTTTGGTCCCTCTGGAGGTCAAAATTATTATCCGATATAAAAATTCGTTTGACTGTATCATCATTACATGGTAATGAAGAGAGAGTTTGAATTACGTCAAAACCGGACTAGAATTGGCGAACAAAATGGCCGCCGTTTGTATACGAATAGTGTGAAAATATGTTATATCAAGGTTGTGGACCCTATAGAGGTCACAATTTTGAATCGATTTTGATGAAACTTGACAGGTATGTTTATAACCCAAAGATCTTGGTTCCTTTCGATATTTGCGCCCATCGGGTCATTACTTCCTGAATTATGTCCCCTGATTGTACGAAAAATCACCCTTTTTA
Organism: Patella depressa; assembly: GCA_948474765.1. NCBI lineage: Eukaryota > Metazoa > Mollusca > Gastropoda > Patellidae > Patella > Patella depressa. Next base: position 57,504,989 of record OX419719.1, read on the forward strand.
GCTTGTGGTGCCTCTGGAGGTCACAATTATTATCTGATTTAAAAAAAAACGTTTGATTATAAAAACCAAACAAATTCTAATGATTTTCTGATAATTCCTTAATATGCGACAACTCTTGTTGACTGCCCGGACGATTTGGCTGCTGTGTGGGCGTATGTTTCGTTGCCTGGCAACCTATTTTTTATTGACATTTTGTGTCAGGTACAGTGTTTATTATAGTTTACATAAAACCTTTATGATCGTTATTAATTAATACATCGTTCATATCAATAATATAATTAATATAACATACGTCATCAAGTTATTACAAAAGAGAATAATGTAATCAATAATAGATTGGAAAGATTGCAAAATCATATTCTAAAAAACAGGAATCAGCTTCGGCTCTCCTAAGTCTTGTCGGTGATATCACTCATGTGGAAGCAGACGTTAAACACCAAGTAGTAGTAGTAGTCAATAATAGAACCTGTGTGCCTACATGTTTATAGAGAAAATCGGTGAACTTGTGAAGAATGGTACGAGCTAGCTTTAGAGTACATTTAAAAGGTGCGACGGGTGATTACCATTCCGTAAACACTTTACTCTCTTTACGATGATTTTCAATGTACATGGTATTTTTCTTAAAAGCTATAAGTAGAACCATCACCGATCAGTGTAAGTGTGTGTGTGTGTGTGTGGGGGGGGGGGGGGGTGGGGTATTAAATAAAATGTTAGAAAGTGTTCTAATAAATGAGGTAGGTAGGTAGGATACTAGGTAAACACATTAAATTCAAGCGTTCTAATTTCGAATCTAGACTCATTTTCCAAGTCCGATGAATTGGAAGGGTCATCAACTAAAATTTTAAATGGTATATGTGAGGGGGGAGGGAAATGGTGTTTACCGTCCAGTTGACACAAACTAGGTCATTTCGGCCGTATGATACAGCGCGTGCACGCTAACCTTTCGGCCATCCACTCCCCACCCCCAAAAATGGTATGTGCCTCTTTCAGACGCGCATTTAATCGGAAATGAACTAGTCTACAGGTTAATTAAATGAGTGATATAATCAAACTGTAAATACGTTGAAATGCATACCATGTAAACTAATTTCTTGTAATTGCCTCAACAGGACATGCAATATTTAATTTACTGCGCCATAATACATGTAATTATAGATATTTAAACATTCTGTGATTATGTGCTATAAGTTTCTTGGGAGTATAAAATTAGTATGTGAGCGATCCTACCAGAGCGTTTCCTTTTGTCAAAAGCGCCAAAAATATTGGAAAATGTTGACGACGCATTCTATACATCATATATTCAAAATATAAAGGATTTAATAAAAGAAAATATTTGTCAGAATTATGGATAATTGACCTTTTAACAAAAAAGGTCATAATAATCACGATGAACTTTTTTGCTCATAAGAGCCCAAATTCTTGCAAAAAAAAACCGACAAAGAAAATATATTTTCTAAAAAATACCATATAATGGACAGTGACTATTCGGATTCTGCATGAGCTTTCATGTTTTTGTGACTTGCAGCGCGGTCGTATTATGGTCTGTTGTTTTGTCTTCTGGGTTTCTGTGTGTTAATGTGTGGCACGGTTGTCCTGTACTTACTATGACAGGTCTCCATTATTGTTAGTGAAAATAGAATTAATATTTGCGTAATGGTGAACGCCATTAGAATATCATTTTATGTCGTCTGAACCGGAGACGTTAAATATTCCCATTCCTCACTTTTAATTGTCCTTATTACTTAAATAGAACTTTTCATTGTTTTGGACGCTTCATCAATTCTAACTTCCTGGTTGGTACATTTATTTACCTCCACCTGACTTCACAAAAATTCTTGGAATTTTTTCGTGAATAATTAATACAAATGATAAATGCGAGCATTGATACTTCATTGCTTAGTTTTTGAAACCTTTTATTGACAAATTTATTGTTTAGTCTTATGTTTGAGATGCCTTTATATATTCGACCAACGTATTGCGTTAAAATATTGAAACAAATACTGTTAATTGGTAATATCCTCGGACCTTTTAGACTATTTAATTTTAGATGAAGTCAGTACGATACATGAGACAAAAGAATACACATCCTCGGTCATATTATAGTTTACGGTTACCGCCTCTGAAGTGGCATCATTATGCAAGAGCTAAACCTGCCTGTTGAGGTCTTTCTTTAGTTTTAGACCTAAAATGTTATATACAAATTATTGAGTAAACATTTATTAGTTTGCCAAGTCCATAATCAACACTCGATGCCATCGGATATTCTAGATTTCCTAAAGATTTAAATACGATTTGTGGTTAATGATTTAATTTAAAAATGATTAATCGAGAATGAAGTAATTTGACTGAAATTTTCAATAGATTCCCTTTCCGTTATTTATTTTTCAACTAGTATAGCGAGAACTGTCAGCTCTTTATCTTAATAGTACATAATGCATGTTTAATGAAAGAAAACCTCTTCGCATAGATATAACACAATATTGCTGTTGAAATGCAGAGTTAATATAACTACAACACACGATAATGCTGTTTAGTTAAATGGAAAGTTCACATAGCTATAACATGATACTGCTTCTAGTGAAATGGAAAGTTTACAAAGCTATAACACGCAATACTGCTTTCTAGTTAACTGGAAAGTTAACTCTGCTGTAAAACATGGTACTGCTGCTTTCTTCATTCGAAGTTTGCTTAGGTATTACTCCTTATAGTTACATGGGAATTTTACATAACTAGAACGACCGATACCACTTCTAAGTAATAAATACAACGTTTGCAACCCTTGCATGTTTTTGGACCTATTTTTTGTTATTTCATTTAAGAAAATGTTTATGTCCCTGAAAATACCATCTGTATCCTTAATTGAACAATATTATATTGTTTACTTTTTTGTATGAGCGGTGGGTGACCCCAGAAAAATAAACCGTTTGAATATGGTTTTGTCTATATTTTTAAGTGATTTTTCTGTACACTACAAGCTCCACCCACTGCACCGGATGGGATGCTATTGAAGTAGTATGTTTTAGAACAATAGAAAGGATTTTATTGACGTTCGGACTGAACAATGCGCCATCTATTTAACACGACTTATTACAATAAATAAAGACGACTATTGAAGAACAAAAAGATGCACGGAATAAACTCTATAGATCGATACAATTAACAGTTTTAACTAATTGCTTCATCTTTAAGGGCAGATCTTTCAAAATTTACTGAAGACCGATACAACTATTGATCATGACGAGGATCATAACAAAATTCCATTGGATCGTCCTACTTATCTCGTTTATGATATGGGGGCATGGATACTCTAGAAAATTATGATTCCTTCACTTTAGGAACCCTTTTATTTCTGGGGGGTGGGGGTAGCAAGGGGCGAAAGCCGTCCATGGCTCACACTGCTGGTTGTTCGGGGCGTAAATGTAGGGGGGGGGGGGTACACCCCCCAGCAAAAAAAATAGTCGGTCGCAAAATAGGATTAGTCGGTCGCAAAATAGGATTAGTCGGTCGCAAAATAGGATTAGTCGGTATCAAAATAATTGCTCACTGTATATGTCACGCAACTCATGCAAAACTTTAGTATAAAAATAGTCGGTCGCAAAATCAGTGCAGTCGGTCGCAAAATCAGTGCAGTCGGTCGCAAAATAGGAGCAGTCGGTATCAAAATAAGTGCTCACTGTATACGTCACGCTACTCACGCAAAACTTTAGTATAAAATAACCTTGTCAACTTATCATGTTTGAAAAGATGCTGTGTTTCACTCTCATTCTCTTGATAGTATGTTAGCCTAACAACAAAATTTCACCCAGGGAGAAAAATAGACGGTCTCAAAATAAGTGCAGTCACTGCAGTCGGTCTCAAACACAATGCCAGAATAGATCCCAAATACTATGTATTTGCGTGAATCCGTGGGCCTAAATTGCATACGTCACTCTTATTCTGTTGTGAGTATGTTGGTCTGACGACAAACTTTCACCCAGGGAGAAAAAAGGTCAGTCACAAAATAAGTGCAGTCACGTGAATCCGTGTGCCTAAATTGCATACGTCAAACAAAACTATAGTGTAAAATAACCATGTCTGTAGTATGTTGTTCGGTCTCCAACTAAATGAATTAATGAGATAAACAATCACAAAACAGGCGAAATTGACAGATAAGCCTCAAGATTCTGTCCAATTTCTTATCCTCTCGTTAACGAGAATTTGGTTCCATTTGCCATGATATTGATTCAAATTTTCAAGCCCAGTCCCAAAAATTTAAAAGCTGCGTTACATATCTGATTTTTTTTTTTTTGCGCCTGCAAAACATCATTTTTCTACTCGGTTACATATCTGAAATTTTTTTCGCGCTTGCGGCGCTCGATTCTATTTTAAAATTATGCTTCTATTCCTCAGTTGTCTTATACTGTCTCAGCACTATTATATTTACGATTATAGTGAACTGCCTAGTTTGTACTATGAAGTACCACTGGTGTGTGGGGCGTCAGATTGTACGGATGTTATGTCAACTCTTGCAAAACAGATCTGGAGATTCTGTCCCATTGACTGACATTTCTGGTCCACTCGTCCGCAAGAGTTTCTCCAGGCAATGACCTCATATGCCAGGATATAGAATCAATTTTTCTAAATTTTCTCAAATTACTCATTGTTATAGACACAATCATTAATATGACATAAACTATATGTAAACTAAATAAAACTGCTTTCCTACGAGACAACGATCGGCGAACAACTATATAATTCTACAATACTATATATGTACACCGGGACGCTTAATGTTATAGCCAGTATTTTGTTTACTTTCATTGTGGGGTGCAGGATTGTGGAGGCGCCCCTACCCCACCGCCATATTCCCTAGAACACTCACGTGGTGCTCAGCTCCTGATAGCGTCACTCGCACTGGCGGATGGGGGAGGGGCATCAGTCGGTCGCATTTTTGCTAAACATTCCCCCCCCCCTCCCTAACGAAATCGTTATATACGCCCCTGAACGGCGATGTGTGGTAGCGGACTTTTTTCTGCTTGGCGAAATAGAATCCCGTTCACTTACAGTTACAAAAACTAACCTATACAGTGAAATGGTTCATGTATATTAACCCACACCCGCTATAGTCAACTTAAGGGATATTTCTTAAAAATGCTCCTTGTAAGAGCTTATCGGCTAACAAACATCGTTTGTATGATGTCAAAACTTTAAACAGTGATGACTTCAATCAGAGAAAAGTAATTTGGATAAAATTTTCAATATATCCATTTTGCATTATCTATATATTTGTGAGCAATTATAGCAAGAACGGCGGTCAGCGCTTTATCTAAATCATACGTAATGCTCTTCAAGTACGAATTGTCAATATTTCAGCTTTCCATAATTTTGACAATTCTTCAAGTAACTCGCATTCCATAATCGTGTCATGTTTTATCATTGAATCTAATTAAGGCTTTACAATGGGGAAGATTTGCTATTATTTCTTTACCCGAATAAATGTATTTGTACGAAACGTTGAATTTATTCTTACTTTATAAATGCATTATGTGAGAGCTAATTCTGTCTATTGCAGGTTATTGTTTTGGCTTCAAATGGATTATAAACTATTATTTAGACATTTATTCACATGATTAGCCAAATCTACTCTCCAGACGGTCGCCATTTAATGGTGAATCTGAGCTAAGCTCGAATAACAAGTAATGTTGCTACGATAATAAACAATCTATGCCACATGATTGATAAATGTGTTCAGAATAAAGTTTTAACTGTTTTAGCAGTTTTAACGGACAGCTCTGTATCTTTAATCGATATAATCATAATAATCGATATTATAGTTCTTACATTAAACCGCTATGGGGACGTGGTATAGCTTGTTATTATTTATATAACAAGGTCAGTAACCCATGTTGATATAATTATTCTGTATACTACCGCGCTACTATTGTCTATTAAATATTTCATGAATCTATGATTAGATTAATTAGGTTAAATAATAAGTTAGGGGATGGGTAGTCTTGGGGTCGGTTATATAAATGTAATGTGTGGAATCTGCTTACCAACGTAATGGTTAGATAAGTGATTTTATTTGTTTTGAAAGCCAAAGGGTGCAATTAAACAGGCATTGCAAGAGTTAAACCTGCCTATTGCGGTTCCTTCCTGGTTCCTTAAATGTTATATAAATTTTTAATTATACTTTGATTATCTTACCAAGACCATAATCAACTATCGGATACTTTGGATTCCCAATACATTTAATTTAACGTAAACATGGATAAACGCGACTTTGTTTGTTATCGTAAAAACGGTAGCAATGACAACCGAGACTATTTGTGTCATCGATACATAATGGCCCTTCACCAAACAAGCTAATGGCTCCTTTTATTTTCCAGACCCCCGTCCTGCATCATTGACAAGGGAAGTTCAGGCTGGCATATCCAGAATGAGTTTCTCCGTCATCTCTGGATTCGAACCTAGAACTATCTGTTTAGTAAGCCCGTTTCAAACTCATGAAGTCGCTGTGGTTCCGTGCAATTAAAAATTCTAGAAAAACATTTCTGTACTAAAAAAAACATTTAATTTGACTCATCCACTCCTTTTATTTATACATGCATATCTTGGGGTTAAATTGCAAGGAAAGATAACACCGTCAGACCACTAACGTACTATATAGTATTTACTCATTAAATATTTAATGGGTTATCAAGTAATCAGTCACATTCATTGACTGATTAAAATCTCTGTCTAGGTTAATGCGTGTGTAACAACAAATACAACACCAAAACATGTAATATAGATAAAACTTGTGACGGGTAGCTTCCACGAGGATGGTCACGTTTTTCTATATAGAACATCTGATACCACATCACACTTTCATCAGTAAGGTTATGTCTTTGGTTATAGAATGGTATAATGCATGCGGATATAATTTTTTGTGTAAAAATATCAAGGCGAGGGTGTGATCACCACACCCTACTCCTCTTGTCGTTGTTATTCTTGGGTGGGGGCCATGTTATCCGAAGGATTCAAGAACGATCCTCGTACAACTTGTCGTGGTTGTGCCTTGGACAATTGCTCATTGATTGGTGGATTTCGGAGTTAGATTAGGTTATGCTTGACTCCTGTATAAGATTTTATAAGTTGCCGTGGTGGTTTTTTTTATAGCGTACGGGGGCAAAAGGGGGGCCAATTCAAACCGCGGCACCAGCCACTCAATAGCTCAGATAGTTCATAATTTCGAACTATAGTTTCAGCTAAACTCGATTTTATTTTCAGTTGAAAGAAGAACCTGCCCCAAAAACTAAAATAAAATAAAGCGGTAATTGAACCACACGCAAAAACAGACAAAGTTTGCCATCTCTTGCAAGTAGAATACTTACGAACCCATCTGGGAATTTATAAAAAGCCCACAAAATGATTAATAGAATGAAAGAATGTATCAATATTGATATTAACAACGAGAAGAGCGCATGAAAGACATTTATTCATTAAAATATTCGATAATCATTTTATTCAAACAAGCGTCAGGATATTCTTCAAATACATTTTCACATGTTACATTTACTTTATTTGTCTCGCTGTTTTTCTTTCAGAATGGTGACATTTCCGTGTATTTTATCTCATAAGCAGTTCCCTTAAAATTGATAAAGTATTGTTTTTCGTATTCTACCCTGGGGCTAAAACGGGATTCAGTTATCATTTAAACAATTATTCCATCCTTTATATCTAAAGTTTCAGATTCATGACATAATCATCGTTAACCGAGATTCTAAAGAAGAATATTCCAGAATAAAGACTGAGTTTCAAACTATGCTCGTTTTGTTTTTACTATACATACCATGGCTTCGCTGAGTGAAGACAAGTAAAACATGGTAACGCAATTGATGTTTTTCTTAATAAGAATTAATCCTAAGAGAAGCTATGTCTCTTTAAACAAAAATCTTGTTGCACGGAACATTAAGGTTACAATGGCGCTTTTCAGAGACATTATAGATGATATTTTAATATTACCGAAAAAAATACAATGCGTAAAAGTTCAATATTAGTGAACAAAATATTTGTATACAATCCAGATTCATTGCATTTTTTATATTTCATCTTTTACCTGGTCGAATCTATATTGTAAACTTTTCATGTTAAATCTGTAGTTTTAAATCAGATAATGTAATTAGAAATGTCCATTTAATTAAGTTTGTTATTTACGTTTCTACACTTTATGAAGTGAACATAAGTGTCTATATTTAAAATTTTAATTCCACATAATATAAGGTATAGCTGATAAAGTTTTCCACTTCAAAACCCTATAGAGGTTCCCGCTATACCGCGCTATAGGGTTGTCCCTGCTGACCCCACGATCAGGTACTCGCAGATACGCTGGGATACGTTTCGGGACGATCAACACGATTGCTACGACTAGCCTCAATATATGACAAGACTTGATACCACCCCCACGATTACTCCACGATTAGATCCACGTATATTTAAGTTTTGCTCCGTCACTTTTTAGCTTCTTTAATTAAAAATAGCCAATAATGCGAAGATATTATGATGTAAACATTTTTCAATAAAAAGAGTAACAGACCATTACTCTTGAAATGGCACGGTCTGGGAATCAATTTCTATTTGGGTCTATTCATTTCAGGTGTGGTCGGGTTTATTATTGTTTATATTACGACTTTCTTCAAACAGATGTGTTTTAACGTTCACAGATCAATGTTTTCTAGGTGTAAAATGTTTAGTTAAACCAGTCAGTGTCTGGTATCTTTATACAGCCATTTATTTTAGCTTTTATCTTTACTGATTTCTCATCTAACTATATCAACAAATGCATAGTATAGTCTTTAGGTGATCGTGTGAAAAATACCTCAAAGTTTTGCGACCAGTCATGTTAATCATTAATGCTAGGTTCCAACTATCACGGTGCGCTACTTTTGACATCCAAATTTTTAATTGTGGAGTAATGGTTTTGTCGTGAAATTGTGGTCAGTCGTAGCAATGGTGTTGATCTATCGAAACATGTCCGAGCGTATCTGCACGTACTAGATCGTGGACGTGGGAACCTAGCATCACCACAAAACGCAAGTGAGTGGGACACAAGTTTTATCCTGTGATCGCTAGGCTGAAAAAACACTATTTAGTACTACGGTTGAAATCGTGGTTTTATTAGTGGAGTAATCGTGGTTATCCTATTAGGTCTCATCATATATGACGTCAGTCGTAGCAATCCTGCTGACTGTATCAAAACATATCCGAATGTGTTACGACCGGGCTTTATTGTTTTAGTGTTGTAATGACAGAAACGCACATGACCAAGACACGGCCATCGAAGGTCGCACAGGAAATCGTACCCCGAATGTGACTTCTTTGGGGCATTAGCGAGACCGCTTGTTTCTAGAAAATGCTTATTTATAATAGGTCTTTCGCTTCATTACATGAATAAACAGGTATATCGTACCCGATAGCTTGTAATGGGCCAAATCAATAAAAAAGAACAATAGCGCGTCATAATAACTTATCAGCTTATACAAATGTGTTGGAAAAAAAGTAAACAAACAAAACAACCAACAGATAGGGCGTGGGGGTATTTCTTGCAATTCACGATGAACGCTAATCACGCGCGAAGATTACAATGAATGCCTCCGTTTGCATAATATTGGCAATCTGAATTATTAACTAGCTACATGTATAATAATATCGTTCTGTTAACACCCAATGTTATTGAAGTCCCTTTTAAACAGATATTTTTTGTGATTATAATGCTCTATGTTGCTATAAAAATGTTTTTTAAAATATTACACTGATCCTTTTCTATGCTAGAAACAATATGTAAGAAAGATTATTTGGTGGTTTACCAAACTACCAAACTAATTCGTTATTAAGTCGCAAGTGGAACCATGTAGGAAGCAGAGAATGCTTATTCTATTCAGAACTCCAGATACCACTTCTCGCCGTCCTCCTAATTCTAGACGTCCACATATCTTTTACTATCTTCTCTAATATTATATTACATTTATAACCTTTTCTATCTTTGACCATATCAGCTCCAGATCTTGAGAATCATCACAGATTAGGATAAATCCATCGTCGAATCACTGAAACTATGAGATGTTTTAACGAAAATGATGCATTTGACAGAGGTCCTTCAGATAAACATAGTGGGGATATGGAATAAAGTGAAACTTGGTGCCCGTTGTTCTAGAAAGAGTAAGCATCACCTACTCATGCTTAAAACTGAGGTGGTCTCAGAATAATTAATGTCTAGTTCCCACTGGGTATCTTTGCCCCGGGGATGTACTACCGATGGAAATTCTTTAGCTCTGGAATACGTTCCCTGGTGTTCCGAGGAAGCTTCGGTGGTATCACAGGCCATCGGGAACCATTCCGATGAACTCCGAAACGAAACATTGCAACGCTTGCATTCCCGCCGAGATAGCAGGAGCCGTCGGAGGAAAATTCGTTCATTTCCACATCACCGATGATTTTTTCAAAGTAGTACCTTGGCATAATTGTGCCCTGATTTATTCTAATTTTAAAATTGCATTAACTGATCTAGAATAATTAAGTGTACTCCGATTCGTGCTAGATTTGAAGTGCTATCAACTGTTCTAGAATATGTAAACATACCCCACTTTGTTCATGGACTTAAAATGTTATATTTGTTGTTTTGCTTTAGCTGTCCACGCCCTGAATTTAAGAATATTCTTGATGAAATATTTGTTAATAACAACCATTGTTACATGTCATGGTTTATGTGACATACCCCACATTTGAGCAGAACTGCTAACTAGCACCACACTTTCTTGTTCTTTATGTAATATGCGTTGCTTTAATGTGGCCTAATTAAATGACACTTATTGTATGATAGAAACGTGCTAAGATTTTAATAATGTCAGATATTGATTATATAATTCATTGATTAGTTGTATTGTTTCTTGTTTCTGTCAATATGATGTTATGTATCCAGTACATCGCATTCTTTTTGGAGAAATCAAACCTATAACAACATTTACTGAAATGAAATGAAAAATGGGGTTTGACGTCCTACTTTTCTGCACCGACTGGGCTAATAAAGAGATGGGTTCCATCTCTCATAAAAGTACAGATGTAATGTTAAAAGAACACATTGATTGGCATATATCTTTGCTCTGAAGATAGAAGTCCCGTTAGTAAAGTTTGTTATCACTTAATAAACACTATAGAACAAAGAGCAACTGGAAGGTCGTTTTAAAAATTATTTTATTTTTCTTCATCCACTCACTCATCATTTCCACTGCCAGAATAGAGGACAATGTGATTGCAGATACACAAAACATGAAATAAAAAAAATACAAGATCCACAAAGACTTAACAATATTATAACAATGCATTGCCCTGGGGCGCTTACATACATTACCAGGAATAAAAATGTAAATTGTCATCAAAAATGTAATGGTACTTCCAAAAGAATCATTTCTAATTAAAAACCTTGTTGTACACAAACCAACAGCAAGTCAAAAGATAATGGAATAGCATGCTACTGCACAGCGTGTCCATCCGTTACGACGGCCCAAGGCCCACCCTGTAAAAGAAAACAAAATTGAATTCTTTATAATTTAGCAACAGCCAACTTGGATTTTTCCGATGGACAATTTTTCTAATGTTACCGATGCTCAATTTTTCTAATGTTACCGATGCTCAATTTTTCTAATGATAAGCACACTTCGGTTTTATCGTCAGTCAGTTTCAAGAAATTATTTGTCACAGTTTTCCAGGTTGGAAATATCACTTGATTTGGGAGCCTGGTTTTAAAACTAAATATAGTGTGTATCTTCGCCACTGCAGTGAAATACCAGATTGTGTTTCTGATAATATTTCTTAAATGTGTAGTAAAGGCTGTAAACAGAAGTGGGCCTAACACTGATCCTTGTGACACTGCAAACTGTGGATTAACTGGATTCGATAATCGAATTTCCATTTATCTTGGATGATAACAACTGACTGTTTTCTGTTATTAGCTAGGTATTACGTGAACAAACTTAGTGCACATTCTTGAATTTAAATCGCTTTTCGGGTCGTTTCGGCAACACATTCTGATCAATGGTGTCAAACGCAGCACTAAGGTCTAAAAGAATCAATATCAGTCTGCATGCGACGAGTACTGGTATAACAGTTTAAAATCAACCACATCTGTTTTTAAAAGCTCTAGTCGAAATGGGGTGTTTTATTATGGAAGCATCTATTTTGGATGTGGAGAGGGTATATATATGTAGATATCGGATTTTTATTACTGAAATTCTAGGATATTCTCAGTTTACGTACATGCAAACATAGACGGTTTATAAGCAAGATAAAGTCCTTGACATCGATTATGCCGGGGAAGGCAGAATTCAGAAAAAAAAACTGTCAAGGGTTATTTTACGAGCATTTCAATGGGTACTTGAAGAACCTTCGGTTTTTGACAAGGGCGAACAACGCAGGAAAAGGAACCAGTAACTACAAAGGTAATAGGTCTACATGTTGAAGGTAAAATCCACGTTGGCCTACAAAATAATTAGATGGTCTTTGCGGACTTTTAAGTCCGATTGCCCTTTATGTCGATGGTAGAAATTATTATTATATTCTGTCTAATCAATACATTTGAAGTTTTAAAAACAGATACTGAATCTATTTTAAGAATGGGATTAGTCTAATGTAAATAATAAAACGCTGTTCAGATCACAATATATTTTTAAAAGGTGTGTTTTAAACCATCGATTTATCGGTAAATCATTACAGTACAACTTTCTAATGATGTACACACAAAGGATACAAGAAACATCAATATATGCATTTAAATTGTTGAAGAACCTAACTCCTTTGATAACACATTGAAATACGTTATTTGATATGTAGAGATTAGATCCAGCTTTGCCTTGGGCTAATATAGAAATTATAGTTGCAATATAAGACTTCCTGGAGATATCTCTTCTTTATAATATCCGGATAATAAGATTCCACGGAATAAAATAATGAAAGAAATGGGGTTTAACGTCTTACTCTTCTGCACCAACTTACCCAACGAAGACGGAGATTTCATAGCCATGTACGCCGCAAAGAAATTTTGCTTTGCAACCGATTATCTGAAAAAATCACCCACTCCGATAATTATTATTAGCGTCTAGAAGGTAATACAAATAACGAAACCAATGGGCCAATATGGAGGTAAACGGCAACCCGTTTTTAACGTTCGGTAAATTTATGAGCTCCATCATGGTGACATAAAGGCCAACGTGAGAATTTTGTTAAAGATTCCGTTCACAAGACCCAAACCCTAGTGAAATACAGGTCTATAACACACAAAGAAGTTTTAAATCCAGGAACAGTCGAGAAGCAAAAAGAAACAAAATATTTCAATAAAGATTATGGATAACCGAGTCTAAAACATACCACAAGATACACATATTTTGGAAAGTGGGCCTTTATGTCCATAACGATGGAGGTTATAAATTTACCGTGTGGTCAAAACGGGTTGCCGTTTGCCTCCTAAAAGGCCCTTTTATTTCGTTATTATTTCCTCTAGACGGAATATTGGAACGGGTGGGCCAATGTCTGACGTACGCTGAAGTTAGACGGAAGGGAAGTCGTTATAATCTTAATTATATAAAACGAATGGACTAATGAAGACGGTTTAATTATATTATACGGTTTAATTATATAAGACCTATTATGGAAGTTGATAAGAAATTCAATTCATCCTGCTTACAATCTGAAAAGATGACGGACCTTTCTTCCGCGGTCTACAGACAGGTATAGATTTTAAAATAAGACAATCGCACAGGTAAATAGAGTATGTAACTAATCAATATTATACCTGTATATATATACAGATCAGCTTATCTTCACCGTGTCTACAGGTAGCTTGGTTTTCACTTTGCCTGACGAGGGAAACAGCGAGAAACAGATAACTTGTTTGACTTCAGGTTATTAACTTACAGCGTTTAGTTCAATATTGTACTATACAAAAAATAGTTTAATTGATTATTTAATAGTGCGCATTCGTATCTCCGTTGGGAGCTTTTAAAGCGTATGGTAGTACTGTCATATTTAATACAGCAATTAAAAGTTTAGGGTTCATTAGTATTAATTAAAGATGCTTTCAACCACACCGACAGATTACATATATTTCGTCCAACTTAACCACGAAATGTGCATCATCCATGATGGCGTAAACAAAGATAATGTATAATGGAAATGTTATAACTGGTAAGTTTATTTTAATTATTCAATTTATGGTGTAAAAAGAACTGGCCCAGGCCATGTTTTTAAATACCGATTTGTATGTTAAATCTTGTCAACTATAGTGAGTCCGGAAACCTAATATAGTTTCAATTGCTGAATATCTCACGTTACTAGTTATGTTTTTCTAATAGATTTGTAACTATGTTAAAATGGAGGTTCAAAAGTTTCGGTAGTTTAATAGGTCTTGTTATCCGTTGTTTTTAGATTTTGCAATGATGTGAAAATGAAATTATAAAATTGTTCATATCATATCACGCGGCAAGTTATAGGGTTAATTTGCGGACCGGTAGAATTATACAAGCTAATTTGCGTTAATAATCCGTTTTCTTGACACTTAATTACTGGTACTTCATTGTCAGCGAATTGACAATTGTGACGCGTCTCGCGCATATAAGGCAGAGTTTGCTTACTTTTCAGGAACACTTCATATTACTTCGCCTTTAAACGAAATAAAGGTCCTGTCATTATGATGATGTTCTGTTACCTGTAGGGTTACATAGGACTAGTGGTTATCATAAATACAAAATGCACACTTCATATGCAAAATGCACACTTTGTATACAAATGCACACCCAATAACACAAAATGCACAGTTTATAATGATATAAAAATACATGTATCAGTATAATAATTATATGTATTTGCTGGTTAAAATTACAATATGTAAGATTATATAAAGAAATTGTCATTTTTGTTACTGTAATAAAATAGATTATAAAACATGAATATATGAGTTCAATAATTTAATTTTAAACTGGATAATCGACACCTTGTTTATTAATTATCGTATCAATGTTACTAACTGGAAACGGAGATTATTGGGCTAAATCTTGTCAAGACCGTAAAATATTAATCTCTTGATCAGAATAAATTAATTGGACTGACATTTTCGATATATTAATTTTTCATTATCTAATTTTAAACCTGTACACCAAGAACGGCCAGTTCTTTATTTGAATCTTAATCGTTTGTAAATTATTTTTAAAAATACATGTATTTGAATTATTCATTGAACATACATTATGCAAGAGCTAAATCTGCCCATTACAGGTCTTTCTTTAGGCCTGATGTTATCTAAATTATTAATTAGACATTCATTAACTTATCCAGATCATAATCAACTCTCGATGTCATCACTAGCCTGCGATATTAAATAGATTGAAACTGTTCAGTCGTATTTTGATTTTAAGCTAAAAATGGAAGGGCGAGACCTAGCTTCCAACAATCAGTACCGTGGTTGAAATTATTACACAAGGCTTGTCAAACCTTCAAAAACGGAGTGGGGTTTTACATAGGCTAAGCCTGTTCCCCAATCCCATTCAGACATCCTGAATAAAATATTGTTTATAAAAAAAAAATATCTTGGCTCGCAATGGAGTAATTTGAATGAAATTTTCAAATTATTCATTTTACATTATCTATTTTCGAACTATTATAGCAAGGATGGCTAGCTCTTTATCTAAATTTTATATTATGTATCTTTAATAATTTGTAATGGGAAAGCGTTTAGAATGCTTTGTATATTGATAAATCTAAAACTTACGAACAGTGGTGACACATTGTTTGTAATGCTGTACAAATTATTGTGGGCGGAGTGGATCAGTGAGTTAGACGATGGTTCGCTATCCAGACGGTGTTGGGTTCTCGCCGGTGTTGCCCGAGAAGGTTCACCGGGATGTCCCGGAGCGACTTCGCTTTGTTAGTTAGTGATGCAGGACTTCCGACCTGACAAAGACGGTATCTAGTTGTTCGCATTTTGCGAATGCCCCGAGGTCCCGTGTACTTATTAACATTCGCGTAAAATCACACTTGGTCTTTTTTTGATACTTGAAATAAGAGTAGACCGTTTCATTTCATTTCACAAAATAATAAGCCGTTTCATTTCATAATACTCGACAATTTAATCAAATCATCCATACGAAAGTACATCACAATAAATCGAACTTAAAGTAGCTAAGTCTCTAACGCAATATCATCCAAAATTGTCAACATTGAAAACACGAATTATTTGTCAGTTCAAATCAACATTGATGCTGTGATCTTACCGGGAAAAGATGGGCTTCTGATATCCAATTTTTAAGACAAAGTAAACAGTTTACCATTGGTACACGAATCGTGCACTATAATGCGTTTCAGTCCCAGTTCTAGCAAGAGACTTGAAGAACAAGGCTAGAAACATTGCACCAAATCAAACGGCGTAAGTAGACTGGGATAATCAGACACTAGACAGTTTCATTCGATTGGGACTGCTGGCTTATTTCGCCGAACATAACTGATTTGAAAAACGGAGTAAAAACGGAATCATTGAATGTAAATCAGTTTATGTAAATTCATATTACAATATTATATGCGTTGCGACCCACTCGTTCAATTCGTTATTCCCTATTGTTAGCGATTTGGCTCCTTTAAACTAACATCTTCCTGTTCTACGAGTAAGTTACCGGCATGGTTTTTCAGACTAGGCAATAACACCACCCTTAGACATTTACCTTCCAATCAAAGATAAGCTAATTAAAACAAAATAATATGCAGGGAGAAGATAATACACAGCCCATTCTATCTGTATCGGCACTAATGTTATACTTTCTTTACATATTTTATGATTCCTTCACATTAATAATATATAAGAGTATAATAGTCTATTTAGAGAAATGTTTGATTATCGGAAGCTAAAACATGATACGCTCTCTACTTCATCAAATTATAACATTTTCTTAAAAGTAGTCGTTAGTAGAATTTAATTACATCACAAGACTTACTTTCTATAGATAATAATCGGTGAATTTATTTTTTGTTACCAACACGGAACATGTCTACATGTTCGCGTCTGGATGTTAACTGGTATATATTTTTGCATTAATCAATCAATCAATCAATCAACCAATCAACTATGATCTTTTCTATTCATTTATCAATAATGTCTAGGTTTCGAACTTCTAATGATATCAAAATGAATTGGCAGTAAATGTTCTTAACCTTATAAAGGTTGTCATCGGTCATAATATCAAAATTCTTATGCATTGATTGACAATCGTAAAAGTTGTCATCCGTCAGTTGTGGTAACTTAATATCAGCACTTGTATATTCGAATTATCATACATTGCTCAAGCAGTTTTTTCTTCTTCGTGACAACTTGTATCGTCGTGATTCACCAAAGAACCACGAATTAAACAGTTGCAAACTGCTTTGAATTGGTGACATACAATAGTAACAAAAACAAATTTTGTATGGAGAAATGGATATTTACGTGTACACACATTACGTGTACACATTATTATATTGTGTTTGACAGTGGACAAGTAAAACGAAGCGATTAAAATAACGATCTGTCATTTTCATTTTTTTACTAAATACGAAATTTCTCACGGCTTAAATCACGCTGATATGTATGGCGGCGGAAAGCGGCAAAAACCTAATGCTATGTAGAAATGTCTAATTCAAAACACACATGTAACATAATGTCATACCAAATACCTAAAACGTCTAATGCAAAAAACAAAATACAAGAAACCTCTAATACAAAATACCTCATACGTCTATTGCAAAAGACAAAATACAAGAAACCTCTAATACAAAATACATATAACCTCTTATGCACAATTGATTTTACAATTTGAAACATCTACCATAAGCATTAGATGACATATCTCGTTGTCATTACTTACATTTCTCCACTGAATTATCTTTATTTAGGTCAATGTCAAGGTCATCGAACACAACTTGGCGACCTATTCGGCTAGCGAGCTATTCGACCGATCCAGCTGGCAACCTGTTCGTTGGCAACCTATTCAGAATTAAGAAACAGTCGCCCAAACTCATCTATTTTTAACAACCAATAAAATCCAACGTTACGTCTATCAAATGAAAGTAGAATAATATATTATTTTTATCAATTCCTTTAGCTCAGAATAGAGATGTAATTTCGCATTATCGTACAAAATTCTAGACATCCAACTAAATATATTCCGAAAGGTAATTAAATAGGCTTTCTAAGTATTATCAGTAAAAATTGGCACATTCATATTAAAGGGGTGCACTCTCTTCCTAAACATGACCAATTTTTTAAAAATTTTAAAGGGAAAAACTGTTAATATCCCGTGTCAAAATTCGGACCATCGTACAAAATTCTGATGATCCAACTAAATATATTCTAAAAGGTAATTGAATAAGCTTTCCAAATATTATTAGTAACAGTTGACACAATCATATTAAAGGGGTGCGCTCTCAACCTGAACATAGCCAATTTTTCAATATTTTAAAGTGAAAGAACGGTAATATTTCGAGTCGAAATTCGGACCATCGTACAAAATTCTTAGCAACCAGCTTCTGAAAGGTAATTGAATAAGCTTTCCAAATATTAATAGTAAAAGTTGGCGCAGTCATATTAAAGGGGCGCGCTCTCAACCTGAACATAGCCAATTTTTCAATATTTTAAAGTAAAACAACGGTAATATTCCGAGTCGAAATTCGGACCATCGTACAAAATTCTGAGCATCCAGCTATATATATTCTGAAAGGTAATTGAATAAGCTTTCTAAATATTATTAGTAAAAGTTGGCACAATCATATTAAAGGGGCGCGCTCTCAACCTGAACATCGCCAATTTTTCAATATTCTATATGTGAAGATAGACCGGTATTTTTTTCGAAGTCCGAATTCGGACCATCGCACAAATTTCTGAGCATCCAGCTATATATATTCTTAAAGGTAATTGGATAAGCTTTCCAAATATTATTCGTAAAAGTTGACACAATCATATTAAAGGGGTGCGCTCTCAACCTAAACGTCGCCAATTTTTTAATATTTTAAAGTGAAAGAACGGTAATATTCCGAGTCAAAACTCGGACCATCGTACACAATTCTGAGCATCCAGCTATATAAATTTGGAAAGGTATTTGAATAAGCTTTCCAAATATTATTAGTAAAAGTTGGCACAATCATATTAAAGGGGTGCGCTCTCAACCTGAACATAGCCAATTTTTCAATATTCTATATGTAAAGATATAATATGATTGTGCCAACTTTTACTAATGATATTTGGAAAGCTTATCCAATTACCTTTAAGAATATATATAGCTGGATGTTCAGAATTTTTTACGATGGTCCTAATTTCGACTCGGAATATTACCGTTCTTTCACTTTAAAATGGTGAAAAATTGGCTATGTTCACGTTGAGAGCGCGCCCCTTTAATATGATTGTGCCAACTTTTACTAATAATATTTGGAAAGCTTATTCAGATACCTTTCCGAATTTATATAGCTGGATGCTCAGAATTTTGTACGATGATTCGAAATTGGACTTCAAAAAAAATACCGGTCTATCTTCACATATAAAATATTGAAAAATTGGATATGTTCAGGTTGAGGGCGCGCCCTTTTAATATGATTGTGCCAACTTTTACTAATAATATTTGGAAAGCTTATCCAATTACCTTTCAGAATATATATAGCTGGATGCTCCAAATTTTGTACGATGGTCCGAATTCGGACTTCGAAAAAAATACCGGTCTATCTTTACATATAGAATATTGAAAAATTGACTATGTTCAGGTTGAGAGCGCACCCTTTTAATATGATTGTGCCAACTTTTACTAATAATATTTGGAAAGCTTATTCAATTACCTTTTAGAATATATTTAGTTGGATCATCAGAATTTTGTACGATGGTCCGAATTTTGACACGGGATATTAACAGTTTTTCCCTTTAAAATTTTTAAAAAATTGGTCATGTTTAGGAAGAGAGTGCACCCCTTTAATATGAATGTGCCAATTTTTACTGAAAATACTTAGAAAGCCTATTTAATTACCTTTCGGAATATATTTAGTTGGATGTCTAGAATTTTGTACGATAATGCGAAATTACATCTCTATTCTGAGCTAAAGGAATTGATAAAAATAATATATTATTCTACTTTCATTTGATAGACGTAACGTTGGATTTTATTGGTTGTTAAAAATAGATGAGTTTGGGCGACTGTTGTCTTAATTCTGAATAGGTTGCCAACGAACAGGTTGCCAGCTGGATCGGTCGAATAGCTCGCTAGCCGAATAGGTCGCCAAGTTGTGTTCGGTGACCTTGACATTGACCTAAATAAAGATAATTCAGTGGAGAAATGTAAGTAATGACAACGAGATATGTCATCTAATGCTTATGGTAGATGTTTCAGATTGTAAAATCAATTGTGCATAAGAGGTTATATGTATTTTGTATTAGAGGTTTCTTGTATTTTGTCTTTTGCAGTAGACGTATGAGGTATTTTGTATTAGAGGTTTCTTGTATTTTGTTTTTTGCATTAGACGTTTTAGGTATTTGGTATGGCATTATGTTACATGTGTGTTTTGAATTAGACATTTCTACATAGCATTAGGTTTTTGCCGCTTTCCCCCGCCATAGATATGTATACACACATTGATTTTTTAACATTCAATTAAAAAATCAAAATAACCACCAGCTTTGATTCAATCAAAGTATCAGCTCTGTCGGCCATAACAAAATAGCGACGTGTTGGCGAGCAGCATAGATCGATGAAATTTGAATTAAATAGATCTTTGCATATACTTGGCGGAAATAAACTATTGTTAGACCGACATTCCTACTACAGACCCGTCTTTTACAATAATGTAGTTGGCAAGGGATGCCCATGCTCTAAACTGACAAAATGGGACTTTAATAGTGCAACATAGGTCTGTTTGTCAGACGTGGAAAGCGGACACGTACTAAAACCGGTCGCCACATCCTACGTATGACCCATGCATCTTTTCTCACTACATACATATTATAGTAGCCTTGTGGTCGTCTAGGATTTATCTCTGATCGTCTTTGCTTCACCTCCACGTTGTGTATTTCTTCTTACTGTTTTCTTAAGACGTTTGTCTTACCAGGGATAATAATACAAGCATAGTATAGATTACAATACTAACTAAAGTCATTCTCAAATACAAGTCACCCAAACTGCTAGTAGAACTTGCTACATCCGTCTCCTTCGGAAATCAAGCTGTTGTCTAACGAATTCTCACTAGTATGATAGTTTTCTAGCTGTGGGTTTTGGACATTCAGTTATCTAATTGGTCAAACATGATGTAAATAATTAGTGCTATTGGTTAAATAAAGTTACATTATGGGAGATAAGATAGAGAGATGGCAGTTCCCACTATAATAGTTAAAAACTAGATAGGGTAAAGGTAATTTGCTGAAAATTTCAGTCAAATTGATCCACTATTAACCGAGAAAAAAGCGTTTGAAATATTCACATAGCCTCGGTCATCATTACTCAAATCATTAATATAAACAGCATAGTCTCGATTATCCACTTGATTGATTTAATTATCAACGGCCATTAAGCGGCATGGAGGATTTTAGTCCGCCAACATCGAAGGCTAGCCTTGACATCAAGAGTTTATTATCGTCTGGATATGTTAATTAATGTCTAATAGATTATTTAGATAACATTTCAGGCCTAAAGAAAGACCTGTAATAAGCAGATTTTGCTCTTGCATAATGCTATTTTAAGTCAAATGACATAGACACCCACCCTTATATGGTTATGGAAATTTACTCTAGAAACTTCTCGTGAGATATCTGTTATTAACCTACTATGTAACAATATGTCACTCAATGACTGAGTTGATTTAAGTACTTTAAGTGTATATATGTGAATCTACTGACTTGCCAAAGATATCAATTAACAAAATTTAAAGCCAGCAAAAATTCTTTTAAAAATATTACAATAGTCGAGAGACAAATTTCCGCATTGTCTGCCAAAGTGAAAATTTAAGTGGATAATACTTGCATCATTACGTACTGAAATAACGCAAAGATAAAACCAATTCCACAATTTATATTGACTTAATTATATATTACTGAACTGTAATACCCCATTCGTGTACATCAACCATATATCTACATTGCATACATTTATCTTCAAAGATCAAACATGCTTCGGCAAAGTTGCTTTGGTGCAGAATTATTGACTGAATTCCGGGTTCCAGATGACTGAACAAGAAGGAACTACGTCTCCTATAAGTTCTTGTGAACGCTCAATCACGTTGCACATCTTTTATTCATAGGTTGTTACGCATGATTTCCTCTACAAAGTAAATCTCCAACCGTGACGGTATTCTCTCAATGTCGTACTTGATTGCTGTGTGAAGAAATTGTTTTTCGATATTCGTGATTTTTAATGCGTCTGACAAGCCTGCTGTGTTTTTCTGAACCACTTAATCCAATTTTCGTTTAGACATGCTAATTTGAAAAACAAAACCATAAAAACAACAATTTTCTTGACAATACAATTCATTGACATTTATGTTTATCCACATAGTAATTGATTAGCACTAAAGGATACTGTGAACTAAAATGGAGTTTAATGTCCTACGTTTCTGCTCAAACTGTGTTAACGAGGACAGGTACGCACCATGCAGTGTATTATGAGGGACATTTTGGACGGACAGTGGCGGTTTCGTCTAGTTTTCGTCAAATGTCAACTGCTAAGGGTTCTTTTACGTACACGCCAACATCCACACACATCCTCCGATTTTGGAGCCATCCGAACGACTAGACGCTTTTCCGTGCTGGCCATTCTTACTACACTACCGATACTTGCCTGAAAAATCCCAATAATCTAACTAATCCGGTTTTGGCCGAGAAAGTTTCTCGGGATTTGCGAGCCTGTTTTCTCGTGTGTCAGAAAAACGCAGGACATTACACCCCAGTTCATTCTTTATGTTTCCTTTCTAATCTGAGGTTTTCGGTGACTCAGTGAGTAGGGCGTTAGCTCGCTACACTGGAGGTCATGAGTTACTGTATTCTTTTTTTTATATTGCAGCCCGAAATTTGATCTTTATCGATTTCCTAACTCGAAAATCTTAAATCAACCCCTTTGCCATACTTTACTAAAATAGAACCGTCTGAAATAAAACAGTCTAAAACAAATCAGTCTAAAATGAAACAATCTAAACTGAACCAGCCTAAAATACAACCCTTGAAATTGGAAATTGAAAACAAGTTTGTGGAAACACCGCTGTTCGGACATAATAATCACCCTCGTATTGCACGCATAAGTATAAAAGGCAATGTTAGTCTCAAAATGGTCACTGTATGTTGACAAGACGTTAAACCCTATTTAATTCCATGTATGAAATCAAAGGAAAATGTGAAATTTTACAGTTTGTTGTTGCTCAACGGGAAATCAACTGTTATATGGATACATTCGATTGTTTATAACACCATAGCCAATATTTATATTACAACCATAAACTGCTACTTATAAAAGAATAATTAACAGTGTAAACACGGCTTATATTAATATAATAGACATTTTATAGGTGTAAATAGGGTGAGTTAATATCAATAGAAATATATATAAGATAAGTACATTATCAATACAGATATATATTGCCACAATGACTAGGATCCGGAGCAAAAGACTTTACCGGGAGGACAATGGCCCTAGTCCCCACCCTTCTCCCATTGAATCAATGTCCGAGGCCATCACGTCCAATGTCGGACATGTCTTTAGTCCAAATAACTCCAAACCAAACATTCCACTTAATGTCTTTATGCCCCATCGTTTCAGATTTGGTTGGTCATTGACAAGATAAGAGGTTGGCTATGTTGAAATGTAGGGAGATCATTCCAACGAAAAGTTGGGAAAACCTTTAAGACGATAATTAATACCAATATCAAAGGGAAATTCTGTTGTGAACTGTCGTTCGTAAATGGCCATAGAGGTGTGACAAATTTGTTTCTTAATTTTAAAGATATGATAGCTTAATTGTCCAATAATGTAATATAAGACAGATCGATCATTAATTTTGTGTTAAAATAACAATCTAAACTTGGGAGAAATTTAAATTGAATTTAAGTTACATTCTTTAAGTCATTATTATATAATAATGAGAAACATCATACTTTTAATTAATTTATTCTAAACCACTAACATATGGGATCTACAAACTGACACAAATGGGTCGCAACGCATATAATACTGTAATTTGAATGTATATAAACTGATTTACATTCAATCGTTGATGATTTACTGTAATTTCTAATCAGTTATGTTGGGCGAAATACGCCAGAAGTCATCATTTGGCATGACTCGGGGAATCTGTCTAGCTCCGTTCTTCGAGTTACAAATGGCGCTGAAACGCATTAAGGTAAATGATTCGTGTACCAAAGATGAAATGCTGACCTTGTCTTTGATGTTGGATACCTGGGGCCAATCTTTTCCCAGTAAGATAACAATATCAATGTTGATTTAAATGTCGAAGAATTTGGATGATATTGAGACTTAGCTACTTTAAAATCAGGCCAAATTCACAGAACCATCTATGACCGCTAAGATTATAAGGCGTGTCATTGCGTGAAGTGACGTCGTTTTGATCACAGGCTTGAATGTGACAAGGGGTAGGTCGCATTTATAACCTCGCGCGCGGGCTTTCTTCGAGTCCTCATATCCCCTCCCAGTGCTAAAACCCCTACACAAAAATTGTGCCATGTTTGTTATTACTAAATTTACTAAAATATTCTAAAATATCAAATATCATTATGGTTTAATTAGGAATTCTATCTTACTGACTTAATATACAATGTACATACTTTTTGTGAAACTGTTCGTCCTATAAAATTATTAGGAATTTGTTTCAGTATCATGGTCGGTTACCTTTTGAAGTTTTAAAAATAAATTTCGATTGTTAAGGTGTAAGTCACTTTTGTCTGGTCCCGTTGGATGTTTTTCAAAACAAACAAAGTTATTCTTTGATTAAGTCTGAGCGGGATGGCGACAGAAGATCACGTGAAAATAAAACAATCAAATCAGTGCATGGTACAGTACAAACCATTAAAATTACGTACAAATATGAAATATTTTATGCCGACAGAGCTGGAGTGTTTTTACACAGGGACGTGACAAGGACGAGAGTTTTTTATATTTGTCAATATTGGTTTATTTGATTTGATTTTGAAAAAAAAAGTGATTGATCATTGACATTAAGACATGTGACATCAGATCATTAGGTTGACATGACCCCTGATTCAAGATTAAAGGGACAAATGAACATCTTGAAAAAATACCAGGAAGGCCACAAACCAGTTGTTGATAGAAACGCCGAAAGGAATACAATTACGTGCCCCTACCGGAAATAATGATGTAGAAATGTGACGACGGTGGTAACCCCATAGCTGAAAATTTCTGGCCGAGGTTAAAGATGCATTATGCGAGATTTAGAAAAGCAACTGGCCATTCATGCTACAATAATTCGAAGCTAAATAATAAAAAATGAATATTGTGTTGTAAATTTCTATCAAATTACTCCATTCCGGGCGAAGTTATGACGATAAGCGGTCCATATTCTTATCAGCAGACACCACCATACTTAACGCAGGTATGGCGGGAATTTTCAAAGCCACCAGATGACCTAGAGGGTTGATTACAGTCTTGTCGTGTGAATAAATCTCTATATAATAATGTATATAGCACTTGAAGCCAAACAAACGTCCAGAAATGGACAAGTTTAACTCTTGCATAGTGAATCGTTAAACGTTTTGACTATTTACGATCTATGGAAAGGTCCAACCCCCATATTGGAATACACCATAATAAGCTATAGTTAGTTTACATTATCATGTTAAGCACCCCGGTCACTGGCTATTAACAGGAAAGGGAGCAATGCTGCAGTTGTTGTGCAGTACTAGTGGATTTCATAGCCGATTTTGTCCTTAGCTCTATTAGTATATTTATTAAGAAGGAAAAAGATTGGTTGAAAAATGTATTTCATGGCCGTCAACAAGAAAATAGAAAAGTGTTGCTCCGGCTTCTTTAACAAAGGATATGTGAAGTATATAAGATATGTAGATCTTGCCAATACTATTAAATAGACATAATTTACTGTGATGTTTATCTTATATCTATAGTGTAATATCGCACATATTGTGTAACATACATCTACTATAACCTATACTATCTGTCAATCAAGTATTGTTTATTTATAGATATGATATACCTTTAGTCAATACCTAGTTGACTACAATCAATATTTAAATGCACAAAAACCTTTTTTATAAAACAGATATGCCATTCAATTATTTGAACTCGGGGTGATCTTTTATTTTAAATCATAGTACGCTTTTAAATAAATTTAGAAGAACACAATTAAAGAATGCAAACCTTTGGAAATTGACCCACAAACAAATTAAATCGCCCATCCCACAGGTCTATAACGTGTAAGAAAATCTAGTTATTCGAGCTTCAGTCATTAAATAAAAACAACACCATACTTATTCAATCCCATTTCTTTACATCTTACAATGTTACTTGGATGTCATTTTTTATGAGCTGTTTTTTTTTCTTGTAGTATGTGTCATTAGAAGGGTGTAAACGTGTGTGCGAGTGCCGAGGAAAGACCGGGGGATCATTTGGGTTCTTTCCTTCCATCACCCCTCCGCCCCTACTCATCCCACACCCAGCGACGCCCGTAAGGAGCTGTAATTTATTTCGTTTATGTGGGTCATTAGAAGCGTGTAAGCGTGTATGCGAGTGGCGTGGGCGGGGAGGGGGGGGGGCGTTTAGCTTCTGTCCTTCCAACACCACTCCGCCCCTCTCGATCCACACCGACGCGCATGTTTAGAATACTGTTTATACTTTAATTTGTGTTGATCTATATCGTGGTATATTTGAGCTTCGTGGGTTTTTTTTATCTGATCTGTGCATCTTTACAAGGATAGATAAGGAGAAAAAATACTCATATCTACACAATAATTACTCCCGTTTCTATGAACATAAAGAGAAACAATGACATCTAATTCGGACAAACTATTGTAGAGTTTTTATTACTTAGATAACCGTGACAGATATCGACATGTAACAATTAGATAATATAGATGTTTCAATGATATGTGTAAAAAATAAAATACCATTAGATGAATCAAACTGATATAAGATAATTTCAAGGATATAGTATGTCACAATCAAAAACATAATAACAATATCTGATGGATTGGTATTTTGTATTAGATTTCTGCATGATTAGTATTTATTTCTCTTTACAGAATTTTCGTCACATCTGCATTTTCGTCACATCTTACTTACATTTTCGTTACATATTACTTACATTTTCGTCACATCTTTACTCTTTCGACAGAAACAAGAGAAACGTAAGGATTGATTTAGTTTAACACTAAAACCACACTTTCATTCAAACTAATAATATTTTTTGTCTTTATTTCATTTTGTATTTATGGCTTTTATACGACACGTCATATCTAACATATATTCAGAACGGCTACCGTTCAGAAGGCTGGCTTTGATCGGGTTTTTAGAGAGAAATAGGGTTTAACGTCCACTCAGCACAAACTAGGGCAATTAAGGGACTTACATGGGTCTTTAGCAGTGGAAGGAAACGGGAGGACCTGGGGAAAACTCACGAGGTTCTACAGGCAACATTTCTTCTTGTCACGTACAACCGCAATCGAACCACGCCAGTTGATTCAATGACAAACCTTTTGATGCAGTGCGCAGCACGCACGTGCTAACCATTCGGTCCTCCCCCCCCCCCGCCTTCCCCTCAAATATGAGTAAACAAGCGATCTTCCTAATAATCGTTCATAACAAAACGACCGCCCAACCTCATTTTCGACCCCACTGAATCAAAAAGAAATGTAACCTTTAAGAAATGTTCAGTATATAAAAGGATAGTATATTGATGCCAGACGATATATCACTGCAAGTCCCGCTGGAATTGGATATGTAAAAGAATTATGGGAACGGTCGTAGCGTGACAATCAACCATCAAAAGAGAAATAAAACGCCTCATCTCAAGTTGGTTCGGTCATAGGGTCAACAGGAAATAAAATGGAAAGATTTAATTCATAAAGCTCATCATAGCTACTAACATGACATATATCTAGCCCACCGTCCCTTAACTCCGTTATTAACCATACATTATGCAAGAGCAAAATCTGTCTTTTGTCGGTCTTTCTTTAGGCTTGAAATGTTATAAAAACTATTAATTAGACATTATTTAACTTATACAGACCATAATCAACTCTCGATGTCGAGGCTAGCATGAGATTTTTTGTTGGATTGTAGTTCGAGTTGCTACAATATTTTCCTTGATGATTTACCGATTAAATGGATAAAACCGAGACTACTACTAGGTTTGTCTTACCGACTTTAGTAATGATGACCGAGGCTAAGCGGAACTTTCATTCGCTTAGTTCCAAGTTCACAGTGGATCAATTGTATTGAGATTTTCAGCAAATTACCTTTACATTAGCTAGTTTTTAACTATTGTAGTGATAACTGCCAACTCGTTATCTAATCTCCCATAATGTATCTTTAAAGTCAGTTAAACATGGCAGCAGACTTGAATCGTAAATGTTGCCGTGATGAGCAAAATTTTACCCTTCATGATCCCACTAATAAAAGATACAAATCGGTACTAAAATGTTTCTAACAATATCAAATTTTAACCGCTGTATGTATGTATATACATGCTAAAAATATACAGAAACTGCTTATTTAAACATACATTATGCAAGAGCCGAACTTACCTATTACAGGTCTTTCTTTAGGCCTTAAATGTTCTTTAGATATTATTAATTAGACATTAATTAATTTACCAAGACCATAATCAACATCCGATGCCATCGGATGTCTCTGATATTAAGTAGATTTAAATACGTTTTGCGGTTGATGCAGTTACCGTAAAATTGATAATCGAGACTTTGTTTATTATTGTTACAACGGTAGCTATGACAATCGAATCTTGACTATTTTTTTTAGTATATTGCCTCGATAGCTATAGACTCAGAGTGAAGTAATTAGACTCACATTTTCAAAATATTCTCTTTTCAATATCTATTTTTTTTTTAAATATGATAGCTGGAACTATCAGTTCTTATCTAATCTTGCCTAATGTCGCTTCAATATGTAACTAAGATATATTTAAACGGTTGATAATCCCCGGGGATGAGCTTCTTTTGGACTGATATTTTTTTAGAGATTCAAATTCCACAAGACATCATATTGCAAAGGATTGTAATTCTCTGAAGTCCTGATTGTCAGCTGTAAAGAACAATTTTAATCACCCTTGGGTAACCACCCATATACATGGTCATAGTGTTTGATGGCTCGATTCAAATTAGCAAGTATGTAGCATATAATATTTTCTTGGTTTATTTAGAGACTAGTTATAGATTAATACCGATTAATATTGATCTAAATCTACAGGTAAATAATTTGTAAAGTCAACAATAGCACACAACAAGTGTCGATTTACTCCAACGGAAGGGGCAATATCGAATTATATTATATAGGAAATCGAATTGATATGAGTTTGTTGAGTATCATTGTCAATGTGAACATTTCGAATCAGAAATGTCAAATTTATTATCGAGCGTTGAACTAAACCCTTGTTATTACGCGTGTTGTCTGAATATTTACTTCCGTGCTATCCGATCCCTTGGTTATTAACATTAATAGCTGTAGTGCAAGAGACATGATATGCTTAGACTTTCATAATATATATGTTAATCATTATTTTGATATTGCCGTGTTTTGGCTTCTTAAATATCATATCTTACAATCGGCCCATATAAGCTGTCTATAGGCCGGATGTGAAAGTGCCTCAACCCCAGAATGCACCAGAGCTAATGAACATGTTTAAATTAATCAAACAAGAGAAGGTTGAAAATTGGCCTTTGTGTAGTAATTTAGACCGTTAAAACAAACATTATTTGATTAGGTACCATCTTGAACTCGATGTCCATATAGATATAAATCAGGGACCGACTGAACGCGGCGATCTTACTATTGGTATACCATAAGGTAAATTGTAAACGACACTGAAAAAGAATTTTTATTCTCATATTGTAAAATTTTATAGTAAAATAATAAAATTGTGTATTAACTACCCTGATATTTACCATTTATGATAACATTTATAAAGGGTGTTATTGTTTTATTATTATAACAATATACAATATTTTCACGACAAAGCACCATTGCTATTATTCTTGAACTACTTGTAGTGTATGGCAAGACTGGTATTTGTTATATATATGGTAAAACTGCTTTTAGTAGTGTTTAGTAACAATGATTTTTGTAGAGTCAAGATTGCATCTTTGTAGCGAATTGTATGGCAAGATTACCTTTTGCAGTCTATGACAAGGCTACTTTTTGCAGTGTATGGCAAGGCTACCTTTTGCAGTGTATGGCAAGGTTACTTGCAGTGTATGACAAAACCACCGTTTATAGTGTACGGTAAAACCACTTTTTGTAGTGTATAGTAAAACGGACTTTTGTTGTATATGGTTAAATTGATTTGTAATTCATAGTAAAAAGGACTTTTGTCGTGTAGAGTAAAAATGCTTTTTGTAATGTATAGTTAAACAGACTGGTGTTGTGTATGGTAAAATTTCTTTTTGTAGTGTGTGGTTTCCTTGTAGTTTCTGGTAAGACTACTTCTTGTAGTGTATGGTAATATGGTAAAAGTATTTCATGTGGTGTATAATGGTAAGGCTCAGGCGCGGATCCAGCTACATAAAAAAAAATAATGCCTTGCATCAATGAAATTACATCACAAAGTGATCCTACATCAGTATAAAAATTATTTCTCTGTTTAAAAAGCTCAATTTGTATGTATGCCTATGTAATTTAGAGACGATGATGGCAGATTTCCATAACAGAAACCTGGCAAACCCCCTCCTGCAAAAATTCCTGGATCCGCCCGTGAGGCTATGCCTTGTAGAATATGATAAGACTTCTTTTTGAAGTGTAGTGTATTAGCCTCTACGTTGAACATTATGCCTTTATTAAAGTTGAAAACAAAATGTGTTGTTACTATAACGTTGGTTTCTGAAATATTACATCGTGCTATATATCTCCAATTCAACAATAGTGAATCTAGTGCACGGAAAAGGAAATATTTGCCTTTTCTACATCACTCAATATTTATAACTGCATCTCAAACAGTGGAAAACTTGGCATATTTTGCATTGATTTACTTTTATATAAAATGTACTTTAGATAAGCCAGTGTATTGATTATAAAGACTGAACATAGACCAAACCTTCTTAGTAAATACAAGATAATGATTCATGTATAATTTATCTTATGAGTCAACGTGAATAACATCATCGTTATTATCAGGAACCATCCCTCGAAGAGCAGCAGTAGTCATGGGGTTAGTCAATTCTAGACAAGCATCGCGTGGGCGGAGATCCTGTCCGTATTCTGTTCTTCAGGGTTATGACCTTTAATGACAATGGGAGTGTAGTCATTCGGATGAAACGGATGAAACAAGGTCAGGTTGAAATCCCCATGGAAATTGGAATTCAATGGTAGGTTTGTGAAGATTCTTCCATGCATACTCGATTCTTTTTGACATAATAAACATGGTTATAACTCGCAATCGCCTACTCGCCGCCTTTGTTTGGTCGAATTCCAGCTGTCATACATAAGTGGACCTTGGCGTGTACTGTTTCATTTTTCTAACAGGACGCATTTGTCTTGTCCAGTCCTTATTCCTGTACAACTGAAACAAGGCTCGAAAATCCGAAAGAATTTTCTCTGCTAAGATCGGGAACGAATTCGAAACTTCCGGTTTAATGAACAAACACCAAACCCAATAAGCCAACACTGCCGCCTTTACACGTTTAACGCGTGTGCGTTGCATCATAAGGTCTGTTATTGTCATTGAGTCAAGTGGTGTGGTTTCAATTCCCCGCCTGTACGTGACAATGATTAGGGTCGCCTGGCCAACCTTGTCGATTTGATAGAGGTGCTCTGATTTCCTGTCGCCGCTAAAAACTTCTACGCGCAAGCGAATTAATGAAATAATATTGAACCATATGTTAGTCCCGAAATGCCCTAGTTTGTGTCGAGTGGACGTTAAACCATATTTATCTCCCCTTTGCCTAAATTGATTCAGCACGCACGTAATACTGAATTTTAACTACATCTTTTTGTCGTTCTAAATCACCCAAATTTTATTGATAATGTTACAAATTCTCTCGAAATGTTCTTTCCATTCAACTGAGATGAGTTTTGGATGGTGGGAAAATGGTATGTATAACCTTCATCTTTAACTACATTCGTTATGCAATACTTTTAGATACCCACGTTACAGTGTTAAAACATACATTATGATAGCACAAAATCCGAGATTGAAAAGTGAAGACGGGCATACACCATACAGTGTGCTGAGGGAAATTTGGACCGTATAGCGGCGCTGCGGCCTACTCTTATTTCGAATTTCAACTGTCAATGGTTCTTTTACGTGCACATCAATGTGTGCACAGGATATTTCGTGCCATTCTAGCGACTTGCCAGGCCCCCGTCTTAAATCACTGATCTTTCTCGGTCAACGCATGGAACGAACAAATTTAAGATACCACTTTTCATGACTATGTGTTCTTTTCAAAACACAATGACATAATACAATTTTTATTGTAATTTTGTGTTGTCGCTAACGAATGATAAAATTTGTGATGAACTTGATTTAAAACTGGTCGCTGTCAGTCCTTTAAAACGTTTTTAATTGATCTATAGGATAATATATCCTGAGTAATTCGTTTGTTAAATATACGCTTAGTTTTATAAATCTAGGCTTAAATGGCGTATGGCTCGAAGTAGACGAAAATGGTTCTAAAAACCCACATTAATAGAATATGATTGCATGCGAAGAGACTTATATTAAACTTTTGAAAAAATATTGTAATTTCAAATCAATTATTAATCGGATTAAAACACGGATCCTATTTCGTTTCGTGTTTTATAGTTCACAACTTCGTTTTACTTGTTTTACTACACTAGGATTTGGATTATATTACCGGCGTTTTGGTTGTAGTGAGGGATTGGCCAATGAAACGGCCTGTTACGACGACTTCTTGGCGTTGCAAGCACGGAACTGTGGGTAAACCACTTGACACGTCAACGCCGATTGACTTATGAATATATGACGTCATAGGGTCAAAAGCCGTTCGTAACGACCCCTGTATGTTAATCAGATTGATCAATTATGTTCGATGAAATACGTGAACAGTCCAAATTGAACGACAGTCGTTTATGCCTATATTTTCACGGCAAGATAACAACATCAGTATTGATTGAAAATGATCAATATTGATGTCTAAGCCGTGTCTTTAATTTCAAATATTATGGAAACGCCGAGTTGGTGACTTAGTTTCTTTAACACCGTGGCAG
This sequence comes from Patella depressa, assembly GCA_948474765.1. Taxonomy (NCBI): domain Eukaryota; kingdom Metazoa; phylum Mollusca; class Gastropoda; family Patellidae; genus Patella; species Patella depressa. The sequence continues at coordinate 57,538,423 of OX419719.1, forward strand.
GCGCGGATCCAGAGGGGGAGGGGGGTGTGCAGGGGGCCGTGCCCGCCAGCCCCAGTGGCATAGTTTATTTTCATTTTTGTTTGCTTTGTTACTGTTGTAGTTCACGTATCTGCTCTTTAATTAATAGGTGATTTTGGCATTGTCTCCGCTCAAGCAATCCATGATTGCAACATATTACCCTTTGATCCAATGTATGCCCCCCCCCCCCCTCCCATCGATAAAAATCCTGGATCCGTACCTGCGTGGTATGAATACACAAATGTTGTCTCTAACCGATACGCCCCTTAATGATCAGTCCGGCAGGTTGGTGTGACCACTTCCTTTTCACATAAGAAATATTTATGGTCCTGTTTAATCTCGCATAAATACGTTAATACATGTATACGGTAGTAACTGACTCGTTGTTTGCTGTCTAATGATAATTTGAAATGAAGTGGGTTTTAACGTTCTACTGTTCAGCCCCGAAGACGAACATACGCCACACACTGTGCTATTTACTAGGCCTACTTCTTCGATACATTTAACGGTGTGGTTACTTGTATATCGGAATTTATACAACAATATGCTTGCATTCGTAATTCTTGCAACATATGACAGATCATGACTCATGCTGACATTATATAACTGTTTTCTTGGGTTTTACTCCCAACTTGTTTTTCAAATATGAGTGAAGTCTATGTCACCACAGGCCCGGACTGTACAGCGCAGTGGACGCTTACGGCTAGCCCCCGGATCCATTCACTCTTTTTGATTTGTTTTTGTTTGTGGTCTCTTAGTATGATGTCTTATCTGTATATTTGTTTTTGTGTAGAATTGTGTGTGGTGCAGTCCCCCTGCACTTACTATTAGGGTAATTTTGCCCGGACAGCCTATACTTATTTAGAATTCCAAGTGTCAGGTTTTTTTTTACTTGTACGCAAATGCATACACGGGACCTAGGTTTTTCGTCCTATCTGAACATACGTATATTGGACATCTATTTTCACGCTGGACAGTTAGAGACACGGAATTGTCCTCGTTGGCGTGGCTGAAATCCTAGAATGCCTTTTGTACTGAGTTACCGTGAAACTAAAGTGTAATTCCCTTTGGTCATTATTTGAGACCCATAGTCTATCCATAAATCTATAAACATGAAGATATTATATTTCAACAGCTGAGAGGCCATAATTCAAAAATAAACAACACTTTAATTTGATCCCCGCTATAGATATAGCTTTCACTGCGTTGGTCATAACTATAAATCTCTTAAAAATCTATATATGGCTAGATTGTATAATATTATGATAATGACAATGTGTCCACTATAAATGTGTCAACATAAAGATATTTGAACTCTGTGAGGTGTTAAAGAGGTCGTACAGGTTAAAAAGTTCGAAAAGGAAAGAAAAGAGAATGTATTCCCATCAATACAGCGCTTTTTTTTCTTTTTTTAAAGATGGGTTCCCAGGAAAGTATTTATCGGGTGGTTATTGCTAATAAAAGTATATATGGAAAGTAGAGATATCCAATCTTAATAGAAAATACTGGATTCCCTGAAAAACAGTCATGGAGCGTATACAGGAAACAGGGAAAAAATGTTAAGGTTCCCCAAATCAACAGCGATGAGGACTATCTGCACGAGTACATTGAGCGCTTTGTGTACATGTTGATAACTTTATGAAGAGTTAGACGTACAACACTTTCCGAGATAAAAATCACGGAAAAAGAGGCGGGCAGTGGATAATCCGAGAATTTAATTTAATATGTAAGCGATGAATTCTACCCCGTCTCCGCCCGTCGGTACGGGGAGGGGTAATCACCTGACACAAACCTGGCCTCTTTTGATTGGTTATTGTAGCAGGGTATAAGTGGTAATTGCAATGTTTTGAGAAGGATTTGAAACATAATTTCGATAAATTGATTAGTTTTTAGTCCTAATAATTATATCATCAAATCACCCAGTTTGTACCCGGGAATGTAACTTTAAGGGGAAGCCTTCCCGGCAATGTCTCCATCCATTGGATGTAGAATATATCACTACCATGTAACGTTTACTACTCATTGATACACGGTGCCTCATTTTTCGTCCAATTCAAAAGACTAAACACGGTATAGTGAATCTCATCGGCTTTCACCTAAATCTGAAGGTTCCCAAGCTACACCAATGCATTCAATTTGGAAGTTATTCATTTACTTTTCCTCGGCGTATAACCGGGCCCGTAGCCCCCCACCCCACCCCCACCCCTCGCCTCATTTCACCAAAAATAATGATTTCTTAGGTGTGTTCTTAGCCGGCAACATCCTCAGCCCCTCCCAAAAATTCCGAAGCCGCACCAAATTTTATGAGCTGGCTACTGACTCGCGTATAACTTTGAGGGTTCGGGTTTTGTTTTGCTCTAATTTGACCATTGTATTATGTTGCATTTGTTGCTTTCTTTTTATTATTTTAACACCGGATGTTTCTTTCACAAGATTTTAAACTCACTTGAGATTCTAAGGCTCAGACACTAAAACGAACATACCCTTGAAATTTTGTTTTCGTTTTCGAAAATACGGTTCTGGATCCGTGCAACCCTGGCATTACTCCGTTTACACACTGCAGCGATGGATGTTAGGATTGGAGTTGGGGTTTTGGTCAGCGATACATTTGTCAGAGGTCGTGCGTTCCCTAAGGTGTAACGTCGGCTTCCACCTTGGGGGATATCGCGGACAAATGTTTCCTGAGAAACTTTCCAGATGAGTCGGATAATAATATTGGTCTAGAATATAGGTAGTGGACGCAAGATCCATGAGGTGAGGGTGGAGGGCAATTTGATTCCGTTACCGTTGTGTAAAAACTCAAAGACTTCTGCAGGGTTTAGCGTCCAAGGTGAATTCCACCAAAGCAATTACTCCCCTTACTAATAATAGGTATCGCATGGAGGAGATCAGATGACAACCTGTTATGATGACATATTAGCTCGAATGTAGGCTATATAGTGTACTCTTATATACTCCTACTTTCATTTTACGTAACATCTTTCATAAACACTGTGGGTTCAGCTATTGAATGAATTGTCGGTTGCTAATGGTAACGGTTTTGTTTATTTTTCTAAGAAAGATGTTGTATAAAGATTGATCAATGTCTTGTATTTGTTTTATGTTGGTTATAGAAGTTGAGAAGACAAGGGCGTGTATGATACAGGTTTAAATATGATGTGTTAGAACTAGGCTTAAATGTCATATACAAGGTGAATGAACGGACATATGAAATTAAATGAGGTATAACGTCCTACTGTTTTGCTCCCATGAAGAAAGAAAATATTCAACGTCTATATTTTTATGAGCACGTCAGTACAAAACGCTGATTATTTTGAGACTAACTTATGATTAGTTCAATGATCATGATAAATGTATGGGGCCCGGGTGTTTTGTCGTATTCCTAACCCGGCTTGGAAACCAGGGGCCGTATTTATAAAAATTCTAAGAGTTTTCATAACTTTTACTCTAAGACTTCCTAAAACAACATTTAGTTAAAAGTTACTCTTTAGAAATATTTATAAAGGGTCTTAGAGATACTTTTAACTAAATGTAAGACTTGGGTCCTAACCAAACTCTTAGCGATGAAACCATGGGAAATCCGGGGATTCCCTGAAGTTATTTATAGCTCAGTGTTGATGTCATACAGTACATCTAACGTTTCAGCAATCACTCTACACCCTGTAGGTTGACTGACGCCGAAATCGTCACCACAACGAAGCGTAATGGCGATCTTCATCTCAGCGTCGATTGAGAAATTTCGTTTAGTAGGACTCGTAAGTAGATGCCGAACTAAATCTGTCACAAAAAGAGTCCCACCCATGTCCATTCGATATCTCCTTATTAACTCGTCATTGTTGTACTCCACTAATTTATAAGTGCAGGAGGACCGCACTAACGAAAAACTTAAATCTCTTCTTGTTTTAAACTCTCTTAGGCGGCGTACACGGACGGCCATGTTAACCAAGATAAGAGTACTTTTATCAAGTTAGGAGTGCTACAGGAGGACTCCTAAATATGTGTCATAGTTAGGAGTAATTCTTAAAGTAAAATGTTTTATAAATAGGTCTTAGGAAAATCTACAAACTTAGGAGTATCTTTTGACAGTTAAGAGTTGGTTCCAACTCTTAGAATTTTTATAAATACCGCCCCAGGCGTGGAAATAACTAACAGGTTTTTTTCCTCGGCCCACACCGCTTTATTTCAACGGCCTTAGTTAACTAACCGCTTAAACACTACGCACTTGCTTGCCTAGACGGGAACAGAAGGGGCGACGCCCTCGTCTCCCACCGGGCATCGTTTTCACGGGGCCATGCAATCAAAGAGTGAACTAAAAAAAAATTAAATTTAAAATTGTCGCTGTAAACCTTGAAGTACAAAGTATCTTATTTTATTTAAAGATAGATTACGGGAGAATAGATAAAGAGCTGGTAATTCTCACTGTAATAATAACTAGATAATATAATGGGAATTTGATGAAAATTTCAGTCAAATTGATCCACTATGAACCGAGATTTTGGCATTGGGTCTAGCCTCGATAATCATTACTAAAGTCGGTAGGATAAAAAAATATAGTCTCGGTTACTCATTTTTGATTTAACTGCGAATGGAAATCGAACAGCAAATCGGAACGTAATCCAATAAACATCTAGGATTGATTATGGTCTGGATAAGTTAATTAAATTAATAGTTTATATAACATTTGAAGCCTAAAGAAAGGCCTGCAATAGGCAGATTTAGCTCTTGCATAATGTATGTTTTAAAAAACATCACAGGCTAGTTATGCCATCGAGGATTGATTATGGTCTGGATAAGTTAATTAAATTAATAGGTTATATAACATTTGAAGCCTAAAGAAAGGCCTGCAATAGGCAGATTTAGCTCTTGCATAATGTATGTTTTAAAAAGAAAGTTTATTTTATCTGTTTTTACATATTCGAAATTCTTCTAAGTAGGCTACTAGAGTTTGCCGTGGCATTTATAAACCTCTACACGCTGCTCCAGGGGCGTACATAACGATTTCTTTTGGGAGGGGGGGGGGGTGTTTAGCCAAAATGCAACCGACTGGATTGATTTTGCGATCGACTATTTTTTTTTGCTGTACAACCCCCCACCCCACCCCCCACACACATTTACGCGCCTGCGCTGCTTGTACTACTACTACTAATATAATGTGGCAGAAAAGGGTTTCTGGTAGAAGGTCAATGAACAATATCAACATGGCCTTCAAAAACTAGACATGAACAAAGCTATTTTGTTACGTTGTGATGGGTGACGTCCGCTTGGCAGCGTAAGCTTATGTCTTAATTCTTATCCTAACCCTAGACCTAGTCCCAACCCTTACCCAAACCCACAATGTCGTCAACAATCATAGCATATAGCCTTATTTACATCACAGCGACATTGACGAAATCTGGATGTGGCCTTAAGAAATAGACCTAGCCAGACATAGTCCCTCCACGGCACGAGCTAATCTTGTGGATCGTTTTCTATTCAGTTTCTGTTGAAGTTACTTCTCGCCAAAGTTGAAATCTACAGGGTGATTCTTCACAACTTGAATATTAATCAAACACGCTAAAGAAATAGACGGATCCGGATATTGATCAAATACACACGTTAAAGAAATAGATGGATCCGGATATTGATCAATCACACACGCTGAAGAAATATCCCAATCCAACGCACGCTAAAGTACTTCATGTATAAACCAGAGAGAATACAAAATCTTACTATATTATAGACTTACTTCATTTACAAAACCAAAGACATAATTATCTAATATTTTAATCAAACTGTATTGGTCACCATGATAATGGGTATCATGACGATAATGAGGGCACCACAGAATGTCTGCTTAAAATATTTAATTAAAAAATCAAATAAGAACTTTCAATCAGTTTTTTTCGCAAGTAAAAATGACGTACATGTTTATAAAATCTCAGAAAAACCCACGTGCTTGACGGCTGTGGTTTGTTATTGTTTTGATGGGTTTGGGGGTTTTAATTACGGGGCCCCCAAATCTTTCAAGCGCTGGAGTTTCTGTGGGTTTTAATTCGGCTCTGTGTTTATCAACCCAATATAAGTCTCAGATCACCTTAATTTCTGGTCATCTTTTATTAAAACCATTTAAGATAAAACATATAATATTATGTCAACGACACTTTCGGTGAACAAGCTCCAAAACTATGGACGACGCTTTTTTTAATTTTCACAATAATCCTTGAACAGAACACCCATATATTTTTTCAGGCTTTCTTGATCTCTTTGACTACATTTTCTAATACCCAATCAATAAAAACAAATTAAATGTTATTTACAATAGCACAAAGTATACAAAAAATATTAAATTAAATCAACATATCAAATAATGATCAAATAAATTACACTCCTTCGTGTTTTCTGCCAATTAATTTCACAGTATTCTACATGTATACTGCAATATTGTATTACACTGAAAATAATTGAATTGTTTTTCACACTCAGATATGTCATATCGTGTTGATGTTTTCTCATGTTTTTTTTTCTTTTTATCGATCCAACCTGATAGCCATGTGTATATTTTGTTTTATCATATTAAAGAATGTCTTTGTCGCGTTATTGTAATAAAGAATTTGTTTTATTGTAATAATGAAATCCTTTTGTCGTATTAAAGTTTATTTCGTCACATTGCCTTACAAAGAGTTCATTTTAGTGTATCAAAGGGGTTTATTTAATCGTATTAAAGAGTTGATTTGTTATTTTATTGTAATAAAGAGTTCGTTTGGTTCTGCTAAATAATTTCTTTTATTACATTTCAAGTGTTGGTCGTATTAAAGAGATAATTTCATTGTATTAAAGAGTTTTAATAATGTATCGTGTTATAGAGTTAAATTTATCGTATTAAAGAGTTAGATTTATCGTATTAAGGAGTTAAATTTATCGTATTAAAGAGTTAAATCTATCGTCTTATCGTATTAAAGAGTTAAATTTATCGTATTAAAGAGTATCATTACCATTTAAACGGCAATTAGTAATTGAACACATTGCAATAAAAAACAACAATTCTATTGATAACAATTACCGCATTTGATTTTTACCGCATGTCCGAAATAGTGGAATCTTATTCAACCACGAGTTTTTCTTACTTCTGCACAACGCACTCTACATTTATCTTATTTTGGCTAGACAGGAAGTCAAGATTTCGTTTTGTCGTTTAATTGTAATAATGAGTTCGTTTTATTATAATGGCGGTTTTGATTTATTTGTGTTGAAGATTTTCATTAGCTCACATTAAGTATTTCATTTTGTCGTTCTCGTTCATAAAATTTGATTTGATTAATCATTTGATTAATCATATATTACTAAAACATGAACTTTTTTGTCATTTTGTCTTAGTAACGTTTCATTTTATTAAGAATTGCGATTTATAATAATACACGTATAATGAAGAGATGGTAGGTATCGAGTGAAAGTGTTTTTCTATTTTGAACTTTTCGTTTCACGAATTAAAGATTATTAAGTAATGATTGTTCCTGGTTCTTTTTATCGCAGTAAATGTTTTATTTTATCACCATATAAAAGTTGTGTGTTACCATTTTATAAGTATTATCGTAATAAATGTTTTTTTTTTATCATTCTAAAAGAACTTGATCAAAGATTTTGTTTCATTTTATCATCCTATAAAATCAATGTTATCATTTTATTGTATTAAAGATTGTGTTTTCTTATTTCGTTTTATCGTAGTAAATGTTTAAAGTTTAATAATAACACTTTATAGTATTAAGAATCTGAAATTATGAACGCGGTTGAGTACTTTAAAAAAAACCCCACAACCTATACAAACTCTACTAATATCCCCTTTGTTCTAAAGATCGATAAATAAATTATAAGGTATAGTAATATTATTAAGCGGTTGTTGACCTTTAAACCTGTATTATTATTATTATAATCCATTTAACTGTAATTTAATGTAACAATGAAGTTGTTGACCTAGAATTAGATTCTGGTATTACGATAGTGTGAGATAATATTATATAAATTAAATATAAGATTTATTGGCTCCAAACATTACATCCTTTTTATATGTATGTATACTTATTGCATTAAAACCTTTATTATTAGTTTGCCTGCAGTTAAAATTACAGCTTTACACTTATATGGGTATTAAAGGACGTTTACCCCCCATTTAGTGCTTTAGAAAGTTTTAAATACACGCAGTGGGAAACTGCTGGTTCGCTAGTCTAGTGGTCGGTTTTTCCATCCCTGCATTGGCCAAGAAAGTCCATCCTGTTTTTGCGATGTGGTGTCTCCTTGTCAGTGATGCAAGATGAGGACCTGACAAGGACAGCTATCTAGTCGAGGCCCCGTGTACACATTGGCGTGCACGTAAAATAACCCCTGGCAGTTGGAATTCGATATAAGAGTAGGCCGTAGCGCACTTCATAGTACACTGTATATGACGTATGCCCGTCTTCGTTAGCCCAGTTTTGGAGCAAAATAGTAGGACGTTAAACCTCATTTCATTTTATTTCATTTTGCAATGGGGAACTGCCTGTTGTATTTATGGGCTGCATACATTAATAATTTTACCTTTATGTAATATCTAAAACAATCAATCTATTGTTACCTGTATCATATCACGAAGTTAGATAAGGTGTTTATGATAGATACAATTTGTGATATAATTTAATCAAGGGTCCACTTATCTATGAAGATATATCGAAGGGGGAGAGATTTGTCTTAATAGCTCCTTAAAGCTAAGCTATAAAACGTTAATGGTGTTAAAATGGCGGACTCTAAACTTATCAGTCGGGGGTCGGGGCCAGTTTGTGCGAGTAGAAAATTATACTCCCAGGAAATATGTGGCAAATTATCATAAATTGTCTGCGTCATTTTAGTAATCACGAGTTGTTTATGGGGAGAGGGAAGTAATATGAGATTGTTCGCCATGCAGATAATTCCATATCCAATATCTACATTCTTGTTGCAACACTTGGTAGGTCTTATAAATTGTGGAGAGTCTGGAATGTGCCCCCCCCCCCCATTAAAGTTTGTATTTAAAAAATAAAATGTGAAAGACCAGTGCTCTCATAAGGTAAAAGTAAGCGTTCTTAAAAACCCCAAGATCCGAGATTAAAGGTTGAGTTATAGAGTATTAAATGTACTATTGTTATAGATTATTAAATGTACTTTTGTTTAAGATATGTCGATTTTAATTACCCATATAGTATATAGTCATTGTTAAAGACAGCCAATATTTTCTTTAATCCATGAATATCTTTTGAAATATTGTTCAGTTTAGATCATTTTGGTGCTTTATAATTTACTGGTGTTGTCCTGAGACATCATTTTTCCTAAACTGTCCACAAAGTGGACCTCCCCGGGGATCAGGATATCCGTGGTGGATTTGTGAATGTATTTATTATAATAGGTATAGGTTCAGATAATTATATATTCGGTAGAGTCCACATTACGCAAACAGTTGACCTTGGCGATGGGGTCTGATCCCTTTCTATAGTAATCTTGCTAATCTTATTATCATAATATTAAATACTTATATTTTACTAAATATATCTGTTATACTCACCCTTGAGATTTAGCCTCGATCATAAACAACCTTATATTCTGCAGTTACACGTCTAACGTAACTAGTGATCAAGACTATCGATATAGATTTATTAGCGTGTTAAACAATAAGATTCATTAGTGTCATTCAATCAAGCCTTACTTGCATCCAAATTGGATTGAAAAGGTGTCCGGGTTGTTCGAGTAGAGGTGAAGTAGTCTTGATATCAGGTCGTAAAGAGTGTTGAAATTTGACGCTTGCATGAGTGGGTAATTTAGAAGGTAAAGAAAGAGGCGAGACGAGTGGTATGACGTATTATTGTTTATCATGATATAAGTGTCACATAATAACGGGATTATAGAAGAGAAAGGTGGGATATTAACTGGTGTATATTAGATATATCATAGTTTATAATACCTAGTAAAAGTGTTGAATATAAGACCCTGTGTGGTATATTGACTGGGTGATTTTGAGGTAATATCGTGTTGTATTGAGTTTAAACATCAGTTTATAGGATTATAGACCTACCGATAACATGTAAGTAGAATTAGTATTATATTCAACCCTCAACACTTATTACTTTCATCTGGGGTTAAACACGACTTTAATTATATCGGAACTTCGCCAATAGAATTAATGAAGAAGTTAAAAAACATTTTATTTTTAGATAAAAAGCGGACATAATAATACCCAAACTCGTACATGACACCCGTAACCATATCTATAAACGGAATGACATGCATTATGCCTTCCATATTTTTAGATTAAATGTTTTCACTTTAATAGATTTTGATATTTGATAAACGGAAAGTCATCTAATGTTCTATCTTAGTTTTATTTTTGAGAATGTTAAACTAAACGTTTTGACTTTAATATTCACATTGTTATCTCTTATAAAAAACACGACAGCTATGGGTTTTTTTTATTTTTACCTAGAAATAGTTAAACTGTAAAAAAAAGAAAAAAAAGACAACTAACACTCCAAACTAACGCCCACCAGCGAGGGGTTACTTTTATTTTTTTTATTTTGGTATTTCTTTAATCAATATGTGACTTATCTCTTGTCTTGTAACCGTGATAGAATATTTTAATAAACCACTTACACGTATGAAGTGTTTGCTATATGCGATTAAAGGATGTTATATATATTTTGGGGAATGTATATATTGAATTTCACATTAAAACAATATTATAAAATATCGACAATGACGTATAGAATCAGACCTGGGGGACTAAACAATATTCATTCATTTATTACGAACATGAAAGCCGGTGATTTAAAATTTAAAATATTGATCAAAGTCATTCTTATTGAACTGAGTACACCCCCCAGATTAACTTTATATTTTATTAAGGGAAATGTCATGCTATATTAGCTGTACATAGTAAAGGATTAAGAAAAACCTCAATGGTTCAGTGAGTATGAGAAGACAAAATACCGAAGTGTACGTAAAATAAGCTTTGAGGGGGCGAATGGTCGCTATCCGGGAAGATACCCCTCATTACACACGTGCCGTGTTGTATTTCATCGCTGTTGGCACAGAAAAGTAAGACGTTAAACCCCATTTGATTTCACTTGAGGCGGAAATGCCGCTATCTCGGCAAGATTTCTACCATGGCATATTGTATAATAGTGTATTTTATTATCCCGGTTGGTGCCCCAAAAAAGGTATGACTTAACCTTATTTCAGTTCTCAAGGGACCAACGGTTGCTCATTGAGTAAGGCATTGGCTCGTTAATATAGAGGCCCCGTTTGGGATCCTTGTGTTGGTCAAGAAAGTTCATCGGGTACTTCCATGGCAGTGGTCGAGGGACTGGCAAAGGAACAACCTAGGGCCTAGGACGAAAAACCTAGGGCCCGTGTACATATTGGCGTGCACGTAAAAGAACCTGTGGCAGTTGGAATTCGAAATAAAAGGAGGACGTAGCGCATCTTTTCGGGCAATAGCTCCCTCTGCGTGACTAATATTGTGCCCGTTTCCATTATCCAGATCGGAGCAGAACAGTAGAATATTAAACCCCATTTCATTTCTCAATACCTATTTTACATCGTATGATCGTGTATGTAAATCTGTGATTTTAACGTATTTAAATGACGAATTTTGTTTACTCGTGCGGTAGGAGTTTAGATTGTGGCATACGTTAAACAGGGAGACCCACTCTGTCAGTCCACTCTTTCGCAACAAAAAAGATTCCTCTCTTTTTTTTTTGTTTTAAAAAATATATTATGTGAACGAATTTAACCTGTATTTAATAACAAGGATACAAATTGTAAGGACATCTATACCTTAACATTAATAATCCCACTAAAATTTAGTATCATGTCTAGATCTAGAAGTTAAACAATTAATAGTCTATGAGGAGGTCTAATTAATGTTAGTCTGTATTCTTTTACTATACAATTACTAAGAAAAAAAAACATCATTATTACGTGATGTATATTTCTATAATATTGTTCTTCTTGCCATAATACAAATAATAACCAATGTACGAGACTGTTGACACGCTTGGAGACCTATGTAGATATCAGATACCGTTAGTCGTACATACACGTACACATAGATTGATTTTAAGTTAATAGTCTGTATTAAAACAAACGGTAGATGGCGGGATATTTAAGAAGATTCGTGCAAAAGAGGCATTTCGTTCCGTTTCGAAATTCTCGCGAATACAATAGGTTCAAACTGAGAAAGACTCTGTTTTTGAAACAAAATGATCGAGGCCTAGCTTGGATATCTTATCGCCATAAGCGTACGAGGCGGGGGAGCCGGGGGGACACCGCCCCCCCCCCCCCCCTCAAATATTTTCATGAAAAAAAATAGAAATCTGAAAAGAGCTCAGAATTGTGAGATCGCTCATTAGCCGAGGAGTTTTTGAAAATGAGGTGGGGGTAGGGGTATGGCCTTGTCGGGGAAGGCTATGGTCTTGTCGGGAACGAATGCTCAGTTTGTCGGGAAGCGTCGCGCCGTCTGTCGGACGGGTTTTGAATATGTTTAATAATATCTAAGCGGAAAGAAAGCAGTCCAGTCAATGATGAACATGTACGCCATCTGAATAGAACTAGCACGTACACATGGCGTTTCTCAGTTCTTGAGTACTGTGTTCCTGTGTACTGGCATCCAACTCCATGCACCGGACAAGCCAAGTGATAGAAGTGAGCAGTTGAAAATTTTCTGTAACAATAATTGATAAATTTGTAATAATATTGTACCTTGTAGTCACATATAATATACATGTACGATGGCTCAATAGGCCGTAAATAATTCGATATTGAGCCCTTTTCTTTGAAAATAAATATTCATAGGTGAATGTAAAGTGCCAACAACGCTTATTTTATTTATAAATGTCTCCAGGAAAAAGTTCCAAAACCACTATGATGTAGATGTTACATATCATTAAAGCCCCAATAACACTCTTGTTGTAACTGAATAATATGTCTCAATCTTCATTCTGGTCAACAAATCGTATTATTTTAGAATATTCCAATTAAATGATGATATAAATTTCATCTTAACACACCTATTTTAAAAAACTGGAAAAATTCAACCAATTGATTTGAAAAGTCTAACGTAAACCTTTTCAAATGTGACTTGGATTTTAAAATATTTTCGAACCCTCTGGACAAGTAAAATAGGTTGTAATGGATAATTTACACAGGTAGGACACTTAAACATCTAGTACTTACATGTAGAATAAGGGTATTATTTATTTTCTGAAGCTACCAAGCCAGCAAGAATGTTATTGTCCTTTTAAATAAGCTTTTTATTACATTATGTAATATTTGAATCCAATTTTACTAAATTGTTATTAAATTTGATTAGTTTCTCTTAATCAATTTCAAGTTCAATTGATTTTTTACCAGTTTTTATGCTGCAACTGACATAATTTACTACCCACTCCAAATTACTAGAAAGTATTCGAAATGCCCGGAAATCGCGTCTACGGCAGTCTGGTTTTCAAAATTTTCCTGGGGGAGGCCCCCCCTACCCCCCGTCGGACGCTTGACGCCTCCAGCGCTCGCGGACTCGAAGTAGATATCTGTCGGGAAAAATATGCTGCCCCCCCCCCAAACAAGTTCGGCCTCGTACGCCTATGCTTATCGCGTTGATAACAATCAAGAACGCTAACCAAACATCCCACTTAAACACTTCCAACACACATTTGACATTATCCCATACACGTTCCGGAGATATAATCTCCTCGTCTGGGAATAAATTCGAATACGTCTGAAATTAACCAACTTTATCTAAGAATTTCAGCGAGACAGCGAAATGGGGTTTATCGTCCACTCGACACAAACTAGGTCATTTCGGGACTAACATGATGTTTTAATTTTATTTCAATAATTCGCTTTGTGCATAGGGATCTTTAGCAGTGGGAGGAAACCGGAGTACCCGTAGAAGACAGGCGACCCTACTCCTTTGTCACGTACAATCGAGGACTCGAAACCACACAGTTGACTCAATGGCAGACCGTATGATAAAGCGCACGCACGCTAACCATTCGCCCCCACCCTCCAAGAATTTCAATTGAGCTAGATCATCATTGACATCTGTATGACCTGTCGCACGTCCACCCAATCCATTTATAACATAGAGTGACAGTTCAGAATAGATTGAAAATATCCCGTGCTCAAGACTAAGTAATTACCTAATAGCTTTAAGTTGTAAATTACAACATTATAAGAAGGCAATATCGGGTGAGCTACCACTACTCTTACCATCGCGTTGGTGACAACCTAGAGTGTTACCTACTCGACTCCACGACCCCCCTATACATGTACACTGTTCGTGCAATAAATTTTTCATAAATTAAACGTGTTGGCTAAGTATTGTCTAAAGTGTGCAATTGAATTTGATTTATATATCGGGGATACTGACTAAATAAGATTATTCATTAACCCATTAGAGGTATCAGTGTGTGTTAATCTCGGTTGATAACAAAGTATTTGTACTGAAAGGGTTAATCGGTCTGGTATAAATGTTTTAATCTAGGTAATTGCTGTCAGAGAAATGTCCACCTTGATCAACGTCAAATATGAAGTCAGACGGGTCAAACTGTTAATCACTATATTAAAAGTCAACGAACTGACAGGTCGTGAAATTTACAATCTGTTGTGTCAACTCAGTTTAACCAATCCCAATCCTTAAAATCCCCAATGAAACTATGATACCTAATCTTTTGAAAGAAAATTAACATGTAGATGTACCTTGAATACATGGGGGTCGATGGAACTGCAATGTACATATAATTTTATTCCGCCCGCAACCGCTGTGTCAATATATCGTGTGTTAGATGTACCAAGAAGTATGTTATGGTGCACCTGACAAATTATCATTGTTGTGTCAAATTATTTCATATTTTTTGGATAATATGGCTTCTGTATCCATAAACCAAGCATTTTCTTTCTTTTCTATCCCCACGGCTTCGATAGCAGATAGCAAAAGAGTTTAAAATCATCATTATTAATCATGTGTGCTTCTGATGGATTAGCCAGTTTTAATAATGATTTGTTGAAACTATAATTAATACGACATTCGGCAGGTTAATCCCGAGGAATAACTCTGGCGGTGTCGGCACGGGCGTTGTCATGTTGGAATACCTTGTTTCCATGACGTGCGAATATGGTATGACGTGGGGTCTGAGAGCTTGATCGATGTAGTCAGAATAACGCTGGCCACGTTGACGCCATCTGGTCTTGCCAGCTGCAGTTGATACGCTATCCAGACTCTCATCTGTGAACAGAACTGTTCTCCATTGCCTATAACACAAGTTCTGGTGTTGTTGGACAAACTGTAAACGTTCACGTCGATGGCGAGTGTTCACGGTCGGTCCACGTAAGGTCTACGGCAATGGGAGTTCTCTCGGGTGAGACGTCGGCGCACTGTATCGATACTGGTGGGTCTTCAGTGTGTTCTCACTGGAAGTGATTTGCCACGGGTTGGGCAGTGTGGCCAGCTTCGAGTCCTCCAAGCGCATTCTTCCCCTGAGGTGTTGTGAGTCTCGGCATGCTGCTGGCGTGGTAGTGTGAGTGATTCAACCAGATATGGGGGTGCATTTTATAGGGCTGGTCCCGGTGGCCTGCACGTGCAGCATGAGTAACGTGAAAATCATGGAAAACACATAACCATCTCAGAAGTCGGTCGCGTTTTGAAAACTTTCCTTAGGTTCAATTCTGTGTTTGGGAAGGAGCCTTATTGCTCAGGTAAAGGTGGAGATGTGGTCACAAATATACATTAAAACAAGTTTGACAAGTTTTGTGCAATGCATCTATTCAGACTAACATACAAACCTGACGTTTCTTTTGCTGTTTAGTATATTATGACATGTTATTTTAATGGAATAAGGTGATATTTTTTTTCTGATGGAAGTTTTGGCCCATCAGTTTATACTATTAACAAGATCTTGTTTTAAACTGTGGCTATCTATTGAACCGTGTCTAATTTTAGAATTCCTTTTCCTGATGGTAGTTTAATATATAATTAATCATAATGACCATTTAGTTGTGAATCAAGTCTGCTCGGGGATTATTTATCCATTATGCAGCAAAATTAAGAAATTATTCTCAAATCTTCATTAAATAATTAATACAAATGGCCGCCATGTCATGGTCATTTCCATTCCATCCATTGTTAATATCTAAACAATTGTTTAGTATAATTATTATTTTACCCGTATTGATTCATCGTTGTATGTGTATTAGTTCAGTAATCCTTTAGTAATAATATTTGAACCAAGGTTCGATACAAAAGAAACGCCACGGGATGCTTTTCTCAGCATCTCCTTGATAAAAGCTAGGACTAAATTATATTATGTTTAGGAGGCTGTATTGCATTCACCACTACAGCATCTGAACCTTCAAAAATAATACATCTGTAAAATAATTCACAATTTTCGACATACATTATCGCTGTATACTTACGGACCAATATGTCATTATTAATATGAATTCCAATATTAGACGCACCCAAAGTAGTTAATTATATTAGCAACAGGACCTAATTTAAAGACTAAACAGCCATTTTAAAATGGTGTTAAAAATTGTAAATTGCCGACATGGATTATCGCTATACATATGGACCAATATGTCATTATTGATATGAATTCCAATTTTAGACGCAACCAAAGTAGTAATTATATTATTAGCAACAGGGCCTAATTTAAAGACTAATCAGCTATGACCAGCCCTATAATCTCGTTTCATATGATATTATTATTGATATGTATAGACCCCTCTAATATCATATTCCAGCTGGAAATTAAAATCAGGTAACATGCGTTGATTACAAATACATGTAATTAATTATCAGGATTATTGGGATAGATCTATTGAAGAGGTATTTCACCTGCGTTTTTCTGAACACTGGTAATAGGAAAACCTCCCAGTTGTGTCAGGAGAAGCAACAGTGGGGCGATCAAGGACGCATATTTCGTCGCTGGCGTGAGATGAAAACCGGTAAGCGACTTCAACTCTAAAATGGTCATCATTGTGTTAAATGACAATATTGGTTAAGTCATTATTACATATGTGATAGAACTGGTTAAACACTTTCCAAATATCATTTTAATATGGAGATCATTGCTGCGATAGATGAGTAATAAATGTTTTAACAATCGGAAGTGACGAAAGCGTTCATGATACCTTTATTACGCATCTATCGTAGCAATGATCTCTGTGTTAAAATTGTATTTGGAATGTGTGTGACCAGTTATATCACATATGCGATAATGACTGACACCAATATTGTCCTTTAACTTTGACATGGCAAAGGATGTTTTCGTTCCACTTTACGAACTTTTGTCAAGTATCAAAAATCCTTTCATTGTTGACTTTATGTACGACATCGAGAAATGAAATGAAATGTGGTTAACGTCATACCATTCTGCCCCGATTGAACAAATGCAAACGATCCAGGTTATGGAAGGTTCATAATTATTATACATGCGTGTGCATAATATAAAAACAAATGTAAGGTGCGTGTTAACATATGATTTATCTACAGAGTTTTAATTGCATATTTCGGCACGCTGAAATAACATGTTGGCGAAAAAGAAAGATGTAATTATGAACCACCGTTGCACTTGTAACGTGCTTTTGAATATGATATGGTTGATAAATGATGAGGGGTTTTCCCCGGAGATTGAAAAAAAAAGATATCACGAAGTACACGAGGTCTTTACAGTCTGGCACGAATTTGATAACCTCTTCACATGTTATGATCAACTATAAATTCTTTGAATAAATGCTAAACTCAAATAAAGTGAAATAAGTACGCTATAGACATACACAATTCGTGCTACTCAGATTAGCCACATAAAATTACAATACAGTTAAATGAAATGAAATTAAAGGAAATGGGGTTTAATGTTTGACTTTTCTGCTCTAGTGAAAACTGACATGCACTCTGCACCGATAGGGGTAATCCACGTTGGTACCACCTGGGATTCGATCCAGGTCCTAACCGAGAATTTCCTCGGTGGATTACAGTGAATTTCATGTCGTATGTTTATATTATGTCTCATTAATTCAGAAAAACGTCATCATATGAGTGGGCAGTTTAATAATGCTACAATAATTCCATGAACAAATAACAAGATATCTCATTTAACAGGAAGAAAAACAAGGACCTTATAAGAGGGGTGATTAATGTATAAGGTCAAAGAGCTAACAATAACAAGGTTTTATAACAATATTATCAATATGTAATTAATAACATTGAGTGTTTTTGCAGGTATGGGGGATTATATGTATGTGTTTGTGATGAGATTAAGAGAGTTTTGTTAATTATCCACCTGTGTATTATGCGTTACAAAATGGGATACATCTATGTCATTAATAAAGAGATTATTTTCGTCATTAGATATCCGTTTATTGAACGGGTTCTATTTATAGATATAAGTTCATATTCAGAATTGTAAAGAATAAAATTAAAGTCCTAGTAGCTGCAAGCTATATTTGAATTTGGATTTTATGTCAAATGGAGTATTCAAAATAATGATGCCAATGAACACTGATATTTTACTCACACTTAATTAGTAAGTTAATTAAGGGAATCCTGAAAAATTGAAAAATCTTTTGTTTACAACCCAATGTTCACATTCGTCTAGGAAAGAACTTTGGAAAATATATAGGTCTTTGCCTGTTGTTAAATAGTGTTTAAACATTTGGACTGACTCTGTGTTAGCATGCTACGCCGATTTTGGTTGTTTTAAATAGTAATTCTGCTATCTTTTGGAATAATCAACAAGTATATCTGTAATTAAATCATAACAAACGACCCTTATTGCTTTTAATTTCAACTTGTAAATGATCTGTGATAAAGTTTAATTTCTTGTTTTTCACACCTTGTAGATGAAATGTATGACCTTGAAAGTGTGTAATGGTGTGTTCATGTAATATGTATAATAATAACACAGTGTATATGTATATAACCTGTCTCGAACTACCACACCAATCTAATTACTATATAATTTATAAACTAATTCTATCTTAGATTGTATTTAGTCTCCAGCTAATAGAATATCAGATATTTACAGAGATAATAGATGCCCTTGAAATCTTGAAAATATATATAGCTGATACAAAAACTATATCAATTGTAACCCGAACGACTACACGTTGTTCCTGGTAAAATGGAAAGAATATAACAGAAAATATCAGAATTTTGCATGAATTACTTTTGGAAAGTATGAAGTTCTGAACATTTCTGTCTGACAAAACATATTTTGAATGTGCGATCCCTTTATCTTTGGTGGGTTACAAGTAATTGTTCAAGTGTTACAATTTTACTTCATCATCATCATCATCATCATCATCATCATCATCATCATCATCATCATCATCATCATTACCCTAATCGTCAAAACCTCTCCAAATGATTTTAGGTTCCCCTGATTTTCACCACCTCATTTTTTGACACAAAACGTAATGGGTTCGCTTCAATGACGATCTTCATGGTTAGTAGGGTATTGTTAATAAGCTGTGTTCTAAATTCAATTATAAGAGGTTACATGAAACACTCTGATGTATAGAACTATGACGTAGACATTGTGCTGATTTTTGTTGTTTAGTCGGCGATACGTCAAAAGACTGGAATTGGAGACGGGATGTCTGTAAACAATTCCACCCGATTAATCTTTGGAGTGGATTGTCGGATTATCTCCCTTAGTACTGTTTATACTGGAGAGAAGTTAAGGATTTGATATGATTAACAGGGGCTATAAATAGCTAGCAAATCACGTCACGTGGCGATAATCCAATGTGATTAATAAGATTAGATTAAGGCGAGGACTGATTCAATCTCAAATTCACAGATTAAACCATAATTCGTTCTTGCTTGCAAACAAACTAGTTCGCTCTTGCTTGTAGCAGACTTCACGTCAATTCTTGTTCCACTCCTAGATCGCCATTTTAGTTTTTCTGTGATATTTAGTTATGCTTTACTAGTGAGATGCTGGTAAGTCGATTTTTTGAATCATAAAATGTTACCGAATTTAGGATTCTATTTTCTACAAAGAATATATTACTACGATAAGCAAAATGGTAACTAGGCTACTGAAGTGAACTCGCTATTCTGTTGTAAAATCGCCATTTGGATCATAAGGGATGTGTGAAAAAAATAAACATTTGTTCGAATCGTTCGGAATACTGGGCTCTACTAATTTTATTGTTAGGTAAATGGGAAATCCATTTCTGTATTTATATAACTCATGGGACTGAACTTGCGAAATGAATATTCTACGCAGAATTACTGAATGTAAATAACGGAATCCAGATTCGAATCGCTTATGTTGTACGCGCTCGATTTGCGACGGATTTTATTTTCTTTTTATGTTTTGTCAATAATTAACTATGTTAGTATTTAAAATATATCGACAATGGATTGCTAATATGTCCAAGCTAACAAAAGAAACATTTACATTTTTTGCTTCCCATTGCCATTCCCTTCGTTCCACCTCTAGATTCAGCTGAAGTAATATATTTTATCTGCAGGAGAGGACCAATAAGACGAAGTTTTGTTGTAAAATAAGGGACTATTCCGTAACTTTTGGTTGACATGCACTCTTAAAATTGAAACGTTTCATGTAAGCTCTTCGTGACTCAATACAATTAAGGTTTCGGAGTTATCCTCGTGAATTGATTAATTAACGTGTTGATCACGTTTTTTAAGTGTTTCTCGATAATGCGATATATAATACATACTCACAATGCAAAATAGCTAAAACACTAATTGGTCCTTGTTTTACGTCATCATTGTATATATTATTTCATGTTACATTGTGGACATTTTAACAGCATATTTTTATTATTGTTTAAATTTCCCTACTTATTATTTTTTGTCAAGAAGCGTTAAAATATTGTCGTGTAAAAACGATTCGACGTGGTGCATATTACATTTTGGACATTTAACAGCAAATTTTTATTATTGTTTAAAACTCTCCACTTATTATCTTTTGTCAAGAAGCGTTAAAATATTCTCATGTAAAACCGGTTAACATCATTGACTGTTGTTTTTTTGTAAATTCAGTCAATAGGTTGTTGATTATCGATATGACGTCATTTCCTCCTTCAGTCATTTTCTTATAAAATCGGATAGGTTTGATTTTAATTGTTGTTTATTGTCCTGATTTCGCCCGCAGACAGATCGGGGTTAGATTGGGTTATGTAATGCAGGCAAGTTATTGTATAATTTTATTTAGAGGCAAATTTATTTGGTTGTTCTGGAGTTCAGCGCAAATTAAAATGTTTGATAGTCGTTTAGTGTTTTTTTAACGCTTTTATATTTAGCAGTTATCAGGGGTTTAAGTTGGATTTTCGAAAAAAGAATTCTTCTCTATTATTTGTATTTCATTTAGATTTTAATTTATGTTTCGTAGTTTTGGGGTATATTGCCCACCCATATAATAAAACTATTTCATTTGCATTTTTTCAGGTTATGAAAATGACGTAATAGTTGATTCCTGTAAAACTCAGAACGTGTGATATTCTGTCCAGTGAAAAATGACAACATTAAAACCATCTTGAATTTCATGAGGTAATGTCGAAATCTGATAAAGATACTCCACCACATACGTCATCAAGACCTGCATGCATGCCTAGCAACAAGGACGACGGGTTCCTCCCGCCAATAAATTTTAGGGGAACACCGAGCAGTGATTCTGATTCTGACTGCAGGCGAAATGGACAATTATCATCCAATGAGAATTCATCTTTGTCGTCAAGTCCAGTTAAACTTCCGAGTATCGGGCGGTCGTTTTCTACGAGTGTCTCTAGTCTGAATAAAGGGTTAAAGGAGAAAGATCGAAGGGAGATAATATGTCGTTCACCAAGTTGTCCGTCAAACATTGGATTATCAACGACCAAACAGTTAGATTTTACACCCGAAAACAAAAACACAAGACGGGATAGATTTGAAGACGACGACGACGATGACGATCTCCGACTACCGTCCATCTTTCAAGACCGAAAATCGTCTGTTGCTAGTTATGTGACGCCGCGTAATACGAGTAAAACTCGTACGAATAGTCAAGGCCGACCATCATTAAAATCACAGGATCCCAATCCAAAACACAATGGTTTAGATAAACACGAAAAGTATTCGTTGTGTTCAAAAACAGATCAAGTGCCAACCACGACACCTCGAAGTGAAAACTTGGACACTCACAGATCTACCACCCAATGTGCCCTTTTATTACCCTTACGTAATACGGAAACTAGAAAATCAAAAAGGAAGCGGCGGAATGGCCACTATAGACAAAACACTCAATTGAGTACAAAATCTGAGAGTGCTGCGTGTGATGACGTCAATACAAAAGATGTTATAATACCGAGTAGTCGATCAGAATACAATGGTTATAGTCCAGTTCGGGAATTAGACGCTTCTCGTATCCTCTCAGAATCTGATGATCTCCATAGTGATATAAGCAGTGAGGGAAATCCCGTACATCCTTCGTATCACGTGACCAAGCATTCTAATAAACATCAAATGAGAATGAAGGATATGACCCATGTTAAAGCTTGAATCTCAGTGCTTTCTGTGTAGTGATTGGTTAGAGAATTCCCAGTTTCTTACAACTGACCTGGTTGGCTATTACTTCAAAATATAAGAATATAATGACTGTGTCTGGACCTAGGCCCTTGGGCCTATATTTTTTGTGTGCTAAAAGAAACCCATTTCGCTTTACGGATGGTGTTAATATAAGGTATGTCATAAAAATGGCTTTCTCCCGAATAGTGGCATAATTAATCCTTCACTATCGCATTGGTGCGCGATTGGTCTAAAATCTATTATTATCCGAGTAGATCATAGCGTGGATTTACTTTTAAAATCTTTATTTCCAATCGGAATTCGTACAATGCCTAATTTCGACTGTAAGAACGTAACCCAATAAGACTGGGACCCAATGTATGTTCTGCAAAACTAAGATTTTTGATTTTATGTGAAATGAATTGAAATGGGGTTTAACGTCCTACTTGATTTTATGTGTGAAGAAATTATTAGTATATAATATTTTATTTAAATGTTTTTATTTTTATCTTTATGAAAAGAATGGATGTCTTTGCTGATGTCAGTATTACAATGTACAGTCGCAATTATATTATTGTATTAGTTCCATATAACTTAACACCCATCGTTTCTCTGGCTATTCTGCGCATCTGCATTCTATAACGGGTAATGGTTTAAAGGTAAACTACCAAGAAAATAAATTCCTGTCCCTGTCATCTATGACATCAGGTGGATATCCCATCTCTTCATATTATACGAGAAGAATCTCAGAACAGTAACTCCTAGATTATACTACGGATACAATTTAGTCCGACAACTTACATATAGCTGTCCTGGGCAAGGAAAACATTTAGAACCACCCCAATTAAAGCCCGCGGTGGTCAAATGGATCGTCGGAATTTTCCAAACCTTTGGTGATGGTGCTTTAAAATCATTTTATTGGACCAACAGCTGATTCCTAGGCGATAGTTGGGAGGGGCGGTCTTTAACAAAACCTAAAGGCTCCGCCAGCTCAGGTACGATCGACTTAAAACCTTGATGCTTTGTATACAGATGTGACGTCATCCTTTGATGTTGACGTATCATTTTCTTCAATGTTACCTCCAATGTGCCATGCGTACATTACTTATACTAGTTGAAATTTTGGAATCGCGTGGCGTATTTCATTGCAAAGCACGTGTCTTTATTTTAAGTTGTTTAATGGTCTCGAGCTTAAGACATTGCGTATTATATTGAAACAACACTCATGACTCGTTTCATTATATTACTTCATGCCTCGCTTTCGACCATTAAACCACACGTATTGCGAGGAAAGTGACAGACAGAAGCGATGGGTTTCGATGCATGTCCATTAGCCAGAATCCCCAAATAGCCTTCATTTATTATAGTTTTATCATAATCATTCAACGTTAGCCTGTTAAAACAAATTATGCCCTGATACCAATATTTAATTCTGTATCGGCGCAACTCCTTTGTAGTCTACGGATGTAAAAATTGTTGAAATTTCTCACCGCATAGGAAAAGTTCCGTTTATGAATATAGGAATATGACCACAGTTTTGCTCATCGAAAATATTTGCATTAAAAACAAAATGAAGTATGCTTTGCTAAAAGGAGACCATCGTCTTTATCGACCATGTCCTCCATGTTGTATGCCACTATTTAATTTTCATTTAGGAAATCATGTTATTAGTTTGTCACTTAAATCGCTTTACTTAGTGTGTTTCGTCATTCAATATTTTTATTTATGTATACTATGTGTACAAGGTGTACATATGGCATAAAGAAAATGGGTTGTCCAAGAATCTGTGATCGTGTAAATACATAATATATAGATTAGCAGTAAAGGGATCTTTATAAAATATAGTTGTATTGTGAAGGTAAGAAAATGGGGGTGGGGTATATTTTGAAGGGCAATAATACACACATTTGGGGAACGGGGTACAAACAGGGATACTTACAGAAAATCGAATTGTATTTAAGTTCGAAGCAATGAAATGGGGTTTAACGTCCCACTGTTTTGCCCCGACTGGGCTAATGAAAACGTTTTAGTTCGAAGACTTAAATTAGTTTAAAATTTAATGAATGTTGTAATCATATATTCTGCCCTTGAATGTACCCCTTTAAGAAATTATGATTTTGTTGAATTTATTTATTGTTAAATTAGATAATTTTTATTATCGAAAAAATACGATGAAACGAAATAAATAGAATTAAATTATTATAATCATGCACTATTTATTATATTTTGTAAATTAAATTATTTGTATGTTAGGTATAAATAACTTATCACGCCTCATCATAAAACCGTCCAATTGTATAATATAACTTTATGTACATTATTTATATAGTTACACATTATGTATATAAAGGTGTTAATATAATATCATTCCGTCCATACCTATTTTTTGTATACATGCATATTATAATTTTTACGAAAATTTTTCATATACACGTTTGTATTTAGCATACCGTCCATATTTGTTTGTATATTTTTTGTTATTTATGCAAATTATTCATATACATCCGTCTCTTTAGATCCCTATGCTATGGTAAATAATGATTTATGCTCCAATATACCAATACAATATAAGCGGAACCAATTATAATTTATTTGATTTATAGTGTATAAATTCAGTACTTATAGTGTATATTTGAAGCGGAATATGTCGGAGTATTGTGGGAGTGAATGTTTTGTATGTTAATTAGGTATGATTTAATTATTTATACATATATTTTATGAATTTGTTATTATTGTATGGCTGATAAACATGAACAAAAATGTTAAATTATTAATCTGTATGTTTGTTTGTTTATTTGTTATGGCTGTCGTATCAAAATGTTTCATTCAATCTTTATTAAAATTATATACAGTAATTTGACTTTCTTTTATTTTACATCTTTTATTCTCACCAAGTTTTACTTACAAAACCAGATGTCTGCTCTTTTTTTCAATAAAAAGTACATCTTGGTCTGTTTTCATCTTGAGAGTAGTGCGGAATGGGATGAAAAGTCGCGCACACTTAAAAAAAACCCTCGTGGTTGTGAATAGAAGAAGAGCAGACAGGAACCCCGCAAAATATTCCTAAAACACTGCATTTCTGAATTTTCTTTTCAACAAACCCTAGATAAATTACATCTAGGCATGGTTTCATTTTGTGAGTATAGTGCCGGATGGGACGAAAAGCCGCGGTCAATTCGTATACTTAAAAGAACCCCCGGCGGTTGTTAATAGAAATGTAGTTGGCAAAAAACCTGCAAAATATTTCTCAAAACCTATGGCATATATTATACCCGACTATATTTTACGACTGGTGAAGATAGGTTTCATTTTGTCCAGAAATATCCAGTTCTAAATCGATATGGAATAAAACACATCTCTCACACTTCCACCGTCCTGACTTATCGGGGTAATATTAACACTATATAGATATGATAGATCAGACGTTTACGAGCTATGCTAGATTTAACCATGCCGAAACGTTTATCTAGAATTTGAAACCATCATTTAATGCATGATAAAACCGACAATTTAGCACGCAGCGACACAAAATGTCCCATAGGACGCGTCTAAAATGTCTGCAATCGACACACACGATTTGGTCATGGTAATGAAATAAAATGAACGACTCTGTTACCCTGACAGATGGAAAATACACACCTACTCCCACTGAGGACTGAACACTGATATATTGCTGTTAACATGTACAAAATTGGCTCAGTGTGTAAGACCCAGATTCGATCCAATTGGCTAGGGTAGTTTTTAGGAATTTGGCAGTGTGTTCCACCTTCTAAGTGACGCAAGGCATGGTACCTTGCAATAAAAAATTGGTCATAAAATTGATTTCAGATTCCTACATCATTACCAAAAAATAACCATAAAATTTTACCATTGTCGAACGCTTACCTAAATCTAACAATAAACGTAAAATTAACGTAAATTTAGCGTCATTGTGTTATCTAAACCTGCGGTAGCGCGTACACATTGGTGTGAACGTAGAAAAACCGTTAACGTTATCCAATTTCCAGTTGATGCCGACAAGCAGGACGTTAAACTCCAATTGATTTCATTTTGTTAGGATTGTTTGTAATGGCTATTCAGATGATTAATGGCGAGATACCAGTCGAGAACAACTTGTTGAATGATTGTTTTTGTACTGAAAGATAAACCATGTATTAAAATAATACCACAATTACAATCAAAATATTTGTGGTTTTATCAAAATTATATATTGCCTTTGGTGAAATGGTGTGTATGGCAGCATCACACAGATGACCAACGAACAACAATGAAGTTACTAATGCCTGATGGTGCCTGTGGGTGCGTCGGTGTGGGTGTGGGGCTATATGTCTAACACTCAGGCTTTGGATCATAAGGCCTGTCATTGACTCACGTGGCGTATAGTTTCGACCCTAATTTTGTTGGTGACAAGGAGTATAATAGGTCACCTGTCGAGTCTCCCACTGCTAATGACCCCATTGCGCACGCTATTTATTGAAACGTAGGCTATAGGCCTACCATGTTATTGATTTCACGGGGGTCACGGTGGCTAAGTGGATAAGGCGCCGGTTCGCTAGCCTGGAGGTCGGGTGTTCGATCCCTGCATTGGCCGAGAAAGTTCATCTCGATTTTCCGGTGTGATTTCCCTTGTCAGTGATGCAGAAGGAGGGACTGACAAGGACAGTTGCCAAGTCGTTCGGATGGGACGAAAACCCGAGGTCCCGTGTACATATTGGACTGCACGTAAAAATGTCCCTTGACAATTGGTATTCGATATAAAAGTAGGCCGTAGCGCCGCTGCCCGGGCAAAATTTCCCTCATAGCACACTGTATGGCGTATGCCCTTCTTTAATTAGCCCAGGTTAGGTGCAAAAGAGTAGGACGTTAAACCACATTTCATTTCATTTTTATTGATTTCAGCCATTTGTAAGGGCGTAGGCAATTGATATTACGGACGATGGGAGATAACTATATTCTTGCCTATCCGCCCATTAACGAATACTTAACGAACCACCTGAACACAGTTTCATTTAGAATAGAATGTATTAAAGATACATTAGTTAAGAGCTACGTACATCTGCCTATAGAAATCATTAATTATACCTTTATTCACATGACAAGCTTAAAATCAACTCTGTAGGCCCTCGGGTGGCTTGGATACAGTTTGGATTCAAACAGTCGTCTATTTAAAATTAAATCAATAAATGACGGACCAAACTAACTTTTATCGTTAATCACTACTGACGTCACAAGCGAGGGTAGGCCTACCGTAGAATGCAACTTCATAATCGAGAATATGTGGGTGGAGTTATCGTCTGCCAATCAAACGATGGACAATTCTCTAAGACGGTGCCAAGGCAGTTAATACCTATTTCTAGCCCAAAATTCCAACAGTGACAACTTCTTTCAGATTAAAGTAATTTGAATGAAATTGTCAATATTTGGACGAAGGACTCCAGCTCTTTATCTTAACGGATCGGTGATAGCTTACTCAGATATGTAAATTTATATTACGTCAAATCGTCCCCTTTAAACTATTAATAGATACTCCGTATAATTGAGGATTGATTATTCTATCGTTTAAATAATTATTAAAAAGTTTATTTCAAATTTAATTTCTTTTTCTTATGGCATGAGTGACCGTTGATATAATTAAACATGCGAACTAGCCACTAAATGATATGGCCTATTTTATTTGTCTGAAAAGTTTCAGGTTAAAATATTGAGCGATAACCTGATAAACACCATGATTAAACATATCGTTAATCAGGAATTATTTTGCCATAAGTTTCTAGAAAACAGCTTAAACGTTCATGGTACTAGAAACAATAGAGTACAAAAGTTATTACTGGCAAATTCTGTTGCTTGTGAATCAATTGTTGAATTGGGTTATAGATATGAAAATGTGTCTTGCTATTCGTGTCTAAATGCTACATAACAATTATTGACTGTCGAAAACAGTGCAAAGTGAGAGACAAACAATAACAATCAGCCCCGGTAAGAGTTGCTGTTCAACATGGCGGAAGGGTGAGTTACTGATTTCTTTTAAAAACAGTTTCTATTTTCGGCGTTGTCGTAGAGACTTGAAATTTCCAGGATGTTAAGGAGGACTAGCAATGATCTCACATCAAATTTCAACCGAATCGATCGATAACTTTTTATTTTACCGACCTTTAATTTGTAATGGAGATAGGTTTATCCGTTCGACGCCATTTTCTTTGTTGACTATTTAGACTCGAAAATCAAGACACTAAGACGGATTCCGACACACTGCGCTAGCTGCTTAACACTGAAGTTCATGAAGTTTAATAATAATTTTCGTATATTTTAATTTTTGCGCTAAACCACCAATTTCTATACAATACTATTTGGCGTTGACCAGTTGGGTTGGTCTTCACATGTGAATATCGCTGTTACCTTGACGCTGACTTCAAATTGATGAACTTCAACAAGCTCGGGACCTTTGCGCCCCTATTTCTTGCTGTATTATCGAGGTTAATGTCTGGGGTGAAATCCCAGTCGAAGAAGACGTTAAACCGCATTTCATTTCTTTTCATTAATATACAGTTATCAAGAACCCCTGGTACTTTCGTACAATATAGTCTTACTTTGCAGAGTGCAGACATGGAAATATTATAAATTTCCCACCCGTCCTAAGAACATATTAGTATTAGTAACTGCTATTTGACACCTGTTAATACGCGTGTGTTGATAAATGTAATTTATAGTTGAATGTACAATAATATAAGTATTGCGTATTAAAATTAAATGTCAATTATTACCCAAAACCCTCATGTCGATGCAGACCGCCGTTTGGTCATTTCGTTACGTTATACTGTAACCAACGTTAGAAATATTATACCCCGCCCCATATAAGGCTACTATATTCTATAGCGAATGTTAATAAATATTTTCCCTCCCCAATCCCGCTGTACTGATTACGTTATTCTGCAACCTGTATATATAGGCTATTAAACCCCATCCCTTCCCTTTTATTAGTTATCTGACTCCCGTATGGACAGTGGCGGCGCCAGCCGTCGGTGGTTGGAGGGGCAAGGCTGGGGCAAAGTCCAAGGTTAAGGGGGCCAAGGCACGAGTATCAACTAAGGGGACGGGGTCTTCCCCAGATAATTTTGAAAAACAGGCTGCCGGAAATGCAGCCTTGCAGTATTTCAGGCAATGATCGTTGAGGTAAAGTGTCAAACGAACGTACTTGCGAACCTCGACGAATCCCACTCTCGAGCGCCAATGTCGGGTGTATTTATGGAGGGTATGGGGACCTCTCCCAGCAAATTTTTCTGACCACATACTGCCCGTAGCCTGATCACTAGTTTATACGGAAATGCCCCCCCCCCCCCCTTGGCGCCGCCACTGCGTATGGCCTACACTAATATGAGGATGAAATCGTTAAAAATGTTAAATTCTAATCACAACCCACCCTCTCGTGGTTGACAATAGTGTGGATTATATTAAAGGTGAAATCAGAAAAGATAAAGGGCAGAAAAGATATAGGGCCAAAGTCGTGGTTCAAGCTCATGTTACAAAAAAAAATGAACTCAAACTTTTCAAAGTCAGTAGAGAACATCGAGAAGATCTTGGAAGACTGGAAGAGTTGCTTGCGTCAGCTTTTCCTTCTC
The DNA here is from genome assembly GCA_948474765.1 of Patella depressa. NCBI lineage: Eukaryota > Metazoa > Mollusca > Gastropoda > Patellidae > Patella > Patella depressa. Next base: position 57,568,609 of record OX419719.1, read on the forward strand.
CCCAAACAGGTTAAAGAGTTAGTCAAAGCACGTTTTCATAACATCCATTTAAGATATTTTGTGAAATATTTGCTTTATGAACTTTTTTATTCGTTTCCTTCTAGAACGATGAATGTAAACTGTTTACTGGAAGCTAGTGACAAAGCGTTAGAATATTTGGTGAATAATTTAGATGATGATGCAGAATTTGTGAGTGATGATGCTAAACAAGAGCTGTGTGTGGTTTATAAATTACCGATGCTGCTATTGGTAAAAGGGCGAGAACAGTTGGCCAATCAGGTTCTCGATAACATTAAAGAAAAGTTTATGCAGTCTGATGGGGATTTCATCTCTTATAAAATGAAAAATGGCATAGATCGAAAAACAGCAAGTGGACCACTGGCGCATTTCTGGGCATATATGAACGGATGGATTGCAATGGCTGCCCATCGTGCCGGTAGATTTGATATTTCTTTCCCGGCATATAATTACATGAAATCGTTCTATAATCCAGATATGAGAAGTATTACTTGTTCGGAGTTGTATAATGATGTCACCAAAGGTAAAGGTCAAGAAGTTGGAATTTTCATGACGTCACATGTTGGTTTAACGGCTCTTTATTTTGGGGGTGAGTAGGCTTACACTATTAAATTTTAGAATAAGCATGATAAACCATTCTATTCCTGAAGCAATGGCGCGAGAAACCCCTCTCTTACCATTGCTGGATTGATTTCTGATACTTGAACTTTTGAGGCAGCGTGTCTATTCTTCCCGTTCAATCAAATCTATCACTTGAGTACAGCAACATGACAGTCCTACGTTTAATCTGGGTCTTCCCTAAAACTTTTGACAAAGGGTAAAGTGTGTTCGTTTCCAAAAAGTATTGTTTACATTTTATTCGATTTGATAACCTCGTTTGTCACGCAATTAGTTTTGCTGCAATATTCTGTTATGCACTGATTATTTGGGCATAATATAATCGTGAGCCATGACGTAACGTTATGCAAACATATTTGGTCCAATTTGGCGTTCTGTTTTAAGGGTAACGCTTTTGAAAAGCGATTGGTTGTTAATCGCACGATTGACCAATCATAATTTAGAACAATAATTTTCTCTCTTTAGGTCTAATCAAGCGAAACAATGCGTGGAGTATGATAAACCATGTGTTGTACGCACTTTAAAGTCACTTTTTAGACAATATATGTAATTTTTGTCGGTTCAATGCATGCTGAAATTTACTCTAATCTTTCAGTATTTAATACCTGCCTATTGCAGGTATTTTCTCATGCCTTGTAATTATATGAATTATATTAGATATTTATTTACATATGACATGCCCACATGACAGTCGCTCAGAATTTGACTGAAAAATTTCAAATTTTCTAAATTTGTCTAAATCTTAATACATACCGTATCGGCGTATCTTTAAGAAAACAAAAAATCAAAACATCAACAGTAGATAAATCTTCAATTGGGATTCAATCTGAATAATTAGAGGTCAATAAAAAGATTTCCGCCAAAATTGTAGGGGGCTTTAGATGGCTTTCGCCATATCCTATCGTCTGCAGCTATGCGGATGCTGAATATTGACAAATTTTCAATTCATCATATTTATATTTGTAAATATTGTACGGAATGAACGACTTTTAGACTGATGTTTGTTTTGGATTCAACATTCACAATACTATTGATGTTTACGGGGGGGTAATGCACTAGCTCGATTACCAGAAGTTCCCAAGTTCGACCCGGATGTGGGTTGAGACAGTTCCTCTGGATTTTCCGGAGTGATTTCAGCTTATCAGTGGTGCAGGGAAAGGATCTATTCGTTCGCATTGCACGGAAAACCGAAAAGAATCTTTGACGAGCATGGAAATAAGAGTAGGCCGTATAGAACTACATGTACTATATGCGGCAAAACTTTTTTCGTAGCACACTGCATGGCCTATGTCCGTCTTCTTTAGTCTGGAGTGTCCAGAAAAGTGTGAGGTTAAACGCTATATATAATTTCACTTGATATTGCATTTGACCAAAGTCATCAACCCCGGGGTATACATACAGTGGTTAAACTGGAACGGGGTTTTGTGATTGTCTTTACTCGATAAAGTGGTCCAACCTGTTTCACAGAGAATTACTAACGAAATATCCCTGTAACGGATGGCTGTCTAAACACGTGCGTTGACTTGCACGCCTCGTAGTCATTGGCTCAACGGCTCGTGCAATGTTTACTTAACACCTAACTGCTTCGGGCAAAATGATGCATTTTACTCATTTTAATACCCATTTACACTAAATAGGAAATATTTTTTAACTACAAATACTTCAAACGTCTTTATTTATTTTTCTTTTACCTCAAAAAAATGTTTGAGAATTTAATTTGTCGGAGTAAAAAAGTTAATATGCCGTACTCATTAAGCCTCGTCAATGTCATGCTTATCAGTGATTGTAGCGGCCAAGCGAATATTCACTGCGGGATCAGTTTGAAAGTGGCCGTGTCGTAACATGAACACACTATGTGGATGGATTTTAATGACGAATAAATAATTCCCAAATTAACCTATTTTTTTTTTAGAACTAGACTTTGCTACAGAACTTGGTGAATCTGTTGAAAGATTTGTGGTGAATCAGCCCAATATACATGAAGAATTTTTCATACGAATGTCAGCAGATACAAAGGAAGTTGTTCGAGAAGCCAGTATCCCAGAGTTAAGCCCCTTTTACAGTGTCAAATTATCACAACCAAATCAGCTTTATTTTCTACTCGGCTATCCTGTAATATTCCTGTGTAAATTATTTCAAGCTACACAGAAGCAACATTATTTGACATCAGCTGAAAAGATTCTTGATTTTTTACTCTCGTGTGATCAATCCATGTATAGTTTTCACTTCAGTCACAAAGTCGCATACGGCGCAGCCATGGTCGCTAGAGAAATCAAAAGTCTTCAGTATAAAGTGTTGAGTGAAAAAATATCCCAATATCTCCTTGGAATCCAAAGCAAAGATGGTGACTTTCTGAGTTCTCAATCGGTTCATGATAATTATGACCAAACAGCAGAAATCGCCATATGGCTCAATGAAATTTATGTGGAATTGAGCCGATTTAGAAAATGATCATCGCCAGTACATGCCGTTTTCGGAAGTAACATTTTAAAACTGCGAATAGCATATTCTGACAGGCTCATCACATTGGACGTCTTTAATGAGTAATTAGCTTGAAAATATATAGACCAGGAGACCCGAGGGGGGGGGGGAACCTGGCTTAAAAGTGTACTGCTTCTCTCTTAATGCATGCATATCTGTTATCATCAGAATGCAAGTCTGCCGAATATCTGGTGGTGAGGTATCCCTGACAGAGCTATGCAATTGCCAGACTTGTAGTGGCGGAGTATCCACCAGATACCCGCCAGGCTTACATTCTGATGATACCGGATGCATTATGATGCTTGATCTCCTGGACTGCCGCTCTATTATGATAATTACGATTCAATTCCGTTTAGTAGGCCTAGGGCCTATATACATGAAAATTTAATGATAGCGTTGGTAGGCTTCTTTAAAGGACCCAAAATTTGGGACCTAGAAATTGAAACAAATGGGTTGCAATGCATATAATAATGTAATATGACTGTATATAAACTGATTTACATTCAATCGTTTCCGTTTTTATTTTACTTTAACTTCAAGCCAGTTATGGTCGGCGAAATACGACTGAAGTCCCAATCGAATGGTTATTGCAGTCTATACCGATAATATTTATTACGCATGCTCTGCAGATTGAGATACTTATACTATGGCGTCAATGTTTGACATGACTCGTTGAATATGTCTAGCCTCGTTCTACAAGTCTCTTGTTACAATTGGCACTGAAACGCAACATGGTACTCGATTTGTGTACCAATGGTAAAAATGTTTATTTTGTCTAAAATATTGTATATCAGAAGCCCATCTTTTACCGGTAAGATCACAACATCATGGTTTATTTAAATTGACAAATAATTCGTGTTGTCAATGTCGAAGATTTGGGATGGAAACTTGGCTACTTTTAACAGTCATACTTTTGAATCCCAGTACACTATATTATTTGATACTGTGTCAATCCAAGAAAATATTACATAGTCTATTTAATAACTTCCTGCGTGGTACCCCCCCCCCCCCCCCCACCCTGCCGTGAGTGTTACGTGGACAGCTGTCTTGTCGTTCGGATGGTAGGCCTACATATTGGCGAGCACGTAAAATATCCCTGGGCAGGCGTAATTCGATAAAAGATTATGATCAGTAGTGGAATACCGCGTTTTATCGGTGAAATAAAAGTGTTATTCCACTGGCGGACAAAGTAGTCCATGTTTTACCTAAAATGATTGTAAAATCATAAAATAAGCATTCGTGAAAATATAAGTTTTCTTGCTTATCGATGAAATAAAATAGGTTATTCACGACAAAAATCCTCTATTTATTTTAATAATTTCTCCGCGAATGTTTTATATCAAAATAAACATTACCCACATAGGTGTACGGACCAGCTGACGCCCTAACTTTCGGGCAAGCAGGTAAAGTGAATTTTTTTTATTCCATCTAATTGGCAAAATAAAGTGCCCGAAATCTAAAAAATAGCCCCCTAACCCAGTGACGATTGGTTGTTTGGAATTCGGGTCAATCAGGTGGGCTATATAAGACCATTTGGAGTTGCTTTATTCAGTCTGGGATAGCAGGAATACGCGTTTACGGCAGTTAAAATTTCTCTAGAGGGGTGGGGGTTCTTCGCCACTCGAGAAAGCCCAGCGCCGCTCTCTAAACCAGAACTTTTTTCGGGCATTTGAGTCCCCCCCACCCCCTGACTGTCATGATTACCCAACAGGTACATCGACTTAATATTGTCGCGATCAATGTGTGATTTAAAAGTTCAAATCTGACCCATCGCTGTGCTCATTTCCGGGCATATTTGTTTAAATATTATCCAAATAATGCAAGAAGTTAAACAACCGCATACACCATCATATCCACATACCTGCAGAAAATGGAAATGTTTGATAACGCTCGCAGGTAGAGACCGTTGTTCACATTGGCCGATTCATCCCCGGCGGAAATGTGGCAAATTTCTCTTACAGAAAGATTGAGAGAGAGAAATGGGGTTTAACGTACACTCAACACAAACTAGGTCATTTCGGGACTAACATATGGTTTAATTTTATTTCAATAATTCGCTTGCGCGTAGGGGTCTTTAGCAGTGAGAGGAAACCGGAGTGCCCGGAGGAAACCAACGAGGTTGAGAAGGCGCCCCTATCTCCATGCCAGCTCGAGGCGTGGCACTCTAGACCACCCCAACCCCCTACAGAAAGATTGTCTTTATCCCGTAACAAATCACACAAATCATAGACTATGTTTTTTAAAGTATTTTATTTATAATTGATAAAAGGCACATGATGCAGATTTGGTGTAACATTTTTTTTTTTGCTTTTTAACTTTTAACCCAAATTGTCAGTTATGCTGCGAGCGGGCTACCCAACCCTACTCCACTTTCAATTTATCTTGTATATCTATATTTTTTTGTGGAGGGGGAGGTAGGATTTATCCAAGGCTCTGACCAGCTTCAGGATGTTGTCTCACCCCCTGACAATGTACCATTTTGGAATAAGTTTCTAAACGTTTGCCAATTTAGTTATTTATACTGGCTTGCTTATTTATCTTTCTTGCTTCATATTGTACTGCACAGCCGACTGATCCATAACATCGTTGACATTTACAGGATAAAAAGCTGAAAATTAACAGATTAGCATTTCTCATCTACATACATGGTTAATTAAGGCCCTATATACTTTTAATACATCAACCTGTGCCAAAAACTTGAATATTCACCGACTGCCATCAACAATTAGCCATAATTGATTAAGGGCTGTTTTATTTCTTCAGATCCGACAGGATTTGAAAGACTGAAATTTAATGTGGACCCTAAAACTACAATTGAAGTATTTAATAAAAAAATTGACTTATTTGCCTCCTTTCTGCGATTCTCTGAACATCGGATAAGTTGTTCACGTTCAACTTGCTGAAATAAGGTTAAAGGACACATTATGCACATTGAAAATTTGACCTTTAAAGTCAGTACTTTTTTTTTATATAAACTACTGTAAGGCATTAACCGTCGACCTGGAGTATTTTTTACTCAATCCCACTGTTGGCCCATAAACATTTGTCTGGATTTTTTGGCAAAGCTCTCCATTATCAGTGGTGCAGGACCGATGGCCTGGTATTGGACGGTATATAGTAGTTCAGATAGGAGGAAAACAAATGTTGGAATTCGATGAATAGGTCACTTGTGTGCTGACCAGGGGCCTATTTCACGAAATTTTAACTAAGATAAGATCCCAATTTCAGTAATTTGATTGGATAATATTACATTGATTTTAGTGCTTAGCCAATCAAAATTGAAGTATCTACTAAAATTGGATTTTATCTCAAGTTAAAATTTCGTGAAACGGGGCCCTGGTAAAATCTGCCTCCTAGCACACTGTACATACCCCAGTCTTTATCAGCCCTGTAGGAGGTTACCCCCTCCCTCCATGTTTCCTACAGATATCAAGGAGATTTTTGCACTCTAACCCAATTTCTGTTTTTTTAATGAGACAATGTCTGCCAGTGGGCATTGAACCCATACTGCAAATAATTGTGTGTCTTGATGAATTCATAAATTCAATGTTAGAAATTAAGTGAACTTTTCATATCCATAATTTTTAACATTGAATTCATTTATAACCATATTCATTTCTGCATCAAGATTTTCTACATATTGGGTGCTTATATGGGGGTTATTTCAACTTCTGAACGTTTGCTAAATGAATCTTCCAAACCCTTCACATTGATCTTGCAGTAGAACCGAGTAGAATGGCAGGTTGAAAAAAAGACCTGAAACATACAGCATACCTAAAGATTCTTGTAAAATATTGATAGAATATTCCTTGGGGTATGGGATTAGCCATCTTCAGACCTATAAATATCAATTTTGAATAATAGACGTAGAGAAACAACTAAATGCATGTATGCTCATTCTGGATTACAGGTATTTTATCAGGGAGATACAACCCAAGGGAAATAACTCTGTTCTGGAGCACAATCAACAAATCCGCAGACATTTAGTTTACATTCAATATGAAGCTCAATTGACAATATTGTTATGAATTTTTTAGTAGATACATGCTGGTAAATATGTGGACATGTGGGACTTGTCATAATCAGTCACTTCTTAACTGGAAAATCCTTAAAAAAAATTCATGAAACTGAAGATAAGTATAATGCCTGTCTATTACTGTAAGGTTCATATTCAAGAAAGTGAAATACGAAAAGAGCCATCCTATATTAATTATTTACCCCTGAATTTCTTTACCTTGACTGAACATGAACTAACAGACATTAGGCATCATGTAATACTTTGCCTCAGCTTACTGTTTGCAAGATTTTTCATTTAACAACTGACTTTGATCATAATAGATCTTATAATAGCAAAGGGCAGAATGTGGGTAATATTTAACAGTACTGAAGATGACCATCCTGAAAAAAATAAATAAAATCAATCCAAATGTTGGATAAAAAGTTACATAATTAATTACTAAATTGCAAACATGCTATTTTAAAGAGGGAGGCAATTTGTAATTTTTTGAAATTGGCCAAGATTTGGAATGACTAATTTGAAATTTAAAGCTGATTTTAACAAACAAGCCCCAAGGAATAATTCTATCTTCAGATTTAATTCAGAACAGCTATTTGACTGATTAATGCACAGACTATGGTATCACAAACTAGGCCATTTCAGGGTGGTATGATTACCTATACCAGATTTAAATTGCAATTCTTTCCAGATTCTAAATCTATTTCCTAATAGTAATACACTGAATAGACCTGCTTAAAATGAGCCAATACAATCGTATCTGCTGATGCTAAAGCTGTAAACGCATGTGAAACTTCACATGCATTACACATCACTTAGATTTTCATATTACAAAATGATCCTGTAAACATTATTTATTTTGCTTCTTATTGTGAACAATATTCAAATGGGAACACATTAACTCAAACAGGACGAAATCAAGAAAGTTTTGACCTTAAAATACGCAAATATCGAAAGGGACAGATCTTTGGGATATGGAGGTATATTTCAAGTGTAAAATATTGTGACTTCTGGCGAGTCCACAACCTTTGTATTACATACATACTTTTACACTATTTGCATACAATGAGCAATTTTGGTCCATTTTTCGTGAAATCTGAACTCAATCATCACGGTGTAAAATTGAATACAAATTTCGACCTCTAGGGGAACCACAAGCCAAAGATGCAATCCATACAATCAGGCATCATAATTTAGGAAGTTATGGTCTGGTGTGTGAATATCGAAGAAACCAAGATTTTAGGATTATATAATATAATCATGCATTTCAAGTTTCATCAAAACCAGATGAAAATTGTTACCTCTAAGAGTGTCCACAAGCTAAAAACTGTCAAAATTGTGACTTGTAGTGTCCACAAACAAATTGTGGATTGGCAGACAGTAGTCAGACAGGGGTGACGACAATATATATCCACATGAAAATGTGGGTGTATAAAAATGGACAGTTGGACAGTTGAAAGTTATGAAAGAGTGCAAAGGCCCACTCTTCCATGTGCAAAATGGACAATTCCCACTCTAAACCAAACAAAATCATATTAGTCTTTTTTCAATCATTGCATTTGTAAACCTATCCTATAGTAAAATAGCACTTTACAAGGAAGATTGATTTGCCATAACAACTATCAAACCATGGAGGCTTGCCAGCCTTTCTGTGCATTAAATCAATCAAATACTGTATCTGATGTAATGTTGCCCACTGGTCTTCGTCTCTAGCTGCCATTCCGTTCTCTTCCCTTGGGGTATCAGTTCTCTGGAAAAAGTCTCAAATATAGTTAACAATATGCCATTTTCATGGCAGAAAAAAACAATGATAAAGTATAAATACATTTTATTTTAACATATTAACCATAATATCATTTCAATTTGAACATAGCACTTTCAAATAAAATCCCCACATTTTTACTTATTATACACACTTTATATCATTTATAACCCTTTGTAACATTAATATACAAACAATACTTTTAAGTCTATTCAAGTGAAAACTTCCATGTTCCAACATTCACAAATCATTTAGCTAATCAAATTACAAATTTAACTTTGTTTTACCCAATAAAAGAAAAAAATAACTATATACCGTACAAAAGCAATACTGTCTTGGATTATTAGCGATCCATTCTTATTCATTTTCTGCCAAAAAAACATTGCTAAATTTGCCATTAAATGACTCAAAATTTTAAGATGAACCTTTTAAACCATCATACATCCCCTTTTAGGTTGTGTAGGTCAACAGGAATATTTTTCTCTTGAATAAACTTACCATGAATTATGACAACCTCCCTTTACCTCAAACCCAAACCACTTTCACAACACTGGAACCGGAGTTGTGCAAATAGAACCAGTGACCTTCACCCCTTTCTCATCACTTGCCTCATTTCTCGTTATGCTGAACAAAAAAAATTACAACACGGTAAGTTCCAAAGCCAGACTTGGCATGAACTTCACAAAATATTCAATAAAAATAAATATTTTACAAAAAGTAAGTAAGTCATTTATTTATAACTTAGTAATTCAAACTATTAAGTAATTCTTGTCATTCAAATACAAATTTCTGGTATAAATTTACATGCATTGCCTAATTAAGAAATCTGTTTTCAGGAAAAAGATGAACAGAACCATACTTTATAATTATAAATTTGGTTTCCTGGAGTAGAAGTTAAATTTTGAATGTTCTGTATACCTTTAACCCTGACAGATAAAAACTGTGGAGGGCACCTTACCGAATTCATAAAGATAAAGCCGAAAGAAATTCTTCCAACGGCAGCCTGTAAAGTTTGGCATTGGATATCATTCTCGTACATTTCTCAAAAAACCTACAAAAGAAACTTTAAGTTCATTAAAACCGTTTACTTGAGAATGCATTGTACGGTTATAAATGTTGAGAACTGGTTGCATGGACAACAACTTTTCTGAAATAAAGAACAATAACAAATTATATCTGCACAAATATTTTAGACCATTTGTACAACACAAAGCAGTATTTCAAATATATTTTATCTGGAAAGTAAAAATAACTTCAGTCAGTTTGTTTATTTCTACAGCTTTGAGTCGGTCTTTTCAGTTTCTGAGCACTTCCACCACACAGTCAATTTAATCGAGCCACGCCTCTAGTACTCGGCGGTACTTCACGATTAGGAAGTCTTCAGGATTTTTCTTTTCCTTGAATATTAACACATTTCACACAAGTAGTTATTTCAACTATTAACACTAGTATTAGCCATGTTGGAACAATGTGAACAAAATTCAAGTGAAACAATATCGTCATCGACATGAAGACAAACACCAGCTGTTTTGGGATGGTCAGCTGAACTGGTTGCCTCTATGTAATCAGATCGTTGTCTTTTTGAATCATAAGTGTGATCCGACTTTAGACCTCTTTTTCTAGAGCCAACTGACAATGATGTGGATAGTCTAACACCTTTAAGGTTTTCCATAGTGTTCAAAACTTTGGACAGAGTGCTTTGATTAGCTAAAACACTTTTAAAATATTCAACCTGTTCTTCCAAAGCCAGTTTATCATCTTGTAATTTCTCGTTTTCAAATTTTAGTTTCTGATTTTCTGACTTAAACCCATCAATTGATTCTTCTAATTTCTGAATGTAAGCCTTTTTCTTTTCTCTGTTCATTTTAGCGTTAATTGCGTTTTTACGGTTACGATCATCAAGGGCAAAGCCTACTTGAGCAGCAGTTTCAGCTTGAGTAATATTTGGTAGAGTTTTAATTACTTTTAAGATTTTAACCTTTTTAATACCATTGGGGGCCTCGTTTTCTAAAACTGTTACGGTAGAGTCTTTCTGGTTGCTACCGACAAGACTTTCAGCAGATGTCACTGAATTTTGGACAATTTTACCGCGAGAACTTTTATTCAACAAACTGCGCCCTTTGCTTCCACTTCTTGTGACCATTGCGTTCTCTTTTCCAACGGATTCTGGTGGATTTGACACTGAATTAAATCCAAAAGATTTGTCCATCTTTTTATTCATCATGTAACGAGCCAGGTCACCATCTGCACCTTCAGAGATGGAGTGGCTATTGTTACTTCCGCTCGTGTACAGGTCATCTTCACTGTTCGCACCAAAGGGAGAAAACTCTATAGATTCAACAAGTTCATCCAACATCATTTCTGATCCAGTACTGGTAGGCGAGTCAACACTTTTAGGATTAATGAAATCGTTTTCAATTTCAGACATTTCACTTACACCACTGTCCGACTGATGAAATGGAGAGGTGTTCGAGATCGACGCCAGTGCTGTCTCCTGTGGAATTTCATAATTAAAAAAATTATCCATGTCAAACTCTTGAAATGAACTTGGCTCGGTTTTAAAGTCAAGCTCAGTAATGATGTCAAATGACTCCGACGCCATTTTGAAAATGTTTAGTTCGAAATGAATTTATTAAGGATCGCCAATTGACGAAGAATTTCTCAAGTTTACTAGAGAGGTTCAGCGAGTTTTAAAATCTACAAAATTTGGAACTGATGTTTGTCTATTCAAAATGGCTAATTGTTTAAAATGTTTAAAGATCAATTTATGAGCTGTTAACTCTTATCGTTTGCAAATGCCCGATTGCAGAACAATTTGGTCAACCAAAATATAATTTAGAAATTCTGTCTCGTCTTCCAGTTTCACTATCTTACTATAACATCATAATATTCATAAACAAATAATTTCTGTCGAATTCGAGTATGACGATAATCTCTATGATTTAACCGACAATATCAAACTACCTGAATTTCCAAAGAATCCATTAACGTCTTGTCCGAAATCTGTAAAATCGTGGAATGACGCACTACTAGCGTTTTTCGCTTTTATACCCACCTGAAACGTTTCACCAACGATTTCCTGATCGAGCATAAAATAAACGTTGTTTATTGGTTAAAATTCATCACATGGCTCTAGAAATCTATTTTTAGGAATGACACGCGGTAAACAGCTCGAGCGTTGTAACAACGTTTATAGTCTTGATCAATAGTTTCATTCCATATAATTCAACTGTCTTCACAAAAGTACAATTACCCCTAAGTACCACAAGGATAGCCAGTCAGCAAATTCGGTCGATGGTTGGGTTAAAATTTGGGAATAGTTTGTTTGACGTAAATAAAAAACGCACTAACTCAAATTTCCTGAAATCGTTTTTGTCTATTTTGTTTATTTTCTCCGAAGTTAAAAACTGACAGTTGAAATCAAAACTTTATTGAGATTTTTCTTCAATAGCAATCCACTAAACAACCTGTAGACCTCTCTTAGCGAGTAAGGACATCAACTTCGGGTTAAGGGTCAACGACTGATGTCATCGACTGAAAACATAAACATAAACAATGGCCGTGCTAGAAACGGCTAGTGTTTAGTCTGTGTCCCATTCAAACCATTCGGCCATCCACCCCTCCCCCATTACTGAAGGAGTCAGACGCTCGGTAGGGAAGGGGAAAGGGTGGGGAAGGACTTATCATTCTAAACATCAGTCAAATAGCTCAGTCGAATAATCCAGTCGAATAATTCAGTCGTATACTTCAGTCGTATAACTCAGTCGTATACTTCAGTCGTATAAGTCAGTCGTATAGTTCAGTCGTATAATTCAGTCGTATAGTTCAGTCGTATAATTCAGTCGTATAGTTCAGTCGTATAATTCAGTCGTTCAATATTAAGTGTAGTTGACTAAGATAATATAGTAGCAAATCATACTCGTAGCTATAGCTGAAGTTGTCGGGGCATAAGGTAGGGGCCGGGGGCATGAGGTTGGGACCGGGGGCTTTCCCAACTAGTTTCAAGTTCGATTTTACGTAAGGTATTCGGGCGATATTAAAGCCATAACCGAAAGAGAGATAGAGAATAGAGATAGGGAGAGACAGGAATGGGGTTTAACGTCCACTCGACACAAACTAGGTAATTTCGGGACTAACATAAGATTTGATTTTATTTCAATAATTCGCTTGCGCGTAGGGGTCTTTAGCAGTGGGAGGACCCGGAGAAAAATCCACGAGGTTGGACAGGCGACCTTTCTCCTTGTCACGTACAGCCGAGGATGCGAAACCACGCCAGTTGACTCAATGACAGGCTTCATGATACAGGGAGCACCTACAAACCATTCGGCCATCCCCCACCCCCACCCCATAACTGAAGGAGCCAGAAGCTCGATATGGAAGGGGGTGGGGTGGGGAAGGTCTTATCATTCTTTATATCAGTCAAATAGCTCAGTCATATAGTTCAGTCGTATAATCCAGTCGTATACTTCAGTCGTATAGTTCAGTCGTATAACTCAGTCGTATAGTTCAGTCGTATAATTCAGTCGTATAGTTCAGTCGTATAAGTCAGTCGTATAGTTCAGTCGCATAATTCAGTCGTATAGTTCAGTCGTATAATTCAGTCGTTCAATATTAAGCATTGGTGGCAGTGGACTAAGATAATATAGTAGCAAATCATGCTCGTAGCCATAGCTGAAAGTGCCGGGGCATGGGATACGAGCCGGGGGCCTTCCCAACTGCTTTCAAGTTCGATTTTACGGGCAAAATTAGCTTGATATGTAAGGTATTCAGGCCATAGCTAAGCCATAACTGAAAAATAAAGTGAGAGAGAAGGGGGGGGGGGTACCGTCCACACGACACAAACTAGGTCGTTTCGGGACTAACATATGGTTTTTATTTTTATTTCAATAATTCGTTTGCGCGTAGGGGTCTTTAGCTGTGGCAGGAAACCGGAGGACCCGGATAAAAATCCACGAGGTTGGACAGGCGACCCTTCTGCTTGTCACGTACAGCCGAGGACCCGGAGAAAAATCCACGAGGTTGGACAGGTGACCCTTCTCCTTGTCACGTACAGCCGAGGATGCGAAACCACACCAGTTGACTCAATGACAGGCTTCATGATACAGCGAGCACCTGCAAACAATTCAGCGATCCACCCCACCCCATTACTGGAGGAGTCAGACGCTCGGTAGGGAAGAGGGTGTGGGTGGGGAAGGTCTTATCATTCTTAACATCAGTCAAATAGCTCAGTCAAATAATCCAGTCGCATAGTTCAGTCGTATAATTCAGTCGTATACTTCAGTCGTATAAGTCAGTCGTATAGTTCAGTCGTATAACTCAGTCGTATAGTTCAGTCGTATAATTCAGTCGTATAGTTCAGTCGTATAAGTCAGTCGTATAGTTCAGTCGCATAATTCAGTCGTATAGTTCAGTCGTATAATTCAGTCGTTCAATATTAAGCATTGGTGGCAGTGGACTAAGATAATATAGTAGCAAATCATGCTCGTAGCCATAGCTGAAAGTGCGGGGCATGGGGTAGGAGCCAGGGGCCTTCACAACTGGTTTCAAGTTCGATTTTACGGGCAAAAGTAGCTTGATATGTATGGTATTCAGGCCATAGCTAAGCCATAACTGACAGAGAAAGTGGGACAGAAGGAGGTTGGGGGGTAACGTCCACTCGACGCAAACAAGGTCGTTTCGGGACTAACATATGGTTTTTATTTTTATTTCAATAATTCGTTTGCGCGTAGGGGTCTTTAGCTGTGGCAGGAAACCGCAGGAACCGGAGAAAAATCCACGAGGTTGGACAGGCGACCCTTCTGCTTGTCACGTACAGCCGAGGACCCGGAGAAAAATCCACGAGGTTGGACAGGTACAGTCGAGAATGCGAAACAACGCCAGGTGACTCAATGACAGGCTTCATGATACAGCGAGCACCTACAAACCATACGGCCATAACCCCCCCCACCCCCACCCCATAACTGAGGGAGCCAGACGCTCGGTAGGGAAGGGGGAGGGGGTTAGGGAGGATCTATCAGTCTTAAGATTATTCAAATAGCTCAATCGAATAATCCAGTCGAATAATTCAGTCGTATAGTCCAGTCGTATACTTCAGTCGTATAAGTCAGTCGTATAATTCAGTCGTATACTTCAGTCGTATAAGTCAGTCGTATAGTTCAGTCGTATAGTTCAGTCGTATAACTCAGTCGTATAGTTCAGTCGTATAACTCAGTCGTATAGTTCAGTCGTATAATTCAGTCGTATAATTCAGTCGTTCAATATTAAGCAGCGGTGGCAGTGGACTAAGATAATATTGTAGCAAATCATGCTCGTAGCCATAGCTGAAGGTTCCGGGGGCATGGGGTAGGGGCCGGGGTCCTTCCCAACGGGTTTCAAGTTCGATTTTACGGGCAAAAGCAGTTTGATAAGTAAGGCATACATTCGGGCGATATTTAAGCCATAACTGAAAGAGAAAGAGAGATAGAGAGACAGAGAGAGAGAGAGGGACATAGTAATGGGGTTTAGCGTCCACTCGACACACACTAGGTCATTTCGGGACAAACATATGGTTTGTAATTATTTTATTTCCATAATTCGCTTGCACGTAGGGGTTTTTAGCAGTGCGGGGAAACCGGAGGACCCGGAGAAAAATCCACAAGGTTGGACAGGCGACCCTTCTCCTTGTCACGTACAACGCCAGGTGAATCAATGACAGGTTTCATGATACAGCGAGCACCTGCGAACCATACGGCCATCCATCCCCGCCCCCACCCCATAACTGAGGGAGCCAGACGCTCGGTAGGGAAGGAGGAGGGGGTTGGGGAGGATCTATCAGTCTTAGGATTAGTCAAATAGCTCAGTCGAATAATCAAGTCGAATAATTCAGTCGTATAGTCCAGTCGTATGCTTCAGTCGTATACTTCAGTCGTATAATTCAGTCGTATACTTCAGTCGTATAAGTCAGTCGTATAGTTCAGTCGTATAGTTCAGTCGTATAACTCAGTCGTATAGTTCAGTCGTATAACTCAGTCGTATAGTTCAGTCGTATAGTTCAGTCGTATAATTCAGTCGTATAATTCAGTCGTTCAATATTAAGCAGCGGTGGCAGTGGACTAAGATAATATTGTAACAAATCATGCTCGTAGCCATAGCTGAAGGTGCCGGGGGCATGGGGTAGGGGGCGTCTGGCTCCCTCAGTTATGTGGTGGGGGTGGGGTGGATAGCCGTATGGTTTGCAGGTGCTCGCTGTATAATGAAGCCTGTCATTGAGTCACCTGGCGCTGTTTCGCATCCTCGACTGTACGTGACAAGGAGAAGGGTCGCCTGTCTAACCTTGTGGATTTTTCTCCGGGTCCTCCGGTTTCCCCACACTGCTAAAGACCTCTACGCGCAAGCGAATTATGAAAAAAAAAATAAAAACCATGTTTTTGTCCCGAAATGACCTAGTGTGTGTCGAGTGGACGCTAAACCCCATTACTGTCTCCCTCTCTCTCTCTCTCCTTCTCTCTCTCTTTCTCTCTCTTTCAGTTATGGCTTAAATATCGTCCGAATGCCTTACTTATCAAACTACTTTTGCCCGTAAAATCGAACTTGAAACCCGTTGGGAAGGACCCCGCCCCTACCCCATGCCCCCGGCCCCTACCCCATGCCCCCGGCACCTTCAGCTATGGCTACGAGCATGATTTGTTACAATATTATCTTAGTCCACTGCCACCGCTGCTTAATATTGAACGACTGAATTATACGACTGAACTATACGACTGAGTTATACGACTGAACTATACGACTGAGTTATACGACTGACTTATACGACTGAACTATACGACTGAATTATACGACTGAAGTATACGACTGAATTATACGACTGAAGTATACGACTGAAGCATACGACTGGACTATACGACTGAATTATTCGACTTGATTATTCGACTGAGCTATTTGACTAATCCTAAGACTGATAGATCCTCCCCAACCCTCTCCCCCTTCCCTACCGAGCGTCTGGCTCCCTCAGTTATGGGGTGGGGGTGGGGGTTTATGGCCGTATGGTTTGTAGGTGCTCGCTGTATCATGAAGCCTGTCATTGAGTCACCTGGCGTTGTTTCGCATCATCGACTGTACGTGACAAGGAGAAGGGTCGCCTGTCCAACCTTGTGGATTTTTCTCCGGGTCCTCCGGTTTCCCCACACTGCTAAAGACCTCTACGCGCAAGCGAATTATGAAAAAAAAAACAAAAACATGTTTTTGTCCCGAAATGACCTAGTGTGTGTCGAGTGGACGCTAAACCCCATTACTGTCTCCCTCTCTCTCTCTCTCCTTCTCTCTCTCTTTCTCTCTCTTTCAGTTATGGCTTAAATATCGTCCGAATGCCTTACTTATCAAACTACTTTTGCCCGTAAAATCGAACTTGAAACCCGTTGGGAAGGACACCGCACCTACCCCATGCCCCCGGCCCCTACCCCATGCCCCCGGCACCTTCAGCTATGGCTACGAGCATGATTTGTTACAATATTATCTTAGTCCACTGCCACCGCTGCTTAATATTGAACGACTGAATTATACGACTGAACTATACGACTGAGTTATACGACTGAACTATACGACTGAACTATACGACTGAGTTATACGACTGAACTATACGACTGACTTATACGACTGAAGTATACGACTGAATTATACGACTGAAGTATACGACTGAAGCATACGACTGGACTATACGACTGAATTATTCGACTTGATTATTCGACTGAGCTATTTGACTAATCCTAAGACTGATAGATCCTCCCCAACCCTCTCCCCCTTCCCTACCGAGCGTCTGGCTCCCTCAGTTATGGGGTGGGGGTGGGGGTTTATGGCCGTATGGTTTGTAGGTGCTCGCTGTATCATGAAGCCTGTCATTGAGTCACCTGGCGTTGTTTCGCATCATCGACTGTACGTGACAAGGAGAAGGGTCGCCTGTCCAACCTTGTGGATTTTTCTCCGGGTCCTCCGGTTTCCCCACACTGCTAAAGACCTCTACGCGCAAGCGAATTATGAAAAAAAAACAAAAACATGTTTTTGTCCCGAAATGACCTAGTGTGTGTCGAGTGGACGCTAAACCCCATTACTGTCTCCCTCTCTCTCTCTCTCCTTCTCTCTCTCTTTCTCTCTCTTTCAGTTATGGCTTAAATATCGCCCGAATGCCTTACTTATCAAACTACTTTTGCCCGTAAAATCGAACTTGAAACCCGTTGGGAAGGACCCCGCCCCTACCCCATGCCCCAGGCCCCTACCCCATGCCCCCGGCACCTTCAGCTATGGCTACGAGCATGATTTGTTACAATATTATCTTAGTCCACTGCCACCGCTGCTTAATATTGAACGACTGAATTATACGACTGAACTATACGACTGAGTTATACGACTGAACTATACGACTGAGTTATACGACTGAACTATACGACTGAACTATACGACTGACTTATACGACTGAAGTATACGACTGAATTATACGACTGAACTATACGACTGACTTATTCGACTGAGCTATTCGACTGAGCTACTTGACTGATTTTATGTAACAGACTGAACAAATGACTGGTTTTTTTATTGAGTGGACAAAGCGACATGAAAATGTCAAATACCTCATGCTCAAAACAAACGCCGTGACTCGGCGACCATTGGCGTTATATTGGAATTAATGCGTTTCTTCTTTAACTTATATTGATTACATACTATTCCAAAATTTTAATAAGCCATCGACCGATTTATACGACTGACTATTCGATTTGGACTTAGGGTCGACTCCAAAAGTATGGCTTGATTACCCTGGATAATCTAACCAGCAGAGTATAACCTATGGTGTTCTATTTCGGCCACTTCCACGTCGCTTTTTCTAAACTTATATTGTTTATAGTTTTAGTGATGAAAACGCGCCACGCGACGCTTTTTCTAAACATGTATTTTTTTTTATAGTTTTGGTAATGAAATACCAGGAGAAATCATTTGCAGTTTATTTGCTGTTTGGTATTTTAAATTGGACACAAGGAAAGCATGTAAATTATATGTCATAATATTATATTCTTTTATGATATTATGTGCTATCTTTGCAGATGACCCAGTAATATATATCAGACACATGTAGTAAAACTGCCAATAATAACTTTTATATAACAAGACATTTCTATAATGCCCAGATTATATATTATATTTTAAAGTTATACTCTAAATTTAAAATCATAAACTCTAGTATGAATGAGTGACCTCATGCTCTCCCCAGATACAATCATACCATGGTCATACACCATAGGTAAACAAACGATGGCAGGGTAGCTTACTAATAACGGTGCCATTAAACAACATTTCATTCATTCATTACTAATAACGATGTGGGTATGGTTTCCGTTCTCAAATGTTAATTACTTAAAATATAGTATGAGAGAGAGAGAGAGAGTGTTGAACATCCATTCGACACAAACCAGGTCATTTTGGGATTAACATAATATATGGTTCAATTTTATTTCAATAGTTCGCTTGCACGCAGGGTCTTGAGCAGTGGGAGGAAACTGGAGGACCTGGAGAAAACCTGCGAGGTTGAACAGGCAGAAGTAATACGAGAATTTTTTTTCCACGAATACTTATCAACCCTGAAGAAATCAGACTTAGAACAATGTTAAAATATGGAAATGGATGAATGAAATATGGGAACGGAAGTCAGCTACACAATTTCTGAGGAAAAACATTATTACACTTAGGATATAAATGTCAAGTAATAAACAAAGCTAATTTTTTTTTACAAAAATGCAGGTGCAATTTTAAAAATCATTGTATTTACATACAAATGTGAAAAAATGACGGTTCCCTGAAGGATGACCCCGAGTTAAAAAGTCGACATAGCTTTCTTTTCTCTATAGCTTTAACTGATAAAAGCGATGCGAATTTTGCGTTACCCGCCATACATCGATTCTTTTAAAAGAAGACGCGCGACGATGGAAGTGGCTGTAATAGAACACCATAGAATATTTACTGTTGATTAATGTTGTGAAAAAGACTTCGAACGTTTCATCCAGCTCTGCCACAGGAAATATATTTTATCCAGATATACATATGTAAAAAATGTTTTAGAATTTAATTTGAAGAACAAAGAAAAAAAAATAATACTGAGAACTAATTAATTCACACAGTATCATCCCTTTTGAGTTACAGTTACATTGCCAAGCAGGCGAAGTGCAAAAAGTTACCACTACTGGAAGAGCGAATACAATGCCAAAACGCGAGTCGTTTCCCTTGACGAACTAGATTACGGTCATAGGTCACACATTGAGTTGAGTTCAGTTACAGAGCTGACACACAGAAAATTGGGTTAAATACGTTGCCAGTATACTACAGCAGCGAATTAAAACTAGTAAAATGTCAGCAGCTAAAAGAGTATGCATTATCGGCTCCGGCAATTGGTAAGGCCAATTTTCATTACTTTTTGTTTTCATGCAATGCTTGATATCGATTTCAAACAGGGGGGGGGGGGGGGTATCAACAAACACTAAACAGTTCTTTTCTTCTTTCTAAATTTGCAAGCTAATCTATTCATTCATCGTGTGGTTAGCAATCAGCTCAGCTGATTTGGGTTAGAATTTAGCCAATTTTCAGTGGGAATATATAGTTATATACCTCCTATACTGAGAATATAATTTTCACAACTTGCATTTACATTCAGTATTATTTAGACTACCGACCGGTACTAACTACTAAATTTGCCCTACATGATACAATTGCTGATAAACTGCTTATAATATAAAGAACCAAGCAACAATTGCTACTGGCCATTGACTTATGCCATAGCTTTTAATATGCACTAGCTGATGTGCTTCAATCTCACTATTTACAGCATGTGTTATTTGTAAAAAATTGCAGCACAGATAAGTCATTTGGTGTGATATTGATTACCAAGTGGGTCTTAATTTTAATTTCAGTTGAAGATTTTCCACACATAAAGCATGTGTTCAGTTCAAACCATACCCTTGCATTTGGCAACTGTCCTCAGATTAAGTTTAATTTCACAGGTAAAACTGTAGCTAAAATGCATTGGTGAACATTTAAGAGAACTTTTTTGCCTTGGCAATTGAAATATTATAATATAATATTTGAAGTTTTAGCCAATACAATGAAATAATAATAATAAAAAAATACATTGTCTCAAATTGACCCCATTCCATTCATTTATTTATTTTTCCAAGAGACATATCAAGCATGACAATAGAGAGATGATAATATAAAGATGAGAAAATTGGAGGGGAGAAAATAGTAATGATGTCATGAATGATCAGCCTCTTAAAAATAACCCATGAAAGTCTGCTTAAATTAAAACTAGCTTTAGTTCCATTCAATCTATTTTTCAAGTGTACCGGTACATACATATATTCCTGAAGCAATGGCTCAAGAAATCCCTCTCTGGCCATTGCTGGATTGGCTTCTGATACTTAGCAATGTGTTTATAATTGATTCTGATTTAATTGCTGTGTTCCATATCCAGATTAATTAAAGATGCATTATGTAAGAGCTAAATCTGCTTAATGCAGCTGTTTGTTTTAACTTTAAATGTTATACATAAGTTGTTAATTACATGTAGTGGGTATTTATTCACATGACAATTTTAAGCCCTTAATTAATCAGTTCTCTAGACAATCAGATTTAATAATTCATTCACATGACAATTAAGCCCGTAACAAATTCTCTAGACTCTAGACAATAGATTTAATAATTTAATGTAAAAAGGAATAATAGAGTCTTTGTTTATGATAACATTAGCTCTTGTGCCTTGCGTATAAGTGTTTTCATGGATCTGGACCTTCCTATCTAGCAGACCTGTTATTACCATATTTTCCAGGACGTTCGCTCCGTTCTCAACAAGAACACCTTCTTATAATCCCAAAATATAAACTCAAATCATTTGGATACAGATCGTTTGTTCATATTGTGCCTGTTTTGTGGAATTCATTACCACTGGAAATTAAACTGTCATTAAGCCTAGAAACATTCAAAACAAATTTAAAAACTCATCTATTTACAGCCTATTATGGCACCTAGTCTTTGTGCCACCTTGAGCATGCTTACTAGCATGGAACTGTGCGCGATATAATTGTACATATTATTATTATTAATTGCCAATCAAGACTATAACAATAGATATAACATCCCTAAAGTTAAAGTAATTTGACAGAAATGTTCTATATATTTTTGAACTAATATATGGGTCATTCCATGAAGTTGGTACCTAAAGTGTGACATGGGCATTAAAATTTCAAAATGTATTTGGAGAGAAAATAACGCTTTGTTTGTTTTGTTTTCAATGTCTCCTGATGTACCAATGTGGTAAAAAGATAAAAACTTCACAATTTTTTGCAAAAACGCTGACAAACCAAAATGAATGCGTGTAACATTGACAAAATATTGTCCTCTTTTTCTTCTTGTTAAGATAAATAAATCATGATCAAAGGCAACTCAGTACTCAAGACCAAAGTGTCTATCATTTGGTGGTATCAAAATGTAAAAAAAATGTAATTTATTTTACATCATCTCTCAAAATGAGTCTGCGGGTAACAATGACCAAAAACACACGTTAAAGTTCTATAAAACAATACTCATAAAAAAAAAGCGAAAACAATTCCTAATATTGTACTTCTATTTGACTTGTACAGTTTTTGACCTGATGATTTTACCATCTAAAAATAAAAACCACTACATATCCTGGGTAAAAAGAGTTGGTAACATTGACCACATCAAATTCCTTTGGAAATCAATTCCTAATATTGTACATCTATTTGATTTGTACAGTTTTTGACCTGTTGATTATACTGTCTAATAATAATTAAAAAAAATACATATCCTGGGTAAAAAGAGTTGGTAACATTGACCACATCAAATTCTTTTGGAATCGTGATAAAATGTTCAGTAATCGGGGATAAAAAATTGTGTTAACCATCCGAAATAGCTATGGCCTTCAAATACAAATGATAACGTTGATTTTAGTCATGTATGTGACAAGCACAAGGGTCATTTGTCTAACCTTGTGCCTTGTGAGTTTTCCCAAGGACTATCATTTACCCCCACTGCTAAAGACCTCACAAGCCACTCGTTGAAATAACCTAGAGTCAAGTGACTCTTTCTCGAACAACCATCATTAAATAAGTAACGACTTTGGAAATATGATTTAATATTTCTTTTATTATTCAACATGTAACATAGTGATCAGTGTAAAAACAAAGACAAAATAAAAATGACATAACAAAAAAATAGGGTTTAATATAAATGACATTACAATAATGGTAAAATAATTGGATGGATAAAGCCTCAATACTTATTTAATTAAAATGGACAGATAAAGCATCAATACTGATTTAATTAAATTGGACAGATAAAGCATCAATACTATTCAATTAAATTGGACTGATAAAGCATCAATACTGATTTAATTAAAGTAACGACATGGGATTTGCATTTTTCAGAAAATATTTTCTTCTTCATAACCAATGCTGAAACTCAACATTGACTGACTTAATAGTATAACTAAGAAATCAAAACATCAGCAAGAGATAATTTCCCTGCATAGATTCAATCAGATTAAATGCGAAACAAAGATGACGAAAAGCTCTTTTGGTCATCATATTTTGCGAAACAAAGATGACGGAAGGCTGGTTTACATAGGGAGAAGCATTTTCAAGTTGTCAACAGAATCAAATCAATTTCGGACTGCTATTCCTATTAGAGATTCAAATAACAGTTCACTTTCCAACCAAAAATTATCTGCTGGTTTGTAGTACTTGACACACGAACAACCAACAACCTAGAAAGAAATTAATTTAAACACAAGGTTAATTCTACACTATTTTGCAATTCAATGTTAAATAGCCTACAACGTGTTCAGAACATGCAAATTAAATAAGTACAGCCATTATTGAATAAAATCTAAACAAGAAATATAACTGTGTTGGTAACAAAAATTTCTCAAGGGCAGTTGTTTGGTCATTGTTACCAACAGTCACTATCATTTTCATCAACAGTCTTGAACAGGTGTAGGTACATATAAGGATGACAACGAAGTCGTAATGGCATTATAATAGAACCATGAACTATTTCAAAAGATAAGCTTTTGTAAAAATCTAACAAATAATTAAATAAATGTGCCAGACAGAGGTTGTTAGTAATTTTGACATTCAACTGAAAGCTTAACCGTGTCAAGTTACCAACCAACGCAATCCCGATTTGTTCCCGAGATCGGCAATGACAACCATTTGTTTTGCGGACAAAAAGTTTGCATAACAGTATTCTATACTTATGTATATAAAGAAAAGGAACATTCATATTGAATAAGTATTCATATGTTGTTCGTAACTTGACACAAGCGATTCAAATGTACGTAACAAATTGACAAATTCCATTTTCCTTACCGAATTCCATATTTTCTACGGCTTTCTCCGCCATGTTGCCATTAACCAGTCGTCGATGCTGTAAATGAGTTGTGTGGTGTCGTTAAATTTTCGATCACTTTCGCCGGCGTAAAAAGAGATGGAAATCGCGCGAACGTAAAATTGACAGACAATCAACACTTTTCGCAATGACTGCAGTTTAAAACATTTGAAAAGTCTAGCCGATAAACATTTTCCCTTTTCCGAGATGAAATAAGAGTGGTTACATTTTACGACATTATTTAAGTACGTCACACGAAAGCGCTCTGTCTCATCGTGTCATTAGCGTACGTAACAAAGTTGACAGACATAGTTACGATTTTTTCTGTATTTTTGGGTGACGATATCTCAACAAATAGTCATATCGATGCTCTTGTTGTGCTGTATTTGAAAAATTGAAAGTTAAATCTTTGCAACTGCACCTCGGATAGATGATTTAAACACATAATAAAAAGTTGGGATCAAATCAAAGTTCAGGGGGGTGAAAATGTCACACTTTTGGTGCATGTCAAACTGCAGAAAATGCATTTGACACATCCTTTTTTCAAGTGAATTTTTTTTATTTCACAAAATGACATTTTAATATTATCTTTACATCAGACCCCCAAGATAATTATCAACAATTCATTTATTGAATTCTATTTCTTGAGTATTTTATCATCACATTAATTCTCGTTGGTAACAAAGTGTCAACTTCATGGAATGACCCATATAGCAAGAATGACCAGCTCTTTATCTAAATCTTATTTGCGTCTTTAAAAATTATTAACCCAATAATACGGATCACAGTTTAATACAGCAAAAACTGCTTTAATAACTGTGCTTGCTTAATGTACTAAACTGTTTATTATTGATTTTGAACTTATTCTGGAGAGTATATGAGCTTGTAAAATTTGAGATGACATGATGTGGTTTATTTACTTAATATAAGTTACAATGTACATGTACAACAAATAAACCTTGGCCTAGTTATCGACATACAATATAGATCAAACTGATTTACATGTAATTTACAGACGTTTGTCCTGTTATAATTTCTGATGATAACGAATGAATGATTGAAATGGAGTTTAACATCCTACTTTTTTCTGGCAACCAGGCTAATGAATAAAATTTTCTAGGATTTTCTTTTGATTACAGTTGTCAAAAGTTCTTTTACGTGCATGCATTGCAAACCTGTGGATGGGACCTCATTTTCCCATCTCATCCCAAAGGCTAGAACTTTTTGATTTTTGTCAGACCCTCCATCCTGCAAAGCTGACAAGGAGAAACCATGCTGCAAAATTCTGAGGAACTTTCTTGGCCATCATAGGGATCGAACCAAACCATTGAGCATGTCCCTGTCTTATGATACAAAAAGAAGGGATAAAACGATATACATTCCCTAAAATTTAGAATAAGTTAGAATTCATCATAGATAAACAAAATTTCTATGAAAATTGATGTTTTATATCTACATGCGCTAGGAAGAGTGGGAAGCTGTACTAGTTGTTAAAATAGTTTTGCTCATAGTGTGAACACTACACTCTCCTGTCGTGTATAATTTATAGCCTTATGAAATGAAATGGGATTTAACGGCTTGCTCTTAAATTCCAACAGTTAAGGGTTCTTTTAGTATAGCTTTTCATCTCATCTGAGACACTATAATATGTTGTCCATTGCACGACCCTAATCCTCCACAACTGACAATGGGAAGCCATGCTATAGCCTTCTGAATAGAAGTTGCATTCACGTTAAAGCAAGCAGTACAGATATCAGCAAAACATTGCTAACAACAGAGATAATAAGCTACACAGTATTGATAATTCTCTACAGTTGGTAGAATTCCAACTAAACCTGCCTAACAAAACTACTTCATTTGCCAGAGACTAAAAAAAAACTCAACTCTTATTCTGATCTACATGACATACCTGCAGTTAAATTTTGCACCAAGATAAGCTTTTTTTAAAAGTTCTATATCAATGTCAGAGTTATCAGTAATAGTTATTGTGTATCTTAACCAATGGTATATTAAACTTTTAAGCACTTATTACTGATTGTGTTGAATTAAAAAGCTTTAAAATCTTTGGATTTCACTAATATATCAATAAATTGATGTCAATATGACTCAGAATGTAAAATGCTTAAATCAGCTGATAAGGGAAATCAAACTAAGTATAAAGTATTGAACTTTGACCTTTTAGTTTTAATAACTTATTCATATCAACATGATGTTATGTTGTTGATTTTTCGATTCGATTTTAATTTATGGTTTGCAAGAAGTTCAAAGTCTAGAGCTGCTAGTGTAAAGTCTAAAGATTTGTAGGACTGCCGTACAGTGCAATAATCCCCCGTAATCATGCTTTATATTTATAGATTTAAGTCTCACAGTTTATGAGAAAAAATAATCTATATTAGGTCACTTAGTTTTGTGACATTTAGTTGTACAGACAGGTCACATTTTATTTGACAGAATGAATGAAATCAGGGTTAACATCCTACCTTTTATTATAGCTCTTTCCTTGGGACCAAACCCAGGACCTGCTGGTTAGCGAGTCAGCAGAGATAATCATGGTTCTTAGAGATTTGATTTGAATGCCATTACTTTTTGTCAATTCACTCAGGCTCCTAAACTTTTAATATAAAAGCAAGTTTTGTTAAGGACATGTTTGCAACATTTGACTTGTTAAACTTTGCATGCCTTAATGTAAACATTTTACATACTGTAGTACAGCCTGCCTACTAAGACACAGTTCAAGGGAATAGTAATTACTACTGTTTAGTACTGAATGATGTTTCAATGAAGCTTTTCTAGTCGTTATCAATGCCATTGGGCGAGTAGGGTGTTCGTGACTGAAATTGTGCTTACCCAAAATGAAAGGTTACGTGCCCTTGGCATGCTACAGATCGGCACAACACAGGCGGTTGTAGCGCGGACGATGAATGTTTCTCAGTCTGTCATAAGCAGGCTATGGTCCAGATACCGTGATACACAATCTGTACAGGACAGACCACGCTCAGGTCGACCAAGGGCGACAACTCAAGCCCAGGATCAATTTATCCGTACCTTGGCCTTGAGAAATCGTGTCATCACAGCAAATCAGATCAGCGCTCGTCTTCAAACAGACACTGGTGTGAGAGTGAGTGGCCAGACGATTCGGAATCGACTGCATAGGGGTCACCTTCGCGCCCGACGTCCTCGCGTGATCCCTTGTTTGAGAGATCATCGCATTCAGGCAAGACGTCGTTGGTGTAGGGATCGTCAACACTGGGATAATCGACGCTGGAGCAATGTGATGTTTTCAGATTAGTCAAGGTTCACTGTTGATTTTTTGGACAGACGTAGGAGGGTGTGGCGTCGTCGAAACGAGCGCTTCCAAGACGTTAACGTCATCAGACATGATCGATTTGGGGGTGGTTCTGTTATGGTGTGGGGGAGGCATCACTGTTGCTGGAAGAACGGCTTTACATGTTGTTGCAGGGCGTGTTACAGGCCAGTACTACCGGGACAACATCTTGGCAGTCCATGTTGTGCCGTTCGCACGACGTCATGGCCGCCGTTTCATCTTCCAGGATGACAATGCAAGATGTCACAGGGCCAGGATCGTTACAGGTTACCTCCAACAACAGAAAATCACCACATTACCTTGGCCAGCACTGAGTCCCGACCTCTCCCCCATCGAGCATGTCTGGGACATGCTTGGACAGAGGTTACGTCAATGTCAACAACGTCCTGCCAATGTCCAAGAACTTGCTGCTGCGTTGCAAAAGGAATGGGACAATCTGGACCAAAATGACCTTAGACGTCTCATTAGGAGTATGCCACGTCGGATCAATGCTTGTTTGGCAAACAGAGGAGGATTTACCAGTTACTGACTTTGTTGTGATGCTGTGGTAACTTTGCTGTTTGACCCGGGTATCATTTTACCCTTATAATGGTCAGTCTGTGCCTTACTTAGTCTAACGATCATTTGGAATAAATCGATGAATGTGAACTTCATTTCATTTTGTCATTTGTTTCTTCGTCAGTTTCATTAGGTGACTTTAATAACACTTAAAAATCAAATATCCCCTACTTTTTTTGAATAGTATATGTAAAAGATCCTTTGGCAGTTTGAATTTAATATCAGAGTAGGCCGTAGTGCCACTGCCCAGACAAAATTTCCTTCAAAGCACACTGTATGGTGTATGCCTGTCTTCATTAGCCCAGTCGGAGCAGAACAGTAATTACACGAGGGATATCATCTGTCACTGATGAGAAATTTAATATATTTTACATTGATCATAATATTCTTTAATTTTA
Organism: Patella depressa; assembly: GCA_948474765.1. Classification (NCBI taxonomy): domain Eukaryota; kingdom Metazoa; phylum Mollusca; class Gastropoda; family Patellidae; genus Patella; species Patella depressa. Next base: position 57,597,201 of record OX419719.1, read on the forward strand.
GGGGATCAGCTATTGCTAAGATTATTGGTAATAATGTGTTGGCGATGCCAGATAAGTTTGTAAAGGAAGTTAGGATGTGGGTGTTTGAAGAAATGGTCAATGAACGTAAATTAACAGAGATTATCAACAATGATCACGAAAATATCAAATATTTACCGGGCATCAAATTACCTGAAAATGTGGTAAGTAGATCACTAGTGTAAGAAAATAATATTTTGTGCCATATTTGGTCATTTCTGTTCTTTTGATAAGGACGAGAGTAACTGAGGTTGGAAAGACACTTTGTCCTTTACATCTTCTTTCTTTAAGTGTCTGGGGAGGGGGGGATTTATTGTGTAAGAGTAAGATCACATCTCTGTGACAAGGCATTGGGATCACATGTCCAACATTGTGGGTTCCTTCCTGCGACCCAAACCGTCTCAAAATGACCAAGTTTGTGTTGAGTGAATGTTAATCTCCATTTCTCTCTTAAATCTAGAAGTACTTTTGATAACTAAAGGCAGTACTAAATGGTTTTAAGTAGCCCTCTGATGCACAATAAAATCTGCAAATGCAATGAAATGTTGGCTATTAAACTTTTAATGTCCCATTGATCAAAGAATCAAAATTACTTGATATTAATCAGGATAATTTAAGGGGTGGTTATATATTAGAGGATGTAGGTGTGTAAAAGTAAAATCTCCTCTTTATGATCAAGGGAGGCTGGTGGCACGAGGGAATTTTAACTTTCAAAAACAACAATTATTGTACTAGCATATGGTTGAGAACTTGGTATGAACTTGATACATTGTACCTGCTAAAAAGTAGTTATCCAATTTCCAGGGGCCTATTTCACGAAATTTTAACTAAGATAAGATCCCAATTTTAGTAATTTGATTGAATAATATTAGATTGATTTTAGTGCTTAGCCAATCAAAATTGAAGTATCTACTAAAATTGGATTTTATCTTAAGTTAAAATTTCGTGAAACCGGGCCCAGGTCTCCTAAATTTATGAACTGAATTTTTGAAAGGTTATATTTAAACTGAGTATGTGGGTCAGTCCTTATAAGTCCAACCAAAGTTGAATAAAATGGATTTGGTTATATCTAACTGAGTCAGGGTTCCTGTTTTTGGATGTTAATTGTATGTATTTTTGCTGTCCAAGTTCAATAATAAAAGTGTCTGACTGTCTGTGATCGCTTTTTTGCTTTCATTTTCTCAAATAATTGTTCTACATATTATTATTAACCTTTATTTTTAGATGTAAGTTACACTTGTGATCAGTTGAAATATGATCTTTTTTAACACTCACAATTTTTCTGCTTAATTATTAAGATCATGTCGATCAGTCGGCTAAAACACAATTATATAATATCAACAATACATTTTTGCAAATAAAACTTATTTAAGCATGTCGGTCAAAATCTCTTGAAATACTACATGTACTGAATAACACTTAATCACAGATCACATATCACATGTAAAATATTGTAATGACAAGGTCACAAAGTACCTGTAACTTTGACTTGAAATGGTAATCAATATGATCCAGTCTTGTTTTCACATTCAAGTCACAGAGAAATTTCATCAGGATTTTTCAGCATTGTTCCTCTTATTCATGTATAGTCGTTCAGATTGGACAAAAAACAAGGTCCTGTGTACCGATAGAAGGGCCTTAATACATGTAGTTGGAACTCGAAAGTAGAGTAGGTCGGTATCACATCATTTGGGACTCAGTTGACGACGTTGGACTTCAGTGGCGTCATTTGGGACTCAACACAAATGACATTTGGGACTCAATATAAATGATATTTAGGACCACAAACCACAAACGTCGATCCGTTATGGGGCCGACTGATTTATCGGAATCCTAGTTGTTTCAACACCGGGCTGGTTCGAAACCTGCTACACGAGTTTTTTTCGAGACCATCTATTTGGGTCAAGTTAATTATAATATATATGAAAGATGTTTCCATCATAATGTTTTCTGTTCTTATCCATTATGCAGATGGTCTGACCATACTCTAACACACCTGGTATTTAAATATAAATGTTATCAAAGCATTTATTTTCTTGGTTATAATTATTTACTCGACTTAAAGGGACCATCCCAATTTTAAAAGAATCTAGGAAATAAAAGTCTGAGTATGTGTGAAATTTCAGGGCCAAAATATGGACGAATAGTGTAATTAACTAATATTGAGTCATTTGCATGTGAATGTCAAACCCGCTTATCTGGACAAGTAACCTTTTTAAGATTTCGGATCAATCTTTTCGTTGTGTGAACTGATAGTGTTTTACTGTTACTTTAAGGTCTATACAGTAAATAACCCACATTATTTTTATCCAGACACCGAATAATACTGATTGCGACACCGCCTTCAGTAATGATGATGAAGGCTAACCGGAACTGTCATCCGCTTAGTTCTCAGTTCATAGTGGATCAACTTGGCTGAAATTTTCAGCAAATTGCCTTTACATTATGCAGTTTTTAACTATGATAGTGAGAACTGCCAAATCATTATCTAATCTTCTATAAAGTATCTTTAATACTTTCTTTTGGATTAAAACAAAGCGGTTTACAGTCATTGTATTCTGTGACTTGGTGAGGTGGATAAATTTAGCCTTGTTAAAGCTCCTTATCATTATTTCAGGTATTTAGAGAGATTTTGAATGTAACCTATAAGGTTGTGAAATCTGAAGCCCAAAAATAGTTTAATTCCTTTCCATACCGGTATTTACAAGGATATGATGAACTGAAAATTGGTTATGCTTTTCCATCAGTGCCACCTGTTAATACATGTAGTATTAGTGTAGAGTAAAATCTCTAGATAGATTTCTTTTTAATCCAATGACTCCCCAAACTGGGATATTATATACTGTTGAAATTTTGGTGTCTCATTATTAATTAAATGTAAAATAATCAATTTGAGTAGATTTGAGATTGAACAAATCAGATATTGTCTGATAAATGCAATGAGGATCCGTGGCTAAATGTGTGATTAGTCTTTTTATTGCACAGTTGCTTTGATGATATTTCTAAACTCTTGTCGAATTGTGTTAGTAACTGTTCATGTATATTGTTTCTATTAAACAGTTGAGGGATTAATAGACTATTAACCTGTCATTGAGATGTTTTAGTATTTTTGAAGGTTGTGACATGAACTTCATGCCTGTTTAATGTCAGTGTCATATAAGTTATGACATGTCATGTAATAATTAGAGGAATAACAATATGAGAAAGAGTTAAACTACATAACATGAAGCTAAAGGCTATGTCATTAGTACATATCCAATAAGTAAGCCTTACCCTACAGCTATCAATGACATTTATGTGGTAAAGATAGGGTATATACACTAAGTAATAAAACATATAATCTTTGTCACTATAGCTACATGTATCATATTAATACTATTAAAGATGGATGCTTTATGTAAGATTTAGGTAATGAAATGAAATGGATGCTTAGTTTAATGTCCTACTGTTAAGCTCCGGCAAGGCTAATGATTATAGGGGTGGGTGGGGTGGATGGCCGAATGATTAGCATGTGCGTGCTGAATCATAAAGCCTGTCATTCAGTCAACTGGTGTGGTTTCGAATCTCCGGTTGTACATGACAAGAAGTAGGGTCATCTGTCCAACCCTGTTGGTTCTCTCCCGGTCCTCCTGTTTCCTCCCACTGCTAAAGTCCCCTACGCACAAGCGAATTATTGAAATAAAATTATACCATATGTTTGTCCCCAAATGACCTAGTTGGTGTTGATTGTATCCACTGAGCCATCATGGCTCCCATTTAAACAAAGAGCTGGACATTCTTGCTACGATAGTTCAAAAATAGATAATGTATGAATATATTGAAGTTAATCTATTCTGTTTAATTTAGCTCTTCTTACGTGCATCTTGACCTTGTTTGTGTTGAGTGGACGTTCAACCCCATTTCTCTCTCTCTACTTGCATCTGAAAGATAAAATCAAAATTGGTTAGAAATCCTTTGGACTGTTCAAATGCACATGCAAAGAAGCATGTTTTTAATAAAATTTTGTCATCTTCACATGCCAGATTTGAATTTATTGTATTGAATTCACCTGCTATTGCATGATTCCGAAAATACATGTATCCTTTAATCATATCCTACCAATAATACTAATGAACATATTTATTACCCTAATGTTTCTACTATTATTTTATTATAGGTGGCAGTACCAGATGTTGCAGACGCAGGACAAGATGCCGATATTTTTATCTTTGTCCTACCACATCAGTTTGTACGAAAAGTAGGAAAAGCTTTAGAAGGAAAAGTTAAGAAAGGTGCTGTAGCAGTTACATTAATTAAAGTAAGTGGTAATATATATAGTGTCATTTAGTTAGCTGATTGCAGGACATACACGTGTAGTCATGTTTGGGGGGTTGGATAGCTGAATGAATAGCATGTGGTGTTGTATCAAGAAATCTGTCCTTGAGTCAACAAGCATGGTTATGAATCCCCGGTTGTAGGTGACAAGGAGTAGGATCGCCTGTCCAACCTCATGGGATTTCTCAGGGTCCTCCAGTTTCTTCCCACTGCTAAAGACCCCTACGTGCAAGCGAATTATTGAAATAAAATTAAACCATATGTTAGTCCCAAAATGACTTACTTTGAACCCTATTTCTCTCTCTCTCGGTAACTGTAGTCATGTTTGAAAATGAGTTTTTGAAAAATATGCTAGTTTTACAGATAGGTCTAGGGGCATTTTTATCAGTTTTTTATACGCCCACATTGAAATGTGGTCGTATATTGTCGTCGCCCCCGTCCGTCCGTCCGGCGTCCACAATTGCTTGTGGACGCTCTACAGGCTAAAGTTAATATCCGATTGACTTTAAATTTATACACAGTGTTCAAGGTCATGAGACGAAGAAGCCTATTGTTTTTCAGCGATTTCCGATAATAACTACCAGAGTTATGGCCCTTGATCACTTCAAAAAATCTTGTGGACGCTCTAGAGGCCAAAATTAATATCCGATTGACTTTAAATTTATACACAGCGTTTAAGGTCATGAGACAAAGAAGCCTATTGTTTTTCAGCGATTTCCAATAATAACTACCGGAGTTATGGCCCTTGATCACTTCAAAAAATCTTGTGGACGCTCTAGAGGCCAAAGTTAATATCCGATTGACTTCAAATTTATACACAGTGTTTAAGGTCATAAGACAAAGACGCCTATTGATTTTCAGCGATTTCCGATAATTAGTGCCAGAGTTATGGCCCTTGATCACTTCAAAAAATCTTGTGGAGGCTCTAGAGGCCAAAGTTAATATCCGATTGACTTTAGATTTAAGGTGTTGAAACGAACAAGTATTTTGATTTTCAATGAATTTAGATAACTGAACAGCTAAATCCATGATATTAAATGTTTCATGTATATACTAATTGTTAGCGTGGGGTAAAACGTTATAAAAAGCAATCAAATTCTAATGATTTTCTGATAATTACATAATGAGTTGTTACTCTTAATCAGTTCTTAGTGTATTACAAATGTTTCATTACCGAAAAAAGTAAAAATATGCGACAACCCTTGTTGACTGCCCGGACGACTTAGCTGCTGTGGGCGTATGTTTCGTTGCCTGGCAACCTATCTTTAACGCATGCGATCATGAACGGCATATATGGTCAACTTAGAACACATATTCAAGACTACAGTCATTGATTATGTTACATCTTCACCTGGGTTTAGTATTATGATTATGGTTCCATTTTACTATAGCTGAGAGATGAATTTCAGTGGAACCAGCTAAGATTAATCATACCCTATTTACATATTAGGAAAATGGATTAAAATGGAGCTTTTTGTAATCTATTAAATTGTTTTTTTATTACAGGGGTTTGATGTAAAAGAAGGTGGAGGTATATTGTTAATATCAGATGTTATTCGAGAGCTACTCAATATACCCTGTGCTGTATTAATGGGAGCTAATATTGCTAATGAAGTCGCTAAAGAGAATTATTGTGAAGCCACAGTAGGTAAGTACAGCATGGCATTATCGACGTGCCACCTATTGAGAATTGTAAGTATATAGAAGAATTTAATGTAATCTGGGAAGGAAACAACTGAATTGATGAAACAGATCAAAATGGGCCAAATATCTAAATCTTACATAATGCATCTTTGAACAATGTAAATGTTTTTGATTCTATTTGTATTTTCTATATTTATCAGGTTGTAAAGACAAAGACATGGGTCCATTATTAAAAGATATGTTTCAAGCTGATTATTTTAGAATTGTTGTAGTAGAAGATGAAACAACAGTTGAAGTTTGTGGAGCTTTAAAAGTAAGTTTACAGCTATAAAAGTATGAGATGTAATTTTTCTTGTCCCATTAGTGCAATATTTTCCCAAAAGCTTGTATGTTATTAATGAGCTAAATATGAAATGAGTGAGACCACTATAGCTACTTTGTTGCTTTTCACAGATTCAGTCATACTTGCTTGTTGACATTGGCTGGCTGTGAAGTTGGCCGGTTCAAAAATTTGTCTGTCAATTTATCCGACATAAAATTAGAAGTAAACTTAACGCGTCAAAAATTGACTGTCTATGAATATTCTCAGGGTAAAGTACCAGTGTCAGAACCCACTCCCTTGTCATTTACAAGCGTGAAACAAAATCACATCACTTGATTGAATGACAGACTTGTTGATCAGAAGCACTCACGATAGACCGTTCAGCTACCCAATTCCCCCAAATTTAACAAGTGAGTTATGCTTATGTTTTACAGAATATTGTAGCTGTTGGAGCAGGTTTTGCTGATGGTTTAGGTTATGGTGATAATACAAAGGCTGCTGTAATCAGATTAGGTTTAATGGAGATGATTAAATTCTGTGAAGTTTTTTATCCAGGTACGTTGTAAGAAATATATCCCCTGGATTGGTGTTTCGAAATTCCATATTTAAAGTAAATCATGTGTGTTTTGAGGCCAAACTCCATGACAATTTCACTTCTGGAAAATGATTTTGAGTAGTGTTTGCTGTCCATAATTATTGTTTATATTTTTGTATCATTAGTACTGTGAAATATTGGACCACTGATCAGCTAGTTGATCAGATATATTTATTTATTTCCAGGTTCAAATGAATCAACATTTTTAGAGAGTTGTGGTGTAGCTGATTTAGTTACAACTTGTTATGGAGGTAGAAATCGTAAAGTAGCAGAAGCTTTCGCTAAAACAGGCAAGGTATGTAATCAGATTTAATGTTTCTACTAGTATTATTAAAACAAAACCAGACCCTGCAATTGAACTTATACGATTTTTTCGGGAGCACTGTCTTGTATGATAAGACAAAATATATACTATCTAAATGTTTGCATCCTTCAGATTCCAATTTTGATGAATTTCAAAATGTAGCAAATTAAACCATACAAAAAAATGCTGTATCACCTGTTATTAATTTTAATAATCAAGAATACAAACAGCCTCATTGTAATTGATTTAGGGGCATTAATATTTTACATGATTGTGGAAGGGAGGTAACTCTATTAAAAATTTTAGGATGAAATTGAATGGGGAAAGATAGAGATGGGGTTTTTAAGGTCCAAAAAATTTAGGGCATTTCGAAACTGATATATGGTTCAGTTTTATTTCAATGATTCTCTTGCACGTCTTTTGTCATGTACAAGTGAGGAATCAAAACAATGCCACTTGACTCAATGGCAGACTTCATGACCACCCAACTGCCCAAAGTTGGAGGAGTCAGAGATAAAATAACTCATATCTTGTGTAAATGATTTTGTTATTAATTTATATAGAGTATAGAAGAACTAGAAAAGGAAATGTTAAATGGTCAAAAGTTACAGGGACCACCAACAGCATTTGAAGTTAATTATATGTTAAATATGAAAAAAATGGAAGACAGGTAGGATTTGTTTCTTTATAAATGTTATCAAGGGAGAGAGAGAGAGTTAGTTTAAAATTCACTTGAAACATACTAGGTCAGTTCGAGACTAACATTTCAATTATTTGCTTGCTCATAGGTTTTTTTTAGCACTTGTAGGAAACTGGATTCCCCAGAGAAAAACTCAGGTGGTTAGACAAGCGACCTTTCTCCTTGAGTTCATCCCTTGTCACTTACACACAGGGAATCAAAACCAAGCTGTTTGATTCAATGACATACTTTACGATCTAAAACACATACTCTACATCATTACATCATTAGAACAGCCTACGTGTTGAGTGTTTAACATAATGACAATTATGTATTCAAAATATGCATCCCAAAACTACAAATATGCATGGTTTTGTGGTTTAATATTGTTTACAACTTCAATGGCATTGTTTTGTTGGATATCTTCGTCTTAGTACCTACATTTTTGGGGGCTATATTTAATCATTTTGTTTTCTTTTTTTTTTTTGTAGATTTCCACTATTTACAGCAATACATAGAATCTGTAAAAATGAACTACCTGTATCTCAATTTATGGACTGTTTAAAGAATCACCCAGAACATATGTAAAGATATTATACCATAGAATATCAATATAAACTCTTTATATATATATATCATCATATAAATCTGATACCTACAACCATATTCATTAAAAAAAAAACAAAGTTACTTAAGTTATTATAAAGATACTGGTGTTTTATTGGCAAAGAGTTAAACACTTTGGATGTTTCAGCTCTTCTCTGCTTAATACATGTTATAGATAGAATGATTACTTGTCCTATCCTACCAATATTATGATTCTATTATCAGTTCTTCACTAATTAAGACAGTCTGCTTAAATTACGTTATAAATTGATATTATAATTCTAATGATACAATATTGCATGTCTATTTTGACAAATGGTTTAGTTATAGTTGTGGAGTTAGGGTAAAGGGTTTTTGAATGGGAATATTCATGGTTCAAATCTCAATATTTCTGAGATAATGACATGATGTTTTCAATTTTGTTCATTTGCTATTGAAAATCTATTTAGCATGAATAATTATTTTAATTTGATCACAAATATCACTTTTTATGAACCAAGTAGACATGCAATTTTCAGTTGTGATCATTTAGGTGTAAACTATATTTTATAAAGATATTACCACATTTCATTTACAAAAAGTATTACTGAGTTAGTAACTTTCCATTTCATTAAAATGGTTAATTTGTAAACTATACATACTTCATTATAAAATAAATGAATTTGAGTGCAAAACTAATGAATTTGAGCTGCGTGAAATTAATGTGTTTAAGTTTTTGTTATTGAACATTACAGGTCATCAAAACTTTAACATCTTTTCATGCTGGAGCTTTTTTGGTATGGTTCAATTTCTTTGACAGCCATTAACATATATTCTAAAATAATTGTTTTTACACCATGTGCAGTGACTTGCTTGCTTGCATCCATGTATAATCTTTATCTTGATTGTATGCTTTAAATCTAATTGATGTAAATTTGAACTAATTTTTCAAGCACTCCGATGTTTCATAATAATGTGCTGTTTTGTTTCGTTCTTTTAAGGAATTAAATGTTTTGGTTTTTTAAATTTTTTCAAAAAGAATAATTTTAATAATTGTTTATTTTCTTGAAAGTTGTTTTATTAACTAATGATATTGAAAGGAGGTTAAATACAGGTACTTAAGATAAAAGAAAGGGTGTTGTCTGCAATATTAAACTTACATTATGCAAGGGCTAAATCTGCCTATTGCAGGTCTTTCCTTAGGCCTGAACTGTTTTCTAAATTATTAATTAGACATTAATTAACTGATCTAGACTATAATCAACTCTGATGGCATCAGATTTCTGTTAAATAGGTTAGAACGGTACAGCCATACTTTGATTTGGAGGAGCGAGACTTAACTCCGAACAACCAGTGTGATGGTTGAAATTATTGCACAGGTCTTTTCAAACCTTCAAGAGCTAATATCTTCGCTCACAAAAAAGTAATTTTAATGACAATTTCAAATTATTAATTTTACAATGTATATTTTCTTACTATAATATCTTAATACAAAAATGATTTTGATATAAAATTCACTAGGACTTTTTTTGGAGGCATTAATTCTAAATAATATAGCAATTCACAGACAACACGCTATCTATATTTCCGCAAAATGAAGTAAACGCTTCATTGCTTTGCTTGCTCAATACACACTGTACATTCTATTAATGTTACAATCTTTGCTATTGGTTGTTAAATTTGATAGGGAAAAAAGGTTGAAATGTTTCTGTACGATATGCCTGGGTTTATTATTTAGTCTACTGTGGATTATTCAAAACCAATAGACATAATGCATAATAAAGGTATGTTGAAACATGTATATGACACAGAAACTTTTCAGTCCAAGTTTTAAAAAGATTTGTTATGTTTTTCTTTGTAATAATTGTGTTAATTAATATGGTTGTATTAATTGTTTTAATTGTCATTTAATGTTTTACTTTAAATCTTCAACAATTCAGAGCATCTTGATGTTCTTCATGACCTGTTTATTTACTAATAAATGTTTAATTGTCATGAAATGAATCCTTTTAAAGTTTGTTGATAAAACCATAATAATTATTGTATACATGCAAACCTTTCATATTTATTTACTTTTATCCTAAATAAAAAAATATATAGTCCCAAATAATAAGAACTTAGTCAATTTGTTATCCTTAAAGAAATTAATGCCAAAGCCAAATATTATTTAAATCACTAATAATCACCATGTGAGTGTTTAATATAGGCCTCTTGTGTTGAAAATTTTAATCATCTGACATATTTTCATGTTAATGTATTTTTCTTGCTACATTTTGGCTAAAAAAAGATTAATCACTATTTTATAAACTTTTTATACGCCCACATTGAAATGTGGTCGTATATTGCCGTCGCCCCGTCCATCTGTCTGTCCGTCGGTCCGGCGTCCACAATTACTTGTGGACGCTCTAGAGGCCAAAGTTAATATCCGATTGACTTTAAATTTATACACAGTGTTTAAGGTCATGAGACGAAGAAGCCTATTGTTTTTCAGCGATTTCCGATAATAACTACCAGAGTTATGACCCTTGATCACTTCAAAAAATCTTGTGGACGCTCTAGAGGCCAAAGTTATTATCCGATTGACTTTAATTTTATACACAGTGTTTAAGGTCATGAGAAAAAATCCTGTGGAAGCTCTAGAGGCCAAAGTTAATGTCCGATCGACTTAAAATTTACACACAGTCAGTGTTTAAGGTCATGAGATGAAGAAGCCTATTGATTTTATGAGATTTCAAATAATTACTGCCAGAGTTATCTCCCTTGATAACTTCAAAAAATCTTGTGGCATTATAGAGGCCAAACCTCAGATTGATACACAGCGTTTAAGGTTTTGAAACGAACAAGTATTTTGATTTTCAATGAATTTGGATAACTGAACAGCTAAATCCATGATATTAAATGTTTCATGTATATACTAATTGTTAGGGTGGGGTAAAACTTTATTCTCATAATTACGCGAGTTGTTACTCTAAATCAGATTTTAGTGTATTACAAATGTTTCATTACCAAAAAAAGTAAAAATATGCGACAACCCTTGTTGACTGCCCGTACGATTTAGCTGCTGTGGGTGTATGCTTCGTTGCCTGGCAACCTATCTTTTTTTCTTTTTTTACATGGACGACCATTCAAATTAAGGTTTATTACTAGAGAGAACTCTCGCATTTAGGTCAAAATATCTTGTTACAGACATACAAATACATTTTCTGTTGAATACTAATTGGCATTGGAATCCGATTACCAATGAAATTGACTGACTAGGAGTTATTTATACCTGAATCTATTGGAATAAAAAGAAGAATTTAAGCCCAGAATAATTTTCATTAACATGTTAAGTTGGCAAAAATTTTAAGTGAGAGGTCTTGTGAGGATGGTATTAATATAACAAATTTGGAATATAGGCTGATACATATTTGGCTTGTTTCATTTCAGCTTGACAGAATTTTAATGCACTTTATACCACGAAGAGGGGTGAAGTAGCTATATGGTTGCATAACTTGTTAGCGTTCATGAATTTGTTAATGTTTCAATCCAACATTTCTGTTGTTTAATATGTACATCATAACAGTTACGTTAATTTGTAGTTAGTATAGTTGGTTAACCAGATTTAGTCTTGTGTTTGATAGAGTAGAGGGAGAAATAGGATTTATTATTATTTCAATAATCTGCTGGTACGCATGGATCTTTGTATGTGTCGGGATATACGATTACCCAGAGAAAACCAACAAAATCAGGCAGGTGCGGCTTGCACTCCTTTTTTCATACAGACCTGGGGTAGAAGCCATGACTTGTATATAGATACCAGGCCTTAGGGTCTAAAGCGCATGTTTTAGACCACACGGCCACTCGAACAGTAGAATGAATTTATAAGTCCTTAGAGTTTATGCAAATTTTTATGATATACTGTAAATGAACCTGTATGATTTATCTTTAGTTTTATTATTAGTCAATCTTATGACTACCTCAATAATGTACACTGTACAGCAAGTCTTTTTCATGTTGTGAGTGTACAATCCATTTGTCCAGTAGAGTTTATTAACTCTTCTTAGGATGCTGCTGTTCAGCTGTGGGAAATTTATCTTGTAGTCAACTGTTGTCAAATTTTAAGGGATTTTTGTTTTCATCTATAAGATCTACATTTAAAGGATACTAAATTACAATATATAACAATAACAATTCAAATATTGTAAGTTTTACAATAAACTAAGAGATTTAATTGTTTGACTATAAATTGCCCTCGAAATACCGTACAAACAAATATCATACTAATAATGATGTGTACCGGTATATAATTTTATTCTATATTACTCTTTTTATACGCCCACATTGAAATGTGGTCGTATATTGTCGTCGCCCCCGTCCGTCCGTCCGTCCGTCCGTCCGTCCGTCCGTCCGTCCGTCGGTCCGTCGGTCCGGCGTCCACAATTGCTTGTGGACGCTCTACAGGCTAAAGTTAATATCCGATTTACTTTCAATTTATACACAGCGTTTAAGGTCATAAGACAATGACGCCTATTGATTTTCGGCGATTTCCGATAATTAGTGCCAGAGTTATGACCCTTGATCTCTTTAAAAAATCTTGTGGACGCTCTAAAGGTCAAAGTTAATATCCGATTGACTTTAAATTTATACACAGTGTTTAAGGTCATAAGACAAAGAAGCCTATTGATTTTCAGCGATTTCCCATAATTAGTGCCAGAGTTATGGCCCTTGATCACTTCAAAAAATCTTGTGGACGCTCTATAGGCCAAAGTTAATATCCGATTGACTTTAAATTTATACACAGTGTTTAAGGTCATAAGACGAAAAAGCCTATTGATTTTCAGCGATTTCCCATAATTAGTGCCAGAGTTATGGCCCTTGATCACTTCAAAAAATCTTGTGGACGCTCTAGAGGCCAAAGTTAATATCCGATTGACTTTAAATTTATACACAGTGTTTAAGGTCATAAGACGAAGACGCCTATTGATTTTCAGCGATTTCCGATAATTAGTGCCAGAGTTATGGCCCTTGATCACCTCAAAAAATCATGTGGACGCTCTAAAGGTCAAAGTTAATATCCGATTGACTTTAAATTTATACACAGTGTTTAAGGTCATAAGACGAAGAAGCCTATTGATTTTCAGCGATTTCCGATAATTAATGCCAGAGTTATGGCCCTTGATCACCTCAAAAAATCTTGTGGACGCTCTAGAGGCCAAAGTTAATATCCGATTGACTTTAGATTTATACACAGTGTTTAAGGTCATGAGACGAAGAAGCCTATTGATTTTCAGCGATTTCAAATAATTACTGCCAGAGTTATCTCCCTTGATAACTACAAAAATTCTTGTGACGCTATAGAGGCCAAAGTTACCATCCGATTGACTTCAGATTGATACATAGAGTTTAAGGTGTTGAAACGAACAAGTATTTTGATTTTCAATGAATTTAGATAACTGAACAGCTAAATCCATGATATTAAATGTTTCATGTATATACTAATTGTTAGCGTGGGGTAAAACTTTATAAAAAGCAATCAAATTCTAATGATTTTCTGATAATTACATAATGAGTTGTTACTCTTAATCAGTTTTTAGTGTATTACAAATGTTTCATTACCGAAAAAAGTAAAAATATGCGACAACCCTTGTTGACTGCCCGGATGATTTAGCTGCTGTGGGCGTATGTTTCGTTGCCTGGCAACCTATCTTTATGTTTTATAATTGATGAGTATTTGGTTGTTGACTAGTTTATAAAATAAAAAGCTTTAATTTACTGGTCCAATCTGGTTGTTTTCTTGTTTCATCCAGATACAATGAGACACAATGAAAATGCATTAAAGTGCAGGTGCGACACAATAACACAGAAATGTGATTTTTCACATGATGATAGACTGGGCATTTACCAATGCAGGAAAATCCACAAAATCTCACATAGACCATAACAGCATTTGTGTGAAACCAGGGCACAAGTGGTAAAATTCAAGCCATTAAGGTCTTTATCCACCTCTAGCAGCCATGCAAGGTTGCTGCATGGAGAGGATACTTTGACACTCTGTTGCAATTTGGTCATTTGAGCACTGCAAAGTGTTTTTATATCAAAAGGTCCAAAGGCACGTTCAGTTTGGCACTCGAGTAATATCAAATTGAAAGGTGCATATCAATGGGAGGTCTCAAAGTATTGTCCTTGTAGTTCAGAGCATTCATTATGACTCTACACTTTGTGTAGCTCTCTCCTATGATGGTAGCTAATGCCTCCCCAAACCATTTAACTTTTTTCACCCCAACCATCAGCATGCACAATGTCATAAAATACTGATTGCCAGACTTGCATTGATAGGTAATTAATGGAAATTGTTGAACAATGCAAAGTACAATTAGATTGGTGCTGACTTTTTGTGGCTAGAGGCTTCACAAGACATTATGGATGAAAGACTGTTTTTTACTGACAGAGTATGACCACATTTCAATGTGGGTGTATAAAACAACCATGAAGATACTTTATAGTAATATCATTTATTTACATGTAAAATGTTGAAAGATCCTAAAATGATATAACAATATACTGGTTGGTATACACAAGTAATCTACGGTACAACCCTTATACCAACACATTATATACTTTTAGTCTTTACAAAAAACAAAATATAACTCAAGGGGGAGCGAATCAGTCTTTGAAAAATCAAAACATTTGTCTCTTTATCAATAGTTTGTACTTGGTACTAAGCAAATTATGTTTTGGGGTGGGGGGGGGGGTATTGACCTAATCAAGTTTGTTCCAGGCATGAAAATCTATTTTCAGCGACAAATTTTTTCAGTTTTGGCCAAGGAACACGATTCAAATACAACTGACATGAATGTTTGTTCCTTTTGATATCACATCACAAATCCAAGATGGCGATGATGATGTCATGGTCATTTCCTGGTCCATATTGTACTCCAAAATTTTCTATGTTTCAGATATTGACAGTAATATCTTTCTTTTTTTATCTGCAACCTGTAACACACTCCATATGTCCTCAAGGATTATTTCTATATGATTTTTATGCAAGTCGCAGAATACATCCTGAATTCTTTAAACACAATCAAAAACTTAAAATATATTTCACAATATCCATTTCAGATTAACTTTTACAAACATTAACAAGTATGAACTTAATTTATTAAATATTAAGTCGTGTTACCTCTGAACTGTATCAATAACGATTAATATATATATATAGGTTAATCATTGCCTAATAATACTTTCAAATTTATTACACAACTTAGTTCCCTTGCTGATATTGCACACTAACCTGAAATCAAACCCCTGAATTGCATAGATAACGTGCCTTATGATTTATATAGCATGTGTTAACTACTCAGTCACTAGATATTCTTTGATTGCATATGCTATGATAGATGCTATGATAGCAATCTATAGTTTACTAAAATCATTTGGCTATCATTGCAACATGCTTAAGGGCGAATCTTGCGTTTTGATTCCTCAATTAGACACTGTTTAGTGATTTCTTTTAAAATCATAAAATGGCGATAAACACTTCCTATTTTGCATTTCGAGGGGTGTTATTGTCCAATAGACATGTTCTGAGATTTTACATTAAAACCGGCAACGCTATGCGTCTTGGGTCCTAATGATCTCAGGACATGACTATTGGACAATAACACCCCTCTAAATGCGAAACAGGAATTGTTTATCTCCTAAATATTATTGTTAATTCAAATATTTAGTAGTAAATATAGGCCTATTTTCCAATCTTGCAGCTATGACATCACTACGCCATCTGAATGGATATATTCAAATTAACAAAGATTTCCAAACCAATTTCCATATCTTACGAAAATATATCAAATGACAGAAAAACAAAGTAACCAAACAAAAATATAACAAAATTGAAAAGGAAGCTAACATAACATAATATCACCTAAAACCTTAGTCAGAATAGTAATTCTGAGTCAATGAAAATATTTCATATGCCTAAGCTGTAATTTTTTTTCAACCATATAACCTTTCCACTGATCTTCAGTTCAATTTATCATGAGATAACTGAACATAAATCCATTCAGAAACTTTGCTCTGTGAACACTTTTTTGAAATGAACAAATAAAATAAAAACCAAGTACGAATAATCCAAACCAATAGACAAAATTCGAAGTCCAGTGAGAGAGAAATGGGGTTTATTATCCACTCGACACAATCTAGGTCATCTCGGGACAAACATATTGGTTCTATATTGCCTTTTCAAAAACTCACTTGCGCATAGGGGTCTTTAGCAGTGAAATGAAACCAGGCGACCTAGAGAAAATCAACGAGGTCGGACAGACACCCCTACACCGGTTAATCGAAACCACGCCAGTTGACTTAATGAAAGACCTTATGATGCAATGCTTACACTCTACTCCTCCTTGAGCAGAGAAACTAAATGTTGAAACTAAAGAGACTAGTTAAATAATCCTGACCAAATAAACAACAGATGAATAACATAATTTAAAACAATTCTCGTGTTCATATTCCTTACAACAAAATGTATTATACTAAATTACAATCAATAACATTAAACATAACATTTCTAAGCAATGAAAGGGGAAAAAGTTTGTTAGTGGATATTGCTCTGTCATAGAAAACCTAGAGGAGTAGAACTACATTGAAATCCGCAATTAAAACCAAATTAGGGACTGGTATAAATTGGTCTAAATAGTTGAGCCGCCTTTTTACTGAGTTAAAATCTCAGGAAACAGACTTCATATATTCTTTAAAACTATGGTCATGGGGTTTGTAATACTGAGATGGTCCTTGAGGAGGATTTAGAAAGATTTGATGACAAGAGCAATAACTCTTGTATTTAGAAAGATTTGATGACAAGAGCAATAACTCAACAATATACTCCAGCATATACAATATTAACTTATTTAAAGAACAAATCTCTTTGATTTATGTTGGTTTATATAGTTAGTGACTAATACATGTAATTCTTTCTAAATATTGAAAGTCTGTAGATTAAGGAAAAGCTGAGATATTTATAATAGACTGGCTGGTCACAATCTAGCCATCTTCCCTCATCGCCAACTGATAAGATCTCTAAACTTTTTGTTGTTTTTTTCCTTAAATTCTTTACATGAACAAATTTAGAAAGGACACATAAATAAATTTGAAACATGAAATTTTTATTGATAAGTTTATGCAAATTATTATTAAGTCCCTAAATAAACCACATGCCAGGTGCCATCCCAGATATATTTTGTGAATAAAACTGGTCAGTTGGAATCTCAGGCAGATTTATGGGTTTTATGAAGATCTGTTATACTTATTTGAACAGTTAATACTGACTTGGTTTAATTCTGACAACTGGTTTGAATTTGGACTTGCTTCAAACATGCTGCTGGTGTGATGTCTTTTCAAAAGCTTGCTAACATCAAAATATCTGTGCGAACATTTACAAACAGCTGAATATTTTGAGCTGGAAATGGTTATTTCTTTTGATTTTAATGTTTTATTCATATAAATTAAAGAGATTTTCTTAAAATAATAGAATCACAGACAATATAATGGTATCTTTTAATATTAACAATGTAATATATAACAACTACATACAATAATCTGGTCCAGTAGTACAACTACAAAAATAGGCATTATAGAAGATTGTGATCATTGGGATTTTCCCAAATTTTGTTTCCATAATTTTAACAGTTTATTAATTAAATATCAAAGAATTTGATAAAGAGCTGGAATTTCAAAGTTATGGATGTTTGAAGTTTTGATAAGAAAATAGTGTAAATAGTAAATATTATGACTGAATCTAACAATAGAATTTTTCAATGTCCATCAGAAAGTTTTCTAATTATGCAGTATTAAGTTAATACTATTAACCATAAAAATAACAAGTCTGTTGAACAATAGCTATGAGCACAATCCTTAATACATGTGCCAACAAAATATTGAAAAATAAGTAATCAATTTCAAAATTGCTAATAATGACCACAACATACAATCAATTCCTTCTTCTAAGAGTAAGATTCATCTTAAAAATAATTTCAAAGGGAGACAAGAGGTAAAATATGGTGTGTTTCCTACAGAAACATTGAGGTGTTTATAATTAGCTATTATGAAATATGAATGATCACTGTTATTTTTTACACACTTCAACCCAACCATCAAATAAATATAATACTAAAGTTATGTGTAAAATAAGACATAAATCTTTATCTTTATCTATAAAGAGCCTGTGTCATGGGTGCTGGTTTTCATTATAATGTCTGCAAGCTGATGTTAAGGGCAGGCAGATGATGTTATGAAACACAATCTTCCATTGGCTGAATGACCTGGCGACTAGTACTTTATTGGTCCAGCACAGATTTAACACTCAGTCTGCAGTGTTTAGCATAGCTATATTTACAGTCCATATCTTTAGCACAGCTTTATTTACCGTCCATAACTTTAATCCATAATTAACTGCTGGAGATCTGCAGAGATCACATTGATTTTGACAGAATTCATAATCTTTATACTTTGAAATTGATAAAAACTTACTGATCCACTTGTAAAAGAAAATCTGACTGAAAAATATCTTTAGAATTATGCCAATATATATAGTTATTTGCTCTGCACCTTATATCAAAATGGATTATGCCTACTTTCCTGAAGAATGATGAATCTCTTTGAAATTGTAATCTATACACAGATTGTATCAATTAATTTCATGGCTTAATATTGAATAAGTGCAAGTATAATTCATGCTTTAAATCAGATTATATGCTTATTAATTTCCTTTAGCTATAACACACACAAATATATATCCTAGTAATTAAAAAATAAAAAGTCATCTTTATTTCACCATCTAATATCTCCTCCCTGGTTTCGTAATGGTGAAAAGGGACTGGGGGAATCGGCACATGATTTATGTCAAGATATTAAAATATACTGTAAAAGTCTTTCAAATCACCCTTGCCTGGTTCCTGGGATATAATTAGAACACATTTCTATGATATAGTCCACTGCCTGTCAGCTGGTATTAGGCGTTGATGTGTCCATATCAGAGTCGGAACTATCATCCATGTCATCTGAAAAATTGTTTTTCTCAGCTAACTTGCTTTTTATTGTTCGTAATTTCTTCAACAACGATTCATAATCAAATGTTCCCCTTTTTTCACCAAATGGATCCTGAAAAATTAAACCAATAATTAGCCACAATAAAATATTTGATGATTTTGAAACACGTAAACTGATGATGTAACAGAGTTACCAGTATTCAATATTCTCTCTTGGCACAAGTAATCTCCCAGTTCAAGGCACCCTAGTTTATTGATGTTTACGACTTCTAATCATCAATTCAAGAACAGTTTTCCCAGTGATTCAAAACCAATATCAGCACTCAATCAGAGGTGTACATTATATAAATAAATTTGAACAACTGTGAGGTTTCATATAGCCGAAACACATGCATCCAGAGGAGATAATTCATCAACAGAGCAATGTATGGTCACAGACCACCATTGATTTTCCCAGAACAATTTTAATGTTAATTCTCGATAATTCTTGCTGTGTTGAATGGCCTTCATCACAGACTGAGAAATATGTAGCAATATCTGGCCCAAAAGCATGCATGAGCTTCAAATAAAAACATCAGAATTTGCCATTTTAATGGAAGTAACTATTGTAAATGTATCTAATTCAATAAGACAGGTCTGAATTCTGCTTTGAGTGAGTCTACAATAACAATTTACAATTATGTAACAAGAAAATTTTACATTATGCAATGAATTCCTATAAAGAACATGAATAAACTGACAATGAGATAAGTATAGAACCGTGAAATCTGTTGTCTGTGATAAGTCATATTGCCACATGTCAGCGGACTGATACGACAATTAGTTACTGCTTATAAATAAATTTGTATTCAACTCAGTGTACAGTTTAGCTTAGATATGTAGCATAAGAATTACAATTGGGTAAGTTACTATATGAATGTATAGAACTGTAATATGTGTTGTTTTTATATTCAGATCTTTATCTAAGTCTTACATAATGCATTTTTAAGTCATTTAGTCTAGTCACATCTTGACACAATAAACACAAAAATAAACCCTCTCTCTGACAGAATTTTTTATTTATGCCCAGCACTTACCTGCATACTTTGTCCTTGTTTATTTTTACACGACTCACAAATACTTTCGTAATAATCATAATAATTAGGAAAAGACTTCTCCATCACCTCTCTACAAAATTATACAATAATTCTATAATTAGTATAGAGCTACATGTACTTTGATAACTTATACATTTGAATTCAAAAGTTTTCTCAAAGTTAAGTAAAAATACTAAATTTTTCCACTTAACCAAGTGTCTTACCTTAAATCGGTATTCAAAGGCTCTATCACATTACATATTACATTTGCCATAGCGCACATTACTGCCATTCATTCAATGGCACTTTTACACATACTTGGCTATGTGAAAAACTTAACTGCACACTACAAATATGGAGTACCAACATAAGCCAAAATGCACCAATTTGTAACTATGGAATACCCTCCACTGCCAAAAATCAGACAGTACTCAAGTTGCACGCAAGTTATTTCACCTTAAGAGTATCACTATACTCTATTAAAATCTTACTTGTGATTACTAGGAAAATGTTGAAATATCATATTGTAAAGCATAAAAATAATATGACAATAATGTACGATAAATAGAAAATCTCTTACGAGTCTTTTTTGGAGATTTTAATTGTCACCCAATCCTTTCTTACATGCACAAATAAATAAATATAATTCTTTGTATAGATTTCACTTTTACTGAATCTGATTACATTACAGCTTAGTGATACATTATTTTTTGACAGCAGTTTTCCTATTGCAAAGTCCTATATATTGACCCAGTTTTTCCTTCAAGGTCAATTAAATAAAAACAATTTTTTTTTAAACCAACAAAGAAGTTACTTTTTATTTAAAATAAGTGGTTTCTGTAAAATATAAGAAAGTAGTTCCTTTTTGATTGACCAATCAAATTCATGTAAACTTTTGTTTATTAAATATAGAAAATAATTTTACCTGAGAGCATCGGGACACGGTAGTTTACCATTTAACATATCACAGACAGCTATACGTATTGTTTCATGACAAATTATATCGTTATATCTCTTAGCATCACCAGCATTACGCTCCTATTAAAATAACAAGTTTTAATTTAATCAAATGGCTGATGTTCGGGGTCTGTCTAGCCCCCCATCCCCCACATCATTGTGAGATCTTGAGTGAGTAGTTAAAAATCATATTTGACATAATTTACAAGATTCACATTTTTAGCTTCTTCAGAATCAGTTATTGAATCTTTTTTATAACACACATAAAAGTTAAGTTTGCTATAATTGATAGATAGAGGAGTCTAAAATTGATAATCAGACATGTTGCTGTTACAGTTGGAATGATCCATAGCACGCGTTATTTTGATTCCAAGATTGGTTTACACAGCGCTCTTGATTCAGTTATACTTTCAAATCTTGAATGACAGTGAAATTGACTGCTTGGAGAATTCATCTGTCAGTCAATTTCACATGCAATAAAAGAAATAATATCTTGGAAAACAATAAATACATCAAAAATTAATTGGTTGCCAATATTTGAATGGTTTACACACATCTTGAATAACTATTCTTGGAAGCTGGTTACAATTGGTTATTAGTAAAACAATGGGATCCCACAGGGAGACGGCCATAATATTTCATGGGTTGTACTGGAAGATGAACTTACCGTTTCAAAACCAGGTTCATTATGATATGGTTTCTCGTTCATTACAGACTGTATCGACATTAACAATGTGGATAAACTGAGAGCTGGACTCCATGCAGGACCAGACCATGTTCTGTCAAAAGACAGTATGATACCACATGACAATGATCGTGATTAGAGCTGTTTTATTGCAATCAAAATTATGAGTAAAAATCAATTTTCAAAAGAAAAAACCTATGTTTTATAGATCTAGCTTGAACAGTAACAGTTTTGCATATTTTTTTTGAATTTTCTAATGATACTTTGGAATTCAGATGTCTGATAGTGATTGTAAAATATCAAGCTTGGGATTTACACAATGTCTTAAACCACTTAAAGTGCGGGTCCACAATCTCAGAAATTAACGCCCAATAATATGTGCAAAATGAACCAAAATCTATAGTGTCCACAAGCTTAAAACATGATTTTTTGAACAACCAGAAGCAATAATCTATGAAGTTTTGGTCCAATGTACACCTATATTTCAGATTTCATCAAAATCGGATATAAAATGGGACCTTATTGATTCTCTTCAGACAAAAAAATGCACACTATTTTGATAAATTACCAAATAATACACAATTTCGTAAGTTGTGCTCCAGTACTCAGTCCATGTACATATCAATCAAAACAATAAAACTTCAAATACTTACCCCAATATACTGAGACACACTTTTCCGTTTTTATAAAGATTTGGATTAAAACGAACACGCCCGTCTCCAGTGGTCATGAGACGAACTCTTGGTGGACGGATAGGATAATCAGGAGGACATCGAATCAAAAAATAAAAGAATCCACCTTCATATGGAGTATCAAATGGTCCCGTTATTAAACTATGTATCTGAAATGATAGATAAAAACACGAGAGATTTTAATGTATGGAGCAAAATCATTTGATGTTATGGTTTTGTTTTCCAATAAATCTAAATCTTAAATAATCAATGTAAGTAAATTTTAGTATAGACTAAGCCATTAAAAATTAGATATTGACAGAACAATGCAAATTACAAATGTATGATCAGTGACTTTAATCTGAATCTTATCAATTAGGTAATAAACTCAATTTCCCTTTCTGTCTTACATGTGTGTATCAATTTGCAGATATTTTGCAATATTTGCACAATTAATTCGATGGTGGACGCCTACTGACACTGTATCCATTTTTATAAGAAATGAATAATAAATTACCAGACAAATATTAAAGATGAACCGAAAATGACTGATGAACAGAATTCAACATGGAAAATGAAGTGATCACAAAACGATGCTCAACATTTTATTTCTATATAAGGTACATGTATGTCTACCGTCAGTGCAGAGATATATCAGGGATGTTTTATTGTAAACAGTGAACATGGTTTTCAAGAATACAAATCCTACCTTGGTGATATCATCTTTGTCTGGAACTATAAACATTCCAGGTGGCGGTTCCTTATAAATTGTCATAATATCTCTAGAATAAAACAACAACGGCTTTAAAAACTAAAGAAAGCATGTCATCTTTTTATCAGTGGAGAGAGAGAGAGAGAGAGAGAGAGAGAGAAATGGGGTTTAACGTCCACTCCACACGAACTAGGTCATTTCGGGACTAACATATGGTTTTTAATTTTTAATTTCAATAATTCAATTGCGCGTAGGGGTCTTTAGCAGTGGGAGGAAACCGGAGTGCCCGGAGGAAACCCACGAGATTGAAATGGTGCTCCTATCTCCATGCCACATACGCTCACACCAGGGCTCGAAA
Source organism: Patella depressa (assembly GCA_948474765.1). Lineage (NCBI taxonomy): Eukaryota > Metazoa > Mollusca > Gastropoda > Patellidae > Patella > Patella depressa. The sequence goes on from OX419719.1 coordinate 57,621,145, forward strand.
CCACAGCCGCAAGCCAGAGGTGACCAGCCAGCTAGAGGTCGAAGCGCGGCACTCTATACCACTATGCCATCCCAACCCTCCTTTTTATCAGGGTAGGGACTACATTAGTTTGAAATCTGAAGTCTGGCAATAGCCATTTTATGACTATTTTGAAAGCTGAAGCCAAAGGATGAGTCAGAGCAACAGGAGGGTCTTCGGGTTCAAAAAAGCCTTTTGAACAGGAACTATTACAAAATCACTAATGATGCACTTTTGTTTTATTTTCAATTTGTCCAATTTAATACATAATTGCACACCTGATAAACATGCCTTTGACTAATTACACTTTCTGAATTTAACATGCTTATACTTTCTCAAGACATATGTGTAGCTTAAAAACGTAAGGAAACTTGTTGCCAATCACACAATTTAGTTAATGGCTACACCAATTATTTCAAAATGGAGGGGGCATGTTGGCTCAGCGAGTAGGGCCTTAGCTCACAAGGATTGAGGGACTGGCAAGGGACGTCTAGTTACTGTAGTTGTTCAAATGGGACAAAAACCTGAGACCCGGTGTACACATTAGTGTGCATGTGAAAGAACCCTTAATAAGAGTAGGTCACACATAGCGCCTCCATCCAGGCAAATTTCCCTCATAGCACACTGCATGGTGTATGCCAGTCTTCATTAGCCCAGCAGTGAGCAGAACTGTAGGACGTTAAACTCCCATTTCATTTCTAAATGGAGACTTCTGATGATTCCTGTACTGTTCAAAGTATCATTGATTCGTATAGTAAAAAGCCAAGGACACATAATATATGTCACACAACTTGTTCAAGTTTGTTGTTATGAACCTGTATGGCGTTTTGGGCGGGGTTTAAGTATTACATCATCTGGACCATTGACAGTGTACTTTCTTATCCACGATAATTTTATATAATCTTCACTGGCCTATGACTATGAGTCACTTATTAATTTGAAATTTGCTTAGTTACATGGTTGTCAAATTAGTAATTGGCAACTAAGTAAAGTCTTTTCAACGGTGAACAACATTAAATGTCTGTTCTCAATTACCTTTTTATTCTCGTAAAACATTCTGGTGTTGCCTTCATCTGGTCCCAGTCACCGCTCGAACATGGATCCCATTGGGAAACCGTTTGTGTCGTATGTTCTGCCGTTGTGAGCGAATCTAACAAATTAACCGGCAATGTATCATCATCTACATTCGCTGTCGCCATCGTTTCCACTGAAATAAATCAGTCAAATCAAAACTAAAACAGCACCTGTATTTACATTCTGTCTCGGGTCTTCCTTGTTTTCTTTCTACCAATTTCACTTCCGGTGTTGACAGTTCAGCAAAATCATGCGCTATTGCACGTTCGTACACTGGCACGCCTCGTTGTCGTAGGAACCTAAAATTTTCAGGAGATGTTTAGGATAAAATAATAGCCGTAGTTCGTTGGTAATGTTTTCAATTCAAATTTGGACAATATCTTTATTTTACAGACCCTTTCTTTTTATTCTAACGTTTATATTTCGAGACGTCAGCCATTTTGGTTATTTATACTGTGCAGACTTGAATATCAAGACACTAAGTAAGGTTGTTTTGCACACCGAACTACCTTGCTAATTCAAGGGCCATATCGTGGTAAGGAACAATTAGAATAACGGGTTGATAGATTTCCTACGCATTTTAACGTCTACCAAACACAATAAATAACGAGTAGTAGTGTAGAAGCAGGGGTGTAGCAGCATCATTAAGGCCAATAAGGGGTAGTTCAATTTACGGGTAGCCCTTCTAGGTGTACAAAAATAAAGAAAATACGTTTTCGCTCAAATGTTAAAATGGGAAATAACTTTTGTATGACTCTACACTAAACTGAAGTTATTTCCCCTAGATTAGTCCTACACACCAGTTACGTTAGTCACCAAACTCAAACTGCAGTTCCAGACAATTCTCTCCGCTAGGTGCTACTTACGTTATTTTAAAAATTAAACTGTTATTCTGTGGTTTTGTAAAGTTACGTTGATTCATTTGTCAGGCTCCCGTAGTCTATGTGTGTGTGTGGGGGGGGGGGGGGCAAAAAGGATACGGTACACACCCCCCCACACACACACACACACACTCACACCGGCCTCCAAGGAAAATCGTTTCATACTCCTGGGATTATCATGGACCGACCCTGTCCATTACCGTATCAACACCTTTTTCTACGACGAATATTCAAATGTACATACCCATTTACAAATTACAAAGTCACGGGGTTTCCGGTGTTGTGTCCTAATACTAGAGTCACCCAGAATCAAAATCAGTGTGATTATCTGAAACTCTGATCTCTGGTTGGAATTGCTTCCTCCCACCCAATGGTCAGTAATAGGCGGGAGCTGTATCATTTTGCCCCAAAATAGACTACGGCGGCAGCGACCAAAAATGAACCCACATAACTTTACCACAAAGTAACCGTAGTAAAATCTTGAAAAATAACGGTAAGTATAGCGCGTAGTGAAGCGAATTTTCGGGGACTGCAGTTTAAGTTTGAAAATTATAAGACACTCTGAATCAAAATCAGAATTGTTTGATTTTCTTAAACTCCGAACTCTGGTTTGGAATTGCATCACCCCACCCAATGGTCAGTAAAAGTCCCGAATTTCGGGCACTTCATATTAATTAAATATTTTTCATCACATGGCCACTGCCCTTCAAATTTGATGATCAACCCCCTACCCCCCAAAAAATTGTTTTGTCCGACTTCCTTCGCCTGATGACGTGAACAGTGCTAGTGCATCTATATTTGTAGGCATAGTCTACGGGATCCTTTGATTAGCAGGGCCGTAAAATGGTTATATTTTGTATATAAGTTGTTCTTTAAGAAACTGTGAAAATTTTTAAATTCAGAGTAACACTAACCATGAGATAGAAGCTGCTTAGCGACATGAAATGAAATGGGGTTTAACGTCCTACTGGAATAGTGTGCTATGATGAGGGAAATTTTGCCCGGACTACGGCGCTGTGGTCTACTATCGAATTCCAACTGTCAAAGGACCTTTTACAAGCACGTCAATGTGTCCACTGGACCTCTGTTTTTCGTTCTTTTCGAACAACTAGATAGCTGTGCTTGCTAGGCGACCTGTCCTGCACCACTGGCAAGGAAAAACCACGCCGGAAAATCCCGACAAACCTTCTCGGCCAACATCGGGAGCGAACCCACTAGTGCTAGTGCATCTATATTTGTAGGCATAGTCTACGGGATCCTTTGATTAGCAGGGCCGTAAAATGGTTATATTTTGTATATATATTGTTCTTTAAGAAACTGTGAGAATTTTTAAATTCAGAGTAACACTAACCATGAGATAGAAGCTGCTTAGCGACATGAAATGAAATGGGGTTTAACGTCCTACTGGAATAGTGTGCTATGATGAGGGAAATTTTGCCCGGACTACGGCGCTGTGGTCTACTATCGAATTCCAACTGTCAAAGGACCTTTTACAAGCACGTCAATGTGTCCACAGGACCTCTGTTTTTCGTTCTTTTCGAACAACTAGATAGCTGTGCTTGCTAGGCGACCTGTCCTGCACCACTGGCAAGGAAAAACCACGCCGGAAAATCCCGACAAACCTTCTCGGCCAACATCGGGAGCGAACCCACGGGCCTCGACCCCCAGGCTAGCGAGCCAACGTCTTACTCACTTAGCCTACTTGGATAATATAAACCACAGACCATAGATCAGGCCCGGATCCAGGATTTTGTCGAGGGGGTGGGGGCATACCATACACTGGAGCAAAGGGAATGGTAATACGTTGCAAACTTGGATTGTTTTGGCGTAGTCAATGCGAAAATCATGTTTATATCGCCCATTTTAGAGCAGATATGTGAACTACAAACAGTAACAAAGCAAACGAAAATGAAAATCAACTATGTCACTGGTGCTGAAGGATCCGCGCCTGTAGATCAATAGTAGTTAGCATGTGTTTGGATATATACCGTATATAAGAGGTGACCAATTGGCCATCCTATTCCTCTTTCAAAGCCCCCCCCCCCCCAACTCACACCCAGTTCACTTAGTAACAGTAACAAAGCAAACGAAAATGAAAATCAACTATGTCACTGGTGCTGAAGGATCCGCGCCTGTAGATCAATAGTAGTTAGCATGTGTTTGGATATATACCGTATTTAAGAGGTGACCAATTGGCCATCCTATTCCTCTTTCAAAGCCCCCCCCCCCCCAACTCACACCCAGTTCACTTAGTGTGAAAGTTTTCTTAGATAATATTTGTTTTCGGTTAGAACTCGGAAATTGTATATTATTAACCTCGAGAGTCAACAGTGAAGAATAATATTCCATTACAATACATTCTTGCAATTCTGACAGAAGACTATCTCTTTCTTATGAATTTAAGAAATTATCCCGGTGGCGTTCACAAAGGTGACGCATGTTTGTTGTACTTTTGTATTATAGGCTAATATCAATACAAAAAAGTCTGGATATACAACAAAATGGATAATAAAGTAAGACAATGGAGACTACTTCCAGTTCAGAAAGGTTGTTTCGTTAACAAATAAATTTCGTTATACCAACCCTCCCCCGAAAAGAGTCTGGATACACGCTCTCTCATTTTATATGACAGCAAGGAGAAAGACTAAACCGAGCTCGTCTACTTCCAGTGCAGAAAGGTTTCATGGTTTATCTAAAATAAATAAAAAACAGAGAATACTTAAAATTTTAAGGATGCCGATGAGGGTTTTATTTCTCAAGTGGCCCTTGTTGATGGTCAGAGATAAACTTCGTATTTACATTTAGGTACTGTTACCTTTTTACACTAAAGCTGAACAATGATAGGCCTCCATAATTTCCGACGAACCCCAAGAGTTGAGAAAAGCAAAGAATCGACTTACATAACAAGATAAGGAGAAATCGTTGCCAGTAGGCTAAGGTAAAAATAAAACCCACACACAGTAGTGCCGGGTTTAATCCCAGTGTTGGCGGAGAAATTTTCCAGGGCCGGATTAACATTGTGTGTGTGTGTGTGGGAGGGGCAGTGGGGGGATTCTGGGGTGTATTCTGGGCGAGTTAACTAAAACAGATATGTTGAACATTTTCTTGGTGCTAGAATAGATGTTTCCAATAAGGTACAAATCACATGCAGTCCTTTATAGAGAGCCACCAATAGAATCATTTAGCTGAAAGTCCATCAAGTTACAACCCAAGTCAATAGTATCAATTCAGCAGCCTTCGCCAAATGTCATAGCAAACCTCAAAAACATATTACATATATATGTACTAATGCCTAGATGTCAAAATTACTCACGAAACCTTTTCTTGTGTGATTGGGGGCCCTATCGAATTCAATAGTCGAAAGTTAAAATGTGACCCAACTTTGTGAACCGAATGAGGGCCCAGAGAATGAACTACCTGATATGGAATTTTGATCTTGTACTTAACCCAAAATGCCCTTTTTAATGGTGGAGGATGGACGGTCCGACAAGGAAATGCACCAAGTTGTTAAGATGGGAACACGTTAAAGATCAACCTACAGCTGGAAAGCTAAATACGAGTAGGTTATTTGCACACTGAATTGCGTATACCCATTTTCATGAGCTCGGCGTGCAGAAAGGGTAAGACGTTAAACTCCATTTCATTTTATCTTAGGTAAAAAGTGAAGAAAACATTTTAACTAAATCATTCGCCTTGTTTGTCATCGAGCTTAGTTACACCAACAGACTTTTGTTCGGGTAAGTGCATCTGAACGTGTGAACATTTTCTTTGATTTTCTCTGACGTAATACCCGTTATCTTAGAGCTATATGAATAATTCAGCTGTCACCTGCCCTAATAGTCAACAACACAAATGGGTATTTACCTTAACAGTTGGTATTTACAAGACAACCTTGAAACCGTTTTTTTTTTTAACAAATCACGCCCAAAACAGATCGACTTGTTGATTGAGCATTAGTGACGAGTAATGTTTTGCATCAGCTGTTTCTAAACTCGAAGAGTACAGTTGGTGACAGTTGTATCTTATCAATTTATGTAATAGTTATTAACGAAATGTGATTTTAACACTTATTTGATTAAACCGTAATTCAGTACGAACTTTCGGGACTAACATACAATATTCAACAATTCTATTGCGTGGGTGTTTAGACCATTGTGGCACTGGGGCTGGGTATCCTTGAAAAACCCACACGAGAAGGCAGGTGTGTCTAATGTTGGTCACTTCATAAGTCTAAGATGACCAAATGAGAGACCTTATGATCCAAAGCGCACTTGTTCGACCACTTGGCATCCCAACACTAATGTGCACTTCGATGTTGCATATTTTAGCTGTGCATAAAGCGACAGGTCCCGTTTATCGAAATAATAAATCAAGATAAAATCCAAATTTTTTAGATACTTCAATTTTGATTGACTAAGCTCTAAAATCAATCTAATATTATCCAATCAAATTTCTAAAATTTGAAATTGTATCTTAGTTAAAATTTCGTGAAACAGGCCTCTGGTATTTTTGTCAATCTGACCGTAGAAACTGCATTCTTTGGATATATTAGATACGATGTCAAAAATTTTCCATTCCAGTGAATGAGTAATTCATTGTTTAAACAAAAACAGGGGTGGGTAATCTAACAGGATGCCATCACGTTTATTTTAAAGAAAAAAAACACTTCCCTATTTTTCAAAAGGTATTCTAGTAGCCACTGCAGCAAAACAACTGAACAAAAACCTACATATCCAGTAGCCGGCTACAGACACTAGAATTATTATTTAAATTTTCGCGGAATGTCAGTTAGCGGCAATCTTCTTGAGAAGGAACTACTCAGAAATGTTGGTGTTAAAGACCCCGCACCCACCCTGCCCCTTCCCACATTACCTATCTCTTCTTTCCAGGCAGCAGGCCAATAAACTTCAACGATTGGTTCTATATAGGGAGTCAATAAGTACCTGGATGTCGGAAGAGCGCAGCAGCCATTCCTGACAACCATAATGTGTCCAATGGTTGTATAACTACGACTGACCCCGGGATCCATTCACTTGATTTGTCTGTGTGAGTGTGTGTCTCATTGTACGTGAAAGGATTTTGTCTGCGTGTAGTGCGGTCCTCCTACACTGTACGTGTCGGTAGAGACCTACCATGATAGAAACAATCATCTGTATCGTGTAAAATCTCACCGTTTTCACAGGCATCATGTAAAGTTCAGTGGTTCTATTTATCACTAAAATACACATACTAACGAACAATGTGCCATGAGAGTATGTATGCTTCGCCGTTTTAGTTTTACTGACATACACATACTAATAGACAAGGTGTCACAGAGGAGCATGGTTGTAAGCATGTCCGAGGAAACAGCAATGAACAATTAGAATTCCTTAATTCGAAAGACGTTGGTATATTATGTATGGTTTAATGGTCGAGGGCGAGACATTATACTGCATTCTTTAGGTCGAGACCATTAAACAACTTAAAATACAGACACTATCTCACAGGTGCTTTTCAATGAAATACGTCACGCGAGTCCAAAATTTCACATAGTATAGATAATGTACGTATTTGAAGTAAAACTACAGACTTGTGGGTGATGTCCATGTCTTTTATCCACGGACCAAAGCTTCATTTTCTGAAATCAAATACCAAACTAAAGTCATAATTATCATTTGTACACGAGGCAGGACATGCTGTATAACACTTGGTTTGATTTTGTTGTGATTCTGGACACCCCACGTGAACATGAAGCCTACTCTTTTTACGAAGTCATTTTTATCATTCTTGCTACTTTCTATTTTGTCAGTGACGGAAAGTAGCGAATTTCCTTTAAATAGACGCGTTGAACCCAGTTAAACAACCATTAATAGCTAGTCATCTAACAATGATATGTTAACGCCTTCTTGTACACAAACATGCACACGTTAAGTTTATTTTAATTTCATTCATTCGTACATTTAAAGTGGCTAAACATAACTTATTTTGGTCCATTTAAGGAAAAATATAAATTCGATGACATGCAGTAGAGCTTAATATGCTGGTGTGGCTACTGGCAAAGCTGGAGGAGGTGGGTCGCGTTTGCTGCAAGCATGAATCTTAAAAGAGACATTTCTATCGCTTCCAAAGATATTTTGTAATTTTGAAGATCACACATGGTACTACTTCAAGGGCATCATACGAAAAATAAAACTCACATATACAGTATGTCCAATACTTACTAACAGTTCATTAGATTTTATTGTTATTAAATGATTCCCAGAATCTTAATTTGTCTGGGTTTATAAAGTAATAAACATTCTTAAATCATGTCCCATTATGCATGTTTTCTGTAGCTTTATTTTCTGATCATGCATGCTAGTTAAAATTAATTAGCTTTCAGAAAAACATTGTAAAAGGAACTAATGGTCGCACTGAATGTTTTACGTCCCCATTGTTATATATGACTTAAATTTGATTCGGATATACCTGGACGTATCCATGGACGTATCCAGTATTCCTGATTTGAAGTACAACCCGCGATATATCCATGTACACATTGTGCCATGTTTGATTGAATATTTTTTTTATATAACATGCAATAACATTACTGATGGCCACCATTTGATAAGTATAATGTATATTTGTGTCTGAATACCTGGTTGTATAAAATCAATGTTTGTTGTTTATTATTTATAAACGTTTCATTCTATTGTATTCATCCTCTTTACAATTTAGAAATAATATCTTTCTAATCAACACAATCTTGGTGTGTGACGTGTTTATGGGACAACTTCTTTGTCCACAGATTTTACATATGTTGTAAACAGGTTGTAACAGGGGCGTTTTAAGGTTTATCATGGCGGAGGCTGTACTATTTTAAGGGCCCTCTTTCGCGGTGGTCCCAGGGGGGGGGGGGGGGGGTCTTGATTGATGATTTTCATACCAGTGCAATAACTGCATTCTCATTCAGTAGTGGATTTGGCAGTAACAGTGTAAAGAAAACGATTGTCTCGGACTCGGGGTTCCTTTCCCTTGGCCAGAGAGGCCCTTTTGTCAGACGAGGGGCCCTTTTGTCTGCCTTTAGGGCCCTCCCTAACTAGGGTACATTTCATTTTTATCATCAGTTTTAGCATTTTTCTCCCGTTTTATTTGTTCAACTTCTTTGATTTTTTTTTTTCGCGAGGAGGCTGGCGCCTCCAGCGCCTCCCCTATAAAACGCCTTTGGGTTGTAATGTTCTATGCAGTTATCGATCAGTAAAGCCAGTCGGTAAGTTTTGGCAGTGGCACGTCGATAGCAAAATCGGTTGTCAGTGATTTTAGTAGCTATGCCAGCTACTCTGAAGATTTTTAAAATCAATTCCCTGATGAGTTGTTATATGAGACTTGTTGAAGGTATAAGACCAAAGCCGAATATTCACAAGAACAACTGATTATCACGAGACTATTTTAAAAATGCTTCAAGGATTAACATTATATGGAACATCTCTCACGCGCGTATGAGTCTTCAAAAACAGCAGTGAGCTGGGGGCGGACTGGGGGCGTCAGACCCCTTGTAGCGTGAGGTACCCCCAATCTAGACAGAGATATAAACTCGACGCAAAACAAGTTAATTCGGCGTTATGTAACATAATGTTAATTGTGTTATTCAATTATTCGCTTTCGTGTAGATGCCTTTAGAAGTGGGGGGAAACTTAAGTTAACTTTCGAGGTTGAGCAGGTGTCTATAGACTACTGCTTGTCACGTACAAGCTTCAGATCGAAACTACGTCACTTGACACGCGTTGGACCATTTGATCATTCATCCCCCTTAGTTTTCTTCCAAATCACCGAACGATTTAAGGAGCAACGACTGTTAGAGCACATGATTCACCCTCTCCTTCGTTTTGAAAGATTACATTTGTTAAGGGTAGCTTACCGTGGATTTTTGAGATCAGGGTTATAGCAATTCACATATAAATTCCTCACGGTTAATGAAAGTTATAACTGTAACCTGGCATGGACCGCGAAAATCATGAGGGGTTTGGTAGTTGACAACACACACCGTACCCACCAATCGGATCGAAATAAAGTCGCTTGATTCAAATCAAAGTAACAGTAAATTGTAAATAATGGACGGCTTGGTAGCGGACAACACACACCGGACCTATCAATGCCAGAAGGGGACCTTGACACACGCAAACCTGGCAAACGGACCGAAATAAATTAGCTTGAATCAAAGAAAACTTTAAGATCGTTGGGATCAAACTGCATACGAGATTACCAAAGCCGTGGAGTCGTGGGATTCTCTGAAATGAAAAGTAATGAAATGGGGTTTAACGTCCTAACGTTGTGCTCCGACTGGGCTAATGGAGAAGGACATACGTCATACAGAGTGTCATCAAGGAAATTGGGTTCCCGAGCGGTACTACGAATTCCAACTGCAAGGGATCTTCTACGTACACGCCAATGTGTACACGGAACCTCGGTTTTTCGCCCCATCAGAACGACTAGATAACTATTCTTGTTACACCCTCCGTCCTGCACCACTGACAACAGGAAACCACGTCCGTGTTATCCTCTGTCTTAAAACATGGTATCTTCACTTTGTTTGCTACATAGGGAAGGTACAAGGTACACTAAGATTTAAAGTGCCAATCCCGATAACTTTTTGGGGAATAAAACTGCTTGATTTTGTGTTAAAATCCTTTAAAATTCATAACCTAAGGCCCACCTACTAACCCGATATTTGTGATACACTTGTAAATAACTTAAACCTGACAGTCTTCATCTGGAAATGGAGACCGTTGTATTATACAGTATCTGGATAAAACCAGACTTTTTTCTATAAAAATAATATGTAGGTGAAATTTACCTTTTGTTATCAAGTACAGGGCATGGATCATTCACTGTATAAACCTCTCAAGAAACATTAATCGATTATCAGGTCACCCAATGAAAAAATTGACCCGAAATCTTAAAAGGGTTACGTGTCCGGATAAGCAGTGTTGACGTTCACGTCCAAACGGCTCAATATTTTGAGCTGAAATTTTGAGACAAGGTAAATACACCATGCCACTATATTTTGGTCCATAAATTTCATAAATACTCGGACTTCAATTTTTGAGACTCTGTTCTTATCGGGATTGACACTTTAATAACTGTCGTATTACTTTACTCTATAATTATCAACTTAAAAGCTATTAAATTTTAACAATCATTACACTTATATATAAGCGTCTCTTTAATTAAAATGATAAAATAATGTGTCTGTTTATCAAGTGGTAGTTTTCAAATTAAAGCTAGCGACAGATCGATATTTCACTGCATGTATTATAACAGGTTACAGGTATTATTTTGGCTGTCAAAAAATGGCGACAATCTTTGAAAGGTAGGTTAATTTAACTTGTGTCTATTTTTAAAATCTTTATTGATTTCTACTTCCGTTCAAACATTTTTGCTAAAAGAAAATGAAATTAAAACAAAACGTGGATCGAATTACAAACAAGTGTCGTGTTATTTTACCAGTCAACAAAGGCAAGGATCGATCCGAAATCTATTAGTAGATTGGATTTGGGGCTATGTTAATCATTTGGTTTCTCAAACCGAAACCCACGTCAGCTAGTCTTTGTTCAAAACAAAGACCTATAAGTATCTTGTATAGACCTATATGTTTTGCTTTTAATTTGAAAGAAATTCCTAATGTCGGTGTGCATAGATTTGTATATTCCGTGCATACATTCTATCAGGTAAGTGAGTACAATATTCAATCTTATAAAAACACCAGGGTCTGGGCTAGAGCAAGCGCATAAATATCTGAAATCACTAATAAGGATTATTAAACATAATATGCCTGTATAATATACGACACATTAACTATAACTATGGGTGTGCTAAGAGGTTAATTCAACAAGTAGACATCTTTCATCAAATCCAGTGACTGAACTGGTCATAGTCTGTTTTCTTGTCTGCCCCCCCCCCCTCTTACTATGAATTTAAAAACCTTACAAGTATATACATGCACCATGTCGTATAAACGAATCCATTTTCTTTTCAGTCCAAGCCTCTAGATTCATGTATATCTATATTTCTTTCCATTCAAACACACAGCTATCCAACGCGGGGATTGTACTTGAATATATGTATCTTGCTTTCTGACAATATCTACTCGGAAATATGTTATGTCTATTTTTTATTGTGCAGTTGTCCTACATAACCTAAAAGGAGTATTCTTGTAAAACAAAGTGGTGGCAAAAATATATGTGCAAATACAGATATGTCATTGGATCTTCATATTCAGACAATGTTCCCGGATCCCATGCTAAAGGGGGGGGGGGAGGTCCCAGGGGTGCTGTAAAATTGACGAACAATGTATATCTATTGTTTTTATGGTCGACAACTTTTTGCAGGGGGGGGGGGGCAACGGGTGTGGTCACCAACCATCTGTTGAAATACAGACAACATAATATTTGCCATAATTCAATTCATGAATATTTCGATGTTATTCTTGGCTAGTGAGTCTTTTTACCCGTAAAATCGTACTCCCCACCCCTCACATTGACCATCTGCTTAATACGCCTATGGATTGCGTTCTTATTCACCCCGCCCTCCAGATCCGTTCACTTGATTTAATATTTGTTGTTGTTGGGTTGGATGACCGAATGGTTAGCACGGACGCTCTGTATCACAAAGCGTGTCACTCTGTATCACAAGGCGTGTCACTGAGTCAACTGGAAAAATCTGGTATTGCATGTCTTTATTTTAGCTTCAAATGTAATTATTATTTTGACATATATTCACATGGAAGGCAAATAATCAACTCTTTAGAATAGGTTGGCGAAATTTAAATGGATTGAAACAAGATGGTCATTTGATAATTTAATTTAAAGATGGGTAACGGAGAATTAATCTCGGTTTTCTATGCCATAACTTCAAATACTGACAGCTTCACTATTTATGAACTAATGTAGATATCACGCCCAGCTCGTTATCCAAAATCTTACATAATGCATCTTTAAATGAAACAATGAATTAACTCTGTGGTAAATTGGTTGTCTTATAGTGGAGCCAAAAATAAAATTTCTATTACAAAGCTGCAGGCCCAAGCGTAAGACAATACATCCGGTATTAAGTATGCAATAGGGAAATCCAGAAATAGTTTAAATATGATATTTAACTTATCTTTTATTAGACAATTTCCTGCTGCGATTCCGTCTCTAAATGTCAAATGGAATAATAAGTAGATCAAACTGTAAGTTAGATTAATATGTATTGAGATATATTTTTGGGAATTTGTGAAATATAAAACTGTCTTTTAAAACTTTTTTAACTGCAAATAAATGAAGATGAAATGTATTTTTCCTGTTAAAAACCGTTTTCATACCATGTGCAGGAAGATCACATACAGGGCTGATGTCACGCTGTCAGTAATTTTGCTATCTCCTTCCGGAACGGTCTAAAACAGCTTTGGAACAGAGTTGGCGGTAGAGTGATATTTTCAGGAACAGGAAAGGTCAGAGAACAGCCCCGACCAGAGAATGTTCCTAAAGATACTAATGCAAACACGATAGTTTTCAAATTTATCCATCCCTTTTCTGGTATATAAGGAATACACACCCCTTTTCATTGGGGTTAGGGGGGTGGGTGGCCGAATGGCCGGTATGACGGGGCATTATTATGGCTTCACATCAATATCTTTGTCGAAGCCAGTCACTTGTTTCTGTTCATGAACATCGAGGTCCATATAGTATTGTTTGTTTTAAACATCTGCATTACTATCAACAGATCACCCTTCATCAACCTTTTGTTAAAATTTAAATAACGAACGTTAGTAATAGCTGTCTGGCAGATTGGAGTTCTGATGAAATTTCCTGGCGAAAAAATGGCTCTTCTGTTTTTGTTTGTTTGTCAACTGCCTCACTGAAAGCCATAAAACATTATTGGTGTAGCTATAATATTTCTAAGATAGATAATCCAAACAAAAATATTGAATATTTCATTTAAATTACTTTATTTCGAGCGAAGTTATCGATGGTTGTAGTTTTGACAAAGTTTGTGCATGACTGTAACCACTATACTGACCATTCGAGTCTCCATATGTAGATTAAATCATTAAATGACCGAACCGTTGTAATCTACTTAAAATCAGATCATCCGATTGCAGCTAGAATTGATTATAGTCTTCTGATGTTATTTTGGTGTCTCATTAATAATTTTAATTTTGCGGATTTTTTCTTTCTTTTAAATGCGACACATTTTAATATGTCAATGATATTTGTCATAAAAACTGGCATGAGGCCAATACATTTTTTCTCATCCTCAAAATTTTCATTCATAAATCAAAATTTACCAAGACGTGAATTACCATGTAAGTATATAGTAATTCATATAACAGAATGCCAAGTTTTGCACCACGGGAAGGGTTAATTGGGTGTAACGAGGTTGTAAATTTTGTCAAGTAACACTTTGAAGCAGGTTTATAGATTCTTAAAGAAAAGTGGCAAGTGCGGGGGTCGTTCAACTTGCTTACGAAGGTTGAACGAGCATATGAAGAATATTACGTATATCCCATTTAGTTTATAAATAATATAAAATGAACTGACTTGACCCTGTATAATGGAGACAAGTCGATCATCGCTTGCGTACTGTTGAAGTATAGATTTGTGGTTACTCATTTATTTATGTGGTTTCTTTAATAGGTAATAGATCAATTCCGGCCCGGGGTTGTTGGTTTAACGTCCACTCAACACAAAATAGGTTATTTCAGGATTAACATAAAATGGAACATCTCTTACGCGTATGAGTCTTCAAAAACAGCGGGGGGGGGGGGCTACGGGCGTGATTAGTCTTGTAGCGTGAGGTGCCCCCAATCTAGACGGAGATATCCACTCGACGCAAAACAAGTTATTTCGGCGTTATATAACCTACTGTTAATTTTTTTTAAAATTCAATTATTCGCTTTCGTGTAGATGCCTTTAGAATTGGAAAGAAACTTGAGGTAGCGAAGAAAACTTTAAGAGGTTGAGCAGGTGTCTATAGACTATTGCTTGTCACGTACAAGCTTCAGATCGCAACTACGTCACTTGACACGCGTTGGACAACTCGATCATCCAACCCCTTTAGTTTTCTACCAAATCACCGAATTCAAATTATAAAACTGGGAATCATATCATAAGTAATGACATAACAGAAATCATAGCTCACAACAATTAAAGAGAAACTAGAGAATATCCCATATATTTAATTAGTCTCTTTAAGGGAAACTAAGGTGAACTCAAACTTTTGACCCAGTGAGAACCAACGCCTAAACTAATCCTTTGGCCTACAGAAAAATTCGGTTAATCTTAATCACCCTAAATTATTGTTGTAAGAGTAATAATGAATGTCATTACGGATCGCAGTTTTTTTTACAATCCCTAAATAATGACAAGCTAATCTATTTTATTTGATTAATTGACTCGTCAGCTGACATTACATACCTTGTAAGAAGTTTATTAATAAACTGTAATCTGACGAAATCTGAGATGTATTATAAAACCTTAAACAAATGTCATAAAAGATGTCATGTGTGGATCAAACACCGAAGAAAGTTCAGAAGAAAGCTTAGGGTTGTTTAGATTAAGTAATACGCTAATATGAATTTGTAACATGACTATAGTCATTATTCCGTTGTTCTTTTTCTTGATTAAATATAGATTAATTTACTACCAGGATGTAAAATATGAATGGTATAAATGGTACGTATTAGCTTTAATTAAATCATCCCACTTATTAATGACAAACGCGGATCCAGGAATGTTTGGACCGAACTTTTTGTTGAGAATTGGCACTCATCGGAAACTATCAATTTATCTGTTGGTAGTAAGGATTTAGTTATTTTTACGTATTTTGCGAACCTCGACGAATCCCACTCACAAGCGCCAGAGTAGGGAGTACTTATGGAATTGTGAAAAATAAACTGTCGGAAATGTTGTCTGACAGTATTCAGTCAGGCACCGATCGTCGAGATAAATAAATCTGACCACATACTGTCCGTCGCCTGATCACTAGTTTATCCGACCAGAGACCAAAATGGTAAACGAAGTACCCATGTGAGGGCCAAAGTAGCGAGTCCTTGTTTGAAAAACAGACTGCTGGAAATGCGAACCTCAACGAAGTCCCCAATACTTTGAAAAGTAGATGGCCCGAAATGCAGTCTGGCAGTATTTCAGTCATTGATAGTCGAGCTTAATAGTGTTTAACAGATACCGCCTGTCGCCAAATCACTAGTTTATCCGACCATAGAAGAAATTGACAAACGGACGGAATGAGTGACTCAAATCAAAGTGAATGAATATTTTCGCCACTATATTTTGTAAACTAGACTGCTGAGAATGCAGCCTAGTAGAATTTCAGACACTGGTCGTCGAGATAAATGGAACTGGCCACATAATGTTCGTCGCCAAATCACCAGCATATCCGAACAAAGACGGAGGTTTCGAGTGAATGTATATTCTCGTCGCGTTGAAACTATACCCAAAAACTTTGAGGATCGTAAAAAGTACTTTTTAAGTAGGTTTACATCAGGATAGGCTTGGTAAGAAATCACTCAACATGCAAGTCTATGACTTAGTGGGGTTGGGATTTAATCACCGTAGAACTAGAAGTTATTAATTACCAAAACGTATCACAATTATTTTTTCTAAAATTATTGGGTGTGGGGTGGGGTTTTGGGGTAAACAGAGGGCACACCAGGTTTATGGGGAGGGGTGTTACAACCCCTATTGTAATATCAACCCCTATTGTAATAAATGTAATTAATGTATTTTACCATACAAAAACAATCGACATCTCAAGTATAGGAGTAATCGTATGCGTTAATACTGCATATGGTATATATTTCAAAACAACACAACCGAAAACATCATTAAAAGCCGTTAACGAGTTTGGAGAAATTATTAAAATTATCACAACAGGGGTTATGCCATGTAACCCCTGTTGTAATATCAACCCCTATTGTAATAAATGTGTCTAAGGATTTAGAAAATGCTATCAGGAGGATTATTTTTTATCTGATATGCACACGGAAAAGATGTTCAAAATCCTTAGACGACATGTTTTTCAGAGAACATACTTTACGTTTATTTAAATATCATTGATAACAATAGCGGGTGACATTCCTTTTCAATAATTTCTCAAATCTCGTTAACGGCTTTTAATGTCGTTTTCGGTTGGCCTCTTTTGAAATACCCTATGCAGTATAAAAGCATACGATTAATCCTATATATTGATATTCAAACGGTTATCAAACTCCATAGACTTTAGATGTCGATTTTTTTGTATGGTAAAATACATTTATTACATTTATTACAATAGGGGTTGATATTACAATAGTGGTTGATTGAAATTTTATTAGAATTATTACATTTATTACAATAGGGGTTGATATTACAATAGGGGTTAATTGAAATTTTATTACAATTATTACATTTATTACAATAGGGGTTGTTATTACAATAGGGGCTGTAACAGAGGGGGGGGGGGGCATGCCCCTTGGCGCTGCAACTGTTCATAATAGTGCACGCATAAATTGTCAATTGGGAGTTTGAAAAAATTAGGTATACTAATTAAGGATAGTTTTATTGTTTTATATGCGAATGCTTTAACAATCCCATCTTAATCATATCAAAGTATTGCGGAATGTATCTAACAATTTTCCTAATACCTTGGTCACGATACAGATGAACCTATTTAAGTGCAACCATTATTCTACTTGACATGTTAAGAGAATTAAAAAATGATATCTTTTTCCGATTTCGTAATTTAATACGACTTGGGATATCATGGACTTGTGATTTTTCTAGATAGCTTACTTTGTCTATGATGTCTTTTCTAAAAATGAAAACTATTGAAGCAGCAACGTTAGGCTTACTCATTTCATATTGGGGAAGGGGGAGGGGGTAGGGGGGTAGCGCGTGCGCGCTGTGTCATAAGGTCTGTCATTGAGTTAGCTCATCTTGTTTCGATTCCGCGGTTGTATGTGCCAAGGAGTAGAGTTGTCTGTTCAACCTCGTCATGTCTGTTAGGGTCCTCCGGTTTTCTTGCACTGCCAAAGACCCCTATGCACAAGCGATCGAATTATTGAAATAGAACTGACCGGATTTGTGTCGAGTGGACGTTAAACTCTATCTCTCTATTTTTTTTTCACACTGTGAAGTATTCTTTTACGTGCACAGTCTTTCAATTCTGAATGAATCCGAACGGATTCACTTTATTTCGTTTAAAAATAATTACAAACTGGGCGAACTGTCCCTTTATGACAAGTGTTTCTCCATTCCTTATATAGATATAGATATGATGCAAAGTGACTGAAATAAATTTTTATTAAAAAAAAACCCTTCAGGTAAAGCGGGGATTTGTTATACCTTGACAGATTCACCACATCTATGACGTCATGTTACTATAAATAACCGTATTTACTAGAGGATTTCCCACGATATGTGACTACATATGACACTTCTGAGTGATTTCCTATTTATATATTCGTCACAACAGATATTTAAAAGACGAAATAATATATTTTTATGGGTTTGTCTGTCTTATTAACTTGTCTTACCAGCATTTAACCCGTGATCTAACATACGTTAAAAAGACCTAACAACATGAATTACATCTATAGTGTTCCACCTTTGGCATACGTACAAAAGTACGAGAAGTCTGTTACCCAATGATTTCAAAAGTGTAAGTCTTCTAAGACCCGAGCTGGACCTCTTGTTTGACAAAAAGAATACAATTTGTGTGTGTGTGTGGGGGGGGGGGGGGGTGAAGCATTTTGGTTTTAATATCCGTTGTATGCAGTACCGGATTAACCTTGTGTGTGTGTGGGGGGGGGGGGGACATACCAACTGTGCGGGGCCCCATTGTTGTTTGTTCAAATTGGTCGTACTGACCGCGGATCATACTAGAATTTTTTTTAAAATTAGGATTAATTTCAGTGAATCTGAGACAATTGGGCAGCGATTTCATTGACGTTTAATTCTATTGACCTACCAGTCCCGGGGGCCCCAATATCCCTTACTGCCCAGTGCCCCAATCTTCGCCCCCTCGCAGCCCAGGTACTGGTTGGCTCCGTCCGTGATACGATATTAGTATGACCCAGAATTGTGGGGGGGGGGGGCTCTAAATGTGGGAGACCCGGGACATTTGTCCCACTTTGTCTCCCCTAGATCCGGTGCTGGTTGTATAATATTCGCTAGCTTACCTTTGCTCCGTTTGTTCCGTTTGTTAAATATACATGTATATCTACCTGTATGGTATACTGATATTCTTTCAGGCCATATTTAGAATGGCAAGACCTCCTTGATTTGGGTCAACAATTAAACTATCGATTTCATTGATTTCAGATGATCCGTTAAAGATGGATTATGTAATATTTAGATAAAGAGCTTATCGTTTTTCAATAATACTTCAAAAATATATAACGAATATTGAAAATTGCATTCAAATTATTTTATTCTGAGCCAAGTTATCACTGTAGTTTTCACCAGATGCGTGTGCATTCATTATCGTAACCACAGTAGTGGTATATTCGAGTCTTAGCATCACTTCGTTAAATGGCCAAACTAATCTAACCTATATAAATGATTTAGTATGAATACGACCAGTGTTCATACCGAATTTGTGTTCTACTGTCGACACAGATAGCCAAAGTTAATAAACAAGACCACCTTGTTTTAATCCATCGTTTCAAATTTTGCGAGTCTCAATAATTTCAACAGTGTTGAGATAGCGGAAAAGTTTAAACTATTTTAAGTTTGCCCCCCCCCCCCCCCAATTGCTGATAGAGACTACGACAACATCATTCTATATCTTATTTAGTCTCTTATCATCCAAACAAATATTCTACGAATATTAGTCTGGATGGGTCCTCAAAATTTGACAGAAAGTCGGTCACTGTCTGGATTATCCAGTCTTTTAAGTTACCACGTGCTGAATCTATCAAAACATCTCGCTTGTCAACAATGACACTCTCTAAAATTTTGTTTTAAAGTTTTTAATTGAAATGGTAATTTTCTCTCGTCATGAATCAAACGTATGGCTTCTCACAATCTCCTTAATCACGATTCATGCTGTTGTATCGTCTCTATTTTGTTTCTAATAATAGATGTGCCAAGAGAATTGTGGGATATATTTTATCCTCGCCTTATAGAATCTATCAAAATCGGCCCGGCTTCATAATATCTATCACTTACCGAGACTTTAGCCAAAGGGTTCCATTGCCCATGCGTAACCGGGAGTTTTGTTTTTTATGTGGTAGATTATCCAGTAATTTTCGTCAATAATTGAGAACCGACCAGACCCTCCGTGCGTTGAAGACTAAGGGGGGGGGGGGGTCTGGGTGACCGAGACTATATCTTATTTTGTTTAACACACGATGACTGACACTGACCCTGTGAAATATCACCCTTTTCATATTGTATCAGAAACAAACAACACACATCATAATGGTGATTTGTGGCCTATATCTGGACCCATAACATTCAATTACATCAGCTACGTTAACCGTTAATAAAGATTAATGTAGCGCATATCTGGAGCCTTATGTAAGATTCGATTTCATCAGCTACTCACCATTACCATCAACAAAAAAGCTCAAATGCGCACGTTTCATAAAAACCGAATAATAATTTTATACTGTTTTGTAGGAGTGGAGTGGGGAGAATGGATATGAAAAGTCGATGTTGTGTCAATCTAAATAAAATATAGATCTATATTTCGTTTCGTTTTTTATACTTTCGATGGCAAAAACTAAATTTTGAACTATAAAAAACGAAACGAAATTGGATCTGTGTTTTAATCAGATTGATGTTGAGGGGATTTGGTAGGATTCGTTTTGTTGAACAAAGTTATGCAGGTTGTTGATCTTGCATACTGAAAGCTGGCCGTAGTTGCTTTTGCAAGTCGTTTATATGACTTAAATCGTCATGTCAATAGATGACGTCTTTAAGACGAGTCATTATAGAAAATTCCACCAATAATTTGATTTCTGCTCCTCGGTCCAGTCTCTTTCTTGCTTTTTACTTGGCGGGGGCGAGGGGCGAATGGTTACCGCATGCACACTATATCATAAAGCCTGTCATTGAATCTCAGGTTGTACGTGACAAGGAGTAGGGTCGCCTGCCCAACTTCGTGGATTTTCTCCGGCCCTCCGATTTCCTCCCACTGCTAAAGACCCCTACGTGCAATCGTATGTTTGAAAACAAAATTAAAACCTTATCTTAGTCCCGAAATGACATAGTTTGTGTCGAGTGGACGTTAAACCCCATCTCTCTCTCTCTCTCTCTCTCTCTCTCTCTCTCTCCCTCTCTCTCGTTTGTAACTGTATCAAGAAAGTTATAAGCACCAATGAACACATCGCAATTTGTCAAGAATGCCGTCAATCCATCATCACACCTTCACAGTGCATGTCTTTTAATTAAAACGATACATCTCCTAAAGGTCGGATTATATACGAATCACTGACATCAAAGACAGGATTTGATTAACAAATAAAATTCACGACATTTATTGATGTAAATCATTTATTCCGTGTTTCGCATTTCCATCATGTTTTACCAACACGTGTCTGGTCGTGTGATTCTAAATATTCCCCATGTCAACGTGTCGTGTCCAAAGGGTATGTGAAGGAGTAATCGATTTCAAAAAACGCACACCAATTTGTTGACTACCCCAACATTACAACACTAAAAAATCCCCCGTAAATCTGTGGTTTCATCTGCGTGGGGCTTGCAAGTAAGTGGGTTTTGTAAGGGAGTGGGGTGGGGCGAGGAATCAATTTAGAAGGGGAATATTATTTAGTTGTTGGCTATCCCCCAGAATCTTCACCACCAATAACCCTCCGCGATTGCCCCTACCATTCATTTTAAGAAATATATTGGGGATGGGTGGCTAGGCCTTATTCTCCTAGTCCACACCCCCGCCCTAGGACAAGATACCTAACTCCACAAACATTGTTATCGATATCCTGGATCCGGTCTTGAAAATAGAGATTTTACTGCTCTTAAGAATTATACATTTCTAGCACAATAAAATAAGCACCTAGGGGTAGGTATAGTGAGATTCGTGGTTTAAATCTAATTTCTTTGCCCAGCAGATATGCACTAATTGTAATCGTTACATCTGCATACAGGGCAATTCGATATACGAGTATTGTAATGTAAGTAATATTTTTAAAAACGAAAGTTGTTGAGTCACGGTGGTTCTCGGGACAAGGCGTGCAGTTTAGGCTATTTTTAAACAATAATCTATATTTTAGTTTTGTTTATTATAATAGAGATACATCCGAGGGCCATTCGTGACACACGAAATTATCCATTTTGTATCCTAGTCAGGCGCGGGTCCAGGTGGGGGGGGGGGGGGGTGCGCACCCGGCGCACGCCCCCTCTGTTTTTTGAGGTGGTGAACAATTTTTGTCTACATATATTCTCGCGGGAAAGGAAAACAAAAATAATTTAGGTTGGAAATCGTAATTTACAGTACTAGTATGAAATTAGTCCTTGTGGCAGGCGCGGATCCAGGATCTTTTGCAGGGGGGAGGTCCAGGTTTGATAATTGCCACCGCCACCATTACCGGGGGGTTTGGGGGCCCTCCCACAGAAAAATTTAGTAAATTAGATTCAATTTGGTGCATTCTGACGTATTTCCGGAAGGTAAATTCCAAAATTACAGGTCTAAAAATCGCCAATAAAATCGCATACAAAATTTTCAAGTCTGAGCGGGGGGGGGGGGGGGGGTTCCGGACCCCCTGGACCCCCCCCCCTCTGGGTCCACGCCTGTGTGGGCATTTTTTCCACTCAAAAATCACGGGCCGGGCTTCGCACTCCCAAGTGGATGCAGCATGCCCCCTCTGTCTGAAAATCGTGGATCCGCCCCTGCTGGTACACTTTTATCTATACCTGGATCCAACTACTGGAGGACCTGATGATAGCTTATCGAGACTATAATTATATTCGAGCATCAAGTATGTTTCTCATTGGAGTCATTTCAGTCACACTGATTTTAGACATATCAAACAGAAATGAAATCAAATGGGGTTTAACGTCCTATAGACCAGAGGGAGAAGGGGGGTATTATCCGAAATGTGGGCAAAAAGCGGGAGTTGACTTTTCTAGAAGCATTTTTCCTCAGGAATCCGAAAATGATGGGTGATCAGTCAGGTGAGGGAGCGTTAAGGAGTTATCGAGGTCAAAAGGTCAACAGAGGTTAAAGGAGGCTGGCTTATGAATTTAGTCACTTCTGATGCTCTCTGTTGCAGATGTCTTCTTGAAGCGCAGCTGAATCATTGAATAAGTGACGAATGATAATTTGTGAAACCAATTAATCAAATTATGACGTAATTGAAAAGGTCAAAAGGTTACCGTGGTCAAATTAGCAAGAAATAAGGATGCACTGAGATTAGGGGCAAAACTAATATTATTTTCCATATGCAATACAATTCTGCGTGGTCTGGCGAAGTAATTTCATCCAAAATTAACGATTATGTTAAACGAGTGATATGTCACATCATAAGTATATAATCTATAAGTATATAATTGCGACCATTTTCACAAACTGGAAGTATTATTCGTTACCACTTCCGGGTAACCGATTGTGGATTGTGATGGACATTACTCGATATTCACGTCCATGCGTGCACATGAATCCTCATCCGATTCATTATCGTCATCAACGTCATTAGTATCGACATTAATTTTGTCGACAACGTGGGGGATTTCTCCATCGTCATGAATCAACATTTCGGGGAGAAACTCTCGTTCCAACCATGTAGTGTTGGTGACTCCAGTGCAAGCCTTGGCGAAGACGCACATCGCCAAATCCTCACCACATTGTTGGCTCGACAACAATGGAGCTTGAGGGACTTTGCACGGGGTGGAAGCAAGGTCAGGTCTACTGTGCGTCCTTTCTTATAATTTGCCCAGAAAATATTGTATCGAGTCTGATCTTCATTCGTAAGGCGAGGCTGGCCGTAGAAAACGCAAACAATTTTACTCAAGGCATTGAACGTGCGTCCCCCAAAAAAGGTTCAACTCCTAAAGTTGCGAACGTAGCCAGAGCCTCTTCGTCTATTTTCACTTTGTTCCACAATGAGTCCTTCTGTTTTGGACATACTTTTCATATAACGCACCAAGCTGTTCACTAGTAAGTTCCATGTCGCCTTCAATTCCCCACTAGTCAGTGAGTTCGTCCGATAGGTAGGACAGGAGGAACAAGCCATGCAGAGCCTCGGCTACACGCTCGTGAACGTCCAAGCGTTGTTGTAATGCTTCCCGGTAAGAATCCCTCCAAGTGAACATAACCCAGGCGGGTATAGCGAATTCCGGTACAATCCGGGGGATTCTTACCGGGAAGCATTACAACTACGCTTGGTCGGTTCACGAGCGTGTAGTCGAGGCTCTGCATGGCTTGTTCCTCATGTCCTACCTATCGGACGAACTCACTGACTTGTGGGGAATTGAAGGCGACATGGAACTCACTAGTGAACAGCTAGTTGCGTTATATGAAAAGTATGTCCAAAACCTTAGGACTCAAAGGAACCTTAGGTATGACAGTCCAGTACTGTCCTTCTTCCACAAAGGAAAAATACCATTGTGGAACAAAGTGAAAATAGACGAAGAGGCTCTGGCTACGTTCGCAACTTTAGGGGGGGGGGACGCACGTTCAATGCCTAGAGTAAAATTGTTTGCGTTTTCTACGGCCAGCCTCGCCTTACGAATGTAGATCAGACTCGATACAATATTTTCTGGGCAAATTATAAGAAAGGACGCACAGTAGACCCGACCTTGCTTCCACCCCGTGCAAAGTCCCTCAAGCTCCATTGTTGTCGAGCCAACAATGTGGTGAGGATTTGGCGATGTGCGTCTTCGCCATGGCTTGCACTGGAGTCACCAACACTACATGGTTGGAACGAGAGTTTCTCCCCGAAATGTTGATTCATGACGATGGAGAAATCCCCAACGTTACTAATGACGTTGATGACGATAATGGATCGGATGTGGAGTCATGTGCACGCATGGACGTGAATATCGAGTAATGTCCATCACAATCCACAATCGGTTACCCGGAAGTGGTAACGAATAATACTTCCAGTTTGCGAAAATGTTCGCGATTATATACTTATAGATTATATACTTATTGTGTGACATATCACTCGTTTAACATAATCGTTAATTTTGGATGAAATTACTTCGCCAGACCATGCAGAATTGTACTGCATATTGAAAATAACATTAGTTTTGCCCCTAATCTCAGTGCATCCTTATTTCTTGCTAATTTGACCTCGGTAACCTTTTGACCTTTTCAATTACATCATAATTTGATTAATGGGTTTCACAAATTATCCTTCGTCACTTATTCAATCATTCGACTGCGTTCCAACAAAAAATCTGCAACAGAGAGCATCAGAAGTGGCTAAATTCATAAGCCAGCCTCCTTTGACCTCTGGTGACCTTTTGACCTCGATAACTCCTTAACGCTCCCTCACCTAACTGATCACCCATCATTTTCGGATTCCTGAGGAAAAATGGTTCTAGAAAAGTCAACTCCCGCTTTTTGCCCACCTTTCGGATAATACTCCCCCTTCTCCCTCTGGTCTACTACTCTTCTGCTCCTAACCTGGGCTAATGAAGACGGGCATACGCCATACAGTGCGCTATGAGGGAAAATTTGCCCGGGCAGCGGCGCTACGGCCTACTCTTATATATCGCATTCCAAATGCCAAGGGATCTTTTATATGCCCGCCTATTTGTACACGGGACCTCGGTTTTTCGCCCCATCCGAAAGACTAGATAGCTGTCCTTGTCTGGCCCTCTGTCCTGTATCACAAGGGGAAACCACGCTGGATGAATTTCTCGGTCAAGGCAGGGATCGAACACCCGACATATCAAATAGATTCGTATACATGACACGATGGATTTTGATATCTTACGTATCAAGTAGCTTGTGATAAAACGAGATGTAATTATTGATTTGCATGTTTTGTTCAATATGTTTACTTGATGTCTATATTCTAATTGAACATCGTAATAACAGAGATTATCGTATCTTGCTCACATTAATTATGTTACATGGAGATTTGCAGCTCATCTAACGGATCACGATTTTGTTCAAAGTCAATGATCTTTTTGTCCTAAAAGCAGTTTAATGCCATACTCGTGTCAACCAAATTACATAAACAACTTCTTGAAACTATTGTTATTGATCTTAGTGTTTAACAGCCGCTTCTACCGAAGGTGATATTGCAGACAGGGGTCTTTCCCGTGGGAGGAAACAGGAGCACCCGGAGTAAATCCACGAGTTTGAGAAGGCGCCCCTATCGCCGCGAGCAACAGATCAATAGATGACCGACTTGCTAGAGGTCGAAGCACGGCACTCTAGACCACTAGCCCCCCCCCCCCCCCGGAAACTTATTATAGGCGCTGTTATAGTTCTGTTTGGTTGGAGAGTCAGCGAAAACAGCTTTGGTAATTCTGTTATTATCTACAGTACCCAATGGACGACACTGAGTCAAGATTCCAACTCTCTGATATGTCGTGTAAGTGAGACTGAGGTGGATAATTATTTGATTTCGACCATCTATCATACAGATAAATGAAATGAAATGGGGTTTTACGTCCTACTGAACTGCCCCGACAGGGCTATAAAAGTCGGGCAGTGAACAATTGGGTACATTCTGAACGCTGATATCATGCTACAGCCTACTCATATATCGAATTCCAACTGTCAATGGATCTTTTACCTGCACGCCTTGTTTTCATCCTATCCGAACGACTATGCATGGTACCACGCCGGAAAATCCCGATGAACTAGCTCGGTATCAGGACCTCCGGGTTACCAAGCCAACGTTTAACTGAGCCACATTGTACCCCTCATAAAGATAACAAGTGAATATTTGGACACATGAAACAATAAATCTCTACACCTGGTTAATCAATCTCTACCTATTATTAATCCTCCCCTTTCCCTTTTCATCCTTTTGCATCTCAGGTTAATGATGCATTATGTAATGCTATAATGTTCCCATTATCCCGATTTGTGCTGCGATAGAAATCGTGGTTTTAATTGTGGTGATCCCATCACTTATTATCATATTGAGGTCATTCGTAGCAATCGTGTTGATCGTATCGAACGTATAGCATGTACCAGACAACCCTATCGCACGACAGTGGGAACCTAGAATAATAGATAAATCTGCATATTGCATGCCTTTATTTTGATTTCCAAGTGTTACATATTTTATTATTTGGATATTAATTATTAACATGCCAAGCTGAAATTTAAATGGATTGAAATACGATCGCTATTTAATGATTTAATTAAAAAATGGTCTTCCGAAATCGATTAACAGGGATCGTTGCTACGATGATAAACAATCAATGCCACATATTGTCAAAACTTCAAACAGTTATAACTTTGCCTAGAATAATTCGAATGAAATTTGCCATATAAATCTTTTTTTTTAAAATAAATATCCAGATGTTAGCCAACTTGTTTTTCTTTATTATAGCTAAAACAACAAGTTTTTTTTTCGGTTGAGTGTCAAGAGTTGACTGACCTTTCGGCCATTATCTTCTTGTCCGTAAGGACATCTGAAGCAGAACGGTCAAAAGAATCCGTGCCCTGAATATAAAACTATTATCAATAGTTCGTATCTCCATGTTTCATCTCTATGATGGACGGACTAATCAAAATTAATTACTTGTTTCCCAACAAAAATTGCGAGCACAGTTGGATCACACCAGACGATGATGAGAAACATAAAATCAATTTTAATTAGACTTAAAATATCTATGTTATAGATGCGTTATGTATAACAGGGGCGGATCTAGGAATTTTGAAAAGGGGGGGGGGGGGGCACGCCACTGAGAGGGGGGGGGGGCAAGAAAATTATCCGTCATTTCCTTGCATCTGTAGCCAATTCAAAAACTATTTGGCTGATATTTTCGACTATACGTCGAAAAATGCGCCCCCATTGAATCCGCCTCAGTATAAGGGCTGGCAATTCTCTCTATATTAGTTACACAGTAGATAATTAAAAGGGGATACTTTATTTTGAGCGCCGTTAGGGATGTTTGGAGAATGGAAAAGTCTCGATTGCCATTGCTATCGTTACCATAGTAAACAAAGTCTCGATTAACCAATGTTTAAATTTCATCATTAATCGCCATTCATGTATAAATCCGTTGAAAATCTGTACTTTAATCCGATTGGTATCGAGGGTTGATTATGGTATTATTAATAATTTAGATAACATTAAGGCCCAAAGAAAGACCTGCAATAGGCAGATTAGCCATTTAAAATATGAAAATGACAGTTGATGGCCGAGTAACTAAATATATAAATTCGTTTAATGTGATTTCCCTACTGTTGTATGTTATGCGGGAATCAGTTAAGGCTACGTGTGTAATCTAAAGCGACACCTTTATCTGGTCAATGCGGTCCACACATTCTTACCAAAAGTACTGACCGATTTGTATCGACAGCATTTTCAGGCGCTACGCATCACAGATTTAAACCCGGAACATCCTAATCGAGTATCGATTTCCCTAACCTCTTGAATACACCCACCCCGATCCTTAACAATACGGGACTGTAGGCAATAAACTTTTATGATTTTAAGGTCCATTATCCATAGAGGTGATCACTTGAATAAGACAAGTATATAAACCGTGTGTTTGTGAAGAAGAACAAAACAATAACGCCAACTCCGGGGTCAACAGGATCTGTGTCAGAAATATTAGCAATATCTTCACGTTCACGTACCTGCACGTTTTACCTGCTCTATCAACTACATATAATTAAGCATGTTAAGCGTGATATGCATGTGATTATAAGTGAAATGTTAGCTATGTAAATAGCTCTACAAGCGCAGTGACAGCTTTCCCGCTACATTGTTGTTGGTTACGATTGTTGTTGTTTTCCAGTGAGTAATGTAATTTTTGCAGGTTGTTTCTGTCGTTTAATTAGATCTGCGGTTTAAGAATGGACAGCCGCGTTCATCAGGTAGTTCAAAGAACAACCTGATAAAAACACAGATCCTATTTCGTTTCGTTTTTATAGTTCAAAATTTCGTTTTACTTGTATACTGATCGCCATAGAAAACGCGTCACTTAGTTTTTCGTATTTGTACACTTATGGATGTTTAATCTGTAATCAACGGTACAAAGTGGGAGGGGTCAAAACCAAAACACAGATGTCAGTAGCGCGTGTGTCCTCCACTGGCTCTGACGCACGCTGTGCAGTGACGTAGCATGGAATTAACCATCTGTGTCGTACTTTTGGTTTTGACCCCTCTGACTTTGTACCGTTGATTTCAGATTAAACACCCATAATTGTACAAATGTGTTGTTATTGATGTGTTCCCATTTGAATATTGTTCACAATAAGAAGCAAAATAAATAAGATATGTTTACATGATCATTTTGTTATACGAAAAACTAAGTGATGCGTTTTCTATGGCGCTCAGTATATTTACTACACTAGGATCTAGAAGAGTTGTTATCATTGACGTGTTCTGGGTGATGTGAAGGATTAGCCAATACACGGAACTGTGGGTAAACCACTATACACGTGGACGCTGATTAATTAATCTCTGTCTGACGTCATAGGGTCAAAAGCCGTTCGCTTTTCCTCTGACGTGAACTCCCACAATAACTTCATGCCAGATCTTCATATAGTGTAGGCCATCGAAAGTATAAAAAACGAAACGAAATATAGATATGTATTTTAATCAGATTGTTTAACGAAAATCGGATATATTTTTAGATTCCTCTCGAGTATCCCTTGAACTTACTGAAATGTGTTAATAAAGCCTGGACCAAAACACTGAATTTAGTTACACCCTAGTCGACATTCACACTTTGCTTTCATGACATTAAAGATACTCGGTGACTGGTAACTTAATACGGTAAATTTGAGACAGTTAGTTACAAAGGATGCAGAAGAGTATGTCTAACACTTCCCCGGCGTGAGATTTTCCAATAAGCACAACTTATACAGAGTATTGACCATAAAAGGCAATTAACATCAGACAGGTTCATTTGGCAAGACCTTTTCTGACTATCAATGTAATGACTGTGAGTTGCAATGCAAGGGCATGCCTTGATTAAGTGTTAAAGCAGAAGCTGTTTAGGTACAAGAGAGAGAGAAATGGGGTTTAACGTCCACCCAACACAAACTAGGTCATTTCGGGACTAACATATGGTTTGATTATATTTCAATAATTCGCTTGCGCGTAGGGGTCATTAGCAGTGGGAGAAAACCGGAGTACCCGAAGAAAACCCACGAGGCTGGACAGGCGACCCTACTCCTTGCCACGTAGAACCGGAGATTCGAAACCACCGCAGTTGACTCAATGCTAGGCCGTATGATACAGCGCACGCACGCTAACCATTCGGCCATACACCCCCCCCCCC
Organism: Patella depressa; assembly: GCA_948474765.1. NCBI lineage: Eukaryota > Metazoa > Mollusca > Gastropoda > Patellidae > Patella > Patella depressa. The sequence continues at coordinate 57,651,503 of OX419719.1, forward strand.
CCCTGTTCTGTTTAGGTACATGTAGGCCTATATGCAGTTCTCGCTTAATAGATTCCAGTACAATGCTTTTTTTCCCAATACTCGAAAGAGACCCATTAGCACATCGTGACAAAGTCTTGAAAGTGAACAACATCATGACATAACCTTCAATGTGAACACACTACGTCATTGCACTGCGTGACATAACCTTCAATATGAACACCCTACGTCATATACAGATGTTGATCTAACTAATTGTTTTGTGATTAGCTTTTCTCTATTGTCTTATGATAAATTACTTCAACATTTAAAGTAAACAACCCCCTGGGCCATAAACTTTTACACTAACATCCTTGTATGTTTAATATTTCACTATCCGCCTTTTGGACAAATATGACCCGACCACGGTACACGTTCAAAACACCGCACACACTTACAAGAGGTCGGAGCACTCGGCAAACCATAGCAGACTCCGCTACTGGAAACTGTCAAGGTTTGCCGCGTAAGGCCGGACACATATCATAATATTCCTCTTGGGATCACTTAATGTACAAACGGCCAAGATAAACTAACTTCAAAAGACATTCTCGAAGAAAGGTAGCGAGCTGTTTTGTTTATTAGCCCAACCCTCCGTTCAGACGACAAGGTTAAACTTGTTTAACAATTTAAACTTATTTAAACCTTAAAAAAGCGTTTGAAATATTCACATAGCCTCGGTCATCATTACTCAAATCATTAATATAAACAGCATAGTCTCGATTATCCACTTGATTGATTTAATTATCAACGGCCATTAAGCGGCATATAGGAATTCAATCCACCAACATCGAAGGCTAGCCTTGAATTTAAGAGTTTATTATGGTCTGGATATGTTAATTAATGTCTAATTAATTATTTAGATAACATCTCAGGCCTAAAGAAAGACCTGTAATAAGCAGATGTTGCTCTTGCATAATGCTATTTTTTAATCTTATTAAAATCAAATGTTTTTCATTTCGTTTTTCATGTTATTTGGTATTATATTCCATATTTTATAGTTTACCGGGATTAGTTAACAAAACCATAAAAAAGAAACCAGGTCCATGAAGAAACGAAAGAATAATATCATTTTAATTAGATTGCGGATATAATATTCCTGTTTTGTTCGTTAACATTAAATTTAAACTCGGTTCTGTTTTTTAAAATTAATTCAATATGGGCGCCACCCTGTTTGTAAATTTTGTTCATTAACTTTGAAACCTGGTACAACTTTTGGCTTGAGTCTGATACGTTGGCGCACAGAATGGTCCGTATTGGATCTTACGCTGCCAAGATCACTGGATACATGAAAGTAGACAGGTTTGTGTAATTAAGCATGCTATTCATTGTTGAACCAATTGGAAATTATTTAACAAAGTGGCTGGCTTCATTCGAGCCTTGTGTTTACATACGTTATCAAGATAGTTTAAAGCAAAATGTTTTATGTGTGGCAGTGTCGCAAGTTATGTATACATATCAATGACAATGTGGACTTCGGTCTCCCCAACAACTGGAACAGATGTTATCTAAATTATTAATTAGACATTATATAACTTGCCAAGACCATAATCAACTCTCGATGCCCTCGTTAGCTTGCTATATTTAATGGATTTGAATACATTTAACGTAAAAATGGATAATCGAGACCTCGTTGGTTATTATACCAACGTTAGTAACGACGATCAAGGCTAGCCTAAAATTTAATCGCTAATTGTTGGTTCAGAGTCGAATCTTTTCATTATCTGTTTTTAACTGTTATAGCGATAACTGCCAGCTCTTTATCTAATCTTAGCTAATGTCCCTATTAAAAGCATTATAAGTCAGCTTTATCAATCATATTTTAAATTTACGAGACACGTGTCAATGCCAATCATTACGCTTTATTGCTTGAAAAGGTTTTTTTTTGTTAATAAATAGAACAATTGTTTAACGTAACCTTCATTAAACGCCTGCACTTATTCGAACTGTTTGTTTACATTTTGAACAATGACGTATTTCATCTACCGACTTTTAGCCAGTGCGATGTCGAAATGAGTTCACCCGATACTTCTTAACATAATAATATTACCTCTGCATTATAAGGTCTGTCATTGAGTCAATTGGCGTGGCTTCGATTCCCCGTTGTACGTGACATTGAGTAGGATCGCCTGTCTAGCCCCGTGGGTTTTTTTTCCGGGTCCTCCGGTTCCCCCCCCCCCCTGCTAAAGATCTCTACGCGCAATGCAGTAAACAGCATATTTTAAGTTGATCCATGGAACTTGATGCCGTGAAACCTCACATATTATATACTTATATAGATCATTGTAATTGTTTAAAACAATTGACTTTGTGCACTTCGGAGGTCTGTCTCAATTGGAAATGAGAGTTCTGTTAATTAGGTGTCCTGATAATAAAATGTCCGGAAATCTATATTTGTCATTTTCAAAGTGTCCATATTAGTATATTATCTTGGCTGATAGTACCTAGTAATTACCAAAGACTATAGAAGGTATGATTGCGCCAGGTTGATTAGTTCTTAAAGTTCGTCAGCTGAGTCGGGAGAGCAAGTAGAGAAAAATACATTATTAAGAGTTCCTAGTGAATATAGCTTATAAGTTGTATATGCAATTATATGGCTGTTGTAGTTGATTGTATTACTGTTACAAAAACAAGTTTTTAAATTATACTGCCATACATTATAATATACTATTACTAAACTTACGCAACATCAAGTCAAAATGTGCGTTCAAGAAAGAAGAATCCACAATCGCAAGATGACGTAGGGGCACATTAAATCCCGTTGAAGATATAACGGGTAGTGTCGCAAAGTCCTTCACAATCTTGATACATAAACCCAAAAGACATGATTTATTGAATTCAGCCCAAAGTATATATATGTATATAACATGTCTAGACCATTTGCAGATCGTTGAAAAAAAATATTATCTTGTGTATAGATTTATGCATGTTTCATAGCAGTAGCAATCGTTAAGGTGTATAAATCACAATATTAAAGTAGCTAAGTCTCTAACACGAATTATTTGTCAATTCAAATCATTATTAATACTGTTATCTTACCTTGAAAAGGTAGGCTTCTGATATCCAATATTTAAGACAAAATAACCATTTTACCATTGGTACACGAATCGTGTACCTTAGTGCATCTCAGTGATATTTGTAGCCAGTGACCAGAAAAAACGAGACTAGACATATTCCACAACTCATGTCAAATGGCGACTCCATAGTGTATCTAAAGAGCATACGCAATAGACTGGAATAAACAGACACTGGAGACTCATGCTGTACTTCGCTGGATATAACGGATTTGTAATTAGCGTCAAAATGAAAACGCTTGAATGTAAATCCGTTCATATACAATCAGATTACATTATCATATGCGTTGCGACCTATCGGGGTCAATTTCTAGGTCCCAAATATTAGCGATTTAGCTCCTTTAAGTAACAAATGCACATTTAATATTGATACCTGTCTCATTAATAACAATCATTGTCATCTAAAACAGAACGAAGTGCATAATAAAAGTCTATTCTTATTGTATGAACTATTCTTTTTGAACATAAATTGCACAATGTTACCGACCTCCCTTCAGTGTCATATTTATCTGATACAAAAAGTATTCAAGAAATAAAAAACTCGGCTATATGTTAATATACGTCCACCCAACTTCTTCCATGTCTTGGATTATCTATTTTGGAAACGCGTGATCACCCTTCACCAACCGTCATGATCATTTTTCTAAGAATAATTATCTGGACGTAAATTTAAGATCTCTGTAGCCTTTATATTATAGAAAATGTTGTTTCATAATTTTACATATCCTCCTTCAGAACATTTATATATTCAACCGTATTCTACAGAACTAAATTCACATACTAATTAAATATTATTACACTGCCCAGCTTATCAAAATTGCGGCTTCTTTTTATTTTTAGTCAAATCTAACCTTGTTTCGGCCAAATATTTATGACATCTCTCTCTCTCTCTCTCTCTCTCTCTCTCTCTCTCTCTACAATATGTCACCCCCTCTGTACCCCCATTCCTCTCTCTTACTCTCTCCTATCTCCCTCCCCTCGTCCCTCTCCCTCTCGCTCCATCTCTCTCATTTGCGAACCGATAGACATGGATAGGAATTGGCAAGGTATTACGTGCAAACTCAGCTTAAATTTTGATTTTTATGGAGACAGTAAATTATCTTTCATTTAATAACTATAATTTCTGAAATAAAAATAAAATGGAAGAAAACTTAAAATTAAGATTGAAACACCTGTTTGAGAATGTCAGCAATAAAAATGGACATTTATTGTAGAAAACGTCAGTGTTTGACAAGAAGATTAAAATGTAAAAAATTACTAACAGATTCTGTATGTTTATGTCAAAAACATGTGGGTTTCTTTGTCATCAGTGAGTATGTTGACAAGCTATTACACAGATCGCCTACAGACAATGCAGCAAAACTGAACAACTTAACACAAGTGTAACAGTACATTAAGTGCTGACATGACATTGGTCTCCACCGCTAGCCCCCCGGATCCATTCACTTTTTTTGAATTGTTTGTTTAATTGTGGTTTCTGAGTATGATGTCTTGTCCATGTACTTGTTTTTATTTAAATTATGTGTGGTGCCGTCCCCGTGAACTTATTAATACAGTCTATCATGATTAACGATAACGATTAATATATACTATTTTTTAGAAGGATATATATAAACATTGTAAAAAAATAAACAAAGATATAACATTTTATCTTCGCTCAGTCAATTTACTAAAACAAATCTTTTGTTGTTTGATGTAGAAATTGTTTTTTGTTTTGTATACAATTATTATTTAGGCTGTCTGAATGGGACATGGTAATAGGACTAGCCTATGTAAAACCCCACCCCTCAGTCTGTACATGTGTGTATAAATATTCAGACTGAACAAAGAGGTGTATATACATATTTATATACATAATAAGTTTTACTAAACATGATATGTGTTACCTTAAGAAATGTAAGCGTGATAGATAACACAGCCGGATTTGAGGAACATGTATTTGGCCTATTGACTGAATTCAGAGAACAAGTAACAAACCAATGTGATAAAACACAGATCCCATTTCGTTTCGTTTCTATAGTTCAAAATTTCGTTTTACTTGTCTTTACTTCACTACGATCTGTAAGAGTTGATATCATTGACGTGTTTTGTATTAGCCAATGGAACGGTCTGTACGGCGAGTTATTGGCTTTTTGATGCGACAGTCGCAATTAAGTAATTAATATCCTGCATATGATTCCGGTTTAGTTTCGGTTGCCATATTCCTATGCGTTTAACAAAAACAGTTGTTCATAGTAAGGATTAAAGTACCGACAAGAAATTGAGTATTACTTCCCTCCACACTTCAACCGTCCCCATCCGTCAGCCATCAGCTACCAAAAAGACCATGCAAAGACATATCACTTCCGGAATAACATGCACGTCTCACGAAGCTTTTGGTTGAAACAATTTGCAGACGAAATTCAAGTGTATTAAATAAAAATAAGAACCCAATAAAACATGCATATTCACAATTAGTGATCTTACACTACCAACTGTTTTAGTTGATTGTTAGATTACATTATGTGATCTAGAATCTCCATCTCTGAATTGACTTTTTGATTCACTTTGACAGTTTGTACTTTAATATTAACACTTGCTGTATTTTTTCTCTGTTGGTCGATCACGCTGGCTAAGTGAATAAGACGCCGACTCGCTTGCCTGGAGATCGGGTGTTCGATATCTGTATTGGCAGAGAGAGCTCAACAGATTTCGGGCGTAGTTTCCCCTTGTCAGTAGGAAGGAGGGTCTGACATTGACAGCTGTCTGGTCATTCGAATGGGAAGAAAGACATTGTACACATTGGCGTGCAAGTAAAAGGTCCCTTGGCAGTTGGAATTCGATATAAGAGTAGACCGTAGCACTGCTGCTTGGGCAAAATTTCCCTCATAGCACACTGTATGGTGTATGCCCATCCTCATTAACCCAGTAGCAGAACAGTAGGACGTTAAATCCCATTTTATTTCATTTCTTTGTTGAGTAATATGTCGGTTAATAAAGTTTCATCAATATGTTATGTTCGTGCGCGACATTTATCACAGTATCTGTGCGTCACACACAACATACAGCATGAACCTATCCCGCCCAAACTGATAAATTTTTATGGGAGCAACTGTTTCCCAACCAAATTAGAACACATAAATTTTGATAAATTATGTTAAGATTGAAAATGAAAACCGACGCAGCACCTTACAATTTAACGTTATTAGTAACATCTGTGGAGCCTATGTTTTAACGCCTTAAAGTACATGTAGATTAGTAACAATATTATAGGTGCCCAGGGCAGATCATTAAACAGTCACTATAATACCAGTATTATTATGCCTTGGGTAGTTATAAAATATTCTACAAACGTATTAACTTTTCCAAGAAAAATGATAAAACACAAGGGGTGACAATTGACGGAAATAAAGCCCGGTTTAATTTCCCACATGAATTGTGTTTAAATGAAATGTATAGGAAACAGCCGGTTTTATTTTCTTTTTATTTATTTTTTATCAAATCTCAGGTGTCATTACGTTTGGTACTTTAAGACAAAAATACAACAATTAGATGATAATTAATCAACTTGTCACTTCGGTTGAAGTGTCCTTGTATGTTTTTTGTTTATCGTTTACTCAGTGCAAAAGTTATGTCTTAATTTAAAGATACCCCCTGTACAAAAATTAAATAAAATTGGGTTTAACGTTCTACTGTTCTGCTTCGACGTGGCTAATGAAGATGTGCATGTGTCATATATACAGTGCGCTGTGAAGACTGTGAAACATGTTTCCCCGGACATCGACGCTACGGCCTACACTGTTGGAAAAAATCTGGTAAATTTAAATGAAAATTACTAGCAGCTATAGTTGCCAGTAAATTTACTGTAAAGAAACATTCAGCTGTAATATTACAGAGTTTCTGTAATTTGACTTCGTGTGTGACTTTAATAACTAAAAGTTTGTTTTTTTAACTTTGGATTGTAAATTCACCGCAACACAGTAAATGAACGGTTACATTACGTTTGTTTTTTTAACTTCCAAATGTAAATTTACCTAAAAGCAGTAAATGAAAAATTACAGACAAATGTTAAGATAATACAATACACCCCCCCCCCCCCCACAACACACACACACACACACACACCTTTTAGGTAAATAACAATTTCCGAGTAAGAAAAAAAAATCTCAACTGAATAAAAAGTGGTCGCATATCCAGTAACATGGCGAAACACGAGGTCTTCAGGACGTCATCGAAGCAAGTCCCGATCATCCGTGTCAGTAGACGTCATCGAAACATGTCCCGATCATCCGTGTCAGTGGACGTCATCGAAACATGTCCCGATCATCCGTGTCAGTGGACTTCATCGAAGCATGTCCCGATCATCCGTGTCAGTAGACGTAATCGTCATACGTGAGCTAACATGACATGCAGAAAAATTGAAGCAAAACTGGTAAAATATAAGGTCGTCCTGGCTTATGATTTGATGCTTGGTCACGAGGCCGACAATGCAATCTTAAAACTTTGTTGAGTTTTTTCAAGATGTCAGCGATAGCGTTCTTGCATAATACCAAATGAAAAATTGCAAAAGGTTTGAAAATATTTTTTTTTAAAAAAAGAATGACATGAAAAATGTTTACTAGAAACCGCGAAGAAACTAACTGTTTTCAAAACATTGCACCATTGAGAATTACTCGCCCCGTCTGTGCGTCATAATTTAGTCGATTATATCTCAACCAAATCCTTTAGTACAACTCAACTACCTTGCTAAGACTAAAAACTTTTCTCCTGGGTGTCCCACCATAGTTTATTCATAAAGGTGCGAATTATTGCCAATAAAATCCAACTAGACACGGCACTGGGTTTTCACAGAATAATTGGTTAGATAAATTATATATGAATTGTATTTTGTCAAACTAAAACAATATGTCTATAATGATTTGGATGATCGGTAGGAGATAATGAATAAGAAATTTCAAAAAATGATCTTGTATAAAAAATGCAACTTGATTGTCTTTAAACAATGATGGATTCCTATAGAAAATATTGATTAACTTGCTATTGAATGGCGATGTCACTAAAGGTATAAACCTAGACAAAACCACCACTTAGTAGTAATAGAAGGCAACAACTCGAATAGCCTGGAATTAAGTCGGTCATTTTTCAATGGGTCAATGTCATGCGATACGTTTCTTTGTGAACAGATCTTCCTACTTTTTAATTTTGTGTTAGGTTGGATCCAAGTCAGCTTTCCTTCGCCCCGTGTCCAGAAAGACCTATGCGCCGAATGTGCTGCTTCGGTTTGAAACTTGTTAACGCCTCTTCCCCGTGTTGATGTCACGAGTGCAACCTCACACAACGCAGTCGACTATGTTTAATCAAAATGGCGTGACGGCTTCCTTTATTTTAGTAGCCACATGAATTAACTCAAAACAAAGCAGTTTCATCAATGTTTTTTTTGTTGGTTTGTTTGATATCAAGAGGAAAACAGGAATCTACACTAATAGGAATTATGGGATGGATCATCTTAGTTCAAAATTTGACGACACCACAAAAAAAAAAAAAAAAGGAAATATGCAAACTTTTCTATATCATTTTTAAAAAATTATGTTAAACCACTAATTCTGCCCCCTATGCTCTCGAGTGCGATTTGTAATGAGGTGATTTTTGTAGACTTTTTGGTGTAAAATCGAAGAAAAGGGTTTGAAAATACATTTTCTGTCAGGTATTGGTGAATATTCATGATTTTCATCCGGAAGGTACGAGAGTTGAGGGGTTGGTAAGGTTGAAATCTAGAGCGGAAAATGTACCCAAGGAAAGTTTGGGGGAAAGTTCGAGCCGGTCTAAGAGACGAGAATTAAAGAGAGAATCATTAGTGATCTGTGGCCAACTAATGTCAAACCGTACTTCCGATGCAGACGGGACCACTCGGCAATCCTAGACAGATTCCGGAACCTACATCTAGTCTCGGCTATATGACAGTAAGCGATATGTACCTACGCCAATACATTTGCGATGCGGCTACCGATTTACTTTAACAGGAAAACTCGACGCTATTACAAACAAACAAGACACCATGGGCGCAGTCATGTTTCATCCGGGACCTTTAAAGTAGTTCCAAGACGCCATTGGCGCAGACATGTTTCAACCGGAAACTTTAAAGTAGTTCCAATATGGCGGAATTCGTCATACAGCCGAGACTAGATGCAAGATAGGGAATCTGTCGAGATTTGCCGAGTGAGACTGGACTGGACTAACCAGATACTTTGATACTTAAAACAATAATTATAGTTTCTATTAGGTTTTTTTTTTGAGTTTTGTCCGTATTTGATATGTCTTTAAAAAACACACCGGAAATACCTAAACTCTACAATATACCCATTATTGATAATACTCCATGTTTTGTATGACGTCATTGGTTGTCGTCTGGGAAAATAAGGAACGCGAAAGGATAAAATTGATGAACTAAATTATAAATATTTTATAAACACTTTTTGTTGGTGTATTGCCGTGTATTTGAAACTTGATAAACAGAATTTTTAATTCGCAACAATGGGACAATCATGATCTACGTGACATTGTTAATCATTATTGCTAAAACTCGCACAGAAAGTAACTTTCGGCAATGTAATGTGCAAAATACTTATAACGAAAGTGGAAGCAAAATTGAATTCAAAAACTGCAAATAGTGTCGCGGATCACTACAAGAAAGGTGAGAAGTTTTCTGAAAGCATTTCTTAAAATCAGTTTTAGCATTTATATAGAAATTATTGACATTATTTATGGTAATCGTCCCTCGAGATTAATTATGTCATCTAATGCAATAGGAAAACTTAGTTTGAATTGAAAAAATATAAAGACAGTACATCCACGAGAAATCAAAAAAGAAAACGGATTATATATTCTATCAAGAGAAACTTTCCTTCTGGTCAAAATTCACAAATAATCGTAAGCATGTAGAGAGCTGTTTTTATATAATACCATGTCTACCTATCTAACTGTCGCATCGGCAACCAGTGCCGGACTCCTGTCAGGTCATTGACCAAGGCCAACATAAGTACACGCCGAAGGCGCGCGAGTGTCCGGGGGTGGGGTGAGGTCTGGGAAATTTTGAAAAATGACAAGTGTAAACCCATTTCGAAGCATTTCAGACCAAAGCAGACGGCCAATTTTTGATTTCCTGATACAATTAGATAACAGAATGACCTAAGAGCTCTGTCATTAAACGAATTTGAGATCTCCTGTCCTGTGTCCTGTCCTCCTCATCCTTCTTTCTTTTCTTTCCTTCTTCTCTCCTTTCTTTCTCTATTAGTAACATCTGTGGAGCCTATGTTTTAACGCCTTAAAGTACATGTAGATTAGTAACAATATTATAGGTGCCCAGGGCAGATCATTAAACAGTCACTATAATACCAGTATTATTATGCCTTGGGTAGTTATAAAATATTCTACAAACGTATTAACTTTTCCAAGAAAAATGATAAAACACAAGGGGTGACAATTGACGGAAATAAAGCCCGGTTTAATTTCCCACATGAATTGTGTTTAAATGAAATGTATAGGAAACAGCCGGTTTTATTTTCTTTTTATTTATTTTTTATCAAATCTCAGGTGTCATTACGTTTGGTACTTTAAGACAAAAATACAACAATTAGATGATAATTAATCAACTTGTCACTTCGGTTGAAGTGTCCTTGTATGTTTTTTGTTTATCGTTTACTCAGTGCAAAAGTTATGTCTTAATTTAAAGATACCCCCTGTACAAAAATTAAATAAAATTGGGTTTAACGTTCTACTGTTCTGCTTCGACGTGGCTAATGAAGATGTGCATGTGTCATATATACAGTGCGCTGTGAAGACTGTGAAACATGTTTCCCCGGACATCGACGCTACGGCCTACACTGTTGGAAAAAATCTGGTAAATTTAAATGAAAATTACTAGCAGCTATAGTTGCCAGTAAATTTACTGTAAAGAAACATTCAGCTGTAATATTACAGAGTTTCTGTAATTTGACTTCGTGTGTGACTTTAATAACTAAAAGTTTGTTTTTTTAACTTTGGATTGTAAATTCACCGCAACACAGTAAATGAACGGTTACATTACGTTTGTTTTTTTAACTTCCAAATGTAAATTTACCTAAAAGCAGTAAATGAAAAATTACAGACAAATGTTAAGATAATACAATACACCCCCCCCCCACAACACACACACACACACACACCTTTTAGGTAAATAACAATTTCCGAGTAAGAAAAAAAAATCTCAACTGAATAAAAAGTGGTCGCATATCCAGTAACATGGCGAAACACGAGGTCTTCAGGACGTCATCGAAGCAAGTCCCGATCATCCGTGTCAGTAGACGTCATCGAAACATGTCCCGATCATCCGTGTCAGTGGACGTCATCGAAACATGTCCCGATCATCCGTGTCAGTGGACTTCATCGAAGCATGTCCCGATCATCCGTGTCAGTAGACGTAATCGTCATACGTGAGCTAACATGACATGCAGAAAAATTGAAGCAAAACTGGTAAAATATAAGGTCGTCCTGGCTTATGATTTGATGCTTGGTCACGAGGCCGACAATGCAATCTTAAAACTTTGTTGAGTTTTTTCAAGATGTCAGCGATAGCGTTCTTGCATAATACCAAATGAAAAATTGCAAAAGGTTTGAAAATATTTTTTTTTAAAAAAAGAATGACATGAAAAATGTTTACTAGAAACCGCGAAGAAACTAACTGTTTTCAAAACATTGCACCATTGAGAATTACTCGCCCCGTCTGTGCGTCATAATTTAGTCGATTATATCTCAACCAAATCCTTTAGTACAACTCAACTACCTTGCTAAGACTAAAAACTTTTCTCCTGGGTGTCCCACCATAGTTTATTCATAAAGGTGCGAATTATTGCCAATAAAATCCAACTAGACAAGGCACTGGGTTTTCACAGAATAATTGGTTAGATAAATTATATATGAATTGTATTTTGTCAAACTAAAACAATATGTCTATAATGATTTGGATGATCGGTAGGAGATAATGAATAAGAAATTTCAAAAAATGATCTTGTATAAAAAATGCAACTTGATTGTCTTTAAACAATGATGGATTCCTATAGAAAATATTGATTAACTTGCTATTGAATGGCGATGTCACTAAAGATATAAACCTAGACAAAACCACCACTTAGTAGTAATAGAAGGCTACAACTCGAATAGCCTGGAATTAAGTCGGTCATTTTTCAATGGGCCAATGTAATGCGATACGTTTCTTTGTGAACAGATCTTCCTACTTTTTAATTTTGTGTTAGGTTGGATCGAAGTCAGCTTTCCTTCGCCCCGTGTCCTGATAGACCTATGCGCCGAATGTGCTGCTTCGGTTTGAAACTTGTTAACGCCTCTTCCCCGTGTTGACGTCACGAGTGCAACCTCACACAACGCAGTCGACTATGTTTAATCAAAATGGCGTGACGGCTTCCTTTATTTTAGTAGCCACATGAATTAACTCAAAACAAAGCAGTTTCATCAATGTTTTTTTTTTGTTGGTTTGTTTGATATCAAGAGGAAAACAGGAATCTACACTAATAGGAATTGTGGGATGGATCATCTTAGTTCAAAATTTGACGACACCACAAAAAAAAAAAAAAAAAAAGGAAATATGCAAACTTTTCTATATCATTTTAAAAAAATTATGTTAAACCACTAATTCTGCCCCCTATGCTCTCGAGTGCGATTTGTAATGAGGTGATTTTTGTAGACTTTTTGGTGTAAAATCGAAGAAAAGGGTTTGAAAATACATTTTCTGTCAGGTTTTAATGAATATTCATGATTTTCATCCGGAAGGTACGAGAGTTGAGGGGTTGGTAAGGTTGAAATCTAGAGCGGAAAATGTATGTGCATTGGTCTTTAGTTCCAGTTTGAGTGTCTCAAGTTTTCCAGAGTGAACTTCATACTTGCTTTTGAGCAAGAGTTTGTCATATATTGCTCCACCTGAGGTAGAAAGCGTTGTACCCAAGGAAAGTTTGGGGAAAAGTTCGAGCCGGTCTAAGAGACGAGAATTAAAGAGAGACTCATTAGTGATCTGTGGCCAACTAATGTCAAACCGTACTTCCGATGCAGACTGGACCACTCGGCAATCCTAGACATATTCCGGAACCTACATCTAGTCTCGGCTGTATGACAGTAAGTGATATGTACCTACGCCAATACATTTGCGATGCGGCTACCGGTTTACTTTAACAGGAAAACTCGACGCTATTACAAACAAACAAGACACCATGGGCGCAACCATGTTTCATCCGGGACCTTTAAAGTAGTTCCAAGACGCCATGGGCGCAGACATGTTTCAACCGGAACCTTTAATGTAGTTCCAATATGGCGGAATTCGTCATACAGCCGAGACTAGATGCAAGATAGGGAATCTGTCGAGATTTGCCGAGTGAGACTGTACTGAACTAACCAGATACTTTGATACTTAAAACAATAATTATAGTTTCTATTAGGGTTTTCTTTGAGTTTTGTCCGTATTTGATATGTTTTTAAAAAAACACACCCGAAATCCCTAAACTCTACAATATACCCATTATTGATAATACTCCATGTTTTGTATGACGTCATTGGTTGTCGTCTGGGAAAATAAGGAACGCGAAAGGATAAAATTGATGAAGTAAATTATAAATATTTTATAAACACTTTTTGCTGGTGTATCGCCGTGTATTTGAAACTTGATAAACAGAATTTTTAATTTGCAACAATGGGACAATCATGATCTACGTGACATTGTTAATCATTAAGCTAATGAGTTTATTGCTAAAACTCGCGCAGAAAGTAACTTTCGGCAATGTAATGTGCAAAATACTTATAACGAAATTGGAAGCAAAATTGAATTCAAAAACTGCAAATAGTGTCGCGGATCACTACAAGAAAGGTGAGAAGTTTTCTGCGGCATTTCTTAAAATCAGTTTTAGCATTTATATAGAAATTATTGACATTATTTATGGTAATCGTCCCTCGAGATTAATTATGACATCTAATGCAATAGGAAAACTTAGTTTGAATTGAAAAAATGTAAAGACAGTAACTCCGCGACAGATCAAATAAGAAACAGATGATATATTCTGTCAAGAGAAACTTTCCTTCTGGTCAAAATTCACAAATGATCGTAAGCATGTAGAGAGCTGTTTTTATATTACACCATGTCTACCTATCTAACTGTCGCATCGGCAACCAGTGCCGGACTCCTGTCAGGTCATTGACCAAGGCCAACACAAGTACACGGCGAAGGCGCACGAGTGTCCTGTGATGAGGGGGGGGGGAAATTTTGAAAATTGACACCTGCAAACCCATTTTCCAAGCCTTTCAAACCAAAGCAGACGGCCAATTTTTGATTTCCTGATACAATTAGATCAGAATGACCTAAGAGCACTATCATTAGATGAATTTGAGATCTCCTGTCCTATGTCCTGTCCTCCGCATCATTCTTTCTTTTCTTTCCTTCTTCTCTCCTTTCTTTCTCTTTTCTTTTTTCTTTGTATAGGGACAGGTGGACAGGTGGGCCCAGTCCGTCACTGCCAGCTACGTGTTATCGGTAATGGCCTTATCTTTAATATAAAATTGAATAAATTGCACAATCATAACATGTTAGTTCTGCTATTTTCAGCAACACACATAGGGTATGCTCGATTCCCAGTTCCGGGTAAAAATTCAATTCCAAAACTGGTGTCAATCGAGTGAAAAGGATAATTTCGGAGTACAAGGCATGTGTCGACTGCTTAAAAATATCTGAACCAATCATGACAGCTTAACATATTTTTTACTTATAAACGTCACGATTCTACTCACTCCACCTCAGCTGGCAGAACTGTAACAGGACTGAATTCCGCGTCACTCGATTGCATTTCTCTCAATTCTGGACGTTCTGGACCGTGAATCGAGCATCCCCATTGTTTTCCCGATAGTTTAGATATAATCTCCAATCAATGTTTATGTAGGGAAAATTTCGAAGGTCACTGACACACATCGAAACAGTGAAAATTGCCTGAGATTTTTGATAAAATCAATAGGATTCACACATCATCAATCATATTTAACGACATATTCCGCACATAAAGATAAGATATAATAAATTCCTTTACCTCATATCTTTGTCTCCTTGTAAAATTATTTATGTGAAAACCAAATTCCTAAAATGTTACCTGATAAAACCCATTGTAAGTGTATAAATTAGTGTACACATAAGTGAATTATCTACATCGAACCAACGTACATCAATTAGAGAAATCAGGTTACATAACAACACTACCCCCCTGCAAATATGGCATGTACCCCCGGGAAGTATTTCTTAACATGAATGTGTGCACAATGTTGGTAATCACTAAACTGGGTCAAATAAAACTTATTATTTCACTTGAAAGTTTACTTGAAAATCGAATTTGATATCCATCAGTACATAGAGTACTATAAACCATAGTATTTGTAATTTTTACCATCTTTATAAACGTCAGTTTTTGCATTATTCATCATGTAAGTATTGAGCTCTATAAACGTAGTATTTATTGAAGTATTTATCATTTAAGTATCGATTTTCATAAACGTCAGTATGTATTAAAGGGCCAATCCCGATAACTTTTTGGGGAATAAAACTGCTTAATTTTGTGTTAAAATCCCTTATAACCCATTATCTAAGGCCGACCAACTAACCCGATATTTGTGATACGCTTGTAAATAACTTAAACCTGACAGTCTTCATCTGGAAATGGAGACCGTTGTATTATACAGTATCTGGATAAAACCAGACTTTTTTCTATAAAAATGATATGTAGGTGAAATTTACCTTTTGTTATCAGTACAGTACATGGGTCATTCACTGTATAGACCTCTCAAGAAACGAGAATCGATTATCAGGTCACCCAATCAAAAAATTGACCCGAAATCTTAAAAGGGTTACGTGTCCGGATAAGC
The DNA here is from genome assembly GCA_948474765.1 of Patella depressa. Lineage (NCBI taxonomy): Eukaryota > Metazoa > Mollusca > Gastropoda > Patellidae > Patella > Patella depressa. The sequence continues at coordinate 57,667,507 of OX419719.1, forward strand.
AGTGTTGACGTTAACGTCAAAACGACTCAATATTTTGAGCTGAAACTTTGAGCCAAGGTATATACACCATGCCTCTATATTTTGGTCCATAAATTTCATAAATGCTCGGACTTTAATTTTTGAGACTCTGTTCTTATCGGAATTGTCCCTTTAAAGTATTTATCATGTAAGTATTGCGTCTTATAAACGTCAATATGTATTGAAGTATTTATAATTTAAGTATTTAGTTTTATAAACCTCAGTATTTGCAGAATATATCATGTAAGTATTGATTTATCATGTAAGTATTGTGTTCTATATATATACGTCAGTAAATGCAATATTTATCATGTAAGTATTATAAACGCCGTATTTGTAGTACGTATTGAGTTTTATAAACGTCATTATTTGCAGTATTTATCATGTGAGTACTGACTTTTTGACGTCAGTATTTGCAATATTTTTCGTGTAAGTGTTGATTTTCTTTTTATAAAACATCATTATTTGGAATATATAAAAACATCAGTATTTGTTGTATTTATTATAAAAATGAAATTTATAAACATCGATATTTGTAGTATATTTATCATAAAAATAAGATCTATACACGTCAGTATAATTATGTCGGTTTTACCCTTTATATACTTTCTATCTACATGTACGTATATAAACGCACCCTTGTCTGGACCTATAATTTATTGAATTCTTGTGTTTTTCTTACTGTCAATACCGGAAAATGGTGTCTCCCAATCCTCTCACCCATTTAAGTGTTTATTATTGACTTAGTAGATATTATCACCTACTATCTTATTTAACCATGTATTAGTTAGTATTTAATATATCAACAAGGACATAAATTTATTGTATATGGTGATAAAAAAAACGTTAACTGTCGTAGGATATAATCTACTTACACAACAACTAAAAATCGTCAATAATTTCACCCCCTACATAGTTCAAATACCACAGATTATAAATTATAAAATTCTTTTACACCATAAAATAATGTAAATATTACAAACATGTTGATTAGTTTCGGTATTATTAAATATCTAAATACAATTTAATTCACAAATTGCTAAGTAATCCCTGCTGGGGAAAACTCGGTAACCGAAATAAAACATCTGACATTTTATCATACAAAACCAAGGACAAGTTAGAGCAAACGATCAAGGGGTTTTATAATACTAAACGGATCGTAGTTTTTATTATATCAATTATGTTCAAGTATTTTACTTCAATAACTAATAATTTGTCAGATGATATTATAGTTTATTCAATAATTAGTAATTTATACTGAACGTACATCAGGTAATATCAGGTTCTATTTTAGCCTGCGTACATCAGGTGTAGTTTATTCAATAACCAGCATACTACTCCTTGCACCGAATTCAAAAGCATTCTCAGACTTAAGTTATTTGATCAAAATAGTTGACCTTATTTTAACTAAAATATAGCCTTTTGTAAAACTTTTGTTGTTTTATTGTATCAGAGACACCAATTAGAAACTATTCACACATTTTTGTGTTAATGGATCAAATATATTTCTCATAAATGGTGATTGAAAGTTGAGTAAATTCTCAACTTGAGTCTGAGACTGCTTTGTGAACTTGGGGCCAGGTGACATTATATATGTCGTTCAACAGTGCAAAATATCTTAAGATAGAAATTGACAGCCTATACTCGTGAGTTGTTCTTTTAATTTCTTAAACAGTGCAATATAGATTTTAAAAGAAATAAGGTCTAAAAACAGATCGCTTAGGGGCTTCGTCACTATAAATAGAACTAAAAAAGTGTTAATCGCATAGATAAAATGTACATCCATCAACAGATGGTATATATCATATGCCAAAATCTCCGTGGGAAATCGTTGAGTTTAGAATATAAAATTTAATTTGGATATATATTCATCCCCTGAAAGTAAGAGCAGGATCACTGTCTCTTGTTCGGGTCCACAAACCACTGTACCGGTATAAATAAGTAATATTTTTAATCAAGTCAACAAGTTTATTGACATGTCAAACGGATTTGAATCCAGCTTAATAGCAGTTTTAATTTACAATATTAGTTTTAAATTTAAGTGATGATGTAACCCATAATATATATTTACATATATATAAGTATGTGTTTGCCATTTTAACTCTGTAAATACACCCATTTTGTTACTTTGTTTTAATATTATGTATGTATACTATCTAGGGAGAGGGGTTTCACATAGGCTAAGCCTGTTCCCCAATCCCGTTCAAATTGATATATATATATATATAAGACACACACACAAAAAAACAAAACAGGATCCTACATGTGCATTTAGATTTGAGATATGAATTATACACACAGATATATTTTTGGAAAATGTTTTATTTTAAAGTACGACTAGACATATTTGCTTATTTTGTGTGTTTCCGTGAAAATAAATCAACTGTTCAAACAGGTATGGTAATTCGTTAGGAAGCCTTTGATTAATTAATGGATATCTTCTCACTTATAATATGAATAATAAATCAAAACATTACTAGGTGTCTAATTATTTCATATTTTAACTTTACTTTTAATATGGTTCCTTTAAAGATGCCTTCCGCCGCACAAACTGTGTAATGTGATGATGTATATTTGTTCAAAAGAATTTCCTCGGAATTCTGAAGGAATGTTTCCCCTTGTCATTAGGTGCAGGGCCTTGTCAGAACATGGTCTAGTAGTTCGATGGGACGAAAAACAGAGGTCCCATGTTCACATTGACAGTTGGAATTCGCAATAAGAGTAAGCCGTATAGCATCTCTGTCCGCGCAGACTTTGCCTGTGCATAGCGCACTACTTGGTGTACGCCCGCCTTCACGGATCATACGGTCTGCCATCATGCGGTCTGCCATTGAAACAGCTGACGTGGTTTTGAGTTCCCGGGTGTACGTGACACAGTGTATAGGGTCTCATGTCCAACCTCGTGTGTTTACTCTGGTTTCTCCCAACTGCTAAAGACTCCTCCGCGCAAGCGAATTATTGAAATAAAATTGATCCATATGTTAGTCCCGTAATGACCTACTTTGTGTCGAGTGGACGTCAAACCTCATCCATCTCTCTCTATCTCTCTCTCTCTCCCTCCCTCTCTCTCTCTATATATATATATATCTATCTTTCCGCGTCTTCATTCGACCAAACGGTGCACAAAAGTCTTCCAATGCTCTCACAGGCGCTGTTCATTAGATCAACACATAGAACGCTCCATACATGTCTGGCGCATCGGTATTTTTCATATAAGATTGCGTGTCTCTACTTTCCATATATACCAAATAATTTTTCGCGCGAATGTATTTTTAATTATAAGCAGTCGAGACATGAGCCACGTTATAATTTTCGTATTTGCTTAAATTCTGTTCATTTAATTATAAATAAGAAAATTCGAGACAAAAGACAATCAATTGTATATCATTTAAATTGAAATTTATCATTATCATCTATTATGTTTATTATACTTTCCTTTAACAAGTCGTGTCATATAACTATAGATTATTATAATTTATTTATATAATTAAGTTATTGAGGAAGCGATACCGTTAGCTGCCCCCCTTAAAATGTCACCTTTTATATACTGTACCGGATCAAGTTTAATAAAAAAAACATTGAGTGAAAAAGACAACACAAAGCGACGATTCTACTGTTAAAACTTAATAATATACATTTTAAAAATTGTTATTATTCGTTGAAAAGTTACTTCAAAGAGATTTTTAAAACCACAAATACACTATTTTATGTACGAAAACAAAGGGTTTATTTTTATATGTCCTCTGTATCATGGACATTGCAGGATGTTATTAGAGGACGAAAATAAATTACTTTTAATGAAGCACGCGTTTAGATAATTACATTAGACATACGACGCCATTGCTATTTTTTAGTAGAAAATACACTGCGTTTACGTGTTAATTAATTTGAAGTTGCATTAAGTAAGCGTTAAATCTGCACATTGCATATCTTTCTTATGGCTTTAAATGCTATATATAAATTATTATTTTGACATCTACGTACATGACAAATCCATAATCAATTCATTAGGCTATAAAATTGCTGAGATTTATATGGATTTGAAGACTCACGAGATTTAAACACGCGCGGAGTAAAATGGATAATCGAGACTTAGTCTTCGTCAACGTTACATCTTCAAATAATCATGCCTACACCCAGAATAAAGTAATTTGAATGAAGTTTTCAATACATTTCCAATTTTTTTGTTTTTTTAAAAGAAATGTGAGGTACACCAAAATTTAAAGGAATGGTCGTTACGTACCCTTTCCAGACAATGGGACCGTCGGCAACTCGTTTTGCCTGCCTGTCATACCGCTTGGCTTGCGATCCTTACCTCGAATAGGTAAGGATGCAGCAGTATTCCGACTATTTTCATTAGTTGCTGGAAAACAACGATGAGTTGTCATTATGGTACTCGTCTGAGTTAAAAAAAAAGGGACAAGTATTTAACTCAATATCATCCACATCGCAGTCTTCTACGATTGCAAACACGAACCGTTGGTCACTTTCAACATTGATGTTTTTATCGAGAGGTTCATGATCAAGAACTCCATTTCAACTGGTACCCTAGACAGCTAGACATTGGTATTTTTGTTTTTTTTGAAATCATATGAGTGTTTCGGGTCGTTCCTTGGGGCTAGATTAACGGGTTGTTATAAAAATTTCCATGCCAAAATCAAGGATTTCTCCTTATGTAACTATTCAAATGGGACTAGAATACTCGATTAACAAATTGCATGTAACACAAAAAGGTTTTAAAGAAGACACGAATTTATGATGCATGATAAATCTATTTATTTTTTAAAGCATATTTGTTTTATCTATTCCGCTAATTACAATACCGTTACACTGATGTTGCTATTTTTGTCTTATGATTTTCTTTATATTTCCTCATAAAGACAAATATCGCTCATTAACATTATATATAAATCAATTATTGTCACGAGAAGCGGCATGGTAGCGGATTTAATCAAAATACTTCCCTGTTTTATGTGTCTTTTTTGGATATGTCAAGGTAATTTATCATCTGATGGCGTCTCTAATTTGATTTACAAAAGATGTTTATTTGGTATTTTCTATGCCGAATTTACTTATAGAATATTTTATTTCATAAGGAAGACGTGTTTCAAATTAGTTTGGAATCTTTCCTTTCGTAAAGGGGTTCACGTGGTTATGAGGATGAGCGCTGGCTCGCTAGCCTAGAGGTCCGGTGTTCGATTCCTGCATTGGCCGAGAAAGTTCATCCAGATTTTCCGGTTTGGTTTCCCATTGTCAGTGATGTAGGATGGAGGGGAAGACAAGGACAGAGTTGTCTAGTCGTTTGAATGGGACGAAAAACCGAGGTCCCGTATACACATTAACGTGCACGTAAACGATCCCTTGGCAGTTGGAATTCTAAATAAGAGTAGGCCGTAGCGCTGCTGCCTGGGCAAAATTCCCCCCATAGCACACTGTATGACGTATGCCCAGTTTAGGAGCAGAACAGTAGGGCGCTAAACCCCATTTCATTTCATTAAGTCTAATACATATTAGGGAATGCTGTGTAATACGGTCTTTCTGCACTTGAATTCCTATTCATTCGGGATTTATTTTGTTCGTGTATATTAACCTACATTGTTAGCACCTCGCCGTTTCTGAATTAGTCGTTCTGATGGCGAAGCAATTCGGGGCCTTCAATTGTGGTACACGACATACCGTCAGTGGACCTAAAATTCTCAACAGTCAAAATATAGATAAAACCAGTGTCAGATTAACCTGAGGCAGGAGGGTGGGGGGTCGAAACAGACTGGGGTGGAATGCGAAACGGGGGGAGTCAATTAAGAAAAGATGCAAAAGGCCCAGAGCCTTATAAGCCCCTGAAAGGGCTCAGTCAGGGCACGGATCTAGAGGGGTGGGTGGGGGTGGGTGGGTCCAAACCCCACCCAGCTCAGCTACATAAAAAAAATAATACCTTGTATCAATGAAATTACATCATTATAAAATCATTATAAAAATGATTTCTCTGTTTAAAATGCCAAATTTGTATGTATGCTTACGTAATTTAGAGACGATGATGGCAGATTTCCTTAACTGAAACCTGGCAAACCCGCTCCAGCAAAAATTCCTGGATCCGTCCCTGCCAGTGCGACAAGAAACCCAAGAAATATTTGAAAAAGTTAATTCAAATATAGATATTGAACAAGATATTGATTGATTTCACATACTTGACGAACTGGTAGCTCTATAAACATATTATAAGTCTACAAGAGGGAGATCCTCTTGATGTAAATTGGGGCCTCTCCATTGTTAAATGAGTGCCTTGAGACCGACCTTCATATTTTCAAATCTGAATCAGAATTTCTTGGTCATTCAATGGAACTTTTATGAGGGGCGAGGAACATTTGTCACACTTTGCCCCCCCCCCCGTTCAAGTACCGTTTGATAGACGTGTTCTTTGGACACGTGCTCTTGTATGTTTTTGTACTTCACTTTGGTCACAAGTACTTTATCAGAGATAAGATATTTACTCTTGGGTGGCGGCTTTTCTGCCTACTGCCAAATATTGTCTAATCGGTACACGAATATGTAGAAGAGCGGACGATTGTTCTGTTCAAACGATTAAACTACACTTTCCTGACAACACGAGGGGATTCAGAACATGTATATTCTATTTCCACAGATCAGAGCTTATCGGCATTCCATCGTTATTCAGGTAACTCTCAGTATTGAGGGTTTATAGCCGGACATTATTCGTGTTGAAGATGAATCCAGATATTACGAGAGGTTGTGCCCCCCCCCCCCCGATATTGCCAGATAACTTGCGCACTATAATAGGACACTGTGTCCTCTATCCTCTAACCATCTCAAACTATATACACGTTATGCAGAAACTCATTTATTTACTTACAACCGTTGACATATTCGTATTCCTTTATATTTATACCAGTAACTTAATACGAGTATATATTATAACTTATTTCATTTATGATTTGTTTTTAGAATAATAACATTTTTTCCACTTATTTTCTACATTAAATAAAATATTGATTTTCTGGTATTTCATTTCCAGGTTTTGAGCGACTTTACTCCTGGATATTAATATTCGCATATAATTTTACTAGTAACTAAACCCGAGTCTATTCCATTTACAATTTTTAACATCATATGAAACCATTTCGTATTTCAATATTTTCTACATGTAAACGAAATAGAAAAAAGGAGAAAAAATCTGAAATTATAAAAAAATGAATTACACTGTGAATTATTATTTCACCAATAAATAAATGAAGTCACACGTGTATAAACCTACAAAGATTTGCAAGATCATTTATCATTTGTTGATCTGAGTTATCTAATATGGCTGCTATATGGTCTTTAATAAAAGATAAAAACTGCAGGATAAATTAGAGATATAGAGCCTTGTTTATGTAATTCATCGTTCTGATAATATTCTAAATTTAGTATTTTATCTGATCAAAGGTTGTCAGTGTATCTTTGGCGTCCAAATATAGACCCAGGTCCTGATTAACATCTCCAATATATCACCATCCGGGTATTATTGTAAAGATAACAACAAACGAGGACAGTTGCCAACGGTTTCAGCCATTTTGAAATTTGCGGACACAATTTTACAATGGCTAAGTTAGGATACCGGAATAGTCTTCGCTTCGAGATGGTAAGATATTGTTTTCGATTTTATTTTGCCATTTCGAAATATTTTCAATTTCTGGAAACGCATGACTCGATGTTATATTTTTGTTTGAAACATTTGTTACGTCACGTTCCCACCCCTTAAGAATACATGTTGTGTGAATAAATTTAGTATTCACCCATACCTTTCTCCTTTATACACTTATATTCCCGGACACCTTATCACTAATTAGAATGTGAAACTATGTCCTTGAAAATGTGAAACTAATTTTCATCCCGTGTTCACCTACTGCTCAGATCTGAACAGGGTTTTAAAGGCCAGTGATTTGTAAAAGTTTTTGTTGACATTATCACAGGCCCTATTCTGGTTTATTATTTCTACAGTTTTAAACTAAATGTCTTTGTATCCATATAATGCCTCAGAAATACTATTTCATTTTATTTCTAACAGCCACTCGTGCGTTTAATGGTAAACCAAAATAGTGTTAACAAAAATTTCAACGATATATTTGAATTTAAAGGCGTTTCACTTTATAGAACACCTGGTTTATTTGAACTAAAAACTTAGTGCTAGTAAATGTTGGTGCTCAGTCTGTATATAGAATACTTTATTTACCTGTTACCATGGTAGTCACTTACTGCATTTTTATCCAGACCGATATTTGTCGCAGTCGATGCTTCGACAAAACAGCCAGAGATGATCGAGACTAACAGAAAATTAACAAAAATGTAATGCTTGATTATTGAAGGATTTACAAAATGTCACTAACGTTAGCATTGTAATTTTGAAAAAAAAAGACGTATACGGCCACATGCATAAAATGGGTGCTCTCTCAAATGTGGAAGATGTACAAAATGGAACAATAATAGATAGTTACTTAGTGGATATACTACCACAAACGCGTCTTCCATTTATTTGGTGGTCATCACATGATACTCTTAAAATTTATAAGCGTTTTAAAGCTACCAATGGTGAGATAATCGGCAAAGTGGATATCGTTTAAAGTTTTAATTTATGAGAGATAAACAACAGACTAAAACCAAGTTACGTTATCCGTAACTCTAGACACAACAGTACGTCACCAACAAAACACAGCATAATATGTTCTTTTATTGCACCTCATTTTTGAAAAAAAAAAATATATATTTTAAGAAATAATCAAATGGCCCAGGGGGCTAACAAGCACCTGTTGAGGCTGTTGATGTTTCGACCTGTCTCTGCTTTATACCGATGTTCTATAAACGTCTTGAAATAGGACAGATAATATTCGCTGTGTACAACGTACAAATAGTGATATATTATAAATTACACCCGTATCACTTGTGTTTTCACCGATAAACACATTATACAATTGTCCTGAATTCTACTTTACAATAACAAGTTTCAGTCTAGTTTACGTCACACCTTAGATCAAAATATATACTAACGTTTTGTTGAGGTATTTGACGTACACATGGATCCAAACGCAATAACACGACTGCTTTATTAAACGTCACTATCGACGAATTGAAAAACAAGTTGAAATCCATGTCAAAATTATTCTGCACTTACGTACATAGTATTGACTGGTGTCTTTCCGTTTCACATGACGTGGTATGGTATGATTACCCTTTCGATGACACACGGTACCACTGATTTTGAGGCGTAATAAAATGCAATTTGGGGACCCCATGAGTTTGATAAAAGTAATAGAGAACATCATTTAAGTAAAGAAATCTGGAATCAGAAGTTATAGCAAATGTAGCATAATGTACTGCACGTTTGGGGCCGAAGTTAAACGTCGAAGCTATTGCAGATAGGCCCGACGTCAAAATTCAGCAACAATGTCCAAATCTAGTCTTGAAATACAAATTTGTTAACTTTTCAATTTCCGATTCAATCGGTTGGGTCCCACCTGTGGTGTCTTTTGTATTATTGATACTGATTTTGGCTGCGCGGTTCGGCCACATAGGTTAAATAAGTGCTGACTAATGCTAAAAGGAACTAATTAGTTAGGGTGGGTTCTGGTTCTGGTTATTCTACAGAAAGCACGGTCGTGAGTCCAACGTATTTTTGCACCCAATTGGAATTGAAGCCATGACGACACCCATTCGTCTAGCAGCTGTCGATCCAACGACCTGCCACTGAGCTATTAAACACTAGGGTAGGGTTAGTGGTTGAAACATTGGTGGCCGAATCGGTGTGCAATTCTATGTTTGGATTCCCTCTTAATGCAAATATGTATTTTATCTGCTACATTTATGTAGAAAAACAACCATAAACAATATAATCTTCCAATGAACAAGACCCGACAAGCAACTAGGCTACATATTCCTGAAGCAATGGCCCGAGAAATCCCTCTCTGGCCATTACTGGAATAGCGTCTGTTTCTTGACCTTACGCGAGAGTGTGTCTATTCTTTCCGTTCAATGAAAGCTATCACTTAAGTACAGCAACATGACAGTCCTTCGTTTAATCTGGGTCTTCCCTAAAACTTTGGACAGTGATTTAACGTATTAAAAACGGTGAAAGTATGTTCGTTTCCAAACAGTATTGTTTACATTTCATTCGATTTGATAGCCTCGTTTGTCACGCAATTAGTTTTACTGCAGTATTCTACTATGCACGGGTTAATTAGGCCTAATAAAATGACGTAACGTTATGCAAACATATTTGGTCCAATATTGGCACTCGTTTTAAACAGTGATTAGTTGGTAGACGGACTACTGACCAACCATATTTAAAACAACAATATCCACTCATAATAGCAGTGTGTAGTAGGATTACCTCTAATCAAACGCAACACTGTGCGGAGTATGCTAGGCTAAGGCGTGGGGGTCTCTTGCCCCGGACTCCAACATTTTGAAAGAAACATAATCTCTAGCTTCATATTGGCGTATATATTGAGTAACTGGGGGAAGCTGAGGTTTGACACAACAAATGACACCAAATACAGGCACTACGTTTTAGTTTTACTTATGTAATAATTTTGTCAGAAAATTTTACGCAAGAAAACAAATGGAAAACAAAAAACGTGACCATCAGACGACAAAATATGAAAATGATAATATTTTCATCGCACAAACTTTGTAGTTTTTTCTTTCAATACCCCAAATCATGTTGACGGTGACGAGAGCCTCAAGCGGGAGCCACAGCGCGAAGGACCGGGTAGGTAGCTTATAGCTGCCCCGCCCTCTTATGGACCTTTCCACCCTTACTCTTCCGGACATATGTTACCACTGTCCATCATGTATTTTGTACATGGTGAACAGTCCATGATAACACAATTTTGCTGATATCGTTTTCTAGGTCTTCGATTTTTTTTTCTCTATGGTTTGGATTGTTCTTACGTGGTTTTAATTTATTAATACTATTACTATATTCGTCAATAATAAACAAATTCGTTAAAAGCGTTATGATTGATCGTGGTTCTTTTTTTAAAACATCATTAACAATCGTTGTCATATATAACATCACGAGGCTGTCTATAAAATTCTTGAAATAAAATAATTATAATAATCATATCATGAAATTTGTCTTTGTATGAAAAAGAAACCTTTGAGTTGAAGAGATTTGATTGATATGTTTAATTCGTAGAACGGGTGCTGTTTACATTCTTCAAACAAACATACTGTAGTACCAGGCCGTGTTGGTCAGACATACTAAGTTTTGTTTTTAAACCCTAACTTAAAACATGTTGATGTTTTAAATGACCAGCCCTTACCCTAGGCTATGCGGTATGTAAGATATACGTAATATCGTGTCTACTTGAACTCGGGGTGATCGTTACCACCTTGACTTACGGCGCTACACGACTGTAATGATATACACGCGTTTTTAAAAACTAATACTTTATAATTCATCAGAAACGTCACTGTTAGCTTTTTTCCCATACACCTGTACCCATTGTTAGCTAGTTCTTTGCGCCTGTTAAGTCAACGTAATAAACTTGATCAAGTTTGGATGCACTGTTAGCTGTAGGCATAATAACTTAACTATTGTGAATTTGCTCCCCAAGTAGACCTGCTTTCTTCTTCAAATTTTACCGTCTACGTAACCACCATCATCATCAACATCATCATGTTTATCTGCATTATCAATATGCGATGAGATTCAGTATCCCCGTTTATTGTAGAACTGTTGAACTCTATTAAAAATCAGCTATGTTATTACACCCCCATCCTCTCCCGCAAACACAAAAGAAACCTCTATTATAGAAAAATTTCTTATTTCAAAACTTCAAATTGTGCAAAGATCGTATATGTTTTCTTAATTAAATACCTTACAAATTATATTTCGGACATTTGTTTCCTACTTTAAGTCCTGGAGAACCGCACTTCAGACACATAAACTCAGAATGATGACGAACCCGTCGATACGTCACCGACGCAGCATACGGACATTGTAAGTAATACACAGTATTAAGAGAATGGGCAACGGAGCTGGCTGTAAGTGTCAACTTCGCCGTACAATCCCCTTGTCGCCGATGAACCGGTGTTTAAAGTTTAACTGCCCTGCTTGGATTCGGCAAATGACTACGGGCACACGCCATGCTGTGAAGGAAGCTTTGCCAGGACAGCGACCTCACGGCTCTTTCACGAGTACGCCAGATTTTGACGCCACCAGAACGACTATAAATGGTCAAATGCCAGGCCCACCTCCTACACCACTGACACGGGGAAATCACGCCGTAAAAACCGGATGAACTTTCTCGGCGAACACCGGAATCGAACAAGGGACCTCCAGATTACCGAGCTAACGTCTTACTGAGCCACTGCGGATCCCATCTCACAAGAGAGGCAAAGCCAAAATTGCATTATTCGGGATGCGGTTTATATTTTTACAAATTGTCGCACTCTTACACCTTTTAATATAGGGTTTCTTCATGTTCCGTTATCTGTCATTAGGGTTCCCTTTAAACGAGACTGATGACTGTTAAAAAATATTTGGATATAAACAAATGCTAGACAGACATGATAATTTTTTTTACAATGGGTTGATTTATTATTTAAAAAATTACGAGGGACGTCTCATTAAAGGGTTGAAATAAAATGAAATGAAATGGGGTTTAACGTCCTACTCTTCTGCACCTGACCTGGGCTAATGAAAGACAAAAATACCGGAACTGTTCCTCAAACTGAAGCAGAAAAATGATGATATTTTAAAACAAAGATATTAAGAGTGAAATATCATCATATTCTACAATTAATAAAAAAAAACGAATATTCGTGAGTCTACTTCCGCTTCCTGTTGCGTGAGGTCAATTTGACCCCCGAATTAAACAAGTTCTTTTGAGGTTTAAGTGTATCTTTTGATTTACGGCATATTACCATTTTTAACTCAAATTTACATCAATCCTGTTTTAAATCTTTAATTTCTTCCCAAAATAGCTTCAGCATTAAATATCATCTCCAAACCCAGCTCCACTCCTGTTCTCGATCCCCACGCCCACGTTTTCTGTACAAAATCTAAATTTGGAACCCAATACTACGCGCCAAAACATCGGAGCTCCTTTTTACACAAAAAAGACGCTACAGAACTCATTTGTCATGACTCATCAGCGCGAAAAAAAATAATAATGCCATTTATCTTAACCGTGAAAAATCTGCTGAGGTTTCCTCGCTAAACCGTGATATAAAACTTACAAATAGATTCATATTCCATGTTCATTGAGATCTTCTCCGCTCAAGCACTGCAACCAGCTTTCATGTTTATCGAGACATTCTCTTGCTCTTGTGTACACAGTCTTCAGATTTTGTATTCATCGGCACCCTTTCTCGTCCGTCAATTGTATTAAACTTTCATGTGTATTCATGTTCACCGGAATCCGCTCCCGCATGTTCGGCTTTCATGCCCCCCCTCTCTTTACCGATTAAACATTCATATCATATTCGTCGAAAGGCTCTCCCACCCTTACCCGGTAAAACCCAAAACCAAACACACCCTTCCTCTCATCATCCATATCTTTAACTCATGTATCGCTAACCTCTTAGACTCTACATCATGGCTACCCACCCATTCCGTAACCTACAAACCGATAGCAACAGAGCGACCCATTGGTTAGCAAAATGTAAAATGCAACTTGATTTTTTGTTTACAGTGAGGATTTATTATACATGTACATTTCGTTTCTACCATCCAAATGGCACATATAAACCCCCCATCTACCCCTTCCACCCCTTTCAATTTGACAAGTTCACATGCCTTCTGTTTTGTCTTTCAATGATTCCTGCCGACCCTGACCCATCTCAAATAATTAAAAAAAAACCCAAAAATAAACAGCTTTCGGTTTTCACTGAGACAATTCCTCCTCCTGTACACCCACTTTCCCCCTCCAATCCTAACCATAACGATGCAATTGCGACACACAATATGTATGTAAGTGAGTGTATACGTGTTGTCACGTGCTAGAGATGATGATTGACGGGTGAAATGTGTTACCTGTAGTCGTGAGTCAGTGTTGGATTATAAATAAACCGGTAGATATAATCATATAATCATTTAACAGCGTCTGTCTTATCATCTATACCTGTGTCGTGTATAAAACCTCAGCGCAGATAGAAATCGACTTAGATAGACTGAACTAGTTGACAGCGATAACTTGACGTGTATACATACATAGTGATATACCCTTTTACCGTTACACGGACATAGTATTATACGAAACTTTTGTGATACCACTGTACAGATTATCTACACTATCTGAATACTTAGGAAGTGGGTTGTTCTATAATCTTAGATTTAGTGATTTAAAGATACGCATTTTTGGATTAACCATAAACGGATTGAATTTTTGTGAAATGAATTTCTACAGATTATCAAGTTATTATTAAGGTTTATTAAAAGGATTATCAGTGGGTGGAGCTATAATACTGTTGTACAGAATTCCTTGATATATTTTTTTGCAGTAAGTATTTATATATTCGATTAAATGTACTTTAAATGACAGATTGGTCTTACAAAAAAGAATACAATTGCACAAAATGTTTGGGTTAGATCTGTTTTCACTAAATCATCATCATCATCATCATCATCATCGTCATCGTCATTTCACTATGCATCAAATGACCATGCAAATTAAATTTGCTCCATTTAAAATGTTTTTTGAAGAAGCAGTGTTTCTTGACGTTAGAAACAACTGAAAAACAAACTCTTGATTTACAAGAAAAAAAAAGCAACACACCGTGCATTAGATTCCAGACAGTAAGCTATTTATAATTGGATTAAAATCGAGAAAGTTTCTCCGTAGGTGTGACCTATTTTTTGTTAACAATCTTTTTGTTTCTTCACAGAATTTCTATGTTAAAGTGCTCTATTAGTAAAAACAATCGACAAATAAATTTGAACTCCCGACCAATAATCTTTATAATATGGGCTTAACATGAATTTGGATTCTATAATTCATGGGGTTTTGGATTATGTAATGTTATGCGATGCAAAACAAAACCTATGCACAAACTACTCTAACTTCTTATGAGACACCTGTGGTTACTTACAGATAATGAACTAACAAATGCGTTCGGTTGTACTATATAAAATGCGTATGTACTACGTATTATAACATCTAAACTCTGGGAGATCGAGATGGCGGGGTTCAACCTGTATTTTAAGACAAACAACACGATTTTAATTTAAATACATTCTTGTCACATAAACGTGTCAATTACATGAAATCAACACCATAAACATTCGTTTGTTTATTGCACAGGTTGCTTGATCAAAGCGTACATTTGTTATTCAGAAATTTCTAGAATTTGGACTGAAAGAATTATATTTTATGGGGTTGATCTTGACCTCCATTCTTTATGATTTCCCGTAATCAATCATAACAAAGGTCGAAGGGTATGAAATTCTTTACCAATGTACCGCCCTAGCCTCATTTCCTTGCAATTACATCACAAAATGACAAAATCAATCATTAAAAGTGGAGCAAATATTGTATGAACACTTTTACATCATCATTGTTCTACACATGTAATATTAAAATAGATTACTTTTGTTTAACAGAAATACAAATGTGATTGATATACAAATTAAGTTTTAGTATTCGTTAAATATACATAATTTATTACAATAATCACGAAAAATATGGCAGGAATCTTTGGTTGTTAGAATTTCAAAACGCACATGACTCCGGAAATGGAAGACAACTGATATTTTGTGGTGATTATAGTTGCTTATTGTTGCCAAATCCTCAACCATTCGTGAAGCGGCATACTATGCACCTTATGTGACATGCGTATCTGGACGGATACAGCTGCGATTGTAGAAATTCCATATTTACATTTCTTTCCAGCAGCAATGGTTTCATTGTCTTAATTTTGTGTCTTTTCTAATTTCAGCTTAAATAGTAAAACACACAGTCGCCAAAATTGCTCCGTCAAAGACGTTAGCTCTTCTCAGAGAGATGCGTGATCACGTGATGTCGTGTTTTGGTACATGCGTGGAGGAATCCACCAAATTTTACAACACACCAGAGGAATCCAAGAAAGCCCGATTACGAGATAAACAGCTGACCCGGTTACTGCATAAATATCACAAAGAGGATATGAAAAGATTAAAATTACTGCTGTTAGGTATGTTTGTTCAACTTCTACCCAAACGTTTTTAGCATTCGATAAAACTTAATAAAATTAGGGATCTGGCTTTCGGTTGTTGAAATCTAAATAACGTCATTAGTTTCTAGAGTTTCAGTAGGAAGAGGTTGTCAAAGATGGCACAGATTAGCAATCCATCGTTATATAGGTCTACGTGCTCAAGGGTTAACTGCACCTTGTAACTTTTAAGGGAAATTTAAGGGTTACGTGCTGTAGACAGGGTATCGTTCATCTGTCTAGAATCTCCAATCATCAATGACTTTTTGCATGCATATAACCTTGTGATTATTGCAATTGTAATGATCCCGTGAACAATGGCATACACTTCTGCTGACTTTCAAATTGAGATGTCTATCATTAAGTCTCTTTTTTTGTGGGCGGCGCAGTATCAGATATAATTTACTCCACGCTAAAGATGGATGGAAGATACGAGCAAAGTCGTATGAATAATAGAAAATTATTAATAAGTATGAGTTTCTTGCTTGGTTGGCTTTATCATTTTCATCACAACATTGGTTTAAGTTTAAAAAACATACACAAGCACAAAGGCTTTTAAATGTCGAATAAATGCTATGACGTTACTTTTGGGTGGAGATTTGTAACACCCACCCGAAGACATTGGTGAGATTCGCGGTTCATTAAGGACATCATAATATGCAACTAATCCTAAGTGTAAGTTACGTCAAGGCTTCAAAAAAAAAAAATAAAAAAAAAAAATTAGAGCGCTCTCGTTGAAGGTGACATTTTATGTCTTTCAACGCATATAACCTATGCATAAAAAGGCCATATCTCTATGCACGCTAAACATTATATTAAAGTGTGTTTTTCTTACGTTTTTTTAATTGATTGACCCCAAATTATCATTTCAGGAACGGGCGAATCTGGTAAAAGTACAATAACTAAACAAATGAAGATTATTCACATCAACGGCTTCGATAATCAGTAAGTATATAATATAGATATCAATACAAAAAGAAATAGTATCCGTGCTATACATGACAAAAGCCGACAACTAACAGGTACCAATTGCAACAAACGCTATTACTTTTAGAGCACTGCCCGATTGACATTGTAAACTCCAAAGAAGACTTGCAGTACGGAATAACATATACCCAGCTGAGTTTTATTGTGTAACACATATTGTAAATATTGTGGCTAATGATTATTTTTTAAAACTATTTTCAGTGAACGATTATCTAAGATAGCGGATATAAAAAGAAATATTCGTGATGCCATTCTGTCTATGGCTGGAGCCATGCATAATTTATCCATCCCGCTACAAGATGAGTCTAATCAGCCATGTTTAGAATATGTACTCCGCGAAGCCAGTAACACAGAACAGAAAATTACACAGGTATGCTCAGTAGCAATTGCCCTAAATCTGAATTAATATAATACACTAATTAAAACGCGCTAAAATTAAACTCATATCTAATAAGATTACAATTGATGCATCTGGGTTGTCAATAAGTGCATTGATAACGTACTTCTTATTGCGTCATGATGAAGATAGCATCTGATAATTGACAATCTGATAAAAACACAGATCCTATTTTGTTTGGTTTTGCATCATAGTTCACTGCACCGAGTGTTGTAGGCCATTGAAAGTATATAAATATATAAAAAAAAAAACGAAACGACATATACATTTTTGTTATCCTTTTATCATATTATGTCTTTCAGGAATTCTTGGAGAAAACCCAACAGTTATGGTCTGATGGAGGAATACAAGAATGTTATGAACAATCACATCGTTATCAGTTAATAGACTGTGCTAAATAGTAAGTTATTGAACTATATTTTGGATCAGTTCAAACATTTAATGCAAATTCATCAAAACGTAAAATGAGGTTAATGCAAAGTTCCAAAATGTCTTTGTAAACAGCATAGTAGTGTTAAAAGCAAGAATTCTTTTATCTTTAATAGTGCTTGAATTTATTTTCTGCTCCTTCTTTTTCAGTTTTTTAGACAGATTAGATGAGATACGTCGTGATGACTATATTCCAAATGACCAAGATATTCTGCGATGTCGAGCCATAACAAATTCCATACAGCATATAGAATTTAATGTCCCGGATGCTGGAGACCAGGTTAAATTTAGGTAAGTTCACCTTCAAATTGGTCAAAACAGTTGGTTTTCTGTGGATGATGTAACAAGTTAAAACAAAAACGATGACAATATATTTTCTTGTAGAATGCCGATACAATCCTAACAATCAGAACATTAGCCTCTTTTGATGGTGGTACATTTAGACTTTGCTTTAAGATTCTTCATCATTTTGTTTTCAGTGTTTATGATGTTGGCGGTCAACGAGGTGAACGAAAGAAATGGATCCAGGTTTTTGATAGTGTGGTAGCCATTTTGTTTGTTGCGGATGCCAGTACCTTTGATCAATGTTTACTTGAAGACTCTGATAAAAACCGACTTTTAGAAGCCCTGGAAATATTTGAACAGGTCTGGAATAATAGGTAAGATAAATTGTTAGCTTTACACACTTACCAAATAAAAAATAAATCCTAATGGGAATACTAACTCGGGTCCGGTGTTCTTAAAAGAACTGCTCTGGTAGGCTTGGATTCCAGTAGCCGACTCTTATTCTGCTCTTGACACTATTCTTGGCTACAGAATGCAAATCATTAAACCAATTCCGTTATCTATTTTCAGGTTTTTACGAAATGTTTCCGTTTTACTTTTCATCAATAAAATTGATATATTAGCTGAAAAGGTTTTACGAGGGAGGAGTATACAGCAGCTGAACGAATTATACCCGGATGTCTTCCCAGAATACAATTCTTTTAATCCATCAAGTAAGTATCCCCACTTTACATTAGTCAATATTCATTGAAATTGAAACAATAAACGCGTGCTGTAAAGATTAAGAGAGTAAGAGATCACAGGCCCATAGGTCACAATTTCAGACGACGAGAATTCTGGCCTTTGTAGCCGAAGACTACTTTTCGAAGCTTCACAAAACAGTCCACCCTGGTAGATGAGCAAGATGGCTTCACATTATGCTGATAATATTTTGTCCTAATCATGAAAAGAACCTGTCGGGGATTACCAATCTACGACTGCACTTTAAGACTAGATGATTTAATATAAATGGCAATGATTTGAACTGTACATTATAAAAGCACGTGAAGTTCAATGTTTCTTGTTTGTTTTTTTCAGATAGCGCAAAATTAGAATTTATGGAGTCTTTCACAGGCGGAAGTGATATACATAAAAAGAAAGGTCGTTCAGCGTCGAGGCCAGACATTGACCCAGAAGTTGTGAAAACCGCAGTGTACATTAAGCACCTTTTTATGGTAAGTTATTTTCTGTTATTTATCACTGCCATAAATTGATAATCATCCAGTTTAAGTAAAGTTACATCTATATCTGTAAATGTAGATTGTATAACCAGATTGGTGATAAATTATTTTGGGACAAGGTTATCTATGATAACCAACTTTAGCAACGTAAATCATCATTCCCTCGTTAGTTATCATTATTTTATTTTTTTTTACAGAAAATCGTGAAAGGTGAATTAAAATTAAAAGAAACCTTTGAACTCCATGACAAAGAATGGCATAGCCAACATAACTGTGAATATTACTATACGTGTGCTGTGGACACGAACAATGTTAAAAAAGTTTTAAATGGATGCCGAACTGTTATAATCCGGAAACATCTAGAAAGATTTGGAATAATCTGATCAACGATAATTCACTTTCTGTCAAACAACGAAGCTAGTCAGAACATTTTCGGGTGCGGCAGAAAATCCAGTTAGCATTCCAAGATATCCATGAAAGCGTGTTGAGCTTTGAAACCCGAGAGAAACGTTATTGGTGGTTGATTATTAGTCCTTTGAAGACAATATTCAATTTATGACTGCTCCCTTAAAGCCGCCTTTATAATGACCCAAGACTGTTTCTGGCGCCATATATAAAGGGGCGATAACTGTGATAGAATAAAACTTACCAGAATTTTGTTATTCTGCAATTCAGCAAGGTTTTTATTGTGATATGTGTTGATGAACTAAGAGAATATTAGCTTAATCTTGTAAAATATTTAATAGTCATTAATCAGCTTTCTGTGATAATTGCACATGTGCCATTTATATAGACGGTTTTATATTAAAATACGCTAGTGCTAAAAATCGTGCAAATTTTAAACATTTAGTTTGTGGTACTATCTACCCCGAGCAATGCGTGTAGATCGATTCAATTCAATGCATAGTAACGGGACCAAAATAGCCACTGTTATCACTAGGCCTGCCAATACATGTTTATGCATTATAACAATTCAATATGGGAATTAAATCATCGGTGGTCCTTGAAAACAGTAGGCACAAGGAACCGCCAACTATAGACTTTTGTGTGAAGGTGTAACATGGACAATAACTTACAAACGAATTTAATGATGTCTATGCGGTGCCTTTAATAATCAACTACTCTGGATTACATTGTGAGCTAGGCATGTAACTGAACACATTTTCCATATTTCATAACAAGTGCCATAGTTACATATATCTTGTAAATATGTCATATATAAAACATTCTCAATACTCAAATCAATTTGTATTATCATTTAAAAATTGTGTACTTTTCTGATAAATGAATAAAATAAATTATTAAAAATTAATTGATTGGTTTTTAATGAGCTTTATTGTTAATAAAATGATGTTTTAAGATCTCAGAAGGAAAGGGGGGGGGGGGGTGGAGATTATAGCAACATGATGATAAACACATCTTCGGGCTGTTATAAAAGAGGTTCTAAAGAATAAGCACCCTTGAAAAAAATGACTCGAATTATGCCTCAATTGCTTTCGAGTTTCATATCAATGATTGATCATTCATGAATGACTGATATACTCCAACCACAGACACCTGGCGTCACAAAGGGAAAGCAGGTGCTGGTTCGCCAAGTAATATTACATTTGCAACGAGTTCCATCCTCCAACTTCAATAGTTCCCCGATCACCGTATGCCCACCAGAACGTTGCGAAGCTGTCCGAAAGCTGCAGAACTTGACCCCAGAAAGGTTAGCAACCATACCAGAACACGTCTAGCATGGCATTGAGCTCCCCGATCGCCGTATGCCCACCAGAACATTACGAAGCTGTCCGAAACTGCAGAACTTGACCCCGGAAAGATCAGCAACCATACCAGAATACGTCTAGCATGGTATTGAGCAAGAGGGGCGTGGATCTGAGGTCATGTCGAGCAAACTATTGATCGCATTGAAGCAGGTGTTTGCTGTTTGGCACGACAAAATTCGGAAAACCATGCAGGCTATCTGATCTGTACGGAGAAGGCTCAGTTATTATGTAAGAAAGTTAAGTGTCTCGCACAGTGCATGTTCACCTAGGCAATCTTACAGGATAGCAGTGTCAATCGAAATATCATGGAATTGGTTGGCATCCACCATTTTCACAACCGCGCACTCATCACTACGGCTGTACACAAATGAGCTATACACCTCTAAGTTTTTTAATGTTAGTTATATAAATGTATGTTAGGCGCAATCTTCACATTGCAAACTGCGCTGTAGTGTTGCGCAGATTGCACTCCGCGCATGCAGATTGCACTCCGCGCACGCAGATTGCACCTCGCGCGCGCAGATTACAATCTGCGCTGATGAAGCTGGTGCTTCACATTTATGGTCGCAAACATGTAAATAGACATAACTCCATGTAAAAAAAAATATTTATTTTAATGCATGTATTTGTTCCAGTAATTTTACCTAATACAATAATTTCTACTGTTTGCGGTTGCAATGACGGAACTCAGCATATGTCGCATACGTGTAAAGGGACGTTACTCCATCTAAAGAACTATTCTTTTTTCTCATTTGGCCACAGATCACTAATTATTGTCCCATTGACTTTAATGTTAATTCTCGTCTCTTAGACCGGTTGTAACTTTTTCCCAAATATTCGTTGGGCAAAACGCTTTCTGCCACAGATGGAGCAACATGTGGCAGACTCTTGCCCAAAAGCATGTATGAGGTTATTCATGAAAAACTTGAGATAGACAAGCTGGAAGTAGAGACAGCTAACCTTGCAATTTTCGGCCCTCCCTTTCAACGTAACCAACCTCACAACTCTTGTATCCTTCCGCCTCAAAATCATGAATATTCACCAAAACCTGGCAGAAAATGTATTTTCAAACCCTTTTCTTCGATTCTACACCAAAAATTCAACAAAAATCGCCATGCAAAAGGGGGAAAAAGGGAAAGGGAGAGAAGGACTAAAAATAACTTTCGCCCTTGTACCAGGAATATTTCGTGATCTGTTGCAGTTGCATTCACAAAGTAGAGTGGCCCCAGACAAAATGTTTTAATCAATAGTCAACGCAGTACAAATTCGTGGTATTCAATTAAAAGAAAAGTGAAATAAGTGTTTTATTAGGACTCGATGACAGTTAGGGAAGAAAAACTAGAAATGCCCGAAGCAGGTTTACGGGATTCGGCCAGTTTTCTTCGACCCCTGAAGAAAATTTTGGAATATTTGATGGCCCAAACGCGTTTTAAAATTAGTGTTTTATTAGATTTCGGGCACTTTACTTTGCCAAAATTTTTTTTGTTTTTTTTTGTTTTTTTTTTGGGGGGGGGGGTCCAAGTATATTCAGACCCCCCCCCCCCCCGAAAACAATTGGGGGGGGGGGGGTCCGACCCCCCCGGACCCCCCCATGTGTGACGCCCATGGCCACAGATGGAGCAACATGTGGCAAACTCTGGCCCAAAAGCATGTATGAGGTTCACCATGAAAAACTTGAGATACACAGGCTGGAAGTAGAGACAACTAAACAAGCAATTTTCGGCCCGCCCTTTCAACGTAACCAACCTCACAACCCGTGTATCCTTCCGCCTCAAAATCATGAATATTCACCGAAATCTGGCAGAAAATGTATTTTTAAAAACTTTTCTTCAGTTCTACACCAAAACGTCAACAAAAATCGCCATGCAAAAGGGGGAAAAAGGGAAAGGGAGAGAAGGACTAAAGGTGACGGCCCATGAATATTTAGTGATCTGTGTCCGTTTATTTTAAAGGACAATATGTCAGCCATTACGACATTCGAAATATAATGTTAACACATTGATCATTGCTACGATAGATGCGTAACGAAGATTTGAAAAAAAAACTCCGAGTTCATATGAAATAGGTAGGGTAGAGGTTTCGGTTTTTAGTCAAAATATTCAATTGACGTGTAAGATCGTTTACAAATTTCAACTTCACCATTCATTTGTATGAATTTATGCGATTGAATTCATAATTAGTACTTTATCATAAGTACATTATAAAACATACATTATGCGAGAGCTAAATCTGCATATTGTAAGTCTTTATTTAGGCTTCAGGTGTAATTGAAATTATTAATGAAACCTTTATTTACATGACAAGCTCAAAATCAAGTCTGTTGACCCTCGGATAGCTTGCATACAACTTAGATTTAAAACAGTCGTCCATTTAAAATTAAATCAATAAATGACTGACAAAGCTAACGTTTACCGTTAGTCGCTGACGCCACCACCGGAAACTGGTGATGAAAGGACTGTCAAGGAGAAGAGAATGCCATTGCCATTGAGAATGTCGCATGACAATCGAGAAAATGTGAGTGGAGATATCGTTTGATAGACAATTCTCGTAGACGGTACAGATACAGTCGGTGCCTATTTCTAGTCCAAACTTCCAACAGTAAAAACTCCGTTCAGAATAAAGAAATTTGACTGAAATATTCAATATTTTCTTTTCTTATCATCTGTTTTAGATTTATTATAACACCAATGGTCAATAGTTTATTAAACTCTTAACTAATGTATCTCTAATGATCGTTACTTCTTCTGTATTTGTGAAAATGACCTATGGTTTTGTTTGTTCACATTGTTTGTTTTAAAAAAGATACCAGTGATTCAAAACACATAAAGCGTATCAATATTTTCAACAATCGTCCCTGGGGAATAATTCTGTGAACGGAAAGCCGAAAATGGAATATGGCGGCCTATTTGAAAATTCAAGTGTCTTACAATGTTTTCTTAAGACATGATTACAAACAGACACGGATGCAAATATTAGTGCCTGTATCCATATTAATTGAAGATTGTTACAGTTATCTACCTCAATCACTACCACCTTATAAAGCCAATGTAAATTTATTAAACACCGACAATGACACGCCATTGCTACACTGGGTCTGCTCTTAAAAATGAATGTTTATGCTATGTATAGGCGGTGACTCAAGTATTGAATGATGACTTATATAATATTGAAAAAGATGTTTAATTATATTATGTCATACAGAGCCGGATTATTAAAAACGAGCCTGGGGCGCCTACATTAAAGAGGGACCTAAATTAGCTCTAATATTTTTTGTACCATATATACATGTAAATGTGTCATTTATTTACGTTGTGTATGTCTGTGCCCAAAACAAATCCATCTAAATTTATATAACATACTGACTGACGTATAAATAGTATTTGTGTAAGTGTGACGGGCAATTTCACTGTTGATACAAGGGCTCCAGTGACTCTTCCAATCAGTGGTATAACACACAAACCGATAAAAGTTCTGGAAGGGCTACTACCAGAAAATACACTTTTCTTATTTAAAGGACCTAGGTCATTAACTCGATATTTTCCATAATATTCGAATTTAAAACAACACGAATTAGAATTCAATTTTGACCAATTTAAATCACTATTAATGTTGTTATCCTGTCGTATGATCCTGAAATCCAATACAAACATTATTTTATAATTAGTACACGAATCGTTTGCACTATGGTTTCGGGTGCCATTTTGTAATGAACAAATAAAAACATAGCTTACAACACAATGTATAAAGTCTGATTCACAAACGACAAAATAATAATTTAAAAATGTGTAGAATGCACTAAGCAGGCGTAAACGTTTGTCGTTCAATTTAAACTGTTCACGTATTTCACCGAACATTAGCACTTACAATATTTTTTTCAGAGAGAGAGGGAGAGAAACGAGGTTTAAAGTCCACTCGACACACACCACGACACTTCTTGACACTTCTTCAATATAATTCCAATAATTTAAAAATACCGCGTAGAATGGACTATGCCGGCGTAAACGACTGCCTTTCAGGGGCGTGGATTTGTCGGGATGGGTCGGGGCGGGGTGGACGAACACTGGAACCTGGAACATTCCATTACCAAACCAAAATAATAATTACTATTTCGATAAAAGCTGTAACTAGGGGTAATATTATGTTGACGATATGGAAAAAAATGACTAGCTATACCAAAGCCTTTCTGTGTTCACGTGTTTCACCAAACATAATTGACACAGAAAAAAATGGGGTTTAACGTCCACTCGACACACACCCAGTCATTTCGTGACTAACATGTGGTTCAATTTTATCCCATTGATTCGTTTGCATGTAGGAAATCGAAACTACACCTGTTAACTTTTTGACAGATCTTATGATACAGCGCGCCTCCCCACCCCCTCTCTTAATATTTTGTCAGGGATTCTTATGACGGTCAGAGACTTTAAAGTACTTCGAAGAAAGATAATGAAAATAGCTTGTTTGTATATATACTAAAACAAATAATAAAATAGCCAAAGGTTTTGTTTAAGTTTGGATTCGTTTTCCTTAGAATTTATAAAGTTACATTAAAAAAAACGTAATTCACTTTAACCTAAATCGTTTTGGAGTGCACACAGTGCAAGAGAGATCGATCTAACGTTTACTAAGTTTAAACGATGAGCACAATGATCAATTTATGACCGGATTTATGTAAATATTAGCTATGGGTGTTGGCTGTTTATATAATATTGTGTTCAGGCGAAAAATCATTTCGAGTAAATAGAGACCGATTAAAATTTGAGAGTCAGTAAAGTTAAAGTTACTACATTATTCCGATATTTTAATGGAAAAAGCAAGCCCCCCCCCCCCCCCCCCCCCCCCCACAACCCCCCCCCCCCAAAAAAAAAACCCCAACAAACCAAGCACATAAACTCTAATACAATGCAATTCGTGATATTTATAATATATATTCGTGTATTCTTCCTGTATTAATTTGTCCAGTTGGTGGGAATTTATGTTATAACCAATTAGTGAGTTTAGTTAAATATACCATAGACATGGTGTTTTTTGGAGTTTTTTTTTTATTGCTGATCTATTTCTATAATTGTCATAAAAACTTAATGAACTTTAAATCGAAATATAATGGGATCGCGACATATCAAAGTGAGACATAGAATACAACTTTACGGTTGTAGTTTACAATTTATTACATGAAGTTCTATGGATGGCACGTCATGGTATTTATAAATCAATCTCGAACCTTAATATTCATAGTCTCTATCATTTAGACAAAAATTCTACGTACGTTGAAGACTAAGGGGGCCTGGGTGTCCGAGACCGTAATATTTAATATATCGGAAAGATCCCCACACAACTCCTCTCTACTGTGTACGCACACGAACTCTGTATAAAATAACAATATCATTCAACCCTGCATAATAATATATAGTCTGTCTGAGGTGTACTGTCCTTTCAGCAAATATACCTACCCCATTCTTATTCTCTCGCTCTAGCTGGTAATATAACATAATATAATATGTTTACAGCTTCATTAATAATAGAACCGACACTTTAACTAACAGTTATAACCTAGGATATATGCGAGTATAAGCAAACTAAGTAAGTAACTCATTTATAAATTGTATAATAAGTAACTTAATTATAATCTGTAAGTAGATGTTTATTTATGAGAAGATCTCAAGCAGCCTGTTTGCTATGGTGGACTTTCAAAAGAATTTAGATTTGTAATATTCATATGTAAAGACATCTAATATTTATATACCGTAAAAATGGTTAAATTGGCATTTAGTGGTTGAACTGGGAATAAACAGGACATAAGTCTATGCCATACAGATTACTGTTCAGTCGCCAGACCCTCAGTAATAAACATTAAATGTATTCCATAGAATTGTGAATGAGGCTACAATGTTCCTTGTTCTCCAAAATGTCAGCATTAGCATTCGTGCAATGACTTGTGTTGACACATTAATTAAAGTGGGTTTAAATAAACGTATTTTATTTCCTTTACAATAAATGTTTTACAATATATTCAACATTTTTTTTGCAATAAATTTAATAACTTTTTACAGTAATTTTTATCATTTTTTTTAAAGAAAAATAATATAATCATTTTTTGGGAAAAAAAATGAATATAATAATTTTTTTAATAAATGAAATTATTTTTTTTTAAATGTAATCATTTTTTAAAAACGTAATCGTCTTGCAAATAAATAAATAAATGTAATCTTTTTAAAATGTAATCATGTTTTAAAAAATAAATGTACTCATTTTTTAAAAAATAAATGTACCCATTTTTTAAAAAATAAATGTAATCATAATGTAATCATTTGTTTTTTAAAAATAATGTAATCATTTGTTTTTTTAAAATGTAATCGTTTTTTTTAAAAAGTAATCGTCTTGCAAATGTAATCATGTTTTAAAAAATAAATGTACCCATTTTTTTTAAAAAATAAATGTACCCATTTTTTTTAAAAAATAAATGTACCCATTTTTTAAAAAATAATGTAATCATTTGTTTTTTAAAAATAATGTAATCATTTGTTTTTTTAAAAATAATGTAATCGTTTGGTTTTTTTTAAAATAATGTAATCATTTGTTTTTTAAAAATAATGTAATCATTTTAAAAATATATATATAATGTAATCATTTGGTTTTTTTAAATAATGTAATCATTTGAATAAATAAATAAATAAATAAATGTAATCATTTGAAAAAATAAATAAATGTAATCATTTGAAAAAATAAATAAATAAATGTAATCATTTTTTAAAAAATAAATATAACCATTTTTGAAAAAATAAATGTAATAATCTTTTTAAAATAAAATAATTTAAAAAATGAACAAATTTTATGAATTAAATGAACAAATTTTATAAATTAAATTAACAGATTTTTTTTAAATAAATGTTATTATTTCTTTTTTTTAAAAAATAAATGTTATTATTTCTTTTTTTTAAAAAATAAATGTTATTATTTCTTTTTTTAAAAAAATAAATATAGCTTAATCAGTTTTTTTTTCAATTTTTTTTTTTTGGGGGGGGGGGGGCTGGGGAATTGTTTTTAAAAAAATGTATCATGTCTGCCTTCATTAATAATCATTATGATTAAATTATTAATATTTGTTGATTTTCAGACAACCCTCATTATGATAACATGGTTATTATTACTGTTAGTATGTCATCTCACTTTATTAATATTTGTTGATTTTCAGACAACCCTCATTATGATAACATGGTTATTATTACTGTTAGTATGTCATCTCACTTGTGGATATTTCTACAAAGAACTCGACCGGAGTTTTAAACATAAATTAGCTCAACAATATTCACCTAAAGGAAACAGTGACAGTAAAACAGACTTTGATATAAGATCCAAACAGTATCAAGTTGTTAAAAATGTCGTCTGGTTCAATCAGCCATATTGGACTCAAAATACGATACCCCTCGGTGACGCTTTCTTTTCTAAATGTGCCGTAAAACGCTGTAAACTGGTACCAACAACATCATCCACAATAAAATCGAGCGATGCTGTCATCTTTCATGCCGTAAATCTACCCGATGTTTCCCCACCCAAACGACATCCAAAGCAGACATGGATATTTTTTGGTTTGGAACCCCCTTTTCATTATAAATCCCGCGTTTGGGCATCCAATGATTGGTTCAACCTTTTCAATTGGACGATGACATATCGCTTTGATTCCGACATCGTTCACCCTTATTCGGTATCCAGAAATCGTGAACTAAAGGGATTTAAGAGAAGTTATGGTGACATTATTAAATTAAAAACTGGACTGATTGCCTGGTCAGTAAGTAATTGTGAAACTCGTGGGAAGAGGCGACAGTATGTGAAACAACTACAGGATTATTTTCAGGTGGACATTTATGGGAAGTGTGGAACATTTCCGTGCAGAAAGAAATGTTTTGAAGAAATAAATAAGAAGTACAAATTTTACTTAGCTTTTGAAAATTCGTTTTGTAAAGATTATATCACAGAGAAGTTCTTCAGAACCCAGAATCTAGATGTTGTCGCCATTGTCAGAGGTGGTGGAGATTACTCCAGGTTTTATCCACCGGGAACTTATATAAATACAGCGGATTTTTCTTCCGTGAGGGAACTTGCCATCTATTTACAATATCTGGACGAGAATGATGATGCTTATTCCGAATATTTACATAAGAAATCATTGTTTATTTCTGGTGACAATATCAGAAAAATAGCATTCTGCGAGATGTGCCGGAAGTTACACGATATAAATGTTTATGGACGAACGATTTCGAACATCAGTGATTGGCTGAATACGTGTTTTGAGCCGCCAGATTTAGAAGCATATATAACTGATGAATCGGAATTACAACGACAATATATAGATGTAATTGCGTCAAAAAAGAAAAACAAGCCAATTTTGCAAATAGATTATTAGGTTGGGATACTCAGTGCCTAAAAAAAACCCCAACATTTTCGTCCATGATGACGTTCATATCCATCATCTAAAGAAAACGTCCCTCTCTCTCATCATCAGTATCTTGTCGGGCTGTTTAAATCCGCATGTAAATCGACTGTTGGTAAGAGCTTGTGGGCTTTGATTAAAGATAAATTTTGTTAAGAGTTTATACAATAAAGATTTGATCGTTCTTTCTACAATAATTCATAAACAGATGATAAAAAGAGAAAATATTGCGAAGGATGTGGACCCTGTAGAGATCACAATTTTTATCCATTTTAATGAAATTTTAAATATATGTTTATGTCCCAAAGGTCTCAGTCTATAGATATGGTATCTATGCATATATATATGGTATCATCAGAATGTAATTTTGCCGGGTTTCTGATGGTGGGTGTGGCTGCGAGGGTTGTGAATCAGGGCGTGAATTCCTGGGCTACATTAACTTTAAAGTGTAGGCTACCACATGAAAATCGTACAGCTTCACATATTCAGGTATTACAAAAACACTTTTGACAGATCTTGTGGTAGGTTACCGTTTATAGATCTATGTAATTGGCAGACATTTGTGGTGTTGGAGTATCCCTGAGAAAGGGTATCTAAGAATTATCTAGGCTAGATTAGCTGAAATCTGTACCGCTTAAAACAGCTTTTGAGTTGTTTAGTACCACCCCAGGATTCGGGAATGATCATTGCTAGAAGACACGTACAAAATGTTACGACTCTTAACTTGGCTAGATTAGCCAAACAATTGTGATAGGATGCGTAGAAACCCGACAGACTTACATTCTGTTGATACCAGATAGCCTACATATACATTACCATTTAGGTGAAAATTGGTTACACTTTTTAGCTCGGTTGACCACCTTGACTATTAAAGGGGGCAAGTCTCTAACTCAATATCATCCATGGTCTTCGACATTGCAAACACAACTTATTGGTCAATTTAAATCAACATTGCTGTTGTTATCTTAACGTGAGTAGGCCGATAGCCATGCAATATTTGGGACAAAATGAAAATTTTAAAATTGGCTTCCAGGATATGCAGAGGAGAATAATACAGGAGTATTCTGGAATAACCAGAAGCTGGAACAGAAAATCGTGGAATGTTGATTATCGATGTAATTCATCCCTGATGGATGACAGATGGACAACTATGAAAATTTATGTTTCACGCTAGTGTCCCAAATTCATCCCATTAGAGAGCCCACATACTGTGTTACAATTCTAAATGCCTGTTTTTATCTTATCGTCATGATGATCCCATTTTTGTTATACCCTTCTACATGTATTATATATACTGTCAAATCAATTCTGCTCAAGCAGACAAAACACATTTATAAAGTTATTATTTTTATTAACATCATTAAGTGATTTATTTTACAAATTGCATTTGTAAAGTATTGAGCAAAAATTCTATCAATATATAAAACTATATTTCTATAGGGACAACTAATATTGTTGTTAAAAAAAATAATTCTTTCAATACCCAAAACTAAGTTGATATTCATCAACAGAATTCATACTAAACAGGGGATTAGTGAGAGAGAGAGAGAGAGAGAAAGTCCACTGACACAAACTAGGTCATTTCTGGACTAACATATGATTTAATTTTATTTCAATAATTCCCTTGCGAGTAGGGGTCTTTGGCAGTGGGACAGGGGATTAGTATGAAAGCTTTTATTTTATTACACACTATTTAATATCATTTCATATGTATTCCCATTTCATTATATTATATGTAGATTCAGCTTTCTTTATAGAGAGCAAGAGAAATGGGGTTTAACATCCACTCGACACAAACTAGGTCATTTCTTTATAAGTTTGATAAGATAAATTAATGAAATTTGGTTTAAAGTCCTACTAATCTGCACCAATGTTTCTGAATGATGATGATCATACCCCATGCACTTTCCTATGAGGTCAATTTTGCTATGGCTTCCAGTTACTTCGAATCGAATTCCAACTATTAAGGGGTCTTTAGGTTCAGGCCAACGTTTATATAGGAACTGTTAGACACTGTTCCACTGACAAAAACAGGAACAACATTGGATAATCCTGGGGTACTTTCACTGCCAAGATCACAAATGAACATGTGACCTCCAGGTTAGTGAGTCATGACACACTGAGCCACTGTGGCTTGGTTCACATAACAAATTATACAGTAATATATTTATCACTATATAATAAAGTGGCATAGGGACACTTTTTGTAATACTTATTTAAAACATCGTGAAAATGTAGAGTGATTTAATAGTATTAGTAACAATACAAATTGTGTAATAGCTGATAACTATATTATTGACTACACAGCTTGCATAAAACTGTAGACCTACAACAGTATTATATTTGTGAACAAATATGTTCTTCACAATTCCATCTCGTCATAATATTTGGATAAAATAAAATCTTGAAGTGTTTTTGGAATATCCAAATTATCAACTTTCACCAAACAGTTGGCACTAACTAATGATTTTCTGATGACACTACGACTTAATCTCATCAAATCGCGAGGGGTATATAACTCATTATGTAGCCACGTCTTAAATTTGGGTAGAACTCCACACAGATAGACAATTCTCGGGGCTGTTAAAATATCATAAGTTCGGTCACAGTCTGCCTTTAATAAACGCTCAACAAGTCGAAGGTTTCCAAATTTCACAGCTTTTTGTAAAGGTGTCATTCCTGAAAAATATGATATGAAGACTAGTAATTCCATGATGAAATGAGGAGGTATTGGCACAAGAGCTTAATAAGTCTGAATCGCAATTTATTTAAAAATGTCAGATATCAAATTCAAATATAGAGTATTTTTCCCCAACATGTACAGAGTTTTAAAAAGAACTTGAAGAAATAAAATAGTGATATAAAAAAAGAATTTTACCTTTTTTATCTGGAGAGTCTGGGTCGGCACCATGACTTAATAAAAAGTTCCTGATTTTGGTTGATCGTCTGGAACCATTATCTTCAGCAGTATAATGAAAAGCTGTACGTCCAGAGCTGTCTTTCTGTTAAAAAGGAAATATTTTATATTATCATCTCCTTGCTACAATAACGTTTAATAATACTATACCTAGATTTGAGTTTTGTTTGAAATGGCAATATATCTATTTTTAGTCCTATGATTATTCTTATTATGTGTGGAATAGCTTGAAGAAGAATTCTACCAACTGTTCGTTAAATTCTATAATATCTAGGGTACATTATGTGGAACTCGTGGTGTTTTTTTAGTAGTCCAAGTGAATAGACATACTTTATTGTCGGCTCCCTTGGCATCACCTTCTCCTATCCTATAGATCCAAGTTATAGAATTTTTGTGACAGCCTATAAAACTTTTACTTTTACAGTATATTGCCAGTGCAGAGGCGGATCCAAGAATTTTTGCAGGAGGGGGTTTGCCAGGTTTCCGTCACGGAAATCTGCCATCATCGTCTCTAAATTACATAGGCATTCATACACTACATGAAGATCTGACAAATTGTACTGGAAGGTCATGTCAGGATTCGTACAAGCAGCTTTTCACCCTATGACATCATACATTGATGAATCAATCATCGTTGACGTTTCTAGTCGTTTACCCAGTTTCGTGCATGACACACTGAGAATCACAGTAACAGACAGTGACAGACGATAGTTAATTGGACTATTAACATACCATATTTATATCAGCACCAGCATTATATAACAGTTGAACTATTTCTGCTTGTTTTAAAGTCACAGCCACCATTAAAACAGGTGCCCCTTTACCATTTGTTTTATTGACATCAGCACCAGCTAATAAAGAATATACAAAATAATTTATACATCACTAATCAAAATTCATAAACTTATGACAGGTCTCTACTAGGTTCAAGGGTTATTATTACTCTGTAAGATGTGCACAGAATGACAACCAAAATCTTCAAATTTGAACTGCTTGAATGTGCTAGTTTTGTACTTTAGAGGTCAGGTCAGGACATTTAAATGGCTCTTTAATTATTAGATACATACTATAGTATACTAACCATCTAAAAGAGCTGATATAATATTTAAGTTAGCTCCCCTGGCAGTTATAGCAAAATATAAAACACTGCTTCCTTTAAT
Source organism: Patella depressa (assembly GCA_948474765.1). Taxonomy (NCBI): domain Eukaryota; kingdom Metazoa; phylum Mollusca; class Gastropoda; family Patellidae; genus Patella; species Patella depressa. The sequence continues at coordinate 57,701,302 of OX419719.1, forward strand.
ATCTACTAAATCTAAATTGCAGCCAGACGCTATAAGCCTCTGTACACCTGGTAAATCTTGTCTACATATAGCTTCCATTATGGCAGTACGTTTACTAGATGACTGGATATCAGGGTCTGCTCCTGTAAATAAATGCGAAGACAAATGCTCATTCACAAATATCAATGTCAAATGCACAAACTGGTAGTGTAATCTATGTAAAACATCATTTGGTAGTAGCAATTGGAAGAAAAGAAGGAAATTCTGCCGGATGAGCAACCATCTTCATGCACATTGAATACACTACCACCACCACCTTTTATATGCACATTATAGCACAGGTGACCCAAAAAGAACTGAATCAAACTCTTTTTTAAAAATCCTACAAAGGTCAGAAAATTTCTTGCTGTGTGCATAAAAGTCATGTTCTTTCCAAAATATGCTCCGAATGGCCTTGTGTCGTTGGCGGCAAACTTGCATCTCGAACACATTCCTCTTTGTGGATTTTCCTGATTTTTAATGTGATTGATACTTTCAGTTCACCTATCCTTTGAGAGTTGTTATTTTTTGGGGAATGATCGTACACAGACTGGGTTTAAGTCAAGAAATTTACTGGACCGTTGTAGGATTTAATAAAATTTTTTGGGGGTTCTTTTTTTGGAGGTCAACCTGTAATGTTCTTAACATGAATATGTTCATGCGGTTGATATTTATATTGACCTCAGCATTACAGTAAATGAAGCATCAGCAAATCTTTGAACTCTACATCAGCATCAATAACTAAAACATTTAATGGCTGATGAAAAGTATAATATAACAGAACAGGGTAGATTTAAAACCTGTCAAATGTATATCTAACAAACTTACCCTTTGTGAGTAGGAAGTCTATAACATCTAGTCGTCCAATGGCAGTAGCTAGATAGAGGGGTGTTCTGTTGGTACCATCACCAATATTAATATTACTGCCATTACTTAATAAATAGTCAATCAACTAAAGAGAAAAACACAGGCTACATAGTTGAAGAGATATTCTATTTCTGCCAGGTAATAAGTTCAACTATTTGTGCTCTTAAAATATTTATATCTAAATATATGTGACTTCTGTTTAATTAATTGATATCCCTAAACAAGTTTATTTTTCAGTGTGTATCTGAAACTAAACTATTTCTCATTGGTAGGAACCTGGCTAAGATCAAACTTAATATAAGAAAATTATTACTTTGTGCCATAGGAGGGCAGGGGGTTGGGAACGACGATGGCCCTCTGCATCCATTTCAGGAGCCATATAATCAATCATTTGGAATCAGGCATCACCTAACTTCATCACACCACTGGGGTAAAGTGCAGGGGTTGTCCAGGTTTATAAGAAATGAAACGAACTGGGCTACAGTGTGCTTAGAGTGAAATTTTTCCCGGACAGCAGCCCTATGGCCTCCTCTTTTATTGAATTTCAACTGCCAAGGGATCTTTTACGTGTACACCAATGTGTACACAGGACCTCATTTTTTGGACCAACCAAATGACTAGACAGTTGTCCTTGTCAGGACCTTTGTCCTGCATCACTGACAAGGGGGAACCACACCCGAAAATCTGGATGAACTATCTCGGTTAATGCAGGGATCAAACAGCCAACCTCCAGGCTAGCTAGCCAGCGTCTTACCAACTTAGCCATCGTCTAGGTTTATATCTGAGTGACCGTTAAAAAGATCAAATGTACCTTGACATCAGAATATAAAACTGCTATATGTAGTGGTGTATAACTTGATAATTTAATCTGTCTGTATAGATATGGTAGCTTTAAATAACATGGTTCGCCTGAAAATAAAATATAATTATTTTAAAGTAGCTAAAACCAAATCTAGAGAAAAGTAACATATTTGGAAATACAAAACTAAATATTTCTAGCATAAAACTGGATATCTTAATTTTATACGTCAGAGTATTGCGGTGACTCACTAAACGGGATGTCCATATGGTTCATTTTGGTGTTTGCCATTGAAGTTTTGTTCAGATTATCCAATGTGGTATCATCTCATCAGTGGTGCAGGAGCTGGGCCATATTTAGCGAGGGTGCAGGGGGTAAATTGCACCACCAGAAAAATAAGGCACCCTGAGAAATGGCACCCCTACGGGATTACTTGCTAGCGACTTTCATTGCGTCAGTCCCCGTGCTCAGTAACTTGGGCAATATATTGGCGCCCAACCACCCTGCTGCACCCCCACTTTTAAAATCCTCCATATGGCCCTGTGCAGGATGGCACGAGGTAAAGCATCTAAATATACCATTGGCAGAAATGGGGTTTAATGTCCACTGGACACAAACTAGGTCATTTCCGGACTAACATGGTTTTAATTTTATTTCAATAATTCGCTTGCGCGAAGGGGTCTTTAGCAGTGGGAGAAAACCCACAAGGTTGGACAGGCGCCCTACTCCTTGCCAAGTACAACAGGGGATTCGAAACCACGCCAGTTGAGCATGTTAAAGATCATCTTATAGTTGATAAGAAAAGTAAGACGTTAAATCAGAACACAATTTAATTTACTTTTTTTACTTACCAGTATGTTTAACATTGACGTCAACACCTTGATTAATCTGTCTGGTAACCATAGCAACATCATTATATCTAATCCCCTGAAATATCACCTCACTTTCTTCTGGTATCTCCACAAAAGAACTATCAGATGATATTGGTTCTCCCGATTCCCATTCCATTTTTTGTCTAATGTTTGGTGCTCTCATTTATAACCAAAAAACTGAAGGATATATAGAAAGAAGGTAAAAGCATAAATTAAAAGATTGACATTGCCACATTTGTATACACTGGATGACAGGGTGAAAAATGTTTTTCAGAATTAACATTAAAACACATTGCAATAGACTGCAGTTTAATAAGTGCTGTGGATGTCACAAGCTATAAGAAACCCTTAAAAACAATTCTATGAGGCAGATGTAAATGTAGAAGAATTGTAATATAGTGTGCACACGCTAAATACCTTATGATATAGTGTGCACACACTAACCATTAGGCCATATATACAACCTCTTCCCTACGTGTAAATAACCAGATTTATCCAAGGGCTTCAATAAATTTATGAGTACAGACAAGAAATGAAATTGGATTTAACGTCCTACTGTTCTGCTCCGAAGCTGGGCTAATGACCTTATGAAAAAGTCCTATAGAAAGAGTATAGGTTCCTATAGAAGTTTGAGGGAATCTATAGAATGCTATAGAATACTACAGGAAAACAAATTCATTCTGTATTTTTTTTCACATGACTATAGATTCAAAAAGATTTACTATAGTTTGTGTAGGATCGGTAGATGAATTTTTTGTAAGTGTAATTTCCTATAGAATCCTATAGAATACTGTAAGAAACTATTGGGAAAAAAATAAACCTATAGATCATGGGTGCTGCTATAGAATTGGTGGTAAAAACTATAGTTTTCTGTACAACTAATTTGTATCCTCGAGCCAGTTGAGTAATCCTTTAGTTTACTATAGCCTTTGTAGTAAAAACTATAGTTGGCTATAGAACTAACCTGTATTCTCAAATCAGCCCTGGTTCCTATAGATTTGCTGGTAAAAACTATAGTTTTCTATAGAAGTATCTTACTGTCTCAAGTCAGTCGTGTAATTCTATAGTTTTCTATAACATCCTGTATAAAACTATGGAAAAAAAATATTTTATTCTATAAATTTTGTGGAGAATTTATATTTATACGGTACTTAAACCATTTTAACAAATAGCCTACTATAGTTTCCTATATAATAATGTAGTAACAATGTTCTATTACAGATTTCAAAATTTTACGATGTCTTATTCATACTATAGTTTAATATAGAATTTAGAGATGCACATGTGTGAATAAAAGTATGGTACTCCTGGATGCAGTTTTCCATAATTTACTGTGATACCAAATGATAAACTAAAATAAGCTTACCATGAAAAAAGAAATAAAATAAAGTCTTTAAGTAATATTATTTTAATGTTGAGTATGAATTAAATAGTGATACATGTTGACACTCTAAGAAATTTTCCACCCCCACCCTCCCAAAAATGGCGGTAAAGGTAGATCTTCACAGCAAAAATAACAGATAATATTTAAGATAGATAAGACAAAGTTTATTTGAACAGTCTGGCTGTTTGGTGACCTGCAAGTTAGATTTTAATGACTATAACAGATTCTGTACTCAAAATTATATCATTTGTTGAAGCCAGCAGGTCAACCGTGCATACCTGTCAACAAAATTGTAATTATCAGCCAATTGACTCTCTTGAAATCTGTTTGGTCATTGGCTGAATTTTGAATTCTAAAATTCAATGTATAACCACTTACATTAATATGTTAGTATTAACACGAAACTGAAGAGAATGGTGCTGTTGTTTTCACAGATTTGATTAAAGACAGAAAGATAAGTATAATTTATTACATTTTCAACAATAATATTAAATAAGATAAGATTTATGTGATTTTGTTGTTTACTTAACTTTATTTAACTATTATTTTCCCTATATTTCAGTTCTACCTAGAAAAAAACCTTGTAAAGTTCTGACTAGTGAGTCAGCAGCAGAATTCAGATTCATCCATGAGGGAAAAAATATTCTTATCAATTTCGAAGAAATCATGGGCCAACCATATTATGTATTCCCAAAATAAAAATTAATAAAAAATCTGTAGATTTCTATAGTACCCATTCTACAGAAAACTTTAGTGAACGAATTTCAAAACTACAAAATACTACAGTAATCATTCCCATACATAACTGTAGAAATCCTACAGAAAGTGCAATAAAAAAAAACTATAGAATACTAAAATATTTTCCTATAGAAATTATCCCATAATTCTGTAGGAAAAACTATAGTATTTGCACTGCAGAAACTGTAGAATATTTTGGGCCGTTATTTCCTACAGGCGCCCCAAATTCTGTAGAATACTATAGAATTTTATCCTACAGAAAATGGGACACGCCCCCCACAAAACTCTATAGATTTTCTATAGAGTTCTTTAGAAAACTACACTGGTATTCTATAGGACTTTTTGCTAAGGGGAAGACTGGCATATGCCATACAGTGTACTATATAAGGGAAATCTTACCTTGGGCAGCAGCGCTATGGCCTACTCTTATATCAATTTCAAATTGCCATCAAAGGATCTTTTAGGTGCAAGCCAATGTGTTTTTTGTCCCATACGAACGACTAGATAGCTGTCCTTGTCAGGCCCTTCATCCTGCATCACTGACAAGGTATATGATAGGTTATAAAATAGCCTAGCCTACCTGTTAATATTAATATACTGTTAAGAAGTTAACCATTCTAACCTTGTTGAAGATAATGGCAGCATGTTGATTTCTTCAAGTAATACTTCATAAAATTATCAAAATATTAACTTGATCTTAGCAACATCCAATGATTGTCGATTTCATCCTCACTATTAATAGTAATAGTTTCATTACAGCAACATGTCCATATAAAGTAAATCTTCTAAATCTGCAGACCAACTAAAACGTTCATTTATAAAATCTTAGAACAGAAATACCTTATATGGCAACTAATACGGATCAATAGTTCCAGATAGATATAAGTTCACAGCCAAATAAAGTATGACGGGAGACCGACTGTGATGAAAGTCATTCTAAATATAGAAATGACGCATTTTTGATTATTTATTGGTCGCGTTTGGGCATTTTTGTTTTAAAAAACATAAAATAAATGTTGATTACATTAATTTCTCAGTTAAAACGCAACAGTCGGTATGAGGTTAAATTAATGACAATAGTGTTCTTTCTTTCAATTGAACACAACTATCAAACGCCAGATTCAACGTCTATGTTTATCTCGAATTGTCAAAATTGTATTAAAAGAAAACAGCGGAGGGGAGATAATAGAACATTAAACAGAGTAAGTTCCCTTTGTAAGAATTCAACTTCAATTTATTTCACTGCGTACATTATCCAACGCATATTAAATATAAGATTTGATGTCATTTAACCCTAAATTTGTGTACTGTAAGCTAGATCGTTGTCCTCATTTGACAAGAATAATACACACACATTGAAAAGCAGTGAATATTTGCTAGTCTGTTACAGTCACAGATGGGGATGGCATCGATGTGAATTCATGAACCCAAATATTAACTCTTTTCCTTCTGTAAATTAAATACCAAAACAATTTTTAAGCATTTAAACATATATAAAGGTGTTTCAAGTAGATCTAGGTAATAATATTTCCTATTTAGTGTAAATGAGTACAACTATGCACTGCCATTAAGCCAATGATTGACACTGTGTCATCTTTCAGAGAAATATTAGTCTTGGTAATACTTCTGTGAAACAGACTATAATACACACACTGGGGTGAAATGGGCGTGGTCCAGTCTTTTGAAAAACATCTTTGATACTTGAAATTCAAAGACTGAGCATAAGTGCAAGACAAAATTCTCCTTTGTACTATACGAGTAAAAGAAACAAATTCCCATATATTTGCCAATTTTAAACATTTAAAAAAAAAAAGGAATAAAAATAATGACAGATATTTTTATTAATTATACAAAAAAGAAAACAATACACAGACTTTCTTTAGTAATAGGAACTAGGTGAAACAATTAAAATGCCTTTCTTTGCCTTTCCCAAAAACAAAAAATGCAACTTTTTTACAATGTATTTTGTTTGTGAAAAGACATTATTCACACAATATATATATACAATCCTATGAAAAGACAACACAATTCACTTTCAAAAAATCACATTTTGATTATTATTTTTGAAACATAGTCCTACTAAAATATTTATAATTGTTCCATAATACAATCATGAAAAATTTAAGTGATTAATTCATGTAAAGTTTTATTTTATTCTTCTGTCAATCTTATATTCATCTAAACATTTACTGGATCATACAAACTGGTCGACCAACCAAAATTCATTACACAAATAATAATGGCCAATCAGCCTATATAAAGCAATATATATAGAAATATGAAAACAAGAGTAGACAATAAACAGCACTATAAGAAAAAGATATAAATATCCTATGACCAATCAACCAATAAAAAGACATTTAACATCCTCAGTATAAATATGAAATTTTACAATATGATGACTCAAAAACAAATTAATGACAACTGTTTTAATTATATGACAATTCTATTTTTACAGTTGTCAATCCACTAATCTACAGAGTTTAATTCCAATCTACTATTAAATTTCATAATCTGTTCTGGTCAGTAAAAAAAAAAACATGTTAGAAAACATTTCAATAACCATGAGTAAGCTGGTGGCCATTATGTAACAAGCATGTCCCCTACCGGCCCCAAAAGACTTTTTACAATGCATGTGAATATATATAATGCAAATATGTATAGGTGGAATAATGCCTGTAAACTGGATTTTCATTGAATTGGTCTAACATTGCTTTGCATAAGTGTACTAAATTTCAATTAAATACGTTGGAAGATAAACCAAAAACAATTTTCCATACATGGCTGCAATTCCCGAACAAAATTAAGAGTCCTGGGAAACACAAATTTTATCTGTAGTGTAGCATATTTTAAAGTCCTTTTCAAAAACTTTTTGAAAACAAAAATGGACGGGCAGAGAAAAAAAACCTTCCGGTTTCACCGGCAGGGGACTAATAATTATTTCTACACGAATTATAACATGAATTCCTCATGAAACATTACACTACACAAACATGAAATAATCCACAGTGATTAAAAAAAACCTGAGACTTATTCCCGTCTGTAAACCAATTAGAAATTGTGTCAGTAATACCTGATTGTAAATGTCTCTTATTAGTGTTTTCGGCAAGGCTTCAAATTAACACTTGCAAGTCTTTACAAGAAATTAATATCAAGACTATAAATGTTTATCATGGTAGAAAATGAATTCTTCGACTTTACAAAGGACAAACAAATAATAGAATATAAGTTATGTGTGCCCCGATGTTGATCGAACACGAAGAAAAAATGAAGAGATCAACATGGGTGCATAGCTGCGTAGTTAGCCAATCAGAGCAAATATAATTTGACAATCGGAAACAACGGTTAATCTTTCTATCTAGTCCTCCTCTTCAGATTCTGAAAAAAATAAAATAATCCAAATTAGATCATATAAAGTGCTTTAAAACGAAAGCATGGATGACCATTTCCTGATAAGAATGAGTCTGTATATATCATTTTTTAATATGCTACTGTTTTATGCATAATTCAGGCATGCTGCTATTTGGATGTAGGCATTCTACCCGGCACCTTTAGAAATGGAATATTTTACACTTTTGACTAAAAAATAAACATTTACCTTCCTCAGCATTCTCCAGCCATTCAATGAATTTTTTCATTTGATCCAAAAACACACTCTTTCCTTTATTAGAATGATTGGACTTGTACCAACGTACAATAGTTTCTTCACTTAAAACATCAGCTGAAAAGACAGGTAGGAAATAAGGTTATTGTTGTGCATAATTCACAACATTGGCCTACAGATTAACAGGAATCAGATTGCTGTTCATTCCAGGCATTTGCAGCATAATATATGTTTTGTCTGTGTCGGACCTAAAAGTGAGACATAACTGATAGAACAGGTAATGCCATCTGATGGAACATAGACAGAAATAACTTCCTGTATAGTTTGGCCAACGACAAGCAGATTCCTGGTAATTTTGAAAATTGTTAAATGAAATGTTTGAGATGTCTCCATAGTTGAAATAAAATTGATAAAAACATTTACTTTTATAGAGGAGAACAATTATCTTCTGGAAAACTTTCATAAAGTGAATATTTTCATAACAGTATTCCTGAATTCTCAATATGAGGAGTTGTTCCGATTTGTCGCTTTGTGTCATCGTCTTCAACAGAAGAACGTAATTACGCAAATGTTTCAATGCCTGTTCTGCAACCAAATCTTCCTTTTTATTCCATTCAATTCCTGCCATCAATGTATTCCAAATCTACAATCCAAGATGGAAATAAAATGTTAAAATACAGTACTAATCAAGGTATAACAAGATCAATTATTATGTAACAAATTAAATTAAACAGTTTCAAATTAGGCCACACCAATTTGATTTTCTGTTGTTCATGATCTTGATAAATAAATAAACTTGAATGATGTTCTAGGTTTAAAATTTCAAAACTTAGCAACAAAACAAGAACTTTTGGTCTTTAAACAAGTCCTTTTCCTCAATGAGAACATCTTTACAGGTTTTCAAAAAAACAGAAACCAAATTAGTGGGACCTTAGTGTGCAAAATGACAAACACTTTGACTAACAACTGATAGTGATGTAAAGAATAGAATACTTACAAGAATAATGATATCACTGTCTGAAAAGCCATTCTTTTCCATTTCTTCTTTTACATACAAAACCATCTGAAATTGACCAAAATAAATATTGTAACAGGTAAATACCAAAGTCTTGATTTTCAATTTTATGAAATCATTAACTAGTGAAAAGTGATGAAGTTATTCAAACTGGTTAATGTCACCCTGAACTAGTCAGTTCTTGGATGACGAACCATAGTCACCCTTCAAGGGAGAACATCAGGCAAGTTCAGAAACATGAACACTATGCATTAATTTCAAATCAATTGTGTCATAAGAGTGTCAACAATCAACTGTGTACAGAAGGACTTTGGTGACACTATATAACATTTCAATGTGGGCATATAAACTTCAATTTTTAATTTACCTCTGCTGCAGATTCTTCATCTTTAAACATGTTAGCCAGCTCTTTTCTAACTTCTTGTTTTACTTCGGTAGTTGCTGACCGATTCTACAAAAAAACAGATTAACATGCAGTCAAACAATCTAAATTTTGCCCGGACAGCGGCACTATGGATCACTCATATATTGAATTCCAACTGCTAAGGGTTCTTGTGTGTGCATGCTAAAGAGTGAAATTCTGCCCAAACAGCGCCACTGCGGCTTACTCTTATACTGAATTTCAACTGCCCAGAGTTCTTTAGCCCCTCAGTTTTTCCTCTCAATCCAATGACTGTACGCTGTCCCTTGCCAGACTCACCGGCCTGCATTACCGACAAGTGGGAACCACGTCAGATAATTATGCTTAACCTTCTCAGCCAATGCAGGATCGAATACAAGGCTTCCAGATTAGAACACCAGCTTGTTACTCACTGAGCTACCTTGGCTCCTGCAGTCAAAGAACACTGTATGATATAAGAAAGAGAGTATGTGTTGCTTCAAGTAGGTCCCCAAACACATAAAATACTAACTTGTAACTCAGCTATAGCACCAAGTCCTGCTTCTTTGAAATAAGCTGTAAACTTTTCTTGACTTCTCTTGTTAACAGGGAAGAGCTCCTAAAAATTAAATGATGAGTATGTTATATAATGCCTTTAAAACAAGAAAGCTGAATAAACCAGAATTCCTCATATCCTGTTCCTTTTAACTCAAAATATTAACTTGCAAGCTGTTTGGTTCAACTTTTCAGAAGCTGCATCACTTTCTTTATGATCTAGTGAAAAGCTTTAGAATGATTTTGGTAGAACTTTTTATCAAACCAAGTCACTAGTAAAAAAAATTCAGTCAAAAATCCTTTTTCATCTATACAACTTGTTTTCTAGTACACATTATGTTGATACATAGACATGGATTTGTCCAACAATCTCGACAATATACATTGATATCGAATATAGGTGTACAAAAATATAAGTAAACCCCTATATTTACCATTAGTCTAGCTTCTATTTGACATTTCTTTAAGCTACTGGTAAGATGAGATATATCCTTCTCATTCAACCAGGTTTTAAACATCAAGGAGGTAAACTCCAGGGACAAACCTGCAATATATTGAACATAAATTAACAAACAATCTAATCTTAAACCATACATATTCATAACAAATTTGCTGGAAAAGTTTCAACATGTATGAATTCAACAAAATATTATGACCAAGAAGTCTATAAAAGTGGATGTATGTTGATAGGTTTATTCATTAGAAGACTAAATCTCTTGGTCAGTGCAAATTTATACAGAATTATTTAATCAAATGAAGTGTGTGCTTTAGATCATAAGGTCTTCCTTTTAGTCAAGCGACATGGTTTATATTACTGGCTTGTATGTTTAACCTAATGGGTTTTCTCCTGGTCCTCTGGTTCCCCTAACTGCTAAAGAACACCTACATGAAGGGTATTATTGAAATAAAATTAAATCTTGTGTTAGTCCCAAAATGACTGGAGAGTAGTGTTAAATAAATTCCATTTCTCTCTTTTCTGTATGAAAACTGCTACTCAATTTTTTGAAACTTGTGTCTGATCTTTTTGATATTTCTCCATACAATCTATTTAAACAAGGCTGATAACAATAATTCATGGGGGTATAACTTTATCACCCAATAATACATTTGACAGTAGATATCGCTTGTATGATAAATTACATAATCTACTGCCAAATTTTACATGAATTTGATTGGTCAATCAAAAAAGGAACTACTTTATTTTATTTTAAAGAAACCACTTATCTTAAATAAAATGTTACTTTTTTTTAGTTAAAAAGAAACTGTTTTTATTTAATTGACCTTGAAGGAAATACTGGGTCAATATATAGGACTTTGCAATAGCTAAATTGCTGTCAAAAAACTGATGTATCACTACGCTGTAATGTAATTAGATTCTTAAAAGTGAAATCTATACCAAATAATTATATTTATTTATTTGTGCATGTAAGAAAGGATTGGGTGATAAATAAAATCTCCAACTCGTGTTTTTTGATATCAAAAAATATCAACACTCGTTGATAAAGTAAAAAAAAACTCGGCAGATATCAAAAAACACTCGTAGGAGATTCTCTATTTAACAATACCTTCTTTAGCCAAGTGTTCTTCAAATAATCCATCCAAGATCTTGGCTGAACAGAGAGAGTTAGCCAGGATGAGACCTGTAATGATGGCAAGTTTTCGTCTTTCATCTTCTTTAAAACTCTTCAAAAACACTAAAAGCTGAAAAAACAAAACAAAGTGAGAAAATGTAATAACTCAAATTTGGCAATTCTGGTATAAAAATACATTAAATAACAATATGTTGAAAGTTTCATCAACACAATACTGTTTTTTTTTTCTCTGTGGTCACAGCAGTGTTTCTCATTACTCTTCCTTTATATGCACGTAAATGTGTATACAAGTGGACCTCTTTCAGGCAAAAGCCCCCAACTTTTGGGATTAAAGCCCAAAGCATGACCTAGACAGTTTAATGAAGATGTTTCAATGACCGATTATTTTCCTATCACGATGAGTAAATTCTGTTATAAATAATAGTATCCAGCAATTGACTTATGATTTAAATCAGAACAGTAAAATCCTAGATAGTTGACAGTATCTTTTCTGCTTTAAAATGAAGTATTTACCTTTCTTAGATCTTCTTCAAAAGCTCGCTCAAGGAATTTATATCTTCGTAGTAATTTATATAAAACCTAGACAATAAAATATAAATGATTAGGGGCAATCATGCTTGAAAAAATGACAGTAACATACAAATGGCATACAATTAAAATGGAAATGGAGTAGTTTGCTACTTCTATGTGCTCATAAAAATTGTGACGGACATACAGAGGCATAATACGTCCACATGAAAATATGGGAGTATAAAAACATACTTGACATGTACATTCACATTTCCAATAAACAAAAGTTCTACTTACTTCATAAAAGTCTTTTAATTTGTCCACACTTTCTTCAGTTTTAAAGACACAGACATCAGTTTGAAATGGTTTGTCTGGTTCTGCTTCTTCAATAAGTGATCCTCCAGGAGCTTAAAAAGCAGGAACATAAAATGCAATTTTGTGTACGGCTACAAGTTGAAATTAAAAAAGAAGACTGTCTGGACAGGTCTATTTACTGTCAACACAAAACTTTTCTGGAAAACACTGTGAAACTGACATCGCTTAAGACGGGGTTTTTTGACTTTAAAAAATGCTATAGAGTTTGATTTCAAAACTTCGTTTGATAATTGACAATAATCGTTTGAAAACTACAAAAATGGTTTAATTAGAACCATAGTTTAATTTAATGGTACAGCGTTTGATATCTCCGAGTGGGGGTTAAAAATGGACGAACCGTCGAATTATGTAATGCGTTTGATTACTAGACATCGCTTTAATTTCTGAGCTGCCGATTAATTTATCAAGTGTTTAAATATTAGACGAAAAATTTATTTGCTCGCGAGTCGTTTATCCGATCGGTTCATTTTGATTACGATTATTTACATATGAAATGAAGTACGAATAAAAAGGGTGGATATAAAAAAAATGCACACGAAGATATGCTAAACTTACCGTGGTCGTAGTATTATTATCCATTAAAAATAATGATTCACGGTACCATTGACAAATACATCAAAAATCGGTACGTCCATTGTTATTATACCATCGGAAATCGGTAGAGCACATCCCCGGTGATGTTTTTTTCTTTAAATCACAAATTAATGAAAATAGATTTCCACGTGTACACGTGACTAGAAGACCTGGCAATGATTCCACCATTGACAAATACATCAACAATAGGTAAATCACGTCCAATGTTATTATATCATTGGAAATCGGTAAAGCACATTCCAGGTAAAGTATTTTCTTTAAATCACTAATGAATGAACACAACTTTTCATCTGCACATGTGGTCGTGTGATAATCTCGCGAGACTTGTATACTGGCGCCAAACGTCGCTATTCGTCGATCTCCATAGACGAGCTATCGCTCAGGGTGGTGCGGGTCTGTTCATCCCACGATCTTTTCACCCTGGGCTGTTTCATCTCAACCTTATTTGTTATCGGACTGTTCATCCCGGGCTGTTTCATTTCGGATTCGGCTAGCGACGTTTCGGATTAATAATTAAAAGACTGTGGAAAATTTATGTGACAGTACAGACATTTATCTTTTCGTTTTATGGGAGGCTGATAGTTGCCTTATTCAGTTGATCGGCGACTGTTGAGATCGGGATTAACATTCCTAGTTCTCTTTTGTTTTGTTTCATCGGCGAGTAATAAACTAGGTAATAAAATATTGTTGAAAATTTGTGTATATTTAGTAATACTTCATTGTTTTTCTTTTATCAAATAGTAAACGACCTTGATTGACCAATCACTGCTATTGGGTTTTTTTGTGAAACGGAATAATTGCAATCAACACACGGCCGCCATTATCGATGATTGACAACTCACGTTTTTCCTCATCCACCAAACAACCGTAAGATTTCTTTGCACAGCCACAACAATAACATGGGGATTATCGGCTAATCAGCTTTAATTATTCAGCTTGTCGAGGAATAATGCATGTCAACGTGCAGCTCGCGGATTATCGTTAACAATTTCTAGATACTTGTAAAAAGAGTGCATGTCGTGTAAATATTTATTTTAATTTTTGTGTAGGTCATTTTCAAATCAATTCATCAGCAAATTATTCGTTTTAACCAAATGCATTACTTTTTACGGGAAACGATGATTATCAAAGAACCGCAAGTGCAACTATTCACTAATGATTTAACGTTTGGTGGAGCATTTTTACTGATCACGTGTTTCGTGTTAATAAATATTTTCTTTCGTGTTTTGAAAAGGCCTATTTCAAATAAATTCATCAACAACATTTTTATATAGATAGTACAGATATAAAAAAAATAAAACGCTCTTTTCGTAAACATTCAACATTTGAAATTTTGCCGTAGGTTCGTTATGCACAACTCCAGGTGCTGTACTTGATGGCAAGGTGTAAATTATATAATTTAACCTGCATGTTATTTGTGCGGGGGGGGGGGGGGGGGGGGGGGGGGGGCTTATTAAAAATTGATTTGACAGTTGTGTTAAACCTTTCCTTTAAACTTATTCCCTGAGTCAGAAGCGTCACCTACCCAAGTCAGAAATGTCACATACCTGAGTCTGAAACGTCGAGGTTTTATTCTTGAGTCCGAAATGACGCGGGATCGAAATGACAAGTAATCTATTCATTCCGGGCTGTTTCACCCCCCCATCCACCACCGTCCTTGTTATTGTTGTTTATTATAGATTTAACATCGAATACATTTAATATGATATTATGGACAGGTTAATTAAATTAAATTATTTACACTTCATAGGTTGAAAGTTGGTTATTAGAATAGCAGTTAATTAACTAAGCTGTACTTATTGTTAAATAAACTGTTAAGCACTTACTTATAGTTAAATAAACGTGTACTTTTTTTTATTTATTATTTAATAACAAGTAATTATTTGTTTTGGATTAGTAATAAAAACATGCGGCGAGGGTTGAGTTGTATTCACACATTTAAGTAAGAAGCCAGATAACCTAACAATTAAAATTAATTACTGATCTATGTCTTCATTGCTCTTCTGTAATATCATTCTTTCACATATAATTTTTATCGCAAATTAGTCGGAATGCGAGAAAGGAATTCCAGGGGGAACGATCAGCTGTCCTCTGCACGTGATTAGAATAGTGTCATGTACAGGCGCGACGTCGTGTTTGATATTCATTTTTATACCGATATATTAGAATCCGAATTCGACGCCTGAACGGCAGTGTCATAGACTTATACAATAAATATAAAGCATGATTTGGGACACGTGTTTTTACTTAGTGGAATCCATGTCACTAAAATATAACATAAACACTAAAAAATAACATGAACTCTTAAAATACTGGAAGAGACTGGTTCACAGATATAAAATTGGAAAACAATCACATATAAAGAACGATTCAAAAAAAATAATTGCTGCATGCAATCACTAGTTTATACATATTATTATAAAGAACGTTTTAAAGACATTTATTTGCAGCATGCACATTAAAAAGAAATCGAACATTGGAATATCATGGTTTATACATATGAATAACGTTTGCAAGAACTAGCGGCATGCAAACCTCTTAATATATATCCCCATGTACATTAATTACAGAAATGGTCTGTGTATACACGGTATGCTGAGCTAGTCACCTTTTGGCCAGGTGAATATACGGTGGAGTCATAAATGTCCGTTATAAGTGTAGATTGATTATCTGTTTGGCCGAATGCTTAGGTTTTTCAAATCCTGGGTGCCATATGAAATGCATATTTTCAATATACATGTATGTTAGTACAGTATGGGTTAATCCTGAGATTGGTCGAAAGCTGTTGTTTTATTAATTGTCACCTGTGCTCACCTGTCTGGGTGGTTTAATCTCACTGTGCCACCCAATCAACTGGTGTTATAGGGTAGTGGTATGAAAGTTTAAGTAAACAGAGGATTAAGTTAAGTTCATGTTTCATCGGTTAACGAATATCTTAAATATTATCCCGGCCTCCCATTTTTGAGATTATTTGATATAGACAAGGTTGGGTTAAATGCCTTAGAAGAAGCTGATTTGGAGGATGACAATATTCAAAGTTTGCAGATTATGTTAGTGAACAAGTGGTAGAAAGCGATGGGGGGGGCTATGTGGACTCACTTGAACACAGATGGTTCACGGACAACTAATCACGTTGAGGGATGGTACAGTAAAATGAAGAAAACCGGAACAAGCCACCCAAATATATTTAAATTTATTAACATTGTGTCGAAACAGCAGACATTTACTAAAAAATACCATAGTTCAATTGGATAACGGGGGACGACTGCCTCCTAAAAGGCGAAAATATAAAAGAGTAGAAGAATCTATTAATGATCTAAAATTCAAACTGTTAAATGGAGTAAAAAATGCTATTGAATATACTAACGTCATATCATATTTAGTAAGGTTATGATTCATGTTTGATACATGTATTTGTTGTTATTTATTGTGAATAAAGTTGTTAATTAATTTAAACCTAGTAGTTTTAAAAAGCGGACTATACATTTAACACCATTGTATTCGATAATCCCCTGGCTTGATTAATCCTCTCATGAGAACAATAGCGGGTGGCACAGTGAGATGTTCTGGGTGCCACACAAAATCATGTCTTTGAATATACAGTTGAGTCATAAATGTCCTTTTTAATGTGTTTTTTTTATTTACATTCATTATTTGATTGGTCAAATGCTATTGTTTTATCAATTCCCACTTGTAGTTACCTGTCTGCGTTGAGGTGAAACATGTTTTTGTTATGACAAAGGGAGCGGTCTTATAAGTGTGATTTAAATTGATTTTTTAACAAACAAGGACTTTTTATTTTTTTGTGTTAACCAATTGTATGTTTTTACCAACTTCCAACCCACGCAGTGTAAATAATTTAATTTAATCAACTTAATATCATATTAAATGTATTGGACGTTAAATCTGTAATATACAACAACATTGGGATGAAACAGCCCAGGGTGAAAAGATCGTGGGATGAACCGACCCGCACCGCCCTGAGCGATAGCTCGTCTATGGAGATCGACGAATAGCGACGTTTGGCGCCAGTATACAAGTCTCGCGAGATTATCACACGACCACATGTGCAGATGAAAAGTTGTGTTCATTCATTAGTGATTTAAAGAAAATACTTTACCTGGAATGTGCTTTACCGATTTCCAATGATATAATAACATTGGACGTGATTTACCGATTGTTGATGTATTTGTCAATGGTGGAATCATTGCCAGGTCTTCTAGTCACGTGTACACGTGGAAATCTATTTTCATTAATTTGTGATTTAAAGAAAAATACATCACCGGGGATGTGCTCTACCGATTTCCGATGGTATAATAACAATGGACGTACCGATTTTTGATGTATTTGTCAATGGTACCGTGAATCATTATTTTTAATGGATAATAATACTACGACCACGGTAAGTTTAGCATATCTTCGTGTGCATTTTTTTATATCCACCCTTTTTATTCGTACTTCATTTCATATGTAAATAATCGTAATCAAAATGAACCGATCGGATAAACGACTCGCGAGCAAATAAATTTTCCGTCTAATATTTAAACACTTGATAATTAATCGGCAGCTCGGAAATTAAAGCGATGTCTAGTAATCAAACGCATTACATAATTCGACGGTTCGTCCATTTTTAACCCCCACTCGGAGATATCAAACGCTGTACCATTAAATTAAACTATGGTTCTAATTAAACCATTTTTGTAGTTTTCAAACGATTATTGTCAATTATCAAACGATGTTTTGAAATCAAACTCTATAGCATTTTTTAAAGTCAAAAAACCCCATCTTAAACGATGTCAGTTTCCCAGTGAAACATGCACTGACTATTTATTTGTGGATAGTTCTAGTCTCTATATAGAGTACTAAAAAAAATAATAAGACTGGGGGACAAAAAGAATGTGAGAGTAAAGATGTATTTCGAGGAAGTATCCTACGGTATTATAAACCACGAATCTAATCAGTTATTTTGTCTTGATTCAATCTATATGCTTTCTATGGAGCAGAGCAACCATGTTTGAACAAATCTCAATAAGCATTACCAAGAAAAATATTAAGAAGTCCAAAAAGTGTACATCTGCTCCTACCATGCTGCCCCCATCTCACCTAAACACAATGGAACTAATCTCAATAACATTATCCAGGCAATGAAAGTTTTCACAAACTAATTTACAACTCACCTAAATGTCCACCTGCAAATAGGACATTAAACAGGACATCCGCATAACGCCGATAATTCAAACGGCCTCCAGCAGAGTCCAAAAATTTGGCAACCTATGAAATGAAAAATAAGATTTAATAGGCTACACTTAATTTCTTCTAAATGGCTTTATTAAAATATTTTTATATGATCACTCAATTTATCTTGACTTTTGTCTGTAAACTTTGGGCTGTGCATTGATAAGAATAGTGATATATAGTAAGACACATTGTGTGTCCTCTTGTTATAACTCCATTTCTGAATTGTTTACTTTATTACCTGTTCTAAATCCGAGCCAGTTTCGTTGAGTCCTTGGATAATCGCGTCTCGGAAAACAATAGGATCGTATTTTTCTTTTTCATCTTAAAAATAAAATAACAGAAAAACACATTGGAATGTTTGGTTCAAACTAACCGAAATCCATGATTTGGTAATGGACTGGGGTAGCAATGCTCATATTTTACATATCTTCGGGATAAAGTCAACAATTTCATATTTTATTTAATTTCAAATAGTTTCTGAAGGTCTAAAGATATTTACAGATTTATATATGGTACAAAGGTAACAGACTTGAATGATGTTATACCTACTTGGGACTAATTTCTTAAAGACTTTAAATAATAAATGAAATAAAAACTAACAAATATGACTACATTTGTGTATGTTTCTCTGGGCATAGAATTCTGAGATTAAAGTTGGGAAATTCAAACTGATGTGCGAGTTTATGGCTTATCTTGTATCTTGTGATATGGATGAAATCAGTTTAAAAAATATTAATCAAGTTTCAATTTTTTCTCAACTTTGAATTTGACTATTATTACATATGGAATTGGTCATTGTTCCCAAGTAGCCCCAACCCAACAAATTATATTGCACTCACCCCTCTTCCTGGTCTTCAGTCGCTGGCCAGATAGCGATGGTTTTTCTGCCTTTTGACTCATACAAATTTCTGGAAAAAAGATAAATATAATTTAACGGAATATGAACATTTACTGATCGATACAAAAACATAATCTGTAATAAATAGAAAGTATATTCCAAAAGCATAGGAGGGAGTAGATTGGCAGATCAGGGCTAAAATTTGACAATCTATATAATTCCATTTTTTGACAGCAAAACCTCTCTAGTCTGAAGTCAATTCGTTACAAAACTATTATTCTGAAATTATAAAATGCCATTTTCTGAATTTGTTGAAAATTGAAACATTCTTCAATAATGCATTGATACCATTCAGTTAATTGAATTGGTTCTTGGACTTTGTTCAAATTTTCATGTATTATTCATCAATTGCCTTTTGACATGCTTTCCTCAATAAGCTTGCAATAGAAGGCAGTAAGTACATTAATAAATTAGTGTTGTGTAACATTACAAAGAAAAGTCTTTTCGGAAAAAAATAGAAAGGCAGCAATCAAAACCGGATAATTACCGCTGATTAACCGACACTCATGGTGTTATTGTAGAATGTGGGAAGAAATCTTATGGTTGTTTGCTTTATGAGGAAAAGATGTTTGGTGGAGTCTGAAAAGTCATCAGACCGAGTCCAAAACGTCGCGAGATTGAAACGAGGTGCTACAGTTGAGTTTCGGGGTGTGTGTGTGTGTGTCGCACTACGCAGTGGCTACTGTTACGAGTCGTAAGAATAGTCCTCAGGATATTGTTACGACGATGTTTTCATGGCACTCATCCGCAAAGTTTAGAACATTTTCCAAAATGGCTGCCAATCTCCCCAAGAACAGCTTTGAAAAAGGAGCAGTATTTTCAAAGTTTTCAGAACTGAAGGCAGCAATTAAGAAATGGTGGGAAGCAAGTACACATGGAACTCTCGATCTATACCTAACCCTAACCCAACACTAACCTAGCCAATGGAGGGCTCCGAAAGCATCGCCGTAATAATACCTTGAGGACTGTTTTATCTAAAATCGTGCTGGTTATTTAGTATTAGTTCCGCTCTGAACGTATGTCTCATTACACTCGCCTGTCTGTACTATGTTCAGCCAGTTCAGGTCTTGTGCTATTGAATCCTTGTCGAATCTAGAGTTAATTGTACTGGGTAACTTTTAACTGCTAAACGGTCGCTGAACTAATTTAGTATGTACAAATGATTATCGTACGAGTAGGAACCAGATCTGATATTCTATTTCCTAAATAATTATTTAATTTTGTTTCATTGTTGTTTGTACCGTCAGCGGTTGGTTTGAATTTGGTTATGACTGACTGGGACTCAATCTAATTAAAATATAGATCTATATTTCGTTTTGTTTTTTATACTTTCGATGGCCTACACTTCTGTAGATCATAGTGGGAGCTCACTTTCTATGACGTCAGGTATCAAGCACAGGACATTTGACCCGATAACGTCAGTCATTCGATTAACCAATTAGCGACCGCATGCTTTTTAAAATCTCTTTTGTTTTGTGTTGATTTCTATCCGCTGGTAATATCTACATGTACCCACAGTTCCACACATGAAAAGGTCAAATGGACGATTCGACAGACCATTTGATTGGCTAACCCCTCATTTCAAGCAGAACACGAGGCACAATACTGGATCTTTCCGAACGGACAAATATTTTCCCTTGGGTTAGGGTTAGGGTTCGGTTTATCTAAAACTATTCTGAATGGTTAGGGTTAGAATTGTGGCTATAAACACGGAAAAATATTTGTCCGTTCGGAAAGATCCGGTATCGTGCAAGTTAAATAACAAGTCTTCCAGATCCAAGAGTAGTAAAGACAAGTAAAAATGAAATTTTGAACTATAAAAAACGAAACGAAATTGGATCTGTGTTTTAATCAGATTGACTGAGACATGGCCTAAATAAATAAATCTGTACTTAAAAATGAATACACATCAAATAAGAAAAATAATATCTAAAGATTCAGAGAATTGAAAATTACAGAGTTTTGATTCGGTTTAGCCTAGTACTTCAGATTTATTTCAAAAGGAACCAAACTCAAACGCGTCGTATAACATTGTTTGTAATAATTTCCATCATGGCTTCCCTGTTGTATTTTTGTGATTCACGTTTACTACGTCTATCACTTGGCACGTGCTCTTCAACGAAGTGGATTTTATTGCTTGGTCCCACATATTTCGATAGTTAGACAGTTTAAGAATTCTTTTACATAAATATTTCTCTTTAATGCCAAACATACCGTGTTTTTACGTTAGTTTTGCTCGCACAACGTTCCTTGAAAAATACGATACTTCTTTCTTCAACAGGAACTTGATGACTGAATTCTCGTTCAATCTCGCAAGAGTTCGCTTTTAAGGACGAGACTTTCAATATGGCGCTGTCCTTAGCGAAATTAACGAGGACTAATAATAAAGTTTTAGTTCAGGTATAAATGGACTTGAAAATTTATTGGGAAGCTTCTTCAATGGAAATAGTTAAAATTTGAAATTTTTTTTTTTAGTTTTGCGTTAGTCTGCTGTCTACCACCGAGAATCAGACATCAGTCCCTCGTGTTGTTTTGCATATTGCCGTCCGACTCCTGAGTCCTAGTCCTAGTAACTATACTTGTTACCTTAAAAACTGTGTTTAAGGTAACAATTGGTACAGTCTAAGACCCCTTACGCAAGTTCAAATAGGTTCAAACGCACAATTGTCAACACACATCATTACAGTTTGTATTAAAATAAGTAATTCTATCACAAATAGTGAAGACTGGACCATTGCCATTAAAATAGTTACCGAACAGTTTTTCTCTGCATAGCGCTTTTTATGTTGTAGGCCTAATGACGTATTACGCAACTTGCGGCCATGACGGTCGGCCTGTTGAAATTTCGCGTAGGAGATGAGTTTCATCAAATCATATAATTATGCGGTAAGGCCTCACCTTTATTTCAATAAGAATTGATTTATTATATGTTAAGCTGCGTGCAGTACTGTTTTGGGTCAGTTTATTTGTAAATTAAGCGAGCTATAGGCCGGTAAACTTTTTGTAGTCATTTGACTAAAAAACTTGCGCAAAGGAATTCGGTAGGAAAAACCACTACTGCGACGGGAGTAAGACGGAAGACAGCAGTTAGTGGAACCATTTCTATCCGACTCTGAGCGGCGAGAGGTCTTTACCTTACTCTTTGGGAGTGGTGACGGACAGACCGGAATAGGAACAGCGTCTACTACTAAGTAGTCGTTGGGATTGGATGATAAACCAATATTTTCACTGGTGCACGGTGAAGCTCTTTCAAGGAACGTTGACATAATGACATTGTCTAGACATTTGTGGTATCCAGACAACTCGGACCAAACGATTTACCGGATCATTATAAAAAGTAAAAGACCACTCGAACCTAGTTCAGCTCTGAACGTTGGTCTCATACACTCACCCTGAACGTTCAGGGACTGTCCTATTCAACCAATGTCGAGAACAGTCAATTTTACTGGACAACTTTTCACTGCTAAACGACGGGGTGTCAATCCGTGTGAAAGCCTGTACATTTCGTTTCGTCTTGTATGACCGACCGACATTCCTGAATGTGGACGTGGACTGGGGCTCCAATTATTTTTGACATTGATTGAATGGGGCAGTGAGTGTAATAAGACCGAAGCACAGGGACTTGAAGGGATTAAAATAAAACTTCTTACTACTGCTTGACTATAACTAGCCTATATGATCAAGGGATGGCAGACGCCATCTTTGTTCTGACTTTTTTATGATATATTGTCTGGTGTCATCTCACAATACTCACTAGTTCTGACACTTCATGTCATTTTTATTGCCAACGAGACTTTATTTGATCATTATTCACCTTCCGATGTAATTAAATTTGTCCTTTTACAGCGTTATTAATAACAAATCAAACTTAAAAAGCTATTATTTACCGATATTCAACTTGCCGAGACCGGAAGTATTCCGAAAATAGGTCAAAAGAAGTCTGTGTCACTCAGTCCCTTTATAAACCTATCATTACTCGATATGTGCATAGGACCTGGGTGATCAAGTCTCAATCAACAGCGGCCTGGCTTCGTAAGTTCTATAACGTGATAAAGCCTACGAAGCGAGGCCGCTGTTAGGCGAAACTCGATCACCCAGTTCCTATGCACATATAGAGTAATGATAGGTTTATAAAGGAACTGGGTGACACAGACTTCTTTTGACCTATTTTCGGAATACTTCCGGTCTCGGCAAGTTGATTGCGGATAAATGATAGCGGTTCAAGTTTGATTTGTTATCAATAACAGTGTTAAATGACCAATTTAATTACATCGGAAGGTGAATAATAATCAAATAAAGTCTCGTTAGCAATAAAAATGACATGAAGTGTTAGAACTAGTGAGTATTGTGAGATGAATTCAGACGATTCATGGTATCTCAGTCAAAACAAAGATGGCGTAGTGACTTACCTTCTTGTATTTATTAAGCAGTGGTAAGAAGTTTTATTTTAATTTATTTTAATCCCTTCAAGTGCCTGTGGACCGAAGTTCAGAGCTGACCTAACTCGGACCAAGCTATTAAATAATTATTTTGTATTAGTTAGACATGAGCTGTTTCGTACCTTCGTTAATTTAACCTTTTACAATGCACTTAAGCATAACCCTCCTCCTTTTGCACCCGGGCTTGGGACCGGCGTTGGCGGAGTTAAAGTTTTTTTTTTTTTTAAATTATTTTCTTCTATTCTAATGAAACTATTTTTGCACTCGGGCTTGGGACCGGCGTTGGCAGAGATAAAGTTGGGTTTTTTAAAAATTATTTTCTTCTATTCTAATGAAACTATTTTATTTTTAATATTCTTTTTTTGAGCTATTAAATGATTATTTTGTATTAGTTAGACATGAGCTGTTTCGTACCTTCGTTAATTTAACCTTTTACAATACACTATAGCATAACCCTCCTCGTTTTGCACCCGGGCTTGGGACCGGCGTTGGTGGAGTTAAAGTTGTTTTGTTTTTTTTTAAATTATTTTCTTCTATTCTAATGAAACTATTTTTGCACCCGGGCTTGGGACCGGCGTTGGCAGAGATAAAGTTGGGTTTTTTAAAAATTATTTTCTCCTATTCTAATGAAACTATTTTATTTTTAATATTCTTTTTTTGAGCTGATGAGCTAGTCACTCGGACCATAAATTGACCCGCATTTCTTCAGTAATTGGTTGGTACTTATGGCTTCCTTGTTATATAGTTTCCAGATTCCAAAAAGTTTTCCCTGGATGGATCTTGTCTGTTTCTTTTGATGTCGTTTAAACTTCCCTTCGGATACCATCTTCATTTGGTGTGGTAACTGGTTGGCTTCCTTATATAATAATGTTATTAGCAAATAAAATTGGAATTTACCCTTCTTGGCTTTCTGGTTTATTCGGTTGTGCCATCCTTCCACGTCGTTGTTTGTCCGGATGGTCAGGCCAAACACACACCACGACGAAATTGGCCAAACAGTATTCTCCATCCACGTGTCGTTAACGTAGTCCAGGACAGATATCACTTGCTCGTTATGTGCCTTCTCGTGCTCTGAGCTGTTGGTATGACTTCAGCAGTTGGTATGGTTGATGTGCTTACAGCTCTACATTAACCACAACGAAATGATACCATAGTCAACTCTCTGACCATTCTTCAATAACATTGTCTCGATATATCTGAAAAATATAATTAACAAATTTAAAAACTTGAATAAAGCCATTAAATGTAATTTAGTAAAAATCTAATGTCTTCATCTTCAACTACATTGTCTAGATTGTAATTAAATGTACGTACCAGTATTACATGTTCTATGTTGCCATCTTTCACAGCCGTCATACAATATAGCCTCCTGTCTTGGATTGAACTATACACGTATCAGACATTTTGATAAATGATAATAAAATATACATTTTACGCATTTATATACGATATCAGCGCTTGGACATTACTAGAATCACACCAATTAAAAATAGATTGATTTTCTTTGATGTGCTTCATCTACTTAATTAGCTTGTAAGATGGGTGAGTACATTATCAACACTTGCACTATATTAATCACTACTCAGTTATTGTGGTTTTGTTAATTAATCTTCTTTGATGTGCTTCATTATCAGTAAATATAACGGGTAAGTACATAACAGGCAGCATTTTCATATTAAAACAAACATAATTTATTAAAACAACAATTTATTACAGGTCCAAGTAGTCATATTAAAACAACACAAGTTATTAGAACAATCTCAATTTATTATAACAAACACAATATTAATTGGTCCGAGTAGTCTTTATGTTTGGTCGGAGTAGTCTTTTTGTTTGGTCCAAGTAGTCTTTTTGTTTGGTCCGAGTGGTCTATCAATTGGTCCGAGTGGTCTTGGTCCGAATGGTCTTTGGTCAGAGTGGTCAGGGATTCACAATTGGAACGTATAGGGTTAATACCAATACCAGATTAGAAATCATTGAAGAAACACTGACTCAGAGACTTTATTATTCTGATTCTGAACAGACTAAATTTAGCCCCGAGTGCTCGCAGTCCGCAGCAAAATCAACAATGATGTAGTTATCTTAACTTCAAAAGGTAAATCTGTTTCAAAGAGAATTACAAAAGTTGTCTTCTAATATCTCTCTCAATGATGACTGTCTCAACACGTTGCAATTACATCACGCGGTGTCAATCATTGGCTCAATGGGGCGTGCATTATTTAGAATGATGCCTTAATTACTCATTTTAATACCCATTTACAGTAGACAGGAAATATTTTTAAACTATGAATACTTCAAACGGCTTTATTTATTTTTCTAATTCATTAAAATAATGTTTTAGAATTTAATTTGTCAGAGGAAAAAAGTTAATCTTTTTGGCTCATTAAGTCGCGTCAATTTCATCCTTATCAGTGACTGTAGCGGCCTAGCGAATATTCACTGCTGATCAGTGTGTGAAAAGGTAGGCTTCTGATATCCAATATTTAAGACAAAATAAACATTTTACAATTGGCACACAAATCATGTCCCATGGTGCCTATTCCGCAATATTTGTAACAAGTGACCAGAAAGAATGAGGCTAGACATATTCCACAACTCATGGTTAAACAACGACGCCATAACTTATCTGGAGAGTATACGCAATAGACTGGAATAACTAGACACTAGAAATTTCTGTTCGGTTGAGACCCATGCCATATTCATGTGGACATATCTGATTTATCGTTTATGGTAATAAACATTCCTTAATTTTGAAACACAGGACACAAAGGTAGAATCAACTTCTTACTAATTGAACCACCAGTGAGTAAGACGTTGACATAATGTTATGGTCATAATGTTACTTTGCTAGACAGCTACAGACAACTAACATGTATCATCTTTTTTTCACAGGGCTTTGATGCAATCAATATAGTAAGAAAAGGAGCTCCAGCCATACTACAGCAACAGATAGCAAGGTTTCCATCATCAAAGCATTATGATCCCAAATTTAGAGAATTGAGGAGAAAGAAATTTTTGAAGGTAACAATATCTATGTCTGTTGTCTGTTCATTGCAAGCTACTTGTGAAATTATGATTCATTATACCCATGTACTGGTACTTTGAAGTAAAGGTAGTTTGACAAGCTTGTGCACATTACACAGGAGTTCATGATGAAAAATTTTCGAAGCTTAATGAGTTGTTATTCTTAATCAGATTTTAGTACATTTTGTTTTGATCTTATTATTTGTTTTCAAGTTGAATTGGGATTTATAGACCCTGCACTCATGATTAGAAGGAATCTTGTCATTTTTTATGATCCTTAGAAATGATAATTTTATTTATTAGATCAATCTACCAGATTATCAGAAACTTAGAACAGAGAGAGATTTACCTGCCGATGAGGCTCGTATGAACATGAAAAAAGAGGGGAGATTACCACCAAGAACTTTTCAGGAGAGACCTATTAATATTTCCTGTACTAGTAAGTTTTTGCAAGCGTGAAACATATTAAAGCTTAGATATATGTATAATTAACCAGGGTTCCAAACTATAAGATCTTAGTACCGGTAGATTAAATTTTAGCCCAAGTTGGATATTATGTATATTCGACTGGTCAATAAGGGCATTGAATGATATGTGTATAAAGATCTTCTAAATTTCATGGGGCGACTCCCTGTGAATAAATATCTCTTTGGCACCACAATGTTCTGTCATTGGACAACAATTTGAATCTGAAAAAAGTGATCACAGCAGATCTTCTTGAAATCTTGTTTGTATGTCATTCACAATGAAATTACCCATTGGCATATTGCAGCACACATATTAAACTATCTGTTCTCGCTATAATACATGTATTTCAAAAATAGATAATGCAAAATGAACATGTTGAAAATTTCATTCAAATTACTTTTATTGAACAGAGATGTCAATGGTTGTGGTTGTAGTCATTGACAAATCATTCAATGGCTGAACCAATCTAATCTAATTAATATCAGAGCAACTCGATGACATCAAGAGTTGATTATGGTCTTGTCATGATAATAGTCTAATTAATAATTTATATAACGTTTAATGCTCAAAGAAAGACCTGCAATAGGAAGATTTAGTTCTTACAAGTTATATAATGCCCATTCAAATTTGATTTTAATGCTGCTCTCATAATGGTTTTTAGCTATGGCCATTTGTACTGGAAAAACTCCCAGTGTTTTGAAAATTTCACCTCGCTTCCTTGGCCTTTAGTCATTGAAGCTGTATCAAATGAACAATTAAAGTCCTATAAATTCTAAATTGATCTCGTACATAAACTTAATTTTACAGGTGAAAAAATAGACATATTATTTTATTTATCTAATAGTAGAGTCTGGCTGACATAAAGCATACAATGGCTATTGACAAGACATGCATGCAGCATTTGATCAGTAGTCTAGGACAGACAACCTGAGAAATTTGAACAGTTGTCTAGGTCAGACAGACTTTGCAGTTGTTCTTTGCATTGTATAGTTCTCAGTACGTTTTTGCTAGTATTCCTGTGGTTGATTATATTATATTATCACCACTGTCATGTCACTAAAACCTTATTCATGCTCAGTTTGGGTCTATAGTACTAAATACAGAACAAAGCTTGTAATACATGTATTTAAAGCCCCAATAACACTCTTGATGAAACTGAATAATATGTCCCAATCTTCATTCTGGTCAACAAATTGTATTATTTTACTATATTCCAATTAATTGATGATATAAATTTCATCTTAACACACCTAATTTAAAAAATTGGAAAAATTCAACTAATTGATTTGAAAAGTCTAACGTAAACCTTTTCAAATGTGACTTTGATTTAAAATATTTAGAACCCTCTGGACAAGTAAAATAAGTCGTAATGGATAATTTACACAACAGGTAGGACACTTAAACATCTAGTATACACTTAGAATAAGGCTATTATTTATTTTCTGGAGCTGCCAAGCCAGCAAGAGTGTTATTGTCCCTTTAAGATTTATTGTATTATAGTATATTTTATCCTTTTTTTTAGCCTCCATATTTGAGCCGTTTGTTCCGCCAGAAGGTGATGGAAAATCATCTATGTTATCTACTGAGGTAAAACAAATTAGTTGGATGTTATAATAATACAACCTTGATAGATTGTTGTATCAGTTCTATTATTGAGAGCCACATTGTCTCAGTGAATAAGATGTTTGCTTGCAAACCTATCACTGTGATTTCTATTATTGTATAAAGTATATATATATGAAATGTAACACACTTTTGGTATAGAGTAGCATATACTCTTAAACATTCCATAATGAGAGAAGCATGCCATCTTTAAAGGAGCTATAACTACACATAATCATGTTGAACTCTCCGTAAGAAAAGTAACTGATCCAGGGTATTTGCACTGATCTTTGTATTCCAGTTGACATATACCTTTTCATTTTTGTCCACAAACATGTTGCATATATAGATCACCACCTGAAGTAAAAGTTTTTCTGGTTAAAATTAAGACAATGATTATTGGTTCACTGATGCATTGCAGCTTGAAGAACAAAAGTATTATTTGATTTTATTTGTATCTCCAGTGCTTTCTATTTTAGGGTGCTAAAGATCGTTTAACAGCACTGCAGATGAAGGGAAAGTCCAGACTTGAGCTGAGAAAGATAAGAAAATATGAGGAGGGTTTTGATATCAAGGAATTTGCCCATACTGCCCAAGATATTTTATTGCAAGCCCAGAATTTACTGCAAAAGTAAGTAGAAGATACAAAGTCATAGAGTATTTCAAGGCTTTACTATAGTACTTTTATGATGGAAAATGTTTGACAGCAATTTCAGAAACGAAAGTGTTTGGTTTGATTGTTTGAATAAAATTTTATTTACATGTAAATCCCGATTCGCCAATTTTATTTGATACCCATTTCTAGTCCAAACTTTCAACAGTGACAAATTCATTCAGAATATAGTAATTTATCTGAAACTTTCAATATTTTCATTTTTTATCATCTATTTTTGAATTATTAAAGCAAGAATGGTCAATTCTTTATTAAACTCTTAACTAATGTATCTGTGAATGATTTCTTTTAGTGTTGAAGAAAATAAAGATCAACTGCATGATTTAGTCACAGAGAAAGCGTATCCTGTAAGTTTAAGACTTATTACTATATGTACAACAGTGTATGAAACTATATTTAAAGATGAAAATTGTACAATTGGTAACTAAGTAATATAATGGGCAACCAACAATTTCAACAGAAGAACGTTAAAACGCATTTCATTTCATTTTAGAAATGCTAAGTAGAATGAATTAAAGGAGCTAATAAAGTCCTTTGATTTGAGGCAAAATAAAGTATTGTTGTGGGTTATTTTGGCTAGTAACGGGTCAGACTCAATGCAATTAAGATTTTGTTTGGAAAGATTATGCACAAGTCAGCATATTTACTAATTCTTTTTGACATATTGTTTAAATACAATATTGGTTGTATCTCAATTCTAAACACTTGCTGTAACTATATACATAATGTTTTCAATGAAGACAGACTGTTATACCACAAAACAAATCGACATACACTGTAACCTGGGTATCATTTTATCTTGTGTATCTAGCACTTATTTCTTTCACATTTGTTTAATATCAAATATTTGTTTAAATATTGGTAAAATCGTTTAAAATCACCAAAAATCATCGAATTTGTACTTGTGTTCAGTTTAAAGCTGATAAATTTTGACGAGTGTCCGATTTACTAGAATTTAATTTCCTGACCACTGTTTAAAATCATTATACATCAGTGATCAATTGTGTTGTGTATTTTCTAAAAGTGATAGAGAAATTAAACAGTTGTAAATTGGATACTCATTATCAAAATTGAATGGTCAGCTTTTAAACTGGACTTAAGTACAAATTTTATGATTTTTGGTGATTTTAAATGATTTTTTACAAATTTTTAAACGATTTGATATTGAATGAATGTGAAAAATATTAGTGCTAAATGCACAAGTTTAAATGATGTCCATATTACAGTGATATAAAATCCATTCAAAGATCTAACTGTTTTTATTTATGTTTTATGGATGCTTGTCTTTGTTTTTCTCCAGGAAATGACGTTTGGTTTATGGAATAAGACTTTAAGATGGAAGTTTATTGAGTCAGTAGAACCACCACGCAGTGTACATGTTAGAACCACAGATATGTTGAGTAAAACCAATATCTACGCTCAAATAACAGTTCGAATGCACACCAGACAGGTAGTGTTATCAATTTCCTTTGTGTATACATGTACATATCTTTAGGAACCCTTAACCCAAGTTTGTTGTTAAGTTAATTGTGAATAATAAAACCTGTTACTGGTACTTGCCCTTCACGAAACTAACTATCACAGTAAAACTGAAGTTGTAATTACTAAATACATGCGTTTGATCATGGGCTGAAAAGAGCCTCATGATTTTTCAAATTTGGTCCATACATATGTGCTTGTGGTAGAGGTGAAACGCTGATAAGAAATGTGATGCCAAGTTTTTCAGATGGTACGGAATATCAAGGTGTGTATTGTCATACACGTAAAAGAAGCCTTGACAGGTCTCCCCATATGATGCACACCTGACTATACGACTAAGGCAGTTCTATTATATATCAAGTTATATGATGTACTTATCTCCCTTAAGTGCTTAGATCTCTGCATACCAATGTATAAAATGTCTACCATTTGAAGCTACCGATCAACGTGTCTATTTTACAGACTTTATCTAAAATATACTCAAATGGATTATGTATCATTTTATTTAGAAACCAAAACCAAAATATCAGTGATAAAAAATCTACTGGTAGCAGTAGATTGGTTGCATGATGATGATCATTTATGTATTCTATTATGTTTCTAGATTCTAGCCTTATATGACAGATTTGGAAAGCTGATGTATGGAAGTGAACATTTAATAAAAGACGTTTTAGAATATGTTGTGTTTGAAAGTCATATTGCAGATACTTATGGACAGTGGCGCATTCATGGTAAAATTATTCCAGATTGGATGCCTCCGCGAGAACCATTACTCAAAACGTATCGTAAACCAGTATTTGAGGAAATTCCAGACGAGGAAGAAATAAATAAAGATCAGAAACCAGAAGAAATAACACCAGATTCTTCTGGACCTTCATTAGCTGCAGCTTAGTGACTGATTTATTGTTCTACATACATGTATATTGCTTTATAATACGTGATGGACTTGTATCCCAAAGGAGTCAACAGCATTACATGTATATGTGTGTGTTAGAAAGCTAGTACAATTTGTAACTTGATGCCATCATGTGGAACTGTTTAACAGAAGAAAGAGAGAATGTGAAGTTACTGATGGAGGTCTAAACAAATTGTGTGCATTAGTCAGGTATAATTTAAAAAAAGAGTAACTTGGCTTGAGTGTACTTATATTACTCAGAGGTAGTACAATTATCAAATGAAAACAGTTCTCAGACTTGTCTTGACAAATTAGTATACACTCTTCATAAAAACCATACTTGTAAAAGAGTCATTGATAATTAAAATAATGAAAGAAATATTTAAAACAAAATGTTGACTTAATTTTATCTGATGATTTGAATTGGTCTTTAGCAGCATAAGTTGTCACCAATTGTCCTGTGTATAGTGTGAGGCAGTCAATGCTTTATATTTCCTGCACAACCAGTAAAGATACTGAAAGATTTTGACAAAATGATAAACTTCTCTTCTGTAAAGTTGTGAAAAGTAAATTTCATTTAATTGAAATTCTATCTTATTTGATCTCTAGGTGGTATTTAGGCCCAAGCCCTAACACCTTTGACTATGGAACACAATGAAATACTTCTGTTAAATTTTGGAGTAGTACAAGAGTCAATATACTTCTTGTTATACTTTTGAGATCTTCACCATTTGGTAAACAAATTATGGCATTTTACTATAAAGTGATAATTATATTGGGAGTATTCAAATTAGATGAGATTCCATACAAAATTTAAAATAGATTTGCGAATTCAACACTGAAATAAATATAAAAGTTTTAAGATTTACAATTTACAAATGAGCCAATTCATCATAGAGATATAAAGATTTTAAGATTACATTTCACCACTGAGATAATAATATAAACACTTTATAATATAACGAATCACCACTGTGATATAAAGTTTTTAGGATGCCAATTCACCACTGATATAACAGTTATAAGATAACAATTCATCTTAGAGATATAATAGTTTTCAGATAACAATTCACCACTAAAATATAAAAGTTTAAAAATAACTAACAACAGAGATATAACGGTTTTAAGATGCCAACTCACCACAGAGATATAAACTTTAATATTATGATGAATTCACCATTGAATATGCCAATTCACCACTGATATAAGAGATATAATTATAAACATTTTAAGATTACAGTTCAACACTGAGATATTGAGTTAAAGGATGCCAATTTACCACTGGGATATAAAGGTTTTAAGATCAACTCACCACGAATACTAAGTCATACTGATTATAGCAGGTATCAAAGAGTAACACCACCCTCTACAATGCTGTGATGATGGTACATGTAGTCCTCTTCTTGTATTTGGGTAATAAGTTGAGTCTTGCTTGTCATTTTGAATATGATATATGGATTTATTTAGTTCCATTTATTTTCTTTTTGAAAATTCTGAGCATCTTTAAATACAACGACTGTAAAGTATAATGATGGAGATGAGATATAAATTAATTGGCTTATATATCATAAAATCAATAATACATCATGTTTCACTGCTATGTATTTATTTTATGAATAAAATTAGTGAGTTATGCTAACATCTGGATACGAATGTACATTAAATTACCACCATAAAAGACAAAATAGTATCGTAATTAAAAATGTTAATTTCATCATTGTAATGTATTTGGCAGTAAGAGTGTACAAACTATGATGGGGGGTTGGATGGCTGAATAGTTAGCATGTGCGCGCTGTATCATAAAGCCTGTCATTGAGTCAACAGGCGTGGTTTTGAATCCCAGTTTGTACGTGACAAGGAGTAGGGTCGCCTGTCCAACCTTGTGGGTTTTCTCTGGGTCCTCCACTTTCTTCCCACTGCTTAAGATCCCAAAGTGCAAGTGAATTATTTGAAATAATATTAAACCATATGTTAGTCCCAAAATGACCTAGTTTGTGTTGAGTGTTCATTAAACCTCATTTTTGTCTCTCTCTCTCACAAACTATGATAGAAATACCTTGATGAAGTTGAAATTGATAAAAACTATATTGACAAGATGAAAAGATTTTAAATTGATTTGAATTGGTATTAGTATTGATCACTCATTTACTGACTACTGCTGTATTTAAATGTACTTGGGGTAAAATAGTTCCTGTGGAGAAAATAATTGTGAAAATGCTTAAGGTGAGTAGATTAAAAACATTTGTGCTCTTGTTAGTGTGAATCCATTTGGAGTGAAATACTTTCCCAGTGGCATGATTTTAGGCAGGGGGTTTGCCAGGTTTCTTTCACGGAAATCTGCCATCATCGTCTCTAAATTACATTGGCATACATACAAATTGAGCTTTTTAAACAGAGAAATCATTTTTATACTGATGATGTAGGATCACTTTGTGATGTTTTAGTTTGGGCTCAATTCGAATACTAGACAGCTGTCCTTGTTCATATTATGCCACATCGTTTTCAGATCAGGACTCCGCGTCATTATGGGGAAAAGCTACATGTCAGTCTGTTTCACAGAGAATTACTTACGAAGTATCTCTATCACAGATGACTGTTTTCAACACGTGCATTGACATCACGTGGCGGCGACAATCATTGGCTCAAAGTCTTGTGCATTGTTTACAGAAGACGTAACTGCTCCGGGCAAAATGATGCCCTTTTACTCATTTTAATACCCATATACACTAAATAGGAAATACTTTTTAATTACAAATACTTCAAACGTCTTTACTTATTTTTCTAATACATACAAACAATGTTTTAGAATTTAATTTGTGGAAAGAAAAAGTTAATATGGAGGACTAATTAAGTCGCGTCGATGTCATCCTCTTCAGTGATTGTAGCGGCCTAGCGAATATTCACTGCTGATCAGTGTGCCTACATGTATGCTTGTAATCACTCTTTACACTCAGAAATAAAATTGCCAACGATGTCCCACAATCCGAATTGGATGGATAACGCCATCTGCCATCCGGATCAATTAAAGGTTTATGGGGAACGCACGAAACCTTTTACGGAAAACAAACTAAAGAATATACCAACTAGCCAGAAAAAAAGGTTACATAAAATAAGACATTCGACTGACGGGATGGAAAAAGGCGCTTACTTGGTGTGTGTGTGTTATTCGTTTTTAAAACACTATTTGAGCAGTGGATCAGGAATTTGGAGTGGAGTTTCCAAACACCCATATTGTACGACATGATCGAAAAAGATGCAATTCTTTTTTACTTTTTTTTTTTATTATTCTAATTTAAATAGTGTAGTCGTTTTTCCTCTGGGCCACCCGATATAGAATTTTTATCCGTGAACACAATTCTAATATGTTTATCTTTGTCTGAACACGACTACAATATTAGTAATAGTATAGTATCTCATCCTATTACAACCTACCCTCATTAAATCCTATTCCATGATGTACTTTAAAGATGTTTCTTATTTTGGTTTAATTAACATCAAAATGAGAAACAGCGTCGCCGAAATTGACACACATGCTGCACTTTAAATTAAAAAGTCGTGAACATCATACTTAAATCTAATGAAATAACTAATATCTACGATGGGAGTCTTGCATAAATGTCGAGGAAGCGTGATTAAACTATATTAAGTCTATATTAAAAATATTACGTAAATATATAAGTAATTGTACTTATCTACATTAAACTATAAACTAGTGTAAAGATACACCCATGCCATCGGTGTGCTGTTGTGATATTGTTATTATTATTATTCAGTTGAGCGAATCGACAAATAATAGAATAACACCTACCTAATAGGTCTATAAGACTTGAACATTCACGACTACTAGGCTATATAAAATAAGCGACTAGTTAAACCGGACAGCTGTTGCATTATGACATGTAGGTTCAGGTGGATAAATTGTCAGAGAGGGACAACATGTTGAAACTTTGAGGTAAAATTACAGTTTATAATATTTTTTTACTAGTATATATGGTTATCTACATAGTATGTATTATTATTGTATAGTACTACATGAACTTCAATAAGTTAAGTAGTTGGGATAACAGTTAATGTATGTCAGCTCTCTATTTACAAACTTGAATGTCAACTGGGTATGAATACATAAAATAACAAGCATGTTTTGTACTCAATAATGTTTCACATGTTTGTAAATAATAATCTTTTACTTTTGTATAAGAGTTATTCGTATATTTTATCAATTAATTTACACTATTTTGGCTTCCGGGACGCTGAACCGGGCTAAACAGAGTGTGACTAAAGCACTGATTATACATGTCACAATAGGCAACGTTCGAAAATATGACCTTTTCCTCAATACATATGACGTGTTACTAATTTCACACATCACCGAATTAAAACGACCGCTTAGTTTGATTAGAAAACATACTCAAATATCACCTCTGGTGCAATATCCATAACAATATTAATGTGGACAGGAGCTGTCATCTATACAGGCCCGTAGCCAGCAGGGTTCAGGAAGGGGACAGTTCACCTCAGAAAAAATGCTCCCCGCCCCCCGAAAAAAACCTGCCGACCATAGCTCTAAATTTCATTAACTTATCAACATCCTTATTTTGCTCGTCAGCATGCGTTCTTCCAGGAACATTTAAAGTGGTATTACGTATAACTTTGGCACGCTCTTCTCCAAGGGTTAATACTAAGCAATATAGTTCTCAAAGGGTTCATTAATAGCGATATAATGGTATAAATGAGTACTTTGGATACCAACAGGATACTGAAAGATCACCGTAACATCCAACCGTATTATGATTCAAATAATAATAGCATAAGCGCTTTAATTATTCTGCCCTGAGAGACCTAGAAGCTTTGAGAAAAGATATCTGCCCAAAAAGTCCACCATCTTAAAAGATAGGTCCACACATCACCTATCGGTAATAATGAAATAGAAACTATTGAAAAAGATTATTGATTTCTGTTAAACAGACTAAATCAATTTTATGAAGATGAAGTAAAGGGGGCCATATTGAGATCTAAAATTCAATAGTATGAACAGGGTTAAAAGAGCTCAAAATTTGTCTTAAAATAAGAAAAGTCCATATTAGTTTTATATGGTAAATAGAGGATATTTCGTTGGCTTGGAGCAAGAATGTCGTAAGTGACAAAATTTGCGATTTCCATGTTACGATATATTATTGATAGTTGGTGACCAACATTTCAGAGGAGCATGGTTTTGCACGTTATGTAGTTATGGAAACCGGAAATCTTGTCTTCGCAAAATTGTCATAAGTGAAAAGTTGAACAAATTCTTGGAGCAAAAATGTCGTAAGTGACATTTTTCATTACCAGATTGTTATAAGCTGAATTTGATGTCATGATAGTAAATGGATTTTAGCTTATTCATATTTCCCCAAAATGTGATATCATAATAGTTATATTAATTCTTAATATTAAAATGTATTTGGTTGAGTCTATCTATCTTTTATTTATTGAGTCATTTGCGCGTTTCTGGTTACTTCCTTCACTTACGACAATTTTGCACCAAACATCCTGGCCGAAATTTGTTGATAGATTTTGTCTTCTTTATATTTCCCCAAAATATGATATCATAATAGTTATATTAATTCTTAATAATAAAATGTATTTGGTTGAGTCTATTTATCTTTTATTTATTGAGTCATTGTGGGTCAAAATTTAGTTAATTTGGCACAGTAAAATGAAGAAGATCGGAAAAAGCCACCCAAATATATTTAAATTTATTAACATTGCGTTGAAAGAGCAGACTTTTACTGAAAATACCATAGTTCAAATGGATAACGGGGGACGATTGCCCCCTAAAAGATGAAAATAAAAAAGAATAGAAGAATCTATTCACGATCCAAAATAGAACTGTTAAATGGAGTAAATGGAGTAAAAATGTGCAATTGAATATACTGACGTCAGATCACATTTAGTAGGGTTATGATTTATGGTTGATACATGTATTTGTTGTTACTTTAATGTAATTTATTGAGAATAAAGTTGTTAATCAGTCTAAACCTAGTAGTTTTAAAAAGCGGACTATACTTTTAACACCATTGTATTCGATAATCCCCTTGCTTGATTAATCCCCCCATCAGAACAATAGCGGGTGGCACAGTGAGATGTCCCCGCTGCTTTTGCACTAAATGGCTTCCATAGTCCCGCAGTAAGAAACCTTATTTTGCATTCGGCATACCCCGTTGGACTTCAGTTCACTCAAATAAGCCAGGCGATAACACCATTGGAAGGCTAAGTAAGAGTTTTGGAAAAGTTTGTAATTAATGTAATTTAAAAATATTAATGAAATAAAATGGAGCTTCAACGTCCTACTATTTTGTTCCGACTGGGCTAATTCGTGGAGAGTGACAGCTGAGACAAGGTGTAGGGTACCATAGATAGAGTGGTTCAGGCTAAAAATGTTTTATAACAAACAGACACTATTTCGGGACTGTAAAGACATTATATGGTAAGACTTACTATAAAAACTTCATTGATCAACAATGGAAGTCTGGCTACTTCTGAATTTTGAGGATATATAATCATTTGGACATATATTATAAATGGCTCAAAATCTTCCCGGCTTCCATAATCAAAGGAGTTATCTCTTAGTGAGAATAAGAGCTATGTCCCTTGGTTGTACTAAAAAAAATATGCTCCAAGCTACGCACGTCCCGGAAACGAAATAACTTGATCGCAGTCGGAAAATATCGTTTATTTCCATACTGCAAAGTAACCGAATACACTCTATGAGACGATTGGATTTGACATATGTACGCATGCGCGAACGCTTCGTTGTTTTAACAGTAAACCCGCGCCTTCAAATGTCTTTATATTAACCGTGTTTATAATGCTACAGTAGAAATTAAAATACATGTTAAGCTGGAGATGAAAAGATCGGCATTTGACATGAATTATTTCAAGATTAGCCTCATACATATATTAAAATTAACAGTGCGTTTACTTATTTATACCCAGACACTGGCCTATTTATAACGGCATGTTATACAGAGGGAGCGAGGGAGAGAGAGGGGTCTATAAATCTAATAATGTAACATTTTAATGTTTATCTCAAAGATAACTAAATATTATATTGTGCAGTACGATGTTTGTTATGAAAAATAAATTGCCGGGTAAAGTACGAGAAAAATATAATGACATGTAATACGGGGAGTGAGAGAGAGGGATAAACACCCCAATAAAACTATTAGTTAAGACTTTATTTTTTGTCCCTCAGATAAATAAATATTTTGTACTGCATGATGTTTGTTATGAAAAAAAAACACATTGCTGGGTAAGTGGCGTATGCGCCGAGCCAGCGATTATTGCGTATGTACCGAATTTAGAGCCAAATTTGTAGTTTCGTCTGTAGGCCTATAGAGGGTGGTATTTTTCGCCGACTTCAAGGTTTCCTAAACATGTGGACACCGACGCGCTCACATGATATTCTTTGAACTGTAGATTTTGATGGAGTGTAATTATATTTTTTTTTTCCGCGAGAGCCAAACATGCGGTTATAACCACTGCTACGTTACCATTGGAAACGTTTAGATTTTTAAGTTTCATGACCAAATTATGGCATTCTGCTGTGTATCTTTGATTTTTGACATCATACTAAATTCCTTCGTTCATCTAAAAAGGTTTGGACTTGCAACCATTCTTTTTACCTGCTAATTGTTTTTTATTTTCACTATGAGCCTTCATGTGAATCATTTCTTTTTTAGTCTTCGGAAGTTGATTTTTTTTTTAAACTTGGTGATTGTGCTTTAATGACAATCGCCGCAAATACTTTTCTTTCTATCTAAATCAGTTAAGGTCGCATCGGCAGATGTCCGAGTCTCTCTGTTTATTAAATTAATTTCACTTGTGTCTGCCGATGGAGTAACGTAAACTATCACGGAAAAAATGGGGTGTCAAGAAAATCATCGTATGATTTCATACCTTTTAGTGGACTTAACCTTAATTTTACTCACCTTCATAGTCTTTGTCGTCAGTCTGACCAGTCTATTTTGAATGTATTTGTCACCAAAAGTCACACAGTCGTCATGTAAAGCAGTCATGATAGACCGATGCTCCGAAGTTGTCGGGAATTTATTAACATTTGTCTAGCATAAAGCCTATGTGATTTTTGTCATAGGTAGTTTGTTACAGTTCCCAAATCATAGGGGTACTTGTCCAATCCAATGCTGGATAGCAAATCATCCGTGGACGATATCTTGCAGGGCTCAGTCTCAAATCTAGAAAAAAATAAGTCCGTCGATCAAAGTCTATGGCTACAGGATGGTTAGATAATATACTATGATTATAAAAATAATTTACACCATGTTACCGAAAAGGGTCTGGAAAATAAAGACTACAAATAAAAAGTTTGTTTCGGTTATTTTCCGGTCTCAAATAGTTCTGCGTATTTAGAGCTAACAAATATTTATTTCCTAACCACAATAGTCGCCAGCGTAAACCAAGAATGTAGCCACTTAATAAAAGTAAATCTCGAAAGGTTGTAGTGAATTTATCTGGGCGCTTTCACCTACTTGAAAGTTAGAAATGAAACGAAGCTATTATAGCTAGCTCTGTATTTAAATCACCAAAATCGCCAAAATCAAAAATCAAATCAAGGAGTGAAATCGAAATTTTTGCTCACGTTCGCTATTAAATAAACACGTAAGTCGAAGCCCGTAAT
The DNA here is from genome assembly GCA_948474765.1 of Patella depressa. Taxonomy (NCBI): domain Eukaryota; kingdom Metazoa; phylum Mollusca; class Gastropoda; family Patellidae; genus Patella; species Patella depressa. The sequence goes on from OX419719.1 coordinate 57,741,997, forward strand.
GAGTGTATTTTTTACTCCGCGTTATATACCAATACAGGTTTGTAAAAATACCTCATGTGACGTATATTTGCTGCGACTTCCTAAACCACGTGCGCGGCGCTAACTTCTGCTCACTTCAGAAGATTTCTCGACGGAGCAATCACACAGATAAGCGGGTCAGTTTTTATAAGGACAAATACTGTGTCTCTGAACCACTCTACCATAGACCGCCGTGGTTATCCGAATGCTTGTTTTGGTAGTCTACCAAAGCGTAGTTTACTTGAGGAATGCGGTGGGTTGTATATAATTAAATGATATTTTAACTCCGTTTTAAGACGGTCACAAACAGGGGATAATTTCACAAAGCAACTTACGATGGAAAATTTGCCTATAGAATTTAAATTCGCTGTTAAATTGGACACATTCAAGAAAACAATATTTTCTTATACAGCTTTAACAAAGTACAATTTATTGAGTGCCCAAATTTTCCCAGCATTTGATGCCCAAAATAGAGCTCGCACGCCTATGAAACTGCCACCAGGCCCACATACTCCTCGCGTGTTCCGTTTGATTAAAGCTAACCTTACTACTCACTGCTGTTAATAGAGAAATTCTTGTTCTGAATTATTATTGGTTAACAGTCCCATTAACAACCAATGGCTTACTGTGTAACAAAATCGTTTAATTTGAAACAAAGTTCCAAATTGGACCATATAGGTTTACATAACGTTACGTCATGACTCACGATTTTATTATGTCCAATTATTAACCAATGCCACTGAGCATAGCAGAATATTGTAGGAAAACTGATTGTAAGACAAACGAGGCTATGGACAATGTAAACAATGCTGTATGAAGACGGACAATACTTTCGCCGTTTTTAATACCTTAAATCATTGTCCAAATGTTTGGGAAGACCCCATAGTAAACGAAGGGTTGTCATGTTCCTGTACATGGGATAGATTTGATTGAACGGGGAGAATACACACACTCCCTCAAAAGCTCAAGTATCAGAAATCAGAAGCCAATCCAGCAATGGGCAGAGGGGGATTTCTCCGACCATTGCTTCAGGAATATGTCAGGCCCGTAACTAGGGAAAAAATGTCGACCATAAAAACAATAGAAATACATTGCTCGTTAATTTTACAGCACCCTGACACTTCCCACCCCCTCCGTTGCGCTGAGCTAGTTACGGCCCTGTAACAAACACGTGTATTCTATTCGTATTGGTAAGTCGATGACTTGGCGTATAAGATTAAGAGGATTGCCGTCTAATGTCAAGTTTTACAATAATCTATTCATCACATGGGAAGTCTTATAGAATTACTCACAAACACGTTTTCGACTTAAGCTTAGTGCTTATTTAAATGTATTATCTTGATGGGTTTATCCCGATAATATTTTGAAGAATATAACTGCTTAATTCTGTGTTAAAATCTCCTAAAATCCCCTACCCAAAGGGTCGAGCAACTAACTCAGTGTTTGTGATACGTTTTCAAACAACTTAAACACGCCAGTCTTCTTCCGGAAATTGAGACTGGCGTCCCAAGCTGTATTATGCGGTGTCTACGTAAAACCAGACTTTTTTTTAAAAATAAAAATAATGTGTAGTTGAAATTTGTCTTTCGCTATCAAGTACAGCACATGAGCCATTCACTAAATAGACCTCTCAAGGAACGAGAATCGATTATCAGGTCACCAACGAAAAAAAATTGACCCGAAATCTTAAAAGGGTTACGTGTCGAGATAAGCAGTTTTGATGTTCACGTCCAAACGTCTCAATATTTTGAGCTGGAATTTTCAGACAAGGTCTATACACCATTTTCCTATATTTTGGCATTTGAATTTCATATGTTCTGGGACTTTTATTTTTGATACCCTGTTAAAATCTGGACTGCCCCTTTAAAGGTTACATTTTAGACGATTGAGTTAATATTGTTCGCTATATAGTGGATTTTCCGGCATGGACCCGTGGCGCCTCCTTGTCAGTGGTGCAGAAAGAGGCCTAAAAAGGGCAATTTAAGTCTTTCGGGCAAAACGAAAAACAGGCCCTTTCCACACAGTGGTGTGCACGTAAAGACACCCGGCCGTTGGAATTCGATATACGAAAAGGAAGCAACGCCCCTGTCCGCGAAAAAAATCTCTCATAGCAAAGTGTATGAATTACGCCCGTCTTCATTAGCCTTATCCGAGATCCCGTGTTCGATCTGTGTTGGCCGAGAAATTTCATAAGAAGTGGCCATAACGCCACTATCGGAGCAGAAATTTAGGACGTTATGTCACATTTCATCGTTTTCCATATGTTGCCGGATCTATTACAACAATACAATGCTTCGTGCTATGATAATTTCGCCTGATAGATGAGATAAAGGTTCAATATAATTACTTATCACTAGTTTCATGACGAAATGACCCGCCGGCGCATGTTATTAGTGATACAACATGCCGACCATCCCCGGGCAGTATACTGCTAACAATCATGACAACTGGGGTGTCTCCTGAAGTTAAGTGAAAAGTTATTTCATTTGAGAATGCTGAGACGAGGTTTACCCGAAATTATCTGTTTAAAAAGATTTCATATTAGATAATACGTCAATATTATTTCCAGGATCCCTCAAAATCATAAATTGCAACCAGTGCCGAATTTATCATTGTGCTAAGGTCTGCTTAAAGGCATATTCCCGAAGCAATGGCCCGAGAAACCCCTCTCTGGCCATTGCTGGATTAACTTCTGATACTTGCGCTTTTGAGGGAGTGTGTCTATTCTTCGTTTAATCTGGGTCTTCCTTAAAACATTGCACAGGGATTTAAGGTATTAATCGTGTCAAAACAGTATTGCTTACATTATAGGGGAGTCACGGTGGCTTAGTGGATAAGGCGCTGGCTCGCTAGACTGGAGGTCGGGTGTTCAATCTCAGCATTGGCCGAGATAGTTCATCTAGATTTTCCGGCGTGGTTCCCCCTTGTCAGTGATACAGGATGGAGGATATGACAAGGACAGGTGCCTAGTTGTTCGGATGGGACGAAAACCGAGGTCCTTCAATAGGCAAGAAGGACGTTAAACCCGTTTCATTTTATTTCATTTCATTTCGCTTACATTATATCCGTGTTGATAGCCTCGTTTGTCACACAATTGTTTTTTCTGCAATATTCTGCTATGCACTGATTCATTACGTTACGTTATGTAAACATATTTGGTCCAATGTGGAGCTCTGTTACGCAGTTAGCTATTGGTTGTTAATCGGACTATTGACCAGTCATAATTTGGAACGAGAATTTGCTTTCTTTACAGCAATGAGTAATGGGATTAACTGTAATGAAACGAAACACTGCAATGAGTACGACTCAAGTCTCTAACTCAGTATCATCCACAGTTTCGGCAATGCAAACACAACTTATTGGTCGAGCGCCATTTGTAATGAGTCGATTCGATGAACATAGTCCACAGGAGAATACTATGCCGGTGTAGACTGGACTAACCAGACGAAACAGAATGCCATTTATTTTGGACTCATCGCGTATTTCACCGAACATAACTGATTAGAAATTACAGTAAAAATCAGTTTATATTACATTATTATGAGCGTTGCGACAGAGAATCGTTGGCGAGAGGGGCGGGGGGGGGGGGCGGGCTTAGATTCATTCCAAAGTGTTTTTGGAGCATGTATGCCGGACTGCATGTGTATGCATGCGGGATCTAGCTCTGTCATCTGTGAAGTTGGTTCTTCAACGTCTACTTCGAATAAAGTGATATCGTAAACGTTTTAAAATATCTCTACTCTCTTGCTGTTGAATGGAAAAGGTCAAACAGTTTATTGTGTACTGAATATAATTGCTCAATTACCGAAGCAGGCAAAACAGGTTATATAGAGTGTCTGTGTGTGTGTGTGTTGGTTATCAGGATCGTTCGTTTGTTTTTAAAAAAGTAAACCCAAGTGAATAAAAGGGTTAAATTGTTCGTACTTGGTTTTATTTTATACGTTGACTTCAAAACTACAAGGTAAAAACCCATATTCGTGAAATGAAAGGTAAGAATTGAGTGGTTGAAAGGGCTTGAGTGGTTGAAAATTGTTGGACTTCTCAAGTTCTTCTTATGTTTCTTGTTGGTTAGTGGTCGGACTTTGTGGACTTCTCAAGTTCTCGTATCTTGATGGTTAAGTGGTCGGACATTGTTGGACTTCTCAAGTTCTCGTCATGTATCTTCATGGTTTAGTGGTCGGACTATGTGGACTTCTCAAGTTCTTGTTATGTATCTTGTGGGTTAAGTGGTCGGACTTCTCAAGTTCTCGTTATGTATCTTTGGTGAGTGGTCGTGGTTGTTGGAACTCTCAACATCTCGTTATTTATCTTGTGGTCGGACATTTTTGGACTTCTCGCGTTCTTGTTATATATGTGACCAAGTTTGGATTCTTGTTTAGCCCAGGTTAGGTGCAGAAGAGTAGGACGTTAACCCATTTCATTTGGATTATTGTCAATTAGCTAAGATTTATTTTTCTCTTACAAAATAAATCATTATAAACAGAAAAGTGGTGGTAACAACCTTGAAAATACAAAAAGGCAAACGTTAATAATTTGTTACATAAAGCTGATAAAGAGAAATGAGGCATTACCTCAGTAAGTAACTATAGGCCACAGGCACTTGAAGGGATTAAAATAAATTAAAATAAAACTTCTTACCACTGCTTAATACAAGAAGGTAAGTCAGACACCATCTTTGTTTTGACTGATTTACCATGAATCGTCTGATATCATCTCACAATACTCACTAGTTCTAACACTTCATGTCATTTTTATTGCTAACGAGGCTTTATTTGATTATTATTCACCTTCCGATGTAATTAAATTGGTCATTTAACACTGTTATTGATAACAAATCAAACTTGAACCGCTATCATTTATCGACAATCAACTTCCCGAGACCGGAAGTAATCCGAAAATAGGTCAAAAGAAGTCTGTATCACCCAGTTCCTTTATAAACCTGTCATTACTCTATATGTGCATAGGAACTGGGTGACCGAGTCTCGCTCATCAGCGGCCTCGCTTCTCAAGTTCTATCACGTGATAAAGTGGTAAGAAGTTTTATTTTAATTTATTTTAATCCCTTCAAGTGCCTGTGCTATAGGCCAAAGGCATGGACACAGGTAACCTGTCTATTTAAACCTGTATGCTTCGGGTTTCCAAACACACGGCTATTGATGAAACAGGGGTCGTAGATAGAATCTTCTATGACAGCAGAAGACAACATTGTCATACAAACAACAGTCTGATTAAAATCTTTACTAACGATAAAATCCAAATTTTAGTAGATACTTCAATTTTGATTGGCTTAGCACTAAAATTAATGTAATATTATCCAATCAAATTATTAAAATTTGGATTTTTTTTATCTTAGTTAAAATTTCGTGAAACAGGCCCCAGATCTATAGTTTCGTTTCGTTTTGTATACATACCAATTTTGCATAAACAAGCAAACAGTGGAGTCGAAATCCCAAAATGAATAGATAGCCCATATGAATTAATTGCACATTTATCTTTTTCAAAAGTATCGAGCAATCAAACTAGTTATCTACCCGTAGTGTAAGCATGACATGTTCACTGTCTTACTCAGTCGTTCAGTTGAGACCAAAGTTATCTTGTCCCAAAGCAACAACCTATGAATTTGCTTAGCTCTGCTTCGCTTTTAAATTAATGAGAAATGTTGATCATTGGACTCAGTAAAGAGAGAGAGAGGGAGAGAGAAATGGGGATTAGCGTACACTCGATCATTTCGGGACTAACATATGATTAAATTTTATTTCAATAATTCGATTGCGCATATGGGTCTTTAGCAGTGGGAGGAAACCGGAGTACCCGGAGTAGGTTTGACAGGCGACCCTACTCCTTGCCACGTACAACCGCGAATTCGAAACCACGCCAGTTGACGCAATGACAGGCTTTATGATACAGCACGCACGTGCTAACCATTCGCCCCCCCCCCCCCACCAACCCCAGTGACATAGTTGATTTTCATTTTCGTTTGCTTTGTTACTATTGTAGTTCACATATCTGCTCTTTAATAGATGATATAAACATGATTTTCGCATTATTTCCGCCAAAGCAATCCAAGGTTGCTCTTTAATAGATGATATAAACATGATTTTCGCATTATTTCCGCTAAAGCAATCCAAGGTTGAAACATATCACCCTTTGCTCCAATGTATGCCCCCACCCCCTCGACAAAATCCTGGATCTGGGTCCGGACCCTACACGCAAGCGAAGTACTGAAATAAAATTGAACCATATGTTAGTCCCGACCAAAATGACCTAGTTTGTGTCGAGTGGACGTTACGTCACACCGCTCTCTCTCTCTCTCCTCCCTCTCTCCCACTCTCCAAAGGCATTCACTTGCACCAAGTTTGAACATTCTACATCGCTTAAGTTTTTGTTTTTAACTCCTGCGAGTTTTAGGTACATTGTCTTCTGTATGATGAAGGTATCAGACTATCAGGTGTGATGATAAATCACGTTTCGTACGTCACGTTTTAGTCTAATGATTATTTTAATCTGTCAACTTATCGGTTTTACCTGATCTTTGAGTAACAATTACTCTCAATAGAATGTTTACTTGATAAGCAGCGAAAACTTTTTTTTATATTTTCCACATGGCTTTCACTGTTAATAACCCAAAATCCCAGATTATGTGCTTTGTATGCAGTGCCTAATCCGGCCCTTTCAGCGCTGGTAATAAGTCGATGGGAAATGTAAAATGAAGGCCCCAATACAAAAGTTAGGTTTCAAAATGAACAATGAAATAAAATAAATTTATAAATGCTTGTTTCATATGAATTACGGGCGCTTGGGATGGCCTAGTGGTCTAGAGTTCCGCGGTTCGACCTCTAGCTGGCCGGTCACCTCTGGCTTGCCGCTGTGGTTTCGAGCCCTGGTGTGAGCGTATGTGACATTGAGATAGGGGCGCCTTCTCAACCTCGTGGGTTTCCTCCGGGCACTCCGGTTTCCTCCCACTGCTAAAGACGCCTACGCGCAAGCGAATTATTGAAAATAAAAATTGAACCATATGTTAGTCCCGAAATGACCTAGTTTGTGTTGAGTGGACGTTAAAACCCATTTCTCTCTCTCTCTTTCATATGAATTACAAAATACCGTGACCAGGACTTTCTGGCATGGAGATTGGTCGGGTTTCCGGGCGGTGAGATATGGTGATTTCCGGCGCGCTTTTTGGACCTGAATATAACATAACAACAGCTACTATAATATAACAACATCTACACTACCTTGCTGATAATAATATTGTCATTAACTCCATGCGTAAAACATAGTGTTTTGAGGGGGCAGGTACCCATTTAGTGGCACCATAGTTCATGGGAGATGGGACAGGCACAGTAGCCCCCATCCCGAGATTCTCTAATAATGTAATTTTTTGTACACAAGAGAAACTTTTTGACTAAATAACCATGCTTTGCAATTTTTAAAAGATTATAATCTGATTTGTAATTTTTAAAACTACTCGCGAAAATGTTTATTTTTGTCAATTTTTTATCCTTTACTGTCAGAAAAGTGCGTTAAGACTATACGGGCATAATATTAAAAAGTTACGTTCCCCACGTATAGAAAATCTTGTCACTCGTCATTTGGATTAGGGAGTACTCATGTTGTCGACTACGCGTCTCCCGGGGATAGGTGAACAGACTTTAATATTACGCGTTCTGAGCTTTGAAAATATCAACCACTAAAATATTTCACTTTGTTTCGTCACAACTGTGCGGAAACAGCTTTTGATTTTCTTTCAAAAATATTGTAAACAATTGACGTCATCATTAATTTTACAAAACAGAAGAAAATTAATTATATTTTTAAAAAAAACTGAATTGTTTTAATCTTTTTAATTTTAGAAAAAGAAAACAGACCAAGTTGAACTTGATTTAATAACTGAAATTGGATGCTTTTAATAGCATCAACAAAAATATTAATTAATTTGATTCCGATTTTCTGTAAATTAAATGAATAAGCAATGTAAGAAGTCGTGAAGGTCAGATTAAAGACGGAGGGTGGGACGTACAGAATTATATCTATTATACAATAGATTCACAGAATGTCTTATTTACCAAATGTATATATAAAGGAATATAAACGGATAGATGAATGAATACTAGAACTAATATGTAATTAACATGTCTGAGTAAGAAAGGCACGGTCGATGTTTCTAGAACTTTCTTGTCATCAACGTCACGCAAAGAATAAAACTCTCCAGTATCGGCTATATTATTGACCATATTTTGTGAAATAATTTGTTGTTTTGTGTTCCATTTGTTTTGAACAGATCCGGATGGGGCAGGGCATTCCTTGTCCCAGGATATATTATTTATTTCGGTAGTCTTACATCTATGCCCTATCTAATAAAACTTGTATACAAATTTGAAACCAATATTATGCCGGGTCCGTAATTACATTGCACGAGAACGACATTAAAATTTAACACTCTTTACTGCCTGATGATGCTCTCTTTCTATTGAAAATTACTAAAACACTGACACTATTATTTTTTTTCCCTTTTTATACGCCCACATTTTCATGTGGACGTATTATGTCGTCGCCCCTGTCCGTCCGGACGTCCGTCCGTCCACAATTTGTTTGTGGACTCTCTACAGGTCACAATTCTTATCCGATTTTGACGAAACTTGAAATATAGGTTTATCCCCAAAAGATCTCGGCTGCTTTCGATATTGGCATGTATCGGATCAAAACTTCATGGATTATGGCCCCTGATTGTACGAAAAATCACGTTTTTAGCTTGTGGACCCTATAGAGGTCACAATTTTGAACCGATTTTGATGAAACTTGACATGCATGTTTGTAACCCAAAGATCTTGGTTCCTTTCGATATTTGCGGCTATCAGAATGTAATTTCCTGAATTATGGCCCCTGATTGTCCGAAAAATCACCCTTTTTAGCTTGTGGTCCCTCTGGAGGTCACAATTATTATTCGATTTAAAAAACCGTTTGATTGTATCACCGTTACACCCTAAGGAAGGTTGAGTTCGAATTTCGGGAAAATCGGACGAAAATTGCCATACAAAATGGCCGCCGTTTGTACGCGAATACTGTTAAAAAATGGTATATCAAGGTTGTGGACCCTGTGGAGGTCACAATTTTGATTCGATTTTGATGAAACTTGACATGCATGTTTGTAACCCAAAGATCTTGGTTCCTTTCGATATTTGCGGCTATCTGAATGTAATTTCCTGAATTATGGCCCCTGATTGTCCGAAAAATCACCCTTTTTAGCTTGTGGTCCCTCTGGAGGTCACAATTATTATTCGATTTAAAAAACCGTTTGATTGTATCACCGTTACACCCTAAGGAAGGTTGAGTTCGAATTTCGGGAAAATCAGACGAAAATTGCCATACAAAATGGCCGCCATTTGTACGCGAATACTGTTAAAAAATGGTATATCAAGGTTGTGGACCCTGTGGAGGTCACAATTTTGATTCGATTTTGATGAAACTTGAAATTCATGGTTATAACCCAAAGATCTTGCTTCCTTTCGATATTTGCGCATATCGGATCGTAACTTCCTGAATTATGGCCCCTGATTATACGCAAAAACGCCTTTTTTTTAGCTTAGAGGTCACAATTATTATTCGATTTAAAAAAACGTTTGATTATATCACCGTTACACCCTAAGAAAGGTGGAGTTCGAATTTCTGGAAAATCGGACGAAAATTGCCATACAAAATGGCCGCCGTTTGTACGCGAATACTGTTAAAAAATGGTATATCAAGGTTGTGGACCCTGTGGAGGTCACAATTTTGATTTGATTTTGATGAAACTTGAAATTCATGGTTATAACCCAAAGATCTTGCTTCCTTTCGATATTTGCGCATATCGGATCGTAACTTCCTGAATTATGGCCCCTGATTATACGCAAAATCGCCTTTTTTTATACGCCCACATTTTCATGTGGACGTATATTGTCGTCGCCCCTGTTCGTCCGTCCGTCCGTCCGTCCGTCCGTCCGTCCGGACGTCCGTCCGTCCGTCCGTCCACAATTGTTTGTGAACAGTCTACAGGTCACAATTTTTATCCGATTTCAATGAAACTTAAAACATAGGTTTATCACCCTAAGATCTCGGTTCCTTTCGATATTGGCATGTATCGGACTGTAACTTCATGGGTTATGGCCCCTGATTGTACGAAAAATCACGTTTTTTAGCTTGTGAACAGTTTAGAGGTCACAATTTTGAACCGATTTGGATGAAACTTGAAATGCATGTTTATAACCCAAAGATCTTGGTTCCTTTCGATATTTGCGCCAATCGGATCGTAACTTCCTGAATTATGGCCCCTGATTGTCCGAAAAATCGCCCTTTTTAGCTTGTGGTCCCTCTGGTGGTCAAAATTGTTATCCGATTTAAAAAACCGTTTGATTATATCACCGTTCCATGGTTATGAAGGTTGAGTTTGAATTTCGTGAAAATCGGACCAAAATTGACGGACAAAATGGCCGCCATTTGTACGCGAATAGTGTGAAAATATGTTAAATCAAGGCTGTGAACAGTGTAGAGGACACAATTTTGAACCGATTTGGATGAAACTTGAAATGCATGTTTATAACCCAAAGATCTTGGTTCCTTTCGATATTTGCGCCAATCGGATCGCAACTTCCTGAATTATGGCCCCTGATTGTCCGAAAAATTGCCCTTTTTAGCTTGTGGTCCCTCTGGAGGTCAAAATTGTTGTCCGATTTAAAAAAACGTTTGATTATATCATTGTTCCATGGTTATGAAGGCTGAGTTCGAATTTCGTGAAAATCGGACCAAAATTGACGGACAAAATGGCCGCCATTTGTACGCGAATAGTGTGAAAATATGTTATATCAAGGTTGTGAACAGTGTAGAGGACACAATTTTGAACCGATTTGGATGAAACTTGAAATGCATGTTTATAACCCAAAGATCTTGATTCCTTTCGATATTTGCTCCAATTGGATCGTAACTTCCTGAATTATGGCCCCTGATTGTCCGAAAAATTGCCCTTTTTAGCGTGTGGTCCCTCTGGAGGTCAAAATTGTTATCCGATTTAAAAAACCGTTTGATTATATCACCGTTCCATGGTTATGAAGGTTGACGGACCAAAATTGACGGACAAAATGGCCGCCGTTTGTACGCGAATATTGTGAAAATATGTTATATAAAGGTTGTGATCCTTATAGAGGTCACAATTTTGAACCGATTTTGATGAAACTTGACATGTATGTTTATAACCCAAAGATCGTGGTTCCTTTCGATATTTGCGCCCATTAGATCATAACTTCCTGAATTATGTCCCCGGATTGTCCGAAAAATCGCCTTTGTTCGCTTTTGGTCCCTCTGGAGGTCAAAATTATTATCCGATTTAAAAAAACGTTTGACTATATCACCGTTACATGGTAATGAAGAGAGAGTGTGAATTACGTGAAAACCAGAGTAGAATTGACGGACAAAATGGCCGCCGTTTGTACACGAATAGTGTGAAAATATGTTATATCAAGGTTGTGGACCCTATAGAGGTCACAATTTTGAATCGATTTTGATGAAACTTGACAGGTATGTTTTAAACCCAAAGATCTTGGTTCCTTTCGATATTTGCGCCCATCGGGTCATTACTTCCTGAATTATGTCCCCTGATTGTACGAAAAATCACCCTTTTTAGCTTGTGGTGCCTCTGGAGGTCACAATTATTATATGATTTAAAAAAAAACGTTTGATTATAAAAACCAAACAAATTCTAATGATTTTCTGATAATTCCTTAATATGCGACAATTCTTGTTGACTGCCCGGACGATTTGGCTGCTGTGTGGGCGTATGTTTCGTTGCCTGGCAACCTATTTTTAAGATATATTAACTATTTTAAGTCGGACACGGATTGCGCCTCAGTCGATGTAAGGGTTTTGGGGTGTCCCGAGAAGTAGTCACCAAGCGGTTCCTTCTTCAGGCATTATTATTGTCATTAAATTAATGAAAAGCACCAATTTTAACCATCAATTATGAAAGTATGCGATTTTATCTTTAGGATGACTTCAAATCCGTATCTAATCAAAAATTACCTTCGAGGCGAGCACGAAGTTCTTCGTTGATAAAACAGAGAATTAGAATGGACCAGAGAATTTGTGTGTACAATTTTAGAAAACATACACTGTGCCATTATCGAGAGAGTGTTTAGCTTAATGGAACGTTTCTTTTAGTAAGACAGTTTCCACTTTGTGAGTAAGATTAGGCTTTATTATAACGCTTTCGTACATGCATTTTTCCAGAGCCACAGTGGATCAGTGAATGAGACGTTATCCTGGAGGTCCCGTGTACGATCCTTGTGTTGACCGAGAAAGTTCATCAACAGTGAATATTCGCTATACATGTAGTCCCTTACCAGTAGCATCACTGATACGGATGACAGTAATTTTTATATGCATTAGAATAATAAATACAGGTGTTTGAACCCATGTAGGTATGTAACATGAGTAAAAGACACCATTCTGTCCGGACTATTAACGTCTTATGCAGAAAGCTGGACTCAATTGTTTTTGTATCTAGGGTATTTGCTTATCAAAATACCAAAAAGACTTCCAAAACAGGATTTGCGGATCTAGGCAAAAATCAATTATTAATCCAAGATGGCGGCCACCAGCCTTAAATAGCTTTATATGTCAAATATCTCCAAAAGAAAGCGTTTCAGACCATATCAATGTGCAGGGGGTTAATTAGATAATGGTTGCTATGACGTCATACTGGCGTCTTATCGCATTATCGAGACAGAAAACGAACAAATTAAATAGAAAGTGACGTCATAACGCAATAGTCAGAAAATAAACAAATTAGATAGAAATGCATTTTAATAAACGTAAGTAAGAATTTATCAATGCTTTTAATTAAGATAAGTATATTAAGGATCTTATTGTAATAATTATGCACAGGTCAGGTAGTGCATCATAACCCTCATTATTCCCTTCATCTGAATTAATATCGGGTTTGGTGCTATTATGACTACTGTTAGTTTGGCACGAACCACATGCACTAGTGCAGGAGAGTCCGTATCGACAACAACCACAACTCAAATGGACACTGTGGGTAGTATAGTTAATCTTAATAATTCGTCCGGTGCATAAAGTTTGATGAGTCATGATCGGTAAAAGCAAGAGTTTCTCATTAGATATTCCGCCCCCAATCGGTAGACGTCACATCATCAGATAGAGCCATCCGGGTATGTTCGTTTCGCAATACCTCTGAAACAGATTGACACCCACACACTTGCATTTCAAACTATTAACGTCATTGACATCACGTGTTCACAGAAATACATTTTAAGCATAATATTTCCATGCATGTGTTACTGTCTCGAGGTTTATTCGTGCCATTCTAGTGGAATTGGAATCTGGTTGCAGCTGGTAATATATATAAAGATAAAATATAAACTTAAACAAAATTATGTTAATCCTTTAATTCTCCGGGGGGGGGGGGGTGGTTAGCGTGCGCCGCTGTATCATACAACCTGCCATTGAGTCAACTGGCGTGGTTTCGAATCCCCGGTTGTTCTCCGGGTACTCCGGTTTCCCCCCATTGCTAAAGACCCCTCGCGCGAGCGAACTATTGAAATAAAATTGAACCATATGACCAAGTTTGTGTCGGGTGGACGGGCGATCCAACTTTACTTTCTTTGACTCACCTGGCGTGGTTTCGAATTCCCGGTTGTTCTCCGGGTACTCCGGTTTCCTCCCATTGCTAAAGACCCCTTGCGCGAGCGAACTATTGAAATAAAATTGAACCATATATTAGTCTTGAAATGACTAAGTTTGTGTCGGGTGGACGGGCGATCCAACTTTACTTTCTTTGTGGCTAGCAAGCCTACCTACATGCACGCAATCAATTCTTGGGCTAGGTTAAAGGTTTTTGAGAGAGAGAGAGAGAGAGAGAGAGAGAGAGAGAGAGAGAGAGAGCTTGCAGCTTATACTGAAAAGTGGAGAGATCATCGGTTTAAGTTTTTATTAATTTTCATTTAGAGATAATTTAATAAAATTTGATACTTTTAAGAAAGAGCTGCCATAATACGTTTTCGTTAATAGTGATAATAACAGCAAATTGCCTTCATTAAATAAAATAATGAGATAATTCGCCTAATATGACAAATATTTAATATTTTTAGTATCTTTAAAAGCGATAATCTCATTTCTAATCCTGTTTACTTGATTATCCGTTTAGTGAAAAGGATTAATTAACTTAGTGTCATACGAAATTCGTTGAAGCCATTCTGAGTACCAGATCATGACGAAGTACTAATGATCAATTTCAGCTCAGATCTAAGATGGTCGTGTTTCAATACTTTTCGTAATCTTAATAATGATTTTAAAAATATTATAGAAAAGTACTAACTAAATAATTAATTAATATTTTGTATATATAATCTGGATATTACGATTATTTGATAAATACGCATGGTTAGTAAATATATGAGTCATTCTTAAAGTAATATTGGATCGGACAGTACGGTTATAGTCTTGATGGAAATAGTAATTTTATTCTAATTGGGTAGGTTTGATTTTAATATAATTATTGTCTTCAGATGAAACTCGTGTACATATAATCTCAATATTATGATTATTTGATAAATACCTATGGTTAGTAAATATATATGTATACTTTGTTCTAATTAGGTAGGTTTGATTTTGATATAGTTATTGTTTTCGACGGGGACTCGTGTTTTGGAAGAATATTGTTGGAAAACTAATTACAAACTAATATATTATCATTAATTTACTCGCTGTTAAAAAATTTCTTATTTGCTGACCAGTCGAGGGTTCAGTGAATATGTAGTCTCTATAATCCAAACAAATATTCTACGAATATTAGTCTGAATGGGTCCTCAAAATTTGACAGAAAGTCGGTCATTATCTGGATTGTCCAGTCTTTTGAGTTACCACGTGCTGAATCTATCAAAACATCTCGCTTGTCAACAATGACACTCTCTAAAATTTTGTTTGTAAATGTTTTAATTGAAATAGTAATTTTCTTTCGTTATGAATTAGACGTATGGCTTCTCACAATCTTCTTAATTCCTGATCGATGTCCTTTTAGCTGTCTCTACTTCCAGCTATCTCTGTCTATCTCAAGTTTTTCATGAAGAACCCCATACATGCTTTTGGGCAAGAGTTTGCCACATGTTGCTCCATCTGTGGCAGAAAGCGTTTTACCCAACGAATATTTGTGAAAAAGTTACAACCGGTCTAAGAGACGAGAATTAACATTAAAGTCAGTGGGGAAATAATTAGTGATCTGTGGCCATACTGGATAATCAACCACATTAAAAACCAATTAACTCCCGGTTTATGCATGGGCACTGGACTTTACGTCAAATAATGAAAACTTTCCCAGACCCTCCGTATGTTGAAGACTAAGAGGTTCTGGTGACCGAGACTAGATTGGGATCAAATACCATGATTTTAAAAACGTTACAAATCAGACTCATTTGACTAAAATATATGTTTTTAAGGCTAAAAATACAGTTTTTGCCAAATTGACATTACTTCGGGTGATAATGAAAATCTTAAATTATTTGTATGGAATCGTAAATGGCATTAGGTATCACACAGTGAAAATTTTTATGAAAATCGGATATTATTTGACATTTTATGGACCCAAACCTTGAAAAGTTACCTGTTGAAAATCGTCTCTTTTACCGCAACTGAACAAGTTAGAAATCATTTTGTGATATCTATATGGTCGTATGGGTTCATTCTATTAGTTGATTGGAATCAAATATCAACATTTAAACAATAACAAATACGACTCATTTGAATAAATTATTTGTTTGGAAGGCTATAAATACAGTTTTTGTCCAAATTACGTCATTTCCGGTTGCATTGAAAGTGATAAAATAGCTTGACTTAGTCACACGTGGCACTAGGCATCATATAGTGAAACAAAATTGAAAAATGAATAATAATTGAATCTTTTACAGGCAAAATAACGCAATTTGTGACTCAAAATTTTCCAGCATGGTTTCTTCTTGTCAGTGATGCAGGACGGAGGGCCTGACAAGGATAGCCTTAGTCGTTCGGATGGGACGAAAAACCGAGTGCCGTGTACACATTGGCGTGCATGAAAAAGTTCCCATTTCAATTGGAATTCGATATAAGAGTATGCCGTAGCGCCACTATCCGGGATAATTTCCCCTAAAGCACTCTGTTTGGCGTATACCCGTCTTCATTAGTCCAGTTTAGGTTCAGAATAGTAGGACGTTTTAAACCCCAATTCATCCCATTTCATTTCAAACAATGAATACTGAGGTTATGTCTATAGATTGAAGTTAATCAACCTTTTATTTTTTGTTCTTGAAGGATTATAAATCATCAAATGAATAAATGGTAAAAGTGATGAAGTTTATGATAACACTTTTGATCTCGTCCTGTTTTATCCTGGTAGTATCAGGTAGATTCCCACATCAAAGATATCAACATCTAGATCAAAGAAATCACGAAACAGCTCAAAGTTACCCTGAAATTAATCAAATATATCGACGGAATGAAGAGAGAAGTAAATTGTTGGAAGAGCTTGCTCAAGTACTAATTAAGTACTTCAGAGATGGTATGTTTATTTTTTAAAGTCTCACTGGTTGGCAGTGTTCGTTAATGGCGTTTTAACAGTTTGAATCTTCTCAAAATGTGGTTATGTTTTTCGCTTAATATCATTTTTTTCAAGGTTAATAGCACTTCAAGATTTATACACAAAATACGCAAAATCTGTGATTTCATTTGGTCAATTAACTCAATTATCAAAACAATTAACTCAATTATTTAAACATGCAGTATGCAAGAGCTAAATCTGTCTATTGCAGATCTTTCTACATTATCTACATTAGGAATAAGACATTAATTAACTTATCCAGACCATATTCAACCCCTGATGTCATCGCTAGCCTGCGATATTTACTGGATTAGGATCCGATTCGCTGCTCAATTTTCATTCATTGTTTAATAATGAAACGGATAATCGAGACTATGTTTCTTATCGTATCGACTTTAGTAATGATGATCGAGGTTAGGCTAAATTCTCGGTAAGAGTGAATCAATTTGACTGACATTTTCAGCAAATTCTCTTTTACATTATCTAGTTTTTAACTATTATAGTGAGAACTGCAACTCTTTATCTAATCACCCATAATGTATCTCTAAGGTCAAAAGTTAGAACGGATACACTATTATTATATTACGCCTCAAACACCTACTCCGACACTGCATTTGACCCCATCCATTACTCATTCCAGATCTTTGGATATTTAGAAATACTGATTAATATTGTGATATCTTGTTTTTTTTAGAATCGGCGCAAACATCAGAGGAGAATAAACGGGCGACACTGTGGCTTCGAAAGAAGAACAGCGAGTTAGAGGAATTATCAGCAATCAACAGTCTTCTACAGTGGAACTTTGCAACTAACATAACACACGAAAATGAAGAGAAGGTAAAGACAGATTCAGTAGTGAAGCATTTTGTTAAAGTTCCAATTTCACTTTTTCTAAGAAAGTCAAAATATAATTATTTCTATGTTTTTTGCTCAAAAGGTTGTCAACTCACTATTATACGATCATGGACAAAATTTTGGGGGGGTTAGAAAGGGTGACACTGGTTGATTGAGGAAATAGTTACTCAATTACCTCCCTTGTTTTCCTATTCTTCTCCATGGACGGCCATCTTCAAACGTTTGAATTTGAAGTTGAAAATGATATTTTTGCCAATTTCTCAACTGGCAATAGTGAATTATAGGATTAATAGGATTATTCTTTAACAAGGTATGACTGTTTATAGGTTCAATCTATTTTGGGGCTTTATTTTAATAAATTTTAAAAATATAACTTAAAAAAATGCTATTGGTACTTTAACGAATTGTTTTTTTTTATTTTCATGACAAATTATGATTCCGTTTTCGCGTGGTCTTCATAGCACATTTGCGTTTTAGAAGGTATACCGTAACCACCCACTGAAGTATATGGACTCACACTGGTAATTTTTTGCCCATTGACTTCAATGTTAAATGGCTGTAACATCACAGGCTGTAGCTTTTTGCTCAACATTATAGCCACTGTGGGAACCACATTTGGCAATCTCCTCATCATAAATTTGTAGGGGGTGGTCTTTTAGATTTTTTGCTACGGGAATTTGAAGTTGACTGGGGTGAAAGACATTTTACACACCCTATCCCTCCACTGTAATATCATCAGAATCACCCAAGACTGCTATGAAATTGAAAATTCGATGCCATTTTTCCAATTCTAGACCAAAAGGTCAACCCAATGATGCAGGAAGAGGGGAGAAACATAACTCGCACTACGTTCGTCCATCATGAAATAAGGGGAAATAATTACTAGTCTTAGTCCATGTACTTCCCCCGTTTTTAAAACTAAAATAGTAAATCGTAGCAAACTGACGGAGAACAAAAAGTATGATACAGTTCAGAAACATGGAAATGCACTTTAGGTGAAATAATATCCAGAAATCACCACAACAAGAAATTGTTTGGCCTAGTCGAGTTTTTAGAAACTTATTTGTCTTATTTTTTCAGTTATCACTTGGACAAGTCCAATCTTCCAAATGGTATGCCAACATGGAGGCACAAGGCAAAAAATTCAACATGGCAAACTTAGATGATATAAACAGAAGACAATTGCGATTATTGTTGAAATCTGCCAATCCAGACGACATTAATGTTGTTAGGTAAGGTATAATAACACTTTAATACTGAGATTATGACAATACGGCAATGCGATACCCACGGTAGTTGTGTGGTGGAGGTGTGGGGGGGGGGGGGGGGTAGGCATCATACTAACAAAATACATTAGAAATTACCTTAAAAACCGGATCACAATGGCTTATAATCGTCAATCGTTTATAAGCATTAAAGCTACCATATTTTATTAGTTCTTAACCAATTTATGTTTTTTCTAACAGAGAAACCTCTGATACGAGCAGCGAAATGTTGGCTACATATAACACGGGGAAGGTGTGTATGAAGGATGGAAACTGTCTTCCCCTGGAACCAGATATCCAGGATATAATGTCAAAGAGCCGAAAACCAGAACAACTACTCGAAGCCTGGAAAGGCTGGCGTGACGTCACATCACCAATCAAACCACTTTACACTAAATTCATTGAATTGAAAAATGAAGGTGCCAAGGAACATGGTATGTATTCATTCAGACATAATTTATATAATCAACAAGCCAATAGTGAGGCTGATGTCCCCCGCCGAAATACCAAAATAAATAGATGACACATATTAATTCATCACATATTATGTTTCACAAAAGTATTCAACAATGAAACTGTATATCTATACTTATAGTGTAAGGATAAAATGTTTTTGATGGAAAAATTATAGCCTATATGAGAGGAAAACATACTCTATGCCTACAGATCTACAGTTTGGTTGTATCAATGGATCCTTTTTCCATCTTGCCACAAATTGTGCAAAGTTCATTGTTTTCTTTCTGTCAGTAAATGTCAATTCGTTACTGTATTAATTAATCAATTTATAATAATTTCTTTTTTCAATTTGTTTTTTCCATTTATTTGTTTATTTACCTTGCCTATATTCATTGCGTTATTGATTGTATTGGAATTCCTCAATTGAAGCTTTTATCAACACCTGGATATAATATGATATCTAATGTGGCAAATTGAGTTGTCGACATACATGTAAGTGGATTCCGTTTCATTTTTTTGAAAATATTGTACAGATAAAAGAGGACGAATTAATGGGATAATACATTGGAAAGCCTGTTTAAGAACTAAAGCATCAACTATAAACGTGCTTATAAAAAGAAAATAGGTTGTATAAAGACGTCCCATCATATTGATCATTTGAAATTGTTTTGCACAACTGGCTGATGATAAATCACGTTTTGTCTTTCTGGCAGACGACACCGTTTTACAGAGAAAGCACACTATTTGTGACGTTTAATCAGTGCCGGACTGAGCCCACCTGTCCATGACACGTGGGCCTAAGCTCAGTAAAAAAAAGTGGGCCTAATCCCATAAAGAAAAGGGGAAAAAGAGAAAGAAAAAAAGAAAAGAAAAAGGAGAGGGGAGGAAAAGAAATGTGATATGTGAAAAGGGTTGTTAAAATTAAATATTGGAATATGATTTTATTGGAAGAATACAGTTTGTACGATTTATGGGGAAGAAAATATTGTGGGATTTATGGGGAAGAAAATATTGTACAACAGTGGAACGATATCAAAAGCGAACAAAGCACGTGGTTTATTTAATGAGCCATTGATTGGCATTGTAATTGACTAGTGGTAAACGTGTGATATAAACAATCAACTGACATGAGCTTGCGAATTGTATTTTTCGCAGATTATATTTTTTAAAGAAATAAATGAGGAAAATATTTGTTACATTAAAGTTCTTTTGTAATATGCGAAGTCCGTGATTTTCCACAGTCACAAACAATTACCTCTCTGATAATTGCCGTGTCTAGACGAGTAATTCAGTATTATTTAAAAGTAAAGGAAACGAAATTCTAGGTGTAAATCATGTTGACCAAATATCAAGTGTTGAAAAATAGACGCATATATCTGGTTTCATTCAGGTAAAAAAAAGTATGGAAAGCAATAGAGACAAAGGCTCAGAACAGATTTCCCTCGACAGCCCTGTCTCAATACCAGATGAGCTTCAATTTTAAAAACGATTGATGAATCAAATCCCACAAAAATAAAGAAAAACCAGTCCTCCCCACACTCCAATAATAACACACAAGAGAAGAAAGACGAGGAAAAAACTGACGAGGATGATGACGTTACACAAAGAAAAATAATAATAAAAAAAAGTTAAACAGTCTTCTCTACACCCTGATATCAACACCCGAAAAAAAAACCAGGAAGAAAAACTGATGAGGATGAAGTGACACCAATCTAATTAAAATATAGATCTATATTTCGTTTCGTTTTTTATACTTTCGATGGCCTACACTCATGCAATCTGTTTCACAGAGAATTACTTACGAATTATCTCTGTCACACATGACTGTCTACAACATGTGCATTGACTTCACGTGCCGTCAGTCATTGGCTAAACGGCTCGTACATTGTTTACATAACGCCTAACTGCTTCGGGCAAAATGGTGCGTTTTACTCATTTTAATACCCATTTACACTAAATAGGAAATATTTTTTAATTACAAATGCTTCAAACCTCTTTATTTATTTTTCTTATAATTCAAAAAAATGTTTGAGAATTTAATTTGTCGGAGTAAAAAAGTTAATATGCCGTACTCATTAAGCCTCGTCGATGTCATGCTTATCAGTGATTGTAGCGGCAAAGCGAATATTCACTGCGGGATCAGTTTGACACTCATGTAGATCTAAAAAGTTATAGTGGGAGCTCACGTTCTATGACGTCAGGAATCAAGCACGGGACATTTGACCCGATAACGTCAGTCATTCGATTAACCAATTAGCGACCGCCATGCTTTTTAAAATCTACTTTTGTTTTGTTTTGATTTCTATCCGCTGGTGTTAGTATATACGTCATTGGCTGGTAATATCTACCCACAGTTCCACGCATGAAAAGGTCAAACGGTCGATTCCACAGACCATTTGAATGGCTGACCCCTCATTTCAGGCAGAACACTAGTTAAATAACAAGTCCTCCAGACCCAAGATTAGTAAAGACAAGTAAAAACGAAATTTTGAACTATCTAAAACGAAACGAAATTGGATCTGTGTTTTAATCAGATTGAAGTTACACCCACAAAGAGAAAGAAGAACTAGATTATAATAAAGATCATATCAATGAAAATCACGGTGAATTCGATACAGAACTCAAAGTAGCTCTTTACCATTTGTCAGTTGGTGAAACCTGTGATTCCAAGACCTCATAGGAAAAACTAAGACGAAAAGTAAAAGCTTCCACTTGCTGTTAGAAAAGTCTCAACTTGATGCCGTGGCAAGTGAACACAAGATTAATAGCTTGAATACTCGAGGATTATTCTTGCATCGAGAAAACATTTCATTGAGGGAACAAATTGCAAGTCAAAGCGTAATGATCAATAAAATATTTCCAGCAAACATTGATGGAGACCTGAAACCATCATTAACTGTTCATGATGAAATTGGGAAACTTGACTAACGTATCATTTTCACCCGTTTAGGTAGTTTACATTATAATGTTCAAGGTATTCATGTAATGAAACTATAAACCAAGTTTGATCACTCTCACTTAATTAGAACTAAAGTTATCGTGTCCCAAAGCATTAACCAATCAAACAGTTTATCTCTGCTTGACAAACACAGAAAATGTTCATCTTCGAACTCCATCTAGGTACTGACCTAATAAACACCTACACCAAGATTGGAGGAGGAGAGTGGCGGGCGGACGGACGGACAGACAGACAGACAGGCAGACAGACAGACACATTTTAATAGGCGGGGGACAAAATAACATTTATATTGGAACGGGATATTTACTTCAAATTATGACGAAACTAATTGTAATGTTCAATTATTTTATCCCGACAGGGAGGACCAAAGCATGAATCTAAATCCAAGATTGATCGATTGTTCAATGTTAGTTAACCATTCCTCCATCACCAACCCGCCGCAAACATCACCGTGATCTAAAACACCATTCGTCAAGTTTTATCGTATTTAAAGATTGAGTAAAAATTGTTTTATTCCTTTCCAGGCTACAATGACTTCGGCGAATTTTGGCGGGATTCTTTATTTGACCAAACACCAGATCTGGAAGCATCAGCAGAGAAAATTTGGCAAGAAATCCAACCATTGTATCAGGAACTACATGCTTACGTCAGAAATAAACTGCGGTCCTATTACGGAGAGAAAGTTGTTGGCAGTGACGGAGCATTGCCGGCTCATATACTTGGTATGTTGTTGTATAATATTCCTGCCAAACTTTACCACCTTCTTAAAAGTCATTTTCAAAAATCGCCCATTGAGAGAGAGAGAGGGAGGGAGAGAGATAGAGAGAGCCCATTGACAGAACGGCTCCTTAAACACCATGTAATAAAATAAGCCATAGGTATACACAAAAACTAACATGAAACAATTTCACTGATAACCCGAGAACTATTTATTTGAATGAATGATTAAGTTTTAACTTATCTAGTTTATAAAGCACTATCTTATTTTTTTAATAGGAAACATGTGGGCCCAACAATGGACCGGGATGTACGACATACTTAAACCATATTCTTCCGCTGATTATATCCCACAGACCGAAGCTGAACTGAAGAAGAAATATGACGTGAAGGGACTATTTAGATTGTCGGAAGAATTCTTCTCGTCAATAGGACTATACAACATGACGGATAAATTCTGGAATAATACAATGATGGTGAAACCTGAAGGTCGAGAAGTTCAGTGCCACGCCTCAGCCTTTTATTTGTACCGACGAGGAGATTTCAGGTAAAGAGAACTGCCTAGTGGTCTAAAACGTTGCTCTGTTGATCTTAGGCTAGGAACTTAAATTTATTAGTGAAAAGTCAAACTAAAATGTTTTAACCAACTACAACACAGTGAAACGAAAGAGAGAAAGAAAGGGGGTTTAAAGTCACTCGACACGAACTAGGTGAATTCGGGACAAACAATTTGGTTCATATTTATTTCAATAATTCGCATGTACGTATGGGTCTTAAGCAGTGGGAAGTAACCGGAAGGAAATCGAAACCACGCCATTGGACTCAATGACATACCTTATTATACAGCGGAATAGTTTGTGTTTGTGTGGACTTTAAACCCCATTTATCTCTCTCCTTTCAATTCAACCTTTGCTTTTACTGCTGATTGTCTGGTTAGCATAGTGTGCCAGCTAATGAAAGACTACGGCATGAATCACAGTGGTATAAAACATCCCTTGACAGCTGTAATTCGGTATAAGAGTAGGCCGTAGTGCCGCTATACGGGCAACATTGTCCCCATGGTACACTGTATGGTGTATGCCCGTCTTCATTAACCCAGTTCGGAGCAGAACAGTAGGACGTTAAATCCCATTTTATTTTACCGTTTCATCAATGAACTTACAAAACCATTTAATAAATAGTTGGAGTGTGTATAAAGTAACTTTGTTTTTATATTCAACAGAATTAAGATGTGTGCTGAAGTGAGTTTAGATTACCTAGAAACAATTCACCATGAAATGGGTCATATAGAATATTACATGGCGTATGAAGATCAACCTGCCGTGTTCCGGGATGGAGCTAATAGTGCCTTTCATGAAGCTGTTGGAGACACTATAGCGCTTTCTGTCACCAGCAGACCTCATCTAAAGACTATTGGTCTGTTGAATGAAGATAGTACTGAATCAAAAAGTAAGTGGACCAGTTGTCATAGAACTTGCCTTGTGAGTGATTTCGGTTAATTCGCGTTGCCGAAAAACTAAACTTGCATGTTAATCCGTGGTGCAACAAATGGAACATTCCCGATACACCTTAGTTATACGCCTACCGATATTTGAATGCATAAAATGGGAATTTTCAGTTTGGATAATTGAAATAAGGTTTAACATAATACCTTCCTGCACCAGTCCGGTTAAGGCATCGAATTCCAAGTGTCAAGTGCTCTTTAACTCTCAATCAATACCAGGATTCAAGTTGATCCCTCCTGATTAGCTATCCTGTCTCATACCCATCATTGCACAGTTTGTGTATTTTGTTTTTGAAGAAAACAACATTCCATCAATATAATGTTTGAGGCTGGTTGAAAAAGATGGTGATACAAAACGTAGCATATAAAAAAACCGTAAATACCAAGCTTTCCCATTGCCTGTGCGGTGTCTTTCAACAGATTTACCGGAAAACTTGTTCACTCGAGAAGCCTTTTCGCATCACACATTAAAAGTATACTTAAATATACATGTCTGAGAGAGAGAAAGAGAAATGGGGTTTAGTTTAACGTCCACTCGACACAAACTATGACATTTCGGGACTAACACTAACATATGGACTCTAATCCTTGTCACGTACAATCGGATATTCGAAACCCCGCCAGTTGACTCAATGACAGGCTTTATGATACGGCGCGCACGTGCTAACCATTCGGCCACCCAATCAACCACCTAATTCTCCGAGAATACCTGGAATATATGTTATAATATTTTGTTATTTTTTGTAGAAAGTGACATCGATATGTTATTACAGATGTCCTTAAATAAACTGGCCTTTTTACCGTTTGGCTACCTCGTTGACAAATGGCGCTGGGCTGTTTTCAGGGGTGAAGTTACAGAAGCAAACTATAATAAATATTGGTGGCAACTCAGGTATGGCTATTGTTGTTTGTATCTTCCGAGTCTTTGGCTTGATCATACATTATAAATTACTGCTAACTAGAAATATAAAATAACACACGGGTGGTCAAAAATCATGTAAATCTAGCCATTTCTCTAGCTGGGCTTTTAACCAGCTTTCAGTAAATAACTAGATTTATAGTTGTTTTAATAACTAAAGGGCTGGTTGATTGACACGAATCCCATGTTTGTTCTGAAATTCGAATTAGTCTGCCTTGCTATTCGACTAATTTATCTTTTTTATATTTATGATCTTCAGATTTCATTTATTGAAATAACTTATAATCCGATTTCAAAAACTGTTGTGTTTTTGTCTGACTTCTAATCATGGTTATTTTTGTATTTCAGGCTAAAATATCAAGGAGTTGTCTCCCCTATACCAAGATCTGAAAATGATTTTGACCCCGCCGCTAAATTCCACATTCCTGCTAATTCGCCTTACATGTCGTAAGTATTTTTTTTTTTTTTTAAAAATGTTTTAAAATGGGGTTGATAGTGAAATAGAAACCTCCACTACCAAGATAATATGTTGTGTCAAATAAAACTTTATATAACTTACCCTTTATTTTGGACTGTAAACAACTGCACACAATCTGTTTCCCACAGAATTACGAC
Source organism: Patella depressa (assembly GCA_948474765.1). NCBI lineage: Eukaryota > Metazoa > Mollusca > Gastropoda > Patellidae > Patella > Patella depressa. The sequence goes on from OX419719.1 coordinate 57,767,917, forward strand.
AGTCTTCAACACGTGCAATCATTGGTTCAATGGCCCGTGCATTATCTACATAAGACGTAATTGGTTCGGGCAGAATGGTACCTTTTACTCATTTTAATACCCATTTACACTAAATAAGAAATAATTTTTACCTACAAATACTCCAAACGTCTTTATTTATTTTTCTGATACATGAAAAAAGGTTTAATTTTTCGGAGTTAAAAGTTCATATTGGGGACTCATTTTGTTTTTGTTTACTCAATTTGATCTCTTTTTTTCCAGTTATTTCTTCAGCCATATATTACAGTTTCAATTTTATCAAAGATTATGTGATTTATCTGGTCACCAGGGGGAGCTGCATACGTGTGATTTTTACAAATCAAAACATGCCGGATCAAAATTAAAGTAAGTGCAAATAAATCTACATGTAGGCTATATTCATTTTCTATCGCTTTCATCTACTACCGTTAGCTACACTTGAGGGGGGTGGTTCAGGTGCGCGCGCTGTATCATACGGCCTGCCATTGAGTCAACTGGCGTGGTTTCGAATCCCCGATTGTACGTGGCAAGAAGTAGGGTCGGCTGTCCAGCCTCGTGGGTTTTCGCCGGGTACTCCGATTTCCTCCCACTGCTAAAGACGCTTACGCGCAAGCGCATTATTGAAATAAAATTAAACCATATGTTAGTCCCGAAATGACCTACTTTGTGTCGAGTTGACGTTAAACCCCATTTCTCTCTCTCGTTAGCTACACTTGATAATACTGGTGTAAACAATATTTTAATTCTTAGTGAGTCACAGATATATTTAGATACTACATATGGATACAATAACAAGCATTGCTGCTTATGTAAAACTACTTCCAGTTGATAACTATTGTACAGCTGGGCGAACAACACTCAATAGCATTGCAACAGTTTTCATAACAAACTTCTATTATACTTTCGGTCTGAAGCAAATTTCTAGTTGGCTCCGTTTATCACTTCCAAACTCGCGGGTTTACTCCGCGGCCTCTGGTTTCCTCCCACTGCTAAAGACCCCTATGCACAAGCGAATTATTGAAATAAAATTAAACTATTATGTTAGTCCCTAAATGTTTGTGTCGAGCGGATTTAACCCCCCTCTCTCTCTCTCTCTCTCTCTCTCTCTCTCTCTCTCTCTCTCTTTGTCACTCGTACATGGCCCTAAAATGTAGCCCTATTTGTTTTACCAATGCCTAATGCGCATTGACGCCCTTTTATCTAACATATTGACATAAATAACACTTAGTTCCGGTGCTATAGTCGCCGAGATGAAGGAAATCGTAATTGTATCATTTGAGCTATTCTCAAAACTATTTGCGTGTCATTCTGTCGGGACGAGTACGAACTCGACAAACGTATTTTCGTTTCTCTACAAAATTTGGAATTTGATTTCCTGAGGGATGAAAGGCAATAATCACCAACTTGTTAAAGACAGGAAACCCACTGGATGATCATCTTCCTTTACTTTCGGCGTGGTTTATGGGCCATTTTTGGTTTAGTCCAGTCAACATGCATACTTCTATTTTTTGATAGCAATACCAAACGATGATAATATAATTATCTAAATTAAATGTTTTTGTTGATTTCAGAGAGATGCTAGCATTAGGAAGTAGTGTACCTTGGCAGGATGCCTTAGAACAATTCACAGGATCTCGTGAAGTCTCAGCTAAGCCTCTCATAGAGTACTTCCGTCCATTGATGACTTGGTTACGAGCGGAAAATAAAAAATATGACGAAAAACCGGGTTGGAAAGATGCAAAAATAAACTGGCTCACTGATGATTTATTCCCAGAATGGGCCTATTAAATTGTTAAATTGTTTTTAAAATCAAATGTTTCTTTTGTTTTATTTAATTCCATGTTGTCCATAACAGAGAGTTATGCTCTAGAAACAGTAGGCATAACTTATAGCTAAAGGACCTGGATTTCAGAAGCCAAAAGGTATTGGGCTTTTGGCACACTCGAAGCCATTAGCAATTGTCCAACATAGTGGTAAGGGTATCACAAAAGCCCATGAACTCCCATGTCCCTTAAGCAACGTCCGCGAATTTTACAAACATCTAACCGTTGCTTCAATTCTTAGCAATTCCCGAACTTTTACGCCCGTTGTGTTTACACATGACTAATTAGCATTATCCAATCAGAGGTCGTGGCACATAAACACACTGTAAACAACCATGGCGGCTTCCATGGAAAAAGAAACAGACAAGTTTACAGCCGTTGAAAGTTTTTTTTTCAATTGAGAAACTCACGGAAAAACAAAAAAAAGCAATTGAAGCAGTTTTAGGAACTAAAGATGTGTTTACTTGCGCGAAAACCGGCAGTGGCAAGTCTCTTTGCTATGATTGTGTTCCGATAATTCTCCGATATTTTCAACGAAGGAATCCGATAGAATCCCAAGCTGGGCTTGTTACCCAATCAAACTTAGTGCCGAAATATGCGGGGTATTACGTGAAGGGCTTGATAAGATGTATGTAGGTAAGGCGAGATCAAGTCGTCTATTGAAGATGATGAACTCTTTCCGAGAGAAGTGGTATAAAATGCTCCAGAAAAAATAAGCTAACCCTTCATATCGAAAGTTGTTACTCCAAGTTAAATTTTGACGGTACATCTAAATATACCTGTGACTCACTAAGCGCAACACTGGTATGCGGCCAGTTCCTTGAATCCAATGAGCTTGTAGGCAGACATGGAAGTCCAATGGATTGCGGATCATTGTCACGTCATCTACGTGACTAGTATACGTGACGTGGTTATTCTCGACTTTCGGCCGTCCAGTACACAGTAACAAAAATATGGCGTATAATACTGACAATCTCAATCGTTTATTTGAATGATTAATTTCTTATGGATTCTAAAAAACCAATAGAATTAAGTCGGTTTTGCAATTTTTAAGGTAATTTTACAGGGACTCTAACACTATCTAGCGATACCACCTGAAATTCCGCCATTACATTTACGACATGTACCTGTCTAAGCGGCTAAAATTTTAAACAAACGAGAAGCCTTTAAATCTCCAACAATCTTTTATTAATTTCTCTGATACTTCTTTTTGGTAAGGGAATATTTTTTACGGACCAATAGGATGTCAGTTCTTGAAGAAAGTATTATTATTAGATATAAGAAAACATAAGTCTGAATAAATAAATGATGAACGATGTTACAAGTGGGAATAATTTAATACTTTTTCCCAAACAACGTACATCCACAAATAACAAAACATAGCATAAAACGACAACACCCTGGAAACAATACTATTAACGATAGTATGATGTTGACAATATCTTGACAGAAATAATAAAGCTATGTTATCCAAGGTCGGAACACAATCACAGAAGAATGAGTAAACTCTTATCGTCGGAAATGATCGTGGAGTATTATTTGACAACTACCATAAGTAATAATTCCTTTGAAATGGGATCCCATTTTATATCATTTATAAGAAGAAAAGTAGTTCCTGTCTAAAGAGAGCGGGTGATGATAAGGGTTAAAGTGACATGAACGAGGAGACGCCATGGGACTCCAGATCGGCCCCGGAAACAGACCTTCTCTTTTTAACTTTGCTGACATCTGCTTCTTCCATTTTGTTCTAGAAAATGAAACGATGAGAAACAATTTGAAAAATTTCAATAAATCTGATAAAATGTCGTAATATAAAACATGTAACCGTTATATTTATTTTAAAAAACACTATAAAAAAGCCTATGATAAAAAAACCAAACAAAATCAAACGATACAAAAACAAAATCACACTATAAAATAGCAAAATCATGGGCTTTAACGACCTACTTTTAGGCACCACCTTGGCTAATGAAGACGGGCCGAGGCCATACAGAGAGAGAGAAGAGAGCGGGAGAGAGGTGGCGTTTAACGTCCACAGAACTTCTGTCTTTCGGCCAGCACCGGGTTCAAATCCGCGACCTTCACGCTAGCGAGACAGCGTCTTATTCACTTAACCGCCGTAGCTCCCCTGAAAAATCAGGAGGAACTTTTTCTGCCAACATATGACCTTCTTGCTAGCGAATCAGCTTCTTACGCACTGAACTACAATGACATTTGGACAATTGGATCAACTCATTTTGTTGTGTTGTATGCTGTAGATAATATATAGATATGAAATAAATCCATGAACAAACCTTCTGTTCTGAAACCACGTCTTGATTTGTGTCTCTGTCAGATCTAATGTTTTAGACAACTCTACTCTTTTACTAACACTCAAATATCTGTCAGCCTGCTTAAAGAAGTATAACACGTCTTACAATATCAGTCAGACAATTTACAGTTGCATAAACACAGCAGAGAGAGAGAGAAATGGGGTTTAACGTCCACTCGACACAAACCAGGTCATTTTGGGACTAACATATCTCCATGCCACATACGCTCACACCAGGGCTCGAAACCACAGCCGCAAGCCATAGGTGACCGGCCAGCTAGAGGTCGAAGCGCGGCACTCTAGACCACTAGGCCATCACCCCCCACCCCCGCATAAACACAGCAAGACATTCATATCAATCAGCCGTCAGAATATATTATCTTAAATGAACAATCAGTCTGTTATATAAAATATGTGGAAAAGAATTCACTCCGAAAAACATTTAAAGGAGCTATACCTCTAACTCCAAATTTTCTATAACAAGAATTCGAATTCAATATTGGTCCATTTAAATCAGTATTGATTTTCTTATCTTGTCATGAAAATATGGGATCCTAATATCGAATATTTAATGGTCATCGAAAAGTTTCCTAAATTGTTTAAATAATGCAAATAATTGTGTCACCACACCCTTTCCCTTAGTATAACACGAATGATGTTATCTGCCACAGGTAGATTTCAACGTTAATATTTCCGCCGTTCTCCGTGAATAGTTGTAACTTTCCGACTTGAAAAAAAAAACCGTGACGTAATTCTGGTCATTTTTTTATTCTATATTTCTATGAGTAGAAAAATAAAAACAAACCGTGACGTAATTTTAGTCAATATGCTAGTCTGTATTTCTATGAGAGAGAGAGAGAAATGGGGTTTAACGTCCACTCAACACAAACTAGGTCATTTTTTGGAACTAACATATGGTTTATTTTTTTTATTTCAATAATTCGCTTGCGCGTAGGGGTCTTTAGCAGTGGGAGGAAACCGGAGTGCCCGGAGGAAACCCACCAGGTTGAGAAGGCGCCCCTATCTCCATGCCACATACGCTCCCAACAGGGCTCGAAACCACAGCCGCACGCCAGAGGTGACCGACTAGCTAGAGTTTGAAGCGCGGCACTCTAGACCACTAGGCCATCCCAACCCCCCTGTATTTCTATGAGCAGAAGGACTAAAATTACGCCACGGCTTGTTTATTGGTGGAAAGTTACGACTACTCACGGAAAAATCTAGGACTGGTAACATTGACACATCCGGGACCCTGTTAGGCTTATGGAAAAGATATGTTGATACAATTACTTGCATTATTTAAAAAAATTATCAAGCTTTTCCTGTGATCTTTAAGACACACAGAACATTTTATAATCAGTACGTGAGTTGTGTATTGTATGTTTTCCGGCGCCATTTGTAATAAACAAAGAAAAATATATATCTTACAAGACAATGCGTTTTATGAAAAATGGCTGATTTACAAATAATAAAATACTGATTAAAATTCGTCTTGAATACACTTAGCAGTCGTAAAGTAAATAATTGTCGCTAAATTTTGCCGAACATTATATACATTGATATTGCATATTGGTGTGTGGATTTTAAAATAGTTGTCACCTAAATGTTAAGGTTCTGGAAATTTGTAAAACACCCGTTACAGATAAAATAGTCGACTATGCAGAAGTATTTTAAAGGGTATACCTATTAATCAATCTGATTAAAACATAGATCCTATTTCGTTTTCTTGTTTTATTGTTCAAAATTTCGTTTTGCTTGTCTTTACTACACTAGGACCTGGAAGAGCTGTTATTATTGACGTGTCCTGAATGGTGTGAAGTTTTAGCCAATGAAACGGTCTGTTACGACGTGCTTTAGGCTATTTTTGCACGGAACTGTGTGTAATCCACTAGTAACGTCAATGCTGATTAGTTATTCAAATGTCTGACGTCATAGGTCAACGGCCGCTCGAATGACCTCTGACGTGAGCTATCGTAACAACCGGTCAGCTCTTCATGTAGTGTAGGCCAATGAAAGTATAAAAACTACAAAACGAAATGTAGGGCTGTATTTCAATCCGATTGCCTATTAATGTGTTTTAGCAAATAACTATCATTTACCTTAAACTCCATCTCAAGATGTTCTAATTGTTTACTAGAATAAGCTTGTCGTGGTTTTCTGTCGATATTAACACGCCGCTGTCTTCTCACTGTATTACTTTTCTGAGCTGTTGCAAAAAAAAAAGAAAGTTAATTCGATATTAAACATACTCCTTTCACACCACCCATCCGCATATTCGTGTCCTGTAGTTTGAAAATCAATGCCAAAAATCCCCACTGAACAATTTCTGCTATATGAGCAATTCATTCTAGCTCAAAACACTCAATTTGAACGTCAAGAGTTTAAAGAGATACCTTGTAAAATTGCGATCGACACATTCCGAACTGTGATACTGCCCCAATTAACAATCACGCCAAGGAACAAAATATTTCCCGCAGAACTATGTCCTGTATCACGTTCCGAAGTCAAAATGTAAATGTGAAGATCGAAAAAATGTGGATTCCAGAAGTTGTTTCTTTAATACCCAATGAAAAATCTCATCAACACGAAACATTCCACAGAAAACTGCGCTTTAAGATTGTAAACAGTTGACCCTCTCCACAATTGAGATCCCAAAATGAACACTTCCATTATGCTTTTAAATATGCAAATTAGCTTATATTTAAAAATATACAAATTAGATTATCTTTTAAAATATGCAAATTAGCTTATCTCATTTTCGTTTCGTTTTTGGCTTAAACCGAAATCAGTTATCTCTCTCATCACTGACTTTACGTGTATACCAATCATCCTAAATGAAGGCAGATTAATAATTCGCATAACAAATCAGGACTTAAAATATATAGTAAAATTCACAGATATATTTTAAAGAAATAAACATTTTGTTTCATTTTAAAATACTACAATTCCTACAACATGTTAAAAATTAAAATTATGTAGTTATCATGAAATATTGATAATTTGTTGTAATGAATATATTGACAATGTTCGTCAAGTTATTTTATTCTGGGTGAAGCTATGAGTGCTTGAAGTTTTAAACAATATATAGTCAAAATAGTCTCGATTTCAGGTACCACTGTTGATATAATAAACAAAGTCTCGTTTATCCATTTTATCGTTAAATAATTAAATGGCACTCTAATGCATATTTAATACTCGTGCAATCTATTCATACATATAATGAGTCGTTATCCATTTCTTTGTCATAATTCATTCTCAGTAATAATATACAATTGGTTGGTTTTTTTTGTGAACATACCTTCAAGAACCAGATGTCGGTGGTAAAGCGACTGGTAAAGCCAAGCAGGAGACTCGGGTGTCCAGGGTGAAACAGGATAACAAAATCTTGGAATAGGACGGAGTACAAATGGTGACGATACTTCAGTATCACAAATCTGCTTGGGTGTTATTTGTTCCTCGTTTTCATTCTGAATACAAAATAATGCAATTGAATTTCTCCACTTTTTATTATATGCCGCCGGTACAGTTAACAAGCTCAAACACCCCGAAGAACATTATATTTCATTTTTATTTATATCGGAAAAGTTCATAAGCATCTTCACGAAGACGTACTGCTTTCTGATTCATGTTAATCACCCAACAACTCAACATGGATTTATTCATTTTCAACGAATCTCGGCCTCTTTAATTTAGACCAAAACTGAATACAGAATAACGTTTAACTGATATATTAGAAATAAAATCAAGGCGGATGGATTGTTTACAAATTGTGAATTCATTTTAGCTTTGTTTGTCAACACAGGAATCTGTTAACGAACATAGCTCAAAATTTATTTTAACTATGAAACACAATTTGGAACGGAGACAGATTGGAATGCAGCTAAAAAAATGTCAGTATATAAAATTCAATGAAATAGAAAGTAAGTATAAGCTTATTTATTTAGTTGATTGAGAATTCATAAAGTATGAAACATAATGAGACATAATCTTTCAATTTACTATCATATAGTTGAAAAAATCAACAAGATTCTCGTAGCTCACATGCTTGTCTGCGATATCGCCTTAGGTGAAAATGGGTGTAAATCCCAAGAAGAAGAATTTTTCCTATTTCTAAATTAAATCTGAACGTAGAATAAATCAGAAAAAAAGAAAATGCATAGAATTACCTCATGACAAACAACAGTTTCGTCGTTTGTCGTCTGGTTGATGGCGACTTTCGCGTCGTTTAAATCGTCTTTTAAAATATCATCGATGGACAAAAATCCACTTTTTGTATTTTCTGAAGTTTCCAATTTTCTCTGAATTCCAAAACTCTGATTTTCTATGCTAGATTGGCATGACTGATTTTCTATAGAAAAAGACATAACGGTGTGTGTTCCGCTAAATTTAAAGAATTAAGGTGTTTTCACGGTGAATTAAATCTTTTTAGATATGGAATTGAAATCATGGCGCATGCTTTTATACCCCTGATTGTTTTAGTACATTAACGTAAATCGTTTAAGAGACATTTTTACAAAATGGCAGTATTTAGCACATTTTTATTATTTTAATCAATTAACGTCCGATTGAAGTAATTTGAAGAGTTATTAAGGGTTGGAGAGTATGTGAAGCAGACGACTTGGTTCCCATTGTTTCCTGCTAAGTTAAATGCGCGGGAAATCAATCAAACGATACAAGTTATATGTTTTAAGATTAGGCGAGGTGTATCAAAAGTGTTAATCAATGGCGATAATGAACAACTCGTTTTTACGATAATTTTAAAGAAAATAGTTCCAAGTTATTTCAATTCAGTTTGTGTTGTTTGATTGGTTATCATAATGTAGAATATTGGTAATTATTGACCAATCAAAACTCAGGTTCCATTATCTGTTAAAATGACATCTGGACGTTTCACAAACTTTGATTGAGCTCGAGATTTACCTTGTCGTCTTCTTTTAAGGCACAACAAAATGGCTGATGGATGAAATTGTGATTATTTATAAACATGTGAATTGTTATTGTAGGCGCTTTAGACATTTCCAGATATCTTTGTAGTTCTGTTGTGAAATTTACTCTGAGACCAAATCGTCTTTTGTACTTCCACTGTCTGCTTTTATTTAACGAAAAAGAATTAATAAGAAATAATTGGTTAGCCCGAGGGCGCATATCATTTGTTCAAATATCGCGGTGGAAGATGAAAGCAACAAACACCTATTGAAGAAAGGAATCGGTATATTAATTTACCTGCTCACTGTAAACTATAGCCTTCAACTAAAATAGTATAGTATATAAAAAATAATTAACCTTCTTTCAAATGAATCATATATCCAATTAAAATTTTACATCAATGTCTCCACTTTTTTTTTATCAGACTAACACACGATGTGATTACCACCCCAGTCATTGGTTAAATGTTACCACGGTTATCTGGAGGTAATGGGACTGAACTTTGACAAAAATATGCATTTAACATTTCTCATAGAAAAACAAACACGGCAGGGGTATACCTGGAAATTCAATCGTATTATACCATATGAATTTCTATACATAGTTTTAGTCACTGGGATGGTTTTGCTTTGTTTGTTTTGTTTTGTGGGGATTTTTTGGGGGGCGGGGGGGGGGGGCGAATGGTTAGCACGTGGGTGCTGTATCATAAAGCCTGTCATTAAGTCAATTGGTGTGGTTTCGAATCCCCGGTTGTACGTGACAAGGAGTGGGTCGCCTGTCCAACCTCGTGGGTTTTCTCCGGGTCCTCCGGTTTCCACTCACAGCTAAAAACCCCTTCGCGCAAGCGCATCATTGAAATAAAATTAAACCATATATTAGTCCCGAAATGACTTAGTTTGTGTCGAGTGGACGTTAAACCCCATATTTTAGTCTGGAAATGACTTCGTTTGTGTCGACTGGACGTTAAACCCAATTGCTCTCTCTCTCTCTCTCTCTCTCTCTCTCTCTCTCTCTGGTTTTGTTTTATCAAATTCTAACCACCAGAGATGAATTATATCTGGAAATAATTAAGACTGATACATTTTTAAGGGTATATTTCTCTTATAGTACAATGGTATTTCAATAATCGGTAATTATGTCTGGCTCGGAGTGTCTTAAGGACAATGTACACAGATACGCTAAACCTAGACATTGGAGATTGATCAATGTTTAGGGATTTTTCTTAATTAAGTTATTGCTAAGTAAATTTTCTAATATTGGTCTTTGTTAGGAATGTACTTGGGGTATTTTAACGGAAAATTAAACGAAAAGTAAACAGTGCATTGGGATACTCACATAGGTTGTTTTATTCTGTATTACAGCACAAGCATTCACAGAACTTTAATGGCCAGACAGACGATTTAATTCGTTTTACTTATTGTTGCTATTATTAAATTAAAAAGGAAATGAGGTTTAACTTTTTATACTTTTCCGCGCTCACAGTGTGCTATTGATGGATTTCTGACTTCAGTACGGGGCAACAGCATTTTCTTTATTTCGTGTTCCAACTATATGGGTGCTAGGACATTTCCATACTAACCGCGACACCGTGGATTATTGCATGACTTAAAACCGATCAATACGTTTAGTCTATCCCAGTTACATCGTTTAAAAACTGTCACCGCTATTGTTTCGACGGGTACCACATAAGGACTAGTTCAAATCACGCCACTTCAGTTCTTCATAATAATTTGAAAGCACGAATAAACAATTTTGTTGATTCGTTTTACTGTTGTCAAATAACACACCAATGTGAATGTTTAGCTGTGCAATAAAACTTTACTTATTTTGTGGAAACATTATACTCTGTAGTAGCTCCTTCTTGATTATGACGCAGATCCAGTGGAGTTGACAGGGAATGTTCCAGCATGACACCCCCCACCCCCATTGGCCATGTTGCGGAATAAATATTAGACGTAAACAATTCCATACCGACAATATCAATATGGAATTCGTAGGAGCACTTTACTTGCTGATACATCGTATTATTACTAAATAACTCTGGAGTCAGTGATTATATAGTTTTTAAAAAATAAAGTTAAACATTAAATACCCACCGAAAGCGACGACCGGCATAATCGATGTGTATTTGCTTCTCAGTATAAACTTATTGTAAAACGGGACAATTTTATTTTTCTATCGTTTATTGACTTTGCTATATTATGCAACAAAAATCCCGATGTTGCACCACTACTCTAGAGCTGCCCTGTATTTTGAGAGAGTAAATTACTGACCGGCAGACTTCCCAGACAATGAACTAAATTGGGATTCAAACAATTCTAAGGTTGTTGATAAATTATAACATGTCCGCGTCATCTATCATCACAGATCCATTTCACTTTCATTGGTGATTCTGCATTTACCCAATTTATCTCAAGCGCGATACACAGTATATTCACTTGATTGAAAAGAAATCTGTTAAAACCTGTAGGCTATGCAAAATTGGGAATGGTAACTCCGAAGCGTAAGGTCAAAGAACGCAGAATGCACCCCACCAAATCTGACACAAAATTCGTTAAAACTGATTGTAGGCTATGGCATTAACAAGGAAAAGGCAAGTTTGACACAAAATCCGTTAAAATCGACTATAGACTATCGCATTAACAAGGACGGGCGGGTAACTCCGGAACGGAAGGTCGCGGTAATGCTGAATACTGATATAGGCTTCATCCTTTCTTGACCCCAATAGTTCACACTATAATTTGAAAATTGTTAAAAAGATTTGTTAAAAACAGATTCTGTACTGAGTTAATGGAGTTTTCGGGAAACGGGTTGGCATGAGGATGTATAAAATAACAATTCTGATTATTTTCTTCCTGTAAAAGTGCATGATTTTTGCCTCTCTGTTAGTAAAATAAATGCACTTGCTCTAAGTCTTCATTCTTCATTTAAGTGTCAACTGATGCCTTTCCTGTGAGCAATAATTGGTAAAATGAATGATAATTAAGTGAAAATAACGAAATAGGCTCTATTAAATAATTAATCACTTTTCTCTTTCATTAATAGCATCAATTAAACACCAGGCTTGCTGATTTATCAATATGTAATGCACGTACTTGTCTCCTTCAAATCTCTGGTTCTCATTCCTTTTAATAAATCTATATCCAGCCCGACATGTTTCTTTAGTATTATTTGAAAGACTTGAAGTGCTTAGTCTCGATCAGTAGTGTGAATAAAAAGAGAATGATAACATTTTAATCAATCGAGGCTACTTAATAAAATGTGATGCATAACATCTTGATTATTAAAAAAAAAACAGGACAATGGTGGGCATCGAGAGATTGTTTTTATTATATCATTTACGGATTATATCAATTTATTCATTGACAGACGTTTTCTAGGTGGGTGATAAAAATTCAAGCACAGTTTATGAAAATTGGGTGAACGAATTTATTTTAACGATATCAACATGTTACTTTTACAAACTTCAATTCGTAAGTAATTGTCACAGATATATAAACCAGCAAAATAAACGAATTGGATATTTTTTTTATCTATAATTTAAAATATATGCTAAGAATAACAATACAGAATTAATATACAATATTTGTCTTTATCTAACAATTCAAATATCTAGGATATAATCTTTATTTATATATTTTTAGATTAGCAGAACAGACGAAGGATAGATAATTTTGAATAAAACAAAGTCAAGTATTTACCTTTTTGATCTATTTATACATTCCCGTCAAATTTGGAATAAAATGCAAAGCTTTGACAATCTTTACTCAGTTATTAATATTATTATTATTATAAATAAATTTAGAGGCCAAGAATTGTATGCAAACTTTCCAGTCGATCCAAACATAAATATCTTTGAATATAACACAAAACTAAATATTTGGATAATTCCAATACAAATATGATATTACTTTATGTAGTAATCTATTTGAATTCCAAATATAGTGCCATGTTGAATGTCAAACATACATGTATATTATTTGACATATCCAAAGAATATTTCGGATACTTTCAATATTTTTATTTCAATATATCAATATCAATTAAAGAATCTCCAACGAGTCTTTCTTGATATCAAAAAACCCGAGAAGGAGATTTTATTCATCACCCAATCCTTTCTTAAATGCACAAATAAATAAATATGATGGTTTGCTATAGATTTCACTTTTCCTGAACCTGATTACAGCGCCATTTTAATTAAAAAGAAGTTATTTTTAATCAAAAAAACAAAAAAAACCCTGACCAATCTGACCAATCAAATTCATGTAAAGCGATATCGCCTTAGGTGATATCGCGAAGATTCTGAAATTTTTCACACAAGCGATAACTAAATGTGTTTTAACACATGAATTGTTCTTTGTAAATAAAAAATAAAAATAAGTTCCCTTTTAACTGACCAATCAAATTTATGTAAAACGATATCGCCCAAGGAGATATAGCAGTAGATTATGAAATTTTTCTCCCAAGCGATATCTAATGTATTAATGAGTGGTGAAGTATTATCAACCACGGTTACAATGGAACTTTCTTTCCATGCATCCCTTACAGTAGCTGGGGTGAATGAAATGAAGTTTAACGCCCTACTTTTCTACAACAACCAGCTTAATGATGATGGGAGTAGATCGGGCCCGTAGCCGGCTCACATTTTTTTTTTTTTTTTTTTCGGCTACGGAATTTTTTGGAGTGGCTGAGGATGTGACCGACTAAGAACACTCCTAAGAAATCATTATTGTTGGCGAAATATTGGGGTGGGGGCTGATTCATTGTTTTTTTTTGAGGGGGGGGACCCCCCCTCCCCATGCCCCCCTCGTACCAACGGACCCGGAGTAGATAAGATGTTCGTGTTTTGTGAACGGCATTACGACATCGTGTCTGGTCACAGCGTATCATTAAATTCATTGTTGTTTCGACTGTTTCAGTAAAAAGGTTGAAAGGGGGATAATATTTGATAGAAGATGAGACATATAGAAGGTGTTAGGTAAACTGATTGGCTTGTTTGATGGCCATCGTCTGTAGATTAAATATAAACATTTTGTTGGAGAGTATAAACAAGCGGAATTGAGAGTATACATAAACATCCTGTCGAATCGCACATACAATACATTAGTTTGTCCTTAACAAAATCACAGAAAATGTTGTTCCTCTTGTGATGCACCCTTTTTTCCCGGATTTCATGAAATAGACCACTTTTCACAAAATGCATTTGTTTAAACAACATGTCGTAATGGATAATCGTTTTTTTTCTTAAAAAAAAAAAACAAAAAAACTCACATTATCGTTAAAGAGATTATCCTGTCTCAGGATCTAGAGTGCTTTTATTTTTGGCCCTTTCCAACACAAGTCTTTCAATATTACACTTTAGGTGACAAATTTATACATTCATTGTGTATCAGAAGAAAAATAACAACATTATATAGATAAAGACATTCCTTTCCCTTTCCACGCGGGGGTATTTGGCGGCCGAAAGGTTAGCACGAGCGCTATATCATAAGGTCTGTCACCGAGTCAATTGGAATTGTTTCGATTCTCCGGTTGTACATGAGAAAGGAGTAGAGTCGAATATCCAACCTCGTGCAATCTGATTAAAATACAGATCTATATTTCGTTTCGTTTTTTGAACTATTATAAAAGAAAAACGAAACGAAATAGGGTCTTTGTTTTAATCAGATTAAACCTCGTGAGTTGTCTCCGGGTCTTCCGGTTTCCTCTTACTATTAAAGTCTCCTACCCGCAAGCGAATTAATGCAATAAAGTTCAACCATATGTTAGTCATTATAAAAAAACGAGACGAAATAGGATCTGTGTTTTAATCAGATTGAACCTCGTGGGTTTTTTCCGGGCCCTCTGGTTTCCTCTTACTATTAAAGACCCCACGCGCAAGTGAATTAATTTTTAAAAAAAATTCATCCATATGCTAGTCCGGAAATGACCTGGTTTGTGTCGAGTGGAAATTAACCCACGTTGTTCTCTTAAACACGGAAGGAAGTCTGGGTTTGTTGAATAATTATTGTTTATAAAAATTACACCATCTTGTTTCTTTTTACAGATCAACAGTTCGTTTACATGTTTGAGCAATTCCATCGACATTCAAATGGTCAAAGACATAATGTTAAACCCAACGTATAAAGAATTGGAAAAGAAACGGCGTGTCAACTGGGTGTGACAGTTTCTCAGTTTACTGAAACGAAGTTTTCCGGTTTACGGAATGACACTCGGAGACCCACACGGTCTCTAGAATTGATTCAAACAAGATAAGAAAATTTGAACGAGTCAAATTGAAATCCAATACTTTTGTTTTGTTTTCCGTTGAGATAATTTGTTTAGCAGTAAGATGTCACTTCAACTAATATTGAACGATATCACAACTAATAAGGGTTGGGTATAAATACACATTTGATTATTTATATTATTTGTTAATTAGACTTAAATTAATCTTGAATGGGATGCGTATACAGCCGTAGTTCATCCGTATGTTACACATCGATACAATGACAATCTGTAATTGTTGAAAATCAAAATGACCTGCATCCAATGGAGAGGAGGCATAATTCCAGAAGGGAAGGCCCGATGCTCCCCAAAATCAAACTCATCTGAGATCATATAATGATCATTTATACATATTGAATGGAATACCGATGGTATCCATTCTCCCATAATCCCACTGGCTTCACATCAGATTTGGAATAAAACTCCATAACAGGCGACTGACGTGACGGAGAGACACATCAACAAGGGTGACGACATATCACGCCCGCACCGAAATGTGGGGGGCGTATGCAAATGAATACAGAAATGTCTTTCTTCACATCTGAAAAGACTTTTTATTCCAAATCGAGAAAAAGGTTGTCACACACAGATTTCTATAGTTTAACTTAAAGAAACATTGTGTGACAATGACTGGTACGATTTGAAGTAGAATCCTAGAAGTATTTTCGGCATGCTTTTTATAGGAAACTAAAGGTTGACAGTTTACATGCGCGGTCTTTCAAAACAATGGCTTTAGTCACCTCCAAAAAATTGTAACCATTTCTGAATAAAAGAAATCCGAATGAAAATTTAAATTATTTTCTTCTCTCAAAATACAAGTGAATTCCACAAGAGACAATCCCAATGTTCTTTCTTTGAAACATGTTATGCTAACATATTTTCTAAACACATGGCATATAATTGAATCAAATCTACGTGTTCAAAATTTCCAATTTGCCATTTCTAAGTAATTTAGAATTAATATTTAATTATACAAACTAAATAAGATGTGGAATCATTTGTAATGCCCTTTCTTGAGTACAATATACATTATAATTTAACTAACCATGAAGATGCTTACTCGCAATACTTACATTACGATCTTGAGAATTGCAATATAATATTTCTTGATTAAATTTTAATTGTGCCTCTTTTATTTATTTGTGATAAAGACGACATACGTGTATTCCAAGGTGATGAGTTGTTGGGCTGTATTCTCAATTAATGAGATGTAGGGTGGACAGAAAAGCCATTTTTTCACAGGATAAAGGGAACCAATTTCCCAGCTGTTAAAATCCAGAAAACCTGGTAATAAACAAAGAAAGTATAAAAGTATGTTGAAGGGGAAGCCATATTGAAATTAGCATCTTAGTTTATCTTGGTTCAACAAGATTTAATCCAATATTGGTCAGGTGAAATGAAACAATGTTAATAGTACATACATTAGACCCAAAATAAATACTTTTATTTATATTATTAATAATAATATGATTATCTAGACCATACCTCATATTTTATGGTTTCACTTAACTAAACATAATATTTCCCCATTAACAATGCAAATAAAATATTTTCAGAAGGACAGCGAATGTTTTCATAAATGCCATACTCATGGTCTGTACCGACCTCGCCTTTGCATCGTTTAGATTCAAACATATTTCTAGAGGACATCTGTATTCTGTTTGCATGACGAGTTATTGAAAATAAACAGACGAAATATTTTCAGCCATTTCTGTATTTGCAATCTTTTTCGGTGTTTGAGACTCCAGCTTTCCACCTACAGCTTTGGGAATAATCCACTGCGACCCGAATCGTAGGTTTTGTATCTATTAATCCGCATTATTAGTGTTTTGTTTTTTTATTAAGTGAGTGAGGTTTGAGTCATTGTTGAATGTAACACCAATAAACACCATTGATCAATTAAAATACACATCTGTTATTTCGTTTCGTTTTTTTTATACTTTCGATGGGGGTCCACGTCGGGGGTCAACGAGCAGCTTTTGACCTATGACGTCAGCCATTGATTACTCAATCAGCGTTGACGTTTCTAGTTGTTTACCCACAGTTCCACACAGAGAACGCCAAGAAGGCAAGTAAAAAGAAATTTTGAACTATAAAAATCAAAACGAAATAGGACCTGTGTTTTAATCAGATTGCCATTGACCACACATTTAGTTCAAGTCTCGGCTGATCTTATCCTCCAAACTTTTGTTTATTTAATCATCAATCATATTCGAATCGCAAAAATAGACAATTGCAAAACAAAACTAAAACAATTTGTTAAAAATCATTAATTAGATTGATGCACTAGTTAAAGCATAATCAGGGACGTACATAACGATTTCGAATGGGGGGTTGTTTAGCCAAAATGTGACAGACTGATGCACATACCCCCCACGCCCGCCCCCACCTCCCAGTGCGAGTGCATTTGTGAGTTTTCTAGAGTTGACATAACATCTGTACAATCAGACGCCCCACCCCCACACACCAGTGGTACTACAAACTGTGCAGTTCACTATAATCGTGAATATGATAGTGCTGAGACAGTATAAGACAATTGAGGAGTAGAAGAATGATATTAAAATGGAATCGTGCGCCGCAGGCGCGAAAAAATTTCAGATATGTAACCGACTAGATGAATGATGTTATAATGGAATCGCGCCGCAGGCGCGGAATAATTTCAGATATGTAACAGAGCTTTTAAATTTTTGGGACTGGGCTTGAAAATATGAATCAATGTCATGGCAAATGGAACCAAATTCTCGTTAACGAGAGGATAAGACATGGGACAGAATCTTGAGGCCTATCTATCAATTTCGCCTGTTTTGTGATTGTTTGTTTATCCCATTAATTCATTTAGTCGGAGACCGACTGCGGTGAGTACCTTTTTTGAGACCGACTATTTTTTGCCATGGTAGAAAACATTTCATAGAACAACATACTCACAACTGAAAAAGCGTGACAAGCAGACATGGTTATTTTATACTATAGTTTTGTGTGACGTATGCAATTTAGGTACACGGATTCACTCAACTACTTAGTATTTGGGATTTATTCTGGCATTGTTTTTGAGACCGACTGCAGTGACTGCACTTATTTTGTGACCGACTATTTTTCTTCTTGGGTGAAATTTTGTTGTTAGACCAACATAGTGAAACACAACATCTTTTCAAACATGATAAGTTGACAAGATTATTTCATACTAAAGTTTTGTGTGAGTAGCGTGACGTATACAGTGAGCACTTATTTTGATACCGACAGCTCTGATTTTGCGACCGACTATTTTATAGTAAAGTTTTGCGTGATTAGCGTGACGTATACAGTGAGTACGTATTTCGATACCGACTACTCTATTTTGCGACCGACTGCACTGGTTTTGCGACCGACTATTTTTTTTTTTTTTTTTGCTGGGGGGGGGGGGGGGTGGGGGGGGGTACACCCCCCACATTTAAGGCCCTAAGCATATTGTAAACACCTGAATAATACAATATTAAAGAAGATGGCACCGACTTTACACTAACTCAACCTTTTTCCGCACAAAAACGTGAAATGGTCAAATGTTCTCCCACATTTGAGCGTATAAACAGCAAGGAACAGTTTTTTCCCTGGAATTCAAGGCAGTTAGTACCCCACAGTTAGGGATACGGGCTGTTGTTCTTTGACATCTTGTTAACCCCAACACAGCTTAGAAACCTTCCACAATATGTTTGTTTAAGATAAATCTGACACATATTCTCTTAACACGTTATTCAATATTTTCCCTGTTGCTTAATTTAGCGCTGATTTCGAAAAGTCAAATTTGCAATTCGCTAACCTTTGTTTAAGTCCTTGGGCATATCCGGTACATTACAATATGTGCATTCGGTATGTCTGGTTGTAATTTTTTTAATTCTTTTATTTTATCTTTTAGAGAATATGACCTGATGGTGATGACAATCTCTATATATTAGCTGATGATTTTGCGTGGATTTTGTAGCGAATAAGGAGACATTAACATTTGTACTGGGACACGGTTGTTTACTAAACGCGCTAAAATTTGTATTTCAGACATTGTATGGTCGGCACAACAGGCTATCGTGGATAAATATACATGTGTCTGTTATCATCGCGTTAATTCTTATCTTGTCTCATCGAATATGTATTTAATAAATCGCAGTGTTTGGGGTTCGGAACGGTACATAAAGGCTAAGTTTCTTTGACAGATTTGAAATTAACAACCGGCGAAGATCGAATAATTGTCTGTATCGATCTGTCAAACCAACAGAACAATTGCTATAATACCTTATTTAGTATCTGACATGTACCCCTATCACCAGTGCAAGAATACAATCAATTTATTTTTTGGTAAAAGTCTGTTTTGTTCGGGAGGTGAATAAATGTATCCTGTAGTTTTTCCCTTAACCTTTAAGTGCATATAGACCAAGAGCCAGTGACGAAAAAACTGCCTCACAAGTAATAGAAGGTTCGACCATATTAATTTGCAGCTATTGATAGGGCAAATTCAAAACACCCAGTCTTAGGGGTTATAGTGGGGCATTTCTAAAATGTGCTGTTATTGATGTGTTCCCATTAGAATATTGTTTACAATAAGAAGCAGAATAAATAAGATATGTTTATAGGATCATTTTGTTATACGACAAACTAAGTGATGCGTTTTCTATGGCGCTCAGGATAGTATATATATCTACCCAAAACAGAACAAAACAGTTGACGGTGTTTTCATACATGCAAACTAAAGACACCGCAGGAATTTTTCAGCTATTGGATAAAGCATTTGTTTTAAGTTTAAATATACTAGCATATTTAATTTGTTTGTTAAATTGTATGAAGTAAAGTTAATTATCAATCGATGACGGGAACCTTAACTCGAACAACGCTTTCTTGACCATGCGTAATGTTGTAACGAAAGATTAGGGGGTAGTGGTAAAGTGGAACATTGCTGTTTTTCATTCAAATTTGGGGCAATAGGTGTTTAACGTCCACTCGACATAAACTAGGTTATTAAGGGACTTACATGGTTCAGTTTTATTTCAATAAATTCGTTTGAGCGTAGATGTCTTTGGCAGAAGCGGAGCAGAACAGCAGGACGTTAAATCCCATTTCATTTCCTTACCAGAGAAAGGAAACCGGAGAAAACCCACGAGGTTAGACAGGGTGTCCTTACTACTTGTCACACACTAGTGGGGAATAGAAACCAAACCATTTGACTCAATGACAGACCTTATGATGGAAGTCGCAAGCGTTCACTATTCCCCTACCCCACCAATCAGCTTGTAATGAGGACTGACGAAATAAATCGTGAGCGTGAAAGAAGAGTAAAGAAGTTTGGCAATGTGGCACGGTGTATAGATCAGATTTACGAGGGCTCGCTTAATTTAAGGCTATCTATGAAAGACCTGTACACATTCGATGGTTTCCATTTCTGCATGTCATAGACCCCTTGGAGGTTTACACACACATGTGCCAACGATGTTGGAAGACCTGAATGCCAGTCAGGATGAACTTTTTGTTCAGCCACCCTAAACAAAAGTTGCTGATATGGCGTCATCATTACTAGGAAAATGACGATCGGCAAGTTTTTGTTCCATTTTTGGAAACAGGTTTCGTCCATAGTTACAAATCTGGCTTCAGGATCTGCTTTAAGGCGGGCATAGATTGTCACGGGACATCGGAAATCTGACATATTGCTGATCCCCAGTCAAGAGCTTTGGCACCCACCTTGCAGAAACGTTTGTCGTTCCTAACCTGTTGGCGATATTGTGTTCAACCCTGTCATGAGAAATACTTGCAACCCTGGCAATATGTCGAGTGGTCAATCGTCGATCACTCATCACCATGTCATGCACCTAGATAATGTTTTCTTGAATTGTTGCTGTTCATGAGCTTCCAGGACTCCATTCATTGTCAGTGAGCTGGCTGCTAAGCTTAAATCCATATCGTACTTCTTTATTGTGGAAAAGGAAGGGGAATTATCTCCTAACGTGGAGACCATGTCGAAATATATTTGTGTTGGGCTTGGTCCTCTCAGGTACTTGATGGCTGCCCATTAGCCATTTTGTCTATTTATGGTGATTTAAAATGGAAGGTTTACAGGGTGATCTGGTACGAAGACAATAATGACATCACTGTCGTCTATGATTCATTCAATGATTCTAATTGTGTGAGACACAAGTTTGTTTCAACTCAATCGATCTATCCTTTTTTAGGCTTAGAACTTTTCAGCCAGATCTGATATATGTGTTTCATAAAAACTTAGCTGGGGTCACGTTCCTGAAGTAAGGAACTCAGGCCTTGCACGCATGGATATCATATAGAAGTGGTTGCGACTCCATCTAATGCGGATGCTATATAATTTTTTTTCATCAATTGATTAACTTGGGAGCTGCTATTAGAAGTTGACATGTTTATTTTAAAACACTTTGTAAACTTCATAAACCTTTAAAATAATATTGAAGGATGAATTTTTTGGGGTGTTTTCAGGAGGTTTATGTGTTAAATGCAAACGTTTTGCCGCTCTAGGAGAAATTTCTATATGTCGTACTGTCTATCAGTTCACTGACATGATGTAAACAAATGTTTTTATTTCACAATCCTCTCATAAAATTAAACACAAATGTTTTACAAGCAATATTAAGCAACTGTGTCTCATTGTTACGCCGACCCTAACTCTCTTTAAGAACACTAACAGTGTCAAGTAACCGTTTCTCGTTGTCAGCCCGACCCCAACCCCCGATAAGAACGCTAACATCATCAAATAACTATCTCTTATTGTTACCTCGACCCCAACCCCTGATAAGTACACTTACACTATCAAGTAACTATATATCATAGTTATTCAACCCTTGGTAAGAAAACTAACAGCTGTCAAGTAACCATCTCTCATCCTTACCCTGACCCCTGATAAGGAAAATAACAGTAGCAAGTAACTATCACTCATCGTTACCCCAACCCCTGATAAGAACACTACCATTATCAAATAACTATCTCTCATCCTTAGCCCAACCCCCTGATAAGAACACTATCAATATCAAATAACCACCTCTCACCCTTACCCCAACCCCTGATAAGAATACTAACAGTATAACTATCAAGTAACCATCTCCCACCCTTATCTCAACCCCTGATAAGAACACTAACAGTATCAAGTAACCATCTCTCACTCTGAACTCAACCCCCGATAAGAACACTTACATTATCAAATAACTATTTCTCATCCTTACCCCAACCCCCTTATAAGAAAACTAACAGTATCGAATAACTATCTCTCATCCTTACCCCAACCCCTGATAAGAACACTAACAGTATCACATAACTACACGTATCTCTCATCCTTACCCCAACCTCTGATAAGAACACTTACAGAAGCAAGTAAAGAACACCATGGAAATACTCTTCCAATAGTATCACTTTTAGTTTTTATAATACACTGAACTATTTTCATACAATATTGTATTTTGAACGTTTTAGCAGCCCACTTGGTTTACCACACGACATATTTGCTAAAGGCGTGTAGACAGTCGATATTGTGTAAAAGGTAAAAATTGTGGTTATTATTGTTTACTTTACCTCTGACCTCACACTAACACATATACATGTAGTCACCAAATAAAGTTTGTGTGTTTACAACCTTATATATGGCTAAAACTGGTACATGTGAGATGTTCTACAGTTGAAATACAAACTGTAAATATGTAAAAGAAGTTGTTTCAGGTCAGATACTCGCGACCTTAGATTAGTTAGAAAACTTTCTTTTCACAGTGTTAAATTCGACGAACAAAATGGAGTCCTATAACATCTACATAGTCGGAGAGTCTCCTGTGTACAAATCGTTACTATGCCTGGATGACCATGTTGTTTGGTTACATGTTACACCCCTTGTAACAGAATATGTAAGTATATAATAGTTGATTAATTTTGCTGAAACAGTTACCTATATTTTATACAGATTCATTGTATCAATATACTAATACAAACAATAACAGGGAACGGTATTAACATTATAATGCATACCGTGTTATTATACCATATGAACACAATGGTTGTTCCCTAATTCTTTTTTTGTAAAAAGTATAATTGAACAGTGTAGCAACCATAGATAATGAATCATCTTGACTGTGTAGACACCCTCCCACACACTATTGTCAAACGACCATGACATTTAGATGCGACTCAATAAAAGGCATATAAAGGCATACACATCTTACCGAATAGAAATAGACAAGGTTAGCCTACCCTTTAAAACAAATGACCTTTACACATCCTCTTTTTTAAAATGATGGAAATTTTGCCCAGACAGCGGCGCTAAATCTACTCTGTTTCAGATTTGCAATTTTCAAGAGCTCCTGTATGTTCACGCCACCGTGTACACAAAACGACTAGACCCTTATCCTCCACAGGCCCGAAGGCCTGTGCCACTGTAAAGGCGAACGGCGGGCTACATTGGCATCGAACCCGGGACCTCTGATTAGTGTGTCACCGGTCCATCCGCTTCATACGTTTAATGGAGTAGTTCATCCATTTTACTGTAATATATACCTTTCATGTTATGCATTCGGATCGCTAATATACACATATTTCCTCCTTTAGCCATTGATAGTGTATGCCATTCTACACGCTGACTACTTAAAAGCTTAGACGTTGACGGTTTAATGATTCATCAAGTCACCTTCCGCTATAAGATCGCTTTTACCTCCATGGTCGGTAAACAAATTCTCAACAGAGTTACAAAAATAACACCTATAACAATTCATGTCTTTGTAACAAAACGAAATATTTAGATAACATTTCAACAAATAGCGACACTCAAATCTAGAAAAAAAGTTTCTCTTTTCTTTCTTTGGTGTTGGCTTAAACACGGTCCTGTTTCTGGACATTTTAACTAAAGAGAAAACCAAAATGTTAGTGGATACTTCAGTTTTGATTGACCAAGTACTAAAACCAATCTTATATTATTCAATCAGGTTACTAAAAATTAGATTTTATCGTAGTTAAAATTTCGCGAAACAGGCCCCAGGTAATGCATCTTGTAAAGTGCAACTGAAAACACACCATTCTGTACTATTATAATAATACGCCGTTTGATGGACAGACATCCATGACATCCATTTAATTTGATTTAATAGAGATATTTTAAATTGTGGTTAACTTTATAGTGGTTCAGGATAAACACGTCTTCACCAACTTCACTTTTTAAACGCGAGGGAAAGAAAATTGGGGTTTAACGCCCACTCGTCACAAACTAGGTCATTTCGGGACTTACATATGGTTTAATTGTATTTCAATAATTCGCTTGCGCGTAGGGGTCTTTTTAGCAGTGGGAGGAAACCGGAGTGCACGGAGGAAATCCACGAGATTGAGAAAATGTCCTATCTCCATGCCACATACGCTCACACCAGGTATCGAAACCACAGCTGCAAGCCAGAGGCCAGCTAGAGACCGAAGCGCGGCTCTCTAGACCACTAGGACATCCCACCCACCCACCCCACCCCCACCCAGCCACCCCCACCAAAGCCCCTTTTAAACGTATGTCCCCCCTCCCTAATATTAATAACCCAACAATGTGTTCTTTGAGTCAACGATGACCTTTATGGTATGCATTAGGTGCATGCAGGAACATTCTGCCATCTGCTTCATCATGTGTACTCTCAGTTGGCTGAGAGGATTCCATGTTACTCACTGGGTGGTTGGAAAGTTGGAGATTCAACAGCTGTTCGTGGTAATTATATCCTGAAATGGTTCGACTCGAATCAGAGCCATGATTAACCCTACATTCGATTAAAAATGGCGCAACTGTGAGTAGACGTCTTGAAATCGAGATAATATTCTACTTCTGGTACAGTCTTTTTCAGCAGAGTCAGCAACTTTTGGCACACATTCTGGGAATGTGTCTCCAAAGACATTTGATGTGGTCGTATCAAAGTTTTTGGAAAGCAACCATGTGTTTTCGTCAAGTGGAGGTTTTGTAGCAGTTCATTGACGACAATGAATGGTGGAACTAGCTTTCGTTCGGGTTTAGTGAACTAAACCATAAAGTCGTAATCATACAAAACAAGGGTACCCGAAGGCTGCCCAGGGGGTGAATATCTTTTGTGATATGTGTCACAGATTATGCCCCACTATAAGACACGAAACCCTTAAAGCTAATAATCCTGACCACAAACGAAGTTACGCCAATGACCTCTAAGAACTTTCAAACATTTTGTCTGTCAACAAACTTCTTAACAACTACTAAATATTTTACGCAAACAACTGTTAGTGAATCAAATGTTTTAAACGCAAACAAAGGAATGTAAAACCATTCTTTATTCGGTCCTCTCTAAAATATCTGTCCCGATGGAATTAAACCACTAATAGACAATACCATTCATAGACAATACCATATCACTCATAGACGATACCTCACCACTCATAGACGATACCATTCATCAGAGATAAAAGAAGAAGTTCAACTAAGTGATTACTGACATACCACCCACCGGTTAATATATTATACGCACTTGCACAAAAGATCCTAAGACACTATGGCAGTATCAAGATCCTAAGACACCATGGCAGTACCCAGTCCCCCAGTCCTAATCCATCTCACAAACAAGCCGCGTTGTAAAAAATATATACCATCTGCGTACACGTGGGGTATAGGTAAAAAAAATGGCGAGCGACAATGTATTACCAGTAGATAGGTTTAGCGAGTATTACTGTAGTTTCTGGAAGATAGTTAAAGGATAATATTGGTGTCAGTCATTATCATATTTCTGATAGGACTGGTTAAACACATTCCAAATAGAATTTTAACACAGCGATCATTGCTACGATAGACGCGTAATAAAGCTTTCATGAATCGGAAGTGACGAACGCAAAAGGAAAACATGAGTTATCCCTCTATATAACTGACTGAATTGACAAGTGATACCAGATACATGGCCGAGTTTCTGCTCACTAATAATTCTTACGAAGACCAAAATGGCAATATAGTCATTTAAAATGGTACTGAACTCGGTTATAAAGGGTATCAGGTAGACACTATATCACTCGAAAATCAATAAAGCAAAGATGGTGAACAGTTGGAACAAAACAAATTATATTGAAAAAAAAGCATTTTACGGCCAGATTTTGCAAGCAGTAATTACCTTCAGACTAAAACGGAGAAATCTTTGTCGTTGGTGGGTTCATGCAACTAGCCAACATTTTAGATTTCAGCTTTCTTATATTTAATTTTTGCGATAGTTTCTGAGTGGTGCAATATTTTGATGAACAATTTTCATACAAGGTAAATAGGTTATTTCTTTTAAATGCTGCCAGGCGTTCCGTTTAAACACTCAAGCATACACCAAAGGGTGTTTTGTTACATCTGGTAATATTCTTTATAGCATTTCTTTATCGTGTTGAATAGAAAGAATAGAAGCAATAGCCAAAAAGATCAAATATTCAAGTAACTCCGACTTTTAGAAGCCATTAATCTTCTGTGATCCAAATTTGCACTTTTCCCGATTTGATTTTTTTCTACGCCTTTTGCATTTCAGAGCTTGCAAAGCCGTTAAAATTCTATGCATATACCTCGTTATTTATCCTAAATTCAAGAAATAAATGATTGTTGGCTTTTACCTACTAACCTTGCACAAACAAACACCCGGGAAAAGAAATAATTTTAGCATTTATGATCTAGGCTATTATTTCGGCTTTTAAATCTACAAGAAAACATATTCGATGACATGAAAATGCGTTGTAAATGTTAGGACCTTAAATCGTTATTTTTGTTTATTCAGGTCGATTGTTTCAACCTGAGAGGTCAACGATTTTTCAGAGCTTTTCTTCGTTTTTAAAATCACATGGTTAAATTTTTTCCAACTCAGAAATGATGAACATTAAATTCATTTTTTGGGACAATACAAATGTATATATACACTAAAGTTTATTTGTTCTGTGCCTTAAAAGGATTTTGCCTTCGATTACTCCTCCGGATTTGTTAATCTGGACGGTGTTCACGTTAAAATAAAGATCAAATTGCGTAATATCCAGAGAATGCAAAGATGAAATAAAATGAAATGGGGTTTAACGTCCTATTGTTCTGCTCCTGAACTGGGCTAATGACGACGGGCATACGACATACAGTGTGCAATGAGGGAAATTTTGCCTAGACAGCGGCACTACGGCCTACTCGTATATCTAAGTCCAACTGCCAAGGACAGAGAATGCAATTTTTAGACACAGAGTTGACCGTTTTCGTTATAATAGTTAAGATTAGAGAACGTAAGTAGCATATGTTTAAAATTTCAGTTGCATTGCTCCTCTCTGAACCAAGATATTAAATTTTAAATTTTAAGCCTAGTCTCGATTGATTTATTCGGATTCAAATCCAGTGAAAATCCAACACAATACAGACAGATTTTGCTGTTGCATAATGTGTGTTTAACATAAAACTATTAATATTAAAATCAATGATAGATATTACAGAAAATACTACGTGAATGAATATTCATAGGCGGAATGTTGGCTTTTGCTGGATCGGAACTGTAATGTAATCACTCTGCTTGTCGTCATTAGAAGTAGAACCACCTCTATATGGTCAACTTTTATTTAAGCTCATTTCTTCACTTCTCCAAGACATGCTATGAGAAAATCGTTTTGCCCGACTCAAAGAATTATTCAAATTGACTAATGTTTCGTTAACAGTATTTATTTTCTAAACTAATCTCTTGGGGAAAGCGTATTCGGCCCAATCCACAAGGTATCTTTGATATGTAATTACAAATTGCACAAGTTGAATAACCCTTAGCATTTGTGACTGGATTGGAAAACGTTCTTGACTTCTTGTACTAAATCCCAAGACCCCAGGACCTCTGAACAATTTAGGTAAAGTAAAAATTCACCAAGGCAATGAGTGTTCCGCATTTGAAAAGAAAAGTAATGCAGCATGTCAAGAATTAAACAGTTTTGTCTTGAATTTATCATATGTTATTCCTTATGATTTTCCCCTTTGACAGACGCCTTGCATTGGTTCATTTTACAAATAGTCATACTATTCTCATTTTCAAAAGATTATGTTCAATTTCACATAAAACTTATCACTCTGAATTTATACATTGACTTAAGCGAAACGTCCTGATTTTTAAAACAAAGATGGATAAATTTAACAATCGAATTAATAGAAAGCGGATCAACAACTCGGTGTTATCCGATTTAATAAACAACTTGAACAAAAGAAAACAAAGATCTTCAGTTTTAGCAACCCAGTTAGAAAGTTAGCATCCGCATGAAGAGTCTCCCTTAAAGTAGTCGAAAATCAGCACGGTACAAATATAGATTACTTGGTCGAACCATTTTCAAAAACAGTAAACTTTTAGTATGAGTTGACATTAGACATACCACAAGCTTCGTCAAAAAAGAATAATTGTTTCTTCAAAAATGGAGGAGAGGCAAAAAGAACATATGTTTGCTGGGAGGTTGTCCTTAATACAGACTAGGAGATCAATGTCGATCAACAAAGATTGGAAAAGGCGCGACGGGGATATTCGACGTGGACACACTCTTTTCTAGTTAATTCAAACACGGTTATTCCGTCACTTGTTGATTTAATACACGACAAATAAAACTCAGCTCACCGATGCCTCCACCTCGTCAGAGACCAAACACGAATCACGTATCTTGAATGTTTCGCATGGCGTAGGGAACAAACAGAGGGGCAAAACTAAGAAATTTCGCTGGGCAAACATCGGGGTGTCATTCCAATTCTTCCATCTCTCAACCTCAGTATCCAAAAAGACTCGGGACGAAGAGGCTGTGACTTAAATTTGAGAACAAGATATTACGTGTCTTGATATCGATATCTTGGTGCCATAAAGAGAAAATTGTCATAAAACCGGGAAGGAAATTCATTTATTTTGTGCTTCGCTCTATTTATAAATCCTAGGAAAATATTTTTTGAAAAACGATATTATTTTTGAATACTTAAACTAACAACGGAAATGTACAGATGATGAACGAAAGTGACAGAATTAATCACATCAAGAACTAAATCGAGGATAGAGATCATTTTCATAGTCGTTCAAGTATTTCTGTTCAAACTGATTTGTTACCGAGCGTGCAGACTAAAGAGGAAGCTCATTTCTTTATCTTATACTCCGGAAGCTGGAAAACAATTTTTACAATATAGACATACTTCGTGGAGGCAGTAGCCGCCCTTACAAAAGGGTAAGTTTTAACTTGTTTATGAAATTCAAAAAATGGTTAATAAAAACATACATGAAAGTAATCTACAATGTATAACCTTGCAGATATAGGTATAATATTTTGAAAGTTCAATATATATGTCTGAAACTGCTTTATAATTTTTGTTAAAGTTTTTAACCTGTTATGTAACTTTCCTAATTTCACCTAAGGTTTCGTTTGCAATATTCATGTTATTTGAAAGCTGTATTTAAATGCATGCATGACCCGAAAGCATTTTTATCCATTTGGGATCAATGTTCTCATTTTGTCGGATCGTTAATCAATCGATCATATCCTTGTCAATATTAGTTTAGATTAAAATCAAGATTACATTCCTCATATTTCAGACTATACTATGATCCAATACATTGAATAATTTTGTGATTCCCTTTTGTTTCCATAACAGGGATTAGCTTTGAAATAGTGGAAATTATAAAACTTATTTTGTGATTCTTTATATTTTGACATCTAGCGCCTTATATAATTCGTAGGCACAACTTTATTTCAGATTATGACATCTTGCGCATTACCATTGCCAATGGTTACTTTTATAATGTCATTAATGAACATTGCATTGCGTCTACTGTTGAAAATATGAATAAAAATAGAAAATTTTGCACAGAAGGGTCGTGCTTCAATGATAAATTCCAATTCTTGACCCCTAGACTGTGTTAAGACCTTTAAATTTTAAGAGCTGCTGCGTACCTAATCTCTAAATCTCCGTAAGATACCAGATCTGACTCTCAAGACATGGCGATTATCACGTAATAACATGCCTAATAACACAGTAAAGACAAGTGAATGACAACATCACGCGTTGCACAATAAACAGTTTTCTGGCTATTTTGGGAAGGGTCAAGTTCATCTTCCATGGTAGTAAAATTATGAATTTCTACTGCATGGAATCAAATAAAGAAAAAAATAGAGTATTGCTATAAGACATAATTTAGAGGTTCAAATCCGAGTTTAAATGAACCTTCATATAGTCATTTGCGAAATTTGAGCAACATGTCTGTCCGGGATAGAACATAATTTTCTATTTATCTAAATTTGCAAAAGGGATATATATATATGATTATGGCGTACTGAAAATTTCGCCCAGTTGATTTTCCCAGAATTTAGAGCAGGCATTATGAATATTTAATTGATTTTCTGACTTAAAGCATCAAATCGTCAGCAGAGTCACGTAAGGACAAATCTCCGATGAACAAGCAATTGCCATGCACGATACGCTCATTGTCCCAAAGCTTCACATCGAATTATATATAAAAAAAAAACAACAGTAGTTAAAAACTGTATCCTCTGTCAAGTTCGGAACAGACGGTTGTGGAACGCTGGATATCAATAAGGTTCTTTCTCTCGAGATCCAAATGCTTTACAACAAACACATGTTGCATTTACCGCTTTGGTAACATAAGCCTTATTATCAGTAGTGTTGGACCACTCATGGCCACAATGCTTCAAATCATCCTTTCGGAATTTTTTTTCTCCAAAACTATACCCTTTGTCGCTTTCAGAATCTGTTCCGAAAATGAGGTATTACACAGAAACGGAATATATTACGTAAAAGAACCGGTACATTACTCAAGAACGGAAGGTCCGAGTCGCCAAAAAATATAACTCAACCAAGATCCTTTGAATCTTAATACATATTTTCAGGGCCCACAATCTTGGTATACGTATATGCAAATATCTTGACACTATTCACGCAAGGGGGGCATTTAGAAGGAAACGTTTGATCCGATTTTCGTGAGCTTCAAACTAACCTCCGGTTATTGTGTATGAATATATTTGAACAGTATTGTATAACAATTTCGATATTTAGAGGGTCGACAAAATGAAACGAGTTTTTTTGTACAATTAGGAAACTAAATAATCCAAGAATTTTGTAGTAATATTGATGGTAAAACTTATGATATATGATGTGATTAATAATGTTAGGCTTTGTATGGTCTTTGACTAATTATTAGTTTCATATTCATAAACAAGGAGTATCTCACGTAGATAAATTGAGATAAGATGATACAGAAATTTGATAAACATTTAATTCTGGATTAAAAAACAAAATATCACATCTGGCACTCCTGGTGGGAAATTTCCACTATCCATATTTAATTACGTAATATTTGTCCAGATACATAATCAACAGAGCTGTCTCAAGGCTACTGCTAATGTTAAATGACCGAGAGTTTAGTCACGCATTGGGTTTTTGAGAGAGGAGATACCATGTAGATTCGCTGGGAGATACCTTTGAGATTCAGGAAAATCATGTGCTGTAGGGAGTCCGTCAATGCACTCTATTTGCGAGAATGGAGAGAAAGACATGTTAATTTGAAGTATTGTAATGTTACCTAAGCTTGTAACCTATTTATCCAGTGCTTGATATAAAATGTAGAAACGAACTGTAGCATCGTTGTTCTTGGTAGAAAAACTAAAGGCTGATATTAAAAAAAAAATACTCGAATTAAAAGTGTGACCTGTAGAGTTTCCTCAAACAAAATGTGAACGGGCGGGCAGGGGCGACGACATAAAAGTGTGACCTGTAGAGTTTCCTCAAACAAAATGTGAACGGACGGGCAGGGGCGACGACATAATACGTCGTCGTGAAAATGTTGGCGTATAAAAATTACACATGGATCAAATGAAATACATGTATACCAGCAACGCGTTATTGACCTTGCTGTAAAAGAAAGAGAGAGATACTATGACGTTTACAGTTTTAAAGTGGCCAATAACCCTGTAAATAATCGTTCATGTGTCTTGAATTGCGATTACGTGCAATCTTATATTATTTGAACATTCACAAATTTCGTAATACGCATTTATAGAATTTGGGAGAGAGGGGCTATAATTCGATGCTTAAATGTGCAACAGAGCTCACGCTTGGGATGAAACGTGTATAATGACTAAACAAAGATTGTCAGTAACTTTTCTCATAAACTGGTTTTAGCATGTTTGGAAAACGTTTGTCGGTAATGCTTTTTCAATGAAAATGTAAACTGACTTGGAGAAACTGGACATTGGTGACGACAATATTAAGACGATGTGCGTATATCAAAAAACATAAACTTTTTCTGAAAATAGTAAATGGATGGAGAAATCACATTTTTAGTGAGCTTACACCACTTTTGAGTTGCATTATTCATGGCCAGAATGGGTTGCTGTTGTTTAATGACAGACGAGAAGAAACCCCAAAGTCCAGCCGGGAACTCATTGCTCTGTACGTCAACGAGCTCTTTGCAGTTGAGTTTGGCTTAGGCGGAAGCTCCGATAATCGGACATAATTACCCACAAAGCACACTGGGTGGCACATTTCCGTCTAGATTATCCTCGTTGGTGCCAAGACGTAGGACATTAAACCCAAATTCTCCTATTGTTTTTTATTCCCATTGTTTTATCAATTTTTTTGTACGTTTTGCGCCCAACCTATTTTTTCAAGTGTGACTGTTTACCTGTTTTACTGCAGGTGAGATAAATAAATCGTTTAATAAACACTGCGTTCATCTCTTCCACACCTTTTTTAAATCCTTGCTGGGATTTTCTCTGTTTTAGAAGATTTGTATCTTTTGTTGAGACTGGATTTAAAGTCATTCACATCTAAAACCTTAAACCCACAAACCCGAGAACACAAGTCACAAACCAAAGACAAAGTTTAAATGCCGACAGATTTGGCGTGAGATTTTTTAGAAGAAGACATTGTTTTTCAAATTACCTAAGAATACGAATATATAACATATTTCTGGCTAATAAAAAAAGCAAATAGACTATTTATTCAAAAAGTTCTGAAATAAATAAATTGGGAAAATATCGGAACTTAAGGCAAGAGCGTTTATAATTGTTCGTTTGTGTTACGCACAAGTTGACTTGTCGTTTGTAATCCATTAGTGGAGATACAGTAGAGTAATTATTACATCTATCATGACTTTTGTTTATTACCTGTATGGAAATTTTCAAAAGTACGTGATGCACATACTGTTTTCCTACCAATGCGTTTTCTCTATTGTCTACGTGAGAATTAAACTGGACGGCCAACCCCAGTCAGTCCCGTTTACTAACTCTCCATCTTTAGCGAGCTGAGCATTATCTGCATAAATGTCACCGGTCTTTCCGGCAACCTAAATCAACCAATGATTCCAATTCACAAGTAATATCCGGAAATTGTACATGTGTAAACTCCGTTAATAGCGCAGTTGTCCTTCAGCACTTACGACTAATAGGAGAACGTATTTTAGTGATATCTACTGTAACATCTAGAAGCAAAAATTATAGCAATCGTTACAAAATAATTTGTTGTACATATAAAATAAATACTTTAAATTTCTCACTTTGGGATTTAAAATTTAGTAAAATTGAAGCTACCACCACTTCAGTTTCGGGAAGGGCCACCTGCAAACGATCGATAATCCAGGAATGAAAAGAAAGAGAGTACACATGTTTCTAAGGATGAAATGTCTACATATTCGTAGTTTAAATAAATACAGACGACATAGAACAATTTTCAAGAACAAAATTGTAAAAGAAGATTTCAATATGAGATATGTGAATCATTCCATGTATTCTATTTATGGTGCTTGCGTAAAGTTATAAGATTAAAAAGCATTAAGAATATATTTACTGTTCCAAAACCATATCGTGATCGGGGTATTAAAAACAATTGTGGCGGTTGAAACTACGTAGCTATAATGTCGTGGGGTTGAATTCATTTGAGCAAACCCGACTAAAGACCACCTAGAAATCCACCAAATAAGAAAAAGTCAAAGGCTTAAGTGTAAAAGGGGCGTCGAACCAAAGTTTGGACGATGCTCCTAGTTTGTCCCGGTGTTGGCTTTTCAACTGTACATGTGCACTACTAACTTAACTTTAACCATTACTACACCCGATCTGCTAAATACACATTCTAAACAGCATAAGAAATACCCTCATTCACCTTTCTGCCTGAAATACTAGCCGAAGTTAATACATTCACAAGATTTGTGCATGATTGTATGCCGTCAAACCATATTCTCTGCAAGGAGGGGTTTGGGGCAAATAATTATCAAAAAATACTAAATCTTTCATGGTGTATTGTACAGTATTCCGACGATTAGAAATAAACCCATTTTCCCTGGACGGATCATGCTGTTACATGCAGCAGAATGTCGGCTTAAGCACACGTTTTTCGTGACGATTAGATAACAGACCAAGAATTCGGCTTAGTTAAACAGAGTGAAAAATACCTTAGGTCGCTTCCACATGTTTTCATTTCTTGCTATCGGATATCGAAAAGTTCAAAGGAGTTTAGCGGTCTATACATTACCTGAAAACAATAGACTATTGTTTTTTTGCTAAAACTTCGCACATCCATAAGGTATCGGTAGACCGCCTTTGAAATACATGTGTTGTTGAATCCTGCTAAAAAAGGGGGATGTTTGAAATGATTTTTTCATATTTAAAATGCGGTGTTGGATCGACGTCTACATGAGCATTTAAGTGATAATTCATACCAGAATCAATTTGCATTCAAAAACTCAATAAGTATGTACATATAAATAAGCTAATATTTTTTCCTTTACAAGGTGTTTACTATTCATCAGAAATAGAAGATATCTGGTGTTATTCCCCCCCCCCCTTCCCATCCCACAAACACACAGAGGTGTGACATATACACGACCCCGTGTATCTCAGTAGTCAGCAGATACAGATAATTGGGCCCTAGTTTGGACAACTATATACAATGTCTGGGTTGTAAGCTTCTAAATCAAACAGTTCGTTTCAATCCATGGAATTTTCGTTTAGATCTATAATGTGTATTTATAAGAACTATGAAGATTTAATATAGTCTGATTGAATCTAAATGTTTACCATCAAAACGAAAGTAAACGTTAAATGACCTCTCTATTTATAATAGGACTATAATGCGTATTTATAAGAACTATAAAGATTTAATATAATCTGGTTGAATCTAAATGTTTATCATCAAAACGAAAGTAAACATTGAGTGACCCCTCACTTGGGTTAATTACATAAATTTGACCATGAGTTAGCCATTGTTTCTCCATCTTGATGTTAGCTTTTGGTTTGATCATTGTCTTGGGTCAACAAAAATATTTTGTTATAATACAAATAGTCCGTGTTATATGGTTTGTTCGACACATTTTATGGCCAGGGCTTGACCAGCCTGTTCTTCTTCGAAAGATGTTATTTTTGTTAATAAGATAACAACACACGTTTTGATAATTTAGAATAAAAACTTTTTCAAAATTTAGTAAAATCTTACATTTTATAACTTTATAAGAAATTTATACAAATATTTAAATATCTTGATCTTCCTCAAGGATCAACATTAGGTGCGTTGTTATTCATATATTATGTAAATGATATTGACATATTAAAACATATACTGAATATAAATGAAATGAAATGGGGTTTTGCGTCCTACTGTTCTGCTCCGGACTGGGCTAATGAAGACGGGTATGCGCCATACAGTAGGCTAGAGAAATTTTGCCCGGAAAGCGGCTCTACGAATTACGATGTTTTACGTGCACGTCAATGTGTACGCGGGCCCTCGCTTTTTCGTTCCATCTAAACTAGACTACTGTCCTTGTTAGGCCCTCCTTAAATCATTGAAACGGAAGGAATCGCGCCGGAAAATCTGGATGAACCTTCTTGGCCAATGCCAAGATCATGCACCCGACCTACTGGCAAGCGAGCCAGCGTCTTACAGTACTAAATAGATAATGGTTTTTCAACTTGAAGAATGTTTTAGAAACTAACCATTATTAAGTAATATGTTATGCAATATCCTGTGAAATATTGTTTTCATTTTACGTTTAGTTTATTGCGTATATTTCAGGTAATGGAGTTGAGGTTATTTTACTTCTGCCTCTTCCTGTTAATCTTATCAGTCCAATCCGGTACCATAACTAAACAACTACAACAATTGGACAATGATACCATAGGTAAATATTTTACAGTCAATCTGTATCAACGATCACCTCAGAGTATAGATACATATAAGTTATTGTCCAAATTGAGAACATCATTCTATCGTCGATAATGTGCAATAAAATCACTCAAAGAAATCGTGGAGTGAGAACACTA
The DNA here is from genome assembly GCA_948474765.1 of Patella depressa. Lineage (NCBI taxonomy): Eukaryota > Metazoa > Mollusca > Gastropoda > Patellidae > Patella > Patella depressa. Next base: position 57,804,526 of record OX419719.1, read on the forward strand.
CATTGTTTTTGGCAAAGCCAAATAAAAATTATCATTATTAATACACATAATATGCATAGTCTTATTTATAATTATAAATATTTTAAAAAATAAATGTCATGGGTCAGTATGAGATTTATAACTCAAATTTTGAGGTTTTCAAATTCTCTGTAAAACTCATGGCCTATGTATCAGGAAACATCCGACAGATTCAGGTGAGTAACTAATTTTATTTGAAGTGTGGTCATGAAACTTTGAACGTGCGAGAATATTATAGTATAGATATTTCTAATTTAGGATTTAAATTAGACATACTACTAATAGGTTGGTAGCAAACTTGCAGTATTGAAAGCTGCATCAGCATGTATGGATTGTGGTTGTGGTATTTCTCCACCTCCCATCGATTAAATTTCGGTGTTTTATTAAAATTTTGAAATACTAAGGGCGCTATTGGTAATCTGCTGCTAAACGTGGGAAAGGGACGGGCTGATATGTCATATAAATATCTGACGTTATCTGTAACTTAAAGGTACCGCGTCGACCCTAGATGTACATGTAATGTAACGTAACTTAGCTTATATGTGACGTAATTAGAGGGAAAGCATAATAATTGTTGTGTGTGTTGTCGTCTAGATGTGGCGCGAGGGATGAGATATTAATAGAAAGGGAGGAACTGTATGTTTTCAATGTGGTAATCCCTTGTCTAGGGTCCTGTTCAAGATCAATGAAGCTTACTTTTTAAAAAAAGTAATGTCAATTTTCCAAGGGAAAACACGCTGGGTCAATGACCGTGGCACACTAAGCAGGGGGAACCAAAAAATCCGGGGCCTGGTGTATACAATAAGCGGTACCTGATAATTGCAAATCGAAAGACGGCCATGACGCTGTTCTCCGGCACAATTGTCTTCTTAGCCCGTCTTCATTAGCAAAAAAGAAAAACAAATTTCAAAGTAAGACGTTTGGCAAGAGCACCCACCGATTCCGTGATTATTTGTTTTGTCTGTTTTGTTGTGTTATCATCCTGCATTGACATAATAATATAAGGTAAGAGGTTCAGCTAGATTATTGCTGACAATAAACTATGAACACATATCTGGGATGGCGATGGTGTTAACAGGTATTATTCCTTTTACCTAATATAGCTTACAATTGTTCGATGGATATCAGTACAAAGTAAATAAACATCGGTTATACTCTATATATGTACACTCTACATTCCCTAAGCCGGGGGTTTGAACGCTAGATGTTACTAGTTAAAGGCCCTAGAAAACATCTGAATTAATGCAGTAAAAAGGTTACCCCAGGTAACTAACGCGTAGGCGTAAGATTATAATCCATGGACATGTAAATAATCAATGGCCCTATGTACATTTTTATTGCTTTTACAAATGACCCCACATTGGTTACACCAGAAAAGTGTGAATACATGATTTTGACAGGTTTAAATCTTTGACATCAAATATAAACATGTTAAGTCAATTGTCAATAAAAGTTGACATTCTCCCTCGTGTTTGAGTATTCATGCTAAAATTCAGCTATAATGGCCGAAAATCAATTTCACAAGAAAAGAAGTTTGCTTAAAGAAGTTTTTGACAGAATTTAACTGACGGACAACATTTACGTCGATTGATTGATCTCGCCTTCCTGGCTTTTTTCATGATTAGGCATGTGAATGTGAACCTATCTGTATCATTAAATCCGCCCCTTTCCCTCACTGCTTCTTTACCCGCATCTCAATTACACACCCTGACCAGATACACCCCTGCTTAATATCCAGGCTTAAGACTTTGGTAAAGTAACAAAAAACTGATTTCTGTAGAACACTTTAATGATATATATTAGTTCATGTCTGATGATAAAACTATTTTACGTACTTCTGTTCCAGAACCAAGTTATAAGCGCGTGTGCTATTATACCAACTGGTCACAGTATAGAAAACAACCTTCCAGATTTTTACCATTTAACATCGACCCTTTCCTGTGTACCCATCTCATCTTCTCATTCTCTAAGATAGATTACAATGGACATTTAGCACCCTATGAATGGAATGATATACAATATCCACGTAAGTTCTCTCAACTTTATTTTTATTGCTTCTGTGTATTGAAGATCAAAAAAAACTGTTGTTGTTGTAGAACCGAATAAACACCCACTGGTTTATTTCAAATACAGTTCGTAGGAAATACTACGGCGGAATCCAGTGAGACTCCCTCAGTGAGCTTATCTTACATGTATGGTACTGGAGATAAAGCAAACGATTTACCTAGGTGTGAGATTGCAAACCTATCGGTAGTAATACAGGGAAGGTGGGCCGACGCGAATGTCTGACGTTATACATAAATAAAAAAATATATATATATTTATGAGTCTGATTGAATTAAGTCCGTGTTGCTTTTAATTATTATTGAATCCTTCTAATTTCAGATTTGTATCGACAATTCAACGGTCTAAAGAAGAAGAATCCGGTTCTTAAAACTTTACTAGCTGTTGGTGGTTGGACTCACGGATCTAAACCATTTACGGACATGGTGAAAACAGACGAAGGCAGACAGTCGTTTATAGATCATTCCGTCCAATATCTTAGAACTCATAATTTTGACGGCTTAGACCTAGATTGGGAATACCCGGCAAATAGAGGAAGTCCCACGGAGGACAAGCAACGATTTTCACTGCTAGTTAAAGTAAGTAGAATAACCACGAGTGACCAGAAACATCTTAAAACATCATGTGATGTCCAGGATGTATCTGATATGCCTCACTTACTTGCTACTGGTATCCATTTTAACACCCAGTAGTATGGATAATGGGGGTGTGCAGATATTTTACCATTCGCCAAAACTATTTTCAGCTACCGATTCCACCTCGCATAACCCACAATGCTTCTAATTTCAGGAACTTAGACAAGCTTTTGATCAAGAATCAGAACGTACCGGTAAGGAGAGATTACTGTTGACGGCCGCTGTTGGAGGTGGTGAGAAAATTGTAGAATCAGCCTACGAAGTACCAACGATATCCAAGTAAGTCACCAATTCACAGTAAATACCTCAGTTTTCGTAATATTACTAATTTGTTATATCTGTACTTTTATTGTTTCTCTTTGTTGCAGATATTTGGATTTCATAAATTTGATGAGTTATGATTTAAATGGTGGTTGGAGTAAAATTATTGGTACTAATGCTGGTCTTTATCCGTCAAATAACATTGTTGGTAAACCCAAACCTTCGGACAGTGTGGTAAGTAGTAGAATAATACGCAGGGGGGGGGGGGGGTGCCTTACACACGTGTGGTGTGCAGGAACGAGGGCATGATTATGGCTAGTATAAATCAATTATCATTTGGGGATACCCACCTGACTAAGACATTTTTATCGTACTTCTGATGTATTTCAAACAAAAAACTTTGGTGGTTCTCTGGTTATGGTCTTGTATATTCCCATTCTAAAATCCTGCCCAAACTATGCCATCATTTGAAGAGTTCATATATACATGTATACTCGCCAGTTGACCCAATGACAAACCTTATAATAAATACAGTGCCATGTCAAACCAAAGAAAATGTTACAAAAGATCAAAACTGAATGACTATTTCAGGCCTGACTAACAAGGATGTATGATATAGAGTGAAACTTATTACAAATAAGCATTAATGCGTGTATATTGCAGGATGGTGTAGTACAACTGTGGTTAGATTTAGGAGCGGATCCGTCTAAGTTGGTGATGGGGATTCCGCTATATGGTCGATCATTTACCCTCTGTGATGGCGAGAAAATAAACGTCGGTGATAAAAATTGTGGTGTGGGCAAACCAGCGCCTTATACCAGAGAAAAGGGGTTCATGGCTTATTACGAGGTAAGATATGGTGTTAGCGTAAAACATTTCTTTTTCTGGTACACCAGCTTGCAAAAAAACCTGTTTGTTCCTTTCGAAGATGACACATACATTTCTAGATTAATGAGTCGTCAATGTCTAGATTAATGAGTCGTCAATGTAAGGCTTTGCGCGAGACAATTTTTGTGACGTATGATAATTTTAATGGACTGTGGTTATTGGCGTTTAAATAGACACAGAAAACCCATGACAATTTAACAGTTCCTATTTGCAGCGGTCATGTCTGTTATTCGTTCGGCGCCGTTGATTAGATTGTTCACCTGTGTTTCTGGGAGCTGATCAGAGAGGATTCCACGTAATTACTATTACTAAGAAAACACATAATGACTGTACAATGAGAATAGCCCAATACTTTTTCACATATTACAGCACAGCCAAATATTTTTTCACATATTACAGCGCAATACATACACACAGCTTGCAGTGACCTTTATCCATTGTGATTATATATGAGTATACGTATATATGTCTAAAAACCTGGGACTTTTTGTGTTAACAGGTTAAAGAGAAACTTAAGAATGGGTGGACTAGGAAATGGCTGGATGACCAACAAGTACCCGTAGCCTATAACATCAAAGAGAAACAGTGGGTCGGCTATGATGATGTAGAGAGTGTTATTATTAAGGTATTGTGACGTTTTTGTTTTTGTAAAGACATGGTCACGAATTATAAGTATATGCAAATTTGCAAAATCGGTTATCGTTATTAGGGAAACAATATAATTCTTTAAATAAAAGAGACGACTTTACTCTTACTTAATTAGAAATATTACTTTTTATGTTTTCCATAATAATAAATTCGTGTACGCCTTTTTGAAAAGCATTGTTCATATATCAACCTATAAAAGAGTTTTGTTTGTGTTTTAAGACTGAATATATTAAAAAGAAGCATTTGGCTGGTGCTATGGTTTGGGCTGTTGATTTAGATGATTTCGCCGCTCTACAAGGTGAAGTGTACCCATTATGTCGAGCCATAAGATCGACTCTTGAAGGCAACGTGCGATTTCCTGATTTCAATCCCCCTCCTAAGCCCAAAACGGTGAGCATATAATATATTCTTTGATACCAAAACTATTAACTGTTATTTGGTATATTCGGATAATTACTTAGCAGCTAGTTTCTAAATGTATAAATGTAACCAACGCATATTTATTTTGATTAAAAATTATGACTGTAATAATTTTTCGTGCTTATTTGTACAATTGTTCCCTTCTTCTTTCAGCATAAACCAATGCAGCGTCGAAAACTGCGAAAAAATAAAATAGTTTCCGCGAAAAGTAAACCATACAAACCAAAAGACAACAAAAAAGATAAGGAAATCACCTCCGCGAAAAGTAAACCATACAAACCAAAAGACAACAAAAAAGATAAGGCAATCACCTCGTCAACATTTAAAGAAAATAAAATTGGTGGCGGAATTGTAACTCATCCATCCATTCTGGTCCACACCGTTCATGATATAGATAATGTTCTGGCCACGACCCCTTCTAGAGCAGATATAAGTACAAACGTTCATAATCGTGTATCGTCGACCTCCGGATCAACAACCGCAAAACCGTCAGGGAGCACCGGTACAGGCAAAACCAAAACAACACCATCTTCTTTGAGAACAACCGCAACTAGCAAATATACAACATCCAAGTCAACTACTAAAACGACAACCATTACAACTACTCCATCACAGAGGTTAGCAGTGGCAAAATCAAGGACAACCCAACGAATAACAGCAGCTCCCAAATACACCGTCAGACCAACAAGGCGATATTTATGGCAGACAATGAAAACAGATCCATCAATCAAGATCACGAGAGATGCCGTTACCAAGTACAGACCAGCTAGCACAACACCACCAGCCCAAGGGGCATCAACAAGAACGATCATAGCTAATTCCTCGCCAAAAGATGATGAGACTGAATCAAGTTTAGTGTCATCACCTAGAATGAAAACCACGTTATTGACCTCTTCATCAATCACCACAGACAAAACCACGCAGCCACCAGTTACCACGAATTACCAGGCACCTTCTAATACCACAATAGTCTCTGAAACCCCAAGGTCCACAAAAGGCACGCAAGCACCCGTTCTTACAACAGCAAACAAGAATCCTGGCATCGTGCCAAGCCCTTCAACAAACCAGAAGCGCTTTAAGAATGTTTTCAACTCATACAAAAAGAAACTATTATTCCCATCCCGAGAACCGAAAAAAATGAAATCTGAAATTCTATTTCCATTTATCCATAAACCAAACATCAAATGGACCCCGAAAAAGGAGGAATCTTCAACAACTGTCTCGGCTACCCGACGACCACGAATAACAATTACAGATTCACATACACCACAAATGCACCTGTCCACTAGAAAGAGACCATCATCTAGACATACCACGGTCAGTGCTAAGAACCCATCCACAAAAACTACAACACCAGTAACAATAACAACCACGAAGGCTGCACCGTCAAAATTTAATACAAACATGAAAAAAGAGAGTCGTTCTCCTTACTCTAAGAAGGATTATCAAGCCATGCAGCAACCTACCAAATACAAACTGAATAAAACCGAACAAGCAATAAAGGTTTCTAGCAAATCTGTACTGGAAACCGTGGGACCAGAATTTGACTCTAGAAAGATTATAACGCCACTTGACACAACTAAAGTAACGACTAAATCGAGCACCAAACTTAAGAAGTGGGTGGCACCTAGCGAACATTTAAAATCACCTACAATTAAACCCGATGAAGGCAATATTCATTCTCAGTTAATACCCTCCAACGATTCAACAACTTCTTCAGTTGAAATGAATTCCTCGTCACCAACATTACGAATAATTACACAAACAACTGCCCCAATAACGAATAACTTTGCTGCGGGTATTTTCCAGGACATACAAGCCAAGTTCAAGAAAAACAAGAAGTATTGGACAACGAAACGACAAAAAAGTGAAACGACGACACCCAAATATGATGAAACGATTCCACGTAGAACAACTGGTAGTAGAATGGGCTACATTACCCTAAGGCGCCATAAAACAATGGGAAACAGACCAAAAATCACAAAACGACCTGCCAAAATTACTACAAAATCAACGGTTTCTACGAGTCAGGTAACAGCGGCGACATTGAAATCATCTGGTACTAAAATCAGCAGTACCACGCGACCTTTTTCAAAATCTTGGTCACCATCAACTACGTATTCTAGTAGACCAACGACAACCGTTACCATCCCTATAGAAGTTCTGACAAGGAATCTCAAATCAAGAAGTAAAACTACACCACAAATGAAAACCACGAATACAACCCCTGTTCACCCAAAAATAACTGCCGTAACTCCAGGTTTTCAAGCAGTCAGCTGGACACCTATGGTTACAACCCCAATCGGTACTTCGTCTACTTCGAATATTCCCGGGTTTCACATTAACGTACTTGATCATAAAGTCGGGGTAACGTCTCTAAAAGGAAACGGTTTGAAGGATATGAACTTGGGATTCATTGCTAATGATGTAAAAGAAAAAAGTGGAACTACAAAAGACTACAAGCCGTTTACAAATCCATTAAATAAATTTGCATACACTGAAATAGGACATCCTGTGGAAAAGGATCCTAGATTCGGTTTACTGCAGATACCAAGGTTAAGCAAAAAAGTACTCACGCAATCGCCACCAAAGATTTATCGATTGATGACTGTAAAGGAAAAGGGAACACAGACGCCAATGACAGAGGGTGATATCATCATTAAAAAGGGCAATGAAAAGATTTACCAATACATATTCCACACCACTAAATCACCTATAACCATGCCGTGGGACCTGCCGAAGAGGGGCAGCAACGAAAAGAAGTTACAGAAGCTACGTTTGAAATTAAAAAGCCGATTTTCAAGACCGTCACAATATGAATATCCAAGACCTTCGCAATTTTTCAAACCACCAAAAATACAAAATAAGTGGAAAATAATAAAATCATTAGCATCGACGCAGAACTTCAAACAATCGACGATGATACCTACGAAAACTAGGATACCATTGGAAACAGCTTTATATAAAATAGATGACCAATTTAAATCAAGTAAAATTAATAATATAAAATTAAGAACTGATGTCAATTACGAAGTAGAAGCACCCCAAGTGATAGCCAGACAGAACGCAGATTCACTACTACGAGAAAGAGGTATAACTTGTTCTAAATGCCTTGATATTGGATGCACATATCAGATATCCTATTCAGACTCGAGCAGCGCGATTGAAATGCAAAATTCTTCCGTTTGAATCTTAGAAAAAGACTGCCATTTAAACGATTTATCTATGAACGTGCGAATACCATAACGGCTCTCTTTAGATAACATTTAACATTTTGCAGGTCCTTATATTTAATGACAGTTTTATTTCGAAATATAACTTTGATCAGATTGATCAAACGTGTGAGAAAGGCGTTATAAATGTGTATTTCCAAACTGAGTTAAGAATACAGATACATCTTTGAACATGACACAGTTGATACTATGCTATAAATGGTATTAGAATATTTCAATATGTATGCGTGTATATAAAAAGATTCTCTGTAAATTCTAACTGAGGGACGAAAAACAAATTTTAAATATGTTCTAAACGCCTATTTTTGTTACATTCTGTCTTGTTACATTTTGAATAGACCATCTGAATGTACATCCATTATTTTTGGGATCTCGCTATATCGATATATTTACTATTTTCATGACCCCCTTACATTTTCCTCAAATTTATTAAGAATTGGCATTGCTATTAAATAATTTACCGTGATTTTAAACTATACTAATCATGATATGTTTCTTATTTCAGTAGTAAATCAAGTAATACTTTAGTATTGGTATAAAAATTACGAAGTAGATAATTTTTTTTATTCTGTCCTTGCGATCCCAACGCAGAAATATATCAAAACATAGTACCATATTTGATGTTCGTGACAATGTACAAAAGGGATACAATATAAATATATGTCCTTATCTTCCAAATTCATGTATTTAATAAGATAAATTATTTTGCCGATTAACTCTGTTCCATCTATTTTGAATTTGGGATTCCAGAAAATCGTGTATTATTTTAGAGGAAAAAGCATTATTAAATTTTCTACATCTGATTGAATTATCAATTATTTTATTTCAGAGCTAAGGGTGTTATTAATGATTCTTCGGCTTTCGAAGAAATTAGGGGACTATTAACATGGGTTCGTTCGCTTGTCTGTCAGTAACTCTGAAAATTCATGAAGTGATTAAACTTGGTGTGTAGGGTCATTAAACTAATATGCCCTACATTGATTAAGTGAGACATTGATCTATTTCTCGGGGGAAAGCACAGTGAAATGATGCTTTATACAAAATAAATCTGAAAGTAATTAATGATGGGTATTTAATTATTTAAGAATTCAGTCTATAGTTCTTTTAGAGCTGATTGGATTAATAATTACAAAATCATAACATTATTAATTATTAGGTCCCTGAGCTGAAGGGATTAATTAATTATTGTATTTAACAGAATATTCAGTTATTTCTATTCCAGAGATAAACAAATAATCAGTGTTTATTTCAGAGCTAAGGACCGGGATATAATTCTTAATTATTTATATTTTACAGCTGAGAGGATTATTTACAATTAATATTTCAGTCTTCACATGACTGATATTTTTTTTATATTTACAGTCGAGGGGATTATTTAATATTTATATTTTAGCGATGAGATGCCTAATATTTATTATTTTATATATTTTACAGTTGATTTTACAATATTTATATTCAGCTTTGAGATGACTGATATTTTACAGCTGAAATGATTATTCAATTACATATATATGCCATCTTTGAGATGACTGATATCTGTTAAATGTTATGTTAATGCTGAGAGAATTATTTACTATTTATATTTTTGGATTATTTACTATTTATATTTCTGGATTATTTACTATTTATACTTCTGGGTTATTTATATCATTTATATTGCATCCCTTGAAACGATTCCACAATTTAAAATTTGTTTCCCTCCTCCCTCGAAAAAAGAGAAAAATACAATTATGTAATTAAAACGCGCTTAATGACAAACGTAATCAACGCATTTTATCAGAAATGATTCTTAACAAAACAATGCCAACGAATTACATTTGGTTTATATCACATTGTTTGTATTTCCTTAACTAAATTGTTTGTTCCAGATTTTTACAACAACACTAACCCAGTTTTTATTTAATACAGCAAGAAAGATCTTGTCATGAATATTTATTTTTAAAATTATTTTGGGTTTTTGCTTATTTGAGTAAAAGATGCATAATAGTATAGTGTTTTTTCGGGGGCCTTTGATTTTTGATGAAGTTTTTTTTTAATTCGGAGATTTGTATGGATAAGCATCTTCCATTAAAAAGTGTGAGGACTTTGGTTTCAGTTGCGCTACTGGGTAAAAACTAAAAGGAAAGGCAAAACTTTAATACAATTTTGTTCTAGATATTTATTTTTTTTTTTTAGATTTTTTTTTTATTTTTTGAGTGTGCTTTATTTTTTTCTTTTGATCTTATTTTTATTCTACAATAATTTAAAAGTGTGTGAAAAACTCGTGCATGGAATAAAGGCTGGACGGAATGATCCATCATAATTCATTTTGGTCATGTTAGAAGTTTTTCTGGGAAAATTAATCCTAGGTCTGGAATATGTTTTCTGAGTTTGAAGTAGTTTTCTTGGCTAAGTTGATGTTTAGATTTTAAGAGCACTTGGTATCTTTGTGAATTATTTTAAAAACGACACTTAATTTGCATGTTTAAAGCACGTGCAATACTTACCTGTGTGATACTTATATCTAATTCAAACAATATTAAGGATAGATGGAGGAAGGATGAATTATTTTTTTTAAAAAAAGGCCATAATGTTTATAACAACCATCGCATAATAGAAAAGCAGTGTTATTATTGAGACGACTAGTCGACATTAATTAATTATTAGCGCCAGAATATGAAAAATGGCATAATATCACATAATTCAGTTTCCATTGATTGCCTTCATCTATCGTTAAATGAATAATTGTGAAGTTGTAGAATTACACATTGAAGGGATATTTTACTGAATAAAACCAGATAAATAATAGGCTTATAGCAACAAGAGTCCCAGTGCAATGAAATTCAATTGGTTCTTAAACAATCCAAATGTTTGTTAGGGTAAATACTTCTTCATGGTTGAGATAGGTCTTTTGTTTGTTGTCGAAATTCATACGAAGGAGTCCAAATAGTTCCAGGTGACGTCATTACCGGAATGGAACCTTTTTGAGACTACCACAGTGGTTCAAATTTAAGCAATCATAAAAGACCTTCTACTTCTGAATTTTCAATAAAAATCATGCGTTGCCTATGCGATTTAGAGTATACAAAATTTGCAATATTAAAAATTATTGAAATAGTCGTTTCATTTTCATAAAATGATGATCACATTGTTTTCATGCATAAAATGTCCCTTCGAAAATTCTTAAATTTACAACTTCAGTCAACCAATGCATGATAATTGTGATTGAATTGTGAAAGTCAATAGTGTTCATTTTCAAAACAAAAATAAAAATGTGCTTTAAACGGGCTGGTCATAAGGTGAGTTCCAGTAATGGCAAAAACCAATGAACTCAATGTTTCAATATAGGTATATTTAGAGGGCTTGAGCTGTTTAATAGTACCCTTCCCTCTCCATGCCCTTTTGGGTATTCCATAGATATCTGCTTCGATATTGCCCCTCAATGGAATACTGCTTGTGGTATAGTAATAAAGGTAACAGTTGAAAAAAGTCTCTTGCTCGGTCAAAGTTTTCCTAGTAACTTTTAAAAAAAGATACATTATGTAAGATTTAGATACAACGTTGACCGTTCGTCCTATAATATTTAAAAAATGAATAATGAATACATAGAAAATTCCAGTCAAATTACTTTATTCTGAGCGAAGTTATGAATGTTAGAAGTTTTGACAAGAATTATCCTAAATAATCTCGATGGTAAAGTACAATTGTCTCGGTTGTCCATTTTAAAGTTAACATATTATAGTCTAATCAATTCAATATCTCAACCACCAGATGTCTAGAGAGTAGATTAACCGCTCGTCACGAGAATAAATTCTAATGTCTAAATAGTGATTGATACAACATTCGAAAATCGAAAAAGACCCACATTGCGCTTACATAATGAATCTTTTTTTTATTATTTTGACCAAGTGAATGATAAATACCTAAGGTTCCCCTTTTAACCAAATTGATAAGCTCGTTTATGTAACGCTACAAAGGAAAGGACCTTTTTTATTTTAATGAAACATAAAAGTTTGAATTTGGTAAGTTCTGGTGTGTTAATCTTATTATTTGAATTCATTGACCACAAAGTCATTGTCAATGTCAAACACCGACAGGTTATATTTACAAACAAAAAACAAAAAAAAAAACCATTTCGTACATTTAGTCACTGATACCGATCAGGCATTTTTCGGCCAATATCTAATTTATGATGGCTTGGTCCAGCTATCATGTACTCTGATTGATAACTAAACATTTTATTAAGAGAAAAAACCAAAATGAACGGGAGATAATCTCGCGTCGTGAATTGTACCCATCTAAATGTCGGTGTTGGCTTGTTTATATATTCGTGAACACTGAACAAATTGGAACCTTTTTTTCAGACTACCAAATTTAAGCAACCAGAAAAGACGTTCTACTTCTGAATTTTCAATAAAAATCACGTGTCAATGATTATTTCTATACAATATGGCCCGGTATAGCCATTGCTTTAGAAACAATGATAATATTTTAGGGGTTGAAAAAAACAGCATTTCTTTGTTGGTCAAGTGTTGTGATGCCGCGGCATTAATCAAACACCAGATTTTATAACCAAATCCATACTTCAGTTTTATACAAAGTAATCCTTTCCGTTTCAATTGCATGTTGTACAACAAATTCTCAGTTTGTTTAGTTTTATACCAAATTGACATCCATATCAATTGAAATATGGTAGAAAAAATAGAGAATCAAGTCAAATATTTTAAAATTGTCCTTAACAATAAGATCATTTTTTTATTGAAATTTACGAGAAAAATGTTAAATATTTGGTGTAGAACATGAGAATTTGTTAAAAAAAAATAATTGGAAACATTTATAGTAAATCTATAGTGAGGCTCTGTAAACGTCTACGTTTGGGTCAACGTCTGTGAATACGGAGAAGGAGGGGCTGTGGAATTATAACAAGATCGTGATGGGTTTGCAGCATGTGATTCGGAATGACCAGCGATTGGTAGAAATGGCGGCTGAATACAGGTAGTATTTTGAACTAAGGAGGTTATAGGTCAAACATATAGAACACCTGGAGAGACAAAAGTCCGTTCTCATTTTTATTTTATTTATATAAAATTTGGTTTACGGGGAGTGTGCATTTAAGAGGAAGGTGGCATTTATTACTTACTACTATAAAGTATTAACAAACATTCAAATTAAACGCAACCGTTATCCTCTTACATGAACAAATCTGTAACAAATTTTAAAAATAAAAATTGGTGAAGGCGGACTATGATTTAACTCTCTACTTATCAGGTTGTAAGCTAAATTACTAGGCATGGTTGTGGCTTTGGTTAAGGACCGCTTCTACATTGTAGCAGGAACAGGGTAAGTTTTATAGTGTGCAGTGGCGGTGATGGGTTGATGTCGTTTTTCGATTTTTACTTTTTTTCAATCAGTTTTTGTTTTTGAGCGAGGTTTGTGAGTTTACCTCTGTACGGTTTAGTTTAGATTTTTTGTACCAATATATCGGTTGATAATATATATTCTATATATTTCTTATTTTAATTTTTTTTTGTTTTGTTTTATGAATTATGAAGTGTTTGTTGAAGGTAGGTTCGTGTGTGTTCACTTTTAACTTCCAAATAGGTCTATTCAAAAAAATTTCGCTGGTTTTATGAATAAAAAGTTTGAATTCGTTAACATTTTAGTTTTTTAGGTTAAGTTACAATCCTTTGTTGAATCTCCAATAGGGTCGATGGTGTGCACTTGTCCATTTTATTTATTTATTTATTTATTTCTTTTTCGTTTATTTATTTTTATCACCAAACTGGTTTCGATTGTGGGTGGAGCTTTATAAATCGTTTAGTTTATCTTTCACTCCTTTGATTATTCGCACAATTGATGTTCTGTATTTGTTAAGGAACTAACAAGTTTGTTTTTTTTAACATTTCAGATTTCCAGTGCCCGACTGTATTTGGTATATTTGCCGATGATGACGACTGTCACCGATTCTATCAGTGTGTTTGGTTTGTTTCCTTCCATCACACATGTGGTCATGGTACGGTATGGAATGATAACTTGAAAATATGTGATTGGCCTGGAGTAAACTCCTGTTCAACGTAGACACAAAATGATGGTTATTATTATAATCTATTACGTCATAAACAGCAAACAACAGGTGCTCACAGATGTGATAACAATAAAACTTTGTCCTGGACAAACGTATATAAATATGACGTAATTAAACACAACCCAGTTACTACAGTTATCCCCCTTTCCGCATATACCGGAAATGCACAAGGAGGTATAATTAAGGAAGTCCCGTATAAGTTTCAATCAAAACCAATACTTGATAAAGGATCAAGGGTGACTTGGAGGATAATGAATTTAAACAAAAAACAATGTACGGGAAAACGGTGTATATATAGTTCATCTCGTTTTAGTATTATTATTTATAATGTTTTATACTCTTTTATATTCGCTGTTTATTTGTAAAGATATTGGATTAGTATAGCTTAGTACAAAAGCCAGAAATAGTTTACAAATATCAAGATTTTAAAAAAAGGGAATACACCCCTTTTCATAGTTATTTGTTTATAGCATAATCTTCTTTTTTTTTAATTTCAAAACTGTGAAAAGGGTGTAAAAAGTAGCTGTCATTATGGGTCTTATAGTCGTAATATCGTACTTATTGGGTCTTGTTGTCACCCCTGTGCGTTGGTCCGCTCGTATGTTGTTTTCATAATTCTTGTAAACACTATACACAACAGTGTTTTTGACCAGAGTTTATTGCCTCTGTTATCTAAAGAAACATTGTAATCACTTTACAGGTCAGAGTTCCTAATAATTTCTTTCGAACTTGCTGGAAGCGTTTGGCTAGTCAGGATGACCTCCATTGAACTTCAGTGTCGTTTGATAAATCTTTTACCAAAACCTTGTCCTCACAACCATGTAAACGCTCGATAGGTCAGAATTTTTTTTTACGGTTGTTTCAGTGGTTATAGAGAACCATTAGGGAAGAGCAAAGTAATGGATCAATTTTTGCGGAGTAATTGCCCCTGCCACTGAATATTATAAATAGTCTAAACATCAATTCTTGTGAAATTGGGTGACTGCTCATTCAAAGCTGCTGGTGGGTGTGAATATTATGTAATGTTAAATCTATTTTTTTTTCGACAATTTTGGTCATTCCCACACGATTACACCATTTGACCATGCTAGTTTTTCTTTTGATATGTCGTGACTAAAACTGTTTATACGTTACAGATTTTTTAAATATATTGAAGTATTTTCCCCGAAAATAGACCCAATGATGCCAGACCTACCGATCTGTAAACATCTCTAGCTTTTGTAGTAAACTCTAAAAGCCCAAACACTAGATATATTTTTTCTCAATTGCATTTTACTCATTTTTTTAATTTTTTTAAAAAAAAATCATCACTTTCTGAGTTGAGGAAACAAATGTTTCAGAATAAGTTTTCTCAAAATACACTCGCGATATTAGGATGTATGAAATTGATATTTACACCAAATTAATGCTCAGAAAGAGCAGTTATATATTATTGTATTCATACAGATTCACCTTCTGAAGTACATGTAGTTATATATAAATAACAATTAATGGTCAATGTAAACAATTATGTACGTAATTTCAAACATTACTATTTTTCAACTTAGTTTATTAAATTTTAAAGCAATAGAATAATTTGTCCAAAATTGAATTCGTACATGTAATTTTGGTTTTGCACCAACCGATGTATTTGATCATGTTTGTATATATTGTATATTGAAACATTTTATATTCAACCATGTATTATCCCTACAATCTGTTAATAAACGGGAATTAAAATTTATTAACCTGTTTTGTATGATGGAATTTTTACATTATGACAGATTCCCTTGAACCCGGAATGTATGATGATGATAAACATGTTTATCGATGTTTCACGTGCGCGCTGTCTCATAAGGTCTGTCTAGGTTTCGATTCCCCGGTTTACGTGACACGGAGTAGGGTGACGTATCCAACTTCGTGGGTTTTCTCCGGGTGCTCCCCACTGCTGAGGACCTTGAAAAATTACTGACAATGCAAATGCTCGTTAATCGTAATACACAATGGTCAAATTGTCCCTTATGCACGTTGGTACGCTTTTTCACGTCAGTCAACTGTAGAGCACCCCACCCTCCCTATTAGTACCTATTCTGTGCTTTCAAATATTTTGATATTATGAGGTCCACAAACAGTTGTAAGTCCAGACTTTCGTTGAAAGGGCCACGTAATGTCAAATCGTTTGGGTCCGATGAACGGTAATGGTGCAACAATGCTTTGGTGGGCGGGATGACACATCCAGTATAATTGTAACGAAATACGGATACAACATGAATCGACATAATTTCTACACCTCTGGGATTGACCAGGACCTTTGATCTTTGTCCAGGTCCGAGGATCGCGCCCCGTTTCGTCTTTAACAGATATTTGAGTCCTATAGATTTGGCCATAGATTTCCAGGGAAACATTAAATTTGTGTCGGGAAAATAAGTAGGTATGAAGGCATTCAGGAACATAAAAGATCGGCAATTTGTCGAAATATTTCCTTGCCGAACGATGACGTCAGATAATGGGTTTGGAAAGATTTTCGTCAAAATAGGAACAACAAGTTCATCTAAATCCGCAAATAAAATCCAACTTGATGAATTCAGATACCTATATAAACAGTCATGAACACATGCTAACTGTCCATAGTAATGAATGTCGTGCGCATCCACCGGAAGTTGCCATTTATACACGTTGACTACCCCATTGTCTTCATATTTACTAAGCAATCTTTCAACATCAGTGGTGATTGTCTGTATATAAAAAACGAAATGTTTATCTTCAATGGCTAATGATGTCTCTATGTTCTCCAGTATTTTCTGCTTGTCGCCAAAGTTAGGGTGTAATGCCGGGTAACATTTTGTTATGTTATAAATCCTTACGCCCGGATATACCACTTTCATTTTATTAGTCAGCGTAAATGTGACGTCCCGTGTTATTGTAATGTGTTCTGGTTTCTGTCCAGCCTTGAGCGGACAGCGAACTAATGTCGATGTATACCTTAAATAATAAATACATATAGGAACAGTTATAATCAAAACCCCGAATCAAAACGAGTCATACCTGGTAACTTTCGGATCTCAGTTAATAATTATTCGGGAAATGGGAAGTGGATGAGATTTATACGTTCATGCGCCAGGGATCAACTACCCTGTGTTGAGAAATCGTACCAGTCCTGTCGTGTAAATCGAGGTCAGTAGAGTGGGTTGATGCATGTCATACAACTAGTATATATTGACGACACATGGGTGTTAGACCAGTATAGATACTTTTAGGCTTGGGGGCATACACAAGATTAATTATTATTCATTATAAAGTAGGGGTGCGAGCATGAACTTAAATGCTTCAGCTGTACAATATTACTGTACATTAGGAAATACAACACCAAACATGTGACTCTAGGGTGGCCTTGATCCGGATATGGCCACCTTTATTTTACATTTAACATATTTTCTGTTATAGAATTGTCATTTGTCACCTTGTTGCTCATGCTTATACAGTATATTCATACTAAGTGCAATCCGCCTTCCTTACCTAAGTCGGAGCAAGAGAGTAGGACATTAAACCCCATTTCACTTTATTTAAGTGCATCGTAGGAGTTGGGATTTCAAACCTGACCGGAAAAAATAAATAAAAGATACAGAATATGCCAAACGCAACCTGATACCAGATTGTCAACTCTTTCTCGCCAGAAAAAATCAAACCACATACCTATATCCATAGTGACTTTCAGAAATAACGTATACGCTAGACATCACCTTTTCAGAAATTGTATTATTGTACCACAGAAGACATAGGAGATGCTGTTTTAAATGCTTGCGTTGTATTAAAGCAATAACTCGTATAACAGGATCTCCAATATCATCATAAAAAGAGGAATAAACATAATCCTTTTGTTCATCGATCTCCTGAAATTGATCCATTTCGGTTCCTTGCCCCTGATGAATGGTTCTTTCCTCCTGTTCCCTTTTCTCGTCAGTAATACCAGATATCTTTTGGGGATGTTGTGGGTTTACTATTGTCCCATTATTAGGAAGCGAAAGTTTAATATTTTCTATGAAATTAGTTCTTTTCTTCTGTTTGAGAATGTGATTATCCATCCATGGTATATTAATAAGACTTGTGGTTGCTGCAGGTATGGCTGCTCGTATTGATTCTGAACCACTAACAATTATTTTATATTTTAAATAAGTGTTCAAATTTCCACTACTCTTATTATGTCTTGTCCGTTCATCAAAATACATCATTTTGTTTAAACGACCACCGTGTTCATTAGAGATGACAAATATATGGAAATAAATGTTTATTAAGATGAAACAGAAAATAACAATACTATATTTCCAAAATGACATCGCACGTCTCATGTTGAATTCACTTCAAATAAAATGTTGGTTACTTTGTGATAACCTTAATTTACAGACATCAATCCAATTGGATTGCCTTGTTATTCACAATTTTCGAAAATATTATTTCCTACATCGTGATTCAATTTGACCTACACAAACTTGAACATCAGAGCAAATAAGGACACAGTCCAATTTATACAAATTTTGTTGTTTTTGACACGGTATCTTCGCAAGCCTAGTGATATCCAATTCAATATGTTAATAGATATTAGTGTTTCTCTGATGAGATCTACCCTTTATTTCGATTAGATATTCTGGGTTTTTGTTAGATTTCCGACATTGTCTACTACAATGGTAATGGGTTTTCGTCGTAACGGGTTTATGCGTGGGATTTTCGTCAATGTCTCAAATTATCGAAGATGTTTATAGTAAACTAGTATATCTTGTATAAGAACAATACTGTAAACAAACTGTAACTACAAGGTGACAGGTGTCAAAATTCAATAATCATATATGCATATAAACACATGCGATTCGATATTAATAACATTAAAATGTAGTAAATCGCAACACGTGCTACATATGTACATTCATATTAGTTAATACAATTCAGGTTCCAATATTTTTCGCCATCGTTCCACGTTAATTCCCTGTTACAAATGGTTATAATGACCCTTTGAATTAGCACAAATGAGCATTTTTGGAGTTAAGATAGATACCCTAGCATATTGTTGAGATTTTCACTGAACGCCCATGGGATCGAAATTATAACCAATATATACAGATAGCCAACGTTAAACATTTGGACAGGCATAGACCTTTTTCAAAATGGTTAATTTGTTTAGAATTTCCTAAAACTTGTACAATTTTATGCCTACTCATGGAAATGAGGCTAATTATTATAGTTTTGCGAGATTTAGGTGGACGGCTGTTGCATAATAAACTAAACACACATATAGAATTTCGACGTAGAAATAGATTTATAGGCATCCTGTAGGATTCTTTTTAATCAGGTAAAGATCCCTAGGGTGTTGAAATATTTAACTAAGGAGGAGTATGATTTTTTATTGATCACAAATTATCATTTTTAAACAAGTAAACACCAAATGGAAATCAAAGTACGTTTGAATAGAAATGTAATTGTCGTACTGGGTGTGATTCAAATGTGTTTCCAACAAAATGCTTTAAAATGTGATATGGCTGGTTGAACTTAAAGAATTTCACAGGGTCGTTAAAGGGAAAATAATCTTGGTGTATTTCTAATCTATGGAGGATTTGTCTCCCTTTATTTGATCTATTCCGAGAGCCAATAACTGCAGTTTAATCGAATGTAGGAAAAAAAAGTAACAGGAAAAATAGTAACTGCAAAAAGTAGCAGGTAAAAAGGAACAGTTTTCCTGTAGTGAAACAATTAGATGGTGAGAATGACTTTGAATGTCAAAATTGATGATCTTGCTTTTCTGTCAGTTGATGATGTCAGAGAGGGTATGAAAAACCTGAAGGATACTGTCCCTGAAGATGCTAAGGAACTGCTGGCCTACTTTGAGAACCGCGTGACTGGAACATACATACAACGTGTCCGAATGCAGCTCCTGATTCCCTAATCCCAGCCCAACAACGTGGAATGTGCATCATTCAGCACTACAAGGGAATAACGGACCAACAAAACCTGTGATGTATGGAACAATAAGTTATGCAACTTGGTCAGGCATCACCATCCTTCTGTGTGGAAGACCATACAGTCGTTCGAGAATGATATGAACCATTTCCATATCTGATAATAAATGTGCCATTCTCTTTTGAATTATATTAAATGTTTATGGTCCGATTAGCTCTTCCATCAAATATGCCCAAGAACAAAAAACAACAAATTGGATTATTTTTACATGAATTTATATAGAATAAACAAGGAGCCAGTATAAAGAAACGGTGTCTATACAACAACCAGTATAAAGAAACGGTGTTTATACAAAGCAACAAGATAAACAAGTGATTAATATACATAATTATTACAAGTTTCGTATAAAAATAACTATACAAAGGTAAAAAACGAGTTGTGATACTGTATATACTTTTCTTATATACAAGGTTATTAATATATTATCATATTTACAGATGCATAAATATCATAATGCAAGCAACAATATATAATGTGTGCCTGGTTAAAGTTGTCTACCAAGTACGTTGATGCACAAAATTAAGTTTTAAATGCTAACAACGTAATGTCTGGTAAATCTAATCTACATTGTACGTAAGAAGTAACAACTTGTTTTGTTTTCCGTACATGATCATAAACGGCAGGTTGTCCACATCTACTATGTACTGGGAGTACACGACGCTATCAACCACGTTTACGAACAATAAGGAAGATAACACAAATATCGAATAAACACATTGGGGACAATACGGCAAAATATGAAACTCTCAATTTCAAAGAACAGAAACCATCAATTAAATTTCACAAATATTACTAATCTTATTTTAATTTGAAATTGGATTAATCATAGTTTTCTACCTATACACTTTAATTGAAGAAGAAATGCAACATGTGTAGCGGTAAAACGAATCCCAAAGATCAATACCTGTATAAACCGAAACACAAATTCTAGACAAAACACACATAAAAATCATTAATAAGTATAGACCTAATGTCAAATTTAGCTCTAAGCAAGGCGGGGTGTGATAACTAGAACCCCTCGTGCCACTTCTCGTTTTTGTGTGTCAGAATTGAGGAGCTGAGTAACAATTTCTTTTGTTCTTCTAACACGGAGTTATAATCCTAACAGAAACGTCCACACCTTATAGTGACCTAAATCCATCATATTAACGCGAATGGGTCAGCAGTCTGCGTAATTCCTTACAGATAGTAGTAAAATAAAGCTACGAGAGTAACGACAGAAACCCGAAACCTGACGGACACATGAAATCTTAACACAAACGAATGGAAATATAAATTCGAACTTCTATTAGGGAAGAAAACCGCACGGAATTGAAATTCGAAATTTTAACATAAAACATGAATTTCCAAATGAAATCCGAACCGAAGCGCGAACCGTAACAGAACCATTTAAACTTAACACAAACACGAATGTATACCATAAATTTGATTTGATAATAGTATCATGAATTCTAATGGAAAATACATATCGAACTTTTAATAGGAAGGAAACCAGAACGGAATCGGAATATGAAGTTTTGAGATAAAAGATCAAAACCTGTATTTCCGACAAAAATCCTATACGAAACGCGAATCCTAACAGATGCAAGAAATTTTAACAAAAAAAACTAAATTCATAAAATAAACTTGAATTCATTTGTAACAAGATTCCCAACAGAAAGATCAATTCGAACTTAAAAGATGAAAGAAAACTCCACGGATTTAAAACGCGAAATTTTAACATAAAACAATAAATGCGAATTTCCGAAAGAAATCCGAACCGAAAGGTAAATCATATAATCCTAATACAAACGTGAATTCCTAACATAAACTTTAGTTCCTAATATAAAACTTGAATTCCTAATCTAAACTTGAATTCCTAATATAAACTTGAATTCCTAATATAAACTTGAATTCCTAATATAAACTTGCATACTTAATACTTTAATTCCTAATATAAAATCGAATTCCTAATATTTACACAAATCCTAATAGTAACACAAATCCTTATGGAAACATAAATTCGAACTTCTACTAGGAAAGAAAATCCAACGGAATTGAAACATAATAATAACGAACACATTACATAAAAGCATTGTCTGAATAAAATGGAAAATTAACAAATGATTTCAAATGAGATAAAGCGGAACGATAACTAGATGTACTATGTACATAATGATAATATATTCTCTATCTAAATGGTGCATTCGTGTGCTTATAAAACGTGAAAAAACATAAAACTACAGAAGCCACGTGCACTTTTAAAGAGACAAGCTATCACTAAAATGATGATTGGGACACTGAACAAAAATTAACGAAACTTTCAAATTGTTACTATTCCTAGATATTATATTAAGACCCGTGTTGAATGATTCACAAGAAAGGAATAAAAAATATTATCCCAACAATAAGACGAACACAGGACGAAATAATAAAACAAAAACAACAGCTTGGGTCCTAAAAAAATCATAAGTCTGTTTGCTTGCAGCTTTTTAAAAAATGAATATAATACTCCCAATATTTCGAATTTTAAATATACACTTAAAAGTTAACAGTGGTGTCTACGTGAAATCGATATATCAAATTTGACCTTACGAAAAATGATGAGGGGTATTGCAGCACAAACTAATGGCATATTATGAGACTTATGATTTTTCGAGGAGCCTTGCCCATATCTAAAACAAACGATGAAACACGTTGGGCCGGATATTTTCACGGTCATATGTAATGGTTTGAATTACAATGTTAATTTGTTAGTTGGATGAAAATTGTTCAGTAATGTATGCGATCAATGTTGCTATGTGAAAGTACCGCACTGTTATTTTGCTGTGCTAAAGTGTCGCATTGGAACTTGGCTACGCCAAAGTAACAAAATTGGACCAAGACTGCCACACTTCTTTTTTGTCTGGTAATAAAAATATATTCAATAGTCAAGTGATTAGCTGTGTGTGTTGCTGCTGGTGACGCAGTGAAAAACGGTTATGAATACATAGATTAATTATAAATATATTCCTATTTACATAATATATAATTATATGTCACTTTATCACCGGAGGGACACGTGAAACTTACACTCCACCTTCCTACACTCACGTGCCCGTCTCGAATCTCGAACTTCTATATGAGTTGTCGTTCTTGACAGACTTATGAAATAGTCTTTTGTCTATTATATACACATTTATATATCATCATGATTTTTTTATATTTGACCCTCCTTCAAATAATAAGTCTGTTACTTTGGTATTTCAATCGCGAATAATAACATATCAAGGGAGGTAAGTCGATTATAGTGAAGTCTTTTCTTCGAATAAACAATTCAATGTTAATGTCCGATACATACTGAAGCCGTGTTCAAGCTTTACTTGCTCTCATGACAAATAACATTTCGGTTCCAGTCACAAACACTTTCTTCACTACTCCATATGGTCCCCGTGGGACAGTGAAATCGGTATGGCACACCCCAACTGCAGATGAAGAATGCTTTACAATTGTGGGCGTCACCATAGTAACCAAATAAACCGGGACATGAATATCCTGAAAGTAAAAACAAATATAGGACATATAGTTTTTAAAAACTGAACACTAAACATTACAAGCACTTCTTTAATTGGCGTTTATCAAGATTGATAAAGACGAGAGTATCCTCGTCGAAACGTCACTTGGTGTCAAACTCGGTAATTGTGTATCCATAAATTTGTACCCTTTGTTAGGCTATTACCACAACTGTTCTGACCAAAATATGATCAATTTCAAATACAATTGTCAACACCGATTCAAAATAATTTCATTATGAGGAACTATTCTTTCTGTAAAACATCCAGGTGTTATGATGGGAGCTATGTTGGCCATTAACATGATTAATACATTGTTTGGATTGTAGATGACAAACACCAGTAATCTACGGGGGGTGGGGTCTAATAAAATGATACCCACCTGCAGGAGATGTAACGTGTTTTTGTGTTGATTCAGACCAGATAGTTTTCTGATTAACCAGCTGAGCTACTTCGGAGTTCTCTGCTTTAGGAGTGAAAGGACTTCGGTTGATGTGCTTGAAATCGAATCCGAGGTAGGATAGACCAGCGTGGCGAGCGTTTTTCTTATAACTGTCATCTAAGTTTACAGGAGCGAAGCCAGAATGTTTGAATGGTTTGGTAACCTGTTTATTATCATAGTTTCTTTCAATATCTTGATCTTCATTGTTGTAATAATCTCCAGCAGCGAAATCGGTCTTTTGTTGGTAGTTATGGCGGTGTCCTTCGTGTTCACGTTCTTTTTCATGGACTGCTGAATATTGAGGGGCACTAGAATCAACGTACTCAAATCTTGCAGGGTCGGTAACTCTTGCCCGGGTATCAATTGTGCTGAATCTGGCAGGTTTAGTATTGATCTTTGCAGCAAAAGTCGTAGAAGTATTTTTAGCTACTTTCTTTGCTGTGGTCTTGGTGATCTGGGCCGTAGTATCATTCTTATCCTCTGTCTTGATTTTGATACCATGGGTTGTTTGGTAGGCAGTTATTTCAGGTGGGCTGGTATTGTTGGCTTCCGCATCTAAGTTTTCGGTCATGTTAGAGATGTAGTCAATCAAATTCTGGTAATCTCCTGTTTCGTGTAATGCCATGTCTATAGACATATTAGCCTGCTT
The DNA here is from genome assembly GCA_948474765.1 of Patella depressa. Classification (NCBI taxonomy): domain Eukaryota; kingdom Metazoa; phylum Mollusca; class Gastropoda; family Patellidae; genus Patella; species Patella depressa. The sequence goes on from OX419719.1 coordinate 57,829,363, forward strand.
TAAGATTTCATCATATGAAAGTGTCTCGTTGATGATGCTCATGAATTCATTGTATAAAGTGTCATTGCTAATAAGGTAGTCTAATGGGAGGGTACTATTCAAGATGAAAGCGAGGTCGTTAGAGTAGTTTTCTTCGAGGGTTGTGTTTCCAAAGATATATTGAGCAAGAGTTGTGTTTGAAGGAAGGGTAAAACTCAAATCGTCATCAGTTGATGGTGTAGGCAGGATTGTTTCATCTGAATAATCGGAATTTGGTAATTTATCAACAGATGTCAAAGAATTGGTTTCGTTAATTAATGGTGTGTGATCTGTCGTTGGAAGGCTGTGTACTAGAACGTGTTTGGTATCATTTGGGGTATTGGTTGGCTCAAAACTGGCTTCTTTTGTCAATTGGTTTAACGCTAGAATGGGTATCTCTGTATCCGGAGAAGCCTTCTTCAAATCAAGATCTTTCTCATCCTGATATTTAAAAATATTCTTTAACATGTTGTCAAATGTTGATTCAAACATATCCATTTTAGTGTAGGCTTCATCCTCTAGTTTGCTCGTGGTATATTTTTCAGTTGTAAAGGTTTCCATGGTAATTTCGCCATCACCGGATTCGAATGAGCCATCGTGGAGCATCATGTCACTTGATAGTGTGGGGATGGTTGTGTCTTTCTTGACAGATTTGTCGGTGGCAGGAGTGGTCATTGGAGTTGAAATGGTCGTAAGGGCTGAAGGTTTGAATGTGGTATGCGGAGGACGAGGGGTTATTGGTACATGATGGTTCTTTGAGGGCAAGTTCTTGCCAGCAGGAGCTCGTACAGAAACATCGACAGTAATATCGGATGAGTCAAGATTCGTTTTGTTGATTTGCTGTTTTCGGGATTTAAGAGCAGCTGCTTGATCTAAAGAAAGTCCCATACCGCCTTCGGCACGAGAAATAGTTACTTCTTGACTGGCTTGTTTAGCATCACGTCCAAGGAATATACTCTTTACTTTGCCGCTCATTCTTGGTTTGATTACTTTTGGTTTCTTTGTGTTATCAAGAAAAGCAACTGGAGCATCACCTAATTTATAAAAGAAAAAGATGGCACTTGTTGAAAAATGGGTTTCAAAGAAATCTAATCAATGCTTATTAAGATTGAAAAAGAAGTTATTATTTAATATCATTTATGCATTAAATATGCATTAATATATGATTTGAATCAATGTTTCCAACAATCAATATAAACCAATTACGAGACAATTTATGAACAATCCTCAAAAAGACAAAATAAAGTTTAAATAACAGACCTCAGAACAACTGATTTATTATGGTAACTAAATATGGTAGCAAGAAAAATAAACAATAATCCAATTCCTGATTACAAAGGTGCGAAATTAATGAACACAATTCCATGTATAAGAACTGTATCATGCTACAGGACGATAGCTGGTTATTAAATTTTGACAGCCAAAAATAATTGTATCAATTATATTATCACAACGCTTTTTGCCAAACCAATCGGCCAGATATATAAATAATCAAGCTATGTTGAGATGTTAAGAAGTTAGATAAACATGAGTTAAAACATAAAAAAAAACTGACCGAACCAAGATTATTCTGAAAAGCAAGATTTGTTATGACGTAACGCAGATTCGCAGCAAATATTAATTAAATACGTACATGTAAAATACGTCATTATATATACATATCAGAACTGTCTAAACGATTAACATGACAGAAAGCAACAGGTTTTAGAAAATCTGGCCAAAACGGAAAAAATACAAGCACATCGAAATCTTACTCACCAACCATCAATAATAGAGTTAAAAATCAAAACAATTCAAAGATAAAAAGTTAGAAAGAAAGAAACAAGCCACAACAACAAAGGAACAATATCAAAAATACCTTTGATCATCTCATATGCAAATTAGCCCCAACACATCACGTGACTAGTAGAGGTTCACATCTATTCAAATTAAAATTTAATAATATGTCTTCTTTGGCTTACCTTCTAAATCCATCTGAACTTTTGGATACTGATAATGGCTATGAGCTTGATATGTGATAAATTACAAAATCAAATTTTATATTCCTTTTGTTTGATCAATTACTTGATATTTCATTCAACCAGTTCATCCGCCCTCTTATTTGTTATTTACAGAAAGATTTCATTATTTGCGCCCAAACACTTGACATAATCTATCTTGAATGAGTCATCATCGTATTATTTTACAAAACCAAAGCCAAGTAAATATTTAGTAAACGTTTAGAGTAATCCTGTCTTGCTAAACAAAAAAAAAAACCTCCTGTCTTTATATTTGGGATTCGACATTTAAATTCGTTTTCAAATAAACTTTACAAGTGTAGAACTTCAGATCAACTTAAAGGAATTAAAGCAAATGACTCTTTATTTTTGGCTTATCTCTTATATATTTTAAGGCAAAGCGACAAAACAATGTTCGGGAAAAAATGTCATCTTAAGAATGCATTGATACAGATACAAGCCGGATCTTAAAAGTCGTAAATATGAACTATTTGATTGTAAAGACTCGTTATTTTGTAATTATGCACATCCGCGCATGACATAAGAACTTCCAAGAATACACAGATAAGAGAATTATTATTGCTATGTCAAAGTAAAGTTAATGAGAATTTAAATACTTATAAATGCCCGAGTTGAATAATATTTTAACCAAAATTTATTTACATAAAAGTACTTTTGATATGATTTTATACTCTAGATTTAACCTTTACGAACTAACACGAAGTCGCGCGTTATTTGGGAGACCTTATTCTTTGTACTTTTGGATATCACATCGGATTAAAAACTTTTCCCTGGGATGTTCAAAGACATCCATTGTAATTTTCAAATGTTCATGTTATTGACTTTCTTTCCGGTTTTTTTCCCAACACAGCGCTATAGGAAGTAACATGTTAATGTTTGATAAACTTTAGATCAAGTGCAACATTAGGAGCGATGACTCATTGAGTTACCTGTTTAAACCATATTTGTTTCCTTCGTGTAGTGTTAATCTTTTTAAATATTTGAAATCGTCCCAATACTTGTCCCTACTTGATATAAATACAGTTATAATCCTAAATTTACGAATTAACCAGACTAATATTAGTCATTTGTTTTCAATATTTGTATTAATCGCATGGTTCTCGCGGAAGAAGCAATCAAATATTTTAATGCAACATGAAGAGAAATCGACAATTGAAAAATGAACACGTACCATAAACAACCTACTGCTTTAATATTTGTACCTTTTTGGTTTACTTTTAATGACAACTTAAGGAGAGTCTTAATTTTCTTTGCGAGACAAAAACTTGCCAAGGTCTTAAAATTTAAAAAAAAAAGATTCATCGACTAGTAAGTCAATTAATTAAAAGTCTGTAATTGTTGTTAATTGGATCTTGAAGAATATTATTCCATGTCATTAGTTATTTAGTGTAACTGCATCTATATTAACCACCGATGGTTCGCGGTTTAAGACATTGGCGATGAAATTGGATATAAAATTGTTGTTTCTGTAATCGCTTTAAATTAAAGTTCGCATTACAACATAATATATGGTTACAGAAAAGTAGCATAAGATACTTTTAAAGATCTGATTGTTGAACAAACTATAATATTAGCGAAAGCTTAGACGTTATAAGAGTATGGTCTTATATGGCCTTAATTAAGTTAAGAACTGACATGTTATCTGGATAGACTTTCCGCTAATAATAACAAATTACTTGAGGGGTATTCCTCAAATTTTCAGTCTACTGTGGATATTTCTTATATTTCCCCCAGTCGTTCAATCATTTACATACTTTAGGCAGCTTGGCTCCCGACAACTTACCGTAACTTTGCTAAATAAAATAGACCAAAATCAACAAACTGACCAACTTATTGGTAGGTTACCTTAATCTCACCAAAATAACAACAACATTACCTTATAATCAACACGGTAGTATCGCCTTATGAGCAATTAACAAGAAATTATTTCACGGTATTACGATCGTTCAAACAAAACTCTAAACCAAAAGAGCCCGTATTTGTATTTATTGGCGCCATATATAATTTTCTATTGGTTAATCATTACTGTTTTGATTTCGTTATTCTAAAATATACCGGATTCGAAAAAAATGAATCTATGCCATTTTTGACACTACGCACTCATAAAAATAGCAACTAGTATATTTGGGCAACGTTTCAAAGAGTATTCGCATTACGTTAGCATTAACAAGTTGATGGCTAAACTAATCTCTTTGGTCAACGTTTACCAAAATTTTAGTTTGATAACGGTCAGAGAATACTCTCCGAAACGTCGCCCAAATATATCAATAGCCGCTTTCCATAAGTGTGGGTCATAATTCATTGTCTTGATTCCATTGCTCGATAAAATACGGGACTTTCCGAAAATTGAATCTATACTTTCTTTTGACTCCATGAAATAATTTCTTTACACGCAGAAAAATGCTTTTTCACACCAGTTGTTTAAAATAGATATATAGATAAATGCACACACAAAAACTAGAAGAAAATTGTAAAAAAAAAAAAATCTACCCAAACGACCGACCAAATTACAACAACAAATAGTTAAAAAACACAATCATCTGAAAAAATACAATCATATATACATTCGAATCAAAAATATCCAACTTTTACCAATCTTTCAACAATAACATAATATGCCAAGTCGTTAAAAAAATTGTTTAATATAAGTTAATAGTGAAAATGCATTATGTAAAAAAAAAAAAGAAATGCAGAAGCTGCGACGTGGAGCTGAGAGCAATATAGAACAGATTCATATCCGGAGCCAATGCCGAGTTTCATGCTATAATGAAAAATAAAAAAAAAATATGAAAATATAAGAGAAATTAGTTTCTGACAATACTGCTTCATTTTCAGGTCATTTCTTATGTTCCATTTTCTTACTCACTTTTGATTTTTTTTTCATAATAGGGGTATTCAGATTCTTTCACAATAAAAACGAGATTAACCAGTCACATATTTTTAGTTAAAACGACTATGCGCATCAGAGGAAGTATTTTGAGGTGTGATTGTGCCTTCTCCTTCTGGAATTACGGATAAAATATATTACAATGGCACAATCTTATTAAATTATTCCTTCGTTATTATGATTTGAGTATATGCGACTTAATACATATCCAGACCTGCCAGAAAATGAAACAGTATCATCGTATATGTAAATACCGAAACATGCATTTTGCGGTAACTTCAAGACGAATGACTTCTGATTCGAAATACTGGTACGCTAAATTATTTGAACTTAAATACGTTTTCTCAACACAATCTTGTTGTCAAAGCTGTGTGTCAAAGGAATTTCGCCTCACTTAATTGTTTTCTTGGTTAAGCGTTAGTAATTAATTATCGACCATAAGTCTTGAAGTTACACATTACAGAAAAATCACAGATATTATATATTACTATTAGTATTGCTGTGTGAATATATTAAATAGCACTTCTAAATTGGTTTTTAGATTTAAATCAACTAGTTCATAACGAATTATTTCTAGAGAAACAATAAAACGAACAGAAAATTAGTTTTATCAAGCAAATCATGAAATAGCGCTTGGAACGAATTCCATCTATGGTTGTGTTTGTACAGAAAGAAGTATCAAGTTTGGTGGACTATAGTAGGTTGAAAAAGCAACGTAATTTACAACATCTAAAAACCGAGAGAAATAATGTTTTAAAAGTTTTTCTTAACCAATCATGCTTTATACAAAAGTCGGAAAGATAGACCAGATCTTATATATACCGACCATGCAGTCATGCGTAAAACAGACCACGAAAAAGAAACAAAAACAGCCGCGCCGACTGGTCTTGAGAAGCGAGTTCAGCTACCAGCAATCTCCAGAAGGAAAAGATCGGAAATAGTACCGGGGCGGGTCACGTCGACTGTTTCCGGCAAATTGGTCGGAATAAAGGTCATAGCTTGCGACTTAGCGACCTCAGCCAAGATGGCGTCTACTGTCTGCATTTGTGGGTTCTTCTTCTGGGCGGATATGGCGTCACAAATGGAAGGTAGGTCGATCTCGGATAAAAGTTGGAGTAATGTGTCGATAGCTTCAGCCTTATCTGCAAAGATGATATATCAAAGTAAATATATAGCAATAATCATTATCTCGCATTATTTATGTAATTACAGTGTAGATCGAATTATATTGATATCAACATTTAAAGACACATTAAACTGTGCTTCTGTGAAATTTTACACCTACGCAGGCGGCTTTCCTTTTGTTGGTTACGTAACCGATGCATCATAATCACATCTACATCATATTGCATGTATTTTTAGATCATCCCTGAGCTTTTCAGATTGCAACCCTAGCTCTATTGACACAAGATCACAAATAAAACTAAAAAATACAACGCAAGTAGGTAGGTATAAGGTATAGCGGCATGGAATGGTCGCCACAAATTCGAACTTGTTTAGATCCCGAAAAAATAAAATTTCTATTATTTCGATTTGCCGAATTCGTCATTTAAGCTTCGTGCATTTACTTCTAGACATAATCAAACGAGTTTAATGTTTTTAGAAGATAGTTAAATATATTGCTACCTTGGAGATTAGGAGATATTTTATCACCTATTAAAGCTGATAAATTGGTGTCTGCGTGTAGAGGTTTACACGTCACCATACAGATAATGGCTAGCCAGGTAACCATTAATAGTTGTGACGACATCTTTTCTGACATCTGAAATTTAAAACAAAAACAATTCATAAACTTCTGTTTGCAAATGTCTGATCAAACTGAAACGAATAGATTCTCTACCAACGACGCATGTTCAATAGGTAATTAATCCATATGCATCATTACCTACATGAAGCAATAAAATGGCGTCAAGTGTAGTGTTGATATGTAATATCCAATTGGAGCATAAATCGCCATGCTGCGACCTATGTCGAAATAACACGATCATTTACGGGAAATCCCCTAGAATTGAAAATCGCAACACTTCAGGGTTGTGGAATATGTGATATGCTTTTATGTTCATCATGTTTATTTTACATACCGATAGTTCATTGGCCAATCATGCTATTTTATTTAGGTTTCGTCTAATAGTTTGGATGCGGGTGTGGCGCCAGGCAGGGTAAACTTACTCTTCTAGACTTTGCTGATTACACTATTTTGCTTCGACCGTTTTTTTAGGACTTCGAATTTTGACTAATGGTTTGGATTGTTCGTACTTGGCTTTATTTATTTATTTTTATTTGCAACTGAAAACACTTCATATTAACAATGATTATCTCTGATAATGAAGAAATTTATTTTTCGTTTGGCATCGCTGATATCTAAACCATTTCTTTTGTACTTGTTTTGTATTCTTGTATTTATAACATGTCTCTATCAAAGTTTAAAAGAATTCTTTATATGAGGCTCTGGTGTTAAAAACAACACAACTTCGTTTGTATATTTAGATAACAATCGCATGTTTTTAACTGTAAACTGAGGGCAAGGAACAAACTTTACTTTTAGCTCATCAAACTCCTCAGATTATATGTATTTGTACATAGTCGTAAATGCCACAAAACATATTTGCCTTTCCTCTCAAATTTATTATGCATATAGATGTAGAAAGGAACTCAAATATTAGCGCTTTCTTTTACAAGCTGTCTTTGTCCTGTGTTTTCCTAAAAGAAACTTTTAACGGGAAAATTCAGAGCGCGTTGATGTGTTACACGAACCTCTGTACCATTGAATTTTCATTCTGGGCAATTTTATTGTTGAAATTCTTTGACGTCAATATTGGCAAACCATCGCCGTTTAAGAGACGACCACTGTCAAGATTTGTTGCATTATTTCTGTTACGCCTTTTTTGTAATTCATTTTTTTGTGAAGCCTGTGTTATTACAGGCCCGTGACTGTGGACGCATACGGCTGGCCCCCGGGTACATTCACTTGATTTGTTATTTTTTGCAATGTCTATTTTCTGTCTTACGTGTTTTATGTGTAGTGCGGTTCTCCTGCACTTACTATTATATTGTACCAGCACCAGCAGATTTGAACTATGCTCAGGCACCACGCATGTAGTCCCTGAATACAAAAGACAACTTAGCGTAGTAAGATATGGGTTTCATCCACGGAAACATGTTAACGGTATGACTTCCTATAAAAATGTGGCATCGGTTGTTTTTAAGACATTCGCCATCTTAGATCTTCGAGCACTCAGTAACGAAAGCAGCTTGTTAACGATATCAATTCTACCAATAACAAAATCGTCAAACCTTGCATGAGGAACAGTGTGCTTACTCATCTAGACAAAACAGTGTTAAACTGTTGTTCCTTATACAGCAGATTGTTGCGTTGCGTGAACGATATCAAGTCGGTTACCTGCGAGGCGTGGTTTTGATGAAGATGCGGGTGTGGAGGGGAGGGGGTCCCATTAACCTTGTGGGTCCCCCTCCCCCGTGTACTCCTACCATAACGAACTGTGTGCACAGACGAATTACTGACTGAACATAAAGCACCATGTAAGCTCTGAGATTAGCAAATTGACGTTAAACTATCCCGCTTTGATGTTTTTCTTTTGTGTTAGCCCTTACACGTAACGCATAATTTAAAAAAAAAATAAAGTCGTGGCTCGAAATCTCGACTTTATTTTCTTTCGGTTGAATCACCAGACGATGATGCACCAACCAAACGCGACACCGAATCACTCTCCAGGTTTATTTTCTGATCCCAGGACAAATTATGGTAAAACCTGCTCAAATGTTGTCACACATAGAACAACTTGTCATATACAAGTTCTTGTTTAGACAATATTAGTCTAAGTAAACAACGACCGGACCAAATTCATGAAATAATCACGTATCCCGTTTTGCCAAGTAGCTTTTGGTTTATTTGCAAGTGTACTGAAATATTAGGCAGAAATTACAATTCATGCCAAAGCCTTATTTAAACACCCACAGTGAGGTAAACATTATTCTTAATTCCCCCCCCCCCCCCCGAAATCGAAGCATATCATTTCCGAACCGATTTGCATACTAAGTTAATACGAATTGGAATAACGTGTTCCATACAGGGTAACCAGTTAACCATTTCTGCATCACCCATGGATTCTAGGAGTCGAACCTACTGGATAGATCCAACCTTTTTAAAACAAGTACAACTGAATTTTGAATAGTCTGGCCTTTGGATAAACGATAACATTAGGCCAAAGCCAAATGGGGTTTAAAGTCCTACTTTTCAGCATATAACGAGTTAATGAAGACGCGCACACGTAATTTTTTATCCAGGGAGGGTCCTGTCTCAAAGATTTTTTTTTTTACGTGCACCGATTCAAATGGCTAGACGTTGTTAGCGACAAACCCTTCCACGCTGCACCACCCACACTAGGAAACTAGCCTAACACGTTAAATCCCGAAGAACTGCCTAGGCTAACACCGTGATCGAACTCGGGACCTCCTGTTTAGCGAGCATGTGCATTTCTCACTGAGTCAGGACGGCCCTACACCAACAACATAGTCGCGTCTCGGCTAGTTAAAAAATTTGTGAGATTAGTAAAGGCAATTAGTAAATCCATAATGTCTACTCATATCGGATAGGGTCGGGTTACTTTAATTGCCTTCTGAAACTTTAAATAATTTAGAATAGGAATTAGCTGTTAGCCATTAGAGTCTTTCAGTGAAGTCCGAAGATATAGTAATCTAATAAAAATCATTTATTCGTATTTGAAATGACTCAAATAGTAAAATAATTCGTCCAATGGAATTCATACATGATTCCTGCAGTTTTCATTAGCAATTATCAAACCTACTCCCGGTAGCATACCTATTAAGTAGTTATCATTTGCAATTATCAATCTATAGTTTAGTCGCCGTTCGGTTTCCCGGAGAATGATGACAATTTATCAGCTTTGATAACCAAATATTTGAGGCAGATGAAGTTGAATTATATGTATCTAACGTTGTCGACCAGCTATGTCCTACTATATAATTAGGAGATCTTGATTTCTAAACGGAGAGACAAAATATTACCAGCCATTTGCATTTCTATACTTTAGAAGCAATGTCTTTGTTATCCTTCAAGACCGAACAGTGGCAAAAATCCCTGACAAGTGCCTAAATGTATTTCGAATTCAATGATCGAGTTATGACTTCAGAAACAATTGTGGTCGACGCACGAACTGACAATCTAATTGAACAGTGTTATCTTTAAAAACATTAACTTAAGTTTGGAAAAAAAATAATGTTTTCTAAATTATAAAACTCATTATCGTAAAACTGTAAACCAGCAGAAATTCCAGATGCGCAAAAGAAAAAAATATCAGATGTAATTCTGTTTCCAAAAATCAATAAAATTTGTTAAATATGTGTTTCATTTTGTAAAAAGGTATTGAAAACAAAGAAAAAAGATTAAACGTCTTACCTTTCGGCCAATAAGTAAATCTTTTTGGAAATATGGATTGATGAGTATCACTAATACAAATAGAATGTATCTCAAATCCCCGGGAAAAATATCTCTGTTAGCAGTCAACGAAGTAGCTTCTCAAAATTCCAGTATGGGCTACAAGTTCTGGCGCAATCCAATCCCTTCTGCTTAAGTATAAGAAGTCACTTCTAATGATACAGGTTGCAAGAGCTTATGTGATACAATCCACTATCAAAGAACAGAATGACACTACCTCGAGAAGTTCCTCGGTTATAAAGGTTCCCGCCCTCGTCATTATCATACCCGATCAACCATAAGGCAACTCCAGTAAAATGGTGACAAATAGATATCTTATTTGCTTTAAACTTTTTGTTTACCCCTTTGTCGTTGATAAACAAACGATGTAAACATTCTCTCGTCATGTTTGTCATTGTTTCAGCCACCAAGATGTGGCTTCCTCCAGTTGACTGGAGTAACCCTGTCAATTCGTTTTGTGGACTCAAGGATTTGCCTAAAGTTAAGAAAACGCAAAAATCCATGATTTCAAACACCGCCTTCGAAACTCTTTTTTGTATACTTTTTTTTATTTTAACAAGTTAAAGCGAGGAGATAAATTCAATATTATGACAGAAAGTGTTTCTCAATAGAATTTGAAAACATCTAATTCTGTTTGCTGTGTAATTGGATTTTGTGTCTTCATTATGTATTTCTTTTATACTTTGGGTGAACGGGGTTGTTTGGTTGGAGGGGTTTTTTTTGCGATGGAACACGGACATATCAATCAAGCCTTGTGGATTTTTCGACCTTAGAATCTTAAAAAAGGACACACATTAAGGTATATTAAAGTGGATAAATATCCTCTAGACATTGTAAATAAACTGCCCGTTGGAAACATTTTCCAGAATTTGCCAGCACTTTAGAATTCTTTTTATTCTATAGTTGACTGTGATAGCAATGAAATACTTCCAGGTGGCCTACCTGGAAGTATTTCATTGCTATCACAGTCTAAATCTGTTTAGTAATAACATTGTTTATTTCAGCTTAGTAATTATATTTTATTACCATTACTGTTAGTTTGTTTTAATTTTGCGTGAAGGTTTAAGAACTACAGTCCCGGGACTGTACCACACCGTGGACGCTGATCCCCGGATACCCTTTTGGCTTGTAGATATATAAAAATAAATAGAATTTAAAAAAAACGAACTTGAAAGTATGTCATGGTTTGTATCGAAGTGAAAGAATATGCAAATTGAAACTTGTCTTTTTGGGAACATGGCTAAAATTTGAGAACATATCATGACACCAGCTGGAGGTCATGCATTGTTGAAACGCTCTGGTGAATATTTCTGACCGGTATTAAAGGAGGGATTCTTCTCTACGCACACAAATTCATCACGTTCTGCATCATCTGTGTATATAGCAACTTGAAAAGGATTCCCATGTTGTTGATTTTCAGAAGAACAATTTTGTTAAATTTCGCTGTTGAGTTATCTAATTTCTATAATTAAACGTGCTGTTTAGACTTTGTGCTAAACTGGCTATGTTTTTGTTCATTTACTTTAAAAACGAGAAAATGTTGGTTAAAAATTCAGTCGATTATGTTTGTATTAATAGAAATCCTCCCAGGACATTAATACATGGTGGGTGGCTGTGACCCGTTGGTTCAGGGTTGTAGTTTCGAATTTCAATGCATCGTTTAAATCAACTACATGCTACAAGCGGATGTGGTTATTAAAAATCCATTCCCCGTGCTGTTCAGTCTGGAGGAATGCAACAAATCGAATCAAAGGCACTCAAACTTTATGCTATTACACCGCTTAGACGAAGTCTTAGGATTGATTAAATTTTATTGTATATGAAAAAAAATGGATTACCCGGTTTTGGACCTTGAAAAGCAAAGCCAAATAAAATACTAAAGTGCAAATTCAGTTAGCGTTGTAAACTTAAATAATAATATAAAAAAATATTCGCCCATCGATGCTTCAGTTTGAGGTCAGTTACCAAAATGTTTGTAGTTTTAACTCGAGGAATTTTGTTTTAAATTATGTTTATAAAGATATTTTTAAATTTGGGATTTACTCTTCTCTCATGCTTTGGTCTACAATAGGGCGCTATTTATTTCTGGCTAGCTTCCTTGGGAGACTGTAAATTATCTGACTTTTTTGAAAATATGGATTTTATTTTGGCAACTATCCTCAAACCAAACTTAATATATCTCACCAAAATCGAATGGAATGAAACATGTTTATAGAAACACAGGGCGTGAATCTTTTTAAGGTAAAACAATTTTACAATTTTAAAAATTCTTGAACTTTTGTAAAATATTTGAAACCAAATTCCCCGTTAAACGAATTTTTTAATACTAATTAAACATGCAAATTGGTTTTGTGAAAAATTCTTATAAACAGGACGTTCACATAGCAATGGGTAACCCTTTTTGTTGGACGAATAAATAAGTTAAAATGTTTCTTTTTGGTCTGATATGTACATTTCTCATAAGCTTTAACATTTAAAACGTATGTAATTAAAGTGAGGGAACTAAGGTGCACCCGACCCCTGTCCTATTTGTCTACTAGTACACGCAATGGCGACATAGTTGTCTGTTGTCATATCACGGTAAATGGATTAATGGCCCTTTATTGTCGTCGCCCCTGTCCGTCCGCCCACAATTGTTTGTGAACACTCTACAGGTCACAATTTTAATGAAACTTGAAATGTAGGTTTATCACCCAAAGATCTCGGTCCCTTTCGATAGCTTGTGGTTACTCCGGAGGTCATAATTATTATCCGATTAAAAAAAACCCCACCTGATTATATCGCCGTTACACTGTAATGAAGGATGAGTTGAAATTTCGCGAAAATTGAACAAAAGCTGCTGGACAAAATGGCCACCGCATGTACGCGAATAATGTAAAAAAAAATATATGTAATATCAAGGTTGTCGACCCTGTAGAGGTAACAAATTTGATCCAATTTTGATGAAACTTGAAATGCCTATTTATAACACTATGATCTTGGTTCCTATCGATATTTGCGCATATCGGATCGTAACTTCCTGATTTATGTCCCGTGATTGTACGACAAATCGCATTTTTTAGCTTGTAGTCACTCTGGAGGCCACAACTATTATCCGACTTAAAAAAAAAACCGTTTGATTATATCACCGTTACACTGCAAAGAAGGTTCGGTTCGAATTTCATCAACATAGGACCAAAATTGCCGAAAAAAATGGCCGCCGCTTTTACGCGAATAGTGTAAAAATATGGTACATCAAGGATGTTGACCCTGTAGAGGTCTCAATTTTAATCCAATTTTGATGAAATTTGAAATGCATGTTTATAACCCAAGATCTTAGTTCCTTTCGATATCGGCACATATTGAATTATAACTTCATGGATTATGGCCCTTCATTGTAGGAAAAATCACTTTCTTTTTAGCCTGTTCTCTATCCATCTCTCGGAAATGTGGGCGTATTCTGCCTGGCAGCCGTTGGTCTAAAAGCAAAAGCGAACCGAAGACCTCAGGACGTAGACTTAATAACATCGTATGACCCAACATTGATTTCATCTGCGAATTTTTGTTTTCGGATTATGGGAAACGGATTATTTCTAATATACACGTAGTTGACTGGGTTTGGCCAAATCTGAAATTATAACTATGGAATATCTTCACAATAATAGTCTCTAGACGGATCCCTGGCATCCGTTCCAACACAACAGCGTATATTTATTAGCACTCACTATAATCTATCGCTAAGTGTAAGCACAATTAAATGACTAAATATCATTAGGAAAACCAAAGCGTAATAACATTGTTTTAGATATTGCTTGATGAATGTGCATAGATGTGAGTTTGGGAGGAGATGGGGTCTTGGAGTGTGTGTCTTGGGTGTTCAATTGGTTTTAAAGACACGTCCGTATCTTCACCGTGTTCTTCTTCCACTGGAATAAATTCCATAAACCACCAGTGGTTATCACACATAATAAATCAAACGAGAAGAAACAAATTCTGCGCGTGTTTTATGGATAAAGAGATTAGGTTTTGGAATCAAACAAGAGAATTTAAATCATTAAATAACATTGTCACATTGTAAAACATTGAAAATATCAACCGACTTTGGCTTTAGAGATTATTAATTTTGCTATAAGATCAATGATTAAGATGGTATTGCTGTCGACCTGGTACATGACACTATAAATTTTGATATACAAGAAAAATGATATAAAGAGAAAAGAAAAATAAACCCTGCAGCTGATCTTTTAAAGGACTCAACATTTTAGACCACAAATATTAAAGTAGCTGTATAAGTTTTGTGCACCCTAAGGATGATCCCTATTGTTTTGGGTACATGTTCAACCCCACGGGACAGAGCCACGCCCATTTCTTGGATTTGTTTGTTTGTAGTCTACAAGTTGCATTTCTAAACGTATCATCTTTAAACGTTGTATATTTATTATTTGTACCTAAATGCACATCCCTATCGTTTGGGGTGCATGCCCAACCCCCAGGGACAGTGCCTCGCCCATTTTCTTTTTTGTGTCTGTGTGTCACCTACAGGCTACAATTCTTAATCGATTGCCTTGAAAACTTTTTTATAATATTCCGTATAATATTTGTGTGTCTTGTGTTTCGTCCACAGGTCGCAGTTCTTAACAGATCCTTTTGAAACTTTGCACACCTATTCCTTATACCCTAAGGATGACTCCTATTATTTTTTGGTGATTGCTCAACCCCCAGGTTGAGCCATACCAATTTTGACTTTGTGTTTGTGTGTGTTGCTTACAGGCCACGATTCATAATTGATCTCCTTTGAACTCGGGATATGTATCCTTTATAACCTAAGGGTGATAACTGCGTGTCGCGACCCCAAGGGACAAGCCACTCCAATTTATTTTTGGTTTGTCGTTTACAGGCCCCAGGGCGTCAACTATTGCTGTTGGTGAATGTCTCGACCCCCAGAGTCCGCGCCACGCCCACCTTTTGCCTTTTTCGTCCGAAAGCCACAATTCAGAATGGATTATCTTGGTATACTTATTCTTTATACTCCAAGGACGGCAACTATTGGTGCTGATGCAGCACCCAACGCAAACAAAACCCCAAACGCCTAGCTTTCTTTGCATCTTGAGGTATTACAGCCATTTTATATTTCGTTCACATCATTTTGAAAAGTACCATATCAATTAAAGCAGGAAAGGACGAATATTGCAGCGTTAGCGATACCCTCGTTAGTTTTAAGAGACACTCTTAACCTTCAACTAAGATATTTAATTTTGATACCTTAAAAGAATTAAATCTTTTGAGACCATTTAAAGGTACTAGGGGTGGTTAATCCAAAAATGTTAAAAGACCACTGAATAATCTAGAAACTTCTCGATTTTCTGCAACCGAGTCAGCAGCTACTGATGCTAAATCTTTAAAAGTACTCCTACTCATTAGTCAGTCATGCCGCAACAAAAACCTTGTTTCTGACAGAAACCTTCTTAAAGGGATCTGGAGACAATGCTAAAATTTCTGAGATAATACCTAAAGGTTATGATCTCCACCAAAACCCCAGACTAAATCGGCCGCCTCTTTCAAAGAAAATCATTGCCTCTCTGACTGAGACACTTGAAGATTTTGACAACCTCTTCAGCAGTCACAGGACGGACAAAACTGTATTTCTAGGTGATTTTACCATCTACTATGATGATGCATCCAATGCAACGGAAATTCAATTCAGACAACTTCTGTAGGAATGTGCACGCCTACCCAGCGCGTTGTTGCTACTCCTACACATAAACTAGGTAAGGAAGGTATGACTGGAACGTCTCATAACTGGTTGATGTCATACTTACAAGTTCGTCAACAGACGACATTAATAATTAATCGATGTATGTCCGCCATACCTGCGGTGTGCCTCAAGGATCGGTACTCTGTCCACTACTGTTTCTGCTACAAACTACAGGAAATACAAAATACAGCAGCCAGAATTATATCACGAACCAAAACATCATCTCACATAACACATATTCTAAAATCCTTATATTGGCTCCCAATTCCAGCTCGCATCAACTGTAAGGTTCTGTACCTCACATACCAGTGTCTACGAAATCTTGCACCCAGCTATTTATCAGAACTACTAACAGAGTATCAACCAAATCGGTCCTTGAGATCTTATTACCAGAACACCCTTGTCGTTCCACACTAAAAAATGAAACATTTCGGTGACAGAAGTTTTGTGTAGTTGCTTCTAAATTGTGGAATGGTTTGCCACTGAAAATCCGAAACAGTGAAACTTTGACTACTTTCAAATCACAACTAAGACTCGCTTATTTCGAGAATGCTATTAGAATTAGACTTTCTGTTCACTGTGTATTGTCTCATTGTGCCTTGAGCATGCTTTTAGATGGATTTGGTGCTCTACAAATGTGCATTATTATTATTATTAATGGTCGAGAGGTAAAGCTGCACATGGACGTCGTTAGTTCAAATGTTGTTTCAATATACTACCCAATGTCGTGCCAAGCCCGTAACTAAGCATCCACCCCCGCCGTGCAAAAAGTTTCGCCTACCCCCTCCTTGTGAAAAAATTAATCACGACATTAGATATAAAAGAGAAAGATAGTGACATCAGGTAACAAAGCAAAAAACGGTGCTCATCATATTGGCAAAGGTCAGTTTATGGTGCACCAAGAACAAAACAACATTAGTGCATCTCTTGTGAAAATTTAAAAAACTCATATTATTATTAGCTGAGAAAATAATTATCATGAATACAGTGCAATGATTTCTTTTCCACATGCACTATACACATATAGTTAAGAGTGAGAATAAATATTTTCATCATTCACTTTAACTGATTAACATGGTAAAAACAATTGTCAACAGTCACATCTGTTCTGTATTTAACAAATACATTAAAAACATTCGGCAATCAATAAATATCGATTTACAAAGGAAACATAATACTTTCAACGAGTACAACCAGTGAATAATATCAGACATTAAATTAACTTCTTCGGATAGGTGGGTAAGGCGCTGGCTGCATTTGCCGAGAAAGTTCAATAAGATTTTCCGGCGTGTTTCCCTTTGTCAGTGATGCAGGATGGGGGGGGGGCTTGACAAGAACAGCTGTCTAGTCAAACAGATCCCGTGTACATATTATATTGGCGTTCACGTAAAAGATTTCCTGAAGTTGGAATTCGATATAAGATTAGGCCCTAGTGCCGCTGCCCAGCTCGGAGTACGACATTAAACCCCATTTCATTTCATTTCGGATAAATTTTGTTATATATAAGCACAGTATTTTCATACCATTCCACTGATTTTGAATCGGTTGTTCGAAAGCTTAGTTTTATACATACCGATTGATAATGGTTAAAAGCCGCTTGTATGATCTCTGGCGCGACATTTCACTGCAAACGGTCGGATCGTCATGTAGTGTAGACCATTGAAAGTATAAAAAAACGATTGGGGTTAGGGAGATTTAGTTTTTTTGAGTAATACTCCCTCGTTTTTCTTTCTCGTTACTTGGTGAATAAGACATGTTTTAATTTCGTCTCATGTAAGATCATATTATTACTACTGCCATTCAAAACGTCAAATGTCCGTATGTATGTTTAAAATTGTTAAACGTTTTCTATAAGGGTCAAACTTTTGAGGTAAATTTTAATTGTATGTATATATATAATCTCTATTTTCATTTTAACTATTTAAATGCATACGTGACTTATGTTTATTTATAGTTGCACTTATTTTCTGTAGTACTTGATTTTATTAAGGCATTTAAATGTGATATTTTATGGTGTGTCTCATTACAATCACCATGTGTTTGGCGCCATATTTCCCAGGTGGAGCTGATGACGTGCTATTATTCTCCATTTCATACATTTGATTTCATCTCAAATATTCTTGAAAAGATAATAATGCTTATCTTCATTTTTTGCCAGTCTGTACCTTACACGCAACCTGCAGACTAGGTAATTACACAGCACATTCAACATACTAACAGAAAGGATTCTTTGCAGGAAAAAAAACTACTAACAAACTTACAAAATAAACATCTAAAAAACAGCACTTCTTTATTTCGCTACCGCTGAACAGCATTCGTTTTATATATTTTGACCATTCTATTAATACTCGTCATTTTTGTCGCCTGTACAAGTCAACAGGAACAATAAGAAACTCGACAGAGGGGGAATAAAGAACAATACGGATAAATCGTTAGCATTTTAGAGACAGGTTCTTCTTAAACATTCTGAACAGTTTTGGGGGGTTGGAACGGCTAATCCAAACTAACGTAATTAACCTAGGGAAAAAACGGTAAGATACGCAATAAATAGAAGCATTTGAGTGTTACTTAAATATTTCTCTGCACTGGTTATTCGTGTGTAATGTTGTTGTTTGTTGTTTTTTTAAAGAAATTTTTAAAAGTTTTAACTGTCAATTAAAATTGTATTCAAAATACGCGAAATAAAAGAAATAACATACATTGTGAAAAATTCCACGTGTATTTATATATTACATGTTGTAAAATCATTTTAAATAGCTTAGTAGTTTATGGAATTGCACTATAACCAGAAGATTCGGGTTCGATCACGATGTTTGCCGACAAAATCGAAAACAGAGTAGACGGTGGCCAAATTCCCCTTGTAACAAACTGGATGTCGTATATATTTTTTTTACTATTTGCTGAAGATTTATTTGTGTTAAATAGTTTGAATACAACATTGTATATCAAATGACCACTTCAATTCCTAGTTCACACGTGCTTGTAATTCAATTCAGAAATTACTAAAATTAAAGTCTTCTTTTCTTAAACAGTGTACGCTTGATGGACATTTAAAATTAGTGATAAGAATGCGAAAAACAAAATTTGGAAATTTGAGTTACAAAAATTATGACCGATGCGTGTTCAGTACAAAACAAGTTCTTCTCTCCTGTTACCTCTATAGACGTTTGATCAGTCTCCCAAGAGAGGGGATTTGCGCCTGCAAAACCCCTAGAATCGTTATATATGTATTTACTGACATTATTTAACATGTCAAGCAATAACTATTCTGAACTTGACGAACTCCGCGACCTGAATAATAGCCAAAGATGTAACAGTAAAAATAGACCAGTTGGAGCAATACGAACATAAATGGTTTCAGATGACGTGTCGTTAGCTGAGACTATTCGATCACCATTATCTCAACCAACACTCTCGGCAGAGAGATTGACGCACCATGGTGTTGGTATCTTTCGTTTTGATAAATCCAAATCGATCTCCGATGGAGGTTTAACCCACAATGACGTTCTTAAGAATGGGTATTTGCAATACTGTCGGCCTCTGACAAAATCGGATGAATGCGAATACTGACCACGGTGGAATAGCTTTAGTCTTGAATGGCGCATGACCCTATTTTTTAACTTTAAAATGGACAAAAATGCTTGTAAAGAATTATTGCTGTAGCCCCATAACAAATGTTTCATATTTATTTATCTCGCGCAATGCACTCTTTTCGTAAGGCTGCTATTACATAGTGATGGTATACGGGTGCGGCGGTTTACACGGCATATCCTATACGTAGGTATACAAGATTGGTCAGTTGTTTTCCCCACCGATTTTGATTCTTCATATCCGAACAGAATTCAGAAGAAGAGGAAACTTCCACTTGGTTTTAACTTGCGGAGGCGTAAAGTATGGGGCGTTAAGGTTAGACTTTGAGCCGGCTCATTCCACTACTGGGCGGGAAAAGGGGGCAGTTAACTAGAAATCACTGTTCATGAGAATCTAGATTAGTCTGCCTAGAGATATGTCCATCAATGTTCAGAACGTTTGAGTCGAACTTACTCCTCTCTGAAGCAACTATACGCCGAAAATAAACCGAACATGCACGATACCGTGTATACGCGTATAGCATGTCCCTGCCAGGGTTAAGGGTACTTTATAACATACTAAAAATGTACCAAAGTAGGACCTCGGGAAAAGTGTTTGGGTTTTTTTCAAGATGGCGTCAAATATTGCCACCGAAACGTCTTAATGATCATATTGATGAAACTATCAACACAAATTTGATGTTGGAGTCTTTCCCCTGGATTTATCTTCCCCTTTATTGTTGGTGAGGGATGTTGTTTTCAATTTACCAATGTAGAATGTTATTCTTGTTAACCTAAACGCTTTAATTGCTTCTGGAGTTTCAAAGTCGCTTTTCGTCTTTTCTATTGGCGTGAAAATGAGATCAGAAATGTCATGATTGGGTTGTTTGAAGTGGATTGCGACGGGTTGTATTTTTTGGTAACTATGTCAGACCGATGACCGTTAATTCTTTGCTTAATAACGCACAATTCACATATGCCGTCGTATGCGCAGGCTCGTGTCAGATCTACCGTCCTCCGTTATAAGATGTGTAGTCCACGTCACGCGCCAATCAACTGAATTAAGGCTGTAATCGAAAACAATGAGATGTGTTTTAGGGGCTGACAGATATACGGTCACATATCGAAAAATTAAAATGAGACTGGTGAGAAATTGGATGAAGTGTCTATAACAAACACTCTCTTCAAGTACACACGCTTTTGATATGACCACCACATGTGGCCTTTAAGGGAATCACGGAGCTCAGCAATGTAATACCGATCGGTGTTTAAACTCGCGAAATGCTTTAGTGGAGGAAGAATGTAAAAGCAAGCATTTTAATATCATTTAGTTGTGCAATATAATATTTGCCCTGCGTGTTAACATTTAATAATTTTAATAAAAATGCACACTTTATGTGGAAACTGAATAATTAAAATTCGTTACAGTGCACCATGAACAAATGCCAAAGGTGATGTGTTTAATACATCCGCCTAAGATAACGAATCTTGTTATTGTATTTGTTAGTTTTCTTTTTTGAAGCACGGGGATTGAACTTCCTGTGTCGCTACTGTACCTGAAAAAATATCTGTTTTATTGTCCTAAGCTTAAAAAAACAAATTTATTTTGCGTAAAAATATGTTATTTTAGTGAATATTTGCAATGCAACAAAGGCAGCACGTGGAAACGGTTCTGTCTCAATTTGTCGATATTGATCATAAAATTGTCTGCATTTTTTAGTTTCTTGGTCTAATGACAAGAACGACCTTTATTTAATGGACGAATTGTTAAAGTCAGACAGTGCTTCCATTGATTATTTTATTTTTTGTTTGAAAAAAACATTTAACTTTTGTTGACAGGTGCATATTCTGATATCCTTCCAGGGTGTCGTACTGTGATTCACAAATAAAACAACGTCAAATACGATCTCCGGTCTTCTCCAATTGTGTTTAGACTTTAAACTAATCTTTATAATTTCACTCATATTAGTTGAATATTGAACTCGCATCATGTCAACGTCTATTTTTATCAGGTTTAATGTCATTTCCGTAGCATCTTTGTGTCGCTTTGGTTTGCCGTAGCCAAGACATCGACGAATCAGCAGGGTGCGAATCAGCCGAGTGCGTGAATGGTTTATCCCACGCGCATTGCTCATAAGGTCTTGCATTGAGTCGGCTGGCGTGATTTCGATCCCAAATTTGTACGTGACAAGTATCTTCCGGTTTCCTCCCTCAGCTAAAGTTGAATTATTGAAACAAAACGGGTCGCGTTAGTGCCAAAATGACCTAGTTTGTGTCAAGTAGACGTTAAACCCCATTTTATTTCAATACTAAAGGTGTCCATATTGTATCGTCGAGGCAGTATCGAAATGTCATGCCCGGGTTTCAAAATTTTTTCGGGAAAGCTAAAATCGTAGCAGCCTACAGACAACATCACGTCACGTCAAAATGGTGTACGTGTACCCATAATTTAAATAACACATTGTTAAATACACAGTGTTGTTTTGCTCAGTAACAACATGGAAGTATATTCATGTTTAACTTTTAGACCAGGGCTGTCTCCATTAGCCCAGTCGGAACAGAACAGCATGGCTTTAAGCCCTATTTCATTAAGACCAGAAATAGAGAAACAGTGGACGTAAAACTCCGGGAACATATGATTCTCAATAAAACTCTTGACCCTATATGTATATATATATAAATAAACTACATGTAAATTAAAGAAAGACACCAAAGTACTAATTTGACGGTTAGCGCTTTCTGTTCGTACTGAACATCATCAGACCATTTTTATTTATGAAGAATTACGTAGAACAATAGACGCAACGTCATGACGTTACTACAAATATATCAAATACAACATAAAATATTATTTACACATTTTTACATTTAGTAAATAATCACTAAAAAGAGAATTACTTCATCTCTTACTATAATATCCGTTTATTTAATTCGGGGTTGTACTTTTTGATGAAATAATTTTCTTTACATTCAAGTAAATCATTATTTAAAAAATTCAATTTGTACAAGGGAAATACATTGAATTTTTCACCTCCACACGTTTCGATGTGTACACTTGAAGGTATCGTTCGATTACTGGGTATCTTAATTTGAGATCTATGAAGGTTCATTCGAAGGTTTAGTTGACCTTCTGTTTTACCAATGTATTTCCCTTTACAACCATAGCATACGATGAGATAAATTACATTTTTTGATTTGCATGTCATGCTTTGTTTTACATAAAAATCAATGGATTCATTTATTTTAATGGAGCTTCCTTCGACTATCATATTTCAAGTTAAACATCTTTCATCCCCACATATGGAAAGAACAGGTTGTTTAGTTTCTAAATCAAATTTTGAGGAAGTGAGAATTCGTCTCAAGTTCGGGGGTTGTTTTAGACTGTTGATCTCATTTGTTTTGTTGATAATATATTTAAGTTTTTTACTTTTAAATAACTGTGGTAAATGTGATCTAATTATGTCCATACCCCGTTCTTGAGAAGGATTATGTGTTGTAACTAAAGTCAAAATTTCATTTTGTTTACCTAAAACTTTAGGTTTTCTTAAAATTTCTATTAAACCAAAAGGATAGCTTTGATTTCGAAGGAATTGTTTTAATTCTTGTAACCTTATGAGTTTTTTCTTTTCACATGATACGATTGTACAAATTCTCCTAGCAAGATTAAACGGGATGTTTCTTTTTGTATGTGAAGGGTGACATGAATTGAAATCTTAAATAGTGGTGCGTGTCAGTAGTTGTTATAATATAGATCCGTTGTAATGTCCCCATTTTCAGATAATGTTATCGTTACGTCTAAAAAGTTAATTGATTTAAAGTCTTTTTCTATTATAAAATTTAAACTTTCATTTAGTGAGTTAAGCATGAGATATAATTCATTTAATAAAACATTATCCTTAACAAATATGATAAAGCAATCATCTAAGAAACGTTTCCATGAATGTTCAATCTGTAATTTTAATTCCAAACCGAAACGGTCTCCAATATTAGTGTACAAAATTTCTTCAAGGTAGCCTAGTGTTAATGTCGCGTATGTTGGGCCTATTTTTATTCCCATAGCCACACCTTTAATTTCTTCGTAATAGTGTTTATCAAAATAAAAAATGTTATTGGAAATGACTATCGTGACTGCATTTATGATAAAAGTATTGTAGAAACGTGTGGGTATTTCGGATTCGAATCTATCGAGCCATAAATGTATAGATCTTATGCCCAGTTCAATTTCAATATTACTATACAAGCTTTCAACATCAAACGTGACAAGTACGCTATTTGGTTCAGCTTCACTAGGTAAATTACATAAGAAATCTATATCATCCCGTATGTAGCGCTTGATGTGCTTACATAGAGGTTTGAGAATAATATCTATAAAATTACTTAAACGTTGTGTTGCGCTATTTGGTCCACCTACAACCGGTCTAAATTTCAAATCAGTAGGGTCTGGAATGGTAATCACTTCCTGTCTTTGTTCCATTACTGCATTTCGAATTTATAAATATAAATATTTATAAATATATAAACATCGGGTCTTCATTAATATATTTTTTGTTTATAAATACGTATTAAAGCTAACCCTTTAACATTTTCCGATGAGAGTTACTTCCTTTTGCAATTAACGATTAATATATAGAATATTTGTTGTACCGGGATGACGTAAATGTATAGAGGGTGTAGGGCTCTATTTTTTGGAACCTTGAAATAGATAAAAATGATTCTCAAATCATTAATGTGTAATATGATAGTATGTAAATAATCTATATTCAGTATAGTGCTTAGTGCACTTTACAATTTTTTTTTTTTTTTTAAAAATAAATGAAAAAATGTCCTTGTGAATCAGCCTTTACTTTCACTGATGTGCAATTACAAGCTTCATTTCGGAAAACGAAGACTGGGGCAAGTGTGCAATCTTAACTCGTGGTTTGCTGGTAGGTGCTACGGTCCTTAACTCTTTAGAGGAAATTGGATCCTCAAAATTCAACAAACCTTATGGGATGGTTAAACTTAAATTGTGAATAAAGTATATACTATAAGGAGAGATAGACAATATTAAAGGCGTAAATAACAGGTAAATAGTGAGACAGTAGTTCATTGTTAATAACAATAGAAACAACTCTAAAACAAAGGTAGCTTCTTGATAGAGTCAATCTAATGGGAGTCAATCTACATGCAAAGTGTCAAGTGCTCAGATTAAAAACAATAACACTGTTGTACGATATTGTTTCCAGAAATCTTACAGTTGAATAAACTGTCCTGTTTATTGTTTACAGGGTATACATATATTCTCAATATTTAAACTGACTACTTGACTTGAACATACCAAACGGAGTGGGAAATAAAATGTTCACAATAAAACCAACTTTATTCCTTGCCATGGCCATAGAATTTAGAAAAAGAAGACAAAACATTAATATGCTTTCACAAACTGTTGGTATTGCTTTCTAAGAAATCAATGTAATTCGAAGCCCAAAATTTTACTACAAATATTGTAGAGCGAGAGAGAGAGATAAATGGGGTTTAACGTCCACTCAACACAAACTAGGTCATTTCGGGACTAATATTGTAGAGCAGATATGGACTTGTAAGTTGTGTACTTATTTTCTACAGTCGCCATTTATGTCTGATTATTCGAGCCCTGGTTTTGCTCTCTATGCAATTAATTATGTGACTGGTTACTTACGCCCCATGACTCCAAAAATGGACATTGGCTTTGAAAGAATATCTGCTAATTTTCCATAACTAGAATTTTAAAAACCAATAAAAAAAATAACCTTGACTTTAAACCTCATGTCCTGTTTTTTGTGATGATATTTTCATATTTCCCTTTTGTTATTCGAGTCGCAACTGTTTTCACGGATTCTGAAGAGAAATCTTTAACCGGTTGGTGCTGTACAAGATCTTCCAAGTTGATTATGACTTTTCTTATAGTGTGTATTAATTTCTGGAATGTATAGACCACATATTTATTTAATTGGGATTTGGATCTAAAAAGTTTGGCCGAATCGATAACACCGGGAGTACACAGGCACCAGCTAGCTTGAAATATTTAGCCACTGTCCGCTAAAAGTTTGCTGTCCTATTCAAACTTTTGTCGAAAACCTAAAACATAAAAAAAGCAAAATCGGCACGTAATGTTTAGTATTGCGATGACAATAAACTAGCGCCTGAAATCTGATGTATTTCGGTAGCCTTTCGGTTGCACTGTTTTGTTCTAGATGTGCAAGATAATTAAAAGCTTGTCCGAGTTTCGAATCATCCAGGACAGGTGTCCACATGATGGGGAGGGGAAGCACCTGCGCTGATGACATAGTATAGATGATTGGACGGGGCGAACAACCGAGGTTATGTGTGTATAAATTGGGGCACCCTCGGTACCCCCAGTGGTTTCATGCCGTTCTAATCTAAAGGGGGCGGGGGCGTTTTCAGGTTATCCGCCATTGATGATTGTGCTATTTTATGGATTAGAACGGCATGATGTTATCGATTCGGCCAAACTTCCTATACATTATTACACGTAGCGAAGAGATCGGTATTTGTCGGCTTCCCACATGAAGAGTTATGGTACATGGAAATCAGGCCCTACGCTTGAAGGGAACGGGGAGTCAAAAGTCTAACTCACAGTAGGAATTTTGCTAATGGTGTTGCTGCCTGATACCATATTGCGTATACCATCTGCTAAATGATGGATTCCAAATATTCAATGTTTTTTGTACCATCCGTGAATTGTCATTTAACCTCTTTATCGTATAGTACACAAAGTAGCAATTTTGTGAGAATTATTAAATCTCTTGCATATGTTATAAACTTGGGTCCATATGGACCCCATGTTACCTACTGCTTTGTGATTCTTACAACGGGCACCTACAAGGGTTAAGGGGAATTGAGCCAACTGTGAGTGTTACCCGACACCAAGACCTCAGTTTTCGTCCCATCCCAAGGACAAGACACTGTTCCAACCCTGACAAGGGTAAAACACACTGGAAAATTCGAGCACTTTCTCTGCTAACAATGTTGTAATGCAGGTTAATCGAGCAGCAACTTCCTTTCAACAATTTGGGTCTGGCATAAGCATTTTGTGTTGGATTGAATACGGAACTCGAAGGTACTTGGTGTAAGTTAACCTCGGGAAAAATTATGGTTAATTTTGAGAGAGCAGATCCCGATAACAGAAGCGTGTCCTAGGGGTATACCTCTTACATATTAAGTAAAATAAGAACATCGGAGTTGATCATTTGCCTTAACTTTTTAAATGAAGCAATTAAAATAATGTTTTTTAATGTATACAGTTTTTATGCATATTTCTTTTTTAAGTAAATTTCTTTTAAAAAAAAATTCTAAAAGTTAATGTTTTCATTTATTTTCCCCCGGAAATTTTGAAACTCAGTGCTTTAATTATTAGACTTTTTGCGATTGACACAATATTTGATCCTTCCTGGTTCAAATATTTTACGTCATTTTTGTCAACTATCTAAATATAATCGTCGTCTAAACATGATGAATTATAATTTAAAAATATGTACATGTAAATTTAAAGATTGGGTTTCTTTATTCTGTACAAAAACGTTTCAAACAAAACATTATTTATTATTTAAACTGTCAAATAGTTGACATGTTAGTCTTCATATATTCCCACCGCGAATCGATGGTTAAGCATGACAGTCTTTGCCCGACACAGGTGTGAAAGAATACTAATACGCCTCTTGCTTCTGGCCTATAATTGATTAATAATTATGCCTCCTGAATATCTTGCCAGTATCAGTGATAACATTAAAATTATGCTTGTTATACAACATTTATTCGGTAACATTATTAAATAGATTTCGATTTAACAAAGCGATAAGTAAAATAAAACGAAATTATGACCACCCGTTTGGGAGCGCCTTTGGAACCCTTGCTACTCCATTGAATGGTTTGCTCAACAAATGAAATTTGTCGTACCAATACTTGAAGATTTGAAGATGTACTAAAAAAAAATAGCCTTAGTTCATGCCAAGAGCAACTGCTGCCTTTGGGTTTGCGCCAAACTGAATTAATCTGTGAACGTAATGCTAATTGTTGAATCAAGGTTAATTCATTTCGATATTTGGGGATTTTGTATTAAAATCACATTACAATTTCGGCTAATGGAGAGAGATAAATAGGGTTTAACGTCCACTCAACACAAACTAGGTCATTTCGGGACCAACATGTGGTTTAATTTTATTTGAATAATTCGCTTGCGCGTAGGGGTCTTTAGCAGTGGGAGGAAACCGGAGTGCCCGGAGGAAACCCACGAGTATGAGAAGGCGTCCCTATCTCCATGCCACATACGCTCACACCAGGGCTGGAAAACACAGCCGCAAGCCAGAGGTGACCGGCCAGCTAGAGGTCGAAGCGCAGCACTCTAGTCGACTAGGCCACCCCCCCCCCCTTCGGCTAATGGAGGACAGTGTTAAAAGAAATCTGAAATATTAACGTCTGATTTTAATCATCCACACTGGTGATGTTTTGTTTAGTTGAACAGTCATGTTAAAATTATATTATCTATCAGAGACAGGGGGTCATTGTTAAGACACTGGCACGTTATTCTGGGGGTCGGATGTTCGATCCTTGCATAGGGCAAGAAAGTTCATCCATATTTTCCGGCGTGGTTCACCCTTTTTTCAGTGATGTAGGACGGAGGGCCTGGCAAGGACAGCTGTCTAGTCGTTCGGATGGAACGAAAAACCGAGTCCCCGTGTACACATTGTCATGTCCGTAAACGATCTCATGACAGATGTTATTCGATATAAGAGCAGGCCGCTGTCAGGGCAAAAATTCCCCTCGTAGCACACTGTATGCCTGTCTTCCTAAGCCCAGTTCGGGGCAGATCAGTAGGACGTTAAACCCAATTTCTTTTTATTTTATTTCTAACAGGTGTATGTGTGCCCTGCGTGTGTTCACCAAAAAACCCCTTAAGCCACGGTTCGTATTTTTCTCATTTCAACAAAAACGCCAACTCTATGACAGTGTTGCATTCTAAGATCATTGACTTCTGAAATCCATCAGTTAACATCCGCCACTGTATTGATATTCCTCCTCGTTGTTTTATAAATTCTCAAAAAAAATCCTGTTTAAGCAAAAATACGTAACCAGGACTACGTAACATCACATATTTGAACATTAACTGTCATTGATTTATAGCTGCGCGTAGAAATGTAACCGGAGTTAAGTATTTATTTATATTCGTGAGATGCAGTGACAACAAATAGTGGATTTTGTTTACATTATTACGATTATTTTACACCGTCATTCTACGATTCGTAAATTTACCCACACGCAGAAGGCAAAAAGCATTCTCGATTATCGGATGGTGTAATTTTCTCGTTTCCTTTTTTTTGTTATTGTTGTTGTTGTTGCAAGCAAACACTTTGTCTGATTCGAATACAACTGTAACTGAGGAAAACAATTTTCAAATTTTCTGGGTATTCTTCCTTTCTTCTGTAACCCATGCAAGCACACCCCGCTTTGTGTGGACAGACCTTACAAATACGGCAAGTTTCAAAAACAAACCTTTACTCGCGTTTGTAAGTGTAAATGCAAATGTTACGCACTTCACATTAAAAGACAAAAATGACCCATATTGCAAGTTCAAGCAACACATCTTTATAAGTGTAAAGGCAAATGTTAATCACTCCCAAGGGTAAAGACAAATGACTCAAGTTTAACCAGCAAACCTTTACCCACAAATTCAAAGCTTAAGGGTCAACGTCATCCAGAATATAGGCTCAATATAACATATTTAATTGCTGAAATGAGACGTGTGAAAATTTATAAAATAATGCCATTTATCTACTTTTCGGACATTAATGCCACTCTTCCCAAACGCAACCCTTTTCTCGAATGACAGAAAATAGTCGCAAAGGGTGCGTTTACTCTTTCTAGAAGATTTTTGCATAAGATTTAGATGATCAACTATTAATAATTTCAGGTTTGAATATTTTTCCCATGAAAGGCATCCTTGAAAACTCAAGTTAGGAATTCTTAGAAAACAATCTTAATAATTTTATTCCAAGTATTGCAGTGATTAACTTTGGAGAAAATGTAGTTCATCCGATTCTTAAAACTCATTTACAGATTATAAAATATTTCACTAAACCCTTTGTAATCAACAATGATCTAACAGCAGTTTATCTTCCAAGGGAAACAATTTCATGAACTATTGCTCATACACCCTACTACCTTTGCTGCAGTTCAGGAATGGTAAAACAAAAAATGCTAACCCTGTTAAACATCTAAGAAGAACTGCTGGAGCTTGACTGTAATGGCTTTGAAAAAAGTCATTATTTGTTTAAAGAGATTATTTAAAGTGTTGACCTACGTTGATCTAGTGTGAAGCTATGGGAAGAAGTCTTTAATAGTTGTACGAGGATTTACCTACAGACTTACACATAGCATGGAGCATTGTCTTCATTCTCTGACACACTGCAGAATAAAAAAAAACACATCTTGTTTTCCCCGATTTTGGTGCGATTATTGAGGGTATTAAGAACTGTTTTCACGTTTCAGACAAGTGATGCTAAGCCAGAAACTTATTTAAAGGTAGATGGTGTGTTAAGAACTATTTTCGCTTTTGAGATAGATGACGCTGAGCCGGAAACTTGTTCAAACGAGGGAGATGGTGTTAAAACGTCAACTCAACACAAACTATACCATTTCGGCGACTAACATATGGTGCAATTAATTTATTTAAGAGGTACATAATACATCCTGGTTTTCAATCCAACAAATGCAAGTTTGATGGACTACGTATTTCTTTAAACTTTTTATTAACAAAAGAACTGGACATATTGCTGTAACGTTTTAATAAAAGGTTATATCATTCTTCAAACTGGCAGTGTAAAACGTAAGTAAGGAATCCTTAGATTTGTCTAGCTATGTCAATATCCCATAAAAAAGAGTAAGATCAGGCAGGTTTTTTTTTTCTTTTTGGAAAAAAAATTCCGACCAATATCAAATTTTCCACTTGTCTTCAATAGAGTAGACTATTTTAAAAAGGTGATAGATGATATACCGCCATACTTTTATTAATATCGCTCAAAGTACTGCAACAAGGAAAGAAAATACGATATGTATATCTAATATTTATTTCCTTTTGGTTGTGATATGTATCATGTTTATTCATATCTATAACATCTTTTCTTGTCGTCGGTCCCTTTCGTAATTTATTAGGTGCTATTGACAAAGAAAACGCTCTTGTCGGTTTAAGTAGGACCGAGAAGAGAAGAT
The DNA here is from genome assembly GCA_948474765.1 of Patella depressa. Lineage (NCBI taxonomy): Eukaryota > Metazoa > Mollusca > Gastropoda > Patellidae > Patella > Patella depressa. Next base: position 57,860,309 of record OX419719.1, read on the forward strand.
GTGCTATTGATGAAGAACAGGCATCTTTATTGTTTTCAATGAACATACATTATCTCATTTCATTATGTGAACACAGAACTCCTACAACGGATATTTGAAGGCTGGTATGTAAGTTGTCTTTATATCTGCGTGTAAATATTATATTTGGCCTTCTGAGCATAGACATCTTGATTTGTACTTTGGACTTAGTCTTCAAATACAAAATAAAATATCATTAAATACCATTAATATTTACCCGTAAACTATGTTTTACTTCTAAATCCAGATTATTTTTTCAAATCGCTTGATTAATTCACAATTGACAATCGAGACTTCCTTTATTATTATGAAAATGGTACTTAACTTCCCTTAGAATAAAGTAATTTGGCTTTTGAATGTACATGTAGTCAGTTTGTGAAAGTATATTGTACGTCGTCGTCCCTGTTCGTCCGGACGGCCATCCTTCTGCAACTTGTTTGTGGACACTCTACAGGTCACACTTCTTATCCGTTTTAACGAAATTTGAAATGTAGGATTATCTGCAAAATATCTCCGTTTCTTTCCGTATTGGCATGTATCACAATTTTCACCCTATTTAATGAAACTTGAAATGCATGTTTTTAACCAAAAGATCTTGGTTTTTGTGTTATATTTGCGAACATTGGATCGTAATGTCCTTCCTGGTTTATGTTCCTTGGTTGTACGAAAAATCGCGGTTTTAGCTTGTGGTACCTCTAGAGGTCACAATCATTATTCTATTTAAAACAACAAGTTCGAATGTATCACCGTTACATCGTAATGTCGGTGATATATTCGTGGCAATCGGACCAAAATTGCCGGACAAAATGACCTCCCCTTGTACGCAAATAGTGTAAAAAGAAATATGGTATATCCGGGTTTATAGACCATCTAGATGTCAGAATTAGTGATCCAATTTTGATGAAATACATGTTTAAAACCAAACGATTTTGAATCCTTTCGATATTCGCGCATATCAAATAGTAACTTTCCTGAATTATGACCCTTGATTTTACAAAAAAAAATCGCGTTTATAGTTTGTAGTCCATCTAAAGGTCACATTATCTATCAGATGTACGAATACGTCTAAATATATCATTGTTACACCCTAATGATGGTTGAGTTCGAATTTCGTGAAAATCGGACCAAAAATGCCCGACAAAATGGCCGCGCCTCGTATGTAAATATAATATGGTATATCAAGGTTGTGGACTTGTGTTTATATCACAAGGATCTTGGCCCCTTTTGATGATAGCGCATATCCAAATTTTTCGAAAAATAGCATTTTTAGCTCGTGGACTTGCTAGAAGTCACAATTTGTAATCAATGTTGAAAAACGTTTAAATATACCATCAATACACTTCAATGAAGGATGAGTTCAAATTTCGTAAAAATAGAACCAAAAACACTTGACAAAATGGCCGCTTCTTGCACGCAAATAATGTAAAATTATGTACTACCGCGGTTGTGGACCCTCTAACCATCACAATTTTATCCAATTTTGATGAAATTTAAAATATATTTTTATATCCAAAATATCTCCTTCCCTTTCGATATTGGCGCATATCTTGCAAAATGTGTGCGTATCTTGCCTGGCAACCTCTGCTTAATGTAAAAATGAAACGGTGTTACTTATTACCATAACTCGTAGTTTGTTATTGTTACATGGTTGATGAATCAAATATCACTTAAAATATACGGTTGTTATTTAGCACATGCTTTTATCAAAGCATAGAGTCTTTCATATTAATGGTAATACCCAATGGGATAAATCATAATCTTAACAATGACACATGAGGAATAGTGGTGATATGTTACAATAAAAGACTCTTATCTTATGTATGTTAATCTGTGAAAATCACCCTTTTTTGACCAGGCAAATGTTCCGGAAATGCGAACGAGTACAACTTTACAAAAATGGTGTGATACCGTGGCCTCTTTATATTGACTTAATATCATATTTTGGCAACCCTTGGTGGAATCAACCGGCGTGTTAATCCAAATACCTTGCAGATAACAAGTTATATAAAGCCAGGTATGTGTGTATTGTATTTGGTTACACCTTGAAAGTATTTCAAACTTTTGTTTCAATATTGTGTAAAACAAAGAAGAACAATTAAGTTAAGACTTTAGTATATATTGCTATACGTTCCGTTCTCACATGCCCATTCATCAACTTTCAAATACTTGTTTTATGTCTGTATACTTTTCTTTCCTGTATATACAAATCCTGCCTGGTGTTCCATATAGACTTATTCTTGGATTATGAGTAGAAGGCGAGAGAAGACAGTTTTGTCCCGACGCCCAACAGTGATCGTGCTCGCCTATTATTCTCCAATTTCAACTGTCAACGGCACTTTGAAGTACATGCCAATGTGTACACGGATTTACTGGAACTTCACGCCCCATCCCAGTGACTATAGACACACTTTGCCTTTCACTCCCGTAGGCGTCAACTCTTGAAGAGCGCCTTAGGTTTTCTCATCTCAAGCCGAGATTCCAATCAGGGACAGTCTAGTCGAGAAACCACTGCCCTGGCCGCTAGGCCAACACCTTAGCTTTTAAAGGGAAACATTACTTGTTAATTGGACACAGCACAGTGTCGTGGTTTTAAAGTATGAAACTTTTTTCTTTTCAGTCCAAAATGACAGGATTCAAGACCTAAAGTCTTCTTGGAGTGTGAAAGTTTTTGACAAAGGAACTACCCGACTACGCTATAAGTTATAGGTTAAATTGTGGATTCCATCATGCCTAGACATCAAAATGGATCAATTCAACTAGATGACCCGAAATCGGCTATCAATCACCGTAGACGGGATATATGTAAACCTGTATCAAAACTGGAGACGGAACAACGTTTATAAGATCTAAAATATTAAATCACAATATATGCTATTGCTGAAGGTAATTTCCCACCAGACATGTACTGGTAGAAATTGAAATATACAGGGAAGGGAGAAAACTTAAGCAAAACACATGCACTCTTCCCTAAACCCAGTCTTCAATATCAGATCTTCGAACTGATCTACGAGGTCATAACTTAAGTCTGACTGGTGCGGGTTGGGATCACCTGCACCTAAACACTACTCCACTAACCACACTAGTCTTTCTGTTCTGGTATTTCATTTTGCTTCAAATGTTTTATATATTATTAATCAGACATTTATCTACAAGCCCATAATCAACTCTCTGGCACATCGGATTGTCGTGATTTTGAACTGGTTAAACACAATCGCCATTAAATAATTACTTTAAAAAAAGATAATCGAGATTTCGTTTATTTTTGGATCAATGGACTTGACAATCGAGACTATACCGTCAAACTCTCAAAGACCTATGACTGCACTCAGAACAAAATATGACTGAAATTTTCAATTACATGTATATAGCAAAAAGGATCAACTTGTTATCTAAATCTTATATAATGCATCTTTAATAGCTCGTCGACTTTTTACTTCGGTCACTGGGAGATTACACCTCAAATCGAAATTATTTGTCTACATACTTTTTTTTTAGGTTTGATACTCCCAAGACAGAAGTATTTAAGTTGATTCAGTCACTTACTAGGCGAATTTGGCATATAAAAACCAACAATCATTAATTACCCGTTATTCTCATTCATTGCACACTCCTTAGATTTTGGACCACATGGCCACCCGAAAAAAAACGTTTTTCATTTATTCTTCTACAGCTCCGCTCTGCTATGTTCATGTTGATATTGTTTTGTGTATGTAAATAGACATGTATATCCACTACCAGTCGAGGACTATATCCACAATTTACTGATTAAATTACCGTAATTAAAAACACAAAATAAAGGCGTCAAACGACATTATGTAACTAATAAAGCTATTTGATTTTTTTCTCTTTTTGTAAATACATTTTGTGTCGTGAGAAATGCAAACCCCATTTAGACAGCTTGTGCTTTTTGTAGACGTAGATTTACCAGTACGCCAACACCGTTGTACGAGTTGCGTTTATAAAGTTGTAAAACAAGTTTTCAGCACGTTAAATTGTTTGGTCCTTTAGATTGTTGAACCAAACCAAAGAATGGTTTAATTGAGGATACTAAAAGGTTTGTTTTAGCTGCTTACATCATTGTAATGTCAGCGGTTCGGTGGCGAGTCGTGATCGGAATTCTAGGTTTATCCATCGCAATTTGTAAGATGTAAGATATGTTCTGGCTGTCCAGATTTTTTGGCACCAAAGGCAAATGTTAGGTTACGGCATTTTCAAATCAAAATACAAAACATGAAAATACATGGGCAGACCAGTAGACCTTTAATAACTCAAGGGTGACTTAAATTTAAATGAATGACCTCATATTCATATCGATATAACTTTCTTGTAAAATGTCAAGATCGCTTGGCGACAAGAATTTGTAATATTGACAAATCATATTTTTTAAAACATGAACTCCCCAGAAACTTATTGATTTCACAACATTGTGATATTGATTTCATTTTTTCACCAATATCATATTTACCTTTCTCCTGTTGCCAATTATATTGTCTGTATCATTTCCGCATTTTATATTCCCCCGATTCCTAAAATGGTACACCTCCATCTCAGCTACAAATTTTATTACCTCCAAATTTCTCACCTCGCCACTAACCAGCGTTGAACTCTTCCTATGATTGCGAGCGAGATTGTAATCATTATCGTTAAAATAGTATATTCATTATATATTATAGTATGTTTACTGTTAACATCAAAGCTAAAATATCAACTCTGAATAGATTTTTGATTTGACAAATACTTTGAGATTATAATGAGTTTAATACGTGCTTAGCTATATGAGATGAAGTGTTTCAAATTTTGTAATTCTCTCTTCGAGTTCACTGTCATTCTTTAAGTTAGTTTTTCATAATTTCATGACTTCGGAAGTAGATAAATTGTGTTTATTTTTTTATCAATATAGTTTTATGTGTATATGGCGGACTTTGTGAGTTATAATTTGTAGTTTATTACAGAGGTAAGCCGCAAGTCTTACTGGATGGAGATTTGTATAGAAAAAATAATGAGCCCGGTTCAGGTATTCATTAGAAGTTACACTGGAAAATGTACCACAATTGATATACATTCGAAATGTTTTAAACCACAACCACCCCTCATAAAATAAAGATCAAATCAAATTTAAAAGTAGCCCCAGAAATCATTCCCGATAAGAAATGAAACCTACTGTGGCAATAGATTAATCTATATCCGGATAATACTAGTTTAACAGTTTAAAATCATCTCAGTTTAGTTAATAGATGAGTCTGTATGCGACGAGTACTTAACTTAAAATCGTCCCAGCAGTTAGTAGATTAATCTGTATTGAATGAGTACTTGTAGATCAGATTAAAAATAAATCAGTTTAGTTAATAGATCAATTTGCATTCGATGAGTATTAGTAACACAGTTAAAATAAATCCAGTCTAGTCAATAGATTGTGCAAGAGCAGAAAAACAGCTCGCTATATCGCCATAAAGACAATGGGAAATGATGACATTGACAGTTATTTCCATCGGTATCTCGAGAAAAGGGTGTCAGGAGTGGTGATATTTAGCGCAGGTATGGACCCGAATATAATCATACTGCTACTAACAAAAATTTCAAATTTACACGTTCCCTGGAAAAAGAATAATAATTCATTGTTTTATCCTGTTATTTTGGGATGTTGCGAGCCCCTATGGACCAGCCATTGTTTTTAGATCCGTATTTCGTTGTTGTATATGTCATCATATTCCACTTATTGCTATGTCGACATATACTACGGCGAAATGGAGGATGTTGAAATGGAAGATGTTGAATAGCAATATCTTAACGGAAACATGACGACACAAACCATGAGGTGTTGATTTAATTTAACGTTCATTATTAAAGATTTAGATAAAGGGCTGGTCGTTCGCGCTATAATTTTTCAAATAAATATATAACATTTTATTTTGAGCCAAGTTACAATGGTTGTAGTTTTGACATGACGTGTGCATTGATCGTAACAACCGTACTGGTCATTGATGTACTAACCTCGCTTCGCCAATTTTTAAATCAAATCAATAACATTTCCGAGCTGTTCTAATCTATTTAAATCGGAGATCTTACAGATGCATCTTTGAAATTTTTAAAAACGATATTTTAAAATTTAATTCCTTGTTATTCGCTGTCTATTTATTCCAAATCCCTCAGTTTACCTCTAAGATTTTGGTGTTTTTACTTTCAGGTGGAAATTGGTTTTACTTGTCAAGAAGATACACTGAAATTTATAAACAGATTACATTACACTACAAATTTCATTCCATTTTAATAAGTAACAAAAGACGTTAATCTTGAACTTAAAAACACTTGTTGGGAAGTACCAAAACGGGCTCATATCAGCATCGCAAATAATTGAAGTTATTCAATGTATTTCACAAGCCCATGATTATTGTGCAGGTCATCACGTTTTGGAAAAGAATTTTATTTTCGTGCATGTTAAATATTAACAAAAATTATTAAGTCCAAAAATATTTGGCATAGATTGTAAAATATGTGAATCCATGATTTGACATTATTTTAATTCTAACGCCGGGTTATCTTCTAATATTTATAGCATGCTACAAATGTTTGTCGTGTTCTTAAAAAATAATATATATTTTTCAAAGTAAACGAAGGGCAAATTCTTGCATTTTTTTTCATGAAGATTGATTTCGTTTTCGTGTTGTATTATTATAACATGGAAGTTGATCACGCAACAAAATATTGAAACTAGCATGTTTAATCTATTTATGGTATTTGTGTATTTTTAAATACTTAAAAACAATGGATGTTGATAAAAAATCCTATCAAATCAAGGCATTTAAGGACACTATTGGTGTCGGCTATTATCACAAATGTGATCGAATTGGTTAAACACAATCCAAATAGAAGTTTAACTTATAGATCATTACTACGGCAGATGCGTAAACGAGATTTGAAGAAACGAGCGATAACAGAACAAGGTTGAATTTCTGCTCACTGATAATTCCTGAAAAGACGAAATACCATAATGTGAAAGTATATCTGACAATTCGTAAAAATAATTGTTTAGCCATTTTATTACATGATGAGATAATGGCTGACAACAATAATTACCTTTAGAGTGCTTAACAATGTAGTGGACGAAGAAACCAAACACGATTCCCTTAAGCAGAGAATTATAACAAAAGTTCGTATATAATATTTGATAAATATAAATTAATGAGCAAGGGTAATGGTTTCTTTTGATTCCACCCGATCGGTGCATACCGAACAACAAAACAGCACATCAAAAATCAAAAACCTGAACACCAAAGTAAAACATGTGTACAGTATTTAATCATAATGCTGCCGGCATGGCTAATTTAAATGTTGGGGAAGGAGGCATTGCGAATAGAAAGGAGGGAGTTCTATAATCAAGCAGAAATCCATTAAGGGCATTAGAAGTCGACAAAATGCCTTAATTTGCCCTTTAAATTTCGGATTATGAAAAACGAATCAACTTTTAAAAAAAAAAAAAAATCTGGATAGGCATCCCACAACCAATTATAATACAAAATTTAATGTTTCAGATGACCCTTAAATTTGCTTCTTGGGGATGCACCGACTTCGCCCCGACAGAGTCGTTGAACGTCAGTTAACACCCATGAACAATTTGGTTAAATATATCCGGTGGTTTTGGTGAAGGACAACGTGTGTTACATATTAACCACGATATCAAATGTATTACTTTTTGAGACGTTGGTGTTTTTGTGCATTATTTTGGCGTATATTTTACCCCTTTAAGTACAAACTTGACGTATAGCAAATTAAATACTACCTAGACTAATGGGCATTGTGCTCGGTTGTCTTTGAATTAAATTTGAAAGATCTCTTCATTTTAAAATCGGGGATCATAGAGTGTTATCATCGAGGTTTAACCGAATGTGTTTTCATTTGTCAACAGTTTTAACCCAAAACGGGTCTGAAATTTAAAAGAGATCATGGCTTTTTAAGGTCTCCTGTCGTGACTTTTGGATTCCGATGTTCCCAATCGAAACTGCATGACAGTTTCACTGTTCTTGAAATAATGTATCACCCAAAGGTAGTAATTGCTGAAATCATCTGTATTCCCAACAGAGCTTATACTATCGCTTAGACCCACTTCCTTAATCTTGGGATTGAATGCTACAGAGTAGTACGTCGATAAACTATAAGATCCCACGCGTGGTTAAATTGTCCATGAAATCCTTTAACTTAATGATCAATATTACAAATTCACTAGGAAACAGCCATATTTTGAAAGATCATGAGATTGTTGACCATGAGCACAGAACAGACAATGGTCATCATTTACTATCATGGTCAAGCAAAGATTATAGCTTGATTCTATTGACAAAGCTGATAGTTATTGATATTAATAGTCCAAAATATTGTTCACTGCCGACATTTTGTATTGTATGTGGTAAAACTCTCAACTACACGACAAGTTTATGAGAAAACATTGAGTTTGTACAACTAGTACCCATAATCCTAATAATCACTGACAAAAGCGTTTTGTCAATATCCCCCTAAGTATTGCAAAAAAAAGAGACCGACAAGGAAATATATGTTATAGATATGCATATTCTACACATATCCAAAATTTAAATGATTTCATAAATAATTGACAAAATAAAATGAAATGGCCTACAACAAATTGCTGTTGTCGATGATTATTAAGTCTTTATTTTTTGTTAAAATTTCAATTATCTATAATTTGTTCAATAAATTTATAAAACCAATTACATTTTGGATATGATGTGTAGAATATGCACATCTATAACATACCTTTCCTTTTCGGTCACTTTATGCAATACTATTGACAAACCAACCCACTCGTTTGGCGATTAGTAAGAACGTCTTTGTCACAATTTCAATTATTCATAATATTATTGTTATTTTTTAAATTTGCGATATGATAACGCTTCTTTCATTGTGGGTCACTTTTGGCAATGCTTTGAGAAAAGAAACATCCTTGTCGGTCATTGGTAGGACCGCCACATTGCTATGACGACATTCATCACCACTTGATGCCACACTTGCAATTGAGTAAAAGATAAAAAAAAGTACTAAAAGTAAAAGGGATGTAGCTGTGTGAATTCCCCAAGTTAGAAATGGCACCTGATGTCCCAGGAAAAAAAATCCTGCCTTATTAATAACTCGTTACTACCCGTAGCTAAAGAGAGTGATGGTTTCTCTGTGCATTTCAGAACCTTGGTACATGACAAAGCGATACCAGCAACGACACCGGGATTACACAATACACATAGCTTATTCCCCAGGTACTAATTCAAATAACATAATTTTAATGAAATATAACAGAATACCCGGGTTGCCAATCCACATGAAGAATACTTTCAACTGTGTCTAAAACAATAGAAGACAATATATCTATGATATTACCGATTATTGATACAGATAGATCGAAGAGATAGATTGTCTTGAAATTCTATTAGCTTAAAAACATTGTGCATTTTTAGAGCATGTGAAGTTAAAATAATGGTTGTGTTTATATGTGAATCGGCTGGGGTATTACGTGTATAGGTAGTCGTCAAGTCCGTCTCGTGCCCAAAAAGAGTTTTGTATTTTTTGAAACCCTTATTTTAAATGGGAAGTAACAATCATATTTTTGTTTTGTCAGTTAAGAGGCACATTGATAGCGCTACCAACAAATGTCGCGAATCTGGATTGGAATTTAGAAATCATTTGAAGTAAGCAAAATTAATTCTGAATTCGGAATGAATCTAGATCCGCATTGGCGACAATCCGACACGTCTTCTGAACGGATCGATTTAATATGATGTTATTAGGTCAGTATTTGTTAAACACTTGATAGATAAATAAAAGAAGACACAAGGTCATATAATGACAAAAGAACCACAGTCAACACACTTATATTGGTCACAAAAGAACTAGAATCTTTGCAATCGGTACACATCAGTTATTTGTTCACCCGAGATCGACGATACAACCTGGTTAATTTCATTGTTCTATTTCTCAACAAGATCTTCAATACTGTTGCCACTACAATTAATACCAACAGGAATTCACGACTGGGTCTGTATGACACATTTCAGGTACACTAGGCTGCCACATTGGTTTAGAACATTCTTTACATATTCGCAGTCTGATGACGTTAGAAAGAAGAATTGATTAGTATTTTGCTTTGTCAACAGCACCAGGCCACCGTTAACGGATTCATTGGTGACAGTAATATTTAAACATTAAACATAGCAGTTAAATTAATAGATCAAAATATAAACACATAGTACCATGTTACGTTAACATCATTGAGATCGTGCACGAGTATGATACGCTTAAACATTTAAGCTTAAAAGAATACTGCGTGCAAGTATTCAACCAATCGATTTTATAACAAATGTTTCTCACACAAATAACAGATTTCCTGGAATTGGAAATACTATACTTCTTAACATTTTGAGAAAGCGTTTTAGAATTTAACAGACCTGCCTAGTCGGTTTTCGGCTTGTTTACTACGCTTCAGCTAAAAATTCAATGAACAGATCGACCTCCAAACGAAATTTCGATCATACTATGTGGGATATTCTTGTGCGAATGTAAGCTACTGACTGGGTTGGTTATCAAGACACCGAGAATTTGAATTTACCCGAACAGAATAGCAGCGTTATTACTGGTTTCAGTAAAGTTACATAAATAATTTCAAATGGGGACAATAAATATTTTGGATTGTAGAAGTGGGCTGTACGCATACTGACAAATAAAAAAAAAGTGACAATCTGTCAGTTTTTCACCAGAACTGATTTCGGTTTTCTCTTTGTATGTCCACATAACATTTCATTCGATAATGGTGTATATTAAAAGAGAATCTTCTCTAAAAAAAAATAAAGGTGTCTCTAAAGACGAAAGAATAAAAAAAACTTTCTGGCAAAAGGCCTAAAACTTAGAAAGACCTACACGTAGACAAATATGGGAGAAACAGTGCCTTAACGGAAAATACGAAAATGCTGAGGTTATATAATACCCAAATCCACAACTTCAGTCACAAAAGAAAATTTCATTGACGATGTTATTTTTACCCATATGCTCACGTTACAATATCTGTGTCCAAATATCACCGACATACACCTAATGTAGACTTTTCTTTTGTTGCTGAAAGGTTGGCACTTCAGCATTGCTACCACTAACAACACTCTACCCTTGGGTCCTGCAACTATTTCTACGGAAAGCGTCGACAAATTTAAAGACGTGTAATCTGAGCATTTATACCAAACATTCTTTCTGGTCGGTCGCTGCTTTTATTGACTGTTGCTCTATAAACACGCACCTGTCTTGAACAGCCGCCCGTCCTCTAAGGGATACATTCCTCGAGGGCCTAACGTATCCATGTTTGACGATATTTTGTGGTAGCATTGATGTGTTTTTTTTGTTAAACCCGCTGGGTATGTTTAGATACATGATACATAACGGACACTGTTTAATCCAGCTAATCGTTCAGACACGTATTTAAATTGTTTTCTAGTTGAATAGGTTATGCTGAAAACAGTTGCTTTGAAAGTCGCGTGTGGGTGAAATCCAGCTTTCTGGAGCTAACACATTGATACAAGATGTTTTAAAAACTTAGGGACATTAGCACTGCTACCTAGCTGAATATATCTAGCTGGATTTACTTTGCAAACCATAAGGTACACAAAGTTACAGACGTGTAGAGGATTTCCAGGAGCCATTTCTAAAGTCGAACTGTTCAAGAGTTTTTTGGTTTTGAAATACATTTAATCAGAATCTTGGGCCTATAACATTTTATTTAAACATGCAAATGTTCATCACAAATAGCCCACTTTGCCACAATCATGATGAGCTTTTCATTTTAAAATTTAAAATAAACAGTAGAATAAAGCCCAATTACTTTTTGAACTACGAAGGTTACATGTCACAATATTCTGAGACTAAATACTGAAGTGCAGATCATTTCGTGTATTGACGTCATTTCCGTAGGTGATTTTCTTTCTTCATTTTCGATCGAATACCGATTGCCGCCTCAAAATCATGAATATTCACCAAAATGTAAATTCAATCACCCGTCTTCAATTCTAGATCAAAACTTTAGCACAAAAATGATTTCACCGTTTTTATGAAACTAATTTTGTTTTTTTTTGTTTTTTTTGTTTTTTTGCACAAAACTTGAAAATTAAAACGTTGAGGAAAGAAACATAGTATTATGCTGCCAGCGCTTTCAGTTCCATCGGGGCATCTTTAGGCCTTCAGATCCCAAATAGTCAATCCGGAAAACAGAAAGATAGTATTGATTACGCATATGGATGAATGTGATGAGGTTTTTCAGATGTATAAACTATAAGGTTTTAATAAGACCTCTTCGAACAAAGAGTCACATTTAATTCAAAAGTACAAACCTAAATTTAATGTGAAAGAATAATTAATTGTGTGTTTGTATGTATTAATATCATAACGTCATTTGAAGTGTTGTAACCATGCCGTTTTATTTGTTATATAATTAACGGAGAATATGTATTATACGCTTATGTCCTCAATAAATTAATTTTCATTAAGAACAGATCATCATTGTGTACTGCAGCTAACAACTTTTATTCTACGAGATGTTATTCAAAGAAGGGGTGGATTAATTTCTGGATTGATAACTAGGCTCGTTTTTATAAATGTGGCTGGAACTCCGGGAAGCGCCATACGTTTCAACAGGATACTGACTATGAATTATATTCCATCGAGAGTAATCGTGATTTTTTATACATGAGTATAAAATTATTGAATATGGATTCATATCTTGGTTTTTGTTGATATGTTGCAAACCGACAACAAAGGGAATGCATTTGATAAAAACGACTGTAGTGAATAACAAAGAATATTATGATAATGTATTAATGAATACCAACAAGACACCGTAAATAATGTGTACAATATACATGCATAATATATAATATTGTAGAAAAATCATAGAATGTGATTTTTTTTCCTAAAGTGTACATTTGTCAATTTTAAAAGAATATATTAATACACAGGGCCCATGATAGCTGGCGGTATGCCGAGTAATGTTTTAAATAAATTGTTGGTATTTTTAAAAAAAAAAATATTGTTACTTGATCGTAACGTATAGAAAACCAGAGACTTTTCGTACTGTGAGTACCTAATGCCGTGGTTAAGATTAGAATCGGGTCCTGTCAGGTTTTGCTGAAAAATGGGTAAATTACAAACTATAAGCCACCTGTGGCCCGTCCTCGTTCCGGTTTTTTTTTTGTCTATTGTCATCGTCAGAGTATCCGGACCCTGACAGGTACATGCTCGCGTTTATCGGTCGCTCTTATAGCAAGGCTGACTGGTATCCGATCATGAAAAACAAAACTGAAAGTGAAACTTCTGCTTTCGTTTTCGTTTCATAGGGAACTAAAAATAATCTTGATGTTTTTTTATATTCGTATCAACCTTGAGCTTGTAAATGTGCTTTAGGTTCTACTGTTTATTAAAAATACAATTTTAACTATGAGTTATCGTCGTTAATGTTGGATTAAGCTATGCAACCTTCAGAAAACAGCACTACGGCATTCCTATTTTATTTACTTGATTCTTTTAGTTCGATTTGGCCATTGAGTCCATGTTGCTAGTCTTATGGAGGCTGTGGTTACATTTGGGTCATGAACGAACGAAACGACATTCGCCGTACCGCGACCTAGCGTTCCGGAGTTGCCACTTTTTAAAAATATATATAAAAATAATAGGCTAAAGGCTACAGCTTTAGTGGTTTTTAATTGGGTGTGAAACATTCTGCGACATTTCGTTCCGGAGTTAATCCTTTCTTCTCTTCAAAACCCCGGGGACGCGGCAAAACTTTAAAAGGATTCTTTAAAAGCAATTAATTATACAAAATTGAAACAGCAGATCCACAGTGCGAATGGACCATATTATTAATTGCACATGCCCGAATGCGCTCAACACTAATGGGTTTTTTTTTATTAAAATATTCTCTATATCATATCTCGATGAAATAGCCTAAGAACAATAGCAGGCTACTTAACAATTTTCTTTGATTCTCCAAAATCAGGATAGAAAAACCCTAATGGTTCAGCATGCTATAGGAAAAACAAATCTAAGACTACTCTTGCTGGCAACTATAAAATAAGTTCTTTAAAATCGCCGGAAAAGCAATATCTAAAATTTAAATTTTGAAGTTAATTTTCTTCAAATCATATGCGAACTCATCCTGGTATCAACGTTATAACCTCCGATTCGACTTACATGCAGAGAAGAAACGGGGAACCAGCGGTTTCAAAGAGTGTACCGAGGTGCCTTCAAACCAAGTAGTACAAGTTAGAAGGGATCCGTGTACTACGCTCTCAGTAGGCTGTCGCCGCCCTTGCAGCACCCATTCGTTACATATAGTTTGTGCTCAGGTTGAATTAATTCGATTATGGAGTGCTTTTCATGTTGTTTTGATAAAAACATACTGTTTCTATTGATTTGTATCACTAGTATAATCGTAGGATGATAATATAACAAATACCTGCTCATTAATAAAATATGTAAGTGGAAGGCTAATTCCATTAGTACATTATTGTTGTAATGTGTATCATATTGGATACTCATGTAAAGGGACAATCATTTGACCAGCAATCGACATGCATGCACTAGCATACAAGAAGAATATTGCTTTTCTTTAAGATAAAAAAAGAAATGGTCCCTTAAACGTCACTTGCCACTTGGACATGGATTCTGAAGTCAAATCAGCTAGGATCAGACAAAATTCAAAACACAACATAATACGTTAAGTATGTGATCTTTCTGCTAACTTTCCTTTCTAAATTCTGTCAATAATCTGTTTGAAAGACTCAATACTTTTATGGTTGTTATGCCAAAAAAACAAGTGATCATAAGTATCAGTACTCTCTTTAATATCCCCTTTTATAATCATGTCTCTTCATCGTTGTTAGAAACGGCAAACAACAAAATAAGACTATTTAAATCATATTACACACTTAATCATACAGAGTCGTCTTTCACTGATCGGAACTCTTTATATAGACCGGTCTCATTAACCGGAGATGATTTGCTGTTGCACAGACAATTGGACAATAATGCTATCGTTTGGAGATACCGTACATGATCTTTCTACTGAAAAGAAGAGCATCATAGGACTCGAATTGGTGCATCTTACATATTAAACAGATTGGAAGTCTTTGTATTGACCGGTCTCCCTCTCCTTAAAGGGAGACAACAGATAATAAGACATTAATGCTATCGTTTGGAGATACATGATTTTTTTAGCAGTTTCTACTGAAAAGAAGAGTATCATAGGACTCGGATTTGAATCCTGTCATTATTCTCTGAATTATTCTTTGAAAAATATATTTACTGTCTTTGAATTTGATACAAAATGCTAATTGGAAGCTGGTTAATAATATATGATGTGCTTCTGAAATAAAATCAATTGTCCAGGACACGGTCATAAAATGAAATATCCTTTTTCTTAAAGGAATCATGTGGAATCAAACGGAACAGTCCTTCAATCACCATAATATAGTGTAATATATATAAATATATATAATACATTAATATTTTTTTTTTATTTTAAAAAGAAAATCAGAAACAGCAGATTCAGATGTTAGGGAAACCTGGAATACACAATAGACGAAGGAATACAACTACCATCCAAAGGAAAATTTCGAAAAACAGTAAATCAAAAAAGTTTATTATTTGAGGGTGAGCAGTAAATATAACAGGTGAGCTAACCATTAATTTTTGGGTAAAACAACGAAAATATAAATGTGGAGTACCCTTTGTTCTATATTATGGTATTTTAATCAACTGCCAACCCTTGATGGAATTATTTTTGGTGGTTTATTTGGAGGTTTTTTTTAACATGATCGGACTAATGGTTCAGGAAATATGGCGATTGTTGACAAATGGAGAATCGCCACCAATATTGGAATGACTAGCTTACAAACCGATACATCAGAATTGAGAAATGTCTATTGCTGGAAAGACTATTCCACCAGGAATCTCAATCTATTTGGTCATTTAATGCATGTGTGGCTAATGTAACGATAATCCACAGCTTGTTCAACAAAGAATTCGCATAATGTATTCCAAATCTTCTCTTTAGTATGCTTTCAAGTTATCTTTGCGGTAGCGTTAGATCCACAGGGGGCAGAAGACAAATAGAAATAAGTACAAATTATCTATTAATATCTGATGATTAGCTTCCTGACATTTATGACATTTATATTGAATTAGTTTAGTCTTACAAATACACACGATTGAGGAATTTTGCATTTTGACCTTAATGAAAGCTTTACGGATGATACTCCAGACCGTGATACTGGGAATGTTTAAGTAGGATTATATGCAAGTTTCCGACAAATCGGTCATGCCATAGCTGAGATATATACGTTTAAACTCTCGATTCAATGTAGTTTCAACGAACGGTCACACCATACATCTTTATATGCTATTCAAATATTAATTACAACTACTAAATTTATTTCCGCAACCAGATCTATATTGTAAAGCGTCAGACTTTTTCAAAGAGACAATTCACTATTGTGACATTTATTTTCAGTTCATATAGTTACTGTGATATTTGTTTTTATTTAACTGTACTTAAATATTTTAATGTACTTATAGCCTGGTTGGAGTTAACGCGCCTAAAACTCCATTTTATTCATGCATTCGTTTACTTTTATTGACGTATGTCTACTCGTTTTTTCGATATTCAAACTTGAATCTCAATAAAGCAGATTTGATGGATATATATCTACAGAATGTCTCCAAAACACATTTGATTAAATATGTATTCTAAAACGATCTAAAGATATCATAAATGGGGATGCCTGGATTCACATAACAACTGCTCTGTCTCCTTGGTTTTCGATATTGGCGAATTGAATCTCAAAAAAGCAGATTTGATGGATGTATATCTACAGAATGTCTCCAAAACACATTTGATTAAATCACATTTGTTAAACGAACTAAAGATGTCATAAATAAGGATGCCCCAGCAGTGTATTCACATAAAAATGATATTGGTGAATATCGAAAAACGAGCTACTCGATTTTCGATATTGGCGAATAACGAAAAACAACTAGCACGTTTTTCGACATTCGCCAATATCAAAACACAAGGAGAAAGATCTTTTGTATTGTGAATCCACTGCTCGGGCATCCTCATTTATGATATCTTTATTTCGTTTTAGAAAACCTATTTGACCAAATCCTCACACTGCCTCGTTTACAACGGTACTGGTTATTACACTCAATATAATCATTATCACTCCAAATTGTATGTACCATTATGATAATATCATTACTGTTCTTTTATCAGAGTTGAAGATGTCCGAGGCTCCCCGTCGTCCACATAGGATGAGATATCTCCGAAATATAGAAGCTGTACAAAGACGCTCGCCATTATCAAGTGGAAATGTGCTTAACGGACCTGTTAGTAAGTATCATTTCTTAATAACACAAATCTGAAATCACCCTTTAGTCAGTCTCTCATATCAATTTGTGAGATTCCTTAAGTAAAATACAATGTTGTGCAAGTTCAATCTTTGAAGGGAATATTAGTCTAAAAGTTGTTGAATTCTGTTCCGACGACGTTCTATCAACATCCGAAATCCACTACATACGATACAAAGCATATGGTCAAAACCGGCAAGCGCTACGAATAATGTACGGTGAAACCTTTGGAAGGACCTGGTTTGTGATTTGTTTGTTTTGTTTAAATTAAACGTTTAATCAATCGAAGTATATTTAAACAGTGAAAGATGCCATTTTTTCCGAAAAAATCAAGAATAATAAATTTGTGTACTTTTATTTAACGTGGATTAGGTACGATCTTGCTTATTTTTAAGGCCTTACCAGGCCGTGTATGTCCGAAGGAGGTATTAGAGAGGGACAATCACAACATACGTATCGATTTATTTCGTTACTAACGCGATCAGGTTACAAAAATAGTGCAATGCATCATTACAGTTGTAGTGTATACCTAAATCATACCGTTTGGTCTGATATATAACAATTAAATTCAGCTTTAAGACCTATGCTTACCCCCTCCCCCCTCAATGAAGTTGTACACAACAACAAAAAAAATTCTATCTCTGCAGACTTATAACTATCGATTTTCAGTCAACCTGCTTTTGTGATACCTGGAGATGTACGGCACACTGCGGTGCAAATTTCATGTAGTACACTTTTGAGCTAATCTAGTCTAGTTGAGGGGTATCGCATTTTGGGCGTGGAGTACCACACCTACTGCTAGAAACCCGGCAGACTTACATTTTGATGATACCAGACTTACGGGCATCGATAACATGTAGAAGAAAATTGGTACATTTTTTTTAGCTAGAATGACCCCCTGGGCTCCCAGTCTATTCATTGCCAGTGCATCCGTCCTGAAAAGGAGAAACTCGGCTGGTAAATCCTGAGAACTTTCTCGACCGAGATAGCGATTGACATTTCAACCTGATTATGTTGCAGATAAAAGTCTAGTGTTAGTGTTGGTATTAGACTTCGGACACATTCCGTTTTTTTAACTTGGCAAAACGTTTACATAAGATGCAAAATGTAGATTCAAGGGGAGGAAAAAATAAATTCTTTAATCAGATGGTCACAGCTCATCAACGGGGTTCCTATTTGCCCGGTTCAACCTTTTCCTAAATGTTTGCTGAGTTGGACGCATGGAGTGCCATAAAAGCCTTGTCCAAAATCATGCATAAGGTTCACCTTGAAAATCCTAAGCCCCCTCACCCAACGAACCAGAAAACGCGAGTCTATCCAAACGACATTTCAACGTAACCTTCCTCTTAACTATGTTATCATTTCGGCCATATTCCTGAAGCAATGGCCCGAGAAATGCCTCTCTGACCATTGCTGGAATAGCGTCTGTTTCTTGAACTTATGCGGGAGTGTGTCTATTCCTTCCGTTCAATGAAAGCTATCACTTAAGTACAGCAACATGACAGTCCTTTTTAAGTTATTAGATTGGCTATGATTAATAAATGATTATTTAAAAGCTAGCCTAAGGCTGGCCTTTGCATCCATTCACGTGATTTGTTGTTTATTTCTTGCATCTTGCAACCTCTATATAGTTTGTCTTATTCTCGGGTTTGTTAAATATATGAGAAGCGCTTCCGTAGTCAATCAATCACTTATTCTTCTCGGGTTTGTTAAATATATGAGAAGCGCTTCCGTAGTCAATCAATCACTTATTCTTTCACGATCTATGTACTGTTTCACAACGACTTTTAGATAGGTATTGCAGCTGTTCATGTTTAAAAATGTAAAGTGTACATGTAAGTACAACATGTTTCACGTTAGTAAATTATCTTAAGGTTTTTTGTTTAAGCACAATGCATACATTGATTCATTTTGTTCAATAATATTAATATAACCGAGTATAAACACAAAGAAGTATTTGTACTATAATATCTACTTTAATTTTAATCTATATGTAATGATATCCTATATTATGTCCCACTATAGACTTTATGCAACAGAAACACAACACTAACTTACATAATATGTATCGATCGAAGAGGAATATAAATAAAAGCGCCTTTGGTATGATTTCTAACTTTTTTCTTATCAATAAAATACCAAGAAGAGTTCGGAGTTATTGTTTTCTTACACGTTTTAATCCATGTTCCAATTTAATATTGTAAAGTTCAACACTTAATAATTATAAGAATATATAGTTTTTAAATGCATTATTTAAATTGAATACATTAAAATAAACAAAATAGTTATATGGACAGAAATTTCTGGTAAAGGGAGATACCTTTCTACGACGATTCTTTTGTTGTTTTCAAGCCCATTAAAATTGCTTTCCGTGGAACCGTTGGGTATATTTAGTGTGTTACCGCTACTCAAAGATGTTAACAACAGAAAACAACGGGACTTTACTTGGCGTTTAATAGTTACATTGTGGACACATATACTATTAAAAAAAAGTAGGGGATATTTGATTTTGGGGGCATAATACTAAAATATGCAAATGACTACGAAAAAAGTCACTATAGAACCTAACAGAAGAAACATTTCCAGTTACATGTGACGCCCAAACGCACCAATAGCTACCGCATGGAATGCAGGTGACGCTTGGGATCATCATGGGGGTCCAACCCAAGATTTGCACGACTCTGACTTTGAATGTTACAGTCATTGTGGCATTTAATTCCAGGGTGGAAACATCAGTTTAATTGTTTTAGTGACCAGAAAACATATTTTGATATGCGTCGGCTTACCCAAAATGAAAGGTTACGTGCCCTTGGCATGCTACAGATCGGCACAACACAGGAGGTTGTGGCGCGGACGATGAATGTTTCTCAGTCTGTCATAAGCAGGCTATGGTCCAGATACCGTGATACACAATCTGTACAGGACAGACCACGCTCAGGTCGACAACTCAAGCCCAGGATCGATTTATCCGTACCTTGGCCTTGAGAAATCGTGTCATCACAGCAAATCAGATCAGCGCTCGTCTTCAAACAGACACTGGTGTGAGAGTGAGTGGCCAGACGATTCGGAATCGACTGCATAGGGGTCACCTTCGCGCCCGACGTCCTCGCGTGATCCCTTTTTTAAGAGATCATCACATTCAGGCAAGACGTCGTTGGTGTAGGGATCGTCAACACTGGGATAATCGACGCTGGAGCAATGTGATGTTTTCAGATGAGTCAAGGTTCACTGTTGATTTTTCGGACAGGCATAGGAGGGTGTGGCGTCGTCGAAACGAGCGCTTCCAAGACGTTAACGTCATCAGACATGATCGATTTGGGGGTGGTTCTGTTATGGTGTGGGGAGGCATCACTGTTGCTGGAAGAACGGCTTTACCTGTTGTTGCAGGGTGTGTTACAGGCCAGTACTACCGGGACAACATCTTGGCAGTCCATGTTGTGCCGTTCGCACGACGTCATGACGTCATGGCCGCCGTTTTATCTTCCAGGATGACAACGCAAGATGTCACCGGGCCAGGATCGTTACAGGTTACCTCCAACAACAGAACATCACCACATTACCTTGGTCAGCACTGAGTCCCGACCTCTCCCCCATCGAGCATGTCTGGGACATGCTTGGACAGAGGTTACGTCAACGTCAACAACGTCCTGCCCATGTCCAAGAACTTGCTGCTGCGTTGCAACAGGAATGGGACAATCTGGACCAAAATGACCTTAGACGTCTCATTAGGAGTATGCCACGTCGGATCAATGCTTGTTTGGCAAACAGAGGAGGATTTACCCGTTACTGACTTTGTTGTGATGCTGTGGTAACTTTGCTGTTTGACCCCGGGTATCATTTTACCCTTATAATGGTCAGTCTGTGCCTTGCTTAGTCTAACGCTCATTTGGAATAAATCGATGAATGTGAACTTCATTTCATTTTGTCATTTGTTTCTTCGTCAGTTTCATTAGGTGACTTTAATAACACTTAAAAATCAATTATCCCCTACTTTTTTTGAATAGTATATATTTGATAAATTCTACACGCAGATAACTTAACTATATTGCTCTCTAGCATTAATTATAAACCATTGGTACCTTGTGACATCTTTCTGAACTTGTTTGTTTGTAAAAACAGATCTCAACGCATATGATGAATCATTAATGAACGCATATTGTGCCAATGTTCTGAGGTCGTAAACAGTCGCATAATACCGAAGCTATACAATTTTTTAATGGGTTGGTTTGTCAGCTTCGATGATTCCGTAGTATTAATATTTAACAGCAAGTGAAGACTAGTATACAATAAAGCTTTTTTGTGTGTGTACTACAATCTTTGTTTCTATGACTTCAAATACAACAAACATTAGTTTTTGCCAACTAATCTGTTGGCTTCAAACGTTTTATAAACGTCAAACCAAATTTCTGGTTTTGAGATCCATAGTTTCTTTGGCTCTGCAGAACTTAACCGTGTTCCATATGCCTTAACATAATAACATGTATATCGTCAACATTGTCATTACTCTAATAGTTTGATTTAATAGTGTTTGTTGTGTTCTGGGGTTTACGCGTGAACATTTTCTTTTGCGGCGATTTATTCTGGTGATGATATATACATATTGCGATAGGCTTGGGAGACACCATTAGCATCTGTGCTTTTGTGGTAGTTCTTGGTACCTATGGTATTTGGTGTAGCAGCCGTGAATGAATTTAAAAGACAGAAATTAGTTGATTTTAACAGATTAAGATAGCTAAATCTAGACATTCTGCATAGCATATGAATTGGAGTTTTTACAAAAATGAACATGGCGTCAAGATCCAAAAAAAGTAAACGTGATAGGAAATTAAAGAGATTTAGAAATGCTGCCATGCGTTCTATTGGTAGGTATTTTGTAACATCTTATATTTTATTTTCCTCTAAATGTGTCTGCATATTGCCGTCCGTCGATCCATACAACTTTTCTTGTGGGCATTATACGGACAAAAGTTTTGGTTGGAATGATTGCTTAACTTTGTCGAAATTCAAAGTTTTGAGTCTTGGGAATCCGATAATGAACGGAAGTTTTGACACAATTGGTGTAAAACGCACCGGGACTCTTTCACTAAAATGGTTACCCTGCTTCCATTTATAATATTCGAAATTGACAACAAACTGTATTTCAAACCCACACGCTTTAATCATGATGGGGCTTGCAGATCTGTATAGTTCTAAGCCTGTCTGTGAAAGACATGTACAGCGTCGGTGGTGTACATTTATTTTTCTACATAGTTCCCGGCGAGGTGTACACACTTGTGAAAAATGTTGAAGGACCTTGGGCATCATCTCCTAAAGTAGAGATCGTATGTGTCTGTGTTGGGATTACTTCTTTCAGCTACAGGTACTTCATGACTGCCTGGTACGAAGATAATAATAACACGACTGTTGCAGTTCTTTTGTCGATGATTTCTTCAATAATTGTACTTGTTGGTGGCAAAACTTTTCCGCAAGTCCTCGAGTAACAGTATTGATTCAACCATTACAATGCGCTCACGCAATTTGCGGTAGAAAATGATCAAAGTGGCGATTAAAGTCTGATTTTTACAATAATGTTTTGGGGGTTCTTGCGATTCTTTTTGTGTGGTTGCGCAAAAGATCTTTAGTTTACGTTAATCAACAAGCTAATAGTCTGGAACAGGTCAATTCGTAATACTAATCAATTTTCTTGGATTAATGGTTTTAGTTGATTGACAATTGCCCATGTTAAAGCTATCTCCAGAGAAGTAAATATTTTGATAGTCTAAATCTCGTTTCCTTTCCTAGAGCATCATACCGCATGTCAAATATACAAGGTTGTCTAATTGAACACTGTGATTTCAAATTATATTATTAAGATTGGTCGGAATTGGCAGTCCTTGGATGAAATTTGACAACTAAACACTGACAACATAATGCTCAATACGGTATGCTCACAAAATAGCCACCACAAATAAATCATGATCTTAGTGCTTAAAAGCATATTAAAACTCCACAGGGTGGACGGGGAAGAGCCTGTCAGTATGATACCCCCAGTCCCTAAAGAAGTAATGTTTTCATGTCGCCCCTGTCCATCCGTCCGTCCATAATTGTTTGTGAACACTCTACAGGTCACAATTTTTTTCCGATTTTAATGAAATTAGATCTCGGTTCCTGTCGATATTGGCATGTATGGTCCCAGGTTGTACGAAAAATCACGTTTTGAGCATTAACCGAGGTCAAAATTTTGAACCGATTTTGATGAAACTTGAAATGCATGTTTATAACCCAAAGATTTTGGTTCCTGTCGGGCAATGTGCATATCAGATCCTTAAGTCCTGGGGCCTATTTCACGAAATTTTAACTAAGATAAGATCCCAATTTTAGTAATTTGATTGGATAATATTAGATTGATTTTAGTGCTTAGCCAATCAAAATTGAAGTATCAACTAAAATTTCGTGAAATGGGGCCCTGGATTATGGCCCCAGATTGTACGAAAGGTCACAATTATTAACGGAATTAAAACTTGCTTATAATATCACCGTTACATCGTAATGAAGGTTGAGTTCGAATTTCGTGAAAATCGGACCAAAACTGACTGACAAAATGGCCGCCGCTTGTACGCGAATAGTGTAACCATGGTATTTCAAGGTTGTGGACTCTGTATAGGTCACAATTTCAATCCGATTTGGTTGAAACTTGACATGGATGGTTGAAACCCAAAGATCTTGGTTCCTTTTGATCTTTGCGCATATCGAATCTTCCTGAATTATGGCCTCTGACTGTACGAAAAATCTCCTGTTTAGCTTGTGGTCCCTCTGGATGTCACAGTCGTTATCCGGAATAAAAAAAACGTTTGAATATGTCACCGTTATACCATAATGACGTTTGAACTCGAATTTCCTGAAAATCAAACCAAACTGTCGAACAAAATGGCCGCCGCTTGTACGCGAATAGTGTAAAATGTGGTACATCGACGTTGTGGACGCTGTAGAGGCCACAATTTTAATCTGATTTTGATGAAACTTGAAATGCATGTTTATAATCCAAAGATCGTGGTTCCTTTTGAAATTTGGGCATACAAAATTGTAACTTCATGTATTATTATGGCCCTTGATTGTAGGAAAAATCACTTTCTTTTTGGCTTGTTTTCTATCCATCTCTCGAAAATGTGGGCGTATCCTGCCTGGCAGCCACTGGCTATGAATTTATTTCGTATATATAATTATATTCCAAAAAAAAGGCGAAATGTCTGGGATCAGACTCCGGAACCCCCGGTCACCTATCCGCGACATTCACGCAATGACGTCGCACTGTAGTGAATAAGTAGCAGCGAAACTTTCAAAGAGACCACGGAGCTAATAGTGGGCTCATATAGTGACCGACACCCGTTTTGTTTTCCAGGAGAATATAGGTTAGAACAACGTCTAAACCTTATAGATGCATTTATTAAGAAGAATTTTCGAACTGAACTGTATCTGTCTAAAGCAGTATCCAGTCAGTCTGCTAAACCTATGTGGAAGGCTATTGAAGCGGATATGTCGTTCCAAGAACACCTGGTTAATTTGGAGGAGAAAAGATTGCTTTGGAAACAATGGGTAATACATCTATTTTATTTCCAACCATGGCCCCGGGTCAGTTCACACATTTCGTGTGTTGGCAAACGGAAAGAAGTTGTGGACCAAATTGGATGAATTGTGCCTTCTTTTATATTTCAGAATTCCAATAATCTTTTATATTTCAGAATTCCAATAAATATTTAGGGTATTAACGCCCTTGTTTCTTAAAGTATGTCCATTTTGTTTATCTAAGAATTTTAATGAATATTTATTGAGTTATCGTAAAAATGTGCCCTATCTAATATTTAAGCATGTCGATGAATATCATCAGAGTTATTGACCCTAGTTTAAGTTAATCAGATTATTTCTAAAATATAGACCGATCCTTGTAATTTACTTCAGCTCTAAGCACCCATTAAATTACACCTGCGAAATATATTTGATCTCTATATTGTTGTGACCATTACCTAGTTAGACGTTATCTACTTTAGCTATTGAATCCGAAGTCCAAATCTGTACGGTTACTTTTGTGAGTATGACCTTTTCAATCGTTTAATCAAAATTATATCAATTTATATCATGTTTGCCCATCTT
Organism: Patella depressa; assembly: GCA_948474765.1. NCBI lineage: Eukaryota > Metazoa > Mollusca > Gastropoda > Patellidae > Patella > Patella depressa. Next base: position 57,885,893 of record OX419719.1, read on the forward strand.
TGTTATCAACACCCCCCCCCCACACACACACACACACACACACACTTGCTATCACCCTTTACTGATATTTATTTGCCTTGTTCCAGAATCGAGGGAACCAAACAGAAGGGAAGCCATGTTCAGATATACCAATACCGCATGTCTGTATCTGCGATCAAACTATTGTGTAAGTATAAATAGTCATTGAAGAAATCTTCGATTGTCACTTCCTTATAATGATATACAATAATTTATAAACTATGTTATAAAGAATTTGCATAAGCCATAGAGGTTAAATCATGCAGAGAATACAGAGATGTTATGAAGTTAGATATATATCATAATACATTATCAATCATCATGCAGTGCAACAATGATTTCTGGAGTTCTATAACTTTGGATTTTTCAGTTATTACATGCACTCCGTCAAATTTCATATAAATGAAATCGGCTATTTTCGAACACTGGCTTTATGTATGGGCGTATAACTTGGCATCCCACAAAAGAAATCAATAAATAAAATCCAGTGAAATCGACCCTTTTATTTCGCCCCTCATCAAAGAAATCTACCCTTGTCAAGTTGTTAATTATTACCTATCTTGGGATAATTACTTTTCTCGCCATAAAATAAAGATGCACTGCCTCTACAACAACCACATTTTGATGGAACCCGCTGAATAAATATATCGGAATAGTAGTTAGAGAAAAAGTTAATCCCGGCCATCTACGTTAAAATTGATTTTTATTTTATATGCAACTGGTTTATTGTTTATAGAGTGGCCACGGTGGGTAAGGCGCTGGTTCGCTAGTCTGGGGGTCGAGTTTTCGATCTCGGCATTGGCCGAGAATTTTCACTCATTGCACACTGCTTGGCGTATGCCCGTCTTCATTTGCCCATTTGCGTTAAACCCTATTTCATTTCACTGATTGTTGTATACGTACGTGCTATGATCAAATTGAGCAACTGCTTACATACAATGTATTAAGCGCAAGGCATAATATGCATCAATGAAATGAAGTTGTGCATTCGATTTGAATTCACAAAATTTGAACTTCTGTGCGTTTCAAATCACAATCTGATTAAAACACAGATCCTATATTTCAATTCGTTTTTGTAGTTCAAAATTTCGTTTTATTTTATTGCATTAGGACCTGGAAGACTTGTTATTAAAGCTGCGTTCTGGATAGCGTGGGCGTGGGAGATTTGCCAATGAAACGGTATGATACGGCGAAAGTGTGGTTAAACCACTAGAAACGCCAACGCTGATGGATTACTCAATTTCTGATATAGGTGCAAAAGCCACTCGCTTGATCCCTGAAGTGAACTCCCACTATAACTTGTCAGATCGTTATGTAGATCGAAAGTATAAAAAACGAAACGAAATATAGTTTGTATTTTATTTAGATTGATCAAATCACACCTTCATATTAAATAAATAGCATTGCCAGGTTTGATGACCTGGGAATATTTGTTACGTTATCCATTGATAGTGTAATAGGTTTTTGTTACCTAAACATAATTCTCACCAATTACTTTTAGGCCGAGAAAAAAGCCAAAACCAAAACCCAAAAAGGTTTTTGGACGAAATGCAAAACCAATTCCTCCACCGGTAGCGCCACGAGAACCAGAGATATGTTGTGAAAGATGTTGTAAGAATACTCCCACGCCCGAACCTACACCAACAAGTACGCCGGAACCAGTTACTGTCAACTCGGGTTTAGTTAATAGTCATTCGTCCAATAAGCCACATCGGTCAGCTTCGAGTTCCAAATATAATTCTGTGACTCATCTTGGAAAGAGTGAGTCTTCGTCGTTAACAAGTGTCGAAAAATACGAAGACGGAGGCACGAATGGGCAAATTACAAATGTTGTCATCGAATCACGTCCAACTTCAATGAATACAAATGTGAATACAGTTTCCAGTAAAAATGATGCTAAAGCTAGTGAAAACATTAAATCGACTAGTTCCCTAAATAGTTCAAAGACGATAGGTAATAAAAGTCAAGTCACTTCAACTGTCATTAGTGAAGGGCCCATAGAGGAAGCGTCAGCAATTGAGAGCGCTTCTGCGACTTCAATTTCAAGCGATGTAATCAAGGAAGGTGGGGTATCCAGGAGGTCAAAAAACGTCCCACCTGGATACAATACTGAATCATTAAGAGGCTTGTTTTCTCTAGATGCATCCGTAAACACGGATATATCATATATTCGAAAACCAGACCAATTGGAAAACTCTAAACCGAAACCGTCTACTCCGGCATTTAACCTAAAAACGGACCCCAAAATAAGAGAAATGATGCACTCATATAAAAAGGCTAATAAATCGATAAAACTCCAATTGGTAAAACAGAAAAGTGACGCGGAGAAAGAAACTGGCGAGGCGTTAGATAAGCCTGACGATCTGACGTTAGAAAGTTTAGACGAGCAAGGTCAAGAAACGGCGAGCAACGAAGAGTCAGCAAAGCCCAGTAATAATCCTACTGCAAACATCGATACTATTGACGAAGAAAGGCCGAGTGTCGAACAACCAACGACAGACATTGAGAGTTTAGAAGACAAGGAACTGAACACCGAAAAAAGCCCAGAACACACACCTGGTGAAACAGTGGAAAATGAAGAAGAGGGAAACAACCCCGAAGAATCATCAATAGAGAATGCTGAAACCCCCGTAAAAAATAATAGTAAACAAGCAAAAACCTGCAGAATATCCTAAGAAATGTGCATTTTGTCGTAGACGCACCATATTAATTATCATGATAATGGATATACGTTATATTATGGAAAATATTGGATGTGGACCTCCTAGAATTCTATCCCATAATTTACAATCTGAATTCCAGACCTCACACAATGAACATTTATTAGATAATAGTTTGTTGAATTTACTACATAACAGGCAATGAACCAAAACGTTCTGAGAAAACTGGAATATAGGAAAGGTAAATTTGCAAAATTGTACGCAGGCTCCACAGGTATACTCTGGTGTCAGTATAAATTTATGTGTGTATGTGTTTGTTAGTTTATTTCGTGATTTTTTAATGGCTTCATACTCATAAATATGTGTATTTTCTACACACACCCCCACTCACACACACACAAACAAAAACAACACCTTTATGTCCTTGGTATTTAAAATAAACGGTAAGCATCACACGAGTTTATATCCTCCGCCTGTAAACACTTAATAGTTATTAACAAAACATTTAGACTCCTCCCAGCAGGTTTCCTCATAAAGTTCACAGTGTTTTATTCTGCAGCCAGGGTCTTGAAATAAATCAATGGAAGCAAAGAAATAAGTACCGGTGTTGGTAATCTTTTAATTATAAATAAACAATATATTACCCAAAACGAGATGCCTCGTCTCAATACACAGTCGTGGAAAATTGTTTTCTTTCATTTATCTATAATCCATTTAAGGCGTTCATTCATAGTATTTAAAGAACAACATATGTTTTAGTAAAAGCTTCGGCATTTACCCTTTTCATTTGATTGTGCAATGGAATGGCCTACTTGAGATGTATGTTTTAACTTTACCTTTTCCCATTTGTTCTGATTATTGTAAATATCTTAAATGAATAACTACGGCAGGTAAAATATTGGCCCGACACGATGACCATAAGCACAAATATTTTAAGATGTCTTCATTGGCATAATGTATGTTGTAATCTTTCTGATTATAATTTGCCGTACCAAAATATTAATTTTAAAATGTCATTCGTTATTTTAACGAAAGTGGAAATCCCGACAATATGACCATGAAAAAGAGCAGAGAACATTTCGAGATGGTTACAATGGGTACTGTCTAGTAGTGCTGGACTCTTGACTTTATTATCGGATGGTTCAGAGAAACAGTACACTTTTAATGTGGAATATTTCTACATTCAAGACGGGAAATGCAATGACAATTTGTTTTTATAAACTTAGCAATCCTGAAAAACTTGATGTGGCATTTTTTAAAAAAAAAAACTCATGCTGTGTTAATACCAATTAGGTCTATTCTTGTGTAATTAATGTTCGTCCATGTTCATGTCTGTGATCGTCTCTACTGGCACTTTTTATTTTGCACCTGTTAGTTAACGTTTCTATATATACATATAAATATCTAATTACCCCCTTTTCCACTAATCACATTGTAAATATTCTAACCATGTTATTGTCCGCGATATCACCTCGGTGGAAGCGGACGTTATATAAAGTTCACACACACACATTTAGGGTGTAGATGTCAAGAATCTTTACTGTACGACTTTTGAAATGTTAATGACGTACTTTTCGAATTCTCGTTGTTTTCTTGGGAAACTTGATACGTCTGATCTCTATTGTTGTACTTGTAGGAAATATTACGGTTTACTGGTTTTTACCCTAGAACAACAAGTCGTCCCATGGTAATACTATGTGTTATCTTTCGCGACTTAAAGGGTCAATCCCGATAACTTTTTTGGGGAATAAAACTGCTTAATTTTGTGTTAAAATCCCTTAAAACCCATTACCTAAGGCCTACCAACTAACCCGATATTTGTGATATGCTTGTAAATAACTTAAACCTGGCAGTCTTCATCTGGAAATGGAGACCGTTGTATTATACAGTATAGGGATAAAACCAGACTTTTTTCTATAAAAATAATATGTAGGTGAAATTTACCTTTTGTTATCAAGTGCAGGACATGTGTCATTCACTGTATAGACCTCTCAAGAAACGGGAATCGATTATCAGGTCACCCAATGAAAAAAATGACCCGAAACTTAAAAGGGTTACGTGTCCGGATAAGCAGTGTTGACGTTAACGTCGAAACCACTCAATATTTTGAGCTGAAATTTTGAGACAAGGTAAATACACCATGCCTCTATATTTTGGTCCATAAATTTCATAAATGCTCGGACTTTAATTTTTGAGACTCTGTTTTTATCGGGGCTGTCCCTTTAACTGAAGTGTCTACCTAGTAGCATATTGCATAGAAATATAAATGCTGAACAAAGAAAGTCCACTTGTGTATTAACGTTTCCATGCAGCATATTGTTTGTATATATTGTTATAAATTTGTTAAACAGAGCAAGTTTTTTAGCTACACAATATCTTATCAGTATTGTATTTTAATAATGTATTTGCATCCAGTGGAAACTATATATAAAAGTTTTAGAAAAAAACATTTGTTTATTATGTATGAAGCCTATACACCCACAAAACCATTAGACAAATTCAGGAGAGATGATGCCACAGAAAACGAAGGGTAATAAATAGCCAAACTTAGTTACACAATAGCTTATCATCTACCCAGTTGGTTGGTTAATATTTTTAATGGGTGTATCATTACTATCACCCTACTTTTGTGTTTCTTCCGCTCAACCCACATAATTCTACCTCGCCTATTAGATTGTATAATACATGTAGTTGTAAAAGTTATATTTATATACTTCAGGGGGGGGGGTATCGCTCCCCTGATCTTTAAAAGATGTTTCTATTGATAGCAAACCTGGTTCCAAATTGCAATATCGCAAGATTATAACGCGTCGGCTGCCCCTGGAACTGTCAAGGGCCTTTAAATGCCCGTCATATCCCATGTGCGGATGATTTGGTGCTATCTTCGGCAGGTATTACACCTAATAAGGTGCCATTAACGACCTTCGTTCATACTACTGGGGATAATCTTAATGTAAGGAATTGACAACGGAGACGAAAAGAAGTTGTCTTGTAGCTCACAAAGAAATATCATTTTGGCTTATTTAATTAGTGTTATTTCCACTGGCATAACATAATCCTGATCTGATGGTAAACAACAATCTATTCAAATTTGATCTCATCTTTTGGAAACCCACCTACCTAAAGCAAGAAGTAATGTAATAGGTAGACTATGATAATCTGCGATTTACTGATATCTACCAATCGATCTTTATTGCATGTTTGGGTTACCATCTGAATAAAATACAGGTTTATATTTCTTTTGTTTTTTATACTTTATGCTATAAAATACGGTGAACTTGGATCTCTGTGGTTTAATAAGATGGGGTTTGGTTACAATCGGTACAAGATAACGATATTTTATGTTTAGCACGGTTACGCTTGATAAACTAAAAACAAATCATAGAGTGTGTATAAATTATATATACATCAAGAATATTTTTAATGTCATCTCCGCCTTTCATATAAGGAATGAATCGACCATGCAAATCGGCTGTTTTAAGGCGATATAGAGTATACATTTGAGGATGATGCGGCAACACTATACATAAGATATAACTGAGTGTGTGTATTCTTATTCTTGTCGAGCTTAGTGCCCCTTCCATACGGACTGATACCGTCGACCATTTTTTCCTGGCGAGTCAGTCATGGTTGAGAGACTAGTCCGATGGGAACAGGCAGAAATTACAGACGTCACCATTCCCTTGAGATACATTGTATAGGAGACCATTCTGTTCAATAAAGTCTTGATGTGATGCAAAATTAACCAGGATTACATCATATGTGTATCCAGTATACCCTAGTGACGAAGATGGTTGCATTGATCCATTGGTGGACCGTTTCCAACATGGTGGAGCCCTCCAATCTTCGTCACTTGGAATGGTGTATACTGGAGACACAGATCTTGCGTAATATCCATCACATCAAGGCTCCGAACAAAACACAGATCTTGTCGTAATTTCAATCACATCAAGGCTCCGAACGAAACCTAAGCGATCCTGTTGCACGTTGATGCACGAAGTGCCATCCCTTATGGAGCAATTGCAACTATTGTCGAGACTTCATTTTAAACATCGCCAAGGTTGAATAAGTGGCAACAACCTTTATCTGCAGACTGTACTCAAATGAATTAAACGAGGACAATGATATTGACCTCGACCGATTGAGGTTGTTCTGACAGAAGATCAAGGGCGTGGAGTGGATTCCCCCAACTAGTGACACGTTGTATCAACACCTCAAAAGGAACGTCTTCCAAGCGTGCATCTGGGCAACTGCGGACATGTCCATGATGCCTGTCAATAACCCAACTAACCATGAGTGGACGGAAGAGGATGCAAGCTGATTCCCTTTTGGTCCACGCTGCCCCTCGCCAAGGATATGTTCCACCTAGATTAGAAGTACACTTGCTCGGCGCAAATGCATGACGACAAGGTGCACGCGTCAGTACAAGGGGACATGCAAGTAGTAGCTGGACTAGCATGTATATAGGCGAATTGGTCAATTTGTTAGCCATTTTCTTACTGTATATATTGTTAAAGGTGGGTTTTTTTTTCAGGCAACTGTGTAAGAATTTACTTGGAAGTAGGACTCAATATACATGTAAGAGAAGATATGACCCAATCATGTTTATTTTATTTTTGTTTGATTTCTCATACATATAAACCTAGATATAAAGACAAAAAACCACCATTCTAGGTTCAATAGTACTAAAGTTCTGAGGCATAATTCGAAAAAATGTTGAAAATTGACAGCCATCTAGGAATCCGGCCCCCATTTTGACATTTTATTTTTATTGGAATACTCATACATATAAACCTAGGTAAAGAGAACAAAATCACCATTCTAGGTTCAATAGTACAAAAGTTATGAGGCATAATGCGAAAAAAAGCTGAAAATTGGCAGCCCTCTTGGATTTTGGCGGCCATTTTGACATTTTATTTTTATTGGATTACTCATACATATAAACCTAGATATGGAGACCAAAATCACCATTCTAGGTACAGTAGTACAAAAGTTATGAGGCATAATGCGGAAAAAAAAGTTGAAAATTGGCAGCCATCTTGGATTTTGGCGGCCATTTTTTTTATCTGACTGCTTGACACTCGAACCAGAATTGTTCCATAGACCCTTGCCTTCAAATTGGTACTGAAAACGAAACTTTTGCATAAATTTGAAATGAAAACAAAAAATATCCATGCGCGGCCCCCCTCTAATTTAAATATAATGATTAATTAGTCAATTTACTTTAAAATTAACGTCTTAACCGATTTGAACCAAGGCAATATAGATCTACATTTGGAATATACGCAATAAAGAAACAAACAATAAAGTGATGACATTATTAAAGCTTTATTTTTATATATAACTGTTTAACAAAACAATCCAACCTTGTATAATATAAAAGTTATGAACGGTTTCAAGACTGGTTTAATAACATTTTTAAGTACATTTTTGCACATAAAGAAGCTAGTCAGAAGTAGTATTATTGTTGGGATGGACAAAAGTATACAGATACTTGCATATTATTATAGTAATACACTGTGATTTAAATTGTTGATTAGTTTTAAATCGTGCAGATCTTATTGCGTCTTCTTGTTAAAGGGAGATTACTCACTTCTATACTCAAATATTTTCAATTGCTTTTTGAACTTGGCTACAACGTCATCAAACAAGATACACGTACAATGTTACTGCCCAATGTTTTCATAGTATTAAAATTCCGTATGGGCGGAACGAGGTCAAGGGTTTAAATATTGTTTTTAAAATTATGGGATCAGTGAACGCGTCATTGGTCTTAAATTCGTCTCTTTTCCCGAAATAACACAAATGGAGCCATTACTAATTCTGTTGAGTCCTCATGGAAAAGGGAGATGACTCACTTCCTCATGAGAACTTGTTTGCATATTGGCCTGGGTTATATCGTTATTAAATGATTATAGAAAATTATTTTTTCCGTGTTAAAATTCGGTAGGGGCGACACCAGGTCAAGGGTCATTTATTTCATCTTAAATTCCTCATATTTCTAGACTGTAATCTTAGTATTAATTGGGGTATAATCCATTTCTACCGCCCAATTCGCCCAAATACTTTTAGAATATAAAATACAGACATAATACTAACATCCACATAGTGTTTTCACAAAGGCTGCATGCTGTGTTAATGTCTGTATATTAGTCCGTAACCCAATAACATTTTTTTAGCCGAAGAGCTACCCTAGAAATAAATCAATATCAACGGTGTGATAGACCGGAAACAGTGACACCATTAACTTATAAACGAGCGTCAAAGGACACGTATAATTGGTTCAGAACTGACAGATCTTTAATTCAATGAAAGGATTTTAAATATTGATGAATGTTTTCCGAATCTCCCATTGTCTTTATTCTTATTTAAATGGCTGTTGTTTTATTATAAGGAATGTGAAATATTTGTCGATTTTTTCGACATTGGTTTCAGTAACATTTTAACAAAGTCAACTGGGCTTTTCTAAGTTTCTGAAACTTGTGCTCAATCCTTTTTATATTTGTCAATAAAATATGTTTACAACAACAAAGTCAATTTGAAGCTTTTACTTGCTTACGGTACTACATTAACTTAAGCAAGTACCACACGTTGTAAAGTTGTAGTGCGTAGGGTGATACCTACACAATATGTACGTCAGATGATGACACACCCAAAGCGTCGCCTCAAATGGAGAAGCAGCACGTCCGTTGTGACACCCTTCTAGGTAGTGTGAAGCGTGGGTTGATCATTCATTCAACCATTCACTATGGAAACCTGACGCAGGTACTGTGGTAACACAAAAACCACATCTTAACATAGACTTTGGAAAAATTTAGAAATATTCATATAACGAAGCGGTTTTTATGACACCGCATAGCTTGTTTTACCTTGATCTCATACCGCCCACAAGGACCTACGTAAATACGTACGCTCGGTTCCATAATATCCATTTACAACATGGTATATAGCGAAGTCCAATCAACTGATATTAAGTAAATAAATGAATAACTAAAATAGATCCAGATACTATATAATTAATGCTAGTCTTGGTACTAACGTATATAAAAATAATATATACAATTGATCACATATGATACTATGTCCACATAATGGCTAAACACAGAGTTTTTAAGGGTATTTTATTTGGGGGTTGTTTTTAGAATCAATAGCCATCATTTGCTTTATAACGTTTTACAAGAAAAAATTCCAATATTCAATATAGGTAAGGAATTACCTTTAAATTGATATTGTTTTAGTTAAAAAAAATTACATCTTATATTAGCGAAATTAACAGACATGATATTTGTATTTTAGCAATACAATTCATGAGACTTTGGTGGCATTACTTCAAGGTCGGAATTACTAATAAATTAAATGATATTGTTTTATGGTTTTAAAAATGATGTCTGATTTTAGCAGAAATAATATAATACACTGCTAGCATAGTATATCTCCAACAAACATGTGTCCTTTTATCATTTAATTTGCGTATCTGTGCTGGCTGTTATACAACTTCATCGTGTCTGTACGCAATTCCAAAGTGCATATACTAGCATGTAACTTTATTCTGTCTATACTAGCATTTCATTATGTCCATACTAAATGGATAGAGTGAATACACTTTGGAGTTTCGAATAAGTATACTAGTATCAACATAATTACGTGATATTCCATAGCTAGTATCGACACAATGACGTTGTATAATAGTACCGACTTAAACATACATTATGCATGAGCAAACTCTCTCTATTGTAGGTCTTTCTTTAGGCCTGAAATGTTATAAAAATTATTACTTAGACATTAATTAACTTATGCTAACCATAATCAACTCTCGATGCCAAGACTAGCCTGTGATAATTGTTGGATTGTAGTTCGATTTGCTGCAAAATTTACTTCGTGATTTAACGATTAAATGGATAACCGAGACTACTAACTTTTTCTTACGGACTTCAGTAATGATGATCGGGGTTACGTGGAACTTTCATTCGCTTAGTTCTCGGTTCATAGTGGATCAATTTGACTGAAATTTTCGGCAAACTGCCTTTACATCAGTTAGTTTTTGACTATTATAGTGAGAACTGCCAACTCGTTATCTAATCTCCCATAAATGTATCTTAAATATATAGATTTTTATCTCAACAAAGTTTCATGCTAGTTAGGAAGTTTATATTATAAACGTAAACCCGCATTATGAAAGAGCTAAATCAGCCTATTGCAGGTCTTTCTTTGGGACTTAAACGTTATCTAAATTATTAATGTAACATGGACAAGGCCATAACCAACTCTCGATGCCAACGAATTGCTTCGATTTTGAGTAGATTAGAACGGTTCGACTATTTAATGATTTGATTTAAATATGGAGAAGCGGGACTAAGACTAGAATGACCTTTACGGTGGTTACGATCAATGCACATATATTCAATCATCAATAACTTCGATCAAAATAAAGTAACGTGAATGAAATTTTTAATATATTCATTTTGTATTATCTATTTTTGAAATATTATGGCGAGAACGACTAGCCCAATATCTAAATCTTACATAAAGCCCCTTTAGAGATGCGTTATTTAAGATTTAGATTCAATAGTAAAAACAACATAGATAATGAAAAGGGAATATGATGAATATTCCAAGTTACTTTATTCTGAGTGAAGCAATGGCTATTTGTAGAACACTGTAGTCTCTATTGTCATTGCTACCGTTTTTACCCTAATAAACACAGTATCCACGCAATCGTGTTTTAATCCATTGAAAATCAAAACCATCCGATGTTCTAGCGAGTCGATTATGGGCTGGCATACATGTCTAATTAATTATTTTATAAAACATCTGAGCCAAACAAAAGATCTGCATCAAACAGATTTAGCTCGTACATAATGCATCTTTAATTCAACGAATACGTCTACTATCGTAATACGAATATAAGACACGTCAACACTGAATTAAAATGATAAAGCCTACAAGTAAATGGTCTCTTAAGAGCATTTTCCATATCAGATCTATAAGTTGCTTGTGTTACCAAAATATTGTTTAAGCCCCATAAAGCAACAATACACCAGTGATTAAAGTGGGATCAGTCCTTAACCTTTAAAAGAATTATTTCAAAAATATGCAAATATTATATTTGTTATAATGTTATAACTTGAACCATTTAAAACCAATATTTCAAAATTATACAAATATATAAATATGAGAATGTAGATGTTGTTAGTTACATAACTAGCTAACATAAGAGTGTTATTTATTTGTTCCTTGTTGAACCATTTAAAATAAACAATTTCAACATTCATTGTCATCTAACTAAAGTAGAAAAACGTATCACAGATACTTTACACCAGGAGTTTAGGAAGTAAAAAATGTTTACAGCCGTCGTTGACAGGGACTAGTTGCTTAAAGCACAATAATCATTAAAGCGTATCTCGATTCTAACATCAAAGACACAAATAAATAAATATAAATTAATAAATAAATGCTATGCTTGTTCGTTATGCTTATAGTTCGGAACTGATAGATTAATAACTATTCTACCTATATATGATTACAAGAATAAATAATTTAATAAATATGAAATATCACAGTTTTCTCTTAACATTTTTAAGTAGTTTTATTTATCTCTTACACCTCAAATCAACAGCTTCATAGATACCACACAAATAGTCAGCAGCAGTGTTCCACAAAAAATTCAAAATTGTAAAATTAATCCATGGTAATACAGCCACTAATGACAATCCGATTCTATATATCCAAAGTTAACATGAGACCGAACATGATATCGAAGAAAGTGTTAAATTAATATAGATTAATGCAATGCCTGAAATAGGGTATTTTAGAAATATAACCAGTTTATAGTAAAGGCTTCCATAACATAATTTGTCAAGTGGTCCACGGTGATGATGATGATGTGGATTTATTTCTCGGACTGATAACAGATTTACCGTCTTTATTAATCCTCACCTTGCTGTAGTCAATATTGTAAGGATTATAAATCTTTCTCAATTTTTCTAATCTCCATTCCTGATCAATCGTTGTTCCGCGATCTCTGGGAACTTTTGGCTCACCTTTTGCAGCCTCAATTTGAATTTGCTTTACTGTGGCTATCTCTGCTGGAGTACCATAAACAGAGAGTTCATTTATGGGATTTTCTGCAGCTGGTTCGTGTCGAGCATTTCTTCTGGACTCTAGAGTTGGGAGATCCATATCTGACAGTGAATCTAGATCAATTGTTTCAATTCCCGAATCCCCTGTTCCTGATTCAACCGTAAGGTCCTCGTGAACCTTTTCTTCTTTAGCCCTTTCTTCTTTTACTGTAGATAACTGTTCCTCCAGCTGTTGCTGCGCCAGGGCGTCTGCTCGTCTCTCAAGTTCTTCAGTATCAACACCCCTACTCCACTTACTACCATCCTCATTTGCTGTATCCGAACTGACAGTGACGTTTTCTTTGGAATTCAAATTTGAGTCTTCACTTTGTATCAGGTTATCCCGTTCACTAAAATCATGTGAGGAATCACTCTCTTTCACTAAAATTATCCGCGAACCGTCACTGTGTATTGAATCGGTGGATTGTGTATTTACTAAAAAGTCACTAGATGAATGTTTAGTCGATTTGGGTTTATTATCCACAGAATCCCACGGTTCTGTCGCATTCTGTTCTTTATTTTCGATATACGTGTATTGAGTTCTGTCTTTATGATGGATATTCTTTGCTAGCATGTATCTTGGAGCCGACTCGTCTGCCGCTTCCAGATACACCGACACAAATCGCGGCTTTTTCGGTTTTACTTCTATAACATTATTTTTCACCTCCTCAGCATCCACTTGAATTGCTATATCAGTGGTTTCGATGATTATTTCTGGTTCTGAAGGTTCGTCTTCTGTGACTTCTGGTGAAGTGATAGGAATTTCTTCTTGCTTCGATTTATCTTTTGAACAACAACATCCCATCTTGCCGTTCTGATTTATATCACATCGACGGTGATCCTGCTTACTTTTAGACTTTTTCCCCTTGCCTTTCCCCTTGCTCACCGGTTTACTGAAAATATTAACATTTACTGGGTGAAAATATAAGCATCAGACCCCACTCCTTAGATATAACATCATACCCCAGTGGAGAACGTATATCATATTGAGAATGTTGCTATATCTGGTATACGCTCCAACCACATATTATTTAGCTTAATATATTGACCAAACAAAAAGTCGCCATAAAATTAATATCATTATCCAATACTCGGTTGATGATTCCGATCTGTACATTACACCTACTTTCGAAAACTTTATGGTTTTTGGTGACTATTAGCCTTGTCTATATTCCGTTGAAATGTACGAACAGGAAATGGCTAAAAATGGGGAAAATATGCTTTGAGGATCGGGGTTCGTTTATTTTCCGCCTATTTTGTATTTTGCCTTGATGATTAGAACTACCTTCACCATAATTACCCGCAATATATCACGATTAAGCCTAGTATTTTAGTACAAAAGAAGAAAGATAATCAGGCAATGTTACTATATTCATTTTTGTGTGGTAAGGGAAACGAGCAAAATACCGATCATGAAGTCGCTTTTTCCCTTACTTTCGGCATTCACTACTCTTCGGCGAATTAAATTTATGAAACCTCAATAGTTTACTTACAATTCGGATATATGACAGGCACAATAACATTCTGCTTCCGGTACACTGGCGCCATCTGGAGACGCACGTACTTCCTGAAAATATATTTTAAGAACATTTTATTGGTATTGACCTGAAAAGTGAGTACTATACTAGCGCATCCACATTTGTATCAAACATATATCAATGTCAATTTACCAATTTGTCATGGGTATGCTAGATTTCAGTGATAATTTCTGTTAAAGTTAATAGGTTTCAATAAATGATTATATTGTATTAAGACCCTTATGAATGCCAGAAATACACATTATCAAAACAGACAAATCTAAAGTATTCAAATAACCAAACAGGTTAGACTCAATCTAGCCTATCTTTCGTGCAATAGGTGGCCGATATCTAATGTATTTAAACCTCAAGAAATAAAATATATACTACGAGAGCGGAATAGTTCGATGGCATACAGCTGATTTCGCCCTGGCTCCATAGTGCGACGCGAACACGGTGGTTCGATCAGTGGGTTAGACATTGGCTCGCTAACTTGGAACTCCCATGTTCGATCCACGCGTTGTCCGAGAAGGTACAAGATCGAGGGAAGATCTCTTGGCAGTTGGAATTCGATGTAAGAATAGGCCGTAGCGCAGCTGTCCGGGCAAAATTTATCCCATAGCACAATACATAGCGAATGTCTTCCATTAGAAGTACCGACCATGCCTTACTCTACCAAGAGACTGGCTTCGGAAAGCCGCAGGCGGCACAAATTGAAATTAACGCGTGCAATTATTAACAATTATTAACGCCATCATATCTCTCTGACCTATTAGAACTTTCCTTTACTCCTATTAATTATACTCTTAGAAACAAAGATAAACTAACGAAAATCAGATGCAGAACCGAAATTTTCTCCGAGTGCTTCACCACTTCAAGTATACGAGAATGGAACAAACTTGACATTGAAATTAGAAACTCTCGATCCTTTGATATCTTTGGAAGTCTACTGAATAAATTAGATACCATCGTGCCACCATATTACTATCTAGGGAAAGACAATTGCAAATATTCCACTATAAACTAAGATTATGCTGCTTAAATCTTCAATGCCATAAATCATCAAGACACGTCGATGATAGTCCTGCTCGTCTCTGGTGTCATAAATTCGAAAATCCGGTACACTATAAACTTTTATGCACCTTACATTCAGATGCAAGAAAACAGACAATCCATAACCTTCAATATAATCATAACACAATCAGTTGAATGGAGCAACGAAACTTCATCCTAAGATAAACACACTTATTTTCTAAGAAGTTCATCAATTTATTCTTTTACCAAAAAGATTCAAATCTGCGTAAAACAATTCTTACGTTATTTCCAGCCCCGCACATCGTAAGTCATCTAATATCCTCGCCTCTCTAAACTGGTGTGTGAGATTTGGATATATTGGACCTTACCGTAACCAACATTACCAAGCAGTACCTTTTCCACCAAAAATTCTACTAAAAATATTTGTTTAAAATAAGTCTCTATATTATCCATTATGTATCCTATATCTTCCATATTTATGTAATTATGTATGTATGTATATATTTTTATAATGTGTACATGTATATAAATCAGAGGTGGGTCACGCATAGGCATAGCCTGTTCCCCAATCCAAATTCAGATTTAATGAATAAAAATATTGTCGTTATATCCTATTTAATATCCATCGCGCGACAATTATCCAGTCTTAAATCTTTATGGCAGTAGAGACCATCATTGCAGTTTACATACTTAAAATCTCCCAGCTGAACAATCTGTTGAGTTAAAAATGTTGAATACAAACTGAGAGGTATTTTCTAGCTGAATAAACATATCCCACTCAATCAAATATTATATCAGAAATTAATCTGATGATCCAGACTCTGTAGGAAATCGAAAAAGAATATTTGATTTCAAAATCCATTGGCACTGAAAGTTTCTTTATATTTAGGTTAATACGCAAATGAACATTATCCATTACACGAGAGAATTCCATCAATAAATTTTAGGACCAAATTTACCTTTTAGAATGTTATTGCAATAATAAATCCCTCTATATACAAAGTACCGTAAGATGGTACCCACAGGAACGTCAATTACTAAAGACATCACGGTAGCTTAGATCAATCACGAAGAAACTCTCATGGTTTATTAACGAGGATGTTTTAAACACAGATCCTTTTTATTCCACTGAATCTATTCACGCCTGACATGAACATAGAGCCGCGCATTAATTGACAAAGCAACAGCGTGGCTCATTTGTCGATTTCGTTGAAGAAGTCTTTTGTATTATGTTATATACTCTATACAGTAATCATATTCCTTTACGCTGACATGATTGATCAGTAGTTTAATAGACTGGTTTGTTGAAGATACATTATTTCCATTAAACATTAAAAATTAAAGAAACAGGAGACTCTGGGAGTTGAAATATTTCACCACTATAGTTTTTCGATGTTTATGTCTGTTTTGAAATTTTGCGCAATCTAACAACCCTATAGCAGCCCCGGCTTTCTTGTTTGCTAATACATGTTGATGCATATTTGTATACTCAATTAATTCCATTAGCGGTTCAAGTGTTTAATGTATTCTTCTAATGGAAGCAAGAGATTCACAATATCAGAGCAGTGGAATCTATAAAATAGTCATTTTGTATTTTAATCAGTAAGAACGTCTACCGCCCACAAAAACGTTTAAATTCCTAATATGGACAGACTGGAAATACTACCTGTTGGAAGGTATCAGGTATATAACTCAATGGGGTGACATTTCAACAGCGTAGTGTGATAATAAATACACTTTAGATTAATAATCTTAGGTTGGGGAATATGATACTATTGCGAGATACATGTATTACGGGAGACTGGAATTTGAGATAGTATGTGAATATGACGACAGCTCGTTATCATACTGTGAAGGTGTGGGACAAATTGCCAAATTTCAGCCTTCCCATCATCATCAAATGTACTAGGCCTCTAACCCAATATTATAAAAAAAATTTAAAACGCGAATTAGAATTCAATATGAAATTAATCCACATGACATGCAATCCTATTTTTAAGACAAAATGTACTTTTACACGATGTCCTTTACTCTATTTTGTAATGAAAAAGAAAAACATATCCTACAAGGAAATGGTGTACTAATTAAAAATGGCTGATTTACAAACCTTAAAATAATTTTTAAAAGCAAGTGGACTATAAGCAGGCACAAACAAATGAAGCTCAATTTAGACCTTCACGTATTTCATTGAACGTAATTGATCGTGTATTTTTAGAGTCTAAGGTTCCAAAGAATAGAAATATAAAACATTTTAATCCCTCGTGCATATGTAATAAGGAATTCCAGTCACCAGATAATAAAGCACCCATTATCGGTTTAGACGCTATGTCCGAGAGCTTACATTTTATGTTGCCTGTGAAATATGTAATACTGAATAACAAAATACGCTGATACAAGTGTATCAATATCCAAACTTAAAAGTACATTCAACAACTTCGATTGTCTTTCAATAAATAGTATAAGAGGTATTCATCTTTATCATCGCTGACGCATATCCCCAACCCGATGTTTTGATTGCATCAATGGACTAAGTTGTCAAGGGCTACTGAATTTGTTGTTTTATGCTAAGTCCGAGCGACGTTCATCGGAAAAGCCTAAGGCTCCGCCAATTGAAGTACAATCGATTGGCATGAAACTCGACATGAATGTTCCTTGGTCATATGCGCATCGATTGAAGGACTCTATTACGTAACGATTTCAAGATGACGACAACGACGCCATGCTTGCTCCCAGGTCCATGGTACGCTCATGCATGTTTATTATATATCCTGCGAAATCGGGGTAGGGGAATCACACTGGTACGTCTTATCCATTCACAATTTGAATGACAGGAAGTCCAAATCGATTAAATAATGTGAGTAAATAATTTCTTTATCAATTTATTGAAAATAAAAAAGATCGACCTTCATTATTTGACAAGACGATCTCGATCTTTCAACGACCTTTTCCGTTCAAAGTCAATATCTACCACCATCTTACTGTACTGGGATCGTCGACCATTAACTTTTACTATCCAAACAAATAAAAAAGAAATGTCTCTAAAATCAGGCATATGTAAACAGCAGCTTATTTAAAAAAATCCGTTAAAAATTGCAGCCTCTATCTGTCGAAATTTTCAGAAAGAGGGGTGCGGGGCGGACTCATTAACGAAAGGTTTTCGATCGCTAAATATCGAACAGATTCTTCCCCTGATTACTAAATTTCGAATACAAAGAATAGAAACACAAATGCTTCTATCGAGTTCACTTGGTTTCGGGAAAGGGTGGCGGCGGGAAGGGTATTCAATCTCAACTATTGGCACCTAATTGTTTAATAACTGATTCAGACAAGGGTAATATACAGCGTAACTTGTATGCACGATGTGGAAAACAAAGCTTTGTGGGAAGAAAAATTTGTCGCCACGGTTAAAAAAGAATCACCATCCAGAAAAATATTATCACCAAATATTTCGCCACATTGAATATTTCATTGCCAAAATTATATTTTTATAGCAATTGGTGGAACTGGTGATCGACAGTTCGCAGATCGATGAGAATCGATTGTGTCGTCCTCTCACGACACAATTCGAAAACAAGTGGTTGCCATGCGTCACATTTTGCAATGACCATACTCTATTGTTCAAATGCTTCACCTGTAAAACTTTACATGACCCCAATGCTATGCACCAAATTTAAAATAAAAACTACCGCATTTAAAACAAACATTGGGGTATAAAACACTGTCACAAAATTTACTTTAATTTACTAAAATACCAAATTAAACATATCACAGATTTTTGTTTTGTTCTTAACAAGGGTAGAAACTAGCAAAGGCAAAGGAAATGATAACATGGCGTGTATGGACAAATGAAAAAACTTCTCAAGCATGGGGATAGACTCTACAGATCAACTTAACAGACTATGGTGGATGTTACAATCAGCACTAAATGGCTTGTATATTGAAACAGAGAGGCTGCTAATAATAATATAGGTAAAACACCCTGTTTGTTTTCAGACAGAAGTAATGACAAGTATGTATTAGATCTATAGGAACAATGTTTATTATAATATATAAAAACAAAAGATATGATAGACATTTAACACGATGTTGGACTAATACTTTAACAATAGAATGCAGAAGTTGCTATTGATTTATTCATTCGCCTTGTTATTTGTTTTTAACGATTTGTTTTTCATGTCTTAGAACACGTCGTGCCGATTTATAAAATGAAACATTTCAATTTTTAGTTATAGAATTACTAGAATTTAAGATAGTATGACTGATATTGTATTCCAGAATCAATAAGATATGAGTAGAGCATGTTTTGCAGTAGAACTGCTGCCTAGGGTAACATCCAAGATAAATGGGAAATGGGAATGTGTAAAGCACATATTACCTCGAACACGACAGTTATTAACAAAAGGCAGAACAGTAGGACGTTAAACCCCATTTCTTTTCATTTATTAACAATAACTAACAGGAATAGTTCGAATCTTGATTTCAGATCCCCGGTTGTACGTGACAAGGAGTAGGATCGCCTGTCCAGACTCGTGGCGTTTCTCCCGGTACTTGGGTTTCCTCCCACTGCTAAAGACACCTATGCGCAAGCGAATTATTGAAATAAAATTAAACCATAAGTTACTCCCAAAATGACCTAGTTTGTGTCGAGTTGACGTTAAACCCCATTTATCTCTCTCTCTCTCTCTCTGTCTCTCCTCGAAGCCAAGTGGTTGAAATATAGAGGTAGCTCAGAGCAGTTTATAGAAATCATCCCTGCTACTGAAAGCTGTCATTTATGATTTAATTCAAAATTGGATAATCGAGACTAAGTTTTTTTAACAGACCGACTTTCGTGATTGTGATCGAGGCTAGGTTTAAAATTCAAAAGCTAATATCTCGGTTCAGAGTGTATCAATTTGACTAAAATTTTCAGCAAATTCCCTTCACATTATATAGTTTTTAACCATTACATTCAGAGCTTCCAGCTCTCCCATAATGCCCATTTAAGCATAAACTTTTTCATACACGACGCATCATATTCTATTCTACTCGGGGCAGATTGAATTCACAATTCAGAAGCCGAAGTTAATGAACTGAAATGAAATGGGTTTAACGTCCTACTCTTCTGCACCTAACCTGCGCTAATGGAAGACGCGCATACGCCAAACAGTGTGCTATGGGGGAAATTTTGCCCGGGCAGCGGCGCTAGGACGTACTCTTATATCGAATTTCAACTGCCAGGGATCTTTTACGTGTACGCCAAATTGTACACGGGACCTCGGTTTTTCGTCCTCGACGTTAATGTGTTAACATTACATACCATTAACAACGACGAACAAAGCAGTGTTTACTTAATTGGTTAACCGTGGGAGAGCGTTATACGTCCGTATATAACAATAAAAAATATTTTTAGTCGAAACACTTTGAAAAAGAACCGTGATAAAGAAAGTCGATATTTTAATTCTAAGAGATAACTGTAGTCATGCGCACTATCATTTAAATCGGTTTCTACTAAGTAATACAATTATTACGATGTTATCATTATGCTAGACAACTCTGCAAATATATACTCTGTTTGAAGTAAGAAATGTTTCCATAAAACGTTAATTACTTTAATAGACAGCAGTTGATAACATCTTTAATCGCATTTATTATGAAATATGCGATTAAGGGATAGCTCCTCTTCTTAGAAATACACCAAGGTGTAAAATAGATTTAAAGAAGTGACCATAAATAAATTAACGAAATTTTTAAAAATGCCATTTGTAAATCCCAAAATGACCTTGTGTGCAAGCCGGTGTTTTGAAAATTATGGCCACATATCCTCGCCTAACCAATCTCGTGTGTTTTCTCCGAGTCTTTCAGTTTACTGTCACTGCTAATCTTAGTCCCGACATTACCTAGTTTGTGTCGAGTGGACGTTGAACCCAAAAATAAAATAAGCGATTGTTATGCAAAATACGCGTACGAGGAGCGGGAATTTTGTCGGGCAGTTTTAGTCATTAGGTTGTAACACAGGGATATCTAAACGCTTTTTTTAAAATCGGATAAAAATTGTTAACTGGATTCGATAATGCCGAAACGTACGTCCCTATATGCCCGCATTTTGAAACGAGATATTTGGGACATACATGTTTATATATGTTTTGATTTTTCTCAAAATCGGACAAAATTTGTGACCGCTATCGGGTCCACAACCTTAGTATGACGTACTTTTACACTATTTGCGTTCAAATGTTCGGCCAGTTTTGTCGTTCAGTTTCGGCCCGATTTCCACAAGCTAAAATCCAACAACCTACTGTCCGATATGTGCGAATATTGTCATTTATTCAGACAGTTTCAGTCCGATTTTCACGAAAGTCGACTTCAGTGTTTATTATGGTCAAACGGTGATGTATTTGGACGGGTTTTTTTTGGTTTTTTTAAATGGGATAAAAAAGAAATTGTGACCTGTAGAGCGTCCACAAGCTAAAACGTGATTTCCTCGTTCATTCAGGGGCCATAATACATGACGTTTCGATCCGATACATGCCAATATCGACAGGAACCGAAATCTTTTGTAAATAAATCTATAACTCAAGTTTCGTCAAAATCGGATAAGCATTGTTACCTTTTGAGTGGCCACAAACAAATTGTGGACGAAGGCCCGGGCGGACAGGGACTACAATATACGTCCAATTGAAAATTTAGTGGGTATAAAAAAGTCTTAGTAATTCAAAGGCATGGCATTATATACCTTTCCGTTTGCTAAGGTGACTGCACGCAACACTACGTCTTGGTAAACTAAGCAACCGAAGATGTCAATATGTGATATCCTATTTAAACTAGAACACTTTACAACTAAAGCTATTTTTGTACGGTGTCACCAGGTTAACGACTTAAATCTGACATAACCTGTCAGCTTTCATCAATATTGTATAAATATAATAAACATCCAACCGAGCTATTGGCTGGCATTAAAAACCTTCATAAACGAATTTATTTAATGTTTAAAAACTCATACTTGAACAAAATTTAATAAAATAAAATCAATATGCTTCTTCACGGTAATAATACATTGTATCGATTACATTTTGTGTTATTTATACTTTATTTTATCACGTATGACGCAAGTTTGATTTCCTACGGTGACATTAACAATTATGCGATCGCTCGTTTGTTAAAATGTACAGGATTGTTATGGCTTTAATCGTAGAGTTTGATGTAACAAAGATCCCACAAAGGGCTTATTTCGTATGTACGGCTAATCAAGGAAATCTTACATTTACATCCTCCGAGGGTTGATCAATTTCACATAGTATTCGATATTTTGGATCGAATATGAAAATAAATGGCCCAATAAAGCTATGGTAATTAAATGCATAAAATAAATTGGTTTGTCTTTTATTAAAAATTCACATCTAACTTATTTCCGGTAAATATCAGTGCGGAAAATAAACGACATCTCATCAAACTATTCCATTATTGTAAATAGTAAGCATGTGTCCGTTTTCAAAACACTGGATATGAAAAACAATATTTTCCAGGTAACGAAATATCATATGCCTTAATCTGCTTTCCATGATTTATCCCCAATCTGAATAAAATACACATCTATATTTCGTTTCGTTTTTTATACTGTCGAAGGCCTCTAGTGCATGAAGATCTGACTAGTTGCAGTGGAACGTCGCGTCAAGGGTCATACGACCGTCTTTGACCTATGAAGTCAGTCATTTTCTTAACCAATCAGCGTTGATGTTTGTAGTGGGATACCCATAGTTCCGTTCCAATAGACACATTGCATAAAACTTGCCAAATCTTTTTATTGTATATATCCAACTTTACCTGAGCAATAAGGCGCCTTCCCAAACACATAATTAAACCCAGGAAATGTTATCAAAAACGGAAATTGACATATGGGATGGTAATGTGTTCTCCATGATTTTCATGTAACTCATGTTGAATCATTCGCACTACTACATCAGCAGCATGCCACGACCCACGACAGCTCAGAGGAACCGGGTGCATGGAGGACTTGACGCAGGCGCTACACTGCCCAAGCCGTTGCGTATCACTTTCAGGTCAATGTTCGGACAATCTACAGGCTTCAGCAACGCTTTCGGGCCACCAACACCACGGATGCTCGCCCCCGAACTGGTAGAACAGGGGTTACCACAAGCCGACAAGACCGTCATGTTGTGCTACAGCACGTCCAGAATCACTTCACACAGGCATCCAGGCATCCGAGATACACGGAAGACCCATCAATACCGATACAGAGCGACGACGTCTCACCACAGAGAACATCCATTGCCGTAGACATTACCGTGGACCGATTCCTCACCGCTCGCTATCAACGTTAGCCCAACAACACCAGAACTGGCGACACGTAAAACAAAATTTTGAACAATAAAAGACGAAACGAAAATAGGATCTGTGTTTTTAATCAGATTGCATGGATTTATCCCTGTTTGACTGAATTTGGGCGGTCGAACGTCTAGGTACGACCACCATATACACGTACAATTACATTAATAGCTTGTTGGAGCATGAAAACTTCAGAATCGTTTAAAGTTAGATTCAAAGTAGTAAACAAAAGTTTTCAGGCAAGAAAACATAAATTATGCCACTATGCTGTGTAAAAATTGTATCACAATCTACCTCAGTTATCCCAAAATACTTCAAATCGTTAATTTTGATAAAAGATACATTATGGGAGATTAGATAAAGACCTTACAGTTCTCACTATAATAGTTAAAAAATAGATAATATACAGGGAATTTGCTCAATATTCAAGTCAAATTGATTCAATCTGAACCCAGAACTAAGCGATTGATTTTTCGGCCGAGCCTCGATCATCCTTACTAAAAAACATAGTTTCGATTATCGATTTCGTGATTAAATCATGAATGAAAGCTGGGCAGCAAATCCAGTAAATAGCGCAGGCTAGTGATGTCATCGAGAGTTGATAATGGCCTGGATAAGTTAATTAATGTCTAATTAATAATTTAGATAACATTTAAGGCCTAAAGGCAGACCTGTAACGGGCAGATTTATCTTGCATAATGCATGTTTAATCTCTAAAATGCCTCAAATTACAACATAAACCTTATAGTATCAACACAGGATAATAATACTCTAGTCAAGGGCGTATTTGTCCACTTTTTAACAAACTAAACAACTGTTGTAGAGAGCGGATCCGGAGTCGATATTGATACATTCATACTAGAGTAACAACCGTTAATAACTCGGTCAGTTGCTAGTTTATTTTTCACAATCGTTACAACCATTATCGAGTCTAATCTTCACATTTATATGAAAACAGGTTTTCACACCTAATATCGGGTCTAATCTTTACACCTAATATAGAGTCTAGTTTCCACACCTAATGCGGAGTCTAGTCTAAGGCGGGGTTACTGTGTAGTATACTTTGTAGTGTATAATGTAAAATGTATGAATGATGGAAAATAAATGTCTGAGAGATAAAAAAAAGTCTTCACACCTTATATAATAGAGTATTGTCTCCACACATAATTTGGAAAGCTTCAACACTGAATAACTAAAAAGTATTCGACACCCACGAATATATATGCGACTTCTATCTGGCCGGTCATCTATGACTTGCTTTTTTGGTTTCGATACCTGATGTGAGCGTATGTGGTGTGGGTTTACTTCGGGTACTCCGGTTTTCTCCACAGGAAAGACAACAAAAAAATGAAAATAAGAAAACTGCGATATTGCCTCCAGTGGAAGCGGACGTTTACAACAACAATAAACTCGTTGTCCTATTAGTTAAACAAACCACCATATGGATTTAGCTATTGGTATTTAATCTAAACCGTCAGAACAGTAGGAAGCCGCGATGGCTGTTAAAGCAGTATTCTATATTCTGCATTAAACGAGGCCTGTAGTGTGATATAAATATAGATATCTTAAGCTTTTGTTCACATACTAGGAACGATAATAGATCTCGAGTCTGACGTCAATTCTCCTTTCTATATTTTCAGGGATCCATTGATTTCCGCTTTTATAACATGGTATTCCCAATTTGATTAAAATTCAAACCTATCCTTCGTTTCGCTTTTTTTATACTTTCCATGGCCTACACTACATGAAGACCTGGCAAGTTGTACTGGAATGTCGTGTCAGGGGTCGCACGTCTTTGCGCTGTCAGACATTGAGTAATCAATCAGCGTTGACGATTCTAGATGTCTACTCTTAGTTCCGTTCATGGCACAGCAACAAGTCGCCGTAACAGACGGTTTCATTGGCTAATCGCTAACTTCAACCCAAACGGCGGTAATGTAACAACTATTCCAGATCCTACACACCTCTGGTGAAATCGCGTCAGGGTAAAAAAAAAAGTCCTCGGCATATTGTCTGCATTTTCATAGAACACATACCCAAGGCTGTTCAGAAGTGAAAAAAATAAAAATCTTATAGACTAAATTCGAAAAAATGCTAAAAAAAAGAAAAGAATATCTGAAGTTTACTTCTTCCGCGATATTCTGACATTCATCCTTGATATTAGTTAACAACTGGAATTATATAGTAAAATGCATATATATACCATTTATCACAGACGCGACATTATGTGAAAATCGGATACTCCCGCCAAGTTCTGACGTCACTAGGAGTCCAGAAAGTATGACTGGCTTCTTGTGAGTATACGCACACGTAATATGTGCTGGGAACAATATGAAATCTGCATTCCAATAGTTTCTTTTCGTAGTCCTTGTCAATCGGGATTCCTTAGTAACCACGTCCAATCCATAAGGCTTTGAAATGTGAATGTACCGATTCAGATGTCTGTACAGACCACCTTCCAAGTCGTTTCCCAGATCTGGCTGATGAGCGGTTCAAAAACTGGGGAATGTGGTCTATCACTATTTGAAATTTGCTTGTTCTTGGTCTTGGAATAGTCACCATACGCGCCTCAAACCTAGCAATCGACTGTGTAGGTACCGTCCAAATCATTTCCCAAGCATCTTGCTCTTATCTTATCAAATGAGTCATAAACTTCGACAACCTTTGGTCCATCAGACCCGACATTCGCATCCTCTAATACAGTTTCCAGAGGTGCCAAGTGTTGCAGCAATTTCCTACACTGCGAACCGTTAAACTCTCCAACATGCATTGATGGAAGAAGAATTCCTAACGTATCCGACCGATTAATTGCTTTACATTGGCGATGTAAAAGATATGCATGGTCGTACAAACGATTTGTTATACCTAGCAACAACTGAAACCCCAGCGGCGGGAGGATGTCAATAACCAGTTGATCATAATGACTTACCAAAGAAGATGTATAAATATTCCTAAAAGTGACGATTCCAGGCCCCAAAAGATGAGGTACGAAAAAGGTGCTGTCAGTCGTCTATTTCTGGACACTGGCTAAAAAAGCTCATGGTTGTTGTAATCGTCGAGGAGGTACCAAATTCTGACGATGATCATGAACTTGCTAAATCTCGAAACTATTGATTTCACTTCGGCCATTGACATAAAACTTGCCAACCGCTGCCTTTCAGAGTTCGGGAACATCCCACTTTGATAAGTCGTTCGATGAGATATCAGCAAGATGCTTTGGAAATGATTTGGACGGTACCTACAAAGAGCCGATTGCTAGGTTTGGGGCGGCGTTTGACTTTTTTTACCCTGACGCGACTTCACCAGAGGTGTGTCTAGTGTAGTAAAGACAGGTAAAACAAAATTTTAAAGTATAAAAATCGAAACGAAATAGGATCTGCGTTTTAACCAGATTGATGATCTTTCCTTTGGCATTACTATGTATATATTTCAAAATGGAGGCCAACGTCAGATGCGCTAAACGTGGAAGTGTGTATGTCAACAGACAAAGGCGAAAATATCCCGTATATAGCTAAATTTAAAATTATGAATATTATTACATTAAGGAACTTAAAAGGAACACTGACTATAAGCATATTTCGCTTCATAATGTATTTACGAAACCGATATTTTTATGTCAACAAATAAGATGAAATAATAATATTATTCCAGGAAGATGATCAACCGCCAGAAGCTATAAATTGACATCTATTCAAATACTAATACAAATATCGAAAGTTTTAAAATGAAAGATAGCTCATATAGATCTCGATGACCTTCAACACAAAGTCAAGCACCAGAATCGTAATATTTATTAGATAAAAATCGACATTTGCCATTTTTGTCCCTTTGTTTTTATTCAATACATCTTTAATAATAATAATAATAATACTTTATTACCTTACAGGAATTCTTAAAATGACCTTTAATCACCTCTCGGTTTATTGTTGTTTTGAGGCTTTTGTTGTTTTTCTCGTTTAATTGGTATTTTAATTGGCAGTTATTGATGGTCCTAGTTTTCTTAATTTCATCATACGTCTGTGTAAATTTTGCAATCATGCGAGCAATTCTTGGGGATTAATTAAAACATACGATGTACACAGATGTTTCTTTATCATTTTCAAATCAATATTTTTCATCTCCAAGAGTCAAGAGTTGTAGCTGTGATTAATGCATGCAATTTGCCATTGAGGCACCAGCAATGGCACGTCGATCATTCAACTAGTTTACAGTTACTTCTTGTACACCTCGAGCATGACCCAAGCCGTTGGACATACGCCTAATATTGCCACCTCTCTAACATCGCAGATCCAGTATAACCAAGCAGATTGGTGTGAATTGTATTTGAAGTTTACAGTTATATTATTTACGTTTGTAACCTTTCCATAAAGTAACATATTACTATTGCGAAATCAATACGGTATGAAAACCTATGAACTTTAAAATCTTTTGAGAATTATTTTACGGTCACAAGGTCAGCTGCCTTTAAAACATATATTAAAATAATAGGTGGGGATGAAAGAAACAAATATTTTACTTTTATTGTAGGGTACTGAGTCTGAAATCTATCAAGAGCAATCTCAATCGTTCCAAAGTCAGTCGCTGAGATAATATCTACTATTTCAGATGAAACAGTGTTATATCAAAACGGGTGAAAAAAAACTAGTTAGCTAATTGCTGTGTCAATTTCAATATCAAAGGTAAAAGTAATTATGAATCAAAACATCTTAAAGCGGTAAAATAGTACAAATCAATAGGAATTAAAAGTATACCGAGGTGAGATATTAATAGTATGGTACTTGTTGATATTAGTAAACTATATGTGATGTTATCTCTCAAAACGTCACATTGTTTAGGCATCGATGGATTCCAGCCGATTTTATAGTTGTAGTTGATAATAAAACGACTAATTTGTAAAAGCACTATATTCCAATTTTGTATAGGTGATTTCGTTGGAGATAGTTCATCATCGTTCATTACTTGCGTGGACAGAAAAGACAGCATACAAAACTTACGCTGTCGTTCTACAATTAACCCTGAACTTGATATCAGACACGAAGCTACTTGATTTTAGTCAAAAACAATAAGTATACTTCGAGAATTTTGAGACGTATTAATTCTGCTTCCATTGTCACAATATTTAATTTAATTGAAAATGTTTATAAATTAGTTTTTGTGGGTATGAAAGACGTTAAACGGATTAGAACCACACAACATGGGCTGCCTTTGCGCATTCACAAAGGTATAGTACCCAGGAAACCTAACGCTCTTGTTCACCCATACATGGAAACACTAATTAAATATTCTCGCACCGGGATTAGAATGTTTAACCCTATTCGCGATACCTCACTTAATAAAATCTTGATGTCATAAATGAATATAATATGGAATAACAAAGAAAGAATCATCAGAACAAAACAGACACAAAACGTCGATATATGTGCACCTTTGATCAGACAATCGCTTCCATATAGATACGAAACAATGGCCGAGATTCCTGTATGCAAAAGACAGTTACTTATAATCAAAAATCTTTATTTTGTTTCAGCAGCATTTAAAAGTAATCAAACTAAACCCCGAAACAATACGAAATTATGGATTGCTCAGACGATAGCGTAACGCCAATTAATTCTGCACTTGAAGCTGTTTATGTTTAACAAATTATCTGTCTTTTTAGCCCTTAAGATAAGTCTATGAACACTCTAGACAGGTTTCGTATTATGAGAACACACAAAATATCGTGACATCGATCCCAAAGGACTTTCAAATTCAAATTCCATAAACACAACTGGTAAAGTAGTGTAACAGTGAGTGAAGAAAAGAATGCCTAATGTTAGACATGCCCACGGGTGTAATGTTTGTTTCGTTTATTCAAGAAAGAAGGATCCCAAGACAATGTTTGTCTTAATTGTATCTACAACAGTTGTTTGTGTGAATGGTATCTATAATATTGTTTGTGTGGATTTTGTCTATAATATAGTGTTTGTGCGAATTGTGTCTAACATATTATATTGTTTGTATGATTGTGTCTATATTATATTATTTGTGCGAATTGTGTCTATAGTACATTGTTGTCATATATTGCTTTTGTTAGTTTTGTATCTGCATACTGTTTGTGTGAATTGTTGTGTCTAATATTGGTTGTATGAATGGTGTGTATAATATATCGTTTGTGTGAATGGTGAATAACTAGAATGCATTGTTATCTATATATTTCTTGTGTTACATGTATCTTCATATTGTTTGTGTGAATAATATCTACAATATATATATATATATATATATATATATATTGTGTTTCGATACTGGTGTCTGGTGTCTATAATATGTTGTTTGTGTGAATTGTGTAGTATTGTTTGTGTGCATTGTGTCTGCAATATATTGTCTGTGCGAATGGTGTCTATAACATATTGTTGGTGTGACTAGTGTCTATAATAAACTGTTTTTGTGAACTGTGTCTGTATATTGTTTGTGTGCATTGTGTCTACAATACATTGGTTGTGCGAATGGTATCTACAATATATTGTCTGTGTGAATGGTGTCTATAATATATTGTTTGTGTGAATTGTGTCTAAAATATATTGTTTGCGGAAATATATCTGTAAAGTTCAAAAAAAGAATACATTTTATGTATTACTGCGTCACTGGCACACCTTCTTTTTAAAAATATAATAATAAAGGAGCATGGTTACTACAAAATAGTTGTAATAAGAAATGGTAAGCAAAATGTTTTCACTATAGTTATCCTGATCTGCTTAATTTTATTAATATTCCGTTTACTGGAAACCAAATAAACATGCATTATACCAGAACTAAATTTGCCTATTTCAGGTTTTTCTTTAGGCCTGGAATGTTGGTTAAATATATATTAAATAGCTTATCAAGACCATAATCAGCTCTCGATGTCATCGTTAGTCTGCGATATTTAGGCGATTTAAATACATTAGGAATGAAATCCGGCTAATTTCGAAATAGTAACTTAGATACCTGTACTTACTGTGCCGAAAAATGCTATTAGAGACTGGGCACACTATCTGATGCTGTATCCCTACTTATATAATAGTAGCTGGCCTAGTAACCATTTCTCGTATTAATTACAGTTATAAAAAGGTAAAATTAACTTGTGTCAGTCTAAAATATATTTTTCAAATTATTCACTTCATTTGTTTCACTCCCTGGATTAAAGCATGCCTAATTCTCATATCCGATAAATTCTTGACCTACTTCAATATGTTTCGGCCACCATGCTAAGTTTGATATGTTTTCGGATATTCCCCTCGAATTACCCAGAATATGAGATATTGACTAAATTTTCATACACTCGTTGATTCTAACATTTGAAACTTTTAAGCAAAATGTAAATTTACATAAGAAATATACTTCATGATTTAAATGGAGATTAAAGGTTTTCTTTATTATATACTAAGTATTATATTGATTTTAAATCATCGACTAATCAAGATAAAATATATCCAAGTTAATGAGACAATCCATCAACGGCAGTTTAGACGGACAAAGTTACGCAAGCTTCAAAAAAGCAAATAATTACAAGAGAGCTAAAAATTCACTAATCTTAGTATTGGCAAAATCTGAAACTAAAATATTGTAAGAATCATAATCCTAGAACACAAATGTTTAGATTTTAGTCAATGTAAAGACAACATTTTAAACTTATTTTAGTTTAAGGTTTTGTGAATAATGGGCCTTCTCCTGGGATAGGTTAGCTAAACTT
The DNA here is from genome assembly GCA_948474765.1 of Patella depressa. Taxonomy (NCBI): domain Eukaryota; kingdom Metazoa; phylum Mollusca; class Gastropoda; family Patellidae; genus Patella; species Patella depressa. The sequence goes on from OX419719.1 coordinate 57,917,277, forward strand.
GAATGCCGTTCAGTCGTCAACACATCAACAGAATACAAATTCTCTGAACGGATTGTAAGCAAAGCCAGTTTAAAAGATAATATTGGTGTCAGCCACGATCGCATGCGTCATAGAACTGGATAAACACGTGTCAAATATAATTTTAACACAGAGACCAATGCTGAGACATATGCGTAACTGTTCTGGTGGCCATTACCTCGAGTTTACCTTACTTTCGGATTTCTGATGTTTCCTCCCGCACAATATGCTTATTGAAACAACCGATAAATTTTGAGCGTATGGTCCATTTAAATCTTTATCGATTAATAAGACAAATTTTGTCAGAAAAGATAGTTAGAACTTAGAGAGGTGTATAAACACGATTTGTTATTCCGTCTATGAAAATCAAATAAGATACATACAATCCAAACCCTTTGTCTGTTACCGAAGTCAATATTATATTTATTATAGCCGGAAGAGTAATACCGCCACATTAGTCATATTTATATTTCAATAGAGAGTTAAATTTTGTTGAATTGTTGTAATTTGCAAGGATAATTATTACAATTATGTTGTTTAAAGATGCATTATGTACGATTTAGATAAATAGCTGACTTTTATTGCTATGACAGATCAAATATGGATAATGAAAACTGAATATAAAGAAATTACTTTGAGCGAAGTTATGAGTGTTTGAGTTTCGACAATACAGTCCAGATTGTCAAGAATCATTGCTACGATAATAAAGTCTAGATAATCTAATGGTGGTATTTAAGTCCATTCAATATGACGTGAATATATGCCTGATCGATAACTTACATACCATTTGAAGCTAAAATTAATCGTAATAATATAAGATGTCGACGTTCATGAATTAATTAATTTAGGAATTGCAATTTCAGAAAAATCAATTTGCACTCTCTGTTCAATATCCAACACTCTTAAAAGTTTGTAACATTTCTCTCTTCAAGGATCATATCTAGTGTCTCTATTAATTATGTTTGTTTAGCTCAAAACTTTCATTGCCACTGTATAACCGGAAGTCTATTTTTCTCCAATAAAGTTTTGTCAAATGCGGATAACTGACGCGAACATTCCGTACGTTCTGGGCTAGGTGGTTCTGTGTGTTCGAGACTATAGCTAGATTTAGCTTCACAATAATGCACCTTGAAAATGTCCCATTTAATTTTTTAAAAAAACATAAATTGTTAGTGTAAAGAGGATAAATGGTTGTGAAATCGGTCAATAGGATTGAGTGTAATTTCAATGGGAGTCAATATTTATATACCTTCAAGATAGATTGCCCGGCTCGAAATTTATCTGAATAGATTGAAATGCACAAGAATTATATCTCCGTTGCCATTATTAAGATGGTAAAATCGTTAGAAACAGAATCCAATAACATAACATGTCTTTCAAACTCTTACGAATTTCAGGACGAATTTCTTCAGATGACATCTGTTAATTTAAATGTTTCTGCCGGAACAATGAATAGGCAAACGGTCTCGAAAGTAGAAACTGGAATGCTGGACATTCCAACAGACCAGGGCCCTGTTTCACGAAATTTTAAAGTAAGATAAAATCCAATTTTAGTAGATACTTCCATTTTGATTGGCTAAGCACTAAAATCAATCTAATATTATCCAATCAAATTACTAAAATTGGGATCTTATCTTAGTTCAAATTTCGTGAAATAGTTCCCAGGTGTTTAACGTGAACTCGAACGTGTATATGGGAACATCTGGGCGACACAAGACACCGTTCCTTGCCAGTGTAGCATAGCCGGTCCAGCATGTAGACGTGTAACATTAGCCCTACTACACATCCTTTGTTTTGGCCAATCGTCTAGGTATGACCGTTGCAAGTCTCCAATAATACTTGACTTCACAATTAAGGGCTTTTAAAAAATATGACGTCAATATAACAGTGTTCTTCTATAAAGAAGTTTATCTCTAGATGTAATAAATTTTAATGTATTTCGGACTCTCTCAACCTGCTCAGCGCTAACTGTTGAAAACAGTCCATTCCTAAAAAAAATTAATGGGTCTGCCTAACTGGGCCGAGTTCTCGTATTTGATTGTCTCGTTAGTTGATTATTCTCAATAATGCAAAGAATTGTCCATATATCGACTATATAAACAATAATTGCAAACTACGGCTGACATATTTTATGGTTGGACAACCGGCCTTTTACGTCAAAACATACTCTCTTAAGCATATGAAAACAAATTAATTACGTTTTAATAAAAAAAAAAAAACATGAAGTCTATCGAGAGCTTTTTAGTCTTATATAAAAAGAGAAAATCAGGCCGGAAATACCCGAGACATATGGAGCGAACCCGCTACATCGTTAACGAGTCAGTGTCTTGTTTTTATTCAACGCGGTTCCAATCTAGGAGGATAAAATAATACAATAAATCCTCGAGGGTTTCGTCTTTGACTGGCACTTGAAAGACCGCAGCTAAATATATACTATATTATTGTCTTGAATAAAATAAAGATAATATCAATTAGAATCTAATTGGTTACTTCAATCAAACAAGAATCCGCCGAGGAATATCTTCTGTACTTAGTGATAGATAAGTAAACCCTCCATTCGAAACAAATTTGCTCGCCTCCATCAATAAACAATTGTTTCAGTGCATGTTAATTATTAATAAAACTTTCTATTAAAGGCCCAATCCCGATAACTTTTTGGGGAATAAAACTGCTTAATTTTGTGTTAAAATCCCTTAAAACCCATTACCTAAGGCCGACCAACTAACCCGATATTTGTGATATGCTTGTAAATAACTTAAACCTGACAGTCTTCATCTGGAAATGGATACCGTTGTATTATACAGTATTGGGATAAAACCAGACTTTTTTCTATAAAAATAATATGTAGGTGAAATTTACCTTTGGTTATCAAGTACAGTACATGGGTCATTCACTGTATAGACCTCTCAAGAAACGAGAATCGATTAACAGGTCACGCAATGAAAAAATTGACCCGAAATCTTAAAAGGGTTACGTGTCCGGATAAGCAGTGTTGACGTTAACGTCAAAACGACTCAATATTTTGAGCTGAAATTTTGAGACAAGGTAAATACACAATGCCTCTATGTTTTGGTCCATAAATTTTATAAATGCTCGGACTTCAATTTTTGAGACTCTGTTCTTATCGGGATTGTCCCTTTAAACAATGATATAATTTATTGTTTCCCAAAACATGTCGATTTTATAAAACTATTGGAATAAAATAACGTCTTGCGGCAATTTTCATAATGAGAAACAACATTGCACACGTCATGTCGGTGTGTGAAAAGACGAAACGTCGATATTTGATATAGTCACGCTTTTTCTTCCATGGAGGACGGGGATATGTGAAGATCCTTTTTCGGTCAGTGTTATGAAGCAAGACTTTAGAATTGTTATTTAGTCTTTATACCAACAAGAGTGCTTCACGGGGGGCCGTTTATACTGAATAGAAGCGCGAACGCGAACACTGCCAACTGCCAATGCATTTAACTGCTTATTTGAATGATGCCATTAATACCAATGTCGAATTCGAATCTAGCCAAAATGTTGTTCGCAGGTAAAACCGCAGAGTGAATTTTTAGGACTCAGAGTGCGGGGTCAAAGGGTATGCATAATCATATCGTCAATACGTCAGTTTTAGTGATCAGGGATCTCCTCTCAATTGCTTTGATCTAGAACTTCTATGTGTGCTTAGCAGTAGAATTGTTTGGCGGCTAAACGTGTCTACTATATTTTAATTTAATCCATAAACTATCGTCTTGGTGCATCCCAATTCAATGATTATACTGTCCATTGATTTATATGAAAAACAAATGTAAGAAATTTTGCTGATCAATTCCTGTGATTTGCTACACTTGATCAATGACATTGACACGGAACATGTTTTTTTTTATACCCGTAGCATAGTCCTCGAAACCAGCAGCAACAGAAGAATTGTCTCCCTTGCAAAACTAACACAACCATCTCAAGATTGAAAAAAAAACTTAGTGAGGTTGTAATTGAAACTAAACTGAAACGTTTTGAGTTCACCGGCCAACCACTAGATCAACAACTATTATAAATCCAACTATTAATTTCTCATATCAAAGGCACGGGGTCAATTGGTAAGTATTTTTGGTGTGCAGACGTAAATGCTTCCAGAGATGAAAGGTGCATACTTCTTCTATTTCGCCGATAGGACAAAAAAAAATAATATATGCGCGTGTTTCATGCATGTGGAAGTCAATCGGTGGGAAACTGGAATATCGACTAGAACGCCCTGGATTCGAATATCGAAGTGTACCGCGATTTTTCCAGTCGGTTTGGATTTATGAAGTCTAATCGCCCATTCCAATGTGTTCACTGGAACTCAGTAATTCATCCCTGTGTCACTGTTTCAAATACAAATAATTATAAATCCATGCACATATGATTGTGATTTAGAGTCTCGTCAACACAATACCCCGATCATTTTGAAAATGACATAGTTATATTAACTGCGGTGTTCCCCATGACGTATGGCAATCTTGCCTTCAATATCCTGGTTTGTAGATGGTAATATGGCCAATGTTGATTTCGGTCTTTTATTGACATACGTTGTTCCTGAGAAAAGATATGGTTACTCGTTTCCCCATTGTTTAGGAAGTCTGCTAAGCCAACAGTATTAGAATACATACAGCAGGTTTATACTTATAATCAATGAAATCAATTACTGGTTGTCTCGTGGTACATGCGAATTTGTTTCACGTGGTTTCTCATGCTCCCTGTCGATTAACGAGATTGCGTTAGGGTTTAAACGATATTTGAGATTTCCATTGACGTCGTAACGATATAAAAATACACAAGATAGTGTCAGCATTGCACTATTAAGAAGACTTGAAAAAAAGGGGAAGTAAACTCTTCAAATTAAAAACTGTCTTGTTTCTGGTATAAATGTGGGTTAAATTTATATTTCTAATATTTTGGAAATATACTTGTATTTATTTCTTATAAAACCATATAAATCTTATTTATCTTATTTTTAGTTCTTTGTACATCAATATCGAACCATATTGGCTGAAACACCATGTAATACGCGAGAGCAGGGTACATTTGGGATGTGATGGCGAATACAGAATACTGTATTTTAATTTGTGAGGCTGGTTTCTATTAGATGAACGTAAATTTGAATCGTTGTAGGGTCAATCTCACACCATGTTTCAATAAAATACAATGATCTTTCTGGGAATATTATTGGAGAAATGGCGATTATCTGGGTGGGCAAACGATCTTTTAGATTATTGCAATACCTTTAAAAGTCAAAAAGTTATGGTCATTTCTTTTTTTACATTCCGATTAATCGATGTATTGATATTGTTATCCACAGTTAGATTTCATCGATCTTAGTTATGCTACAGTTGTTTTCTATATATTGACTGCTGTTGACCGTTTTTATGTTTAGATGACATGCTAATGATTAATTCAACATCATAATATATTGTGTGTGTAAGATAAAAGAATATTTTCAGCCATTAAAACAACCATTTGTGAACTTGTTTCCCCAAACGGTTCAACAATGAGCAGTTCTCACCAATACCGTGTTAAAACTATTGACATGTTCAGGACTTTGACAGTCTAATAAAAGCTCCGATTACAAAACGTCATTAAGAGGTTAGAGTTCCAGTTATTTTAAAAAAACAGATATAAAAAAAGATCTCCAACATCAAATTAAAACCGGAATGAAATAAAGGTAACAATTAAATTAGACCGGGGGAAGCCTGAAGGATGGAGAATGGCATTGACACATGAAATGGAATGGGGTTTAACGTACTACTTTTCTGCAACGACAGGGCTAGTGAAGGCAGCCGCTACCGCCTGCTTCTAGTTCGTGTGCCTACTGTCAAGGGCTTTGTTTACGAAGCAGTCTAATTATCTTGCTTCGATCCACAGCTGTTTATTTAAACATACATTATGAAAGATCTAAATCTGCCTATTGCAGATATTTCTTTAGACTTGAAATGTGATATAAATTATTAGACATTAATTAACTTATCCAGACCGTAATCAACTCCGGATGTCATCATTAGCGCTCATTGGTGATTAAATTAATAAAAAAAAAATGGATAATCGAGACAATGATTTTATCGTACCGACTTTAGTAATGATGATAGAGACTAAGCCTAAGATTCTATCGTTAAATTCTCGGTTCAGAATGCCATTTTCACTGAAATTTTCAGCAAATCCGCTTTCCATTATCTAAGTTTAACTATTATTGTGGGAACAGTCATTCTTTATCTAATCTCCTATAATGTATTTTTAACAAAAATTAATTTGATTGTATGCTTACAAACACAAATACTATTTAATTGCTGTGCTTCATATCTTAATAAGTGATATTCTGACCTCCCTTAGATATCACATCTCTGTGATATCAATATGATGACTACCTATCTATGTTTTTTCTATCGATAGACACAATTCCGGGTGGGACGAAAGGAATACTGAGAAGTGGCGTGAAGGGGTTTGGTGGTGCCCTTGATGTTATGCCACCAACGGAATATTAAAAAGGTAGATAACTTGAAGCAAACTCTATAGCTCTCATATATTTAACTCTACTGTATGTCATATTAATTGTAACAACAGGTCCTCTACTCTGGCCTTAATGAAATGAAATGGAATTGGGTTTGACATCCTTTTGTGTGGCTCCGAACTGGGCTGACGAAGACGAGCATGCGCCATACGTTGAACTATGCGGGAAATTTGCCCGGACAGCGGCACTATGGCCTAATCTTATATCGAATTCCAACTGTCAAGGAATCTTTTACGTGAACGCCAATGTGTACACATGACCTCGGTTTTCCCTTTCATCCAAACGACTAGACAATTGTCCATGCCAAGTCCTCCGTCTTGCATCACTGAAAAGGGGGAACCAAGCCAATGAAGGCATCGAACACTGATCTATATTCACCATCATCCCCACAACCCTACCCCGCCTCCCCTCCTTGCAGGCCGTTGGTATTTGGATGAAACTACACACAGATTCGACAACCAGCACTGGGGTGGAACATGTAAAAGCGACCAACTGTTTCATTTCAAATAGTAAAATATAAAAATATAAATATGATATTATAATTACAATGCTCACCTCGCTATCTAAACCTTCCCTCCTCTCCCTGATGCACACCAGCAGATCCTGCATCTTCAACGCTTGTTGTACCGTCTTACATTTAGCTTGTAATGGTGAATGTTTCTTGAAATGTTTAGGCATTATCTGTTGTCGGTATAACAAAGTTTCTTCTGTCAAATTCTTCTTGATAAAGTTATCCAATTTGTCCAAAGCCACATCCAATGCTTTAACTATGGTAAATAAAAACAAACAAATTAAGTTTCCAGTTTTGTATTTGGAAATAAAAGACATGAAGTTTAGCCTATCCCCAACTCCTTTTAAGATAAGATAACAATTTTACTTTCAGATATGATTAAGGCCAATCGATAGTGATGCATATATTACTAAAAGTGCAGCTACACTCAAGAACACATAAAACAGCAGTATGTATTTAAACACCCCGAAGAGTAAATTATGAAGAGGTGCGAACACTATAATCCATAATGTTAAAAGATCATTAAGCAATCAACCATCATAAAAAGATATTATACTTCCGGAAAGACTAATTATACCCTCCCTCTTGTAGGAGAACTTTCAGGTAAACATAAGAACTCTGTATATATATCCCTAAAAACTAAGATGACACTGAACTCGGAGAAAAACTGCAAATAGCTAGAGTACAGTTTACAAAGTGGTCCAATACAAAAATGACGTCTTTCTCAAATTAATTTATACCAACACAAGGGTCTTAATGATTTAAGTGCTTTTCAGCTTAGTCCTCAAATCGCCGAAGGGTATTACAAAGGATTAATTCTAAATACCGGCAATAGAGTACTTGATAGTCCTCAGAAATAGATACTAATCATCAATAGTACCAATAGGAACTAAGTAGTTATAGTGGAAATCAGGTAACTTAATATAGCGTGGGCAAAGAGAGAAACATATTTCCCAATAACCATTATACAGATCAACAAACTAAAACGTTTAACCGGTAAGATCTTACTGTCCAAACTGTCACTTAATATCAACAGTAGATATTGCGCAATAATTGACCATTGATTAGATATTGGACAAAATATTGAAATCCAAAGAAGAAAAAAACCACAGTCATTCACTTTAAGTCTGGCAGTCCAAGGTCATCCTTTGTATCATAGCAAGAGGTTAAAGCTAGATGTCCATCGATCGCCATTATTGTCTCTTAAATTAGTGTGAATGAAAATCCATTTGTAATTTACAAAAGGTGTCATAAGCTGAAATTTTGAACACATTAGCAAAATATTCTCCCTGAACAAATAATATTTATCCGAAATTTTAGATTCACAAATTTTTATCTCTTGAACACATGCTAATTTAGATGAATGTAATGCTCAAATATGATCGATAAACATGAAATCTTTCACAACTGTTATTTCCAGGTTAAGCAATGATTTCCCGTATAGATTGAAAACATGTGAAGATTATGCCCACCCACCTATATATGAATGGTATCCACCCTTCTTTAAACAGCATATAAGGCGTAAAATGAAATAGGCAAACTGTCGAAAAATATAAGTCCTCATTGCACATTAAATCCCACGTCTTAAAACACAAAAATCACCGCTCTATTTCTGAGAAATTTCTGGGATATTACAAGGAATAGACGATTCTTCATCCAACTCACATACGTTCAACAGTAAAAGAGTCAACATATCCACAAAATTTATGTTTAATAATAACCTGAGAGAAAGTAAAGGGAATCCGAACCAAACTCCCACCCAACCCCCAGACGAAACACACCTTATAACGAAAATGCTTTAATTATTAGATTGTGTTCCTAAATACCCCACTTAAATCATTTTCTCGATATCAACGGCGACAAACACTGTTAATAAATACCTTAAACAATTTATAATTTCACGCCCATAATGAATTCATTCATTCTTCCCGAGAACAAAACTCTGGGTTGTTTAATAGCTTCGATTCTCTTTAACTCAAACAAATAGTAATCAAAGAATAGCAAGCCATAAACACGATCCTGCAATTTATTTGCGTTAAGTCATCTATATTTTCAGATTCGTTGCACATATTAATTATATCATCACATACAGTAATTAATGGAATACAGAATATGATAGTGGTTAACGTTATTGAACAAATCAATTAATATCGACAGATAATATGTAGCTTAATGACCATATGGGCGTAATGATGCCATACATTTATTTGATATGTTTTGTCTAAACTAGTGTTACAGTTAACAGGTGTCGGAGACGGGGTATACAATTTTTTTTATTCTTGCTCGAACACCTGCCAACACCTCTCATTCATCTGGGAAGTTCATATACCACACCATTTGTTGTCGGTGTGTATATATACACCCAGCTATGTGAAATATGTGTGTAAGAGAGGGAAAGAAATGGGATTTAACGTCCACACGACACAAACTAGGTCATTTCGGGACTATCATCTGGTTTTAAATCTCAATAATTCCTTTGGGCATAGGGGGCTTTGGCAGTGGGGGGGGGAACCAAGACAAAACACACGAGGTTGGACAGGCGACCCTACTCCTTGTCACGTACACCCGATGATTCGAAACCACACCAGTTGACTGAATGACAGGTTTTATGATACAGTGCGCACGTACTAACAATTTGGCCATCCAATCCCCCGAAATATGTGTGTAACCATTATCTTACATTATTTGCCTACACGCCCGTCTTCATTATCCTGTTTGAGTGCAACTATAAATTTAACGCATTTTGTTGGGTATTAAGGTCTGGTTGTCGAGTACGTGGGGTACTGGATTCTCGATTAGAATATGGGATGAGAAGATCCTCGAGATTTTAGAGGTGGTGTCTTCTGGGCAATCAGCGTAAGCTGAGTGGGACGTTTGGTGGGCTTTAAGTTAAAACTCAATTGAATAGTGGGTCGACCTGGCTTCGTACGTATAACACTGATTTATATAACAAACGGTTTATCACTTCGGTAGCAGCTATGGCGCTGCACGTAAGACGTTGGTTCGCTAACTCGGAGGTCCCTAGTTGGATGTCGGTGTTGGCGAAGGGAGTTAATCGGGATTTTCAGGCGTAGTTCCTCCTTGTCAGTGGTGTACGTATAATCGTACGGATGAAACGGACAACCGAGGTCCCCTGTTCGCATTGACATGCATATAAAAGAACCCTTAGCAGTTGGAATTCGAAAAATAAATAGTTCCTAGCGTCACTGTCCGGGCAAAATCTCCCTCATACCACCTTACATGACGTATGCCCGTCTCCAATAACCCAGTCGATGCAGAAAATAGGGACATTAAGCTCCATTTGATTGCATTTCATTTGGGGTTTTTTTACGTTTGTCTATAGTGTCTCTTAATTCGATTCTTAAGTTAATCGATAGAGTTAGTCAAAGGGGAAATTGAACATTTGTTCTGACTGAATGTAATGGCATCCATCCGTCGATTTTTATCTTCTTAAATTCATAATTAATGCAGCCAACAGTTTGTTTCTTGTTTATACAATACACATAATAACAAATGAATGTGGTTTATCGCACACAAAGAAAAGAAACAAGTTCACGGCGAGGCTGATGTCCCCCGCCTATATTCGAAAACATATATGACACTTGCAAGCTCACCCTTTTGTAAAGCATTGAGAAATGATATTGTGTATATCTACTTAGCCTGGGGGTGGGGTGGCCGGGTGGTTAACCCGTGCGTGTTGCATCATAATGTATGTCGATGAGTAAAGTGACGTTGTTTCGATTTCCTTTGTGACAAGAAGTAGGGTCGCCTGTCTAAACTCGTGCATTTTCTCCTGGTCCTCCGGTTTCCTAACACTCCTACTTTATCCCAGGTGGACGTTAAACTCTATCTCTACCCCTTTCTTGCGCCCTCTCTCCTTAGCCTCAGCATAAATTTCCATTGCCGAACTTTGTCAAAATATTAATGGAGTAAAACAAAGTTGCATCACTCTCGGGCAATCAGAATCAAACTCAAAGTCATCATTATCGGTAAATGCTAACTTTCAAAGTCAACCAAAACATTCATTCACTGAACTTCTACACCATGCTTAATAAGGCGCAGAGTTATCGTGCCATATCGTGGACCAATCAAATTTCTTATAGCTCGGCAGTAGTATGGTCGCTTGTTCAGGGACGCACGTGCGCGCATGCGCGTGCGTGCATGTGCGTGCATGCGCGTGCACGTGACCTTGCACTGGATGACCCCTGGCACGTGCGTGACCTAAATGACCCCTTGCACGTGCGTGACCTTTAGTACGTGCGTGACCTTGCACGTGCATGACGTACGGAGAGAGGGGCGCGCGCGCGGGAAGAGAGAGAGAGAGAGAGAGAGAGAGAAGGAGAGAAGAAGAAGAAGCAGGGAAGAGAGGGAGGGAAGGGGAAACAACTCTTTTCCATTGATTAAGTTGGCCCTGACAAGGGCCGTTGTCCTCACTCGAATGCGAGCACTAGAATGTGAGGGTACGACGCACTTTATGTCGGTTGCGTCTAATGGCCTCCACTAATTCGGGAGGAGGTCTTTTCCTGGGAGGTGTTTTTAATACCTCGTCAGGTAAGACAAAGATATCGTCAGGGGTAATCACGGCAAGCGTGTGACCCCTGAGATACATGAGAGTATCCGTGCTGTGGTTGTCTTCGATGCGTAACACCGGAGCATCCATTCTGATACTGATAGAAAGACGGATGTTGTACCGTTATATGATCGTAAGGACGAATCCATTTGATATGACGTCACGGACGAGTCCATTCATGGGTGACGTCACGGACGAATCCATTTGAAGGGTATGACGTCATGGACGAGTCCATTCATGGGTGACGGGAATAAAAAGAAGGGAGGCGACAGGTTCAGTCATTTTCAAGCGATCAGCGAGCGAAGCAAGATGAGTTATTCTTTACGACCCGTGGATAGACGCTACAGCCGATTATTTCGAACCGAATCACTGTGTGTGGAGATAGATTTTCTGGAAGATTGGTCCCACGTTCCAGCCAACGATGTGCCACAACAACTACACGACACCTTCGAGGCCATCATCGAGGAAATTCGCCGAACCTTGGACGCCAGAGAAAGTGACTATGTTAGAATCGCCATCAGTCACCCAGGACTCAAAACACCTATTTGGCTACCTTTCCGTGAACATCGTTTGTTAAAAGCCGAAGACGTTTTGCAGAAAGTGGCTGCCGTGTTACAAAGTAACGAAGAATTTAGATTGGATCAACGCATGTCCATGAGTATTTGCCACGTGTCCCCTCCCGATGGTCGAGGTAGCGGTGGAACAAACATGAAGAAGAGACACTGTGCTAATTTTGACGAATATTTAAAGAAAAAGAAATGTTTGGTCACCATAAAGAATGCCGACGAACTCTGTTTTCAGCGAGCTATTGTCGTCGCTCGTCACTTTGCCAACAAACAAGACACGCCTGAATGGGAAAGAGAGCGGAACAGACTACAGAGGAGGGCAGGAGCCCACTCGTGGCAGACGAAGAAAACGGAAGCCCTCATCGATGCCGCCGGTGGAGCCAGACAAGCCTGCACGGGGATGGAAACCTGGGAATTGTACGCCAAGTATTTGGGAGAGCAAGGTTATCAGCTCAATGTTTTCTCTCGGGCCATCTTTGGGAAGGCGATCTATCGGGGAACAAAACACGTCACCGGGACACCAAAACATCTCAACCTGTATTTACACGACAGACATTATGACGTCATTACCTCCATGCCCGCCTTTGTGGAAAGGTCGTATTTTTGTGAGACCTGTCAGGTAGGATACGATCATGCCGAGAATCATTCGTGTCACGTGATGTGTCAAGGATGCAAGACAGTGGGTCCACCCTGTCCACCTGATCCCAACACAAAGACGTGTTACCGTTGTCATCGTGTGTTTGTGAGCCGCCAGTGTTTCGACAACCATCTCGCCACCCGTTCCAGAGCCAAGTGCAGTGTATGTCATCGATGGAAGAAATGTGAGAAATGTCAAAAAGAGTGGGACGTCATCAAGGCCAAGCGTAATTTGGAAGAACACCGATGCGGAGAATACGAATGTTCCATCTGCCGAGAGTGGCACACGGCCGAGAAACAGTTTTGCTACATTCAACCACTGAAATCACCCATCGACATGAATAAAGACCGAAAGACCCAAATCGACAAACTACAGCAGACAACATTAACCCGCTTTGTCTTCTTTGACTTTGAATGCCAGCAAGATACCGGTGAGCACATTCCCAACCTATGTGTCCTGCAAACCTGCTGTCACTTTTGTATCGACAACCAAGATCCCTGCGAGCATTGCGACATGTACTGGAATCACCAACGGGAAATTGTGTTTAAAGGCCCAGACACGCTGGACGATGTGGGAAAATGGTTTTTGCAACTCGCTGCACACGGTACGGTGGTAGATGGTCGGAAACATGACAGTCACGAATCGAGTCCCGTGATTGCCGTGGCTCACAACTTTAAAGGTTACGACGGACTGCTGATTTTACAGACGCTGCACAAACATTCCGTGGCGCAACCCGAAGTGATTATGAATGGTGGTAAAGCGATGATGATCACTGTCGGTACGGTAAAATTCATCGATTCCCTCAACTTTCTACCGATGGCTTTACGGGACATGCCCAAGACCTTTGGCCTGCAAGAACTCAAGAAAGGTTACTTCCCTCACCACTTTAACAAACCGGAGAATGAAGATTACGTGGGCGCCTATCCTCCCGACACCGATTACGATCCGGATGGCATGAGTGTGACTGAACGAGAAAAATTTCACGAGTGGTACCAACAACACAGTCACCACGTCTTTGATTTTCGCCAAGAAATTCTCGCCTACTGTAAAAGTGACGTCGATGTCCTCCGCCGATGCTGTGGCGTGTTTCGTGAGATATTTCTCATGGACACGGGAATCGATCCCTTCGAAAAAAGCTTGACCCTGGCCTCTGCCTGCAGTCGCGTGTTACGCACGCACTACCTCAAGAACCAATGCCATTCAACTGTTGGTGAACGAGTCGGTGGAAGACATGCGCTACATCGACGTGGTGTCCCTGTACCCGTACATCTGCAAGTACGGTACCTTTCCCATGAAGGAACCCACGATCGTCACACAGCCCGATCAAGACCAGTGGCAGCAGTACGAAGGGTTGATCCAGTGTTCCGTCTTGCCACCCCGTGGCCTGTTCCATCCAGTGCTCCCGTTTCGGCGCAAACAGAAATTGGTGTTTGCCCTGTGTCGAAGCTGCGTCGACGAACACATGCAACAAGGGGAGATTGCGGAATACCAACCGTGTGAGCACACCGACGAACAGCGAGCCTGGGTGGGTACGTTTGTCACCCTGGAACTGAAGAAAGCGGTGACCCTAGGATACAAAGTACTAAAAGTCTACGAAGTCTGGCACTGGAAAGAATTCAGCACTTACGATCCCGAGGCCAAAACGGGCGGTCTGTTTACAGGGTACATTAATCACTACCTCAAGAAGAAGATGGAAAGCAGCGGTTATCCCGACACCTGCCACACCGAAGAAGACAAGGCCCGCTTCGTCAACGACGTGTACGACACGGAAGGTATTCGTCTGGATCCCGCGTCGATAAAACCCAACAAAGGGATGCGGGCGTTTAGCAAGTTACAATTGAACACAGCATGGGGTAAATTCGGACAGAGAGACAACTTTCCCAAAACAGAATACATCACGGAGCCCAGCGTCTATTTTGAAAAAATGTTGGACGTGACCCAGACCGTACGAGATGTGCAGTTAGTGAACGATAACATGGTCTTGATGGAAACGCTGAAAAAAGAAGAACACGTGGCACCCTGTCCCATCACCAACGTGGTTATCGCCGCCTTTGTCACGGCTCAGGCTCGTTTGAAACTCTATTCCGTCTTGGAAAAGTTGGGAGAACGCGTATGTTATTTTGACACCGATAGCGTCATCTACCAATACCACGCCACGTCATGGAATCCCCCGGAAGGTTCGAGTTTGGGTCAGTGGAAGAACGAGTTGCCCGAAGATGTCACCATTCGAGAATTTGTTAGCGGAGGGCCAAAAAATTACGCATACCGCCAGAGCGATGGTAAAACTGTATGTAAAGTCCGGGGATTCACCTTGAATTACCGTGCCTCCCAGCAGCTGAATTACGCCATCATGAAGGAGAATGTACGACACGTCCATCAAAACGAACCTCTGGTCATAGCCAATCCGTTCAAGATTACCAGATCACGTGACCGCCGTCTTTGGACACGCCCCGAGAACAAACGATATAAAATCGTGTATGACAAGCGGTTTGTTCAATTCAATGACGATGGCCAACCGAGCAACACTTACCCCTATGGATACTGACTTGCGGGTCTCAGGACGATGGCGAACAAACAAAGAAGATGACGAACCGGCAGAAAATATGATCGAGAAACTTAGACAACGATGGCTCAACTTTCGAGTGTTGAAATGTTTCCTGCCCATTATAGAAGAAAGGCAACACGAAGAGTGTATCGGCTGCAAGTACGAACATCCCAGTCAGAGATACCACTCGTGTCTGGGACTAGGCGTTTCTTCCATAACGGGTCAACCCTCGCATCCCGTGGACGATTACAATCACTACCTTTGGGTGGACGAGCCGAAACTGCAAGACATCGATAACGTGCTAGGCAGTATGATGGACGATCCATGGGATCAAGTCAAGACGTGGGAGGACGAACAACGATGGCGAGAAGACGTCGAGAAAGCCTTGAAAAAGTTCTGGACGGTGGTACCGGGCTTTAAGACCGCGTTGATCAAACGCAAAGACGAGTTTGTCGAACAGAAAGAAGACCCCATACGCCAGTGGATGGACGGTTTGCCGAAGAAAAAGAAACGATGGTCTCTGGATCAAATGGATATCAATGTCATGTCCGGCAACATGGGAGAAGGCTGGGAATGTATTGGCAGACATCTGGGGATCAGAGAAGCGCGAATCAGTCAAGCCAAGATGAGTCATCCCAACAACGCGCGCATGCAAATCTTCACCGTGTTCAACCATTGGCGACAAAAACACGGTAATCGAGCCGACCTGATGACGTTGTTGGAAGCCTGTCACGTGAGTGAAGCCTTGATCGATTGGGACGAAGTGAAAAAGTACGTGGAAAGCCTGGAAATCATAGACTAAACAACGAACCAATCAAAACGAAGGAAAAGAAAGAACCAATCAAAAGCGAGTGACGTCACGACCAAGACTATAAGAAGCGAAGTGTCAGACTGAAATTTCATTCTGCTCTCGATGGCTAGTCAAGCTTGTTTCTCCTGTAACAATGTCGGACACTGGTATAGAGACTGCCCTACTCGTTCCCAACAGCAGCAACGAAAACCAAGACAAGACAGACCAGCCTATGGTTCCTATGGAAGTTGTTACCTCTGCGGAGAACCAGGACACTGGGCACCCCAGTGTGGAAAACGAGCCGAAGCCCAAAAAGCGAAGAGTGATGAAGAAAGAAAAGAAACTGCCAAAAGAAAGTGTTACGGAATCAAGAGACCCACCGACGAAAATCACAAGTGCCTCAACTGTGGACAGCTCGGACACGGCCTGCTCGAGTGCCAAGAAGAAATCCAAACAGAAAACAACTTTGAAGCCGTTGCCAGTCGCATGTTCGACAACAACATCGACATGCCCAGAGACAACACCCGCAGTCAGCGATACTGGTACTGGTGCGGAGAAGCGTTCGAGCTCTACAGACGATACAAAGAAAAAAAGAAAACAGCCGACGAAACTTTCTATTCCACCCACTATTCTCCCGACTACCAGTGAAAACGGTGAAACTTCGAACGGTGAAATCCCGAAGACGGCTGTCCTCTTGTTGGCAGAGAAGGAAGCAGAAAGTTTTTCCCGAGCACTCATCCAATATGCGGGTCCGAGAGATATGACCGAAGTCTTGTCGTATCCCCCTTGTTTCGATATGAGTGAATGGATACCCGTCGTCGTCACGTTTGCTGAAGTGGAAGACTGGCACCCACACGACACGATGCAGAAGCTTTTGGGACATGTGTATTGGATTCCTCGCGTCCTGAGAAATGTACCCTGGGTGAGACAAGAGATCCTGAAGAGAGAACGCGATAACTAACAGTTTTTTCTTTTCCTTTGTATGATATGTTCTATTGAATGTTCTTTTCCTTTGTAATATATGTTTGTTGCATTGAATGTTCTTTTTGTATTTTTAGTAAAATAAATTGTGTTCTAATTTCACTCCATGTCTGTTGTTCTGGCGCGAAGGTATAAAAGGCAGGGGAAAAGGGAATGGGGGAAAACAGTGCAAGATGGATGTGACGTTCAAACATCCCTTTACCATGTTAGTCAGTGGTCCAACGGGTGTTGGGAAAACGGTCTTTGTGCAGAAGTTTCTTCAAGCGTCCCTGTTCGACGTCCCTCCTCAACGTATCGTGTGGGCTTATGGCGAATGGCAAGAGAGTTACGATCGCTTTCCCTACACTTATGTCAAAGGTTTGACGGATATTGACGACGTGATGGGTCAAGTCAAAGGTCCACAAGTCTTAGTCGTGGACGATTTGATGGGAGAAGACACGGAGATATTGCAAAAGTGGTTCACGAAAAAGAGTCATCACCACGACACGAGTGTCATTTACATTGTGCAAAACTTGTTTGACAAGCAACAGCGTACCATCAGTCTGAATGCCCATTACCTGGTCTTGTTCAAAAATCCCCGTGACGCCTCGCAAATTGGTGTGTTGGCCCGTCAGATGTACCCTTCCCGTTCCAAGTATATGCAAGAAGCTTATGAAGATGCGACGAGTACCCCTCGCAGTTACTTACTCGTTGATTTGAAGCCCGACACACCCGAAGCTTTGCGACTGAGATCCAACATTTTACCCCAAGAGGAACCACCCATCGTCTACGTCCAAAAAGTATAAAAGGGGACCTGTACCTCGAATTGACTCTTGTTTGTCACGATGGCTCGTACGAAGAATACGCAGAGGAAACACCCACCTCCCACCCTTCCCAGGGCGACGTTCCCGACGTTGGCACCGGACCTTCGTGATCCCACGGTACGAAGTCAGACTCGCCCGAGAATGAGGGCCCCCAGAACACAGTGGTCACCTCCCTCGTTGACACCACCCACGAGTCCCATGTCTCCTTTACCGGCCACACCACCACGTCTCACCTTACCGGTCACACCTCCACGCCCCACGTCACCACCTTCCCCTGCTCGGTCTCTCTCCCCGATCTTTCGCAGACCACGAAGAGAAAAGAAGAGTTCTATGAAAGGACTCAAGTCCTTCATTCGCAAGTTACAACATCTGACTCCCGATATGGCTTATGGGCAGTTGGTCAAGAATACGGGCCGGGCACGTATTGGATTGTTGCAGTGGTTCAAGTTGGCGGCCAACCATTTGCTGAAGGGTAACATTCAGCCACTGCACGCTCAACACAAGAAATGGGTGGAACGAAATCGACAAGTGTTGACCCAACTGACGGAGAGAAACATGCCGACGACCGAAAAACTCTCCCTGATCATGAAACCTGGGGGACGTGGATTTTTTGGGGGTGTGTTGATTCGTATCTTGCTGCGATGGAAGGAAAGACTGCAAGAGGAAAGAAACAAGAAACGAAATCAATTCGTTCGACGGACCGCACAGCGCGGAAGGGGACTGAGTACCGAAGAATTGAACAAACATCGAGCGTTGCTTCGCAAACTGAGTAATGTTCCACCCGACGTCAAACGACGACTTGTCGATCAACAGGGTGGTGCCATCGGGGCATTGCTGGCCATGGCCCTCCCGGCTTTGGCCCCCTTGGTATCTAAACTATTGGGTGGACAACAGGGTGGTAAACATCCCGATAGAGCGAACGCTATGGCTGCCGAGCTATCTAAACTATTTGGTGGATAACCCAGGGAACAGAAAGGTATAAAAAGGGGGCCGGAGAACGACCCCGAGCTCAGTCATGGAGACACTGCGGTATCTCTTGAACACTGCACCGAAAGACCGTCCCCTTTTACTCGAGACCCAACCCATTGTCGACGGTGTATGTGAGTGTATTGGAAACCTGATTCGCGGCAACGTTCCTGTGACCGACAAAGAAGTCAAGCGCTTGAAAAAGGACGCCCCCTTGTTACGACGTTTGGGCACGTCTAAAACACCTTGGAAGACCCGTCGGCGACTTTTGAAGCAACAGAAAGGGGGTTTCTTCACCCGATTGTTTCGGTCCTTTCCCAAAGATGAAATTCGCCAAGAAAATGAAACTGGTACCCTTCGACGGACTCCCCGACGTCCAACCCGTCGAAGTCAGGCCAGTCGAACCCGCGTACGATCGAGATCCACTGCAGCAAACCGTCGAGAATGTCCACCAAGACATGCAACACGTGCTAAACGATCCCACCCTAACCGACGAAAATAAAATGCAACGGTACGGACAGTTGTTACATCGTTATCAAACGATGCAAAGGAAACGCAAACAGGTTGTTCCCTTGTTGGACGACAACATACCCGAGCCAAAAGAAGAAACTTCGGAGGCACCCATCCTGGAGTCGGTCCCTCGACCCTATCAACATCGAGCTCGCCTTTTGTTGAAACACATGAAAGAGAAGACACCTTGGTCGTGGAACGAGAACTTGGAATTGGTTCGGAATGGGGTACCCGTACCCAACACCAATGCCATTGACATTGTGAACGATTTGGTTCGTCGGCGAAAGAATACCCAGGCTCCCGTGGGATGGTTTGGCGTGATGCAAAGTTTGAAGGCCACGAACGTACCGCGCGAAGCCATCGGGAATCAAGAACGATGGAACGTATTGTCCACGCCACCGACACGGACTCCGCCGCGACGCCCGAGAAAGAAGAAAATCTCCAGTACGGATACCCCTAGTATACCTACCAGAAGATGGCTCTCCTTGCAAAAACTATAAATAGCCTGTTCATAGGGACACCTGCTGAAACATGGAACGACAGCTGAAGAAAGTGTATTACGACCCGAACCACCCGGCCGCTTTCGGTGGAGCCCTAGGCCTTCACAAAGCTACCGGTGTGTCCTTGGACAAAGTCAAGGCATGGTTGAAACAACAAAGGGCGTACACCTTGCACAAACCATTGAAAAAGAAATTCTCGCGGTCTCCCACGGTGGTGGCCGGCATAGATCATCAGTGGCAAGCCGATTTGAGCGACATGTCGGCCTTGGCCAAACAGAATGAGGGATACCGGTATTTGCTGTGCGTCATCGACGTGTTTTCCAAGTATGCTTGGGTGTTGCCCCTCAAAAACAAGACGGGGGACAGTTTGGTGGATGCCTTTCGTCAAATCTTTCAAAGTCGACAACCCCTGCGACTTCAAACGGACAAAGGTACCGAATTCCTCAATCGAAAAATGCAGGCGTACCTGAAGAAGAAAAAAATTCATTTTTTCGTGACACACAACGTCGAAACCAAAGCCAGTGTGGTCGAACGATTTCAACGGACCCTGAAAGAACGCATGTGGCGATACTTTACTCATCGACAAACACAACGGTACATTGACGTACTAGACGACCTGGTTCGAGCTTACAATGCTAGACGACATCGGACCATCGGAATGGCGCCCAAAGACGTTCGCCCCGAACACGAGTGGATGTTGACAACGCCTCCTCCACGTCCCCCGAAAAAGAAAAAATCAATGGACATTGGTACGACCGTACGTTTGGCTTTGCCGAAACATGGTGCCTTCGACAAAGGTTACTGGCCCAACTGGACTCTGGAAACGTTCAACGTCGCACCCAACGTCGGTCCCGGTTACAAACTGTTGGACGAAAGAGGCGAACCCATACAGGGCACCTTCTATCCCGAAGAATTGCAAGCGGTCCAAGTCAACGACGATGAGATCTTTCCCATCGAAAGAGTACTCGAAAGAAAAAAAGACAAAGTATTGGTGAAATGGTTGGGCTATCCGGCAAGTTTTAATTCGTGGATCGACAGGACCAGTCTCCAAAACGTATAAATAGGAGCGACAGACGCCGACATCAGTCAACATGCAAGACGAAACCACGTCTACGTCCGCGAGTGCCCACAATTGGTCACTCTTGGGAAAACGTGTGCCACAAGCGGAAATCGTCTTTTTCTGTCAAGTGATTTTAGTGTACGTCGTGGCGGGAGTTTCTTTGTCCCAACTGGCTTTCAAACCCGACGGTTCGCAGACCACGTTGTGGACGGCCTTGCTCTCCAGTACCTTGGGTTACCTGTTACCTTCTCCAACCTTGAAAACCAAACATAATGAACAACGACCGGCCCTTTTACCTCACGCTCCCTAGTGACAGTTCCATGTCGTGGTATCCCGACAACAAAGTCTCCACGTATCATACACATCTGGACCCGCCACTTCTCGTCGATCACCGGGAATGGGAAGTGGGTCTGTCCATGATCACGTTACCTGACCAATGGCAAAACATCGATCAACGAGACAACACGATCGGCTTACGCATTCATCCATGGTCGCCCCCGAGCGACGAACCCGAAGTGAAGATATGCCGGGACCGCCACAGAATCGACCCGTCGAATTGTTTCAAAGGTGTAAAGGGTGATGAGATCAAGGGATCCATCGAAATGGAAACGCACATCAAGAGTGACGACTACGACTCGCTGAGGCATATCCTGACTGTCCTGAACACCAGACTGAATGATTTGTGGAACCTGCCTCCCATCTACAATCATTTGGCCCATAAACCCGTTCGTTTGGATCCCAATAACAAGGAAATGACCGACCACGAGAAGCAAGAGCAGACCGAGTACGAAACTCGAGAGGTGATGCGCCAAGGGGCCGTATCAAGAGGTCCCTTCGTGTCTTTCAAGAGAGACAACACCAACGACAAAGTGTATCTGAAGATCAATCACGTGCAGTCGCTTTTCTGGTTTGACGTGTTGCCGAAAATCGAACTTCGTCTGTGTGGACCCATCGTATCCATGTTGGGATGGCCTGGAAACGAACTGTTGGTTTCCCTGCAGTCAATCGATATGACCGGCGCCGATGGCCAAAGTCTACGGTATTTCTACGCCCACCACACCCCAAATCTTCAAATCCAGTACGATCTGTTTTACATCTACACGGACATTATCGAACCCCAGACCGTGGGCGACGTGAAGGCTACCTTGTTGGACGTGATTCCCAGTCGACGATTGTATCACCGCCCCGCCAGGATTCACTACTTACCTCTGAAGTACAGTCGACTAAGCTCCATTGGTCTCTATATAAGGAACGGAATGGGGAAAGCCGTGCCATTTCTCGACGGTAAGGTGGTGACCCAACTTCATTTTCGCCGCCGATGATGATTCGAGTGTACAAAGGTGGAGTGCTCAGACAGCGAGGGGCTGGCAATGGTCTGGTGGTGTACAGGGGAGGAATTCTGAGACAACAGGGTGCCGGTCGATGGTCGGGGTTATTGAATGCCGTCAAATCGGTCGGGAAGACCTTGTGGTCGGCCGGTAAAGCTGCCGTGAAAAAGAATGTGGCCCAAGTGTTACCCAAAGTGGGGCAAAGCGTGCTCGACGCCGTCAGTGGTCGTGAAAAATGGAACTGGAAGAAAGTCGCCCAGGACACGCTTCGCCCGGCGGTGTCAAACACGATGTCCGACACACTCAAGAACGTGGTCGCCCACCTGGAACCTATAAAAGACCCCTCACGAACCCCGTCCACTTCACATCGTCCGAAGAGGAAGAAGAAGACACAGGTCACCTCTCACAAGCGACGTAAACTAGATATCTTCGACCATGGCTACGCAGGTAATGCGCAATGATTCCTGTCCCTGCGCGCGAGACGAATTGCAGGATTTGTTCAGTGTACCCGACACGCAGACGGCCATAAACAAGGTGACGAAAATCAGAAAGTATCCACTGACGCCCGACTTGAACCACGACGGACCCATCGAATTTTATATTTCCAATGCCACCACCGATTTCATCGATCTGGCCAACATGACACTGCACGTGGCCCTGAAGGTGACCAAGAACAACGGGGATGACCTGGATGCGGATAGTCAAGTCGCACCCATTAACAACTTGTTTCATTCGTTGTTTAAAGACGTCAAATTACGCCTGGGAAAAGATGCCGAAACTTTGGTCACCACCTCTCTGCCCACCTATCCCTACCGGGCTTACTTGGAGAATTTGCTGAGTTTCGGTAAGGGAGCCAAGAACGACCATCTGTCGAAACAAGTCCTGTGGGAAAAAGATACCGCCGGGCAGTTCAATTCCACGAAATCCGTCGCCACCGCCGGAGACGGTGGACGACAGGCTCCGAGTAACAAAGGATTGGAACAACGCCAGAAAACCATCGCTGCCAGTCGCACCTTTGAATTGCAGTCGCGTCTACACTTGGACATGTGTTTACAAGATCGGTATCTGCTGGACGGTGTGGACTTGCGGTTGAAATTGGAAAAGCAATCCCCGAAATTTTTTCTGATGTACGGCGAAGGCAACGATGCCGAAGACTACAAAGTCGAGTTCACCAAAGCCTACCTGGATATCCCGTTCGTCACTCTGGCTCCCAGTACCTACACACGGGTGGCCGCGCAACTTCAATCGTCCAACGCCAAGTATCCCCTGAAACGCGTGGTGGTCCGCGATATGGTCATTCCCGACAATCGTGCCAGTCACGTCCTAGACAATCTGTTTGTCAACGAAAGTCTTCCCAAGAGATTAATCGTGGGTATGGTACGTAACACGGCCTACGACGGAAGAAAAAACAGAAATCCCTTCCAATTCGAACACAATCAATTGCAGAACATCAAATTGACCAAGAACGGGGAAATTGTGGACGAATACGACGTCGATTTTCCCCAGCGACAAGCCATCGCACCATACCTGGATTTGATGAAAAGAGTGGCCGTCTTAAACACCCGAGAAGACCTGGACCTCCCTTTCAACGACTATATCAATGGGTACACTTTGTATTGTTTCGATTTGACCAACGACCACGGAGCCGACGGTAACTACTTTCATCCCAAAGCAGCGGGTAACCTGTCTTTGGAACTCAAGTTCGGTGCGGCCCCGACCAATCACCTCAGTCTTGTTCTGTTTGCCGAATACGACAATGTCTTGGAAATCGACGCCAACCGACAAGTCATCACAGATTGGTGAGGCTCTCTCCAATCGACAACTGACACGGGCTTTAGAAAAACACCTCCCCTCTAACGTGTTCGGGGGCGTGTGGGCTCGTAATCATTTGGATATACTGCGCCCGACCTCGTACCCCAAAGCCTACGTCATCAACACGGACGACGAAGATCAACCCGGTAGACACTGGACCGTGTTTGTGTGCGAAGGACCAGATCACATTACCTTCTTCGATTCCTACGGGTGTCCCCCTGATGTTTACGGAGAAGCTTTTCGACGTTTCGTGCAAGATCTACAACTCCACTACCAACCCCGATGGATTCAGGGACTCGACAGTGTCGTCTGCGGCCATTATTGTTTGTATTATTTGTGTCATCGGTTTCACGTTCCCTCCCCGCACGCCCTCTCGGTGTTCGGGCACGTGTATCGTGTGAACGATATACTCGTCGAACAATGGGCTAGGGATCATTTTCCCGACTTGCAAAAAGACCAGAAGAAGGGACAACGATGTCGATGCTTTTTTGCTCTGTAAATATGTTCAAGTTCAATTAAATTTGTGTTCTATGCCTTTGTGTTCAATTTTGTGTTGAATAAAATGCTTTGTAAATATGTTCAATAAAATGTCGACAACATATCACGTGTCTGTTGTTTGTGACGTCATGTGACGTCATGTGACGTCATGCTATTCTGATTGGTGGAAAATGGTATCGTCCCAACACCTTAGACTCGTCCCGTCTCGAACTATAAATAGGAGTGTCAAAGCCCAAAGAAGTCACATTCGAAATGGATCGAAACGACAAAAGGTTTTGTACGACTTGTCGGGGGTATTACCCCATGTTTAAGGGTAATCGGCCCGATGCCGATTACTTGGTCTGCTTCTGGTGTGGGGTAGATGTATCGAACACCGACCATAGACGACACAAGCATCTTGTCAAATGCTCGAAGAGACCGAATCGGTGGGAGCAGCCAAAGTGCTCTTGTTAGACAAACGGCCCTTTTCAGGGCCAACCAACGGCCCTTTTCAGGGCCAACTTAATCAATGTAAAAGAGTTGTTTCCCCTTCTTCCCTTCCCTCCTCCTCCTCCTCTCTTCTTCTTCTTCTTCTTCTTCTTCTCTCTCTCTCTCTCTCTCTCTCTCTTCCCGCGCGCGCCCTCTTTCTCTCCGTACGTGCAATCCCAAGGTCACGCACGTGCAAGGGGTCACGCACGTGCAAGGTCACGCAAGGGGTCACGCACGTGCAAGGGGTCACGCACGTGCTAAAGGTCATCCAGTGCAAGGTCACGCACGTGCTAAAGGTCATCCAGTGCAAGGTCACGTGCACGCGCATGCACGCACATGCACGCACGCGCATGCGCGCACGTGCGTCCCTGAACAAGCGACCATACTACTTCGGCTTAACCTGAACAAAAATGGTCATTATCCAACCTATTCCTGGTTTTCACTCAATTAGAATCAGAGTTATCGCGTCCACAAACATAGACAAATCAAACTGCTTATCGCTGCTTAGCCTAAGTACTGAATGTTTAACGCCGAACTGAGTCAATGTATTCAACTAATAAACACCAAAACATGTAAATACGGACAAATAACAACCTGATTAAAATACAGATCTATATTCGTTTCGTTTTTTTTATATTTTCGATGACCTACACTACATGAATATGTGACGTATTGTACTGGGAAGTCGTTTCGGGGGTCATACGAACGGCTTTTGACCCTATGACGTTAGACATTTTTATTAATTTGATTAATCAATCAGCGTTGACGTTTTTAGTGGTTTACCCACAGTTCCGTGCATCAAACGCCAAGAACTCGCCGTAACAGACCGTTTCATTAGTTAATCAATCCCTCGCTTCACCTAAAACACCTAGTGTAGTAAACACAATTAAAAGGAAATTTTGAAGTATAAAAACGAAACGAAATAGGATTTGTGTTTAAATGAGGTTGGGACAGATAAACAGACAGAGGGGGGGGGGGGGACCCATGTTAATAGTCCTCTGCTTTCTTTGAATATCGAGAGACAATAACCAATAGATTAACTAGTTCAGTACCCAGTATACTGTCATTATTATTAATTAGTCGATGACATTTTATTTTGTGGATCTGCTTTAGGTCGGATATTTAGTTAAAATTGCTTAAAGTAAAGGAACAGACGCCAAAAAAAAACCCGTTCACAATCAATATAATAACACACGCTAACTGGCCTATTACAGAGACCAACCTCGCATCCTTTAAGAATAGTTCAACTGAGCGTATTCGTATTATCCTATTTATTTGATCCTATTACCTAACAAGGAAATCTGTGTAGTCGTACAGAATGTCACATGAACGATTTTTTGCTGTGTGCTAGGGATTACTAATTCGCTTGGAATGAAATTCCAAAATACAGACAAAAACAGCTTCATCGCAAAATATATGTACCAAACTACAGCTTATCCGAAAGGAAAACATAGAGGTTGACAAAATTTGATAAGGATCTAGGATCCTTGAAGAAATGTAATGTCTAGGGTTAATCCTATTCTGATCAATTTGCTTCCAACCACATTTGAACAAGAATCTGTTAAAACCTATAGCTTCTATCGCGTTCACGAGGTTTTTGGAAATGGGGTGATAACTCATCATGTTATATAACGTATTACACATGTACATACCTGGGTGTGTTTTAGGTTTCTGCTCCGTTTGACCTCCATCAGACTGATCGGAATGGAAGTAATCCCGATATCTTCTTCGGCGTCGGGTTGTGACTTCACCGGTTTTCTCCATTTTCCCAGTCACCATAAAATGTAAAACATTACGAGCTAATAACGGCACTTTACACTTACTTTGGTATTTGTTTGTTTTGTCGTGTTGTTTATCAGAGCTGTTATTGGAATTAACATTATTGTCAGCTTGTATTTTTGTCACTTTCTGATCCTGATGTGTGATATTCCGATTATTGGTATCAGTTTTGTCACCTGGATCTACATTTGAGATTTTTTTGTGTTCATTTGTTTTGGAATCTATACTATTTACACCTTTGTTCCGTTCATTGTTTTTGTCTGGGTCTGAAGAATTTCCATTTTTTGAAATATCGGATTTCAGTACACCATCATCGGAGACTGGTTCTATATTAACAAACAACGCGTCGTCTTTTCCAACTTGTAGCAGATGCGTTTTATACGGTGAAGATGCTCTGTAGCTATAGTTGTCGTTTGTCGAAGTCCTGCTTTTGTTTGGATTGGTTGGTTTAGTGTCTGATTCGTTTAAATTTCCAGACTGCGTCGTATGCGGAGTACTTTCTCCATTTGATGTCTTAACTTCTCCATAAATAGGCTTGTCTCGAGTATCTGTGATGTGGTCATTATCTTTTAATCCTTTATGGTATACTTCATCAATGTCTGTACTACGTGTTCTAGTGACGTTAGTGTCTGTGGGCTTAAACTGGGTTTTATTTTGAGAAGTAACTATGTCGTCGATTTTTCCGGGTGACGTCGCATTCGAAGAAATGGTCCTGACAATGTCATCGCTGGAACTATTGGTATGTTCTGGGTTTTTATCACCAGTATCACTTTTGATGTCCAAATTCTGTTCGCAATGATTACTAACCGTGCTACCCTCAGGAGATCCTTTACCACTATTTAAAATCTGAAAAATCGTACAAAAATTACCATTATAATATATATGAAAAATTGTACAAATATTACGAACTTCTAGTAAACTTACAAACGTACACGATAAAAACTCTGAATAAACTACTTGATTCGGTGCTTGAGATCGTCCACAGTACCTTTTATTAAATGATTATATCCCAGTGGTTCTACCAGAATGTTTGATTACCAGCTAGTAAAACACAAATTAAACAACGCCTATATAAAACAATACTGCTTATTGTGGACGATACAAGTGAATCGTCTTAGGTTACTGGGGAAACAATGCTTACAGTTCATTCTACAGCCATATTTCCACGCAGAAGTCAAATTATGCCTAACCAAAATCCAATTCACCAACAGCAACTAAATAAACATGAAAGTAATAAAGTTCCCTGGTGTTTGAAGCGTGACGAAACCCAGAAACAGAGGTGATGTCAATTTAATCATTTTTTTCATAGAAAGATACATGAGATTTTTTATATACTTCATACAAAAATACACAGGTTTACTTTAAAAGACATATTAATGAATGATTTTGTCACGGTCGGCGAGCGGCCATTCGATTCCAATCACTTTATAACTCCCACTTCCAGAAAAATACAACACTTCATCTGATAAACGCAAAAAATTAAAGGATAAAGTAGACTGTTGTCTACCGGGAAATGATATCATGTATTCTAGAATAAAGCATACCTTATAGCGTGTACAACTGTCTTCACTACATATCACAAACGATAGTATGGACGTAAATGCCAGAAGCCGAAGATACTAACATGCATGGCTTATAAAGGGACCGGAGAGAATATATGTACCAGGAAAAAAACCATAGTAGCATCCATAATTAATATCAGATGGAACAAAAGTATTATTTTCTGAAAATACTTCAGAGATCAGGGGATTAAATAGCTGAACAAGATGAAATGGTTATGTTTATCGTCTGTATAATCTACGACATATAATATAGTAAACATCCGGTGTAGCTCCGTCCCATTTTGAATCGCAAATATGCATCGGTGAATATTAACGAAACGTTTTCTTAAAATGCATGACAAAAAAGAATAAAACCCGATGGGAAAACAACAAATGAAATACGATGTGTTATTGTTCATCTGGCGTCACTCCCAGGCGCGGATCCGGTGGGGGGGGGGCAGGTTGGCGGCCGTGTCCCCCCGCTCCAGCCCCAGTGACATAGTTCATTTTTATTTTCGTTTGCTTTGTTACTGTTGTAGTTCACATATCTGCTCTTTAATAGATGATTTTCACATTGTCTCCGCCCCAGCAATCCAAGGTTGCAACATATTACCCTTTGCTCAAATGTGTGCCCCCCCCCCCCTCGATCCGGGCCTGACTTCACCTAACGTATACATTTAAGGACATCGGCAATGCTGACAGATAATCCAAAAATTAGTTTTGAAACGGTCGTGAAAGGACATTCATCCGAGCTTATTCATTTGTGTTATCGGTTATAGTATATAGTATAAACAGAAGAAAGTCTTTATAATTACAGATGCTCTATAAACAGAAGTGCATTGGGACATCACTACACGCAATCAAACAAAATAAACCTGCGGACAAGACATACTACGTAGACATTGCTAGAAATAAAAAAAAAATATCAAATCAATTGGTTAATAGAATGATGGGGTTAATCTGATGTCAGATACACGTGGCGACAAACTTGCGTTTTTAAGAGGTCCAATTGGCACCGACCTTATTTACAATAAATTGTTGTAAATAAGGCAAGCACCTAATGATATTTGGCATTGTACACGCATTTGACACAATTTGGGATGTAGTGACCGAGAATCCACACAAAATTGAGTGAGATACGTAACTGATCACCGCAATTACTAGTGTAATTCCAGTAAAGAATATTGGTCGAGAAAGATCATCGAGATTTTCAGGCGTGGTTCTTGCTTGTCAGCGGAGCAGGACAGAGGGTCTGACAAGCCGAGTGGGACAACACACCGAGGTCCCGACCACACATTGGCGTTCTCGTTTAATAACAATTTGGAAGATGGAATTCGATAGAAGAGTAGGCCGTGGCGCCGCTATTTGGGCAAAATTTCCCTTATTGCACACTGTATGGCGTATGCCCTTCTTCACTATTTTATTCGGAGCGAAACAGTAGGACGTTTAACCCAATTCATTTCATTTCTTTCATCTGTTAAAGGGACAATAACACTCTTGCTGGATTGACAATTCCAGAAAATAAATAATTACTAGATGTTTAAGTGTCCTACCTGTTGTGTAAATTATCCATTAAATCATATTTTACTTGTCCAGAGGGTTCGAAATTACTTTTAAATCCAAGTTACATTTGAAAAGGTTTACGTTAGGCTTTTCAAACCATTAAGTTGAATTTTTCCAATTTTTTTAAATTAGGTGTGTTAAGATGAAATTTGTACCATCAATTAATTGGAATATTGTAAAATAGTACAATTTGTTGACCAGAATAAAGATTGGGGCATATTATTCAGTTACAACAAGAGTGGTATTGAGCCTTTAAAGGAATTTCGTTGGAGTATGAGAAAGATGTGCATTAATAATGAAATGGGTTTTAACGCCCTAATACTCTGCAACAACCGAGCTAATAAAGGCAGTATGCATTAATAAAATACAGCTTATGGGACACTTATTAGTCATGGGTTTGTCATTTTTTCAAATAGACTAATCCATTGATGATACTGTTATGTATATTTTACAATCACTTTTAGTTAATGCAAAGGATCGTAGTAATGAATTCTACATGAAACGGTCCCCATGGAACGATTGTAAAATGATTGTACACTCAAGTAGAAATTGCAGTTAATATCTATTAAATAAAAGTGGTGGGTCCATACCTAAGAGATTTCCACCCCCACCTTTTCCGTGCGACGTTGTTATCATGATCAGACTACTCATAATATGACTAGACTTATACAGGTCACAATATATAATACCATTATACTGCCTATAATTTTTTTTTTTTTTTTGGGGGGGGGGGGCTATTTAAAATAGCATTATGCAAGAGCAAAATCTGCTTATTACAGGTCTTTCTTTAGGCCTGAAATGTTATCTAAATAATCAATTAGACATTAATTAACATATCCAGACCATAATAAACTCTTGATGGCAAGGCTAGCCTTCGATGTTGGCGGATTAAATTCATATATGCCGATTAATGGCCGTTGATAATTAAATCAATCAAGTGGATAATCGAGACTATGTTGTTTATATTAATGATTTGAGTAATGATGACCGAGGCTATGTGAATATTTCAAACGCTTTTTTCTCGGCTAGTGGATCAATTTGACTGAAATTTTCAGCAAATTACCTTTACACTATCTAGTTTTTAACTATTATAGTTAGAACTGCCATCTCTTTATCTTATCTCCCATAATGTAACTTTAACGAGAGGATATCATTTATCACCCAAAAACACATTTGACAGTAGTATAAAGGTGAAATTTATACCAAAGAATTATATTTTATATTTATTTGTGCACGTAAGAAAGGATTGGTTGTTAAATATAATCTCCAACTCGTCTTTTTTTTATATCAAAAAGTTGAATAAGTAAAAAAAGAGGCACATTTTGTAGGAGATTCTCTATATACATGTAAAAACAATACTTGATTAATACTGACAACCTGTGGTAACTATACCGGCATCTCCACATTAAGAAAATAAAATTGTTACATGCATGTATAGTTTTATCCTCCTGCCATTTCACCTAGACCAGACATCTTGAATTGTATCAAAAATAAAATAAAATTGTCGTTAAAAATATCTTGAGCCTTTACGAAAAATGGCAAATGGATTAATTGGTATTGGTGGTTTATTTTGAGTGGACTTTTTCTGAGAAACGATTTTTAAAGGGGCTATAAATTATTAGAGAAAAGAAACCCCTTATAATTAAATTTCTTTTTAAAGTTTTGTTTTAATTTATATGGAAAACATTCATACAACTTGATAACGATAAGAGAATACTTGTCGAAACGTCGTGCTATATGCGAATACACCAGGTGAATGTTTCCATATAAATTGTGTTGGTTTTTTTTTGGGGGGGGGGGGGGATTGTTGTTTGTTTTTTAATGTGCTCAATCACAAAATGCCACTCAAGGATTATAGTTTTGGTTTATGTAATACGAAATTATATGATATAGATCAAAATATGTATAATTTCTAATTGAGTATAGCACAATAAAAACTTCACTGTAATTGGAATAATAAATTATCTCCTAAATAATCTCTGCATAATATCAAGCATTTAATAAAAGGGTGGTCAAATAAATAATTACATTAAGAAAACGTGAAGAAATATTTTATCAAAACTAAAAACTCAATAAGAAATATTATTACAGATTGTCTACAACGGAAAGAAGACATTATTACAACGTGTTTAACAGCCGAAAGCTACACAGTCTACAGTTAGCGCTATTATCGTTAAAAACAAAATATGCTGATATTTTTCAGTTAAACTGAGATAAAAACCATTGAATTTTTGGATAGTGTCGGCGTTCATTACTAACGTTGGTGTGATAATAACAAAGTTTCGATTATCATTTTTTTACGTTAAATTATGCATCACAAATTTCCTTCAAATTCTGTAAATATCTCGGGCTAAATATGACACCACGAGTTGAGTATGATCTGAATAATTTAATCAATGTCTAATTAATAATTAAATAACATTTCCTGCCCAATGAAAGACCCGCGATAGGCAGATTTACCTCTTACATAAAGCAAGTGTAATAATAAAAGGAGAGGAAAATAAATGATTATATTACGAATATATTTGACTCTATAACATTTAGGAAAAATCAAAAATTGAATCTTGTAAACGGTACAATAATAATAATAAAAAGATTGGCTGGCACTGCCAGGCAGGATACGCCCACATTTTCGAGAGATGGATAGAGAACAAGCAATACCGAAAGTGATTTTTCCTACATCATTAAGTCCTGTATTTCATACTGTATTGAGAGCAGCCATTTAGTTGGTCAGTTCCAGTCTGATATTCATGAAATTCGAAGCCGACAATGATTATGGTGTGACGGTACACAACCTAGAAATGTGACTTTTCATCAAAATCGGATAAGAATTGTGACCTGTAGAGAGTCCACAACCATGATATACCATATTTTTACACTATTCGCGTACAAACGGCGACCATTTCGTCCGGCAATTTTGGTACGATTTTCACGAAAATTAGAACTCAACCTTCCTCATCAAAATCGAATTAAAATTGTGACCTATACAGGGTCCACAACCATGATATACCATTATTTTAACAGTATTCGCGTACAAACGGCGGCCATTTTGTCTGTCAATTTTGGTCCGATTTTCCCGAAATTCAAACTCAGCCTTCCTTACGGTGTAACGGTGATATAATCAAACGTTTTTTTTAAATCGGATAATAATTGTGACCTCCAGAGGGACCACAAGCTAAAGAAAGGGGGATTTTGCGTATAACCAGGGGCCATAATTCAGGAAGTTACGATCCGATATGCGCAAATATCGAAAAGAACAAAGATCTTTGGGTTATAACCATGAATTTCAAGTTTCATCAAAATCGAATTAAAATTGTGACCTTTACAGGGTCCACAACCTTGATATACCATTATTTAACAGTATTCGCGTACAAACGGCGGCCATTTTGTATGGCAATTTTGATCCGATTTTCCCGAAATTCGAACTCAACCTTCCTTATGGTGTAACGTTAATATAATCAACGTTTTTTTTAAATCGGATAATAATTGTGACCTCCAGAGGGACCACAAGCTAAAAAAAGGAGATTTTGCGTATAAACAGGGGCCATAATTCAGGAAGTTACGATCCGATATGCGCAAATATTGAAAGGAACCAAGATCTTTGGGTTATAACCATGAATTTCAAGTTTAATCAAAATCGAATTAAAATTGTGACCTCCACAGGGTCCACAACCTTGATATACCATTTTTTAACAGTATTCGCGTACAAACGGCGGCCATTTTGTATGTCAATTTTGGTCCGTTTTCTCGAAATTCGAACTCAAACTTCCTTAGGGTGTAACGGTGATATAATCAAACGGTTTTTTAAATCGGATAATAATTGTGACCTCCAGAGGGACCACAAGCTAAAAAGGGTGATTTTTCGGACAATCAGGGGCCATAATTCAGGAAATTACATTCCGATAGCCGCAAATATCGAAAGGAACCAAGATCTTCAGGTTACAAACATGCATGTCAAGTTTCATCAAAATCGGTTCAAAATTGTGACCTCTATAGGGTCCACAAGCTAAAAACGTGATTTTTCGTACAATCAGGGGCCATAATCCATGAAGTTTTGATCCGATACATGCCAATATCGAAAGCAACCGAGATCTTTTGGGGATAAACCTATATTTCAAGTTTCGTCAAAATCGGATAAGAATTGTGACCTGTAGAGAGTCCACAAACAAATTGTGGACGGACGGACGGACGGACGTCCGGACGGACAGGGGCGACGACATAATACGTCCACATGAAAATGTGGGCGTATAAAAAGATAATATCATACAAGAAGACAAATTATTACAAATTCTACAACAGCCAAAATTAATTTAAAGCAGAACAACCCAAGGGATATAATATTCAGAATTAATTTTAAAAAAAGGGGAGGGGGGATAAAATGTAATTTGATTAGGAAAACTACAGTCGGTGTGATCACACTTGAAAAAAACCGGAAATAACATCTCGCTCCAGTGAATGATGAGTAATGACAATGCAGATAAACATCGAACTGAACTCGGTTTAAAGGAGATAAGTCTCTAACTCAATATCATCCAAAATCTTCAACATTGCAAACACGAATTATTTGTCAATTTAAATCAACATGGATGCTGTGATCTTACCGGAAAAAGATGGGCTTCTGATATCCAATATTTAAGACAAAATAATTATTTTACCATTGGTACAAGAATCGTGTACCACAATGCGTTTCATCTCTAGTTCTAGCAAGAGACTCGGGGAGCGAAGCTTGAAGCATTGCACCAAATCAAACGGCATACGTAGACTGGAATAGTCAGACACTCGAAATAACCACTCTATTGACACTGTTGGCTTATTTCACCGAATATAACCGATTTGAAATTAGAGTAAAAACGGAAAACATTGAATGTAAATAAGCTAAGATACAATCAATTATCGTCAAGAATCACAACTCACTCGCTTAATAAGTTCAGTTCAACACCAGATTATAAATAACAAAGGCAGATCGCAGTGTTTGGGGGTTTTTTTTTGCCAACTTTAAATTTCTTTCAACATATTTAAAAAGTACAAAGCAAATGGGTTCTAATTCTGGTTCAGCAGCAATTTTTATAAAATTCGCGCAACAAGCAGCCATCTTTGTTTTATAAAGTTCGCGTTGCAGCCATTTTTATAAAATTTTCATAGTGGTTGGATATTATTAAGTCGTGTTTCAACATTATTTCAACAACACGTAGGAAAAGATATGAATCAATCTGAGGTACGAATTATGTTCCAAATTTATTTCAACAACACGTAGAAAAAGGTACGAATCATGTTTCAACGTTATTTCAACAACACGTAGGAAAAGGTACGAATCAATCTGAGGTACGAAACGAGGTACGAAAGAACTAAGTACGAAACAGCCAGGTTACGAAACAGCCTGCACCCGATACATTCATATTACAGTATTATCTTTGCGACCCACTTGTGTCAATTTCTAGATCCTAAATGTTAGCGATTAGCTCCTTTAAACAGTAAATTTACAGGATTAATATATAAGGATATGATAATTGTAGTATGCGGAAATAAAACAAAAAAACGTACCATTTCAATTAGAAGAGAGTAGAAAAATAACCAAGTCACCAAAGTGTGTACACTGTCATACCTAGACAACTCGATGGAAGATTAAACTGACAGTGTAACGAACACTTAATGAATAAGTACAAATTGATTATACATTGTTCAAGGTTGCTTTTAAACACCTATATATTTATATAATGTAACTAACAATGTAATCAAAGATTGTTTGTTGATAATAATCAATCAGTATAATTATGTACCCTTTGTCCAGTTATACGTAGTGTAATTTGTGCCGTGGGTATTTACATACATTGTAAACTGCGGTATAGCAAACTTATTACACCTGTTGTTTTAATATCAAAATATGGTGGAATCAATAATATGATTGAACGAGTGTCCATATAGATAATCTGTTTCGTATTTTGTATTTGAAATTATTTTATGTTCTTCTAAATTTGTTGGGTTTAGCGTAGTAAACACCACAAACATAGTTATCACAGAAAAATGAAAGAAAAGATTTTTATACACAACCTGTACAAGATCAGGTATGCCAAATCCTCCTGGTGCATGGACCACTAAGCTCATCTGTGGGGAGGGTTTGTTTACGATCTAACAACTTTATTGGTATTTAAACTTAAATTTAGGTTATGGTATTGTGATTCCTTTATAGTTAACAAGAACATTAGAAATAACTATTAAAGTGAGCAATTACATAAATCTTTAATCGGGTAATGATGTAGCGGCTACAGTTTCCAAGGGAAATAACTCAACCGAATTTTTCCCATTGGCATAAACACTTGATATAAAAAAAAACACTGTGTAATAACAGAGCGATAACTTTAGCCACTCGAGCTCCCACCTGTTTTTTTAAGGATAATAAATCGGTAAATGATTATCGACATCAGCATGTCTATAACCAAGTTTTATGTCAATCAGATGCCAAAAGGAATTACGCCCACAAATTTTTTTGGCTTTTAAAAGGGCGTTATCGTTTGCATACCATCGTCTTCCTTAGCAATGATGTCAGAGGTGGATTTTAAATGGACATTGAATAGCATTAAGATCGCGGATATCGAAGAAATAGGGCTTTAAGATCGGGACTGTTGTGGAAATATATTTTAAATCTATCCGATATTTTTTCTATGTAAATAACAAACACACTTTTATTAATCAATACCGGGTCTTCGCACTTTAATTTTTTCCAAAGAAATTGACTAAATTAAGATTTTTCAGTCTTCTAAAATAAGCAACTGTTAATGATTTATTGGAAAATTACATCTGTTTCTTTGTTTCAGAACAGACTGATAAAGATAAGACATGGTAAATCTATATTTGTATAAGATTATAAAAAATTATTTCTATTTCAATCTATTGTTAGTTAAAATAAAACATAACACTTGGTGTATTTACCTTGAACTTATCCGGACACGTAACCCTTTTAAGATTTCGGGTCAATTCTGAGTGACCCGATAAAATCGACCCAGTTCCTTTAGAGGCCTATACAACGAATGACCCATGTGCTGTACTTGTTAACTAAAGGTAAATTTCACTTACACATTATTTTTATAAAATAAAAGTCTGGTTTTATCCAGATAACGCATGGTACAGCTTGGGATGCTTGTCTCCATTTCCAGATGAAGACTGAGGGTTTAAATTGTTTGAAAACGTATCACACATGTTGAGAAAGTTTTAAGCAGTTTTATTCTCCAACCTATTGTCGATATTGGCCTTTTAATGTGCAAAAATCATAGTTTAAAATGGCACTGGCAAGAACAGTTGGTATTGATGTACTGAAGAATGTATTTTTCTTCGGGGGTGATGGGGGGGGGACAAGGGTTTATTGTGTGTGCGTTAGATTTAGACTCCCCGCACGTCCTATCTTGTCGATTTTCTTCAACCGTTTATAAAGTAAAGACCCCTTCGAGCAAGCGAATTAATGAATTCAAATTAAATTTAACCATAATTTAATCCCGAAATGACCTAGTTTGTGGTCGAGTGGTCTTTACCCCCCCCCCCCTTCTCTCTCTGATGTTCGTTCTGGTTCCAAATTATGAAATGATACGAAAACGAAGATAAAGAGAACTGTTTGTTTGAGAATATTGAATTTATCTTAGACTTTTGGTCAAAGAGTCTCAAATATGCCCCTCCCTCTCTCTCTCTCTCTCTCTCTCTCTCCCTCTCTCTCTCTTTCTCTTTCTGAACTGGTATAATGTAGATACTGGTCCATAACAATAACAAAAATATTATTGCGATTAATTCAGACACTACTATACTGATGATCTTTTGGTAAACTTTGTATTACAAGGACCAACAATTTTGTAGCATTGCAATCGAATAATAATTCTGAAACCACAAAGTCAACTCTACGGGTTAATTTGTGGAGGCAGACCACCACTAAATTTCACCATCTCATCATGCCCATTTTGGTTGATTTTTTATTCTAGAATGGACGAATAGGGTTTACATTTTCTGCAAAGTTGGGGGCCAAAGTGGCCAGGCTTAACAATGAAGTCATTGAGGATATTAATGGTGGTCTGCCTCCCTATTCAAATTATATGCCCTTGAGACTGCGAAGCAATCCAAAAAAAAGGTTAAAACCGGCCCTTACTAGATTGTTTACGTTCACGTTCAATATGCTGTGTCTCAGCGATAAAGAAACAACG
Source organism: Patella depressa (assembly GCA_948474765.1). Taxonomy (NCBI): domain Eukaryota; kingdom Metazoa; phylum Mollusca; class Gastropoda; family Patellidae; genus Patella; species Patella depressa. Next base: position 57,955,432 of record OX419719.1, read on the forward strand.
TCAACGACAACGTCCAATCGAATATCATTACCTCAACTGCAAAATGTTTCTCAGTGGCAAATGTGCAAACAACTTTCTTTAACGTCACTAAACGTTCGATCAGTAAAAAACTAATCTCTGTCCATCAGCGATAATCTTATTTCGAGCAATTCTGATATATTAGTGCTAACCGGAATCGATAAATGTATTCTCTCTGAACTTTTACCAGACGGATATAATATTCAGAATGTTCCTAGATGCGATCAAAGAGGTGGTGGTGTTGCGATCATACATAAATTGAACCTTATTGCTGTTAAACGTGTACCAACAAAGAAATCACCCACACATTTCGAACTCCTCGAATGCAATATTAAATCACCAGGAAAGAACTTTCGCTTGTCCGTGATATATCGTCCACCCCCGTCACGATCCACCAAGTTCAAAACATTAAACTTTTTCGAGGGATGGTTAGATTTTCTCGACTACACAATGGGAATACCCGATGATATCATCTTAGCGGGAGACTTAAAGGACAATATTGGTGCCAGTCATTATCATATATGTGATAGAACTGATTAAACACTTTCCAAATATAATATTAACACAGAGATCATCGCTACCATAAAGGATTCATGAATCGGAAGTGACGAACGCCAAAGGAAAACACGAATTATCTCTTTATGTGAATGCCTGAAGTGACGACTGATAAACGGCCGAATTTCTGCTCACTAATAATTCCTTCGAAGACAAAAAGTTGTTATATGGCACCGCAAGAGGATATCTGACGATTCAATAAAGTAATTAAGTGTCATAAGATAAGAGAACACGGGAAAAATAGAAATACCCCGTACAGCCCCTTGCTTTTATTCCTTCTATAGGGGGAGACCGGGGCACATTGAACCATTTTGTTCACATACATGTTTGTCCTCATTTCATATCAAATGTTTTTATTAGAAGATCTCTTTATTTTATTGTATTGTTTAAAGACATATCATATTTGCTATCGTGTATCAGATTCAATTAAATTAATCTTTAACTTATTTTATTTTCACCCCCACCCCCCAAAAAAAATCCCCCAAAACAAAACAAACCCAATAAAACCTATTTTAATCCACTTGACCGTAATGGTTCAGTGTATCCCTCTTACAAAATAGTCGGGGTAGGTTTAACCAAATAATTGGGAAATTGAACACCGATAAAAATTCCATGTTAACATAGATCTGGATTTAGATCTTAAACCTACTCACTTATTTCGTGATGATCTAATGAATCCGCAAACAATCAGCAGTGTATAGTTAAAAACAAATATCCACAGATTTGACATCGGTGCAACGATCGAAACAAGCAGGAGTCTGGACTCCCTAGGCTCCTACAAATAGCCGTAAAATGCACATAAGTTGGCAGTTTGGTGGGATCGATTCAACTTTTGTAGTGATTCAAACAAAAGTTGGTCCAATATTCAGACAACCTTATACGATAGGCCTACAGAGTTGGATAAACTGATATTCTAAATCTTTTGTTTTTATTTTCAAAGATATTTTTAAGGCTAAGGCTAAGAAATTAACATGTATGGAAAATTTTTCTCTTTTAAGCGCTTTTTTTGAAAAATTCACTGCATAAGAAAATAATTGACAGCATGTGGCTTATTGATGGAGAAATGGGTCTAAGAAGTTATCTCACTTCTGTATAGTGTTGGGTTTTATAGTATTATTTATAAAGGATATATCCATGGTGGTTCAATGTGCCCCGGTCTCCCCTACCTTATAAAAACATGGTAATGCACGGACTTTTTTCTGTTTTTCTTTCGTGTTCTCTTATCTAGTGGCAGTCAATTCTTTTTATGAATTGTAAGATATTCTCTCACAGTGTCACACAGCAACTTTAGGTCTTCGAGGGAATTATTAGTGCGCAGATATTCGCCCATGTATCTGTTATCACTATTCACTTCAGTTAGTTATATAGAGGAATAACTCGTGTTTTCCTTTGGCGTTCGTCACTATTCATGAATCCTTTATTACTCCTCCATGGTAGCGATGATCTCTATGTTAATATTATATTTAGAAAGTGTTTAATCAGTTCTATCACATATGTGATAATGACTGGCACCAATATTGTCCTTTAAATTTCCACCTGGATGATAAATTCGACTGTGATGCCCGCAAATTCACCGAAAGGTTAACTGATCGTGGTCTCGTGCAACATGTAGTTGGCGCTACACATGTCCGTGGACATGCGCTTGATGTCAATATAACTAGGGAAGACAGCTCAATTGTGATCGGCGTTCCATCTGTTGAGGAATTACATATATGTAATGACAAAGGCGTTCCATCACTAGACCATTTCGCGGTGCACTGTAATCTGAACATTAACAAACCACCTAAAAAACGAGAGTCGGTGAAATTCCGTAAGTTCAAGGAAATTGTTATTGGCGATTTTGAAACCAAAGCTATAGTTTATAACCACAGGTTGTAACCTTATCACTTTATAATGTTAACATGGAGATACCGGGTCGTTAACGGAGAGAAATATTGTTCTTACTGGAAGCCCCGTTGAATTCAACATGTCGTTAACTTGTCGTTATATTTGACGAAGAAGTTGGACTCCATTATCTGTTTAACGACGGCATTAGCGGGCTGTCAGTCGAAGTATCCCCTCAGCAAAAAGTCATAGATTACCAATGAATAACTCTATAGAACATTCTATACGGCTGGGTGAGTGGGGGCGCTATTCCATTTTCTATAGAAGAAAATTCTATAACATTTGAGGAGCCTGTAGGAAATAATGACCCTAAATATTTTGTAGTGCAAATTCCATAATTTTTCGAACAGATTTCTGCTATTAAGAAGTATGCTATAGTGTTTTCTGTAGTAAATTCTACAGCAAGATAACGATCCGTTAAAGTTTAACGGATCGTTAAAATAACTTTGTTTTGAGCAATTGGCCCCAGGCCAATAAATCATGAATTATTTTGTGAACTCGCTCAATATAGATGATTGTGATGACAGAGATATTATCAGGAAAATGATTAAAATAGAAGCCTTTGTCATGCAAGATACGCCCAAATCCGTAGGGTCCATCCTCTCATTGCACTAAAACTATGGAACCTAATAATCGGAAGGGGTTCGTCGTCTTGAGGGCGATGTTCTAAACTAAAATTTGGCACACATCTCTTAAAAACTATTCCGAAGCACACCCAAATGAAACCCAACCGAAACCCTTAACAGACAAAATTTGTGGGTTCTCTACATATTTCACGTAATAAGAGGCAGGGGCCATGACCCATGCTATAGCGATCTGATGCGCACCAAAAGCAAACGCATCGGAGATCTTTTGATCTTAAACATGTCCGTGAAGTTTAGTGTCATGTAAATTGGACAAAAGTTCTGGCCTGTTGGGGATCTACAAATTTTGTACATATTTTATACTTTGATACTTTGATTTGTGGCAGGGGACCCTCAACTACGGAATGGAAGGTCCGATACAAACACACTATTTGCGTAGCGGGAGGGGCAATCTTAACGGAATTTTTGGATCCCATTTTTCGGAAATTTGAATAAATCCGTGATTATTGTCTAATGGAAACACGTTTGATCGGTTTCTAAAACCGAATAAAATGTCTGATCTGTTAAAGGGTCCTCAATCTAAAACGCCATTATTCGTACAATCAGGGCATAATCCAGGAAGTTACCGTCAGATAAGGGCCAACATGGAACCTATATCTTAAGTTTCATCCAATTCGGATAGAAATTGTGGCCTCTCGAAGGTCAACAAGCTTAAGTACATGATATTTTGCAAAAGTTACGATCAGATACGTGCTAAAATCGAACTCATCCGATAATTATGGGCGTATAAAATTTCATTAAAATCGGATTAAAAGCTGTGACCTGTAACGGGTTCACAAACAGACGTGAACGGAGGGACGTATGGGCTGACAGGGGCGACGGCATTATACGTCACCATGGACATATGGGCGTGTAAAAATTTGGATGTGGAGTATAGCTAAAGCCACAGTTTTATATCTTTAAACATACATTATGCAAGAGCTAAATCTGATTATTGCAAGTCCTTATTGAGATTATCCTTATTGAGGCTTTATATGTCATAGAAATTATAAATTACATCTTTATTTACACATACAACAAGCACAAAATCAACTCTGTAGACCCACGGATGACTTGGATTGGACTTGGATTTAAACAGGATTTCATTGATTGATTAACAGTTGTGTTGATTTGGATGTGGAGTATAGCTAAAGCCACAGTTTTATATCTTTAAACATACATTATGCAAGAGCTAAATCTGATTATTGCAAGTCCTTATTGAGGCTTTATATGTCATAGAAATTATAAATTACATCTTTATTTACACAACAAGCACAAAATCAACTCTGTAGACCCACGGATGACTTGGATTGGACTTGGATTTAAACAGGATTTCATTGATTGATTAACAGTTGTGTTAATGTTATCCTCCCAAATCGAGGCTATATGATAGAGTGTGGTAAAGGAGGCCGCCGTTAGGCGAGGCCATAACAAATGACATCTAAACTAAAGTGCAGTAAACTAAACGCAAATTACACAATTCCTGTAGACCCTGTGACAGGTCTTCTGTCTTAATAATATCAATAAAAATATTTTTATTTCCGTGAAGAAACCAAATAGGAGATTATGTTGGTGGAGTTAACGCCCATCAATCAAACCATCGGCCATATTCGGAAAAGGTGTAGATGGAATTAAGTACTATTTCTGGTCAAACAATACAGTGGTTATTACAATGTTCAGAATAGAGTAATTTGACTGAAATTTCCAATATATTCTTCTTTCATCATCATTTGTTTGAACTGTTATAGCAAGAACGGCTACCTCCTTACAGAAATCTCCCATAATGTATCTTTAAGTTATATTTTTAAAACGTATTAAAATAAAGCCCTGAAATAGGTGGTATCTATACTCAGCCAAATTAAAAACTTGACACTGATAAATTTCAACAAAATTTTTTTTCTGGTAAGTCAAATAAATTTTAGAGTGTTTCTAAGAAGCCTTTAATTTCATAATATTGTAAAGTTACGTGGATCACGCGACTTTTGAGCATATAAAGATGAAAAACCTGAAAAACACGTGCAAACACAAACTCGTGAGGTCAATCGATGCAAGTTTGCTTAAACTGAACACGCACACGTAACTTGAACTGGAAAAACAAATTAAAATTGTTTTTTTACATCTCTGTTAGAAAATGCCGCGCCTTTCAAATGTAGAACGTCTACGTGCTATAGGTAAGCTCTGTGCTGGTCAGTCTGTGGTCACTGTTGCAAGAGCCTTTAATTGTTCACGTCAGACAATGATTAATCTTAGAATGAGAGTGCTTCAAACTGGAACTATTGCCGACCGCCAAAGGGCGGGAGCGCCACGTGTGACGTCACTTCAGGAAGATCAAGCAATACGATTACGACAACTTAGAAACAGATTTGTCACTGCAACCTCCACAAGAAGGGAGATGTTTGGTAGAAGGGTTACTGCACAAACTGTTCGAAATCGCTTGCAGGGTGCTGGTCTTCGAGCTCGGAGGCCCTATAATGGACCAATATTGACACCTCTTCATCGCCGTAACCGACTTGTGTGGGCCACAAGACACATAAGATTTACTCAAAGACAGTGGAATTCGGTTGTCTTTAGTGACGAATCTCGATTCACTTTGAGATTTGCCGATGGCAGCGTCCGAGTGTACCGCAGACGAGGTGAACGTTACGCTCAAGTATACGTCAGAGACGTTGACCGATTTGGTGGCGGAAACGTCATGGTTCTACCTTGTTAAAGAATAATCCTATAATTCACTATTGCCAGTTTAGAAATTCGCAGAAATATCATTATCAACTTCAAATTCAAACGTTTGAAGATCCCATTAGGGAAATAGAAAAAACGAGGGAGGTAATTGTGTTAATATTTCCGATGTGAATGAATGTCAAGTCTGGGAAATATTGCCTATCATCGTATAATAGTGAACATTATTATCAACCTTTTGTACAAAAGACAACAGAAATAATTATGTTTTGACTTTCTTAGAAAATATGAAATTCTCGCTTTAATCGACTGTCAACACAGAAAATATGCAAATACCTGCAAAAATTTCAATGAACGAATGATCTTCAATGGAAGTTTATGTTGTTTCTTTAATAAATTAGTGTGCTATTAAACCATGCCTTTGTTTTTAAAAAATAACGAACGACACCACATCATATATTTATAAGCATTGGGAAATGATATAAAATAATTTAGTTGCGTGGTATGTGACTTAGTAATTACACCAGTGATGCCTTAAATATTTTTTGTAATGTTTTATCAATCCGCCAAACATTAAATGGATTGACGTTACCAATGCTTCCGCGGTTGGTTGCTTCACCCGGGGAAGAGTGGATTTAAGTATAATCAAAGACATGCTATCGGAGTTTAAAGACAATTAGCATAATAAATACCAGGTTCTGTACACAACTTCTCTCATTACCGTGGGCTTAAAAATTCATAGTCTACGGTTAAGAAACTGCAGTCATTGGTTACAAAGTAGACTCGGTGCCAACATTTTAGACGTTTAGTCTTTATTATTATGTGCAAGGTGTGTGGCCACATCCATTTCAATAGTATCCTGTGGATATTCTTAGCGAAATCATACATTTAAGTTATCTTCCATGTTAATGCCCTTGGAAAGAACACATTGATACCACTCACCTGCTTGTTCCTTCTGGGCCATTTGCCACTATTCTGTGTGGCATTTCCATATTTTTCAATCTATAAAAATGATAATTTAAGCGCCCTAAACCACCCATTTCCTTGGTATATCTTTCATTAATGTCCAACGTTTTCCATGCTTCAACTATTAATATGTCATGTCTGGTTTTTTAAAACATTTCTAAATTAAGCTACAAGACAAATATATTATATCGGCGTTTCCAAGGTTCAACACAAAAGGAATGGAATTGGGCCGCCCAGTTCGATAATCAAACATACATAATGGTATATCGATATTATCAGAACGGTTTACCCTAAAGAAGTTACACTTTTTTTCGATAAGAGACTGTGCACCAAAGGAGATAACTGTTTGTAGACTGTTTAACATCAATACACATCGAATAAAACAGAACCAAAAAAAAATAATTGTTAAATAATGAAATAAATAAGAAAACTGTTATTTGGTGCTACGAGAGAGAGAGAGAGGGGGGGGGGGGTAACGTCCGCTCGACACAAACCTGGTCATTTCGTGACCAACACATGGTTCAATTTTATTTCAATAATTCGCTTGCGCGTAGGGGTCTTAAGAAGTGGGGGGAAACCGGGGACCTAGAGAAAACCCACGAGGTTGGACAGGCGACCCTACTCCTTGCCATGTACAACCGGGGATTCGAAACCACGTCAGTTGACTCAATGACAGGCTTTATGATACAGCACGCACGAGCTAACCATTCGGCCATCCAACACCCCGTGGCGTGGGTGCTTCGAGGAACCGATAATGGTTTTTAAAAGTGACGACACCATGTTACTGAATGGTGATCTTGGTAAGTTCGTAGGCCAACACTAAACTACTCGTCGTAGTACTCGCCAATTTCCAACTTACAATGTCGATATAGCTAATCCGCTATACTTTAGTGGTAATTTGAACTGTATATACATTTTATTGCCGTATCGCGGATCGCGCACCAGGCCATGTATGCTTTCTGCTTCGAGGAACCTACAAGACTATAATATCTAGAAATATTGATTATTTTGATACATTTATGAAGTTCACTCATAATAATCTTGATTTTACTTTTATTTTACTGGTATATAGGAAGGGTGGGTGGGTATTACACGATTAATATATATAACTTATCTATATATTTACAAAAACAAAAACCCGGCCAGTTGAAGAGATCAGTATTTGGCCATAAAATGTTGTCTTATAAAACTACATAATTAACCTTTGCTCTAAACTCTCAACGTCGAAAAAGAGATGTACCAAATAGGAAGTTTCAAAATCAATAAAATGCAATAAAGCCTTTCTCGCAGAAAAAATAAGCTCCAAAAAGTTTGCGACTAGCATTTAATGTGGTCCTCACAAACGCGTCCTCAATGTCAGCATATCCAAAACGTCACTGATATAGCCAGATATGTTTTTGTTAATTTTTAAACGTTACAATTATAGCTATTAAAGAGGTAACAGGATGAAACAGAATTAACAGGATCAAAATAATAACCCGTTTTATTATTTAGTTTTATTGTACCTAAGAGAAATATCCGAAGGTCACATATTTCGGCCACGCTCCTTGGCTGACTAATACTATGATGTGAAGTTAACATGTTTTTGTCGGATGTAACAGAGCAAGACAAGTCGGTGGATATGTAGTTTCCGGTTTGTGGCTATTGTCGGTAATAAACTAAAGATCAATGGCTACTTCTATTTACTTATACCTTAAACAACAATCACCACAAAAGTTAATGGAATATTTGAAACGGTCGGCTGCCTCCTTTTAAATCAATACAAATTCAGGTCGACTGATTTATATTAACTCGCAATGTGACAACGAAGAGGTATCAGTTCCACATGTGTTTATTTGAGTTAGTGGGCTTTAATAGGTGGCAATATTATGTTAATGATCAATATATTTTGTTTATCGTGCTGTATTTAGTGGGAGCCACGGTGGCTAAGCGGGTAAGACACTGGCTTGCTACCTTGTCGCGTGTTCGATTACTGTATTGGCCGAGAAAAGTTCATCGGATTTTCCAACGTGGTTTTGCCTTGTCAGTGGTGCAGGTCGGTGGGGCTGATCAGGATAGCTGTCTTGTCATTCGGATGAGACGAAGATCCGAGGTCCCATGCACATAAAGTATCCCTTGGCAGATGGAAACTCGCCGTCCCCAAGACGCAATGACATGTCTCCCCGTTACTCAATATTAATAGGCCACGTATGTTCAGCGAAGTAACGGTTCTCCACAGAAAACTTTAGAATTTCAATGTCGTTCTTCGTATAGTCGTATTAAACAGATTGGCTTGACTATAATTAAGATCGACGAAAGTAGATTACGGTCAAGACCCGTTAATAAACTGACATAAAACATCTAGAATACACTAAATAAAAACAGATTATTTATTTTTTTTATGGAAATATCTGATAATAAACACATTTAATGCGATATTATAATTGTATACAGTAACTGTGGAAACATTATTAACCTTTTTGTTGAGTATGATAGATATTCATCTTCGTCTTCCAACGTTTCTTCTCGGAATGATCTCAAATATAAAGCAACATGAAAAACCAAATGCATCTATAGGATATAAGATTTTGGGTTGTTTGTTTATATGCCTTCATAAGCCCGGTTAACACAGAAAAGAGGTACAATATATTCAATTCCATTCATTCCTTTATATGTCTGCTGATATTTATGTATTTTTCATATTTGGATATATTATACAACATCTCGTGAATGAAATTTCTTAATACTTTGCAAGTGTCACAAACAGTGATAAATTTTTGTTCTATTATAATTAGAATTCATTCTTACCGTATTCCGCTCTTCATTACTTTCTGGATCCATTCTTGAACGATTCGAATGGCTGGAATTTCTTTGATAGTGTTGACGTTTGGTCGAAATACTCTGTTCGACGCCTTCGGGAGTCAATCGCGATTTCGCTGTCTGTTCGATTGTATTCTTATCAACGAAAACGCACTTCAAATGTTCATCATTCGTTAATTCAATTTCAACGTCATCCCAGTTTCCATAATTTTTACTTTTCACAAACCTTGTTGCTTTCACAGTACTTTTTTTCGGAACTGACGATTTCATGCTTTTTCCTACTTCAGTATTTCTGAATATAAACATAAAAGAAAATAATAATTAAATTAAAGAACACGATTAGTAGTTTAAAAAGAAATGAATGTCATTAAAATTACCTTCAGACATTTTCCTTGAAAATACATTACCAATAAAAGTACGACAAATGTATATGGAGAGTAAAGACACTCAATCGTACTCGAAAGATACTGGATTATCTGAAAAACGCCCATGCGCGCGCACCGGGAACAAATGCAAGTATATCCTCAGGGGTGACAATGACGTAGGGAGCACTTGGTATTTCTTGATCGAATGGTTAGCGGTTGTTGGATTTAAGAGCACCACAGCGTCTACGATCAAATGCCTAAAACAAGCTGACAGGATAATCCAAACTTTTACGTTGACAATGTGTATGCTAAATGGACAGCGAGTATCAACAAATACATGCTTAAATTGGCCTTCCTTCAACCAAGTCACAGGTACAAAAAAAGCGCACTTAGGGAGTAGTTCCGTGTGATTAAAGTATTTTGGCAGTGATTTGAAGCAAATTAGTTTGTATTTTATTTTCATATACACGTAGTCCAAGTTTATCTTTAATTCATATTTCGTGGTCGCCACATTAATTTTGTCCTCTTCATTCTGGCGGACAGAAATACCATCTTCACGTTAACATGTGTGAAAGATACTACAATGTATTCACCCTGGACTGTCATGATTGTCCAAACAATCTCAATGCTTCCTGGAAAGATATATTACTGTCACACGTCACCTGTTTTTTGCTTACCCATTTTACAATCAATTCCACGTTTAACCATTTTCCCGCCAAAAGGAATTACTATGGCTAGATCCGAGAATACACAAGTAATGAGGGATTGAGCTTTCTAGCTGGTTGTTTTCCCGTAGTTAACTGAATTCTGAATCTGATATGGTCATGGTTTACTAATATCTTGGTGAATAGATCGATTGAGTGTTATCACGCCATTCGACAAAAAATCATATCCGTCAATGAGAGAATAATATCTAGTTTCAACGAATCGTATGATCAATATTTATCCTACACTTCATCTCATACCACATTTCTACTATAATCTGTATTTCGTATTAAAACTCTAGTAGAAGCCGGCCCTTTATTATTTATAATGGTTTCTCTTAAAGTTATGTTTTCATAATTATTAGTGCATTAACTCATTAAATATCTATTTGTGACACCAGTTCCATGAATATTGTACATCACGATTCTCGTATCATGTATCACACATATTAAACGTGTTATACTAAACTAACTTGCACACTGAAAATAGCGTATCCCTTCTTCTTTCATCCATTAAACTAAGGACCGACAAGAGCGGTTATTTTTGTCAAAGTTTTGCAATAAGTGAAGTACAATCTGCACTTTATACACATCATATCCATAGTTTATATCATTTCATGAAAATATATAGAATGTGCTTATCCTTTCTTTTTGCAATACTTGGGGCGCTAAGAAAAAAAGAAACGCTCTGGTTTATGATTAGTACCGCAATTGCTTTTTCAACTATATTTAGGGGTGGGGATAAGGAATGGTATGCGTACATTTCTAGTCAAAAGGAAAGGGGAAATCGAACAACATTATTTTACTCGCAACATGAGAGTTACAATAACGACAAAAAAAAATTTTTTTTTAAATAAAATGATCTTAATGGAACGAACTTAGAGGAGAAATAACGCACCATTTTTAAATTTTAAACTTCGTATAAACGTTCAAATATCTTGCTCATCGGAACTGTGATTTACATGTGTTTGACACAGAATGGCTTGTACCACCTCTATAGGTTGTATAATATTGTGATTAAAACTATTAATCGATCATATAAACAGATTCTGGTTACTCGAAATATTCATTAGGTTAATAATACCTTAAAGAGATAGTATCACAGCACAAAGGACATACATGCAAACAGTCACTAACAGGAAGCATGTCTACTCGAATGATGTAAGGAGCGCTTCTTGTGAGTTTCTGTAATCGTAACGATTGTGAAAAATTGATTAAATGGGGGGGGAAAGGAGTTGACACAGATTCTAGTTACTGCAAATATTCATTTTAGGCCAATAAGGGCACTAACTGAAAGCGTGTCTGCTCGAGTGACGCAAAGGGCGCTTCTTGGGTGTTGCTGTAATTGCTAACGCTTGTGACAACATTGAAAGACTTCGGCAGACTCTTTGATTAAAGGGCGCAATAAGTAGTTGACAGAAAAATCCAAGAATTTACCTAGGCTTCAATATGTTCAAGACAGTAAGAAAAAGACTCATTAATGAAAATATTGGCTGTAATTATCTAAATTTTTGTAGTCATTAGGAAGAATTGTTTTTATCAATATCTATTGTTCAAGAATAATTTTATGTCTTTGTTAGGCATTAAAAAATATATTACTCTTTGTTCTGTTTGTAAATGCCAACAAAATAGATTAAAGCATTTAAACAGTTATTTATGGACTACCTCACAGGCGTTCTCTTTTAAGGAAATCAAAGAAAAACTAAAGGAACACTGACAATAAAAGCTGCATATTCATCAATTAATTTCTCCCCTCTTAAAACTAGGAAGGTAAGGTTTAGTGCTTTATAAAATGGATTTAGACAAAAGAAGGCGCACCTTTCAAACAAAGTTACTTCTGAACATTAAAATATCACGATTTTATCAAGAATCGGAGGATTAAATGTCAAGATTGTTTACACAGACAGACATGAAAAGTAGAAATAACAACCTACACGTACAAGTATGGATTGAAAATGCGCGACTTAACCCAATGACCCTATGATCTAAAGCGCACGTGCTAAACCCTTCTCTAAATCACCCAGGCAATGATTGACAGTGGTGTGTTCGCCAACTCATCGTTGAATTCAAACTACCAAGGCTTATTTTACGTGCACGCCAACGTAAACACTCAAACAACGCTGAAAAGGATTATTTTCCGCCAAACAACGGGTACGAAGCTGGTTATACTATAGAGGCATTGTATTACTCCGTGGTTCATAAATATAAAAAGAATCAATAATTGGTTATAGATAGAACGATTCGGGGTCAGCTCTCTGTTTTAAATACTGCCGTTTTTATACTTCCACACTTTCACGTTGACGTATATCGTCGCTCCTCTCCGCCCGTCGATCCATTCACATTTTGTCTGTGGACATCCTACAGATCACAATTTTTATCCGATATTAACGAAACTAGAAGTATAGCAATATATCCCAAAGACCTCGGTTCCTGTCGAAATTGGCATGTATCGGGTCGTGACTTCATAGATAATAATGGCCCCTGTCTGTACGAAAAAATCACGTTTTTAGCTTGTCGACATTCTCAGGGTCACAATTTTTGTCCGATTTTGATGAAGCATGACAGTTATGTTATAACCTAAAGATGTCAGTTCCTTTTGATATCGGCACTTATCGGGCCGTAACTTTCTGGATTATTATGGGCCCTGATTTTTGGCGTTTTTAGCTTGTGGTCACGCTAAGGGTCGCAAGTTTCATCGGTTGAGTTCGAATTTCGTTAAAGTCGGACCAAAACTGCCTGATAAAATGTCTGCCCCTCGTACTCAGTGTACAAATATCGTACATTAAGGTTGTGTACACTTCGCACAGTCCACAACGCATTTTAGCTTGTGGACCCGTTAGAAGTCTCAATTTGTAATAATATTTAAAAATCGTTTAAATATATCACTGTTAGACTTCAATGAATATTGGGTTCGAACTTTTTAGAAATCTGAACGAAACTGCCGAACCATAGGAACTTCCTTGATTACATGTATGTCCCCTGATTGTTCGAAAAATCGCATTTTTAGCTTGTGGACCTGTTAGAAAAAGTCACAATTTGTATTCAATTTTAAAAATCGTTTACATATATCACTGTTACACTTAATGAAGATTGGTTTCGAATTTTGTAGAAATCTGACCAAAACTACCGCCTTTGGTCTTTTCTAATACAATCCTGTTTTGGCATGAACCTGAAACGGTAAATCTCTTTGACCTTCCCCAGATATTCTATGGCCACAATAGCTTGCAAATTTGTGTTTCAAAATCTAATAGCTTGCAAAATTTGTTATCTTTCTTTTATCAAAATTCAATTTCGTTTATGTTTCAAACGGTTCATAATTTCCTTATCTTTCATCAAAGTTCAATTGCGCTTGTGTCTCAAAAGGTTTATACTTTACTTTTTCTTTCATCGAAGTTCAATTTCGTTTGTGTCTCAAACGGTTAATGATGTAGATAAAGCATTCGTCTTCTGTCAGAAAACCCTCAGAGAGAAACCATTATTTGAGTCTTTGTTTTGTTCCCTCCGCATAACTCCAGAATCATGATGTATCCACTGTACTTAATAACCCTACACGGGGTTTGTCTTCATAATCAAGGTTATTTTATCATGTAACAACTGGGGTGAAAAAACACACGAAGAGACACGAATAGCAATAAATATAGTCAACTTTTGTTCGGTTAAAATACATGCGCCTTCTTGAAAATAACTTTATTTTTCGTTTGGTTTGGGTAGATATGTCATCTAGACTAATATGTAGCAATATTGCTAAACGTTGTGCTCTTATACTTAGTGGTGGCATTACATTTTATTAATTATTGGCTTTGGCGAATTGTACTAAATGGGCAGTTAAAAATATAAGTGACAGATTGACACATAAAACGAGTCGTAGAACCAAAATAAAACTGTCAAAAAGTCGTTGCCATGTCAACAAATGGTATAACTACTTTCAATGAAATCACAACAAAAGTTAATTGTTTCTTAGATATAAATAACGCTGACAAAAGTTGGTTGTTTCTAAAGCCCGACTGACACTTGCACGACTTTTGGCCACGATTTTGTGGTGGCAAGTCGTGCCATTTTGGGGCACGAACTGGGAGGCTCCGGCACTGTTCACAACTAGTTCACGACGAGTACACGCAAATTTCGCGCATTTGTTTACACACTTCCCGCATTGGCACGACGAGGTTGCACAATTCGGCGTTTCCAATGCTGATCGATGGATTGTCACATTTCTTAAGTCTGCTAGCAGGACCCACGAGAAGAAATTCATCATTGAGGTTAAAGGGGCAATACCAATCTTGCTGGCTTGACCGCTCCAGAAAATAAATAATAGCCTTATTTAAAGTACTATATGTTTAGGTGCCCTACCTGTTGTGTAAATTATCCAATAAATCCTATTTTACTTGTCCAGAGGGTTCGAAACTGTTTTTAAATCCAAGTCACATTTGAAAAGGTTTACGATAGGCTTTTCAAATCATTTAGTGGAGTGTGTTAAGATGAAATTTGTATCATCAATTAATTGGATTATTGTAAAATAGTACAATATCATGATCAGAATAAAGATTAGGGCATATTATTCAGTTACAACAAGAGTGATATTGAGCCTTTAAGCATATTGGATGACACCCCTTTTTTGACAATTTCAAGATACCCTTCCAGACCCTTAATGACGATATTTTGATCGATCGTAAGTGGTTTGAAGCTATCAAGGAGCTGAGAATTATCAGCATAAAAATGATGCAGCAGTTTGTGGTCATGAATAAATTTACCTAGCGGCTTAGTATACATTGTAAAGATTATCGGGTCAAAAACAGATCCTTGTGGAACACCACATAGGGGTTGTTGATGACTTGATGAGGAGTTGTTAACTTCAACATACTGAAATCGTCCAGGGAGATGAAAAACATTTAAGAATGGATCCAGGTAGTCCATTATCTGGCGGCAGTCGATCAAGTAAATTAATAAATGATTACTCTCGTTAACCTAGTCAATTTAGATCGTTTACCTAATTAACAGAGATATTACTCGTACAAAAATTGGTTTGTCCAGAAGTGTGCTTGATTAAAAGACAATTTCTACGACATGTTTTGTAAAAATCGGGACCAACTTTTCAGTTGGTGAATTTGCAAAATGCCCTGACATACAAGTTGATATGGAAGTAAACGACAATCGCCCTTTCTACATTTGCCCTTATCCAACTAAAGCCAAAGTTGAGAAAAAGATTATTGATCAGGAATTTGTCAAGCTGGGTATCTTAGCTGTTGGTAAACAGCCATATACATCACCAGTTCTCATTCTACCTAAGAAAAGTACTAATAAAAACGTATTGTTGATTTCAGGTATTTTAATTCCATAATCAAGCGTCGTAACCACCCACTCCTCCTATAATCTGAGACCTTAAAGATGACTGATCATGCTAAACCTGATGTTATAAGTTGCTTATTTCTGAAGTCATCATTCTTTACACTCCCATAATCGCCTAGAGCCCAACCATATACGGGTATTTCATCATATTCTGGACGCAAGCGCTTTACTTTAAACGGTTAACACAGGGCTTGAATGTCTCACCAGCGGTTTTGCAATCCAAAATTGATGAAATCTTATCGACATTTCCCGGTAGTTATTCATTTTGTATAGCCCATCATGACGACATTATCTTATACAGTAAAAACAACGAAGCTCACAATGCATTTTCAGTGCCCTTTTTCAAAATGAGCTACAAGTTACGTCAAGAAAATGCTCATTTTTCTGTCATGAAGTGATATATATGAGTCATTTAAGACTGTAATTAATAAACAGGGTTTATTATTCACACATTCCTTGTCTGATAGATGTCGCTCAATCCAAAATATCCCAATACCTACGTCAAGTAAAGGCGTGAAAAAATTCATTGGTGCTATTAACTATGTTTCCAATTTTCTCCAATATTTCAGTCAATAATCAGTCATCTGACGTCTCTGATATTCAATGTCAAAGACCACATAAAATCCCGAAGATATCCCAAACGATCTCAGGATATTTAATGATAGTTTTATCAAAATGTATCATTTACCACACAAGACCTGACGAAATCGAGATTTACCAATTGAACTATGTATCCCGGACACACCTGTAGTAAACAATGCGGATGTTATTATTAAACATATTATGGTAGTCTGTTATGAAAAAACTCGTTATCTTGTCTGGGTTCCTCTCATAAAATTAGATGCGTATATTTGGTCCGCTATCAGTATTAATACAGAAGACTTTATGTTTATTTCGTCCCCCCATCAGCCATCAGTATTAATAACTGATGTTGCTTCGTTGATTCGAGGCAAACTTTGTTAATTTGGTTACTTTCCTTGATTAATAGAAAGGCTTTGATCCTAGGTGGAATTCTGGGATGTAGTCAAATGTACGATGGCTGTTTTTAATAGCCCTTCTGATTGTCATAAACAACCCAAACCATATTGTGTCCTATACACCCCAATACAAATGTAATTATTAACTCTGAAAGGAGCTAATATTCGAAATTAAAAACACAAATTAGATATTAATGTTGGTCCATTTCAATCCATATTGATGCTGTAATGTTGCCGTGAAAATTTGGGATCCCAATATCCAGTATTTAAGTCACAATTAACTTTTTAAAGTCCGTTTCGGGCAGTAAAGGAATGAACAAAAAAAAACATATCCTAAAGTACCATATACCATGTAACAGTAAATTATAGTAATGATCGATTCACAAATGATAAAATAGTAATAAAAAAACGTGAAGTAGGCGTAAATGGTTGTCGTTCAGTTATGAAATAGATACAAATGAATATTAATCACTTTATATACACTCTAAAGCAACATGTATTTTAATACTTAAAAGTACTTACGCTTTAACTCATACTATTGATTCATAAATAATAACCACTCCTATTTATTATTAATTATTTTTTTTTTTTTTTTTTTGTCGATCCAATACATCATTTTGTAAATTTTAACACCACTATTTAGAAACTGGCATATAATTTAGAACTATGGTCAGGCCTGTTGCCACGATATGCCTAATATATCTGACCCAACGCTGTAAACGGCAGTACTCCTTATAACACAATCACGTTAGAAAATTGTATTGGAATGGTATTGATTTGGATTTATAAAAATCCCTGTTTTCTACTAATAAACTTGAAGAGCAGTTATTTATTTTTCGAAACGGATTCTTTTCATCACAGAAGCCCTATGTGTGTTGTTGTTGCAAAGTCTTTTATTATTACAAGAGAAAAATGTACCGTACCAAAGGAGTGTTTAGATTGCCCTTGACGAAAGTCTACGGGGTTATCGTCA
The DNA here is from genome assembly GCA_948474765.1 of Patella depressa. NCBI lineage: Eukaryota > Metazoa > Mollusca > Gastropoda > Patellidae > Patella > Patella depressa. Next base: position 57,973,315 of record OX419719.1, read on the forward strand.
TACAAAAACTGCATAGTCTTTATAAATATTTATCTACCGGTATTCTTTGAGTTCTGTTATCGTTCGGAAGCGGGAACTATTTTTTTTATTTTCATATAGAGGTGTTGGCAGATATCCAATTATTTATATACCGGTGATCTAGTTTAATACAAATCTCCGTGTATTTGTATTATTAATGTTTTAACTATAGCTTGGTGCCATACTTTATCTTATACAGCATGTACAAGAAAGTTCATATTGTCATTATATCAGAAAAGTAAATCTACAAAAAATATGTCTAAAACGCGAAATGGTACTATAGGCGCCCTGGAAATTGCGTTGTACTTTAAAGGGCAATGTTGGTGTCAGTCATTATCACATATGTGATAGAACTGGTTAAAAACATTCCAAATATAATTCTAACGCAAAGATCAGTGCTACGATAGATGCGTAATAAAGGTTTCATGAATCGGAAGTGACAAACGCCAAAGGAAAACACAAGTTATCCCTCTATATAACTAACTGAAGTGACTAGTAATAACAGGTGCATAGTCTCGGTCACCCAGAACCTCCTGGTCTTCAACTTACGGAAGGTCTGGGAAAGTTTTCAATATTTGACGTAAAGTCCATTGCTCATGCGTGACCGGGAGTTTGGTTTTTAATTGGTTGATTATCCAGTATCTTCTGGCCACGTCAAGTAAGAGTTGCACCGCTTCCCGCAATTTCACCCATAATTCTTGCATAATATAAACAAAAATGAATCGTGACGTCGAATTAGAATTAAATGTTGGATACTGAACTGGCATGCAATCAAATGGATTATTTTAAATGGCATTCTTAAATTAATTTCATGGGCGTCATCGTCTTAAGCACGAGTTACCTCCCTTAAAAGATCGGATAATCTAGTCAATGACCGATTTTTCTCAAATGTTGACAACTTATCCAGACTAATATTCGTAGATTAATTTTCTGGGTGATAGAGACTAACAGATATACGGCCAAATTTCTGCTTACTAATAATTGATTGATTTTGGTCTAGACTTTCGAACATAATAACTCTCCTAATTACGGTAGAATGTTCAAACATGGTGTAGGTGTTTATTGTGTGAATGCCTTGATGAAGTTCAAAGATGGGCATTGTCTGCTTAGACTAAACAGAGGTAAGCAATTTGATTGGTTGATGTGTTGGGACACGGTAACTTTGGTTCTAATTTTAAGTGAGAGTGTATAGTTCCATAACGTCAATGCCTTGCCAAACTTCGACAAGGAGCATTTTCAGTTCAGGGTGAGCAGAGCTATAAGCAGTTGAGACATTGGAGGAGCTCGATAGCTTTGATTTTGATTTAGTAAGAGTGGCGTGTTTAGTATCATTATATCAATACCTTGTCTAAGTTCAACGATGGGCATTTTTAAGTAGAGATTCTAATCTGATTGGTTGAGGCACAAAGAAAAGGAAATTATATAACTATTTAATCCGGTAAAGTACACAATTACAAGGCTACACCAACAGGTCCAATACCGAAAGACTGCCGCAGTATCCAAAAACTAAACCGGGGCTTTTCCATTACGAATCTTATAATCAGGATCCCTGATAATCAATCACCGTAACGACCGTTCAGGGAGCAGGGGTGGAATTCAGAATCTGAAGCCCCTCCTGGTGATTAGATATCATCTTTATCAGATGTCATTAATTAAAATATCTTTACACCTGGAGAGTTTATGATGGCCAACATAATTCACAGGAATCTTCTGTTGCAATAACACCATGTGTTACCACACATCTGACATCCAATGCTAATCCCAACATTTGTTTGTGTCTTTTTTCCTTACAGAAAAGCAACAAAAACACTGCTGTTTGTGAAAATGTCATTTGATGAAATGACGGTCATTTATTCAATAACCAATTAAGGATGATATAACTGAAAATAGCAAAAGATTATAGGAAATAATACTGAATGACTGTTGGGCTTAACAAAACAATCATGAAATGGCCAGACACATCTCCTATGGGGAGACGTCGTGCCCAACACAAGGGAGAAAGTAGTGACCCAACAGGGAACAACAGCGAATCCAACAAACCAACTAGAAAAGATACTCTGGGCAGCCTACACTGACGCCAGGTGGAGTTGATTAGAATTCGGGAGACGCTAACGTCAAAGCTTCAAAAATAATCTAATAATCTAAAGGTCAACTAGCATAGCCGGCCCTGATCAGGGGAAGTTAGATAGAACTTAGAGGTCAAGAGGATAAAGAAGGTGGTCTAATATAAGATTGGACAGCGGAGCTCTTCCACCGACCTAAAACACGGATTTAGTCTTCAGAGAGACCCGCCATAAATGCTGTTGTAGCAGCTCCGCTACGAAAGGAATGAAGCTTCAATTGATTCGGATTACATTGCTAAAGTCATCGACACAAATACTACTAAATATCATAATATACATTTCTGTTAATGTACTTGTCGTTTCAAATACAGACATTTGCCAAATAGAAGATCAAATTGACAACGTTAAATTTTGTGACAAAGTGTTTAAAACTTATGTAGCTTTTGAATTTTATACCACCAGAGCATAGCTATATATGCCAGCAAAGGGTGGTGAGTCTAAGATCTATTCTGAAAAGTATATTTAAGATTGCACGAAATTAAGTTTTTAGAAATATTTTAAAACAAAACTATTTATTAATCCTGTACAAGCAAACAACGGTATTTCTGTATTAAAGAGTCGGTTCCACATTTTACGGGACAGAGAATAAAGTTACCATGACTCCGATGGAGTTTATAATAGTTTTTCACCCCTAAATAACCAGTTTTATTAACTAATATATATCTTCAAACCAATAGATGCTAGTCTTATATCGCTAATATGTATTAGAAAAAAGTATAAAAGTGATATTTACCACAAAGTCAAATCCATTTTATATGTGATATCAATCATTAACATTTATTTTTAAGTTACTTTGCTCCTTAACTGCACTGAATGAGAGTCACGCGATCGAAATAAAATAATCAACATCCCTGCAAACACATCATGTTTAAATGCGAGTTATATTCATATCATATTTCACGCAGGATCAACAAAAACAACTAATGGACTCGATTCATACTGTCGTTGCCATAGTTCCAAATCAAACAAATCAGTTTTTCTGGCAATTTTAGAGAGGAAATCCGTTTTTGTTATATTCGTTCGTGGTGAAACATAATAATGTTGATGACTGGTGCATGATTTTAATTTGTACGTACGTTGAAATTAAACCTACGATGAAAATGTAATATAGAAATGATTTATACACTCCGAGAAATGTATAATGTCTTTAGGTCACTCTCTGTATTAAATGCCCACCATTGTGTATTGTAAACATAAGATTAACCGTTTTCATATTTTTGTGAGAGAACTTGTATATAATATAAAGACTCTTGCCTGTTGCTCAACCCGGTCCCGTTTGCTATTTAAAATAAATGCAATTTAATCCAAACGAACATTATTTCAAAACCGAAATATTAAAAAATGTAATACCTATTTAGATGGAAATCTATTAACCAGATTCAAATCGATCGCATTTCTCCCGTATTGCAAAACTGTAATGCGAGAACTTTGGAACACTAATGGATAGTTTGTTCTTTGAATAATATTGTGCAAATAAACTTTACATAACTAATTTTAATCGATGTCGCAATCGCTGTAAATTGTTTCTTCACAGCTAGATTCTTACGCCACGTCTGAATTTCGTTTGTCAAAGGCAAAATATCTACAATGTACTTCCCGTCATTTTAAATAAATATTCTTTATAAAAAAAAACGGTAGCGTTAACAAGATTGTCATAAAATGGGGTGAAAGCCGGAACACAAGGTCACGGAACGCTGAATATCACGCTGAAGGTTCACCTTCTCATGAAGCCAATGCTTCAACCCAATTTGAATGTAACACTAGACAATACGGTAGACAGTTTTCGGACAAGGGGGTGGGTATAACGGAGGAAAGCTGAATAAAGTTAGCGTTCTTGCTCTCACAACCCAAATGATTTAGCCCAAACTGTTACAATTTATTGAAGCATCTTTAGCGTTAAAACAGTTTCAGAAAATGAAGGTTGACTCTGGAACGGAAGGACGCGAAACTCTGAATATTGATATGATCCGTTCTCTGTGGAGCCAAATGCTTCACAAGGTAGGTGTAGCAAAGTGTTACGGTAAAATTGGTTATGAAATATGCGGTAATGATTTCATGTACTTTTGAAGTGTTTTATTGAGAACTAATTGAGTTAGAAGTCACGAAGCTTGTGGCATTTCCCCATAGTCAGTACCGCAAATATGGTATGGTATGTTTTGCGATAGCGTGTTTAGCTGAGTGATTTTTCTACTATATCAATTACGATATAACTAAGATCTTATTAATTATTAATAGGATTGATATTACGTCTAATCATATATATTTAATATCAACTGTTGGTTCATTATATTTAAAATGCCTTTAATGCATGTCGAATAATAATGATTTAGCTCTTAGAACGCTGTTTACGTGAAAAGTCGATACTTTATTTAAAAAAGCCCACACTCTTTATTTATGTGTATTATCGCTTCTTATCAATGTAGACGCACCTCTATTTCAATTGATGTCGAGAGACTCCACAATTACCGTTATTTGATGTACACACGGATTTAATAAAAAAAAATACAGCTTATGTTTGAAGGAAGGCACGTGGGTAAGACGTGGGAAAAGATATACCTCATCAATCGGGTGGTCTGGGTTTGATCGCTTAATCGTAACGATGTGGGGGGGGGGGGGGGCAACCAAGGTCACGTGAACACTTTGGTGTGCATCTCTAAGAACCATTTAAATTCGACAACGGTTGGGAAGTAACGCGGCTTCCGGGAACGGGCGAAATGTCCTCATAGCAATCTGCATGACATGATTGTCTTCAATAAAACAGTTGGTGTAGTACTTTAACCCGTAAGTAAATTGGCCAAATAAACACGAGTGGTTCAAAGAATTAAATATTTATATAGCTAACAATTGTTGGGTTGTGCGTTTGTAATTACATTTTCCCAAAAATGTTATTCATCCAATTTTTTTAGGTCTGCAATATAAGTTTCAATATTTAGCTTTGAAAGTCACTTTTAATAGGTTTGAACGAAATGTACAATTGTATATCATCCGCATGTAGATGATATAATAAATCATGATGTCTTACTATAAGACCAAGTGGGTTAGTGAATACGCTAAACAAGATCAGTCTGAGGATTCAAATATCGAACACATATTATTATTTTGTAACATTCTGTAGACTAAAAGAAGAGACCCACGTCATACGATTAAGTATTTTAAAATGGCAAACTACAAGACAATAGAGAGGACTAGTTAAAATGAAATGAAACAAGTTTGACGCCCTACTGTTCTGCTTCGGCTACAGTGTGCTATGGGGAAAATTTTGCTCTGACAGCGGGGCTACGACCTACTCTTATTTCGAATTCTATATGCTAATCGGTCCCAATCGAAAGATTGATTATACGTTGTCCCGATGATCTTTCTCTGTCAACACAACGATCAAATAATAATAATTTTTATTAAGGTGCCACAAATCATTCTATACAGCTAAAACATATAAGTTTATTGTTTTAAAAAAGATAACTTAATAAAATTAGAATGATTTCCGGCCATAATTGACCTACGAGACACGGCTACATAAAACATTTAATTCTTTTAGTTCAATAAAATATACTTTTCACTTAAAACCCAAACTTCAGCGTATATTATATTCTATCGTTTTGTTGTTAGGTTTACACAAAAGTTTACACAAAAGTTTTCAGAGACTGCCTTCGGTTCATCATCTTAAACAAGTCTTTGTTGAATTGAATCACAATTCATTATGAACTTGAATCTTTGATCCAAATTCATTTCATTGAAAGAATTTATTGATTTACGATACTAGATCATATCTAATATCCCTATATGTCGGACAAACTAAAAGGGTGTGTTTTTCATTTTCTATCACATTTAGGTTACAGAAAACACATTTTCTGTCGCATAACGGTAACGGGGGCTTGGAATACCTGCCGGTTTCGATGGCTATGGGGAGAGAACCACAGCGCATTTGGGCAATAAGGCGTTTGTGGTATCGGGGGATGCCACAAATGGGACAATATCAGGTTATGGATGGTGGATACTATTTGTAACTTTTTATCCTCGTTGTAAATAACCTGGAAGTTTTAAAACAGTCAATAACTTTAAGATTTGAAATCACAAGCCATTCGGGCCAGTAGATTACAATTTTTTACAAGCCCAAACCCAATTTTACTGACTCAAAAATATAAAAGGAGAAACACAAATTTGTTTTAAAATCCTTATTCCCTTGAATACCAATTTAATAGTATAAATATCTATTCTTTGTTCATCCATATCATTCTTCTCATCATCTCCATCACTCCATTCGTCTTCCGACGTATCATTCAGAAATGAGACATCCGCAGTCTAGCTTTAACACTTTTGTCTTCTGTAACAAAAACAATTAAATAATGTTTTATGTCAGTAAAATGAAACATAAATATTTTATTTTGTCTTTTGCCAAAGTAAATAATTTTTTTATGTACCTGACTACTTGCTGCTACAGTCACATCCCCTTTACTTTGTGTTTGTTGGATCTTGTCTGTAATACCATTATTCTGAGGCTGGGACCTGAGTCTACCTGATGGAGCAATCAAAAATAGATTAAGAGTTATTTACATCATTCATGGATATCTAAAGTTGTTCCTGATTCGGGAATTCCAATGTGAAATAATTCACCCTGAACCACACCATTCATACATGTTCGCAAATAAATAGATCCCAAGTCATCACCTGGACAATCGGCACTCCCATCACATATAAGGGAAAAATAATTACACAATTTTATTTTGCTTATTACAGAAAGAGCGTGACACTTGCAATAGAGTCCACAAATTGAGCGCAGTACTTATCATTTGTGCATATATTCCCAATGTCCAAACCATAAGCCTTATCAAAACTGCACAATAATTTGTACTCTTTGAAGGAGCGATGATGCTATGCAACACGGTGGCATTTCTGAACTTAATGGTCTGCTTTTTTCAGATTGTATACGCATTAAGCTGCTTCGGATGACTCTATTGCAGCAAAATTTTTAGATTTTAGTGATACGTGCAATTTACTCTGTTCGCGTGGTCTCATTGCTCCACATCCTTTTACAAAAGAGGAATCCGTGTCTTTCTTAGACTCAACACGCCACACACAAAACATTTTGCTCTCATCATACTTTCATGCTTCCGGACACTAACGCTCCCTTTTTATTTCATATTTCTCGTTTTTACCACTATTACTTCTTGCAATCGCGATCGTTTTGGTGCCTTAGCGTCGACTGACCCGTCAAAATAGCCGCAAAAACGAAGCCATTTTAACGGAATGTTTATTTTTCGCATCTCCTTACTGAAGAGCTGAAGGTAAAGGACACGTCAGTAATGGCGTTCCATATTTATAGGCACCACCCGTAACATAGGCCCCTAACTAACAGCTTTAAGAAAAATCTTTATTCTCTAATAGTAAGTGCAGGAGGACCACACTACACGAAAAACAAAAACCTATAAGATTAACCTGCGGAAAATACCAAATCAAGTGAATGGATCCGGGGGCCAGCCGTAAGCGTCCACTGCGCTGTACAGTCCCGGGCCTGTTATGGTACTGGCTTCACTAAAAATGATTTGAAAAAAAACTCTTGTCCAAAAGCATTACCAACCTCACAACTTTTGTATCCTTTCGCCTCAAAATCATGAATATTCACCGAAACCTGGCAGAAAATGTATTTTACACTCTTCAGTTCTACACTAAAAAGTCAACAAAATCGCCATGCAAAAGGGGAAAACGGGAAAGGGAGAGAGGAAGACTAAGGTGACGGCGTACAAGTAATTGGTGAGATATCCAAACGCAAGAGCTCCCCTTCATGAGACAAGGTTAGGAATCGGTTAGAAGGTAGCCTCAAAGAGAAAAGTACAAATTATGCTAAATATCGTCTTAAAAATTATAATTATTTCATAATATATTACTGAAAAACGGAAAAGTGTTTATCTATATCTATAGGTTCGGGAGTTTAAAAGGCAATATTGGTGCCAGTCATTGTGATAGAACATTGTGATACATTCCAAATATAATTTTAAACACAGAGATCATTGCTACCAGGGATGTGTAACGAATTCTTAAATATACGGGAAGTGAAGTCAAACATGACAAACACGAGTTGTCCTTCTAAACAACTGACTGAATTAACGAGCGATAACAGACAGGCAGGCGAATTTCATTTCACTGACAATTCCGTTGACGATGAAAAGTTATATGAGAAGGTGAGGGGATATATGACAGCTCACAAAAAGAATTGGCTGTCAGTAGATAAAAGATAACGAACAAATAAGAAAAGGGCCGTGCATTACCATGTTTTTATTAAGAGCAGGATGAATACAGAATTATCAGTGAAATGTAATTCGCTGGCGTGTCTGTTATCGCTCGTTAGTTCAGTCAGAAGAGAAAGACAACTCGTGTTTGTCATGTTTGACGTCACTTCCCGTATATTTAAGGGTTTGTTACACATCTCCCCTAGCAATTATATTTGGAATGTATTTTACCAGTAAGTAATAATGACTGGCACCAATATTGTCCTTTAACGGGGAATCATTCGTTCCTGGAGTTTTACGTCCACTTTTACCAAGGGTGATATCGCAGCCAAGTTATTCAGTATCAAATTGCCAAGTATAATTTGAAATCGTGGAAACCCTAAAGGTATAGTGGAGTAGAACGGAATGGGAATACTGGGGATATCGAGGATGAAATTTATGGAAACACGGCTACTTAAGCTAATGACGTCGCCTAAATAACTAAAAAGGCACAGGATGTTTTATAGTTCATTGCTCTATACAATTACTAAGTGCCTCAAATTAAATTATTAACAAAACAATGTAAGTTTTAATGTTTTATGCGTAATAAGTGTAACATTTCCTTTTGTCCAGGGTGGTTGGGTGTTCTAGTAATCAAACACCCAATATATTTAATACTATTTTAAAAGATAAAGTCTTTTAGAAACCCATAAGTGAATTATTTTAGGGGTTGCGTTCATTTTAAAATTTAATGGAAAGATGTTTGGACATCAAGTTTTAATTATTTCAAAAGTAACGAATGTGTTGAAAATAATTACAGAATTGTACATTGTTTATATACCAATGAAAAATTATTGATGAGCCTTTTTGTTTGCTCTGTCAAAATAAACAAATTGAAGGTATGAATCATTTACTCTTAGCATGGACTGATGTTTTAACATGAATATTTAAGGTGTAGTTTCATATATTTTTACGCTGAACAATTCCCCCTGCTTCAGTTCAATAGTAATTATTCTGTTACTTCCATTTGAAAACCAACCATCAAAAATCTAGATGTAATAGAATTATTTATAGAAAAGCATAACAGCACAGATTTAGAGTTATTCTAGTGTATTCTAGGTTTGGGCAAATGAGTTCGAATTTCCGAGTTGGATGTTTTTAGATCATTTCTATTCTGAACAGGGTTGTGAAGAAAATTGTTGTCTTGAGTTTAATTTTACATCATGGAATTTATATATTTGACATCATAGTTGTCCATATGCCAAAACGCGATTCAGCGTACAACCAGGGGATAACCCATGAAGTTGCGGTAAGATACATGTCAATATCGAAAGGAGCCAGGATCGTTATACTGTAAAAACCTATATATTTCACGTTTTTTCAAAATCGGAATAAAATTGTGACCTGTAGAGTGTCCAGAAACAAAACGGGTGGACATGGGTGACGACAATAAACGTCAACGTGAAAATGCGGGCGTATGCAAACAGATGGACATATTACAAGGCTGTGACAAACTGAAATAATATTTTTGGTTCAAAATTCTTCAAAATGGGCGCCATCTTGAAAAACTTGTATTTCCAGATATAAAGTTCCATCATAGCCTTTCACATTCATACATTTACAAAATGATCAGCAGGGTAACGTATTGGCTCCGAAATTACAGAACGACATGGAGAAAGGGGCGCCTTCTAAACCTCGTGGGTTTCCTCCGGGCACTCCGGTTTCCTCCTACTGCTATAGACCCCTTCTTTATGTATGTGTTTGTCATTTTAACTGTGTATATACATCCATTTTGTTCCTTTGTTTTAATACGATGTATGTATATTATCTAGGGAGAGGGGTTTCACATAGGCTAAGCCTGTTCCCCAATCCCATTCAGATATCCTGAATAAAATATTGTTCATAGAAAAAAGACCCCTACGCGCAAGCGAATTATTGAAATAAAATTAAACAATATGTTAGTCCCGAAATGACCTATTTTGTGTGTTAAACCCCATTTCTCTTTCTCTCCACGCCAGTTGAATCAATGACAGACATTAATATACAACGCACATGCGCTGGCCATTTGCCCCCGTCCTATCAGAAGTGAAAGGGGTATCAATGATTGTGTTGATGTTGAAATTATACATTCCCTTAACAAAATAGCATTTGTTTGTAATTTGGCCAACAATCTATTCTCCTTAAATCGCTGATGGTTTTTAGATAAATTTAGACTTTTACTAAACGTTTAACAGATGACAAAGAACGTTAAACATAATATTTCATTTAGTTTCAGAAATGTATCGTGTCTGAGGAAAAGGTAAATAACTCCAAAATTTGGACAGATGGAGTCAGCCCACAGTAGTTTATAATAGCCTGTGGATTATATTGAGTTTGTCTACGGTATCGCCCCCAGTTATTTAAGAACATATTTAGCAGTGTATGAGTTTTTCAATGTGTTGCACACATCAACTGTAACGTTTAACAGACCACGTTGTAAATACAGTGTAGTAGATTAACATGATTATTCACACAGTATATTAAATACATCGAATGGAAATAATGTACAGTCGATGTTAAATTGTGTCACTAATAATATTCTAATCTGTATACAATTGTTATACGACTTTTAAATTGAATAAAGAAAGAAATATTGTGCACACTTGTTTCATGATTAATCCGGGTTAAAAAAAAATTCAGATGTGACGTCATCCTTTGATTTGAAATAATGGTACGGGCAATGTCACCAATGTGCCAACCATACATTATTCATACTATTTGAAATAGTGTAAATGCACGTGCTGGATAGTGTCTGCATTTTAAGTTGTTTAATAGTCACGTGCAAGACATTGCGTAATATATCAATATTGCTCCCGTGCTATCGCACTCGTACAATATCAACATATTACTTAATGACTCGAACTCGACCATTAAACTACACTTATATATTTTAGATTTTGTGTTTTGTCAGATTATAAACAACCCAGTGGTACGGTAGCATATATTGGTGCTATTCGTTAATTTATACATTTTTCTAGTAATTTACCTTATTTGAGAAGAAATATACACTCTCCATTACAATGATCTAGTGTTCAGCTATGAAAACAATGCTAAATCCACCCAAAAACATGAAAAAGGCATACTGGAAAAAGACCTAACCTCAAGCTTAAAAAAGGATGGAAGGAAGGGGGGATTCGTTTGGTCATCAGTATTCATATATTTAAACCAAATATCTTATCAGTATTTCTGAATAATATTCGGAAACGAACTGGGCCTGTGTGAATTATTGTGTATTTCTATGCATTTTGAAATTATTTGATAAGGATAATCCCGATTTGGAGATTTTACCTGGGAATGTTTTGATTTCATGTATAGGCCCGTGTTAACATTTCCATTTGTTTCATAATTATGATTGTGTCCCTACAATTGACCGAGTTACTTTAAGTTGAGTGTCCAATTTGATATAATCCATCAGGTCAAAGGTTAAATATTTCACCTGAACAAAGGGTCAACCACTGACCACAAACAATCGACATTCCATTCCTCACGAGACATCCGGGGTTCATTCATAAAAGATAGTTGACAGGGCACGATGCTCGAGCATTGAGACCCACAAAAACAAGAGGGGAACAATGGCAGACGATCATTGAGGCGTGAACTATATTAATAATACATCAAAGAAATTGTATCGCCTTTCTCTCCAACCATACCTGATTAGCTGAGTATCAATGAAATGCCGATACTACGTCACGAATATATATCATTGTCACGTGAAGGTTAACGCCTCCTGTAACCAGAACCTCCCCCTTCCAACCCATTAACAAACCCCCATTCATTAAATGTTGATCCCATGACCTGAAACCTATTTGTTTATGAATACCGCAGCAAACACAAGTACTACAGATACAGTTATCAAAATTTTCATACAGGTGAATTTGTTCAAGTTGATAAAAGGAGTTATTTCCCTTCTGTTGGTATCAAAATAAGATGTGTGATATTCTGGAATAATACTTTTGAAAATTCAACCAGTTAAAAGTCCAATTTACTTAATTCATTTAAATCAGGTAACTTATACATAGTGTTTTTGGCAACGAAAAGTATAAACAAAATTTAAAAAATATCTAGATGCACGTGGGCTGCAGGGGCTTATGCAATAACTATGGCAGCTGTACTGGAAGCTGAGAGTATTCACGAGCTGACTTGTATCGCGATCAAAAGCTTTTATACTTTTGTACATTTATAGGTTCCCTCTTAATCCCTCATAAATAATCCCACGGAGAACACATGACAATTCAGCAAACTACTTCGAAATTTACGATGGCAATCGACGGGGTTCGTCCATGCATACCTATGAACAATCCCGTCGAGTTTTAAAGTATTATATCACAAACTTAAACCAGTATCGCGTTCATAAGGCTTCATGGATTTGAACGTATATAAGCGATATGCGATGTGGCGGATTGTTGAACGAAAGTTAGGACAATGTATGTTCATATTAAATGCGTAGGTATACAAATGAATTTTCTTGTCCTAAAATTATGTTTCCATGTGTAAGTATTTGGAATAGCTATAAAGATAGAAAGATAGTCGCTACATACTAAAGTACCACCCTGGGACGAATCGTACGAAAATCCCCAGTAATATAAGTTGTACTAATGCACAGTACAATTACTTTACAATTATTGTGAAATGTCATCAGGTGTTCTAGACATTACGTATAACACGAAACACCTAACAAGGGTTCGCATTATATGTAATTAAATTTGTCCCAGTTTATAGGAACTACTAAACATTTACTGTAATAACATATTAGCGCAGAGTGCTAACAATAATAAATATTCTATTTTAGAAGTTTAAGTAGTAAATAGTATATGTGACAACAGTATATTAAATATGACATTTATAGCTAATAAAACATGTCACTTTGTTTGACACCGTGTCATCTGACACGCTTATTAATTTTTTCATTATGGAGTTTATAAAACATGGTCGTCACCCAGATTTAAGTTCTCAACTACAATGACTTACTAGTTGATGTGATTGGTGTAACAATTAGTTCATTGAATGTAATGCAAAGGTTTTTAATGCCATTTAATTTTAGGCTCAATTTATTTGCAATTTGTCTATTTCTCGATTTTTTATCACACGAGAAGTTGAAACAATGTGACAGCAGCGGTGGATCTACTAGTTCCTAACGGGCCCCGAGAAGTGATTTTATTTTATGTCGAAGTTGTGTGTGCTACCACGATCAATTCATAAGGCTGACATGAATAGAACAGTGTCGCACGCGCTTTTTCAAAAAACATAAATATGAAGATATTAAATCAAACCGATTCGAATACAATCTATATTTCGTTTTGTTTTTTTATACTTTCAATGGCCTACACTACATGAAGATCTGACCAGTTGTACTGGAAGGTCGCGTCAGTCGTCCTTTGAGCTGCTTTTGACCCTTTGACGCCAGACATTGATTAATCAATCAGCGTTGACGTTTTTAGGGGGTTTTACCCACAGTTCCGTACAGAGCACGCAATGAACTCCCCGTAACCGAACGTTCCATTGACAACTTCCTCACATCAACTAGACGGCCTGATATACAACAACTCTTCCAGATCCTAGTGTTGTGAAGACGGGTATACAAAACCACGCCCGTGTGGTACAGCGCGAGCAATTAAACCATTCAGCCATCCACCACCCCCACCCCACCTCACCATACCATATACAAATGAAATGGCGTTTTATGTATTAGATAATTTTGATACTAAGATGATAATTGTAATTATATACTTGCGTATTTAATGCAAGGGAGAAAATTGTCACGAAACCGGTGAGGTCTGTACACCCTTGATTTGGCAAGTGTGATGTTAAATTTTTAGTGAAGCCTGTACCATAACAGGCCCGGGACTGTACAGCGCAGAGGACGCTTACGGCTGGCCCCCGGATCCATTCACTTGATTTGATATTTTCCGCAGGTTAATCTTATAAGTTTTTGTTTTTCGTGTAGTGCGGTCCTCCTGCACTTACTAATAGACTGTCCGGGTAATACGAAAACTATCTAGCTATAGTGAGTTATTAGAGAAATATAGTCTGGTGATGGGTTAAATCAATAGGAAAATAGAAATCGTCACGGTTGTCAGTCCTTCCAGTTTGTGTCAAATTCGAGAAAATGAGTCCAGCTATAGTTCGGTTTGTATTGTAGCCAATGGACAATACACGGGTGTATCAAATCTGTAAAATTCATGAAAATAATATACTCTCGATCTACATTTACAAAAGGAAATTAATTTGGTGCAGAAATGAATTAAACCACAACATTTCCCTGTGATTTTTCCAATGGCAGTTGTCACCAGAGGTCGTGTCCTCGCAATAGATGATAAGTAGGCCGTGTTTAAATTGTGTAGAAGACGATGAACTGTTGATTGAAAGAAATATCTGACGGACGGAAATGCCAAATACTTAACCATACCGGTATTATTTAATGTGCATAAATAATATGTTAAACTTAATAGTATTATAACAGAGCATCTTTGGGAAAAGGTAAATGAAAGATATCTTGAATCTCACAAATCTGACTCCAAAGGAGTTCCACTCCCACTTTTTAAACGGAGTATGTGTGCATTTTATGTTCTACACGGGTTATCAACTGCCTTGTTGCTAAACAGTCTTGTTGGACGAGTTTCACCGGATAAACCGCAGGGGTAACCACAATATTTTCATATTACGATTATATGACATTTAGTCGATTTAACCCAAATCTTTACTCATGTTACAAAAACACTGGTCCGTTATTATTCTTCCACTTCAATATATCAATACTCCGTAGTAAATAGTTGACTTATTTTCTGGCAATGTTTTTGTTTTTAAAGTATAGTGGGTTCACCGAGGATTGAGTACAATACAGCTTCTAGTTTCATTTGTAAAGATTTTATTATTCTTTAAAGGCGAACCAGTTCAACTTGGTGTATGGGGCACGCGCTGAACTATATTTTGTTAACGCTTTTAAATGATATCAATGTTTAAAATCAAATGATCGGAACGCGGCAATTATACTAAATTTAAATTATTGTAATAGTAGGTGTATTTCTGCCGATTTTAATAATTTAATTGGCGGCTATTTTCGATTCAATTATAGAAAGACACGTGCACCATTTTTTTTTAATTGTAGGTAATTTGATATGGTTCATCGATGATGCAGCAATTACATTTACTTATAGCAAAATAATCGGTGATTGAAAACAACAGTTAGTACGATGTTTAGTCCCTGAAGATACATCCCTTTCAGAGAACAACTATTATTCAATACTCACGAATATTGTCTAAGGTAGCTGTCCATTGTCCACCACTGAGTTGGGTAATACGACAAAGAAAACAGATTCCATAAACTAATACCATAGCTGGTCGATAAAGATGGTTTAATTTGACGGTAAACTGCTCTAAAACACCCCAAAAGCAACATGTGATGACAACTCTTTCGGGTCCTAGTGTAGTAAAGACAAGTACAGCGAAATTTTGAACTATAAAAACGAAACGAAATAGGATTTGTGTTTTAATTAGATTGTAAGTTTCCAGATAAGTATAGGGCTCGAATGGTTTCATAATTAAGAGGCGGAACATATCTTTAATTTTTAATTGTCTGTGCCTTCTGTCTGGCACAGTAAGCTTGTAAACAAAGATTCATTTCTACATTGTCATTGTCGGTTTCTCTGTCACTTTTGAAGCTCGTGAAGACAATACAGGGCATAGTTCCAACTTCGAGAGGAGTAGTTGGTGCTGTGATTAATTCCCAATCTACTGCGGAATCCTGCTGTTCTGGTTGTTAATACTAACCTACCAATATTCATTTAAGTACTCAGTATTCTAATACGGAATAAACTTCGATTCTTTTCATAAAATACGCGAATTTTATTAGATCAAAAATAGGAATTGACGGCCATTAAAAATGTCCATTCAACAGTTTTATTACACGAACATGAATGTGACGACCTTTAATACAATAGTAGTTCGGGAAGACGGTCGAAGTATTTTCTCAATTCGCTCAATGAAACATTGACAGATAAATTGACACTGAGAAACGTTTACATTCCTCGAACAGTTCGTACTCATTGACCTTAGCGACACTTGAAGATTCTCCATTTAAATAAACTAGCGTGGAGTAATTGGGTACAACGATCCCACGTCTAACTCTACTGATTGGCCGGATTACTACGTGACAATGTGTTTCTATTATGTGTTAATTCAGTGAGGTTATTGATACAATAATCATCAGTATGTTTATTAATCATAAGACTGACAAGTAGAAAAATTCCAATCATTTAGATTGTATAAATACCCAATAATTTAAGGTTGTATATAACAGTTAGGTTGATGTCACACATTTATATGTTTTGGTGCGCTATTCATCTCGTTGTTGTTCTTCGGCAGACTTCGAGAAAAGCCCAAGACTCCACTTAATAAAGTGGTGTCGACTTGAAATTTGGCCTATTTCTTTGACAATAATTGTGATTCGATTGCCAGGCATCACATTTTGGTGACGACGATGGGGTCATACTCGGTTCCTGGTACATATAGAAATGAAATGGGGTTTAACGTCCTACTGGGTACATAAAGAACTATCGTACATCAGTTAGCTGAAAGCATGTACAAATGGTCAATTCAAAAGACACGATGGAAAAGAAAGAGCAATTGATCCAAGAATTACGGTTGTCATGGTTTTGAATTCATTGATGAGCGTGCTGTTTCGTTAACACTTGGTTCACCGGAAAGCTGGGAGGCAATGGATGTGTCCCTTTCTTCTTCAGTGGATTTCACGAAACTTGAAAGTGGGTTTCACGAAAGTTTGGAGACGTTCTAATGTCGCTAAACAGTTATTGTACACAACATGCAAATGCACTCCAGATTATTTCACCAATCGTGTTATGTTACTAACAGTACTTCTGAATCCCAAGCATCCATTGGGAGTGGAAACACTATAAAGAGTAAGTTCGCCTGATGTTGCTCCAGATAGGCTTTCGATTTGGTGCCACAATTAAAAGACAGCGGCGATTCTGAAGAATAATATAGAGTGTGGCCTTTACTGAAATATAAATGCGGCGTGATTATCGAGGCATTTTTATTCCAAACGTTCCAAAAAGCTATGGCCAAAAAAGAAATCTGGTTTAAGAAGTCGTCGTTTATAATGTTCATCGGGTGGTATGAAGATTTCAGATGTTAATGCGTATGATGACCTTAACTGAAGTAGAGTGGGCGGGTCATTCATTGATAAGCAACAGGTGTAAAAAGTCCATCCACCTGTATATTAAAAGTTGCGGATTTCTTTCATTGAATCTCTTCTATTGTATAGTAAGTGTTTAAACAGGTCTATAAATAACTTGCCAGAAGTTCGGTTTATATAATTGTTATGACACAGTATCTATGGAAAACGTTTTTTTTTCATATAGAAAACACTATAGGATCTACCACCTCCCTAACTTCAGTATCTGCAAAATGTTGCTCGAGCTGCTAGTTTCCTCTCCAATACCCCCACCCCACACACACACACACACACGCAGAGAAACGTACATTAGAGATATAAGAAAATTAAATGGAATATATGTACTTTCGAAACCAGCCTCATCCGAACTACATGAGCTAATTGCCACCCTTTCTAATTGATGCTAAGATGCACTGATTTCTCGTGATTATGTTCCTTATCAAGGACATACTCCAATTTTGAATATTTTCTGGGGAATTATTGAGAGACTTAGATATTAAACACCCGCATCCCAAACCATCTGACACACACATACCTTTACATACCAGTTCTTTATATGAATTTATATGATTATTATCTTGTGGTTATTTATAAAGTGAAATTGTATTAATAGCGTTTCAACAATAACAAGGTTTATCTCCAGCTCAATCATCTGCCGACAGACCATCAAACGGTTTTATGTCATTGTATCAAAACCAGAGAAAGCTGCTTGACACAAATTATCTCAAAAGTTCGGCTTTTTTATCAGATCTTTTGAAACTAGTCTACCAGTGAACTAGCCCCACCCTTATCTCACGCTATAAATTCTTATCTCCAACAAAACATGGTTTTATTCCCTTTCTTTGCGAGGATAATTTTTGATAGGTACCTACTGGAAATTTGTTGTTTTTAAATGAAATCGAGTATACATAAAACCTGGCTGTCAAATATGTTTCTAAGATACCCTTCATTCATACAAATGGAATAAATAAGATTCAAATAGCCACAGAAAAGTCACACTTTTATCTATTAAAATTGGATTTTAATCTGTTTTAATGGTATTATTAACCACTATATTGTATTATTCACCATTCAGACGTTTTGTAATTCATATTATCATCATTTCAGTTAGATGATATCTTGATTTTATGGTGGCTGTTAGCGGCCATTCTACATCGTCGACTTGTCGGGTTGTGAAGGTGTAGCAGGATCATGGACGGACAGACAGACCATCCACCATTCCAGGTCATGGGTTAACCATAAAGAGACAAGACAGGAACACAGCTATACAGTTTATTTACAAAACACGGAACACACAGGAACAAAACAGGCAATTATTTACAAAAAGAAGAATAAGTAGAAGAGCACTGAAATAATAATAAAACTAAATTAGCAAATATATATACAAAAGGATATAGCGCTTCTAATAACTAGATAACTAATAAGAGATATATTGCCTATTACAGGTAATAATAAAGGAATCAGAACTATTATACACATAATACATATAATAAGGAAATATATAAAAACGTACCCTGGGAAAGGTGCTCTTAATATATAAGGAAAAGGAAGAACTAGAAAAGCAGGAAACCCATACAAATTATGACAATAGCGAAACACTAAAAGATAAAACAAACACCAAATTAGACATACAGTTTGGAATCTAACTTAAATTATTACTTATGTATTTTTATTGTATTTACTTATTTATAATTTATGCCAGAATAAAACAGTATTTATATTAAATAGGAATTGTCATATTTAGTAATGTCAAGTCAAGTTAAACAAATATTAACCTACCTGAGTTAGTGAAATTGGTGCATCCAAGATGAAGACAGAAGAAAAAGTGACTAAAGGTGAAACAGGATGTTAGGACAGTAGCTAAGTAACGGAACACTACTCACCATCTTTAAATAGCAACTTTAAACTATACACCTAAGCAATTATAACAACTGGAAATGCAAGACTATATGTACCTGGATATACCGGACAATAGAAACTGACTAAAAGATTTAAAGGGATTATAACACCTAAAAATAATTAAAGGGGCTATTACACCCTACTACAAAGGCGACAAGTCGCGGCACGACAAAGCGAAATAATTGCATTTCGTCGACTTGTCGCTTTGTCGGGTTGTGAAGGCGACAAAGCGACAAGTCGACAAAATCAACCCGACAACGCGACAAACTAACCCGACAATCGTCGCCCTCATTTTGTCGACTTGTCGGGTCAATTTTGTCGACTTGTCGCTTTGTGACCTTCGACTTATTCACAACCCGACAAAGCGACAAGTCGACAAGTCGCCGAAATGCAATTATTTTGCTTTGTCGTGCCGCGACTTGTCGTGCCGCGACAAGTCGACAAGCCGCCGAAATGCAATTATTTCGCTTTGTCGACTTGTCGCCTCGGAAGTCAATCACTGCGCATGATCGAGCATTCTTCGGTTAAGTATGGAAGCCCAATCTCGACGAGGCGAGGGTGCATTTATTCAGCATTTGGTTTAGTTTATACACCTGACCATTACACAGATAGGATTGAAAAATTCATTTGGTTAAATTTGCATTTAACGACCCATAAAATTAAGAATCTATATTTCAGAGGAGAGTCAGTTTTATGCTTTCAAAATATCTATGGTAATTGAGAATAGAATATGCTAGCTTTGCAACATTAAAAAATATTTAAAATTTAAATCCTTTCTTCTTAGGATGTTTATAGGCAAGTTTCCTTTACAGAATACACTAAAGCTTTTTCTTGGCCACATTCCAATTTCAAATCTCCTTGACAGTAACTGTATGACTGGCTCACTAACCAGAAGGTCTGCGTCCAGCATGGCTTCCCCAATGTCTAATGTACGGTGACGTGCAGGTAATGGAACCTTTGTCCGTTGGAATTTTTTCAAATAAGCGTAGGCCGTGGAGTTGCTGTCTGGGCAAACTTTCGTTAATAGCACACTGCATTGGTGTCGAAAAATAGTTTAAAATAATATGTTTGCAGAAAAAAGTACCCCGGCCGTATCGCCGCTGTCTTGACAGAATTTACCCTGTAATAGGCCTACACGGCATAACATATGCCTGTCTTCATTGATGCAGAAAAGTACATTGGTTGATAAACTAAGTCATAGTTTAAATAAACGTGGTCTGTCCCCAAAATGTTTGTTCTTGTTTATTAAAAGTATATAAGTTTTAATAAAAACAATATAGTTTGTAATTAACAAAATAGTATATTAAGTAAGTAAGTAATTCTTTATTGCTGAAAGTTTCTTATAGCAAATACAATGAATAAATTTGTAAATATGTAAAGGTGTTAATGATACAAATAGTACAAAATAAGTTAGAAAAGAATGAAAGTTCTAGGGAAGAAAAGCGTCAAGAAAAGAATGACGTTTAATAAATTATAAATGTATGTATTTAGCTAACGAGTTTAAAATAATTGGTGATGTGGAAAACATAATGTCTATACATTTTTGGAGTGAAGGGTGATTTCTATAATAAAAAGGAATAAGCTGTTCTCTTAAATCTTTATATAATGGACAGCAAAGTAAAAATGATATTCGTCTTTAACGTTATTTCAATTGCATAATTTACAAATTCTATCATTTCTGTTAATTGTATCGTATGTGATAAGTTATGTGATACACATCTAAATTTGGATAGAGATACACAGTAATTATGATTTGAGATATTTGATAAATATTCTTTTTGTGGTAAGGCAATGTTTTAAAGGTTATAATAATTTAGTTTTGAATATTTCGACCTATCTTCATTCCATTCCTGTGAATACTGATCGCTTATTCTATGTTTAAGTTCATCATATACATGTACATGTAAAACAACATATTGATCATCAAAAGCGTACACGGGACGTCGGTTTTCGTCCCATCCGAACGACTAAACTGGCCTTATCAGGTCCACCTTCGTGCACCTTTAGGTCAATTGGTTGATCCGGGTCGCATGTCTTGGATACTCACTATAAACAATATATTCACTTGCAATGAAATGGGGTTAAACGTCCTACTCTTCTGCACCTAACCTGAGCTAATGGAAGACGGGCATTATGCCATACAGTGTGCTATGAGCGAATTTTTGTCCGAAAAGGGCGCTACGGCCTACTTTAATATCGAATTTAAACTGCCAATAGATCTTTTATGT
The DNA here is from genome assembly GCA_948474765.1 of Patella depressa. NCBI lineage: Eukaryota > Metazoa > Mollusca > Gastropoda > Patellidae > Patella > Patella depressa. Next base: position 57,995,015 of record OX419719.1, read on the forward strand.
GCATGCAAATGTGTACACGGGACGTCGGTTTTCGTCCCATCCGAACGACTAAAAAACTAACCTTATCAGGTCGACCTTCCTGCACCACTGACAAGGGGAAAACACGACGAAAACATATATGATTTGAGCTGGGATATTAGTAGATTGATTATTATAATGTATTTGGGTAAACTGTGCTGTTGATGGTAATCAGTGAAGATGCGAAGGAATTCTAAATTACGATAGATATATTGAAAGCATACATTAAAATACATATCAACATATAAAACTGACTCTCCTCTGAAATTTAGATTCGTAATTTTATAGGTCGTTAAATGCAAATTTAACCAAATGAATTCTTCAATCCTATCTGTGTAATGGTCAGGTGTAGCAAAACAAAACCAAATGCTGAAAAAGCACCCTCGCCTCGTCGAGATTGGGCTTCCATACCAATAATAATTAAGGAATTATTCACCTCAAAACAACCATAAAATACTTACCCTTTTTAGTTCCGATTAATGCATGAATAGTCCGGTGGCTGAAGGTGGGGGGTGGGGGCGACTTGTCGACTTGTCGCTTTGTCGGGTTGTGAATAAGTAGAAGGCGACAAAGCGACAAGTCGACAAAATTGACCCGACAAGTCGACAAAATGAGGGCGACGATTGTCCGGTTAGTTTGTCACGTTGTCGGGTTGATTTTGTCGACTTGTCGCTTTGTCGCCTTCACAACCCGACAAAGCGACAAAGCGGCAAGTCGACGAAATTCAATTATTTCGCTTTGTCGTGCCGCGACTTGTCGCCTTCACAACCCGACAAATCAACGATGTAGAATGGCCGCTAACAGCCACCATATGATTTAGAATTATGCTAACTCATAGCATATACTACTTTTCAATGGATGGAAAAGGGCACAAATTTCATAATACGTGGTTGGGGCTAGTGGTCTAGAGTGCCGAGCTTCGATCTCTAGCTGGCCGGTCACCTCTGGCTTGCGGCTATGGTTTCGATCCCTGGTGTGAACGTATGTGGAATGGAGATAGAGGCGCCTTTGCAACTTCGTGGGTTTCCTCCGAGCACTCCGGTTTCCTACCACTGATGAAGACCCTTACGCGCAAGCGAATTATTGAAATAAATTAAACCATATGTTAGTCCCGAAATGACCTAGTTTGTGTCGAGTGGACGTTAAACCCCATCCCCCCCCCCCCCGATAATACGGCTTCGTGACAACGGGTATACTGGGTGGATTCCTATTTCTTGTGTCTTATATGACTATTGCATTTTAGATCATTATCTTACCTACTCCTCTTCGCATTTCAAATTAATGGAAGCGCTGAAAAATATTGTACTTTGCATTCTTAGACATCGCAATCATCCTCTTCTCAAACTATGATCCAAATATACAAATTTTGATCAATAATGAGACGGGCAAAGGTAGAAAATATCGCGAAAGGCGACTTACATCAGTAGATGAGGCTAGAAAAAAGATTTTCTGGATGAAATAATAACAGACCTTTCTTTATTACCACCTTGCCGTATATTGCATGGATGGTATGAGGATTTACAATGTGAATTGGTTTCTGAAGCATATCCAAGGGATATGCGAACTGTTGGCCAGTGACCAAAAAATATCTATCTCAATCATATAAACTTTTGGTTTTAAATCTTCCGATGAAGACTCTGAATAAACTAATCACAAAACATATCTCTGAGTTACTGTGTTTTTGATTTATATTCTCAGATCTCTGGATAACAACCATTATAATTTAATACTTTGAACAAAAAAGGCTAACGAGATACTACTTTAAAGCTCAGTTGACCATAGGCATTATAAACACTTATTTAGAGATGTACAGTCCTACAAATTTAAGTTTTATTAATATATCCCATGATCATCATTTATGCCTACATAATGACACTCCTTCACACACGCACACCTGCTACCCCCACCCACCTCCCCACAAATCAAAATTGTTGTCCAGGGCACCATAAACAGTCCTAGAAATTTATGTCAACATTACATTTCCCCACCCCACCCCACACACACACGCTCATTATAGAATTGCCCCATTATGTCTCGAAAACGCCCTTTCAAACGCCTGATCACCACCCAGATTCGGAATCTACACAAAAACTGGTCTAGGAAAATTGGTCTCATAAATTCACAGCTCGGGTGGCGACCCCCCCCCCCCTTCAGCCACCGGACTAATTGGAACTAAAAAGGGTAAATATTTTATGGGTGTTTTGAGGTGAATAATTCCTTAATTATTATTGGTATGTATATTGCAAAATACATTCCACCGGATTTTTATGATCAATTTGTATTACAAGTATTCCAAGAATGTGCATTATGGTTCCGCTTTTTTCAGATTGGACGGTGTCAATTCGCCTCCATATTCCGATTAACATATTTAACTTCTACTTTATGCCGTTAATCGGGTTTTGTGGCTACTTATAATTTGTAATTTTTCATGTAATGCAAATATACACGTTAAAATAATTAGTAAATACCCATTCTTCACTCTCTGTTCGTGTTAAGCAATCAAATAAAACTAACCACAAATATGTGGAGAATTTTATTTCATAAAAACTTTGTCTTTGATAACGGCCAGAACAGGATAACAGCATACCATACTATATTGAGGTAATTGTCGAGTAGTCAAACTTCCGGAAGTAATCTGGCATAGTGTTATACGAAATGATAATGTCAGATATGACGTCATTGCTTTAAGACATTCTTCTCATTGTGATATAATGGGTTAAATTAGCACCATAAGTTACATAGTTATTGATTGGTTGTCAGGAATGGGGATCTGTTAAGGCAAAACGCAGACTCAGTTAAATATGTAGCGCAAATTATGATTGTCATTTGTGGCTAGAAATGGTTCCACTACTAATATCTTCCGCCTCGGCCCAGCCAAAGTAGTGGCTTATCATACAGAGTTCCCCTGTGCATGTTTGTTTAGTCAAATGACGTATAGCTCCCTTAATTTACACATAAACTGACACAAAACTGTACTGCATATAGCTTATCATGTAATAAATCAATTCCCATTGAAATAAAGATGAAGCCTTGCCGCACAATTATATGATTTGATGAAACCCAACTGCTACGCGAAGTTTCAACTGGACGGTGCCATGGCGGCTTGCGTAATGATACGTCATTACAAGAAACATCGCTATGCAAATATAGAACGCATCATCACAAAGAAAAACTGTTCGGTAACTATTTAAGTTGTCCAGTCTTCGCTATTTGTGATAGAATTACTTATTCCAATACAAACTGTAATGATATGATTGTGTTGACAACTGTGCGTTTGAATCTATTTGAACTTCCGTAAGGAGTCTTAGACTGTATCAATTGCAACGTTAACCAAACGGTTAAACGTTACTAGTATAGTAAATAATTTGTTGCATGTTCTCCTTTCCGTAGTCATCTGCGATTTGTAACTTGGATACTGTTCGATTCCAATTCTTCGTGGAAATAAAAGGTATTCGAATAGTTCTTATCAACGTGTTAGTATAGTCCCTTTATTTGCAATGATATTTCTCGCTGTCAATAAAATGACAACGAAGTTGGTTCGTCTTGCCAACTATTTTTGAGTAATTGAAGATGTATACAAATAAATGAAACGAAAAGAAATGTGGTTTAACCTCCAAATCTTCTGTATCGACTGTCCTAATGATGAAAGGGTATATGCTTGGACAGAGACGATACGGCGTACTGTTATTTCCAATTCCAACTGTCAAATATTTTTTGCGTGCTGTGTACACAGGACCTCAATTTAAAATCCGATCCAAACGACTAGGCACTATCCTTGATAGGCCCACCCAAAAAGAAAGCTGTAGTTTTGTTTCAGTAAGGCTGTGGTGAAATCAAATAAAAATGTGACCCCCTGTTTTGAAAGGGTTCCCTCTGTTATGATTGTAAAATAAAAGCGTGACTAATAATCGTAGCATGTTTAAGAATTCTGGCCTGTAAGCATGATTACACTGTTTCAGTGCCACAGTAAATCCCGCTAAAGCAACGAATGTGAATATCGATACCGCTATCATTAACCGACGAGAGCATCACGGTGCAATATACGCCTGTATTCTTGCTATGAATGACATTTTAGATAAAAAAAACAACAAAAAAATCTAAAAGAAATGGGCGTAGATCTGCCCCTGGGGTCAGGCATGCAGCAAAAACAGTAGGGATCATCCTTACGGTGTACAGAATAAGTATACAAAGTTCCAAGACGACCTCTGTGGTCTGTAGGCGACACACAAAAGGAAAATGGGTGTAGATCTGCTGCTGGGGTTTGGACAAAGAACAAGTATGCAAAGTTTCAAGTTGATACATTAAGAGATTCGGCCTGTAGACGACAAACAACAAATACTGGGGATCGGGCATGAACTTAAAACAATAGGGATTGTGGACGGACAACAATGTACACCTACATGAAATACGAATACAAAATCCAACCTAAATGAACCCCTGGGTAGCTAATCGGGCGGACATGCCATTCTATTTGTATTGCATGGTGGTTATTGGTCTTTTATTGTTAAGATTAATACAAATATTATTAATACGGAGAATGATTGATGAGTCGATTGATTGGCTATTTCCTTTTCTACTTCTGTGGCTATTAGGAAAATATGCGAAATATTTCATTCAACTACTTCTGCAATTGTCGTTAAAAACGTAAATTTCAGTAACAAGTAATTAAACTCACGTGAGGTAGGTGGTTAATTTCATAATAAACAAATAACTCTGATATGTTATTCTTTTGTCCATTGATATGGATGGCATTCTACCTGATTTAATTGTCGATGTTGGACTCAGCCAGCCCCCAACAGATTCTCTAGTCTGATCATATATAAGGTACAAATTCAAAGGTACAGCCACGCCATACGCTCGTGGTCGCCTCAATCAAATATCTTGGGGATAAGCATCTTTGGTCAAAAAAAAATTCGATTTCTGAACACTTTACACAACATTATAATTGAAATTATTATTGCTGAGCGCTACAAATAATATGTGTACGAACTTAAACACCACTCTCGTGCTAAACACAACAACCTGATATAATTCTTGATTTGTGTGGAGAGATTATTCATTGGGTATTTGGAACCTTATTGATGGACTCCATTAGTTGGTTACTGAGCAGACTTCATGCAAATTTAAGCCTTATTAAATAGGGTTCAAAATTATATTAAGACGAAACATTGTATAAGACGGAACAAGTTTTGGTCAATCGTCATATACATGAAATACTGACGCAACTCAATGATCTATATATATTTTGCTGCTCTAGATTGACTGAACTACACACAGTTTGGTGTTCGTTTTCATCATAACCTTTAAAAGGTTTAATTACTGCCCCGTTGACATGATGTCATCGATTGTCGTTCCGTCATACCTCAGAATCACAAATACCCTTTGGCTTTTACTATCTTAACTATCTTGAGGGCAGGTGTAATCATTGCCCATTTTAACAAGATGGTCATCGATATCACCAGCATATAATTGTTAGAATATTGGTATCAGATTCATGTTGACGACGCATGAATAAATCAGCTCGTGGATTTCCATGTTTCTCGATATCTTTTATCTCTCCCACCCGCGCAATTTACATGCATGGGCTTGGTAAAGCGAATTCCGACACACTAAATTCCTGTCTGTTAATTTTACATTGTATAAGGAACGCTTTAACTTGTAATGTTTTTGGGGTTCAATTTTAAATTACTGACCATTTAGTCAATAACTGTCCAGTAGACTTCGATAGAAACTTTTAATCAAACGTGCTTTATCAGTAAATTTGTTTCTTAGTAAAGTTAAATTATGAAATTGGGGATGGGGCTATGAGTGGCTCTTTTTATGTAAACCTCGTATGACCTCTGCTCTTCGGATAAAAGACGATGAAGTCCATATGGTTATTACTGGTACGCGAATCAGAAAAGAAAAATCAGTTCTTAGTAAAGTTAGAACACGAAATTAGGGAGGGGCTGTAGGTGGGTCTTCTTTTGTTAACTCTGTTATGCCCTCTGCTCTCCGGATAATAGACGATAATGAAGCCCACGTGGTTATTAGTAGTAGTAAGCGATTCAAAAAGAATAATTCCGACAGAAGTGAACTCACGAACGGGGGATATCCCATAATGGTATGTAGTAATATGTGTTCCCGACAGGATTGATATACTCTGCCCAGCGCACATCATCCTCTGCCGTTGGGTTAAATGCAAAGCCGTGTATGTCCAAGCTGGTACATTATAGCTTCGACCGAATAGATCTGTCACGATAATAGAATCAAATATGTTATAGTCATGTTCCACATCTTGATGACGTTCGGTGGGTTCGGTTTGCCAAATTTTCAAAACTCCCAAATGCCAGAAATGCATCTTCTTGGTCGGGATTAAAGGCTTCGTTTACAATTTCGACCAAAATAACATATTCTTGGCACCAGGGTTAGCAAGTTACCTTTCCACCTACAACCCTACCATTCATGTGTAACTTTAAAAAAGGTATATTTGTGTGCAAAATGGTGATATCGATTACCTCTGGGTCTATAAACAGTACTTTGCGGTGTTTAAATTGTATTTTTAGATTGCTTTTCCCACCCCAAATGCCATATCGTACGCATTCAAAGAAGCACTTTTGGTTTTACATAAATCTGTAACCATATTGAGAGAAAAGATAAGAGCTCGAATCAATTTATAACGTCTTTATATTGCCTTAGCCCTTAACATTATTTCAAAAGATTCATTTATAGTAATGTTCAGGAGAAGAACAATCAATCGAACATTTTTTTTTTTTTTTAAAGTGTAACACGATTTCGGTGCCTATTTTAGCCAACTAACTGATAGCAATCTGGTTGTTACCGTTTCATGTTACAAATCATGTATTTAAATATAACACGATGATTGGTAAATATTTCTATATATGGCTGCCAGTGAACAATGGGCTTTATTCTCTCCACTATCGTTAGGCGATCCATTACAAATATCATTGGTTGTTTTGATAAGATTTTAGTGAGGAAATCCATTAGAAAATCTAAATCGATGACAGGTTTCAAATTTTTTGACAATAAAATGTGAGAGAAGTATTTAACGTATTGTCATTAAAACCGCCCCCACTGAATATGTCATTGTTTTATCTTTATTTATTGATATGCCAGTTTACCCGGGCTATTCTGAGCAATACGTCAATACAAAGAATAACCTTAATTACCATAATAAGTGTCTACGAACGGTAAAATGTGTTGCATAGCATTGTATATACCATGAAATCTAACTAAGATGTTTTAAGGAGCCAAATCGCTATTCTTTGCCTAGAAATGCCCATTAATAGGTTGCAACGACTATAGTAATGTAATATGAATGTATATAAACTGGTTTACATTCAATCGTTTCTGTTTTTGCCATAATTTGTTATCCTTTATGTTCGGTTACATGCGCGAAGAGTGGAAATTGAATAGCATTCTTTGGCGTTTGGTTATTCTGGTCTACTCCAGTAGTCTTGCCTTGTGAGATATGTTTAGCCTCGTTCTACGAGTCGCTCATTACAATGGCGATCACAAGCATTCTGGCACGCGATTCGTGTGCCAAGTTTAAAATTTTCATTGTGTCTTAAATGCACACCAGAAGTCCATCTGTTCACGTTCAGATAATATTAATGTTGATTTCAATTGACGGTCGCCATTAATGATTTGATTTTAAAACGGCTAATAGAGGCTAAGTCTAGAATAACAAGTATCGTTGTTACGATAATAAACAATCTTTAAAAAAAAACCTTGTCAAACCTTCAAACAGTGATAATAATAATAGTAATTTTAATGAATTTATCAATATTTTTATAATCTATGTTTGAACATTTATAGCAAGAACGGCACTTTAATTTTGTTCCCTTAGACACAAGATGATACTTTACCGAGATTCTAGTTTTATAATTTTAATGAATTTATCAATATTTTTATAATCTATGTTTGAACATTTATAGCAAGAACGGCACTTTAATTTTGTTCCCTTAGACACAAGATGATACTTTACCGAGATTCTAGTTTTATAATGAAATGATCAGATGACACAGAACTTACGTACAATATGAGAAATCGTTGAAACCCCCACCACAAAGTAAAATTGATCAACTGATTTTTAAAAAAAAATATTTTGTTACTGGTCATTGAAATTAACCATGTTGTATGTCAACGTTCTATTTTTGTCTGGTTGAATCGTACTGACCCATACCTTACCATAAATATATATCAAGGTTATATACATATATAACAAAATCTATTGGTGGTGGCTATAAAATTATGGAATGCACCCTTAATTACAAAAGCTGAACACAAGATTTGGTAGCTGTGGTTTGAAACCAACTCTAGTTATTCATTACGTGTATAGCAAATTAATAAGTTATTTATACAATTAAGTTTGTCGCGCTGCCCATTTTAGTCGCAGAATAAATGCTCACATAATATGTCGGGAAAGTGCTAATTCTATAAACATTTGTGGCTGAAGCAACCGCAGAAGCCGATCTGACAATGCGCGTTCAACTACGGTCCCGACTATACAGTTTTATATGGAGTTTACCGATCGTTGGTCGTGAGCTAGCAGATTGTACTGGCCAAGAGTAGTTTCGTTGCATCGCAGTTCGACTTAAGCCAGGCTTAAAACGATTACAAAATTACTGTTTAAGACTTTGTTGGGTTTTCTTTTTCTTTATCTGTGGGTATGCTATCGAAATTCGGAGTTAATGGAGAGAGAAATGGGGTTTGATGTCCACTCGACACAAACTAGGTCATTTCGGGACTAACATATGTTTTTCAATTTTATTTCAATAATTCGCTTGCGCGTAGAGGTCTTTAGCAGTGGGTGGAAACCGGGGTATCCAGTTAATGTCCGGTACCGAAACTACAATAGAACGTGTGGTGAAAACGTTATGGGTTTGCTGGGGTTAATCTGATAGTCCAATGGTAATGTTGCGCGACAATTTTATGCGTAGTTTTTGCCGCTGGCAATTGTGAAAGCTGCCCTTCAAAATGCTATCGATTGGGAACGCTGCGTTCGGGGGTTTTCATTGCGAACAATTAGTTTTTATAAAAGATAGGCAGCCTTTTATATAACAATTTAAATATTTTTTTTTTTTAAAATGGCAAGGTCCCTTGAAATATTAATGTTTGTGGTTTAGCCTAGAAATTTTACAAGGATCAGTGTACATTTAGTGGATATAGATAGAAACATGACGCCATTGGACCCCCATTGGCCTCATTACTTACTAGATATACATACATGTATAGAGTTATAAAGGCCGGGATACTGAATACCGTATTCTTCGGTCTACTGAAAAAATTACAATATAGACACTATACACTATTCAACGTTGATATTGTGTCTTCAACACATCTCATTCATAAACTACTAAAAAAAACCCGATCGTGTCTTTGTCCACATTTAACCATTAACAAGACATATGTAAAATATTATATTTAAGAACTCATATCTTCTCTGATGACTGGAACAATATCGCCATTATATTTTAATATGTGAATTATCCCCTATGTCTCGAAGGGGGGTAACAACTTTATAACAACTACGCATAACACTGAATAATTCTTACATTAAGGCGTCTATAGTCCCTGTGATAGATGAGTTCACGAGTAAAGCGGATGTTTACTGCGGGTACGATTTTTAAAAACAAACTTTTATAAAAAAAAATTAAAAAAGGGCATATTTAAAATAGAATGTGAGATGACAGGAAATTAGGTGCATTTGGACCAAGTATGCGACTGGATAGTTTTGTAATAAACAAAAACGTGATAATAATCTATCTATAATGATATTAAAGTACGAAAAACTTCCAGGTTATCCAAATGGAACGAAATATTTTTAGGTTCTTTAAAAAGTGACCAAACATACAGTAGCGTACCGGATGTGGTGATGGTGGTGATGGTACTTTTGGTTTACCGTATTGGGAAAACGAGTACGAACAGGCGTCATCTTTGACGCAATTGTCCAAGTGAAATGAAATGGGGTTTAACGTCCTATTATTCTACTCCGAACTCGGCTACTGAAGATAGATATATGCCGTACAGTGTGCTATTAGGGAAATTTTCCCGGGCAGCGGCACTAAGGCCTGCTCTTTTATCGAATTCCAACGATCAAGGGATCTTTAAAGTGCACGCCAATGTGTATACGGGACCTCGGTTTTCGTCGAGACAGCCCTCCATCCTGTATCACTGACAAGGGGAACCACGCCGGAATATCTGGATGAACTTTGCAGGAATCGAACACCCGACCTCCGGTCTAGCGAGCTATCGCTTTTCCGGCTTAGGCGATTTACATTGACTAATAAAATTGTAACTGTAAAAAAAACACTTGCGCCCATAATATAAAAAAAAAGCATAATATAAAAAAAGAGCACCCCATGACGAAAGATACTCGTATTTATATAACGATTTCTTCTAATACATGTACCATGCCCGAAAGAAATAACTCCATTCAACTGTTATATTCTCTAATTATAACAAGTATTCTAAGACTAATGAAAATTCGAATTACTCTCCACTTCGAATAGTGCCGAAGCAAATCAATGCTTATTATAGCGGTGATTAACTACCAAATATAGAAATAATTTGATCTTGTATCCTTGCTAAAGCGGTTATTCATGTGAGAAAAAAAATAATTGCATCGGCTATATCTGTCGACTAATTTACTTGGAAACATTACCTGGTAAATCATTAACCTACGGGTGATTCACGATGTGTCATGATGCACTATGAAGTCTTGCGTGCACGTCAAATGTTTAAAAGGGGACGTTACAAATAAAATTGTATTACAGATCAAAGAATTTCAAAGACAATTTGTACTGCAAATCCAAACCGGTCCCATGTCCGTTCCTTCTTTCAGCCTCAGTTATTCGTGACTGGTGTACTTAACAAAATCTTTTAATACTGTGTGTTTTAGCCGGATTCCATCCAGAAGTCAGGCATGGCTTGGGTATTAAACTGCACTATCCACCCAATAAAGAAAAAAAACGTTAACGAAATTCCAATTTTACAATCAGATTCGGGATTAATGTACCAAACAACATCATTGACGCTGTTCCAGGACGTGTTTGCCAAACAAGGGCCTTTAGGTTGTATATCAGGGGTTAGAATTTGTAGCGTATACAGACTGAAGACCGATTGTTGAAGTCTCTTGGTCGGTGGGAACATCTTCCATGTACGAGACAACGTATACTATGAAATTATTTCTTGTTTCAGCACTCTTTTTATGCGAAATTCAACGCGACTCTGACCTGGGCTTTTAATGATCATTTCTTAATATTGGACCGCGAAGAGGGGGGGGGGGGAGGAACGTTTATGACAGGACTGGAAGGTGAGCGCAGTTTGTTTTTTTCCCACCGTATTCACAGTCAACCAAGATGCGACTTCAAGGTAATCTATTGATGAGTCAGTATGAATAGTCATCGTATATTATTTAATCTTGAGATATTTCTAATTAACAAAAGTCTATAATTCTGTAACATGTGCAAACTACGACAATTTGAGATGCACCGGGTAGCCCGGGAACAAAACAAAATATGCTCATAAGGATGACAATAACATAATAATTGTAATCAATAAACCCTATTCAGATATATGTTCCAGGCTAGATACTGTAAATACCCTTAATGTTTTTGGTGAGAGGGGGGTGAAAAAATTGAACTGAAAATAATATTTAAGCATATTGCGCTCTTAAGTTAAGGTCAACAGTTGGGCTTCCGTTTTGCACTTCAAGTTTAATGAGTAAAGTAATGTTAAATGAAAGAATTTACTCGAGGTGTACTGACTGGATCTTAAAATGACAGATTGAAGACTTAATTAGCTGACAGTTAACATAAGACATTAATCTTACAAGGTATTTACAGTACAAATACCTTAAGTTACGTTATGTATCTTATCTTTAATTGGCATTTAGTAATTGAGAAACACATTAACAGAACAACTTTTTATGGGAATCAATCACTGGCTAAAAACAACGTTTCGACAAGAATGTTCTTAACTTATAGCTAACAAGTAAAATGTATCTAGTTTGAAAATAGAGGTATGACCATCTCGCTTCCTTAATTTAAGTGGACCATTTTATCAAATTTTAGACGTATCAATGCGGTTAAAATTTGATTTAGACATCACTTCTTGTACTTCAGTCCAGAAAATGACACATTACTAAGACAATTTATGATCATGTAAGTTTCTAGTATTAAAGATTTGAAGAACCACATGTTCTTTTCGTACATGTCAGCACATTCTATATAATGGATACTGCATGTGCTTAATTTCAGTGCATCCACTAAAATAGTGCGTGAATTAAACATTAATATATGTCAATGGTCTGGCCTGTTGTGTCTTCAGGGAATTAGTTAAGGCTTCTGCGTGTCATGATTTGCTGACGACCTATTCAATGTTAGTAGTGACAATTTCAAGATGGTTCCGGTGACGATATAGTAAGTTCCTGGTTTATACAGTACACTGTTTTAGACTTAAGCAGCTCATCGGTTGAACCCGGTAAAATTAAGTTAAACAAACATCTTCTGACTTCCTTACACATTGATTAGGATTGGTCTAAGTTAATACTATTAAAGAGTCATATTTCTTCGATACTGATTGGATTTTGTGGATATGTAATTCGTCTAATACACCGAACATTTTCATTTAACTTGTAATAAATGATGACTTGAATTGACATAACTGCTTTGATCTTGGCGTTGATTTCAATGGATTTTATGCATTGATCTGCTTTGTGTGATATATGAGAGAGAAATGGGGTTTAACGTCCACTCGACACAAACTAGTTCATTTTATTTCAACAATTCGCTAGCGCGTAGTGATCTTTAGCAGTGGGTGGAAACCCGACGAGGTTGGACCGGTGACCCTACTCCTCGTCACGTACAATCGGGGATTCGAAACCACGCCAGTTGACTCAATGACAGGCCATCCACACACACACACACACACACAAGCGATGAAATAAGGGGCCGGACGCGGACAATGTCCGAGCGAACTGACCCCTCCTGACAGGCCGAATTGACTTTCGTCCGGACGTAATTGTCCGACCGACTTTTGGTATTTAAAACATTAAGCCAAGCAAATTCGAGACGATCGCTAATTATTATTAGACTCGAAAATCCAGACCCAAAAATATCAACGACTCGAGTAATAGTGAAAATGTTACTATTTATATCTCGGCCGCGTGCAGACAAACGAATCAAAATTTTTTATATCAACGACCCGAATCATAGTAAAAATATTACTATTTATACCTGTATCTCGGCCGCTTGAATATAAAATTTAGATACCGGTATGAATAATATTGAGAATCGGCTCTTATACGCTGGTTATTCGAGTCTAGTAGTAGCGAGCTTTGCGTTACTTTCGTATTTGATTAGCTCTAAAATAACACCTAACTTAAATGACATGTAATTATATAAATTTTTAGTAATACACGTAATAATATTTTAAATTGGTTTACAAGAAAATGTTCCAGTTAACAATGGATGTGATTATGGACAGATTTTATATACGAAAATATCTCACTTTGTTGGACACTTCCGTTGTGAATGTAAATAGAAGAGCCATGGCGAATAAAATAACTTCTTATTTTTCTCAACCGTCTGACACGGATATGCCGGCTAGTGGGACCGTTCCAGAAAAATCAAAGACTGGTAGCGTGTCTAATGTCTCTTATAAAGACACTTGTAAACGTGGGCCATCGCCGTCACCAGTTCGAAAATTACAAACAAGAACCGTAGAAAAGTGGATCAAAAATGACTTGGCAAAATCTAATGCTGACGTGTGGCTTACATACGAAGAAAACGATGGGTTTGTGACTGTCCTAAAATGTGAACTCTGTATAAAATATTATAATAATATCAAATATATGATGGAATTTTCCACGGCCTGGATTAACGGTACTTCAAATCTTAGATTGTCTAATCCACTTGACCATTCTGACACTATGTGCCATAAACGAGCCTACGAACTATATTCTGCTGAAATGAAGGCTTCTGGAACTAGTTTGGTAGGGAGTGAAGCTGATGTCCAGGATTCTTCACAACAAACAATAACACAAAGTTTTTCACAATATTCTGCTATTCAAGAGGCCCAAATTAAGAAGAAGATGGAAGTGTCATATTTTGTTGCAAAGAATGAACTGCCATATACACTGTATGAAAAAATAATAAACTTGGAAAAACATCACAATGTTGATATTGGGGATACTTATATAAACAGTAACCAGTGTGGCATTTTTATCGACTACCATGGAGAATACTTGGCTGATAAATTAAAGAAAGATTTGGTTTCAGCAAAATTTTATAGTGTCCTAACTAATGGGTCAACGGATAGCTCAACAATAGAAAAAGAGGTCATCTACGTTTTATATTTCGATCCCATCTCAAACCCAGACAGATTGATGTGAAGTTGACTTTTCTCTACTTGAAGGATATTCCAAAAGCAGATGCTATTGGTGAATAGTCAGCTATAGAAAAAAGTTTTGAATCTATTGGAATCTTACCCAAAGAATTGTACAGCAAACTTGCTGGTTTTGGGTCAGATGGGACTACAGTGAACAGAGGGGACAAGAATGGCGTGAAAGGCCTATTACAGAAAGAAGCTCCATGGTTGATTTTTAATTGGTGCATAGCTCACCGACTAGAGCTTGCCCTCAAAGATTCTCTTGGCCCACACTTTAACAAGCTGGACAATTTGCTAACTAAACTTTTTGCCATTTATCAAAGATCCCCTAAGAAACTGGCTGAACTGAAATCACTATTTGACATCATGAAGGATTCTTTTGATTATGACAGTAAATCTATTCGTCCAAAACGTTCATTAGGAACGCGCTGGATTTCTTTTAAACTTGCTGCCCTCAAGTTAGTGCTAGATAAGTTTGCTGTATATATACAGCATCTAGAACATTTGATAAGTGACAATTCCTGTTCAGACAGAGATAAATTAAAAGGATATCTGAAAATATGGAAAAACTGTGATATCCTGTTACAGATGCCTCTATTTATTGACATACTTACTCCTGCTTCACATTTGTCTAAATGTTTTCAAGCTGAAAGTGTTGACCCTGTAAGCTTTTCTATCTGCCTTAAACGTGCTAAAGATGAATTGAAGAATTTAGCAGATTGTGAATTTGAGCATCTGCCTGCAGTTAAAAAGTTCCTTTCTGCTGTGATATTTACCGGAGAGGATGAAAATGGTTCAGTAGACTATAATGGTGTTAAGTTTTCAAGGGCAGATTATGACAAATGTTTAAGTGATATAAAGATAAACAAAAATAAAATAATTGAAAATCTCCTCCGTGCTATTAATAAAAGATTTGAACAGGGTGATAATTTAGATGCAGTGATAATGACTAAGGCAACAAATTTTTTAAATAATTCTGCATGGGAGGTTGAATTGGATATCTCTTCTGACAATATTAGTTTTGCTGATGATGATTTACAATTTATCTACAAACATTTTGAAAAAATATTGAATCTTTCTTGCTCATTTTCTGAAATATTAGATGAATGGCATGATATGATTGAGTATTCAGTAAGGTTTCTTCATCCTGCTATAAATGATTACAATAAGACATGGAAATATATCTTTCAATCTGTTCATTCTCAATCAAAATGGAAGAATATTTTAACAATTATTGAACTGTTATATACATTTCCCATTTCAAATGCCAAACTTGAAAGGTTGTTCTCATTGCTAAAAAGAACAAAAACTGATACCAGATGCTCTATAGGGGAACATCGTCTTACAAACAATCTCAGGATACTTGCCGAAGGACCATCTCCCAGTGATCTTGATGTAAATCCAGTCTTTGACTTGTGGAGAAAGGCCAAAATAAGGAGACCAAATCAAAATAAACGTAAAGTTTATTCAAAAAGACAATGCAACAAAATGAGAAAAACTAATACTAATTTAGATATTGTGACTATTGTTTCTAACACATCTGAATCAGATTCAGATTCTGAACCATTTACAACTCAAGATGTCTACTCTTTTTTTAACTCTGAATCTGAATCAGAGTTTTTAGGATTTAGTCCCCAGCCCCACCATAGAGATTAATGACATTATTATATGAACTATATAACGTTGTATTGCATATATTTAAAACTCCAGGTTGTGAGTCATCAATTTATTTTATTAATAAATGTATGTATAGTATAATATGTATGTATATATATCTATTAAACATAGTAAATTTCAACAGTTTTTTGGTATATATAATATACTTTATAAAGTATTTGTCAGGCTGAAAATCTGAAATGTCCGGCCGAAAGTCTGTTCAGCCTGACATCATGTCAGGCTGAACCTTAGCAGTTATTTCAAGGCTTGCACACACTTTATGAAAGAATAAAAATAGGTTGCCAGGTAACGAAACATACGCCCACACAGCAGCTAAATCGTCCGGGCAGTCAACAAGAGTTAAGTAATTATCAGAAAATCATTAGAATTTGTTTGGTTTTTATAAAGTTCTGCTCCATGCTAATGTAAAGTATACGAATCATTTAATATTATGGAAGAAGCTGTCACCTCCACTGGATACGAAACATTTAATATTATGGCGACTTTTCATACAATCAGGGGCCATAATTCAGGAAGTTACGATCAGATATGTCCAAATATCGACAGGAACCAAGATCTTTCAGTTTGACCAAAATCGAATTAAAATTGTGACCTCTACAGGGTACACAACCTTGATATACCATATTTTTACCATATTTGTGTAAAAATGGCGGCCATTTTGTTCATCAATTTTGGTCCGATGTTCAAAAAATTCAAACTGAAAATTCATTACAGTGTAACGGTGATATAATCAAATGTTTTTGAACTCCAGACCGATCACAAGATAATAATGGCAATTTTCCGTATAATCAGAGGCCATGATTCAGGAAATTACAATCCGATATGCGCAAATATCGCAAGGAACCAAGATCTTTAGGTTATAAATATGTATTTCAAGGTTCACAACCTTGATAAACCATATTTTTTATTTACACCTTTCGCGTACAAACGGCGGTCATTTTGATTGTCAATTTTGGTCCGATTTTCATGAAATTCAAACACAACCTAGATTCCCCTGTAACGGTGATATAATCAAACGTTTTTATAATAATTGTTACCTCCAAAGAGACCACAAGGTGATAAAGGCGATTTTTAGTACAATCAGGGACCATAATTCGGGAAGTTACGATCCAATATGCGCAAATATCGAAAGGAACCAAGATCTTTATGTTATAAACATGTATTTCAAGTTTCATCAAAATCGATTCAAATTTGTGACCTCTATAGGGTCCACAACCTTGATATAACATATTTTCACACTATTCGCGTACAAACAGCGGCCATTTTGTCCGTCAATTTTGGTCCAATTTTCACGAAATTCAACATCATCTTTTATAACAATGTAACGGTGATATAATCAAACGTTTTTTTTAAATCGGATAATAATTTTGACCTACAGAGGGGCCACAAGCTAAAAAAGGCAATTTTTCGGTCAATCACGGGACATAATTCAGGAAGTTACGATAAGATGGGCGCAAATATAGAAAGGACCCAAGATCTTTGGGTTATAAACATACATGTCAAGTTTCATCAAAATTGTGACCTCTATAGCTTGATATAACATTTTTTCACACTATTCGAGTACAAACGGCGGCCATTTTGTCTGTCAATTTTGGTCCGATTTTCACGAAATTCGAACTCAACCTCCATTACCATGTAATGGTGGTATAATCAAACGTTTTTTTTTTAAATCGGATAACAATTTTGACCTCCAGAGGAACCACAAGCTAAAAAGGGTGATTTTTTGGACAATCAGGAGCCATAATTCAGGAAGTTACGATCCGATGGGCGCAAATATTGAAAGGAACCAAGACCTTTGGGTTATAAACATACATGTCAAGTTTCATGAAAATTGGTTCAAAATTGTGACCTCTATAGGGTCCACAACCTTGATATAACACATTTTCACACTTTTCGCGTACAAACGGCGGCCATTTTGTCTGTCAATTTTGGTCTAATTTTCACGAAATTCGGTTATAATTATAAACATGTATTTCAAGTTTCATCGAAATCGGATCAAAATTGTGACCTCTACACTGTTCACAAGCTAAAAACGTGATTTTTCGTACAATCAGGGGCCATAACCCATGAAGTTACAATCCGATACATGCCAATATCGAAAGGAACCGAGATCTTAGGGTGATAAACCTATAGTTTAAGTTTCATTGAAATCGGATAAAAATTGTGACCTGTAGACTGTTCACAAACAATTGTGGACGGACGGACGGACAGGGGCGACGATAATATACGTCCACATAAAAATGTGGGCGTATAAAAATAAATTTCGTCTTAGCTAGAATTATGAAACGCCAGCAT
Organism: Patella depressa; assembly: GCA_948474765.1. Lineage (NCBI taxonomy): Eukaryota > Metazoa > Mollusca > Gastropoda > Patellidae > Patella > Patella depressa. The sequence continues at coordinate 58,013,399 of OX419719.1, forward strand.
TTTCCTTTGGGCATATATTGTCGTCGCACCTGTATCTGTTTCAATTTGTTGTGGACACCCTACACGTTACAATTTTAATTAGATTTTTGCGAAATATAGGGTTACATTCGGAAGAACTGCATATCAACTGCCTGGTTCCTGATAGTACGAAAAATCACATTTAAAGCTTATGTACAACCTAGCGGCCACAATAGTAATCCGATTTTGATAAAACTTGAAGTGTATGCGTATAACCCAACAATCGAAGTTCCCGTCGATATTCGCGCATATCGGACCGTAATATCCTGGATTACGAAAATTGTGTGTTCTGTGGAGAGAATATAAAATACGGCATGCAACATACATATAATTAAAAAGGGGGATGCATAACCCTATTATGGAAAGGGGCGCATGATACGATTAATATATCAATCTAGACTAAACTAATTAACAGAAAACGATATCAATGAAACGGATGTGTAATGAAAATAATTACAGTAAACCCTTAAAGATACATTAACTGAAATGTAGATAAAAGTTGACAGTTCTTGCTATAATAGTTTGCCAGCGGTTGGCAGGCAAGATACGCCCAAATTTTGCTAGAGATGGACAAAGAACAAGCTAAAAAAACGATTTTTCGTATTGAAATGCGCGAATATCGAAAGGGGTCGAGATATTTGGGATATAAATATACATATTTAAGTTTCATCAAAGTCGGATAAAAAAAGAATGTGACTCCTCCTAGAGGGGCCACAAGGTATTACATTATTTTACACTATTTCTGCAAAAGGAGCGGCCATTTTTCAGGCGGTTTCGGTCCGATTTCACGAAGTCCGAACTCAACCATCATTAGGGTGCAACAGTTTATTTGTGTGTATAAAAATAGATTACTTTTTCTGAACGAAGTTATGAATGTTGGAAGTAATGAGAAGAATAGCGTGGCCTCGATTTTCATTGCTATCATTGTTGCGACAATAAATAAAGTTTCGATTATTCATTTTTAATTTAAATTACGGAATGGGGATCGTCATTAAAACTCAAGGCCACCCAATGTTCTAGAGAGCTAATTATGGGCTTATCATGTGAATAAATATCTAATTAATATTTTCTATAACATTTGAGGCTAAAGTAACGTCTTGCAATACGCAGATTTGTACCTTAAATGCTAAGACTAAGATATTATACTACATAACAAGGTCATGTGGTATAATATCTTAAATTATGCAATTGGAAATAACATAAGAACTAAGTTTAGCATGGATGTTTTGGTTTCCTTAATATTTTCAGATAAAATAAGATTTGAGGTCTGAATGAATGGCCTTATTAACCTCGGGGAATAATTTTTAAACACTAGATAAAAAAATACTTCGCCGTAGTGCCTGCATGTTGTCACGATATGATAGCCGTGAATCTCTCTTTTATTTTGATGACGAACGCTTTCTATAACCGAACTCCTTAAATCAAGTCTTCAGAAGTTAAAGTCATTGACTGTCGTCTAATCTTGCCTTGGCGTTTGATTATAAGCCAGCAATACCAACACTCGTAAAAGTAACTCAAGCCTTATATCAAGCACTTGACCCCCATGACCTCAACTCAAGCAAGGTGCGCGTCACGTGATACACCGGAAGTGATCCCTGAACAATATCGAAGGTGTAATGAAGACTTTTGCGACTGAATGAATGAGAAAATTAGGTCGCCGTTTAAATCGGTTATCTGAGCTGTAATATTTTACACTGAATAGCCACACCCCCGTCGACCATTTAGAACACACCCCATTGTCACAGATACATTGACACTCGGAAAGTTACCTTGGGTTAATATTTACTTGAGCAAGTAACTCACTTACACGGAATGATTAAAATGATGCATTGCATAGGACATAACATCTTCCTTATTTTCTTTATACACGACTAGATAAAGTGTTCCCCAATTTGTGGGTAATTCTGGATACACTTAACGTAGCCTCAAAGTCCCTACATTAAAAATATGAATCTTCCATGATAAACCAAACCATCAATACTTCTCGCTTTCATATTTCATGGATTTGAACGTAATTGTTTGTATCTCATGCTGTGTATTTTAAAATTATTTTAATATTAGATTAATGAATAAAAATAAACAAATTATTTAAGAAATGATATGGGGTTTAACATCTTAAATTTCAGCACTAACCGGGCTGATGGAGACGGACAGGGCACACGCCATGCAGTGTCCAGTGAGTGAAAATTTGCTTTTCTACCTTCACTCACGTTTACACCTACATGTCGTCACATCCATACGACTAGATGTTGTTTCTAGTTCGGTCATCCGTCTTTCAGCAATGACATGGGCAAATCAGAGAAAAAAATACCAGAGAGCTTCACAACCAGTGCGATTTGACAAACACGTCTTTTCTCATAAAGCCATTTTTATACGTCCACATTCATAATGTGAACGTATTATGCCGTCGCCCCTGTCTGTGTGTGTGTGTGTGTGTATGTAGGTGTGTGTGTGTGTGTGTGTGTGTGTGTGTGTGTGTGTGTCTGTGGTTCGCCTACAGGCCGCAATTCTTCATGGATTTTCTTCAAACTTGGTATACTTATTCCTTATACCCCAAGGAAGATCCCTATTGTTTTTGGGGCATGCCCGACCCCCAGGGGCCGAGCCACGCCCATTTCTAGTATTTGTTTGTTTGTCGTCTACAGGCCACATTTCTTAACTTATAATCTTGAAACTTTGCATACACATTCTTTGTACCCTAAGGAACATCCCTATCGTTTGGGATGTATGCCCCACCCCAGGGGCAGAGCCACGCCCATTTTCTTTTCGTGTGTCTTTGTGTCGCCTACACGGCGCAATTCTTACTGGATTTTCTTCAAACTTGGTATACATATTCCTTATACCCTAAGGAAGATCTCTATTGTTTTTGGTGCATGCCCGACCACCAGGGACAGAGCCACGCCCATTTCTAGTATCTATTTGTTTGTCGTCTACAGGCCACATTTCTTAACTTATAATTGTGAAACTTAGCATACACATTCTTTGTACCCTAAGGAACATCCCTATCATTTGGGGTGCATGCCCAACCCCCTGGGGCAGAGCCACACCCATTTTCTTATCGTGTGTCTTTGTGTCGCCTACAGGCCGCAATTCTTATTGGATTTTCTTTAAAACTTTGTATACTTACTCTTTATACTCTAAGGATGATCCCTATCGTTTGGGGTGCATACCCAACCCCCAGGGGCAGAGCCACGCCCATTTTCTTTTTGTGTGTCTCTGTGTCGCCTAGAAGGCACAATTCTAACTGGATTTTCATAAAACTTTGTATACTTACCCTAAGGATGATCCGTATTGTTTTTGGTGCATGCCCGACCCCCATTGGCAGAGCCACGCCCATTCCTTGTATTTATTTGTTTGTCGTCTACAAGCCACATTTCTTAACGTATCATCTTGAATCTTTGAATGATTATTCTTTGTACCCTAAGGAACATTTCTATCATTTGGGGTGCATGCCCAACCCCCATGGGCAGAGTCACGCCCATTTTCTTTTTGTGTGTCGCCTACAGGCCACAATTCTTAATCGGTCATCTTGAAACTTAAAATACTTATTCCTTATACCCTACGGATGACCCCTTTTGTTTTGGGTGCATGCCCGACCCCCGTGGGACAGCAACACCCATTTCTTGTATTTGTTTGTCTGTCGTCTACAGGCTGCATTTCCTAATGTATCATCTTGAAACTTTGAATACTTATTCTTGGTACCTTAAGGTAGATCCCTATTGTTTTTGGTGCATGCCCAACCCCAAGGGACAGTGCCACGCCCATTTTTTTGTTTGTCTGTCTGTGTGTCACCTACAGCCCACAATTCTTAGTCGATCATCTTGAAAACTTTTTTTATACTTATTCCTTATACCCTAAGGCTGACCACTATTATTTTTGGTGCATGACGGACCCCCTGGGACAGAGCCACGCCCAATGCTTTTGTGTCTTGTGTTCGCCTACAGGATGCAATTCTTAACAGATCCTTTTAAAACTTTACAACCCTATTCCTTATACGCTAAAGATGACCCCTATTGTTTTTGGTGATTTCCTAACCCCCAGGGGCAGAGCCATGCCCATTTTTACTTCGTGTCTATGTGTGTTGTCTACAGGCCACGATTCTTAATGGATCGTCTTTAAACTTGGGATATGTATTCCATGTAGCCTAAGGACGTCAACTGCATGTCCCGACTCACACAGGCAAGACACGACCAATTTTTGTTTTTGTCGTTTACAGGCCGCAATTCTGAATGAATCAGCTTGGTACTTGGTTTATGTATTCCTTATAGCCTGAGGGCGTCCACTATTGATTTTGATGAATGTCCTGACCCCCAGGGTCAGAGCCACGCCCACTTTTTGCCTTTAGGGTTGGGAAGGCACAATTCTGAATGGATTATCTTGGTATAGTTATTCCTTATACTCTAAGGACGGCAACTATTAATGTTGGTGCACGACCCTCAACGCTAAACAAACCAAACGTCTATCCTTCTTGACAAAGTACCATATCAATCAAAGCAGGAATGTGGACGTATATTGTAGCGTTAGCGTTATGTTTAAATTACATCTTGTACTACATGTCTGATGGACGCTCTTGTTCCAGAGTAATATGTTGAAATCCGAATGGAGACAGTTTGTGTTGGAGTTTGTGTTGGTGGGATCTTGACATCCACGTCCATTGTTAAAATGCATTGTGCTATTCCTGTTGAGAAACGTCCTGCAACATACGTCTTCTGGGATTAACATAAAAATTTGCATGTGAACTTTTTTGAAAATTAAGCTCCACTATGCGCCCTTTTGCTACAAACAAATCGGTCTTGATAACCGGTGCAGTACAATACCGAAAATGAAATTGTGAGCTTTAAGCCCCCATAAAGCCCCCGTCGAACTTGAAAAAGCGGCGTTCTCACAACTCTGGAAGTCAGATCGCAGAACCTTGGCGTTTGTTTTGAACATGACTCGGCTATCAAAGAGACCACAATACCATATCTGGAACCATTTTCCTTCGCTGTAGCAGCGCAATAAGGACGCCAACCCGGTCTGACGGGGGTATTACACCAAAGTGCGACTCAAATGTTTTGAGTCGGGATGTAAACGAGAAGTCTTTTAGCACCGCGAAGGTTTAAGTCACGGGAGCAGGTCTGTTGAAAAGACACAAAACTCAATTCAACCTCTAAAGCCCACATCACACTAAAGCACATTCTAACGCGAGAATGTCTACTTGGATCGCGAAGGCCGCATTCAGATCTTGATGAATCGGAAGCAGCACTTGTTGAAAATGCACCAACTCGACCTCTTCCCGACGAGTGCAGGACCAACTCGTTTCATCCTAGATCCAACTCGACATATTCCCGACCTCAACACGACACACTTCTTCAGTCAAGATGTTGTACAGTTCCTGTCTGTACCTTTGCAGAATAGTATAAAATGAACAAAAAGAGACTTGTAGTTTCATATTGTGTCTGGAAATTTAAGAGTGAAAATCTCATTGTCTTGTTGCATCCGGGTACATCGCATCCGGATCTTGTTCGGTGGTATTATGTTCTTGGATCGCGTGGGACATATTGTTTCAGTGGGGCCGCAAGACCGGTTGAAGTAATTTCATCAAATTTATACCGCGATTATACGCGACCTGCTTGAAATCATGAGTCCCCTTGGATCTGAACCACATCGAGCTTTGGTCTGTCGGAGTCTTTGCTCTACCTCATGGGATTAGGGTACGTTCACCCACAAAACTATATTACCACTGCATGTAATATATGTCATCCAATTTATGTTTATCGAACAAAGAAACTGTTAGTAAACATATTATTCACAACAGATAAAAGGTAACAGTCAGTATAAAAGTTGCTTGAAATATCCGGAGGATACAGTAGCATCTTCTACAACAAGCTCCATAACGTAGCTCGAGGGCCTTGTCGCGTGTCGTAGTAATATTTTATCTTTAATTTAATCATTTTCATCGGGAAGAAATCATGCGACACACTCTCAATTTCATGACTAGCGGCTCTTTCCAGTGATGTTCTCTTTGATACACATGTTAACCACCCCGGTTTTAATGCGGTAAATAATTAGGAGATATGATCCTCTATGGTGGTCTATCGAATATTTCCTGGTAATTAGCTCCAAGGAATTGGTTTGATTGCTCTTATATAATCTATTAATGAGGTTGTTTAATCCTTGTCGCTTCATCGGCCGCTTCATCATAAAACAGTATTATCAATTGGCGATCTTCCAAGTTCAAATACGTTCTTCGGTACCTGCTGTGAGGAAGTCAGAAATGGTGCGTCAGATACTAATATAGGGGCCATCTCTGTCTAATAATCAGTCTATATACTATACAAGGGCTGGAATTAAATACAAGAACAACAGGCCAGGTTTCTAAAAATTTTATAGTTAGTAACTTGAAATACGAATGATACATTAAGTATTAAAAAACGTGAAAAACTCTTTAAGTGAGAAACTAGACGCATGAAATTACACGAAATGGTTATCAATATTAGATCTGACATATTGACAACCCAGAAAGTGTTTCCTCGAAAATAATAATATATGAAGTGTTCATAATACTCAGACCCCGAACCCTAAAGCAATGGTAACCAAAATTGCCAGTTCATTGATACATAAAGTGATCAAGTGATATTGATATCAGTTGCATACATCTTGAGTTATGCATGAATTTTGCTTTAGGGACAAGACCGTGTCTCTAACGTATACTGTTACTTCCTACGGACACTTCGTGATTTCAACTTACAATTTCCCTTCAACGACGGCTCAAGTAGAAAGGGACAATACATTTCCGAAACGCTTAATTGATGCTCGCTTAACTAATTAAGATATAACTACATCGACTATTTTAATTAGCCGACAATGCTCGTTGCCATTACTTGGGTAATACACAGATATGTAAAGTATTGTTGTAGCTCCTGTTTACATTATCATAACCCCAATGACAAAACCAGGGGAATACTAACTTCTTGATCAGGCCACAAGTCGTTGTTGTAGGCCTACTGGTATTTCACAGAACAACCGTCTATGCGCGTAGTGCACATTCTAGATCTCAGCCTTGGTACTACGTAACAAAGGAGTAATGATTACAAATACATGTACGTAACAAAGGAGTAGTAATTACAAATAATTGGGCTGTGTCAAGATGTGAAAAGATAGGCTGGCACTGCCAGGCAGGATACGCCCACATTTTCGAGAGATGGATAGAGAATAAGCAATACCGAAAGTGATTTTTCCTACATCATTAAGTCCTGTATTTCATATTGTATTGGGAGCAGCCATTTAGTTGGTCAGTTCCAGTCTGATATTCATGAAATTCGAAGCCGACAATGATTATGGTGTGACGGTACACAACCTAGAAATGTGACTTTTTATCAAAATCGGATAAGAATTGTGACCTGTAGAGAGTCCACAACCATGATATACCACATTTTTACACTATTCGCGTACAAACGGCGACCATTTCGTCCGGCAATTTTGGTACGATTTTCACGAAATTAGAACTCAACCTTCCTCATCAAAATCGAATTAAAATTGTGACCTCCAGAGGGACCACAAGCTAAAGAAAGGGGGATTTTGCGTATAACCAGGGGCCATAATTCAGGAAGTTACAATCCGATATACGCAAATATCGAAAAGAACCAAGATCTTTGGGTTATAACCATGAATTTCAAGTTTCATCCAAATCGAATTAAAATTGTGACCTTTACAGGGTCCACAACCTTGATATACCATTTTTTAACAGTATTCGCGTACAAACGGCGGCCATTTTGTATGGCAATTTTGGTCCGATTTTCCCGAAATTCGAACTCAACCTTCCTTACGGTGTAACGGTAATATAATCAAACGATTTTTTTAAATCGGATAATAATTGTGACCTCCAGAGGGACCACAAGCTAAAAAAAATGCGATTTTGCGTATAATCAGGGGCCATAATTCAGGAAGTTACGATCCGATATGCGCAAATATCGAAAGGAACCAAGATCTTTGGGTTATAACCATGAATTTCAAGTTTCATCAAAATCGAATTAAAATTGTGACCTCCACAGGGTCCACAACCTTGATATACCATTTTTTAACAGTATTCGCGCACAAACGGCGGCCATTTTGTATGGCAATTTTGGTCCGATTTTCCCGAAATTCGAACTCAACTTTCCTTACGGTGTAACGGTGATATAATCAAACGGTTTTTTAAATCGGATAATAATTGTGACCTCCAGAGGGACCACAAGCTAAAAAGGGTGATTTTTCGGACAATCAGGGGCCACAATTCAGGAAATTACATTCCGATAGCCGCAAATATCGAAAGAAACCAAGATCTTTGGGTTACAAACATGCATGTCAAGTTTCATCAAAATCGGTTCAAAATTGTGACCTCTATAGGGTCCACAAGCTAAAAACGTGATTTTTCGTACAATCAGGGGCCATAATCCATGAAGTTTTGATCCGATACATGCCAATATCGAAAGCAGCCGAGATCTTTTGGGGATAAACCTATATTTCAAGTTTCGTCAAAATCGGATAAGAATTGTGACCTGTAGAGAGAGAGTCCACAAACAAATTGTGGACGGACGGACATGGGATTTTCTTAATACAGACATCCTAAACATAATATTATTTTTAAAATAAAAAAAAAATCTTATTAATTGCGCAATAACATTCAAAATCCGTGCCGGTTGTATTCGTGGTGATCAGCATAAGGCAGGGGATGTTATTTATTGCGCATTAAAATTTCAAATCCGCTATCTTCAGTTTTCATTTCCTGTGCAAAATACATGTATATTGTATACGCCCCAGGACCATGCTCACGGAGTTCCAATTTCCAAATACCTCTTACTATATTTTAATTAGTCCAAATGGAGTATGTTTCTTAAAATATTAAGATCTCTTATTAAATATTTGAGTCATTATTGGATTTGCTGAATAACTGCTTCCATATATCAGGAAGCTTAATAGTAAATACGTTGCTCTTTTAAATATTTTGGAACTATATATTTTAGTAAGTCTATTCACGGTTGATATACTACACAGTGTAAGTGTAACTTAATCTTCACATTATATTATGTTTTACGTGGACTAGGACAAGACTTTTTTAAACTTAGTGAAATATAAAGTGACAGGACAGGTAAAGAGAGGTAAGATATCTTCACTTCTAACAAGCCATTCATTGTTACCTCTACATCTGACACCTTTACTTGGCCTGTCTACATCTTGTGTCATGTTACATCCTCTGAACGATGTGATGAGCGTATTATGTATTTTCTACACATCTTACTTTAGAACACAACTTACAATGATCGACTGTTTGGCGTATTAACAGTTTTTATTTTCTTACTTTTAAAACAGCATGGTAATCCTGTATAACTTATATAGGGAAATATTTGAAATGCATAACCTATATCTCAGATAGTATTCACATTGTACTAATAGAACACATCTGAAGCAAAAGTAAAATACGAATCAAGAATTTGGTGATGCAACATGGTTGGATCGTACTTTCCTCTGCATGAGAATACCCTCCCCCCCCCCCTCCCCGTTGTTTTTTTGCGATTGGGGTATTGGGGCGTTACGCCTCTATATGAACGTACTTACAGTTGATGCTATTGATTTGCCACGTGCTACATCACGTGCCAAATTTGACAAATGTATTGGTTTAAGGTTTTAATCGATGTTTTAAACCCTGTGATGTACATGGTCTTTCTTTAAAACATAAATACACATGGAAAACAAAACCGTGTTTGTAGGTTTGATCAGAACGTTCTAAGTTTAACATTGTGCCACGTGTCATTTTCCTAATCAAATAACCAGAATGAATTTTGTTTAACGAAACTTGATTTTATGGTTTTAAATAAAATCAACCTAAGAAGAATACAATTGGGAGGGGGGAGGGAGTTAATATTTTGTGCCAAAATTCGCCACCCTAGATAACCCTTTTGGAGATACATGAACAAACCAAAAATCTCTCAAAATGTCAAGAGGCCCACTAACGCCTAGGGCTCACTGTCATCCTTGTAACGACCCCCCCCCCCCCCGCCCTTTGGAGACTTATTTATTTCCATTTGTAGTACATACCCGAGGCAAGAAATGTGTTACTTTTGTATTAGTGGTTTTCATTTCTTCAGACACATTAAGCATGTAAACCTAACACACCACGGAGTTTTGTGGATTCTGTTAATGTAAAGCAGACAAATCTACCCCACAACAGTAACCAACTAGGGTTTGATTTCTGTGGCGAAACATCTCTTAAATTCGTATCTTTTCATTCTTTAAGTGATTGTTATTTACCTGTGTGTAATGGTAATCTTGGCATGTTGACTAATACCCTAATATATGTAGATCAACAACCCTTGTTAACTCTATATAAACGACAAACACAGTCAACTACTATACCTACAGATAAAGAACATATTGTATACAACTGTTATACTGTATGTATTTTATTTAAACCTCAATTTACCAGTATTCGTGGTGTAGAATAGAATCTGTGCTGTGAATATATATAAGAAGATTAAGAAGATAAGCCTGTAAATATCATTATAATGTTAGTGTATGTAGCAGATATTGGTAGAATACCCAGGTACTTGAAATACATGATATCCATTTGTAATCTGATGGGTATAAAAGGTTGTTAAGTTCGACTTCTGTTGACTTGATGCTTCTACCAACTAACATATTGACTTCACAGTATACTGACTAACAACATCCGGCTTCCTCCAATCCTATCGGTTACGTGAGAAGATCAATTAAAGGGAAAATATTGTATATGACAGGGTGTGTTATACTGAAACTCCTGATTGTTAGTTATTAATGGGGTATTGCCTGGTAATACCTGTGATTTGTTATTGAGATTCCAAGGGTTTTTTGAACTCCCAATAATAGCTCTAAATACATAGTTTGTGTAGATCTGGGACGTTTTTTTGTTGAAAACCAAGACCCTGTCGGCCTTTTAATCGAACGCTGATTTGTGGCTTTTTGAGCTTCACTACCACAATACAACTAAAAATGTAAACCATGTACTGTTGATTGTGGTTTAACTTCCGAATTGCAAGATCAAAATGTGCAACTCAAACGAGATTCAAATTCATTAATTTATTGAAACAGTGCATTTGTATTACGTCTGTTCCGCAGAGCTTTTGGTGAAAGCCTTTTGATACCACTCTAGTAGATGAATGACCGTTTATATGTTAAAGTATGCCTTATACGAGTGACGTCGCATCACGGAGTATCCACCATTGGCTCTATGGTGCGTGCATTGTTTTTAAAAGACATTGTTACATTAACTGATCTGGACAGAAAGATGCCTTTTACTTTACTATTGTATATACCCATTTACACAAAATAGGAAATCTTTTTGATATCGATATACTTCAAACACCTTTATTTATTTTTGTAATATTCCCAAAAAAATATTTTAGAATGAATTTTCAGACGGAAAAAAGTTTACATTCGAGCTCATATAGCTGCACCGATGCCATCCCTAGCATATATTCATAGTTGATCAGTGTGCGTCGTATAGTATGTAATATCATTTGTCTTCTTGAACCGAAGTTGGTTTGATACTGTAACAAGCCAGAGTTTCGGGTATTATTTTAAATTAGTTCGCGTGGATGTACTACAAATCAAAGGTATTTTATTTATTTCAACTCACTAAGTTCTTCCGGGTGCACATCATACTTACTCAAAATTATAAAACTCAATTTACAAGCCGAGACAATCATTCTATTTTGGCTCGTTCTCTTGATAACTGAGTTATCTCGTATCCTTTACAAGTTCACCTTGGTCTATGGCTCTTCTTACCCAACAGTAATTGACATCAACATCAAACAACCACTAGGCTAGTCAAAACAGTCGCTTGATTAAATCTTCTTGACTAAATTCAATTAAACAGCTGTATATCGAACTTTTATAATGTTTAACAAAGGCTGTCCTCCCCCGCATCAATAGATAGGATGGTTTTATAATTTAATTCGAGCTATTTTAGCAGCACCTGGGTGATCGTGACATTAGTGTTACGTTCCGTAGAGATCTGTTGGACCTTGGAATAAAGTTTAATATATCGGCATCTCCCGATTGCTGCAAATTCAAAGTGATTAGTTTCTTCATGGTCTGTCTAATGATTTGTGAGACCTTCAAATAAACTTGTTTCATCATTCATATAATAGTGGGTGGTGGATTATTCCCAATTGGCATGGATTCGATACAGAAAAGGGAAAATCATCCTGTTCGCACTAGAAATGCTAATTTGTCCGTTGGCAATTCAAATAAAGTTAGGGGTGGTTTAGTACCGCTCGACTATAACACAGAGAGAGAGAGAGAGAGAGAAATGGGGTTTAACGTCCACTCGACACAAACTAGGTAGTTTCGGGACTAACATATTTAATTTTATTTCAATAATTCGCTTGCGCGTAAGGGTCTTTAGCAGTGGGAGAAAACCGGAGTGACCGGGGGAAACCCAAGAGCTTGAGAAGGCGCCCCATCTCCATGCTAAATACGCTCACACCAGGGATCAAACCCACAGCAGCAAGTCAAAGGTGACCGGCCAACTAGATAGAGAGGGAGAGAAATCGGGTTTAACGTCCACTCGACACATACTAGGTCATTTCGGGACTAACATACGGTTTTAATTTTATTTCAATAATTCGCTTGCGCGTAGGGGTCTTTAGCAGTGGGAGGAAACCCACGAGGTTGAGAAAGCGCCCCTACCTCCATGCCACATACGCTCACACCTGGGATCGAACCACAGACGCAAGCCAGAGGTCGAAGCGCGGTACTCTAGACCACCAGGCCATCCCAACCACCAGGCCAACTAGAGGTCGAAGCATGGCACTCTAGACCACTAGCTCCCCCCGCCTATAACAGAAACTATTTCTAGAATGCATCTCTTAATGTCAAGGAAGATTCAATAGCAGACAAATTTCGTGGCAAAAATTATCTCCGCCGTATGCCTGTGATTAAATTCAGACAAGGGAAGATCATCCTGTTTCCACTAGACGAATAGCAGCAATGAAGTGCATTTTAAATCAATTAACCAATGCAGATCTCTATATTTCAACCATATAGCTATATTCTCCTGGCCTAAACGTACATATTAGTGCATGTATGTATATAAAGTGATGGAATAAAAGTAAAGACTTCGGCCCTCAGGATTAAATATCAAAAAACAATACTATGCATAGAACAATTAAGAATAGAATGGTATAGTTCAATTCATACTATTGGTTTTTTTTAATTTAAAGTGATATAAAGTGATATGCATTTTTATTGTAATTTCGTCCCTTTTACAGGATTTTTTTTATTTATTAAAGATTGGATATTAGGATCGCTAACAATATCTATATTGATTGAAATGGATCACTTTTGAATTTTAATTTCCAATTCCAATTTTATGGATAATATTGATTTAAAGGTTTACCTCCATTAAATGGCAACAGTAGGACGTTAAACCCCACTTCATTTCATTCATTAAGTGGCAACGAACTCAGATGCCTTACCTCTTTCCAGTATTATTTGTTTAAACCATAACATCAGTTTCAAAATGCCTACAATATCATTTTAATCAGTCTACTGAAAACCAGTTGAATTGGACATGATATGGATGTTTCCTTGTTATTGTTATCCTTCTATTTCGGACAAACTGGATTCTTCCAAACTTCAGTTGTATCAAGAACAACATGTCTTATTCATCATTGTATTTCCCATGGATTTCAGCCAAGTGGAACTGCCCTTTAACTTGAAATCGGTAGTATTGATTTGTATCCGCATTCCAACATCTGAAAAAGACATGAAATCATCAACTAAAATTAATAACTTCACACATCTATTCGGTAAATAATAAAAAAATCAAACATGAAAAGTTTCTTTTATTACACGAATACGCCAAGAACAGGGCGTAGTCGATAGTTACAATCGTTTGAATTGTATATCTAAGCTTTTATCATCAAACCCCTTTTCTTAATATATAATTGCCTTTTAAATACTTGACATTGAGAAATGGTCTATGGTCAATGAAGCATAAAGTAGGGTTCGGACGATAGACGGGATGATATATTTGATGTATTTTTGTGTTAAAACTGGTATTGGTCCATAAAGAATGAATATTTTTGACCTGGTGTACTTTTGTTAAATATCGAAGTGGAATTTTATAACTAATAAAGTTTACTGTAAAACCGTGTTCCTTATTATTAGAAGTGTATCAAACTTAGGATTCCGATCCCATATACAGGTTATAGTCATTTGCCAGGTACTCTCAATTTCAATGAATTCAGCTCCACTCAGAACTCAATTCGTGTGTGTCGTTATGAAACTGCCACGTACACATTCAGTTGTGAAAGACGTTATCCAAGGAACGTTTGAAGCCATAGATGTCTGATGACCTTCCCTTGGAAGTCTAACACTCCTTTAAATACCAACCCATCCTTGCCATGTAATAACAGCCAGAAGTAATAAAAATGAATATAGTATGGCCATTATTCGTTTGTTATCACTTATACACGATTTTTTATCATATAAAATACATTTAATGATGCGACCTTTAATAATAATAAGGTTAACCACAGGTATGTTTTATGCCACAACAGCTATAGGTTCATCTAAAATAAAATTATAGGTGGCCTTTACTTCTTGGTCTAGTTACACCAATCCTTTTAAAAAGGGTATGCCATACCTTTACCCCGTTACTTTGAATTCCACTAGTTCTTCCTGAAAGACCGCTATGCAAATGGACAAACATCCCAGTCAGGATGGAGGCGTGTAATTCGCAACATGTTTTGAAAGATGTTATATAGTAATTGGGCATGGTTGAATTAAACTGGCATGGAAGCTAAAATTAAACAATCAGAAATCGTACATCATACTTCATGCACAGATCTCTTGTCCGAAGTATGGAGTGAGGAATTTAAGTCAACGTTGTTGACATTCCATTTTCATTCATTTATCTTTTGTTGTACCTGTTATCCTTTGGCAACTCTAGATAATTATACTTTGAAAGAAATTAGACAACGATGCCTCTGAATCGTTGGTGGTGACATTTGGTAAAAAAATCGGGTGCAACTCCCGGGGTTATTGTCCGATATCCTTGAAAATTAATACAGGGTTTTTTTTAAATGCACGTTACTGTGTACAGGGGTATATTTTCTTATCATCCAAATACCACGTCCGCTTTCCTAGTCGACCGCAAGCGCCATATGAGAAATGAATACCGGGCATGGAAGATCTCGAAAAAGAATACTAGCCCTAATCCTTAGCTGCTCGATAAATACCTTCCTATTCCGGAGGAAACTAATATCTTTATTATAACTCGACGAATGGGAGACATGTCGCTTGACGGACTTGTATCATTCAGGCAAATATTCTGACACCTAATTAAACGAATGGACGGACTTGTGTGATTATGGTAAATAAGCTGACACTATTTATGAAGGAAGGGGTTCGTCTAGTGACACCTGGCGTTTAAACAATAAAATCAATCATTCAATATTAGTAAATTACTTGTTTAACAATTACACCAACAAATCACACAAATTCTATTTTTATTGTCTAATTAACGACCGGAAAAATTTCCAGAAACGTACAATTTAACAATGGAATGCTTAGAACAGTGTGTGCATTATTTTACACTTGAATTATGTTAGCTTATCACATGGTTGGTTGTCATTTGGAACATACTTTGAAATTTAGAGCTGTATATAAAGTTCACAGCCATAAATTTCCGATTTTGTTTATTAACAACGACAAATTCACACAACTAACCGGAAGTGTTAAAGAATCATTGAAATGGGAGTAACTCCCAGCTCCTTCAACCGGGCTAATGTAGACATGAAAATTACCAAAATAAAGGTACGAGTGCCAGAGTCTGGTGGGAATATTTCCATATTATTTTGAAATTGTGGATGTTATATTCAGGTCCAGGAATGCGCCCCAAATCAACACTGAAATCCCGATTGTCATGCTTTTTAACGGATTGTGGACAATCAATTTAACGTTGAAGGATATTGTAGCTTTCGTTCTTTACGAATTCGTCTGACGACATCTATCAGGGTGCAGTTTTTATTTATTTACACGTATTGTTACATGATTCACATAAATGTATAAAATTAATATCAAAGTAGATCTAATGAAGCTCTACATGTCGATATAAGCCATTTCTCACCAACGGTTCTTTAATAGTGTTGGAACTGGAAAACCCCGACGAGGTTCAGGCTGGCGACCAACTCTATTTCAGAATCAAACTAAAATGACCACGCCTACTTCGATAACAGACCTTATGACAAACAGTGTACGCTTAGATCACACCCATCCCTTACACCACAGCTAATGAGTGATCATGTGGAAGTATATAGTCTTCGTCTTAGCATATAACTTATATTCTGGTATATTGCCGTTGACGTGTATTCTTTTCGATTCATTTAGTGCAAAACAAAAGCATTGTTTTTGTGTGAAAACAAATGATGTAGTCCTCCAGCACAGTGACCTACTTGTAGTTTACTATAAGATGTGTAACCTACATATTTAACGCTCAAAAAGCTTTATTTACAAACAATGACTGATCTAAGAATAATGATAGATGATTACAAATAATTACAAAGTACTGATCACATAATCCATTTTCTCTTTACTTTCTGTTACAAAATACAAATCCTTTTTGTTTTCTCTACAATTATTATAATTATTACTTCCCCTAATTATATCATAATCGTATATCCGTTGTCATGGATATAAGTTATTAATTTGTAAATAAAAGCGTTTGTGTGTTTTTATGCTTGTTTCTACCTGCGGGAGAAAGTGTAAATATCAAAGTAAATTACCTGTGTAATTAGGCCAGCTACGGTCGAGTTGTAATTTTCGGTCATTCACCCTTTAGGCTATTTATTGTAAACTATATCTTCGAAAAAGCGAAAATCACCCAAACTTTATTCACAAAAACAAAAGTGCTCGATAGCACAAAGGTTATTTATGAGCATACAAAACATTTAGCCTGAATGATCTGACATGCAGGGTCGATTTCTAAAATAAATCCAGGTCCAAACTAGAAGTGTTTTCCAGGAATATCAATTTCTAAAGCAGATCGAAACTACATGTATAAGTGATTCGTTGGAATGCACGACGTTCGAGTAACATAGCGTTTCAGGCAGTTAGTCTGCCCTTTCTGGCTACCCCTCTCTTTGGAAAGCTCACATTACAGTTATAGTACTTCCGGTCGTCTGCACTTATCGTGTTGAACAAACAAAATCGGAAATTTATGGTTGTGAACATCATATATATTTTCAAATAACCATTTCGATTCTGAATATGACCAGGGTCGACCAGTCATATACAGTTCGGTGGATGGGTGGCCGATTGGTTAACGTGTGCATTCTGGATTATGTCTGCCATTGAGTCAAGTTGCGTGGTTTCGATTCCCAGCATGTACGTTACAAGAAGTTGGGTCGCCTGTCCAACCTGGCGGATTTCTCGAGGTATTCCTACTAAACAGGGTTTTCCGGGATCAATCTGAGTGTTGGTAAAATGAAATGGGCTTTAACGTCCTACTGCTAATGAAGACGTTCATGCGGCATACAGTGTGCTATCTGGAAAATTTCGTCCGGACACCTTAGATTTTTCCAGTACGTGTTCAAAATACTTTATGGTATTTTAGCTAATGTCGTACCAACTATGGAAGTCTGTAACTGCAATTCATAATTATTACTTTTCGACCCTTCAGAACGCGAAAGTAATGACAAATTGTGAGGCAACAGTACGCAAACGAAGCAAAATCCGACCCTAAAATTATTTTCAGAAATTTGGAAATTCATACAACGCGATATTAGCAGCCTATCGTGTCGCGCTATCGATATTTCCAGTTTTGTCTTGGAGGACGTTGTAGTCCCTACATTTCAGAACACATTTGATTACGCGCCATTCCCATCCCCCCTAACAAAATGGTCTGTGTGATAGTTTAAATAACCAAAAGTAGACAGTAGGACAGCAAACCCATCCAAACTATTTATAGAAACTGAGCTCCCCCCCCCCCCTCCATCCACAGTAAACAATAATGGCCGCCTCCAAAAGCAGTTTTACAGCCGATCATTGACGTTAATCTATTTGACGTCAGATGGAATTCCCTCTAAGACGCGGGAGTTTGAATGGCCGAAAGCGTATGCGTTGTATCATAAGGTATGACATTGAGTCAAATGACGTGGTTTCGGTTCCTCGCTTGTACGTGACAAGGAGCGGGGTCACCTGTCTACTGTCGTGGGTTTTCTCTGGATCCTGCGATTTCCTCCCATTGCTAAAGACACCTACGCTCATGCAAATTATTGGATACAAGACAAACCTCGGCACATGGCCCAAAAATGACCTGTAGCTTGACCTGTAGCATTGTTCATGCCAAATTCGACAATAATCCATGCAAGCATAATTGACAAAATTCTACCTTTGCCGTCATAAAAAGCACTCTTTATTAGCATGAATTTGGTCATAATATTATGTGGGTTATCACCTGAGATAATAAAAAATATCATATCTTGTCAACAAAAATTACAGTGTTTGCGTTACAATTTGCAGTTATAGACTTCTATACCCAACCCATCACAGGGCCATTTATGCAACTTAATCATCGTCGGCTCATAGAGGGGTTTTACATAGGCTAAGCCTGTTCCCCAATCCCATTCAGACATCCTGAATAAAATATTGTTTATAAAAAAAAATAGTCGGCTCGTTATATATACATATTTTCATTGAACGGGTCTCAAGATGGTTGCATATCAAGATTATAGTTGAAAACACCAAAATCTACCAAATATTAAGGAATCCACAAATTTACATTTAAAACATCAGAACTCATTGTCAACATGCTGCTTCATTCATGTTAAGTTTAAATTTTCTTGTGTGGCGCACGCCAACATTCTTTTCACCAATCGAAAATCAATCTACCGACCACAGAGGGCGCTGTCTCGTGCAGGCACGAGGCGCTGACATTCCGCGCATGCTCCGAATGTGTAAACGTAAGAGAATGTGTCATTTATGTTTTGGATTAAGGTCTGTTAAAAGCGGGAAAATATCCCGCCTGTAGCCGATCAACGACGAACAAATATTACGAAGTATTTATCCAAGTCGAGTGTCAGGCGAGCGACACAGATCGAAAACCACTCAGATTGCATTTTAACTGTAGAAGCCCAGTTTTCTACTCGTTGACATTTGGCTACAGAGTAAATAAAGAGTGTACGATCAGTGTCAATGAAGTACGGATGTTTACGGAATGTCAAATCGACAAGGTGGTATGCCATGCGGTCGAACTTGTGGACTTGGTTTATCCCAGATAAGCCTGCTGGAGGGGGGATGTAGGCAGGTGTCTATCTTTCTAGCAAACTGCCATTTTTTCTTCCTGATTAACCTCACACGTTATAAAGTTGCAACCTTGAAATGCCCCTTTCTTCTCCATTTCTCAATGATCTCATTGATGTATTGCACGGGGAATGGTATGATTACTCTTCTCAGAAAACCTAATCACTTTTCAATTTTCTTAGAAAATACACATGGTTAATATATTGTTGTTGTACTTTAGTATTATCAGTAAAATGAAAAGCGTATAATTCGGCGAATCAAACATTGTGCCTTTATGGTATCCCCAAGAACAAAATCGGCCGATTGTAGGTTTTTCTTTAGGCCTGAAATGTTATAAAAACTATTAATAAGACATTAATTAACCTATCCAGAACATAATCAAGGCTAGCCTGCGATATTTGTTGGATTGTAGTTCAATGTGCTGCAAAATTTTCCTTCGTGATTTAACGATTAAATAGATAAACAAGACAACTAGTTGTGTCTTACCGACTTTTGTAATGCTGATCGAGGCTAAGCGGAACTTGCATTTGCTTAGTTCTCGGTTTAACAAATTGCCTTTACATTACCTAATTTTTAACTAATCTCTCATAATGCATCTTTAAGTACTAAAATTTGTTTCTATAGACATGTAGGGCTATGGCAGAAAATATTGCCTAGACCGATCCGGTTCCATCTTTCAAGGGTTTTTTTTCATCTTGCGTGAACTCTCGGGTGTAAATGAATGGACCGCGGTTTTATCGCACATTCGAATGACCATGCAATATTTTCTTGTCAACCCCTGGTGACCTATTCCAAGGGGGAAATGGCTATACGTAGACATCCTTAACCTTCAGATCATCTGTATACGAGAACCGCCTCATTTGTAGAATTATACCATTGTCTACAATAATTCCCATAGTTTTGATCGTTTAGAAAACCGCGAGATTGGGAAAAATAGTGATGGCACAGTAATTACACCAGCAGAATTATATTACTTAAAAGTACTCAATTGGAAAACAAAGAGAAATATTTATGGAATTCCGCGGAAGATTTTTGAATGGCTTCGCTAAGTCCACGCCGGCGGTGCATGATTAAACTGTTACCCATTGCTGTCATTGTTAACATAACATGGAGATTTAAGTGTTTGTCAAGTTGGCAAACGACAACATGTTTCATGTTTTGCTAAGAATGACCATGTTAAGTTTGTATTAAAAAGGTCTTCATTTTCGGGAGGCTTCTAAAATCGTATAAAACTGTTTTTCTGTAAACTTAATTTATTTATTTTAGAATACAGATAATGATACCTAAACGTTCAGAAGGGAGAACCTGAGATCTTGCACTCCTGTTAACGTTTTCACCTTTTTTATTTTCTATAAAACATATTCTAGCATGTTTGAATTTTAACAACAGGGTCAGTTGCTATTTATTGGTGGTATTCATCCCGAACCCAATTACCGGCGATTCTAATATCGAGAAATTCATTCAATTTCGTGCTTACTTTATCTCGAAAGCCATGTACATCTTCTTGATGCTGATTAAAGTAATTCCCCGTAACTGTTGCTTTGGGAATCGGTTACAAACCTTCTCTCGTGGATAGTGTCTAGTTGTTGACCATGAGGCATGGTAGCTCAAAACCATTAAAATAAATGAAAAGTTGTCTTCTATATTTTAATTATAACATCATCTCTTCACTATTGGGGCAATTCTTGGACTATCTTCTTCTCTAGCATAGGTTCCGGTTTAATTGAATGATGGAGATGTTCAACAACTTGTGTATGTTTATAATTTTAAATATACACTTTGATCTGCATTCCTGGAGGTAACAATATAAAATCACGACGGTAACACGCGACAGCATTATTTTCACGATCGCATAAAACGATATGGTTAGTGCAACTCGTACAGTTTTGTGGCAGGCGCAACGAACTGCCAAGGTTGACACTTGCACTCTTCACTGGGTTCATTGAAAAGGGCATGAGTAGCAGAGCCGTTGTCCGAAGGTTTTGATGCCATAGACTAATCGATCGTTTACAGAAGACATGGCCCACTAGACATCGGCAGAAGCCTGGGCGACAACGCCTCGGCAAGATCAGCACATTTATAAGATCTCGCACTTCTGTATTCATGTCACTGCGCGGGGTCCATCTGTTGTTAATCAGTAGTTGGAAATTGGACCAACTCTAATTTAACGCCATTACTGGCTTCATTTCACCCCTCAACGTTATTATGACTTCCGTTCGTTGTTTGTGATTTTTAGTCCCGAAATGACCTAGTTTGTGTCGAGTGGACGTTAAACCCCATTTCAATTATGCCAAAAATTACATTTCATCTGCATTATGTCTCACGATCACTTTCAGTCAAATCAGTGGTATGTTTCATTGCGTCTCGGTATATTAATGAGATATTCAGTGAGAATGGAAATAAATGTGTAGAATTTGTCGTGCTGGATACAAGTCTTTGCTTCCTCCATTGACTCAAGACGCATGTCTTGATTACGCTGCCATATTTGTTTTGGACGTGTCACCATGTTGTATTTGGAAGAGTTTAACGCGCCAGAATCTCAGCCAATAATCTTTTGTTTATGTAAAACTTCCACCCACGCTCCCCTGCACGCCAAACCAAATAAATCATTACAGTTTATCAAATATCCCTCACCTATTTGATACATTTACAAGAATTTATGAAGAAAATACTTGTAGTATTACAGTTCAAGAATGTTGCCTATTATTCTTGAGTATAACAATTCCTTAGTTATAATAAGAATGCCCTACTTCAAACTACTAATGGCATGTAATTTTTTTCTTTACATTGATGTATGCAAATGGTTTATAGCCATGCCATATAGGCAAATACGTAATTCGAGATCGTGCATTGCTCATGGATTTATTTAACACAATCAAAAATGAAAGTCTAAGTAATAATGTATGTTGCATTTAGTGCGAGATAAACTTAATGCAGTTATAATTTGAGCCTGTCATGTTCTTTGATGGGTCTGCTAAGCAACTAGCATTATCGGGAAAAGTAGAATCCAACAAAAATGAAACACTACGTAATTATTTTCTTTACATTAAACTAGCCAGCTAAGTCTCTTAACTCAATATCATCAAAAAAAATCTTGAATTATTTGTCAATTCAAATCAACATTGATGCTACCTTACCTTGAAAAGGTAGGCTTCTGATATTCAATATTTAACACAAAATAAACATTTACCATTGATGCACGAATCGTGTACCATAGTGCGTTTCAGCGTCAATTGTAACCAGCGAAAATGAGCCTAAACATTCCACAACTCATGTCAAATGGCGACTCCATATTGTATCTATTATGGAGAGCATGCCCAAAAGCAATATGTGTACGATGCTGGATTAATGAACGATTGGGACTGTTGTTACCAATCAAATTAAAATACGATTGACCCTGCCCCCCCCCACCACCACACACACCAGCCACTGAATTTCCAGTTCTCTTATTTTATCTCATTATCTACTACGGTGCGTTTGGGTTATACTTTGTCATATCCAAACAACTTCGATTAACCACAAGTCCCGTATTTTCTCTATCATTATTTATTAATGACAATGTTTATCACATGATAGGATAGGTATATAGAGCACGGGACAAATTTAAATATCGTCACGTGATGTAACGGTTGTCGAGTTAACAAAATTTTGTTAAAGTGGGTTTCCATTAACTTCAAATGAATCTGCCCTAAAGTTAAATGTCCAATTAAAAATAACCAAGAACCATTTACTAGAAATACTAACGTTGTAGTTTTGAACCTGGCTTCCGCGTCCTTATGGAATTGGGGATTTACATTTCTATAGCTTGGTAGACGCTGGGGAACAGAAGAAAAACACGTGGTATCTATTGGGTGGCAGTGGTCAAGACCACAAGCTTACAAACGGTTTCATCAGCTTAAATCCTAAAACAGTGGTTTTTATACTCATTTATTTTACAAAAGCATATTTATAAACACTATGTTTGATGCTGTACGTTATGCCACACTTCAAATTCATTTTCTTTTTCGAATAAGGGAAAGAGAAATATAGATAGTAGGAAACGGACCTGAACATGTATACTCATTGGGTATACAATAGTTTACCTACTCGAGATAGTCTACAGCACACCTCTATACAAATTACCATGTCTTATTCATACAACACATAACATATCTGGGTTGAGCAGCTGTGCGACCAGCCAGGGCCCAATGATCAAGAAAGTAGAGCTAGGATAGACTATTGAAGTCCGATTACAAGTTGGATTTGGGATTGCTGCAGTGAAAAAAAAACCACACACAACAGAATGACAACAATGGACGTACGTTTATTTAGCACTGTGTCGATGATGACAACTGGGTATCTATTTGAAGTTTTGATCCAATCGCTAAAGTCAACGTGATTTGAGGAGTTTAATGGTTGAAAACTTGAGAGAAAACAGATTACCGGTTCGACCCGTATGTCTACTTTTATTAGGTTTTCGTCGTAGCCTTTACTCATTTCTAGTTTTAGTGGGTAGATAGGTGAATCGTGATACCTGCTTGTGAAGATTTTACCTGTTCGTACCTGTATAGGTATATCTTTATATAGAGAGAGTTTGTGTTAAATACCTGTAATTAACGTGTGATATATATATATATATATATATAATATACCTGTGTATCAGTGGATTATCTATCAATATATATATATACCTATATCTACCTGTATAAGCTAATAGTGTTGATATTAATAACCCAAGGAGTTTCAACCGTGGATTTATTATTCAGTATAACACCGAATGTTGTCTTCGGATTTATTCATTAATAATATTATTGTTCTATATTTTTCGTTAATTATTAATAATAATAAATTGTGTGTTTGATAACTGTGGAAGTGCACACACGTGTAAAGGATTACTCACAAGTGTGCATTATATACATCTATTTGTCTATTACTGATTTGCTTTACGTTTGTTCGACAGTTTTATTTGAATCATTCAAGATTTAAGGTGGCTATTGTAAAATCATCAGAAACTATCACATTATTAACAATATTTATCCACGTTAACCGTTAAAAAAAGGCTGATTGACAAGCGTCACTTCTGATTGACGTCCAAAACCCCGCCTCCTTTTTTTTATTTCGCTGTCGCAACTAAACCTAGTGAAGCCAGTATTGAAACATGCAGGAAAAATTGTGTTAGATTTCTATAGAGTGATTGTAATGAAAGGAGAAAGAATCTTTTTCTCTTGCTACTGGACCGAAGCATGTGAAGCAAAGATTGCCGCATCGAGTTAACAGAAAACCTAAGCCGACATATAACTGGACGGTTGGAATCTTATTGTGGACGTTTTTGTTTCGCGCGTTTTTCAAGTGTTATAAGTAAAGTTTGGAGTAAGTTGGTTTAAAGGTGTAGAGGTGGATGTCTCCTGCTAACCATGAAGGCGGTGGACCACGTGTTCCGCGTCACCAGTTTAGTTCTAATGTTATTATCCGTGATTATTTATGGAGGACACGGTGCTAAACAAAAGCACGATGCCATGAGTGGAGTAGGAAATGTGACCGAACAAGATTCAGTTCGTTCCAATAGACGCGGCGGCTCTTATTTACCAGGTAAGTGCAAAACCCCATTCAATGCCGGCGGAAGACATCAAAGACATGTTTTACCCCTCAATTAATGTGTTTAAGCCAGTACGGGTGTATGTTTTACTTATATGTAAAACAACAGCGGTATTACATACATAATACCGTTATAAACTATATTTACGTTAAATACAAACATGACTATAGGTCACTATAATATCTGATGCAGGTAATGTATATATATATATATATGTGGCACGTGTTATGAAATACTGTATTTAAAAACTAGCTCGTGCACGTTGTCAGTCAATTTTAAATATCCTATATGTAGACCGTTCCGCGTGTGGACCTCTATACTTTTTAAAGTTTGTGAAACGTTAATTTTATGGATTACAGATCAGATTTCCAAGTAATTCATTACCATGACTGTTACTCCTGTTTCTAGCTAGGTTTGTTTCACTTATGAGAATTAAATTAGTAACTTCAGGTACACTGGGATTAATCTGCAACCTATCTTAAAACTATCAATCGAACCCTTATTCAACACCCTAATGTTTGCCCCATATACTTATCCTTCATATAAATATATCACCCTATATACATATATATATATATATAAACGGTTCCAATTACCTAACTCTAGTCATTCACTAACTTAAATCAAACGTGCACTCTAGCAAAGCGCTGTATGCATGCCTCATTAATTATCAAGAGTAGTTTTTGATTCAATAAACCTAGATAAATAAATCTGGGTTTATAATAAGTGGATTAATTACTAGAGTTTGGTTTAAGATTAAGATTTAGCTCCACGGTTTGGGACGGGGCATAGATTATCCCATGCTTATGCATCGAGTTAAAGGCCAGGTCGTCTCGAATTTAAGATTGAAACCATTGCACCTGTTCTCGACAATTGATGTTTGAACGACTCACGTCATAATTACAATATCGAAATATTCATAAAACCATTGAAAAACATTCAAAATATGGCTACATAGGTTTCTTTAGGCTTTGATTGCTTTAATTCTATAGAACACCGTCAATAGTGATTCGATTAGTGCTCCCCTCTCTTGAATCCAGTTGACCTGAAAAGTACGTTACGCTATCAAGGGATTCGTATCATTCATGGCTTGTTGAGCTTACGAACAATTCAGGGCATTGAAAGGACATCGTGCTAACAACAGATTTACGGCTAGTTTTTTATCAAGTGGCGTAAATTGTGCGTAATAATATTTCAATCTGCGGGTATAAGAGAAGTGACTGGGGTATCAAGTCCTTAACAATTTGCTGTATTAACTGATGTACTTTCGATTGGGACAACATCTTTAAAGGTTTATTACTCCAGTTCTCACCGATCGGCAAAAATATTTTTGTTGTTTATTAGTTCATACTTATATTCAACAATATTATATTCCGCCAAATAAAGGGGCAATCTCGCCTATTTTTAGAACTAATTATTGAATTAGCATTTAAATCTTATGTGTAACTTGGTGGCCGATTTGTGTCAATCCATTACGGAGATGTACACGTCGTTGTGGTTTTGAAGAGGTTCAGTGAACGCTATGGTAAAATGGGTCAATCATAACAACTGCATTGTTAATTATACATAAGTTTATTCTCAATATGGTATAGACATTTATTTTGTAGGAGTGATATTCCGTCCACAACTAAAACATATTGTTGACTAAGAAAAATATTTTGTATCATCAAAGATCTGTTTCGGTATTCACCCAATTATGATTGATTGTAATAATGGCAGAATGTAGAGTATGGTTTCTTAGACATGTGTATTGATGGACTTTGAGTTTTATGTGGTACTATATTATCGCCACTGGTGGATACCACCGTCAGCGCGAGGGGGTGGGGTATGACAATCACTTGCTAACTAAGAGAGTTTCCGTGTTCGATCCCGGTGTTGGCCTAGGTTTTGTGGAAGTTCTCCTTATTTTGTTAGGGACGTAGGACAAGGTAAGGCGCCAAGGTAGTTTGACAGAAACGAAATATCAGATCATACTATTAGCAACACGTTGAAGATCCGTTATAATCATGCCACACTGCATCAGTGCTTTAGACGAAACTAATCCACCCCCTGACCAGATCAAAACCCGCTGAGTTATGGTATGCCATTCATGTACGTAAATTAACATGTTTGTAAATAAGTGTTTAGAACTAGAAGACGACCCTTCGGATATACGATCTAAATGTGATACATGTATATTTATTGTTGTATTTTGTCATTCACAATAAACAATTACGTGTGTAACACATTTGGATACATTAGTTTTTAAGAAAAAATTGCGATCTCAATGACATTTGAATAAGATTATTGGCTTTGAAAACTGTTCCTGATCAATTGTGAAAATGTTATCTATCTTCGATTTGCTAAACATGACATTAAGAACATGAAAATGGCGTATTGCAAGAAAACATTCAACAATTTGTCTTTTTTATTTAAAGAAAAGTTGTCAAACTCGTTCGATTAGGGAAGGGTCTTGTAGGAATTGTATCCCTTTTTTATTAACTCTGATTTTTTTTCTTATTCTCCGTAGTACTTGTCTAGTTTTCAAATGCAGTACCAACTTAAATATTCGGGATTCTTCGGGTCATGTGTTAGCAAGCTGAAATGATATGTCATTTAAATGTTACTGTCTCTTTTTATTGGTTGGTAGCTCAATTCAAGCAGGAAAAATTCAGTATTTGTTCAAGAAACCTCCCGGGAACTAAATGGACACTTTTGGGACAGGACAAAACTGCTTCTAATTTAACTAGACGATTCAACCCCGATGAAGGTGTTTATTAGGTGAATTTCTTGATGGAATTCAAAGATGATAATTTTCTGCTGAGACGAAGCAGAGATTAGTTGATGTTTTGGGACACGATAACTTTAGTTCTGTTTAAGTGAGAGTGGTGACACTTGGTGTATTGTATAGTTGCATGATCTTAATATCTTGACTAAGTTCGATAATGAGCATTGTCTGCTCAGAGTAAGAAGGGCGATAAGCTATTCGATTGTTGTGGAAGCTCGATAACTGTGGTTCTAACTGAATGAGAGTGGTGATGATATTGTGAATTGATTCGACAGCGAGCATGTAGAGACTTCAATCTCATTAGTTGTGACTTTGGAACACAATAACTCTCCTTCTAATTGAGGAAGAATTCCAAACTTGGTGAAGATGTTTATTATCGGGGGGCCTTGACAACTTTGGTTGTAATTGATTGAAAGTCAGAGATGAAAGTCAGAGAATAGATTCATTATATCAAGTTGACTAAGTTCGATGATGAGAATTTTCTGCCAAGACTTAGCGATAAGCTATTTGATGGGTCAAAATTCTGGAACACAATAACTCTGCTTGTAATCGAGATAGAATGTTTAAATTTGGCAATTGTCTTAAATTAGTTCCATGATTGACATTGCAGAGCGAAGAAATCTTATTGGTCAATGTTTTTGGGCAAGATAACTTCGATTCTAACTGATAAAAGGTGATGAAACATGGTGTATAGTTTCAAAACCTTGGCTGAGTTCGATCGTGAACATTTTCTGCTTACACTAAGAAAAGATAATCAGTTTGATTGCTCGACATCTTTCAAAAACATAAATGTGCTATTAATTTATATGGCATCTATTTATTTTGGGGTTACGGCGGGGGATATTTGCCTCACTGTTGGTTTGTTTTATTACTGCACCGTCTCCACTGACCCTGTAGGACCCTAAAGTTGTAAAACCCCGTTTGATTTTCAATATCACTGTGCCTTTATCAAAAAGTCTCTGATATTATTCGATGTTTTCCCTCATTCCTGTTCTGGCAGCTGCTCTTTCTTCAGATCGCTGGTATGACTAGTAAGTGAAGGTAATTTACTACAACGAGGAATAATAAAATAAAACCAAGTACGAACAATCCAAACCATTAGACAGAATTCGAAGTCCTAAAAAAAAACGTTATAGGCAAAAAAAGTACACACTAAAACATGAAGACCCTTAATATGTATAGTGTGTGTTGTCCACTGGGTTTGTATGGTCCTCCTGTACTATTACTTCTCACTACAACGTAATAACGAGCACTAGTATGTGTTGTTAATTACTGAGCAATTACGTTGAGGTATGTGGTGTAATTCACATTGCAACATTTATAATATAAAGTGTCTTCTTAAATAAGACGCAAATTACTACACAGCAGCCCAGTCTGTGTAGGACGTTAAACCCTATTTTATTCCACTACAGGGATGAGAGGGCGAATGGTTAGCGCGTGCTCGTTATATCATTTGGTCTGTCATTTAGTTAACTTGTGTGACTTCGATTCCTCCGGGTCCCCCAGTTTTCTTCTGCTGCAAAAGACCCCAACTCGCCAGCGACGAATTATTGAAAAAATTGAATCATATGTTAGTCCCCAAAAGACCTAGTTTGTGTCGAGGGAAGTAGTATATCGTATGCCGTACTAAGTGACTATCTTAAACAAATAACTATTGAAGGATGCAAATGACTATTGCAAAAGTTATTTTTACTTTGAGAATGTGATTCATTTCTTCATCTCAGGTACAGTAGCAGTTCAGATATATTGATTCAACCGTTCGAGTAAGTAATTGCATCACCATCAAAAGGATGACACACCGTTACTCACAGAACACATTTATTAGTAGTAATGAGCTAGGATGTGTGTTCTTTTTTTACTTGTTGAAGAAGTAAAAGATAACTTATGCAGCATATTTAATTATATATAAAGGCAAATAAGTCAAATAAATGACAAATGGTTACTCATAAATGTATCAGCAATAGTTATACGTTCTTTGTTTCTCATATATTTAATTGACAGATTCAAACTTAGATATACCTGCTTATTTTAAAGTTTGTCTGGTGACATAGAGGTATAAACAAAATTAATTAAATATAACTCGTTTAAATTTAGATTAGGGCAAGGAATTTCGCAAAAGCATTTTCGGGGTGCACTTTGCGGACCACCTTAAATTTAAAAATAAAATTTTACCTTTAAAACCAAAGTTACTGACTCAAATATAATTTTCAGATTCATTTCGTAATTCTTTGGTATTGTGAAAAGGAACGCAATCAAATCTATTGAACTGTGTTGTCTTAAACCAGTACATGTATAATAATAGCGTTTTGTCGTGTACCAAGATGCAAATTATACAAGTAAATCGTAAGTTACTAGTCAAGAAACGTATTTTAAGTAACTAATCAAAAATTGTAGTTACTAATCAATTATCGTAAATTACTAATCTATTATCGTAACGTAATCTACTACAGTACACCGCGGAATGGTAAAACATTACATTACCAATTACGTTTGGCTTTGTGGTATAATGTACATATTACTGCACAATTTGATGTGGTATAATGCACATTTCTGCATTTAAAACATAAAGCAATGTATCATCCTGAACAAGACACAAATTACTATACAACAGATCTCAGGGGTAGATTACTAGTAGTTATCCATGAACACGTAATTTACTAGTACATGTACCGCGGAAAATTTAAAACATTTTATGACCGCTTTTGCTTGATAAGTAATTTTATAGTCATATGTACTATTTTCCTCCAATAGTAACGTGGATGTAACAGGATATATGGAGACATACATTACTACACTAGCAACGTTTTGTCGTTAAAAGACGTAGATTATAATAATAATCTCATGCACGACGACGTTTTTCCGCTCTGCCTTTGAAAGGTAATAGTATAACTAAGACACAATTTTCAACATTAGCTACATAATGTCGTTGATTACTGGTACCATTATTTTTCTCTGCCTTCATGTATGAGTGGAATTACAAAATTCTAAAATCATGCAAACACTTCAACCTATTTTGGTGTACTAATGCACTAGACAAATAATTCCTCTTAAAAATTATCTTCTTCTAAACGGCAAGTATCAATAGTATAATCATTTAGGGAGGTCTAATAAATTATTGTCGTAACTTCCGTATTTGAATACAAATCAGACATATATACACACAGGTGCCAATTTAATTATCTTCCAGCCGGGGGAAAAGTTTAAGATCTAGAAGCGCCGGACTTTTGGCGTCTACTACTACATTCTTCTACTGTAGTACCGCATAAGATAAATAATCATTCACTCACAGTATAATGCCGTGTATGAAGATACAATTTACTAAATAAAGAGCTGTATTACTAAGAACCAAATTACTGAGATAAAGGTAATTAACACCCAAACTTTGCCATGGAAACACTAGTTACACCAGAATGTTGCACTGGTGAATTCCATGGACTATTGCACTAATTTGTCTTTATTGTATTTTCGGACTTTCAGTCTGACTGTCCCTTTGGATTGACAGTACTACACAATGTATGTGTACGAAGACATGGTTGTATGATTTACTACAAGGGAGTGGTATTACGAAATACATGCAAATACCAGTGTAATTTAGTTGGACTAAGGAACTGCTTCCATAGATATGGCACCAGCAACGTTAGGTCGTTAAGGACTACAATATTAATTGCTTATAACCATCAACTGTAAAATGGTGTAAGATTAACTATATAGGGCATTTCAATGCAATGACATTAGAGGTGCATCCAGATTTCACATGTTGTAAATATAATCGTAAGCTGTACTACCGATCGTAACAAAATGCTTAATTCACTAAGGACACAGGGTTAAATATAACAATATTGGGTCATGAGTCATGATAGATAACACAAATGTTATATAAACATGAGAATAATTACAGTGAGTATGTATTTATGTTAATGAATCGTTTCATTCTTAATTTATTTTAATGACACACTCATCTTAATTCAACTTTCATCTCGCCAACGGTTCAAAGTCTTGGAACCGACAACCAGGGTTTATTTGTCAAGATAAAAGTGTACATTAATAATTACAACTGACAGGTCTTTCACTTAATTGATAATAAAAAAAAAGTACAGTGTAATTGACAGGACTTTCGCTTAACGTTACATTATGGGAGATAAGATAAAGAGATGGCAGTTCTCACTATAATAGTTAAAAACTAGATAGTGTAAAGGTAATTTGCTGAAAATATCAGTCAAATTGATCCACTATTAGCCGAGAAAAAAGCGTTTGAAATATTCACATAGCCTCGGTCATCATTACTCAAATCATTAATATAAACAGTATAGTCTCGATTATCCAATTGATTGATTTAATTATCAACGGCCATTAAGCGGCATATTTGAATCTAATCCAGCTTACATCGAAGGCTAGCGTTGACATCGAGAGTTTATTATGGTCTGTATAAGTTAATTAATGTCTAATTGATTATTTAGATAACATTTCAAGCCTAAAGAAAGACCTGTAATAAGCAGATTTTGCTCTTGCATAATGCTATTTTAAATTGTAGCAATGTCTATTACTCCAATATGTAGCATAATTTTGAAGCATAATTGGTGAAACACTTGACAGCAGCATACTAATCAGTTAGAATTTTAGCTACTAGTCGGAGCCACGTTAGGCCAGGGAGTGTGTCGCTAGGACATTGACCAGAGCATAGTGCTCTGAAGAATGAATACTATGACCATACCTCACAATTGCTCATCGGCATTCCAGCAGAATTGAACATGTGGATAGCACGTTTTGATCGATGCTTCCTAAAAAGACAATGCAAGAAATATATTCTTCCATTTCGCCAAATGGTCAATTCAGATTCTCAAACATTATTTAAATGGTTTTTTAACAATTGGGGGCTGCGGTGGTCCAGTGACCAGGACGCTAGAACTCTAGCCAGAGCGCCCGGTTCCAGCCCCGGTGTTCATATGAACTACATATATATATTTCCCTACCTCCAGACACTAACACAAAATGCGAACCGCTAAATAACTGCAAGCTCCTCAATTCTGTTCTGGAAGGCCTGTCAGCTAAGTCTTATACGTAAGGTTAGAAGAGCTGCTTTATGGCAGTGGGTGATGACTTTAACCTGGAAAGTTCTAATCCCCATCTTCAAGGTAGAACAGGGTGTACTAGCGTGAAAGAAGCGAACGTATTAATAAAAAAAGCCCCATTCATTTCTTTGGCCTATAGTTAGTTATGCATATACACTATAGGCCCATAGCATGCTACCTATGCCTAGCTATCTATATATTAACTAAGTTAATCAGACCGGGAATACAGAGATAAGACCCATATATACATAGATATACGTTTACATTAAATACTTGTGTATTATAGTATATGTATATAGAATATAAACACCTCTTATTACTTCTATAGATATATAAAACCGTGTATTCAACTCTAGCTCAACGTATTGTGTTAGCCTATGTCAACGGTTTTTGTGTTTGTTAGCTTTATGTAGACTTAATAATAGGCCATTGAATAGTTGTGGTATACTCTACAATATATTTACGTTTAAAAAACTTCACTGACTAGTATTTATATGATTATGTAATAGAAGAGATTAAATATATATCATACTTTTAAATTGTGGTTAAATACTTAAACGGTGTTCTTAAAATGGTGTCTTATTATGTATGGTGCCATAGAATCCACATTGCCCCAATTTTCAAAAGTTAATTTAATTATTGGTTTGGGTTATCTTGATATAAGGATACTTTGCGTATGAACACAATTCTTTGAAATTTAAAACGCACAATCGAAAATGAAAAGAATAGATTTTAACACGTGGACAACAAAATACTTCGAACAATTAAAATATATGCTTTTCAAGCACCAGGCGTTCATATTCGGGCATGCGTAATTATAAAACAGCAGCAATCTTTATGTACATGTGGCTGTGGTATTGGTTTGTGTATGACCGGTCCAATTTGCTGTGCCTTTATTGCACCGAATCAGCTGACAAACACAATTATGACATAAGTATGTATCCATTTACAAGTGTCAAGTTAAGTTTATATCTGCTGTTAATCTTTTAAGGAATACGTTAGTATTTAATTAGTGTCCCATCCCTTATCTGGGGAGGATTTTTAGAGCAAGCATGTTAATAATACCATTCAAAACATTAGTGATAGAGAGAGAAATTGGGTTTAACGTCTACTCGACACACAAACGATTAGTAGAAATAGGTATACATATTAGTAGAAATTGATATACACAACCGATTACAAACGATTAGAAGAAATACGAACGATAAGTAGAAAACGTATACACTACCGATTACAAACGGTTAGACGAAATGGATACACGCGAACGATTAGCTGAGATGCCCATACACTACCGATTAGTAGAAATAGATCTAAAACGAACGATTAATACAATACATCTACACAAACGATTAGTAGAAATACGTATACACCAACGTATTTAACTTAGTGATCTTTGCTTTATTTAAAATTGGTTTATAAAGTCAATCCTCTAAGATAAACCTAATTACGGAACCCATCATTCTTTTTTACTGTGTAACCGAAATATCGCCTTTTCTAAATCGTAAGATAACCACCGAGTCTTGACTGGCTGGGATTGTTGTTTACGAAGCCATTTAACCCGACCTATACATTTACACTAGTAAAATCTAATTCATAATTTTTCCATATCAAAGGAAAATTCATATATCACGTCACTCATACAGCTATTTTATTTCGTTTCGCCTTTGGTAGTTGATGTTTTGTACCCGGCTTATGGTTGACAGCATTTTGCTCACATGTAAATGCCATTCATTGATATAAACAGAGAACGAAAAACCAGTTTTAGCTACCAGTAAACTGGGACAAAATATACTAAAAGCACTGATAATATCTTTCCTACTCATAACTTCGTTAACAGGTTGGACACGTTCACTACTAGATCCTTTACGAGAACAAAGAGATAGAGGGTGAGCTTAGGCAATATATGCATACCCTTCCTTTTGCATGATTCTATTCCAATATAGTAAAACGGACTGTAATTGGTTAAACGTCCCGTTTTTTTTTTCTTCATCGGGATTAAAGGGCCAATCCCGATGATATTTTGGAAAATAAAACTGCTTAATTTTGTGTTAAAATCCCTTGAAATCTTCTAGGTTTCGGGTCGAGCAACTATGTGACACGTTTTCAAAGATATTAAACCCGTCTGTCTTCATCTGGAAATGGCGAACGATGTCCCAAGCTGTATATGCATTATTTGGTGTCTGGATAAAACCAGATGTCTATTTTATAAAAATAATGTGTTGGTGAGATTTACCTTTCGTTATCAAGTGCAGCACATGGGACATTCACTGTGTAGACCTCGAAAGGAAAGAGAATCGATTAACAGGTCACCCAACGAAAAAACTGACCAGAAATCTTAAAATGGTAACGTGTCCGGATAAGCAGTTTTGACATTCACGTCCATGCGATTTAATATTTTGAACTGAAATTTTTAGACAGGTAATTGACCATTCCTCTATAATTTGGCGTACTCAGACTTTTATTTTTGATGCCCTGTTCAATTCGGGATAATCCCTTTAATGAGGTTGGGCACACCTCATGCAGTGGCATACTCCTATTTCGAATTTCAACCGCCAAGGGTTCTTTTACGTGCACGCCAAATATAAGAAGGCAGGTGATGAATCCTTGACAGTTGGAATTCGATATACCAGTTGGCCATAGTGCCGCTGCCCGAGCACAGTTTCCCTCGTGGCACATGCTCATCTTCTTTAGTCCAAATTGTTACAATGGCATTTAGTAATTACACTGGAAAATAAAGGTCACAATTCTGTGGAATACAATTACTGTTTTTACTGAGCTACGTTTGGACTAGGCTTCTTATTGATTGATTATGACTAGAGAAGCCTAGTCTAAACACCACTCAGTAATAAGCAGTAACTGTATTCCATAGAATTGTGAAATAATAAGCAGTAACTGTATTCCATAGAATTGTGATATGTAAATTATTTAGCCCAGTCGAAGCAGAAAATTTAGGTCGTTAAACCTCGTTGCAACAAATATATTGTATACAAGTAGGTTAATTAAAGCGATTGAGATTAAATCAAGATTATGATTAGGAAAGAAACTGGAAACCTTAGTCTCGGAATGACCTTAATTCGGTATTTATCCTTGACGACGTCATGAAGAAATGAACAATAATGTGAATACCACATGAATAACGATGTGCAGGGCTATTTCGTATCGGTTATAATAGACCCGGGCACTTCGATCTGTCAATTTAATCTATAAAGTAAATAACTTTAACTTGGTGACATATATTTTAAAGCCGGACTTATTGCACCCTTCATTTATAAACTTGATATCGATATAGATTTATTTTATATATAGCGTGATCTGTTTGTCGTCTTAAACAGGTCAAACTCTGGTAGATTGTCATTTGTTTCGAACTGACTGGGGTATTTATATGTTGAACAAAATTTGACAATCTTGCGTTTTCTGGCAGACTCTATACAAAAAGTCTATTGGAAGTGTTAACTCGGTAAACTTGGAATCTGGTGTACTAAGCACAGCCTGTAGAGGCGATACGGTCGCTTTAATTTCGTGTGACTGATTGATCGAAACTTACTTACAACTTGCTGTTGGTGGGCGCCTAGACAAACCACAAGCACCCCTCGACCATTAAACTAACTCACTTAAAGGTTAAACCGATAACCTTTTAAAAGCGAAAAAGAAATGAAAAAAGTTTTCTTTTACCTTGATACACATTGTGACCTGGATTTGAAAATTTTACAAGGGGAATAAATACAAATTATGGGTCTTGGGTGCATTGGTGTTATATATTGTTTTGCACACATGTAGCTCTGATTTTCTGTCTTTGTCAGCCATCTTGACAACGACTTCTTTATATAACATTGCTAACGTTCGCTATATGATTATGGATTTATGACACACGGAATTTGTTTTTTTATATCCATATTGAAGTGTCTTTGCTTTCAGCGCTTAAATCTGTTCAAAGAGGACGGTACCAACGCATCGCAGTTTAATGGTTTGTGGGTTATTAAGGTATAGAGACGCGTTGGTCCCGTGAGTCATAACAGTTGGCTCCCCTGCATGGAGTAAGAAATGCTAGGCGGATTACGACACATTTATAAACATTTGGTCTGCTTTTTGAGTTAAAAGCTCAGCTACGCATTGTTGAATACGCGAAAGGAACAAAAAGACAAAAAGTAGTAAATTTGACAATAATTGGAAATGAAATGAAATGGGGTTTAACGTCCTACTCTTCTGCATCAAACCTGGGCTAATGGAAGACGGCCATACGCCATACAGTGTGCTATGAGATAAATTTTGCCCGGGCAGCGGCGCTACAGCCTACTCTTATATCGAATTCCAACTGCCAAGGGATCTTTTACGCGCACTCCAATGTGTACACGGGACCGCGGTTTTTCGTCCCATCCGAACGACTAGGCAACTGTCCTTGTCAGGCCCTCCTTCTACATAACTGATAAGGGGAAATCACGCCGGAAAATCGAGATGAACTTTCTCGGCCAATGCAGGGATCGAACACCCGACCTCCAGGCTCGCGAACCAGCGCCTTATCCACTTAGCCACCGTGACCCCCATAATTGGAAATAGTTATCTTTTACGATGTGGACATGGACGTTACATAATGATCAACCATGACGGGAGATATCGGGTTCTAGAAATGCAGGGATCGGCCAATGCAGGGATCGAACACCCGACCTCCAGGCTCGCGAACCAGCGCCTTATCCACTTAGCCACCGTGACCCCATAATTGGAAATAGTTATCTTTTACGATGTGGACATGGACGTTACATAATGATCAACCATGACGGGAGATATCGGGTTCTAGAAAGAGTTTTTGGTAGTCAACGCGTGTCACTGATCAAAAGTTAGCGAGATGCATGGTTTCCACCGGGACCAAACCAGTTTATTTGGTTTAAAAAATATATAAAAAGATAAATTTACATCGCTGAAATCTTTGCTAGCCAGTTTCGTATCATGTTTCTTAAGGGTCAAGCGAACACTGCCTTGTACATGACCCTACTTTAAATAGTAAGATTATAAGTATGTATCGGTATAGATGTAAGTACATATGTAACGGTAACAAACATAACATGTTTCAGTTATTAACAGTGGGAAACTTATGAATGAGGCGGAAAAATATCATAAAAACCCGATCGCTAAAAAAAGTGGAAAATTTTGAAAAGGGTCGTTATAACCACCTCTATTAACCGTTAAAGATACATTTTCATAATATCTAGTCATATATCAAAACATCTGTTTAGAGTGAATGAGGTCGAATTTATAAGGATTGGTTTGTAGACGACATCTTTCAGTAGAAAGGTTTCGTGTATGTCCCCGTATAGTGTATTCAAATTGTGGGTTATAAAAAATGGTATTTAAATATTTGAATGATTTCGTCATACGTTTATCAGAGGATGATATTGAAAATGTACGTGATGTAGTATTTAAATATGCCACGTTTTAGAAGTGGAAGAGTATATCTCGTTTACGTTGCTAATACAAATGTTCTATTAGACTTGAAGCTGATGAAATTAATAGATATGGAAAATGAAAGGAAGTTTAAAGTCCTTCTTTTTCGAAGACGGACATAAGAGTACTATGCGAGACATTTTTTTCCGGAAAGCAGCTTTTCCAGTTAAGATGCACGTTAACATGTACTCTGTAACTCAATTTTCTTACCAGGCACTACTTTCCCAATCAGAGGAAACCAGACGGGATAACGCAGGGATCGATCACTGAACCTCCATTGAGTCACTGCCTGTCTCTTTTCTGTTTATGCTAGGTTCCAACTGTCATGCGATTCTTTACGACAGGGTTGTCTCTATTGGGTCGACGGACTGGTACGCACGGACATGTTCGGATACGTTTCGATGCGACCAACACTATTGTTTCGACTGACCTCAATATAAGATAAGACCTGACAGGATCATAACAATTATTAAAACAACGATTTCAACCGTAACGCGAATCGTGATTGTATGGACCTGGTATTAACGTCTGCATTTTGAACTTTTTGTTGCACATACTTTATATTTTACTTTTTATCTCACGTGTCATCTTTGTACAGAAATAAAAATGTGTCATCTACAACATCTTTCTATTGGACTGATGATGAACAGTTTCTGTTAATGTACATCGTATCAGTCGACTATTATATTTTCTGGGGTCAAAGCGAAAATGTTGGTGTATAAAAGGGCATCATTATTTGCCCGGAAATGGATCTGTACACTTTCAGAACGCTCGCCATTACCGTCGTGAATCAGTTGACATTATCTTAATTCGTCATCTCGTATTCCGAACGAAAGGATGGCAATGGTGGCAAAAGACGAGGACACGTGTCAGGGGGGTGTTCGTAGGTTGCCAAGAAATCAGATGTGGTGGACCTGCTAAATATACATAACACTAGGGCCCTGGCATTTCTCTCGCACCCAGCATTGAAGGGTTAAAGTCCACGTTTGGTTCCATAAAGTGGTATAACTGTTAACAAACTGTACAGATTCTGCTTCCGTGTAGCAAGATTTTATACCTACTTTAAACCATACATCGAATATTTTGAGACTTTCTCTGTCTTCTGTATGTTAACGTTGTTAATATTTAACTCTTAAGTCACTTATATGTACCTGCTATCACGATTCGTGCTTCGATTGAAATCGTGGAGTAAACGGGGTGATCGTTTCGGGTGATAAATTGAGGTCCGTCCTAGCAACTGTGTTGATCGTGGACTCAACAGGGACAATTCTATCGTAACGCATCGCACCATACGATTACATCATGTGTACCTACTTCAAGAATACACATGATGGCAAATGGCCGCCATTTAAAATACTACGCCCGCCTCTTAGAGACGATAACTTAACTCGCTATAAATTGTAAAAAAATTTACTTCGGCTAGAATTAAAAAACACCTAAGATTAACATTTGCTAAAAATTTCTAAAAAACAACCTAAATTTATGGAAATGGGGCCAAATCAAATCAGGCAAATTACATCAAATAGTCCATGTTAAAAGTATAGCAAAAATTTTAAACTAACGCGAGCACGCGCGTTTCTAGACAACGCCATAGCGGGTCATAGCAACCAGTGAGTATACATTGGAAATCCCCAATGACGTAGATATTATAAATTGGAAAGCCGAGTCTGTCTTAAAATAAGTAGTACCGTCAGTAAACAAGATGGAAGCCATCTGCTATCGTGTTTGATCATGGAGTAGGCAAGCACAGGTGTGTCGTATGGCATCGCACGACAATGGGAACCTAGCATAGGGATGGAAACACCCAAACTAAGTTTGGGTCCAGAAGGTACCATAACGATATAGGGTGGAAGTAGCATGTATTTACAATGGGTTTGTCGCGATAAAATAAACCAATACTTACAATATCAGTCTCTATTCATATACAAAACCAGAACAGATATAACGCATATGCGTAATTAACAACGAGTTGAAAAAAGCAAAAACACAATACCGAAATACCCAACCTAAGTAAGCGCACAGTATGAGACACCCACAAAACGATGGATTGTGTAGGTAACGTGTTTTTACTATGGGTTTGTCGCGATTGGAGATACCAAATCTGTCACTATTAGCTTCTAATCATGTAAATCATAATACCCGTGTGCAATTAACATCGAGTTGCAAAAAGTGAAAGTAGAAGAACGGTGCTGATAGTGGGTGTTAGTAACATATTGATACAACTAAAGGACCCTTTGATTTTTTGGAGCTTGAAACATAAAGGTGTATTTATAGTGTCCGACATCGTTGTGTTCACAAAGGTATCTGAACAATTTGAGTTTCAAGGTGTAACGTTAAGAAAATACTCCAACAAAATATTATAACAATAACAGATTGACCCCGAACATAACCTTACTAAATTCGAGAACCTCCTTAAATTTTGTACATGTTACAAGAATTATAACACGTCAACACGAAACCATTAAATCGCTGATTAAACGTGCATTTTGTTATGAAAACTTCAAACGATGTAATTTACAGGCGTTTGTTAGTGGGTTCTTTGTGAATCGAAGCGGTCAGGGATACCGAGAACTTTGCAGAACGGTCATGATGTGATTTGTGTAAATAAAAATACGTACTATCCAAAAACAATCAAGTTCATCGTGAACTCAATACTGGGCTTAATGGTCAAGTTGTGTTTTGACATTACCACTGAGCTTTTAGACCCGAAATCCAAAGATAAAAACATGTTCTATAGTTTTGCATTTAGATACCTTCAATTTGGACCCAGTTTACCCATTGAATATGCCTTGGCCATTCGTTTTACGACTACTGAGGCTCTTCACATTTGCCAGAAATGAAAACTCCAACAAAAAAGATACTGCTCCCTTTTTTCCATCTGTTGCTATGGCTAACCGTGGCGATCTGGTTTCCATGTTTTGTATTCAGAATGGCCTGCAGATTCATTTGGGTTTGAACTTTAGTGGATATCGGTGGAACACTTGATGCATAAACTACTGTTTCCGAATAACTTTTTGTTTTATTTTGATGTTAAAAGGTGAGGTTGCTTGACAAACTTAAAGCTAAGTCGAAGACGTAAGGTATGGGTTTGTCGTTTGAAACGAGAATGGATAAAGGGAATGGTGTTTTATTTTTAGTATTTTGATATTTAGTTGGCTATGTGTATCATCTGTTTCCAATTTTATTTGAGGTACTTCAGAAACTGAAATGAGCGACTCCATACTTTATCGGAATGGATAATGGGTGTTTTTTTATAGACCAAAAAGAGACAACCTCCTTTTAGGATGCGTATTCGTCCAACTGAACCGCCAACATGTTTGACTTTTTCTTTTAATTGTCATCCAATTATGTTAATGACATATTTACTGTTCCTCAAAGCGTTGTGTGTCATTTTGGGTCCTGGTGTCTATATCTGGGTATTAGGTACAGTATTAATTGACAATGGTCAAATACCAATCCATGCATACCAGGCGTTACTCAAATATTTGATAACAAAAATGCTCAGTTGGGTTTGTTTTGGAATCCTTATAGGGAATTTTATATTTCAAATCAGAAGAATGAATGAGTAATATTTGTAGGTTATTAAAGGAAAGAACGTTGCTATTTTAGGATTCAAATCTTTCATATGTAATCATTATTTATCAGTTACAACTTTATGAATGAAAAAAAGAAAGAAGTGAATTTCATTATGCACAATGACTTACCCTACAAATATTCGATTCATATGAATTAGTGAAATTTTCCATAAGTAAGACATTTCTTTCATAAGGGAAACAAGCCGGCCTCTTTTTGTGTCAGCTTTGTATTAACCGCATACTAGGGTTTACAATAAAATCAGCGTTTATAGTAAAATACTTATCGATATCCCGTAACCTTTACCTGTTTTGACCCTCAAGTCACCAAACAACATTTAAAACCATCTCATTCATCGACTAGAAGCTTATCAAAATGCGCGTGCACGATCGTCTGCCTATGAATAAAGATGGAGTCGGTAATTGTAAAAAGTTGTAAACATCACATAAAGAACAGGAAGGCTGCGATACGACGCCATTTACAAAAAAAACTGACGAGAAGTTACTAGAAGTCACGTGTGGCGATTGTAAATGGAGAACCTGCAGTTTGATAGCCACGCCCCCTATAGGCCATTGATGCATGGCTAACACAGGTTTTTGTGCATGATTACGGTTGATTTCTCTTGTAAATGGGTGTATAGAGAGGCGACTATAATATAGATAAATACCTTATGATTACATAGAGAAGATCATTGTGAGAGTCTTTATATATACTAGCTGTAGTTAAATGTTTGTTCCTATACAAGCGGCTTGAATTAAATCCTATTAAAATGTCTACTGTTAGGGGTTTTCTATAAGTCTTTGTATAAAATGAATGAGTTACGGTTTACCTCCTAACAATAAACTTGGTATTGTTACAAAAAAAAGATAAGGCAAGCTTCAGAGTCAGTAAAAGTTACTAGCAAAAACAATTGTTTACTCTGGATTCAGAAAGGGGTGGACCAGCATTAGCAACATTAAGGGGAATGTTTTAAGCTGAATCTAAGGACACTTTCATGCCCCAAATGGTTTATACAGAGTTTACGGCACGCAGACGCCATTCGATGCCACTAGTAAAACCTGACATTGAATATATCTAAAGGAGCCGCGGTGTCTCAGTGAGTAAGAAGTCTGCCCGCTAATCTAGAGATCTCGTGTTCGATCCCAGTGAAAGTTCATCGGGATTATTCGGCGTGATCCCCTCTTGACGGTGATGCAGAACGTATAATGGTCGTTCGGATGGAACGGAAAATCGAGGCCCCGCGTACAGATTGGCCTTCACGTAAAAGATCCCCTGGCAGTTGGAATTTTATATTTGAATAGGCCGTACCGTCGCTGTCCGGACTTTCCTCATAGCACACTATGTGGTATCCCTGTTGTTATTAGCCTAGTAGGACGTTAAACTTAATTTCATTTCATCTAAGACTCAACCTGATATTTACTAAGTATATTTTGCATCGGATGTACATTAATAACAATGACATATAACTCTATTTTTAGCTGTAAGATTATGATGCTACGTTAAATTCGATCTCTATGATTCTGGCACTATGCTAAATACAGTATTCTGGATTGTTAATACATTATATTCGTCATAATAGTCAATGCAATTATGACGACGCTGAACATACCATAACAGTTATTTCCTGTATAGTGATGTCATTAGTTATTATGATTAATACGTTTGTCTTCATAATGACCTTTAAGTTTATCTGTATGATTATGACGTTATTCAGTATTTGGAAGTTATGTTTATCATTGTTACGTTATGTTAATTGCTCGATCATTATTACATTATGTTAATTGCTCTTATTATCATGACGTTACGTTTATCTGTATTATTATGACGTTATTCATTGTATGACGTTACGTTTATCCGTAGCATTACACGTTATGTTAATTGCTCTTATCATCATGACGTTACGTTTATCTGAATGATTATAACGCCATGTCAATTAGGCTTATTATCATGACTCTACCTTTATATGCATGATTATGATTTTATGTTAATTACGCTTGTTATCATGACGGTATGATTATAACGTTATGTTAATAACGGTTATTATTATGACGTTACGACAAATGCTTTAATCTGAGCCTTTATTACATTATTCAATACTGTAGCCCAAAAAGAAAATTCCGTAGATTCTTATTGTGGAAATGTGACGTCAAATGCTGTTATGTTCAACATAAGACTATGCACATGTCCTGCACATCAGGTATAATTCTGACATTATCTCCAACGTGCTCTGATGACTTTGTATTTGACTCATGATTTTATAACAACATTATACTCGTATTGTGTTTACATATCCCCAGAAGACCAACCACCAAACGTAACTGTCAATACGTTAATTATAACTGTTGCTGAACGTCATAATGAACAAATTATGGACAAAGTATACTTTTTCTTATAAAACAATTTTCAAAAAGCGGTTGTACATACGGTTAACTTGCAGAAACCACTCTTGTGTGCATGCTATCATATATAATACATTGAATATTGCACCATATAGCGATTAGGAAGGGATCGTATTTAATGAATCTTCGTGATATTCGTTATTGCATTAGATGTGCTGAAAATGGAAAAGGGTGTCATATTCAATATTTTTATCTTATCAAATCAACAGTTCAGTATGATGTCATATTCCCTAGACGTGGTTTTAGTAAACTTTGATGCGTCTAGAACGATGGAATTCAATCCAAGAGTTAGAACTTAAAGTTTGACCACAAGGTTATGGTACACGTCTTAGTATGTGTAGGTTAATTAGTCATGACTTTACTTCTATTACAATTCTAATGTTTTTTATTGGAAAATGTGAAACGAACTACTTTCCGAATTCTGTCCAAGAGCCGGATCTTAAATTGTGACGTTAGCCGTTGTTGATGTACACGAGTCAGTGTACTAGTGATCTTGTATAACAATAAGTGTGAAGGTTATTTAACCATGACTTCATTTCTATTATTATGTAAATGTATTTGATCGATTTCAGTCCAAGAACTAGATCTTAAAGAGCGTGTGACTTTTTTGGAATCCTAATCTGGACGAAATACGTCTAAAAGCACATGTTAATGTAATATGAATGT
Organism: Patella depressa; assembly: GCA_948474765.1. NCBI lineage: Eukaryota > Metazoa > Mollusca > Gastropoda > Patellidae > Patella > Patella depressa. Next base: position 58,058,207 of record OX419719.1, read on the forward strand.
ATATAAAGTGATTTATATTCAATTTCTTTTCAAAAAAAGTTGTAATTTCTAACCAGTCCAAATTGGACGGCATTGTCTAGTTGGAGGTTTAGCTCCTTTAAAATGTGACCTATGCCTTGGTGGTGGTTGAAGTACACGTGTCAGTGTGCCAGTGGTTGTGTACATCTTGCAATTAAAAAGAAATAGGTTATTTAGCCATGACTTCACTTGTATTACAATATAAATGTTTTTAATCTCATCCTAGTATGGTAAATCTAACCTACATTAACTGTGGTTAGTCACAAACCATTCATTGATTTATAAAAACGACACAGTGTCATCCCCTTTTTTATGAACGACGAAATCTGAATCTTATAACTTGATAACAAAGTTGTCTTTGTAAAGATGCCTGGATAACATAATCTACCACTTGAAATATTATCCGGGTATCTGAATGTGACGGTTTATTGTGAAGGCTGTGAGAGAGATTCTTATATTAAACTGGTAATGCATGGTTGCTGTTCTAGACGTATCTAGTATATATAGAGGGAGTATAGGGTCCGTATTGTATTAAAAGTATAATAGACTTTAAACTGTTGACTGTGTATATCTAAGTTAACACTATTATAAACACCGCTTCAATAACCTTACAGTGTTGACATCTCAATAGGTAGCCATATTACTATATATACATTAATCTATGGTATATATTTTGAAGCAACTATGACACACTTTGGGGGCAATGAAACGTCTTATTATTAACGGATACTTTGATTGTCCTACGTTTGAATATAGGATTTCCTCAATGTGAATGACTTATACGAGAAAGATGGGATTTCTAGCAACACTCTTCCATTCAGATTCATATATATTATGTCTTTAACGTTTTTTTACCTTGTATGATACACATGTATTACTATGGTCTACGATATTTAGGTATACGCATCGTCTTAAGTGGTTTCTAGTTTCCTGTTGGTTGCTGTGTGTCTTTTAGTACCCTTGTAGTCCGGAGAAGAAGCCCGAGGTCCTTAACCCTTAATTTTAGTTTCTTCCCATTGAGTCTAAGAATCGGGCTTGGGTCAAATCCCTTAGCTACACCACTACTGCATGCAATATTATTAAATTTTAGACAGTGTTTTTATCATTTCACATTTATTACCGGCGATTTAAGTTTAGTTAACGTCCTACTTTTCTGCGCCAACCAGGACTACAGCCAAAATTTCTAGCTTGCTTCAACTTCAGAATTGTTTTAAATACAGCAAAACCTGACAATTATGACGATTTTCATCGAGCCCTAACTCGAATTATTGCAAACATTTTTTTCTTGGAACTCTCGGATTTATGGTCCTTGTGGTATAAGCTTTCCAGCAATGTCTTATTTATTTAGCCTCGAGGAACACGTAGCGGAACTTCAAGATAGAAATTCGGGCCAATGGGCGATGCATTGTGCTATGAGCGACACATTGCCTGGACTGTAGCGTTTATGCCTATTCTACACCGTGTCCCTACTGTCAAGGGCTGACCTCGGTTTCCGCCCCATCTGGATTCCATATCTCGGTGTCACGACTGGAGCACTATTATTATCTACACGCCAATCTGGGTATTTCTAGTAATAGTATTCTAATTTAGATGTCAGTCATTCTGGAATAATGATTTGTTAAGATGCACTAAAGGCTCAGCGAAAATTTTATCAAACGCATGGGTTTTTAATGTTGTTACCCAAATAACTTCATGCTACAAATTGTCCACTTTTCAATAATATGCAACTGTTGACACCATTTACCAGATTATCACCTGTACGTCATTTAACATTGGTTAAGTTATAGCTTAATTTCTTGATGTGATGTGAATTTATTTCAAGGATAGTGGTTGTTTTTCTCCTTCAACATCACAAGCTTTCCTGTTAGTAACGCGTGTCTACTTAATGGATCTCACAATACAACCTGATAGGAGTCTCGTGCAGTCATTTGAAATCGAAAGAGGTTACTGGTCGAAGATGTTCTAAAAAATGCATTATGATTCATTAATCATATTTTAAACATATGTTTTATATGAGTAATTTCTATTGCGTCCAGATTGAAACTGCGCCTGACACCCAGGTATATTATAAGACACCTATAATGACCTATATACAGTACATGTTTATATACATGTTGATGTATTGAACCTTTACTGAAGAAAAACTTCTTTTTATTTTCACTTGTTGAGTAAACACCATCTTTGTTTGTCTATAAATACAAGTATATGCTGTAAAATACTATAAACTTCAATGAATGAGATTCAAGGCTTACCCGACTCTTTTAAAGATGCGTTGCTGACTTTCCTTAATAAAACTAAATATGTATGTAAGATTCTGTTTGAATTAGAATTTGTGGAACAATTTAAAAACCATAAAATTCAGGTCCCTGTCTTCATCTTCACTCCGTAAGGTTTCGTACGATAGAGAGCTGGGGTTTTTTCTGAGGAATTTGACATCTGTGTTCATGTAACCAAAACCATTATACTGTCTAGAAGAGATAAAATGTTAATTAAATGTCATTAATCTTTGCTAGTTCTTTAATGATTGGAAATAGGTAATGTCCTTTTCGCTTCCGAGGCAATTTCAGCAAGATTGTGTCGGGAAGAATAGACAATCATGTTAATATTAAGATTTCTAAAACTACACGGAATTCCTGAGTGAATACCGTAACCAACCTTCTACCAATGCCAGATGCCCCTAAAAGGATAAGCTCATGCTGTCCAGTGTAAACTAAGAATTGTACAATGATACAGTAAACTAAAGACAAGATGGAACATTCTTTATACTTAATAGCCTTATGATGATAGTTGGGGGGGTGGGGTGGAGTGGGAATCGGTTCGGGGTAATTGTTCGTAGCCGATGTCTTGTGTACAGCCGGTAATCTGCAAAGTGTAGTCTTGTGTAGCCAATGGCCTAGAATTGTACCCAAATGCTTTGTTAAAACATTATCAAATAAGACCATGGATAACGAATTTATATTTAATCTTTCAACGGCAACGCAACCAAAATACGCAACGTCTAGGATCCCAAAGAGAAAAGTCCGTGTAACTATAGGTATTTTTAATGTCTGTATCTTACATAGAAGAAGACACTGGCATAAAAGTGACCAGCCATGAAAGTACCAAAGTTAGAAAGAGCAACCTACCCAAGGTTACAAATTCTATTAGAGACAGGGGGGTAAACAGATGAGGACAACACCTGAATACTGCCGACTCTTGTATTCGCTTGAAAATGGAGCAAGGGTGACTCAGTGAGAATGGCGCTGATTTGATCCCGTTAATGACCTGGAAAGTTCTCTTCGGGATTACCAGCCTGGTTTAACCCTTGGCATTGGTGCGGGCAAGGAAAAGTATCAAGTTGTTCGGATGGGACAAAAAATGAGGTTCACCAATGTACTCGTCGGACGTCCACGTAGCTTAACCCGTAACTGAAAACTCTTTATACCTGGTCGGTGCTGAACAGGAAATGATTAAACCTCACTTCATTTCCATTTGAAGAATTATCCAATAATTAAACGCAAACGGAAACGTATCATTTTATACCACTATACATAAATGTACAAGTTAACAGAGCCTACATGATGGGTTTCCGAGAATGGTTATTCAGTTCGTAAAGTAAAACCATTGTTTCGTAGTCAAGATTTTTCTAGATTTGAAGGTTCATCTTTAACCCTGACCAGGTTATTTAATAGAGGCAGGTGGTGGTTGACCTACTTAAATGTATTTTACATCTTATCAATGTCTTCAAAAGTAAACACTTGTATCACCATAAGACGCTGTTTCACGACGTTTCTTCATAATCGTCATCATCGTGTCAAACTGACTTAAGGGCGACAACGACAGTACAACTCCTTGCACCTGTCCCTTTTTATACAGCTTATATTACAATACAAAATCCTTTACTATTCGTAAACACTCATCAAATGTTGTGTTGTGAATTGGGAATGTTACAATAACAAGCTTCTTTGCATTGATGGGTGCTGTATTCGCGTTCCGATAGATGTTCTAAGGGGTTTTCTTGGAAACAACTGCAATTCATTTAACATATCTGGGATTTTAAAAGTTAAACTTAACAAACTTAAAAAAGAGGGTTTGTCTGGCCGAATGGTCTAAGATCTTTCTTCGAGACAAATGGCGTCGTTTCAATCATATACATTTGTATGTGACCTCTTGGGTTTTCTCAGGGTCTTCCGGCTATCCCCCACAGCCAAAGACTCCTACAAGATATTACTAAAGCAGAATTGTGCCATATCTTAGTTTCGAAATGATCTAGTTTGTGTTGAGAGGAATTAAAGCCTATTTCTATTTTAAGTTTCTTACATCGGAACGAAAACAAACAAACAGTTTTTATTTGATCCCTAAAAGTACATTGAAGATGATACTGTCATAATATTAACACACTGAAATGTTATCTGGTTCTTTTCATAAAAGGGTTTTTTTTCCTTTTCCAATGAACATACCGTATGTAATCTTAGATGTTAACGACGTAGCTGCTGACTGGCTTACAATTTAATTTAGATTACCCGTTTGTCTTGGTTTGAACACAATCGCCTTCTTTTGGGGTTTTGTTAACTAAGGCTAAATATGCTAGTTAATGAACCATTTTGGGTCGCAGCTCAGTAAAACTGTGCACAGGTGTGAATGATGTTTCTGCAAAGATTTACTTTTAAAGAATATCCAATGACGTTTTTATGCACACGAGTGACGGCACAGATAGTTTGGCAAAGATCTAATCTAAAAGGGCACACTATATAGATCACATTTCAACCAATTAATCGGTCCCAATTCAGATTACTTCAGAAGTTCGCTCTCTTCGTATTAAGATCAGGGTCCAAGTTCACAAAGCATTCTCAGACTTAAGTCAAGATTTTACTCAAAATTGTTAGCCTTATCGTAGCTAAAATACAGCCCTTTATAAAACCTTTGTTGTTTTAATGCATCAAATAACCTAATAAGAAACTATATGCAAAGTTTTGTGTTTCTTTATTCAAGATATTTCTCATAAACAGTGATTGAAAGTTGAGTAAATTCTCAACTTAAGTCTGAGAATGCTTTGTGAAATCGGGGCCAGATTTGTTGGAATAGTTCTTAAATCTTGTTTTATATTTTTCAGACGATGTACAGATGGGTTGTACGGAGTTAAGAGCCAAGCGGTTCATTTCAGATGGTTTCTGTACATCAATGAAACCTATTAAAGAAGTTGTGTGTGCGGGAAAGTGTTTACCTATTAGAGACATACCGTGGTATGCCGAGTTTATTAAATTCTGGTCTCGAGATAAGTACAATGACTATCAATGTGAGGAGGATATCGTGCGGCGGAAGAAAGTCCGTCTTCTGTGTCGAAATGGCGAATATCGAACTTATAAAGTGAAAGTAGTGAGGAGTTGCAAATGCAAAAAAATGAGGGACCGTCACAATAAAACAGTGAGGAAAGATAGGCGGAGACGAAAAAGGAAAAATAGAAAGAGAGACCAATTAAACAAAGATAAACCCTGAAACACGTGTAAAAAATATAATCTGTATCTTTTATTCATGCATTTCACCGTCTTTATACGATGCAGCTACCGAGGTCCTGGACCTAACGCACCGTCTTACGTGCCAATTGACGGGCGGGTGACGTAACACGGAATGATGGTTTCGTACATGGACCTACTGATATTCTGTTGTTAGAGCTGTTGATGAACTTGACCCCCCGGTCTGAACCGTGTGAACGAGGGATAACCATCTTGGACGTTATTTAGGAAGTAATTTAAGGATCGGATATTGATCTTGATATAGCAGGGAATGTTTGTTTTTATTTTTAAAAAATAGCCAGTTTGACCTTTTAAGTGGTGTACAATTATTATTATCATTATTATTATTATAATTATTATTATCATTGTTGTTATTTTCATCATTCATCATTCATCACCCTTATCATTAGTACTAACGGATTTATCGGCATTGGAATATAAAACGACATTTTCCTCCTTTCAATTCCCTTCAATGGACATTCCAGTGTTTTTCTCTCCTCCCTGTATCCGTGTATATAAAGTATAATATCTGTGTAAAATATGTATTTAATAATACCAATATTACTGTGTTAACTATGTAACAAGTCATTGTGTATACGTTTCTAACGATTCCATCACGTGATGTGGCACACGTGAATATTACTGGATCTCAATCTACTTTCGTTATGTTTAAAAACTGAGAGAATATTCATCAGAACGAGGCAATATGGAAGCTAGCTAGGCCTTTCGTTATTTGTGTTGTCCAATGTACAAAAATAGAACACGTTCGGTGGCTTACGTGTTGATGTAGAGATTGGTGTTCCCTTATATGTGGTGCTTTTGTGTAAATCCAGTGTGACCGACATCCACTTAAATTCCATCTGAAAGGAAATATGGGATTATTTAAAAGACTAAAACTAAGCCTGAATATTGGAGGGATTCAAGAGAGTGCCAACTGTATCAAAACGAAATGGCTGCCTTGACAACCGCTGTTGTCATGGTGTGTTACTATAGTGATGGATTAAACACGGAGTACGCATGTCATTCCTCTAAATTTGTGATGTAATTAGGTAGAAATTGATGTGTAGAACAGGCTATGGTAGATTAGTGGAGTACGTTATTGTTTATAGAGATTTCAATTTCATCCATGTGTAAACAATGTATTTAATGTGTATCAATAACGATCAGAAATACTATTATAACTTAATAAATAACCAAAATGGCCGCTACAATTTATTTTGTTGCTCTACGATAAATCAATATGTTCTATATAGATATATTATTATAGCAACTACCAATACTTGTTTTGTTGAACTGCCTATTATTTTAATTGGTAGACAATATCTAATGTTACTGTATAATTCAAAAATGTTATTTCCATTCCCCTTCCCCAAAACATGCGAAATAAATATTAAAAAATTTATATCGCCTCTTAGTACTTATCTAAAGAAAAACTGGGTTCCGGTTAATGGTAAACATGCAAAGTCCTGTGTTTTTTAAAGAGCCAGCTACAAACTTTTTTTAGCGTACTAGCTCAATCAGATGGGTTCCTAGTCAGTAATATGTACGTAGTTCGTGCTTTCCAAAGATTAAAGATACAGTATGTACGATTTAAGCAAAGAACTGGCCATCTTGCTATTAAAGCTCAAATTACTCGATAATGAACTCTCTGGGCCATCGGATCGTTCCGATTTTAAGTGGATTAGAACATCGCGGCCATTAAGAGTTTAACGATCAAATAAATAATTAAGCATAGATAATTAACATTCTAAGATACATTCTGTCAAAACTTCAAACACTCATAACTTTACCAGGATAAAGTAATTTGTCTGAAATTATCTGTAAAAAACAATTTATTATCTATTTTAAACTGTTAGTGCAGGAACGGTCAGCTCTTTGTCTATTTCTTACACCATGCATCTTTATTTATACAAGAATTCCATGAGCAGCACGCGATTCATCACCACAAAACAATTCCCATTTCTGTTTAAGGCTTTCGCCATCTTTGAAGACAAACCCCCCCCCCCTCCGGAATTACGTAGACTAGCAGTGGCTGCATACTGAAAGACGAGAACAGCCAGGTGAATTAAGGTCGAAACTGGAAAAGTATCAACCAAGAAAAGACCAAGAATGTTGGTTATTTAATGCATGGGAATAATAAAAAAATACATATCCGATAAACGACACTGCATGTATATCCAGATTGTGTCCTTTTATTTGTGATAATCGGACCAAACACCTGTTCAGCGATGTCATGATGTCAATCAAAAAAGTAGTCATAAAACAAAGGTCATTATAAGTCTATAGGACATTTTAATGTTTCCTCCAAATGGCAGCCATGCTGAACTTTTAAAAAGTGAAGCAAAATGTATTATTAGATATTAACACGAAGAAAGTAATGACATCGAAGTTATTAGCGAATAACGAATTGAGTATTTATTGGAACAGTCTTTAGATAAATTTGTCAATTAGCTCGAGTTACAATAAAATGCAATACATATATAGGTATTATTTGATTAAACTTAACAATTAAGAGTAAGATAGACTAGAATTATGGATATTAAACATATCACCGTTCAGTCATAAACTAGTATATATATGATATAGCGCACGTGTTCAATATACACACGTACGCACTGTTTACTTGATATAGAAATCTTTAAAAGCATAGTATTATATAAATGTATAATACGGAGGTGTAGATAAACTATAGATATTAGATATATGTATGTATATAATCGCCATATATACATATACGACCCAGATAGGACGTTTTAGTGCTTTTTTAAAGTGACGAACCTGTACCATTTAATCTAATGTTGGGTGGCAAGCCTTTCAGACATGTTACTTGTACACAAAGGTCCAAACTACGACAACACATTTGTCGGAATCTAGTTTTAATGTGTTCAAGGTCTTCTCAATTACAGAAGCAATTTTAAAAAAAACAGATTTATTATAAATAGCAATATCCCTTTATCCAATATTCAAACGTCTGCTGCACATTTGAGAATGGCGTGAAGTTTAACTGAAGATTGTCCTATGGAGGTTTGTTTTCTAAAGGCTGGTTTAGGCGCTAGGCCCACTTAATGGGATATTGTCCCTTTAAGATATATATCTATGTGTGAATTGAATAAAGCCTCGTATATTCATTCTACCTATCTCTATTCTAGAAGATTGCTTTACAGATCTTTTATATCGTACACCAGTTTTTGTTACTCTAGGTTATTTATTGTAGTTTAAGGTCACGTTGAAAGCAACTAGAACGAACATACAACAATGATTAGTTTTAATAATGATACAATATATTATGTTTATTAACGATTTAAATTCGTATTAATCTGGCATCAAGTTAAGTTCACACATGCTCATTTGATCTTATGGTATAACTTTCCTTCGAAGGAAAGGGACACTTTTCGGTGCTTAAAATATCATACCCTTAGATATAGCCGTACGATATCTTCAAAGTATTAGATATTTTCAAATCATTACATATTTAGTTAGTTAATATGTATGAACCTGAAACTAATTTAAAGTAACTAAGTCTCTAACTCAATCTTTAACATTGAAAACACGAATTATTTGTCAATTTAAATCAACATTGAAGCTGTGATCTTACCGGGAAAAGATGGGCTTCTGGTATCCAGTACTTAAGACAAAATAAACATTTTACCATTGGCACACGAATCGTGTACCATAATGCTTTTCTGCCCCAGTTCTAGCAAGAGACTCGAGGGACGAGGCTAGAAACATTGCACCAAATCAAACGGCGTATGTAGCCTGGAATAACCAGACGCTAGAAATTTGCATTCGATTGAAACTGCTGGCTTATTTCGTCGAACATTACTGATTTGAAATTAGAGTGAAAACGGAAAACATTGAATGTAAATCAGTTTATATACATGCATATTATATTATTATATGCCTTGCAACCCACTTGTGTCAATTTCTAGGTGCTCCTTTAAAATAACTAAACATCAGTATTTTGCAAAGAAAAATGGTACTGCTACGGGAAAGGACTACAATTTCAAATGACACATTTTAGAAATATGATAATATAGAAATAGGGAATATTACTTTTCCGCAATATTGCTTTATGAAAAAGACAGTGGAAATGGTTAACTCTGTAGCACCAACACACGATCCCAAACGACAGCTAAATGAATCCAACCGAAAATAGTGAAAAGTCCAATAGACGAATAGAGAAAAATCAAATGTCAAATAGAGAAAGAAGATCCGATGGACTAATAGAGAAAAATGGATCAAGAACAGGTGGACATAATACTACAACACCAATACCACCCAAACATCGTGCTATAACAAATAGACAAATAAATTATACATTAATCACAAATAGGACAAACTAACGATAATGACCGAATGTACTCCATTTATATTGGCCTTAAGAAGGGCAGTTATTTCTAGCTAGTAACTATTACAACGGACACCTGTGGTTAGTTGGGCCACAGTTTTAATAAAGGGATCATTAAGATGTGTTCTATCTCCCTGGAATATAAAATATAGGTTAAAACTCTTTTTATAACATACTCTCCCGGTCACAAAATAAACAAATCTTGTGCATTCAGTTTAGTTGACCTACAAAGTTTTTAAACCGGCGGTGAGTCACTATTTTACGTCGTAAAACATACAGCTGATTGCAAGGCCCGGTAATCTTCCCTTAATCAAAGGCAAACTTTCCACTTCAAATATATAGATAGATCAAAAACTGCAACACGTATTCAGGCCTAATCCATGCTAATCCATGGCCAAAACAGTGTTACGTTTTAAGGCGAATGGAATAATCATAAAATTCAATAATTGAATATAAGGTTATTATTTTCGCATGCTTCTGATCTCGACGTTGGGGAAAAGTGAGGTCCATCCTAGTGCACATCGACTTAAGAAATCAAACTGGAATAAGACCACTGTATACGGAACTATAGTATGCAAAATGGGACGAAAAATCCTTGGTTACCTTTTGTTGGTTACATTTACAATGATTATATGAATGAAATTTATTTCTAAACTAATGGTTTAGTTGTGTGAGGGGGGGGGGGTTGAAGTTCAGTGAATTGAACAAATTATGTTAAATTTTAAGGGGCGAACATGAATAATTTTGTTGTGATTTTCGTTGGTGTTTTGCAGGTCTTTATTTAGGCCTGAAATGTTATCTAAATTATTAATTAGTCATTAATTAACTCACCAAACCATAATGAACTCTTGGTGTCATCGCTAACCTTCGATGTTTACTGGATTAGCACCCGATCTGCTGCTCAACGCTCATTCATCATTAAATCAAGAAATGAAAAATCGAGACGTTAGTAATGATAATCGAGGCAGGCCTAAAATTCAATCGCTAAATTCGCGGTTCAGAGTGAATCAATTTAACTGAAATTTTCAGCAAATTCCCTTTACATTATCTAGTTTTAAACTACTATAGTCAGAACTGTCAGCTCTTTATCTAATCTCTTATACTTTATCTTTAACTTGTTATCTCGTATGATTAAGAATATTTACCGACAATAGCGCTTAGTGTACACACACTGGTGGAGCACTTAAACTGTACTATGGGATGCATACAGCAAAGCCACTGGCCAAGAAAATTCCTTCCTAGGAAAGTCACCATTGCATACATGCAAACTTAAAAATTAATATGTGCTACTATCGATATGACCTAGTAGCGAGTCGTTATATCGTATAGCCAAATCTGACCATGTACGCTTTGTACGTGAAAAAAACCTAAGGCGGGTTACCCTAACCCTAAGATAGTACCTTTAAAAATGGCGATAAAGAAATTCGTATTAGTCATAGCGTTATATGCATTTTTTTTCATTTTAAACCTGACCTGTCGTTTGTGCTGTACAGTTAATGTTTTATCATTTCCTAGACACAGACGCTCACGATAAATTATACTTCTTTGTCTTGTCAATTTATGATGCAATCAAATTGACAAGTTGTGATGACGTAACCCTCTCTCATTATCGTTCTCATTATAACACAAAAGACCAGCATGCCAAATTTTGTTTGTTTTTTGCTAGATTTTAATGCACGCGTATGTCGCATTCAAATCTTATTGTGATTAATCTGGAGATTCATGAACGGCACGGGATACTCAATGATGTCAAACAAAGAGAAACCAAGTCGGTGATTTTTTAAAAAATAAAAAGGATATTAAGTTTTTTTCGCCATTCTTTGTCCAACTTGACATGGCTCCTGTTAGGTCGTGGTAACATTAAACGTGCGTGGAAGGTGACTAATAATAATCTATTGTCACTGTAAAGATAAATCAAAGACAGGAATATTTGTTGATGTACTGGTTCCTGGCAGAAATCACTACAACACTAAATCATTTTCCAAGTGTTTTTGATGAACCCAGTTCTAGAGTTAGATTAGGCATTTTATTCTTTTTATCTCAAATTAACGTTTTAGTTATAATTTCAGGAAACTGTGCAAAATGCCTAAAAGTAAGGTTTTAAAACACTGGATTTGTTCTGTGTTTTAGGAGAGAGAGAGAGAGAGCAATGGGGTTTAACGTCCACTCGACCCAAACTAGGTCATTTCGGGACTAACATATGGTTTAATTTTATTTCAATAATTCGCTTGCGCGTAGGGGTCTTTAGCAGTGGGAGGAAACCGGAGTTCCCGGAGGAAACCCACGAGGTTGAGAAGGCGCCCCTATCTCCATGCCACATACGCTCACACCATGGATCGAAACCACAGCCGCAAGCCAGAGGTGACCGGCCAGCTAGAGGTCGAAGCACGGCACTCTAGGCTATCCCATCCCCCCTGGGTTTTAGGCATCAAGGCCACATAGACCTCAGTGAATCCCTTGGCTATTGTGCTTGAAATCAAATTGGGTTTAACGGCGTGCTATAACACAGATTGTACGGGACAATCCTGATCCGTTGACGAAAGGAAACCAGGTTAGAAAATCCAAATCCGGGACAAGGGGTCTTGTAATAAATCTAGCCGACATACATACATGGAGGTATAAGATCTTAATGGGTTTTACTGATTCTGTTTCTACAAATTTTATCGTCATTGAGTAGTCTCTCAGTAAAGAATATACTCCGCAACTCAAATGACCAATCACTAAGCCTCTTCGGGGACTTGGTGCGGCTGGGTCGTTCAGACAATCAAGAACCATGGACAAACAGTTCAAAACCCTTCAAGGAAATCGGTACATTACTATGTTGTACGGGGCCTCTTAAATGAAACTCCAGTGTAAACCTTCAAATTAATGTGAATGATTTATGTATAAGTAGGTATGTTTGTTATATAAAACTAGTTATGAGACGGGCTATAAAGGGGTTTCTCTTCTTCACTGAATGGTGACTGGTAATTAGTTGATGGAATGAAGCATAACGTTTTTGTATTAATTGTACTTGTCTGTAATAAAACCACTTATTATCCAAATAGCATACACTAAACTCTACCATTGAAATAAACAGTTCACACTTGTCAACATTTATAAATCTTACAAGCTGATCACAACATAATAAACCGTATCGTTCCGATCGTTATTGAAATGAAGAACTTGTAGTGCAAACTACGAACATATCGGGGTTTCAGACGACAACGGTGAAGCCGTGGCAAGGGTTCACGAAAAGGTAAGTCTACGGCTTTTGGAATGATGCCCGCAGCGCTACTGTAAGGGAGAATTTTTATAAAATGATTCTTTAGGGTGAATTCCTAAAACAAACCTAAAGACGGTTGATCAAAATCACAAAACTAAGTCTTGTATGGTTTTATCCCACGACAATTGCTTGCTTTATGACCAAAACATGTTGCTACTAAAATAACTCGCTATCCTATTTTATTTCAGTAAGGACCCAAACCAATTGGACTAAAGTAGTTTAACGTTCAGTCGGGTCTAGGTGAATTAATCGTTTGACATTCGCACTACGAAATGTGAAAATGACATCAATCAAAAATGTTGACAAAGTGTTGATTGGTATTCAACTGACGGGATTCTATATAATTAAAGGTATAAACATCTAGAGATTTTATCAGATGTTTTGAAAGCAAGTTGGTTTTACTTTCTAACTTTTATGAGTATGTTATACCAGTTTACATCAAAAAAAAAATTCATAGCATTACTTACATACTTACTGCCTTCACATACAATATCATAATTACTCCTGTCCGCAATCTATTACCTCGGGGCATTTCAAATTGTGGTATCTTTAATTGAAATGGAGTATTTATTTTATTGTTTTGTCTTCAATAGAAAATATTGCATATCATACAAAAACGACCACAGTTCAATTTGTAGAGCTATATAATTTTCAAATCGTTGCTAATTTTCCACTTAAATTATTTCTAGGTATGTTGATTTAAACCCCGGGGCAACAAAAATTCCTCAAACTGAAATAGAAACTTCACTCTAATTGGTCCGCTGTTTTATCTATGATACAATAGATAATCTCGGCTTCTATAATTTGCTTTAAAGTTAGAGCGAAAAAAGTAACTTAATTAAGAGGATAAGAAAATAAGATGTTTTGGATTAAAAAACAGAGGGTTTGGTATCTTCCTCGAGCACAAGCCATTGGTGTGTAGGTAAAAGACATTTGTGATTCGAGAAAAAAGTAGACCAAAGTGCCATTGTTTGGGCAAAATTTTTTTCATAGCACACTGTCGGAGCAGAAGAGTAGGACATTAAACCCCATTTCACATATCTCAGCCTACTGTCTCGAACGCTTACATTTAACTTAGAATTAGAAAATTTCTCGCAGTCTAATTAAATTAGATAAATTTTCGTTCCGGTATCTGTTTTCTTAATTTTCTGATTCTGGTCATTATGATTGGTGAAAGTAAGGCATTTAGCTCTGTTTGACAAAATAGATACTTTTTCGTGTGCAGAATGGAACCATCATTACCAAAGGAAAACATCTTTTCTGTAGCTGAATGAAGCGTCAATTCTGATCGTGTTAGACCATAATATAAACGACATGATAAACAATAGCTTGTTTCGTTTCGTAGACGCTAGCAACGGACTCACAGTTTCCTGTAATGAATCTCGTAATCGACAATACCTTGTAGATGGCAATAATATTTTAATATAGACGTTGGTTAAAAACATAATGCAGCCCATTTCGCCTTTCACAACTAGTATCATCATCACATGACACTATAAAGAAGCATGTTGCTGAAAACATGTTCATTCGCATCTGTCATGTGTTCAATAGATGCCATTTGAAGCAGTATTAAATCGAAAGTTTATGGGCTATGCTCCGCTCCAGAATAAAACTTTCATACCAAAAACTAAGCCAAATTTGTGTTCATGGAAACACAACAATTATAACCGATTGATATGTGTACAGTACATGACACACGCCACAATCACTACTCAATAACTCCTGTAAGTATCAATCTGGACATAAGTTTTTGTAAGTAACAATATGGACACCACTGTGATCATATATGAACCAAAGGCTAAAGCTACCGTCATCTTCCATGTGTTAAAATAGTTATGGTGAATCGTACGTTAATCCACCAAAGATTATATGAACCTTACAGACCAACTGTCAAATTTCACAAAAACACCAAAATGTCCTTTATTTTATAAAGTTTCATTAAGTATATGACCGTCGATCCTACAATCCATAAAGAATGTTATTGGTGTAACCGTGCGGAAAGACATGAGACACATACGTTTATACTTAGCCATTCCTTACTGACAACCATTTGAATTTTTTAAGTAGTTTTTAGAGAATATCTTTATCACAATCTTTAGATTGTCAGCAAGAACCCCATAGTGTCTCCGTAAGATCTGTGCGACCCAACGGATCGAGTGCAATTGAAAATGTATGCTCCCATAAACTGGTGACGGCCGTATATCATTATGGCATATAAATGGTAAGTTAACGATATGGGAGTTAATATTGCCCCATTTTTCACACAATATTACCCCAGGTACGATTTACATGAATATTTAAAAGCAAATCCAAAAACGATGTTGTTCGTTTCGATTGCATATCTAAATCTTAATAAATAACATTTATTTGTTTAATGATCTCTAATTGGATATATAAACAATTTACCGGGGACAATATAACCCGCTCCCTCTTCCAGAAGGTCTGTTTTACGTCCACTTTCATATAAAGCGTCACTGACAAATCGCAAATGCTAGATTTGTAGGTCATGCTTATTTGTCATTATTTCTTCATTCAGTTTTAAGGATGGGTAAACTCCTGGCAGAGGGCATTATACAGTGCGCGAGGACATTATAGAGAGATTCAGTTTTTTAAACAGTTTTTGCTAAATCATACTGAAATAAGGGCGAGTGAAACGTATAACTACAGTGTATGCGACTCATATTTCAGTAAGGTAACGGGTTTTGAAGCGTGGGTTGCGTGTTAAAGACCTCATCTGTATATGGCCGTTGGCGTGCAACCATGTACAGTGCCGGATTAACCATTGTGGGGATCCTGGGGCCTTGAGAATGTGGACACCCCCCCCCCCCCATTCTAACATAAATGACTAAGCGTTAGGAAGTATTATTTCACACACAGGTCTGCCATAACGTTACGACATAGCAATCTACAGGGTTGATTTTTGACAAGATCTGATCACAGTTGACCCAAATTTAAAGGCGTTTTGTTGGAACCGTATGTTAACCGCAACTTGTCCAAAATTCACGGAGGATCCACCTACTCCACTAGCAGATGTAGTCCTCGGTCCGACCAATCTCACGTCGCTTTTCCTGCAATAGAGACATTTTGTGGAAGCTCTCTAACGTCGAATTTTAAGGGCTGTCAGAAAACATCGCCATAAAGTACAACCATATTGGTTAAAGCACCACTTTCTCTTTGAAACGGCATAGATAGTTTCATTCACACACACCCCCCCCCCCCCCCCCATTTCCTTTCGATTAGCTTTTGCGTGGTATTCAGTTTCTTCAAACTCTTTGTTTACAACTGTGAAAATACGGATGAATCTAGCACAATAATCTGTTGATGTCAATGTTCATAATCATCGAAAATCTTAAATTCTTAATAGCATAGTTTCATCTAAATCAATCAAAACTTTTACAAAACTTATGAGGAAATTGGGATAATAATTTTTTTTGCGAAGTAATAAAACCATCTAAATCGGACGACACTTCTTCCATATTGCTTGCATACCAAAATTGTAAACGGAATTATTGAAGCAAGAATATTAGCCCAATCAATAACCATCGAAATTCGTAAATACTAAATATGGAACACCCGAATACCGCAATAATAACAAAACCCTATCCACTTCGCCCAAACAATAAATAACCTCAGTCCATATGCCCACTGAGTAGGAGAATAAAATTAGTCGTGTGGATTGAATTCCAAGCCAGAAAGCATGTAAATATTTAGACCTGGGAACAAAGTGCTGCTCATCTTGTTCTTCTTATTCCTGTTCTTCTTAGGGATAGCACTTTTCGAAAGACGCATGTGGTTCTGCCATTTCAAGTACCATCGACACAAAACGTGGCATGCTTGTTTATTGGACAACTGCGCATCGATTAGCGGACTTTTATATGACGTCACAATTTCAAGATGGGGGCGATCGCCTCATGCTCGATTGTGCTTGTAATGCTAATAAATACGCATATAACATTACCGACTGCAGTGGTGTAGTACCATACGGTTCATAATCGTGGTCAAAAAGTTGAACATCTCTTTAAATTGTAAAGAGATCGGATGAACGACTTGAGACATGCAAATAGTAAACGGCTGATCAACGTAACTCTGTACATAACATCTGTTTGTCAATGAAGAGCAAAAGTCGACAATGACACTTACTGCGACCTTTTAGCCCGCATAAAACCAGGAGTCGATTACTCGCGTTTCACCAATTAACGCCCGATAACTAGTCTTGACAACTCCGTGTAAATTGTTTCAAGTGGTTTCTGTAAATAGTTACCACAAACCACGTGCTGCTTCCACAAGGTCGTTCATTTAAACTTATCTGATTTCATTACAGAAGATCTAATTGGTTTGACAATGGAGTAAGGTGCCTGGCTGCCCCCTCTCTTTTTCCCGCCAATTCCGAATACAAACTCGTGTATATTCGGAAAACTTGAAGAACCTTTGAAAATAAACACAAATGGTTAACTTCAAGTGAAAATTGCATAAACATGATTAGCTGTTAATTAATGGGTTGTCAAATCCCTTGTATGCAATGATGGGAACCATTCTAGCACTTACACATTATTATCTTTCATTTTCACTGGTCTACACAATTAAAGAGGGGGTTGACACGATAATCAAATTTCGAAGCTAAACAGATAAGAATAATGACGCCTGGTTGGTTGAACGAGAATTTTCAAACCTTACACGTGATAACACCGTAAACGTCAACGTTGGATTTAAAAAGAAAATGAGATGTTTGCCAATTGCTCAATTGACACAAGTGAATTATAGGATTTAGGACTATTCTTTAACAAGGAAGGACTGTGTGTACAGATGCCATGTATTTTAAGGTATTTTCAGTACTGTAAACATATCACTTAAAAAAAATGCAAAACTCGCTTTAATGTATATGAGGTGATGTAAATATCAACAAAAGAGTTCTGTAGCAAAATAGAAAATGATAAGGTGTCATTACTATTCACGGCCATTGGCTGTTTATTATGTACTTAACTACCATTCCACTTTAACCCTTTAATGCCCACACCATGAACCGAGTTTAGGAAAATTATGATAGTTTGGATTGTTGAAGGTTTACATGCAGTAAAAAATATCCCAGTGAAAAATTTAGGATCGGACGACCTTGACCTTGATTTTCAATGTGTATCATATATGATACAGTGGGCTAATCGCAACAAAACAAATTCTAAACCCATATTCAAAATCGTATCAAAACAATGTTAATTTGCATTAATAATGAATATGTTAAATTGTATTTCATTCCATTTCAATATTTGATCATTTTGAAACAAACTGCGTAACAAAAAAAGGAAAATCCTAATATCAAAAAAACACCCCAAAAAGTCAAATTTTTACAAGAATCCGTTTTCAGTATAATACACACATATAATTAATTGATGTAATACAAAATACACAAATGACCGAATTTCAAGACTTTTCTGGCCCCCTTTTAACACATAATATGAACACTGCATTAAATTCTATATATCAATAACAATATTGCTCAGACCCATTGTATCATATATGATACACTGAATTTTGACATTGAATTTCAGAAAAAATATTGTTTATTTTTAAATTTGAATTGAACTAACAAAAATTTATGTTTTCCGACAACAAATAGCATATAAATAAAAATAGATTTACTTAATGTTTATTTTTTGAAATTGAAATCATTCCAGAGCTTTTATTGACATTTAAGAAAGTGTACAGTTAGTCCCAGGCACTTGAGGCCACAGTCCTTGAAGGTGTTTAACTCAACCCGGTGACCGATTTTTATTTGACGGGGAATAAGTGATAATTCATATTATAACAGTAAATAATAAAAATATTCCAAAGGGATTATAATAATATGTATATCATCTAGGTGTGCATATCTGATACGCTGGGTATTAAAGGGTTAAGTCTCAGTGTCAAAATTGTATGCATGGTCGAAACTTAATTTTAACTACTTGTTAAATGATGTCGACTAAAGTTCTTTTGAACTTGAATTCTTATAATTTCCGGCTCCACCAATAATTCACAAGTCAAGTACAGTGATTGGCCGGATATTGCCCTCTTTGAGAATTTAACCATAGGGTAGGGGGGGGCAACGATACATGAAAACATTTATTGCTCAGTCCATTTTCTATTTATTTCCCAAAATTACAGAAATACAAATTGCATGTTATGGTCAAGTGTTGGTAAAAGCAGTTGGTGTTTATTTAGATTGTCTTTGAAATATTCCTTGGACATCGCCTAGAACTTTTACTTTTGAAGCCTTTCGTATTTGTTAGTTGGTCTTTTTCTAAATATTATTAACCATCCTCGATTACCACTTGAGCCAGACTTTGATTACAGTGACTTTTGAGATAGCACTGAACAAAGCATCATTTCGCCAAAATAGTGATTTCTTTGGAGTGTTCTTAGCCGGCAACATCCTCAGCCCCACCAAAACATTTTATGAGCTGTCTACGGGCCCGATTGTGCCCTGGTGTTCATGGACAAACTTCGTAAACGTGAGATCATCTCTAAGAGTTTACTTGATATTTACAGCAACTACAGCATCTCCGAAATCACATGAAGCCGGATCAATCCTGTATTGGACTTAAACCAAGTTGACCTCGATACATACAGATCACAGATGTCCACCAAGTACCAAGACATTTTTGTGAATGTAGAAAAAATGCACTGGTAGAGTTTGGGGGTGTGGGAAGGATGCTGAAGAATAAGAATATGACCGTTAATACTAAAAAACCAATTTCCCTGAGACCAGGCATCCAGTACCAGGTTTATATGGACTTGTAGCTTGTGAGACATGCAGGTGAACGAGAAAGCGGCCGAGCTGATTCACGCCAACACTATGAAAACAAATGCAGGCTAGCAGTAATGCATGATCTAAAGAAAACAATCCCGTTAGCTGAGCCCATTATTTTATTTTATAAACACATGTAAAGGGAAGATATTCCCACTGCAGGCCGCAAATGCAACGGGATGAAAAAAGATTTTAATTTTCTGCGATATCACTACTGTAGAGACAGACGTTAAAGCACAAGGGGATTTACCTTCAGTTGAAGCAAATCGTTAAACCACAAGCTACTACTAATCCCTTCAAATGCCCGGGCTTTGGTACCTGATTCCGTGAGACGTATTTGTGGAAATACACAATGACAACCCCAAAAACCACATGGTTTTTCTGGACCTACTCAATTGGAATTTTCGAACATGTTCTAAGGGGAAACAACTTACAATCAAATCATCCACCGTTGTGCCCCCATCTCCCCTCACCTGTCCCCTCACCCTGTCACACGAAAATTCCTGGTGTCGCCATTTAACTTTTCATGTGCTATCTCTAATACCTGTCTATTGTATCATGGTTAAACGTGCAGCATATGTTGTAGGAAACGATAAATTAAATGTTTACGTGTTCTATCAATAAGTAAACGACAGGTATAAAGAAAGGGGTCGTCATTTCTATAAATTATATTATGATGAATTTAATAACATCTATTAAATATATTAACAACAGACAGTCGTGCACGCGTACAGTTTACTAGGAGTGGTGTGATCCATTCGTCTCCGACAGACCAAAACATTTTTTTTCCTCTAGAAATTAATAGCTTTGGGTATTTTTTTTTAATTCTTTTAGAGATTTTGAATTCAATACATGTCTTTGAAGTTACACAGCCCATCATTTCATTCATAAGGGCGGCTTCAAGCATTTATGATGTAATCTGGAGCAATCTACTGCACCTAGATGAGATGTCAATTTACGAATTATAGAATACATGAGCCAGTGTTTAAACTGGAGTTACAACTGGGTGAATGAACTATAGAAGGGAAATTGGGTTTAATCGTTATTCGAATAGCATCAAATTTAACTCATGGAGTTGTGAGTTAAAATGAGAGGGGTTTATTTTGGATAAAAATGACATTCTTATGTCTTCGACGATAGAGGTCCAGTAAATATTTGTAATGATTTGAATTGAGTGAACTTCAAAAACTAATTGGCGCAGAAAGGATCAGAAATAAAACAAAGAATCGGTAAAACAATTATATAATAACTTACTACTCAAAATCGGCAACAGATTGGTTACCGTAATATCATAAATCGCCGTGTAGGAAATGACGTCGTATAGCGGAAATAGTACAATAAACAACAAATCGCCGTTTGAAATGTTAGAAAAGGTTGTAACAACTAGCAGCTTATTAGAGCAGTGAGAATATTTAAAATATTGATAAAGCGACTGGTCGTTCGTTCCGGGAGTTTAACGTTCACTTCGACTCCCGGAACGAACGACCAATCGCCTTATCAATATTTTAACGTCCAAGGGTGCTATCAATCAAAATATATCTGTGAACACGATTGGACTGCTTTGATTGCATATCACAATACGCACCAGTTTTTCAAAGGACAAATTAGTAAAAACTGTTATGCGTCCAGTGATGACACAGGAACTCATCAATTAAGTATTGAGCTTGACTTGACGGAAACGATCGATCTTGACAAAATCGCTGATCGGTGGTAAAACTTGACTAAGCGGAGACACTTGATGAAAATTTGAGGGCATGGTCATATCTATGTAAATTTATGTATATTCACCGCAACAATATATCGGAGATATAGGTCCTTGTAAATGATGTAATTAACACTATCATAAGTTGTCACAGATGCATAATAGGCCTACTTTGTACGTTCTTGCAAAGTTATCAATATAGCATGAATTCACTTGCGTAGTTCTCAATTTTACTCATGTTATAAGTTTTTCTGACCATCAGAATTCTGCAAAATCCAAGAAATGTCAATTCAGGGACCGGGCGCTCATATTAGTGGCCTGTGTATCAGTCGGTCTCATTTTTGCTAAACAATCCCACAAACAAAATCGATGACAAGAAAGGTATAATAATGCGATCGTTCATGGCAGTGGTCGTCTGTGGGATACTGGGTACTATTGCGTCAGAGAAGGATAAACTGTTCTCGTGAGAGAAGCTAAATTACGGTATAATAAAAAGTTATGACCCGGTTTAAATTTGGTGTGAAGTCATGTCTAGTCCCCCAGAAGACACCCAGAAAATTTCAAATCTTTACGATCACGGGAACTGGTAGAGGTGCGTTACTGAAATGGTTCCAAACTGTTCTCGTGAGAGAAGCTACACTACGGTAAAATAAAAAGTTATGGACCAATTCGGTTGAAATTTGGTGTGAGGTCCCCCGAATACACTGGAAACTGGTAGAAGTGTGTTGCTGAAATAGTGCCGGATTCTGTGAACATGCCATTAAACCTTCCACAATGGTGGTCTGATATCGCCAGATGCAAGTTACCGATGGGAATGGAATAGGGCTAGACAATTGTGCAGCGTTCTGACGTTAAACAATTCGCACAAATATTTAGCTTGATGAACCGGGTCTCAACATGGTTATAGCTGCTGAACATGAAGCAGACATGCAACTTTATCATCTAGTTGAAAATGCTGTGATACGATAACTTTCTTCTGACTTTTATGTTAAGATCCCTGCCTCAGATAGATTTATTAAAGGTGAAAAAAATTGGTTTTCTGAATATTTGCTCAGGCGTGTTCCTATTTAAAGAATTTGTGGAATTGGTCGCCTTCGGGGAATTACTAGAAACAATGACCACTAATAAGAAATTTGGTCGACTGTCCTATAACAAATACAGCAAAGAGCGAAATTTAGATTACTAATAACCCTCTCGAACCGGATAAGCACCCAGTTATCTAGTCGTGTTATTAATATAATCTTTGGAAGAGTTGTTCAGATACTGTAAATGTGAAAGAACCAGTCCAGTTGTTATTGGACACTTGATGATTGAAGCTTTATAGCAGGCCCCGCGATTTTAACAAAATAAAGTTGAAACCTTCCATGCTACAAGTAATCTATGAAATATGATGCGAGAGAGGGGGAGAGAGAGAAATGGGGTTTAACTCCACTCGACACAAACTAATTCGCTTGCGCGTAGGATTCTTTAGCAGTGGGAGGAAACCGGAGTACCATGAGAAAAACCCACGAGGTCTTGCCACATACAACCGGGGATTCGAAACCACGCCAATTGACTCAATGGCAGGCCGTATAATACAACGCGCGCACGCTAACCATTCGCCCCCCCCTCCCAATTATGATATTGATGTTGATCATCAATATAGCAGACATTCATTACCACTTGATCCATCTATTTCGGTTAAATGTTTTCAGCCAAGAATTGGCATCAAGATAACTGAGATATGAGAATAACAAAACCAAAGCTTGACATCTAACAATCATCTAGAGCTACTTCACGTTGCAAGACCTTCGCTACCGGGTTTAGCTCTGATTTACCTGAGAAATAATAACTTATGGGACATCTTATAAAGGTGTGGCGGAAAAACAAAACTGAAATCCACAGACAGCTATATACAAAGGCACGAAATCAGACTAACAGTCTCATAAAAAAAAAACGAAAAAGAACTTTGTTCTCATCCGCATACAAGAGAACCACAAGAACCCCAAAGAATTGAATAAAATTATCAATAGCTTGGTCAAGACCAGAGAGGATACTATTCTCCCAGATCATCACGATGATAAGCAGCTAGCTGACTCCTTTGCTACATTTTTTAGCAATAAAATTCAAACTATTCGTAGGGGTTTGGAAGTTGGACATGTAGAACCTACTGAAAACCAGTGCAATTTCGATTGAGAATTTCTGACAGACTTTTCGTTGTGCATTCCGTCCAAAAGTCGTCATTAGCTTCATGTGATTTAGATGTTTTCCCGACACATCTTCTGAAGTCCTGTGTTGTTGAATTAAGCCCGATTCTTTGTGCCATTGTAAATTCTTCTCTCATTTCTGGTCAAAGACGAACTCAAAGAAGCCTTGGTAGTACCTCTAATTAAAAAGAATAATCTAGATCATAATATACTTAAAAATTATCGTTCAATCTCAAACCTATCATTTATTTCTAAATTAATTGAAAAAATTGTGCCTGTCCGTTTTAAGCATCACCTTAACATGAATCAGCTAAATGAACCCTTTCAGTCGGCGTATAGACATAAACACAGTAAAGAAACTGCTCTAACACGGATTTATAATGACATTATGCTTAAACTTGACAATAACGATGTTGTGGTACTAGTCATGTTGAATCTAAGTACCGCTTTCGATACTATCGACCAAAACCTTCTTCTAAAATAACTTGAAACATTCTTTGGAATCAAAGGAAAGGCACTAAATTGGTTTGCATCATATCTGAATCTCGAAAAACAATCAGTCGTGATAAATGGAAAAAAGTCAACTCAAGTTGAGGTCCAATATGGTGTGCCACAAGGATCCGTTCTTGGTCCATTATTATTTACAGCTTACACAACGCCTCTCGGAAATCTTATTCGATCCTTCAATTTGAATTACCATGTTTATGCAGACGACACGCAATTATACATATCTATTAAACCACTTGATACATCACCACACATTGCTAATCTTGAAAACTGTGTCGCTGCCATCAAATTATGGATGAAATGCAACTATCTTAAACTGAATGATGATAAAACAGAAGTGT
This sequence comes from Patella depressa, assembly GCA_948474765.1. Lineage (NCBI taxonomy): Eukaryota > Metazoa > Mollusca > Gastropoda > Patellidae > Patella > Patella depressa. Next base: position 58,082,847 of record OX419719.1, read on the forward strand.
TAAAAAATTGGTTCCAATCTTCAACTCTCCAAAATAAAATGTGATAATGTTAAAATTGGCGACATTTTAATCAACGCAGTTGACAGTGTTAGAAATTTAGGTGTGATTTTCGATAAAAATATGAATATGAACTCGCATGTATCATCTATTTGCAAGGCGACTAACTTTCAGTTATATAACGTTGGAAAAATTTGAAATTACTTAGACGTTGATACTGCTAAAATGCTAGTTAACTCTCTTGTGCTATAGTTTTAGCTGAAATTAGTGTTGTATATGTGCTATTTTACTTTGTACAAACTGTAACCAAAGAGCAACATTTTTTGTTGGATAATTGGATATTATATTATTATTATATTATTTAAAATATAACACTTTAGAAAAGTTAACCTTGTCTGCGATATCATTTCGGTGGAGACGGACGTTTAAATAAAGCTATTTCACACAGAAAAGTTATAGCCATACACGTAAGTAAATAAGACCGCCACTTTAAATGTGTATGATTGGTGATATACTTGAGAGTTTTAAAAAAACAGTGAAATTTAAGTCGTGGACAGAAGATGTCTAATCCCCCGACATGTTATATTATCTATACAGAACAATGAATACTTTGTTCATTTATCAACAAGCTCATATACAATTAACATATATACTCCACAATTTCAACACCATCATACTGATAACGTATTTTGTTTTACGTGAGTTTTTTTTCGGATGTCATTGACTTTTTATCAACGGCAATCTAGATAACACGCCTTGCATTGAACAGATATCATTGGAGAACTTTTGATTTGTGACGTAAGTCCTGTGGAAATGACGTTATTTTGTGGGCTGAACGATTTTTAAGAAAACAATAATTGTTTTACGTTAACGTATAATTTCCTTGGCATCCTACTTTGGATGCTTGACTCGATCAACTTTTAGAACCAATCGTAGTACTCGTTTAATCAAGCTAAACCCCATAGCACTTCACTCTGCCATCGATGCAGAAATCAATGTACATAGGTGGTGTCTTCTCTTTAAATTTGAATTGAAAACAATATAGCCCATTATACGTGAAATATCAAGAAATCAAATAGGGGTAATATGGCTTATAAATACACTTACCGAATTATATATATATATAGAGAGAGAAATGGGGTTTAACGTCCACTCGACACAAACTAGATCATTTTGGGACTAACATATGGTTTTAATTTTATTTCAATTATTCGCGTGCGCATAGGGGTCTTTAGCAGTGGGGGGAAACCGGAGTACCCGGAGGAAACCCATAGGGTTGAGAAGGCGCCCCTATCTCTATGCCACATACGCTCACACCAGGTCGAAACCACAGCCGCAAGCCAGGGATGACTGGCCAGCTAGAGGTCGAAGCACGGCACTCTAGACCACTAGCCCCCCCCCCCCCCCCGAATTATATAAGTAGAATTTTGCTAATCATTCACATAGCAATGTGACGACATAATAATAGAACGCTAACCTTGCATTCTGACGACATAATAATAGAAACGCTTACCTTGCATTCTGCTTTAATTAATTCAACTAAAACCAGCGTCCATTTACTCCATTCGGTAATTTATATTCTTCAGGTGAACATGGTTTAAATTCAAAGAATTTAACGGACTACCAAGCCTTCATCAAAATGACTATCTGTGATTTCCACCTTAGTCGTGAATGTTTAATTTCAAACAGAAACGGTAGGCCACCATTTATGCTCCACCTCCAGCAGGATGATTTAGCCTCAACTGCAGCAGCAGTAACGATTATCCGGTATTGCCGATGTAGTTTAGGGCTTTCTAGAACAACCAGTGCTACAGTTTACTTTAGTTTATAAACAAACGGACATTTTATTGGATTCCATATCAACTTGCTTTCTATATCCTTAAACAAGCTTAATACCGCTTTGTTCAATTTTCAGGTCAATTGGTCAACATCTTGATATGTATTGTGTTTCTAAAAATACAATATTGATATTTTTGGATAAGATCCAAGCCTCTACTCACTTTATATCACTTCTCAGTCTAACGAGATTGCATAGCTAACAGTTATACGTTTGTAGCTTTGCCGAGACCAGCACCAGTATCCAAATCGTATACCCAAATCAGTGCTATATGTGTACACTTTTAGGTGCTCATCTAAATCAACAAATACTAAAGTAGTTTATCAGACACCCAACAACAAAATTTACATCACTATTATACAATAAGGATGGCCATGAAAACTCCTCAAATGAGACGTCAATTACTCAGAGTTGAAACTTAGCAATCCTTGTAATATTCTTATATACGAAGTTTATTACTTTTGATCCATGCAAATGTCCACACCCTTTACTTTGCATATATCCAAACCAACATACTATATATATGTCCATGCTGTTTAAGCATCCAAATGGATACACTATGAAAATCTGTTGGTTTCTTTTTGTAATTAGTAGACCATTTCTTCGATGATATCTAGATTGATACGGTCAATATCCGAAACTGTCCACCTTATTGATACTGTTTGTTAATCCGAATACCTAATCAACACTATAAGCTGTTATACAAACTTGTGGTTTGCTGTTATTATGGGCGTATAATAGAATTACTGTACATAAATGTTGTATGTTTCACATATTTGAAATACTAACGCTATAAATTTAGCTGTTTTTGCTAGAGTAAGATCTATTAATAGATATGATGTTATTTATATAGCTGGACGTGTATTTTGGTGATGTCATGGTAGGTCTATCACTGTTGACCACCCAATGTTTATCATTATTACCAAATTTACCACAGAAACATGTGATTTGTTGTTCCACTTTCAATTTAAACACATTCACGATACTTGATAAGGATACAATACGTACCAGCCGTCTCAAATGTGTACGCTGCTTAGCTTGAAATCGTAATCTATACAGAATCCCTTTTCTCGTTTTCCTAGAAGACATCAAATGAGGATACAATTCTAAAGCACGATAAATGTAATTTATTATGTTATAAATAACGAAACCCGCATTTTATTCTGAACCACCCTGCGTGGAACAGGTTCAGAACATATGTTTCGTCGCTCTTTAAAACCAGCATAACAGAATAGCTTCTGGTATGACAACGATCACAACATCCGTAAAGATAATATTCAATATCACATTCTGACGAGTCCTTGTCATTCATTCTGTATTAAAAAAAACACCATAGCACTTAAACAATATGTGTGTCTTTCATGGGCATCTCCAAACTGGCTTCGTGAGCTGCCAATGTCACGGTAGATCTATCAATATTGACCACCCAATGCTAATCTTCTTCCTTCAACTTCAAACTATGTCCAGATTGTGACAGTTATCTACCATCTTCTAACTTTAAATACATCTAATATTCATCTGTACCAGTCGATGATTTAATTATAAAGATTGGATATCGGTAGACGGGGACTTTTAACAGAAAAGTCTAATATAATTTTGTATCACCCTTCAATATACCCTGCTCCCCATGGTACGGATGTAATATAGACTAGCCATGGACCGCTAATCCTTCAATAGGATCACTCCGTGAGATAATAAGAGTTCTTTAAGCCTCAAATATCATGCTGGGTGGTTTTTGCCAGTCTTAAACAATCTAGTATTAAAATGAAACGACCTGGTATTCCAAAGTACAACAACCCGTGATGTTGACAATGGATATACATGAGGAGGTATCTATGACCTTATGAATATATGGTGAGCATTGCAGAGAAAATGAACTTCTTGGCATCGAGGTGCTTCTCAATGAGGCATTTACAATTATTATTAGTAACACATTCAGAAAAGCCAACAAACGAGCAATCATTACTATAACTTCTGGGGTTCTAAACGTCCCTTATAGCATCGGCAAGAACCTATTGAAATCGCTTGAAATTGAGAGAATCTATCTGTTAAGCAATTAATTTTTCCTTTGATGTTATAGATATACACGCATTAAACTATCGTTAATGAGCTAAAAATAAGTTAAGGACCTCAATCCAAGGTAAAGGTGGTGCACATATGTCTAAATTGAAATCTTTCAGTGGTTTATGACAGTGGTAGGAAACCTACCCCTAGTTACTATACTTGTAACCTTAAATATCTTAAGGTTACAATTGGTACAGTCTAAGAACCCTTACGCAAGTTCAAATAGGTTCAAACGCAACGCACATCATTACAGATTGTATTGGAATAAGTAATTCTATCACGAATAGTGAAGACTTGACCATTAAAACAGTTTTTCTTTGTGGTAATGCGTTCTACATTTGCATAGTGATGTTTATGTTGTAGGCCTACTAAGATTATTCACCAATCTAGTGGTTATGGTCAGAGCTTGTTCTCAACAGTAATGCTTATATAATGATCTTTGTTCGATTTGTAGTTTATTATGCATGCATATAATACACAGACAACCCACCAAGTATGCAAACGAAGAATGTTCTTCGGATATGTTTGCTTTGCTTGGGATGGTTTAAGCTACATTGTCCGTTCGTCCAACGTGTGTTTCAATTTATTATAAGGTTTTGTAACTAATATGTAACCAGATAAAGGATTAAAATACAATTTTAAAACTGAGATGATTTATGTAAGTGGATCGTTACCCTGTTGACTAGACCCCCGCCATTAATAGCTACTGATCACCGTCTTCCCGCGGGCTAAATATAATTGAAAAAAACTGAGCGAGGCGGCTGTCGTTGTGCTAAGAGTGTTTTAATAATAGTTTGTAAGCGACATTAGACTGGAGTAATAGGTTGTTAATATGATACTGCCTGTAAAACATCGACTGGATTTCAATCAGAATACAAACGTAGCATTGTGTGTAGAAGCGTCTTTATCACCAGAATCTCCGTAGAGACACATGAGATGGGCTTCTATACAGGTGTCCGAATATCACTCGAGCTCCTTGATGCTCATTTTACACGAGGGAAGAATCGTTCACGCACCAGCGACCATGTTGTCTTCTATTGCAGGATCGCTCACCTCTTCGCTCCCGGGGTTATTCTTTATCTTTGACTAGGTCACATCCACCCATATACCCCCCTTTACATAACTTTATTAGCTTCAACCTCAATAAAAGGTGTTGTCACATAATTCAAAAACGTCTTACCCCTTTCTTTTATACCATGTAATTTTGAAATTAAAAACCAAGCATCGAAATAAAAAAAGAACATCGTTATTGAGAGGAAAAGGATTACTGTAAGAGTACAATGATAATGGTTAGTCCCGCTATCCAGTGTTACAGCTCAACCTGCAGATGAGCCAAATATAGCACCATATCGTGTTTTATGATCAATGATTTGCTAAATTGCTAATACATTCTAGTTCAATGGGTCAAAGTTTCATTTGATTAAATCTCCGATCAAGTCGAGACATTGATTTATAGTAAATATATTTTATTTAGACAGTATATTGTTAATCCTTTATTGATGTCTTCAATCTTTAAACAGAAAAATTTAGTCGAAGACTTTGTTCGTTGACAGTAGGTTGGAGTTATTGTTGGCTTGGTTTACAAAGGAAGGGGAGGGCACAGGATATACAATCAAGAATTGCTAGAGTCTTGAGATGTATATGGGAATTTCACTCGCATATATGAGTGTGCTTCAAGAAAAATTAATCAAAGCTACAGTGTTGAATGTAGTTCGGATTTTATGAATCCCTGCTATGTAAAGTGATTAACTAAAACATCTGGATTTTCCAATGAGGTCTCCCTTTATTAGTGGTGTCTGGTGGGGAACAACGTAAATTCGTTCAAATAGCACGAAAAATCAAAGTCATGTGTGCAGGTAAAAGAACCATTGACTCTTGGAATTCTATTTAAAAAAAACAGACAGAAACGCCCATCTCTCAGCAAATATTTCCTCATAGCACACTGCATAGTGTGTATGCCAGTAGTCATTGGTGTTGAAAACTGCGACGTTAAATACCATTTCATTGCGTTGCATTTCAGTTTCTTATCTGGAAATACCTATATTGGCTTCACGAGCAGAACTACATGACGTATGCGCACTGTAATAATGCACTACCAGTAGCATATTTGTTGCAGAAATACAAAGATAGACCGTCTCGGGAAACCAATTCAGGATATTTAATATGCATATCTTTTAAAATACTATCATGCTTTAAAATCTATTACAATATTATGCTAATATTTTAATGGGTTTCTGCGTTAGGTGTAGGTATGTATAAAACTGGTGAGGTATTGCATTAGGCAGGCGTCTACACTACCTGGATATTCTCGATCAATAGCCAGACATTTGCAATTGTTTTTCACAATGAGAATGCACAAGTTGTATTTTATCGCAATTATTCACATGAATTTTATAGCTTCAGACACAAAGTGGGCGCTTACAACCTTATGGGAAATCCAACTCGTCTTCGATCTCTCCACGCATCTTTCATTTTCATCTATGAATCAAATACTGTTTTCACTGGTGATACTACAGTTATGGGCCTTACAATCTGTCGTACAATGGCTCCAAGGTCAGCATCGAGATCCAGAGGTGAACACTGTGCCTTACACGTGAATCATCCTTTAATCTGATATAGCATTCTCCTTAGCAGACTTGTCTTCGCTTGCACCCAGGATAGCGCTGATATAATTCAAAATGGAATTAAAACATATAATATAAGAGGTCACAACTTTTTTGCATAATATGAGTGCCCTTTGCAATTCTGTTCTACCCCCATAAGGCATGATTCGTTTCAAATGGAGTACATGTATTTAAATCCCCAAATTCTGCGTGTGACCCTTTAATCTATTGTAGTATCTTTTTTTTAAATTAAAGGGTTGATAATCTGGCCGTGTGTATTTTATAAACCCACCGACTACCTTGTCTTATCAACCCTTACTTTCAAGTGTGGTCGGAAACCGTCACTCAGTGTCAAAACTTTTATGATAAATAAGGTGATCACGTGACCGTTAGTTTGACAAAGAGGGTATTACCTGTAGTCTGATTTTAAAGATAAAAATTACTTAACACACTGTCATTGTAAATAATATGAAATCGTGCCTAAATTTTAGCTTAAACAGCTATGCTTATAGGGATTAAATAAGCTTCTACAGATTGTAATATCGCTTATAGGGGTAGGAATATTTTAAATAAAACGAGTCCAGTCAGTAAAATGGATAATGGATACACGATAAATATCGATAAAGTATTTGATTGCCTGTTACGTCTACAACTAGTACCACGTCTCATTATTTGGGCAATACGCATAGCTAACAATGGCACTCGTGGAGTAAAATCAGTTGTAACAGTAAGTATTTCCAGGCTTTCGACGTACATTGTAATAACTTACTACTTCATAACATTATGCTAGGTCAAAGGGACATGTGCTAATAATATGGATTAAATATGCTCATACAGATAGTAATGTCGTGTATATTAATATCTAAAAATCGATTTAAGCATTTAATAGTATGCTCTTTGTGTCTAGATCGCCTGGCACCACTCCGCAATCGGATATTACGCCATACTATATATTTGAGGGTTTAAATTCAATCGGTTATAGTGTATCAATAAGGAATTAGAGAATTTCGACTTCCATTGTTTACTAGGATCGCAGCGATCAGGTAATTGATAAGTGTTATGTCTTTTGGTTAAGCAACCATCCACAAAGTCGTGCATGGTGGCTCCAAAATCATTTCGTGTATCCTGTTCACAAGATTGAAAACATAAACAGGGAGATAACTCCAAACATCATGATGAACAAAGCTATTCTGAATATCTGTGCGATTTCTCCGTATGCTCCAGTGAACAATTTAAGACAATTTAGGTCACTCTACGATGTACTATCGAAATTTCCCCATATGCCCCTATGAAAAATTGTATGGGGACGTTGTCATGTTTCACGTTCACAGGTCCCAAAGAAAAACTGTGTCCAAAACTGTCAAATGAAGCAATGAGTTAATACTGATGAAGGCGCGGGTGAAGAATGAAGGTGACGCATCAGATTAATTCAGGATCAATATCGGTTTATTGTACAATGCGATTAGTCTACATCTTGGTTCACATCATTCTTCCATTAATAATTTTAGAAAATACATAAGGTTTCGGGTCTGCTAATTATGTAACACTACATCGTCCGTCTTGTCAAGCGGCACTTTATATTAAGTCTTTAGCTTGTAGGGCATAGAAATGTCAACGGTCCCTAATTGGTTGAGAGAACTGAGTTTAAGGAACAGAAGATGGATCATACGCCCGATGCTAATTGACCAACATCGCAAATTTGGGAAGTTTGACAGGCGATAAGAGTATCGGTGGCCCACAGTATTAGGATAACCATGCCAGGAGAGTCATGTGCGTGAACGATAAACACCGACAGCTCAATTCACAGCGACAGATGGAGTTCACTGCCATGGACCAAGATCTGGTTGAGCACATAATTGCGGTACAGAATCAGGGCTGCTTCTTGCATTGTGAATGGTTAAGCATACTCCCAAATCGGTCATACGGCTAAATGGACAGAAGAAGTTTACATGGTCATACAGGGGGTGGTCTTACATACTTATCACTACAGAATTTAAGGTTTTCTCCACCATAACAGGACGGATTGTGAGTCCCATGAGGCATTTGGAACCCAAACTGATATATTTCCATGAAATTCTTTCCATTTCTATATGATTTCATTTACATGAAGGGCAGAAATTGTTGGTGTTACCGACTATTCACATAACTTATTCTTTTATGGATATATCGTGTCCTTAAGTCTTGGCCATAGCTGAATACACTTGTTTTCATACCAATATGATCTTCTATAACGACTTGTGAATCAGTGCCAGCAATTTCCCTCATATCGTCAGCCAAATGACGACTGTTTTTCGATACACCGCGATGGGTAATAAAGGTCTCTATTTCCGCACCTGCTTCGATTCTTTTTAACTACATTTTAATTATTGAGCAAAGATAACCACGAAACCTGTAAGTGCTAAACAAATTTGGGTCTGTTTAGTGCTACATCAATTGAAATGCATTTATGCTGGCCGTTAAGATCGAGTGATGATTTATAGCGGATATTGAAATGTATTATCTTATATTTATGAATGTAAGACAGTCATTAAATCAACCACAGTCAAGCAACCTTGAAAATGTGTCAAATACAAAGGTCAAGTCACTTCACCGTGCAAGATAAAAGGGGCGGGGCCAAGGTGTATAAAATGAGTAGACACTTAAAGGGGCTCGAGAAATAATATCGAGAGAATAAAACGTACACTGCCGTGCAGCTTTCGATTTCAGGAAGTCCTGAGACACAAAACCAAGTATTTCACCGGTCCCCTAATCTGCAACGTATCAGACGGATGAAAACTATGTGGCCTTAAATTTTTTGCGCCTGGGACTTGGAATCCTTTTTCCAGGTCCTGAGTGAAGACAATTAGAATAAATAAATAAATTAAAGATACATTATGGGAGATTAAATAAAGAGTTGGCAGTTCTCACTAGTTAAAAACTAAATAATGTAAAGGTAATTTGCTGAAAATTTCCGTCAAATTGATGCACTATGAAACGAGATTTAAGCGAAATTTCCGTCTAGCCTCGATCATCATTACTAAAGTCAGTACGATAAAAAGCATAGTCTCGATTATCCATTTTTTGATTTAATTATCAATGAGTGTTTCGCGGTATATAGGATTCTAATCCAATCAATATCGAAGGCTAGGTTTGAGAGAGAGAGAGAGAGAAATGGGGTTTAACGTCCACTCGACACAAACCAGGTCATTTTGGCACTAACATATGGTTTCATTTTATTTCAATAATTCGCTTGCGCGTAGGGGTCTTTAGCAGTGGGAGGAAACCGGAGGAAACCCACGAGGTTGAGAAGGCACCCCTATCTCCATGCCACATACGCTCACACCAGGGCTCGAAACCACAGCCGCAAGTCAGAGGTGACCGGCTAGCTAGAGGTCGAAGCGCGGCACTCTAGACCACTAGGCCATCCCAACCCCCTGGCTAGGTTTGACATCGAGAATTCATTATGGTATGGATAATTAATAATTTAGATAAAATTTCGGGCCTAAAGAAAGACCTGTAATAGGCAGATTTAGTTCTTGCATAATATAATATGTTAAACTAGTAATGTTACACGTGGTTAATATAGCTTTTGACCAATACTGTGCTTTTTGGATTACCAATACTAAATTTATAATTGGACTTAAACGCGAGTTCTTCTGCCATGTAAAATATGATTCTATATTTCAGTTATTTTGATAAATCTATTACTCCAGATTTCAATATTATATCCCAGCTAGTATATTTATTGGGGAGTAAGAACTGATATGTACATTTACTTGCAGTTTAAGTGTAAGTGTGTACAAGTTAATCTTTACATGGTATTCTACCATATGTGTAGTGGTGTATTAAGGGGAGGGACCATTTTCGCCCTATTTTTGACAGACAAGGACAGATACCTACTTATTAACGTACATTGACACAGTATCTTGTTTGTTCATATTTAATCTCCAATAATTTTCACAGCATATATAGTATAAAAGAGTACGACTTATGATTATGAATGCTAGGCCCCCGTCAGACCGGGTTAGCGTTCTTACAGTGCTTCTGCGATGTACGGCGACCTGAAAATGCATAAGGTCGCCGGCAAACGTGCACAGAATGCGATAAAATGTCCCCAAAAATTAAAAACTTGAAAAAAGTCGCGTTCGCACAGCTTTTAGGTTAGATCGCAGAAAATTGGCCTTTGTTTTGTATAATATGCTCAGAACAAACGCCGTGACTCGGAGATCATTGGCGACCATGGAAACCACAGCGCGATACCTAACGTTTCCACCCCGCTTTTACCACACTTATGACGATCTTGACGCGTTCCGAGACCATTTTCCTTCACCGTAGCAGCGCAGTAAGGACGCCAACCCGGTCTGACGGGGGTATAATGAAAATGGGGCACCACATTTCACCACTCTCACCCACAATCACAATTATGGAGTTCCCAATACCTCAAAGTATAACTTGAATTAATTCAGAAATTAATCTCAGGGGCGGATCCAGAGGGAGGTTTCGGGGTCTACCCCCCCCCCCCGCCCCTGCTCAGCTACATAAAAAAAATAATGCCTTTTATCAATGAAATTACATCACAAAGTGATCCTACATCAGTATAAAAATGATTTCTCTGTTTAAAAAGCTCAATTTGTATGTAAGCCTATGTAATTTAGAGACGATGATGGCAGATTTCCGTAATAGAAACCTGGCAAACCCCCTCCTGCAAAAATTCCTGTATCCGCCCTTGAATCTTCACCGGGAATTATTTGATAACATGCCGAGGTAATTGTGGTTGCCCGTTCAGTATTTTATACTTTTACATTTAATGTTACATACAGTTAGTCAGATTGATAAAAGGGAATTAAATATAGGTGTAGATGGTATCGATATCGAAAGGAATCAATATGGGGGATAATAAGATGCGTTGAGATGGCGTCGGTGTTCAGGCGCGGATCCAGAGGGGGGCGCACGCGGCGCACCCCCTCTATTTTTAGCTCCATATATTCTCGCGGGAAAGTAGAACAAAAAACGTTTAGGTTGGAAATCGTAATTTACAGTACCAGAATGAAATTAGTACTTGTGGACATTTTTGTCCACTCAAAAATCACGAGCCCCTTTCTGAAAATACTCGATCCCCCCCTTGCGTGAGTGTTAATGAAGATATATTTCGCGATTACCAAAATATTTCGTGATTACCAAAATACATTTACTAGAAGTAAAGGTGTTTGAAAAATAAATCAAGCAATCAAGACAGCAGTAAGTCAATTATATATATACACAGATGATGTTTAAGTTCTAGCTTAACAAAAGTTCACAAAAAGTAACCCTGACCAGCATCATGAGCAATTACCGTTAACACTAACACTTATACTTGGAACCTGTATGTGAATATTTCTCTGAGATGCCAGCTAACACGGTCTTTAAATATGGAAATCGTGATCAGGTAATGGTCATTATACTTAGCTTTATTCTTTATTTTTCCCCTTTTATTCATTCTTCAACTAATTTCATCATTCATGTGTGTATATTAATTATTAGTTTATCAATGAATGATAATCTAGAAATATGTTTCACTGGGGTGTCAAATCAGATATGGAGGCAATGTCAATAAATCACATCGTATATGACCTAAAATTCATCAGTATCTGTTATAACCTACAAAAATAATCTCAAGTTCGATAGGCCCAATTTCACTTATTTATTTGTTCTATGATGTCGAAAAAACTATATGCATATTAAACATATTTGAGATACAGACATTTGACTTTGAATCGCTTTGATGTCATTTTACGACCGAATCATTGAATTTATAAGCCAATATTTTTTGTTTTAATTTTTAATTAACTGTGAACCTGTGGTGCATAGTCTGATATAGACAAAAAAAATTGTGTTACAAAAAACTGGTGATAAATGGCGCCATTAATAGTATGGCTCTATAATTTATTAAGGTAAGCCTTTTCGGTCAAGAGTTGCAACAAATAAAAGGATTACATACAATTGTCAGAGGCACAAATTTAATCTTTCTCTCGGGAAGAAACGATATCAAATTGTGGTGTTTCTACGCCGACAGGCTAATACAGACGTACTGTAAGAGTAATATTAAATGCATGCCAACAGGTATGTAAGTCTTCATGATCCTGAAGCAAAGACTACGAGTTTTACAACACCTGGGCGTTGCTAGATTACTTCACAATTCCCGAACTTATACTAGGCTATCTACAGACACGTGAACAGTAAGCGTCCAATCAGAGGCGACCTCCAAGCAAACCATGACATTGAACGAACCTTAAACTTTGCAACTCGATTATCTCTGGTAGAAATCTAAGCTTGAAAGCGCGAGACTTGGTATTCGCGACGAACGAGGAATCTGATAGGCTCACAGACTGGGCTTGTACCCAATCGAAATTAGTGCCGAAATACGTAGGGTATTACGTGAAGGTCTTGATAAGATGTATACGTAGCTAAAGCGAGATCAATAATTCTATTGAAGATGATAAGCTCTAGTCAACCTCACAACTCCCCCGCCCCCCGACCTCAACACCAGGGACCTCAACGTTAGTCAGCCAGCGCTTTCGTGCTGAACCACTGTTGCTATTCTCTCGTGAATATAAAGTTGAACAGCCGGGATTTTTAACAAAGTCTACTTTGGGCCTATGATAATGCAGAATAGTAGGCAAATGTGCGTCCCAGTAAAATAGTCCACCCCCACCCCATACAAACACTTACACACATACAATTCCTGAAAATTTCGTCTTGTAAAATCGTCCAAATCTGAATAGAAAACTAACGAGCTTCCAATACTTTGATACAAAGATATATTTTCCAGCGATGTAGACAGTTTGCTTTGAGGCTGGCCACGTCATTGACAGTAGTCCTACATTGTATACATCCTGTTTGGGGAAATTGTTGTATCCGGTTTCGATCACAAAAAAATAACGAGTTGAATTTACATTCGTTTTAAAAACGATATAACCATTCAACATTCCCAATCCGACCATAGGACCTAAATTTCGTAATTGGGGAAAAACGTATTGGCTCTACTTCCGTTTTCGGAAGTGTTTATCCGTCTTGGATAAAAGGATCTATGTTCGTTTACGGCAAATAAAATTTTTTGCCAACATCCGTTTTCGACCCGGAAGAGCGTTTGTACAACACTACGTTCGTTTTGAACGAAGCTATGAAAATGGCCAACGCAGCAAAAAGGCTACACTACAAATAATTTAATCGCGATAATGACATGTTGTCTGCCTATGATGAAATATTGTTTTACTTTGACAACTTTATTTACTGTGTCCCAAAAATAGAAACAGTCACTTTAAACATCCCAGTTTGATAACTTATCGTAAGTCGCCATTTTGTGAATGACAAGGTTGCCAAGAGTGGTCGCCAAGGAGATAGTAAAGTGAACTGAGTTAGTTTATGTGAATGAATGAAGGAGTTTTTATATGACAGGTATTATAACTAGATATTTATCATGTGACCACTGATATATACTGTGGTCAAATAACAATTAATACATTTTTATTTTACATAGGCTATAGTATAGTCGTGTACTACCTTCTCAATGACGAAAAGCTTTTGTCGATATTAAATAGGTCTCATATTACCAACTATACATACAACATGTTTGTGGTTTCATAAATCATACCTATTTACATTCAACTGAAAGTCATTTTTATGGCAAGGAGACTAAAGAGACACCGAATTAAAAACGAATAAAATATTTGATGTATATTCCACGAAGTGACGTTTTCAACGAGCTACTTGTTTTAGCCCTTTCATTATACATAATATGTAGGCTATGTCTATTATGATGCTTGCAGTTGCGTTGTTTGCAAAAAAAACCCAACTAGGTCCCGCGGTGTTTTATAAGCACGAAGTGTATAAATAGTTTCTATAATGCCTTAAGTTTCAAAGTATTATAAGTAATGAAATGAAGTGAAATGGGGTTTAACGTCCTACTTTGTGCACCTAATGTGGGTTAATGAAGACGGGCAATACTGCCAAGGGATCTTTTACGTGCACGCCAATGTGTACACGGGACTTCGGTTTTTCGCCCCATCAGAACGACTAGACAGCTGTCCTTGTCAGTATTATAAGTGGCCTAAGCATGTACCCGTCGGTGCCAAAACCACTTATACCCAGCATAATTGGTTATCTGGGACAGGTGAATATTTATTACATTTTCGAAAATTCCAGACGTTTTTAAACAATGTGGCAACAGCGGTTCTTCAGATAAGGTCTACTGGGGAATCGAACGAATTATCTAGCAGCTTAGCAACATTGCAACATAGCCCTACTACATAAATATATTTTAAAAATCACCCATATGTCTTCAATCCATCATACAGGTATTAGAAGGTTCATAGTCGTGGCGTGTTGTCAATCGTCATAGTTATGTCAGGCGGGCCCAGATATTTCGCCAACAATAACGATTTTTTAGGGGTGTTCTTAGCCGGCCACGTCCTCGGCCCCCTCCATAAAATTCTGTAGCCCCCCCCCCCCTTAGAAAAAATAAAAATTTATGAGCTGGCTACGGGCCCGGTGTCAGGTTATGCCATTTATCGAACACTCAATATACATTGGAACTAGTTTCATTGTTCTGGGCCAAAAAAAATAATAACTAGATCTGCTACTGTCCCATGCAGATATGAAAGCTTTCATATTCACTGTCAAAATCTATCGAAATTAATGTAATTTTTCACTCGTAAACAACTTTGTCGGCACGAAAAACATCAAAAACGAAATTCGAATTTTTGAAATATTCAAATACCAAAAATTCCACCCGTATCCCGTCTATCCTGAAATTGAAATGTATTAAATTTTAGACATAGGAGACGCATTGAACATACTATGCCCTATTGTGTTTCTGCTCTGAACGTTTTTTAGGTTTTCCTTCGAGGGTTCAGAAAACGTAACTCTCATGTCTGTAAGTGCAATATCGCAAAAGTTCTATTGTTTTTTCACGTTTTAAGATGGTGTCACTTCCGGTTCAATCGACAAACTCCATGTTTTGTGTACGAATCAGTAATTACTTGTCTAGTATCAAAAAAAAAATTAGGTCATTCTGACCTTTATTTCGACGATTTTTTTGAAAAATTTGATTCTTAATTTCACCAACGGGGGATGATTTAGGAAATTTTAAAAGTCATTTTTCAAGTCGCATCAGTAATGTCTAGTTACATACTAAATTTCATGAAAATCGTACAACTATTAAAGAAGTTGTCAAGTTGGTCTCAACTTCCGGTTCGAAATCACAGCGACGAATTTTCGAATATTACAAAATTTTAAAAATAAGCTCCCCCTGACCAGCTTAATCGTTCGCAATAAACGTCGGAAAATTGCTGACTTTAGCCGTGGGAGGTAACCGAAGGACACGGGGAAAACCCACGCGCAACCTGGAAATCGAAACGACGCCGGTTGACTCAATGACAGACGTTACGATACAGCGCGCACATGCTAACCATTCAGCCATTCAGCCTCCCTAAAATCGGAAAATTGCTGACTTATAGCAAGAAACATTTCAACCGGGCATTTCAATCGAAACAACGCCAGTTGACTCAATGACAGACGTTACGATACAGAGCATAGGTGCTAACCATTCAGCCACGTAACCTCCCTAAATTTGGCAAATTGCTGACCTACAGCGACAAACATTTCAACCGGGCGAAATTATCAACCGAATATTACACAACTTTTAAAAGTAAGCTTCCCCTGACCAGCATAATCGTTCACAATAAACGTTTCCCCCTAAAATAGGCAAATTGCTGACTTTAAATTGAGAAACTTGACAACAGGGCGAAATTTCCTGTTTTATGACTTTTACAGTACCTCTGATTACCAACCGATTATAACAAAACTTTAAAAATAAAAGAGAAAAAGAGACATGTGGGTTAACGTCCACTCCACACAAACTAGGACATTTCGGGGCTCACATATATTTTTTAATTTTATTTTAAAACTTCCCTTACGCGTACTGGTATTCGGGAAATTGCTGACGATACAGCGCGCACATGCTAACCATTCAGCCATTCAGCCTCCCTAAAATCGGAAAATTGCTGACTTATAGCAAGAAACATTTCAACCGGGCATTTCAATCGAAAAAACGCCAGTTGACTCAATGACAGACGTTACGATACAGAGCGCAGGTGCTAACCATTCAGCCACGTAACCTCCCTAAATTTGGCAAATTGCGGACCTACAGCGAGAAACATTTCAACCGGGCGAAATTTTCTATTTTAACAGTTTAATTTGCACCGAATATTACAAAACTTTTAAAAATAAGCTCCCCCTGACTAGCTTAATCGTTCGCAATAAACGTTTGCCCCTTAAAATCGGCAAATTGCTGACTTTAAAGTGAGAAACATTACAACCGGGCGAAATTTTCTGTTTTATCACTTTTACAGTATCAGTACCATGCATTACCAACCGATTATTACAAAACTTTAAAAATAAAACAGAAGGAGAGAAATGCGGCTTAACGTCCATTCGACACAAACTAAGTCATTTCGGGACTAATATATGTTTTTTAATTTTATTTATAAACTTCCCTTACGCGTACTGGTATTCAGGAGTGGGAGGAAACCGAAGGACACGGAGAAAACCCACGAGGTTGGACACCATACTCCATGTCACGTCCATTCGACAAAAACGAGGTCATTTCGAGACTAACATATGTCTTTTAATTTTATTGAAAAACTTCCCTTGCGCGTACGGGTCTTTAGTCGTGGGAGGTAACCGAAGGACACGGGGAAAACCCACGCACAACATGGAAATCGAAACGACGCCGGTTAACTCAATGACAGACGTTACGACAAAGCGCGCGTATGCTAACCATTCAGTCATTCAGCCCCCCTAAAATCGGGAAATTGCTGACTTATAGCAAACAACATTTCAACCGGGCGAAATTTTATGTTTTAGCAGTTTAATTTGCACGGTACTTTAATTACCAACCGATTATCACAAAACTTTTGAAAATAAGCTCCAACTGACCAGCTTAATCGTATGCAATAAACGTTTGGCGTGAACTGAAAGTTCTGCACCGAGAAAGTTCATCTCGATTTTCCGGCGTGGTTCCCTCTTGTCAGTGAGGCAGAACGGAGGGCCTGACAAGGACAGCTGTCTAGTCGTTCGGATGGGACGAAAAACCAAGGTCCCGTGTACACATTGAAGTGCACGTAAAATATCCCTAAGCAGTTGGAATTCGATACTGTTGAATAAGCTGTATACGATGACTAAATGTGCAAATTGTAGTCACCCACGCTGCATGTTTCGCTTAAGAAAGGGTGCAGTTTTCAATTTTCGATCCTTTTATTCTTCTACTCCTGATATTTTGGACTGTTCATCGATGGTTTCATATAAAAGACTATCGATAAGACTCTTTGTAGAAGAAGTTCCCCAAAAATATTATGTTGATTGAAGAGAAAAGGACCTTTAAAAATGCTCAAAATCGTAAAAATACGACTTTTTTGATTTTCGATCTCTTTTTTTCTGCTATCCCTGACATTTAAAAACAATGATACAATGATTTCACACAACGGGCTAGCTATTAGACTCTCGATTGGCAGGAGTTTCACCACCCTCTCTTCATTATAACCGAAGTTATCGTGTCCTAAAGAATCAACAAATCAGCATATTTATCTCTGCTTACCCTTAGCAGAAAATGCTCATCTTTAAACTCAATCATGACATTGACCTAGTGAACGTCTACACCAAGTTTTAACATTCTAGCTTAATTAGAAGGAGAGTAATTGTGTTCCAAAGTCCCGATCCTTCAAATTGCTTCTATTTTTCATTTTCAATTCAAAATGGTGACCATCACGTGACCGAAATCAAAATTCTATTCGCGACATTTTTTAGGCCTTCCTACAAGGATTCAGAAAATATAACTCCCGAGTCTGTAAGTAAAATAGCAAAAAAGCCTTATTGATTTTTCACTTTTAAATATGGCGGCACTTCCGGTTCGATCGACAAACTCCATATTTTGTGTACAAATCAGTAATTACTTATCTAGTATCCAAAAAAAAAATCAGGTCATTCTGACCTATATTTCGATGATTTTTTTGAAAATTTTGATCCTTAATTTCGTCAAGGGGAGATAATTTAGAAAATTTCTAATTATATTTTTGAAGTCACATCGGAAAGATCTACTTAGATACTAAATTTCATGAAAATCGTACAACTATTAAAGAAGTTGTCAAATTGGTCTAAACTTCCGGTTCGAAATCACAGCGACGAATTTTCGAAATTCGAAAATGTGAAACTGTAGATGAAAATGATTTTTTCAAAGGTATTCAAAGAAAAAAGAATTAGTAAAATCGGTCAAAAAATAACAAAGTTACGACTATGCATTGTCATTTTTTTCGTTCGTAAAATTCGGTGATTTCGGATTCGTAAAACGTTTCGAAAATATATTTAATCAAGGTTCGCACCCCATTTTTGGGGGGGTAGGTCAAAATTTCAGAAAGATCCTATGGATAGATTCTGAGAAATCCGATTTGCAGAAAACACACAAAAAAAAAAAATAATAACTAGATCTGCTACTGTCCCATGCAGATATGAAAGCTTTCATATTCATGGTCACGTGTCATTGATTGTATCAAGTATCCTAAATAAAAGGATAAGAAGAAAAAATTATCAAAATTGGTCAAAAACTCGCGAAGTTACAAATCTAAATATAGTATGAAACATTGCACCCAGTCATAACAATAATCTGAAATCAGCCGTGGGAGGAAACCGAAGGACACGGAGAAAACCCACGAGGTTGGACACCATACTCCATGTCACGTGCAACCTGGAAATCGAAACGATGCCGGTTGACTCAATGACAGACGTTACGATACAGCGCGCACATGCTAACCATACAGCCATTCAGGCTCCCTAAAATCGATAAATTGCTGACTTATAGCAAGAAACATTTCAACCGGGCATTTCAATCGAAACAACGCCAGTTGACTCAATGACAGACGTTACGATACAGTGCGCAGGTGCTAACCATTTAGCCACGCAACCTCCCTAAATTTGGCAAATTGCTGACCTACAAGGAGAAACATTTCAACCGGGCGGAATTTTCTATTTTAACAGTTTAATTTGCACGGTACCTTTAATTATCAACCGAATATTACAAAACTTTTAAAAATAAGCCCCCCCCCCCTGACCAGCTTAATTGTTCGCAATAAACGTTTGCCCCCTAAAATGAGCAAATTGGTGACTTTAATGTGAGAAACATTACTACCGGGCGAAATTTTCTGTTTTATCACTTTTACAGTACAGTACAACCGATTATTACAAAACTTTAAAAATAAAAGAGAAAGAGATAAATGCGGCTTAACCTCCATTCGACACAAACTAACATATAGATGGGACGAAAAACCAAGGTCCGGTGTACACATTGGAGTGCACGTAAAATATCCCTAAGCAGTTGGAATTCGATACTGTTGAATAAGCTCTATACGATGACTATGCAAACCATTATTAATCGATGAAGGTGTTAAAATGTACACAATATAAACAGTATTAATCTAAATCAATAACATAAATGATTAAAAATATTTTTTTTAGATAGTTTTAAAATAGAAAACAAATAATTATATCAAATCAAACCTATTCAATTTCAATTAATATGAGGACTGGCTGCAAAGTTCTAAGCCTATGTGTGCAAGACCTATATATTGTTGATGTTTCCTTTTATTTTTCTATATAGTTTCCATCAAAGCTCAATTTTTTCATCAGTTATTTACGGTGATTTTGGATTCGCAAAACGTTTTGAAAATATATTGATTCCAAGGCCACCACCCATTTTTGAAAGGAGGCTAACCAGAAAAGTAAAATAGATCACAAAATCACGAAGTAACACAGCTGTCAAGGTCAATTTTTTCATCAGTTGTTTTCGGTGATTTTGGATTCGCAAAACGTTTTGAAAATATATTGATTCCAAGGCCACCACCCATTTTTGAAAGGAGGCTAACCAGAAATGTATTGATTTCCCAGATTTGAGACAAAATCGCGAAACTGCGATCCATTTGATTATTTTCAAGCTGTTAATCGGAGTTATTCACGCGAAAACAACTTTGTCGGCACGGAAAACATCAAAGGCGAAATTTGAAATTTTGAAATTTGCAAATACCAAAAATTCGACAATGAGCTAGGCTATCCCCAAATGTATTAATTTCAAAGATAAGAAACGAATTCAACAAACTACGGTCTGTTCTGATAATTTACATGCCCGTTAATGTCCATTTTTCACTATTTCTGATATTCAATTCAATATGGTGACTATCCATTGACTTAAATCAAAATTCTACTGCCAACATTTTATAGCCATCCCTTCAAGGATTCAGAAAATATAACCCCCGTGTCTGTATGTAAAATAGCAAAATGGCGTTTGAGGTTTTTACATTTCAAGATGGTGGCACTTCCGGATTGAGCTACAAACTCCATTTTTTGTGTACTAATCAGTGGTCTCGTAGCTAGTACCTAAAAAAAAAATTCAAGATGATTTGACCTATATTTCGTCGATTTTTTTGAAAATTTCGATCCTCAATTTCTCCAAGGGGAGATAATTTAGAAAATTTCCAAAGTATTTTTTCAAGTCGCATCATTAAGGTTTACTTACATATTAAATTTCATGAAAATCGTAAAACTACTAAAGAAGTTGTCGAGTTGGTCTAAACTTCCGGTTCGAAATCACAGCGACGAATTTTCGAAATTCGAAAATCCGAAATTGCAGATTTGAAGTAAATGTCTCAAAGTACTCATAGAAAAAAGAATTAATTAAATAGGTCAAATAGTCACAAAGTTACAGCATTGTAGGTCAAAAGCATTCGTTCGTAAAATTCGGTGATTTTGGATTCGAAAAACGTTTTGAAAATATATTTAATCAAGGTTCGCACCCCATTTTTGGGGGGGTAGGTCAAAGTTTTAGAAAGATCCTATGGTTAGATTCTAAAAAATATCCCTAAGCAGTTGGAATTCGATACTGTTGAATAAGCTGTATACGATGACTAAATGTGTAGATTGTAGTCACCCACACTGCATGTGTCGCTTAACAATGAAAGGATGCCGTTTTCAATGTTCGATCCTTTTGTTCTTCTACTCCTGATATGTTGGATTGTTGATCGATGGTTTTATATGAAAGACTACCAATAAGACTCTTTGTAGAAGAAGTTCCCAAAAAATATTAAGTTGACTTTACGAGAAAGACCTCTAAACATGCTCCAAATTGTAAAAATACGACTTTTTGGATTTTCAATCTCTTTTTTTCGCCTATCCCTGATATTTAAAATAAATGATACAATGATTTCACACAACAGGCTAGCTATTGGACTCTCTATTGACAAAAGTTTCACAGCCCTCCCTTCATTATAACCGAAGTTATCGTGCCCTAAAGAATCAACAAATCAGCATGCCCATCTCTGCTTACCCTTGGCAGAAAATGCTCATCTTTGGACTCAATCATGACATTGTCCTAGTGAACGTCTACACCAAGTTTGAACATTCTAGCTCAATTAGAAGGAGAGTTATTGTGTTTCAAAGTCTCGGCCCTTCAAATTGCTACTACTTTTCATTTTCAATTCAAAATGGTGACCATCACGTGACCGAAATCAAAATTCTGCTCCCTATGATTTTTGGGCCATCCTTCAAGGATTCAGAAAATATAACTCCCGTGTCTGTAAGTAAAATAGCAAAAAAGCCTTAGGGATTTTTCATGTTTCAAGATGGTGGCACTTCCGGTTCGATCGACAAACTCCATATTTTGTGTAGGAATCAGTAATTACTTGTCGAGTATCGAAAATTTTTTTTAGGTCATTCTGACCTATATTTCGACGATTTTTTTGAAAACTTTGATCCTTAATTTCACCAAGGGGGGATAATTTAGAAAATTTCTAATTATATTTTTGAAGTCACATCGGTAAGATCTACTTGTATACTAAATTTCATGAAAATCGTACAACTATTAAAGAAGTTGTCAAATTGGTCTAAACTTCCGGTTCGAAATCACAGCGACGAATTTTCGAAATACGAAAATGTGAAACTGCAGATGAAAACGATTTTTTTCAAGGTATTCAAAGAAAAAAGAATTAGTAAAATCGGTCAAAAAATAACAAAGATACGACTATGCATTGTCAGTTTTTTCGTTCGTAAAATTCGGTGATTTCGGATTCGTAAAACGTTTTGAAAATACATTTAATCAAGGTTCGCACCCCATTTTTGGGGGGGTAGGTCAAAATTTCAGAAAGATCCTATGGATAGATTCTGAGAAATCCGATTTGCAGAAAACACACAAAAAAAAAAATAATAATAATAACTAGATCTGCAAAGCAGATATTAAAGCTTTCATATTAACAGTCACTACCTGTCACATGTCATGGGTCATGTAAATAATCTCATCAACAAAAAAAAAATCATTAAAATCGGTCAAAATATAGCGAAGTTTTTATGATTTTTCAATCGTAAACAACTTTATCGGCACGAAAAACATCAAAGACAAAATTCGAAAATGTGACATTTTCAAATAACACTATTTCGACCCTGATCCCGGCTATCCAGAAATGTATTCATTTTGGAAATAGGAGACATATTCTCCAAACTACGGCCTATTGCTTTCATTCACGTGCTCGTTAATGTCGATTTTTCACCTTTTCTCATATTCAGTTCGAAATGGTGACCATCACGTGACCGAAATCAAAATTCTGATCTGATAGATTTTTAGGCATTCCTTCAAGGATTCCGAAAATGTAACTCCCATGTCTGTATGTAAAATATCGCAAAAGCCTTTGTGATTTTTCACGTTTCAAGATGGCGGCACTTCCGGTTCGATCCACAAACTCAATATTTTGTGTACGAATCAGTATTTACCTATCTAGTATCCAAAAAAAAAATCAGGTCATTCTGACCTATATTTCTTCGATTTTTTTGAAAACTTTGATCCCTAATTTCACCAAGGGGAGATAATTTAGAAAATTTCTAAGGACATCTTTAAAGTTACATCGGTATGATCTACTTACATACTAAATTTCATGAAAATCGTACAACTATTAAAGAAGTTGTCAAGTTGATCTCAACTTCCGGTTCAAAATCACAGCGACGAATTTTCGAAATTCGAAAATCTGAAACTGCAGTTGAAAATGATTTTTGTCAGGGTACCCAAAGAAAAAAGAATTAGTAAAATAGGTCAAATAGTCACAGAGTTACAGTAATGCAGGTCAAATTCACTCGTTCGTAAAATTCGGTGATTTCGAATGCTTTAAACGTTTTGAAAATGTATTTAATCAATACTCACCACCCATTTTTGGGTGTGTAGGTCAAAGTTTCAGAAACATGCTATGGTTAGATTCTGAGAAATCCGATTTGCAGGAAACACATGTTGACTTTACGAGAAAGACCTTTAAACATGCTCTAAATTGTAAAAATACGACTCTTTGGATTTTCAATCTCTTTTTTTCGGCTACCCCGGACATTTAAGAAAAATGATACAATGATTTCACACAACAGGTTAGATATTAGACTCTCGATTGACAAGAGTTTCATCGCCCTCCCTTCATTATAACCAAAGTTATCGTGCCCTAAAGAATCAACAAATCAGCTTGCTTATCTCTGCTTACCCTAAGCAGAAAATGCTCATCTTTGAACTCAATCAAGACAGTGACCTAGTGAACGTCTACACCAAGTTTGAACATTCTAGCTCAATTAGAAGCATAGTTATTGTGTTCCAAATTCTCGGCCCTTCAAATTGCTTCTATTTTTCACTTTCACTTTAAAATGGCGACCATCAATTGACCTAAATCAAAATTCTACTCCGAACGTTTTTTAGGCCATCCTTGAAGGATTCAGAAAATATAACTCCCGTGTCTGTAAGTAAAATAGCAAAAAAGCCTTTGTGATTTTTCACGTTTCAAGATGGCGGCACTTCCGGTTCAATCCACAAACTCAACATTTTGTGTACGAATCAGTATTTACTTATCTAGTATCCAAAAAAAACATCAGGTCATTCTGACCTATATTTCTTCGATTTTTTTGAAAACTTTGATCCTTAATTTCACCAAGGGGAGATAATTTAGAAAATTTATATTTATATTTTTGAAGTCACGTGGGTAAGATCTACTTACATACTAAATTTCATGAAAATCGTACAACTATTAAAGAAGTTGTCAAGTTGGTCTCAACTTCCGGTTCGAAATCACAGCGACGAATTTTCGAAATTCGAAAATCTGAAACTGCAGTTGAAAATGATTTTTGTCAAGGTACTCAAAGAAAAAAGAATTAGTAAAATAGGTCAAATAGTCACAGAGTTACAGTAATGCAGGTCAAATTCACTCGTTCGTAAAATTCTGTGATTTCGAATTCGTAAAACGTTTTGAAAATATATTTAATCAAAAACTGCCACCCAGTTTTGGGGGGGTAGGTCAAAGTTTCAGAAAGATCCCATGGTTAGATTCTGAGAAATCCGATTTGCAGAAATGACACAAAAAAAAAAAATAATAATAATAATAATAATCTTAACAAAAACAATAAGCTTTCATATGTAATATGAAAGCTTAATAACTTTAACAGAAACAATAAGCTTTCATATGTAATACATATGAAAGCTTAATAATAACTTTAACAGAAACAATAAGCTTTCATATGTAATATGAAAGCTTAATAAGGTCCAAGAAGAGACATAACTCAACAGAAGCCGAAATTCGGATTTTGGATGAAGGGGGAATAACTCCACTTAATATGGCGTCATATATAGGATGCAGACCACACCTTTAAATTTCTCCGTTGTCTCTCTCTCTCTCTCTCTCTCGCTCTCTCTCTTTCCCCCTCCTTTTCTGTCGGGTTGTGGTAGATATTCATGATCTAGAGGCGGAAGGTTAGTCACGGTAATATGTACGGCAAATAGTTACATGCTTTTAGTGTGTTACTTCAAGGGAGGAAGAGAGAGAGAGAGAGAGAGAGAGAGAGAGAGAGAGAGAGAGGGGGGTGAGAGATAACATCTACTCGACATAAACTAGGTCATTTCGGGACAAACATATGCGCGTAGAGGTCTTTAGTCGTGGAAGGAAACAAGGATACCCGGATAAAACCCACGACGTTGGACAGGCGACCTTACTCCTCAGTCACGTACGACTAGGAAATCGAAATCACGCCATTGGACCATCTCCCCACCCCACACGAAATTTGAACTCAATCGTCATTAGGGTATGACGGAGATGCATTTAAACGTGTTTTAAATTCGGATAAAGCGGTGAGAGAGAGAGAGAGAGAGAGAGAGAGAGAGAGAGAGAGAGAGAGAAATGGGGTTTACCGTCCACTCGACACAAACTAGGTCATTTTGGGACTAACATATGGTTTCAATTTTATTTCAATAATTCGCTTGCGCGTAGGGGTCTTTAGCAGTGGAAGGATACCGGAGTCTCCGGAGGAAACCCACGAGGTTGAGAAGGCGCCCCTATCTCCATGCCACATACGCTCACACCAGGGATCGAAACCACAGCCGCAAGCCAGAGGTGACCGGCCAGCTAGAGGTCGAAGCGCGGCACTCTAGACCACTAGGCCATCCCAACCCCCCATGGATAAAGCGGTGATATATACTGAGCGCCATAGAAAACGCATCACTTAGTTTTTCGTATAACAAAATGATCCTGTAAACATCTTATTTATTTTGCTTCTTATTGTGAACAATATTCAAATGGGAACACAGCAATAACAACACAATTGTGCACTTATTGATGTTTAATCTGTAATCTGTAATCAGAGGGGTCAATACCAAAAGTACGACAAAGATGGTTAATTGTGCTGCACACGCGCTACTGACAATTAACCATCTTTGTCGTACTTTTGGTTTTGACCCTAGGACTTTTTACCGTTGATTACAGATTAAACATCCATAAGAGTACAACTGTGTTGTTATTGCTTGTTTTTTTTTTCAAGCAAAATGTGTCTTTAAGGTTACCACTCGATGTCTTTACCGACGCAGATATTTTCTTTTCGAAGAGTTCTAAATAACTCAATAATGCTGGTCATGCATTCTACTTCTGATTTATTAAAAAAAAATTACATACATGGCCACGTAAAAAAATGATTGTGTCTTTACCGTTACTTGCCACTTTTTCTGAGAATGACCCGTATATTCGAACTCAACCATCATAAGGGTATAACGGTGATATATTCAAACGTTTTCAATCTAATAAAAATTGTGACTTCTTGAGAGACCGCAAGCTAAAACGCGATATCTTTTGTACAATCGAAGACTATAATTCATTAAGTTACAATCTGGTATGCTCGAATAATCCATGAAGTAATGGTCATGCACCAGCCAATGTCGAAAGGCATCGAGATCTTTGGGAGACAGAACTACATGCTAAAAATTGTACCTGTAGAGTTTCCACAAACAAATTGTGGACTGACAAGTGCGACGAATAATCCATGAGGTAATGGTTTATGACGGGGGATTTGACTCAAAAGTCAATGCTATGTTGTTAGTGCTATTACATGTCCAATGTTGCAAATGTTTTATGTTAGGTGTAAAATGAACAAAGTCACGAGTAAAACATCCTGTAATACTGACAAATACATCGTGTAAATTGACATCTACTTTTTATCATTAAACATTTCACACTAGACATATCACAACAAGCCTAACTCCATCTACCCAGAACTTTAAACTTTCAACTCTTACATATTCTCATATGACACGCGCACTATGTATTGTAACCATCAACATTTCACTTTTACATCCCAACACAGAACAAGTAATGAAATCGGCCAATATGCAAATTAGTTCATCACGTGATATGTTAATTTTCAAGCAGGGAATTCCCCAACATGAGACCTTCAACCAGATGCTGATTTTAGGATTTGTTTTTAGCATAAAGTGAAAGTAAAAAAGAAAAGTAAAATGTCTCGGCTTCCACATATAACCCAAGATATTTTTCGTAGAATTCACAGAATTTCTTACGAAGAATTTAGTTGCGTTGAGTGGACGTTAAACCCCATCTCTCTCTCTCTCTCTCTCACTCTCTCTCTCTCCTATTTTAAATCCCGCAGTCAACTTCCTACACAGTCCAAATCGGCCATACCGAAAACCCGGAAAGGATTTTACGAGTTTTAACAGTTCTGAGTTCTAGATTTCGACTCGACATTTTACCTAAATCTTGGAAAAAAAGTTTTCGGCACAGGAAAACTCTGGTTTTCGTTTTTTGCATAGAGTAAAAATGAAAACTCGGATCTATTTTTATCTGTTAATATTTTTTGGAGGTTGGGTTGTCGAGTGGTTTAACGTGTGTACTTTAGATCATAAGGTTTGTCATTGGGTCGAGTGACAAGGAGTGGGGTTGCCAGCTTAACGTCGTGGTTCTTCTCCGTGTCCTCTGGTTTCGTCCCATTTCTAAAGAATCCTACGGACAAGCCAATTATTGAAATTAAATTCTACCATATGTTTGTCCCAAAATGAACTAGTGTCGAATGGACGTAAACCCCATTTCTCTCTATCTCTCTTGACGAAAATTGGGGGCTTTTGATGGAAGATTAATAAATTAAATCACATTTTTATAGTATATCACATAGGTCTCGCCTACTCTTCTTCAAACTGTATTTGATAGACTCGGGACTTGGCTGTCGGCAGTTCGATTTTTTCGACTCATTTGGAGACTTAAATGTAATCTTTACGGTATTTAATTTTGTTTTCATTGCATCACTTTAACAGTTCCGAGTTGTACGTTTGGACAAGGTGTTTTACCGAAAAGTAGAAGAAAAAAACGACTTTCCCGTATTAATCAGTTTTTGATATATAGCTCTGTATCAGCATTTATTCAATTCCGTTCTTTGCCGTATTTATAAGCATTTTTCAAAATAGAATTTCATAAATGGTACATGAATGAATGTCTTGGAAGATTCAGTCTAAGTAATTAAAAATACTGAATTTAGTTAATTAACAATGTTTTCTTTTAACTAATTTCTATTTGATTATTAGAGTATGAGGGTCACAGTGGATTTATCTAATCAGACAAATATTCTGTATATGGCTGTTTTCAGATACATGGAACGGACATAGCCTACTGTTTATTATATAAACATCATGTATACAATACAATGTATAAGCGTACATAATATATAGTCTTGATGACCTATATTACAGACTAGTAGGAACGATAAGACATTGGGGTAAGATGCAGGATATCAGCAGTATAATAAACATCAGTGCATACGTCATTGGTTTCACGCTTGACCGTTATTTCTTCGCGCGAGATCTCACGTGATTAAAATTTGGTGCCGTGTGAACTAATTTGCATATCTGATTCCATTACTTGTTCTGTGTTGCGATGCAAAAGACATATGTTGAAGATTACAATACATAGCGCGAGTGTCAAATGAGAAGATGTCAGAGTTCTGGGTAGATGGACTTAGGTTTGTTGTGAAATGTCTAATGTGAAATGTTAAATGACAAAAATTAGATGTCAAGTTACACGATGTAAGATTTTTTTACATTTGACTTTGTCTAATTTACACCCAACATTAAACATTTGCAATACTAGACATGTAATAGAACTAACAACATAGCACTGACTTTTGAGTCAAATCCCCCCTCATAATGGTTAGGTTTATGGCTATGTCGAAAGGCATCGAAATCTTTGGGCGATAGACCTACATTTCAAGTTTTGTCAAATCGGATAAAAATTGTGCCTGTAGAGTATCCACAAACAAATTATGGACTGACAGGGGCGACGGTATAATACGTCCACATGGAAATGGTGGCGTATATTAGGAGACCAATATGAGATCCGAGTCTTTTGCATCTTAATGTTCTGTCTGAATAATACCCATCCATGACTCAATGAATTAGACCTAAACAGATCCTTACCCAAGCGACTAGTGGGAGAATCCAATTTTAATATCTCCTCAACGTCTTAAGAGTCCGCTCAGCTCTTTTCAACAGTGGCTCTAGTACTCAGTGATGGCGCCAACCGTCGGTGGTTGGAGGGGAAAAGCTGGGGCAAAGTCCAAGGTTAAGGGGCAAAGGCACTGGGTTTAACTAGTGGTGGCGGGGCTCCCCCTGAAAATTTAGAAAAAGCCTGGCAGTATTTCAGGCAATGATCATTGAGGTAAAGTGTCAAACGAACGGACTTGCGAACCTCTACGAATCCCACTCCCCCACAAAATTTTGAAAAATAGACTGTCCGAAATGCTGTCTGTCATTATTCAGTCAGGCACCGATCGTCGAGATAAATAAATCCGACCACATACCGCCCGTCGCCTGATCACTAGTTTATACGATCAGAGACCAACATGGCAAACGAACGGACTTGCGAACCTCAACGAAGTACCTTTGTGAGCGCCAAAGTAGCGAGTCCTTGTCGGGGTTTTGGGGACCTCCCCAAGAAAAATTCTGAAAAATAGGCTGTTGGAAATGCTGCCTGGCAGTATTCAGGCATCGATCGTAGAGATAAATAGAGATGGTCGGATGTCGTCTGTGGCCTGTTCACTTCACTAGTCTTTCCGACCCCAGGGACTAAAGTGTCAAATGAAACTCAACGAAGTCCCCAATTATTTGAAAAGTAGACTGCCCTAAATGCAGTCTGGCAGTATTTCAGGCATTGATCGTCGAGATAAATAGATACCGCCTGTCGCCAAATCACTAGTTTATCCGACCAGAGAAGAAAGTGACAAACGGGGAGATTGAGTGACTCAAAGCGAATGAATATTTTCGCCACTATATTTTGTGAAATGAACGGACTTGCGAACCTCAACGAAGTCCCAAAAAATTTGATAAGTAGACGGCCCGAAATGCAGTCTGGCAGTATTTCAGGCATTGATCGTCGAGATGAATAGAGCTTAACAGATACCGCCTGTCGCCAAATCATGAGTTTATCCGACCAGAGAAGATGGTATCAACCAGGCGGAGTAAGAGTGACTCAAAGTGAATGAATATTTTCGCCAAAATATTTTGTAAAATAGACTGCCGGGAATGCAGCCAGGTAACATTTCAGACAATGGTCGTTGAGATAAATAGAGCTGGCCTCTTTACATTTTTTTTTATTTTCGAAAATTATTGGGGGGGGGGGCAATCAGAGAGCGGGCAGATTTTTGGGGATGCAAATGCCCCCCCCCCCCTGCTAGTACTTGACCAGACAGGCGTTTACTGCAAGGGGCAATTCCGATTACATGTTGGAGAATAAAACTACTTGATTTTGTGGTACAAGCCCTTAAAATCCTCTTCCTTATAGGAACAGGCATCTCACTATGTATACTTGATTCATGTGAAAATGGGGACCGGTGTACCCAGCTGTTTATACGGTTGTGGATAAAACCAAGTTTATTTTAAAGAAATAACGCGTGGCATTCACTGTATAGACCTCTAAAGGAACGGCAATCGATTACCAGGTCGCACAACGTAAGAATTAACCCGAAATCTTAAAGAGAGAGAAAAGGGGTTTAACGTCCACTCGACACAAAATAGGTCATTTCGGGACTAACATAGTGGTTTAAATTAATTTCAATAATTTGATTGTGCGGGGGGTGGGGTGGTCTTTAGGAGTGGGGGGGGGGGGAGAAAAACCCACCCTACTCCTTGTCATGTACAACTTCTAATCTGAACGACACTCACCCTACCTGCAGAGAAGTGACTGACACAGTGAATAGCCATGATATCCATATGACGTTGTCTAACCGTCGCAGGTCATGACGCCACATCAACAAACAAAATGTCAAGACACAATGTTACGTTGTAAACAAGTCTTTCCGCAGCCTTTATGACTATATAATTCGTGGTCAACGTCTTATCGCTTCTTCCAGTGATTTTTCACAGTAATTACATCTACAACTTTACATTTGACGTCGGCATATTGGCACTATTGTGTGCTTCGGTCGTGTCTATTTTAGATATACACAATCAATTCTGTTAATGTTTTTATCATGGGAATTGACTCAAAACAAAAATTTAAAACTTTAACGCAATTCTAAAAAAATAGTCAAATTCTGGCTGGGATTACTGAGCAAAATGGCTATTCATTGTATACATGCGAAAAAAAGCCAGCTACCATTTAATTTTCGTACGTTAGTTACGTACAGTACAACTTCTTGTCGTTCACTTGATCAAAGACGGTCCCAGTTGTCCAATTACGCGGATGTACAACAAAAGAATAAAATAATTTAAATAAAACTCTCTGCAAATTTAAGATGAATGGCATTTTTAATTACAATGAGACAACCCACAGACATAACGGCGGATTACGGGCATTTCAAAATTGTGGTCTACATGAATGAAAAAATACTCCTACATGATATATGGATATAAAAAGAGCAAACTATTTTTGTATTGAGATTTTTTATTTTTTCCATCCAATGTTATTAATAGGAGTTCATTATTTTTCTTAAGAATACACAGATTTAATTGGTCTGCACATTCCACTGTCAGTACATGTACAGGAATCCATTACAATACATGAACCTATAATAAACGTTGGTCACAACTGTTGCTAATTGGCCCATTTAGTTCTGATTTCATAAATACAAAATTATCTTTTAATAAGATATGTTTAATTCTTGGTCATTAAGAATTTAGTGCAATGCACAAAATATTTCTCTGGACTCTTGGTGGTAGATTTTGACTTATTATTTAGTTCTATGACAGATTTAAGTAAACAGGGTTGGGAACCTAATATGAAAACCTCTACAAGCAACTATTTAATATTCCACAAAAGAACTGTCATACAATACATATTTTGAAGGAACCGATATATATTTTGGAAAGGTAAGAAATAGAATCTACATTATTAGAATATGCAACTTATTTTTTTTTTCAAATTTAATAGTTAATCTTTAATATAACAATTTCTCAAATACCCCACAATTGTTTTTTTCTAAGACAAGAAAGCTGTAACTTCATTAGAATAAATCATCTTGGGATTAATAAAAATTGATAAGTACAAACTCTGGATACTACCATTTTAAATACCATGAACAATAATATTCTATTCACATTAGAAAGTCTTGAAACAATGAATATCCAAATATCTGAAAAAATTTCAGATGTTAAATTACAAAAATATTTTGCCAAATGCAGCTATTTCAATAACATTTGTAGATAATTTTATTTCAACAAATTTACTCAAACTGCTTTTTACAAAGCGTCAAAAATGAAGCATGTGTTTGTATTTTTCATACTCCTTTATTCTATACAGGACTTTTTATCTTTTACGTTGTCTAAAGGATCCATTTTTATGATAAAAACAAGTGCTAGAAATCAATTTATCCTAATAAAATAATTTTGATTAACTACTTTACTACAAGCCTGTACAGGTAGAATGGTCTTTGATTGTTGGAGATGATAAAATCCTGCACCATAAAATACATATATATTACAATATTTTTGCCTTAAAAGTTGGGCTCACACTCTGTGCCATCTTTTTAATGAGTTTTGCATGTCTTAATTATATTTAAATCAAATGTGGTTTTCCTGAAGATCTCAATTAGTGACAAGTTTTTCCTTTCTTTAGATGTATCAAGAATATAACTTTACAAATCAAAGCAAAATGTGATCCCAACATTTAAGTAGAGAAATTGAACATTGATCTTTAAGAGAAGACAGAATAACTTATTAAGTAACTTCCATACTCAATATCAGATGTTCAAATCATTGATTCTGCATTGAAATATATTTTTCTTACCAAAACATATTCAATTCACCAAGATATTGATAGTTAACATTACTCATAGATTTCTGGCAATTGTAGAGAATCTGTTTTAATTTATGTACAAAAGAAAATAAATAAGATTACAATTAAAGAGAATAAAAGTTTATTTGGTGAAGTTTTAACCACTTGAGCCAAGAAAGTTAGCACAGCCATACTTCACTTTCACGCATTCCTGGATGTTTTATTCAACATTTAGTGATATTAATCTGTATAGATTGACAAGACACAAAAATGAGCCAGTTGTTTCAACTTGTTCCACTTCATAATCACCATTCCCCACCTTTCTTATAAATCATTACCTAGACACCCAATTCATATATTTGTGAAAGTGATGCAACGCTATATAATTTTACATAAATTCTGAAACCATAGTTTGTGATGCTACAACCCCATAACACTACATAAATTCTAAACAAATAGATAATTTATACATTTGATTGCGCAAAATAGCACTGAATAATTTGTAACAAGAAAAACAGTTTCGCATTTTGCTGTAATATAAAAACTCACAAAATGGAGGACTTCATTTTTAACTAGCACTTAACAATTTTAACAAACATTTTTTCTCTCAATGGTTTTTGCTTTCATTTGGCACATTTGTTGACACACAAGAACTGTATCTGTTTCCATTGAACTGACCAAAAAAGGACCTTTGGCATATTTGTGAAGCATTTAATTGATCAATCACATGACATCTTCAATCAATCCCATTTAAGACAGACTTACTGAATTTATAAATCAGAACACCTTAAATGCTGCAGATACAATAAATAGAGCAGTCGATGGAATTGTCTTAAGCAATTCTGCATGACGACCAATGTGTCAAATAATAAACCACCACAAAAAGCAACCAAATACAAAACCATGGGACCCCCATTTCTCATAATATTCATACGCAAGATGTCAAAAGCCCTAAAGCATCAATTATTTGGCAGGATTATCTCCACCTGCACCTGCAGCAGCACCTGCTTCAGGATTTGATGCAGCAGCCTCAGCCTCTTGAGCAGCAGCACTGGCAGCTTTCTTCATATTTTTCTTTGATTTTACAAATACATCAGTGGCCAATATTGTCTGAAAATAAATTAAGCGTTTTTTTTTATTTTTCAACAGTAAAAATTTAATGGAAAATAAAATTAAAGACTTTATTTTTTTTATGAAATTTCAATACATTTCAAATCTTCCTTAGCTTCAGAATACCAAAAAAGCATTCAATTTAAACTCTATAATAATAAAGAAACTTAACACTAAAGCTAAGTATTCAGTCTCCCTTTGCTCAAGAGCTACTATCATCTTACAATAAAACTTCATTGAATGGGCCAATGGAAGACGATGTCATTAAGTTGGCATATAAGTATCACAACAGATAACAGTGAGGCTGATGTCCTTCGTTTCAATCCCAAGATAAATAGATCACACAATTGGTAATTATAACCAAAGTGTCTGTGTCCCAAGGCATCAAGCTGTTTATTTCTGCTTAGGTTGAGCAGAAAACGCAAATCAGGACAATTGCCCCTTCACCCTGTGACCCCTGACCCTGTGACGCTAAAAATATTACAGGAGTTCTGACACAACTGTTCCTAATGCTTCTACTCTTATAACACTACACAATGTCTATACAAATAGAATCAAAGTTATTGTGATAATTTTGTTTTAAGTGCTGTCATATTTCAAGAAAACCATTATGAATTGTTACCTTAAGTTCCTCATCTTGAATAGAATGTTCACTTTCATACAGAGTAGGATCAAAGGGTAATTCTGTGACCTGAACTGTACCATTAGGCATTAAAACAACCGTAAACTTAAACTGAGCTACAAGTTCCCCTGAAATACAATGATCACATATTGATTAATTCCACACCACATACACAAATTAAAATATTACAATATTGTAGTACACACACATAAAGATAGAAAACTTCCCAAGGGAAATATCACCGAATAAATAAAGTCTTTACACAGCAGCTTGTGGTAATGCACAAAATCAAATATTCAACAAAATTTCAAAGATTAACTGTAAGTTGTGTTTATACAATACAAATATCAAAACAATATTATAACAAGCCAACAGTGAGGCTGATGTCCCCCGCCGAAATCCCCAAATAAAAAGAATATTAATTAATCGCACATTTATTTTTTTCAATGTATCGAGCAATCAAACTGTACACGAAGTGTCATCCAAAAGTGTTTTATAAAGAAAAATGCTAAAACCGACGAGAAAAATGAACATGTACCCTAGTCAGGGGAACCCTAAAGGCAGACAAAAGGGCTCCTCTGGCCAAGGGAAAGGGCACTCGTGTCCAAGTCAATCGTTTCTACACACTTTTACAGTCGAATCCATTACTAAATGAGAATGCAGTCATTGTACTGGCATAAAAATCATCAATCAAGATGAACCTAAGCTATCTTGGGCCAAAGTATCAACCAATCAAATTGCTTATCTCTGCTTACCCTAAGCAGAAAATGCTCATCTTCGAACTCCATCAAGGCATTGACCTAATACGCATATACACCAAGTTTGAACATTTTAACTCAATTAGAAGGAGAGTTATTGTGTTCCAAAGGCTCGACTACTCTCAGCCAATCAAATTGCGTATCGCTCTGCTTACCCTGAGCAGAAAATGCTCATTATCGAACTTAGTCAAGGTATTACTGTAATGAAACTATACACCAAGTTTCATCACTCTCACTTAATTAGAACTAAAGTTATCATGTCCGAAAGCATCAACCAATCAAATTGCTTATCTCTGCTTACCCTAAGCAGAAAATGCTCATCTTCGAACTCAATCAAGGCATTGACCTGTATTGGCATAAAAATCATCAATCAAGATGAACCTAAGTTATCTTGTCCCAAAGTATCAACCAATCAAATTGCTTATCTCTGCTTACCCCTAGCAGAAAATGCTCATCTTCGAACTCCATCAAGGCATTGACCTAATACGCATATACACGAAGTTTGAACATTTTAACTCAATTAGAAGGAGAGTTATTGTGTTCCAAAGTCTCGACCAATCAAATTGCGTATCGCTCTGCTTACCCTGAGCAGAAAATGCTCATTATCGAACTTAGTCAAGGTATTACTGTAATGAAACTATACACCAAGTTTCATCACTCTCACTTAATTAGAACTAAAGTTATCGTGTCCCAAAGCATCAACCAATCAAATTGCTTATCTCTGCTTACCCTAAGCGGAAAATGCTCATCTTCGAACTCCATAAAGGCATTGACCTAATAAGCATATACACCAAGTTTGAACATTTTAGCTTAATTAGAAGGAGAGTTATTGTGTTCCAAAGTCTCGACCAATCAAATTGCGTATCGATCTGCTTACCCTGAGCAGAAAATGCTCATTATCGAACTTAGTCAAGGTATTACTGTAATGAAACTATACACCAAGTTTCATCACTCTCACTTAATTAGAACTAAAGTTATCGTGTCCCAAAGCATCAACCAATCAAATTGCCTATCTCTGCTTACCCTAAGCGGAAAATGCTCATCTTCGAACTCCATCAAGGCATTGACCTAATAAGCATATACATGTACACCAAATTTGAACATTTTAACTCAATTAGAAGGAGAGTTATTGTGTTCCAAAGTCTCGACCAATCAAATTGCTCTGCTTACCCTGAGCAGAAAATGCTCATTATCGAACTTAATCAAGGTATTATTGTAATGAAACTATACACCAAGTTTCATCACTCTCACTTAATTAGAACTAAAGTTATCGTGTCCCAAAGCATCAACCAATCAAATTGCTTATCTCTGCTTACCCTAAGCGGAAAATGCTCATCTTAGAACTCCATCAAGGCATTGACCTAATAAACACATACACCAAGTTTGAACATTCTAGCTCAATTAGGAAGAGAGTTATTGTGTCCCAAAACGTGTGACGGACAGACAGACGGACGGACAGACGGACAGACAGACGAACCCATTTTAATAGTCCCCCAACTTTCTTCGAAAGGCGGGGAACAATAATGAAGTAGTGTTTCTTCATACCTTCTTTTTCATATAATACATTGAATGGCTGCATTACATCATGTTTATAACATTCTACTACGCCCATTCTAGCTGTCTTCTCATCTTCGCATAAACTATAATAATAATGATTTTATTTATTATATCATAATAAACAGTGTGTAAATGTATTTTCTAGTCTAGTTTATTTCACACAAAGCTCAAGGTATGACTACACCACAACTCAATACAGTAATCCAAGATGTTTTAGCTCCTTTACATACAGATGTAAAGTCAGTGAATAAAATCAGCTATACACATTTTCACACATTCCAAAATCACAGACATCAAATATCAATACAATGTTTCACATAAACCCCGTTTACATTACAAATTTTAAGCGTGCCAGGTACCGTTCCTGGTACGGCACGGTTAATTTTTTTGTAGTGTAAACGGGTAAAACACAAGCGTGCCGTACCGAGCCAATCTGGCCCACTGAAGTGATGTGGTCTCGGTACCGTACTAAGAACGGCACACTTCAAATTTTCGTAGTGTAAACGCTAACCGCTAACCGTTCTGAGTACGGATTACTGCGCATGCGCCAAATGAACGTTGACCTTTTTTCCCTGCAAACCTTGACAGTTCTGTCACCAGTTCTGTCAAAATGACTGCTCAAACTAAATCAGTCATCATAATTGTTTTCATCTGGGTAATTTGTACAGGGGCTGAAATTAACTTTTCAGTGAAGAGTTCCTCATTTGGCACGCTTGGCACGGTTCTGAGACCGGTTATTTTAGAGTAATGTAAACGGGTCCATTTCTTGAAATTTATCGCGGCCTGGTACCGTACCTAGTACGGCACGCTTATCGCGGCCAAATGTAAACGGGGCTATAGACATTCTGATGACTAGCACTGAGGTCTGTAAACAAAAACAATATAAGTTCACATTGTATATGGGTTAGAAACAGCACCATTCATGTTATTCAGAGATACAAGATAAAAAACATACCTTAATGAGAAAGGAAGAAAACCAAATTTTTTATTGACTTCGGTTAAAAATTCTAGAAAAAGAGGTGATTACTTTATTAATTCAAATAACATTAACAAGACCTTTTCATTTAAAATTATCATGAATACGTGACTTAAATAAGAGATAACAAGGTTCCAAATTTTCATTTTGTACAAATTACGCATGATATTCAGCTGTTGACATCAAATATTACCAAATGTAGCAATATACCTTAGTTAAAGACAAATCAGAATTGAAACAGCTAGGGCGACCTACATTTATTGTGATGTCTTGACTATGGTTGAACTAAGAGAATCAGAAACTCATTTAGTCCCGACCATTGTATGTGGCATGGTCAGAGTAGTTTAGTATATGACTTTACGAAAGCTTCATAGAATTTTAAATGGTTGCTACTTCTATGAACAGATATTTTTTGTCATGTATGTTATGTCTAAATCTATGCAAAATGAAATAAAATAGGTTTTAACGTCCTACTCTTTTGCACCACCTAAAAAGTCTGCATTATTTCAATATTGAAGCTGGCAAAAAGTAAATTTAAATTACAAGGGGTTTTTCCGGGTTATGGTTAAAGCCTAAAGCAGAGCAAACTGACATTACTGTGTATGTATGAACAGACACCCGATACGGACCATCCATGTTTCTTTTTTTTGTTTTTTTTTTTAGTCCTGACTACTAGTCGTTGAAAAATGGACTAATGAATCAGCTAATGAAGAAAAGTGACCAACTTACGTCTGGATGTTCTCATCTTAAGTTGATAACTACAATCCCTCTTTTTATAAACAGTGGTCCTGGTGTCCATGTCTTTGCCCTACAGCATAAATAATTTGTGGTATGAACATAATATATAATACTGAAAAATAATAACAATTACTTCCAAGTATGAAAATCATTTCATTCTTGAGACAATCATTTAAAAACTGATTTTTAAATTATTGACACCTACCTTTCCTTTACCAGTACTGACAAGAACATCTACACCATAAACTTCATGTACTTCAAACGTACATTTCTCTAATTCTTTTCTACAAACACAACATTTACAATTTGATAATTCATTTACACAAACTCATCTCTTTCGAAATTTAAGATCAAAGTTATTGTGCAATTTTTGCTAAAATGTTTTAGTTGGTCTTTAATTAATCAGTTGGAATGCAATCAGGGAGGTTATCAACATTTTGATTGATTTTTCTACATTCAATTCTAAAAAATTAATTTCCATACATTATTAAGTGGATTAAGCCATTTGATATTTCCAAATATACAAATGGTACATAAACTTTAGAATTTAAGAATAAAATCTTACTTCTGTAAATCTGATGGATTAATAATAAAAGCTTTTTCTCCATCTATAACATTCCTCTTCAACTGGTGTGATAACATACCTGTAATAAACATATAAATAATTAGATGTACTATACTACTTATTAATACGATTAGATAGGATTAATATCCAATCAGCACATATTTTCAAAATGTTGAGGCCTAAAATGATGAGATAAGCTAAATTTATACTGTATATTTGCACCGTATGTAAGTATTAGAAGGTTTATTTTTGTGAATTTCGCCTTGACAGAAGTGTTTTAAAGTCTAGCTTTTTCAATATTCAATACATAGTTTGTACCTTCAATAGGTTTACAATCAAAAGATTCTGCTACTTTCTGTATTGTTTCTGTTACTGTAAAATTCTGAAAAAGAAAACATAAATATCTCTCAACATAAATGTGCAAGTAAGTAACTGTTTACTTAGCAGTCAGTTTTTAAGGCAGATGATTGCTCTTGAGCGTTTGCTGCTCACCTGAATGTCAATCGAGGGGAGATTTTTCCCATCCCTTTAAAATTGAAAATTGCTTTCCTTTACAAAGTCATTGTGTGTTAATTATCAAACCGGGAATGCGGTTATTGATCTTCAGAACCATTTCCCATATGCATAAATAACTACTCTCTTTATTATCAGATCACTCTCCTTAATTTCGAAATCACTCTCCTTAATTTCTAAATCATTCTTTTATTGAAACTGGGAGAGCTTTTTTTAGGGGAGCGATTTTTTCAATTTGTTGATTGAGGGGAGCTTTTTTTGGCTCTCCCAAGAAATACCAAAAAACAACAACTGTCTTTATTTTATGCAATGTTTTGCCACATATACGGTTTCCACATCCAATTTTATCAACCTTAACTGCCCTTTTAAAGGGACAATAACACTCTTGCTGGCTTGGCAGCTCTAGAAAATAAATAATAGTCTTATTCTAAGTACTAGATGTTTATGTGTCCTACCTGTTGTGTATATTATCCATTACATCATATTTTACTTGCCCAGAGAGTTCGAAAATATTTTAAAATCCAAGTCCCATTTTAAAAGGTTTACGTTAACCTTTTCAAATCATGTAATTGAATTTTTCCAATTTTTTAAATTAGGTGTGTTAAGATGAAATTTGTATCATCAATTAATTTGAATATTGTAAAATAATACAATTTGTTGACCAGAATAAAGATTGGGACATATTATTCAATTACAACAAGAGTGTTATTGGGGCTTTAAACTATAGTTAAAAAATTTGAAGTTCGGATGGAATTTTACATTTGTATGTCAAAAAATCAATATCCAAAGACAGGGAATACAGTCCAATTCAGATTATCCCTATACTTTTACTCCTTAGCTAACCACACCATTTTCAAAATTAATTATGTATCTTTATATGAATAGCATATAGTTTTATTAAAGAAATGTCAACTTACTTCATTACCGGGTTTAACTAATCTTAAAGCAGCTTGTGAGGCATTGTAAGCAGCCAATATAACATCGGCCTTACGACCTTTAACTTTGTTTTCCTGTTAAATAAAAATATAAAACATAATAGTCATTGGATCAGGTAAAAATTATTTTTTGGTGTGTATGCTATGTATGTAATGAGCACAATACACACACATTCCAGGAAAGCAGCATCAAGCGCCTAATTAAGAGCACTTTTTACAACATCTGGCCCCAAGTTCACAAAGCATTCTCAGACTTAAGTTGAGAATTTGTTCAACTTTCAATCACTGTGTATGAAAATTATCTTTGATGCAGAAACACAAAACTTTGCACATAGTTTCTTATTGATGGATTTGATGTACATTAAAACAACAAAATATTTATAAAGAGTCCAGCTATGTCAAGTACTGAAAGGAAAGGGAATAATCAATGACATCAAACATAATTTGCTTCCACATTCTTCAGTAGTGAGAGTACATTACATCATGGTCACCCCCCTCAATCTATCATGTTTTAATTATTTTATTACTGGATGGTCTTGACTTATGCTTACCAACAGTTTCATAACATCTGACCACTGTTCAAAAATTAATCAATATACATCAATAATTGTTTATCTTTGAACAGTGATCTAGAAATTAAACGCTTGTAAATTGGAAGAACATTATCAAAACTGAATGGTTAACTTTAAACTGGACAGAAGTACAAATTATATGATTCTTGGAGATTCTAAACAATTATTACGAAGTTTTAAAGTACGGATATTGAATAAATGTTCATGAATGCTAAATACACAAGATTAAATGAAAATACATGGGGTTACAGTGATTAACAGTCTGACTCATTACGATAATAATTGACTTTCACTAAGAGGAGCTAACAATAGCATACCCAACAATGCCATGTTGGTTATTCGAGAATAATAAGAAAATAATATTGATTAAATAAACAAATAGAACCACAACTGAATCACAACTCAATATATGTAATTAGTGCCAAATAAATTCACCAGTACTTACAGGAGTAGCTCCAACGACTACTGTGTAAGCAGCAACAGCTATATATCCATCTATTTGAGCTCCTAAATCACTGAAATAAAATTATTTGTTAAATATACCTCAATGTCCACAGTCCCTGCACATATCAATCATTATTACCACCTCACAAAATGTGCCACCTCAAGAAATTAAAATGTAAGTCTACAGTAATTCATATTGGGAAAATGTTTAGGCTTTTAAAGATTTCAGAATTTAATCTGATAAAAAAAAGAACGGGAGGTGTGAGAGAGAGAGAGAGACAATTAACATGGTATATCTTTATTTCATTGACTTATATCATTGCAGGGTTTTATTTTAGTTAGGGAAATCATGCTTACATAAATGACACTTGCGATTGTAGTCTCAATGGCTAAGCCCGAGAATTTTTCAGTGCAAGTACCAAACACAATGTCTTTAAAGAACAAAATACCTGTAGTACAAAAGTTGGGGACTTACATTTTAACCAAGTCACCATCTTTAAGTGTGACATCAGGATCTGTCTTCAACGGGCTAAAATGACAGATACAATTATTGACTGAAAGGCATACTGGAAATGCAATACCTGAAAAATAAAGAAAATTGGATGTCACATTATACATGTAGCTATCCATGTATATAAACGGTTTAGTGTTCGACTTTATATTGAAGTATCACGTTCATTTTAGAACATATGTCTATTGAAGGCCATACGAATAAACATTCTGATTCCCAGACAATTCTTACCAAAAATATGATGTGGAATGGATGTTTGTATTTCTGTGTGTTAACTAAATGCCTTAAATATGCACAGAAAATTGTTGTTCATTGGAATACCTGATTATCCAATTAACCAATCATAAAAATTCTACCAAAAATTATAATCATATTTGGAGGTATTTTATTTTCCAATTTTCTAGTAAATTATCCTGTCTTTTTTATGGAAACTGTTTACCATTTTTTAAATGATCAACTACACCAAACGAGTTGTGGTTATTTATATTCCAGCTGCCACTATATTTACTGTGGTATTGTTACGATAGAATTAGGTCAGATATGACTTGGGGAATGCGTTTTAATTTTTTTAGATAACACTAATGCTATAAGCTAGTGTAAAGTATCTGAAAACAAGTGAACGTGGTGTAGGGATTTCAGGTCAAGTGACTGGTGAGAAATCATACAGTCAGCGACTGAAATAAAGCCCACTTCGATTTCAGACTCTGAATTATTATTCTATTTAAATGTATTACTAGCAAGTGTATTGAATAGTTTAATATCAATATCTGAAAAGATTCAGGCTCAAAAGTTATCGAAATGTAAGCGAAATTGGTGTTTTTGTATTGCGGAAATACCACTACATGACTTCACATAACCCAAGATTTTCCATCAATGAGAATTGCTGTGGCTCA
This sequence comes from Patella depressa, assembly GCA_948474765.1. Lineage (NCBI taxonomy): Eukaryota > Metazoa > Mollusca > Gastropoda > Patellidae > Patella > Patella depressa. Next base: position 58,126,142 of record OX419719.1, read on the forward strand.
CTTGGTTTAATCTCACTGTGCAACCTAATCAACCGGTGTTATAGGGTAGTGGTGTGAAAGTTTAAGTAAACAAAGGATTATAGACTGTATCCTTATTAGTACTATTCACCTAGTAGGATTTAATTATTTTAATGATTAAAATATATAAGTGAAGTTCATGTTTCATCGGTTAACGAGTATCTTAAATATTATTCCGGCCTCCCATTTGTGAGATTATTTGATATAGACAACGTTAGGTTGAATGCCTTAGAAGAAGCTGATTTGGAGATGACAATATTTTAATAAAGTTTGCAGATTATGTTACTGAACAAGTGGTAGAAAGCGATGGAGGAGGTATGTGGAATCACTTCAACACAGATGGTTCACGGACATCTAATCACCTTGGGGGATGGCACAGTAAAATGAAGAAGACCGGAACAAGCCATCCAAATATATTTAAACTTATTATCATTGTGTCGAAACAGCAGACTTTTACTGAAAATACCATACATGTAGTTCAATTGGATAACGGGGGATGACTGCCCCCTAAAAGGCGAAAATATAAAAGAGTAGAGAAATCTATTAATGATCTAAAAAGCGAACTGTTAAATGGAGTAAAAAATGCTATTGAATATACTGACGCCATATCACATTTAGTAGGGTTATGATTCATGTTTGATACATGTATTTTTTGTTACTTTTATGTAATTTATTGTAAATAAAGTTGTTAATTAGTTTAAACCTAGTAGTTTTAAAAAGCGGACTATACATTTAACACCATTGTATTCGATAATCCCCTGCCTTAATTAATCCCCCCATGAGAACAATAGCGGTTGGCACAGTGAGATGTTCCCGCTCACTTCATTAGTGAATCTGTACTTTAATTTCACACAGAGTGGAAAAAGAGCCAATCAACCAATAGATAACATTTTTGTGATTATTATCGTGCATAATACCACAAGCTACGTCAATCATTGAAATTTGCTAAATTTCGACTAAATATAGTCTACTTTTTTTTATGTCATTCATATTATGATCTAAGATATAATGTGCGGATTTCAGTTTTAAAATTTGTACTAGCGATTCTGAAGGGAAAATACTGCTTATGACCTTATTACACGGTACTATTCTATAACCGGTACATTTAATCACTATAATTTTAAGGATCGTACTACCACGGCAAAAAAAAATGAATTATGCCGTGCCAGATGGGAGTTGCGTCGGCTTTTACCACGGCTTTGTTGTTTGCCGTGATTAATTTCGAGCTCTGGAAATTCATTGTTGTAAAATTGGCTACTTTTCCAAGTTTGTGGGTAACTATACAAGAAATGGAAACAGTACAAATAGCGTCTTTTTGCAGAATTTCTGTGCTTAATTCTTGCATTTCGAAACAAAATATATAAATGTGCCTGGTGTGGACGTGGGTAGTGTGGTCTAAAGTCACTTGGGGGGTTGGGATGGCCTAGTGGTCTAGAGTGCCACGCTTCGAACTCTAGTGGGCCGGTCACCTCTGGCTTGCGGCTGTGGTTTCGAGCCCGGTTTCCTCCCACTGCTAAAGACCCCTACGCGCAAGCGAATTATTGAAATATGATTAAACCATATGTTAGTCCCGAAATGACCTAGTTTGTGTTTGAGTGGACGTTAAACCCCATTTCTCTCTCTGTAAAATCACTTAACTGAACATTAGGCAAAGCTTAGTTCACCTGTCACAAACAACAGGTAGTGTTACTTGTCGCCAATAGACAAGCAAACATTTTGAGCCATGCTACCTATTGGTGAAATATACCTTTCTTTATTGATTTTTCTTTCTTGTATATTTTTGATGTTTCTTCTAAAATTCTATTGTTGCCATAACCACAGATTTCGTGAACTGAGGCTTCAGGCTGTATCTTTTGCAAAATTTCTCCAAAAACAGCTGCAAAAAAAGAAAAAGTAAATCCGTTAATTTCACAAACATGAGCCTCACACCAGTATTTAATTGCACACTATGGTGAAATACATTTAAACAATTATTTTGTAGTGATACTATTACTATACTGCTGAAGTATTAAGATTAATGTAGTCTTATGTAATGTCATACATATAAATAATAATAAATGTATGAACCAAATGTGAACTATAGCCATGTGTCAATGTGTTAAATTGATTTGTCCATTCAACTCTTGACTTCCCGGAACTTATCATAATTTTTTGTAGAAATATCTATATATATTATAGATAAACCAAAATAATACAACCATATTTAATAATAAGTGGTGTTAATTGGCTACATAAAAATGATATACACATATTAAAATCATGTCAAATGCATCTGTGAAAATTTGATAGGGTTGCCTCATTCGTCCACAAATGTTGTTATTTTACAGGAACGGCATGGGGACCGCATGGCTTCCTACCAGCTTGAACAATACCGCCCATTTATTCATGAAATCTAATAAAGTCACTTAACAATTTCATTATAAACTGATATATTTTAATTCCCTGTAATAGTTGCAAACTTTTCGTACTTTTGACAATTACACCAGCGGCTTTATATTTCTTTAAAACGTCTTGTTTTGCTGGAGTTGGTTCTTGCTCTTCAGAATCCGCCATTTTGCTTTCTGTACAGGTGCCCAGAATGCAACGCGACGCGCGAAATGAACTTAAAAAAAAATAATTCGGAAGTCAAAATTTCCTTTCCTTCCGAACATCAAAAAAAATGGATTAGTCTCCCCTTTGGCCTTTCCCCAAAATTGCTCTTTCAGCTAATCTCTGAAACAATAAAAGTATAAAGTAATAAATGAATAAACAATAAATTAAAACTAATTACCGGTTATAGCTAGAGTGATCTTTGGATGATATCTTGACGCACGTACATTTACTATTTTTAGTCTGAAACAGCGAATACATAAATTTTCATTAATCCCGATGTATGTAGATATAATTTATTTGCTCGATTTGCGTACCCTGTTTAGTCCGAAATGAAATAGCACATTTAGTCCTTCATATATTTGCTGGAAAGTATTGTGGACAGGCCTAAAAAAAAAATGACGGGTAAATTTCAAAATAGCCTACTAGACAACTGAAAGTACGTCCATTGAGAAAAAAAGGATCGCTTCCCTGAATCTCAGATTTTGGTTTGAATATTGAATTAGGAGGAAGAATAAAAAATATTTGAAGAGTTCTAGTCACAAAATAGGCATTTATTCGATTTGCGTCCCCTGTTTAGTCCGTATAAGATAACTCATTATTTATTTTTTCTAGTATGTTCTAATAGGTATAGTGGACAGGACAAAAAATTATTTCCATTAAAAATATTTTTTGAGAGGGGTAAATTTCAGTATAGACAACAGAAAGAACGTCCATTCCGGACTAGGCAGGATCGCTGGCACTTTCACCTGATCTTAGATTTTAATTTTTAATATTAAGTTTAGAAAAAAAAAGTAACAAATTTCAGGAGTTCTTGTCACAAAATAGGCGTTTCTGGTGATACCGTCAAGTTCAAAAATCACTCAAAATACCCAATTATGTTTGGGGGTTTTTTAAAAAAAAAAGAAAAAAAAGGAGGGAAAAAATGCGGGCAGGGTGCGAGATTTCTATTTCTGCCTGTTATAACATTCTTTCAGTCGACTTATAAGGTGTCGTTGCAGGTGTTGAGAAGTTTTGCTACTTGATGTTATTTTCTCGCTTTGATTTTTCGAATATTAAATAATTATTCGAAGACCTAGCGGGAAGTTTGAATCCATTGTCCCGGTTCATGTCATTATGTTACGTTTTATTCAAAAGAGTATAGTTGTCACACATTCGATAGTTTAAATACATTGAGTTATAATTTAAAGTCGATCTTTGATAAAATAACTGAGGGATATCCACGCTAAAATGATTTTATTTAATCGGAAAAAATATCGGCTATATTTCAATTTATTCAATTATTTGTAAATTATTTTTGGACTTATATTCCTTTTGGAAAATAAACTATTGTAGTTTACAAGATAGTTAGAATCTGAAAAATTCCGGGGTAGACTTATTATTTTTTCTAGTCGTTATCTGCTCTAGTTCCGTTTTATTAGGGGGGTTGGGATGGCCTAGTGGTCTAGAGTGCCGCGCTTCGAACTCTAGCGGGCCGGTCACCTCTGGCTTGCGGCTGTGGTTTCGAGCCCTGGTGTGAGCGTATGTGGCATGGAGATAAGGGCGCCTTCTCAACCTCGTGGGTTTCCTCCGAGCACTCCGGTTTCCTCCCACTGCTAAAGACCCCTACGCGCAAGCGAATTGTTAGTCCCGAAATGACCTAGTTTGTGTTGAGTGGACATTAAACCCCATTTCTCTCTCTCTCTGTTTTATTAACATGAGTAGACACGCCTCACTCATAAAGTGAAAGTAGCTGCATTCCTGTTATATTTTTTTTAACACCCTCTTCCGTTTCCGTTTTGCGTATTAGTAGAACAGACCGTGCAGTGAAGCGATAACGGTGGGCAATATTTACCAGTTTAGTTATCTGTTAAACAAACTACAAACATGCCACCGCCGGGAACAGCGCAGGTAAAACCCCCAGTATCCGAGGCGAAAAGGAAAGCTGTACACGAGGACACTCTTATATTCAACGCCGTTAAAAGTTACTTCAAATATGCAGGAGTTGTTTTGTCGGTATGGGGATTTGGATACTTTTCCTTCAGCCCCAGTTGGCTTCTACTTGGTCTTGTCGTCTACATTTGGAAAGAAAAGAATAAAAAGGCTCAAAAATTGCAAATAGCTATCGCTCAAGAAACTGCTCGAGGAGAAAAGGAAACTATTTTAGCAAGAGTTGAAGATTTACCATCTTGGGTAAGATTTATTATTTTATTCTTAATCATATAAAAATAGCCCAGGTGAAAGAAACGGGTTTGGTTTTGTTCGCCATAGGAATGGCCAGGGACTATGAATAACAAAATTTGTTGTTTAGATTTTAAGAAATATAATTTTTGTGTCAGTTATGAAAAGGCAAAAAGGTGTATCCCATTTGCTTGAAGGGTTGACCACCATAAAACAATCTATTCAGCGATTTTGCCGTATGATTTAATCTAAAGGGAATAAGGGAGCCTACTGACTGGGGGTATACAGTCACAGTAGTTGATAGTGGAGGGCCTGGGGACGTGCAATACAGTTACAATACAATTATCAGTTGTTTTGCACGCAACTTCCAACATGTACATGTAGGCCTACATAGAAAGCCCAGTGTAGTGTAATGGCTTGTAATGTATGCGTGTTGTCAGATGTTGCAGAATTTTCAATACTTCATATTACTATAAATTGAACCATTTTGTTTGTCAATGATATTCCAGTATTGTACTTTGTAGTTTTCAAGGGATTCAAAATACCCCATACAATAATTAACCACTTTAATGTTTGCCAAGTAGAGCTCTCATTATCTTTCTTCCCTTGCCATTAGTTCTCATATCTCCAGGAAAAAACTACCTGGGGATAAGATGAGACTGGTCAGATATTTTAAATAAAAGATTTCTACTGAACAAAGTATACCCTGGTACATGTAGCTGTTATTGTGTACGTACATTACAATGAGAATGCGTGTGGCTAGTACTTAATTTTATGGTGGAGTGTATCTGGGCAAGGAACAGTGTCTAGTCATTTGGATGAGACACAAAAAAAACCAAGATCCTGTGTACGCAATGGAATGCGCAGTGTGTACATAACAAAACCCTGGACAAAATTTTCTGCACAGCACACTGTACAGCATAATAATATGCCAAGAATCTGTTCTGTATGTGTAAAAAATGTAGGACTAAAATTTCATTTCATTCATTCATTAATTTTTTAGTTAATTGCGAAATTTTCCTTTTCTCTCTCTCTCTCACACAAAAGATCTCATGCAAGATAAATAAGGATTTGTCCAAATTTTATTTATAATATAAGTGGACACCCCCATTTTACAACTCTCTAATTCTCATTAATATGTAGGTCATGTTGATCTTTATCCATTATTAACATTTGTAAAAGCCTGTCTATAGCCATAATGCTGCTGGCTAAAGTTTAAACTGTTAATCCAGTCATTAATGTAATTATAGGTAATCTTGCACAACTGCACAAAAATTGTAATAACTTGTCAGATCATGTCAAGTTTGGAGTAAACATTTGAATTAAGATCCAAGTTTCTCAACAATATGTACTGTTACTACCACACACACCACTCCCGCACAATTTATTGATTATCATATTAATCAGTTGTCCATTCATGATACAGATCACAGTCTTTACTTCAGTAATTAAATATATGTACATGTAGTGTGGCTACTGGCTACTCATCTATGTTTAATAAATTGACCTACCACTGGTCAGGCAATGTGTGAATAGTAATCAAATTTATTTTACTTTGATGCTTACTGATTCTGTGAATAATGTTGATCTATTTCTCTACGCGTGGGTATATTTTTAAGTGATTCGGTCATCCAGGCACGTAAAATCAGGGGCATACGACGCAAATAAACGAGAACTTTCGCGCGTAGGAATAACATATCATTTTCCGGGAAAATGGCTACCCCGATTCACCAGAGAAATTTCTTCAAAAATTTTTCTGGTGAATCGGGGTAGCCATTTTCATGTATGAATAATATGGAAATAGATGTGTTTACATGCAACTTGATAACTACATATATAGACACATATCATATTATGATAATGTCATAAAAATATTTAACAACTAAATGTCTTTTTAGGTAGTATAAATATTGGGTACTGTAGAGTACACATACATTAATTAAACATGAAAATAACCTTCTTCATACAGAGTGAATAGAACATGTATAATTTCCATTGACTTATGTAAATTTAAGTTAATGAAACCACTTTATGCTACATGTATATCATATTGAAGGAATTTGTGTAAATGTAAATCAATACATTTTTATCATTTTTTCATGCTTCAGTACTTTTATGGCAGCAACACAAAAAACTTTAATGGATTTCAGCATTTCACTTTTTTTTAAGTTTTAAATTGTAACAAAAACAACCCCGAGCAACAAGAACATTTAAGTAAAATAAATAGGCCAAGAAAATTATCTAGTTCTAAATAAACTTATAGTGTACATGATACATGTACCTGTCAAGGTCAATACTTTTAATAAACTGTCAAAAGGTTCAAGTTTGACAATGTTGAGATTCAAGTGGTCATGATTTATTGGTTGTAAAGTATGAATAAGAGTCTACCCTGGGATAACTACAACAACAAGTTTCAGTTACAGTACACAGACCAAAACTTGGCAATCATGACTCCCTTTTACATTCCATCACTTTTACTGCTGGTACGTGGGGAGGGCTAGGGGTTAGGGTTAGGTATGTAAGATTACCTATAAATTCAGGGTTAGGGTGGTAAAAACAGCAATATTTATCTGCCATCAGTTCTGTGACAATTTCTATTCCCTATGCCCTATACAAGAAAAAGTGCCACAAACATATATTTGTCGACAAAACACTGAAATTCAACATAATTTTAAACAAACCACTCTTATACATGGAAGAACTAATCTTCTTTTCGCATAACTACTTCTTATTTACTTTCTGGTGTCACAACAATGAAATATTGAGACACAAAAATACATGTTACCTTTTCATCAGCATTTGAACAGAAATATCCTACACAGAATCAGCACTACTAAATGACTGTATGTATGAATATTCTAACTCTCAGACTATTGAACCATTACATGCAAGTCTCAAAATTGTCAAAGAAATATTGAGGCATTTCAAACTTTATATGCATATACTAACACATAATTATTTTGTTTGTAAAGTTTTAGCTCTAAAGAATTCAACAAATTGTTGCCCTAGTCAAAATTTTGTAAAATACATTTATATTCACCTACTGTATACACACAAGCTTACATAAGGAACAAGATTATTTTATTTTAAAGATACATTATGGGAGATTTTGACAAGGAGTTAGCCATTTTTGCTATAAAAGTTCAAAAATAGATGTTGAAACAAGAATATATTGAAAATTTCAGTCAATTAACTTTATCCTGAACAAAGTTGTTACCACTATAATTTTTTACTAGAAATGGTAGGTAAAATCATCGACACCCTTTTCCCATTATGGCCGATTGTTGATTGACAGGCGTTAACTCCACCTACATAGTCTCGATCATCAAGTAATGTTTAAACGGTATCCAGTGAAGCTTGATTATAGCCTCGGTCATCACTGTCTTTTATGAATAATTTCCGGAAGTATGAAGACGTCAACGTCACTGAGAAATCCCACCCACGACGCCATAGTGATTAAATCAGTCGACGAAATCCTGTTTTAATCCGAGCCCAATCCAAGCCATCCGTGGGTCTACAGTGTTCATTTTGGGCTTGTTGTTTAAATAAAGATCTAATTTATACTTTCTATGACATCTGAGGCTCAAAGGAAGACCGACAAAAGTCAGTTTTTGCTCTTCCATAATGTATGTTTAATGTAATATCAAGTCAATGTCAATTTGATCCATCAAGAATTTTATTTGAATTAACGCTGCAGAGGCGAATCCAGTGCAAGGGAGGGGATGGGGTCCAAACCCCACCCTTCTCAACTTCATAATACAAAGATTGAATGCCTTGCAATATCATCATATATCATTTTTAAACTTGAAGTTAAACAGATGTTGGATTTCTCTCTTTTAAAGAAAGCTCAACGTGTATATGTATGCTTATGTGATTTAGAGACGATGATGGCATCATGCATTGTCAACTGTCCAATGTCCTTAATAGGAACCTGGCAAACCCCCTCCTGCAAGAATTCCTGGATCTGCCCCTGCATTGTGGGTATACAAATTGTTAAATATCAGTAAAGCTTGCACATTCTTTTGTATCCCAGGTTAGAAGAAGATATTTTATTTGTCAGTGTATGCAACAGAAACATGTAAAAGAACAAAATCTATACATATGACAAATTGAGTTTAGGAAAGGATAAACCTTTTAAGTAATTTAGAATATTTGATATTTTAAAGGGTAAACCAATTTAAAATGAAAACTGTATGTCCTAATTTTCTGTAGCATTTAAATTTTTATTGCTTTTGGGTCACAGATATTATACATGTTTCCCTTAATACTTTTAGAGTCTTTCTGTCCAGGTAGTAATAGTTCTTTTTATATGTGACTTGAGTTATACAATTGTATTTAGAGTAATATGATCAGGTAAAAAAAGAAACAACCGTGAGATTGAATTAAATTCAGCATTTCACTATAGCATTCGGGTGGTAATCTAGATATTATCATGCAGGCCTGTTGTCCACATAAACCTACATGTACACATGTAGGTGTGAGTGTGACATATTTATGAACTATATGTATAAAAACAAAGAGACACACCCATGCCCGTTATGTTATACTTTAACGTACTTGTACACAAGTAAATGTAGTTGGCTATGTCTACAAGTACATGTAGTTGGCTATGTCTACAAATATATTTGTAATATTTTAATTGGGGCAAAAGAAAAAGTTAAGTGTGTTTACACCTTTACGGTTACTTGGATCCCTAAAATAGGGTGTTTTTTTTTTATTATTGTTTTTTTTTTTAATTTATTGGTGGTGTTTGTCTTTTCCTAGCATTTCTAGCTTAATTACTGAGTAAGCTTCTTTAAAATAATACCAAAATTTCAGTGTTGGGATTTGTCTGGAGAAAGTCATGCCAAAACCGAGTTATAAAAGCTGAGAATAATAAGTTTAGGTTCAGCAATTTTGACTATGTTGTGCAGTCAAACAATTTAACATTTTGTATAACTTACAATGTGTTACATAGTTATATTTTGTATATCATATTGTGTACAATGTATGTCTATACAAAAGTCATATGTTAAGGAATCCATAATACATGCATTATGGATATTAATAAATGAAATTAGATACACAAAAATAAAAAGAATTCATGATTTTTATAAAGTGTATTTTTTCCATACAGCTTACCTGCCTGCATTATGAACAATAACTTAGAATAGCTTAACATTTGTTCTATACTGTTCTGTTTCATTCTTGTTTTACTATTTATTCAAATAGCTAAGACTCTAACTCATTATCATCCAAAATTTTCAACATTGACAGCACAAATTATTTGTCAATTTAAATCAACATTGATGCTGTGATCTTGAAATACATGTACAATAGTTATACTGTCTCAGCTTGACTAAAACTTTAAAACCTTGAAGTTGCCAGACACTGTGAATCATGGTACATGTATCCTTATTATTATATTAAAGTATTGTTTTATATCTTATTCATTGCAGGTGTTTTTCCCTGATGTTGAAAGAGCTGAATGGCTGAATAAAGTAGGTTATTATTATCAGTCCCAATGATAAATAAAATAATTTAAAACAGTTTATAATTCCAGTTGCATATAAGTTTAATGATGGTCATTTAAGGTATTATCTATTGCATGTTGTAACACCAAATATTGTGCCTTCTCTGCTGCATGTATAGGTGAAAATCAGGTGAATGTATTATAAGAGAGAGGGTTTAACGGCCACTTGATACAAACCAACTTGGTTCAATTTTATTTCATTAATTTTCTTGTACCGGTATGTAGGGGTCTTTATCAGTATGGGAGGAAACTGGAGGACCAGGAGAAAAGTCATGAGGTTGGACAGTTAACTCTACACTTGATTCAATGATAAATCTTATGATTTAAAGAATTTATTATTAAGTCAGTAATTGTAATGGTAGATATAATTCCCTTTGAGCTTGACCTTTTGTTAATGTAAGCTAGAATGTTACAACCCTGTGTGAGATATTAACGCTATACAGTATTACAAACATCTGTTGTTGGTGGGACTAAAATCAGTAGCTAAATTGAGACAATATTTTTACCCATACTGTTTAATTGGAATATAATATGAAATTAATGCACCCAGAAATCATGTGATTTGTTAACTTAATTTCTTGCTTTGCAAGTAAATGTACTATGTCAGCCTTTTCTAACAATCTGGTTGTTGGTCTTGAGTATATCTCAAATTTTAATCGTTGCTTGATTATAGATATTTTCTTGACCAGCTTGTAATATTCCATATATCTGAACCACTGTTTAGCACCTGGTACTCATAAACAAGTAGCTACCCCTTTTCCGGGAAATTTTTGGGGAGATTGAGTTTTTATACGCCCACATTTTCATGTGGACGTATTATGTCGTCGCCCCTGTCCGTCCGGACGTCCGTCCGTCCGTCCGTCCACAATTTGTTTGTGGACTCTCTACAGGTCACAATTCTTATCCAATTTTGACGAAAGTTGAAATATAGGTTTATCCCCATAAGATCTCGGTTCCTTTCGATATTGGCATGTATCGGATCAAAACTTCATGGATTATGGCCCCTGATTGTACGAAAAATCACGTTTTTAGCTTGTGGACCCTATAGAGGTCACAATTTTGAACCGATTTTGATGAAACTTGACATGCATGTTTGTAACCCAAAGATCTTGGTTCCTTTCGATATTTGCGGCTATCGGAATGTAATTTCCTGAATATGGCCCCTGATTGTCCGAAAAATCACCCTTTTTAGCTTGTGGTCCCTCTGGAGGTCACAATTATTATTCGATTTAAAAAACCGTTTGATTATATCACCGTTACACCCTAAGGAAGGTTGAGTTCGAATTTCGGGAAAATCGGACGAAAATTGCCATACAAAATGTCCGCTGTTTGTACGCGAATACTGTTAAAAAATGGTATATCAAGATTGTGGACCCTGTGGAGGTCACAATTTTGATTCGATTTTGATGAAACTTCAAATTCATGGTTATAACCCAAAGATCTTGCTTCCTTTCGATATTTGCGCATATCGGATCGTAACTTCCTGAATTATGGCCCCTGATTATACGCAAAATCGCCTTTTTTTTAGCTTGGAGGTCACAATTATTATTCGATTTAAAAAACCGTTTGATTATATCACCGTTACACCCTAAGGAAGGTTGAGTTCGAATTTTGGGAAAATCGGACGAAAATTGCCATACAAAATGGCCGCCGTTTGTATGCGAATACTGTTAAAAAATGGTATATCAAGGTTGTGGAGGTCACAATTTTGATTCGATTTTGATGAAACTTGAAATTCATGGTTATAACCCAAAGATCTTGATTCCTTTTGATATTTGCGCATATCGGATCGTAACTTCCTGAATTATGGCCCCTGATTATACGCAAAATTGTCTTTTTTTTAGCTTGGAGTTCACAATTATTATGCGATTTAAAAAAACGTTTGATTATATTACTGTTACACCGTAAGGAAGGTTGAGTTCGAATTTCGGGAAAATCAGACCAAAATTGCCACACAAAATGACCGCCGTTTGTACGCGAATACTGTTAAAAAATGGTATATCAAGGTTGTGGACGCTGTAAAGGTCACAATTTTAATTCGATTTTGATGAAACTTGAAATTCATGGTTATAACCCAAAGATCTTGGTTCTTTTCGATATTTGCGCATATCGGATCGTAACTTCCTGAATTATGGCCCCTGGTTATACGCAAAATCCCCCTTTCTTTAGCTTGTGGTCCCTCTGGAGGTCACAATTATTATCCAATTTAAAAAAACGTTTGATTATATCACCTTTGCACTGTAAGGAAGGTTGAGTTTGAATTTCGGGAAAATCGGACCAAAATTGACAGACAAAATGGCCGCCGTTTGTACGCGAATACTGTTAAAAAAATGATATATCATGATTGTGGAGCCTGTATAGGTCACAATTTTAATTCGATTTTGATGAGGATGGTTGAGTTCTAATTTCGTGAAAATCGTACCAAAATTGCCGGACGAAATGGTCGCCGTTTGTATGCGAATAGTGTAAAAATATGGTATATCATGGTTGTGGACTCTCTACATGTCACAATTTTTATCCGATTTTTATCATGGTTGTGGACTCTCTACAGGTCACAATTCTTATCCGATTTTGATGAAAAGTCACATTTCTAGGTTGTGTACCGTCACACCATAATCATTGTCGGTTTCGAATTTCATTAATATCAGACTGGAACTGACCAACTAAATGGCTGCTCCCAATACAGTATGAAATACAGGACTTAAAGATGTAGGAAAAATCACTTTCGGTATTGCTTGTTCTCTGTCCATCTTTCGAAAATGTGGGCGTATCCTGCCTGGCAGTGCCAGCCTATCTTTTTAGTTCATTTTCGGAACCACGTTAAACTACTGCTTCCTAGACCACCTCAAACTGCCTGAGTCACAGAAAGTTGTAGTATAACTTACTTTTGAATTAAAAACAATTCACAGCTGATGACTCAGGTTTAGGAGGTTGGTGGATGAAGAGGGTCTGTGCATGTTGTGCTAGATGTTAAAGAGCACATAAAATGAGAAAACTAGATTCATTGAGCCTATAGACATTGGTTACTATATGCATTTTATGTCAAGTTCACTCCAATCTGATTAAAATTAATTGAGATATTAACGTTTAAACATCAGACAGCCAAAAACGGTTTTCAAATTTTCAATTACAAGCTTTATCCGGTTGATTGGCTAGTGACGTCACAGGCACTACACATAATCTATACACATTATCTATACAATATAGCACTATCTGTACGATATATCACTGTATACACACCGCCAGTTAACACATGTGTATTTGTCGGTCCAATTAACATTTGACTGGCGTAATCATTAATTTTACACGTAAGCTACATATCACTATACTATATAAGTCAAAGCATTTTCAAAAGCCGACCTTTCTCGTCTTAAGTTGTAATAGATTATATATTTGTGACTAGAATAGATTATAATTCACTAGTTGATCAACATCTCAAGCCCGTAAATCAGTACGTAATATTTTAACACGGTTATCGGTAGTCATATCGACAAATAAACCGACAGAATGAAACGACACAAGACGGTGCAGATAAAAACATGTGTCTTCTAAAGGTGCGGCAAAAGGGGAGGGGGGCGAATAGAAGAGCCTCCTAAGCTGGTATCTCAGGTACACGGTAACGTCGCATTCTGATTGTGAATTAAATAATAAAGTAAATTTTTTTTTTCTTTATATTATATAAAATTGTATATTATTAATATTACATTGGTAGTTTAGTAATTTGTTTAAAAAGGCATAGCCAACTTTCCTGCCATATGCGACATGCTTTCAGCATGTCTGTTATTGGCGTACGTGACCATTTTCAGCTTTTTCGCGCCAAAATCAACCATTTTACACATTTCTTAGTAAGCCATGCCTTATATGGTAGACGAAGATTTCCATGTGACATTGAGATCGTGTAACGCTATTTTAGTGATAACGGAGCTTTTTGTTGTAAATACAGAGTAATTATTCGACAAATACAAGTGAATTTGAGCCATGTTACTTTCGCTATTACAAACTATCGAAGCTATCGATAGTTTGCTTGACTATCGCAATTTTTATCGATAGTTTCACTATCGACAGTCAAACTATCGCGATGCATCGATTGTTCGATGTATCGTTACACCCCTAATGATTATTATTTGAAACCATTTCGTTTCTTAAAAGCCGACAATTGATTATTTCTATCGGCTTAAAAGATGTCCGTAGCGCCGGCTATAACAATTTCACACCAATCTTGTTTAAATCAGAAGCCAATTATTGTTGGCTTACGGTCGGCTTATTCTGATAAAAAAAAAACACATGGGGAATATGGCTACAACAACTGTCTTTATAAAACAAATTCTTCCGTAGTCAATTGTTATTTAATTAGGGGGATTAAGGAATCAGTCAGGCGTTAACGAATACACACGCCGGGTGTATATAGGTAATTAAGGAATAAACATCCCGAATATGCATTCGGTCACTGTGACGTCACTGGCGTCTGAGGGGATTAAGAGTCTTTTCAATAATTGGCCAAGTCGTTTTTACGGGAGGTCTATATTTGCGACTTTGAGTGGCGATATCTGAATTAATTTTCATCAGATCGACGTTAAACTGCCGTAAAATGCATATAGTAACCAATGTTTATAAGCTCAATGAATTTAGTTTCCTCAATTATGTGCTCTTTAAAGGAGAACAAGATGATTATAAGCTAAGGATCCAGATAGAATCTGACTCCTTGTTTTCTATTTGCTTCTTTTGTATATCTTTATCTATTTTATATGTGTTAATTTATATTTATAGATGATTGATCAACTATGGCCATATATTGGTGACTATGTAAAAGATCTTCTACATAAATCTATTGAACCTGCAATCAAGAAAAGTTTGCCTGCAGCCATCGCAACTTCATTTAGATTCTCACAGATTGATTTGGGTGATATTGTAAGATTTTAATTATTATTCTTTTATTATGCTAAATTTTCATATTAAAACTTCTTGATGATTGAAGATTGACCACCATTTGTTGACTCCAAATAAGCAATGTATATTCCCCTCATCCTCCCCCACCCCCTTAGCCAAAACGTTTTGTTTCGTTCAAGAACAAATTTTCATTTTAGAATTAAACATAAATTATACTATGATCTTTTAATTTTCTTTTTAGCCACCAAGAATTGGAGGAGTTAAAGTTTACACTGAAAATGTCCGACGAGATGAAATTTACATGGATTTGGAAATTATGTAAGTTTTGTTCTTATGCGCATCTATTATAAGTATGACTTTTTCTCTTCATTTTGATGATGATTGTTTTGTGGCTGTGTTTGAGAGCTGATAATAAGTTTTATTGCCCTCGATTTACGCAAAAAGCATTTGATCGGCTTATCTTTTCAGTATTGTAAAACTGCTGCTGTTGCTCATTCTGAAATGTGCAAGTTCAGACTTAATGTTTGCCACATATTTAGTAAACCATGAAATTTGTGCAATAATTAAGAAGGAATTTAATATTGAGAGTAAATGTAATGCATAGAGTTAATTTCACAGTATTTTTACAGTAATTCTAAAAACATCCACAGTAATTGAATGCAATATTTTTTAGTTATAGCAGTGATTCCGAGATAACTGTTGTAGCTAAGGGTATCAATGCTGGTATTAAAGAGCTTCAGGTATATATGTTACAAATATTTTATACACCCGCTATTCTGTCTTGTATCATCATAGGTCTCAGATTTGTTTAGGATGGAATATCAGATACTCTGAACTATATTTGTTTTATAATCTAATTAAATCTTTAAATTATCTTTATAATAAGAAGGAATAATATTTGCATGTAAAAAATCTGTTATTAATGCTGTGTCTTAATTATTATGTTTGATTAAAATGATCTTTTACTCTCAACAGATCCATGGAACAATGAGAGTAATATTTAAACCATTGATAAGCCGAATACCTCTGTTCGGTGGATTGAGTGTCTTCTTCATCAATAATCCTGTAAGTTATCCCCCTTCACATTCGTAGACATTGTAGCTATTTTTTAATGCTGTATACATGACTTGAAAGAGTATGTTATGTCATTGCAGCCAAATATGAATATGCATTAACTTTGATAATATATTCTCAATAAGTTAAAGCTTTCATCTTGCGCTATAATTTGTTGACAGATATTAACATATTTTATATTTGATAATAAAATATTTTTGCATGGCTTATTTTCAGACAGTTGATTTTAATTTAACCAGTTTGGCAAATGCCTTCGACTTACCAGGATTAAGGTATGTTTTTATATATAAAAAAAGGAAAAGAACAGATTTTAAAAAGGTGTAAAGAGTTTCTTTACTTTTGGAAATGATGTTAAAATCTACACAATATGGGCTATAACAATTCTGTTGGATTAACAGTTCTGAGAATTTCGTTAACAATTTTAATTGATTTACATACTGTTTTATATGTTCAACATTCCTGTTATTATTCATTATACTCCTTGACTCTTGTGTTGTCAATTGAAAAAATAATGGCTGTCCACAAGAACTGTTAAAGTTTCTTCTTTGAATGCTTATCGAAGTGCTATATTATTTTTGTTTGGTGTTATTTTAGATTTGAAAAACTTGTGTATAAAATATGTTGTCAACATTATTAGAAATCTCTATTGTATTTTCTTTTAATATAATTTTGTATTTTACAGTGATATGCTGAAGACCATTGTACAAGAACAGATAGCCAACATCATGGTATTGCCTAATCGTATACCAATCTCTATGGCCAAGGGACTGGATCTCAACAAATTACGGTATCCACAACCACAGGGTGTACTACGTATCAATATTATAGAAGCCAAGGAATTAAAGAAAGCAGATATCGGACTAGGAGGAAAAGGAAAATCTGACCCCTATGTCAAATTTTCTGGTAAATATTATATAATGCTTATAACTTTAATGGTGTTTATTCCGAGAGAAAAAAAAAGTGTTTTTCAAAAAACAAACTCACTCATATATGGTAATGATTTTTTAAATAAGAACTGTATTGTGTATTTCAGTTGGTGCGCAGAAGTTTTCAACAAAGGTTATTGATAATACAGTGGAACCTGTCTGGAATGAGTTTTATGAGGTATGTAAGATCAGTATCTTTTAAATACATTTAATTATATGTGTAGTACTACAGTTAATCTGTAATGATCATTAGTATCATTAGTGTGATGTTTTCTTGTATTTGTAATGATCATTGTTATCATTTGTATGATGTTTTATCTTGTATTTATAATGATCATTATTATCATTTGTATGATGTTATTTCTTATATTTATCATTATCATTAGTATGATGTTATTTCTATTTATTATGATCATTATGATCATTAGTATAATGATTTATCTTGTATTTATAATGATCATTATTATCATTTGTATGATGTTATTTCTTGTACTTATAATGATTGTTATTAGTATGATGTTATTTCTATTTATTATGATCATTATTATCATTAGTATAATGATTTATCTTGTATTTATAATGATCATTATTATCATTTGTATGATGTTATTTCTTGTACTTATAATGATTGTTATTAGTATGATGTTATTTCTATTTATTATGATCATTATTATCATTAGTATAATGTTTTTTCTTGTAATTATTATGACTATTAACTATTATTATCATTAACATAATGTTATTTCTTGTATTTCAGGCAATTATTGACGTAGCTAATGGTCAGTTACTAACATTAGACGTTTTTGATAAAGATCCTGGAAATAAAGACGACCCCCTAGGAAGGTAAGTTAAAAGACTATGGGAAGCAAAGGGTCTGGTAAGGGTTTTAGGGCTTTGACAATCTTAATATTACTTGATTTATTTATTATAATCTTGATTTTGTGATCAGATGTAAATTAGTTTGATTTGATTGGATATATTTTACTAATGTATACAACGTGACTTCAATCTGAACAAGAAGTCTTTGTTACACATATTATTATCCTTTAGTAATACATGTGTCCAGGAAAATTATTTTTTATAAAAAAGGATGAAAAGAGCTGGAATCGTTTTGCAAAGATCAGGCCAGTATTAATTTAAATTAGACAGGTATGATATATTTTGATGATAAACATGATAAAATACAGTTTGATCTAATTAAAACATTTGCATTTATTTATATATTTTAGTTTAGCTGTTGATATCAGTCAGGTTTATTCTGAAGGTGTCATGGATGAGGTAAGATATGCTGGTTTAAATCATTTGAGTGGAGGGTTTAGAATTAGGTGAATGATCATCAGTATCCCTAGAAATCGGGATACTGATGTCGATATTAACTCAACATGTTACTCTTTGATATTCTGACAACATAACATCTATAAAGTCATTTATCGACACTGCTAACGCATTGCCATGCAAAGATACTATTCTCTTTCCAAAAATGACCTAGTTGTGTTGACTGGACATTGATCGGCTCTCATTTTCTCACTCACACACAATATAGATAATTTTTGACATACTCCAGTGTGGTGATAATAGTTTAATGATATTTCAGTGGCTTCCATTAGAAGATGTTAAAAAAGGTTTGGTTCATCTTAATCTTTGCTGGCTTCACCTGGCTAATGATCCATTAGAATTGGACAGGGTAAGTAACTCTTACACAAACTGGAAAAATACATTGAATCTTACTTATTTATCAGTTTCAGTTATCCATCAAGTCTCATCTAAATTTTTATTCTCTATTTCCTATAAATTGATATATTTTCTAAATGTTGAAATTACCGTATTTTTGTGTTGTACGTGTAAATATTTATATTTTGCATGTCTGAAAATTAAATGTTGATTTCTCCAAATAAAGTGAAATTATATAAAATTCCAGAATTGAAATATAATGATGCTGATAAAATGCTTTTGTTCTGTTATAGCTTATGGCTTAATTAAAGTTACATATATCTGTCTAGTTTTTTGATAGATAAGCTTGAAATCAACTGTGATCTCAGTCATCATTCCTAAAAAGTCTTTTCTTAGTCTTAAAATCATTGTTAATTTTGCTCATTATTGTGTTTTCAAGTAGTCACATTGATATTTCTATTTGTTAACATTGGTTCCTTATGATTTGATTAGGTTAGAGCAAGAAAAGAGGTTAATTATAGAAACATATAGAGCTTAGAAAGAGCATAACCTGAGTTTTTCATCATGATCCATATTCCATACATAATGAGTGTATATCATTTCAAAATTCTAGCTAACACCAGCAAGAATTATGGCTCACCAATAACATAATGTGAAAAAGTTAACTAGTTTTTTGTTCATAAATAATAAAACAGAACAATAATAAGCACAGATAAATATCAAATATATTATTTGAACTTATTTTGTATTTGTCATTGGATACATACACAGAGTACAAAAATTAGTAAACATTGTATTGCGCTTTGCTGTCAAACATATTTGACACACTATATGAAGCTGTTGGGTTTTATTTCCATCTACGCATGTAAACTTGATTAATATTGAAATGGGAATGGGGTTGTCGATCCTTTAGGTTACAAAGATGAAAGTTACTGTGTATTCTAAGGATGTTTAATTAAAATTGAAAGGAAAAAAAGATTGTGACTGTTTCAAATCATCTTTTATTTTGATTAAATTATCATATTCACTGTACTAATATTCACAGAATATGAGAAACAAGTTGATTATTACTATTAGGAATCTTTTTATTTTATATACTTTTAGAATTTATTAGATTTTTAGAATGTTATTAGTTTAGATTATTTGACTGATTAGTACAAAATATAGTGATATTCATTCATACAAACAACTTTCTTCTGTGTGTTTATTAGTAGATTATTTTAATTATTAATGTGTAGTTATTTACATTAAGTTTATAAACAGAAAACCAACACCAGTATCCGTCTTTAAAATATAAATTTGAGCTTCCAATTTTGTTATTTTAAAGGTGTATGTGTTTTACATGTAAAACTCCATTAAAATACAGTTTATTTTGTAACCATGGTGACCAGGGAAATGACTCCCAAGATATGATGAGATGTACCTCTCTTATTATTAGAAATCATATATATATTATGATATTTGATTCACTGTCTATCACTACACACTTTACTCATATTACTTTCTCCAGATGATATTGGATGCAATACAAATGTAATCACTGTTTCCCTTCTCCCCCCTGTAAATACCTACCAAGAACAAAATATTTACAAAATGTCTCATTTGTGAGGTTTTCTCTTTCTTGATGTTCTTTGTTTATTAAAACTTTATAGATCTTTTCATATTTCTTGTATTTTCTTGGCTTGATTTTAGTTTATCTTGCAAAACAGACAATAATTAAACAATCAGCATCGGACAAGTTCTTTGAACATTAATATAAGGACAAAATTAGAATTTATTAAAAAGAATATTATATTAGAATAGAATTAAATGAAAATATTATATTAGAATAAATTTTTAGAAAAATAATACCACTGTATTGGAATTCAAAAAATATACTTTATTAGAATTAAATTTTAAAAAATGCTATATTAGAATAGAATCAAATATAAAATGCTTAAAATTAGAATTGGTTTGATTAAATTTTAAAATGTTTTCATGATCATTCACTCCATTTTTCATGCTTTTCAAGTACAAATTATTCATCACAATAACTTAAAAATATTATTGTGTGACTAACTAACTTCTTCTTGTGAGTTTAGAGTAGTTACACACTTAAGAATTACTTCTTTATTGGCCATCATAATCACTAAATTGAAACACTTTACTATGATGATTTCATATAGCAATTTTAGCCCGACCAGTTCAGGATCTATTCAAATTTTATAAAAACTCAAGTCCAAATGTATATGGAAATTCAAACTTACGTGTACATATTGCAGCAATGCATAGTGCACATCATAAAGTGTGTAGCTACCCTACAAAAAATATAGAGTTTTTACTACATAAGTCTTAATAATAAAGTTAATAAAGAATTTATGTCTATTTTTTCCTTAAAGAAAAAAAAGAAAGATATTAAAACTTGAGTTTAATTATGAATTTTTTTTAATAAAAACTAAAAACAAAGCATTTAAATTATGCAAAAATAAGATTTAAACAATGAAATACACTAGCAAACAAATATAAATTTCTGTTTGTTTTCTTGTCACTTTTTGATGTTTATTTATGGTTTATTTTTTCCGTCCTGTTTCCTGTTATTGTGACTATTTTTTGGGGTAAGTGAAGTGTGAGTGAATTGGAATTGAATTAATTTGAAATTTCTATTTGATAAATCAAAATTACTTGAGATTTTATTTAATTATTGTTTTTAATGATTTTGATGTTATTAGGTCAGCATAACATGGAATTTTAACTCAAATATTTAAGAAGCATTAGATATTTTCCAGTCCCCAAAAATGTTCTATTTTGTATTTGCTTTGATTTAGACTACATAGCGATGATATAAAATTTGAGATAAATCTATTGCCAAGATATGGAAGTTTCAAGAAATTTATACAAGTCCTATACATTATAGACTATTTTGATCTGAAACTCCAGATTTTCAAAAATGAAGCGAGGGTAGTCTTATTGTGAATATGCAATTATTTGGATTTATTAAAGGATTTAATACATTTTTATGCATAAAATGCATGTTTTGCTGACCTTAAAGGAGTTAAGTCTGTTTGTTTTGGGTAGAAATATAGTGTCTCATTTCAGTTCATGATGGAACAAGTTGATAAGATTTAATTTTTCTTTCGATATATTAAGCTGACAGTGAAACACATAATCAGTTATATCTTTAACATTGGCTTCGTCTGTGGACCAAATCAGTTCAGCACATTTAATTAAACTTTTTTACCCAAATCAAACAGGTCTAGACTTTTTATGTGTGAGTTTTTATGTTGATTAAAGTGTGAACTAATTTTTCCTCCATTTTAAGGGTATATTTTTCTTTGTTTACAGTCTGCATGATGATACTTTAACAAAAGAAATGATTTATCTGTTAATATTTAAATATTTAATTCTTTTGTTGCGCCTGAAAAAAAGGATATTAAAACCATATTTTGTTTTATTCAAAGAAAAATATACCTTTATCTTTTTAAGTGTAATTATGTTAATTTTTACACAATTCTTCTTAAAATTATGACACCATAATTCCATAAATCAATTTTAAATTGTGACATTATTTTGGAATTATGATATCATTGATTACCCAAATCTATTATCAAAATTAAATAGTTGACCTTAATTCCACAATTCAGGTTGTGTTCTATGACAGTGTCATATATTTAGACCTTATTGAAGATTTGATTTCTTGTCAAATAGATCAGTTAGAGCCATCTGAATTTGAAAAATCCTTTCTTTTGTTAAATTTAATAGCAAAAATGATTATTGGCTGCCTGACACTTTGAGTTTTTAACTACAGATTGTTTAAGTTCAAAAAGGATTTCAGATTTGAGTAAAAAACATATCTCAGAAGCAAAAAATACTCTCATCCAATGTGCTAGACGAATTTGAAATTAGTTTTTGTATGCTTATAACAATCCTACATTGTTCTATAGAGAATGGAGAATAATATAATTTTTTTAATTCTGACTTTTTGCTCGGTGTTAATTTTTAGAAATTTGTCAGAAAAGTTTTATGTACAAACTGTTAAGTGAAATTCTTTTGTAGTATTGGAATAGAATCTTAAATAATTCTTCTTAGTGTGCTGGTTGTTTCGAATCTTAATCAAGACTATATACTTGTATTACAGGTGGTACAAAAGATGGAATCAGAGAAAAAAACAGACGACAGGTTCTCTTCATGTATACTACTGATTAATCTGGACTCAGCTCGTGATCTACCAGTAAGTATAGATTGATTGATTTTATTGTGTAGTTCTGTACAAATGGGGTCTGTTGTTGGTCAGTTTTCCACCAATGTTTTGGGAAACTTAGAGGTTTAAAGTTTTCACGAAGAGATTCAAGTTTTGAACTGATGCATTGTTATTTTCGTTAACATTAGTGAGACACAATTTTTCTTAGTGTATTGTTATGAGCTTTGGTACATATGCCCATGTGCAAATATTTTTCTGTGTTGCGGCCTTTAGCATTATGTTAAAAACAGCTTGAACCTGTTAGCTGTTAAGGACATTGGTTTCTCAGAAAAGGTAGTAAACTTTTTGAAAAATTCTTTTATTGAAAAAGCTGCTTGCAGGCAGGTGAAGAGGCTCAGACCAAACATATTGATACGTCAGATTGGAAATAGTTATATGCAGTTCAACATCCATTTTCATGTCTCAGTTCCATCTCTGTTTGATAAGGTTTCAGTAGTGTTGGGTTTTTCTTATATGCCCACATTTTCATGTGAATGTATATTGTTGTTGTCCCTATCTGTCATGATGTCCACAATTTGTTTCTGGGACCTCTACAGGTCACACTTTTTATCCGTTTGGGACGGAACTTGAAATATAGGTTTATTCCAAAAGAGATCTCGCTTTCTTTACCATATTATTGGCATGTATCGGATTGTAACTGTTACACCATAATGAAGGTTGAGTTCTAATTTTGGGCAAGTCGAAACGAAACTGGTCGCTCATTGTATACAAATAGTGTAAAAGTATGTAATACAAAGGTTGTAGACCCTGTAGGATATGTGCATTCAGCCCATAACATACTTGATAATGGCATCTGATTGTACGCAAAATCCAGGGGTGCATAACTTGTTCTCTATCCATCTCTTGCAAAATGTGGGCATATCCTGCATGGCAACTGCTGGTTTTCAAATGTGTCTTTTTTTATTAGTTTTATGCAGAATATAGCTATTGGGTAAAAAGTTATTATGTTATAAAATTAATGTTGAAATTTCATTGTTTGAATATTTGGTCAGTTTACCAAAAAAAACCTCATGTTCAAAAATTTACCAAATTATTTGGTTGGATATTTTTTTTTCCAGTAGAATGTTTTGTTACATTTTTACAAGTTTTCATATTACAATAAATTTAAAGTTTATTTTTATTGTTTGGTTTTTTAATTTTCAGGCTTATTCTAATGAAGTAATTTATGTTAATTTTCTCATTGTTTTGACTTTCTAACAATTTTATTATCCGAACAATCCAAGCATGAGTGTTTTACCTTTGACTGGAAAATATGGTTTAAAGAACTCATTTTTTTTCTGAACAATTTGAAGTTATCCCTTGTTCACCTCTATTTAATATTATGATATGAATTTGGTATGGTGTCTGTCCCAACAATTTTACATCTACTTTATATATATTTAAAAGTAACCCGAATAAAGACACAGAAACCGTACAGTTTGAATTAATTTCATATTAAACTCAATACTCTTTGTACATTGGGAGATTACGAATCAAGCAAGAGTGATTGAGATGTGCTGCCATGGTTGTACAACAGCAAGTCATTGGCATTGTCTTTAGTGTGTATATATGTTTATATAGAAGATGATTTTTTTTAGTAAATTTCAAGTTAGAATAATTGTATGAACCTTATTCCATTCTTGTTAATCCTCCTTATCTAAGTTTCTAATTTTGTTCTGTGTTTCTCAGCGTTTTATCAAGAAGGTATGGTTTGCACAGAGTGATTTCTTGATTTGCAAATTTAACAATTAATAAAATTATCTGAGCACATAATGTACTTCACTACACCTCAAACAACCATGAATCATGTGTGGTCAGGGAACCGAACAAAAATGTCCAGAGTTATCCAAACATGAAGCTAAAACAGCCTTTGATATTATTATTGCCTGGTCCGCCAGGGATACAGAACAGTTGTGTCTAGTCTTTCCAATGGTATGGAAATTGTGTTTCACCATATACAAATTGATAGTACCAAGATCCTTGTGGCAGAGAGAATACAAACTATGGATGGAAACATTACTGTCCTCCACAGCACTTCTCATGTAACCTTGAAATATGTTTCCATGACTGAAATCTAATATCAATAATACGTGCTTTCTAAACATAAAAGAAGTGCATTCAAATTATTGTTTTGTAGTATTATAACAAAGATTCATAATCCAGAGTAATTCTAAATATTGTAAATAGAAAATTATACAGAGAATCTGGAGAGGAAAATTAATGGTTAAGTGAAGGGTAGCAATCAAAAGATTTGATTGACTTTTTCAAATCAAGTTGGCACCTGTGCTTCTTATTCCCCATGAAATTATTCCTATCATGACTATACATTAACATTCTATGCTTGTAATGTGCATACTTCTGATTATTATTATGTTATATATATTTATTAACATTTTTACTAATTAATTAACTCCCAGCATCTAACAGTGTGTGAGATTAATATGCATTTTTATACGCCCACATTGAAATGTAACAATATATAGTCATCATATAACTCCTGTCAGTCCGTCTGTCATCCATGATTTCTTGTGAGCACAGTGCAGAATACCGTTATCATCTATTCTTTTTAAAATGTATCAGTTTACATTAGTAAGAAGCCTATTGAATTTCATTGTTGACTGATGATAACTTCCAATGGCAATGCCCTTTATCACTTTGTAGAATCTAGTAAATGCTTTAGCAAACAACAATTAATATTCAATCTGTTTATCATTTCCTATTCATATTACTTCTAGAGTTATGGCCCTTCTTCACTTTGTAGAGTGCTGTGAATACATTTAAACATGCCTTATACAAGGGTTAAATCTGTCTATTACACGTCTCTCTTAAGGCCTGAAATGTTATCTAAATTATTAATTAAGTTATCCAGACCAGCCTTTGATGTTGTCTGGATTTGAGTCCTATATGCTGCTTAATGCTCATTGGTAATTCAATAAAAAATGGAAAATTGAGACTGCACTGTTTATCTTTTAGTAATGATGATCGGACTAGGCGGAAATTTCTGCCACTTAGTTCTCGGCTCATAGTGGATCAGTTTGACTGAAATTTTCAGCAAATTACCTGTACGCCATCTTGTTTTTAACTATTGTAGTGAGAACTGCCAACTCTTTATCTAATCTCCCACAGTGTATCTTTGAATCATAAGTTAACATCTGATGTACTCTGAATTTATGTTCTTTGTTTCGATTTCCACGATGAATGATAATTACAACAATTTTTGATAATTACTTATGCAAGTGGCATTTACGTAAAGATTTTTTAATGTAACAATCTTATTCATTATTCAGACAACTTGGATGCTGTTGGCGTATGTTTCAATCGCCTGGCTACTTGTCTGTATTTTAAATAACCAAAATTGCAATAGAAGTCGAATACATTATTATTCTCTTTTTTGTCTGATACAATTTGGATTTCTGCTAATAGTAATATTCCTTCATGTTGGATTTGACAAATTAGACTAAACCTCAAATGTGTGAATTGATGAAAAAAGCAGTCAGTTTAGTGGAACTGACAACAAAAAGCCAATTAAAGGTCAGGTGGTTGACCAAAAACAAAATTGTGAAATTTTTTATTATTTTTTTGTTTGTTAAATATATTGATATGAAATGTAATGGTTTATATACACCTTTATATATTTATATGTATACCCTTTACACCACTTCTATTTATTAAACTTACATGGATATGTAGCTTTTAATCTTAATTTCACCTTTTTTTAGTTACCTTCCTTTTAGATTATTTATTATTAGATTTCTAACTTTAATATTCTAGTCCGTATAGATGCTAACAACTTTTTTTTATCCAATTTATAGAATTGTTTAAATATCTATGCATCACATACCTGCGTTCTATTGGATAATATTCTTGAAATTTTATTTTAGCGTGGTAAAAAGAGCTTGAATGAGCCATCTCCACACTGTTTCCTTTCTGTTGGCACAGAAACCAAAGAGAGTTGGATCAAATATAACACAGTTGAACCAAGATGGGAACAGAATTTCAGATTCCTGATCCACAACCCTAATTATCAAAATCTTGATGTTGATGTAAGTAGACTTACATTATCTTGAGCTGATGTTGAATGCCATATGAAAGTTTCATAATGAAATCCACTATATATGATTCTTATGGGTAATTTGTCCTTTGTATTACAAAATGGACAGTCAATTTACAAAAATTACTATAAAGACTAAAAAGAGATATTTTCATTTCACGCATTCTACCACTCGGCCACCATATCTCCTTTGACTAAAAATAGGATTAGTTTCTTCCCCTCTTCATACATGCAAGTCGGGTGGATGCTAAAAAAGCATGACATGAAAAAACATTTGATAGCTTTTGATTTCTATGATTGTATTCATTGCAAATTCATTTCTATGATTGTATTCATTGCAAATTCATTTCTATGATTGTATTCATTGCAAATTCATAAAGATATAGACTATCATTAATTTGGCTGCTTGTTTGTTTTTTAGGTTAAAGATAAAACTACTGGTAAATCTCTTGGAGTTTGTACTCTAAAATTGAGAGAAATACTTGGAGCAACAAATATGGTTGTTGATCGTAAATTCCCACTAAAACAATCCAATAGTAACGCATATATTAACATGAGATGTAGTTTGAGGGTAAGTGTCATTTAAACTGTAAATGTCAGTTTTTATTACTCAATATGTTGGTATGATCAAGCTAAGTAGTTTATTAATTCTTTATAATTAATTATTGAACTGGACTCTTGACAATTATACCCCATATTTAAATTCTTATGTAGGAAAAAAAAGAACCTTAGGGGTTAATCAAATCCAGCTTTCACTTGTCAGTGGTTGCATCTGCGAGGAAAGTGTTCCCAGTCATTAGGATTTGTCCAGTTTGTCCAAATTCTCACAATTACTGGTTAATGTACAGTTTGACTTCTGATGCCACCTTCAACTACAAGTGGTCAGTATTCATGTAGTGTAGGCCATCGAAAGTATAAAACAAACCAATTGTAATATAGATCTGTGTTTTGATCAGATTGGAGCTAAGCTTTTGTTTACGCCTCTGCTAACGTGTGGAATGCATTACCTAGTAATGTAAAAAACTCTGCTAATGTTGCCGTTTTTAAAAGAAATCTTAAAACCGAACTTTTTAAACAAGCTTTTAAACTATGAACATGGTGACATTTTAAAGTTGTTTCAATGTGTTAGAACTATTTTGTTTTACTTTGTATGTATTTTAACTGTGAAGAGCGCCGTGGATTATTATTATTATTATTATTATAAGTATTATCATAAATTGGAAGTGGTGCCCTTGGTCGGTAAGATTCCGTCCTTCATGACAAATTACATGGTACATGTAGTTTTAAAAGTGGAATCTTGACATGATGTTTAAAATCTTTCTGTGATATATCATATATGTATCATAAAGTATATTTGTAATTAGATTCAAAATCCATGAAAATAATTTGGTTATTACCACATTATTAGGCAACATTCTTCAAGTTTTATTTACATATTTTGTAATGTTACTTGTTTGATTTTCATAATAAATACAATTTCAATTTATGAACAGGTTTTGACAACAACAGATAATCCTGAATGGCGAGAAGAGAAAGATCTGATTGAAGATGTTGCAGAAGCTGTCACACCAACAGTATCTGAACAGGAAGGTACATCTGTAGATAATGAAGGAACTTCAGGCCAGGGTTCTGTGTCTTCCTCAAATGTTGAAAAGGTGGAGAAAACAGACGTGATTAGATCTGCACCTAGTAGTCAACCATTGGAATCCACAGTACGTCAACGAAAAAACACATCGCCTGCGTAAGTATTACATGATTTGGATTTTGATACCATTTCTTTTTTGAGAAATTTAGTACTTTTGTATAATATGGTATACCAGGTCATCAAGTATTCAGATTCAATTTCATGCAGAAAACGTTTTGGACTAATTTTCTGTATTTGTTTTTCAGTGATGATGGTAAAGGAGCTCATGGTTTAGGAAGAATACAGTTGACTTTACAATATATGGCACAGAAAAACAAACTTATTATAATAGTACATAAATGCTCGTAAGTATATTTAAAATCTAACAAAATCAAAAGACATAAATAGGGGGAATCATGTGGGGAAACAATTACCATGTTCACAGTTGCCAAACGGCCATCACTAAAAAGTAAGTGCATGAGGACCTCACCACAGTCTGTTTGGCCTTACTGCAGTTTAATCCTTTACATGTATGCACCTAAATGAGCAGAAATATGGCCTCAGAGCTTCGAATTATGTCAAATTCTTTGGTAATTCTTAAGACCATACGCTAATCTTGACATTGTTTCGACCAAGACCCACACCTCCCTGCTGAAATTCCTGAACACGCCCCTGCATGCACAAACAAAACCTATAACAATAACAGAAAACCCTACAAGACTCACAATGATGAACCCGATTTAGGATTTAAATAAACTAGACCAAAAAGAATAAATAAAATCACTGGCATTGAAATTAACAGTTATAAACTATACAAAAAATTAGACTGAATCTTAATTAATGGATTTTATATTTCAGGAATCTACAGGCATTAGATAGTAATAATCTGTCGGATCCTTATGTGCGTGTCTACTTAATGCCAGAGAAAGTTAAACGTAAAACAGCTGTTGTTAAAGATAATCTTAATCCTGTATATGATGACACGTAAGTTGATGGGGGGGGGGTGCACATCAAATAATATTGACTTTTAATTCACTGGTCAATATAATTTAAAGATACAATATCTGAGATTAGATAAAGAGATGGCAGTTCTCACTATAATAGTTAAAAACTAGATAGTGTAAAGGTAATTTGCTGAAAATTTCAGTCAAATTAATCCTCTATTAGTCGAGAACGAAGCGAGTGAAATATTCAGCATAGTCTCGATTATCCACTTGATTGATTTAATTATCAATGGCCGTTAAGCAGCATATAGGAATTTAATCCGCCAAGATCGAAGGCTCTTGCATAAGCGAAGAGGTTTGACACTTTGCTGCTCCAGACAGTTTCTGATGACGAATGATTGGAAATATAAAATTACCATCACTGCTTGTTCAATAAATAACTTTTATTAATTTTTGCGAATGGTGGGTCTATTTATTAGTTTGAAAGTAGGGACATTACTCATTTGCAAATCACTGTTCATCGTCTTTTTTTTAATAACCCTGTTTACTGAAATAGCAAAGAAACGTTCATCAGATACCAGAGAGATTCCATATCTGAATTTATATCTTTTATTTATTTAGGTTTGAGTTTCCAGTTAGTCCATCTGAAGTGTCAGGTAAACTGGTGGAATTAGCTGTAAAGAACCAAGTTAGTGTTTTTTCATCAGGACAGAAGATGATGGGAGTTACATCGATAGATCTGGCTAATATGAATATCAACAAAGCCCTCACAAAATGGTATGATTTCATTTTACTTTTACTCTTTTAATAATTTCAAAAGTTCAGATATATTTTGACATCAACTATAAATTTGATTAATTTCTCTGCCATGCTGCCAAATCTTTCCTAGCGTAAATTAATTAATTTACCAGTAATTTGATATTTATATGTTGCCCATGAAACATGCTAACTGAAAAATATTTGATTTTTTTGTAGGTTTGACTTGCAACCTGAAGATTCAGTTGTCCGTGTTTCTTTGGAAACAGCGGTTTAAAAATTTGAAAGAAACCGAATTGTCAATGGAAGTTTAAATAAAAATGGTTTGAACTGATCAGGGTTTTGTAGGAAGAAGTATTTTCAGAAAGATTTTATCTGGATATTTTAATTGTGTTATGTAATCATATTTACAATTATCATATTATTATTATTATTATATATAATAGTTGTTTATATTATTATTAGTATTAAATAAAAATACTCTCTTTTCTGTGTGCTCGAAAAATACTATTGCATAATATATTAGCATTTTAATGCTGCTAGAGGTTCGTATATATTTATACATCCAGGATTTAAAATGTAGCTTTGCCGTATTTAAAAATCACATATAAACATATGTAAATGGGAATGAAATATGTAGACACAATCAGTTAAAAGTCTGAATTTATGAATTATATCGATTCAAAGAAATTGATCTTTATCTTATTCTGAATTTCTGAGATTAAGTAAACAAAATTAGAAGAATTTTTTTTTGAAATTCTGAATTAGCACCATAAAATTGATTGTATGTATGAGATTAATTGAACGAAAGAAATTCTTTCCAAATTTTTGTAACATCATATTTGTAGTGACATGTATAGCAAGCAATGTGTTAACTGATAACTCTTTATCATTATTATTATTATTATTAGCAAGCAAGCTGTGTATCCTGCCATTGTTATTTTTACATAGTGTCTTACGATATTGAGTAGATTGCAAAGACTAACTGCTGTTTATTTTGATTTCATAATTCAGAATAATAGTTTAGGTTTTTTTAAGTTAGATTTTGCATAAGTTACTTACTTACTTACTTACTGAAAACCACTATTCATAAACCTCTGATAATAATAACTATGAGATAGTGTAGTAAGTCGATCTTGTTAATTTTGTGAATGCTAAATGCTAACATATCTAGCAAGTTTATTATTGAAATTCGTTTATGAATCTTTTATTGTACATATAATAATAATTTCAGCTTTTTATTAGCTAAGGGGTTGTGTAGTGATGTTTAGTTTTTACTTTTTTATCAGATAATATATTTTATTAGGGATTATGTTTTTATCGTATACACTGCAGTATGTCAGACTTAGGAAGAACTGTTTTGGTGGTGATTATTGGGAGTTATATGGGACTAGAGTCGCAGAGAGTTGGCATAATTGATATCAGTGTAAGCGATAAAATAATAACCATGTAGTAACCCACCACATGAAAATTTATCGATTTGTGAAAAATTATTTTTTATAAAGTGCTACAATTTTCACATTTTATTTTATTAGTTTGTGTATTTAGAATGGTGTATTAATTCTATTTTAGGGCTTAATTTGGAAATCATATCATACACTTTAAAACTTTTAATAATTCTCTGTAACAAATATATCAATGCTATTATCCTAATCTTTATCTTCAGATATAATTTACATATCCATTCATATCTGTTATACAGACAATTTGTCTGTCATCATTCTGAAAATCTTTGTCTGTTTTAACTTACAAAGTAGAGCTTTGGCTTTCTAACCTGAGCAGCCGGGGTTCAATCTTAGCCTCAACCAAGAAAGTTTGTCTGGATCTTTCTGGATTTTCTGATGTCAGTGGTACAGGAAAGAGTATCTGGAAAGGAACAACATCTAGTCATTATGATGGAATGAATAACAGGTTCTGTGTGCACGTAAATGAACCCTTGGCAGTTGGAGTTTGAAATAAGAGTTGGCTGTAGTGCCACTACCATGTAAAATTTCCTTCATAGCATGGCGTATGCCTGTTTTCGTTAGCCCAGATGGAGCATAAATGTAAGACAATTAAACCCCATTCAGCTGTGAAATTAACAACTAAATAATTAATGTATACACAGAAATCGTTGGGTTTATTAAGATTGTGAGGAGTGTTAACATATATAATTTATGAATCTAATAATGTGTATTGTCTTTAATCTATGTCTTTGTTCCTTGATAAAAGTCTTTCATCAGCTGTTGATATACTTATTAAACAAATACTCAAATTATGTGCTATCTTCTCATATTCTGTTTTTTTGTTTCTTGAAATCATTTACCTACAAATATCATAGTTTGTTTAATTGTCAGTTTAGAGATATTACAAATCAGGTAGAATTCTGTTAGAAATAATTTAGTTGATTGTAATTTAGTAGTATACTGAACGTCTTTATGCTTAAAAAAAATAATTAGTAAATTGACAATCGTGTTAGATATTATATTTTGTTATTTCTTCTTATAGAGAATTAAATAATTTTACACCATTATTCACACTAGTTGAGTTGTTTTTCTGGTAAATTATCGAAGTATTAACAAAGGGCCTCTTTATAACAAGATAGAGAAACTGAACAGTAGATATCTAATCTACTTTCGGGGGGGGTTGGGATGGCCTAGTGGTCTAGAGTGCCGCGCTTCGACCTCTAACTGGCCGGTCACCTCTGGATTGCGGCTGTGGTTTCGAGCCGTGGTGTGAGCGTATGTGGCATGGAGATAGGGGTGCCTTCTCAACCTCGTGGGTTTCCTCCGGGCACTCCGGTTTCCTCCCACTGCTAAAGACCCCTACGCGCAAGCGAAATATTGAAATAAAATTGAACCATATGTTAGTCCCGAAATGACCTAGTTTGTGTTGAGTGGACGTTAAACCCCATTTCTCTCTCTCTCTCTCTCTAATCTACTTTCAGAATTTGCTGGGTGGTGTAGGGCCTGACATTGAGTCAAGTGGCATGGTTTTGATGACAAGGTAGATTTCTCTGGGTTATGAGGTTTCCTCGAACTACTAAAGTCCCCTCCATCCAAGCACTTTATTAAATATAACTGTACCATATGTTAGTCATGAAATTACAAAGTTTGTGTTGAGTCAAGGATTGTATGTAAAACCCCAAATCTCTCTCTTACTTTTTGAGTTATTCCCCTTGATCACTTTCAGGAACTTCTGAATGCTCTTGCAGCAAAAGTTGCCATCTTAGTTTATTTGTAATTCAAATGCATGGTTTACAAATTTATATTTAGTTTGCTTAGAATTTAAAAATTTTGACAGCTATGTACTTCTGTCACAGACAGCAAACTGAACATTTTACTTGACAACAACCCACACTGCAAATTCATTTTCCACAATTGATAGATATATCCTATCATAAAATTAGTCCCTAAAAGTACAATTTTTATGTAACTTGTGTTGGGTAAATAATGGGCCACTTTTCAAAATACTCTGTAACAGTGGAAGATTGATGCCCTGTCGCATATGACCCTTGGAATATCTCTATGTAACACTTTAGTAAGCTCAAGCTGGATAATTTTAAACTTAAGCTTATAAAATAAATCTAAATACGGTACCTTGTGAAATAACCCATGTACCTGTCAAACATGACTGAAGTAAGTTGCTCTGTGAGGGGGGGGGGGCCTTTCCATTGGATGCATAACGAAGCAGACAACCAACGTGCCCATATGTCATTTGGTTTTATGGGCGCCTTACCAATCATGTTATATATAAGACACCCCAAAATAGTGAATCACACGATTAACACCACATCTTGATTGATGGAGCACCCAAAATGGTGGGATTCCTTATCCTGAAGGGATTGGTTGATTGGTTGGGCGAAGTATATTGACATATTCCCAAGTGAGATTGATTGAAGTTGCACTCTAACCCGATTCTGAACTTTTTGTTTTTCTCATAAATCAGAGGTACGCTAAAGTCCTTTCCCATCCTTCAAATTTTTATAATGTTCATAGTAAAATATCATAATATGCCAATATCGCAATTTTAGCCCCCCAATCTTGAAATTTTCAGTCACCTTCCTCTCCTCAGGTGCAAAGTCTATTTTACCAAATTTCCTGTGGAGGAGAAGACCCTAGACTCTTTCTCCTTAGAATCGTGAGTTTGTAGTGCCGTTCGCCGTGGACCGTTAAGTGTATGTACATCGGTATCCTGTAAAGCCCTTGTCCCCCAACATTTTTGGTCTAGCTACTGGCCTGATTTTACTTCATTGACATATATAGCCAAATGATGTTAATTATGATGGCTGTTAGTATTAAAAAAAATTATGATGCTCTACTGTCACACATATCAAGGCATAGAAAATACTTATTCAATGCAGGAAAAATTTAACTGTTTATTTCATTTAATGACATACTCCTAACATCTTGAATTACGAAAACTTATTTTTAAATTAGCAATGGTTGCCATGGTTATTATCCGATCAATAAAACTCTACTTTCGGTTTTGACCTATATAGTAAAATGACCTACTTGTGAGAACGAGGCTAAATGACAGCCTCGATCATACGTGGCCGAGGGAAGCCAACATGGCTGACACAGAAACTATCGTTAACGGTGTAGAAAATTTAAATGTCACTGACGAGAAAGATGCCAACTCAAATTCTAATACGACCATAGATGAGTATTCTGCTAAATGGGGTTTTCCACTTGAAGAACTGTATAAAATCGCCTTGAAGTTTTTTAAAGGTAAATTGCTATTTTTACGCCGAAAAACATCACATTTCTGGACAGGAAGTCATAAAAAGTGTTCAGAATATCTTCATGAATAAACTTCACAATTATTTATATCATGAATATGATTATAACTGTCTACGAGTAGCCCACAAGCAATACTTATAGTTCAATTTTATAATTGTTCAATCATATAATCTGTCAAGCTGATGTTAATTGTTATGAAAGTTTTAGATTAGGAAGGCAATTGATATTTTGATAATTTTAACTTTTTTCATTTCTACTGCCTACCTAATAATTAATAAAGGGACTATCCCGATTTGAACAAAGTCTCAACAATGAAATTGAGAGTACGTATGAAATTTAAGCGACAAAAAATCGATGAATGGCGTACTTACCTTGTCTCAAAATTTCAACTCCAAATATTGAGTCGTCTCGACGTGAACATCAAAACCGCTTATCCAGACACGTAACCCGTTTATGATTTGTGGTCAATTGGGTGACCTGATTATCGATTCATTTTCCATTTAGATGTCTATACAATGAATGTACTTGATAATGAAAAGTAAATTACGCCTACACGTCATTTTTATAAATTCAAACTGGTTTCAAGGTGTTTGAAAACATATAACATACATTGACTTAGTTGCTTGTCCCTAAGGTAGAGGATATTAAAGAGCACATAAAATGAGAAAACTAGATTCATTGAGCTTATAGACATTGGTTACTAAATGCATTTTACGGCAGTTTAACATCGATCTGATGAAAATTAATTCAGATATCGTCACTCAAAGTCGTAAATATTGGCCTCCCGTAAAAACGACTTGGCCAATTATTGAAAACACTCTTAATCCCCTCAGACGCCAGTGACGTCACAGTGGCCGAATGCATATTCGGGATGTTTATTCCTTAATTACCTATATACACCCGGCGTGTGTATTCGTTAACACCTGACTGATTCCTTAATCCCCCTAATTAAATAACAATTGACTACGGAATAATTTGTTTTGTAATTCAGAATTTGTTTTATAAAGACAGTTGTTGTAGCCATATTCCCCATGTGTTGTTTTTTTTATCAGAATAAGCCGACCGTAAGCAAACAATAATTGGCTTCTGATTGAAACAAGATTGGTGTAAAATTGTTATAGCCGGCGCTACGGACATCTTTTAAGCCGATAGAAATAATCAATTGTCGGCTTTTAAGAAACGAAATGGTTTCAAATAATAATCATATAAACTTAGATCACCAACATTTGTATTATTGATCATTTTATCATACACCGAGCGAAATGGGGGCAGAATATTTGGAGTTATCATGTAGCAGTAGTTCTTTTAGCTCGGGCAGTGTATCGGATACAGATACGTCGCGAGAAATGATTAATATAGCGCCATATATGTTTGAGCCGTATTTATCTGACTGTAGTAGTTCCGTAGAGGATGGTGATGTAGAGAATACGGGATCTAACAATGACAATCATCCGATTGTTGCGAGACTAGATTCTCTGGAATGGTGCGTACCGGAATATATAATATTTTACACACTTATTTTTGTGTTCTAATTTGTTGACTGAATGACAGTTTTAAAATTTTACTAATTTATAATATCTATTGAATTATAGAAAATCGCACGAGAAGCTTGATTTCGCAATTGAAGGGTGTAAGTGATCAAACAACAATTTTTTGATTTGTTAGAAGCGTCTAACCGCGGGAAAATTTACAGTTACTATTGTACACAATTTAATCATATGGAAGAAATAGCTAGTACTCGTTGACTATTTTGTTATTTGATTTCAGATCGAATCATCGATGTTTTTATAATAAAGTTAATCGTATTGTTTGTATGATCGTATGATCATTGTTTTGTTTTTAATGAAGTATTAATTGGCGTTATGATTTTAGCAATTTTGATTGTTTGATTAGTAATTATTGTCAGTATCAGAAAATGCCGAAGTTAAAATCAGAAAATGCCGTGGTATTTCTTAATAACACAATTTGTAGTCCTTCACTTAACAGTCATGTTTCCTGCAAACGTTTTTATTCATCCGTCGATGATAGACAATGATCACGTGACAACCATAACTGAAATGGCTATAAAATAAAGTTCTGTACGACTATGATGATATAGCCTTCAATATTTGTTAAAATTAACACCCTGTCAATTTGTACGTAACTAACGTACGAAAATTAAATGGTAATAGGTAGGGTGAGTCTGTCGTTCAGATTGCCTGTCAATAGTGTATAAAATAAAAAATCGATTTAGAACTGCTTTATTGGCATAATGCCAACCGATATGTCACGTATCATTGGAATTCTCCAATGGAGATTCTGTCGGGGAAAACATCCACTGTTTCTCTCTCCGTGTATTCGATGTTCCATCAGGGAATTATATCCAATGACGATTTAAATTTACCTAACAACTGGTCAGTGAATCCATCAATATATTATCCAGTTATAATTTTAATATCTACCGGTACCTGAAATTCACACGGACAGAGCGTGGAAGACGTGCAATTCTGAAACCATGCCGAGACTGTCTTCAATGACCACGTGGCTTATTTTAATGCACCTTTTATGAATAATCAACAAGCTTGTTTTGAATATTTTACCGGATTATAGAAAGAATATCCATATCCCGAAAGTAAACTATGTCATGTGGACGACTTTACCAACGTATTGCTATATCTTCAAATTAAACTAAGTCTTGTGCCGTGGACGACTCCACCAACGTATTACTATATCTTCAAAACGGGTGTGGACGACTTCACCAGGTTTTTCGTGTGGACGACTTTGCTTGTGGACGACTTGACTGGCATTCATCGTAGGAATGGAACCCGGGAAATGTTTTATTCTCTGTTTGCGTATTCCCAAAACTTCAATTAAGTTAGGTCGCAGCCCATAGCAATCGTTCGCAAAATGTTCACTGCATATCACTGTTGTGACTGTAGGTTGCCAATCAGGATTTGAATTGTTTACAAACGCAATCCACTTTTTCCGTAAGGTTTCATCCTTGTGAAATTTATGAAACGCCGGCATATTATTCCCCTTTTCCTTGCTGGAATTTCCACAACTCTCAATAACACAACGATAATACGGCATCTTCAAATACACTCCGAAATATTCTAGTCACAAATATATAATCTATTACAACTAGGGCTGTGTCGATACAGTTCATTTTTCGATACGATACGTATTGGCGATACGGCAAACCGATATGCGATACGTATCGCGATATGGTGACGTCATAAATTATGCCAAAAATAATTCCAAACTACATTCTGTTTCATGACATTGTTTGTGATGGGTAAGCATCGGGCCATCAGGTTTCCAAATCCATTTTAAAACGAAACGGCCATTGAGGTCCCGTAGGAAATGGGTTAATTATATGCTCCATTCCCTTTAAAACTAGACTTCAACAAAAATAATTCTTGGTAATTTTTTTATGGAGAATGTCGTATTTTAATGTACGTGATTACCACAAAAATATCAACAGGTACACCATTTGAATATTATCCATATTTAATTCACATAACATGTTGAAATTACGTCAGTAATATTCCAGAATAATCAATAAAAATTACCGTCTTCGTTTATTCGATGAAACATTGGCGTTTCATTTTTCATAAGTCGATGATCTAAAATATTAGCATTTTTCTACTACTGTCAATATCAGAAAATACCGTAGCCAAAATAAGCTAATACGGCACCATGACATTTCTTCATAACACAATTTGTAGCTTAAATCTATAACGTAACTAGTCACGTAACTTGAAAAAGTTTTTTATTCATTCGCCAATGATGATAGACACACGACACAATTGTCACGTGACAACCATACTTGAAATTGCTTTAAAAATAAAAATTCCGTACGATTATGATATAGCCTTCGATAAAAACGACAATATTTATTAAATTAACCTTTTGTCAGAATGTGTATAAAATAAAAAAAGTCACGGTAAGCGCTATTTAGAACTGGTTTATTGACCTAATTTGCAACCGATGTTACGTGTCATTGGAATTCAGCATTGGAGATGCCATCGGGAAAATATATTATAAAATGATTGTTTCTCGGTGTATTCGGTGTTCTATCAGGCGATTATATTCATTGAAGATTTAAATTTACCTAACAACTGGTCAGTGAATCCATCAATGTATGATCCAGTTATTATAATATTTAGCGGTACATGGAATTCATACGGGGAGTTGAAGACGTTCGATTGACAAACCATCATGCCGAGATCGTTTTCTTTCGCCACGTGGGTTTCAATTCATGGTCTTTCTGAACTGAAGAATTTTTTCAACGATACGACGATACGGCCATATTACATATCGATATAAATATCGCTGGAACGTATCGATACATATCGGTGTATCGATATATCGACACAGCCCTAATTACAACTCAAGACGAGAAAGGTCGGCTTTTGAAAATGCTTTGACTATTATATTATAGCATAGTGATATGTAGCTTATGTGTAAAATTACGAGTTAATGATTACGCCAGTCAAATGTTAATTGGACCGACAAATACACACGTGTTAACTGGCGGTGTGTATACAGTGATATATCGTACAGATAGTGCTATATTGTATAGATAATGTGTATAGATTATGTGTAGTGCCTGTGACGTCACCAGCCAATCAACCGGATAAAGGTTGTAATTGAAAATTTGAAAACCGTTTTTGGCTGTCTGATGTTTAAACCTTAATATCTCAATTAATTTTAATCAGATTGGAGTGAACTTGACGTAAAATGAATGTAGTAACCCTTGGCTATCAGTATATGCAATTAAAAATTATTATTTTATGTGGTCTTTAAGGGATTTTAACACAAAACTAAGCAGTTTTATTATCCAAAATATTATCGGTATCGGCCCTTTAAGTTAAGCCATAGGCTTTACAATATTTCACCTAATGATCTAATCGTATCAAGTTCAGTATATTTATTAAGCAACCCGATCCGTTAAAAATTAAGTAAACATAATATAATCAAGTCTGGAAATAAAGCACCTGTCTGAACCTGTCTCATATTTATCGGGCACAAATTCAGACTGTTGTCATGCATGATTCGTTTGGTGCCTGTCATTTGGCTACCACAGATATATCTTTTATCTGTGTTATTATTGATATTATTATAATTAATACACATGTTAGATACAAAATGTCTGGTATTTTAGTTCAGTTCCGCCTGACATGTCAGGTACCTACAACTAAAATCATTATTTAAATGTTATTCGACATGGATGCCATTAATGCTGGCACCACATATCATTGAATTTATGTATTGCAATTCATGTTCTCACCATTCGACCATTGATTTGTAAGACTTTGAATTGATTACCTGCCATCAGCTAGATCAAGATGCTGTTCCTTGCCAGGCACTACACAAGAGGAATCCTTGCCAGACTTGAAATTTTTAGTTAAACACTTGTGACTTTAAAGTGGTAAGCTTTTGTGGATTGAATGACAAGACTTAAATGCAAATTTGAGCATTTGAAATAAAGATTAATAATAAATATTTATAATTTCATATTTCAGAAAAAGAAGGGAAAGCCTTACAGTTAACATATAAAGATAAACTGAAGCTGGTAGCCTACACGAAACAGGTTGTGTTTGGCAAGTTTCGTAATGATACGTCACCAGATGTAGGATTTCTAGATGTAGTTGGTAATGATCGAAGGTAATAACATCTTGCATGTATTCTTCAATCTTAATTAGAATTAAATTACAATAATGTTTAATGATTTTTACACTACGCTGTGATCTAATTAACTTGTTTCTGACACAATCGTCTTCTGTCAGTGACAGTTCCATGAGTATCGACAAATCATCCTACATGCATGATTAAAAACCCATCAGGTTCACTATTAATAGTTTACATATGCTTGCTTGTGTTTTAAAATTCGGAGATCATGATGGCTAAGTGTTCGATCCCCGCATTGGCCAAGAAAGTTCATGCTGATTTTCCAGCATAGTTTTTTACTGGTCAGTGATGTAGGACAGAGGGCCTGACAAGAACAGCTGACTAGTCATTTGGATGGGATGAAAAACCAAGGTTCTGTGTACACATTGGGGTGCACGTAAGAGATCCTCTGGCAGTTGGAATTCGATATAAGAGTAGGTCGTAGCGCCGCTGCCCGGGCAAAATTTCCCTCATTTCATTATGATATAATAGATAAGATAATAAGTGGTTGAGCACTCTAGCAAGAGCCCTCTTCACTCTTCGAGACCGAACAACATCACACTCAGACATAAAATTGAAAATGATTGGCTGGTTCTTCATAAGTAGTAACTTAATATTTTGTTGGTTTATTATGTTGTCTATAATTTCTATTTTTCCTGGTTGTTAGCAATATCATGGTATTCCCTTGGCAGTTGGAATAAGTAGGCTGTACCGCCGCTGCCCGGGTAAAATTTCCCTCATAACACACTGTATGTCCGTCTTTATTAGCCCAGTTCGGAGCAGAACAGTAGGATGTTAAACCCCATTTCATTTCCTTTTTCGAATTCTCAATATTTGCCAACATACAAAGTCCCTGGTACCATAAT
Source organism: Patella depressa (assembly GCA_948474765.1). NCBI lineage: Eukaryota > Metazoa > Mollusca > Gastropoda > Patellidae > Patella > Patella depressa. Next base: position 58,167,809 of record OX419719.1, read on the forward strand.
CCAGCAAGTTAAATGTTACTCTTTGATATTCTGACAATGTAACATCTAACTCCGAAGAGTCAAAAGCTTGTTGCAAAAGTTGATTACTAGTTTATTTCTTTCATGGGACCGTGAAATTCATAACTTTCAGTTACATGTATCTGCACTGCTAACACACTGAACTTGCATATCCTATACATCTGTTTTTTCACAAAACATTTTTTGCTGTCTATTTTATTCGCAAAAATAACCAACAACACACAGTAATAAATATGTATGGTAGCTTACATGTATATTGCACCGTAGTCCATGAGTACATGTATCAAAAATGTTTGGCTTTTATATATGGATGAAGAGATGACACATGAATGCATAGTCAAACATTTTTGCCGTTGGCCTACGACTTAGGTCATTAATTCAGGGATGCAAGATTAAGTTGTAAATTGTGCTCAGAGCCTACCGTTGCAATTTAGTATTTCATGCCCACTTTCTAAATTATGCCCTTATTATATTAGAAAGCCATGGGAAATTTTATGAATCATTTTTAGTTATGGTTGACATGTGATCGCAACTGTTGGGAACACCAATAACTAAAGGTTTGAGAGGAAAACAAATTTCGATGACTTTATTACTCGCTGCTGTGGCAAAATTTTCCTTCATTGCATACTATGTGGCGTATGCCCGTTTTCATTAGCCCACTCACAGCAGAACGGTTGATGACACACATACATAATAATAATATAATTGAGTAAAAGTTACTGTTCTGTCAGATACATACTGAGTGCACAGGTGTACCGCTCATTGTGTATAGTGTGTGTAGTAAAAAATATTTTTTGTTCTAGATCTACCATCTATGTAAAAGATGATGTATTTAAATTTAAACATTTCCATTGAATTTTGCTGTGCTTTAAAAGTTAACTTTTCTTTTTCATGGGTCTTTATTATCATAATGTGTGATATTATCTTTATATACAACAGTTTTCAATAAAATGAGATAGAGATAAAATATTAATTTATTTACTTTTGATTTGTTTGAAAAATCCAAGTGGCGAGAAATCCTTTGATGTGTGAATTTATTCTGAAGGTACATTTGTCTAGATTGAGAATATTAAACATGATACATAGGTGTGATCGCTCGCCCAAATTTTGTATCCATTATGCACTCCATCACACTTACTAGTATAAAAACAAGAAAATGGAGTAGAGCTTGTTGTTAAGAAATGGATATGCAAATACAATTGAAACAGTATGTTATATTTTTCCTGGGGGTAAATAATTGTGACTAACTTTACTTTAGCTGCCTGAGTTTTTTTTTATTATTCTCTTAAAATTATGATTGTGGCATTGTTTCGATGTATCATTTGTCAAAAATTTTCATGAATATTCAATAAAACCACTTATAAATGAGATTGTGTGGGGAAACTTGGAATTTTGTTCATTTATGTATGAGTAGAATATTTATATGGCAAGATTTTTATTTCAAGCAATTATTTTAAATATAAATGTTGGTTGTTTTGTTTGTTTTATATTCACTATTCTTCCGTCTGTAATTTAACAAAACATGAACTAAGTTAATCAACCTACTGAAACAAATGGAAGAATTACTGTTTTTTTGCTTGACCTGAATGCATGATAACTTGGACCGAAGGGCACTCGGACCAAGATAGAAGACCACTTGGTCTCCCTCCCCTTAAATTAGAAAATCGCCCTCCTTTACAAAGTCATGGGCAGTTTATTACCATCTAAGAAGTCAGGAATGACCTCATTACATGCAGCGATTCATCTTCAGAATAATTTCCCATATACACAACTAATCGCTATTTCTAATGAACTGTTATTATTGAAACTGGGAGAGCTATTTAGACAAATGATTTTTTTCATTTTGTTGATTTAAGGGTAGCTTTTTTCGACTCTCCTCTAAACAACTACGACTGCAATAAGATATATACAGCTACATGTAGGCATTGGTTGATATCAACATATATGTGTGTATCACTTATAATAAGTACAGAAGGACTGCACTACATGCAAACAAAATCGATTTATTCAATATTGTATGTAATGCAATTCATGATATAAATGATAATACTAATTCTCAACCGTAAAGAAATCAAAAAATGTATGCAAATTTAATTGACAATAAAATAAATCTAGTGTAACACCTACTTTCTACAAACTATAAATTTTATAAACCAATGAATGTTAACAAAATGCGATATATTTTAAAATTACAAAATTAAGATCTTATTTACTACTACTTGATTTATTCCATTTAAATACTCATTATCATTACTAAAGAGGCATTATGGTAGATAAAATAAAAGAGTTGACTGTTCTGTCTGTCTATAATAGGGGGGTTATGATGACCTAGTTGTCTAGAGTGCCGCGTTTTGACCTCTAGCTGGCCGGTCACCTCTGGCTTGCGGCTGTGGTTTCAATCCCTGGTGTGAGTATATGTTGCATGGAGATAGGAGCGCCTTCTCAACCTTGTGGATTTCCTCTGGGCACTCCGGTTTCCTCCCACTGCTAAAGACCCCTAGGTGCAAGCGAATTATTGAAATAAAATTAAAAAACCATATGTTAGTCCTGAAATGACCTAGTTTGTGTTGAGTGGACGTTAAACCCAATTTCTCTCTCTCTCTCTGTCTATAATAGTTAAAGAAAATAGGTAACTTAAAGCCCCAATAACACTTTTGTTGTAACTGAATAATATGTCACAATCTTCATTCTGGTCAACGAATCGTTATATTTTAGAATATTCCAATTAAATGGTGATATAAATTTCATCTTAACACACCTATTTTGAAAAATTGGAAAAATTCAACCAATGGATTTTAAAATATTTTCGAACCCTCTGGACAAGTAAAATAGGTTGTAATGGATAATTCACACAACAGGTAGGACACTTAAACATCTTGTACTTAGAATAAGGGTATTATTTATTTTCTGGAGCTACCAGGCCAGCAAGAATGTTATTGCCCCTTTAAAGGAGCTAACTCGCTAATATTTGGGATCTAGAAATTGACCCAAATGGGTTGCAACGCTAATAATAATGTAATCTGATTGTATATGAACTGATTTACATTCAATTGTTTCCATTTTGACTCTAATTTCCAATCAGTTATGTCCAGCAAAATATGACATGAGTCTCAACCAAATAGAAATTTCAAGTGTCTGGTTTCAAATGCCCTCCAGATAAGTTATGACATCGCATTTGACTGGGTTGTGGTATATGTCTAGCCCCGGTCTTTCTGGTCACTTGTTACAAATGACACTGAAATGCATGATGGTGCCGTATTTTGCTGGATATGACTGATTTGAAATTAGAGTCCAAACGGAAACAACTGAACTTAAATCAGTTCATATACAATCAGATTACATTATTATATGCGTTGCGACCATTTTGGGTAAGTTTCTAGATCCCAAATATTAGCAATTTAGCTCTTTTAAGCAATGATGATCAATATTGTGATACACGTGTAGTTAATAAGAATTGAGTTATAAAGACCACAATATAGACTGTATTTTTTTTTGTAAAATTCTATATTGGTACAATATATATCTGTATATCCCACTTTCATCAGTAGCTATACTCAATCAGATACATGTAACATAAACATAGGAACAATGAACACTGTATTGCAAGCTTTAGAATTGAGTCTGCAATTCTGTGATAACAGATTTTGTACCATCAATATTATTATTGCATACCGGTATATAGGTTATAATCGTCCAATCTAGGAGCGTGACATAACTGTATTAGAAAAAGAGTAGTTGTTATCTGGAAAGCGTTTCAGTTCAGGTGCAAAAAATACCACTTGTAGACTGGGTCGGTGTCCATATCTCGACCATTGATTACAGCTATCTCTTTGACAAGGTGGAAAAAAAACATTTTTCGAAAGTTTGAAATTATTTCATCAAAAGTTCTTGTTTGAAAGTACAATGATCATAGAGATCAGTCAAGTAAAAATATTTTAGCCAAAAATGTAGAAAAAGGGAAATCATATAGAATTTGTGAATCACACCTTGTTATTTTTCTACAAATAGAAGGCGTGGTTTCGGACCAGTACCTATTTATATAAATGATATAAATGTAATCGACTTAGGTACATGTATATGATAAGTATAGCCTGCTTTGATAACAATCATATAATGTATACATGAACAAATTTAATCCTCAGTGATAGTATACCATTTTTTATATTGATCAGTAGTTTTACATTCAATAGTAGTAATAAAGTTCATCAGCTTTCACTCTAGATGTCTTCATATTGATCGAATACCTACACAACAATACAGCCATAGCCCACACAGATTTGTGTAAATCTACTGAAGCCATATAGATATAATAGTATACAAGGTTGTCCATAAAGGATTTGTTTATAATTAATGAAGATTAGTCTGATGGAACTACAAGAGTTAATTATCAAATTATGGGACAACATGGCAGAATTCTAGTGTTTCCTTCCTCATTTCAGTATACAATAGGATAGGCTAGGGTTAATAAGAGCTGTCTGGATCTTTATCTCTATTTGATTGGGATCCAGTGTTTTTTACAAGCCAACATGAAAATGTGGTCTTCTATTGTCATCGGCTTTGTCCATTAGTACGTCTCTTGTGACCACTCTACAGATTCTATTTATTATCTGATAATTTTGAAATTAAAGTGTTTAGAAAAGTGAGTTGAAGAAGTCTGATTAATTTCATTTGTGTATTATGGTCCTTGTGTCACTTTGTAGAAACCTTGTGAATGTTCAGTTGCTCTAGCAAGTAAAGTTATCTTTCATCTGTATTAGATATACACGCATTGATTTAAATTAGTAAAACGAAGAAACCTTTTGAATTTTAACAATTTTTGTTTATAACTTCTAGAGTTAGGGCTCTTGTTTCACTTTGTTGAACCATGTGAATGCTTCTCTAAAGGTAAAAGTTATCATCCCATCTTTAAGTGCATTATTTAAACTAGTAAAAGTTAAGTCCCTTGTTTCACTTTTTATACGCCCACATTTTCATGTGGACGTATTATGTCGTCGCCCCTGTCCGTCCGTCCACAATTTGTTTGTGGACTCTCTACAGGTCACAATTCTTATCCGATTTTGACGAAACTTGAAATATAGGTTTATCCCCAAAAGATCTCGGCTGCTTTCGATATTGGCATGTATCGGATCAAAACTTCATGGATTATGGCCCCTGATTGTACGAAAAATCACGTTTTTAGCTTGTGGACCCTATAGAGGTCACAATTTTGAACCGATTTTGATGAAACTTGGCATGCATGTTTGTAACCCAAAGATCTTGGTTCCTTTCGATATTTGCGGCTATCGGAATGTAATTTCCTGAATTATGGCCCCTGATTGTCCGAAAAATCACCCTTTTTAGCTTGTGGTCCCTCTGGAGGTCACAATTATTATTCGATTTAAAAAACCGTTTGATTATATCACCGTTACACCCTAAGGAAGGTTGAGTTCGAATTTCGGGAAAATCGGACGAAAATTGCCATACAAAATGGCCGCCGTTTGTACGCGAATACTGTTAAAAAATGGTATATCAAGGTTGTGGACCCTGTGGAGGTCACAATTTTGATTCGATTTTGATGAAACTTGAAATTCATGGTTATAACCCAAAGATCTTGCTTCCTTTCGATATTTGCGCATATAGGATCGTAACTTTCTGAATTATGGCCCCTGATTATACGCAAAATCACCTTTTTTTTAGCTTGGAGGTCACAATTATTATTCGATTTAAAAAAACGTTTGATTATATTACCATCACACCCTAAGGAAGGTTGAGTTCGAATTTCGGGAAAATCGGACGAAAATTGCCATACAAAATGGCCGCCGTTTGTACGCGAATACTGTTAAAAAATGGTATATCAAGGTTGTGGACCCTGTGGAGGTCACAATTTTGATTCGATTTTAATGACATTTGAAATTCATGGTTATAACCCAAAGATCTTGCTTCCTTTCGATATTTACGCATATCGGATCGTAACTTCCTGAATTATGGCCCCTGATTATACTCAAAATCGCCTTTTTTTTAGCTTGGAGGTCACAATTATTATCCGATTTAAAAAAAACGTTTGATTATATTACCGTTACACCGTAAGGAAGGTTGAGTTCGAATTTCGGGAAAATCAGACCAAAATTGCCATACAAAATGGCCGCCGTTTGTACGCGAATACTGTTAAAAAATGGTATATCAAGGTTGTGGACCCTGTAAAGGTCACAATTTTAATTCGATTTTGATGAAACTTGAAATTCATCATTATAACCCAAAGATCTTGGTTCTTTTCAATATTTGCGCATATCGAATCATAACTTCCTGAATTATGACCCCTGGTTATACGCAAAATCCCCCTTTCTTTAGCTTGTGGTCCCTCTGGAGGTCACAATTATTATCCAATTTAAAAAAACGTTTGATTATATCACCGTTACACTGTAAGGAAGGTTGAGTTTGAATTTCGGGAAAATCCGACCAAAATTGACAGACAAAATGGCCGCCGTTTGTACGCGAATACTGTTATAAAAATGATATATCATGGTTGTGGACCCTGTATAGGTCACAATTTTAATTCGATTTTGATGAGGAAGGTTGAGTTCTAATTTCGTGAAAATCGTACCAAAATTGCCGGACGAAATGGTCGCCGTTTGTACGCGAATAGTGTAAAAATATGGTATATCATGGTTGTGGACTCGCTACAGGTCACAATTCTTATCCGATTTTGATGAAAAGTCACATTTCTAGGTTGTGTACCGTCACACCATAATCATTGTCGGTTTCGAGTTTCATTAATATCAGACTGGAACTGACCAACTAAATGGCTGCTCCCAATACAGTATGAAATACAGGACTTAAAGATGTAGGAAAAATCACGTTCGGTATTGCTTGTTCTCTGTCCATCTCTCGAAAATGTGGGCGTATCCTGCCTGGCAGTGCCAGCCTATCTTTTGAAGCTTGTTAACACTTTAACAACAAAACTCATCATCTGATCTGTATAATGATAGGTTAGTAAAACGAAGAAGCCTATTGAATCAGCAATTTTTGTTAAAGAGCACATCAAATGGCCTCAATTTTTTTTCTACATTGATAGTACATGGTTGTCTTATCCACTTTGCGGCAAATTCACATCAATCCGACTAAAATTAATTTAGCTATCTTCACTCAAAGTCGTATCCCGTAAAAACGACTTCGCCAGTTATCGAAAACACTCTTAATCCCCTCAGACGCCAGTGACGTCACAGTGACCGAATGCATATTCGGAATGTTTATTCCTTAATTACCAATATACACCCGGCAATGTGTATTCATTAACGCCCGACTGATTCCTTAATCCCCCTAATTAAATAAAACAATTGACTACGGGATAATATGTTTTGTAATTCATTTTAATTCAAGCTCCAATTTAAAATTTGTTTCATAATGCACGGTCGTTCTGTTTTCCCATGGCAGCGATTTTAATACACTCTACCATCGTGTGCAATCAAAACGATTCAAGATACATTCTCGTTAGAAGAGTATTGTGGTTCTAATTTAGAATTTGTTTCATTACGTACGGTCGTTCTGTTTTCTCACGGCAGCGATTTTAATACACTCTACCATCGTGTGAATTCAAAACGATTCGAGATACATTTTCGTCAGAAGAGTATTGTGGTTCTAATTTAGAAGCGTAGTTATCATTTTTTTTACGCCGGCCAGATCAATTAGCTATTCGCACCAATGTTTTTGTAATAATGAATATCAAATACACTAATTTAATTGTAAAATACCTTTATTCTTTATGATGTTAGACAATATAACCTTATCTTATCACAAACTTATATCCATCGAATGATTTATATTTAGATGTTTAAACACCAATCAACAAATAATACGAGGCTACTTTATTACAAAAACATCGGTGAGCAAAGCTAATTGATCTGGCCGGGGTAAAAAAAAAGATGATTACCTAATCAACATTCTTTTAAGAATTAATTTATGACCCAGTCTGTGTGCAACTTTAGTCTGATTGATTGATGACAGCTATAAACGACACTACACTTGTGATACACATAGATAGTTAGGTGACCCTTCTCGTCATTTACAAATCTCGTTTCAATCATGTTTGACGTTTATGATATATTTTGCGTGACCACATCTTTTTACCCCTGTACTCTTTTACTCGGGGAAATTCGAAACACAATACTCTTCGGACGAAAATGCATCTCCAATCGTTTGGACTGCACACATGGTAGAGGGTATAATCGCTTTTGCGAGAAAATAAAACGACCATGCATTATGAAACAAATTCTAAATTAGAACCACAATAAGCCTACTCTTCTAACGCTTGGACTGAACGCGATGGTAGATTGTATTAAAATCGCTGTCATGAGAAAATAGAACGACCGTACATTATGAAACAAATTCTAAATTAGAACGACAATACTCTTCTAACGAAAATGTATCCCGAATCGTTTGGACTGCACGCGATGGTAGATTGTATTAAAATCGCTGCCGTGAGAAAACAGAACGACTGTAAATAATGAAACAAATTCTAAATTAGAACCACAATACTCTTCTGACGAAAATGTATCTCGAATCGTTTCAACTGCACACAATGGTAGAGTGTATTAAAATCAATGCCGTGAAAAAATAGAACGACCGTACATTATGAAACAAATTCTAAATTGGACCGTGAATTAAAATGAATTATAAAACAAATTATTCCGTAGTCAATTGTTATAGTTAATTAGGGGGATTAAGGAATCAGTCAGGCGTTAATGAATACACACGCCGGGTGTATATAGGTAATTAAGGAATAAACATTCCGAATATGCATTCGGTCACTGTGACGTCACTGGCGTCTGAGGGGATGAAGAGTGTTTTCGATAATTGGCAAAGTCGTTTTTACGGGAGGTCTATTTTTACGACTTTGAGTGAAGATAGCTGCATTAATTTTAGTCGGATTGATGTGAATTTGCCGTAAAGTGGATAAAATGACCATGGACTGCTCACATAAAAAAATTTTCAAAACCATTTTATGTGCACTTTAAACATTTCTACAGTTGTGGTCCTTTTTTCACTTTATTCAATGTTGTGACGCTCAATAGACAAAAGTTAACATTCAATCTACATTCATAATAAACGTGACCTGTATGTGTTACGAAACGTCGTTATTAAATTATAGAGAAGTAGTTATATCCATATATACCTTGTGTTGTGTTTTATTATGAATAGTGATCCGTGCTTCTAGATGTCATTTAAAGAATTGATTCGATCTACATGGTATGAAATTAATATCAGTGTCTACTGTCTTGTAAATTCTGCCAAACCTTCAAAAAAATAAATATGTTACAACCCTTGTTGGCTACTTGGATGATTTAGCTGTGGTGGGTGTATGTTTCATTGTCTGGCAGCCTATCTTTGTTTTTACTCTTGACTGATCTATTTTCTTCTCTTTACAGACAAGCATGGCAGTCATTAGGAGATATGTCGAAGGAATGTGCAATGGAAGAGTTTATCAAGTCATTAAATTCCACATGTAATTTATTTCAACCCTATGTCAAAGCTTTGAAAACAGAACAAGAAGAACAAATTAGAAAACAGTAAGTTGAAAGAAAATGATTCACTATGTTTACAAATTTTTTTTGGTTTAAAATCTTTGTTTTAATCATCATATGTGATCTCTCACGCCTAAACCCGGCATAAGTCGCACTAATTGATTTTGCGCTATGGCACGTTAAACCTATTATTTGTTGAAAATGCATTGAGATGTCAATTTTTTTTTTTTTGTCTAATTAGCAAGATTAAACACTAATTTACCGAATAAATCATCTGAAATGTTGGAAATGTATTCTTAAAAGCTCTTAAATTACGTTTTAGTAAAGGGTACGCCTTTAAAACAAAGGAAAATTGACGTAAAACAATGCAAAACTTGCTTGAATTCACCGACATTGACCACGCTGTTGGTATATCCTAACCCCCTTATATGGGTGTAAACAGTAAGCTGCGTCATTCTTCTGGTCTATTTTGAGATGGGATTCCCAGATAGCATCATTTTTGACCAATAAAAGACGGTTTTAGAAACTACATTCAATGTAAACAAACACAGCTTGTTGCTAGACAATGGGCCAAAAGACCGCCGCTGATTGGCCGAGAGACCGGTGCGGTGTATTGTGGGAAGATGGCGGCGCCCATGAAAAATAAATGCAGATCTCATTTTCCATTGTTTTTCGACTAAATACCTGGCCAAACGAATTAATAAGTTGGATTTAATACACTTCAGAACAATAACTAGTGTTTGTGGGACTGATATTACTGCAGCAAATGCGCTGAACGACTTGCGCCATTCTAACATAGTTAACAATGTTCATGAAAAAGCATTGTTACATTGTATGAACTTGTCAGTTGTCAGTGAGTGAATATTTCGCAGATTCTGCTGATGACGTTAATGATGAGGGTTTTGATATTGATTATGAGCTAGACTGGGTATAAATTATGATGGGCCTGATGAAATTATTAGTGTCTTAGACAATGCAGAGGAGGATCCATCTTTTGCTGACGATTTTGATGTACCTGTGACTGTGTCGAGTGGACCTTGGTGCAGTTGATCATTTAGGCCTATATAGCCTATAGGATAGGTATATGGAAATGTCCATCATCATGAATGATATTCAATCTGATGAAGAGATGAAGGTCTTACTGTCTGAACCATGGTAAATAATTAACGGATTTCTATGATTATGAACAAACTACTCTACTTTGGACTGGTTATTATACACTTACCTGAGTGTTTGAAATGAACTCGCGTTAAATAAAACCCATTGTACAACTATCCAACGAATAAAAAAGTTCTCTTGTAAAATTGAACTCTTCACAAATTTTGACACAGAGAAATAACAAAATGGAAGCTTATTACGTCACTTATCAGGATAGATCATTTCGTATAAGGGGGTCAAAGCAAGGCTTGTCAATCGTAACTGTGTTTGGCTCTTTTACGAAAATTCAAATTTTATGTATAAATAAGCTATTGCTCTCCGACCCAGTAATGAGTTTGGGTGTTTGCAAACATAAAACATAGTCCGGTATTTTGTTTCCGCCTTGTATTAATAATTTGGTTAGAGAGTGCAGTGGGATTTTTTTTTTTGAATTAACATTTGTTTTATTGGCCTTAAATCTTACCCTTGAATATTTTTAATATTTCCTGGTGATTAACTTAAGCAGTCCTGCTAATTAACCTCGGCAATCTGCTGTAGCCAATCCGATGTATTTTACATTTGCCTCGGCAAAATTAATATATCTGAGGCCATCGAATCATTGAATAGGTATGTAACGTTTTGTTTTCTAAATAAATACCAAGAATTATTATCAACAAATCGTACAGCACATCAGTTGAATTAACTGTAGATAGATCCATGTTTTTCTATTTCTCTTTGAATATTATTTCTGGTGTGTTCAGAATTTTATAATCGTGAAATCCACGGAGAATGGAATTTTCCGATGGCATTTCGTAGATCGCGATCATGCCTCAGCTAATCAATAATCAACGCTTTGAATTCGATTACCGTAAAAGGTACCATGTCATATGAGTTATTGTATGCTACACAGTTGATAACTGTTGACATTTTGTTTGTGGATGTGACCTCATGACCTGTGAAGTTTAGATAACGTCATGGATATCATGGCTATTCACTGTGTCAGAGTCACTTCTCTGCAGGTAGGGTGAGTCTGTCGTTCAGATTGTTATTTACCATGGGTCAGACAGTAGGTTATGAGTGATTGACACATAGCATGTTTTTGAATAGTGTAAACTAAGTCAAGGAAGTTGATAAGGAAACCCTGCCTGCTGCCAGGAGTAACTAGAATTGACTATAATCGTCGAATCGAATTCCTAGGACACGAAAATCTTTAATAGCTTTCTCAAAATCTTTCATCGTTGAAGTTGTATTGATGTTAAATGAGAGAGAGAAATGGGGTTTAACGTCCACTCAACACAAACTAGGTCATTTCGGGACTAACATATGGTTCAATTTTATTTCAATAATTCGCTTGCGCGTAAGGGTCTTTAGCAGTGGGAGGAAACCTACGAGGTTGAGAAGGCGACCCTATCTCCATGCCACATACGCTCACACCAGGGCTCAAAACCACAGCTGCAAGCCAGAGGTGACCTTAAACACTGTTTATCAATCTAAAGTCAATCGGATGAAAAAAGTGATCAATGGCAGTAATTATTGGAAATCGTTGAAAATAAATATGCTTCTTTGTCTCATGACCTTAAACACTGTGTGTAAATTTAAAGTCAATCGAATATTAACTTTGGCCTCTAGAGCATCCAAAACATTTTTTGAAGAGATCAAGGGCAATAACTCTAGCAGTAATTATCGTAATTTCGCTAAAAATCAATAGGATTCTTCCTCTGATGACCACAAACACTGTGTAAAAATTTAAAGTCAATCGGATATTAACTTTGGCCCTTAGAGCGTAGACAAGCAATTGTGAACACCAGACGGACGAACGGACAGACGGACTGGGGCGACAACAATATTCAACCACATTTCAATGTGGTTTTATAAAAATTGACTTTTATTGTTACTCTAATTCCTGTACATGTATCCTGTTTTTGGTTGCAAACACAAATCTACCAAACGAGGAATTAGTGAACTTAAACTAAAATTGAATGGGTTTTTTTTCGGGGGGCGTGGCAGATTTCGGGGGTCAAAAGGGCATAGGTGGCGCCCTCTAGAGGAGTGTGGTGCGCTGCCATTCCATAACAGCCTTGATATAACATTGGTGCTTAATTACAATACAAATGGAATGGTCCGTACCACTTTAATATACCAAAGTATAATAAGTCTGTATATGGCGGCACCCCTACCCAAGAATTGATTATGCGTCGGGAGTCCAAAGCACCAAAACCTATAACTTGGTTTCCACCTTATTTTGTGTGGAAAATATTATGAAAATGCACGGAAGTTGACATGTCTTTGAAGTCCATATCCTAGACCAGCTCTGTTCCAAATTTAACATCAATTGGATAACATTTAATGTATGTTTTATATGGATTTTTGTTTTAAAGCGAATGACGACTTTTGGGGTCTTTTTTCTCTGCTTTAGAACTCAGAACATCTGGTTTGATCGCTGAACTTCAAAAGGTCATAAAAAACTTATTTTTTAAGATAATTTGATGAAATAAAAAGCATTTGAAATATTATTTCATACAGATTATGAATCAGTAAATAACTCAATTTTGAAGTTTGGGTCATTAAGCCTGGTTATGCCATGATGGGTCACATATTGAGAATATAACTACCCGGTAAACAAAATTTCTGCAGCCATTTTCTAGCCATCTGCTACAGTTAATATCGGACAAGACTTACTCTTCTGTCAGTCCCAATCCTTCCTTTTTTCTTGTAATGATATTTTTAATGCCACTGATACAAAGTTAAGGCTCTTATTAAAGTAAGTTTAGAGGGGGGGGGGGCTTATGCCAACCTTACAACTGAGAGCTACTGGCTTCAACTGAATGCACCTGAAAAAAATGTTGAAGTGAGCCCTTCTTACAACTCAAAGCAAGTACAATGAAGTTCCAATCAGTTGACACCAGTTGCCAATGTTTACACCTTTCTTTGGTTTTACAGCTGGTGTCAAGTCATTTCCATGGAAATAATATCATGTGATAAGAGACATGTATCAAATGACTTTATAAATAATCAAAATAAAAGCGAACAAAGGCATCCGCTTATCATATGTTGGTGATGTCGAGAATTATGTATTACAATAAAATGTAATAGAACTGTGGCAAGACCGCCCACGCCTTTGGCATGCTTCTTCTAATGTATTCTCCACTTCGTTGATCATACGTTAAGTATAATTGCTCTCTGTTTGGAGTCGATATGAGTGCTCGGAATCAAGTGGTTCTCCTCAGTTGTTGAAATGATCGACATAAGCACACTTGAAACTAACTGGAACTAGTTGCATAGTTGACATAAGCCTGCCTTTAAAGATTGTTTATATTCAACTTGTAGTACAAATTTTGCTACAACATAGAGTTGTGAAACTTGTCAAAATGTTGAAATGACTAATAAAGAATTGTAAATTTGTATAGAAAAGAAGAAGAAGAGAAAAGATTACATGAAGAAGAAGAAAGAAAACGTCAAGAATTAGAAGATGATGCTAAAAAACAACAACAAGCAGAAAGACAGCGACAAGTAGAACAACAGTAAGTAGTCTTTATTGATAATATTATAAATGTACTGGCATCCACAGAGCAATTAGGATAGATGGGAATTAGGGGTTGAGATAGGTGGAATTAGGCAGGATTTAACATCAAACAAATTTAATTTATTTTGTAAGGCATACATTCGAGCGTGAAAAATAATGGAGAATATCCAAGGTGGAGGACCTTCACACAGTTATTCATGGAATATGTTTGAGTCTGTATATACATGTAGTTCTATTGATTTGTTGTCATTCTAATGATGTCTCGATGTTTTCTTAGAAGATACATGTAAACATACATCAAAAAACTAATAACAAGGTCATCTTGGGACAACATCTTGTTTTCAACATGGAGTGACAGTATATTTTAGTGCATTCAGCTTTGATAACATCATATTATTATTTTAATGCAGTCAGCTTTGGTAACGTCATATTTTAAAGCAGTTGGTGTGACATCATATTTTGGTGCAGCCAAGGGTAACATATTTTAAAGTAGACTGGGAAGACATCATATTTTGAGAAATATTGATAGTTTAAACAGAGTAATATAATGTTTGTTACAGGATTCAGATTCGGGCAGCATTAAATCAACAAACCGAAGTACAGTTCCGTCAATACGCTGAGCAACAATATCCTGCTAATACACAGATGGTAGGTACATATACAAAATAATATTCTGGTTCTCAGAAAATCCTTTACAATGATTTTAGTCTCGATCTACCGATGACAGCACAGATTTTGTAGTTCTTATGTGAATGCTTTTCTTTCCAAATTCCAACTCCTAATCTATAGAGTATCATTTCAGTCATTTCTTTTTCAATGCTAAATATAGTCCACAAGATAATTAATGGTTACCAGTTCCTGATAAAAAAGAGGCAATCTAAATTGTCAAGAATTAATTGTCACCAGTTCCTGATATAAAAATGAGGCAATTTACAATTTGTCAAGATGTAACATACCATTTATGTTTCTCAATTTTTTGATTAGGGCTGTTCTTGGTGCCTTTGGTCATGTTTTTATTCCCAGATTGTGTAGTTAATGCATCAGATTTTCACTGAATCCCTGTAGATAATAGACTTAAATCTGCGACAAAACCAGGAACTAGCTTGAGAAAAGTTGTAATTTTTGACAAAAATGACTGTTGTTATTATTATTAGTAAATGGTAAACTTGTCGCACATTATCTGACAAATGAAAAAAATTGAAACTCAGTTTTGCGTCTCTCTTTTTTTTTCAGCAAGATGAGTTAATACGACAGTTACAAGAACAACATTTTCAACAGTACATGCAACAAGTTTATCAACAACAAATGTTACAGCAACAACAAATACAACAACAAACAACCGTTACAACAACAACCACCCGTAATCAATCATTACAACAAGATCATGATAATCAGCTCAATAATGTTAATCATGTTGCTAGGTTGCAAGATGGCGCAGATGGAGATGGTAATTTATATGTTGTTTTCAGCTTGAGATCACTAAATTTTATTATATCATGATTTATTTTTTAAAACAATATTATATTCAGGATATCTGAAGGGAATTGGGAAAAGGGTTAGCCTATGTAAAACCCCTCTCCCTAATATCAGGAAAAATTGTATTTATCTTCATAATCATGTTTTCTAAGTATTCTTTGCTTTTCTTTTAACCATTATATTAATCTCTATCATCCATACAAATATTCTACGAATATTAGTCTGGATGGGTCCTCAAAATTTGACGGAAAATAGGTCATTGTCTGGAGTATCCAGTCTTTTAAGTTACCACGTACTGAATCTATCAAAACAGCTCGCTTGTCAACGATGACACGCTTTAAAATTTTGTCTGTAAAGGTTTCAATTGAAATGGTAATTTTCTCTCGTCATGAATCAGACGTATGGCTTCTCACAATCTTCTTAATTCTTCATCACAATTCATGCTTATTCCTCGTCTCTATTTTGTTTCTAATAATAGATGTGCAAAGTGAATTGTGGGATATATTTCGACCACGCTTTATAGAATCTAGCAAAATCGGCCCGGCTTCATAAGATCTAGCACTTACCGAGCCTTTAGGTAAAAGGTTCCATTGCCCATGCGTAACCAAGTGTTTGGTTTTTTATGTGGTAGATTATCCAGTAATTTTCGTCAAAAATTGAGAACCGACCCAAACCCTCCGTGCGTTGAAGACTAGGGGCTTCTGGGTCACCGAGACTACCATTATATCTGTGCCCCCAAGACTTTTTCTCCTAATGTGATAGCTATGTGGTGATCGCAGTACATTTGAACAAAGTTGAATCACCCAATATGTATAGGCAGATCATATACTTTAAACACAATTCAATTGATTTTTTTTAAAAAGATCTTCGGAATGGCTGAACAACTTTCTTTGAAATTTTGAAGGTTTGGTTCACACATTTTCAATTTTTTTTTTCAAAATCTATTCAATGGATTACATAAAACCAAAGGTGCTACATACTGAGAGACTATACCTTGTCCAATTTCTAAAATGATGCTTTTATTGAGATCTTATAAAACTAGGACTGTAATGAATAGAATAAGTGTGCTGCTTTCAACACTCATTTCAGATACTGTCCAGATATGTGAATTTATTTTTAAGCCTTGAAAGAGGGTTATTTTGGTTTTAAAAGAAAGGATCAGAACTGGAATTTGATGGGATATATTTTGTAGGGCTGTTGTAAAAATGTATATTTTACAGCAGGACTTTACTGTGCTGCATGTTATGCTGAGCTGAAACTTACACAGCGCAGCATATATACTTTAAATGCATGAAATAGGCTTAAAGTCCTGCTTTTCTCCACCAGCTTGGGCGAAAGAATGACAGACATATACAAATTCCGATTGTCAAGGATTCTTTTATATGAATGCCAATTGGATCTATTTTTTTCATCCCATCTGAATGAATTGACGCTTTTGCTTGCTTCTGCCCACTATCGACATAGGAAAACCGCCTTGGTAAATTGTCGGGAACATTCTTGGTAAATATGTGGATCGAACCCGGGACCACTTTAATAGTGAACTCCTTAAATTCAGTAGAAACTGGAGAAATGGAAGAAATAAAAGTAATCAGATGAAAAAAGCAATCTTTATTTTTTTTTTCACCCAAGCTTAGACTATATCACTCTTATCACTAATGTCATAACACTGCTTTCCAATCTACAAGTTATTTCCCAATGGAACAGCCTAACACCACCATATCCTATCTGTAATAATCTAGTACCTCAAATAATGTTTGATTTTACACGCATGAACGTCACTTGTAAATATATATAGATGCTTGCTAAGCTAACCTCACCATTTCAGCATATCGACCTTTCACCCCTGAGATCCTACCTGCGTCACTATGGACACGCCCTGAACTTAGTTCATTTAAAGAGGAGATCAGACCAATTAAAGAACAGGTGTTAAAAATCAACTGTCTTGCTACAGCCACGGTGAGTGTTTATGTCACGTTTTAATCCATGTCTCTCGTTGTGTTTGTAGATGACTTACCTCCCCTTGCCGCAGCCTCAATGTGGACGAGGAAAGAAATAAAAGAGTTGAAAGATTCGCTACGAAACGATAAAGATTCTATAATTAAAGTAGGATCGGGGGAGACCGTGACAGTGAGTATTGAATGATAGAATAGCTTAGCATATCGTTGTGACTAAAAGCATGGCATTAGTTACAAACAATTCTTAATATATAACAATAATGATAAAACTAATAGAATATCACTCGATTTCTTTAGAATAGTTTTTTGTTTTCTTCTGTTTTAAAAGACTTCTCAATCTTTATAACAAGATATTAAACTTAATCTAATATTGTAATATATTTATTCAGAATAGGTATTTATTTTTCTTCAAAATGAAATATATAGACATGAAATTACTAGTAATAATTCACAATGATAAACAATCATTCTGCACTTCGGTTTTTTTTACTAATAAAGACATTTTAACTGTGTGCTGCCTTATTTTCTTTTCTCACCACATTGTTGTTGTTGTCCCCCGCCTTTCGAAGAAAGCAGGGGACTATTAAAATGGGTTCGTCCGTCTGTCTGTCCGTCTGTCTGTCCTTCTGTCTGTCCGTCTGTCTGTCCGTCACACTTTTTGGGACACAATAACTCTCTTCCTAATTGAGCTAGAATGTTCAAACTTGGTGTATGTGTTTATTAGGTCAAGGCCTTGATGGAGTTCGAAGATGAGCATTTTCTGCTTAGGGTAAGCAGAGATAAGCAATTTGATTGGTTGATGCTTTGGGACACAATAACTCTCTTCCTAATTGGGCTAGAATGTTCAAACTTGGTGTATGTGTTTATTAGGTCAATGCCTTGATGGAGTTCGAAGATGAGCATTTTCCGCTTAGGGTAAGCAGAGATAAGCAATTTGATTGGTTGATGCTTTGGGACACGATAACTTTTAATTGAGCTAGAATGTTCAAACTTGGTGTATGTGTTTATTAGGTCAATGCCTTGATGGAGTTCGAAGATGAGCATTTTCCGCTTAGGGTAAGCAGAGATAAGCAATTTGATTGGTTGATACTTTGGGACACGATAACTCTCTTCCTAATTGAGCTAGAATGTTCAAACTTGGTGTATGTGTTTATTAGGCCAATGCCTTAATGGAGTTCGAAGATGAGCATTTTCCGCTTAGGGTAAGCAGAGATAAGCAATTTGATTGGTTGATGCTTTGGGACACGATAACTTTAGTTCTAATTAAGTGAGATTGATGAAACTTGATGTATAGTTTCATTACAGTAATACCTTGACTAAGTTCGATAATGAGCATTTTCTGCTCAGGGTAAGCAGAGCGATACGCAATTTGATTGGTCGAGACTTTGGAACACAATAACTCTACTTCTAATTGAGTTAAAATGTTCAAACAAGGTGTATATGCTTATTAGGTCAATGCCTTGATGGAGTTCGAAGATGAGCATTTTCCGCTTGGGGTAAGCAGAGATAAGCAATTTGATTGGTTGATGCTTTACGCAATTTGATTGTTCGAGACTTTGGAACACAATAACTCCCCTTCTAATTGAGTTAAAATGTTCAAACTTGGTGTATATGCTTACTAGGTCAATGCCTTAATGGAGTTCGAAGATGAGCATTTTCCGCTTAGGGTAAGCAGAGATAAGCAATTTGATTGGTTGATGCTTTGGGACACGATAACTTTAGTTCTAATTAAGTGAGAGTGATGAAACTTGGTGTATAGTTTCATTACAGTAATACCTTGACTAAATTCGATAATGAGCATTTTCTGCTCAGGGTAAGCAGAGCGATACGCAATTTGATTGATCGAGACTTTGCAACACAATAACTCTCCTTCTAATTGAGTTAAAATGTTCAAAATTGGTGTATATGCTTATTAGGCCAATGCCTTGATGGAGTTCGAAGATGAGCATTTTCTTCTTAGGGTAGGCAGAGATAAGCAATTTGATTGGTTGATACTTTGGGACAAGATAACTTAGGTTCATCTTGATTGATGATTTTTATGCCAATACAATGACTGCATTCTCATTCAGTAATGGATTCGACAGTAACAGTGTATAGAAACGATTGACTCGGACACGAGGGCCCTTTCCCTTGGCCAGAGGGGGCCCTTTTGTCAAGCGTGGGGGCCCTTTTGTCTGCCTTTAGGGTCCCCCTAACTAGGGTACATTTTCATTTTTCTCGTCGGTTTTATCATTTTTCTTTATAAAACACTTTTGGATGACACTTCGTGTACAGTTTGATTGCTCGATACGTTTGAAAAAAATAAATGTGCGATTAATTAATATGTGTCATCTATTTATTTTGGGATTTCGGCGGGGGACATCAGCCTTACTGTTGGCTTGTTATATTAGAAAATTTACAACATTTTAGATTATAATAATGTTTCAACCTTTAAAATAAAAGGTATGTTTGTTACTACTGATAAATTAGTCGAATAAGACATCTGAAATTTCATAGAAAATGTTGACTAGTACTTCAGATGGTAACAAAAACAGAAAGTAGAGCTTTTCTTTTATCATTGAGTCAGTGAAACTAAAAGCAAGTACAGTCCGTTTTTGCTGTTGTATTATCTACATACCTACACATGTAAAAGAACACTTTGTGCAGAGTGTGTAGAAATACTGTCAAATTCTTCTATCTAGAATTGCAAACTTGACCATATAAAAGAAAGTCTGAAAGTGACATAAATATGTTGTTATCAAGATGTTTTAAACTCAGTTCTCTCCCCTTGTATTTTTTCTGTATGTTCCATTGAATTTTGTCCTGTCTTGTATTTTGTAGAAAATTGTTATCACTCCAGTTATTACTTGTATAATTATTTACAGGGAGAGGCATTGAATCATGTTAAATTTGTAGGGTGGGACGGAGGGAGTGGTTTAACACATGCATTGTAGATTATACCGAATGGCTTATATATCAGACCTTGGCATTCAAGTGAATTACTGAAACAATAATACTATTTGCTGTTGTTATGTCGAGTGAAGTGTTTATTTTTTCTCCTATTGAATTTGTTGATTGTCAGATTTATTACACATGATGTTTCTGTACAAACTTATATACACTCTTAATGTCAATTATTTTGAATTATTTTGTAAGTGATAAGTAACCTAATGAATTTATGCTTTTTACATAATAACTGTAAAACTCCAATTTCTGTTAATCAATTTTTAGATTATTGGAAGTAATATCCCTTTAAAGAATGATCGATTCAAATTATATATTTAGGCATTTTTTAATTATTGGAGAAAAAAAATACTGTTAAATTTTGTAAATGCCAATAATTTAAAAGTTATTGCAC
Organism: Patella depressa; assembly: GCA_948474765.1. NCBI lineage: Eukaryota > Metazoa > Mollusca > Gastropoda > Patellidae > Patella > Patella depressa. Next base: position 58,188,752 of record OX419719.1, read on the forward strand.
TTGATCATATCATAGAATTTTGCAAAGACAATAGTTAGTGTCTCAATTGTATGAAATTTGAATGCATTGATTGTCTTAGTACAGGAATTAACCAAAATAAATTTCAACTATGTGGGTAGACTGTAGGGTTATGGCTTTTTAAATTTTTGCCTGTTACAGACTTGCTTTTATTTTTAATTAAAAAGAGGTTAAATATGCTTATTGATATTTCACCTAAAAATTAAAATTCAGACTAAATTTAAACAAGGTTCAGAAGATAAGCCTGTTTGTAGGATTATGTTTCATTACCTATCTACTAAATATTTACATATAAATGCTATTTTTTCAGGTTCGGGTGCCGACACATGAAGATGGTAGTTGTTTATTCTGGGAGTTTGGTACAGATTATTATGATATTGGTTTTGGTTTGTATTTTGAGTGGACGGAATCACCAAATAATAATGTTAGTGTTCATGTTAGTGAATCTAGTGATGAAGAAGATGTAGACGAAGAACAGGCACAAAGTGAAGGTCAGTAGACTTTTCATTGGACAGGACGTACACTTTTCATTTTGAAAAACCATAAATGCCTGCACCTGACTAGTGTTCATCAATGAATTTTAATAAATTTAAATAATTATGATATCTTAATATGTTAATGACATCAAAAACTTACGATTGTTTCCTGATCCGTTATAACAGGATTCTTCAAAGGTTATCTATCACATGATAATGATACACAGGTGCTAATGCAAATTGAAAATCACAAATTTATAAATTCATGGTCGTTTATTTAATTGAAAAGAAAAACCCTATTGATTTTCAATGGGTTTTTTTTTTTAGTTATTTTTTGTTATGATCTTAAACTTAGAGTTTTCAAGTATATTCGGAAACTTTCAAAAATTTATCGGATGTTTAGCTCTGTTTGGACCAGATAGTTCAAAGCTGCTGATAGTCACACGTTTTGTTGCCTCGCAACACATGTTTAACCCTTACAAGAATCTTTTTGTGTTAATTGTACAAGTTCACACACAGTAAAACTAACTGTTACATTTTATCTTTTTATATACAGATGCTAAAGCTGATGTAGAAAGCGGGAAAAAGCGAGATGATCGACCACCAACAGATGAAATCATACCAGTATATAGACGAGATTGTCATGAAGAAGTTTATTGTGGTAGTCACACGTATCCAGGCCGTGGTGTATATTTACTGAAGTTTGATAATTCGTATTCATTGTGGAGATCCAAGACTTTATATTATCGTGTCTATTATTCTAAATAATTATTTAATGTATGATGAAAAAATAATATTTTTATGGGATGTTTAAATTATTGCGGGCTAAGCTTGTAATTTATATATATATTGTGAAAATTGTAAAAAGTCTTGTTACTGCAGAGCGTACTTGTCATCGGGGGTTTTCAGGGGTCAAATTATAGAAATTTAAAATTTCTTTCTAGCTCATTAACATCAAAACCATGTCAAAAGAACGAATGGTAAGAGGCATTATTTCTTTGTAAGCCTTTCACCAATTGATACAAGATTATTTTTGATTTGTTCCGATTAGTGTGTATGTAAAATTTGAGACAAAGTTACGAAGGTTTCGCCGAGATACAGGCCCGTAGCCGGGGGTGGCAAGGTGGTGCAATGCCCCCCTGAAAAAATGTTTTGCCGACCCCCCTCCCCCTGCCACCGAAGAAAATTTGCCAACCATAACTTTAAAATACCTACTATAGACTGTAACGAGTGTGTCCCTCCTAAAAACTACACTGCCCCTCCGAAGACAGCAGGCTGGCATGTTTTTGCTATGAATTGCTTTAAAGTCCTACTCACAAGACAGAGAAATTGAGTTTTACAAATATCTCTAATGTTGTCGACATAATCAGATTGCTGTCAACACATCCTTTGATATGGTCACAAAGCTGAAATTTTTATAAACAGACGAGTGAGAAATCGTATCAAATATTGTACCAAAATGGTTGCTTACAGTAATTAATTATGACAGTTGATCAAAATTAAGGGCTGGATTTTGCTAAAACCCGGGTTGTAAGGACTGTTCAGTAGTTTCATCAACCTTACACTTCATTGGCTTAGTGCTTGATTTGTCAATAAATAGATGAGTGAAAGCTATTTTTGAATAATTTATTCAGAATTAAGTACAACTGGTTTTTAGGTGAAAGTGATAATGCCTCTTTGAAGAATTAGTGGTAGGGATATGGTAACTTTTTCTAAGATACTTCTTCCTAAAATAATTGAAAAGCATGAGATAAATTAGAGTTAAAATGAATCATTCCGAAACAATTTACTAATTTATATAGATGGAGATTAGAGAGAGAAATCTCGACAAATATTGTATAATAAAGTTGTGTTTTAAACTGATCTATAGATTTATAAAGAAAAAGTTGAGTAGAAAAAGACACAGTGTTAAAACCTACATATAAAATAGCTAATTACACCCAAAGACCTGTCAAAATTCTCTTCCCTGTAAATATAACAATAGAGCAAAAATAAGCATATGTTAATCCTAGACTGTGCTTTTGACTAACATCTGATGAAGGTATAAATAAAACTATAACACTGGGTCTTTTGACTGACAGCTAATGAAGGTATAAATGCTATAACACTGGGTCTTTTGACTGACAGCAAAAGAAGGTATGATAGTTATATAACATTGGGTCTTTTGACTGACAGCTATAATGAAGGTATGAAAGTTATAACATTGGGTCTTTTTCACTGTGGGCTTAAAATTGTATTTACTAATTAATAGTTAGCTTAGAAGTTATATAATGTCAAACTTATAAATATATATAATTAATACACAGTAAAAATTTATTTAAAAGAAAAGGACAATGCAAGCAAGAAATTAACAAATGGATAATGATCGTTTATATAAATTCATATAGGGCTAATGAATTTCTAGTCTGATAAAAGATGATTTCATATCTGTAGGATAATTTGGCTTCACATCATACTTACAAATATCGTGATATTAGTCATTCTTCTTTTCAGCTTATTTTGTTCAGAACTTACAGCTTAATTGGTCCAATACCTTTTATTGAATATCAATGAGAGAATATATTATAAATGGTGTCATTCAAGAACATGTATGTAGAAGTGATTTTCACATTGAGGAAGTGGAAATTGACAAAAGTAATTTGGGTTGTGTCGATCTAAATATTGTGTCATGTAATTAATAAGATTTTAAGTGTCATGATAGACTGCAGCAGGCTATAATTTGAGGTTTAAAATAATTAATATTGTTATATTTGTTAGATGTTTAATATTAGTAATGTTGTGATCATCAAATGAATTCTGTATATTATATCTATTTCATTGTTTTGAAGCCACCACTGTGTCTTTTTATATGCCCACATGGAAATGTGGTTGTATATTGCTGTCGCCCATGTCAGTCCATCTTCCACAATTTTATGTGAACTCGATCTATAGACAACATTTATCATCTCATTGTTTCAAAATTGATATATGTTGTTTACATTAATGAGGTTGAAGAAGCCTATTTCATTTCAATAATTTCTGTAAATTTCTTCCAGAGTTGCACCTTGTGAATGCTCTAACGATAAAAGTTATCTGATCTGTATGAAATTTATTTGCATCATTTACATTAGTGAAACAAATACAAGTATTGAATTTCAGCAGTTTCTGTTAACAAAGACTAGAGTTATGGCCCTTTTTTTTTCTTTGTTGAATCATGGACCTTGTGAACGCTTTTGTGACAAAGGTTATAATCCGATCTGTATCAAATTTATATGCATCATTTAAATATGTGAAACGAAGAATCCTATTGAATGTCAGCAATTTCTGTTCATTTCTTTAAGAGTTATGGCCCTTGTTTCAATTTGTTGAACCTTGTGATAGCTCAAACAATTTCAGTTCATTAGTACCAGAGTAAAACCTCATACAATGAAAATTATTATATGGTTTATATGAAATTATCTTGTAAAAGCCCCTATTACCTGTTGACCACCAGGGCAATTTAGCTGCTGTTGGTGTATGTTTCATTGCCTGGCAACCTATCTTTCCATCATAATATTGTTCCTCATCAACTCATATTCAACTTTCAAATAGTTCATTACAGCTACTGCCAAGACCCATGGATACTATTTTAAAATGCTTTCTTGACAACAGTACTAAAACAATTCATGACATACTTGTTTTTATTACACACTTGAATATTGTATTTGAAATTTTCATTATTCTATCTCATCATTATATGCTACCAATTGTCATTTGAAGTATATTAAATCCCTTACGATAATGTGAAAGTTGAATCTCTTACAGGAATATCAATCAAAATATGCTTTAATTCTGTTCATTATTACATATAAAACTTGAAAACACGACAAACATAAACAAGGCAGTATTATTTCATTGTTGAAACCTACCCTTATAATTTGGATTGTATTCTAAATTAATTTAAATAATCAATTTGAGCACGTACATGTAAGTAATATGAAAAATTAGATATCAATGGCTTTCAAACTATTTTTGAAGTCTGGTTTAGTGAACTTTGATCATGCGATGTATTTTATCTCCCCTGTTTGTGTATATATTTAGTGTGTGAATACAGCCATATTTTTAAGTGAATAATTGACACATTATCATTGTAAATTAGCTGATAGAAATAAATAATAACTAAAATGATAAAATATACTAAATCATTTCATTTATAACTTATTCTCAGATGCATGGAGCTTGCAGTTAAAGAAATGCAGTTATGTCCCTTACTTTGGGCTGAGACCTATTTAGTTAGTGGAATCGAATGTAAGCTGCAGCAGTAGTATAGTGATATCTCTTTAAATTGAATTTACACTGCCACTGTGTCATATTTGATGTAATGACTTTCCAAGCACTAATAATAATGGTTCAAAAAGAGAGAGACGCACAGCAAAAAAAATATTAGTCGATTAAAAATGGAAACTGATATGTACTGGCTTGTAATCAAATTATCAGAAGAGAGGGATGCTTAATACAGTTGGTGAGGGCTTATTGGAGTCTGGTTAGTTGTTACAATGAATATGGTATTTCTGTATCATTTACAGTCTACAGTATTTTCAAGATAAATTTAAAAATCTCCAAACATTCAAACCTTGACCATAACTCTCATTTAATTAGTATTTACAGGAAAGGAGGGGGGTAGTTTTGTTATTCATCATATCGTATTAATAGTGTGATACGTTATTGTATTGTATATATATAGTAAATATATTATATCTAAACAGTGCTGTCGTTGAGTCTTTTTTATATTCTCACAGTGAAGTGTGGTCATATATATTGTTGTCATCCGTCTGTCCATTGACCAACGATTTCTAATATGTACTGTCAGAGTTATGACCCTTGATCGTTTACCAATGAGGTTTAGGTGGTCAAGGGGCATTATATGCTTCATAGTCTAGAAACCTATCTTATCAACTATGATGGGAACATAGCTGTATAAGCATGGAAAACATTTATGGTAATAATACATTATGTCTTCCGATAAAGGTACACACCTATCATCAAACAAAAATTAGTTAAAACAAAATCAGCTAATGTGTCAAACATAGGAAGCATCTGAAATTTTGCAATCCTCTTGTTCTTTCATCCCTCCAGTCTATTAAATAAAAACTGGTCTTGGCACTATGTTTTAGAAAACTGTCAGATACCTCGTTCAACAATGCAAATTGGATACTGTAATGAAGTATGTACTTTTACAGCATGACATAAGTATTTTTGAAACGTCTATCTTCAGATTTTTGGCAGCATTAAATACTTCCATACTATTCTAATCCCAGCCAGGGATATTACAAGTCTAATATTATGGGGTTTTTTTATAAACAATATTTTATTCTCAGAAAATGATTGAGGAACAGGCTAGGCCTATATCACCTCCTAATATTATTGAGAGCAGTCTGCGGTCAGCCCAACACTTACTCCAGTTGTAAGTGATATTTATTCATGAACCATTCAATATGTGGTTGTTGCCAATTAACATCCGTTATGCTTGTATATCTGCCCAATTCTCACAAATCTTTTGCAAGTACGTCAGTGATCTTCCCTTGCAATACATTTACGAAAACTAGGCTTGGGACTTTCCAAAAATTTGAAGAGAATGACAAATTTAGCTTCAAAGTTTTGAACATAGAGCTGTATATATTGAATATAATACCTCCATGGTTTTGAAACGCCTATCTTCAGATTTTTATATTAAAGGTACCATATTCAATCAAAATAGTTAAAAGAAATTTGTTGGGGTTTTTTTTTCGTTAAAGCTAAAAAAAGTAACAATTTTCTTTTCTCATCACTTTCACTTAATTATTGTTTCTTTAAAAGTTTATAACTCGCAGTATTTATTTACTTAAAATGTGAAGGGAAGAAGACGGTGATAGATAAGGATGGAAAGTATGAAGGAAAATTCTTATGTGTATATGATTGACCTTCAATCTGTTTTGTTTTTATAGTAAGCTAGATTATATTGATATTATAGCTTACTGTGGGTTAAATGTACCCGGTTGTGGTTGTGTTTACTTATTGACTAAACGCCGACAAATGACGAAGTGTCTGAAGATAAACATTGTTGATTAGACATAAATTCAATCGGAAAGTAGAGTTAGAAATAAGTGGTTTATGAAATGAAGCAAGGGTTAATCGATGGTCAATTTCAGAAATTCTAATGAAAATAAAAGCTGGTTATTTATAACATTTGATTTCTATTCCGCTACGGTTGTTTGAAACCAGCTGTAGTAAATGGAACCTATACATTGGTAAGATAAGATTACCGGTACCAGAGAACATAGATTTGGGTGCCCATTCAAAATGTCTCCACTCACAGTTATATGTAACCAACGAAAAGATTCCGACTGTGATCTTTTTTAACCTGTCTTCATGGTAAATTCCCTTTAGGGGCTATGGCCTATATCGATAATTTCAGAATGAGCAATGCTATATGTAGTTGCAGCCTAGTTTGGCAAATTACTTAATTAAACGCCCCAAAGCAGATGGGCAAACTTAAAATGCCGCCCCTTCTTCATTATCACAGCCAGTGCAGAAAAACAGGTCGTTCAATCTTATTTCATTCCACACATTGCATTTCACCGTGTCTCACTGTTTGAATATAGTCAACATCCAACTCTTGAAAACCAACGAATAGTCCGAATGATATAAAGCGCGTCGAATATTTGTTTGATTTTAATAGGTTTATGAGTTATTGTTGTTAATAACGTCTCCTGTAAAGCACATAGAGCGTTTTATAATCACTACCAATCTGTCCACTACTTCATGTTTATAGGTAAGATAATTCAACTAGATTATTTTTATCTTCTTTCATTTTCAGATTTATAGTTTATCGATTAGTTTTTCTTTTTTTTCTTGTTTCATCTTTAACATTCGGGATATTTTTTTCCTTGTGCGTTTTTGTATGTTTGTATTTTCCATATCGGCTTTCTGTGATTATCTGTATTTTTGCGAGACAGTTGCACTGGCTATAGGACAGTATAGTAGGTACTTTTGTCCTTAAAGTTCCAATAGCATTTTTTTAAGTTATATTTTTAAAATTTATTAAAATAAAGCCCCAAAATAGATTGAACCTATAAACAGTCCTACCTTGTTAAAGAATAATCCTATTAATCCTATAATTCACTATTGCCAGTTGAGAAATTGGCAAAAATATCATTTTCAACTTCAAATTCAAACGTTTGAAGATGGCAGTCCATGGAGAAGAATGGGAAAACAAGGGAGGTAATTGAGTAACTATTTCCCCAATCAACCAGTGTCACCCTTTCTAACCCACCCAAAATTTTGTCCATGATCGTATAATAGTGAGTTGACAACCTTTTGAGCAAAAAACATAGAAATAATTATATTTTGACTTTCTTAGAAAAAGTGAAATTGGAACTTTAAGATTTTATACGTTATAGTTCTGCACACGTACGTTATTGACTTAATCTAACTTTTAAAAGACAATTGTTACGATTGGCATACACTACATGCTTTATCAATTTCCATCTTCACTATCCCGGTTGGTACAGAAGAGCAGGACGTTAAACTCATTACATTTCAGTCAGAGCTTTTTTATTTTAAAATGTAGTGGGGCAGATACCGCACTTTTGAATACAATTGCCCCACTGCTTTGTAAAAAAATTAAAGCAGGGAGCAACCCCGATAATGTCTCTCGTTATATTTCCGGCGTTTTAGTTAAAGTTGCAATTTCATATTTTAAGTTATATTTTTAAAATGTATTAAAATAAAGCCCTAAAATAGATTGTATCTATAAACACTCCTACCTTGTTAAAGAATAATCCTATTAATCCTATAATTCACTATTGCCAGTTGAGAAATTGGCAAAAATATCAAATTCAAATTCAAACGTTTGAAGATAGTCATTCCATGGGGGTGAATGGAAATATGAAATTCCCGCATTAAAGTGATAGGTTAGCCAATAAACGTTCTTGGCCTTTTAATGTGCGGAACTGTGGGTAAACCACTAGAAACGTCAAAGCTGATTGATTAATCAATGTCTGGCGTCATAGGGTCAAAAGCCGTTGGTTTGACCCCTGGCGTGAACTCCCACTATAACTTCAGGTAGTGTAGGCCATCGTAAGTATAAAAAACGAATCGAAGTGTAGTACTTCGGACTCCTTTTTCAGAAAAATGCCCCGATTTCTGTTCCCCTTCGAATGACCGAATGGTTTACGCAAATTCTCTGTATCATAAGGTCTGTCATTGAGTAAACTGGTGTGGTTTCGTTTCCCCGATTGGTAGGGTCGCCTATAAAACCTCGTGGTATTGATTGAAATAAAAAAAATTGAACCATGTGTTAGTCCCGAAATGACCTATATATAGTTATGGTCGAGTGACATTAAACCCCATGTCTCCCTCTTTCCCTTGACTCTTTGAGTTCCCATTCAATTGGCTAGATCATAGAACTGTACTAGAATTATATACGATCTGTGGCTAAATGAAACGTCAAGGCACGCCATTTAGCTCTGCACAAACGTCTAAGAGATACTGTGAGACCTTTCTATAATGTAAAATAAACAACATCAATTGAAAAGAATAGTCTATTTTTAATATGACTGATACATGCGAGACATTAAATTATTTTATATTTAAAGGGACAACAGCAGAAAAAGCAAAAATTATTTTCTTTGTGGAGGCCAGGGAGGGTGTATGTTATGATTCTTCATAGCGAAATTTGCCATGCTCGAAGACATCTTGTGTTGAGACCTTACACAAACAAATTTGGCTATCTTAACCCTTTAAGTAGGAGGTGGGATTTGTTGTCAATAACACGAAGGCCACCGGCGTTAATCTAAGCTCCCACCCTTTACCCTATAAATTAAATATTCTAAATCTTCGTGAAGTATTTGTGAAAAGTGTAAACTTAATATAATGTAAATAAAACTAATACTATTACAAACTGTACTGTAATCTGAAATCTAAATATTGTATGTACTATTTACATAATATATTTAATTACGATTGTTTATATTGTAATATAAACTCGTGACATGGTAAATGTTAAATATTCTGCCTCGAAGGTTCCACCAGTATGAAGTTCTTACCTATAATCATTTTCGTAAAAAAAATATCTACTGTGCACAGGTGCTAACCATTATGCCATCGGTCAAGGGAAACTGAAATTTTTCTGAAAAAAGAATCTGAAAAACTGGATAAATCACCACAAATCAAATTATCGACTGATTCCTTCCTCAATACTATTCGACCAATCTCGATCTTATCAATAGTAATTCTCACCCATGCACAGTTAGTAAATAAGAACACCCTGCTAAACAAACCACACTCCATTTTATGTAATGTTTTCTTTTAAAAAGAAAACCTTCCAAGAATTTGGATCCCTAGATTTTTTAGAAATACATGTGCAGCCGAAATAAACCGTGTCAAACTTTGTTCCCGAGATGGCGCTGTTGTCGTGTATGAATTCAAAAAACCCAACCGGGGAAACCTGCTAATATTTATTCTGAAACCATAACAAAATTTAAATGTTGATGAGTTTAATTTCACTGATGAATGATTGGTAATCTTCACCATATAAAGAAAAATAGGTTGCCAGGCAACGAAACATACGCCCACACAGCAGCCAAATCGTCCGGGCAGTCAACAAGAGTTGTCGCATATTAAGGAATTATCAGAAAATCATTAGAATTTGTTTGGTTTTTATAATCAAACGTTTCTTTTTAAATCAGATAATAATTGTGACCTCCAGAGGGACCACAAGCTAAAAAGGGTGATTTTTCGTACAATCAGGGGACATAATTCAGGAAGTAATGACCCGATGGGCACAAATATCGAAAGGAACCAAGATCTTTGGGTTATAAACATACATGTCAAGTTTCATCAAAATTGGTTCAAAACTGTGACCTCTATAAGGTCCACAACCTTGATATAACATATTTTCACACTATTCGCGTACAAACGGCGGCCATTTTGTCCGTCAATTTTGGTCCGATTTTCACGAAATTCGAACTCAACCTTCATAACCATGCAACGGTGATATAATCAAACGTTTTTTTAAATCGGATAACAATTGTGACCTCCAGAGGGACCACAAGTTAAAAAGGGCGATTTTTCGGACAATCAGGGGCCATAATTCAGGAAGTTACGATCCGATGGGCGCAAATATCGAAAGGAACCAAGATCTTTGGGTTATAAACATACATGTCAAGTTTCATCCAAATCGGTTCAAAATTGTGACCTCTACGCTGTTCACAAGCTAAAAAACGTGATTTTTCGTACAATCAGGGGCCATAACCCATGAAGTTACAGTCCGATACATGCCAATATCGACAGGAACCGAGATCTTATGGTGATAAACCTATATTTTAAGTTTAATTGAAATCGGATAAAAATTGTGACCTGTAGACTGTTCACAAAAAAATGTGGACGGACGGACGGACGGACAGGGGCGACGACAATATACGTCCACATAAAAATGTGGGCGTATAAAAACACTATGATCATTAATTGATATCTTTCCAGAATGAAAAAGGTCAAAAATGTCCCAGTTAACAGATTTAGTCAAAGAACGGCCCAATAAAACGAACATTATTCATTTAGTATTTATAAATTTAAATCTTGATTATACATAAAAAATGTCCCAGTTAACAGATTTAGTCAAAGAACGGCCCAATAAAACGAACATTATTCATTTAGCATTTACAAATTTAAATCTTGATTATACATAGAAGATTGGATTGATAGATTGTCAAGAATCTATCAAACTATAACCAACGTCATAACATTTAGTCAAAAACAACCTACAATTTGGTGTAGGATACTACATGGAAGTCGATTAGTATATACAGTATACACCCCATTTCCGCCTTTATGTTGCGGTACTTTAGTTTCTCTTCGTACTTATTAGTTAACGCGAATTCAAGAAAGATACTTATCAGCTCCCATATATTTATTTATATATAGTGTAATTTCTAATAGACTTGAAAGGGCCACTTTGTGCGAACACAGGGGACGACGTGCAATGTGACTCAAATGATTGTTTTGGGGAAATATGTGTCCCTGGAAGGAAGAAAAGGGATATTCACTCTGGTTCCTTCAATAAAACTTGGAAGGACATTGAAAAAATCTATTTGTGCACAGCCAAATTTCACTGTTATACGGTGGACGCACTTAACAAATATGGGTGCTATCTTAAAAGGAATGCCACGAAGCCTGCAAAAATGTCCCATACAAGAAAAAGGCAAAGATTTAGTGTGAGAATTATTGACAGATTACACTTGGCATGTAAAGTGTAACATTCGTAGATAATCGAAATGAAATAAACCGGCCTAGGGAGACAGATATGCGCCACATACAAGGGACAATTAGCCCGGATAGCGGCATTCCGCCTCCACCCTAACGAATCCCAACTGCCAATGTGTACACCGTAAGTTGAACTTCCGGATGTCGTCCCCTTCGATCGACTAGACACATTTTTCTTGTCAGATCCACCGATAAGCTCCCGATGAACATGATCACCTTATTACATGCATGACAAAATATTCGTCGATCTAATTTCGCGCCCCTTATTCAACTTTTGGGGTTTACCAAACTAACACGATTTCCTGTTGTGACAATCTACTGCTAACAAATTTTAAACGATCTGTTACTCTTATTGGTCTTGCCATATTATAAGGTTATCGATCTTGGGCAACGTGAATTTTATGAAAATTAGACTTCTGGACTGAACCTAACTGAATCTGGTGAACTTAGATTTAATTAACACATTTACCTTACCTTTTGGGGGGCGGGGGGGGGGGGTAAGCACGTGCGCGCTGTATCATAAGGTGTGTCAATGAATCTGTGCTTTCGATTTCCCGTTTGGTTATACATGACAAGGAATAGGCTCGGCTGTCCAACCTCGTCGGTTTTCTTCGGGTCCTCCGTTTTCCCACTGCTAAAGCAGGGGCGGTTCCAGGAATTTTTGCAGGAGGGGGTTTGCCAGGTTTCTGTCACGGAAATATGCCATCATCGTCTCTAAATTACATAGGCATACATACAAATTGAGCTTTTTTTTAAACAGAGAAATCGTTTTTATACTGATGTAGGATCACTTTGTGATGTAATTTCAGTGATGCAACGCATTATTTTTTTTATGTAGCTGGGCAGGGGGGCGGGGCCCACCACCACCTCCGGATCCGCCCCTGTAAAGACCCCTACGCGCAAACGAAATGTTAAGATAAAAATTGAACGACATGTTAGCCCCGAAATGACCTAGTCTCTGTCGACTGGACGTTAAGCCCCATTTCTTTTTACATTTTCAGCAAGTTGTTTTTCACAGTGTTTGATTGTATGTCTTAGTGAAAGATAAAGTAGGAGGGTTTAATATTGTACTACATAACTGTCCTTTCAAAATCATATAAATACAAGATTTTATTGGTTTATTATATCATCATAAAATCTATAAAACATTTATTATAACGTTATCTATGCTTGAAGTGATTTTAAACAAAACTATTTACAAGATAACTGCCAACTTTTAATGCTTGGTAAATCCTTTAACAACACCATTAAGACAATAAACTGGCCTCGTCGCTGTAAATTAACTAGGTTTTTACATATCGACTGGTACACCAACAATTTAGAAGACTTTATAGTGAAGTTTGATATCAACTTTGTCACATGAATTTTTTCATCACATTAAGGATCGAATTCTACTCATCATTTCGTTTGATAAAGCTACATCTTACACTACTGGATTAACCCATACATACGTTTTGTCTCTTATTATTGTGTAGTCTTTAATCCAATAAACTATCGGGGCTGGCAATGAAAGTATGCTTAGTCGTTCGGATGAGACCAAAAACTGTTTAAAAGGTACAATTAAATCATAGTTGTTAACTTTCCACGGAGCCTATAAATTGAATTGGGCTAACCCCCGCCACTCCCCAACCCCAACTCCCCCCCATCCTTTGCATCCCCTGTCCCACCCCTCCCCAATTTCACCGAATTCCACCTTGTTAAGTTTAAAACTATATCTTGAAATATCTAGCAGTGTTTAGTGGTTTTATTATTTATTGTCATAATAAAAACCTTATCTGTATATATCTATATATATAAAACTCTTAACATAGTATAATAATATTTAAACTAGGATCTTCATATACACACCTTAATCTGCACCTATATCTACTAACATTACTGGTAGGTAGAAAATTATAAATTCTAATATACTTTTAAAAGCTGTATCTGCTTAGCTAGATATACGTCCATTGTATATTTTCTTAATAATGACATTAACGATAGTGAAAATCAATTCATGTATATATTTATATGTTTTTTATATCTAGAGCAATATATTTGCAGCATGTCTTAATCCTTTAAAAAATGTTTGGTCGATATTGTGTCATATTCCTGAAGCAATGGCCCGAGAAATCCCTCTCTGGCCATTGCTGGAATAGCGTCTGTTTCTTGAACTTATGTGGGAGTGTGTCTATTTTTTCCGTTCAATGAAAGCTATCACTTAAGTACAGCAACATGGCAGTCCTTCGTTTAATCTGAGTCTTCCCTAAAACTTTGGACAGTGATTTAAGGTGTTAAAAACGGTGAAAGCATGTTCGTTTCCAAACAGTATTGTTTACATTTCATTCGATTTGATAGCCTCGTTTGTCACGCAATTAGTTTTACTGCAGTATTCTGCTATGCACGGGTTAATTAGGCATAATAAAATCGTGAGCCATGACGTAACGTTCGTTATGTAAACATATTTGGTCCAATATTGGCACTCGTTTTAAACAGTGATTGGTTGGTAGACGGACTACTGACCAATCAAAATTTAACACAACAATATCCACTCATAATAGCAGTGTGTAGATGGATTACCTCTAATCAAACGCAACACTGCGCGGAGTATGATATTGTGTGGGACTGTGAAAGTTGTATCTATAAGGAACTGTCAGTCCAAAATGGTCCATTTCGTTCAGTATTTACAAAGATATGATCAATTTGATAATTTGTTAACATTCTACATCCACCTGAAGCCGATCTACTAAACGGGGAACCGCCAAAGCAAACTTGCTCCCACCGTCTTTCCAGAAATCAATGATGTACCTTTATATTTGATACAAATGACTATCAGACGGAAAGGGAGAGTTATTCACTCTCTTTTAGTACCTAGTCGTTTCAAATTCTGTTTCTGAATTATTTGACCCCAACCTCCTGACTTCCTTTCCGTTAACTTCGCAGTTGCTTTTAACGAATGTTGGTCAAAATTGTTGATATTCACTATTGATATTCAATGTCCAGATATCTTCTTCACCGGGGTTACCCTTTTTCAAAAACGCGTGACCAATTTTAGTTTGATGCATTGATTCCCCGTCTTCCATTAGCCCAGGTTAGGTGCAAAAGAGTAGGACGTTAAACCCCATTTTATTTCATTTCATTTTTTGAATTTACGAGGGGACAAATCCCATCGTTATTACGCGTTCCAAAGTTGCTCGCCTTTTCAGAAAACATAATGTCTACTCGTGTATATAGATAAGGAAAAGAGGAACTCCAAATTTAGCCACACATTTAATTTGTAGACAACACCACTTTCATTTGTAGTCTCGGTCACCCAGACCCCCCCTAGACTTCAACGCACGGAGGGTCTGGGTCGGTTCTCAATTATTGACGAAAATTACTGGATAATCTACCACATAAAAAACCAAACTCCCGGTTACGCATGGGCAATGGAACCCTTTGGCTAAAGTCTCGGTAAGTGATAGATATTATGAAGCCGGGCCGATTTTGATAGATTCTATAAGGCGAGGGTAAAATATATCCCACAATTCACTTGGCACATCTATTATTAGAAACAAAATAGAGACGATACAACAGCATGAATCGTGATTAAGGAGATTGTGAGAAGCCATACGTTTGATTCATGACGAGAGAAAATTACCATTTCAATTAAAAACTTTAGAACAAAATTTTAGAGAGTGTCATTGTTGACAAGCGAGATGTTTTGATAGATTCAGCACGTGGTAACTTAAAAGACTGGATAATCCAGACAGTGACCGACTTTCTGTCAAATTTTGAGGACCCATCCAGACTAATATTCGTAGAATATTTGTTTGGTTGGATGATAAGAGACTATTTCATTTGTTGGTCTGTCAAGCGCATTCATTTTACCCTCCATAACATGCATTTAATAACCCTTCTTCAGTGGGTGGACCCCATGCACGGCTGTCACCGTGAAATCCCAATTCGACCAAAATACTGTGCGAGAGACCAAGATGGTTTGTTATCACTAACTCTTTTTTTCTAGCACATTTGATTTGTAGATCATAAAATACAAAATATCTGACCTGCCAACAGCTTAATGTTTGATATAGATGAGTACAAAAAATATCAATCTATTGTGTGTAGATTAGAGTACCTTAGATAACGGATGTTTATTTACTACGACCAGTTACCAGTATGTTGTGAAATACTTTTATTAAAAACAAAAAGTAATGTTCATTCAAAAACTGACTGATTGGTAATTAATAATATCAAATATTTTAGACATACATATCGGCGTCGGTTGCTCTCATAATAGGAGAAAGACATGACACCAATTTAAATAAGTTTATGTTTCGAATGTAATTTAACATATAAAAAACAAATAATATGGCATATAATTTCATAGAACAATTTTCATTGCCCGGGTAAGTATTAACCCGCTGTATAATGTAGTTTAGATAAAACCTAATAATTATGACATCTATAATATTTTTCAGGATAAAATTTGGATGCATTCACAGGAAGATTACATTTAAAGTTGCATATTTCTAAAGTTGAAAACCCAAAAATATTATGCCGGATGGAGTAGTCTGATATGGGCATTATTTGATTCCGCGGTTTAACTGGTGCTTTAGAAGTCTGGATAAATTATTTTAATAGCACCAACAAAAACTCATCTAAGGAACAACGACAGTTAGTGCACGAAATATTCTGAATCAGCTGTGAATTCATAAGTTCAAGATAAACAAAATGTCTTCGTTAAATACCTCACGGAATAATTTCGTATTACCGCCCGACAAGAACAGAAGGTCTCGATTAAACGACAGTAAATCGGATAGGCGTAGTGATACAAGTAGTAAAACAGCTAGTTCTATGATGTCATGGAGAGGGCGTTACAGATATCGTGGTCGATTGCGGATGTCAAAAAACTGTCATAGCACAATACCGGAAGTTGTGTATCAAAATACCTATAAATTAAAACCCGATGAAGTCGACAGATTTTCAACTCCTAAAGTCGAACAGATTATTTACAGTGTGTTGGAATCCTCACTTAAAGATAAAGAATACGACGCCAAAAAATGTCCTTCTCTTGGAACCAAAATGGCGGATCAAATAAAAGAGCACGTTAAAGCTTCCGGTTTGTCGCGTTATAAACTTGTGGCTTACGTAACCATTGTACAGAATATGGGTGAAGGTTGTCAACAGGCTAGTCGTTGTCTATGGGACCCGGAAGTAGATAATTTCGCCACTGCCACCTTTGAATGCAAATCGTTTTACGCCGTCGGCTCCCTTTATGCCATGTATTATGAATAGATTATTTAGAAATTGAGAACATTCCTTTCTCTCTGGTCGTTGTTGACAAGTAAGTGATCGTTCTTCCGAGAAGGTGGAGTTCGTGGCTTTCTCGTTAAAATTCAAAAGCCACATTTGTGAACCGTATCCCTATCTCAGTGTCTATTTATCAGTGTCACAATGATTTTTTCGACAAACATCCCGCGAGAATACCATGTTTTCCATTGTTTTGACTTTAGTGCTCTATCCTCAAACGAGATACTAATTCGTTCAAACAAGATACTAACTTATTATTTTTTTTGTGGCACTATTGGGCCTTCGTACTATCCCTGTTATTAAAGTAGGATATTGTTCTATGTTGTTTTAAACATGAAAATATTTATCGAGTATTTGATCAAGAAAGTATGCAAAATGAGTCAGAAAGGATGTTATGGAACTAAAACCTCAATCGGCAGCTGAAGTTTTACGTGGACAGGTGGCGTTTCCGCCTATTTTACGAAGGGTAAGCGGAAACACCGCTGTTCGGGACAACTTTCCCTCATGCGCAGTATTCACTATTGCAGTTGGTGCAAAACAGCGGGCTAAATGCTATTTTATTTCATTCCATTAGATCTACTGCTAATAAAAAGTCAAAAATGTTTTTAGCTTTGAATGTTTATTTAATCGATAAGTTTTTTTTTATATATATAACGCTGTATTCCTATAGTTTATAGCCGATGTCTATGATTGAAAATCAAAACACCGCAAATCTAGAGACCTTATACCACATTCAACTACTAGTAGCCTATAGCTATATATAGTCTATAGGGCGTCTAGAAAGCTTTGAATTTAAAACTAATTTAGTGTGTTGGTGAATACGATCAAACATCCGTCTTTTTCTCACTGCATGAAGGGTGGTCCGACAAAAAACGATTCCTTTTGTTGTTCCAAAATCAACGTAGTTATCGTTCTTTTAAAATGTCAGTCTTAGATCTTGTACCGTTAAAATATCCATAGTCATTTATCAACTACGTCTGGTATGTTGTTAGGGCAACAGGAACGCGGGAAATGGAATAACAGACGTTCTTGTAGCACGTGGGGAATGGAATAACAAAGCGCGGTTTCTTTATCTTGTACATAAAATAAATGAGAGTATAAAGTGATGTATTGTCGATGAAAGTATGGGACATATTTTATTTCTAGATTGTTATCCAAGATGACTTTCAACAAGATAAATATACATGTGTATGATTTACTATCTAGGGAAATAGTCAAGTGCTACTTTAGAATTAGACTAAAGCAACTGAATAACATTTTTTTAAAGATAAAGCATGATCGAGTCTTCCGACAATGTTCATGCTATGCTTTGCGTATTTGATATTTCTTTGATATTGATTATTTACAAATAAGATCTCTCACGATCGTAATTTTTCTACTAGGGACGTGGAGATGTTTGGCCATGAGGAGGGAGAGGGGCGGGAAGAAGGGTTGGGGAGTTTGATGACGTTGATTCCAAATTTATGTCTTACCTATAAAATAGCAAATTGACAGCCCCCTTCAAATAAACAAATTAGAATTGAAATAAATTGTAATTTTACACAACTAATTAGTAGTGGACTGGATACACACCCGTTCCAAATTACTAGATTCGAAATTCCAAATGCGAAATTCCAATTGGGTTAAATTCTTGGGATTTACTCTTTAAGAATATGTTGTACGTTAGTATACTCTGATTAGTCAAAAGCAAAACCTGATCTGATTGGTCCGATCAGATTTGGAATTTCGCATTTGGACTTTCGAATTTCGAATCTAGTAATCTGGAACGGGTGTTTATTCAGTTCAGTACTAATTAGTTGTTTAAAATTACAATTTATTTAAATTCTAATTTGTTTAATTGAGGGGAGCCTCCAATTTGCTATTTTATTGGTAAGATATGAATTTGCAATTTCGCATTTGAAATTTGGAATGAGCCTTCTGGGAATTCGTACATAAGACGGAAAATACGAGACGGTGGTTAAACAATTAGTTTTTCAGTTCATACTATTGTTTGTTTTTGATATTTAATACAGGGATCTGAAATCTTTACTTTTATACCATATAATATGTATGTATCACATCTGAAGACGGGCAGGCAGCTAGCGTATGATTTGACGTGTATCTCGCTATAGCACCTGGTCACTATAAGCAACACATCCTTTCCCGCGTTTTATTCTATTTTGTCAGCTGCTGTAGAAATAGCTGTAACGAAAATCAGGAACAGCGTTGGTGGTCTTGATGTATTAAAGTCAATTGATGGCAATCTTAGACAATGTGAGAATTCTAAATTCTAGGTTGGGGAATAACGTAGTTTATCATCCGATTTAAATAATCATATTATGTATCCATGCCAAAAAGGAATGACCCCGGACCACTAGAATGTACCCTTGTCATTAGGTGTAACTCCACAGAAGCCATTCTTATCCCATTACTATAAGTCACGCCTTCTTATTACAAGGAGCTTTCTCATCTTCGTAAATAACCATCATCTTAGTAGAATGTTTACTTATATGATTCGATGTTTCTAGTACGCTCAGGTGATTTTGTAAAAGATACCACGTAGTTGGAATGTATGTTTAGCGTTATTTTACATTTCATAAAGTGGTGTGAAATAAATATTATCTTTGTTTAACATGATTGAAATGTTACAGATTACTTAATTACATAGAATCATTTCTCTAATTATGCTTGGAATTTATATGCGAGTGTAATGGATTCAAAAAGAAATATGGAAACTCGGGTCATATCTATTACGCGCGTTAATTATGTCATCGATCGCTGAAAATGTCCGTTCTGCCACCACAGCCATTATTCACGGGTTCAATTCTATAAAATTTAATCACAACATGTTTCTTTGGTGAGGATTTAAACCGATATCTCAATTTTCATAACTTTAATTTCTCTAGAGTATCATTATTCCTGGAACGAAAAATAAATCCAGAAAATAAACAAAACGACCAAACAGTTATTTCTGGGCTACAAGAAACTTCTCCAGAAATATTTCGATCGTCATCGACACGAATAATTCTCTTTTTTATCCATCATGTTTTAACCAGATTTCCGCATCTGAAAGTTACAAGTTTAACAACAAACGCATAGTTCTGACCTTTGTCTCTAAATACGGCTTCTTTCAACCCTTCGTTCAAACTATGTCAAACTCTTGAGGATGACAACGAAATTTCACGAGGTGAATTTTTCGCAAGATTATTGTAACATAGCCGGGCCAGGAATTAGATTTTTTTCGTGCTTCGGCGGTTCATACTATTTGTAAAAATGTCAGAAATATATCGAGTACACAGTGAACAGATAACTGAAATAACAATGGAGATGTTTTCGTGTTGGTTATTTTTCGCTTCAAAGAGAAAGAAAAAGGCAAGCCAGTCCAGAAGAAAGGTTCATCTTCGTTCGCTTAGTTGATCTAGAGTTTTGACCTAGTTTACGTCGACATTACAATTTGAGAGTTTATCGCAAGTCACCTTATATTTCAAGTATGGAATAAGTAAATATTTTCTTACATTTTTGTTTAATATTTTAGATTTTGTGTGGTATGTGTTTTGAATTCTTTGCATCAGTTTTGTTTGAAATGGCATTAACATAAAATGGTATAATAGGCTACTTCAGTGCGTTTTGAATCACAACGCTATACAATCTGAACATTAAATTTGCAAACTGATCCCGCAGTGAATATTGGCTTGGCCGCTACAATCACTGATAAGCATGACATCGACGAGATTTAATGAGTTCGGCATATTAACTTTTTTACTTCGACAAATTAAATTCTCAAAAATTTTTTTGAAGTATAAGAAAATTAACTAAAGAAGTTTGAAGTATTTGTAGTTAAAAAATATTTCCTATTTAGTGTAAATGGATATTAAAATGAGTAAAATGCATCATTTTGCCCGAAGCAATTAGGTGTTATATACATTGCACGAGCCGTTGAGCCAATGACTTACGCCACGTGAAATCAATGCACGTGTTGTGGACAGTCATCTGTTACAGAGATAATTCGTAAGTAATTCTCTGTGAAACAGATTGTTAAATTAAAGCTAGCTACCATTTAATTTTCGTACGTTAGTTACGTAGGCTACGAACGCTATATGGCGGTCTAGTCCAACCAACCCCCGCGTCGCCTTTGAAAAAAGCAACACGCGACACAAAATTCGCGTCGCACGTTGTGCGTTACTTTTGAAATTATGTTTAAATATAGACTGACTTTCCTAAAGGATATTTCTTTACTTTACATTTTACAATATATTCATAATGACTAATAAACTGGATTTATTATTTAACTGTACATTCAAAATTAATCAACATTCACAAAGGCTATCAATTAATGAAATATTCCAAATTTCTTCGTTTGTGTACAGCATTGATTAAGAAAAAGTCCTTAACGGCAAATGAATTCTCCTGGTACATGCGCATTTTCATCAATAAAACTATAAACTATATCCGTTTTGCGCGATACGCGACGCGATGCTTTTTCAAGAACAAAGTGGGGTGAACATTCGATACAAGCTAGGTTATTTCAGGTTTATCTGATAATTTAAGATTCCTGTTGAATTTGAATTGTTCATTATTGTTATTAAACTAATTGTTATTAAATTAGATTAATAGTTTATTAAAGCTATTAAACACATTATTTCTTACTATATATTATATTATTATGACACAAAATAGGGCATTTCAGGACTATCATATGGCACTTGGCAGAATTTTATTTCAATAATATACGCTTTCGCGTAGGAGTCTTGAGCAGTGGCAGGAAACCAGCGGGCAGATAGAAAACCCACGTTGGACAGAGACTCTAGGCTACCCCTTGACCAATCTGTTTCACAGAGAATTACTTACGAATTATCTCTGTAACAGATGACTGTCCACAACATGTGCGTTGGCTGCACGCGGCGGTAGTCATTGGCTAACGGCTCGTGTAATGTTTACTTAACACCTAACTGCTTCGGGCAAAATGATCCATTTTACTCATTTTAATACCCATTTTTACACTAAATAGGAAATATTTTTTAACTACAAATGCTTCAAACGTCTTTATCTATTTTTCTTTTACCTCAAAAACATGTTTGAGAATTTAATTTGTCGAAGTAAAAAAGTTAATATGCCGAACTCATTAAGTCTCGTCGATGTCATGCTTATCAGTGATTGTAGCGGCCAAGCGAATATTCACTGCGGGATCAGTTTGCCCCTTGACACGTACCAAGCCAACTGGCGAATCAATTATGTGCACCTCTACGACACCGGAAGTGGCTGAAATAGAGCACTGTTTTTAGAAAATAAATAAACACATATAATTAAGTCTTGTTTACAAGAATGATCCTTGTTCGTAAGAATTAAAAATTCAAATATTGTTAATTCTTAACTTTAGAAAATAAATCCGGTATGTTTATTATGGTGGCTGTTAGCGGCCATTCTACATCGTCGACTTGTCGGGTTGTGAAGGCGACAAGTCGCGGCACGACAAAGCGAAATAATTGCATTTCGTCGACTTGTCGCTTTGTCGCTTTGTCGGGTTGTGAAGGCGACAAAGCGACAAGTCGACAAAATCAACCCGACAACGCGACAAACTAACCCGACAATCGTCGCCCTCATTTTGTCGACTTGTCGGGTCAATTTTGTCGACTTGTCGCTTTGTCGCCTTCGACTTATTCACAACCCGACAAAGCGACAAGTCGACAAGTCGCCGAAATGCAATTATTTCGCTTTGTCGACTTGTCGCTTTGTCGCCTTCACAACCTGACAAGTCGACAAGTCGACAAGCCGCCGAAATGCAATTATTTCGCTTCGTCGACTTGTCGCTTTGTCGCCTTGGAAGTCAATCACTGCGCATGATCGAGCAGTCTTCGGTTAAGTATGGAAGCCCAATCTCGACGAGGCGAGGGTGCGTTTATTCAACATTTGGTTTAGTTTTGCTACACCTGACCATTACACAAATAGGATTGAAAAATTCATGTGGTTAAATTTGCATTTAACGACCCATAAAATTATATGATAGAATTTGTAAATTATGCAATTTAAATAACGTTGAAGACGAATATCATTTTTACTTTGCTGTCCATTATATAAAGAACAGCTTATTCCTTTTTATTATAGAAATCACCCTTCACTCCAAAAATTTATAGACATTATGTCTTCCACATCACCAGTCATTTTAAACTCGTTAGCAAAATATATACATTTATAATTTATTAAACGTCATTCTTTTCTTGACGCTATTCTTCCCTAGAACTTTCATTCTTTTCTAACTTATTTTGTACTATTTGTATCATTAACACTTTTACATATTTACAAATTTATTCATTGTATTTGCTATAAGTAACTTTCAGCAATAAAGAATTACTTACCTACTTAATATACTATTTTGTTAATTACAAATCATATTGTTTATAGTTAAAACTTATATACTTTTAATAAACAAAAACAAACATTTTGGGGACAGACCACGTTTATTTAAACTATGACTTAGTTTATCAACCAATGTACTTTTCTGCATCAATGAAGACAGGCATATGTTATGCCGTGTAGGCCTATTACGGGGTAAATTCTGTCAAGACAGCGGCGATACGGCCGGGGTACTTTTTTCTGCCAACATATTATTTTAAACTATTTTTCGACACCAATGCAGTGTGCTATTAAGGAAAGTTTGCCCAGACACCAACTCCACGGCCTACGCTTATTTGAAACAATTCCAACGGAAAAAGCTTTAGTGCATTCTGTAAAGGAAACTTGCCTATAAACATCCTAAGAAGAAAGGATTTAAATTTTAAATATTTTTTAATGTAGCAAAGCTAGCATATTCTATTCTCAATTACCATAGGTATTTTGAAAGCATAAAATACATATCAACATATAATTTTATGTGTCGTTAAATGCAAATTTAACCACATGAATTTTTCAATCCTATTTGTGTAATGGTCAGGTGTAGCAAAACTAAACCAAATGTTGAATAAACGCACCCTCGCCTCGTCGAGATTGGGCTTCCATACTTAACCGAAGACTGCTCGATCATGCGCAGTGATTGACTTCCAAGGCGACAAAGCGACAAGTCGACAAAGCGAAATAATTGCATTTCGGCGGCTTGTCGACTTGTCGACTTGTCGGGTTGTGAAGGCGACAAAGCGACAAGTCGACAAAGCGAAATAATTGCATTTCGGCGACTTGTCGACTTGTCGCTTTGTCGGGTTGTGAATAAGTCGAAGGCGACAAAGCGACAAGTCGACAAAATTGACCCGACAAGTCGACAAAATGAGGGCGACGATTGTCGGGTTAGTTTGTCGCGTTGTCGGGTTGATTTTGTCGACTTGTCGCTTTGTCGCCTTCACAACCCGACAAAGCGACAAAGCGACAAGTCGACGAAATGCAATTATTTCGCTTTGTCGTGCCGCGACTTGTCGCCTTCACAACCCGACAAGTCGACGATGTAGAATGGCCGCTAACAGCCACCATAGTTTATGGGGCCCGCGCTCCTAGCCATTAAATGCAATTTTTTTTTTACACACAGGTGCTAAAAATCAAAGTAACCGAATGAAAAATGGAGGAATATTCACCAAAGCTCTATGAATATACACAGGTGCTAAAAATCAAAGTAACCGAATGAAAAATGGAGGAATATTCACCAAAGCTCTATGAATTAAAATGGCCTTTTTTACAAAGTGTTTGGTGGGAAACAAATCAAAATATGATTTCCACTCGCATCACATAAATAATTTATCAATCCGTGGCAGAGATCATCAGCAAACCGAAAATGATCAATGTGTTTTAATATAAAGACAGAGGAACTAATTATTATAAGTACCTGGGGGTTTTTTTTTCTAACAAAACCAAACACAACGAAAGAAAATAAACAAGTAGGTAAAACAATTTGAAAGAAATTGTTTAAAGAATTGGCGAGTTTTCTTCTCTTTACTTCAAAGCTTTCAGACGTGTTATTCTCTCGAGACGTTATCTGGTGGCAATTAACAACATATCGGCTGCTATTTAACAATTTCCCTAAACTAAAAAATCCAATTTGTTACTCGCGTTCCTCTGATTCCTTGAAATTACTCGGATATTTTCGCGACCGTAAATCAAAAGCTGGTTTGAACTTAGCTGTACTTGTGTCTAAATAATGGAATGACTCTACCGCCAAAAATGACAACGGGTAATCAAGCTAAACGCTGATTTCTCAGCTTGCATTAGCGTTTATTCACATCAACATGGAGAATCAAGTTTATATATAGTGTCTATAGTCAAAGCACAAAATATCGAAGATTGTTTACAAGCTAAATGCTGAAATAAAATGGGTTAAGGTCCCACTTTTCTACATCAACCGGACAAATAAAGACGAACTGCTGTACAGCCATCTCTAATTTTGAATTCCAACTGTACTACGTATACACGATACCTCGGTTTATTTTGGTTCTATCCGAATGACTAGACACTACAGTCCGTCCTGCACCACTAATCTGTTTAAAAGAATTGTGAACAAACGGAGGTTCGTCGTTTGGGATTTATGCTCGTGGATAAATTGTGTAAACGAATGCTATAAAATTTGTGGAGACTTTGACACCGGGAGAATCTCAGATGGCCCAAATATTTATTTATTTCTCGCAGCCTTTTAAAATATCGTGCATCTACCGCTGCTTCAATGTTATACTTCAGGGTACGTAGACCTACATATGAAAATTATTTCAGTATAATATATTGC
This sequence comes from Patella depressa, assembly GCA_948474765.1. Classification (NCBI taxonomy): domain Eukaryota; kingdom Metazoa; phylum Mollusca; class Gastropoda; family Patellidae; genus Patella; species Patella depressa. The sequence continues at coordinate 58,214,450 of OX419719.1, forward strand.
ATTTCAAAACAGCATAATGACAAACATCTGTGATAAAATCATAGCGTGTGATTGCATAGATTTACATGACAAACTTAAACACTTTGGCAAAACATTAAGTTGAACAAGTTGAGTTTTCCACAATTTAATGTCTACGAAGGGAAAAAAAGATGAAGAAAATCAAAAGATTTCGTTCCTTCTTGATGTTTACATTTTTACTTGTAGGAATTGAGAGCAGGTATCGTAAATATGACGCCATTTTCTACAAGTATTTCCTGGCTCCACTAAGATATTCCCTCAACGACGCCGAACGCTGAGCGTGGAATCCAAAGCCTGCACCCGAACACGTTGAGAATGTGCGTTTAGAATTCTAACCGGCTGGAAAAAAGAGAGATGCAAAGATGATTAAAGGCGAGCTAGGTTCGTTGTTTATGTTCGCTTGTTTACGCCTGACACTTTTCAATCGACATAAGCAACATATTTAGCGAGTTAGGGTCGACATTATTGTCATGTTAACATTCCAAATAATTATCTACCACGTCGATACGCCGTATTTCATCCAGGCCTCGTTCTCAATATAAAAACTACAACCATATTGACAAAGTAACACGTGCACTTCGCGCACTGTGAATTTCCATCTACCCGATATCAGACAGGGCAGATGCCAGAGAGGAAGTTCGGTGAGAAAATAGTTGTATTAGTGAGAGAAGAATTGTTTTAGTGGTTTAACTGCCGATTTGTGAAAATATAAGTGTTAAGTGATATGATAAAAACAAAAGTTGTAGCTACAGAAATGCTCCAAAACAGATAATAATGAAAACTTTGTCATCCAAACTGCTTTCAAAGTCCTTTTTATAACATGTGTGTTGAAAACACTCTGTGATTGTTTTTGTGTTTCTAGGATTAGTTTGTTTCTGGATCATAAACATGGATGCTTTTGCTTTACAATCCCTTCATCCGGGACCAGTGCAACCCAGATTGTTATTTCCGCATGTTCTGGGTAGACGAGAAATGCAATCAGAACCACAATTTATGGATCAACATCCTGCAATTCCACTGAGACAGCGACCACTCCCGGCCTCATTCTGGCAGGAACCAAATCGGCAAACAGTTCCAAAAATGACGGACATTTTCCCCTTCTTTTTGAATCCTGCATATCCAAGAACTTTAAGTGAGCAAATGGCTGCTTACAAGCTATATCTGGATAAAGTGCAGACGTGCCCGCCTGTGGGACTAATGTCACCCATGTCACGTTATCCAATCACAGAATATCTACATCATAATTACGGATTAAAGGATAAAATGCCAAAGGACTATTTGCCATCGTTCAGCTCATCCATAGACCGGAATCGTTCCGCCACGAATAGTAGCAGCGTTGTTCCACATATAATTCCCTTTCCTTCGTTAAATTCGAACATATCCGAAAGTCATAAATCGAGTTCCGTACATGCAAGAGATTTTTTGAGTGAAACTCGAAAGATGGGAATAATTAAACCTATAGCAACTAAAACCCACACTACACCACCGAACTCTAAAGCAAGCCATCGGTTTCATCCATTTCTGGGCTCCAAATAAATGGGTTCGTTATTCGTATTAGACAAGGATTATAGTTTGGATAAGGCGTCTCTACGATAGTATCGCCGCCATCTTGTGACGTCAATAAAAAAAATGAAGTTCGTCAATCAATGCGCAAGTGTCCAAGGAAGAAGCATGTCAAGTTTCATGTCGACCGTACTTGAATTGGCGGAACCTTGGTCTTTCGTGAACGTCTCCCCGAAAGAAATGCAAGCACAACAAGATGGTCCAAAAGTTTTTATTGGAAATAAGGAATAGTGGGAACGATTCGCGGTTTTGTATCGGTCTATGGTTTAGGGTTCATGGACCCATAAAACGGTTATTTTGTGTACTTACTGTTACAACATACATGTATTGGAATGTATGCTTGACATTGGGAACGTTCCATAGCAGTATGCGTGTGTTTCGAAATTTATTTTAGTTTGGATAATACTATTTCAAAAGATGTGTTTGTTGTTTTTTTTAACATACTAAATCGTTATTAATTATCCAAGAAATGTTGTTGAATGTGTTCGAATTAAATATAACTATACTAAAACTGTAGTGATAAAATGAAAGTGCTAAAACTATGTTTATATCTGTCTATGTTTGAATTGGTGTTTTTTTTATTAAAATCGTTTTGAATATTTATAGATTGTGAGTATATTTCGGTATTGTAATTCATCTCGATAATTGTAAATATTAAATAAACCCCATTCAAAAATATTAAGATTCGTGGATTCGGTCCGGTACTCTTATCTACAAGAACAGACAAGGACGTTACTTGACTACAATGACGGTAATAAGGAATAGTCCATCAAAACTACTTCGATCATGGTTAGTCATGCATACAGAATCGCCGAAGCACGTCTTTGTAATATTCATTACTTCGATTTAATATGTTATGCTCATTTTCTAATGAATAAGTCAACTAATATACATAAAGAAAACAAGCTAGTTTTTGAGAACTGCATTTTATACAAAATCGCTCCGTTTGAAGGTGTGGTGGACTTGCCTCGCTGTGAAGCAACGCCGGATTAACCATGGGGCACCATGGGGCACAGGCCCCAGGGCCCACCACCTTAGGGGGCCCCCCACAAAAATCTCAGTGGCGCGCCTCGAGCATGGTCGGACCGAGGACTCCAACGTCCGGTGACCTAGTGACGGAGCCCGTCCGATGCTTCGAGGGCCCTCCATCGGAAGTCCCTGGGGCCCCTCAATCCATGGTGTGTTGCGATCGACATCCGAGAATTCGGTGTAATCCGGTGATGGGTGTAACACATGTTTTTTTTTTTATTGTCGTGAGATCTTCTATCGCACCGACCATCGTCTAACTCGAATTACGTATAACTCGAACAAATTACACGTCCCCATCATTTCGAGTAGCGCGAATTTTGCCTCAGATTGACGTACGATTGTATATAAGCTGTAGTTGTTGTTGTTGTTGATATTTGTTGTGGGTATAAGCTGAATTTGATGAGATGCACACCATGATCACACGAAATATTCATATTTCGTGATTAAATCTCGTATTACCGAATCAAGTAACCCCGTTATTTATCACTGAGCGACTTCAAAATTAGGTTTGATGTCGTTCTGCCCACTTACAGTCCCCTCCTCTAGAAATGTCATCATTTCATAGCACTCGCATGGATTGGTCCACTGAAATAACGCCAGAATGCGCTAATTTGGTGGCAGAATTTTATTTTTTTCTGGGGGAAGTACTTCTAAATGGCTCCAGCACAAGTGCCTGGAATGCCAGGAAATCACGTTTCTGACCTCCAATTTCTGAAAATTTCTTTGGGGGGGGGGGGAGAAAACCCCCAGACCCCCCTATGCGGGGCTTCGCGCCTTCGGCGCTCGCGGTCAGTGATCAGGGGCCCCCCACATGTTCCAGGCCCCAGGGCCCCCACTATGGTTAACCCGGCGTTGCTGTGAAGGTTATCGAATGACAATAATTTGTAATAATTTAGACAAAAATCAGTATTTTTCATAACTTCGATTTAATGTATTAAAGGGGAATTATGTAAGATTTAGATAACAAGCTGGCCATTCTCGCTATAATACTTCAAAAATAGAGAATGCGAAATAAATATATTGAAAATTTTATTCAAATTACTTTATTCTGAGCCACGTTATCAACATGTTGCTTGAACAAGATGTGTGCATTGTGGTAGCCAGGGTATTGGTATATTCCAGACTTAACCACGCTTTCATATTTTTAAATGGCGAACCGTTCTAATCTAGTTAAAATCTCGAGTATCCGATGCCATCGAGATGTCAAATAGCTCTAGTATGAGCAAAGTTATCAATGGTTGTAGTCTTGACGAGATGTGTGCATTGGTCGTAACCACCGCACTGGTCATTTGAGTCTTAGCCTTGCTTCTACATTTTGAAATTTAAAATATGATATGGCCGAACCGTTTTAATCTACTTAAGTAGAAATCCGATGTCATCGAGCGTCGAGTAGGGTCTTGTCTAGAAAAACAAATATTGCTTAAAAGAGAAATAAATTATTTAGTGTTTTATAAAGAAAGCGTGAAACGGGTAGATGTACAGTAGCTTTAATGCTCATTTAATGAATTAATTTTGAAAAAGTCCACCAAGATTTTTGTAAAAAAAAAAGAATACAGAAGAAAAAAAATGAGCATTAAACATGCATTATGCAAGAGCTAAACCTGCCTATCGCTCCATTTGAAGGTGTGATGAGTTTGCCTCGCTGATGAACCCCTTGAAACAACATAATTATACTGGTGAAATAGTATGATGCCTTTCAAATAATACTCCTTTGTTGTTTAAACAAACGAGGCTGGTTTTTATGTTTATTTGTGATATTTAGCCGATACAAATATTGAAAGATCTTTATAAGTGAAAATCCATCGCTTTAATCCAATGTTTTCGGTAAGATATGGGCCTGTTACTAGACCCCCACCCCTCACATCTGTGATGTTAGAATATAGATAGTAGAGATATCAGTCCGATTCAAAGTTCAATTACTAAAATATGTTTTAATCACCTGCTCTATAGATATAAATCAAGCAATATGGCCGTCTTACCTGTAATATTTATACTTTTAGTCGTTTCTCTTAGGTAAGTTTTAATACGGACACAAATCTTGCCACATTATACTAAGACTTTATACCTAGGGAAGTGTAAGCTAGCTATGCTTACATATGGGTAATACGCGTATCTCTTTGGGCTACCTTTGCATAAAATGAGTTTTTCGCGAACATCAATAAACGATATGTTTATAGCTTATTTCATTTTAAAATTGGGTACAAATAAATATTACAATAAAACGAAAAATGTTGATGATAAACGACCCAGCAAGTATTTATTTTTTATTTTTTAAAAGAGAACTAACTTCGTGGCTTTATATAATACCAGTTTCCAACTGTCGTGCGATGAGTTACGATAGGACTGTCCGTATGGCGTCCACGATCTGGTATGTGCAGATACGTTCCGATGCGTTTCCATATATAAGAATTGAGAGGATCGCCACACTTGACGATTAAAACCACGATTTCATTCGTAGCACGAATCGTGGTAGTGGGAACCTAACATTGAACCTAAGGATTGAGAATAAATCCGAATCCTTATGCTAGATTCCTGCTATCACGAGTCGTACTACACAATTTCAACATGTTCTTTTCTGAACACGTCTAATGGGTGCATAATTCCCAATTTTATCTAGATTCCCCTTTAATCAACCACAAAACCCAAACGCAAATAGCACAATAGCGTTAATAGTACTGAGTGAGAGAGAGAGGGAGAGAGAGGGGGGGTTAAAGTCCACTCGACACAAACTAGGTCATTTCGGGACTAACATATGGTTTAATTTTATTTAAATAATTCGCTTGCGCGTAGGGGTCTTTAGCAGTGGGAGGAAACCGGAGTACCCGGAGAAAACCCACGAGTCTGGACTGGCGACCCTACTCCTTGCCACGTATACAACCGGCGATTCGAAACCAAGCCAGTTGACTCAATCTCAGTTAAAGATACATTATGGAAGATTTTGACAAGGAGTTAGCCATTCTTGCTATAAAAGTTCAAAAATAGATGTTGAAACAAGAATATATTGAAAATTTCAGTCAAATAACTTTATCCTGAACAAAGTTGTTACCACTATAATTTTTTACTAGAAATGGTAGTTAAATTCATCGACACCCTTTTCCCACTATGGCCGATTGTTGATTGACAGGCGTTAACTCCACCTACATAGTCTCGATCATCAAGTAATGTTTAAACGGTATCTAGTGAAGCTTGTGTATAGCCTCGGTCATCACTGTCTTTTATGAATAATTTCCAGAAGTATGATGACGTCAACGTCACGGAGAAACCCCACCCACGACGCCATTAGTGATTAAATCAGTCGACGAAATCCTGTTTTAATCCGAGCCCAATCCAAGCCATCCGTGGGTCTACAGAGTTCATTTTGGGCTTGTTATTTAAATAAAGATCTAATTTATAATTTCTATGACTTCTGAGGCTCAAAGGAAGACCGACAAAAGTCAGTTTTTGCTCTTCCATAATGTATGTTTAATAGTATTGAACAGTTTGGAATAGCACAGTGTATATTGCCGCTCAGTGTGGAACATTTACCCAGTGACTACGGTATATCATTAAAACCCCTGAATGAAGAGAGAGAAAAATATGGTTAAACGTCCACTCGACACAAACTAGGCCATTTCGGGACTAACACATGGTTCAGTTTTATTTCAATAATTCGCTTGCGTTTAGTAGTGGAAGGAAACTGGAGGAACCGGAGAAAACCCACGAGGCTGGTCAGGCGACCCTACCCCTTGTCACGAACAACCGGGGAATCGAAACCACTCTAGTTGACTCAATGACAGCCCTTTTGATACAGCGCGCACGTGCTAACCATTATGTATAGCCTATATATCTGACAAATTAGCATACTGTCCTATAAGTTTATTGCGCATTTTATTGGATAAGACAATTCACAAACTAAACCTTAGTTTGCCCTTTGGTGCAAGGGCTTGTTAAAACTATTTCAACTTAAAATTGTATGGATTGAGCGGTTTTCTTTTACAATGTTAAACTTGTTATAAGTCTCCACAACCATACATATGTCTAACATCTGTGATCCTTGAAATGAAATGAAATCGTCTTTAACGTCCTACTATTCTCCTTCTATACTGGGTTAGTAAAGACGGGCATACGCCATCAGTATGGAAAATTTTATCCGGACAGCTCTATATACTCTTTTTCGAATTCCAACTGTCAACCCGAGGTACCTTTATGTACCTCGGGTTTCGTCCCACCTGAACGACTATACGTTGTTCCTTATCAGACCCTCCGTCCTACACCACTGAACCACTCCGGAAAATCCAGATGAACTTTCTCGGCCAACGCAAATAGTATTATTTTACAATATTCCAATTACTTGATGATATAAATTTCATCTTAACACACCTAATTAAAAAAAATTGGAAAAGTTCAACTAAATGATTTGAAAAGGTTAACGTAAAACTTTTCAAATGTGACATGGATTTTAAAATATTTTCGAACACTCGGGACGAGTAAAATAGGATGTAATGGATAATTTACACAACAGGTAGGTCACTTAAACATCTAGTACTTAGAATAAGGCTATTTTTTATTTTCTGGAGCTGCCAAGCCAACAAGAGTGTTATTGTCCCCTCAAAGACAATGTAAATAAATTTGAAATCTGTTTTATATATTCTTAAAGTAATGGAGAATACTTACAATATCCTGAAACTGATGATGAAGTTCAAGAGATCTTCAGGTAAGATTTTTCGAAATGCATTTTGTGAAAATTTAAAATATTGATTCGTTTGGACATGAACGTTAATCCCGCTTACCCTGGCACGTAACCCTTTTAAGATTTCGGTCAATTAATTAGTTGTGTGATCTGATAATCTATTGCCGTTCCCTTAGAGGTCTATACGGTGCATGACCCACGTGCTCTAGTCAAATTTTACCTCGTTTAAGTTGTTTGAAAACGCATCAAATATAATGAGTTAGTTGCTCGACCCTAATACTGGGAATTTTAAGGGCTTTTAACACAACCAGTTTTATGCTCCAAAATATAATCGAGATTCAATCTGATTAAAATACAGATATATATTTCGTTCCGTTTTTATACGCCCACATTATAGGTATATTGTTGTCGCCCCCGTCCGTCGGTCCGTCGGTCCGGCGTCCACAATTGCTTGTGGACGCTCTAGAGGCCAAAGTTAATATCCGACTGACTTTAAATTTATACACAGTGTTTAAGGTCATGAGACGAAGAAGCCTATCGATTTTCACCTATTTCCGATAATTAGTGCCAGAGTTTTGGCCCTTGATCACTTCAAAAAATCTTGTGGATACTCAAGAGGCCAAATTTATACACAGTGTTTAAGGTCATGAGACGAAGAAACCGATTGATTTTCAGCGATTTCTGATAATTAGTGCCAGAGTTGTAGACCTTGATCACTTCAAAAAATCTTGTGGATGCTCTAGAGGCCAAACTTAATATGCGATTGACTTCAGATTGATACACAGAGTTTAAGGTGTTGAAATGAACAAATATTTTGATTTTTAATGAATTTTGATAACTGAACAGCTAAATCCATCATATTAAATGTTTCCTATACTAATTGTTAGTGTGGGGCAAAACTTTATAAAACGCAAACAAATTCAAATGATTTTCTGATAATTACATAATGAGTTGTTACTCTTAATCAGATTTTAGTGTATTATAAATGTTTCATTACCGAAAAAAGTAAAAATATGCGACAACTCTTGGTGAATGCCCGGACGATTTAGCTGCTGTGGGCGTATGTTTCGTTGCCCGGCAACCTATCTTTAATAGATGGATTACATTACATGATGATCTGACAAGTTATAGTGGGAGTTCACGTCAGGGGTCAAACGGCGTTTCTAGTGGTTTACCCACAGCTCCGTGCATCGAAAGGCCAAAAACCCACAGTACCATACCATTTCATTGGCTAATCCAAGCATCCAGAACACGTCGATGATAACAACTCTTCCAGATCCTAGTGTAGTAAAGAAAAGTAAAACGAAAGTTTGAAGTATAAAAAACGAAAAGAAATGGGATCTGTCTTTTAAAGTTCCAATTTCACTTTTTCTAAGAAAGTCAAAATATAATTATTTCTATGTTTTTTGCTCAAAAGGTTGTCAACTCACTATTATACGATCATGGACAAAATTTTTTGGGGGGGGGTTAGAAAGGGTGACACTGGTTGATTGAGGAAATAGTTACTCAATTACCTCCCTTGTTTTCCCATTCTTCTCCATGGACGGCCATCTTCAAACGTTTGAATTTGAAGTTGAAAATGATATTTTTGCCAATTTCTCAACTGGCAATAGTGAATTATAGGATTAATAGGATTATTCTTTAACAAGGTAGGACTGTTTATAGGTTCAATCTATTTTGGGGCTTTATTTTAATAAATTTTAAAAATATAACTTAAAAAAATGCTATTGGAACTTTAATCAGATTGATCGATATTGGTCCTTTAAAAAAATGAAAGTGATGTGCGATTCGGAAAATCAAATCTTTACAACGATCAAAGGGGAGACTCTCAGTGGCATCTTTAATATCGTTTTTTTCTTTAGATTTTGGAAGATAGAACATGATAAAATTTACTCCAACGAACAAGAAGAGAGCAAGAGTTATCGAACTTTTAAAGATAATATCCAGTATATTAATCAACTAAATACATTATACCGGTAAGATATTCCAACTTTTCTGTAGACGTGGCAACATAAAAAAAAGAAAATATTTATTAAAAGAATAAATATGATATAAATATGTATACCAAATGTTCTCTTACAAGAGATTATAAAATTAACAAAGTAGTCAACAAATAATATATAAGATTAACAAAGTAATCAACAAAGACCTGCGCTAACGAGTTTTAATCTTACCAATTCGGAATATTCAGCGTGTAGATTAGTCAGACTGAACTAATAAGGAAATAAATCCGGACATGAAAATGATGTCGGACATCCCGTCGTATTCAGTGGTCGGATGCGAGTCCACTGTATTTAAAATATTATTTTCTTCAATGCCTTGGTTTGAAATTGTGCTCCAGGTCATAATGATTAAGTGTATGTACTCAATAACACTTTACTTCATTAATTTGAAGTCGTCATGTATGTATGACGATTTGGTGAAAATACCTATTGACAGGGCAGATCCAAGATGTTCAGAAAGGGGGGGGGGGGCGTGCTGCACCCACTTGGGAATGCTAAGCCCTGTGCGTGATTTTTGAGTGGAAAAATGCCAACAGGGACTTATTTCATACTAGTACTGTAGATTACGATTTCCAACCTAAATGATTTTTGTTCTCCTCTGGGTCCGCGCCTGGTTAATAATTTGGGGGATTAAAATCATTCCTTTATGGTGCACCACAAAGGAGTTCCTGTCCAAGTATTACAATGTTGTATGTCGGTTAAATATCCGTTATTGTGGGTTAAAGAGGTCTTAAATAAACATCAGGTTCAAAATCCCCACAAAACACAGAAATTCAAATTGCTTAGAGTTGGAACACCAACGGAAAGTGTGGCTGTTATGTATCCGCTTTCATAGAAAACAGATCTAAAAAGTGTTCACTTATCTTTTTCTTGGTTTAAATATAAATTTAGTGGAAGAACTGGTTTTGGAATAAATCAATTTGCTGACCTATCCCCAAAAGAATTTCAGAAAAAGATTTTGATGCCGAAAAGACAAGCACCCGTATTCGATTCTAAGAGGTAGGTATATCTGCAGTTAATGCAATTATTCCGTTATGTAAATCAGTGCATCTTATGAACGACTATATAATTATTTTAAGAATGCAAATATAAACAATTCATCTTACTATGTATTGTATTGCGTTTGCTAATCAAAAAATCAGAGAATCTTGTAATTCATTTGAAAACATGTTTAACCCTTCATTTGCTTTGGCAAAAACAATGTGCACCTTTGTGCAACATGCTTTTAAATTAAGGGATGTGGCACTCACTTCTATATAAACAAAAAAAATATAAAAATAACAATAATCAACAATTCGAAGACCTCTTTACTTTAAGTTCAAGCTATATAAATGTACATCTCATCTTTATGTAATTTTCATCCACTTTTTATTATGTTTTTCATTCTTTTTACTTTTTTATATTCACTTTTTATGTATTATTGTTTTCGTGCATAATATGTATTATTTACATGCTGCCCGAAATGGGTTTTTTATGTAATAAAAATCTATCTATCTATACGAATTCGTTTATTTATTTTGTTTCTTTTTCTTGAAATTAGATATGCTAACATTAAAGCCAGCGCCCCTCTACCTGATTCATATGACTGGAGAGATAAAAATATGGTGACCAGCGTGAAAGATCAAGGTTAGAAAGCTGATAATAATTTTGTTGTGTTTAGACTTCATAACAAATTCAGAATTAAGAAAAATAATACCTAGAACAAGCAATGTATTCTCCTCGTTGTTATAATGATGTACTTGATTTAGTAAAATAAGTATAGCGTCTTTATGTTTTAGGTAGTGTTGGAACCTGTTGGGCTTTTAGGCAAGTCAAATTTCATCATTACTTATTTATCTGAGAAGATTCTGTTTTAGAAATAAGCATATTTAGTTTTTACTTTATTTTTTTGGTGGGGGGGGGGGCGACACCGTTTGGATTTCTGGACTCTCCAACCACCTTCCAAACGACCATGAACACATTACTGCAACAATTTGTTATAACCGTAACAACAGTATTATATTTATTATTGACTCAGTAGTGACAGTGATCATTGTCCATTGCATCATTTCAGTACTGTGGGTAATATTGAAGGTCAATGGGCTTTACAGGGGAAGAGTTTGTCGAACTTTTCAGTTGAACAAGTAGTTGATTGTGACGGCACCGAAGATGTTAAACTGTGAGTATGTTTTACGCACCTACGTAATTAATAAGGCTTTTTCTAATGACCGAGGCGTAGTCTGACTGGTTATTGTATTCTGTCGAATTTTGTAGTTAAAAATGATATACATTTATATTTTATTACAGAAAAAAGGCAGATTGTGGCGTATTTGGTGGTTGGCCTTTTCTGGCCTATGAATATGTAAAAAGACAGGTAATCTAACATATTGTTAAGCAGCTTCTCATCAAACTACGAAACATTTCTGTATTCAACCGACACCAAAAAGAACTATTGTTGGTCCTAGAAAAACGCCAAGAATGGGTATCGATCTGGGTGTTAAATCTCCAAAACGTCCGTAACTCAATTTTTCCAAATTTATAGCCTGTTCTCCGGTGGTTGGACATGTTCGTCTCTTGTATTTTCTTAGGCGAATTTTATTCACACCACTAACCAATGTAACATTCAGGGGTTCGTTTTAGATTCATAGAAAAATAACAAACAAAATCTATAACAATCATGCTGCTTTCCGGCGAGATAACCATCGGCGAACAACATATAGGCAAAACTGGGACGGACCGGGGGGGGGGGGGGCAAATCCCATCCTGCTCAGCTACATAAAAAAAATAATGCCTTGCATCAATGAAACTACATCACAAAGTGATCCTACATCATTATAAAAATGATTTCTCTGTTTAAAAAGCTCAATTTGTATGTATGTCTATGTAATTTAGAGACGATGATGGCAGATTTCCTTAACTGAAACCTGGCAAACCCCCTCTTGCAAAAAATTCCTGGGTCCGTCCCTTCAATATAATCTAAGATATTGAACAAATTTATGCATTTAATTACATATTTTTTTGACATTACTTGTGGCGTGGGAGTATAAATGGCGCCCTAGATTTTGAACCCCCACCCCCTACTCACAGCTACGGTACTGATTGTTAATGTTATTTTATTTGCATTTTTATAGGGTGGTTTAGAGAGTTGGGATGACTATGCCTATTGCTCGGGTACAGGTAAATGTTTCACCTGTCCTGCTCAGGGTTATAATAAGACACTGTGTGGTCCACCTGTTGAATATTGTCAGAAAAACGAAAGTTGTGAGGCGAAACTGGACAAGTCCAAATTTGTTCCTGGATTAAGAGTTGATGATTGGCAAGCCGTTGATCAGGTAACATTTTGTTTGTTATCTCTGCATCGAAACAGAACTGAATAAAATTTGTAAATTGTTTGAATATGTAGCAAGTGCTACGAATGTAGCCAAGGAACACTATTATTATAAAGCCATTTCACAGCACATAGATGATTTGAATTAAAATGTGAACGTTTACCAGGTGCTATGTAGCCAAGGAACCATAATTATAAAGCCATTTCAATGCACAATAGTGTGATATTTATTTTTGGTTTTTGTTTTATTTTCAAGAATGAAACAACAATAGCTCATGGATTAATATTATTGGGACCACTGTCGGTAGCTCTAGATGCTTCACTTCTACAGTTTTATAAGTTTGGAGTTTATAGTCCTATTAGTTGTAATCCTAAACTTCTTGACCATGGTAAAAAAAATTTTTTTTATCTTATCAATCACAGGTCTGGAAATCTGGACTGTTGCTTGGTCCCTGTTCACATAGGTTTTCACCTATGCTTAAGATTTTATTTTTTGTTGATTTTTCTACGGTTAATATGTGCTAATGCAGCTAGAAGTATGGTGCATTTTGTCACAGTATTACACAGTTGTGTCTAGCTACGAGAACGTAACTAAAAACGTTGAGATATACTGATGTAAGTTGCGTCATGCTCACATCAAATGCGTATTCCATTCAAATAATCGGGTGGCCCAGAAAAAAATAAGTACAATATTTAAAAATCGTGAACACATTTTTTAATTAGTGTACTCATTTTTTTTCTAGGACACAAGATATACCAATGCATATTTATGAAAAGTTTCACAACACTGATTACATTACTTATTATTGATTTCTTTTAAGCTGTATTAATGGTTGGATTTGGAGTGGAGAAAACTTTATTTGGATCTAAACCTTATTGGATGATCAAGAATTCATGGGGTGAGAAATGGGGTGAAAAGGGCTACTTTAAGATCAAAAGAGGATCCGGAACCTGTGGTATCAACACACAAGTTACAACCGCCATTTTAGCCAAATAATCTTTATGCATATAGATATAATAACAGAAAATCATTTACCTGAAATAAAAGAACAGTAAAGAATACTATGTATTAAACAACAATTTATAATTCTCTAATAATTCATGTTAAGGGATGCGTTGAATTAGAATCAGTTTTTGGTTCGGTATATATATATAGCCATTACTTGAGTCAGTTTCCTAACATGACCAACTTGGCCATCTACTTTTTTCGCATTTTTTGGATAATACATGCTGAAATGTACTGATGGTGCTGACTGTTTAAAGCCTAAGCGGAGAATGCTGAATATAGGAACATTTTTAATTCATGATAACCACAACTTTGAAGTTTGCAAACGATACAATATCCATTAGCAGATTTAGTCCAACCATCACCAAATTAGATAAAACACAGGATATAATAATATATTAATATTTTAACAAATAATAAAAAAAGTCTGAGATGTGTTTTTGATATGATTTATGTAAATTATGATTATTATATATATATATATATGTATATAAATCAACAATCCAGATAATGAGAATGACTAAATGTAGTCTGTACAATAAAATGAACTGTAAACAAATCGGACAATTGAACGGATATACTATATCATAGACGACAAATTAAATTTAAAATAAAAAGATTAGCAATAAACTATATATTTTTTTTTTCTTTTGAAGACTGGTATATTAATTACATTACATATACATGACCCAATTATTTTTTTCGACCAAGTTGTGTCTCCTGTATACTAACCTATTCCACAGTGCAGCTATATTAAAAAATTTCCTTTGTCCATTCTTACAAATAATGTTTCAACAGTAGGGTGCCCCACACATTCACAATTTGCTCTATTAAAAGTTGAACTCACCATACTTAAAGTAGCCAAGTCTATAACTCAATATCATCTGAAGTCTTTGACAATCGAAACACAAATTATTGTCAATTTTAATCAACATTGATGTTGTCATATTACTGGGAAAAGATGGGCTTCTGATATCCAATATTTAAGACCCCCCCCCCCCAATTTACCTTTCATACATGAATTGGACCGTACCATAATGCGTTTCAGGCCCATTTTTAACAAGGGATTCAAAGAACAAGGCTAGACATATTCCACAAGTCATGTCAAACCGAGACCCATATTCTCAGTCTCAGAAGCTATAGATTGCCCTTCGATTGAGACTTCTGCCGTATTTCGCCGAACATAACTTATTTGAAATTAGAGTAAAAGGGGAAACAATTGAATATAATCAGTTAATATACATTCATTAAACATTATCATGTGCAACCCATTTGTGCCGATGTCTAGTCCTAAATATTAAAATTGAGCTTTTTTTTTGTTACAGCAGCTTTGGAAAATTACTTTTGTTTTTTAATTTGCTTTTTCATTAACTATATCATTCGGAGCAGCATCTTTTGGTTTAGTACAATTAATATCTTCTTTTATAAGAGTCTCAAAATAATTGTTGAGTTGCCTAAGTAGCAATTTACTAATTTAGCATTCTTGATGTAATAGAAAGTAGTCTTGATTATCCAGGCCTGTCGACCAGCTGGAGAACTAATTTCGCATGAAAGATTTTTGCAAACAAATTTTCACTAAAAATGTTCGCATGTAATGGCTACTTGTCGTTTACTTTTTCAGTTAATGCTTGTTATATATGTGTAAATATTATGTTATAATTGTTGAAATATTTGGAGATATTGATTTATGGTGGGGCACCCTATCAACAGGCTAACTATAAGCCCACCAACAGCACTCATCTTCTGTGCAAGTTCTAATCTAAACTTCATCAGAGGCCTTATACATGAAAACTTAACCTGAAATATCTCCAAACTGAAATATCTTAAGGTCACAGTCTTTTCATTGCTTAAGGATTAAAATCATAACACAGATGATGAGGATATACAACCACATTAAACATCGGCATATCCTGATAAATGGAGTAATTTTTTTTATTTTTTGATTTTGCTAGCTGCCAACAATAAACACGCTTTAAGATTTATATCTATGCCATACAAAAAAAAGACTAAAAGTCAATGATCCCCCAGTCTTCACAATGATCCAGACAATCCCAAATTGGAAGAAATCTGTGATAATCTAAAGCAATATGTAATGGATTAAATGAATCAGACACAGTGAAAGTGAAAATGAATATGAATATGCTGTAATCAATTAATTCTAATAATGATGACCAAAATATTGTGTATAATGGTTCTTTGAATATCTACAGATGATATTTGAATTTGTCATGACATACAAAATACTTTTAGTGCTTTTGCCATAAAATAATTATTGTACAATAACAATAAACAGGACTTAAAAATATAATATACAGGAACTTAGTATCTGAATAAAATTTGTGTAAAAATATTGTATACGTATCTACTGTTTTATAAATATCAATTATACCTGCAAGTCTTATTAATTGTAAATATCTAAGGAAAACAGATCAAAAACAAAATCTTATTCAACAGAATCTGAATTAAAAATACTCAATGAAAAGTGAAGAGTTTTAATATTTTAAAATGTTTGTAATATAATATTTTTTTTTTGCAGGGCAAGAAGCTAATTAACTTCAGACTTTCCTAATAGTAACTACTGACCACAAATAAACACATTACATGTCTAAGAACTTTTAAGTACATTATTTAAGATAAAATGTTTAGAATTATGATGTTGAACAAAGATAGTTTAACATTATGACAATAAGTATATTATTTTTCAAAGATTAACAAAGAACCTTTAAAAAAGAGATTATCATTAACAAGCGTCCTTGGTTCTTTATCTGAGAGCTCTGTACATATAAAATATTTTCAGTTAAAATAGACTTTTAAACTTGCATACTAAATCCAAAATCCATAATGTTAAACTTTTAACCCAGAAATTAAAAAAAAAAGATCATATAAAATATCCATGACCAAGTTATTGTCGATATAAAAGCACTAAGAAAATCTAGAGAAAGTATAAAATTCACATTAATAACATTCTACAGTAAAATAATAAACAACATATTTATACAAACAAATCTATTTAAATCTATCGGAGATATTAGACAAATAATTAATACCACTCTTAATCTATCAACAAAATTGTGCTAATTTATTCCTTGATTTTCAATTGCATCTTGACCAGAAATATGAAAACATTAGCAACTTAAATTTTAGTAAAAGACCAACTACTTATTCCTTTTCTGAAATACTAGAAACAACACCCAACAATTGTACAATAATTTTAATGTTTTAACTAGAATATTTGACTTTGTTCCCAAGATTTTGGTTTCCCTCGTACTTCCCTTAGCTCCACATAAGGGCATTCTCTCACTGCTAACATCTCTTTATCATTTCTGTAACATGATTTAAATGAGCTTTTACCATAAGCAGAAAGCTTTTTCTCCTTGAAATAGTTGAAATGTTCTTTAAAATTTTGAAACACACGACTAGAAGGAACAAAATTTTAACAAAGTTAAGATTTCAAAATGTATTTTCCGTGCAAGAGACAGCCATCATCCAAAAATAATAGTCAATTTCATTCTGAAAACCGTATCTGTCAGAAATCATTCCAATATCTCACCACTTTTAGCTTTTATTCTTAATATTCAGAATTATGTATAATAATAACAAATGCAATTTAAAACTATTCAATATGAACATCTCTATCTACTTCTTGCTGGTTTTTGCATTTTTTTATTTCTAGAAAATCCTTTGGCTTCTTTTACAAGACCTGTGATATCTTCACTTTCTGGATCATAGTCTGAGTCTTCATCTGCTGGATCAAAAGTTTCCTCCTCAGATGATTCCAAAGAGTTGTCTAAAAACGAGTCATTATAATCGTACGTGTTGACTTCACCATCGTCATCTTCGTCACCTTGTACTAAACTCTTTTTACCTGAAATGAGATAAAATGGGGTTTAAATTCCTATTTTGTCTGTTCCAACTGGGCTAATAAAGACAAGCAACGAAAGAACTAAAGAGAGAGGGCTTAACGTCCACCACAAACTTGGTCATTTCTAGTCTGTCCTGACTAGAACTTCACAAAAAAAGTAACTCAGCGAAGATTAGGATCAAACATTTCAGGAAGATATTAAAAGTCTATGTCCAGTAAAATTATCCCACTAACGGCTTCACCAGTACAATGAAAATATATGCTTTTCCATTTTGAGGAGAATAAACTCTCATCTTATGCTTAAGGCCTTCCAAGGCAATTGAGAATTTTACGGAATGGAGGTTGAATTATGAAGTAACAAAACTTTCTCATGTTGCAGGAGACTGTAAGAAAGTTTTTTTGAAAATATGGATTACTAAGGACTTTAGATTAGAAGAATGGCAGATCATGAATGTTTCCTTGGAGATAAATACTAACCAGCTGAGTCTCGTTTAGGTCTTCCTGTGGCTGATGGTTTACTGGAGTGAGAATATTCTTCTTTATGCTTTGCGTTTGTTCTACAAAAATATATAAAACAAATAAATGAAATGAAATGGGGTTTAGCATCCTACTGTCTGCTCCAACTGATAAAACAACAACTAAACATGAATCATAGATCAAGCTAGAATAGATACCTCTAATCTTAATGTGGTATAGACATTTGGCGCTATATCAATCCAACATTATCTGAGCAAAAACGATAATTAAGCAAAAATCCTGTCAGTACTTTACAAAAATGCAAATGATATGTTATAAATGGAGGTCTTTAGCGGTGGGAGGAAACCAGTGGTCCTGGAGAAAATCCATGGGGTTGGAAAGGCGACCCTACTCCTTGTCATGTACAACCAGGGATTCAAAACCACACCAGTTGACTCAATGACAGCCTTTATGATACAGCACACTTGTGCTAACCATTCGGCCATCCAACCCCAATAGACATTTGGAAGTAATAAGTGAGTTTTGTTACTTAACTAATAACGTTTGCAGTTGGACAAAAGTGCTGTTTATGTTTAATTAGCCAGCAAATATAATAATACTATAATTCTTTTTAATTTTGAGAAATTTCACACACTAAAAAACAAAATGAGTTTGTAAAGTGAAACAAAAGGTCTCAAAGTTAAGCTAAAAATGTATTTTAAAATACCACTGATCTTTGTTTGCATGTTTCAGGCAATATCTAATTACACTAGCCAACACTGAGGCTGATGTCCCTCACTGAAATCCCCCCAAAATAGATGACATATACTAATTAATTCCACATTTATCTTTTTGAAAAGTATTGAGCTATCGAACTGATTATGCATACTTAGTCTAAGCAGCAAATGTTAATGGTCGAACTTAGTCAAGGTTTTGAAGTACTTGGTAGTCTATACACTAAGTTTCATCCATTGATATATTATTTGACAAAAGTGACGTTGGTACTTATGGGTATATTTTTCCGTGGATATTTATTTACGGGTGTGGCCTTACTATCTACATGTAGTAATTATTAGTCAAGAAATCTTGTTTTAACTTACCTATAACAATCTTGACCATATGGACATTCAGGTAGCTCATCATCCTCTTCATATGTATCATCACCAGGATGACAAAATTCTTTAAAATGACCTGGATTTTTCCTAAATAATAAAAAAAGAATTAAAAATTAGGAGGAAATTTGGGGACAAACTTTATTTCATAAACATAGTGTTTCCAAGCAGCATTCCAAAGTAGGCCGCTTAAGTGCAATAACCATTAAAGAACTTAGTGGCAAGTTTTAATTTTGAAAGAGTTTCTCTTTATGCTTAGTGAAGCAATTGCAACGCATTGTAGAGTTTTTGCATGTTTTCGATGAGTGGGACACTCGACATAACAACTGTGTGCAGCTCATCAAAAACTTGATTAGTGTTCACTTGAAATGTGGGCAGCTAGCAGATTGGTGGACAAATGAACAGTGATTCTGAGTGAACATGTCTTGTCACCATTAACATAGAGAGAGAGAGAGAAATGGGGTTTAACGACCACTCGACACAAACCAGGTCATTCCGGGACAAACATATGGTTTCATTTTTGTTTCAATAACTTGCTTGCGCGTAGGGGTCTTTAGCAGTGGGAGGAAACCGGAGTGCCTGGAGGAAACCCACGAGGTTGAGAAGGCGCCCCTATCTCCATGCCACATACGCTCACACCAGGGCTCGAAACCACAGCCGCAAACCAGAGGTGACCGGCCAACTAGAATTCGAAGCGCGGCACCCTAGACCACTAGGCCATCCCACCCCCCCACCCCATAAACATAGAGATGAAGGGGATCATTTATAGGTATGGATATCTTTATCTATTGATTTAATAGTAAGTGTAGGGGGACACTGCACCACACATAATTTACATAAAAACAAATACATCCTACTAAGAAACCACAATTAAACAAACAAACAATTTAAATAAAGTGAATTGATCCGAGAGCTAGCCGTAATACCCGGCTATGTTATGTGCTGACCAAAGGGTCCATCTCTGGTAGTACTCCTAATAAATAAGTCTGACAATATAATTCACAATCCATAATAAGAGAACACTATTTATTTTTTAGATATCTGTTTAAGTTGCTGGTAATGGCAGAATAATTTTATTAAATATGAAAAATTACCTGTAACATTTTTTGCCAAATTCACATCGTTTACGTTTTTTGGTTTTTGTTTTAACTGTAGAAGTTTCTTCTTCTTCACTCTCACTTTTAGCTGCTTTTTTGGGGCGTGCACGAGATTTTGTTTTAGGGGGAGGCGAGTAACTCTCTTCTTCTTCATCACTATCATCTCTTGATGCCTTGCTGGCACGACCTCGTGTTTTACTAGGTCTAGGAACATATTCATCTAAATACTCATCAGAATCAACATCAGATCTTGACTTTCGTGGACGACCTCGCGACCTTGGTGTTCTTACGCTTGCTGCCTTTCCTTTACCCTGAAACATATAACGCTTGAGAATTTTTATCAGACATTAACTTCAACGCATAGAAACAGACTCTTAATTTCATAGACCTAGCTTCTTACATACACCATGTATGAGGTAGAATATGCTTCCACTATGGCAATATGTTTTATCTTTTTACAGGATTTTTCGGTAGATTTTATAAACAGTCACATACCTTTCCCTTTGGTGTTTTGGTTGTTTTCTTACTGCCCCAATCACTTCCTGAATCTTCTTCTTCCGCGATGAAATCACTGTCTTCATCATCTTTCTTTTTAGCAAATCCTAATTCTTCTGAGTCATCTGATAATTCATCCTCTAAAATATAATCATCGACTGAAAACAAAGTTAAACCCCAACACTACTCTACTACTACTACCAATAGATACATGCATAAAATATATTAATTACTAATAGTTACATGCAATATATATATATATATTCTAATTTAACTATGGAAAGCGGCATGAAATATTCTATCCATAGAAAAAGTAGAAACACAACTACAACTGACATATAAGTGCAGTGACATATAAGTGCATGTGCAAGATAATTCAACTTGTGCAAAAACGCACGAATGGAATGTTTTTAAAAAGATAGATAGCCAGGCAATAAAACATACGCCCATAGCAGCTAAACACTGTGTATAAATTTAAAGTCAATCGGATAGTAACTTTAGCCGGACTGACCAACGGAGGGGACAACAGCAATATACGACCACATTTCAATGTGGCGTATAAAAACGATGGGTTCGTTTCCCCAATTGCCAAAACCACCAAATGCCGAATGTGATTGCGTGAGGTCTTTGTTAAAAATCAGGAATACACTCCCTGATTTACTAGAAAAAATTGCTGGTTTTAGCAATACTAACATATACTAGCTACTAGGCTATTAGATGGCCAACCCTGTTTTTTAATTGCAAACAAAAAATATAATCTCTTTTCACCAGTGATTCAACATGCAACATTCAATCCTTATGTAAAAATCTGTTCCAGATTTGATTTCTACTTCTTCAGTCAAGTCTTAGAAAACAAGAGACAAAAAACTATCAGTATTGAGCTGGTATATTATGGGAGAGATAACTGGCACTTTTTTGAGACTAAAGGTCAGTTAAGACTCGTACATATGTAAAATATATTAACTACCAACAGACAAGTGCATAACAAAAAGCTTATCTCTTTAATTACCCAATTACCATAGTAGACATGTGACATGCAGGTTACAGGCAGAAAAACAACATGCAATGTTGTTAAGGTGTTATGTAAAAGAATACATTACAAGCATTTATGTATGCAGGATTAGAAAAACTTGTGCAAACATATGAGTTTATATACTAGAGATGCATTATGTAAGATTTAGAAAAAGAGCTGTCAGTATTTGTTTAAGTTGTTCAAAAATAGATAATAAAAAATAAATATGTTAAAAATTTCAATCAAAATACTTCCTTATGAATGTTTGAAGAATTGCATAGTCTTGATTTTCATTGCTACGCTTGTTAAGATAAAATAAAGTTTTGGTTATCCATTTTCTAAATTAAATTATTAATGGCAATCAGTCTTCAATCCCTTCAAAATCACAGCCATCACTGAATATGTAATCTTTATAAGATTTAAAGGGCCAATCCTGATAAAAGTTTGGAGATCAAAATTGCTTAATTTTGTTTTAAAAGCTCTTTTATTTTTGAAAATTGAGAAAGTACCTTTAAGACCTGCAATAGTTCTTACATAATGTATCTTTAAGAAATGGAAATATGTAACTGTCTACTGCCTAGATAGTGCATAATAATTATATGGTCACATGACAAGCTTTGCAAATGACATAATTTGGTCTTAACTCAATAGAAATTGCCATATCTGAAACAAACTTAGTTTTACTGAAAACAGTATGGCAATTGCCAATAAAATTTTGTGTGGCTGTCAATTTTAGGGAGACCCACACATTCAAAATTTGCTCTATTAAAAATTAAACTCACTGCAGCGAATGTTCAAGCTATAATGTCATGTTGCCACGTCTACCAACTATTAAAGCCGTAAAAATCTATTGTTAACGATTCTGAATAACAGTAATATTTAGCTTTTTGGTTGTTACAGCAGCTTTTGAAAATTATGTTCATTTTATTTGCTTTATAATTAACTATAACGTCAGGAATGGCACTTTTTGGTCAAGAGAATCAAAATAAATATGTGGGAATAAAGATATGAATGTGAAGCAAAATATCGGACAGAAATTACTGGGTTTTTCTCAATCATTTCATTTCAGTCAGACTGAATATCAAAGTATTACTTACCATAACTACCACGGGCATATTTGGCAGCTCGTACTGGGCGCTTCACAGGAGTGAATGACTCTGGAGTTGGAGGTCGAGCAGTTCGACGTGGAATTGGTTTTGGTTTCCGCCTACTTGGCATGTCGTCATCTTCTTCATCATCATCGTCATCATATCTATCTTTTCGTCTAGGTGTGCGTGTTCCTGGTGTTAGTGTCCGGACAGCTTTACCTTTTGATGTCTTCTGGATTGGCTCATCATCTTCTTCTTCACTAAAAGAATCTTCAATAGGTTTTTTTCTTGGTGCTGGACGTCCTCCTGTAAATATATGAAATAGGGAAATGTAAGATAATTCCTTGATATATATGGCACAAATTTGGAGAAAAACTTCAGGCACAGGGTTGGAAAAAAACAGTTTTTAAAAAAAACAAAACAAAAACTGTTCATAATTTGACAAATAAATGACAAAGGTGATTAAAACCAATGAAAACATAGTTATATGATATAGTAATTACATGTTTGTCATCCTATAAATGAAGAGAAGCTTCCCAGCTTTCTCGACACCTAGTCGATTTCTCAATTTAGAGTGAACAAGACCAAATGTTGAAAATTACTTTGTTTTAATTTTAAGGTGACACAATACTAAATTCTCCATACAACATATCCTAATTATATACAACTCACAACCCACACACTGCACCTTTAAACTAAAAAATAACTGTTTCCATCCCATTGATCTTTACTACTGTGGTTTACGTAATATTTATTAATATAGTACAATTTAAATACATAGAAATACACAAATGAACACTAGAATTTCGAAAAGAAAATTATTCACCAAATTATTTCATAATTTGACGATTACTTGACGATTTTCTAAGTTTCAGGTAATTTTTTTTTATAAAAAAAACACAAATCAGCGTTTTTTTTTGTTTTTTTTCAATTGTTTTAAACGTTTAAAACAAGTTGTTTAAAACAAATTGTTTTAAAACAACCCAACCCTGTCCAGGCAACAGCCTGGTTTTTCACATAAATTTTAAAATTACTTTTCCAATTCTGTCATTTCCATGATTTTCCAAGAAAATGCAGGTGATAGCTTTAAGGGGTTTAATTCATTTTATAAATTTTGATATAAAACAATAACAAATGTTGTCTATGTTTTGTAAACCAAAATGAGCCTGTAATTTGGTTACAAACTTTGACCATCTTACCCCAAGAATAATTTTTCCGCACAGTTATCGCCATTCATTTCCTCCATCTCACCGGAAAGTGTAAAACTCGCTTAAAGCATTGGAGAGGTATACATAGAAAACATAGAAAAACATATATAACCTACTCTTTTTCTTAACTGGCATAATTTCCTCATCATCCTCTTCAGTAATAGACTCTTCTTGTTTAATGGAGGCAATAACTGCTGCTGTTCTTGGCTCTAAAATATATAACAAAATCTGGAATATGTGTATATAACAATATGAGTTTGGATCGCTTGATGATTTTGCCATGGTATTCAGTGTATTAAGAACAGAAGGATCACAACATACTCGAGTTAATGAAGCTAACAACTGACAATCAGCTGCAATAAAGGAGGAGGATTCTGTTATCTTTGTGCCTACATCATGTGTCACCTGAAATTAAGTCGAGATGAATAGCTTTTAAGGGTGTACAAAAAACTTTAAAATCAGGTAAAATCGTGATGCCAAATGATTAAGAGGGTCATTTCTGTTTCTTTGGCAAGTTTTGTCAAACATTGGTAGTAAACAAAAGTTTTGTGCAATGTGACACAGTAAGACACAACACCTTTAATATTATACGCAAGTGGTCAAGGGTCAAAATAAATAATATCTGTTACTGTTGCAAAAAACATCAAACCTAATCAGGGTATTGATTTAATGAATCAATACATCAAGTTTCATCACTAACCTCTTTTATTATTAGCTGTAACTTTTGGTGCAGGTTTCTTTTTTCCAGGGGTTGTTGGGGTTGAGTTAGCCGTTTTAATTAACCAATCCGGTAGTTTACGTTTTCTATCAACAGGTAATGCCATCTCTTCTTTGTGACCAGGTGGGATAACTGTGGATGGTCCTGCTGGTGACTAGAAATACAAGAACAAACATAGCATTGCCATGGGTGATTTACAAGATTTCAGGGATAATAACTATGAAAAAATTCAATCGGCAAGTCTCAATTTCCATTGAGTTTCTTAATTTTAAAAATGATATCGGACTGAATTTTGATATAATTTATGTAACAATCCCAATATTCAGACCTGCTGGGCATATACAAAAATTATGGATGGACGAAGAGACAAACACACTAAAGGGTGTGTAAAATTAAATTGATCATAAGGTCAATTGGATGTTTGGACGTGTTAAATCATAAATTCAGTATTAACATAACATTCCATAGTAAAACTCACGGTTTCTCTAGATGAAGTGGTTGCTTTGGGTTCTTGTGGTTCTTCTTTCTTTATGTCTCTTTTTGTATCATCTTTTTTATTATTGGCTTCAATTTTTGCCTTTTCATCTGCTTTAGTTTTTTCCTCGATCATCGGCGTCTCTTCAATTGTAAGTTTTTCATCTCCACTACTTTTATCCCATTCTTCGTCAACATCTTTATTTACTGTCAGAACAAAATAAATTGAGGATCTACTGTAGACGTTACTTACAAACAAACCAGAATTTAATTAAATTGGCCTAACGGTACCCTTAAACTTCACCAGTACCAAGTTACTATTGATAAGAATAGCATAATTTCCAAGTTGGCTTCTAGTATCCCAGCCCAAACAAACTACATCCTGTTGTTATTTGTTTATCTTTACATTATCTAGAATAAACGTCATTTTAAAACAAAGAATGAATTGGCTGCATGTTTAAAAACATACATTATGCAAGAGCTAAATCTGCCAATTACAGGGTTTTCTTTAGGCCTAAATTATTAGACATTAATTATCTTATCCATGAACTCTCCAGGCCATCGTTAGTGCAATATTTAGCAGATTGGAATACATTTTGTCAAGGATAAAATGGATAATCTAGACTTTCTTTAAGGATGCTCCAGTCTAAACATCAAAAGCTAATATCTTGGTTTAGAGTGGAGCAATTTGACAGATATTTCCAGCAAATTCTATTCATGCTGTCTATTTTTTCACTATCATAGTGAGAACTGTCAACTCTTTATCTTATTCCCCTTTAATCTAGTGGAAAAAGAGAATCTTGTTCACAAAAGTTGTTCATGACAAATTCTAAAATATTTTACTGGAGATATTTACTGTTTTCAATTAAATTTATTGGTGATATTAAATTAAATTTTTCAAACAGGATGCTGTTCAATTGGTGAAAGCTAGTGCACGTCTTACCCGTTTTTTTGACTGGTGTAGAGGTTGTTCCATTAGTTTGACTAGTTACTTCATCCTTCTTAACATCACTATAAGTAAATTAATAATTTCTTTAATTAATTAACATCAACAAACAACTAACACATGCTGCACTCACTAAAAGTTGTCCTGAAAGTCTCAGCAACTCGTTTCCGTTTTTCAGAAAATGTTAAAGTTTCTACAGCTTAATCCACACTAAACTGCACTCAAACTGATTATTTAACATTTAATTAAGACAACAAAATATATTTGTCAATGGTTTGATAATCTCCTGGTTTGAATTCAATCAGATTAAAAATACACCTATTGAAAGATTCATCAAAATTAATAGATGACCACAGCGTGTACTTACTTTATCCTATATATTGTCTACAGTGGATTCCGAATGTTAATAAATGTTCAATTCTTCATATTGTCGTAAATTCTTTTATAGTTTCAACTTGATTAATGTTTTGCTATATATAGTATATATCATATTTTGTAATAAATTTACTCACCCATTAACAGATTTTATTTTGTATAAAACTTGAAAGAAAAGTTGATCTGGTAAAAGACTGAACACATCACCTTCTTCTAAACAATAAACTTCGTCTTTATGTAAAATTTTCTGTACTCCATCTCCTCCAGCTTTTTTATAAAAACATGGATTCACATGAATCTGTAAAGTACAAAATATAAAATTCAACGAATTAGAACATTCACCTTGCTAACACAATTACCTCAATAATTGATCATAATAATGGTATTAGATGCATGGTCAATAACACTGTCTTCAAATAATGCTCTACTATTTACAACTTCTTACCGATGTTAAATATAATTTTCCTTCTTTTACTTCTAAATTAGCATGATTTCTAGATACTCTTCTATCTTTTATCTGAAAGAACAGAAGAACAACATCAATAGTTTTTATGTATGTGCTTGAATCTGGTAATAAACAATAAAATATAATAATGTTTGAAAAAAATACGTTTGACATAGGACACTTTGTGTAGCTCTTGAAATATCAATTACATAAATAATTAAAGCTCAATGTATTTACCTCTAAAAATGGCCCTCTTCCAACTACAGTAATACCAGTGTCAGGAACATCAGTTACATTCCCACCATCCATACATTTTAACTGAACTACTGACATAATGGCAATCTTGTTAGTTCAGATTCATTTAGTGATGATTTCAAGTTTTACAGGGAGACAACTCAATCAATGACACACTGTGTTTGACTGCAGACTGCAATAATGTATAAGAATTTTAATGCTACTCTAAAAAAAAAAAGAACCTATAATGACTAGATGATTGAAATTAAATATTATGTAAATTGAGAAAACTGCAGGCATGTCGTGGTACATGTACCTGTGTTTTCATAAGTTTTAGACTATAATTTAAAAAAAATATACACCAGATGGTGATTTAAGCTTGAGTAGATATCTAAACCCTTCATATAATACAGTCATGTAATTTACTTAGATTTTGGTACACATCTATACACAAAGAATGTCTTTTTCCCTATGCCACAGTCTTTCGAATTGACTGTATACATGTGCAGCCTAAGACCCAAGACCCATACAGTGTGCTATGTGGGGAAATTTTGCCTGGAAGGTGGCTCTACAGCCTAATCTTACATCAAATTGCAACTGCCAAGTGGTTTTATTTTTTATGTGTAGGGCTATGCTGCTAATGTGTAAATAAAACCTTTGTTTTACATATCATCGAAAAGACTAAAAAATATGTTGTTCCGTGTCAGGCCCTCTGTCCTAATGCATCACTGACAAGGGGGAACCATGCTGGGAAATCCTGATAAACTTTTTCAGCCCTCAACATGATCAAACATGGGACCGACAGGCTAGCGAGTGAACATTTAACTGGATCAGTCACCAAAGCTCCCCTACTGCAAGGGGGGTTGGGATGGCCTAGAGGTCTAGAGTGCCGCGCTTCGACCTCTAGCTGACCAGTCACCTCTGGCTTGCGGCTGTGGTTTCGATCCCTGGTGTGGGCGTATGTGGCATGGAGATAGGCATAGGGGCGCCTTCTCAACCTCGTGGGTTTCCTCCATGCACTCTGGTTTCCTCCCACTGCTAAACTTCTAAAGACCCATATGTTAGTCCCGGAATGACCTAGTTTGTGTCGAGTGGACGTTAAACCCCATTTCTCTCTCTAGTGACTCTAGTCTCTCCCCTACTGCAAAGAGATACTGATAGCAAGTGGTAAACTAACCCTAACCACCATCAAAGGTCTTTGATTAATAAAAACAAAACAAGAATATTCCAATGATTAGGGCTTACTAGATTATTCTCTACAATTTTTCCCATCCATTCTTAGTAAAGTAACTTTAATAGAAAAGAGAATTTAATAAAAATAAAAAAGGTAAACAAAATATTATGACCTATTTTTTAACATCTGCTTTCCACATTAAATCTTCAGTAAACAAATAATTCCTGGGGTTAGAAAGTTACAGATGGTGGAGATTTTGCAAAAAATATGTTGCATTAGGATTGCAGTTTTATATTTTCTGCATAATCATGAGAGAATATCACTTTCAATAAATTTGTTGTTAAAATTACAACTCCACCATTTTAGCTCCTCCCTACAACGAGATGCACGGAAGGGACATAACTCCGCGCATTGCGTAGAAAATAATATTTGATCAAATTCTCTTTAAAAATAAATATATCTAACTAATTAAATGACAGCACGTCTGTTTAAGATAGCTGTGAATTCTTTGAGAGTTTTGTATACATTATGTTTCTATTTTTAGTTACTGATTCATCAATGTAAAACTCCTTTTAGATTCACCCTTTTCGAAGTCCAAAACCAATCCGCAATCAGCTGTGCCCATGCGTATTATTAGCTTGTCAAAACATGGCTGCGTTCTGAGAACAGACGATTTTATTTTAAAATTGCATTGAATAGAAACAAAACAAAAATGTCTAAATCTATAACAGTAAGGGTTCAGTCAGCAGAACATGGGACACGAAGATTTGAAACAAAGACTTCTGAAACCGTTGCTGATTTTCTGAATAAAATCCAGAAAGATTTTGAGTTGGGCGATTTGGGATGGAATCTCTACCAACAACGAAATAAGACAGGCGTCATCAGAACTTCGAGATCTAAAAGAATGGATAGTTACAAAGTAAAACATGGTGATATGCTTTATTTGATGATTGATGACAGAAATAATAAAAGTCGAGACGACCTCTCACAGAAAATGGAGACCGAAAATGGAAGTGTGATGTCAGAATTGAAAATAGGAAATGCTTCGTCATCTAACGATGTTTCAGTTTTGGATGATGTGGATATAATATTGGAAAAAACGGATGGGAAAATTTACCGAAAAAGAAATGAACAGCTATGTCGTCATGGTCCCCAGGGAAAGTGCCTTCACTGTGTGCCGTTAGAGCCCTATGACGAAGAATTTCTTAAGAGTTGTGATCCACCAATCAAATTTCTGTCCTTTCATTCATACATTCGTAAACTAACAGGCGGGATTGATAAAGGAAAGTTTGTCAACCTAGAGAACATCAGTTGTAAGATAAAATCTGGATGTAAGGAACATCCTCCATGGCCAGGTGGAATATGCACAAAATGTCAACCAAATGCTGTCACTTTAAAACGTCAGACATATCGCCATGTTGATAACATAATGTTTGAAAACGCCTCCATAGCTGATCGATTTTTAAATTTTTGGAGAAGTACAGGAAACCAGCGCTGTGGCATACTTTATGGAAGATATGAACCGTTCAAAGATACCCCACTTGGGATTAAGGCGACTATAACTGCAATCTATGAACCCCCACAAAAATCGTCTAGAAACAAAATTGAGTTATTGGAAGATAACAATGATACGGTCAATGCTGTAGCTGAGAAATTAGGATTAAAAGCAATTGGTTGGATTTTTACAGATTTAGTAGCTGAGTGCTTGCAACAAGGCACAGTGAAAAATTTTCGTGGAAAAGTAGACTCTCATTTCTTAAGTGCGGAAGAATGCATAATGGCTGGTCATTTTCAAAATCGCTACCCTAATCCTTGTCCTACCAATCTGTCATCTGATGGACATTTTGGTTCAAAATTTGTGACTGTAATTGTTACCGGTGATAGTAATAATCAGATCCATTTTGAAGGTTATCAAGTATCTAATCAGTGCATGGCTTTAGTACGAGATGATTGCTTGATCCCTACAAAAGATGTCCCAGAACTTGGATATGTTAAAGAATCCAGCAATGAGCAGTACGTCCCAGATGTTTTCTACAAGGATAAAGATAATTATGGTAATGAAGTGACACAACTGGCCCGACCTCTCCCTGTAGAATATCTCCTAGTCGAAATTCCTGCAGCTTTCCCTGTTGAACCTCAATTTACATTTCGCGTTACTGAAGACATCAAACCATTTGTGATTGAGAACCGAGAAGAGGTTGGAGATGTTCAGGATTTCAATGCGTTAGTTAAGCATTTACGACAGTTTGCGCCAGATAAATTCTTAGATGCAATGTCTGATTTCCACCTGCTGATTTACCTCGCCAAGACAGAAATGTTGCCACTGCGCGAAAAATTGGGGATGCTGCTAGAAGCTGTGAAAAACAAGGATGAAGATATTGCTCATCATTTTATGAAAACAGAAGAATGGGCAACAGTGGAACAAATGATGTCAGCACATAGTCCTTCAGTCCCATCCTTACAACAACAATCTTACAATGGATCTGGTGCTATGGCAGCTCAACAACAAGGTGGCACCTCAGAACCATGGACATGTGCACATTGTACATTCATCAACCAAGCAGGATTTTCTACATGTGACATGTGCTCATTGCCTAGACAATAACCATAAAATGAATAAATGAAAATAAATCTCTTATTGTAAATTTTTCCAGATGTACAAAAGTTTAAAGGAATTGGTTTTTCAAGACTTTTGAATAAGAGGACAATTTTGTAGACTCAAACAATCCACTGTCAGTAAACCCCAATTACTTTTGAATTGACAGTAGTTGGTCAGTTATAAATTTGAAGTAGATTAATGTGTTATGTCACATATTTTCATCCCAATGATGCCATATTCCTCAATAGTATTTATCTCTTTTTCCATTTATGTAGCATTTTGTTAGTAATATTTACCAGTCATAATTGGCTGTGAAATTGACCAACTGGAAAAACCTGTCAAATAATAGACATTTCTATGAATTTGATCTAAAACCTAAATCTGAAAACACTTAAGAATTGATTAATGAATTAAGATAATCCTAAAACTGATAGCCTCTCAAATTTTGAAGATAGAAACCTGAATAACACTTGTTTGTCCAGATTTTGCAACCTTAATGCTTATGCAAAACACAATACAATCCGACTGGTTATTACTAATGCCAATTTGGAAGTTGCCAAAAAATAGATGATAGAAATATTTTGAAAATATGGATTCGGCCTTGTAGTCTACTGCAGTTCTGATCACATTTAGAAGTTATTGTAATGAAAATATAACAAAAAATAATCATATACTAAAGATGGCTCTGTAACAGATATCATTTATTCTATGTGAAATATAGAAATATGAAGAATTTGATTAAACAATTGAACGAATAGTATTTATTAAATTTATGATTAAAATTAGTGCTTCTGTTGACTACTATGCTAAGTTTTTATCACTGAAACAAATGGTTTGTATGTATTTATTTTTCAATGAATGTATAAAATGATATTATGTGTACTTGTACAGCTAATTCATTTTTAAGCAATACACAGTGTGAGAAAATGCTTTATTAAAATATTGCTTATTATTATTCAGTTTTACCACTGAAACCAATTTTTTGCAACTTTTCTGCCATATGATTTTAAAGTTATTTTAACAATTTGTCAGAGATACCAATAGTCTGAAAAACAAAGAATTCAACCGTCAATAGCATTTGTCTGATGTTTATGCGGACAAGTAACCTTTTTAAGATATCGGGTCAATTTTTTTTCGTTGGGTGACCTGATAATCGACCAAGTTAAGCAGTTTTATTATTCAAAATACAATCGAGATTGGCCCTTTAAATGTCCATTTAACACAAAAAGGTTATCCATACTAACTTCCTTATTTCAATCATTCGCTTGTGTGTATGAGGTTAGTCGAGCAACCCTACTCCTTGTAATGAGCAAAACTGTGATCGAAACTAAGCTACTTGACGCCAAAGCCCTGTTTACATTTGGCTGTGCTCTGCACGGTACCAAGATGTAATAAATTTCAAGAAATTGACCCTTTTACATTACCGATCTGGGGGGTTGGGATGGCCTAGTGGTCTAAATGTGGCGGTTGATTTAGATAGAATAGATAAAAAGGGTCACGGTTCATTTGATGCATGCGCAGCAGTAATCCGTACTGAAACTGGGTAGGGTTTACACTACGAAAATTTAAAAGTGCCGAGACCACTTCACTGGGATTGGCTCATACCAGGCACGGCACGCTTTCGTCTGACCCGTTGACACCACAAAAAAAAAAGAACTGTGAAGTGTCTGGCACGCTCAAAATTTGTAATGTAAACAGGGTTAATGTAAAAAATGAAATGGGGTTTAACGTCCTACTGCTCTGCTTTGGCTGGGCTAATGAAGGCCAATACGACGCCCTGCAGTATGCTATGAGAGAACTGACTCTGGGAAACCTGATGAACTTTCTGGGTCAATCTGGCATCCTGCTATATATCAGAACTACTACATTGAATCAATCCTTGGGGTTTTATAACTAGAACATGTTCCACAGTTGAAATTAAAACATTGGGGGGTTTTTTCACCGCAAAACTGATATGTGCATCTATTAGTGTGGCATTTGAAAGGGCACATCTTGAAAGTTTAGGAAAACGTTAAGACAAGTATGAATTTGCACAAATCTTTATTTTTTCTTCTTTGTACATGTAGTAGCCATGTCTCTTTCATTTTTTCTTTTGCCCACAACTTCTGTCTTTGTTTTGTCTTCCATCACAATGTCATGGTACCATGACTGAATTGTATCTGTTGACTTCTTAACTGTATCTTCAAGAACAATATCTTTTCCTTCAAGACTATGTACAGCCCCTTTAATCCACAGAAAATCTTTCTTTTCAAGATTTGATACAGTTTTAATCAAAAGGTTTTGTTCGCACATTTCATCCTCTGACCCACTGATGAATAAAACAGGCAACTTTAATTCCTTCAAAGGTACATCTCTTAGTTTATCTTTTTGCTTTGGTTGGTAAAGAGGATAAGAAATGCACACTACTCCTTTTACAAATGTGTGTAATTCAGTATCTATAATTTGATTAGCAACATCTACAGCAGATCTTGATCCCATAGAGCGACCTGTGAAGAAAACAAAAACTTCCTAGATAAAAACTACCCAAATCAGATGAAAACGATTGAAATTGAGTTTAAAGTCCTGCTCTACTACACTAACTGGACTTAGGAAGATGGACAAATGTCATGCATTGAGCTATGACCAGTCATTTTTTTCCGGGAGCATCCTTTCTGCCTACCCATCTTAGATACCCCAGTGTTGGCCTAGAAAGTTCTTCTGGATTTTCCAACTAGTTTTCCAATTATCGGCAGTGAAGGATGGTGGGGTAGGGGTACGCTAGCATCTAGTTGTTTAGGTGGGACAAATAACCAAGACACTGTGTCCATGTTGGCGTGCACATAAAAGGAACCTTCATAGTTGGAATTGGCCATCGCACCACTGTGTGGGCAAAATACACTCATTAGCAGACTGAATGGGGTACGCCTGTCTTCATTAACCAAGTTGGTGGAGAAAAGTAGGATGTCTAAATTCCATTTCATGTTCATGTTGTTTGTTCTTGAAGCATATGACATCTTCTGCCTTGTAAGAGTATGCAGAGATGAAAAATTATTAAAATAATATGGAAAGCTTATTCGAACCATACCTTTATTTGGCGAAGCAACACAATAATGTTACAGATTTTAGGGAACAAAAAGTTACTTTCAGTGAAGTGTAAGATTCTGATTGGACAGCGGTTCTTCAAAAGTTAATCACCCACTCCACTTTGAGATTCATTTTTAAAGATTTTCAATTTTTGGGGGGCTGATGCCTCCACCATTATCCACTTTTGGTTATCATAATTATTTTGATTTTTTTAAAGAACATTATGGCTCACCTCCAAGAATACAGTGCTGTAATCCATAGATGGATTCATGTAGATATTTCTGGAGAAAAAAAAAATATCATAATGAACATCTGTTAATTTATATTAATAATATAATAGTTGAGCCGCAACATGCCAGAATAACGATTAATATGTAGTAGTGGCACCAGGATTTCCCAGATTGAACTTTCAGAAAACATATTTGAGCTACATCTTGAAAATTTGTATACTATAGAGTTTTTTGGCAGCTGATGATATTCTTGAGTCACAGATTTTAGTTTCTTCCAACTAGAAAAGTCCCAATTAAGACAAAGATATTTCTCTATATATAACAGCAATAATTCATACCAACACTCCTAAATAAACTTTGTTTCTGTATGTTAAATTCAGTCCTTTACATGTAAATCTTAATACCAGGAAACCATGCTTCGCCAGATGACCACTCAATAATATCAATTGTTTAGTGTTCATATCTCCACCAGCACCATGTGTTAAAATAAAACCGCAATTAGGTTTTACAGTGTTGAATACAGTAACTATTGCTGGGTATGACCTTTTATTAATTTCTATCTCCACTTCCCTGTAGAAGATTAAGAAATAAAGTAATTATTACTAGGCCCCTAATTAGTGTCATTATATAGGCCTACACCCTAATAAGGTCCATGATAATATCTACCAGGAACTATGACAGGGTGACAGGGCCTAAGTCAAGCTGAAAATGTAAGTCAGGGCCCTAATTAATGAATCATAGTGAGCATCTGGTCATTGGTTCATCACAGGATAGATTGATAGATTTATTTGGCAGACACATACACAACACAATCATAGCCTATTGGGGGGCTCGACTCTACTGAGCTTGCCGAACCAGTGAACGGTCTAGCCCCCCTTTATAATCTTTTGTAATATTGAAGGCACAAGTTCGAATCAGGTTTTATAAAAGATATTGTAAGATGAAAATCCTACTCATTCTTGATATCCATGTCTGCTGCCGAAAGATTTTCCCGCGCTTTTCTGTTTCTTCAATTAGAGAAAAATCGACGAAGGGAGGTGATTAGGCTACAGAGAAAAGGACGGTATGAAACTGATTGACGTGACATTTACTTAGGAGGAATGTTTCATTCGAATCGAAACCCCAAGTAACATGTTGTATTATTCTCTTCATGACGATATATTTTTCTCATAAGCTCTATCATTATTTTAAAATTAGGTATATCTATCTATATTATATAGTTATAACTTTACGCGAGTGTAGCCATAATTCTTTGTTATTCAAATTTAGTTAAAACATAAAAACATATTTTAAAGCTATTGTGCGATATCCTACGTCATCATCATCATCTGATCAAATCATTTGTTATCGAGATTCGAAGCTCTTTGTTATCAGCGGCAAAGGGTATTATTTTTATTATGTGTCAGCGGTTGAGATAAATAGCGGTCAGTCTTGGTTCAACTTTGAACTCTATGACCTTAGACCCTTTCCATTATATTGGTCACTACGCTAAGAAAATAGGACCACTGCTTATCCAGTTTTTTGCAGGACTATTGGTGGGAGAATAAAAAGAATTAAGAAAATTTAGATAATTATATTAAAATTAACAACGGTTTTCTAACATCTACCAAATTTCGCTCGTAAGCAAGAAATCCGATTGATGGCGTAGTGATTCGTTAGAGAATATTGTAAATAAAGACTTGGTCACGTGCAGAACGTATCAGATCATATAATCAGGGAAAAGGAACGAAACGTCAAACTTGATCATGGCTCTTAAAATTATTGTCTGCTTGAGTCTTCTGGTTGTGACTGCCTATAGTTTTAATGACAACAATTTTGTCGAATTCTTTGAACAGAAACCAAATGATGAGGGTAAACATTGGGCTCTTCTGGTTGCAGGGTCATCTGGTTTTTACAACTACAGACATCAGGTATAGTATTAGTAATGTATTTCCTCGAATTTCAACAAAAAAGTTCCTTTATTTAATATTCGATGGAATACATTAGATCTATTGTTACTTACAACTCATTATATTTTTGTTATTCTAATCTATCAAAATGGTGAAAATACATTGTAAATATCATTAAATCTGAACATACATGTACATGTCATGTAGCATCAGTATTCCCCCTATTTTTATGGCCACTTTAGTGACTATGGCCAATATGGGAGCAGGTTGTGTCATCCGAAAACAGTTTCACAACTTTCACCCAAATTTACATGGGCTGTAAAATAGGGCTGTTTCATACCATGAATTTATTGAATAATAATCATGTATAAAATTTTAATATTTTCTTATCCAAAACATATACATTTGTAAATCCATATAATAGTAGTGGAGACATCGTTTGGGAATTCTCATTTATAGCCCCCATTTGCCCTCATAAATTCTTGTAAGCTGACAAATATTTATCCAGGCGCGTATACAGGGGAGGGGGGGGAGGGTGTTA
The DNA here is from genome assembly GCA_948474765.1 of Patella depressa. Lineage (NCBI taxonomy): Eukaryota > Metazoa > Mollusca > Gastropoda > Patellidae > Patella > Patella depressa. The sequence continues at coordinate 58,251,063 of OX419719.1, forward strand.
ATTTTCATTTTCGTTTACTTTGTTACTGTTGTAGTTCACATATCTGCGCTTTAATAGCTCCGCCCAAACAATCCAAAGTAGTTACATATTACCCTTTTCTCCAATGTCCCCCCTCGACAAAATCCTGGATCCAGGCCTGTTTATCAATCATTATAACTGTAAACTTTTTCTTAAAACTGTGTATTAAACTGCTTGGCTGCTCTGGATTTTGATAGAGTCAAAATGACCTAGTTTGTGTTGAGTGGACATCAAACCCCATTTCTCTGTCTTTTTCCTTTTTAAGTTAAAGGAAATGTTAGTGGGTTGTAATAATAAATATCGAAGATGGGTGAATTTTTTAGGAATCTTCCATTGATTAATTAGTAGGCCTACATGTATGCATGCATGGTTTAAACATTTTATTAAGAGAGCTACATGTACTCTGAGCGTAGTCTCGGTCACCCAGACCCCCTAGTCTTCAACGCACGGAGGGTCTGGGTCGGTTCTCAATTATTGACGAAAATTACTGGATAATCTACCACATAAAAAACCAAACTCCCGGTTACGCATGGGCAATGGAACCCTTTAGCTAAAGTCTCGGTAAGTGATAGATATTATGAAGCCGGGCCGATTTTGATAGATTCTATAAGGCGAGGGTAAAATATATCCCACAATTCACTTGGCACATCTATTATTAGAAACAAAATAGAGACGATACAACAGCATGAATCGTGATTAAGGAGATTGTGAGAAGCCATACGTTTGTTTCATGACGAGAGAAAATTACCATTTCAATTAAAAACTTTAGAACAAAATTTTAGAGAGTGTCATTGTTGACAAGCGAGATGTTTTGATAGATTCAGCACGTGGTAACTTAAAAGACTGGATAATCCAGACAGTGACCGACTTTCTGTCAAATTTTGAGGACCGATCCAGACTAATATTCGTAGAATATTTGTTTGGATGATAAGAGACTACTCTGAGCGTAGTTTCTTTAGTAACTGTTTCTGATCGGACAATAGTTACTCTGAGCGTAGTTCCTTTAGTAACTGTCTCTGATTGGACGATGACCACTGACAGTTCCTATCCTATGGTATATAGCTTTAATATGAAAATACCACTCATCCCTTACCAACTATTTTTGAGGATGATTTTTCAACTAGAATTTTGAAATTATAAACATAGACAAGTCACAAAATACATTTGAACTGATCAGCCATTATGAGACTCGAACATGCACAGACCGCATGTTTATTTAATCGCTAAAGTCTACTTGAAAATAGTGTTGAATTATTATAAATTATTATAACTTGATCTACAGCATTCTAATATTGCTGTGTCTGTATGGTTTTAACACAAAGTAAGATCTGACTGGTATTATGAATATTGACATTGATTCTGTTTTATACAACAAACCAGTGTGTTTTCTAACACATGCTTTGGAGCATGAGTACATGGGTAAAATGATTTTGTTAAAATGTCAAAAAAATAGGAGTAGAAAAACAGCCAGGTTTACAGTATACAAAATAAAAAATAAAAAAAAAAAATTGATAATTATTTGATTCTATTCAGATGAACAGTATAGTACCAGTACAGATAGGCCTAGGCTAACCTACTTCATTTACTAGCTTAAAACTTGATGGCATTGTGTTCTAACAATTTATTGAAAAATTGGGATTTTGGGAACACAGTGGTAACTGACATATAAAATGTTTTTCTTGTCATGTGATATTGATTCTTAAAGATAAGATCACATGATTTGAAGTATAGTTCAAATGTGGGTTAAATCTGTGATCGTACATATATTATTTCTTCAGGTCATCTGACACATTGAATATAATGTATGGTGCAGTCTATCATGTGATAGTTCTTAAAATAAAATAACAAACTGTTTAGTTGTATTACAAAGTACATGCAAATGGCTTTAAATGAAAACACTCCAAGCATGACCAGGTCTTAGCTAAGAATGTTTAAACTTTTATAGCATAATGAAGTATAAAAATAGAATGAAATTAAAATAAGCTTACCAGTAGACTAACCTAATCATATCTTGTATTATTTATTGCCTAATCAAAATAATGGATATGAAAAAGTGAATGATTGTTTTTATTTACCAGATGAGCACCCACATTTCACTAACTACAATTAAATGTTTTCAATTCTGTTTTATATTCCGAATTTTTTTTATCATACTCATGATAAACTCATAGGTTACCTGGTTTTTATACACCCACTTGGAACCTGTGGTGGCCTCGATCTTTGAATGTTCTATAGACTATATTTAACATCCTATGTACATGCTGTCTCACATTAGTGAGAGGAATGATCCTGTTGAATTTTCCTGTCTTCATTAGCCTAGTCGTAGCAGAACAGTAGGATGTTAAACCCCATTTCATTTCTATTGAATTTTAGCAATTTGAATGTACAGTATGGCCCTTGTTTCACTTTATAGTGAACACTTATATTACAAAAGTTATCATTGTTTAAATCAGTGAAACGAAAAAATCTTATTGCATTGTGTAGAACCACGTGATCGCTCCTATCACAATATTCCTCATCCGATTTGTATGAAATTGATATGAATTATTAAATCAGCCATACAAAGAAGTCTGTAGAATTTCAACAAATTCTGTTAATCAATTCAAGAGTTATATGACCATTGTTTCACTTTGTAGAGCCTAGTGAACCCTTAACAACAAGGTATCACGTCGGCTGCTGGAACTATTAATTTTGTTGCTGTGGGTGTACAGTCTATTGCTTGGCAACCAATCGTTACTAATAAAAAAAATGCCAACAATATTGATGTTCTAAAAGTTTGGTTGTGACGATCCTGATATTCGCCATGATTTAGTTCAATAGAATTTTTGTAACAAATATTTTGTGAAAATCTAATTCGAAGGGTTGTGTTAATATCAAAAAACATAGACAAATATGACAATAAATAGTCGGAATATCTGTACATTTTAAATCTGATCTGAGAAGTTAATCATTTGCTTATGTGTGATGTAATAGTCAGTGAAAATTAATTTGCTGTGCGTATCTAGCACAGATTATTTGACTAGGATACTGTTAAGGAGAAACCCTATTCGTTGTCTTATGATGATAATAATCATTTGATACCTAATTGTAAATAGGAGTGCTATCACCTCCTTCAGCTGATAAAATGACAAATCTCACTCCATCTGTGTATAAGAGAAGTATAATTTTCGGTGTATGTAAATATCTTTATCTGTGGAGTAATTATAGGCTTGACACATGATATTGCTTTCTATAGCTTCATTAGTATTATATTACCATTGATAAGCTGGGAGTGCACTTATCACTGACAACAATTTCTTCTAAGAAAGTTTTGAAAAAAAAACAAAAACATTATGAACTATGGATGACCATGAAATTTTAGAAACCCTGTAGGACTTTTTCGTTACTATTGTTTGGAAAATCTTAGGAAGTCAGTCCTGTAGCACATTCTTAAGATTTATGTCTTGCAGTCTTTAAGATTTTTCCTGGTTAGCCAAAGGAAAATCTTAGGTAAACCTGTGAAGCACACTCAGTAGATTTGATAAATTAGATCATAAGCAGGAGAATAACTCTGTGATGCAATGAACCGTCCAACCATGTTTTTATACGCTCAAATGGAAATGTGGTTGTATGTGCCCCATCCGTCGTCCACAATGTATAACCTGATTATTATGAAATCGATGTATGTAGTTTGCCTTGGTGGTGAGATGAAGAATCCTATTTAATTTCAATAATATCCGTTTGTTTCACTTTATTGCACTTTGTGAACCCTCAAAGGATGAAAATTATAATCTGACTTGTATGGAATTGTTTCGTAAATGCCCAAACATTACCTAAAAAAAATATTAGATATATTAACCCTTGTTGACCACTTGCACGATTTAGCTGCTATGGATGTATGTTGTGTTGGCTGGCAACCTATCTTTTAAACTTCCATGGATAATTTTTTGTCTGTTATTACTGTAGAGTGTTCATGAGACATTACGGCTTGGCAATGGCCAAAGGTGACAACATTATTGATCAGATGTATTTTATTTAATGTGTTGGTTTATTTTCAGGCTGATGTGTGCCACGCCTACCAAATTGTAAAGAAACATGGAATACCTGATGAAAGAATTATAGTTATGATGGTTGATGATATCGCTAACAATAGAGAGTAAGTGAATTATGTTATCATAATGACTTTTTTAAATTAAAGATACATGTACATTGTCCTGAAAGTATTAAAATTTATTGGTTGGTTATTTCCAATAAAAGTAAGACAATAAAAGTTTGGTATATGGAAACCTTATCTTACTTGAGAAATACTAAAGTACCTGAAAAAACCCATGGGGCAAAAATGTCAGGGTTTCACTTACTGTCAACCCAACTATTGTCTTGCAGCTTATTGTGTGCTGGCTTGACTGAAGAAGTGGTTGTTATTTCTTAATTAAATGGTTAGGCATTTTTGGAACATTGGGGGATGTCAATTTAACGTACAAAAAGACTCTGCAATCAAACGGGGGAAAAATGATTAAGAATTTACTTAGTTCTAAATATGTATGGTAAATGGACAGTAAGTAACAAAAAATACATTCTGAAAAATTGACCCTTCCTCAATGAATTAAGCTGACAGACAGGATGTCTAACAGCTTGCGGTTTCTCCTGATGAATACAAAGTTTGTCAGCTTCAGGAAATAGCATCCATAAGCTTCTATTCCCTTTAATAGAGTTCAGCTCCAAATATTTTTATTTTATGTAGCATATAGTTTTCTGAATACATAAAAATAGTTGCATGGAGAGAATGAACAATCCCAAACTTTGCCCAGTAGTCAGAATTGTAAGTATGATTTACCAAAAGTGTATTAAAACTAAAACTGTAAATATTTGCAAAGATCTCTTCAGAAAGAGAAAACATTATCAAGATGTTATTATTTCAGGAACAAAGATAAAGGTGTTATTATTAATCAACCTAATGGACCAAATGTTTATGAAGGAGTACTGAAAGATTATACCGGGATGGTAAGGATCATTATATAAGTACATTATATATACATGTATATATATAAATGGGTGAAATAATAAGATTCACTTAGTGTATTCATGTGGCTGAGTTGGTAAGATACTGGCTCGCTAGCCTGGAGGTAGGGTGTTCAATCCCTGCATTGGCCGAGAAAGTCCATCCTCTGGCCTGGTTTACCCTTTTAGTGATGCTGGACGGAGTGCCTAACAAGGACAGCTGTTCAGTCATTCGGATGGGGCAAAAAACCAAGGTCCAGTGTACACATTGGTGTGCACGTAAAAGATCCTTTGACAGTTAGAATTCGATATAAGAGTGGGCTGTAGCACCTCTGCTCAGGCCATATTTCCCTTATAACACACTGTATGGCGTATGCCCTCTTCATTAGCCTAGCTTAGGAGCAGAACAGTTGGATGTTAAACCCAATTTCATTTTCATTTCATTGGTTTCTAGGAGTTGATCACTTTTGGTTTCCGGGTTTTAGTTACAGAATTATAATGCAGTATTGATTGTTCATGCTTTGTTAAATTTTTTCAGAATGTAAATCCAAAAATGTTTTTAGAAGTTTTACAAGGAAACTCTGAAGCTGTTCGGGCTATGAATGGAAGTGGTAAAGTTATTCAAAGGTAAAAACAAGTATTTTTCAGATAGAAATATGGTTTTTGGGGTTCCTTTTTAAAGGGACATTTCGGGGGGAGGGGGGCTTACCTTGTCAGATTATTGGAGATTTAATGCCATTGCCTGAAACAGGTGTCAAGAACATTTGGTTGGTTCACAGAAATAATAAATCAGGTTGTATATTAAGGCCATATGGATGATTAAAATAAACCTAATTAAGACATTTTCTGTCTAAGTTAAATCTTTTTTGTATGTCCAGAAATAAATCTTTAACTAACTTGTATTCCATATAATTGTGTCATGTGTTAGGCATAAAATTGAATTGAAATTTGTGGTCTAAGGGGAGATAACAGGGTAACAGAAGAGTTATATCCCTTGATACATTTCTTTATAAAATTGTTATAAAACTCCAATGCCTCCAGAAGTCAATCTGTAACACCACATTTTGCCTATTATAACTACTTAACACAGTCTTTTCATGATTCATGGTTACTTGCAAATTAAACAGGTGTGTGTATCTTATTTTGGTATTTAAAAGACAGTTTGTTTCTCACAGAAACAGATTTTTATTGATTTTTATTTATATAAAAATAAATACATTTTTTTTTATTCCAGTGGACCTAACGATCATGTTTTTGTCAACTTTGTTGATCATGGTGCACCTGGTATCCTTGGATTCCCTAGAAGTTTTGTAAGTTGATAAATATATTACGATATAAACTATAACACATACTTATGGATGATAATTACTTATTTATTTAGGCAATGTTTCGAAGAGTATAAATATAATTGCCCTACAAATTTCTTATTGTACTGACTTGAAAACATTGAGAGAATACTCTTTGAAACATCGCGTAAATAAATCGGTAATTTACAATTTATTGCTCTATCGAGTTACTAAATGGCACTAAAAGATTGATATTATTACATGTATCTAAAGAGAAAATACCAACAGCTTCATTCTCAAGTCTTGGATTTGTTTGTTTTCCTTGAAATATTGACAATAACCTTGCAGGACTGAAGGCAGTTATCTGTGTCAAATTATGATAGGTTAACAAAAATCAAAATAACCAATGAATTACTACGTAATAATTTAAAACAAGATTAATAACAGCCATGCATAGGTTTAATATAAAAAAAAGTATGAATGTCAACTGAGACTTTAAAATACATAGCTGGACTTATATAGATTGAAAGTGGGAAACAGAGCTATTTGCTTAGCCAATACATTTAACAAGATGTACTGCTTTGACACATAACACATTATGTGTTGGTACAGCAGTTTCGAGTGTAGACTTATCACTGCAAGGGGTAATTCTGCTAATCTCTTATTTACAGATAAGACGGATTTCTGCTTAATAATGATATTACATTTCGTCTAATGAGTCACCATTGTTAAGTTTTATTTACAATTTTTTTTTAAATTTGATTTTCAGTTACATGCCTCAGAATTGAGCCCTGTTATAAAAAAGATGGCGAGAGACCAGAAATTTGCTAAGGTTAGAGGATTTTTACTGATTTAATAATTGAAAGAATGTGTTTGTTGAATACACTTAAATTGAAATATTGTTGTCATCATCCCTATTAGGACGCTATACAGTCAAAAAATCATCATCTGTTTGATTTCAAATAAGCGTCTGGAAGAACTAGAATCCTTTGATATTTTAGTTTTTAGGATCTTGTAAATGCTCTCATTACCTACAAAGAATAAATATGAGACATCCCTTGTCAACTGCTCAGATGATTAAGCTGCTGTGGGCATATGCTTCATTGCCTGACAACCTATCTTCCGTCATTTTTAGAAGCATTTGCAATTGATATGTGTATTTCGTGGAATGGGCCCAGAGGAAATTGGGGCCCATCAGCCCTGACTGAAAAAAAATATTCTTTTCAAATTTATCTTCGTAATGGCCTTAATCCGAGGAAAAAATAATTTCACGTTGTATCTCCACCACGATGAAGGCTCAAGGATAGCAGTTGGTCCAAGGACCCAGAGCTACATGTACCCTGCTAGTGTGTTCAGTCACATTCGTAATATCCAACAAACTTGACTCAAGAATTGAATTTCTTTGTAAATTAATAAATATTTTTAATAAATGTTTTGTTTCCAGTTGGTGTTCTATGTTGAAGCTTGTGAATCTGGATCAATATTTGCTGGTGATCTTTTACCTAAAAATATTAATGGTAGGCAACATATCTATTAATGTCAATTTGTGTAGGTCCGAGCTCGTCCATTCACTGTCATGCATGTGTACTACATAATGAGGGTTATGTTAAAATTTATAGATTGTCAACAACAGCTTCCCTTGAAATGAAATGAAATGAAATGGGGTTTAACATCCTACTTTGCTTGATGAAACAGGCTAACAAAGTGAGAACATGCCATGCAGTGTGCCATGAGGGAAATTTTGTACTGGCAGTGTGATGCTACAGCCTACTTTTATTTTGTTTTCCAAACGTCGGGAGATTGTTAACCCTTACGTGCCCAATCTCGCAATTTTGCGAGAGGCCCAAAGTGACTGAGAATTCCCAATCTCGCAATTTTGCGATAGGTAAAAATGGCCGAAAATTCCCAATCTCGCATTTTTGCGAGCGATGAAAGATGGCCGAGTATTCCCAATCTCGCATGTTTGCGAGCGATGTACATGCCTCAGATATTCGTTCCGTGTAAAAAAGCCGTTCCGCATTGTAGTCTGACACCACTATGACTGCCTTCGTCTGTTCGCGCACTTTCCAATGATCTATAAATAACCCAGTGTTTCTACAGTACATTTATGAGTAAACACGTGATGAAGTTCTACTTTCGATTTTCTGCGTCTTTAGATATCAGGGTGGCTAAAACATTACCTGAAGACGAAATTAGGGAAATGTTTATAGATAACGGTTCAGGGGATCATATCTCGACACAAATGACGATGAATTTGGACTACGAACTAATTTTGGACAGCTGAAATGAGAGTTACAGTGATCGTCAAAACCTGAAGACAATGGCAATGCCAATGTACGTAGGATGGACGGACTTGCTCGCTTTATGGAGTAGTCACCAGATAAACAAAGGCCCTACGATACAGTTTGTACTATTCGAGTAAATAACAAGTACATGCCCCGAAAACAGACCCAGAGTCTGTACAAAACTTGCGTGACAAACATCCTGCTTTGCGATCTTACTTTCTTTGAATTGACGTTTATCGATCATTCAAAAGTAGACTATAAAGGGACAATATATACAGTATCTATTTCTATGGTAGGCTATAAGTAAGACAAAAGTAGCACATAAGTAATATGGCAAATTCTTCACATTAATTCGTGAAATTTCCAGGGAAAAAAATGTTTAGGGGATAAAAATCATCAAAATCTGGTGGTTTTCGTGAAAAAAACACATTTTTGCGCTAAACATTTCACATGTTTGAAAATTAACAATTGTCAATGTATAGTTCAACCAATACGCTAGATAAGTTTCAATTATTCTAAAACTGTATCTCCATAAATAAAGGAGTCACAGGCATTCAAAATGTTATAGCTCATTATCATATTGTTTAAAAAAAAAATGGCGGGCAGGCTGGTGACTATCTTCAACAAAATGGCGGGCATACTCAAATTTTTTTGCACCAAAATGGTGGACCGCCTCAGTTGTTTTACGGAAAGTTTGGTGGGCATGTAAGGGTTAACCTTTTTCCATGCTGGCAAGGGGAAATCCCTAATACTGTACCGACCACCATTTGCCATGAAATGAAATGAAATTTAACGTCTCACTCTACTGCTCTGACTTGGCTAATGGAGGCATGGGTAACTTCCATACAAATTTTTCTTGAAAATTGTCTGATATCGATATCGAAGTCCAATATACTCGCCAATGTGTACGTGGGATCCCAGGTTTTCATCCCATCCAAAGGACTTGATGGTGTCCCTTGTCGGACTATCCTGCACCACTGACATGGGGGAACCTCATCGGAAAATCCAGATGAACTTTTTCGGTCAACACCAGGATCGAACAAGGGACCACAACCATGTTAGTGAACCAGCATCTTACTCACTGATCCCCCATAGCTCCTCAACTTCTCTTGTAGTTTATCCACTTGTTTTCGAAAATTACTTGACTGAGGTTGAAAAGGTGTTTGGGTTTGAATTTGTGTACCTTGTTCTGTGCTAGATGGATTCCTTAATGATATTTATTAGAATAATGATCAATGATTTGTTTTTGTGTTTTGTTTTCAGTTTTTGCTACAACTGCAGCTAATGGCAAGGAATCATCATATGCTTGTTACTATGATTCAAGACTGCAAACTTATCTTGGTGATGTTTACTCTGTTATGTGGATGCAAGATTCTGATAAGGTTAATATATATAAAACAATAGCATTCAGTTGAGGGCATATTATTTAAACTGAATAGGTTACTGATCACAAAACATGAAAATTGAAACTTGTATTTTATACATGCTTAGCATGCAAATTTTTGTAGTTAATTTCAATTTTGAGGTATTTGATTGACGGTTGATACATTGCTGTATATAACAGTGTTACAGATCGTGTTCCAGTTCTTTGGAATTCCACTTTACTGAATTATGTCCCTTTGTTGATTTAAAGGTTTCTAGAATTGTTTTATGTTGGATTGAAGTTTAGAACACTGTTTTATGTGGTAGAGAGAACGAATTCAGTGAAAATAAATGTTACAGAATTTATTCCATCTATATGCATTTGGGTTACATACAGGACTCTATTTGCATTATCAACCTCTTATACATGTATTTTAAAATTTGTAGGGTTATATGTATTGATTCAGACTGGTGAATTCTCTTAGTAAATTGAAATGTATTAAAGAGTAATGTCTCTAAACATTTCATATGGTTTCTGAAATATATTGTGTGATAACAAGATTTATCTCCCTTGGTATTTTCAGGAAGATTTATCAAGCGAAACATTAACTCACCAGTTTGAAATCACCAAAAAAGAAACAAACACTAGCCATGTTCAAGAATTTGGTGATTTGGTAAGTTTCAACATAAGAAAATTTTTGCGCTCCCATTTATTGTGGTTGGGTTTTCTTCTCACCTTATCTGTCAATCTGGCTTCTCACCCTTTCAATATTTATCTTTTATGGAAGCGATAAAGGAATAGATGTGAGATTGCTCAGTGTGATATAACAAAAAGTATTGAATTTAAAATTCTTTGGATCGTATATTTTAAATGCATTTTGCAGAATTTTCTTGTCTTTCATTTTTGGCTCTGAAAGCTTGTAGTGTTGAATGTAAACAAAAATATTGGAATAAACAAAAAATGAAATGGAGTTTTACGCCCTACTCTTCTGCACATAACCAGGGCTAATGGAAGACGGGAATAAATAAGTGCCAAGACAAATTTTTTTAATGCCAGTATTATGATAGCAAATATATAAAATGAAATGTTTACTGAGGCTACTTTAATAGACCAAATCCAGTGGTCTGATACCTCAAATCTGTATTATTTATGTTTTGTATGTAAAATTTATTTTACTTATTTTTGTGTAGACTATTGGTCAGATGACAGTTGCTGAATTCCAGGGTAAACAAATGGCTGCTCCTGTTGATAATGAAAATATACCAAACCCAAATGTGAGTTAATGTAGATTTCAATAACAGTCAAATTTACATTTTTCTTCTTATTCATGAAACTGCCTATATTTTTAATGAAGATTTCAGTGGGGTTTAAATATTGCAATAAATACCAAGGATATTAGACCCGTGAAGATCAAGGACGGATGCGTTTGGTATATGGACACATTTAATTCCCCCCTTGATCTTCAAAACAATCTTCAATGAAGATCTCAATATGCCAAACACATACCAAGCAAATTAGAGGTTTGAATATCAAGGGGAGATAATTTTGGTATATTGACAAATTTAATTCCCCTCCCCCCTTTTGATCTTCAAAACAATGTAATTGTAAAGTAATCTAATTGGATCTTTCGAATTATTTCACCTTAATAAACTGATTTATTTTATGATCAGTAGTGGAATACCGCGTTTTATCAGTGAAATAAAAGTGTTATTCCACTGGGTAGCAAAGCAGTCCATGTTGTTTTACCTAAATTAGTAGTAAACTAGCACTGTGGTACTAGACAACACAGTTCCATGATAAAACCATATAATCTTTACTTTTAACCCTAAAAGACGAGGGGCACCATAAACCGACGCTAATTAATGTTCATGGCATTTAATATTCAGAACCTCACATATTCTGTATTATAATTCTGTATCTCTGCATTTCAGTTAGATGCTGTGAAGTCTGAAGATGTGAAATTAGCCATCTTAGAGCAACGTCTACTTGCTGCTAAAACTGATGAGGAGAAGATGTTTATTGAAGATGAATTAGACCTTCTTGTCATGGTTTGTAATTCATCTAGTTCTTATAGCGTTAAAATGTTTATTTTTGAGTAAAATAACTTTCTAACTGCCACAATTATTTAATAGATTAAATTGCAGAATAATGCTGTTGTATATTTTGGTTGATATGTGCTTCTCTCTAATTCCAGTTTAAAATGCCAATATGAAATAAGTCTATAGATATTTTAAAATTTATTTCTTTCTTCAGGAGAGAACCAAGACAGTTGACACAATCAAACATATGATCTCTTTCGCTGTCAATAATCAATTATCGGATACACGTAAAATGATGACCTTGAGACGACCATTGACCCAACATGATTGTTATAGAACTGTTATTGATCATCTAGTTCGAGTATGTCCTGCTTTGAATCTACCAGAGGTAAATTAATGTTTACTTACAGGTTAACATATTTCAGTTATTCTTCATGGGCCCTTCATAGTACCAGATACTTTGTTTAGTCAGACCCTTATTTGATAATTTCCGACAATTTCTAACTATAGTAACCCCTAAATCTGATATTTCTGTGATTATTTTGGATTTTATTTTCGTTGGCTGGCATGTTATTGCAGCTGCTGCACATGAATGTTGCATCGAAACTGTGGTGGTATGGTGTGGGAAGGGGAGGAGAATCTGCTTGATTGAATCTTTTTGGTTACTGTTAAAATTTGTGATTGTTCAGTTAGTTGAAATAACCTGTTTTATCATAAACATTTCAATTGTAGAGGGGTTGGATGGCCGTTGGCACGTTGAGTCAATTGGCGTGGTTTCGAATCCCCGGTTGTAGGTGACAAGGAGTAGGGTTGCCTGTCCAACCTCGTGAGTTTTTCTCCGGGTCCTCCGGTTTCCTCCCACTGCTAAACACCCTACGTGCAAGCGAATTGTTGAAATAAAATTAAACCATATGTTAGTCCCGAAATGACCTAGTTTGTGTCAAATGGACGTTAAACCGCATTTCTTTTTCTCTCACTTTCAATTGTAATAAAAACATAAAATTTGCCTTAGAAGATAGGATTTTAATTAAAACTTGATGTTTTATAGGTTCACATTTAATGTGAAAAATATAGATTCTCATCACCTACATACTCTATCTGTGGGTCCAAGGCCGTTTTTATTTTTTAAGATTATTTTCAAATTCTCAAGAATTGTTTATTGGATAATTCTTCTAATTTTATATTTCAGAATGATTATGCTATGAGACATTTTTACACGTTTGTTAATCTGTGTGAGGAACCAGTAGCTACTGATGTCATCATTAGCGCCATGGATAAAATTGCTGTGGATGAACGATTTTGTTAAATTTGATGAAAATTCCAAAATTAACTGGATTAATGGTTGACGGTATAACCCATAGAAAAGAATATTTAACATGTGCACTTGTATAGATCTAGTTATTAATTAAGCCACCAAGACATCTGTTGCTAAAAACAAAGGATGAAGGGTTGTAGGGGGGCATCTGTCTGACATATTGAGGAAGATTATCCAGTATAGACCATTGTCTGTTGTTTAGTTACACAGTACTCAAATCACTATGGTGACCAGTTATTTTAACAGCTGGATACTGTTTTTTTCGGTAGCCCCAGATGTCTTGGTGATCTTGACTAATAATACAATCATGCAACACCAGCCTGTCTCCCATTTTAGTTAATTGTGGAATTTTTTTTAAAAAAAATGTTTGTAAAATGATTAATCCTGTGATAGTTTATGATTTTTATAAAACAATAACATATTCATTTTCATTTGTGTATCTTTGAGTTATTGTTTTTATTGTTATTTCCCTCTGTTATGTTATCTTGCTCAACTTAATAAAAATTTAAAGAATATATACTGGTTGTGTTTAAAGTTATGTAATGCATATCAGAAGGATACCATATATCTTGAATTTCTTAAGATTAGCATGTTCTAATTTGGCAAAGTAAAATATAGGTCCAAGGTAAACTGATTATTCTGATGCATTGCCTAGTACGATGTACAAATTATCACATAATATTTGAAATTTTTGCCCTGTTACTTTAAAGGTCTTGTTACGTGTACCTGTACCGTATATTCAATATTCAAATATATACTAACTTGAATATGGTACATGTTTTAACAAATATCATTTATATCATGTATTATGCATTGATATTCCATTATATATAGGAGCTCCACATTGTACATCAATTTCTTATATTTTTAGATATAAATATTTGTATATGTATGTATTTCCTATATTAAATATTAGAGAGGTTCCGCAACCACTACGAACTACGAACTACGAAGTGTTTATGTGCTGACGTCATCACTTTGTGTGATGTCATTGACATAAGCGGCCTTCGGTTCGTCCATTTTCTACGAAGAAATCGAGAAAAGTTCGTGGTTAAAAAACGAAGTACGATATCATGATTTTCTCGTTGATTTTTGGATGAAATTTGTATTTTTTTGCGATTTTATAGTAAGATTGAACATTTACAATTCAGTAGGAGGTTTATCAGCGTCAAAGTGGTCGGTTAGCAGTTTGATTTAGGGCAAATTTTCGCTCTGTGAAATTTGTTTTTTTCGGCAGTTGGCGATAAGAAACACAATACAATGAGCTTCTTGAGGACTAAAATTTGATTTGATTTAATACTTTTTATTTAACAAAACTGTGGAACTAAAGATCATACTTCGGACTTCGTATTTTTGCGGAAACGGAGATTTGTCAAAAACGAAGTACGAAGTACGAAGCTGTGTTCGTAGTACGTAGTGCGTACTGGTTGCGGAACCTCTCTATTAGCTTCACATTATCTATTTATTTTCTAATAAGTGCTACTATTTTTTTTTTTTTTTTAAATATAATTATTTTAGAAATACCCCTGCAAAGATATACATGTATTAGTGTTTCTAATTATTACCAGTAGATGTATTTGAATTGTATTTTAAATATTTGTTGTTTTATACTTTTTCATTCCGTATTTGCTGATGTAGATGCATTTCCTATTTTGTTATTGGAATTGATTAGATTTATGTAAGTGTATTTTAAAAGTATTTTGTGCCATATATGATAATACCGGTATATAAATCAAATGTGCCTTTATAAACTTAATTTTTACCTTTTCATGCAGTTATCCCTTTTCAATGTTCAAATATGCTTTGTACTTTATATTATGGAATGTAAATGAAGTGTTTGTATTGATCTAAACGGGCGGATCCAAGAATTTTTGCAGGAGAGGGTTTGCCAGACTCTTGTTAAGGAAATGTGACAGTTGACAATGCATAATGCAATTAATTGTGATATCACATACACACTTGTCTCATTATTTTGCGCCTTGAATGCCAGTTCCATCCCACAATCTGATGATAAAGAATAAAGCACATGACCGCGCCTTTTCTTATAAAGTAATGTTTTACAATTTTTTTAATGTGGAGCAGGGTGGCGTTTGGACTCCCCAATCTGGATCTGCTCCGGCGCTAGGTATATCGCGTGTATTGATGAAAAAGAAAAATTAAATTTGCATAATGTGGAAATGAATTTTTATATCAAATAAAATGAATAAAAGTTTATTTTTTAATCAATAATTATTTCTTACAATCTTTATAAGTAGCATTTGATTGATGCGATTTCTGAAGTTAATGATCCCAGTTGTTCATTTCCTGAACACTTATAGGTCTGCAGAGGATGTAGAATTTTACCAGATTTTAAAGTCATCTTTCTTTGAAAATACCTTCTACAGTTAAAGAATTTTTTGACTGATATTACTTTCAGCTTTCACAACATTGTGTAGTTTGAAAAGGATTCAAAATCTCTCAAATTCAAATGAGGATCAGTTGCTGAGACTCGCTACAGATTTCAGTGGGAGAGATTCAAATTTAATTTATCGCCAGAAGTAAGGAAAAGTAAATGACTACATGTATTTCGGCCCATGTAAACCTACTCGTTTGTGGATCTAAATGCTAACAATATTATTATGGAAGTTGGAAACAACGCAGGCCTACTTAATTGTTAACTTGCATTATTAGTTGTTTATGTCTTGGGATTGTCTTTGAAGTAAATATTTAATATTGACATAATCTGTTTCTAGTACATGTGTGTTTTACAGATCGATGGATACCGGGTGGACACGATCACTAAACATATTCCAACAGATCTTAATTTTAATGTTAATTCTCGGCTATTTTACCCAAATTAGACGCGAAGCCTTAGTAGACCTGAGTGTAACAGCCGTGGGTGTCGATCTTGGTGGTTAACTATTCTTTGTCCAAACGCCTGCGGGCCCTAATAATAAAAATGGTTAAATGGGTTAGGGTTACTATTTATTGAAAAACCGTACGCAAACTGGAAGTAGATAACCTGTAAACCTATAACACCTGGCCATATAGTTATTTTAATAACGGATTAATGAGAGCGCTACCTCTGGCTGTAGCCCTCTTATTTATCCGTTATTAAAATAACCACTGGCTATGACCCACATTTCCATTTCCACGAAACCCTATAGAAAAAGGTAATCAAACTTTAGGCATGACATTTAGCGGGGGATTTTGGCTTGGTATGGCCACAGATCACCAATGATTTCCCCATCAATTTTCGTTTCGTCATGCCACTGCCGTCAGTGGTATTCTTAGATACACAAATAAACTGAAAGTGGAGACAAAATGTAATTTTCCGCCCTACATTAAAATTGAACCTAACCAACCTCTTACCCATTCCGCCTCAAAATCATGAATATTCACCAAAACCTGGCAGAAATCAGCAAATATCGTCATACAAAAAGGGGGAAGACGGAACAGAGAGACAAAGACTTAAAATAACTTATTGCGGAGACTAAAAACAGTTTTCGCCCTTGTATAAATTATAAGTAATCCGTGTCCTTTTATTCGTCGCAGGAAATTGAAAGCGAAACTAGGACCTTTCTCAAATACCGGTTGCGTAATTTTAACCCGGGGCATAGAAAAAAATCCAAAGAAGAATCATCGACTGGAAAAGTTACAAAGGGTTATATCTTGTTTGGATCATTTACAGGTACATGTAATTTCTTAATTGGTGTTTTAGACTATTGTGACGACATCAAATTGGGCCTACATTTCTACAGGTTATGTGGGCTGAAGGAAACAACAAATAAATACTATTCGACCTTTTCTCCAATTTTCAGGTCGACATGAAGGTTTTGTTTCCATAATAGTTAATACAAGGAGAATCTACATCATTTGCAGCCAAAGTGTGTTGTTTGGTGGATCTAATGAATATTTACATATTTCAATTACCACTATAAATTATCACCATCCCGCGCATTGGAAGGTACAAGGAACCAGCAGTATAGTAGCCATGTAAGATACGCGAATATTTTGCAAGAGATGGATAGAAAACAAGATAAAAAAACCCAAAATGCGATTATTTCGTAAAATCGATCAGAGGCCATAATAATATTTTGTCGAGCAGTTTCATTCCGATTTTCCGGTAATTCCAATTCTACCTTTACTATGGTCCAACGGGGATATATTTAAACGGTTTTTAAAATTGGTTAAAAATTGTGACCTCAAGAAGATCCACAAGCTAAATATGTGACTTTTTTGTACAATCAGGGGCCATAAATCAGGAAGTTATTGTCTGATATGTGCGAATATCCAAAGGAACTGGGATCTTTGGAATATAGAAATCGGACAAACATTGTGACCTCTAGCGGATCCACAACCTTGATATTGCATACTTTTGCACAATTATTTGCGTTCAAGGAGCTGACATTTTGTCGGGCAGTTTCATTCAGATTTTTACGAAATTGGAACTTCAATCATCATCAGGGTGTAACGATGATAAATTTAAACGATAAAATTGGATAATAATTGTGACTTCTAGAGCGTCCACAAGCTAAAATCGCGATTTTTTTAGTACAGTCAGGAACCATAATCGATTAATCGTCGCTACTTCCTGTAAGGTTTGCACAAAAACCTTTGCTTATATACATGATGAATCAGCTGATATATGTTAAACAATAAGCATTTATACATATACTATTCAAAAAAAGTAGGGGATATTTGATTTTGGGGGCATAATACTAAAATATGCAAATGACTACGAAAAAAGTCACTATAGAACCTAACAGAAGAAACATTTCCAGTTACATGTGACGCCCAAACGCACCAAAGGCTACCGCATGGAATGCAAGTGATACTTGGGATCATCATGGGGGTCCAACCCAAGATTTGCACGACTCTGACTTTGAATGTTACAGTCATTGTGGCATTGAATTCCAGGATGGAAACATCAGTTTAATTGTTTTAGTGACCAGAAAACAAATTTTAATATGCGTCGGCTTACCCAAAATGAAAGGTTACGTGCCCTTGGCATGCTACAGATCGGCACAACACAGGCGGTTGTGGCGCGGACGATGAATGTTTCTCAGTCTGTCATAAGTAGGCTATGGTCCAGATACCGTGATACACAATCTGTACAGGACAGACCACGCTCAGGTCGACCAAGGGCGACAACTCAAGCCCAGGATCGATTTATCCGTACCTTGGCCTTGAGAAATCGTGTCATCACAGCAAATCAGATCAGCGCTCGTCTTCAAACAGACACTGGTGTGAGAGTGAGTGGCCAGACGATTCGGAATCGACTGCATAGGGGTCACCTTCGCGTCCGACGTCCTCGCGTGATCCCTTGTTTGAGAGATCATCACATTCAGGCAAGACGTCGTTGGTGTACGGATCGTCAACACTGGGATAATCGACGCTGGAGCAATGTGATGTTTTCAGATGAGTCAAGGTTAACTGTTGATTTTTTGGACAGACATATGTCCATATGAGGGTGTGGCGTCGTCGAAACGAGCGCTTCCAAGACGTTAACGTCATCAGACATGATCAATTTGGGGGTGGTTCTGTTATGGTGTGGGGAGGCATCACTGTTGCTGGAAGAACGGCTTTACATGTTGTTGCAGGGCGTGTTACAGGCCAGTACTACCGGGACAACATCTTGGCAGTCCATGTTGTGCCGTTCGCACGACGTCATGGCCGCCGTTTCATCTTCCAGGATGACAACGCAAGATGTCACAGGGCCAGGATCGTTATAGGTTACCTCCAACAACAGAACATCACCACATTACCTTGGCCAGCACTGAGTCCCGACCTCTCCCCCATCGAGCATGTCTGGGACATGCTTGGACAGAGGTTACGTCAACGTCAACAACGTCCTGCCAATGTCCAAGAACTTGCTTCTGCGTTGCAACAGGAATGGGACAATCTGGACCAAAATGACCTCAGACGTCTCATTAAGAGTATGCCACATCGGATCAATGCCTGTTTGGCAAACAGAGGAGGATTTACCCGTTACTGACTTTGTTGTGATGCTGTGGTAACTTTGCTGTTTGACCCCGGGTATCATTTTACCCTTATAATGGTCAGTCTGTGCCTTACTTAGTCTAACGATCATTTGGAATAAATCGATGAATGTGAACTTCATTTCATTTTGTCATTTGTTTCTTCGTCAGTTTCATTAGGTGACTTTAATAACACTTAAAAATCAAATATCCCCTACTTTTTTCGAATAGTATAAGAAAATAAAATAATATGAGTTTCAAAAAGATTTCTTGAATGGATTATGAAACAGGCTTGGGAAAGGGTATCAGGGCGGAAGGGCAGTCATCAGAAAATAAATAGGTTGATGAATGTAAGTGTTATAAAAGTATCTTGAACAGTTTCTTAGATTTGCTCTAGAATTATAATTATACACCAAAAACTAAATCAAATGTGTAGTAAAAATTAAAAAAATCATTCAAAAGAGAAATTTGTTCCATGGAAGCACAAAAAAAATGAATCCGAGAAATTTCTAATCACTTAAAGGCACTACTACTATCACAGGTTGATGTTTGTACAACATTTCATGAAAATATCTTAAATGGTTTATGCGATATATTTACGAAACAAAAAAAATCTACACCAAAAGCTAAATTAAAATTGTTTCCATAGAAACACACCGAAATATAAATCCAAGAAATTCTTCAATTGATACCAAAAGTCAAAACTACTATAGGTTGATATTTTATGGTTTATGAGATATACCCCTGAAAAAATTGCACATCAAAAACTAAATCAAATTTGTTTCCATATGGGAAAATGATTAAATTCAAGAAATTCCAAATTAGCATAAGGCACAACTTTACTATAATTGTTTAATGTTTGTACAAAGTTTCGCGAAGAAATCTTGAATGGTTTATGAGCTTAAGGATATGCTCTTGAAATAAAATTGCACACCAAATACTAAGCCAAATTTGTTTCCATAGAAACTCAAAAATTATTAAATCCGAGAAATTCCAAATTCGCGAAAGATACAACTTTTATAATAGGCTCCGGAAACAAAATTGTACAACAAAATCTAAGTCAAATTGTTTCCATGGTAAACACAAAATATATAAATCCCAGACATAAATATCAAAAGGCACCACTGTAATATATAGGTTGATGTTACACTGATCAGCAGTATATATTCACTAGGCCGCTACAGTCGCTGATAAAGATGACATCGACGCTACTTAATTAGTCGACAAATTAAATTTTAAAACATTTTTTGTATGTATTAGAAAAATAAGTAATGACGTTTGAAGTATTTGTAGTTTAAAGATATTTCCTATTTAGTGTAAATGGGTATTAAAATGAGTAAAAGGCATCATTTTGCCCATACTCCTCGCAGTGTTCCGTTCGATTTCTCGGACCATTGCTTCAGGAATATGTATCATTTTGCCCAGAGCAGTTACGTTTTATGCCAACAAGGCACGCACCATTGAGCCAATGATTGCCGCTGCGTGATGTCATTGCACGTGTTAAAGGAGCTATTTAAATCGCTAACACTTTGGGTGGGGGGGGGGTCTAGAGTGCCCAGTGCCACGCTTCGACCTCTAGCTGGCCGGTCACCTCTCGCTTGCGGCTGTGGTTTCCAGCCCTGGTGTGAGCGTATAGCCACCGTGACCTCAAAACAAGTTTCGTTTCTATCATAAATTATTATAGGTACGCTATTAAAGTCGCATTGCGCGAAGTGGCCGAAATAGAAACCTTATGATACGTCAATATTGCAAATTCAGCCTCAAAATTAATTTCGAAAGTGTTCACGGGGAGAACTCCCTAGACCCGAACGGTAGCGTGCCCACAGTGCCGTTATGTGGTGGGTGCATTCTAGATTCATCTCCGAAGGGGTGGGGGCGTGTCCACGATACCGATCGTCGTGGACCGTCAAGTGTAGGTACGTCGGTGCCCCCAGAAGCCACATTGGTACCCCGAAAGCCCCCCCCCCCCAAGAATTTCGGGCTAGCTACGTGCCTAAAGAAGCCCCCAAAACGGCATGATTGGTGGAGTGCCTGATCCCGAGACCGGTGGTCCATAATATAATTGTCGGGCACAACGCCGGATTAACCACGGGACACCATTGGGCCCAGTTCCCCCCCCCCCCACCCCCCCCAAAAAAAAAAAATCTGTTGCGCGCCTCGAGCATGGTGGGACCGAAGATTCCA
Source organism: Patella depressa (assembly GCA_948474765.1). NCBI lineage: Eukaryota > Metazoa > Mollusca > Gastropoda > Patellidae > Patella > Patella depressa. Next base: position 58,272,490 of record OX419719.1, read on the forward strand.
ACGGCCGGTGACCTAGTGACGGGGCCCCTCCGATGCTCCTCTATCGGAAGTACCTGGTGCCCTCTCAATCCGTCCCCATCATTTCGAGTTTCGCGAAGTTTGCCTCAGATTGAAGTACGATTGTATATAAGCTGTAGTAGTAGTTGTTGATATTTGTTGTGGGTATAAGCTGAATTTGATGAGATGCACATCATGATTACACGAAATATTGAGATTTCTTGATTAAATCTCGTATTACCATTTGGTAATTACAGTGTTAGACGTTCGTCAGCATGGTCGTAACGTTACGGCCTCCATTCATCAAATCATCGTGGGGGATATAATACGATTCCGAATCAAGTGACCCCGTTATTTATCACTGAACGACTTCTTGATTAAATCTCGTATTACCATTTGGTAATTACAGTGTTAGACGTTCGTCAGCATGGTCGTAACGTTACGGCCTCCATTCATCAAATCATCGTGGGGGATATAATACGATTCCGAATCAAGTGACCCCGTTATTTATCACTGAACGACTTAAAAATTAGGTTTGATGTAGCTCTGCTCACATACAGTGGCGGATTTAACGGGTACAGTGGGCTCCAGTCCGAAATACCATCATTTTATAGCTGCACTCGCATGGATTGGTCCACTGAAATAACGCCAGAATGCGCTAATTTAGTGGCAGAATTTTATTTTTTTCTGGGGGAGGTAAATCTAAATGGCTTCGACACACGTGTCTGAAATGCCAGGAAATCACGTTTCCGGCCTCCAATTTCTGAAAATTTCCCAGGTAGGGGAAGCCCCTCCCCACGGCCCCCCTTACGGGGCTCGTGGTGGCCGGCTCCGGAGTCGGTGATCAGCCCCCCCCCCACATGTTCCAGGACCCAGGGCCCCCACCATGGCGTTGGGCGGACGCCCATAATGCCGAATGTGAGTGGTTAGGCGCAATTGGGCGCCCGAATCGGCGTGGTAATCTTCAAAATTCAAACAAGTCGCACTCGATACCGATTCGGAACTTTTCGTTTTTTTCATAAATTACCACAGGGACATTAAAGTCGTAATCCTTTCTTAAAATTTTATAACATCATTATACGCTAATATCGCAAATTCACCCTCAAAATTAAAATTTTCCGTCAGTTTAAGGTGTAAACCCTTTTTTCCCAAATTTTCTGTGGGGAGATCACCCTATAATACACCCGAAGGATGGCGTGTCCACGGTACCGGTTGTCGTGGACCGCTAAGTGTAGTCCTCGGTACATCGGTTCCCCCGGAATCCTCATCGGCGTCCCCAGGCCCCACCCCCACTCAATCAATTTTGGGCAAGCTACTAGACTAGCAAGCTACTGGCCTGTTATTGAAGTCAAAGTTATTTGCATCCAGTCAAAACTTCTTCTTTCTAATCGATTACCTTATTATGCCTAATCATTGGATTTATCGAAACCGATTTCCGAATCCCATATGCACGTCGGACTTAAAAACTGAAAAATTGCGGTAAAATGTTAAAAAAAAACAAAACAAAAAACCCTCATTTTTATACGCCCACATGGAAACGTGGTCGTATATTGCCGTCGCCTGCGTCCCCCTGTCCGTCATCCATAATTTCTTGTGAACACCCAACAGACTACATTTACCATCTGATTTTTTGAAATTGTTATATTATGTTGTTTACATTAGTGAGATGAAGAATCCTATTTAATTTCAATAACTTCCGTTTATTTTGTCTGCTCTTGTGTAGGCCTACCCTCTAACGACAAAAGTTATCAACCAATCCGTATGAAATTTATATGCATCATGTAAATTAGTAAAACAAAGAAGTCTATTGAATTTCAGCAATTTCCTTTTATTATATCTAGAGTTGTGGCCCTTATTTGACTTTGTTGAGTCTTGTGAACGCTCTAATGACAGCAATTATCTTCCGATCTGTTTGAAATTTATATGCATCATTTAAATTAGTGAAACGAAGAATCCTGTTGAATTTCAGCAATTCCCGTTAATTACGCCGTGAGTTATGGTCCTTGTTTCACTTTGCTGTATCTTGTGAATGCTCTAAAGTTATTATCCAATCTGTATAAATGTACCGTATCGTTTAAATTAGTAAAACGAAACGATTGAGTTTCAGCAAATTTCAGGTCCTTGTTTCACTTTGTTGAATCTTACAAAAGTTATCACCGGATCTGTATAAATTCATATGCATCATTTAATTTAGTGAAATGAGGAAACCAATTGAATGTTAGCAAATGAGCAATTTATGTCAATTACTTCTAGAGTTATGACCGTTGTTTTACTTTGTTGAGCCTAGTGAACGTTCTAGAACGACAAAAGTTATCATCCTATCTGTATGAAATGTATATGCATTGTTTGAAATAGTGAAACGAAAAGGTCTGTCAAATTTCAACAATTTCTGTAGATTACTTTTACAGTTACGGCACTTGTGAACCCTCAAAAGACGAAAATTATAATGTCACCTGTGTGAAATTTTCTATTAAATGCCCCTAACGCACAAAAAATAAATATACCGACAACCGTTGCCGACCGCCCGGACGATTTAGTTGCTGTGGACGTAGTCTATGTTTTGTAGCCTGGCAACCTATCTTTCACTTTCCTGAAGACAACGCCCAAAAATTAAACGAAAAATGCCCTCGTGAAATTCAATAATATTAGCCTACTTGATGGAATAAATTATTTAAATGTCAGGCATCTTGTCGCTTGTGTGTAGGCCTATAGGCCTATCTTTGAAATCAAACCGTCAATTCGGCAGGCGAGCAAGTTAGGAGATTTGCATAATCGATTAGGCTTATTTTTGACGTACCATATGTTTGAAAAGAATTTACAAATCGATTAAACATTATCGGTTTCACGTAAAAAAAAGCCTTAATACTAATAGAATTGTTAGCGCTACAAAATAGAATAGCCAAGCAGGTGCGATTTGACGATTCGATCTGACTGGTGATCACCTTCATAGTCCAACCACAAGAATTGTTTACATCCAATCTGCGCATTTAACGAACTCGCCAAATAAGTAATTTGAACTTAATATTCAAATCGATTGGTAAGTCGATAAACTAGGGAATTCCCCCGATTGCAACGCACTTCCGGTTGTTCGAATATCAAGTATCCCCTAGGATGGAAAATTCCCATTGCCTTTCAAAGACAGGTTAATGTTTCTATACAGACAAGGCGTATTTGGAAATTCCAAATCATTTTAATTCGTCTTTGAAATAATACGCCCAAAATCACCTTATTAAGAGACACCGCGACGAGAGAAATTATTGAAGACTGCTCGCAAAACAGCTGTGATGGTAAAAATGGTAAGAACACTATCTAAAAGTTAAGTAATGTACGATGTAATGATCTTAGAAAGAATACTAGGTCACATGACGTCACTGTGACTATGGTAAAGTCAAGGCAGGCCTCTACACTGAAGTAGTGGATATTTTATTTTTGTTCATGCAGTATATTTGACCACCTCGATAGCTAAATAACACTTATTATTTAATTGTAGGTCTTTAGACTGAATTAGGTCTCGCTATAGATAGATTTTATTACATATTCGCATTGTTTTTAATAAATATTTCAAATTTGGTGGTTTATATAATAATAAGGTGGGGGGTGGTGGCCTAGCTAGTGGTCTAGGTCTAGAGTGCTGCACTTCGACCTCTAGCTGGCCGGTCACCTCTGGCTTGCGGCTGTGGTTGGTGTGAGCGTATGTGGCATGGAAATAGGGGCGCCTTCTCAACCTCTTGGGTTTCCTCCGGGCACTCTGGTTTCCGCCCACTGCTAAAGACCCCTGCGCGCAAGTGAATTATTGAAATAAAATTAAACCGTGTGTCGGTCCCGGGGTGACCTAGTTTGTGTTGAGTGGACGTTAAACCCAATTTCTCTCTCGCTCTCTCTCTCTTATAATAGGTGAAGGCATCATGATAGTGTTCACTTAAGAAGTTCTATCCATTATTATTATCAACTTCCATTATCAAATTATGCCAGATTCTCTTACTGAAATAATTTGGTAATATGAAAAGGGTTAAACTTTTTGAAGTGATATTGCAATTTGCAAGTCCGTTGTGATTGTGCAAATACATGTAAATTCTTTTTTTTTTAACCAGTCCATCAAGCTATAACTGACAACCATACTTCTAAAGATGTAGAATATAATATTACATAAATTCATAACGGATAGCTTGGTGAATATACTGATTATGATCAGTTTTAACTTTTAACACTGATCCGACCAAGTAATGTAGGTGGGCCATAACTCTCCTATTTATTATTGTTAATTTGAATCGGGCCTATCTACAGGTGGGTGCAGGGGGCATGCCCCCCTGCATGAAATGCTCGCCCCCCCCCCCACTCAGAAATTGCTAACAATCATTAATTAAAGTATACATAGTTCCTTATATTAACCTAAAAGGTAATGCCCCCACTTATTGGTGTCTAGATACGGGCCCCGTGTTGAAAGCGCAGTGTCATTGTAAGATCCTGCTTTGTTGTTTGTTTTGTGTTAGTAATATGCCAAACCCATATTAACCCTTAAAATTTGCAGAGTTTTAACCAAAACAAAAATTTTGTCTTAATAAATAGTCAAATGGTCATGCACTTTGATCACATAATTAGTTAAAGGAGAACTTTAGATGTTGCATATTTTTCTTATATTTTATTTGAAAATAGTTTCTAATTTAGTGAAAATATTGAAGACTAGTAGGCTTACAGAACGTACTTGTTCATTTATTGACGTTGACAGACATTGTTCTAGATAATGATCATAATTATAACATACAAAAAACTGCAACGGCTAGAGTTCACCTTTAAATTCAAAGAATTTAACCCTTTGTGCTTTAATTTATAGATATTTTCAGCACACAGTATCACACATGTGGGTACAAAGTCTTAGAATTACGGTGTATGATTTATTGCACATCTGTAATATGTGTACATTTATGTTCAAAGATATTTATAGTCAAACTCATTGACCAGGCAATTTAAAGTGAAACTGTTTTATTATATTTTTTTGGGGAAAAATAATGATATTGACTAGACATTAGGCCTATACATGTATACATACATGTACATGGTATTAATTGTTGAAGATATTTTTTTCAAAATAAAATCCTTTTCATTTTACGAGGACTGTAATGTAAAGATTAAATTTATGAATTATTTTTTTAGTAAGACAATATTGTTTATATCAACACAGTGACTAAAAGTAAAAAGGGTTTCTGGAAACCGAAATTGATTGCAGTTGTGAAACCGGTTACAGTAGATCCATTACCCTGTATTATGATCTTTGGACAGTCTGGTTAAAATACAGATTTATATTTCTTTTCATTTTTTTTTTACTTTCGGTGGCCTCTACTAGATCTGACCAGTTGTAGTGGGAGATCGTGTCAGGGTCATATGAGCGGCTTTTGACCCTATGACATGAGATTTTGATTAACTAATCAGCATTGATGTTTCTCATAGGATACCCAGTTACAGTTGACAGTTCTGTGCATCGCACCCCAAGAAACTCGCTGCAACAAGCTGCTTCATTGGCTAATCCCTCACATCAGTGTAGTAAAGACAAGTAAAACGAAATTTCAGCTTTAAAAAACAAAAAAGAAATTATAGGGGCTGAGTTTAATCAGATTGTTCTTTACAATCTGTATTACGAAACCCATCACTGTCACCAGTGTAATTAAAACAAGCTGTAACTGACTTAAATAAACTAACTACAGGATGGAAATAATCTATGGTTAACATAATGTAATTGTAACAAGCTTTTGTTTTAGTTGATGACTCATCTTACTCACTAACTAACTTATAAATAAGTGTATTTTCTATATTAATATTAATGTTATAGTCATTTGAGCAATATTTATTATGCACTGTAATGGAAATAGAAAGACATGGTTTTTATACTCTCATTTGTGGACGCTCTAGGAGCTAAAGTTACTATTCAATTGACTTTAAATTTACACACAGTGTTTAAGGTCATGAGACAAAGAAGCTTATTGATTTTCAATGATATCTGATAATTACTGCCAGAGTTATGGCCCTTGATCACTTCCAAATATCTGGTGGACATTCTAGAGTCAAAAGTTAATATCGATTAATACACAGTGTTTAAGGTCATGAGATGAAGAATCCTACTGATGTTCAACAATTTTCGATAATTACTGCCAGGCCATGAGGCGTAGAAGCCCTTGATCACTTTGAAAAGTGGATGCCCTAAAGACCAAATTTATCATCCGATTGACGATGTTAGATTAATACGCAGGGATTAAGGTCTTGAGACGAACAAGTATAAGCTTATTCATTTTCAATGATTTTTGATAACTTGAACATCTAAATCCATGATATTAATTGTTTTGTTATGCTAAACATTAGCATGGGGCAGAACTGTAAGTCAAACAAATTCTAATGATGATTTTCTGATAATTATATGTACTTAATGAGATTACTCTTAACCAGATTTTAGTGTATTGAGGGAGTAGTTAGTGAATTTTGGTTTGAATCTGCTATACAGGGGACTTCGGAGACAAGATAATTTGTTTTTACATAACAGAAAACTTTTGAAAGTTGAAATGTAAATTGACAGTTGATTGATTTTATCTGATTATAAATATTTATCTTTGAGTAAGGTCCAATATATACTTATTACAAATATATAACATCAACAGTCCTATCACAAATTGATATTTATATTTATTGTGCTAGGACCAGGCTCTACTGAATTTGGTAAAACTTTATAATATTGTTTTGTTAATTTTACACTGTTTATGTTCAGATTTACATAATCTTGTGAATGCAGTACAGAATAGAATTCTTGGTGGAATATTTTCTAAATTCTGAGAGATTGTTTATTATGGTGAGGGTATAACAAGGATGAGCCCCATTAAATTCCAAAGATATTTACATGAGCATAATACTTTACATTCATAAAGCTCTATGGAATTTTTAAAACTTGTCTTGGAGTTGTTAACAATGTTAGATTCTGCATAGACATCTTTGCTTATAAAGAAAAGGTACAGATAATAAAACCCAGGAAAAGCAGATTGGTTTATATCACTGGGTAGGACAAGCTTGTGTGACTGTGTCTATGTTTAGATTTGAAATATAAATAGGAATTCCCATTCATATTTTGTAAATAAGAAATGTTTTCCCAGTAGATAAGGAGATAGTTTGTCAAAGGAATACATCTTTTAAAGGCATGATGTGTCATTTGTATTTTCTCTGAAATATCAATTTCTTACAGTTAAATACATACTAGCTAAATAAATGTTCTCAGATTAATTATTTAAGATTCAATTAAGAAACAAAATCAAAATACAAACACTATAGTTAAATTCTCAAATTGGATTTAATGTAGGCCCATCAGGTTCATTCGATACCAAATAAATATGGCAGTGTCTTGTCACACTCTAGCAGCAGTGAATGACAACATTTCAATTTATCATAACTTTATAAATATTGAACGAAATTGGACCATTATTGGACTGCTATTCCTATAAGAGATTCAACTTTAGGGAATGCATATACATGTACATGTATTGCAGTTGGCAAGGGATTCCTATAGTGCTAAATGATGCATGACACCTTTAAAAAATTGGGCGTATTAGGATTCTCATATAAGCAAACATAAAAATACTTATTTTAGTTGTACCTGACAAACCGTTTTTTTGATAGGTTAGATGCCTTTCTGTGAATAAATAAGTTTAAAAGTTTCTTTATGGTGTGATTAAATTTAAATTAAAACAATTTCTGCTACATGTATGTAATATAATAACAGACACTATGTTAGTAATAGATCAAAGATAAAAAAAAAATTGACAAAAGTGCAACAAGCCAATTTTTGTTTTACAATAACAGATACATTTCATCCCCCAATTAAATATTTTAGATAAAACAAAATTGTGTGTACATCCACAGATAGTAAAATCAGAAATTTCCTTCAGAAAAAAACAGCAAGGTACATGTTAATTTGAGCTAAGTTAATTTGGTTAGTCATTATTTGTTTATGTGGTCTATGTAAAGACATGTATGTCAACATTTCATGATGTATGTTTATTTCAACACTATATACAGTAACTGGGTATGTACATGTATTAAAATAATAGTGATAGACCTAAACTATTGTGAACATTTGAATGATTAAGGCCTTTGATAAGGACATGTATCTGCATGTTGTTGCTAAATGAAGGATACAGTAATTGAAACAAATGTTATATTTCATACAAAATATTTTGTGGGATTGTTACATGCCAAAATATGTTTTTAAAATATTATATATAATATTAAGATACAGATATATGACATATTGTTAGATAATTTATGACAAAGCAGTAGCAATTACATTCTGTAATGCTGGTATTTTATTTTTCAGTACTAATAAATTGTCCAACTTGTATTTTAAACTTGTGGGTTTTCTCCGGGTCATCTGCTAAAGACCCCTACGTGCAAGCGAATTATTGAAATAAAATTGAACCATGCGAATCCTCAAACGACAAATAATTTTATAGTCTGATCTGTGTTAAATTGTCTTGTATATGCCACCATAAGCTACAAAAGATTAAATATGCAACTACCCTTGTTGACCACTCTGACGATTTAGCTCTTATGGGCGTATTGTTTATTTGCTGGCAACCTATCTTATTTAATGATGGTCTTATCTTCACTTTACATAACAAGATATCTAAATTACAGTATTGACTAATGATTGCATTAAGTTAATCGATTGTAACTGAATTTAATGATGCTTCATGATCTTAAAAAATTGTTATAAATTTGAAGTTATTAATACATATTATTACAATGAAAAAAACAAAACAAAAATAATAGACTATTACTCACTATTGCCAAAAGTTGACTTGTTTAATTTGAAATAGAAGTGGATTCTCCAATCATATGTGTTGATGGTTGTGTTTTTTGTGTATAGTCCCTGATTGATGGTTATGTAAAGTGAAAGAAGAATGTAGAATACCCCAAAATATATAGCTATACATTAGATTTAATCAGTATTGTGAAAGGATTAGTTAAACCATTACAAATTAAACAGATTAAGAATATATTATAGATATAAAACATATTAACCTAATTAATGTTATTGTCAGGTGATCATGATCTGTTAACTAAATCATAACGCAATATTCTGTCATAAGACCATGACACTATGTACTTCAAATAGGTTTACTTATAATACATTGTTACTATAAATAGATCAGGTAAATTTACTGTTATAATGATGTTGGTGTAGTATATAAGTACATGTATTAGCAATGAATATGGTAGCATAAGCTTAGATACATGTACACCGGTAGTGATAGGTAAAGTTTAAATCTAATACTATTTGAATATGAAGATTGAAATAAGTTATCCTATAGATATATATTCTAAGATGAATAAAGTTATTTGAATATGAATAGGGAAATAAGTTATACTATAGATATATACTACAAGATTAATAATTTTTTTTTTCATATATACAATGGATTGGGGAACTGGCAAGGCATAAGTTATTTATTAGAGCCTAATACTAATATTTATTTCCTTTAATAATTCTCCAGCTGTTTGTTTTGAATTTGATATTATAATAGTTGATATAAAATTCTTTTTTCTTAAAAAAAAAACCCAAAGTACCAGCACAGGCTACATGTACCTTATTAGTTTGAAACATATAGACTATTTCACAAAAAATTGCTCACACTAACACAGACATTTTAGTAAAAAGTATTTTGGTGAGATACATGTAGCTGTATTTAATGTCCACTTCCACCGAGTTGATATCACAGACAATGAAAGAGTATTATTTAAGTGTCATTTTTATACTTACCAGTACTCTATTTGAAATGGGCACTTAAAACATGTATGTACACGGCAGTATTTTGTTATCCAGTAACTGTTTCAAATGTTTATTTATGCTTTTATATATCATATCTGTGTCATGTCACATGTATCATCAAGGATGCAATTCTTAGTGTAACAGGATAAGAACTAGATATATATATATCTTCTTATTGAACAGTAAATAGCCTAATTGGTTGAAAGACAGTGTATTTTGACTTTTTTATATTAAATGGGTCTTCAAAATATATGATTAAGTGTGTAATAAAATTTACCAATCTCAAAAATTTAACTTTTTTTCTTTTATTTTTCAGAATTGAAATAATTCAACATTTCTTAATTAGTGATAGTTTTTGTTTATATTAAGTATTTTGTGTGATATGGCTAGTGCCAATCAAGGACACCATGAAGAAGACATCAGTATTATAAATCGTTCATCAGACACAAATGACGACAGCTATGAAGACGAGGCTGACTTAATATTCCAAAATATTCAATTAAGGAATACACCAACAGATAATTCTGAATCGGTGCCAGTTTTTTATGAGGCGTATGATGCATTGAAATCCAGATATAATGAACTTTACATCAAATCAAAAGGTCAAGCAAAAAAAATAAAAGAGTTGGAAAATTCCAATCTTAACTCTGGAATGGATTCTAACGAATCTGATTCATTTTTGTTTGTTAGTTCTGAGGGGAGTGGTAGTAAGAATGTACGTGATGACACTGATACAGAAATTGGTGCGCTGAGAGGTCAAGTGACTAATTTACAACGTAAATTGATGGTTGCAGAATTTGATGTGAAAACTTTAACTGAACAAAAATTTCAACTTGAAAAAAGTTTGAAATCCGTTAGACAAATGGCAGAGAATGGTCAGTCTCAGGAACGGGATACATCAGAATATCTTCAGAGAAAGATCGAAGATTACAAAGAGAGGGTTCGACAGTTGGAATCCATTAAAGGTAGTGATTTGCAACAAGAAATTATTAACATGCGCAACGAGTGTAAAAAGCTGAAGGAAGAAAATTTTAAGTTAACAAATGAATTAAAACATTGTAAAAGTGAAAATACACTTTTAAAGCAGAAACTTACTGGTACGACAGAAAGTAGTCCGGCTGGAAATTTAGCACTTAGTAATGGTACTGTAGCATCGTTTGGTACAGGTACCTACCCATCAAATGGATTGACAAGAGGGATGACGACTGATTTTGATCAACTTTCAATGCTATCATTGAACTCTTCTCTACCAGCAACAGATGAACTCAGAAAGTTAAAACAATATATTAAGAACTTGAAAACAACAATTGAAAGACAGCATGGTGCTCTTAAAAAATTAGGTGAGTAAACCCTTCTTTTTTGTGGTAATTGGCAAGCATACATATAGTAGTAGTAGTCGTACAAAGTTTCTGTAATCTATAAATAGTATACCATAAGTTAACAAAATAAAAGGTAAGTGAAACTAAGTTCAGCTTGGAAAATGCAAAACCTAGTTAAATGTCTGCACCAATATTTTCTTGTTCTCCATTTTCAAAGAATAAAAGGAAAATTATTTCATATATTTGTTGTACTTAAATGCATTCCTTAGTTTTAGATTATTTGAACAATAGCAAAAATGTGTGTCATAATAACTTACATTCTGTGTTCAAGATACCTTCCTGCATACAAACTGTATGATTTGATGATATATTTGGACTAAAAACATATTCAAACTAATTAATCTTATCAAAAATTTGCTTCAAATTCCTCTCAAAACTATGTTTTTCGCCGGAAGATACCACAAACTGTAATTAAACTGTTGTTAGAGGACATGTCTGTCACCTCCTTTCATTGAGGGAGGGGCCATTTTACAGAATGTATTTTTCATTACTTACTGTCCATACATATTGAGGCCAAAGAACATTCTTAATTTCTATAAACTTTTGTAAATTGACACTCCTCAGTGTCCCTCAAACTGCCTAACCACTTTACTATCAAGAAATAACAGCCACCCCCTCAGTCAAGCTAGCACACAATAAACTGGCAGACAACAGCTGGGTTGCCATAGGTGTTTTTGGGGTAATCCAGTATTTTTCTTGTAAGATTGGGTGTCTCTACTTTCCATATACCAACTTTGCCATACTTATTGGAAATAATCACCTGTTATATAGTTTTGGGACAATGTATCTTTAATTACTTTTTCTTATATTTGTAGAAGAAAATCCTGCAATAAGAAAGGTTTTGGAAGAGAGCACAAGTATGTCAGTGGAGAGTAGAAGAAGGGCAAGTAATTCAAGCTGTAATGGAGTCATTGAGCTGGGCGACAGTAACCCTAATCTGTCAAATGGTGTAAATTTAAGGAACAGTGGTGGAACAGGAAGTGAAGAATCTGTTCAAAGTGCTCTTAATCCACGACCCATGTCATCATGCCTTCCTGCCTCCCAAAAGTTGCAAGTCAATCTACCGGAAGTATATGACAACGTTCCACAGACCAAAAACCCAGGACATTTCCCATTTAAATCACAGTCGGAAGTGATTTATCGACAACAAAGTCATCAAAGAGACTTACAACGGAGTCGCTCAGTCGCCGATAGGCAGTTTACATTAGAAAGTGCGGCAGTACCTGTTTTTGAGAAGGAATCAACAGGATTCAAACAAGTTGATAGAAATCGCTATGGTGATCATAGAGCGTCTGGTTCATCTGTTGATCCTGGAAGAGTTAATTCTCCTTTCAGGTCTGATGCTCGTTTCCAGCCATCTCCATACCAACCCCCATCACCGTACCAACCATCCCCTTACCAGCAACCAGCCCCTTATCAACCTGAAGTAGCAGGACAGATTTGTCCTGTATGTAGTGAAAACTTTACACGTCGAAGTGTCAGTGACTTTCAAACGCATGTGTTTAATTGTGTTGATGCTGATGAGCAGCCGTCTACGTTAACCACAGAATCAGAACCAGATAGAGTATGTCCAATGTGTAACGAACGTTTTCCACCAGCGGTTGCACAGATAATGGTTGATAATCATGTCAACGCTCATTTCGGAGAAGCCCCCATTGGTGATGGTTTTGAAATTCTTAATACTGGTAACTAATTAAAAGGTATGAACAAGATATGTGTGGTACTGGTATCGATTTAGTGATGTCAATTAAAATAATATTTTGCTGGTTAGGTTCTTTTTTTAAATTTGAAATAGGGGGGTTGGATGTCCGAATGGTTAGCATGCTGTATCATAAGGTCTGTCATTGAGTTAACTGGTTTGGTTTCGATTCCTGTTTGTACGTGACGAGGAGTAGGGGTCTCTGGTCCTCTGGTTTTATCCCACAACTAAAGATCCCCACGAGCAAGCGAATTATTTATGTCAAAGTCTATTTCTTTCTCTCTTAAATACAGTTTAGTAGGTCTCAAAATGAGAGTTTAGAAAAGGGCCTTGATACAGCCTACATTAAATAGATATTGCCCAAACACAGTAATAAACCATACACATGTACATAGGGGTTTAGGTCAAACTGTGTGAGCTGTGGTGTGCTATTTTCACAGTAAAATCAGCTAATATAAAATTTCGTAAAAACTTAAATATTGCTACATGTATAATCCTGATTAGGTGGTGCTTGCTTTATCTGTAAATATAATATAGGTACAGGTACATCATGGACAGCTGTAACTGTGATAAACTAAAATGGTCTAAAGAATATAATTGTTGTAAATATGTATAAATGTTAATACACTACAAGTCTAGTGTATGGCATGACATGGTGTTATAACAGTGGTGACTTTTTTGTATGTTTTGTTATTACTATATATAATCATAACTGTGTAACATATGAATCAACATTTGGGATTGCTGGTGTCAGATTAGGTAATCTGTGTGAACATTGCATACCAGAAATGTAACTTTACCAGTTCATCATCAATATACTCTCCAAAAAAGTAGTGTCAAGAATATTTCAACTTTCATAAGCAATATACTATGCTGTTATGTATGTGAGATGCTAAGTTTTTTTTAAAATCTATAATATTAGATAATGATGGCATGATGATCTTCAAATTATCACTTGGTTACTAGCCACCAAAAGGCATTTCGAGCAGAACACCTGCAATTAGACATGGATAAAACTTTAATGAATTTATCTTTTCCCTGAATTTTGAGGGTACTGCACCCTTCCAAAATGTGTTTTTAGATATTAAGAGTCAAAGATGCCAGCTTAGTAGGGTTTGGGTATATATGAGGAATCAGTAGATCATACATGTACCTTATAAAATTATTTACGAAACTACAATTTATGAATAATATTTATATATGTACTGTAATATTCTGAAATATAATGTAAATCACAATCTATAATACTGTATTAAAAAGAGTAAAGTAGGTATATTGACCAAGTTTTAGAAGTTTATTAAATGTACTTATTAATGTACAGTTTTTTGTTTAATTCCATTTTAAACTTTTATGTTAAGATTTTAGTCTTAAATTCTGTCAATCATTTATTATTTCTATTTTCAAAAAAATAATTATGAAGTTGTTTTCTGTTTAAAAATGAATAGAGGTTGTCAACACATTTATTCGATTGATGTCTACATATTCTTATTGAGTTCAAGTTTTTGTCTTTGAAGTTTGAACATACATGTATCATGTAAATGAATACATGCACAAAATCAACAGTGGTCATCCAATTTTGATGAAATTAAGCACAGATGTAATGATAATCACTTGATTTACAAATGAAAAAACAACATTTATAGTCTTCAATATCTTGTGTACCTGTAACAGACTGTAGCCATAGGTAAGTTGTGGGCCAGTGTATTCTTTATTAATTTGTTAGTATACATACAGCAAATTATTTCAAATTTTTATAACAAAAATATTACCAATGTAATAGATATATTATCCTTTTACATTTAAAACAAATTGTTATGTTAATAAAAGTATAATATTAATGAAGATATTGTGTGGTTTGGTTTTTTTTGTTATATGGTTTGCTTGCACCAATTGTGAACATCAGATATTTGGTTTGATGAGCGTACACAAATATAATCAGGTTTATGTCTTTGGTAATCATATTCAATTTTAAAAAAATGTCCAAAAATGTATCAGTGAATGTTGTTAAACGATATATTCATTCCTGTTAAAAAACCTGGTTGAAAATTACTAAAATGATGTTGATGTCGACCAAACCTAATAAATATAGCAGAGTTCATGAAAAGCAGAAAGGAAGATTGGTGGACACATCCCCGTGTCCATAGCTATTTCACTGGGGTCCCTATAACAAAAAATACATCATCTCCACCTATGTTGCTGTTTGAAGATATGTTTCTAGCAATTAGAGAATAGAATACATAAGCTATAGTATTGGGGAAAGCATGTTTGTTTCTAAAAACGATGTATACCAAGTCTTTTCTTTTACAAATGTTACTGCTGAAAATACATTTTGAGGTTGCAGAAGATGACCCAATTGATCCCTGAGAAACGTCTCTCTAAAAGTGAGGTAAGAGCCACCATGGCTCCGTGGTAAAATCTCAATGTTGGCCGAGAAAGTGCAAAAGGTTTTTTTTTTGCATGGTTCCACCATGTCAGTGGAGGGCTCGGCAAGGGGTAACGTATAGTCGTTTAGTTGAAAAAAATTGGGTTGCGTGTACACATTGGCATGCACATAACAACAAAACCTTGGCAGTTGGAATTTGAAATATGAGCATTGCTGTCCAGGCAAAATTTCCCTCATATAACACTACATAGCATAAACTCGTCTTCATAAGCTTAGTAAGTGCATAAGAGGACGCAAAACCCTCATTTCTTCATTTCAATCTTTAGACTGAAGCACCACTGTCCGGACAAAAATTTCTTCATAGAACACTGCATGGCATATACATGTACCCATCCTCATAAGCTTAGTCAGTGCGGAAAAGTAGGATGCAAAACCCCATTTCATTTCAGTCTTTAAAAGTCTTAAAATCAGACACAGCACCAACCACATACTTTAAACACTAACTTTATTGATAAATACTGTAAAATACTGAAGTGCATACTGGTTTCACAACTGGACGGATAACACTGATAAGTAAATAAATATAAATAATTTAATAAAATATCTAATCACACATTACGATGGAATTGTATTCAAATAAAACATATTCTCAATTTATAAACACAACAATACACACGATTGAGAGCATTTTTAAATAAAAAAAATTCGCTTTATAAATACAAAATCGTGTTTCTTTGGATGCTTCGTATAAAGTTTTGAATAAATAGAATATATTATGTACACCATGATTTTAATACACACATTGACAGCAGCTGGAATGTCATTTAGATAAAGTTGCATTTGATAGTTTGAGTCAGGACGGCATCAGCATACTGGGTCTTAAAACAAGACAGAACATCCTGTTTTTCAGCAGTATTTGAATCCAACATTGTGGGCCAATTTTACCTGGTAGTCCCAGCCCATCGGGTATTGCCCAAATGCCATTATTAACTGGTAAATATAAAGTAAATGAGAATTGAGGAACATTGCATAATATCTTCAGCAAATTATCACAATATTCTCTTCGTAAATTAATATAAATTAATAAATTACCAGTTCAGTTATCTAGTTTATGAGACACATGGATATAATTTAGTTAATATCAGAATGTACTAAATAAGCTGAAAATAATCAGTTGTCATATGGGAGCATTTATATATAAAAATAATAAAATAACTTCTCTAGTCTGAATATTTAAAACATTAAACATAGGAGTAAAGAGAATATTGTCAATGATCATGTTAAGATTAAGGAAATACTAAAAATAAGTCAAGGAACCCCACCCAGCTCCATATTATTGGCATAATACAAGGAAATTAGAAGAAATTGTTTGAAATTTTTAAAAAGTAATGTAGGTCAATGAGGAGATTTTCAATGAATATTTACAATTATCACAGTTCTGCTTCGACAAGTGCTATATCATTATCATAGCAACTGGCAGTGTTACGCTTTTTCACTAATACTATGTGCCCCAAACCCACCCTCTTTCCCTCTCCTCTGCTCATACAGGTTTGAAAAATATCCTCAAAATTTGTTAATACAAAAGGGACCTACAATTATACGGAATTTTATTTCATGAACAAGCTTTTTGAAATATTAAATTTTTGAATAATTACATTCCAAATTCGATATATTTTATGCACTTGCATACTGAAATTCGTTTTTAAATGTCAAAAAGGCTCTGCTTCTCAACTCTTGATTGAACAAAGCCGATTTTTTTCATAGTTTATAGTAAATCACACAACAACTATCATCTAACTTTATATTTCCTATTTACACATATCACAGTTCGCTTCAACAACCTACACATATGTTGTTGCAAAAATTGAACAACCCTGTTACCTTCGAAATTATATTTCTCTAGGCCTAAAACAACTCACAACACACTAGCCAACCTCTTTAATACATGAATATATATATCAAACATCCTGAACAACAACCTTAATATGTCAAATATAATTCAGGAGCTATTTCAGAATCCATCTACCCTAAATAAATTGGAATACTGCTTGGAGATATATAGAGGGACTGTTTAAAATTCAATTTGCAAAAATAAATAATCCCAAAACTTAACAGTATCAACAGTAGGACTCACATAAAAATTGAAATGAAATCAACCAACATAAGTAATCCTTAAACTTCAATACCTTTACAACATAATCATTTATCTAAAATTTTAAATATGGAATTATACAGGGAAAAAAAATGACATTTTAAAACTGAATTAATTAAAATTCAATGTGACTTTATTATGTGAATATTTTTGAATTCAAAAACAGAATAAATTTTAGAACTGTAAGACAAATCCTCTATAAGTTTGGAAAAGAATTAAAAATATTGTTTTTTGAAAAGCTTTACACAAAATTACGTTTTCTCAATAAAATATTTTTTATAGAAATTAAAATGAAATAAAAAACAAACAAACAATTAGACTAAAACCATACATAATATATCAAACATAAATATAAAAAAAATAATATATATATATAAATATAAAATAATGAAATGGTGATGAAAAGAAAGAAATTTTTTAGGTTTTAGAAAAAGTAAAAAAAAAGTTAAGAATTCAAGATATCTGCAAAGGCTGTTCAGAACATTCTCTCTGCTATAAGCTTAAACTTGTTTTGAGTACAAATTGAAAGAGGAATTGAAACTAGCAAAGTTTTTTGAAAAAGAAAAACAAATAGCAGAAACGTTAACATCCTTATTAGATATACAAGAAATTGCGTTCCTGTGTGTCTCATAAACTAGCATATTTATTAAAAACTTTTGGAATTTTGGAATGTCTCTTATAAATGAGATCCATCAATTATTCAATATACCATTTTATCTTCAAAGTTAATACCCCCACTCAAATTGATGCCTGTTATCCTGCAGGGCACTGAGAAACCAGTCACAGTAACTTAATGAACCTGACTCCTCGAGGTCATTTTACATCAACCAGTCATAAAATTGTCAAGTCTTCAATTGATATAAAATGAAGAACGTGTATTTAATAAAACCTCAGTAACAATCTTTTATACATGTATCTTTTTATGCACAAATCATCCAGTAACAATTTGATTTTACCGTTCAGCAATTTCATATTTAAATTTAATTTTACCGTTCAGCAATTTCATATTTAAATTTAATTTTATAATTTAACAATTTGAATTTTAAATTTTATTTCATAGTTTAGCAATATGATTTTCTGTTTTTCGAAATAAGCACACTTGAACTGTTTTGCAGACCATGATTTTGTTTCAAAATAAATCTCCAGATTTGCCTGCGCTTCTGGGAAGCTCAGACGTTAAAACCCATTTCATTAAAACCAAATTCATATTGCCCTCTTCAATATCAAATTACTTTGTACTCTATTGGCTTGCTTTATAGCAATTAATAAATCTAATAACTTCATAAATTAGATATACATTAACATATTAACAATGAATATACACTAACATAAAATTAATAAATATCATTTTTTATATACAATTCGAAGTAGCTGTGTTTAACTTAAACAATATTTTATACAAAATGTAGTTTTATTGTTAAGAATAAGCACTATATCATAGAAGTTGTACACAATAACAAAATTATTAGCCATTTGTATTAATATTATATTCTACACAATAACAAATTCAGTAGCAGTTTATATTTGATTGTATAATATGTATACAAAATAATTGATTTGGTTGTATAAATAATGTATAATATGATAGCAGTTTTTTTCATACACTATGTATATCTAATACTTTCATTACTAATACTGGTTGATATAATCATCTGAACTATTTTACTGTGCATTTTGGTATAACAATGCTACCTAACTAACAACTATTATTTATTGTGGGATGCCGGAATGCATTGAATGGGGTTTGTTTAATGTTTTCTTAACACTATACTTAAACCATTTTGATTTAATGTTTATTTGTGCAATGCGAGGTAGGAGGATTTTGCCTGTACAGCAGCGTTTGTTTGAGTTTGACTTAGTATTTTAACCAGATATCTAAAGTCAAATTGGATTGTCCAGGAACAGCTGTGTAACAGTAACTAAAACTATAGGTTAGGGACCATGGTTTTATCTGGATCACTTCAATGTATCAAACAATTATAGTAAGGACATAAGAGATCTTTTGGCAGGGAGAGAGGGTTAAAATAGTGGACTATAAGCAATTAGAAAATCAAACTCTGGTCCAGGTCAAGAGTAAATAGAACACTTCCAAATTAATTGTTAAAGTGAAAGTTCACCTTAAAATAATCCATCAACCTCTCAAAGATATCTGTGACCTTAATTCGTCGCTTTGCTGGCGAACTGGCAAATCTGAAATATTTAAGTATTGAGAATTTTGCGTTTGAAATTTGTGCTCTGTTGTTATCTCTGTAGCCATCAAATATTAACATTTATTTATGATTTAATATTTCATACATATACATCAGGAAACATGACGCCATTTACATATAACGTTATTATTGAATGGACATAGAGATAACGACAGAGCGCAAATTTCAAACGCATAATTCTCAATACTTAAATATTTCAGATTCGTCAGTTCGCCAGACAAGCAACGAATTAAGGTACAGAAAAAGACACTACGAAATCGCAAATAAGAATTACAAAAATTAGAATTTATAAAACAACGCAGAAAGATGAGGACTTGCTATTCCTTCCACTTCTTGATGACATTGAACTACTGGACCTTGATGTTGATGATGAATTTCCTGATTTACCACGTTTTCTATCTGGTTGATCTTTGCCTAAAACAGCTGCTTCAAATTCAGTATCATCTTCATCATTACCGACATCTAAAAATTCAGAAAATGGTAGTTTAACATCTCTGAATATGAATTTGTTTGATTAGTCAAATTGCATAAGATTTACTTTGACCTGATATTTCGCTTCATGCCACAAAATCTCGTAATGAAAAGTCATAAACTACAATTATAGACAAGTCAAAAACGGACTGGATTTGCGGTGCACCTTGCTAGTTAACAAACTAAATATGAAAGCCAACAGTAGGCAATGTTAATATAGGTATGAATAAAATATATATTTTGTATTTTGAATTAGCAACCAAGCAACATAGTCCAAAAATATTAACAAATAAAAATCAATAAATTCCAGGTGTTTATTCATGCGACTGAAACAATGCATTTCTAATTTTAACAACTGAAAATGTCAAACTCAAATTATTTATTATATAAACACTCCCTGCTGACAATAACTTGTCACTATTTATACTAGAATACCCCTTTATATTATTATTATGGATTTTATAAACTGCAGTTTTATTAGTTACATGTATAAGTTGCTAGGCAACAAAGCTTATATGCCCATTAGCAGCAAGCGGTTTATAAAGTTTGATAGCCTTCTTTTGAAAATGACAATTTTTATTAGCAACATTGTACTTGCTAGACAACAAAATTGATGATCATCAGCAGCATAGTCCTTCAAGGCATTTATAAAGTTTGATAGCATTCTTTTGAAAATTTACAAAAATGATTCTCAAAGTTGTAAGATTAAATTAATGATGAACCAATATAATGACTATCCTCAAAGGTTAATGAGAGACTGTATGTATGAAAGATGTTTGAGTAGAAATCCAAAAAATCTCAGAAATTACCAGAGTTTATTGAGAGACTGCAAGGTTTTTGATGAATTTTCATTTTAAGTCAGTGATTATTAGCTGATTAATTCCAGTAAATTATGATCTATGGTGTGATTACAATAAATATGGAAGACATTATGGTATGATTCTCATAATTCTTAATGGAAGACATTATGGTATGATTCTCATAATTCTTAATCCAAGTATTATGTCTGTTAGCAAAACTGATTATCATTATTTGAAATTCAAGACTTAAATATTTTCTGTTCATAAATTTGAATATCCTTTGACCCAAATGATCAAAATCCAAACAATCTATCATTTAATCCAGAGTTTTAAAAATTCAATCAAGAATTCTGATATATCTAAACATAGATAGGGATATAACTTTGAAATTGTTTTGTGCAAATTTACAATCAAATTCATGAACAATCCCTGTAATTTCTAAAATATTTTAACAAGGATCTGGACCTATAGGTGAATGTTCAGAAGAACTTGTGGATGGATGGTGGATGTTACTCTTATTAAAACCATGAGGATGTCTGAGAACTTTCAGTCCATGTGTTACCAAATATGAAAGAAATCAAAATCAACCGATAAATATGATATTTAGTATCAGATTTATAAAAGCTAGAACACCACAAAGTCCTTTACCACAAAAAAACTTACAACTATAAAATAATTTTATCTGAATCTGTAACTATTCCAGCAACATGGCCATTTTGGACAAGAATTTGTTACTTCGACGACCTGAATATTAGCTAATTCTTCATCTTCATCTTCATAAAATATACAATCATGTGGGTAATTAAAGAAGCGCAACCCAGTGGCAACATTCAAACTCAATGAAAATATACAAAATATGAAGACTTCCCAATGGGAATCATGCCATTTGGAAAGTTGTCATATTTGTATCAGAATATAGCATAGAAACACAAGTTTAGAGAGACACACGGAAAACAGGGTTGTATAAAAACAACTCACCAGGAACCCTGTTTAACATCTTTAATCTTTTCAAATTATATAAAAGCAAATTGACAATTAACCCTTTCAGTTTCAGTGACAATTTTTCGAAGGTTTTCACCAGAGAAGTTTTATCAGGTTCTACAAGTCGAAAGTTCATCAACATTTATGTCCGTCAAATGGCATACTCGTTCTGCAGCTTATATTAATGAAAGGATGTAATTTGATATGAGGCATATATTCATAGCTGTATTTTACATGCTTGTCTTCCATTTTAGTGATTAAAACTTGGATTTTCCATATGCAGTAAAATATTTTAATGATTTGCAGAAGCTTTCTTTGAAAATTGACAATAAGATTGTGAAAAATTCTAGTTACAGTTTAAAATTATAATATAAATAAATTTATTTCATTTATATCAAAAATTTCTATAATAAACAGTCTATTTATTTATCTTGTTACAGCTCCTCAAAATGAACATTCTGGAAATTGGGGGTTGACAACAAAAATGCCTGGTATAATGACTTTATGACATCAAAGTATGCTTGGCACAGTAAGTTTTAAGAATTTTAAATCTGAATACACTTTTGGCTGAATTTTCATCTACCAGTAAAAATGGAAAATCATAACTTCATAACAATTAATAACAACAACGATCTACCCATGTAAACAAACAAACCAAGAAAAAGAAACAAATGGGTAAATCTTAAAACGTACCAATTATTTACCTTTCTCCTTCTCTACAAGTTTTAAACATTTCTCAGCCTGATCATGAGTTGGCGCGTGATAAATATTCTTAATCAGCTGTGTAGATATTTTTTTCTTCGAGTGTTGATCTGCTAATTCTAACATTCTGTTTAAAGCATCCTATAAAATATTAAAGATAAGCATTTAAAATATATTTGAGCCATAACCTATTGCTTTATTTATGTTACCGGTATCTAAGGGGGGACTGATGTTTTTTTGCATGTGACAGTATATATATATTTTTTTTTTGCAGAACCACTTATACATAAATCTGGCATTATCGGTATTTAAACAACAATTAGAATTAAATCTCCAAAATTAATTAAATAAATTTGATGTAATGCAATCTTACAATTTTATTTTGCATCTGTTGTTGTCGTTTTTCCAACATGGCTACCTTCATCATGTATTTAACTTTATCTGAATCAAAGACCTGTAATACAGAAGAAAATATTAACAACAATTGAAGAACCCCAAAATAGTGTCCACCAAATAATTGAATTTCATGCCATACTTCATTCTCGGTTTCCCCAGTGGTATTGTTGGGTACTACTCAAATAACTTATGGGCCCATCCAGTCAAATTATCCGACCTTTATACTTTGCTATATTTATTCAAAACACATTGTATTGAAACTAAGAATATATTGGTGAACATAAACAATGACATCGAGTCTGGTATGTAAACTGTTCGTAGAATCAAGCTATGATCAAGGGCAGATAATTTGAATTTGGGAAAACCCCATGGATTGACCCTGATTGGAGTAGAACGAAAGCACTAGGGATAACGAGAACGACTCATAAAAATGTAAATAAAGGAGGTGAATTTTGTCTGAATAGCAGCATATCTACCCACTCTTCTTCATATTCCAATTTTTAATTCTGTACACGCTATCCTATTTAAGCTGTTGAAGAATTCCTAAGTTTCAGCCGACACCTAACTCCCAACCTCAAGATATTCTCTGACTGTTGAAAAAGTGACTTGAAAACTCCATAAGTTTCAGCAAACACATGAGTCTCAACCCTAGATATTCTTGTCAAGAGTACTCAAACCTTACCTTGGTGTTTGTATTAGCAGCAGATGTCTGACCTTTCCGTAAAGCATCTGATAAAATGGCCTGCTTGGTGTTGACACTTTTCTTAGTTTTTGGTGGTTTCTGTTTCCCCCAGATTTGAACCATGATTGCACTTTCAGATAAATACTTGAGGAGCTACAAATTAATTATATTTAAAAAAGTATTAAATCACATATATGTGACATATATAAACTAACATTATTAATCATATTATAGTTTCTTACACTAGTATACAAATACCAGTATGTGGTTCTAAATACAATGCACATACAGCTGCACAACTTTAAATTATGGTTAGAACGTGCATGCTGTATCATAAAGCCTGTCATAGAATCACCTGGCATGGTTTCAAATCCTCGGTTGTACGTGAGGGTCGCCTGTCCAAGCTCGTGGGTTTTCTACGGGGCCTTCGGTTTCCCCCCACTGCTAAAGACCCCAACGCACAAGCGAATTATTGAAATAAAATTAAACCATGTTAGTCCTGAAATGACCTAGTTTGTGTCGAGTTGCTTTTAACCCCATTACTCTCTCTCTTTCTCTTTTTATGTATTGATTTTGAAATTCATATAAAAAAAATACGACCATGGAGAAGTAAGTTTCACAATTTCTGCTTTAAATGTAAATTACCTCATCATCAGCCTTTGTAAAGTTGACAACACGTTTATGATTCCAGTCTGGGTTGATTGTATTTTTGATTGGATTACTACAGGTATATTTATCTTCATGGTAAACTAAATATTTCAAATATATATCCTGTAATAAATGAAATAAGTAATTCATTAATAACAATGATTATCAACACATAGTCCTTCGAGTAAACTCAAAAGAGGAGAGGTACAAATGTCAGGGCTGCCCTGAATACTCGTTGGCTTAATTAGTTTTTTTTTCATTAGGAAAGTCAGACTAGCGATATTCCAGGAATGATTGTGACATCATGGGGAAGTGATCATCTTTGTAATAGTTTCACTTAGAAGCCTTAATTGTTGGTGCAGAAATGTAGAACCCTATTTCATTTTAAATAGAACGATAACAAACGATGGATTGTTTTCAAAATGATTGATTGATTCCTAAATCCTCACTCACTGGAGAATTGTTTTCATAAAAAACATTTCCTGTGACCAAACAAATATTGAAATTCATAAGAAACAAACATGATTATTTACAGCAAGATACAATCTTGATTAAAAATATCATGACAGAGACATTTTCTAGAGCCTCACAGAGCGGTTTGATATAGGCTTTTAAATATAAACTATGCCTGTTCCCCAATCCCTATTCAGACACAAATCTGGATTACTTACAGTGAACTGTGATGGTAGACCACGAGCACTGAGAATTTTAACAACAAAATTAACATCTTTTCCCTTGAGTTCATCTGGTGAATTAACAAACACATCATCTTTCTCAGTGTATTCCTTTCCTTTCTTATCACACGGTATCAATTCAACCTGGTAATAAATAATCATATTATATCATTACAAATTGTAAACATATAGCTCAAAAGTTAAAACATGTCTACTTTTTAATGCCAATTTGCTATTATGTAATTAATCTTATGAAGAATCAGCTAGTTTGGTACTAAATAAATGGGTCAAAATATGGAAGAAATTGCCAGTAATTTCTACTTCCTACAATCCTTGTGTCGCATTTAGTTTCTATGGTGGAAGTGACAAATAAGAAAGAATTCCAAATATGCTCTTCAAATGTTTTGTCCAACCTCACAGGTTTTCTACGGGTCCCTCGGTTTCCTCCCACTGCTAAAGACCCTACACGCAAGCAAATTATTGAAATAAAATTAAGCCATGTGTTAGTCCCGAAATGACCTAGTTGGTGTCGAGTGACGTTAAACCCCATTTCTCTCTCTCTCTATCTCTCTCAAATGATTTGAATTATCCTACACCTATAACCTTGTATAGTGATCACCCGCAATAAAATTGAACGATGTTTCTCGTTTTGTCAACACTTTACAACGGTCAGTTCTGCATCCTTGACAGATACCATTAACCCAACTTTAAGAATAGTTTAGAATTGAAACTTACATTTAATAATCCAACTTCTTGCCCTTTAAAGTCTGTTATATCTAACTGTTCCTTTATTTCTATCTGTTTAAGAACAAAAAAAAGGCGTAATTCAAATATTAGGTTTCAGTATGAGCTACCATAGTCAAACTATTTTTGTCTTGAAAATTTGTAGATGGAATTGGTCTATCTAGTATTTTTGTCAAGATTACTTAATTAAATAATTTTGTATCTATCAATAAATGGGTACCAGTAATTAACTTTTAAGTTACAAATACTGTATACTTACATGATATGCAAGAGATTGTAGCCAAATTTTAACACTACCAATATGAAACTCAGCTTCATAATCTTCACTGAATGGATCTCGTTCCTGTTCAAAATAAAATTATAAATGATTTAAAAAAGTTTGGTAATAGATAATACATTGCCAACATATTCTAGAATTTGTCTACATAAAAAAACATATGAAGACAGTGAGAAATAAATCAATTCCTGCAATAGAGCAAGAAATTGTACATGAAGGTAAGTTTCGACAAATCAATATCATAACTAACACAAGAACATGAAGAACTTTAAATTTGGTTGAAACAAATTTAAAAATTTAATCTAAGACAAATAAATGTCAAAAGTAACACAACTCGAAGAATTTAAAATTTGGTTGAAACAAAATTAAAAATTTAATCTAAAATCAATTTAGTATTCTTTGAAAATTTATTTTTTATACTTGAACATTGTCCTAATTCTCTGTATTGTTTTCCTGGTCGGGCTATACTGGTAAATTTATGAAACTATATCTGAAGTATGTTTCAAGTAATAACATAAATGAATTTGAGTTAGTTAAACTATGTAGAAAACTAAAACTAGTTGACTAAAACTATATTATGTTAATAACTTTGAGCTAAAATGTATGACTGTATCCTAAGTATTTTTACAATAAATAATATATTGTCCAGAGATTAAAAGCAAAGTTCTTCATAATTGTAAACATTAGCATGTTAAGATTGTTTCGTAGTCACAAAACTGTAATCATGATGTTTGAAGGATTAGCTGTCACCACTCCTCTTTTGGTTCTTGCTCATTTAACCCAATTAACCCTTAACTGGTCAGGGTCGCATATTTGCACCACGACGTTATATCCAAAAGTGGTCACGGTCGCATATTTGAGACCATAGCAAGAACCTTTTTTATAAGCTGCATTTGAGTATTTAGTTTCGTATTTAATTGATATTGCCACGCATGCGTCTCAGACAGGAACTTGTCTTGTCAATAACATTGAGAAAAACATGTCTTCGTTCTACATTTTTTGACCAAAAACGTAATTTAACGATGCCGGGAATAATAAAGACCCTCAAAGTCATTGAAATGCCTATATATGATTCTGACTCGGATTATATCGATTACGCCGATTCTGAAGACGATATTTCTGATGAAAATGATTTAAAATGGTATGCAAATTATAGATCAACTTATCCTCTTCAACTTTTTTATTGGTGTCAGTAGTCGATTGTAATAGGCATACAAAATATTTCACGTTAGTTATTTTTTAGCCTGACCACTTGACGTCATAACGTCAAAATGACGTTGACCGGTTAAGGGTTAATGAAGCAAGTCTAGTTTATGATTACAACCAAATGAACCAGCCCTAGGCCTGTAGTTCTGCTAGTTCAAAGCTATTGCTTGGTCGAACGGAAGTCTGATGTTTCGTCTGACAACTTATAGATATTATGTACTATTACTACTATTTCAAATATTTATTTGTTTGAGCCAATCGATTTGGAACAGGACCCACCCAAATGATTAGCGAGAGAGAGAGAAATGGGGTTTAACGTCCACTCAACACAAACTAGGTCATTTCAGGACTAACATATGGTTTAATTTTATTTCAATAATTCGCTTGCGTGTAGGGGTCTTTAGCAGTGGGAGGAAACCTGAGTGCCCGGAGGAAACCCACGAGGTTGAGAAGGCGCCCCTATCTCCATGCCACATACGCTCACACCAGGGCTCGAAACCACAGCCGCAAGCCAGAGGTGACCGGCCAGCTAGAGGTCGAAGCGCAGCACTCTAGACCACTAGGCCATCCCAACCCCCCACCCCCCGCAAATGATTAGCACACTACATGTAACTACAACTCCTCACACATTCTCTACAAAATTATGTTTAAAAGTACGGCATAGAATAATAATAATAAAATTCAACAGTATTTTGATACCTCATTTTCTTTATCCTTGAAAATCAAAATAATCAATTCTCTTCAAATATGGGCGCCATGGCTAATTAAAATTATCAAATATTATAAAAAAAAATAGGAAAATACAACGAAGTGACATTTCCATGAGATTTTATAAAGTATTGTTTTTGTAAAAAAATCATAGTCTATGATAATATAAACCACTGAATATCTTCATTGCTTTCTTGTTTAAATTTTTTTATTTTAAACGGCAAGACAAAAAAATATTTTCACAGTGAGTTTAGGATGTTTGATTGTCTCACCTTGGGTAAATCCCATTCTTCTCCTTCCAAGAAGTTCTGGTACATTTCTTGCATCAAGAATTTACGATTCATAAATTTTTCTCGTGGCCAAATCCATTCATGTTTTGTTTCTAGATTAACGACTCGAACCATTACCTGTAGGTAAACAATTTAAACATATAACTCACAATATAAATTACTGGGAAAGTCAAATGCTGTTAAAGTTCTCATGTATAAGGCTATTTTTCCCAAAAAAGAAAATATACAAAGACTTTTGTAACATAAAAATCAACTGCATTCAAGTCTGAGGTTTGAGTGACTGGCCAATATATAGTTCTTTTAATATAGAACCTCGAAATGGACGTGCTTTATTACTGCTTAAATGTTCGAATAGGATTTATTTTTTAGGCCAAATGGCTTGTTTAATGTCCACTCAACACAACTGGGTGTTTTGGGGACTATCATAAATGTATTGTGCTTTGTCCTTTAACTATACACTGTACTGTACAACAATTTTTCTTACTTCTGTTCGACCTTTCAACTCTCCACGAGCTTCTGCTGAAACAACCATCAATTCAAACTTCATCTTTTTATCCAGCTCTTCACTAATGGAGTTACATTCTTCCACAGCTGGCATCAATTCTACAATATCTTCCTTTAGCAGAGCTTCATCTATAATAATAGTTTGAATATAGAAATATGACTAAATATCCATGGCAACTATTATCATATCACAGGAAATGGACTATAAATCATCCTGTGATTTTTCGCACTTGTCAGTGCTTCAGGACTGAGGGCCTGACAAGGACAGGCTGTTTAGTCATTTGGATGGTACAAAAAAGCCAGTACCATGTACACATTGGCGTGCACGTTAAAGATCCCTTGACAGTTGGAATTCGAGTAGGCTGTAGTGCCGCTGTTCGGACAAAATTTCCCTCATAGCACAGTGTATGGCATATGCCTATCTTCATTAACCCAGTTCGAAGCAGAACAGTAGGACGTTAAATCCCATTTCATTTCATTGTGTGATTTCATAATTCAAGTGACTGATTAGACTTTGATGAGATTCTAAACTTGGTGACCACCTTTAAAAAAGTTGAACCAGAACGTCACACAAAATTGTGTATAAAAACAGGCCCCAAGTTCACAAAGCATTCTCATACTTAAGTTGAGAATTAACTCAAATTTGTTCACCTTAATTTAACTCAAATATAGCCCTGTATAAAACTTTTGTTGTTTTAATGTATCAAATACATCAATAAGAAACTATATGCAAAGTTTTGTGTTTCTTTATTCAAGATATTTCTCATAAAAAGTGATTGAAAGTTAAAATTCTCAACTTAAGTCTGAGAATGCTTTGTGAACTCAGGGTCAGTTCTTTAATATCAATCTTAAAAATTTGTAATAATTAGGTCCCTACAGATTATGATGTCCTAATCTGAAGTGCGGTATCTCTGAATTCTTCAACTTCTGTTAGGGTTCTTTTATGTGCAAGCATTGACATTTATCCTGCCATATATCTCTAGAAACATGGCTTGAAACGACCTAAATCCTGGACATTCCAGTCAAAAGCACAGTTCTATAATCCTTTGACTAACATGATACCCAAGTTTCTAACTAACCTCTAGTTTTGTTTTCTGATGTCACATCAAAACCAGATTTTTTAGCAATTTCTTCCTGAGCCATTTCAAAATTAACTGTTGGTGCATCTTTAGCACTTTTGTCTTTGGGATTGATGAAAACAAAATACTGAGTTGTTCCAAATATCAGTCTGTCGTTGTATTTAAGTTCTGTTTTATTTGTGACAAGTTTGCCGTTTCTCATCAATCTTACATTAGCTTCGGACGGTTCTATACTAAAAGCTCCTTTATCTTCTCGGATGATGGCATGATTCTCAACAATACTGGAAAATGAGTGAAATGATGTTTTGAAGAACCAAATAAATTAATACAGAACATTCTGAAATGGTTTAACTGGTCATGTGTGAGACAAAATGAAGAATTCAACATGATGAGTAAAATTAACAGGGGAGTAAATTAAATTCACAGAATTGCAATTAAGTGGTAAGGAAATGAGTACTGTCAAGGTTCTATCAGTCCCGACATGTTTTCTGATACAGTCAAGACTCCACGCATGCGTTACAGCACTAAATCCCCCTCTTCACTCAATTGTTATCATTTTTGGGTTTGAGAGAATTCAATTCCAGTACTACCAATTGTCATGCCTAATATGGTATGGAGCCTTATATGGTAATAATTAAGGCCACACAAGAAAAAATATTCTGGTTCTCAGAATGGGGTTTAACGGCCACTCGACACAAACTAGCTCATTTTGGGACTAACATAATGGTTTAATTTCATTTCAATAATTCGCTTGCCCGAAGCGGTCTTCAGCAGTGAGAGTAAACAGGAGGACCCGTAGAAAACCCACGAGGTTGGACAGACGTCCCAACTCTTTGTCACAGGTTCTCAGACAAACAGTCTTGTTTTTGGGAAGGTATATTTTACCGGTATATAAAATATAGCATGTAATTATTTTTATAAAGCTTTTACCTTGGTCCTTTCAGCATGATATCACATGATCCTTTACTGTTACCAATAGTTACTTCAGGTTTTTCTATAAATAGTATAATATGACCAGACAACTGAGGGTCCATGTTTAAATTGGACAAATAAGGCATCTTCTTCTTCTTTTCTAAAATTTCAGATAAATGTTGGCCCCCCTGAAAAATATTTAATATCAATTAAAATAGCAGTCACAAATTTAGTAAAACAGAAAAATATCAGGTTTGCTTCATAGTGCGTTTTTATTTCTGCACTTTTTACTTTTATTAACGTTACATTTAGCCATAAACCCACATTATAGAACTGCCTAGAATAGGTTTTATTTATCTGTCATTCAAATAATAAATACTATATTTTTATGATGAACCCATAGAATTGTTTTCCCAACCAAACTAATTCTTTAATGTAGATCCCTAATGTAGATCAAAAATTGAGAATGGCCCTAATATAATTCCCTAATATAATTCCCTAAGAAACAGTTAACTTACACCATGTTTATGTGCCTCTGCAAGTCTCTCTTCAAATGTTTTGTGCATTTCTTCCATTTCTTTAGCATTAGTTTCCAAACGACTCTTATACTCTTCTTCCATTTCTTGTTTTAGTTTGGCTAACTCTATAAATACAGATTAAATCATTTTATTATTTGTATCTATTCAGATAATGAACTTGGCCTATTTTGGATATAAACTGTGAACTTACTGATATTTGTATTTCAGTAAAATCCGAAACTTGTGCCAAGATGTTAAAGATAGATCAACCATATAGCCTAGATTCATCTTTTTCCTGATTTGCTCCCCTTAGTTTGTTTTTCATTAATTTGACTGGACTATAGTCTGTATCATTAATTTGACTGGACTATAGGGCGCAGAGGGCATTATTACAACTAGCCTCTGGATACAATCACTTGAACTGATATGCACGTTTCTTATTTGTGGTGTCTGTATATTGTGTCTTGTCTGTAGGTTTGTCATGTGCATTTGTGTATTGTGCCGTCCTCCTACACTTACTATTTACTATATGCAAAATTGGTGGATGACAATATAGTTCTTAAACAACACCGTAAATTTTCATAATACAATGCACCAATTGCCAATATCCATCTGAATGTCATGATAAAAACAAAACATTCATTATCCAGTCATACAATGAAAACCCATTAAAATATCTGACCTACCCTCATCACTTAGATCTTCATCATCATCTTTCATCACCTCCATCTTAACATTACCCCCCAACATGGCTTTTAACTTTTCATTTTCTTCCTGTAGTTCACGGATCAACTTCTCTGTTGGATCTTCATTTACAGATGCTGTTGTCTTAATCTGTTTTGCTCTGTCAGCTACAACATCAATATCATACTTCAACAGTTAAAACTAATACAAGCACTTAAATGTCTAAACTACCACAAATTCCAGGCCCGTAGCTAGTAGGGGGCAAGACAGGCACATTGATTTCGTATTGCATCCAATGGATAGGGTACCTAAGGCACCCACTGGGTTAATCGATTCCTCCCCATTGGGTAAAGGCACCCATTGGTTGTCCGATTTCTTCCAGGGGTGGCAGATGCTTCTCTTGCCCCCCTCATCCACTAGCTACGAGCCTGAATTCATCTTCATTTAAAGAGTGAGGCATGTCTCGACATTACCCACAACATTTAGCAAAAGCTGTTGCAAAAGCTCAAGTAAATTGAGTCTGCTACAGCAAAATCTTCTTTTTACCTGTGGTAGAAATCTTTGGAAGAATCTTCCGCTATATAACCTGTGGTAGAAATCTTTGGAAGAATCTTCTGCTATATAACCTGAGATTGTGATAATTACTCACCATATCTAAGAGTTGAAAGAGATTCATCAAAGTTAATATCAGCAGGACTTACAGCAGCTATCTACAAAATATAAAACACTGATCACAAACATTTTAGGCATTTTACATTTTATTTTAATTGATGAAAATAATTTCCTAAAACAATTAACAGACAGAGTAAGGAACCTAAATTCTATTTTTTTAATGTCATATTGTCATCCAACAAGACAAATCAACAATTTTATTCTTTGATTCAAACCAGAGAGGTCTAGTGAAGAGAAAAACTACAGTACTTACCATTATAGTTTTACTATTTCCACCGAGAGCATTCTTCAATAATTTAGTTAAACATGAATCTCTAAAAGGCACTGAAAATCATATATTATAGGTACTTTATCCATATGAATGATAGTTTAAAGATGAGTTACATCAACAGTTTAAAAATAAAGATACAACAGAAACAGGGGTGGTTTGGAATGGTGGTTCATTAATATGATACTTTGGTCATTTTATCATTGGTCAGATTATCATTCTGTCAACATAATAACAGAAGACTAAAATAGTGTCAGTTTTATTTTCTGTTGTCACATGTCCAAATGAGAGGGTCAACCATTTTGGCCAGACACATGTATTAGGTGCTCCCTCTTTAAACTACCCAACATGCAAGGACCACGTGACTCTGATCATCGAATTGAATACACACACATCATTAAGAACTGTCAACTGTTCAGAAAAAAGTTTATGTAATAACATACCTCTAGTATTTTTACCATTACTTCTATCAGCTAAAGCTGAGATGACATTACCAAGACATGATAGTGACTGGTTAATAGCAGCACCTTCTTTAAGACGATCTCCAGTGGCTCCTGTACTGTCTGCTCTCTCACTATATAATTAACAATACATCCACATATAATTGAAAAACGCATAATGCAATGGTAAGATAAAGAGCTGACAGTTCTCGCTATAAGGGTTATAAAATAGATAAAGAAAAGGGAATATGTTGAAAATTTCAGTCAAAATTACTCGATTCTGAGAAAAGTTATCAAAAGTTAGAAGAGCAGTGTAGTCTCAATCGTCATTACTACCGTTGTTCCAATAATAAACATCGGGGAAATTTTGCCTGAACTGCAACCCTACAGCCTACTCTTGTATCAAATTCAAACTGCCAAGGGATCTTTTATGTACCAATGTATACACGGGACCTCATTTTTTCGTTTCATTCAAACAACTAGACAGCTGTCCCTGCCAGCCCCTCTGTCCTTCACCACTGACAAGGGGAAACCACACTGGAAAATCCTGATGAACTTTCTCGCCAACACTGGAACCAAACCCACGACCTCCAGGCTAGCCAGCCAATGGGAGCTTTTGGCATCATTTCCATTGGGCGCAATACAAAACCAACGACCATTGTATATCTCTTGCCCCCCCCCCCCCCAACCCCTTAGCTACGGACTTGCAAGTACATGCATCTACACAATGGACATCTACCTTTTGTCTATATAAACATGACTTCTCTTAACAAATAACTTGACTAGTGGCCACCTACCTTCCTGCTAAATCTACTAAATTAATTAAAGCTGATTTAGTTGTTTCTTCTCCAGCAGCATTTATAAACTTCTGTATAAAAGTCATTCCTACGATTGTGTGAGCTCGACTGTAACAGACAAAGAATATAAAATCTAGAAAATGCTGAAGACAGGGATGTAGTGCTGGAGGACTAACTTTGCCTTAATGTGGTTGGGAAGGACAACATCATTGACTCACTATTTTTAGTAAATCCAAATTTACAATCCTCTGCCTTAGTGAAATTTTTAATTATCACCTATACGAGAAATATGAGAGAGACAGTGTTTCAATTTTTTTGCTTCAACTGAGAAAATGCCAGCCTCTAAAACTTAGAGGTATTGTGATTTTGATTTTACTTGAACGTCCTTACATTACATGTACAAGAAGACAGTGGGATGGTCAAATCTTAAGTAGCCGTTTAAAAATGCATTCCCACAACATATACATACAGAGCCATCAGGAGCATAAAATTAAAAGAAGACATATGTCAAAAGTGTATTCTTCAATGTTGTAATTATTCCTATCTGCCGTTTGAAGTATTGTTAAATATAGATGTAAAAGATAAAATATGTAACCTGCTGGTAGCGTTCATGTTGGTAGAAGCTACTGTACGATTTGTTGTTCCTTCCTCCATCTTATCTTCTATCTCACTATAACTACTAACTGGTGTTATCTGTAAACCATCAGCTGTAATTAAATATAAGTCAAGCTTATTTACAAGACAAAATGAAATGAAATGATATGGGGTTTAACGTCCTATTTTTCAGATCCTAAACTGGGCTAATGAAGACAGGCATACACCAGTGTGCTGTGAGGGAAATTTTGCCCGGGCAGCGTGCTACAGCCTACTCTTACATCGAATTCCAACTGCCAAAGGGATCTTTTACGTGCATGCTAATTTGTATCCGGGACCTCGGTTTTTTGTCTCATCCGAACGACTAGACAGCTGTCCTTGTCAGGCCCTCCGTCCTGCATCACTGACAATGGGAAACCACACCAGATCGAAGTAACACTTACATGATGAGAGTGTGACCGAGTGTGGTGGTCGTGGGTGAGGTAGGCTACGTGACACCATCTACTACATTTGACAACTTTCTCAAGTGGTGAAACCACATGCTAATATTAATGCATTTGTAGGCTTACATGTTTATTTTGACGACAGACACTGATCAAGAAAGAATGAACAATTTTGCTTTACTCACCATAAAATCCTTTTTTAGGATGTTGTCTAACCTTTAACCCACCCCGTTTTGGTGGTTTAGAGTCGAGTAAGTCTCGAACCTGTTCATTATAAATTTCCAACATGCTGAACATAACCTACAATACAAGCAAAGCAAACCAAAGACATCAAACAAAATATCTAATTTTCAGTAAGTAATTTATGACCATTTAATTGCCGATACATTTACAATGTGAAAACTTGCTTTCAATGTCCAGCCGAGATATAAACATGTAGTGTGCTGTTTGATTGTTCGTAAATGGCGACACCTAGATTGTTCTGTTGTCTGTACTCAAAAAAGTTTAGGTAACAGATGAAGAGTTCAGGGGAAGAACGATCTAAGTCACTTTTTCACAAAACCCCAGTTAATGGCTTCATCTGGTAGCAAATTCTATAAGCTTTCTGTGGGACAATCAATTTCCGGTAAAAACAATCAGAGTCACATTAAACCAGGGCCCTTCTGAAATGGACTCCTGGACAAATACAAGGCCACCGCACCCTTTATTTAACCTTAATTTGCCTGAAAAGTTGAAGTCAGTTGTACTGATAATTATGGTTCGTGTTAAACATCATTTTGAAGTTGTAATTAAAACCACTCTTCTGTGTTCACTTCAAACATTGTCGGACAAAAGTCTGTTTTGGTTTTATGCGAAAAGACAAAAATGTGACTTAGATCGTTCTTCCCCTGAACTCTTCAGATTCAACATTGTTGTTAATATCTGTCTTTGGAATTGATCACAAGCAAACTCACTTCAAATTCTGTTTTTTCTCCAGCTTTTTTCTTTTCGTCGATACCTTTAAATATTTGCTCACAAAACATTGGAACAACACCTGAATCAAAGAATATTATAATGAAAATGACAGTTAAAAATAAAAAAATATGATGATTTTCAGTCAAATTATTCGGATTACTTAAAATCAAAATACAGATGTGACGTCATCCATTATTTCCAATAATGTACTGGCAACT
The DNA here is from genome assembly GCA_948474765.1 of Patella depressa. NCBI lineage: Eukaryota > Metazoa > Mollusca > Gastropoda > Patellidae > Patella > Patella depressa. The sequence continues at coordinate 58,308,774 of OX419719.1, forward strand.
TGCCAATTGTACATTATCTATACCACATGAAATATTGGACTCACGTGACATATTTAATTGAAAGGCATGTGCAGGATAGTGTCTGTATTTTAAGTTGTTTAATGGTCTCAAGTTAAAGACATTGCGTAATATATTGAAACAACACTTGGCTAATGCCTCATGTAGCATCAATATAGTACTTAATGTATTGTTCTCGACCATTAAACAATACATAATATGGTGGGTGTTCTTTTACCTTTATTAATACCATATCCGACAATAGACCAACTTTTTCCACTTCCTGTTTGTCCGTATGCGAACAATGTAGTGTTATATCCTTCCCATGCATTCTTTAAAACTCCAACACCTATATCTTCAAATACTCTTTTCTGGAAATTGAGTTAAGAATTGGATTAATCCATTGGGATGCTGTGATTGGATTGTGTTATAAATGGGATTAATCCAGTGTGGTAAGAACTTGATTAATCCATTAGATTGCTGTGATTGGATTGTATTATAAATGGGATTATTCCAGTGTGTTAAGAATTTGATTAATCCATGGGGATGCTGTGATTGGATTGTATTATAAATGGAGTTAACCCAGTGTGTGAAGAATTTGATTAATCCAATGGGATGCTGTGATTGGATTGTGTTATAAATGGAGTTAATCCAGTGTGTTACAAATTGGATTAATTCGTTGTGATTCTTTGATGTGCTGTAAATTGGATCGATCCAGTGTGTTATAAATTATGATGATCTGGCATGAGATCAATTTGGACTGAATTGATCTGGAGTTGAACATTCTACTTTTTTGCACCACCAAGACAGCAAAATTATGTCATGCAGTGTGCTCTGAAGAAAAGTTTGACTGGACAGCAGAATTTCTGCCAACTCTTCATTGAATTACAACTATCAAAGGTCTCTTTTCCATGCACAGTTGGGTATCTCACTACCTACTACTTAGCGACTAGACCCTTTTTTGTTGCAATGCCAGGGGGGAGGGGGGTGAAGTTGCGCTGAATCAGAAAGTCTGTCAACGAGTCAAGTGCCGTTCAACTGATTTTCGCTTGGACATGACAAGGAGTAGAGTCGCCTGTCCAACCTTATGGGGTTTCTACAGGTCCTCCACTTTCCTCCACTGCTTAAGACAAGCAAATTATTGAAATGAACTTGAATCATATATATGTTAGTTCCCAAATGATCTACTTTGTGTTAAGTAGACTTTACTCCAGTGTTAAATCTCATATTCCCTTGCAATGCCCTGCTTTCATGCACCACTGACAAGGGAAACCATGCTGGAAACACATGCAGCATCTCATGGTTAGTGAGCCAGCACCATACTCACTGAACCACTATGGCTCCAGGTTGACCTGGTGTTTTATTTTGATCTGTAATTGGTTAAAAAGTTAATATGCTATTGTGGTTTATTTTATTACCTGATCACAGAATTTTTTGCCATTTGGATGAGATGGGTCTGGTCCGTAATATCCGTCTGCTTGTTCCTTACTACCATCATGTGACCAGTAACTGTAGTCAAATGCAAACTTTTTCTCATCATTGTCTGAAGGGTCGGTGATAATGGTGGTAGGACCTTTCATATCGATGATACATTTTGCATTCCTTTCTCTTTCTCGTCTATTGTACGGAGAATTAAGGATACATTTCAAAACACAATTGCTATTTTATTTAAATTAAGCTAAACAAATACAAATTTGATCATTCATAAATAATAAATCTATCAGCATTTTTACAATTTGCAAATTACTTTCAGTGTCGGTATGATATTGATAATAATAATATTCTCCTACTCAGGGGCGCCGGAACCTGGGTGCCAGGGTTAACCATATTCCTGAAGCAATGGCCCGAGAAATCCCTCTCTGGCCATTGCTGGAATAGCGTCTGTTTCTTGAACTTATGCAGGAGTGTGTCTATTCTTTCCGTTCAATGAAAGCTATCACTTAAGTACAGCAACATGACAGTCCTTCGTTTAATCTGGATCTTCCCTAAAGTGATTTGGAAAGTGATTTAAGGTATTAAAAACGGTGAAAGTATGTTTGTTTTCAAACAGTATTGTTTACATTTAATTCGACTTGATAGCCTCGTTTGTCTTGCAGTACTGTGCTATGCACGGGTTAATTAGGCATAATAAAATCGTGAGCCATGACGTAACGTTATGTAAACATATTTGGTCCAATATTGGCACTTGTTTTAAATGTAAAGCTTTTGTATTTAAAACAACAATATCCACTCATAATAGCAGTGTGTAGATGGATTACCTCTAATCAAACAAAACGCTGCACGGAGTATGGGGTTTACAATTGGTACCCTGCCCTTTTCTGGGGTATACATGTCCTAATGATGAAAGTTTTTAACCTTTTTACTACTATCTATTCATTTTTAAATGATATGTATTTGTTCCCTGGTCAGCTGTTGATGTTTCACTTGTCTTCATTATCGTGTAATTTAAAGGGTTTTATGTCGGAATTTGGAATGCTAGAGGCACTCTAATCAGTGTTTTGGGAATTGACAAATATCAAAATTTTCTAGAGGCCAGGGGGAGAGGATGAACCTCCATTTAGCGCCTTCATTTCGTAAATATTACGGTACTGACTTATTATTTAGGATAAAAAAATACTAAATTCAAATGACAACTGACATATAACATAGACATAGTTGGAATGAGTCGTGACTATTATTTTCTTGTACACATAAAGAAGCTTTTAATAAAGAATAATAAACTTATTTAATGTCATAGCTTGATCATAGTTGTTTATTTCAACAACAAGAGGAACTAATTTCTATATTTCTACAATGGTGTTTCCGAATTCATTTATTTATAATACTATTTGTTACAATAAGAATTTCCACACCAGCTGTAATTCATGCATGTAGGTAGGCATTATAAATTAATTAACTAACAATCATAATGGCAACTGGCTAGGTAGCTCAGGTCTAATTACACATAAACTGTATAGATCTATAATATATTATGAAGAAATAACGGATCAATATACCCCACCTATTCACTAAATAAATAACTACAGTTATATAGTCTATCTTATATTGAAAGGTGTTTGAACTCGGTGTAACATGGCAGAGTTTATTAATTATAATATATATAATCAAATTAGTGACCATGGAGTTTTTTTTATAAATAAATATTTCATTTTATAACAAATTAGGGTCTAGAGGTTGCACTTGAAGAACAATTTGAAGAAAATAATTATTTTAATTTCTTCAAATTGTTCTTGTGCAATCTATAGGTAAATTTTGTAAAGTTTTAGCTAAGTAGAGTTATTATTAGAACAAAAGTCTATTAAACTCTGTTTCCAGTTGTAGAGATTTTATTGGTTATTCAATTCATATCATAGAAGACTAACATTAGGGCTTAAAAGTCAGGCTTATTTATCAAACTCTACCCCACTGAAGCAAGCCTACATGGATACTAGAAGTGTTTGCTATAAACATAGTGTAATCATATTCTTTAGACAATATAATTATAATGAGATAAGCATGTTATGTAATATGAGTATTAATTACAATATCATATTACATCTTACATTGTTAAGTTTTATTAACTGTACATATCATAATTATGTAAAACTACCATTAAAATAAAAGATTTATTTACATGTAATTAGGGACAGTGCAATTATTCCATAAAAGATCTTTCTTAATTCTTTGCATAGACTAGAAGTAGAACATTTGCTGGAAACTTTCAATGCAATGTTAAATTCTCTAAAATTGGAAAAACAAATACTTGAGGCTTTTACAGGCGCGGATCCAGTGGGGGGCGCACCCGGCGCACGCCCCTCTATTTTTTGAGGTGTCGAACAATTTTTAGCTCTGGATATATTCTCGCGAGAAAGGAGAACGAAAATAGTTTAGGTTGGAAATCGTAATTTACAGTACTACTACGAAATTAGTCCTTGTGGGCAGTTTTTACACTCAAAAATCACGGTCCCGGGCTTCGCACTCCCAAGCTGGTGCAGCACGCCCCCTCTTTCTGAAAATCCTGGATCCGCCCCTGTTTTAGATAGAACCAAATGTAAACCATTCATTATGCAAGAGCTAAATCTGCTTATTGCAGGTCTTTCTTTGGGTGTGAAATGTTATCTAAATTATTGATTAAATTAGACATTACAATTACATGATGTGAATACGATTTGCTACTCAACGATCATTGACGATTTAATCCAAAAATGGATAACAGAGACTAGGATTTTTTTCGTATGGACTTAGTAATGATGATCATCAAGACTATACCTAAAATTCAAAATCTAATCAATAGGCCTACCACACTGTTAGGCTACTACTACTAGTGTTAGTAATATCTCTGTTCAGAATGGATCAATTTGACAGAAATTTTCAGCAAATTCCTGTTACATCATATTGTTTTTAACATTTATTGTGTGAACTACCAGCTATTTATCTAATTTACCATACTGTATCTTTAATTTTAAAAAAGGAACAAGAAAATATAGTGTTTCACGGTTTCATAAACTCTGTAGCCTAATAAATAATTAAGACAAGAATGTAGGCTCCCTATATTTTAATACTGTATCATTAATATACCGGTAGGCTACCATAATATCATATTCACAGTAGTTAACTAATTCAACTTTATACTTACATAAACGTTGCTTTGGGAAAAGAATATGCCCCGCCTCACCTTCGCGTTTTAGGTGAGGCGGGGGAACTAAGTAATTTCACAAACTCGCCAAATCAAAATCCTTTTACTTTTTATTAAGCGGGAATTCTAATTCATAAAACAATCGTGTACATGCTTGCTTGGAAAACTACAATGATCCTCACACAGAATAAATAAATCCAATAGTCCAAGCCGTATAAAATACTTGAATAGCACTTAGAGCCAATAATACAATAAAACCTTATCAAATCGTCCTAAATAACCCCGGTCGAGAGACCTTAACGACACGTTCCCGTAGCAGACGAACTGTCACTGACATTGATAACAGATTTTAAATTAAAAGGATATGAATGGTCTCACTCTGACAGCTACTTTAACATTTTCTTCTGTCATTTTGGATCTTTAGGATTCGATCTGTAACTGTGATGATGAAAAACGGCGATCGAACGGGCTACTGCAGAAGAAATGAATTAAAAGTGATTAGTTGATCGCCATGTTCATGATTTGTTTACGTCGAGTGCGTGGGTTGCTAGGGTTGCACGCGCCAGTGCATGACGTTGTTATCATTTATAACGGTGCTTAAAGGAATAACACATTATAGGTAGCTGAAAACGTACAAAAAGACTATTTTACGCAATAGAAGTGTCGTTTTCCAAAAGAATGTTTTAGTAACCTAGATTTCTTCGATAGAAAATATTTCGAAATCATGTAGGATATAATAATGTATAGGCCTAAATAACAAAATATTTTGCAATAACATAACAAAACACTGGTTATTGCTTAGTTAAAACTGGCAGCAGGACTGTGGATTAATTGTAACGAAACATATATTTATAATAATTTTTGTTAAACTTGTATAACGTCAAAATTTAGTTTGTAAAAATATATAGGCCCTAAATAAAGCTGCCAAGGGTCAAATATATTAGAATAAGATCTCGGATGACTTTTCTTTTGGGTCGACGTTTTGGAATACCCCCTTTCCTAAAAAAAAAAGAAAAAAAAAGAAAGAAAAACAGACCAACAAAAAGCTGATGAACGCGAAAGAGACTATATTATTATAGTTGTTTCCGAAAAATTTGGTCTGAAGTATAATCAGCGTTCCGCGACCGTAATTAACCGCCTAGGTAACTACAGTCTGTTAGAATGACCTTTCCGAAAATTTCCTCAAAATGTTCCCCCCCCCCCCCGCTTAATGGTGTGTAGATACGGGCCTGGTCGGCATTCATCGCACCGTTCAATAACCTTTCGTTACGGTGTTACTCCCGCTTTCCTAAAACCTTAGGCCGACAGACTAGTCTAAACGGATATTTTCCAAATTCGGTGTAAAGTATATTGTGGTCAAGGGCAAACTGAGCCAAGAATAGTCTCTGTCACCCAGAACCCCCTAGTCTTCAACGCACGTAGAATATTTGTATGGATGATAGAGACTACATAAAGAACAGAACCACAGTCTAACATACCTGATGTATAACATAGTCGGGAATTAATGCTTCATTTTGTTATGCAACACACCCAGCTGTTTATCTATTTAATTACAAGTCTTAACCTTACAGTTTTGCAATTTTCGGAACTCGCTGTGGCTCAGTGAGTAAGGCAGTGGTTCGCTTAACCGACATTGGCAGAGAAAGTGGCTTGGAATTCGTCGTGGTTTCCTAAGCATCTAGTCGTTCGAATGGGACAAAAAACCGGTACCCCGCGTACACACAAAAAGAACCATTGGCAGTTGAAACGTACATACATCCATGCAAGGCACACGCCCATCTTCTTTTCGATATTCTTTAGGCTACTTATGCTTTCGTAACGCAATACGGGAAAGATCCTCGGGATTTTCAGCCCCCCCCCTGTGCAATTAGGCCTTGTAAACAATGGATGTACTCCGGATGGTACCAAAAACCGCCCAGCAGTGTATTTATTATGGCGTACCAGAAGGGCCGTTGACAGTTGGAATTCAGTTGGCAAGATTTCCCTGGTATTATAGCATACTGCATAGAGTACACGCATCTTTATTGCGCCTGGTTGGTGTATAAAAAATGACGTTTAGCCCCATTTTATTTCATTTCATGTCGAGATCAATTTAAGCAGAGTTATAACAGAACGGCGTGCATGGCAATGAAAAAGCGTCTAGTCGTTAGGATGGGATAGAAATCAAAGCATACCGTGCACTCTTTGTCGAACCCTTAATATTTCAAATCCCACTAGTAAAGTTCGTGTCGTGAAAATTTCAAGGTGTTTTACTTTTTTATTTTGTAACTAAATGAAGTATCGAATGATATCACGACACCGGTAGCTATAATGTAGATCAATTTATCGGATGATATTTGTTATGACTACATCGCTAACGTCGATAACGGCAGGTAAACTGGTCCAACGGGTAAAGTCAACACAATTTCTATGGATTATATAAGTACAAGAATAATTCATTAATTCGGTCGTTGGCATTTACTCTTCAAATGCAGCTTTCGAAATGTAACCGGGAATTGATGGAGAGTTTATAAGGTGCCGACATATTCACAGTAAAACACCGTTCTGTCAAGTGTAAATGGCGCTGACACAATATTTAAAAAATATATTCGATGTTTTTGACGTGTGTGTATTCCAATATGGGCTATGATAATATTGGCATCCGATGTTTTTAAAGTGTATCCCAATACGGGCTATGATAATATTGATATTAAGTGTAACTGCTAGTGATCATAACCATGCAATACTGTTTCCAATGGTGGTGTCGAATAGTTTGAAATAGATTTTATAAATTTGAACATAGGCGATCAATATGAGCTTGAATTATTTAGAATTTTAATAGTATTCCTTTCCATGTATAGTGATTTTAAAATACTGTTTTATAAAGACAAACGATGTTTAAACATTAAGAACAATTCGGACCATTCGGTGAGACTAATTTTCTTTTTTGTGGTAATTATAATTATTGTTTAGAATCCATATGCCATATTACTGAAGTCCATTAAAGGGAATGGAAGCTTATTATTGACCCTACCTCCTGCTACTGACGTCTCATGACTGAATTCTGACCTCTGTTAACCCTAAATAAAATGTCCCACTGTCAAAACATCGTGCAACAGAAACTCTGTTTATAAACAACGAATAAACTGTGGAATAAACCCTGTGAATTTAAAAATAAATGCTGACAAGAACATAACAGACTAATAACTCAAAAACTCAAACAAACACAAAATTTGGTTAATTCTTTTTTTTCTGGTGTCTTACATTTGATTTTTAAAAAATGTGATTATGTACTTCAATCAATTAACAATTAATTCTAAATATATAATACATCAATTCTTATAAAGTCATAAATAAATAGTCATGATCAGAATCAATTTTAAATTAATTACTGCATCACAGAGTAAATTTTGCTATCTCTAGAGGTATCTCTTACCATAATTCTTTTGGCACCCTAAATTTTGTTGTAGGATCATGAAAAAAGTGGGATGCATGCAAAATATAGAAATATATTGAAATTTTGTTATTATCCAAAAACAATTGAAAAATAAATATTGACAGCACCTAGTTCATCCATATTATTAATAAAAACAACTAAATATAACAAATTTTCAAAGGTATGTGCAAATATGAATGGATCAACAAATAATTTTCTTTATTACACTGATATAATTTCAATGATTTCATCAAAAATTGCACTAAATTCTTCTTTCTGTATGATGATCTTTATTTATGCTATTCATTTTGATTATCTACCAGTGTATCGTATCACAATATGCTGCTGAAATGTTTTCTTCTTATGAGTTAAAACTTCAGGGACGAAAATACCTCAGGGTACAGTTGAAAAAATCCCTAAAATAATAGAAAGAAAAGTATTACAGTTAATTAATCAACCACTGGCGCTATAGAATATTATTTAATCAAATGCTTAAATAAAACTGTACTTTTTCAAAATGCAATATTTTCAATCATAATTTATGTTCAACTCTATTCACTTAAAACTGAGAAATGATGGTTTGCCTTGATTTTTAATGTTTTGCAAAAGTCTCTAAAAATAGACGGATCCACAAAGCACTGGCTTGGTCTGTTGCTTGGCAAGATACAGCAGTGTACAAACTCAACCTTCAATCATAAACCTCAAAGTTTAACTTGGGAATAGAGAATTATACCTTGTATAAATTAATAGCCTGGGATACTGATGAAGTACAACCCATCTCTCTGATAGAATGCATACTAAGTTGTGGGGCTCCAATATCTAAGGTGGGTATACCAAGTTTAGCTGACATGATTGGACCAATAGTAGAACCACAAGGAGAATCATTTCGTACTACAAAATCCTGAAACATAAAACAAGTGCTGGTCACACAAATACAATATACACCAAGTTCTGTCATTTTACAGATATAAAAAACAGTTTTTCTGAAAGTTGATCAATGAGTTAAAATTCCCTTTTCTCCAAACGATTTTAAATGAAAGGGGGAAAATACCCTGTTAATATCATTCAAGAGCTAAATCTGCCTATAGCAGATCTTTCTTTAGGCCTGAAATGTTATCTCTATTATTTAACAGATCCATGCCATAATCAACTCTTTATGCCATCGTTTGTCTCTGATCTTCAGCGGATTTGTATACATTTTGTAATGGATGATTTGTTTGTTTTAGAACCAACCTTCATATCGATGATTGAGACTAGCCAAAAATTGAATCATTAATATCTCGCTTCAGAGTGAATCAATCTGGCTGAAATTTTCATCATTTTCTGTATTCAATGTCTTACTATTAACTATTATATCGAGAACTGTTTGTCTAATCTTACTTAATGCCTCTTTAAATTTTAATTTATAATACATAGCCTTTTTTCATTGAAAAGTTTATCTGATTATCTGTAATATAGTCATATATTTTGTAAAACCATATTTAGATAAGATTGGTGATTTATTGCAATGTATATATTAGTTGACCACAACCCCAAGCTATGACATAGATGAATACAGCAGCAAATTGACTTATTATTTTTGGATACAGATTAACAGTGTATCTGGCAACACACCTGACGAAAAGGATTATTTCGTTTATCATCGAAATCTAAGAAAATTTCAACATGAGTGACAGTTTTTTATTTATTGCTAAATTTTTTTCCCTCTTTTGCACCTATAGAGGATAACTGCATACAAAAAGAAGTAGGTTAAAGAATACATATAAAAAAACATTCAGTCTTTATTCATACTTTTGAGATTGATATGGAAAATATACTGTTGTTTACTGTCAAGTGCAGTAAAAATATATTTGATATCGTTAATCCAGAAAGTAAATCAGGGTTAGCAATAGTTCTAGTAAACACTATTTGATGATAATATCAGTCTTACCTGTAAGGGCACGTTAACTCTCTTAGCAATTTCACGCAATATAGTTGCGGTTATTGCTGTTGATGCATAACGCTGATTTGCATTAAATTTGATCACAATACCCTACAAACAGAATATATCAAATATATTTATAGAGATAAAAAATTCATGTTTGAGGGTGTGGTGTTCTGCTAAATTTATTATAGATAACCATATACAGGCAACCCTAAAATCTAATAAAGTTCAACAATGCATAAATCTAAATTAACTGGTCTTGAAATTATATGTAATCATGTCTTTTTTAGATCTTTCTTCACAAGATGTTTAGCACAGGCAGTTTAATTCAATTTGTAGCATATGCATGATGACTGCAAAGAAGAGAAAGAGAAATGGGGTTTAAAATCCACTCGACACAAACTAGGTCATTTCGGGACTAACATATGGTTTAAATTTATTTCAATAATTCGCTTGGGCGTAGGGGTCTTTAGCAGTGGGAGAAAACAGGAGGGCCCGGTGAAAACCCACGAGGTTGAACAGGCAACCCTACTTCTTGTCACGTACAACCGGGGAACCGAATCCACGCTAGTTGACTCAATTGTTTTCACGGGCTCTTCCGGGCGCGTAATATATCTATTGAACATGTTGAATAAAATAACTTCTTATTTTTCCCTACCCTCGGACACGGATATCCCGGCTAGTGGGACTGTTCCAAAAAATTCAAAGACTGGTACTGTGTCTAAGGTCTCATTCGAAAATTACATACAAGAACTGTAGAAAAGTGGATAAAAAATGACTTAGCAAAATCCAATGCTGACGTGTACGAAGAAGATGATTGTTTTGTGACTACACTAAAATGTGAACTCTGTAAAAAGTATTCTAAAACATATCAAATATATGAGGGAATTTTCCACTGCATGGATTAATGGTACTTCAAATATGTCAGGTGGAAAATCTGAAATTCCCGGCCGAAAGTCAGTTTAGTCTGACATCAGGCTGAACCTCAGCAGCTATTTCAAGGCTTGATTCCACCATCCACTCCCCTGCCCCCCTGCACAGAAGAGACAGAACAAAGAAATATAGTACAATTAGATATATACTCAAGTTTATATAAACTTAAAATGGTAAAAAAGATAAAATGCCTTTGGTTTACCTTATGAAAGCCTGGTTGATGATTTGATTCATGCTTTTCACTGAAAAAACAAAAGATTAAAACAAGATTTAAATTGTACACTAAAAGTAAAATACATTTCTTACTGATGTAGTAATAATGAATAATGGTCAGTTTATATATTTAATTGACCAATTACTACAATAGAACTAATTTGATCATCAACATCTCGCTCCCATGCCCAAAATCTAACTTACGAGTAGTTAGGATGTATTGCATGAGCCTGGTCAGCAGATAACATATAAGATTTAGGGATGGATTCTTCAAAAGCTGTAGGGTTTTTAGCTTCAGCACTGATCCTTCTTAATACAAGTTCTTGAAGTGTAGATGCAGCTCCTTGAGCACTCTGTGATCCAACCTTAAACACAAAATCAAAATTAATAAAGGGGGTCCTTTACATGCAGTACCAATTTTTTAATACAAGACCTCCTTTTTTTGTACCATCCAAATGACAAGACACTCTCCCTGTCAATCCTGCAGATGTCACCCCTGACAAGTAGGAATCTGGTTGGAACCACCCGGAAGATTCTTCTCTGCCAAATCTGAGATTCATTTTTGAAAGAGAGATATTGACATTCAAACAAGTGCCGGATTGAAAGACTACTACAGATCGGTCAGTTGTTTAAGCAGTCATAATATGTGGAATTTTGTTTACCTCTTCATTATCAAACAGACAGATGAGTCGAACATTAGTATCAGCTTCAAGTGATTGGTCTAAACACGATTCAATAAGTCCCTGAAATGAAATTTACATACAATCAACTATTCCATAGATTCTCTGTTTAAATAGCTTAAAGGACCAATCCCGATAACTTTTTGGGGAATAAAACTGCTTAATTTTGTGTTAAAATCCTTTAAAATCCATAACCTAGGGCCCACCTACTAACCCGATATTTGTGATACGCTTGTAAATAACTTAAACCTGACAGTCTTTATCTGGAAATGGAGACCGTTGTATTATACAGTATCTGGATAAAACCAGACTTTTTTCTATAAAAATAATATGTAGGTGAAATTTACCTTTTGTTATCAAGTACAGTGCATGGGTAATTCACTGTATAGACCTCTCAAGAAACGTTAATCGATTATCAGGTCACCCAATGAAAAAATTGACCCGAAATCTTAAAAGGGTTACGTGTCCGGATAAGCAGTGTTGACGTACACGCCCAAACGACTCAATATTTTGAGCTGAAATTTTGAGACAAGGTAAATACACCATGCCACTATATTTTGGTCCATAAATTTCATAAATACTCGGACTTTAGTTTTTGAGACTCTGTTCTTATCGGGATTGTCCCTTTAATAGAGAAGTAGTTCTAAAATACAACGGAAAATTGACAGAAATGAATATCTTTATCGTGTTACAATTAGCCTTGATAGGTTCAACTCACCTCAGCAGCAGTGTAAGCATTAAGTAGATTATCTAATCTGGGTGCAAAAATAAATTCTTCAAATATACCTCCAATAGCCTATAAAATCAAAATAATAATTGTACCTAAAGACGTCTCTAATATAACATCATACCACCAATAGCCTAATAATATAATAATACATCACCAATGGCCTATATAATAATAATATACCACCCATAGCCTATAATGAGACCGGTTGCCAGTCTACAAAACGTACGTCCACAGCAATTAAAATCGCACAAGCAGTCAAAAAGGGATGTCGCATATATAATCTTTTGTAGGTAATGGATGCATGTACAATATCATAAAGATCTTTTAACAAGGGTAAACAAGGGCCATAAATCTAGATGTCATGTATGGTAATAGCTGAAAATAATTAGGCTTCTTTGTTTTACTAATCTAAATAATGCATATCAATTTCATACAAATTGGACGATAATTTTAGTCATTACAATTACTGCAGGCTGTTTATCAGATCTAGCGATATGTTATTAGGGTGCCCCATCGCCCCGATTGACAGGTCGCGATAATCAAGAATACTTTTTTATGAAATATAACAGAAAGCTGTAAATATAGTTTATATTAATTATACGTACTGCAGGTTGAGTATCAGCCAAACACAATTCAAAATCCAACATCTGTTCTTTCTCTATTCCTAGTTCACTACACAATAAACTGACTAAACTAGGCACATGTTTCTCAAACTGTTAATAGAAAATAAAACTTATAAAACTCAATAGATGCTTATTACACTGATATTAGAAGGGAAAGAGAGAGAGGGCTGCAGTTTAACTTCCATCTGACACAAACCAGGTCAGTTTGGGACTAGCATGGTACAATGTTATTTATTCCAATGATTCCTGTATTTCTAACAGTTGGCGGATACATAAAAACCAACAAGGTTAGGCAGGCGACCCTACTACTTGACCTGTTCAACCACGTTAGACCAATCGACCCCCCACCTCTCCCCTTGGGAAACGATAAAATAGACCATCTTTCATATCACGGTAGGGCTTACAAATGAGTAAAGATAGGGTTGCCAGGCATCAAAACATAGGCCCACATCAGTCCAGGTAAATAGAGCAGTCAACAAGGGTTGTCTAATATTTATTCTGTTGTGGGTAATGAGAGTGTTTACAAAACAATGATATCAATTTAATACAAATAGCATGATAAATTTTGTCGTGAGAAAGTTCATGTGGTTCTAGAAAGTGAAACAAGGGCCATGAAACTTTTAACACATTAATGGAAATTGTTGAAATTAAAGACTTTTGTGGTCTAATAGATTAAATAATGCATATAAATTTCATACAGATAGCATGATAACTTTTGTTGTTAGATTGTACAAAGTGAAACAAGGGACACAACTCTAGAAGTTATTAACAGAAATTGTTGACATATGATATGCTTTCCTGTGTTACTAATTCCTATAATGTACATAAATATCATACACTATAGATGATGACTTTTGTCATTTGAGCATTCACATCACTCTAGACAAAATTAAAAGAAATTAAACAGGATTCTTAATCAATAATGTAAACAACATACTAAAAAGTAGGGCCGAAAGGATTCACCGGTGAACCGGTGTACCACGATTTTTTCCATGAAAACGATGAACGATATTTTTTTTAAGAATATCGATAATCAAGATTTTTTTTTCAATTTAAGGTTCACGATTATTTTCATACTATATCGCGATATTTGTTCAATAAATGAGACATGTAGGACCCTTAGAAATTACCTATCGGTTCAGTACGTACGTACACAAGGCCTAAATGTAAAGAAACCCTCGGTAGCTATAAATAGACTAGGAACAGCACGCGTCTTCTATAGGCCCAGGCATTCAGACTTCATAATCATTGCAAAACTGACCTACTAATCGCGTGCAAAATACGACTCGGAAACTGGATAAGACAATTTTTTCCATTGGACAAAATACCGGAAGCCATGCATTTTACACCAATGAAATCGCATTTTATTTAACAGTCATTTCTTCCTCGCGATGCCGGTGGCTCTTATTCGAATGAATGAAAAGCGTGTTGATATTTTGGTTAACAGTCTCTATTAGTCTTTCGACTATTATGTTCACGCCCAGTACTGGTTGTAGCAGTGTTACACTTGGTGAAGTTGAAATAGAAAAGCCACCCGCCTGTAAACTGATCCCGCAGTGAATATTCGCTTGGCCGCTGCAATCACTGATAAGAATGACATCGACAAGGCTTAATGAGTTTGGCATAGTAACTTTTTTACTCCGACAAATTAAATTCTCAACCATTTTTTTGAGGTAAAAGAAAAATAAAGACGTTTGAAGTATTTGTAGTTAAAAAATATTTCCTATTTAGTGTAAATGGGTATTAAAATGAGTAAAAAGCATCATTTTGCCCGAAGCAGTTAGGTGTTAAGTAAACATTGCACAAGCCGTTGAGCCAATGACTGACGCCGCCTGCAGTCAACGCACGTGTGGGTGTTTCGCACAAAATAAAAAATGTGCCAAAAATATTGGTTAAAAATAAATATAAATTTTAATTTATCTAATAATAAACAATATAAATTTGTGTATTTTTTCTTTATTTCAAGAAAACTTTAGTCAATTTCACATTAATGGCGTGTGTATCGTGATGCACCCGTATCGTTGGGCTACGACATCATGCTGTATCATATCGTGGCACAGCGTATCGTTTCGGCCCTACTAAAAAGACAGGGGCAACAACAATATGACCACATTTCCTTGTGGGCATATATACCAGCTGATTAGAACTAACCTGAGGTGCGCCAGGAAGTGCTTCCTTTGGACAGGGATACCCTTGCAATTCTGTCTGTAAACATGTAGCTAATACAGGACATCTGAAAAGAAACAATAATATGATGATTAGCATCCGCAGCATACAATATATACAGTTTATGATCAAAACAAGTCTGAGTCACTTTTACTCCTTGCTAAAAATCTTTTGATGGACTTTTGTTTAATTCAATTGAATCAAAACCACAAAATTAACCTACAATTGACATTTGATTAGATTTTATTAAAGGGGCATTGTGTAAGAATAGATAAAGAGCTGAAGTTCTGGCTATAATAGTGAAAAAAATAGATAATGAAAAGGGAATACATTGAAAATATCAGTCAAATTTATCTGAGCCAAGTTATTGTTTTTAGAAGAACAGTGTAGCTTTTATTGTCATTTCTTCGTCTCATGACCTTAAACACAGTGCATAAATCTAAAGTCAATCCCACGATTGTGGAATTTGGATGCCAGATATGGGAAATGACAATATACAACCACAATTCAACGTGAGCGTATCAAAAAGAATTAGTATTTCGTATCTTGATAAAAAGCATGATTTTATAGGAACTGAATAATAAAACCTATCAGCATTAGTTTAACTAACTTACACATGATTTTCTTTATTTGGACCAAAACTATCATTCATGTCTCTCTGTAGATGTATGGCTAGATGTGGTATTCGTAATATTGGTCGTTGAACATGGACTAAACGATGTTCTATTTTACCTTTATTCTACAGAAAGAAGAAATAAAGATCAATAAATCAAGCGTTACACCTACAACTGTAACTATTTAAACTGCCACTCTATGGGCCTTCAAGGCCCTGATGCAGTTTGAAAAAAGTTAAATCTCGATCAAACCAGGTATTCCATATACCACCCCCATAACATTCAACACCAACCATACAATAACCAAAGCCAATTTTGCTTTAGGGGTTTTGGTATTGCCATTAGTACATGAAATGATATATACTGATCATAACGATTTCTTTTCAATATTTTTCAACTAATGAGCCCTGTAATTCATTATTTGAAGCAGAATCTCTGTATAACAACACGATATAAGACATGTAATAGCTACTCCAAATCCCATTTTCTTTTTACACTAAAATTTACAAAGACTTGAAAGGCCTGCCAGGATTCTACCAGATAGACATATATGCTGCTATCAAATTTACAATGACACCTTTTATATAAAAAAACAATTAAACTGCTGTCAATGGAATACAACATGTTTTACCATGATAGAATACACAGAAACAAGCCATGCTTGCTTCCAACATAAAGGCCTGCTCCTCTTTGAACCGTTTATTATATTGATTAGTTACCTGAACCAAGACCCGACCTCCAACAGTTAAATCTCGATCAAACCAGGTATTCCATATACCACCCCCATAACATTCTACACCAACCATACAATAACCACTCTTTATTTTACCAGATACTGGCTTCACCTTCAAACATAAAAATCAAACAGACATACAGAGAGAGAGATAGAGAAATGGGGTTTAACGCCTACTCAACACAAACCAGGTCATTTTGGGACTGACATATGGTTTAATTTTATTTCAACTATGCTCACTTAAATAGTTACATAATCAGTAACTGCCACTAAGCTAGCCTGAAGCATATAATTGTAAATCAACAGAACTGATTAGTTTTCATACAATATTTTGAATGGGCTCAAATTTCAGGTTAACAAGAATTTCTGTTAGGCCTTCTGTTAAGAGTGAGGATCCTCTAGTTTGATAATTTTGTATTTTGTCCTACACTAGCTTTGATGAATTTGGGCTAATAATGTTATACTCTTATCTACCTTTAAACATGGACTGTCCGTATGAGCTCCAACAATCGTAAAACCGTTTCCTGGTTCATAACGACCACCAACAGCAAACGCAATTATAGTCGATTCATTTCTCGTTACAAAATACTGAAATCAAAATCAAGAGAGGTTAAACATACATTATGTAAGAGCTAAATCAGCCAATTACAGGTTTTTCTTAAGGCCTTAAATGTTATCTAACTATTAACTAGATATTAATTAACTTATCCAGAGCATAATCAACTCTCTGTGTCAATGCTAGCCTGTGATATTTACTGGATTAGGATCCGTTTTTCTGTTCAACTTTAATTCATGATTTAATTATGAAATGGATAACCGAGACTATGTTTATTATCGTACCGGCTTTAGTAATCTAGTTTTTAACTATTAAAGTGAGAACTGCCACCTCTTTATAATCTAATCCCCCATAATGTATCTTTAATTTAAGTACAGTTTTTTTTATCAATAAAATCATATCCATTTTCAAATAGCATGACAAAGCCATTATAATAGTTTGTTTTTCTAGTTCTCTAACCTTGCTTAATGGTTGTATGTTCCAACGATCTGTTTCTCTCAATTCTGTAAAGCCTGCTGTCATTAACCTTTTCTTGATTTCATCAACAGCTGAACAATTCAAATAATATCTACATTAATTATATACTTTCAACACAAAAATCAGCTTAATAGCCTTAATCCATGTAGTTTTCAGGACATGTGGTGCCGAATAAGAAAATTTATGTAGAAACAGTTGAACTTGTAAAGGTTAGTCATCCTTTAATTTACAAAAGTACAAGCAGACTTTCACAATATCGCTGTGTAACAGATTGACCAACTACACTGCATGGAATAAACTTGATAGTTTATTATATCTGCATCAGGATACCCTTGATAGAACATCTTATACCATTAAACAGAGACTGGGTAGTTGTACGGTTGGGCAATAATGAAAATAAATAGTGTTATAATCACACTAAGTTGAATAAGATAAAACCGCTGATGATTTTATCATGATTTACCAAAAAGATAGGCTGGCACTGCCAGGCAGGATACGCCCACATTTTCGAGAGATGGATAGAGAACAAGCAATACCGAAAGTGATTTTTCCTGCATCATTAAGTTAGAATTTGATATGTGCAAATATCGAAATGAATTAAGATCTTTGGGTTATAAAGGTTCATTTCAGTAAGCTTCAAATAATAATTCTGACCCCAGAGGACCCACAAGCTAAAAAAAAGGTCATTTTTCGTACAATCAGGGGCCATAATTCACAAAGTTACAATCCGATATGCACAAATATCGAAAATAACCAAGATCTTTGGGTTATAAACATGCATGTGAAGTTTCATCAAAATCGGTTCAAAATTGTGACCGCTATAGGGTCCACAACCTTGATATAACATATTTTCACACTAATCGCGTACAAACGACGGCCATTTTATGTGTCAATTTTAGTCTGATTTTCACAAAATTTTACCTCAATCTTCATTACCATGTAACGATGATATAATCAAACGGTTTTTTAAATCGGATAATAATTTTGACCTCCAGTGGGACCACAAGCTAAAAAGGGTGATTTTTCGTACAATCAGGGGCCATAATTCAGGAATTTACAATCAATGAGCGCAAATATCGTAAAGAACCAAGAATTTTGGGTTATAAACATGCATGTCAAGTTTCATCAAAATCGGTTCAAAATTGTGTCCTCTATAGGGTCCACAACCTTGATATAACATATTTTTACACTATTCGCGTACAAATGGCGGCCATTTTGTCCGTCAATTTTGGTTCGATTTTCACGAAATTCGAACTCAACCTTCATTACCATGTAACGGTGATATAATACAACGGTTTTATAAATCGGATAATAATTTTGACCTCCAGAGGGACCACAAGCTACAAAGGGCAATTTTTCGGACAATCAGGGGCCACAATTCAGGAAGTTACGATCCGATGGGTGCAAATATCGACAGGAACCAAGATCTTTGGGTTATAAACATGCATGTCAAGTTTCATCAAAATCGGTTCAAAATTGTGACCTCTATATGGTCCACAACCTTGATATAACATATTTTCACACTATTCGCGTACAAACGGCGGCCATTTTGTAAGTCAATTTTGGTCCGATTTTCACGACATTTGAACTCAACTTTCATTACCATGAAACGGTGATATAATAAAACGTTTTTCTAAATCGGATAATAATTTTGACCTCCAGAGGGACAACAAGCTAAAAAGGGCGATTTTTCGGACAATCAGGGGCCATAATTCTGGAAATTATGATACGATGGGCGCAAATATCAAAAGGAATCAAGATTTTGGGGTTATAAACATGCATGTCAAGTTTCATCACAATCGGTCCAAAATTGTGACCTCTATAGGGTCCACAAGCTAAAAACATGATATTTCGTACAATCCATGAAGTTCCGATCCGATACATGCCAATATCGAAAGGAACCGAGATCTTATGGGGATAAACCTATATTTCAAGTTTCGTCAAAATCGGATAAGAATTGTGACCAGTAGAGAGTCCACAAACAAATTGTGGACGGACGGACAGGGGCGACGACATAATACGTCCACATTGAAAATGTGGGCGTATAAAAATGCTATATCGCCCAAACCTAAATAGTTGACTCTGTTTTATCTTTTCTAACAATATCTGTAAAGACATAGGTTGTCAAGCAATGAAATATACAGCCACAGCGGCTAAATTGTCAGGGCAGTTCGACAAGGGTTGTCGATTATTCATTTATTTTTAGGTAATGGAACCTTACAAGATAATGATATCAATTTCATACAGATTGAATGATAACTTTTGTCGTTTTACTAATCTTAATAATGCACATAAATTCAATACAGATCGGATGATAACTTTGGTCATTTGAGTCTTCTCATGGTTCAACAAAGTGAAACAAGGGCCTTAACAGTAAAACATTTTTTATAAAGCATAGGGGTGTATAAAATAACTTAATAACCTGTATACATACCATGAAAAGGTGATGGTGTCTTATTGATAAAGTTTACAAATTGTTTAGCTGCAGCCATAATCGTCTCAGATTTTGCCTAAGTATGAAAAAAATATAAAACTATCCAAGAAAGAAGTTTAATTTACAGCCATTCAGATGTCCAAAAATACCAACTGCCTTAGACTAGAAAATTAGATCTCTAGCCTACCCACAAGCTAACCAGCAAGAAATAGGGATATCGACTATTCCTGGGGAACGTATTTCAAAATATTAACAATTGCGGGGGGAATATTTTGTAGAAAATAGACCATTCCTGGGGAATACAACTAGAAAAAAAGCCACATAGCCACACATGGCAAAGTTGTTTTTTCTAATTGAATACAAAAGGTCCATTATGCGTACATGTCTAAATATATAAATATAACAATTACTATCCTCATATGGCAAAGATTCAATTAATCCTGGAGAATTCAAACAGACAATTCTTTATAGAAATCCAGTTTTTGTCAATAGACAGGTAACATTAAATAACAATATGATTAGTCATAGGTATTAATTTACAAGGTAATAGAAAAGCTACCACAGGGGTTTGTAACAAAATTCTGTATGCAATATTGCCTGTTTAATGATTGTTGCCATTTAGTATAATTTTATTTCATTCGTTGTAATAATAGGCCTATCAGTAGATTTGAATATCACTACTCAAGTATTAATAAATATTTCCTTGTACAATGTATCCATAAAGAATGACAACATGAAATATATTGCCATACTCAAGATTAGGACCAGCTTGATTAAATTTGGAGGAGTTTTAGAGGGCAAAACTTGCTCATTTTCATGCCTTCTACTTTTCTTTATAAATATATTCCAATTTCTATTAATTAACATAAAATGGACTGGATTTCAGACATTTGTTATTAACAAACTTTAACATCAAAACTTTCATGTCTGATTATGCAGGTGACATGTAGCTTGGCATTACAAAATTTGGGTGCCTAGAAAGCGGCAATATGCAATTCTCTTACCTAGAATTCCAAATGTCTATAAGTTATCTTTTATATGCACGTCAATGTGTAGTTCCTTTAGGATCTATCTCTAATCGGAGGATGTCCACTGAGAGTTCCTATCCGTCGCTATACATGTATAGCTGCAATATGAAAATACTGTCAAATACCGTTTTCCCCACTCAAGTAAATTTAGCAATTTTCAAGTCTTGCAGTTCAAACATATCCTGTGTATGTTTTTAATCGCAAAATTCTACTTGAATTACGGTATCATAAATGTGTGTCAGCTATGTCAAATAATGAGGTGGGGAAAGAGTGGTATTGTCACATTTTAGAGGGATGGACAGGAACTGTCAGCAGACACATAGGCGTACAGGCTCGATGACAGTTAGGGGGGCAGAGCCTGAATTGCCCAAAAATTTTCGGCTTTACAGACACCCCCCCCCCTCCTCAAGAAAATTTTGGAATATTTGACGGATGCAAACACGCTTTCCTGCTATTTCAACTCGTGAACAAAGCAACTTCAAAGTGGTCTAATATAGCTGAATTAAGGTGACTGACTCGAATTTCAATGAATCATTTACAGTCCACAAAGACAAGAAAATTTTTGAAAATTTAAAAGCCGCAAACGCGCCTCCCTGCTATTCCAGTCTGTGGATAAAGCAGCTTCAATTTGGTCCAATACAGCCTACCTGCTGAGCCGAATTCCAAACAACCAATCAATCGTCGTAGGGTATGGGGGCCTCGCCCTCCTGGAGAAAATTATGAATAATAAACCACCGCAAATGTGTTTTCTGCTATTCTAGCCTGTGTAAGTAACTCCAAAAGTATCCAATGATTTTGTAAGTGAAATCCCACCATCCAATCAGACTGTTGCATCTACTAATAGATGCGCGAAAAATGTCACAGAAAGTAGAGTGACTCCAGACAAAATGTTTTAATCCATAGTCAACTCATTACAATTTTAAACTCGTGGTATTCAATTAAAGAAGAGTAATATTATTAGTGTTTTATTTGGAAAGTTAGGGAAGCAAAACTAGAAATGACCGAAAAAATTTCAGGTTTACAGACAGCGGCGCCGGCTTTCTTCCAGGGGCGAAGAAGCGGAGCTGACCTTGTATAGACGCCCCACCCCACCCCAAGAAAATTTTGGAATATTTGATGGCCGCAAACGCGTTTTACTGCTACTTCATATTTAGGATAGTAACTACGTTGTATCTTATCTGAACCTCCATCCTACACTACTGTCAGGGAGGAGTTTTATGGAAAATACCTATGAACTTTCTCTGCGGACTCTGGAATGAAAAACTGAAGACCATTGTAGGCCTTTGGCGTGCACGTAAAAGATATTCCATGGAATTTATAAGACTAAGAGTCGGCTGTAGCGTAGAACTAGAAATGGTTCCATTACTTAACGTTACAAGTAGCGATGTCGATGCTGCCTTGGCAAAATTTCCCTCATCATGGCTCATGACACACTGTGACTGTTTAGTGTTTCATATTAATAGATAGGCCTACCCTGCTTACTTTTGACCGTTTATTCAACATTTGTGGGCGTATTTTGTATTGACAACCGTCCATACATATCTTAAATAATTACATTTCGATAGTCAGTTCTCCAAATACTCACCGTTTTTAATCAAAACAACAGTTGTAATAAAATAATCAAGTAAATGCAGACAATGTTCTTTCTTGTTATCAACTCAACGGTTCTCTAAGCACTAACTGTGGTGACTGCAAACAAAAGACCATCTAAATGTTATATCGTAGCCCTAATTATACGGAAAAGAGGTGGAGCTATTGTTGGCTCTCAGGATATATTGTATAAGAGACATTTTAATAGGCTACTCATAGAGATAAAACTCTATGAACACCACATCGATCCGCACGCGTAGTGAATATTCTCTTCGCATAATCTCCGTGAACAGATTGATAAGACACCTTGGCCATAACCCTAACCATGAACCTTATAATAGTAGGCCTATTAATACTATTATAATAGGCAGGTCCATGTCCTGACTAACCCTAATTGTAATCAGATTTTTAAATCCGGGGGGCCTATTTCACGAAATTTTAACTAAGATAAGATCCCAATTTTAGTAATTTGATTGGATAATATTAGGTTGATTTTAGTGCTTAGCCAATCAAAATTGAAGTATCTACTAAAATTGGATTTTATCAGAAGTTAAAATTTCGTGAAACAGGGCCCAGATTTTTAAATCCAGACAGGTAAAGTCAGTGAACAAAACCCCCCAAAACTAATTGAGTCACTCTGCATTGTACGACAATGTTCAGGCATCGACCATTACTCTGACAAGGACAGTTGTCTAATCATACGGATGAAAGATCCCTTGTTGACACTGTCCTTGCAAAATTTCCCTCGTGGCCACAATATATGGCACATGCTCGTCTTCACTAGCCCAGTCTGAGTATAGAAGCAGAACAGTATAGGCCCTATGACGTTATAGGCCTACCCCATTTCATTTCATTTCGACCATTAATTTTCGCCTTCTTGCCGGGATCCATCCACCCTTTTTGAAAGGGACAATCCCGATAAGAACAGAGTCTAAAAAATTAAAGTCCGAGAGTTTATAAAATTTATGGACCAAAATATAGAGGCATGGTGTATTTACCTTGTCTCAAAATTTCAGCTCAAAATATTGAGTCGTTTGGACGTGAACGTCAACACTGCTTACACGTAACTCTTTTAGATTTCAGGTCAATTTTTTCATTGGGTGACCTGATAATCGATTCCCGTTCCTTGAGAGGTCTATACAGTGAATGACCCATGTACTGTACTTGATAACAAAAAGTAAATTTCACCTACATATTATTTTTATAGAAAATAGTCTGGTTTTATTCAGATACTGTATAATACAACGGTCTCCATTTCCAGATGAAGACTGCCAGGTTTAAGTTATTTACAAGCGTATCACAAATATCGGGTTAGTTGGTCGGCCTTATAGGTAATGGGTTTTAAAAGATTTTAAGACAAAATTAAGCAGTTTTATTCCTCAGAAAGTTATCGGGATTGGCCCTTTAATTGTTTTGTTTGTGGTCTCTGAGTACGATGTCTTGTCCATATATTTGTTTTTGTGTAGAATTGTGTGTGGTGCAGCCCTCCCCCCTGGTACTATAGGCCTATAGACACCAAAGATGTAATATTTTGGATGATCGAATGATTAGCACGTGCGCGTTGTATCGCGGTTCTTTACCTGTTTTTTGCATAGGTTCCGAATCCCGGTGGTGATCGGGCGCTAGTTTAGGGGGCGTTTTCAAGATATGGGGACCCATGCAATGTGTAGGCTATAATTGGGGGAAAGAGAGAGAGAAAGAGTCCA
This sequence comes from Patella depressa, assembly GCA_948474765.1. Classification (NCBI taxonomy): domain Eukaryota; kingdom Metazoa; phylum Mollusca; class Gastropoda; family Patellidae; genus Patella; species Patella depressa. The sequence goes on from OX419719.1 coordinate 58,333,208, forward strand.
CTCGACACAAACTAGATCATTTCAGGACTAACATATGGTTTAATTTTATTTCGATGAGTCGCTTGCGCAGTGGGAGGAAACCGGGTGACCTGCATGGGCAAAACCCACGAGGTTGGATAGGCGACCCTACTCCCTGTCACGTACAATCAAGGACAATGGCGATCATATATTAATAAAACATCAATTTCTAGGACTGTCGATCGGATCTCTAATTAAGTGTTTATGATGCCCCTTGACAACTGTTTTAACTTGTGGCGAGGTTGGGTGGGGTGGGGTGCAGATGTGCGTGCAGTGGAAGCTTGGGGCAGGGGAGGTGGAATTGGCGGGAAATGAGTTCCCGTTGATTTAAATGATGATTTTCTTAGAGCTTGATGAAATATAATGTGTTCAAGATTCCTATTGGATGGGGTGGGCCGAAGTATATGGTGGCGGGGGGGGGGGGGGCATGCCAAACCAATGATCGGACAAAATGAACCTGTTATGCATGGCTCGACTGGATCGAGGTTTACAATGTCAATGTGTATTTGAAGCATATGTATATCAAAGGATCAGCCACCAGAAAACCATATCTTTACAGCTCATATTATGAACTTTGATTTTGAATGTTCTGATGAAATCTACATGTATAAGAATAAACTAATATTCTTGTTTACTGTGTCTGTTTATTTACATTTCCAGATCTTTTTAAAAGTGCCATAATAATTTGATATTTAACTGAATACTGAATGAAAAAGCTAGCGGGTAGCCACTGTTCAGTTCAATTTGAACCAATTGGTTCCTGTGCTCCAAAATACACCCCACCCTTCCATCCCACATAATGGGAATCTTATACGCATATTTATAGAGATGTGCAGCAGCATTAAAAAATCATGTGTATACCAAGCTCTGAGAAAATCATCATATCAACGTGAACTCATTACACCCTTCCGCTCACGCACCCTCCCCAAAAGTGGTCTAGAAAAACTAAAAAATTTACAACTCGCGTCGCCCCCCCCCCCCCCCTCTTCAGTACAACCATTACTAGTATAACAACCTTGTGTTGACACTTTACGTTTACGATTTTGTACTTGCTTGATTCAAAACAAAGTTCTGAGTGGGATTGCTATTTTGTGGAATTGTTGGTTTCAGAAAGAACAATAGCTTACGGAAATCAGAATTGAAAATCGCGGAGCTTTATGAATTCGATACAAAACCTTCAATGGGGTTCAACTTTGAATTTATTACAGATAGGTTTTAAAGCTTAAACGAGGTTAGTTGTGCATAGTAGCCTAACTGTAGTTATCTCTCTTAGATCTGTGTCACAAATAATTTAACAGGTTACACGCCAAAACGGCCAACAAAATGTAATGACAAATTGCCGTTTTAACAATGAATGGGCCAATATAGACAATAGTGACACAATCGGCTTTATTCAGTTCGTGTGAAATGTCTAAACCACATGTGTTTTTTCTGAGCTTTACCAGGAGTTTGACTAGGTCTCCAGTGTCAGTAGGTGTATATGACGTCATTGTCGATCTGTTCCGATATTTTGTAGTCAACTGTTGCATCCCAAACTTAGGCTGTATGTCTACAGAAAACAGGTATTCTCGAAGTACGAAGTAGACGGGCTGCTGCGTGCAGTATATGCAACTGTTCTGTTGGTGAGATTTTTGGTTAATTTTTGAACAGCCCCCCCCCCCTCCCTTGAGTAAGAATCGTGTGAAATTTCATATTTCGATACACCGCGGGTGATATAGCTACAATCTTATTTTTTTAAAGAAAAAAACCCCAACCCAACAGGTTTTTAATTTGGTATATTTAGCTAAAGGTTGGATTGGCCACGGGGACATCTGAAAAAATAGCGGGAGGGAATGTATGTCTACATATTTTCGTTTCAAGACCAGAAAAATAGAAGCAGAGCATTATTCTAATGTATATAACAAAATACTCTTTAGGCTATAGCGTTATTACAAGGGAGGATCACTTAACCAGCGTTATTAGTAGTATTCATTAATGGCCACGGTGATTTGAAAATAAGATGATGGTTCATGATTGTTCCAATATTGAATTTGCATTAGGAGAGTTCAAAGAAAATAAAAGAACAGGGACTAAGTTTATCCAATGAGAAAGCCATTTCAATCACACGTGAGATTTAGTTTTGCTTGTTATTTTATTGTAAAAATAAATCTGTATACATATTGTTACATACATTATTTTCTATATACAAATTTATTAAGAGATAATGTTTAGCCGCATGACAAACGCCATACTTTAACGATACTGTAGGGCAAGAATAAAATCATTTCAAACAATCTAAACCTATTAGAAATAAAATATGTACAAAAATTAAAATGTATTGGCCAAGCCTTAAACCTGTTAAAACCAGGTTTAGACACATTAATAATGGGTTCATTAATAAACAATTACAAGACATTCATGGTTCTTCAACAAGTTTTGAATTTCTAACAAATAATGCTCACCGCGTTCAAATTAGATATTTTTTTGGGGGGGAAAGACTTTGAAATTACAATTTCACCACCAAAGGAAACGTCTAGGTTATGTACAACTATTGTATCAGGATCCTTCTTCGGACAAAACAACAAGTTCATAGACGTATCACAAAGACCAGTATATAGTATACATATTATATAATAAAATATCACATTAAAACTCTCGAAACAACAATATTACATAAAATACTGTAGGTCATGTTTAAAATAGCCTCACAATAACAGCCAAAACACAAAATTTGACTACATTTTAAACATAGAATAATGCCACTATAAGTGACATGAACCAGCCCAGGACATCATATTCATTCCTTATGCATTTGGGGAGAGGACAGAATTGTCGTGCGATAAACTAATACATATATGGTATGTCGTTTATTAATGGTGTTATTAAATGAATATTACTCAGATATAAGCTTCTTACAAAACGCACCTCTCTCGTTTGCAATTACATTAATGCAAAAACTAATCACATAATATGAACACAAAGGAAGTATTTTAATTGTCGCAAGCTTGCGTTAAAATAGAACCGATTCCGTTTGTCGTCATTCCAATTCTAGACAGCTTTTCGGAGTGATACTACGTAATTTGGGAAGTTTACATATATACGACAGCTTTTGTCTTATTATAAATGCTAGGGTTCGAACTGAGCATAAGTTAAGAGACAGCAGGGTTAAATTCTAGCACCAATTATTTTCTTCACGAAATGACAATGTTAAAAGTACCAACGTACCATGGGGACCAGGAACCGAGAATGACGTCATCAAAAATCGAAGTCCGTCAATCGATGCACAACAGGTGTCCATAGAAAAAACATGCTAAACAGAGCAAAAACCAGACCAACAAGAGGAATGTTAGCAAGTGTTAGTGGTTCAAATATATCAAAATCTAATCTACATAAAAATCCAAATGTCAAGCCGTTTCCTATTCTAATATTTTTCTAACAGGCGCACTTCATCCAAAACTTGCCTCCATTAATATTTGTCATATTAAGTTATCACGTGTATGAAAGCACAAGAAAATTGACACATAATAGAGTCAAATCACAACTAAAATTATTCATGATCACATAAAAATGTCTGATTAATGACCATTATGCATTAATAATTTAGAACACACGTGGTGCTCGACATATGGCAACACAACATTTTAAACAGAAAACCTAAGACGTTATACTTTGAGAATCTGAAACCGCGGAAGAGCAGCAATTCTCCGAACACCCATGCCCCGAATCTGAGGAGTTCTTTCTTGACCTACCAGCTTTAATGTTTATGGTAGTGACCCCTACCTGGGTTTTATTATTGTTCGCAGACATTTGTTTTTCATTTAAATCGTTTACGCGGTTCTCAGAATCGACTGTCGTCATCGTAATCCCCTCTGACGACGTTGTTGAAAAATCTGGCTCGATTTCAATACGAACATCACTTGCGGTTTCTTGATTTTCTTCTGATGAAACATTTTCTTCCTCTTCCACAATTATGTCCACATCGTAAGGGTATAAAGCTGTATGTGGCTGAGATCGGCCATGATCGTTCACAAAAGCTCGGTTATGAGCAAACCAACCGTTCGTACTGATACTAGATCTTCTGCTGTCCGGTTCAGAAAAAATGCTTTGTTTCCTAATATTTTGTCCCTGGAAAAAACTGCCATGTTTGTCCATAACAGAAAAAACACTAGATCGTCTACTGGCATCCTAGGAAATAAAAAGAAATAATTTCAAAAAAATATATATTTACTTTATTCAACCTACACAAATAAAAGTTTACACCTCTAACTTATGTTCTAATATGGTGGCAATCCCAAAATTTAATCGATGACAAACTGAGTATGTGATACCTAACGTTCGTTTCTACTTCGCTTGGCTTAGTAACGGATTTCGGTACAGTCAATAAATCAGAGCTACTAAAGGCTATGAGGTGATGTGGATCCATTAGTTATTGCTACTTACATTAATTAACACGTCATATTTTTCATCTTCTCCTATACTTGTTTCGACTCGGAAAAACTCAGAGAGTCTTTTGGGTATAAAATGTTCTAATGTAAGTAGAATAACTCCAAATACAATAGTTGTCACACCTGGAAAAGAAACCGAAACTTATTAGAAAATGTAGTTTGGCTTTGAGTGTCTTATAACCCAGCTAATAATCCCCATAATACAAATGGTAAATGTCCAAGATAAAACATCGAACTAAGGTTTTCTAGGCGGTAATGTCACTGATCTACTGGAAATAATTAAGTAAATGGTGTCGTCTAAAGAAGAGTAGATGTGCAGTAGATAAAATTTGTTTTGGCTATGTACACTGCACATCCGTCACACGTTTACTTACCTGTTACAAGTGTCAACCAAAAACACCAGCCATAATGTGTCTTTAATGTGACGTCATCAAAAGTAATAGCCAGTGATTGGGTTGGCATTAACACATGATACACGATACTGGCCAAAAACATTGTAGTACCGGTAAGAATCATCATGTAGGCACCGTAAACAACAACAGTAAACAGCAGTATATTGGTTATCAACCAGAAAGCAAACGATGTCCTGATAAATTAAAAATAATAATTAATCAAAGGACAAATAAGATTTAAAGATATAGGCCTATTATCCTTAGCCTCGATATTTGAATTTCTTTAAAACACAAGTCTAATATTTCCATACATTACTAGGTGAAACAGTTTGGGGCATTACAAATTCCAAACGGCATTATAATACACAAATTTATGTCAATAAGCATGATTAATCATAGATAAACAGTTATTTATTTACCATAATAATGCACATCCTAAACTCCCTGCCAAATGAAAGGAGCGCCCCCAACGTAGACCGCCAGAATCAGTACATAAATATTCAGCTACACGCAAGATGGGATCAGGCAATCCTCGTGATAAATAGACAGATAGATGTTCTTCTTCCTGACCGACTAGAAAATTAAGTCAAAGAATAATTAATCACGTGTATAAGACATCGACATTCAGAAAATATTACTTTATATTATATTTTTTCATAAGACTTCTCACAACTGCCTTGGACAACATTCTTGATGTTTGAAATAGCTTAAACGTTATATATGGTAAATTACATTGAAATGAAATCTTTACTCACAATCTGGCCATGGTAAAGCTTCGGAATAAATAACTTCACCTCTTCTTCCAGGTTCACCAAAATATCCTATAAAATCATTTATATGAGTTAAAGAGAAGCACAAACGGAAGAAAAACAAAATGAACGAATAACAATTTCATATAATTGAATAGCAGTTTCATGTGACAGCTTTTGTGCCTTTTGCGAGTATCTTTCGGGCATTGCCTGTCGGAATTTAAGTAGATAAGTATTCATTCCGTTTATTCTGATCTGCAGTAAACTAAAATAAAGAAAGATAAAATGAATGTATCGTCTGTATATAGGATTGTCTCACCCCGTAAAGTAACGTTAGCGCCATGAAGACCGACATGTATTCCCACTTCTCCGGTAAATATATCAGGTGATCGATAGATATATGTACTGGATATGTTCTCTTTTCCCATCAACCAGCAATGTCCATATAAAGATACTGAAATATAAAAAGTATCCATGCAAGTATGCAGCAAAAGAAACGTCAGGTTGGTATTGCATAAAATTTCCCAAATTAATTTTTTTTTTATTGTATATTTGTGACCACATCTCCAACCAGATAGTTGGCCCTGTGGTCTTCCGAAACCTTGGCCCAGGAAGAGTAGGCGGCATCACAGCAGTGCGCTACATCGATCAAGCTCTTAGACCCTACGCCATACCACATTTCGTACGTAACCGAAACAATGTTTTCCAACATGACAACGCCCGGGACTTTCTACAGCAGAACAGTGTCAACGTTATGCACTGACCAGCCTTTAGTCCGGAGTTAAACCCGGTTGAACATCTTTGGGAGAAATTCAGAGGAGGCTGAATAACGTCGTACCGAGACCAAACACAGCAGATGGATTGCGCCAGGCTTTTCTGAAAGTGTGGTTCCAGGTGCCAATCAATCGTCTGGTCCAATTCATGTACAGACGCTGTGCTGCTGTTATTGACACCCGCGGTGGACACAACAGATACTGATGTATAGACTGTGTACAGACTCTAAACCTTCTCGTAATGTCTTGGAATTGTGGTGAATTAATCACTAATGTGTCAACATACTGTTCACAAAAATGTTTTGATCAATTTAGTAAGTAGTTTTCAAGAATGATTTGATTAAACTAACGTTTATTTTGCTGTTTTGTATACATATACGAAATAAAGAATGGACATAAAAAGATACTTAAATACAATGACCAGGGGCCGGTTGATCAAAACTAAGTTATTTTAACGATCCGTTAAACTAACGGATCGTTATCTTTCACGTGTCGTTTGTTAACGGTCCGTTAAATTTCTGTTGCTGGAAAGTTAATTTCATTATCCGTTAAAGTTAACAGGGCTTCCAGCAACAACTTTTCTCTCCGTTAAAGTTAACGATCCGTTTACTCATGTTAACAGAGCTTTGAGCAACCGGCCCCAGATATATACAGACACTTAAAGGGAATGTAGGCTTCATGGTGCTCTTGGTTACCTGTTATCCAAGGGATATTATTATATGGGATGCCATATGATTTAGAAAATGAGACTGGGTTTACAGTAACATTAGCGATCTACGATAGTAGGTTTTGGGTCAGTTTTAACTATATTATTTCCTGTCCCGTTGCTCATCAACCCTAATATATTGACAATATGTGACCATAAAAATCCACCTCTGGTCTGAAAATATGATAAAAGCGGGGTTTTTAATAGGTTTAGAGGTAAATATTTAAAAAAAAGTGGAAACTGTTGACTTACCCAAGATAATGGAGCCAACAGCTACGCCGTAGAATGAACGAACCACTGTACCCCATTTCTAGAAAAAATAATATTCGTTTACGTGTATTAGATTTTGCTTTTCGGTAAACATATAAAATTGTTAGCTATGTGAACTTATCAAATAAATGAGTTTACACCACGTGCTGTCTTATATGGAATGACAGTTTCATGTTGGGGTAAGCAAGAAAGAGAAATTTCAGTGAATATTTGAAATTGTACGTGTGCATAACTAAAATATTACCCCTCTTAGCTCATGCTTCGGTCAAATGTTAAATACGTGAATTTTTATTTGGAAAGTATATTTCACAATGACCGATTACAATTATTTTAAACTACCAAGCCGCTATTTATGATGTCTATAATCTGGATTTTAAAAGCTTTAATCGGTAACTTACATCTTTTCCTCGGATACCTAAAGATGCAATAACAGTTGCTATGGCAATAAGTGTACAAAAGTACGTGACAGCGGCTAAAGGTACGTCTACAAGAGCGGCTGTTCGCCTGTCACCGTATGATGTGTATCCTTGGTCACCCCGAAATGCTTCAAACCAACCCATTCTGAAAAATATAATATTACAAAACTAAATATCGGATATTTCTAGCATTTAATATCCTTAACAGCCTTGGTGTGTAAAACTGCAATTTCTTAGTTGTGGCCTTTATAAGCAAATGGGCGGGGAAGGAGTTACGGTGGCTAAGTGGGTAAGGCGCTGAATTGGCCAAAAAAGTTCATCCTGATTTTCCGGCCTGGTTTCACCTTATCAGGGAAGCTGGGCGGAGGGCCTGACAAGGACGGTTGTGAGACGGAATACCGAGGTCCTGTGTACATACTGGCGTGTACGTAAAAGATCCCATGTGATAGTTGGTCGCAATGCCGCTGTGTGGGCAAAATTATCCTCATAGCACAATGTATGGCATATGCCCTTCTTCATAAGCCCAGTTCAGAGCAAAAAATTAGGGCGTTAATGAAAGACAAATAACAACAAACATTAAGAATTTCGCAAACTTTATACCTGGAAAAGAAAAAAAAATGCTACGATAACGAGCTTAAATTCTACAAAAGAAAAATATATATATCTTCTCAGTTATTTGTTTTTACTGTTTTTAAAAGAAAGTTATAGTTCAAATATACAATTCAGAAGATTTACACTAAACGCATTCAAAATTCTCGGATTTTGTGCACTAATAAAAATTTATTGTGGGGTTTACACTATTTGACAGTTTTATTGGAATTAAACAATAAATTTATATTTATTTTATTGTCTTAGTTTAACCATATTTAAAGAGTCAAGCTGGGGTGTATAGCGGTTACTGCAAGACGAATATTTTCTGTGTAATAGTTCTATGTTTTATAAAGAGATGTAGTTTAATCAGCTTTTAAGGGGCAGCAAGTCAGAATAACAGTTGTCTGCGATATCGACCTACGTGGAAGCAGACGTTAGCCTCTATGACTACAACTAGAATAACCGTGAACATATAGAGTTTGAAAAATTACACATACATGTAGTTTAACGCCTTATATTTAAAAGTCCCCATTTGGCGCTTAAATTGGGTCTTTTGTTTTTTACTCCGTCATCTTTATGATTCTATGTTTTAAAAGTTATTCTGCTAATATCTACATCAAAACTTTATACGATACCCCTGTTCTTTTTTTTGTCTTCTGAATCATACAATTCGGACTTTTATATACAATTCAAATGAGAAACATTTTAACAGCTTTCTTTCACGTTGTTTTGTTTTTCAATAGAAAATGGTTAGCGGGAATTTAAAAAAAAGCCCATGACAGTTCAAAATATATATTTCCATCGTTCCGATTATCATGAATTTGTCAGCAATATTTTTACCGACGGGTGGCGTTGGCGCGCGTCCAGTCCGTTTACCTTGACTCGAATAAATCTTCTTTATATACTTTATATATAATTGAATAAAATATGAACTTTATACTCAGACAAATTAATCACGTTAAACCTCAGTACAATCATTTGTAAGTTTTAATTTGGAGAGCTGATCTGCTGAATTATTAAATTCTATGAAAGAGCGGATTAACGACTATTTCCATAGATTAGCGATCTATAAGTTAGGATTAGTTAATTTGACATGATCATTTTTAAAGGTCGTGTCAAAACTACTGACCCCGAAAAACGTAATGAAAATAAGTACATTGTAGATATCGCATGGTATTATTTTGTCCATTTGCAAGAGACGTGTATTACTAACCACAACATATTGCAACAGTAGTTAATAATTAAATGACACATGAAAAAGGATTTGTACCAATATCATAATAGCTTGTCTTTATTATATTACTATAGGTAGAGGTATGTATTGATCTTATTTGACATGCTCATGTCATACTAGCCCCCCCAAAAGTTCAATTTCCTTTTCAAAAGGGGCTGTATAGAAGAGAATAATAACAGTAAACAGATACCCAAATAATTTGATTGAAAGGGTGTCACTGGTCCTACTCGATGGGTTCACTTGTCCGCCGCTAAGCCTACAAATGAGCTACATAAACTTGAGGTGAAATGAAATGGGGTTTAACGTCCTTATATACTATTCTAATCTTAACTGGGCTAACGAGAACGACCTAAACTTGCAATCACTAACAAGCATACGGCCTAAATGGTCATCTACCATTTTACGACTAAAACAAAAGCAGTAGTTGTTAATCTAAAATCAATAAGCTACCTATAACTATTATCATGTATCTGTTGAATGACGCCATAGAAGGTTAGTTAAACCGAGAAAAATCATTACTCCAAACTCATCTGAAAATGAAATTGTGTGTAGGAGATAACATTTTGATCATGGTCGATGAACGTAAGTCTCTGGTGACGTTTTCACCATTGAAAGTGGACTCACTCCATTATCGAGTCTATTTGGACCCGATTCCCGCCGATTCATTACCCCAACTTCATCTGGAAGTGATATTGTGTGTTGAAGATAAAGTTTTGATCTTGGTCAAATTATCCGAAAACTTTGTAGAAGATGGGGTCACGGACTGCAAGTCAGTCATCACCGCCGGTCCCTTAAATCTGGACTTGGCTGTAGGACACATTTTACAACAACCGTTAAAAACTTAATTGAAGGGGACCGATAGGGCTTTGAGTTTTAGAGCATGCAGACATCTTTCTGAAAATGGATCAATGTATGTACATGTATAACGGGGGTCAATACCCTAACAATATCTCCATTTTACGCACCTCTTTCGCAAACAAATTATAATTACCATATCTTTTGACAACACAATGCAGCATGTCAAAAATATGTTAAGATATCCAAATGTATTTCATTTGTGTTTTTGGCCTTTCATGTTAAATCTATCATTCAATATGCTAGTTTCTTGTATTATAGTTTTTATGGGGATAACCTAGTTTGTAAATTATACAAATATATCACGCTTCTGTATACATATATTTTTAAGTATAGCAAATCGATATTGTACAGCGAAGTAAAATAATATGCTGTGATTTCCTGAAAAATGCATTTCCCCAAAGCCTGTAGTTTTATTTAATTTTGAAGAAAAAGAGAAAGTGATAGCTACGAGAACTGATCAAATAAAGTGCATACATCGACATTAAGTTACCTTGAAACTAACTGAAGCCAGTCCAATCAATCAACCCAAGACGGTTCAATTCTAAAATGGAATCATACATGCCTACCTGAAATCACCTTAATGCATCCGTTTCCTCAAAATATTTAACCACTTTCAACGAATTTGTCACGGTTATAAACCGAAAACCGAAAAAAAACTCGCCAGGGTTGTATATCAAAATCTACAATGCGCCTCTTTTATATTATGAATAACATAAATAAACTATCAGAATGCGGACGATTCTAAACTTCTAGACTTGAGTCAGACCTATTAAGTCTATAGAAATAAAATATTCTGTTAAAAAACTAAATGGGTAATATTGTTCTCACTTCTATGTCCAATATAATAAATCTAAAACAATGTGATGTATATTTATAAAGTATCCAACTCGAATTTTTATTAATAGAACGATTTGAAAGCAATGGCAAATATACAAATAAACTATTTTTAATTTGGTCAAACAATGACCATTGTATCAATATTTCCTGTTCTTTCATTAATAAATAGAAACAAGGAACGATACTAAAAATGTCTGATTTGCGGTTGGAATTTCCGTATTAAGAGAACAATATGTTTACAAATCTTCCTTGGTATTTTCTCCCATATTGCTCGATCCATGTCGTGTGGTTTTGCTCTCATAAAAGATAGCTATGTTCATGACGACATTTAGATTGCATTGCTTTCAAATATTAAATGCTCCTTTTTCAGCCCAAAGAGTATACTAACACGTCAACTATTATGGCGTGTTTTGTATTGCTATTGGGGGCTTAGTTTGTTTACTTTTCGGTAAAAAAGAACTCTGATTTTGCAAAAGCCCTTCTCTATTAATATTCTAATGGGAATATACTTAGCAAAATACAAAGAGGATTGGGTGAAATATTGCGATTGGTTGCATTTTTACTAAACCTGGCATTCACCAAGGGTGCGATATGTGTCACTTCGTGTTCAGAGGAACGATCAACGAACGACATGACTATCTAAGTTCTAAACAGAAGATAACACAACAAATTGCAGTCTGTGTAAACTTAAATGTAGAAGGGGGGGGGGTGACCTAGTGGTCTAGAGTGCCGCGCTTCGACCTCTAGCTGGCCGGTCACCTCTGGCTTGCGGCTGTGGTTTCGATCCCTGGTGTGAGCATATGTGTCATGGAGATAGGGGCGCCTTCTCAACCTCGTGGGTTTTCTCCGGGCACTCAGTGTCCTCCCACTGCTAAAGACCCCTACGAGCAAACGAATTATTGAAATAAAACTGAAATCATATGTTAGTCCCAAATTGACCTAGTTTGTGTCGAGTGGACGTTAAACCCCATTTCTCTCTCTCTATAAATGTAGAAGGAAAAAAACATAACAAATCCAAGTAAAATATTTTGTAAACTCCCCCTTTCGTTTCAAATTTGTATATCAATTGAACTATATTTTCCATTATGTATAATAGCAACGAAGTCGTGAAAATCTGTTTAAATTTCCTGGATAGCAGATACTTGTTAATAACGTGATTTGAGTTCTAGTGCGAGGTGTCGGGGTGTATTTATAAACAAGATTAAAGTTGATTAGTGGGGTTGACTTATACACTGCACTGGCCCCATGACTTATGTTTACTCCTAAAACAAGACTGTGTTGTTTTAACACATACCATACAGTAGCCACAGATTGACCGTCCACACAGACTCCCGCTAAAGTCACCTTAAAATAAATGCCGACATTTTATTTCCTCACCTCAACTCACGTCTGTCAAGGACGTAACCATGTTGACACGTGCATGCTATAGCAACACCCCAATTCAGTTACAGTTGCTGTCGCCTTACTTTAGGTCAACGTGCCAAACGTCAAGACATAAAACAATTTTACAAATATTCTAAAACGTCCTTTGCACTGTAGGTTATCTCAAAACGGGAGAAAGGGCACATGATTTACACCCCAACAATCTCTAAAGTGACAACCTTGAGTACGGATTCCTTTAATTTTCTCATTGTCTGCTGAAGAGTTGAAAGGAAATGGGTAAGATACCGAAGCAGATCTTACACAACGCCCAAGTGCACTCAAAATAGCTTTTGTAGCGAATATCAACGAAACTGGATAACTAAACCTAGAAGTGGTATAAGATGTTCTAAGAAATAGTAAGAATATCGGTTATTAAAGTACGACATTCCTTTCAAGCGAAATGGACAATGAAGCAAAATGTATGTAACATATTCCTTAATACTCCAAACCTCTTTTCATCGCGAAGGTGAATTAGATACCACTTACATTAAATGACCCTGAATTCTTGGGTTATACTCAACAAAGAAGAGCACAAGGAGATATTTAACGAAATGGTTTGATCTAAAACAAATTGTTATTTATCTGAGGGTAAAGGTCTGAATTGGAATTCTACTAGAAAGGCAGGAGTCCAGATAAATAAAACAATAATAAGATATCCGAGATGCCAGGGCGTAAGATATTGTCACTCATCTAAATAAACAAAATCATAGCCTTGGTTACAGATAAAATGTTACCTGTCTTCTACATTTTCAAGGATACAACCCCGGTTCAATTCGTTTTATATATTCTATTTTGTAAACAAATATAAACTAAAAGTCTCAGATATTTTTCATTAACCATTTCATTTTTGATTTAACTGTTAATTTATTTATTTCCTTCCAATTATACGTAGCTGTTTTTTGTTCTTGTACTTGACGTGGGCAGCCAAGCTAGACAATAGGCATAATCACAAATCCTGCACACACAAATTAGAATTATAAATAAAAATTGCATTTTAGAAAGCTGATGAGAATATATTTGTATAAACAAATTTAAAACGAAGCAGGGGACCTTTTATTTTTCGGGTAACAAACAGAGAGCAAACATCAACAACTTTCGAGGAATATAAGTACTGAACTAAGGGGGTTGTTTAGAACCAATTTTGTTCTGCATAATCATTAATGTGACGTGACATTTACAACCTTTACAAACAAATGTTGTGATACGTACGATAAAGGTGTACCAGTTAGCCTATGTCGAGTCAAATGCTAATTTTTGTTTAATTAGCTTCCTATGATAATCAGGTATTAGGCAGGATTAGGTGAGGGTGGGTTTCTATTTTTAAACACATAAAAGACACCTACAACAACGTGACGATATACGGAAGTGTACGATAAGTTACAATGGATGGTTAAAGGAACGGGGACCCTTTGAATTATGTAAAAATAAACATTTCGATTTAATCATTTGTGATGTGTCATCTAAATTATAAATAGAAACGCAATCGCCATTTTAATTTTTGAAAAAATAAAATTTCTATGATTTAAATCGCAGATCAGATCTTACCAAATCGAATTTTGCAAGATGTGCAGCTGTAACTTTTAGGTGATATGTACAAACTGAATGAACTAAATAATTTCCGTAAAAGTATGCTTTCACGCAAACAATTGTTGGATACCACGGACTTGACTGTGAGACAAAATTCCCAAGGATGTCATTCACAAGAACAAAAAATTCGCACAAACTCAAAATTTCTGGAGGGTTTAATTAATTGATTATGTAAATATTTATTGTTCACAAACCTCGTCATGCACGGGCGTTTCAATTATTTAACAAATTAATAATAACACAATTCCGTTATAAGTTACTATTTTAGCTTTCAATTATCTCAATCGAATTATAATCCAGCGATTTGAAAAGATCGTCATTTCATTGCTTTTTCAGTGTTTTTGTTATTTGTGATTTTAAGTATTATGTGTAACCACAACGTATATGTGCCTAAAGTACAAAATTAATCATCCTCTAAACTCTAAAACTGTTGTTGGAGTAACTATAAATTTACAGGATCTATCCGAATGACTAGGCGATGTAAAACATGCCGGAAAATTCCGAGGGACTTTCTCGGCCAACATCGGAATCGAACCTGGGATCTCCAGGTTCGCGAACCATTGCCTTATACTCACTGCGCAACCCCGGCTCCTCCAATTTATTATAAAACCAACATAAATGGACATTAATTATTAAGTACTGATTAGGCGAGATTTGTCAGAATAATCAATTAATTTCGTTCACGCATTAATTAATTAATATTTTAAAAGCAAAAACAATTACACTATACATACCCAGGTAAGAACAAATCCGCCATATTAAGGCACGTGGAAGCACATTGAGATAGCTTTTGGACATGCGTTTCGTCGGAAATGGGAAAATACTGCGACTAATAATTGTTTATGTCAATAGATCAACTAAATATTGTCGTTAAAATGACTGAAGTAACATATTCTGTAAATGTATCGACTGGAAGAATTTCGGGTTCGTTGTTAAACAAACTTTGTAATTGCCTCAGAGGTGACTAATAGTGGAGGTTGAAATACCGTTTACTGGTGTATGAACAACAGGCCTTCAAACAAATATAACGTATAACGAAACCTCCTACTTCAAATTGGTACACGGAGTTCACAGTTTATGGGGAGACAGACCGACAAAATTACATTTTAGCCACGATTCCCCTTTATATCCATAATTCGAAGTTGTTATTTTTCACTAATATATAAAGTTATATTTATGAGGTTACGGTCTACTTGTAAATTGCATGTTTTAAAAGCATAACACAAACAGTAACCCACTACACATAACATCCAGAAGAAGGATGTTTTCCTAGTGATTTTGCATTTCTACTGTGCTGTCACTCCATATGAAATGGACCGGCAATCGCTCTGTGTTCTTCGCTGTCCGTAATTGTGCAGACGACAAGATAAAGGGGTACCTAATTCAGCGTTGCAGAGTGAGCTTGGCTGAAAAAAACATAATCTGTTAGCTAGCATTTGGATTGTTCCAGTAAACGGTTTACAATAATTGTGCCAACCCCACATGCAAGGTAAGGACACTTGATTTAAAGGAATTTCCAATCAATTCCAATTTTAAGATTTGTATGTAAAAGGCACCGCTTCAAACATTGATGGAATTGTTTGTTGGCCTTAATTCAAACAACACAACAATACAGGCGCTATACATTGTAAATATTTGGAGACTAACTGCACACGAGATAGATAATTTGGAGAGCACCGACATACAAAATACAACCCGAAGCATGTTACAATGTTTTCTAATGCGCATCTACCCCGTTTAACATCATTCTGGCACACACAAAAATGGAATCAGAATAAATACTTCTATTCTGAAATTCTCGAAGTTTATAACCTAGTGTTTTCCAATCTGAACGACAGAATCACCCTACCTGTAGAGAAGTGACTCTGACACAGTGAATAGCCATGATATCCATATGACGTTATCTAAACGTCACATGTCACATTAACAAACAAATAAATAATGTCAACATTACAAGATACAATGTTACATTGTAAACAAGCCTTCCTGCAGCCTTTAGGACTGTTTTGACGTCGGCATATTGGCACTATTTTGTGCTTCGGTCGTGTCTATTTCAGATATACACAATGTTATTGTTTTTAGCATGGGGATTGACTAATAGTTAATTTATTTCAATTCTAAACAAAAATTTAAAACTTTAACGCAATTTTAAGAAAATAGCCAAATTCTGGTTTGGATTACTGAGCAAAATGGCCATTCATTGTATACGTGCGAAAAAAAAAGCCAGCTACCATTTAATTTTCGTACGTTAGTTACGTACGAGTGTTTTCTACTAAAATCCAGGGACGGATCCAGGAATTTTTGCAGGAGGGGGTTTGCAAAGTTTCTGTTACGGAAATCTGCCACCATCGTCTCTAAATTACATAGGCATACACACAAATATAGCTTTTTAAATAGAGAAATCATTTTTATGATGATGTAGGATCACTTTGTGATGTAATTTCATTGATGCAAGACATTATTTTTTTTCATGTAGCTGAGCAGGGGGGGGGGGGGGGGGGGGGCGCCCCTGTCGGTCAACTAGCTGAGTGTCTGTTCTCAAGCGGAGCTAACTGTAGACAAGGAGCCTAAGTTTGGTATGAATGACTCTAAGATAGATAATTTGGAGAGTAGCGTTCTACACGCCATGTAGTGTATTATGGATATGAAGGAAAGTTTTGTCAGAACATCGACGTTCTTTTACATGAACGCCAACGTGTACAACTACAATAACCTTGGTGTTACCCGAAGAACTAGATCTTACTTTCCATGTCAGATCAACCGTCTTGCACCAATGAGTTCCGAGGGTTACCCTTCTGAGTTTAATATCCATTATCTTTTCTTAAAGAAAACAACCATAATATATACCATAACTATTCAACATTCAAATATATACTGCATTGTGTAGCTTTAAAACCCAGGTGCACGCAGCACTCGTTTGTTAAGCATGCTTGGGCAATCATTATACTCGCGCCAACTGATAGCTGGTGTTTGTTCCTTACTTATCATATACATGAATACATGATATTAAATCTGACTAAAGGGAGTTTACAGTCCGTTGTTCATGCAGTTGATAAATTAACAATCAATTCAACCGATATGAATAATACACATCATACGATTAGGATATGATGTTTCATACTCTGCACCTGGCACTTAAACAATAATCATCATAAACAAAAACAAAAGCATGACAAAAGACTAAAGTGGTTGAGGCCGTTTTATTTATATATTAATTCGGCCATTAGTTGACTGTTTGAACTTTATTCAACATTTGCAATTACAAATAGCCTTATCACGGAAATAAAATAAATCGAACGAATCTCAACTAATCCTTCCGCTCAGCATGCGTAATCTGTAACCTCGCTGTGATAAGATTTAAGCTATATTCCCACCAGCTCCGACCTCATGAACAAACGAAATGTGATTATTATTAATGACAATAAAATTCATACACGCTAGTGATTCAAACCCTTTTCCAAAGAATGGAATTGGTAAACAAAAAACTGTTTTTTTTCAAAATAAATTTAGTACATCTGAGTATTTAACTTATTAACTTATATGGAGAGCATGCACAATAGACTGGAATAACCAGACACTAGAAATCTCTGTTCGGTTGGGACTCATACTGTATTTGAAATTAGAGTCAAAACGGAAACAATTGAATGTAAATCAGTTCATATACAATCAGATTACATTATTATTAGCGTTGTGACCATTTGGATCAATTTTAGGTCCCAAATAATAGCGATTAAGCTCCTTAAAAGCAAACTGTAGCAACAGGCGCGGATCCAGAGGGAGGGGGGGCCAGGGGGTCCGGACCCCCCCCCCCCCCTGCTCAGGCTTGAAAATTTTTTATGCGATTTTATTGGCGATTTTTAGACCTGTAATTTTGGAATTTACCTTCCGGAAATACGTCAGAATGCACCAAATTGAATCTAATTTACCAAATTTTTCTGGCGGAGGACCCCCCCCCCCCCCGTTAATTGGTTGAGCGCCTTAGTTAAGCAATTATCACACCTAGACCCCCCCGTCCTGTAAAAAATCCTGGATACGCGCCTGAGCAATGGCGTGAATACGAATGTCAGAAGCCCGAGTGTCTGGGTGGCAACATACAGCAAACAAGAGACCTATAACTGCCACTGGAAACCTAGATAAAGAAAACGATCTGTTTAACCGTTGTACATGGAGATTAATTATATTTACAAAACTAATTTAGTTATAAAACACAATCTGACATCTATTTTATTGAAAAGCCACGATGGGTTTAGACACAAAGACAAGAAGAATATAGCTATTAGTTTGTGATAGACGAAACGATCCGTTTTGATGAAATCCAGCTGAATTCTATTTTTTGTGAACAAGTTTTCACTATTTGTTTAAGGTTTAAGTTCTCTAGGTTAATATATGTAATACTGTGTTAAATAGTTTTCAAACTTTGATAATCACGACTCTGCTTTGTTCTATTAGTCGACAGTGAATAACGTTAAATACAGGTCCCGCAACTTCCTCGCCGACATCTTGCGTTAAGTCGTAGATTAAAGGGGAACGAAATTAAATTGGGTTTGTATGGTCGTCTGCAAAAGTAAAATAATCACCATTAGTTAGCAGTCACGGGTGCTGAAGGGGTAGGGTGGGGATAATGAGAAAAGTATGAACAATAGTGGTGTCAATGATGATTTATGTCGTGTATCTGGACTGGAATACAAATTCATCAGCTACATCACCCCAACTCCCCAAAAGATCGAATTTGTTTCATAGAAACGGAGGAACAGGGTTCCCCTAAGACCCATATCTACACCATCACTGCTGGTAGGACAGATACGACTGCTTCCATTACCATGCATTTCTCACGGCTTAGTAGTAGGCCTGGTACTCATGTAAAATACAGAACTGGCAAAATTGAGAACCATCAAATGACAAATCCACTTACAGTAGAATCCTTACTTCAGAATGAATGGGTGTATTCCTTTGGTTGCCCATACCCACAACTAATATTGGGATTCATTTAGAGAAATAAAATAAAAGTAAACCCATTATTTGAACACAACGATAATTCGAACTTCTCAGATAATGATTTTCCCTGACTATCTCTTTTCAATGCCACTCTTATTTATTCACTTTGCACTACATAAACATGAAAACAAAAGATGTTTATATAAAGTTAGGTTGAATAATTAAAGAAGAAAAACGCAACTATTTACGCACCCCATACCTTTAATTCTCGTATTTAAATTAGATTAATAGTAAAGTAATTTACATTTCAAACAAGTGCATAATTTTCTGTATGCTATGAAATTGTTGCACCTTTATTTTTATATTAACAATGGAATGCAATTATTTCAACAATTAGAACCCTTTTTTTGTTTTCATTTGTTTGTTTTAAATTGTGTGACGTTAATAAAATTGTATGATGGTAATATCCCTTATGAAAAAGATCCCGTAGAAAAGGTGTAGGTTCCTATATAATTTGATGGGATTCTATGGAATACTGCAGGAAAAGGAAACCATTCCGTAGATTTTTTCACTATTTACAACAGTTTTGTATATGATCCGTAGTTGAGTTTTTTTTCCAAGTGTGATTCCCTACAGAAGTCTATATAATACTGTAAGAAACTACAGACAAAAGTGCTGTTATAGAATTTAGAATTGATGGTATAAATCTATAGTTTTCATATAGAACTAACTTGTATCCTGTAGAATTAGCGGGAAAAATGCAGTTTACAACAGAACTATCTTGTATCGTCGTGTGATGTGTAATACCTAAAAATATTGCGGATTCAGAATTGTTCGTAATGGGTTGGGTGGGGGTGTCTCCAAAGGGTCGAATTTATTAGTGCATGTGGAATTTATTTGACTGTATCCCAATAGAACATCAAACACTTAAAGATTAAGATCATTCACAGACATAAGCGATTTAAAAAAGCGCCCATGTCTAAATATTAAAAGGACACTTTAACTTTTCATTTACAGAAATCTAAAAAAAAAAGGACGAAATTTCTACTTCTAGAAAATGATAATACATCATTAGAAAATATCCCAAACATAATTAAAGATATATTATCAACTAATCGTCAATCGGTTTTGAGTTCCCATTAAAAATTATGATTAATTTCAATATGCAGGAAAAGGGAGTGGTGCGCATAGTTTATGATTTAGATGACTCTATTATAGGAACTGTGCTTTCATTTAATTATCCCATTTATTGTATAATAAAGCATGATTGATATGAAATTTATTTATATTTTCCAGGGGCCGGTTGCTCAAAACTAAGTTATTTTAACGATCCGTTAAACTAACGGATCGTTATCTTTCTTTCGTCCTTTGTTAACCGTCCGTTAAATTTCTGTTGCTGGAAAGTCAATTTCATTATCCGTTAATGTTAACGGGGCTTCCAGCAACAACTTTTCTCTCCGTTAAAGTTGACGCTCCGTTTACTCCATGTTAACGGATCGTTAAAAGTTAACAGAGCTTTGAGCAACCGGCCCCTGGTGTTTTACAAGGAAAAACATACGATCGATTGATATCAAGTAATCATTGTAAACAATGTTTAGGAGATAAAAAAAAACCCAGCAAGAGCTAAATCTGCCTATTACGGGTCTCTACAGGCCTGAAATGTTATCTAAATTATTAATTAGACATTAATTAACTTATCCAGACCATAATGAACTCTCGATGACAACGCATTAATCTCGGTTCATAGTGAATCAATTTGACTTAAATTTTCAGCAAATTACCTTTACATTATCTAGTTTTTAACTAATATAGTGATAACTGCCAACTCTTTTTTTAATCTCCCGTAATGTATCTTTAATGTTTTGAATCAAGAGGGCTGTTATTGTACAATAATCAAGTCCTGAAACCAATGGAACCAGCAATCTGTTTAAAAGTGATTTAAAATAACCAATAATCAATATTCTATTGAAAATATAGTTTATGATTAATATATGAGCATCTGTAAATTTAAGATGGGTCTAATTAAGTCTGACCCTTCGACGGTGACAGGATAAAATGTTCTTCTTCTATTAGTGCTTAACGTCTGCTTCCACCGATGGTGATATCGCAGACAGGTTGTCTTATAGTATTATGTTTAGCGCAGGGGCCTTTACTGTGTGAGGAAACCGGGTTGAGAAGGCACCCCATCTTCAAGCCACATACCCTCACAAACACGACCACAAATTCTAAGCTAGAGTATACCGGCCAGCTAGAGCTGAAAGCGTGACACTGCATTAACTCTGTGAAACAGATTGAATGCAGACCACTAGGTCACCGCACTCCCCCCACCCCCCAAAGAAAATTTCCATGGTAACCGTTAACTTATAGCTGAGTATAAAAGGGTTTCCAATAGATGACACATTCCAGCCAATCGGCATCGAAGAACTTTCAGATTTGCGATACAATTGCTTAGTAAAGCAAAAAAAAAACCACCAGAAAAATTGAGAACTGACATTCGAGTATTCGGAACCTTTAAAGACTTGATAACTCTGTGCAATGATAATATGATGTCTTAACTAATGTACGATTTTAAAATAAAACTAAGAGTAATACTTTGAACTTACTTCCACATCTTGTAGACAAAACACGCTCAAATTAGCAACTTTATCAAAATCTAAATAAAAATCTCTTAGACTTTTACACAGAAACTATTAAAGAACCGCCATGTTGTCTATCGTGAGTGTTTTCATTGAAGTGAAGTTGAGTATATGCCATGAAATATTGCCTCATAGGCACACTACCAAACGACAAGAAATTAGGAGTATAATATACATTACATAGTCTATAAACAGTCTGTAAGATTATGACAGATTGTTCTGTCAGATCATGGGCATTAAGACAATAACCTTTGTAGTATCGTTAAAAAACTAATATATTGTTCAATCAATTCATCAAACCATTAATCACATTGTCATATAAAATCAAGCAGTTTGTTGCCTTTTCAATGAGGTATTTGGTGATATTGTAATTGCATAGTTATCTAGCTAATTCGTTAACAGGTTGAACCTACAGCTTGGGAATACACCAGCAAGGCAGCTATGTCGCGTGCACGTGATAGCATTTTTTCGAGAAAAAAACTTATAGATGTTTATCAAATTTGATAAGGATCCCTTCAAGAAATGTGATGTATAGTATTGTGTTCACAAGCTTGCTAAAATGTGTTATAAACAGGGGCGTTTTAAGGTTTATCATGGCGGAGGCTACACTCTTTCGCTGGGGGTGGGGTTGGTTTCTTGATTGATGATTTTCATGCCAATGCAATGACTGCAATCTCATTCAGTAGTGGATAATTCGACCGTAACAGTGTCTGGAAAACCATTGACTCTGACTCAGGGGCCCTTTCCCTTGGTCATAGGTGCCCTTTAGTCAGGCGTGGGGCCCTTTTGTCTTACTTTAGGGCCCTCCCTAACTAGGGTTCATTTTCATTTTTCACATCGGTTTTTGCATGTTTCTCCCGTTTTATTTTATCAACTTCTTTGATTTTTTTTCGCGAGGAGCCTGGCGCCTCAGCTATGTTTTGTTCTTGGTGTTTAACGTCCGCTTCCACCGAAGGTGATATCGCAGACAAGTCTTATTTTTTCCATTTTCATTATCTTAGCGCACGCACAGGGGTCTTTGCTGTGGGAGGAAACCGGAGTGCCCGGAGGAAACCCACGAGGTTGAGAAGGAGCCCCTATCTCCATGCCACATACGCTCACACATGTGCTCGAAACCACAGCCGCAAGCCAGAGGTGACCGGCCAACTAGAGGTCGAAGCGCGGCACTCTAGTCCACTAGGCCATCCCAACCCCCCTGCGCCTCAGCTATAAAACGCCTTTGGTTATAAACTGTAGCTTCCTATCACGTTCACGTGGTCTTCTGAAACCGAAGGTCGCGGAACGTTGGGTATTTACAGAGTTCCTCAATTCAGATTAGAAGACACAAACCTCTATCAGGTTCTAAGGGTTTTCGGAAGGGGGGGTGGTGTAACCTAACTTATATACTAACCTCTATCATGTTCTAAGGGTTTTCGGAAGGGGGGAGGGGTGTAACGTAACTTATATACTAACCTCTATCATGTTCTAAGGGTTTTCGGAAGGGGGGGGGGCGGTGTAACGTAACTTATATACTAAACTCTATCATGTTCGAAGGGGTTTCGGAAGGGGGGGAGGGGTAACGTAACTTAGTTGACTATATACTACGTTGGGGATGGGAGAAAGTACAAGTACACTTTAATGGGTTCAAATAAACTGTTGATATACTGTAGCGTTGACTATATACTACAATAAGTACACGGTACTTATCGTTTTGACTCGTTGAAGACATTTCGTCTGCTATTATCTGACAGTGTTCACTTTTTTTTGCCAACGAGACCCTACTAAGCATTATACTGATCCCAACGCATTTAAATTCGCCATTACACAGCGTCATTAATTGCACATCAAACTATGTTTTCAGTTAACTGCGGCACAGAGTCGCGGTTCGTCATCTCATGATCCCAATGCTTTCCCGCAAATATGAAAAGAAACCGATAAAACTATAACCACGATAGCGTTCACAGAGTTTTCGGTAATGGAAGCATAACTCTGTTATCTCAAAGTATTGTCGAAATAATATGGTTAGATTTGTACTGCTGGAATCCCAAACTTTTATTTCTCCACGTGCAAGTAAGATTGAGTATATCGTGACTATAAAATTAAGTAGTATATCCTAAATATTGCTTCAGGCTAAATTGAACTCGTGACCCGTACACGAGTTTACACTTGCGGAAAGGAGAAGAGTTTATAAAACATTGGGAATACTAAGTACCGTAGAAACGAGTTCT
This sequence comes from Patella depressa, assembly GCA_948474765.1. Taxonomy (NCBI): domain Eukaryota; kingdom Metazoa; phylum Mollusca; class Gastropoda; family Patellidae; genus Patella; species Patella depressa. Next base: position 58,357,263 of record OX419719.1, read on the forward strand.
CTGGTAGAAAACTAAGGTCAAATGTGGAAGTTGACATTGACCCTAACGAATATGTTTATTGTTGCCTTTGTATCGATTTTTACTTTCGTCTTAGAAGAAAATTGTTTACATAAACAACTATAGTTTGATATTTATTTAATAAAACGTTGGCCAAACGTTCAGCAAAATTTGGATGTAAAATGTCATGCGGAGGCGCCTTTTAGCTGCACATTTTCGCATCAAGCAGAATGCCCCTCTAACATGTTTTAATATTTAAAAATATGTAAGATACTAACCTCTCCAAAAAACACATAATATCTATTGGAAGACATCTTGGATTCGTCATATTCTTCCTTCGACATTAAAAATTCCTTTTTTTTTTATTTCCAGTTGGAATGAGTGATATTCCAAACTTATTATCTTCAAGATTGATCGATATAATGAAAGTCTTGATTTTTGTTGGTCTTCTTCAGCTTTATAAAGCTGATTACGTCTGATCAATCTCAACAGTCCCCAACGTTTTATTTTGATATGATTTCACAATTATCAGAAATTACTCTACCGATATTTCATGAAGAAATCATTTTAATATGTCACCAATTTATAAATGACACAAGAAGAAGACACACAAACTTTTATAAGCAACTAAACATTCTGTTTGGATTTTCCATTGCCCACTCAAATTATCCTTACACTCCATTTACCTTCAGCCATTACGGTTACATAATCGTTATATTAATGCATTACACACAATTAAACACATAATCCAATAGTTCCATTACCAAATATCCACAAGTAATACCTTTCAGTTTTTAAGAACTATTCACCAGGTCCGAAAGAAATGTTGTGAAAGAAAAAAGAACGTAAGCAACAATAAGTGACTAGGAGACCGAACTAACTATTTCGCATCTAAATAACACCACGAAAAGCGTTAAAAAACAATATTTATTTTAAGCCGGATAATTTGGGAAAAATTTAGTTTCAGAGTCCTGTCTTCTTGTTCAGTTATTTCGCTCTGCGTGCAGTTGTTCACGTTCGGTTGAAACGGTTTTAAAAACTGTACAACGAGAATGTTCTCAGCAACAGAAACAAAAGTTTTTACAGACTGTTAAGAATTTGATAGTTGGGAAGCTATAACAACCAAGAATATTGTTTTCTTAAGCCATGCAGAATTCTGTTTATTTCGATTAGAGGACAGTTTAGATCCTTGGAATATCTTAATCGTGTGTTGATGTAAAATTTTCCAAAAAGGGTCCGCTGAAGCTACTGAGTTGGTTGAACAACAAAATACTTGCAATGTCAGATTCCAACAACACGGCATTTAGATGAAAGAATTTTAGTCTAGCCAGACGACAAAATGTCGAAATGAAAAATATGATCATGCACCTGGTCCAAATTGTAGTCGTTGGTCAACAAAACTTACTTATAACTATTTATATATTTTGTACTCAGGTAAGTCATTTTAACTGTTTCTACGCCGCAATTTCTCAACTAAGAAGCTATAACTCTAAATAGTTTTGTAATCCAATATGTCTAATCAATTCTTCCATTCTGATGAGACACTGTCCGTAATACTTTCCAAAATACGTACTGGTGTTGTAGACCGTTTCTTAGTGTTGTCATACATAGTGTGTAACATACAATATATATTTGTTGTGCACTACCAAGGAATTAATGAGTTTAAGCGAATAGGTTGCTTCCAAATTGATAATGTCCCTGATCCAGTTAAACCACGGTTGTTAGCATGTGTTTGTATGTGTTATAATTCTACCCATTAGAAACGGATTGAATACTTAAGTCAAACTGATCCCGCAGTGAATATTCGCTTGGCCGCTACAATCACTGATAAGCATGACATCGGCGAGGCTTAATTAGTACGATATATTAACTTTTTTACTCCGACAAATTAAATTCTCAAACATTTTTTTGAGGTAACAGAAAAATAAATAAAGACGTTTGAAGTAATTGAAGTTAAAAAATATTTCCTATTAAGTGTAAATGGGTATGAAAATGAGTAAAATGCGTCATTTTGCCCGAAGCAGTTAGGTGTTAAGTAAACATTGCACGAGCCGTTGAGCCAATGACTGCAGTCAACGCACGTGCTATGGACACTCATCTGTTACAGAGTTAATTCCTAAGTAATTCTCTGTAAAACAGATTGTACTTAAGTATGCACGTTCTTCAAATCTATGGTAACGAGAAAGGGAGAGAGAGAAATGAGATTTAACATCCACTCGACACAAACTAGGTCATTTCGAGACTAACATATGGTTTGATTTTATTTGAACAATTCGCTTGCACGTAGAGGTCTTTTAACAGTGGGAGGTAACCAGGGGACCCAGAGAAAACCCACGAGGTTGAACAGTTAACAAAAATTAGGATATAAACTCAGAATCTCAAGAAGCATAATCATTATTATCTCTTGAAGACATTAAAGACATCATGTGTTACCAAACTCTTCTTATTATTAGTTAAGTCATTCAGTAAATTTCATGTTCATTTGACTTGTCAGCTATAGTACGCTGATTACATCCTTCATGTAGCTTATGTCCAGCTAGATATTATGCTGATTTAAGATTTTAGATTTTTTAAATATATTTTGTTTTAAAAGTAATGCATAAAGTACATACTCGTAAATAGAAGTATAATTGATACAATAGCCGTGTGCTAATTATCATCAATAATTATACAGTTGTCTGAAGTATTAATGATCGTTCATATTGAATTAATAACTTAGAAGGCATCTTAAAACTTTTAATTACCACACATTGCCTCGGAAAAGGTCGACGTCATATTTAATCTGTTTTGTCACCATTGCCCAAACAACAGACATCAATTCCTTGAAACCAAAAACATAACATACATTGCTGCTGCTGCCTCGTCCATGTTCTGTTGGTTTCCGCCTGTTTTCCGCTCAGTGTTTGCTTATTTTTGTATGTTTTCAATCTACATGTTAAAATGAAGTATTAATCTACCAAACTTTCGTGTATTCAAGAATGTGTTACGTACCAACAACCGTGAAAGTAGTAATCGCGCACTTTGGAAACGCAATTAAATCCGTCAAAATATGATAATAGCTACAGCATTTGCAGCATATCAACACAATCCAAACATTAATTTCGTAATGACTCCCACATAAAGGAACCCAAGTAGGCAAAGCACGCAATTGCGGACTATAGCGAAGTAACACCTGAATAACCTAAACCATTGAATAATGTGTATGGTATCTAATTAGATGTGTGGACTTCCTCGAATAAAAAAAAATGTTCGAGTAGATAGTCCATGCTGATTTTCCTAATACTTTGTTGACATGCTTTTTAATATCCAAGAATGAATTATGTTTAAAAAAAATGTGTATTGAAAGTGCAATCGTGCCATTTCAAAGAGAAAGCGAATTACACAAGTTCAGGTATCACACCCACATAAACAAACTAGACTATAAAGTGTATTGATGTGGTCAAAATCTCAGGACAAATTTTAACAGAACAAAGGTCTACAAAATCTCAGTCCTGTAATAATTCCACAATGGACGATTTACTGTACAACTTTGGAAATTAGTCTAAAACTTATTAATGAAAGACACGTCGGTTCCTTTGATCTTGGCTCCAAAAGGTAAGTATTATAAATGCAGAGGAAAACAAAAATAAATCCCCTATTTACACATTTTTCAACACGAACTCGTCGACTTTTTAATGTTTACCGATATTTGCATACCAAGTAATTATGAACAATGGCTTAATGAATTGTGGTCCGAATTTTAAACAAAAATCAAGTCACATACATCAAAAAACCCAGACCCACAAAACGTTAAACAAAACTTTAATAGTCTGGTTAAATCCGCCTTATAAATCATTGTTTCACCGACTGACATGCCTCTATAAACCCTCAAAAATAGGATTAACATTAAATTGGAAAATTGTTCATTTTATATAAAGTTAAGCATACCATGGACGGTTTTAATCCTGAATAATTAATCCTCGTCATAAATAGGCAGTGTTTAGCTATGAGAAAATAGTAAATAACTTTAATCCTGCTGCGAGTATCAGGAAATTACTGCCAAAACAGATTCATTCAACAAATTAACTACTCTCTGGGTGGCACGGAAGTTGTTTCCATCGCATTACTGATCTGACTATCAACCAAAATATTTGAAAAATTATAATGGATACGTAAAAAAAAAAACCCAAATATCCTGATAAATCGTAAGGTAAGCAATTGACTAATTATTGAAAATCACACCGATTTTGTAAGCATATAGAGTTTAATCAACGATGTCTCGCGCAAAAATTTCATTTACGGTTTTATATTGAGATTAACATTGAAGTAGTAAACCATTAAGGACAACGTTATTGACATTGCAGTTTTGGCAGACCTTTATTTGAAATGTGCAGGTATCGTTATTCATTTATTTCTTCTGCTACATGTATTTGTATCATTGTTATGATTTCCATTGTCAATAGGCACCGATCGTCCCCTAAGTATGGTTTGAAGTCAGTGCAAACCCTATCCATAAACGTTAACACACACTAGTAAAAACGGGCTCATGTATTGCACAAGGATCGGTCCTTTGTCCTTTTGCATTCTAAAATGATATAAATGTTTCTTGAGAATTAACTGGAAGATTTGGGCATTGCATTTTTCACCAAATGATTTTAAATCCACACCAACTCAAGATGGCATCGATGTGCTTTTCACGTATCCTCGTAGAATTAGTGACAGTGTTGTCAACGCCACCTTACGGTACACGTATAAGTAATTCGTGACTCAGTGTAAACAGTGGTTTGTGTGCAAGTAAACAAATCGCATTCAACAATGATTAGCAGAAACACAAACTTTCAACGAATGTTGTAGAAAAGTCTCACCTGCATCACGTTATGTCTTTGCATATAACCTCTAGAGGCGGACGTATTGTAGTTTGTTTGTTTGTTGGTTGGTTGGGGTCGGGATGGTGTGGGGTGAGGGGCATCCGTCACCGTGAGTCTACCTCCCAAGAGCGCATACAGTCCCACCTGGTGATGGTAAGATTCCCTCCCCATACCAAAGAAAATCCCAAATTTACGTCTCATCTGTACTAATAAGGAATCCAACTGTAATATGGTTTACGATTTGTGCATCATCAATGCCTAACGAAGTATGTTTTTTCATCTCAGCCGAAAGATTACACACATATCTTTTCCAGTCTAAGAACCCGACACTTGATGTCAACTGACTGCTCGAAATATCTCGAAAGTTTTCTCGGTACATCGAGCCGAAAATATTATCTACTAGTCCGCTTTTTGGGGGGTCACGGTGGCTAAGTGGATAAGGCGAGGGTTCGCTAGCCTGGAGGTCGGGTGTTCGATCCCTGCATTGGCCGAAAAAGATCATCTCGATTTTCCGGCGTGATTTCCCCTTGTCAGTGATGCAGAAGGAGGGCCTGACAAGGACAGCTGCATAGTCGCTCGGATGGGACGAAAAACCGAGGTCCCGTGTACACATTGGAGTGCACGTAAAAGATCCCTTGACAGTTGGAATTCGATATAAGAGTAGGCCGTAGCGCCGCTGCCCGGGCAAAATTTCCCTCATATAGCACACTGTATGGCGTATGCCCGTCTTCCATTAGCCCAGGTTAGGTGCAAAAGAGTAGGACGTTAAACCCCATTTCATTTCATTTCAGTCCACTTTTTTTATTACAAATAGTATTCCATAATGGTAAACCCACCGACAGAGGATACCAACTAAATTTAATTAAAATACAGATATATATTTCGTTTCGATTTTTTATTAATAGAAGAAACGAAAAAATTATGATCCGTGTTTTAATCAGGTTACCTTAATGAACTATGGTACCAAAATGAGAGTTCTTTTTAAACAAATGAAATTCAACCTATCAAAATGCAAGCGTTTGTTAATATTGCTAGGTAACGTAATTCAGTTTGAATCTAGCAGTAAAGTATTGTTTACTTTTATTAATTGTATGTATGGATTATGCCCCGATTGCAGCAGGGGGCGATATGATATTTCTATAATAAATATTTTATAGGGACTAGTTTAAAGTCGAACTTCGATATTAAACACGGTTTAATGTGCCAAAGGGCCTTTGATAACTTAGGTATTAAGTTTATTTGTTGTCAGTGTCCGCTAAACATGCGTATGTAGGTCAAACATTTTAAACAAAAAATATTTTGAATCCACGGAACTTTGTTCTAAATTTTGGTATTAAGTTTATTTGTTGGCAATGTCCGCTAAACATGCATATGGAGGTCAAACATTTTAAACAAAATATATTTCCAATCAACTGAATTTTGTCCTAAAAAAATAAAACATTTGATTGTTACTCGAAATATATTCTCCTCACGACAGTTCAAGAGGTGTTAGCTACGGTATAGTTAAGTTGAGCTTAAAAGTCTTCTCAGGTCTCATATCATGGAGTGCAAAGTAATTCTACACTTCCTAGAATACCCATACTCCGCGCAGTGTTGCGTTTGATTAGAGGTAATCCAACTACACACTGTCATTATGAGTGGATATTGTTGTTTTAAATTTTGATTTGTCAGTAGTCCGTCTACCAACCAATCACTAGCTGCCAATATTGGACCAAATATGTTTACATAACGTTACGTCATGACTCACGATTTTATTATGCCTAATTAATCCGTGCATGACAGAATACTGCAGTAAAACTAATTGTGTGACAAACGAGGCTATCAAGTCGAATGATATGTAAACAATACTGTTTGGAAACGAACATACTTTCACCGTTTTGAATACCTTAAATCACTGTCCAAAGTTTTAGGGAAGACCCAGATTAAACGAAGGACTGTCATGTTGCTGTACTTAAGTGATAGCTTTCATTGAACGGAAAGAATAGACATACTCCCGCATAAGTTCAAGAAACAGACGCTATTCCAGCAATGGTCAGAGAGGGATTTCTCGGGCCATTGCTTCAGGAATATGTAGAACACCAGATGCCACTGTTATACGCCCACGTATTAATATGGACGTATATTAGTACCACATTTTCGTTCGTCGGTTCTGAAACTTCCACAAAAGTTGTATTTTGACCATAAATATGAGAATTAATATTTTTCGAGTTATGTCCCTTTGTTGCCTGAAACTGTCCACACTTTTTGTCAGCATATTAGAGGGTCCAGTATTTTTCTGAAACTTTCAGGAAACTTAGAGTATGACAAGACGAGCATCCCTATTTCTTTTCGGCATAATGTGATGACTATATTTAGAATTACGTCCCTTTTTGATGAAACGCTGAAACTGCCCACATGCTTATTACGCTTATCAGCACGACTGAGGCAAGAGTAATCATAAAATCGTTCTGAAACTTCCAGACAAGGATCCATATTTCATTTCGCCAAAATCAGATTGTGAGTTATGCCCCCTTTAAGCCCAAAACAGCCAAAACTCCTTTTTAACAGGTGGGGGGAGGGGGTGTCGAAGTTTCCGGTAAAGTTTCTACTAGATAAGGATATCTGTTTCTTTTCGCCACAATTATATAACAATATTTAGAGTTTATTCCAAGTAAAATGTATAAAAGCTGTCTTCAAGTCTGAATTTCATGATACTTGTTTTTTCCAATTTTGAGTTAAGCAGTGGGGTGGTCATCGGAGGACGATCCTGTCGTTATTTAGCGTTCTGCGACCTTCCATTCCCAAGGTACCCCTTCCCCTTTCCGTAAACCCTTCGATTTTTTTTTTAAAAATCGATTTTGTTTCAAACATTAGGACTCTCAAGTGATGAACTATGTTGATTTTCAAATTTGGTGTTAAGCAATGGGATCGGAGAGAATGAACTCTGTTGATTTTCAGCATCTTAATACTCTCTGTTCAATAGATATATTACGCGCCCAGAAGAGCCCGTGAACAAGATTGGGTCAACTGGTGTGGTTTCGGTTTCCCGGTTGTACGTGACAAGAAGTATAGGGTTACCTTTTCAACATTGTAGGTTTTCATCAGGCCTTCATCTTTCCGCCCACTGCTAAAGACCCCTACGCGCAAGCGAATTATTGAAATAAAATTTAACCATGGGTTAGTCCCGAAATGACCAAGCTTTTGTCGCGTGGACGTTAAACCCCAATTTCTCTAGAGATTAGATATCTTGAAGGCTTAAAGGGTCGTTATCAAATTTGTTCAATATTTAGGTTTTCTTTTCTGATAAACTGCAGTCTATGACTAAGTGTATTTTCACGTTTTGCTTGGCTTTCTTTGTTTTATTTCATAAGCGGATGTAACAAATATTCTGCTGTACTTCTATTGTTACATGAAGAGCATTATGGGCGTTAGCATCCATTGTTATTACCCTCACCCAGCTACCAAATACGCCATCGACCACATTAGTGGTTGTATATATAATCAACCATAAAACCCTGATCTATTCACATGCATATCTACATGTGTACTGGGTTATTAATAACATGTTATGTCAGCTCTTTTATTATTGGGACCATGCAGGGTTTCCCATTCAGATCATCATTATTCTATGCACACATAAGTGAACTTTACAAATCTCAGTGAAATATCCTATTATGAAAATGTCTTTACATAACCACCTATTTTCTAGAACATGTGTGAGTGTGATCAAAATTTATTTTGCATGATTTGTATTACGTGCCTGAAGAAATCTCTTAACTTTACTCTGGATTTTTGTTTTGATTTGTATTACGTGCCTGAAGAAATCTCTTAACCTTACTCTGGATTTTTGTCTTTGTGTAAAATGTTGAGAATGAGTATTTATTACGTCGTCCAGTTAATTTTAATCAATAGACATCAAATGTAAGTAGTTTATAGTTACGTTTTTACTTAAAAAAAACAGCAACATTTTTTTTAAATTCAAACTATTTTGGTTATGTTTCTCAACTATTAAATCAACTGAAGAAATTGACCTTTAACAAGTTTGTTATTTTTCTTGTTTTCAAAAAAGTTACTTAAACAGTTAATTTAATTAAGTGATAAAGTTAACCCCGTCTAAAATCTTCAACTTGTCTACAGGCACATTTTAAAAGTTAAAAACTTTCAATTTCTATAAAATAAAGTACTTCCTTACCTTATTTTCTCTATTACAATAATACGATTCGTTCTTCAACGTCGGCAAAACAACGCTGTGTCGTTCTATTTGGTTTTGTCAAACAGCATTGGAATGAATTGACATCCAAGCGTTATATACAATAAATACATATATATATCCTCTCGCTCTGTGCACGCGTTCGTCATGGTTTGTATTGAATGTTTTCCACGCCTATTTGTTGGTCAGTGGTTGATCCTGTTACTGTAAATAGTAATGCACGCATGGTTGTATGTTTGTATATACGACATTAATTTATATAATATGCCGATTTCACTATCCTACATGTATATCTTTTCTGCCATCACACCTCCAGTAGACAGGGAAAAGTCATATATTATTGGAATGCGAGAATGTTATCCGCCCAATTGTTTTTAATTAGTTGGATTTTTAAGAACAAGAATTGGTCGATAGCATGTCTTGATCTGTTGAATCAGGTTCGGCTGCGGTCCCATTTTTCTTCACTTTGCCCTTTCCGCTATATTGTCTAGAAGAGAGCGGAATAAGAGTTGTCGAAACCGGTTAAATCGAATTCAATGAGTTTCTTTGGAAAATCAATTGCTATGGGCAAATAAAATGGTTTATCAAATTCTAAGTAATCGTTATATCATTTATTGTCAATTGCAACGATTTTGGGAGAACGAATCGTCAAGATAGTTCTGAAAATACAATGGTGGGGTCACATGTCGAAGAACGCGAGTTTCCAGGATATTCCTATTGACGTTAGAGCATGTCAATGCGAAGGTGATGTTTCTATCGCCGTCATGAATCAGACTAGGAAGTCAAGGATAGATAGTCACGTGGCTTGTCCAGATGTTCTTCGATGATAGTTAAGGGTGAAATAACTATACACTTCCTTATTCTTTTTCTAAGAACAACAACAAAAAATAAAAATAAAATAAAAAATTAAAGAAAAACCCAGAGAACAACACATCAAAAAGTTCAAGGAAAATATATTATTGATCTTCTACGAACGAGGTCATCTTTACACAGACATATATTTTTAACGGCTGTTTGGATAGCCACGGTGGCTAAGTGAGCAAGACGCTAGCTCGCTAGCCTAGAGGTCGCGGGTTCGTTCCCTGTATTGGCCGAGAAAGTTCATCTGGATTTCCGGCATGATTTCCCCTTAGTAAGTGATGCAGGACGGGGGGACAAGGATAGTTGTCTAGTCGTCCGGACGGTATGAAAAACCGATGTCCCGTACATAAATTGGCGTGCACGTTAAATTAATTTGAATATCCCTTGGCAGTTTGAATTCGATATAAGAATAGGTCGTAGCGCCTCTGTCCGGGAAAAATGGCCCTTATAGGTATGCCCTTGTTCATTAGTCCAGTTGGAGCAGAACAGTAGGACGTCAAACCTCATTTCTGTCTGTTTGGAGTTGACGGCTACCCTAGGGATCCCCGAGGTTGAAATTTGAGATGTAAGGACACTCGAGTCGAGGATTACGTGTTCCAGGCTGCACCCTTGCACTGATGAGAAAACAGCTAATAAATTATTTACTAAATTGGTGATGTAATAAAAGTCTTAATAAGATGAATAGAACAAATATGTCAAAAAGTGATTATTCATATCCCTTTAATAGGATATTACGCAGTGTTTATCAATAATAAATCAATACGGACATAGCGTAATATAAATTCTTAAACGGCTAGTCTATTCTTCTATCTTGGTAAATTTAAAACAATATTTTTGCAGTAGAATATTGTCTTTGGTCTTTCATTTTATGTCTCAGTTCTATTTCTTTCAAGTCGAACTTTACGCTCTTTTGCAATCGACTGATTGCCATCTTTATATTTCGCGAAATCTAATTTACGGACTTGTTTTAAATCCAATGAATCCAAGTCGGGATATTATCTAGCTTTGATATTTTGTTTTCTTAATTAGCTGTTAATATTCATTCTGAATACGTATCAGCTTGGATTAAGCCGTGAAAATTTTGATATTTTCCGACAAAATGCAAATGCACACCGTTACTTTATTGCAAACTACGAAAACACAACAGTTAATGAGAAAAAAAGCTGATATGATACTAAAACTGAGCTTCTTCAGCTATTGGGTACAAGGAAGTAAAAATGGAACTTATTGCTTCGTTTTAAAAATAAACCCATTTTATATATACAATCTGTTAAGATTATTGGCGTATTTACAAATGGCTTATCCGGTGAGTAAGACGTTGGCTCGTTAATCTGGAGTTCCCGTGTTCGATTCTCGTGTTTATCGGGATTTTCTGGTTTGGTGTCCGTTGTCAGTGGTGCAGGAAGTAGGGTCTGGTAAGGGACTGTGTATCGTTCGGGTGGTTATACGAAAAACGATGTATCGTGTACACAAAATGTCCCTCATATCACAGTGTATCAGTAGGACGTTACCCCCTATTTCATTTAATTTCTTTTCAAAATCCTTTGAATTGTTGGATATAAGAGACACACCTATTTATCTTAATCTCTTTAAACCGTTGCGACTTAAATGTTATCTCAAACGTTATCAATTTTTTATCAAAATTATATAGAAACTGGGTGTTTTAATTCTTCTTAAATAGGATGAAGTTAAAATAACGCCCAACAGTGCACAATTTTATTGTCTTCCGTCTTGCTGTCTGAAATCCCCATTATTCGTTATTTGTAATCTAGAGAAATCATATACATAGTTTAGTAAGAATCTATATAGATGATAAAGGGGATATTTTCTTTGCATATTGCCTTGTATATTAATCGATCTTTAATCTCCAAGATTGTTTGGGGGGTGGGCGAATGGTTAGCACGTGCGCGCTGTATCATAAAGCCTGTCATTGAGTCAGCTGACGTTATTTGGAATCCCAGGTTGTACGTGTCAAGGACTAGGGTCGTCTGTCCAACTTTCTGGGGTTTCTCCGTGTCCCCCGGTTTCCTCCCACTGATAAAGACCCCTGCGCGAAACCGAATTATTGAAATAGTATCATAAAGCCTGTCATTAGTGTCATTGAGTCAGCTGGCATTATTTGGAATCCCAGGTTGTACGTGTCAAGGACTAGGGTCGTCTATCCAACTTCCTGGGTTTTCTCGGTGTCCCCCCGGTTTCCTCCCACTGATAAAGACCCTTACCGAATTATTGAAAAGGAATTAAACCATATCTTAGTGCCGAAATGACCTAGTTTGTGTTGAGTGAAAGCCACCCTCTCTCTCTCTCTCTTTCTCTCTCTCTCCCTCTCTCAAGGTTGTTTTACTATTGAAGAACATTGAAGAAGTATTTTTTTTAATATTTCCTAAAATTATGGGTTGAGGTGTCTTAAATCCAAGCCATAGTACAGTCGATCTGGACTACAGTGAAGAGTAAGCTTACTATGGAGCACTTGATACCCCTTTCCATTTAACATTAGCCATTATATTTATTTCTAAAAATAAATACAATTTGCACATATTAACAGTGAGAGGTTTTTAAAAAATATTATCTTCTATAGTTATTTTTACATCGGGCGATAAATGAATAAATAGATTATTTTTTTAAAAAAAATAAGGCTAAGCGTAGAGATTTTATTGGTTAAGAAGATCCAATGGGCTGACAATCTTTTGAGGTTTGAGTTTACAAAGAAATCAATAAACCAAAACGAATTATGGTCAACTTGTCTATTTATTTATAGGAAATGTAAACTGTAAAGTTTTTCGACATTTGACGTGTATGATGGATCGATATTTTCTTATCTGACAGAGGTGGGGTCTCATTCCAGAAATCGAGAGGTTTATAAGGATAAAAAAGGAAATAAAATGAAATTGGGTTTAACGTCCTACTGTTCTGCTCCCATTGGGCTAATAAAGATTGAAACACATCATGCAGTGTGCTATGAGGGAAATTTTGCCCGGACATGGGCGCAAATGCATACTCATATGGAGTTAACAGATCGTCAACTTTGACGGCGAGAAAGCTTGTTGCTGAAAGCCCCGTCAACTTTAACGTGTCGTTAACTTGTTATAGTTAACGGAGGTGTTGGGCTCCGTTATCTGTTTAACGGTGGCATTAGTGGACTGAAGCATAATTATTAAGTCATACATGTAGATTACCAGTATATTTTTCTATAGAACATCCTAAGGGGTTTGGTGATGGGGCTATTCCATTTTCCGTCGGGTGAAATTCCATAGTATTCTGTAGAATTTTGGGGGTCTGTAGAAAATAATAGCCCAAAATATTGTGTAGTAAAAATCCCATAATTTGTCATACAGATTTATGCTAAGATTTTTAAAGGAAATAATGAAGTATTCTATAGTTTTTTTCTGTAGTAAATTATCTTTTTGTCTTTAATCAAGTTTTTTGAGCAGACTGCACAGTTAGTTGTCCCACTGTCTTCAGTTTCTATGAAGTTGTTACATACATTATATACATGTAAATTTAAAAGTCAGCCAATGAACAAACAGTTTCCTCTTAGATTAACTTTGCTGATAATGAAATTGACTTTCCAGCAACAGAAATTTAACGGGCCGTTAACAAACGATACGTCAGCAATGCAATCTGATTAAAACACAGATCCAATTTCGTTTCGTTTTTTTATAGTTCAAAATTTCGTTTTTACTTGTCTTTGTAGGCCATCGAAAGTATAAAAAACGAAACGAAATATAGATCTATATTTTAATTAGATTGGCAAGATAACGACCCGTTAGATTAACTTAGTTTTGAGCAACCGGACCCAGGACGTATTGCTCATTGCCTGTACTAGGTCCGACCCTGTTCTATGTATAACATCATTACTAAGTGCATGTCTAAAGGAAGATGTAATTGGCTGCAAATATGGACTGTCTCCAATGAAACGTTTTAAATTTTTGAAAAGAATTGTTCAAGTCTAAGTCAGTTGGTTAGAATACAAATCTCCAGAAAACGTGTGTTGATGTGTTTCGAACAAACCAAAGAAGTCCATTGACTATTACTTTATACGTACATTTTGAAGAAAAAGTTTATGGCCCAATAATTTACGAATGAAAACAAGATCTACTGCATATAAGGCATGGAGAACGCATTAAAACATCACGCGTTGTTAGGGTGACCTGCTCATTTGACAAAATCATATCCGTCTGCATTCCTTAAAAGCATAAATTCCCTAAAAGAATAGATTTAAGAATAGACTCGAAAGTGGATTCAGCAGACATGGCGTTTCATCATGAACTGCATTCCGTAATCTGTTTGCAAGTGGTTCTTTTATTATTATGGATTTAAGAACAGACCGAAGGTCTATTTTTAAATCCATACTTTTAGGGAATTTACTTGATGCACACGGATGTGATTTGGTCAGATGAGCAGCAATGGTTATGAAAAACAGGATGCATTTTCAAATAATGAGTTTTAATTAAAGACTAAAATAGAAAATTGTTATTAAATATTAGGTCGTTTACCTGTTTATTACTAAATTGACATGCCAAGGTCACATACCTTTTTAATTTTGAAAACTCGTTCGTGACATGACATTTTTCCTCCTTGCTATGTCGCACCTATGTTTCGTCGATCATTCAGTTCACAAGCAGTCCTTCTCATTGTATTCCATCGCCGCTCCAATTTTGTTAAAATCAGAAATTAAACTTTTTATTAATGGCCAAATTTAATTGGTCGATTGAACAGGGTATTATATGTTGATCTCGTACATTATTAACTTATCTCACAGACCAAAAAACCAGAAAAAAAAAACTTTCTGGGCAAAATGAATTTCCAGTTTCTGAGATTAGAATGTGTCTGAATAGGACTGCGCCTCGCATCTAGGGTAGTCTAATTCATTATCAGTTGGAACACTTAGATTTACACAGGCTGCAGGTAGCACAGCTCGGATTATATGTGGAGCTCGAAAACGCGCACACATCACACCCTATATGGAATATTTTCATTCGCTATACTCTGATTCCCATCCAATATATCCAGAATATTATCCCAACCAACGATCTAATCTGAGATTAACCATGACAGAACTTGCCTTTCTCGTACTCCTGTAATTATGCCAAACTTTAGAACAATTGTCCTGATTAGGGAATAGACCATTTGTATCATATATCTAAACATAACGGGGCCTCGGTGGCTAAGTGGGTAAGACGCTGGCTCGCTAGCTTGGAGTTGGATGTTCGACCCTTGCATTGGCCCAGAAAATTCATCGGGATTTTCTCACGTGGTTTCCACTTGTCAGTGATGCAAGACGGATGGCCTGACAAGGACAGCTGTCTAGTCGTTCGGATAGGAAGAGATTCCGTGTATACATTGACATGCACGTAAAAGATCCATTGGCAGATAGAATTCCATGTTAGAGATTGTCATAGTGTAGATGTCCGAGCAAAATCCCCCCATAGCACACTGTATGGCCTATACACTTCTTCATTCACCCTATACGTTTCAAGTCAGTAGCTTGAAGCGTATATATGGCATTAGTGTCAGTGGCGTGTGGCTTCATTAGTCCAGTAGGAGCAGAACAGTACGACGTTAAACACCATTTTATTTAAACATAAACTGAAAACTTATCTTTTCGAACAGTGTTATGATAACTGTTGTGAGGGGATCACGGTGGCAAAGTGGGTAAGGCGTTGAAGCGCTAGTCTCGAGGTCGGGTGTTCGATCCCTGCATTGTCAGTGTTGCAGGACGGAGGCCCTGGCATAGACAGCTGTCTTGTCGTTCGGATGGGACGAAAAACCAAGGTCCCGTGTACACATTGGCGTGTATGTAAAAGACCGCTGGAATTCAATATATAAGAGAGGGCCGTAGTGCCGCTGTTTGGGCAAAATGTCACTCAAAGTGCACTACATAGGGTATGCTTGTCTTCATTATTCCAGTTGCAGCAAGTTTTTCGAGTTACGACACGGGACGAAAATAAACACGTTCAGTGTTAGTAGTGTAGGCGTATTATATTCGAGCTGAGTAGGCTTGTAATAAGAGACCTTGCTGAAAAGTTTTAAGTCTAGAAAGAAGAATTATTGAATTATATACATAAAAACTACAACTGTGGCGTTATTATTGTCTTCTGAACCTACCCATTGAAATCAACAGAAATTGACAAACCTGACTATAGGGCAACTAACGATGTCTCCACTTAAGGGGATGATACCCGTTCTTTGTCACAGTAAAGAAGTGGGCTGTGGGCAGAGAGAGAGAAAGCATTGTTGATCAACAACAAAAATTCAAGACAACATTACCCGGATGCACATTATTGCCAAGGAATGACAAAAGTTTCTGCAAGATGGGTTCCAAAGTTCATACGGATACTCTGCCGTTTTGAAGAAGATCCTGATATGTTTTTGGCCAGATTTGTAACAATGAATGAGACCAGAATCCAGAATTGAGATTAAACAACTTCAGCCCAAAAATTCTTTTGCTGGAAAGGAGATGGCATCAGCTGATTGACCATCTTTGAAAAAGCCAGATTGTCAATGAAGATTATGCTAACATTATGCTGAGACAGTTTCATGAGCTATGAAATCTAAGCAAAGGGAGATGCTCACTAACAGCGTCCTGTTCATAACACGGTGATTGCCATGTCAGCGATCCATGATTGTGGGTTCGAACTCATTGACAACCGACCGGCATCCAGGCAAACGTGTGTATACCTCGAAAGATAATATACAAGAAAAAACAATGGAAACCATCGAATTTGTACAGGTCCTTCACAGACATGCTTAGAACTTTTCAGCCAGTCCTCGTATATGTTAGTTTGTCATTCATTTCATTACATGTCTATCGTTATTTTTTTTCTCAGTACAGAACCAGTATCTTCAAGTTTCAAGGTTTATCATGGGGCGGTTTAAGGTTTATCATGGCGGAGGCTGCATTATTCTGAAGGCCCTCTTTCGCGGGCGAGGCGCCTCGTCTTGATTGGTGATTTTTATGCCAATGCAATGACTGCACTCTCATTCAGTAATGGATTCGACAGTAACAGTGTATAGACAACGATAGACTTGGACTCGGGCCCTTTCCCTTGGCCAGAGGGGCCCTTTTGTCAGACGTAAGGCCCTTTTCTCTGCCATTTTCATTTTCTGATCGGTTTCTCATGTTTAACTTTTCCGATTTCTTTGATTTTTTTTTCACGAGGAGGCTGGCGCCTCCAGCGCCTCAGCTATAAAACGCCTTTGTGCCAGCGACACTACGGCCTATTCTTATATCGAATTACAACTGTCAGAGGATCTTTCACGTACACACCAGATATCTTTTTGACATTTTGGCGTCTGATGGTCGATGTTTTCACTTTTGCTTGTTTTCTTTAAATTTCCTGTCAAAATCGTGGACATCTGATTATTATTACTCCAGTTCAACTAAAACGTAGTACATGCATTTTCTGTGATTTAGCAAGGTGACCTCCAGTTACCACAAATATACGCCAAAATGACCCTATATCTACCATATATCTCTCAAAAACTTTCCATACACATCCTCGCCGAGAAGCTTGTCTTCGGGAGTCCAAACCGCAGTTTGTTGTTATTGAACCTAATAATGATCAGGCTCGGATCCAGAGGGGGGGGGGGGGGGGGGGGTCCAGGGAGTCCGGATCCCCCCCCCCCCCTCCTGCACAGGCTTGAAAATTTTTTATGCGATTTTATTGGCGATTTAGACCTGTAATTTTGGAATTTACCTTCCGGAAATACGTCAGAATGAACCAAATTGAAACTAATTTACCCGTTAATCAGTTGAGTGCAATTAGTTAAACAATTATCAAACCTAGACCCCCCCCCCCCTGCAAAAAATCCTGATGATTGTTATAATTGCTGTCTTCCATTAGCCCAGGTTAGGTGCAAAAGAGCAGGACGTTAAACCCCATTTCATTTCATTTATTTCGTGTGTGTGTGTGTGTGGGGGGGGGGGGGTAACCTAGTGGTCTAGAGTGCCGCGCTTCGATCGCTAGCTGGCCGGTCACCTCTGGCTTGCGGCTATGATTTCGATCCCTGGTGTGAGCGTATGCGGCATGGAGATAGGGGCGCCTTCTCAACCTCGCGGATTTCATCCGGGCACTCCGGTTTCCTCCCACTGCTAAAGACCCCTACGCGCAAGCGAATTATTGAAATGAAATTAAACCATATGTTAGTCCCAAAATGACCTAGTTTGTGTCCAGTGGACGTTAAACCCCATTTCTCTCTCTCTTCATGTCGTGTGGTGCGTGTTAGTAAAATAAACACAAGTTTGTATAATTAGCTAATCCTAGCGGAAGTACTCGTCATGTAGCCATGATAATAAATTGAAAGTAGGCCATTGGTTACCCAATCAAGAAAGTCAATACAGAACTATGGCTGATTTGAATATATAAATCAAGGGAACTGAATATGTTTGGGTGGCCGTTTGGAAGACGTCATTTTATTGAAAACACTTTTTGTCATTTAAGTTACACGACCAGCTACATGATTATCTGTGCCAATGATAATTGGCGAGTTCTTTTGTCTGTATCTTTGATGGATATCTAACTAAATGTGTTACAATAATTGAATTGAACTTAAGGTGTTCAAATTCTTTAAATAGTACGACGGTAACATAATGGGGAGACCCATGCAGGAGGAAATAATTAAAATATAAATGAACCTGACAAAGGTGTTAAAGATTCAAAACACTTAGAGATTCTTTACAACTCATGTTATAATTAAAAGGTTACCGTTTGTATGTAAGTGTTTTCGTGTGAAATCATAATAATATTACTAATTTAATTGTAACGGAATAAGGAAAGTCTGAAAAGGAAAACAAACACATTATATCCCGATGGGTCTATAGGTGTCACTGTTGTGTATCAGGGGCGGATGTAGGAATTTTGAAAAGGGGGGGGGGGGCGCAAAATAAGGGCACTGACCGCAGAGACGGGGCACGCTGCTGAGGGGGGAGTTGGGGGCCCCAAGAAAATTATCCGTCATTTCCTTGCATCTGTAGCCATTCCAAGAGCTATATGGCTGATATTTTCGTCTAAACGTTCGGAGATTGTTGAAAAAGAGCCGTAAAATCGAGCAAAGAAGCCATTTGAAAGGCACTTTCAGTAGTAAAAAAGGGCACTGTCGAAAGTTAGGGTGGGGGGGGGGGGGGTCCCCCCCCCTTTGAATCCGCCTCTGCGTATTAACAAACAAAACACTATATTTCAAACGTTAGCAAAACATAATTGTATATCATTATTTCGTATGCGTTCCAATGTCTCTAGAAGTGGGGGGTTACCCAAAAATATCACATGATTTGCATAGATGACAGTCCTTGTGATCTACAGTGCAGGTGTGAAAGTAACCCCTCTCCATATTTTAGTTAATGACTATATAGTCATCATTGAAATCGACCTAATGAAGGCGAGCACAGTCCATGTAGTCCTTGATCTGACTATGGTTCTGTAGCAAAGTTTTAGTTTTGAGTCTATGCGCAATAAAGTGAAAAATATATTATTACACTTTATTATTTTTTCACGAAAACTCATATCCAATTTTTAAGTGTGACAATACGAAACGAACTCTAAAATATAAAATAATAGGCTAAAACTTTAAAATTACTTACACTTGGTATAACAATAAGAAATTCGTTGATAACACTCAAAACCGATTTTTACAAGTTCCATCAGTCTTTGACAATCACACTTCTATTACATCAACCGTTAAAAATTCATTATTTTTATATTTGGAGCATGACGTGGCGGTTCTATTAACATCTATTTCTATGTAACTATGTATCACCTCACTGGTTTGAGCAAATAAAATTGTCAGACGGTTTGGATGATTAAATCAATTATAATATATAACATAAAGAAGACGATGAGTGGACGTTTATACGTATCTGTTACAGTGTTACACCTTTAAAAAATTCATTATTTTTTACATTTAAAGCATGACGTGATTTTTACTTTTTTTTAATAGCCCGAAGCCCACAGAGAATGGGTGTTTCACGTTTCGTCGGTGTCCTTTGATTGATCATTATCAAGATAAATCGAGAAAAATCAGATAAAATTTATAATAAAATGTTCCTGGCTTATTAGCATGATAGTCCAAGGCCAGTAAGAGTGTATTAACAACAAGAATGGAAACCATACCTAACAACAAGTTAAGTAACTCCAGGGCCATATATAGCGGGGGTGCCGGAGGTACATTGCACCCCCAAAATAATAAGGCACCCCGAGGCATGGCGCCTCCCCCCATCCTCAAAATATATTTTTACAATCTTTCAATTATAAAACAATATACGTAATTATGGTCACTCGATTGGCTCTTTGCCCTGATCCACACTTTCTTATATTATCACTTACGTGGAGTCTATGGCGCCCCGCCACTCTGCTGCACCCCCACTTTTAAAATCCCACATACGGCATTGATTAACTCTCTATGTGTTCATTGCTTATTTTGATAAGTTTAAAAGTTGTAGGCCTTAGATCATGTCGTTACCAAGTGTGGTTTCTGTTACGTTGTTATATTCTCTCTATGTGTTTGCCTCATATCTGTATCTTCATAAACGTAGCGAGGATCTACTCTACGAAACGTCGCCCCAAAATACACTAGTCGCTGTTTTCCATAAGTATGTGACTTTGCATATTATGAGCCTACACAGGCATAGACACCAATAAAGTCATCGGTGTACTTGTGTACATTAAATTGCGGAGCCAAATAATTTTTGGATATTTCAAAGGCAAATTGTCGTGGTTCTAAATGAATGATTACATGTAGGTAGTTAATAAGAAAATATGATCTCAACAACTGAGCGGAATCTCTCACCCGTATTCCAACACCCGGATTCGAAATGAAATTAGCAAACATGTTCCTGGCACATATAAAAATGTATACATGTATATATTAATGTATGCTATTATGAGCTAAATATTCCCCGTTTAGTGGCGCTTTAACCTACTCGGGGGTGGTGGTGGGGTGGGGGTAGGTTACTTATAGTAACTGGCGGGGGGGGGGGGGTGAATATTTAGCGTGCACGCGCTGTATCATACGGCCTGTCATATTGAGTCAACTGGCGTGGGTTCGAATCCCCGGCTGTACGTGGCAAGGAGTAGGTTCGCCTGTCCAGCCTCGGGGGTTTTCTCCGGTTACTCCGGTTTCCCCCCACTGCTAAAGACCCCTACGCGCAAGCGAATTATAGAAATAAAATTGAACCATATGTTAGTCCCGAAATGACCTAGTTTGTGTCGAGTGGACTTCAAATCCTATTTCTCCCTCTCTCTCCAACCTACTCTTCCAGCTGTCAAGGATTCCTTTAGGTTACGTCACTAGACGGTATCTCGTTTTTTTTTTGTCCAATCCGGTTTCGTGATATTTTATCGCCTCGTCTAAAATTAATTCAAAATCATTAAACATATAATCTCTGCAGAACATAACTTGATCTATATAAATTTCTTCTCTTTTTTTTCTTCATTTTTTAAACTTTTTTATTGTCTTGTTACAGATAGAAATTCGAAACTGCCTAAAGCTATACAATCACAGAAAATCTTTTATCTTCGAATTTATATGCGTGACATGATCTGTTCATTTTAAAACAGTATAATAACTTTGATCCGGTTAAGGGAAATGATATCTCTCATCTCCAAAAATATACTTTATGGGACAATTAATGAAATTAACAAACAAACCAAAGCCCTGTCAACAAGAAAACGACGCACCTATAATTTCTGGTTATTTATTTTTTTGCTATTTTTATTAATTTTGATAAAGCATTTGAAATTACTCTTTAGCTGTGAGACGTAACGGATGTCATGTACGAAGCCTATATATTGTATCTTTGAGGGTACACGTGCCATTTATTAAGAATATTCACACAACCAGACACGTTTGTATACCAGCTCATGTGTATCCGACATATATACAATGCAATAGAACAAAAAAGTGCATCACTACGGCTACGACGTCGCTCTCTTTTAATAACACCGTCATATTATGTCAAATACGTACATCTAATGCGGCTTGATAAAATATTTATGTTGGGGTGACTGTGAATCAGATCTTGGCTATTTTCTTACTGCATTGGCTTCAAGAGAGAGACAGAGGGAGAGAGAGAGAGAGAGCAACAAAGATCCCTCCAAAGATTTTGATTTCGTTACAAAAGCAATTGAGTTCCATTATTGTTGTTTTGGGGTTATATACAATTTAAAAGAGCAAAATCGTTAATATTTGGGACATAGAAATTGACACATGCGCATGTTCTCCGGATAAAATATGACGTCACCGTTTGACATAACTTGTGGAATATGCCTAACCTCATGTAAGACTATATAGGGACTATTTTAGTTCTATGAAAGCTTTATACACAACGTGGAGTTAGTTCCTAATATTTATCGTAGTGTCACAGCCTGGTTTGTTTTTTTGGAATGCGTGACCAGGATAGTCACATCTGTCCCGCAGCCTGGGTTGTTTTTTTTTTGGAATCCGTGACCAGGATAGTCACATCTGTCCCGTAGTGACACCCCAGTTCTTTGAGTCCCTTGTTACAAATAGTAAAATGTTTATTTTGTCTTAAATATTGGATATCAGAAGCCCGGTAAGATCACAACATCCGTTTTGATAGACAAATAATTCGTGTTTTCAATGTCGAAGACTGAGTGTGACATTGCGATATTGAGTTGATTTTGAATTTTTATCGTTTATTTGGGGAGGGGGGGGGGTCTGATTCAGTATGACAAACGAAAGATGAATTAATTGGTGTGGCGTGGTGAATATCTACATCAAGTTTGAACACTCTACCTCATTTAGAATCAGCAGAGTCGACCTGTCTTAAAGTCTCGGCCACTGTTATTGCTTGTCTCGTCTCTGCTTACTCTAGTTATTTCTGAAAAAAAAATTGTGACGGGCGAACAGAGAGAAGGAACTCTATAAGTTGAAAAGAATCGTTATCTAGATGTCTACTCTTTAATTAAATTGTTAGGTTAATTTGAGTCTGGTTGACCGGGTCTTAATCTGTCGCCATTGATAGGGGGGTCACGTGGCTGGAGGTCGGGTGTTCGATCCCTGCATTGGCCATCCAGATTTTGGAATTCGATATAAGTGTAGGCCGTAGCGCAACTGCCCGGGCAAAATTTCCCTCATAGCACACTGTATGGCGTATGCCTGCATCTTCATTAGTCCAGTTTAGGAGCAGAACAGTAGGACGTTTAACCCCATTTCATTTCATTTCGCAATTGATAGACGATGGTAGCTGCCATGGCGCTTGTTCTTTAATTGTTTACTTCCATTGTGGGATGACATAAAATACGTCGATTACCACTAGATACCACTTTTGTCATCGTTCTTTCATCTTTACCACCATTTTTGGTTGCCAATACTGTTAGTTCTTTGATAACCCCCTTGTTAAGCGTTTAATAAAGAGTTGGCCATTTTTGCCATAATAATTCAAAAATAGATAATAAAAAAAGAAAATATTGAAAATTTCAGTCAAATTTCTTTATCCCGAAAGGAATTGTCACTTTCGAAAGTTTGGACTAGAAATATGCATCAACTGTGTCCGCACCGTCTACGAGAATTGCCGTTCGTTTGATTGGCAGACAATATCCACCAACCCGATTATCAAGTTACATTGTAAATTGCTATGGTACCCTCGCTTTGCTGGCATTTCATCACCAGTTTCCGGTTGTGAGGTCATTGTGACTAATGGTAAACTTGGACGAAAAACCGGGGTCCCGTGTACACATTGGAGTGCACGTAAAAGATCCCTTGGTAGTTGGAATACTATATAAGAGTAGGCCGTAGCGCCGCTGCCCGGGCAAAATTTCCCTCATAGCACACTGTATGGCGTATGCCCGTCTTCCATTAGCCCAGGTTAGGTGCAAAAAGAGTAGGACGTTAAACCCCATTTCATTCCATTACCTTTCTCAGCCTTTCATGGATTTAATTTTAAATGCACGACTGTTTAACTCCAAGCTGTATCCAATCCATCCGAGGGTTGATTTTGAGCTTGTCGAATAAATAAAGGTCTAATTAATAATTTATGTAACATTTGAAGCCTAAATAAAGACCATATTCCTGAAGCAATGGTCCGAAAATCCCTCTCTGCCCATTGCTGGATTGGCTTCTGATACTTGAGCTTTTCAGGAAGAGTGTGCATTCTTCCCGTTCAATCAAATCTATACCATGTACAGCAACATGACACCCCTTCGTTTACTATGGGGTCTTCCCTCAAACTTTGGACAGTGATTTACGGTATTAAAAACAGTAAGCATTCTTCATCTTCATACAGTATTGTTTACATTGTATTCGTGTTGATAGCCTCCTCTGTCACGCATTTAGTTTTCCTACAATATTCTGCTATGCACTGGTTAATTGGCCATAATAAAATCGTGATCAATGACGTAACGTTTTGTAAACATATTTGGTCCAATTTGGAAATTTGCTTCCACTAAAGCAGTGTATAGTGGGATTAGCTCTAATCAAACAATACCCTGCGAGAATTGTGAATAAAGACCTGCAGTAGACAGATTGAGCTCTTGCATAATGTATATTTAAATTACAGAAACGAACGATAAGTGCATCGCCGTTCATTGTTACTTATCGTAACTACTGATTGATACACCCTTTACTGTATTCAAACTCAAATTTTAACAGCCCAAGCTACAATTTGTTCCTTCTATAATTTATCGTCTCAAAGGTTCGATTTATGTAATGTTGGTTCTCAGTACACGAACTTGAACGAAATAAAATGGTGCATTTCTATAGCGCAAGCTGCATTTTTCTCGTTCTTTATTTTTATCATCTCTCAAGTGCGCTTTATTTAAGATTAATTGTACAACTAATCCGCACCTAATGTTTTTTTAAAAATCATATTAACAACTAATCTGTTGAGTCACGATATAGTTCGCACCAGTAATTTTATTTTTCAGAACTCTATTAAAAACGTTTTTTTGCTGTTAAAAGTGTTGTTAATCTTCATTCTTGCGTGGAGGTATCAGGTTAGGTTACAAATTAATGTAACTAATATTTGGGGGCGAGGGGAATTTCCCTAAGTCGACCATGGGAAGGAGGAGAGAAGTGTGGGGTTTGGGGCTTAATTAATATATTCCACAGTTACATGGCTGCAATTATTGAGAAACAAAGATCCATATTTGGAAAATATATTTTTTAGAAATCTGTAACCATATCAGATCTCCTTAAAGGCCGAACGACCACGGCCTAAATTCAAGTTTATAATGATTATTACATTCTGAAACTGGGCAGAAAACGATGATTCGGATATTTTTTTCGAAAATCTACACAAAAATGTCGGGGGCTTCCCCCATTGTTTTTCTAAGTCAGTTAGTTCTTGCTATAATAGTAAGTTCTTGCTATAATAGTTAGTTCTTGCTATAATAGATTACCAAAAGGGAATTTATACTGAAAATGTCAAAGTACTTCATTCTGAGCAGAGTTTGAAGAATTAAACATTACTTTTACTTATTTGCAATGTTTACAATAGTTATAGCTGAATTACAGTATATAGGGTACGAAAACAAGTATGAAGATGCTTATATATCGCTTCTTGAAAAAATGTATTAACGATGAAACGGATATGAAAGATATTTAGAATATTCACACATATACATAAACAAATAAACAAAAAAATCCAGAGGGGGGGTCCAGGGGGTCCAGACCCCCCCCCCCCCCCTGCTCAGGCTTGAAAATTTTTATGCGATTTTATTGGCGATTTAGACCTGTAATTTTGGCAATTACCTTCCGGAAATACGTCAAAATGAACCAAATTGAAACTAATTTACCAAATTAATCGGTTGAGCGCAATTAGTTAAGCAATTATCAAACCTAGACCCCCCCCCCCCTGCACCCCTGCAAAAAATCCTGGCTCCGCGCCTGGGGTTGGTTATGGTCTTGATATGGAGAAAAATCGTGACAGTGTCCCAAACATAGCCGAAAATACGCCAGAGCTTATTAATTTTGATGAAACTTGGTACGTCGTCTTATATTCATGATATTTCAAACCAATTCGTGAATTATTCGTTAAGTTATTGCCCTTGACGTAGCTAAACAATGCTACAAATGGTGAAAACGCACAGGGATTATTTTTGTTTATAAATTCTCTGGTATTTTCTTTTGGGGTCATGAAGTGGTCTCCAATCGCAACTACTCTATAGTTGTTGTTTTTCTTCATTTGGGGGACGCATGTACGATCGATTTGAAAATCTTGCCACCGGGGCTCGAAAATTTTTTGTTTACATGTAATACCACAAACTGACCCCGCAGTGAATATTCGCGTGGCCGCTACAATCACTGATAAGCATGCCATCGACGAGGCTTAATGAGTACGGCATATTAACTTTTTTACTCCGACAAATTAAATTCTGAGGTAAAAAAAAATGAATAAAGACGTTTGAAGTATTTGTAGTTAAAAAATATTTCCTATTTAGTGTAAATGGGTATTAAAATGAGTAAAATGCATCATTTTGCCCGAAGCAGTTAGGTGTTAAGTAAACATTGCACGAGCCGTTGAGCCAATGACTACCGCCGCGTGCAGTCAACGCACGTGTTGTGGACAGTCATCTGTTACAGAGATAATTCGTAAGTAATTCTCTGTGAAACAGATTGGTAATACCACTTAGTTTATCAGAAGGTGGTATGACCGAAAGGATAACAAGCTTTTCCTAGACATATTAGTTACGAATCACGCTGTCATTGGTCGGGAAAGATATGGTGGCTGTTAGTTTACATTATAGACATGTCGGGTCGTGAATAAGTCGAATGCGGCAAGTCGACAGAATTGACCAGACAAGTCGACAAAATCAACCCGACAATCGTCGCCTTCATTTTGCCGACTTGTCTGGTAAATTCTGTCGACTTATCGCACTGACAACCCGACAATATGACAAAATACAATTATTTCGACTTTACAACCCGACGAATCGAGAATAGAATGACCACTAACAACCACCACCATACAATTAATGTAATGATACAGTCGTATAGTTCTAGAGATATTAAAACTCAGACTGTAGATCTAATATTAATAACTCCTGCACTATGGCAGATGTTGTATTTTCCTGTATTTGATGTGAAACATGATTATAAAAACAGTGTTCGGAAGTTATTTGATCATTAATTGATTTTAAACAAACGTGGAAGTCAGAGTTAATTCATCTATTTAACAACACCGTCGTGTCCCAAAGATTCCCCGTCGATGGCGAGAGCCTCAAGCGGAACGATTGTCCAGACAGGTGGCTTATAGTTTTAAATTCACAAACCTTTCCCAACAACTTTGATTGACAGAATCCAATTCTATCAAATGTTTATCCACATTTTTTCACTTTACGATCAAGATTTTTTTTAAAAATTAATTCATACCAACAACTTATAAAAGATAATGGACAAGTGTCTGTCTTCCCCCACCCCCTATTAGTGGTTCCTGGTTCGTGATCGACTTCTGGTTCGTACCTTCACATGCACTTTACCTTTAATCGTTACATTTTTTTTATTAATATCGATGGGATTGCCCTTTTAAATACACGCTCTAATAGGTTTCAACCTGTAATTTGATCATCCTTATGAACATACTGGTACGTGTTTAATGCATCCTTAAATTGAATCATTCATTATCAAACTTCAATATATATATCATCAATTCTCAAGGTCCGGCATTCAAAGTTAATTTTATTTTTGATTTTTTCACCCTTTTTTTAAAATGCTATAGGTGGGTACTATCAGGAATGCTGAACCAGTTCTTATTTTTACAAATCTTTTAAAAGGTGCAGTTTTCGGAACATATATTTGTGTTTTGTGCAGCGTTGTATAAAGCGCTATATAAGTGTTTATAATAATAATACTATTATGCTGATTTGACTGGAAGCATTTTTTAAAAACCAACACAAATACATATTAACAGAAGTTTGTTTTAAAAGAAAATATGATGATATATGTAAAATTCGTAATATTTATTCGTTTGATACAAACTGCGGTATAATAAAAACTATAGTATTCATAAATATGCCTATTCTCCGTTTGCACCCTTATTTCCAAAGATAAAGGTAATATTTCTTCGTTTGATGTCAACTGCGAAATAACATATACATAAATATGTCTATTCTCCGAAATAAGACATTTGCGCCCGTATATTCAAAGAAAATTACAAAAGATTGTAAAATTATAGCTCGTGGTGGTGAATATATGTTATCACGCAACCACCTGAAAGTAAGTTTGAGTGACCGAAGGCGGAACTAGCGAGTGAAACGGATTTGGGTTATCACCACGATTCACGTGTTTAGAAAAAAGGGTGTTTCTAGACCGGCTTGATCGCTGGACTTGGTACCCGGTTTGTCTTATAAGTTTCCAAAAAACAAATACTACCTTAGTTATGACGTGTACAGTACGATAGGCTTCTCAATAAATCTAAATCATCTTAATAAATGAAATGGGGTTAACGGCCCTTATTTCTCACCCAACAGGGCTAATACCGATATACACATGCAGGGTGCTGTGTGTGTGGCGGGGTGGGGGGGGGACCATATTCCTAATTCCAACAGTCAAGAGGCCAGGCCCTTTGTCCTGCACCACCGACAAGAGAAAACACAAAGGGGAATCCCGACAAACTTCTTCG
Organism: Patella depressa; assembly: GCA_948474765.1. Taxonomy (NCBI): domain Eukaryota; kingdom Metazoa; phylum Mollusca; class Gastropoda; family Patellidae; genus Patella; species Patella depressa. The sequence continues at coordinate 58,385,734 of OX419719.1, forward strand.
GCTAACACCAGGATTGAACCCTAGGTCCACTGATTAGCAAGCCAGTGCCTTTCCCACTTAGCCACCGCAGCGAGAAAGAGAGAGTGAGAGAGGGGGGGGGGGTAACGTCCACTCGAAAGAACTATAAGTCATTTCATGACTAACACAAGATACAATTCTATTTCAATAATTCGCTTTCGTGCAGCTAAGGGATTTTAGCAGTGGGAGGAAACCGGATGACTGGAGAGAGAGAGAGAGAGAGAGAGAGAGATGGGGTTTAATGTCCACTTGAGAAAAACAAGGTCATTTCGGAACTAACATGGTTTAATTTTATTTCAATAATTCGCTTGCGCGTAGGGGTCTTTAGCAGTGGGAGGAAACCGGAGGACCCGGAGAAAACCCACGAGGTTGGACAGGCAACACTTATCCTTGTCACGTGCAACCGGGGATTCGAAACCACGCCAGTTGACCCAATGCCATGCTTTATGTAGTCTCTATCATCCAAACAAATATTCTACGAATATTAGTCTGGATGGGTCCACAAAATAGGTCATTGTCTGGATTATCTAGTCTTTTAAGTAAACACGTACTGAATCTATCAAAACCGTACTTATTAAGCCTCGTCGATGTCATGCTTATCAGTGATTGTAGCGGCCAAGCGAATATTCACTGCGGGATCAGTTTGCCTCCGTGCGTTGAAGACTAGGGGGTTCTGGGTGACCGAGACTATGCTTTATGATACAGCACGCACGTGCTAACCATTCGCCCCCCCCCCCATCAAATTAAAGACTTGTATACTAATAAATGAAGAGTTGTCGGGAAACTCTCTTATTTGGGTGTATCAGAAAGACAACGAACAAAAGGAATACACTTCGCAACAGAAAATAAGTTCAGTTTGATTAAGTAGGCCTAAAGCTCGGAGATACGAAGAATTTTGGCAAGACAGCCGTAATATTTGTGTGAACGTGCATTATAAGATTAGGGAAATTTGACGGACGAAAGAATGAAATAGGCGTAAATTGGCTTTACAGGGGCATCTTTATTGAAACTGTTTATACAAAATACCATTTTCATTAAAACTGTTTATACAAAATACCAAAGTTTGCGGGTGTGGGGGGTGTCCATACGTAAAGAAGTCAGACACAGAAAACAAACCTAAACGAGGGCGGTTAACAGGGAAAATCTCAGGTGAAGAGACTTTGAAAATTTGTCCACCTATCTTGAACTTTGTTACCGAGTATATAATTTGTTCTTTTTAAGAATAGTATAATTCTTTTGTAATTACATTCAAAATTGGTTTATTTTGTCTAAGCCTTTGTTTATATATGTGTAACTGACTAAACTATACATCAAATGTGTAATTGTATTATCATCAGAATCAATGTCAAATAAACAAGTTATCAAGATTATATCAAAAACATTGTTCGCCTTTAGTTTCAACCAGGTTCCCAATTCTTGTAAATATATTTGTACCTGTCCACGGTTGTTATAATGATGTATTAATGATTATGTTTCTTTATTGCAAAAGTTACATAGGTCTGAGTTAATAATTCGAATTTAAGCTAAAAAATTTATCAGTACCAATTATTCTACTGCTGAGTCGAAATTGAAACCATTTCGCACAGTCTCGATAGTAAATTCAAAGGTTTGCTTGTAACTACGAGCCAATTCTTCTAGAATTACGTTTATTCCCAGATCTGATTCCCATAAGTTTTCGGATTAATTTTTTTGTGTTTTTTTTTTATCTAAAGAAATGTGTATAGAAATATTTTACCTCGGTATCAAACCTATAAAGATAAATTCAATATTTTGAGGGTAAATGGGGAGTATTAATCTGACATCTACTGTTTTAGGATTTATATTGTTTAATGAGCCCCAGAAGTGATTTTTTTAAAATCCGTACAAGTCTGTAAAGGGTGGAGAGAAATTAAAAATAGATTGAACTTGTCGTACATGTATGTCATAAAAATGTCTTGATCGAAAAGACCATATACATACTTTCCTTTCTCATGCCAAACATCAAAATATATTGTTTTATTGAGTTTTTTTTTTTATTTGAATTGTACCACAATGGCTGACGTACAATAATATATATATCATTATTTAATTATGTGCAGTATAGTAAAAACCCTCTTGCCAAAAGACAAATTTGTTCGCTTTGATTGTATATACAAAAAATAACCATTCCCGAAAGTGCCAGCATTGTTAACATTCCGACAAATTGTCGGAATTGATCAACGAATACTATTTGCCATAAAAAAAATGCTCGGGAGTCCCCCCGGTTTCTTCGTTCATAGGCTATCAGCCATTTGTATCAAACTGTCGGTCATGCCATATCTGGAAAATGCAGTGGTGCGGCCTCAGAAATACCAACTCGTGGGTTTTACTGAAATTACCCGGATTGCATCCCATTGAATTTAGGATGTCCTAGATTACGTTCAACTGCGCTCATCCTTAGTAAACACCCAACTTTACCACAAAAGACATGTTATAAAAATAAAGTTTAATCTTATATATTATGGTATAGTACTTGTCTTAGATTTAAGGCTAGAAATGTCATGAAATGAAAACGTAAAAGACAATAAAGTCTATATATCTTTGATAAGGGGAGGGGTCATCAAGGCCGCACTGTCTGTTCCTAGAATTTCAATTTGATATAAATTGAGAAGTTTACATGAATATGTGGAGTTTGTTATTGAACCCATGACCCGTATCGATAACAATTACCAAGTGTTGATGAAACGTAGACGTGGTAGTCTGCATTTATCACTAAGCGTACCCGGACCTTCAACAATAACATTTGATCTTTTCTTCAAAATATTTTGAATTAACTTTTCATATTTTATTCTTGATACGTATACATAGACCTAAAATAGACTACTATAATAATATATATGATTTTGTTGTTACGTCATGTATTGACAACTATTTGTATGCAGTCTTTCAATGTGTTTTTACATTGGTATAGAAATCTTATGATCATGAGTTTTTATTGATCTATGAGTCACAGAATTAAAAATGGCAAGGAATTAGCGTCCGATAAAGTTCACTGACTTTATTGGTTTTGTATAACGCTTATTAACAGAACACCCTTTTTTATGGGAAACAATTACTCATGTTTTTGCTTGATAACGTTAAGATCATTTATAGTTCCCAATCACTTAAATGTCACTTAAAGCTTATGTAAATCATATTATGACGATGCATTCAATAATTTAGCGCATAATTTTCAAGTTTAAGCAGAGGCGGGTCAAGGTTCTGATGGGCCCGGGGCAACTCGACCAGCTCGGGCCTATCACGGAACTGGTTTCAGAAATCATTCCCGCCTAGTCGGTCGGCGACTCATTATTCTCGATATCATTCGTGTTTTCATCGATTAAGCAGTGACCCTGTCCCTGGCCGCAAAAAAACATAGTCGTATTTTCAGCATTTCAGCATCATGTTTTTTTTCTGTTCTCTCTTCTCCCATCCACACCTTTGTTTTTGGGCCATATCGACGGCAAACCGGCCTACCTTGAAATGACGCAGCCTGCGCGTATTGAAAGAAAGACAATTTTCAAGAGAAAATCGCAATAACTTTATTAAAATGAAAGCGAAACCGGATACCAGGCTAATGCAAGGCAAGCGCGTGACCAGTCTCCCAGTGAGTGATTGATCACACTACCGACACAACCGAGCGAGGTTTGTCGGAGGCGTAGTCCAGTGAATTAAATAATGTAGATTTTGAACAGAGAATTTGTACATTATGTGAAATAAATACAGTCGGCGATGAATACCACTATCTATTATCTATTCGATTGTACTTATTTTATTAAAGAACGTGAAAACTATATACATACAAGACCGAATACTTTTAAATATAATAAACTTTTTAATTCAAGCAAACGATCAATAATTGTAAAATTATGAATGTTTCTAAAGATAATACTTAAAAAATTTATGTCCATTAACTAAGAAATGAAAAGCCTCCATCTTGTAAATATGTAAATAACCATCACTCATATGCCATGTATTTGATCTGAGTTGTGAATAAAGTTCTGTTCTGTTCTGTTCTGGGTAATCCGCCTCTGAGTTCAACGTCTTTCTATACCAACAGCGTCGAAAGCGAAACTAATTGTTAAATCACCGTTTGGTGTAAATGCCTACTTTCATTTAAAGTGATGGTTTTGATTTTAATAGTGCCTATATCAACTCATGGATTTCATCCATTCGTCCGGTTTCCTCCAACAACTGAAACCCCAATGCACATGCACATTATAAAAATAAAACTGAACCATGTGTTTGTCCGGAAATTACCTAGTTTGTGTCGAAAGGACGTAATAACCAATTTCTCACTCTTACAAAGTGTGAAAAATGTATATTTTGCACGGAAACTGCGGGTGCTCCGTGAGTAAGACGTTGGCTCGCCAACCCGGGGGTCCCTTGTTCCTGGTGCATAATGGGATTCGAGGTCCCGTGTACACATTGGCGCACACGCAAAAGAACCAGACGACATTTGGAATTCCATATAAGAGTAGGCCGTAGCGCTGCTGTCGGGATAAAATTTCCGTCATAACACTACCTATAATAGTCAGAGCAGAACAGTAGGACATTAAACCCCACTTTATTCATTCACTATACTTTACATTTAGGCAACATCTAGTCATTCAGTGAGGTTATTGAGCGCGACAAGATGCTGCTATATTTCGTAAATGCGTGTAAAACAAACGAGAAAGAAATTAATAAAACTTCTGTGTTTTTTCATATACCCATTAAGTGATGATGCCACAGACCTGACAATATTCTCGTGTGTACTAACCCACGGGAAAGTGGAAATATTACCACTGACTATCCAAATTACCATGATCATAATATACTGACCATTTTATTAAGCTCATTTTATTTTACTGACAGTGACAATCTGTTTCACAGAAAATTACTTACGAATTATCTCTGTAACAGATGACTGTCCACAACACGTGAGTTGACTGCACACGGCGTTAGTCATTGGCTCAACGGCTCGTGCAATGTTTACTTAACACCTAACTGCTTCGGGCAAAATGATGCATTTTACTCATTTTAATACCCATTTACACTAAATAGGAAATATTTTTTTAACTACAAATACTTCAAACGCCTTTATTTATTTTTCTTTTACCTCACGTCTTTGAGAATTTAATTTGTCGGAGTAAAAAAGTTAATATGCCGTACTCATTAAGCCTCGTCGTGGTCATGCTTATCTGTGATTGTAGCGGCCAAGCGAATATTCACTGCGGGATCAGTTTGTGACAGTGACTGCTGTATGGTACAGTAAAATTTACCCTAACGGTAGCCTCGTTAATAGCGGTGTCAATAACAGCTTGTGTCGTCCAATCAACGCTGTAACTGTCAACACGAGTAGGCTACGATCAGAAAACACTTCTGAACGCCGGGAGCGCGTGCTCCATACATACATACTTGTAAAATACATATCCTATCGTTTTAATATAAATGGTATGATGTCGTAATACTCCTTGCCGGATATATTCTTTAAGATTATTCATCCGGGTGTTACACGTTGTACTGACCGGACAACATTCAACAATATACCACAGTAAGAACTCAAGGCAAGACCACTGATTTATCCTATAAAGGTGAGACAATATTATTTAACCATTATCCGAACGCAAAAATCGCCCGCTTTTCATAGTTTAGGATATTCGTCTGTGGTGTTCCATAATTTATTAACGATTGCTGCATATTTATATTAATATTTAACGAAGAGATTTTCAGTCGATCGACATTAGTTGAATATTGAACGGAACTTTTATGATAAAATTTTAATTTAAAACGTTAAGTATCTTGTATATTAAAGCATTTGGTTAAAAATGGGATCTATTTGTTACGGGTTTCTTTTTAGCGTTCAACGCATAGCTGCTTATTTATTTGTCTGGCTATTTTAGGAGATAGATCGCTGAATATTTATTTTTTTAATGTGAGCTTTGAACGAACAAACACAGTAGAATATTTTAAAACGTGAATGCATTAAACTGTATTATTTACGTTGTAAGCGTTGAACGACAAGTATATAATAGTATTATTAATGGTGGTCGTATTGATATCGATAGAGTAAAAGTTTATATTAATATTAAAACTCTGATATATTGGGTAATTACTGTGTGTATCAACGAGTGTGGGGTATTATTTGTTCATACTATTTAATCTTAGAGTTTATCGGTCAAGTGATCACCCATACTGTAATTATAATCCGACCAACATCAAGTACCCAGTCTCCCGAACGGGACAAAAAGAAATAAAATTAGCTTAAAGATAACGTATCTAAGCGGATAATATTGACATTCATCTGAATTTGAATTAGTGTGAGCGGCTAATGGCCACACATTGGTTTGAACATGTAATTACTTAAACGTATGCTTCTTATTCCTGAATGCCAATGTGTACTGAGGTGGGCCCTGTTTTAGGTCACTTAACAATCCCGAACCTATGCCCTACCACTCGACAAGGACCCCCCCCCCCCACCCACACACACACTCGTGCCGTCTGGTGTAATATTTCTCTATTAATTCAATTCAATTCATTAATGTTGGAACACAAAATGATATGGTGGCTGGCCATTTTGAGACTAACGCCAAATCCCATGCGAAGACCCCCAACTTTATTAGTGCTTTAGCTATTATGTACCCTAAATACACTTACTGTTACTCCTAACAACATCAACAAAATACCAACGCAGATTTAAAATCCAGTGTGGTTCTATCAACATTCAGCATAGAAAAAAAAAAGTTCTGTCAAGTTCAGAGGCGGATCCTAGCCCCTCTCTAATTTTCGACAGTGCCCTATTTTACTGCTGAGAGCGCCTTTTCTCAGACCCAAATATTAATATGCCCGTACCGAACGTTTACTTAGACGAAAATGTTAGCCAAATAGCTCTTGGAATGGCTACCGATGCAAGGAAATGATGGGTAATTTTCTTGGGGACCCCCCCCCCTCTTAGCTTCGTGCCCCGTCTCCGCGGTCAGTGACCTCATTTTGGCCCCCCCCCCCTTTTCAAAATTCCTAGATCCACCCCTTAATTTTATTTATTTAAAACTATTTGAATTCTTGGCATTGACTTTAAACACAGCTGAACGAAGAAACAACAATCCAATCACAAATATTAATGTGTCTGTATGTGTGGTCTTATCTGTCTGATAGTCCATTTCTCTGGTACAGTCTTTTATGCAGGTTTATCTTTTCCTGTTTTTTTTCTTATCCAAGTCCAACGACTGGGATAGGATATACATGTACATTGTACAGCTAACGTGATTGATAATAAGGACTTTGTCTTATTTCGGAAGAAATGATTGCGTGTTTTATTAGTTCATTAACCACGGGTGATCACTTTCATTGGTCTACAAAGTTAGCTTACTGACTAATCAGAATACTATTATTGTTGATTAGTTTTTTTTACGCCGTACGTTGAAATGTCCCTATATGATATCTAATCACTTTAAAACATGCATTACAGTAGTAAATATAGCAAATTGTTGATAATGGTCGAGTATATTACTGCAGGAGTCTGAGAACTGGAAATCTGAAATAATCACTGAAACCCAACAGTTTTGTGAGAGAATTTACGACCCCGAATTTCATATTGCAGGTGACTTTTGCAAGTTAAGTCGGCCACTTCACAGCAGGACCTGGGCATAAAGTACTAGACCTATACAATTGAATTTACAAATAGGCGGTCTTGACCTAGAGTAAAAAAAAACTGTTTTTGTTTTATTTGTCGTGATTCGAATGTACAATAAGCCTAAGGATGTTCAAATTTGAGGCTAATCGAACTGTTTATAGAACAGGAACTATAGTCTTATACTTATAGGCTCCGCGAATTCATGTAAGATCGACATGGAACTTGGCATTGTTGTTCCTTGGACAATTGCTCGCCGACTTTGTTTATGTCTGTCACGACATATAGTCAGTTCCTAGCCCATGGTACTTGGGCAAGTGCTTAAGGTTTTTAATATGCTATTATTAAACAATAATTACATTTATTTTCTTCATGAGAAAGGCAAATCCATTTTAAGTTTTTCTATGTGTTCAAAATTGACAATCAACAAAACAGCTATCGCTTAGGATTGGCACATGTAATTATGATAGATTAGTTTTTAGGATCATTTATATTTATATATAAGACTGTCTTCATTATTTCAGTCCAATGTGGGTCATATGACGACAGTTAGTTTGATACATTACAAACGGAAAAATAAAAGTAACTATTCTGGGTAATTACCACGCGTTAATTGACCAATATTTAGGTCATTACCTATTATGACCTTTCTTGTATTATATCCATGCAGTGTCTTCGTGAATGATCTAATTGATCGGAATTGAAATAAAAAAAAAGGACACCATGCCCCTTTCCTGTTTACCCGGCATGGTTTATCAATAGGGTTGAAAATGTGGCAAATGAGACGTTACACGTCATTCTAGAAATTAAATTTTAAAACAAAAAATAGCAACAACAAAAACAACTTTATGAATTTGGGTGAAAGTACACAGGATAAACATTTGACACATTTTATATTATAAATATTCGACACAATTTATATTATAAATAAAGATTTAAATTGTTAAATGAAAGTGGTAAAAAGCGGAAATTAAACTTTTTCTATTATTATTTTTATTAATTGCTTTGACCTACCTTTGTGCAAAACACGTTTATTAATTTTTTTTCCTCTCAGATTTACATACAGGTACAGTGTTTGTGTGTGTGTGTGTGTGTGGATTCAACTTAATTACATTCATTTTATTAGAAATAAATGCACTTGTGGTCTGACTCCATAAAGGGGCAAATGACATAAATAAACATTTTTGTTCTTCAATAGCGTTTTGTTTATTATGATAATTCAGTGTACTTACTCCTACCTACGTGAACATACACACGTGTAAACTTTATATATATTCCTTTAAATTTTACTAAATTTCAGGTAGCTTCATGTTTTTCGTCAATTAATTTGAACGAGTTTTAACAATACCTGTTGCCATGCAAGTTATCGCCTATGTAGCGATCCTTTTCATGTTTATAGATTTAACAGGTAAGTGAGTGCAGAACAATAAGATAATAAATTTATATACGTAATGCGAATTACTCCGACATTTTATGATGTCATATAGGAAGATAATCGTAAAATGTAGATTTAAGCCCCCTCAGTAAATTGACTTCAATGTTTAAAATGTTAAACAAATGGAAACAAAATTTAAACAAAATTTAAAGAGACATTACCACTTTGAGGTCTTTGCCGTTTGGTAATAAAATAATTTCAGTTGAACTTTATTTTACTGTGTATAGTTACATAGTGAATGTTCAATTAAAATTGTGTGCAAAATATGAGAAGTCATAATTTTACATTGCGAATGTCCAATGTTCCAAATTATACTGGGGTAGTTGGTGACGGTTTAACGCGTATACGCTTTATCAGTCATAGAGTGATGTGGCATGTTCAACTGCAAGATACATACTAAAATCATTTCAAGTAAAAAACATTCAAGAAAAAGAGCGCACGAGAATACCCCTTATGAATCAGATTTGGCGCAATAAAATCCCATTTCATTCATTCATTATAAATCAGATGTTTTTAATAAAGACACTATATGAATTACTATAGTATTTTCTCCTTTTTCGCTTTTCATTAGCACGGTAATGTTGTAATTTTTGAAATATTTTTGATTTCGTTCCGTTCCCCGTATATATAATATTTGTCTGCATATTTTTATTTTTTTTTAATCTTTTCCCATTTGTCTCCAATTTCAGAATGTCACTCATCAGTTCCCGTTCAAAGATTTGATGGTTATTTTAATAATGAGCAAAGACCAGAAATCGGCAGTGTGGGTAAGTAAAATAGATGACAATTAGTATGATATTCGTTTTGACCAGTAAAAAATAAAGTTGTTGATAATTCAAATTAACTGATATAAACTCACAATGAATTAAACAATTTATTTATTTATACGTCTGAATTATTCACATGTTACTGTGTTTGTTCAATCATGTCTTGCAAGTATAAACACACCAATGGCTGCGCTAAAAAAAAAAGATGATTGTCCCAAAATATTCCATTGAAGTATCTGAAAAGATGGATGTGTTTAGTTGTAAATGAAATGGGTTTCCTGTTGGTTTGGGTTATAGGTGGTACAATTTTTTGGGGAAAAAAAATCCAAAACTTTTCTCCACAAAAGTGAAAATAATATATGCCACAAACAATTGTGCAAAAATTTGAGATTTTATTTGCTAGTTGGAATTAGTCATCTACTTTCAGTCTTGTGGATGACATTTTGGAAACATGTAACAATATTTGGACCACCCTATCATGGCGAATGCCGGGGAATGATATCAACAGAAGCATACTCTATTTTCTATTAGATTTATTTATTTTTATTTATTTAATTATTAATTCAATGGTTATATCCAACTTGTGCCAGATAATCGACCTGGAGTCAGATCATTCATTGACAAATACAATTATTCGCCCCCTCGGCGAGACATTATCATATGATATCTAAATAGGTGTGCGAATAAATACATGTAATTATGAATCATTTCACATAGAAAAAGACAGGGCAATCGTTCTTAATTAACCTGCTGTCTTTGAGCTGTCATGTAGGGCTTGTCTGGTAATGAAGTCCATGCAATCATATATCAGTCTATAACTCACTTCGTTAAACCCCATTTCATTTCATTTATAACTCACTTATTAAAGATAATGAGAGTAGGAGGCGGGGGGGGGGCGAATGTTTAGCACGTGCGCGCTGTATCATAAACCATGTCATTGAGTCAACTGGCGTGGTTTCGAGTCCCCGGTTGTACGTGACAAGGAGTAGGATCGCCTGTTCAACTTCGTGGGTTTTCTCCCGGTCCTCCGGTTTCCTCCCACTGCTAAAGACCCCTACGCACAAGCGAATTATTGAAATAACATTAACACCATATGTTACTCCGGAAATGACCTAGTTTGTGTAGAATGGACGTTAAACCCTATTTCTCGACTCTCATTCATCATCTCAATGAATAATCATGATAACCAGCGGAGGTTTCTTTCTTTTGTTACAGATACATATACATATGACTACGACTCTAATATTAAAAAAGAATGTTCTGATATATTGGATAAATAGTTTTGCATAATTCCCACAAATGCATCGTCAACTAAACGGCGATGTGCGTATAGTTGAATTTCCTTACAAAATTATGTGATTAAATTTGTAAAATTTTTTTATATATTATTTAGTTTAGTGCGTAGGCCTACGTCAAATACAAATTTAGAAAAAAAAATATTTTCAGGTCGCCATTTAAGGAGAAATATAACAACAAAGTATGCTGATTATACATACTATCCTTCGGGTTCTGAGAGACCTAATCCGAGAGGAACGTCAAATATCGTTTTTAAGGGAGATGGTGGAAGCCACTCACATCACAGACGATCTGCCCTTTTTGCCTTCTTTGGTAAGTAGGGCCTATCATTCCCGAGAAAGTCAAACAAGGTGGTGAGTGGCATTTTAATGAATTATCGTATGCAGATAGCTGTACGCTCTAATCAGAAAGCATTATTAGTTACCGTACCGGTTCCACTGAAGCTGTTTTATAACATTTACCGATTATCCCGGGTTTTTTTTTAATTACCATTAAAGTTAAAGCATTTCTCGATAAAGTTCGGTAATACTAGTGTCACGCCTTTTCTCTGTACTTGGCATGGCGGTTAAATTGCCTTTATTTTCTTATTTTTTTTTGGGGGGGGGGGGTACAAAAATAGCACCGTAGCCTTAACATTTTTTCAGGTAAAATGGTAGGCTAATTACCTAGACTATTGGTAAGCATACATAAATAGGGTTAAAACGGTCTTTGATTAACAAAAAGACACCAAATCACATGTTTATACTAGGCCTATAATAAATTAAATAGTTGTAATGTACTACTACTACTAGTATAGGCCTACTACAAAATGTTCTAAAATACAATGAATCATGAAAATGGTGAAACAACGTAGGCTAGGCCTAATTCAATCTAGGGTCGTTTCCTTCTGAAGACAGAAAGTGGTGCTTTTCTTTTTTACCCTGGTCTTATGTGCAAGGAACTGGGTCGTAGGGCCAATTCAGTTCGTCTCCTGCTCCATGACTAAAAAAGAAAATAAGTATATTTACCATGGCACTGTACTGGGCGTCTGGAATAGGTTTATGTGGAAAGGGAAATAACTCCAAGTTTTCTAGAGTTCCCTAGAAAGTAATCAAAATGGGTGTTCTCGCGACCAAAGCCCTGTATAGGGAAAGTTACGACAACTCATTTACAGGCGCCATTGTGGGTCCCAACTATGACGCCATAAAAACTATGACGTCATGGCGTCAAATAGCTTTACCATGGATCGTATACGATATACAGTCTAAGTTTTATCCTTTTCTTGGGATAACGTTTACGGGCTACAATTTATCCTAAACAAATTGCAAAAGAAACCAATGCTGTTTGGTTCAATGATAAAAATGTCAGACAAATATTACACAATGACATATGTCATAGAAGCGTCCTGCCATATCAAAATACGTGCAAGTGATTGTAACATAAACCTGTTGCTATCAGCACTCGGCTGGAGATCTTGGTAGTATTCCTTATGTCATTGCGTAACTAGAACTTGTTGTTGGCATGTCTTATCTAACTTTCTTTGTCTGATAAACTATATTGAATGTTAAACCTTCATATGATGCTTGATACATTAGACAGGTTTCTAATGAGCTCCTTTGTCTCGAATACGTTTATAAACTCAGAACAGAAACGAATCTTCAGTCAGGTCCAGGAGGCCATGCTAGGCGGGCGCCTAGTCAAGATACCTCAGGAGTACTATCAATCTGTTTCACAGAGAATTACTTAGGAATTAACTCTGTAACAGATGAGTGTCCATAGCACGTGCGTTGACTGCAGTCATTGGCTCAACGGCTCATGCAATGTTTACTTAACACCTAACTGCTTCGGGCAAAATGACGCATTATACTCATTTTAATACCCATTTACACTTAATAGGAAATATTTTTTAACTTCAATTACTTCAAACGTCTTTATTTATTTTTCTGTTACCTCAAAAAAATGTTTGAGAATTTAATTTGTCGGAGTAAAAAAGTTAATATACCGTACTAATTAAGCCTCGCCGATGTCATGCTTATCAGTGATTGTAGCGGCCAAGCGAATATTCACTGCGGGATCAGTTTGGAGTACTATAGGCAGGTCCAGGAGGCCATGCTAGGCGGGCGCCTAGTTAACGTACCTCAGGAGTACTATAGTCAGGTCTAGGAGTCGGAGACGAGACGAGAGCTTCTGGAGTTAGCACACTCGTGCTAAGCCAGGCTAATTAAGTCATGACTCCCTCCATATAGATAGTTCTACGGTCGTTTACATTACGATGTTTGTACCTAATATGTAAGAAGAAGAAAAAAACTATTATTAGATGTATATACCAGTGTTGTCATCCAAGAACCTGATTAAAAGAACAAATACTGTCACACAAATTCATACTCAAAATCGGCCGAATTCGGCCAAGGAAAAAATGACGTAATTAACATAATTCAATACGGCGTTCTTCAGGAATTATCGGAGAGCGATATCCCGTAATCAGTGTCTTTCAGTGGTGGGATAATAAATAATTTCTTTTAAAATTCCTCAAACACAGCTACCAGGACGGGTCGGGGGCATCTAAACTGTAGTTCGGGTAGAGTCTGACTCTAAACCATGACACTGAGACTCTAAACCATGGTGTATCCTGTATTCAGATAGAGTCCCTCTAAATAATCATTCTCTAAGCCATGATGTAGTTCAAACATGACGTACTCGGTAGTCTCCAAAACATGATGTACCCTGTAGTTGGGATAAACCATAGTTTTGTAAATATGAATTGTAGCCTACGATATGTTAACCCAGAAGTGATGTAGTTTCTCTTACATGAATATATTGTTAACGCGCTTTAAATATCTGAATGCAGTAGACTTGGTGTAGAAAATTCTAACTAGGTACACACTTTTAACCACCCATAGATGTTTTAATGACAATAATAGTAGGTACATCAGGATCGCACTACACGCAAATTCAAAATCTTAAAGATAAACCTGCGGACAAGACAGAAAATAGACATTGCAAAAAATAAACAAATCATATCGAGGGAAAAATCATATTTTATTCAGCTCGACATCAGACGTAAAATGCTGTCTTGTATAGTTGAATCATATCATAAAAATATCTTATTTCATATAGTCTTACGTACATGTATTTGTCAACATCAAGGTGAACTTGCTCTATTTTTAAGTATTTAGCCTATTCAGAATTGTTGATGAATCTGATTTTTAAATTTATAGCGCTTTATCTGGTGTATCTTCTATTTTATTTTCTTATGAATTAGGTTATATGTAAAAATATATGTTTTATCTCCAATAGAATCTTTTTCGCAGAAATCTGTGACATATCTATCCACACCCTGTATGTCTGGGCAGCCAATTGCGACACAACAATAAAATAGGGCATATTATAAATAGATAGTGCGTAGGTATTTGGGACCCAAGATGGCGTCTTTTTACACATAACGTCATATTTTCATGACGTCACGTGAATTTTCTGGCTTCACAGTTGTCGCAACTTTATCTATATACGGCTTTGGCCTAGAGTAGATAGCGTTAGTAATAGTATTAACGAATGTAGGCCTACCGAGACCTGCCTGTGTTCAGGGCTGGATTCTTATCGGGTCTGACTCTGACAGAATCCGTTAGCCGACTACTAAAAGAATTAGTAACTAGTCTGTGAATTGCATGCTTTTGTAGTTTTTTTAGAATGATTGGTCTGGTGAAACCATTTTCTTTAAAAATAGCCCCCCCACCTATGTCAGGCCCATGTCAGTTAGTTATAGCCACATGGTTAATTTGCCATGACCTTGAAAAAATGATTTCTAAAAGTTAATATGATTGTAATTATTATAGTTATTACATAGTTTTAATTAGTTTGTAGATATCCGTGAAACCATATTGTATTGTGGTACTGTACCGTACCAGTGCTTATCTTCTGGCTTTTATTTAATAAGTTAATAAGGCTTAAGTTAAAATGATGGTATTTAGTATTTAGGCCTACTTAAGTCAAGACCCGAAATTGAACTTGAATGACCGTGTTATGATATTAATTAGTAGGCCTATTGCACAAATCAATCAAATTTCGTGTGTGTTTTTTTGGTACGGTACCTGAACATTAACAGGCTTGTATTGCCTTATTCATTAACACTGGAAATAATAACACAATTACCTCCCTTGTTTTTCTATTCCCCTCATGCAAACGTTTGAATTTGAAGTTGAAAATGATATTTTTGCCAATCTCAATTTGCAAAAGTGAATTATAGGATTATTCTTTACTAAGGTGGGACAGTTTATAAATATCATCTATTTTTTAAGGCTTTATTTTAATATATTTGAAAAAAAAAACAACTTAAACTTAAAAATATGAAATTGTAGCTTTAATGTTGTCTGTCCAGGTCAACTTGTTATGAGAGAGGTGACAGACACGGATGATGCATCCTGTCCTGTTGAAATTATAAACACACCCGTCCCACGATGTGACCCAGATTTTGATCCTGAATGCCGAGGTGATCAGGTTATGCCCTATGAAAGAGTGGCGTATGATAAGAAAACTGGACAGTCTCCAAATAATCCTAGAAAGCAGGTAAAATAATCTATTTATCTCTATGAAAGCAGGCACAATTTAATATAAATGGAAGTCTTTGTTTTAAATTGAATCAACAATTGATGGAATAATGATCTATGGCAGATGAGGTCTACTTTCATCCTATCATCCTATCATTTGAGATTAATTAATTAATAACCTGCTATACTATAACTTAGAAATAATCATTAAAATGATAGTTTTCATCTGAAAACTGACTGAAACTGGTACAGATTGGAGCCATGATGTACATATTTTTCCAATTAAATTTCTAGAGGGTTTATAAGGTTACATCTCACTGTGCCCACTTTTGATTGATCCAATTAAGGTCTAATTAGGATTAGGGTATTAAGCGGATTAGGATTAGGTGTTATAGGTAATTAGATGGAAAAAAAACCCAAATACTGAAAGTGACTAAATATTCAGTCTTATAATTGGTGAGATGAACTCACTGTAATCGTTAAAGTGATGAATTTTATTCAAAAAATGACACTTGAATATAATATGAATTATGTTCAGTCAGCCTACACATTACACGGTCTTTATAAGGACACACAGAAGTCAGTCTGTCATATTTCATCATGGCAAACGTTCAAGTAAACATCCAGTACATCCCCAATGCTCAAGGCGGAGAAAACTTAGTCCATGAAGAATACAAATTCCGAGTGAAGAATATGAAGGCAGAACGAGTATACTGGAGATTTTGTATAAAAGGTTGTCCAGCAACCCTGAACACCCACCAAGGCTTTATTACCAAATATTCCAGAAACCACAACCATGTTGCTAACCCACACAAGGTGGCAGTCGACAAATTTCTTGTTGCCATGAAAACCAAGGTGCAAGAGGAAACCAAACCAGTCTGTGCCATCTATCAAGAAGAAGTATCAGGTATGTATTTATCTCTAATGTTGTGTGCCGTTGATTTAAATGATTCAACGTTAAAGCATACTGAACATGTTCTTCCGTAACAAACCAATCGAGTGTCTGGTCGAGTATTAATGATATAATAATATGTATAATAAATATTTTCTTTTTGTTTGTTTACAGCCCTTCGATCTGACCGTGAGATGATCAGAGAGATTCCAACATTCTATAGTTGCTGTGCTTCCCTGTATAGAGCCCGAGCAAAGATCCTCCCAGCACTTCCTCAGACCCGCAACGATATCCAGCTTCCAGATTCTTACACCAAGACCACATCCGGAGACGACTTCCTTCTCCACGCAGCAGCCGACAACAGGTTTCTAGTGTTTTCCACACAAGAAAATCTTTACCATCTCGCCAATGCAGACACTATATACTGTGATGGAACATTTAGCATGAGTCCTATCTTATTCACCCAGATCTACACTATACATGCTTTTGTACACAATAAAATGTTCCCTTTGGTGTATGCACTATTACCCGATAAGAAGGAGGCAACATATGTTGAGTTCTTCAGATGTGTTAGAGACAAAACATTGGCCCTTGTCAATGTTAATCTTAACCCAGGCCATGTGTTTACAGATTTCGAAGTTAGTATGCAAAATGCTGTGAGAACTGTGTTGCCGAGGTCAGAACTAAAAGGTTGTTTTTTTCACTTTGGTCAGTGTATTTGGTGCAATGCGCAGAAATATGGGCTACAAGCAGATTTTTCTCGGGTGCCAGAAATCAATAAAATCGTCAAGCAAGCAGCAGCATTACCATTAATTCCAATACAGCAGGTTGAAGATGTATGGCTGCATGCCCTTGATGATGCACCACTCCAAGATGCCAGAGTGTTGCAATTTGCAGATTACGTAACTGAGTTCTGGGTGGAGGGGCAGCATGGCAGAATGATGTGGAACCATTTCCACACTGAAGGTCCACGCACAACGAACCATGTTGATGAAGGATGGCATTCCAAGATAACATCCATTATTGCCACCCCTCACCCAAATATTTTTAAGTTGGTGGCTTTTTTTAAGAATGAACAAGCTTACTCCGAAGTAACCATTCTCCAGTTAGGTGCCAAAGGAAAATTACGGCCTAAGAGAAGAAAGTACAGGCAACTAGAAACCCGACTCCAAACTCTGAAAACAGATCTTCAGAACGGTATAAAGACTGTATTCGAGTATGCCGATGGCGTAGCCCGTTTAACTGCATTGTAAATTTTCATTGCTTATCTTGTTTTTGTGTGATGTATGATATATCCATGTATGTTATACTTTTATTACATATTTTATATATAAAACATCGAAAATTGTTATATTTTCATTAAATTATAAAGTGCTAATGTGATGTATGATATATCCATGTATGTTATATTTTTATTAAATATTTTATATATAAAACATCGAAAATTGTTATATTTTCATTAAATTATAAAGTGCTAATGTGATGTATGATATATCCATGTATGTTATATTTTTATTAAATATTTTATATAAAACATCGAAAATTGTTATATTTTCATTAAATTATAAAGTGCTAATGTGATGTATGATATATCCATGTATGTTATATTTTTATTAAATATATATAAAACATCGAAAAATAAAAAAAAAATACATAAAATATTTGGATTTTTTTCCAATCTAATTACCTATAACACCTAATCCTAATCCACTTAATACACTAATCCTAATTAGAGCTTAATTGGATTAATCAAAAGTGGGCACAGTGAGGACACACCGTTTATAATAAGTAATGATCACTGGCATGATATGGTAATTACTTTGTTAGAGTAGGGTGCATGTTTTATGTTGTGGCGTGTTACACATGTTTTTTTTTTACCTAACTTTCATTGTTTATATTTTAGATCAACAAGGCATCTAGTTTTATTGATGGTGGTTTTGTGTATGGAACAAATACAGTCCGAAGCAGTTTTCTCCGCATGCCTGGAAGTGGAAAATTATACTGTGAAGATATTTGGGGCCGATTTCCAAAATTAAATGATGTTGAATTACCATATTCAAATTTTCCTGCAGCTGACCAAACAATGAAAGATCCGTCTAAGTTCTGGAGTAAGTTAAAAGACCAGACTATGCTAAATATATAATGCTTTACTAAAAATAAATTAAACAACATTAAGAAATGTCTTATTTGGAGATAATCAAAATGGTGGAGTCAAACTCATTCTCAGTAAGTCTTGGACAATCCTTGGCAGTGATCATCTGTGTTAGTTTGAAAACTGATGCTCATATCTGATCTGACATGCTATCAAGACAAAATTCTGATATATTACTACATGTATTAACTATATAAATAGAAGTTAAAAATGAAAGATATGCTAATCACAATATTTATTAATTTATTGGCTTATATTTATTTTTGTTTGTAATATTTCCAGGACTTGGGGATTCCCATATTTATGAGAACCCAGCTCTTCTTTCCCTTGGTCTTGTATTTTTCCGATATCATAACTACAAAGCCGATCAGATTATGACCAATGAACCCAGATTATCTAATAATGAAATATTTGATAAATCACGACGATGGGTGATAGCAAGTTTACAGGTTTGTAATGATTAAATTAAAATTATCTAAGATATAAAATGGAATGGGCATTAATGTCTTATCAACAGTGTACTTTGATCATTTCTATGGTTACATGACCAATGTGTCGGAAGTGTTTTTTTTGCGCCAACAGAAGCGTTTCTGCTAACTATTTCTTCAATTATGAGTAATATCGGTAAATAGATTAAGGATGGTTTTATTATATTATAGCAATTACTATTATTGACGATAAATAAAACACTAAAGCAAATGTCAATCAAATTTATGCTTTGTATGAGTACTCAAAATGGCTACAAACAGTCAAGGCCGTAGACAGCTAGAGTAGATTCTGGAGCAGCTATAAGCTCACCTGTTGTTCCAGGCCACTTGCCAAAGTTGATGCCTCCAGGGCCAACAATGTAAGTAAACAGTCATGGGAAGGGACAAAAAAGTTTTAATTCCACCTGGGTACACAGGTGTGCATGCAAAAAAAACCTTAGCAGGTGGAATTTGAAGAAGAAATGAAATGAAATGGGGTATAACATCCTACTTTTATTCACTGAATGGGCTAATAAAGACGAGTGTATGCCATACAGTGTGATATGAGGAAAACTTTGTGTTGACAGTGGTGGTAAAGCCTACTCTGTCTCTTGCATTGAATTCCAACTGTCAAAGGACCTCAGTTTTTCATCTAGATGCTGCACAACTGAGAATGGGAAATCATTTTGAGTACTATACAATGCATAAATTTGATTGGCATTTGATTTAGTGTTTTATTTATCATCAATAATGTAATTGCTATAATTTAATAAAAACATCCTTGATCTATTAACCGGCAAATGTAGGTTGCCATTTGTCATATGGTATCGGGTGACCACTGTACTTCCAGGATACCTTATTATTTTTTGTATATTTCAGAAAATAATTCTATATGATTGGCTGCCATTACTACTGAATGAACAAATCCCACCCTACACAGGTAAGATGTAATTTAATAGAATGTTAATATAATTGTATGTCAAAATAAGAATTGATCATGTTTTTTTTATTTGATTCTATGACATGATCCTCTCTAATAGTAAGTGCAGGAGGACCGCACTACAGGCAAAACAAAAATCTACAAGATAACTGCCGACAAGACAGAAAACAGACATTGCAAAAAAAATAAACAAATATCAACTCAAGTGAATTTCCAGTTATAGTGAATGATATACAAGTTTAATTTTATTGTTCTAATATTTACTGATGCAAATCTAAGCCTTGAACAAGCCTAAAACAATTTATTTCTCAGCATATATTTCACTTTGATCTTTAGTTTTGTTTTGTTGTTTTATAAATTTCATTTAAGCCTGATGAGTTCGAAGTGTACGAAACTAGTAGCTTCTTGATAGAAATCTGAGATGGCTACCCGCCACTCATAGATTTCTAATTTTAAATTTGTTGGTCAAAACAACATAGAGATCTAAGTACACTCTTACCAGTTATCTGTTCTGACAGGTCAGTGATGGCCTTATCATGTACATGTTTCCACTTTAATAAGAATTTTGACGACACAGGTGAGACGACTGAATAATCATAGTAACGACTAAATAAGTTCCTCCTTAGAGATCTTCTTAGATCATACCCATTCGCGAAATGATTATACGACCATACACAAATAGACATTAATATAAAACACAGAAATAATGCGGAAGTTATCCATTCAGGCTAATGTATTATTGTTGTTATATTTTCAGGTTATAAACCCTCAGTAGAGAGTGAAGTAACAGATTTATTTGATGCAGCTGCTATACATTATATTTTTACACTTATACCTTCTGCTGTACATCAACGGTACAATTTTTATCATTTTTAATTGTTTTGTTCCAGGAAATAATAAACATCCTCTTTGGTCCATTGTACCATACATTCCACTGGCACCGCCTTTCCATGAATGTGAATCTGGAGCACATATATAATATAAATGTAAAATCATCCACACTTAAGTTCAATTCATGCAGTCTGACTTTAGCATATTCCTGTTTTCATAAGCCCAGTCGGAACAGAACAGTAGGACATTAAACCCCATTTTATTTCATTTCAACTCATGCAAAATAAAAAAGATGGCAAAAATCTCCCACTGAAATAATTTCAATAATTATCTTTTCATATCTTCAGAAAAAAGTTAATTTAAACTGTTGAGTTTTACTTACCGGGTATCAGACCCTTTATTTCAACCATTGTGTTTCTGTATTAAATCGGTTTGTATTATAATATCTTTGTTTGTGATTACTAGAACAAAGAAATGTGAATATATACCCCATCATAAAATAAGAAGACTGTGCAACACCTACTGGAATTCTCAGGTAAACTTTTATATGGTTAGATAAAAATTTTCCGGTTTAACTTTATTTGTGTTGTTTTGATTATATATTTTTGTGCAAATTAGATATTAATTGTCATATTTAGGAATAATTTGGGGTTGTTCTGAAAAAAAAGCTCCCATATTAACATTTTGTTTTCAAAAAATGATATATTTCGACAGAAAATTAGGTAAAATTAAGGGTTCAAATTTTCACAGGTTGCCATTTGAGAGTCAAACGGAATAGAACCTAGGATATAGGGGATATGCACTCAATGGAATGTTATGGAATTGAATTCTCAATATAAAATTACTGACAATGATGGACAGTGGGCAGTCATGACAGAAGTACTTTGTTGACAAGACATAAAACACCAGTCCTTCCTGTGTTGACAGCTACAGATTGATATTATGTTGTTTCTGTTTGTAGGATATATTGTATCAGAGACCAGATGGTCTAGAGGAGATATTGATGGGACTAACATCACAACTAGCAGAAAAAGAAGATCATATACTTGTTGAAGATTTACGAAGTAAGAAACATTTGTTCCTATATTAGTAAGTGCAGGGGGACCTCTCCATGACAAATCTACGGGCAGGACCTGGTATTGATTTAAGATTCCAACCTCTGGGTCCTCCGGTTTCCTCCCAAGTGCAAGCGAATTATTGAAATAATTAAAATGTATGTTAGTCCCGAAATGACCTAGTTTGTTTCGAGTGGACGTTAAACCCCATTTTTCTCTCCATTGATTTAAGACAGCTTTGATTCTGTTCTGACTTTCAAGACTAAGTTTACCTCTTGTCAATCCTTTTCGTCTGTTCGCTGTGTAGTGGAGGATACGATATGATTGTTTTCAAAAAGGTTACCATCTAACACTGTTAGGATTTCGCCTGTATATTCTGGACATGGCCTTCCCACCTAACCCTTTTGGTATGGGGTATGGTTTAATGTCACAATGTCAGAGTACCATGCATATTTGATTTCATTAACTCCAAATTTATCAAATTACCACTCAAGCTACAGAAAGAGAGGGTTGTTTGAGTCACATGAATGTTGAATACTGTTTAACTGGAATGGTTGATAATGTTGTCAGTTGTCATAACATTCATAATCACTAGTCCATAATATCTCAATTGTAATTTACAAGGAAAATTAATTTAATGTGATAAAATATATAATTCTGAGAATCGTAATTATTGTCATATTCTGCACTTTTTTTTCAGGTAAATATTATGGTCCTTTATTTTATTCTCGTCATGATGCTGCCACATTGACCATCATGAAGGGGCGGGATTATGGTTTACCTGATTATAACACAGCTCGTCAATCAATGGGACTTGAACCATACAAAACCTGGGAGGAAATTAATCCAACCTTTAACCAATCGGTAAAGCTATAATATTGATTTGTAGTTAATGTTTATAGAAGGGTGCAGTTAGTCATTGATTAGGAGTATGATTGCAGGGTTAAACTATTTATATAATTTGTTGATACTATGATGAACACATGAGAAGATGACCCGCTCGCGCGACAGCAGTTTTATAAGTGTGATTTAAATTGACTTTTTAATATACAAGGTCTTTTTAACATGTTTTTATTATAACAAAGGGAGAAGATGATCCGCCCTTTCTTCTCACGACAGCGATTTTATAAGTGTGATTCGGATTGACTTTTTAATATACAAGGACTTTTTATTTTGTGGGTTAACCAATTGTATGTTTTTACCAACTATCAAACACAAGTGTAAATAACTTAATTTAATCAATCTGTCCATAATATCATATAATATGTATTGGACGTTAAATCAGTAATAAACAACAACAACAACATGAACACATGTTTAATTGTAGACCATGCAGTAGTCGGTTGAGTAAGTTGATCAGATTTAAAAAAAAAACTCTTCATATATACCTTAAAGCAAGAAACAATATGGTTTGATTGCCTATGTTTCTTTTCAAAATCCTGTCAATTCTTTAAAAGTATCACAAAGCTTTTAAAAGGGATATCTAGGATTAAGGGCGCCTTCTCAACCTCGTGGGTTTCCCCCGGGCACTCTGGTTTCCTCCAACTGCTAAAGACCTGTAAGCGCAAGAGAATTATTGAAATAAAATGAAAACCATATGTTAGTCCCAAAATGACCTAGTTTGTGTCAAGTGGACGTTAAACCCCATTTCTCTCTCTCTCTCTTTAACACCTTAAGTGAGAAATCTCCCATGAGTGATTATATAGATGAACCTTTTTACTATAGACTGAAAAATTACCTGTAGTATTACTTTTAGTAATGTCATAATTGTTTAATATATTTAATTTTCAGTTTATTGATGATATAAAGATGTTACATAATGGTCATTTAGATCGTATAGATATTTATACTGGTGGTATGTTAGAAACAACTTCCAATGGCCCAGGACCACTCTTCCGTCTTATTCTATTAGATCAGCTTTTACGACTACGAGATGGAGATAGATTCTGGTTTGAAAATAAGGACAATGGGTAAGTAAATACTTATTCTACTTTACGAGGTGAATGTAGATAGAAATAATATTCACATGGAGGACAAGGCTAAAAAAAGGAGACCAGCATTCCATTGAGAGAAAATGGTGATCCATCTATGTTGACTTGGTAAGCACTATCCCACCTTAAGAATAAGATCCACATCTCTCTATTTCGATGCTGCAAAAATAACTGTTCAGTTGTGCATGGCGGTAATGAAAAAATCAATTGAACATTTTGAATTGGTAAAAATCACTTAAAATCTAACCCTAAAAGATTACTTGGTTTCAACATTTTTTTTTTTTCTAATTTATTTGTCAATAGTTTTACAATTTATTACTAAAGGTCTCATATATTTTATCTTTAATGTTTTTTAGAATAAAATTATACAATGATTTATTTTTTTATATTAAGGATATTTACAGATGAAGAAATAGATGAGATACGTAGTATAACACTAAATGATATCATTATAAATACTACAGATATAGAAGAAATGGATCTACAAGATGATGCTTTTACAGTATCTATTAGTAAGATATTAGATTTAGTTCAATGGTGTATGCAGGACTTGTAAATGGGTGGAAACAGATAAATATTGTTAAATTACCTTAAAAAGGGTGGCATGCATGAGGGATTATGTGGAGGGCTCGCAAACACTTGTTTTCGAGTTAAATACTCCATAATATCATTATTTCGATTGATGAAATCAGTTAATGGACTTGTTTGTTAAAAAAAAAACACCTTTTGACAACGGCCAAAAGCTAGGTACGGGACATGTCCCAACGGCCTCCCCTTTAATATGCCACTTCTTTAGTCATTTAGTGTGATGTGTTTCGTCTATGGTTTGAAGAGCACTATCATTGTCTGGAGGTATTTGGATTGTCATTTATGATTAAAATTTTAGGAGCAATTACTTTTTATTATACGCCCACATTTTCATGTGGACGTATTATGTCGTCGCCCCTGTCCGTCCGGACGTCCGTCCGTCCGTCCACAATTTGTTTGTGGACTCACTACCGGTCACAATTCTTATCCGATTTTGACGAAACTTGAAATATAGGTTTATCCCCAAAAGATCTCGGCTGCTTTCGATATTGGCATGTATCGGATCAAAACTTCATGGATTATGGCCCCTGATTGTACGAAAAATCACGTTTTTAGCTTGTGGACCCTATAGAGGTCACAATTTTGAACCGATTTTGATGAAACTTGACATGCATGTTTGTAACCCAAAGATCTTGGTTCCTTTCGATATTTGCGGCTATCGGAATGTAATTTCCTGAATTATGGCCCCTGATTGTCCGAAAAATCACCCTTTTTAGCTTGTGGTCCCTCTGGAGGTCACAATTATTATTCGATTTAAAAAAACGTTTGACTATATCACCGTTACACCCTAAGGAAGGTTGAGCTCGAATTTTGGGAAAATCGGACGAAAATTGCCATACAAAATGGCCGCAGTTTGTACGCGAATACTGTTAAAAAATGGTATATCAAGGTTGTGGACCCTGTGGAGGTCACAATTTTGATTCGATTTTGATGAAACTTGAAATTCATGGTTATAACCCAAAGATCTTGCTTCCTTTCGATATTTGCGCATATCGGATTGTAACTTAATGAATTATGGCCCCTGATTATACGCAAAATCGCCTTTTCTTTAGCTTGGAGGTCACAATTATTATCCGATTTAAAAAAACGTTTGATTATATTACCGTTACACCGTAAGGAAGGTTGAGTTCCAATTTTGGGAAAATCAAACCAAAATTGCCATACAAAATGGCCGCCGTTTGTACGCGAATACTGTTAAAAAATGATATATATATATCATGGTTGTGGACCCTGTATAGGTCATAATTTTAATTCGATTTTGATGAGGAAGGTTGAGTCTTAATTTCGTGAAAATTGTACCAAAATTGCCGGACGAAATGGTCGCCGTTTGTACGCGAATAGTGTAAAAATATGGTATATCATGGTTGTGGACTCTCTACAGGTCACAATTCTTATCCGATTTTGATGAAAAGTCACATTTCTAGGTTGTGTACCGTCACACCATAATCATTGTCGGCTTCGAATTTCATTAATATCAGACTGGAACTGACCAACTAAATGGCTGCTCCCAATACAGTATGAAATACAGGACTTAAAGATGTAGGAAAAATCTCTTTCGGTATTGCTTGTTCTCTGTCCATCTCTCGAAAATGTGGGCGTATCCTGCCTGGCAGTGCCAGCCTATCTTTCACTGGTGTGTCAACCTTGTCAAGTAAGACATGAGTTGGGAATTGTTGGAGCAAATTTGTTGCCATCAGCACAATATTCCTAAGAATGATGCAATAAGAAGGAATGATTAATATGTTATATTTGCATGATCATGACTTTTCTTTGATTGTAATTTATATTTGTTTCAGATCATTCGTGTAAACCTCTTGAAGGATTTGATGAAAGACAGCTGGAAGAATGTCCCGATCATAAAGGATATGATTATTTTGCTGGAAGTGAAATTCCCTATATTATTATTTGGACATGTATGGGATTTATTCCTATAGGTAACTCATTTATCATTTTCAAACCCATTAATCGTCATTTGAGAAATTTTGAATCTATTTCCAACTAAGATATTGCAATATTTAAATCTCTTAAAGAGGTATCAGTCTTAAACTGGTTCAATTCTCTTCAGTATTTACAAAAATATGTGAATTGAAAATTTGACAGCATTTTGCATCCTCTGCAGATGGTTTAAACAAGCCATAAGTGTTGAGTAAAATCTTTTGGTAAGCCTCTTTTCAACCTGATTGAATTCAAGTTACTTGTTTTGTTAATTACATATTAATTAATCAACTTAGAAACATTGTCTGAAAAATGTTTGATTAGGATTGGTGACTTATTTGGAAAATTCTAGTTGATTTAATGATCAGTGTTCAGTTTATAATGCATCTTTTCTACGCTAAGGGCTATATTGCCTCTAAATTCTAATTCAAAGTGGTAAGAATTGGCAACAAGAGAGGTTTGCTGTATCTTGTAATATAGATACTTACGTATTAACCAATAAATGGTTCTATCAAATCTGTTTTTTTATCAGCTTGTATCTTAGTGGCTGTTATTCTGGCCAAATATAAAAAATGGAGTCATCAACAGAACGTAGAGGAAGTAAAACATGAAAAAGAGCGTAAACGTGTTTTAAGACGAACTTTATCTTCCAGTATATCAGGTAAATACCAATACACTGTAATGAAGAGTTAATTCAATATCCACCCCGGTTGTACGTGACAAGGAGTAGGGTCGCCTGTCCAACCTCATGAGTTTTCTCTGGGTCCTCTGGTTTTCTCCCACTGCTAAAGACCCCTACACGCAATTGGATTATTGAAATAAAATTAAAACCATATGTTAGTCTCGAAATGACCTAGTTTGTGTCGAGTGGATATTAAACCCCATTTCTCTCTTTCATAAAAACTAAGTGTAATGCTTTTTTTTTTCTCCAATATATAGTAAGTCATTATCTAACATTTTTCAAGTAAGTCTAGTACTATTTCCAGTCCCTTGCATTTCGCTGGCAATGGCCAGAATGTAGTAAAGATATTGAAATAGGTTGGAAACATACAGTATACAAGAATCCACTTTTAAATTATTTGTTAAACTATTGTTTAGAAGGCATTAATAAAATGTTGAAAATATTTGGAATACTTTTTTGTGGTTAATGGAATACTTCTTAATGTAATAATGACAATGATTGTATTTTATAGTTCATGATATGTGTGAGTGGAGATGTAAGAGAGAACCATCAAGATGTATTGAAGTTCATCTCACGTCAAAGGGTACTCTTGAAATCTTTAATTCAACAGGATCTCATCTTCGTACCATTAAGATAAATAACATTGGTCGACTAAAGTTATATCAGAGTATCAATAAAAAACGAAATATTCTCTTGATTCACATCGCTAAAGAATACGATCTGGTGAGTAATAATTTTATTCTATTTTAGGTATTTGTTTGATGTTTATTAACCAGAAATTCTCTTCCCAAATGACGAATACATTTATTATATAAGTATTTTAGTTTACAAAAAAGATGGTCCAGGTTTGATTTGAATAATTTCTGTTAATTGAATCAAAAATAAAACTGAACTTCCTAAATTTTGATTCACTTTGGTTGATAAAATATGAATTGTTTTTTATATTGGGTTAGCCTGGTCTGGTGGTTTAGAGATTGATTTAATTGTGACTCAATTTTTGCAATATTTTTTGTCCAAAATGAATATATAATATTGTTCTTATAATATTATCCTTACTGTGACTAGGAAGATATATATCTATGACTGTAAATAACAATTTATCTTGATGTATTATCTCTTTATTTTATTCAGGTGTTGGTATTTCGTACAGAAATCCATAGAAATAAATTTGAACAAGAATTATCAGAATTTTTGGAAAGCTTTGCAATAGAAACAGAAATCATTGAGAAAAAGCTCAAAGATATTTATGCTATGGCCATGACAAAAGAAAAACGGAATCAACAGCTTGAGAAATTCTTTAAAACAGTTTTTACTGAGGTGAGTTGTTGTATATATAAAGTTATGGAGCCTATAATGTGTTTCCTAATGTGCCTGGAGGTCGGGTGTTTGATCCCTGCATTGGGCGAGAAAGTTCATCCAGATTTTCCGACGTTGTTTCCCCATGTCACTGATGCAGAACGGAGTGCCTGACAAAGACAGCTGTCTAGTCATTGGGATTGGACGAAAAACCAAGGTTCCATGTACACATTGGCATGCATGTAAAACATCCCTTGGCAGTTGGAATTTTTTAAGTATAGGCTGTAGCGCGGCTGCCTGGGCAAGAAAGATTTCACTCTTAACACACTTTTATGGCATAAGCCCCTCTTTATTAGCTCAGTTTAGGAGCAGAACAGTAGGACGTTAAACCCCATTTCATTTCATTTCATTTCCAAATCTGCCTGGGTTGATTGATGTCAACTCATCATAATTGAAACTTTATGATGCTCAAATTAATATTGTCCATTCATGACTTATATATTAAACACATTATGTTTGTAGGCATTTCAAATGGATTATGATCCCTCTTTAGATGAAGTTCAACTCAACATGAAGACACAGAGTAAAGATATACTTGAATGTGAACTGTCCAAGGTCAGTAAAACAAATTGTTGTGTAACGAATGAAATATAAAAATGATGAACAATTTTGATTGAAATTTGATTTGTGCAACTGCTGCTAACATTGTTACCCCAACTCAAATTAATTGAACAATTTTGATTGCAGTTGAGCAAAGAACATAAGCACTACTGAAAGATTGACAAATGTTATTATTTTCAGTGAAGATTTGTTTAATTTATTAAATCGTAGCTTTGTATGGTTCAAGTACATCAAATGCAAGTTCTGTATATTTCAAGGTCCGTTATCTATTCAAGTTACCAACTTGATTTTATTTATTTATTTTTCAGGAGGAATTTGCTGAAGCTTTAGCTGTTAAGGCTGACAGTGATTTTATAGATCATTTCTTCTATCTTATTGATTCTGATCGTAACGGTTATATTTCATTCCGTGAATTTCTACATGCTGTTGTACTCTTCTCTAAAGGTAAACTGAAAATTTCTGTTCCTTGGTTCCGGGCCCAAAAGTTAATTTTATCTGAAAATAAAGCTATTCTAATGAAATGCAAACATAAAATCATACACCATTGTTGTTATTGAAATATAAAGGGTATACTAATTGGTCAACAAAAACTAGAGCTAGTCGTTTGAATATAACAGCTAACAACAATGACAGCCGGTGCTAGGATTTTGAAATAAATCAATTTTGACAAATGATCTTGATCACATGTTCCTCGAAACTCTTGACATTCAATAATATCGTACTATTTAGAAATATACAGCCAAAAAGAAAATTGAGTATTAGTAACTACCAAAATAGAAAACAAAAATATGGGTAAACATGTTGTGTATTTTTTTATTACAGGTTCATGTCAAGATAAATTACAGACAATGTTTTATATGTACGATCTAGATAGTAGTGGTAGAATGAGTAAAGATGAAATGTCGAAAATGTTCAGGTAACGTATAACACAAACTATAACATATCCATCAATTTCTTTCTAAGTGTTTGAATTAATATTTTATTAAACTGTTATTCTGATTTTCTAAATGAAATAACATGTGTTTACAAATCAGTGCTATTCTATTGTACATTTTAATTGTGGTAATTACTCCAATCTTTTAAGATTAAAACATTAATGATGAATGTTATTTCATATCATTATTTTCTTTGTAATATTTCAGATCATTTGTTAGAATTTGCAGAGAGCTATCTAGATATTTGTGATATTGTGATTTTAGATCATTATTAGAATTAGCAGAGAGTGATCTAGATAGGATATTATAATTTCAGATCATTATTAGATTTAGTACTGGGTAATCTCAATATGTGCCATTAATATTTCAGATCATTATTAGAATTGGCACAGAGTAATTTAGAGAAAGATGAAATTGAACAACTTGTAGAATCTTTATGTGCTCAGTCAGGACTCGGAAATCAAGATGATTTCCAGTTTGAAGATTTTTGTCAGATTCTGTCACCTCAGATGGATAAATTGTGGAATGCTTCCATAGATTGGAAAGGTTAATTTCATATTGATCTTTAGTTCTTTATTTGATTTTATTTGCAAAAACTGATTCATTCATGGAACAATTAAAAAAGTTCATCATTTACCGGGGTTAATAGATGCTCCATTCAAACTTTTAGATAATGTGTACGGTAAAATGATTGTGAAAATTACAATGTAGTTGTACATGTATTTGGTTTGTGTCATATTGAAGTGATATTCAAGTAAAATTTCAGTACAATTTGTCTTAACATGTATTTGGTTTCTTGAGGAATTTTGGAAATATGGTCTTAACTTACAAACATATTTTTTTTCAGGATGTAAAAGTTGTCTTCCTACTCAACCCAAAACAAACACCCGGAAAAAGTATGTATAAATTGAAACAAAGGCCCTTTTTATCTGTTAAAATGTGATATTTGTGAAAATAATTTAAATGACGCTATGACTGATAGAAATATATGTAGAGACAGGTTACAGTCAAGTTTTAAAAAATCTGAGTATGAATATCGGCTGAGAGAGAGAGAGAGAGAGAGAAATGGGGTTTAACATCCACTCAACACAAACTAGGTCATTTCGGGACTAACATATGGTTTAATTTTATTTCAATAATTCGCTTGCGCGTAGGGGTCTTTATCAGTGGGAGGAAACCGGAGTGCCTGGAGGAAACCCACGAGGTTGAGAAGGCGCCCCTATCTCCATGCCACATACGCTCACACCAGGGCTCGAAACCACAGCCGCAAGCCAGAGGTGACCGGCCAGCTAGAGGTCGAAGCGCGGCACTCTAGACCACTAGGCCATCCAAACCCCCCGAATATCGGCTGAACTATATAGAAAGATAGTAAAAATTATGAATACTTTATTTACTCATGTGTATGAAATTGGCAGTATAAATCAGTAGCAATTAATATAAACTTCAAATGGTAATAACGTAGGTTAGATTTTATTGATTTGAATACTGTTGAGACAGGATTTACTTTAGATTGTATATATTTTGATTCTTTATTCAGGCTTGTCACTTTCAGATCAAAATTTTGCTTTTTAATACAGCAGTCATGATCTACACTACAGCTTCATTTTCTGTTATTTTTCAGTTCTGAAGCTGATATTAAACAAAGACGTCCATCTTTAAATACAGCTTTAGAAAAAGACAATTCTCCATCCTTCCTCAATTTTGTGTCTGTTAGAGAACAGTATACACCAGTGAAAGCAAAAATAAAACTGGTTAAACATTTCATCGAGAATTATCGTCAACATATATATATTATGGTATTATTTTATGGAATTGTTGCTGGACTGTTTGCCGAGAGATTTTATTGTAAGTAGATTTCCATTGTAAAATCAAGTGACTGTATGACTGTTTGAGGTGTGCTTATCCATGGACCACTAGCTGTCCCAATATCTTTGAGTAGTTTTCAGCCACATGAATATCTCCATTAAGACTATATAATTGTTTAGTTCTAGTCTTTTCCAGTCAATTAAATGAAATCTTTGGCTTGCTGTTCACCCTTATGAATAGATATTTTAAAGTTATAATTTTCCCATCTATAAGAGCATATTGTTTGTTTGTGATGTGTATTTAAGTATCTGATCGTGATTTGAAGTTTATGTAATGCTTTCCTAAACACAGTATTATGAAAACAGAATCTTTTAAATCTCAATTTCTAGTTGATATTTGGCATTGATCAACTTTTGTGAATTCATGGTTAAATTTCCATTTTGTCAAAATGTAATTATTATTTTAAACTAATGATTTGATTATAGATTATTCTGTACAGAGAGAACACAGTGGTTTTATGAAGTTGATGAGTTATGGTATCAGTGTAACTCGTGGTGCTGCAGCGGCCATGTCCTTCACCTTCTCGCTCCTCATGTTAACAATGTGTCGTAATACTATAACCTATCTACGTAGCACCTTCCTCAATGTGTTTATACCATTTGATTCACATATCTCATTCCATAAAATTGTTGCATGGACAGCTCTGTTCTTCTCAGGTCAGTATAGAAATTATATCAATCCACTCTTACACAGTTGTTGAGAGCAGATTGAGCAATTTGTGTTTCTAGCTATTGACAGTTCAAGCCAAAATTCAATTAATAAATAACCCTTAGTAAGCATAAATGAAACTCGAAATAAAAATTAATGATAAAAATCTTAACACATCAGATCAGCCCAATTAAATTCTTTATTTTGACCTAAATCAAAAAAACTTACCGGTAATTCATTCAATTATACAGCTCTCAATGATACCAACTGTTGATATATGTTTATTTATAATGTTGATATTTTCTATTACAGCTTTACATGTATTTGGTTATAGTTTTAACTTCTATCATCTAGCAACTCAACCTACCAAATTTTTATGTATATTTGAAAGTATTGTCTTCCGAGCTGATACAATTCCTACTTTCAGTTTCTGGTTGTTTGAGAATATGACAGGTAACTAGAATAATTTATTAATCTAAAATTATGGACAGTTTGAAATAAAGATGAAATGAATTCTTTTTTAATTTTAAATTACCATACTCTGTTCTATAGTCTATTGTTATATAGTGGTACATCGAGTATCAATTTCGTCTGCAATTTTATGTTTAAGTAGACATAAATTGTCTCCCTTATGTGGTAGTTCTTATTTCTGCCTTGTCCAGTAATAAAGATAGAAATTGGAATTCTCCTATGGCGAATGGTTGTTATTACTCCACAATTGTTGGATTTTGGTTAATTGTATCATAATTTTAAATTTGAAGTTACAATTGATTTTAATAATCAGATCTTCATTTGTAGTCGAGTAAAATTGATTATAAATTCATACATTCTAAACCCTGATATGATGAGCTCTGATTTGATGTCTTATTTATTTCTGTATTAAATATCAAAATTCATCACAAAGTCAAAAAAGTTGTCCTGTACATTCCCAGCATGAGCCAGGACACAGAACATTGATGACTGGTATTATTTTTCTTTCAGGTTTTACAGGTGTGCTCTTGGTGGTAGTCTTGTGTATCATGTACATCTTTGCTACACAGACAGCTCGTAGACATATTTTCAGCCTATTTTGGACAACCCACAAACTCTTTGTTATCATGTATGTCTTAGTGATCCTACATGGAGCTTCTATCATTGTACAGAAACCACTGTTTTATGCTTATTTCGTTGGACCAGCCATCTTGTTTACATTTGATAAAATGGTCAGTATCAGTCGTAAAAAGATGGAAATAAATATCGTCAAGGCAATTAATCTACCTTCAGGTATGTACGTTTCTTAATACTGATACCATTTTTCGAATACTGCATATAGACATACTGTCAATCGTGCACTGATCATCAAGAGAAAAATTTCTAACTCTAATGAGAGACAGATTCCACATCATATATGGAGGATTTCAAAAATGTGAAAACATATAACATCAGTTGAGTAACATATGTTTATACATTGTCAAGTGTCAATACATCAAGGTATTTTCACATATAATATTGATGTAAATTTAAAGGAAACTTCAACTATTGAAGATATTTATTTATGTTTTCTTCATTAAAATAGTTTCAAAAATGGACAGTTCATATTACATCATTTACATGCTGGCAGTAACATCCTCAGAGTAACTTCGGTCACAATAAGACCATCTACTTTTTCTACTGATAGCATATCTACGGTTAAATTAATTTCACTAATTATATTATATTTCAGATGTAACCATGTTAGAATTTAAACGACCTCCACGATTTGAATATAAATCAGGTCAATGGGTAAGGATAGCGTGTTTATCTCACGGTAAAAACGAATATCACCCATTTACCCTGACCTCGGCACCACATGAAGATACTCTGAAGGTTCACATCCGAGCTCTGGGACCATGGACTTGGAATATCAGACAGATCTTTGACTCTGAGAATCTTAAAGGCAACCCATATCCTAAGGTAAAAGAAATTTTTGACTTAATATTTATTTACTGATTGAAATAATTTAAAGAAAGATGGTTTCTTTAAGTTGGCTTATCGCTGTTTATGATTGACAAATGACATTAAGAGATATTTGATGACAAATAACTTGTGATTTTGGGGTTGTTTTGCAAGATGTGTGGCAAAACCATCTTAACCCACTAGGTATGAGGAGCTGAACAGCAGAATCCAGGAGATTTTTTTCATTCATCAAATCACATTGTTTTTATTCATCATTGATACCATACTATATTTACTTATATAAACAAACAATGTAATTATGTAAGAGAAGAATATAAGAATTAAGACAATTAATATAATTATTCAAGACAAGAATATTAAGAATTTAAGAGACTATGTATTTCACATTATTTATGTAGCTATATCTAGATGGTCCATATGGTGCTGGTCAACAAGATTGGTATCAGTATGATGTTTCATTACTGGTTGGTGCTGGGATAGGTGTTACACCTTATGCTTCAATTCTTAAAGATTTTGTCCACATGACGTCCATTAAAAATACTTACAAGGTTAAATGTCAAAAGGTAATATGGAAATTTTATTATTTTGAGTAACAATGAGAATGACTGAATGTAATTTAAGTTCATTACATTTTTGAATTAGCAGAACGGTGATGTTTTGTGAGAATCTTGTCAAATTTGTTCATTTATGTTTTGAAATACTGTTTATTATATTTGTGATTTGTTGACAATATTTGCATCATATATTTATTTATTAATGGCTATATCTAACGGAAGGTATCTAGAAATTTTCTATGATTTGATTCAAATAACTGTTTCTATTGACAGAATATAGAAATAGGTGGACCAAGAAAATTTAGGACGATGGCTAATTATTATATTATTAATGTAATGAGTAATTTGTATTACTAGTTTTATTACTGTAAATATTTGTTTTGTAGTTATATTTTATCTGGGTGACTGGTAGTCAGAGACATTTTGAATGGCTGATTGATATATTACGAGAAGTAGAGGAAGTAGATACAAGAGGACTCGTCTCTATCGACATATTTATAACACAGTTCTTCCAAAATTTTGATCTCAGAACCGCCATGTTGGTATGTTATATATTTATCTGTCTACATATTCAATATTGAGAAGTCCAGGGAATAAGACCTCTATTTTGAATTATACGGGAGTCTCCTGATGTTTAACACCATCTATAGATCTCCTAAACAGACTCAGTATCTCCAAATTGATACATTTAACAGTGTGGTTACTTGTATATCGGAATTTATACAACAATATGCTTGCATTCGTAATTCTTGCAACATATGACAGATCATGACTCATGCTGACATTATATAACTGTTTCCTTGGGGTTTTACTCCCAACTTGTTTTCAAATATGAGTGAAGTCTGTGTCACCACAGGCCCGGGACTGTACTGCGCAGTGGACGCTTACGGCTAGCCCCCGGATCCATTCACTCTTTTTGATTTGTTTTTGTTTGTGGTCTCTTAGTATGATGTCTTATCTGTATATTTGTTTTTGTGTAGAATTGTGTGTGGTGCAGTCCCCCTGCACTTACTATAATAGTATACATAGTGGTAATAAAAAATGACCACATTAGCCTTCTTTACTTACTCACAGACAATCATTTACACACATATTACTGGAAATGTATATGTATTTTACACATATATCTGTAATTTACCTTTATCACCTGTAATGTACATGTATTTTACACACGTTTATCACCTGTAATGTACATGAAATTTACACACATTGCCTGTAATGTACATGTATTTTACACACATATCTGTAATGTACATGTATTTACACACACATGACCTGTCATGTACATGTATTTTACACACATATCGCCTGTATTTCATCAGTAATTATACATATTTGATTATTTTCTGTTTCTAGTATATATTTGAGGAACATTTCCAGAAGATGACTGGAGGAAAGAGTGTATATACTGGATTAAAAGCTACTACACATTTTGGACGTCCACAGTTAAATAAAATCATGCAGGCTGTACATAGAGCTCATCCACAGGTTAGTATTAAATATTATGTACATTTATATTTCCACATTTATAATCAATTTGAATCATTTTTTTTTGTTTGGGCAAGTCTTGTTAACCCATCTCTTCACTAGATCAAAGAAGAAGGTTATAATTGAATTATTGTGTAATTGTGCATGTATAACTAGCAAATATTTAAATGTGCAATTGAGAATGGCAAATCAGTGTTTTCAGGTGAAATTAAAAGCATACAATCAAATTCCTCTGCATAGATGATATTTACAATGTAAATGGGTGTTGGCCCCAATTCAAGATGTCTGTTCTATAGTCGATAGTTGCAGAAGTATTCTCAGATATTTTCTTGGAGGAAATACACCCACATGTTATTTTTTGTCCAGCCATACTTCATATATTCAATTATTTACTTATTAATAAAACAGTGATTGTTTTGAAAATAATATAAATAGAATTAAGGGTTAGGGTAACATTGCTTCCAAATTAATTTGATACAGATATTTTGCCTGCCAGTGAATGTAATGGCCAAGCCAATTTTCCATACGATATGCCATTTTTGGATTGCTTACCCACTTATATACCTCTAACTCCTAGCTTGTACCATTGTCAATCTACCAACTCCTAATGTGACCCAACCCCTATAAATGAATATCACTAGATAAAGCAAAATTATAAAGTATTTTGAATACCTTTATTATTGTAGTGTTTATATTCAAGTTAAATATATTATTTTTTAGGCAAGGAAAGTTGGTGTATTTAGTTGTGGGCCACCAGGAGTGACAAAGGGTGTAGAACAAGCCTGTGTCGATGCCAGCAAAACTACTAAAGCTCTCTTTGAGCATCATTATGAAAACTTTTAAATTTATGGATATTCCAGTATAGGTTGATTTACTTATGTGGGGATCAACGTGGTTTTCCAAAAATATATTAAGATATGGTGTCGAGTTGACACCTACTGGTATGAAGACCAAATGTACTCAGAAATTTATTGTTGTGACCTGTGTTTGTATGGCTGTCCATTATTGCTTTTGATATCCTACTACATGTAACAGAGAGGTCTATAAAACATTTTGCCCTTGATTGGCTTCTGATGAATTTTTAAAAAGACTATTAATTTCTTGCCAATTTATTTAAATGAAGTTGAGTTCATTATATGTCTAAATCTAGTGTGAATAAGCTTTCCACCTGTATGGACATTGAGAAGAATTTGGCTGCTGTTCAGCATCCAATGTCCTTTCAAAAACCATTAATGAGTAAAACTATATTTGAATATCATTAAATAAACTTTTTGACTCTTAATAAAGTAGATAGTAGATAAAAATTAAACAAAAATTTAGGTTAAAAGTTCGAAAAATTATAGTTCTTTTTATTTCTACTAAAGATCTTAATGATAGAATATATAGTTATACTACAATAAATTAATTCTTCATAAAATTAAGATGACCTTTGTATCAATATTATGCAAAAGTAATTGTCATGTAATAAGTATTTTTATTTTACAATAAATGGGTTAACTACACTCAATACAAAATAAAGTGCCCTTGTATTGAAATCAAGCAACTAGCTATAGGTGACACTGAACGCATTTATTTCATTGTACGTTAAAAAGAATTTGGGTGTTGGATTTTATATAACTTTGTTTCAAAATGTACTTAATAAATATAGTGTTCATCCATGAATGAAAGTTATTGTTTACAAATAATATAAAATTTATTGTTTATAACAATTTTTGTACATAGATATATTTTTGTAGTCAGTCATAATAAAAGAATATTGCCTCCCCAAATGTTATGGTTTTTGTTCACCAACATTTTCATGTGTATTGTTCTCACCCCTGTTGGTTCGTAGGCTAGTGGACACTCTAAGGGTCACAATCTGATTTTGATTAAACTGTAAATCTTCGAACTGGCATGATCCGAAAATAGCTTGTACGAAAAATCATTAGCTTGTGCACCCTCTAGAGGTCACAATTTTTATCTGATTTTTTTTGAACTTGTTCTCAGTCATCTCTTGGAAAATGTGGGCGCATCTTGTACGGCAACCGTTTGTTTTTAAATATAAGAAGAAATGCCTGAAGCAAAAAGAGGGTATTTAATATCCTACGTTTCTGCAGGGTGCCACAAGGGAAATTTTGCCCTAACGGCAGAGCTAGTGCTTATTCCAATTTTTAATTCAAACTGTCAAGGGTTTTCTTGCATGCACTCAAACCTCATTTTCTTTGTCTCGATTATTCATTGTCCCTCGAACACAGGATCTCAAATTTGGAACTAAACATCTTACTCACTGAGCCACTGCAGCTCCTATCTCAAGGACACATTTTTACATGGTGAAAAATGTAATCAGAAGCAATGGGAACTTGATGCCCAGTGCATGGAAATGGAACAAGGTTTAAAATACGTTCCTGCACCAGCTGGGATAATGAAGATGTCATACAATGTGCTATGTTTCTGCAAACTCTTCATGTATGACAATGTGTTCACATATATAAAAAAAAAATTTCGGACATAGTAATCTATGTATGTGAAAGTTATGCATGTTTTGTTAAGTCAGATCTAATATAATTCCAACATCAGAAAATGGTAGAACAGAAGCAGATAAATTTCTTTCTGGCTGCACAATTTTTCGGGGTAAAGCAACAAGAACAAAATCAATTCATTTTTTTGACATCTTTTTTTTATTATTTCTATGGAAGAAGTTAAGAGTTGTTTGGGTGAAGAATATAAATACGTCATTAATATAATATTCTGTACAAATTATTTACTTTTATATTTTAATATAGTAAATCTACAAATAAATAGCTTCAATTAACTACAATTCTTTCTAATGGTTAATATGGGTTACGGTTGGCCAAGATAGGACTAAATAATTAAGGCAATATTAAGAAATTTCACATTCAAATAATATACTTTAGCCAATATTTATAGTTATTGCCTTGAATATTTTTAGAAGAATTCTATGATAAAATACAGATATTATCTTATTCACAGTTTAAGACATCGCAGATTTGGGGCAGGGCTGTAAAGATATGAATAACATATCATTAACTCATCATATGAGACTGGAATACAACACAACTTTTAATTACACTAATAACAACTTATCAGCCATTCTGAAAACAAAATATCGAAATTAACAATTAAGGAAATGGACAAATTAATGCCGTAATTATATTTTTGTATTTCATTAAAGATTGTATTATGATTTTGCATTTCATCAAAATAATTTTTAGGCTGCTAATGAACAAGATGGCAGACTTACTTTACCATCTGCCACACTTACTAATCTCAATTCATTTTTTTCAACTTGAAAATAAACTAACGAAGTATGTCAAACAAATAGTCTTTAGCCCAAGCTAATCGTCTTTTGTTTGTGATAAAGAATATTGGTGTATTCTCGTTCAAAATTCAAATTTACAGCAGTATATTTTAACTTTGAGACAGGATTATATCTATAAAATTGCTTCTTTCTGTAAAATAAACAATAGTTACATGTATTACAATCAAAGAATGTCAATTTCATTAAAAGATTAAGATTAGATCAAACATTGATCTCTTAAATCTGTCAATATTCAATATTTTGGTGAAAAGAGTTATGATAATAAATTCAAGCGGTCTCTTCATAAAGTGAAATTAATATGAAGCAATTAAATGG
The DNA here is from genome assembly GCA_948474765.1 of Patella depressa. NCBI lineage: Eukaryota > Metazoa > Mollusca > Gastropoda > Patellidae > Patella > Patella depressa. Next base: position 58,425,892 of record OX419719.1, read on the forward strand.
ATGGATACTTCATGGATTTATCAGCTGATGAGAAATGAGAATACATTTTCAATTAAATGAACTAAAATAGTTAGAATGATTTAAAACGGTTAACATGTCAATACATAAAGCCGTTATTTATAAATAATGAATGTTGAGAAACTATTAATTTGTTGATGTGTTGATGAAGAATGTCAAGTTAACAAGATCTTCAAAGCAAAATGATCTCATCAACTTTCAATCTATAAATATGATTTTTGAGGCAACCGGAGAACTGCAAATTTCAGCCCCATATATTTCTCCAAGTTGTCTTTCACATCGATTTAGCTAAACAAAACTTTTTCAATACCTAAGGTTTCATAGTAAAACCAAACATATCAGTACTCAAGACCAAAAATTTGACTCGTCTGAGCTTGTCTTTACCATAGAAATATAAAATACATATGGGCAGTTCTCATTTGATTATTGTTCCACTTATTGACATTTGCCATTTAAAAGTCTAAAGCCTTTCAATCGACAACCTCTTTTTATACATCAGCATAAAGGATTAACTGTGAAATATTTTTCCTAACACCTTTCAGGCAAGAAGAAATCCTGGGGACTATTTTGTAACAATAAAAATAACAGCAACCATTTTCTCAGCACTAAGACAAAATATTTTATAACCACTTTTTTTTAAAAACAATTTAAGTTAATATTTAATTTCATAATTTTTCAAGTGCCGCTGTGGCATTTAAATTCAAAAGTATGGGCTATAACTTCGCATGCAAATAGAGATTATCTAGTAAAGAAAGAGAGGCATTATATAGTTATAACATAGATCACTTTTAATACAGCAAAATAATATTTGTATGAAAGGAGGTAAGTAATAATCTGGAGTTGTATATGTACTATAATGTGAACTAAATACATACTAGGTATAGGTATATATCTACTTATTGAGCTAAAACTTCAAATACTGTTTGATAATCTACTTTAAAGCACTTTAGATTTCATGTTTATCTTGGTTAAACCACAACAATAATTTTCTTATCATTACCAAATTTCGAACAAGAAAACATATATCATGGTTGACTCACCATACTCCCTGAATTGATATCCGTGTCTTGTAATTCTAATTCTACATTTATGTGCATTTTAGATTTTTCAGTCAGCATAAAAAAAGGTATGGCATAAAAAAAGGTACAGAATTTTGAGCATGAAGATTACTATAATAAAGTAATTATTATCTGTGGTTCAACCAAGACATATTACATGTTTATATCATTTTTTTCACTTATTTTCCTCACTTTATACAATTTTACATTTATAATTGTACACAGTTTATAAATAATAACGTAAATTACAATTAACATGGACTGGATTTAAAACTTGGACATTCACTAAAATATTGCACATATTTTATCTACTATTTCAAATAAATCTAACTATAATAATCTCCATATCCAAATTATCTATAATTTTATTTAAATCAACAAATGTGTTAATATTCTTTTTTCTTTCAACTACTTTCTAGTGTATTTACATTAATTTCAGCTAGGCTACATGTGTCATGTACCCAATTAGAGCATGATAGCAAGATAAGAAGAAATAAGAAAAACTATAACTAGTCTGTAACAGTCCAAGTGTTTGATCCAGTCCATGTAGGTATTATATAACAACATAATGATATGATATACAGTGTCTGTGTGTAATAGATAATATATATATACCGGCTGTAAAACACAACAATACATTATATAATATAAATATGGTCATTAACTCTTATCTTCAATTAAATGCTTAAATTTAAATTTTCATGTCAATCAAAAAGAATAATTCTAAAGACTTTCAAATGTTGCGAATATCCCTAAAACTAAAATCTGACTATTAGATAAGTCATTTACTATAACTATTAGATTAGTCATTTAAAGATTTTTTGTTGTCGTACATCTATGTCTACATGACCAATCTGCTCCCAAATCCACTATATTTAATTTCTTCGAAATATAATTCACCGTTTTGAAATTAAATATGACATTCAGGAATTATTTCTAAGAACATGTTTTGTATAACTGTATAACTTGTACCTTTAGTATAAATATTATGTAGTGTAGTAATACTACTACTAATAATACATACACTTATACAGCGCAGTTCCATGCTACACTGGTACCGTAAATAAATGAGTTTTTAATTTAGTTTAGAAAATTTCCAGGTAAGATATTCAGGAGTCTTCCCTTCTACAAAAAGACATTAATCATAAAATTCAAGGATTAAACACAATTTAAACTATAAAAAATAACTGAAGTTATCAGAGCTACATGGGAGTAGCCATCATGCTTAATAGTCAACTGATGCTTTATCAAGGCAGTTCTTGTTTTCAACGAAATGTCCACACTAATTGAAACTATAATGAACCAATGACCATATTTATATCATACTTGTTTGTAATACTTCTACAGGATATGACTGTGTATATATAATATATAAGATCATATGCGCTATCTATTGTTTTCTTATTGTAAGTTCTTTAAGTTATGTCCCTTTAACATAAAATCATTGTAAGTTTTTAATAACGTTCCAACATGGCACAAAAACTGAATGATCCAATTTTCATTAGAAACAAAATGTTATCGCTATTTTTGAAGCTTGAAAGTTAAAATCGGACATCAAAAAACACGGCACCAACACTTCCTCACGTTATCATGTTCTTGATTTCACCACGAAAAATCTCAAACGGATTTTAAAAAAAATATTTAAAAACTTCTTCCACCACACAAGTTTGTACTTTCATAACTACATTCTTCATGTAACAATGGTGACAACTCAAATCTGTCATTAGCTGACGGTAATGAACGCAATAGTAAATAGCATTGTGTAAAACACCATCCACAATCGAACATCGACCCTTCATATTTCTTCAACCATCTAAGAATTTTTTTTCATATTTTGAATCTGACATTTTTTTTTTAATAAATGGCGTCTGCATAATGGCAATAACAGGAAACATGCAACAACTATAATTATAATGAGGCAGATCTAAGCACAAGTAACATCAGGGGGGGTAACCTTTCCACTGTAACCAGGAAGTCCTTGTTGCCATAGTAACATCCCGAGATCACATGATTGACAACCTGAAAGGTTTGTAACGCTTTGCCATGACAACAGCGTTTGTTTTTGTTTCTTTAATTTCCATGACAATATCTAATTTCTAATCGCGCTATATAACACTGGCAGGTAATTTGTCAAAAACGTCTGTCTTATTTGGCTGAACACTTCCCCGTCTCCTAGGTAATGTAGGATGTTCAGGGCAGCCATTATTCGCTAATAAGTCCATACAGTCACCTGATCCAGAACTTCGCGCATACCACAATGCATTTCTTCCTTCATGATCCACAACTTTAACATTAGCATTATACTGAAATAGAGAACAATAGAAATGAAAGATAAGCCATTAGAGCATAGGCACAATTATTTGGATTCTTTACAAATTTAGGAAGATCGGTGGCGTCAAATTGTTAAAAAGGTAATATTTTCGAAAATGTTGACCTTTTGTGATGAAAAGAAGAATATGGAGAATGTGATATCCAATGATTTTGTCGTAATTTAGTTATTTACTGAACAATGTTTAATTGCTTAAAGAAGCATTAAGATTTAGATAAAGAGCTGGCTGTTCTTGCTATAAACTGAAACTTTCAAATTACTTTATTTTGAGCCAAGTTATCACTGTTTGTAGTTTTGACAAGATGTGCGCATTGATTGTTTATTATCATATCCTAGATACTAGTATAATTTATATCATAAAATGGCCAAACTGTTCTAATCTACTTAAAAATCCTACAGTGGATTATCATGTTAATAATTTAAGCTTTCAAGAAAGACTTGCAATAGTCTGATTTATCTCTTGATTAATGTATTTTCAATTTATATCATCAAGGTGAAAACTATCAAAATTGAATATTTAACATAAATGAGAAAAATTAAACAAATCAACAGTAAATAATCTTCCAGATATGATTCAACTAAATTAGAAAAATTCCATCAAAAGATTTTAGACAAGAATACAGATATTGTCTGTAGAGGATGTCGAATGTTGAATTTTTTGTTCAATTCAGAACGAAATTGAGACACTATTCCTACAGAGATTCAACTTTATCAGTATTGTAATTGGCAAAGTATGAATAAAAATCTCTCAAATGACCTTAACATGAAATTGGTTTTTAAAAACCATAATATATTACCCATAATAAAAGCTGAACAAAAACAACATTTCCTAAAGCTGCAGCAATATGTAATGCTGTTCTACCGTCATCTTTAGAATAGGGGGCGTTGATATCTTCAGCTACAGCATGACCGAGAATAATAACTATATTTCTAATATCTTCTCTTACTAACGCATCAATCAATTGCTGGAATTAGAATTAAGACCATTGAATAACACAAAGAACAACAATTGAATAATTAATTCAGGAATGTATTATTTGTACATTTATTATTTCCCTCTTGCAAAGTGAATGAACAAATGTTTATGGTTTTTGTTTTTTTTGTTATTTTTTGTTTTTTTTTTTGGCTTGAAGGAAGGATATAAATACCCAGTTTGTGTCTTAGATCAAATATGTTACCGACTCAATTAATAAGTTCCTGTTAAATAACTTGCTATGCACAAATGGATTTTATTATGTTTCAACACCTTTATGTGAAAGACTACCCTGCTAAATAGCATAATTTCTTTAAACCACAGCAATTAGATCGCAGTTTTACTAACCCATGTAGGTCACTTTACTTCTGTAACGCGCACACCAGGGATCAAAACCACAGCCGCAAGCCAGAGGTGACCGGCCAGCTAGAGGTCGAAGCGCGGCACTCTAAGACCATTAGCCCACACCAACCCCCCAGAAACCAGAGAATCTGGAGAAAACCCACAAGGTTCGACAGGCGACCCTACTCCGTGCTACCTACTATTGGGGATTTGAAACCACGCCAGTTGACTCAATGGCAAGCCTTATGATACAGCATGCACATGCTAATCATTCCGCCATCAAACCCCCTATCTCTGTTGAACTATAGGCCTTCAATCAATACACTCGATGGTCGTCTACCAAGAGTTTTACAGGCAATGAAAGAAATACTATAAACAAACCTGATTAACAGGGATATCTACATAAGGTAAAGGAGGTACAAATTCTTTATGTTCATATTTTGCTCGTATAAACTTTTCTTTTTCATCCCTAAAAATAAATAATTTTATTATATTTAGTAATTCATCTACACAGAAATGTTGAAGCTAAAATCGAAATACAAACAGTTGTGAAAATAGGAATTTCTGTATAATGCTCTCATGAAGGTTGCCCATTTGCAGGGCTCACACTGGCTTTCAGTTTCCCTGCCAAAATGGATGATTAATTTATAGAATATCCTGTCGCATTAATGACACTCAATGTAATTGTATAATGGTTAATCCAGGATAAACATTTAAGATGTTTTTACGCCAGTACCGCAAAACATTATGGCCAAAAGAAAATTTTAATTGCCACTTTCATATCTTTATCACAAATCGGGACTTTAGCAACCGACAATGTGAGACCTGGTTGTTTGAATATGAAAATGTAATATTACATGTAAATATTCTACAGTAATGCAAAGCAAAAGATTTTATTATATAATAAGTTTATATGATGTACTGTACCTTGCTGTTTGTGGGTTTGGTTTTGTAAAATTTTTGATGTTATTTTCCCAGACACTGTTAGCTACTGTATTCCCTATCGCTGTCATTACTTTACTTATATCAGGTCTGAAATATACATGAAAAATATATAATATACATGAAATGCACACTTCTTACAAAATCACAAAATTCTTATTTCACGTTTTTGATTTAATCATCAAATCATGAAAAGGTTTCTTTTTTTAAGAAAAATATTGTCATAGTATTAATAAAGAGAGAGAAAGAGAAATGGGGTTTAACGTCCACTCGACAAAAACTAGGTCATTTCGGGACTAACATATGGTTTGATTCTATTTCGATATTGCACTTGGAGATAACCTACAAGGTTGGACAGACGACCCTAATCCTTGTCACGTACAACTTGGGGTTCGAAACCACGCCAGTTAAAGAAACAGATTAAAGTGCTCACCAAAAAAAAGCACGGTATTCTTCTTATTCTGAAAGTTTTTCCTTCAAATCATAGAGAAATTCATGCATTACAAAAGCAATGTTAATGGTATAAATAACTAAACGATACTTACGGCCATTCATCGAGATCAAGTGATCGAACTCTAGATATATGTGTTCCCAGATTACGATGAATACCTGAACACTCTATACAGATTAAAATACCCAGATTAATACTAGACCAGTCCGGATCTAAAACACACAAAAAAACATACAAAATTTAAAATCTTCTTGACGTATGGCCAGGGAATGGGGTTTAACGTAACAATATACAGGGACTTTCTTATTCTATAATACCATGAGTAATGTTAGTGAGGTGAATTTCAACTACACAGGAGGGCATCATATTTTTGTTGCAGCAGAACGACCAGGCAACATTCCTTGTCAGTCCACCACAGTCACTACCTCTGACAAATGGGACCAGTCTTAAATAGTCAGGAAGATTCTTCTCACCTCACACCAGGATATGAACCTGGAACATTCTAATCAAAGTCCATCATACTGACTGATCAAACATTGTGATCACTCGCAATGCATAAACATGATGTTTCATATATTGTGCATATCATATTTTTGGGTTGTACTGTGAAAGATTAACTTGTATCTATTAGACTGACATTATATATTTTGGTCGTACAGGGAAGGATTATCTTGTCTCTGTCAGACTGATATAACTTCAGGTAGTTCTGGTGATTACCCACTTATAGGTTATTTATAAAATAAAGTTTATGACATCGATCACTGTACAGTAAAATCTTATTGATGTGAGATTGTACTAAAGAATACTCACTGGCTGCCGAACAATCAGCACAAATATTATTTCCCCTGACATTACGTATTGTAGCGATTCCTGATGCATCGCTTATTGTTGTTGGATTTTCTTTTGATTTACTGCTTTCTATAGACTGTAGACTAGTCAGTATTTGTTCTTCAATACTTTCAACCCAACAATTTCTCTCCTGTAATAGGCATATATAACTTGTATTGAACATTTGTGTGGTTCAAGTTTCCAAAGGTCAACTTGGCACTGTGATAGTTGTATTGAATGTTTACAGCATACATATTTTGACATCACCATGCATACATTAAATTTCAAAATATCATAAAAAAATATTCTCTTTAAGTATATCAGTGCATAAGTGGTTTGCCGTACTTATAAAATGATCACAATAAGCATGGGATATAAGTTTTAGAAGAAATTGTTGGTTGAACTTCAGATTGGAGATTATATGCCATATTAAAACCAAGCTTTAGATTGGAGATTATATGCGATATTACGATGGGATCAGTTGGGTTCTATATCTTACCTCACCACTGTTTGCTTCAAAATGCCATTGTTTACTGTCTAATGATACTATCACAAACTCATAACCATCAGAATCTACAATTAAATACATAAAATTTAAATTAGTAGAGTATAATATAGATACAGAATTACATACAAATACAATGATTTATTTGATAATGCATTCTGATGTCAATATCTATCAAACAAATTAAAGAAATGTTTGTTCCATCAGAAAGTCATACTTCCCGCAGTGTTTCCTTTTGATTAGAGGTAATCAGGGATTTCTTGGGTCATTGCTTCAGGAATATGTCAGAAAGTATCCTTATAGTTTTACTGGTTTTTGGTTTATTTTTAAATCATAAAATTGGATTCACATTATCATAATCCATTCTTACCATCTCCTTGACTAGGATCAGTATTTTTAACACCACCACTCTTTGCTCTACGATGCCGTTTTCTTGCATTTGGCGTTTCATTTTTAGAACCCATTGAAGAACTGTTTATACCTAATTTTGGCAGTGGTGAAGACGGCACAGAATCCAGATTAGCTGAAAAAAAATCAAATAATTTCATTGAATATTTCCTTTTCAATTTTCTTTTCATTTTTTTTTTAACAAAGCTTGTTTTTATAAAATCCCAAATCCACCCCTTTCTTTCCAAATACTTGTGAAAACCTAATGCGTAAATAAGTCATAATTTGTATTCATGATAAAACTTAGTAACTTGAGTTCATATTTGCTTTTTACAAAATTTATAAACAAAATTTTCATTTCAATGAACACAGATTGTTTCAACAATTGACTTATATAAAACATGTAAATTTACAGGTAAAGAATATATCAGGAAATAGGCCTTTTTATAAATTGACATTCCAAGCCCAAAGCAACCCATGAATTTTATACTTTGTAAAGTAGTTTCTTTGTCCAATCTGTAATTCATTACAGTTTAACCCACGCTAAAATGTACTTAAATTCATTATTTAATATTTAATTAAAAAAAAAATATCAACTGTAATATTCCTTTGAGAGATTCATCTTTCATGTGATTTAAAATCCCCTAAATGAATATTGTTGGCTGTAAAGGAGCTAAATCGCTAAAATTTGGGACCTACAAATTGACACAAACTGGTCGCAACTTATATAATATTGTAATATGAATGTTTATAAACTAATTTACATTCAATCCTATCCGTTTTTACTCTGATGTCAAAGCAGTTATGTTTGGCAAAATATGACAGATATATCTCCATCGAATAGCAATCATAGCGTCTGGTTATTCCAGCCTACACCGATAGTATTGCACATGCTCTCCCGATAAGAATATGAAGTCACCGTTTGACATTACTTGTGGAATATGTCTAACCTCGTTCTTCGAGTTGCTTGTAACAAATGGCACTGAAGCGCATTATGGTTCACAATTCGTGTACCAATCGTAAAATGCTTATTTTGTCTTAAATATTGTATATCAGAAGCCCATCTTTTAGTGGTAAGACTTAAACATCAATGTTGAATTAAAGTGACAAAAATATGTGTTTTCAATGTCAAAGGTTTTGGATAATATTGAGTTAGGGACTTAGCTACTTTAAGTTTATAATCAAATGGCAAATAATGATTTATTAAGTTAAATATAAAATGTCAAAAGTGAAAATGAAGTACAATAAATTTCTGTATATAAACCATGCAAACTAGCAAGCACAACACAAATCCAATACCAAAAGCTTACCAGAAAAGAAAAGTTGAGTTTTCAAGAATTGGAGGAACATCAAGATGTGAAGAGAAAAGGACAGAATATATAACAGAGAAATTAAATACACAAAGATTACAACATCAAAAACTAGGGCTCAATCTTTTGTATTTCAATTCGAATATCTTTATCATTTTCTACAATTAATGAAAATCCAAATTTTGTATTTCAATTCGAATATCTTTATCATTTTCTACAATTAATGAAAATCCAAATTTTCTTTTTTAATCCATAAAAAATCCAGCGCTCATTTAAAAAGGAAGTGGTCAGACAGAGGAATACCGGTAGTTAGATTTGAGAATTTAAAATTGTTTTTAATCAAAATTGTAGGTAATTTCTTTTTTAATATTTTTGGGTTTCTACTTACCTGGTGTGACAGAAGAATTTTGTATAACTAACGACTTATCAGCTAATGACGTAGTTCCATTACCTATACACAATTACAACACGCAATTAAACATCAAGTCTTGGTAATAATCAAAACTCACAAATTAAAAGGAGCTTGTCCTTCACAACTTTGGGGAATACAATATTTGATTTGCTAAAACAGTTACTAGAACATTAAAAGCCTATTTAATATACACCAGTTCCTAAAACATTGTCTCAACATTTTCCATTATACTTTTTATGAACAACAAAATATGGAATATGAGTATATGGCTTTTAAAAACCATGAACAAATTAATTCAATCTGAATTTACAGTAAAAATGTTGAGAACAGATGTTGTAGAAATTTCAAAAATATACATGTTACGATATTAATTGGCACAAAGTGGGAGATAACTCCAGTCCGGCACCACTATCAAAAACTAGTTTATCACATGGAAGTGCAACAATGGGTTAGCTTATAATGACTTCACATAAAGGTGTGATACCATGAATGTGATATCTCTCAGAGCAAGGATTTAATGGTGGTCAACCTCAGCACCCATAACCATATGATTGTGCCACTAGTTATTATACTATAATCACATCTGCTACTAAATTCTGTACCGAATCTCTTGGTGCTCCTGATGATACTGTTTTATACTCTCTAAGAAACAATTTCTTAAAGTCTGACTGTTATATAACTCTCTTTTATGGTAGCAAGAAAGATAACTGATTAACAAAGAATTTTATGACAGTTAGAGTGAAACTAATTATCAATTGTTCTGTTGCCAATAATTAGGAGCAGTAATGATTTCAGTATTAACTGATGGTGCTAGACTAAGACAGGGTGGTATAAAGCTATCATGCTATATTGATACAACAGTTATATGAATATTTACATAGTTACACCAAGATAATATTAGTATTATGTTAGTTACCTCCCTTACCGGTAACATTTCCATTCACTTCCTTCCCTTTAGACACAGTTCGACAAGCCCTTGGTCTCTGACCTGGAACTTTAACTGTTGTTCGTATTAATGGAATTTCTTTCCCATGAACATCTTCCATATAATCCTGAAAGTGTTAAAGTTGCAAATTATTTAAGCCAACCTTACCAAAAAATTATTTCTTAGAACTTGTAACTCCAATTCAAAGCTACATTGCCAAATTTTCACTATTAAATGTCTGACAAGTGTAGTAAAAACAAAACTGTAATATTGGACAATATCCATTTATCACTGTATTCTGCTGGTTGTGGTGGCTAGAAACCAGAATCTGTCCACTACCCACATTACCTGTACCGTATGCGATGTAACATACAGCTTCTACTCAGATCTGTTCTGATTTATGTGAACTAAATCCATCAGTGAGATTCTTCAAAAAACCTTACATGTAAACTAGGATGATATGTAATTCTTCCATCAGTTTCTAACGTAACATATTTTTTCTTCCATTCTTTGTTTAAACCATGACTTTTCTTATATAAATAACCCTGAAATATTGAATCCATATTTTATATAAAATGAAAAATGTTAGTATTTGTTTTAAAAATATCAAAAGGGCATTGACAAATTTGGTGACTTTTGAGATATTTTACTTTTGATTTAAGTTTTAATTTACCCTGTAATGTTAGTTTCACGTAAAAAATTAAGGATATTTTGACAATTACAAAATGATATACAGTATCTGCAGAATAATCAAAATTGTCATCCATTTTGACATCAACTTTCAGAAAAAGCATCCCAATGAAATGTTTAGGCAAACTTTATCCCTATATATTGCTACAACAGAATAAGGAGAGATTATATAAATGTAAGTATATTGTTCAATCAATGGTGTCCATCATTTAATATCCCAGTAAATTATTTACCTGTTTTAAAGGAATACATCGTCCACTTCCAAATTTTTCACCTTCGCCAGTTTTGTCTTTCTCATCATCTTTTTTAGGCTGTTAATAAAAGAAATAATTCAAATATAATTTAATATTTTGCTACAGAATAACAGATTTACACATAGTTCATCTTTTGACAAACAAATCATTGGACATAATGTTTGCTGCATTAGGACGGTGGCAATACACTGACAAAGGAAATGAAATGGGTTTAACGTCCTAGTGTTCTGTACCGACTTGGCTAATAAGCCATAGGAACTATTTGCCTGGCCAGCGACACTACGGCTGCCTATCATATCAAATTGCAACTATCAAGGGTTCTTTTACGTGCAGTCCCATGTGTACACAGGACCTCGGTTTTTCATCCGATAAGAATCGACTATGCACTGTCCCTTGCCATGCCCTCCGTCCTTTACCACTGACAATACTAACAAAGACATTCAAGTTATTATAGACCATGACCCTGGATCTAATCGTGCTTTTCTTTAACTTCCACAAAATACATTTCCATCAGGTTTGGTTCAGTTACTGTTTGTTGTATAGGAGATAATGATGTTCTCAACAAAAGTTTAAAGCTAGTAACAATTGCTGCTCAATTTTGTTTTTATAATATCCCGATAAATTTGGCAGTGTGCAACAATGTGTACTGATATTTTTTCCCAAAACTATGGAATATGCAATATCATTTTGGCATATGTATGTGACAAACAAAAAGTATTTAAAAATCATAAACCAAAATTTTCATGCACAAAAACTTGAAAAATACAACCCCTCTAACTAAAACCAAACTAAATTTCTGAAAAACATTCTGAAACTTTCGATCATGCTTAAAAATAGAGACTAACAGAATGTTTGGTTTATTCAACCATCCAAAATAGTACATAATTAACAAATAATGAAAGATTGATTATGTCAACTAAATTTTAAAGAGAGAATCATTGCGGTGGTGGTAGTGGTATGAGCTATTCTTGTAACAATTTTGATGTTTCAAACTACCACATTATCTATCCAAGTTTCCATGTATCATACTGTCATATATAGCCCCTATTACTTGCTCACTATTGTACTTTAACAAAGTAGATTCATACTAATTAGTTAAATGTGGTCTGAAGCCTTCTTAAACCCATTATGGTATATAGAGTTGTTTCCCTTGTTAATAAAAGGCCTTAGCCCTTGAGTATTCTGGGATTGGGTGAACTTCAAGATGGATGTTTGTTTTGATGGACTCTTAATAAATGAAACAAATCCAGGACAATCCTAGAATAAACACCCCAACACAACAATACAGTACATAAGAATATTGTGACATACATTTAATCTTTTATTCTTAAATTTGAGCTAAACACCAATTTTTTAAAAAAATTTTATTGTGAGCTTATTGATACTGCTTTATACTGCATGTGTATCCCTTTTAATAAAGATGATGTAGAAGTATAACTCCTTAATGAAGAATAATTACCGGTGTGTTTTAGACAAGTGCTGGTTTCTGTGTAGATTTTGAAAATTTGTATTAAGTTTAATTAATGTGGCCATCTGTTATTACTCAACTAATTTCATATCAACTCAGGAATTGAGTAAGGGAGTATATATAGTTTAATTTGATAAATTAATAAGATATAAAAAGATACAGCAATTTCCAAAGTTTTATTCAACACCGGAAGATTCAGTGAAATATATATTTTTAAATTAGAAATTCTTTATTTATATTATCATGTATATATTTTTTCAAAATTTACACTAATCCCACTTTTATGAAAGTGTGTTCAATTAAACAGATGGCTGAGTAGTCTGTATCATCCAAAAAAAATATCCTACGAATATTACCATTGTCATATAGTCCCTATTATTTGCTCACTATTCTACTTTAACAAGGTATATTATTTAATGTGGTCTGAAGCCTTCTTAAAACCATTATGGTATATATATATAGTTGTTTCCCTTGTTAATAAAAGGCCTTAGCCCAAGAGCATTCTGGGATTAGGGTGAACTTCAAGATGGTTGTTTTGATGGACTCTTAATAAATAAAACCAATCCAAGACAATCCCAGAATAAACACCCCAACACAACACTATATCAGTCAATTTGAGAATAATAAGTCATTAGCTACTTTATCTGGTCTTTTACAACATTGTCATAGACCAAGTGTAAGGTATGTGTCCTAAATAAAAAAAGATGTTGACGCCTATGAAATTATGCCATTTCAAAACATCCATTTGATTGCATTGCCAGTTCAATATCCAACACTCTTAATTTTTCTTAATGTATGTAATTTTTTTTTTCTTTTCATGGGTCATATTATGTTTCTTAAAATTAATCTAATTCATTGTCACAATTTATAATTGTTTATATTAATAAATCTAATTCGTTGTCACAATTTATAATTGTTTATATTAATAATGAGCCAAAAATGTGGGATTTATTGCAGGAAGTGGAGCAACTTGGCCAAAGTCGCTACAATTAGCCTTTAAAGAGAACAGAGAATTGGTAAAGAAATATTATATCTTCATTTTCTGTGAGAGGGAGAGAGAGAGAGTTAGAGAAATGTGGTTTTATCTCTACTCATTTCCAGACTAACATATGGTTTAATTTTTTTCAATAATTTGTTTGTGTGTCCAGTCTTAAGCTATGGGAGGAAACTGGAAGACCCAGAGAAAAGCAACGAGGTTGGACACTTAAACCCACTCCTTATCCACGCCACTTGACTCAATGAGTCAATGACAGACGTTTTGATCCAGCGCCCACAAGACAACCATTCAGTCACCCAACCAGGGAAACTTTCTGGGAATTTTCAGTGTTGGGAATATTTGGGAATTTTCAAATATATTTTTAGAACTGAAAAATACTAAAAGTACAATTATTTACTGGAATTTTCTTATTCTCTTTTACTTTCATCTATATAAACAATCAAAACTTATTTTAACCATGTTAGTTGTGTTCCAAATGGTAAAACTAAAGAGATAAATTTATGTAAATTCTGCTCTCAAAGGTATACAAAAAAATATAAGATCTAATTTGAAACTCTTGGAAGCTGATAATCCTTTCAGCACAGAAATTTCAGATATTCATGAGGATTCATTTGAACCTGAAATCTCCCTTTTATCCACCGATGATGTAGATAATGATTTTGAAGATGATGAAATGGCTGAGTTACCTAACTTTGAGCATTAATTATAGAGTGTGTAACCTGTGTATGAACAACTTAACAGAACTCATTATTAGATTTTAGTAAATAAGACTTATCAAATAATATGTTTTGTATCTTTTAGTTATTGAAATATTACTGTCACTTGCAACTCATTAATAGTGACACTGGTTTCAATTTATGACACCAAATTGAAAATTCCCCATATTCCCAGGAAATTTACCCTGTTTAAAAATTCCCTGGAATTTTACAACCCTACACCCAACCCCCCTTTTGTCATTTTGTGTATGTCAAACAAATTAAAACCGGAAGGAAATAATATCAACTGTTGATCATTACACTGTTTTACATAATTTGGGACAAAATGTGATCTAAAAATCACTTTGTAGTACACCATAAATGGAATAATGAGTGCATGGCCTGTATTTCAACACTTCTAGACTGAAAGTATGTTTCAACTTACCTCAGTTATAATTATATTAATTATTATAAGTTATTCAATTAAAATTACTCATTCCAAATAAAACGATACATGCAAAACAAACATGATGCACACATGCATTATCTAACCCAATATCATGCCACAAACTCAAGATAAAAATAAGAAAACACACTGAATAACCTGAGAACGCAACAAACAATAGCTTCAATACAGTTTAACACAATTTAACAAGATTTTCAAGAAAAATATTTTTAAGCAACCTGGAAATAATAGTTCTAACAGCGATTTCCAATAAAAAACCTAAAAAGTCCATCAGTCGAAGGCCTATCAGCAGATTCGTTACTGTGATTAATTTTGTGGATATGCAGATGAGATATTATTGAGACTAATTAAGATTAGACCATACTTTTTTATCTTGTTTATATTTTACACAACAGTTAGATCTAACATCATCTTTTTAAAGAGAAATGAATATCGGTAAAGAAACAGACTTTAATTACTAAATACAACAATATAATAATGTAATTCCCGGTACTGTTAGACCAGATATTATTTCCAGTGTTGCTTCCATGTATTTTAAATATTTCTGAAGACTTAGGAATAAATTATTGGTATATAATAATACCAATAATCTGAAACTTGACTTCTATATTATTAATGTTTAAGAAAGATCGAGTAAGTAGAATATGGTTTCTAACAGAAGGACACGTTAGAGTAGAGGAGTACAATCAAATTTCTTACTATGAGAGTACCTCATAGCTCAAAGATAAAAATGTATTAGCGATTTAGAATCTTTAACCTAACAACTATTTTAGAAATGATTGTGATAACAAGTTGTAGACCAAGCTGGATGATAAATATTAAGTACAAAGAAGTTTTGTTCTGGTTTTCAGCTCAATGGAAAATTTACTGAATATATGCATTAAATTATTTATTATATTTGAGTGTATTTGATTTGGCTTTCTAACACTCAGTATTGAAGAGTGAGGTTAAGGTATATGACTCACAAGGATATATATATACATTACTTGAATCTTTATATTCTAACAAAATAAAACCTTTTATTCACACAAGTCTTCAGAATCTAAAGAAAAAAGGGGAAGGAACAAAATGTCATGGCAAAGATGTTTTTAGTCAATCAACAATAACACTCTGTACACAACGATTTTAGAATATTGATAGCGCTTACATTAAAAAGATTAGAACGCCGCCTGTTTTTACGATTCTGAGTAGGGGTGCTGCTTGGTGTAGGCAAATCTTTTGAGTCTGGTTGATCCTGCAAACGTAGACGGGGTCAACAAATAAAAAGGTTAGTCCGCAACACAAATCAGGAATAAGCTGAAACAAATCTTACTGAACGGAGATGTAAACTTGCAACTACTGGTTAATATTTCTACCAAAACACTTTAGTACTTTTTAAAAGGTTTGAATTCCCAAGAAGGACTGGATGTTCCAAGTATTGGGATTCAGTTGTTACAAGTTCAATTCTCCACTCTTTAGCATTAACAGCAAGGAATGACTACAATTAATTATCCGCAAGTTATTTTGAATTTCAGTAATATTCTTCATAAGTAATTTTGAATCTGAATATCATAGGTATACTGAGACGCAATGAAAATACACCATTAGATTTAACCAGTAGCGATTGTGAGGCATAATTTAGCTGAAAGGTGATTATTAGATATTTGAAGATACAAAAACTTAACAACCCACAGAGGCCAGAACAACTTTATAGGTAAATGCAGACGCAAGGGGTAATAATTGAAATTCATTAACGTGTGACTGTAAACTGTGAACACATGAAAGCGATAAACCACTTAACGGCTGCTGATGAGATCGTTTTTTAGTCCACTTTCATTGCAATGGCCAATTCTACTTTCAGTGGCTCTGGTACTCATGCACTTTTAAATTAACGCAATGTTCTGATGTCAACCTTGTTATATCATTCCCTTATCTACAGAAATGTACTGACCCTAACTTATTCATAGCCACATTTTATACCTCATATACCGTGAAGTGGTAAATTTTCATTGATTCTCAGTAAACAATTCATCTAAAAATTTTAACAGTAATTCAGTATCCATCTCAATCTATAATTATTCTGTTTATTTACTTAAGTTAATAATACATTTGAATAATTCCTTGCTTTTAATTAAACTGATAATATACGGATATTCATCATGCTGTTATCCTTAACCAATGGTCTGTATAAACAGATAAGCATTAATAAGCTTCAAAGCTGTAAGCTTTCAACAATTGACTGCAAATAAAATAAACTGTTGTTAAGTTTAATAAAACTATCAATTGGCAAGATGCTTGTCGACATTTCTACTGATTCAAAATAATTTTATCAGTAAACCTCTGGGTGTGTTTACACATAAACATTTTTTGCCCCTCGTTTTCTTTTTATAATTAAATAAAACCACAATTTTATTTGCAGCCTTAGAATAGATCTATAAATTTTACGCTCATTATTCACAAAATAAAGCTTGAATTTTAAACTGCATTAAATACATTTAACATGCAAACATAAAACTGTATTACAAAAAATCTAACACACGTTGAAATAAATTTGATAATGATATGATTAATGAAAGTCTTATTTGCTTACTTTCAACAATGTGTTATTTGGTGTTAGTAAGGGATTTCAAATTCTGTGCATCCAAATCAAAATAACTCATTTCAACCATGTGATCAAATATGCAAATATGAAATTTACGGAATAAACCACATGATTAAAAGCTAGCATTTTGATTGGCTGTTAGTAATTGGTTGTAAGTAATTGTATGTTAATGTGCAGATCCAACCAATCAATATTTTCATCAAATCACATAACTTTATTGTTTTAAGTAGTTACTTTAATAACTTATTGAATATAATATAATGTTCATGCTGTGCTATTGGAAGTTAGTTGCTATGACTACCGAGCTTATATAAGGGAGACAACTTTTTCATCCGTACAAAGTTAACTTACAAGAACGAGACTGGAACGAACTCGCGTCATACGAGTGAGAAGAGGTGTAAAGGGACTAGTATCATGAATTTGTAATTCCATCATGTATCTATCCACCTTTTCCTAAAAACCAAACGGAACAAAAATAACATAATAAAAATAACGAAAGAACAAAATATAATTTCAGCAAAATGAAAACAAGAACAGAAGACACATCAACCTGGGCATGCAAAACAGGACAAAGAAATCAGTGAATATGGTAGGAATCATGCAAAATAATAAAACTTGAATCAGAGAGATATATAAATGACAAGAAATAAAAGATTTCAGAAGAAAGACTTAAGAATTGATTCAGAAGACCAAACTAAAGCAAGTGTATTAACATGCCTAGTTCCAATGCCTCTTTGATTTTGTATTTTAAGATTGAATGTAATATTTTGTGACCCAAATTTCTAATGGTAACATCTTATTGGTAATAATTTGATTTTCATGTTCTCTATTACTACAGTAAGTGTTCCTCCCAAGGTACTTTCCAATGACATTAAAGAAGTCCTGTTTTTTATATTAAATAATTCTACGGTATAATGATTCTGGTAACAATTATTCAATCTGGTAATTTGAATGCATTATTCAATCAATGGTTATCTTTTTTGCGATCTGGACTGTCAAATATATATTTTAATTTCGGTAAATTAGCTTGAGATGATACATGTTTATATAACAAGTTTTAATTTCGTCAGTTTCATTGTTTATTTCAATAAATTTGGGTTAGACAAAAGTTCTTATGAAGGTCAAAATGTAAATGTAGTAAATAAGGGTATCTGTAACTGACAGCGTGTCTATTTGTTTTTGCTTGCCTGATGATGATCTGTCACTCTTTTATCACGATTTAATAAAATATCTGTTTTAGAAGAAACACGTCAAACCATGATGGTTTAGGTGTAGAATTTTAACTTTAATTGGTGATGTAGTGAAATTTGTTCCAACTCTGTGACTAATTATCTGTGCAAGTTTAAAGATGGGATTCATTTTCTGAAAGTGTGGGGACAGAATCCTAACATAGCAAAGCATTAACAGCACCCTGTCACAGCTGATGTGATGATTCTTGCACCACAGTGTTATATATTTTGTGGCGATGCAACAAGAATGATCCTACAGAATACAGATACAAGTACAGTGTATGATAGACAAAGGTCATACTTTCATTTTACAGATACAGAAAAACATGAAACAGGAAGAAAACACTTTGGTTTACTTAAAAAAGAAACATGATACAAAACAATAGGTACAGAATAAAGCAATACAACACATTCAAATGTTTCTGTCCATTTTAAAAGACAATAACATGGTATATAGTTCTGCACACCTGCATAATACTGGTTTATGTTGTTATGATAATTTTCAATATCACCCGATATCATATCCATGCTAAAATCATCATTTAGTACCAATGTAAAAATAGACAACATTTTCATAAAAGTAATGTTTACAATTTTAAACTAAAATAGTTCAAACAGGCTGGAACATCTTGCCAATAACAAAACTTTATTTTCAATACATAAGAGAGTATTCTTCTTTAAATTCCAAATGGCTAGTGATTTTTCAACAGTTGTACTGATTTGTTTTACCCACAAACAATAAAAACTGTGTACGAAAGTGTTGTACGTTTGCTTTTTATAAAATATGTGCCTCTATTTTTCGTTTCTTTTTTTAAGGGGAATGTACACAAGATGATTTTAACAATGATAGTCTAGTACGATATTCAAAATTAAATGAAAAACTAATAAAATGCCCAGGTCACCAACATGGTTACTAAAATAAGCAAAATTTCTAAAATTAAAATATGACTTGAGTAAGCAAAACTGAAAAAAAAAATCTGATCAGATTTCAATGAACACCTATATTTTTGAACATGTCCACATCTCAATAGGTGTTGAAATTTTTACTTAAACTTGGACTAGCCGATCAATCTTAGAAAATACTTATATTTCTCTATATCACAGGTAAATTACAGTGTCAATTCAATAAACTTTTTTATCAAGTATTACAATTTTTGTAATCATTTCTTTTTTATTATGTTTAAAATTATCTTCAACTTTATTATTAATTAATAGAACTTCATGCTTTTACTATTACACAATAAATTGGGTTAGTTAATAAATTAAATATTTAATTATTTCAAGCAGTTACTAATAATACTAATTAATGGTAATTGATAATGTTGAAATATATAGGTAGGAACACATATATTTGTCCCTAAATAGTTTGGTTTGGCTTTATTAAATATAAATCATTATTTCCATTATGCAATTTATTTTATTAATATAGTATATTCATGTTAATTCATGGATATTTTTTTATAATTTATATTCATTATCAATGTTAGTTTAATTGAGTTATATATTATTAAATAAATTAGTAATTTGACAATTAAGCTTTAGTAATAAAGTTTTTTAATTTATATACATATTCTTATACTGAGTAATATGTATTAGGTTAGATAAACTTTACATATATATAATAGGTAATATGACATTAACAGTAAACATATTCAAGCTTATAAATAATATACAGTGTATTTTGTATTTATTATATTGTTATAGAAGGTTATTTTGTTTGTCATGTTTATAAACCTATATCAAAGTATACCATATGTGTATATATTAGTACATAATTTCCTTTCTTTTATGTATTATATGTGTTTATAAAAAGTTTGTATATATAAGGCTTTTTGTCATAACATTGCATGCATATATGCTTGAGAAAAGAATAGTATAATTTCATATTACAGAAAAAAACATTCAATCTGTTTACTGATTTATTAGTTTATGGTAACAGTTATGATCTGTCAACATTAACTATCTATATCATTAATATGGTATCTATGTAGAACAAATGACTTACAAATACTACATATTAAACCACCTATGCTTAATCTAAAATTGAGTCGAGTGTAAATTACTGCATGAAGCACAATGTGACTGCATGTACCTCAAGTACCATGGAAACTTAAGATATTATGTTTGATTTTGTAAAATAATATATTCCAGTATTAACAATACCATATTGAATATACTTTGTTAAGAATAGTGAGCCAAACAATTCAATAAATTATTATTGGAGGTATAAAATTCATCTTGAACGGATTTATAATCATATAACCACAAGAATTCATCTGCACATTTGTGTACAAAATTATTGACACAATAAAATCAAACAGTTACATGTATTGACAGATCATGCTGTTATCAAATATATTGATATATATTATAGTTTTTAATTAAATTGTTATATATGTTTCTGAGACTTACACTTAAGTTAAAAGGTTTGAATAGTTGTTTATTTTTCCAGTTTTGTAAATGAGCTGTTGGGTGGTTGTATCTAAGGTCACTACTGGGGCCCTGCCAGGGTAAAACAACAAAAATACATGCTGAAACTCAATATAATAAGCATGGACTAGGGTGAATCTATTGCTGGAAATCTCCCGATATATTACCCTCGAAATTACATCACCAGCCTTATTTCAAATACAATTACATTATGAAAGAAAAGTGAAACATTTTTTCTAAAATAGCAAATATAGAAAAGTAATTTTTATCAATTTTGACAGAAGTTGTAATCAAAGTCTTTGAACAAAAGTTACTTTATTTTTATTTAAAAAAAAAAATAATAATATTCCACTGAAGATTTCCAGTAAATTCTAATCTGGGCAACCAAAAAATAAATAAAATCAAGCAAACAAAATATAAAATTACAAAAATTAAAACTAAACAAAATCAAGTTATTATTATAAGAAATTACAAAATGTTACTTTGTAAAGTATGTATTATGACAATATTAGCAATGATATATGGGGAATGGTTTAAATACATCTGATTAGTAACAAGATGCTTGATAAGTAGATTCACATGGTGAAATTTTTAAGAATATCATACACAATTCAAGCACTCTTTTACTCTTTATATTAATCACAACTGACTTTTGAGGAATTCATAATATTCAAAAATGCCATTCAAAGAATAAATTCATATAATATATGTGCCTTCTTGATATTTTCTTTGTCTGATCTTAAGGTAAGTTTTGTAACAAGATATTCATTCCGAATAAAATTAATTCTTTTTGACATTTCAATTCTGAGCCAAAATATGACAGTTGTGATATATTACAATTTCACCATGCCACCTTTTAATGTAAGAAATTATTTAATGTGTATTAGTAAAACTCTAGAATTAAGCTTGACTACTACAATACAATAATTAAGTAACAAGTCTGACAAAATTGCCGGACAGTCTGAACAGAATTCAATACAGAAGAAGAATCCAAGAAAGAGTATAGATATTGATGTACAGGTATAAGTTGAACTGAAAACTAAGGATGTACAGATTGTCCAGGTGTTTAAATGTGGTCAGCTCAATACAGTAAGCCCTTGACATTCACAGAGGATGATCATGTAAAGATTATTTAATCATTAACAGACTTGTAAAAAAATATATGACAATTTAAAACTTGAAATTTTCATGACATGGAAATTGAGGTGAATAATGTGATAAGACATTAAAAATTGTAAGATAAACTAATTCCTATTTGTTCAAAATATTCAAAACTATTCTTTCAGTCCCTCCAAGGTTGTGAAAAATCATATCATTTCCTCATTAGAAATAAAGTATTAATGTGACAGAGGGTTCTTGGTGGCCAGAAAAGTTGGAATTGGATGTCATTCTTCTATATTTTATTCCATATATATATATATAAAGGGAAAATTCTGTATTTGGGTGAATTTATTGACAGAAACTGGTTTTATATTTAAATGTAGAGATAGAAACAGACTCTTTAAACAGATTTTGCCCATGATAAATACACAACTAATGTTCATGTAAGCCCATAACTCCCATGGTTTTATAAACCAGTTGAACCTTTTTTCAAAATACTAGATCACTTTCATTCTCAATAAATTGTCCAATATGTTTAAGAACACAAACCAGCTTCCTTCGATAAATTTGCCCATAAATTGTTAGTGCTAGCAAATCTAAAAGACAAAATATGCTTTAGAAAACTATCAATTTTCATAATCATCTGGGAAAATCACATCAATTTTGTATTAATTATAAGACAAAATTCTCAGACTACTACTGCTGATAGCCAGCAGAATTTTACATATCGATACATCAGCAATAACAAATACTGACTATAACTGCTTAGAGTCACAGACAATTGATCATTTTTTAAAGATAATTCTGTCTCAAATGAAAATGATGTTGTTAGTAAAAAGTTGAAGATGATAAAATTATTACTGGTATTCCATAAATTGCTTAGTTTTCATTCCATGATTTGTTTTATAAAACTCTTCATCAAATAGATGAATAATAGCACATGAATAAATGTATTGTAAACATATAGAAAATCCAACCAAACATTGAAAAAAAAAACAATTCAATCTTGAACTGAACCATGAACATATCTAAAGAACTAATTACAACTTCTGAAGTCAAGTAAACTATCTTGTAGCCAAAGACCATTTCATAAAAATACCCCATTAAACTTAAAATAACAGATTTTCCTCATAAACCTATCTTTGTAATAATCATTTGCATATTAAAGAAATAAACCAATAATTATGAACCAAACACTTATAACTATAATCAAGAACTATCCTTAGTCCATACAAATTTCATGATTAATATTTTCACAAAGCAGAGCATCAATTTAATAATCAAAAGCACAGTTTTCATCAGTGTAAACATAAACAACTTATCAATCAGGTGATACTTTAAGCTACGTAGTCCACAATACTTTAAAAAGTGATCGAGGGTAACAATTCAGGAAGAGATTATTGGCCTCATGAATGTAAATAATAAAAATAAATTTAATGTCAACTGTGTCATAACTATAGCCTTTAGAATATCCACACTATTTTCCAACGTGTTCAATCAAGGACCAAATAAACTGCAATATATATGATTACATTTCAACTGACTCATTCCTATCTTAACTTCATAAAAAATATTAAACTACTAATTTAGAGTCAAGTTTATATTTGTTAAATGTGTTTTACTAATTTCGGATTAGAATATGAAAATAATTAAAGGCATTTTTATGCAAATAATATTTGATAGTTTTGTTTGAAAAATGATAATACACCGCAACCAGAAAGCTGAATATTCATCAAACATAAAGTATATTATAGACATCAACGGAATATGTTTATCATTGCCCGAACAAAAACAGATTTAACAGAATAAATTTTATACATAGATGTAGATCTAAATTTCCCCTCTCCCACCAAACCCCCTCTTAGCTATTTTGTAGTTATGAAACAATGTCTATAATATACAATCAAGTTTAATTTGCTAAAACCAGAAGAATAATCTGAAATTGGTTGTTATTTCACAATACATTTACTAAGCCTGTAAATAAGTGTTGGAAACCATTTGCCAAAATCAAATTTAAGTTATGGCCATGATTCCAATAAACATTTTCTCATACCAATCTAAAATCATTTCAATGAATTAAAACAAATTTAAATATTCTTTCCATATTTTATAATTTTAGACATCCTTTTACTTTCACCATGTTTTTACACATAGTTACAAGCTTCAGTAATTATCTAACCGTTCTAGCTTGAGCAATCAGACTAGAGTTATCTTTCCTTATTGACAAAGTCATATAAAAAAAAAATATTGTTGTTAGTTATAAAAATAGTGATAGGTAAAAGAACTAAGAAAGAGGTGGATTTAAAAGTTGTGATTCTCAAACTAGAACTGTTAAACAGGAAGTGATGGCCTTTAAACTTACGCTGAAAGAATTAGATTTCTGGATAACAGAAGTTTTTTTATTTTTTCGAGGAGTAACAGGTGTCGTGACTGCAGGATCCCTAAAATTTACTCTATCGTCCTAGAATAAAACAGATTCCATGCACAAATTATCTCCCTTATTTACATATGCAGGATTACCTCCCTTTGTTTAAGGTAACACACTACTTCTGATTGACAAGATGCAAATCATCAATTTCCGAATGGTGTGTTAGTATATTCACAGTCCCAAAATCTCACTTCATAGTGCCTTTTCATTCACTGATCCTTCTCTTTAACTTTTGAGCTACTCTCATCTCATCCTGCCCCCCATAGTTAGATAACACATAAACATAACACATACATTACACATACATATATACAAAATAAAAATAATAAATATATCACAGACAGTGCAAATAAAAAGAAAACTAAATCAAATTTAAATAAAAATAATTAAAGAGGCTAATGAAGCAACATCAAGCCACTAAGTTTATTTTTAAAAATAAAATTTAGAAATTAAAAGTATTCTAAGACAGAAAATCCAAAACGTTTTTATTTAGATCCAACGTTGTTTTCTAGGTAAAATTTTGTCTTTGGGGATTATCAAATTTAATGACCTACCTGTGGTTCTGGGGGCTCTGGTTGCTGGGGTGGGGGAAATGATGGCGGGGAAGGGGGCTGTTCTTTTTTCTTCCTTTCAGATTTTTCAGTTTTCGATTCTCGTGATTCTTTCTCCCTTGATATTCTTGGCTGTTCCTGCTGGAATAATTTACAGATATTGAAGGTATAGAATCATAATAAAACTTACAAATTATTTTCATGGTTTTATCAAATAATAATCTATTTTCAGTGATCATTATAAAACTACTTTTTTGGATTGAAATATTTGTTTCTTTTTCTGGAAAAAATGTTGACTTGCCTTAATCATTACTAACACAATAGCTTCAAGAGTGTCTTACTGTATTTATGTAAATTACACAATTTAATGCCACATACAATTTGTGGGTCAATTTATTTGGAAGGCATGCATGACTATAGTGCCATCTAAAGCTCTCACAGTATACCGCTCGACCACCCAACACTAATTATTTTTTCTATCGGGACAATCAGAATAATAGGTAAACAAGGTAAAATTTAAAAATAATATAAATTTTTCAAAATCTGTGTGGCTAAAGAATCCAACAAAAGCTTACCTGTTGTTGATCACGTAGTGCTGGATTATTGGTTGTCAAGGTACCAGAACTAGAGGTTGATTGGCTGCTGGTACTGTGACTATCATACGGTTTATTGGTACCAAACCTCTGTGAGTGATTTGGTGTGCTTGGAACAACAGTACTGAGCATTGGGGGAATGTGAGGGAATTTCGTTTGAACTATCCTTTGGCACGCTACAATAAAAATAATTTATTCTTTTTCAATGTCAACTGCTTTCTGTTCATCTCAGAAGGAATAGGCTTTATATTATCATGTTTAAACAAAGATACAGTAATGGTCATCTCTATGGTAAAGTGTGCAAAGTGAGATAAGAGAATTTTGCCAAAACAGTGGCATTTCCGATGCTGTTCTTCAGTAACATGCACACCAATGCGTCTTAATCTAAATGACGTAACAACAGAGAGTGGGAAAAACCATGGAAGTGCTTTTCAGTCCACTCCAGGATTTGCATCCAAAACATATCATTTCTTGCCAAGAATCCAATGTCCTAACCGCTCAACACCAACAGACCCCTGTCAACACTATCATTTTTTTTAAATTATTCATGACCATAAAATCAAGAAATAGGCAATGAGCATGGTAAATCTTAATGTGGTATCTTCTGTGTTGGAATTATCGGTTACTTACCATCTTGAAAGACCCTCTCCACATTTAAACCATAAGTAGCACATGTTTCATAATATGAACATCGTTTTAAATCATTGGCTAGTTTTCGTGCTCTTGTATCATCAATAACCCTAGGATTACTCTCACTTATAGCATCTGAAACATACATTGTATATAGAATATATATATAATATATATCTTCAATTTGTACAGTATTTTACTAAGTGAACTAAGTCATCCAAATTTCATGACACAGTGAGCTTTCACTGGGTAGGTAATTTAAAAGCTACTGGGTTTTCGGTCCCCTTTATTCTTCTAACAATACAATATTGGTCCATTACAACATAAAATAAGCCAAGTAATTAGAATGATTTTGAGTTTTTCATGCATGACTGGATCATTTTCCTACACAAAGATTTGACATAACTTGTATTTAAAATACAATTTATTGTTACTTCCTTCAGAAACATATCTTTTAAAACCATGAATATAAACTAACACCAAAATAACATCTTTTTTTCTTATCTCTTGAAAGAAAAAAATAATTTTTTTTTTGTTGTTGTTGTTAAAGAGTTTGTTAAAAGTTATTAAAAACAGCTCCGATTTGTCATGATTTTTTATGAACATGAATGTTTTTAGCAGACATGATGTGTATTTTATGATAATTTATGTTGTATTTTATCAAATGGTGTGACATGACATTATGTTAACATGTCTAAACAGATAAATGTCAGGAAGTTTGGGGTGTGCTGTTCAACTTATTACTTTTAACAGTTAAAATAAAAACAGTTTAAAACAGAGATTTACAACACATCCATTATTATTATTAACCATGGTTGCCATAAAACAGGTTTTATTACAATATATTGAATAAAATAATTTTGTTTTCAATAATTTTGTGATGTGATTAAACACACATTATGCAAGAGCTAATTCTGCCTATTGCAGGTCTTTCATTAGGCCGAAAAAGAACAGTAGGATGTTAAACCCCATTTCATTTCATTTAGGCCGGAAAAGTTTTCTAAATTATTAATTATACATTAATTAACTTATCCAGACCATAACCAACTCTCAATGGCATCAGATTTCGCCGATATTAAATAGATTAGAACAGTTTAGCCATATTTTGATTTAAGCTAAAAATGGATGAACGAGACTTAGCTTTGAACAACCAGTACAGTAGTTGCAATTATCACACACATCTTCTCAAACCTTCAAAGGCTAATATCTTCGCTTGCAATAGAGTAATTTGAATGAAATTTTCAAATTATTAATTTTACATTATCTATTTTCGAACTATTATAGCAAAAATGGCTATCTTTTTATCTAAATCTTACATAATGTATCTTTAAGGATTAAGCACCAGCATATTTCACTGAACACTATTTAGAATCAATGAGAAAAGGCATTTTACCTTTTTCTCACATTATGTAAGAATAAAATAAAAGGAAATATTAATTTAGAGATACATGTACCAAACAAAGACAGGTTTTTCTACTCAAAAACAAATTGCAATTTGATGAAGGCAGTGGACGTGTTACACCTATTGATATTTTGATCTTGGCACAAAATGTGTAAACAATAAAATTGAAAAAATAAACCATCGTATTATATTTACATCATAAGCAGATGTTATTTATAGAATTTAGCTTTAAGAAGTTTCAAGTTAAACATCTGTCTACAAACATAAACATCTATCAATATCCTGATGCACATGTAATGCACATGCATTTTAATTTGTAAACGTCAACATGATAAACATCAGTTAATAAGATATTACAATATTTTGTTGTTGATATTTAGTATTATGTAATATTTAGATAAATCAAAAGCTGTATGTGCTTGCTATAATAGTCTATAAAGAGATAATGAAAATTAAATATATTGAAAATTTCAGTCAAATCTCTTCGTTCTGAATGTTTGAAGTTTTGATTGAATAGCATAAATAGATTTGAATGTCAAGTATCATGGTTATCATAATAAAGTTCTGATTTTCATTTAAATGCTTAAAGGAGATATACAGCAGACACTTGTCTAATCCACTCAATATCTCAGTCATCTGATGGTCTACAGAGTTGATTACAGGCTTGTCATGAATAAATGTATAAACAATAATTTACACAAATTTTGCAGACAGATCTGCAATAGTCATATAGTTCATTTAGCTCTTAAAATAACAAGTGAAATACCACTCAGCGCTTAAAAAAATTTTCTCCAAGGGATATTATCACAACTTAATAAAATAGAAAAATCTTGATTGTTTACTTTTAAATAAGGCACCTTTAACTAGTGTCATATGACATTAAAAGTCATATATTTTCACTTATTGTTACTAAACAACAAAGCTTCTTCTTTTATCAGATTTCAATCAGTTTTATTAGAAAACTGATTGCAGAACAACTCTATTTGAATATTCAAATGACTTGTCATATAATAATCTTCATCTGTATGAACACAGATTTCTAATTTGACCAAATTCGACATACCTTGAGTACCAACTAAAATAAGTGGAATTTCTGCAGCATTTCTATAATGAGCCATTTTAGCATAGTAACTATACACAGCTTGAAAACTCATTTCATTCTCCAGACTAAATACAAATACTACAGCATCTACCCAATGAACAAACTGGAATATAAATATTATTATAATAACTATAATTCTTTATTTATATAAATGTATAAGGACAGGAATATTCATTTATATAATTCCAATATAAACCATGGGTAGGTGGTTACTCATGGGTAGGTCACATAAATGACGACTGTGAAATACAATTTATGGGGATTAATGTCTTACTTTTCTGCACCGAGCAGGGTAATGAAGAGGACATGCACCTTGCAGCATCTAGGGTGCCATAGTCTACTCTTATATCGATTTCCAAGTGTTAGGATATCTTTATTATACTGCCAATGATACTATACATCATGGAACCTTGATTTTCGCTTCAACCGAATGACTCAAGGTATACTTTCTTGACAAGAACCTTCAGTTAGTATGTCGATCGCCATTTTTCTAGAAAACACAATTTATTTAGTGTTTTGTCTATCGTGTAAATTTGTAATTTTCCAGATGAACATCAAATGGATATATCGAACATCACACTGTACCATTAGTCTTTAGACCAAAAAAAAATACATACCTGCATTTCTGGTGACCCACCCTCATCTCTGATCAAGAGAAGGTAACTCCCACCATCGTACGTTACTTCCTTCTTGAATCTCCCTCCTAAGGAAAATAAAATTCATAATTTTAAATTCCAAACATCTAACTCTAAGGAGCCTTGATAAGACTCATTAAAGGATAAGACTGATGGTAAACACAGTGGTAGGACACTGTGTTCAATGGTTACTAAAACAGTTGTTTCAAACATTGTGTTATGACTATTCGAATGACAAATATTCCCCTGCTTTACTTCCCTTGAACTAAAGGGCTGGTCACACAGGCTTCCGCGAGTTGATCACGAGTGTATCGCGAGGAAGAACTGTCAAACGCGAAGTAAGCGCGGTCACAAGTGAATGACACGTGAATGAAACGTGGTGGACTCGCGAATAACAAGTGCGCACACGCGCGAAAAATTTTACACGCGCACGGAGTCCGATTTTATTTTTGAGCAGCACAAAAATTAGGCGCAACGGCCACCGCGTGTCGCACACGTGGTGTAAACGCTGTACAAACGCGGGCCAAACGCGATAACACGTGGTACACTCGCGGATCACAAGTGGACGACAAGTGGTCACTCGCGGGCAAACGCAAAATTTCTTCGTGTGACTGCGGCGGCTTTTATACACGCGGGCGGCAAGCGGAGCACAAGTGATCGGCACGTGATTCACACGCGGAGCACATGTGGAGCACAAGTGATACACACGCGCTGCGTGTGACCCCATTTTCTGACCACAAGCGCTCACACACGGAGGACTCGTGGTGGACACGCGATGCACACGCGCGCGTGTGGTCCACTTGTCATTCGCGTGTCCAGCATGTCTGAGACAAATTGGTTGATTTTCACCGCGTGTAGAAAAAATTTGCAAAATTTATAGCAAAATTACACGTGATCAACTCGCGGAAGCCTGTGTGACCGGCCCATTAGTAGCATCACAAATCCAACTATACATCTGGATTTGTAGTTTATATAAACTAATGACAGTGCTTAAAATTCTCTCATATTCAACATAGATTCTAATGTAACACCACCTACACACAGACTACAGGTTTATAACAGACATGAATGCTAAATCTCAACATTCTAATCTTCTTTACTTCAACAGAGTAGTCTATCTGGAATCAATACATTCATCAAAGTTACTGTTTTTTTTGTGTAGCACATCCATCCTTTTATAACCAATTTTAATCTCCAATTATTAACATTCAGTTATTAATCCAATAAATAATGGTTAATTTGAGATTAAAATATATCAATACCTTCTGGAGATTCTTCCTGCATGTACGATCCAGTTAAATAACGGTGGACTAACGCTGACTTTCCACTGTTTACACTTCCCAGTATACCCTATAATATAAAAGATTAATGTTGACTTCAAGTCTAGGTAGGTTTTCATCTAAGTTTGTAACAGACAAACAGCTAATACAAATAATAAACAATGTTCATGCTTTAATTTCCATCAGGTCATTTTGACTCATCAACATTATTATATAATTTTCACACTTTTCTATTGGAAGAAAAAACTACCTGTATAGCCAAACATTTTGACAAGTGTTCTTTGTTGTTTTCAAACTACATTAACTACATGTACATGTACACATGTACATGTACATGTACCTCTTGAAGTATAATCATAATGGTAGTCAGGAAATTTCTTGGCACTGATTGTACCAGTACTTACCAGTTTGATATCCGGTACAGATCGACTGATTGTCCATTCTTGACTGTTAACAAAGGAATCTAAAAAATACATAGAACATTTAAATAATTCAAACAACTATCTTTTATACAACAAAATAAATATAAGATCATAAATTAAGGCTTCTACACTGATACATGTATAATAAAGTGACCAATAAAGTTTGATTGTCTTTTTATCTATGTTAAAAGAGGCTTCAAGTATTTCAGAACATCATATACTTGTAGAAATAGCCTCCTTAACTTCTCTATCACAATATACACAGTACTCCATGATGTTTATTCCTACCTTTATTTCTAGAATGTACACTCACACAAGATGTAAAAATATCCAACATTATTTAGTTTTTAACTCGTTCTCAATTGACTTTTGTTGTCTTTTTTCTTATATACATTGCTCACATGTACAATGCACATATATATCCAATAGAACAGTCGCAAAACACTAATCAAGTCTGACAACTTATGACTATTTCTCTTACATGTAGTACCGAATATCAAAATTCAAAAACATCGATCATGTTTATGAAATAATCTAATAACATTTCATCAACACAAATAAATCCAAATAACACAAATGGATTTGATTATAAAAACTGTAAAACTACAAAGCAACATTAATTATTCCTTATATGTAACCCCATGAGTAAATTCTAATGTTTTTTTCGTTATTAAAATTGTGTGAAGCAGTTATTACAATAGTACTATTTTATCAACAGTCTAGTCACATGATTGATACAATGATTATTGTTATCGTACATTTGTAGATTAGATTTTATTTATGTATTAACCAATCGATAAAAAGATGCACATGAACTCACTGACTTGTACAGGATACATACATACGGTAAGTTTCTTATCTACACAACTAAATAATCTCCCTTTTCAACATAAAAAATCAAACCAAATGAAAACTGGACTCTAAGGACATATTTGTACAGTGCATTGTTTAATCACAGAGATATGAAACACAAATTATAATATTTATCCTTTTTACACAGGTTATTCTGAGATATTCTGGTCTTAATAGTTACACTGGCATCAAATGGGGCTTAACATCTTGTTGTTCAGTACCCACAGGACAGATTAAATACATCCCACGCACCTCACAGTACATACATTTGTCCCACAAGAAATTTAAAATCAAAAACACAAAATGTAAAACAACTAATAACACATAAAATCCACCTTCAGAAAAGATATAAAGATATTCATTTAACAGATTAACAAGGTAAGTTTTCCTGAAATATTACAGGAATCACAGATGAAGTCGTTTAAACACCAATACATTAGCAATCTCATCTGCTGTAACAGCATCTAAGACCGTCACACAAAAAGAATGCCATGTGGCAATATACAGTCATCCTATCACAGAATTCCCACAATTTCATAAATATCTGAATGAGTAATAATAACAATTCAGAAATCTCATGACTTCAGTTATAAGTTGTCCAGTTAGCAATATTTGATACGCAAGTGAGATTTGCGTCAATAAGTTAATGTCATCATAGAAATATTTGATCAATCGAAGAGCTGATGACATGTGACAAACAGCTGTTTTAAAACTGATCTATTATTATTGATTTAATAACACATACAACTACAAGTATAGAAAGGGAGTTACTGAGACTATGTATTTGAGCTGACAGCACGTTAACAATGGGTTGTATTTTCAAAGGATAAATCTTATATGATGCTTACTCTTCCTAGATGAGAACAGAACATAATAATGTGATTAAATATCTAATTTGTCATTAATAATAGGAAATCGATAACCCAGATCCGAATGGTCACCATTATACATTTACTCTACCAGCAACAATGTCATAAACACCACAAAGGCACAAAACAAAATTCAAAAAATTCATTTGTGAACTAAAGTCGAGAATACTTCATGGATCGCAATGGCAAAGTTACATACGTATGTGCAAAAGGGGAATTTACTCCACTAAATTTAGTATTAGTAATCAAAAATAGATGGAAATTTCTCAAATATCCAAATTAACAACTCCAATAAGTTTTTGGCCTGCAATAGTGTTCACACTGGCATTTTCAAGTTAAAATGTAACAGAACTATGTAGCACAAAATGAGCAGCAGAATCGAAAAATATCCAACAAGATCTCTGTCATGTTTTATTTTCACAAAAATTGTGAAGCGAAAATATAACTTGTGTTGTATGTCTTATCCGAAGGACTAATGATATGGTGTCTAAGGTAAAATGAATATATGTGCTACTATAATTGATTATGATAAATATGTTACATTGCTGGCATTCTTTCTGTATAGTAGAATACTGTATATAACCTATTTAATATTGATTTTATACAGGTTCTAACTGCCTCACATATTACACTTGTATATTCTGTATTGAGATGTTTAACAGCAGTTACTTAACATTTACACACCATTCCTGCTACAACACGACAAATATGTAATTACTTGGTGATGGGAGTTTCCGATAATCAATCAGGAAGTCCATGTTGATTTCTGGTTAGGCTTAGCCCCAAACCACTTCCGTCCATTCCATATACAATGTACATCTTCCCTATAGATTTTGGATTTTGGTTGTACATGTTCTACAGATATGATCAATATCGTGATTTGCTACACAGATCTATATATACACATAAAAAACCACTTCTAAAATATCATTATCTCTTCAAATTTATGTGTTTTTTATCTTCAGATATAAAAGATACACATGTACATGTAATGATCAACAAGACAACACATATACTTACCTAAACCAAGGTAAAATTTCATAATCATTTTCAAGCATCCAAATGCAACTTTCTTTGTGTAACATTACATCTCACATCCTTTCAACAATGAGAATGAGAATAAATTTCTTTGAAACTCAATGGTCCACCGGAGACACCAACAAATGTAAGGATTATCACACCTGCCTTTATGTAATGGCTTCAGGTGAATGAATGAACACCACTTTAAGATTCCACACAATGTATTATTACCTTTTTTGGAAATACTTATGTATTGGGTAAGGAACTAGGGAATTAAATATCTATAAGGAAATTAAATATCTATTCCATTCCAGATTTAGACTTGATATCGCCCGAAGCTATATAAAACTTGGAGGTTCTTTGTTAAAAAGTTTCTAACACCAGCCATTTACAAAAGAACTATATTACAGATAAAAATTAAAGACACACAAAAGCAATTAAAAAAATCTTAGCTTGTTTATGTCTTACTTAACCCAATACAGTTTCTATTTTTACAGTAAATTGAAAACGCTGCTGGATATTAAATCAAATTAACTGATTTTTTTGTATATTAAAACCAAGATATGAGTACATTCTGGTATTGATTATATTTCTAATGATTATTTTCAGTTCACCATACGTAAATCAAAGTACTTCCCCTCGTTCTTTCAAACATTTAGCTAATAGTACAATTCACGAAAACACATTGCACTATTCCACTGATCGATAACAACAAACGAACAATATTCCTTGGCAGACTTTAGTGCTTAACAACTCAAGGAGGTCAAAAGATATTTAAATTCAGGAAGCTGATATTTTAAATAGTTGCCGCTTGTAGTCAATCAATGAATCAATTCTACTCTCTGTTGATTTAAACCTAAAAACATCTGCCCTAGAGATATAAATAGAATCCGATCACTCAATCATTTTGTGTAATCATTCATACAAAAACCTTGCCAATAAAATATATTTCATGGTCCATTAGCCACATTCTTATTAATATTATAAATATAGATCTATGTCAGTACCGGTATGTGTATTCAAAAGTAATTGAAAATAAAGAGTTTTATGAAAGTTGGAAGTTAGGACCTAAAAATTGGATTTAATATGGGATTCAAAAAGTACATGTCTAGTAACATGTACATTGTATATTGACTTCTTATTCGTCTACATGATGTAGTTTAACTCCTGTACATTTGACTTGTGTTTAAGAAGGCGCTATGAGGTGTACTAGACATATTTGAATAAAACTAGTTAATTTGGGGTGAAAGACTCTTGCCACTCTTTTTCCTAATTCTGAACAAGTCTACAGTATTTGTAACCGATGTCAAGTACTTTTTTGAAGAAATATACAAACATGTAATTCAAATGTTAGTTGTTCCTCAGATTCCAGGCTGCGGAAACTTGCCAAAGTTATTATGGAATTGGTAAAATCAGTGTCGCGAATATCTAGTCGTTCGTCTTTTTTTTTTTAAGGAATTGAACTGAGCGATGTATGTAGCCCCAATAAACATGAGTGATCATTTACAAACAGCTCATTATTTTGATTTGAAATATATATACAAGAGATACATGGAGGCGATTTCATCTGAGTTTGGCATGTGATTTACATATTCATTACTTCATTACAGTGTCTTGTGCCATGTTTCCAATTCCAAACCTTTTGTTGCTTGCGAATACATGTAGTTGCAACCCCCATTACCAGAAACTAGAAACCACCATCTGATCGCAACCCCTCAAAGAACAAAGTCACCTTTTACCATAAAACATCACTATTTACATTTATTATTGTTTAACTTGTTTGACAAGTTATTGTTTACATTTTTAAACATTTATAAAGTTGGCAAGATTTGTACAGATGTAAGAGATTTATGCTCAAAAGTTTCACTGTAGTTGCCACGACCCAACACAAAGTGCTTGGCAATACCAGAGTCTCGTGGAATCTGAAAATGCCCCTTTAAAAATTTACTCAATGAGTCCTTAATAAATCACAATGATGGGAGTCTTATTGAAATGTTAAGAAAAGATACTCTGTACACTTTTTATATTAATATAATCTTAATCAAATATATATTGTAGTATTGTGAATTTTACCAATGGATTTACCACTGAATAGATTTCAAATCATCTTAATGACAATTAGTTATTTTTGAGAATATACAATGTATAATATACTACATGTACATGTATTACTGAAATAAACTATTATTATCATTATAATACATGTACTGACATTTCTTCTCTACCATTTTCTGACAAATCACATTAAAAATATCTTTTAACTTTAATTTAAAGAGCATTAATAACATGAAGCTTAATCATCACAAAAAGTAGCTTCAATCATTTAACCAACTGTTTGTGAAGTAACCCTAGCTTTAAAAGAAATCTGTTCTAGGTGGGATTATCCTACAAATTTACCTTGTTACAAGGTGTACAATATATTTCACCTATTTATAACACACAGGTCACAATGAACTAACATCAAGGTGTTTAATACTTTAACCAAATGGAAGGGATATACTCACAATATTACATACAGGTACAATTGTACAATGTAGTCCTACTACCTAAAGTACAGACAGATTGTTGGGGATCAATTTCTGGGGATTTGTTGGGTAGCTATAATGTTGCTAAATACTAAAATGTTGATGTACATGTACCATCAATGACTAAGGATTTAAATACTTTAACCTACTGGCCCAGGATTGTACTCAAAATATACATATGTATGAATCTATTATAAATAACTTCAAACATTGTTGTAGTAAGGGGAAATGTTGAGGAATAAGATAGATATTATTTCTCTTGGCAAAAGATGTCTGATTACAGAATTACTGTTCAAATATTCCCTGTCATTATCTGAATGGTAAATGAATTTGTTTTATTGAAAGACTATTGGATTCTATGATACATATATTGAAATATCTATCTGAACAATAATTCTGTAAGCTAATTGTATATATCATATTAATGTACATGTACTTATGATGTACAACTAAGAAACTATAACAGAATAAGCAGGGTTAAGCTTAAGGGACAAAAGACAGGTGAATGAGACATAAAACCAATTGTTGAATACATTTGACTGGACATTACAACTTGTGGAGGACAGCAAAATGAAAAGTAGTACCGATAATTTGGTAAAATATTAGACCATACTCTATGGCAGAAAAGAAATCTCTCAATTTTAAATGTAAGAGGAAAATAAATAATAGAATATACTTGTACTTGTACATGTACATTGTAGGTTATAAGTATAAATGTACATTGTAAGGATAAGTTTATCTATGATAAGTATATATGATAAGATGTGAGGTTAACTATTGTTTATTTATTAAGCTGATCTTGTTTTAACAGGTGTTATCTAGATCTTATATATATGTATCATCTCTCTCTCACTTCCATTTCTATTTCAAATAGTCACTCCCAACAACAACCAATAGGAGAACTGAAAATGGTTGTGGATAGTTTAAAAACATCCTACGACTGATCAAAATATATGTTAAGACCTGATACGATCACAATACTCCACGATTTCAGTTGTATTGTAGTGGGAATCATGATATTGGGAACCTAACGTGTGTATTCTCAGATATTTTCTATGAGCAATCAGTATCACAATCCTCACCAAAAAAACACAATTCAGATAATGTGCTTTATATTGTTATAGTGACTGTCAGGTTGTCAGCTATATTTAGCCCATATCTCAATGATTTTAACAACAATTGTAAGCAGTTAAAAACGAATTATGCATATGCAAATAAGTTTCAGATAATAAAACTTTGTTTGCCTACTACATGTATGTGCATCAATAGTCCCAGATTACAATATAGTTACTGTATATACAGACCCAACAAATCACAAATCAAATCACACCACTATTTATACATTTCATTTTCAGTTGGTCTTCAGGGTGGGACTTCAAAAATAGTTTATAATTATGATACATTATTCAGTCTCTTGGCTATGGTAATTTTTCATTATTTTGCAGACAGAGCTTTAAAACTGGGAGAGGTCGTAAAGCAAATACATAAGTAAGAGAAGTACAGTAAACTTTAATACTTCGATTTATACATGTAAGGAAGATGTTCCCTGTTACAACAGTAATGACATCCTTCCTTCTTGTACATGAAATAGAATTATACGAGTCAACCAGACACATTTGCTATTCTATTAACCTAATTAACTGTAATTTAACAAATTTTACATAATTTACAAAATCATAAGAACAAAGTTATGTACAGAAACAAATCAGCTCTTGCTAAAGCCTAGCTCACACACGATTCATTAGGGTTTGGTACCTCTAAACCAGCAACAATAAACCGGATGAAAATTTTTTATGCGACATGCGGGCCCGTAGCCAGCTCATAAAATTTGGAGGGGGGGGGCGGGGGCTACAGGATTTTTGGGAGGGGCTGAGGATGTGGCCATATTCATTATTGTTGGCGAAATATTTAGGGGGCTAATTTTGATTTTGGGGAAGGCTTAGCCCCCCCCCCCCCGGCCCGGTGACATACGTGTGGGACTAAAAGTCTCTACGGCCAGTCTGCAATGTTCTACTGAGTCGTACACACACAAGTGACAGTCTCACACACAAGTTTACTGAATTTCTCCGGAAGACTGGGCATAGTAGCACGAACGGTAGTTTGTGAGCTACGCTTTAGACATTCACACTGGGTGACCTATATGTATAGTAAAAAGGTTTCTGGTTACAACGTTTACATACTTGTTGGAAATAATTTAGGGAAGTTCAACAGTGACGTTGATGACTCAAATAGATCTTTCAGTTTTGCCTATTAAAATGAGTGCTAGCATCGACAGGTTTTTTACTTTGCTATCAGCATCAGGCTTCTCTATTGTACATGACATGTACATGTACATCATTTTAACAAATCATACATTTAGATAAAGAATACATGTACACAATATCCATATTATTCGTGTACATATTATACATGTATGTCCCACAAAATTAAATTGTTTGAATATTCCTATTTGAAATAATTGATAGACTAATCTTACAAATATAAATGAAAACTTGAAACATAAACTTTACAACATATTTTATTGTCCTATAAAGAAAAGAACTGTACATCTAGAAAGTCATTTCAATCTCGCATGTTGGAAAGAATAAGAAGAGTTACAATATAAATGTTTTTTAAATGAATGTCTCTTAGTTTAGTCTAAGATCTATATTTGAATGGCGTTAAATGTCTATCAGACTAATCAAGTCAGGGTGTGTTGTTTTATTGTCTGCTTAACTATAATTACGAGTCAGTCTAGTCACAGAAACTATAATCACAAGTCAGTCTCGTCACAGAAAAGAAATTGTAATTTTTCGATCAATCTTGTGTTATTGGTTTGAGTCTAGCCCTGTATTTAAATATAGATAAGTATATATTATCAGAGCGGGACTTAAGGTAATATATACTATTATGAACAATTCTCATTTAACTTGTAGACAAAGATGATAGTTCTCTATGTATAGTTTTATATAGCTTCTCAACCAGACAATTTACAAAATCAATATTACCGTTTATATACAACAATAGAAATGAAATGAAATGTTGTCTCATTTCTTACTTTTTTGCACCAACAGAGCGGCCTTATAAACACAAGATACAGCAAAAGAAAAACTAAATTTCCCAATAATGAATGTTTAAATGATCCACATTTGAAATATTTTGAATCCTTTGTAGAAGATAGGTTGCCAGGCAACGAAAAATACGCCCACAGCAGCTAAATCGTCCGGGCAGTCAACAATGGTTGTCGCATATTTTTACTTTTTTCGGTAATGAAACATTTGTAATACACTAAAAACTGATTAAGAGTAACAACTCATTAGGCCAAAAAAAAAAAGAGTTCTGTTTCCTGTAACGGATGGAAAATATGGTAGGGTCGGTAGGTAGGGTTTTTTTTTTTTTTTTCTTTTTTTTTTTAATATTAGTAGGCCTATTAAATCTCCTCCACAGGGGGTTCAGGTGAAAGTTTCAAATGACAGAAACAATTTTTTTTTAAATATTTTTTGAAAACATACATAAAACGCTACCCATTTTTTTTTTATTTCGTTGAAATATTCCAATTAGATCCAAAATCATGGAATTTTAAAATCCGAGATCGACGTCAAAAATGTAGGCAAAATCAAAACTGTCCGTATGTCGTATAATATTCTGTGCGAAAATCTTCAATTTTATGTTGGGTTGAGTCGGTGCCGTGAACATAAAGTACGAATAGATTTGTGGTATTCTTAGATAATTGTTTAAAATGTATCAGAGACTCGATTACGATTTAAATATTATCTTTGGTGGCAAAAGAACTTTTAATCGTTCAATGATGATAAAAACAATAGCGTGGGGAGGCCATTTTGTTCAAGGGAAACAACTCGCGCTGAAAACTTATATCGTACCGTTGCACGAAATTGGTCCGTAATAAATTTATTTGTCTTCTTTTAAATACCAATCGAACAGATCCTATCCACCTGTTTGAAATATAGGTTCACTTGTTTATGTCCATCTGCGAGCCGTTGATAATTAGAACAAAAGTTGTGAGCTTCATAGTTTTTCGGAACTTGTGCATCTATACGAAACCCGTAGTCTCGTTTTTCACGTCAGTTAGCAATCTCGCGTCAAAAGTATGGAAGATCTTAATAAACGTTCGTTGTACCCGCTTATTCCGATCGGTAAATGCCGATTCAAAGAACGATGACATTAATATTCATTTATAGCAACAAATAATATATATATTTTCACGAATCCGGTAGGTTTAGAGTATTCTGAACGGTCGCTTGGTGAAGAAATTTTTTTTTTATTTCTCTTGACACTAAAAAAAAATTTGAGTCGGCAGGTTTTGTAATGGGTCGGTCGGGTTACCGGAAACATAACATTTTTTTTTTTTGGCCTTATGTAATTATTAGAAAATCATTAGAATTTGATTGCTTTTTATAAAGTTTTACCCCACGCTAACAATTAGTATATACATGAAACATTTAATATCATGGATTTAGCTGTTCAGTTATCTAAATTCATTGAAAATCAAAATACTTGTTCGTTTCAACACCTTAAACTCTATGTATCAATCTGAAGTCGATCGGATGGTAACTTTGGCCTCTATAGCGTCACAAGAATTTTTGAATTTATCAAGGGAGATAACTCTGGCAGTAATTATTTGAAATCGCAGAAAATCAATAGGATTCTTCGTCTCATGACCTTAAACACTGTGTATAAATCTAAAGTCAATCGGATATTAACTTTGGCCTCCAGAGCGTCCACAAGATTTTTTGAGGTGATCAAGGGCCATAACTCTCGCACTAATTAACGGAAATCACTGAAAATCAATAGGCGTCTTTGTTTTATAACCTTAAACACTGTATAAATTTAAAGTCAATCGGATATTAACTTTGGCCTCTAGAGCGTCCACAAGATTTTTTGAAGTGATCAAGGGCCATAACTCTGGCACTAATTATCGGAAATTGCTGAAAATCAATAGGCTTCTCCGTCTTATGACCTTAAACACTGTGTATAAATTTAAAGTCAATCGGATATTAACTTTGACCTTTAGAGCGTCCACATGATTTTTTTAAAGAGATCAAGGGCAATAACTCTGGCACTAATTATCGGAAATCGCCGAAAATCAATAGGCTTCTTCGTCTCATGACCTTAAACACTGTGTATAAATCAAAAGTCAATCGGATATTAACTTTGGCCTTTAGAGCGTCCACAAGATTTTTTGAGGTGATCAAGGGCCATAACTCTGCCACTAATTATCGGAAATCGCTGAAAATCAATAGGCGACTTCGTCTTATGACCTTAAACACTGTGTATAAATTTAAAGTCAATCGGATATTAACTTTGGCCTCTAGAGCGTCCACAAGATTTTTTGAAGTGATCAAGGGCCATAACTCTGGCACTAATTATCAGAAATCGCTGAAAATCAATAGGCTTCTTCGTCTTATGACCTTAAACACTGTGTATAAATTTAAAGTCAATAGGATATTAACTTTGACCTTTAGAGCGTTCACAAGATTTTTTAAAGAGATCAAGGGCCATAACTCTGGCACTAATTATCGGAAATCGCCGAAAATCAATAGGCGTCATTGTCTTATGACCTTAAACGCTGTGTATAAATTTAAAGTCAATCGGATATTAACTTTGGCCTCGAGAGCGCCCACAAGATTTTTTGAAGTGATCAAGGGCCATAACTCTGGTAGTTATTATCGGAAATCGCTGAAAAACAATAGGCTTCTTCGTCTCATGACCTTAAACACTGTGTATAAATTTAAAGTCAATCGGATATTAACTTTGGCCTCTAGAGCGTCCACAAGATTTTTTGAAGTGATCAAGGGCCATAACTCTGGTAGTTATTATCGGAAATCGCTGGAAAAAAATAGGCTTCTTCGTCTCATGACCTTAAACACTGTGTATAAATTTAAAGTCAATCGGATATTAACTTTAGCCTCTAGAGCGTCCACAAGATTTTTTGAAGTGATCAAGGGCCATAACTCTGGTAGTTATTATCGGAAATCGCTGAAAAACAATAGGCTTCTTCGTCTCATGACCTTAAACACTGTGTATAAATTTAAAGTCAATCGGATATTAACATTGGCCTCTAGAGCGTCCACAAGATTTTTTGAAGTGATCAAGGGCCATAACTCTGGTAGTTATTATCGGAAATCGCTGAAAAACAATAGGCTTCTTCGTCTCATGACCTTAAACACTGTGTATAAATTTAAAGTCAATCGAATATTAACTTTAGCCTGTAGAGCGTCCACAAGCAATTGTGGACGCCGGACCGACGGACGGACGGACGGGGGCGACGACAATATACGACCACATTTCAATGTGGGCGTATAAAAACCATGTCGATACTGGGAAAATAAAATCTATGAAAGTACTGAAAGAAAGACCATTCCAGAACCACACTTTTGGTGATCTTGACGCACCCTGAGAACACTGTAGCGGTGCAGTAGGGACGTCAACACAGTCTGACAGCAGTATAAATGATAATCAGTTGGAGTTCACATAGGCTGGGTCAAACCGTGAAAAAAAGATATTGTCAAAAATTGCATGATCGCATAATACAAACATAATAGTCGTAGAGGAATCATTTCCAGCA
Source organism: Patella depressa (assembly GCA_948474765.1). Lineage (NCBI taxonomy): Eukaryota > Metazoa > Mollusca > Gastropoda > Patellidae > Patella > Patella depressa. The sequence continues at coordinate 58,469,157 of OX419719.1, forward strand.
TTAAATTAGAAATGATTATAACATCATGTACATATACAGAATTAAAATTCTTTCATACTCTGTTTTCATAGATTATAAATTAACCAAAAGCCTATTCTTCCGAAAGATAGGTAAGCTTATGTTTTCCTACTGCATTTGGTTAAATTGTAGCTCCAATTGAATCCACTGATACTAGTGATACCATAAGATGGAAAAACTTGAGATTTAGGCAAGTTACGGTAACTCCAATAATTGTTTTGATACCCCTTGAAAACTACCAGGACTGGAAGATTTACCAGATTAACACTTCAAGGATCTAAGAACCACAGTTTAATTACATGAAGCACAGTTTGGAGTGGGGTCGTTTCATTGATCCTGTCAATAATCATTAATGCATATACAGAATTAAAATTCTTTCATACTCTGTTTTCATAGATTATAAATTAACCAAAAGCCTATTCTTCCGAAAGATAGGTAAGCTTATGTTTTCCTACTGCATTTGGTTAAATTGTAGCTCCAATTGAATCCACTGATACTAGTGATACCATAAGATGGAAAAACTTGAGATTTAGGCAAGTTACGGTAACTCCAATAATTGTTTTGATACCCCTTGAAAACTACCAGGACTGGAAGATTTACCAGATTAACACTTCAAGGATCTAAGAACCACAGTTTAATTACATGAAGCACAGTTTGGAGTGGGGTCATTTCATTGATCCTGTCAATAATCATTAATGCACTAAGATTTTTATATGGTGTCACTTATCAAATAGTAAGTTATTCATACTTTGGAACACTTACACCTATATTAACAGTCAAGCCTCATTTCTGTGTGGGTAGAGAAAATGGAATGTAGGTAAAAGTATACCTGTATTTTGAGATATTCCCTGCCTGGTATGTCTAACCTTGTAAATGGTGTAATATGAGAGATACTCTACAACTGGTTTGTTTACCTTGATAGCTTTATTTAGACGACAAAGAATTAATTCAACTTGTTCCTCCTTCAACTGGAAATTTCTCTTCATATCAGATCTTTTAACTAAGACTGGATAAACCAACCTACATGTATGTATATTTGACATTGCAGAAAGCCAACTCCCCAAACCAAACTATTTAGGTCAAGACATATCTGATATAATTTTTTATTTTATTTAACATTCTTCTAACATCAAATCTTAAAAATGTGTAAACTAAACATAGTCTACTGATAAATCATTAAACAGAAGCTGGATAAAAATCCCAAAGGCATTTAAGCAGAGATCATTTACTCCCCAAAATAATATATTTACTTTGAGAAGCATGGTATTTGTCGCCTATTTCATCAGATATTTGCCACTACTTAAAAGTTCTTTATGATTTTTTTTATTTAGAAAATATACCACTATTGGTATTCTTTTTTTACAGTGTGAGTAAAAGGAGTGTTCAAAAAGAGATTCATAATTGGGGTTTGATTTGGGAGGTATAGACACATAGTGAGTTGGATAACATTTTAGAATGAAAGGAGTTTGAAAGAAGTATGTGTAGATTGTAAGAAGGGTGTCAGAAATGGATGCCGAAAGAGGTCAGAAATTCCGAAGAGAGGTGTGAAAGGGTGTCGGGTGAGGAATGTTCAAAGTGTTTGACATTTTTTAGAGAGAGAGAGAGAGAGAGAGAGAAATGGGGTTTAACACTCCACTCGACACAAACTAGGTCATTTTGGGACTAACATATGGATTCATTTTATTCCAATAATTCGCTTGCGCGTAGGGGTCTTTAGCAGTGGGAGGAAACCGGAGTGCCCGGAAGAAACCCATGAGGTTGAGAAGGCGCCTCTATCTCCATGCCACATACGCTCACACCAGGGCTCGAAACCAGAGCCGCAAGCCAGAAGTGACCAGCCAGCTAGAGGTCGAAGCGCGGCACTCTAGACCACTAGGCCATCCCCCCCCCCCCCCAGTTTTTAGGAACCGTGTCCAAACGAATAACCTGCGGAACTGGGTGGATGGGATCAACGAAACAATTTTGCGATGGTCCTTTATTGTATTCTAAACAGCTTCCTATCAAAACAATGTACATGTAAAGTACACGAATACACAATGATCAAATCATGTCCTCTAAATTCTAAACAGCATCCACTTTAAAATAGGTTCCCAGAAAAGTGTTTATCAGGTGGTTATTGCCGATAAAGTATGGCAATTTTGGTATACCGATGGAAAGTAGAGATATCCAATTTTACTACAAAAATACAGAATTCCCTGAAAAACACTCATGGAGCATATACAGGACAAAAATTTACGGTTCCCCTAATCAACAGCCCGATGATTAGAAATATTTGCATGTGTGACGCTGGAGTACATTGAGCACTTTGTGTACATGATGATATACTTGGACGTCCAACACTCCCTGAGATAAAAATCACAGAAAAAGAAGCGGGTAGTAGATAATACAGACATGAAATCTTTTGATTAATTTTTATAGAAGGGCATTCCTTGGCAATTACAATGTTTTGAGAAGGATTTGAAACAAAATTATGATCAATTAATTAGTTTTAATATGTTTTTAGTCCAACTACATGTATATCATCAAATCACCCAGTTTGTACTCAGGAATATATCTTTATATTAATATAATGTATGCACCATATATTCTGTCATCTAAATTCACCAGAAGATCAGTAACTAAGGAGCCATGTGTTTTAATACATGGGTTGAGGTATAAATATAGATAAAGGTTTATCAAGATGAGAGGTCCGAGATAGGTTATTCCCTGATGGTCTGTCTAGCCACAGGCCACCACAAGCTACTAATATATTAAAACATACAGCTTCTCATTTTACACACCAGATACAAAAAAATACCCCTGATATATCTACTACAAACTTTACAATCAACAGTTTACCAGTACCCTACATGTACATTGTATATAAAATACACTGACCAGAAATAAAAGTCAACTGGTGACTGTACATGTATTTTTTTTTATATTTATGGACTTCTAGTGGCATAAAAAAGCAAAAGTGAGAATAACCATTTCTTCACCTAAATTCAAAGCTGTAAGTAAGAAAAAATGAATGGTATCATATTTCACACAATCTATCATCTGCTAACAATTTAAACTTTTGTCAAGACTTTCCAGAAATTTATAGAGCAAAAATTTTAAGCAAGGTACACGTATGTACATGTAGAATGTCCACTTATGTACATGTACATGTAGGACAAAAGCTACATGAATATTTACCTTCAAGCAGGATTTGGAGCAATACCACTGGTGAGACTAACAAAACCCATCATCGTCCAGGAACAATAAATGTTTAATAAAAAAGAAATTTGCAAATTGTCAGGATTTACCAAATTGTCAGTGTCAACAATCCAACTGGTTTAGTGATCTTATGCACTTGACAGTTACAGTTATTGCATTACTTGTTAACTATTTAAATCATGATACATGTAACTAGAATTCACTGTCAATTTGAAGTTTTGTTAAAGAAGACTACACTTTGTTTGGTAAAAGGTTATCAAACTGTTTAATATCTGGGTTCATGTCAGTTTTTTTTCTTTAATCTTCATTGGAAACATCATTGTATGTGTTATATCAGTTTTATACTATAAGCTAATCAGATGGCAGTAGTCCAAGTTAGTTACATATCTAAACCACCCTTCGGAATGTGGATACGATGATTTCCGTTTTAACTGATAGTAAATGATCATAACGATATGTAAATAATTAGATAAAGCATTTCTACTACAACACGTCTGTATGTTTCATGGTGATAATACTAACTTTGATGTATGATATCCATAACAGTACAACTATTTTCCTTACGATATCTTACCATTGATTGTGGGAAGAAGTATTGGGCATCAGGGCTGTCATGGTATTACAAATTGCAGTCACGATACAATATAATGCTGCAATAACTTTTGTGTAACGTTTTTAAAAGCCGCTTACTTATTTCAAACCATTTGGCTAGAGTTTTTCTTATTTCAAGTTCAGTGTTTGCTATTTTGATTTTTACAGTATATATATATTTATCAAAATTAAAAAGGTTCATGTAATTGTTCAGAATCAGCTTGATAAAGTAGCATCAGTCTTAAAAGTAGTGACATGGTTAAATTGAAATTTGGGTGATTCATGTGAAAATGTACCAGCAAGAAACATTTTTAAAACCGACCAGTCACATGAACTTCGTCAGTATGCATATTTTGGCTTCAGCATAAAAATATGGTTTAATTACATGTGCATGTATCACAAAAAATCAGTGGTATTGTCAAATATAACCCCCCTGAAAACATACTCAGTGGTAACTAATTAGATAATACGCTAATCAAAGTTGTTAATAACTCAATAATGATGTCGGTATCTGGCACATGATAAGACACAGAAGATTGGGTCATTTCAATTTCAACACAAATCACGGAAAACTCCCTTCAGGTTGCATTTATTTCTACTTTTACTTAGTACCTGCATCACTTGTACCCTACATCTACACACATTTATTTCTATCGACACATATACACATGTATTGTACATGTATTATGTAAGTATAAAAATTTACCAGTAGTGAACTATAAACCTACTCAATGTAGAAAAAAGTAAAGGTATGCATGTACATGTATGTTGAACAAATTATTGGTAAAAATAGAACTTGTACAGGAAAACTTAAATATTACCGGTACATGTACATGGTTAGTTAGAATTCTCTTACATACAATCTTAATCAACCATTGATTTGATTTCTAGAATTTGTATAGATGACAAAAAATAAACTCCCTTTTGCCCAATTCATGTATTCAGTTCAAATGAATCAATGATTGAAAGAGAGATGAATTTTATATCACAGATAACTTCACACTATTTAGAACGAATTAGCAAATATTAGCAATTCCTGATCTCTATGTTTAAAACTGGAGGTTCAATTGCTTCAGGTCAATTCTAGAGCAAAAGAATGATTTTGAGCATAATTTTTCGAGCCCTTTAATGTTGTGCTTGTGTCTTGTATATTATAACCTAATAATATAATAATAATAATAATAATCCTTGATATTTATAGCACAAAATCACTTTTTAATAGTTTCTATTGTGATTTGAAATCAACGTGAATAAGCTTTGTGAAAAAGCAGGGTTTTGATTTGTTTTTTGAATGTTTCTGTTGACTCTATGGATTGCAGATCCTTAATATTTTTTAGAGTTTCGTTCCACAATGAAGGAGCAGAAAAAGAGAAGGCACGTCTTCCTATTTCTAAGTTAAATTTTGGAATACTTAGTTGACTCTTATCGGAGGATCTAAGACATCGATGAGACGTGTGTGGGGTAACTAAATCTATCATATAAGATGGAGCTGTATTTTTCAGTGCTTTGTATGTCATCAATAGGATTTTAAACGTGATGCGTTGTTTAATGGGTAACCAGTGCAGAGATTTAAGTAATGGGGTTATATGGTCAAATTTTCTGGTTGAAGTTAAAAGTCTTGCTGCTGAGTTCTGTACATGTTGAAGTTGTTGGATGAGATAATTAGGGAGTTTGTATAAAAGTGCATTGTGGTAATCTAGTCTATTAGTAACAAAGGAGTGGATAAGAAGCTCTTTAGCTTCACGCGACAGACACTTTTGTATTTTGGCAATTCTGTGAAGTTGAAAGTAGGCTGAAGAACATATTGCTGTTATGTGGGATTTAAAACTTAAGTGCGAATCAAGAATAGCACCTATATTCTTTGCTTCTTCTGAAGGGTAGATGATCTGTTGTTGGAAGTTCAGCTTTGTCACAGAGAGTTTCTTAAGTTGTTGTTTAGTTCCAAGTAGGAGAAGCTCTGTTTTTTCTGGGTTTAATTTAAGAAAATGATAGTAGTACAGGCAAGGCGGTTTATAGAATGGGTCTGGTATTCACCTGTTGTAATGTAATAGTTAAATAAATCCTATGATGTAGATTATAAGATGTTCATAATAAATATATGAAAAGGTTACAATACTAGGTCAGTGTGTGTCAAGTAGATCTACCAGTATTATTTGTAGCCACACACAGTAAACTTATTGTACATTCCAAACAACTAATAACTAGTCTAACAGATTCTTTAACAGTAGACAAAAAAGTATTGACAAGAATAACTGGAACCAATGTGTGCTTTAAAGTTTAAAACCACATTTACACAGGGTCAGCATATGTAGGAAGTCCTGATTTGACCCCATTAAAATACACAAGAACCATCTTGGCACAATCACATGTAATCACAATAGTATAAAGGTAGTTTGCAATGGATTCCTCTACGTTTAAATTACATTTAGCAACCTTAAATTTACATCAATATTTCTTTTTTTATAGGTATCTAGGCCTACATGTAAATGTATTTCTTGCTTGGTACGCACTTGAAAAGTTAGGCCTACATGTCATGTACATAAAATATTAAATACTTTTTTAACAATGTTAGAATTTTAATATAAATTCTTATTTGCACTGCGGCCAGAATATTTTATCTCTGTTTTCTTAACATGATATAACCTTGAAATTAAATCTAACATTCAACAAGTAATAAAAGATAAAACATTAAGCACAAAATATAATTTCCTTTTGTTAAAGGACAATATTGGTGTCAGAAATTATTACATATGTGATAGAACTGCTGAAATACATTCCAAATATAATTTCAACACAGAAGTCATTGCTGCGGGAGATGTGTAACAAACACTTAAGATCTGTTCAGTACTGAAGATCTTCATTCACAAACAGGTGAGCAAGATGTTTTTATTACTGGTTTTAACTTCAGGTTTTTTTTTTCATAATGTAGCCCTTTATATATTTGGAATTATCTGCAAGATAATTTTTTGTGTAATTTTTCTGAAATTTAGAGTGCACTGATGTACATGGAACAAGAAATAATGTCAGTGCAGCCATTCAACATTGACATGTATTTAAAGAAAAAGCATATATTCATCATTTTGAAAGCAGACCTGGTAGCTAAAACAGTTATCAGTTACCATGATTATTGTGTTTACTTGTTTCCGCTCAGGTTAGATTAACTAAAGTGGGCTTATCTACAGTGTATTGTTACAAACTGACACAAGATGTCTTATTGTATGTAAACTTTCTACCATTCCATCTTGCTATATTATAATACATGTATTTCACATGTAATTAGATGTACAAATGTACATATATTGGTGCATCTTCCTGATATACATGTAAATGTAAGATATTCTTAAACATGATACAAGTTTTGACAAGTGTTATGTAAATGTATAAGGCAATATTAACTCTGGTCACTGGCATTGTTTTTGCAAACACGGTTACATTTCAGTGTGTTACAACTTTTTTTTAAAACTTTACTGAGATAAATTGTTAATATTATATGCATTGACCTTAATCTTTGATAACATGTAATTAGATGTACATGTATATATATGATTTACATGCATCATCACCTACACATTTCTTGGGGCCAATGAATATTGTTTGATCTCTATATTGATAACCTAAACAATCATAATGCGTTATAGGCCAACAGTTAGGAGATAAATTTTGATCACTCTTGTAGGGTTTTCGGTGATAAAATATTCAAATCTAAGGCTTCAGGCAAAAAGTAGGTAGGATTATATGTGATTAACTAAAGTTTGTTACAGATGGTAAATCTAATACGTATTATAAATTTACATGATACATGTACATGTACATGAGGTATACAGATTTTTGCCTCAAAATACAGTATAAACCATGTACAAATGATTTTGGTGAATGCAGACATAATTTCAACAACACTAAACTGTTATAAGATCTACATGAATGAGAACACAAACAAATTACGATGTGCATGTGCACTCTGTAAAAACTCCCCATGGGAATAATTTTATACTGACTGAACTGAAAGTTCTAATTTTACTTATGTTATAGTTTAATGAAGTTAATCATAGTGTAGACTACAGTGGACTATACATGCACATACATGTACACATACTAGAACATTGAATTGCACTTCAGATCTCAGTCAGTATAATAACTTCAAGATGTTCACTACATTATTAAGTAATTAGTAGTCTCCACCTGGTCTACAATAATGATTCTCTTTAGAAGACAAAAGTTATCTTATAAAACATGATGTGGGAACTGGTGGAAATTTATTATCTGTGTAAAATATTTATAGTAAACAAAATACACATGTTCTAATTCTAACATTCAAAATCTACATACTATTTACATGTATCTAACTAATTCAAAACAATAACTCAAAAGTCTTAATCAATTTCTACACAAAAATTGCGTAGTAGGCTACTTCAGTGCAGTACAATCTGCATGTGTTTAATAATTTTTAAAAAAAAACCTTGAAGGTAGAAAGTTTTTCATAAAGCACATTATTTGTACATGTACATGTATCATGTGCATGTCATAATAATGTACATGTATTCGAAGTAGATCAAAAGTGTTTCTAAATAATGTATCTTCATAGGCAATAGGCATGAAATCTTGATAATATAAGTATGAAAACCGTTACCGGTACTTCATCAAGCATAGCCTACATGTACTGCATATGCATGGTACATCTAGACAGACATCTTCATCTTTTCAATCAAGATATTGAATTTTCATGCTGATGACTGACATTAAAAATATCTTTGTTTCACATAACCCGACCCACAAGATTTTTTTTTAAAGTCAAATTCTAAGAGCTAATTCGACAGCTTGATCCTTTTGGGTGGAAACATTCGTCTTCTTTACTTGTGGGCACACAAATCAATACTGATGACATCAGGATTTTTAGTGAGGCACGATTTGCCAAGAACATGAAGTGTGAATTAACTTCAACACGTTACTTTATAATACATGTACATGTACATTACATAGTGGATATTTGACCTTATCACGGTTTCAATTTATTTTAGTTTAATAATTAGCTGGAAGACAAATGTGCCTTTCACCACAGCTGATTTAAATTAAGATAGGTTGCCAGGCAACGAAACATACGCCCACAGCAGCTAAATCGTCAGGGCAGTCAACAAGAGTTGTCGCATATTTTTACTTTTTTCGGTAATGAAACATTTATAATACACTAAAATCTGATTAAGAGTAACAATTCATTATGTAATTATCAGAAAATCATTAGAATTTGTTTGCTTTTTATAAAGTTTTGCCCCACACTAACAATTAGTATAGGAAACATTTAATATGATGGATTTAGCTGTTCAGATATCAAAATTCATTGAAAATCAAAATACATGTATTTGTTCGTTTCAACACCTTAAACTCTGTGTATCAATCTGAAGTCAATCGCATATTAAGTTTGGAGTTTGGCCTCTAGAGCATCCACAAGATTTTTTGAAGTGATCAAGGACTACAACTCTGGCACTAATTATCAGAAATCGCTGAAAATCAATAGGTTTCTTCGTCTCATGACCTTAAAAACTGTGTATAAATTTGTAGTCAATTGGATATTAACTTTGGCCTCTTAGTATCCACAAGATTTTTTGAAGTGATCAAGGGCCATAACTCTGGCACTAATTATCGGATATCGCTGAAAATCAATAGGCTTCTTCATCTCATGACCTTAAACACTGTGTATAAATTTAAAGTCAACAAAATATTAACTTTGGCCTCTAGAGCGTCCACAAGATTTTTTGAAGTGATCAAGGGCCATAACTCTGGTAGTTACTATCGGATAACAACAGGCTTCTTCGTCTCATGACCTTAAACACTGTGTATAAATTTAAAGTCAATCGAATATTAACTTTAGCCTCTAGAGCGTCCACAAGCGTCCACGACGGACGGACGCGGGTGACGACAATATACAACCACATTTCAATGTGGGCGTATAAAAATGATTTCATATTCTAATTGATCTGTTTTGTACATCGATATAAATCAAACCTGTACTGGATGCCTATTACTTTTAATATCTATAATAATTCTTTCTCATAATTCACTGTACGTACATGTTTACATGTATTTTTCATTTACATCATTGTCTATATTTTAGCACTGCCATTGTTCTTCCCGCTTTGGTGAACTAATTGTAATTTTGCATAGCTATGGAATGTACGTACACATTACTGTATTGCCTCCAGACTCCACTAACAGCAGATCTTTTGTTACTAGAGGACAATGATTTTCGAACAAGAATAGATTATCACATATTTGGGACACAACATAAGAATGATAATAGCTGCTGCACAGAAATGGCAGAAAAAACTTCCAGAAAATGCATTAATAAAATTCTATGACATAAAGGTATAAAAGCTAGGGTTGGATCTTGGGGTTAGTATTACGATTGCTGGACAGTACCAGTACCACCATTGCCGGCACAAACAGAAGAAATCCAAAATATCTATTAGTCAGAAAATCATGAACTGTATACTGTGCATGTCAAACAGTAGTACCAGCTAAATAGACAAAATAAAATGAAATCGTGACACAATAAAATATCCACTGCAAATACATTATGTTTGGTACATTTAAGGCCGTTCATTACCTATACCCCACACATGCATACGTACATGTACATGTAGGCCAACATGTACCGGTACATGTATGTGATCAATTCATAAAATATTATAGAGCAGGTACTTGTACCGGTACTGAAATAATACAGGTTAATAGACAAATTCGTGAATAATGCCTCATTCACATTTAATAAAATCAATTCTATTTTCATGTTACATGCTGGCCTATCCATGGATGATGGAGTATTGTACCCCAAGCACTGTATAAAACATGTTTTGTAAAAGTAAAATCACATAAAATATTAATCAAATTTAAGAAATCTGTTGGTAAAGTTGGTTGTAATAGATTCAAAGTCTTTGAAATACAAAAGCATGCACCTTTCATATTGTTAGTACTAGTGGAAAGTTTGAAAGCCCCAGAAATACATTTTGCATAATAAATTAAACAGATACTTGTATGTAGGCCCTACCCATCTATTTATATCTTACTGAAAATATTTGGATCAATTAGTACAGTAGAACTGACACTAATTTGCATGCACCTGTAAGGTACATCTATATATTATGTACATTTACAATAGCCTGTTACGCTGGACCCTAGATTCTAACAACACATTTTCTGTTCTCAAATATTTTTCAGTAAAGATTTGGAAAGAAATAAATGTGAATAATATTGATTTTCCATTCAGTAGACTAAATCTGATTAAATCATGGGCTGTTAAACTGCAGTTTGGTAAATCAAGTTAGAAACTGTAAAATGTAAAGTTTGGTAGAAGCAGTTTATCAATGGGGCTCGGGCTGTTGTGTTCAGCATTATTGACTCGAGCATAATAATACTACTTGTACGTCTACGAGTAACATTCCATTCTGTAATTTTGACAGTTGTCATGCTTCACATAACACGAGCCCACGAGGTTAATCCGCCAAATAATCCAATTAATGAGATCTGCGATGCCTAATTATCAAAGTCATTAATGAGTTTGATAGTTAATTGTCGGAACCAGTGACTCACCTTCGATGCAGACGACGTGTTCTCGAATTTGTTGTTGGATGAGGGGATCGGGGATGGCCTCAATCAGATCATAAATGGCATAAATGCTTGGGTGAACACTTTCAAAGCGTTGTATCTCCTGTCGTATCGCGAGTGAATTGCTCCAATATTGCTGCATTGGGCTGCGAGAGTTCATTTTCGTTAATCCTTAAAATCATTTTCCCGTCGACACACTCATTTTTTGTTAAATATTATAATAATCCAAAATAGGTTTTCTTGCAGTATCCCAGTTTGCTTTCATCAAAATGGCTAACAATTGCCTAGATTACGCATGCGTGAATCGGGCACGTGCCCATGCGTACAGAATTTCAGGATCACTTCCGTTATTATTCCTGAAAGGGGAGGGGTTCTCGAAGTTTGGTAAGTATTTCTGTTTACACTGTGAGATTTCTTCGTTCCAAACAAAATTTGGAACTTCTATCTTATGTGGTTGTGGGCCCGATTTATGCAAAAACAATTTTCTGAGGAAATCTACCTCTTCTCTAGTTAAATCCATTCATGAAATTTTTAAAATTGTTGATGAGTCACATCATATTTTCATTCACCGATTCAAAGAGAATCGGACTCCACTTGGTTCCAGAAATAAATACGGCACCGTGTACCGTAGTATTCTTAAAATTTTTTGGAACGAATTCAAGAAAAGTTCTATTATTGGAACTTTAGAGAGAGTTATATCATAAGTCAAGGGAATTTTGAAAGCAACGCTAATTGGGCTAGATAGATGTGGGTTTGTGTTGTTTTTTTTATCTGTGTAGGTAGCCACTGTAGGGCTTAATTTGAACAATAATAATAGTTTTTATTCATTTAGGCAAATTGTATACTTATTTCATCTTGGAAGAGACAAAATTTTCAAATCCATAGTCATAGGTAGGTCTTGTTTACTATTTTAGAAGACAGATGGTTAGATTGTATGCCATTGGGCAGGGATTCAATCATAGAAGAAGGGTGTATGTTAGTATAGTACGGTATAAGTCATAACCTACTTAAACTTAAGGGCCTAGGTTTGGGTGGAAAGTTTATATTGAAGTTGAACACACAAAAGAAAAATGCCATAGGCCAGTCTGAATAGTAAAACACTTTTTTTATTAAGATTAATCAAGATGAATGTCGAACATGAAGTACAACTGTTAATTGAAGAAATTAAGAGATTGGGAAGACCAGGTAGAATAACTGATTTGTTTTATTTAAACTTTAGCCCTTTATATATACTGTCTGTCAGAATTCTTTTTTTTTAAATACAATATAGCCCATATGTACATATATTTATCTAGATTGTACTAAATTACAAGTTGGCAATTAGTATGTGTTCTCAGTTTAGCCTTTTGTTTTCATTATTAAAATAGCATTATGCAAGAGCAAAATCTGCTTATTACAGGTCTTTCTTTAGGCCTGAAATGTTATCTAAATAATCAATTAGACATTAATTAACATATCCAGACCATAATAAACTCTTGATGGCAAGGCTAGCCTTCGATGTTAGCGGATTAAATTCATATATGCCGCTTAATGGCCGTTGATAATTAAATCAATCAAGTAGATAATCGAGACTATGCTGTTTATATTAATGATTTGAGTAATGATGACCGAGGCTATGTGAATATTTCAAACGCTTTTTTCTCGGCTAATAGTGGATCAATTTCAGTAAATTACCTTTACACTACCTAGTTTTTAACTATTATAGTTAAAACTGCCATCTCTTTATCTTATCTCCCATAATGTAACTTTAACTGACCATGGGATGTTACGTATTTAATAAAAATCCAAGAACCAGTCGATATGTATTAGATAGTGTGCTTGAGCATCTCATTAACCTCTTTTAAATACCAACCAAAAATGTATTTGACCTGTAAATTAGGGCATAAACGGTCGCTACCTGGGCAGACTTTACTAAATTAACAGTTTTAGAGACAAATCACATCAGATTAGATAAAAAAAAAGAAAAAAAATGTTTACAGACTGATGAAGATCATACCAGCATTTTTATCAATTTTAATATAATTTTATTATAGGTAGTGATGGCAAAGTGGAGGTTAGTTTTGGTACATTATTTACAGATGACAGATGTGCCAATATATTTGAAGCATTAGTAGGGACTCTTCGGGCAGCAAAAAGAAAGAAGATTGTAACCTATGAGGGAGAATTATTATTACAAGGTGTACATGATGAAGTCCCTATACGGTTGTTAAAAGATGATTAACTGACAATGCACAAATACTATTGGGTCATATTTATATTATATACATGGTAATGGAAAATAAGATGGTATACTGCAAGCCGGTAACCCACAGGTCACAAATTAAGGGGTTCAAAGACAAAACTGTTCAAGCAATTGTGTTCACTACAATGTCCTGTTAATGGTGAATATTCACAGTACCAATGTGCAGGAACTGTGATCTACTTTACATACAAATTTACAAACTACACTGTATGGTACATGTATTATTAATACATGACATCTAAAGCATTAGTATGAGTGAAAGGGTTCAATTGAAGGAGTTTAGTTTACTATTTTATTTGAGAAATGTAGTTTGGTGTAACAGGAGGAAATGTTTTAACAATATTCTATATCCATATAATTTTAAAGAAAATAAGAACTGCATTAAATATTTGCAGCATTTTATTAACCTGCAAAATGATGATATCCATTGTGATAAGTTTGTATTTACTTATTTTAGTGATTCCGAACTAATAAATTGTTGAGGGAATATGACCCGTTATCATTTCTAATATAAATATTACTCAAAGTTAGTAGGTTTAGGGAGCAAATATTATATAATCAGCAGTATTTTTTTTTTCTTTTTTTTTTTAAAGAGCATTATTATATTTGATGACACCCTCCGAAAATAAATATCTTTGTATTCCTATCAAAGCAATATCATATGGAAATGTACAGAGGAAGAAATTATCTATATTTTGTATTTTTTTAACAACTTAAAAGTGCAATTTCCACATTTGAGCAGCATGTATGTGTTCATTTTGTTAAGTATAATTTGTTTATACATGTGGGTAATTAAGAAATGGTTTATTTTGTGATCTGCTCATTGACATTTAAATTGTTCAAAAATGCATATAACCAAATTTCTTCATAAAATTGGCATTACTTAAGTGAGTCGGTACCTCTAATTCGTTAAACATGTAATTCAGTTATTTGTTAAAATACTGGACCAAATTTTGTTACTAGAAATTGCAGATTTCCAGCTCAAAATTTTATTTGTTGGTTATTGCTTTATCTTTTGTTGAAAATTTAGTAGACAATATATTTTGATAGGTGTTTAGTATTTATATAGTTAGAAATCTAACATTGAAATAAATATTGAAAAGTTACTTTGTGTGCTTTTATAAATCATTATTTACGATTGATTAAAGATCCCTCCCCACGTACAAACTGTGTGGTTTGATGATATATTTGAAAATTATAAAACTGCCAACAATATTAACTGGTATGCATTTTCACCAGAAGCAACCATCACAGGTGAAGTCTGTACCCGTAATTTTAATAAAGCCTATTTTTGTACCCTGCCTTTTGTAGTAGATTGCATGTTAAGCAGCTGTCCTGTCACAATTTTGGGACACAATAACTCTTCTGATTAAACTTGGTTTAGAGTTTCAAAATGTGTCTTGGCAGAGCTCAATGATAAGGATTTTCTGTTTACTTTGAACTGAGATAAGCTATTTGATTGTTTGAGACTATAGAACACATTAAGTCTGCTTCTAGGTTAGGTAAAATGTTCAAACTTCATCTAGATGTAGATTAGCTGAACGACTTTGATTACCTATCAGAGGTAAGTAATGGACACAAATGGTGCTCAGGGGGTTGCTACTCTTTACAATGCACTTGTTTAACTTATGCTGCAGTAAAATGACACAGATGTGCTAACAACACGAAATAAAATTTTAAAAGATAGGTTGCTAGGCAACGAAACATACACCCACAGCAGCTAAATCGTCCCGGCACCAAGAGTTGTCGCAATGAAACATTTATAATACACTAAAATCTGATTAAGAATAACAACTCATTAAGTAATTGTCAGGAAATCATTAGAATTTGTTTGGTATATAAAAATATTCAATATCATGGATTTAGCTGTTCAATTAACAAAATTCAATGAAAATCATTATACGTGTTCTTCTTAAGATAAACTCTGTATCAATCTGAAGTCGATCAGATGATAACTTTGGTCACTAGAGCATAAGATTTTTTTCAAAGTGATCAAGGGCCATAACTCTGGCAATAATTGCTGAGAATCAATAGGCATCCTCATCTCACGACCTTAAACACTGTGTATAAATTTAAAGTCAATCAGTTATAAGCTTTGACCTGTAGAGCATCCACAAGATTTTTTGAAGTTATCAAGGGCCATAACACTTGCAATAATTATCAGAAATTGCTGAAAATCAATAGGCTTCTTCATCTCATGACCTTAAACACTGTGTAAAAAGTCAATCGGTTATAAACCTTGACCTGTAGAGCATCCACAAGATTTTTTGAGGTGATCAAGGGTCATAACTCTGGCAGTAATTATCGGAAATTGCTGACCTTAAAGACTGTGTATAAATTTAAAGTCGATACTAACTTTACCCTCTAGAGCAACTGTAGACGACAATATACGAGCACATTTCAATGTATGTGAGTGTATAAAAAAATAGGTTGCCAGGCAACGAAACATACGCCCACACAGCAGCTAAATCGTCCGGGCAGTCAACAAGAGTTGTTGCATTTTAAGTAATCATCAGAAAACCATTAGAATTTGTTTGGATTTTATAAAGTTCTAGCCCATGCTAACGTTTAGTATACGAAACATTTAATATTATTTTTAAAATTGGATAATAATTGAGACCTCTGATGGACCACATGCTAAAGAAGTCGATTTTGCGTACAATCAGGGGCTATAATTCAGGAAGTTACAATCGGATATGAGCAAATATCAAAAAGAGACAAGATCTTTGGGTTATAAACATGCATTTCAAGTTTCATCAACATCAGATTAAAATTGTGACCTCTACTGAACTCAACATTCGAACTCAACATTCATTACATTGTAACGGTGATATAATCAAACATTTTTTATACGCCCACATTTTCATGTGGACGTATTATGTCGTCGCCCCTGTCCGTCCGTCCGTCCACAATTTGTTTGTGGACTCTCTACAGGTCACAATTTTTATCCGATTTTGACAAAACTTGAAATATAGGTTTATCCCCATAAGATCTCGGCTGCTTTCGATATTGGCATCTATCGGATGGAAACTTCATGGATTATGGCCCCTGATTGTACGAAATATCATGTTTTTAGCTTGTGGACCCTATAGAGGTCACAATTTTGAACCGATTTTGATGAAACCTGACATGCATGTATATAACCCCAAGATCTTGGTTCCTTTCGATATTTGCGCCCATCGGATCGTAACTTCCTGAATTATGGCCCCTGATTGTCCGAAAAATCGCCCTTTTTAGCTTGTGGTCCATCTGGAGGTCAAAATTATTATCTGATTTAAAAAACCGTTCGAGTATATCACCGTTACATGGTAATGAAGGCTGAGTTCAAATTTCGTGAAAATCGGACCAAAATTGACATACAAAATGGCCGCCGTTTGTACGCGAATTGTGTGAAAATATGTTATTTCAAGGTTGTGGACCCTATAGAGGTCACAATTTTGAACCGATTGTGATGAAACTTGACATGCATGTTTATAACCCCAAGATCTTGGTTCCTTTCGATATTTGCGGCCATCGGATCGTAACTTCCTGAATTATGGCCCCTGATTGTGAGAAAAATCACCCTTTTTAGCTTGAGGTCCCTCTGGAGGTCAAAATTATTATCCGATTTAAAAAAACGTTTGATATTATCACCGTTACATGGTAATGAAGGTTGAATTCGAATTTCGTGAAAATCGGACCAAAATTGACATACAAAATGGCCGCCGTTTATACGCGAATAGTGTGAAAATATGTTATTTCAAGGTTGTGGACCCTATAGAGGTCACAATTTTGAACCGATTTTTATGAAACTTGACATGTATGTTTATAACCCAAAGATCTTGGTTCCTTTCGATATTTGCGCCCATTGGTTCGCAACTTCCTGAATTATGGCCCCTGATTGTACGAAAAATCACCCTTTTTAGCTTGTGATCCCACTGGAGGTCAAAATTATTATCTGATTTTAAAAAACATTTGATTATATCACCGTTACATGGTAATGAAGATTGAGTTAAAATTTTGTGAAAATCGGACCAAAATTGACAGACAAAATGGCCGCCGCTTGAACGCGATTAGTGTGAAAATAAGTTATATCAAGGTTGTGGACCCTATAGAGGTCACAATTTTGAACCGATTTTGATGAAACTTGACATGCATGTTTATCACCCAAAGATCTTGGTTCCTTTCGATATTTGCGCCCATTGGATCGTAACTTCCTGAATTATGGCCCCTGATTGTCCGAAAAATGACCTTTTTTTATACGCCCACATTTTCATGTGGACGTATTATGTCGTCGCCCCTGTCCGTCCGTCCGTCCGTCCGGACGTCCGTCCGTCCACAATTTGTTTGTGGACTCTCTACAGGTCACAATTCTTATCCGATTTTGACGAAACTTGAAATATAGGTTTATCCCCATAAGATCTCGGTTCCTTTCGATATTGGCATGTATCGGATCAAAACTTCATGGATTATGGCCCCTGATTGTACGAAAAATCACGTTTTTAGCTTGTGGACCCTATAGAGGTCACAATTTTGAACCGATTTTGATGAAACTTGACATGCATGTTTGTAACCCAAAGATCTTGGTTCCTTTCGATATTTGCGGCTATCGGAATGTAATTTCCTGAATTATGGCCCCTGATTGTCCGAAAAATCACCCTTTTTAGCTTGTGGTCCCTCTGGATGTCACAATTATTATTCGATTTAAAAAAAACGTTTGATTATATCACCGTTACACCCTAAGGAAGGTTGAGTTCGAATTTCGGGAAAATCGGACGAAAATTGCCATACAAAATGGCCGCCGTTTGTACGCGAATACTGTTAAAAAATGGTATATCAAGGTTGTGGACCCTGTGGAGGTCACAATTTTGATTCGATTTTGATGAAACTTGAAATTCATGGTTATAACCCAAAGATCTTGCTTCCTTTCGATATTTGCGCATATCGGATCGTAACTTCCTGAATTATGGCCCCTGATTATACGCAAAATTGCCTTTTTTATACGCCCACATTTTCATGTGGACGTATTATGTCGTCGCCCCTGTCCGTCCGGACGTCCGTCCGTCCGTCCGGACATCCGTCCGTCCGTCCGTCCACAATTTGTTTGTGGACTCTCTACAGGTCACAATTCTTATCCGATTTTGACGAAACTTGAAATATAGGTTTATCCCCAAAAGATCTCGGCTGCTTTCGATATTGGCATGTATCGGATCAAAACTTCATGGATTATGGCCCCTGATTGTACGAAAAATCACGTTTTTAGCTTGTGGACCCTATAGAGGTCACAATTTTGAACCGATTTTGATGAAACTTGACATGCATGTTTGTAACCCAAAGATCTTGGTTCCTTTCGATATTTGCGGCTATCGAAATGTAATTTCCTGAATTATGGCCCCTGATTGTCCGAAAAATCACCCTTTTTAGCTTGTGGTCCCTCTGGAGGTCACAATTATTATTCGATTTAAAAAACCGTTTGACTATATCACCGTTACACCCTAAGGAAGGTTGAGGTCGAATTTCGGGAAAATCGGACGAAAATTGCCATACAAAATGGCCGCCGTTTGTACGCGAATACTGTTAAAAAATGGTATATCAAGGTTGTGGACCCTGTGGAGGTCACAATTTTGATTCGATTTTGATGAAACTTGAAATTCATGGTTATAACCCAAAGATCTTGCTTCCTTTCGATATTTGCGCATATCGGATCGTAACTTCCTGAATTATGGCCCCTGATTATACGCAAAATCGCCTTTTTTTTAGCTTAGAGGTCACAATTATTATTCGATTTAAAAAACCGTTTGATTATATCACCGTTACACCCTAAGAAAGGTGGAGTTCGAATTTCGGGAAAATCGGACGAAAATTGCCATACAAAATGGCCGCCGTTTGTACGCGAATACTGTTAAAAAATGGTATATCAAGGTTGTGGACCCTGTGGAGGTCACAATTTTGATTCGATTTTGATGAAACTTGAAATTCATGGTTATAACCCAAAGATCTTGCTTCCTTTAGATATTTGCGCATATCGGATCGTAACTTCCTGAATTATGGCCCCTGATTATACGCAAAATCGCCTTTTTTTTGGCTTGGAGGTCACAATTATTATCCGATTTAAAAAAACGTTTGATTATATTACCGTTACACCGTAAGGAGGGTTGAGTTCGAATTTCGGGAAAATCAGACCAAAATTGCCATACAAAATGGCCGCCGTTTGTACGCGAATACTGTTAAAAAATGGTATATCAAGGTTGTGGACCCTGTAAAGGTCACAATTTTAATTCGATTTTGATGAAACTTGAAATTCATGGTTATAACCCAAAGATCTTGGTTCTTTTCGATATTTGCGCATATCGGATCGTAACTTCCTGAATTATGGCCCCTGGTTATACACAAAATCCCCCTTTCTTTAGCTTGTGGTCCCTCTGGAGGTCACAATTATTATCCAATTTAAAAAAACGTTTGATTATATCACCGTTACACTGTAAGGAAGGTTGAGTGTGAATTTCGGGAAAATCGGACCAAAATTGACAGACAAAATGGCCGCCGTTTGTACGCGAATACTGTTAAAAAAATGATATATCATGGTTGTGGACCCTGTATAGGTCACAATTTTAATTCGATTTTGATGAGGAAGGTTGAGTTTTAATTTCGTGAAAATCGTACCAAAATTGCCAGACGAAATGGTCGCCGTTTGTACGCGAATAGTGTAAAAATATGGTATATCATGGTTGTGGACTCTCTACAGGTCACAATTCTTATCCGATTTTGATGAAAAGTCACATTTCTAGGTTGTGTACCGTCACACAATAATCATTGTCGGTTTCGAATTTTATTAATATCAGACTGGAACTGACCAACTAAATGGCTGCTCCCAATACAGTATGAAATACAGGACTTAAAGATGTAGGAAAAATCACTTTCGGTATTGCTTGTTCTCTGTCCATCTCTCGAAAATGTGGGCGTATCCTGCCTGGCAGTGCCAGCCTATCTTTCTTTTTTTAGCTTGGAGGTCCCAATTATTATCCGATTTAAAAAAACGTTTGATTATATTACCGTTACACCGTAAGGAAGGTTGAGTTTGAATTTCGGGAAAATCAGACCAAAATTGCCACACAAAATGGCCGCCGTTTGTACGCGAATACTGTTAACAAATGGTATATCAAGGTTGTGGACGTTGTAAAGGTCACAATTTTAATTCGATTTTGATGAAACTTGAAATTCATGGTTATAACCCAAAGATCTTGGTTCTTTTCGATATTTGCGCATATCGGATCGTAACTTCCTGAATAATGGCCCCTGGTTATACGCAAAATCCCCCTTTCTTTAGCTTGTGGTCCCTCTGGAGGTCACAATTATTATCCAATTTAAAAAAACATTTGATTATATCACCGTTACACTGTAAGGAAGGTTGAGTTTGAATTTCGGGAAAATCGGACCAAAATTGACAGACAAAATGGTCGCCGTTTGTCTGCGAATACTGTTAAAAAAATGATATATCATGATTGTGGATCCTGTATAGGTCACAATTTTAATTCGATTTTGATGAGGATGGTTGAGTTCTAATTTCGTGAAAATCGTACCAAAATTGCCGGACGAAATGGTCGCCGTTTGTACGCGAATAGTGTAAAAATATGGTATATCATGGTTGTGGACTCTACAGGTCACAATTCTTATCCGATTTTGATGAAAAGTCACATTTCTAGGTTGTGTACCGTCACACCATAATCATTGTCGGTTTCGAATTTCATTACTATCAGACTGGAACTGACCAACTAAATGGCTGCTCCCAATACAGTATGAAATACAGGACTTAAAGATGTAGGAAAAATCACTTTCGGTATTGCTTGTTTTCTGTCCATCTCTAGAAAATGTGGGCGTATCCTGCCTGGCAGTGCCAGCCTATCTTTTTTAATCGGGTAATAATTTTGACTTCCAGAGGGACCACAATCTAATAAAGGCGATTTTTCGTACAATCATGGGCCATAATTCAGGAAGTTATGATCCGATATGCGCAAATCTCGAAAGGAACCAAGATCTTTAGGTTATGTATTTCAAGTTTCATCAAAATTGATTTAAAATTGTGACCTCTACAGGTTCCACAACCTTGTTATACCATATTTTTACACTTTTTGGGTACAACTTTTTGGGTAACGGTGATATAATCAAACGGTTTTTTAAATCAGATAATAATTGTGACCTCCAGAGGGACCACAAGCTAAAAAGGGTGATTTTTCATACAATCAGGAGCCATAATTCAGGAAGTTACGATCCGATATGCAAAAATATGCAATGGAACCAAGATCTTTAGGTTATACATATGTATTTCAAGTTTCATCAAAATCGGTTCAAAACTGTGACCTCTATAGGGTCCACAACCTTGATATAACATATTTTCACACTATTCGCATAAAAACGGCGGCCATTTTATTCGTCAATTCTGGTCCGATTTTCACAAAATTCAAACTTTTTCTTCATTACCATGTAACGGTGATATAATCAAACGTTTTTTTTTAATAGGATAATAATTTTGACCTCCAGAGGGACCACAAGCTAACAAAAGCGATTTTTCGGACAATCAGGGGACATAATTCAGGAAGTTACGATATGATGGGCGCAAATATTGAAAGGAACCAAGATCTTTGGGTTATAAACATACATGTCAAGTTTCATCAAAATCGGTTCAAAATTGTGACCTCTATAGGGTCCACAACCTTGATATATATAACATTTTCACACTATTCGCGTACAAACGGCAGCAATTTTTCCATCAATTTTGGTCCGATTTTCACAAAATTCATACTCAACCTCCATAACTATGCAATGGTGTTATAATCAAACGGTTTTTTAAATCGGATAACGATTTTGACCTCCAGAGGGACCACAAGCTAAAAAGGGTGATTTTTCGGACAATCAGGGGCCATAATTCAGGAAGTTACTATCCGATTGGCGCAAATATCGAAAGGAACCAAGATCTTTGGGTTATAAACATGCATTTCACATTTCATCCAAATCGGTTCAAAATTGTGACCTCTACACTGTTCACAATCTAAAAATGTGATTTTTCGTACAATCAGGGACAAAACCCATGAAGTTACAGTCTGATACATGTCAATATCGAAAGGAACCGAGATCTTAGGGTGATAAACCTATATTTTAAGTTTCATTGAAATCAGATAAAAATTGTGACCTGTAGACTGACTGTTCACAAACAATTGTGGACGGACGGACGAACAGGGGCAACGACAATATACGTGGGCGTATAAAAAGTGATGTTTTATTTGAATCATGGGTAGAATTTAGGGCCTTCCAAGTTTTACAGATGGCTCAAAAATTAACA
The DNA here is from genome assembly GCA_948474765.1 of Patella depressa. NCBI lineage: Eukaryota > Metazoa > Mollusca > Gastropoda > Patellidae > Patella > Patella depressa. Next base: position 58,492,118 of record OX419719.1, read on the forward strand.
TATGATCAAGTTTCATTTGAAATATTATTTTAATACAATAACCAATTGTCAACATTATGGTACAAAGCAAAAAAAGTCTGCCTTTAATTGGCCACCATTAATGATATTATGTACACAGAACTATATATATGATAACATAATATAATATTAAACACTGACAACAATAGAATAGGTCATAGTAAAGATAATTTTAAAATATTGGGTGGTAACAATCTTCAACACGAGAAAGGCAAGAATACAAAGAAATATTCAAACTCGGTAAACAAGATTAAAAGTTGCCTTAATATACAATTACATATTTGTGTCGGGATGAATGTATGGGTTTTTTTTATAATTATGAATATTTTAGTAAAACTCAAAAAAAATCATTTTGTTATTCTATTTATATCATTACTTTACCTCATATCAATTGCTGAAAAAATAAAACATTTCCACAAACTAGGACTAAATAATACAACAAGTACGAACATACTATAGATCAGGCAATTTTCATGTCGACCAGACTTGAATTGATGGAGCCTTAGGCTTATTTGAAGAGTGTTGCCCCCAAAACAAGACGAATAGCGTTTAGCGACCACTCCCTGGTCCAAAAAGATAAACCAAAATATAAAAAAAATGGTTCTAGGGTTATTTATCTAATATTTTTGTGGTACTGAAATTAACAAGGGCAATTTTCATATATTATTAAAATATTCATTTTGATAGAAAGTTAATTATAAAAAAAAAAATCAGCAGAGTGTTGAACAATAATTTTCACATCCAACAGTACAAGTTAAATGCAATGCTCGACTTTGATATATCCTGATACACATTTAACAGAAAAAAATAATGGACTTCAGTCATAACATGATTCTACTTTAAAATAATTTAAACCCTATAAAACCAATAATTTATTAGAAATAGGAGAAGAGAAAAGAATTGAATAAAAGATTCAACCATTAAAGAATATTATACATCTTCAAATGAGAAAATAAAAACCACTCCCATTGTTTGATTCTAGTGTTGATAATGGACAATGATAAATGAATTCGGAAGATGTTTGTGATGTAAATTAGTGAGTTGTCTACCCATTATTTAATATTCTCCACACTCAACCATTTTGGAAATTATCGATCTGAAAACAACAACTTTGCAACTTTTGTTTGCACCATCAAGATTGAAGTTAGAAAGTTTTTCATGGAATGAACCATATTCTTTCCTGTGGCCGCTGGTATAGAAAAGTTTAGATTCAAGGTCTATAACCCTTTCTTCTATACACGTTCTACAGATATAACAATATCAGATAAGAGGTGTTCGGTAAATTGAATAACGCTCAGACAACTATTATATTTCTTATCACTTCCACCTTAAAAATATTGTACTTAACAGATGAAGCATGCATAACACACATTCTGATTATAATAATTATGTATTTACATTTGATGATGACCCAAAATTTACGATTTCTAACAAATAATGGATATATTGTAACATAACAAGCATGACCACCATTTAAAACTAATACATTTTACAGTATTTAGCTTTTAGTAAATTCTCATGAATGATATCTCAAATTTTTATCTGAAATCATATTTTAAAATTTTTAAAACAAAAAGTCAGTAAAAATGGATTTATTTCTATAGACCAAGACTCGTTTCTATTGAATGCAAGACCATCAAAGTAATTGATTATCCAAAAAATGTATAAAAGACACCATGACATTTATCTTGGTGTTACCAGGGTTGGTTGTATATCAGTAAATCTATAAACATCTGCAAAGTCTTTGAAGAGATTTATCGCTACTATTAACAGTAACTACAGTAACTAACTAAGTTATTTTAAGGATGGTTCTTCACAGTTTTGATAGTCATTTATTAAGCTTGCTTATAATGTTTAAGTCCAATTAATATATAAAATCCCATACATAATAAATCAACTGTTCATGCTAATCTAAATTGAAATACAAACAAAAAACAAAGATTCTCATAATCATTTAACAAACAAATTTGGGCATCTTGATATTTCGTTGAGTCGGGAGCCATGGTAAAAGACAAAGGTACTTTCGTCCTGTATGAACTAACTACCTAATTATGGATATAAAAACATACCCTTGTTTGAAACCACCCTCGGTTAAAATAAACTCCACTGTACTTCTATGCTGTGAAAAATCATATTTGCACAAAGAATTTATTTTTGTCAGAGGTTATTAACAACAAATGGGTAAAGAGGTGATTAACAACAAATGGGTAAGCTTTTATAGGCTTATTCAAGTAGGTTATTCATAGGATACAAAGCACCTTTTTTTTTAGCATGGTTCAGACAGTAATATAATTTGAAATAATTATGTTTATGTTGTTCTACTTTCTATATAGGATAGGTTTCCCATTATTCCATCAATTTTAGAATTATACAATAAAGATGCATCATAAACCAGAAAATTTTATTACTTTTACATTTAAAAATATGTAAATTTAAATATTTCAAATTCACACTGAAATGATAAATATATACAAATTTATATTAAAAACTCTTCTCTTTATGCCATAGATTATTTTACGTAATACTTTTAAAATTCCTTACATTGGCTACATTTGAGTAAAGATATGAGGCTTCATTAAGCCCATCAAACCTATCCACAATCAGCATTTATTCTCAATAAGCATTTATTCTCAAGCTACTACCTCAAAAGGCTAGTCCAGTTTTGTGAAATTTAAATAACTTTTGTATTGAAATAACTCAAAACTAAAATGCTCTTTTGAGTTATCAACATAATTTTTGTACCACCACACTGAATTCCCCAGCGTTTAAAAGGACTGACAATGTTCCCCCACCCCCTTAAAAAATTCCCTTTTGATAATTAAATAAAATACTCTGTCTATTTATCTATAAATTGTTTGTTTATCTTCGTCTCTCCATTTCTATGATTCAATTTTAACTTCAGTAGTCTCCTCATGTTCTTCATCTTTTCTTTCATCATCATCATCTTCTTCATCAGATTTTGATGAAGAAATCAGGGCAAATTTATTTTGATCCGACCAATCCTGAAATAAATTGAAAAGAAAATTATAGGTCTGAATGGTAATCTTGTTAATACCGCAAACAGCAACAGACCAGACTGAATGTCCTATAATGACTTACATCTCAAAGACAAAACTTTTCAGCGAATTAGTTTTTTTAGTTATATCATGGTCTTAAAGTAAATAGAACCGATGGTATATGTTAACAGCTACATGTAACATTGTTTGTTTCCAAAGTAACTACAACTATCAAAATTTCAACATGTAATGGCATGTTTTCATTGTGGTGATGTGTTTAATACTACTAACATTAATTCAAACTGGAAATTATATTACTTTACCTTTGCTTCACCTTTATTGTATTTTGGCATTTCTTCAAAAGTCTTGGGGATTGGCTTTTCACGCCTGAAAATAGAGCATTGTTTACATATGAAAATCTTAACTGACTATGAGTACCAAAGAAATATAAAACAAAACCCATTAACGTATGGCATCATCATAAATGAAAATGTATAACATACATCTGATACTGTTACTAGCTCACTTATTACAAAAGCCAAAAAATAAAGCTTGAAGACTTAAGCCTGGAAGAAAAGGCTGATGTTAGTTTTATGTCATATCCTTATGTCCAGGACCAAGACCTGTCATCAACGCAGGCATGTCTGTGTGATTTTTCATCGTTAACATTGAAACAGTCACATTTACACATGCATTAGGCAGACTTTTCCACTGGTCAAAAAGCACATGGAGATGTCGCAAAAACACATACATGGAAAACTAGACTGAGAAATTATCATTCTACTATCCCAGTATACCCAGTTGTAATTACATGACAAACCTATATCAAATTAAAACAGTTATTAAGAAACTTACTTTGGTTTAGTGTTTTCTTTATTTTTGCCATCATATTTAATTGGTGGACCTTTAGGTCGATCATCTGAATGATTCAAATACAGAATGAAAGTTAGTATTACTGAAGCTAAAATTCTAATATAACATCAATACGTGATAAGAGATTTGTGACGAGCCAGCATGTAAATGATAAAGATGGTGAAACCTACCTCTCCTGTCTCTATAACCGTCTCGATCTCTATCTGATCTTGATTTATCATTGGAATTTTGGCGCGATGTCATTTCTTTGTCACCTGGGGACTTAGTTTTATTGGCACTACCTTCACTTGCTCGAGATACCTACAATAAAAGGTAACACAAATTTGCAATAAAAATTCTTTATATCAGCCATTATCAATCCAAAATATTTATGAAATGAGCCAAGTCATACCCATTAGTATAATGCAAACATTAAAATTATAAACAAATGAGATATATCAACAACATTCCATGTTTAAAACATATTTAGAAAAATAGGTTGCCCGGCAATGAAAGATACACCCACACAGCAGCTAAATCGTCCGGGCAGTCAACAAAGAACCCAGATCTTTAGGTTATAAACATGTATTTCAAGTTTCATCAAAATCGAATTAGAATTATGACCTCTATAGGGTCCACAACCTTGATATAACATATTTTCACACTTTTCACGTACAAACAGCGTCCATTTTGGTCTGATTTTCACAAAATTCAAACTCATTCATCATTACCATGTAACGGTGATATAATCAAACGTTTTGTTAAATTGGATAATAATTTTGACCTCCAGAGGGACCACAAGCTTAAAATAGCGATTTTTCGGACAATCAGGAGACATAATTCAGGAAGTTACGATCTGATGGGCGCAAAAAACGACAGGAACTAAGATCTTTGGGTTAGAAACATACATGTCAAGTTTCATCAAAATCGGTTCAAAATTGAGACCTCTATAGGGTCCACAACTTTGACATAACATATTTTCACACTATTCGCGTACAAATGGCGGCCATTTTGTCAGTCCATTTTGGTCCGATTTTCACGAAATTCGAACCCCACCTCTATAACCATGTAACGGTGATATAATCAAACGTTTTTTTTAAAACCAGATACCAATTTTGACCTCCAGAGGGACCACAAGCTAAAAAGGGCAATTTTTCGGACAATCAGGGGACATAATTCAGGAAACTACGATATGATGGGTGCAAATATCGAAAGTAACCAAGATCATTGGGTTATAAACATACATGTCAAGTTTCATCAAAATCGGTTCAAAATTGTAACCTCTATAGGGTCCACAACCTTGATAGAACATATTTTCACACTATTCGCATACAAATGGCAGCCATTTTGTCTGTCAATTTTGGTCCGATTTTCATGAAATTTGAACTCAACCTCCATATCCATGTAACGGTGTTATAATTAAACGTATTTTTAAATCGGATAACAATTTGGACCTCAAGATGAACCACAAGCTAAAAGGGCGATTTTTCTGACAATCAGGGGCCATAATTCAGGAAGTTACGATCAGATGGGCACAAATATTGAAGGGAACCAAGATCTTTTGGTTATAAACATGCATTTCAAGTTTCATCCAAATCTGTTCAAAATTGTGACCTCTACACTGTTCACAAGCTAAAAACGTGATTTTTCGTACAATCAGGGGCCATATAATTGTGACCTGTAGACTATTCACAAACAATTGTGGACATCAGGACGGATGAACAGGGCGTCGACGATATACGTCCACATGAAAATGTGGGCGTATAAAAACTGGTAATCAGATATTACTTTCTTCTTTCGGCTTACGATCTGCCTATACAGTTTAATGCACACAGGCAAATAGGTATGTGGTACTAAAGATTCAATTTACAAGGCATGCCATGGAGTTCAGCAGAGGTTGTGCACTATGTGAGCTCTAAGCAGACTCTTGGTATCTAGTCCAGGTCTGGATTTAAAATACACACCTGTGGTTGTTGCGATGGGGGAGACATTATTTCTGGCTTTCTTTTCTGCCATGCATTTTCCTTTGGTGGAGGGGCAGGAATAACTTTAACAGGGGTTGTGACCTCATGTTTTGGTGACGAGGGATTATGATTATCCTCATGATCCTGTGAATGATTGGATAAATCACTATCTTTACGAGATCGAGCTCCGCCAGAATTATGACCTAAAAAAGATAAATAATGAGAAAAATTTTTGATCGGTATGTATAACTCCAGGTCCAGTTTCTTTCTAACATAATTCAATTATTTATACCATGTTTTATGCTGATAACCACATAAATGTATATTCAAACCCCTTTTTTACCCACGAAAAATACATTACTGGAAATCTCTTATTGAATATCAATCACAATCGAATAAGGAAAAAGTCTCTATTCGGCTTCTCAGTCATAGAAATCATTTTACTAAAAATTTCATAAAATTGTACAAGAACAAAGGAATTAACTTACTATGACGAGACCCTTTTCCGCTGCTGCTATTTGATAAATGACGCTCCCGTCTATTTTCCTCACTATCTCGCCTCACTCGTCTATTTTCTTCGCTATCACGTCTCATACGTCCAGACGGTCTGGAAATAATAACAATTAAACTAAACATTTGGATATTTGTCCCCATGTCCAATATGTGTACTCTAGAATCATTGTCTCCCGTTGCATAGAATTGCATGCAAGTGTTATATTCACTTTCTTTGGATTGGACTAGATAAATGTTTCTGTGCTATATGAAAACATGTGAAAATAACATTGGCTAGACAGGGAGAGCATATCTCAATAATTAATGTTGTTTTTCACACCAGTACAAACATTTCAATATACTTCTGTTTTAGTGGTGCTCCATCTTCCATTGAGAAAGTTCAGCAGGATTTTCAGGAGTGGTTCACTCTTGTCAGAGATGCAAAGCTGAATAACTGACGTTTTGTCTTTCACATGGGACGAAAAACTGAGTTCCGGTGTAAATATTGGAGTATAAGAACCTTTGACAATTTGAGTTTACTATAAGAGTAGGCCACAGTGCCGCTGTCTGGGCAAAATTATCCTCATTTCATCTTTAATCATTTTACGCACCCCCATTCGGTCAATTTTAATTGAACAGTCTTGTATATAGTTATATATATGGCTAAATACGTAATACATGCATTATGCTCATTAATATAGTGATTTAAAACATTGAATGGGAACTCTGTGATTTAGGTACAAAAATAAAACTGTTAATTTAACAGAATTTTATGTGTTCATTTAATTTGAGATGAAAAATAGTCTTTGTTAAATAGGTTATGTCCATACAGAAGTTGAAGTTGACATATTGCAGATATTATTTAAACTAAAATGAAAATATGATAGTACAGAGCTGGTCTAAATTCTCTTTATTCATATCTCAATCAAAGAGGACAAAGATTGTCTATAAATCATTTTATTACTCAGATTGGAAATTATGCAAAATTGTCAAATAAAACTTTTGGTCATAATTTAAACAGTTAGACATTACCACTGGCAAAATAATACTGAAAGCAAATTATTTAAGAGTTAAAAACGTTTTTATGAAACCTACAATTAGGAGTAGTTGCCTGGAGAATGTAGAATATCTAATAATATCAGTTATGAGTAATATGTTAATCGTAAACAGATTATGACTTAATAAAATTTAGAAGTTAATATCCAATAAAATTTGGGTTTTTTTGTCATGCAATTTTGTAATGCAACAATATTTATTTAAGATCCTAAATATTAACAAATATTTCAGGCAACATTTTCTCAATTTTGTAAAAAAAAAAAAAAAGAAATAAAATAAAGGCTAGTTATTGGCCGTTAATTCTTACTGGTTGTCACTCTCGGCCAAAGAATCTCTTGGATGATAATTTTCTTCTGCAGGACTGTTGGGGAATAAAATAGGTGTATATATATATATTTGTGTAAACTAATAGTGCATGCAGTCAAAAACACTAAATCTAAAGGCACAAAAGGGTAACAAAAACCTCAACAACCAAAATAAATCAAACTCAGTTGGGGATTTCAAGGCTTAATCTAGCAATATTTGATGCAATTTAAGGGTTTACTTCATAATATTCTTAAAGTCATATTTCAAAATCTGGATCAATATTTCAGGTTTGAGTACCAATCAAATATCTAGATCAGGTCTTGAGGTAAATTTTCTAACTATACATAGGCCTATTACCTTGGAGCAGTAAAATTCAAAAACAAACTGGGAGGTTAAAATAAGAAAATTCATTTGAATCAAAAAACAGCATTCCCAACTACAAATGTAGACCATACATACAGCCCTCATATTTTCTCAAAGAACTTACAAGTTCAATTTTTTGGTTCACCATAATCATCAATGAAGAATGCTCACCACACATTCTTCATGTATCATGTTAGTATTCGTACAAATGTTTAACATTTCCTTACCAAAGAACCAGAAAATCAATTGAAGTAAAATAGTAAAGCTGCATGAACTATTCCAATCCTTTATAGACAAATATTTACTAACCTTTCATAATTTCTATCATTATCTGCTAAAACTCGCTCAGTTTCACGCTGTTTCCGCAGCCTTTCTTCTATTTCCTTTTCTCTAGCTGCCGTATTCACAGGTTTTGCGTCTCCAAAAATAGATGGCTTTTTTTCTCGTTCTTTTGGAGTTTCCTCTTCTGGGGGTTTTTGCACAGAATGTAAACGTTCAAATATCTCACGCTCTTTTGCAGCAGTGTCAACGGGTTTAGCATTTCCAAATATGGATGAGGTTTTTGATGGTGTTGCTGTTGCACTTGCATTATCAGTGGGCGGGGCACTATCATTTTCTACTGGCTTGGATCGTGGAGCCAGTTGTAATCTTTTTCTTTCCTTTGGTGCCTCTTGGCTTGATTCTCGATTAGCAGGTTCATAGCCTCCACCCCTAGATCCACCATAACTTCCACCACCATATCCTATTTTAGAATGAAATAATTCAATAGTTTACATGCAATCATGATCAACAAGCTGTAGAGTCAAATCGGTTAGGACATCCATATAGTCACATTTTTATTCATTTGTTAGTAACGGGAGCAATTACAACAAATTCAAAACTGATCAAGGACAATACCAATGGATATATTACAAGAAATAATCAAATTTGACAGCATCGTTTCTGCTTACTTTTCATCCAATTCCAACTGCTAAGGTTTCTTTCACATGCACACCAATGTGTAAATGAGACCTAGTTCAGTCGGCCCGGCACCAGTGACAAGGGGAAACACAGGGAAACAATGTTCCACAACAACAAGGAACTCTCTTGGTCAATAATCACAGAGCCACATTGACCTTAGCATATTTATTGTATTTTGGAGGAACTGTGAAGCAGAATGTGAAGAAGAAAGTACAGATCAGAAATATTTGAAAATCTGAATTAATACATTTGTCAATCGAATGCTAACTTTAGCCTCCAAAACATCCACAAGCAATGTTTGATGGACAAATATAACATTTCAATCTGGGTGTATAAAATATTGTTTATAAATATCATTGATTTATCCATTACCTCTATCTCTGTCACCATAACGTCCACCTCCTCTATCGCCTCCATACCTTCCACCATCTCTATCGCCCCCATACCTTCCACCATCTCTATCACCACCATATCTTCCACTATCTCTATCTCCATAACGACCACCATCTCTATCACCATAGCTGCTACCTCCACGATCATAGCTACGACCACCTCCTCCATAACGACCACCACCATCTCTATCTCCATAGCGACCACCATCTCTATCTCCATAGCGACCACCATCTCTGTCTCCATAGCGACCACCATCTCTGTCGCCAAAACGACTACCACCGTCTCTGTCTCCATAGCGACTGCCTCCATCCCTATCTCCATAGCGACTACCACCATCTCTATCACCATAACGACCTCCTCTATCATCTGGAAAATGGGATAATAGTAGATCATAAATAAATATTTATTGCCTAAACACTATATTAAAGCAAAATTAGAAACTCAATAGTGCAGTGTATTACTTGGTGAAATATACATAGTACAAAAGGTCCTACATATTTTTAAAAAAAAACAAGCCAAAAGTGAGGCTGATGTCCCCCGCCGAAATCCCAAAATAAATAGATGACACATATTAATTAATCGCACATTTATTCTTTTCAAACGTATCGTAAAATCAAACTGTACACGAAGTGTCATCCAAAAGTGTTTTATAAAGAAAAATGTTAAAACCGACGAGAAAAATGAAAATGTACCCTAGATAGGGGGACCCTAAAGGCAGACAAAAGGGCCCCCACGCTTGACAAAAGGGCCCCTCTGGCCAAGGGAAAGGGCCCTCGTGTCTGAGTCAATCGTTTCTATACACTGTTACTGTCGAATCCATTACTGAATGAGAATGCAGTCATTGTATTGGCATAAAAATCATCAATCAAGATGAACCTAAGTTATCTTGTCCCAAAGTATCAACCAATCAAATTGCTTATCTCTGCCTACCCTAAGAAGAAAATGCTCATCTTCGAACTCCGTCAAGGCATTGACCTAATAAGCATACACACCAATTTTGAACATTTTAACTCAATTCGAAGGAGAGTTATTGTGTTCCAAAGTCTTGGCAAATCAAATTGCTTATCGCTCTGCTTACGCTGAGCAGAAAATGCTCATTATCGAACTTAGTCAAGGTATTACTGTAATGAAACTATACACCAAGTTTCATCACTCTCACTTAATTAGAACTAAAGTTATCGTGTCCCAAAGCATCAACCAATCAAATTGCTTATCTCTGCTTACCCTAAGCGGAAAATGCTCATCTTCGAACTCCATCAAGGCATTGACCTAATAAGCAAATACACCAAGTTTGAACATTTCTACACCAAGTTTCATCACTCTCACTTAATTAGAACTTAAGTTATCGTGTCCCAAAGCATCAACCAATCAAATTGCTTATCTCTGCTTACCCTAAGCTGAAAATGCTCATCTTCGAACTCCATCAAGGCATTGACCTAATAAGCATATGCACCAAGTTTGAACATTTTAACTCAATTAGAAGGAGAGTTATTGTGTTCCAAAGTCTCGACCAATCAAATTGCGTATCGCTCTGCTTACCCTGAGCAGAAAATGTCGAACTTAGTCAAGGTATTACTGTAATGAAACTATACACCAAGTTGTATCAATCTCACTTAATTAGAACTAAAGTTATCGTGTCCCAAAGCATCAACCAATCAAATTGCTTATCTCTGCTTACCCTAAGCGGAAACTGCTCATCTTCGAACTCCATCAAGGCATTGACCTAATAAACACATACACCAAGTTTGAACATTCTAGCTCAATTAGGAAGAGAGTTATTGTGTCCCAAAAAGTGTGACGGACAGACGGAGAGACAGACGGACGAACCCATTTTAATAGTCCCCCAACTTTCTTCGAAAGGCGGGGGACAAAAAAGAGATGATATATTATGATCAAATTAGAAAAACAAATCTCATTTGAATTCATGTGATACACGTTCTAACTAACCTTGGTCTGCCGTGTCAGGTCCAGGTCGTCTCCAATCACTATCTGTACGATCAGGGCCCTGATCTCTTGATTGACGATCTACAAACAATGTTTCATTAAATTACTAAATATAACACTACAGTAGCCAAATAACAGTCACACATTAGACAATTAAGGATTATCCCATATTCTAGGCCCAAATGCTCAAAGCATGCCACAACAATTCCAAATAAGTTTAAAATCACAATTTGAATAACAGCTTTTTATATTATTTGTTTTAAAGGGGTTTCAGCTATTTTATTGCTTGTAAGTAATGTAAGGTACAAAAAAGTTGACAATACTGTTCTTCTAAAAATCACAAAGAAATACACAATACATTGATAAGCATTAAGGGATTAGACCCCAATCTTATTTTCAATCTAGGTACCCACAATCTCTAGACACAACATAAATGGTATTTTGTACGAAAAAAAAGTTGAATAATACCTGAATTTCCCCCTTGATTGTTCTGATTCTGACCAGCTAAATCTATTCTTATCTTTCTACCAGCAAACATCTAAAATAAATTAAATTTGATTGATGTAAACAAGCCAACAGTGAGGCTGATGTCCCCCAAAATAAATAGAAGACACATATTATTTAATCGCACATTTATTTTTTTCAATGTATCGAGCAATCAAACTGTACACGAAGTGTCATCCCAAAGTGTTTTATAAAGAAAAATGCTAAAACCGACGAGAAAAATGAAAATGTACCCTAGTTAGGGGGACCCTAAAGGCAGACAAAAGGGCCCCTCTGGCCAAGGGAAAGGGCCCTCGTGTCCAAGTCAATCGTTTCTATACACTGTTACTGTCGAATCGATTACTAAATGAGAATGCAGTCATTGTATTGGCATAAAAATCATCAATCAAGATGAACCTAAGTTATCTTGTCCCAAAGTATCAACCAATCAAATTGCTTATCTCTGCTTACCCTAAGCGGAAAATGCTCATCTTCGAACTCCATCAAGGCATTGACCTAATAAGCATATACACCAAGTTTGAACATTTTAACTCAATTAGAAGAAGAGTTATTGTGTTCCAAAGTCTCGACCAATCAAATTGCGTATCGCTCTGCTTACCCTAAGCGGAAAATGCTCATCTCCGAACTCCATCAAGGCATTGACCTAATAAGCATATACACCAAGTAGGGTGCCCCACGTGCCTACTGAAAAGTTGTTCTAGACACGTTGAATATGCACGCTTTACTTGGTTCACTACTACTAATTTTCTGACAGTCTCGCACACTAGTTGAGTCTATAAATAGCAACAGCCCGTGGAAATTCTAAACACACTGGTAACTATTACAGTCGTAAAAAATCTATTGTTGACGATTCTGAGTAGCAGTAATATTTATCGTTTTGGTTATTACGGCATCTTTAGAAATTACGTTCGTTTTATTTTTTAAATTGCTTTATCCTTCGCATAACCGTTAGAAGCGACATATTTTGGTTTAGTACAAATAATATCTATGAATAACTTGGGTTGTACAGAATCATGATACCAGCAGCAGTTTCGTTTTACTTTTACAAGGTTAGAAAAAACAATTGTTGAGTCAACACTGTGTGTTATTTATAAATTCGATTTCTTGTTCCAGCTTTCAGTCACGTTTCGTAAAAAGTAGTCTGGATTATCCCGGCCCGTCAATCAGACGGAGAATGGTCGGTAGGCTGGTGAAGTGAGACTAGTTTCAAAACAAGGGCACGTAACCTATTTTTTACTCGAAAGTGTCTGGATGTTATGGACGACGCTCCGAACCATTTTTCAGTGTATTATTTATGATGTTTAAATGGTCATAGCTTATTAAGTTTAACATGACCGTTTATTTAGTGACTATAAATTTGTGAAATAGTTTTAAGACATGTTATATATATAAATATTGTGGTGTAATTGTTTAGCTATTTGGAGATATTTATATATGGTGGGGCACCCTACACCAAGTTTGAACATTTTAACTCAAATAGGAGAGTTATTGTGTTCCAAAGTCTCGACCAATCAAATTGCTCTGCTTACCCTGAGCGGAAAATGCTCATTATCGAACTTAGTCAAGGTATTACTGTAATGAAACTATACACTAAGTTTCATCACTCTCACTTAATTAGAACCAAAGTTATCGTGTCCCAAAGCATCAACCAATCAAATTGCTTATCTCTGCTTACCCTAAGCAGAAAATGCTCATCTTTGAACTCCATCAAGGCATTGACCTAATAAACACATACACCAAGTTTGAACATTCTAGCTCAATTAGGAAGAGAGTTATTGTGTCCCAAAAAGTGTGACGGACAGACGGACAGACAGACGAACCCATTTTAATAGTCCCCCAACTTTCTTCGAAAGGCGGGGGACAATTATATACAGCAGCATAAACTGTTGATATATACTAGCAACTAAGAGTAAGAGAAGAGTACTCAATTTTGGACAGAATAATACGCATATTATAAGAAATATGTATATGTATGAATTGCCAGGTAAGCCACCGTGGTTTGCCCGACCTATGCCGATTTTCTGAACTCATATCAGGAAATTACATGCTATGTGCACGTTATTGTTTTAATGATATAACAATCTCACATACTCTAAATTTTACTTTTGCTGGGGATTTAGAACAAAGGTAATGTTACTAACAATTTCAAATGTGCTTTAAAACTATACCACTTCTTTAGATGAGTGTGACAGGGGGTTAATCTTCTGAAAGGGGTATTCCTCATTTCACAAGGGTATACACAAATTCATTTCTGCATTTTAGTTACTTGTCTATGAACAACTTACTGAATCATCCATTGTTAATGCCTCCAATAACGATTCTCTGTCATCAAATTCCACATAACCAAATCCACGTAATCTACCTTGGTCCGATGGTAATCTCACATTCAAAAACTGAAATTCAACAGGAGCAGTTTAAAAATATAAGCATAACTATATATAGTTTTTATGATATAACTTTACAGTTAAGATACTACATACTGGCTATGCATAATTCACTGCACATAAAATCTTGCAGATTCAATACCTCAATCTTCTGGCCAAAAATACCACTGTTTGTTCATATACAGTTTAACCAACAATGTATCTTTTTTCAACACCGTGACCTTCAGTTTCAGTGTCGGCATTAAATGATTTCAATAACAGGGTTCATCTGAGTAATCAGTCTGGTTTTTCCGTTCCCTACCTTCCTTAAATTACTGGTAAGTAACTAATAATTAGGAGCTAATTTCAAAATATTTTCAAACCTTTAATTTTGAGAAGAACATTTCAATCTTATCTTCACATGATTCATATGGCAGGTTGCCAATAAAAGCTGTAAATGGTGGCTGGGTAGGAACTTTACTCATATCAACATCTGGTCCTCGAGCCGCCTTTGGGGCTTTTGGTAATTTAGATCGGTCAAACAACTGCTGACCATAAGGTACACCTCCAAAATCTGAAAAAAAGCAAAATTGATTTTTCAACAATAAGCTTAGAATCTGCGGAAATATGTTTATTTTGGTGTAATAACATACAATTTCCTCAGTTTATGATCAACAGGCTAAAAAAACATAATTAAAAATAAAAGAGAAATATGTGTTCAGCATTGTTGACAAATATAATTCAGATTCTCCAGTTATACAAGAATGAGTCTCTGAAATAGATACATAAATTTGACAGTTCACGATGAAAATGCAGACATATAACATCTTATGTATTACGTATGTAGGGTTTTTTCTGATTAGAAATATTGTGTAACTCCTAACATACTTGGGAGGAAGAGGGAAGAAACAAAGCTTCTATATTATACTTATTTCATTTGACTTCAGGACTGGATGAAACAGTCTGTGGTGAAACGGTATTAGGATGAAACAACCTGTTCCCAGGATTGACTAACAGCACGGAACAATAAAACTTGGGTAAGATGTAAGCGTGAGTAAATTGACGTCCGAAATATAGTTTATATAACTAGAAATATACAAACCATCATCAGCATTTTCCATCTCAGCTGCCCAGTCAATATTCTTTGTAGATACAACGGGTTCATTAGAACCTAAGAATTCACTTAGGTTCATAGACTTCCCCTTCTTCTTATTCTTTTTACCTGAAAAAGAAAACGTTTAAATAAATTTTCCAGAGATACAAATGAATTAGTAATCTTCCTTGAGCAGCATTTAGCAATTGACACACTTAAAAAACACAAAAACATAATTACTGCACACAATTAGTTGAATTACCCGGTACTATTTTAACTTTGTTAGATTAACATGCCGAGAGAACCTCAACAAAACATCGCTTTAATTTAATCAAAATAGTAATTGCGTTCCATATTATGTTTTTGTGTTAGTTTAATAAATATAAGCCTTTTTAGCTCTGGTAAAGGCAAAGTCAAGAAGAGTGGGAAACAATTTGATTGCTAGATATTAGTCGATACTTTGTTGAAGAAACACGATAACTTTGATTCTGTGTGAGAAAATTTTGTCCATAATTTCATTACATCAATATACACAATGCCAACCACGACAACAGCACTAGCGCTGGGCATCCGCCTTGCTTTATTAAATTGGAAATTGGTTTGGCACCTCCCTTTTGTGAATATACAATACTAAAAATAATACTATACTATGATGATGATGAACATGATGATGGCTTATCATGATAAATCGGTAATGGACAATATGGTATTGTTATTGACCTAATTAACGGGGTTTTACCACATATTTTTGTCCGACTATTTGCCAAAAGGTGTCCATATTATTTTTTAATATCTTTCTGCTTCGACTTTATAGTTTCGAGCATTTTATTTTGTAATATGTGTGATATAAATTGAGCGGTTTGGGCCATGCTGTCCTACCTCCAGACGCCATTTTGGAAATTTACTGCGATGACACAACCGGAAGAAAAAATATATCAATTTTATAAATATTTGCACATTAATATATCATTTTCAATATTTTGTTTCTACTTGAAAATAATTTTTATAACATTGACACTTATCAATTAATTTTTTTTTAACTTGTTTCTAATAAATGTTGCGGGCCTTTAATTCGAGTTTCATCGCATCCGTCCACACAAAAACAATTTCCAGTTTCCCGAGAATTTTACAGAAAGTTTTAGCCCAGTTTCACATATCTATATACCATTGAAGACCTTATAATTTGTTGACAAAATGGTAACTAGATTAAACGTTTTTTTGAGTGTTGAAAGAAAGTTCAGCGTTGAAATTCAGTCCTGAAATTAACCATTTGTAATGATATTGATAGAAGTGTGAAGATTTTCTAGTTAATCTAGCCTATTGATTTTCATTTTTTAAATTAATAATTAGGCTCTAGCCCTACGGAAATTAAATGAAATGGGGTTTTAACGTCCTACTTAATTACTATACTTGTAACCTAAGGTTTAAGGTTACAATTGATACAGTCTAAGAACCCTTACGCACGTTCAAATAGATTCAAACGCACAATATATATTTGTCAATGCAATGCATATCATTGTCGATTGTCATTACACTGTTACAGTTTGTATTGGAATAAGTAATTAAGACTGGACCACTAAAATAGTTACCGAACAGTTTTTTCTTTATGGCAACATGTTCTATATTTGCATAGCGATGTTTTAATGACGTATTACGCAAGTGCCATGACACCGGCCAGTTGAAATTTCGCGTAGCAGTTGGGTTTCATCAAATCATATAATTATGTGGTAAGCCTTCACCTTTATTTCAATGGGAATTGATTTATTATATGTGAAGCGATGTGCAGTACAATTTTGGGTTAGTTTATGTATAAATTATGGGAGCTTTTTGTAGTCATTTGACTAAATAACTTGCGCAAAGAAACTCTGCTGTAGGAAAAGCCACGTGCCTGGAGTAAGACGGAAGACATCAGACGTCCTACTGTTCTGCTCCTAACCTGGGCTAATGAATACGGGCATAGCCCATACAGTGTGCTATGAGGGAAATTTTGCCCAGGCAGCAGGGCTACGGCCTAAGTTAGACTCCTATATATCGAATTCCCACTGCCAAGTGATCTTTTACGTGCACGCCAATGTGCACACGGTACCTCTGTTTTTTAAACCATCCGAAGGACTAGACAGCTGTCCTTTTCAGGCCCTATGTCCTGCATCACTGACAAGGGTAAACCACGTTGGAAAATCTGGATGAACTTTCTCGGCCAATGCAGGGATCGAAGACCCGAACTCCAGGCTAGCGAGCCAGCGTCCTACCCACTTGGCCACATGATCCCCTTTAGTCCTACGGAGAAATTCCAAGTATTGAATAAGCAGTGTCAGGCCTAGTTCAGCTCTGAAAGTAGGTCTCATTGAATCCTTGTCGAAAGTAGAATCACTTCCCAGTCAATTTTACTGGGCAACTTTTTACTGCTAAACCAGTATGAGCGAGACAAAACATTGTTAGAAAAAAAGTCCTTGTCTTCTAAATCTAACCCACTTGACCGCCTTCATTGAAAGGGTAACGCACAAATTTCGAACTTGGTCATATAAGATGAAGAAATTTAGGTATGCCTGGGAGAAAAAAATTGAAATCTTTGAAAAGTTGAGAATCTTCAGTCATTTATTTCTTTGCCTAGCCCAATTACAATAGTTTACAATCAAATTTTCAGAAATACCATTTCTTCCTCCAAGGCTTACCTAAATTTCGTTTCATCTTATATGACAGAGTTTGAAATCAGTCAAGTTGGTTAGAAGATGGGGATGTATACTTACCTTGCTAGAGTCACAGTAAAAAATATGTCCCCCTCTGCTAAATGGCTTGACAGAAGCCCTTGAAAAAAAGATATTTAAGCAAGCAGTATTATATTGAATATGTCCACATTATCTCTAAGTTCCAAAGTACTACTAAACCATTCACCTTATTTGAATTTTGATGCACTTGTTGTTTATGGCTTGCAGTGTGTAGTTTGTGTCTTGTCTGCAGGGTTGTCTTTCTTTAACTGTGCTGGATTTACATTTCCTTGAAAGTTGGGATCATATAATTATAATCTATGATCCGTTGATTGGAAAATATATTCAGACTTCTGAGACAAAATACATTTGTTGGCAAAGCAGTATGACTTACGAGATATTTCATATCAAGCACATTTTAGACAATACAAATTTTAACACGAACCTGTATTGTTGTTTTGGGGTTTTTCAGCTGGATTTCGCGAATGCAGATTAATAACTATGTAATTGATGAATTGAAATGAATATTTATGTTTGTTTTATTTCTTTCCAGAGTGAATTAGGAGTAAATGAACATCATCAGAATCAGGTTATTAATTATATGCGATTTGCTCGATATCAAAGAGGACAGAGGTTACGAGCAGTTGATGCATGTTTTGAGGAACTGCAAGGCAGCAGGTATGGTTATGTTAATTAAGAATTCAACCCAAAGGCACTGAATTCCACCCAGTGAAAGAAAATATATTGTACTATAGCTTAAGCTTAGTGATGATAACAACCAAAGATGATCCTTTAGGGTGTATTATATCTAAGATAACGGGATTCAGTTTCAGGCTCTTGGCATCATTTTTAAAAAACAGTACATTGTAAATTGCCAGTTGAAAGATTTTTTGTACACCATTACAAACTGTAGTATTGTGAATATCCAATCTCTTAACAGGCATATCAGTTCATTCCAAGATTGGTTCAATTCTGATCAGTATTTATAGAGATTAGATAAATTGAAAACTCAGTCAAAATTCTGCAGATGATATAAATGAAATATTGTCAAAAAAAGCCAGCTTCACCAATAATCTTTGCTTAGCTTGACATTTTAGTTTCTTAATCAACTGTTAAATAATCAATCTGAGTACAATTTAAAGTAAATTAAGACTTGAGAAATAAAATGTTTACTGAAAAATGCAAATTATGATCAGTAGCTTAAGCTTTCAATAATAATCATTATTTGGTTGAAACCTATAATTTGTTGTTTTGATTAAAGATTGAATGATGCTACATTTACTCGTGATGAGATGATTGATATGTTGGATGGTTTGCTCTCTGTCGTCCGTGGAGAGGTAGAATCAGAACTCATTAACACAGCCCACACCAACGTTCTCATGATGCGACAAATGTTTCAACAATCCGAAAAATGGCATCTTAAACTCCAGGCTGATATTTCAGAGCTGGAAAACCGGTACGTATGTGCATTGTAAACAATTTGAAGATTTATCAGGGTCTTTTAAGCTGGGTGAAGTGATATTAACTTTTATGATTCATTCCCAAAAGTACCATTAGAGGATATCTTCTGTAAGAGGTTAATTGGTCTGAAGCCTAATGAAAAACCAAGAGTAAAACTAGCCTATTTAAGAAGGTTAAAACGCCCCCCCCCCCCAAATCATTATGTTATTATAATGTGTTCACTACAAAGATTTTATACCCTTAATACCCTTAATACTCAATTCTTAATTTTCGATGATGATGTACAACTGACAACACTTCAAGGAATATTTTTTGTAAACTACTAATTTCATTATATCTTGACCTATGTATATTTGTTTATTATTTTCTAGGGATTTATTGGAACAGATAAAGGAATTTGAAGAGAGAGAGTTCACTGGTACAAAACGAGATACAGAGTTTACTCCATCAAAGTTAGCTCCCCTTAATGAAACAGGTGGCAGTGCCTTACTGCACATGGTAATGATTACTAACCTGTTTCTGTATATGTTTATATCTGTTTACATATTAAATTTTTATGTATAACTATAAGAAATTAGGTCAGGTCAGTGCCAGAGCAAACTTTTGCCATGTATTATAGAAGCAATGGTAACAAGCATTATCAGCTTTCGATGCATTGCTACATCAGATAGGCAGTTGTTTTTATGGATCTTCTGAGCATGCCTGGATTTAAAGATCATTTACAAAGAAAATATGTCAAAATTAAATTGATGTCTTATATTAATCATATTGGCAAGGAACTTTTGTCTAGATATTTGAATAGGACACAGTTAACAATGTATATCATAAGCATAATAATATTATTAAACATAACTTGAATATTGTACATTTGTACAGTATAAATATAATGCTGAACATGATAAAGACCAAGTTAACAATGTACAGTAGAAACATAATACTGAATATGTTGAAAGACAAAGTTAACACTCTACTGCATAAACTTGTTTAATGCAAAGGTGAAAGGATAAGCATGTGAAAGACAAAAAAGTTCAAGTCAAAAACATGTCTGTAGGTGACAGAAAACGTTTTCGTATCATTACATATCGAACCACAGTAATGCCTGATGTCATAGGGTCAAAAGTCGCTTGTACAACACCTGATGTGACCTTCCATATGAGATCTTCATATAGTGTAGGCCATCAAATGTATAAAAAAAATGAAACGAAGTATAGATCGGTATTTTAATAAGATTGAAGATAAAATTTTTATTAATTTTTAGAGAATTGATGAGATAATGAAAGACAATGATGCATTAAGACAGAGATTATCAAAATATGAAAAAGTGGTAAGTAAATATATTAGAATTATTTGGCATGTTGCCCACATCTGTAATAATGATCTCAAATGTTAAGAATAACAAGTGATATTCTGTTTTTATCTAGTACCTCATACTACTTTCTTAGTTAATTGTAATCTTAATATGTCAATGATCTATTTTAAGTATTGGAATCTATATTCCAAACTCCACCTTTTCAGAAATTTAGGCTCTATTATCTTTTTATAACCGTAGATATATAATGAATCATGCACTGAAAACTTTGTATACATCGGATATAGAAATGAAATGGCCTGCCAAATTGAGCTTCCCTACTAACTGCAATACATTTTTACTGTCGTAGAAACGATTATTTTTATGACTGTATTACTCTTGTGCAGCTTTTCTATGGTTAATGATTTTGGTTGATTTTAGGATCTTGAAGGGAGATTTAGAAGTCAAGCACTAGCTACAGATTTAGAAAAGGCAGAAGCTGAGTTGAGAGCTAGAAAGGTAAGATTATTTTGTAATGTAATTAAAATCCTAATTAAAAATGGTGTTTTTGGTCTGAATAATATTAAAAGACATATATGATAAATGGTTGTAATAGGATGTGGTTTTAAAAATAAAGGTGTTTCCAGCAACGCTATTTTCATAAAATGCATTTGTAAAAAGATATCTCCCATCATCACTCGAAGATTAATCTAAGGGTATATCTGTAATCTTTAAGTGGCATTTAGTGCTTGGTAAACACATAATCAGAACAAAAGTTTAATGGGAAAACAATCACTGGTTTTATTCTAAAAGCACAACATTTCGACAAGTATCCTCTTATCGTTATCAAGCACAATGACATTTAGTAAACTTGGGTTTAATATATAAGAGTTCATGGGTATACATGTATCTCTGGCATTTAAAATTTGGCATTATTATTATAGTCAAATTTGTGCTTAGTTATATTGACTAAAGATGCCCCAGATAATCTGTATAAACTAATTTTAATCAATTTTAATGTGTGCATTTTGAATTACGGTAATTTATGATCTGATACATGTATCCGTTAATACTGGCAAGTATTACTGGACATTGTGAAATAAGAGTCCTGGTCTAAATGGCACTGTCTTGATGCAATATAGTCTGTGATACTCTGTGTATAGTCAGTTTTCATTTTTTTATCATTATTAGTCAAATGTTACACAAGCTGATTTAGAAGATCTTCATCGAAAAATGTCTGGATTACAGTCTGATCTTGAACAGGTATCATAAATAATATCTAATCTTATATTAAAAATTTTGTCGCAGGAATAAAATTTCTGGTTCCATTTTCCGATGAAAGTCACCAATTCCTTAGTATTTGGCACTTAATAGAATAGGACTTTCCATTCCTAACTTGTTTTACATATACTCAAAATTGAATCACTGCATTGGTCAATATAGCTATAAGTATTTTGAAAGTCTGTCTATATTTATGGAAGTGATCATTAGTTAAGATGAGAATATAAGAAAAGTGCATGTAAGTATAGGCATGTAATAAATTTATGATAATTCTATACTTGTTGGAGTACTTACATTAAATGTGGAAAGATACATTTACACTTATAATGTTAAAGTATTACACAGTAGCAATCACACAATAAAGATGTGTTAAAACACCTTTCTCTTTACGTTAATTTCATTTTCAGTCCCGTAGATCAGGTGCTGACACTGCCGCCAACTTAACCCATGACCTTGCCGGAACAAAACATGAACTACTCAAAATACGCGAAATGTTAGAAATGGCTGAAAAGGTAATTACATCTGGGTACTTCTCAATTTTGTAGATTGCTATATTCTATAGCATTCCGACAAAAGGAGGGGGGACTATTAACATAGTTTCATCTGTCTATCACAATTTTTGTGACACAACTACTCTGCTTCTAATTGAGGTAAAAATTTCAAACTTGGTGTAGAAATGTTTTTTTAATGTCCACTCGACACAAACTAGGTCATTCTTGGACAAACAAATGGTACGCGTAGGTGCCTTTAGCACTTGGAGGAAACCAGGTGACCCTACTACTTGTCACACCCAAAGAGAAAAATCGAATAACTGACTTAATAGAGATAAAAGTTGCTTGCATGACCCCTGACATGACCTCAATTACAAGTTAAACCAAGCAGATCCCTCCATTACAACCAAGCAGATCCCTCCATTAGAACCAAGCAGATCTTAATGTAGTGGAGGCCAACAAATATGTAAATAAAAATACGAACAAAATATAGATCTGTATTTTAATCAATATGGAGAATTTGTAATGTGAACACAATGGGATTTATTGACAATTATTTTAGAACTTGCACTTACATTTTTGCTGCTTGTGGGCTTATTAGAGTTCAACAAGCCCCTGCCTATGACTTAGTATTCATCTTAACATATCAGATTTTTCTTAAATTGTACTAAAAAACATCTAACTATGCCCTCTACGCATATTAAATTAATAATATGATCTTACCGGAAAAATGAGAATCATTGGTTATAATAGGTATAATAAGGTAGCTTTGATTAAAGTTCCTATAAATGGTCTCCTAGTTTTATTTCACCAGGATGGTAATGCTAGATCTTTTACCATCTGAACAGCCTATATAACTTGTGATTTTAACAATGACAATTTTCCTAATACTGTTAGTTTTGATTCTTTGTTATTTATTTCAGGAACTGGAAAAGAAAGTTAGTTTGACAACGCCTTTTAAAAACTTAAAACAAATGTTACAGAAGAAAAATGACCAAATGAAAGATTTACGTAAACGACTATCAAAGTAAGTGAATGTATATCGCTGTAGAGGTATTTTTGAGGTTTATTGATACCAAGAATCCCACATAATCACAGCAAATAACTAATAAAATTTGTGTATACCTGATAGTGGGCTAGTTATTATAGCTGTATATTCATCAACAAGGAAGTAAAGCGCCCATTATATTAGACTTGGAACGTAACACAACACTAAGAACATAATATAATACTAAGAACATAACACTAAAATCATAACATAACACTAAGAACATAACACCAAGAACATAATATAATACTCTACAGAACACTAAAATCATAACATAACACTAACAATATAATATAATGTATTATTTTAAGCTAAACTAACTTAATGATAAGCATATTGGTAATCACAACCCTGGGTTTAGTTATGTATTATTGCAAACCACAGGTTCCTGTACATAGCTAATGCTATATTTAAGCTAGCCTCCAATAACAAAAGCTGACAAATTGAAGAAATTAGATAAAGATTACCAAAAACAAAAGAAAATGTTTCTAGTTTGTTAGATGGTAAGAAATGGAAGAGACTGATGTTCAAATTGGCAATGTGAATAATGGATTCCTTGATAATTGAAATTTATAGAAGTGTGGACCAAGATTCCCCACACGGCTAATTCAACCTCTGCAACATTGCTATTAACATAACCATAGAATAAACTTCACAACAGCCAAGTGTTGAGTAGACATTAAACTTCATTCTATTCTATTATTATTGTATAAATTTTATTTCATTTTATTACAGATATGAAACAGTGGACGATTAAAAAAACCAGATTATATTAATAATAATATGTTATTCCATCCATTTTTGTTACATTCTTTACACAATTTACGGTTAACCTTCTTTATTTCATCATGTTTTGTATGTTTTAAAATTCACTTTACATGCTAGCGTTAATCTTATACAGACTGCCTTCACACCAGTATTGAATACTGTCTTGTTGTCCGTTAGGGGGGTTGGATGCAGGGCTCTCACTGGCTTTCATTTTTTTTTCCCTATCAAAAAAATGAGAAGTTTTATGTACAAAAATGTTCATATTATTTCCGCCAACTGGAATATTTTGTCTGCCAAAAATAAATAATTACCGTTATAATATAACACAACTTAAAACATTCCTCTCTACATAATACATACGCCCAGTTTTGAGTCAATTTAGTAAGATCAGATTTTTTTGAGGTGATGGTATTGCACAATATATTTTCAGTATTTACAAGTCAAATCTCATCCAAGGACAGCTAATTTTCAATCTGATTAAAACAGAGATTCTAATTCATTTATTTTTGATTATTCAATTTTTTTTTTTTTTGCTAGTCTTCACAACACTAGGATCTGGAAAAGTTGTTATGTAACAGGTTTTCTAGTTGATGTGAGGAATTAGCCAATAAAACGGTCTGGTACAAAGAGTTCTTGGCATGCTCTGCACAGAACTGTGGGTAATGCTGATTGATTAATCAATGTAAGATGCCATAGGGTCAAAAGTCACTCATATGACCCCTAACGCAACCTTCCAGTACAACTGGTCAGATCTTCATGTAGTGTAGGCCATCGAAAGTATAAAAAAACAAAACGAAATACAGATCTGTATTTTAATCAGATTGATATTTAAAGTAGATAATGACTTGAGATAGGCTTTACAATATAGGCAATTATCAATCAACTAATCATTAAAGATACATTATTGGAGAGCAAAAATTGACTTTTGTCAGTCTTCCTTTGGGCCTCAGATGTCATAGAAATTATAAATTAGATCTTTATTTAAACAACAAGCAAAAAATCAACTCCGTAGACCCACGGATGGCTTGGATTGTTCTCCGATTTAAACAGGATTTCGTTGAGTGATTTATTCACAATGGCGTCGTGGTCAGGGTTTCTTCGTGACGTTGACGTCATCATGCTTCCGGAAATTATTCATAAAAGACAGCGATGACCGAGGCTATACACAAGCTTCACTAGATGCCGTTGAAACATTACTTGATAATCGAGACTATGTAGGTGGAGTTAAGGCCTGTCAATCGACGATCGACCATACGAAGAATCGGTGAAGATGCAATTCAATCCCATTTATAGCCAAACATTACACTGGTGGTAACTATGTTCAGAATGAAGTAATTTGACTGAAATTTTCAATATATTCTTGTTTCATCATCTATTTTTGAACTATTATAGCAAGAATGGCTAAATCCTTATTAAAATCTCCCATAATGTATCTTTAATCAGAGACAATTGGTATTACTCATTAAAACCATCCAGATTATCAGCGAGATAATTAATTTATAGTATGCCTGCCATATGGACACACAATGTAATGGCTAATCTAGGAGTTTTTGCCGTCATTCCCCCAAAAGAATCGCCAGTGCCGCAAAATGTTATCGCCACTTTGATATTTGTATTGCAAATTGTGTCTTTGGTGGCCGACAGTGTGAGCCCTGCTTGGATGGCTAGATGGTTTGTAGCACGCCTTGTATTATTATTAGGGAGGGGTGGGGTGGCCTAGTGGTCTAGAGTGCCGGTCTAGAGTCACCTCTGGCTTGTGGCTGTGGTTTCGAGCCCTGGTGTGAGCGTATGTGGCATGGAGATAGGGGCGCCTTCTCAACCTCGTGGGTTTCCTCTGAGCACTCCGGGGGGGTTGGGATGGCCTAGTGGACTAGAGTGCCGCGCTTCGACCTCTAGCTGGCCGGTCACCTCTGGCTTGCGGCTGTGGTTTCGAGCCCTGGTGTGAGCGTATGTGGCATGGAGACAGGGGCGCCTTCTCAACCTCGTGGGTTTTCTCCGGGCACTCCGGTTTCCTCCCACTGCTAAAGACCCCTACGCGCAAGCAAATTATTGAAATAAAATTAAACCATATGTTAGTCCCGAAATGACCTAGTTTGTGTTGAGTGGACGTTAGAACCCCATTTCTCTCTCTTTCTCTCTCTGTATTATTAGGTTTGTCATTGAACCAACTGATGCAGCTTGATTGTCGGTTGTACATGGCATGACAAGTAGCAGGGTCACCAGTCTAACCCTGTGAGTTTTCTCTGGGTCGTATGGGTTACTCCCACAGCTAAAGACCCCTGTGCACAAGCGAATTAGTGAAATAGAATTGAACCATATGTTAGTCCCGAAATGACCTAGTTTGTTTCCTGTGCCCAGTCTTTCTGCCCATTATATGTTAATGTCTTTATAGATGCAATTACTTTATAATCTACTAGTATATTATTCTAATCTGTCCATCTTTCTACATTTATCTAATTCGTTTTAAGTCAGGACTTGTGCTTGGGGCCTTAAAATAAAACAGAACCTAAAATTGTCCAACTTTCTAAATATTGATTAAAAAAAAACAAACTAGTGGCTTTGTATGTTATTGGTAAATAATAAATATATATATTAACTGTTTATATCCTGTGATATGTTTCATTCTTTATTTATTTTATATGTATGTGTTTTAATTTGTATTCAAATCTAATTATGTGTCTGTTAAAAGGTCTTGATAAAATTGGTGCGTTTGTTAATTAACTAGATGAATGTAGTACCTTAGTGGCTAATATTTTGTAAATGTATTTAATAATATTTGTTATGTTTTGGATATGTTATAGTAATCTTGCCGTCCATTTAGTTTATATCTATAAAACTGTTAATTATTTACTATCCTAAAAAAAATCCTATGAAAATAATTTTCTTTTTAGATAAGCACATTATGTCAACTCCATTTAGTTGGTAGAACTACAAAATGGCGCTTAAATTTACAAATTTGAAATGTCTGTGTTTGGATAGGCCTAAATGTAATTTGTTTGGTGCTGCTAAAAGATATTACACAAAATTCAGCTTATTTTCAAATACCCCTATTAAAGATCTACTCATATTGTTGACTGCTATTTTACTGAATTATTATCTAAATATATCTTAGTATATGTTGTTAAATATCTGACTTTTATTATGGATAACATAAATATATGTTTTTGCACTTATTAAATATAATTTTAGAATTAAATATTCTGTGGTAATACAATTGTGGGCTTTATAGATAATGAGTATCTGAAGTATAGCGTTCAGTTATGCCCCTTGAACTGTCTTATCATCCATAATTTCGACAAATAATCCCTTACCTGTCAAGATCATCTCAGTAGCTAAATCATTATGTCCTGTATAGTATTTAAGCTTTAAACATGAATATCACCCCATTACACCTCCACACATTCCTCCTCTCATAGTATTTGAACTGGTATATCATCCACCACCCCTTTGAACTGGTATGTCACCCCACCCACCATCCATTGCTCCTCTCATAGTATTTAAACTGGAAAATCACCCCCACCAGTCTTTTTTCTTCTCATGGTGTTTAAACTGGTATACCACCCCTTTTTCCTTTCAAAGTATGGCACCACCTATACCATTTGTATATCACTGTCTCTCCTCTCATAGTATTTAAACTGGTATATCACCACTTTGTTCTCCCATGGTATTGCTTCTCCCATAGTATTTTAACATGAAACTCACCATCTACCCCTTTCTCATCTCATTGTGTTTAAACTTGTATATCACCATCCACCCCTTTCTCCTCACATAGTAGTTAAACTTGTATATCACCTCACCACCCTTTCCTCTGTCATAGTAAATGTATTTATATTTCCCCACCACCCCTTGTCCCTCCCATAGTAAGTAAAGTGGTCTATCATTCCACAACCCACTGCTCCTCTCATAGTACTTTGAGTGGTATAGCACCCCACCAGCCCTTGCTCCTTTCGTATCACAACTGTTAAGTCTCCCTTACAAAGCCATGTGCCACAAATATTCGAATTTATAATTAATTATAGGCAGTATTTTTGGAGAATAGTTTTCTTTTTCCTCAACTAAATCACTGTGACCCAATCTTGCTTGCACTATTCCTCACGTGCTTCGACCTATTTAATGTTCTTTAACAAGAGGTTATAATTTGCCACAGAACTTCCCATATTGACAGTTTCTCAATTGTAAATATGGTTTATTTTTAGAGCTTTGCGTGGTAATTATCGCTAATTTATGGCGATCAAGAAATCAACTGGCAGAAATAGGCATTATTGGTAATTATATATTTTTCTTTGAGGTTTTACGCGTCACTTTATATAAACTCGTGTAGAATGTGTTTTTTTTCAAAATTGAATTGTCGATCCCGTGCACAGTTTGAATCTTGTCGCTAAAGGGATCGTACAAAATATAGTTTATAATTTTAATAACAAATATCCACCCGTGGTTTGGTTAACGGTCGTTAACCCCTTTAGTGTATAGAGGAAACCAGAATTGATTTAATTATCCTTCTAATTTCCGTAGATAAATCTATAAGATCTATTGGTATATCGCGAATAAACTTCGGACGATTATTCGTGTTTGCGAACAAATTATAAACTGTGAATCGATAGCATTGCCGGGAGAGGATCTTGTAGCGCGATACTAAATATTAATATTGAAGATGGTTTGCTTCTTACTACCAAGCACAAACTTTTAACTTCAACAGTTATAAACATGATGTATGATTTTTAATTGTGCGAAATTTTCGAATGAACTGGGTTACAAAATGGCGGTTACTTTTCGTTTACAATAATCATTTTGATTATTGAAATGTGGTCGTATATTGTCGTCGCCCCCATCCGTCCGTCCGTCCGTCCGTCGGTCCGTCCGTCCGGCGTCCACAATTGCTCGTGGACGCTCTAGACAAAGGCGTTTTATAGCTGAGGCGTTGGAGGCGCCAGCCTCCTCGCGAAAAAAATCAAAGAAGTTGAAAAAATAAAACGGTAGAAAAATGCTAAACCGATGAGAAGAATGATAAAAGTGCCCCTCTGGCCAGGAGAAAGGGCCCCCGAGTCCGAGTCAATCATTTTCTTTACACAGTATAGCCTCCGCCATGATAAACCTTAAAACGCCCCTGGCTTCCTGGATCTTCAGCGATTTCCGATAATTAGTGCCAGAGTTATGGCCCTTGATCACTTCAAACTAATCTTGTGACCGATTCTAGAGGCCAAAGTTAATATCCGATTGACTTTAAATTTATACACAGTGTTTAAGGTCATGAGACGAAGAATCCTATTGATTTTCAGCGATTTCCGATAATTAGTGCCAGAGTTATGGCCTTTGATCATTTCAAAAAATCTTGTGGGTGCTCTAGAGGCCAAAGTTAATATCCGATTGACTTCAGATTGATACACAGAGTTTTAGGTGTTGAAGCGAACAAATATTTTGATTTTCAATGAATTTTGATAACTGAACAGCTAAATCCATCATATTAAATGTTTCCCATACTAATTGTTAGTGTGGAGCAAAACTTTATAAAAAGCAAACAAATTCAAATGATTTTCTGATAATTACATAATGAGTTGTTACTCTTAATCAGATTTTAGTGTATTATAAATGTTTCATTACCGAAAAAAGTAGAAATATGCGACAACCTATGTTGACTTGCCGGGCGATTTAGCTGCTGTGGGCGTACGTTTCGTTGCCTGGCAACCTATCTTATAATGATGTAGAATCACACTGTGATTTAATTTCATTGATGAAAGGCATTCATTTTTTTTATATGTAGCTGAGCACCCCCACCCCCCACCTCTGAATCCGCCCCTGCTAAATATAACCATACATAAATCAATATAAATACATTTTCCCCGTGGACGAATGATTAAATAGGGCTATATATGCATCGCTTAAACAGTTAGGTGGGTATTTTTCCTAGCTATTGAAGATGTGCATTAAGTCCGGTTATTATTTAAAAACAAAGCTTTCAAGAGGGTATCGGATCATACGACTGTTATAACGGGGGCTCGGTAATGAAAATGGATCGCATGTGTGACCTTCAAACATCAGTGTTATTGCGAGATGACCCTCCGTACTGTTTACTCATTGAGGAAAAAACGACTGTTTTGTACTAGTTGGGATATTGAAGCTGGTCATATCAAAGAAAGGAGGTCAATGAATATACCTACATTTAAAACATACAAATATTCTTTCGAAGTGGAGGGTAGCAAGGACAATAATTATTTCGAATTATCAGAAAAAATGAAAAGGTCAGCAAACAAATTAAAGGTGCGTCCTTTCAGTTTCAGAGCAAAAATAATCACATCCTTCGCTTGACTGCGATCTATTTTTAGTAACATTTACTGGTGAATATGATTCGAACCGTAGTCCTGTCGAATACACATATTATGTCAATATCGTAGCGATAATATCAAATCATGAAAGATTATGATAATAGTCAGTGTTTAACCTGGGCTACAAGAAAGGTGTCGAGTTTGAAAGTCATAATAAAAATAATAAAAAAGCATACTGTTATTTATTAGGATGTATCAACGTCGACAAAGAAAAACTGCAGTAAATTATATATGCACCATATGGTATCAACAAGCCTATACGTCAACAACAGATTGATTTTTTTTATTTTTTTTTTAAATATTATATTATTTTTAATATTTTACAAGAGTTTCTTTTGTTAATTCTCGAAATCTTGTCATATGAATTTCAGAAAATGTATATATGTATATTCTATTGCAAACTAGACATAGATATGGTAACATGCACTGATCTATTTATATATATCAGAGGTAACATGACTTAAGTCCCACATACAACATAATATACTTCAAGCTCCCCCGTGTTTTTTGGGTTTTTTTTTTTGTTTGTTTTTTTAGATCAAAACGTCAAAAGAAAAATAGACTAACCGAGAAGAAACGAAACGAACGAAAAATATGACCAAATAAAACAAAAATAATATACTTCAAGCTCCCCCGTGTTTTTTTTTGTTTTTTTTTGTTTTTATTTTTTGATCAAAACGTCAAAAGAAAAATAAACTAATCGAGAGGAAACGAAACGAACGAACGAAAAATATAACCAAATAAAACAAAAATAATCTCCCAAGAAATCTCATTTTGCAATCGTTTCAATGCAACGAAATATTTACTTTGTATTATACATGTACATGCATATATATATACTGACAATAGATGGTCTACTATAAGCCCGTTATCTTGAATCGCTTTAAATTCAAACAGTTTATTTTATTGATTTATATTAAAATGAAACACCTAAATCGGCAGTATAGGTCGATAAATTGACCGTACGTGTATATTTTACAGTCGCATTATCTACGTGTATGAACGATGTATATAGTCATATAGTGTAACAGGGCAAAATACCGAATCGTTCTTTTTTTTTTAAAAAAAAATAAAAGAAAAAAAAAGAACTGCTTTACGGCTTATACAGTTAGGTCCCGATTTATAGGGTATGCTATTACTATATGGATACAGGAGAAATAATGCTAATATTATAATCACATTATAACGTGTCCGCAATGTTAAATTTGATCAAAAATCACTTAACGCTATTCTTAGTTTCACCATACGGTCCATGACTTTACTAATTCGAGTATTTGGGTCCACTTCAGGGGCGCGTGGAGAAAAACGATCGCGCAGAAGGGGGGGGGGGCGTGTAGCTTCGAGGGGTAGATTTTGAAGTCAATTCAGTGATCGCTCCTGTCTCCCTCATGGACCCGAGCAAGCGCCTGCTGACTTCAAGAAGACAATACCATCAACAAGACGTTAACATGTGGGCGTCATTCGTCAGCCATTGTTCAAAGTGAAACATTTATAGATTTTATTGCGGATGTGAATCATTTGGAATATTCATATTCTCTTTCTATTATTGCATAAATGAAATGATATTTAGGATGGGTAAGTTTTCCTTTCAATATCCGGTTTCCTCCCAATGACCCCTATGCGCAAGCGAATTGTTGAAATAAAATGAAACCATTTGTTAGTCCCGAAATGACCAGTTTGTGTCGAGTGGACGTTAAACCCCATTTGTCCCTATCTCCTTTCAATATCAATTGAACTAAAATCATAATATTGAATGGAGAAACTTTCAGGCGATGGTTTAGTTTCTTTAAATTAAACAGAGAAGTTGAAATTAAAACCAGTTTCCTGTAAATAACGGATGAATAAATGTAATTATATACCCGTACATGTGATTGTTAAAATGTTTTATAGATTTCCTCTATAGTTAATAAACAATATACATACACACGACTGAAAATAAGTGACATAATTATTGTAGTAATTTATTCAAAAGCAATACGTACGCGTTCTACCTTTCTTGCTAAAAGTACATAAAAATCAACAGCAATAGTGTAAATTGTTTGGGGGTTGTAGTTTGAATTGTTTTTTTTTGTTTGTTTTTTTTTGGGGGGGGGGGGCTATATTTAATGCATATTTAATCTTAATTAAATCATTGGCCTATCTTTTTGGAACGAGTGGAAGGACTATATTCACAGAGTCATACTCTGTGCTACATTTATAAAAGCAGCAATAAAACTTTAGAAAAGAGACATCTTGATTACAAACGTCTCGCCTGCGCAATGTCGTATATAATATTAAATAATCGTATTCTAGAGCGCTGAACATCCATGCAGTCAGTTACGTTACTCTGTGAAATCTTAAAAGGTAAACAATTGACAAGCACACGTAAACAAAATTATCAGACATACACAAATTGGACGCGTTTCATACATAAAATATAACATAAATTTTTCGGGATCATGGTGGATATTTTCTCAAAGGGAGTGGAGGGCCAAGATTTGTGAAGGTATAGCTAAGAATCTCATATATCTGGAGTATGCTTATATTTTCTCGAAATTCATAAACCATCTCTTTAAAATTATAATATATACCATTAAGTACATAATAGAAAAGACATCAAAACTGCTGTGTAAAACAAATAGCTGACAGCAGGTAATATGCAAATGAAATCACACAGGACAGCGCACATAGCAACAACACTACTAAATGTTGAAGTGAATCCCCAAAAGCTGTAAGGGGGGTTGGGATGGCCTAGTCGTCTAGAGTGCCGCGCTTCGACCTCTAGCTGACCGATCACCTCTGGTTTGCGTTGTGGTTTCAATCCCTGGTGTGAGCGCATGTGGCATGGAGGGCGCCTTCGCAACCTCGTGGGTTTCCTCCCACTGCTAAAGAAACCTACGCGCAAGCGAATTATTGAAATAAAATTAAACCATATGTTAGTCCTGCAATGACCTAGTTTGTGTCGAATGGACGTTAAACCCCATTTCTCCCTCTCTCTCTCTCTCTCTCTCTCTCTCCAAAAGCTGTAATTAGTAAGGTTACGGACGATCTGCGAATGTTTTGTGCATGTGCATAACCGAGATCAGTAAAAATTTTAAAATCAAGATAAGGGCCGGTCCCTATATAAGATTCACTCTGCTTCAAAAGTTGTTTTGGACAATTTTGCAGATTTTTAGCTGTGAATAATTATTTTTTGTTGCAAAATCGCCTCAAGTTGGAGAGGATCGATGTTGGAAGCACCGATTTTCTACACACATAGATGCATCCAAAGCAACATTACTTCAATAATGGGTTTTCCAGCAATATTTTTTGAACCCCGAACTTAACCACTAAACCATATTCCTGCACTAAACCTACTTGTATTTTGTCTAAATATACAAATGACATTATAACTGTTTGTAGTCCAGTAACGTGTTGTTTATCTGGGGTCGATATTACCCAGTTTGTAGCGTATAAATGGTAAGAGAGTATACACACTGTAGTTGAGAAACTGCATGCATTTATAGTATACGAGTGTGGTATATAGGGCATGATATAATTATATTATCATACCGCAGCCCATAATAAACAAGACGTAAGATGTTAGGCCAACTACAATATGTAACTGTTTTACTGTATCATAAATCGAGACGCCGTGACATCTCTGACCAGACTTGACGATTAATGAATTGCGAATATTCTGACATTTGTAGTACAGTTTTTAATGTGGGATTACGTTCTATTTGACAAGGGGATCACGTGGCTAAGTGGGTAAGACGCTGGCTCGCCAGCCTTGAGGTCGGGTTCGGCCTGCATTGGCAGAGAAAGTTAATCCAGATTTTCCGGCGTGGTTTAACCTTGTCGGTAATGCACGAAAGAGGGTCCGACAAGAACAGCTTTCTAGTCGTTCGGGTGGGACAAAAAACGAGGCCCCGTGTACATATTAGCGTAAAAGATCCCTTGGCAGTTGGAAATCGATATAAGAGTAGGCCGTAGCGCCGCTGCCCGGGCAAAATTTCCGTCATTGCACACTGTATGGCACGCCTTCATTAGCCCAATTCATTTTCATTTCCATTTGACAATTATAAGAAATCAAAGAGGTATGGTTTTATGAATTTACCTTTTGACAGACGATTTCTGGTTAGGACAGATTTAAAATTTGGTTAGGACAGAATTTGGTTAGGACAGATTTAAAATTTGGTTAGGACAAATTTAAAATTCGGTTAGGACAAATTTAAAATTCGGTTAGGACAGATTGTAAATCTTTAATTGATACCTTGGTTTGATACAAAACCGTTTTAATGTGCAAAAATGACTTGACTTGCAGGTTCCGAACACGAAATTTGGTATCTGCAGGACACAGCACGCATCCCATTCAAGTAAAACATAAATCAAAAAATCAATATGCATCAGTCACAAACCTCAATATATTATTCCATTTTTCTTCATAATATATACGCGGCGCCGTTGGGCTGAGGTGGGGGTTCTTGTGGGACTCAATCAAATCTACAACTTTCGTTCGACGGGTCGTAGAACTGTCGTGGCTGGCGATTTTGAAATGTAAATGTCTCAGCTGGTATATAATACAGGGTGTTTCAGATTCGGAATCGGTGTGAAATCCCCGCCCAACATAAAAAGGGGTGCATCTTTCTAATGGTCAACCGTAAAATAGCTATCAAAATAACTAAGGAATGTGCACACAACGTATAATATAAGAAGGAGAATACATTAAACGTACATTATGCAAGAGCTAAATCTGCCTATTGTATGCATTTCTTTACGTGGTTTCAAATCCCCGATTGTACGTGGCATGGAGTAGGATCGCTTGTCCAACCTCGTGGGTTTTCTCCGGGTACTCCGGTTTCCTCCCACTGTTAAAGAACCCTGTGCGCAAGCGAATTATTGAAATAAAAATAAACCATATATTAGTCCCGAAATGACCTAGTTTGTGTCTTGTGAACGTTAAACCTCACCTCTCTCTCTCTCTCTCTCTCTCTCTCTCTCTCTTTCTCTCTCTTTCTTTACGCACGAAATTGTATGTGCATTATTAATTAGACATTAATTAACTTATCCAGATCATAATCAGCTCTCAATGTCATTGTGGCTGCGATATTAACTGGGTTAGGATCCGATTTGCTGCTCAACTTTCATTCATGATTTAAATATGAAATGGATAATCGATACTATGTTTTTTTTATTATCGTACCGATTTTAGTAATGATGATCGAGGCTAGGCCTAAAACCCAATCCCTACAGTATCGGTTCAGATTGGACTAATTTGACAGAAATATACAGGAGCTGGGGAGGATAGGACGTGTGTAGGCTATTAACGGCCAGTCATTTCGAGGCTAACATAACGTCCACTCAATACAAACTAGGTCATTCCTGGACTAACATGGTAATTTTATTTTAATAATTCGCATGGGCGTAGAGGAATCTGTATCGATGGGGGAAACCCAGAGACACAGAGAGAACGCATGAAGTGGACAGGTGACCCTAATTCTTGCCACGTAAACCTTGGGATCGAAACCACGTATGGCACTTAACTCAATGACAGATCGTATGATCTAAAACGCAAGAGCTAGGCTAATCGACCCCCAAAGATCACAGTTTTGATTAGCATGCGCAATATATATATTTTTTTTACAGAAGACTTGCTATTATACGACTTCTAAAATTGGTCTGGCCTACAGGCTTATGTCCACTTAAAGGGACAATAACATTCTTGCTGGCCTGGTAGCTCCAGAAAATAAATAATAGCATTATTCTAAGTACTAGATGTTTTAGTGTGTTACCTGTTGTGTAAATTATCCATTACATCCTATTTTACTTTTCCAGAGGGTTCTAAAATATTTTAAAATCCAAGTCACATTTGAAAAGGTTTACGTTAGACTTTTCAAATCCATTGGTTGAATTTTTCCAATTTTTCAAAATAGGTGTGTTAAGATGAAATTTATATCATCATTTAATTGGAATATTCTAAAATAATACGATTCGTTGACCAGAATGAAGATTGGGACATATTATTTAGTTACAACAAGAGTGTTATTGGGGCTTTAATAGACCTATGACCCGTGTTACCCATCGTTACGGCTACCTTTAATACAATCAATTGTAAGGTGAATGTTTTACCTTGTTTATTTTTCTATAGGCTTTGTTAATCCTACTAGCAGCTTTCTTTATTTTTCTCCCTACAACAATCTGTTTTGTTTGTTTCTGGTTACATTTAATTGTAAGAGAATCATCAGTGTGAAGTTATCATAAAGGACACCTGAACGAGAAGGGCGATGCTTATATACGTTGTTAAGTTTTTTTGATCTTCTGACACCCCAGAACAATACCAAATGTAATAAGTAATAAAATATCATTTAAACAGATTTGTTTTGTTGTATTGTGCCGGTGGGATTGATCATAAGTTTTTTTTAAAAACAATTTTATCTTGATACCTAACAAAATTTATGGACGACAGTTGAAAAGCAACATAAGAAGGTGGACCACGAAAGCTCGGGTAATATTATCTCTTTCTATGTCTATAAAAATCGATTTGGAATAATAATGTATGGGTGTTAAAATACCTTTTCGTATACAAACTGGGTGATTTGATGATATATTTGGACTAAAAACATTCAAATATTAGCTTCAAACCTCTCTCAAAATATGGTAATCACGAGATAATTCTCCAACCTATAAAAAACCTATTAAAATAAGTCATGTTTGAGTCACGTGGATTCGCGGTCGCGGCAACTAGCACCAAGTCAGAGCATTTATTCATTGCAAATTTAAATTAAAAAAACAACCCCCCCCCCCCGATGTTAGTCCTCAATCATTCTCCATTGACCTTAAATATCGAAACCTTTTAGCGGTTTTTATCTCAGTAACTAGGCCCTATATACTGTAATTGTACGTTTAAGTCTCTACCTTTTTCCACGTTCGCTCATTATCGTACGACACCAATGAAAAGGGATCTGACGTGGGCTAATCATTGACGTCACTGGAGCAGACATCTCTTAATCGTTTGACTGTCAATAAGACAGTGACATCCTCAAGTTTTTCTCCAGTGTGCGCTCCATGGGTGTTTTTCAAGGAATCCAGTATTTTTCTTGTAAGACTGCATGTCTCCACTTTCCATAAATTATTGGGGAATGTATCTTTAACTCTTATCTAAATCATAGTATCTGTATATTTGTTATAAAAGAGTGATAATAATAATAATAGACCATTAAAATGTCTTCCGTGTGAAAGCGGACCTTGGATAAAGCTTTAAAATTACACACATGCGGTGATTTATATGCTTGTAGGAAGCGGAAGTCTTTAGTAAAACCTTCCATCGAAAATAATTTAAACAAACCTAAAATATAATATAGTTTAAAAGAGAAAAATATCATCCACAGTCTTCGACATTGCAAACACAACTTATTGGTGAATTTAAATCAATTATTAACATTGATGTTGTAAAGTTTGGCTTCTGATATCCAAATGAAAATTTCAAAATTGGCACACGAATCGAGTACTAAAATGCTTCGAGTACGATTTGTAATGAAGCGACTCGATGAACGAGGCTAAACATACACCACTGGAGAAGAATACCGTTGTTGACTAGAATAGCCATGCGACAAGAGACTGTCATTTAGTTGGGATATCGTTTTTCGCCGAATTTAGGCACTGATTACAAATTACGTTAAAAACAAAAACGAATGAATGTGAATCAGTCCCCCCCCCCCCCCCTGCTCAGCTACATAAAAAAAATAATGCCTGGCATCAATGAAATAACATCACAATCACAAAGTATAAAAATGACTTCTCTGTTTAAAAAGCTCAATTTGTAGGCCTATGTATGCCTATGTAAGAGACGGTGATGGCAGATTTCCGTAACAGAAACCTGTCACCCCCCCCTCCCCTGCAAAAATTCCTGGATCCTGTGTGCGTGCATTTTTTTTAAAAATTTTTTGCAAGCTGATCTTCATTGAAATTGATTTTTTTTTTTTTTTTTTTGATTTTTGCAAGCTGATCTTCTTTGATTCGAAACTGAATTTTGTTTTCCATGTCGAATTACGACTCGGTAAAAATTTATACGAAATTACATGTACATTATGTTCAATATTTTATAAGAAATAAATTCATTTTTTATTTAATCGTTGTTTCGCAATTTTGTTTTTCTACTGTTTTAAATCAGCCAAAAATAGATAACGCAATGCTTATGCACGTCCTAAAATAGTTTTTTTTCACGCGCGAAGACAATTTATTTTACAGTTATCTCCCTTGAGGTCACGTGTAAACATCGAAAACCAAATATTCTTACGCGAGAAGAATTTAGAACAACAAAACATCTGGATTTGTTTACATTTCAAACGATCTAAAGCAATCATATAGCAATCAATGTCGTTCGTATTATAAGGAAACTAAATACAGTCAATAGAAATAGTGATAGCTTCAAATGAAATCCAAACAAGTCGAAATATTTCAAGATCTAGATCTACTTTTTTCGCGGATTGTTATATTAACATCCCCTATATATTAGCTGTTGTCGAAGTGGCAGTGTCAGTCGGTAAGTTAGCTGGCTGAGTGGTGCGTTTAGTTATTATGATTAGTTTCCAAATCGGCTTTTGTTATAATAGACAGTTTTGGAAAGCGGTCAATGTAATAAGTTTTGGTGAAAATGACAACGATGGATTCTATAATGGTTGACATTGATAATAATAAAACAACAAACGAAATGAAGTCGCCCACAGAAGAAAATGTTTCATTTGGAGAAAATAAATCGACATCTGATGTGTCTGTGTCGGATGAAGAACGTCAGACTGGAGTCGGAACAGGAGAAAATGGATGCGATCAGCAAGGGATTTCCCGTAAAAGAAAAAGGCGACGAATTAAAGGTGGTAAGCATCACAGGAAATGGAAACCTTACG
Source organism: Patella depressa (assembly GCA_948474765.1). Lineage (NCBI taxonomy): Eukaryota > Metazoa > Mollusca > Gastropoda > Patellidae > Patella > Patella depressa. Next base: position 58,531,648 of record OX419719.1, read on the forward strand.
ATAAGTTGACATGGTCAGAAAAAAAGGCTTTGGAAGAAAAAGAGACGATTCGCGCGACACAAAAACGACAGGAGGCTTTTGCATCAGGACACCCGATCGCTCCGTACAATACCACACAATTTCTAATGGAAGATCACATTCAAAGCGAAGCCTCTCCAGATTTATTGGAAGTAGAAAATGGCGAAAATTTAAATGTTAGTGTTTCATCCAAACATCGAGATTCATTCAATAGTGACGGTTCCTCGGATTCTGATTATTGTGCAGACGACGACGAAACTTTTTTAGCGAAAGAATTTTCTGAAGCATACGATAACATCCATGCAGAAAGACTACAAACTATGTCAAAAGAACAATTGGTGAAAGATTTTGTAGAATTAGAAAGAAAAGTGGAAACTCTAGAGAAAAAATTGAAGAATTCTAATCAAAATTGTGTAACAAATGAGCGTGATAATTCTGACGGGACGTCATTGAGCAGCAGTGGCGAAGAATTGGCGCTGTTTGATTTAGCAACGAGGGAAGAAATGAAACGCCTGAAGGAAGACAACAGTACTATGAAAAAGCAAATTGAAGAAATGAAGAATAAGAATGATTCTTGCTAAAATGAACATTATTTTGTTGACAACTGACAATTTGTGTATAGAACCGTTAGAAATACCCGTAACATTTTTCTTCTCTGACATTCTCAAACTTGTCCGTCGACTGCTCGTGGACGAGTTCATTTACCCTTGTAGGGTGAGCAGGTTGCATGATGAGAGTGAGTGTTTAGAGATTTGTAACTGGTGAAACCAAAGTTATTTATGTAGTTTTATTTGCAAACTTTATTTCAAAGTAGTGCTTATTTAGTCGAATGATTCCAATGTCTAATTTGTAACTGTAAGCAATATGTGTGCTTCCACCCCTGCTGGCATAATGTGACCAGTCTGAATCTATATTCCACCCACCTGATGACACTACTAGCAAAGAAAGGCATGGTATTGCTATGTTGGCTGTTCTCAACGATGCCTATAATAATGTAATGGTAGTTTTAGAAGACAATAAACATTATGAGGTGGCCAATCAACTGTTATGTATAATTTATGAAAATAAGTTGTGTGGTGTGAACTGATGGTATAAAATGTGTTGAAACATAATTTTGAAAAAAATTACTATTGGTTGAAAAATATAAAAACTCTTTAGAAACACAAACTTTGTTATGATTGTGTATGGTTATTCTGTTTTTTAGACAAAAATTATCACTTTAATTTTAAGATTTATAATGCCACTTGATGCATAGCATAAAATTTTTAGAAGAACCTCACATGTATATAGAGAAGTTTATAAAGCTTAAAATTATTTTTTGGATGATTGGAGCGAAATGTTGAATGTTTTTGTTTGGAAAGGGAAAGAATGTAGGAAATAAAACAAATTTGTTGCTGTATATGTGCCATTATTAAAATGTCTTTTGTCATTAGGGCATTATTTCATTATGACAAATACAGACATTTTTATATTTTAGAAATTTTAAAAAAATGTTAATTTTAAATTAACATTTTTGAGGAATATTTTCCACTTTTTGAAAAATATAGAATATAAAAAAAAAGAATCCATATTTGGATTTGAAAATATTAAAAATTGAGTAAAAAAAATATGTAGACAAAATATTAAATATTTTTGTATGCAAATATTTTTGCACAAGTTTGTCACATTGTCTGCCAATGTCTTTCCTTTTTCATGTCCATTTTGTTTCAAGCAGTCCAGTTGTGTTAAAATGTATAATAAAATTTGTTTATTTGATTTCTTGAGAGTACATGTAGTTATGCAAACCTCTTTAAGTATTGAGCTAGCTTTCAGAGTAGAGAAAATTGTTCTCCTTGCACACTAGTCCTACCAGGCCTGCATCCTACCTCTTTCTTGTTAACAGGAAAGACTGGAGGAATCTGTTATCAGAAATCTTTGTAAATAGTTATAAACTGCAATTTTGATACAGTCATAATAAGACATGTCTTCAGGCAAACAGACTCTTTAGTTTAAGAGTGAATTCTTGGAGCAAACCTTACAAATGCTGTAGTCTTAAATGTTGTCACTCTGCATAAATAATCCAGTAGTTTTACTAGAGTAGTAAAAACAGATGGAAATGAGCATGCAAGTCAAAACATGGAATGGGGTGGAAAATATGATCAAAGTTATGTGATGCGCACAGTGGATTGACAGGTTTAGCACAAACCTCAAATCAGTTGTGGACCAACTCATTTCTGAAAATTAATTTAGTTATTCTCTTTAATCTGTGCTAGGTTCTTAGTAGTTTCAAGAAAATTATGTTTTGTAACTACATTAACCATGATTTTACTTTGAAACCCAAGTTTTTGTTAGGAAAAAGTGAAACAACTGGACTGCTCTCATTCATATTCATACCAGTTTACATAATGTTAATTGCATTTGTTATTTTATTTTCTTTTTCTTATAAAATATTATGGAAACTTAAAAAAAATGACAAAATTAAATTTATTGTTTTACTGAGTTGTATTTTAAATTATTTATCCCAGGGATCTAGTTTCTAATTAAAATTTGGATCTTAAATACTGTTACAGTTCCGTTGTGACCCCCAGCTTTAAATAATAAATGCGCACTCAAATTTTGGGTTGTTGATTTAAGGGTAAATATAGTTTCATTACTATTTATGTTTGAAAGGAGTCTGGCTGGGGTTCTCACTCTTTACCCCAAAAGAATTGTTTGATTTTGCAATGTATGTGTACTTGTGTCCACACATGGGAAAGGGTGGAGGCCCAAGAATTAAAAATTAAGTATCAAACCTACAATTGAAAGTTTGATCAGGGAGAGGAATATCTGGAATTACTTTTAGAAGTACACGGTGTCCTACTCCTTGTTTTGTTAGAAGTGGCTGTGTTTTGATGACTAGTACTCGATTAAATTGGCACTGGCTTGCTAACTTGGACTTGTTCGTCCCCCTCAGGATTTACCAGCATGATTTCCCCCATGTTAGTTGTGCAGGACAAAGGGCAGCGTAAACCATTGACAGATGGAATTCAAAATAAGAGTAGGCTGTAGTACTGCTGTCTGGGCAAAATTTTACTTGCAGCATACTGCTTGTTCATCTTCAATTCAATAACCCAGTTGGTGCAGGATTTTAAACCCATTTTAATTTCCTTTGATGTTGATTAAGAAAGATAAGTTGTCCTGCAACAAATTTCACTAATACAGTATTCAAAAGATCACATTGTGTTTTCTTTGGATAAAAACAAGTAATCCTTTCTAACATACATGGCACTAGATAAGAATCCTAATGGTGCTATGTAGTTCCTTTTGGAATAATCTGATGTGGAGCACATTGGAATTAAATAATAAAAAACTCAGTTTTTATACTCCCACATGGAAATGTGGACATATATTGCTGTCGCCCGCGTCCTTCTGTCCGTCCACAATTTCTTGTGAATAGGAATGATAAAGTGAGAGGAATCCAAAACCATATAACATAAACATAGACAGGATCCACAATTTCTTGTGAACGCACTAGAGGCTAAAGTTGATATCCGGTTGACTTTAAATTTATACACATTGTTTAAGTTCGTGAGACGAAGAATCCTTTTGATTTTCAGCGATTTCCGATAATTACTGCCAGAGTTATGACCCTTGATCACTTTGAAAAATCTTGTAAATGCTGTAAAGGCCAAAGTTAATATTCAATTGACTTTACATTTATACACAGTGTTTAAGGTCATGAGACAAAGATGCCTATTTCCGGGAATTACTGCCAGAGTTATGGCCCTTGATCACTTCAAAAATTCTTGTGGACACTCTAGAGGCTAAAGTTAATATCTGATTGACTTTAAATTTATACACAGTGTTTAAGGGCATGAGACAAAGAAGCCCAATGATTTTCGGTGATTTCCTATAATTACTGATAAAGTTATGGCCCTTGATCACTTTGAAAAACCTTGTGGGTGGTCTAGAGGCCAAAGTTAATAACCGATTGACTTTAAATTTATACACAGTGTTTAAGGTCATGAGACATAGAATCCTATTGATTTTCAGAGATTTCCGATAATTACTGCCAGAGTTATGGCCCTTGATCACTTCAAAAAATCTTGTGGATGTTCTAGAGGCCAAAGTTGATATCCAATTGACTTAAAATTGATACACAGTGTTAAAGGTCATGAGGCAGAGAATACTATTGATTTTCAACAATTTCCCATAATTACTTCCAAAGTTATCTCCCTTGATCACTTTGAAAAAGCTTGTGATGCTTTAGGGGTCAAACTTATTATCAGATTGACTTCAAAGTGATACACAGTGTTTAAGGCCTTGAGAAGAACAAGTATATTAATTTTCAATGAATTTTGATAACTGAACAGCTAAATACATGATATTAAATATTTTGTATACCATACTATACGTTAGCATGGGCCAAAACTTTATAAAAACCAAACAAATTCTAATGATTTTCTGAGTTGTTACTCTTAATCAGATTTAAGTGTTATAAATGTTTCATTATCGAAATAAGTAAAAATATGCGACAACTCTTGTTGACTGCCTGGACGATTTAGCTGCTGTGGGCATATGTTTCGTTGCCTGGCAGCCTATCTTTTTCTTTAAAACCAGGATTGATTATTCTTGTACAATTTTGCCACATGCATAAAGTCCTACCTGACATAGGTACAAATTATATATTTTAAGTGTTAAAAGCTGGCTTTGCCTGACACTTCAGAACAGGACAGGTTTAATGAAACAAGGGTGGGGCAAAATACAACAGCCAATCGAAACATGCAACAATTTAAAACCGCAAGTATTATATGTATTAATATAAAAAATCAAGTTTGCCAGGTGGAACTAAAGACATCCGATTGTAGATAAACACAAACACATCAGTCTATCTCAATGTTTTTAGCTACATTCTCGTAGATAACCTGGTAACAGTTTTTTCTCCCATCCGAAAAACTAGATGCCATCCTTGCAAAACTCTGCGTCTGCATCCTGTACCGACAATGGGAAACCACATTGATTTTGTCAGTATTCTGGCATACTCTATTCCAATTTATTTCTGTAATTTGAAACCTACTGTTTAAAACTGCTCAATATAAAAGTGGTATTAAAAATATTGGGTATTCTAGAAGTATACCCCACCATGTCTTGTGCATGACTTTATGCTAATATATTAAAATTTTAAAGATCAATATTTTGAATATACAAAATGCAGTATAATATACAGGTACACTGCCATTTATATTGTCTCGAAATGGCATTTGTGTCACTTGACATTAAAGTACATTTCTTCAAGTACATTTGTTTAAAAGTAATCTCAATTGGTAAATACAGATAATTTGATAATATGAAGAACAGTAATTGATGAGAAAAGGTGCAAGCAAAGATGGGGATCACGTATCTAAGTGGGTAAGACGCTGGCTCGCTAGTCTGGAGGTCGGGTGTTCGATCCCTGAATTGGCTGATAAAGTTCATCCAGATTTGCCGGCATGGTTTCCCGTTGTCATTGATGTTGGACGAAGGGTCTGACAAGGACAGCTGTCTATATAGTCATTCGGATGGGACAAAAAAACGAGGTCCCAGGAACACATTGGCATGCACGTAAAAGATCCATTGGCAGTTAGAATTCGATATAGCGCACTGTATGGCGTATACCTGTCTTCATTAGCCCAGGTTAGGACAAGGAGCAAAACAGTAGGACGTTAAACCTCATTTCATTATATTTCTGCAAGCTGCGATAATATGATCTAGTCTGCTGATAGTGATAGTATTAGTAAGTAAAGTGAACAATGGCCGCTTCGGTGATCATTATTTTTAGGCCTTTCTTACAAAATAACAGGGTTAAAGCACGGAAGTCTTGATTTATTTGTCCTTCGTTTTATATAACAATGTATAGCAAAATCTGACAGAAACTACGAAACTAGTTAATCCAATCCCACTAATAGCTGACAGTCAGCCGCCTTTTATGTGTGAAATAGCTTTATTTAACGTCTGCTTCCATTGAAGTGGTATCGCAGACTCCGCCATTTATTCTTATCCCCCGTTTTAGGTCAATTGGACCGTTCCAATGTTGGAATAGTCCATTTGCCCTCTGTTCATTTGATATAGGACCTACTAGATTCATCACTGTTCCCGCCGCGTTTTATTTAGTCGCAAATTCACATTCTAACAAAACTACCGTAGCATGCATAATAAGTATGTTAAATCATTTTTGCTTGTATCAGTAGTGGCGCACGGTGAGACGGTAACAAACAGTTACAATGAACTAGCCATCACCCCTCTTGGTAAGAATAGAACGACCTACATCTGTTACCGAGTTTGAAGGGACTGAATATAGAACATTATGATTAAAAACCTTAAAGAAGTATACATTGTTAATCTAATTTGTGACACCTTGTGGACCTTAGCGATCTTCCCTGAAAGTATATACAGGGGTGTGGGTGGAGTCAAAAGGGCCAAAATTTGTTGTACAGTGAGATGTGCAATGCGAAATTTGATGTTCGTTAAAAAAATATATTTCGCCATTTTTTCGTTTTGTAATTTTTATTTTATTTTTAAATATATGGCACTTGATTTATTGTATAATTTCACTATAATTGCACTATAGAAACAGAGTCGATTAGAACAACACCGACACAACACTAAATTTTGGTATGATATCTGTGTTAACTATTAGTTAATTGAAACACAAATGCTGAATAATCAAATAATCTCAAATGATAAATTCGCAATCCAATAGTTTCACTAAATATCCTGATTTATATCAATCAAAAGTAATCAAGAAGTGAATCGTAAACATTTTTTCATGGCAAAAGAGATTTTTAGAGACTCGAATTCAAGTTAAAATATAACCAACCAATAACAAAAATTATTATAGGAAATTGTAACATCATATTCTGCTACAATGTGTTGTGGGCCCATCAGGTATGCTTTAGCTGTCAAGTGACTTATTGTAACAATTTAAACGACACTCGCCAGGCTCTGTAAACGGAGCTAAACCTTTATGTTGAAATGGGAAACTGCAATTTTCTCTTTCGATCAGAAATAGAACGCGATATAAAAGATTTAGTTTTCGACAATGATATAAAGCGGAAGTCAGTTTGTTTAACAGCCTAATATTAGTGCCCCCCCCCCACACACACATTCCCTATAACTAATTAAATATTCTGTATCCGCCAATGGCTTTAGACTTAAATTGTATAATATATTATGTTGTATATATAGTGGGAAACTTAATTAGTTTTAACACCCACTCTATACCTGGGTCTAACACCCCCATGAGATAGATACTCGCTCCACAAAGCAAATCAAAATATCAAATAGGTTTAATAACATTAAATTTTGTGGATATTTTGTAAAGTATACCTATATTGTTGATGATACAAGTACTTTAATGTGGCCATAATACATAGTTCTCAAATATACAAAAAACAAGTATTAGTAAAACAAAAACTGAAGTTATGTTCATCGAAGTTCTTGTCATTAAAAAAAAAAAATCATTTTTGGTACATTGCCCAGAAAAAAAGAGCATTGGCCCAAAAGTAATGCTTTTAAACAAATTAAAAACACAACTTAGAATTCAATAATATTCAGTCAATATTGATATACATTGAAAATATGGGTCTTGATCAATATTTTAAACTCAATAAACAGTTTAAAATCACTCCCCGGCGTCCGGTTCTCTATTCTCTCGAGTGAAAAATGAAATGGGATTTAACGTACGTGCTCCTAAACTGGGTTAATGAACACGGACATGCACCATACGGTGTGCTATGAGAAAAATGTCGGTTATATCGAATTCCAACTGCCAAAGGATCTTTTACGTGCACGCCAATGTTTACATGGGGCCTCGGTTTTTCGCCCCATCCGAACGACTAGACAGGTGTCCTTGTCACTGACAAGGGGAAACCACGCCGAGAAATCTGGGTGAAATTTCTCGGTCAATGCAGGGGTCGAACACCCAACCTCCAGGCTAAAACATAATGTAAATTAGATTATATACATTATGTTACATTCTTGTGTGGTTTTATGCCCATTTTCGTATATTTTATGGTTCGAAACATTAGAGTTATACGACCTTTAAACGGAAAAACCAAATGCTATCCTACACTGCCTGTGGTAATATAACTATTTATGTACTTAACATCACCATTAAAACTGTCTAAATTTACTTTAATTGCGCCCCGAGATTTGTAGAAAATCTATAAATAGGCCGAATTTATGTGACAAATGAAAATATATTAATTTTCATCCGTCAGGTATTAACGAATATTATTGGGTTAGAATTAGTGCCCGATTAAATTGGAACACATTATGGTACTTCACATTATGAGTTATTTACAATCTCGTTATTTTCTTTCTCGGACAACAAAGGGGTCGATCTTGGGACCTTTAGTTTTGTGAGTCAGTGCCTTTTAGTAGCTAACCGTGTCATTGTATTCTCCGCTTGTGCCAAATTGTCCGACATGAATTAATTATATATGCCTGGACTTTTCTCCAGATGTCAGCAATCGAAACTACTGCATTTTGTCAAATGTATTAGCAATGCGAATGACGGATGCAACTTGTTAATAGTCTACCGTACATTATTATTTTATCATGAACTTTTTTTTTACAGTTTATTGTAGTCTTATTGGTTGAAGAGTTGGAGAATAAGAGGAAAGCCAGCAAATCAAAATGAGTGATTCAACTGAGCAACCTACGGGTCATTGTGTATGCGGTGATCATAATAGGGCCTATATACCCTGCCTCGCACAAGAACCCTGTTCGAACAGAATTAGACGCACCCTTTAACTAGAGTTATGTCCCTTGTGTCCTCTGACAAGGTCAAAATGCATTGTGTTTTGCATTGATGAAAATCGTATGATAGTTTATTTGATCTAATATTTTACAATTTGATATTGTTTTATCAATAAATAATGATATTAAGGGGTTGAAATACTGGCGTAATATCTGCATTCTGTCCACGTCCACAGGCTATACCTCGAGGTTGAGCCACAGGGACAGGACAGATCAGACAGATGTAGGCTACAAAAATGTGTTAGTGGTGTGCAGCCGTGCAGGCACATACATTTTCATATCGTTCGTGACATATCCCTATAAATGTGGGTATATACACTGTGCGAGTGAGGTATAGTATAAATATGCAACTATAGGCTACATCAGAGAAATCATGAATATGGCCAAACAAGTTAACGTCTAATCGGCTGGATAACCAAGCTTCACATGGGTTGATTATTATTGGAATTGATACAGAAACCCGGATGGTCATGTCTACAGAGGTAAAGGGTCGTGGTAGATATTCATGAAGTTGTATTTACGCTTTCGTGATGCTATTATATAGGGCTTGTCTCAAAGTATACGCTATGTTTTGCGATGGCATAATCTAGATGTAACCTACTTATTAGCCAATGGAAGCAACAGAGACCCAGCTGATAGTACCTAGGGCCTACACACACAAAAATAATAATAATAATAATAAAAAAAAAATAGGAAAGTAACTGCATATTGTCCTAATTATGCCAAGGGTAAAGACTCCACAATAGCACATTAAGCCTGCATATTTTCAGGTTCGGATAGGCCTATACTACAAGGCTGACTGGAATATAATAAAACAGGTTGACACTTCTCGACCTCGAACTTGAGCTATTTATAATTAAAACTATATCAAATTATAAGTACATGTAAACATAAATGTATACATGAATAGAATGGGCTCGATAGAGTTGTGCATTTGTTACCATAGGCAAGTACAGTACGATGGGCCAGTACAGTACGATAATTAAATTTTGCATTTTATTCTCACAAAACAAAGAATTTATAAGAGAGAGAGAGAGAGGGGGGGGGGGGTCGCCATCGACCACTCGACAGAATTTATAGGCCTCATGCACTTTATCCAATATCTTCTCTTTTTTTTGTAAACAATATTTTATTTCATTTGAAACTGAACTGGAGAACAGGCTGGGCTTATTTTGACTCCCGGCAATATGCTTATTTAAAGTGACTAGATATGTTTTTTGACTTCGTGCAATATGATTATGGAAATTAGTTTTTGTGGGTGACAGTCTAGATTTTTTCATTTATTGATTAGGCCACTGTAAAGAAATAACCACATGACTTTCCCTAAATTGCGCTCCACTATGTGAACACAAATCACCAATAACAAATAATCATAATAAAAAATTGTAAGGGAGTCGACATTTGCTGATTTTTTGGAAACAAAAGACTATGCATCACCAATAATCGAAATAACATTTAGATCAACCCGATTCATACAATACGTCAAAAACAAAATTCAACACGAATCAATCTTTTTTAGTTCTATCAATACATTATTAATAAAGTACATGCGCTTAGTCAAAATAAAATTAGATGAGCGGGGAGTAAGATCATGCATGACAATTGAATAGCTATAGTGTCGCCTGGTTTGAGCCAATCGGATCGTAACTTCCTGAATTATGGCCCCTGATTGTCCGAAAAATCGCCCTTTTTAGCTTGTGGTCCCTCTTGAGGTCAAAATTCTTATCCGATTTAAAAAACCGTTTGATTATATCACCGTTACATGGTTATGGAAGTTGAGTTCGAATTTCGTGAAAATCGGACCAAAATTGACTGACAAAATGGCCGCCGTTTGTACGCGAATAGTGTGAAAATATGTTATATCAAGGTTGTGGACCCTATAGAGGTCACAATTTTGAACCGATCTTGATGAAATTTGACATGTATGTTTATAACCCAAAAATCTTGGCTCCTTTCGATATTTGCACCCATCGGATCGTAACTTCCTAAATTATGTCCCCTGGTGGCCTGATTGTCCGAAAAAATCTGGAGGTCAAAATTATTATCCGATTTAAAAAACCGTTCGATTATATCGCCGTTACATGGTAATGAAGGAAGAGGTTGAATGTCGTGAAAATCGGACCAGAATTGACGGATAAAATGGCCGCTGTTTATAAGCGAATAGTGTGAAAATATGTTATATCAAGGTTGTGGACCCTATAGAGGTCATAATTTTGAGCCGATTTTGATGAAACTTAAAATAAATCTTTAGAATCCTAAAGATCTTGGTTTTCATTGCATATTGCGCATATCGGATCGTAACTTCCTGAATTATGGCCCCTGACTGTACGAAAAATCACCCTTTTTAGCTTGTGGTCCCTCTGGAGGTCACAATTATTATCTGATTTAAAAAAAAAACGTTTGATTATATCACCGTTACACTGTAGTAATGGGTGAGATCGAATTTCGTGAAAATCGGAGCAAAATTGACGGACAAAATGGCCGCCGCTTGTCCCCAAAAAGTGTAAAAATTAATACGGTATATCAAGGTTGTGGAACCTGTATAGAGGTCACAATTTTAAATCAATTTTGATGTAACTTGACATACATGTTTATAAACTAAAGATCTTGCGCATATCGGATCATAACTTCCTGAATTATGGCCCATGCTTGCACGAAAAATCGCCTTTATTAGATTGTGGTCCCTCTGAAAGTCAAAATTATTACCCGATTAAAAAAAAAACGTTTGAAAATCGGACCAAAACTGACAGACAAAATGGCTGCCGCTTGTACGGGAATACTATAAAAATATGGTATATCAATGTTGTGGACCCTGTAGAGGTCACAATTTTAACCTGATGTTGATGAAACTTGAAATGCATGTTTATAACCTAAAGATCTTGTCTCTTTTTGATATTTGCTAATATCGGATTGTAACTTCCTGAATTATAGCCCCTGATTGTACCCAAAATCGACTTCTTTAGCTTGTGGTCCATCTAGAGGTCTCAATTATTATCCGATTTTAAAAATAATATTAAATGTTTCGTATATTAAACGTTAGCATGGGGCAGAACTTTATAAAGACCAAACAAATTCTACTTGTTGACTGCCCGGACGATTTAGCTGCTGTGTGGGCATATGTTTCGTTGCCTGGCAACCTATTTTTTGATTGGTTCGTAGACCATAGCTACAATCAAGCTCAGGGCAGATAATTTGAATCGTGGAAACCCTATGGATTAACTCAGGGTATAGCCGAGTAGAACGGGATGTGTACACTGGGGATACCGAGGATGATCCAATATCTTATCTGGAGTCGTCTGGAGAGCATGCACAATAGACTGAAATAACCAGACGCTAGAAATTGTCACTCGGTTGACACCCATGTCGTATTTCGTTGGACATAACATATCTATTATGGGTCAATTTATTAGGTTCCAAATATTAGCGATTTAGCTCCTTTAAGGGGAGAAGTCTTTTGTATCCATATGGCCCAACTATGAAAAAAGTATCTTTACACCGTTTCTTCGGTCTACCTTTAAGCCACGATGACTTGTTGGTCACCTTGACCTGAAAAGATTTTGGTGCTAAAGGGAGTATTTTGAGTATTAAATTAATAAAATGGCCGTCGCTAGACACTTCGTATAGTAAAATATCTACAGTGATTGGAGCTCCAAAGTAATATATACCCGTTTTTCGGCCACAAACATCTGAGAAGGGCGACATTGAATTATTTTTTGCTAACTCTTTAACCCAATATATTGCTAAGTCTTTAACCCGACATAGCAAGCACGACTTATTGGTCAATTTATATCAACATTAAACTAGATTTTGTTATCTTACCCCGAAAAGTCAGGCTTCTGATATCTATTTAAGACAAAATAAAAAATTAAAAATTGGTACACCAATTGTGTATACCAGAATGCTTTTGAGTGCCAGTTGTATGAAGTGGCTCAATGAACGAGGTTAAACGTATATATCCATGTAGGAGAATACTAGGGACACCGAAGGCTGCTATTCAATTCCGACTATTCGCCGAACATAACTGATTAGAAATTAAAGTAAAAACGTTTGTGTCCATTTCTAGCTGCCAAAGAAATAGCCCCAGCCTCCAACTCCCACTGTAAAGACGTCTACGTGTGCACGCGAATTATTAAAAAAAATACAGTATATTATAATTGTTCCCGAAATGAACTGGTTTGTGTTCGCACACATATCAGCATTGAATACAGTGGCGGCGCCAAGGGGGGGGGGGGAGGGGAAGGCATTTGCCTCCCCCATGAATCTGGTCTGCCCTCTGTTTGCCCCCCCCCCCACCCCAATGATTTTAGAAAATAAAAAATAGTTTTTGTGATACGTTTCGGTAATCAATACCTTCTACGGTGATTAAATCCCGCATCCCCACTCGTCATAGACTTGCATGCTGAATGATTTTTACCAAGCCCATCCTGCTGTAAACCTACTTTTACGATCTTCAAAGTTTTGGGGGATAGGTTTAACGCGACGAGAATATGCATTCACTTGATACACTCACTTTGTTCGTTTGACAACTCGCTCTCTGTTGGGATAATCTGGTAATTTGGCGACGAACAGTATCTAGCCTGCTCTATTTATCTCGTCGACCAGTGTCTGAAATGCTGCCTGCGGGTTGCATTTCCGGCAGTCTATTTAACAAATTATAATGGCGAAAATATTCATTCACTTTGAGTCACTCACTCCGCCCGTTTGACACTTTCCTCTCTGGTCGGATAAACTAGTGATTTGGTATCTGTTAAGCTCTATCTCGACGATCAATGTCTGAAATACTGCCAGTCTAATCTTCGAATTATTGGGGACTTCGTTGAGGTTCACAAGTCCATTCAAATGTCACATTCCCCAATGGGGTCGGAAAGACTAGTGACCAGGCGACAGACGGCATCCGATCAGCTCTTTATCTCTACGATGGTTGCCGGAATACTGTCAGACAGCATTTAGTCTACTTTTCAAAATCTTCTTGGGAGGTCCCCAAAGCATCCCAGAAGGGCTCGCTACTTTAGCGCTCACAAGGGTTCATCGTTGAGGTTTTGCAAGTCCGTTCATTTGAAATTTTGTTCTCTGGTCGGATAAATGAGTGATCAGGCGACGGGCGGTAGGCCCCTATGTGGTCAGATCTAGACGATCGGTGCCTGACTGAATACTGACAGACCTTGCTTACCTCGCTAGAATCAGGATGACCGACACAACACGCTGTTACCCTATCCATGGCACCGGCCAAGTCGTCCAGAAGACGGAGGCGTATTTTTTAACAGCGTATTAATGTGTCGGTCATACTGGTTCTAGCGAGGTAAGCAAGGTCTTATTTCCTCACTAATTAAGATGTTCATTTACATTGTTCATGCGTTCACATGGACTGACACGCGGCCGTTTAGCAGTAAAAAGTTGCCCAGTAAAATTGACTGGGGCAGATTCCAATTTTAACATGTATTGAATGGCACGGGACCTGAACGTAATACTTTCTGGCGAGTGTAATAAAAAGACCCACGTTCAGAGCTGAACTAACATTGCCCCAGCTTTGCCCCTCCATCGATGGCTGGCGCCGCCACTGATTGAATATTGTCTACACCACTATGGGGCGCCGTTTGTAAATTAATTATTTAGCTTTTTATATAGCAAAAAACACTAGATTTAATTAAATTTTTTATATATAGTTAAATCTCGACTTTTGTGCAAATTTTTCACTTTTAATATTTAAACTAAAAATACAACAAAAACTCAATATTTAACATAATATATATAAATATTTCTCGATTTGTCTCTATTTTCATATTTAACATTTAGCATTGAATATTAAGACCAAAACAAGCGATTTGATGATATATAAATATTTAGCTAAATATTTAGTTAAATGTTTAAACATTTAGCTAAATATATATATTTAGTTAAATGTTAAAATATTTAGTTAAATGTTAAAATATTTAGTTAAATGTTAAAATATTTAGTTAAACATTTATATTTAGCTAAATATTTATATATTTAGCTAAATATTTATATATTTAACTAAACATATAGTTAAATTTACAAAGCGCAACCGTACCACGCCGTTTGTAAAATAATTATTGTTGTAAGTGACTTCACACTAAACGATGACGTAGTGTACAACTTTCCACTGACTGCACGACACAGTACTATATGGTACCTGAACGCTCAGCTTAGTTCTTACATCCGCAATTCGTTAATAATGCCTACATATATGTAACGTTAGACATCGATCACTCATAATATGGTAACTTCACGACATATTACGGGTTAACGTGTCGGGTACACGTCATCATTTTATGCGCAGTTTTTTGTGTCGCTTACGATAATAGAAATATTGGCGGGATCACAAATATATATTTAGTTAAATATTTATACATTTAGCTAAACATATTTAGCATGATATTTATATATTTAGTTAACTGTTTATATATTTAGCTAAATGTTTATATATTTAACTAAATATATATATTTAACTAAATATATATATTTATATTTAACTAAATATATATATTTAACTAAATATATACATTTAGCTAAATGTGTAAATATTTAGCTAAATGTGTATATATTTAGCTAAATGTGTATATATTTAGCTAAATATTTAACATTAGATTTTTCAGTGATTTAGTATTTAGCATTTATACCTACGAGAAACAGCACATTTAGCTATATATTTAACTAAGCGATATGAAATCAAGATATAACATTTAAAGTTTTTCATAGACCAAAAACTAAATATATATATTTATATTTAACTAAATATATATATTTAACTAAATATATACATTTAGCTAAATGTGTAAATATTTAGCTAAATGTGTATATATTTAGCTAAATGTGTATATATTTAGCTAAATGTTTATATATTTAGCTAAATATTTAACATTAGATTTTTCAGTGATTTAGTATTTAGCATTTATACCTACGAGAAACAGCACATTTAGCTATATATTTAACTAAGCGATATGAAATCAAGATATAACATTTAAAGTTTTTCATAGACCAAAAACTCGACTTTTAGCTACAATATTTTTTGATATTTACATATATGCCATTTTTGTTCTAATATTTATCTAAATATATATATTCGGAGTTAAATCTAATGTTTTTTGCTATAAAAAAATTAAATAATTATTTTACAAACGGCGCCCCATACACCACCCCCATCACAATGGTGCTGAATAGCAAAATACGTTGTAGAAATTTAAACAATTTTACATGCATTTATGTAACACTGTGTTATCATGGCTCTATACACGCTATACTATAGTTCTCTGGTGATCACGTCAAGTTGACACGTCCAGTTGGTTAGATGAAGGGACACAACCCTAATATTAGTAATCCATGTATTAAGTGGAAACAGACCACCAAAGATTAGTTACATTATCTTATTCCTCTCCATATTTCTTTTTGGTGTAGATCCGAGAAACCCAGGTTTGAGTTTACATTTTCTGGCATTTACTGTTTTTCTTTTCTTTTTTTTTTTACATAGTAGTGATTTTGATGAACTATATTATTATTATTATCTCGCTTGTTTGCTTGGTTAGCTGGTTATTTCTTCATTTTATATTTCCTTTGTCGTAGTTTGTGAGTGAACAAAATAAAAGCCTTTATTTTTGCATTATGACGTAGCTTTTAAGGCAGGGGCGGTTTACCCTGATCGATAGACTGTGTCATTCACCGTAAGACTATAAGGGCCCTGGTTAGATTTTGCTGGAGCTCTGTTATCAATATATGGGCCTAATAATAATATAAATAAGTGCTATTATATTTTTGATCATTTAATGGTCGACTTTCGATCAGAATACCGCCCCTTCGACAAATCCTGCAGAATACTATGGAATTTAATCTGACAGACAGAGGGTCATGCCCCCAAAACTTAATAGGAAACTATAGAAAACCACAATGTATTCTGTTGGATTTTTGGCCCAAAATGATTTAAAGATAGTCAAAGACAAAGGTACGTATTTTAGTAGTGTACGTCACGTGTTGTTCTCAATTTTTAAAGGACTTTTAGGTGCAATAAAATCCTATTCTGTTGACTCATTTGAATCTTTTAATGAAGTTCTGGCGTCTGGTCCATTGGTGTATGTTTGTTTTCGTTAAAGTACAAAATGATGTCATTGACATTGAATAGCCCGCAAAGAAAAACCACGCCCACATAATACTTAAAAGGTAAACAAGACCACGTGTCTTTTTGACGCCCAATGGGTCGAAACTGTGTCGTAAAACTATGACGCTGCTCAGAACTGCTTTGTTTGTTCGAAATATCCAAAACAGTTATTCAAATTAAAAGACTATAATGATGGCCTGAATAATAAAAGTAAATCGATAGGATACATGAGAATAATTCTTATTTTGTTTACAAAAGCTAATGTCGTAAATGACATCTGTTGAGATTTATGGTAGCTAAATCGTTCAACCGCCATAGCTGGTAAAAATTGACAAGTTATTTTCAATTCAACGGCGAAGAACTCATTCTATTTCCATGTTGCAACAGCAGGAAGGGTATGGAATAAAACAAGAATATGATTACCTTGATGTTGTGTTCTAGAAAACGTGTTTGTCAATGCAACTTCATGATAATGGAGAATTTGTTTGTAAACAACAGTTCCAAATGTTGGGGTTTTTTTTTGCAAGCTCAGCTGGGTTGGGCTAAATTATCGCCTTTTATAGGTCGTGTCAGGAACAGGAGACATTTTGACAATAGATAGATTAGACATAATAGATTTTACCTCTAATGATCTATTTTATACCTTAGATAGCATCCAAAGATTTATTGTGTTTAGTAGGATCATAAGAACTGAAGAAGTAAATAAGCTTTTATTAATAAAGGAACTAAATTGTTAATATTTGTTAGACTTGGAACCTAGAAATTGACACCAACGGGTCGCAACGCATATAATAAAGTAATATATATAGAGAAATATAAGGTTTAACGTCGATTCGACACAGAAACTAGTTCATTTCGGGATTCATATAAGCTCATTTACATTCAATTGTTTTGATCAGTTTTTACTCTAATTTCAAATTGATTATGTTCGACGAAATACACAAAAAGTCTCAATCGAATGGCAACCTCTAGCATCTTATTATTCCAGTCTACACAGATAGTATTTATTGCGCATGCTCTCCAGATAAGAATATGTCACCATTCGAAATGACTTGTAGAATATGTCTAGCCTCGTTCATCGAGTCAGTTGTTATTACAAATGGTGCTGAAATGAATTATGGTACACGACTCACGAGTTGTGTACCAATGGT
Source organism: Patella depressa (assembly GCA_948474765.1). NCBI lineage: Eukaryota > Metazoa > Mollusca > Gastropoda > Patellidae > Patella > Patella depressa. The sequence continues at coordinate 58,549,681 of OX419719.1, forward strand.
AAACTGTTTATTTTGTCTTAGTATTGGATATCAGAAGTCCATCTTTTCCTGATAAGATCACAACATCAATATTGATTTAAAAAATCGACAACTAATTTGTGTTTTCAATGTCGAGCCCCTTGGATGATATTGAGTTAGAGACTTAATTACTTTAAATTAAGCAAATATTAGTGTCCCTGAATGGCCTGATCATTGCATGTTTTTTGGTAACAAAATAGTGGGGTTCGATGAATTATGATTGTGTATATTGAGGAAATATACAAAATTACTTCCCATGATTAGAATTCAGTGACCATAAATAGATCAACTGACTACAAACATGTTATCTCTGTATATTTATATGTTTTAATAATCGGTCAGTCAGTGTAAATTTGAGCAATACGTCTGTATTATTTTAGTTTAACCACTCATCTTACCTTATGGAACACCGACGACACTGGATCTGGTGCCGGGAAGAGGACGAAGATATCCCATAGCGCACATAGTTTATCATCTTGGGATATTGATGGAGGACTGGCAGCTGATTTTGATGGATCTCTATCCGGCTTAGGGACAGAATTAGGGACATCTAGTTATAACATGAGGTAAAGCGAATAGACCAATATAGCCAGTTATGGTTAGGATTTCTAAATCAGAAATCAGCAATGACAAATAAAACAAAAATACTGTATGCATTTCCTAAATAAAAGCTCATAGTCATAGTTTAATGGAATTTTCAATAAGTCATATCATTGTAAATACTATTCGGAATTCAACCATTTTTGGAATGATATTCCTATTAGAGACTCAACTTATGTAGTTTGCAAAGAGGATTCTATACATCTAGTACTCGGTATAACAGAGCTTTGAGTTTTATTATTTAGTGAATAAATCAGAAGAATGAACAATAAATGAATTGTTACCAAGCAAGGACTGAAACAAGGGAGAATAAATCCAATTTGAAACTGAAACTGATAGATTATGGCTTATTTCAAAAACTTGAATTTCTTTTACTTTCAGTGAAGCACTGCTTGCTCTTCCGGTTTTTAAACAAGAAAATATAGAAAATGGGTAAATAATTTATTAGAAATACCTTTGTGCATGAATATTAAGATTGGAAAGAGGTTAATCTGTCTTTGTACTAAATGTATTCTTTTCAATGTAATCTGACTTGATTCAGTTAAAATAATGTTATACATGAAGCTCTGGTGGAATGTCGCGTCAGAGGTCATATGAGTGACTTTTGACCCGATGAAGTCTGTCATTTGATTAATCTATGGGCGTTAATGTTTCTTGTGGGTTACCCACAGTTCCATACAACTCACGCCAAAAACTTGCCATAAAAGACCATTTAATTGGCTAATCTCTCACATCATCCTAAATGCGGGTTAACAACTCTTACAGATCCTTGTGTAGTAACGACAAGTAAAACGAAATTTTGAAATATAAAAAATACAATGAAATAGGCTTTGTGCTTTAATCAGATTGGTTATCCTTAGATTCAATAATCTGTTGACTTACTCCAAAATGTCTTACAAACAGCAATTTTTATCTTATAAAAGAATAATCTTACAGACAGTTGATCAAATTATTCTTAATTTATGATTAAAGACACTTTTATAAAGTTACTAAAATTTCAGCAACATAATGACCGTTATGCTCTTTTATTGTATTTGCTCATATATTTTAGGTTTCAATATATTCTTGGTGCTGCGACTTCTCCAGCCGTTAAAATGAATGAAGAAACATTGACATACCTCAATCAAGGTGAGTTATGGAATATGATTAGGATATTCTCTGATCAGTTTCAATCAGGTTTTCGAATATCTTTGAGCTTGGAAAATGAGGAGCTATTCAAAATTTGTATTGTCAAAAAAATGCAATTTGAAAATGGAATTGCTGATGAAGATATCCAAGTCAACATAGGATGTAAAAAAAAACCCAAACAATTGTTACTGATATCAAACTAAAGAAGCGATATGTCCGTTGACATTCAATTGCCTGTGTGAAATACATCAATTAAATTTGACTGAAGTTCAAAATGGATACAGGTACATGTCACTGAATTAAAGGTGAAGAAATTTAACATACATAAGCTTACACTTAATGCCTAATTGGGCAAGGAGTAGGGTTGCCTGTCCAACCTCTAGGGTTATCTCCGGGTACTCTAGTTTCCTCCCACTGCTAAAGACCCCTACGCGCAAGCGATTTATTGAAATAAAATCAAACCATATGTTAGTCCCTAAATGACCTAGTTTGTGTTGAGTGGATGTTAAACCCAATTTCTCTCTCTCTCTCTCTTTCTCTCTCTCCATCTAATTGACATCTTTGTTTTATTTTTTTCAGGACAGTCTTACGAAATAAAACTAAAAAAGCTTGGAGATTTAACAAATTCTCAGGGGAAACTGTTAAAGGTATATTTTATTTATTTCAAGTGCTCAATGTATAGTCCTTATTATAGTATGATAAAGTGAAAACATAAAATCAAATGAAAGTACAAACAAACAAAGTATTAATAGGACCTTGTCTTGAGTGAGTAAATTATATGATGAATATTAACTTTCCATCGCCCAGGCATACAATGCACAAGGATATATTCATCATACTAGTTTTGTGCATTTGTCTGTATGCCACTTTTTTTCTCCAAACTATTTGTCTTTTAAGCACGAAACTCTACACTCTGTTGTCCATTACTATTTAGTCTTTTGAACAATTTTCATCTTTTTTGTCGTTTTTCTGCATAGTCTAATATGGGAATCCTTTCCGGAGCAGAACTCCAAAACCATTCCACAAACAACATCAAAGTATTTAGTGATGCCTTTTACTATTTGGGGGGTAGGGATGGCCTAGTAGTCTAGAGTGCCGCGCTTTGACCTGTAGCTGGCCGGTCACCTCTGGCTTGCGGCTGTGGTTTCGATCCAGGGGCGTATGTGGCATGGAGATAGGGGCGCCTTCTAAACCTTGTGGGATTTCTCCAGGCACTCCGGTTTCTTCCCACTGCTAAAGACCCTACGCACAAGCGAATTATTGAAATAAAATTAAAAACAATATGTTAGTCCCGAAATGACCTAGTTTGTGTCGAGTGGACGTTAAACCCTATTTCCCTCCCTCCCTCCTTTTACTATTTAGACATTTTCACATTTTGGTGTTTTTATCTATCAAATAAAATTCAGTTAAATCTCGGGTGGAGTGTATGAATGTTTATTGTACAAAATTATTGGAGCCTTGTAAAACATAAAACATTTTGAAATGTGTTTGTATATAGTCGTGACCCCTTTTGTTTACAGACCCCTTTGCAAAATTTAAACATGTTGTGTACATTTTGTCCCCAAATTCTTTCTCTAACACATACTCTAACACAGCTTTTGACCACACCCATGTTATGATTACTCTTGTTTAATTTATTGTTGGTGCCTGAGACAATATAATATGTATTTTATTATAAGCCAAAGGGAATATAAAATCATTTGTGAAGCATACATGTAGGTGCCCTGAGATGTGGAACACGTTTCAATAATCAACAATATTATTTTCAGGAGTTATGCACCCTATTCAGAAAAAGATTTTTTTCAAATTTGTTGTGAAGCTTTCAGATTATGAGAGAAAAAACCCTTATGATATGCACCTTTTCTTTTCCATAATTTTCCAAAAAGCTTGTGAACTACTACAATCCTTTTTTCTTCGAGACAAAGCTGTTGTATCGACTTATTTTCACACTTTGCGAGGCTATTTATTGTCCCCCGCCTTTCGAAGAAAGTTGGGGGACTATTAAAATGGGTTCGTCTGTCTGTCTGTCTGTCTGTCTGTCTGTCTGTCTGTCCGTCCGTCCGTCCGTCCGTCCGTCCGTCCGTCCGTCCGTCCGTCCGTCCGTCCGTCCGTCCGTCCGTCCGTCCGTCCGTCCGTCCGTCCGTCCGTCCGTCCGTCCGTCACACTTTTTGGGACACAATAACTCTCTTCCTACTTGAGCTAGAATGTTCAAACTTGGTGTATGTGTTTATTAGGTCAATGCCTTGATGGAGTTCGAAGATGAGCATTTTCCGCTTAGGGTAAGCAGAGATAAGCAATTTGATTGGTTGATGCTTTGGGACACGATAACTTTAGTTCTAATTAAGTGAGATTGATGAAACTTGGTGTATAGTTTCATTATAGTAATACCTTGACTAAGTTCGATAATGAGCATTTTCTGCTCAGGGTAAGCAGAGCTATACGCAATTTGATTGGTCGAGAATTTGGAACACAATAACTCTCCTTCTAATTGAGTTAAAATGTTCAAACTTGGTGTATATGCTTATTAGGTCAATGCCTTGATGGAGTTCGAAGATGAGCATTTTCCGCTTGGAGTAAGCAGAGATAAGCAATTTGATTGGTTGATGCTTTGGGACACGATAACTTTAGTTCTAATTAAGTGAGAGTGATGAAACCTGGTGTATAGTTTCATTACAGTAATACCTTGACTTAGTTCGATAATGAGCATTTTCTGCTCAGGGTAAGCAGAGCGATACGCAATTTGATTGGTCGAGACTTTGAAACACAAGAACTCTCCTTCTAATTGAGTCAAAATGTTCAAACTTGGTGTATATGCTTATTAGGTCAATGCCTTGATGGAGTTCGAAGATGAGCATTTTCCGCTGAGGGTAGGCAGAGATAAGCAATTTGATTGGTTGATGCTTTGAGACACAATAACTTTAGTTCTAATTAAGTGAGAGTGATGAAACTTGGTGTATAGTTTCATTACAGTAATACCTTGACTAAGATCGATAATGAGCATTTTCTGCTCAGGGTAAGCAGAGCGATAAGCAATTTGATTTGCCGAGACTTTGGAACACAATAACTCTCCTTCGAATTGAGTTAAAATGTTCAAAATTGGTGTGTATGCTTATTAGGTCAATGCCTTGATGGAGTTCGAAGATGAGCATTTTCTTCTTACGGTAGGCAGAGATAAGCAATTTTTGGACGACACTTCGTGTTCAGTTTGATTGGGCGATACGTTTGAAAAAAATAAATGTGCGATTAATTAATATGTGTCATCTATTTATTTTGGGATTTCGGCGGGGGACATCAGCCTCACTGTTGGCTTGTTTTTTTTTTTATTTTCACACGGTATTATATTCTAACCAACTTTATTTCTTACCAGTGTTTTATCAGAAAACATAACCTTTAAATCAGACGACATTTGTAATTCCAAAAAGTTACAAAACCAGCCATAAAAAAACTTATAAGCAGTCTCATTTACACTTACCAATAATTGACTACAATTTTCAGACCTTGTATTACATTCCAATATCAACAAATTCATGACCAATACTGTTGTTGAAAAGTTGAAATGATCTGAATGCAGTATGTTAGAAATGATTGTGGTATGAATAAAAACATAAACTGAATTAATATGAAATTAAGAAATTTGAATTTGTATGTAAATTGAATTGTCTTGGTTATAAAACAAATACATTTTTTGACAAAATAAAGGCTCAAAAGATGGGAAACTGTAATTGATGTAAATCTCAAAAGTGCTATGATTAATTGGTTACGTTACAGAGTGTGGTTCGGATAAACTTTCATGAAAGACGTTTACAATACATGGAGAAACAACAGATAGAATCGTGGAAACAGAATCGACAGGGAGAAAGAATTATAGATATAGGTGAGGAATTTCAAACCGCTAAACGTAAGAGCAGAACCATTGGATGCAGCATTGCATTAAGAGTGGAGAAGGATACTACTTGCATAGCTTGTATTTCTTCATTAGCCCGGTTCGTGCACAACAGTATGATAATGAACTCATTACTGACATTTCATTTTTTACCTAAATTTGTTATGGCCCACGTGGGTTGTTGTCGATTTTCTTTTGTCAGTAAATGTTCAGTCTACAATCATGCCAAATATTACATTTATGCTGCATTATGTCTCACCAGCACTTCAAGTCAAATAAGTAGTGTGTTATCATTGCGTTTCAGTATGTAAATAATATATATAATTCATAATCCTTGTAAGACATATAGAAATACATTTCACTAAAAAATAAACACACTTATATGGATATACTACTTTTGAATTTATTAACATGCTACTTTGCAATACACATACAGATATCGTTGCTTGATGACGATATCTGTATGTGTATTGAAACGTAGCATGTTAATAAATTCAGAAGTAGTATATCCATATAAGTAGCATGTTAATAAATTCAGAAGTAGTATATCCATATAAGTGTGTTTATTTTTATATATAATTCATTAAAATATAAATTTCATATATCATTTCAGATATCCCTCTATCTTATGGATTAATTGACGTAAACTTGGATCCAATCAAATTAAATGAAACTGAGTTTATATGGGATCCTACAAAAGAGACTGGTGTTTATATACGTGTTCATTGTATCAGTACAGAATTTACTGCTAAAAAGCATGGTGGTGAAAAAGGCGTTCCTTTTCGTGTTCAAGTTGATACATATTCACAGGGAGATGCTGAAGAAAAACTTCTTCATTCTGCTTCTTGTCAAGTAAAAGTTTTCAAGGTGAGTTGTTTAGTTCTTTCTTATTCCATCCCTCTTTTATTAACATCATTAATTTCTTGCTAACCTTCAACAAACTATTTTTATGATGCAGTCTTTTGAAAATTTATTCATGAGATGAAGAAGAGTATTGAATGATAATATTATACAGTATAAAGATTTTTTTTGTCATTTTGAGACGGCTTACCTTATTTATGTGATGTTTCATTTCCTTGGAAATATATCTTTATTCCATACACAAAACCTTATAGGAACTGCTGTGGCTCGGTTAGTAAGATTTTGGTTCGCTAATATTCTATCACTGTGTTGATGAAGGATGTTCATCAGGATTTTCCAGCAGTAAAAGAACCCTTGACAGAAGGAATTCGATATAAGAGTAGGCCGTAGTGCACTGTGTGGTGCATGGCTATTTTCATTAGTTCAGTTGAAGCACACTGGGACATAAGAATCTCATTTCATATCAAAACTTTATATAGTGTGTCATTCATATGAACCAATATAGTACTAGAATAGTAGTTCGGCCTTTCAGTGGAGTTTACTTATTGCCAAATGTTATTAATCATTTACGGAAGGTGTGAAGTTGTATATCACCAGTACACACTGATTGACAAGGACTCTTGTTACCCTGTATTCTTTCTTTTATTATCTGTCTTCATTAACCCAGTAGGTTTAACCCCCATTACATTATTTTATTCAACAAAAAAATTATTTCTCTCATTCTTATTAATGCACATGTTTTTTATAGCCAAAAGGGGCAGACAGAAAACATAAAACAGATAGGGAAAAAATGGAAAAGAGATCAGATTCAGAAAAGGTAACGAAGGAAAACACAATTTTCATTCTTTTGGTATTGACTATTTAACTTATAACGCCATGGGGGGTGGGGTTGGATGGCTAAATGGTTAGCACATGAACGCTGTATCATAAAGTCTGTCATTGAGTCAACGGGAGTGGTTTTAAATTCCTGGTTGTACGTGACAAGAAGTGGGGTTGATTGTCCGACCTCGTGGGTTTCCTCTGGGTCCTCTGGTTTTCTCCCACTGCTAAAACCCCCTACGTGCAAGCGAATTATTGAAATAAAATTGAATGATATGTTAGTCCTGAAATGACCTAGTTTCCTTGTTGGTGTCCAAATAGACTTAAACCCCATTCCTCTCTCACCTTGTTTTGAATTAAATCTAAAAGTTTTAAATAGTTTACAAGGTAATAGACATTGCATATCATGCACCTTAGTGTCTTGTTTTGATGATTGTTTTGTTTGATAACCAGAATGTATATAGACATGGTTTTTGATTTTTATACGCCCACATTTTCATGTGGACGTATTATGTCGTCGCCCCTGTCCGTCCGGACGTCCGTCCGTCCACAATTTGTTTGTGGACCCTCTACAGGTCACAATTCCTATCCGATTTTGACGAAACTTCAAATATAGGTTTATCCCCATAAGATCTTGGTTCCTTTTTATATTGGCATGTATCGGATCGGAACTTCATGGATTATGGCCCCTGATTGTGCGAAATATCATGTTTTTATACGCCCACATTTTCATGTGGACGTATTATGTCGTCGCCCCTGTCCGTCCGGCCGTCCGTCCGTCCGTCCGTCCGTCCGTCCACAATTTGTTTGTGGACTCTCTACAGGTCACAATTCTTATCCGATTTTGACGAAACTTGAAATATAGGTTTATTCCCAAAAGATCTCGGCTGCTTTCGATATTGGCATGTATCGGATCAAAACTTCATGGATTATGGCCCCTGATTGTACGAAAAATCACGTTTTTAGCTTGTGGACCCTATAGAGGTCACAATTTTGAATCGATTTTGATGAAACTTGACATGCATGTTTGTAACCCAAAGATCTTGGTTCCTTTCGATATTTGCGGCTATCGGAATGTAATTTCCTGAATTATGGCCCCTGATTGTCCGAAAAATCACCCTTTTTAGCTTGTGGTCCCTCTGGAGGTCACAATTATTATTCGGTTTAAAAAACCGTTTGACTATATCACCGTTACACCCTAAGGTAGGTTGAGTTCGAATTTCGGGAAAATCGGACGAAAATTGCCATACAAAATGGCCGCCGTTTGTACGCGAATACTGTTAAAAAATGGTATATCAAGGTTGTGGACCCTGTGGAGGTCACAATTTTGATTCGATTTTGATGAAACTTGAAATTCATGATTATAACCCAAAGATCTTGCTTCCTTTCGATATTTGCGCATATCGGATCGTAACTTCCTGAATTATGGCCCCTGATTATACGCAAAATCGCCTTTTTTTTAGCTTAGAGGTCACAATTATTATTCGATTTAAAAAAACGTTTGATTATATCACCGTTACACCCTAAGAAAGGTGGAATTCGAATTTCGGGAAAATCGGACGAAAATTGCCATACAAAATGGCCGCCGTTTGTACGCGAATACTGTTAAAAAATGGTATATCAAGGTTGTGGACCCTGTGGAGGTCACAATTTTGATTCGATTTTGATGAAACTTGAAATTCATGGTTATAACCCAAAGATCTTGCTTCCTTTCGATATTTGCGCATATCGGATCGTAACTTCCTGAATTATGGTACCTGATTATACGCAAAATCGCCTTTTTTTTAGCTTGGAGGTCACAATTATTATCCGATTTAAAAAAACGTTTGATTATATTACCGTTACACCGTAAGGAAGGTTGAGTTTGAATTTCGGGAAAATCAGACCAAAATTGCCATACAAAATGGCCGCCGTTTGTACGCGAATACTGTTAAAAAATGGTATATCAAGGTTGTGGACCCTGTAAAGGTCACAATTTTAATTCGATTTTGATGAAACTTGAAATTCATGGTTATAACCCAAAGATCTTGGTTCTTTTCGATATTTGCGCATATCGGATCGTAACTTCCTGAATTATGGCCCCTGGTTATACACAAAATCCCCCTTTCTTTAGCTTGTGGTCCCTCTGGAGGTCACAATTATTATCCAATTTAAAAAAACGTTTGATTATATCACCGTTACACTGTAAGGAAGGTTGAGTTTGAATTTCGGGAAAATCGGACCAAAATTGACAGACAAAATGGCCGCCGTTTGTACGCGAATACTGTTAAAAAATTATATATCATGGTTGTGGACCCTGTATAGGTCACAATTTTAATTCGATTTTGATGAGGAAGGTTGAGTTCTAATTTCGTGAAAATCGTACCAAAATTGCCGGACGAAATGGTCGCCGTTTGTACGCGAATAGTGTAAAAATATGGTATATCATGGTTGTGGACAGGTCACAATTCTTATCCGATTTTGATGAAAAGTCACATTTCTAGGTTGTGTACCGTCACACAATAATCATTGTCGGTTTCGAATTTTATTAATATCAGACTGGAACTGACCAACTAAATGGCTGCTCCCAATACAGTATGAAATACAGGACTTAAAAGATGTAGGAAAAATCACTTTAGGTATTGCTTGTTCTCTGTCCATCTCTCGAAAATGTGGGCGTATCCTGCCTGGCAGTGCCAGCCTATCTTTAGCTTGTGGACCCTATAGAGGTCACAATTTTGAACCGATTGTGATGAAACTTGACATGCATGTCTATAACCCCAAAATCTTGGTTCCTTTCGATATTTGCGCCCATTGGATCATAACTTCCTGAATTATGGCCCCTGATTGTCCGAAAAATCGCCCTTTTTAGCTTGTGGTCCCTCTGGAGGTCAAAATTATTATCCGATTTAAAAAACCGTTTGATTATATCACCGTTACATGGTAATGAAGGTTGAGTTCAAATTTCGTGAAAATCGGACCAAAATTGACGGACAAAATGGCCGACGTTTGTACGCGAATAGTGTGAAAATATGTTATATCAAGGTTGTGGACCCTATAGAGGTCACAATTTTGAACCGATTTTGATGAAACTTGACATGTATGTTTATAACCCAAAGATCTTGGTTCCTTTCGATATTTGCACCCATTGGATCGTAACTTCCTGAATTATGGCCCCTGATTGTCAGAAAAGTTGCCCTTTTTAGCTTGTGGTCCCTCTGGAGGTCAAAATTATTATCTGATTTACAAAACCGTTTGATTATATCACCGTTACATGGTAATGAAGGCTGACTTCGAATTTTGTGAAAATCAAACCAAAATTGACGGACAAAATGGCCACCGTTTGTACGCGAATAGTGTGAAAATATGTTATATCAAGGTTGTGGACCCTATATAGGTCACAATTTTGAACCGATTTTGATGAAACTTGACATGCATGTTTATAACCCGAAGATCTTGGTTCCTTTCGTTATTTGCACTCATTGATTCATAACTTCCTGAATTATGGCCCCTGATTGTACGAAAAATCACCCTTTTTAGCTTGTGGTCCCTCTGGAAGTCACAATTATTTTCCGATTTAAAAAAACATTTGATTATATCACCGTTTCACCTTAAGGAAGGTTTGAGATCAAATTTCGGGAAAATCGGACCAAAATTGACAGACAAAATGGCCGCCGTTCGTACGCGAATACTGTTAAAAAATGGTATATCATGGTTGTGGACCCTGTATAGGTCACAATTTTAATTTGATTTTGATGAAACTTGAAATGCATGGTTATAACCCAAAGATCTTGGTTCCTTTCGGTATTTGCGCATATCGGATCGTAACTTACTGAATTATTCGAATTTCGTGAAAATCGTACCAAAATTGCCGGACAAAATGGTCGCCGCTTGTAATCGAATAGAGTAAAGTTATGGTATATCATGGTTGTGGACTCTCTACAGGTCACAATTCTTATCCGATTTTGCCGAAAAGTCACATTTCTAGGTTGTGTATCGTCACACCATAATCATTGTCGGCTTTGAATTTCATGAATATCAGACTGGAACTGACCAACAAAATGGCTGCTCCCAATACAGTATGAAATACAGGACTTAATGATGTAGGAAAAATCACTTTAGGTATTGCTTGTTCTCTATCCATCTCTCGAAAATGTGGGCGTATCCTGCCTGGCAGTGCCAGCCTATCTTTCAATTTTTATTTTGTTCTTTTCTTGTAGGAAAAATATCAGCCATCATATGAATGTACAGTTTTAACAGAGGTAATTATTGCTTGCAGTTCTCCTAACTTGGAATGTGTAATTTGCGTAACCACTTACAATATATTTTAGGCATAGCGATCTTTGTTTAGTAGGCGAAATCCATAGACTTATTACAAAGTTTTAAAATGACCAATATTGTACATGCTTGTAATGTCCCTCCTCGTGCTTGTAATGTCCCTCCTCGTTAATGTAGTTTTAATTGTATTTCACTTTGATTTGGAAGTAGACATAGTTGTCACAGTCTCTTATTATCCAGATGTAAGGATGAACACAACTGTGATAAATTTTCATATTTGACCGCTACTTTCACCAAGACGGATAAGATGTTAATGAGGTGCCAGATAAAATTTTGACAACATTTTTGAAAATTGTTTCGAAAATTAAAATAGATTCAAAGCAAACGTATATCGTAAATAAATTAAAAATTAAACCCTGCTCTCAGAAGTATATTTACCAGAATTATCTTGCAAGAAAATTATTGGTAAATTTGAATTAATATGACTGATAATTGAAAAGATTAAATTCTTGTTTGCATTTGTATCTTTCAGTATTTATATTTTTTTTATTTTATAGAATCCTGCAGAAATATCACTCACATCACAAGTTAATTCATTAGGTTTAAAATCACCAGAACAATCAGATAGTTTTAGTGAGCATCGAGGTGGAACGAGTAATCAAGACTGGAGACATATAAAAAATAGGTAGGAGAAATAATTTCTGCTTTGGAATAACAATATTAGTGTGGCTTAACTGATTTACTTGTAACTTAACCTTGCATATGTACTCTTATGACAACATACTATGATTAAATACATTAACATACATAGCAGCCCAATATGTATTGAGATTGGTTCCCACGTACATAAAACAATTTCAGATAGAATTTTAAATAGTATAATTAACAATTGTCGTTTGTCGATAGTAAGTGAGTCAGTTTAAGTTTAGGCCTGTGCACATCAAGGATTATTTGTTCACAGTAGCTTGTTATTCCGTCAATGAGAATCCGTCAGGCAAAACAAACAATGCACACAGCATTGATTTTTCATCGGTGATGATTTTTTTTTTAATGCATACTATTGGAAGTTTATTTAACAACCCGTGTTGGTGATAGATTGTCTTCCAGTCCTGGGGACAATCTGCCAAGATGCTACATGTATTTGTCTGTTGAAAATCCCTGGTTGTACATGGCAAGGAGTTGGGTCGCCTGTCCAATCTTGTGAGTTTTCTCCGGGTACTCCGGTTTCCTCCCACTGCTAAAGACCCTTATGCACCAGCGAAATATTGAAATAAAATTAAACCATATGTTAGTCCCAAAATGACCTAGTTTGTGTCGTGTGGACTTTAAACCCCATTTTTCTCTCTCTCTGTTGAAAATGACTAACAAATAATTCCTTGCGTATTATAAGCCTTTATTCTGAAGTCGAGTGCGGGGTTCGGTAGCATAGTGTTCTGTGTTGGATCATAAGGACTGTCATTGAGTCAAGTAGCATGGTTCAATTTCCCACTTGTACTCCACAAGTTGTAGGGTCACCTGTTTGGGTTTCTCCAGCTCCCTTGGTTTCCTCCTACTGCTAAAGACCCCTATGCACAGGCGATTTGTTGAAATGAAATTGAATCATATGTTAGTCTTGCAATGGCCCAGTTTTCAGTGGATGTAAAACCCCATTTGTCTCTGCCTCTTAAATTAATTTGAATAAAAACAAGTATTTTCACTTATAGACTATAGGCCTGCAGTGTATATTGTGGGGTTTTAACTGACTTCATGTTCTTGGTAATGTACAATTTTAACTTCCAAATGTTATTCGAAAATGTACATAATTGAGAATATCCTGAAAAATTTATTCCATACTTTGTTAATATTTTTCAGCCCACCTCCAACTCCAATAGCATCATTAAGTCAGAATTTATCTGGATCATCAACTCCTGTTCACACATCATCCACACCCATTCATATCTCTTCAAATAACGTTGATACCTCTACTACTGTAGTTACTATGGTATGTTACATTTTATTGTTAAATAAATATTATTATACTATTGCTTTAACCAGTAATAGAAATAGAAAATTTGTGTGATAGAATAAAGTAACAAACCTTTTTACAGGACTCTTGACTAGAATCTCCAGGATTTGAATCGCAACCTGGAATGACAAGAATCTAAAGGATTTTCAAACCATTTTCTCACTTAACATATTAAATTAACAATTTAAAAATGCTTTGTTTGGGTGGGACTAAGAACCGAGATCCACTTTATACACATTGACATCCTCATAAAAGAACTGTTGGCAGTTGGCATTCGAAGTAAAGTAGAAACCCCAAATTTGCCTCTATTGCATTGCTCACATAGCCATTAAAGTGAAAATTATCTTATATTAGTCTCCAAATGACCAAAGTATTGAGTTGATACTATGTTAAACTGGGGGGTTGGATGGCCGAATGGTTAGCATGTGCGTGATATATCATACAGCCTGTCATTTGGTCAACTGGCGTGGTTTCGAATCCCCAGTTGTACATGACAAGGAGTAGGGTCACTTGTACAACCTTGTGAGTTTTCTTCAGGTCCCCCGTTTCCCTCCCACTGCTAAAGACCCCTACGTGCATTATTGAAATGAAAATGAAAAACATGTTTGTCCCAAAATGACCTAGTTTGTGTCAAGTGGAGGTTAAACCTCATTTCTCTCTCTTTCTCTCTGTTGCTATGTTAAACCCAATTTCATTTCATATTTATTTTATTGATGATACTGGTATTAAGAAATCACCCGCAAAAAATAGCATGATTGACCAAGTGATCGATCTTGCTAAGGGAATAGTTCAGATTGAAAATTTTCATCCATGAAACAAGCAAAAGAATGGATGAATGAAATATGCCATGCATAATAGATATGTTACATGTCATAAAAAATTAATGTCATGGTTATTTTCCAGCCATTATTAGGAGAAGCATCTGCAGTTGAGGTCACACAATGGTTACATTTGAATAGATTTTCACATTATGTTCGAGTTTTTCAAAATTTTTCAGGTAACATAGAAATTAATTTTCATTATTTCAAGAAGGCAACAATCAGATGCATAAATATATGAGAAATGCCATATGCTCCGAATGCTGACCATATTCGATATTGAAATACAGACTTGACGTCATCCTTTGATTTTGGCATACCATTAAATAATGTACACACAAAGTGTCAATCGTAAATTATTTTATACTAGATGCAATATTGGACTGGCATTACAATGTCAATGAAATCCATGTGCAGGATATGACATAATGTCTGTATGTTAAATTATTTAATGGTTGCAAGCAACCCATTGCGAAATAACGACGTCCTTGTGCTGTATCAATAATCCAAACTTGCAAAATATAGAAATTGATTATTTGCAGCATCATTTAGAAATCTGTTGGTAATGTTATTCATTATTAGTGAACAAATGGTAGCTTTTACATTGTATTAAAATCAAAAAAATAAATATATATTTATTGAAGGTGCTGATTTATTACGACTTACAAGGGATGATTTAATACAGATTTGTGGATTGGCAGATGGAATCCGATTAAATAATGCTTTACAATCTCGGTAAGAAAACTAAATCTTACAGCTTTGAGGACCCTGGGTTTTTGCGGTTTGAACTGATAAGTTGAGAAGAATGATTGGGATCGTTCTAATTAAATACTCATTTATCAATGATGCAGTCTGCTTTATCTTAAATAATGAAAAATCTAGATCATGTGGTCACAAAGTGTGTATGTAAATGTGTGTGTAAATGTTTGCCCACCATGCTCCTCCTCACAAATGCGTTATCAGATTAACCACCTAGCATGACCTAGTGGATGTTTAAGGCCAATGATGCACCAGGCATATGTGGTATCAAATTAACCAGCATGACCCTGTAAATTCACTATCTCCCAGATGTGTGTTTGCATTTTGATAAAGACATTATTTCTATATTTGTTGCAGGTCTGTACGGCCAAGGTTAACTATATATGTCTGTCAAGAATCAGAATCAGGTATGTATTTTATTACTGATTGATCATGATTACAATTTGATATATAAATCTTTTCTTTCAAATTTATTCTTTGGTATATTGAAATTTCTTGACATTATAAATTTGGAAACCTAAATCAATTCTACCTAATGTCATTGATGATGTATCCTGTTTTAATATATGTGTGATGCACACTGGCTAGATGAGGCACATTTCCCAGGCTCAAAACTTGCTAGTTTTGAATAATCAGTACATGCCGTAATAATAATAATAGTTAATTTTTATTTCCTCACCACTCAAAGAAATATAGAATTTGCTATTTTGGGTGACTTTCTGTATCTTTGTGTATACCGAATTCAAAAGCTCTATATCTTGGCACCATAGGTTAATCTTAAAATCACCAAAGTATTGTGTTGACAATAATTAAGTTTAATAAACCTCATTCCATTCTAATTTATTATGCAGAACAGAGGTTCTGGAAAGTAACGATGTATAGTCTTTGGATGGGCAAAAAAAGGTGGTCTTGTGTACACATTGATCTACACGTAAAAGATTTATTTGACAGTTGGAATTTTGAATTTGCTGCTATCTGGGCAAAATTTCCCTCCTTTTCATTAGCCCAATCAGTGTAGAACAGTAGGTCATTAAAACCCATTTCATTTATTAACTCAAACAAAATAGCACTTTTATGTGGACAGCTACTCGATCCCAAGTAGCCATCGTTCCTTTAATGACTACTGACAGTAGAATTTATGAGATAATTGAAAATTATTTTAATTTTATTGTAGTGTATCATGCTATATATCTGGAACTCATGACAGTAATAGAATTAGCACAGAAGTTAGCATTGTTATTTGGTATACAGACACATCATATAGGTGATATTTACACACAAGGTCCATCAGGAATACATATACTTGTTACAGATGAGGTAAGGATCAGGAATTAAACAGTATTTTGATTCTAGATGTTACTGATATAAGTGTAGCACTGTATTAATTATAACCATTTTATTCCCTAAATATGAGGACAAATGTTTCCTGGGTTTTAAACATGAAGGGTTTTAAATTTTGTAGATTTGATAAAATTAGAATTCTGTCATGACAGGGCTCAAAAATCTAAATGGATTATCATATATGCAATCTGTGCAAATCCTCTGAATCTTGATTAATAATAATACTGTCTTAAAAAAAAATTGTGTTTATTGTGTTAATCTAAACACCAAAATACAACAATGATAAAAATGAAACAATCAGATGGAATTTTGGGTAAACACTTAAATAGTGTAAAAAGTAATAGTGAGAAAATGACAGCCAAAATAAACTGATATTTCATTGGAATTTGGTATTGACATTCTGTTAGGAAAATATGCATTGTTTATCTCTCAGTGTATTCGATGTTCTATCAGGGGATTATATTCAATGAAGGTTTAAATTTACGTAACAACTGGTTGGGGAATCCATCAATGTATGATCCAGTTACATGTTAATATCTACCGGTACCTGGAATTCACGCGGGCAGAATGTGGAACATGCATGGTTTGCAAACCATGACAAGATTATCTTTATACATCACGTGGTTTACTTATTATTTTACTGCACATATTATGAATAATCAGCAAGATTGTTAAATATTCTAATTACTCGGAGTCGGATTATGAACCACATATGGCCGATTCTCACGTGACTACGGTATGATTGTTGTTCATTGTTTCGCCAGCTAAAACCAACAAGAAAAAGGTGTTTAAGAACAATTTATTTGACTGACATCAATAGTCAGACTTGACAATAATATTTAGAAAAAATGTATGCAAACCTTGTAGATTCACAGCGTAAGCTCTTGCGAGAATCCTTGTGTTTCTGAGATTCGTGTGAATTTTTAGACCTGTCCTGTATGTATAAATTATCTATCTATATAAATGAAATCAGTGTATGTTTGCCCACCACGCTCCTTCCCACATTTGTCATCAAATTAACCAGCATGACCTAGTGAATGTTTTAGACTATTGAATCATTGAATTTGCCAAATTTGCCCAGGACCCTTGGTGAATCACGCTTCGTTGCTGTGCTCCAGCCCCTGTGCTATCAAATGAACCAGCATGACCCTGTAAATGTTTAAGCCTTTCAAATTACTTCCCGCGGTGAATTTGAGCAATGCCAGGTACCCTGCTAGTTAATGATATAAAAATATAAACTTACTCTATGTTGTTAATTTGTTAGTACAATGATGCATTATTTAACTTTAGGTAGTACAGAACATGCAGCATGTACAGGATCAGTCCAGGTTTGCGGTCGAAGGAATGAAGGGTAGGAGTCTCAATTTTTCATGTTATTTGCATTCACATTAAGAAACCAAGTCCAAGATTTCAAAAGTTTAGTTAGGTGATAATATAAAGTATAGATTTGACATTTTCTTATTGCATGGAACACTGGATGGATAGGTGATACAGAGGAGGAAAACTCTCAATCTCAACCATATCTCAATATCTCTGTTTATGAGTTGGACATTGCCATTTCATTCAATTAAATTATTAAGCTATGAGATTTGTAACCTAAGTAGAATGATGTACCTACAAGGTTCAGTTCTGGATTTTTTTTTGTTCTCCACCTGCTTCAGGGTTTTTCAAGCCTATGCCCAACTTGTCAGGAAGTGAAGCTGCAAGGCTGACAAGGAATATCACTAGTTGTAACTTACGATTTCTTTAGCATTCCTGTTTTGCATTTCTTACGTGGGACATTATATAATAATTATACTATGGTTTGTACAATTGCATGGTCTTTAAAACTAATAGTTTTTATATTTTAACGTAATTTTATCTAGATTATCGCCCTTTTATCGGGAAATTGCACCTTCTAAACCACGACGTCATAACAACTATTACGGCAGATTCACGTCACACCACTCAGTCAGCAGACGGCTGTCTCCCTAGATAGTCTTTTCCTTTGCTTCTTTGTATTCAGTTGTGTTTTGTTTCTGTGTCGATTGCAATGTTTGTCCTAGATGCATTTATATACTTCAATCCTTTTGTTGATTTGGTTTTGAACTAGGCCTACTTCTGATACATTTAACTATGTGGTTACTTGTGTAGCGAAATTTATACAACAATATGCTTGCATTCGTAAGTCTTGCAACATATAATAGATCATGACTCATGCTGACACTATATAATTATTTCTCTGGGTTGCATTCCCAGTTGTTTTCAAATATGAGTGAAGTCTGTGTCACCACAGGCCCGGGACTGTACAGCGCAGTGGACGCTTACGGCTAGCCCCCGGATCCATTCACTCTCTTTGATTTGTTTATGTTTGTGGTTTTTGAGTATGATGTCTTGTCCGTATATTTGTTTTTGTGTAAGATTGTGTGTGGTGCAACCCTCCTGCACTTACTATTAGGATGGTATGGAAACTTTAATTTCCACTCTGGACACCTTTATGTGCACCATCCTTAAAAGTTTAATTTGGAAAGTACCATGGAAGTCTAGCAATTAGATAACTGGACTCTCAACTAGAATGTCACAGATTTGTATCCTGGTGTGGAAGTCCAATGAACTCTGGAATTCAAAGAAGTTTATGCCGAAATGTAGCATAGCATTCAAGACCATATTAAATATAAGAAACGATGGATCGGACCGACCTGTTGTGTTGACAAGACATTTCACTTCATTCCTTTCCTTGCTGGCAAAAGTCTGTTCCCAGGCCTATAGATTAGAAAATAAGAAACCTGAAATGTCCATCTCAAAATAACTTTAACAAAGATGTGGCATTAAACCCCATTCCACTCTTTATTGTTCTTTATTATTTCATGATGCAAAATTATTTCAATTTGTTTTATTTTTTTCAGATGATGAAAATAATAAATACAGAATTTTATTAAAACTGATTGAATGAAGTGTCATATGCTGAGACAATATTATAAACATGGTAAAATTATCCTCTTCTTTCAAATGACATTCCTTCATCCACGATATATCATTTAGAAATTTTAAACTTCTTTGTGTGGAGGCAAGTCAAGAAATTAAAGAAGACCCAGAAGCGAATATGTTCTGTTTGTTAAAATAATTTTGTTTTTAGTAAAAGAGAAAGTGAAAAGGAACACAATGTTGTTGGAATTCAGAAACGGAAGTTTTTATATATTCTCTTTACTTCAAAATCAACTTACATTGAAAGAAAGAGAACTCTTACAATCTTATTAAGATCAAAAGAAGCTGAGAATTATGTATGGTCGAAAAAGAAAATATGATAATATTATAGAAAGAAGAAAATCATGTGAAAAATTTATTGACTATGGTAGTATTTCTGTTGAGGATAAAATCATAACTGCAAGTTGTGCTGCTTGTTTCCATAGGAAACATTATACTCTGAACAAATTGATTTTACAATTTCTTTGGCAAGAAGGAAGCCATTTTTAGCGGAAAAGCCCAACCGGTCTCTTTTCGTGTTCTGCATTTATGTTTATCATATTATTGACTAATTGTCAAAACCCATATATTATTGGTTAGGTGCCTTGTTTATTGTGACTATCCGTAGTTCAGAAAAAAGACATTTAAGTGAATAGCTTTCGCACTCCATACTGTGATGGGTTGATTTCATACTTTAGTAGTAACTTATAATAGTAATAATGTATATTTATGATGCGCTTAATAATCCATTCATTTATGCATTCTCAAAGCACTATTTCAGGAGTTTCTGGTCGATTAAAAAAAAAAACCATAAAACAATCTGTTTCTAATTTGAATAATAGAGTGTAAACAAATGAGGGTTTTATTTGTGACTTAAAAAAGTTTGAGATTCTCTAATGATTACTGGCAACTGATTCTAAAGGCAATGTGCAGCAACACTGGCATTTTTATCACCAAATTGTTTTAGTTTTGTTTTAGGAACAGCATATATATTTTTGTTATGCGACCTTAGACTAGGCTTAGGTTGTATGCTCGATATTTTTGAAAAAGATAAATGTGCAATTAATTAATGTGTGGCATCTATTTATTTGGAAATTTCAGCACAGGACATCAACCTCACTGTTGGCTCGTTTCTATTTGACCAGAATCATATTTTGAATATTAGAGAGCAGTACATATCAAACAAGTTTTTTTCTCGCTTTGTGTCAGAATCATGATTTTGTGAGAAATACTCTTTTTGGTAAAATAAAACTCATTTGGTGATTAGAATCTTGAAATGTTCTATTTTAGTTAAGGGGATTCCAATGGTATTTATATTAGGTGTTTAAAAGATTGGCAAAATCCATCTAAATATGTAATTTTTCTCCTGTCTATTTTGGATCTGTATGATTATCAATCGGTATGGTTCTGCGGGTCTCCCCTATTAAACTTCTCATTAATGCAATTAGTAAACCCTGTCATGGTCACAGGAAAAGTCCTCATAAAATACCTTATCTGGGAAGTCTTTTCATTCTCTACTACCAACTGTTGTATTTGATTGTAACAGTCAGCCTGGTTGGCCTGTTTTCATCATTAAACCATTCATCAGTCAATGGGAAGTTGTGTTATCTAATATGGGTGCAAGCTGATAATGGAATTTCCTACATATTGCAATAATATATGTATATCACAATATATTGCAGTATATAGCCCTAACGCCCCTAACAACGGCATTTATATATGCCCACAATTTTATTGTCATCACTCCTGCCTGTCCATCTTACATAAAGTGTGGTATATGCACCACTCGTAATTGCTTAGTACTAAAATACAATTTTGTAAAAGTTTTGTTAAGCTCTTGTCTGCCTGATGATTATGTTGCTCTTTGAAGTATGGATTCCCCGCTTGTTTGTGACAAGAAGTAGGATCACCTGTCCAACCTTGAGGGTTATCCTTGGGTCGTCCGGTTACCTCCCATGCCCAATGACCTCTACATGCAAACAATTTATTGAAATAAAATTGAGCCATGCTAAACCCCATTTCTCTCTCTCTCCCTCCCTTAAAGTATGAAGAGTGCAGACAAAAAGCTCAAAATTTCATAATAGAAGTAGTTATTACTTAAAAAGATTTTAATTTTCGTCTGAGAATATAACAGGGTTCCCGCGGTCCTTGAAAATCCTTGAATATCCTTAAATTTAAAATTTCATTTTCAAGGTCTTGAATATCCTTGAATTTCGCGGAAATAGGAAAATATCCTTGAATTTCAGTTAAGATCCTTAATTTTGTTGGTAATACTAGTAAGTTGATCTGAAAATCCCGTTTAGATTATAAGTAATGCTGGTTATACTATAAACAATAACTGACGTATACCTGTCAATCAACTGATATAACAGCCGTGTTTTGTCACGTAATAACAAGATAAGCCAATGACATTTACCGTTAGGCTACCAAATACTCTCACGTGACACCATTGTCCAATTAACATACTAGAAGCCACTACACTGACTAATCAAAATCGGTATTAGTAATTACATTAAACAATGCATAATGACGAAAAGGGAAATAACTCTGTTTTAAAAATGGCGGGAGTTTTTCCCGGTGTACCGAAAGTCAATCTGTAATAATAAAAAACAGCTTATGTCTTCAATTCCTTTATATATGAGATTATAACGATAGTTGGTAATGTTTTGGTTGTTTTTCAGATGAAAAATTGTAACTTTAGGCTAAAAATGTCCTTGAAAATCCTGGAATTTGACGTATATTTATCCTTGAATATCCTTGAAAAAATGTTAGACGAAGCCGCGGGAACCCTGTATAATTACCTGGTACTTTTCATTTTGTTTGTATGCATGTGAGATTGAATGTTTTGTTAAAGGTTTATAGAAAAGATAATAATTGTCGGAGTAATTTGTTCAAAGTATCAAAGATATATATTGTGTGATTATAATTATGTATGTATATGGATGTATAAATTTTGAAGATAAAAAAAAAAATTTATATATACTTATAGTAAAAAAAAAATTATGCAGCAGAATTCATCATTAATGTTGAGTCGATTGATTTTGTGTTAATCGTGACATTAAAAATGGCCACTATATGTTTTAAATAGCATTTGAGTGGTTTTGTTAACAATTATATAAAATTATTATTACTCATTGTTACATGTTTCATGTATATTCATTATTTGTCCTTGTTCAAATGCTGTTAAAATTAAAAATATCATGAATTTTATTTAAAGAGGCTCTACATTCAAGGACAGTTCAGTCTTTAATAAACCAACTACTAGTAATTGATTATGAATTGTTGAATACTAAAAAGTGATTTAATAATAATGTTAATGCGTAGAAGATTCATATTACATGTTTTACTATTTTTATATGCCCATATTTGGTGGTTGTATATTGGCATCACCATGTTTGTTATTCTGTCCGTCAGTCAGATTCCTTTTTGGTGCAATAGAGGCTACAGTAATCTTCAAAGAAATTGATATATGTTGTCTATCATTTTGAAAGCCAGGAACATGTTGATTTCTATTGTTTTTCAGTTATTACCTACAAAATATGCCCCAATCTGATGAAAACCCAGATTCTATTTCATTTCGATTTTTATACGCCCACATTGAAATGTGGTCGTATATTGTCGTCGCCCCCGTCCGTCCGTCCGTCCGTCCGTCGGTCCGTCGGTCCGTCGGTCCGTCCGTCGGTCCGGCGTCCACAATTGCTTGTGGACGCTCTACAGGCTAAAGTTAATATTCGATTGACTTTAAATTTATACACAGTGTTTAAGGTCATGAGACGAAGAAGCCTATTGTTTTTCAGCGATTTCCGATAATAACTACCAGAGTTATGGCCCTTGATCACTTCAAAAAATCTTGTGGACGCTCTAGAGGCCAAAGTTAATATCCGATTGACTTTAAATTTATACACAGCGTTTAAGGTCATAAGACAATGACGCCTATTGATTTTCGGCGATTTCCGATAATTAGTGCCAGAGTTATGGCCCTTGATCTCTTTAAAAAATCTTGTGGACGCTCTAAAGGTCAAAGTTAATATCCGATTGACTTTAAATTTATACACAGTGTTTAAGGTCATAAGACGAAGAAGCCTATTGATTTTCAGCGATTTCCGATAATTAGTGCCAGAGTTATGGCCCTTGATCACTTCAAAAAATCTTGTGGACGCTCTAGAGGCCAAAGTTAATATCCGATTGACTTTAAATTTATACACAGTGTTTATGGTCATAAGACGAAGACGCCTATTGATTTTCAGCGATTTCCGATAATTAGTGCCAGAGTTATGGCCCTTGATCACCTCAAAAAATCTTGTGGACGCTCTAGAGGCCAAAGTTAATATCCGATTGACTTTAGATTTATACACAGTGTTTAAGGTCATGAGACAAAGAAGCCTATCGATTTTCGGCGATTTCCGATAATTAATGCCAGAGTTATTGCCCTTGATCTCTTTAAAAAATCATGTGGACGCTCTAAAGGTCAAAGTTAATATCCGATTGACTTTAAATTTATACACAGTGTTTAAGGTCATAAGACAAAGAAGCCTATTGATTTTCAGCGATTTCCGATAATTAGTGCCAGAGTTATGGCCCTTGATCACTTCAAAAAATCTTGTGGACGCTCTAGAGGCCAAAGTTAATATCCGATTGACTTCAAATTTATACACAGTGTTTAAGGTCATAAAACAAAGCCGCCTATTGATTTTCAGCGATTTCCATTAATTAGTGCCAGAGTTATGGCCCTTGATCACCTCAAAAAATCTTGTGGACGCTCTGGAGGCCAAAGTTAATATCCGATTGACTTTAAATTTACACATAGTGTTTAAGTTCATGAGACGAAGAATCCTATTGATTTTCTGCGATTTCAAATAATTACTGCCAGAGTTATCTCCCTTGATAACTTCAAAAATTCTTGTGACGCTATAGAGGCCAAAGTTACCATCCGATTGACTTCAGATTGATACATAGAGTTTAAGGTGTTGAAACGAACAAGTATTTTGATTTTCAATGAATTTAGATAACTGAACAGCTAAATCCATGATATTAAATGTTTCATGTATATACTAATTGTTAGCGTGGGGTAAAACTTTATAAAAAGCAATCAAATTCTAATGATTTTCTAATAATTACATAATGAGTTGTTACTCTTAATCAGTTTTTAGTGTATTACAAATGTTTCATTACCGAAAAAAGTAAAAATATGCAACCCTTGTTGACTGCCCGGACGATTTAGCTGCTGTGGGCGTATGTTTCGTTGCCTGGCAACCTATCTTTACTGTTGATGTAAGGGATTAGCCAATGAAATGGCCTGTTACGGCAAGTTTTTGGTGCACTGTGGGTATTCCACTAGAAACATCAATGCCGATTGGTTAATCAGTTGTATGACATCATAGGGTGAAAAGCCATTTGTACGACCCCTGATGTGACCTTCTACTACAATCGGTCAGATCTTCATGTATTGTAGGCCATTGCAAGTATTAATGAACGAAGTTGGATGATGAGCATTTTCTGCTTATCGGTAGACTAAACAGAGATAAGCATTTCAATAACCGTTATTGAATGAGATTGGTTTAACTCAATATTGAAATTTGTCTACTCAAATCAAGTAGAATGATCAGTAATTTGATTTCTCAACATTTAATAATGTGAAAGCAAAGAGTGTCATCTATTTATTTTCCTCCAAATTGTCTTGTTAAGCTATTGTTGTGACATTTATATTCACTTTCTATGATAACTTCAAGGGTTATTCTCCATTGTTACAAAATCTAGGGGATGCTCGATTGTCAGACGACCCAAATTGATAGAATTACAATTGAGTGAAATGGACTCCAGCCCAATCACAGCTCTATCAGTCCAGACAATGGGGGTTGTGTGAGAAGAATCGTGAAGTAATGAATCACAATGAATAAGTTTCAGCTATTTCCTTATGCATTGTAGCCCAAATTCCACATTTTCAGTCAATTGTCACTATTTTTGGCATTTACATGTAATTGAATATCCCCCCTAGCTAGCACCCAAAATCTTCCATTATGATCCTATCGGTTTGTAAATTTTTAGTTCTTTCACCCATAACTGTTTTGGATACTCTGCTGCTGGTGGATGTATGTTTTTAAGAAGAATTGTATTACTTTAGTCCAAACACCTTCCAGCTTTTGAGATTGACTATTTAGTTACAGGTAATATGTTCTTCTAGATGCCCTAATTGCTTGGACAGTCCATGTTAGCTTCTAATTTAAACATCATATATTCGTAACAAAACTTAGAAATCAAAGTATGCAAAAAGTTGACGAACTGGAATAATTATGAAGAACTTTGTTCTAGATCCATTTAAGAAAGGAAGTGAAAAGTTTTGATTTTAAATTACTAAAACAATAAATATATAAGCAATGGGCTTCAACATGTAAAAGAAATGATATTTTATATATATGTACAATGTGTATATATATTACATGCTGTAAAGAATTCACTATATATATATACGGTATGTGTGTAACATATGTATGTAAAAAATAATATGGTGTTAAAAGAGTGACTTGATGTATACACTAATTAAGAAAATCATTTTACGCATTTTAATGTCAAACCTCTCAAAATAAAAGATAAAATATTGTTAAAATTTATCATAATTGTTTGTCATTTGTTATTGTAGACTATTTGACATATTGTTTGATGTGTGACAATATTTGTGTCTCTGTCGAATAATATTGTGGTGATTATAAACTTTGTCGGCATGTTGCAATATAGGTCTGCAATGTCATATTAGAAGCCATCTTGAATTTGTTATGTATAAAAAAGAATCTTGACTTTAAATTCATACAATGTTTAATGTCGGGAGTCAAATTTTAACGATATCCGATAATTACTGCCAATATGACCACCTTTGATCACTTTGAATGAAAATCTCTTGTGGGTGTTCTAGACTAGAAAATTATACACAGTGTTGAGGGTCTTGAGAGGAGGAAGCCTTTTGATTGTCAACAATTTTCGATAACCACTTCAAGAGTTAGGGTCCTTTATTAATTTGAAAAAAATCTTGTGGACGTTCTACTATCTAAGCTAAAGTCGTCACCCATTTCTCAATGCACAGTGTGTATGATCTGGAGACAAAGATATTTATCTGCTTTCGATTTAAATTCATCATCGTGTTACACATTTTATATAATAAAGGTGATTCATTATATTAAATTCCAACGAAGATTTCTGCTCAATCATTGGTAGAGTCCGAAAAAATGGACAAAAAAACAATCAAATTGGTACAGTATTATGAAAAAAACCCAGATACTTCACGCTCAAATTTTTATTTTGCTCAAAATAATTAATTCTTCTATTTTCATCATGCACTAAAATTATTTTAATGAATTTCTTATACATATATGCAAATGATCATGATAATCACCCAAGCTGGACTGTATGGCTGAGTGAATAATAGCCTCTGGCACATTGGGATTAAATTCAGCACACCTTGAGCTTTAGGCAATAAAACGCCTTTCATGGACAGCATTGAAATAAATAGGGGTTATAAATGCCCTAATAAATGACATAATTCATGAGGGATTATAAAGAAATATAGGGGCCTTTCAGAGGTGCATGCTGATTGGACCTTTAGCCTACTCATTCAATGTAGTGCAACTGTATCAAAATATTGTTAAGCTGACATCCTTGACTGACTTCCTTGTGTCTCTTTAATAATATGAAATTGGAATAATAAATATACTTTTTTCTTTCATCTTGTGATGGTGACTAGTGGTTTTGCGTCTGTTTCACAAAATTTTAAACGCTCTACCTCCGGTTTTTTTTTTTATCCCATACTACAAACATTGGATGTATTCCAAGTTCCATTCCAAAATACAATCTTACAAATCCGTAATATTAGTATTATTCGCCCGGCAAACCTTATTTGAAGGGAAAATATACGAAGCATGCTATTGTTTATATGCGATTGGGAAAGTCTTATCAGAAGGAAAATATATATGAAGTAAAATGAAGCATGCTATTGTTTATATGAGAGGAGGCGTGGTTTACACGGGTGGGCTGGGTTATTCTATTTTAAACTTTCGCTGCGACGTGGCATGTGACGTCATACACGGAATTTACCGAATCGTACAAAGACAATATTTTTTACATCAAATATCGAAATATATTTTGTTTTTGATCAGTTATAGATGTAGAGGTCGCAACGGAATGATCTTAAATGTTTTACTGTTAGGAATTTAAAGGACGCTGTTTTCGGCAATCACGTGACCCCTTCTTTACCCAGGACGTGGCGATCGGGTGCTACGTCGAATTCTAGTCCATACAAACTATAATTATTTTAACTTAGTGGGACAGACAGGCGTCGATCTAAACTTTTAGGTAGTGGAGACGCCAAGAAAAAGTCATGGGGAGTAAGTATAAATTTGATTTTATCGCGTTTATTTTCTAATATTAGTAAAATTTTGTTCTCAATGTACTCCACGACAACTGACGTATGGGAAGGATAGGGCATTAAAGCCCCAATAACACTCTTGTTGTAACTGAATAATATGTCCCAATCTTCATTCTGGTCAACAAATCGTATTATTTTAGAATATTCCAATTAATTGATGATATAAATTTCATCTTAACACACCTATTTTAAAAAATTGGAAAAATTCAACCAATTGATTCGAAAAGTCTAACGTAAACCTTTTCAAATGTGACTTGGATTTTAAAATATTTTCGAACCCTCTGGATAAGTAAAATAGGTTGTAATGGATAATTTACACAACAGGTAGGACACTTAAACATCTAGTACTTAGAATAATGGTATTATTTATTTTCTGGAGCTACCAAGCCAGCAAGAATGTTATTGTCCCTTTAAAAGTAAAAGCCGGTTGGGAAGGGGTTTCTCGACCACCGTGACAAGAGAGAGGATCCTGTTCCCAGATTTATAATACTATATAAAATAAATGTACGTCTATTTTACCATTGGTTTTTTTTACTAACTTTAAAGATGTAATTTCGAGAAGTTACAATTTGTAAATAAAGACGTCAAATCTTTTCTGGTAGAAAAATATCTCCACAGCTGTTTCCAAATCAAATCAGCGTGACAACTCAGTCTTACTATAATCTATGGGGACAATTAAAATACTACTATACTATACTATTACATAATATACTTGAAAAACAAAAATGTTTTTGTTTTGATTTTGTCTACATTATATTTGTAAAATAATGTCTACAATTATGCACATGAAATCACTCAGGTGTCTACCAGCAGTCTTCAAAAAGGTGATGAAATTGTTCTAGTTTCTAGACCCTTCTCTTCATGACCATTTCATAGTTTCAATTTATGTTCTTTTCTCAATTGATTTCCGACTGCATCCTATGCAATATTGTGTTCAGTCTTCATCCTCTTTCTGCTGTAAAAATATTTCATTCAAATTGAAGGCATTGACATATTTGAACCACCATGTGTTCAGTTAACTTGTTATTTAATGTTATGTGCTGTATAATGACTAACAACACATGAACAATTAGACTTATTAGAAAGAAGAATGTTGAGAAAACTGAACAACCAAACTTCATAAATGACTTAAATGAAAGATTGTCACTGCAATCAACCATATTTGATTTTATTCTATTTTTTTCAGTTAAGTTTTTGGAGTTTGTAAAACCGTTTTGTGCGGTTTTACCTGAAGTTTCTAAACCAGACAGGAAGGTAACTACATTATATATAATTTTTCTCTTGCTAGCTTTTTTTAAAAAATTGATATTAGGAGATTTAGTGTTTGAGGATCTGATTCTGTGCCAATTGCACTTTAGAAACATCGATCAAGGGGCAGACTTTGTATGACACATGGCTTGTTCTAAAAAGTATATTAATTGGATCAGGAAAGATTAGACATAATCCATTAATCATAACAACCACCACAGATTAATCAGGATTTGAAATTGTTGCATGTCCTAAAAGATTTATAGTTGTTTATACAGCATTATTGTTATGGCCATACAGCTTCTTTTAAATATTTCCCTTTATAAAACATTTTCATACTATAATTCTGAAATAGCAATATTTCATACTGGTGATTTCAATTTTCCAGATTCAATTTCGAGAGAAGATATTATGGACGGCTATTACTCTGTTTATTTTCTTAGTCTGTTGCCAGGTGCGTATTTTCTTAAACCAATATAAGAATTTTTTTTGTTTTAGAATATTATCAGTGGAATTCTATTAATTTTGTTCTCTCTGATTGCATTATTTGGTATTACATAATTTTATTTATATAGCATGTCGTCGGCTCGGTGACAAACGCTCGTAACTACATTTGACCTACTTTTCAGGAGGCACAAAAAACGTATCTGTCAAAAGTATTTTATCACAGAGAAGTCTTTGATAGGACTGTTTGTAGTAAATCAAGAACACGTAGCAGTTAATTTTTATGGGAAAGTGTTATTTACATAATCATTACGTAAATTACACTTACGACAATTTGATTCCCAAAAGTTAACATATGTGGGTACTTACGACATTTCAACCCACAAAAGTTGCCAAACAACGTATACTAAAAACGAAAATGAATGAAATGAAATGGGATTTAACGTACCACTGTTCTGTCCCGTCTGGGCTAAAGAAGACGGGTATGCACCATACAATTTGCTTTGAGGGAAATTTTACCTGAACAGCGGTGCTACGGCCTACTCCTATGTCAAATTACAACGGTCACGGCGTTCTTAACGTGCGCGTCTATGTGCACACCGGACCTCGACTTTTGGTACTACCCGAATGACGTTGCGTTGTACGGGAACAATTTGGAAATATTAACATACGAAACATTTGTAAGTACTGGCCAAGCAAAAATTTCAGCTCTACCGATTGGCGCCTACTTCGCTTTTTGCCCATTGTGGAAAAATCGGCTCCTTCAATGAGCGCCAAAGGACGCAATACGAGGCCACCGACCAACGGCTCGTGGGTGGATGGCCGAATGGTTATCGTGCGCGCGCTGTATAATACGGCCTTCCAGTGAGTCAACTGGCGTGGTTTCGAATTCCCGGTTGTACATGGCAAGGAGTAGGGTCGCCTGTCCAACCTCGTGGGTTTTCTACGGGTACTCCGGTTCCCTCTCACTGCTAAATTCAAAAGGCATCATTTGTGGGGTATCTCATCACAGAGGGGTGTCTATAATATAATGCTAATGCGATTAGTTAAACGCCCACGAAAGAATTGGGCGCCCAAAACGGCGTGATAATCTTCAAAAAATCAAACAAGTCGCACTCAAACCCAAAGGACGCAATACGAGGCCAACGACCAATGACTCCTTATTAGTATCGGCGCCACATAAAGGTGAGTGACACTGTTTGGGCGTCCATGACGAGATTGGCACCTTTCCAATGTCACTTGGTATTATGGGCGCCTCGCCAATCATGTCGTTATATATGGGGCGCTCCCCAAATGGTGTGGCGCTTCATAATGACCCACACGATTAACACCACAATTGATGGGGAGCCCAAAACGGCCTGATCTGTGGGGTGCCTTATCTCAGAGCGGGGCACATAATGACATTATTGGTGGGGCGCCTTATATTGTCGGGCCACACATAGTGAATAATACCGAATCTGATTGGTTGGGCGCCCTCGACTTGATCAATGCAATGAACGCATGATTTGTGGGGTGCCTCGTCTGTGAGGGGCGCCAATAATGTCGAGATCACGGGCGCCCATAATATAATGCTAGTGAGATTGGTTAGGCGCCAACGAATGAATTCGGCGCTCGAAACGGCGTGATAATTTTCTAAATTCAAACGGCATAATTTGTGGAGCGCCTCATTCGAATGAATTGGGCGCCCAAAACAGCGTGATAATCTTAAAAATTCAAACGGCATGATTTGTTGGGTGCCTCCTCCCGGAAGGGCGCCCATAATATAATGCTTATGAGATTAGTTCGGCTCCCACGAAAGAATTGGGCGTCCAAAACGGCGCTCTAATCTTCAAAAATCAAACCAGTCGCATTCTAACCCGATTCTGCACTTTTTATTTTTTCTCATAAATTATAATAGGTACGTTAAAGTCGTATCCCTTCCTTATGTTTATAATGTTTATATCAAAATATCATAACATGCCAATATCGCAAATTCAGCATCAAAATTGAAATTTTCCGTAATTTTCAGGTGCAAACCCTATTTTCCTAAATTTCGGAGGGAGAGCAACATAGGTTATCTTGACTTTTCGGACAGATGGGTAAAGAGAAAACAAATAAATATTATTTCATCTAGTTGGCAAAATAAAGTGCCCTAAATCTAATAAAACACTAATTTTACTGTTATTTTAATTAGATACCACGAATTTGTACTGAATTGACTGAGGATTAAAACAATTTGTTTGTAGCCACTCTACTTTGTGCTAAATTTTTCGGGCATCGATCATTATTTGTTTATCCAGTTGCAATTGTCCGATCGGATGGTTGGAATTCAGGTCGGCATGGTGTGGGATTTCGGTTACAAAACGATTGGAAAATTGGAAATTGCTTTACTCTTGGGTTAGCTATTGGTTGTTAATTGGACTTTTGACCAGTCATAATTTGGAACAGAAATTTGCTTCCATTACAGCAGTGTTAAGTGCGATTAGCTTTCAAACGAAACACTGCAAAGTGTATGGCAAGCCAACTTAGGTAGACTATATAGGACCACATTTAAGTTGCTGTATTCACGGGCTAGAATGCGGCAGTCAAAATTTGCCCCCGGCTGCCCCGTCTCCGTGAAATATAAACGAATGATTGGAATTCGACTCAGCCGCCTACGTTAGGCTATATCAGACTACCTATTGTATTCAGGGACTGGAATAGTAAGATAACCCGTTTGAAGTCAAATTTTCCAAATTTTCTTGGTGGGCGGGGGGCGTCCCTAGACGTCTGTAGGCCTGACCCGAAATTTGTTCGGGCATTTCAGTTGTGTTTCCCTAACATTCACCGTACACCTATGGAGAGCGCCCAAAGAAGTCCCATCGGCGCCCCTGTAAGCCTTTTACCCACTAAAAATTTTGGGCTAGCCACGGGCCTGTCAAGGGGTTGCAATTCGATATAAGAGAAGGCCGTAATGCAAAATAGAGTAAACTATTGGTGAATTTTACCCATCGTGCAGAACACGTAGATTAAACTGCTATGACTTCAATGTGATTTTGATAATTATAAATGCAAAACATCTTTGCTTTATATTCAACTTCTAAAATAGACAAAACTTACTGAAATTCTCTTTTAAAGAGGAACACGGTTTTACGTTCGCACACTCTTGTCAGATACACTATTTTGGAAGAATTTTTTTTAGCCAATCACGGTACGACTTTTTGGCACATGACCATATAACCATTTCTAATTGGCTTTAAGGTACGAGAGTTTGTCAGAAGATGGGCCAAAACATGGAAATTCCCCCCATATAAAAAAGTTGTTTTGCATAAAAATGTAGATACGACAGTTTGTCACCGAGCCGACGATGTGTTTTAAAATTTAAATAGAATTGCATTAAATTTTTGTATTTGTGACTTTCAGATTCCATTATTTGGTATCATGTCATCCGATTCAGCTGATCCTTTTTACTGGATTCGTGTTATTTTGGCCAGTAACAGAGGTAATAATCATTCTATTTTTGTTTGAATTGTGCATGTCAAACATTCCCTAAACAGACCATAAATAATATTGTCCTCTTTAACCTTGAAGAAATCAGGTTACTTATGCCGAAATGTTTCAAAGATGGAAGTTAAGTAATGTCTTAACACTGAGCTATCGATAAAGGTTTTGATGTTTCTGTTTTCAGGTACATTGATGGAGTTGGGTATTTCACCTATTGTAACATCCGGTTTAATTATGCAACTGTTAGCAGGAGCTAAAATTATAGAAGTCGGTGATACTCCAAAAGACAGAGCTCTTTTTAATGGTGCTCAGAAATGTAAGTAAACAGACACATATAATCTCTCATACAAGTTCAGTTTCCAAACGATCTATAGGCCTACATTTGTCATCGTCATCAGATTGCTGTCACTGCAACCTTGCTACTAGTACTAACAAGATCATTGTCAAACTTACTTTCTATTTTAATGTCACAAAAAAAAAAAAAAAAAAAAGGAAATATCTGTTTTTATCATATTGATACTAGCCAGATAATGTAGACAGGGTGCAAGTTATCTGAAACTGCTTCTTAATCTGCATAATGATTTTTGCCTGTGTTTAGGAATTTTGAGTGTGTATATAGTATAAGAAAGTTGCATAGTGTGTCAACGTTTTTGGGAATACAACAGAGAGCAAAGTGCACAAATTTTGTCATTATTTATTTCCCACTAATTAAATAATGTACCAAATGTATATTTTAATTCAGTATTTGGTATGGTAATTACTGTTGGTCAGGCTATAGTATATGTAATGACAGGAATGTATGGTGATCCAGGCGATATTGGAGCTGGTGTCTGTCTTCTTATTATTATACAAGTATGTACTTTCTTTCAACCAATACAACATATTATTACAGCATATTATCCTCTATATATTTGTCCTATGAATTGATCTTTTCTGTGAAATGGATAGAGAAATGCCTGTAGTTTATTAATCATAATGTAAAGAAACTTGGTGGTATTGTGTATGTGTACTTTAATGTTCCATTAGCATTTTTTTAAGTTATATTTTTAAAATTTATTAAAATAAAGCCCCAAAATAGATTGAACCTATAAACAGTCCTACCTTGTTAAAGAATAATCCTATTAATCCTATAATTCACTATTGCCAGTTGAGAAATTGGCAAAAATATCATTTTCAACTTCAAATTCAAACGTTTGAAGATGGCCGTCCATGTAGAAGAATGGGAAAACAAGGGAGGTAATTGAGTAACTATTTCCTCAATCAACCAGTGTCACCCTTTTTAACCCCCCCAAAATTTTGGCCATGATCGTATAATAGTGAGTTGACAACCTTTTGAGCAAAAAACATAGAAATAATTATATTTTGACTTTCTTAGAAAAAGTGAAATTGGAACTTTAAAGCATTGATGTCGGTTCAAAAATTTGAATTTTTAAAGTTTTTTTCAAAATATTCAATTCCAATTGTTTGATATGAATTTTGTAAATGCTTATTTATTGGACATGTTTTCTGTTCTTTTCAGTTATTTGTTGCTGGTCTAATTGTATTATTATTAGATGAATTATTACAAAAAGGTTATGGTTTAGGTTCAGGTATATCATTGTTTATTACAACTAATATCTGTGAAACTATTGTATGGAAGGCTTTCAGTCCTGCTACAGTCAACACTGGTAGAGGTAAGTGTATTAAGATATTTGAAAACCCTTGAATGTTGATTAATTTATTATTTGAATACCATACTATTATCCCAGAATAAAATTATTGAATTTCAATACAAAAGCTGAAGGAAATCTTATGATGCTTAGATTTTTTTGTGCCATTAAATGAATTTTGTTAGGTGTGCTTATTTATGTGTATAAATTTATTTTTTACAGGAACTGAATTTGAAGGAGCTATTATCGCTCTCTTCCATCTCCTAGCAACCAGAAGTGATAAAGTACGAGGTTTACGAGAAGCTTTTTATCGTCAAAATCTACCCAATTTAATGAATTTAACGGCTACAGTTTTTGTGTTCGGAATTGTCATTTATTTCCAGGTAAGTAAGAGTCTATCATTATTCTAACAGAACTCAAAATTACTAAGATATGCTTTAATCTTTTCTGTCATTTTAGTTTGGACATAATTAGTTTCAATTTATCTGAATAGTTTAGTAATACAGTAAGGTTTAGGTTCGAGTGAAGGAAAGAAGATGTATATTTTTTACAAATTTTGACAATAATATTACTTTTATTTTTATGATTTCAGGGATTCCGAGTGGATCTACCAATCAAATCAGCTCGTTACAGAGGTCAATTTACGTCATACCCTATAAAATTATTCTATACCTCTAACATTCCCATCATTCTGCAGTCAGCTTTAGTATCTAACTTGTACGTTATTTCGCAGATGTTAGCTACCAAGTTTGGTGGAAATTTCTTTGTGAATTTATTAGGTGTCTGGGCTGTAAGTATAAAATATATTTTATCTAAATAATGTTTGTAAAAATAGTTGTGTTCGTTTTAATGCTTTTCTTGGATTGAAAGAATCTTACAGTGAAACATAACAATTGAGCAAGTATTGGTCATTTAATGGTTAATTATTTTTTACAAAATTTTGTTACAAAAAATACTGGTTTGCATACATGTATCTTTTAATACAATTATTTATATTGTTACAATTCATGTATAAACAAAAAGAAAATTAAAGTTGTATGGGAAAATATATGGTTAGAATGCAGTTCATTAATGAAACTATTCTATTTATAGGATGTTGGAGGTGGTGGCCCTGCTAGATCTTACCCAGTCAGTGGATTGTGTTATTATATGTCTCCGCCGGAGACGTTATCACATGTTGCTGAAGATCCTATTCATGCTGTCCTATATATTATATTTATGCTAGGATCATGTGCTTTCTTCTCTAAGACATGGATTGATGTATCAGGTTCTAGTGCCAAGGATGTAAGTATATACAACTCTTTAACATTTAATACAGGCATTTAATAATGATTTACCTTGATTATTCTCTCAACAATTATAGTTGAGTCAATTTAATAATTGTGTCGGCAGCCATAATGCTCATTTTCCCATTTTGTCCAGTTACTAAAGAATTTGTCCTTGTCACTGAAATATTTTAATCCTTATTGGTACAAAGATGTTGTTCGAGCTGAAGTCTTATTTGTGTCTACTGCATATTGTGATACTGTAGATCTCATAGAAGTCAATACTTGTATTTTTTTTCCAGGTTGCCAAGCAATTGAAAGAACAGCAGATGGTTATGAGAGGTCACCGTGATAGATCTATGATTAAAGAATTAAATCGTTACATCCCAACAGCTGCTGCTTTCGGTGGTTTATGTATTGGAGCTCTCTCTGTAATGGCTGACTTTATGGGTAAGTTGACCCGGCTAAAAGATAAATTTAATAAGGAATGGAACTTAATAATTATTTCGAGATAAGAATATCTGCAAGATTCTTGCATGAAAAGGATAGCAGACTTGCATATCTTAGATATGGGGTCTTATAGCCAGGAAGGTAACCTAGGTGATTTGTCATAGTAGCTTTATGCATCATAAAATAATTCATATAAATTCAACGTTTCACTAAATAAATTCTATTTATTTATCAACAGGTGCTATTGGAAGTGGAACTGGTATTCTATTGGCTGTCACAAACATCTATCAATATTTTGAAATCTTCGTCAAGGAACAGAGCGAGATGGGTGGAATGGGAATGTTATTATTTTAGATTTATCTTTAGACGTCCAGATTCATTGTTCATTAAGTTATCCCCACTTCTAGGTCATTGGACAATTGCTTTTAATAAATTAAGAAACCAGGGATAAGGAATAGAACATTATAAAAGGACCGGATGGGGAATTTCAAGAACGAAGGGTTGATTAACCAATGAAGACACCATCAACCAGTTTGAATCGGTAATGATGTAAACAATTTGTTTTGAAGGATGTGTAAAATTAATATAGTTATTTGCTTGTTGAAGCAGATATGAAGATATTGTTTGTTACGAAAGTCAGAAAGGAACTCAAGAAGAATTTAATGTTCAGCTCATAACAATTCTCACAAAAACGAAAAAAAGTTAATAAAAAGATTGAACGAACTATTCATCTACTCTTGTGTTACAATTGAAATTATTGAAGAGTTATTCCCCTTGGATGTATTCAGTCTGAATGCCAGTATGATTTTTGATTGTTTTGCATAATTCAATATTTTATTTGTCATTACTAATTGAGTTTATTGTACATAAGAGTAGCGAAATATGAACAGAGAGTTAACTATTTATTTCCTATATAAAGGGGAATAACTCTTCAGAACCTAGTTAGATTTATTAGATGTATATGGTTAGGGGTTTGTAAAAAGATGTTTTGTTATAAAGACTAAACTATGTTAGCTTTAAGTGTCACGGAAACATTCAACGATATAAAAACTTAGTGCAGAAAAACTTACTTCTGATTTTTGACTTATTTCAATTGTTCTGTTCATTTATTTCAGAATTGTAAATTTGATCAGTTTTTAAATTTAATTTTAAGATTATTAATTTTGACTTGAATGTCTCAGTCGTTCCTTAAATCATCAATCATTTATACACATGTGAATCAAATACAAAGAGATTTGAAAAAAAAACCTAAAATAAAAATTATTTATAAAAAAAATAGTGTCTGGTTTTTTTTACATATCACTGTTAGGTATTATATGTAACTGAATCTGCATATTGTAATGGATTCAAAAACCATTGGTCGGTGGGGGGTGAGATCTCCATCATCTTTAAGAAGTTCGTGCAACTATTCCTATCCCTGACGATTCATGCAAAAACTGTGACTTGGCTCAAGAATTATAGCATGAACTAATCCTTCACAAAATCCTAATATGATTTGCTCAACACTAAACCGAAAGGACAAACTACATAGATATTGCAAGAAATAAACTAATGACCAATCAAATGAATGGATCGGGTAGGGGGGAGCAGCTATAAGAGTCAAAATTATTAACAAGATAAACTTATAGATATGATGTGACCCTGCAGAATTTGGATAATAAATGCTATAAGCGTCAAAATTACTAACAAGATAAACTTAAGGTGACCCTGCAGAATTTGGATGATAAATGCCCTTTAGGGTGTGACTTTTCAATTAAAGGGACAATCCCGATAAGAACAGAGTCTCAAAAATTGAAGTCGGAGCATTTATGAAATTTATGGACCAAAACATAGAGGCATGGTGTATTTACCGTGTCTCAAAATTTCAGCTCAAAATATTGAGTCGTTTTGACGTTAACGTAAACATTGCTTAACCGGACACGTAACCCTTTTAAGATTTCGGGTCAATTTTTTCATTGGGTGACCTGCTAACCGATTCTCGTTTCTTGAGAGGTCTATACAGTGAATGACCCATGTACTGTACTTGATAACAAAAGGTAAATTTCACCTACATATTATTTTTATAGAAAAAAGTCTGGTTTTATCCCTGTACTGTATAATACAACGGTCTCCATTTCCAGATGAAGACTGTCAGGTTTAAGTTATTTACAAGCATATCACAAATATCGGGTTAGTTGGTCGGCCTTAGGTAATGGGTTTTAAGGGATTTTAACACAAAATTAAGCAGTTTTATTCCCCAAAAAGTTATCGGGATTGGGCCTTTAAGGCAGCAAAATTGTCAAATTTATACTCAACCGAAAAGGCTATTTTAACTGTACCCAATATATGGCATAGGCTACCTGCAACCGATGAACAGAATAGAATGAAAAATGTAAGGGCTGTCATTGATTTTTATAGCATGAAACACCAAAAACTTATCTGAGTGGTTAAAGAATAACTTGTGGCTCAGTGAAGCCTAATATATAAAATGTACTGCCTTATCCAAAAGAATTTTATTCATATAGCCAGCAAAACAATCTGAACAACATATTTCTTTTATTAAGATGAGCTTGAAGGGCAGATGACTGCATTTAATACAAAATCTTCATTGGTCACTGGAATATCTGAGCAAATCTGCTCATCAAAAGCTAATCCAATGGTCACAGGATTGTAACCCTGATTTTTACATTCTTGTAGGTATTTGTCATAATATCCTTTACCACGACCTAACCTAGCACCATCTTTTGTAAATGCTAAACCT
Organism: Patella depressa; assembly: GCA_948474765.1. Lineage (NCBI taxonomy): Eukaryota > Metazoa > Mollusca > Gastropoda > Patellidae > Patella > Patella depressa. The sequence goes on from OX419719.1 coordinate 58,588,784, forward strand.
GGAACGAAAATTAAATCAAGTCCACCGGTTTTCAAAGCATCATCTCTGCCTGTTTTATCCAGTGGCTGTTTTATTTTCCATTCTGTTTCAGGAAGATCTGCATAGTCATCCCAGGATTTCAGTTGCAACATAGCCATTTCTGGTCCATAATAATAAGGAATAAAACAAGTTTTTCCCTTTTTTAAAATATCCTGAACAATAGACTGAGTGTTAATCTCATCAAACATACTCAGAAATATGGAAACCCTCTTGCTCTTCAAATAAATTTCATTTGACAACACTTTTTGAGTCACTTCTAAAGACTGGTGGGCTTTCTGATCGTCTAATAATTTTGTCAGTCTTGATTTCATTTCTTTTCTGAGAAGATTTTTAGCTTGTTTTATAGAATTTGTTGACATTTTAAAACAAATTATGAACGGATTTCCAGCCAGAAAGGTGTTTCCTGGTTTGGTGTTCCACCTAGCGGGGATTCCCTAGAAATTCTCAAATCAGCCAATCAGAGCATTGTAAACATATCGCACGTTCAACTTCCGGTTGGGACAGTCTTAAAATGTTGACACGTCGATAAATTCATGGATTTCCCTCTGATTTGCCATCTGGTGCATTTGATACGGTGACACTTTTTTCAGATCTATGTCAGGCGGCGCTAATCTTATCAAGGAGCCGGAAACCAGTATTTCAATTACCGGAACATCTGACGTTGCTTTGCTAGCAGACCCAAGGAAAGCAAAAATGGTCGGTGTTAATAAAAAATTGATTGGCTGTGCCATTGGAATTTTCGTCTGCTATTTTTATTATGGTATTTTGCAAGAAAAGATGTAAGTATTGTATACGCACGTGTTGTTTTGTAAATAAAAAGTAAATGTGGTTTATCGGTAAAAAGAATATGTGAGTGTGATATGTCTAACAGTCTAACTACTAAACTATAAAAATGAATTATGAAATTATTAACTTGAATTCAATCATTATTCAGTCTCATTCATACTCATAGTCATAGTGATAAATAAAAACATCATCAATCAGATTTGTTATTTGATTAATTGAAAGTATGAAGTCAACTAATGATTTTTATTTAGTGCCAATTGTGTGCAGTGTAATTAGTTCAGCTCTGAACGTAGTAATAGCGAGTGTAATGAGACCTACGTTCAGAGCTGAACTACAGTGTAAGCTACTACTGGTGCCTATTATAACTATCTTTATCCAGTTATCAGCTGGTACATGTATGTGCGCCAGTCGTCAGAAAAATTAGACAGTGTTACTCTGTTATATTATAATTCAATTTGGAGTCTTAATTACTCAGATCCTTCAATGTAAAACTTATGAAAGCAATGCCAAAGAGTTATTAAAATTAAGATACGTTCTGTGGTCAGGTTGTTTCAAAAATTTCCGGAATCTCATTGGTTTACAATTAGCAGTGACATTTAATAAAGATACATTACACGTACAAACTGGATGATTTGATGATGTATTTGAACTAAAAACATATTTAAACTAATCAATTAATCATAATTTTGATTCAAATCTTTCTCAGGGGTATTCCCTGTAATTGTCAGGGAATACCCCTGCTATAAAAATCAATCAAAAGAGGTAATGTTTGTGGCATGTGACCTCCCACGGTACCTATACCAATGGATGTGAAGTCAGAGGAGAATTCATTGCATACACACGATGATGTTGGCTAATTATTGCATCAAATCCTAATTAAATTCTTGGATTATCGGCTGTCCAAGCCTTTTTCCCTGATTTTTATCTCAGAAAGGGTTGTATGTCTAACTCGTCATAAAGTTTATCAACATGTACACCACGCGCCCAATCTTCGTGTGCAGCAGGTAATCCATTATTTTTCGAGTAAGATTGGGTGTGTCTTCTTTCCATATTATACAAAAATTGCCATACTTTTATTGGAAATAACCACGAGATAAAAAAGTTTCTGGGAACTTGTCTTTAATGGTTTAATGCCAATGGATAGAATGGTAAATCTTAATTCAAGTTAAAGACCAGAAAAAAGGACAAATTCAAAAACAAAATTTTTTAATGGTTTAATGGATAGATCATCGTACAGGTATTTGTGTTAAAGGAAGTAATATTTAATTAACAATTTGTACAAAAAAATGACCTTGCCTGGGTGTATAAATTAAAAGGTTTAAGGAAGGATTTCACTTCATCAACCACTGTAGTAGACTTGTTTAGTAATACAGAACATGATTTTGAATACAAAAGACTCTACTTTTTAATTTGGACTAATACAATAAGTTACGCTATGCACAGTACAGTTTGGGCCGTGTAGTTGGAAATTAAAGGAGTTATAGGCTAGTAACTTTTTTTGTAGTCAAATGACTACAAAACTCGCTCAAAGGAAGGGCTTAGGACGGTACACTACTGTAGCTGAAGCAAGACGGAAGACATCAGTAGTGGAACCATTTCTAGCATTTAAGTAACATCATGGACCTTATTAAGGTCCTTGCTAACATAATAGAAACAGAATAGAAATTGTAAATATAACAGATGTTGTCCTTGAGGAAGGTCGAAGAATATGTCATAATTTTACTTGTATTAGTGAAGTTTGCAATGGTTAATTAAAATGGTTATAGTATGAATGTGTAGGTAGCTTTTGATTTACATCTGACATAGAAAATCAATTTCAATTTAATCCAGATGAAAGTAACGGTAAAAGTAAAACATGTGGTGTTTATAGCTCTGTAATATGGTTTTATAGTTGTATAATAATGTCATTTTAAACCATAAAACCACTTATTGATACATCTAATTTTCACTCGAAAAATATTTTTCATTTACGCTCGTTGGGAATGTACATTGTAGATAATACAGTGTGAGGCAAACAAAATAGTAATAATCAACAAATTAATTATCAGTTGCTCTAAAAATTGATCTTAGTGATAAAATAATCGTATATGCCTAGTTTGTCAAATTTTGGTATGTTGTGTTCTAAAGTGAGTATTTACAGCGCTGATTGGGTTGATATTGATATGCCATTGTGTGAAACTAGATGTGTAGACATAAGGTCAGAACCAATTCTGTTTGGCTTAGATTCAAGGTAGCTACATGTATGATAGAAATGTTTCCACTACTGATGTCTTCCGTCTTACTCCAGGCACAGTAGTGGCTTTTCCTACAGAGTTCCTTTGCGCAAGTTTTTAAGTCGAATGACTACAAAAAGTTTACTGGCCAATAGCTCCCTTAATTGGCTTAATTTACACATAAACTAACCCAAAACTGTACCGCACAAAGCTTAACATATAATAAATCAATTCCCATTGAAATAAAGGTGAAGCCTTACCACATAATTATATGATTTGATGAAACCCATCTGCTACATGAAATTTCAACTGACCAGTGTCTTGCAGCTAGTTGCGTAATATGTCATTAGGCCTACAACATAAACATCGCTATGCAAAGTAAAAAACTGTTCGGTAACTATTTTAATGGTCCAGCCCTCTCTATTTGTGATAGAATTACTTATTCCAATACAAACTGTAATGATATGTGTTGACAATTGTGCGTTTTAACCTATTTGTACTTGCGTAATGGTTCTTAGACTGTATCAATTGTAACCTTAACACAGTTTAAGGTTGCAAGTATAGTATGATAACTTGGCCTATTGCATGTGTTTCCTTTTAGCTATTATTGGAAGCTTTTCTATTTCAATCATCTTGTTTCATGATATTTTATAAAATATCATGAAACAAGATGATTGAAATAGAAAAGCATAACTTTGAATTGAATTATTATTGTTCCAAATTTGACATTTTATATCATTGTTTTTGGCACCATGTACGCTAGTCTCAAGTACGATTTCTTTATAGATTTTTTCTTGATTTTGACAGGGTATCACATTTTTGGGAAATTGTGTAATTACTATAATGGTTTGTGTAATGACTATAATGGACAATTACAGCCTGATTTACTTTTTCATATTTCAAGGTTTGCCGTGGTAGGCCTACTATTATTGTAATGTTTTGAAACGTCTTTTATTTTGATACACATGTATTAACTGTATGTGTAAAATCCAGTTGCTAATCCATGCCGGAAAAACCGGGGGGGGGGGGTCGGTTGGGGTTTGGGGTATAATAAAAGTTTTGGGGGCCCTTCCAGTCACTATCTCCTGTTATGGTTGTATTATGTGTGGTTTAATGGTTGAGACCGAGACATTATTAATGTTTTGATACTGCACGAGAGTATCAGCTCAAGTGTACATGTTGTATCAATATATTTCACTATGTGTTGCTTTAGACCACTAAACAACTTAAAATAGAGACACTATCCTGCATGTGCATTTTAATGAAACTGTCACCCAAATTTCATCCAGTGTAAGATACATGTAATGTAAGCTTACAGTTGGAAGTTGCCAGTATATTATTTGAAATAATGATACACCAACATCAAAGATTGACGTCACATCTGTTTTTTAACACAATATCAATATCAGCTAATGACCCGATAATAAACAGGTATTATTGTGTGAATTGAACATATTTCCCTCATTAATACATTATTATTAAACAAATCATCTATACGTTATGTATGTTAACTAGATTTATATTAAAACACAAGTATACGTTATCTATGTTACATGTAACTAGATTTATATTAAAACACAGGTACAGGTCATTAATCTATAACACATCAAGGTCTAATTAGTTTGGAACTTTGACTTTAAAATTCAGTGATTGTTACCAGTGGAGTTTACAAATGAGAAATAAATTCAGTGCTCTTAAAATGCTAAATTCATCACATATATAATAAACAGACCTGGAAATAACTGTTTTAATGAAGTAGTACCTGACAAATTAGTGCCTGACAAAATGACAGGCATCAGAGGTTTTGTGCCTTGACAAAGCCTGAATCTATACTATTCAAAAAAAAGTAGGGGATATTTGATTTTGGGGGCATAATACTAAAATATGCAAATGACTACGAAAAAAGTCACTATAGAACCTAACAGAAGAAACATTTCCAGTTACATGTGACGCCCAAACGCACCAATAGCTACCGCATGGAATGCAGGTGATGCTTGGGATCATCATGGGGGTGCAACCCAAGATTTGCACGACTCTGACTTTGAATGTTACAGTCATTGTGGCATTGAATTCCAGGGTGGAAACATCAGTTTAATTGTTTTAGTGACCAGAAAACAAATTTTGATATGCGCCGGTTTACCCAAAATGAAAGGGTACGTGCCCTTGGCATGCTACAGATCGGCACAACACAGGCGGTTGTGGCGCAGACGATGAATGTTTCTCAGTCTGTCATAAGCAGGCTATGGTCCAGATACCGTGATACACAATCTGTACAGGAGAGACCACGCTCAGGTCGACCAAGGGCGACAACTCAAGCCCAGGATCGATTTATCCGTACCTTGGCCTTGAGAAATCGTGTCATCACAGCAAATCAGATCAGCGCTCGTCTTCAAACAGACACTGGTGTGAGAGTGAGTGGCCAGACGATTCGGAATCGATTGCATAGGGGTCACCTTCGCGCCCGACGTCCTCGCGTGATCCCTTGTTTGAGAGATCATCACATTCAGGCAAGACGTCGTTGGTATAGGGATCGTCAACACTGGGATAATCGATGCTGGAGCAATGTGATGTTTTCAGATGAGTCAAGGTTCACTGTTGATTTTTTGGACAGACGTAGGAGGGTGTGGCGTTGTCGAAACGAGCGCTTCCAAGACGTTAACGTCATCAGACATGATCGATTTGGGGTGGTTCTGTTATGGTGTGGGGAGGCATCACTGTTGCTGGAAGAACGGCTTTACATGTTGTTGCAGGGCGTGTTACAGGCCAGTACTACCGGGACAACATCTTGGCAGTCTATGTTGTGCCGTTCGCACGACGTCATGGCCGCCGTTTCATCTTCCAGGATGACAACGCAAGATGTCACAGGGCCAGGATCGTTACAGGTTACCTCCAACAACAGAACATCACCACATTACCTTGGCCAGCACTGAGTCCCGATCTCTCCCCCATCGAGCATGTCTGGGACATGCTTGGACAGAGGTTACGTCAACGTCAACAACATTCTGCCAATGTCCAAGAACTTGCTGCTGCGTTGCAACAGGAATGGGACAATCTGGACCAAAATGACCTTAGACGTCTCATTAGGAGTATGCCACGTCGGATCAATGCTTGTTTGGCAAACAGAGGAGGATTTACCCGTTACTGACTTTGTTGTGATGCTGTGGTAACTTTGCTGTTTGACCCCGGGTTTCATTTTACCCTTATAATGGTCAGTCTGTGCCTTACTTAGTCTAACGATCATTTGGAATAAATCGATGAATGTGAACTTCATTTCATTTTGTCATTTGTTTCTTCGTCAGTTTCATTAGGTGACTTTAATAACACTTAAAAATCAAATATCCCCTACTTTTTTTGAATAGTATATGTCTGACATTGTCAGTGACAGGTGCCTTATTTCAAGGCTTGGTAATAAAGCTAAAAGAGATCACTATAGATTTATCAAAAAATAGCAAAAGCTTATAAAATAAAAGTAATAATAAACTGAAGAAAATATTTTACCTAATTTTCAGAATTTTAAATTGCTAGATAATCAGATTCCGATCAAAGTGGTACTTTTTTTAAAAAATAATATACTGATTTATTTTTTCAATGTTTTACAGAACAAAAGGAAAATATGGAGAAGGAGAAAAGAATGAGAAATTTGTATATACTTTATCTTTAGTATTTGTACAGTGTATAATTAATGTGTGTGCTGCTTATTCAGGTAAACATATTCACATCTAGACAAAGCTATATAATGTCATAGTTGTCAGTTTAGGGTTAAATTTTCTGTGAAGAAACAAATAAATTGGATTTATAAATTTAGATGTACTAAAAAATTTTGTTTAAAATGTAATTTCTTCTCTGAAAATGCAAATTGGTTGGCTTGCTGGTAAATACATATGATAAATCATGAAATAACCTATTAGTCTTATTCACTGGCGTTCATATTTGAGAAATGAAACAATATGTGTATCTTTATATGCCTATTTTGAAATGTTGTCGTCACACCCCCTGTCTCTGCATCAGTCCATCATGCATGCTTTCATTGCCTGGCAACCTATATTTTGTCCCATTTTGTGTTCCAGGTAAAAGAATATTTCAAAAGGAAGCAGACAGTACACCTGTAAAACTATATGTAGCTTGTTCATTAACATATCTGGGTGCCATGTTGGCTAGTAACCATGCCTTACAACATGTCTCATATCCTACACAGGTAATAAATGTTAACTTTCTAATAAAGCTATTAAATCATGCAAAAAACAAATGTTTTAAGGCAAGAACTACCTATGTTAAACAATATAGTTGGTCAAAAGTCGGTTGTAAAAGAGTGAACAACATATAAATAGAATTAACTTGAAGTCCATTTCTTGTTCTCTTGGTATATATTCTGTTCCATTCATTCCATTCGTGTATAACCTCTTCTATTATGTCTATTCAGATCCATTTCTGTTATAAATTGGTTCGAATAAGGGGGGTTGGTTGGATGGCTGATTGGTTAGCATGTGCATGCTGTATCATAAAGCCTGTCATTGAGTCATATGGCATGGTTTCAAATCCTCGGTTGTGTCATGGACCTTATAATACATGGACTGGCAATGGCTTAATTAACTAATCAAAGATGGGTGCCACACTGCAATTTGAGACACGTCATGTCAGGGTATGAAGTCCATGGTTGTATCTGACAAGAAGTAGTGTCGCCTGTCCAATCGCATGGGTTTTCTCTGAGTCCTACAGTTTGCTCCCACTGCTAAAGGTCCGTATGCGCAAACAAATTATTGAAATAAATTTAAACTCTCTCTCTCTCTCCCGCTCTCTCTCTCATTTTTTGTATAAATTCCATCTTGATCCTATTATTAATTAGATGTTATGTATGAATACTATTCTATCCCTACGTTTAATTATGTGTATAATTGCTATATTTTCAGGTATTAGGGAAGACTATTAAACCTATACCTGTAATGATATTAGGTGTATTAATAGCCAGGAAGAAATATCCACTAGTTAAATATCTATTTGTTATAATGATAGTTATAGGTGTAGCGTTATTTATGTATAAAGATAATAAGGCCAATGTTAAAGATAAACATGAAATGGGTATAGGAGAAATACTTCTTGTAAGTACTTTAATAGTTTATTATTTATCCTATGTATTTTGACTATGTATTTGGATCAGTTGATCAACTATTGATTCCACTAGTCTGGGCCCTGTTTCTCGAAATTTTAACTGATGATAAAATCCAAATTTTAGTAGATACTTCAATTTTGATCGGCTAAGCACTAAAATCAATCTAATATTATCCGATCAAATAACAAAATTTGGATTTTAACTTAGTTATAATTTCGTGAAACAGGCCCCTGGTGGACGTGACCGATAGAATTCTAAATACTTTATATAAAGTTATACATATACAAACATGAAGGTCATTAATGAAACGTAAAAGACAATTCACATTATCAAATCCTTAAGTTATGTAACTGTTTGACAAGCCTGGAAATAAGACACCTGTCACAGACAATGTCAGGTACAGATACAAGCTTTGTCAGGTACAAAACCTCTGGTGCCTGTCATTTTGTCCAGCACTAATTTGTCTTTTTTATTGATATTATTAATAAATATCTGCCACTAAGTTGAAAACGTCAGGTACTATTTCATTAGTGCCTGACAAACTGTCAAATACATCTAGAATCGTCATTTCCAGGCCTGCTGTTTGAATTCCTTTTTTCACAAATATTGAATTAAAGTTCCAATTTCACATTTTCTAAGAAAGTCAAAACATAATTATTTCTATGTCTTTTGCTCAAAAGGTTGTCAACTCACTATTATACGGTCCTGGGCAAAATTTTTGGGGCATTATAAAGGGTGACACAGGGTGATTGAGGAAATAGTTACCCAATTACCTCCCTTGTTTTCCCATTCCTCTCCATGGACGGCCATCTTCAAACGTTTGAATTTGAAGTTGAAAATGATATTTTTGCCAATTTCTCAACTGGCAGTACTGAATTATAGGATTAATAGGATTATTCTTTAACAAGGTAGGACTGTTTATAGGTTCAATCTATTTTGGGGCTTTATTTTAATACATTTTAAAAATATAACTTAAAAAAATGCTATTGGAGCTTTAAGTATGTGTCAATTGATAGATAAGTGTCAATTGATAAATAAGTACAAGTGATATAAGTATAAAGTTTAATGAAAATCACAGAGTTATATTTGAATAATTGTGTTTTTCTTTCCAGTTGGTATCTCTAACACTAGATGGTTTAACAGGAGCTTCACAAGATAAAATGAGATCTGAACACAGTACTAAAGCCTATAGTATGATGTTTTATGTTAACCTGTGTTCTGTAATCTGGTTGGCTATAGGTAAGTCATTCATGAATATAAACAAATTAAATTCTCCAAACCACCTGGATTTCTTTACCGGATAGAGACAATAGCAGCAGATCAATCCTATTTATCTGAATATTTGGTTCCTGCATGCAATTAGTGAAAATTTGAGATGTTTAAATTAATGAGTTGTCAAGAATTGTAAATAAGGGGATATCAATCTACAGTAAACATTACACAATTTGCGTGTAAAGTGTAAACCCTCATGAATTAGTAACAAAAATACCTACAAATGTCAAAATAAGCTACATTGTACTCTTAAAAGTTTCCGACATAAAGTATTCCATCATGCAATGGAAGGTAAAAAAAAAAACCTTTTGTCTGGAATTGTGTTCTGCAAAATGAACATTAAATTACCTAAAATAGGATTTAGCTTCTCAACGACGGATGTGTAACTTATCGCCTCATTGTTCTGTCAATGGGACTCCTTGTAAATCAGATGAAAAAAAATTATAAATCAAAAGATAAGAAAAATTAGTGTGTTATCTTGTTTCTATTTTCAGCTTTATTACTAAGTGGAGAAGGTTTTGCGTTTATAGGTTTTGCAAGTCGCTATCCCGTAGTACTGTTTAATTTATTATCATTTAGTATAGCCAGTGCCATCGGTCAGGTCAGTACATTTATTCAACAATACTTTCTTCTAAATTTCTGGCCAATCATTCCAGTGGCCTAAAAGGCCTATGGTCGTCACTTCTGTCCATTGTCGTCACTTCTGTCCATTTCATCCAAAGTTTATATTTACATGGTAAAAGGAATGTGAATTGTTTACATGAAGATAAGAGGAGGAGCACATAAAGTCATAAAAATTGACAAATTTTTAAAAATCTTCTTCTGCCGAACCAATGAATGGAATTTTAATTTGTTTTTGAACTAATCCAATGAAAATTCAAATGTAAGTTTTGCCGGAGGGCCCTGATGATGGCCTCCATATTCGATTGGAAGTCAAGTATGTAAAGTTTGACTAAATGACGTTGATTATCTGTGTAATCGTTTAGTGTTTAAAGTGGCTAAACTGTATCTCCCAGAATTCATCATTCACCTTGTGTAAAGCCTGACTTAACAGGCATTCATTGGGTAATCCCTGCCATCAAACAAAACATGGTATGTTTATATAATATCCTTTTATTTTTTTTTCAGATATTTATATTTACAACAGTTACAACATTTGGTCCATTAACCTGCTCCATTGTCACAACGACTAGAAAATTCTTCACTATCTTAGCATCTGTTTTATTGTTTCAAAATCCTATGTCTAGTAAACAGTGGATAGGCACAGTATTTGTGTTTGTTGGTCTAGGACTCGATAGTGCCTACGGAAAAGAGAAAAAGAAAAAATAAGAATAGTGTTAGTTAGAAAATTTTAATTATTTGTTAGACTTGTCAACAGTTGAAAAGAATTTGATGCAAGAAACGTTGTTATTAAGTATAGACAGAAAGTTTGTTGAATGATCAAAATAAAAATCAAACTAGTTCCATATATTTTAGAGCAAAAGTAGAATAGCATTAAAAAGTATACCCAAAATGTGAACTTTGAATAATTATTATTAATTTCCTTCAGATTTTTAAAAGATATATTTCTTGGACTGTCAAGAGCCTAGACACATTACCTTTGATAATACATTACTTACTGATAAAAATATATTTGTTACTTAAACATTGTTTCTTGCCATATTTTCAAGTCAAGGAGGCATAATGGATGCAAATTACTCTGATTGTGAGACAATGGGTGGATAAGCATTCTAGCTAGTGCGTTGGTGACAACAGGTATCACTCGATTGTAATACCTTAATAAATTTATTTAGTTTTTTGGGTAGGTTTTTTCTTGGGATTTGAATCTATAATTCTGTTTTTCCTAGGCCAAATTATAGCTTATCTAACTATGTTCCAGGGAATATGTCTTTATACAGAAGTTTATTGTATGTCTTAATTCAACTATTTGGTGTATTTACATTCCACTTACCTTACCTCAAATAGCTTTAAATATCTCAGTTATAACTTAGGCTGCCGTGACTATACTGTAAACGTTGTGGTCATTTAGCTATTGTGCTGAAGTTGGGTTTACTGACTTCACTTAAGCAAAGATGTTTGGGTCAACTTTCTTGCATAACAATTGGATGGAGACTACACCAGGTTATTATAGCACAACCTTTTAATATGATACACAAAGGTGGAACTATTTTGATGTCGCATTAAAACTCCATTTTTAGAAATTGTTAATTGTCAAAAGATTCCTTCATTCGATTTTAATTTACATTTTTTATAATGTGCTGGTTTAATGCACAATTGCATGAAATAGTCCTTAAACTGACTTTTTTCTTTCAAACTGTAGTGCCATGACAGTTTTCAGTTGGTTTTGTAGTGAACATTGGTTTTGTAGTGACTTATGAACAATAATAAGGTTCTAGTGTATGTGAATATTACATACTTCATTACTTATTTATTTGTTAAAATATCTTGATACAAAGTTTCAGAAGTTATGTGTTGTTTTTTGTATATAATTTAAGAGTTGTATATCTTTTTGTATTGATATAAGTCAGTATTTGTATATAGAGAATATATATTTTAAAGAGAAGAATATGATCATGATAGCAACTATATATCATTTTAATAATGTTTCAAGATATCAGTGCTCTATTCATAGGCGTACGAGCCAGGGGGGTCAGGGAGGGGGGCAGCAAAACACTAATTTACGTGCTGGAATAGCAGGAAAGCGCCTTTGCAGCCATCAAATATTCCAAAATGTTCTTGGGGGTTCCATAGAAGACTGCCGCCACTGTCTGTAAACCTGAAATTTTTTTGGCATTTCGGGTTCTGCCCCAGTAACTGTCATCAAGCCCATACGCCTATTACATGTATATTGCACAGTAAAAGCTAAACCTTGTTAATTTATAAATACACACATCAGAACAAACCCTGCAATTATTTTTTATGAAATTTGTTCAGTGTTGACATTTAATGATAATCCCTGAGATCATCTTATTGTGTGATATATAGAATTGTTTAATTACTACGCTATAGATCAATTTTAATTGTAATTTTGTTTGTTATGGAGTTTGTCAAATTATGTTGTGGTAATTAAAGAAGTTAATATGTTTTATTTAGGAGCTGAGAGCATCATTTTATTTCATGATAAATAAATTCTCTTGTTTATAAATATGTGATTTGTATCTTTTTTTAAAATCAAAAACAGTTGTTGTGGTTAATACCAAGATCAGTGAACATACAGTTGCATAACTGTGTGATCCTCACTGTTGCAGGATTTCGAATGCTTGTTTTTCAAGAAATTCACATCAGTACGGTCGGGAAGTGCAATATAATGCAGCTTGAGAGGTTTGTTTCAAGCACATAAGAGGCATCCTGTTAGATTTAGATAAAGAGATGGCCATTATTGCTAGAGTAGTATAAAAATAGATTATGAAAAATGAATTGAAAATTTTAGTTTATCCTGGGTGAGGTTTGATGTTTTGGCAAGAAATAGCTTAAATTGTGTCTGCTGATTTACAATTCATATTTCTTGATTGTCAAGTACCCTTGTCATGATAATAAGCCAAGTCTACAATCCACTTAATAGCTTGACTATCCGATGGTCTAGAGACTTGATTATGGGCTTGATAATGATTTATATAACGTGGGAGATCTGGACATCGATACAAACCAGGTTAGTAACACACTACAATTTGTTTCAATAATTCGCTCGAGCTTAGTGCTCTTTAGCAGTTGGCAGACACAGTGAAAACACTTAAGGTAGGTCGGCTGACATACTGTGCAAGCTGCTTGATTCAATGACAGAACTAATGCTCTGAAGTACACACATCAGATTACTCAACCACTCCCACACCCCATTATTGGTTGGAGCCATGGAGGCTAGTAACATAAATGTAGAAAGAACTTCAAAAGACTTAATAGTGCCATTAGTTTCAAGGGTTCCAAAGTGATAGATTAGGTACCTATGAACCAATAATGACAACAAAACAAAACTGTTTTTAATAGTTTAACCAATAAAATGTCTTACACATAAATTTACAAAAAAAAGCAGTTTAAATTAAAAAGAAATAGAACAAAACTAAATATATATATATATTTACGCATAAAAAATGAAATTGATTAACAAACATGAATTGGATTAATTGGTTTTACATAAGATAATTTTAACCAACTTCTATGAAAAAAAACCCCACCAGCAGCATTATAAGGATAAGTCTGTTTTAGTTTTACAATCAAAGCTTTCTCAGGATTTATAAATCTAAGTACAGAAAATATTTAAAATGAAGAATATTTTAGTTAAGGATAGCTAGTCAATCTGTCCCATTGAAAGATCAATTCATCTAAGAATAGTGTTCTTCTAATTAATTCTGATTCTACCATTAGGTCAACAAAGCTGCTGCCTTGGGTTCAGACCACAAATTTATGCAGTTTGTTTTTGTATAAAAGTAAATTAATCAAAGACTGATGTTTTATATTATTTAAATTAAGAATAAATTTAGCAGTTCAAGTTATGTGCTTCCTTGAAAATTGAAGTCAACATTTTAAAAGATATGAGACTGCCAGTAGTTGGCTTGCCTCGACGATGACTAGTCTGGCACCCCTCCTCTGCTGCTTCTAATGACCAAGGGAGAGAAAGAGAGAGAAATGGGGTTTAACATCCACTCGACACAAACTAGGTCATTTTGGGACTAATGTATGGGTTAATTTTATTACGCAGAGGGGTCTTTAGCAGTGGGAGGAAACCAGGGGACTCCATGACAGGCTTTGTGATACATCGAGCACATGCTAATAATAACCAAGAAAATAGCTAGTTATCAGTATTATTTGTCAAACACAACTACAAAGCCACAGGAACACAGTCAGCTTACTTAAAACACAACATTTATTATTCATAATGTTATGTGAAGCAACAAATTAGTCTTTGTTTTCTATATTTGGTTAGTGAGATGAAAAAAACTATCTTCTCAAGATTATATCAGAATTATTTCGTTCAGTCATTTCACAGTTGTACTGAGTACAGGATTTATAGTCTATACAACCAGGAATTTGTTCTAATACAAAACAGAATTTGGAAGTTATGGGAAGCAATTTTAAGCTGTTATAAACTCTGCTGTATCAAGATTCTGATGCTTGATGTCTCTGGATCTCGATCGAGCACCTTGAAAAACAATGACCGATAACATTTTATGCTGTTGCTTTTCAATACGCCTATCAAAAGATTAATTTTAGAAACAACAAAATATTAATAAAACTTTACATTTATATTTTATTATGACATAACATTTGTGGTATCACTTTTATGTCAAAGACTTTATGAAAATTTTAAAACTACCATATCAGATTTAAAGAAAATAACAATACACATGTATAACACAGCAACAATAATGACAGAAATACAATAAAGGTATTTTTCATTGTTCAAAAAGAATGTGACAAGATTTTTAATGGAAAAAACATTGAACAAATATATCAACAGTTAAATTTAACAATGAAAAGACACAATTTTCCTTGGGATACAAAAATAATCAAATTATCCCGGAGATATTTCAACATATTTGGTGGAAAATACCAGATCAGATAATCATCAGAATTAGTTTATAGAATTTACCATATTTACATAATTACATGTTGCATGTGGACAACAAATCATATTGTGCGATGCAGCCATGCACACTGTGACCAGGGGCATGCTTAACAAAGCATCAGTTAATTTACTTGAATACAATCATGTAAAATAGAGTTGTATAGTAAAATATTTGTTTTAGGTGTTTTTATGTCTTACACATGCTGTGTAAGGCGGCACCCAGCTTGAGTGTTTCATTTGATAAGTATTTCAAATTTTGCTTTATGAATTCAGAGTCGCTTTTTCACTAAAAAAGGAATCGAACTGGTATGCCAAGTAAAGCAACCCACTTGATTCCAGAGGAGGCAATTAGATATTTACAACAAATGAAAATCATACACTTTCAAATCATGGTTGTCGGACACCTATAACCTGATTTGTCTTGCAAAATTGATAGATTAATACATGTAACTCATTTGCATAAAATCTAGCTAAAGCTTAAATCACAACAGTTTAACAAATTAAACACTTTTCAAAAATATACATTCTATTAATTACATAATATAGTTCCACTGTATTGTAAGAAAAAAAAAAACACACAGAATTTGAAAGGTATTTTAATGGTAGGTCACAATATAGGTTATATTTTAATCCCAGTTATTTGAATATTCACCATTATTTCTTGTGTTCTTACAAGAAATTATCCTCTTGACCATTGCACAATTTTTATATTAAAGTCACTATCCTGTATCAAAAAACAGATGTGATGTCATCCTTTGATGTTGGGGTACCATTATTTAACTTATGGGACGATTTCATTGAAATACATGTGTGGGCTAGTGTCTCTATTTTAAGTTGTTTAGTGGTCTAAAGCAACATATAGTGTAATGTATTGATACAACACTTGCACTGATACTCTTGTGCAGTATCAAAATATTAATTAATGTTTCCGTCTCAACCCATTAAACCACATATAATTCTGTGAATATATTTAGACATTTTGATTATAAGTATAACACTCTTCCTGTATTTACAACCACTAGTAACTGTTTAGAATTTGATTATAGTCTCTAGATTCCAGAAACTTGAAAGATACAAAATATGTAGTCTACAGTCAGTTTCTGATTTCTAGAAACTTGAACTTATAGTCAGTTTCCAGATTCCAGAAACATGGATCATTCAGTATTAGCCATTTTTCATAAATTACAAATCTTATCTCCATTGTTGGTTTTGTTGATTGGGATAAGGGGGTGCTGGATATCCTCCTTGTGGGTAGTTATTTTGGGGATATCCTTGTTGTTGTTGGGGATACCCTTGTTGTTGGGGATACCCTTGTTGTTGTGGATAAGAATACCCGCCTTGTGAAGGAGGTGGGCCCTGTTGGGGATATGACATATAAGGGTTATATGAGTTGTAACCTGTTGGCATGGCAGGCATTGGGTAACCTCCACCTGGTTGTTGGGGGTATGGTGCATTCCATCCAGCTCCGTATGACCCTAAAAACAAAATAAATTATAAATAATTCTGCCATACAAATAAGGTAGAAATTAATTTCTGCTACCAAACATCTATTCTTGAAATTTACAACAAAAAGCTTATGATATGTGATTTGAAATGATATGTGAGGTGGGTAATAGAAGTTAATATAACAGACTAATAAATTTAAAAACAACAACTTTAAATTTAAAATAGGTTGCCAGGCAACGAAACATACGCCCATCGAAAGGAACCAAGATCTTTGGGTTATAAACATGTATTTCAAGTTTCATCAAAATCGGTTCAAAATTGTGACCTCTATAGGGTCTACAACCTTGATATAACATATTTTCACACTATTCGCGTACAAAGGCAGCCATTTTGTCTGTCAATTTGGGTCCAATTTTCACAAAATTTGAACTCAATCTTCATTACCATGTATCGGTGATATAATCAAACGTTATTTTAAAACCGGATAATAATTTTGACCTCCAGTGGGACCACAAGCTAAAAAGGGTGATTTTTCATACAATCTGGGGCCATAAATCAGAAAGTTAAGAATCAATGGCCGCAAATATCGAAATGAACCAAGATCTTTGGGTTATAAACATGCATGTCAAGTTTCATCAAAATCGGTTCAAAACCTCTATAGGGTCCACAACCTTGATATAACATATTTTCACACTAATCGCATACAAACGGCGACCATTTTGTCTGTCAATTTGGGTCCGATTTTCACAAAATTTGAACTCAATCTTCATTACCATGTATCGGTGATATAATCAAACGTTATTTTAAATCGGATGATAATTTTGACCTCCAGAGGTACCACAAGCTAAAAAGGGTGGTTTTTCGGACTATCAGGAGCTATAATTCAGGAAGTTTCGATCCGATGGGCGCAAATATCGAAATGAACCAAGATCTTTGGGTTATAAACATACACGTCAAGTTTCCTCAAAATCGGTTCAAAATTGTGACCTCTATAGGGTCCACAACCTTGATATAACATATTTTCACACTATTCGCGTACAAACGGTTGCCATTTTTTCCGTCAATTTTAGTTCGATTTTCACGAAATTCTAACTCAACCTTCATTACCATGTAACGGTGATATAATCAAACGTTTTTTTAAATCGGATAATAATTTTGACCTCCAGAGGGACCACAAGCTAAAAAGGGCAATTTTTCGGACAATCAGGGGCCATAATTCAGGAAGTTACCATCCGATGGGTGCAAACATCGAAAGGAACCAAGATCTTTGGGTTATAAACATACATGTCAAGTTTCATCAAAATCGGTTCAAAATTGTGACCTCTATAGGGTCCACAACCTTGATATAACATATTTTAACATTATTCGCGTACAAACGTCAACCATTTTGATTGTCAATTTTGGTCCGATTTTCACGAAATTCAAACTCAACCTTCATTACTATGTAACAGTGATATAATCAAACGTTTTTTTTTAAATCGGATAATAATTTTGACCTCCAGAGGGACCACAAGCTAAAAAGGGTGATTTTTTGGACAATCAGGGGCCATAATTCAGGAAGTTACAATCCGATGGGCGCAAATATCGAAAGGAACCAAGATTTTGGGGTTATAAACATGCATGTCAAGTTTCATCACAATCGGTTCAAAATTGTGACCTCTATAGGGTCCACAAGCTAAAAACATGATATTTCGTACAATCAGGGGCCATAATCAATGAAGTTCCGATCCGATACATGCCAATATCGAAAGGAACCGAG
This sequence comes from Patella depressa, assembly GCA_948474765.1. NCBI lineage: Eukaryota > Metazoa > Mollusca > Gastropoda > Patellidae > Patella > Patella depressa. The sequence goes on from OX419719.1 coordinate 58,606,966, forward strand.
ATCTTATGGGGATAAACCTATATTTCAAGTTTTGTCAAAATCGGTTAAGAATTGTGACCTGTAGAGAGTCCACAAACAAATTGTGGACGGACGGACGGACAGGGGCGACGGCATAATACGTGCATATGAAAATGTGGGCGTATACAAAGTTTGTTTTCTAGCAAACTTTCATCTAGCCAATAGAAAAACATTTTTGGCTTGTCAATGAAGGTTAACCAACAAATTTAACCAAAGTGAAAACCAGAATGAAACAAAGACCTAAACTAAACTAGATTCAGATAAATTGATGAAACAAAGATCAAATTTTAATTTGGATTATTTAAATAAAGACTAATATTTTATTAGACTACTGAAATAAAGATTCAGTCTTAATTAAAGTGTGCATCTATAGATATAATATAAGTAGGTACAACACAAAGTATGTTTTATAACAACATATACAAGTGTCATCTGGTGTTCTAGAAAGTAAATATAATTATACTGGTATTATTCGTGGTAGTCTAAACAGCTGTAAGTATGTATATCTAACTGTATCTGAAGTTACTTGGTGGAGAGAACCCCAGAGCAAAATCACCACAATTGAATTTGTAAATCTTTTTAATATGCTTCGAACAACACTTACCTTGGGCATAGTTTTGTTGTGGGGGTTGACCTGGGTAAGATGGGGGTGGATGTGAAGGAGGTGCACTTGAAGCTGGTGGGGCACTTGCTGAAAAACATAAATGTTTCAAAGCTACTAAAGTGAAAATTTATTTCTAAATGCTTACATAGTGAACATAATTCGAACTCAACCATCATAATGGTCTAACAGTGATATATTTGAACGGTTTTCAAAATCGGATAAAAATTGTGACTCTAGGGGTTCCCAATCTTGAACCTTTTTTAGATTGTGAACTCTTTTTTAGTAAAATTGGTTAAAATTTCTATCTGGGAAAGTACAAGATATTTTGGCCCCTAGACTAGGTGGTTGGAAGGCATGCAAAATAAATTAAACTAAAATCAAAATTAAAATTACCATTTGATGGGGGTTGATTAAAACTGTTACTGGTGGGTGTTGATGTTGGAATTGTTGGGGGTGGGGGACGGGGAGGGGCTGTTCTAGTAGCCGGAACTGGAGCTACACATAAAATACAACAGAAACACAAAATGTTAAACTAAAAATAAACTGAAGAATATTATAACTATAAAGATTTAAAGGAATACATTGTCACCATATTCTATATCTAATCCTGGAAGAAATTTCTATAGTCACGTGTGTGTCTAAAAATAGGTTGCCAGGCAACGAAACATACGCCCACACAGCAGCCAAATCGTCCGGGCAGTCAACAAGAATTGTCGCATATTAAGGAATTATCAGAAAATCATTAGAATTTGTTTGGTTTTTATAATCAAACTTTTTTTTTTAAATCATATAATAATTGTGACCTCCAGAGGCACCACAAGCTAAAAAGGGTGATTTTTCGTACAATCAGGGGACATAATTCAGGAAGTAATGACCCGATGGGCGCAAATATTGAAAGGAACCAAGATCTTTGGGTTTAAAACATACCTGTCAAGTTTCATCAAAATCGATTCAAAATTGTGACCTCTATAGGGTCCACAACCTTGATATAACATATTTTCACACTATTCGTGTACAAACGGCGGCCATTTTGTCCGTCAATTCTAGTCCGGTTTTCACGTAATTCAAACTCTCTCTTCATTACCATGTAACGGTGATATAGTCAAACGTTTTTTTAAATCGGATAATAAATTTGACCTCCAGAGGGACCAAAAGCGAACAAAAGCGATTTTTCGGACAATCTGGGGACATAATTCAGGAAGTTATGATCCAATGGGCGCAAATATCGAAAGGAACCAAGATCTTTGGGTTATAAACATACATGTCAAGTTTCATCAAAATCGGTTCAAAATTGTGACCTCTAATCGGCGGCCATTTTGTCTGTCAATTTTGGTCCGATTTTCACAAAATTCATACTCAACCTTCATAACCATGGAACGGTGATATAATCAAACATTTTTTTAAATCGGATAACAATTTTGACCTCCAGAGGGACCACAAGCTAAAAAGGGCAATTTTTCGGACAATCAGGGGCCATAATTCAGGAAGTTACGATCCGATTGGCGCAAATATCGAAAGGAATCAAGATCTTTGGGTTATAAACATGCATTTCAAGTTTCATCCAAATCGGTTCAAAATTGTGTCCTCTACACTGTTCACAACCTTGATATAACATATTTTCACACTATTCGCGTACAAATGGCGGCCATTTTGTCCGTCAATTTTGGTCCGATTTTCACGAAATTCGAACTCGACCTTCATAACCATGGAACAATGATATAATCAAACGTTTTTTTAAATCGGATAACAATTTTGACCTCCATAGGGACCACAAGCTAAAAAGGGCAATTTTTCGGACAATCAGGGGCCATAATTCAGGAAGTTACGATCCGATTGGCGCAAATATCGAAAGGAACCAAGATCTTTGGGTTATAAACATGCATTTCAAGTTTCATCCAAATCGGTTCAAAATTGTGTCCTCTACACTGTTCACAACCTTGATTTAACATATTTTCACACTATTCGTGTACAAATGGCGGCCATTTTGTCCGTCAATTTTGGTCCGATTTTCACGAAATTCGAACTCGACCTTCATAACCAAGGAACGGTGATATAATCAAACGGTTTTTTAAATCGGATAACAATTTTGACCTCCAGAGGGACCACAAGCTAAAAAGGGCAATTTTTCGGACAATCAGGGGCCATAATTCAGGAAGTTACGATCCGATTGGCGCAAATATCGAAAGGAACCAAGATCTTTGGGTTATAAACATGCATTTCAAGTTTCATCCAAATCGGTTCAAAATTGTGTCCTCTACACTGTTCACAACCTTGATTTAACATATTTTCACACTATTCGCGTACAAATGGCGGCCATTTTGTCCGTCAATTTTGGTCCGATTTTCACGAAATTCGAACTCGACCTTCATAACCATGGAACGGTGATATAATCAAACGGTTTTTTAAATCGGATAACAATTTTGACCTCCAGAGGGACCACAAGCTAAAAAGGGCGATTTTTCGGACAATCAGGGGCCATAATTCAGGAAGTTACGATCCGATTGGCGCAAATATCGAAAGGAACCAAGATCTTTGGGTTATAAACATACATTTCAAGTTTCATCCAAATCGGTTCAAAATTGTGACCTCTAAACTGTTCACAAGCTAAAAAACGTGATTTTTCGTACAATCAGGGGCCATAACCCATGAAGTTACAGTCCGATACATGCCAATATCGAAAGGAACCGAGATCTTAGGGTGATAAACCTATGTTTTAAGTTTCATTGAAATCGGATAAAAATTGTGACCTGTAGACTGTTCACAAACAATTGTGGACGGACGGACGGACGGACGTCCGGACGGACGGACGAACAGGGGCGACGACAATATACGTCCACATGAAAATGTGGGCGTATAAAAATTGTTTACATTATTTCCTCGGCTCTACAAATAATTAATACATTACAAAGCTTATCAAGAGATAATTGTTTCAATAGTTTCTCAACGATTTAGCACCTGGGACATGGAAATATTATCTACCTGTGAGACAATTCTAGAAAAGATACACAAGTTTTGTCATTCATATTCGAAATAAACCAAAACTACTGCCTCTGTACTGCCTCAAACTGCCTGAGTCGCGGGACTAGTGCCATATACGGTCCTTAAGGCATTAGAGGGAGCAATAGTTTTAGGTGGTCCAGGTACAATATGGAGTTAAAATGTATTCCTTTATATCAAACAAAGAAAGAAAATAAATTATTATAGCCAATAAAAATTTAAAAAAAATAAAAGAATAGACTAGAAATAAATGAAAAATAGAACCTTCAATCAAATAAGAAGTTTTGTGATTCAGACAAATAATTAATACCTCAGGGGGCATCTGATGTTTACGGTTGATTTCTAATAATGACTGAAACACATGGATTATAAAAATCAAAAACAATTTTACATGCTCCTTAAACTATACCATAATCCACTCAATTAAACAACATAAGAGTTATCTAACCTGAAGAGGTACCAGGTCCACCCTGATATTTTGGTGTTGTTGGTGGAGCTTGTGTTGGTGTGTTAGCAATTTGTTTCTGTAAATCACTCATCAACTCATCCTTCTCTGTTTTACGAGCAAAACAAAAGTCAGAAATTTTACTCTGAAGTCGTACTAATAGTGGTGTCAGATCATTATAAAACTGAAAGTAGAGTTTAAATAATATTATAAAACTGAAAGTAGTGTTTAAATAATTATAAACAATAACAACATGCTAGTGTGATATATTGCTGAATCCATGTATTTCAATTCAGGACCATATATTTAATGGCAAGCTGCTGAATTGTTTCTTCAAAATAATGTTTCTGTATTTTTTCTTTCCAAAATATAATTTGCTGCTCGGTAATCAAACATGTTTACAGTAAATTATGTTTAGTATGTTTGGGTTGGTACAAACATTTTATATACACAAAAGATGGATTTCAGTATTTCAAATATAATAGTAGCTGCTCTAAATATCAACATGGTAGATAAAGCACCCTACAGCAAAATACAAATCAAAAGTTTTCTTCAATTGTTTACACGACAAAAAAATTGTTTGTAGACTATGCAAAACTGTTCACCACTCACAAGACAAGGTACCATTAGTTTGACTCATGACAAATTGAAAGCAGATCAAGGTATGAATTGTGTCCTAATTAGTCACAATATCCAGCTTATTTATTAAATCATATAAAGATAGGCTGGCACTGCCAGGCAGGATACGCCCACATTTTCGAGAGATGGATAGAGAACAAGCAATACCTAAAGTGATTTTTCCTACATCATTAAGTCCTGTATTTCATACTGTATTGGGAGCAGCCATTTTGTTGGTCAGTTCCAGTCGGATATTCATGAAATTCGAAGCCGACAATGATTATGGTGTGACGATACACAACCTAGAAATGTGACTTTTCGGCAAAATCGGATAAGAATTGTGACCTGTAGAGAGTCCACAACCATGATAAAAATCGGATAAAAATTGTGACCTGTAGAGAGTCCACAACCATGATATACCATATTTTTACACTATTCGCGTACAAACGGCGACCATTTCGTACGGCAATTTTGGTACGATTTTCACGAAATTAGAACTCAACCATCCTCATCAAAATCGAATTAAAATTGTGACCTATACAGGCTCCACAATCATGATATATCATTTTTTTAACAGTATTCGCGTACAAACGGCGGCCATTTTGTCTGTCAATTTTAGTCCGATTTTCCCGAAATTCAAACTCAACCTTCCTTACAGTGCAACGGTGATATAATCAAACGTTTTTTTAAATTGGATAATAATTGTGACCTCCAGAGGGACCACAAGCTAAAGAAAGGGGAATTTTGCGTATAACCAGGGGCCATAATTCAGGAAGTTACGATCCGATATGCGCAAATATCGAAAAGAACCAAGATCTTTGGGTTATAACTATGAATTTCAAGTTTCATCAAAATCGAATTAAAATTGTGACCTTTACAGCGTCCACAACCTTGATATACCATTTTTTAACAGTATTCGCGTACAAACGGCGGCCATTTTGTGTGGCAATTTTGGTCTGATTTTCCCGAAATTCGAACTCAACCTTCCTTACGGTGTAACAGTAATATAATCAAACGTTTTTTTAAATCGGATAATAATTGTGACCTCCAAGCTAAAAAAAAGGCAATTTTGCGTATAATCAGGGGCCATAATTCAGGAAGTTACGATCCGATATGCGCAAATATCAAAAGGAAGCAAGATCTTTGGGTTATAACCATGAATTTCAAGTTTCATCAAAATCGAATCAAAATTGTGACCTCCACAGGGTCCACAACCTTGATATACCATTGTTTAACAGTATTCGCATACAAACGGCGGCCATTTTGTATGGCAATTTTCGTCCGATTTTCCCAAAATTCGAACTCAACCTTCCTTAGGGTGTAACTGTGATATAATCAAACGGTTTTTTAAATCGAATAATAATTGTGACCTCCAAGCTAAAAAAAAGGCGATTTTGCGTATAATCAGGGGCCATAATTCAGGAAGTTACGATCCGATATGCGCAAATATCGAAAGGAAGCAAGATCTTTGGGTTATAACCATGAATTTGAAGTTTCATCAAAATCGAATCAAAATTGTGACCTCCACAGGGTCCACAATCTTGATATACCATTTTTTAACAGTATTCGCGTACAAACGGCGGCCATTTTGTATGGCAATTTTCGTCCGATTTTCCCGAAATTCGAACTCAACCTTCCTTAGGGTTTAACGGTGATATAATCAAACGGTTTTTTAAATCGAATAATAATTGTGACCTCCAGAGGGACCACAAGCTAAAAAGGGTGATTTTTCGGACAATCAGGGGCCATAATTCAGGAAATTACATTCCGATAGCCGCAAATATCGAAAGGAACCAAGATCTTTGGGTTACAAACATGCATGTCAAGTTTCATCAAAATCGGTTCAAAATTGTGACCTCTATAGGGTCCACAAGCTAAAAACGTGATTTTTCGTACAATCAGGGGCCATAATCCATGAAGTTTTGATCCGATACATGCCAATATCGAAAGGAACCGAGATCTTATGGGGATAAACCTATATTTCAAGTTTCGTCAAAATTGGATAAGAATTGTGACCTGTAGAGAGTCCACAAACAAATTGTGGACGGACGGACGTCCGGACGGACGGACGGACGGACGGACGGACGGACGGACGTCCGGACGGACAGGGGCGACGACATAATACGTCCACATGAAAATGTGGGCGTATAAAAATTAACAAAGACATAATTAGAAATTAATTTGCTGTTTATATCTTCTGTATTTCACTTTGATTTTCTCAAGCCCCTGGAAAGTAAGGTGAAACAACTCTTACCTTAGTTCCTTCCTCCAAATTTCCTTTCAGTTCCATGTACATATCAAAACCTGATGCCAAATCTTTTAACATTGATTCTCGACTAGCTGCTGATTGGTTAGATGATTTGGCATTACAGAAATCTGTGTTCGCATTCTGGAAAACAAAAATTAATATGTTCATAAAACAATCTCATACATTATCTGTACAATTGTAAATAATTTCTATTGCTTGATTCTTTCAAGAAGAGATGGAAAATTACACAGGGTAAATTTGGCAAAATGTGAGTACTGTGCCTCTCATAAATCTCCACAATATTGCTACAAGTGTTCGAAAGTAACCGACTACACATTATCAGAAACATCTAACTGACAGCAGTAGGGAAAAGTACCAAAGAGAGAGAGAGAGAGAGAGAGAGAGAGAGAGAGAGAGAGAGAAATGGGGCTTAATGTCCACTCGACACATATGGTTCAATTTTATTTCAATAATTCGCTTGAAGTAGGCATCTTTAGCAGAAGGAAAGATAGGCTGGCACTGCCAGGCAGGATACGCCCACATTTTCGAGAGATGGATAGAGAACAAGCAATACCGAAAGTGATTTTTCCTACATCTTTAAGTCCTGTATTTCATATTGTATTGGGAGCAGCCATTTAGTTGGTCAGTTCCAGTCTGATATTCATGAAAATCGAAACCGACAATGATTATGGTTTGACGGTACACAACCTAGAAATGTGACTTTTCATCAAAATCGGATAAGAATTGTGACCTGTAGAGAGTCCACAACCATGATATACCATATTTTTATACTATTCGCGTACAAACGGCGACCATTTCGTCCGGCAATTTTTGTATGATTTTCACGAAATTAGAACTCAACCTTCCTAATCAAAATCGAATTAAAATTGTGACCTATACAGGGTCCACAACCATGATATACCATTTTTTTTAACAGTATTCGTGTACAAACGGCAGCCATTTTGTCTGTCAATTTTGGTCCGATTTTCCCGAAATTCAAACTCAACCTTCCTTACAGTGTAACGGTGATATAATCAAACGTTTTTTTAAATTGGATAATAATTGTGACCTCCAGAGGGACCACAAGCTAAAGAAAGGGGGATTTTGCGTATAACCAGGGGCCATAATTCAGGAAGTTACGATCCGATATGCGCAAATATCGAAAAGAACCAAGATCTTTGGGTTATAACCATGAATTTCAAGTTTGATCAAAATCGAATTAAAATTGTGACCTTTACAGGGTCCACAACCTTGATATACCATTTTTTAACAGTATTTGAGTACAAACGGCGGCCATTTTGTATGGCAATTTTGGTCTGATTTTCCCGAAATTCGAACTCAACCTTCCTTACGGTGTAACGGTAATATAATCAAACGTTTTTTTAAATCAGATAATAATTGTGACCTCCAAGCTAAAAAAAAGGCGATTTTGCTTATAATCAGGGGCCATAATTCAGGAAGTTACAATCCGATATGCGCAAATATCGAAAGGAAGCAAGATCTTTGGGTTATAACCATGAATTTCAAGTTTCATCAAAATCGAATCAAAATTGTGACCTCCACAGGGTCCACAACCTTGATATACCATTTTTTAACTGTATTCGCGTACAAACGGCGGCCATTTTGTATGGCAATTTTCGTCCGATTTTCCCGAAATTCGAACTCAACCTTCCTTAGGGTGTAACGGTGATATAATCAAACGGTTTTTTAAATCGAATAATAATTGTGACCTCCAAGCTAAAATAAAGGCGATTTTTCGTATAATCAGGGGCCATAATTCAGGAAGTTACGATCCGATATGCGCAAATATCGAAAGGAAGCAAGATCTTTGGGTTATAACCATGAATTTCAAGTTTCATCAAAATCGAATCAAAATTGTGACCTCCACAGGGTCCACAACCTTGATATACCATTTTTTAACTGTCTTCGCGTACAAACGGCGGCCATTTTGTATGGCAATTTTCGTCCGATTTTCCCGAAATTCGAACTCAACCTGCCTTAGGGTGTAACGGTGATATAATCAAACGGTTTTTTAAATCGAATAATAATTGTGACCTCCAGAGGGACCACAAGCTAAAAAGGGTGATTTTTTGGACAATCAGGGGCCATAATCCAGGAAATTACATTCCGATAGCCGCAAATATCGAAAGGAACCAAGATCTTTGGGTTACAAACATGCATGTCAAGTTTCATCAAAATCGGTTCAAAATTGTGACCTCTATAGGGTCCACAAGCTAAAAACGTGATTTTTCGTACAATCAGGGGCCATAATCCATGAAGTTTTGATCCGATACATGCCAATATCGAAAGCAGCCGAGATCTTTTGGGGATAAACCTATATTTCAAGTTTCGTCAAAATCGGATAAGAATTGTGACCTGTAGAGAGTCCACAAACAAATTGTGGACGGACGGACGGACGTCCGGACGGACAGGGGCGACGACATAATACGTCCACATGAAAATGTGGGCGTATAAAAAAAGGCGATTTTGCGTATAATCAGGGGCAATAATTCAGGAAGTTACGATCCGATATGCGCAAATATCGAAAGGAAGCAAGATCTTTGGGTTATAACCATGAATTTCAAGTTTCATCAAAATCGAATCAAAATTGTGACCTCCACAGGGTCCACAACCTTGATATACCATTTTTTAACAGTATTCGCGTACAAACAGCGGCCATTTTGTATGGCAATTTTCGTCCGATTTTCCCGAAATTCGAACTCAACCTTCCTTAGGGTGTAACGGTGATATAGTCAAACGGTTTTTTAAATCGAATAATAATTGTGACCTCCAGAGGGACCACAAGCTAAAAAGGGTGATTTTTCGGACAATCAGGGGCCATAATTCAGGAAATTACATTCCGATAGCCGCAAATATCGAAAGGAACCAAGATCTTTGGGTTACAAACATGCATGTCAATTTTCATCAAAATCGGTTCAAAATTGTGACCTCTATAGGGTCCACAAGCTAAAAACGTGATTTTTCGTACAATCAGGGGCCATAATCCATGAAGTTTTGATCCGATACATGCCAATATCGAAAGCAGCCGAGATCTTTTGGGGATAAACCTATATTTCAAGTTTCGTCAAAATCGGATAAGAATTGTGACCTGTAGAGAGTCCACAAACAAATTGTGGACGGACGGACGGACGTCCGGACGGACAGGGGCGACGACATAATACGTCCACATGAAAATGTGGGCGTATAAAAAACCCACGCAGTTGGTATAAAGTACCAAGGGAGCTGACTAAATAGAGGTCTGACATAGTCATTTTGCCTCTTCCCCAATAAACTAAAAAACTTGATTTCATGTTCTTGTTAAAATTCTAGAAAGTAAAAAAAATAGTATACCTGAATGAGTGCCAATAATGTCTCCTGTCTATGTATGCTGTCAGATACTTGCATTCTTAGTGGTGCAAACACTCGATCTAATTCTTCATTGGATATAGATTCTTCATTTATCAGACCTTCTTCTGCTAAAGCTCGCATAAATTTACTTGCTGAAATTATTAATAATTACAATGAATAATATATTATACTCAACTTATACCACTGAATTCCTACAACAGGACCTTCAGTTTGCTATAAGTGTCCAGTCTGTTTCACAGGGAATTATGACAATTATGACCGTCTTCAACACGTGCAATCAAATTGTCTTCAACAAGTGCAATCAAATCACACGGCGTCAATCATTGACACAATGGAGCATGCATTGTTTACATAAGACATAACTGCTTCTTGCAGAATGATGCCTCTTTCTCATTTTAAAACCCAGTTACACTAAATAGAAAATATTTCAAACTACAAATACTTCAAACATCTTTTATTTATTTTTCTAATACATAAAAAAAAATGTTTTAAAATTTAATTTGTCAGAGGGAATAAGTTATTTTTGGCTCATTAAGTCGCTTTGATGTCATCCTTATCGAATATTCATTGCTGATGATAAGCGTGATAAGTGCCTTGCCCTAATACTGATCACAGTTAGATCCCTGTCCACATATTTCATTATTTTACTGTGTTTTTTTTAAATTCTTTCCAAGGACAAGCATGGTACTCCACGGGAGTGTAATATCTGTCAACTTGTTCTGAATTGGGTGTATTCGAGTTTAGATTGTTCTGAACTGAACTACACTGCAACAGAGTGTGGTCACAGTTCTGTCGTCACAATAACTGTTGTGGTGTGAGCACAATAGTAGTGAAGTAATAAAACATGTTTCATTTGTCTCGTTTAGTGTAGCCTAGATGTTTTCTTACTGAATTAATGCATACTTTGTGATCTGAAATCCTCTTATTCAATTTATTGCCACTGTTCAGTGCAACAATCAATCAAGTATCACCTACTTATATTTGCAAAATGATACAATGCCAGTTCAATTGTCAGAGTCAGATTTTAAGTTTAAAGATACATTATGGGAGATTAGATAAAGAGTTGGCAGTTCTCACTATAACAGTTCATAACAAGGTGATGTAAAGGTAATTTGCTGAAACTTCAGTCAAATTGATCCACTTTGAACCAAGATTTTAGCGATTGAATTTTGAACCTAGCCTCAATCATCATTACTAAAGTCGTTACCATGAAAAACATAGTCTCGATTATCCATTTTTTTATTTAATTATCAATAAAGGTTTAGCAGCATATAGGGTTGTAATCCAGTAAATACCACAGACTAGTGAAGCCATGGAGAGTTGAGAAGTTAAATGATGTCGAATTAATAATTTAGATAACATTTCAGGCCTAAAGAAAGAAATGCAATTGGCAGATTTAGCTCTTGCATAATGTATGTTTAATCTATTGCCACTATTCAGTGGAACATTCAATCAAGTATCTCCTACTTTATTAGCTAAATGATACAATGCCAATTCAATTGTCAGACTTTAAATTTAAATGAAGGGTAAAGAGTTATCATTTGTTGCAGTAATTCAAAGTTCAACTCACTCATATCAAACTTGGCATCTTTCAATTCTGTTTCTACAACATCACGTTCAGCTTTCAGAGTTTCTACACCTTCCATGTTTTTACGAAGTTCTTGTACAACTGGAGAATTCTGTAAGGCAGCACCAGGACTAGCAGATGGCAATGCTTTCTCCATTTCAGCCTAGAGAGAAATAGGTCAACAACATCAGATAAGATCAAACTATAACTTTAAAAGTTTTGAAAAGAGGGTATTTTTTGTATATAAATTAGTGAGTTTGGTTTATAAATTGGTGAGTTTGTGTCTAGGTGCTAGAATATTTCAATAAATGGTTACTTCCATTAGCCAATTGAATGAACGGCTTATTACTTCCATTAGCTAATTGAATGAATGGTTACTTCCAACAGCCACTTCGACTATGTGTGTCGATTTTTGACGAAATTGTCATAACTGTACAAGACTGTAAGTAACACACCTGTTACAGACATTGTATGGAGCAAATTTAGGCTTCATCAAACACAATACCTCTGGTGCCTGTTATTCTGTCTGGCACATATTTGGATTTTTATTGACAAAGTTTGTCAGGTACAGCTGTCATCATAGTTGAGTCCATTTTGGATATAGTCGATTAAAAGCTAATTGAACATTATAATTTCGGGTCACCATTTCAATTAAGTACTTTCTTCTCACTTCAATTGTAATATGGGTATGAATTATTAGTTATTATGTTGATATTTTAAATCTATCATAAATTCTTACCGTTGGTTTTGATAATATTGAAATGGCATTTTTGTGCTTCTCGTATTTTTCATGGACTATCTTATCGGCTTGAATGGCATTGTTCAAAATAGTTCCATATTTCTGGCCTTCTTCTCGCATAGGTTTTGTTAAAACTTCCGATTTTGTACGAGTCCATCTTTCTTTGAACTGCTCACGAAGTTGATTGTCAGATTTCTCTTCATCATCTAGTTGTCTATTACACTGTAAATACATACATATATATAATATCAAATAATAGCAATGTTCATGTTAATAATGCACGACCAGCAGTGAACACTTATAGTCAGTCCCGGATCCAATCATTCGACCTGCAGTGAACAATCCAATCATTTGTATATCGACCAGCAGTGAACACTTATCTTAAGTCCCGGATCCAATCATCTGTTATTCATTATTTGCATATATTGTGTGTCTTGTCCTCAGGTTTGTCTTATGGGTTTTGTTTATGTGAGGTGCAGTCCTCCTGAACTTACTAATAGATTGACTAAGAAGATTAATTTACTTTTTTGCTAATTTAGCAATCAAACAATCCTGACAAGTGTATCAGATTTTAAAACGAGGATTTTTTCAAAATGTATTAAAATAAAGCCAGTTGAGATGCCAGTAGAGAAATTGTCACAAATGTCATTTTCAACTTCAACATTTGAAGATAGCTATTGGAAGGGGGGTGGGGGTGGAAAAACTAGGAAGGTAATTGTGGTATTATTTCCGGTGTGAAGGATTTTTAAGTGTGGGAAATAATTCCTATGATCGTATAATAGTGAATTGACAACCTATTAAGCAAAAGACATCGAAATAATTATGTTTTGAATATGCAATTCTTGCTTTGAAGACAGCTTCACTTAAACGCTGAACTGTAGGGTCAGTACAGTACAGGATTTCAAAAGAGTCCATGTGTTGATGATAAATGGAATATTTCTTGCATTTTTGAAAAAAGAAACAAAAATTGGGAGTGGACTAATAACAATATATGTCCCTTAAATGAATCAACATAATCAATAATACTAACCTCATCTAGAATTTCACGATTACGTTGCAGTAATTCTGGTAAATCACTCATCAACTTGTTGATATAATCTAAACCCCCACACTGTTTCAGTTGGTCCCCTTTCTCTATAACAGACTGTGGTACGGACTGTCCGGATAAATCTTCAATAGCAGCTGGTAAATTCAAAGATGATAAAACCCTAAAACAAGAAAAGAAATCAATATAATCCCACAATTTATCTCCTAATAACACATTCTACAGTAGATATTGCTCATGTGATAACTTTCATATTCTACTGATTTATATGATTTATACCTTAAGAATTATATCTATTTTTATTTATTTGTGCGACATAAATAAAAAGGACTTGTAAGAGATTTTCTATTTCAGAGATTAGTTTTGAATAATAAACATTAATTAAAAACCACATACAGTGGACTCTGTCAAATCCGACATCGTACGAGATCGTTACAATATGTCGGATGTCACAGAGATCCGGAATACCCAGTTTTGTCAAAACCGGAAATATTGTAACTTAGAAAACCGGAAGTATTATTATAATTTTGCTTCGAATCACCAGAACGTTATTCCATTTAAAAATGATAAACTTTTCTGTACATTCAAAATTTTCTAACATTAATATTAATTTCATTCAACATGCGTATGCATTTTGAATAGGTCGAGTCTGGCGTTAATTTTCTTTTTCGTCGTCTTCAGTTGGGCTTGTGTTTGCTATCACGTGTTCATTGATAATATTCCGTTCTATGTCAAGGTCGTCGTCATACGGTTCAGTGAGATCCGTCGCTTGACACTCATCGGCGAAAGCATTCAGCTCAACGTGGACAAACTAACGTTATTCGGGTTCAATCGGCATGCGCAACGAAAGTTTCTAGCAGGTGCTAGAAATATTTGTACGACCGAATTTGTGGGGAAAATTCATAGATATCCTTGGGTATTTGTCACAATTACTGTCTTAAAAGAGATTATAAAATTGTCAAGGTAATCAATAAAGACCTACACGATAGCGAGTTTCAATCTTACCGATAATTGATTGGTGATTGCTTGTTAATCTTTTGTGGCTTCACACCCATCAAGTTTTAATCTAACTAACGGACAATTGATTGGCAATTACTTGACACCTACCGGTTTAAGGCCGGATTATACGGTGACGATTCAATGGAAATTATGTGACGGGACGGCTGATTGATGTCGTAATCTGGAAGATACAGAGTCCGGATTAACCAGACATTTTTTGGTTGAAGTAATAAGAAAATAAATCGGGACATGAAAATCATGTCGGATGTCACAGAAATCCGGAGTGATCAGACATCGGATGTCACAGAGTCCACTGTAGATACATATTAATCACTTTTAAGTAATATTAATTGTTGAATATGCATTTTACTTTAAAATTCTGCAGCTTCATCAATTGATAAGTTTTACATAAGAAGAATAACAAACCCATTCATTAGCTGTGTTGCTTCTCTGAGTCGACCAATCTCTGTGTTAGCAATAAGAGCTTTACGGTTCTCGAATGCAATCAATGCTTCGTGAACAGGCAGAGGAACAAGTTTACCAAACAGATCTACAAATACAATCAGTTTTACATAATATTATCTCATAATCAAAACAATTTCATCCTGATTTAATTTTTGCCTCAAATGATCAGAATTTTTCATTTATAAAATATTATAGCTATTATAAATCCACCATGGAATCAGTTTTGCATTTAAATTGTGACTTTAAAAACTGTCTATTTGTTTATAAATTTCAATCTATTTGTAGAAATTATAATCTGCCCCTACCTTTTCAGTTTTAATCCTTTTTCTTTAGTAAAGAACAAAATGACCTACCTTGGAAATTTTTACTGAATGGTGCGGAGGGTAGCAAAGGTTTAGCAATGGCTGCTTTTCCAATGGGTGGCAGATTTTTTACTTCAGGTACTTTCTCATGATAAATAAAATCATTATCTTTCCTGGCTGCTTCCAGTCCCCTCTGAACTTTAGCTAATTCATTACGGAAACCAAACGTTGTTCCACCACGAGTTTGTGAAGCTACTAAAAGCTCATTGGCATGCTAAAAAAAGAACATATAGAAACTGATTAATAGTATGTACATCCTAGAAATCACAGTTGCCTTCTCATTTAGTTAACCAAATTTCAATTGAAAAAATATGTTTTCAAAATTTGGCATTCTAATCAGTTTAACTCCCATATTAATACAGTTTTTAATTAATAAAGACTCTTAAAAATTTCTTAATTAGGAAGAATTTCTATTTCCTACTTTTACGACTCAAACAGTAACTATAGCCACTCACCTGAAGTCGTGAAATTTCTTCACCATAATTTTTTGCCTGAGCGGAGACTTGACTTTGATAATATTCAGCCATAGCGTGAAATGCAGCCTGCTTCATAGCGACTGTGGATATCCAATCCTATAATAATTAATATATATATAAAAATAAATCAAAATGTTTCAGATATAAGAACTAAAATGTGTCATGAAATTATTCCATTTGGCCATTACTATAACCAAATCCATTACCCTTACTAGTAATGAACTCAGAATGTGGTTTTACTTGCTTTATAAAGTTTCATTCTATAAATGGCCAACTAAAATTTATTCTATTGTAATACGTCTGTCACATTAATAGAAATCTGATATGGACATAAAGGGATTTGTTAGCAGTAGTAGGAAATAAAATACAGCAATTTGGGATATGTTTTTGCATCCATTACATATACACAACGTATTCTTGCTTTACAGTGGTTGAAATCATATGGATGAGAAAAGACAAAAAAATCTCTACGCAATTTATAAATACAATTTTTACATTTTAATAATTTTCATTACCTTTGGCCATAGTTCTCTAATAGAAGCTAACTGCATGAGTTTCATGGCATCGGCATAAAGTTCTGATGTTTGATACGCTAACTTGGCTATCATAGCATCCTTCATTTTATCTACAAATAAGAATTAATGAAATAGTCAAATCAAAAAACTTACTAAAACTACACTTGGCATTTAGCATAATATCTAATAATGGAGTTATAGTATAGCAGTCATAATTGCCCAGTTATTAATTTATTACTAATGAAACTGCTTAGATCAACTAATTACTCTGAAAATACTGAATGAGAAGTTTTTGTGGAATATCACAATTCCTATTAATAGCAATTCAAATGGCTAGAGAGAGAATCTGATACTTCAGGCAACTTTTGGAAGATTGTTCCAGATGTGATTTTACGTCCAAGTAATCCTACGACATGTACCTGTTGATAGTAAACTTAGTAAACATACCATTAGTTGCTTTTCTATAGAAAGCCTCCTGACCCTGAGCTAACATCAACGAACTTAAAGCACTGACGGTGTCTGGATTTAAATCTGGCGTGGGATCTTGTTGAACATGTGACATCACGATATCCTTCAAATGGCCATATATACCACATGATTGCTGGAATAAAATATAAGAAATGATGTTAGTAAATCTTGTCTAAGGGCCACAAAAATTTAAAAAAAATAAACTTATCTTTTAGAAATTTTAACTGACCTGTGACCAGAAAAAACATATTTGGACAGGTATTACGAAGAAATACTGCTTGTACTTTAAACTAGATATATATTACTTTATATTCTAGAAATCTTCAAATGAAAGTTAACAAAAACTGCAGTTAAGCAAAAAGTTAGAGTTTAATTCAAAAATCTTAAATACATAAGCAATTATTGGAAAACTCCATTTCATTTCAACAATTTCATTTGTTTATCTAAACAAAATGTATCCGGTAAAGTCGGAACTCCAGTGTGGATTGATCTCCCAAATGTATTATAATGTATTATATGGCTAATCTAAATCAGTTTCCCACTAAATACACATAAATGCCTGTATTTATTCTGTAACCTACCTGGAAATATTTAGCGGCTGTTTTTAAGCCCTCATCACTATCTGAGTTTTGAATTGATGCTATCTGACTCTGTAATGCAGCAATATTAAATAACATACACACTTTCTCATAAGCTCCACTGGCAATAGCTGTAAAATATATAAATGTTTATAAAACTTCATGTGACACCTTAAAAATACAAGTGGATTATGTGTGTAATTTAAGCACCAATTAGCAAAGAATTAGCCAACTTACCTGGTCTGAACTGGATTTTTAAATGTGGTAACACAATTCTTTTAAGGAATTGCATTCTAGGAATGACTTTGGTACAAGCAATTGCAATGATCACTTTGCCAATTTGGGAAAAAGGTTACATAGACAGGATTACCCAAGCATTTAAATGGCATGTAAATTTGGGTACTTTTGGCCAACCCCACATAAAAACTAAATACTTGTATTTCTTTATAATTATAAGAGTATCATAAAGTTTTTGATAGTTGAACAAGAAAGGGTTCTATGAAAATTATCACTGGTCAAGTGGGAGACTGAAAATATCTGCGATCTGGTTAGATACAATGATATCTGACAAGATGATGACCAACACCAATTTTCAAATTACCCAAGTGTTTCTTTCTACTTACCCAATGATCGCTTCCCTGATAAAAATGATCCAACATCAAAGGCATCTTTCCATTTAAACTGAACTCGAATCTGTAACAGTTACAAATAATACATTTTTAAATGTCTGGAATCCAGTATGAAGCACTTTCCTGATATAGATTATCACCATGGTTCAAGGATCTAGATTAAATTCAAGCTTAATGTAGCTCTTTTGCATATTCCTAAAGCAATGGCCCGAGATATCCCTCTCTTCCCATTGCTGGATTGGCTTCTGATATTTGAGCTTTTGAGGGAGTGTGTCTACTCTTCCCATTCAATCAAATCTATCCCCAGTACAGCAACATGACAGCCCTTTGTTTAATCTGATGTTTAACATTGGAAAATGATTTAAGGTATTAAATATGGTGAAAGTCTTGTTTCGTCTCCACACAGTATTGTTTACATTGTATTGTTTGTCATGAAATAAATAAGTTTTTCTGCAAAATTCTGCTATGCACTGGTTAATTGGGCATAATGAAATTGTGAGTCATGACGTAATGTTATGTAAACATATTTGGTCCAATTTGGAGCTCTGTTTAAAGTGTAATCATATTATTACACAGTTAGCTAATATTGGTTGTTAATCAAACTATTGACCAGTCATAATTTGGAACAGAAATTTACTCCCATTAAAGCAGTGTTTAGTGGGATTATCTCTAATCAAATCAAACACACAGTGGGTGGGGAGGGCATTCTCAAAGTCAGTTTCAATGATTCCAGCCTAAATTGTCTCCTGGACTACATGTACAATGAACATAAACCTTTCTGTGTAACTACTTGTTTTGCTGTTTGTATATTGAGTGTTTCAATCCATCAATTAACAATGTATTCTACATATTCATATAGAAGGTGAAGGTCAATTTTCCTACAATCATACAAGGAACTTTATTTGACTTTTGTCTTTTGACCAAATACACAAATTTCACACTATTTTACTCAGGCTTTAAATTTGTTTCAGTCAAACTGATCATTATTTAGTGCCATATCATGTTCCTGTACTACCAGCACTATTATTGAACAATTTTGGCTGCAATTATCATCAATACCACTAGGAAGTCCAAAAATGCCCTACCTGATTTTCTGTAATGGGTAATTTATTTTCTATAGCAACCAGTTGATCATAATATCTGTAACAAAAATAAAAAAATAACCCATGGTTTATTTGTTATAACTGAGAAATCACAAAAAATGTACAGACTTGCAAAATTTAAAAATAAAAATCTTAAATGCAAATAGCAAGCTCAGAAATTTAGGCGAAAAAGATAGTTTAGGATCTGTCTGTTTTAAATTTAATTTCTACGAACATACCATTGTTATTTTATGTGGAATTTTACAATTACACTAAATGACTGAGATAATTAAATCCTTGTTTTTATCATTGTCACCCTTAAAAATTGCTATGCTCTATTTTCACACAGCACAATCATTCATACTGCTTACAATTAGTTTGTCTGCAAATTTGAGGCCAATCTGTCAATAATATCTATCTGCAGTGATTTGAGGCCGTAGATAAGAAAGTTAAAGGCTGAGCTTGTTACAATGTTTACAATTTATCTTGCAATGTTTTAAGTTAACAGTGCCTCTCCTTGCTACTAAAGAACTCCATACTATTCTACTGTATGGAAATAATTAACTGATAAGTTGCTTAATTACTGCGGCAACATGGCAACAGATGACCAGCAGTTGTAATCAGGATGTATCCTGAATCATTCACTAATGACAAGATAACGTATTGTTGGGTGTGTCCCAATGAAATTGAATTAAACATACTGGACCTTTCCTAATATAAGCTTATATTATAAATCTAATGCACTGCTAATGATTAGGCTAATGTGATAATCAAATACATGTATGTATGTCAAAATGTCATTTGTAAGCTCTCCTAAAATAGAATGATAGACTCATTTACACATATATCTGATTTCGAAATCCACCACAATGATTGAAAGAATTTCTCAACATCTAATTGTTGAAAGCCCATTATTTAAGTTGTTTAATTGAATTTTACTTAGGATACATACGATTAAATAAACATTGAATCTTGTAGATTGGGTGTGTCGTAATTAAGTAAAGCCTGACAGTTGTTCGTTTCGTTTCATTGTTCGAAATAAAACGAAAAAGAGATATATTTTTTATACTCACCGGTAAAGAACTTCAAGTGCAGATTCGTGTTTGTCAACCGATTTCGTGATCATCAAATTCCTCAATTTGTTGAATTCGCTAAGGGCAGTATTGTAGTCATCTGGTTCTGCCGACGAAAACGTATTTTGAATAAAACTACGTAATGGTTTCACAAAATCAACATCGTAAGTCTTCTTTAACGGTACTGATAGGTACATCGCCATCTTGATTTGTTTGATCACATGATCTACAGATACTATTTATAGGTTTTAAGTTGACGTCACTCTGTCTGATTCATGAAAGCATGCAGTTTGATAATGGTTATTTTTCGTTTGT
Source organism: Patella depressa (assembly GCA_948474765.1). Classification (NCBI taxonomy): domain Eukaryota; kingdom Metazoa; phylum Mollusca; class Gastropoda; family Patellidae; genus Patella; species Patella depressa. The sequence continues at coordinate 58,627,578 of OX419719.1, forward strand.
TGAATGGTCAACCGTTTTCTTTAAATTTGGGATTGGCCCGCCAGATAGTTATAATAAACAAGCAGCCAAAGAAAGAGGAAGCTTTGAATATTTTTGATTATTTTTTTTTTAACTGAATTGTACCTGATTACTAGTAGGAAAATTATTATTTCTAACTTTGGGCCGTCTAACTTTCAGGCAATCTGACTTTTCGGGTCGGCAGGTAATGTGGGGAAAAAAAAAAAAAAAAAAAATCATGTAGTTGGCAAAATAAAGTGCCCGAAATCTAATAAAACACTAATTATACCTTTCTTTTAATTGAATACCATGTATCATTACTGGATTGACTATGGATTAAAACATTTTGTCTATGGAGTCGCTCTACTTTGTGCGACATTTTTCGGACATCGTTTATGATTTGTGAATGCAGTCCGATTGAATGGTTGGAGAGAGAGAGAAATGGGGTTTAACGTCCACTCAACACAAACTAGGTAATTTCGGGACTTACATATGGTTTAATTTTATTTCAATAATTCGCTTGCGCGTAGGGGTCTTTAGCAGTGAGAGGAAACCGGAGGAAACCCACGAGGTTGAGAAGGCGCCCCTATCTCCATGCCACATACGCTCACACCAGGGCTCGAAACCACAGCCGCAAGCCAGAGGTGACCGGCCAGCTAGAGGTCGAAGCGCGGCACTCTAGACCACTAGGCCATTCCAACCCCCCTGAATGGTTGGAATTCAGGTCCGCATATGAGTGTGATTTGGGTTACAAAACTATTAGAAACTATTTTTGAGTTGGTTAAATTTTCAAAATTTGGTTCTGACGGCACCGTCTCCGCGGATATGAACGTTAATGGGTTAACCGGAAATAGCCACCGCTGCTATAATATCTGACCGCTTGCTCTATTCAGCGACAAAAAAAAAAAACGCGTTTGCGGCCGTCAAGTTTTCCTAATTTTCTATGGGGGGCGATGACAAAGAACAGTGTCTAGTCGTTCGGATGGGAAGAAAAAAACGACACCCCGTGCATCTGAAAGAAGTAACCCACAATAATAACACTTGGAATTCGAAGAGCATTCCGTGGTGTCGTTGCCCGTCTTCATCCAGTCGGGGGGGGGGGGGGATGGCCTAGTGGTCTAGAGTGCCGCGCTTCGACCTCTAACTGGCCGGTCACCTCTGGCTTGCGTCTGTGGTTTCGAGCCCTGGTGTGAGCGTATGTGGCATGGAGATAGGGGCGCCTTCTCAACCTCGTGGGTTTCCTCCTGGCACTCCGGTTTCCTCCCACTGCTAAAGACCCCTACGCGCAAGCGAATTATTGAAATAAAATTAAACCATATGTTGGTCCCGAAGGAACCTAGTTGTGTCGAATGGACGTTAAACCCCATTTCTCTCTCTCTCATCCAGTCGGCACAAAGAAGTAGGACGTTAAACCCCATTTCTTTTTCACGAAATTCGGGGTCGACAATATCAAGTTGCATCACGAAGTAGTTATCTCCCTTCAATTATAAACTAAACGCCTTGGATGATAGACCGACCGATCAGATCAAAGCGAGGGGAACAGAAAATTCCAAATTTTCTTATTTCCCGAAACCGAAATTATTTATAGTTTTTAGCTCTACCGCCATCGACAACTCACCAGAAAAGAGTGATTTTCCTGCTAAATCTGTTAATCCATCCTACTGTAGTGGTTCGTTCTATAAGGAGAGAAAGAGAAATGGGGGTTAACGGCCTCTCGACACAAGCTAGGTCATTGCGGAACTAACATAGTTTAATTTTATTTCCACAATTCGCTTGAGCGCAGGGGTTCTAACAGTGGGAGGAAACCAGAGAACCAAGAGAAAATTCACGAGGTTGGACCGGCGACCCTACTCATTGTCACGTACAAGCGGGAAATCGAAACCATCCCTAAATTCATCCCTGTACACCCTGTACACCCCACCCCTCGCCACCCGTTCTATGAGGACTTTCTTTGAATATGTATTGCCATGATTTGGTGACAAACAAGTTACTGACTGGCCTATAAAACCCCTAATTTCCCATTTAACCGACCACAGACTGTACTATATGATTTCTGTCCATTTTAAAATCGCCGCCAATCTAGCGAAAATATAGATCTCTATTTCGTCTCGTTGTTTTTATACTTTTGATGGCCTACACTACATGGAGATATGACCAGTGGTACTGGGAGGTCGCAATATGGGTCATTATGAGCGGATTTTGACCCTATGACGTGAGACATTGATTGTTGAAAAAATATACTTTTATTTCATAGCAAGCAAGAGTAAATGCGTCTTTAAAAACAACACAATGTGTTTTCGAACATCATGCACTGACTATATAAATTGATGCATAATACAAATTCATTGTTTTCTATCCACAGTATCGGCATATTCCTGAAGCAATGGCCCGATGATAAATGAAACAAAAATGTAAAGAAAACTTCATATAATTTGTAGAAATAGACTAATAGCAGTCATAGCATTTCGAAGATAGGATAATATTAAATGAAAACAAATTTGTTTTTGAAACTAGTAATTAAGTGGATATGCACTTCTAAATACAACCTGATCGCGCGGCTGCTATAAAAATTAAGAATGAAAAAAAAAAAAAAAAGCCAAAGTAACCCAGAACGGCAATTTAATTGAAAGTTTGCAAGCGTTACACATATAACATGGTTTCGCGTCACATGATAATTCAGCGTCTATTCAACTTTTTTTTCCAGTTTGAGAAATTCATTGGTTGACTGAATACGACAGGTGATGTTAACGTTAATTTCTCTTTGTTGAAACCTTATTCAAAGGATATAAATCAACCCGTGACCTTCATCTAAATTTATCTCTGCCTTAAAGAATATCAAACATTTTATAACTATAACAACTTGTTTATATTTTAAGAAAAACAATAACATTAAATAAGCGGTCAATTACAATATTCAATTAAATAATACATCCATTGCAATTATTTATTCTTAAACTTAAAATGCTGTTAAATTATTGTATAACTAAAAAAAAAAAAATAAATAAAATGGGTAAAGTGGTTTTTAAATTCAGTATTTTCAAATTTTAAAATTTAAAACAATATCAACAGGAAATAAATTCTTTCATGAAGATGACCTTTGGCCATATGGGAAAGGTATGCATATATTTTCCTTGACTTTTCCATTCTCAACCAATCAGAAGTCAGTTTATTGAAAGGAAATCAGGTCACATGACCACCTTGCATTCAATGTGGACGTCGTGTGGTCCAAGTGTTCAACCGAAAAAAGTTAAAAGTCATCAAGAATTTGGGGTAAGTTTTTGATATGATTTAATATACTGCAGGATGATAAATTGTGTGAAATGCATATCCTACAACCATGTTGTCTACTCGCGAAACGGTACACTTTCCCGCAATATATCTCCCGCGAAATTGCACGTAAAGCATTTCTCATTGATAAGCACAAAGACATTAGATTTGCATACAACTGTGTCGATAGTAGTAGGCAAACCGGGGATATACCGGATACTTTTACGACAATGCATTATAACTGCGATTTCACCCGTAAATGTTATCTAAGGATGCATATATTGAAAAATATGACTAAATTGCAATTAATGAAATATTCCTAAATAATTAATTTATTTGTAGATATAAAATTATAGAATATATGAAAAAGTTTATTTCGTCATTGACCCCGATTTATCCTCAAACGTGTGTAGCGGTTGCCTACGTACACTAATAAACTATAATACACAGTTTACGGAATAACGGTTATTCCTCTCATTTTTGGGGTGCTGATTTTCCATATATATTATGGATATGTTTAATTTTGGATGGTAATAAATGTCTGTTTTGGAGTAGCTTGAAGTAAGGAGTGGATTTTCTGATTGAAAATGGATTCCTTATTTTGGATGGATAAAGGAATGTACGGTTAACATGGGCATATTGACACTCTGAATGAAAGACCTACATACAGTGTGTACATGAATATATGACATGACTTCATGATAGAGTAAGTGAGGCACAGTATATGTATATTGTTAATATTTTGCCCATGTAGGCCTATCATATTATTATTGTATTTAATTAATTAACTCACTGCTAGGTAGGACATATACAATACATGTAGGTATATAGACTGTGAATTAAATGTCAATTATCAGTATCATTGTGAAGAGATTTTGTTGAGATGACCACAGGAAAACCGTAAGTAGCAGATATGGTTTTGTTTCTGAAATGTTATCAACAATAAAATAAAACATACTCTGCAATAAATTATTTCCTATGGCTCTTTGTCAAAAATTTATTGTGTATTGGATTTTGATGATTGTTATTGTTAGGCCCAGCTCTTATATGTAATGGGTGAATACCTTTAATTATGAGTCATTACCATTGAAGGTATGGCACCAATTGAAATATTGTTAGTCACAGAGTTCCTAGATTATAAAACAATACAATTCCATTGACAAGAACTATGATTAGTCATTTAATGAAACTATAAACAAAAATATTGTCATCAGTTCTGATTATTCAGAACATAGTTTCTTTTTGATGTTGTCAGATGGAAGACATTCATATCCCAGTTTAGTGTTTTTTTTAAATTTGTGTGGCTGCCAGTGTTACGACGAAAATTGAATAAAGGATATAAAGGAATTTAAATCATTGAATATTTTACCTACAATTTGAGTGGTTTACAGTAAATGAATTAATAATATTGTCATATTTCATACATTAGTATTTGGACATCAGGTAAATTTATTATGGTTATTTAATAGTTTTAGTACTGGTATTGAAAAAAAAAAGAAAAATTTTTTTGAAGTTATTGAAATTTAGTAAATTTATCTGCTTTGTTTCCTGTATCAAAACTACAAAGTACAAGACAAAGGATAGTACTGGGAAGTCTGCGTGTGAAATATTACTGGGAGATACATGTATCAATGTGTAATATTAGTGGGGTGGGAGATACAATGTTCCAATGTGTAATATAAGTGGGAGATATTAGTCTGGATCGGTCCTCAAAATTTGACAGAAAGTCGGTCATTGTCTGGATTGTCCAGTCTTTTAAGTTACCACTTACTGAATCTATCAAAACATCTCGCTTGTCAACAATGACACTCTCTAAAATTTTGTTTGTAAAGGTTTTAATTGAAATAGTAATTTTCTCTCGTCATGAATCAGACGTATGGCTTCTCACAATCTTCTTAAAATTCTTCTTCGCGATTCATGCTATTTTCGCGTCTCTATTTTCTTTCTAATAATAGATGTGCCAAGTGAATTGTGGGATATATTCTATCCTCGCTTTGTAGAATCTAGCAAAATCGGCCCATCTTCATAATATCTATCACTTGCTGAGACTTGGCCAAAAGGTTCCATTGCCCATGCGTAACCGAGAGTTTGGTTTTTTATGTGGTAGATTATCCAGTAATTTTCGTCAAAAATGAATCAGACGTATGGCTTCTCACAATCTTCTTAATTCTTCTTCGCGATTCATGCTATTTTCACGTCTCTATTTTCTTTCTAATAATAGATGTGCCAAGTGAATTGTGGGATATATTCTATCCTCGCTTTATAGAATCTAGCAAAATCGTCCCGTCTTCATAATATCTATCACTTGCCGAGACTTAGCCAAAAGGTTCCATTGCCCTTGCGTAACCGAGAGTTTGGTTTTTTATGTGGTAGATTATCCAGTAATTTTCGTCAAAAATTGACAACGGACCCAGACCCTCAGTACGTTGAAGACTAGGGGGTTCTGGGTGACTGAGACTAATTTTACAGTGAAATGATTAACATTTATTTGGATAGAGCTAGCTCTGTTTGGTATCACGAGATTGAACATATCTGATCATCAGATTCAATTCTTCAGCTCCTCAGGTTTCCTTTCACTGATTGAGACCCCTAAGCACAAGCGAATATTTGAAACATGTATGTTAAATAGTTACAGAATTACCTAGTTTGAGTCGAGTGGACATTAAACCTCATTTCTCTCTTTATCTTATCTGGTGTCAGATACTGATGGTAGGTTATGTCTACAACCCATAAAAACAAGCTACCACTGGTAATGTCACCTATCATCTTCACTAAAATCTTTTGATGGGTCTCTTCATTTCCACTCAGTTTCAGGATTTCCAACTCAAGTAACTTCTAATTCAAATGTGACATTTGTTTTATTTTGATTTTGATTTGATTGATTAACTGTACATGTACATGAATCTATTTTGAATATATTCTCTGATATCTTTGATGTCTGATTTCTAAAAACCGATGCGATACTGTGATTGTTTAAAGTCATTCTGGCTGTATTCATTGTCTAGATGAAAGGTCAAATTTATTAAAATGTTAGATCTTACTGTCGTGAAATGTAAATAACCAAGACTAATTAATATAATAAAATGTGATTAATATTCAGTATTTTTGCATCGTTTGTTTCAGGTTTAGGTCAGTTTTATCATTAGAAGGACATGAAGCTGAGATAGTGATAGGCCTGAAATAATTTTGTCACAGCCATGAAGACAGCATCAACAAAGTATAGTGGCCATGGAGAGTCCTCATCACAAAAAACACATCGGCGACGTGACAGCCATGAAAAGTCCAACTATGAAGAGGTCGCCATAATTGGTAATGGTGCTTATGGAACAGTGTATAAAGGTCGCGACCTTAAAAATGAGGGACAACTTGTGGCCATTAAAAAAATTCGGATACCCAACACAGAAGAAGGAATGCCTATGAGTGCCATTCGTGAAATATCTCTCTTAAAACAGCTTGAAAAATTTGAGCATCCAAACATTGTCAGGTATGTTCAACAGTAGTCAACTTCTTGTCTTAATCCAGATAATCTTCAGTGATTTGTTTTGGAAATACCAAGGTTACAAATCTTGCAGTGGTTACAAGTGCATGTAAATTTTAAAGATCAAAAATATCATTGCCATTATTCCGTGCATGAAGAAAAAGAAATTACTCTCCACAAAAACTTAAAACAAAGGTATTTTAAATATCTCTGTTTAAACAGAAGACATGACAACATTCGGAAAATACAATTTTGTTTCAGGTAGATTTCAATTCTCGTAATTTATAATACATGTAAGATACATCATGTTAACCATCAACAATCTTAAATTGCAGACCAGTTAATACAAAATAATTTTCATATTAGTCCTTCAACTCACATCTCAAAAGGGGGCTTGAGTGGTCTAGTTGTCTAATACATGTGATCTGTCATTGAGCCAATTGACATGGTTTTAGTCCTAAGCTTGCATGTGACAAGGAGTGGGGATCACCAACCCAACCTTGTGGGCTTCTCTGGATTCTATTGTTTTCTATTACTGCTAATGACCCCTTTGCGTAAGTGAAATTATTAAAATAATATTGAACCATATGTTAGTCCCCACATTACCTGGTTTGTGTCAAGGTGGAAATTAAATAGAATGTCAAGGAAAGAGTGTTGGATGGTTGAACGTGTGCTTTTTAGGTCATAAGGTCTTTCGCCAAGTTACATTGTAGGTGGCGAGGTTGTATGTCCTAACAACTCCTGCTCGCATGCGAATTATTGAAATGACCTACATGTAGTTTGTGGTCGTGGACATAGACATTATTTTCTCTGTCCCCCCCCCCCGACCAAAATTTTATTTCACTAAGGTATGTGTACGTTTATACTCAACTCAGACTAGGAAAATATGATTTCTGAAGATTATTTCAGTTCACATTCCTTTTTAGGGGTCAGTATTATTAAAGAATTTGCTCCATTTGATAGTTTATATGATCTGAACATGTACGTATTCAGAACTCTTTATTGACTGTGTATATGAATGTTTTCAGATATGGTAGTTTTAATATTTGGAGACTTTTAATAGTCTACTACTGGCTTTAAATACCATTGATATAAACTGATTTGATCAGTTCCACATGATTAACTTTATTGTGATTGAACTTGTAATGTCGTTAGAATGGTGTCTACCATAGCAATCTTGTTGATGTTTGGATTAATTCAATCTTTTGTTAGTCCAATCTATGTTACTTATTGTCAAGTATTTTACGTACCAATAATCCCTTTGTTGTCACAGAACTAATCATGCATAATAAATTCCAAGTTGAATAAATGTCAGGTTTTGTGGTGTGTAGCAAATATTTTATCAACTAAAATCTTTAAGTAGAGGATATCAGATATTTATTTGGTGAATAAATTGATAAAAGAAATATTTTAGTTATGCAATAAATGTAAACTATGTATACCTTAAATATGCTTTGAACGTGGGACAAAATAATCTCAATGACTTGGTTCTGTGATAATTTTGTGTCCGTTGGGCTTAGGTGTGGGTGTTGGGTAAATTTATTTGAAGTCAGAATAATCTGTTAAACTGTTGTCATTAATCAACCTTTAACCATACTAGTATATTAATTTAGAAATTCTTAAAGTTTTGAAATATTCTTGAATAATGCTCAGTGATTATTTCTCAATAACACCACACTTACAGTAAGCAACCATTTTTTTGGTAGCCTACAAATTTAAGAATTAAGAGTTTTCAAACATTGTATTTGACAAACGTTGAGGTTTGCAAGATTGGTAGATGACCATAGAATAGTGTGTTTTTATCTATGTATATCCTGGTTGATTTTTTACAAATTGTCACTATTGCTACTTTAAAAATTTGTGCTGATTTGATAAAATGTTAGAATCTTGCATGCAGAGATCTTTCCTAATTGCCAAAAGACTTAACTTTAGACTTTCATTAGTTGTATTTCATTTAGATGCATAAAAACAAAAGCAAAGTAGATTTAGCCATGTGAGATCACTATACTTCAAGATACATTTACTCATTTAGTTGGTGTAATATTTTTTACTACAGCTCATCTATATATAGTTATTATCATTGATTATTTATGCACTTGTGCTGTATTTGCAAATTGACAACATAAAAACTCACTTCAAATAGAATGCATCTTCATCATAAAAATTTAACGAGAAGCATTTATGTTTAAGAATGACGTATTGGTCATAAAACAACGGCATAAATAGGCTATCATGTCATGTTTTGTACCATGTACATGTATTGTCTTCACAGTACGTAGATTTCCATCATTTATGAATATAAATTTATTTGGCCGTCATGTACATGGTACATGTACATCTGTACCCAGCAATAGGCCTATGTGTAGGTGTACAATAATTTCAACAATAGACTAAAATTGTGTATTGTACTAATTTGTACATGTAGGCCTATTCAACATTTACATTTAAACTTTCAAAAGGCTTGTTATCAGATAAAATCATTAATAAGAGAGGCACGAATATTGTATAGTGGGAGATATATATATATTCCTATTATATCTAAATAGCATGTATTTTAGTTGTGTAAATACGAATGTGTAAATTGTTTAAATTGTGTAGAAGAGAGCATGTTTAACTTGTTTAGAATTAGGTTTAGTAATAAACACTTAATGTGAGTGGTAATGGCATGCAGGTGGATTATATTTGAACAACTAATTAGGCTGGAACTACACAGTTACCAGTAATGTTTAACATAGAGAAAACATAGGCTGGTTACCCCGACATGTTTCTCAAATCTCATTTTGTTGAACTTCATTATACACAGAACACAGTTTTTATGGGAAACTATCACTATTTTGATTCTGAAAGCAAAATGTTTCGACAAGTATCCTCTTATCGTTATCCCAATAGGATTGTCCCTATTAAGTTCACGATCTGGTACGTGCAAATATGTTCCTATACATAGTCATATCGATACAACCAGCACCTCAATATATGATAAGGTGATAGGATCCCCATGATTACTCTTCGATTAAAACCATGATTTTAATTGTGATAGTATGAACCCAGTCTTATTAAAACTTACCTATTTCATTTTTTGTAGTTCAAAATTTGGTTTACTTATCTTTACAAAACTAGGATCTGGAAGAGTTGTTATATAGCCCGCCTTTGTTTGGCCCCTGACCCGACTTCCCACTACAACTGGTCAGTTCTTCATTGGGAACCTAGCGTAAGAGGATACTTGTCGAAATGTCTTGTTTTTAGAATAAACCAGTGATTGTTTCCCATAAAAACTGTGTTCTATTAATGTGTTTCCCAATCACTAAATGCCACTCAAAGTTTATTTCATTATGCAGTAGTTGTGTACTTCTGAGATGCATTAAAGGGTCTCTTGCTTTGGACGTGTGGTCGAAAGAATGGAGTACATGTACATGTACATGTATATTAGTATTCTTAAGTCTGTAACTAATCCCTTATGAACATGGCAAGGAGTCAGATGGCAATCACCTTCCAAATCATGTAAATTTTTTATGTATTTTAGCATATGTTGTGAATGAAATTAAGGAATTAGAATTATTATTTATCCCTTTGCAATTGTTTTGATCTTCCTTCCTGTCCAGTTTGTTGAGTTTATTTAGGAACAATTTGATTGTTAGATAACGTGTTAAGTGTTAAGTATAGGTACAGTATTTAAAAAGGTCTTTAATACATGTTCTTCATCATAATTTTGTTCTTCATGTGTTAACGCCTTAGCGTATAAGTATGCCTGGTATTGCTTTAAGAAAATATAAAAAGCAATGTCTGTTGAATAAGCTTTTACAATGATAAACTTGTTATATTGTTATATTATAATAATGTATGGAGAAAGTCAAGTTTTATACAAGTAGGTCAGTCACTAGTAGACTTTCACTTATTGTAATAAACACTGACTTTTAACCCCCTTATTAACATAACTTACATACCACACTGACATAATGTTATACCAACTTTTAAGGGGTTATTAGTAGAATCCATACAATTTCTAGGATTTCTTTAAGTAGAAGAACTGGGGTCAGGGTATAAATGTACATGTAGGAGACATTGAGGCTCCTCATACAAAATTTTTTTTTAATTCAAGTGTCTTTAAACACTATAAACCTCAGAATGCCTTGTTCGGCATTTCTGTCCAAACGAGGTAAAATAAATGCCTCGTTGTCTGCAGTTACAAAACAAGTTTTTTTTTTAAATTGCCCTGTCTTTGGAACGAGGCATTTTGTTCAGAACGAGGCTTGGTAAAAATACCTTGTTTACTAGACATGTTCTTTTTCATCAGCGAATCTGTACAAATTAAAATTTATGTTATTTAATATGAAAATAAACCAGTCAAAACTATGATATCATAATCAGAGAAATGGACAAAACTAGAATACACGCCATAGGTGGAGGTGTAAAACTATTGCAGACACACAGCTACATACCTTGATTGATTTATTGCCCAATCAGGTATAGGTGTTGAATAACAACTGAGGTGTTGTGAAAATTAAATTGGGGTTGTAAATCAATCAAGGTAGCTTTACACCTCCACCTAACTGATATCGCAGACAACAAATTAGTGTTTATCTGATCTAAATACAACAAATAATCCATTATTAATCAAAAAAAGCATTAAATTTCATCTCATATTTCCAATACGCCAGTTTATTTTTTTTATATTTATTGTAAAATAAAAAATAACCCAACCATAGCATTGACGGTTTCTGTTGAAGCCCCATAACATTGCACAAAATATTATTGGAGCAAAGTTATATAAATGCACAGAGATAAATTTGTCGACTTTATACCAATTGTCAATTAAATGGGAAATAAAGCACACCCCACACATTAAAATTTAATTAAAACGTTTTATTATGAAGACAGATGGGTATTGATAATGATAAAATAATTTATGGTATGGCGTGTATTCTTGTCTTGTCTATTTCTCTGATTATAATATCATAGTTTGGACTGGTTTTATTTTCGTATTGAATGACATAAATTTTAATTTTTACAAATTCGCTGATAGCAAATACTGCTATCTTGAAAAAACCATGTTTAATAAACGAGGCATTTTACCCAGCCTCGTTCTGAACAAAATACCTCGTTCCAAAAACAGGGCAATTTTAAAAAACCTCGTTTTGGAACTGCAGACAACGAGGCATTTATTTAACCTCGTTTGGACAGAAATGCCGAACGAGGCATTCTGAGGTTTACAGTGAAAAGAGTAGAAAATCTTAACTTATATGTAAGGGCTATTAATTGAATTTTAATTTTTTTGATATTTTACATATATCAATATAATATAATATCAAATATCAAATTTCCTAATATAATATCAAATTTCAAAGGACAGACTAACACCCTGTATGTAAATTATACAATGCACATGCAATGGAAAAGATTTATTTTTTGTTATCTTGAAATGACCAAGTCAAAACCAATTTTTATTTATGTTTTGAAAAGACTATTGTGGCAAGGCTGGTGATGGACATATTGCCTCGTTTGGCAAAACATCTTTTGATTCTTGTAAAAACCTATATTTGTTTCCATGTTCAATTCAGTTTCTTCCATTTATTTTGATATAAATTTGTACTTTTGGTAGGTTATTAGATGTACGTCATAGTCAGTTAAATGAAACTGAAATCCGACTGATGTTGGTGTTTGAATACATAGATCAAGATCTAGCCACATATTTAGAAAGATGTCCATCTCCTGGACTTGGACCAGATAGAATAAGGGTAAGTTACTCTGCTTTCTGGCTGCCTTATATTGGACCAATTCTAATGCAACAGCACTACTGACCTTTGATTTTTTACCCTTGTACATATGTGCTCAACCTCTATTTTCAATGCATCTCAGTATGTTATCAAAAATTTAGCTAAATGTTTACACTCAATTACATGTATATGTACACTATTGTACACCCAGCCTTAAAAAGCAGGACTACATATAAGAACAACAGTTCATTCAAGTTCATATGTAAGCTTAGTTTATACAAATCTAAAATTTATTTGTGATAAATTGACTTTCAAAATGTCAAGGTATTAACCTTTTAGTGAAATATTAATATTAGCCTTTTAATTTTCAACCCTCTTTAAAGTATGATCAGATTAAGTTTGTGATTGAAATACTAACCTAAAAGTTAATTTATGTATTAGTTTATGTAATACTACCCACACAGCACTTCATAATACTTTCATTTGATATTCTTGATTAAAACTCAGTTTATCCAGTACACCCATATTAGATTAAATGTCATTCACATAAATTTGTAATAAAATAATGATATTTGAAATTAGAGACATTTGCTAATTATTAATTATCTGAATTGCTCATCTGGATCTATGAAAATTCTCTCATATACCAATAGATCTCCAATCCTTTTAAATCTTATCAACAAAAAAGGAAGGGTTTAAAGGCAATGAATGGTTTTTCACATTGTATTGCATAATTAGGCCTGCGGCTATTAGGTGAAATAGTGAATGAAAGATTTTGTCAATGAGACAGGGTATGCAAATAATTACACAAAATATGCCTAAAGATTCACGATGTGTCAGAATTTGTGGAATATACATACGACTTTGCAATTGTGGGCATATGGTTTGATGCCTGGCAGCCTATCTTCAACACTACATACTGTAATGTCATTGAACTCGACAACAGTACACATCAATCTGTCACACATTAATCAAGCTAATTATGATGATCTTAATTAGTCTGAGTAATCTCCCCTATCTCGTTAGTTTTAGATTAATTAATGAATTTCCCATGTATACATGATGTCATTTAACTGAAAAATGTCATCTGTCTGGCACTGTCTGCAGGAATTTTTCAGGGTTATGGTCACAGTCACGTCACATGTGATATAAAATCAAAATAACACCAAGATTTTTAAAGTTGGAATAAAAGCATTTTATAGTGCCACTACCCACATACAAATAGTTTTTCATGGTTATTCGGATTCGCACTTTAATTTTTTTTACTACCGGTACCAATTAAAACTAATGTAATTTAATCTTTTGACTACCATCACATAATTAGCACTATTAATGCAGTGAAATCTACATTAAACACTAAACTAACAGATCCAAGACAGTATTGATATGAACGATAAAGGTACATGTACATGTAGTTTGCACCAAAAGCATGCTGAAAGTTGATAATTTCAATAATGACATAAAATACTTCAAGAACAAACTCAACTCTTGATGTGACTACAAACGTTTTATATACCATTTCATATATTTTTTTAAGAATTACTTCTAGGTTTATAGCCTGATAGACAACATTATCAACCTGCTTGAAATTTATATGAATACCATTTAGTAAGGAGTAATCCTATCAACATACCTCATCTTTTGATCGGCTTTTAACTACTCAAATTACTTATAGAGTTATTCCCCTTATGTCATAGAACCATATGACCTTGCCATTGATATAGATTTTGCTTCTTACATGTATTGACCTAAAGCTTCATAATATGATGATGTCAATCTTTGTGGACTGCTCGATTGACTTACCTGATGGGGGTGTATATTTCATTACCTGGCAACCTATATTTGATGAGAATGATATAAATGTATTAGATATTAGAAGTAATTGTGGTGTCGTTTCCTGAATATATTCCATGCAGATCTTTATCATGTAGTTCAGATTTACTGTGTTCGTGTGGCTCTCTTTCAAGAGAATAATAGTCCATTTTACAAAATTTTTAGGGCTTCTCTACAAATTAAGAAAAGCTAGGCCTTAAACTTTGCACATTGTCCGATTATGAATTATACAGACCATGGTATATACTCTATTGCATTTAGATACAATATACATTGTCAAAAAACCATTAGACCAAATAGATGAATGAAAATATAAATGTATAGCTGACAATCCCGCCAAAACTTATCTACAAGTGAAATAAAACTGAATGACAGCTATGAATATAGATATTACTAAGATACTAGCTTGAGCTATAATAATGGTGTATATATACAATATTGACAATATATATATGTATATGTATATACAATGTGTACATATCTGACCTATTTATAGACATCAACGCCCAGAATAATTATATATTTAATATCAAGATTATATATTTAGGCGTAGATATTGGGGGGAGTGGGGAATAGTATTAGGGTTTGGGGTTAGCTGGAAACAAATACCATACTCAAGATTACAACCCCTAATCATAAAAATTATTCATTTCAAAGAAAAGTTAAAATATTTGGCACATCATATTAAATTAAAGGGCTGTTACGGCTGTTTCTCTTAGTCCCCCCACCCAATAATTGGATTAACCCTTGCAGTAAACACAACTGAAATATTTATTTAATCTTATGACTCGGATTACTTTAATCTGTTATTTTTGATGTTTACTTTGCATAGAAATGTTTAGAATTAAAAATTCATTTGTTTAACCGTGTCA
This sequence comes from Patella depressa, assembly GCA_948474765.1. NCBI lineage: Eukaryota > Metazoa > Mollusca > Gastropoda > Patellidae > Patella > Patella depressa. Next base: position 58,642,736 of record OX419719.1, read on the forward strand.
GATATTTCTTTTGGGAAATGATAATATACTATGTAAATGAAATGAAATGGTGTTTAATGTCCTACTGTTCTGCACCTAAACTAGGCTAATAAAGACTAGCATACGCCATACAGTGTGCTATGACCTCGGTTTTTTGTCCTGTTCAAACAACTAGACAGCTGTCCTTGCCAGGCCCTCAGTCCTACAACAGGTCCTATCACTGACAAGCGTAAACCAACCCGGAAAATCTGGATGAACTTTCTGGGCCAATTCAGGGATCGAACACCCGACTTCCAGGCTAGCGAGTCAATGTCTTGGCCACGTGATCCCCTAATTTTATAAATCCTTTCTCTAAAAATGCATTAAGACTTTTTTTTTAAAAGATATGTTCTTGAAATGTCAGTTTTATATAGACATTTGATTAATACTTTCAGTGGTGCAACATGATATTTTTGAAAACTTATCAGAGAAAACAGTGAGCATTATGGAAATGGATAACATTTTGATCTAGACTAGGTTTTGGTCATTTGTATGCTGTCATATTAAAAATTTATCAGTCCTTGTGTTTATTACTTTTTTATCTGTGATCTGTCTACAATCACGCCCACTGAAAATCACTTAGTCTGGTCAGAAAAATATTTCTTATCAGTTGAATAGAATGCAAAGAATTTAATATAATTTTGATTGGAATATGTAGCACTATTTAAGAGTAAAGGTCAGACAGAAATAGAATTTGATAGTATTGTGTACTATAGTAATTTACTATTATCTGTGAACTTTATTTGATATTAGGGCCAGATAACAATAAGATTTACTATATAATTAATAGAACTGAAAATGTTTTAAAATGAGACAGAATTTGATAAATATTTAAATCTTTTAATCTGTGATAATCTATGATAATCTGGTGGTAAATATGGATAGATTATAAGGTCATTGAAATGAAATAGTAATACTAAAAAAGTTAATGTTTCCAAAAATGTTACTATACATGTATGTTAATTAATGTTTCCAAAAATGTAACTGTTAATGTTTCCAAAAATCTAATTGTAATTTAATTAATGTTTTCTCATTTTGAAATATGTGCACATCACATTGCACAAGTTGATGGGTTTGAATTCCAATACACTCCTTTAAAAAGAATACTGGTATCGAAAAGTTTAACCAAACATACAAACATTGAAACTTAAATTAACACCACTAATGTCTATTCAAGAGAAGACACATTCATCAGAGGTTAGGTTTGATGTGTGTGATGGTGTCTGTGTGGTGGATGGGTTTTTATAGTAATGTGTACCATAATAATGTAATGTATCATCTAATGTAATGTATCATCTAATGTAATGTATCATCTAATGTAGCAGTTTGTTCAAGGGTTTCTACAATTTTTCTTTTGTAGGATTTGATGTTACAGTTACTAAATGGTGTAGATTTTCTGCACGCACACAGAATTGTTCATCGTGATTTAAAACCTCAAAACATCCTCATCACCAGTCATGGTCATTTAAAGTTAGCTGATTTTGGATTAGCCAGAATTTATAGTTTTCATATGGCTCTTACTTCAGTGGTAAGTACTTTTAATAGCTTCATGAGAAAAATCTTGATTGACTACTCACCACTTAAATACTTATACATGTAGATTTCTAATTTTAGTTTTTTTAGTTCGACAAACGTCTAAATTCTCCAACAGCTATATCAATTTATAGTTGGAATTGATACATTTGAAAAAGTAGTTACGAATGTGCATAGAACTTAAACTCTATATTTAACCTGTATTCTAGCATTTTGTTTATGTAATTGTATATATTATATATTATAGGTTGTAACTTTATGGTATAGAGCACCAGAAGTTTTATTACAGGGTCAATATGCTACACCTGTAGATTTGTGGAGTTGTGGCTGTATATTAGCAGAACTTTATAATAGAAGGTAGCAATCTCATTATTCATCATCAAATAAAATTTTTATACGCCCACATTTTCATGTGGACGTATTATGTCGTTGCCCCTGTCCGTCCGTCCACAATTTGTTTGTGGACTCTCTACAGGTCACAATTCTTATCCGATTTTGACGAAACTTGAAATATAGGTTTATCCCCAAAAGATCTCGGCTGCTTTCGATATTGTCATGTATCGGATCAAAACTTCATGGATTATGGCCCCTGATTGTACGAAAAATCACGTTTTTAGCTTGTGGACTCTATAGAGGTCACAATTTTGAACCGATTTTGATGAAACTTGACATGCATGTTTGTAACCCAAAGATCTTGGTTCCTTTCGATATTTGCGGCTATCGGAATGTAATTTCCTGAATTATGGCCCCAGATTGTCCGAAAAATCACCCTTTTTAGCTTGTGGTCCCTCTGGAGGTCAGAATTATTATTCGATTTAAAAAAACGTTTGATTATATCACCGTTACACCCTAAGGAAGGTTGAGTTCGAATTTCGGGAAAATTGGACGAAAATTGCCATACAAAATGGCCGCCGTTTGTACGCGAATACTGTTAAAAAATGGTATATCAAGGTTGTGGACCCTGTAAAGGTCACAATTTTAATTTGATTTTGATGAAACTTGAAATTCATGGTTATAACCCAAAGATCTTGGTTCTTTTTGATATTTGCGCATATCAGATCGTAACTTCCTGAATTATGGCCCCTGGTTATACGCAAAATCCCCCTTTCTTTAGCTTGTGGTCCCTCTGGAGGTCACAATTATTATCCAATTTAAAAAAACGTTTGATTATATCACCGTTACACTGTAAGGAAGGTTGAGTTTAAATTTCGAGAAAATCGAACCAAAATTGACAGACAAAATGGCCGCCGTTTGTACGCGAATACTGTTAAAAAAATGATATATCATGGTTGTGGACCCTGTATAGGTCACAATATTAATTCAATTTTGATGAGGAAGGTTGAGTTCTAATTTCGTGAAAATCGTACCAAAATTGCCGGACGAAATGGTCGCCGTTTTTACGCGAATAGTGTAAAAATATGGTATATCATGGTTGTGGACTCTCTACAGGTCACAATTCTTATCCGATTTTGATGAAAAGTCACATTTCTAGGTTGTGTACCGTCACACCATAATCATTGTCGGTTTCGAATTTCATTAATATCAGACTGGAACTGACCAACTAAATGGCTGCTCCCAATACAGTATGAAATACAGGACTTAAAAATGTAGGAAAAATCACTTTCGGTATTGCTTGTTCTCTGTCCATCTCTCGAAAATGTGGGCGTATCCTGCCTGGCAGTGCCAGCCTATCTTTTATTAATTATTCAGAATTACTACAATAAGGTGCCAGAGGACACTTCAGAATTACTGCAATAGTGTGCAAGAGAACACTTGATTCTTAATTTAATGAAATATGTCGGATACAACTATTTATTTCGCCTCCTAATGACATAGCTGTGATAACTATTTTTAAATGTTTTTATTTCAGGCCTTTATTATGTGGACAATCAGATGTGGAACAATTAAAGAAGATATTTGAGTAAGTTCTGTTTATTAGTTAGTTACTAATATCACCTGAAGCGACCTAGTCAATCATTTTACATTATCAACTCCTAAATCCTTAGGGGAGGTTGGGTAGTTGAATGGTCTAACACATGTGCTTTACATCATAAGGTCTGTCATGGAGAGGGATTATATAGGCTTGCCTGTTTCCTAATCCTAATATTCAATAAAATATTGTTTAGAAAAAAAAAGATAGCATGGTTTCAATCCCAAGTTAGCATGTGTCAAGGAGTGGAGTCATCTGCCTCACCCAAGGTCCTCTTGTTTCGTCCTACTTCAAAAAAATCCAATATGCAAATTAGTCCCAAAATGACCAGGTTATGGCAAGTTGACATGAGAACCCATTTTTTTCTCTCTCCTAAATCATCAATTTGGCTGGAATTAATGTTTGTTAATGAAGATTTTTTTTTTTTTATTTTTCTTTTAGATTAATAGGTCTCCCATCTGATTCTGATTGGCCTGATAGTGTTTCGTTACCACGGGAATCTTTTAAAAATAAACCACCTCAACCACTGGTAAAATATGTTCCTGAAATAGATCCCATTGGTCGGGATTTACTAGAGGTAACAATAGCTATTACAGTTTATTACTGATTAGAATTTTAAATGGTTTAATATAACATTGGCATCACCTGGCCCAGAGGTCACAAAGCATAAGTTGAGAATTTGCTCAAAATTGTTTGCCTTATTTTAACTAAAATATAGCCCTTTATATTAATTTTGTTCTTTTAATGTATCAAATACATAAATAAGAAACTATGTACAAACCTTTGTGTTTCTATATCAAACATATTTCTCATAAACCGCTATTGAAAGTTGAGCAAATTCTCAACTTAAATCTGAGAATGCTTTGCGAACTTGGGGCCTGGATTTAAAGTGGATATAATAACTTATTGTTGAATGATCTACATGTATCAAAAGTTAGAAAGCATTCCTTAAATGAACAGTAGTATAGAAAGTAGCATTCATATGGCATGATTTGCATCAAAATTTTAGTTAAATCTGAGAGAATCACCAAGAATTCGAGATTTTAAGAGTCTGTAAGAGTAATGTGCATTAAATCAGAACTGTTTCTAAAGAATTGGCTGGCGCTTGTAAAAATTGCCTTAATCCAAGTAGACTAGTTCTTAGATATTGGATTGTCTGTGGTGTTTTTGCATCTGTTAAATATTTTCTTATTGAGAGTTCTAATTCCAGTATAACATTTATTTTTTCAAATGATTAATAAATTCCTGTCTTTTATTTATTTTAGAAATTATTGTGTTTTAATCAACATCGAAGGATCAGTGCTAGAGAGGCATTAAGCCATAGATATTTCCGTGATGATTTGGACAGTTTCAGAACCTCAAGTTCATTATCCATGTCAGAAACAGACTCATTTGACACTGACGGCAGGTCTGACACTCCTGTCAGTAAGTGAACATGTAAAATCATACATTGGGAATTATGTTTTCGAAATTATAACTGATGTGAGTGTAATTGCATCTGTTGAGTGGCGGGGATTGTAGCGAAAGGTTAAGTGTCATTTATGTGAAAGTGAGGCCATGTTGTGAATTACATGCACAACAAGTGAGAAGAAGGCTAATTTTTGATGGTAATACCAGCTTGTGGAGTTTCGGGGTTGCATATGGTGCAACACTCGGTATTAATTGGCATAAAGTAATAAAAATTGTATAAATATATAAATGTAAATAGAAACAGTAATCATGCCATGTTAACGTGCTGTCATAGTGACGGCTTTGTTATTTTACTAAGTGCTTCAAAAATAAGATATTTTATATTTTTTAGGAGTTAAACTATGTCTCACATTCTGTGCTTTTATTTTAACATTTTATGATAAGTTTGTTTTTATTCAATATCTTGATTCCATCCTAGAACAAAATCAAAACAAATGGAGAATTTTTGAAAATTGAGTCTCATTTTAATAAATATTGTATAAATATGAACAAAAATATTAAATCAAACTGAGTCTCGTCGTATTACTAACACAGTTAAACATTTCATAGTCTCAGTATACTGCACACACTGTATTATTTTAAACAACAATTAATAGTCTCTATGAACAAATGTATTATCAATAAGAACAACATCTTAAATAATGTGTCTCACTTTAATACTGTATTATTAATATGAACAAAATCTTCAATATTGAGTCTTATTTAACCAGTATTTTTTTGCCTTTGTATTTGGTATAAACCTAGAATATACTACAACTGGCATCAAAGTTTTAAAAAAAAAAACAATTTATAGAACAAAGTAAAATTAATGTAGATATCAGCTTTTAGGGTAGGAAAATAATGTTGAAAAATTTCATAGTATCTACAAGAGAACACTTATTCATTATTTTAAATTTAAAGCCTTACTAAAGATGTTTTACTCCTTATTTTTAAGCCACTTGTACAGTGTACATATGTAAAATATTTTGAACTATATTTTATAAGCAGTCGATCTTGTAACCATATATCCAAGATTTTATTCCTCATAACAGGTTTTTTTTATCTTTTATGTATGTAAATTGTATGTACTTAGTAAGAATATTTTAGACTTTGGAGAAAATATATTTCCTTGACCATGTTTTTATCTAAACTATTCATAATTGTTTTGTTTTTTTTGATTATACACTCTTATCAATAATAAGACAATTTCAAGCATTTGATATACATGTAAGGAGATAATGTTTAATTCATAGTTTAAATATTGTTTTGGATATAAACTCAATAAATATGCATTTAATATCATGTTGCCGTCCAGTTTCAACACTATGCATCATTTTACATTTCAACTCTTTCTCAATAACCTTATAAACAAATATGGCCTATTATACAACCGCATGTAATCTAAGTATATATATATATACCAATGTTTTATACAAGCAAAATTGATTGCAGTAATTTTACTCTATAAATTTTACATTTTTTGACTTGAGAAAATAAAAGAGACAAATTAAATATTAATATCTAAAGCAACATATGTGTGTAAATATGTATAAAAACCTGAGATTATAAACCTTATTAAAAAAAAAATAATTCTACACCATTCTTACTGTTGGAGTAAGTATACTATATTAATTTTTTAAAACAAAGTCTAAGTTTGATTGCTGTTGTTGTATATTATTTTAATATAGACAAAAAAAGATATATTGATTTTTACATTGTATAGACTCTACATGTCTATACTATAGTTAATACTATTATTATGAGTCTATATTCATCATTATTATCACATGTTTAATTAATGCATTATGAAAGCACAGTGGTGGAAGGAATAGTAAGTTCCTTCTTGCTTTATATTAAAATACAAGAGGGGTATATATAAACCACAATCATCTAAATCACATGTATTAGAGAAGATTTACTTTAAATATTTCACTTTAGTAATATTTTATCTTTTGTGGAAACAACTATCATTCAACATTTTAAACGACCAAAAATATATAAAAGCATTCCGTGTGCCTAGAAATGAATAATTTATTGATGTATATGTTTTTTTTAATTGTTTTTTTCCTAAAGTTTATGTGTTCATCATAAAGTAACAAATTCATTACGGAACTTCCTGTTCCGAGGATCATCATTTCAGTTTTTTTTTCTGTGATTTATTCTTTATAACAGTGAAAATTAACTTTCAATTACCAGGATTTACGTCTGTAAAAGATTTATTTTGAAATGGTTTGTTTTATGCTTTCTAGAATGCGATGCCATTTTTTAATTTGCAAATTCATGTAACTAAATTCACATAAGGATTGATGTCTAAACTTTTAATGACAAAACGTATATAAGGATTAATCAATTTATTTGAATGATTTTTGAACCAATATGTTTTTAATCAAAATACTTTTATATAACCTTTATTCTGACACGACGTGCTTTTAAGATGAAGATTTGTGTGTACAGTATTCAGATAAATATCAATACATTTCATTTAAGAGATTAAAATATGAGAGAATCATTAATTAAAAAAAATAATAATGGCCATTTAAAATAACCTCTTTTTTTTACATGTAATCACATTACTTCCTAATATGGTCATAACACTGCCGTCATGAGAATTGACTATCGAATCCATCCATTGAATAACAAAGGTGCAAGAATTGAATCTATTTTTTTAATTGTTATGCAAATTTCACAATTTTTTTCAGTTAGTTAAATAAACATTCCAGATTTGAAAAAGATCATTGTTGATTATTTTAATGAGGAATTCTAAGCAATTGTTGGATTCTTCCACAAAAGTGATTGGTTTAAATTTTGAGCTGCCTCTATTATCAGGCTAACTCATTCTTTTTGATATTTAGGCAACACATTGGCCCCTATGTTCAAAGGCTTTAACGATCAATGGTAAATAGAAATGTTTAAAGTTTTTCACTGTCATATTTTAATGTTATGAATTTTTGTAAATAAATATTATTTTGTTTATATTTTTGAATGTAAATTTTTTTTTGTATATGATTTGAAATGAACCATTTAAAGGGACCAATTTATACAATATTTCTGTATTAGTGCTTCTTGTATTTTGTTATAGAACAGATTTGCAGAAACACAAGTTAAAATCAATGTAAAAAATCTCTGATAAATTTTGGGGGAAACTTGTCAGAAAAATTTATTTGATAACGGCTTACAAAGTACTGTACAGTTATAATTTAAGGTCTTATAGGTAAACAACCAATTCAAGTACAGGTACTGATAGAAAAAGTGTGGATATTGAGCTTCTTTACCACTATTTCTGTGTTAAGCAAAATAAACAACCTACTTTTTTGTTGGAAGTGTTAGTGTAGATGATTGATTTCCAATAATGAATTATAACAGAATGAATTACATGTTTCCAAGTTAATTTATTAGAGAAAGATAACTCTGTGTTTATTATATAGATATCTTCATAATGTTATGATTACAATATAGATATTTCCATGTTGTCATTACAATAAAGATATCTTTATATTGTCATGATTACAAGATAGATGTTTACAAAAGTACTGTTTGTGTAAAGTGTTCTCTGACAACTAGGGAATAAATCGTTGCAAGATAATATACACTCATCCAATCCAATCAAAAACACAAGATTGTGGGTGGATGATCAAAACAGATTAGTGAAAAGCTAATACATATATAGTATATCTATATGTGTGGTAGAACCAACAGTGTATTTTACTGAACATTGGCTTTACTTCATCCATGTTAATATACAGATGCGACATCCCATTGCATCATTATTTCAGATAATAGTATGGGCACTTTGCCAAACGCACATTATTTACAAAAGATTACTGTCACATGAATAGAAATACAGACGTGTGATATTGTAATCTGTAATTTAAGTTTGATAAAGGTCTGTAGAGGGACATTGCAATATATATTGATACAACTCTCTGACTAATGTCCTCATGCAGTATCAATATTTTACTTTTATGTCTAGCTCTTGACCTTTAAACCACACTTAATGTAAAATAACATGACTAGCTTCTGTCTATATTATTAATGATTATTATATCATCAAATAAACTGAAGTCTAATCCTATATCATTTAAAAGGTAAATAAACTGTTTTATTTTAGTTTTTCTGTCTTGTATGGTTTTGGGAACACAATAGCTAGAATGTTCGAAATTGGTGTAGGGTCTTCGTTAGGTAAATGCCATGACTGAGTTTTATAATGAATATTTTCTGCTGTTGCAAAGCATACCACAGGTTGGGTACCACTGACTTAACAATAACAAACAAGGAAGTCATCTGTTTATATTTTTGCGATTGAGGCAGCTTGCTTGTTCTTTCACTGTTACATTTAAAATTCTCCAAACTTCAATTTATATCAAGGGCAGTAACTCCAGACAATTTTGAGATCTCATGGATATTGTCACTAGGAGATAAACACTTTGTGTTTCGCGTTTAGAGGGGTGTTATTGTCTAATAGACATGTCCTGAGATCATTGGGACACAAGACAATCTTTTAGAGGCATTTAGTAACAGGAAAGAGCATTAAGCTCTAACACATACTTAAAGCCCCAATAACACTCTTGTTGTAACTGAAAAATATGTCCCAATCTTCATTCTGGTCAACAAATCGTATTATTTTAGAATATTCCAATTAAATGATGATATAAATTTCATCTTAACACACCTAATTTAAAAAATTGGAAAAATTCAACCAATTGATTTGAAAAGTCTAACGTAAACCTTTTCAAATGTGACTTGGATTTTAAAATATTTTCGAACCCTCTGGACAAATAAAATAGGTTGTAATGGATAATTTACACAACAGGTAGGACATTTAAACATCTAGTACTTAGAAGAAGGGTATTATTTATTTTCTGGAGCTACCAAGCCAGCAAGAATGTTATTGTCCCTTTAATGAAAGAACAATTACTGATATATTGAGGCGAAGTTTCGAAGAGTATTCTCTCAACATTTTCAAGCAAGTATGAAACATCGCCTAAGTAAATCAGTAATTGTTCCTCCATAGTTTAGGAACCCAAGATGCGTTATCGACATTGTAACATGCTATTTAGGATTTTAAAAGAAATTACCAATACTGAGGGGTGTTATTGTCCAATAGACAGTGTCCAATTGACCAATCAAAATGCAAGATTCACCCATAAGCATGTTACAATGATGCATAATTATGAACAGACAAGGTTGACAATATATTTTCATATATTGCAGGAAATATAAATACACCTACAGTATGCTTTTTTTCTATCTCAGAATTTAACAACTTCGGCCCGACAACAACTTTCTACTTGGTAAAATGTGTAGTTACTGGGTAGATGGTGAGTTTATTGTGAATGGTAGGTCTTGTGATGTAACTGGGTTTGAAAAGAGTGGTTCAAGATAGAACATACATGTAATCAACACAAGTTTCTTTATCAAAACATTTATTTATAGGACAATTACATAGTAATCAATATAAGAACATTGATAGAACTCTCATCTGTTCCTAGAAAATCTATATATTGTGGTGCAAGATCAATACTTATCTACCCAACAAAAGACACATACATCTACATTTGCAAGTCTTTATAAATCCAATAGTCTTGAGTTTAATTTAAATTGTGAAATGAATTTATAAATGAGCCAACTGTGATTTAAAAGTTTTATGCATTACATTATTTACTAAGAACCAAACCCTTTGATCATTATTTGTTCAGAGTGCATAAAGATATCGGATTAATCCCTTTGTGTAATAAATAAAACAGACAGGAACTTGTAACAATGTAGAGTATCGGACATATTGGTAGATCCACAGATCACTGTGAGAAGCAATGTCATTGTCAGTGTCTTTAAATATCTAATGTTGTTTTCTGTTTTTACAGGCCCCTTTGATCACATACAAAGTTGTGGTTATAGTTAACAGAAATATTTCATTCGATTCCAGACATAAATAATAAAACATAACAAACAAACATATATTTACAAAACAAGAGACCCAAGAACCTTAATCACCCAAAAGTAAGTTAAAATAGAGATCTCAATTAGTGTTCGGGCAGGCTGTATACAAATAAATTAAAGTTTCAAACACTGTCTTGAGTTATGAGGTAAATTTTCTTTTCAATGAAAAGAGATTGTCATCCCACAAAAACATGATATCAATACATAAAATCCAATAGAATCGAACCATTATCAATTCCTGTATTATAGTACACTACTGCATGCAGTTGTTTGTAAATTACTCAATTTTGCTATCAGAGTGTACCTTAATTTTATGTGACTGGATAAGTCAAAGAATTGGTATGGCTAAAACATTGAGATGTAAGGATATGTATCCATACTCCATAAAAACAGATTATATACACCTCTTCCTTTTCCAACAAGAGAGAGAGAGAAATGGGGTTTAACGTCCATTCGACACAAACTAGGTCATTTCGGGACTAACATATGGTTTAATTTTATTTCAATAATTTGCTTGCGCGTTGGGGTTGTTAGCAGTGGGAGGAAACCTGAGTGCCCCTTTTCCAACAAACAACTCCAGTTAATAGCTTGAACTCCAGTTAATATCAGTTTTCAAACAACTCACTTCAAAACTATTTTTTCAAAAGAATTTTCTCTTTTAAAAAAAAAAACGCATTTAATATTTTTGAAACAAATATAATATAAAAATGCTGCCAATATTTACAAACTGTTCCATTTACATGTATATGGAATTGACTATAATCAGATGAATGTCTTTTAAAGATAATATTTAATATCTATGCTTTCTGGAGAAGAAACTGGATGATCAAGAACGCGTTTTGGGTTTCTCCAAGATGTTAAGAAATTTACCTCTCGTCATTTCACGAGCTGAAATTAAAAAAAAAGAATAATTTTAAATTCCATGGCTTTAAATTAGAAGGGACCAATAAGCGATACTATTGGTTTTCTAATATTCCTTTATGGCAGAATAATCTGAAAATTTCAGTTGTTATACACTGGACATCTGGTGTATCAAATTCACTAACCTTCATCTAGTCCAAGTTGATAAGCTAAATTCTGTAAGCCTTTGACTTTCTCCATTAGTTGGGACGTTGTTAAACTACCGAATTCTGGTAATTAATAAAAATAATTAAATTTAATGCGTAATGTTAAGAAAAGACATGTTTTAATCATCTTTTTTTTTAAAGATTAATATACATCATGAAATGTATCAATTGAAGTCCTGTTTAAACTACTCTTTAATTATTTGTATGTTAATTTGAAGGAGCTAAGGCTAAGTCTCCTAACTAAATATTTTCCATAATATTTGAAACTCAAAACAAGACTTGAAATTCAATATTGATCAATTTCAATCAATATTGATCAATTTCAATCTATATTGATCAATTTCAATCAATATTGATCAATTTCAATCAATATCGATCAATCTCAATCAATATTGATCAATTTCAATCAATATTGATGCTGTTATCTTGCTGTGAAACTAAGGATCCTAATATGCAATATCTAAGACATGATAATTAACCTTTAATAATCAGTGCCCTATGATTTCTAGTGCCATTTTGTATTGAAAAAATAAAAACATATCCTTCAACACAATGTGGAAGTAATTAGTAAAGGTTTATTCACAAAAGATAAAATAATAATTTAAAAAACATGTAGAATGCCCTAAACAGGCAATAAATGACCACAGTCAATTTGCACTGTTCACATATTTCATTGAACATAATGGATTTGAAATTACAGTCTTTTTTTTTTCTCAAAAATTGAATATAAATCGTATTCATACATCCATATTACATTAATATGTGTTTTAGAACCATTTTTGTCTATTCCAAGGTTCCCAAAAAATAGAGCCATACACCCTTTAAGTACCTCTGGCTTATTCATTAACAATAGATTTGCTCTCCTTGTTATGATACAACTCTTCTTATTTATTTATTAAATACCTCACCATGTCCAAATTTTAAGGGCTTTTTGGAAGAACAGAACTTATTTTTTTTTGTTTTTGCCGTCAAGGAGAGCTTTTTTCAGACAACAATGAATGAAGAAATATATACCTTGTAAAAGTTCTATATCATCATTTTCTAAATCTGCCAACCATTTCGGTGGAGGTTCATCTGCCGTCATCGACGGCTATGAAAGAAAATAATTAATTCAAAAATACTTTAATATGTTTATAATCTTAAATATTATAATAAACCAGTTGTAGACATTTAACTTTCTAGCATGAAATCTTTATAATTCATACTATAAACTAGATGGAAGTTTGATTTCATTGTATAAACCATACATTGTACTTACACTTTTTACAGCCGCAAATTCTGAAACACCAGGTACTGAATAAAAAAGAAGAAGCAATGATCAATCTCTTTTACCCACTTAACTTTAAACACTCCTAAACTTCCAAATTTAATTTAACTCTTTTATCCAAATTGCTGTTATTTCAAATTATCTATTTCAACAACAGCTAAATCATCATAAATCATTAACAAAATATTCATATCTCTTACTGTGTTGGTAGATTACATTACATTTAGCATTGATTTATTTTATAAAAATTAGAAATGATTCTGATTTTCTGATGTTAGCTTATTCTGAATCATTCAAAATCAAAGATGCTGAAAACAGGTAAATAACTTACTCTGTTCAGGCCATAAATCTGGTGAAGCTCGATCTAACTTCTCTAAGCTCATTAACTCATCATCTGTTAAAAATAAAATCATTGGATTCAATGACAAAATCTGAGGCTCATTTATAAGCAGATTCTTTCCTGAGATATTACAATCACAAACTGAACTGGTAAAATAACCAAAAAAAATATTTAACCATCTTAAATTTTAACATAGCTTTTACTGCATATAAATAATGTACCTATGAGACAAGACTGTCAGTGCTACTCCAAAACCACAAATAATCACACAAACAAAAGGTGCAATTTTATGGATTTATTACTATTCAACAGTTGAACGAGGATACTCTTGTTGTTATCAAGCATAATTTGTCTTTTTTAACTTTAAAGATAGGTTGCCAGGCAATGAAACATACGCCCACAGCAGCTAAATCGTCCGGGCAGTCAACAAGGGTTGTCGCATATTTTTACTTTTTTCGGTAATGAAACATTTGTAATACACTAAAGATAGGTTGCCAGGCAACGAAACATACGCCCACAGCAGCTAAATCGTCCGGGCAGTCAACAAGGGTTGTCGCATATTTTTACTTTTTTCGCTAATGAAACATTTGTAATACACTAAAAACTGATTAAGAGTAACAGCTCATTATGTAATTATCAGAAAATCATTAGAATTTGATTGCTTTTTATAAAGTGTTACCCCACGCTAACAATTAGTATATACATGAAACATTTAATATCATGGATTTAGCTGTTCAGTTATCAAAATTCATTGAAAATCAAAACACTTGTTCGTTTCAACACCTTAAACTCTGTGTATCAATCTAAAGTCAATCGGATAATAAGTTTGGCCTCTATAGCGTAACAAAATTTTTTGAAGTTATCAAGGGAGATAACTCTGGCAATAATTATTTGAAATCTCTGAAAATCCATAGGCTTCTTCGTCTCATGACCCTAAACACTGTGTGTTAATTTAAAGTCGATCGGATATTAACTTTGGCCTCTAGAGCTTCCACAGGATTTTTTCGAAGTGATCAAGGGCAATAACTCTGGCAACAATTATTGAAAATCACTGAAAATCGATAGATGACTTAGTCTCATGACTGTAAACACTATGTATAAATTTGAAGTCAATCGGATATTAACTTTGGCCTCTAGACCATCCACAAGATTTTTTGAAGTGATCAAGGGTCATAACTCTGGCAGTAATTATCAGAAATCGCTGAAAATCAAAAGGCTTCTTCGTCTCATGACCTTAGACACTGTGTATAAATTTAAAGTCAATCGGATATTAACTTTGGCCTCCAGAGTGTCCGCAGGATTTTTTGAAGTGATCAAAGGCCATAACTCTGGCACCAATTATTGGAAATCGCTAAAAATCAATAGGATTCTTCGTCTCATGACCTTAAACACTGTGTATAAATTTAAAGTCAATTGGATATTAACTTTAGCCTCTAGAGCATCCACAAGATTTGTTTAAGTGATCAAGGGCCATAACTCTGGCACTAATTATCGGAAATCGCTGAAAATCAATAGACTTCTTCGTCTCATGACCTTAAACACCGTGTATAAATTTAAAGTCAATCGGATATTAACTTTGGCCTCTAGAGCGTCCACAAGATTTTTTGAAGTGATCAAGGGCCATAACTCTGGTAGTTATTATCGGAAATCGCTGAAAATCAATAGGCTTCTTCGTCTTATGACCTTAAACACTGTGTATAAATTTAAAGTCAATGGTCGAAATTAATTATGCTAGCCTAGTGCTGGTCAGTCATTTAGTTTCCGACCAAGTTTACCAAGGTCACCAAGGTCCAATGGCTACGCGGGTTTGTGGTCGGTAACATTCTGACAGTAGCATGATTTACCCAAATCCACTCAAATCTACCCAAATCCACCATTATTTCAACTGATATCACAATAATTTATATCGATAATTGATCATATATATATATATACAGTTTTTTCTGTCAAATTGTCATTTTAAATTTAAAATCGTAGCGTTTTTGTGTCAGAATGTGATTTCCACATAACTTTGGAAGAACTACAAATTTAATGGTGGTCTGCATCCATGTGGGTATATACATAGTACACGAGTTATGTCCCTTACATACGACGACGAAAGACGCATGAATTGCTGGATTTTAAGACAAGAAGACCATGATTTTAAAGTAATTATGGCATATTTAGCTAAACGAATGATAGTATATTAAAAAACGATAAACATAATTGTGATGTATGTGGAAATAACATGGTTTGGGGTAGATTTGTGTATTACACGAGCTATTCCCTTGGTTACGACTTCCAAACTTGCTTAGAAATCGCATTTTGACAATAAAAAGCTGCGATTTTAAATAAAAAATGTCAATTCCACATAAAGAATGGTATATTATCAAATACCAATATAAATTATTGTGGTATGTGTTGAAATAGTGGTGGATTTGGGTAGATTTGGGGATGTGAGTAAATCGTGCTACCCACATTCTGACGGCTGATGGCTCCCGGCCTGAAAACTCAGTTCATGCAAATTTCCCCTATTCACACAATTCACCCCTTTGTGTATAATTCACCCCCAACACCCCCTCCTCGAGCATTTCGAATTCACCCCTGGGGGTCACGGTACACATGGACCCCGGACCCGGTTGAGAAGCACTGTCCTAAAACGTAAACAAAAACATACGAAAAAAAACCAATACGTCAACAGTCTGGTACTAAGCTTCCACCGTTTGGATCACAATTGAATACAGCAAATCTTTAAGACTTATAGAGAAAACGATAACAAATGAGCAGAAATCGTAAAGAATAAGTTGAATAAACACTAAAGGAATCGTTAAATAATTACCTATTTTCTCGAAATGCGAATTACCCGCACTTTGCCCCGCCATGTTTATAGCCTCTGACCAAAAGTTTTTTGGGGTTTACAATTAGATTTTACTCAAATAATTCATGAAATATTATTTCTAATTGTATGTTATGAGTATTTTATCACGTGGAAGTTATTGATAATGAATTTTCCAATTTTATAATGAAAGGCGTCTTCTTTCCAGCCAATCAAACGATCCATGTCAATTTGACCTCATTCCACCTTCTTGCGGTCAAGGACACACCAGTTGTTGCAGGCACTGGCTGGTTATAAAGTCAGTGAAATTTACAACAGAACTGTTTCACACTGAACTTACTTTCAACAAAATGTCTTGCCTTAGAATATTATTGGCTAAACAGGTATAAGAACGGAAAATGCATTTTAAAAAGTTCAAGGGTAGCCTATTGGATTGAACAAGGACAAAATTAAAAAATGACAGACTAGGCCTACAAATTCATGTTGTTATGTTAATACATTTTAGATTAGTGCCACTAGAGGGCCTATTAACAATTATCTGTTTTAATTACATAACCTGACTGAGAGTGAATAAAAAAATATCTTTCCACATTGTTTTACAAGTAGACATGGGATAAAGCCTACATGTCGATAGGGTATTGATCCTAAAGACGTTATCTCGCTGGTTTTGTGGTTTTTTTTCTGGTTCGAATATTTTTAGGATGCTCAACCCCATTTCATATTTTTTTCTTGTGATAAGTATAATTTAATAGATCTTTTAGTAGTACTACAGAGATAGAATTGTGCATTGTCAATTAAGGCATGTTTTGAAGGCCTACAGTCACACATGGGGTTGGATGGCCGAATTAGTAGCAGATGTGCGTTGTATCATCATAACATAAGGTCGTTCATTGAGTATAAACTGGCGTGGCTTCTATTTTCCGGTTGTACGTGACAAGGAGTAGGGCGTCTGTCTAACATCATGGTCTTTCTCTAGGTCCTCAGGTTTCCACCCACTGCGAAAGACCCGAATGAACAAGCTAATTATATACATGTACATGTATATTGTAATAAAATTGAACCATTAGTCCCGAAATGACCTAGTTTGTGTCCATTGTCCTTGTGTACAGTTGAGGTTGAATCTCTCTCTATCTCTCTCTCTCTCTCCCTCTCTCTCTCTATAATCATACTACTTTTGAAATTGTATTTTCAGGTATTGACAGGCAGAGGCTTTGCAAGATGTTATGCCACAGTTGTAAGTATCTGAATTGAACTCTTGTAGAAATGCCTATAAATTTACTCAGTCCAGCAAGAAGTTGATTGAAATGAATATTATCTTTGAATAAGAATTTAACCAATTACATAAATTGCATCAGTGAGTAGAAATAATTCAATGAGCACAGTTTGGCCAGAATAAACTTTGTTTCCATTTCTTTTTTGAGAAAGTAGGCTGTTTAACCCCATTTCATTTCATTTTTTCTCTTTTGTATTAAATTTTTTTAACTTGAATTATTTAATTAACCTACTTTATTTTTACTTTTTCTTCAGCCAACGACCAAGAATTTTATAAATGGAGAATTTGTTGAATCTAAGACTACGAAATGGATAGATTTACCTAATCCTGTAAGTAATAAAAACAAAACTGAATCAAAGTAAAAAATACTGCATCTCCCCTCACAAAATGTTCAGAAATATCAAACTCCCTTCAAACAATCTGATTAAAGGACAATATTGTGTCAGTCATTATCACATAACAACTTTTGGTCTTTGAAGGAATTATTAGTGACCTTCCACTGCAACCGGTCAAATCTTCATGTAGGAGGCCATCAAAAGTATAAAAAATACAAGTGAATTATAGATTTGTATTCTAATTAGATTGTCCTTCAAATGATTTGTTTTGGTTTTTATTTCAAATTTGGCTGTAAACATCTTTAAATTCAAACAAAATTCAGATAAATGTAGAAGTAAAAAGCTTGTTTACGTGGATAAGCAAATGTTTATCTACAAAAGTCAAAGCCTGTTTTTGTTAATCTTTAAATGAGATTGTTCACCTTCTATTCATGTATTTTTATATTCTATCAATCCTAGATAGATAACTATAACGACAGTAACTAGAATCAACAGATAAAAGTTTTATTTCATATTTTTAGGCAACCAATGAGGTAGTGACACGGGTCCCTGAGAGTACCAGAGATGAAATGGAAGCAGCTGTC
Organism: Patella depressa; assembly: GCA_948474765.1. NCBI lineage: Eukaryota > Metazoa > Mollusca > Gastropoda > Patellidae > Patella > Patella depressa. Next base: position 58,661,284 of record OX419719.1, read on the forward strand.
GCTTCGGCACAGGATGCTTTCCGAAGTTGGTCACAAACAACAGTATTAACCCGTCAACAGATTATGTTCAAATTTCAACAACTTATTAAAGATAACTTGGTAGGTTTCTGAAAACACAATTTGATGGGGTTGGTTTGGAGGGGAGTGATAGATAATGGTCTAATGTGATGCCTTGCAGATACTGTGCTTGTCATGTATGTATACAGTCATACAGTTAAATTCTATCTTTCTGCATAACCGTATATATATATTCTTTCCAGGTTGCTTCTTGCCAAAATAGATAAAGTATATATTTACAAAAAAATTATTTGTTTCAGCATTGTTAGATTTATGAGTTAATGTTTAATACATTTCAGAAAATGATAGCAGCAAATATTACACAAGAACAAGGAAAAACATTGATCGATGCTGAGGGTGATGTAATGAGAGGATTACGTAAGTTATTGACGACTGATCTTGACATTGGTACAAAAATTCTATCTTCTAAAGCATGGAAAAATCCCAGTTTTTAAAACAAATGAAACAAAAGGGTCATTAGTTTTATAATAACTAACACAAGCATTATGTTCTCTTTTATATATATGTTTATATGGTTTCCATTGTAGAGGTTGTAGAACATTGTTGTAGTATTCCATCCTTACAACTAGGAGAAACATTACAAGGTATATCTAAAGATATGGATACCATGACATTCAAATTACCACTAGGTGTTGTCGCTGGTATTACACCATTTAACTTTCCTGCTATGATTCCTCTGTGGGTGAGTAATTGGACTACATAGAAATCTGAAATAACGTGGACTAATCTTAGATATCAGGATGTAGTGAAAGCACTGACACATGAATAGGATCTATACATAGGTGGATCTAGAGAGGGTGGGTTTTCTGCAGAAATGCACATTTCACAGTTTTTGACTTCCAAATTCTGGTTATAGTAACGTCATATACAACACCTTCGTACTCAAGTGATTTCTCAAGCCTGTTTTCTTCTTGTCATTGATACTACCTGCAGGGCTAACAAATATGCATATGTTAGGAAAAATGGAAGTACATGTTGGCTTGCAGGTAAAACAACCCTGACAGTTGAAATCATTTGACGAGTAATTGAAATCTCCTTTATGTGGGTAAAATTCTCCTCTTTGGTATTGTACATTGTAGCCATCAAAACAATAAACTATAACACATACTTATGGAAAAACAATTAATGATTTATTTAGGCGACATTTCGAAGAGTATTCTCTCAACAAATTTGTAGAGCAACTTTATCGACTAGCAACAAATCAAAAATCATGTATGACAACAACAACATCAAAGGCATAAAAATAACTCATGTTAGTTTCAAAATAGCTACATGTATCTGTTGTGATGACGATAGCTTAAGCTCCATTACGTCATTCTCTCTTTTTCAAAATCTATATATCTATATTTGTAGATGTTTCCAATGGCAGCAGTTTGTGGTAATACATCTATTATAAAACCATCAGAACGGGATCCTGGTGCTACCATGATATTAGCTCAGCTTGCTAAAGATGCTGGTTTTCCTGATGGTGTATTTAATATTATACATGGTAGACATGACTGTAAGTAATCATTCTATATATGTCAGCAATATACAGGTTATCTGGTGTTGACTCTTTGTTCAACTACCACCGAATCCAAGAAAGAGGAATACGACTAAGCTATTTGTAAATTTGATGTTTATGTTGTACCTACAGTCAGCCTCTATTACCTTTCCCATACAAACTTATTCTTTAACTGACCCAGAGGTTTGACGTCGTTACATCATAAAAACCATGTCATAATGGTAGTTCATGATTATCAAACATTTTTGTGTAAGCCTAGACAATATCACTGTTTTATTATAATTATTGAAGAAGAAACGGTACGGTTTAACTGCCAAAATATAAGTAAACATAACAAGTAAAAGTCGCCTGTTTATAAGGGAAGTAACTCTTATGCAATGAACATTGTATTCGGCTAACCAGTTTTGTAGATAAAAGTCACCATGGGGATTCAACTGTAATGTTATAGGTGTTGATAAAAGTCCTCTTGAGTCAGCTATACGCAAGGGAAACTGAGATGTGCAGTAAATCATGCTTGAAAATTAATAATTTCAAATAAAACAAACTATGCTGGAAAACATAACATATCAGTATGTTGGAAATGTAAGAAATCAACACAAATTTGTTGGCTGTTCAGATTAAGCAGTTTTCTTTTGATTCTTGTCAGGGTGAATGAATTTAACTCCTGTAAGGTTGAATAGTGTGAAAATATTTGTGAATGTTATTAAAAAGATCAAATAGGAGATCTTGTTCTGTTTAATATGTTTTTGATGATATATTTATTTGTATATTCTAGCTGTTAATTTTATCTGTGATCATCCAGATATCAAAGCTATATCATTTGTTGGGTCTGATCAAGCTGTAAGTATTTATTGCTTGATAAAAAAAAAATGCTCATATCGTAAACATATAAGAATTTAGAAATTGCCTTGATTTATTATCTTCTGGAAGATTTACTTTTTTTGATAGACAAAAGGATTTTCAATATTTATGATATCACAGGTGGATTGTGTACCTTGTGTAACCTTTAATTATATTGTGAAACTGTAGATACCACTCTGTTATTTCTTGTATAGTAAAGGTGACTCATCATTTATGTATTTACAAGGTCAATATATTTTATGTTTTATTTATAGGGTCAATATATTGATGATGATTTTATGTTTTATTTACAGGGTCAATATATTTATGAAAGAGGATCTAAAAATGGCAAACGAGTTCAGTCTAACATGGTATGTGTAATTTACATTGTCTGCCTCACATTTCTTAAAAATCTTAACCAAAATAGAAAATATTGTGTAACATTTCTACTGACAGCCAACTGTCTTAGGTTCGAACCAATGATTGTTCTTGACTGGGTGTGTTACATAACCTTGTCACCTATTTCTGACTTATATGTTTAATTGTAGACTTTTATCCAACCACTGACCAACTGTAATATTATAGTATCTGATAGTGTATTATATTTCACAATCTTGTAATGAACCCAGTGTTGTTATTTTGATGTTTATTTGTTATTTTATTTAACAGGGAGCTAAGAATCATGGAGTTATTATGCCTGATGCTAATAAAGAAAGTACATTAACACAGGTATTATTCTTATGTCCTTATTGTCGAGGGACATTGTGTCGACTAAGTGTTGTGTTGAGAAGACTTAAAATTCAATCCATTCCATTCAAAAAGAAAAGGAAAAATTCAACAAATTCTAGGAGAATATAGTAAACTATCTTTAACCTACTTTTATTATTGAAATTGATAGCCTACAATATAATAAATCAATTTATAAATGATAAGTTTTCTAAAAAAGATGTTTTATGTTTCCAGTTGGTTGGGGCTGCTTTTGGAGCTGCTGGTCAGAGATGTATGGCACTGTCAACAGCTGTTTTTGTTGGTGAGGCTAAAAACTGGATTCCAGAACTCGTTGAACGAGCAAAAAAATTGAAAGTAAATGCTGGACATGAACCTGATGCTGATCTTGGTCCATTAATCTCACCGGAATCCAAGAAACGTGTGCTTAGTCTTGTACAATCAGGTGTAGAAGAAGGAGCAGAACTCTTACTAGATGGTCGAGACATCAAAGTTCAAGGTTATGAAAAGGGAAATTTTGTTGGTCCAACTATTCTGAATAAAGTAAAAGTGAGTCATATAAATTTATGGTTGATGTATAGTTATATTTACTCTTGATGGGATGTTTTAAATAAAATATTAAGCATATCCTTCATCATCATGAAATTGGTTTGATACATGGAGTACTTACTGTATATAACAGTGCAATATTTTTCCACAAATTAAATGATGATAAAAATCTGTTATCAAACATACAGAAAAGAAAGCTCAAATTGTCCTGATTCGTAAATTTTTACCTTTTTTCCAAGATCATATTACATTCCATGTACGTCTGTCATGTGAATGATCTCCTTCATTAGGTTTGAATAGCTAACATTTTCTCTCACTTGAATAAAATTTTGTGTTGCTGTACATATTATTACACGTTCGTGTTGCTGTACATATTATTACACATTGGTGCTAGCTTGCATTATTTTCTCTACTTGTTGAAAGCCATTTATAACACCAGTTTGATGAAGTTTGTTGGAAAACACTGGGCTGTTCTAGAATCAAGCATGTTTCCCAAATTATATAGCTTGTGCAGTTTTCAAGCACAATGTATTTTGTTCCTTTTTTTAAAATTCTTGCTTGCTGTAACATGTATGAAACTGTTAATTTTAGCCTAATATGCAGTGCTATACAGAAGAAATATTTGGACCTGTTTTATGTAGTTTAGAAGTGGATACATTGGATGAAGCTATTTCTATTGTTAACGCTAATCCCTATGGTAATGGAACCGCCATCTTTACAACGAATGGTGCTACAGCACGTAAATACACAATGGAAAGTGACGTCGGCCAGGTAGGCAGGAATGTTATTTAACTCTTAACATATCTTGAGTCTTTCTGTTCTGAGTTGCTTTGTGGATTAACTCCCCCATTCTGATTTGAAAAATTTCAGATTTTATACACAACATATTAATCTAACCTCCTTTCCTAGCACATCAGTCGCTCTATGTGATTAGGTTTTAAAATTCCCATAATTCATCAACTAATAGAGACCAGTATAATATAACAGACAATTTGATTGGTTAATACATTCATGACTCATGTGGGTTAATATTGGAGTAAGGAGAAATATGAAAAATACAATGATTGGTTTTCCTTTTTCCCTTGAAATAACGTTTCGATCATTTGTGAGATTTAGATGTGATTAAAGCTTATAGTATTATATATGTGAGATTTTGATCTTGGATTCTGGAGCTTGCTTTATATTGTTTATAATATATGTATATTTTAGGTAGGAGTAAATGTTCCAATACCTGTACCTCTACCTATGTTCTCTTTTACTGGTTCTCGTGGTTCATTCCGTGGTGATACCAACTTTTATGGTAAACAGGTAAGAAAATTTATATATTAAACATTTTGTTTCAGGGCATATGTATTGGGCTTGACAGTAATATCAATAAATCAATATATCGCAGTTTGGAAATTATATTAACCCTTGAAAGTACTGCAATATTCCAATATATCGTTTGATGCCAAATACCGACTTTTGCACTGCAATATTCCCCGAAAAATGAGCTCTGAACAATCTTCAGTGACACTCCGGAATAACTAATCCAACATCACATGTTAATAATGGACTAAAATAAACATTATTCTGGTAAATATAACCTGGACTAATTCATGTCCTGACATCCAGTGTGTATGATCTCGTCACTGGTGCACCGAGACTGATAAATATCGAAAGTGAAAATAAGAAAAAATGGAAATACATGTACCGTTTTTAGACATTTTTCTAGTTTTGATTATCAACATTCAATTTTGATTTGTAAAGTCTCAGCTGGTCGGCAATTGAGGAACTGCTGATCAATTTTCAGATAGCACATCCAGTAATTGTTGATCAATTGTTTATTTCTTATTATATACCCTGAGCCACTCCCATTTTCTCTTTGTGTGTCTGTTATGTTGCCTACAGTACACTTTTTTTAAAAGATCGTTTTGAAAACTATTCATATTATACTTATTCCCCTGGGACAGCCACGCCCAATTTATGTTTGTGTCGGCTACAGGCCGCAATTCTAAACAGATCCGTTTGAAAGTACGCATACCTATTCTTTATACCCTAAGGATGATCCCTATTGTTTTTGGTGAATACCCGATTCACTAAGGGCAGAGCAATGCCCACTTTTCTTTGCATGTCTGTGTCTTGCCTACAGACCACAATGCTTAATGCATAATCTTTGAACATATGTATTTCTTATAAGCACTTTAGGATAAGACATTGAACATGACTAATTGCTTAGTTGTGTTGAATGAAAGTTAAATTGCATTTCCCTCCAATCTTTAGACTAGAGGTCTTTGCAGAAACCCTGTAAAATGAAGCTAAATTATTGGGGAACTATTGATAAATTAATAGTTGATAAATTAATTTGTTGACAGGGTGTACAATTCTATACACAAGTAAAGACCGTTACACAGTTATGGAAATCAGATGATGCTGGTGTCAAGGGAAGTGCTACAAACATGCCAGTTCAGCGTTAAAATCAATAGGTCAGGGGTTAATTGTATTAGTGTGAATGAGAGATGAGAAATGTATATATATACTCTTGATTTGGATTCCAATTATGGAATGTATAACATAATTGAGCAGGGATATTGAAAATTATACAGACGATGTCTTCTGGAACATAAAATTTTTTTTTTTAAATTCGTGGATATTTTTTAATTTTAGCCAGGAAACTGCCTTATTGGGATATGTTGACTTCAATGATATGGTTTAATGTACAACAGTAGGGGGATGATCACGTCGAAATTAATTTCTACAAAATACAAATTATTTGTCCCTCTTATAGTAAATGACTTTTTATATTGCCATTTGTTGAAAGGCTTCTGGATAAATTCTGTGGATTTACTAAATTTTATTTTAGAAAATGTAAGCATAGTTTGCATTTTTTTTCCGTTTTGTTTATATAGAGTTAAAAATATGTTATGTTAAACAGTATTTTATAAAGAAAAGTGCTATTGTTTGAACCTCGAACACTGATCCTTTGAAATAATTTGAGGGAATTATTATTAGTCCGCAAAAACTAACTTAATGTATTATTACCTTGTTAGTTATGCAAGTTTGATATAAGTATATTTTTGGCACACTTTTGAACCTTCGTCATTTTGATTTGGATGTTTATAGACATTGTTTATGGATACATGTATTTTACAGTAAACTACGACAATTGTTACAGTGTACTTTTAGAAATATACATATTTGTATATATGAGATTATTTTGAAAACATGAAATTTATCATATAAATGTACATTATACATTCTACATATAATAATTAAACTATATAAACATTTACTTTGTTTGCAATACTGTCTGCAATTTTTATACATCTACATTTCAGTGTGCGCAGAGTATTACTGTATGTCGTTGCCTTGTGAACGCGATAGAGACTTCAATTTTTAACTAATTGTTTTCAAAGAATTGCTGTCATGAGAGGATGAACCTTGTGGATTTTTGGAAGTTATCCCCCATTGCTGATAACATTGGGGGTGCTCGATTCACAGTCCAGAACGTCCAGAATCGACAGAATTACAATCGAGTGACACAGAATTCAGTCCTGTCACAGTTCTGCCAGTCCCGATAGCTGAGGTGGAGTGAGTAGAATCGTGACGTATTTGTAGTAAAAAATACGTTTCAGCTGTCATGATTGGTTGAAATATTTTTTATACAGTCAGCACATGCGTTGTCCTCCGAAATTCTCCTTTTCACTCGACTGACACCAGTTTTGGAATTTAATTCCGGAATTGTGAATCGAGCATCCCCTTTGTAAACATGATACAGGCTGTAGTTCCCCCTTGTCTAAGGTGAAGACAAAGGGCCTGGCAAGGGACAACATGTAGTTGTTTTGACAAGATGGAAAATGCATCTTTTTCAAATTTGGTTGTATGCATGAGAGAGAGAACCCTATCAATTTTCAGCTTTACACACCTTTCTGTTACAAAGTTGGGGATCAGGTGGCTAAGTGGGTAAGGCGCTGGCTTGCTACCCTGGATGTCGGGTGTTCGATCCCTGCATTGGCCGAGAAAGTTCATCTCGATTTTCCAGCTTGGTTTCCTCTTGTCAGTGATACAGAAAGGAGGGCCTGACAAGGACGACTGTCTAGTCGTACGGATGGGACGAAAACCGAGGTCCCATGTACACATTGGGGTGCACGTAAAAGATCCCTCGGCGGAGTAGGCCATAGATACACTGCCCAGGCAAAATTTCCCTCACAGCACACTGTATGGTGTATGCCCGTCTTCCATTACCCCAGGTTAGGTGCGTAAGAGTAGGATATTAAACCCCATTTCCTTTCATTTGTTACAAAGTTATCCCCTTTTTGTCACAAACCTTGTGAACACTATAGATTGTCAAATATGTTGTGGAGCTTTGTGGTCATGAGAGGACAAATGCTATCGATTATCATCCTTTGCCAAAAATCTTGTGAAAATTAGAAGCTGTAGTTTTTAACAAGTGGTTTTTCATATTGGTGGGAAGCATTGGGGTCATACTATGATGATTCCTATTCATTTTCACCATTCCGAGACTTTTCTTTGTTACAGTGTTATCCCCCTTTTTTCATAAACTTTGTGAACGTGATACAGGCTGTAGTTTTTAATGGATTTCCTTCAAATTTTGGTGTGAACCATATCAATATTAAGAGTTCTGCAACTATTGATATACATAATCTGCAGCTTTCTGATCCTGAGTTATCCCCCTTTGCCAGAATCCTTGTGAACACAATAGAGACTATAGGTTTGAATGAAAGCAATGGAGTTGTAAGAGGATGAACCCAAGAGATTAGGTTTCTTCAAGGATCCTGTTCCTGATCAAATTTGCTCAAATCCAAGGTTTCCTTTTGGATAAGCTGCCGTTGATTCCAGAACCTATTTTGTAGAATACAGTGTAGAATTTCAGATGCCAGTGTTAGAAGATAACTTTACAGCAGATGATGATGCCCTGTTCCCTTGTTTTACATAATTTTATATTTAAGTCGTTTTGGTGGACATGATAAAGTTAAAAGTCAACATCAATCTTTCATAATATTTATTTTATCATGTTATATATACATATAATATCACATAACCCTTCACCTTTCTAAACCTGGGTTGCCAGGCAGCAAAACATGCTCACAGCAGCTGAGTAGTTCACGAAGTTTGTGGCACTGTGAATCTTTGGGTGAATAAAAAGCAATATCTTCACAATGTATAATATTGGCATAACCATGGACAATAACACTAAAAGTAATTACAATGTATCAGAAATTGTTACTATTTGATAGAATTGTTCAATTCACTAGCCTATAAATTTCAGACACATAAGATGATAACTTTTGTTGATAAATATAGAAGTAATTAACAGAAAGTGTCAACAGACTTTTTCGTTTCACTAAACTAATAATACATTTCAAGTAGATTGTATCATAGCTTTTATCTCCACAGCATCTGCAAGATTCTTCAAAGTTAACATGGGTCATAGGCTAATGACTTCATAAATACTGAACAGGAATTGATGATATGTCTCAGTGTCTCACTAATTAGAATAAGACCACATGATAACTTTTACCATTACATTGACAAGATTCTACAAAGTGCTCAAGGACAATAATTCTGGAAGTTGTTGTAAGAAATCAATTTAGTTTTTATCAGAAAGTTTCTTTGTCTCATTAATTTAAACATGTAAATAATATATAAAGATCAATGGATGGATAGGCTGGGGTGACAACAATATAAAAAATACACAAAAACAATTCCTTATGTACAATAATTTGAACTATTCTGACTAGTAGATGAGAAATAATTGCATAATATTTTCCAACTTTCATTGAGAGTATTAATATATTTAAAATCAAAAACATTAATAATGCTGTTTTATATGATGCCCTTTTAAATATGTATTCCATTGTTTACCTAAGGTTAACCATCAATTAAAGAAAAAAACTTGTATCAAAATGACCAGAAACATTTCCAACAGCTGAAAACAATGTTTATGCATGTTGTATAGTACATATGTACATATTAAAATAAAACACCACTCTTCAATACATAAAATATATGGTTAACCCTTTCCCAAATCCAGTCAATCATTCCTGAATCAAGGCATGTCTATAAGAAACTGTATGCATGATATAATATTGCATGGAACTAACAAATTTCTACATTCTTGTTGAATCTAGTACTTGGATCTACTGTAAGGTGTTAATACTGAAGAACTTATTTTTAAACATGCAGTTTGAAAGAGCTAAATATGCCTATTGTAAGTCTTTATTTAGGCTTTATAAATTATTAATTAGACCATTATTTACGTGACAAGCTCAAAATCAACTTTGTAGACCCTCGGATGGCTGGGATACAGCTTGGATTTAAACAATCGACCATTTAAAATTAAATCAGTAAATGGCTGACCAAGCTAACGTTTACCGTTACACGGTGTTGTCACTACCAGAAACTGGTGATGAAAGGCCTGCCAAGCGAAAGTACTATTGCTATTGAGAATATATGGGTGGAGTTGTTGTCTGTCAATCAAACTATCGACAATTCTCATAGACAGTGTAGACACAGTTGATGTCTATTTCTAGTCCAAACTTCCAACAGTGACAACTCCTTCAGAATAAAGTAATTTGACTGAAATTTTCAATATTTTCTTTTTTTTAATCATCTATTTTTGAATCATTATAGCAACTAATGTATCTTTAATTACCTTTGGAAGTCTTAATTTATCAAAGTAATCAAACAAAGGGGCCCAATATTATTATTGTATTATAGATTTGTAATATTTATTATTTTAGCATTAATAATGCATTATATTATTATAGTTTAGTAACACTGATTCCCATTATTAAAACTATAAAATAAATCTGTGGAGAGTTGTCTCTATGAATGAATAAAGCTGAGAAAATCTGTCAGTAACCGTAGTTAAAATTTGGTCTGTTCCCACTCCCTTTACCATTACAACCACACCACCAGTTGCCAATAACAACAAAGTATAACCGCAATACTGAATAATCTGAAAAGCAAGTTGAATATTAAATTGACCATAATCTTACATTTGGGACAGAATTGTATTGGGTGCCATTTTGGTATTTTTTAAAAAGTAGTATATATACCAATATAGCACCAATCCCAATTCTGTCCAAAATGCTTCCATAGAAGTTAAAATAAAAATGGAATTTTCTAACATCTTTTGGGTTTTTGAAAATAACATTTTATTTCAATGTGTGCAATGTAAGGGGAACAATTTTGTCTGGACAGTGGTTTTCCACTTTCTCTTCCCTTCATCTGATTCAAATTGCTATGGTTTGTTTATGTTCACACCATCTCCAGACTTGACACACTTTTCTTGTCACCCTAGCAGATGCCTCCTCTGACAGTTGAGAACCAGACTTAAAAATCCTGATGGTTCTTCAACGCCCACGCTGCAATATTCAATGTTCAACCACCAAAGCCCCAATTGAAAATAAGGAGTACAAATAGCAAGTGATACATTGTTTGGTGTGCCTACCTTATCTTGTTTTGCTCTCCGTGCCACACATTCATGATACCTTGTTCGAGTAAAGGAAACCTTGATAAAAAAATTATACTTCAAGATAAATTTAAATTATTAGTAACGCCACCCTTTAATTCCATTTCTTTTATATAAATAATCAGACAAAGATTACAACTTTTAGCCACTGTCAGTTAGATAATCTTTTTATCAGCTCATTCGACAATTCAAGATTTTCAAGATAAAGATTTTTGGCTCCCTTCTTCACATTTCAATGTGACAGCACATAATTTAGGGCACTATTGAACTACTACATTGGCCAAACTTTGTGTTTGTATAGCAATTCTAAAACCAAAGTCGTTATCATACAGAAGGTCACAAATAATCTTATTAACACCGTAAAACTTTAGCAACTCTTGTCAGAAAGACACCAAAACGAAAGTGAAGTCTACCACCAAGTTTATGAGCACCTTTGTGTTTTATGATGTTTCAAAGGAATTGAAATGTTGGATTAACTTGTCTGTGGAATAACTTGTCTGTGTTTTATTTTCTCGTATTCATACCATTAATTTATCAAATGCCATCAAATAATCAAATAAGTCCTGTTAATAAACTCACCATAGTATATAGTGGTATCCATGAATTCGGGAAAAGTTTTTGTAACAAATTATCCATTTTTTTCCTTAATAAAAATAATTTGGAATTCACCGCAGATCTCATCTGAAAATAACAAAGCAATCACATAATCTCAAGATCTGATTCAGTAAGACCCGGGGATGGTTAATGGTCTAAAGTGGTGGTGTTCAAATCTTAGGTCTTACATTTATGAATGGAACACATAGTTTTGTTAGTATCTTCTGACCCACCCTTCATTAATTTCTACTGCCCATACAAGCTTTTACCAATGACCTCATTTTGTCAACCCAAGTAACTGAATTTTGTTTTGAAATAAAATGAGATGGGGTTTAAAATCCTACATTTTCTGTACCTAACCTGGGCTAATGAAGACAGGCACAGCCATACAGTGTGCTATGGGAGAAATTTTTATACTGCCAAGGGATCTTTACGTGCACATCAAATTCGTCCCATGCGAATGATTAGACAGCTGTCTTTGTCAGGCCCTCTGTTCTGCATCACTGACAAGGGGAACTACACCAGAAAATCTGGATGAACTTTCTCAGCCAATGTAGGGATCGAACACCCGACCTCCGGGTTAGCAAGCGAGCGTCTTACCCACTTACCTACTGTGAGCCCCCATTTTGTTTTGAACTTGTTATATAGTAAGGTATATATTATGATGTTATTTAATGCGAGGACATACCTCAATATAATTATACATGGCTAAATCACAGATAGCCGTCGCATCTGTATGTCTCTTCTCAGTATAAGCTGGTAAAACTTGACCTGATATAAGATGGAAATAAAATAAATGCGTAAACATATTGTAGTTTCATATATATATATATATATGTTGTGTTGGTCAACCTTTTATCTTTCATATTGTTTACCATTGAACAAAGTAGTGAAGCTTTACGATTGTGCTAATATTTTGGATATACATAATGTATGCACTTATTTTCCAGTCCGTTATCTCAAATATTCTACCGATCTTAGCTATAAGAAACGGATTTTTAAATCACATGTGTAAACTCAAGTGGAATTTATTGGTTTATTAGTAAACACATACAACTATTGTCAAATTTTTCAAAAGTTAAATATGTGTTGTTAAATATGTGACAATAGGTGTTCAACATACAATTTTTTATAAATAATTATTAAAACATGAAATTGTACTGGGTGGTGCTTCTTCTGCTGAAAGGGAGAATTTGAAATATCCCATGTTGTAAGTGATCGTCATATACCAGGCCATGCAAATATAGCATCACTTTTTTCATTTTTTGCATGCTGCGCATTTTAAAACATAATGTTAGTAAATGGATAACTTACTAAAATCGAGGTCATATTTATTCATCAATTCATCTAAAACAATACAATCCTCAAATCCCTGAAATAATATGACATAAAGACTCCTTGTTAAAAATTTAGGAGCTTGTTAATTGTTTTGTGTTGGCCTTTTATATTTTATCATCTTCAAACTGATCAGGAATTTATGATTATTGTCCAATCTGAAGAAAATTTCAATTTATAATAATACATAATTCACTATCTGTCAAGAATTACAAATGTAATTGACCCCTTAAATAAGTTAACATATGATGATTGATGAATTACTAGTAATAGTAATTGCAGGGGGAGTACAATAATTTCATGATGATTGATTATTTACTAGTAAAAATGAGTCCAATATTTATGGTGACTGATAATTTACTAGTTAAAATGGATTCAATACTATCATAATTTACTAGTAAAAATGAGTCCCATACGATGATTTACTAGTAAAAATGAGTCCAATACTTAAGAAGATAATTTACTAGTAAAAGTGAGTTTAATACTTATGATGATTGATAATTTACTGGTAAAAATGAATCTAATAATTATTATTCATAATTTACTAGTAAAATAAGAAATACTGTGATTAATAGGAAATTAAACTGATAAAAACAATATGATCTTACAGCATTCATTCCTTGTCCATAAAAAGGCACCATAGCATGAGCTGCATCTCCCATTATTAACCAATTACTACCAATATGGTATGGATAACACTATGAATTAAATATAACATATTATAAACTAACAATCTGAAATAACATAGTGTTGTCAGGCATTAACAATAATTGAGGGTGGGGGAACATGACGAACTGTTTTCTCACAATAACGTGGGCATAGAACAATAGTTGGATGATTGAATTAATGTTTTAAATTTATGTTTCACCAATCTGGAAAGCAGATTAACCCATAGGTCAATAATCATAAATACATGTATTAGTAATTTTTATCATATTTCGCGTCGAGCCCGTAGCCACGGGGGGTGGGGGGGTGGGGGGGCTTAATCGAATTAGCCCCCCCCCCCAAATATTTCGCCAAAAATAATGATTTCTTATGAGTGTTCTTAGCCGGCCACATCCTCAGCCTCTCCAAAACATTCTGTAGCCCCCCCCCCCCCCCAGCATTCCATAGCCCCCCCAAATTTTATGAGCTGGCTATGGGCCCGTTTCGCATGATAGTAAAAATAAAGTAGAATTTAAAAACGCATTTAAAAGAAAACATTATCATCACCTTGACAGAGATTAATGATTGAGCTTTAGTTGTTATTAGTGTCTGTTTAATATGGCCCCTGAAAATAGACAGAAATCAAATGGTGTTAAAACATCTATTTTTCTGCTCCATTCTGGCTAATGTTGAAAGCGCAATAACATATTCATTGTTCACTGCATAGAGTTTAGAAGTGATGTTATTAAATCCATGGAACCCATGAAAACCCAATAGGACCCCATACATTGCCCATGGAGATTTTCCATAAGGGCAAATGGCTTTGATAAGAATAATTTGTTGCATCCAATGTTGAATCCAAGTTTTTTTTCTGAGACAAAGGTTAAGAAATGGACATCAAGATGGTGAAATTTCAGTCTATGCTTGTAATAAACTAGTCTAGTGAGAGGGGGGGGGGATATTCTTGTCATAATAGTTTATAAATATATTGTAATGATGTTAACCTTTCACGGGTTTAATCAGGTGAATTCAGTAAACTACAATATATCATAATATACAAGGAACAAAATACTTAAAATACATGATTTTATTCGCCCTGGTTCAAAAACTGTAACTAATACAGAGATTTAAATCAAAATAATATTTTTCATTTTCTAGTACCTATGTCCATGGAATTCATTTTTAATTGATAGAAGTAATGCATTCTGACAAGACTTTAAAGCCAATGCCATCAAATATATTATAAATAATAAAAATATTGACATACTCTCCTAATAAAGGCACAGCATCAGGATAGTTTTCTTTGAAGAATTTAATGATGTCATCTTCTGTCTGCAGTGATTCAAAAACCTTAAACGGCATAAATAATGTTGTTGTGTAGGTCTTGTCTTGGTTTGGTAATGCTATCATCATATATTCATTCCTTGGCCAGATATGAAGATAATTTACCTCCATGGCAAACTAAAATAAAAAAGAAAATGAAATGAAATGGATTTAACGTTCTACTGTTTTGCTCCTAAACTGGGCTAATGAAGAATTCCAACTGCCAAGAGATCTTTTACGTGCACTCCAATGTGTACACGGGACCTCGTTTTTTTGTACCATCTGAACATCATTACAGCTGTCCTTGTCGGGCCCTCGATCCGTCCTGCATCACTGACAAGAGGAAACCACACAGGAAATAAGAATGGAGTTACATGTTTCGCTATATGTTTAATTCTAACTATGATAACTGTATATTCTATTGAGGGTAACATTATGGGGGATCACATGGCTAAGTGTGTAAGACGCTTCCTCACTAGCCTGGATGTCGGCTGTTCGATGCCTGCAGTGTAACATATTATGGTATTATAACTTATATTATATTGAGTGTAACATATTATAACTGTATGATCTATAGAGTGTAACACATAGAGGTAACTTTATATTCATTGAAGTGTAACATAATATGGTAATTTATTGTATGTGCAAGGGAATTATTCAAATAAAATTAAAACAATATGTTAGTCCCGAAATGACCTACTTTGTATCGAGGGGATGTAAAACTCCATTTCTCTCTCTCTCTCCATTATGTAAATCAACTTCAAATGATTAATGCATTTCTTACATACCAACATACCTGTTGGTGTGTTTTGATATTTTAGCAATGTGTATTTTTCTGGCCAAGCTAATCAATATCTTTTAACCACCATGTACTCTCACCTCATTGTTAGTAGGTTGCATTGTTAATTCTATGTAACCATGTGGTATGTATTCCTGTTGATAATTCAATCTTGTGGCTCTCATCATCAGATTACGCAGGGATGAAAAGGCTCCATCACATCCAATAAACAAATCTGCTGTTTCTGTTACAATACTCTTATCAGGACTGAACAGTACATAAAATATACATTACAATCAATGAATAAAATATGGTTTAACTGTTAAACTTTAACATCCTACTGTTTTGCTCCTACAGGGCTGTTGATAGTTGGCCTAATGGTAATGCAGATCCTGGTATTGTTTTTAAAACAGTAAATAAATATTATGTTATATTATAATATAATTTTAATTTACCCTTCAAATACAGCTTGACCACTTTCAAAATTACATCTCACTAATTTATGTTCAAAGACAAATTTAATATTGTCGTGTTTTTCAGCAGCTGAAAAATAGTTTAAAGATACATTAGTTTAGAGTTTTATAAGAGAGAGAGAGAGAGAGAGAGAGAGAGAGAGAAATGGGGTTTAACGTCCACTCAACACGAACTAGGTCATTTCGAGACTAACATATGGTTTAATTATATTTCAATAATTCGCTTGCGCGTAGGGGTCTTTAGCAGTGGGAGGAAACCGGAGTGCCCGGGGGAAACCCACGAGGTTGAGAAGGCGACCCTATCTCCACGTCACATACGCTCACACCGGGAATCGAAACCACAGCCGCAAGACAGAGGTGAACGGCCAGCTATAGGTCGAAGCGCGGCATTCTAGACCACTAGGCCATCCCAACCCCCCAGTTTTATAAAGAGTTGGCCATTCTTGTTATAATATTTCGGAAATAGATAATCTAAAATGAATAATTTGAAAATTTCATCCAAATTACTATATTGTGAGCAAAGATAATAGCCTTCCAAGTTTTGACAAGACGTGTGCGATAATTTCAACTACCGCCCTGCTTGTGTGAAGCTAAGTTTCGCTCGTCCATTTTTAAATTAATCAAGATATGGTTGAACTCAACCTAATTTATTTCAAATCGGACAAATCACATGCCATCGAGATTGACAGGGGCGGATCCAGGGGGGTGGGAGGGGGGATCCGTCCCTGATTGATTATGACTTGGATCAGTTAATTAAAGAAAGAAAGAAAGACCTACAATGGGCAGATTTAGCTCTTGCATAATGTATGTTTAAAGTTTATAATGCCAATGAAGAAAACCCAGAAAAATGGAGGTGCACCTAGAAAATAAGATGGTGCAATTAGATAAATGAGGTGCACATAGAAATGAAGGAGAGAGAGAGAGAGAGAAATGGGGTTTAACGTCCACTCAACACAAACTAGGTCATTTCGGGACTAACATATGGTTTAATTTTATTTCAATATTTTGCTTGCGCGTAGGGGTCTTTAGCAGTGGGAGGAAACCCACGAGGTTGAGAAGGCGCCCCTATCTCCATGCCACATACGCTCACACCACGGCTCGAAACCACAGCCGCAAGCCAGAGGTGACGGGCCAGCTAGAAGCGCGCCACTCTAGACCACTAGGCCATCCCAACCCCCCTAGAAATGAAGGGGT
Source organism: Patella depressa (assembly GCA_948474765.1). Classification (NCBI taxonomy): domain Eukaryota; kingdom Metazoa; phylum Mollusca; class Gastropoda; family Patellidae; genus Patella; species Patella depressa. The sequence continues at coordinate 58,678,800 of OX419719.1, forward strand.
AGGTCCTTAGCAAGACAACACCTGAGTCTATGGTAATGAGTTCGGGTAGGAGCGATATTGCCAGTGGGACCCTGTTGTCCTGATCAGGTTGATTTGTTCTCAGGAGCAATACACTGAGAAAAGCAGTCGTAAAAAAGTGGTTGCACCTAAATATGAAAGGGGCCACAGACATACACAAGCAATGACACCTAAGTATTCTTACCATTTAATAAATATTCAGTTTATATTTTTGTATATTATTCTTACCATTTAATGAACATTCAGTTTATATTTTTGTCTGATATTCTTATCAGTTTATATTTTTGTTTAGTATTCTTACCATTTAATAAAAGTTCGTTGAGATTTCTTCTTTCAACAGACATTATATACTGTAATAAAACCAAAATACTTTAAAATTATACAAATATCACTTTTCAATTTTGACAATGGACTTCCTTTATAAATATTATCAAAATTTCTGTTTATTCTTCTGGTTACCTGTTAAATGACATCTCAAATATACCACATATAAACATCGTTTTTGAGTATATGCTTGGGTCTAGGGGTTTTTAGCAATGGAAAGAAACCCATGAGGTTAGACAGGTGAACCTACTTCTTGCCGTATACAAGTCAGGGATTGAAACCATGCCAACTGACCCAGTAACAGACCATATGATCTAAAATGCACACATTAGACAAATCAGCCACCTAATTACCTGGTCTTTTTCCCCATAAGGTATGGGATGCCGTTTTCCATCCAGGTCATGGATCATTCTTGCTCTCATTGGTATACCATTACGTACAACCGTTTCTTCTAAACCAACCATCTTCAACGCTTCCCGTCCTCGACATGATAACGCTAAATTAATACTTCGACCCTTCACATGTTGTTGTGTTCTTATATCTAAAAATACAATTTAACTCAAAATAATAATGCTTAGCTACAATCTCGAAACCAGAAAAAGTTTTGAAGATGGCCCCGCGGCTGCCTCTGGGAACGAGATTGGCTTAGCTAGTAGATGTCTGATAAATTGTTTGTTTAAGTGACATTTCAGTACTTAGTCACATTTAAAAAAAAAAAAAAATTTTTAACGACAAGAGAATCATTGTTAAATTAGGTGTTTTGTGTTTTACTTTATATTAGACTAAACAGTGACTAATATGTATAACTAAAGGTAGCAGAAGTAACAGTGTTGCATAATAAGAGAGAGAGAGAGAGAGAGAGAAATGGGGTTTAACATCCACTCGACACAAATTAGGTCATTTTGGGACTCACATATGGATTATTTTCATTTCAAAAATTCACTTGCGCATAGGAGTCTTCTGCAGAGGGTGGAAACCTGGGGACCCAGAGAAAACTTACATGGTTGGACAGGCGGCCCTACTCCATGTCACATACAACCAGGGATAACTATTGCATTTGTTATCAGTAAAATGATGGTGCAAAGACCTTTAAACTTTATTATCTAGACTATTGGTTATCTAGATGAGAACAGAACAGATGTTTAGTTTATATAAGATAATTATTATCTTAAACTTTTCAACTGATTTGACAGAAAAAACCATAAATACCAGATATAAAAACTTAAATGATATATGTATCTAGTTGCTCTGAAGGGACAAAAATTATTAAAATTAATGATTACCTGGTCGTCCTTCATAAACCTTGACATGAAATCCACGTTTAGCTAAATTACAAGCATTCAGCGAACCAACCTAACAATTAAAAGAATATTATAAAAGTAAAGCAGTTTCATAGCTCATTTTACATTGCCCTCCCATTCTCTATAGGATGACATTGTCCATCATTCTAATAAGACTTATATTGTTATGATGCATGTAAGTTGGAATGAAGTTTAGCATCCTCCTGTGCTAATGGAAACAGACATTATTATGCCATGCAGCGTGCCATCATGGCAATTTTGCCTGGGCAGCGGCGCCACAGCCTATATACTCTTGTATCGACTTCCTACTCAACTATGTGTCATTTTACGTGCACACCAATGTGGACATGCACCTTGGTTTTTCATTCCATCCGAATTACTAGACACTATATGTTCCTTGTCAGATCCTCTTTCCGTCACCACTTACAATGGGAAAGCACTTGGTTAGCAAGACAAGGCTCGACTGACCTGCCCTGACTGTGTAGCTCCCTATTCTGCATGTCAGTAGCCCTTTTTATAGTTAATAAGCTTGTTAAAGTTTTTCATTATGTATGGCACTAATTTAAATTCGAGGAAACTATATAATATTCTTTGTAACTAAAAATAAAATCACAACTTACCCAGAGCGTTCTATATATAAGGCTCTGAACTTACCAATCCAGCTCCGACAATGACAACATTTTTTGTATTCTCCATATTCTAGAAGGCGACTTTTCACGTCCTCTGCACTAACCCTACCAGTCAACAAATGAAAAGAACTGTCTGTCTTGTATAAATGCACTAAAATTGTATATCTACAGCATGGCTTTACATACATTAATAATATAGATTTATTTTTTTTTAAAATGCTATTATTTATCACTAGTTTCTATTTCCTCGAACTCAGTTCCCCGTGTCCATATCATAGCGAACACGTTGATCGAATACACTAGTCCAAATTACTTAAGTGATTTGACACTACGTTATAAATGAATAATAGCGAACTTGAGTGTTAAATTTAAGACCCGCATACATGGACTATCATAACACGCAATATTTATCTATCATGAAAATTTAGGTTGCGCAGACGTTGTCGTTATATCCTAAATTCAAGTTTTACTAAGCCAGCCCTCAAAACAGCTCATTTGTGTCTACTGTTATTGCAGGTGTGTGGTTATGTGTGTGTTCTTAGCGTTTAACGTCCGCTTCCACCGAAGTCTTATTTTTTATTTTCATTATCTTAGCGCACGCGCAGGGGTCTTTGCTGTGGGAGGAAACCGAAGTGCCCGGAGGAAACCCACAAGGTTGAGAAGGAGCCAGATCTCCATGCCACATACGCTCACACCGGGGATCGAAACCACAGCCGCAAGCCAGAGGTGACAGGCCATATAGGTCGAAACGCGGCACTCTAGACCACTAGGCCATAGCCTACAACCAGGTTATAACTTATGGCGGTATATTAGTGCCAAAATTCTAACATGCTATCGTCTAATTTCTTACCTCTATTCATGTAATTTCTAACCTCCATTCATGTAACTTCTAACTTCCATTTATGTAATTTCTAAATTAAGACAATGTATAATTCAATTCTAGTTCATCTTATTTCTAATATTGGGGCGACAAATGTCTACTTCATTGTGGTATTACATGTTAAGCATGAACGGCAAACAAATTTAGAATTTTGATACTTCTACCTAGCAACCATCATTATGACATCGTTTGGTGTCGCCAACGTCTGCTCAGTTTGGCGATTGAGCACCTGATCGGGACCATTCTATTGATACAAACGACTCGCTCTTCGTCAGATTGAGTGGCTTGCCTGAGTGTTAAAATTGGAAACAACATCGGGAGAGAGAGATGGGGACATGGGGTTTAACATCCACTCGACACCAACCAGGTCATTTCTGTATTAACGCCGTTCAATTGTATTTCAATAATTCGCTTGCGCGTAGGAGTGTTTAGCAGTGGGAGGAAACCGGAGTACCCGGAGAAAACCCACGAGGTTGGAAAGGCCGCCCTGCTCCATGTCACGTAAAAACGGGAAATCGAAACCACGCCAGTTTATTCAATGACAGACCTTATGTTACAGCGTGCACGTGCTAACCATTCGGCCACCCTACCCTCTAAACAACATTGAACGTGATATAAATGTATGGTTTGCAAATACTATTTCGAATACAGTGGCTAAGTGGGTAAGACGCAGGTTCGCTAGGCTGTGGGTCGGGAGTTCGATCCCTGCATTGGTCGAAAAAAGTTCATCTAGATTTTCTGGCGTGGTTCCCCCTTATTAGTGTCTTGTCGTTCCGATGGGATGAAAACCCGAGGTTCGTGCACATGTTGGCGTGCACGTAAAAGATCCCGTGACCGTTAGACTTCGATATAAGTCCAGGTCGTAGATCCGCTCTCCGGGCAATATTTCCCTAAAGCACACTGTATGGTGTATGTCCGTCTCCATTAGCCCGGTTAGGAACAGAACAGTAGGGCGTTAAACCCTCTTTCATTTCACTTCATTTTCTATTTCAAATATAAGCTAAACGGGACTTGGAGAATTTTATTTTATTTTTTTTTACGGTTGAGCCAATAATTAATATCTATATGCAGTTGGTCTATATTAACACAGGGTATAAATGTAATGGATAGGCCTACACAGATACTGAGTTTAATACTAAGTGACCTCTCTCTCTCTCTCTCTCTCTCTCTCTCCCCCTCCCTCTCTCTCTCAGCACTCCTTCCAACCTTCAACCAAACGAAGAATGGGTCGTTTATACCAATCATCCAATTGAGCACACAGTGGCGACACCAAACGATGTCATAATGATCGTTGCTAGGTAGAAGTATCTAAATTCTAAATTTGTTTGCCGTTCATGCTTAACATGTAATACCACAATGAAGTAGACATTTTTCGCCTCAATAATAGAAATAAGATGAAATAGAATTGATATTTACACTGAACAAATAAAGAAGTTGAATTATACATTGTCTTAAATTAGAAATTACGTGAATGGAAGTTAGAATTTACATGAATGGTGGTTAGAAATTAGACGATAGCATGTTAGAATTTTGGCACTAATATACCGCCATAATATACCGCCATATTGTGGACCTTATAGAGGTCACAATTGTAATCTGGTTTTGATGAAACTTTAAATCCATGTTTATAATCCAAAGGTCTTGGTTCCTTTCGATATTTGCGCATATCGAATAATAACTTCCTGAATTATGACCCCTGATTGTACTTAAAATAGCCTTTTTAGCTTGTGGTCCCTCTGGGAGGTCACAACTATTATCCGATTTAAAAAAAAACACCGTTTGATTATATCACCATTTCACTGTAATGAAGGTTGAGGTCGAATTTCGTAAAAATCAGACCAAAACTGTCGGACAAAATGGCTGCCGCTAATACGCGAATAGTGTAAAAATATGATATATCAAGGTTATGGACCCTGTAGAGGTCACAATTTTAATCCGATTTTGATGAAATTTGAAATATAAGTTTATAACCCAAAGATCGCAGTTCGGGCACATTGGACCATAACTTCCTGAATTATGGCCCCTGATTGTACGAAAAATCATGTTTTTTACCTTGTGGACCCTATGGAGGTCACAATTTTATTCCGAATTAAAAAACTATTTGACTATATCCCCGTTACACATTAATGATGGTTGAGTGTAAATTTCTTGAAAATCGATAATTGAACAGCTAAATCCATAATATTAAATGGTTCGTATACTTAACGTTAGCATGGGACAAATTCTAATGATTTTCTAATAATTAATAAATATGCGACAACTCTTGTTGACTGCCCGGACGATTTAACTGCTGTGTGGGCGTATGTTTCGTTGCCTGGCAACCTAATTTACGAATTCAAATTATTTGCCCTTGATCGACGGTTGATTCTACAAACCAATTAAAACAGTCTAATCCACTGATATTAAATAAATCAGAGGGAAAAGAGAAAAATAATATGGTTTAACGTCCCCTCGACACAAAAATATATAAATTAGTGCAGTAATCTAAGTCTTGGTTGCAATAAAATGCGAGTTACTTCCCTTTGCCTGCACGGTTGGTCAATAAAAAGTGCCATGAGTGGATAATTTGACTTTGTGTCTCCCCTGATATCCAAGGATTAGTAGAGTAGAACGGAACACTTTTAATTATTAGCCTTTGTCATAAATGATGTTCATGCTTTCTCTTCTTCTTAAAATGTTTTGTGGATATTTGTATGCTGCCTCTTATGGGGTGTTTAGATACAATAAAATCTTATCTTATCTTATGCCACTGAGCCGAGGATGCGTTCATGACTATGGCGGGGGAAGGCGGCAAAAACCTAATGCTAGGTAGAAATGTCTATTTCAAAACACACATGTAACATAATGCCATATAGAAATACCTAAAACGTCTAATGCAAAAAACAAAATACAAGAAACCTCTAATAGTATACAAAATATCTCATACGTCTATTGCAAAAGACAAAACAAAAGAAACGTCTAATATAAAATACCTATAACCTCTTACGCACAATTGGTTTTACAATCTGAAACATCTACCATAAGCATTAGATGACATATCTCGTTGTCATTACTTACGTTTCTCCACTGAATTATCTTTATTTAGGTCAATGTCAAGGTCGAACTATTTTCTAATCGACACAATAATTTCTCCCAAACGAAGGGAGCTAACTCTAGTTTATTGTTCTGGGCTCAGACTAGTAATTATTTGTCCATTGACTTCAATGTTAAATGCCTGTAACATCACAGGCTGTAGTTTTTTTCTCAATATTCCGTTGCTTCCAATCTTTTTAGGCGCAATGGGGACCACATTTGGCAATCTCCTCATCATAAATCTGTAGGGGGTTGACCATTTAGATTTTTTGCTACGGGGATTTTAAGTTGATTGGGGTGAAAATCTCACTTCCGACACAATGATTGCTCCGCAGAAAGACATTTTACACCCCCTATCCCTCCGCTGTAATATCCTCAGTATTACCCAAAACTGCTATGAAATTGAAAATTTGATGCCTTTTCTCCAATTCTAGACCAAAAAGTCAACCCAAAAATGCAGGAAGAGGGGAGAAAAAAAATATGGGAAAAATTGTCTATTTATAAATCGCACTACACGTTGCTGCTATTTGAACAAATCTTTTGTAATCTAATAAACAAACATATATGCAATTCCCTGGCCAAAGATTATGAAAATCCATGCATTTTCAGATGAGCAGTGCTGCATTCTGCAAACACTATAATACATCAGAAAACTGCGGAATTTCAGAGAGAAATTTCAAAGGACATGAATTTTGAATTCCACACAACATTTTTATTGTTGAACATAAATGCATTCTGTAAAAAGATGAGATAAATTCAATGTAAATCAAACATGAAAATACTTTAAAACAGCAATCATGAGGCAATATTAGACTTTTTAACACTTTCATCAAAAACCATACAGTTTTTCGCAGTTAACGCAGTTTCAAGTGCCAAATTATGGTTAAATCTAAGATGTTGAAACCTGCAGTGCCTATCATTTTTAAACTGTCTCCTATATAGCTGTATTTCCATAGGATAAGTAAGTTGAAATAATCTGATTGTGTAACACTACAACAGCTTTTTCAACCCCACCCCCGTATGAAATCGTATAATTTGAAAGCACATGAATTTTGAATTCCACAGAACATTTTTATTATTGAACATAAATGCATTCTGTAAAAAGATGAGATAAATTCACACCCCTATAAATTTATGATGAGGAGATTGCCAAATGTGGTCCCCATTGTGCCTAAAAAGATTGGAAGCAACGGAATGTTGAGAAAAAAACTACAGCCTGTGATGTTACAGGCATTTAACATTGAAGTCAATGGGCAAATAATTACTAGTATGAGTCCAGAACAATAAACTAGAGTTAGCTCCCTTCGTTTGGGAGAAATCATTGTGTCGATTAGAAAATAGTTCGACCTTGACATTGACCTAAATAAAGATAATTCAGTGGAGAAACGTAAGTAATGACAACGAGATATGTCATCTAATGCTTATGGTAGATGTTTCAGATTGTAAAATCAATTGTGCATAAAAGGTTATATGTATTTTGTATGAGAGGTTTCTTGTATTTTGTCTTTTGCATTAGACGTATGAGGTATTTTGTATTAGAGGTTTCTTGTATTTTGTTTTTTGCATTAGACGTTTTAGGAATTTGGTATGGCATTATGTTACATGTGTGTTTTGAATTAGACATTTCTACATAACATTAGGTTTTTGCCGCTTTCCCCCGCCATACATGACGGATATTGTGATTTTTAACCAACCGGCACAACTTTTCTTTCAAATGTATTTTCACCTAACTATTACTCAGTGTTGTCTGTTGTCAATAATATTTTGTTTTGACTGATTAACGGTAGGCCTAACGATTAGTTCATGTAAGATGGCGTAGTGGTTAATCACACCTTGTATCCAATTCCAGTCTATAATGTAGATTCAAATTGACAAATAATTTTGTTTTTGATGTCGAAGACCTTGGATGATATTGAGGTTTAGCTACTTTAAACAGGCATTATGCAGTTATAAATCTTCCTATTTCTTTTTACTAAGTAGACATTAATTAACTTACCAAGACTATAATCAACTCTCGATGCCATCGGATTGGTCCGTAATTAAGTAGATTTTAAAAATGCATAAATGAGACATTATTTATTATCGTAACATCGGTGGCAATGACAATCAAGCTAGACTGTAATTGTATCGCCGATAATTAGGCACAGATTGAAATAATTGGACTGAAATTTTCATGATTTTCGCTATTATTATCTTTTTATTATCTATTTTGTAACTGTATATCAACAGGGGTGTTTTCCTAAATCAAAAAGAAGGTTCGCCCTGTCCAACGAATACGTAGTGAGAGTCCAATGTGACGTGCATAACACGCCTCCCCCCCACCCCTGGAAATTTTTTAAATATCAATGCCATTGGTGGATTCTGGCGTATATCTTGGGTTAAAAAAAAAATCTTGTTTGCAATCTTGAAAAATGTCACTGGACACTAAAAGACCCGATCACTCTAGAATGTAAAGCATTATTATTATTACAAATTATCAATGACATGAACATACCGAGCCTACAGTACCCGGGTTTACCCTGTTGTGGAAGAAACTACCTAATCTCCAACACATCTGATATCATTGTATTGTTATGAAAGAGTGGTATAATTAATCTCAAGTAGTAACATTTTGACAATATCCAAACAGCGGAGGCTCAGTGAGTATGACGCTGGTTTACTAGTGGAGGTGCCGGGTTCGATCTTGGTGTTGGCCGAGAAAGCTCCCTGGGAATTTGCAGTCTGGTTTCTAATTTTATTGTTAATGGTGTATAGAACAAAGGACTTACTCCCAATGTAGGCATGACAGAACCCTTGAAAGGGCTAGGTTGATTAGGGGTTCCTGCGTAAATATGATGAATTCAGCTATTGTTTCTATCAATAAATAAAAAAAAACGGCAGGTATAATCGATTTTTTTTATTATTAACAACGAATGCGTGGTAGTATAGCTTATAGATTTGAAAAGAATGAAATCTGTTATAATTGATAGTGTCGTGTATATAGATGGTTTTGTGTATATGTATTATCATAATGTTTTAATATGTCTATAAAAATATAATTGTTATTCATCAGATAACAAAAACTGTTAATCATTTTACATTCGATACCGCTTAGTTAACCTATTTCTAAGCACATGTTTTTGCGCTGGAAAGTTTTTATGTAAAATGAAGAAGTTTATCAGAATCCATGTGGTGCGGACTATATGTTTTTTGGTGTGTGGAACATACAAACACCTGATGCCACTCCTCAGTGTTATTTGGAAAGTATTGTTGAACCAAACCCTTCCTCCTTTCCCTTATCCCATTATTTGTGATGTTGAATGGTAACAAAGATCGTCAAAACATTCACAACCGCCTGATAATGTGTAAACGTAAGTCGGGTCGCTCGGTGGTCGGTAACAATTAGCAATATACTTTGTCGCTAATGTGAGAATTCTCAATGACTTTACAATTAGAAGCCGGAAGCAAGACACGCAACAGTGAGGCTTAACTCTTACATTTAAAGGCATCTTTAAGAAAACCACTGATAACATTGTTCGGGTTTTGCCTTTGCAAGATACTTTCGTTAAAATACATTTATCTAACTTCCCCAAAAAGGTGCAGTACAGAGTACATACGAGGAATTTAAGGAACAAGTACAATGTGATAATTTATTTTATTTATTGCACAACAGTGAGCTCAGACAACAGTCAATAGACCAAATATTTACAAAATTGACAATTTTTCTATTAATTCCATTTTAGCGACTGTCGTCGGTTTCTTTCTCATCGGATAAACTCGTCCAAGTATTTTTTGTGTCCGTGAGCGAGTGCTGAGGATACAAACTGAATGCCGAAGTTATGTAGCTTGAGCGAGAAAATTCTAGTGCTGTTCGGAATTGTGCAAATGCCGATGACGTGCTACTTGATGACGCCATTGGCCAGGCGATATTAGGAATGGCTAATGGTTGGATATTTTTATTTGTATAAACCTGGGAATGTTGAACTGCGTCTCTGTCTCTTCTTTCACGAGCTCGTCTATTCTGAAACCATATTTTAACCTAAAATATATAAAAAAAATTTTTTTTGATAAATTGATATTCCAAAGGAACATTAACAGGTCTGTATATACAATGCGTATCTTGCTATCTTCAGTTATTATTTAAAGGGCCAATCCCGATAACTTTTTGGGGAATAAAACTGCTTAATTTTGTGTTAAAATCCTTTAAAACCCATTACCTAAGGACGACCAACTAACATGATATTTGTGATACGCTTGTAAATAACTTAAACCTGACAGTCCTCATCTGGAAATGGAGACCGTTGTATTATTCAGTATCTGGATAAAACCAGACTTTTTTCTATAAAAATAATATGTAGGTGGAATTTACCCTTTGTTATCAAGTACAGTACATAGGTCATTCACTGTATACACCTATCAAGAAACGGGAATCGATTGTCAGGTCACCCAATGAAAAAATTGACCCGAAATCTTAAAAGGGTTACGTGTCCGGATAAGCAGTGTTGACGTTCACGTCCAAACGACTCAATATTTTGAGCTGAAATTTTGCGACACGGTAAATATGCCACGCCTCTATTTTGGTTCATAAATTTCATAAATACTCGGACTTTGATTTTTGAGACTCTGTTCTTATCGGGAGGGTCCCTTTAATCATATATAGACCTACTTCGGTTTAACTTAGTTGAAGTTTATAAGGCATACTTCATAGGCTTAACCCCCAAGTACTTCCTCTAGGCCAGGCCATTTCTCATTCAACAAAAAATATTCTCGACGCTTTCAAAGACAGACGTTCTACATTATGACTTGAAAGATAAAGTCTACTTAATATGGGGGGCACTTATATTTATTAGATAACCGTATGCCCAACCATAGGATTAATCATTTAGGTGCAAAAGTGGGCGAGATTAATTTTTCGCAATATGGCTTCCTGTAGTCCTAGGCCTATTCATCATCGTCTCCGATAACTATTACATTATAGGACAAATACTGCATTAGCTAATGATGTATTAACACAAGCCTAACATTTCTTTCCGCGGTAATATACGGTGAAGAAATCGGCATCTCTTTAATCAGTGTTAAGGCACACAGATGGGGATGCTCGTGCCAGGTGATAAATTACCTGTTACTAAAGTTAACACGTCATCATTTTCGTGGTGTAGTGTTCACGTAGATGGTCACGTGATACAATGATTATAGCCTAGAGGGCGGTGGAAATGGGCGACTTTTAATCCCTTTAATGACAAAAGATCCCCAGTCAAGTGCCTAATTATTTGTTAACACAGAGAATTGGGGCTGGCGGGCGATTGACATATCATACAAAGAAACAAGGCGTTGTATCTATTCAGTGCGACTTACGCGATGAGCCAGCAAGGAGACGTGCACAGGACACCATGGGGATTTTAAACGCTTAGATATTGAAGATCTATATGATTTAGTAATTATACGCACATTAACCGCTCTGTGGTAAATAGTCTAATTAACTGTTTTCTTTCTTCAACCGGCGCTTGTTGTCTTATAAAGTTATACGTTAGACAAACTTGTTTGTAATTAATTCCTAAAGAGCTTCATTCATGATATTTATCGGACCACGGGCATAAACAAGTTTTCGTCATCAATGCTGTGGAAGTATAGAATCAATTGTTGAAAGTAAAACTTTTACAGATTAATATAACAATGACCAACGGGTAGAACAGAAATCAGCGCAGAAACAAATTATTATGAATCCACAAACATGCTATAGATATTAGGTAATTATTTTTCAGATATTTTGACTGTCATTTTAAAACAAAAATGGGATATTATAATTGCTTCAGAGGCTGAGAGAAACCCTCGGAGTCACATATATCAGGATATCAGAACAATGTTTTACTTTCTATGCAATTGACTGAGAAATATTATTAGGATATCCGAGGTGCTGTGCATGAGAAATGAAAATGAAATGAAACGGGGTTTAACGTCTTACAGTTCTGCCCCGAACGGCCAATGAAGACGAACATGTGCCATAATATATATAATGATATAGTGTGCCTGGATAGCGGCGCTACGGCCTACTCCTATATCGAATTCCAGCTGCCAATGGATCTTTTATGTGCACGCCAATGTTACACAGGAATTGGGGTTTTTTTGTACCGTCCGAACTACTAGACAGCTGGGTTTTTTCAGGCCCTCCGTCCTCCACCTCTGACAAGGGGAAATCACACCGGAAAATCTCGATGAACTTTCTCGCTAAAAACCGGGAGCGAACTCGCGAACTTCAGGCAAGCGAGCCAGCCAGTTAATATGACAGAGAGGGAAATGGGATTTAGCGTCCACTCGGGACTACCATATGTTTGAATTTTATAGATAATTAGGGATCTTCAATAGTGAGGGAAACCGGTGGACCAGAGGAAAACCCACGATTATGGACAGGCGACTCTACTCCTGGGCGCGTACAAGCGGGGAATCGAAACCACGCTACTTGACTCAATGAAAGACCTCCTTATACACCGCGCGAGCGCTAATCACTCGACCACCCAACTCCCAGATCGGTGTATATATATTTAAGTAGATAAAGTACTTCTTTGTTTACGGTAGATATATTATTAATCAGCAAGTTCGGTGAGTACACCAGGGTTGTTGAATTAATAAGTCTAAATGGGGAGATCTTGGTCGCCTATACTAACATGGTTTTATAACATGATTAAAATATGACACATTTCTACAATATTATGGTATATTCAATAACCCCTGACAAGCTTATTATTAATAATCATATGTCATAACTGTTTTCTTTTTTAATTCTAACATCCGTGTGTGTCATATTAAATGTTTCTATTAAGTGAAATAGTGTTATAATTATCAACATATGCCAAAATATAATGTGATCAGATGATAATGTCACGCCATGTCAGGATATAAAGGTGTTGGGGTCAAATTAATCACCTGTAGGTCTACACCTATACTTCGATTATACCATATCTAATTGGAGTTTCTGTTTTGATTGTCATATTATCGAATATCACTACTCCTAATAGTAGGCCTAAGTGCAGGATGACCACATTTTACAGAATCGTAACACCGGCGTTGGCCTCAAACACATGGACAATACAGAATAACCCGCGGAAACTTATAACAACATTTTCAAGCATTTAAAGTTGTATTTGATACTTTCGAACTTTTTAACTGAGTTTAGGGCCTATATTGGGTGAATATTTGATTTGATCTTATTAGCCCCGGCAACAGCAACCTTAAATAACGTGAAAGTGAGAGCACTTAAAATATCCATGTGAACGATACAAGGCAGCGGCAATTTGAAAAAAAAGTGTCGCATTGCACAATAAACCCCAGAAATCTAATTAGGGCACATACTGTTAAAATAGCTCGATTCTCCTTATGATATAGTTTAAAGTTCCAATTTCACATTTTCTAAGAAAGTCAAAACATAATTATTTCTATGTCTTTTGCTCAAAAGGTTGTCAACTCACTATTATACGGTCCTGGGCAAAATTTTTTGGGCATTATAAAGGGTGACACAGGGTGATTGAGGAAATAGTTACTCAATTACCTCCCTTGTTTTCCCATTCCTCTCCATGGACGGCCATCTTCAAACGTTTGAATTTGAAGTTGAAAATGATATTTTTGCCAATTTCTCAACTGGCAGTACTGAATTATAGGATTAATAGGACTATTCTTTAACAAGGTAGGACTGTTTATAGGTTCAATCTATTTTGGGGCTTTATTTTAATACATTTTAAAAATATAACTTAAAAAAATGCTATTGGAGCTTTAAAGATACGATGAAAAACCTCTAAAATTTCTCATTATTACCAACATATTTCACTTATAATTTCTACAGTTTTTTGGGACACAAAATTATTATTATAAAATATATAATATCATGTTGCCATCTGGTGACGTAAAACTTCATGTGTTTTGTTTGTGTTACCCGTATAAGTTGTATCCTATGGTATTTTTTTTCTGTCTACAACATGCCAACAAATACCAAATAAGTAGAAATTTCAAATGCCATATATGGTCACGAAATTATTAATAACTAAATAGACATATTATTAATTTGATGCAATATCAGATCTGAAATTGTAAATTACCCGATTCCTCACTATTTTTTGTAGACGAGACTTTCAAATCAATTCCATTTATTAAAAATTTGATACATTAAAACATCATGAAAGCAAGTCCCGCCTGAATAATTCGATAACGGTTTGATATTAATAAGAACTCGAAACTATAGCAAGTTGATAGTATAACAGACATTATTGTATATATGGACACTGTGCATATCTCAGATGAATTTATCTCAAATAAATTATTAACACTGTGCATATCCCAGATACATTATATATAAACACTGTGCACGTCTAAAATAGATTATAAATTCTGTCATACCGCAAATATATTATAAACTGCACTACCTATGTCAAATTTTCAGCACTGTGTATATATCGCAAGTAAATTATTATAAACACTGTGTATATCAAATAAATTATAAACTATGACATACCGCCAACAGATTATAACGCGACGCCTATCTCAAATAGATTGTATATAATGTTTATATCTCAAATAAATTATAAACGCTGTGCATATTCCACATAAATTATAAACACTGTGTAAACCAATATAAATCATGACATGTGTGCATATCCAAAATAAAAATGAAGAGACGCCATTTTGATTCAAAATAGTTCGTTATAAAAAAGATAATAAAAAAATAATAAAATAACTATTGATAACAATTCAACAACATAGACGCATTATATTTATCCTCATACTTCAATACTTTAATCATTATCAAGTTCATCCAAACACAATTTTGTTATACTTTGGTGTAATCAAGCGCGATATATTTTCAGATTCCCAGAGAATCTATTTTTAAAATATTTCTCTAAAAACCATGCAATTATGATATATTTTATTTAAATGTGCTATGTATGTACTTAGTAACATAGTTGATTAATAATATATTTTCACGCCATGCCACCATCTTAATAATGTTAGTTATGAAATCAAACTGCATTATGTTCTTGATTTTTTAGAGAAATTATTTAAAAAGGCAACCCTGAACAATAAGACAGACTAAAAATAGAAATGGTTTTACTTCAAAATAATATAGCCGGAGGCAATGTTTTTAAAAATGATTATCTATGTTAAATCAGAACCTTTAGCTCTATTTCTATATTCTACAATTTTAATTATGAGTGATTGTTTTTCTTCCAACGTCCATTCCACATTTTATCATATATACTTTACATTTATAGACCTTTGGGGGTGGGGCGTGTAGAGATCATAAGGTCTGTCTAACCCTGTGAGTTTTTCCGGTTTCCTCCCACTGCTAAAGACCCCGAATGGATATTAACCCCCATTTCTCACACCCTCTCTAAAATACCGTCCTTCATATTTAACGCGTACGTGTGATTTTTTTTTCTAAATTGTTCCTTAAATCTTATACACACTTATTCGGAACGAATGAATTATTGGAAGAACGAGGAAGGCAGACTAAGTTCCATCGAAGCCGCATTTCATTTTATTTATGCTAGTAGTGCTTTGTCTTTTATTCGATCGAATCCAGACAGGGGGAGTATCTAGCGTTGGTATTTTGACTTTGGTATTTCTTAATTAATTGTCAACTATAGGCTACATATTAGCGTAGATTAAGTCGTGAAAATTTGTTGATGTTTTCCATGGTGTTTCAAGAAGCACCAATTTCACCCTAGCTTTTAATGCTTAACAAATACGACATGGTTAACTTACCCGAGTTTCGGAGAGATTTAAAGCTGCTGACAGTTCCGCAACATCCATACTACTAAGATAATGTGTTCTTCTGAATTTCTCTTCCAACACAACAACTTGATGTTGAGAAAATGGTACTCGGGGATTTCTGCCTAACTTCCTCTTTTTACCACCATCTTTCTTCTTTAAGCCTATAGAAATTTGTATATTGTTAAACATTCACGACATAAAAAAAATATTCCCAACTAATGCATTTAATTGTGTTATAACAAAAAGGATATGTGCGTGAAATAGCTTTATCACAATAATATCACAGACAAGGAAATTACGACACACGTACATGTACTTATATACCTTCAATAATATATGTCTATTAAAGGTGACTTATATAAGAGCTGAAAAATTGGCCTATTGCAGGTGTTTGGCTTGAATTTTTTTGTATAAATTATTAATTAGACTATTACTGACATGGCAAGCCGGTAATCAACTCCCTTGAACATCGGATGGTTTTGAACTGATTGAAACACGATTGTCATTCAATAATTTATTTCAAATTGGATAATCGAGACTTTGTTTATTATCGTACTCGACAATCGAGATTAGATACGGGTTTGACTTCAATTTGCGATATATACATTTTCCATTATATATTTTTAAACTATTATAGCAAAAACTCCCATCTATTAATCTAAATCGTACATGATAAAAAATAAAAAAAAATATTTCAAACAAATCCCTGGCGACTTTTGTAGAATGCATTAAATGTTGTTTTTTTTGTTGTTTTTTTTAAAGACATTGATTGAAATGCATATAGTTTTATTCCTATATAGACATAAACCATAAAAATGCATTTTTCACGGCTACAACCGAATCTGTTTACTTTATTTCAATTATTATACATGTGTATCCATTAATAACTCGATTTTAAGAATTCGGCACCTGCTATTTAGTGATTAGCTGTCGTGGATTCCAAACTTATATTCGTTATAGTTTTTTTTAAAGCCCCAATACACCAGAATAAAATACAATGTTTAAGACGACAATCAATTTACTTTTACTGAAAAATTCTAGTCTATAATCGATCAATTACAACTTTAGTGCTTTAATCAAAAATGACAACAATCTTTACATTAAAATAATTTATATTTTTGTTTTACTTTTGAGGTAGATGTAATAACGCCAATAAATTAAACATTGTGCGCGAAGAAATTCTCTGGCGTTGTAACGTATTTATACTAAGGGGTCGAAACATACGCCAAATACCTGTTATCTATTTAAAACACAATTTCAGAAATTAAAATCGCGAAGATCAGAGTGGAAAGTTAGACTTACGTTGTAACTTGGGTGGTTTGAAGCGGGTGCACTGCAACCAAGAAAAAGTCGACTCGTCTCCCGTTTCTTTGTCCGTTTCGTCCTCGCTGTCATGTATAGGTGACGAACTGGTATCTTTCTCGGGAGATTTTCGACCATTCAAACCAAGAATATTGTCTATAGAAAACTTCACTTGTCCGTCTTGCTGGTTTATTTTAACTGTTTCTGTCTTTGATGTGGCAGGTTCCGGTGACGAGGACATTATTGAACTGTCAGGAACGGCAGTAGGTTGTTGAAACAGATTTGAGTTCTTAAATCCGTATTGCACTTGTTGTATATTATCAATATTTGAATTAAGCGGCGAATAATTATAACAGTTGCCTAGATACGCGGAGATCATCGTATGAAATGAAACCTACTAAACTGAAAAGTTCTACTTTTCGTACGAAATATTACCTTAAAGAAAACCCCATACCTATTTGGTGTCTTTTCTACCTTGCAAATGACAAATTAACGATGACGATTATTTTTACCTTTGGGATGCAACGCACCATTTTATGAGTTTCACAGGTAAATCCATGCTTTTCTCTGATTGGTTCATTTTGTTATCATTGTGATCATTCAGGGATAATCATATACTCCGATACAAAGTTTCGATTATCCGACGATTGGCGCGTGCTTGCTCAAACCCATCAATTAACTAGGCCGACAGAATCTAATATCATCCCCAAGAAGCCGAAAGAATTAAAATTATTATAAATACGCGATACTTCAACAAAAACTTAATGTATTAATTTTCAATATTGGTTCATTTTTAGTCTGAATAGAATCTTTTGTAACCTTAGCTCGGGTAATTTTCGTATTTTAATTTGCGCGAGCAGACGCGCCATATGGTTCTACTGGTTAACTTGTGTAGAAAATAATATATTTTCATCTAATAGACCACGGTATATGACAAGAACTCAGACAAATCATCATATAACATATCACAATTTGCATCAAGGAGTCATTTTATTTTTTATTAATTCCAAATGAATTGATAATCTTCTGACAAAATTTGAAAATGTTATTATTTATGTTCACAGAATAATATATAGCATGGAGGTAAGACAACTCATTGTACAAAATAGGCCTATATATATAATATCAATAAAGCATAGAAGCTAAGGTAAATTCAGAAAAAAAAATAGAAATGAATATCGAGTGATTCAGACAAAATGAGTATTGAGTACGTCATTTAAATTGGAATAATTAAAAGAAAATATTGTATCTGTAACATTAATTTTGGATATTTGGCAATTTCGCTGTAGACTCAAAACGAACAGGATGATCCAACAGAATAGGGCTACAAGCCATACAAACAGACAGAACCAGAACTATCGCGAGGAGGTTGCCTCAGACGTAACAAAAAAGATGAAAAAAGTATATTGAAAATATGATGATTGGCTTTGAATTTATCCTCCATGTAAATCAGACTTTATAAAAACAATCAGTGATCACCGCAGCCCCAGGACCTGGATCCAACTGATTAGGCCATCGAACAGGTCAGAAAAAGGTTTATGAAGGACGGAAATTGAACTGGAGGATCTGAACAGAAAAATGCCTAGAAGAAATAAGTAGGACTAATTCGATTTTGAGGTGGAGAAAGCGTTTACCTACGGGCCAGAAGGCGGGCCTGTTGACCGTTTGTTAATGTAAACTTTACCGAGGTAAAGTTGCCGTGACTTCTGAATCTGGCGAAAAATCAGTTGACATTCTTGTTTAAAACTCGTAAAAGACAATATAAAAGACTGGCCAGTGGCCTGTAATCTGGAGCCGACACCTGCACCCGCCATTGGCTTATTTGTTCGACTGAATAAACCGCAAGCATAGAAACATTTTTTATTGAGTAAGATATGTAAGATTTA
Source organism: Patella depressa (assembly GCA_948474765.1). Lineage (NCBI taxonomy): Eukaryota > Metazoa > Mollusca > Gastropoda > Patellidae > Patella > Patella depressa. The sequence goes on from OX419719.1 coordinate 58,697,950, forward strand.
TGCAAAAAGAAAATAATATTGAAAATTTCATTTAAATTACACTCTTCAGAGCAAAGTTATCACTCTCTCTAGTTTTGATGTGTGCATTGTGGAAACCAGGACACTGGTATATTCGAGATTGTTCCCCGCTATCCCATTTTTGAATTAAATTTTCAAATGACGAACCGTTCTAATCTAGTTTAAATCTCTAGTATCCGATGGTATCGAGGGTTGATTATGTTATTGTTTTATTTATAAATGCCTAATTGTTAATTTAGATAACATTTAAATCCCTAAGACAGACCTGCAATAAGCATATATAGCTCCTACAAAATGCATATTTAAGTTTCACTTTCAACTATTCTTGTGCCATTTTCAACCATATTTACGCTTCTTTGTGAGCTATTTTTGATGAAATTGTAGCAGCGATCTTACGTTTTACTATCACATGGATCACATAGCATATTCGACTTAGAATTCGGACTTTCAGGCATACTTTCTTGGTGGTACCTTATGCATGCCAGAGCCGGGGTTGAAAATCACATTTTTTTAATTTTCTTGTCGGCCCAATCCGCAACCCGAACCCGGGTCAATTTGATCGAGAGGACAGTGCCCTACAACTCACTACCCTATATCGCCTAGTCAATTATATTTTATAAATCCCTATCATTTTTTACTATCATTTACTTTAATGTTTCTATTTCTATCATCAGCTATATCTGGTTTCACTGTCGAAAAGGCTTTGCTTTTTTGCACTTTCAATACAAATTTTCAAATAAAATAAGTTTTCATTGTTAACTGCCTTACCTTTCTCTGTCATTGTCAACTATTTTGTTTTCACTGTCAACTATCTTAGTTTTCGCTGTGAAATGTTACCTTTCGCTATCAACTATCTTAATTTTCACTGTCAACTATTTTAGTTTTCACTGTCAACTATCTTAGTTTTCACTGCCAACTATCTTATTTTTCACTGACAGCTATATTAATTTTCACTGCCAGCCATCTTGTTTTCACTGACAGCTATCTTTATTTTCACTGTCAACTATGTTGTTTTCACTGTCAACTATCTCAGTTTTCTCTCAACTATCTTAGTTTTTACTGACAGCTATCTTAGTTTTCACTGACAGCCATCTTAATTTTCACTGCCAACTATCTTGTTGTCGCTGTCAACTATCGTCAACTATCTTATTTTTACTGGTAGCTATTTTAATTGTCAACTTTCTTAGTTTTCACTGTCACATAGATTAGTTTTCACCGTCAACTTTATTTGTTTCCATTGTCAAATACCACAGCTTTAACTACCATTTGCATTTTATTTATCCCAGACATTTTTATTGTTTTTTCCCAGTTATTATTATGGAAACTAATTTAATTTTAACTGTCAAATATTTATGTTCGTTGTAACTACTTGACTGATAATTATCTTACGTTTCGCTTAGACATACATTATGCAAGAGCTAAATCTGCCTATTGTAGGGTCTTTCTTTAGGTCTAAAATTTTATATAAACTATTAATTAGACATTAATTAACTTATCAAGACCATAATCAACCCTGGATGTCAACGCTAGCCTGTGATATTTGTTGGCTTATGATCCAATTTTGTACACGATTTAATGATTAAATGGATAATTGGGACTATGATTTTTGTTGTATCGACTTAAGTAATGATGATCGAGACTAGGCGGAACTTTCATTCGCAAATTGCCTTTTCAGCAAATTGCTTTTACATTATGTAGTTTTTAACTATCATAGTAAGAACTGTCAACTCGTTATCTTATCACCCAAGCTCAGGGGCGGATCTAGGAATTTTGAAAAGGGATTGGGGCGCAAAATGAGGGCACGCCGCTGAGAGGGGGGTTGGCGCCCCCCCCCCCCCCAAGAAAATTTACCGTCATTTCCTTGCATCTGTAGCCATTCCAAGAGCTATTTGGCTGATATTTTCGTCTAAGTAAACGTTCGGGGCAGACATATTTGGGTTTGAAAAAAGGCACTTTCAGCAGTAAAAAAGGGCACTGTCGAAAATTAGGGGGAGGGGGGCTCTGATACTATTATCTTATCTCCCATACTATTATAGTAAAAACTGTCAACTCGTTATCTCATCTCCCATAACGTATCTTTAAATATATTTTAGATTTTATCACCACTGTTTTAGCCTACTCATTTTAGAGATAGGAGTTCACAGTAAAACTCAACGGATAACAGATAATTCTACATCAGGAAGTTTTCTATGGCACCTTTTTCCCGCCGTTTTTACAGGACATTGTCAACGAACATGAAATATTATAGAAAACACTGGCATACGGGAGTAAGGAACTCTTCCGTAGTCTCTTGTCCAACTTTTTAGGATAACGTCATCAAAGATGAAATATTACATTAACAAGCAAACACGAATCGGGTAATTTAATCTTCCAATTAGTAAAATGAAATATTACTATGTCAAATATCATATCATAGTTAGCCATGAGATTGTCATCTGGAACACAAAAAGGCTTTCTGGGAGCAAGAACAAGATAGCACCAAGTAGAGAAACCTTTGTAGGGTAAAAAAAAAAAAACAAGTGCCAGACGCTAGCTGATTGGAGAGGGTTAGTATTCGTATAAGCCTATATTAAACAAAATAATGGTCGAAATTCTTTAAAAATTATTATATATATCACAACTGTATTATGTAACACTAAACGTCTGAGAGTTTTATCCAATTCAAGTTAATGTTTCTTACTGTTAACTTGCCCATAAATTGTGAACCAACGACCGGGTGGACAGACGGGCGATCAAGAATGACGATCATTTGAAAAAAGTTCACCTTTAGGTCTATTTAGATAAATGTTACTTTAAAGGAACATGGTGGGAAAAAACTAAACTGCCTTTTGTTGACATTTTTCTGATTTTAAATGTTAAAATATATAATTAAAATCACAGGAATCCGACTTTCTATCCGTATATATATATATATGCATACACCATACCGAACTATACAATATATTTTTTTTATTATATTGCCTAGTTCGGTATGGTGTGCGCATATGCATACGATTAGAAGGTCAGATTCCTGTGATTATATAGACCTTTATTCACACGACAGTTCAAAGTCAACTCTCCAGAACATTCATGACAATCGAGACTTCGCTTATTATCATGGAAATGGCGACGGTAAAGGGACTTGACATTCGAGAATATGAACTGTTCGCCGTTTCTGCAAATAAGTGGTGTGGAATATTATAACAAGAATGGCCATTCCATTCTCTAAATCTCAAAAAATGTATCTTTAAAAAAAATAATCAAAAAGGGACACTTGGTTATTAAAACTATTATTTCATTTTCGATACTGATTGAATTTCTATAAATACAATAAGGAACAGCTTAAATCCAAATAATTGCTTTGATAGATTAATATGATCAAGCTATCAAAACATTTTAATCATTTTCATACAATATTTAATAAGTTGTGTTAATCAAATACCAAGTGGGTTTGAATTGGAACCCACCTGGAATCAGATGTCTGTCTGTTAATAAAAAACGATCCTAATATTAATAACATAATATGTAATGGAACCTGTTCAGATTGTGGCATTATAAGAGGAAATAAACTTTATAATATAATTTAAGGTTTTATTATGTATGTCTGTTAATATTGAAATCATAATATTCTCGTGTAGTGTGTTTTTCATATTTCAATTTATTAATTTTTCTGACAAAACAAGAAATTTATATTAAAAGAAATCAAAAAGCTTTACAATATCACATCAGGTTTTTTAATATTTTATACGCAGGGGCACGCTGGATAGTTTCCCGGGGTCCCACTAGCAAAGGGGCTCCGCGCTAATCTATGTCCGTTGAGACTTGCGGTTTAAAGACTTGTTGAAATTACTAATACAATAAATATGTTATTTATTAACAATTTACGTGTACATTGACACTTTGCATTCCAGTTGTAGTGCGGTTGTGTAGGTACATAGGCGTATGGGGAAATTTTTGACTGCAGGGGGGTGGGGGGGTGCCCCAAAAATGCAGTTAGGTAATTGCCTAACTATAGACACTCTGAATTTAAATTCGCTGTTAAATTGGACACATTCAAGAACACAATATTTTTTATACAACTTTTACAAAGTACAATTGTGTGCCCAAATTTTCCCACCATTTGGTGCCCAATCAAGCTATGAAGTTTATAAAATAAAATACAAATGGCATGTTAAAATTGCATAAAATGTATAATAATTTACATAAGATTAACGAAATAATCTCTGTTAATACAGTCATCGTGACATAACAAAATGGAATATAAAACATAAATTGGTGTACTTAAAAACACATAATATAGTCACGCAATAGCCTAGAAAAAAAATATCAAAATCTCAGTTTCTAGTTGTTTTCGTTTTTTTTATCGTGTGGTCCGAATCAGCCTGAAATGGGGTCCAAGACAGCTTTGACTTATAGTCCCAATCAGCCATGGTCCCAATCAGCTTGGTTTCTAATTCGGGCAGTTAATATCGGAAATCAGTGAAAATCAATAGACTTTTTTGACTCATAACCTTAGACACTGTAAATTTTAGCCTCAAAAATGTCCACAAGATTTTTCAAAGTGGTCAAGGACCATAACCCCGGTAGTAATTATTCGTCTCATGGCCATCAACACTGAATAAATTTATAGTTTATTGGATAGTAACTTTAACCTCTTGAGCGTCCAGATTTTTCAAAGTGATCAAGGGTCATAAGTCTAGCAGTAATTATCGGAAATTGTTAAAAGACGAAGATGACACGATTTGACAAAATGCCCTTATTACAGCCCTATGCAGGCCCGTAGCTAGCCCAAAATTGTTGGGGGAGGGGGGTGCCGATGGGGCTTCTGGGCACTGATGTATGCACTTAACGGTCCACGGCGAACGGTACCGTGGACACGCCTCTTTTCGGAGACTGACGAAAAATTTCAATTTTTAGGCGTAATTTGCACCTGAGACTGACGAAAAATTTCAATTTTTAGGCGTAATTTGCGATATTGACATATTATGAAATTTCAATATAAATATTATAACAATTTGAACGAAGGAATTTTTATACGCCCAGATTTCCAACGGTCCGTCAACAATTTTCTTGTGAATAATACAGGGGCTACATTTGACAGACTCGCATGGTGGTCATAAGAGGACGTTTTCAAATTTGGTGTGAAGCAATGTGATCAGGAGACGAGAAACTAATATCTAAGATAGATTTTCCGGGGATACCCCTCCCCCTTTGCCAAAACACTTGTGAACGCGAAGCAGGCTACAATTTTCGATGAAACCTTTGGTGTGAAGCACTGTGATTATAAGAGGATGAACCCCATCGATTTTCAGCGTTCTGCAATTTTCCGTTCCGGAGTCCCCCCAACCCTTTGCCGAAAACCTAAAGGCGAACGAAAAAATTGCAACGAAAGTCTTTCAAAATTGGTTGTAAATACTGGGGTTATTAGAGGAAAAATTCTATGGATTTTCCATTCCACATTCAAGAGATTCCCCCTTTTGCCGAAATTGCAAATTTGATCCATTTTCTCCAATTCTACCAAAAGTCACCCCAAAAATGCAGGAAGAGGGTAAAAAAAATAAGGGAAAAATTGTCTATTACTGGCACTACATATGTCCATCATGAAATCAGGGGAAATAATTACAAGTCTTAGTCCTTGTTGGCTATTGCTGGATTGGCTTCTGATACTTGAACTTTTGAGGGAGTATTTTTATTCTTCCCGTTCAATCAAATTAATCACTTGAGCACAGCAGCATGACAGTCCTACGTTTAATCTGGGTCTTCCCTAAAACTTTGGACAGTGATGTAAGGTGTTAAAACATTTAAAAACCGCGAAAGTATGTTCATTTACAAACAGAGTTGTTTAAATATTATTCGATTTGATAGCCTCGTTTGTCATGCAACTAGTTTTACAGCAATATTCTGCTATGCATTGACGTAACGTTATGTAAACATTTGGACCAATTTGGCACTCTGTTTTAAAAGTAAAGTTTTAGTAACGTAGTTAGCGATTGGTTGTTAATCTGACTTTTGACCAATCATAATTTAGAACAAGAATTTCCACCCTTTACAGCAGTGAGTAGTGGGATTAGCTCTAATCAAACGGAACACTGGGAGGAGCTTGGCGTTTCAGAGGTATCCCCCCTTAATCGAAAACCCTGTGAACACGATAGGGGCAACGGTTTTTGATGGACTTTATAGTAGGCGGAGTTTTAAAGGTGTCAGTTATTTTGTGTGTGGTGCAGTATTTAATATTGAAATGGACACATAATGATGATGGAGTTACAATCTGGTTAAAACACATATCCTATTTGGCTTCGTTTTTATAGTTCAAAATTTCATTTTACCCGTCTTTACTACACTAGGATCTGGAGGAGTTGTTATCATTGACGTGTTCTGAATGGTGTGAGGTATAAGACAATGTAACGGTCTGTTGCGGCGAGCTTTAGGTGTGTTTTGAACGGAACTGTGTGTAATCCACTAGAAACATCAATGCTGAATTGTTAATCAAATTTCTGACGTCATAGGACCAAACACCGCTTGTGTGACCTCTGACGTGACCTATCGAAATAACCGGTCAGATATTCATGTAGAGTAGGCCATCGAAAGTATAAAAAAACGACACGAAGTATAGATTGGTATTTTAATCAGATTGATAGAGTTGCTATGGATTTTCTTCATTAGTAGGTGCATAAAAACAGGACGTTAAACCCCATTTCAATCAAGGCCGGGTAATACAGCTAGTCATTTCTATATTCGTCGAGCTAATTTTATGACCTATTGAAAACTCTGTCGTTCTTTTTTATTGAAGTATAACGTGTCTGGCGAGGTATAATAGGCATCTTTGAATAGTTATTACATTCAAACAAAAATGTCCTGATTAATTTGCGGATTTTGATGCTTGATAGAAATCAAGTCGCTTTTCTTGGTATTATTTCATATATCATTGTTTTCTTTGCATTTTCGCGATAAAAAGTTTTACTGTTTTTGTTAAAAGTTGAAGATTAAAGTACAACAAGTTGATAAAATTTGTTGATGAAACTGAAATCTCATCATTTCGTGGCAATTAATCAGCTGTTCGACTAGTCTTTATTTTAGACTATTAATATCAGATTAAAGACTGCACGGTTTCACATCACCATTAATTCAAATTCAAGCAGAACACGTTGGGGTTTTTTTCACTTCGTGTTTTTTACCGATAAATTCGTATGTCGTGCGTTAGTGAATTCCCTTTATTGTTCCAGATTTAGAAATTCTTTGATGAACCCAGTCATTGTACGCAATAGCGTTTACCCGGAAAAAATACCTATAATTGGTCAAGAAACGGGATGTTTACTAAACAGGCCTCAATCCCGGGCTGATTACGATTTGTCAGCTATACCCGTTTTATGCTTTCATAAATTCCAAGAAATTTATATTTTTCGAACAATATTACAATATTTTTATTAGGGATAACATAATGGGGATAGGGAACTTGCTTGGCCTATATTTACTCCCGCCCCTGTCAAGAAAGGTATCAGTAAAGAACGCTGGTGATTAACCCTATATATACGCAATGAAACCGCATACGTTTTCAAAGTTTGCCGCTGAAAACCTACGGCTGTGCGGATTATGTCGAATTATTCTTTAAATTTATAATTTTATAAGTATACGGATAAATGTAAATAGTAGAATAAATGAGTGGCGCGGATTCTTGATTTCTACGATCACATCTACGTCATTTTTCCCCTTAACCAAGGCGCTCCAGGTCAGAAGCCATTTAGCTTCCAAGAATGATGGTAAATATTTTGACACTTTTTCTTTATTTAAACATACATTATTCAAGAGCTCTATGTGCCTATTGCAAGAAATTATCAATTAGACCTTTATTTACATGACAATCTTTAAAAAAAACTCTGTAGACCCATGGATGGCTTGGATACAGTTTGGATTTAAACAATCGTCCATTTAAATTAAATCAATAAATGGCGGGCCAAGGTAACTTTTACCGTTAAGTCACTGTCACTTGTGGAAACTGGTGATGAATGGCCTGTCAGGCGAGGCTACCATAGCCATTGAGCATGTTACATGATAATCGAGAATATGTGGGTGGGGTTATCGTCTGTCAATCAAACGACCGCCAATTCTAGTAGACATTGCGGACACTGCTAATGCATATTTCAAGTCCAAATTTCCAATAGTGACAATTCCGTTCAAAACAAAGTAATTTGACTGAAATTTACAATATTTTCTTTTTTATCGCCTATTTTGAATAGTTAACTCTTTATTAAACTCAGTCCTATTTGTAACACAGGACTCGAAGAACATCCCACTAATTTTTAAAGCAAAGTCTTATTGTAAACGGCGTGGTCATATCTGGAGAACATGCGCAATAAATACTATGTAGACTTGAATACTCAGACTCTAGAAATTGGTATTCGATTGGGACTTCTGGTTTATTTCGCCGAACATAACTGATTCATATTACAATATTATCTTGTGGCCTATTTGTGTCTATGTACCTTTAACATGGAGATACGGCGTGCCAAAATTTAACCTATGCAATGTATACACATATATTGTATTAGTCTCTATCATCCAAACGAATATTCCTTACGTAGAAGACTAGGGGATTCTGGGTGACCGAGACTAATATTGTATTTCGGGCTTTGAGCGTGGCTGATCGAAGATGACGTTGTAATATAATTTACACAGAATCTAATCTAAAAAGAATTTTGATGATAGGATTTTAAACAGAGTTAATTTATCGTTTCTTGTATTTGTATAATATGTTTTATCTCCTTTTGACAACAATTACAAACCATTAGAAACTATTAACTCTAGTTGCTATTGAATTAACTAGAAGCAATCACTTTTTATTGCTCCTTCACAAACCGAATAATTAGTACCTTTAATCTTTTATAAATGTGTTTGGTAATTTCTCGTATTTCGGCCATATTCTCGTTGATGTTTTTTTAGCGAGCCTCAGGAAATAATGAAATTTAATCAATCAGAGTGATTTTTTAAATGTAAAAATCTGACAAATTGATTCCATTTTATATTCCTGTTACATTCTGTGTTTGTCAATAAAAGTTGATGAATGTATTTTAGTGCCATCTCTATGACGTGTTATAGATAAATCTATAAAGAATTTAATTGTGTTTTCATCGTCAACGATTTATATACAGCCATAACCTACAGCGCGCATCTTTTATACAGCTGCTTTGGGATAAGTGGGAGACGGACAACTTGCCAACGTTACGTGCATACTGGCCACGCAAGGGTCTCGTGTTCCATACACGAACAACCAGTATTTAAATTATTCATTTATTAGTTTCAAAATGGCTGACCAGATAAACTTGCCATGCACACTGGACATACACGTAAATGGTTTAATCTCTTTTACTGCCACGACAAACTTAACATTCAAAGTTAACAAAATATTCATAATAGTTTTAAAGTATTTGACCACATAAACATACACTAAAGATCGAAATGATTTATTTTTAAAAATGATAATTATATATGTAATGTGTGAGGCAGGTGACATGGCTATAGCACACAGCTCAATTTAAAAAAAATAAAATAAATCAGTATTCTCTAATTCCTAGGCGATAAAATCAGTTATTCGAAAGCTATATGTTATTAAAATTTCCGACATCATGTGACGCTATTTAACCCTATAATTTAAATACTGTTTTTTCATGTATGGAACAATAAGGAGATACATAAAAAAAAAAACATAATTCGATTTTAATTCACAGCGAATAATTGTTTGGATATCCTCAAACTGGAACTATGACGAGCTGATGCAGGGGCGTGTCAACAGATCAAGGCTAATCGACTTCATTCGATCCACTTGATTAAAATGCAATACCTGACAAGCGCAGTATGTATTAAAAAGCTCTGGGGCACTGGTCGCATCTGCATGATATTGTAATCGATGCCAACAATATCTCTATTCTAGCCCAATATACTGAAAGAGTGACACTTGCTAATTAAGTATTACCCGACACCAATAAGTAGTATCGGGGACTAACATCAGACACTTTGTCCTACAGCAGCGATCAGGTGCTACAACAAATTAAATGACACAAACATAAAGACACAATTTAATCTCAATTCTGACACATTACAATTATTAATGATATATTTATTATATTATCTATTTAAATATACACATTATGACCTTTATGTTAGTCATCTTCGCTTCATCATTTTTACAAGTATATAAGTATATAAATAATACATTAAAAGTAACAATATCATTTATAAAACCAAACACGTCCTGTCTGTTTGAACATATATACAATATTATGGTTAAATTTATTGGCCACCCAGTATATAAGTATATAAATAATACATTAAAAGTAACAATATCATTTATAAAACCAAACACGTCCTGTCTGTGTGAAGTTCGAACATATATACAATATTATGGTTAAATTTATTGGCCACCCAGTTAAAATCTCCAAGAAGCAATTGACGGGCATTATAAGAATATTACTACAGTATAACCGAAGCTTAAACTATAATTTCTAATTTAATATGTATATACCAACAATTAGTATGGTTATCGCTGATTAGTGACAAAAAATTAAAATGGTGTGCATAGACTTATTACCGCCTTAAAATGCGCATTATGACAATTTTTTTGGGGGTACTAAAGTTCAAGAAGACCTGGGTCCGTATTCAAAGTTTTTTTTCTTAAAGTTAAGTAAAAACATTAAATTTATCCACTTAAACATGCATTATGCAAGAGCAAAATCTGTTTATTACAAGTCTTTCTTTAGGCCTGAAATGTTATCTAAATTATCAATTAGACATTAATTAACTTATCCAGACCGTAATAATCTCTCGATGTCAAGGCTAGCCTTCGATGTTGGCTGGATTATATTCCTATATGCCACTCAACGGCCATTGATAATTAAATCAAAACAGTGGATAATCGAGACTATGCTGTTTATATTAATGATTTTATTAATGATGACTGAGGCTATGCGAAAATTTCACCCGCTTCGTTCCGGCTCATAGTGGATTTATTTGACTGAAATTTTCAGCAAATTACTTTTTATTTTACACTGTCTAGTTTTTAACTATTATAGTGAGAACCGACATCTCTTTATCTTATCCATCATAATATATCTTTAACCAAGTGTCTTACCTTAAATCGGTATTCCAAAGCCCTGTTTTACATATACTTGGCTTACTTAGCTATGTGAAAACTGAACTGCACACATAAAAAAGCATAAATTTATAACTTATGGAATGACCGCCATCGCCAAAAATGACTAATTGGCCACAGATCACTAATTATTGCCCCATTGACTTTAATGTTAATTCTCGTCTCTTAGACCGGTTGTAACTTTTTCCCAAATATTCGTTGGGCAAAACGCTTTCTGCCACAGATGGAGCAACATGTGGCAGACTCTTGCCCAAAAGCATGTATGGGGTTCTTCATGAAAAACTTGAGATAGACAAGCTGGAAGTATAGACAGCTAACCTTGCAATTTTCGGCCCTCCCTTTCAACGTAACCAACCTCACAACTCTTGTATCCTTCCGCCTCAAAATCATGAATATTCACCAAAACCTGGCAGAAAATGTATTTTCAAACCCTTTTCTTCGATTCTACACCAAAAATTCAACAAAAATCGCCATGCAAAAGGGCGAAAAAGGGAAAGGGAGAGAAGGACTAAAAATAACTTACCATGAATATTTGGTGATCTGTGTCCAATTACTCAAGTCGCACGCAAGTTATGTCCCCTTAAGAGCACCATACTATACTCCATTAAAATCTTAGTTGTCATTAGTAGGAAAATATTTGTCGAAAGTAATTCATTGTAAAATGTTGGTTGCAAGCTTGGGTAGCAATCAAAACTGAATATTTGGTGATCTGTGTCCAATTACTCAAGTCGCACGCAAGTTATGTCCCCTTAAGAGCACCATACTAAACTCCATTAAAATCTTAGTTGTCATTAGTAGGAAAATATTTGTCGAAAGTAATTCATTGTAAAATGTTGGTTGCAAGCTTGGGTAGCAATCAAAACTAAAAAGGACTGTCATCGCAATGTGAAATTTACAAATACATTTAACGAACTTTAGTATATGACAGTCGTGCAAAACATGATTGATTAAGCAATACGAACATGATATAGATGGAAGTAACCGAACACCTATTGCTCTAAAAAAATCAAAGCTGAAGATGAAAAAAACCCAACATTTGATGCCAGCGACGCTCAGCGACATTGTGTCAGATGCAGAACGGAGGGCCTGACAATGACAGCTGTCTAGTCGTTCGGATGGGTCGAAAACCCGAGGTCTCTTGTTTACATTGACGTGCACGTAAAAGGTCCCTTGGCAGATGGAATTCGATATAAGAGTAGGCCGTAGCGCCACTGCCCGAGCAATACTTCCCTCATAGCACTTTGTATGGCGTATGTCCGTCTTCCATTAGCCCAGGTTAGGTGCAGAAGAGTAGGACGTTAAACCCAATTTCATTTCATTTCATTTCTTTGTTTAAATTTCAATTCCCTAACTTTTAAAATCACCACTACGGACCTGCTACTACATTGTGTACTCCGGTTAAAAGAAGTCATTATATATAATCTCATCTAATTTTAAGGTACCCCCATAGATTTTTCTCACTTAAACTGGCCTTTGAATACCACTTATAATTTAAATAAACATTATGCTGAGCCAAATATGCCTATTCCAAGTCTTTGTTTAGGCCTGAAATGTTATCTAAATTATTAATCAGGCATTAACTTATCAAGACCACAATCAACTCTCGATGGCATCTACAAACAGTGATGACTTGACCCAGAATTTAGTGAGAGAGAGAGAGAAATGGGGTTTAACGTCCACTCAACACAAATTAGGTCATTTCGGGACTAACATATGGTTTAATTTTATTTGAATAATTCGCTTGCGCGTAGGGGTCTTTAGCAGTGGGAGGAAATCGGAGTGCCCGGAGGAAACCCACGAGGTTGAGAAGGCGCCCCTATCTCCATGCCACATACGCTCACACCAGGGCTCGAAACCACAGCCGCAAGCCAGAGGTGACCGGCCGCCCCCCCCCCGAACTTAGTGATTTGAATGAAATTTTCAATATTTTCATTTTACATCATCTATTTTTTTTTAGCTACGAATGGTCAGCTCATTAACTAAATCTCACATAATGTATCTTCAATATATAATTTGGTGAGATGCTATACAATTCGGCGAGAAAAACAATTCATTCTGTTAATTATTGTCACATTACTATAGATATGAAATCTTTCAGTATATAGTGGCAGGGACGGATTACCCTATAGGCAGTGTAGGCAGCTGCCTAGGGCCCAAGTAAAAAACTATAGGGCCCATGAAATTTTCGACGACCTTTTTAAATTTTATTTTTTACATTATTTAATTTACTGGACTATGCTTACGGTGAATCTCAATCGGTTGTATGAAGGAAGAAGTGCTTGACTACAAGTGACAAAAGTTACAACTTGAAAATAGGAGGAAAAGATAAGTATGGAAATTTCGTTTCTCTTACAGCGGTCTTAGTTTACTACGTCAAAAAACGTCCCACAAAGGGCCCAGCAGGTTGAGCTGCCTAGGGCCCATCAGCATGGGCGTCACACATGGGGGTCCGGGGGGGGGGGGGGGGTCGGACCCCCCCCCCCCCCAATTGTTTTCCTGGGGGGGGGTCTGAATATACTTGGACCCCCCCAGAATTTGGCAAAGTAAAGTGCCCGAAATCTAATAAAACACTAATTTTAGGACTGGAATAGCAGTAAAACGCGTTTGTGGCCATCAAATATTTGAAATTGCTTTGTTCATGGACTGAAATAGCAGGAAAAAGTGTTTGCAGCCGTCAAATATTCCAAAATTTTCTTAGGTGGGGGTAAGTAAGCCACGCTTCTTCGCCTCTCGGGGAAGACCGGTGCTAATGTCTGTAAACATGATAAACATTGTATTGGTGTGATGTTAACAGAAGACTGAGACTTTAAACAAAATTTATGGGTGTACCCCCACCCCGTTGCGGACCCCCCCCCCCCCCCAAATATATATTTCACGGCTACGCCCCTGCATCAGTGCCTTGATCCGCCTCTGTGTGGTGGTGGCGGCGGGGGGTAACCCGTAGCGTCATCTCACCAGACCGCCATTATTGCATTGTTTAACAGTATTTAAACATTGCAATAATATTTCACTTTGAACCAGCCAGTTAACTTTTATTACCGTATTCGAAGTTTCGATTGCGACAACACTTCCCTCAGAAAAACTTCCAGTAAAAGGGGACATAACTCCATTTAATCATCCGCTATTTTTCAACTGCTCATACAGAATTGTCGATGACGTTCAATCGGATTCAAATACTGATCAATATTTCGTTTCAGTTTTTATACTTTTGACGGCGTAAACTACTGGTGTAGTAAAGACAAGTAAAAATGTTGAACTATAAAAAACAAAACGAAATAGGCCCTGTGTTCTGTGGGTACATTAATAATATTTGAGTGAACTGGTTTATGATTAGTAAAATAAGTTGATGCGGATATTATATGCCGGCCCTAGATAAAAATTTAACACAATTACTACGCCATAGCAAAGATACCCATACATTCCATTGTATAATAGATTGTAAAACGTAACATTTAATATTTATAATATCCCCACTTTCTAAGGTTACACTTATTAAAAAAAATGGTATTAAGACAACCAACGGAACGATATTGTTCTCAAATTTTCTTCTCCGATTATTTCTTCGGGGAGCTCGACCTGGACAGCGTCTAGTTATTCGGATGGAACGTGAAACTGAGCTCCCGTGTACACGTTCATGTAAAAGAACTCTTGGCAGTTCTAATTCGAAATAAGATTAAGCCGTAAGGTCGCTATTTGGGCAAATTCCCTTCATAGGATAATGCATGGCGTATGTATATCTTCATTGTCCCGGGTAGTGTATTGACCAGTAAGACATTAAAAATTTGATTTCCAGTCTTTTCATAACAATTGCCACTCCCATTAGAAATTTAGTTTTTCCATATTTATTTATTTTTAGTGCGGAAATTACACACTCACAAATGTTTTGTTTCGTTTGAAATATTTGTCAGAAATTTAGCCCGAAATCTTTACTGAACTAAAGGTTTACAGCTATGCAAGCAGAAATACTTTTTATATGCCTGTTCAATTTTTCTCTATCGCGGACATTTGGCAGAAAGGGAGATAACTATTTTTTTAACCGTTAATGGATACAAATTTTCTTGTGCATCAATGTCATTTATGTTCTGGACATTTTTATTTAAATCAAAAGTTAACCAGTATACTATTCTTTGCCAAAAATGAAGGTATCGGGGCTTTTCGTCAATGTCATTTATGTTTTGGACATTTTTATTTAAATCAAAAGTTAACCAGTATACTATTCTTTGCCAAAAATGAAGGTATCGGGGCTTTTCGTCAATACTTAATTTAATGTCAACTTCAGTATTGTTACTATACTTATAGTTATTTTACAATAAGCCCTAAATCGAGTCTGTGCAACTAAGTCCTTGGAACTCTAGGATTTGTGTTCCTTGTGTTATAAACTTTCGAAAAATGTAGAGTTTGATTAGATGTGAGATGCGAAAATGCGTTTCTAAACATATTGTAAAGGGTAAATATTAATATGTTTGTTTCTATTTTTATTCCGTATTTTATAATGAGGTTAGGATCCTAGCGTTTGCATGGAAATGAGCCATAATCAGTGTTTATGCCCGTTGACAAGCAAATTGCGCTTAGACGTTTGGATATAATTAAAACCAGGTAATGTCAACGAATTCGCTGCATTTAAAATATAATAAAATATAAAGATCAACGCTGCCCGGGCAAAATTGTATCATAGTTCTTACAAATTGATTTTGCGATTCTGTGTAGGAACATTACTGGTGCCATGTTAATGATGCAATTTGCCATGAAAACAAAAACTGGGTCTGTGAACATTTCGGGGAAATTCTGTGATTGAACCGTATGGTTATTGTGAAGAATTTCCATACGCTACACTAGGGTATTCCACAGAAATTAACAACAAAATCCCGACAAAATACGAGACTGTAAGTGTTTCGTAATGTTAGGAACGCAATTGAGAGGAATAATTACATCTTACCATCGATCAAAAATTGGTCCACCACACAATTTCGGTATTACTTTATTTTTTATTAAGGGAAGTGAGGCGATCTAGTTATATGCCAGGTTACACTAAATATTATTCGTAAAAAATTTAGTGGATTGCCATTTAACGATTATATTTACCGGGCCATGTAAATCTCATCTAGTGTAAAATTATTTTGGAGAAAATTACTGTCTTAAATGCTAATAATTGAAACAAAAAGGAACCCATAAACACTGATCAAGAAATCTGGCATTTATCTTAATATGCTTTCTCCCTAACAAAGAAGATGAGTCAAGATATTGTTCACCTTTTATACGCTTTTCTGTTCTTTTATCGATTTTTAGCATCGCCACAGAGATAACGGCAACAGTATCTATTTCCCCTATTACTAAGAATGGATCAATCCAGTTAACTTCCGTCTACCGTTACATTCAACTGAACGCGAGAAGAGCCGTCAAAATCTGAGACGTTTACAAGCATAGATTAGATCACGGTGGAACGAAAATGCCTGAAGGTTTGGAAGAATTTTTCTCCAAGTATAAACTACACGAAGAATCAGTGAGTTACCTGCGCGAGACGGCACCTGGAATCCAGGGACATGGCTCCAGTTTTTCAGTGGATGAAGTCAGAGCATCAGCAATAGACTCGTCTAAAAAATATGGGGGAGAGGTTGAGTTTGAAGGCAGCGTTAAAGAATTTAAAGTTCCATCCTTTTCAACTTCAGGTAGACCATTTTATAATAGATGATGAATATTCTAAATGTTGTTTAATACAGGTATAGACCCACCATTGCTACAGTGTAAGATTACTTATCTATGCAACTAAAAACAATGCAATTATAATTATTGCTAGGTTAGGCATTATCAAGGTTAATATGCTTCTATTAAAATTTTATTTAATTTATTTTGCATCTGTGGACATTAATTTGTGATTTATACAATGATGTGTGACAGGTTATTGCAGCCCAGAAATACCCCTTAACTCAGTTCTAATTTTTGCAGCAACATTGTTTTTGTGAATTAATATTTAAAGTTACATAATAAGATAAAAAGATGGCAGTTCTCACTATAATAGTTAAAAAACTAGATAGTGTAAAGGTAATTTGCTGAAAATTTCAGTCAAATTGATCGACTATTAGCCGAGAAAAAAGCGTTTAAAATATTCACATAAACTCGGTCATCATTACTCAAATCATTAATATAAACAGCATAGTCTCGATTATCCACTTGATTGATTTAATTATCAACGGCCATTAAGCGGCATATATGAATTTAATCTGCCAACATCGAAGGCTAGCCTTGACATCAAGAGTTTATTATGGTCTGGATATGTTAAAGAAAGACCTATAATAAGCAGATTTTGCTCTTGCATAATGCTATTTTAATAGTTTTTATCACTGGATAGACAGCTAGCATTTAACAAATTAATTAAATGCAGTAAGTATTTGTTAAATGTGGGCATAAACTGGCCAGAGAGAGAGAAATATTTGATTTAATGCCCACTAGACATATGGTCATTGAAGTACTAAGATGTGGTTCAATTTTATGTAAATAATTTGCTAACAGTGGGATGAAATCGGAAGAGCTAGTGATCAAAACACCACCACTTGATTCAATGACAGTCAACAGACCTTATGATCTAAAGTGCATACACTAGACCACTTGATCATCCAACCCCATTCGAAACCAGGAGTATAATGTTGAATGTCTTAATAGGGGCCTATTCATGCAGGTCTCAATTGTAAGAGTTTCATTCAAATTAGTTTGGATTCTCCTCCCCACAGTTCCACCCTCCTCGTTTGAAGACCTGAAAATGTTATCCCATCTCTGTAGGATTATCTCCTACACACATCAAATTATTGAAATAAGATTAAACCATAGGTTTAGTCCCATGATGACCTAGTTTGTGTTGAGGGGTTCCTTAAACCCTATTTCTTGATCTCTCTTTCTAGTATTATGTATTCTATTCATATCAAAAGCTTTACTTGATAAAGCCTATATAAATGGCAGATACTGAATGGGGGATAGATTGATTGAATATAAAGTGTAGAATAATTGCATCCGTCTGGAGGAGCTTTCACTTTACAGACATTATTACTTCCTTAACCATTAACTAAGGTTTTTTTTCCAAAAAACTACAAAAGTGTTCAGTAGAATCCAAGGTTAGCCATTTACACATATTGAGTTGAAAGGAATAACCCCAAACTGTCCAAATATTATGAATAAGTTTCAATCAAATTTTACTTTTAATTAATGATTAATAATTAATTTTAATTATTGGACAAGTCCTCCATCGGAATAACTTGCTGTTTTATGTACACAATTTATTTCTTATAAAGCCCTGCAAAGAGTATTAGAGATAGCTTAACCTAGGTCATTTCAAGACATAACATATTATATTATCATATTTATATTCATTTTAATAGTTTACTCACACCTTTGCATAGATGCGTATTGTGATCTAATGTATACGCTTATCTTAAAGGGACAATCCCGATAAGAACAGATGTAGCACCATGGGCCCTTTCGTCTGACGTGGAGAGCGTGTGATAACCGGTCCGGTCGCCACATCCTACGTATGACCCATGCATCTTGTTTTTGCTACATATTACCGTTAGCCTTGTGATCGTCTAGGATTTATCTCTGATCGTCTTTTCTTCTCCTTCACGTTGTGTGTTTCTTCTTACTGGTTTCTTAAGACGTTTGTCTTCTTCAGTTATAACAATGCAATAGTTCGTTTTTACCTTTTATGTAGCATAAGTATACATACGCATATTACAATTACAGTCAATGCTACCTAAACTCTTCTCAACCTAGACACCTCGCGGTGTCTAGGACTCTTAGATGGTAACCCTCTGGAATCTAATCGAAGTCTGGAATCTAAACGTCGTCTGACGAATTCGCGCAAGTATCATAATTTTGTATCAACTGGTTTTGGACATTCAATTATCTAATTGGTCAAACATGATGTAAATAATTAGAGAGATTGGTTAATTTAAGCTAAATGATGCAATAACCCACCCTTATATGGTTATGGAAATTTACTCTAGAAACTGCGCATGAGATATCTGTTATCATGTTATTGACTTGTAGAACCAGCTATGTTTTGTTTGTATAACCCTTTTTCATATACCAATATGTCAATCAAATGTTAGTTGAATTCGGTACACACCTGCATATATGTGAATATGTTAGAAACATAAAACTATATCTTATCTCCCCATTCCTTGTCTATAATCTTTAAAACCATGACTATATTGCTACACTACTTCCCCCTTTAAGAATATATATAGAATATAGATATTCTAACTAATTATGCACGCATCAGGAAAATATAAATGATTACAATACAACAGAGCTGTGAAAGAAAAACACAAATAATCAAAAATCAAAAAATCGCATGCAAAAACTATCTCAAAATCCTATGAAAACTCACTAAGCCTAAACCTAAACCCAGAAAACACAAATTGTCTTTTTTAAATCTTCAAGTGTCCGAATTTCAAAATACTATAGCACATCACTTCAAATTTTTAAAGTTCAGTTTCACTTTAAAGTCTGTCTCTGGAAATCTCAATTTGGTAAACTGGTAAACCATTTTTCCTTGCCTCTGTAGTTGTCCTTTTCAGCTACCATAGTTTCAAGTTGACAACTTTCTTTTTTCCTTCTACGATTGGCTTGTACAATCTTATTCGTCAATCAAACATGTCATTGCCATCAGACCAAGAACTAACTATTCCTAATTCTTTTTAAAACTTTAGTTTAATTATTAACCTAACATTATTATTAATATATCATTTCGAACACTTATTAGCAAACCTTACTCTTAATTACAATTAAACTTTATTTAACTATTAATAAACTTTGATGTGTCTCTTTAATTATAAATCTCCAAATTAACTTTGACCTCGTGACCTGAACTGAGTAAGTGAATAGTTTATAATTTTATAATTGCGTTTTCATTTTATAATTTCCGTTTGTGTTTTAGAATTCCCCCATGATTATTGTATAATTCACTCATCAGTAATGTGACCTTTTTGACCTACTCCTGTATAATTTCAATTTCTATTTTGACTACCAGTGTTACATAATCAAGAATGTCAATCAAATATGGCCCGTATATGATGACACTCCATATTATTTACTTTATCTAGAACTGAGTCCAAAGTAAGTGACGTGCACTTCACTCACTCGGAACACCAGTCTGTATTTTTAAACACGACAACCAAAATATACCGAGCTTTTTACTACACATATAATACTATATCCAATATATATTATATTCTATATACATTAAAACAGGTGCTAGAACCTAGTGTTTGTAGTAATTCGACCTAATGTCAAATTACACATTCTAATCATCGCGTATTATGTCGACAGCGACAGCGTATAACAGCAAAAATATATCAAACGTAGCCTATATATTACGTTTCTAAAGCAAAAATGTAATGACACATAGCTAATAGTTATATACGGAAAAAATCTACCGCATATCCTCACCTTAAACTCCTATAAAACTCGTATGCGATAATCTCACAATTTAACGAGCCTATAATTTTAGGGGCTTTTTTCCAGGAAAACTATACCTACATCCCTAGATTTTTAACCACTTGGGATTTTAACATAACCCAACTTTTTTTTTCAAAAGTTAAATTATCGTAATCTCTGAAACCTTGGACTAGAGCTTCAAAATTACATTACTCTACGTATCGAACCACATACATGGACGACACAAAACACAAACAATAATAGCAACTCAACCTTTTAGTCAAAAACTGAATTACCCACATTTAGCCTAACTCGACTAAAATCCTAATTCTTGAGACTTTGCACAAGGATCCCAAAAATTATATTAAATACGAAACAACAAATAACACATATTAACGAATTACAGTAGAGAGCATGGCCATCTTGAAAACTAGAGTTAAACACTCACAAACGTCATGCTTAGATCTGCCGTCTTACCACTGCAATCCGGAGACAACATTAGTTCCTATTTTATTCCTATTCCGTTTCTTTATCAGTATTTATTATTCCTTGGTTATATTCCCTACTCAGTTTCTTTATTTTTATTAATTCGTAGTTATATCAGAGAAAATTTTGTTTGTTTTAAAACCTATCCGTAGAGACTCTCTTTAACTTTAATTACTACAGGTCATGTTAACCCGATAACCAGTGATATTATATTGTTTACCAAACCTGTCCATCAAAACTTATGAATGAACATCCTTTATTCTCTAACAGTTAAATTTTTTCAATTTAGTTTCTAATTAGATTTTTAAACTTAAATTAATATTATTTGGTCTTGTAACAAATGTAACATATCTAATTTAACAAACAAAATTTATTTACCAAGATTTTTCGAATATCATCATCAGGTTTTCGTATTTTCTCCAAAAATTTTCTCCGTCTCTGGGTGGTACGGTTGATTTTTCTTCGCTGAACGTCTACAAATAGGTATTCTTCTTCTAAAACAACTTCGTAACCCAAATGTCGAAACTGTGTTACAGCACCAAATCAAATATGTTTTCTTCTTCTTCTTCTAAAGTTGATATTAACCCTAAAGGTCGAAACTGTTACGGCACCAAATCGTATATGTATTTTTCTTCTAAATGTTGCTGCTTACCCTAAAGGTCGAAACTTCATCACGGCACCAAATGGAATATGTAGCACCATGGGCCCTTTCGTCTGACGTGGAGAGCGTGTGATAACCGGTCCGGTCGCCACATCCTACGTATGACCCATGCATCTTGTTTTTGCTACATATTACCGTTAGCCTTGTGATCGTCTAGGATTTATCTCTGATCGTCTTTTCTTCTCCTTCACGTTGTGTGTTTCTTCTTACTGGTTTCTTAAGACGTTTGTCTTCTTCAGTTATAACAATGCAATAGTTCGTTTTTACCTTTTATGTAGCATAAGTATACATACGCATATTACAATTACAGTCAATGCTACCTAAACTCTTCTCAACCTAGACACCTCGCGGTGTCTAGGACTCTTAGATGGTAACCCTCTGGAATCTAATCGAAGTCTGGAATCTAAACGTCGTCTGACGAATTCGCGCAAGTATCATAATTTTGTATCAACTGGTTTTGGACATTCAATTATCTAATTGGTCAAACATGATGTAAATAATTAGAGAGATTGGTTAATTTAAGCTAAATGATGCAATAACCCACCCTTATATGGTTATGGAAATTTACTCTAGAAACTGCGCATGAGATATCTGTTATCATGTTATTGACTTGTAGAACCAGCTATGTTTTGTTTGTATAACCCTTTTTCATATACCAATATGTCAATCAAATGTTAGTTGAATTCGGTACACACCTGCATATATGTGAATATGTTAGAAACATAAAACTATATCTTATCTCCCCATTCCTTGTCTATAATCTTTAAAACCATGACTATATTGCTACACAGAGTCTCAAAAATTGAAGTCCGAGTATTTATGAAATTTATGGACCAAAATGTAGTGGCATGGTGTATTTACCTTGTCTCAAAATTTCAGCTCAAAATATTGAGTCGTTTGGATGTGAACGTCAACACTGCTTATCCGGACACGTAACCCTTTTAAGATTTCGTGTCATTTTTTTCATTGGGTGACCTGATAATCGATTAATGTTTCTTGAGAGGTCTATACAGTGAATGACCCATGCCCTGTACTTGATAACAAAAGGTAAATTTCACCTACATATTATTTTTATAGAAAAAAGTCTGGTTTTATCCAGATACTGTATAATAAAACGTTCTCCATTTCTATACGAAGACTGTCAGGTTTAAGTTATTTACAAGCGTATCACAAATATCGGGTTAGTAGGTGGGCCTTAGGTTATGCATTTTAAAGGATTTTAACACAAAATTAAGCAGTTTTATTCCCCAAAAAGTTTAACCTAAGCCCATTGATCCCTACCCCACCCAACCGTACAAAGGACGATAGCATGTCTCCGAGATATACCTCCTTGTATTAATTGCAACTTACATGTATATTATGAAATAATAATTACTTTTATCATGCAATAACTCAATTGTCTAGGCTTTCAGAACAAAATACTTATTGCATAAATTTTGTGTTGAAAATAAATGCAGTTCTGAGTTCCCCTTTAAACTACACACCTGCAATTACAAACACAGGTAATTATCACTAATTGATTTATCAAATATTTCTAAGGAAATCACTAATCAAATACAAGTTCATATAGCTGCATTCTCCAATAAAATCACCATATTATAATGCAATGATATTACTATCAATTAATAATGTATTAACAAACCAACTTGTATTGATTCAACAAGAACTAATATTGATGTTTTCATTTGTTATGTGGAATATGTTTACAAGTTTTGTAAACATGATAAAGATAATTTATTGTTTTTTGTTGCACGAATGGAGGAATTTTGCCATAGCACTAACTGAATTGGCCTGTTTTTGTTGAGCATTTGTACAGGGTTTATAGTTATTACTGGTATATGTATTATGTAGGAAATATAAACAGTTTTATAGGATATAAATTATATAAACAAAGAGTATGAGTGTACTGTGGCCCAGGAACCGAGTATGCTGTCATCACAAATTGGAGTCCGTCAATTGATACACAATTGTCCAAGGGACAAGTATTCCAAGTTTCATGTCGATCTTATTTGAATTGGTTGAGCCTCAGACTTTTTCCGAAGAACGTCGCCCCTGAATAGAACAACAAGATATTCCTTATGATTTGGGACAATCTTGATATTATTTATCATAAAACTGATTTGGTAGACATTAGTAGATGTGTAGTTAGAAAGGGCATGGCCCTGGTACAGTTTTCTCACAATTGATCCTTAAAAGAGTAGGGGGTTGGGATGGCCTAGTGGTCTAGGGTGCCGTGCCTCGACCTCTGGCTTGCAGCTGTGGTTTCGATCCCTGGTGTGAGCGTATGTGGCATGGAGATAGCGGCGCATTCTCAACCTTGTGGGTTTCCTCCGGGCACTCCGGTTTCCTCCCACTGTTAAAGACCCCAAAGTCCAAACGAATTATTGAAATAAAATTAAAAACCATATGTTAGTCCAAAAATTTGTGTCGAGTGGACGTTAAACCTTAATTTTCTCTCTCTTTCTTTAAAAGAGTAGGAGAAAATGACACTTTGCCTGTTTTGTTTTCTATGTAATTTGTCTCTAAATGACTGTCACGATATGCTCAACTGAAAATATATTTTACATGAATTATAAATATCAAAGGACATAGATCAGGGTGGTATAATATGAGAAGGTCTATTAATAGTGGTTAAGAGATTTAAATGAGTGAACAGGAAATATTTCAGTGAAATATTTATATGCACTTGAAATATGAAACTAAGCTTATAAATATACCAATATGGAGCTATGGTTTACATTTATGTACAAAGCTGCACATAGTATATGAATAGTAATATTGTCCAGTCTTTATCTGGAGTTTAAACATACATGTACATGTACTTATAGGGTGGCTCTCGACAAACTTATTTAAAGGGACTATCTCGATTTGAACATAGTCTCAAAAATAAAAGTCTGAGTATGTATAAAACTTATGTATTTACTGTGTCATAAAATTTCTGCTTGAACTTCAAAAATGCTTATCCGGACACATAACCCATTTAAGATTTTGGGTCAATTTTTTCGTTGAGTGACCAGATAATCGATTTCCGTACCATCTCATGTGCGTTACTATAACAAAAGGTAAATTTCACCTACACATTATTATAGCAGTATAGCAGTAATATAGCAGTATAGCAGTAATATTCTCCAAAATATTATCGGGATTGGCCCTTTAACCTTACAAACATCCACAAAATCTGTCAAATACAATGTTCGAAAATTTTACTTTTGGTAACTAACGTTTCTTTTCAATAAATGAAAGGGAGAGAGAAATGGGTTTTAATTTTATTTCAATAATTTGCGTGCGCGTAGGGTTCTTTAGCAGTGGGAGGAAACCGGAGTACCTGGAGAAAACCCATGATGTTGGACAGGCAACCCTACTCCTTGCCACGTACAACCGGGGATTTGAAACCACGCCAGTTGACTCAATGGCATTCAAGAAATGGTGTTATTGAGAATTAAACAACAGGTGTTTTCAATAAGAATATTGCAAGTTCTGGATCTTAATCAGTTAAAATTTCTAAATTTATATGCATATTTAACATTTAGTATGAAAAAGGCTGATTAATAATTCAGCAAATTATTCTTACATACATGGACTCACTGAAACTTTAATATAAGCATTAACATGTGTGTTTGAACATGTCTGAGTTGTAATCAATCAAATACCTATTGAATAAATCAATTTATTTATCTGTTGCTCTTATCTTATGGGATAATATTACCATACATTGTATAGATAAATATTGAACCAAAACCATTAGCTGTTCTGCTGCTTTTAAAGATGCATTATGTAAGATTTAGATATAATGGTGAAAAAGTCGATTCGATGAATATATTGAAAATTTCATTCAAATTATTATACCTTAATCAAAGTTATGATTTTTTGAAGATAAAGTGCACATCTTTATTATTGTAGCAACAGTATTTGACAACCGAGATTTAGCCACAATTATCCATTTTATCATTAAATTTTTAAATCTCACAGATAATTAAATCCATTTAATTATATCTTGGCCAACTATTGGTGTAGAGAGTTGATTATAGGCTCGTTATGTTAATAAATATCTCAAAAAAATATTTTATATAAAATTTGAAGCCAAAAGATTGACCTGCATGTAAAACACAAAATTCATAGTTAAAGAGTCCACAATTGACTTTTGTCATGGACTTCAAACCTTTGACGAATAGTTGCAGGTGTCAACCAAAGTTATATAGCCTGACATGAGCCCTATTTATACTTGGCCGCGATAAGTGCGCCATTTTCGCCACAGTACCAGGCCGAGATAAATTTCAAGAAATTGACCTGTTGTCATTACCTGTCTGCGAACTGTGCCAACCAGGCCAAATATGGTACTCTTCACAGAAAAGTCAATTTCAGTAAATTATGGCAGTTGATTTAGACAGAACTGATAACAGAGCTGTAACAGGTCACTGGGAAAAGGGTCATGGTTCATTTGGCGCATGCGCAGTAACGTGCCTAGTACCGTGCATATAGACCACCACACTTCAGTGGGCCAGATTGGCACGGTACCACAAGGCACGGCAAGCTTATTTTGACTTGTATTCACTACAAAAAAATGTGTCGTACCAGATTTGTAATGTAATTTTTAAATGTGCATGGGGAACCATTGTATATGTTCTGGATTGAATACATGACTATTAGATCATAAACACATTGAACATGAGTAATGCTCCCCTATCATGTAGCAGAGGAATTGGACTGTCTGAACTAAAAAAAACTTACAAATTTGGAGTTTGTTGGCCTGTATAATTGGATGTTCAGTATTTGCTTGATGTTATTTTACAGAAGGTGTTCCTGTGACAGTGATAAAGTCGCGAACATGTAAACCGAGGACACCAATAGTTGTGTATTTCCATGGAGGAGGTTTTGTCGCTGGGTCAAGAGAAACCGAGGAACCCATCACCAAACAGCTTGCCAGGTACAGTAAATGTGTTACAGAAGATGTGTGTTATAGAGACACCTTCACACACAAATCGTATCATTTTGAGACTAACATATGATACAATTTTATTTTAATAAGTTTCTTACATGAAGGGGTCTTTAGCAGAGTTAATAGAAAGACCATGAGAAAATCTGTTGGAGCATGCAAGTGACCCTACTCCTCACATACAAATGTGGGATCGAAACAACACCAATTGCCCCAATGACAGACCTTATGATCCTTAGCAAACACTTTAGACCATTCCGCCACCTATCCCCTAGGATCACATGTTAAAAGATATGTATTATATATATATATATCACAATGAACGAGGTATTGTTCATGTAGTTATATTATGTCGATACATGATATGCATACATATCGATGTCTTTTACTGCTACTTAGAGAAATGGAAAAACTAAATGTTTAATGTGGTATTTAATTGTCAGGGGTAGTTCCTACTAGGCTGATAGTAATATGTTGCATATTCATTCAGTTGGAACGAAACAAAACCAAGGCTTATTTGTGTGCACATCGGTGTGCAAGCGAAAGAATCCATGATGAGGAGTATGAACATGTGATGTTGATGACCTTAGAAAAAATTAACTATATTATGCTAATTTGAAAAAAAAACCTGAAGTATGCTGTTGTTGAGATGTTCAGCTCCATTACTTTTATTGATTGTAGTATGCAATACCACTATATGTTAGGGGCGAGGGTACATATTGAATAGGGCTGTTTTTTATATGCCCACATTTTCATGTGGAATTATATATAGCCCCTGTCCATCCGTTCACATTTTGTTTGTGGACACTCTACAGGTCACAATTTTTATCTGACCAAAGATTTTTTGGTTCCATTTGATATGACCACATATTTTTGACTTCCAGATTATGGCTCCAGATTGTTGGAAAAATCATGTTTTTAACTTGTGGACCCACTAGAGGTCACAATATTTATTTGATTTTACAAAACTATTCAAATATATCACTGTTAAACCAAAATTACGGTTGAGTTCGAAATTTGTGAAAATTTGACCAAGACTTGGTGACAAAATGGCCACTCACCTTTTTTTTTTACGAATAGTATATAAGCATCTAAAATGATTTTAATGAAACTTAAAATATATATTTATGTCCAAAATATCTTGGTTCCTTTCGATTTGGTCCCTGATTGTATGAAAAATTGTTTTGGTTTTTTTTAGCTTGGTGTCTTTGCCCATCTCTTGCAAAATGTGGGCATATCTTGCATGGCAAGTGCTTGTTAAGAAATACCTTAGAATGTTTGTTCTTTGAAATTTATGTTGTGAATAATCATATCAGATTATTTATTTCCAAATTTGAGAAAACTTTCAAATTGAAATTTAATTATGTAGCCAGATTATGAAGGTTCTTGACCTTATTTTCATCTTTTATAGAGAAGGAGAATGTATATTTGTTAATGTGGAATATCGATTGGCACCAGAAAATAAATTCCCTGCACCATTTGATGATGCGAAGTGTGTCTTGAGATGGGTTATTATGAACAAATCACTAATTGGTAAGTGAATAAAACTTCAATCTGTGACAGGGTTCTATGAAATTTAATTACAATATGAAATTCTAATCTGCCCAATTAAATTTTTTCAGCAATTTCATTTCCATTGCATAATTTAAAAAGATGACATCATTGGTGTATTATGTAAGATTTAGAGAAATAACGGTTCGTTCTTACTAAACTGCATATGCCACAATTTCATCTGTTACTGATAATTACTGTCAGAGTTACGTCCAATTTCAAAGATTTTGTGTACAACATATAGAGGCGTCATTCAATCAAATTTCAGCAATTACTGATAACTACTGTTGGAGATATAGCCCTTGATCAATTTGAAAAATGTTATAATGCATGCTCTAGATGCCAAAGTTATCCAATTAATTTGAAATTTGTACACAGTTTAGTTTAATGAGACACCTATTAACAATAACACAAACATCTAAATAGTGTTCTCATCTAATTATTGCTACATGTTTCATATGATATATGTTAGCACTCGGAGGAACTAGAAGCAAACAAAAGTTAATTATTTCTGATAATTATTTGATGGGATGTAACCCTTATCATTATCTACAAAAGAATAAATATGTTGCAATCTTTATGAGCACATGTTTTGTTGCCTGGCAACCTCTCCTCACTATTACTGGTATTGACTATTTTTTGGGTCATACCATATTTTGGGTCATAACTTTTTTACCACTAAACACAGACAATTCTATACAATAAGTGCTGAACAGAACAGATTTGTTCAAGAGAAAATTTTGATGCTTTAAATCTCAAAATGGGGAGTTATCTGATTTTTTAAGGGTAAAAATGTAATCGGGACATACTGTTATTCATTCTTGTGGATGTCCAAAGTATTTGTGAATATTTGAATGATTTAATTGATGGTTTGATGATTATTATTTTGTTTTACCAGGTGGTATGAATGATAGTAAAGTTGGTGTTTTAGGAGTCGGTGTAGGAGGAACTATAGCTGCTACAGTTTGTCAGGAAGTTCCTAGTATAGCTTTCCAGGTAATGCTACAAATGCTTTTTTTGTCTTGAGATGAGAAGGTTTGAATAGATGCAAGCCAGGAGTTAATCTACAATTAATATTGCCTTGATTAAATGTTACATAATCAATTTGAATAGATTTTAGCACATTTATAGTCAACTTGTATTACATACATGTATTTCAGCGGGAGTGAATAAAATTGATTTAAGAAAACAATGAAATGACCCTGTTTTCAAAAGCAGTATTAACAAGCAATTGAAACATGAGTAGTATTGATTTTAGGAAACAATGAATTGATCCATCCTTAAAGAAAAACTTTTTTATTTCAGATATTAGTATATCCACTATTGGATTTGAGATTTGGTCAGCCCAGTTGTCAGGAATTTTCTGATGGTCCATTGACAGCCAAAAAGTTTCTTGAATGGTAAAATTTTCTTTATTTTTCAAATGAACCAGATTTTTCACATCTAGTGCTTAAAACAAAAAAAAAAAGGTTTTGTTCAAAAAATTTTTTATTATTATTTTTGATTTGTGGTCAGTATTTAAATAGAAAGGACCAATTTTGGGGCTTGTGATGATGTTATAAATTTTATGAAATGAATGCGACAAAGAAAGCTTTTAAAACTGTTTTGGTATTTACAGGGGTACAACTTTGTTTTTAAATGATAATACAGAAAGTGAGAATCAGAGAGCATCCCCTTTGCTGCGCCCATCGTTTACTAAAGTACCACCATTATTAGTTATTCTGGCTGATGTAGACCCTTTAAAAGATCAAGGTTATGGTGAGTTATATATCTTTTCACATAACCCCATAACACTTAGAGTGGCATTACTCTAAAAATATTTGATCAATGAAGTTGTGTTTTTATCATATACTATATTCTCTCTACTCAGTTCAGTTTAGTTCTTAATCTTTATTGGTTTTCAGGTCATATTTTCTTGAAAGATTGGTGTAAAGAAGATTCCTGTACTAATTTTGTATTTCCAGAGGCATTTCCCTAAGTTATGCTATTGTTATTAAACATACTTTTGTGTAGTCTCTCTACATTATCTGTCTGTTTCGTTTAACTAATTTGCATGCCCATAAGGGTCTTACTCTTAACTCTTAGCAGTGGAAGGAAACTAGAAGTCCCAGAGTGAACCTATGGTGTTGGATAGATGACTCTACTCTTTGCCACATACAGGTTGGGAATCAAAACTAGTATGTTTGATCATTTCGTCACCCACCGACGATTTGGCTGCATATATAACCACCTTAATAAGAAATGGGCAAATTTCATGAGACAAAGAATCTTATATGGCAATGACGATGAAGGTATATAGCAGATGGTTGTTATGATTATGTAATATTTTTTTGTAGAATATAAGAGAATTCTGAAAGATTCTGGAATTGATGCAGAAAGTCTTTTGGTACGTGGATCTGTTCATGGATTTTTTACTTTTCCAGGTAATATTTAATAATCCATTTATGCTTTCATTTTTATTAAATAAACTAATGAGCATATTATTTCCATATCATATATTGGTCTAATGACACATTATTTCAGCTGTGCGAGGCCTCAAAAACATCATGCTGAAAACCGTCCTTCCCCTGTTCATAGATTTATTGACAATCCCTTTCCACAAAACCACATGTAGCTTGAGACTTCTAAAACAAAAAACCTTGCTGGGATTGTTTGACTAGTTATGAGTAAAGATGAAACCGTTTCTTTTTTCAATTTTATCCGTCTCATTGGAACTACTGGGCTGGTAAAAAGAGGAAACCTATCAAAATTTGGAATTTTCCATAAATTTCATGTTGGTATATACCCCAGACCCTTCATATTGATTGTCAAAATGTCAGTGTATATCACTTGCCTGTTAATGTTATGCCTCATTTTTTTCTCTTGTTAATAAAATATAATTTGATAAATATTCCTGTTTTCAGGTCATTTTAAAGAACTTGGAACAAAAGCTCAAGAAAAGGTTGTTAACTACATCAAAAAACGTGGCGCTTCATGAGAAGTAGAGCAGTTGGAATCAATTTCATTATCAGCTTAATGTACTTATAATTATCTACATAAAATAATAGCCCTGGGAACACTCAAAGTCGTAAAATATTTTCAGAAGAATAGGTAATTTCCTAAAATATTGTAACCTCAATTCTAAACACAATTTGTGTTTTTTTAAATCAAAAATTCCAGTTAAAATAATTTTGTTAAATTCCTATTAAACAATTTTTGTTAAATTTCTATTAAACAATTTTGTTAGATTTCTTTTATATAATTTTGTTAAATTCCTATTAAGTAATAGTTAAGGTAATTTTGTGAAATCCTAATAAAGTAAGCAGTTTAAAATCTGATGATCTAGCTACATGCACAAGTCTTATATCGATTAAACATACATTATGCAAGAGCTAAATTTGCCCATTGCAGGTCTTCCTTTAGGCCTGGAATGTTCTCTAAATTATTAATTAAATTATCCAGACAATAATCAACTCTCTATGTCATTGTTAGTCTGTGATATTTTCTGTATTAGAATCCCACCTGCTGCGCCACACTCATTCATGATTAAATCAAGACATGGATAATCTAGCCTATGTTTTTTTATCGTAATGAATTTAGTAATGATGATTGAGGCTAGGCCAAAAATTCAATCACTAAATTCTCAGTTCAGAGTGGATCAATTTGACTGAAATTTTCAGCAAATTCCCTTTAAATTATCTAGTTTTTAACTATTATAGTGAAAACCATCAGCTCTTTATCTAATCTCCCATAATGTATCTTTATAACAAAGCAAAATATAATTCATTAAGTGAACAATTCTGATATCTTTACTTGAATTAATGAAAACATGGTAATGTGTCAGGTTCCATGTTATAGTGTTCAAAAATATAATGTTGTATAGCTTTATACACACCTATTGTGACTACATTCTCCATGTTTCATGTTCTGAACCAGATTTAAAGATCTTTTGTTATAGTGTGGCACTTATCCAGCAAGACCTGTAAATATTTAGAAGATATGAGTATATTATGTAAAGGAAAGATTGCTACATGAATGAGTTATGAGAGGCATGTAAAAGTGTTACAATAGATTTTCAGCCACTCTCCCTCTTATCAGAACAAGAGATATGTTGAATGTGGTTGTACTGTATTTTATATG
Organism: Patella depressa; assembly: GCA_948474765.1. Classification (NCBI taxonomy): domain Eukaryota; kingdom Metazoa; phylum Mollusca; class Gastropoda; family Patellidae; genus Patella; species Patella depressa. The sequence continues at coordinate 58,730,266 of OX419719.1, forward strand.
ATATATTTCATTGTTGTTTGCTTTTTGTAACGGCTATTAAAATAACCTCTGCCAAATAAATTATGCATTTCATTCCAACTCTTAGTGAAAATTGGAAACCAGAAATATGCATGTTTTAGAAATAAGTCATGTTGACAATGTTAGTTTAAACAATACTTTGATATAGCTAATTAATTTTAGTGTTGCAGTTTGGGTTACAATGCCAAATACATTGCCATTTCCATTAACACATATGCTGCTATCACATTTTTTTAATATCACATCTACATGCCGGTATATATCACTGCCAAATCTCTATTTTATAATTATTGTTTATGACATCATTATATATGCTTTTATTTTCTGATAAATTAAAAACAATCAAATCATAACTTATTCATTGTTGCTGATTGGAGCAATAGTCAGATGGAATTGTGTTGGAGCGATGCTCAATCCAAAAGGGTTTTAACAGATGTAGTTTGAACTGTGTCAATACCTTTCTGGTATGTGTGGGTAAGAAGACGAGGTTCTAAGACTGTATAGATATGTTAGACTAAGATATTTGTGATACAAAGTCTGGATGTGGGGTATTTCATTAATATTAAATGGTGAAAATATAGGATGCTTGTTTAATATTATATTAAGATTATTGTTAGTAGTACATGTATATCAGTCTTGGAGCCAATAGTCTACTCAACTCAGATTTGTAAGTATTCTTTGTTGACAAAATATAATGTTTTGAATCATACATTTATCTTCCAGCTCTGGAAACAAGTCTTATTGAAATTTCAGTACCGGTAAGAAGCTATTGTCTGTTAATATAATCTTTTTTCATATATTTATATCACATTTTATGCTTTTTTGTCATATTTTCAATAAAATATTTTATGCTTTTATGTCACAAATATGTAAAAGTATTATAAAAAGTTATTATTTTTTGTATGGCTTTGTAAAACAGTATTAAGATATTGGTATTATTATTTTTTTTTACTTTAGTCATTGGTAGATTATCCGAGAAATTTTATGGTGTCACATACCAATAGTATTATAAGAACCTAATATAGTGTGTAAAAATTTGTTACAAATGTAAATACATAAAAGAAAATGGTCATTTATAAATGAACATTTCTATTACTGTTTATTGTAATTTGAACTCAATTACTGCATACGAATTTAAGTTTTACAACATCAAGCCCAGTAGACTTAGTAAATTTGTAATTCAAAAATTCTTGCCACAATGAACCAAAATAGTCCCTGAAATATATTTGTAATCCATGAGAGATTTAGATAAGGTCCAACTATGATTTATTATCCTAAAATATTTTTGACAATTAACATTTCAAGATATATTTTTAAAACACGTGATTAATATTTTGTTATATATATTTTATTGCTTTTGTTGTTTATATACAATTTATTATTTGTTTATTATTATAAGTATCATTTGTATACACCCACGGTTCATATGGACTTAAGTTTGTCTGAAATTTGTTGTTTGTTGGTCAGTCCATAATAATCTTGTGATCACACTATAGGTCAGAGTTTATAGCAGATAATTATCACATGATAATTCACTTGGTCTTAAGCAAACACCTATCAAAAGTAATAATTACTATGAAATCTTGTAAGCATGATGCAATTTTTTTATCACAAATAATGCCTCCTTTTATCTTCAAAGCTTGTGAATATGGAGTATGGGTCAGAGTTCTTGGTAGAATCTTGATACTCTCAGGGTATTGTTCATTGGAATATAAGGTGGAGCCATATATATTTTTGGAGGAGTCATCTTTCTGTGCATATTTTGACTATTAATGCATAGAACAGGGTTCATAGTGGTTTTTTGTTGTTAAACTACTCCACAGCATTTGTTGCTAAGGCTTTTAGAGCTAACATGGATGACTTCGCAGCTGGTGGGTGTATTGTGGGGCATTACCAGCCCACAACTATGTTATCAGTTATTTATATGTTATAAGTATGTACTTTTAAAGTTTTTGTTAACTTACTGACCTTTACTCTATTGTAACCATATCAACTTTAATTATATTTACAATTTTCATAAATATATTTCAAACAAAACAAATGAATACTATTGTGAGTCATAAAATTTGTTAAGTATTTGTAAAATATTAAAGTTTGAGCTTGAAATAAGGGTCCTTTTATTAGTTTTTCAAACTCTTATATTAGGAAAAGAATAAATATGCTACAATTTTCTGGACTGCTCTGATGACTTACCAGCCAAGGAAGTATGTTGCTTTTCTGGCAGTCTGTCTTTATGTAATGTGATAATCCCTAATTTATTGTTTATAAATGTAAATTTATTCATTTTGGCTTACAAAGCTTTATTGAGTTAGCAGTTTCTTAAAAAAATATACATGTATATTAAATAATTTATTAAAATGTAATGATGTACAAATGTTGTTTGTTTTTTTCAACATCAAAATTGGACACATGTATCATGCTATTCCCTGTTATTATTGTTCGAGGAACTGTTTCTTATAGCCACATTTTAATATGTTTGGATCTTACAGCAATTATTTTTATAAGGCCACATTGAAATGTGTCATGTGTTGACATTGCTTGTGTCCACTGGTCCTACAAGATTTCACAGTTATTACATCTTTAAACATTTTTACTTTATTGACTACGGTGATTTATGTTTGCAAAGACTTTTTAACATGGCATTAAAGTTATTGCTCATTATTTTGAAGAATTGTTGGTTCTGTTATAGGTTCTTTTGGAATGAGTATCTGAATGTGCTATTAATACTTAAGTAATGTCAAATGTACAAAAGATATACAATGACCAATTTAATTCCCCCTACAAGATTTAATGCTGTTCCATAACCTTTATGAATTACAAAAAGTCATAGACTTGATGCTTGTTTTAGCTGCAATTGAGCTCTATTAGTTTTCAATTACCTTTCGAATTATTACATATCTGGTAAATGTGGTATACCTGGTTGTGTCTTTAGCTCTAATATTTCTGACGTGAAACACAATCCTTTGACTAATCCTTTTGTTAGCACAGCTATTTCCTGACTCCAGTTGATACTTCTCAGCAGGTACCTGATTCTGAGCCAGGTTGTGATGAGAAGTGTCATGCCACATCGGGATCAGCGTCACCTGGTCACACTGATGCTTTCGATGCGCCAGCTGGAAGCAGATTTGACAACAGAGCTATTATTGCAATGAGACTGACTCTATACTTTTTTCAGAGAATTGGAAGGAGAGGTCACTGAGAAAAAAAAACGTCCCCTGGCTGCTCTCTCATGTGTGGGGTGAAGAGCTGCTCTAGTCATGGACCGTCGACATTTTCTTAGGTAACATATGCAATCCGGTATTTGGTCAATATGTTTCCTTTGCACCAGCGTCAAATTTCGTTTCAGACCCAGTCACTACATCGACCTATGAAGTTCATGGAGTTACTGAAAGACCAGCGAATGCTAGGACGCAATTTCCAGAATTGATGAAGGTTGTAGTTTCGATTAAGGGTGCAATTATGTTGGATTGAAACGAAAGGGGGACCAGTCGAAGCTTGAGTGGATAAAGGATTGGTCGGGGCCCAACCGCGCGAACACCGCCGGACAAGTGGCTTATTATAGTTTTTAATTCAGAATCAGATTATAATCCTACCCATGCCACTAGATACTCACCTTCAGAAAAGTCACCAGTTTTCTTTTTCTTTACGATCAAGCAACAGTGTATTTTTTTGTGCCCCCCGCCCCTCACGGGCCCTGTCAAGTGCCTACAAAATGGGGACGAATGTTTCAAATGCGGATTTTAATCAAGGTCGCGTGATTACCAGTGACGTAACTAGTGATAAACGAATCACTAAAGTTTTCTTCGCAGTGATAACCTTTTCTTCGCGGTGTAAACCATTTCTCCGCGGTGTGAACCTTTTTCGTGGTTTAAAGTTTTCTCTGCGGTGTAAACCTTTTCTCCACGTTGAAAACATAATAACCGTGTTGCAATTATTTTTTCAGTAAACTGACAGTTGTGATATTAAAAAGAGCTAAATCTGCCTGTTACGGGAATTTTTTAGGACTGAAATGTTATCTATATTATTAATTAGACATTCATGAACTTATCGAGACAGGGGCGTTTTAAGGTTTATCATGGCGGAGGCTGCATTATTCTGAAGGCCCTCTTTCGCGGGCGAGGCGTCTTGATTGATGATTTTTATGCCAATGCAATGACTGCAGTCTCATTCAGTAATGGATTCGACAGTAATAGTATATAGAAAACGATTGACTCCGGCTCGGGACCCTTTCCCTTGGCTAGAGGGGCCCTTTTGTCAGACGTAGGGCCCTTTGATCTGTCTTTAGGACACCCTAACTAGGGTAGGCCTACATTTTCATTTTCTCATCGGTTTTAGCATTTTTCTCCCGTTTTACTTTTCCAATTTCTTTGATTTTTTTTTCGCGAGGAGGCTGGGGCCTCCAGCGCCTCAGCTATAAAACGCCCTTGTATCGAGACCATAATCAACTCTCAATGCCATCGCTAGCCTGTGATATTTACTGGATTAGGATCCGATCTGATGCTCAACTTCCATTCATGAATTAATCATGAAATGGATAATCGAGACTATGTTTTTGTCGTACCGACTTTAGAAGTGATGATCGAGGCTAGACCAAAAATTCAATCGCTTAATTCTCGGTTATCTATTATAGCGAAAACTGCCAGCACTTTATCTAATCTCCAACACTGTATCATTAACAACATAAAAGGTCTGCCGTCAAGAGATTATTATACCTTTTAGTATAACCAATGTAATGCCAGTTATTTCTTTGTCTGGGCAGCGAGCTATATTGAGATTTTTTAAAAATACATGCTCTTGGAAAATTATACTCGTATAGGTATACGAAACACGACATATTGCCATATTCTAACTGTGATTTTTTTTAAGTGATAATTATATTTTATGAAATTCTTTATTGTTTTGCAGGTGTTTGAAGTAAGCTATAACCACAATTTCAGCTTATGTTGCAATGGTCGAGTTGTCCCAAAATTTGGAATCCCGCCGTCTTGTTGTGGAACCGGGTTTGTGATTATCAGTTGATTTTTGTGCTCCACAAATTGCGATTTATTTGACATTCTAATCGCCTTTTTCATTATGCTGGTTCAGTAATATGATTATGAAGTCGAAGTACAGAATCTATCAATACTTGATTTTTCCCCCATTCGAGAGGCGGCGCAAAAAACTCTACGCGTCATTGCATCATTTTCACTTAGCCCCTGCGCCGAACCGAGGGATCGCGTGGCTAAGTGGGTAAGACGCTAGCTGGCTAGCCTGGAGGTCGAATGTTCGATTCAGATATTCCGGCGTGGTTTCCTATTGTCAGTGATGCAGAACGGAGGGACTGGCAAGGATAGCCGTTTAGTCGTTAGGATGGGACGGAAAACCGAGATCCCGTGTACACATAGGCGTGCACATAAAGAATCCCGCGGTAGTTGGAATTCGATATAAGAGTAGGCTGCAGCGCCGCTGCCCGGGCAAATTTCCCTCATTAAGCTCCCCTACATTTCTTACATTGCGATAAACAATAGCAAACTAGGATATACCAACAGAGAATATTTGAATCCGTACAAAATAATTTTAAAAATATGTCCACATAGCGAAAAGGATGACTTCATGATATCTCGAAACAAGAAGACTTTATGTTTCGAGAAATCTAATTGATGGACCAGTATTTAATCCGATTGAATCCAAGTAAGGAGATTATACCGTTGATACTTTGATTTATTTCTGAGTACACTTTAGCGCGTGGGTTATTAAAGCCGTGCGAAATTTGATATTTTCGGAAAAATGCAAAACACGTACAGATACACTAATGACCCATCTGGCATCGTAATTACTTCAACAGAGACTGAAGCCTCTTCTTACCGATTCCAGGAGCCATTCGTTTACCAACATTTTTTTATTTGTGCATATTATGTCCATTAAATTGGCAGCCCACATGCATCAATGTCCGTGCATACGAGTATAGATTTGCCACCGAATATTAACGTGGTTGTATAGTTAAACATGAAGATGTGATGATAAAATGTGAATGAAAGTATCATAACACACTACAGGGTTCCAAATGTTGTATGGTACATGTCTGCTAACTTTATATATTTATCTCATACACCGTCAGCCGTGCCATTGATAATATGGTGTTCTATTTCGGCCATTTTATACGTTTTTTTTTTCTGGTGTACGTTTGGCATAGAAGACTTCAATGTACATAAATTACAATTAGATTATTTGGATTACCTACACAAAGGGCAAAAAACCCACAATCTCTATATGATCTTTTAGCACAAACATGAACTATTACTCATTTGAAAAGTTTTTAATCCCGTGCAAACTACGATATTGTGAAAATTTGATCTTTAAAGACGAATATATTATTAATAGTTCAAAAATAGTTCAATTCAATTCAGAATTCATAAAGATGAGGTGAATGGAAAATTTGTTTACATTCAGCATCCTTTGGACTCGATATATATAAACGGGATATGGCCTAAAATATAGCCTAGGCAAGATCATACCATTGATGTCAACGCGGGTCACACTGCGCACGTTCGCCATTTTGTTTTTAATTTTGAGTACCCGGAGCAATTCCTTTGGGTGACAATTTACCGTGGACGCTACCCAGCAAATGGTATTGTATTAAGGGAATGAAAGCGAATAGACCTTCTAATCAATATCACATCTTCAATCCACGGACGGATCCAGTCTATTATGCGACTTCTCTGGCATGTTTCTTAGGATATACTTTCCTGCGATATCCTAAGATGGAAGCGCACGTAAAACTCTACTAGTAAGTGCAAGAGGACCGCACTACACACAAAACAAAACCTATAAGATTAACCTGCGGAAAATATCAAATCAAGTGAATGGATCGAACGAACGAACTCTTTTTTATTATCCGAATATATAATTAAATGTTAAATTTGCGTGGGTTAAGTCGTAAAATATAAATGTAGCGCTAACAGTTATGCAATTCACGACCAGCAGCTTTAATAGGACACTCTATATTTTACGACAATACGAGTGTAACCTCTCGGTGTATCGACCATAAAAGGTATACCAGATATGAATTGGCGATTAAATGAAAAGTGGTGCCAGGTGTTCCAGAATACGAATTATACTCTTCCACGATACTCGACCATTACCTGCAGTGAACTGGGGTTTCATTCGAGTTTCCTTCGTAGTTCAGGGCTGAAAAAAACGACACCGTAAGTGACCTTACCGGGACGCCATACAAACGGAGAACTGACCTTGCCTTGAACTTCAAATAGCCATAAGAAAACAAGAAGAAATATCAATAGTGAGTATTTTTTTTTGCCCAAAGTAACCTAATATTATGTCTGAACGGTATGGTCCTAGTAGGATCAATCCATGTCAACTGGACAAAATTCCTGGAAGTTGTGAACATGACCCCCTGTTTTAGTATATGGTCTTAAACTAATAAATCTGAAAGTTTTACCTCTCTAGGTTAAAATCTCACTGACATGTGACCCTTTTAAATTAGGGTACTGAAACGGACTATAATTTGAATTTTTTTTCAGGTTTTCAATTGCTTTAAAGTCACATTTCTAATTGGAGCAGAACTCTCTAACTTTGTAATCTGAGACAACTTTTGGTGTAGATTAAGACTTTAGCATCACATTTAATGTGCGGTTCAAACTTTTTGGGCCACCAGGTGTCAAAATGCGGAACAAATGAACAATTCACTTTTTTTTTCACGGTTTTCACAGCCTCTGTGGCACTATTAATGTCAGTTGGTATTTTATCAATGTACAAAAGATTCTGAGTCGATTGAATATATACTTTCAAAATATTGAGCCTCAAAATTCAATGACACGGAAAATATACAAAATTTACCCATTTTCTCCTTCAATTTTGGTCATGTGGGACAGAGGTTAAAATTTTGAAAACGGTTGACAATAAAACTTCATTTACCCTATTAAAGTCAATCTTGTGTATTTTTGGTCTTGTATTTTTAATTCGCCCTTTAAATCTGGACGGTGTTGGAGTTTTAATGACTATTATCACAATTGTTGACTTTACACGTTGATTTTAAAATAACTTCTAAATGACCTATACCTCTCAAATGTGCCAAAGCGAAATGAAATAATTAACATAATTTAATACCGTTTTATCTTGACACCACAATGCTCATGTAGACAGTAAAAGATGCAAAATAAAGACAATCATATACGGTAAAATTCAGAAATTAGTTTATTACAGTCAATCGACACCCAAAAGCAAGTCCAATTTGTACAAGTCCATCCAAACTGTCTCTTCCAGTTCATCTTCATCCAGTACCATAGGACTTGTGGAATTCGCACATGTCTACCCCTTGCAACTTGCATACACATTCGTACATTCTAGTCGATATCGACGACAAGAACATTCCTTTGTAGTGCACCCCCCTTGCATGTACAGCGAACTATTTTTAGTAGATTCGTCGATACTAACGGTGTGTCCATTGCGGCGTGGCGATATAGTTTCATCGCGTAATTTCCAACCACTATCCGTTATATTCAGTCTTATTATCGCCTTTCATCCAGCATCGTACTTGCAAAAATACGCGTAAGGAATGATATTTCGCGGAGTCAAACGTCGGGTTAAGGCCCACACTTCAACAACGGAAGTGCCTCAATGTGTTTAGGCTTAAACCTTTTCGTCGGCTTCTACAATTTGACTTTGGCTTGAACATGTTTCAGCACAAAAAACACTCACTTGTTCACTAAACATTGCACAATCCATCTTTTTCAGTAGTGACCCTTCCCGATGCCGAACTGCGTGGAGGGAGGGAGTAGTAAATATTTTCATCAAGGGTTTGGCATAACTGTCCAATTTACCACAGTTTATGTATCGTGTTTCCCTTTTCTGTTCGCAAGGACAAGCCTGCCGTCGGTATGCCTTAGCGATTTGGGCGATAACAAAGAATAGAAGCAAATCCGTGTCTTCTCCAATGACAATAGTAGGGACCGGTAGCGCTCGAATCAACACCTGTCTGGGAAATCAGACAATCTGCACCCCCCCCACAAACACACACTTGTCCTTATTCCTTGTGATTCCCTCGGGGTCGTCAATACTTTGATTCCCAAGAAACCATTTGGTGACCACTGTCTTTGGCCGAGGGTCCATTCCCGTGTCCATGACCATCGAAGACAAGAAATGGACCGACACTTTGTTTCACCAAGTCGACATGGGTGTGGATTCGATGGAGAAGGGACCCCCATCCAAGACGGCGAATGTCGCGTCTTTGTTTGTTTGTTTGTTCAAAGCTTGGGTGCATTTGTCAAATGGTATCCACCAGCTGTGATTTTATTGCTTCTCTCATTATTCCGCAGTCGATGAATAATGCCGTCGGGTGAGTTGATAATTCATATTGAAGAATGTGACCTATATCGTGTCCATCTGTGTGACCCTTCCCGGCAGCAAGTAGTGGTTGGAATAATAGCTGCGGGTCGATGCTAACTTCTTCAACACCAATGCGGACCTGTTTAGTTTATCCTTGTCGAGTTGCACAACAGTATCCTTTCTAGTGGCTACGCAGATCCTTTGTTCGCCCAGAGGGATTATTCTCACACATAAACACAGGGCCGGCGGAAGCAATTTTTAATTGAGGGGAGGGGGCTACCATCCTAGGTCTTTAGGAGAGAGTCCAGGGGCCCTTGTAGGTCTAGATCGTCGAAGATGCTTTCTGAGCGATTTCTGGCTAATGAAACTACTCAGCAATGAAGTGAAATTTTATTTCTATTTTAACTCCCTCACCATAAAAAATGGTGATTTAATCCTGTGATTCTGAACTTGAGAAGAAAATGCATAATAATAATAAAAATAATAATAATGCCAAGGTTGTGGGCCGATATTGACGCTTGTAGGATCGTCACTTCCTGGATTATGGCCCCTGGTTGTACGGACAATCACATTTTAGTTTGTGGACCCTGTAGAAGTAACAGTTTTTATTTGATTGTATAATCCGTTCAACTATATCAGGTCACAATTTTAATCCGATACTGACAAAACTTGAAATATAGGTCTATCCCCCAAAGGTCGGTTTTGTTACTTTCGAGATTGGCATAAATCGGACCATAACCTCCCACTGTACGAAAAATCACGGTTTTAGAGGTCACAGTTTTCATCCCCGCATATCAGATGGTAACTTCCTGGATTATAGCGCCTGATTGTACGAAAAATCGCCTTTTTAGCTTGTGGAGATTACAATTTTTATCCGATTTAAATGACGTTCGAAAGGTCACGAGATGTAAACAGGGATAGCGCCAGTCCTAACTCAATATTTAGCCCATACCTTGACGAAATCCACCGGTGGCTTTAATATTTAAATGTGACCGTAATATCCTGGTTGTAGACCACTCAGTGGCTCGAATTTCTTTTTATCCAATTTTGATGAAACTTAAAATATATATTTATACAAAGATCTGGTTCCTTTTGGATATTGGTGCGTATTTGGTCGTAACTTTCTGGATTATGACCCCGATTATATCAGTTATCACGTCTTTAGCTTACGGGTCCTTTAGAGGTCACAATTTGTATCTTTTTTTTCCAAAATGTTTAAATATATTATCCCCTTTACACCATAATTATTTTTCCTCAAAATCGACCAAAACTTCCCTGTCAAATAGCCACCCCCCCTTACGAAAATAGTATAATAAAAGCATGAAATACTCAAAAGCATGTAATACTCAGGTTGATGATCATCTAGAGGTCACACTTATATACTCGATTCAGTTCTGCCTTTTACATAAATGAGGTTTGTCGACCTTTCAAGATGAAACTTAAAGGATCAAAAGTTCTTGGATGAGTTCGACTTTGGTAGCACCAGACCTTACATTCTAGCGCTATAGCCCCTGCTTTTGACGCAAAATTTGTTGAAATTTAAAGATGTTAGGATCAAAAGATTCTTGTAAAATGAGGGCATGTATCGCTTAAATGTGGCAACTGCTTATTTTAACTGGTCTTAACTGATAGTTGTGGATTATTTGATGGATCAGCTACACGTCGTTTTTCTAATTCCTATCATAGATACAACAGACGTGAGATGGACTTGAAATAAAGATCGGCTGTTCAGTTAGCTAATCGCAACACTCGGAATGGTAAGTCTCTTAACCCAGAAGGTTTTTTCTTCTGGGGGTCTGCGTTCTAAAAGTCTCACTTCTACAAACTCCAGGGGTGGATAGGGACGTTCTCTTTTACTGACCGCGGACCCCCCTCCCCCCCCCCCCCCCCTGGAAAATTTGGAAAAATGAACACCAAACATTTGGTGGCATGTCTGATTATAATCTCCGTCAAATAATATATCTCATAGATCGATTAATTTAGGTAAAATCCCCGACCTGCAAGTAATTTACAACCATCAACCTGTGAAATTATCATATCGTCATATTATTAATTAACGTATTATGATTGTATCGTCAAGAGTCAAGAGAATTTAACTGGTAAAAAATGACACTATTTGAGAAAATTTTGACCGTTTCATTAACAGTAGTATGGGCGCTTGTACAGGAATATTTTTTGACCTTGCACGTGAGATTGCACGTACGGAGAGAAAGAGGGCGCGCGCGGGAAAAGAGAGAGAGAGAGAGAAGAAGAAGAAGAAGAAAGGGGAAGAGAGGAGGAGGAGGAGGAAAGGGGAAACAACTCTTTTACATTGATTAAGTTGGCCCTGAAAAGGGCCGTTGTCCTCTCAATGAGAGGGTTAACAGGAACATCTTGGATGATCCGCCGAGTACCGTGGAACAGGTCGCTTCTCGCATTTTACAGCATGCTTCGACCGCCTTTGGTAGGTGTTCGACACATCTACCCCACACCAGAAGCAGACCAAGTAATCGACCTCCGGACTGTTCCCCTTAGACAAAGGGTAATACCCCCCACAAGTGGCGCAATATCTTTTATCTTTTCGATCCATTCTGCTTGTGACTTCTTTGGGCTTTGACACTCCTATTTATAGTTCGAGACGGGACGAGTCTAAGGTGTTGGGACGATACCATTTTCCACCAATCAGAATAGCATGACGTCACATGACGTCACAAACAACAGACACGTGATATGTTGTCGACATTTTATTGAACATATTTACAAAGCATTTTATTCAACACAAAATGAACACAAATTTAATTGAACTTGAACATATTTACAGAGCAAAAAAGCATCGACATCGTTGTCCCTTCTTCTGGTCTTTTTGCAAGTCGGGAAAATGATCCCTAGCCCATTGTTCGACGAGTATATCGTTCACATGATACACGTGCCCGAACACCGAAAGGGCGTGCGGGGAGGGAACGTGAAACCGATGACACAAATAATACAAACAATAATGGCCGCAGACGACACTCTCGAGTCCCTGAATCCATCGGTGTTGGTAGTGGAGTTGTAGATCTTGGACGAAACGTCGAAAGGCTTCTCCGTAAACATCAGGGGGACACCCGTAGGAATCGAAGAAGGTAATGTGATCTGGTCCTTCGCACACAAACACGGTCCAGTGTCTACCGGGTTGATCTTCGTCGTCCGTGTTGATGACGTAGGCTTTGGGGTACGAGGTCGGGCGCAGTATATCCAGATGATTACGAGCCCACACGCCCCCGAACACGTTAGAGGGGAGGTGTTTTTCTAAAGCCCGTGTCAGTTGTCGATTGGAGAGAGCCTCACCAATCTGTGATGACTTGTCGGTTGGCGTCGATTTCCAAGACATTGTCGTATTCGGCAAACAGAACAAGACTGAGGTGATTGGTCGGGGCCGCACCGAACTTGAGTTCCAAAGACAGGTTACCCGCTGCTTTGGGATGAAAGTAGTTACCGTCGGCTCCGTGGTCGTTGGTCAAATCGAAACAATACAAAGTGTACCCATTGATATAGTCGTTGAAAGGGAGGTCCAGGTCTTCTCGGGTGTTTAAGACGGTCACTCTTTTCATCAAATCCAGGTATGGTGCGATGGCTTGTCGCTGGGGAAAATCGACGTCGTATTCGTCCACAATTTCCCCGTTCTTGGTCAATTTGATGTTCTGCAATTGATTGTGTTCGAATTGGAAGGGATTTCTGTTTTTTCTTCCGTCGTAGGCCGTGTTACGTACCATACCCACGATTAATCTCTTGGGAAGGCTTTCGTTGACAAACAGATTGTCTAGGACGTGACTGGTACGATTGTCGGGAATGACCATGTCGCGGACCACCACGCGTTTCAGGGGATACTTGGCGTTGGACGATTGAAGTTGCGCGGCCACCCGTGTGTAGGTACTGGGAGCTAGAGTGACGAACGGGATATCCAGGTAGGCTTTGGTGAACTCGACTTTGTAGTCTTCGGCATCGTTGCCTTCGCCGTACATCAGAAAAAATTTTGGGGATTGCTTTTCCAATTTCAACCGCAAGTCCACACCGTCCAGCAGATACCGATCTTGTAAACACATGTCCAAGTGTAGACGCGACTGCAATTCAAAGGTGCGACTGGCAGCGATGGTTTTCTGGCGTTGTTCCAATCCTTTGTTATTCGGAGCCTGTCATCCACCGTCTCCGGCGGTGGCGACGGATTTCGTGGAATTGAACTGCCCGGCGGTATCTTTTTCCCACAGGACTTGTTTCGACAGATGGTCGTTCTTGGCTCCCTTACCGAAACTCAGCAAATTCTCCAAGTAAGCCCGGTAGGGATAGGTGGGCAGAGAGGTGGTGACCAAAGTTTCGGCATCCTTTCCCAGGCGTAATTTGACGTCTTTAAACAACGAATGAAACAAGTTGTTAATGGGTGCGACTTGACTATCCGCATCCAGGTCATCCCCGTTGTTCTTGGTCACCTTCAGGGCCACGTGCAGTGTCATGTTGGCCAGATCGATGAAATCGGTGGTGGCATTGGAAATATAAAATTCGATGGGTCCGTCGTGGTTCAAGTCGGGCGTCAGTGGATACTTTCTGATTTTCGTCACCTTGTTTATGGCCGTCTGCGTGTCGGGTACACTGAACAAATCCTGCAATTCGTCTCGCGCGCAGGGACAGGAATCATTGCGCATTACCTGCGTAGCCATGGTCGAAGATATCTAGTTTACGTCGCTTGTGAGAGGTGACCTGTGTCTTCTTCTTCCTCTTCGGACGATGTGAAGTGGACGGGGTTCGTGAGGGGTCTTTTATAGGTTCCAGGTGGGCGACCACGTTCTTGAGTGTGTCGGACATCGTGTTTGACACCGCGGGGCGAAGCGTGTCCTGGGCGACTTTCTTCCAGTTCCATTTTTCACGACCACTGACGGCGTCGAGCACGCTTTGCCCCACTTTGGGTAACACTTGGGCCACATTCTTTTTCACGGCAGCTTTACCGGCCGACCACAAGGTCTTCCCGACCGATTTGGCGGCATTCAATAACCCCGACCATCGACCGGCACCCTGTTGTCTCAGAATTCCTCCCCTGTACACCACCAGACCATTGCCAGCCCCTCGCTGTCTGAGCACTCCACCTTTGTACACTCGAATCATCATCGGCGGCGAAAATGAAGTTGGGTCACCACCTTACCGTCGAGAAATGGCACGGCTTTCCCCATTCCGTTCCTTATATAGAGACCAATGGAGCTTAGTCGACTGTACTTCAGAGGTAAGTAGTGAATCCTGGCGGGGCGGTGATACAATCGTCGACTGGGAATCACGTCCAACAAGGTAGCCTTCACGTCGCCCACGGTCTGGGGTTCGATAATGTCCGTGTAGATGTAAAACAGATCGTACTGGATTTGAAGATTTGGGTTGTGGTGGGCGTAGAAATACCGTAGACTTTGGTAATCGGCGCCGGTCATATCGATTGACTGCAGGGAAACCAATAGTTCGTTTCCAGGCCATCCCAACATGGATACGATGGGTCCACACAGACGAAGTTCGATTTTCGGCAACACGTCAAACCAGAAAAGCGACTGCACGTGATTGATCTTCAGATACACTTTGTCGTTGGTGTTGTCTCTCTTGAAAGATACGAAGGGACCTCTTGATACGGCCCCTTGGCGCATCACCTCTCGAGTTTCGTACTCGGTCTGCTCTTGCTTCTCGTGGTCGGTCATTTCCTTGTTATTGGGATCCAAACGAACGGGTTTATGGGCCAAATGATTGTAGATGGGAGGCAGGTTCCACAAATCATTCAGTCTGGTGTTCAGGACAGTCAGGATATGCCTCAGCGAGTCGTAGTCGTCACTCTTGATGTGCGTTTCCATTTCGATGGATCCCTTGATCTCATCACCCTTTACACCTTTGAAACAATTCGACGGGTCGATTCTGTGGCGGTCCCGGCATATCTTCACTTCGGGTTCGTCGCTCGGGGGCGACCATGGATGAATGCGTAAGCCGATCGTGTTGTCTCGTTGATCGATGTTTTGCCATTGGTCAGGTAACGTGATCATGGACAGACCCACTTCCCATTCCCGGTGATCGACGAGAAGTGGCGGGTCCAGATGTGTATGATACGTGGAGACTTTGTTGTCGGGATACCACGACATGGAACTGTCACTAGGGAGCGTGAGGTAAAAGGGCCGGTCGTTGTTCATTATGTTTGGTTTTCAAGGTTGGAGAAGGTAACAGGTAACCCAAGGTACTGGAGAGCAAGGCCGTCCACAACGTGGTCTGCGAACCGTCGGGTTTGAAAGCCAGTTGGGACAAAGAAACACCCGCCACGACGTACACTAAAATCACTTGACAGAAAAAGACGATTTCCGCTTGTGGCACACGTTTTCCCAAGAGTGACCAATTGTGGGCACTCGCGGACGTAGACGTGGTTTCGTCTTGCATGTTGACTGATGTCGGCGTCTCTCGCTCCTATTTATACGTTTTGGAGACTGGTCCTGTCGATCCACGAATTAAAACTTGCCGGATAGCCCAACCATTTCACCAATACTTTGTCTTTTTATACGCCCACATTTTCATGTGGACGTATATTGTCGTCGCCCCTGTTCGTCCGTCCGTCCGTCCGTCCGTCCGTCCGTCTGGACGTCCGTCCGTCCGTCCGTCCGTCCGTCCGTCCGTCCACAATTGTTTGTGAACAGTCTACAGGTCACAATTTTTATCCGATTTCAATGAAACTTAAAACATAGGTTTATCACCCTAAGATCTCGGTTCCTTTCGATATTGGCATCTATCGGACGGTAACTTCATGGGTTATGGCCCCTGATTGTACGAAAAATCACGTTTTTTAGCTTGTGAACAGTTTAGAGGTCACAATTTTAAACCGATTTGGATGAAACTTGAAATGCATGTTTATAACCCAAAGATCTTGGTTCCTTTCGATATTTGCGCCAATCGGATCATAACTTCCTGAATTATGGTTCTGATTGTCCGAAAAATCGCCCTTTTTAGCTTGTGGTCCCTCTGGAGGTCAAAATTGTTATCCGATTTAAAAAACCGTTTGATTATATCACCGTTCCATGGTTATGAAGGTCGAGTTCGAATTTCGTGATAATCGGACCAAAATTGACGGACAAAATGGCCGCCATTTGTACGCGAATAGTG
This sequence comes from Patella depressa, assembly GCA_948474765.1. Taxonomy (NCBI): domain Eukaryota; kingdom Metazoa; phylum Mollusca; class Gastropoda; family Patellidae; genus Patella; species Patella depressa. The sequence goes on from OX419719.1 coordinate 58,746,724, forward strand.
TGAAAATATGTTAAATCAAGGTTGTGAACAGTGTAGAGGACACAATTTTGAACCGATTTGGATGAAACTTGAAATGCATGTTTATAACCCAAAGATCTTGGTTCCTTTCGATATTTGCGCCAATCGGATCGTAACTTCCTGAATTATGGCCCCTGATTGTCCAAAAAATTGCCCTTTTTAGCTTGTGATCCCTCTGGAGGTCAAAATTGTTATCCAATTTAAAAAATCGTTTGATTATATCACCGTTCCATGGTTATGAAGGTCGAGTTCGAATTTCGTGAAAATCGGACCAAAATTGACGGACAAAATGGCCGCCATTTGTACGCGAATAGTGTGAAAATATGTTAAATCAAGGTTGTGAACAGTGTAGAGGACACAATTTTGAACCGATTTGGATGAAACTTGAAATGCATGTTTATAACCCAAAGATCTTGGTTCCTTTCGATATTTGCGCCAATCGGATCGTAACTTCCTGAATTATGGCCCCTGATTGTCCGAAAAATTGCCCTTTTTAGCTTGTGGTCCCTATGGAGGTCAAAATTGTTATCCGATTTAAAAAACGTCTGATTATATCACCGTTCCATGGTTATGAAGGTTGAGTATGAATTTTGTGAAAATCGGACCAAAATTGACGGACAAAATGGCCGCCGTTTGTACACGAATAGTGTGAAAATATGTTATATCAAGGTTGTGGACCCTATAGAGGTCACAATTTTGAATCGATTTTTATGAAACTTGACAGGTATGTTTTAAACCCAAAGATCTTGGTTCCTTTCGATATTTGCGCCCATCGGGTCATTACTTCCTGAATTATGTCCCCTGATTGTACGAAAAATCACCCTTTTTAGCTTGTGGTGCCTCTGGAGGTCACAATTATTATATGATTTAAAAAAAAAACGTTTGATTATAAAAACCAAACAAATTCTAATGATTTTCTGATAATTCCTTAATATGCGACAATTCTTGTTGACTGCCCGGACGATTTGGCTGCTGTGTGGGCGTATGTTTCGTTGCCTGGCAACCTATTTTTTTCTTTCGAGTACTCTTTCGATGGGAAAGATCTCATCGTCGTTGACTTGGACCGCTTGCAATTCTTGGGGATAGAAGGTGCCCTGTATGGGTTCGCCTCTTTCGTCCAACAGTTTGTAACCGGGACCGACGTTGGGTGCGACGTTGAACGTTTCCAGAGTCCTGTTGGGCCAGTAACCTTTGTCGAAGGCACCATGTTTCGGCAAAGCCAAACGTACGGTCGTACCAATGTCCATTGATTTTTTTCTTTTTCGGGGGACGTGGAGGAGGCGTTGTCAACATCCACTCGTGTTCGGGGCGAACGTCTTTGGGCGCCATTCCGATGGTCCGATGTCGTCTAGCATTGTAAGCCCGAACCAGGTCGTCTAGCACGTCGATGTACCGTTGTGTTTGTCGATGAGTAAAGTATCGCCACATACGTTCTTTCAGTGTCCGTTGAAATCGTTCGACCACACTGGCTTTGGTTTCGACGTTGTGTGTCACGAAAAAATGAATCTTTCTCTTCTTCAGGTACGCCTGCATTTTTCGATTGAGGAATTCGGTACCTTTGTCCGTTTGAAGTCGCAGGGGTTGTCGACTTTGAAAGATTTGACGAAAGGCATCCACCAAACTGTCCCCCGTCTTGTTTTTGAGGGGCAACACCCAAGCGTACTTGGAAAACACGTCGATGACGCACAGCAAATGCCTGTATCCCTCATTCTGTTTGGCCAAGGCCGACATGTCGCTCAAATCGGCTTGCCACTGATGATCTATGCCGGCCACCACCGCGGGAGACCGCGAGAATTTCTTTTTCAATGGTTTGTGCAAGGTGTACGCCCTTTGTTGTTTCAACCATGCCTTGACTTTGTCCAAGGACACACCGGTAGCTTTGTGAAGACCCAGAGCACCACCGAAAGCGGCCGGGTGGTTCGGGTCGTAATACACTTTCTTCAGCTTTCGTTCAATGTTTCAGCAGGTGTCCCTATGAACAGGCTATTTATAGTTTTTGCAAGGAGAGCCATCTTCTGGTAGGTATACTAGGGGTATCCGTGCTGGAGATTTTCTTCTTTCTCGGGCGTCGCGGCGGAGTCCGTGTCGGTGGCGTGGACAATACGTTCCAGGGCTCACACTGTCGGTCGCCAAAGTCGCAATTTGCGATTAAATTATGAAAGTGGCGATTCTTTTTTAGAAATGGCGAAAATTTTTGCGATAAAGTTTTGGGGTACTAGCGATTCTTTTTTAGAATTGGCGAATTTTTTTTTATAAAATTCTAACCGTATTTATCCTTGACTAACCATATAGCGGCATACTATAAATCAATCAACTTGTTGATAATCCCGAACGTGTCTTGAGTAACACTAAACACTTGTCTAGGATTAATGGTTTCAACTGATTGATATTTGTCGATCATAAAGCCTATATCTAGCCATTGTTCATCATTAATTAACCCTAACAAATAGATTAGCGGTGACTTTTTGATGTTGTGTAATGAAAACAAAGGGGAGTAATCAAAATGGCTGATCATTGCCGGCAATTCTTTTGAAGGAGAGTTACATGATTTGATAGTTGAATTTCGTTTACTGTACGTGGCTCCATACATCATGTATAAATATTACAGCATGGCTAATTGGACATTATTATTCCAAATTATATATCGCAATGGGTCGAAAACGAAAGAGCGAGTTGAATAGCGACGATTCTGGAGTGAGAAAACTGTCTGCCTTTTTTTTTCGTTACCGCCGCCAAAGTGTTCTAAAGTTAACGAAGAGTCTGACGTCGGCTTCTCTAGACGAAATGAACTTGATGCTACGATTAACGATTCAGATGCTGATACCGTGACCGTACCCGAAATCAACAATAGGCCTATTGTACACGCGAAACGGAAATTCAAAGAAAACTGGAAATTTGGCAACCCTTGGCTTGTCAAGTTTGATGTCAATCACATTAACAAAAAAACAACCTGATCTCAATACATCATAAAATGGGCTAATGTAAAGAAAAGGAGTATCTTGTAAATTGTAAATATGGTTGTTAAAGAAATAAAAAAAATATTATGTTATTACAACATGTGTTTTTTTTATCATATATTTTTGGCAGATAAAATATTCAAATTGGCGGAAAAAAAATATCATCATTGTTTTAAGTAAAAATTAGGATCCATTTTGGCGGAAAAAAAATGAAAGCCAGTGTGAGCCCTGATACGTTCCATCGATCTTGATTCCCGATGGCTTCGCGCGGTACGTTCGTGGCCTTCAAACTTTGCATCACGCCAAACCATCCCACGGGAGCCTGGGTATTCTTTCGCCGACGAACCAAATCGTTCACAATGTCAATGGCATTGGTGTTGGGTACGGGTACCCCATTCCGAACCAATTCCAAGTTCTCGTTCCACGACCAAGGTGTCTTCTCTTTCATGTGTTTCAACAAAAGGCGAGCTCGATGTTGATAAGGTCGAGGGACCGACTCCAGGATGGGTGCCTCCGAATGTTCTTCTTCTCTTGGCTCGGGTATGTTTTCGTCCAACAAGGGAACAACCTGTTTTCTTTTCCTTTGCATCGTTTGATAACGATGTAACAACTGTCCGTAACGCTGCATTTTATTTTCGTCGGTTAGGGTGGGATCGTTTAGCACGTGTTGCATGTCTTGGTGGACATTTTCGACGGCCTGCTGCAGTGGATCTCGATCGTACACGGGTTCGACTGGCCTGACTTCGATGGGTTTGACGTCGGGGAGTCCCTCGAAGGGTACCAGTTTCATTTTCTTGGCGAATTTCATCTTTGGGAAAGGACCGAAACAATCGGGTGTAGAAACCCCCTTTCTGTTGCTTCAGAAGTCGCCGACGGGTCTTCCAAGGTGTTTTAGACGTGCCCAAACGTCGTAACAAGGGGGCGTCCTTTTTCAAGCGCTTGACTTCTTTGTCGGTCACAGGAACGTTGCCGCGAATCAGGTTTCCAATACACTCACATACACCGTCGACAATGGGTTGGGTCTCGAGTAAAAGGGGACGGTCTTTCGGTGCAGTGTTCAAGAGATACCGCAGTGTCTCCATGACTGAGCTCGGGGTCGTTCTCCGGTCCCCTTTTTATACCTTTCTGTTCCCTGGGTTATCCAACAAATAGTTTAGATAGCTCGGCAGCCATAGCGTTCGCTCTATCGCGCTGTCTAAGGAAGGGATGTTTACCACCCTGTTGTCCACCCAATAGTTTAGATACCAAGGGGGCCAAAGCTGGGAGGGCCATGGCCAGCAATGCACCGATGGCACCGCCCTGTTGATCGACAAGTCGCCGTTTGACGTCGGGTGGAACATTACTCAGTTTGCGAAGCAACGCTCGATGTTTGTTCAATTCTTCGGTACTCAGTCCCCTTCCGCGCTGTGCGGTCCGTCGAACGAATTGATTTCGTTTCTTGTTTCTTTCCTCTTGCAGCCTTTCCTTCCATCGCAGCAAGATACGAATCAACACACCCCCAAAAAATCCACGTCCCCCAGGTTTCATGATCAGGGAGAGTTTTTCGGTCGTCGGCATGTTTCTCTCCGTCAGTTGGGTCAACACTTGTCGATTTCGTTCCACCCATTTCTTGTGTTGAGCGTGCAGTGGCTGAATGTTACCCTTCAGCAAATGGTTGGCCGCCAACTTGAACCACTGCAACAATCCAATGCGTGCCCGGCCCGTATTCTTGACCAACTGCCCATAAGCCATATCGGGAGTCAGATGTTGTAACTTGCGAATGAAGGACTTGAGTCCTTTCATAGAACTCTTCTTTTCTCTTCGTGGTCTGCGAAAGATCGGGGAGAGAGACCGAGCAGGGGAAGGTGGTGACGTGGGACGTGGAGGTGTGACCGGTAAGGTGAGACATGGGACTCGTGGGTGGTGTCAACGACGGGGGTGACCACTGTGTTCTGGGGGCCCTCATTCTCGGGCGAGTCTGACTTCGTACTGTGGGATCACGAAGGTCCGGTGTCAACGTCGGGAACGTCGCCCTGGGAAGGGTGGGAGGTGGGTGTTTCCTCTGCGTATTCTTCGTACGAGCCATCGTGACAAACAAGAGTCAATTCGAGGTACAGGTCCCCCTTTTATACTTTTTGGACGTAGACGATGGGTGGTTCCTCTTGGGGTAAAATGTTGGATCTCAGTCGCAAAGCTTCGGGTGTGTCGGGCTTCAAATCAACGAGTAAGTAACTGCGAGGGGTACTCGTCGCATCTTCATAAGCTTCTTGCATATACTTGGAACGGGAAGGGTACATCTGACGGGCCAACACACCAATTTGCGAGGCGTCACGGGGATTTTTGAACAAGACCAGGTAATGGGCATTCAGACTGATGGTACGCTGTTGCTTGTCAAACAAGTTTTGCACAATGTAAATGACACTCGTGTCGTGGTGATGACTCTTTTTCGTGAACCACTTTTGCAATATCTCCGTGTCTTCTCCCATCAAATCGTCCACGACTAAGACTTGTGGACCTTTGACTTGACCCATCACGTCGTCAATATCCGTCAAACCTTTGACATAAGTGTAGGGAAAGCGATCGTAACTCTCTTGCCATTCGCCATAAGCCCACACGATACGTTGAGGAGGGACGTCGAACAGGGACGCTTGAAGAAACTTCTGCACAAAGACCGTTTTCCCAACACCCGTTGGACCACTGACTAACATGGTAAAGGGATGTTTGAACGTCACATCCATCTTGCACTGTTTTCCCCCATTCCCTTTTCCCCTGCCTTTTATACCTTCGCGCCAGAACAACAGACATGGAGTGAAATTAGAACACAATTTATTTTACTAAAAATACAAAAAGAACATTCAATGCAACAAACATATCATACAAAGGAAAAGAACATTCAATAGAACATATCATACAAAGGAAAAGAAAAAACTGTTAGTTATCGCGTTCTCTCTTCAGGATCTCTTGTCTCACCCAGGGTACATTTCTCAGGACGCGAGGAATCCAATACACATGTCCCAAAAGCTTCTGCATCGTGTCGTGTGGGTGCCAGTCTTCCACTTCAGCAAACGTGACGACGACGGGTATCCATTCACTCATATCGAAACAAGGGGGATACGACAAGACTTCGGTCATATCTCTCGGACCCGCATATTGGATGAGTGCTCGGGAAAAACTTTCTGCTTCCTTCTCTGCCAACAAGAGGACAGCCGTCTTCGGGATTTCACCGTTCGAAGTTTCACCGTTTTCACTGGTAGTCGGGAGAATAGTGGGTGGAATAGAAAGTTTCGTCGGCTGTTTTCTTTTTTTCTTTGTATCGTCTGTAGAGCTCGAACGCTTCTCCGCACCAGTACCAGTATCGCTGACTGCGGGTGTTGTCTCTGGGCATGTCGATGTTGTTGTCGAACATGCGACTGGCAACGGCTTCAAAGTTGTTTTCTGTTTGGATTTCTTCTTGGCACTCGAGCAGGCCGTGTCCGAGCTGTCCACAGTTGAGGCACTTGTGATTTTCGTCGGTGGGTCTCTTGATTCCGTAACACTTTCTTTTGGCAGTTTCTTTTCTTTCTTCATCACTCTTCGCTTTTTGGGCTTCGGCTCGTTTTCCACACTGGGGTGCCCAGTGTCCTGGTTCTCCGCAGAGGTAACAACTTCCATAGGAACCATAGGCTGGTCTGTCTTGTCTTGGTTTTCGTTGCTGCTGTTGGGAACGAGTAGGGCAGTCTCTATACCAGTGTCCGACATTGTTACAGGAGAAACAAGCTTGACTAGCCATCGAGAGCAGAATGAAATTTCAGTCTGACACTTCGCTTCTTATAGTCTTGGTCGTGACGTCACTCGCTTTTGATTGGTTCTTTCTTTTCCTTCGTTTTGATTGGTTCGTTGTTTAGTCTATGATTTCCAGGCTTTCCACGTACTTTTTCACTTCGTCCCAATCGATCAAGGCTTCACTCACGTGACAGGCTTCCAACAACGTCATCAGGTCGGCTCGATTACCGTGTTTTTGTCGCCAATGGTTGAACACGGTGAAGATTTGCATGCGCGCGTTGTTGGGATGACTCATCTTGGCTTGACTGATTCGCGCTTCTCTGATCCCCAGATGTCTGCCAATACATTCCCAGCCTTCTCCCATGTTGCCGGACATGACATTGATATCCATTTGATCCAGAGACCATCGTTTCTTTTTCTTCGGCAAACCGTCCATCCACTGGCGTATGGGGTCTTCTTTCTGTTCGACAAACTCGTCTTTGCGTTTGATCAACGCGGTCTTAAAGCCCGGTACCACCGTCCAGAACTTTTTCAAGGCTTTCTCGACGTCTTCTCGCCATCGTTGTTCGTCCTCCCACGTCTTGACTTGATCCCGTGGATCGTCCATCATACTGCCTAGCACGTTATCGATGTCTTGCAGTTTCGGCTCGTCCACCCAAAGGTAGTGATTGTAATCGTCCACGGGATGCGAGGGTTGACCCGTTATGGAAGAAACGCCTAGTCCCAGACACGAGTGGTATCTCTGACTGGGATGTTCGTACTTGCAGCCGATACACTCTTCGTGTTGCCTTTCTTCTATAATGGGCAGGAAACATTTCAACACTCGAAAGTTGAGCCATCGTTGTCTAAGTTTCTCGATCATATCCGTATTTTCTGCCGGTTCGTCATCTTCTTTCTTTGTTCGCCATCGTCCTGAGACCCGCAAGTCAGTATCCATAGGGGTAAGTGTTGCTCGGTTGGCCATCGTCATTGAATTGAACAAACCGCTTGTCATACACGATTATATATCGTTTGTTTTCGGGGCGTGTCCAAAGACGGCGGTCACGTGATCTGGTAATCTTGAACGGATTGGCTATGACCAGAGGTTCGTTTTGATTGACATGCCGTACATTCTCCTTCATGATGGCGTAATTCAGCTGCTGGGAGGCACGGTAATTCAAGGTGAATCCCCGGACTTTACATACAGTTTTACCATCGCTCTGGCGGTACGCGTAATTCTTTGGCCCTCCGCTAACAAATTCTCGAATGGTGACATCTTCGGGCAACTCGTTCTTCCACTGACCCAAACTCGAACCTTCCGGGGGATTCCATGACGTGGCGTGGTATTGGTAGATGACGCTATCGGTGTCAAAATAGCATACGCGCTCTCCCAACTTTTCCAAGACGGAATAGAGTTTCAAACGAGCCTGAGCCGTGACAAAGGCGGCGATAACCACGTTGGTGATGGGACAGGGTGCCACGTGTTCTTCTTTTTTCAACGTTTCCATCAAGACCATGTTATCGTTCACTAACTGCACATCTCGTACGGTCTGGGTCACGTCCAACATTTTTTCAAAATAGACGCTGGGCTCCGTGATGTATTCTGTTTTGGGAAAGTTGTCTCTCTGTCCGAATTTCCCCCATGCTGTGTTCAATTGTAACTTGCTAAACGCCCGCATTCCTTTGTTGGGTTTTATCGACGCGGGATCCAGACGAATACCTTCCGTGTCGTACACGTCGTTAACGAAGCGGGTCTTGTCTTCTTCGGTGTGACAGGTGTCGGGATAACCGCTGCTTTCCATCTTCTTCTTGAGGTAGCGATTAATGTACCCAGTAAACAGACCACCCGTTTTGGCCTCGGGATCGTAAGTGCTGAATTCTTTCCAGTGCCAAACTTCGTAGACTTTCAGTACTTGGTATCCTATGGCCACCGCTTTCTTGAGTTCCAGGGTGACAAACGTACCCACCCAGGCTCGCTGTTCGTCGGTGTGCTCACACGGTTGGTATTCGGCAATCTCCCCTTGTTGCATGTGTTCGTCGACGCAGCTTCGACATAGGGCAAACACCAATTTCTGTTTGCGGAGAAACGGGAGCACTGGATGGTACAGGCCACGGGGCGGCAAGACGGAACACTGGATCAACCCTTCGTACTGTTGCCACTGGTCTTGATCGGGCTGTGTGACGATCGTGGGTTCCTTGATGGGAAAGGTACCGTACTTGCAGATGTAAGGGTACAAGGACACCACGTCGATGTAGCGCATGTCTTCCACCGACTCGTTCACCAACAGTTGGATGACATTGGTTCTTCCGCCGAAGAAAGCGTTGCGGGGCATCAGAGGTTCGGGAGCGGGCCATTGCTGATCTTCCAAGCCTTGTAAAAATTCGTTCATCTCGGGATCGTGGCGTCGTTCTTCCTCTAGCTCACACTCCCACATGACGCGGATGGTCTGCATACCGTACTGCTCCTGAAGTCGACGGTGACGTTCTTGGGTCTTCTGGTACAAGTCCCTCATACTGCGAGATGGATCGTAGGGATGTTTATGCTGAAGGTTTTGGACGGGACCCGGATAACATTTGGGACAACCGTGAAAGGCACACCCGTGAAACTCGTACACCGTACCTGTGGTCGTGTCCATACCATCTAAACTGTAAGGACCAACTCGGCATTCACTACCGTTACGGGCGTGTCGAATGTTGGGTAGTGGGGTCTGGTTTCGGAAAGCTGCCATGGTCTGTCGATGTTGTTCCCATTCCAACCATCGAAGGGCTTTGTTGGACTGTTGTCGAGGCTGGAAGCGGTGCCAGTCCTTACCAAGTTTTGGCTCTTGCATCAGGGCTCGAGGAATGACGACGAGGGTGTCTTTCTTGAGGTAGTGCGTGCGTAACACGCGACTGCAGGCAGAGGCCAGGGTCAAGCTTTTTTCGAAGGGATCGATTCCCGTGTCCATGAGAAATATCTCTCGAAACACACCACAACATCGGCGAAGGACATCGACGTCACTCTTACAGTAGGCGAGAATTTCCTGGCGAAAATCAAAGACGTCGTGACTGTGTTGTTGGTACCACTCGTGAAATTTTTCTTGTTCAGTCACACTCATGCCTCCGGATCGTAATCGGTGTCGGGAGGATAGGCGCCCACGTAATCTTCGTTCTCCGGTCTGTTAAAGTGGTGAGGGAAATAACCTTTCTTGAGTTCTTGCAGGCCAAAGGTCTTGGGCATGTCCCGTAAAGCCATCGGTAGAAAGTTGAGGGAATCGATGAATTTTACCGTACCGACAGTGATCATCATCGCTTTACCACCATTCATAATCACTTCGGGTTGCGCCACGGAATGTTTGTGCAGCGTCTGTAAAATCAGCAGTCCGTCGTAACCTTTAAAGTTGTGAGCCACGGCAATCACGGGACTCGATTCGTGACTGTCATGTTTCCGACCATCTACCACCGTACCGTGAGCAGCGAGTTGTAGAAACCATTTTCCCACATCGTCCAGCGGGTCTTGGCCTTTAAACACAATTTCTCGTTGGTGATTCCAGTACATGTCGCAGTGCTCGCAGGGATCTTAATTGTCGATACAAAAGTGACAGCAGGTTTGCAGGACACATAGGTTGGGAATGTGCTCACCGGTATCTTGCTGGCATTCAAAGTCAAAGAAGACAAAGCGGGTTAATGTTGTCTGCTGTAGTTTGTCGATTTGGGTCTTTCGGTCTTTATTCATGTCGATGGGTGATTTCAGTGGTTGAATGTAGCAAAACTGTTTCTCGGCCGTGTGCCACTCTCGGCAGATGGAACACTCGTATTCTCCGCATCGGTGTTCTTCCAAATTTCGCTTGGCTTTGATGACATCCCACTCTTTTTGACATTTCTCACATTTCTTCCATCGATAACACACACTGCACTTGGCTCTGGAACGGGTGGCGAGATGGTTGTCGAAACATTGGCGGCTCACAAACACACGATGACAACGATAACACGTCTTTGTGTTGGGATCAGGTGGACAGGGTGGACCCACTGTCTTACATCCTTGGCACATGACGTGACATGAATGTTTCTCTGCATGATCGTATCCACAAAGGCGGGCATGGAGGTAATGACGTCATAATGTCTGTCGTGTAAATACAGGTTGAGATGTTTTGGTGTCCCGGTGACGTGTTTTGTTCCCCGATAGATCGCCTTCCCAAAGATGGCTCGAGAGAAAACGTTGAACTGATAACCTTGCTCTCCTAAATACTTGGCGTACAATTCCCAGGTTTCCATCCCCGCGCAGGCTTGCCTGGCTCCACCGACGGCATCGACGAGGGCTTCCGTTTTTCTGGTCTGCCATGTTCGGGGTCCTGTGTTGCTGGTTAATCTCTTCCTTTCTCTTTCCCATTCAGGTGTGTCTTGTTTGTTGGCATAATGACGGGCGACGACAATGGCTCTCTGAAAACACAGTTCGTCGGCATTCTTTATGGTGACCAGACATCTCTTTTTCTTTAAATAATCTTCGAAATTTGCGCTGTGTCTCTTCTTCGTGTTTGTTCCACCGCTACCTCGACCATCGGGAGGGGACACGTGACAGATACTCATAGACATACGTTGATCCAATCGAAATTCTTCGTTACTCTGTAATACGGCAGCCACTTTCTGCAAAACGTCTTCGGCTTTTAACAAACGATGTTCACGGAACGGTAACCAGATCGGTGTTTTGAGTCCTGGGTGACTGATGGCGATTCTAACGTAGTCACTTTCTCTCGCGTCCAAGGTTCGGCGAATTTCCTCGATGATGGCCTCAAAAGTGTCGTGTAGTTGTTGTGGTACATCGTTGGCTGGAACGTGGGACCAATCTTCCAGAAAATCTATCTCCACACACAGTGATTCGGTACGAAATAATCGGCTGTATCTTCTATCCACGGGTCGTAATGTAAAACTCACCTTGCTTCGCTCGCTGATCGCATATCAATGTTCGAAGCTGTCGCCTCTCGGCCTTTTATTCCCGTCACCATGAATGGACTCGTCCATGACATCATATCCTTCAAATGGACTCGTCCGTGACGTCATATCCATGCCATTACACATAGATTGTGCAATACTTAACGTCAGAAGAAATGTTACATGCGGTTGTGTAATACTGGATTTTCCATACGTCTATTTTTAGCATCAAACGTACACACATGCGCTGTATAACGTTACATCGCGTCTATATTTAGCCTCCAACGTACGCATAACGTTGCATCACGTCTATATTTAGCCCACAACGTTCAACCTACGATGCATAACGTTATGCTCAGTACTGTGACGTCACTCCATGAATGGACTCGTCCGTGACGTCATATGAAATGGACTCGCCCTTACGGTTTTAAAACGACACAACACTCGTCTCTCTATCAGTATGAGAATGGCTGCTCCGGTCGTACGCATCGAAGAAAACCGCAGCACGGATACTCTCATGTATCTCAGGGGTCATACGCTTGCCGTGATTACCCCTGACGATATCTTTGTCTTACCTGACGAGGTATTAAAAACACCTCCCAGGAAAAGACCTCCTCCCGAATTAGTGGAGGCCATTAGACGCAACCGACATAAAGTGCGTCGTACCCTCACATTTGAGTGAGGACAACGGCCCTTTTCAGGGCCAACCAACGGCCCTTGTCAGGGCCAACTTAATCAATGTAAAAGAGTTGTTTCCCCTTTCCTCCTCCTCCTCCTCTCTTCCCCTTTCTTCTTCTTCTTCTTCTTCTCTCTCTCTCTTTTCCCGCGCGCGCCCTCTTTCTCTCCGTACGTGCAATCTCACGTGCAAGGTCACGCACGTGCCAGGGGTCATCCAGTGCAAGGTCACGTGCACGCACATGCATGCACGCGCATGCGCGCACGCACGTGCAAAAAATATTCCTGTACAAGCGCCCATACTACTTTAACCAATAGGAATATTTTCACTGAAAAATGTCCCACCTTTGTTGTCGGGGGCGCTAGTTGATTCCTCCTGTGATGGAAGGCCACAAGACACGTTGATACAGAGGGACGAAAGTGAAATTCATGACATCCGACCCAGAAAGTCTATTATACCAGACTCCATTATGGCGTGGCGATTGCCCGATTGCCTCACGGCCTAATCCGTCACCTGACTAACTCCCATATTAAAATCAAGCCTTTTCTTTTTGTGCGTGCAATATTTACCCTAATCTCAGATTTGATCTGTTTGATGTCGATTTTGGCTGGTGGCTGTTTGTCTGTGCGGAAATTGACGTTACAAACTTGATGGTAAACAGCATTAGCCGCATTTAAACCATTACCAACCCAACAGCAGCGATTCTTCCAAGAACGGTCCTTACGCTCGTCACAACTTGTGGGGAGTTGCTTGAAAGACAAAGTCCGAACAGGAAAAGCTTTTTTCCCCGAACTGACCTATCTGATATTTCCAGCCCGCAGATAAATCAATTGCAATCAAACCTGAATGGCAAGCACTAGGATCGTCTTTTGACGGGCTGTCTGCGGCAGCATATTCACGTTCTCCTTATCGTTTAAGTCTTTCATCCTCCTTCTTGTTCGTAAAAACACTTCTACATCGTTCATGAACTAAGTCCCGGGTGTGACATTGATGTCTAGCTCGCGATTGAGACTGGCGACGTTAAAGGGCCCCGAAAATTAATTTTAAAAAATTGTATCATATTGTTGTATTGTGTTTTTTTTATCTACCATACTGATATAGAAATTGCATTTGTGTTAATGTGACGGACAATGACCAGAATCTGCTTCCTTTTCACTGTTGGTGCAAGTGCAAGGGCCACTATGTCATTGTCAGCCTGGGTCCCCGCGTAAGTTTAATCCGGCCCTGATATAGCATGCATTGAATATTCTGACGATTTTAATCTTTATAACCACAAAGACCCCACTCATTCGTAACTATCACTCGAAAACTATATATAGCTAGCTGTCTCTTACATACGAAATGAAAGCCCACTGGTCACATGTGTCTGAGTTGTGTTGACCATATCGATTTTTTGCTGCGCCCAGTCAATGGAATCGATTTGTAAGCGATTTCCATAATTCATGTTTACTTTCTGGTCCTCCCGCCTCAAAACCACGACTATTTACCAAAACCTGGAAGAGAATGCAAATTCAAACACGATTCATTAATTCTTGGATCCTAAATACAACAAAAAAACGCCATGCAACATAGTGAAAAAGTGAAATATTAATATACGCATTGCAGTATTCGAGCATATGATAGTCCAAACTTGGGTTAAATAAAAAAACCCTAGACCCCAAGGATAGGGAATTTGACGTATACCCAGAAAGACGAAAGGAAAACTGTGCAAATATAATCCATAATTATTATCTGCTCATTTCTTTTCAGACTGAAGTAAAAAAATGGATGAAGAATTGCGCAAAAGTGTCACGAGATGGAGACTAGCGACGGCTGCCTTGGTTGTGTTATGTGCTTTGTTGATTATTCTCGGCATTGGTATTGCTATGAACAAAAACAGGGAAATCCTAGCTAAAGATGTTCCTTCGTGTGGACTGAGGTTTAAATCAAATTTGGATACGAGTGAACCGGAGCATCCTGACATATTCCACGACTTGACTAGTCGTGAGATGAAAGCCGTCCAGAATTACCTCGCCTCAGTACCGGAGTTAAATCTAGAATTGTCCAATTTGCGTATGAACTCCAGTTACATCGCTGGTATTGATTATATTTTACCTCCAAAAAGAGATGTCTTAGCTTATTTGGACGACGCACGTCCACCACCTACACGTAAAGCTAAGGTTATTATATTGCGAGGCGACTTGAATCCGCCGATGGTTGAAGAATACGTCGTTGCTCCCCTTTCAAATCCATCTTCCCATACACTTATTGATTATCCTAACAGACGAAACCCTGTACCTTTCTCGATGCGTCCTTTCACGGGAATAGAGTTTAAAGGCATTTCCGAAGTTATGAAAAAGGTTGATGAACAAATTGGGGACATCTTACGCGAAAGTTACGGAGCAACATTTAATGACTGTGGTGATAAATGTTTATTCTTTAATCCAAATGTCGTTTCGTCGGCCATAACTGGCGACTTTACTAGAAGAATGTGGTTACAAGTCGCTTACCTTGTTGAGTACTACACGATTCATCCAGTGGATTTGTTGCTGTATGTGAATGTTGACGGAACTGATCCATCTCAATTCCGAGTTGAAAAAGTAGTTTACGGAGGCCAATACAGAAACAGTTTGGCCGAATTAGCAGCTGATTATGTGTCAGGAGATGTTGTAAAATCGAAAATGACCTTTCCAACCGTAGACAAGAATCTATTTTCAACTCTTCATCGTCGAGGTTTTCCTGCTTCACCAACGGAAGAACAAAGACAGCCACAGTTTGTGGAACCTGACGGAGCAAGATACAGAATCAAACATCGACAGATTGAATATATGAACTGGAGATTTCATGTTAGGATGGCTACTTACAATGGTCCTCAGATTCATGACGTTAGGTTCGCCGGTAAACGAATTGCTTACGAAATTGGACTTCAGGAGATTGCCGCCTTCTATGCTGGTGACGCCCCAGCGTTCAGAATGGCGAATTACATCGATAGCGTAGCATCTCTTGGTCAGCGGGCCCGAGCACTGGTACCTGGAGTGGACTGTCCGGAAACAGCTACCTACCTCTCGACGAGACAGGTTTCTGATAATCAAGAAGGTTCAGTCAAATCTGAGAGAAGTTTCTGCGTCTTTGAGCTAAACACTGGATATCCACTGAGGCGCCATTTAGAATATTTACAGTTCCGTGGATCGTTTTATGGTGGCATGGTTGATAATTGTTTGATTGTTCGAACCATTCTCTGTTTAAATAATTATGACTATATCATCGATTTCATCTTTCATCAAAGTGGCATCATGGAAACCAAGATTGTAAGTACAGGGTATATATACGGTGGGGTTTATAACGACCAAGAGAAGAATTATGGGTTTCAAATAGCAGATCAACTCGTCGGCAATATTCATCATCATTTATTTAATTTTAAAGTAGACCTTGATGTCATGGGAACCTCCAACAGATATGAAACTTTAGACATAAAGTTAGTTAATGTGTCCAATTCAAAATGGTTAAATGGTCTGAACACAATTCAGAGTCAAATTAAATTCGATCGTAGTTTGAAGAAAACCGAACTTGATGCTGTTTATAAATATAATTTTGACACACCAAAGAAGCACATCTTTCATAATGATGCATTTAAAACAAGATTTAATGTGCCTAGGGCGTATAAAGTCCAACTTTCTGGAATGTCTAAACAGATTCTACCAGAGGATAAACTGAATGAAAGGAGTATACCTTGGGCTCGTTATCAAATGGCTGTTACCAAATATAGCGATGATGAAGTATCAAGTAGTTCCATTTATGGTAATTTCGATGGTTTACAACCTGTTGTTAATTTCACACAGTATCTAGCAGACGATGAAAATATAGTGGATGAGGTAAGTTACAGAGAGTATTCGATCATAGTGTTTTCGAGAAGGTTCCCCTGGATATCCCCTTGTTCAGTGACAAGGAACACAGTCTAATCGACGGAGGACCATGCAAACTAATGAGATAAATATGGTACCTTTTTGCAGCCATACCGATGAGGATGGGCATACGCCTTACAGCGAGGCCACGGCCTTCTGTTATTTCGAAATACAACTTTCAAGGGTTCTAATGTGTACACCGGGATTTGGTTTTCCTTTTCAACAGAGCGACTAGAGGAACTTTCTCGGTCAACACCGGGGGCTAATCTAAGACCTGGTAAGTGAGCCAATGCCTTACTCACTGAACCGCTGCAGACAGGGGCGGATTGAGACCGGGAACCTACCCGGTCTCCCGTGCCGGAGCGGCCCCTCTCACTGAGCCCAGACGGGGTTGGGGGGGGGGGGGCTCTCCCCCCCTGGAAAGTTTTGAAATATGAATCCCAAATATGCGACTTGGTGGCATATCTGATTATTATCTCTGTCAAATAATATATTTCATAAATCGATTAACTTCAAAACCCCGACCTACAAGTAATTTACAACCATCAATTATTAACGTATTATCATTGTATCTTCAAGAGTCAAGAGAATTTAAATGGTTAAAAATGGGACTAGTAGAGAAAAATTTGACCATTTGATTAACCAGTTATGAATATTTAAGTAGGAATATTTTCATTGAAAAATGTCTCATTTCTGTTGCATGGAACGCTAGTTGATTCCTGATGTGATGGAAGCCCACGAGACACATTGGTACAGAGTGACGAAAGTTAAATTCATTAAAGCTGCATTTTGAATTTTGGATTCTAGTGTATCCCCACAAACAGGGTGCAGGTTACTTAATAATTATGCGGGCGACAGTGTCGGGTGAAACCCATTAAATTTTCGGATGAAATTCGAAATCCCCACTGAACGAGAAATCTGGCCCACGCTCCGCACACCCGACCAGAACGTCTATTATACCAGCCCATTCCAGACTCCAGCGATGGCGTTAAAACCACCGGCCACATACAACATAATTCATCATCACCCCATGGCTGGTCCCATATAATGTTCCCCCTCCCCCATATAATGTTCGGTAGAAAAAGGGTTTTTAGACGAATTGGACAAAATTATTTTTCTTTATTTTTTGTCCGACCGGCCCGATGGCTCAATCCACCCCTGTCTGCCGACCCATCAAAGTAATGAGCAAAGCAGTTGTTTATAGATTGCAATAATAACAATGGGAGATTAAGTTAGTCTGTAATGTTAGCACGAGACTGGGGTTATACTGGGGAAAGAAAGACGGAAGAAAATAAGCCGAAAAAAGAAAATCCGAGGCCGGAAAGGCGAGTTTTTTTTAATGAAGCCATTCTTCCCACCAAGCCAAAGTCGAGGACTTTATCTTGCTTATATTCCAAAATTCCCCTAAGAAAATCCGTGTATCATGTTTTCTTAAGAAAATCCCTACCCTGGGAGAAAAAGCGTTACAGGTTTAAAGAAAACTTTAGGAATAGTAACCCCAAATTCCCCTATATATATATATCCAAAGACGTTCTCGACTTTTGGACCGCAAGTTATTTTGGGTATGAAATATACCACCAAGATCAAAGAGAATTGTCGTTATAGGTTATAAGAAGTATAACACTTAAAGTATATCGGAATATACCTATATTTGGCCAACCACTTAAGAGACCAGAATGTACAAATTTCACACGTTTGTGAATATTATAAATAATTTGGTTTAATTATTTATTTATTTTTAGGACCTGGTTTTATGGATAACCATGGGGATGTACCACATACCACATTCAGAAGATCTTCCTTTAACCCAAACACCAGGGAAACATCTGACCTTTCTGATATCACCACATAATTACTTCCCCGAAGATCCATCCATGTCATCTAGGGATCAAGTCAGGGTCCAGTTAAAGGAACCCAGTAACCCTAAAGCTGGAGTTCGAGTTGATAGATATTTTAATAAACCGAACATAGCATGTGTTAGTAATTATAAAGAAACTGACTTCGATAAGGATGTAGAAGAAAATCCTTGTAATATCTTAGATGTGTAATAGATTGTGAATTTCTTTTTGTATCATTTTGTCAGTTAGTGATGTTTGTGTACTTGTTTGGACACATATTATATGCGATAGATCATTTAGCATTGTCAATCGCCTACGATGTTAAGTATGATATCCTTTAACTTGTCGCGTTAAAATCCAGGGGCTTATGACCAAATAATTTGGCCATCAGTTAGAAAACTTTGACTCCCACTCCCAACCACGACTAAAATTCAGTTGGTCAGACCGCTCACTGCTTGAGCATATAACTATGGCATTTTCTTAAAGTGCTCAGAATGGGGATAAAGATATTGTCATCGCTTTACAGTTCTAGAAGCAACGATCTTGTAGATCGAACCAAAATTTGGGAGTTAAATCTCATAAAACTATATGCCATAGTCGTGGTCGCTTACTACCGTTGGAGGCAATTCATATGCCCATGAAAACACCCGTTATGAGATTTTGGATAAAAATCTGGACGCCTGCTTCGGGAGTCACGTAGGCCTACCTAAAGTACAAGAATACACACAGGCAACGGAAGAAGTCGGCTATAGTATAGTATGTTCAGAATAAAGTAATTTGACTGAAGTTTTCAATATATTCTTCTTTCATCATCTATTTTTGAACTGTTATAGCAAGAATAGCTAACTCCTTATAAAAGTATCCCATAATGTATCTTTAATTAACTTATTATCATTGTATCGTCAAGAGTCAAGAGAATTGAACTGGTTAAAAAATGGAATAGGTTGAGAATATTTTAACCATTTGATTAACCAGTTAGGAATATTGAATAAGTAGGAATATTTTCATTGAAAAATGTCCCATTTTTGTTGCCGGAAGCGCTAGTTGATTCCTCCTGTGATGGAAGGCCAGGTGACCCATTGGTACAGAGTGACGAAAGCGAAATTCATAAAAGCTGCTTTTTGAATTTTGGATTCTGGCGTATCCCCACAAACAGGGTGCAGGTGACTTAATAATTAGTAAATTTGCGGTTGACAGTCACTGTGTCGGGTGAATCCGATGAAATTTTCGGATGAAATTCGAAATCCCCATTGCAGGATTCCGAAATGTGGCCCACACCCAGCACACCCGGCCCAGAAAGTCTTATTATGCCAGCCCATTCCAGACTCCAGTAATGGCGTGGTGGCCGGTTAAAGCCACTGGCCACATACAACATGGTCGTCATTGCTTCATGGCCGGTCCAATACCCACTTCCCCATATAATGTTCAGCAGAAAAGGTTTTTTTTTAGATGAATTGTACAAAATTATTTTTTTTCATTTTTTGTGCGACCGGCCCTTCGGTCAATCGTCCGCCGGCCCTTCGGGCGATCGCCCGTTGGCCCAATCCGTCCCTGGCCCACATGCATCATTGTCCGTGCACACGAGGATAGATTTGCTATCGAATATTCATGTGGCTGTGTGGTTAAACATGAAGAATCAAGATGTGATGATAAAATGTTAATGAAAATAACATAACACACTACAGGGTGCCAAGTGTTGTATGTTACATGTCTGCTAACCCTATATATTTCTCATACGCCGTCAGCCATGCCATTAATAATATGGAGTTCTATTTCGGACATTGTAAACGTCTTTTTCTGGTGGGCGGTTGTCATAAATGACTTCAATTAGATTAACTACACAAAGGGTGATAAACCAACAATCTCTATATGATCTATTTAGCATTAACAGGAACTATTGATCTCTAAAAACGGAAATAGCCCATTATGCGACTCTTTCGTGTTTCTTTAGGATATAGTCCTACTTGTCTGCGATATCACCCAAGGTGGAAGTGCACGTAAAACCCGACGAATGAGTAATCCGAATATTTTGTTAAATATTAGATTTTGAAGTGGGTTAAGCCATAGAAATATAGATATAGTTCGAACAATGTAAATCACGACCAATAGCTTTAATATGGCACTCTATATTTTAGAACCTCTCGGTGTATCGGCCATAAAAGTATACCAGATTTAAATTCCCTGTTGAATGAGAAGTGGTGCCAAGTGTTCTAGAATGAGAATTGTGCTATTCCGCGACACCCCACCATTACCTGGAGTGAATTGGGATTTTCATTAGCGCTCATCATAGTTCAGGGCTGAAAAAACCGGCACCGAAAGTGACCTTATTAGAACACCATACAAACGAAGAACTGGGCTTGCCTTGAACTTTCAAATATCCATAAGAAAACAAGAAGAAATATCAATAGTGAGTATTTTGTTATAGCCCAAAGTAACCTAATATTTTGTTTAATGTCTGAACTGCATGATCTTAGTAGCGGGATGCCGTATTGACTTTGCAACACAATTTCATGCATTATGAACAAAGCAATTCTGGAACTGTGTGGCGATTAATAAGAGCAGAGCTCGTTTCGTCTTCTGGTGCCGAATGGCAGTAATTTTCTCAGTTACAAAATTCCCGCTGCTCTGAAAGTAAATTTAAGAATATGTATGGATGTCATGTAGACATAGAGCAGCTGGCCAGTTAGCGAACGAACGGACCAGCGACCGATGGCCTATCCGTCGCAAAAAGTTTTATCAGCTGTGTACTTTTCTATAGATCTTTTTTATATATATGGATTGGGGGGGGGGGGGGTCCACATTCTATAGGATGTAAGTCTGTTGGATTTCCTGGAGATTGATGGGAAAATTTGTGTTTTGAAATACTGTAGTATTCTATAGATATTGAGTATAGTGCCTCCTGTAGGGAATACTTTGGAAATTGGGTCGCTACAGTTCTCTGTGGGAATTGGTTCTATATAATTATTTTTTTATTATTTAATAATTTTTTCTTTTTGGAGCAAATATATTTGACCCATGACTTCTTCTAAATTGATGATAATCTTATTTTTCTCTTCATTGAACTTTTTGTTCGTCTCCCAGTCTGAACCATGCGTAATTTTCCTCACGATATACCTGAAATATAGGAAAGAATAGTTGAATGAAGTTATGTAAATAACATCACATGAAAGTAATCTAGATGAATATTATTGTAAAGAAATTAATAAAATATACTCATCTCTTTGCCTTTGATCATGTTTTGTGTACAGACTACAACTTCGATTAAGTGGCTAATACATATACTCTGAATTTTAGTCGGGGCAAATAAAACCGAAATGTGGAGTGACCCCAAAGAAACTAATGTAGTTGGGTTCGATCATTCAAATTTGGCCGAAATCGGCCAAGGCGAAATGGCGTAATTTAATACGGCCTTATCTGGAAACCACAATGCCACCTTGACATCATCGGCTTGCTCATATCAACAATAAAATAGGCGAAATTAAAAAGAATTCAGAAATTAGTTTATTACAGTCAATCGACACCCAAAAGGAAGTCCAATTTCTACAAGTTCATCCAAACTGTCTCTTCCAGTCCATCTTCATCCAGTACCACATGGCTTGTGGAATTCGCACATGTCTCTCCCTTGCAACTTGCACACACATTTGTACGTTCTAGTCCATATCGACGACAGGAACAATTCTTTGTAGCGTACTCACCCTTGCATGTTCAGCGAACTACTTTTAGTAGATGCGGTGGTGCTAACGGTGTGTCCGTGCGGCGTGGCAATAGAGTTTCACCGCGTAATTTTCAACCCCAGTCTGTTGGATTCGGTCTATTATTGTCCCTCATTCAGCATTGCATTTGCAAAAATACGCGTAAGGAATGATATTTCGCGTCTGACGTGGGGGTTAAGGCCCTTGTTTCAACATTGGAGGTGTGTGTTACCGATTTCTGATTGAATTTTCGCAGTCTCAATGTGTCCAGGCTCCCGCTGGGTTTGCCGCCGTAGAGGCAGACCAAGGCTTTTTCACCGACTTGTACAATTTGGCTTGAACATGTTTCAGCACAAAAAACACTCGCTTGTTCCCTAAACATTGCACTATCCATCTTTTTTCAGCAGTGACCCCTTCCCGATGCCGAACTGGGTGGAGGGAGGTAGTATTGAACAAATATTTTCACGAAGGGTCTGGTATAAATGTCCAATTTCCCACAGTTTATGTATCGCGTTTCCCTTTTCTGTTCGCAAGAACAAGCCTACCGTCGGTGTGCCTTAGCGATTTGCGCGATAACCCAGTATAACAAGCGAATCCGTGTCTTCTCCAATAATCCAATAACAATAGTCGGGACCGGTAGCGCTCGAATCAACACCTGTCTGGGAAATCAGACAATCTGCACCCCCCCCCCCCACACACACACTTGTCCTTATTCCTTGTGATTCCAGATGTTTTTTTCAGTAATATTATGAAATTGTATTTGTTTGTCTCATTGCTAGGGAACATTTCCTTGGTCGTCGTCAATAATTTGGTTCTAAAGAAACCAGTTACCAACTATACCTCCAGCTCTCCTTTGGTCCATTCCCATATCCATCGAAGACAACAACCGGACCGACACTTTGTTTAACCAAGTCGACATATTGCTTACATATAATATCGAACGACGTCTCCCTTCTCCATTGGATTGGATGGAGAAGGGACCCCCATCCCCACCAAAGACGGTGAATGTCGCGTCTTTGTTTGTTTGTATGTTCAAAGCTTAGGCGCATTTGTCAAATGATTATATTGCGTCTCATCATTCCGCAGTCTTTGAATAATGCCGTCGGGCGAGCTAATAATTCATATTGCAGAGGGTGGTCTATGTCGTGTCCATCTGTGTGAGCGTTCCCGACAGCAAATAGTGGTTGGAATAATAGATGCGCATCGATGCTAACTTCTTCGCCACCAATGTAGACCTGTTTATCTTGGCCGAGTTTCACAACGGTATCCTTCCTGGAAAATGAAAACTGGAACGCATCTTTACCGTATATATTCTCCCCCACCTGCTTCGCTTTGTGCGCGTGAACGATGTGAGACCACTAGTAATGCTACGCATGTCCTTTGTTCGCTCAAAGTGATTGTTCTCACACATAAACATGAAAATGTTCATTGTGTCTTTGTTAATCACGTTTCACTCTCACGGAAGCGAAATTCTTATGCTGTTCAGTGGTAGAGAAACCGCGCTTGCTCAGTTTTTGCACCGATTCGTTGTACATCGCACACACTGGCAACGACAACAGCCATTTGGTTCGTAGTTCAGCTCTGAACGTACTCAGTCTCATTACACTCACCTGAACGTTCAGGGGCTGCCCGATTGAATCAGTGTCGAACGGAATTGAGTTCCCAGTCAATTTTACTGGGCAACTTTTCACGGCTAAACGGTCGCGTGTCAGTCCCCGTGAACGCCTGAACAATATAAATGAACATCTTAGTGAGAAAATAAGACCTTGCTTACCTAGCTAGAACCAGTATGACCGACACAACACGCTGTTAAAAATACGTCCCCTCCTATCAAGTACACTTTTCGGCGCCATGAGGAATTTTGAACCGAATTTGTGGTGCAGCCACCAGCGCCCTTGGTCTGACAAACTGGTAGCCATTTACAATCCTTTTGCCAAGCTTCAGAGAATCTGGATGAAATCCATCATAATGTCCACAGACTTCAGGTCATTCGGATTCGGATAAAACTCTTTTGAAAACGATTTGTACATATCATTTTGATGAGTGCTAAGGCTGTCCGTATTATTCGGTCCCTGAAAGTCTCTGAACATTTAATACAGTTACTCTATCGCCCAGAAATTCGAGCAGACGTTTTTTCGTGTACACGTTACTGTACGGTGCTTGACACAACTCCCCTATGTACACGTTACTGTACGGTGTTTGACACAATTCCTCCATCTCTTTGCATACATCTGTGATGGTTTTTTCTTCCTCTTTCTCTTTAATGAATTAGTCCCGAAATGACCTAGTTTGTGTCGAGTGGACGTTAAACCCAATCTCTCTCTCTCTCTTTCTCTGTCTTTAATGAAGATACTAACTACAGCTATGAAAGCGCTTTCTGTCGCAACATCCTAAGGCCTGCCAACCCTAATCTGCTTGACGACGAATTTGGCTGGTGGCTGTTTACCTGGGCGGAAATTTGCATTACAAACTTGATGGTACACCGCATTATCCGCACTTAAATTACCAGCAGCAGCGATTCTTCTCAGAACGACCGTCGGCCACCGGCCCTTAAGTTCGTCACAACTTGTGAAGATAGTTTCTTGTAAGTCAAATGTCCGATCAGGAGAAGCTTTTTTTTTCCCGAACTGGGCTATCTGATATTTCCAACCCACAGAAGGAACAATTGCAATGATACCTGAATGACGAGCACTCGAATCATCAGCACATTTCCAATCTCCTCCTTGTTTGTAAAATCACGTCTACGTCGCCCATGCACTGCAGTCCCGGATGTTACGACCACGTAACTAAGTGGGTAAGGTGCTGGCTCGCTAGCCTGGAGGTCGGGTGTTCGATCCTTGCGTCATCCGAGAAAATTCATCTCGATTTTCCGGCGTGGTTTCCTCTTGTCAGTGATGCAGAACGGAGGGCCTGACAAGGACAGCTGTCTAGTCGTTCGGATGGGACAAAAACTGAGGTCTCGTGTACACATTGGTGTGTAAGTAAAAGATCCCTCGGCAGTTGGAATTCGATATAAGACAAGGCTGTAGCGCCGCTGCCCGTGCAAAATTTCATTCGTAGCACATTAGCCAAGGTTAGGTGCCGAAGAGTAGGACATAGTGGAAAAGAGCCAACTCATATTAATATAGGCGTTGCAGAAAGCGAGCATTTGGTATTCCAAACTTGAGTTAAATAAGGATAGGGAATTTGAAGTATACACAGAAACACAAATGGAAAACTATGCAAATATAATCCATGATTATTATCTGCTCATTTCTTTTCAGATTGAAGTAAAAAAAAAAATGGATGAAAACTTGCGCAAAAGTGTCACAAGATGGAAACTAGCATCGGCTGCCTTAGTTATGTTATGTGCTTTGTTGATTATTCTCGTCATTGGTATTGTTATGAGCAAAAACAGGGAAATCTTGGATAAAAATGTCCCTTCGTGTGGACTGAGGTTCAAATCAAATATGGATACGAGTGAACCGGAACATCCCGACATATTCCACGACTTGACTAGTCGTGAGATGAAAGCCGTCCAGAATTACCTCATCTCAGTACCGGAGTTAAATCTAGAATTGTCCAATTTGCGTATGAACTCCAGTTACATCGCTGGTATTGATTATATTTTACCTCCAAAAAGAGATGTCCTAGCCTATTTGGACGACACACGTTCAGCACCTACTCGTAAAGCTAAGGTTGTTATATTGCGAGGCGACTTGGATCCGCCGATGGTTGAAGAATACGTCGTTGCACCCCTTTCGAATCCATCTTCCCATACACTTATCGACTACCCAAACAGACGAAACCCCGTCCCTTTCTCGATTCGTCCTTTCACGGGAATAGAGTTTAAAGGCATTTCTGAAGTTATGAAAACGGTTGATGAACAGATTGGGGACATTCTACGTGAAAGTTACGGAGCAACATTTAATGACTGCGGCGATACATGTTTATACTATCTTCCAAATGTAGTTTCGTCTGCCATTACTGGAGACTTTACTAGAAGAATGTGGTTACAAGTCGCTTACCTTGTTGAGTACTACACGATTCATCCAGTGGATTTGTTGCTGTATGTGAATGTTGACGGAACTGATCCATCTCAATTCCGAGTTGAAAAAGTAGTTTACGGAGGCCAATACAGAAACAGTTTGGCCGAATTAGCAGCTGATTATGTGTCAGGAGATGTTGTAAAATCGAAAATGACCTTTCCAACCGTAGACAAGAATCTATTTTCAACTCTTCATCGTCGAGGTTTTCCTGCTTCACCAACGGAAGAACAAAGGCAGCCACAGTTTGTGGAACCTGACGGAGCAAGATACAGAATCAAACATCGACAGATTGAATATATGAACTGGAGATTTCATGTTAGGATGGCCACTTACAATGGTCCTCAGATTCATGACGTTAGGTTCGCAGGTACACGAATTGCTTACGAAATTGGGCTTCAGGAGATTGCCGCCTTCTATGCTGGTGACGCCCCAACCTTTAGAATGGCGAATTACGTCGATAGCGTAGCATCTTTTGGTCAGCAGGCTCGAGCACTGGTACCTGGAGTGGACTGTCCGGAAACAGCTACCTACCTCTCGACGAGACAGGTTTCTGATAATCAAGAAGGTTCAGTCAAATCTGAGAGAAGTTTCTGCGTCTTTGAGCTAAACACTGGATATCC
The DNA here is from genome assembly GCA_948474765.1 of Patella depressa. Taxonomy (NCBI): domain Eukaryota; kingdom Metazoa; phylum Mollusca; class Gastropoda; family Patellidae; genus Patella; species Patella depressa. The sequence goes on from OX419719.1 coordinate 58,773,062, forward strand.
ACTTAGACGCCATTTGCAATATTATCAGTTCCGTGGAGCGTTTTATGGTGGCATGGTTGATAATTGTTTGATTGTTCGAACCATTCTCTGTTTAAATAATTATGACTATATCATCGATTTCATCTTTCATCAAAGTGGCATCGTGGAAACCAAGATTGTAAGTACGGGGTATATATTCGGTGGAGTTTATAACGACCAGGAGAAGAATTATGGGTTTCAAATAGCAGACCAACTCGTCGGCAATATTCATCATCATTTATTTAATTTTAAAGTAGATCTTGACGTCATGGGAACCTCCAACAGATATGAAACTTTAGACATAAAGTTAGTTAATGTATCCAATTCAAAATGGTTAAATGGTCTGAACACAATTCAGAGTCAAATTAAATTCGATCGTAGTTTGAAGAAAACCGAACTTGATGCTGTTTATAAATATAATTTTGACACACCGAAGGAGCACATCTTTCATAATGATGCATTTAAAACAAGATTTAATGTGCCTAGGGCGTATAAAGTCCAACTTTCTGGAATGTCTAAACAGATTCTACCAGAAGATAAACTGAATGAAAGGAGTATACCTTGGGCTCGTTATCAAATGGCTGTTACCAAATATAGCGATGATGAAGTATCAAGTAGTTCCATATACGGTAATTCTGATGGTTTACAACCTGTGGTTAATTTCACTCAGTATTTAGCAGACGATGAAAATATAGTGGATGAGGTAAGTTACAGAGAGTATTCGATCCCAGTATTGGCCGAGAAGGTTCCTCTGGATATTCGCTTGATCAGTGACGGATCATGCAAAATAATGAAAGAGATAAGATATGGTTAACGTCCTACCTTTCTGCGACCAGATTGATGAAAACGGGCATACGCCTTACAACGGCGCTATGGCCTTCTGTTTACACCGGGAATTAATTTTCCTTTCCAGCCGAGCGACTAGAAGAACTTTATCGGTCAACACCGGGGATAATCTGCCTTACTCACTGAACCGCTTCAGCTCCATCAATGCAATGAGCAGAGCAGTTGTTTATAGATGGTTTAGTTTACAATAACGAAAGTTGAACATACGACATAATGTAAACATTATGAAATTCAAAGGACGATTTGGTAAATTATTTGTAAGATAAAGCACAATACGGGTTATGCTGGGGAAAGAGAGACGAGAGAAAATAACCCGAGAAAAACAAAAACCACGGCCGGAAGGGCGAGTGGGTTTTTTTTAAAGTTTTTCTTCCCAACCATTTGTTTTGTTTGTTTATTTTTAGGACCTGGTGTTATGGATTTCCATGGGGATGTACCACATACCACATTCAGAAGATCTTCCTTTAACCCAAACACCAGGGAAACATCTGAGCATTCTGATATCACCACATAATTACTTCCCAGAAGATCCATCCATGTCATCTAGGGACCAAGTCAGGGTCCAGTTAAAGGAACCCAGTAACCCTAAAGCTGGAGTTCGAGTTGATAGATATTTTAATAAACCGAACATAGCATGTGTAAGTAATTATAAAGAAACTGACTTCGATAAGGATGTAGAAGAAAATCCTCGTAATATCTTAGATGTGTAATGGATTGTGAATTTTTTTTTACAGTTAACCGTGATGTTCATGGATATTTTTGACACATATATGCGATGGGTTATTTAGCATTGTCAATCGCCTACGGTGTTAACTTGTCACGTAATCGTTCAGAGGCTAAGTATAGGATATTAACCTACCCAAGGTTAATATGATAGAGAACGCGCAGCCCGCGTGTTCTCTATCATATCAATCCGAGGGAGAGTAGGTTTATATCTAACATATACAACGGGTTCACCTTTAAATTTAATGGGCTCTTCTAAAAAAAAGGCAACAGTGATTGGATAATTGCTCGACAGTTTCCGCCAAAAAGCGAAAATTACCGAAGCTGTCACGTGCAGATGTTTATTTAAACGTCGCCATTTTGGAGAAAGCAAAAACAAAAGGGATAGTAAAACGAAGCCAGACGAAAAATCAATCCATTTTAGTCACCATAATGATGATAGAATTGATGTGAATGCAAATATGATGAGGATCTATCCAAAGCCTGGGGAAAACTTGGAGTGTGTGGAGAAATAATGTGGGCGGAAAGAAAATTCTGAAAGATATCTTTGATTCAGTATGGTCATGGATAACCGATTTAAATATGCCGATAAGTACGCCGTCTATTTCGTTACTGAATGCTACAAACTGTACTATAACAATGTTTTTTTTTATTGTCAAAAGAATGAAATTAATTTCTGTGTTCTTTGTATTATTTCGATCATCTACGTCATCAGCGGTTGATATGAGCCGAATATATCGACCTGGGATGACGTCATCAGCGGTTGATATGATATATCAACCTGTCATGACGTCATCAACGGTTGATATGAACCGAATATCAACTTATGATGACGTCATGAGAGGTTGTTATGAGATATAACTGCTATGGACATCAAAGAAAAAAACTACACCCAGTTGTATATTGACAAAATAATATGGCCATCAGTTAGAAAACTTTTACTGTCACACCCACCCGAGACTAAAATTCAGTTCGTCCAACCGTTCACTGCTAGAGCATATAACTACGGCATTTCCTTAAAGTGTTCTACATGTGGCTAAAGATATTGTCATCGCTTTACACTTTTAGTAGCAAAGATCTCGCAGACCTTACCAAAAAATCGGGGACTTTTTAAGTGAGACCAAAGATGCCATTGGGAGTTAAATCTCATAAAACTATATACTATAGTCGTGGTCGCTTACTACCGTTGGAGGCAATTCATGTGCCCGTGAAGACACCATAACTCACCCAAAATACCACTAGTTACGAGATTTTGGATCAATGACCGCAATGACACCCTGATTTTTTACATAGCATTTGGCATCTTATATACGCCAGTTTCAATAAAGGTCCATTCCTTTCAAACTTTACAATTCTGTTGCCGACTTTCTCTTCTTATCTATATATTAAAAGTCTTAATTCTAATTTGTAGTAGAAAATAAATGTAAAACGAGTTGAATTGCAGCCCCGTCTCAAACCCAATAGGCTAAATGTAGGCCTACCACAGTCATTGGAAACATTACTTGGTAATCGAGATTATGTAGGTGGAGTTAACGCCTGTCAATCAAACGATCGGCCATCGGGGAAGATGGAGTTCTATACCATTTCTAGTCAAAATTAACAGTAGTGATAACTATGCTCAGAATAAAGTAATTGGACTGAAATTTTCAATATATTATTTTTTCATTATCTATTTTTGAACTGTTATACCACTAATAGCTAACTCCTTATAAAAAACTTCCATAATGTATCTTTAATTAACTTAGCCTATTATCATTGTATCGTCAAGAGTCAAGAGAATTTAACTGGTTAAAAACTGGAATGGGTTGAAAACATTTAGACCATTCAATTAACCAGTTAATGTCATTGAAAAATGTCCCACTTTTTGTTGCCGGGAGCGCTAGTTGATTCCTCCTGTGATGGAAGGCCACGAGACACATTGGTACAGAGTGACGAAAGTGAAATTCATAAAAGCTGCTTTTTGAATTTTGGATTCTGGCGTATCCCCACAAGGTGCATGTGACTTAATAATTAGTAAATTTGCGATCGACAGTGTCGGGTGAAACCGCTGAAATTGTCGGATGAAATTCGAAATCCCCATTGCAGGATTCCGAATTCTGGCCCACACCCAGCACATCCGGCCCAGAAAGTCTTATTACACCGGCCCATTCCAGACTCCAGTGATGGCGTGGCGGCCCGTTTAAGCCACCGCCAAAATACAACATGATCATCATCGCTCCATGCCGGTCCAATACCCACTCCCCCATATCATGTTCAGAAGAAAAAGGTTTTTTAGATGAATTGGACAAAATTATTTTTTCATTTTTTTGTCCGACTGGCCCCTCGGACGATCGTACGACCGACCCGTCGGGATCGCCTGATGGCCCAATCCGCCCCTGGCCCACATGCATCAATGTCCGTGCATACGAGGATATATTTGCGATCGAATATTCACGTGGCTGTATGGTTAAACGTGAAGAATTAAGATGTGATGATAAAATGTTAATGAAAATAGCATAACACGCTACATGGTGCCAAATGTTGTATGGTACATGTCTATCTGCTAACTATATTTTTTCTCATACGCCGTCAGGTATGCCAATAATAATATGGTGTTCTATTTCGGCCATTTTAAACGTCTTTTTCTGGTGTACGGTTGTCATAGAAGACTTGAATTAGATTACTACACAAAGGGTGATAAACCAACAATCACTATTTAGCATTAACAGGAACTATTGATCTCTAAAAACGGAAACAGCCCATTATGCGACTTCTCCTTCATGTTTCTTAAAGATATTCTTGTCTGCGATATCATCCATGGTGGAAGTGCACGTAAAGCCCGACGAACGAATAATCCGAATATTTTGTTAAATGTTAAATTTTGAAGTGGGTTAAGCCATAGAAATATAGATATAGTTCGAACAATGTAAATCACGACCAATAGCTTTAATATGGCACTCTATATTTTAGAACCTATCAGTGTATCGGCCATACAAAAAGTATACCAGATATAAATTCCCTGTTGAATGAGCAGTGGTGCCAGGTGTACTAGAATGAGAAGTATACTCTTCCGCGATACCGTACCATTACCTGCAGTGAATTGGGATTTTCATTAGTGCTCCCCTTAATTCATGGCTGAAAAAAAACGGCATCGAAAGTGACCTTACCTGAACACCATACAAACGAAGAAGTCGGGTTGCCTTGAACTTTCAAATATCCTGCAGAAAACGAGGAGAAATATCAATAGTGAGTATTTTGTTATAGCCCAAAGTAACCTTATATTTTGTTTAATGTCTGAACTGCATGATCTTAGTAGCGGGATGCCGTATTGACTTTGCAACACAATTTTGTGGCGATTAATAAGAGCAGTGCTTGTTTCGTCTTCTGGTGCCGAAATGGCAGTAATTTTCTCAGTTACAAAATTCCCGCTGCTTTGAAAGTAAATTTGAGAATATGTATGGATGGCATGTAGACAGAGAACAGCAGCTGGTCAGTTAGCGGAGGAACGGACCAGCGACCGACGGACTACACTTCGCAAAAAGTTCTATCTGCAGTGTAGTTTTAGATAGAAATTTTATATAAGTCTATTACATTTCCTGGAGATTGATGGAAAAATTTGTGTTTTAAAATGCTATAGTATTCTATAGAATTTGCTTACAGTGCCTCCTGTAGGGAATACTTTGGAAATTGGGTCACTACAGTTCTCTGTAGGAATTGGTACTATATAATTATATTTATTATTTAATATTTTTTCTTTTTGGAGCAAATATATTTGACATATGACTTTTTCTAAATTGATGATAATCTTTTTTTACCTCTTAAATTGAACGTTGTTGTTGGTCCCCCAGTCTGAACCATGAGTGGGCTAATTGTCTCTTGATATACCCAACGCCGGATTAACCATGGGGCACAGGCCCCAGGACCCCCACATTAGGGGCCCCCCCACAAAAATCTCAGTTGCGCGCCTCGAGCATGGTCGGACCGAGGACCCCCCCCCCCCCCTCAATCCATGGTGTGTTGCGATCGACATCCGTAATTCGATGTACTCCGGTGATGGGTGTAACACATGGTCTTTTATTGTCGTGAGATCTTCTATCGGACCGAACATCGTCTAACTCGTATTATCGTATAACTCGAACAAATTACCCGTCCCCATCATTTCGAGTAGCGCGAATTTTGCCTCAGATTGACGTACGATTGTATATAAGCTGTAGTTGTTGTTGTTGATACTGGTAATGTGTATAAGCTGAATTTGATGAGATGTACATCATGATCACAGGAAATATTCAGATTTCTTGATTAAATCTCGTATTACCATTTTGTTCGTAAAAATCGAGTCCGGCTTGGTCGTAACGTTACGGCTTCCATTTATCAAATCATCGTGGGGGATATAACACGATTCCGAATCAAGTGACCCCATTATTTGTCACTGAGCGACTTCAAAATTAGGTTTGATGTAGCTCTGCTCACTTTCAGTGGCGGATTTAACGGGATCAATGGACTCCAGTCCCCTCCTCTAGAAATGCCATCATTTCATAGTACTCGCATGGATTGGTCCACTGAAATAACGCCAGAATGCGCTAATTTTGTGGCAGAATTTTTTTTCTGGGGGAGGTTCTTCTAAAGGCACCGACACAAGTGCCTGAAATGCCAGGAAATCGCGTTTCCGGCCTCCAATTTTTTTAAATTTTCTTGGGGGAGAAAGCCCCCAGATCCCTCTTGCGGGGCTTCGCGCCTTCGGCGCTCGTGGTCAGCGATCAGGGGCCCCTACATGTTCAAGGCCCCAGGGCCCCCACCATGGTTAATCCGGCGTTGGATATACCTGAATTATAGGAAAACAATAGTTGAAATTAAGAAGTTATGTAAATAACATCTCATGGAACTCTTCTAATTGAATATTATTATACAGAAATTAATAAAAATATATTCATCTTTTTGCCTTTGATCGTCTTTTGTGAACAGACTTCAGAGTTGTGTACCATTTCTTCAGTTTCTTGTTAATACTGACTTCGATTAAGGAGCTAATACACATAATCTGAATTTTAGAATTTGAAATTCCACCCATGGCCAAATAGACTTTAATACAGTAAATTGGTTGTTAATGATAACTTATGGACAGGGTTTCGTGGTTTAGTCGGGGCAAATAAACCGATATGTGGGGTGACCCCTAATGAAATTGGGTTCGATCATACATATATCAGACAATATCATACTCAAATTCGATCGAAATTGGCCAAGGCGAAATGCCATAATTAACACAATTTAATACGGTCTTATTTTGACACGACATTGACACTGTGACGTCATCGGCCTGCTCATGTCGACCATGAAAGAGGCGAAATTCAGAAATTAGTTTATTACAGTAAATAGACACCCTAAAGCAATCGCCAGTCGATAGGAAATAGACACCCTGATTTAAGTTACTATATACATGTATCTTGAGCTGACTTTTGACATGCGAAAAATAACGACCATATGTTATGTGGGATGAGAGATTAAAGGGTATAAATAAAATAAAACCAAGTACGAACAATCCAAACCATTAGACAGAATTCGAAGTCCTAAAAACGTTATTAGGCAAAATAGTGTAATCAGCAAATGGACTGCTCTCCGTGTAAAAAATACACGACAAACAGTGGTAACAGGTGTCCGGAAGAGTAAGCTTACCCTGCCTGGCGCCACACCCGCCATAGCTGCATCCAAACTATTGGACGAAATCTCAATATAATAGCATGTTTGGCCAATGAACTATCGGTATGCAAAATGCACGTGATGAACTGTCTTAACGATGTAGTAACATAATTAGGGAGATAGTAATAGTAAACGTGTCAATTAAATATATCTAGAATAATAGCTGAGAGAGACACATTATATTTACTAATCAAGTCAATGTGACGGCCATAAAACTTTTTAAAGGTTTTTATAAGTTTAGTGCGCACGTATCCTTGTAGTTGAAGTTTAGACGACAAATGCCTCGATCTAATTAAAAAATCAGAATAAAAGGAACAAGCTCTCGCGTAACGAATTAGCTGAGACACAAACACTCCATAAGCTGGTGATATTGGAATGTTACTACTAATAAATGGAAAGTTAACAATCGGAAAGTCAAAGTCATCACGTTTATCATACAATTTAACACTTAGTTTATGGCAATTGTCAAATTCGAGACGCAGATCCAGGTAGGAAGCGTAATTGTCACTGTCAGTGGTGTTTTTGATTTCGAGCTCATCAGGATATATGAAATCGACATAATCACTAAATTTAGAATTATTCAGTGATAAAACGTCATCGATATATCGATAAGTGAAATTGAAATGTCTGACCAATCGTTTATTTGTTTTTACGAGCGCTTGTATGTAATCGGCTTCGTACGAATAGAGAAATAAATCAGCAAGCAAAGGTGCACAGTTGGTGCCCATGGGGATACCCACCACTTGCTGATATATTTCTCCTCCAAATTCAACAAAGATGTTATCAATTAAAAAATCCAACATCTGAATTATTTTGATGGCGGTGAATTTGTTTTTAGAATCACTGTGATTCTTAACGAAATATGTGGATTTGTAATTAACAACTAAATATTGATATCTAGCTGTTCCCGATTTAGACGAAAAAACACTGTGAATAATGTCTTTCAACCGAGATTTTAATTTACTATGGGGAATTTTAGTGTACAAAGTAGAAAAGTCAAACGTTTGAATAGATGAGACTGAAGCAAGGGATCTAGATTGCAAACCATCAAGTAATTCTTTGGAATTTTTCAATATCCACATTTGATTTATACCACTACGAGAGTATATTTTGTCACAGTATTTTTGAATACCCTCTTTAACAGCTGTAAGTATAGATGTCAATACTTTAGAAAGTGGTTTTGTGGAACAACGGGATGAACCTGCTATAAAACGTTGCTTGTAGGGATTTTTATGTAGTTTAGGTATCCAATATAACAAGGGCAAATCTGTATAGGTATCTCCACATGGAGTACCAAATGAAGTGATATCTAGCTGTTCCCGATTTAGACGAAAAAACACTGTGAATAATGTCTTTCAACCGAGATTTTAATTTACTATGGGGAATTTTAGTGTACAAAGTAGAAAAGTCAAACGTTTGAATAGATGAGACTGAAGCAAGGGATCTAGATTGCAAACCATCAAGTAATTCTTTGGAATTTTTCAATATCCACATTTGATTTATACCACTACGAGAGTATATTTTGTCACAGTATTTTTGAATACCCTCTTTAACAGCTGTAAGTATAGATGTCAATACTTTAGAAAGTGGTTTTGTGGAACAACGGGATGAACCTGCTATAAAACGTTGCTTGTAGGGATTTTTATGTAGTTTAGGTATCCAATATAACAAGGGCAAATCTGTATAGGTATCTCCACATGGAGTACCAAATGAAGTGAGTACAGATCTGTGATTGGATATAATTTCATCCTTACTAAGAGTAGAACGTTTATAAGTAGCACTGTCAATTGGTTTCCCGAAATTAAGTTCGTTGAACAGACAGTCATAATAATATCGTTTACATATAAAAACTATGTTATTGGACGCTTTGTCAGCCGGAACAATGACATACTTGTCATGCAAGGCCTTGAGATTTTCAACAATGCTAACATCATTGAAAATCGACTTAGGCTTAGTGTCAACTGACAAACGTTGCATGTATATTCTACGTTTCAGTAAACGACTTATAGACTTAGTCCAATCAGAAAGAGTATCAGAAATAACATCTTCCCTCTTGGCCCATGATCTAGCGTAGTCCTCGACGGCATCCATAATAAGTTTGAAATTTTGATCCCATGAAAATGGTTGCGGTTCCCGGTATTTGGGTCCTTTGGACAAAATTTCACGTAGCTTATTATTCTGGATTATATTCAAATCACCAGTGACCACATGTCCAGTTGGTTTGTAAAGGAAGGACGACGTAGAGCAAGAACATGGTAGAGGGTTGTCATATAAGTCTTTTGCATTAATGTCAGATAATGCATTTCTGTAATTAAATATTTTGGATGCAATGGGTTTAGTATAAGTATAAGAAATTCTAGGAACAGTAACAGTTTTGAAGTACGGCGGGATATGTGCCGTGACTTGCTTATGATGCAATATTTGGCTTAACCCGATGGCATCAATGCCTTTGTTAGCAAATTTCAATTTTAGAAATGAACTGTTAGTGGTGTTAGATGCATCGGGCTCAGCTGCAATGTCAAGACGACGATGGGCAATGTCAAGCACAATTGATACAACCCTGTATTCAGTGGATGCAGGGTCAGTACAATTTGAATCCAAACATTCAGATTTAAGTAATTTCAAAATAGTAAGTGGAATAGAATATAATTTAGTACGGATATGGTGTGGCCCTAGTGGTTTTTGAATAATTTCCAAAAGGGCATCTAGTGATATAATGCTGAGTTTAGGTGGTGTGTAGCGACGATGTCCATGACTGCGTTTACGACGACGAAACTTTGGGAATAAGGTCATAACATTAACATCGCTACACGCCGGGCTTGATAAATTTCCTATACTGGCTACATTGTCATTGCATCCATAAGGGGTGGCTGTACCTAATGTTCGTATCCAATATTCTTCTCGGTTTCTGCGAAAGGGAGTACTCAAAGTAAATTACAAAATAATGTTTATCCTTAAGTGGTTAGAGAACAAAGTCATCTAAGGACTTCGGCGTGCAACGATCACGTTGTGGTCTTGGTCTTTCGGAGAAACTCCGTGGAGAGGCTTCAGATTCCGCAGAACGTAATTGGGAACAGGCGAATTTGCGGATGTGACACCATTGACCGTCAATTGATACAACCAAATACCTGTCCATGCCTTGGTGTTTATATCCATCGGGTTTTAAATACACCAGATCACCTTTATTTAGCTGAGCAGATAAAGAACTGCTGGGGGCATTCTTGGATCTTTCACTGTACGGGTGGTTACGTAAACGCATGTCATGTTGCTGTTGGATGAGTTGACGATCTGACAATGGTAGTTGTGTATTGGTAAATTGACATCGCTGAGGCAGAACTTCGTAGGCAGATAGTCCCCTGTTCCATATTCGTAAGTTAAGACGGGCTGTTGCAAGAGCTAAACATAGTGGGGTTAGTGGTCCACCGTGTGCATCTTGGCGCAAAAGTTCGTTTTCGAGTTCAGTTATGGCATTTTCTGCTACTGGGTTTTTGTTAGGATTCTTGATTCGACCTATGTCAAGTGATATACCAAGTTTGTGAAGGGTTTTATCATGTAGCAACGAGACAAATCCCGGTACAGCATCAACACGTACAATGGCCGGAGGTCCATCGAGTGATCTGAGTTGTAAAGTTAGAAGAGCTAATCCATTGCGAAGAGCATCATGTTATTCGGTTTGCAATAGACATGAGGCGGTGTAAGACGTTGCGGTTTCCCTGACGAGGAGGATTATCTGTTTGTTACGTCGAAGGATATCTGCGGCAAAAGAAACCCCAACGAGCTCTGGTGGAGCAGATGAGGTTTGGCTAGTAACTGATGGCGGAAAATGCTTAAGGGAAACACATGTGTGACAACTTTCAGAGAGGGTAGTTAAAGCTTTGTCCACATCTAGTGCATAAAAACTTCTCTTGGTGACTTGTTTCAATTGATGCTGCGTTGGGTGGTTGAGTTTGATATGCAAGGCTGCCACTAGCCCATCTAGGACACCCCTGGGTACGACAATCAGTTCTCGTGTTTGAGCTAGTGGCTCGTGGTATGGAACAACAAGAAGACCATCTCTGGCTATTGATACACTGTTGACATCTTTTAAATTTGTGAGTTTTTTTGAAGGGCGAGTGCCTTGTTTCAGATGTGCATGAACGCGACGAAGGTCAGGACATTCTGATTGGGTTTGTATCCAAGCGGCACGACTGGCAAATGGCATTCGTACGGTTCCAGAAGAAATGTCTTGAACGGATACTGGTCGAACGACAGCATCTTCAGTTCGTGTTATAAAGGAACAAATCTGGCAGTTAGGTTCCTCGCAATCTGGGGCGTTCCGACTCGAGAAATCTGATGGTAGGTTGGCCGTTCCAGCTAGATGCCGAACACTTACTTGATACCGACTAACTGTTGACAGGAAGGACGTTACCCGTGGACTTGAAGAGAATTCTCCTCTGCATAGTCTATCAATAGCCTGGACGCATGGTTTACTATCTGTAAGGACACATGCTTGTAGTTTGGACTGAATGTTATATGGGTTGAAATGTCGCACCGAGGCTGCGATGCACAGTGCTTCAACTTCGCATGGGAGTCATGGAATTTGGTGCTCTCGTAGCTTGGCACTAAAAAATCCGGCCAAGAAGGTCTTACTGGCACGGGTGACGTATAAGGTTGCTCCAATACCTCTTTTGGAAACTGATGCGTCTGTGACTATCCATAGTTGGTCTGTAGGTTGTGGTAAAAGAATGTCTCGCGTCGTGTCGAGGTGAGTTTTAGCAGCGGTAAATTGTGAAATGAGATCGTCCGTCCATATGACAGTGTCTTTAGATTCTTTTCCGGCAATGGCTGTTTCAAGGGGGTTGATAAACTGAGAACAATGAGGTAAAACGCGACTAAGGACTTTGTATGCTCCAATAAATGACCGTAATCCTGTTTGAGGAGGGTTACATGTTGACAGCGTTGAAATGCGATGTGAATGAGCACTGATATATCCTTGGTGCCACTTCCAACCGAGTATGGTTGTTGATTTGGGGCAAATAATAGTCTTGCTTTCGGATAATTGTAGGCTGCATCGTTGAAGTGAGGCTAACACTACGGAGAAGTAATGAAGGAGTTCTGTTGGAGTCTGGCCACCAATGTAGAGGTCGTCGGCTAGTTTCGCCACTGTGCCTTGCTGTAATGAATCGCCAAGTACCCGACACACGAGTTCTTCTAAAGCGGTTTCAGAACCGGGCATGCCCATTGCTGATCGAGTGTATACACGGATTCCACAGTACTTCATCGATGACAGTGCAAGAGGTATTTGGTAAAAAGCAAAAGATATTGCCAACATGCTATCGTGCGGAGAATAGAGTCCACGTCCGGCATTAAGGATGGCTGTGGTTTGCTGTATCTACCCAGATCTGCGAATGATGTCACTAAGCGGTAGGCACCGGGTGGTTTCTTAATGAGAAAAGATGGGTTGAGGTATTCGACTGTAATACCAATGTCCTCAGGTCGACGGAAAACCCCAACTGATTCGAGTTCATCAAAGCAGTCTTGTAGATCTTGTAGTCTGTCCCGTGAATATTGGGGGACGCGTCCTTTGCGCTGAGAGGGCTGGACAGGGCCCTTATTGACTGTAGCTTCGAATGGTCCGGCAGCTCCGTTGTAGCCACGGGTGGTTTTTGATAGTTGGACAGGTATACGGAGGTTATTCGGTGACACACTGGGTGAGATACACGTTGTGAACCTGATTTGACAAAGGTGTTCGTTGCGTCTAATGGTGATAAGTTCTGTATGTGTCTTAGGGAGTCTGATGAGACCGGCAACAGTTTCTGTAATAGTTGGTTGTAACCAGACTTGAGATGGTTTCGTATCATGGAAGCTATGACAGTCATGCCGAGCTTCGATGGCAATAGTATCATCTGGGCCAAATTCAGGAGGTGTTCGTAGTTCCAAATAGTCTCCTGGCCATATTACTTGTGTAACTGGTGGCGAGCGTAGGAGGTATGCCTGTGTGCGACGTATGGTAGGACTACTACTCTCGTGATTGCTTAGTGCTGACACGACACGCATGAATGCGATGTTCATTATTTGATTCATCATTCACTTGGGGTTCAGGGGAAGACGGATCTAAATCATCGAAGTATTCGTCTTCACAAAGAGTTTGTCGGGCTTTAGTCATGAACCTTTTATCGGCGGGGAGTAAGTATGGGCAAGTACTCAAATAATGGTTGTACTTCGGTCGATTAGCTTGTTTGCAAATTGGACAATTGCGAGAAGTAATAGGTGATTTTTGAGTTGTAGATGGTGAATACCTTCTCTCATAACTAGCAGGAGGGGCGCTGGTTGAGTCCAGAGCGTAAAACTTTGGCTTCATTGTTGGAATGAATTTCGTCGAGTAAGGAATCCATGGCAAGTGAGATTTCAGGTTTTAAGGTTGCGAGAGTTCTAGACCGCAAGTCTGTACCATATCTTTGTTTAACCAGTTGCGGTAAATCTTGGTGGATGAGACGTAACCAGGTAAGGACTATTAGGTTTTCCAAGGTAGGTGTCAATTCTTCGTCAGTAGGAGGGGTCTCTCCGTGGTGTGTAATGGTGCCATCACTGTGTAAGAGGTTATCTTCTACGAAGGACATTAGTCGTTGGTATAGATCTTCAGGGCGTTCATCGGGTTGAAGAAAGATGTTGTTGAAATCCAGAAAATGAGAACCAGGGGATTGAAAACCGTAATGTAAGAGAATAGCTTGCCAGATTGATGCAAGGGGCGTGCAATTCTTGACAATGGTATTGTGGGAAATTACTGGACAGAAATAAGCTATTTGTCCAAGCATTAATTCTAAATGTGTGACTTTCTGTTGGGCTGTAAGTCGTCTATCATCTGGCACTGAGCGGCCGTCGTCGGTGAAATTTCTCAATCGGTTGGTGTTGGATTTTTTGCCCCAATTAACTCCGTCGATCAGGAAGGGTGCAAAATGTTGTTTGAGGGAAAGAATATACTGGAAATTTTGGTGCCATGCTTCAAAAGACGTGATGCTTTCGTGTTTCGTGAGTGTTAATCGTTTTGGTGCTCTAAAACTTGCCATTATTATACGGCCACGTGATTTGACTAACGATTTGCCCCAATTAACTCCGTCGATCAGGAAGGATGCAAAATGTTGGTCGAGGGAAAGAATATACTGGAAATTGTGGTGCCATGATTCAAAAGACGTGATGCTTTCATGTTTCGTGAGTGTTCATTGTTTTGGTGCTCTAGAACTTGCCATTATTATACGGCCACGTGATTTGACTAACGATAGTGTCTCGGCAGTAGTTATAGGACACAGAGTAAAAACGTATAGGATAAACTGAGTCGTTGAAAGGTTCTTACCGGGTATCGACGTGGCTATTTGAAGAACAGATGAGTTTGTTCGTAGGTTTCCTCTCGGTTCGAAATCCGGGCCAGCCACCACGCCAGTCGATAGGAAATAACCACAACGAGACAACACTTGGTTTGTAGATGTTTAATGGCAAAACTCTCACAATGGCGGGATAAACAATAGCGAGAGGATAACTCTCGGTATTCTTCAAGGGAGATAACTACATATTAATATGCCTACTGGCGAAGTCCAATTTCTATCCATCCAAAGTGTCTCTTTCAGTTCATCTTCTTCCAGTACCACAGGGCTTGTGGAATTCGCACATGTCTCTCCCTTGCAACCTGCACACACATTCGTACATTCTAGTCCATCTCGACGACAGGAACATTTCTTTGTAGCGCACCCCCACCCCCCTTACGTGTTCAGCGGTGCTAACGGTGTGTCCATGCGGCGTGGCAATAGAGTTTCACCGCGTAATTTTTAGCCCAGTCCGTTGGATTCGGTTTATTATTTTCTGTCATCCAGCATCGTACTTGCAAAAATACGCGTAAGGAGTGATATTACGCGGAGTCAGACGTCGGTGGTAAGACCCTCATTTCAACGACGGAAGTTCCTGTCACCGCTTTCTGATTGAACTTTCGCAGTCTCAATGTGTCCAGGCTCCCATTGGGTTTGCCGCCGTAGAGGCAGACCAAAGCTTTTTCGTCGGCTTATACAGTCTGACTCTGGCTTGAACATGTTTCAGCACAAAAACACTCCCCTATGCCCTAAACATTGCACTATCCATCTTTTTCAGCGGTACTACATGGAGGAAGGGTATTGAACAAATATTTTCACCAAGGGTCCGGCATAAATGTCCAATTTCCCTTTTCTGTTCGCAAGAACAAGCGTCCCGTTGGTGTGCCTAAGCGATTTGCGCGATAACACAATGTAACAAACAAATCCGTGTCTTCTTCAATGTATATAGTAGGACCGGTAGCGCTCAAATCAGCACTTGTCTGGGAAATCAGACAATCTGCCCCCCCCCCTTTCCTTATTACTTGTGATTCCAGATATTTTTTTCAGTAATATTATGAAATTGTATTTGTTTGTCTCATTGCTAGGGAACCTCGCCTTGGTCGTCGTCAATACTTTGGTTCTAAAGAAACCACTGATTTTTTTTAACCAACTATACCTCTCCGTTGATGAGCACCGTCTTCGGTCGAGGGTCCATTCCCATATCTATCGCAGAAAACAACTGGACCGACACTTTGTTTAACCAAGTCGACATATCGCTTACATATAATATCGAACGACGTCTCCCTTTCCATTGGATTCTATGGAGAAGCGACCTCCCGCCCATCAAAGACGGCGAATGTGGCTTCTTTGTTTGTTTGTTCAAAGCTCTGGCGCATTTGTCAAATTGTATCCGCCAACTGTGATTGTCTCATCATTCAGCAGTCGTTGAATGATGGCGTCAGGTGAGCTGATAATTCATATTGCAGAAGGTGATCTATATCGACTCCACCTGTTTTAGCATTCTCGACAGCAAGATGACGTTGGAATAATAGCTACTGTTCGATGCTAACGTCTTCATCACCAATGTGGACCTGTTTATCTTGGCTCATTGGCACAACGGTATCCTTTTTGGTAAAAGAAAACTGGAACGCATCTTTACTGTACATCTTCTCGAAAATATTCTCCCCACCTGCTTCGCTTTGTACACGTTAACGGTGTGATCTGCTGTGAGACCACTAGTAATGCTACGCACGCGGGTCCTTTGTTCGTTCAAAGGGATTGTTCTCACATTTAAACATAAAAAGGTTCGTTGTGTCTTTGTTAATCATGTTTCACTCTCGCGAAAAATAACTCCTTATGCTGTTCAGTGGTAGAGAAACTGCGGTTGCACAGTTCTTGCATCGATTCATTGTATGTCGCGCATATTGACAACGACAACAGCATGAGCGTCTGTTCAATTACAAGATCTTTCGATAAACCAGCCCAATACCTGTCCCTCCTGTGGATTACGAAAAGTTCAGCACTAAACATTTCATAGATTCGGGAATTCGTAGACACGCTTTGCGTACTGATTGTGACCAGCGGCAGCGAAAAAAGACAGCATTTCCCAAAGACAATTTTTATAAAGCAACCGGGACCCTCTCTTCGCGAAGACCGCTATTTTTCATGAAATGTCGAATGCAACCCAAGTAGCTCATCCAGGTTTTTTTTAGTTCGCTGCTGTCCGGTTTATTAGCCACTATTGTCCTCGCTTTCATCCACAAAGGTTGGACAAATGTTATAACAGGTGTGCTGCTGCGACGTTTGCACTCGCGAGTGATGAAGGATTATGTCGAGTATGTGCACGTCATATTCGTGGGTGGGATTCCAGTCTATCATTGGTAGAAACCTTACAGTTGCTTTTCCCGCATGGGTTCCATCACTGACGGCTTGCATCACACATGACCACCCCGATACTTTCGGCCTCAGGGATCTTGCTATATACCGACTGCAGATTGGACAGCCTTTGGTCCATCGCTACGGATTATCACCGTTGAACGAATTGAGGGAGTAATCGCTTCTATCATGCCCATAGCATGTAAAGAGGTTTTACCATCTAAGGTCCATGGATTCCTCTCGGCATTATCACACATGTATTGCCGAAAATGACCATTGCCTAACATTATTTGTACCGGGGATTCACTGTAAGTGTCAACATCAGCGTTTATCGGTATTGGGCATGATTCGAAGTTCAGTACCTCTGCACACGACGAACACAATCCGTGGTCATGTAGCGTATTCATGAGGAATTTTGAACCGAATTTCTGGTGCAGCCACCAGTACCCCTGGTCTTGCAACCTGCACTAAACATTGTCCTATCGTAGCCATTTTCAATCCTTTTGACTTCTCAACAAGCAGCTCGTCTAAGACAAGCTTCACAGAATCTGACAGGAAATCCAACATAACGTCCAAAGACTTCAGGTCATTCGGATTCGGATAAAATTGTTTTGAAACGATTTGTACTTATTAATCATCTCACTTTTGATGAGTGCGAAGGCTGTTCGTATTATTCGATCCCTGAACACAGTTACTCTATCACCGAGCAATTCGAGCAGCCGTTTTTTCATGTACACGTTACTGTACGGTGTTTGACCCAACTCCTCCATCTCTTTGCATACATCTGTGATGGTTTTTTTTGTTCCTCTTTCTCATTAATGAAGTTACTAACGACAGCTATGAATGCGCTTTCTGACTCAATAACCTTAGGCCTGCCCACCTGCCCACGTCGAATTTGGCTGGTGGCTGCTTACCTGTGCGGAAATTGATGGTACACATCATCATCCGCATTTAAATCATTACCAGCAGCGATTCGTCTCAGAACGACCGTCGCCCAACCGACCTTAAGCTCGTCACAACTTGTGAATGTAGTTTCTTGAGAGTCAAAAGTCCGATCAGGAAAAGTTTTTTTTCCCGAACTGAGCTATCTGATATTTCCTGCCCACAGAAGAAAAAACTTCTTATATAGCACACTGTATGGCGTATGCCCGTCTTCCATTAGCCCAGGTTAGATGCATAAGAGTAGGACGTTAAAGTCTATTTCATTTCTTTTCACATTGATGTTTAGCCTATTATTGAGACTGGCGTCGTTCACAATAGAGGCCCCGAAAATTAATTTTAAAAAAGTGTACCATATTGTTATAATATGTTTATGACAAATAAATCGAACTATCTATCTACCATACTGATATAGAAATTGCATGTGTGTTAATTTGACGGACAAAGGCTAGAATCTGCTTCCTTTTCACTGTTGGTGCAAGGGCCACCACATTGTCATTGTCATTGTGGGTCCCCAAGCATGTTTAATCCGACGATCTTAATATTTATAACCACAAAGAGTCCACTCATTCGTAACTATCACTCGAAAACTAAATATAACTAGCTATCTCTTACGTTCGAAATGAAAGCCCACTGGTCACAATGTGAAACTATGAGGCCACAGAGGTGACAATGATCGTCTAGGATTCAAAAAGCGACCTGTGACACTACCGTGTCTTTTTGTGACTGTCGTCTAGGGTTTTCTTCTAGGGTTTTCTTCGGACGTTGTTTAAAGTATGATCAATTATTCCAATCTTCAATTAACTGACACTGGAACACTTTTTACGTTAAATATATTTTTATATCTATCTAACGTCCATAATATAGGTAACTACAATATTATTGAATATAAGTTCAATATCCTTAGCTTGTGTTCTGAGGCGGCATTTCCTCGCCTCTCAGCCGGGAAGGCTGTGGTGTTCTCCCAACCTCCCAATGGTATCTAAAATGTATTTCCTACCCACCCCCACCATGGTATCTGAATCCAGCTTGTGAGCCAGGGCAGCTCACGGTAGGAACTTCCACTTGAATCTCTCGAATGATATCTAAAGAAACTTAAACTTCGAATGTTCTTATAAAGAGGTTACGTGCATGAGTCAGAATTGAGCCCCGGGAAATTGACCAGGTGCTTCCTTATCGGATTGGTCAACTGCACAGATGCTACCCTGGATTTCAAGATACTTATATGGGCACCTAGGAGAGCGACTAACCACGTTTTTAACTCATGGGATTACCTTTTTTGGATTATCAGACTTATGATGTCATTGCCCCACTTTAAACTTCCAGACATATTCTTGTTAGCCTAGTTCTTGTTGTCACTAACAATTTCAATACATAAACGAGAAAATATTTTACAAACAAAGGTAACCCCTACAGTATATAGCGTCTATAGTGTAACAACAAGTGACTGAGGGGTGTTGACCATATCGAATTTTTGCTGCGCCCAGTCAATGGAATCCATAAGCCCTTGCATCGTTTTTGTAAGCGATTTCTATAATTCATGTTTACTTCCTGGTCCTCCCACCTCAAAACCACGACTATTCACCAAACCCTGGAAGAGAATGCAAATTCAAACCCGATTCATTAATTCTTGGATCCATAATCCAACAAGAATAGTCATGCAACAAAGTGGAAAAGAGTGGAAAAGAGCGAACTCATGTTAATATACGCGTTGCAGAAAGCGAGCGTTATGATATTCCAAACTTGGGTTAAATAAATTAACCAGACCCCAAGTATAGGGAATTTGGAATATACACAGAAACACAAAAAGTGTCATTGGCCTCACTGATGGAAAACTATGCAAATATAATCCATGATTATTATCTGTCCATTTCTTTTCAGATTGAAGGAAAAAAAATGGATGAAAACCTGGGCAAAAGTGTCAAAAGATGGAGACTCGCCTCAGCTGCCTTAGTTGTGTTATGTGCTTTGTTGATTATTCTCGTCATTGGTATTGTTATGAGCAAAAACAGAGAAATCCTGGATAAAAATGTCCCTTCGTGTGGACTGAGGTTTAAATCAAATATGGATACGAGTGAACCGGAACATCCCGACATATTCCACGAATTGACTAGTCGTGAGATGAAAGCCATCCAGAATTACCTCACCTCAGTACCTGAGTTAAATCTAGAATTGCCCAATTTGCGTATGAACTCCAGTTACATCGCTGGTATTGATTATATTTTACCTCTAAAAAGAGATGTCCTAGCCTATTTGGACGACTCGCGTCCGCCACCTACTCGTAAAGCTAAAGTTATTATAGTGCGAGGCGACCTGAATCCGCCGATGGTTGAAGAATACGTCGTTGCACCCCTTTCGAATCCATCTTCCCATACACTTATCGACTATCCTAACAGACGAAACCCCGTCCCTTTCTCGATGCGTCCTTTCACGGGAATAGAGTTTGAAGGCATTTCCGAAGTTATGAAAAAGGTTGATGAACAGATTGGGGACATACTACGCGAAAGTTACGGAGCAACATTTAATGACTGTGGTGATACATGTTTATACTATCTTCCAAACGTAGTTTCGTCTGCCATTACTGGAGACTTTACTAGAGGAATGTGGTTACAAGCTGTTTATCTTGTTGAATACTTCACGATTCATCCAGTGGATTTGTTGCTGTATTTGAATGTTGGCGGAACTGATCCATCTCAATTCCGAGTTGAAAAAGTAGTTTACGGAGGCCAATACAGAAACAGTTTGGCCGAATTAGCAGCTGATTATGTGTCAGGAGATGTTGTAAAATCGAAAATGACCTTTCCCACCGAAAACAAGAATCTATTTTCAACTCTTCATCGTCGAGGTTTTCCTGCTTCACCAACGGAAGAACAAAGGCCGCCACAGTTTGTGGAACCTGACGGAGCAAGATACAGAATCAAACATCGACAGATTGAATATATGAACTGGAGATTCCATGTTAGGATGGCTACTTACAATGGTCCTCAGATTCATGACGTTAGGTTCGCCGGTAAACGAATTGCTTACGAAATTGGGCTTCAGGAGATCGCCGCCTTCTATGCTGGTGACGCCCCAACGTTCAGAATGGCGAATTTCGTCGAAAGCGTAGCATCTTTTGGTCGGCGGGCTCGAGCACTGGTACCTGGAGTGGACTGTCCGGAAACGGCTACATACCTGTCGACGAGACAGGTTTCTGATAATCAAGAAGGTTCAGTCAAATCGGAAAGAAGTTTTTGCGTCTTTGAGCTTAACACTGGATATCCACTTAGACGCCATTTGCAATATTATAAATTCCGTGGAGCGTTTTATGGTGGCATGGTTGATAATTGTTTGATTGTTCGAACCATTCTCGTTTTAAGTAATTATGACTATATCATCGATTTCATCTTTCATCAAAGTGGCATCGTGGAAACCAAGATTGTAAGTACGGGGTATTTACTCGGTGGAGTTTATAACGACCAGGAGAAGAATTATGGGTTTCAAATAGCAGATCAACTCGTCGGCAATATTCATCATCATTTATTTAATTTTAAAGTAGATCTTGACGTCATGGGAACCTCCAACAGATATGAAACTTTAGACATAAAGTTAGTTAATGTGTCCAATTCAAAATGGTTAAATGGTCTGAACACAATTCAGAGTCAAATTAAATTCGATCGTAGTTTGAAGAAAACCGAACTTGATGCTGTTTATAAATATAATTTTGACACACCGAAGGAGCACATCTTTCATAATGATGCATTTAAAACAAAATTTAATGAGCCTAGGGCGTATAAGGTCCAACTTTCTGGAATGTCTAAACAGATTCTACCAGAAGATAAACTGAATGAAAGGAGTATACCTTGGGCTCGTTATCAAATGGCTGTTACCAAATATAGCGATGATGAAGTATCAAGTAGTTCCATTTATGGGATTTTTGATGGTTTACAACCTGTTGTTAATTTCACTCAGTATTTAGCAGACGATGAAAATATAGTGGATGAGGTAAGTTACAGAGAGTATTCGATCCCAGTGTTGACCGAGAAGGTTCCCCTGGATATCCCCTTGATCAGTCATAAGGAACAGTCTCATCGACGGACCATTCAAAATAATGAAAGAGATAAGATATGGTTAACGTGCTACCTTTCTGCGACCTTTTGTTATTTCGAAATCCAACTTTCAAGGGTTCTAATTATGTACACAGGGATTTGGTTTTCCTGTCCATCAGAGCGACTAGAGGAACTTTCTTGGTCAACACCGGGGGTAATATAAGACCTGGTTTGTGAGCCAGTGCCTTACTCACTGAACCGCTTCAGCTCCATCAATGCAATGAGCAGAGCAGTTGTTTATAGATGGTTAAGTTTACAATAACGAAAGTTGAACATACGACATAATGTAAACATTATGAAATTCAAAGGACGATTTGGTAAATTATTTGTAGGATAAAGCACAATACGGGTTATGCTGGGGAAAGAGAGGCGAGAAAAAATAACCCGAGAAAAACAAAAACCAAGGCCGGAAGGGCGAGTGTTTTTTTTTTTAAGTTTTTCTTCCCCACCATAACCGAAGTTGAGGACGTTAGCTTGCTTATAAACATGTACGCAAAATGAAAATATCCCAGAATTCCAGTATGAAAAAATGAAATGAAATGAGGTTTATCGTCCTACTGCTCTGTTCCTAAACTGGGTGGGCTAATGAAGACGAGCATATGTCATACAGAGTGCTATGAAGGAATTTTGCCCGGGCAGTGGTGCTACGGCCTACTCTTATATCGAACTACCAAGGGAACTTTTACGTGTACGCCAGTGTGTAAACGGGACTTCGATTTTTCGTACCGTCCGGACGACTAGACAGCTGTCCTGATCACTTGATGACATTTCTCAGCCAATGCAGGGATCGAACACCCGATTTCCAGGCTAGCGAGCCAGCGCCTTACCCATTTAGTCACCGGGATCCCCTTATGAAAAAAACCCAAACCCTATCCTAGAAGAATAACACGTTACAGGTTTAAAGGAAAACTTTCAGACGAATAACCCCAAATTCCCCTGTAAATATCCAAAGATGCCCCCGACCTTCAGACACCCCAAAGTTCAAAGAGATTTACCGTTATAGGTTACAAAAAGTATAACACTTAAAGTATATCGGGATCTATGTTTGACCAACCACTTAAGAAACCAGGGTGTACAAATTACATACGTCTGTGAATATATAAATAATTTGTTTTGTTTATTTATATTTAGGACCTGGTGTTATGGATTTCCATGGGGATGTACCACATACCACATTCAGAAGATCTTCCTTTAACCCAAACACCAGGGAAACATCTGACCATGCTGATATCACCACATAATTACTTCCCAGAAGATCCATCCATATCATCTCGGGATCAAGTCAGGGTCCAGTTAAAGGAACCCAGTAACCCTAAAGCTGGAGTTCGAGTTGATAGATATTTTAATAAACCGAACATAGCATGTGTTAGTAATTATAAAGAAACTGACTTTGATAAAGATGTAGAGGACAATCCTCGTAATATCTTAGATGTGTAATTGATTGTGATTTTTTTTGATCTTTTGTCAGTTAACCGTGATGTTCGATAAGGATGTAGAAGAAAATCCTCGTAATATCTTAGATGTGTAATGGATTGTGAATTTTATTTTTATCTTTTTATCAGTTAACCGTGATGTTCATGGATATTTTTGACACATATATGCGATGGGTTATTTAGCATTGTCAATCGCCTACGGTATTAACTTGTCACGTAATCATTCAGCGGTTATTAATGACAAAATAATATGGCCATCAGTTTGAAAACTTTGACTGTCACCACCACCCGAGACTAAAATTCAGTTCGTCAGACCGTTCACTGGAGTTCGAGTTGCGAGATATCTTAATAAAACGAATATAGCATGTGTGAGTAATTATAAAGAAACTGACTTTGATAAAGATGTAGAGGACAATCCTTGTAATATCTTAGATGTGTAATTGATTGTGATTTTTTTTTATCTTTTGTCAGTTAACCGTGATGTTCATGGATATTTTTGACACATATACGCGATGAGTAATTTAGCATTGGGTCAATTCAAGTCCCGGGTTACGCTTTTATTGTGTTTAGGTTGTGTTCTAGTGGTGTATAGGGCCCTGTATCCATAGTTTGTTCCCTTGTGGCCTTGTGACCTTGCGGCGTTGTGACCTTGTGACCTGACCCTGTACCCACCCGTATCTATAGGCTGTTCCCTTTACGCGCGTGCAATGTACGATGGAAAGATACGTAAAGAACTAAAAGAAAAGTTTACATACGACCGTTGGTGAGAAAGCAAATAAACAAAAGACACAACTATCGTTATGCGACGATGAACTTAACTACTGAAAATCGGAAGGATGAGGAGGATGTCGCTATTGCCTTTATTTTCTTTGCTGGAGCTCATCTCAGAAGACAACATGTCTTCAGACAACGCTCACAGTGCTGGATCCGGACAATTTTAGAACTCGCAATGAACTGGGTGAATTTCACACAAGTTTCCAGGCCTTGAAACAGACCGGGAGATGTATCTCCATACAATATCGTACTGGTAATTGCGTGTTCCCTCTTGTGCAGCTGCAAAAGAATTGACATGTTAATTGTCTGGTCAAAAGACCACATGTTCCGTGTGCGAGGCCACATGTTCCCTTGGTACATTAAAAAACAAAGGTTCATTGTCGTTGTGGCGCGCCGCAAGGTCACATATGGGAACACACCACAAAGAAACACGAAACAAGTGAACAGCCTATCGATACAGGGCCTAACTGGTGTTCTGTTTAGTGCCTTAACCCGAGCCCCTCGATTTAGCACTATAGTGTTTACACCAGTGTCTTAACTAGGTTAATACCAGTGTTACACTGGTGGAAAATAAAAAGATACCTATAACACAAGTGTTATCTTTATAAACGTTACACAGTATTTTTGTCTTCTGTTCTTTGAATGAGATGGATAGAGAACAAGTTAAAAACAAAAGTCATTTTTCGTACTATCAGGGAGCCATAATCCAGAAAGTTATGATCTGAAATGCAAATGTGAACAGGGACTGAGAACTTTTTGGCATAACCATATATTTTAAGTTTCATCAAAATCTAGGAATCCAAAAGCTAAAAACACAGTCAGGGGTCATACTCCAGGAAGTTACGGGTCTGATATGCGTAAAAGCGGAACAGAACGGAGATCTTTGGGAGATATACATATATTTTAAGTTTCATCAAAATCTGATAACAATTGTGACTTCTATAGAGGGTCAACGACCTTGATGTGATATACTTTTTATACGCCCACATTTGCTCTACAGGCTGAAGTTTATATCCGATTGACCTTAAATTTATACACAGTGTTTAAGGTCACGAGACGAAAAATCCTATTGATTTTCAGCGATTTCCGATAATTACTTCTAGAGTTATGGCCCTTGATCATTTCAAAAAATCTTGTGGACGCTCCAGAACCCAAAGTTAATATCCGATTGAGCTTAAATTTATACACAGTGTTTAGGGTTATAAAACGATGAAGCCTGTTGATTTTCAGCGATTTAGGGCCAGAGTTATGGCCCTTGATCACTTCAAAAAATCTTGTGGACGCTCTAGAGGCCAAAATTAATATCCGCTTGACTTTAAATTTATACACAGTGTTTAAGGTCCCGAGACGAAGACGAATATTGATTTTCAGCGATTTCTGATAATTAGTGCCAGGGTTGTGGCCTTTGATCACTTTAAAAAATCTTGTGGACGCTCTAGAGGCCAAAGTTAATATCCGACTTTAAATTTATACACAGTGTTTACAGTCATGAGACGAAGACGTATATTAATTTTCAGCGATTTCCAATAATTACTGTCAGAGTTATGGCCCTTGACCACGTCAAAAAATCCTGTGGACGCTCTAGAGGCCAAAGTTAATATCCGATTGGCTTTAAATTTACACACAATGTTCAAGGTCATGAGACGAAGAAGCTTCTTGATTTTCAGCGATTTCAAATACAATGTAATTACTTCCAGAATTATCTCCCTTGATCACTTCCAAAAACCTTGAGGCCAAACTTATTACCCGATTGACTTCAGATTGATACACAGAGTTTAAGGTGTTGAAATGAACAAGTATTTTGATAACTAAATAGCTAAATCCATGATATTAAATGTTTCGTATTCAAATTGTAGGCGTGGGGCAAAACTTTATAAAAAGCAAACAAATTCTAATGATTTTCTGATAATTACATAATGAGTTGTTACTCTTAATCAGCTTTTAGTGTATTACAAATGTTTTATTGTCGAAAAAAAGTAAAAATATGCAACAACCCTTGTTGACTGCCCGGACGATTTAGCTACTGTGGGCGTATGTTTCGTTGCCTGGCAACCTATCTTTATTTTAGGTATCATTATGGGGTAACTATGGTGGCTGATTGGTATCATGTCGTATTGTCGTGATGTCGCCTTTCATAACGCGACAACCCGACAACACGACAACCCGACATCACGACATTTCTACCCGACAACACGACAACCCGACAACCCGACAACCCGACAACCCGACACCACGACATTTATACCCGACATCACGACATTTTTACCCGACATTACGACACTAAAAATGTCGTGATGTCGGGTAAAAATGTCGTGATGTCGGGTAAAAATGTCGTATTGTCGGGTTGTCGGGTTGTCGGGTTGTCGTGATGTCGGGTTGTCGGGTTTTCGGGTTGTCGCGTTATGGAACAAAAATCTGGCAATAAAGAAAATGGTTGATCAAGTGGAAGTAGATTCACGCTCACATTGCAGTTTGAGTTGCATTCGTATCCATTTGTATACGTCCACATTCATAATGCGAACCGTCTTCATTAGCTCAGTCGGATCAGAACAGTAGGACGTTAAACCCCATTTCAGTTCATAATGTGAACATATTATGCCGCCGCCCTTCTCTGTGTGTCTGTCATTGAGTCAAGTGTTGTGGTTTCCAGCCCAAGCTTGTCCATGACAAAGAGTAGGGTCGTCTGTCTAACCTTCAAATTGTATGGAAGGGTATCGCTGCCAATATTAAATGCTATGCTAAAATGTCTTTTCCGTTGATTATATGTAAAAAGTACAATGTACAACCGGTACTGATAAAGTCAAAATACCTCTAAAGCCAAAGTTAAATGTGAAACGACAAATGTGATGTGTCAAATGACAAATGTTTTAATGCAAAATGCTGTTCTTAGACATTTCTACATTTTACATTTCTCTCATTACAAATCACATTTGCGCTCTGCCACATCTCATTTGTCATTCACACTTTCTTTTTATCAACTTGCGCATAGCATCTTCTTAAATATCCAAATATAGTATGCCACGTGACTTATTAACATAAATACGGAAAAGACCGATCTTTCTTTAAATAAAAATATGAATAATTGTTCCAAAGGAAAGATAACTCAGTTAACGCGCCATTAGTTGTTTTTCTTTTTAAATTATTTATACATGTATATGTTTGTGCTGGTAAAAGGAAAATATAACTTTTTGTTGAATCTAAAAATATGAGCATCCTGACCAATTTCCTCCCCGAATTAGTAAACATTTATTGATGTTTGTGAAAGGTTTAAAGTAGCTAAGTCTCTAACTCAATGTCATCCAAAATCTTCAACATTGAAAACACGAATTATTTGTAAATTTAAATCAACAATTCATGCTGTGATCTTACCGGGAAAAGATGGACTTCGGATATCCAATATTTAAGACACAATACAAATTTTACCATTGGTACACGAATCGTGTACAATAAAGCGTTTCAAACCAAGTTCGAGGAAAGAGGCTAGAAACAGATCAAACGGCGTGTGTAGACTGGAATAACCAGACGCTAGAAATTTGCATTCGATTGAGACTACTGACTTATTTCGCTGAACATAACTGATTTGAAATAAGAGTAAAAACGGAAACCATTGAATTTAAATCAGTTTACATGTATATACATTCATGTTACATTATTATGTATATACATTCATGTTACATTATTATATGCGTTGCGACTCTCTTATGTCAATTTCTAGGTCCCAAATCAAATGTTAGCGATTTAGGTCCTTTAAACTAATCGCAATTTTGAAAAATAATTAATGACACTTAACAGGAACAGGATAATGAAAGGACGGAGAAGCCAGGGAATTTTTTCATCCGTTGTGATTGTCATAATATAGACATCGACAATATTTACTTATTAGGCCTATACATGTATTAATTTTTCACTTACCTGTGTTATGTATAATACGGTATCAATAATTAAATTATAAATGTGTGAGAGAGAGAGAACGGGGTTTAACGTCCACTCGACACAAACTAGGTCATTTCGGGACTAACATGGTTTAATTTTATTTCAATAATTCGCATGCGCGTAGGGGTCTTTAGCAGTGGAAGGAAACCGGAGTGCCCGGAGGAGACCCACGAGGTTGAGAAGGCTCCCCTATCTCCATGCCACATACGCTCACACCAGGGATCGAAACCACAGCCGCAAGCCAAAGATGACCGGCAAGCTAGAGGTCGAAGCGCGGCACTCTAGACCACTAGGCCATTCCAACCCCCCATTATAAGTGTATGAATATATATGATCTGTATGTCCATAGTGGCACAGCCGCAGTACTATATTTTGTCTTTGACCTCCTTCATTTTATATAATCTTACGAAAACAAAAATTAGAAAGTGGAATAATGATAAGAGATTCTACGCGCATGAAACCACTTGGGCTTACGGATCGACCTGTATTGGCCGAGAAGGTTTCTCCTAGTACGGGACAAACAACTAAGGTCAACTTAATTGTTAGCTAAAGAACCCATGAATGGCATGAAGTCAACTGAAGAATGGCAGCACGTTAACTGGGAGAAATAATTCATATTCTTATTTCAAGAAAGATCGGATGTTTCCGTATATATGTTAATAAGTCACGTGGTATACTATATTTGGATATTTAAGAAGATGCTATGCGCAAGTTGATGAAAAGAAAGCGTGAATGACAAATGAGGTGTTGCAGAGCGCAAATGTGATTTGTAATGAGAGAAATGTAAAATGTAGAAATGTCAAAGAACAGCATTCTGCATTAAAACATTTGTCATTTGACACATTACATTTGTCGTTTTACATTTAACTTTGTCCTTAGAGGTATTTTGACTTTATCATTACCGGTATTGTGACTTTGTACATTGTACTTTTTACATATAATCAATGGAAAAGACATTTTAGCAGAGCATTTAATATTGGCAGCGATACCCTTCCATAAAATTGGGCATGAGCATTATTTTCAAAGAGAAAATGGCACCTACTGATGTAAATGCATGCCCGACCCATCGGGGCGTTGTCACGCCCACTTTTCGTGAATATTTTGTCTGTAAACACCTTTCAGACTGTAATTGGTATGAGATTTTAATCAGATTTGGCATGATCAAGACAGGATGGTAAACACCCTACAGGCTGCAAATTTTATACGCCCACATTGAAATATATCAAGGGCCATAACTCTGGTAGTAATTATTGGACATCGCTGAAAATCATTAGGTCTTCGTCGCATGAACTTACACACTGTGCATCAATTTCAAACGAATCGGATGACAACGTTAGCCTCTAGAGCGTCCACAAGATTTTAAAAAGTGAGACGTGATCATGGGCCATAACTTTGAAAATAATGCTCATGCCAGTCCTTGTGACTAAAGTTATTATCCGATTGATTTGAAATTTATACCAAGTGTTTATGTTCATGAAACTCTGGCAGTAATTATCTGGCAGTGGAAATCAATGGGTTTTTACGTCTCATGGCCATAAACATTGTATATAAATTTAAAATCAATCCGGTGATAACTTTAGGTCCCAGAGAGTCCACAATCTGACCGACGGGCGGACAGACGGGGGCGACGACGATTTATTTAAATGAGGACGTATGAAATTTGCAACCTGTAGGGTGTTTACCATTCTGTCTTGATCAAGCTAAAACTGAACAAAATCTCATAAGAATTACAGCCTGAAAGGTGTTTTCAGACAAAATATTCACGAAAAGTGGGCGTGACAACGCCCCTATGGGTCGGGCATGCATTTACATCAGTTTACAAATAATGCTCATGCCAAATTTGAAGAAAATCCATTAATAATCGCGGCCTGTAGAGTGTTTACAGACTAAATATTAATATAGGTACCATCCTGTTATTGAAATGATTGATCATGCCGAATTTGAACAAAATCTGTTAATAACTGCAACCTGTAGAATATTTACAGACAAAATAATAACAAAACAGTGGGATTGGCACCACCCCGCGGGGTAGGGCATGCACCCGGAGAAAACCCACGAGGTTAGACAGACGTCCCTACTCTTTGTCATGGACAAGCTTGGGCTGGAAACCACACCACTTGACTCAATGACAGACACACAGACAAGGGCGGCGGCATAATATGTTCACATAATGAACTGAAATGGGGTTTAACGTCCTACTGTTCTGATCCGACTGAGCTAATGAAGACGGTTCACATTATGAATGTGGACGTATACAAATGGATACGAATGCAACTCAAACTGCAATGTGAGCGTGAATCTACTTCCACTTGATCAACCATTTTCTTTATTGCCAGATTTTTGTTCCATAACGCGACAACCCGACAACCCGACACCCGACAACCCGACATCACGACAACCCGACAACCCGACAACCCGACAATACGACATTTTTACCCGACAACCCGACAACCCTACCCACTACATTTATACCCGACATCACGTAATGTCGGGTAAAAATGTCGTGATGTCGGGTATAAATGTCGTGGGTCGGGTTGTCGGGTTGTCGGGTTGTCGGGTAGAAATGTCGTGATGTCGGGTTGTCGGGTTGTCGGGTTGTCGCGTTATGAAAGGCGACATCACGACAATACGACATGATACCAATCAGCCACCATAGGTAACAAATGTGATTTATCAATATCAGCTGGTATGGACAATGCTCAAACTAGCTGTATTCTAGATCAACTACAATCCCTTAAAGATAACATCTTAATCAATGACTCATCACAAATCTGGAATTACATAAACACCAAGAAGGGAGGCAGTCGTGTCGATATTGTATTAGATAATGCAGATTTTGAACTGGTTACTGATTTGTGTTTAGCTGAATTTTTACTGTCTGCTGGTTTAGCTAAGTCTATACATTTCCACGGAAAAGCCATGCCTTGGTTCGTCTCTGATGTCACATTAACTGACTTTTGCGTACAAAAGGCTGCCATTTTTTCCGACAATTTTGGTCCAATTTTCACAAACGTTTAAAACTCGACCGACATTATGATGTAACGGTGACATATTCCAACATTTTCTTCAATCGGAAAATAATTGTGACCTCTAGGGGGACCACAAGCTAAAAACGCAGGTTGTCGCAGATCGGGGGCCATAATTCAGGAAGTTACTATCCGATATGTGCAAATATCGAAAGGAACCAAGATCTTTGGGTTATAAACATGCATTTTACGTTTCATCAAAATTAGGTAAAAATTGTTACCTTTAGAATGTCCACCTGCTAAAAACGTGATAGTCCAGGAAGTTTTGGTCCGATATAATGCCAATATCCAAAAGAACCGAGGGCTTTAGGAGATAGATCTATGGCCCAGGAAATTATGGTCCGGTATAATGCCAATATCGAAAAGAACCGAGAGCTTTCCCAGCAAACACAAAACATTTAAAAAACGTTTTGTCTTGGTTTCTAAAAGGTTAGGTAAAAAAATATGTTTATTAAACGTTTTTTTAAAAAAAATATGTTTATTAAACGATTTCCGATAATTAGAGCCAGAGTTGTGGCCCTTGATCACTTCAAAAAAATCTTGTGGACGCTCTAGAGGCCAAAGTTAATATCCGATTTACTTTAAATTTATACACAGTGTTTAAGGTCATGAGACGAAGAATCCTATTGATTTTTAGCGATTTCCAATAATTGGTGCCAGAGTTATGGCCCTTGATCACTTCAAAAAATCCTGCGGACGCTCTGGAGGCCAAAGTTAATATCCGATTGACTTTAAATTTATACACAATGTCTAAGGTCATGAGACGAAGAAGCCTTTTGATTTTCAGCAATTTCTGATAATTACTGCCAGAGTTATGACCCTTGATCACTTCAAAAAATCTTGTGGATGGTCTAGAGGCCAAAGTTAATATCCGATTGACTTCAAATTGATAGGGTTTCAAGTTTCATGTATTGTTCAGAGAAGTTAATTTCCCTATTAGTTTCCACATAGGCCTACTGTATAACTTACGATTTGTATTTTATCTATTTTTACAGTTAATCCATGATCATACCAACTGATTGTTTAAGTACAGAATAGTTACCTATTATAGAACGTTTTAGTCTTTTTTTTATCATTTAGCGATTACAGTTATTCTTAGAGGTGGACTGAATTGTGTACTGTTTTATAAACTTTCATCTGTTTAGTGGAGTCGTATTGGCAAACGCCTACTTATTATAAAATGATTAACACTCGAAATTTATTATAGGCTAGAGTTTACGTCGGTGTTTTAGTTGAATTTGAAGCCGAGAAATGCCAAATTGGAGGAATTATTGGCTTTTTAATAATATTTAGGAAATAAAATTTTTACCTGCGCACATAGATTTGTGAAGAAGATTATGTTTTCTACCAATTACACAAAAAATATTCTAGAATATTAATAAATAATACAGAAGAAGATTGTGCAAAATATCGCAAGTTTTCAAATATGCAGAACTCGTTTTAATACAACTTAATGGAAATTGGAGCCGTTGTAAGCTATATAGTCATATTCATGCAGTGTATTCATGTATGTCTGTATACAGTTAAAAAAGACAAACGTCTGGATCAGTCACAGTGGTGTTGTACTTCAATGACTGTTGTCGTAATGTGTTATAGACTATTAGCCCTAGTTTGATTTATCCAAATGCAATTAAAATAAATACATGTTACAATATTTATTTATTTATTTTCTTTTTAGCTACCAGCTTTAGATTTTTTATGGCCAGTCTTGTAGGTCAAATATTGCAGTTGGTAGATATTTAATTTATTTCTGTGATGGGATGGAGTGGGTGGATGGTTGAATGGTCATTGAGTCAACTGACGTGGTTTTGATTCCCCGGTTGTATGTGACAAGGAGTAGGGTTGCATATCCAACCTCGTGGGTTTTCTCCGGGTCTCCCCATTGCTAAAGACCCCTACCAACTTTAACAAATTTTAGTTCATATTTTATGACTCACATAAATCTGAGGATTCCTCTGGTGTCACTTGTTTGAATCAATAATGACAAAATAATATGGCCATCAGTTAGAAAACTTTGACTGTCAGCCCCACCCGAGACAAAAATTCAATTCGTCAGACCGTTCACTGCATATAACTACGGCATTTCCTTAAAGTGCTCAGAATGCGGCTAAAGATATTGTTATCGCGTTACAGTTAAAATTTGTTAAGTTGTTTCTATATGATAACTGAAAAAATGTTTGACATCTCATTCTTAAGGGAGCTTAAAGGGTAAGGCCTATACCAAATTGTCTTTACAATGTATTCTGGCATCACTTACAATGTTATATCATTCATTTTCAAAGTCGGTCAGATAACTGCATTTTGAATAGTCCCCTCACTCATTTTCAATAGGGCTTCCAACAACTTACGACATACCCACAGCTTCATGTGTGGGAAGAGTGTCGCCACAAGCAGTCATTTAGAGAATAGTATTGTGGAAAAGGACTCGATTGTCTCACAGGATCGCACGCTACCAGCTTTCCATACTGGTGCTACTGGGTGTGGTCCAATTATACTATTATGGGGCCATTAGTGCTGACACTGTTTATGGCCGATTGTGTCGAAAGCGGTCTCGGTCTAATATATTAGCTGTGTGTGGAGTGGACCAATCTTTGCCAGGACTTTCCCTGGTAACATTTTGCTGAAAAACTATCTGTCGGAAAACGATCCGTATTCACAGCAAGCAGAGGTCACACTTAAGCTACAAGCTCCAAAAAATTCTCAATGATGGCATACAACAATTAATCTAAACTTCGACTTCTACAAAGTAGGACTTTAACTAAGTCTACCATAATACAAATATGTATTGACACATTTAAAAAAATATATTATACATTACAAACATGAGTGATTGACAATCCGAATAAATTAATCACAGCTATAAAATACATGTATTAAAATTAATGACCATATTGTTCATTATGAAGGTTTTCACTGTTCTAATGTAGTCAATATTCATTCCATCACAAAACGGCTTTGCACGTATTATAAATATTTTTTTTTAATAAAGCTTGAGTTTGGTATACCTTGTAACTTCAAAGGCTATAGGTTAAAATTTTTACCAAATGTAATTTAACCACACAACAACCCATTTCAGATCTAGCAGAAAGATGTGTCACTGAAACTCTGGATCAGTTTACTTCATTTAAATTCATATCAAGGGTTGCCCATTGTGCTGTTGTGACTGACAAAGATAATTATTTTTAATATAGGTTAGGAAGATACTTTAGGGATTAAATCTTTTCTCATCCAAGTTACTTTAGATGGATCACAACATAGTTCCATTACGTGTGTATTACATCCTTCTGTTGGTTGGCATTTCTTTGATGTTGGTGGAAGGGGAGGAGGAGGAGGTGGGGCCGCAGTAGTAATTGTAAATTCATTTCGGTTTGGGTGGAGAGGAGCAGCAACTGTGTTTGATGGTGGTGGTAGAGCAGTGGTTGTTAAGGGAGGAAAGGTAGGTGCACATCTGGTTGTAGATTGCGTTAATTTGTCTATCTGAAATAGATAATAAATGAAATGAAATGAAATGGGGTTTAACGTCCTACTCTTTTGCACCTAACCTGAGCTAATGGAAGACGGGCATACGCCATACAGTGTGCTATGAGGGAAATTTTGCCCGGGCAGCGGCGCTACGGCCTACTCTTATATCGAATTCCAACTGCCAAGGGATCTTTTACGTGCATTCCAATGTATACACAGGACCTCGGTTTTTCGTCCCATCCAAACGACTAGGCAGTTGTCCTTGTCAGGCCATGCTTCTGCATCACTGACAAGGAGAAATCATGCCGGAAAATAGAGATGAACTTTCTCGGCCAATGCAGGGATCGAACACCCGACCTCCAGGCTAGCGATCCAGCGGTCCAGCGCCTTATCCACTTAGCCACTGTGACCCCCGAAATAATAACACAATTTCCTAAACAAATATATTATGTCTATAGGTCTAAGACAACTTAAATCAGATAATTTTATAACTATCAACATCCTTTGTCTCTAATAAATAGATAAATGATGGAAGGTTTTGACTACAATTTAGACATAAGCCAAATCAATGGCCATACATCTGTTCCCTGGGAGAAGTCTTCAAAAAAATGATCTTGTATGTAAATGAAACAGATAAAAAAAAAGTTAATTTGTTTAATAATTACCAAAATGATTGTAATGAAAATCCCTGTTGAACTAGGTAATTATTTGGAAGAGTTCAAAATTCTGGTCTATACTTAAATACCACAGTTTGACCAAAAAAGATACACAGGTCAAAATTGTATGGAATTTGCTTATTACTGAATGACATTTCAACTAGGCTTACCTAGTCTTTTCCAGACAATGATAAAATCTAAAATGCGATGGAATAAAATATTTGGTTCCTACAGATATTCAGAAAATCTTATATTCAAACTTTATAATAACGTTTTGTGTAGGGTCAAATTAAAACAAAGCCCACACCACTGACTCAACATTACCATGAATACATACCATATGTTGAGGTAGTTTACTGGCATTGGCTCCTAATGTAATAACAGGATGGCTTTCTGTATAACCTAGATGACTGTAAAACTTTTCTTTGTCAATTGTATTTAGAAACATCTGTTTATAGCCCTTACTGTAAAGAAAAACAAATCTATTGTCAGACTTGGCCTGGTCTCCTACTGTCTAGTCATTTGGATGGGATGAAAAACCAAGGTGGCCTTCACATAAAAGATCCCTTGGCAGTTGGAATTCGATAAAAGTGTAGGCTGTAGAGCCTCTGCCTGGGCAAAATATCCCTCATAGCATACTGTATGGTGTATGCCCTTTTTCATTAGCCCTGTTTAGAAGCAGAACAGTAGGACATTAAACCCCCATTTCATTTCATGGCATCAACACATGTGACATGACATAATTTAATGAACTAATTGACACTGACACTTAAGTTTGGAGTACAGCCCTAAACTTTAACAAACATTTATCTTTATGATATATCAGTTTTAAAAAGAATAGTAATCTGAATAAACACCAGCCTAGAAACATATCTTGCAAATTTGGAAGAAAATACATATAGTGGTTTTGGAGAAGTCGAAAATGATTAAATGTTTACACCGTAGGAACCTGGAATACATTTTTTCTATATAAACTGATTTTGTAAAATGCCATTCATTTAAAAAATAATACTACAATTCTATGAAACGACATGAATTTATAGAACTTCTAATTATTGTAACTGTCATAAACAAAGGCAGAAAAACTTAGACACCTGGAACAGTTTGAAGTTAGAATTACATGTACATAGATGTAGCTGTACGTGAAACTATACATTATTGACAAATATGCCAGATTGGGATAGACATTATTGTAGAATGTCCACTACAGGATCTCACATTGAAATATAAAAATATTTTTACCAACTAGCAAATTTTTCGGATTCTTCCATTAGTCTTCTACCAAAACCTCTACCTCGTAAATCTGATTTTACTACCACTGAAATATATCATCAAAAACATTTTTGAAAATAAATCTGTAAGGATGGGCACCATCTGTGTTAAAAGTAAAAGTATCTTCAGGTAAAAATCCCCAATAAATTCAATCAGATGGGTTGAACAACCCTTTTACAGTGATTTTTTTGATAACCTGGCATGAACACCGTGGATTTGAATTCACGCCAGGACTCAGTGACAGGCTTTATGATCTAGCACGCACATGCTAATCATCGGCCATCCAACCTCCTGGACACTGATGAAAGCAAATCTGAACTTCCAATATCACTCCCCTCTGAACAAGAAATCCTGGGTCTGTGCTTGAAATAAAAGATATATCGCTTACATATAAAGATTCTGGACCTGTGCTCAAAATGTATGAAATGTCATTGTATGCACACATTACTGCATATTGAGTGTTTTTAATCATTGTATTTGTCACATACTTACCTGTTTCAACATAACAGGCATTATCTGCACCTTGAGCTTCCACAACTCGACTGTGACCTATGACCTCTTCTTTACCATTCTCAGTCAGTACTAGAATTATACTACAAGGAAGTTTATCACATGATTTTTCTAATGTCCACAGTCTGGAAAAAACAAATATAAACTAATTACACCAATGATTTTATAATGACGTGGCCTTGTAATTGGAAATAACACAGTGATAGTTATATGTATCTATTAATTATTACAACGCTTGTTTTACCTTGGAAAAGAACTGCAAGTATAAAAATATCAGCTATCTGCTTTGAATGTTGCTGATTTTAAAATTTACCGAAAAGACAATTCATATATAGTAAGCAATAGATTTTTGTGCCAGTTTTCAATTTTTTATTTTGTCTTAAATATTGGATATCAGGAACTTTTCACGGTAAGATATATAACAACATCAATGTTGATTTAAACTGACATGTAAGTCATATTTGCAATGTTGAAGACGTGGATGATATTGAGTCAAGTCACTTGGCTCCTTTAATATCAAAAATAGGTTGCCAGGCAACGAAACATACGCCCACACAGCAGCCAAATCGTCCGGGCAGTCAACAAGAGTTGTCGCATATTAAGGAATTATCAGAAAATCATTAGAATTTGTTTGGTTTTTATAATCAAACGTTTTTTTTCAAATCAGATAATAATTGTGACCTCCAGAGGCACCACAATCAGGGGACATAATTTAGGAAGTAATGACCCGATGGGCGCAAATATCGAAAGGAACCAAGATCTTTGGGTTATAAACATACATGTCAAGTTTCATCAAAATTGGTTCAAAATTGTGACCTCTATAAGGTCCACAACCTTGATATACATGTATAACATATTTTCACACTATTCGCGTACAAATGACGGCCATTTTGTCCGTCAATTTTGGTCCGATTTTCACGAAATTCGAACTCAACCTTCATAACCATGGAACGGTGATATAATCAAATGTTTTTTTTAAATCGGATAACAATTTTGACCTCCAGAGGGACCCACAAGCTAAAAAGGGCAATTTTTCAGACAATCAGGGGCCATAATTCAGGAAGTTACGATCCGATTGGCGCAAATATCGAAAGGAACCAAGATCTTTGGGTTATAAACATGCATTTCAAGTTTCATCCAAATCTGTTCAAAATTGTGTCCTCTACACTGTTCACAACCTTGATATAACATATTTTCACACTATTTGCGTACAAATGGCCGCCATTTTATCCGTCAATTTTGGTCCGATTTTCACGAAATTCGAACTCGAGATTCATAACCATGGAACGGTGATATAATCAAACTTTTTTTTTAAATCGGATAACAATTTTGACCTCCAGAGGGACCACAAGCTAAAAAGGGTGATTTTTCGGACAATCAGGGGCCATAATTCAGGAAGTTACGATCTGATTGGCGCAAATATCGAAAGGAACCAAGATCTTTGGGTTATAACCATGCATTTCAAGTTTCATCCAAATCGGTTCAAAATTGTGACCTCTACACTGTTCACAAGCTAAAAAACGTGATTTTTCGTACAATCAGGGGCCATAACCCATGAAGTTACAGTCCGATACATGCCAATATCGAAAGGAACCGAGATCTTAGGGTGATAAACCTATGTTTTAAGTTTCATTGAAATCGGATAAAAATTGTGACCTGTAGACTGTTCACAAACAATTGTGGACGGACGAACAGGGGCGACGACATTTTGCCGACTGGGGAAATTCAACATTGGAAATATTGCTGTCCCACTGTAGGTCTATCTGATGACGAATGGTACTCTAGATGCATCATCTCAATAAACAATAAAATTAATAAGCTATACTTGAAACAACAACCTATACATCGAGTGTCCATGTGGATGACTCAACCTACAAGCCTTGAAATAAATGCTAAGGTTCAGCCGGACATCATGTCAGGTTAAACTGATTTTCGTCCGGACATTTCAGATTTTCAGCCCGATAAATACCATTATTCTATGCAGTGGAAAATTACCTCATATATTTGATATGTTTTAAAATACTTTTTACAGAGTTCACATTTTAGTGTCGTCACAAAACTATCGTCTTCTTCGTATGTTAACCACACATCAGCAATGGATTTTGCTACGTCATTTTTGATCCACTTTTCTACGATTCTTATTGTATGTAATTTTCGAACTACCGGTAGTGACTGCGACATCCCCGTTTAGAAATGTCATTTTGAGAGACATTAGACACAGTACCTGTCTTAAAATTTTCTGGAACGGTTCCACAAGCCGGGATATCCCGTGCCCGAGGTTTGGGAAAAATAAGAAGTTATTTTATTCGACATGTTTTCAAGGCTCTTCTATTTACATTCACATCGGATGTGTCCAATAAAGTGAGATATTTTAATTTTCGTATAAAAAGTCTCTCCCTAATTACACCCATAGTCAACTTGAACATTTTCTTGTAACATTTTAAATATTTTTACTTTTATTACTAATGATTTGTATAATTACATGTCATGTTAGGTGTGATTTAGAGCTAACCATATACGAAAGTAACGCAAAGCTAGCTGCTACACGTAGGCTCGAATAACCAGCGTAAAAGAGCCGATTCTCAATATCATTCATTATTTTAACTTCACGCGGCCGAGATACATGTAAATAATGATATTTTTACTGACTCGGGTCGTTGATATAACCAGCGTAAAAGAGCTGATTAAAAAAAAAAAATAGTAATATTTTTACCGTGACTCAGTTCGTTGATATAACCAGCGTGAGCGTAAAAGAGCCAATTCTAAAAATTATTAATTATTTTAATCTGCACGCGGCCAAGATATAAATAGTAACATTTTCACTATGACTCGGGTCGTTGATATTTTTGATTCTGGATTTTGAGCTGATTCTATAAAAAATAGTAATATTTTTACTAGGACCTGTGTCGTTGATATAACCAGCGTAAAAAAGCCGATTCTAAAAGTTATTGATTGTTTTATCTGCACGAGGCCTAGATATAAATAGTAACATTTTCACTATGATTCGGGTAGTTGATATTTTTGTGCCTGGATTTTCGAGTCTAGTAATAATTAGCAATTGACTCGTTGTTCGCGAATGAAATTACTATTTTTGGCTTACTGTTTTACCCAAACTCGGACGGACAATTATGTCCGGACGAAAGGCAATTTGCACCTGTCAAAGGGGGTCAATTCGAGCGGACATTGTCTGTGTCCGGCCGCTTATTTCAGTGCTTGTCAACCTACGGTACATAATTTGATATTTGTTGACAAGTCAACAAGACTCTTTGTGTTTATTATGAAGTATGACCATGGGGAATCTGGGACACATTTAATTAATTTATATAAATGAATAAATACCGGTATATTAATATCATTATTGATAAATATTAATAATCATTTATAAACAGTTATTATTATAGCAACCTTGCAGCCTTACTCCTTGACCAGTAAGTATTTATCAAATCTGCTGTTCCTTCAAGATATTTTTCATGGTTATGCAGAAGTAAAACCTGAAGATTTGATTCCATTTGTTTTATCTTTTAGAATATAACCAAATCATAAAATTTTGTTTACTTTCCCAACCATTTTTAGGGGAGATAACTCTAAATTAATAAGATTTATGCTTTCAAAATTAGAGAAACGAAATAAGTTGATTAGCCTGTTGAATACTTACATTGTAATTGTGTTTTAATTTTATATCAGTATCTAAACAAAGATGTATATTTTTGACTTTTTTTTAAAAAGTATACATATAACAGAATTTGTGAAAAGAAATGATACTAAAAAGATTGTTTTTGTCTATTTCTACAATCCATATTTTTTTTTAATTAAACAGGTGTCATGGCTGCCGAAAGTGAAGTTCAGAAGAAGTTGCCGGCTTCTTTATCAGCAAAGTTCCAAGAGTAAGAACATTTGTGTATGCCCAAGATGTAAGATCTTGGTGGATGAGCGGAAATCAATAAGAGTTAATTTAAATGTCTTATGTTAAGGTTGTCAATGCTACAAATCGAGCGTCATTATAAACCAAAACGGCCAACCATTTTGATTGTATTATATTGTGGTCAGACAAAACGGCCAATTAAATATTTGTTATTTATTATGAACATATTTTTTACATTTTAATATGACTGACCTTGTAATTAATTTAGGGAACTCAATAGTTACAATGTTTATATGTATTTTAATGATGACATCATTTATTAGCATAATCAGTAAGTCACAATTAGTTGCATTGACCTTTTGCTCTTGTGATAGGGAAATGATCAGTGCATGTACGTGATGTCATATAGTAATGATACACTGATCATGACCATGCCTCATACATGGCCCCTGGTCATGGTACATGTGTAGTAGGAGGGGCTTATAACTGGCAAAAATGTACTGCACGAAGCTCGCCAATATTTAATAAGAGTGGAAATCAGACAAAAATGAAGTAATGGTATCTAGGGACTTACAAGCAAAAATAGGTTCAATCTCGGCAAAACGAACAGGTACCCAGCATCCAATTGCGTCCCGACCCTCATTTTAAATAGTGCAAAGTAAGTCCCACCCCTTTTTACCAGACACGGAACCTCCAATCGTGGGTACATGTATGTTCAGAAGAAGCAGGGATTCGTATACTGGATGCTCAATGGTTTGCCCCAAACATCAATTCAGAAAGAACAAATGATTATTTATTATTCCGAAAAGTTTTATTTAACAAATTGTAACGTGTGACAACTGTATAATAAATCAATAAATAAATGAATAAATAAATGAAGGAGTTTATCCCTAACCAATTAAATGGGCTTCATGTTCCAAGATAAGGGATTAGCTTTATCCAAATGAATATGAAGGTGCGTATTTACTAAAACAACTAATTTGAATGTATTCTCGAGATTCCATGATTATGTACCATAGTAACTTTCAAAGACTACGAATCTTATGTGTTGTACTTTTGGTTTTGACTTGACCCCTCTGACTTTGTATCGTTGAATACAGATTAAACATCCATAAGTGTACAAATGTGTTGTTATTGATGTGTTCCCATTTGAATATTGTTCACACTAAGAAGCAAAATAAATAAGATATGTTTACAGGATCATTTTGTTATACGAAAAACTAAGTAATGCGTTTTCTATGGCGCTCAGTCCTGTCATTTGCTACAGTACTTTGGTGATAAAGGATTTTCAAAAAATGAAAACTCCCACACATATAACTTTGGATATAAACTAATAAAAAGATTACAAGGCCATAACATTGTAATTATAAACTTAATCTTTAAGAGGCATTGCCGCCGCATTAGCCTCATTATCGCTTTAGAGATCTAAATACATAATTTCCGATTTGACTATTTAGTCACCATCTCAATTTAACACAAAGTGGTCAATTCATCACTGATGAGTTAACAGTATATTTATTGCTGACAAGGGTAAACCACAGAGACTGAAAGTGTTCTCCAGACATAATACAGCTGAATGTGATTTTTGCCACAATTAATGGCTAGACTTTACTGATTCAAGAAAGTCAACAACAACTGATCGCGGCCATAACAACTTTTAAATGACACATAGGCCAATGGGGTAAAAAAAAGAAGAAAAAGACACACAGACCGAATGAAAAAAATAAGCCTCTGAAGGCTGTTTGTTGGATTTTCTTCACAATGCTGCATCTATTTGCTGTGGTACTCCATGGTCAACCTTTACAGAACGGTTCATTCCCATATCGCCGACTCGCCAAGCTTTAGGGGAATAATTTTGGTCGACGATAAGGGGTTGAGTTGCCAAGAACAATAGACCCAAGCTGAAGGATAAAACTAATTAAGTAGATAATTTTGGGAGCATTTATTTTTTTTAAAATTTATAACAACCATTAACACATAACATAACACATAATTTGAAGTTTTTGCATGCATAAAGTGGCCAAAATAGTCCAACATTTCTGACAAATTCATTCTTCCTTGTTCATATCTATGTTTTGAATCTTCAATCTTTCTGTTGTGGTGTATTTTTTCTTTTTAGGTGGTTGTCCCTGGCCACTTGAGTACTGCAATAACTGAATTTCACTCGTCTTTTGCTCTTCGTGCAAAAATGCCATTACTTCAAAAATATTAGGATGAGCTTTTCCAATTAATTTTTTTAGGCATCTGTGCCATCCCTCTAAAGAGTTGTTGGTTCTTCGCATGATTTGGTTGTGGATCCATCCATTGTATCTGTGTAAATTGGCCATGTAACCATTGGGTAACCATCGGTCAGTTGTATATATTTCTCATTATCTAGTACTTCGGCCATTATCTGAATCCATGATTCGTCAATCTGCAAATAAAAGAAAGATACATATAAATTGTTTATATTTACTATAAATTTATATTAACTAGATCAGGAAAAACTGCCTCACTATAGCATTCTTTGCCGCCAACTCAAAGTCCATCTAAAAAAAATATACAAAACATTTAGGTCATACTACTATGTTAATGGTAATACATGTAAATATGATATATGTAGAATACGATGTTAATCAGTGTATTGTGTACATTTATTACAAATATTCTTACCTGAAAAATGGATGGTTGATGGTTGAAAGCGTTTTCATGTTTCACTTGCTTCAAAAGTTCAAATATGTCCAGTATGTCGACTCTATTTGCGTGGATGGCATATAGTTGGTAAAAGATTTGTGGGCATACATGAAATGTTCCATCGCCCAAAATTTCACTTGAGTCATTCAAAGATTCAAGGGTCTGTCGTGTGGTAAATCCTAAATTTGTCTCATTTTCACCATCATTTAAGTGAACTATATAAATAATAACTGGTCCCTGCTTCATAACGCTTTTAATCCGTTTTTAACCCGTCACAGAGTGCCACTGTTGATTTTCCAAATTCTGGTGAGTCGGCAATATGGGAAGACCCTCGTAGAACTGTAGGAGTTCTACTGATGTTAGCTTTTTAAAAGCCACTTGTTAAACCCAATGACTGCCCGATTAAAAGATGATTATCAAAATTTCTATACTAGCGCATTAAATGTTTTATGTTTTAGCGAATTGATCATCTGTGGTACTTATACATGATTGGGAAACATCATTGTCATGTGC
The DNA here is from genome assembly GCA_948474765.1 of Patella depressa. NCBI lineage: Eukaryota > Metazoa > Mollusca > Gastropoda > Patellidae > Patella > Patella depressa. The sequence continues at coordinate 58,817,152 of OX419719.1, forward strand.
TATAGTGATCTGATGTTGTTACATTTATAATTTCATAATAAAATTACATATCTATCTCTATGTTTCAAGATATATAATCACCAATTTATAAAGTAGTGTATATTCACTGCATCTCTATATATGTGAATCCAAAACAACCTAGTTTATGTTGTTGAGTGCATGTTACATGTAAACTCCAGTTTTTTCCCATAAAAATCAGTATGAAATTCATTGATTTCCTTGGATATTTCTGAAATATCTTAAAAGATAAACCAGTAATCAGTGTCAGATTTTTATCTGATGATAAAAAAAATGTACATTGTAGCTGCATATTCTTATTCTATTTTACTTTCAGCTCATTTGCATATCTAACAATAAAGGATCGTATGCCAGTTATTTTAACAAAGGTTGTAGATTCTGTTCATCGAAAGAAAAATAACCTAGGACCTGAATTTGGAGAGGTAATCTATACATGTATATAATAGCATCTCATCACACAATTTAGAAATCTGTCACATCACAATTTACACTTGGATTTAATAGTACAAGTATAGAGCGTAGACTTAATACAATGATGGACCCGGAAGAGGATTGAAATCAAGTCCCAGTCCCAGAAATTGATTGTACTATTAATTAATACTCCTGGAATGCCACCCCATCGGTTTGTTGTTTGACGATATTTTATTACTTTATTGAGATATTGTGGCTGATTAGGTACTTGTTATGAAAACCTGGCCCGTTCCTTCTACACCCACGTTTCTCAACCTATTCTCACCGCTCACCCCTAAATGAATTCTCAACCAACCCATTTACCCCCAGAGTTTTGAGGAGGTTACTGACCGCGAAGCCCGTCGAGAGGGTCAAGGGGGAAGGGGGTCTTCAGGAAATTTTTAGAAATTGGAGCCCGGAAATGGGATTTCCAGCCATTTCAGGCACTCTTCAGGCGTTTCATAGGAACTTAAAAATGGTCTTTTTCTATAGAAGCCATCCGACATGAACCGCAGATTCTTGCACGGGCCTACACCACCTGACCACATTGACATTGAATGTGGAATGAATACGGATCAAAGGTGAGATTCAATAATCACCAAATTTATATTTTAATGAAAATACGTTGTTTCCAGTTCAGTGCGAAATTTGCTCCTGGTGATTGTCACAAACGTTTTTTTTTTTATTCTCTGGACAGTGTTTGAGAGTGCTAATCTCAACTGCACAACCTTTATATGATCATTTTTGAAGTTACTGGGAGTGTGGTCATTCACCCCCTGGATGCCAGCCATTCCCCCCTTGGGGGTGAATTCACCCCAGGTTGAGAAACGCGGTTCTACACAGAAAAGAAGTTTGACATTCAAGGAGTATTAATTAATATTTTTAGTGCAATCAATGTAGGTAAACTTCCTTTTGGCTCCAAAGTAAATGTATTAAATTACAATGTCTATTGTTATTATGATACAGCATGTCTAAACTATAACCCATCTTAATTTGAAAATAGAGAAAGAAAATGTTTCACAGATGAGATGTTCTCAAAATTATTCTATAATTTTAGCATGGTGCTGAAGATCTTAAAAACATTGCTGGACATATTTCCAAACTCCGATATGAGATTCAAACAGACAAACCGGTCGTACCACTAGAGGATGATAGGTCAGATACCATAATATGGAACCAAATCTTAGAAAAACTAACCAACGAAAATGGTAATGAACCACCAAAATGGTTTAGTTCAGCCTGGCTATATTTAGAATGTTATATGTATAGAAGGATACAGGAAAGTGTGGAACTATGGTAAATAATTGCTTATTTTTTTTAAAGAAAAAATGAAGGTCGTCATGTCCTCCCTTGTATGTGGTCTAAAACTACAAAATATCTGAACCATGTTATTTGATAATCATGTTATTCTACATGTAAGTTTACGTTCCCATAGTTAGGAATAATGAAAGCGTAGCTGGTCAGTCTATCTATTTGACAAATCATGTGTATATTTATTTTTTTAACCTTAAGTGTGGATGAGAGCGGTTCATTGTCATAACCCATTTGATATTAGACATTCAAAATTGCAAATGGGGAGAAAACCTTTACCTATGTCCAAAGGAATAATACAGATTTCATAAGAAAGAAAATCATTTTCAGTGCAGTTGGTGAAAGTTTAACAATAAAAAGTTTTGACTTTAAATCTTTTTTTTATTTTCAGTAAAGTGATGAAAGATTTCGATGTTTTTGAAGAATCCAAGAACAATGCCTTTTATTCATCTGAACTAGCTATACAAACTTTACTTACAAACTTATTAGTTACAGTTGACAATATTGAAAAAGAATCGGATAAGAAACTGTCTGAAAACCTGTTATTTCAACAGTACTTACAAGTAAGTTGAACTGATTAATGAACTCTTATTAAATGAATTAACAGGTTTGTAATGACTAGTCACATTTATATAGCAGTATATTTGTGAGCTTAGAATTTTAGAGTAATCCATATTTCAAGAGTTTTAATAGTTTAGTATATATTTTATCTAATCCCTGGTATATCAGGTCAGAATAGACAATCAAGATGATGCCACGGTGTAGTACAAATACAAGGATTTATTTAATATTTTAAATGCAGATGTCACATTATATGTCATATTCTTGGGTACAGTTTAACTTTATTCTGAACATCTTTAATAATTTTATTAAAGAACTCTTTTCATGTGTGAAATTCATGAATGTTGGATTGGGGTGGAGTGTGGAGTTCAGTTCAGATAGAGTGAATGGTTCATGACTGTGCATTAAAGATATTTACTGAAGTAATACATTTTTATTTTAGGTATCATTATGGGGTAACAAATGTGATTTATCAATATCAGCTGGTATGGACAATGCTCAAACTAGCTGTATTCTAGATCAACTACAATCCCTTAAAGATAACATCTTAATCAATGACTCATCACAAATCTGGAATTACATAAACACCAAGAAGGGAGGCAGTCGTATCGATATTGTATTAGATAATGCAGGTTTTGAACTGGTTACTGATTTGTGTTTAGCTGAATTTTTACTGTCTGCTGGTTTAGCTAAGTCTATACATTTCCACGGGAAAGCCATGCCTTGGTTCGTCTCTGATGTCACATTAACTGACTTTTCATGGACGCTCAAAAATTTGTCTGCCACTAATAATTTAGCTATGTCCAAATTTGGACGTCTATGGCAAGACCGCATTGAAGACAAAAGCTGGGTTCTACATTTTGATACATTTTGGACTCTACCTTTTGATTTTGCGAAAATGAAATCTGAAGCTGCCGAGCTGTATAAAGAATTGGCAAAAGCTGACTTAATAATATTTAAGGGAGATCTCAATTACCGCAAATTGGTTGGAGACCTGAATTGGAATACTACAGAAACATTTGAAACAAGTCTACGAGGATTTCACCCAGCACCCTTAGTAACTTTACGAGCTTTGAAGTCTGATGTGGTTGTCGGCTTAAAGGAAGGTCAAGGTGAAGAAACAAAGGAGAAGGATCAGTCATGGATGGTCAATGGAAATTGGGCCGTCATATCTTTTTGTGATAAAACTATCTGATATTAAGTGATTAGTTAAGTAAACAAGAAAATTATAATTCTTAGAAATTACCTACAATATTACTAATACAATTAACAACTTTGACCTCCATTGATTTATTTTTGGTATTTTTTATAATTTTATTATGAATAACAATTACCTTTAACTAACTTATATTAGTGGATTTCTATTTTATTTTACATTGGTACAACTAAAAGTAAAATTAAACAATTTAAATTAATTTCTTTGCAAACTTTGGTATTAAAAGAGAAACTATCCATTATTTGTTCTAAAGTATAAAGCTTGCTAATTTTTTATGAAATACTTTTTGTATCCTTTATATTATCGCATTTAACTATCTGAAGCTTTGCAGGGACAGATCCAGGAATTTTTGCAGGAGGGGGTTTGCCAGGTTCCTGTTAAGGACATTAGACAGTTGACAATACATGATGCCATTGTAATTCTATATCATTATCTGGCGCATTGAATGCCCACCATACCACCACCTGATAAAGGATTTTGTGCACAACCATCACATTTTTCTCTTAAAAAAACCCAACAATTTATATCGCTGAGCAGGGGAAGTTTGGACCACCCACCCACTCCTCCCCTGTATCTGACCCTGCTTTGTGATAATATTTGTAAAATTAAAATCAGTAATCACTCTTCTTTGGTTGCATGCAGTGGAAGTGAGTTCAGGTTAGCTTCGAAAAATAATCAAAATCAGACTCAGTGGTAGAATTCATTCATTACCTTCATGTCTTCCTCAGTTGGGTAGAATTCCAATCTACATGTTCTGGTGATTAAATTATGTTACAAATTTTTATACGCCCACATTTTCATGTGGACGTATATTGTCGTCGCCCCTGTTCGTCCGTCCGTCCGTCCGTCCGTCCGTCCACAATTGTTTGTGAACAGTCTACAGGTCACAATTTTTATCCGATTTCAATGAAACTTAAAATATACGTTTATCACCCTAAGATCTCGGTTCCTTTCGATATTGGCATGTATCGGACCGTAACTTCATGGGTTATGGCCCCTGATTGTACGAAAAATCACGTTTTTTAGCTTGTGAACAGTGTAGAGGTCACAATTTTGAACCGATTTGGATGAAACTTGAAATGCATGTTTATAAACCAAAGATCTTGGTTCCTTTCGATATTTGCGCCAATTGGATCGTAACTTCCTGAATTATGGCCCCTGATTGTCCGAAAAATCGCCCTTTTTAGCTTGTGGTCCCTCTGGAGGTCAAAATTGTTATCCGATTTAAAAAACCGTTTGATTATATCACCGTTCCATGGTTATGAAGGCTGAGTTCGAATTTCGTGAAAATCGGACCAAAATTGACGGACAAAATGGCCGCCATTTGTACGCGAATAGTGTGAAAATATGTTATATCAAGGTTGTGAACAGTGTAGAGGTCACAATTTTGAACCGATTTGGATGAAACTTGAAAAGCATGTTTATAACCCAAAGATCTTGGTTCCTTTCGATATTTGCGCCAATCGGATCGTAACTTCCAGAATTATGACCCCTGATTGTCCGAAAAATCGCCCTTTTTAGCTTGTGGTCCCTCTGGAGGTCAAAATTGTTATCCGATTTAAAACAACGTTTGATTATATCACAGTTCCATTTTTATGAAGGTTGAGTTCGAATTTCGTGAAAATCGGACCAAAATTGGCGGACAAAATGGCCGCCATTTGTACGCGAATAGTGTGAAAATATGTTATATCAAGGTTGTGGACCCTATAGAGGTCACAATTTTGAACCAATTTTGATGAAACTTGACATGTATGTTTATAACCCAATGATCTTGGTTCCTTTCGATATTCGCGCCCATCGGATTGTAACTTCCTGAATTATGGCCCCTGATTGTCCAAAAAATCGCCCTTTTTAGCTTGTGGTTCCTCTGGAGGTCAAAATTGTTATCCGAAAAAAACATTTGATTGTATCACCGTTCCATGGTTATGAAGGTTGAATTCGAATTTCGTGAAAATCGGACCAAAATTGACGGACAAAATGGCCGCCGTTTGTACGCGAATAGTGTGAAAATATGTTATATCAAGGTTGTTGACCTTATAGAGGTCACAATTTTGAACCAATTTTGATGAAACTTGACATTACATGTTTATACCCCAAAGATCTTGGTTCCTTTCGATATTTGCACCCATCAGATCGTAACTTCCTGAATTATGGCTCCTGATTGTCCAAAAAAATCGCCCTTTTTAGCTTGTGGTCCCTCTGGAGGTCAAAATTGTTATCCGATTTAAAAAAACGTTGATTATATCACCATTTCATGGTTATGAAGGTTGAATATGAATTTTTGTGAAAAGCGGACCAAAATTGACGGACGAAATGGCCGCCGTTTGTACGCGAATAGTGTGAAAATATGTTATATAAAGGATGTGGACCTTATAGAGGTCACAATTTTGAACCGATTTTGATGAAACTTGACATGTATGTTTATAACCCAAAGATCTTGGTTCCTTTCGATATTTGCGCCCATTGAGTCATTACTTCCTGAATTATGTCCCCTGATTGTACGAAAAATCACCCTTTTTAGCTTGTTGTGCCTCTGGAGGTCAAAATTATTATCTGATTTTAAAAAAAATACGTTTGATTATAAAAACCAAACAAATTCTAATGATTTTCTGATAATTTTTTAATATGCGACAACTCTTGTTGACTGCCCGGATGATTTGGCTGCTGTGTGGGCGTATGTTTCGTTGCCTGGCAACCTATTTTTGTTATTTTGGCTGATTTTATATTACATTGTAATCAACCAACTTTTCAGCAGTGAATATTCACTAGGCTGCAACAATCACTAAAAGGGATGACATCGGTGTAGGTTAATTAGCTCAAAATAGTAACATTTTTCCCTCTGCAAATTCAATTCTGGAAGTATTAGAAAAGTAAAGCTGCTTGAAGTATATCTGGATAAAAATGACTTTCTATTGAGTGTAAATAGGTTTTTAAAATGAGTAAAAGGCACCATTCTCAATTGACCTGTATGGTCTTATGTAAACAATGCTTGTGCTATCAAGTCAATGTTGGACAAGGTGGGATGTGACGTCACATGTATTAGGCATGTGAACTCATAGAGGTCGGTCATTTTATACAGAGTTAGAAGAAGGCTTTCACAATACCTCTGTGAAACAGATTGCATCCTTCATCATCCCAGTGTCTTGCCAAGATGTGTTCTATTTATATCAGACAATCTTATTCCAAATGGTTATACTTATAACCCTATAACCGCTCAAAATCATTCCTGTAAATGCTCTCCAATAATTCATCATATGCTATATATGTAGTACATGAATATAGAAAATAACTTTTTATGTGATCTTAATGTTGACTTAAAAACAACATGATTTACCTGTCTGTAAAATATTAAGAAATGTCTTCAGTTAGTAACATTTGTCAAAACTTTATTAATCAAATGTATACTGAGCACCATAGAAAACGCATCACTTAGTTTTTCGTATAACAAAATGATGCTGTAAACATATCTTATTTATTTTTTCTTATTGTGGGGAACAATATTCAAATGGGAACATATCCATAACAACACATTTGTACACTTATGGATATTTAATCTGTAATCAACGGTACAAATGTGTTGTTATTGATGTGTTTCCATTTGAATATTGTTCACAATAAGAAGCAAAATAAATGAAATATGTTTACAGGATCATTTTAATTTAATTTTAATTTTAGAGTACAAATGTTGAAATATGACAACATATTACGGACCATGAATTGAGAGCTAAGAATTAAAAACACTGAATAAAGAGCTGTTTGGTCATCCATACATTGTACAGGTTAATTATTCCAGAACAACAATTTAGTAGGGTTTTGTCAGCAATATGTTACATTCACTGATGATTATTTTGGAGGTATACAAGTACATTTATATTCCTTTTTAATACAGATTGTGTAGCCTATCATTTGTTGATTTTTTGTGTATCATATATTTATATAAATTAGTTTATTGATTTGTTGTTATGCAAAGATTTATTCGTTTTGGAAGTAGTGCTTTGCATTGTTTTTGTCAAACAGTTTTATTAATGAGTTAACATATTTGGATGGTTAGTTCTGAAGAAGAAGTGCTAACATCGATATATAATAGATTTTGAGTAATAACTCTTCTAATGCATATTATTTTCTTAATGTATTTTTAAAAATATTATTTAATTTTTTATGGTGATTTTTTGAAAAAAAGTGGGGAAAAATTGCATTTAAAAAATAAAACAAATTATATTAAAGCTCCAATAGCATTTTTTTAAGTTATATTTTTAAAATGTATTAAAATAAAGCCCAAAAATAGATTGAACCTATAAACAGTCCTACCTTGTTAAAGAATAATCCTATAATTCAGTACTGCCAGTTGAGAAATTGGCAAAAATATCATTTTCAACTTCAAATTCAAACGTTTGAAGATGGCCGTCCATGGAGAGGAATGGGAAAACAAGGGAGGTAATTGAGTAACTATTTCCTCAATCACCCTGTGTCACCCTTTATAATGCCCAAAAAATTTTGCCCAGGACCGTATAATAGTGAGTTGACAACCTTTTGAGCAAAAAACATAGAAATAATTATGTTTTGACTTTCTTAGAAAATGTGAAATTGGAACTTTAAGAACAAAGTTGTTTATATGATGTGATGCTTTATAATTTCTGTAGATCAGAATATGTGAAATATAATTTTTACTGAAAACAAAATCACCAGTGAAATTGGTGTACATATTTCACGTCTATCAGGTGATAACTTTTGCCTCTAGGATGGCACCATTTTTTTTAACAAAAGCGATAAAGGACTATAAATGGCAGTAATTATCAGTAATTGATCTGAAACATCACATGACCTTGAACATACTCCGCGCATTGTTTCGTTTGCTGTAATGAGTGGATATTGATGTTTTAAATTTCGATTGGTCAGTAGTCCGACTACCAACCAATGACTAGCTGCTCTATAAAAGCTTTACATTTAAAACAAGTGCCAATATTGGACCAAATATGTTTACATAACGTTAGGTCATGGCTCATGATTTTATTATGCCCAATTAACCGGTGCATAGTAGAATACTGCAGTAAAATAGTAGAATACTGCAGTAAAATAGTAGAATACTGCAGTAAAATAGTAGAATACTGCAGTAAAATAGTAGAATACTGCAGTAAAACAAATTGCTATCAAGTCGAATGAAATGTAAACAATACTGTTTGGAAACGAACATACTTTCACCGTTTCTATACGCCCACATTTTCATGTGGACGTATATTGTCGTCGCCCCTGTTCGTCCGTCCGTCCGGACGTCCGTCCGTCCACAATTGTTTGTGAACAGTCTACAGGTCACAATTTTTATCCGATTTCAATGAAACTTAAAACATAGGTTTATCACCCTAAGATCTTGGTTCCTTTCGATATTGGCATGTATCGGACTGTAACTTCATGGGTTATGGCCCCTGATTGTACGAAAAATCACGTTTTTTAGCTTGTGAACAGTGTAGAGGTCACAATTTTGAACCGATTTTGATGAAACTTGACATGTATGTTTATAACCCAAAGATCTTGGTTCCTTTCGATATTTGCGCCAATCGGATCATAACTTTCTGAATTATGTCCCCGGATTGTCCGAAAAATCGCTTTTGTTCGCTTTTGGTCCCTCTGGAGGTCAAAATTATTATCCGATTTAAAAAAAAACATTTGACTATATCACCGTTACATGGTAATGAAGAGAGAGTATGAATTTCGCGAAAATCGGACTAGAATTGACAGACAAAATGGCCGCCGTTTGTACACGAAGAGTGTGAAAATATGTTATATCAAGGTTGTGGACCCTATAGAGGTCACAATTTTGAATCGATTTTGATGAAACTTGACAGGTATGTTTATAACCCAAAGATCTTGGTTCCTTTCAATATTTGCGCCCATCGGGTCATTACTTCCTGAATTATGTCCCCTGATTGTACGAAAAATCACCCTTTTTAGCTTGTGGTGCCTCTGGAAGTCACAATTATTATCTGATTTAAAAAAAAACGTTTGATTATAAAACCCAAACAAATTCTAATGATTTTCTGATAATTCCTTAATATGCGACAACTCTTGTTGACTGCCCGGACGATTTGGCTGCTGTGTGGGCGTATGTTTCGTTGCCTGGCAACCTATTTTTAATACCTTAAATCACTGTCCAACCAAAGTTTTCGGGAAGACCCAGATTAAACTAAGGACTGTCATGTTACTGTACTTAAGTGTTAGCTTTGATTGAACGGGAAGAATAGACATACTCTCGCAAAAGTTCAAGAATCAGAAACTAATCCAGCAATGGCCAGAGAGGGATTTCTTGGGTCATTGCTTCAGGAATATGGACCTTAAACACTGTGTATCACTGGAAAGTCAATTGGATAACTTTAGCCTCTAAACCATCCACAATATTTCTTTTAAGTGATCAAAGGCTATAACTCTGGCAGTAATTAACGCAAATTAATGCTTCACAATCTTGTGGACTTAAGCTGTGTATAACTCAATATCATCCAAAGTCTTTGACATTGAAAACACACATTATTTGTCATTTTAAAACAACATTGAAAAGATGGGCTTCTGATATCCAGTATTTGACAAAACAAACATCTTACCAATGGTAAACGAATTGTGTAGGCCTACCAGTACCATAATGCATTTCAGTGCCATTTGTAACAAGGGACTCCAAGAATGAGGCTAGACATATTCCAGATCACATCAGTGACAGTCAATGACACCATATTCTTATCTGGTGTAGACTCGAATAACCAGCCACTAGAGACTGCCATTCAATTGATACTTCAGGCATATTTTTCTGACGTAACTGATTAGAAATTCAGTCCTTCACGTTTAAAATGCGCTTTCGCTCCTGCTCCTCTCGACTTTCCTTCGCAGGATTCATGAAAGACTCCTGCAAATTAGCTAAATCGCTCTCCTAAATATTTAGATTAATAAACCACTTTCAGTCTTTGATTATTTTAAACTGCATAATTTTGATGCTACCATATTCACCAAACATTATACACCAAATAATAAATAAGACTAAAGCTTAAATACAATTTGGCTATCCGTAATTCAAGAAACTGTAGAATTATTCTTACAATATAATTAAAAAGAATTTTTTTTACGGGAGCTGTTTTCTCATTTTTATACGCCCACATTGAAATGTGGTCATATATTGTCGTCGCCCCCGTCCGTCCATCGTTCCGGCGTCCACAATTGCTTGTGGACACTCTAGTGGCTAAAGTTAATATCCAATAGACTTTAAATTTATACACAGTGTTTAAGGTCATGAGACGAAGAAGCCTATTGTTTTTCAGCGATTTCCGATAATAACTACCAGAGTTATGGCCCTTGATCACTTCATAAAATCTTGTGGACGCTCTAGAGGCCAAAGTTAATATCCGATTGACTTCAAATTTATACATAGTGTTTACAGTCATGAGACGAAGACGTCTATCGATTTTCAGTGATTTTCAATAATTACTGCCAGAGTTATGGCTCTTCGAAAAAATCCTGTGGAAGCTCTAGAGGCCAAAGTTAATATCCGATCGACTTTAAATTTACACACAGTGTAACTGTTTAAGGTCATGAGACTAAGAAGCCTATTGATTTTCAGAAATTTCAAATAATTACTGCCAGAGTTATCTCCCTTGATAACTTCAAAAAATCTTGTGCCGCTATAGAGGCCAAACTTATCATCCGATTGACTTTAGATTGATACACAGAGTTTAAGGTGTTGAAACGAACATGTATTTTGATTTTCATGTGAGAAACTGGATGATCATGATACGTGACTTGTGGTTTGACATGCGTGTTAGGTCACAAGTTTAGCGCGCGCTCTGCACGGACTCCAGGCGAGATGAAAACATGCCGTTTAAAATAGCTCAGTTAGTTCAATTTCTATCATGTACGTTTGTTTGATTCCATCGCGGTAAGGGTCTATCCAATTGTGTATGTTTATTCTAATAATATAACTCTGTGCTCTAAAACTCAATTTGGTGTTGTTGTTTCTGCCTACGTCGGCATAGTTCAAGGGGATTGTGATAATTCAGTGAATCTAGAGAGGCCCGCCGCTACATTTCAATCCATGATATTAAATGTTTCATATATATACTAATTGTTAGGGTAAAACTTTATAAAATGCAATCAAATTCTAATGATTTTCTGATAATTACATAATGGGCTGTTACTCTTAATCAGTTTTTAGTGTATTACAAATGTTTCATTACCGAAAAAAGTAAAAATATGCGACAACCCTTGTTGACTGCCCGGATGATTTAGCTGCTGGGGGCATATGTTTCGTTGCCTGGCAACCTATCTTTGAAATAGGCAGGAACTTTTTATGGCTACAGCACAATTTTATAAACGTGAAGGACTGGAAATTACTGTAAAAACAGAAACGATTGAATGTAAATCAGTTTATATACATTCATATTACATTATTACATGCATTGGGACCATTTGTGTCCATTTCTTGGTCCAGAATTTTAACGATTTGATATAAAATAAACATTGACTTCAGTTGTGAAAAAAATTAGTAGCCTAACTCCGTGTTTCTTCTCATAGTTTACTCCCCTTTACCAAGTATTCCAAGATGGCGGCCTCCAGGTACAGATTGTTCATGAGACTTTGTAGTGAATGGAAACTCGATGAAACCAAAGCCGGTCGAGATTTAGGGTTTATCATTCGCGAGAGCGTAGCTAGGGGTTTTAAAAATGGTGAAGCATCGGCGATTGACGAAGAAAAGTGTGAAAGATCCTATAATGCCCTTCAAAAATTGAACTCAAACTATTACAGGGAGAAATATCCCTACACTCGAGAAAGTGCATCATCGGGGTGTTCATTTGACGTTCTAAAACAATTTGTTGCAACAGAAACAATGGAACATCTTCAATATCAAGATTTGAGTATGTTCAAAAAGATTAAAACTTATGTAAAAGGTGACAAAGGGAAATAACTCCATTTATGGGCTGTGACCCACATCTTCGTATGCCCACAGTGCTGGTGTAGTTTAATACAGTGATAATTATGCTGAAATTTGTTGTCAGGTGACTATAGTATATAATGTGTGACATTGGACTACAAATTAATTCATCAGAATCTTAAAAAGCGAAGTTATTGAATTTCTTTGGATTTAAAGGGAAGCAACTTCATTTAGTTTTTCTACACACTAATGTCTAGTGACTGTTCATCTGTTTATAAAGGTGACATCAACACCAGAAAAACTATTTTGAGAGGATTAAATAAGTGAAAATGCCAGATGAGGAAGAAGATTGAGTTGCATAATTAATTACTATGAATCAAGAAGTAACAAAAAAACCAATCTACTGATTAAACAGCTAATGTAAATCGATTCTTTTAAATTCACAATCTTCGTTCAACAGTGTTGTCCTGTTTATTCAGTAAATATGATCACCTTAATTGAGAGTTAATTAACACTGATCAAATTTACTTTGTGATGAGATGCATGTGTGAAGCGGTCAAACTGTAATGAAAGCACCACATCAGACTAGTGTCACATACCTCATTATGTAAAAAAAAGATCAATGTTTTTATCTTCTCAAATTTATTTAGAATATTTGTCTTTATTTCATAAATGATTTTTCTTTCTATACAAAGATATACTGATATGTTCACAGATAAAAATTTACACAAAAATGATAAATATTTTCAGTATTAAATACTTAGGATAAAATATATGTTAATTCATTGTTAATAAATCAATAAAAAATGAGAAAAACAAAAATTAAATGTACATTCTTTTTTAAAGCTTTAAATTCATATAATACAATGTAAATGGATATATTAGGCAGGTTTTAAAGGTTGCCAACCTTTCCTTAAATTATTATTCTTGTAATTACTTTTCTTAATTTGTAAGAGATTGTTGACTCAAATAAATAATGTTTACCTACATGTATCTTGAAAGTGCATAGTTAATCTAAATTAGGTCCCATTATAGATTGGTCCACCAAATATGAAGCCATGCTAAACCCAACACTATGCATAGTAGTATTAGTAGTGATAAAATTAAAACAAATTAACAACATGTACCATAATGATTATAGATCATCTGGGCTTGTTGGTTTATTTGTTTTAAATATTATGCATTATTCATGTTCATTAACCTGACACCATTTCTCATGTGATAAGTCCACAGGGCCAACAAACCTTTGTACTTTTGTTGTAAACAAGTATAATAATACAAAAGATACATGCAGTCAAAAAAAATAATTAAGTTCACTAAGGCCATTTACACACAGATCATTGCATTTTCAAAAAAAAAAAAAAAAAAAAAAAAACCTGAAAAAATTATACAAACAACACTATTGTGACACTGTTTTAATATGATTGGGTTAAAGATGCTTTTCTTTAAAGATTGAGCTGAAATCTGATTTTGGACAGTCCATTATAATTGACATCTATGGATATGAGTATGATCTGTTGAATCAAGCCAGTGACAGCCCCCGAAGCACAACCATCAGACCACTCAGCCGTTCAACCCTCACAATATCAGGGAAGGCCTGCCTTCTGTCAGTAATACAAAATGAATTAACCCAGAGCCAGGCCTGGAAATAACAGTTTTAGATGTACCTGACAAAATGTCAGGCACTAATGAAATAGTACTTGACATTTTCAACTTAATGCAGGACATGTATTAATAATATCAATAAAAAAGACAAATCAGTGTCTGACAAATGACAGGCATCAGAGGTTTTGTGCCTGACAAAGCCTGAAGCTGTACCTGACATTGTCAGTGCCTTATTTCCAGGCTTGCCCAGAGCATAATTTTGACTAAATCTTTACATGCAAAAGATAGTTGATTGTATTAAGTCTAATAAAATGAGAACTATGAAATGAAAATGAAATGGAGCAAAATATTAACACTATAAGGACTGTGCAGTACTCTATTTAAAGGCTCAATACCACTCTTGTTGTAACTGAAAAATATGTACCTCCCAATCTTTATTCTGGTCAACAAATTGTATCATTATACAAAATTCCAATTAATTCATGATACAAATTTCATCTTAACACACCTAATTTAAAAAATTGGAAAAATTCAACTAAATGATTTGAAAAGCCTTACGTTAACCTTTTCAAATGTGACTTGGATTTTAAAACATTTTTGAACTCTCTGGAGAAGAAGTAAAATAGGATGTAATGGATATTTTACGCATTAGGTAGGACACTTAAACATCCAGCACTTAGAATAAGGCTATTTTTTTTTCTGGAGCTGTCAAGCCAGCAAGAGTGTTATTTTCTCTTTAACTAAGGTACACCGTGGGATATTCTAAGTTCACAAGTTTTCAAACTCCCTCTCTGGCCATTGCTGGAATAGCTATGCACGGGTTAATTAGGCATAATAAAATCGTGAGCCATGATGTAACGTTATGTAAACATATTTGGTCCAATATTGGCACTCGTTTTAAATGTAAAGCTTTTGTAGGGCAGCTAGTGATTGGTTGGTAGACGGACTACTGACCAATCAAAATTGAAAACAACAATATCCACTCATAATAGCAGTGTGTAGTAGGATTACCTCTAATCAAACGCAACACTGCGCGGAGTATGCGATAAGTGTCATAGAAATATATATTTCTGAAAATATTCACCAACACTGATTAAAATCGTTGAATAAGTCTACCCTTGGTATTTTTTGAAGATCTTCCAAAAGTTGGTCAACTTTATAATCAGCGAAGTCCTTGTGCATTATGAGTTCCTCAAATGGATTGAGTCTATGCGATTGACACTTCTGACTATGAATTCTAATATCTTCATAGTTCCAACCATTATAATCAGCAATATATTCCCAGCTTTTGGTGCTACAACCGAATGATAATCTGTCATTAAGATAGTCTATAGAGTCTTTCGGTAAGTGTTTAACTCTGGTATTTCTTTTATTGTTTTCTGTGAAAAGAAAATGACTTAAATTAATAAAGTGGAGATGATGACTGGTCGACTCCAGGTCAACCTACCAATCAAAATTAAAAAATGAACAATTTTCATTATCATGATATTTATTTGGCTTTCTACATTTGCTCAAGGTCAATGGTATTATTGTGCTTTTTTTTTTAAATCGTGCCTATTCTAAATATCTAGTTGAAAGTTGTAACACATATGTATTTATGGGAGACTAAATGTCATATCTTAAGTCAAGAAAAATCATCACAGTCTACAAAATCAAAAGTCTTGTGGAATGTAGTACTACATAGAGGGTTGAAATTTTAAGAAAATATCTTCTGGACCAAATGATTTCATGAAAATTATTCAAGTCGGTAGATCTTGTGAAATGCTGTAAAACACAGGTGTCTGCAAGCAATCTTTTAAGAAAAATTACGTATTTTCCCATAAATCAGGTATCTTGTGGATCTCATTTGGTGAAAATCAATACAGATTTAAGATTTTAAACTTGTGTGCACTGTTGTGCTGTAGATGGGTCTCAAATGCGTCTTTCACAAATTACATATTAAAAGCATTGGAAAACAAAGTTACATTCGGTCAACAGGAATTCAAGGATTTTGTATTTTGTCTTCTGTGATACAAATTTTAATAAAACAGTGTTCGGAAACTATTAGTTTAACGTCTTGTGCAGAATATACATGTATCATTGACGAATGGTCTAAAGTAGAGATGTAATAGCTATATGTATAACTCAGTTTTGACCTGGTTGAGTTAAGAGAACTAGGTGTTTTCATCAGCTTTCAATCTCGGAACCTGACTTAAAAAAATTGTGAAATAGCCGTTTTATACTTGGGTCTGATTGTAGACTTCATGTCCAGATGAGTCCAATCTGTGTTATCCTAGACTATCTCGCGGCAATAACCTCGCTTGGTTGTCAAAATAGCTCCCATATGTTTTTTTTATTTCAAACAACATCCAATAGGGATGGGTGTTTAGAGTTTATGCAAATCTCTAGCCGACTTTCTTTTCACACATGATTATGGAAGCATCGACTCTGGTGAAACAGAAAAGCTCTGGTCTTCTCCCAAGTCTTCTAGTCTACTATGCTCCAGTCCCCAACGACTAAGCCCAAATAGTTTTCATAAGAACTGAATACAGCTGGTTCATGAGAGAAATCTGGGATGGCTACCTGCCACTAATAGAGTTCCAATTTTATACCCCGTTTTGGCCAACCGCTTTTGCTGTTTTTCTTCCTTAAACAAAATCCAGTTCTAAATACCCCTCTCTCTGCAACTCTAAACCCTTTACATTATATCTATTTAACTTACCAGGTGATGATGGAGTGGCAAGATTTTGCGAAGTATTGACTTGATTAGGTGTGGCTCCCCAAAGGTTTGTGTTCGAATTGTTGTCTGAAGAGAGAAGGAATTATTTTGCCCAATTAAATCATTCTTCAATTGAAAAAAAAAGAGTTGGCCATTCTTGCTATAATGGTTCAAAAATAGATAATGCAAAATGAATGTATTGGAAATTTCATTCAAATTACTTCATTCTGTGTGAAGTTTTAACAAAATGTGCTATAGATTGTTTTTTTATCATTGCAACGGTACATGTTAATCAAGACTTAGCCTTGATTCACCAATTTTAAATTAAATCATTAAATGGTGATTGTGTTTTAATCCGTTTAAATCTCCACCATCTGATGGCCTGTAGAGTTAGTTGTGAGCTTGTCATGTCAATAGATGTCTAAATACAGGAACAACAGGTTATAAAACATTACAAACTGGAAAAAGACCTGCAATAGGCAGATTTACCTCCTACATAATGCATCTTTAACCATTCATTTGCTGCTGGAGACATTTTTTTTCAGATTACATGTACAAAACACCTGTGAATTTGAATTAAGTCTTCTAAAAAGTACTAAACTGTAAATTGTTTTCTTTCTTGTAAAATCTTTTTTATGAGGCTTTATAAACCAGACAATGCACTAATTGTCTGTCTCACTTTGTTTTATAAAACAGACTAGGCCTATATACTCATTCGTTGTTGATGAGATTTGAACCATTTGAAATAGACACTTTGTGCGATACACATGACTTCAGTCAACCATTTCCTTAAGTCATTTGTAATGCCCTTGGCTGTCCATTTCAGGGGTTTCACATTATTGTAGAAATACTCACCACTGTTTGTTGTTTGGATAGGTAGTGTATTGGGTAATATTTTTTTGACACACATATCTAGATAAGTTTTTGTAACAACTCTTTTATTAACATCTTCAACAGGTGTGACTAGACATTTTGCTTTTGTTACTTCATCTAAACTGTAAGAACTTCCATTTTTATCAGCCCCTGGTCCTGTGTCAGGCGTGGATTGATGTTCTGCTTTTGTTACCTCACCTGAATTGTATGAACTTCCATTTCTATCAGCTCCTGGTCTTGTGCCACTGTTGTCATCATCAATATTTTTTGCCGTGACATTTTCAGAACTGTTTATGTTGAGATTCTGTCCACTATTGGTCTGCAGAGGAAGGGCTTCATCTAATATAGCTTGAGCATCTAAAACAAAAGCCAAAAAGAAATATGATTAACTATAATCAAATTGCATTGTATAGGCTATAAACAAATAGTATTTTTGTGGTATAAAGGTATAACATAGTGATCTAAATTCTCTAAAAAAACAACTTTCACTAAGTCCTAATAAGTTGTTGTAAGGATCTGTGGATGACCATATTGACTATTGTAGCAAATCAGTCTATTTTCAAGGAGCCAAGTATCTAACTCAATATCGCCCAATGTCTTCGACATTGAAAACATTTGTCGATTAGAATCAACATTGATGTTGTGATTTTACCAGGAAAAGATGTGCTTCTGATATCCAATATATAAATACACATTTTACCATTGGTACACATATCGTGTAGGGGGGTTGGGATGGCCTAGTGGACTAGAGTGCCGCGCTTCGACCTCTAGCTGACCGTTCACCTCTGGCTTGCGGCTGTGGTTTCGAGCCCTGGTGTGTGTGTGTATGTGGCATATGGCGATAGGGGCGCCTTCTCAACCTCGTGGGTTTCCTCCGTGCACTCCAGTTTCCTCCCACTGCTAAAGACCCCTACGCGCAAGCGTATTATTGAAATAAAATTAAACCATATGTTAGTCCCGAAATGACCTATCATGTACTGTACCATAATGCGTTTCAGTGCCATTTATAACATGGGACATGAAGAACCAGGCTAGACATATTCCACCTGTCATGTCAAACGTTGACACCAACTTTTTATATGAAGAGTATGGACAATAAATACTATACGAGACACTAGAGACTGAATTCAATCGTCGAACATACCGCAACTGATTAGAAATTACAGTAAAAACATAAATAATCGAATGTAAATTAGTTTATATATACATTCATATTACCGTACTTTATTATATGCGGTGCGACCCTATTTGTAGTTCCCAGATATTAGCAATTTAGCTCCTTTCAACATATATTTCAAATCTTTACAATAACTTACCATTACAAGCTACCTGATTACCGTTGGACCCACTTAAATCATTGGGTAAAATAGACCCCAAATGTAAATCAGATATTGCTCTTTCTTCTGCCATTTCCATCGCCTCCGCTTACTGTTCCGTTTTATGGTTGGTTGCTGCTATTTATAGAAAGGGAAAAACCATGCTCATAATTGGAATTAATAAGGGGATTTCCCTTAAATTTGCAGCCACACTGAACTACAGAAAAGGTCAATATTTGTACAAATGAAGCATGGGATGGATATTTATCCATAATGAGAAAAGAATTATATTTCTGTTTTTGAATGAATTATTAATCGAGGAGAAATAGCTTCGATTAACTGCAGTGCAAAGTTATTCCCCATTAACTATCAGACGGCGCTGTTTTCCAAGATGTCAGCCTTCATAGACTAAAAGTTAATAATAGGTCGCCGAAAAAATCTTATGTAACTCCATGAAATTAATTTAGCCTAGTTATTGACGCCTTCTTAACGATCGGTCGTGCACATACCAGGTCTACAGTACTGTTTCAAAATCCACAGAAGAGGTAATCTTTTACAGGACATTTAT
This sequence comes from Patella depressa, assembly GCA_948474765.1. NCBI lineage: Eukaryota > Metazoa > Mollusca > Gastropoda > Patellidae > Patella > Patella depressa. The sequence continues at coordinate 58,836,670 of OX419719.1, forward strand.
GATTTATTTCTTGGCAAAATTGTAAATGAAAAAAAAAAAAAAAAGGATACCAACTATCAAAGTCAAAGAGTTAGAGAGACTTAGTCACTATAGTATAGACAAAACCTGCGTTTCATAGACTATGACAGTGCAATTATTTTGTAAAATGTAATGGACTTTATATGTCCCACTTTCCTGCAACATCAAGTGAAGAAGACAATTATTTAGTACTTATAAGTGCTTTACATGAATCCCAAAATCGAGCCAAATCTGTGTAGTATGCTAAAAAATTTTTTTTAAAAATGGCATTAATAATTGTCACTTTTACAGTCTCCCAAACTCCGAAAAAACATCTACCGATATTTTATGACACTATCAAAGCAGAGAATCTGGCTATTTCTTAATTGAATGATGAATGATGCAATATATGTGCAGCTGAGAGATATTTTATGCGTGAGACAAATCTGCCTATTGCAGGTCTCTCCTTCGGCCTGAAATGTTACTTAAATTATTGATTAGACATTAATTAACTTATCCAATTGCTTTTATATCTATATTGTAAAGCGCACTGGAGCACAGTACTGTGGAAGTGGCGCTATATAAATCCTTAATACTACGTACTAATGATAATAATAATATCCAGACCATATACTGTAATCAACTCTTGATGTCATCACTAACCTGCAATATTTACTTGAATGGTAGTCTTTGTCGTGTGGGTTATTCCAGACTACACTGCACAGGTAGTATTCTCCTGTGGAATATGATAAGCCTGTATTCATCGAGTCGCTTCATTACAAACGGCAGTAGAAAACATTCTGGCATGCGATTGTGTGCCAATTTTAGAATTTTCAATTTGTCTTGAATATTGAATATCAGAAGCCCCTTTTTCACTGTTAGATTTACTTACCATCACCCTGTTGATTTAAATTGACCAATAAGTTATACTTGCAATGTCAGAGACTGTTGATGATATTGAGTTAGTGACTTGAGTCCTGTTGATATGTATGCACAGGATGAATAAGGGTTGCAACTTTAGTTATTTTGACAGGTTACACATAATTTATCATTTTTTTTCCAGTTTCAATCCAGTAATAATGACAACTATTTAAAACAACATTGGAAATATGACTGATCCTGGACTGTATGAATAAAGATTATAGGCATTGATTTGGAAGTGTGAGACCATGTTGTATAGTATTATTTGCAAGCAGCCATTGGCAAACATCCTTGGAAGAAATTTGAATATTGTTTCACCAGGAAAATCAACTATCTTTAAGATGGGTTTTTTGAATCGAACTTGTAAATATCATTCAAACATTGGATTGAACTTACGAATACAAGTAACCCCTTGTAATCGCTTTTCCTATAGTTCAAGAAAATATTCCATGATTAGAGACTGTTACAAGAAAGATTTAAAGAAATCACAACGTGTATACAAATCAACACAAACTGTCAACATCAATTTGAAACAAACAACGTTAAATTCAAAATCTCAACCTCGGAATAAAAAAGATATAATGAAATTAATTGGATTAGCAAAACCAGAAAAATGGAAGATAGCCGGTAATAAAATATTGAGCTTACTGTTTGTATACATGTAGTACCTGTTTATCATTGAATGTCCTTTCAACTTAGATTCTATAGGACTTTATCAAATGACACTCAGTAATTGACACTAATTGTATTCCATAGAATTGTGTCCTACAATTTCATTTCATTTACTAGATTTTTGATTCATTAGTAATCAGTATGGAGATGTGACAATAAACACAAAACCATAATATGGAACACAAGCAGCAGTTAAAAAGTATCATTTAAGTGATAAATACTAGAGAATCCTTGTCAAGATATTGCTCAGTAATTATCAGAAATTGTAACTCCACCCCACTACGCATAAGCGAATTCATGATATACAATTGAACCATCTGTTAGTCCCCAAACAACTTACTTGTAAATAGAACTTGAATGATAAAGTGATTAAAGAGTGTGTTAGATACATGTTGTAAATCCATATTCTATGTTCTGAATTCTTAAATTGTTTTTCATTTTCATTGTTTCAGGAGCCGTTTGTCTTCTGTTAATTTCCAGTTCTGTTTCAATGGCCGTTCCATTTTGTTTAGGAAAAGTTATTGACATCATTTATACTGCTTCTCAAGATGGCACCCTTGTAGAAAAACTGAATAACATTTGTAAAATTTTAGTTGGTATATTTTTAATAGGAGCACTAGCAAATTTTGGACGAGTATATCTGATGCAAATTTCTGGGCAGAATATTGTGAAGAGGATGCGTGAAGGGTTATTTAATTCCATATTAAAGCAAGAAATAGGATTTTTTGATAAGAATAAAACTGGTGAACTAATTAATAGGCTGTCCACAGATACGTCAATAGTGGGTACATCAGTGACAATGAATATTTCAGCTGGATTACGATCTTCAGCACAAGCTATTGGTGGATTAGGAATGATGGTACATTTATTTATTTTTATGGCAGTAAATATATTTGAGGATTCAAACCATATTTCCCTGCAGTTAAATATTTTTTTATACATTTTAAAAACGATGTTTCTGAACATTCCATTCAGTTGCCAGATTTATTTCCATAATATGTGAACATTGACATAAATAAAGTTCTCAGTGCAATTTGAATTTTATGAATTACAGATATATTAAATAATTGATAAAGTTCTTTTGGCCAAAGTCATATCATCTCTGCCTTTTTTAAATACATGTATCTTGAAAAAAGATCAAATATCCAACAGCAATAGTACATTTTACTATTTATTAGCACTTTTTGGATTTTTTTGAAGTTTCAGTTCAAACATCAACAAGTCATTCATTATGTATTGTATTTATAAAACATTTCAATCAATTTTTTCTGTTAGCAATGTTTTTCCAAGGTCAGGTTACATGTGTGCATTGGTTCTCTTTTCCTTATTGTTTGATAAACAATAATGGAGCAACATAAAGTTTTATTTTAGTAGAGTTTGCATTCACCTCACCTGTCATCATATTGTAATGTCATCCAATTACATGATATTGTGTACATCAAATATTAATAATCAGACGACCAAGTCCAGAATATAAACATATATTTTCATTGCTTAGGGTCTTATACTTAAAAGGTGAGATACAAGTTATAGGTAAATACAATTCTAATACCTTTAGTACTAGAATCAGTTTTACATTAGAAATGTCTAATATTAATTGAAAGAGAAGGTTCTTTATTGATCTGTCTATCCTCCCCTTCCTGTATATACTGTACATGTAACTACTATTTGTCTTTACAGTTTTATGTCTCACCCAAACTGGCTGCTATATCTCTAGCTATAGTACCACCTGTAGCTATTATTTCTATAATATATGGTAGATATATAAAAAATATAACCAAGAAAGTACAAGATTCACTGGCTAATGCTACACAGGTAATTATATATAAATATATATGATAAGAACACATCAGTTTGAATTTTCCTTTTACCAGAAAACCTATTAATGTTTTTTTCCCCCACTTTTCGAAGAAAGCAGGGGACTATTAAAATTGGTTAGTCTGTCTGTTCGTCTGTCTGTCACTCATATTGTGACCCAATAACTCTCCTTGTTAGGTCAATGCCTTGATGGAGTTCTAAGGTGTGTATTTTCTGCTTAGGGTAAGCAGATATAAGCAATTTGATTGGTTGGTACTTTGGAACACGATAACTTTAGTTCTAATGAAGTGAGAGTGATGAAACTTAATACTTTGACTAAGTTTGATACTGAGCATTTTCTGTGGCTGCTGTGGGCATAATATGTTTCATTGTCTGACAACCAATCTTTGCAAATTAACTTACAATTTATATTGAGCTAGTTAGAGATTTTGTACGTGTTGTCTCAAGGGTAATACAGGTTGGAAGGATTGATAAACTTTATTATTGTGTTATGATTGCAGGTAGCAGAAGAAAGAATAAGTAATGTACGAACTGTCCGTGCTTTTGCCCAGGAATCAAAAGAATGCCAGTCATATTCTGAGAAGATATCTAAAGTTCTTCAACTGCAGTATAAAGAAGCTCTAGCACAGGGTGTATTCTGGGGATTTGTAAGAAAATATTTTGTATCATTTACATGTACACAGTGCAGGAAAGAGTGTACATTTCTGGGAGCCCCAGGCCAAAATACTTCCAAACCTTCTGGAATGCATACAGAGGCCAAAATATTTATTGAACAAACACCAATGTACTCATAATCCTTGGATGGAGTGTCTAGTTTTTACTCTCAAAATTCCTGAAGTATATCATGTTCGGTGTGTTATGTTGATCTACACTTGATTGTAGACAGACAGCCTAAATTCTGCATGTGCTGAAAAGTGTTTTGTTCATAAATTATTAGATCAAACAAAATATGCAGGCTGTGATATTCTCGGACAGGCATAAACTATCTTTCACTCAATAAACAATTATGAGAACATACAGATGGCAGTGTGAAGTTATTTAAAGATATGGTGAACTTTATATAAATGGCCAAGTTTATTGTACAGAAAGAAAGAAATGGGGTTTAACGTCCACTCGACACAAACTAGGTCCTTTCGGGACTAACATGGTTTTAATTTTATTTCAATAATTCGCTTGCACGTAGTGGTCTTTAGCAGTGAGGGGAAATCAGAGTACCCGGAGAAAACCAACAAGGTTGGACAGGCGACACTATCTCCATACCACATACAACTGGGGATTTGAAACAATGCCAGTTGACTCAATGGCAGGCTGTATGATACAGCGCACGCACGCTAACCATTCAGCTATCCAACCCCCGTTTATTGTAAAGTGTTGATTGTATTACACCATACTAGTTGAATATACCTATTTATTGGATTAGATGATGAAATGGTTTACCTGCTTTGTACTTGTGTTTTGTTAATGTGTTATTTATATGTAGTTTATCAGGTTAATATGATAATATTATGTGCATTTTATAATGTGACATTTATTTATTGTAGTCTGGTTTATCAGGTAATATGATAATATTATCTGTATTTTATAATGGTGGACTGATGATGACAGAATCACAGATAACTGTTGGTGATTTGACTGCATTCCTTCTTTATGCTGCTTATGTTGGTATCTCTATAGCAGGTAATTCATTTATATTGATAAACAGATCTTGACAATTGATATACAAATTTTATTTTCGGACAGGATAGGAATAATAATTTGCAAGTGCTCTACTGATTACTCTATTACCCAGTTTGTGCATGTTATTCACACACCATACATTCCTTTAAACACTTAATCCATATTAAACTTATTTTTGTGTGTGTGTGTGTGTGTGTGGGGGGGGCGTCTGAATAGTTAGGTCATGAGTCATTGAAATGAAATTGAACGATGTCTTAGTCCTGTAATAACCTAGTTTGTATCGAGTGGATGTGTGGATGTAAGGAAAAGTAAAAGTAGGTAATCCCTATTTCGGTGTTTTGTTGATTTTCAATTTTAAATAGCATAACATAGACCATACTCCTGCGCAGTGTTTCGTTTGATTAGAACTAATCCACTTCACACATTGTTGTGCTAAATTATTATTGGTCGGTAGTGCCATTACCAACCAATGACCTACATTGTAACAAACAATATCGGGGTTAACCAGACCTCAAAATATGTTACCGCAATGTATCTAGTGACAATCGCGACTTGTTTACGTCATAACCCGCGAAATTTATTATGCTCGATTATCCAGTGCCAACATGTTTTCTTCGTCGGCCATTTTGAAAATTATGCCGAATGCGAGAAGAGAGAAGGAATTTGATTGGACGTTAAAAAGAGACACGCCCCGCCCAATTTCAAGAATCTGACTTCTATCCAGCAATGGTAAGAGAGGGATTTCTCGCGCCATTGCTTCAGGAATATGAACATAGACATACTTTAATTTTATTTCTTTACTGTCACTTCAGGTTTGAGTTCCTTTTATACAGAATTAATGCGAGGATTGGGAGCCAGTAGTAGGATCTGGCAACTGGTAGAAAAACAACCATCAATACCTCTTACAGGTAACTCTAAATCATCATTTAAATGGTGTAGTCTATTAACAATAGTTTTCATGATATGGATACAGTTCTTGTGTTGTAATTTGTTAAAAATGCATAGTCGTTAATAGTTAAAACTAATTTATGAAAAAGGAATATCTTGAAAATTTCAGTCAAATTACTTCACCCTGAGTGATGTTGTTTGAGGAATAAGAAGAATCTTAATTTGTATTGCTAATATGACGTTACGATAATGAACAGGGAATATCTGAAAATTTCAGTCAAATTCCTTCATTCTGGATGACATTAGGGTTGTTTGGAGAATAAGCAGAGACTTGATTGTCAATGCTACCATTGTTACGATAGTAAACAAAGTCTTGCTTATCCTTTTTTTTTTAAATTTTCATTGACTGCCAATTGTCTTTAAATCCGATGACATTGAGAGTTAGTTATGGTTTTGGCAAGTGAATATCTGATCAAAATACAATTTTGTTTCTACAACTATCAAAATTTTGGTGAACCTTATAATTTGCTCAATCTAAAGATATTTGATTGCATTGAATTAGTTGGAATCAGTTGCTAACTATTTAGCTTGTTTTATTTTTAAGGTGGTCTTATTCCGTCTACTCCAGTGCAGGGTAATATAGAATTCCGTAATGTAGGATTTCACTACCCAACACGATCAGATGTCTCTATATTTACTGATTTAAATTTAAGTGTACCTAGTGGTAATGTAACGGCAGTAGTTGGTGCTAGTGGTTCAGGCAAATCAACATTAGGACATTTACTTCTACGATTTTACGATCCACAGTCAGGTATTTGTTTGAATTTCTCCTTTTTTAAAAAAATTTCTGGATATCAGATAACATTAAGACTAATTATATTTTTTTAAAAAAAAAAACAGCTTAAGGTGTGGTAATTGTGGTCATTAGATTTCTACTCACTGCTAATTTTTCTTAATTCTGGCGTTGATTTACAATAATTGTCAAGGGGTTTCCTGTCTTGGTTTCAATTGATGCGCAATAAATGAAAATGTATAGATTTATATATGTTGTTTTGTAGGTAATGTATATTTAGACAATGAAGATATTAATAGTTTAAATCCAACCTGGTTAAGAAATCATATCGGCACAGTTAGTCAGGTAACTATCAATTATCTATCATACGCTTGCATTCAATGTTGACATATATTGGCGTCTAGCAGATGTCTACCTAAATTGTCTTTTTACCAATCTATACGTCCAAGTTCTTTAGAAATTTTTTAAGATTTGCAGGTATTGTTCATTGGATCATAAGGATGACCCCTATCAAATTTCAGTGGACACTCCACAGGTCACTGTTTTATCTGAATTTAATGAAGCTTAAAATATGTTTATATTCCAAAGATCTCTGATGATTTTGTGAAGCATTGGGACAATTGGAAGATAGCCCTACTGATATTCACAGTTCTTTGCCCATCTCTTGCATGGTAACTGCTCTTTGAGAATAAACAAAGCTCTTGTAAGAATGTTTGTTTTCTATTTTAACTTTTTCAGGAACCAATATTATTTTCAAGTTCCATAGCCAATAATATCGCCTACGGTGCTGGCGATATTTCGACAATTAAAACTGAGGATATTTGGGAGGCTGCAAAAAAAGCCAACGCTTATAATTTTATCGTAAATTTTCCTGAAGGTTTTGAAACAATGGTAGGAGAAAGAGGACTAATGTTATCAGGTAAAATAAACATACTGTATTTGAAGTGATAGCTACCCTGATACTTATAAAAACTGTTAAAATGAGGTGGCTTATAATCAGGGTTCTTAATCTATTTTGAAATGAACCGGCCACAGGCACCCCCAACGGATAGTCGTCTTTTGAACAACAGACATGTTGGTTTAGGCATACTTTATTCACGTCAATAATTGCATAACGTTACGGTATTCCGTGTAATATTATAATAATAACTTCTAATAAACAAAGCCAGTGTTATTATTCCATACTAGTATTCATATATCCATACATTATCGAAATTTATAGTCAAATTTTGGCAACTTGCATAATGCATAATCTACTTTTGCTTTCATCCAAACCAACGGAAGTTAGAATTATTTAGTAAAAAGAAAAACTACAAGCAAATACAAATACGTTCGTTTTTTAATTATTTTATACGTAAACACTTGTCAATATATAAAAGTATATTTGTAATAATAAAACAATGTAGCACAAATTATTTTCCGTGAATAGTCGGGGCTCGGAAATATGCCGTACGGGCGAAAGGTCACGTGGCCAATTGTGATTCAGAATAGTTTATTTTTAGTGTTACCGGTTCTCGCAAAAAGTAGATTTTAATAACCTATATGAGACAAAACATTTTCTGTGAATTTTTATCAAACGAAAGACGTTTGAAAGGAGCTAACTATTCGGATCTAAAATATCTTCTAGTCTTCAACTTTGGGTGACCTACATTGGACGTGGAACTTTTGGAACTTCCAAATACAATGCCTACGAGCATGCTTGAAGTTCAAGGTCAACGCCGCCATTATTTTTGGCTATTCTTTTACCGTACTTGGTATGAGTTAACTCAACGAAGTTGTTTATTTACGAAATGAGCCGAGAAGGTATTCATTGCATTGATTGACTCTTAAGATGGGTTAATTAATCCACGAGTAATAATTACCTCTTTGTAATCGGCCGAAAATAGATTGATATATGACACCGTAGGCGTGGTGGCTTGTTGTTCATTGTTTTATCAATCAGCATGATAATTAACTCTTTGTAAATCGGCCGAAAGTTGATTGATATATGATACCATAGTGGCCGATTCATTGTTTTACGATTCGGCTAGATTAAAGATCAATCGGCTAAAGCCGACAAAAAACAGCCGATTAAGATCCCTGCTTATAATGACAGAATGAAACAGATAAATATGTTGCTGGTTTTCTCCATGTCCTTATTAAAATAAAGATCTAGTTGCAAAATAACTGGGTACAGTGGAGTGTAGATCCCATATTTATCTGTATTCCTTGAATGACACACGTACAACTTGTTCCAGTTTCAATAAAAAATGGTACATTGGTACCTAGGATAAGACTCAACTGTAATAATTGGAAACGATAAATTATAAATTAACATTTTTATGAAAATTTTTTCAGTGAGTTCTTGACTGCTCTTCATGAAATCTGACTATATATTTTTGCAAATTTTTATAGGAGGACAAAGACAGAGAATAGCCATTGCTAGAGCGATATTAAAGGTATTTAAAATTACATGTTTCGCTGATACACATCCCACAGGTCTTGGCAGTTGATATTCACCATGGGCGTCACACAAGTGGGGGCTGGGGGGATCCCCCCCAATTGTTTTCCAGTGATCTGAATAAACTTGGCACCCCCACCCCCAAAAAAAACAAATTGGCCAAATCAAGTGTCCGAAATCTAATAAGACACTAATTTTAGGACTGGAATAGCAGTAAAACGCGTTTGCAGCCATCAAATATTTCAAAATTTTCTTGGGGTGTCCATACAAGGTCAGCTCCGCTTCTTCGACTCTTGACGAAAACTTGTTGCTGTCCGTAAACCTGCTTTGGGGATTTCGACACTAATTTCACTTTTCTTTTAATTGAATACCACAAATTTGTACTGAGTTGACTGTTAATTACCCGCCCTCCCCCTCCGTTAGAGGGTGACCCTCATATTGCACTGCATCGGCTGACAGATTGTCAACATCTTATATAATTTCATTTGCGACCCCCCCCCCCAATATATACTTCATGGCTACGCCCCTGATATTTACAAATTCTCTCCTCTAGCATTGTACACTTAGTCATGGTAATTGAAAATAACAACATATTTTATCTTATTTATTGTTTGTAAATCATGATAGGAAAACATTGAAATAACACAAACTATCACTAGTAACTTTAATAGGGCAACATTTGAACAAGTATCTTCTTGTCATTATCAAACACATAGTAAACAAAAGGGCTGTGCGTGAACATTTAAGTATAAAAAGAAATCAGTTGATTGTGAAACATTTAATTCAATTAAAGTTTAATGTTGTAATGGTAAGTGCAGGAGGACTGCACTACACACACTGAAAAATGAAAAGATAAGCCCAGCGATCCAGTAGTTATTGTTTTGAGTACCAAGACAAAGTTTTCTTACATTTCTAGAACACCTGCTACCCTTTCAAATTTATTTTCTAATTTTGTAGATGGTTCTAAATAAAGATTATTATTTATATAGGGAATATCATATTGTATTTTATATTTTTCAGAATCCAAAGATCCTTCTGTTGGATGAAGCAACGAGGTACATAATTCTATTATTTTTATAGGACAGTGCTATAGGTGTTGGAAAATATACCCCCCCCCCCCAACTTATGTTTATACATGTATACACATGGCAAACTTTAGAATCTGAGAATGTCTACATAATACTTTATGCCATAATATAATGTCAATTGGTTTTATGCTAGATTCCACAAAACTCATCATAACATAATAATAGAGTTCTGAAAAGGAAAGTCTTTAGATGACATTTGAATCGACTCAAATATGGACCAAACTCTATATGGTAGACAATTCCATTTTTGGATGCAATCTATTAAATTTATTTTGATTATTAAATTTAAAGTCACAGAGATATTAAGGAGCTAGACCAAGAATAGATTGGTATAAAATGTGTTAATATAGCCCTGTTTACTATTTCAGTGCCTTAGACTCTGAGAGTGAATATTTAGTGCAAGAAGCTCTTGAAAGACTTATGATTGGTCGAACTGTCATAACCATTGCACATCGTCTTTCTACAATAAAATCAGCCAATCAGATTGCTGTGATAGATAGTGGTAGGATAGCAGAAGTTGGTAGCTATAGTGATCTCATAAGGATACAGGACGGCATCTTTAAAAAACTAGTAGAAAGACAAACTATTACTTATTAGTTTCCTGGATTATCCATGATATATGTTTATTTGGTTTGATTTATTCTAAGGATCAAATTAAGAATCTTTTTGCTCTAGTTAGCATTTCATATATATACAAATTTGGTTTTATGGTGAGGGTGTCTATTACATAATGCATAAATTTAGATCACAAAGCATGATATACAAACTGCCATAACATTTTGCAATTTTTATTTAAGTTTTTTTTTCTTAAACAAATAATATAGTATGTTTGAGTCGGTGGACTGATATAATTTTGTATGGGCATGGCTTGATGAATTCCCTTATTATTAGTATTATTTACTGATGTTATATTAACATATTTACATTACATTTGATTAAAATTGGTCATTCATAGTATTTAAAAACATGAAGTTATTTTTTACATTAAAATGAGTGCTTGGATAGAGAATAACCAGTAAACATTCAATGATCATAACAGGCGATAGAATTATTCAATTTGACCAAACTACTTTTCAGTGTTTACAGTGTTAAATTCTATATTTAATCTTTATTTTGGCATGTTGAGATAACTGTGTCATGAAATTAATCTTTAAAATTGCTATGTTGTCATACTTTGTACGTCAGAACTTTGACAATGTCAACACAAATCAATCTGTGACCACTTTTACTACTGTAACTTCGATGGTGACTGTTTTTACGGGTTAATGAAATTTCTGGTCATTCAATATGTTTTGCATCAATATTTAGTGGATGAAAGCTCTCAAAAACTTGTCACATTAAGAAAGCTTTTTTTTAAAACATTTTTGGAATAGCTTATATAGATTGTTGACTTATTGATCCTCTGAGGTGAATTTTGTACATTGTTTTTGATAAAAGAGATATGTGCTACCCAGTATTTGAATTTTTCCTCTCTTAACATTTTCATTTGGAAACTAAAAAACTAGTTATATGAAATAAAAATAGATACAGTATCTGCAAACTTTAAGCAGACATATCTCGTTTTCAAAATGAATACCATGTATAATTGTTTTGCAAACATATTGGTTGTTAGTTGTTAATTTTATTTTTTAAAAAATAATTTTATGATTTATTGAATATAAATATCATGTTTATTGATATTAGTTATTTAATCAAAAATAATATGATCATGATATACCACAATTATATTGAATACAACTTACTTGTTACTGGCAATGTTTCAATGAGGGTTCTTTTTTGCTTGTGGCCATTGTCATAAACTTCTAAGTAATTTGCATTTCATACAATTGTGACATATATTATTTATTCTGTTACTGAATGTGGCTTAAAGATACATTGTCCCGAAAGTATTTATCGGGTGGTTATTTTCGATAAAGTATGGCAAATTTGATGTATTAGGAACGTGTAGACACCCAATCTTACTAAAAAATTACTGGATGACCCGACAAATACCCATGGGGCAAGCACTGGGCAAAAATTACAGGGCATCACTAACTGGCAACCTGACTGTCTACCAGCTTGCTGGCTTGACTGAGGGAACGGTTGTTATTTCTTGGATCAGATGGTTAAGCAGTTTTGGGAACATTGAGGGGTGTCAAGGTACACAAGTTGACAAAATAGTTGAGGATTTTATTAGGCCTCAATATGTATGCTAAATGGACAGTAAATATTGTAAATACATTCTGAAATATGGACACTCCAACAATGACAGCCATGGGTCCAACCCACCTTTTTATTATTGCTATAGAAATGCCACGGCGAATACAAAGTTTTCAGAGGGATTTGAAGCAAATTTTTGATAGATTTATCAGTTTAAATATGTTTTTAGTCCAAATATATCATCAAATCACATAGTTTCTACGCAGGAAAGTACATGTATCTTTAAACAATGATCATATGTTTGAGCCTTTTGTCCAATGTTGAAATCCCAAATTCTTGCCGATACCATTGAATTTAAAATGATGGCAATAAAATGTACAAGCAGTTCTTTCATAGATTTGAGTCTGACACGAAGCCTTATAACTGAATCTCTCGTTGAATAATGAGGATATTGCCACACAATCTTGTTAAAATAATATTATGGAATATACAATTTTTTGTTGGCCAGCTGATGGCATAATTAAATCTCTGCATAAATATATTTATACGCTATGCAAAAATCAAAGTATGGTATTCTTTTATAGAAATAAAACATATTTTTTAATATTTGTGTTTAATGTTTTGTCCAGCATCGTACATGGGTGTACTTGGCTTGGCTAGCAACCGTATGCTGGAATTCTTCAAAATGTTCAGAACATCGCCTGGATCATTCTTAAAATTTGGATGGTCTCATTTTCCAATGCCTGTTTTGGTTGGATGTTGTGCATGTATGTGCGTCACATAAACTGACATGGGTTTTTTCCAGTTTCCTTTCTCCCTGCTTTACATTCCCGTGATGCGCCCAAGTTATCTGAATACAGATATACTGTATGTAAGTCCTATAAAGACCTAGTTCATGATAAGTAAACAATAGTCCAATTTCTCATCCTTAAAAGACCGGTGTGTAAGTGAAATATATGGAAGTATAACAAACAAGGAATGAAAATGGCAAATATTTACTAATAATTACATAGTTATAGTTGTGCATACTGTACTAAAATAAAATCACTTGTTTTATATGTATATTTCACTAAGCAGTAGGTGTTTAATAGCTTACTATACATACAATATCAATATCAATCAACATGCATACTTTACATAGCACTAATAACACACAGCAACGATTCTCATAATGGAGGACATCTCCGTCTATGCATACTTAATCTTTCCAATGTGATGCGTATTGAGACATACAGGTAAATTGTCAAATACATAATTTATAGATCTTCTTTGACTATAAAACTGTGTTAACAAACTGCAATTGTTAGTGTTCATTTCATCGATATTTTATTTGGGTAATTTTTTGACAATAACTAAAAAAGTTCACGTCATCAACTGCTAGGGGTATATAAATATAGAAAGAACAATGTAGTATACAGACATATAATTGTGCCGCATGTGCCTTGATGTGGTCTACAATCAGATTAAAATACAGGTACTATTTTGATTAGTCCTTTATAGTTTAAATTTATTTTAATTTTTAAAGGTACTGTATTTGGTTTGTTCCTGGAGCAAGGGGAAGTAATCCAATGTATTAGACAATTTAGCTGAGCTATATAAGGTCTATGCACAGAATGAAAGGTATAAATAAATTGACTGAGAAACTTTCTTCATGACCCTGCCATTACCTCCCTTGCAGGGATGGCTATCAAAAGCATAAAAAAAACTTGTACAAAATTTAATTTTGTTATTAAATCAGACTGTATGACCTAGAGAACTGCTTGATTAATTTCTTATCTTCATAAATTAGAAGCATGAGAAAGTACTATAACAAATTAACATACTCTAGTCTTGATTGTCTGACAATATATTGAGGCTTTAATGTATTCAGCCATTAATATAAGTGCGTATAATCTTAAAGTCAGCTTTGATTTCATTTGCATGGTATCAATCCATATGTTTCATATAAACAGTTCTTTTTTGCCATCAAGAGAGAATATATGTTGTTACAACTTATAATATAGAGATATATGACAATAACCATGTTTGTCATACAACTATACTCAAATATTTGTTCTGACTGGTCCTCATTTCCTGTCAATGATAACAAAACGAACTACTGTCTAACTTTTCATATAGAGTTAAAGATATTTTTTCATTAAATGATTGAAATTGCATTTTATCCAGTCTTTCTTCAGACTATATTTTCATAATAATTCTAGATATACTGTAAAAAAGACTTATCAGTACATTTTATGGTCTATGGTGAATATCTTGATGATGAAAAGTCAATAATTTTATCAAACAGATAAATATACAACAAAGTCTCACACAAAAAAATCAGGTTGTAATTGATATATAAAATCAAGGAACACAAAAATATATTACTCACACAAGACAAAGGAGATTTTTCTGGGAAGTTTTTTTCAGAGAAAAATATCAACATTCTAAACTGGAATTCTGAAACAACTGAATCTATTAAATAATAAAGAAAACTAAATGTAGCAAAATACACAAATATAATGATAATAAATAAGGGGTAGTGATTAACAAGCCGAAGTAAATACAAGTATCTTTTTCAAAAGGAATTAAAGTTTTCAAAATCTACTAATCTCATATTAGTTATAAATATGTATAAAATATTCCCTTTCACACTTGCAATATCACATTATGAAGTCTATTCTCAAATCCTGTATCCTAAAGAAAAATTTCTGTGACTTTTTCTATCAGTAGACACTTAAAGATGCATTATGTATGAGCTAAATCTGCTTATTGCAGGTCTTTGTTTTGGCTTCAAATAAACTATTCATTAAGTAGAGATTTATTAACATGACTATCAACTGAGATTTAAGTGAAATGAAACATCTGTGACATTTAAAAGTTTAACGTTAATAATGGACAATTGAGGATTGCTATGTTGATGAGTACCTTTGCTTCACTAATGAAATATTTAAGCTATATCCTTAAACAGTCATTACTTCGATCAGAATAAAGTAATTTGATTGAAATTTTTACAATCTAATTAAAATATAGATCTATATTTCGTTTCGTTTTTTATACTTTCGATGGCCTACACTCATGTAGATCTAACAAGTTATAGTGGGAGCTCACGTTCTATGACGTCAGGTATCAAGCACGGGACATTTGACCCGATAACGTAGGAGCTCACGTTCTATGAAGTCAGGTATCAAGCACGGGACATTTGACCCGATAAAGTCAGTCATTCGATTAACCAATTAGCGACCGCCATGCTTTTTAAAATCTACTTTTGTTTTGTTTTGATTTCTATCCGCTGGTAATATCTACCCACAGTTCCACGCATGAAAAGGTCAAACGGTCGATTCGACAGACCATTTGATTGGCTGACCCCTCATTTCAGGCAAAACACGAGTTAAATAACAAGTCCTCCAGATCCAAGAGTAGTAAAGACAAGTAAAAACGAAATTTTGAACTATAAAAAACGAAACGAAATTGGATCTGTGTTTTAATCAGATTGAAATTTTTAATAATATACATGTATTCATATTTCATTACATGTATCTTTTTTTGAATTATTATCGTAAGAAGATCTAGCTCCTTTTCTAAATAATGCATCTTTAAGGATTTAAAAGAGTATACCGGATGTCTTATCAGACAAGAATCAAAGTATCTTGAATAAAGCTTTAAGTAAGGGTCAGTGTTCTGCCTTCAAATTAGAGGACTCATACATGTACTTTATACATCAATTCCGTTGAAATTGAGCATGAAAAAAATATAAGCTAAACTCCAACTTGACCCTTGCAGTATGCATGATTTCTGAAAAAGTAAACATTTGTGATAATGACAGACACCAAGATTATAATAAGAAGCTATAAATTCACCAACTGTTTTAAAGTGCAACTGTGAGTAGGTAATAATAATTATTTTTGTTGTATAATTCATCAAAACTTGTGATAGACTGCAAGAAGAGGTGACAATGCTTTTTGAAGAATATCCTAAAATATTTGGACGGAGACTGTTTTATGAAGAGCTGACATCTAAAAGCATACATGTACATGTATTGTACAATTAATCTCAAACATTAATATATCATGTAACCTTTCTTTAAAGAGGAACTCTCACTATTGCAATTTATTTCTCAATACTCAATTACTTGACAATGTGGTTAGATTGTGTGCAAA
This sequence comes from Patella depressa, assembly GCA_948474765.1. NCBI lineage: Eukaryota > Metazoa > Mollusca > Gastropoda > Patellidae > Patella > Patella depressa. The sequence goes on from OX419719.1 coordinate 58,853,242, forward strand.
ATTAGAATAAAATCCATTGCACAATAATCAAGATGCAGTTCCTATTAGTCAATAACTAACATAAAACTGGCATACATGGACAGCATTGCACACGCATATATACCTCAGTTGCAGGAAAGTGCTTAGATTTTCAATAGCTTAAATTGAGCATAGGCTATATAAAAATGATATAAAATTTAAGGCATTCGTGAACGTGGTAATGCCTCTTTAATCCTGTATTGTTCATAAAGTTCAAATATTGGTAAAGGTTACTAGTATAAATAACGTCTTTCAACTACCAAGATTTCAACAAAGATCAACATGTATTGTCTAAATCCCTTCAGTTTTGGGTTGGTTTTTTTTTTCATTTTCACTATACCAAGTTGACATATCAATATTGGCTAACTTTGTAATAAAGAAATAATTTTAAAAGTAATATGAGAATTAAGTGAAAGTAGAGAAAGTAGCCTTAGTTGTCCAGCAGATCATTCACAAGCTACATTCAGATAATTTCTGCACTATGTACAAAGACGGCTAATGCAGTTAAGATATCAGACAGTAAATGGTCTCAGAAGATGAACAAATGATACATATTTGATTCACGCATAAGAGAAATCAATAATAAATTTCAGAAGACCATATTCGCTTGGTGTAATGTTAAAACAAATAAATTTTATTATCCGATTCACATCACATCTTCCTAGTCTAATAAATTTTGACCATATACCTGTACATACATGTAAGTTTATATAATACATGTACATGTTTGGTGCATTTCATCGTAGGACTATCTCTTGGTTCTATAGTAAACTGCCCTACATGTAGTCCAGTCAGGATCCTGAAAATCTAATAGTGGACAGTCAGGCTATCAACGCAAAATAAATAGATCTAATCTTATCAAAACAAACTAATGATATCAATGAAAACAATCAGAACTCATTAAAACTGACCTACAATTTGTTAACAAATGACATACATGTAGGTTTTTACATGCAGTACTGTCGGTCCTAAAGGCCCATCTGACAAAGAAAATCAAAGACTTAAACTATCTGTGAATCTGTTTTGACATTACACTACATCTCACTATACTGTACATGTATCAGACATTTACTTGTCAAGAGCTTTGGGTTTAAATAGTTATAAAGCCTAATTGTATGGGTGAATTTATGTCTACTTAAATTATATACAATATATTAAATAAGACCAGATATACATTAGGGCTTCACTATAGCACTGATGTTGGGGGTCATCTGACTACAGCAAAGTCGTAGGCCTGTTTTGAATAAGGCCCTGGAGATTACTATGGCGGAAGCCATGTCAACACCCACTACATGTACATTATATACATGTACTGCAAGCTTACTTGTAGTCAACCATGCTTTAGTGAAGACACATTGCATTATGGATTGGGGTTAATATATACATCTAAGGTCAAAGGTCAATCTTCATCTACATTATAACAGGGCAGTTTTAGTGTACAGTAGCCTACACCTGTGAGACTACGAGGTAATGCCCCCACCGTCTCCCAGATACCACTATATATATCATACTTTGATACAAGTTTTTGTCCGGTTTTTGTCTGTACATTATAACCACCTAGCACATAAATTTGATCATTATAAACCACACACGAAGCCTCTTTATGAGATATAGATAGTGGCGCTATTATCGTCCATTGATCCATGGCAGGGTGATAGCACTCAGACTGCATTACTGGCTGCGCTTGCTGATTAACATTCAAGTTACAACCCCCAAATACAAACAACTTATCCTGTGCCGCACACATCACATGCCAACCTCTTGGGGTCAACATGGGAGCCATGTCTTCCCACTGATTAGTCTGTGGGTCATATCTCTGCATGTCTGGCGTAAAATGATTACCGCTATAACCTCCAGATATATAGATATATCGCTCAAACACGGCACCCGCATGGGCATGATAAGACATCGGCATAGCTGTAATCAACTCCCACGTGTTCTCGGCTGGGTCATAGCACTCCGCTGTTGCCAAGCTACCATCCTTAAACTTTCCGCCAACTGCATATATCTTATTATTTAATGCCCCTGCAAAGAAATATGCCCTTTTGTTTAACATGGGACATACTTGATACCAACTGTCAAATCGCGGATCGTAACGTAACACAGAATTAACGGCAGATTCTCCATGTGCACACTGTGTCGTACACCCACCGAGTACGTACAGGAAGTTGTTATAAACAACCACCTGCATGTGACTCAAAGCACTGGGTAATGTTGCTATTTCTTGTCTGTTTAACAAACTGTTCGAAGTCACTTTAGAATCAAACACAATAATTTCATCGTGCAGACATGGGTTTGGGTGTATCTCCCGACCCCCGACACTTATCAAACGTTCAACATATGATCGTAACTGGACACTACTGGAGGTTGTAAAGGGTTGGGAATGAGGAACTACGTGATAATTTAAAGCCCCTAAAACCATTTGTCTTAAATCAGGGTTTGACATCATCGTTTCAACACGCTGCACATGTTGCACTAAGTCTGAGGGGTTTATTAACGGGAAACGTATTAATTTCATCAAGGGCCATGCATGCTCCTCTTGATTAGCGTCTTGTCGCAACCATTCCCAGGTTATATGAAAAATATCAATTTCGCGTAAAAACAACTTTTCACTATTTAAACAATTATTCATTTGTTCGTAGGTTAACAGATGGAGTGTGCCTTCTTTTGCTATCTGCATCAGATTCTTGGCTATAAAAACATCTATCTGTTTGAGTGCATTGTTCATACTATAAAGCTTAGCTGTGTTGATAAAATCGTAGAAATTAGAGGTGGTCATTCCACTCAGGAAGTTCCGCTCGCAGAATTCTATAACTGGTGTCACTTGAAGATGAGTTGCGGCTGCTATCACATCGAATATATCGTCCCCTTCAAGCGTGGTTGTTGAAGTATAAATGACTTCAATGACCTTTTCCAGACCTTTTGCAGTTATTCCCTTTAGTTCTATTTCTTTCTGTTTACTCTCTCTCATACCACTGGTAAACATAGATCGAAAATAATCGGAACATGATACCAGTATAACTCGATGAACTTCAAATTTATTATCTGAAAAAGTAAAATAAAATATATAGATGAATACATACCAAAATACATGACTTATTTTTCGACTATACCTAATACATTTATACATTTGAAAATCGCAACGTATTCCTAATATAATATAATGTGTTTTGACAAATTTCAGCACTGTCTTAAATTTGGCATCGACTTACATCAACAGCACTTTTCTAAAAGGCCTTAAATCATATTCATCGACATTCAAAAGATTGTAAAAGTAGTGTTACTTATGTCCCAAGTCTATAAATTTAATATACAGCTAAGCATACTTCTTATTAACACTGTGAAATATATGTTTAGTTTGATTGGTTCTTAATAAATCTACATATGAACTATTTCCAGGAAAAGAAGCTCTACATGTAGTTGTATGTTGGAGTACATGTAAAGCATATATGCCAGTCTTCATTCGCCAAGGCAGTGCAGAAGTGTAGGATTTTGAACTCTTAACCAACTTTCATTTTTATTTTTCATTTTGTTAAACTTCTATAAGAAACTTGATCCACGTGTATCAATAAGGTCATTATAAAGAATTTGACAATTCAAATAACAGTCATTTTGAATAGCCTTGATTTGAGCCATTATCGAGAAACTTACTTTCAGCTATAAGTATAACATCACACAGAATCTTATCATTCTTTAATTTGTTTAATCCTTGTAGTATCTTCATTCCATGCTCTGGCCTCTCTTCTACGCGGAAGATTTCACCATTCGTTAAATCCTGTCCTTCAGCCATTTTACTATCTTGTTTTTTACGTCTTTTAAAAACCACTTTTCTCGGCATTAACATCAACAATTCAATAAACCATGCAACATCTTTATCACCCTGGCTACAAGCAGATAAAAAACCTATTAGGGACACTGAAAATCAGGAAAAAAAAATATTTAGTATATTGATAACACATGACATAATTATATGGAATACAAGTTACTTAAAGATTTACTTCAGAGACATTTCAACGAGGGTTCTCCAGTCTTTATCAAGCAAAATATGAGATAGCACAAATGAAGATATATACACAAAATATAAAACGAAGGAAAACATTCATAATATACATTTACAATCAGAGATAATCATTTAGAAACCATCAAAGGGGTAAGAAGTCATAAAGATGGATAAGACACTGACTCGCTAGTCTGGAGGTCTGATGCCTGCATTGGCTGAGAAAGTGCATCTAGATTTTATGGTGTGGTATTCCCTTGTCAGTGATGCAGGGAGGACGTCGTTCTGACAAGGATACATGTAGCTGCCTAAGTTGTTCGGATGTTATGAAAGACCGAGGTCCTGTGTACACATTGACGTGCATGTAAAAGAACCTTTGGCGGTTGGAATTTGATATCAGAGTAGGCTGTAGCTCCGCTGCCCTAGCAAAATTTCCCTCATAGCACACTGTATGGGGTATTCACATCTCCATTATCCCAGTTTAGGAGCAAAGCAGTATACCCCATTTCATTTTATTTTACCTGTCTTCATTAGCCCAGTCAGGAGCAGAGAAGTAGGACATTAAACCCCATTTCATTTCATTTTAAATGTGATCTGCACACCAATGTCAGCTGATTTTGTTTATAAGGAACAAAGATCTTTTAGTTTTGTTCTAAAGGTTAATATTGTTAATAGGCAGAAATGCCACCTACATGTGGCTTCATTAATAATTTGGTTTGTTTCAAAATTTACGTCAGAAACTAGTGCAATTCTGTTTTTTGGCACAATAGTCACCTGGTCTTGGAGTTAGACAGACGGTTAAGAGGCCTATAATTCTGACACTCTTAATGTCCCTTAATACAGCAGTTCATTCAATCAAACTTTCCCTTATTTCTAATGTTTGAAAGACAACAGCCTGGAAGACTGTACTTTATGCTTATCTGTTATTCCAATGTTGTCATGTTTGATATACTAGTTAATAATCCATTGATTGTGTGTTCTTCCAATCTACCTTCAAAACAACAGTCATTGAGTCAATAATATAAGACACTTCATAGTTCATTCTTCAGCATTATTCATCGGTAATGTCTCAAGTCTCTATTAATAAGTACACTGGTTAAAGGCAGTAGGAAAATGTCTAAAAATAGCACCATGTTTTTTTTTATATCAAAATTATTCACATTACATGATTCTGTCAAATAATATAATGAAATATCAAAATGCAAATTCGCACTTCATAAAAGCAATAAATAATAAATATGATCAGAGATTATGATGATGAAATATTATCTTTCTTGCTCATAAGAATAGACAGTATTGTAACAAATATTAATGGGTAAACGGCCAAGAATTTGAAAATATTATCAGTATTTTATTGCAAGATCCAATTCTGTAAATGAAGCTACTACATGCTATTCCGTACCCGATTGCCAGAATCTGTGAATAGAGAGACTGAATCAGTCATTGAGTCAAGCTAAATAACCACAATAAAATTCAGAAAAATGTCTAAGACATACCACTTTGACACCCAGTAATAAGGTTTAGAGTTGCGGGAATCTTTTATTGTCTATTTAAGACATATTTTTATGCTTGATATTCAAACGACACTAAACAACCTTTGGTATTTTTTCCTGTAAAGTAAAGTTTATTTGCCATTTCCTACACAATATTTTACACCGGAAATGCAGATATTATAAACGTATGCGCATGCGTGAATAGGTAGAGACAAAAATTATTTCACAAGTTGAAGATCACCGAACGAACTTAACTGTTTATTTTCAAGTCAGGTAAATATGTGATTTTTTTCGTTGTTTTTCACAACCCAATGTCTAAATTGTTTTACTTATAAATATACATATAGATATGTTATTTAAAATCGCTATTTAGCATTACATTTCGTGTTATTTCGCGGAATATTTTGACAATTTTTGTTTTGTTTTGATCTGGATTGTTAGGCCTATTATTGCCTATTGAATTTTGTCTTCTTGTGCTGTGGCCTTTTATAAACGTAGGCATTCAGCTACGAGTTTTATTGATTTATTTATGTGTACACCTATCTTCTCCTTCAATTCAATATGTGGATGAATTTGGTATTATTCCAAAACACAATGATTAAAAATGATTGGATTAAGAAGAAAAATGAGCCTTGGGCTTACCAAGTTACTGACTGAACATTGTTTTGATGATGTAACATTAACAATGAACAATACAATAACAGTTTTATAGTTATACAACCTGTAATCACTGATGATTTATGAAGCCTATCATATAATCAACAACACAATAAACATATGCAGCTCATAAACTGAATACACAGTGTGAGTCAATCTCATTACTTTTACACTCACCCTGTAGCCTATGTGTTCAGGGACAGTATTAATTACTGAATCGTTGGCGAAAATAAAATCGCCCCCAGTCACGTTTACTGGGTAACTTTTTACTTCTAAATGGTCACGTATCAGTCCTTGTGAACGCTTTAGTGAGAAAATAAGACCTTGCTTACCTCGCTATAGAACCAGTATGAGCGAAACAGCACACTTTTAAAAAATGTGTTCCCGTTTTCTAACCGATTTGATTGGCTTCATTGAAAAGGTACATGTAATGCACCAATTTATGAACTCTGCCAAATAAGATGAAACGAAATTTAGAATGAGACCTACATGTACGTTCAGAACTGAAATAGGGATGGCCCAGTATCTGTAGAGAAACAGATATTTAGGAGACTTATGAAGCAACTGTTATCATTATGTTCATTTCTCCTGGTTCTGTCAGAAACTCTGCCTAGTCATGCAGAGGGGACAAAAACGGGGACAAACAATTCCATCAAAACCCACTGTATGAAACATGTCAGCCTTCAATAAAAGTAGGATGTTATGCCCCAATTTATTTCATTTAAATTATAGTCATGTAATTTCTACATTTGTTTTTTATTTCAGATGCGATAAATCACCTAAAGTAGTGTAGTAATGTCTAACAGTGTTTGCACCCACTGTGGGTGTACAGAGATCGACAAGGATCCGGGTAGAGGGGATGCTGTTTGTACAAATTGTGGTTCTGTACTAGAAGATCAAATCATTGTATCTGATGTCCAATTTCAGGAAAATTCAGCTGGTGGTACATCAGTTATAGGACAATATGTTTCTGGTGATGGTTAGTAAAAAATAATAATTTTCAAAAGTTTTATTATAAACGAACATAAAATGCACATGCCTAGATTCTTTAATTAAAGAGAGAAATCGGCGTGACACATCCAGGTCATTTTGAATCTAACATTTTAAACCATTTTTCAATTCTGTTGTCTTCATTCTCCATCAGTAAGATGAAGCTGTTACTAACCCAGGCAATTCAGTAAGCAGTTGATATTGATCTCATCTCATGATGAAATAGATGTCCGACCTGATAAGGCTGATACCCCCATCACCCCACTTCTGAATTGTTTTTAGGTACAAAATCAATCAATCTAGGTGGTACATTTGCTCCTGGTTTTGGTCGAGAGTCAAGAACTGTAACTTTACAAAATGGTAAGTCAGATTTTAATTACACAATTATTTTAAACTTTATATTGTCAGTAACAGAACATTGAATGTACACATGTATATTATTGTATATCAATCTGATTAAAACACATCCTATTTTTTTGAGATTTTGAAACATGTAGTTCAAAATTTTATCTTGTGCCTTCACTACACCGGTCATGGCACAGGTAGAGCCCTGCAACATTTCCACATAAAGTTAAAGTATCATAAAACAGGAAGTTTATGTTACTTCCAACTGCAACTACGCTTTTACCCAACTCTGTCTGACGAGGGGGAAAGCACTATGGAAAATTCCTGAATCGACCCCTAGACCTCCTGGTTAATGAGCCAAAGTCTTACTCAATGAGAAACTATGGCCCCTGATCAACTTTAAAGCTTGTCCTGTAATAAACTGAAACATCATACTTAAACAACCCAGTTCAAGATACTATTTTGTCCGGGCACTTTTCCTTGCCAGAATGTTTGTGCTGGTCGGTTGAAAGGGGAATCACGTAAATAATTTATTTGCCGTTAATTAACCTATCCAGACAATATTCAACTTTAGAGGCCTCCGCTAGCCTATTTAAGGATTGGATGTTTTGTTTATTTTTGTGGTGCAAGCTTTAGTAATGATGAACGTGGCCAGTTTAAAATTCAAGAGATAATATCTTGGTTTAGAGTTGGGCAATTTGACTGAAATTTTCAGCATATTCTATTTACGTTATCTATTTTTTAAACTATTATAGTGAGAACAGTCAACTCTTTATCTAATCTCCCATAATGCCACTTTAATAATATAAAATCATTATAGTGAGAACAGTCAACTCTTTATCTAATCTCCCATAATGCCACTTTAATAATATAAAATCTTTAATTAAATTTTAAGGTAAAAAGAAGATCCAACAGCTTGGCGCACAACTGAAGTTAAACAATCATTGTATGGATACAGCTTTCAATTTTTTCAAGATGGCTGTCACAAAGCGTCTGACTAAGGGCAGAAAGAGTCTTCATGTTATAGCTGCCTGCATATATTTAGTCTGTCGAACAGAAGGAACGCCTCATATCCTTTTTCCAACTTCCTACATGTATATGCAGCCTTCATCAGTCCTGCATCAATATTAAATCTTTCAATAGATTGTGTACATTTAGCTGTAACAATATAGGTTTTTGAAAACCAGTAATATTTTAATGAATGATAATTTTGTATCATTTCTTTCAGTGTTTCATTCATTAATTGTCAGAATTTGTGTTATGTTTGAGAATAATGTTTCTCTGCGGATAATGGAGAGAACAGTTATCATTTAACCTATTGTTTTTTGTTAAAGATTCTGATCAGGGGATATTTAATCCTTTGCAGACTACAGTATTGTAAAGTTGAATCTCTAAAATGGAGTATCATATCAAATGTATACAAACATGAAAATTTATTAACCATTGGTTGGATTCATAAATGGGATGTTGTCAAAACAAACCAATATATAGTAGAAATTCTGCAATATACCAGAATATTGTTTTCTGCTAATTTGCATTATTACTTATAAACTTTAATTTTAACATGATGTTTTTAAAATATATTTTATGTCATTTTTTTCTTAACAATTATGCAAATATGTTGCTAGATTTTAGCGATCTACTTCAGGTAAGAGCTACTTTATGAAATAAATATATTTTAGAAAATCGGTATTGTAATCATTGCTGGCCAAGTAAGATGAGTGTGAGTTCCAAAGAGTTGCACTTTAAGATCTTAGTGAGATATTTTCACAAATGTTTTATTTCTGTTACTTTCATAAATTTGTGATTTCAGGTGAATGTATATGTTCTAGGTAGAACCTATCTACATATATCTAAAGAATTGTGCTTAAATATACCAGCTATAGGTAGGTACATCTATAGATTTTAATTCTTAAAGAACTTTGCAAACTATCTATTTTGATTAATTATTTACTCATATCCGTGAGTGAAATAACTTAGAAATGAAATGGGAAAATTTTGCCTGGGCAGCGGCGCTATGGTCTACTCTTATATCGAATTCCAACTGAAAGGGAATCTTTTACGTCCACGCCAAAAGGAACCTCAGTTTTTCGTCCCATCTGAACGACTAGAGTCAGGCCCTCCGTTCTGCATCACTGACAGGGGGGAAACCACGCCGGAAAATCGAGATTAATTTTCTTGGCCAATGCCGGATTGAACACCTGACGTTCAGGCAGTGATCCCCCAAATAACATCTGATACAACTTGTATTTACTTGGGAAGGTTGTGGGTGACGAGGAGAAGGGCCATCTGTCCAACTCCTATGTGAAAACAAATTATTGAAATAATACGTGTATTGAATCAAATGTTTGGCCAAAAATGACTTGTAGTGTGGATGATAAACCCCATTACTCTGGGAATTAATTAATCTGGCATTCCTTTTGTTCATTATATCTGGATGCCCAATAAAGTTGGTCTGGGGTTCATGCATCTAGTTTACATACTGGTATACATGTAGCAGTAAAACAGATGGCAGTGCTGATTATTTGTAAAAGTTTTCCCTATCATATTATCAGATGAGATAGATATATATATATATATAGATACTATTAGATAATTAGATGTGCTTTATGTCCATCAGACATGTTCCCCACTTGTAAGGGGTGCAGGACGGAAACAAAAATCTGAGGTCCTGTGTACACATTGACATACTGGTACATGTAAATGAACCCCTGACAGTTTGAATTTGAAATAAGGCTGTCCTGACAAAATTTCCCTCATACATGTAGAACAATGTATGGTGTATGTATGCCTGTTTTAATTAGCCCATCCTGTACAGTAGGAAGATTAATCCCTTTACATTTTCTTTGGCCATCAATAAAATCGGAGTCTGTATCATGAAAGGGCATTATTACATGAATCTTAACCATTTACATATTTCTAACAATCTATTTATTTCAACATATTAAACCTATTCTAAATACAAAATATAACAGGTCAGCAATAATCTAAATATTTATGTTGAACATATTTACAATTGAACTTTACTTTTGAAATCTAGATAAATTAGCAAGTTTTATAATATTTATAAAGCAGTTGATCTCCAGCTCAGATACATGTAGTTATCCATTATAATACATAGTAAAATATGACAAGTAGAACAGGTCATCACCCAATCACCTGATTCAACATGCATGCTCAGCTGGTACTGCTAAATTCCTGATTGGTACATGTACACTGCCTAGAAATCTGACGATGTGTCACATATTTTGTAGGATTTCGTGTGTGTCCAAATCAAATTCAACCTTGAGTGCATTAATTTAATGCATCATTTACTGACTTTATTTACAAGAAAGAAGTTCTTCTCTATCAAATAATTATTTATGTGTATTTACAAGATGCTCTGTGTTCATTTTGATCTGTGCAATATCACACATAGCAGGTATATAATTATATGGTAAAACAATTCATTAATTAATAAATACATATATATGATAACAATATCGAAGTCATACTCTTTAAAATTTATATTGACCATCCTAAATTCGATGTAATATAATTTATACATTTTGTACTCTGTTGGCTACATGTACATGTATATACTAAGAAATAAAAATACATGTACATACATGTAGGCTACATTTATAGTCTGAAGTTGATGACTTGTGGGAAGCTCTGTTCTACATTGGATATTATTGAGTCACACCACAAAACTGCATTTAGATTCATGTAAATGTCATGACTTGACATATAAACTACAACTTTGCAAGAAAATGTTAGAAAAATTTCTATGTACTGGTAATCTTTGGGTGAAAGTTATTGTCTTCTTGTGTAACAATACTTACACACATGTATATATCTACATCTAACATTTTAACGTAAAATGTAATATTTATGGGAAGAGGGTGGTAACAGAAAAGGTGGGTACAAATATGTTACAGAGTAGAGTATTAACTAAATGAGTAAGAAATATTCCATCAAAAAAGTCTGTATTGCATTACCATGTATATATTCTAGTATGTGTACCAAAGTTTTTAGTAATAAAAGATTAATATAAATGGATGATTATTAAAAAAACAAAATTTTGGACACAAGGATATTTCTAGCAAAATAATAACACTTATTCTTCCCGCACATGCACTACACATACATGTATAAATGAACGTCACAATATATTCATCATAAAACCTAAAGTGCATCTAAATGATAACTAGACTAGTAGTATCTTTGGGGGGGGGGGGGGTATAATTTAGACTATAAATAACACATAGGATACAAATCTATGTACACATCAAACTTCTAAATCTATTTGTTCAAGAATAAAATATAAGTTCTGGTATTTGTCCACCTTGAACACCTGTGCCATTGGTACTATCGGAAGAACACTGAAATTGAAAAGTGACTTTTCCACATTGGATCTCTGCAAGACCTTCTTGTCCAAAATAACTAAGTTCTGTTCCATCCAAAATTGCGCTGGCTGTGTAATAAGTCTCTGGTTCAACTTGAATTGGATTATCAAATTTGACAGGGAAGATGTTACTGGAACCGTCAGATTTAAATTTTGTAATATTTTGTCCCAAGATTAATCCATTTTTCTTCAATTCAATGCGCACTTGATATTCTGCAGCTCCTTTACTAGATCCATACAGTCCAAAACCTGCAACAAATATTCTTCTATCAACTGAGAATTGTATGCTATCACAACGACCCCTGTAACGCCACTGATTACTACGATAGGCGGAAGACTGAAACCGATGAACATGATACTGTTGAAGACCTTTTCTGTGTTTATAATTAAATGCTAATAAGGGCTTTTTACGTGCTGTATAATTCAGGAAGATCGCGTTGGCCTCTTCTAATGTTAGAATACCAGACTGAGCTGGTCCATTAGCAAATTCCCCGAGACTCATAGTTGGTATTCGAAGCAAATGTAAACAACCTCCAAGAACTTTTCTCTGGTGTTCTGGATTGACATCTATTCCTTGTCTTTTGCATTCTGCCTCCGACCAGCGACACACTGCTTGAAATATTGACAGTTCTTTAGCATTCAAAGTTTCTCGACTTAAAATAGTTTCTAGTGTTTTGTAATCTATATCTGAAAATCCATCTGATTTGAAGGCTTCTTCTGCTTGAGCATCAATAACTTCCCAACATCTCTGCATTAATTCAACTTCTTCAAATAGTCTACCTTGACTTAATAACACACAAGCATTACGAGCACTCAGGCTTGTTTCTAAAAAATCAACACAGACTTTGGCTAGATGTGGCACAATGTATTTCTTTGCTGCGTAAAGTGTAGCTAAAACATTGTCAGGCTCTAAACGGATTTCATCACAATATAAGTACCTAAACAAAAAATTCAAAATGCATGTTTAATTACAATAAATATTTTCTAAGGACTTTTGTTTATAAAAATTGTTGAACTTACATGTATTTATGCAGAAGATGCAGAAGTATTAATTGCTACTGCCAACAAATAAACAAAATGAAATTTAGCTATTTTACAAAGATAATTGTCACAATTTGGTATTTGTTATGGCCTATTTGAAGTTTATCATTTTACCTGAGCAAATTGTAGAAAGCTTGAGGTTCAACATCAGGAATTTCTACTTCTTTTGTTTCACAGGCCAACCCCCCATGAAACATTGCAAAAAATACAGTACTGCCTGTAGCTAGGATATATGTATGAGCTGGTATAACTTGTTGATTTGGACTAATACCCACAGTAAACTGAACATCAGACATCAATGAATTATTAAACATAACAGCATTTCTTTCTCGAACTGTCGTTTGAGTAGCTTGCCAATTGTGATCTTCACTAGCTTTTGATGTTGGTAGGGGAGTTGGAGCAGGTGGCGGACTTCGTCTTGACATAGCAGAATAGGGTTGCCATGATATCGGTCCACTATGTTCAGAAAGTGAATGCCGAGATGGCTGGGTGTAATTTGGTTGTGTCACAAAGTTTGAAGTAGGAACTTCTTGGTTGACTTCATCTTCATCTTTAATCTTAGTTGACGGAATACAGGATTTTATTGACATGCTCGGATGATTTCACTACTAGCTATGAAGAAAATAGAAAAGAATTAATTAAAAATGAGTTACAATATGATACATTAGCATGTTTCTGATCCATGTCATTGTTGTATTATTGATACATGTACCATTAATATAATTTGTATGTTCTGTGTCAGTGAAAATTTGTAATTTAAATTAAATTTCATTTACAGTATTTTGTAAGTTAGTTAACCACAAGTTCAGGTGTAATGTGCCAATAAAAAAGCAACCATGTTGCGCAAAAATAGTCATAAGGCTGCGATGAAATGGGTTAACAAACAGGGCGGTGAGAGGAAACACCAATTTTTGAAAGTTACAATATGCACGCAAAAACATTCATTTCATCTGCCATCTGGGATATCAGAAAGAGCAACACATCTGCAATCATATCAACTATCAACAGATTAATACCCGTCAATTTACAAACACGATCATCGAATCGATGTACAAAAACTAGAAAAAGTAAACAAAACAAGTTTGAGTACATTTGGCTTTGAAAGAATCATTGATGATGATTTAATGTCAATGACTATGATGAGTATGAATGATGAGGTAGCCAGATATTTGTTGCAGAAACATATTATCAAACTTCATTCGTTCATCGTTAGTCTTGGGTTCATTATCGATGGAAAGCAACATTTAGGCCTAGGCATTAATAAATGGAAAATGTAAGACTATATAATTTTAAGACTAATCTACTAGTAGTAGTACGGTAACGACAACAGTTGATTATCGCAGATCTGTTTTGTTACTGTACGGTTCGTTCGTGTACGCCACGGATTTTATCAACTAAAAAAATCACGTTAGATTTTTGAAAGAATGGAAATAGTTTTGAAAATATTTATTGTCCCTGCAGTTTAAATAAATACATTGTAATCGAAATGTATTATTTTGGGGGCTTTAATACCTTGTTAAATCGCAATAAATGACGACAAATTCTTAATTTTCTTTTTGACATTTAATACTACTCCATTTTGGGTCCCAGAATGCTCTAGTGTAAGGGGAAATAACTCTGGCATGGGCATCTGCTAGTCTCTCTCATACCAGTAACATTATTATAAAAGATAAAAATATAAACCACCAAGTTAATAGCATTTTGTTCGAATAAATTTCGTTTGATTTATAAAATGTGGTAATATGTATATAGAAGCAATTCGATATAAAAATCCATTATTTAAATTTGTTGAAAAAGAAATAGATTCCGTGAAGAATACCTGACAACTCATTTCAAAGACAACTCATCCCAAAGACAACTCATCCAAATTATGCAACAACTCAACCTAATATGAGACAACTCACCCCAGTATGTGAGCAAATTCATCCCAATATGAGACAACTCATCCCAATTAAAGACACATCCCAATATGATTATATGAGACAACTCATCCCAATTAAAAAGACAACTCATCCCAAGATAAAAGATAGTTTTGTTTGGGATGACTTGTGTTTTACCTCGACCCCAAAGGTGAGTTTGAACTTGACCCATGCTTTACAGTTGGGGTGTGTTGTCTTTTATCTTTGAATGAGTTGTCTTTTTACTTGGGATGAGTTGTCAGTATACCTTTATATATATCTATTATATATATTGTTTATGCATGGACCATACAATAAGGTCCATTACATCAGATAATTATAAGTTCATGGCCAACTTACTATTATTAATCTTGTTATTGTCTGACCATTGGTCAACTGAGCACTATGTTGTTATTGATTTTTGGGTATCATATGTACAGTAGGCCCTGTTGAGGAGATTGATGAAAATCATGGGTCCAGTATATAAAATTAATATCTTTCTTTGTATTTTCAAAATAGGCCATTGCTCTTAATGAAAAGAAATACAGTAAGATACAATGTAATTAACTTTATATTTTTGACATTTTTCAGATCCAAGCCTTTACATTCCACGATTTGCATATAAATTAGAATTTGCTGATAAAACCCATGATGTATCAATGACAGCTTTACGATTGGTTCAGAGAATGAAGAGAGATTGGATGCATACAGGACGTAGACCATCTGGTCTTTGTGGAGCTGGTTAGAAATTCATACTTTTGTTTTAAGTTCCTTGGCATGTTCTCCTCTTTCTAATGTGTGTGACCCACAATTTCAGGATTCACTTAAACTTCCTCTTAATGATGTAGAAGATGTCATTTCATATTTATTTGTCCAGATTTAAGTATTTATATCTACATGTAGGTTATTTTGTATGTGATGAATATGTACTATGGCATTATAGTGAAATGTGTTATTTTCAGCTCTTTTGGTTGCTGCTAGAATTCATGATTTTTGTCGAACTGTAAAAGATATCATTAAAGTTGTCAAAGTCTGTGAAGCTACTGTTAGAAAAAGGTATATATTTTATGTAAAGAATTGATTAAGGTTTCAGCTTTAAAAAAATGTAAATGTTATAATAGCAAATGCAGGAGGACTGTCTCTCCACACAATTAAACACCCATATAGTACGTGACAAACAATGTACAGACATGGTAAGTAATAAACAACAAAAGTATAATGTCAAATCAAGTGAATGGATCTTTGGTAAATCATAAGCGTCCACTGCTGGAGACAATCCAAGATAACATTGAATTTTACCCAAACATTGTATTCGTCTAGCGTGAATCATGATCAGATACATGTATTTCTATATAAGAAATCTCAAAACCATTTCAAAACATTAATTATAAGTGTTGAAACATATATATGTATATCAAAGACAAAGTTAGGACGCAAGGAGTATCATCCTACACATAAGGATTTACAGGAAGGACAATTGTGTTTAAAATCAAAATATTAGTATTTTGTTGGTTTGGGGAGATAATACAATGTTTTTCCTTTTTGAAATGAAAGAAACTTTTTATGTATGGTAATCAAATCATTCCATAAATTCACTAATAATTCAGTTGATTTTTAATAATAAATGTTTAACTAAAAGGTCTTTAACCATCTCTATGCAGAATTCTTTGTTTATTGACATTGCAAGGGTTAGACTTTTGTTTATTTTATTGCTTGAAGAACCAAGTGTATATCATTGCATGTTCAAAGGGTTAATAACAATTGTCTTTGTATTATCACTAGGTTAACGGAATTTCAAGACACACCTTCTAGTCAGCTTACTATAGATGAGTTTCATAGAATAGATCTAGAGGAAGAAAGAGATCCACCATGTTTTATTCAGGGCAAGAAAAAAGCTAAATTATCACAGGTAAATAAATCTGAATAAGACTGATCTGTGCTTTAAAATAGATCATTCATACATAAAAATAAAACTGGTTTGAAATTATCAGTGTGACTAATTTTTGTATAAAACAACTTTGATTCACAGCTGACATATTGCAATACCACAATGTATAGGCAATTTTATTTTTTGGGTTTTTTTTTTTTTAAAGAAGAATAAGCATGAAACCATCCTAAACATATTTCAAATGTATGCCAGGTACAACTAATTTTATAGCTTTATACTAATTGTGTATTTGGGCACTGCAAGACCCAAACGAACATTAATACAAGATTGCTTAATGTAGCTATACCATTATTTCATTTTCTATGTGCATTGTATTGCTTTTATATATTTCAGTTAGAACCAAATAAATTTGTAGATTTAACAGAAGAAGTTAGTAATATTCAGGGAGAAATAGAGAAATCTTTAGAAGCTAAACGACCTAAAGGTGGAATATATAGTTCTTATAATAGTAAGTTCTTACTCTATTTTCCACTTTGATTTCATTAAGACGGTTTCATGCTAGTGGATTGAAAGACAAATGTAAAAGAGAAGTCCTGTAACTTAGTATTTTTAGTTAAGACCCTGTTGAGTTCAGTGTCAGCTGCTTTGTGTAGCAGTGCTGGTTAGTTTGTCGGACACATCCTACATATAAGTAAATAGGAATTGTTTTATAGTTTAAAATTTATAATTTTATCTGGATGCCACTGGTGTTACAGTTCACATGAAACAATTTGTCGAACAGATATGCAAGTTTGACTCTGTCCTTAATGAAACAGTACTACTTCTACTAGCTAGTGCTTTAATGTTTGCTTCCACAGAAGTGATATTGCAGACAAGAAATAGTAGTGCCACAGCTTCTACCTGTTTTTAGAATATGATTTTGCAATCTTTCCATTTGCCACTCTTGACATAAATTACACAATTGACTTCAAATTAATTTTATAGAACCATCAACAGTAGAAGAAACAAGTTGTAGCAGTAGTAAATCTAGTGAAGTTCAGGCAGCAGCAGAATATATAGAAAAAGATGTCTTTAGTGAATTAGTTAATAGTGAATTAAAACAAGATAACTCTAATAATAGTAGGACTAATAAAGATGGAGAGGAGATTACTTCCCTTGAGTGTTTTCGCGTTCAAGGATTAACCCCAACTGCAGCTAGTTTAGGTATAACAGAAGTTGTCGAAGGTTGTTTAACTGATAAAGATTCACCAGGTGAGTAAAAAGCTAAATCACAGATTTTATGGCTAGAAATGTTTTACTCTCAAATTCTCAATACAAATTAATATCTGATCTTATACCTACCTACATGTTAATACAGGCCCTATTTTTTGTTATGTTATTACGGCACCTATTTTAGCTTTAAATTTTATTATAATAATTTCTCTCTCTGATTTTCTACGTTTTTCACGCTTCATATTTATAAGGAGAATCAGATTCTAGTAGTGATGATGAAATGGATTTTTTTTATGTTAATCAAACATTTAATGAATCTGATGGTTTGTATTTTTATATTGTTATGTTAATCAGATAGTTTACTTACGTGAAGATATGGAACACAGAAACTGGTCTGCAAAGGCAGAGGGCTTTAACATTGATTTGACAGAATAATTGTGTACTCCTGTGAAAAATATTTATAAAAATTGAATAAGTGGGACTTTGACGTATAAGTTTATGTTGAGTCTTTAATCTATGCCTTATTTAAAAGATAAATTGTGTTAGACGTTATGACATTATTTTCTATAGTAAATGATTTTAATTGTGTGATTTAGATGACAAGGATGATATTGATGGCAATCTAGATTTAACTGGTATTGATGATGACGAACTAGAAATGGTAAAGAAATAGTTTTTTTCTATAGAAAATATTTACAAATGACAGTATAGTTATTGGTTTGATGATTGGTGGTCTCTAGAAATGCCAATACCTTGAAATGCATTGATTTATTAAACACAAGACTTTCAGGCGACAAGGCATGCACAAACTGAATGGGATATCATATTGACCAATCACCATAGCTGAAATGGTTGATTATGTCACAATTTTGCTCACACCACACCTCTTTACAGGACTTGCAGAACTGTTAGTATTCAATTCCATATAAAAAAAATCTGGACTGACAAACCTATATAAAATTATTATTTATTTTCAGCTACTTTTAAATGAAGATGAAGTTAAAATTAAAACAGAAATATGGATGAAAGCCAATGAAGATTATTTGAAAGAGCAAAAAGGTAACCGAAAATTTGAAATTGTCCAGAGTTGTTTAATTAGATTTTTTGTAGTCAAATTGTTAACTATATCTTAGGAAAATATATATATTCTATGATCCACGAATAATCATTTAACAGATATTCTGAATTTATTGTACTATAGAAAAAGAAGAGAAGAAAGCTTTGGAAGAGGCTGAAAATGAAGGAAAGCCAGAGAAGAGGGTAAAACACGTTGTCAATTAATATGATAGCTTACTTAATTTTTAAAGTTTACAATAGTATCAGATTCTGAAGACATGAAATAAGGTCTAATACGTACTGTTCTGCTTTGACTGGGCTAATTAAGACAGTCAGTGTGTTATGAGGGAAAGGTTGCCCTAACATTGGCACTAGAGCCCATTTTAATGTCTAATTCCATCTGTCAAGGTTTCCTTTACGTTTATGCCAACATGCACACATGCCCTTGGTTTTTCATTTTTCTTGAATGAGAACCTCCATCCAGCACCTTCTGGCAAGGGAAAATCATAAGTCATAATCTTTGTCTTGATATGTGCCTTTATTCTTTGAGAAATCATCCACCATTGTGAGAGAAGTTCTAAAATACTTGTTTGTGGCACCATTGTTAGAGAAGTACTAAAATACATGTTTGTGGCAGCATTTTTTTAATAGCAGATTTAAAAGATGATCACCTATTATTCAGCTCGAGCTTTATTGACAGATAATTTTGTTTGAATGTTTTCAGAAAGTCAAGAAAGTCAAGAGGAAACCATTAACAGAAGCAACAAGTGCTAAAGAAGCCATTTCTATGTTAATACAGGAGAAGAAATTATCCAATAAAATTAATTACGATGTATTAAATGATTTAATATGTAAACCAGAAGATGTTAAAACTACACCATTAAAAGTCAACATGTCTCCACGAACTAATGTACAATCAGGTCTTCTAAATAGGTAATTAAAGTATCTACTAATATAGAAATATTGCAAGTTTGAACAAATTTGACTCATTTTGTACAAAAATTGATTTCTGTGAAAGATCGATTTGTCAGACACTAATATATTTATTCTCTACATTTGTCAAAAACACAGAATTATTATCTCTTTGTAGTGAGTTAAAATAAAATTGTTTTAAGATGTTAAGCTGCATCTTGCCCACAAGCTCGAAAAACCAGATCATGTATCGCTCAAGTTTTTATCATAGAATTGAATTAATTATCGAATCATCTTCCAGGTTTAAAAGACCAAGTTTAAGTACAGAAGCCAGTCTAGACTTTGAGGTAAGGAGTCATCAAATTACAACTGTATAGGGTTTTTTGTGGGAGGGGGTGGGGGTCAATTTTACATGAACACCTGATACTTTTCTGTTCTGTTTGATTGAAGTCCTGATTGAGATCATCACAACTTGACTCTTTATTACCAGATAAGAAGCAAAGTCCCCTCTCACAAATAGTAAGTGCAGGGAGACTACACCACAAAAAAAGATATATAGACAAGACACAATAAAAAGAAATCACGATATGAAAATTTAAAATAAGTGAATTGATTCGGAGGCTAGCCGTAAGCATTCTCTGCACTGTCCACTGTTGATTCTAACTTATTTCTGAGTAATTATTGACTTTCGATTCATCTTCAGGGACCAAAGAAGAAAACGAAAGAAGAAATAACTAAAACTGAAATTGTTGTTGAAACAGGACCAATACAGATACCCGATAAAGGTAAAATTAATGTTTATATAATGTTACAATCATAAACCGTGGGTTATAGATGAGGCAAAGAATGTAGTGTATCTTTGGGATTCAGCCAATAACTAAAAATTATCAGTCTGATAAGGAAACTGATGATGATTTGCATCCATGGAAGTAATATTTCAAATTTGAATAATAAAAATATTGTTAAAATTGTTATTTGAGATTTATTGTGTCCATGGGTTAAAACTGTCTCATGCATAGTGCCGTATTTGTGCATTAGAGCAGTTTTAGGGGATATTTTCTGTCTTGTAAACCACCTGTGTCTGCCAGTGAATAAAAGTTCCTGTGTATAACATGGGGTATGTATGTTGGACATCTGTTCCCATTTGAAACTTCAATCACCCTGGATGGTCGATTGGTTAGCGTGCGCTCTGTATCATACGGCCTGCCATTGAGTCAACTGGCTGCTAAAGACCCCTAGGCGCAAGCAAATTATTAAATAAAATTGGCCCATATGTTAGTCCTGAAATGACGTCGAGTGGACGTTAAACCCCATTTCTCTCTCTCTCTCTATCACTGTGGGAGGCTTTGTCATTAAATGATAAAAAAAATAATGATATTCATAAAGACCTGTGTTATAAATATTTTTAGATGATATTGGGGAGGAAGGGGATTATTATGAGGAAGAAGAAGAAGAGGATGAGAATATGAGTGCTGCTAAATTATTAGGTCATACAGGTCAGTTATAAAATTTTTAATTGATATTCCATCTTTTCAGTTACAGAACAAAGATTGTCAATGCAAATTTCAACATTTGACTAAAGATAAAATAACATGAAATATGTTAATAATTCTGCGATCTTTTAAAACATATAATCCACAATGTACCCGGTGTTTTAACATTGCCTACCATGAGAAAGAACACGCATCTCCAGTTTTTTGCATTATTGAAAGGAGCTAAAACCTCTTTGAATTAGGTCTTAAAATGTATTAGTATTTAATTCAATGAGGTTCATCTAATGTGTTATTTCGATTAGTGTTGGGGCAAGTTTGTACCATGAAATTTATGTTATAAAAGATGAAGTGAAAGTCAGCTTGTTTAGTTATTTTAGCTAAAAATTCAGCTAACTGTATCAACAGTGGAAAACTGGCTTTACCTTTTCAATGAAGAAAATTGCCCTGCCACAAAAACAAATCAACATTTAAAAACTCGAAATCGTATTAAAATTGACAATAATATGTGATTATTGTTGTGGTTGTAGAAGTTAATGATGAGGATGAAGGAGATTATGAATATGATGATGACGACTGAATGTTCTATAGAAACGACTGATAATCCCTTTCAAGATGGCCGATGCACCTTAAGAAGTGACATCCAGGAAAGCAGAAAATGGATGGCAAAAAACTCTTAAAGAAGAGTTTGAATGCATTCGTCAAGATAGTGGTTTTTATCCACACAATAAGCAGAAGAACAATGGTTATTGTCAACCCTAATAAGATAAATAAATATTTCAAACTGGTGATTGTGTATGTGCACTCTGGTCTCAGACCATAGTATTGTTACTGCAGCAAGTCAGATATTTGTGATGACAAAATCTCAGAACTCTCATTGTCATGCATGAAATCTGACTATAGTTCAGGAATATTCATCTAGTTTTCATAGAAGACATTTGGGACAGTTTTGTTGGATTGAATGTATGGTATGTTTGGTGGGTTGAAATCTTAGATAAATCCATGAATACTTACATAATGTTATTAGTTATTTTATTTTTTCTTACAGTCATTTAATATTTATATTTATTATTAGTGTAATTATTGTTAAATATGAGTATTGTATTGATGAATCATGGTGTAATTCAATAAATCAATTACAAATGACTACTGACATTGTAATCATTAGGTACCAAATGTTTCCTTAGATTTGATTAGTGATTGAACAGTATAAAAATTAGATGACTATAAATATTGATTGTATGTATTGTTTTTGTTGAAAGCTGTTCAAATGTACCAGTATACTCTGCAAGAAAATATTTTAAGATTTAAAATCTGATCTGTAAAAACAGTTTGTTTTGGGTGAAATATTTTAAGTGACTGACCTTTACAACAATTAACACTTTTCCAAATTACGCATAACTCTTATAATAGTAACCTTTAGGAATGTTATTTTCAAAAATAAAACAAATTTAATCTGGCAGCTCAGGTAGATTAATTTATCTGTAAAGCATTGTGTTTGAAGGTTTTGTAGTGTGGAATATTTGTCAATGTCAGAATGAGGAAATCATGATGTAATTTATGTTAATAAATATACTTCTTTAAACATAATGGTCTTGGGTAATAAATACACTCCTGTAACATGAAAACAGTCTTGGATAATAAGAGAAGGAATGGGTTAAAGTGTGCACATAAAATTACAAGGATTGTCATTAAGTCAGTTGCGTGGTTTCGACTTGCCGCTTGTACGTGACAAGGAGTAGGGTTGTCTGTCAAACCTTGTGGGTTTCCTCCCAATGCTAAATCCCCCTACACTTAATCAAATTATTGAAATAAAATTGAAAGTAGAGGTCTTTAGCAGTGGGAGTAAACTGGAGGACCCAGAGAAAGGTGGAACTACTGCAGTAATGAACTGAGCTGTGTACCTTGGTTATATTACTGGTGACATCAAACATTCAGTTTTCATATACATGTTTTCAAATTGTACTTTTCCACTTGCTGTCATATTTAAAAAGAGTTATTAAAATTATATCAGGTGATCAACTAATTATTTCTGAGGAGTCAATTCAATAATTATTTCGCTTACTGTTTGTTTTGATTTTCTGTAGGGTTTATGTTAATATAAATGATTTTTAGCATTACCTCCATGGGAGAATTGAGAATTCCATATTTAAAAAAACTTTGCTACTGTAGCTCTGTTAGATCTCACATCGTACTAGTAATTAAATTGATCCAGTCAAGACCTGACAGATAATTGTGAAATGTTTGTTTCTTTGCTGATATGAAGCTTTTTTAGATTCCACGAAAAGTTACAGGCCCAGAATTGACAAGAAATCAACACTGAAATCTGTGGGAATTTAATAGTCTTACTGAAAGGGGTTATCTCCCTTGCTCTTTTTTTCCTATCAAATATCTTTCTACACTACAAGGCAAATTCAATATTGTGAAAATACTAAATAAATCCTCTAATATTTGTAAACAATTTATTCCTTAGAAAAATAAATGTATTTTCTTAGCCTTTTTGGAATTGATTATCTTTTGTTAAGATTTTTTATTCCTGGATCTTGGGTTGGCAAAAAACAGATAAAACTTGTCAGTTAAAAATATTTCCCCACAGTTTAAATAGCTTCATCTAAAATTAAAATAAAATAAACCAATGGTAAAAATAATCAAAGCCTTCTTTGAAAAATGGTTTCACGTTCATAAACTCAAGTATCAAACGCAAGAAATAAAATTGTATTTTAAACAAAACCTTTCATGTGATAATCAATAACTTATAACAGACCGTTTTTATTTTGTGTCTCCCTCGGCTTGATTTCTGTGTAATTTTTCCCAGAATTTCTAAAATCGACGAGATTTTTTTTTTGTAATTCCATTTTATCAACCTACGCAAACATTATAAACGATCTATAACACTGCATTTGACCATCTTCTTGACCTTGAACGTAACGAGATGTCATTTGCATTTTTATACGCCCACATTGAAATGTGGTCGTATGTATATTGTCGTCGCCACCATCCCTTCGGCCAGCGTCCACGATTGCTTGTGGACGCTCTAGAGGATAAAGTTAATATCCGATAAATTAATACACAATGTTTAAGGTCATGAGACAAAGAAGCCTTTTGGACACTCTATAGAGGCCAACGTTAATATCCGATTGACTTTAAATTTATTCACAGTGTTTAAGGTCACGAGAAGCATATTGATTTTCAGTGATAATTACTGCCAGAGTTATGGCCCTTGATCACTTCAAAAAATCTTGTGTACGACTAAAGCTAATATCCGATTGACTTCAAATTTATACGCATTGTTTGGTGTCATTAAACGAATAATCCTGTTGATTTTTAACGATTTCCGATAATTACTGCAAAAGTTATAACCCTTGGTCGCTTTGAAAAATCTTGTGACACTCTAGAGGCTAAAGTTATCATCCAATTGACATTACAGATTGATGCACAAGTAGAGGTATATTGATTTTCAATAAACATTGATAACTGAACAGCTTAATCGACGGTATTTTAATGTTCCGTACATGTATACTCAAAACAAATTGTAATGATTTTCTGATAATTACTTACTGAGATTTTAGTGTATTATAAATGCTTCATAACCGAAAAAAGTAAAAATATGCGACAACTCTTCTTGACGATTTAGCTGCTGTGGGCTTATGTTTCGTTGTCTTGCAACCCATCTTCCACTGAAATATCAAATATCGCAGAGCTAAATCGACCCTAATATGCATTTATATTATATGCATTATTTAAAGATTTAGATAAAGAACAAGTCATTCTTGCTCGAATAGTTCAAAAATAGATAATAATAAATGAATATATATAAAAAATAAAAACAAAAAGGCTAAATTGAGACATTATTTTTCTTTAAAGCAATTATATTTATAACAAAACACTCACTGTCAAAAAATTCCTCCTTTTCATGGTTGGCCGAGTTGTAATTTCATGACTTGTGTATTTTTCTTTAAATCAATATGCTCTATATTTAGTACAAAAAACTCACTGTCAAATAATTCGTTATTTTCATGGTCGAAGTCGTATCATGACCTCTTATCTTCTGACTCTGAGTATTTATTTCAATAACATCTAGATTTTTTTGTCAAGTTCTGTTTCGGAAATGGTTCCACAAGATGTCATTTAAATTAGACTTTCAGTTTCAGTCATTACTAGTTCCTTTGACGGGAATAGTTGCATAGATGATTCTTATATCTGGGGTGTGTTCCATCAGCAACGTCTTGATGAATATGGAGTGAAATATTTAGCAAAATTTCCACCAATCACCCATCTCTTTACATTTTGTCACTTCAATCACCTATATGTATTTCATTTTTCATCCTTTGAGCTAGGTTTCTATCATTAAGGCAATTCAAGATGTGACCTGTTGTTCGTAGCTTCTGCATGCAACTAGTAGCAACATCGAATACTAAAAACAACGGCTGTGGTCTAAAGGTCTTGATGTCTGTGACGGGCGGATGCGGTCACAACTTACTAATTCCATTTATAAAGCTTTATAATTAATTTCTTACTTAGGCACGTGTGGACGCTGAAACCCATCGAAATGGGTGACTGAATTGAATATTATTTTCATAGCTTGATAAATGATTTATAAAGTCTTTTTACTAATATGGCCGTATGCTACAGCGCGCGCACCATTCGGCCACCCAACCCCCTTTTTTTACTGTGTTGCTTGTGTTGTATCATTATGATTTTTAGCATAGAAACGTTTAAATAATATAGGACCACGCTACTGCCCGAGTTTTACTCTTTTGGGATATATTTTATAAAATATTTGCAAAATCGTGTTTTATATTACTGACTTGTATACAAATGGGACAACAACAAAAAAAGAGCAAAACTGATGAATTCCGGTTCACCTCGACATACAAAGAAATTCATTGAACTTCTCGACGCATTTATTCTTACTCGGCATATAAACGAGCTAACCCACCGCGCTGGTCATACCCTAGACATTATTATCACGAGAATCAGTGATAATTTACTAAATTTCATTCATGTTAAAAGATAGGCTGGCACTGCCAGGCAGGATACGCCCACATTTTCGAGAGATGGACAGAGAACAAGCAATACCGAAAGTGATTTTTCCTACATCTTTACGTCCTGTATTTCATACTGTATTGGGAGCAGCCATTTAGTTGGTCAGTTCCAGTCTGATATTAATGAAACTCGAAACCGACAATGATTATGGTGTGACGGTACACAACCTAGAAATGTGACTTTTCATCAAAATCGGATAAGAATTGTGACCTGAAGCGAGTCCACAACCATGATATACCATATTTTTACACTATTCGCGTACAAACGGCGACCATTTCGTCCGGCAATTTTAATACGATTTTCACGAAATTAGAACTCAACCTTCCTCATCAAAATCGAATTAAAATTGTGACCTATACAGGGTCCACAACCATGATATATCATTTTTTTAACAGTATTCGCGTACAAACGGCGGCCATTTTGTCTGTCAATTTTGGTCCGATTTTCCTGAAATTCAAACTCAACCTTCCTTACAGTGCAACGGTGATATAATCAAACGTTTTTTTAAATTGGATAATAATTGTGACCTCCAGAGGGACCACAAGCTAAAGAAAGGGGGATTTTGCGTATAACCAGGGGCCATAATTCAGGAAGTTACGATCCGATATGCGCAAATATTGAAAAGAACCAAGATCTTTGGGTTATAACCATGAATTTCAAGTTTCATCAAAATCGAATTAAAATTGTGACCTTTACAGGGTCCACAACCTTGATATACCATTTTTTAACAGTATTCGCGTACAAACGGCAGCCATTTTGTATGACAATTTTGGTCCAATTTTCCCGAAATTCGAACTCAACCTTCCTTAGGGTGTAACGGTGATATAATCAAACGGTTTTTTAAATCGAATAATAATTGTGACCTCCAAGCTAAAAAAAAGGCGATTTTGCGTATAATCAGGGGCCATAATTCAGGAAGTTATGCGCAAATATCGAAAGGAAGCAAGATCTTTGGGTTATAACCATGAATTTCAAATTTCATCAAAATCGAATCAAAATTGTGACCTCCACAGGGTCCACAACCTTGATATACCATTTTTTAACAGTATTCGCGTACAAACGGCGGCCATTTTGTTTGGCAATTTTCGTCCGATTTTCCCGAAATTCGAACTCAACCTTCTTTAGGGTGTGACGGTAATATAATCGAATAATAATTGTGACCTCCAAGCTAAAAAAAAGGCGATTTTGCGTATAATCAGGGGCCATAATTCAGGAAGTTACGATCCGATATGCGCAAATATCGAAAGGAAGCAAGATCTTTGGGTTATAACCATGAATTTCAAGTTTCATCAAAATCGAATCAAAATTGTGACCTCCACAGGGTCCACAACCTTGATATACCATTTTTTAACAGTATTCGCGTACAAACGGCGGCCATTTTGTATGGCAATTTTCGTCCGATTTTCCCGAAATTCGAACTCAACCTTCCTTAGGGTGTAACGGTGATATAATCAAACGGTTTTTTAAATCGAATAATAATTGTGACCTCCAGAGGGACCACAAGCTAAAAAGGGTGATTTTTCGGACAATCAGGGGCCATAATTCAGGAAATTACATTCCGTAAGCCGCAAATATCGAAAGGAACCAAGATCTTTGGGTTACAAACATGCATGTCAAGTTTCATCAAAATCGGTTCAAAATTGTGACCTCTATAGGGTCCACAAGCTAAAAACGTGATTTTTCGTACAATCAGGGGCCATAATCCATTAAGTTTTGATCCCATACATGCCAATATCGAAAGCAGCCGAGAACTTTTGGGGATAAACCTATATTTCAAGTTTCGTCAAAATCGGATAAGAATTGTGACCTGTAGAGAGTCCACAAACAAATTGTGGACGGACGGACGGACGTCCGGACGGACAGGGGCGACGACATAATACGTCCACATGAAAATGTGGGCGTATAAAAAAAGGACTTGATATCCGATAATTACCGCGTTTTCGCTAAACTGGCGCTTTTTAACCCGGACCAATAAAACGCAGCATATCTTACTACACTGTATTTATGTAAGATTTATGAAATAAAGAATATCCTTCTTCCTAAAAACTGAAAACATTGATGTAGAGCAATTCAAAGCCGACATACGTTGTGAATAGCTATATGAACAAATCAAAGGACATAATGATATTCGTCATAAGATATAGTATAATTCTTATCAAATTATTAGTTAAACACTGAAAGTATATCAGTTCAGAGAGAGAGAGAGAGAGAGAGAGAGAGAAATGTAAACTGAAGAAAAGAAAAGTAGAAATAGAGTGGCGAATATCTAGACATCAAATCTAGAAATACACCATATTCCTGAAGCAATGGCCCGAGAAATCCCCCTCTGACAATTGCTGGAAAAGCGTCTGTTTCTTGAACTTATGTGGGAGTGTGTCTATTCTTTCCGTTCAATGAAAGCTATCACTTAAGTACTGCAACATGACAGTCCTTCGTTTAATCTGGGTCTTCCCTAAAACTTTGGACAGTGATTTAAGGTATTAAAAACGGTGAAAGTACGTTCGTTTCCAAACAGTATTGTTTACATTTCATTTGACTTAATAGCCTCGTTAGTCACGCAATTAGTTTTAATGCAGTATTCTGCTCTGCATGGGTTAATTAGGCATAATAAAATCGTGAGCCATGACGTAACGCTATGTAAACATATTTGGTCCAATATTGGCACTCGTTTTAAATGTAAAGCTTTTGTAGGGCAGCTAATGATTGGTTGGTAGACGGACTACTGACCAATCAAAATTTAAAACAACAATATCCACTCATAATAGAAGTGTGTAGTGGGGATTACCTGTAATCAAACAAAAACGCTGCGCGGAGTATGGAAATACACAGGCAAATGATTATATATAAAATGCACTGTAAAATTACAATAAGAAACAGTACAATAAGAAATGCAAAACGTCGCCATGTTATGAATGCAAAACGTCGCCATGTTATGAACAGTAGTTCTGAGAATTGTGGTAATATTCATGAAATTCACAAGATTACCAATAGAATCCAAAATAAACACGGACCAGAACAGACCGCCCAGGAAATCGGGACTCTGAAATTTTGGCAAATCATTTTGTTATTTGATTTCACAACTTGGAACAATTCCACTCATTGGACTCTCAGGATAGTAATACTTACTTACTAATTTAGAACCCTATCTAATTTGAAATAAATAAAATCATCAATGCATGATCATCAGCTTCGTGCACTAAATAACTCATTGCTACTTGGCTATATACTAAAACGCTGTCTTGACGTGATGGCCCCAGCTATTCCGGATATTGTAAGTTCCTCTTTGGTTTATGGCTGTTCTGAAAGATGCGCCAGTCTTCCGCTTCTAAAAAAAATCCGAACCTTGATAAAAAAAAACAAACAAACAAATGAGTAAAGAATTACAGACTGGATTCTAATCTTTCTTTTCTTTCAAAAATTATTGAGAAAGCTGTTACATACAAATTTAAAAGATATTTGCATAACCTCAACGAAGTATTTCAATTTACATATAGAAAATAACACAGCACCGAAGCCGGCTTATTACGTGTTCAAAATGACATACTAAAGGAATAGATAAGAAACAAACTTAAGTGCTAGCCCAGCTTGATCTAAGCTCTACGTTTGGTTGGCACGATATACCACCAAATTCTTTTTAAAAGATTGCTGAATAACTTTGGTGTAAGTGGACTAGCCCTAACACGGTTCCAATCAAACCTTGAAAATCGTACATAGACACTTGTTATTAAAGGTTCCCCATCCAACTCAACGGGTTTAAAGTATAGAGTGCCGCAGGGTTCTATTCTCAGTCCTTTATTATTTACTACATAAACAGCATCTTTAGGAAATGTCATTCGTAAACACGGTCTTAAGTACCATCCATACGCCGACGACACTCAAATTTTGTGGCATTTTAAGATCACGTAAACGTATTTCTAGGTGACACCCCCTGTCGCCGGAAATAGACTGACAACAAGTGCGATTTCGCACCTTGGCCTATATGGATGTTGGGCCGAAACTGTGACAGTGAACTTAGGACCAATAAACTTATGGCCTTGCAACCCCATACCTCTAAACACCGTCGTATTGATAGAAAGCCCCAGAACTAATTTGATGCAGTTTATTTTAAAGATTATCTTAGCATTTTATTGATTTGTTAATAACATGTAAAAGATAACCAAATGTCTGAATTTAATTAATCCTTATCAATTGATATAAAAATAACTGAATTATTTTACTCCAGTTGGTGGCTTAGTGATACTTTCGTGGTGTTCTACGATCAATTTTGATTGTCTCATCCGTGCTTCAACCTCAAGAGATATATTTATACTTCACTAATAGATCTTTCTAAAGACTGTTTTATTAAGTATATATTTATTCATTAAGTGTAAATCAATAATGAAATTGTTGCCAAGTTTACTTGATTGCCTTCTTTTGGTGCTACATTTTCAACGAGGCTCCAGTAATGTGGATCGAATTATTTCATCCAATAATACGCTTGTGGCAAGTGATATGATTCACTTACAATCACCAAGGAATCTAAAACTTCTCCAGTCGGACCAAGAGACGATTGAAAGAGTCGAAAACGCCTGTTTCCGAGTTTTGAACCTTGCCCTCAATTTCTCTGAAGGATTAGCAGATCTGATGGAGCTAAGGATAAATGCTGTTCGGGAAACATTCATCAAACTACCTACAGTGATGAGGATGTTGAATATGTCTAGTGATGTGATTCACATTTATAAATATATAAACACAAGTTTATCTATAACAATAGATGAGGCAATGGTGGAACAAAACGTAGTTCGACGACTGATGGCTGATAATGACATCATTAAACAAAAACCGACATACGGTATTGCGTTGGCTGTAAAAGGGGTTACCGGAACTGAAAGAAGAATACAAGAAAGAATTTCCGTTTTGAGGAAAGATGTACAAACCACAGTCAAAGAATTGTATGAACATTTCGACTAGTTCCCTGTACTCCCTTCTTGTAATCAATTTATTTTCCATTTCTGTCAAAAATGATTCAATCTAATTGCAGTAAAACATTTTCACTTTCAGGCCACAATAAGAACCAATCATGTAGGAATATATATATATCAGGAAACAATGCTTTAAGTGCAAATTTTATTTTGAAAGAGCCATCTATAACGTGACATGTTAATTAAACAGTACAATATGCCACTTATGTTTACATGACATAGATTTGTCTGAATTCTACACTCTA
The DNA here is from genome assembly GCA_948474765.1 of Patella depressa. Lineage (NCBI taxonomy): Eukaryota > Metazoa > Mollusca > Gastropoda > Patellidae > Patella > Patella depressa. The sequence goes on from OX419719.1 coordinate 58,884,878, forward strand.
TTTAGATAATCATTTTTATGCTGTAAATATCAGGCGCGGGTCCAGAGGGGGGGGGGGGCAGGGGGTCCGGACCCCCTGGACCCCCCCCCCCCCCCTGCTCAGGCTTGAAAATTTTTATGCGATTTTATTGGCAATTTTTAGACCTATAATTTTGGAATTTACCTTCCGGAAATACGTCAGAAAGCACCAAATTGAATCTAATTTACCAAATTTTTCTGGGCGAGTGCCCCCAACCCCCCCCCCCCGTTAATTGTTTGAGCGCCTTATCAAACCTAGACCCCCCCCCCCCTGCAAAAAATCCTGGATCCGCGCCTGAATATGTATCTTACACACCAATAATATAAACCAATATAGGCGTAAAAGAACAGTGTCAGAAGGTTACACACATTAAATGCTTGTTTCATGCCAGGAATCATGTGGCCAAATTATACTATTCTTATTTCGAACTGTTGATAGCAATTTTAAAATAAAACTCACCAATGCCAATTAATGCCAGTAGTGTGCACGGCAAGACGACGAAAGTGTGCAAATCCAAACTAAATCTATCTTTGGCGTCACTGATGTTTCATAAAAATAGACATTGTTACAATTAAGAAGATTATATGTGTTTCCTTTAACAATCCTGAAAAATCCCGAAGGTTTTTCTCATCTCACGACAGGTCATTCTAGTCGAGAAGCCGAAATCTTACTTCTCGACCATCCCTACGGAGAAAAGTCCCAGTTGCACAAAAGTATACGAGAATGGAAAAAACCTAACGTTGAAAAAAATACCACCATGCCACCAAACAAAATTACAAATAATCTACTGCTACAAGGCCTCATGCACCTCGATGACAGCCCTGCTTGTCTCTGTGGTCATAAATTCGAAGATCCCGAACATTATTTACTCGTATGCTCCAAGAAATAAAAAAATCCACAACCTTCAACATAGTCATAAAGACAATTTATTCTTTTATCAAAGACATTTAAATCCCCATAAAACAACCGTTAAATTATTTCCAGCCCGGCACTTTGTACAATCATCTAAGTCTCTATATTATCCATTATGTATCCTATATAATAATTATGTTCTATATTTATGTATTTACGTAAGCATGTATATATATATTTTTATAATGTGTACATGTATCTAAATGAGAGAGACGGTTACACATAGACATAGCCTGGTTCCAAATACAAATTCAGATTTAATGAATAAAAATATTGTTCAAGAAAAACAATGTCAGACTTATTTTGAGAATTAACTCAAAATTGATCGCTTTATTTAACCTAAAATATAGCTCCTTATCAATCTGATTAAAACACAGATGCTATTTCGTTTCGTCTTTATGTGATCTGGAAGTGCTGTTAGGGATTAGCCAATGGAATGGTCTGTTACGGCGAGTTCTTGGCGTGACATGCACGGAGCTGCGAATAAACCGGTAAGCATTTTTTGCCGTCCACCGGAGCCTGGTCGTATGGCGTCATATATGGATTGTGGGTTAGGATAAGGGTTAGGATAAGGGCTGTGGCCTGCAGATTTCGTCACAGTCTCGAGATGTAGACAGGGCTAGCCCTAACCCTAACCCTGGGCCAAGCCTAACCCTTATCCTAACCCACAATCCACTTATGACGTCATAAGACCAGGCTCCGGTGGACGGAAAAAAACGTTTACCGAATAAACCACTAGAAACGTTAACGCTGATAATTGATTAAACTATGTCTGACGTCTTAGGATCAAAAGTCGTCTGTATGACTTCTGACGCGACCTTCCAGCACAATTTGTCAGATCTTGAAATATTTTACACTATCGAAAGTATCAAAAAACCAAAGCGAACTAAAGAACTGTATTTTGTTCAGATTGGCTCTTATAACACTTTTGGTGATTTTATTTTCCAAATACATCAATAAGAAGCTATGCACAAATATTTATGCTTCTACATCAAAGATATTTCTCATAAACAGTGATTGTTAAGTTGGGTGAATGCCTAACTGATGTCTGAGAATGCTTTGTGAAATTGGGACTAGGTGTTTTTAAATCATTCGTTGCTGTTTAGTAATTTACGTCACAGTTCGTTTAATAAGTTGATGTTCCAATAAAAGCTAATAATATGTTATGGATTACAGTATTTTTCCTATAAATCTATATGGTTAGGTCACCAATAGGGACGCAAAAATTTGTAATATAATACATAACTCTTTTTATTAAACAGATGTTTTATTACTTCATAACATATATACAAATGATGGTTGGATCAGGAGATATCTAACTAAAGATGTTCTCCCTAGGTCACAGAAAACCCAACTGCTCCGGGGGTCTGAGGGCAGACCCCCATAGTTCAGAACGGACCGACTTCTCCCTAGGTCTCCCTAAGAACTGACTCTGGTCTCTGGTCCCAGGTGTCCTCCTTTCCTAACTCTAAACTAGGCTTATATATACTATCCAGCAATGCCTGTCAAATTCTAAGGCAAGCCATATATCAGAACAATGAAAACTAATTAAATATATTCACACATCTTGGCTCTAAAACAACAAGTGTTAAGCTTAAATCTTATATCAAATAGACACTTCGATGATACAAGTTTGTACAACAAATACACCTTACATAATACTATATCAGATAAACTCACACCTGCAACAGACTAAAGCTTGTCATTAATCTGTCACTTAATATATGTCCAGAATGAGTTGAAATTTAAATTACAATATAAAATATGAATTAAAATTACAATATTACATTTTAGATCCTAAATGATATTGTGTAACAAATTGTGGCTTAACATTCGACGTATTTTTTGGCACTAAATGACCGATCTTTTTAGTGCTTATCTAAAAAACCAACGTCATACTGCTAAATTTCAGTAATGGGCCTATAGCTATGGTATCAGGTGTTCTAGGAAGATTAAGCTTTTCCTACCTAGTGCGCCACACCCATAAAAAAGATTTTCCTAACACGTTACTTGGAAAATCAATTTGGCTAAAGTCCCCATAGTCTCAATGCCCAGGCTGCTTACCGTTCAATAATTTCCGCCAGGTCAGAATAACTCTACCGTGCACAATTCTATGTATGATTGTATGCACAGAATCTACTTTATCGCTTCTTAACAACTAGAAAACCTCACACCTTAAGTCTTTGATAATTAGTTGGAATCCAATTAGACATAAACATGTTTAAATATATCATCATGGTTATCTGAAATATATTAGAATACACGTATATTTATGTTTCTTAAAGGATAAACTTGATCACCATACGGGTTAATGATGACGGGCATACGGCATCCTGGTGGGGTGGGGTGGATTAAGTCGAATTCCAACTACCTAGGGTTCTTTTTATTGCATACGCAACATCGGGTTTTCGTTCTATCCGAATTAATAGATGTTGCTACTTGCCAGGCTGTCCGTCCTGCACCAGACTGGAAAATCCTTAGGAAATTGTTTGGACACCATCTATATAGGTTTAGGTATCTCCAGGTTATTTAGGTTCAGTTTAACCAAGCTTTACGTCCGATACGGAGTAGGATAATATTGCAGACGCACGTCTCCTATGGGACCCAAGGGGAAAAAACACTTTAAAATAATGGACCAGTCTATCAAAAGGTGAACTTGGAACAGCGAGTTGGAAATGTTATCACCTTGATGTGCTTGGTTATGGGAACATTGTACCTATTGAGATAAGTTTCCATTGTACTGTTAAGGATCATTCCTATAGTTCATTTCATTTGTGTTGGTCCTGACATTGTCTTCTGTGATACGTTTTCTTTGGTCATTATAAAATCGCGCTCGAAACCTTTATTTCAATAATTACACGAGTCGTGAAGTGATTAATTGCATCTTAGCATCACTTCTTTTCACAGTGAGTAACAATTAACATCAATATTGATTGAAATGGACCAATATTTAATTTCAATTCGTGCTTTTAATGGACAATATTATGGATATTATTGAGCAAACGGTTTAGCCCCTGTTAGGTTATGTACCTGCTCTCAGTAGGACGCCAAGGCCGGAGACATAGTTACTCCCACGGCCCTTGGGTCTTCCCAAAAGTCTACATAATATATCTTTTGTAATTTTACAGCATGCGAAACTTAGGCTGTATGTACACAGTTAGCTCTACTTGCTGTATACAAGGAGTATGGAGTATTGTCTACCTTACAAGCCTCGCAACAGCAGATCAAAAAAGAAATATTTGTATTTGACACCATATTAATGTAGCGTTAATTAACGTCCATATGTATCAAAACATCCTCCGATTTATGTTCCAATAGGCTTACTATCAACAGATAAATGATTAAATTCCATTTACTGGCGGGGATTCAAAGAAATTGTTTACCAAATCACATAGCATAGCAATTTGACCCGTGTCATTCCCGGAGGAACCCCAGGCAGATTAAACGCCTGGATTCTGTGATCATTTGAACTGGCGTCATTGTAAGGTGAGAGATATCACGCGATAAATTAACAGTAGTTGATTCCATTAGGCGTTACATCCTATGACTGTTTGTAGAGGTTTAAGTTCAATATCTTCTACACATGGTTAAACATCGTGAAAATAAGTCATGGCCATTTTCTACATATTTTCAGATTACAGGTCTCCGGGATTAAGTACCTTCATGTCATTTCGATTTCTTCAAAATTTCCCCGAATGAAAAGAAGTTTCTCGGCCAGGGTTTTACTTTTACAGTAAGGTTACTTTTCAAAATAATCAATAAAATATCTAGTTATTTTTCAGTTCATTTGAACCCATCAGATAAAATAAGATCTAAACATATTCAATTTTATACACCCACATTGAAATGAGATTGACTGTAAAATTAATAAATACTGTTTAAGGTCATGAGACGAAAAAGCCTATTGATTTTCAGCGATATCCGATAATTATTGCCAGAGTTATGACCCTTGATCACTTCAAAAAATCTTGTGGACGCTCTAAAGGCCAAAGTTAATATCCGATTGACTTTAAATTTATACACAGTGTTTAAGGTCATAAGACGAAGAATCCTATTGATTTTCAGCGATAATTAGTGCCAGAGTTATGGCCCTTGATCACTTCAAAGAATCTTGTGGACGCGCTAGAGGCCAAAGTTAATATCCGATTGACTTTAGATTTATACACGGTGTTTAAGGTCATAAGACGAAGAATCCTATTGATTTTCAGTGATTGCCAATAAGTATGGCCCTTGATCACTTCAAACAATCCTGTGGAAGCTCTAGAGGCCAAAGTTAATATCCGATTGACTTTAAATTTACACACAGTGTATAAGGTCATGAGACGAAGAATCCTATTGATTTTCAGCGATTTGAAATAATTACTGGCAGAGTTATCTGCCTTGATAACTTCAAAAAATCTTGTGACGCTATAGAGGCCAAACTTATCACCCGATTGATACACAGAGTTTAAGGTGTCGAAACGAACAAGTACTTTGATTTTCAATGAATTTAGATAACTGAATAGCTAAATCCATGATATTAAATGTTTTATGTATATAATAATTGTTAGCGTGGGATAAAACTTTATAGAAAGCAATCAAATTCTAATGATTTTCTGATAATTACATAATGAGTTGTTACTCTTAATCAGTTTTTAGTGTATTACAAATGTTTCATTACCGAAAAAAGTAAAAATATGCCTTGTTGACTGCCCGGACGATTTAGCTGATGTGGGCGTATGTTTCGTTGCCTGGCAACCATTCTTAAAAATTTCATTCAAAATATTTTTTCTGAGCGAAGTTTGAAGTTTTACCAAGATGTGGCACGGATTGTTTATTATCGTAGCAACATTACTAAGTCTTGTTAATCGAGATTCTCCATTTTGAATTAAATCATTAAATGGCGATCCCATTTCAATCCTTCCATTCTGATGATCCAGAGTGTTGATTATAGGCTTGCCATGTGACTAAATGTCTAAATAATAATTTATGTAAAATTTGAAGCCAAAATAAAAAACTGCAATTGGCAGATTTGAAGCTTACTCAATCTTGTATCTATTGCCATTGGAGTTTTATTTTTCAATTGTGTACAAATATACACGTTAAAAATATGTAACACTATTGATGTAAAACATAACATCAGTAAATATAATATTTTTTTTTACATAAGAAACGGGAATATCGAACAGGAACATAAACAAGAAAATTAACACAGTGCTTTGCAAAAGGCTACAGCAGTAAGGTAAACTTCTTTGAGACAACCATTCCTCCCATCTGTCAAAGCTGCTACTGGTCTCCGCTACTCTTCTCGATCAGCTCTCAGTCTCTATTTTACTATCAGGAAACTCGTTATATACTTCCAACAAGAGGAAAACTGGATATTTACATCTGGTAAGAAGTGGGGGCATCAACACATCATTATTATAGGTCATCATTTTATATGGAGTATTTAGGAAACGGCCACGATACTAACTTTATCCTATATGTTAATACACAGGACATATGTCCCTTGGGAATCACGGTGCCTAAGTGGGCAAGACACTGGCGCGCTCGTTCGATCCCTCCATTGGCCGAGAAAGTTCTTCTAGATTTTCCAGCGTAGCGCCCCTTGGTCAGTGATGCGGGATGGAGGGCCTGACAAATACAGCTGTTTAGTAGTTTGGATAGGACGAAAAACAGAGGTACACATTGGCGTACACGTAAGAGATCCCTTAACAGTTGGAATCAATATAAGAGTAGGCCGTAGCACAGCTGTCCCTGCAAAATTTTCCTCATTACACACTCTATGGCGAATGCCCGGCTTCGTTAGCCCAGTTTGGAGCAGAATAGTAGGACGTTAAACTCGATTTCATTTCATTTCATATGTTCCTTGAATTAAAACACCACAAATATATGTATATATGTAGGGTCAGCAGCCTATTATATAATCAATAACATGTGGGGTTCATCTGAAAATGTTACTTACTATACTACATGTACAAAATATGATAACGAAATGGAGCTCTTAGAAATTTACTTAATATGGAAAAGGGACGAGTCCGAGAAATAGTATTACCCTAAACAAATGAAATAATGTGACCTGGGAACTGCATTTGAATCATAAGATTAAACATTGTACAAGAATACAATCCTCGAGTTATATTTAGTGATTGGGTGCATTAAAACGCAACGACCATTTATATAGATTAGAATCGCATCATAATAGTGTGCTAGAGACATTTTGTCAGACGGTTCTCTTACGTCGTTTTTGTACAACCGAACGAGTAGTCACCCCCCCCCCCCCCGCCCTGTCTGCCCCATTAACATTAAATGTGCGTCGGACTAACAAGCATCTAAAAAAAGAACCGACCTTCCTTTCACTAATACCTATAACCAAACAAAATTGATATCCATGACTGTAATTATAGAAGTAAGTTAACTACATGTATTTACGAGTAAACAATGTCGACATTGGTTTATAACAAATGGACATTTTCTTATTGACTAATTTAGGCAATTATTTAATACAATAAGAGTAATGTGGAGTCAGAAGTTTGACAAGCATGGGGTCGCTATTCATTATTGCTGTATAATTTGCATGAGATACAATTTCTGCTCATTACTTTAGCGACGATTCAACCATAATTATCTGGTCTTTGTCCAGTATAGTAACCAGTATTTTTATTCCATATAATAATATCCGGCGTATTTCCCATTCTACCATTCACTAAATTATATTGTTATCAAACACACATAACAATATATCGGGATAATCACAAGGTCTTGTGTGTGAAATAGCTTTATTTAACGTCCGCTTCCACCGAGGTGATATCGCAGACAAGCCACAAGGTCTTAAGAATTGTTTGATTAAATACGGTCAATCTGTGTAATACAAGATAGATTATCAAGCAACGAAACATACGCCCATAGCAATCCATGAGACTTTTGGCTTGATCCAATACTATCATTGACGCCCTGACATGATTATATGTCATAACCAAGGGCAGTTACTTTATGAGTAATCATCAGGAAATTATTGTAATTGTTAGTCGTGTTAACAATAGAAACAAAGAACATAACTTTAGGGTTAAATCATGCAGAAACCCATACAAAGTTGTTTACCAAAATTTTAAAATTTTGATATGCTTCAGTGGCAGGTGAACGGGAGAGACGACACTTTCCATGTAGTCATATAAAAATGGGAAGCCAGTTTTCACATGATGTAAATATATAGAAATTTTTGCTTCAGTTCGTAATACGACAAAAAAAACCTATACCTAGAAAAAGATTTACAACCAACACGTGTAAATGACGACATAAACAGACATTTTGTCTATACCTAGGTCCATTTTCGTTCTTTTGTTTGTCATGAAAAGGTTTCGACGTCCATTTTGTTACTCTAATGCACCAGACTCAACTTGCTTTTCAACTTTTTGAACTGAACTTGATTTACTTGCCAGTTACTCTGACATAGCTTCGGTGGCTTCCTTGATTGTCATTAATGACAACATTGACTGTACCGCTTCTCGTATAGTTTATTTGACGAGTTAATTAAACTATAATGTAAAGTGAAAGTAAGTTGACTAAATTTTGCCAATCTACCGGAGGGTTAGTACGGGTTAGTCTGTGCTGTCTTTGCCCTTTTTTCACAGTAGTTAATTATTCTTAAGATGTATTTTATTTAATCCCGGTTTTGTCAGTTTATCTACCCCATGGAATAAAGTTCTTATTTACACTAATTTGGCTACTTCCTTGCTAGACGTCGTCATTTTAAGATTAAAAGACGATTGAATAAGGTTGTTACACGATACGCAAGTTCTTTCGCATCCGTCATCTCGACTCTTTCATAACAAGATTAATAACAGACACTCAGAATCTTGACTCCTTGATTCTTTGAATTTTAGCCATCCATCCAGAAATGACAGAGTTTTATACAAAGTTCTCATTGGGGGGAAATGTCTCATTTGGATTTTTATTCTATTGAAGCGACTCGATTGCAGGTTTTAAAGTCTCAAAACAAATACAGACTAGAGATGTGAGGTTGTTGGGGTTTATTCATTGGATCGAGGACCAATACTTCTAACTTTCAGGTTAGCTTAGACCTTCCTTTATTAAAAGAAAACTGTAATTGATAAGTCTGGTGAAGTTAATGGATTCTTTAAAATGGTTGATCAAAATGTAAAGAATGTTTGATAATAGTATATCCACGTAGTTTCTGTTAACTTAGTTTTTTTTACTACTGTGAATCAGGGATGTTGATTGATGAAGGAATACATAAAATAGGATTTGAAATTGACACTATTTCCAATTTTTAATTTTTAGCAATTTGGTAGGACGTCTGGTATATTTTCTGATGTAATTGACCTGTTTCTAGAGAAAATAACAAAGACATAAATGTTGAAATAATATCAGCCTTATCATTTTAAGAAGAACCCACAGAAGGGTTAGAGCAACATTAGCTAAAGTGTGGGCACGTATATACTTTAAATGTCTACATCCCTGTGCTTACACGAACCCTGTATATTGATATTTGTCATATGATAAACCACACTTTATCTTTTTCAATATTTACCATTACTTACAATAACTGTTCTGAGTATATACCTGTATTCATCATAATTTAACCTTTAAACACGTCACTTAACATAAGAGATGTTTCGAGATTATATTCCAGAACTTCGGTGAAAAAAAGGCGTGTCTCTGTAAGTCTAGCAAATTATTTAGCACTTCAAGCCAGTTTTATCATTTTCAAGGATAAAATCCACAAGAAACAGCTATTGTTTGTGGATAGGCCTACATTGAAGTGAGATAAATGTCCTGAATTTGCCGAGATCGTTCACTCACAAAAGACATACATATTATGTAAAAGTATTTAAAACGTATGCACAAAATCCCGGAAACAGTAAAAGTACTTAGGAAATTTCAAGACAAATAAACTCTTTGTGTTTAATCTGTAAAATGTAAAAAAATTAGAAGTGCAAAAGGATCTGGGAGCTATTTTAGCAGTGACAGCAATGTTTGTTTTAGTGACTAATGACAATATGAGAGAATATTTAATCTCCAAGTTGGATGATCGCACCACCCAAAAAAATGTTTCCTATAAAAAACACAAATTAATCAGCCATTACAAGACTCGTATATCGCTAATTTCTACTTGAAAATAGTGTTGGATTACAAAATAGCCTTAGAGCAGAGGCGGCGGCGTGAGCCGTCGGGGGTTGGAGGGGCAAAGCTTGGGCAAAGTCCAAGGTTAGGGGGGCAAAGGCACGAGTTTCAACTAGGGGTGTGGTGGGGTCTCCACCAGAAAATTTTGAAAAACAGGTTGCCGGAAATGCAGTTTGTCAGTATTTCAGGCAATGATCATTGAGGTAAAGTGTCAAACGAACGGCCTTGCGAACCTCGACAAATCCCACTCACGAGCGCCAATGTAGGGTGTACTTATGGACCTCCCTCACAAAATTTTGAAAAATCGACTGTCGGAAATGCTGTTTGCCAGTGTTCACTCAGGCACCGATCGTCGAAATAAATAAATCTGACCACATACCGTCCGTCGTCTGATCACTAGTTTATACGATCAGAGACCAAAATAGCAAACGAACGGACTTGCGAACCTCAACGAAGTACCTTTGTGAGCGCCAAAGTAGCGAGTCTTTTTCCCCAAGAAAAATTTGAAAAATAAACTGTTGGAAATGCTGCCTGACAGTATTTAGTCACCGATCGTAAAGATCAGTAGAGCTGACCGGATGTCGCCTGTGGCCTGATCACTAGTCTTTCCGACCCCAGAGAAGAAAGTGTCAAATGAAACTGTCTGGCAGTATTTCAGGCATTGATCGTCGAGATAAATAGAGCTTAACAGATACCGCCTGTCTCCAAATCAATAGTTTATCCGACCAGAGAAGAAAGTGACAAATGGGCGGAGTGAGTGACTCAAAGTTAATGAATATTTTCGCCACTATATTTTGTGAAATGAACGGACTTGCGAACCTCAACGAAGTCCCCAATAATTTGAAAAGTAGACGGCCCGAAATGCAGACTGGCAGTATTTCAGGCATTGATCTTCGAGATTAACAGAGCTTAACAGATACCGTCTGTCGCCAAATCACTACTTTATCCGACCAGAGAAGAAAGTGTCGGCCGGGCATAGTAAGAATGACTCAAAGTGAATGAATATATCGCCACTATATTTTGTAAAATAGACTGTCGGGAATTCAACCAGGTAGCATTTCAGACAATGGTCGTTGAGATAAAAAGAGCTGGCCAGATCACATTTTTTTTATTTTCTAAAATTATTGGAGGGGGGGGGGCAAACAGAGGGCAGGCCAGATTTTGGGGGGTGCAAATCCCCCCCCCCCTTGGCGCCGCCACTGGGACATCGGATATCCCAAACATTGGATAGACATTATTTAGCCTATAAAATGCCGATTCTTAATTTTTATAAACACAAGGAGCACAACATGTCATAATCACCTCATTCCGAATAATAATATACAAAGGGGTTGACCGTTCCGATTATTTGATAAGCTTTGAATCTATAGTCAGTGACGTCATTTTAGTTGGCGATCGACCAAAATGCATGTCAGTTTATTTCATGAACATTGACAAAAAACTTGACAGAACATGGAAATTCAAACACCCTTCTTCGAATCTAGACAGAAACGTCACCAAAAGTCAACTACTTTCACCAATCATGACAGCAGGGAAAATAAAAAGATGTATTGTCTTTTTCCAATCATACCGCCAAATAATTCAAGGATAGAATAAATGGTGTCAGTTTACCTTTAATCTAATATAGCGGCGATCTAGTTCATGTGGACTTTTATAATACTGCACCAATCAAATTATACCCAGATAAATAGCAACCTGTTTATTCTTGTGAGAGCAATATTCACTAGTTGTCTTCGTAATAAAGTTCTCAACATGAAGAGAATTAAGAACGCCAATACCGTACATGTACTAATTATCATTGACAATCCACAAACAAAAGAACAGTTTCCCTGTTATTTATATAACCCAGAGCAAATAATTCATACCCAGAATATTACTAACGATGAGTTGAACACGGCTTGACCGTTCAAGGTTATTGAGTATATTTCATAGTTCTCATTTAGTTCAACTTATGAGGTGTATCCAATCCATTTTCCGGAGAACAATTCTTTGATGTTTTATTAATTTTACTAATTGTATTAACACTAAGTACTTCGATTGTATAACGAAGGAAAAATTCAATGCCACATTGTTTATAATATAATTTAATTGATATATATATATATATATATATATTTTAACTATAAACTTGTTTTATTGTAAAAGTAGTGAATGTTTTTATTAAAAGGCCTTCAAAGAGTTTCGACCAGATTTCAGAATCATGACATAGAATGAGACTGGTTAGTAATTGTAGTATTTCAAAATGAAGGATTTTCAATATTATTTCAGACACAACTTGATTATAAACTAAACCAACAATAACTAGTAATGACAGTTTTATTATTTTTTTATTTGAATTTGGCATAAATAGGTTAATGGAAAATGTATGAGACTCTTGTGAAATCGCATCAGATTCCACATCTAACCTATTTTATAATAACTGAGAATTGATTTACCACGTTGCTTCAGTTTGTTCACTGTCTTTATAAAACGCAAAACTAGAGTCTATCAACAACCCAATGTTTAAAAAATATCATAGCTACACTCGTCTTCATTATCCCAGTTCGTGTGGAAAAGTGGGATGTTTAAACCCAGTGCATTTCTCACGGCGATACAGTGTTTTTTGTTACAAAATACGATATCGAATCTAACTGCCATATCGATAATTCATATCGCTTGGGAATTTGGATAAAAGTCTACAAATAAATAAGCGTGACACCCACTTGTTTATTTATGTTTTGTCTGTAAATACTCTACAGGTTGCAATTATTAACAGATTTTGATCAATTTCAGAATATCAACCATTTCCATAACAGGGCTGTACCTATTTATGTTGTTTCCGTATCCAACCCCTAGGGATAGAGTCAATTTTGTGTTTATCGCCAACAGGCTGCAATTCTGAATGGATCATCTTGGAAATTGGCATATTTATTCCTTACACCGTAAAGGCAGTAACTATTTATTTTGGTGCTTGGGGTGGTGTCAATTTTTAGTCTTTTTTGGCAAAACAAACTCAACGCCTAGCCATGTCTCTTGTCATATAGGGATGTCAGAAACCTAAGTTTCATATATCCAAAATGGTAGAAAAATGTGTTCTTTTCCAACTTGAATCCCATAGAGTAAAACATATATTAAACAATCCGTTACAGTCAGCATATAAATCACCACAGCACCGAAACAGCTTTAATAAAAATGAAAAAAAAAATACCAACGACATTTACTGTACCATGGAGAAACAAAATGGCATGATATTGATATTATTGGACACCACAGATTTGCTTTCAGAGCTGGAACAGGAAATCGTCCGCTGTGATACTACCGCTGAGTGGTTAAATCATACCTAACAAATCGTAAACAAACTGCCCCTACGCTCTGTGGTGTTCCACAGGGTTCTGTCTTGGGTCCAGTTTTATTTATTATTTTCACAAAACCCATCACGAAAATTTCATTTGCAGACGGTATGCAAACCTACAAATCTATTAGCCCTGCTAACGAAACTGAAACTGTAAGTAAGCTAGAAGAATGTCTTTCATAAAACTGAATGACTTGCCATTTTTTAAAAATTAAATCCAGAAAAAACAGAGTTTGTCCTACTTGGAACTAAACAACAAATCGAGAAACTCTATGTGACAAAGCTGAACTTCCAACAACATAAGAAACAAAGAATATAAGTGCTATTCTTGATTCGCACCTAAGTTTTAAATCTCACACGACAGCAATATGTTCTTAAGCCTACTTTCAACATCACCAAAATATCTTTCGCATGAATCTAAAGAGCTTCTTATCCACTCTTTTGTTACATATAGACTAGATTACCACAGCGCACTTTTATACAAACTTCTTTCTTTTTATCTCATCCAACAACTTTAACGTGTACAGAACTCAGCAGCAAGACTTTTATCTTCAACCAGAAAATTTGACCATATAATAACCCCATTACTTAAATCTCTGCACTGGTTACCCATTGAACAACGCATCACGTTTATTCCTATTGATGACATACAAAGCATTGGAAAATAAAGCTCCATCTTATAAAATAGATTAAGTTACTCCACACATGTCTCTTCGATGTCTTCGATCTTCCGATAAGTATTCCAAACTTTAATTCAGAAATAGGAAAACGTGCCTTCTCTTTTTCAGTTCTTTCAGTTAAGGATCTGCAATCCATGGAGTCAAGAGAAACATTTAAAAAACAAATCAAAATCCTGCTTTTTCACGAAGCTTATTCGCATTGATTTCAAAGCACAATAGAAACTATTAAAAAGAGATTTTGTGATATAAATATGCGGGATTATTATTATTTTACATTTATTGCAGTCATTTCAGTTCAATCAAAGCAGTAATGTGAACGCATAGTGCAGCGGTAGCGATGCTTTTGTTTATATTGTAATGAAAAATAAAACCCTAACGGAAAGTCTTTAATGTATTGGGACTTCCTGATAGTTAAAAATTGATTATATTATACTGTAAAGAAGATATTTTAACGTTTTATAAAAAGGGTCACAATTTCATTGTTTAAGCTCATCGAGTCATAAGACTTTCTGTTAAGCAACGTTTTCAAAAGCGGTTTCTAAGTATACTCATGTAAAAAGATAATAATTTAGTATTTTTTGATTTTTAGATAATTAGTATGGTTTTTAGTAACCAAACTTAGAAACGTTTTTGAAGTTCAAACAGTTGTTTGAGCTTGACAATCTTTATTCTATGAGATAAAGAAGGTTTACGAACAATGGACTTTTATGTCGGAGAATTTTTTTTATGTAACTCGATCAATCAATCGAAATAAATTGAATTGTGCATGGTCTTTCAAGATTATTTATTTATTTCTAAGCTGTATATTTCTTTACAATACCATAAGCAATAAATTCTTAAATTGAGTACTCTATCGATCTTAGAATTATTTTCCAATTTCTATCAAATGTGATTTCAAATACGAAACAAGAGTTATTAAATTATAACATTAAGTCTTTTAAAGGGGCATAATGGGAGATTAGATAAAGAGCTGGCAGCGCTCGCAATATTAGTTAAAATTAAAAAACATAAAGAGATTATGCTGCAAATTTCAGTCAAAATGCCCCACTCTGAACGAATATATTATAAGCGACCATCATTACGATAAAAACAAAGTCTCGATTATCCAGTTTGACGTTAAATCATCCATCACAAAATGTATTCAACTCCAGAAAATATCATAGGCTAGCGATGGCATCGAGAGTTGATTGTGGTCAGGATAAGTCAGGTCTAATTAATAATTTAGATAACATTTCAGGTCTCAAGAAATATCTCCAACAGACATTTTTAGCTCTTGCATAATATATGTTTAAGGTGAATGCATTTGTTGAAGAACAGTCACGACATGCATTAAGCAAGATTCGTGGACACAAAGACAAATGCACTGAAGTTTTGCAGATGTAATCTCCCACACTGATCAGTAGTGAATATACGCTGGGCCGCTACAATACTTTCTTAATCCTCTGTGAAAAAGATAGATAATCTCCACTCTCCAGGTATACCATGTTTTGATACGCCCTCTTTGACTGCAGCTACAATACTGTGTCCATGCGTATGTGTGATAGAAATGAAATGAAATGTGACTGTGACTTTCAAAAAAGAAGCTAGGTTTTTCGTCCTATCCATCCCTACAACTAGAAACCTTTCTTTATCAGACTCCTTGTCTTGCGTTACTGACCACTTGGGCCCCTTAGTTAGTGAGCCAAAGACATCGTGGCTCTCGGAAATATAGAAGTCATTTATGCCACAATTCCTACTTGAAAATGATTTGAACAATGCAATTCTAGGAGTTAGTATAAATTCATCAAATCTGTGCAAGGGCGATATCTGTGTGAACCGTTTAAGCATGCATTATGTATGAGCTAAATCTATCTATTGCAGGTCCTTCTTTACTAAGGCCTGACATGTTATCTAATAGACATTACATGTAATTGAAATATCTAGACCATAATAAACTCTCGATACCATGGCTAGGCTGCGATATTTAGTGGATTGGAATACTTTTTTTCAAAAATAAAAATAGATAATCGAGACTTTTTTTTATCGCTTTAGTAATGATGGTCGAGACTAGCCTTAAACTTGAAATCTAATATCTCCGTTTAGTGTGAAGCCATTTTACTGAAATTTCCAGCATATATTCTATTTACGTTATCTATTTTTTAAACTATAATAAGAACTGTCTAATATCCCATAATGTCCCTTCAACAATAATATGAAGCAAATGACGATTTACTTCAAATTTCAGAACAGAATATAATAACAGGAGATTTTCCATGTCAATAACCCATTAGGCGTAATGAAGACGACTTTTCTTTTGAAACGTTAAAATGACTTTCACCCCTTTAGGTTTCGCTGTAGATACGTTGATGTATTGAAATTGAATAACATTGAGTGCAGTGAAGTTAAACCACTGCATGACATATTTAGAAATGATTGTCTCAGACATGCTTTAAGGCTTGTAAATTAAAACACGCTATTACTGTCCAAACATATTTATATAAAAACACTCAAAGTAGTAATCTTATCGCAACTGTCTTCACGGTCCGAATTCTAGACACCTTAGGTACATAATAAAACGATTAAGACCAGTAGATCTTCATTCCTCTCCAACCCCATTAACATCAATGTTAAATCCATGATAATTTTATAATGCACAAAGAGTATAAAATGTCACGGGTGGTCAAGAGTGTTGCGCATCGAACTCGAGTGGGTCGGCATTCAGCCCTGGCTTACGATGGAGATTTCTATCCCTGGTGTGGGCGTCTTCTCAACCGGGTTGGTTTACTCCGAGTAGTTTGGTTTCCTCCCATTTGTCTGCGATATCAGCCTCGATGGAAGCGAATGTTAGGTAGCGAAGGCTCCAACTCAGTATCATCAAAAATCTTCCACACTGAAACTACGAATTATTTGTCAGTTTAAATCAACATTGATGTTGTAATCGTACCGGGAAAAGATGCGCTTCTGATAGGTCAAAATAAACACTCTACCATTGGTAGACGAATCGTGTACCATAATGCGTTTCATTGTCATTTTTAACAAGGGCAAGAAAGATCGAGATTAGAGATCTAGAGAGTATGCGCAATAGACTGGAATAACCAGACGATAGAGATTGCTTTTCGATTGATACTTCTGTTTCGTCGAACATTACTGACTCAAAACGGAAACGATTGAATGTAAATCAGTTTATATACATTCATATCACAGTATTATATGCGTTGCGAACCATTTGTGCCAATTTCTAAATCTCAAATATTAGCAATTTAGCTTCTTTAAACACCACGAACAACAACAACCAACATGCCACAATAACTAATAAGAGTATATCTATCGCTGTGATTTTCGCATGTGATTTCCTCAAATTCGTGAATATTCTACTGAACCTGAAAATGTAGATTCAAAACATTTTCTTCGTGGAGGGGGCGGTAATGAATTATTATAAATAGAAGTCACATTAAAATTGTTATAAACAAGCATGGGTCGACTTAAGGACAAATTGAGCTACAATTGCCAAGTTGGTATCTCGCTGCAATTTACAAAATAGGCCAGTCAACAGTTCAAGCATAAAGAACCCCCGAAATTAAAATAAGCAAACGAACAGACTTTGACTTAATATTTCGTAATTAAATTTCAACATTACGATCTCTTGCTATCACTAACATATTTCACCAAACCGTGAATGTCATAAAGAGTTAGAGGGTGTGGCTATAGCTGAGATGTTAGAGTGGTGAAATGCAAGGAATTAAGTAACATTTGATATAACTATTCGTAAATTCTTTTATGGACATCGGTAGTTCGTGTAGCTAAGTGGTTAAGAGGCTTGCTCGCTAGCCAGGAGGTCGGGTGTTTGATCCTTCCATTGGTCGAGAAAGTTCATTCAGATTTCCCGGCGTGGCTCCCCTTGTCTAGTCGCTCAAATAAGACGAAAATCCGAGGTCACGTCTGCACATTGGCGCGCACGTAAAATATCCCTTGACAGTTTAAATTTGATACAAGAGTATAGACCGTTGTGCCGCTGCCAGGCCAAAATGTCCGTCATAATATAACACACTGTGTGGCGTATGTCCGTCTTCATTAGCCAGTTCGGAGCAGAACAGTAAGACGTCAAACCCCATTTCAATTCATTTCTATAGGCATTATTGATAGGGAATTATCCAGTCCTACTTTCATTTTTATCCCTTCCACCATAGACTATAATCACAGCAGAAATTTATCGAAATATAGTGTCATTAATCAATATGAACCGGTGACATATAATACGGCTTTTAGTCGATTCCTCCTCCCATTCAATTCATCTAAAAATGTGAAGCTATAACCCTTACACATTAATGTTGATTAAATACATTTTATAATACTAATCATTCTAGAGGAGAACCGCAACAGCTTGATCTTCTTCACCCATTCAACCCACAAGAAGGATGACTGGGAGGCAGTGAAGGGAAAAATTCGTCATGAACTATACTTTCGTTTCCTATTAATACAGCTGTATTTTATCTAATGAATCGTAAATTTTCTCCAGGATATAATTAATAAAAGTGTAATTGGATGGTGTAAAGGTGTTGAACCAGACAATTTGTAAGACGTCAGGTGGTAGTGCAGCTTGAGGGGGTCTGAATTTATTACCCTATCTCACTACACAGTTCTGTAAATTTATTCATTGAATCATAAACTAATTGTCTTAAATGATTCAGAAGTGAGACATACATGCAGAAGACGTGTATTGGAATGCCAGCCAATGGCCATCGAGCGGACAGTCTCAAACTAACCCCCATTGATTGATTTGGTGAAAATAATATATTTCATTTATAAAAGTTAGACGGGTTGGGGAAGGGTGTTAAGTGAAACCGCCATTAAATATGAAAGATTATCCTCAGACAATCTTCATGGTTTCATTTTCCCACGAAACGAAATACCAATCGAAAACACTGCGCGTATTGATTGAAACATGGATCAAGTCCACCGTTTGATGTTATGAAATCCTATTTTCTCAATATTTCAGTTGTTTTAAAACTATTGTTCCATTTAGCAGGATCGATAGAATAAGAAATATTTATTGGTTTTTATAGACTTCCATTAAATAGGTCACTAGATGAAGACATTTTTACAACACGTGCCTTTCAATTCCTTCTATTTATTTATTAATGCTATCATTTTTTACTCTTATGGATTATGATTTATTGAGTAGACAAATAAGTCATTTTTAATTAGAGGGCATATTTAGCCCCTGGCGTGTTTTATTTGGGGGGGGGGCAGATTATTCATTCTGTGGTTCTAAAATAGATTCAAATATGTACAACCCGAATCCCAAATCGTTCTGCTTTTAATTAAGAATTCAGCATGTCATATGTGGTAAATAAATAGACCAACAACAAGTTCCATATCGCCACCCTTCGTTTTCTGTAATCATTAAAATATAAATCAGTTGAAGTTCTCCTGTAAATATCTTCCAGTTTCTAACTACAGTCGACGTGTTGATCAGGTTTTACAGTGCATTCTTACTAATTGAAACAGTGGGGGTGGGGTGAGGGTGCATGCTACATTTTCCCCAACTTCGTGCTTTAACTTTGGCAAATACATAAATCCCTTATAGAAACTAGAAAAATATTTAAGGGTTATAAATATTTGGTTATTATCCATCCTTTTCAGTATACATTATAAAAAAACTAAATGTGCCTATTATAAGTTTTTATTTAAGCTTCAGATGTTATAGAAATTATTAATTAGACAAGCTTAAAATCAACTCTGTAGAACCATGGATGGCTTGGATACAGTTTGGATTTAAACAGCCTCGTCCATTTAAATTAAATCAATAAATGGCGGACCAAGGTAACGTTTACCGTTACTCGCTGATGTCACAATCGGAAACTGGTGACCAAAAGCCCACCAAGCGCGGCTACCATAGCCATTGAGCATGTTACTTGATAATCGGAAATATGTGGGTCAATCAAACGATCGCCAATTCTGATAGACGGTGAACACACAATTGATACCCATTTCTAGTCCAAACTTCTAACAGTGACAATTCCGTTCACGACACAGTAATTTGACTGAAATTTTCAACATTTTCCGTTTTTATCATCTATTTTTGAATTATTATAGCAAGAATGTCCAACTCTTTATAAAACTCATGTATCTTTAAACTATTTCATGATAAGTACAAATAGTACAGAATAAAAAGAATCAAAGGCATGTGTGCAGAAAAACCATTATAAAGAATATATGAATGTTAATGTTGCGTTTTATTATTTAAATATTGATTTACGAATGGCTGTTTTATTCTGTTGAAAAGATCTAAAACACGTCCTGACCTTTATCTTGTACAGGTATATGTGTT
Source organism: Patella depressa (assembly GCA_948474765.1). Lineage (NCBI taxonomy): Eukaryota > Metazoa > Mollusca > Gastropoda > Patellidae > Patella > Patella depressa. The sequence continues at coordinate 58,905,252 of OX419719.1, forward strand.
AGAATATATGGACTGTTTTTGTCTGAATATATTATGTGCGATGAAAAAGGCTAACGATGTTAAGTGATATGCCCAGAATGTTTCTAGAGCTGTATTATCCGTAAAATAATGTGCATATTTAATAGAGTAGCATTATTTGTTGACATTTTTCGTCTGGAATTGAAGAAAGGTGTTTGAATGTACAGATTCTGTCAGGTTTTGGTGAATGGTCATGATATTGAGGTAGACGTATCAGAATGGAAACTGGCACGAATAAGGAAAATTACATACAAATGACGTCAGAGCCCACGGATTCCTTTGGCCGGTCAACACAATCTGTTTCAGATAGAAGTAATTCTGTAGAAGATGACTGACCCTTATATTCACGCATAGTGTAGTTCTACGTGTGACGCCACACCATGCGATCTCGATAACACATCGAACATAGTAAAACAAAGTGATCAAGACAGAAACGGGCGCCTTTTATTAATTTTACGCCATTGAGGTAGTCTACTATCTTATTCACACTGAATATTAAATATTTTTATCCATATAATATGCCTCCAATGCCAAATATTATTTAAATTATTAGACATTAATTAACTTAACAAGACAATAATTAAACATACCCTATGCAAGAGTGAAAGCTGCCTATCACAGGTCTTTGTTTAGGCCTGAAAGATTTGCTAAATTATTAATTAGACATACGTTAAGTTATCCAGACCATAATTAACTCTCGATACCATCGCTCGCCTGAGATTTTTTGGTGGATCATGTATTCGATTTACTGCATAACTTTCCTTCTCGATTTAATTATGAAATGGATAATCGAGAATATGTTTTTACCGTACCGACTTTAGTTATGATGACTGAGGCTAGGCGGAAATTTCACTTGCTTAATGTTCGGTTCATAGTGGATCAATTTGACAGAAATTTTCTCGTTTTTAATTTTTAACTCGTTATGTTTAATGCTCGAGGTCAACGGATGCCACAATGGTCTGAAGGACTGGTTAGAAAAAGGTTACTTCGCATAAAGTCGCTTTTAGTAACCTGTCATAACGAATTCAATTCTTTTTTTCTTTTCTGATCACTATCATGTTGCTAATCTATTTGTACCAACCTTACTTGTAACGGTCCGTATACAATTACAAATCATATATCACCACTCCTCTCTGGTCCACAATATATTGCACATTCAGGGCATTGCAAGATTTATCAGTTTGGCCAAAATAGAAAGCATCTCCATCATGAGATGGACGCTGTGTTGTATTTTAACAATTATACTATCAATGTACAATACTAAAAACATATTTCTGCCATCGGCCAAATGGATTGCATCTATAAGGTTGGCAAATTCAAATTGTTGAGGAATTTTATGAATCCGTCCAAAATATCAGAAACTTTGGATACATCTATAAGGTTGGCAAATCCAATTTGTTGAAGAATTTATGAATCTGTCCAAAATATCGAAAAAAAAATCAGAAATGACAATTACTCCTTGCTGACCATAATGACCACTTCTAACCCCTTTCAAGAAGTTGAGTAAATGAGATCTATGTTGAACATCTCTATGTATTATACTCAATAGAAATTCGTCTATTAGATCATTATTCAGTCGAAATTCCTCTCTGAAATTTTTCATAAATCAGTAGGTGACCTGGAGGTCAGCGATAAACACCCTTTTGGCTTTATGTTTTGACCATTTATTGCTAAAAACATCATTTTAATCTTGAAAGCTTTTAAAAAATCTCTTTTGTCGACTACAACTTCACACCAGTGTTGATATAAATGATTTAATCTGAGATTTCTTTAACCCCCAAGGGGTTAATGTTAGAGTTATTTTTTTTAACAAGATAATAACTTTAATAAGATATTATTATCTAACAATTTTTTATGTAATTGGAAATAAGGTCAATGCTCTTTGCTTGATTATTTTTGTTTTCTTAATCGGGAAGTTGATATTGAAAATATAGAAAAACTGAATAAGTTAGTGTTTGGGTAACACAGACACGACACTAATGTTGATGTTGTTTAAATGTATCCATGTTGAACACTTCATTTCATACCATTCGCCTTCTAATAGACTGGAAATCTCATCATCATATCGGGGTAGGATTGGCTTAAAGTTACATTATGAGAGATAAGATAAAGAGATGGCAGTTCTCACTATAATAGTTAAAAACTAGATAGTGTAAAGGTAATTTGCTGAAAATTTCAGTCAAATTGATGCACTATTAGCCGAGAAAAAAAGCGTTTGAAATATTCACATAGCCTCGGTGATCATTACTCAAATCATTAATATAAACAGCATAGACTCGATTATCCACTTGATTGATTTAATTATCAACGGCCATTGAGCGGCATATAGGAATTTAATTCGCTAACATCGAAGGATAGCCTTCACATAGAGTGTTTATTATGGTATGGATATGGTAATTAATGTCCAATTGATTATTTATATAACATTTCAGGTCTAAAGAAAGACCTGTAATAAGCAGATTTTGCTCTTGCATAATGCTATTTTAATATATCATGTTGTTCTAAATTAAACTGCTTCTTTTATGTTTTTAGTATGATATATTGGTAATTAAGTGAACACATTTCAAATCAGTTCTACCAAATTCGCAAACACTGTTTCAGTAAAAATTTAGAAGCAAAGAAATCCGACGGATTTCATCAGACGCCCTTTTATTTGAATTTTGTATGATACTAAGTCGATAATCGAATACACCACAAAATAAAATGTAGTATTCAATTTTTCATGGATTTTATTGGAATTAGTCTAGACAGTAAATATTAGCTTTTAAAACAAACTACAGCTTATCAAACTGAATATGCGATGATAAATATCCATACATGGTATAAATACTTAATAATTAATCAAAAATAAATATATGACGGATATAAAATAGCTGCTATTTAACATACAACAATATAAGGGCTTTGTTAGCAATGAAATAAGATTTCAGAACACATCAAGTGTATTTTGAATGTGATGGGATGAAAACAGCTCGATATTGACTGCTTTAATTGGAGGGGGTGATTATTTTATACGTTAACAAATATTATTGTCTAAGAGGCATGCCATAATTGCATGTATATATTTCAAATAAATGTTCTTGTTTAAATAATTAATTTACTCAATGCCATACATGATAATAAATATGAATATGTCATCAAAGACCCATAATTATAATCAATAGGAATAGTTGGAATCTAGGTGTGGATTCATTTCACAAACGGTATTTATTAAATAAATTATATAGATATTCAACCAAACATTATGGACGAATACTGTTTTTTTTTCAGCTAATAACAAATATAATTTGATATTTGACTATAATCATGTGAACCAAAGTGCCCTTTTGAACCCCTGAAACGGAACACAAAATACAACATGGAAGGGATTTTTGGTTTAATTTTAAAAAAAAATACAACAATTCCAAAATACTATTTCTACATTCATTTCTACATTGTTATACAGGCACTTTAAGTATTTCAACGGTCTGAAATGAATATGGTATTCGCACATGTTGTTTACCATGAAGTCAATCTTTTTCAAAACATCACAAATTACGAAATATACTGGGAGTTGGGTATTTTTTAGAATAATTGTTTTCCGTAGCAAAAATAAACTTTAGTAAATTTGATTTGGGATTTAACGTCTGCAAATCAATTAATCAAGCTGTCAAGGCGGATGCGTCCTGCTTTGCAGTGGTGGTCAATAGACTATATTGTTTTGATTTAAAATGAAATGAAACGTAACGTCCTACTGTTTTGCTCCTATACTGAGTTAATGAAGGTGGCTGCTTTGATTTAAAATGGGAAAAGTTATTAAAACCGACCCTTAAATTGGTGTCCCGTTTTTGTTCTGGGTCAAGAATAAAATAATCGATTGCGATTGGATTTTATTTTTTGGGTTGTTTCTAAAAAGACAATATTGTCGGAAAAACTACAGTGACAGTGTATAGTTTATTACATTGTGACGTCGTCATGAAGCCAGTGTCTGTGATTCTCCCCCCAAAAAAGGCGAATGGCGAACGCCCAAAAAATAAGAATGATACGTCTTAGTGGACCGCCCCAAGGCCTTCGTTTGAGAAAGTTTTGATGTAGTTACTGATCTAGAACTTCGTCAATTTCCAAGTACACTGACTCCAAACTGTACTGTAATAGCTTAACAATGCCAATTGAAATAAAATGAAATCTTACTCAATAATTATGATTTGATTAAACCCAACTGCTATGCGAAATTTCTGTTCACTTTAAAACGGTCGCCAAACCAGAATCGTGTGTGTCGTGTCACTCGAAAATACAGAAAAACTGTACGGTGAGATAAGATTATGATTTCAGTATTTCACTCTTCACTATTCGTAACATACCCTTTTCCACGCTAATTGTAATGATATGTGTTGAAAATTTTGCAATTGAACCCGATTTTACTTGCTCAAAGCCTCGAATAGTGTATCAATTGCAGCCATAGTGTATTACGACTATAAATTACAGCTTGCCGGCACGTATCTGTGTTGGAGTTAGTCCTTTCAAATGCAGCTACTCATGACTATCCTACAACCAGTTTTGTCCATTTCTTTGGGGATTTCGATGGGTAGGTTCACAAGATGGTCGGGTACGAAGACAATAATAACATCACAGTTACAGTTCTTCTGGGTATGGGTCCTTCTATGATTTTACTTGTTGGTGGCCACGTTGGCCCAGTTGGTAAGACGCTGGTTCTCTAACCTGGGTCCCGTGTTCGCTCCCTGTGTTGGCCGAGAAAGTTCAGGTGGGACGACAAACCGCGGTCCCGTGTATGGATTGAGGTGCACGTTAAAGATTCCTTGGTGGTTGAAATTCGATATAAAAGTCGACCATAGCGCCGCTGTACGGGCAAAATTTCCCTTGTAGCGTCATTTTGTTGGTGGTAAAGGGTTGTTTCAATCCACTTGATCTATCCTTTTCATGTCGTCGCGGGATATGGGTAACTCGCCCTCCCCGAGAAAAGTTCAAAACTTTAACCCCCCGCAAATGCGTTTTCTATACAGCCTGTAAAACAAGCTACTTCAAAGTTGTAGAATGATCCGACCCGAAGTCCAGTCATGCTACCGTCACAAATAATTATCGATGCCCGAAAAATGTCACACAAAGCAGACTAGCTCCACGCAAAAGGTTTTAATCCGAATTTGGGCATTCAATTTAAAGGAAAGTAAAACTAGTGCTTTTATCGGATACTTCATTCTGCCAACTAGATATTTTGCCAAGCAGAGTGTGTCTCCAAACAAAATGTTTTAATCCATAATCAATTCAGTACAAATTCGCGGTATTCAAAATAACAAAAAAAGAAAAGTAAATTTAATGTTTTAGACTTCCGGCACTTTACTTTGCCAACTAGGTTATATGATAACCATTTCCAACTTTAGCCGTCTGACCGAAACGATACTGGAATATAAGCGACTATGGGGTTGATTTTTTTTCGAATCGATTAAAAGTATCATTGCTGGTATCCTAAAAAAACAAACCAAAAACAAAAGTGCAACAAGGTTGATGGTTATCATTTCTCAGAGGAATTGGACAGCGGTTTATCCTTATACAAAAAGTAATACAACCACATCCTGTATGGTAGACCTGTTTACTTTTGGCCCACAGATTATAAATTATGGATATTTTGGAAACATGGAGATGTGATCGTGATTATAAGCTGTATAGTAGTATTTACTCAGTATTTATTATAGTTTTAGTATATAACTAGACACGACATGACAAGTGGAATATCAATAATATAGTACTTATGACGAGTATTAATGACCAAAGAGCTTAAAGGGGTTTAACTTGTTTGATTCGGGTCAAAATAAAGTTATGCATTAGGGTGATCCGATTTGTTATTTCAATTACGGATGGAATGTACTCGACGCGGAAGTCGGCTTGTTTTCGTATTTTGTTTAAGAGAGAGAGAGAGAGAGAGAGAGAGAGAGAGAGAGGAGTGGGGTTTAACGTCCAATCGACACAAACTGCAATATCGATGCCCCCTCTTCTTCCACTGGATCGTGGAGGTGTTGGATACTGTTGTGTGACTCCCGGTCCATCTCCTCCTCCGTCTCACCAGGTTGCCCTGTACGTTGTTCCAGATTCGTAATTGGTGGACATGTCATTTTTGTGCGATGGATTTTCAGCCCCTCTCATTCTTGCACAAATGCAAATTCTGGTTGTCATATTCTGTTTGGTAGTCCCTAAGACTTGCATGGTTTTCTCCATTGTCTGGTCATTTAATCGTTCACACTCCCCCGCTCTCGCATGAGGTATCTTATCTGTCCGTAGCTTGTGAAAAAGGTTCCCCATTGCAGGACCTGTACTTGGGCGCGCTGAGCCTTTGTAACCATTGATATCGGTCTTCCCCGGCTGCCAACAGTCTCTCCTCCTAGTTGTCACCATCCTATCCACGGTTGCCAATCAGTCTTTCCTGATATTCACTGGAGTTTCCAGATGTGGTAATATCTTGAATACATTCTTCCATTATATCAGATAAAATTGATTAGCTCTGCTTAGCTTTAGTTAGAAATATTTATCATTTGAACTCAGGCAAGATATTCACCCAATGAACATCCACATCAAGTTGAAACATTCTACTTCAAATGTCTTGATCAATCAAATTGCCCACCACTCCTTAGCCTTAGCACCATCGAACGTAGTCAAGATATAATGAATCTATATATGAATCAGATTGCTTACCTCTGATTACCGTAAGCAGACAATGTTCGCACTCGATCAATGTATTCACCTAATGAATGCCTACTCCAAGTTCGAATATTCTACGTCAATTAGAAAGAGGATTCTTGTGTCCCAAAGTCTCATCCAATCAAATTGCTTATCGCTCTGCTTACTCTCGGTAGAAAATGTTCATCACCGAACTTAGTCAAAGTGTTGATGTAATAAAGCTGTACACTAAGTGTCATCATTCTCATTTAATTTGAACTAAAGTTATGGTGTCCCAAAGCATCAATCAATCAAACTTCGAACTCCATCACGGTATTGACGTAATGAAGACCTACACTAAGTAGTTATTGTGTCCCAAAAAGTGTGAAAGACAGAGAGACAAATCCATTGTAATAGTCCCCTGCATTCTTCGAAAGGCAGGGGACAAAAAATAAATATGCTAATAAGCAATAAGCACTGTTAATGTTTATCTCCAGATAATCAAAAAAAAAAAAATAATAAATAAATAAATACCCAAAAAGCCTAGGATTAGGTTAATTAGAAAAACAAATTGTTTTCCCTTCAAACATGTGTACAAATATATTATATAATAACTGATTATTTTGCTTCAATTGCCTTCCCTAAAGACCACATTATACATTGTATTCATCAGTTTTTAGCTTCATAAATATGCATTATTAATGGAATTGATGTATTTTGTCTGTGAAATAAATCAGATTCATATGCCTTCTAATATTTGGTGTAAAGTTTCCACAACAAGTTTAATTTTATCGATTCCAATTCCAAACTGAGATTAAGGCCCACCTCCACCATCCAAATTTCTTCACCAACATTTAGGAGCCAATCCAGGTTCTTGTTAAGGATATTGGATATTTTACAATGCTTGATGCTATATCATCATCGTCTCCTTATTACGTAGGCATACACACACACACACCGAGCTAGTTAAAGAGAGAAATCCAACACCCCGTTCGACGTCAATTTTTATTACGAATTAATAGGATCACACTGTTATTCAATTTCATTGATGCAAAGCATTGATTTTCATATCACGTGTCTATATCATTATCTCGCGCTTTGAATGCCAATCCCAACCTTTGATGATAAACGCATAAAGCACACCACCCTGATACCCACACACTCCTAAGCGCAAATAACCCGGTGTTATCGAAGTGTATAGGTAGAGAACAGATAATAATTGTCGAACGACTGTGAAAATGGCCACTTAATGAATCAACGTAATTCGAGACGGAAAGAGGCAAAACAGAACACTTATGGTTATCTGAGTATACCATAAATAGTGGTTAGATTTATGTTTCAATATCTACCAAATCCTCTAATATCTACCAGAAATATTCTTATTATTTACTATTTCCTAGAATGTCATTAATACCAATTTAATGGCGGGAAACGGCAGACGGGGTAGCAATTTAAACGTCATTATCGACTCCCTAGCGATATAAAATACTCCACATTACGTCATAATTACGTATTTAACTACGGAAGACGTAGATTTTACATAAGGAAAACAGTAGCAATAAGATCCAGTAAAATTATTCCATTTTTGAAAAATTAAGGTATCGGGGGAAACAGATATTGGACCTCGACACAATAGAATAATTAGTTGAGAATGAGAATAACAACGAAGCCTTTAAACCCACGGTTTTGCTACTTCTGGAGTGCATTGTCTTATATTTCGTGGCACGAATAATTAATGTTTCTTGAACTGAGCACATTCGAAATATAATCTCCCATGTCGTGCAGAAAAGATAATCTTAAATCCCATATCATTTAAATACACTGAAAAAAAACTTGTGTTGAAACAACACAAACTTGTGTTGTATTCAACACAAGTTGGGTGTTACTATTTAACAACACAAACTTGTGTTGAAACAACACAAACTTGTGTTAAATGTCGAAACAACACAAGACTTGTGTTAAAATTGATCAAACAACACAAACTTGTGTTGAAACTTGTGTGAAAATCTACACAATACTTGTGTTAAAATTTCTAAAACTTGTGTTGGAATTTCTGAAACTTGTGTTGAAATTTTTGAAACTTGTGTTGAAATTTCTGAAACTTGTGTTGTAATTTCTGAAACTTGTGTTGAAATTTCTGAAACTTGTGTTGTTTCATACAAACTTGTGTATAACCACCAACAGACCCCTCCTTTATTCTCTTTTAACTGTAATATTTGATAAATGACATGACAACAATTTTTTTCATAAAATTATTCTTTATTCATAAAATTATTTATTCATAAAATTATTCTTTATTCAAAAATTATTATTTATTCAAAAATTATTATTTATTCATAAAATTATTATTATTTATAAAATCATTATTATTTATTTATAAAATTATTATTATTTATTTATAAAATTATTCTTTATTCATAAAAATTTTATTTATTCATAAAAATTTTATTTATTCATAAAAGTATCATATATTCATAAAATTATCATATATTCATAAAATTATTATTTATTCATAAATTATCATATATTCATAAAATTATATGAACAATTAAATTAATGCCAGATCAAAACTAAACAGACATTTCGATGGATAATAAAAACAAAGAAAATCAAAAATCCACACCCCCCCCCCCCCCAACAGAAATATAAATAAATAAAAAATAAACAAATCATAAAATAAGCATAGCTATTTAAATTGAAAAAAAACCTCAAAACAAGCACTGAGACATTTGGAATACTAATAAACAAAGTTACTTCCAATGCTAATAAAATTGTGTTATATAATAACAATTTATTCCCACCCCCACCAAACGTTTTTTTTTAAAGAAATGATAATTTAAACGCTATGTCCAAAATATTCCTGCACCATGCCCCCTTAAAATAGGATTTACCTACATTGTATATCTAAATTAAATAACAATCAAAACAAGCATTAAAGACATAAATTATGTACAAAAACTGAAAAACTACTTACAAATGAAATATAAAAGGCATGTACAAAATATTTATATACAAGTCATAAGTAAGGGGAACCATGAAGGTTCTTTTTGGATCCTGCTGTTGGCCTACATAACAAAGAAAAGTAGGGAGAGAGAGAGATAGGGTTGGGACTAACATAATAATATGGTTTAATTCTATTTCAATAATTCGCTTGTGCGTAGGGGTCTTTAGCAGTGGGAGGAAACTGGAGTACCCGGAGAAAACCCACAGGGTTGGACAAGCAACACTACTCCTTGCCACGTACAACCGGGGATTCGAAACCACACCAGATTGGCAGGCCAAGTGATACAGCGCACGCACACTAACCATTCGGCCATCCACTCCCACCCCACCCCACCCCAACCACAAAGAAAAGTAGGATGTTAAACCCCTTTTCAGCTTTTAAAGAGAAAGAGAGAGAAATGGGGTTTAATGTCCACTCGACAGTTATTTCAGGACTAACATATAATTAGCTTGTAAGTAGGGGTCTTTAGTAGTGAGTAGCAAGAGGAAAAGGGAAGACCCGGAGAAAACCGACAAGGTTGGTCACGCGACCCTACTCATTATCATGAACACAAGGGGAATTGAAACTATATTAGTTGACTCAATGACGGACCTTATGATACAGCATACAGGTCCTATCCCCCCTTCATTTAATAAGCAAGGGAAAGTCACCGTAATCTACCTGAGTGCTCTATATAATACTTTATGATTGACAACCAAATTCTGAGTGATTTTTACAGTCTATATTTTACACAAATTTCTGGAGAGAATTACAATATAATTGTTTTTGCAAAGGATATTTAACATTAAAAACAAAAATAAAATATTTGAATAACAGACCAAATGCAACAGATAACCTATTAGCTTTTATAATCACTACATTCTTTTTCAAAATTAAAAAATAATTTGATGGCTTAATATTCAAAAGGTATATGGTCGACATCTCTTGTTGCTGGAACCACGCATCAAATGCTCTCCAGTCTGAAAAAAAAAATTATACATTATTATAGCAGGCAATAAATATACTTTCTATGGTTCAGAATGTTTAAATAACTCATTTTGGCTCATGTGGGGTCTCTATTTTGTTTCAACTTTGCATAATACTTATTGTGCCTTTTTAAGTTACACACCTAGGCTGATTATCATGCCTCAATGGGTAAGAAGCCAGAACAAAACTCTTGAAAAAATGACAATATAAATGAGTTTATTGTCTTACTGTTTTGCTCCTAAACTCGGTGAATGAAGACGGGCATACACCATACAGTGTGCTATGAGGGAAATTTTGCCCTGCATGCCAATCTGGATGATTTTTTTCGGCCAATGCAGAGATCGAACACCTGATCTCCAGGCTAGAGAGTCAGTGTCTTACCCACATGATCCCCAGCTCCACTAAGACAAGTGTGAATACAGTATTATATACAGTAATATAATATGATATTAATTACATTTCACAAATTCGTACATTTGAAGGCTTTATAATATTCATTATGAAAGGGTGTAACTTTGCATCAATCTTATAGTTTTGACGTAATATATCAAAATAGCATAACAACAATCTTTTATGCTAGAATTGAATAGTTACCCACCAAGAACAAGCTGCTCTATCATCATTTATTCAGCTATTTTTTCTTCCATTTTTTAATTTCTTTTGTTGTATGATCTTTTTCTAGGTGATTTTCATATGCATCCATTATTAAAACTGAAAAAATAAATACATAACATGTGATTAACAATTAAAGATACTTTACCATATTCAAAACTGTGTGGGGAATCACATGCCTAAGATGCTGGCTCGCTAGCCTGTAGGACAGGTGTTCGATCCCGGGTCGCCTGTCCAATTACATGTCATTTCGGACTATGGCCTCAACGTTTCTGTCTCAAGTAGGTGACATTTCGGACTTGGGTGGGTGACATTTCAGAGAGAGAGAGAGAAATGGGGTTTAACGTCCACCCAACACAAACTAGGTCATTTCGGGACTAACATATGGTTCAACTTTATTTCAACAATTCGCTTGCGTGTAGGGGTCTTTAGCAGTGGGAGGAAACCAGAGTGCCCGGAGGAAACCCACGAGGTTGTGAAGGCGATGACATTTCAGACTCGGGAATAAGTTGAAAGGAAAGATTGAACAGACTGTCAAATCAATTTAAAAGGACCCAAAAACGATTTTTAAAAAAAAGCAGGTAAAATTTACCGCTCACAATCAATATACAGCACCTTGATCACGCACATACAGCAAAGTCTCCAATTTTGAATGTTTACGAAAAGAATGTTTAATTTTTTCTTTTTATATATGCACTATGTTATGTATATAAAAAAAAAGTTGCTGATGAATTTATCAGAAATAGGGCAATTGAAAACAGTCTTCAGACGGAGTCCGAAAATTTGAGTCTGAAATGACGCTGAACCAAAATGTTGTGCTATGGTCTGTCCAACTTCTTGAATTTTCTGTGGGTTTTATATTATGGTTTCATCTTTTTGCTAAATACCCAAACTCGCAAGCGAATTATTCATATTAAATTTCACCATACCTTAGTTAGTCCCATTATGACCTAGAGTTAGAGCCAGTAAGTAGATAAGGATCCATCCTACAACAATTCTAGGTTCATGCAGAATTAATATTGCACAGCAAACCAGTTTTGAATACATGTAGAATGAGGCAATAAAACGGAAGTCAGCTACTCGTTGTAGTTGATTACCGGTAGCCTATGCATGTAGGAGTAGGACATCGTTGGACTACTTGATTCGGCAAATACAAGTACATTATAGGCCTTACATGTATGTGAATCCCCCCACCTCTCTCTCTGTTGCATATAAATACTTAATGTGGGATTGTGTCTTCAAATACACTAATAATTGTAGGACATTGGTAAAAAAAAAAAAGAAGAAGAAAATATAAATTTTAAAAGTTAAATGAAATTCAAATTGTTACCTGTTTTTCTTCTATATGGTAAATTCTCAATAATTGCTTAAAAACTGGAAGGTGGAAAAAGTCAAATAGCATCATTGACTGAAAAATAAAATGAAAATAAAAAGAAACTTCCAAAGACTCATTCTAAATTCTATCATTTTTATTGACTGAATCAGTGAACTAATTTTACTTATTAGGGCCTACACAGAGGTTGGACGGATTGTGTGGAAAATGTCTGCTTATTTGATTACAGAGGGTCTTTTTTTAAAAACACAAATTAGATTAGGCCTACATTTCAACAAACACAAAAGTGTAAAAAGTTATTTTCTAGTCCGTCCCTGGGTTTATGTCTACTCTAGCCAAAATGTTTTTATATATATAAAAAAAAACATGGCCGTCAATCCAAATCCAATCCAACCGCCCTAGGTATTATTTTAAAACAGGTTCTTACCTACTGGCTCAAGTCGAGCCGTTTCTGGTTTAATGTGATTCTGTAACATCGTGGCGTCGAACAACTAATGTTCATTAAGCAGAGTTCAGAAAAATGAGACAGATTCAACAATATCATGCTGAAATATTTTTTCACTGTCCCGCCATTGTAAATGACAAATTATCACCGCGCATGCGCGAATCTCCTTCTGATCAGTAATCTACGCGCGCGAAGTGAATTACTGCGATGATAATCCGCTTAATCTTAATCGGTATTCACCATGGATCACTGCCTTAGTATTATTAGTCATTTTAATGAATTTTGCGACGGTTGTTTTTTTGATACAAGTACGCGCAAGGCGATACGGAAAGAAAATACTAATACACAAAGAAACAATATCGATGCTAAAGAAATAAATAGGCCCTACATGACATTTTTATATATATATATATATATAAATATTTACAAACCTACGGTCTTGTATTCTCTGTGGTGACCATTATATCACTGCTCAAATATCCTTTCAGCACGCTGTTAATGGTAAATGTTTGTGTGTGAAATCGCTTTATTTAACGTCCGCTTCCACCGAGGTGATATCGCAGACAAAGTGTAGCCTAGAGTAGTTGTTTTTATTAGCAAATTACATTAAGAAAGAGTTTTACCCATTGTCAACGCGTTTGGAGTCAATTGTTAAAATCACACCGGAATGCTCACCAGACAGTCCTTTGATCTACCAGTTTATTGGGCCAATAAAAAAATCAACAACTTTATTTTAACTACAGACATCTAAACACCAATTAACATTCAAGTCTGTCTGCCTATATTGTCTGTGTAAAAAAAATATACCTTTCTTATAACTTGTGGACCCCAAAATTAATACTTTGTATGGAGTTTAATTTTTAAAATTAAAAACACAAAATATTTATTGACGATAGTATACACATTATTTGTGTTAATTTTATGACAAAAACACGAGATTTTATAAATCAACACAAGTTTGTGTTAAAGCATTAAAAAGAACACAAGTTTGTGTTGAAGCAATGCAAAACAACACAAGTTTGTGTTGATGCAATGCAAAACAACACAAGTTTGTGTAGATTAATTTTAACACAAGTACTTGTGTTGTGTTGCAACACAAGTTTTTTTTCAGTGTACACTCTGATTAAAACACAGATCCTATTTCGTTTCGTTTTTATAGATCAAAATTTCGTTTTGTTTGTCTTTACTACGGAGAACGCTAGATCGGAGACAGTCCTACGCATTTTAGCACATATGACGTCATATATAGATTGTGGGTTAGGGTTAGGGTAAGGGCTAGGACCCGTAGATTTGGTCAAAGTCCCGAGATGTAAACAGAGCTAGCCCTAACCCTAACCCATGATCAAGCTTAACCCTTACCCTTACCCACAATTCACATATGACGTCACAATTCGCGTAGGACCGTCTCCGATCTAGCGTTCTCCCTTTACTACACTAGGATGTGGAAGAGTTGTTATCATTAATGTGTCCTGAATGATGTGAGGAATTAGCCAATGAAACGGTCTGTCACGGCGAGTTCTTGGCCTTTTGGTGGACGGCCGACGGAACTATGGGTAAACCTCTAGAAACGCCAACGCTGATTGATTAATCAATTGACTTCATACGGTCAAAAGTCCAATTATATAGACCATCGAAATTGTAAAAAAAAGCGAAACGAAATATAGATCTGTATTTTAAGATCTGTATTTTAATCAGATTGATTTAAATAAGTCTTGTCGATATTTAATGATTTCTTCTGGTGTATTTTAGACGTTAATTTGAATACACCTACTAATAGTTTTCTGATATTGTCATCTTACTCACATTGTATTCATTACGAAGCTTGATGGCCGAAGTCTGACTCAGCTGGGTTTCTAAGATTGCATTGTATGTATGTATCCGTGACAGGATTATACCAATTCCCATCTAATATTTGGACTGGCTTGCCATTATAATTAATATTGCAACGTTCAAAGAGGATGGCAATGCAATATATGGACGAAAACCCATTCTTATTATCAATATATATATATATATATATATATATATATATATATATATATATATATATCACACCCATCCAAAGTAGGCCTATTTGAACCGAAAGTAATTAAAGACATATTTAAAAGTATATTTTAGTACATTTATTACATGACCAGCTTTTTTGACACCCAGTTTAACATGTATTATTGAACGAATAAGTATACAAACAACTTCCCTGTCAGTAGGGTTTACAAGAACAGCCAAAAAAAACCCTTAGCCTACAATAAGACAAAGAAATTAAAGATGCAATTTAAAACATTTATGTCATGCAGTATTAAGTAAAAGTAAAAAGTTGGGACCCTGGGGCCTATTTCACGAAATTTTAACTAAGATAAGATCCCAATTTTAGTAATTTGATTGGATAATATTAGATTGATTTTAGTGCTTAGCCAATCAAAATTGAAGTATCTACTAAAATTGGATTTTATCTTAAGTTAAAATTTCGTGAAACAGGGCCCTGGACTTTCAATACACATGTTACGCTGGAATTCAGTAAGTTAACTAAAAGCGAATGAATAGAGACTTTTGGCAAGTGACATTTTCCCTATCCGTATCACGTATCCGCATCGTATACGTGACACGTTGCGTCAGAGTAGTTTTAGAGTTTTGGCAGATTCTTGCGTCGCGTACGTATGCGTCACTGAGCTGAGCTAAGTTCTGTACAGCATGGTGGCAGTTATCTACCAAGATCGCCATCAGTACGAGTCAAGTGCCTTGCCTACAATTTCTCGGGTGCGTGAAGTCACTCGACATTCGCTGAGCTATTAAAAATATTAATGTCGCATCTTATTAAAAAAAAACTTTGACTTTGACTCGACAGCAATTTTTGCTTTCACTAGTTTATCATTGACACCCCTTCACCATAGAATCACATCATTTACAGATTTGCAAGGTCCAATGTCTACCTAAAGCTAGCGCGTAGATCAACCAACAGACAGGAAAGAAAAAGTATGAAAATTCCGAGAAAAAAACATCCAAAAATAATGATTAAATTCCAGTCCTTATTATGATTAAATTCACATCAAATATACACCTCCGTGTTCTAGGTTACACATAGATTCGTAAAAACGCTATGATACAACATTTCAGTGTCTAAAAAGACGACAATGTTATACGGTCCATCTGTCGTATCCGTGTGCCGTATCACGTATGAGAAATACACACACATTGATGACGTCACACACAAAATTTATACGGATACGCCCTATGCACTAGCAATTTACGCTTGCCAAAAGTCTCTATTGTCGAGTCGTCCTACACGTGTGTGTTAATCTGTATCAGACTTTCGTGCTCTTATGTTTATAATAGCAAGCATAATTCATTTTGCTGTTCTTCGGGGCGATTCATGCAATGTTTTTTGGACAATTGCACACCGAATTTCGATATTTGATCGGACGTGAGAAATCTAAGATGGCGGCGATGTCATCATACTTTGTTCTTGGTCCATCTACACCTTTTCTAGCTATAGACGCCTCAAATAATTCAGCCAATGCATATTATTATGTAACACATTTTTTGTACTTTTGAATAACAATATAAATAGTAACATGAATCTGTGATAGGTTGACAATTAGCCCCGATGCTAATTATTCCGTTAATGCCTTCAAAAAACAATATACCACCGAAAAACTTTCGACGAGATAGCATATGGAAACTTGCCCGAGGACAAATAATTAAGTATCTGATTACTGAGATTAAAAAAAGAATCCTCATGTTTATAAATAGTGCTAGGTGATTAGCAGGTATAATACATCTTTAAGTTAAAGATGCATAATGTATAATCGTTATAATAGTAAAAAATAGATAATAACAAGAGAAAATTTCAAATTACTACATTTTGAGTGTATTCTCAATTGTCATCGCTACCGTTCTACCGATAATAAGAAATCTCGATTACCCATTTTTTAATTAAATCATTAACTGTCAGTCGTATTTAAATGTGTTGAAAATCTAGAACATCCGATGGCATCGAAGGTTGATTATGGTCTTGGCAAAATATAAATGTCTAATTAATAATTTATATAACGTTTAAGTGCCAAGGAAAGATTTGTAATTGGCAGATTTAGCTCGTGCATCTTGCATCTTTAAATAAAGTGGTAAGTACCTTACGTTTATTAACTATAGTGTAAGTCAGTGGTCCATAACCTTTTATTGCCAATGGTACACTTTGGAACATTTGACAAAATAGGAGCACACCTGGCTAAATATATATGAAAAATATTTGTATTTTGCAAAATAAAAACATGGCAAGTCATAGACGAAATAAGCCTTGGACACAGACTAGTAGTCATAGACACATAGAATGACCGCAACTAAATAAAGAAAAACACAGCTATGAACACCAGTGAATACTCAATTGGGTCCACGTGGTTTTTCACATTGTTTTAGTGTGTCGTTCAAAATTTCGCGGCACACTTAAGAAGATCTTGCGGCACACTTGTATGCCGCGGCACATTGGTTGAGAATCACTGGTGTAAGTGCATGTGGGTTAACAGGCTTATCCGTATTCGTATTTAATATGAACAACGATTCAGTATAATCAAAGGGATTTACCACCTTTGGTATTTATTCTATTATTCACCAGTGTACAATAATCGCTAGTTTTAAGAGATTTGTGAGTACTTTATTTCCTATTAAGGGTTAAGCTCACACATTCTCACACAAGACCTGTCATTAGACTTTATCCACAGTAGATATATCAATGCTTTTATTAAATCAAAATTACCGTCTGTATCGGTTACATATGTAAAATAGATGAAAGATAATGGGTTTTTAACGATCGACGCTCACCAGTAAAGTAATAGTTGAGGTATGGGTGGGAATTTATGGATATAAATGTAGAACTACAGCACGCCATCGTTATAAATTGATAAGTTCATAAGTTATTCAAAAGAGATATCCTGTAATTTATCTTCCATTATCAAGATTTGTATTTATTAACAGCTTAACTCTAATGCAGGTGGGGGGTAGGGATCCTACTAGAACGCATCAGCGAGAGCTACATGAGCTCAATTGAAATTATGTAAGGATACCTGGGGTATTTCTTGTGTGCATTCTATACACAGCTATCAGAAATGAAATAGAATTGAGTTTAACGTCCTACTATTCTGCTCCGAACTGTGCCAATGAAGACGGGGATTCGCCATACAGTATACTACTTGGAAAGTTTTGCCCGGACACCGACACTACGGCCTACTCTTATTATATCGAATTCAAACTGTCAAAGGATCTTTTACGTGCACGCCAATGTGTACACGGGATCTGTTTTTCGTCCCATCCTAACAACTAGACAGCAGGCCCTTGCAAGCTCTTCCGCCCTGCATCACTATCAAGGGGGAATCACGCCGAAAACGAACCACAATCTACTTTGAGAATATATATTTATAAATTAGTGCGCTATTTTGTTATAATATGCCGCCTTTCTGTGTTTGGTGCGCACTGAGGAAACCCTTATATTTCAAAATATAATATGTAAAACGCGTTCTTGCTACAGAAATGTGTTAATAATTGTTTCAATCATATTTTGGCCTTCCTATAATTAGTTTTTGATTCTTTATTTTCTTCGCACCATTAAATCCATTCTAGGACGTGACAATTTGTGGAATTAAAGTGTTACATGTTCTCAATAGTCTCATAAACAATATATTACCTACATTATTAATGGCGGAACACCCATAATCCATTGTTACATTGACACATGCCACGTGAACTGACGAGCAACTGGGGTATAAGATTTAATTTAGGGGTACGTATACCATAAATTATGGTGATTCATATGTCTGTATTAAAACCCATAAACTTCCTTGCTATAAGACCGTTAAATGTATTGTGACGAATAAACTGAAAGTAACTTGAAATATCCGGATGTGCCACAAATGACGGCCATTTTACCGATTGCTATACGAGAATATTAGTATATTAACGTCCTACTGTTCTGTTCTGAAAGTAGTACTTGAAGGCATCAGATCACAAATAATTTCCCCAATGACTTTAATGTTAACGCTCCTCTCTTAGACCGGCTCTAATTTTTCCCAAAATTTTCGTCCGGTAGAAACCGAATTAGGTTCACCTTGATATAAACAAGTTGGAAGAAGAGACAAGTAAACATGCCATTTTCGGCCCTATACATTTCAACGTAACCAACTTCACAACTCTTGCATCCTTCCCCCGCAAAATCATGAATACATACCATAAACTCAACAACAATCGCATTGCAAAAGGGGAGGGGGGTGACTTAAAATAACTTTCGCCCTTGTTTCGTGGGTGACGGTGTAGAAATATTTGGTGAGCTGTGTCCTATATTACGGGCCCGTAGCCAGCTCATAAATTATTTTTGGGAGGTGGGGTGGGGGCTACGGAATGTTGGGGGGGGGGGGTTACGGAATGTTTTGGAGGGGCTGAGGATGTGGCCGGCTAAGAACACTCCTAAGAAATCACTATTATTCCAATTGGACGTGCCGTGCATGCTGCTTAGTTCTGTTGTACCTTTTAAAGATGTATTGTCCCGAAAGTATTTATCAGGTAGTTAGTTATTTCCAATAAAAGTATGGCAAATTTGGAATATATGGTAAGTATAGACCCCCCTCCCCCCAATCTTACTAAAAAAAATACTGGATTACCCGAACAATATTTTCTGAAACATGAACCCCCTTTCGATGAACTGAGCTGACTGACATGTCATCGAAGACCAATTTATTTAACGCATGTGGTACATCGCGACGAATACAAAATCGGCCTTAATATGTATGCTAAATGAACAGTAATTAACGAACAATATATTCTGAAACCCGAACCCTCCCTCAGTCATCTGAGCAGACTGAACATGGCATCGAACAACAATGTATTTAATACATGCGGTATCTTCCGACGAACACAAAATTTTGAGAGGGATTAGAAGCAAATTTTTTTATAAGATTAATTAGTTTGAATATGTTATTAGTCCAAATGTGACACCAAGTCAGTTTGTATACCGGAAGGTATCTTTAACAAAATAACAGAAATAAAAACAATACGCAAAAGTGTGGCATTGGGCTGATCTGTTTTATTAGTTTGTCATAGTGATGGGACCAATGAATGAGTAGGTGATCCAGACTGGGCTTTTCACTGTTTTGACACCTTGAAACGAAATGAGCGGAACTGTTTGAATTCCCATTGACCTGGGGCCGGTTGCTCAAAACTAAGTTATTTTAACGATCCGTTAAAGTAACGGATCGTTATCTTTCATGTGTCGTTTGTTAACGGTCCGTTAAATTTCTGTTGCTAGAAAGTCAATTTCATTATCCGTTAAAGTTAACGGGGCTTCCAGCTACAACCTTTCTCTCCGTTAAAGTTAACGATCCATTTACTCCATGTTAACGGATCGTTAAAAGTTAACAGAGCTTTGAGCAACCGGCCCGTGTATTACAGTCATGGTAGTTTATACTTCTGACTCATTTTTCGATAGAATCGCACCAAATCCTCCACTTAAACCTCGGCTTGTGTATGTGTGTGCTGGGTCAATGTATCCTTGAGACAGTTCTGAAATATTGAATACATATTTTCATACGTAAACCGTTAACATACGAGGGTTGGCTGAAAAGTTCAAAGCCTGAAAATGATAGATCAATTGTGTTGCAACCACCAAGTACAATCATTGAATGAATCATAGACAAGAAGTTCTACTGTAGTGTTTTTATTGTCTTCGTAACAGACCATCTGGTGAGTCTACTCCTTGTAATTACCAAACATTGGCAAAACTGGCTGTAGGGCAGTCATCAAATACCTGCAGCTGGAAGGACTAACCCAAGACAGATACACGATAAGATTGTCTCCACATTAGGGAACGGTGCTCATCCTTTTCCACAGTCGGCTGTGGAGTGTAAGCATGACAGAGAGTCTTGGCCATACCACGACATATTGTTAGTGCTGTGAGCATCTCTCGTGAAAAGGTTTAGTTAGCATAGTAAGGTTTAGTTAGCATAGTATCGCCAACAAGTAATGAATGACAAATGTTTCTGCGCGATGGGTGCCAAAGCCCTCGGCTGTGGATCAAAAAAGGTGCGAGATTCCTGACGTCCAGTGACAATCTGTGCCGTTTTCAAGCAGATCCTGGTTGTTGTTTTGGCCAGAATTGTGACCGTTGGTAAGACCTGGATTCATATCGTTTTTGTTTCCGAAAAGCACCACTAAAAGTCTAATCCTCAAACTAGTCAATTGATTGTTTAGAGGTAGTATCGTACTTTTAAATGAAACATGAACATCTATAGCATTACATTGGATTTCTAGTTGATTTTAGCCAAAAGACTATCGATTTCAATATTTCTGAATTACATAAACTTAACTTAAATCAATGTATTATCTACTATTTCACAAAATACCAGTCGATTTTTTCAAGGTTGTTATTGAAGACACGTGACAAGATGAATACTTGTATTGATTTGTATTGATATACTATTGATACAACTTTGGTTGTAGGTAAGAGCTATTTATATTCTAAAACAAATAAATGTATCGCAATATGCTTACAAAGTCGATGAGTGGAGAGATTACAAAATCAAGAAAATAGAAAAAATAAAACGTATCATGTGCGAAGGTAATGTTTTGTAAACATAAAGTTTCCTGTATTTTTCTGGCGGGGGTGTAACATTTCTCATATTTTCCGACGCATTTGAACTTATAAACGGACATCGTGTGGGCCCATAAAGAAAAATTGTTTTTTATGTTCTTCATAAAGATTTAGGACTGGACAATTCTCACAAGATGCGTTCTACTAGCGAGCTGATCGCGGACATGCGGTTAATTTCTTTACTAGTTCGATTCACGGCTTTATTCTTTTCACATGGTCCCAACTCTATCGGCTGTACGGGAAACGAAAAATTATATAATGCAATGGAAATTTAATCCGTTATCCCTGTCCGAATATTATCCTAGAATATTGTAGTCCAATGAATATTGCCTATACGGACCAGACATCTCCACCCATCCCCACCTACGAACCTACAATTTGTTTGTATTGCGTATTCTATTTATACATACCACAATTAATATAAAGTTTTGCGTCGTTTTAGTTTCCCATAATAAAATGTCCATAAATATCATACAATCAAGAGGAAAAACTATATCCGAATCCAATTAAATATTTACGCAATAACGCCTACCGTGTCAGTTTCCGCGTTAAAGACTTTCCTTATCGGAAATAAATACATTGTTGACATAACTATAACATCTCCAATTTATTTCCCCACATAGGAAAATGAAAAGCGTTTAATTTGATGAGATTTTCTGGGAATGAAAGGATATTTACTGTGGCATGTTCAGTGTCATGGAATGTTCTTCAGATATAATGTTAAGTAAATGAATTATGATTTTGATGTCTACTGATTTTAACGATTTTGTTTATGTTTAATTATGCCATCGTATCGTATTTTCTATTAAATCGTATTTCCTGGAATAAGTTAACGGAATAAGTGATGCGTTCTAACATTCATTTGTGTGTATGCGATATACCTAACATAAAGGCGCAAATATTGAGAGGTTATATTATATTAATAACCTACCGTTGCGTTAATTCCAATGCGCAATTTAATTCTACGGAGAACTTGTCAATCTGACCTATTCAAGGTCATATTGATTCAAGCCAAAACAACCATTCTGTTCATAGGATTATTTCGTTTTATTTTTCTGAAATCAGAGAGCTCTATTCCTCTTGATCAGGGTCTCAACATTAAGTAGCAGAAAAAAACACAGAACTCATCACTAACATAATTGGGTCTATAAATTCTTTGTTATGTGCTTTATCGGCATCTTATTGGGGTGAGCCAGTTAATGTCATTGGGAAAGATGATCTAATCCTTACTGTTAATACCTGTCACATTAATCAAATCCAGTTGTTGTTGATGAGAACCACTCGGATATTCCTACTAGTCCTAAGTGGCCGAAAACGTGTGCCAAATTCTTCTGTTGGTACGGAAAACTGGGGCCCACTAATGTACTGATTGGTGCTGTGCTCCCTCTCCCATTATTGAAATAACAAATATCGATTCATTTCATTTTGTTTCTGTCATATTTGTTTCATCCAAAGATATCTCTGTCATCAAATAACTTTTAATATTCTCAAGTAATATTTAAGTAAAACGTTTAATCTGTTGTGTTTTCGTCTAAAAGTTGATGGCGTTTATGATAATGGTATAATCACTCAGCTTTATCATGAACTGAAGCGATAATGGAGGGGATAGTACACAAGTAGACTACGATGACAAATTAATACCTTTTAGATTAATATCCGCTGAACACTCTTTGCGTAAAAGCATTATAACATTCATAAGCCATTACATAACCACCTCCAAGGGATATCATATTTGATGAATAAGTATAACATCTGTCCTGTGCTCCTTAACATAACTCCAGACATATTTAATTTAAACAGGCTCAGTGGTAACTTGCTGATAAATGGAATAATTGGATGTCGGAAGGCTACCATTTTGATATTTTTATTTGACAACAAGGGAAGTAACTCAATATATGAAATGAAATGAAATGGTGTTGAACATCCGTCTGGTCTGCTCCTGAATGGGCTAATGAAAATGGGTATATGCCATATAGAGTGCTATGAGAGCACTTTTGCCAGGGCCGTGGCACTATGGCCTACTCTTTTTTGAATTCCAACAACCAATGATCTTTTACGTGCACGCCAGGGTGTACACTGGACCTCGGTTTCCGTGCCACCCGAACGACTAGACAGCTTTCCTTGTCAGGCCCTCCATCCTGCACCACTGACAAGGAGAAAGCACCTTCTGGGCCAATGTAGGAATCGAACACGCAACCACCATGACTCACAGTTGGAAACGGACCACCATTAATACCTCCATTCCCTTTAATATTAAATCTGGTCTCTTTGTCGGCCAAAACTGGCCTTGTCTTTGCCCCACAATTTGTGTCGGGTTAACCAGTCAAATTATGAGATACACAAACCTGACGTAGCACACTATAAACATGTAAATATCCACCGTACACTATTATAGCCCGTCCTCGTTAGCCAAGCCGGAGCAGAACAGTAGGACGTTAAACTACATTTCATTTCATTAATGTATCCACCGTTTTAACCCTTGCCACCATTTCGAGTGTGTTAGGAGCTAAATTTGTGAGTAACGATATGATGTTATCTAATCGTCGTCTGCTCCTACACTGTTTTAAAAGTTCATTTTTCAGAAAAAAAGGTTTTTCTTCACAGCTTCCCATTTATTTTAGCAACATGTAGAATGAATTCGGACTTTTCCTATAAATTCTATTCAGCCGATTTTCCTTCTCAAAATAACTGATTGTAAGCGATGAAAGGTGCTAAATCGGTAACATTTGGGACATAATAAATGATAAAAATGGTTCGCAAGGCATATAATACTGTAATATGAATGAATATAAACTGATTTACATTCAATCGTTTCCGTTTTTACTCTTTTTTGAAATTAGTTATGTTCGGCGAAATACATTACAAGTCTCAATCGAATGGCAGTCTCTAGCGTTTAGTTATTCCAGTTTACACAGACAGTATTTATTGCGCATGCTCTCCAGATAAGTATACAGGGTTACCGTTTGACATCAGTTGTGGAATATCTCTAGTCTCGTTTATTGAGTCCTTTCTTACAAATGACGCTGAAACGGATTATGGTAAAGGAGTCGTGTACCAATGGTAAAATGTTCATTTTGCCTTAAATATTGGATATCAGAAGCCCATCTTTGTCCGGTTAGGTCACAACACATCAATGTTGGTTTGTATTGACTAATAATTCGTGTTTTCAGTGTCGAAGACTTTGAATGATATTGGGTTAGAGACTTAGCTACTTAAAAAAATAAAATTAAATGATTCGATACATTATATATATGAAACATTATTATAGTTCTACGACTGAATGGACACTAACACAATAAGAGCCAGAGTTATTTACAAAGAACTGCTAAATAATAGAAAAGAAACACAAATGGAAATTGTTCAAATCATTACACGCAAGATAGGTGGGATCAAATATCAATATTGGTATTACTGTAAAGCCCAACTTTCTTATGATAAACGACAAAAATAGTTGTATGTCTATGAACTAAATAACAAAAGAGAAATAGAAGATCAATGTAAAATCAATTTATGAATCTCCCACGCATGCGTATACCCTGTTAGCGTCAAACTTTCAAACCAGACTCCGGATTATACAAGTGCTGTTATAACTATCTACGGGGTATCCATTTCTGAAAAATTGCATTTGCCTCGGTAAATACTGAATCAATGTAGCCCATACAGATTTTAGAACTCACTAGAAATTTAATACAATCAGATTATATCGAAATAAAATAGGAAATCAGTGGGTTATAAAATGGTCGAGTAACTGGTAAACAAGAACGATATTTCATCTATGAAGAAACCCATTGGACATATTGTTATCCGGAATTAGTCAATGGTTTAAAAAGACAGTGATTGAATTACGTTTCCATTGTCTTCCATTTTTACTAAACAGTGGATTTATTTTTTTACTGAAAGATACTTTCGTGTGCAAAGAAATTATGAAAGGCTGTCATTATCTCTTCTAATTCAACAAAGGTTAATGCATGAAATGAATAAAACGGTTGCCACTCTGTTCTCGTTCAAATTGTAATCATTTAATACCAGGGTGTCGTCTATACCACCACGATATTGTCTATAAGTAAGATCAATGGGTGATAAACTCAGTGAATAAAAGTGGTTTAATACCATTCTCAAACGACCCGCTGTTATCAAACGCATACATGCAGGCAGATAAAACGTTTAATATTGTGAGTGTGTTTTTTTTAAGCAGTTATTGCGTTTTAACCAGGTCGTAATGGTGGACTGTCTCATTGTGAATTAATGACAGGATAAATTGAAGTATAAAACTGATCACACATTATTATCCCAACTATTGATACTATTAAAGAGAGATTATGGGAGGTTTGATATAGAGCTGGCCTAAAGAAAGACCTGCAGTAGCTAAGTCTCTAATATCATCCAAAATCTTCAACATTGAAAACACGAATTATTTGTCAATTTAAATCAACATTGATGCTGTGATCTTACCGTGAAAAGATGGGCTTCTGATATCCAATATTTAAGACAAAAAAACCCATTTTACTATTGGTACACGAATCGTGTACCATAATGCGTTTCAGTCCCAGTTTTAACAAGAGACTCGGGGGACGAGGCTAAACACATTGCACCAAATCAAATAGCATATGTAGACTGGAATAACCAGACGCTAGAAATATGCTGGCTTATTTCGCCGAACATAACTGATTTGAAATTAGAGAATGTAAATCAGTTTATATACATTCATAGTACAGTATTATATGCGTTGCGACCCACTTGTGTCAATTTCTAGGTTCCAAATGTTAGCGATTTAGCTCCTTTAAATGAGGTGCTATAAATTTGTAGTTAGCGGTAAAATTAATCACAAGAATATGTTGTATAAAGTTTTCATAGTGCAATCTGAAAATATCGAAAACCTGAGACGCCAGGCAAATTATTGAGTAGTCCTTAATACAGGAAATGGATACACTCAACATAGTATTGCGCATGCGTGCACTAAAGTTTTTTGTTTTAATTTAGTTCTCTCAATTTGTTTTCAAAAACTGAATGTTTCGTGCTGGATTTTCAAATAATAAACCGAGTTATATATTACGTGTGGATAAAATAATGACAGGAATAGACACAGTTTCTCATGAACCCACCGAAACCCCTTTGAAGTCATCTAGCCTATGGCGTTTGTTACAACGAAGCTAATTACCGTTTTAAGTTTCTTCTTAAAGGTATGGTAATCTGTTGCTTCCCATTTCTGAGACAAAGCTTTATACTTTCTTTTTCAATTTATCCCAGTCGTTTCAATTTTGTAATTACGCTGTGCTTTGATTATGGCAGGTACTTAAAACATATCTGGTTCATTGTTTTTGTTGGAACTATTTCTGCCAAAGCTTCGCACACGGAAAAAACAATTCGATCACCGACTTATTTTCAAATGATATGCACAATTAAACAATCTTTAAAAACAATTATTTAGTTCGTCGCTTGATTGAATATGATATGAAACTTGAAATGTGATATTATAAGGTAAACATGACTAGTCGAAATTTAGCAATAATTTAGCATTATCAAAATGCGTTGCAGGCAGAGACACGTGCTGGGGTGGTTCACCTAAATGGCACTTTTATTGAAACCGTATTCGGCAATTTAAGTCTATAATTTTGATTTTCTAATGCTGTTTTAATACGCCGTGATAGGTTATCTTCACATTTTGAAAGTAATAATGCCTCTTTTTGAAATAAATGAAACAGTTCTAAAAAAGAAAGTTTGAGAAATTTTTCAAATCATGTTTTTTTTTTGCTGTATCTGTAATTGCACATGACAGTGTAAGTGTGCGTGCATATTGTTATTATTGTCCATGCAATTGATTGGGGTTTTTCGGATCTCTTATTGTCCTGGGGAGATCCCTTCTCTAGAATGTTTAGTGTTTCATGCAGGCGTTGTTGTCTCTTTCTTGCCATTTTCGTATGTAGGTATGTCATTTGTTAAAAGTAAACACTTGTGGATTTAAAGTTCCTCAAAATATAACATAAAGTAATAATGCATTTATCAGCCTATCTTCAACGTTGCGTAACGTATATTATTTCTCTAAGATGAGTAATAATTTTATCGATGCCTGGATAACAGTTACTGAATACCTCGTCTCTGTCTGGAATAAACCCATTACAGACACTGACACACGACCGTTTCGCAGCAAAAGGTTGTCCAGTAAAATTGATACTTTTTAGACAAGGATTCACTAGGGCGGTTCCTGAACGTACAGGGCGAGTGTAATGAGGCCTACGTTCAGAGATGAACTATGTGCAGTAACGCTCTGTATTTTAAGGCTTTATTTGAACATATTAAACATACACTGTCCATCATGCATTTCGCATACGAATAGTTTGTCCATTGGCCAATCACGCTTTTCTTACCGAGATTCCATCTAATGGTTTGGATGCAGCTATGGCGGGTGTAACACAAGGCAGGATATGCTTACTCTTCCGGGCACCTGTTACCACTGTTTGTCGTGTATTTTGTACACGATGAACAGTCCATTTGCTGATTACCCTATTTTTCCTATACCGTTTTTTTTAGGACGTGGAATTTTGTCTAATGTTTTGTATTGTTCGTACTCGGTTTTATTTTATTTTATTTATACTTTAACAAATGCAATTCTCGCTTTACCTAAAATCTTATCTTTTTATTTGGATATGCGATTTTATTTTTTATTGATGATTGAATAGAAAATACAATTTGTGATAAACACTTTTTCAAAAGATTTATAGTGCATACTATGAACTTCTCCATTCTAGTTCAGTCAAAAGGGTCTTTTATTAATTCAATGACCCGATAGTAAACTTGATCTGAGCAGAACGAGAAATATTCGACATTATCGACCGCTTGATTTATTATCTTATTATTTTGTTGTGATTAAAAACAAACCATAACAAAAATTGTTAAACGGATCGACATAATACATCATTTGCGATATTAGTTACCGGCTATTGTTATTTATTTCAATGTTAATTCATTCAACTATACTAACAATTATAGAACTGCTAGAAATCAATCGACCTGGAAATACAGACAACAAAAATTAGTTAATAGTTAACAATGCGAATACAATAATCTCTGAAATAACGCAGTTAATATAGTTATTTGTCAGTACATTTGTAATTGAGATAAAGGCTGTATAAAGCGAGTGGCTATTCAGATATCCATTAAGATAAAACTACCAATTGATAATATATAATTATGTATCATATAAATATGGAAATATATGGTGATACTACATTCAATAGCAACTGATATTTATTCGGTATTAAACTTCCTGGTTCTTTAGTTTAGGAAAAAAACCCCAGTGGAATTGGTTTAATCGGCTCTCTCAAGTTTTATACATTTTTTTTTTAATTCGACGTAGTTGGTGTTTTGAGTTTCGTTTTACGGTTTTGCATTGAACCAAACATATTGACAACCGGTATCATATTTCATTAAAATAGCGACTCATATCGAAGTTGATTGGTTTCCACAATATGAGGTAATTTCGGAACTGTAGGGGTCTTTAGCAATGGGAAGAAAACGGAGGACCAGGAGAAAATCCACCAGGATGAATAGGCGACTTTACTCCATGTCACATACAAGCGGGGATTCGAAACCACGACACTTAACTCAATGTCAGACCCAAAGATGCAACGCGCACTTGTAACCATTCGGTTCCCCAAACCCTTGATATAAGGACTAATGGACACTGCTTGTATTAAAAGAAATACACAATTTTACTGTGCGCTGACATTTTGAAAATTTTTTTTTTTGGTAGTATGTGTTTCTGGTTCTATTTAGCGGATACTGTATGATAAACGATAGCTATAGAAAATCAGGTAATATTGTTTATGTAAATCAGTGTGCATACGGTTTTGGTCTATTAAACACCTTTCACATTCTATTTGAGGCCAATGTTTCTAGCAGTTTGTATGTAATATAGGTAAATTTTATTTATTATTTACATACCACAGACAAGTAATATATTATTACAGCAGTTTGACTTGATATATAATCTTAAAATTATGTTTTTGCGCTCATTTTGTTGAAAATTACCATGTGCACAATTTATGTAACATAGAGCTTACTACCCTAATGGAGATAAATGTTCACAGAAGATATTTTCAAAATATCATATATATATTTATGTAACCCAGACAAGAATTGTTGTAATAAATGTTCAAGATTGCACGCCTTTGACGTCATTTAAAGGTAATTATTATAATCTTGTCAACAACGTTCTAAACCCCTCATCACATCTCGAGATCAAAAGCTTTACATAAACCAAATTACAGCTACTTTAACATCAGGAAAAAAAATACTGAAAAAGCCCTCCTGAAGCTCGGTTGGTTGATTAGTTTATTCTTCCTTTATTAGCAAGTCAAATTGGAACCAGGTTTAGGGCAAATAGTTACTATTGGGATACCCAAAACTTTAAATATGGTAATTTTAAACATGCTGTCATGCCGAAAATTCGACACTTTTTTTTTTAAAGCAAAATATATTAATTCTGAGTAAATCAGGTAACCACTTAGACCCAGAGCTTGATCAAGAGCAAAGCTTAAAGTAAATATCAAAAGTCGGTTGAACATCAACAATTTAACGCCCTCAAGATTTTTTTAATGATAAATTGATCGATTTTTTAAAAACTTTTAATAGTAAAAGTGTCACAATTCAGAATATTATGATATCGATTTGATTAATTCTTGAGAACGCGACACAAATCAGAACTCTATCACAGATAATAAAATTCCTAGGCGTTTCGCCGAATTTTCTTCTTTCGTTTACATTTTTACTTATGAAGCTTTTGATACTACCAAGCAAGACATAATCAAATAAATTAACGACTATGTAATAAAATCTAAGACACCAGTGCATGATAAAATAAAAAAAATAATAAAAGATTTTCATTTGATACAAGTACGAAAACAACATAGGATGTATCGTAATTTTTCGACAAGTGATCTCCATATGGCAATGTTCAATGACCTGAAAATACGTGTTACCATTGTTTCTTATACATATTATGGTATTCTGTTTCCACTGTTGTCCAAAAATAAGTCTACGCTGGAACCAGTTGCAGTATCATTGGATTCTAAAACCTTTTTGGATAACTCTATTGCAATTCCAGTATTGATCGGAGCTATTCGAGAGAGTACTATTTTAAAGATGATGCCCATCTTCTTTATCATAGCCAGTGACATACGAAGAACAAGACGATCATTATCAAACACTTAACACTAATAAAAGTCTGGTGAGCGTGTGTAATAATAATTGAAGGGGAGTTTGAGCCCGGGCTTGATTTATTGAAGATGTTGCAGAATAGGGTCTTAAGGGTCATCAATGGCTGATCTCAAGATAGTAACAACTTGGTATTAGTAACCGATCAGACAAGAGATTTGCTGGTTATTTCCGTAGACAACATGTCCATGAATGGCTGGTCAGTTCATTTATATTAGTTTTATAAAGCGGCTGTTCTTGAAGCGGAAGCAATCAGAATACAATAACGGCGGGTGGTTTACGTTAGGAGGGGGATAGTATATATATATATGTCTTAAACCAATCCGGCCACATTTCTTTCCGTCCTTTCACATTTTTACTGTGAACACTCTTCAATTCACAATCTTTGTCCAATTTTGACCAAACTTGAAATGTAGGTTTATAAGATCTCGGTCCCTTTCGACATTGGACCGTAACTTGCTGGATAATGGCCCCTGATTTTGTGCAAAAAAAAAAAAAAAATTATAACGTTTTAAGTTTGTTGACTCTCTACAGGTCACAATATTTATATCCCACTGACTCCTTTCCTTTCGATATTGACGCATGTCGGACCGTAACATCATATATTACGACCCTTGGTTGGTGGAAATATGGATTTATTGGCCCTTTTTTCTGTCGATCGCTTTGCGTATCTTGTATGCCAACCACTTGTTCTTCTTAGTGGTAATTAAACATAAAGGTTTATACAAAGAAAGAGGGGTGGTGGTGGTCGAGTGGTTATCTTGTGTGCGCTGTATCATAAGGTCTATCAATGAGTCAACTGGCGTGGTTTCGAATCCCCAATTCTCCGTGATAAGGCGTAGGGTCGCCTGTCCAACCGTGTGGGTTTCTTCGGGCTCTCACACTGCTTAAGACCCCTAAGCGCAAGCGAATTAATGGAACAAAGTTGAACCATGTGTTAGTTCCGAAATGACTTAGTTTGTGTTGAGTGGTTGTTAAACCCCATTCTCTCTTTATACAAAGAAATATGCCAGGGTTTGAAACTCACGGTTTCAAAGAGAGTATAATAACTGTAATACCGACAACTCGTTACATAAATTCGATATTACTTTGATTTTTAGAAGCAATAAATTTCTAGCCCACGAGTTCATTTCTACAGCAACGGCTATTATTAACGAAAGAAAAATCGTGCTGTTATTAGAATGGCAGTCTTTTTGTTCAAGAGCGAATCAAAATTAGTAGTAACGATCATAAAGGGAAATCAGATTCAATAAACATGATTTTACCAGTACCGGTGTGTTCTGGTGCATATAGCTAAACAAAATGATCACGAAGAAAGCTTTTGTACATGGGTGTTTTTACGAAAGTCAATATCGGTTTATCGACAGGATTATCTTACTAATTCTATCCACAAATATGTTTCAGCATCAACCTAGAGACTGGTGAAACCGCCACTTTAAGCCCATGTCTGTCCAGATGTTTCTTATTGAATTCTTGTCACGGCTATACTAACTTTATTACTAGACTGAATATACACAAATCAGATGATACTTACGTGCTGTCGTCCACATCATTAACTTATCTTTCAACACACATTATGGCATATTTGTATTTATTCATTGGTATCCTGTCATTTGGTTACTGCCGAATTACAAATTTGCCCATTTTAATTAAATTATAAGTACCATGCGCCTGGGGAAGAGTAATATTTCTGTCTCGTAATATTTCACCCACTTAAAACGAATGTAGTGGTCGTAGTGTTTTTGAGAAACCAAAATATTATCAGAAAAGTCAGTTCCGTTAGTTTTAGATAATATAGGGCATCTATAAGACGACTGTATTAAGATGGGAATGTGTTGATCTTTATTTCATACTGCCTTATTTACACCAATGTACCATAATCTAGATTTAATGATGTGAATACTTGTATTTAGAATGTACTCTAAGGGTTAAAGACATAGAGAGTTTGTTGGAACAATGACTTGATATTCCATTCAACAACCACTGTCAGTATCAAGAACAATATTTGTATCCCACATATCTCGGTTAAGTTTGTTTTTGGTGTTCTTCCGAGAGCATTTTCTTGTGTTTGGGGATGCTCACTAGTCCGCGGGTTCACTTGTCAAGGGATATCTATTATTAGGGTCAGGATTGGGTTAAGGTTCATTAGTTGTACAATCAATAGTGTAAAATATTCAATTTTCATTTTTCTTAAACCTTGCATTCAGGAGACGAGAGTCTGGGGCTGAATAAATCCATTAGAAGAACTACATTCAATACATAACGATATTAACATAATATTGTGTCGTTTCGTCGAACAATTACATAAAAAGAATAAGCAACCAACACTTATTTATGTACGAAATAAAAAACGGCATTTTCATTTAATGTGTTAATTTGTTTCGTGAAATGGCAGGCTGTCATAGTTGACAATGTTGCAGCCATAGATAAAAGCAATGGTGAGATATAATCGTATGCGTGTTCCGCTGTTCATAAAGTAAGCTAAAAATAAAATTAGTAAACAAGCCGATTTGTGATTAATCATTCGCACTTTTTGTCACTAATCAAAATAAAACAGTCTAATTAAATAAATAATTTGATCTAAAATAAAGGGAGTTTGGTTTCCTTTAATTAAATTCATATGGTTTTCAAATTAAAGATATATCATGTTGATTATTGAATTTGTGGACCTCGAGGTGTGTTCTTCACCAGCATATTGTGGGTCATATTGTCAAATCTAGTGGTCATCATGATAGAACTTCTTTGTTATATATTTATCGTAAACTTATATTTCTATATTTTCTAATCATAAGAAATATGAATTCATTTATATTAAGTTTTGCAATACCCCCCCCCCCCGTAAAAAAATAAATTAATGTCATGCACAAGCAGCAGATATTCCTAAATCGATGGATTCATAATTAGTACGTCGAATCTCGAAGTTTAACCTTTGAATTACTAAATTGACACATGAAAACAGTCCTTGGTAGTAGTAAACCAACAAGACAAATTTTAACATTGTATCGGTGAATGGAACTCATCATTGCATTGGTTTTACAATTTAACAGACGCCGCACAAAGCAACAATCTGCCACCAAAACACTGTAAAGCTAAATGCTGTATTCTTTTCTGGAACGAGTTCCTTATGCAATGTTTTTTTTTGCAATTTCTGTCATTAAGCTTATATTTCTGATGTAATTTATCTGTATTTCTCACGAAATCATAGTGATTTCTTATGAAAGAACGTCTTTAAGTACACATAATAAAAGTCTGTCATGGCTTCCAGGTCAAGGAAATATATAGGGCAGCTTGTTTGTTTGTTTTTTGTTTGACCTTTAAGTGAATTGCTGAAGTCAACTTCTCCAACCACCGGACGAATTTAGCGAATATCCGGCCTTTTCTCCGGAGACGGCTTCTGGTAAGAAATTAGAAGCAATCTGAGGTAATTAACTCGGGGCACTCGACACCTCCAGTCACTAAGGAGACTATTACCAAGAATATAGTTCGAACTGATTGCTCAACATGGAGATTTTGCTTCTGCTAAATGATGTTAAACCTACTCTATATCCATTTCTTGTCGCCTCAAGGGTTACACCCATAAGTAGCCTGTTTCTAATGCTATCTTAATATCAGGGTTTCCACCATCTTAACGTCCATCTGTACCACAATGACATCAGTTTTAGAGGATATTACTAATGTACTGTTGGTATGTCGTTTACTTGCCTGAGAGACATTGCCATGTTTTCTTTAGACATTACAGAGAGAGAGAGAGGGGGGGGGGATTAAATCACATTATGTCATTTCCGGACTACCATTAAATGGCATACTTGTAGGGTTTTAGGAATGGCAGATAAATGGGGACCCGGAGAAAGTCAACCAAGCTATACTTCGATCTTATAACGCCGTTCAACGACAGACGTTAATCACTCGACCACCCGATCCCCCACAGAGTGATCGACAAAGAAAGATATGTTAAAGATATACATAATCAAAACTGACAGATTGAAAATGAAGCAATATAGCGTATGGTACTTATATATATATTTGGGTAAATATTAATGGATTGCAGCCATCTGAATACAATTAATTTTAAGTCAGTTGTCAAATTTTACGAAGTCATTTAAATTTTGGATATGATGTGTTGAATGTGTATTTACTTATGTATACACGTGAGGCATTCAAGCAATTTCTGGCATATCTGACGCCCTCCCGTCATATAACACACAGAGATCATACGCTGTAAAAACTATTTCTGTGACCCGACACAGGAAATAAAAGAATGCCACACACTTGAAGTAACTACATGTTTGGTGGTTCGAAATAAAATTTTCTGTTCACTTCTAAGAATCTGTCAAGATTTTGTCTCAAAACATGTTGTTTGATTATACTGTTGCTCGCCCAAGTAGCTTTAGGGTAGTGATGATGTACACATTTTATAAGTAACTTTTTTTTCGACGGAACGTTGGTGTTCTTGACCCATCCGCTTTAGATGATTTCGGTGGACATGGGACCAAATTGGTGGACAACCTCACCCCAGCTGTTGCCGTGCAACATATGTAGTATATATGTATTTTTAAGGAACCGTATCGGATAAAAATTAATGCATAAAACTGGACAATTCTATGCGAAAGACACTTAATTGCCAGATACAACCGTCTATAATACTTGAACTAACCCTAGTTAGTGTCTAGGGTTCACAACCAGTTCTCCAATTTCACACATTACAAGTGCTTGGGTAATCATGTCTATATATCTGTCGACCTTAAAAAGGGCACGATTATCAAGTTCACCTTTCCAGTGAACAGTTAAGTTCAAGAACACATTTACGTAACCCCGTTCAATAAATCTGGCGGTATGTCAATTGTAAACTTTCAGACAAGTTTGTTCAAATCTTTGCCTTTTTAATCGCATACAAGTGCATACCCTGTGAAAGAATAAAAACTAATTAATCCTAGACCAAACCGTCTTATCCCCCTCATCTTTCGCTCATATGTATGTTGCAGGAAAACTAGTTATTGAGAAGCAATTATACTATGACATGACGGAGACCGGAAAGGCTAGTATTTCCATGTAAAATAATCTATACTATTTCAAAGGACTTAATGGAAAATAATTTGCCAGGGAAATGCCAATTATTCGGCGGAAATATCTAACAAAGGTATGCATTGTGTAAAGCAAATAACGTAAATAGTTGATTGGGTGTGTTTGGAAGCAAACGAATATGTCATATAATATAATAGTATGTACTTTAACAACGTATTCTAAGATTCAGGCTTAGCAATATAGCTTGATTACCTCCCCTTAACGTGGATTTTTTTTTAATGTTCATGGGCCGTCATCTACGATATGATTGCTTTCAACCATGTTCCCACACACGAAACACTGCGTTTTCGTGCAGGTCAGTATCCTTTAATCAAAAGGCACGCAGTATGATTTTTAAATGCTGCGTATATACTGATGCACTTGTTTGATTTTCGCCGTTTACCCCATTACAGAATTTCGACATGAGAAAAGTTAAGTTCACAAACACACTTTCCTTCCGTTTGAATACTGGTGCAAAAAAGTCCTTGAGACTAATAATTTTATTTTAACGTGGATTATAGATCAAATAATCTAATACCGTATATGATCGACCCTGTATAAAAAAAAACATTGCAAGAGATTATTACTGTCTACTTATTTTCGAGACGTTAATTTCTTGTGTTATTAAGATTTTTTTTTTGTCTACAATGACCGTGCACTTTTCATTTTCAATTATACGGAAGATAACACGATACAAGCGTTCTTATGGTAATTTATTTATTGAATATAGAGACTCGTCGTTTATTATCAAGGCCGTGGGATAAAGAAAATCTGTTGTGTAATAAGTTGTCATGATTAGCAGTCGGAATAAATAAATATTAGGTTGTTAAGCATGGCATTTACAAGTTATTACTCACTCGATAACGGATTCAACCAACTAATGAGAGTGTCGAGATCGAAAAGAATCCAATAAAATCTAGAATTAACGTTTCGTGGAAAAACTATTTTTATTGTGTCCACCGACTTTGAGAGAAATCTCGGGGACTACTGAAAGGGGTTTATTCGTCCGCTCCGTACACTTTTACGAATGCTGAAACTTTTACTATGCTGCTAATTCAGTTAGAATATGCAGCTAGGTGTGTCTGTCTTGGCGATGAGGAGCATTATCTGCTTCGACAATTTAATTTGTAAATGATTTAGAAAAAAATAGCTTTGATGTTAGCTTCATTACATGAATATCCCAAATAAGTTCGATAACGGGCATTTTTTTGCGGAGGTTAAACCACGCGATAAGACATTTAATTGAACGATGCTTTATACCGCGATAAATAAGCAAGTAAGTTTAAATCGAAATGAAATTAAATGGGGTTTAACGTCCTGCTGTTCGGTTCCTAAACTTGGCTAATGAAGACAGGCATACGCCATACAGTGGGCTATGCCGGAAATTTTGCCCAGGCTGCGCGCTACTGCCTACATTTATATCGAATTCCAACTACCAATGGATCTTTTACGTGAACGGCTAGACAGCTGTCCTTGTCAGCCCCCCCCCCCAACGGAAACCACGCCGGAAAATCTGGATGAACTTCTCGGCTAAAGACAGTCCGAAGTGATAATGATAACCTACCATGTTATGTGAATATGTAATGTGTGGGGTAATATGTTATATAATCCATGTTACGCACATGTATACTTACGCTCAATCACAAACCATTCAGACCATATAAAAATTATAACGTATAAACACACATTTATAAAAATACAAATTAAAAATTCAATTGAAAATTAATGTCAATTAAAATGAAAATCCTCTTCCTCTTCTGTTGAACGACGCGCACATATAGTCCTTCAAAGTCCTTGAAGTTCATTTACGCAATAATCACAAAATCTGTCATCTGTCGCGAACAAAATGTTACGGATATACCACTTTAATTTGTAGATACAACTAGTATCAAAAGTGTCAATAATTGAAACCTAATTTTTAAAAAGTTGAAAATCGCTAGCAAGACATTCTCCTCAAATTCCTATCCTCCCTGGGGGCTCCATTAGTCGCATTCCACCTTCTATGTTTAATGAAGTAAAGGATCATCTTAATCAGTTACTAGCTTGTGGCGTTATCAGACCTTCCCACAGTACATGGGCGTCTAACGTTGTTCTGTGTCGTCGAAAAAAATGGTAAATTGAGAATGTGTACTGATTTTAGACAATTGAATTTGAGAACAATTAAAGATTCATATGCGTTACCGAGGATCGAGGAAGTCTTGGATCACTTAGCCGGAAATAAATTTTACAGTAAACTTGATATGAAATCGGGTTATTACCAAGTCGAAGTCTTAGAAGATCATAAGGAACGAACTGCATTCACTGTCTTCCCTCTAGGTTTTTATGAGTATAATCGCCTCCCTTTTGGACTTTGTAATTCTCCCGCAACATTCCAGCGTTTAATGGAAGAGGTTTTAGGAGATCTCCATTTATCAATTTGTGTTGTATATATCGATGATTTGATCATTTTTGCAGATACTTATGAAGAACATTTAGAGCGAATTTCCATGGTTTTGGATAGACTACGTCAGTGTAATCTTAAATTAGGTGTAGATAAGTGTAGTTTCTTTATGAGACGTGTGAATTATGTTGGTCATATTATTTCAGCTAACGGGATAGAACCGGATATCAACAAAATTGACGTTATCAAGAATTGGCCTCGTCCATCAAACTCTGTAGAAGTCCGTAAGTTTCTAGGCCTTGCAGGATATTACCGCCGTTTTGTCCAAAACTTTTCTAAAATAGCTAAAACCACTATCACAGTTGATGCCATCTCCAAACAAGAAAGGTAAATCTAATTTTCCTATTTGGAAATGGGATATTGATCAGAAAGCCGCCTTTAAGGAGTTAAAATTAAAAGAAAGATTATGTTCTTCGCCATTATTAGGAAGTAGTGACTACACGTTGCCTTTTGAATTGCATATATATGCTTGCCAAAAAGGATTAGGTGCAGTATTGTATCAAAAGCAAAATGGTATGCTAAAAGTAATTTCTTATGCTAGCAGAAGTTTAAATAAATCGGAACAGAACTATTCAGCCCACAAACTTGAATTCCTAGCTTTAAAATGGTCTATTACAGAGAAATACCATGATTATTTGTACGGAAACGATTTTACAGTATTCACTGATAATAACCCTTTAACTTATGTTTTAACTTCAGCTAAACTAGACGCAACCGGCCATAGGTGGTTAGCAGCACTTTCGGCTTATAATTTTGAAATTAAATATAGACCAGGAAAATACAACACCGATGTTGACACTTTATCCAGATTACAAGATTCGCCAAACACAAATGAACACATTAGCACCGAAATTATTAAGGTAATTTGTAATACTATAATAGATAATTATGCTGAATGTCTAATTATTTCATCTGACATAGTTCCATATATCGGAGAATGTTTCAATGGCATGACTCCTAGAGATTGGAGAAAGGAACAGTCGAAGGATCCTACTTTGTTTTCTTTAATAAGATATATTAGATCGGGGATCAGACCTAATCCAGAACAAATTAGTAAAGATTACGTTAATTTGAATAGAAATTTTGATAAATTGAAATTAAAACAAGGTTTTTTTTATATCGAATAATAAATGTTGATGGCCATACAGTTAATTCTTCCGTTACATTACAGAAAATCGGCGTTTGTGGCTCTACATGATGGTATGGGACACATGGGAAGACATCTAACTTTGTTACTACTCAAAGAACGCTTTTATTGGCCAGGTATTAATTCTGATGTCGAAAAGTGGATTAAGACTTGTGAAAGATGCTTAAGACGAAAATCACCTACTAATGTTAGAGCATCGTTGGTTAATATTGAAACTACATTCCCACTTGAAATAGTCGCAATGGACTTCCTTACTCTAGAACCATTAAAAGGTAACTTTCAGTACATCTTAGTAATAACCGATTTATTCACAAAATACGCACAAGCGATTCCAACACGGACTATGACGGCTAAGACTACGGCAGAAGTTTTCTTTAACAATATCGTTGTTCATTATGGGTTACCTTCAAGAATTCACTCGGACCAAGGAGCAAATTTTGAAAGCAGTATTATAAAAGAGCTTTGTAAACTTACAGGTATTGCTAAATCGCGAACTACACCTTACCACCCAATGGGAAACGGTCAATGCGAACGATTTAATAGAACTCTCTTAAATAGGTTAGGAACATTGGAACAAGATCAAAAGTCGGATTGGAAATCGCATGTTTCACCATTAGTTCATGCGTATAACTGTACTCGTCATGAAACAACGAAATATTCACAATTTTTCTTAATGTTCGGGCGTCATCCTAGATTACCGATTGATCTAGTATTTGGAATAAATAAAGATTCTTCTATAACGTCATTACACCAAGAAATTAAAGGAACGTCTTCAAAGAGCATATGAATTGGCCGCGATATCTTCTACAAGGAGTAAACAGCGACAGAAACAAGATTACGATAAGAAAGTTAGAGGTATAAAAATTGAAACGGGTGATCGTGTTTTAGTAAAGGCTCTTACGTTTGATGGTAAAAATAAGATAGCCGATCGGTGGGAAACCGATGCCTATATTGATGTAGACTAACCTAATTTAGAGATTCCCGTGTATTGAGTTAGATCAGAATCTGGGTTGGGAAGAACTCGTACACTTCATAGGAATCATTTATTACCAGTCAATAACATTATTCAGGATACAGATGTGTTCAGTTTAATTTCAGATAAACCTCAACCCAGAAAATTAAAGGAAATAGCCGATTCACAGCCTATTGAATCTTGTGACGATTTTGAAGTATTTACACATCACACCCCCATTGAAGCCGAAGAAGTTGTAGATGAAATATCTGCTGTAGACAATATTCAGGAGGATATTGAAGGTGAGGGAGAGAAGAATATTCGAACTGAAGTAGATATTCATGACATTTCTGATTTACCAGTACCAACTGACGTTATACCCGAGGTAATTAATTCAGAGGATTCATCTGGAGAATTGTTAGATGTTGAGGCGTAATCGACGAAGACCACAGTGGATGAGGGATGGAGAATTTGTCATGTCTCAAGTTAATGCATCGCCAGAATGGATGGAAAGAGCTAAGTATATTCAGTCTTTGCACTCGTCCGGTACATTTACGTCCATGTCTCGAGAAGTGAGTAATGCTTTACTCGGTGTAATAACGGGTAATAAACAATATTATTTCACTGGTAAGTAATGACGGGGACGTGATTTAACGTGGTGGGGGGAGTATGTAGCGGGGTATAATTTGCTACTTTTCAGTTTGTCCCTTTGGTTGTTTGATCTTGTTATTTAATTAGTGGGATTTCGAGTTTTATTTTACATAGTTAAAAAAGTAAAAAAGATGTTATGGGTTGTGGTGTATATAA
The DNA here is from genome assembly GCA_948474765.1 of Patella depressa. NCBI lineage: Eukaryota > Metazoa > Mollusca > Gastropoda > Patellidae > Patella > Patella depressa. The sequence goes on from OX419719.1 coordinate 58,946,521, forward strand.
GTTGCTATTGTAGTTTTGAAGTTTTGTTGAACATTTCACTTCGAGGTTGTTTATCAGGTGATAAGATTTCTTGTATTCTGATTGGTTATTTGGGTGGCGCATTTTATTAAAAGATATGAATCGGTATCTTTTCTCACTCTTCATTTTCTGCTTTGATGACTGGTTCATAATTGTTCCCGATTTATACAGCTCATTTCCACAAACTGGTAAGACACTTATATTACATATGTTTAACATACATGAATGTTTGGGTATGTGACTTGGTTGTGTGAAATCAAGTGAGTAGAATGAATGATTCTAAATTGTACTATTCAAAAAAAGTAGGGGATATTTGATTTTGGGGGCATAATACTAAAATATGCAAATGACTACGAAAAAGGTCACTATAGAACCTAACAGAAGAAACATTTCCAGTTACATGTGACGCCCAAACGCACCAATAGCTACCGCATGGAATGCAGGTGATGCTTGGGATCACCATGGGGGTCCAACCCAAGATTTGCACGACTCTGACTTTGAATGTTACAGTCTTTGTGGCATTGAATTCCAGGGTGGAAACATCAGTTTAATTGTTTTAGTGACCAGAAAACAAATTTTGATATGCGTCGGCTTACCCAAAATGAAAGGTTACGTGCCCTTGGCATGCTACAGATCGGCACAACACAGGCGGTTGTGGCGCGGGATGAATGTTTCTCAGTCTGTCATAAGCAGGCTATGGTCCAGATACCGTGATACACAATCTGTACAGGACAGACCACGCTCAGGTCGACCAAGGGCGACAACTCAAGCCCAGTATCGATTTATCCGTACCTTGGCCTTGAGAAATCGTGTCATCACAGCAAATCAGATCAGCGCTCGTCTTCAAACAGACACTGGTGTGAGAGTGAGTGGCCAGACGATTCGGAATCGACTGCATAGGGGTCACCTTCGCGCCCGACGTCCTCGAGTGATCCCTTGTTTGAGAGATCATCACAATCAGGCAAGACGTCGTTGGTGTAGGGATAATCGACGCTGGAGCAATGTGATGTTTTCAGATGAGTCAAGGTTCACTGTTGATTTTTTGGACAGACGTAGGAGGGTGTGGCGTCGTCGAAACGAGCGCTTCCAAGACGTTAACGTCATCAGACATGATCGATTTGGGGGTGGTTCTGTTATGGTGTGGGGAGGCATCACTGTTGCTGGAAGAACGGCTTTACATGTTGTTGCAGGGCGTGTTACAGGCCAGTACTACCGGGACAACATCTTGGCAGTCCATGTTGTGCCGTTTGCACGACGTCATGGCCGCCGTTTCATCTTCCAGGATGACAACGCAAGATGTCACAGGGCCAGGATCGTTACAGGTTACCTCCAACAACAGAACATCACCACATTACCTTGACCAGCACTGAGTCCCGACCTCTCCCCCATCGAGCATGTCTGGGACATGCTTGGACATAGGTTACGTCAACGTCAACAACGTCCTGCCAATGTCCAAGAACTTGCTGCTGCGTTGCAGCAGGAATGGGACAATCTGGACCAAAATGACCTTAGACGTCTCATTAGGAGTATGCCACGTCGGATCAATGCTTGTTTGGCAAACAGAGGAGGATTTACCCGTTACTGACTTTGTTGTGATGCTGTGGTAACTTTGCTGTTTGACCCCGGGTATCATTTTACCCTTTTAATGGTCAGTCTGTGCCTTACTTAGTCTAACGATCATTTGGAATAAATCGATGAATGTGAACTTCATTTCATTTTGTCATTTGTTTCTTCGTCAGTTTCATTAGGTGACTTTAATAACACTTAAAAATCAAATATCCCCTACTTTTTTAGAATAGTATATGATTTTATGAAATAATTTATATACTTTATCCAAAATGGAAGTCAATCATTGAGTTTACTGCGACATGATCTGAATTGTACAGACTTGAATTAGTTTAGTATAGAATGTATTTTTTTTATTTCAGGGCATGTTGTTTTGCACCTGATTATGTCGTTCATGTGATGGCATACTGGTGATTCATCAATAAGCAATAACCGCGTTCGCGGGATGTTAATTGTAATTTTGTAGCAATGTGATATGTGATATTTATATAAACTTTTAAAACCATCTTGAGTTATTCTTTCTCCTCACCCTATACCGAACACCTGAAGCAGCGAGTCTAAATTTTAAACTAAGGACACAAAGAACAAATTCCACCAAACATAAAAATCAAATCCTAGTTCCTACAAAACTAAGACCCAAACTTCAAAAGTATAACTAAAATAGCAACTTATATACACCACAACCCATAACATCTTTTTTAACTAGGTAAAATAAAACTCGAAATCCCATTAATTAAATAACAAGATCAAACAACCAAACGGCAAACTGAAAAGTAGCAAATTATACCCCGCTACACCTTACCTCTAGGCTAGTGAGGCAGCGTCTTATCCACCGTGATCCCCAGAAGTTTAAATCAGTGACCTCTATTTATACTGGGAATTGGGCGGGGGATAATTAACTCACTGTTCATTTATTATTTCTCGTGGTTGCCTAGTTCTTTCCTATCAGTGTGTGTCTCCAATATGAATCTTAACAGTTCGTCACTGCCCATGCAGGGGTAAGAAACCGGTTCAATCTCTTGGAGAATGCATTGGCCTACCACTTCAGAATGGCAATACAGTGAATAGTGACCAGCTGAATTTATTAACAGGTATGTTACCATTATGTAACAGAACATTGAGGTCGTCAGACAAAAACCTATTGACAATACCACCAATACCTTTCGAAAGAACAAAACGATCTTTTTGATTTGCAGCACCCTTCTTGTGGTACTCCCTCCCCCATCATATTCGAATAATATCATCTTTGCATGTGTTTAAACAGCAGAAACAGACTCTGCTTTTCACAACTGCTTTCCCAGACCACTATTGAATAAAATTGCCTAGCGCAATAGAAACTTTTGTTAGTATTGTTGCGCGAACATAAATTGAGATATATTATTAAGTACAACTCGGTCTCGATCGATTTTTTTTCAAATTTTAACATTCCTGCCAAACACTTGAAATATTAAACATTTTTACCCGATTATAAAGTTGTAGACTGTGGGATACAAATATATTTATAATTTATATTTAACTTGTGCTTATTGAAATGAAAACCCAAATCAATATTATAGACAATTATCATCAAACTGTCAATTAACGATTTAATGTCACCTGATAGAGAGTTTTGCTCGCTGAAGAGCTTTACAGCACTTCTTAAATAGTAAATAAACATAAAACAACCATTATTGTAGGTCTAATTTAATATTTATTCTCGGTCCAAGGCGTTACATGAAGTAAAAAGCAAACACCGTGGGTTTAGAGCAAAAGGGTTGAGGTTGATGATTTTTCGCTCTCTCTCAAGGTCGGATCGCCCTTTTATCGATTGATATATCCAAACTATAAAATAGGCTGTTATCTGCGACAACTCTTAAATCAGATGTAGTATCAGGTGTTCTGGAAATAAGCTTTCTTGTACAACGCCCGTAATGATTAGAAATGTAGAATATATTTATTTTCTTCCACAATTGTGAATAAAATTATGTCATTTCAAGTAAGACACAAAAATGCGGTTCTACTCGTTCTCCACCACAAGCCCATTAAGGAGGATATAAATATACATTGAGAGTACAAGTAGAACCGCATTATTGTGTCTTACTTGAAATGACATAATTTTATTCACAATTGTGGAAAAAAATAAATATATTCTACATTTCTAATCATTTCGTTCTGCTTCTTAACAGTACTCCTCATTAAATACATTTGGAAATGTAGTTTACAAGCTATATTCAATCTAGTTATGTTGATACGAAGGCGATAATTAATTCATTCAAACGAGATAATTTGTTCAAATGAGATGAATTATTCGTTTTAACAAGATGCGAATGTTTTTAAATGTACAGAAACGTGGAAGGGACATAACACAAGATATGCTAAGCAAAACAAGAAACAAAATTAATCAGATTTATTTGTAGCATGACCTACAGAGGCATTGCCGAGACGTAAGCGTAGAGATGCAGATCCATTATTAGAGAAATGAATTTTAAAAGAATATTAAAACGACGGTTACAAAAAATAGATCGTAGACGTTACAGTGAATTGGGCAAACTCGTTAATTTTATCAAGGAATCAAGGAGACAAACTTGGCTATAGAATGTTGTACACAAAATGCTTAGAAGTCGGGTTAAACAGCTATTTGGGTTGATGTTACTTGAACTGGACTGTTGGTTTTCATACGAAATTCTAAAGGCAATCAATGCTAAAGGACCCAAATGTCCTAACGACATTTGGTACTCAACACAAACTAGGTCATTTCGGGACTGACACACGGAGTGAATTTTATTTCAATAATTCGCTTGAGCGAAGGGTCTTTAGCAATGAGAGGAAACCGGTGGGCGCGGAGAAAACCAACGAGGTTGGACAGGCAATCCTACTCTTGTCACGTACAACTGGGGAATCGGAGTCACACCCATTAACTCAATGACAGACCTTATAATACAAGCGTGCTCGTGCTAACCATTCGGTCATCCAACCCCCAAAACTCTTAAGATCTACAACAATAACAAAGCTAGGAGCGAATTCCAATTGCTAGTTTAATATTTATTTTATAAACCATTTACCAACACACATCAAATGACCAAACGATATTTGAATAAGCATTTATTTAATATTTTCTCAATACGTCGGCAAATGAAATAGTTCTTCTTTGCATACTACATGGAAGTTTTTACAGATGCTTAGAAGCATGTTTCTTAAAAATCTTTTATAAGAATTTGTACCATTACAGTCAAATTCTTATAAAAAGAATTTCCCATGACGCATCTCTCTTTCCATACTTCGGATAAAATATCTCTTAGACGCCGTTCACACCAACGGCGAATGTCGCGCTTTAAATCGGCGAGCAAAGCGCCATCATATATCACGATCTCTTAAATAATTTTACGCTCTGATACGAATTGTTTACGCTTTGGTGGACAAATTATTTCCGTCAGACTTCGCTTCAAGTCACCACTCTCTGTGGAGAGTCTCCCGGGGGGGGGGGGGGGGTAGGGCTCTGTAGGGTCTGACTGGATGGTGTGTTCTGTTGGTGGGGGTACTGCTGGCCCAGGAGCTGTGGCTATTCTTCCCCTCCCTCTACCACGGATGCTCCCCACGTTTCTGCGTTCCACAGTTTCGATGTCATCTTTGTTGAAGGAGAACTTATCCCACACCCATTTGTGGCAGCCAGGTCCTCGACTGTCTCAGAACCATCACCCGACTTCCCCACAATCCTCTTGACGTGGGTCATCTTGGTACGGTTGGACTTGTGAAAGGTTTTGAGGTCTGCAACCTCAACACCCATGTCAGCAGCTTTGTCCTCCCAAAGCTTCTATTTCTTCTGTAAGTCTTTATAATCTGTCAGTCTCTTTGCGTAGATGGAGGTGTTGTCTTTTAGCCAGTCAATGACCTCTTCTTTTTGCGCCTCTGTCAATGTTGTATAGCTCTGAAACCAGCATGGCTTCCTCTTCTGGTGACGGTGGTGTTGGAGACCTCGGCCTTTCAGTCACCTGGCCTGTCTGTCCCCCATCTGGCTCATCTTTGCTGCACCTCTGTCAGTCCCTCTCTGGCTCATCTTTGCTGCACCTCTACCTCTCTTGGGTGCCATCTTTGTGTTGTTTTTCAGGTTCAGGATACTTTTTCTGAAACAATGCAATGAAAGGTACGCAAGTCGCTGGAGACAGAGCTTGGGTATCGTAGGGGAGAGCGCGAGGAAGCTTGCCAAGCGTAGCAAAGCCTAGCAAAGCGTGTCAACCCTTGATCAACGCGTCTCAATTCGTGGGAAAGAGTAGCAAAGCGTGTCAGATCTTCATGCCAGATCGTAGCAAATCTTGAGACATCTTAGCAAAGCGTGTCAAGTGGTGACAGACCGTGAATACTTGGTTCCCCGCTTTGAACAAAGCTCCTTTAAGCTTTCCTACGCTTTGAGTCAAGCTTTGTTGAACTTTGTTACGCTTTGATACGCTCACGGTGCTTTAATCAATTCGTGACAGAGCGCCAAAATTTTGAAACAGTCCTAAAATTTGTTGGCGCTCTTGCCGAATGTCCTGTTTTGCTCAAAGCTTTCAAACGATCTATTACAGCCCTGACGCTTTAGTCGAGCTTTGGTACCGCTTTGCACGCCGCTTTAAAGCCCCATCAAAGCGCCGTTGGTGTGAACGGCGTCTTAGCGTTCTCAAGTCCTCGGCAGTTCCGTTCTTTATATTTGGTTCTGCAATTATACGAAAGATTGCCCTTTGTTATTCCGTGTTTAAGGTGGTGGATGTCCTTCTTGTTCTGTCCCTTTAACTTTATCGGGGTATTTTTTATTATTAATACTTTTTGTTCAATGTTCTGCGGATTAGATGGCGCTTCCGGCTGTGTTATGTTATTATTCTCATACCCAAACAATTAAACAAACCACTAGCCTTCCTATGGGCAAAGTCACAGCCTCAACTTTCGTAATGTGTCTTGTAATGTCACTTGTGTCTGCAAGAGTTGAGGGTGGTCTTCTTGTGGAAATCTGGCTTTTAAAAATAGCCATGTGTTGAAAACTGTGACAATAATTGACCAATATATTTATTTCAAAATATATATGGTGGCCATGTTGATTTTGGGTCGTTTCAAGTTTAGGTTTCATTTGATGTTGTGTAGTAGAGGTTTTGGGCTGACGTACGCAAAACACTAACTCACCCGGTCAAATAATAATGTACCTAAACAAGAAATAAGCAAAATGAATTTGGATTTAACGTCCATTATGATCCAACTGGGATATTGAAGACGGACAAGTGATTTCTTTCCATAAAGACCTGGGCATTTTGTCGCATTTGCGTCAGAGGATTCACTTTTAACAATAGCCTAGTGTACAAAAAGAAAGTTCTTATCATAAATTTAATAATACCTTATATTAAACTCTCCCCTGGACTCAGCAAATGTCTTGATGTCATATTCAGCCAAATTCCGCCCTACGCACGACTTTTAACCCAGAACGACAAAATCACAATTAAATACCGACTGACTTTGTAGGTGTCAACATATTGAGGCATGGTATTCCATGTTCAAATGACAAGGTCGTTACGTTATTACTGCGGGGCAAATCACAAATAGGACATGTCAACTCCACCGCCACCCATATACTGATATGTCATAGCAGTTCAAATGTAGGATAAATAAACAAACAAGCAATACGTCAATGGACTGGAGGCAACTCGGCCGTTGGACCGTTTGCGGCATGAAAAGAACCCTGTTGCCGGAATTCGATGACAATTAGGTGGAAACCCCGTTTCCACGGTCCTGCATACGCTGGATTTTTTAAAAAATAATATTATGTAGCGTTCGATATCAAAACCTTGAAGTGGAAACGAAGTATCGACGTAACTTTTAATTAGGTATATCGCCTGGGTAGCGCTTATTCGGATTTGTTTAAATGGAGACAATCAGCTTCATAATAATTGGGTAGCTGCACCATGAATGGACACATATACATAACTGTTCAATTATTTTTCTGAAGCATATGGTGGATTCATCCAAATCGATATGATCGGAAGAGGCAAATGTGCATAATTTGGGATAATACGTACATTTTTTAGTTGAATTTCAAACTATTTTGAGCGGGTATGTTGCTTGGAGGGACTTAAAACAAGATATCGTACGGATGTTCTCTTTAAATTGTCTATGCAAATGGGTATAACAGGTTATTTGAAGTGAATAAATTTGAAAAGTTTGTTCCTGTCACAGAAAGGAGTCACACCCAAACATAAAACCTGGAAACGTTTACCTTTATTTCCACTTTTTGCAAAGGGACTTATTTTGGATCCATTTTCTGTTCTGTTTCTTTATTGCTCTGTGACGCCATATTCGAAAATTATAAAACTTTTAGAATTGACATTATGTAAAGCCACGGGCTCGTATTGTCGGCGTTACATCACTTTAAAAACACCCCAATATAGCACTAATTAATAGTGGACCCACAAGCATCTTCAGTAACGATTTGCCTTAGATACCAATCGCTAGAGGCGGTTCTAAACATTATTAAGATTGTTATGGAATCATTGCAACATAATCTGCCAATTCCTGGAAGGGAGATCATTGCTTTCGAAAGTACAGCAACGATTGTTAGCTGCGAATACCCTTAGTGAGAGGTGACACAGGGTGGTTTGCCAAGAGTTAGCATAACCTGATACCGTGCACAATAACTCTACTGCCTATAGTGGATTGGCACGACTGATGTCCCAAAATGTCGTGTTATTCTCGTTTAAGGAGTTTAACACTTTTCATCGTGCAAAACGACCGTCGCTGTTTATACTGAAATGGCACCATCCTCGGTATTCCCAGTGGTTTCATTCCGCTCTACTACACTAACTCCTCGGTTAATTTATGTGGGAGTGGGGCACGTTTTCAAGTTATGCGCCCTTGATAATTGTGCTATTGTTATCGACCAATCCCAAAAATTGCAAAGGAAGTTTGAAAAGGGAAGTAACTCTCGCCGATCAAGCTTAGGAGTCCGCCTAAGTGAGAGAATTCCAAATTATTTTACAGGCCTATTTATTAAAAAAATATATTCATTATTTATATCAATCATTCAGTAAATGGGCATGAATATGGTTATCTACCCTTATAAAAACAGGGGCGAAACGACAGGTTTGTAAACTGATTTTTGATTGGTTCGTAGACCATAGCTTCAATCAAGGCCAGGACAGCTAATTTGAAATCGTGGAAACCCTATGGATTAACCAAGGGTATAGTGGGGTAGTACATGTACGCATAGGCGTACGGGGAAATTTTTGACTGTACTCCAAACAATAGAGTCTCCGAGTCTTAAGATTTCTATTTAATTGCCTAACTATAGACACTCGCTGTTAAATTGGCCACATTCAAGAACACATTATTTTTTTATACACTTTTACAATTGTGTGCCCAAATTTTCTCAGCATTTGGTGCCCAAAATGGCGGAAGGAGGGGCGGCCGCCCCCCTCCAGCTCGTACGCCTATGGTAGTACGGAATTAGTACACTGGGGATACCCAGGATGAAATTGTACAGGCGTTTATACTTTGATTTAACTTGTAGTTATTTGATCCCTTTTCAAAGAGATTTGATTGTTTGACCGGAAAGAGCGTCAACCCAATTCTGCCGTAACTGCCCTGTGGCTGTTTTCACATCATGTTAAAAATAGGCTGGAGAGTTTGTTATTAATGATAAATATCTGTACACAATAGACAAGGCTATATTAATTAAATACAATGATCCAATAAATGCCCCCAGCTTTAGACGGTAATTAATTGTCTGACTTGAGTAATTGTCGTTCATGCTACCCGTGATTTGAAACACTGACCTAAACTATGTACATTCACCTTGCGTACCCAATAGGACTATGCTATATTGCTTTTCCCCGGGAATCAGTCTCCCAATCATTGCATGATTTTGAAATAAATCAAAGGTACCCGAAGTAGGATCTGTTCACCTTTCCAGCAACTTACATTATAGGGATATAGCAAAACTTTTATTAAAGTTGTATTTCCACAACAGTCGACATATTATATATCAGATAAAGTTAGGTTGCTAGGCAACGAAACATACGCCCACAGCAGCTAAATCGTCCAGGCAATCAACAAGAGTTGTCGCATATTTTTACTGTTTTCGATAATGAGATAGAGAAATGGGGTTTAACGTTCACTCGACACAAACTAGGTCATTTCGGGACTAACATATGGTTTAATTTTATTTCAATAATGCGCATAGGGATCTTTAGCAGTGCCCCGAGGAAAGCCACGAGGTTGAGAAGGCGCCCCTATCCCCATGCCACATACGCTCACACCGGGGATCGAAACCACAGCCGCAAGTCAGAGGTGAACGGCCAGCTAGAGGTTGAATTTTCGATAATGAAACATTTATAATACACTAAAATAAAAAGTAACAACTCATAAAGTAATTATCAGAAAACCATTAGAATTTGTTTGGTTTTTAAAAAGTTTTGCCCCATGCTAACATTTAGTATACGAAACACTTAATATCATAAATTTAGCTGTTCAGTTATCAAAAATTCATTGAAAATCAATATACTTGTTCATCTCAAGACCTTAAACTCTGAGTATCAATTTGAAGTCAATTGGATAATAAGTTTGGCCCCTGGAGCGTCACAAGGGAGTAACTTTGACAGTAATTATCGGAAATCGGTGAAAATCAATAGGCTTTTTCGTCGTATGACCTTAAACACTGTGTATAAATTTAAAGTCAATCGGATATTTACTTTAGCCTCTAGAGCGTCCACAAGCAATTGTGTACGCCGGACCGACGGACGGACGGGGGCGACGACAATATACTCAAGATATATAGAGAATTGTACATTTTAAATAATATAAACAGTATCCCAGGCACCACTACTTACTAGTACGCAACTCTTATATATTGTCAGAGGGATATCAAATGGCTAAATATTGATTGCTTTTTATGGGCTTAATGTGTAATTTGTGTCTATAGATGATAGCCCAACATTTCCAAGTTATAAGTTATATTTATTTTCAGATCTAACTAAGTGTAGTAGATCAGAAATGTAAGCTAATCCTTCTGTGTTATTAGCAGTAGTATATATTTATCTTATACAGTACCTACCCTCGACCAATCAGATTAAGCCAATGCTCTTAATAATTATTTCATTCAACACAATGAACTGCCAAGTACAAACAAATCGTTGCCACTCCTCCGCCCTAATGTGTACCAACCCCTGGTGAAATTTAGGACATAATAAATAGCCCATTTACATCAAATGTTCCGGAGGAAGTAAGTTCAACAATCTTAAAATCCCCTATGCCGACATTTTCGTTTTTCACTAGATACACACACCATTTCAAAGTTATGGAAATTTGCAAATGTCCTGGCTATTTTTCAAAACGGAAACCCGAGTGACTGCGGCAATTTCCCGCATTATTATAAAAATATTTGAGAAAATATTATCTAAAAATGTCTTTAACTTCTTCACGGAGAATTCAACACTAACAACACTTCAAAGTGGCTTTCTTCCAGGTAATTTAACTATCTTCCAATCTTCCAATTAATAGATCTAATCACTTCTATTGTCAAGCCATTGATCATTACAATATACCGGAATCGTCCTCTGTGACTTTGAGTTCGGGTGTTCGATCCCTGCATAGGCGGAGAAAGTTCATCCAGATTATCCGGCGTTGACAGCTGTCTGGTCGTTCGGATGGGACAAAAAACCGAGCACATATTGGCGTGCAAGTAAAAGATCCCTTGGCAGTTGGAATTCGATATAAGATTAGGCCGTAGCGTCGCTGCCCGGGTAAAATTTCCCTCAGAGCACACTGTATGGCGTATGCCCGTCTTCATTAGCCCAGATTAGGAGCAGTACGTTAAATTCATTTCATTTCGTCGGTGACATCAGCAAGGCCTTTTACAGAGTCTTTTATCCCGGACTTTGTCATAGGCTGGAAGCTGCTGGGGCCAGGGGAGGGATGTTGTCGTAGTTCAAGAACTATCTTGATAATCGACAACAATTTGTCGTAATAAACGGAATAGCCTCGGACCCATTTTAACGTCTGTTTTAGGTATAATTTTGGTTGAGTTTGAATTTCATGCAAATCGGACCGAAACTGCCCGACTAATTGTCCTTGACTCAATATGGCCAGACTAGCAATTATTGCCTATTGACTTCAATGTTAAATTGCTGTAACATCACAGGGTGTAGCTTTTTGCTCAACATTCTGTTGGCTCAAATCTTTATAGGCACACGGTACCGTATTTGACAATCTACTCGTCATAATTTTATAGGGGTTGGACCGTTAAAACTCACTTCCGACACAATGATTGCTCTGCAGAAAGACACGTTACACCCCGTATCCTTCTGCTGTAATTTCAGTTTCACCAGTATTGTCTAAAACTGCTATGAAATGGCACACTTGTTCTCGAATTCTACACGGTATACCAAAAAAGAGGGGAAAAAAGAATTAAGGGGAAAATTGTCTATTTACAACACATCATGAAATAAGGGGAAATAATTACTAATCTTAATCCTATAAAAATTTACCTCACATGTTGCTGTCGCCTGAACAAATCTGTTGTTATTAACAAACATAAGATTTGCTATACAATGCCCTGGCATAACATTATGAAAATCGCTGCATTTTTCGGATGAGCAGTACGGCATTCGGCAAACACTATAATACATTAGCAAACTGTGGAATTTCAGAAAGAAATTTGAAAGCACACAAATTTTAAATTTCGCAGAACAATTTTATTTATGAACATAAATGCATTCTGTAAAAAGATAAAGTCAATGTAAATCAAACAAGAAACTACTTTAAGACAGAAATCATATGGGGCAATATTCATCTGAATACTTAGATTATGTACACTGATCCTGATGTTGGTTAAGATAGTTCGCCCGGACTTTACAGTGTGGGGTCTCCTTGTCGGCAGTGTAGGACAAAGGGCCTGACAAAGAAAAGTGTCTGGCGTACACATCAAATAATCCTCCCATAGTTGAATTTCGATGAAGAAATGCTACGGTTCATTGAAAATTTCCGTCATAGCACTCAGCATAGCGTACGCCTTATATCTTGAATAGCGCAATTGGTGGAGAAACGTGGGGAAATTGAATGGAATAAAATTAGGTTTAACGTCATACTGTTCTGCTGTGACTCGGCTGATGAAGATGACATACGCTCTACTGTGAGGGAAACTTTGTCCGGTTAGCGGCGCTACGGCCTAGTCGTGTATTTAATTCTAACTGTCTTTACGTGAACACTAATCCTATACACAAATGAAGTGACAACATCACCTACATAAAGTGTGAATGAAACTACACTGGAACGTCGTCGAAGTGAAAAATTGGATATCCACAGTGTTCATTTCTACCAAGGAATCACCAATTATCTTTCTGGTACACTGCTTAGTTCAGACCTCTTTTGTGCACTATTCATACATAGTTCGTTCGTATGGGTTAACGGTTCAGTAATCGCTGAATAAAAGCACAGAACTTTAAAGTTCGAGGCATCCGCACAAACTAACTGGAAGCGGCTTACATCCTTGGTCGAAAAATCGATGATCTAGATAATTAGGTAAATCAGGGTCAATACGTGCACCATATAAATGAAATGAAATGGTGTTTAACGTCCTACTCTTCTGCACTTGACCTAGGATAATGGAAGACGGGCATACGCCATACAGTGTGCTATGAGGGAAATTTTCCCCGGCAGCGGCGCTACGGCCTACTCTTATATCGAATTCCAACTAGGTTTTTCGTCCCATCCGAACGACTAAACAGCTGTCCTTGTCAGGCCCTCCTTCTGCATCACTGACAAGTGAAGTACACCATATAATGTGATAACATATACTACAGAGACAAGAAAATGGAGTAGTCTTTTATAAGACAAAAGATCTTGCCAAATTATAATTATAGCTTGCGTGGATGCGTGTTTAAGAAATTCCATCTTTTATGTTTTTAAACTTACAATTCGTTTACGCTGATGGCTTGAGATTGGTTGAATACTGAAGTGTTTCTCGTCTAGCACCCTGTGTGATATTCCATAACAGGAAGTAAATTTTTATGCTGTTACAATAATTCACATTATTTACTACTGGAAATATAATTGCTACAGACCTGTTTTTAAGAAATATATATATATCTATATATTCAGTCGAGAACTATCGATTAGAAAAAGTGGTTGACAGTTTCTTATAATTAACTGAATTTATTTAATGTGGACGTATCGTTCAATTTGTGCTGTAATTTTGTCTTTCCTGCAGTCATAAAAATTATATTTTTATACGCCCTCATTTTCATGTAGAAGTATATTATTGTCGCTCCGATTTTGACGAAACTTGAAATATAAATTTTTCTCCAAAAGATGTTGGTCCATTTCGATATTGTCATGTTTCGGATCAAAACTTCATGGATTATGGCCCCAATAGAGATCACGATTTTCATCTGATTTTGATGAAACTTAAAATGTTAAAATGTATGTTCATAACCTAAAGATCTTGGTTCCTTTCGATACTAGCGCGTATCGTATCGCCGTAACTTCCTGAATTATGACCCCTGATTGTATTTAGCTTGTGGTCCCTCTAGAGGTAACCTTTGAAAAAAGTTTGGATATATCACAGTTACACCCTAATGATGGTGGAGTTTGAAATCGGACCAAAACTGTCGGACTAAATGGCCACCCCTCGGACGCAAATAGTGTAAAAATATTGTATATCAAAACTGCCGGACAAAATGACCACCCCTCGTATGCAAAAAGTGTAAATATATGGTATATCAAGGTTGTTGACCCTCTAGAGGCCACAATTTTCTTCCGATTTTGACGAAACTGAAATTTATGTTTATTATATTATCACAAAGTTCTGGTTCCTTTCAAAAAACGCCCATATCCGAACGTAACTTCCTTGAATATGGACCCGCTCGTAGTATAAATTTATATTCAATTTTAAAGGTAAAACGTTTAAATATATCACCGTTACGCATCAATGAAGGTTGAGGTAAAAATCTGACCCAAACTCTCGGACAAAATGTCTGCTCCTTGTACGTGTAAAAGTATGTAATGCCAAGGTTGTGGACCCTCAAGAAGTCACAATTCTTGTACAATTTTGATGAATCTTGAAATGTATGTTTATAACTTAAAGATCTTAGTTCCTTTCGAATGTAAATACCTAGATTATGGACAATGATTGTACAGAAAATCATGTTTTTAGCTTGTGGAACCTCTAGAGGTAACAATGTTTATCCGATTAATAAAAAATGTTTAAATATATCACCGTTATACCCGATTAATAAAAAATGTTTAAATATATCACCGTTATATTCTAATAATGGTAGCGTTCGAATTTTGTTAACATCGGACCAAAACTGCGCGACAAAATGGCTGCAAATAGTATAAAAGTATGTAATACCAGCGCTGTTATCCAATCTTAATGAACTTAAAACGTATGATTATGCCTAAAAGATGGTTCCTTTTCGATATTCTTGCATATTGGACCCTTAACTTTCTTGATATTGGGCATATGACCATTGATTGTTCAAAAGTTTGCATTATTTTTTAGCTTGTTCACTAATCATCTCTTCCTAAGAAGGTTATTGTACCAAAACGCCCATTGAAGTAGCCCTATTTTTATTAATTTATAAAAGCCAACTACTAAATTATTGTCACCTACAAACTAATGGAATCTTACAAACCAACATTTCTACAGTACAACGTTTGACGTTTGAAAACAATTTTAGTAGGCTACCAAAATAACGTTCGATTACGTCACCGAGACACACATTACGCATTGTCCAAGGGGATTTTGAGATTTTTTGCTTATATATTAATATACATATTCAACAATAAATATTGGTTACACTTACAGCTGATAAATAACAACAAATGACATGCGTAGATGTAGTTACCACTTTTATGAAACCATGTACATGTATATGAATGCGTAATGCCTCAGGTAAAATACACCTGAACATTAAATACACATACGCTTGCATCAAAGACTGTTTCAACTATACATGTATATATTTACCCAGTTGAACAAACTCTTCAGTAGGACGGTTGTAGTTCGCCATGTCGTAGACTCATTCAAATACTTCTGAACTTGTAGTTACATGTTTCAGTAATTAGAAATCAGACATGAAGTGATTATTGTCTTCACGCACTGATCGAAGGACAATTCATGGCCTATTTGTGTATGACATATCTTTGAATTAATCCCATTAGTTTTCATATTAGGAACTAGATTCGTAGTTTATACCAGTCGTTGTTGTACACAAGATAACCCTTTTGATATCATAATTCGCTAATATCGCAAATTCAGCCTCAAAATTGTAATTTTTCGTCATTGTTGTCTAGAACAATATATTAACGATGGTGCCGGGCAAGTTGTGAAGTGTGTTTAACTGTACATGAAAAACAAAATCCTTATTGAACCAATGAACCAATTGATAGTTCTTTGGGAAAGAATCAGATCATAGAATTTCCACTTTGTTGTTCAACAAACAAATAAATAAATATTACAACATTAGTCCCAAAGCGAACACAGGAAAATGTAAAAGAGACGCCAAGTTCCATTCTATTCAGTAGTCCGTAATAACAAATGGGACCCTGACTAAAATGGTAAAAATGAAATTAAAGTGGGTTTAACGACTTTAACGCACTACTGTTCTGCTCCGATTAGGCTAAAAACCCGTCTTTCGCTAATTAACAATTTTTTGGGGAATAATCCTTGTCTGTCAATTGGGGAATACAGTGTACCATTCACATTTTGTTATTGTAATTTTATTGCAAACAAGGGTGAAATGGAAATTTCTGTCATTACTTGAGCTGATATGAATATACGAGCTTCTGGTTTGTTAACACAATGCGTTTCGAAATACTTACAGGATGGGTCAAATTGTCAAAAAAAATGATATTTTCATTGGGTTCCATTTTCCACGGTACATCCAGACTTGGCTATTCTATTTGTACTCTACAAGGTTGATAGATCTGTTTTATTCCCAATTCACCAGTTATCATGTTAGATTTTATTGGACCATAATTTTAATCAGATTTATTTTATTAATAGAAATATACCCTCCAGCTTATTGTCTAGACAACTTATGAATTTATTGAAACGTCACACACCCGATCATTAAAGAATACACTATAGTTTAATGGCAAATTGGAAGAATACAATAATCTCGGAAGAATGCGATAAAATTTAATTTTCGCTCTTTATTGAGACAACAATATTTTTACTATATCCAATGGTGAAAAGTCTATTAAGTGTTATGTGTAGACAGGTCAAATGGGCGATTGTTCGGAACTACAACAGCAATTACCTTTGACCTAGGCAGTCGATTCTGTCTGCGGTGTAACTTGCCCGTATGTAGAAATTGGTCATCCACAAATCGAATTAACTCACCAGATGACCAAAAAGGGTATACTCACCATTTCTAACATTATAGAATCACAAAGCGATCAACGCCTTTAGTTTTGTAGTCTTCATGATCAGTCCAAATTTGGAGGTTGAATGAAACAATGCCGAATAGTATAACAGAATTTTCTTCAATTCACTGCGGTACAAGGTGACCGTATCAAATAAATTAAGTGTCTGCAGTGACGAATAAAACCAAATTGGCGTTCAAAACGGCTCATTCTTATCAATACTTCATTTTGACCTTAATTAAACGGATTTAGGCCTAAAATAAACACAAGAGTATCGCAAAACACATAACAAAAACCAGTAAGATGTACTCGCGAATAAGATACACATTTAGAAATTGCAAGAAATAAACAACGAAAGTTGTACCTCGGCAAACTATTTTACCACGGTCTCGGTTACCTTTTCAAATTATGTTTGTGTGTCAGAATATGTTCAAGAAAGCATTGCCAACAGGGGCGGATTGGGGCTGGGAACCGGCCCGGGCTCCAGTGTGGGAGCGGCCCCTTTTACTGACCGCGGAGCCAGGCCGGGGGGGCGGGGGCTCTCCCCTGGAAATTTTTTAAAAAATGAATCCCAAATATGCGATTTGGTGGCTTATCTGATTATATTTTCTGTCAAACAATATATTTCACAAGTCGATTAACCCCGACGTGCAAGTAATTTGCAACCAGCAACCTGTGAAATTATCATATCGTCGTATTATCAATTAACGTATTATCATTGTATCGTCAAGAGAATTTAACTGGTTAAAAAATAGGACTAGCTTGGAAAATTTTGACCATTTGATTAACCAGTTAGGAATATTGAATAAGTAGGAATATTTTCATTGAAAAATATCCCATTTTTGTTGCCGGGAGCGCTAGTTGATTCCTCCTGTGATGGAAGGCCACGAGACACATTGGTACAGAGTGACGAAAGTGAAATTCATAAAAGCTGCATTTTGAATTTTGGATTCTGGCGTATCCCTACAAACCAGGTGCATGTGACTTAATAATTAGTAAATTGTCGGGCGACAGTGTCGGGTGAATCCGATGAAATTTTCGGATGAAATTCAGAATCCCCATTGTAGGATTCCGAATTCTGGCCCACGCCCAGCACACCCGGTCCAGAAACTCTATTATAGCAGCCAATTCCAGACTCCAGTGATGGCGTGTCGGCGCGTTAAAGCCACCGGCCACATACAACATGATTATTATCGCTCCATGGCCGGTCCAATACCCTTCTCCCCATATAATATACATCAGAAAAGGTTTTTTTTTTGTACAAGACGAATTGGACAAAATTATTTTTTTCATTTTTTGTCCGACCGGCCCTTCCGGCGATCGCCCGGCCCAATCCGCCCCTGGTTGCCAATAATACCGGAAAACAACCGGAAAACATGTGTTATATTGAATACCGGAAACACCGAAAAACACTAAATACCGGAAAACACACTGAATACCGGAAAACACCATAAATAGGCAACGGTAACCTGAAGCCTGGCCCTCTGCGTGTGTGTGTATGTGTGTGTGTGGGGGGGGGGTAGGGTTAACTTTTGTTTTCCAAATGACCAGGTCTTCTGTGTGCGGGGGTTTAGGGTTAGTTTTCCAGAGGACAAGTCACCGGGTGCCTATTTAAAGTGTTTTCCGGTATTATTTAGTGTGTTTTACGGTACTCGGTATAACACGGTGTTTTCCATTATATAGTATGGCCGATAATATTCAAGGTTGTCATACCAAAGCAAGGCAGGATAATTGCTCATCTCTTAGCATTTTTATCATCATAAATCGGCCAAGGCATTCAGGATGTGAACGTATATATAAGCTTTGGCTTTTTTTAGATCACAGATTTATATATTGTATTTTTATTATGTAAATATTTATTGAATATATATAGTGTAAGAGAAAAAGGCATTCTTCGCGAAGCTTGAACAATGTACCTCAATTAGAAGCAAACTTATTCAGTTCCAAAATTTTATACCGGTCATATCGCTACAACGCATGTGACACCATAATACGCCCGAACTGAAATATGGCCGTATAAAAACGGGTAAAAACTGAAAAGTCTATCGGCCGATAATAATCAAGGTTGTCATACCAAACCAAGACAGGATAATTGCTCATCTCTTAGCATTTTTATCATCATAAATCGGCCAAGGCATTCAGGATGTGAACGTATATATAAGCTTTGGCCTGTTTTTTAGATCACAGATTTATATATTGTATTTTTATTATGTAAATATTTATTGAATATATAGTGTAAGAGAAAAAAGCATTCTTTGCGAAGCTTGAACAATGTACCTCAATTAGAAGCAAACTTATTCAGTTCCAAAATTTTATACCGGTCATATCGCTACAACGCATGTGACACCATAATACGCCCGAACATAAATATAACCGTATAAAAACGGGTAGAAACTGAAAAGTCTATAGGGTCGACGACCGATATTTATATATTAATATCTACTCGATCGTGATGACAATAACATTCCAGAAAGAATAAGCTAATTAACAAAAAAAAATCTATGTATAAACAATTTACCGGTAATATGTCCCTACAGCTCAAAAAGAATTATATAAAATAAGATGGTCGACAATGTACATTATTAAGGATAAAATAAAGCTAATCCCCAGAGGTTTGTTTTTATAACAAAATATTTAAATCAATTGTTGCTCAGCTACATAAAAAAAATAATGCCTTGCATCAATGAAATTACATCACAAAGTGATCCTACATCAGTATAAAACGATTTCTCTGTTTAAAAAGCTCAATTTGATGATGGCAGATTTCCCTAACCGAAAGCTGGCAAACCCCCTCCTGCAAAAATTCCTGGATCCGCACCTGTTTTGTCTTAAGAATTTTTAATGAATTTCACAAAGTATGAAACATATTGTATTCCGGATTGTGTACCTTAAATAGTTTGCTAGAGCATCAATGATTATATCTGAAATATATATGAACATGCACAATAGATTATTGACTACAATTCTCTTGGAGATTGATAAACCTTCCTTTTTTATATCGTCTAAAGACTAATTTTGATATAAAATCCTTTAACGACATTAAATATTTAATGTAAAGAAACCCCAGAAGACTTTAATAATTAGAAAGTATTGCATTACACCGGTTACATCAGGCCTCTTTACATCATTAGAACGCTTTTCATCACTATTTTTTATGTCTGTCTCGTTCGCAATTGTTAACATTTCCTGGCCCACGTGTAACGTTACTTTAGCTTTTACCACAGGAAATAGACTACTTTTACTTCTTGTATTTGAGATCGACCCCAAATAGATGTGTTTTTTATGTGATTGTGAAGTGACAATTGTTGGTATTTTTCAATGAATTTCATTTTATTGTAAAGGCGGACCTAGCGATAGGCGATTTACTAAATAGGCGCCCACCTTTTTCCTCACAAATCGAATCGTTTCTTCATTAGTCTTTTAGAAGGTAATAAGGTGACCATAGCATATTCTCATATAACCATGGGCTTATATTTAAGCTATTTAAGAAAAAAGGTGCACAAACAAACAAGTTAAATGATTTATTAATGCCATTAGGTTCAAAATATGACTGAAGCTTTATTAAATATGTCCTACTATGTACAAACTTGGCGATTTGATTTTATGTCTAGACCTTAAAACATATTCAAACTAATTAACCTGCTTCAAATCCCCTCAAAACATGAGGAAATACTTCAAGATATAAAAAAAATCTATTTTTTAAGCCACGATTATCTCGTAACTTGGTGGTGGGGGGGCATTTACTTACTGTCCACTTACCATAAATATTGAAGCCTAAGTCTGTTGTTAGTTTAACCCTCTCAGTGTTCCCCAAAACCACTTAACCATCCAATCAAGAAATAACCGTTCCGTTAGTCAAACTGGCAGACAATAAGCCATCGGGCTGACAGTGATACCCTGGCATTTTTGCCAAGTACTGACCCCAAAGATTCTTTCCATATTTGTCATATATTTATTGGAAATAGCTTTTACATTTTTAAGCATTAATGCTTTGTAGATTTCAGTTTAGTTCGGTTTGCGCTTTGTTAAGCATGTATCAATTTAAGTTATATCTTAGTTCGGCCCAGAGCGAAATTTGAATATTTACGACGTCAATCGGAAATAATGAAAGGAAGTGCAAAGGGTTGAGAAACGAATAGCTAAAAAGTAGGGTAAGTGTACAAAAGGGATAAGTATTAAGATAGCCAACTTCACTGGACAAGTCTTTTCAGTTAATCTAAAAGATATATTTCTCGATTTTGTATATAAACGGATCTTGTCTGAAATCTAGGTGTATTTTGTATTTGAAGGGTGGTTGCGATTAGTTGTGTAGGCGAGCGTGATAAACATTATTGACCACTGAGGAATAAGATGAGAAAATCAACATCAAATTTCTATTTTTAAAAGGGCATCGGAAACTTATTTTAGTAGGACTGTTGGATACTTGCGCAATAAACTCATTAAAACCTTTAAAGTATTATCTCCCTAATTATGTCTGTCTACTACATCGTTAACACTGTTCACCATGAGGATTTTGCATACGGATAGTCCATTGGTCAATCATGCTATTTTATTGAGATTTCATCTAATAGTTTGGATGCAGCGATGGCGGGTGTGGCGCCAGGCAGGGTAAGCTTACTCTTCCGAACACCTGTTACCACTGTTTGTCGTGTATTTTGTACACGGTGAACAGTCCATTTGCTGAATACACTATTTTGCCTCGACCATTTTCAGGGACTTCGAATTTTGACTAATGGTTTCGATTGTTCGTACTTGATTTTATTTTATTCTAAGAAATTCCCCTATTTTCTAATGTAAAAATACTTTTCGATTATCTCAATCTTAAACATGGTAACCTGAACGATGTATCAATATTTTGTCACCGGTACATGGCACTAATCGCAAATGTAAATTAGGCTAGGGTTTGAATGACCCATGCAAAAGTATTACCGCGCCATTATTACAATAGCAGTTATTAATTACCTAAAATGTGTGACTATCATATGTGAAACCGAAAAAATATTGTTTAAACACGGTTAAAATCACCCACCGTGTATATATATATAGCCCCCAATCAGTCGTTAACTAGAAAATAAAACCAGCATAGTCGTCAAATCTAATTGTAAAAATGAACAGACCTCAACAGAAGAAAAAAATAATCCAATGACTCTGTTACCTTTCGTCTACAGATTTATTCTTTTCTGACTCTCGAGAAAATGCAAACGGATTGCATTAATGGCTGTCACTTTTCCTATACATTTATAACAAATTACCCAGACGGATAGCTTATAGTTGTATAATTCACCTATAATATTAAATAACTGTATTAATCATTGTCAGTTAGTGAATGAAATTATAACCAAACAGAATTAAGATATATTCCATTTAACATCTACACTAAAATGGTCGTATATCTAGGGTTTCAATTGGACACAGCTCACCAATTATTCCGCTTGTGATTTTGGGCAAGAGGCTACATCTGTCGTAGAAAGCGTTCTATCCAACGCAAATTTGGGAAAAGCAAATTTACAATCATTGAGGAAATCATTGGCCTGTGTATGACAAGGCCACTGGTAGGTCTTAGTTTTAAAGATATGAAGACTAGATTTTCAGAAACGGTATAAAATATTTTGACTACAGAAAGACTAAAAAAAAGGTCGGAGGGAAAGGGTATTATAATCTAATAACTGTTGAGTCTGTCACGTTTACAAAGTTTTCGGCAAAGGGGCTGAAAATCCAGAATGGAAGATCTCAGACTTTGTCATCGTCTGACTCCATTCCTCCCGTCCAAATTCGTGTCTGATCGTTGAGGGTGTCAGATGCCTTTAGGTCCCGATGACGGGTTTTGGTGAATTACTGAAAGACGATGACTGCGGCAAACTCAGAACCGAAATAAATTGACAAGTTGTGCACAAGGCATGTATGCTTACACTATTACGAAATACTAGTAGGCCATTTGAAATGGATTTATTGTTCTTTCACGGCAAAAACTTACAATTTACTTTCTAAATGATAAATAGGGCCACTCCGTTCTTGCTAATATTATCTACCAATTTCGATTCTTGGCCAGGAAACCATTATTTTATTTTTTAGTACATATTTCAACATATTGAAGCTTAGGAGTTGCCTCGTGGACAACCATCCAATGTGATAGACCAACCTCTATTGTTTATCAATAACGTTATACATGTATGAGGAACCGTAATATACGTTAGTCAATCAGGCGATGTCAGGAACACAACTTGTTAAAGCGTCCGGAAACCTACCAAATGAAATGACTGTAACCATGGGAGTATGTTTCA
Source organism: Patella depressa (assembly GCA_948474765.1). Lineage (NCBI taxonomy): Eukaryota > Metazoa > Mollusca > Gastropoda > Patellidae > Patella > Patella depressa. The sequence continues at coordinate 58,969,746 of OX419719.1, forward strand.
TCTACGTCTTCTGTAGTTATGTCAATAAGAATTTAGACCGTTTTAAAGTGGATCGTTGTTATTTATGTATATATAAACGTTTGTAACAAACACATATAGAAATATAATGGAAAAACTGTGTTTAAGCGTCTTATCGCGGACCTTTATACGTTAGTAGAATGGTGGATATCCGTTTATGTTGTACTTTTGTATAGATTTTGTCGATTACGTCCTTTGATTTTAGTTATCATTTGTATTTCCGGTGCGTTAATTAAAGATAATAGAGTGTTTGATAAAGACAAGGCAAACTATGAATAGACATTTTTTTTCCATTTTCAGCTGTTTTAAAATAAGAGTTAGAAGAGAACAGTGATCTACCCAATTATATGACTAGTCGTGTTTTACTCTACAATCTGGGCACTGAGTCAACCCTCGACAACGGATCCGGTTTTAGAAATGTAGAGTTATGTATGCTACAAAACGATTAGACAGCTGTCCTTGTCAGGCCCTTCGCCGTGCCTGAAAATCTAGATCGAATGCTGGGATCGAACACCCGACCTCCAGGCTAGCGGACCAGCGTCTTACCCACCGGTTAGCTTAATGCGATATATAGTACGGGCTTTTGTATTTTATAAAACATTTCAGAGCTTTAAATGAATGCATGAAAATGAATAGACATTTTTTGAGATCATACAAAACATACGTTATGTCTACAAAAATTAGTTCCGCTTGAGAACAGACACGAAGCTAGTTGACAGACATTTTTATTCCCTCGACGAATTTATTGGAAAATCTAAAGCATACTTTGACATCTTTTTTTTATTCGGTTTATATTTTCATTGTAATGGAATCAAAATGTTTATTTTGTTAATGTGCCTATGACACTGATTAGAAATGCATCATTTACCAGTAACCATTTTTGTCAATATGGTGGTCATTCCGAAAAGAGATCTATTCTCTGTGTGCACAATGATTTGAGATAATATATTTTGTAGTTCATTCTTCAAGTAGATTCACGCCCTATTGTTTTGAATCTTTGTATTTCTAATTTTAAAGACATAAAATAAATATGCAGCAAATGATCGAATTCCCATCAGTAATTCAATACAAAATCCAAATTCACACGCATAATAATAAAAGTATGACTTAAAAGTTTTTAAGTTAATCCTATTTTAAGAACTTTCACAAGTAGGTACCTTACAAAATATCCATTATTTAATTGGTTGAATTCCGAAACTTAACTGACGTATTATTTGGATGTTATACAAACATATCAATATTTCAACTCTAATCTAGTACCGACAACCGATTATACTTCCATTTACACCAGGTTTTGTCTCGTTTTGGACTTAATTGTCCCCCGCCTTTCGAAGAAAGCAGGGGACTATTAAAATGGGTTCGTCCGTCTGTCTGTCCGTCACACTTTTTGGGACACAATAACTCTCTTCCTAATTGAGCTAGAATGCTCAAACTTGGTGTATGTGTTTATTAGGTCAATGCCTTGATGGAGTTCGAAGATGAACATTTTCCGCTTAGGGTAAGCAGAGATAAGCAATTTGATTGGTTGATGCTTTGGGACACGATAACTCTCTTCCTAATTGGGCTAGAATGTTCAAACTTAGTGTATGTGTTTATTAGGTCAATGCCTTGATGGAGTTCGAAGATGAGCATTTTCCGCTTAGGGTAAGCAGAGATAAGCAATTTGATTGGTTGATGCTTTGGGACACGATAACTTTTAATTGAGCTAGAATGTTCAAACTTGGTGTATGTGTTTATTAGGTCAATGCCTTGATGGAATTCGAAGATGAGCATTTTCCGCTTAGGGTAAGCAGAGATAAGCAATTTGATTGGTTGATACTTTGGGACACGATAACTCTCTTCCTAATTGAGCTAGAATGTTCAAACTTGGAGTATGTGTTGATCAGGTCAATGCCTTGATGGAGTTCGAAGATGAGCATTCTCCGCTTAGGGTAAGCAGAGATAAGCAATTTGATTGGTTGATGCTTTGGGACACGATAACTTTAGTTCTAATTAAGTGAGATTGGTGAAACTTGGTGTATAGTTTCATTACAGTAATACCTTGACTAAATTTGATAATGAGCATTTTCTGCTCAGGGTAAGCAGAGCGATACACAATTTGATTGGTCGAGACTTTGGAACACAATAACTCTCCTTCTTATTGAGTTAAAATGTTCAAACTTGGTGTATATGCTTATTAGGTAAATGCCTTGATGGAGTTCGAAGATGAGCATTTCCTGCTTAGGGTAAGCAGAGATAAGCAATTTGATTGGTTAATGCTTTAGGATACGATAACTTTAGTTCTAATTAAGTGAGAGTGATGAAACTTGGTGTATAGTTTCATTACAGTAATACCTTGACTAAGTTCGATAATGAGCATTTTCTGCTAAGGGTAAGCAGAGCGATACGCAATTTGATTGGTCGAGACTTTGGAACACAATAACTCTTCTTCTTATCGAGTTAAAATGTTCAAACTTGGTGTATATGCTTATTAGGTCAATGCCTTGATGTAGTTCGAAGATGAGCATTTTCCGCTTAGGGTAAGCAGATATAAGCAATTTGATTGGTTGATGCTTTCGGACACGATAACTTTAGTTCTAATTAAGTGATAGTGATGAAACTTGGTGTATAGTTTCATTACAGTAATACCTTGACTAAGTTCGATAATGAGCATTTTCTGCTCAGGGTAAGCAGAGTGATACGCAATTTGATTGGTCGAGACCTTGGAACACAATAACTCTCCTTCTAATTGAGTTAAAATGTTCAAACTTGGTGTATATGCTTATTATGTCAATGCCTTGATGGAGTTCGAAGATGAGCATTTTCCGCTTAGGGTAAGCAGAGATAAGCAATTTGATTGGTTGATGCTTTGACACACGATAACTTTAGTTCTAATTAAGTGAGAGTGATGAAACTTGGTGTATAGTTTCATTACAGTAATACCTTGACTAAGATCGATAATGAGCATTTTCTGCTCAGGGTAAGCAGAGCGATAAGCAATTTGATTTGCCGAGACTTTGGAACACAATAACTCTCCTTCGAATTGCATTAAAATGTTCAAAATTGGCGTGTATGCTTATTAGGTCAATGCCTTGATGGAGTTCGAAGATGAGCATTTTCTTCTTAGGGTAGGCAGAGATAAGCAATTTGATTGGTTGATACTTTGGGACAAGATAACTTAGGTTCATCTTGATTGATGATTTTTATGCCAATACAATGACTGCATTCTCATTCATTAATGGATTCGACAGTAACAGTGGAAAGAAACAATTGACTCAGACACGAGGGCCCTTTCCCTTGGCCAGAGGGGCCCTTTTGTCAAGCGTGGGGGCCCTTTTGTCTGCCTTTAGGGTCCCCCTAACTAGGGTACATTTTCATTTTTCTCGTCGGTTTTAGCATTTTTCTTTATAAAACACTTTTGGATGGCACTTCGTGTACAGTTTGATTGCTCGATACTTTTGAAAAAAAATAGATGTGCGATTAATTAATATGTGTCATCTATTTATTTTGGGATTTCGGCGGGGGACATCAGCCTCACTGTTGGCTTGTTCATCTAAACATGGCAGAACCTCCACTGTTAATCCTGTCGTTTTGTCTCAAGTGGCAATAGACTTTTACTAATATGGATCAACTACAAGTTTGGTTTGACTTGACCGAGGTCAGACGAATTTGTTATAAGGAGCTTACAGGATGAACAGTTCATATAAACGACTACTCAAATTTTCAGCGTGATAAAAATTGCGAAATTAGTCTCTTTTTTTGAAGTGCAAAAGTGGGGTGTGGTAATAATTGAATAAAATAATTAATAATGATTCCTAACATATCTATTTTTATCGTTCGGTACTATATTTAAACCATCCATGTAACATTTTTCGAAGGTCGTGTTTCATTTGCTAAATATGTTCTAGATCCGCAGTATACCGATGTGTGCAAGTATTAAAATTCAACCTGTTTCTAGGGTGAGGAATATGACAGGAAGCCTGAAAGGACACTCCTAGAGAATTTCTTAGTAATTCATTGGCTAGACTGAAATGGTTCACCAAAGAGGTAACCAGAACAACCAAGCAGCTGACCAAGCTAAACGAAAACGGTTAGTTGTTATTAAAAAGTGTACTGTAATATGTCACTGTACTCAGATTTCAATTCACAATAGGTAGATTTGAGTCATGGCCATGACGATAGTGTTGTTTGGACTTTACAAAAATGTTAACTTCTCAAATAACAATGAAGTGGCGGTGTTCTATGATTATAAATAAACTGGCCTTTTGTACGCAACGATCATGATAGTTTCAGATTGACGAGGATGGCATGACCGTGTTCAATGATTAAGGTAATCTAATTTAGTAAACCAAGATCAGGTACAGTCATCAAATACGCCTACTAATGCAGCTTTACCAATAAAAAAACACAACCTTATAAACATTTTTAAATATAATATATAACTAGACCTGCATGCAGGAATGACGGGTTTCACTGGTGCCATGTTACCCTTAAACATGTCACTTCCGGTGCCAAGTTACCCTTGAACATATGTCACTTCCGGTACAGATTTCCAAATTAACATTGCACACAAATAAAATTGACGCAGAATCAACAAAATCCAGCAATATCAATTCATTTTATACATTTGTTACTTGTAAATGATCTTGACAAAATTAAATTACTCCCGGTGTGAATGCAATTAGTCTTATGAAATCAGAAATGGCATACGATATCATATAGTGAAAATTTTATGTAAATCGAATAATAATTGCCACTTTTAAAGACCAAAAAACTTGAAAAGTGACTTGTAGAAAATCGGCTATTTCTCTGCAACCGTACAAGTTAGAAACCATTTTGTGGTATCTGTATGATCGTATGGGTTCATTCTATTTGTTGATTGGCATCAAATACCATAATTTGAAAAAGATTTCAAAATAGACTCATTTGAATAAAATATCTGTTTTGGAGGCTAAAAATACAGTTTTTGCCAAAATGACGTTACTTCCGGTGATAATGAAAATCTTAAATTACTTGTATGAAATCCCAAATGGCATTAGGTATAAAACGGTGTGACGTTTATGAAAATCGAATAATAATTGACCCTTTTATGGCCCCGAAACCTTCAAAAGTGACCTGTAGAAAACCGTCTATTTCTCGGCAACCGAATAAGTTAGAAACCATTTTATGATATCTATATGACCATATGAGTTTTGTTTATATGTGAATTTAAACCAAAAGTTAAAATTATTAATATATATTAAGTTATTCTTAGTTGAATAAAACATTGATTTAAAAAGTTTAAAATGCATTTTTTGACCAAATGATGTCACTTCCGGTGTCAATTTTAAATTGTAATCAACTTGATATGACGCTACGTGCTTTTTGAATCAAATGATGTCACTTTTATAAAAATCCAATCATAATTGACTATTTTACAGGCAAAATAACGAAAACAGTGACTTGTACAGAACTGCCCATTTCTTGGTAACTGCTTATATTACAAACGAATTTTAACATACATTTTCTTCGTATGGATTATAGCTACCAGTTTATAAAATTACGAAGAAATATTTTAAAATCTAAAAAGCCTGAATAGGTTGTAAATAGGCCAATTTTACACCATTTTTAGCCTCTTAATCGAATTTGCTCGAAAATGAAATCGAAATTAAAAAAAACTGCTTCCTACAATTTTTGCGCCTTGAAAAGACACAAACTTTAAGTCATATAATTTTTCAAAAAAATAATATTTGTTTTCGAAATAGGAAAATAACTGTCAAAATTGTAGTTTTTGGTAAAATTATGCCACTTCCAGTGCCGACAGATAACATTATCGGTAACAAAAAAAATGACAATTGAGACAACGAAGCATATGAACTTTGTTTTATACAAATCGAACAATAAAAAATTAATCTAGGACTGAAAAACTGAATTAGCCAATGGCGGCCAAGGAAAATTACTGAGACAAATTTTTTTAACATATTTGTACTAGTCAGATGACTCTTTAATTCTGTGCACAATACGACTAAAAAATATTCATAAATAAAAAAGTTTTTTGTAAAATTTTAAATTTTCGAAATTTGGCGCCTAATATCTTCGAAGATTTGTCGAAAATCCAAAATTGAAAGTAGCGTAGCTATGTGCCCTGTCTCAGGCTATGCCAAAATGTATCGAAAGTTAAAATCCAATGATTATTGTTAAAATTACTGCAATATTTTCAAAAACAATAACTTCGGTGATTTCGGACATTTCGCATTGTCGCAGAACGTTCAAAATAGCTTTATCCTCTAAGTCACACCCACTTTCCCAGTAAAACCGAAGAAATCGTGACGATGCGACACGTAGTTGCTGAGATCTATTCAAATTGGAATCTGAATAATAATAATAATAATAACTAGACCTGCATGCAGGAATGACGGGTTTCACTGGTGCCATGTTACCTTTGAACTTGAACTTGTGTCAATTTCGGTGCCACGTTACTCTTGAACATATGTCACTTCCGGTACCAATGAAACCAATATACAGGTTTCCACATAAGAATTGCACACATCAAATAAAATGGAAACAGAATCAAACAAATCCAGCAATATCATTTCATTTTATACATTTGTTACATGTAATTGATCCTGACAAAATTACAGTACTTCCGGTGATAATGTAAATGTTCCATTAGTTTTATGAAATCAGAAATGGCATAAGGCATCACATGGTGAAAATTTTATGTAAATCGAATAATAATTGCCACTTTTATAGACCAAAAACCTTGAAAAGTGACGTGTAGAAAATCGTCTATTTCTCGGCAACCGTACAAGTTAGAAACCATTTTTTGGTATTTATATGACCGTATGGGTTTAATCTATTTGTTGATTGGAATCAAATATCATAATTGTATAAACATTACAAATCAGACTCATTTGAATAAAATATCGGCTTTGAAGGCTTAAAATAAAGTTTTTGCCAAAATGACGTTACTTCCGGTGATAATGAAAACTTTAAATTAGTTTTTTAACATCGTCTATGACATTAGGCTTCAAAGGGTGAAAATTTTATGAAAATCGAATAATAATTGACACTTTTATGGGCCAAAAACCTTCAAAAGTGACTTTTAGAAAATCGCCTATATCTCGGCAACCGAACAAGTTAGAAACAATTTTATGATATCTTTTTGACCGTATGATTTTTGTTAATATGTGAATTTAAACCAAAAATTAATTTTATTATTATATGTGACATAATTCTTGGTTGAAAAAAATATCGATTTTAAAAGTTAAAAATTGAGTTTTTGACTAAATGACGTCACTTCCGGTGTCAATTTTAAATAGTAATCAACATGATATGACGCAGACTTGCTTTTTGAATCAAATGATGTCACTTTTGTGAATATCCATTAATAATTGACTATTTTACAGGCAAAATTACGAAAACAGTGACTTATGCAAAACTGCCCATTTCTCGGCAACTGCTTATTTTAGAAACTAATTTTAACATACATTCTCTTCGTATGGATTATAGTTACAGGTTTATAAAAGTTAAGTAAAAATATTTTAAAATCTGAAAAGCCTGAATGGGTTGTAAATAGGTCAATTTTACGCCCTTTTTCACCTCTTAATCCAATTTGCTAGAAAATGAAATAGAAATTAAAAAAACTGCTTCCGCCATTTTTTGCGCCTTGAAAGGACACACTCTTTGAGTCATATAATTTTTCCAAAAAATAATATTTGTTTAAGAAGAAGGAAACTAACCGTCAAAATTGTAGTTTTTGGTAAAATTATGCCACTTCCGGTGCCGACAGATAACACTTTTGGTAATAAAAAAAATGACAATTGAGACAACGAAGCATATGAACTTTGTTTTATACAAATCGAACAATAAAAATTTAATCTAGGACTGAAAAAGTGAATTAGCCAATGGCGGCCAAGGAAAATTACTGCGACAAATTTTTTTAACATTTTTGCGCTAGTCAGACGACTCTTTAATTCTGTGCACAACACGACTAAAAAATATTTATAAATAAAAAAGTTTTTTGTAAAATTTTAAATTTTCGAAATTTGGCGCCTAATATCTTCGAAGATTTGCCGAAAATCAAAAATCGAAAGTAGCGTAGCTATGTGCCCTGTCTCCGGCTATGCCAAAATGTATCGAAAGTTAAAATCCAATGATTATTGTTAAAATTACTGCAATATTTTCAAAAACGATAACTTCGGTGATTTCGGACATTTCGCATTGTCGCAGAACGTTCAAAATAGCTTTATCCTCTAAGTCACACCCACTTTCCCAGTAAAACCGAAGAAATCGTAACGATGCGACACGTAGTTGCTGAGATCTATTCAAATTGGAATCTGAATAATAATAATAATAATAATAATAATAATAAGAATAATAATTTTAACAAAAACAATAGTGTTTCACACAAGCTACGCAGTGTGAAACCCTAATAAGAATAATAATTTTAACAAAAACAATAGTGTTTCACACAAGCTACGCAGTGTGAAACCCTAATTAACACACGTGTGTACATGTTTTGTATTAGTTAACGATAAACTGTGTAACCATAGACAATGGTAACTATAGCCAATTAAAACCACAGTGTTGCTATGTAAATATGTATGAATATACTATACTGTCCATCTTTATACAATAACATTATTTATGAATAGTCCCAAGACTTTAAAATTTTAAACTGTTATTAAAACCTGTGTGTCGGCATACCTTTTATCTCTTCGTCGATTACCGTGAAACAAAGTAGTACAGCTTTGCGGTTGTAGCCTAGTAATAATTTTGGATATATATATATGTATATATACATTTATTGATGTAATTACTTTGCGGGCGAAAGCCACTAATTGTTTAATGCACGGAAAATGTTACAACAATTCACTGTTCTTGATCTTTCGTTTGGCATAATATTCAATAATTGTTCATGTATTATGTCACTTACATGCAGACATTCAATAAGGAGGTAACTGCGGACAGACAGTACAGTTGGTATAAGATGATTGTTTGTAAAGAACTTGAATCTTTCTAAATAACCATTATGCAGTCTGAATATTGAAACTTAGTCTGAAAATTTAAAAAAATGAAAATAAAATGTCTTTATTGCCTGACATTTAGGTATGGCACGTGTCTAGTACTACATCTATACAATTACAGGCTCGTTTCTTTGTTTTAACATATTTGTTTAAGAACTTGTTAACTCCGGAACAAGTGTGTAGTGACAGAATACTTGCATGCCAATACTCATTTCGTCTGCCATTATTGAAAATATCTGACACTTCAACAAAGGAAAGATGTTTTATTAAGAATTTAAAATTGACGTTTGAATGGTACTTGCATATTATAACCGATACCGTTATTTGGACTAGGTGGGGGATTGGCTATGTTTAGAAATTATTAATATCGTTTTGAATTGATCAAACTAAAATATAATCCCATAGAACAGACCTCACTAGCCAGGGAGCAGCCGGAATAAATGAAGCTTTTGTGTTGATAGATGTTACGAGTTCTTTATTATACAGCATATATATTCGAATTACATAATGAAGTCCCTGGACCGATGACATATCTCATAATTAATGTAGCTAAGTCTATCCAAAATCTTCAACATTGAAAACATGAATTATTTGTCAAAATTGGTGCTGTGATCTCAAGGGGAAAAGACGGGCTTCTGATATGTAATATTTAATACAAAAAAAACAATCGTGTACCAAAATGCGTTTCAACCCAGTTCTAGCAAGAGACTCGGGGAGTGAGGCTAGGTACATTGCGCCAAATCAAACTGCGCATGTAGACTGGAATAACCAGATCCAAGAAATTTGCATTCGATTGACACTGTTGGCTTATTTCGCGGAACATAACTGATTTGAAATTAAAGTAAAAACGGAAACCATTGAATGTAAATCAGTTTATATACATTCATGTTAGAGTATTATATGCGTTGCGACCCACTTGTGTCAATTTCTAGGTCCCAACTGTTAGCGATTTAGCTCCTTCAAGATGATTTTAGATTGCACAACAGCGAATTGGATGTTCTTTGCCAATAACAAACATAAGGAAACCAAGGAATACAGACGTTCTTGGTTTGATTACCAGCCGCGGATCAGAGGGGGGGGGGGGCAAGGGTCCTTGCCCCTCCCCCCTCAGTTCAAGTGACAATTTATTTTCAATTTCGATTGCTAAGTTACTGTTGTAGTTCAATAGATGATATAAACATGATTTTGGTTTGTCTCCGCCCAAGCAATCCACGGTTGCAACGTATTACCCTTTGCTTCAATGTATGCCCCCCCCCCCCTCGACAAAATCCTGGATCCGGGCCTGATTGCCAGGGGCTTAAGTGTGTGTGTGGCACATTGTCGGTCGCAAAGTAAGCGCGGTCTGTCTCAAAATAAGTGTTCACTGCATGCGTCACGCTACACATGCAAAACTTTAGTATAAAATAACCATCTCAAATTGTCATGTTTGAAAAAATGTCGTGTTTCATTCTTATTCTGTTGTCGACGTGCAGCCACTGCAGTCGGTCTCAAAATTATGCATGGGCGACTTAATGAATTAATGAGGTAAACAAACAATGCCAGAATAGATCCAAAATATTATGTATTTGCGAGAATCCGTGAGCCTTAATTGCATACGTTCCATAAAACTATGGTATAAAATAACCATGTCTGCTTGTCATGTTTGAAAAAATGTTTTTTTTACTCTTATTCTGTTGTGAGTATGTTGTTCTAAGAACTGCCCCCTATCCCACAAAAGGGAAAAAAATGTCGGCCTAGATTTGGAACCACCCCATCCCTATTTCCAGCTTCTAGATCCGCTACTGTACATGGCCGCTAGAAACCTCGTGCAAGTGGTGTTCGGCTCCTGACTGCGTCACTCACTCGTATTAGGGTCATGTGCATCAGTCGGTCGCATTTTGCCCCCTCCCCCCGCCTTCAGTTGCGCATTTGGTTGTAATCAAAGAGTGATTATTTAAATATGATGTAAGCGTTCTGTTAGCGATTATATCAACTCCAGAGCCATATATACTCTTTAAACGAAACGCACAGCCCATTTTTCATCATTCTTTTTTATTTGAATGAGGTCGTTGTTTCGAAAAATCTTACTTGTTTTTAATGCCATTATGTAAGGCAAAAATAAATTCATTATTGTTTTTAAAGGTATGGTCCCTAATTGTGACCGCCCCACCTCAGGCCAAACAAAAATAACCCCACCTGCCTATGACCGTCACTTCCGGTTACGTCATTTTGGAAACGGTTCTCTATAGCGACCTCTATTGCAGCACCTATTCCTCGACGACGTAGAATCTCAGACCAGACAGTCTGTTGAGAACGTCTACGTGAAACCAGATTACGAGCCAGACGTTCTGGTAGAGCTGCTGTTTTGAAATACGCCGATACCGTCAAATCCGACTTCATTGAGTTCAGAACTAAGGGTATAGCCACAGCAACACCAGGGAACAGTTTCGTTCAGCTGCGTGTCGTGGTGTCTTTTGCGACGAGGAGATGGTATAAGGAGGGTATACCGACGACGAAATGTCACATTGCGTTTTTTTTTTTTGGAAGAGTTTATATTGTTCTATTCCTACTTAATAAGGTTATTCATCTTTTCAAGGATAAACGTCTGCTGGGTTGTTCCGACTACCTAATGGCACCATTCCAGTCTAGCCATTTAAATTCTCAATAATCCATGGTTGTCTTCGTGACACAAGCACACTAGTCTAAATGTTAAAATACTTCTAACAGTGGTTAATTTAATGTCTATTCACAAATACCTTTACTATTTGTTTTAATGGGAATATCAGAAGTAAATTAAACAATTAAATTACAGTTGTTTGAATAGTGTGTTATACTGTTATTGATATAGGTGAAACGAGATTAGATATTACTTAAAACAGCATGTATACACGTTAGGTTGAAATCAATAAACATGATATCAATAGAAATGAATTAACTTGGTCTTTATTAAATATGTACCCAAGTGTTTATATATCTATTGACTTTTAATTGTATCTCGGCATAATATTTAATGGAAATTGATTAACGTCGGGAACCGGTTCCCCGGCACCTCAGGAAAGTTTCTGGGGCGTCGCGAGCCATGTGGAACCATCAGGAGGCCTCGATTGTACAATGAGACTCAAGCATAAGTGCCACCGATATCCCACCACCCAAGAGACTGAGATCTCCAAGCAAGAATGCTTTCTCGATGATGGTTATCATCAGCAATGATACCCCAGAGCTTTCCCGGTGATTCATAGCAATTGTTCGGGGGACTGAAGTACTGGGTTTGTAGTTAATGGTTCCAGACGACACAACCCGAAGACAAATCAAACTTTAGCAGACATGCGTTACTGATGTTAATGGAATTAAGCTTTCTTTTATTTACTGATTGGTCGTTTAATACTCTCTCGTCCGCGCAATTAATCATGTGGAACTACCACGGGCATACAGTTTTCGACAAAAGTTTTGTACCCATCGTTCACAAGGGCGCAAGGAAAGTACACAGAATTCAAAAAGCAAGGAGCTATCACCCAATTTGCGTTTTGACGTGTTAAACTGGGTTCAGACTGATAGATTTTTAACCTTGGCATGAATCCAGCACCTTAAGGATTAAAGAACCCGACAAGATAGTGTCGTTTAAACCAACAGTGGGGCAGATGTCCCTCGCTCCAATCCCAAAATGAATAGATGTCGAATCAATTAACTGCATAGCCTAATCGTTTGTTTTGAAAACAATCGAGAATCAGATTATCCATACCTAACCTAAACAGACATGGTCTAGACATTCACATAGAACCTCGACTTAAAGTTTGAACATTCAATTCAAAGCAGGATAATTAAATTCGAAATTTATTGAACAATCAAATTGTTTATCAGTACTCAGCCTAAGCAGAAAATACCAATCATCGAAGGTACTATTGATTCAATGTAAATATACCCAACTGGAGTCTCTTCTTGTCAGAAAAATCTCACCGTCAAGGCAGCCATTGAATAAACAGTTAGAGATGCGTGATAAACAAATGGACAGACATGCCAATGGACGTGACTTAAACAATATGAGAATGTGCTTAAAGCAATCAATGTTTGTGAATGGAATTGATTATATCTGTAAATTTTACACTTCTCAATTCAGGAAGTAATATAAATGAAATAAAATGGAGTTTAACGTACTACTAGTATACTGTTAGGAAGTAATATAAACAAGGCGTGTGAGAATAAACCTATATAAAAAATACACTCGATTTTTTAATTTGTTTTATGATTGAAAATTGATTTCCCCATCTTCAGTAATATGCACAAGAAAAGGGCAGTGCCACGTTGATGTACTGTTCACAGTATTACTTTTCATCTGGACCCTGATTCACGAAATTTTAACTAAGATAAAATCCAAATTTTAATAATTTGTATGGATAATAAAGGGTTGATTTTAGGGCTTAGCCAATCAAAATTGAAGTACCTACTAAACTTTGGATTTTATTTTTAGTTAAAATTTCGAGAATCCGGACTCTTGACACAATCAAAAACACAGGTTGAAAATGACTTATTTTTTTCTCCGTTTTACTTCAATTTTGGGATTTAAAATGCATGTATCTTTTGCTACTTTAAAATGTTAAATTTGCATTTCGAACGTGGGTCGCGATGTAAGGACTCAACAAAAAACAAGGACACATTTGACAGTATATAATAAATTTCACCAAGTGTGCTAGAGCTGGTATGTTTTTCGATCCAGATGGAAATTGTAACATCTGCGATCTCAATGCAAAACACACACACATTGGATGTTATTTAATAATTGTGATATACGCAATTCACTTTAGATAGTTAAAATATTACTTCAACACCGATAAAAGTACGTTCAATCTCGGTTCCCAAATGCCCCGACATTCGAGATTACAAGTAAAACGGTGGGAGAGTAGAGTAGGGGTGGGTGAAATTAAAGTAATCTATTCCATGATGAATAATCGATTTAAAGATATTTACCATTCACACTACATCAGGGTTACGACCAGCCAATTCCCCAACCAACAAACAACTACGGTTCTTTGTGCCAAATTGGGGGCGTTATGGACTAAGAGTGTGTGATTTCCCGCAGATTGGAACGAACCTGATTAGTACAATAACACATTTTGTCTATGTGTTACATAACTGTTAGTTCCTGTATGACAATCATGTGACATCAAGATTTTCACAACTTGAATTTCGCTCAATTACAAGTATGATGACTGTAGGTTGGATCAGCGACTTTTATTCCGACAAGTGTTTATAGCTTTATTGATTCGTCTATTACGATGTTCGATCTGATATTAGTTTTCATCAATTTATTACGATGTAAGATCGGATACTTTGTTGCATCGTGGCCCGTTTAATCTAGATTCAGATTTTTTGGTACTTGGTTTAAGGATTTAACTCACCTATTTGATGGGAAATAGCATTGCACATGTCCTTTTTGTCCCCAAGGTAACATCTTACCGATTTGGTGGGAAATATGTTTAATGTTGGTCTCGGTTGCAAAGGCGTAATCCCACATTGGATATCGAATACCTATCCGTAACATATCAACTTGTAAATGACTCCATTCAATTGTGGATAAACAAATCCCAATTTAGCCATTTAATTGAATTCTCTGTTGAAACAAAAAATCCATTCTAAATAATTAAATTATAGGATAGGAACCGAGAATGCTTTTTTTTTAGAAATCATGAAAGACGATTCTATATTTGATTTTTGCAAAGCAACAACTCTAAAAGTCGTAAATGCATCATCTCATAAAACCAAGAAAAAAATTCTGGTGGGGAATTATTAATAATCTCAGCACGATTCGTGAATAACAAGATACTAAAGTGTGCTCAATTTGCTTTATTAAATTCAAAACAGGGCAGGTTTCGAGAAGCCTATCTCGCTATCATTGTCTATTTATAATACAAGACCTTACAAAACACAGATCTGTCGTTAAAGCGATTCCATCTAATATGACAACAATATAAAAGTGAATATGGCCTTGCAAATCATTATGGCTCATTATTCCAACATAAAATGCCAGAAATAATCTTAATAAAAGCCTATGTAGGCCTATATAAAAGAAGGTTATTTTGAAGTTTATTTTTTTTATTTCCAGTGGAATAACTAATTTTTATACACTAACATCGGGACAAAGATGGTGGCTACCCCCCCCCCCCCTTTGTCGTGTAAATTACGTGTATGAAGAGAAGTACACATTCTTAACGAAAATGTTTAGAAGAATTGCATCTTTAAAGCAGCTATCAAACCACATTCAATGCATCACTTAAAATATTTTTTCAATTATTAATGGTTTTCCCATCTGAAAGAAATAAACACCTGGGAACAATCGTTCAAGGAAATATACTCAATGATTTAGATACTAAATATATAATGTATTAGATATTTGTAAGTTTTCATATATTTACTGTAATTTTTAAATATCACTTCCTAGTTAAATTCATTTCAAGTCACTTAACTAATAACCATGCAATTTATAAACGTCGTCTTTCTTAAAGAAAACAGATTGGTTACATGTGAGTGTATGACAAATTAAATTGGCGATTTTATTTGTTTCGGTGGTGCTAAACCAGTAACCATGTTAATTATGTTGACTATCCGCACTGCCAGCACCAATAATAATTTACTTTTCTTTGGGTCTGATGATTTCCAAGAATGTGCTGCGTGGTGTACGAATTTCGTAACATCGCGAGTACAAATATATGTAGTCTGAAAGAGATATGTTATAAACTGGATGTAATGCTTTACCGATTGCAATTGTTTTCATAACTTTGCTATTACGGTAATATAAGCTTTATCAAATTCGGGATAACGTAAGCAACGAAATAAAAAAAGATGTCTGCCAAAACAAGTTTACAAATAAAAACGCCTTTAAACTAAATGAAATGGAGTTAACGTCTTACTTTTCTTCATTATAGTAAATGAGTTTTGTCTTTTTTTTGTATTTCTAATTTATAAATGGCAAGCCGCTTTGTGTAAATGCTGCACCAGTCTATTTTCGCATTGCGGTGTTTATCGGATTTATATATATCTAAAACCCGTTCTTGTAATCTAAAATGTGTTAGTCTCGAAATTACCCAGCTAGCAGCTGGTCAGTTAGCATTGTTCTCATGGCAGAAAACTTATTTTAAGATGTTACATGCATTGATAAAGAAATTAATTTTACCATTTGAAGTTAAATAAAATGGGGTTTAACGTCCTACTGTTCTGCTCCGAACTGGACTAAATATCAAGACGTGCATACGCCATACAGTGTGCTATGAGGGAAATTTTGTCCGGACAGCGGCACTACGGTGTACTCTTTATCGAATTCCAACTGTCATGGGATCTTTTACGTGCACACCAATGTGTACACGGGACCTCGGTTTTTTTGTCCCATCCGAACAATGGAGAGCTCAGGATCTCCGTCCTGCATCACTGACAAGTGGGAATCACGCCGGAAAATCTGGTTGAACTTTACCGGCCAATGCATATCGAATATCTCGCCGTTACACCTAATGATGGATGGGTTAGAATTTCGTGAAAATCGGATCAAAATGTCCGCCCCTCGTGTGCAAATAGTGTATAAAAATACTGTATATCAAGATTGGTGGCCCTCAAGTTTGTGGTCAGGAATCATAATTCATGAAGTTACGGTCCGGTACATGCCGATATAAACATATAATTCAAGTGTCGTCAAAAGTAACATGTAGAGTGTCCACAAAATGTAATGTGAACGGACGGCCAGGGGCGACGACAATAATATAATGCGTCAATATTTAAAAGTGGGCGTATAAATATATGGTAGTCTCAGAATAACCATGATCGAGTTATTTTATCACAGACTGTAACATATGTGCATGAGCCTGTTTCCGAGCCCAAACATGGATGATATTGATTGCCACAACAGTTGACAGCCATCACTCGGTATTTATGCTCTATCATATCGTCATTGCGTGTATATCCCATGCTTCATATACATCGTTCAGTTCTAGTCTCAGCCACCAATATCGCCAATATCTTTGAACCAGTCGACAGCGATTCTTGACGAAGCTTTTGCCGCAATTTACCGTTTAACACTTTAGTTCGATACCTTAGACGAATCTATAATTTTAAATTAGTTGAGCATTCTTATTAAAATCGGAAAGGTTGTTACCCTTGTTTCTGAACAATCTCTTTGTCAGAATCAGGGGCCTTATTGTAACTTTTAATTACATACACTTTTAATTGAAGTTGAAACTTTGTTCCTGAACGGTTAATGCTTCAATAAAGGAAGTTGATTCTTAAGGCTTCGTATTTCAACATCAGTGCCGGAGAATTTGTGACTTGTTTTATAGTGCGGGAAGTTTCTGGGTTGTTTTGAAAATAACTTTTCAAAGTTAACTGGATATTCATTTTGGAGGTCAGTTACTTTTTCTTTTATCTAAAAAACGATTTGTTTGTTGAAATGGACGATTATTTCGAAATCCAACTGCCAGGGTTTATGTTTCAAACACCGTTGCGTTTACTACGTGACCGGGTTTTCGTTCCTCCCAAATTTCTAGGCACTGTTCCTGACAAGACCCTCTCCCCTGTACAACTGAAAAAGGGGTAACCACGCCGGAAATCCCGAAAAACTTTCTCTACTCGGCCAATACTGGTATCGAAGCAGGGATCTCCAGGGTTAGCAAGCCAACGTCTTACTCAGTGAGTAAAACCAATATTTTATACCATTAGGCTGGATTTTAAGTAGGTTTAAACATCTACAAAATATGAACGATAGTATATAAAGTAGTGTTTTAAAAAAAATCACGCTGTTGATAAACGGTTGACGTTAAAATTTAAATAATTAATTTTATCTTAAATAACTTGTTAAAAGCAGCAAGCCATGATAATAGATAGAGGTTAAAATAGAAGTTATCTGTACATCTCAAACTTCCCATATGAAACACATTAAAGAGAGCAGTTCAGAATAGTTACACAACATATTTCGTCCTGCACACTATAATATATTCATTCTATGTGTACATATTTTAGACAATTCTATATTGTTTTGTTTTGTTAAATTATTATTTCGGCTTTGTGCACGTACTTCATAGTGCGGATTGTATATATTTCACCTATGTTGATTATTATAACGTGCATATAATTATTTCATGTCGCCCCACAAAGAGTATATCTATGCGAAGTTTATTTACCGTTGTGTCCATTATGGTTGTGTACAGGGGCGTCGGACTGATTCCCCCCCCCCCCCCGGCCTCTTGAAAATTTTGAAATTTGTCAATTCCAAGAACGCTGTTTAGAGCGCCTCTAGCATTCTCATAAAACATTCCTTTTAATTTGACATTCAATACACCCATCTTCATCCCAATAGGCAAGTAAAAAGGTTGAAAACTTTCATCATTAGGGCATGAGTATACATGTATACCATAGAAAAGGGCAGGTTACCATTTGTATACCTTGGTACCCGGGTTCCGGCGCCCCTGATTGTGTAGATACATTTCATAGTATGCACCGTTCATTAACGCTATATTCAGGTGCACATTATCACTTATGTGCACACTGTTTATTAACGCTATATTCAGGTGCACATTATCACTTATGTGCACACTGTTTATTAACGCTATATACCAGTAGTTCCCAATCGTTTGTTCCAGAAGCCATCGTCTGATCGCGACCCTTCGAAGAACAAACTCTCCGTTTACTATGAAACATGAGCATTATTTACAGATAAAAATATTGTAATAAGATTGGCAATGTGGCAAGAGGTGTATAGATCAGAGATTTACGAGGGCTGTCTTAAAAGTTCTAAACATGTCTTTAAAAGACCTGCAAAAAGTCGATGGTGTCCAATTTTGTTTTTTTACGTATACTTTTACCAACGGTGTTGCAAAGTTTGGATGCCGGTCAGGAAGAATTTTTTTTAGACACCCCAAATTCTTTGCCCATAGCTGACATGGCGTCGTCATTACTATAGCACAAGATGGTGGGCTAGTTCCTTTTTCATGTTAAGAAACCGGTCTCATCCATGGTTACAAATCTGGCCAAAACTATTATCTGAAACTGCTTCGAAACAGCTCAGATTGTCACGGGAATTAGGAATCTGATACGTTTCTGTTCCGCAGTCAAGAGGTTTGGCACCCACTTTGAAGAAACGTTTACTTGCCATATTCCTAACTCATTGGCGATAATGTGCTCAATCAACACAGAGATGAGAACAACACTGGCATTATGTTGGGTGGTCATTCGTCGACCAGCCATCACCGTGTCCTGCACCCAGGTAATGTTTTGTGGAATGGTTAACATTGATGGCCTTCCAGTACATAGGTCATCGCCGTTACTCTCTCACAGCGACTTCTTCACTGGGGAAAAGGAAAGGGGTGATCCCCTAAAGTGGAGACCATGTCGTCATGTTGCAGTTACTTGATGGCTGCTCTATAGCTAGTTTGTCCATTTCTGGTGATTTCAATGGGTAGGTTCATCAGAAGGTACGGAGACAACAATTACATACGGATACAGTTCTTATGTCTGTGATTCAATCAATGATTGTACTTGTTGGTGGGTAAAGTTTGTGTCAACCCATGATCTACCCTTTTCAGGCTTGTAATTTTTTAACCATCCCTCGTATATGATTTTCATGAAAACAGCATTTATTCGAAAGTTTCAGAGTAGTGCGCCGCGACCACGCACGAAAAGTTTTCCTAGATCCTTGACTACATACACATATTGTATGGTACACTTATTAACGCTATGCACATATATTACAGATATATATTGAAGTTTGTCAAACTTATCTCAAATTTTTAATGAAATATAATTGTAACACCCCTGTTGTTACAGTGTAGTCCGAACACAAATTCAGCAATAAACAGAACCTCTGTTCATGCTCAAGAAAATCCTAATAAGATAATGTGGTATCTCGAATAGGCTATTCATACAAAAGCCATATGCAATTAAAATCTAACGGATGACTTAATTCGATTTAACTGTACACACAAACGCCCGACAATAGCGATGAATGTGCAGAGGAATTACCATATTTTTTCATGCCTAAGATTTTGTTTACCGTACGTTAGACAAACGTTCTTTTAATATTTCCTTAATACTTTCGTGGAAATATGATGGGTTATGCTGTGAAAGTCTCAAGCTACATTTTACAGATATACTCTGGATAATCGAACATTCCACAAAATGTGATCGAAGCTATCTTGGGATTGTTGTGTCATTAAAAATCCGTCAAGCTATGCTCAAGTTTCCAATGAACATGTAACATGCCTATTCGGCTTTACTTTCGCGGTGCGTCGCACTGTCGCACCCAATAACAAGTTCAGTAGTGTTTTTTTTGACCAATTCCGGCTCCAAAAATGTCAGAGATAATTCACGAATTGCAAAGGTGTCATTGCCTCTTTATCAATCGATCAGTGTCACACAGATATGTATTGATCATTTTTATAGGAGGTGGGAGTACATGTCTTTTTCAAGGCTTGTAGCATTAAAGAGTCTACATGTATCAATTAAAAATACATTCTACATCTACTTAAAGGATTACACTTTGTCTGTTTCGAAAATGGTACAAATCTGTCTATGGAACATGTTGTCGATTTTGTCTGAAAGGCCATGGAAAGTTTTATTAATTCCATGCTTACCTTCTCTCAAAAATGTCGATTTCACCTCGTAAATACAATGGTAGCTTTGCTAATTGGTATGTCTAGTCTATAAGAACTTGGGTATAAGCGTATAATATTGATGAAACTATGAGAGGTACGGCACGTGGTTATTGGCCATTTAAAGTTGAACCGTCAAATCCATTATCCACATGTCAACGGATAATCTAAAAATTGCCATAAATCGTTATATAAAACCGGGGTTCCGTGATCATTAGACAATATATTTTATAACAAGACTGCACATGTGTCAACGACCCACCAATGAATTGCTGAATGCGTGAATGGTGAAAGTCCGAACTATGCAAATGGAAGGAAAATTATATTTCTTGTGGGCAAAATTAAGGAAAATTACAACCGGTCGTCGTCATTCACATATCAAGGAATCGAATATTGTCGCACTTTAAGTGGATTTTTACAAGGGACTAGAATCATTCATTATATTTCAATGAAAGCGAATCGTCGTACATGTGAAGCAAACTATAGAACTTGGAATCAATAAGATTACATATGTATTTAAACTATGTCCATTAAAAACAAACCCCCAAAATATACCAGTCCAGTGGTATGGGTTCGATCCAAGTTGAGAATGTTCCTCGGGATTTTTCAACGTTTTTGTCTGGTTTCACCATGTCAGTGATACCAGACCGAGTATCTGGCAAGGAAAAGTCCTATTTGTTCGTTGATCACTTAATAGCTTATAAATAGATTCACCATAAATATTATATCATTATGCTGACCATTAACATAGCGACAAGGAGATACTTGTGGAAACTTCGTGCTTAAATGATACACCAACGCTTATTAATATTTTCTCATTAACATTTTGTTCTGTTATTCTTTCTATGTACACCTATGGACAGGACTTTTAATGTGAACAGTCTGGTTTGAATTTGGAAGTATAATGTTCTACCGTTGATCTGTTTAACTAATCTTGCTATCAATTAAGTTAAACTTCTGTTATTTTAAATCTAGCACATACCTCTTCATTGTGCGTATTAATGCCCCCGTCAAACAGGAGTGGTGTCCTTACTGCGCTGCTGAACCGTTCGGCGGCCAGAAAATGCATAAAGTCGCCGAAAAGCGTGAACACAACGTGGAAAAATGTCCCAAAATTACAAACTTTAAAAAATGGCGTTCTCACTGCGACCCGTGCGATTATACCATGTTCTCACGGCGGGTTCGTCAGGGTCTCTCATCGCTTATGGCGTTTATCGGTGAATTCGCGGCACCCTAACCACGCTCATTGGCGTTTTTACCACACGTCGTCTACGTGTATCTGGACCGCACGTGCGTTTCCACCATGCGGTTAGAGTTTTTCGAAATTTCAAGATGACCTGTTGAATCGCCCGTTTTAAAGCAAGTCGTACATGAAAATCATGGTCGCTATAGGCGAGCAATGCAAGCTTGGTAACCGCGCCATGTTCGTATTAAGAACTCCATAAACGCAGTGGGAACCTCATTACATCGCCGTAGGCGCAGTGGTAGCCCCGGTCTGATGGGGGTATAACATAGCACGGTAAAGATTGTGTTTCATCTTAAGCACCTTGATAACAAACTAGGACATCACTTTGGAACTTCATAAAATTGCATATATTTTTCTATGAGCAAATTCTATAATCTAAAAATTTTCAAACAAACAATAAAGTTTATTTCCTCTCTAAAAATCTAATCAAACTTTTATGTTATTGTGATCACTGAGCTTACTATCATTTCTGCGGATTTTTTCTGCTGAAAGACCACATGTTACATAGAAGCTGAATATTTAATAGGGTATGATGTATTCAAAGCTGTCACAGTTGACGTATTTTGGGTATCGTACAAGGTGACTTAACAATAACAAACAATGCAATATATGTCCAATAGCATCTTTCATATGAAAATAGCTTTATTATTAGACTTGTCACAAAATCAATGACATTTTACTATTATGCTTTAAACACGCAAGGCCATAAAATTCTCATAAATATGAATAAGGACGTTAACATAACATTTGAACGTGTTTTCTACTATGTTAGGAGTTTTCTCAAAAATTATCATTTTGATGGCGACGTTAAAAATGAAAATGACCAAGGCATGCAGATAAATACTTATTTATATACAAGTCTGCATATCAAAAGTCTGAAAATTATATTGCTAGATTCGGTCCAGGAGTGAGGGCCCACTGTACCCTAAACAGTTATATTTATACGTTGCTTACATTGCCTAAGTGTTGTGTAGGACGCTGGCTCGCTAGCTTGGAGATCGGGTTTCGTTCCCTGTGTGGTTTCCCCTTCTCAGTGACGCAGGACGCAGGGCCTGACAAGGAGAGCTCTCTAGTCGTTCGGATGGGACGGAAACCCGAGGTCCCGTGTACACATTGGCGTATACGTAAAAGGTCCCTTGGCAGTTGGAATTCGATATAAGAGTAGGGCGGTAGCGCCACTGCTAAATTTCCCTCTTAACACACTTTATGGCGTATACTGGTCTTCATTAGTCCAGGTTAGGAGCAGAACAGTAGGACGTTAAATTCCATTTCATTTCATTTGTTAGTATGTGATCGATCCATATGGACAACTAGGGATTTTGCGCTAGAAACGCAAAGTTTGTTTACAGAGAGAGAGAGGGGAAAGAGAATCGTGTAAAAGGTTCAGTGATAATCTTTAGCTTTGTTGAAATTACACACCCACTTCCCATCTGCCTCCGTCCCATTTTAGCAAGCAAACAAAGCAATAAAAAATATTGCCAATAATAGAAATGGATAAGAATAATAAAATGTGTGCTGTTAATTTGTGTGCTGATGAACAAGTGGTGGGAACGTGAGAAATCAATGACCAGAATATTGAATTTTTACCCTTAATGGTCTTGTTTTTATATATTAGTACGTTTATTTTATGATTTATACCATTTTGGATAATATTGATATTTTTTATAGTACTTACATGTGTGATCCTACAGATTTAAGATTTTAACATTCAATATTTAATGTTGATGTTAGTGCGATAATGTCATCAATATTTCATATAAATCCTAACTGGTTTATGGGAGTCGCAGTTAGCCAATTCAAACATCGTTGTGTTGCCCTGTTTCTGGTTTTCGGTTTTCAAATGTATCGCCCGTGTGGTTGAGAGGGGCGAGAAGCCTAGTGTGCACGTGGGGTATACACTTAACACCAAAAATCCCTTCTGTAATATTTATTGTAAGACAAAAACAACTAAGTCTCCTGGGTGTTTGAAAGATTCACACAGATTATAGTATTTTCATCAAACAGCTTTGAATATGGCTAAAACAGTTTCAATTTCTTTCCAGAAACGAGTATTTTCTGTGATGAACCGACGAATGAACACAGCTCACCAAATATTTCTATGCCGTCGCCCCGAATATAGGGCGAAAGTTATTTTAGTCTTTCTCCCTCATTCCATTCCCCCCATCCTTTTGTATGGTGATTTTTGTTGACACTTTGGTGTAAAATCGAAGAAAACGCTTTTAAAATACATTATCTGCCAGGTTTTGGTAAATATTCAGGATTTTGTGAGTTGTGAGGTTGGTTACGTTGAAATGCAGGGCCGAAAATTGCATATTTACATGTCTCTACTTGTTGCTCGTGTATCTCAAGTTGTTCATCCGCATACATGCTTTTGGGCAAGAGTTTGCCACGTGTTGCTCCATCTGTGGCAGACAACTAAATTCGGGAAAAAGTTAGAGCTGGTCTAAGACACGAGAATTAACATTAAAGTCAATGGGAAATCATTAGTGATCTGTGGCCAAATTAATAATTTCATTAATATTCTGCATTACTATTGGCCTTTGAACGAACATTTCGTGTTAGATTTCTGATTGCTGAATAAATAGAAGAATCATAACGTAATTATGTTATTTTTAGTACATTTCCGAAGAAAATAAATGCATGGTGTAAACAATTACGGTTGTCTGGATTTCGTTTAGTACTCCGTATCCTTAAGAATGATTTATATTTATATCTCTATCGTAAAACTCGCGTAGCTAATTTTAAGTACTTAGCTTAGGATATTGGAAGATGTATGTAGATAATTGTGGCAATAATAGCACAGATACCTTCCGATACTTTGAACATTACATTGACGTCTTGAGGAGGGGGTATGTTCATAACTCACATTCTGGATTGGTGTAGAGCTTGTTATAACAGAATTCATTTAGACAAACACAGTTCCATTAATGAATACCAATCTTCTTATTTACGATATAAATAATAGTCCTTGTTGGTCTTAAATTAAATTATTTTAAGTTGGACTTCTGGGCCACGTTTTACAAAACCCCGGACGATTGAATTTTATATTTTACTATGCCGCTCTGTTAGGCTTGTGTGGCCGTAAGCTTTACATTACTGGGTCCCAGCTTTATTAGCCCACTTGCGTTATACAACGATGTGTGTTAACCATTTTGATAACGACCCATGGCCGTATCTAGCGGGGGTGCAGGGGGTACATTGCGCCCCCAGAAAAATGGCGCCCTCTCCTCATCCCCCCCCCCCCAAAAAAAAATAATAATGTGACGATCTTTCAATTATAAAATAATACACTTGGTTATGAGCACACAGTGATGCTCTATAGGCATTGATAAGTCGATCGGTTTTAAGGGCGCCCCGCCACTCTGCTTCATCCCCACTCTTAAAATCTTACATACGGCCCTGTAACGACCTTGACTCTTGTTAAATGCAGTTCTGAATATTTTGGGAAGGTATCGGGTATTTTTGTGTTAAGTGCTGTATTTTAGGAATTTATATACATGTATTTATATAATGGTTGTTATTATATCTTTGAATAGACATTTTATTATGTTTATGTATGGTGTTGTTTTAACATTTTAGTAGCAATTACAACTTGCGATTATAGAGAATTTATATTTGTTAATGGTATCTGAAATTATTACGCCCATATTTAATGTCAGATTTCAATCAGCTGTTCAGTTGGGATATTGCGAAGAATCTAGAGAAAAGCATACTTCTTCTGAAAAGACCGGTTTCACTGAATCTCTTTTGCCCTATCAGGAATCACGGTGACTAAGTGGAGGTCGGCTGTTCGATCCCTGCACTGGCCGAGAAAGTTCATCCAGATTTTTCGGAGAGCCTGACAAGTACAGCCTTCTAATCGTTCGAATGTGTACACCTTCGCGTGCACGTAAAATATCCCTTGGCATTTTAAATTCGATATAAGAGGATTCCGTAGTGCCGCTGCCCGGGCAAAATTTCCCTCATAGAACACTGTATGGCGTTAAACTCCGTTTCATTTCATTTCTTTTGCGCTCTCGCACCCTGTTCACCCCCACCCCCCTAACACGCCCCACCCAAAGCTATTAATTTTAAGAACGAGTCACTAACACACCCTTTATGTAATTGTATTTACAGACTTGCTTGGTAAATTTGGTTCACGTTTTGTTTATTAACTTCAACATGCCATTTTATTACGTCGTAATTATAACAAGATTCACAGATAATTTGTAGACATCTGCGGTTTTTTCTGTATTTTTGAAAAGTCAGTTTTACGTTTAATCGCTGTTTTGATAATACGCACGTTTTATCACAGTAAGTTTTCGTTAAGGAAAGAAAACTGTTTTATATTAAAAACAATCCATGTGAAACAATTTATGTGGAAAACAATCACTGGTTTATATATACATTGCACGGCGTTTCGAAGGGCATTCTTTTATCATACGAAAATATTTTGTTTGTTTCTGTAAATGAAACGTAACATATCCAATAAAGAGAGAAATGGGGTTAAACATGAACTCGATACGAACTATGTTATTTTGGGACAACTCTACCCCTTGTTACGTACAAACGGGGACTCGAAACCATGCCAACGCCATTTGACGCATTGGTAGACCTTGTGATATAACGGAAAGCCCCCCTCCCCCTATCCAATAAACGGTGACTGGGCTTGTTCAAACTAAATGAAAAAAAGAGGTAGAACTAAGAAGACCTTTTTCATAGTTTGCTGCCAGAGTACTTGACGTTCAATTTCACTCGATTCCAGCTATTTTACTGCACCATAAATCTGACAAATGCTACGTGAAAAACACACTTTAATAAGATTTGGGGTATATTTATCCACAAAACCTATGAAATACATGTCAAGTTTTGTTTTTGCGATTAAGTAATGTTCAAGTCGTGACAACGTTTTTAGGCGTGCTTATTTTATTGATTAGAGTCTATAAAACAGAAAATGAACTCTAGCTTAATAAAAGGAGCGAAGGTTTCAGTGGTTAAAGGGCCAATCCCTATAATATGTTGATCACGAAAACTGCTTAATTGTGTGTTAAAATGCCTTAAAATTCTCTACCTAAGAAGATCCGAACAACTAACTCAATATGTGTGATACGTTTCAAACAACTAACTTAAACCCGTCAGTCTTCATCTAGAAATGGAGACCGGTGTCCCAAGCTGCATTATGTCCTCTCTGGTTAAAACCAGTCTTTAACTTCATGAAAATAATGTGTAGGTGAAATTTACTTTTCATTATGAGGTGTAGCACATGCGTCATTCAATGTATAGACCTTTGAAGAACGAGAATCGATTATCATGTCTCCAAACGAAAAATTTGTCTTTTTTGTAGAATGGATACCCCCACCCCTCCTACCATGACGATGCCTTTGTGAATCGAAGTTGCAGGATAAGTGTCACCAAGTCGTTTTATGGTTTAGGACAGATTTGGGGTGTAGAGGGTGTGTGTGCAGGGGCGGATCCGGTGGGGGGGGGATCCACCCTGCTCAGCTAAATGAAAAAAAAAATGCCTTGAGTTCCTACATCAGTATAAAAATGATTTCTCTGTTTAAACAGGTCAATTTGTGTGTATGCCTATGTAATTTATAGACGATGATGGCAGATTTCCGTAACAGAAACCTGGCAAACCCCCTCCTGCAAAAATTCCTCGATCCGCCCCTGTTGTGACACCAATAGCTTCCTATATACTCTTCTTTCTTCTTGATATGGTTGCCATTTTTGTATTGATATGATGTTCGCGGATAAGAGTAGTGGTAGGATCACTAAGTCTCATTGAGCTGAAGATAAAAGGACCTTTTGAAACAATGTTAAATTAAAATATCATTGCGTATCCACACACTTGTGGTTTTGGTTGCTATTTTGTATTACTATGACGTATTGTATCTCATATTTGATCGTTATAGCTGTGGAAATCAGTCAATCAGTCAGCCTACATTCAGTTTATTAATTGATTAACCATTAAATAGATCATTTAGCCTTACAAATCACTAGTTTTGAACAAATAATGACTTCATTAACAATATGTTTAAAGCGACATGTTATGGTATTTATGGGAAGTAATATTACTTTAATATAGCTATTATTCATTTTAACCTAAACCCGACTAATTCTATCAGCAACGTCACTGGGATTAGTAATGGCTTCCTCTACCTAGAAGCTTCGGCTTCCGAACACATTTCTAAAATTAGTTTTACGGGTGTCGAACACAAGACAGGGTGTGATTACTCTTTTAAATCACTAGATACCACTTGAAATAAGTGTTCATTGTACGTTGTATTTATAACACGAACTTGATTCCAACCGAGTCCTATTACTGGCGACAACTTCATTAGCCCAATCGGTTGGAGCAGAACAGTAAGACGTTCAACCCAATTTCATTTCATTTCCTATTAACGGTGGTTCTCTTTAAGTTTTACAATAAAAACGACCAACATTATTTTATATGCTGTGATATGTTGTTTGTGTCCAATCAAGCAGACAATCGCCTCCTATAATTAAACAAGATCGTAATGATTATTTTTCCCCAACCCTACCTATCTATATATCTATCAGTCGGTTTTTATGTAAAGAATTATTTTATATGCTATTTTCAGTACTAAATTTGATATTATTAGCGAGTAGAATGGGGAACATTTGATTCAATACAGTCTTGTCTAGAATATTTTTATGCGCCCACATTTTTATTTGGACGTATATTGTCGTCCGTCGCCCCTGTCCGGTCGTCCACAATTGTTTGTGAACACTCTACAGGTCACAATTTTTATCCGATTTCAACGAAACTTGAAATATAGTTTCATCACCCCAAGATCTCGGTTCCTTTCGATATTGGCATCTATTCGGACTGTAATTTCGTGAATTATGGCCCCTGAGTGTACGAATAATCACGTTTTTAGCTTGTGAACATTGTAGAGGTATTTTTTTTTTATCCGATTTGGTTTAAACTTGAATTGTATGTTTTTAACCCATTTTAATATCCGCGCATATCAGACCATAACTTCCTGAATTATGGTCTCTGATTACACGAAAAATCTCGTTTTTAGCTTGTGGACACTATAGAGGTCACAATTTTTATGTGATTTAAAAAAAACGTATAAATATATCACCGTTACCCCCTATGGCAGGTTGAGTTCGAATTTCGTAAAAATTGGACCGAAAATGACGGAAAAAGTGGTCGCCGCGAGTTCGCAAATAGCGTTAAAATATTTTGTAGTAGTGTTATGAACCCTCTGGAGGTCACAATGTTTATCTGATTTTCATGAAACTTGAAATGCATCTTAATAACCCAAATACATGTATCTTGGTTGCTCTCGATTTTCATACATGCCGAATCGTATAATTCCTGAATTATGGCCCTTGATTGTACGATAAATCGCGTTTTTAGCTTGTGATCCCTTTAGAGGTCTTAATTATTATGCTATTTGAAATAACGTTCGAATATATCACCGCTACACCGTAATGTTTGTTTAGTTTGAATTTCGTGAAAATCGGGATTAAACAGCCGGACAAAAAGGCTGTCCCTCGTTCGCGAAAAGTGTAAAATCTGGAAAATCAAGGTTGTGGACCCTTTCGCAATTTTGATCCGATTTCGATGAAATACGAAAAATACTATTAAGCCTCCAGTTTTGACTAATGAAAAACACAATTAGGAACTCGAATTTTGACTAATGGTTTGTATTGTTCGTACTTGGTTTTATTTTATTTATAACCGAAACATATTGATTCCTTTCGATATTCGATCACATCGGATCATAACTTGAATTATGGCCCTTGGTTGAACAAAAAATCACGTTTTTAGCTTGTTCTTGGTTCTTTTTGAACTTAACTTCCAGGATTATGGCCTCTGATTGTTCGAAAAATCGCAATTTTAACTTGTGGATTCACTAGAGGTCACATTTTCCCCCGCTTTTAAAAAAACGTCTAAATCCATCACCATACCACCGTAATGAATGTTGAATTCGAATTTCGGGAAAATCGAAATGAAACTGCACGACAGTTGACTGCTCTTTGTACGCAAATTGTGTAGAAGTGTGTAATACCAAGGTTGTGGAACCCTGGAGGTCACAAGTTTTATCCGATTTTAATGAAACTTAAAACATATCTTTATATCCGAAAGATCTGCGTCCTTTTTTATATTTGCATAGTTCAGGCCATAACTTTCTGGATTATTGCTCCTAATTATATAAAAAAAAAATCTCGCTCTATTTTTAGCTTGTTCTCTATCCACCTCTTGCAAAATGTGGGCGTTTCCTACCTGGCAGCCGATGGTCTTCACAAAATTTAAAAACTTGAAGTTATTAAATGATCCGAATCATCCTTTTCTATGCCTAAGGATGATTGGGTGGGTGTATATATCAATATAATACATCATCATTCATATATAAAATTCGATGGCTAAACTATATCAGTTAGATAAAAAAAAAATACCATTGAGATTAAGACTGCCATAAATAAATACTATAAATAATCATTTTGTTCTTTTAAATATCGAACATTTTAGCCCTAATTGGTTTGTATAATGTGATCAATATATTATACTATTGGTTATCGATTAAACACCAAATATGTATATACAATGTTGTATACCAACCATATTATTAATAAATTGCAGGGGCGTTTTAAGGTTTATCATGGCGGAGGCTATACTATTTTGAGGGCCCTCTTTCTCTGGGTTCGGGGGGGGGGGGGGGCAGTCTTCATTGGTGATTTTCACACTAGTGCAATGACTGCATTCTCATTCAGCAGTGGATTCGATAGTAACAGTGTAAAGAAAACGATTGACTCGGACTCAGGGGCCCTTTACCTTGGCCAGAGGGGCCCTTTTGTCAGACGAGGGGCCCTTTTGTCTGTCTTTAGGGCCCACCCTAACTAGGGAACATTTCATTTTTCTCATCGGGTTTAGCATTTTTCTCCGGTTTTATTTGTTCAACTTCATTGATTTTTTTCCCGAGGAGGCTGGCGCCTCCAGCGCCTCAGCTATAAAACGCCTTTGAGAAATTGACATGCCATTCAATTTCGTTTTCGATATATTCTGGACACTCTTTGTTACAGAATACATTATTGGGCTAATCAATTCCAAGGAACGATTTCAAGGAAATGTGCAATATTTTAAATTTAATTGACGTATTGATAACACAGTGCGGAAAAAGCCATTAACGATGCACACATATATCGTCTTTATAAATTGTCCCCTTCCCTCGGTTAAATCAAAAAGTGATATATTGAACTGGTGTACTTAATCTTTTTTGACTTATTAAATGAAAATATATCAGAATCACTGACAGCACCAATCCATCACTTGTTGTTCGAGTAATTTAGACTTGATTATGTAGGGGTTTTTTTGTTTAGTAATTTATATCTTGGTATAAAACGCGCAACAGTACAGATATATTAGCTAAAAGATTGGTTCAAGACAATTTCACTGAAAACAGACATATTGTTCAGTAATTTAGAAAATATTGACATGTAGACTTGATCAATAATTAATATGTTAATATCAAACGTATTGGTTGTTGGCCCGATTAAGTCTATTTTGTTGAAATATGATTTTACGTCAGTCTAGAGCCACGTTTATTATAGCTTGTAATGGAAATGTGTACCTTAGCATCCCCCGGTCATTGTTCGCTAATGATTCACACCACTCTGAAATCTAGACAACAGTTGTTGTGGATGTATACAAAGAGTGCGAAGGGAGGTGGCGACATAAACAAAGGCCTGATTCTCACTGCTGTGATTCGAATGGTATCTCGTTCGTTGTAGGCCTACTCATTTCTAACCAACAATTGTTACGGATGTATACAAACAGTGCGAAGGGAGGGGGGCGACACAAACAAAGGCCTGATTCTCACTGCTATCATGCGAATAGTATCTCGTTAGTCATAGGCCTACTAATTTTTTGTTTGGTGATCATTGATCCTCATTAAATTTTGATCAATTAGCCATGTAAAAGTCGGTTCAGCGTTCATTGAAATCGGTCATCTGAAACAGGGACAGTCGTTGAAAATGGCAGCGAAACTCATAAACAGAGACTACTTTTGAGATCAGCAGACTTTACGAAGAGGCGTAAATTAAATATGATCATAGCGAAACATTGTATTTCGGTTAACGATAATATGATTCAAACGATCATGTCGACTTTCATTCTATATTTCATTGAAGTTTGGTCTTAGTTTGCGTATTGTTTGGCTTCAAATTTTACTAAATATTATGAAACATTTATTCACACATTTGACAGGACCGTAATTAGCTGAAATATTAAACAGGCAAAATCAACCAAGCCTATAATATAGGCTTGGTTGATTTTGCCTGTTTAATATTATGGGTAATCTATTTTTGTACTATTATAGCAGAAACGGTTAACTCTTTTATCTAAATCTTACATAACACAACTTTAAAAGGTGCCTAACGAATGAAATCGAAAATAGATGGCGATATACATATGGTACCTTAAAAACACATTGAGCCTTTCTTTAGGCCTGCAATATCATATAAATTATTAATTAGACATTAATTAACTTATCTAGCCATAATTAACTCTCGATGTCATCGCTAGCCTGTGATATTTACTGGATCAGGAAACGATTTCCTCCTGAACTTTCATTCATGATTTAATCAATTAATGGATAACCGAGACAATGTTGTTTTTTGTACCGATTTTAGTTATGATGATCAAGGCTTGGCCAAAAATTCAGTCGCTAAATTCTCGGATCAGGATGGATTAATTTGACTGAAAGTGTCAGCGAATTGTCTTTATATTATTTAGTTTTTCAACTATTACAGTGAGAAGTGCCAACTCGTTATCTAATCTCCCATCATATATCTTTAAAACACATTAATGTTATGACAAATGCGACTAAAATACAAACGAATATTATCAAACATTTATCGCAAACAACAAAGACTTATCTGTTCTGTCTGAATTAAAAATTATGGTTAATAGGAATCTTTAAAAGAAATAAACTGCAAAAATATAATAGCATGTTCCAAAATTGATATGCTTATTAATTTTTTATTATAAGCTGGATAAATCGAATTTAGATATTGTATAAGAAATAGTTGGTGTAACAAAAACATCTTCACCGACTTTTATTGAAAGTGAATGACCTTTTTTTATTTCATGAATTATTCAGGCTACTAATACCACAACATCTAAATAACTTGGTTATCATGTGTTTGTTTTTGTTCAGTAATGTAATGGCACGAATTCCCTAAAGATAGTCACCCAATTGTCTCTTATAAATAATGAAGACCCCTGAATGTTACTAGATCATTGCAAAGGTTTGTAGAACCATTTACATGGGTTTTATCAAATGATATCAACAGCTAATAGAACACAGGCAGAAAGTGTTCTTTCTAATGCAAATTAAAGGTCGGTCGAATAGACTATGGGAGTTCATTTCTCTTGCGATTAGAGATTTTTTCTTTTCCAGATGAACGATATTTTAACAAATTGTCTGGTATGAAATGTCGAGCAAAAAGTTATTGCTCCTCTTGAGATGACTGAAATTATACAAAATCTCGGCCATATACATTTTTAATTATATAAATATAGATATATTATGTAAGATTTGAATAAAGAGCTATCCACTCCTGCTACAATTATAGTTCGAAAATAGATAATGTAAACTGAATAATTTGAAAATTTCATTCAAATTATTCCATTGCTAGACTGGATATCAGCCTTTGAAGGTTTGACAAAACTTGTGCAATAATTTCAACCACGGTACTTGTTCGAAGCTAAGTCTCGCCCTTCCACTTTAGCTTAAATCAAAATACGGCTGAACTGTTCCAATCTATTTAATATCGGAGAAATCCGACGCCATGGAGAGTTGATTATGGTCTGGATAAGTTAATTACATGTAATGTCTAATAAATAATTTAGATAACATATCAGGCCTAAAGAAAAACTTAAAACAGACAGATTTATCTCTTGCATAATGTGTTTGAGATTAAAGGTCATATTTTGGGGCGAAAAGGGGTAACGTTTAATATTCAGTCCTTTCCATTTTACTTTCTTCGAATAACAGCCCCGGACTTCCTCAATTTGTGTTTATATGTTTGACTAGAGTGACATTGTGAAATTAAGATGTTATTTATAAAGTAAACACATTATAGACACTCTTATAATGTTGTTGAGACTTTTTTGCATTTGCATTGATAGAATATATTTCCGGCCATCAAACTTTATGCCAGACCCATCAATTTCAAATTGATCACAGCCTTACGCTTTCTTACCGCTATGTCTAAGTGTAAATTATGGCCTACTTGGTTTTAATACTGTACAAGTTTCTGTAGTTCAAGATGTTAGACAGAAGATAATCGCCCCCGTGTTTTATTTTTGACAACCAAATAATTCAAATTGATTGATCGTCTTGTGCTTTGGAAACTTTACCCAGATTATATTTCATATATCATCAATTTTCCAGCAGGTTTAATGGCCAAGATAAAAGTCAGTCATTTTGTTTCCGCTGTCACCGCTCTTCTCGATCACGAAACATACTCAGACAACACAGGACACGGGTTATTTTCAGAATTGAGTTTTAATTGTGATATTTCAAAGAAATCCATAGATAACGAAGCACCCAGCTGTTTTATATGATGAGATATGTTTGGCATTGTGTTTTGGCGCTAATAGTACCATTTCGTCACACTGATTTTTTTTTTATATCTGCATGAACATTAAGCTAGACTGCTTCCAATGGAGATTTGGGAAATTGGGCATCTAAATCTAAATGGCCACAGATTCATTTCCAGATGATAGGATAGTAGACAGGCAACACATATACGACAACCAACAGTTTCTAGAAGAGTGACTTTTAATTCTTCTGTGTCACACACCTCATACAAATGATGGATTTGTCTGTAAATCGTTGATGTGTTTCGGTATCATGACAGTAACTCTGCACATAATCAATCCACAACTGTCCATAGGGTTCCACTCTGTGACAAGGGCAATAACTGCAGGTTTAAAAAAAAAAGGCTAACATTTATGAGAATATACATCTTTAAAGGACCCCCCTACGACGTCATAAAAATATAGCAGTAAATTATAATATGAACTATTATTTAAGACAGAAAGTCTTGGAAATTGTATTTTGCTTTTTTGACAAAGTTCAATGGTTTTATACAACCGCGAACATATCAGTGGCTGTGTGCGTTCAAATTTCATAATCGTTTGAGAATAAAACATAAAAAAATAATTTGTCTGTAGTGTAAGTTAATTCAGTAATTCTGTGTAAGAATCTATAATTACGTGATACTACGATTAGACAAAAAATATTTTCTTACCCAATCTCAACTGATCATGAGACAACAATTAGCAAGACTCTCATCACCAATGTTCTTGGTTATTTGTAACCATGACTCCCTAATCAAATGAATCTTACATTTTGTATTTTGTGAAAGCTGAATTTACATTTGATAAAAACAATTAGGGTAATGACTAGAAGAAACATTATACAACAAAGGTGAAGGTACTTTACCTATCTCAGAAATAAGAGATTAACCAGCGGCTACAGCTTCTGCAAGAGAACATTACCCAGTAATCTGCGAGGCGTGGGAACTATTTCGGGGCCACTTGATAAAAATTATCTGAAATTAGCAAATTTCAATGCGACGACTTTTTCTATTCAAGTACCATCGCAAATACATTAGCTTAAAGACACATTGTGTAAGAGCCAAATCTGCCTGTTACAGTCCTTCTTTGGGATTCAAATGTTATATACATTATTATTTAGACATTTATACACGCTTCGGGCCTATAATCAACCCGTTGGATCGTCGTTTGGCCCATACTTAAATGTATTTAACAATAAAATGGATTTTCAAGTACCGTCGCTATGATAATAAAATATCCGCGCTACATCATCAAATATCCATATCTTCGCCAATAATAAACTCATTTTAATGAAATCTTCAACATAGTCATTTTTCATTATCTATTTTCATGTTTCGGGTTGGAAATGCTGTGTTGGTTTTCGCTTCATTAACTATAGCTGCGATCACACTGCACGCGCATTCATTGCGAATTCCGGAGGCCGGATTGATTTCCCGGATTAAAAGCGATGCGTCACATTACAGTTTATTCGGATTGAATTCAGAATGAAAAGCGCCACACTGAATGCGCAGTGAAAGTCATTCATATCCAAGATGGCTGCGCCAGACATCGTATTGGTGGTCTTATGTTGCTTATGTTTAATTTTCTGAGGCAAGCAACGCTCCATCAGCGACGTCGTATCTTACATCGTCGAGCACGAGTTCGTTGGCACCAAAATCAAATGCTAATGAGGATGATTACTCTTTTGGTATCGTTTGCTACACATTAACAAGTATGTACATGTATTTCACGAAGATACATTTCTGGTCCGACTGGGCTTTTAAAGACTGGCATAGACCAAATTTTCTAGGACAGCGGCGCTACGGCCCACGCTTTTATCGAATTCCAATTATCAAGGGATATTTTACGCCCACGTGCGAAAGATTAGACGACAGCTGCCCTTTGCCCTGCAACATTGTCATGGGGAAACCACGCCGGAAAATCACGATGAACGTTTTCGGTCAACACCGGGAACGAACCCTCGAACACCAGACTAGGGAACCAGCTTCTTACTTACTGAAACATCGTGGCTCCCATTTCATAGTTCAAATCCTTTCAGAACTAAACATACATAATGTAAAGCAATGCATTTGGTTGTCATTTTTATCTAGCTATATGCAATACATGCTAGAGAATAGCCTCAAGACGACTAAGGCTTCTACTGACCTGCCCCAAAGGTCTAGACTGTGAATGGTCAGCTGTGATCTGAACATACCTATCTTTGTATTTGGATTTTTATATGCCCACATTTAAATGTGGTTTTATTGTCGTCGCTCCGTCCGACATGCTAGAGGCTAATCTTAATATCTGATTGACTTTAAATTTATGCACTGTAGTCAGGAATAAAGAAGCCAGTTGATTTTGAACGATTTACAATAATTACTGCCAGAGTTGTGACCCATGATATTTATGCACAGTGTTAAAGGTGATGGATGAAGAAGCCAATTGGACGATTTGAGATAATTAAATTTTAGTATAGGGCAGACATTCTCAGAACATTCAGTGTGGCGCTTTTCATTTTAAATTCAATCCAAATATGCTGTAATATGACGCACCAAATTCCGAAGGTCGGTCTCCGGAATTCGCATTGAATGCGCATGCAGTGTGAACGCAGCTTAAGACTGTTAATATGGCCCTTTACTCCTGGATTACCGTATACCCTACAAAACTTCAACGTAGGACACGTATTTGACAAATGGAAAGTAATTCTATATGAGCTCTCACATTTAAAAAAATGTCTTCTTGATTGCATGTGTACACGGAGTTTGATAAAGGCCCGAAGTATTGGGTGTTATTGATAGAAATTCGGTTAGATTTGTATCAAACTAAATTCTAAAATAATATAAAGTAATTACCTATAATGAAACATTCAAAGCTTAAATAGAAAAACGTTCATCAAATTTAGTAACATCCACATTAGATAACGACAATACCCTTAAGCATTTAACAAAAATGTCAAATGATTTAGTCTTTATATTTATTTCAAATATTAAATAAATAATATTAAATAATCCCTTTGGTTGCGTTAAAGTAAACCGTAAATGACTCTAGTGTAAACAACCCGAGGGGTTTCCGTCGCCATATTGAGTACTTTCACTCCTACGCATGCCCGATGTATAGACACAGTGTGTTCGACTTTTTAGCAGACTTTGATTAAACCATTTATTGGATTATTAATTTTAAAAAATTAACACACTCAAAAACAAAGAGAACTGCTAATACTAACGTATTATGCCTGGATCCAGTCATTTAGTACAGTATAAATCATGGCCTGTTCAGCCGTAACAAACGTTATCAGGATCAATAAGCAGACATCAACATTACTGAAATACTCGTTATCGCATATATTATTAATTACACGTAAATGTACACGGAATAATTGAATGCTAACCTTTCTATTTAATATTGTACCAGAGTTTAAACTGTTTTAACGCCATTTAGTAATTGCACAGATTAAAATAATGCAAGTAGTTCTATGGATAGCCCATACTGTATTTTAATCTGAGCTTGTGTTTCAACAATGATACTTTGGTCATTATATCTTTGTTCAAGCAATATTGCGCTTTTATTTTCGGTTTCTAGTGCATTTTTAACAATTCGTCTGCAGTACTAGAACTAATCCATCACATCAAAATTCATAACGTACCTAGAAGGCAGGCAATAGATGACTTTAACGGTAATGTTACCTCGGTCCATCAGACGTTAATTTTGGACAACATCCTGTCTTTATTGTATTTGGCAAAGATTCGTCTATAAAATGTAGATTTCATCTAGCAGGCTTTGTGTTCATTACATGAGGAAGTTTTACCAAATAAATTGATATTCACAGAAAAAGAAAATATTGCTGCTGTTAAACCTTAAGATGAACCCATTCCATTCAATGTCATTGCGTACGAATTGACCTTTTTTATAATCTTAAATGTTCTTTTAGTACTGTCATTTAACGTTTTCTAAATCGAAGAAAAAATTATAGAGTAATCCGTATTAGGCTATCATTAAGGAAACCATTCTTTCAATTATTTCGCTTCACAAAGTTTCTGAGATCGACATAAAATCCGTCGAAATCTTTTTTAGCAAAAGCAAAATACGTTCAACTCTTTTCTTCTAAAAAAAAGAAATGTTCAAGTCTAATTATTAAGTCATCAGGGGGTTAATGAAACGTGTAGAAACAATACGATTGGCATTGGTGATTAAAAAAAACAAAAAAACTTTGATTGTTAAAACCGTGCACAGAATATTGTTTGAAAATGTGAAAGTTTATGTTTAAACGCTATGAGGCTAGTATCGGCTATCATATAGGAGTTCCGAAAATTATGATTCTTGGGCTTCTTTTACCAACCAATGAACATTACCACCATATTGTAAACAACGGTGGTTCAGTTAGTAACATGGTAACCAGGAGATCCGGGGTTCAATCCAGCTGACTTCTACTTGTCAGTGGTGTAGAACGAACGGCCTAGTAAGTCGAAGTTAAGCCCCAAGGTTTCAGATTAAAATTCTATATTTCGATAACGCTAAGAAATGAATGCACAATTAAAAAAAAAAAACCTTCATATCTCAGACGTAGGATTTTCAACTTTAAACAACATGAACTAGCATGTCTTTTCCAAAAACCATAACTTTTACTGAATAAAAGTTTCCAAATGACATTTGGCATTTAGTGTATATGTTAGTAGTCTTTGGTTCCGGGTTTTTCTGCTTTCAACGGTAGCGATCTATTTATCTATGTGTACTTCCAGTTAAATGTGTCGTACATGCGGTAAGGTGGGCTTACCTTTTGTAGAACAATCCAGCATCACTTCCCATTTGTTTTGCAATTGTATTTGTATAACAAAAAAAATATTTGATTATAGATTTTACAAATTAACAATTGTTACTCAAAAGAATCGTCAATATTGTCTTACAAAATAAAGAGAACGTGAGAAACTAAAGAACATTTTTAAACTCTAGTTCTTCCCATGGAGGACATTAAACCTATCACCACTCAGCAACTGTCACAAACACTTGAGAACTTTCTTCCTGCTACAAACTGTAGTGGAATATGATATATTGTCATTGATTACAGCTAACCAACAATCTGTGGTAGTCACTCAGCAGTCATCTAAGAATATTTTTACTTCGGAAATGATTACAACCAATTTATTTTTTAAACAAATCAGAAACAGACATAGGTAGTAAACTGAAAAACCTTGAGTTATCAATCGAATGAAATCCCGAATGAAACAGTTGTAACGACTAAGCCAAGTATTGCTAATTCAATGTTGTCATGGGATTTCAGATTTTTAATAGGTCTAGTATGAGCTCTCACGGTGGTCGCAAAATCCCTGTTGACGTTAAGCATATCCTTTTGAATGACCCCCATACGTAACACACAGTTACATGGCTGCAATATAAGAAGAAATTACATAATAATATATAATAATATGTGACCATTATAGGAAATCTATTCAGTTCCAAATGGCACATTGACGCGCAATGGCATAATAAAGGCTGTTTTAACAAATGTAATCACTAATTATTGAGATGTTTTAGAAATATTTGCGTCTTGATTTTGACCATCGATTATCATTTCAGCATCCAATGCTCGGAGGGAGAAGTTCGTTTTCAATGGCTTGTAGGGCTAAAGCTGGGAGTGTTTTGTGATCAATGCTTGCCCAGCGAAACCACGGCTGATTCTGTGATCTTTTTCATGGCATGTAGCTCGCCCGTTTACTTATTAAGAAAGTTCTTAAATCTCTTACGAGATTTTACCTGGCATTGCCGCAAGTTTTCTTTAAAGACAGAGCGTTTGAACAGTTCACCCGAGGTCGGTCGAACATTTTCAGGCGCCTGTTATGAACAAAATGGCCACAGAGAAATTTACATGAAATGGGGTTTGACGTCCTACTAACTGTTCTGCTGCGACTGGGAAAATGAAGATGGGCATACGCCATATTTATAGTGTGCTACGACGGGAATTTTACCCGGACAGCGGCACTACGGCCTACTCTTATATTGATTCCCAACTGCCAATGGGTCTTTGCCAGGCCCTCTGCCCTGAACCACTCACAAGGTGAAACCACACTGGAAAATGAGTTCGATTTTCTTGAAAGTCGGACAAAATGACCGCTACTCGTATTCAAATAATAATATGTTGTGGACCCTCTAGATGTCACAATTGTATCCAAAACTTAAAATATCCCAAAGATCTGGGCTCCCTTCTGTAATTGAGGGCATTGGATCCTAACGTCCTGGATTATGGCCCCTGATTGTACGTAAAATCACCTTTTCGTAGCTTGTTCTCTTGCAAAATCGTGCATGGCAACTGCTTATTCTGTTCTTTTTTGGATCAAAAGGTTTTTTTTCCTGGTACTATCAAAGATTTCTTATAGTCTTTGACGTCAGTATCGATGTAATTTCCAATACTCACGCATGATTAGATTATCGCAAGATTGTAAAATTTAAAAGACTTCTGTTCGATGTTGTTTATTTATTTTTATTTATTTTTTTACAAGAATTAATTTTTAGCGGATAGCATAATGGATTATTGAAATGCCTCTAAACGGTTGTTATCGGAATGGTTTTAATTATCTGTAGTAGGTACACAAGTATATGTTCACCGCACATAATCTAGTAAACAGGTTATTTATTGATGTTGCAAATAATCTTGTCTTTCAGATGGAATAAGAATGAAATGTTAAGAGTCTATGTGGTATTCATATATTGTTTTATAGGACACTTTTCCTGTATTGTATATTAACGCCGTCAAATATGTTCATAACCAACATTTGATGACATGTGTTTTCATTTTAAAATCCCCAAGGTTTCTTTTCATACAACCACATTTTAAAATGTGTTCGTATATTTTACCGCCTACAATGTCTGGCGACCCATCATTCAGTTGTTCTTTTAACAAATTGCTATTGAAATTCATATCCTACTGAAATGGGTTCTGACCTCTAAATAAAGGTATATGTCATACAATTTTCCATGAGGAAAATTCAGTCAAAGGTTCGTTTACGTGTACGCCATTGTGTGCACGGGTCTGTGTCTCACCCGAAAGACCAACCGTCCATCCCAGGAAACATACGCAAAAATACGGAGGATGTTTCACGGCCGAATCCGGGATCTCTAGGTTAATGAAAAAGCTACATACTTGTCGGATTACATCTCTGCTGGGAGGAAGAAGTCTATACCCGTCTTCATTAGCGCAGTTTAAGAGCAAAACAGTAGGACGTTAAACTCCATTCATTTCATTTCATTGATATTCATCTATTTGACTTAATCACATGGATATATGTGCCCCTAAACATTCTTAGTGGTAGCATTTACCCAAAAGGTGTCACTTTTTGTCCACCTTATTGAATTATTGAAAGGAATAAACCAATTGACTTTCAATGATAATTAGCCAAGTCACAGTAGTTATATGCCCAGGTTAGTTAATTTCAACGAGGATTGATGACTTCCTAAATTATGCGCATGGGTCACAGAATTATTTTATTTCCACAGACACAGCACTTAACAAATGTTTTTTCTGAAAATTATGTGGCTTGTAAACCTTATTGGAAGCAAGAAGAAATTCGCTTTTAGCGGCTTGTACTTCCAACGTTATCCATAGCCATTTTCAAAATTAGTTTTGCTATGTTTTGAATATTCTTGGTCATAGACAAAAACTGTCGGTTTCGGTATTGGAAACCACACGACCAAGCAGCTAGGGGCGTATATTTTGTTGCTTGGTTACCTGATTGTTGAATAGTGAAATACCGAAGTAAATACTGAAGCGACACGGACTAGGTCCTACCCGTTTCTTTTATATCACAAAATAATAATAAACAGTCGTGCTGGCCAGCATTTAAATCTTGTGATCTAGGGTTTTTGTTTTTTGTTGTTTTTTTTTAATTACAAAAACACCATAAACTTATCAGGACTTTAAAACGAAGCCTGTTAAAATACGAAAACATACAACTCGATTTAACCCTTCATTGGTTACAATATTTTCTTATATGAACATCATTACAAGCTTGATTAATCATTATTATGTTCTGGTGAAGGAAACCATACATATTTTGGGTTGTATTTGCATTTTTACTGCGTTTTTTTTTCTCTCTCTCTCTTTCTTTAATCCATGGTCAGTGAACTTTGTGCTGATTTTATTTTACACCAATGTTCTCAAGAACTTGCAGAACAATTACCCAGATAATCCCGGATTTCTTAAGAACCCGAATATACAAATCATTGTCTTTATAGATACGCTTTCTTCAATCGCTTTAATTAACAATTATTTTTCTATATAATTACAACGGTTAATGTATGATATATTTTGATCCAGTAGTAATCCAAAAACGC
The DNA here is from genome assembly GCA_948474765.1 of Patella depressa. Classification (NCBI taxonomy): domain Eukaryota; kingdom Metazoa; phylum Mollusca; class Gastropoda; family Patellidae; genus Patella; species Patella depressa. The sequence goes on from OX419719.1 coordinate 59,012,505, forward strand.
GTTAACCCCTTTGAGGCCGATACCAAATAAATATTCTCGACCTTTCCAGTCTGAATTGTCCCTGCTTCGACTAGGATTAATATTGGAACACGGAAGAGAGAGGAGTGGAGTTTAACGTCTACTCGACACAAACTAGATCATTTTGGGACTAATATATGGTTTAATTTTTTTTTTCAATAATTCACTCGCGCGTAAGGGTCTTTATCAGATGGAAGAAACCAGAGGACCCGGAGAAAACCCACGAGATTGTTCAGGCGACAGGCCTTATGATACAACGCGCATGTGACACTATTCAAAATTCGTGCTATCTTGTCAGGGGTAATTTGGTCTGATATGATTGAGACTAGTAACGACATCCAGTGCCGGACTGAAGGCGCGTCACGAGCGCGTGGCGCGTCACGAGCGCGTCGATGGCGTGCGAGCATCCGAGGGAGGTTTTGGGGCGGCCCACCCACCCCCATGAAAATTTTGAAAATTGACAACCGCAAACCCATTTTCCAAGCCTTTCAGACCAAAGCAGAAGGTAATTTTGTTTTTTTTTCTGTCTCTTTTTTCTTTAGAGGATTAGGCCCGCTTTTTTTTAATAAGCTTAGCCCCCCCCCCCCTGTCAGGTGGACAGGTGGGCCCAGTCCAGCACTGACGTCATCGTCAATTAATGACGGCCAAAATTTAATCAACTAAACTTTTGTTATTCTGTTAGCACCTTCATTAAAATTACAACAATTAGTTTAATCGTGAGAGACCGAGCAGAAAATTTTAATTATTCGAAAAATGTAAAACGAATTTGTCGAATCAGCGTCATTACTGTTTATGTTTAATTATTTTGCGAATATTAACATATACGAAAACAAAAAAATCGTGTCGTGTATACCTTGACAAATGCCAAACATGTAATAGGCGCATGTTTATTCGCTAAATTGCCACCATTATTTTTATTTTTAAACCTGTGAACAATTAGAGAAAGATATCGATGCAAATTACACTTAAATGAATATCCTGTCTCTTGTCACTTGTAAAACATGATTGCATGATGGAAATCATTTGGAAGTTAATCTATCTTCGATAAAATTATTGACATTTCATTTCTAACAGCTTGTTATTTCTCTTTAAGAACAGAATTGAACAATCATTCTACGACATATAAGTTATTGAACCGCCAATGGTTAACGATTTATCTAAATGTCAAAGACGAGTCTCGCCTTTTTTTTAAAACTGACATGGAAACCATGTCACTGATTAAGTGACTATTATTGCATATAATAAAAAAAACAAAACGCAACATTTGTATATTCTTTAAATTCGGGGGAAACGTGTTCCATTTAGGTACGATTGTGATTTTGTTCGGAAGGTTTAAGTGAAAAACAAATGGTTTAAATTAGTTACTGTAGGAATTTATTATTAAAATTGTTTGCTCTGAATCTTGAGAACTCTGACGTATGGCTGGGGAATAGGTAGTTCAATTTATGCAGACGTTCGGTATGGTATCTTAAAAATCAGTACAATATTGTCATCATTTCATATCCCATACTCGGACTGTCCTAGTCGGATAACTAATGGTTTATATCTGTATATTTAAGCCGTGGTCATATGTATGTTAGTCAGCCTATTTTTTTGTCATTTAACTTGGTATCTGATTTATTTCGGGGATTAGATGGCCGAATGGTTAGTGTTTGTGTGCTGTATCACAAGGCCTGTCATTGGGTGAATGTGTAAACTTGGTGTAGATGTTCACTGGGTGAATGCCTTGACTGCGTTATATGATTATTTTACCTACATTTTGCCTAGTAGTTTGGATGCAGCGATGGCGGGTGTGGCGCGCCAGGCAGGGTAAGCTTACTCTTCCGGACACCTGTTACCACTGTTTGTTGTGTATTTCGTACACGATGAACAGTCCATTTGCTGATTACACTACTTTGCCTAACTATTTTGCCTATTACGTTTTTTAGGACTTCGAATTTTGCCTAATGGTTTGGATTGTTCGTACTTGGTTTTATTTTATTTCCTCTAAAGCTAAGACGAGCTAGACAATTTCATGGGTCGATGCTTTGAGACAAGATAACTTTGATTCGGACTTATGGAGAGTGATGAAACTCTTTCACTACCAAATACTTCATTACATTGACTGCGTACGATATAGAACATTTCCTGCTTAGACTAAGTATAGATTGTTCGATACTTTTAAAAATAGGTACATGTACAGTTAATATGCATTATCTATTTATTTGGTGATTATGAAGGGGTGCATTAGCCTCGCTGTTGACATGTTTTTTTCTGTTGTTTTTTTTTTTTGAAAATTCACCCTTATCCATCATAGCACAAAAATTGGTGTTCTACTGTATTTTAAGCAAGATGAATTTAAAATATTTGTATGGAAATTGATCTCATTTATCTATCAAGATTCAAACTACTGGGTGCATTACCATACTCTGGTGTGACAATTAATTGATCATATCCAAATCTCCATTTATTAATTCTTGTACAGGTCTAAGTGAATGTAAAATATTCATAATTTGAATACCAAGTGATACATTTCTCTTCTCGATGAGGTCATACACGTATGAATACAATTACAAGAACTAAAGAAGGTGACTTAAGCAGGAAGTTTACGTCATTTTTTAAACTGTATTTTGAAATTCTTCTTGGCGTACAAGTTGATTATGTATTTCAGAAAATTTGCGATTATTTCTTAAATGTTACGGCTGCTCTTCTCTCGGTTAAAATCATTGATTAAGCAATGTATTACAGTAAGTCTAGAAAACACGCATAAGAATTGTGGGTTGATTATTACGCAGGTAGCATATCAGCAAAACATGATTTAACAATAAATATGCATAGCATTACCCCATACGCGATGTTAATGTTGTCGTGTAATTCAGTAAGATTCACTCACTGATAGAGTAAGATCTACACCAATCCCCAGCATGTCAATTTCTCCAGCTTCCAGAAGAATTAAGTATTGGGGAGAAATAATGCGATCTGAATGCAAAAGGATCAACACTACTGATATGAAAGACCATGGGTGTGATTAGGTGGGGAAAATCGACTAAACAGAGGGAGATAGTGTGCATATCTCATGTTCACCTGTACAACTAACTACTGCTCTCGCGGTCTTCATGAAGAATGAATTGAATACATCATACTACGTCATCATAGGAAATGTCACGTGAGGATCCACTACAAGACTTTAACATTTTTTTTTATAAAAACAATTTATTAACAAAATGGTGATTTCACTCATATTATATACACGAAACAATAGTATAACATATTATTATACAGAGCAATATACAGTCATTTTTACTTTTATTTTTCAGTGTTGTTCGTGTCCATTAAATCTCCTTTTAATTAACTCCATATCTACATAGTTTTAACTAATCGAACCAACCTCATTATGAACCCTGTCAATCCTACCCCGTCAATCAGCCCAACTTATTCCCCGTGTAAACACAACTATGTGATCTTCTAATCAGCAAGCAAACTGTGCGAAACCTTAAAGGTACTCAATCATTTGTCAATGTGTAGTTTCGTCAACGACGTCCTTCTATTCTCATTAATAAATGGATGTATATTTCCGGGTTTTGTTTATGTAAAATATTAAGGTGTTGATTTCTAATCTTGGAATCTAATGAATCATTTCAGTCTTTTAGAAAACTATTGCCCTTTCAGGGATACCCAGAGTTACTGCAGTTGGATTGAATACTCGGGGTTACAGAAGCAGGATGAGTAGTCTACCCAGATAGTTATAGACGTTGGATTGAATACTTAAGTGTTGTGGAAGTTAGGCTGAATACTTAATAGTTATAGAAGTTGAACTGCGCACTCAAGAGTTATAGAAGCTGAATTGAATACCCAGGGTTATAGAAGCTGGACTCACACGTCTCATTTAAGATACAACTGCATAACTTTAAAACATATTTACCACCAACAGAGTTGATATACATCTAGGTTAATCGTGCATTAACAGTACGAACAGAACACCAGACACTAACGATCAGCACATTTATAGGGACCAGATTGTAAGTACTGCAGTATCTACGTTTCACAAAACAACGCTTTGATCTTTCAGACATCCAACATCTACCAGACTGTATCAACTGCAATTTCACTTTAATTTAACCTTACCATTGATTGTGTAAGATAGCGGAGATCCACGGTGCTTTGATGGTTCCAATCCAGACAGATTGCAGGGGCTGCCATTTCAATTAGCCTTAACAGCTACAAAATCACCAGAGAGACTGTCGTCATGATTTCAATTACCGCGCAAGCAAAACACCCGTGTTAATGACGTGTGCATGACGGTTCAGTGGACTAATATGGACACGGGACTTCCATTAAGCATCACAACAGGCTCGTGATAACATGCAAATTCATTAACTCGTAGGTCTAAACATGCCACTGGTCAACAGTGTAAACATTTAACCTGCTGACCTTCGTGTAGCCTTGAACATACACGGTATCGGTTATTCGTACATGTAAATAACTCTTAATCTGTCAATCATGAATATACGATATTAAAGAAATTATCACCGGAAGAAGTATTCTGGTATCTCCCTTGAGAAAAGTTTGATTATGACAGGCATATATCTTGAGTTCTAATACATTGAGACAGTGAACATCAATGTTAATTGTTAATGCTAATCTTAACGATATTGTTTGTCATGAATATAGACCATGTTGGAATAATTTTGACAAACTATAGAAGTGGACAAAATATATGACAGAAAAACTTTTTAAACTGGCGATAAGTTTTGGGTTAACTACGCCACTTGTATTCAACTTGAAAATATTAATAGGGGGTTGGATGGCCGAATTGTTAGCACGTGTGTACTGATTCATAAAGCCTGTCATTGAGTCAACTGGCACGGTTTCGAATCCTCGGTTGTACGTGACAAGGAGTAGGGTCGTCTGCCCAACCTCGTGGGTTTTCTCTGGGTCCTCACACTTGGAATTTTTGAAATAAAATTAAACCATATGTTAGTCCCGAAAAGACCTAGTTTGTGTCGAGTGGACGTGAAACCCCATCTCTCTCTCTCTGGATATTGAGTGGATTAAAAAAAATGCCAGTCGGATCTTCGTTAAGGTAGTCAAGTCGTTAACTCCATGTCATCAACAGGCCTCGACATTGAAAAAAATGAATTATTTGTCAACTTTTAAGTCAACATTGATGGGCTTCACGATATCCAATATTAAAGACAAATAAACAGGTTACTAAAATAGGTTTCCGCTTCATTTGTAACAAGGAATTATATATCGAGGCTAGACATATTCCCGCGTTTGTACTATTAATTATCTACATTGCAGTATCAACTATAAAAGCGTCTGCTCTAATTATTCCATTAATTTGGCAAACTATAATAACTTAATATACTATCTACTAGAATTACAAAACACACATTATGAATATTCCTGGATATACACAATAAGTAGATAATACTAATAGGTTACATATTATGTGTTTTAGTTTCTTAGTCCTATATATAAATAAATAGCCATCACAATAATGTTACTGAAGTAATTATAGGTTCGCATTGTTTGTAAATATCTTATAGAAACGCATTTGTTTTATCTTGGGTAAATAAATAACCATTATGTATGTATCCAATATAAATATAGACACGGTAGCCATAAAACATTCGGTATTTAACTACATTATAAAACAACCTACTTGCACTACCAGTAATTGTTTTGATCAATAATTATATTCTCGTTTATAAATACAAATATCTGCAAAGTGCGTTTTGTCTTTCGAATTTTCGGAGCTAGAGTTTTGGGTTAACATCGTTGTTTGGATTGGTTTGTACACTTTAATTTTTTTAGTATTATGCTGGGGTTACATGGTCGAATGGTTAGCACAGTCAACTGGCCTGGTTTCGATTCCCCGATTGTATACGTGACAGGGTGTAGGGGCACTTAACTTGTCTGAAACCGCTTCGCAACCGGTAGAAATACTGAAGGGTGAGAAAAATAATTTATATCACGGTCGGTCAAGGCATGATTACTTGCTTGCTCCGTAGGATCACGTACTCTACAGCAAGACTTTTTTCACCCCAAGCATACATTGGCGTACACAGGCGATTGTAACGTGGACAACATTTTAAAAATAACATTCAGTTATATGTCGAAAGTCTGTAGCGTCCATATACGTAAGCGAGATTATAAAATAACTGGTCTGATTCCATTTTGCAACTCAGTGGACAACTTTTAAACGTCTCCGTGGACTCGATTTTCTGCCTAGCGATAATTAGTTAAGTATAGCCAATGGTTGACGGAATCTAGAGCAGTGAACTTTGATTCCACTTATTTAATTCCAACTCATTTCTCACCTTGGTATTGTTTTATGTACGGAAAGGGGGTGTCCCAATTGACAGAATTGCTATCGAGTGACGCTGAATTCAGTCATGTCACACTTCGGTCAGTCCCGACTACGGAGGTGGTGTGAGTAGAATCGTGGCGTGATTGAACACAACGAATGTGTTTCAGCTGCATGGTTGGTTGCGATATTTACAAATCCATCGACGCATGCGTTGTATCCTAAAATACCCCTTTTCACTCGATTGTCACCGTTTTGGGGATTGAGAGAATTCAATTTCGGAACATTCAATTCAATCCCCCCCCCCCCCATGATAATCGGTTTCAAACTAGTTATTTGTCCTTGACTTACACATTGGAATCAGACCACCAGTTATATCGCTTACGAACCTGTGGCCTATTTCACGAAATTTTAACTAAGATAAGATCACAATTTTAGTAATTTGATTGGATAATATTAGATTGATTTTAGTGCTTAGCCAATCAAAATTGAAGTATCTACTAAAATTGGATTTTATCTTAAGTTAAAATTTCGTGAAACAGGGCCCTGGATGTTACAGAGTTTAGACATATACTTAGTCATAGTTTGATGTAATTTTTGAAAGATTTTCCACGTTTCAGACGTCTGTGTTTCTGTTTACATCGTGTAATATGCCCTACTGACTATTGTTAGACAATCGAGTCTACCATTACTTTCATCAAACGTAGTAGATGCCTTTTTATATTTTAAAAGATGTTTCAATTTTACAAGCTGTCGTCACATAAAAGATGGATTGGTATAGATATATGGCTATATCATATTTTTTAAAGAGATTTGTTTAACCATGTTCAGATGTATCTTGGGATTACCTTGTTGACCAAGACACGAATACAACGTAAACCTTTTATACGTATTATAATCTATTGATTGTATAAAACGATCTTTTAGCAATAAATCACAGTAATCAATCTATGATCATATCTACCGATGGACCTGTCACTTTCAATCACCATTAATCTAAATGGCCAATACGATTTCATGCATGTTCTGATACAGGTTGAGAGATCGGTAGTAGAACATCAACAGGACGTTGATTAGCGGGTCAGTATTTGGAGATCCTAAAGATAAACGTGTGTTGCCAGACAACGAAATATATTTCCACCGACAGTATTGTCAACCAAGACGAAAACCTGTCGCACTATTACTGCGAGATAATTTCAGACAGCCGAGTGACCATTGTAATTAATAAGGTTTGGTTACAAAGGAGTATCTCACCGGACCGGTGGTTAACATTGGACATCTATGAAAGAGAGCATTCTATTGTTCTCTTACATATACAGTTTCAACGAAAAGTAACACCGGACAAATCAGTCATCTGTCTAGTCTTATGTAGTAGTCCATGCCCATATATGTGCCTGGTTCTGCGTTTTATACTGATTCAAAACTAGCATGTATCCTACGAAATCATGAAAACTATGTCTACTGCAATAATAATTAATTTAGTAAAGGGCATTTGCTCGAAACAGGGTGTTTAATGTGCCTGTGTTCATCCCGGTAGATTTTAATAACAATATGATTTTATTGAAATATAGACATGTCTGAAACCGAAATACAATAGTTTCCAATCACGTCAAATATTTTATTTGTGTAGATTCAAATGTAATATTTTCTGAACTTAACCTGGGTCATCTAATGTTTAGGCTATAGTGTTTAACCAATCTTAAAATAGTAGTGGCCTGTGTATATTATCTTCAAGTGGCACTATGATCTATATGCCCGGTTTGGTTCTGTAGTGCACGTGGGTCTCTTGTTAACGCCAGTTTGGCCAAGTATTAATCTATTATGTCGCTTAAACCTATATTCATTGACTCCATGCCCTAAAAGTCAATATGGCGACCCGGATAGGGGGCTAAAATTCCAGTATTCGTTTAGCATCGTGACAATGGTACTAGGCAATTGTGAATACGTACATTCCAAATACAATATTTATAGCTTCATTTAGACGTGTAAATTGACTGAAATTTTTCACTCCCACTGCTAAAGACCCCTACGCGCAAGCGAATTATTGAAAAAAAATTAAACCACATGTTAGTCCCGAAATGACCTAGTTTGTGTCGAGTGGACGTTAAACCCCATTTCTCTCTCTCCCTCTCTCTCTCTCTGAAATTTTTCAATAATTCGTTTTTAATTCTCTATTTCTGAACTATTAAAGAAAAAAGAAGAAAAAAAAAGGCCAGTTATCTATATAAATCTAATGTCCCTTTAACCATCGTCGTTGTAAATCAATACCTTATTAAATCAAAGATACTGAACAAATGTCTTGAAGGCCGAATCAATATTTTCTAATATGGAAAATAATAGAATGAAAAGGAATACAAAAGTTTCATAAATATGCGAAAACAGACATACATTTAAAATAGCTTTCTTTATAATTCCAATTATTCCGAGTTTATTATATTCTTTTGAACTTCTGTTGGAATCGTTACGCTTGTAATAAAATCTTTTTATAATTTTCTACTTGAGTAAAGGTGGTTCAAATATTGATAAATTTCTTGTTATGTGAGCGATCACGTTATCAGGAACATTTGTCACGGTTTAAAAATAAACCAAACGAGAAATTGTAGCGTTTCTAGAGTAACTTAACGATACGACAGCTGAAAATAAGGCTTGTTATCTTAAACATACTTAATAGCAACTAACTTTATCGATAAAATATCAATTGAGAAACTATTAAGATGGGATGTAGAAGTTGAAATACGGGTAATATATCTTCTTCAGCTTCCGATCTAAGACTCAGTATTAATAGTAAAAATGTGCTCTTAAGATAATTTTAACACCACACAATTTCATGTTTTCGTAAGGAATCACCCTCAGTTTGTGACCAGTAGTGAATTTCATTTCTAATTTATAGTAATGTGGCTTTGAATATTATTATTTCTTTTTTTCTTTATTAGGTGCGGTTGATTAGTGAAGTCCGAATATTCAGATTTCTAGAAAATTGACTACTAGTATGTTTCGAAGAGCCCCGTCTTGGTAAATACTAGCGTTGACTGAGTATTTCTGGGATTACAACAGACTGTTGTTTCGTGTGTAAGTATGAAATCATGAATAAGTACACATCGACTTTTCATTTCTGATTAATTCCTATACATACCAAGTCGCCTTAATTAGTTCGGCGTGGGATATTTACGTAATTACATGTTATATAATGCGCGCTCTGTCTAATTAAACAATGCCGTGCCAAACAATCATGACTGTAATTTGTTGGGGTTTATTTTTAAATAGAAAAAAAAGAATTCATTTGTTTGACAGAACTTTAATTAACGAAGTTCCGAAATCCATTTTATGCGATAGCTATACCAGGAAATCAAACACAACACATCCCAGTTTTAGCATGAAAATCAATGTACTAGTAGGCAACGAACCCACTATGGTCCGGGATTTGAGAATGGTGTGATCGCTGCCATCTTAAAATTGTGACGTTATATCAAATTTGGAAAGAAATCTATGCGCAATTGTACTACTTGAAATGCCGGCTTTTTTCGAAGATGGGTAGGTATCTAAAAACAAAAGGTATATTCGCTGGTACCCCCCCCCCTCCCCCATAAAAACACAAACAAAACGAAAAACCCTGATCCCTTTTACACATTAACATGTACGGAGGATGACACTTGACCGTTGGAATTCAATTGTTGTCCGGGAAAAATTTCCCTCATAGTGCACTGTGTTTATTTATTTCTCCTATAATGCATAACACAGCGTATGACCATCTCCATTAGTATAGCCTGATTGGTGCAGAAAACTACGAAGCTAAACAACCTACTAGTATTTTATTCGGTCTTTGCACGAGTAACATTTTAACTAAACCTAGTAACCTTATGTTGTTAAACAGTGATTCCCCAAAATAGCACGTGCCATTAAAAAACGATCAACCTATATGGACCATAAAGTTTGTGGAAACGCTTAAACAAAATATTATTAAAGTTAATCACATGATCAAAGAGTACGTGTTTCTTTAACCATTGTTTCCTGCTCCAGAAAGTTAATTTCCCATTACTTAAAACATTAAGGTCTTATCCGTCATGTTTGAAATGAAATTAACTGGGGTTTAACGTCCTATATTTCCGCACAAGTCGGGGTTAATTAAGACAGGCATACACCATACAGTGTAGGCTACTATGACGGGAAAGTTTACCTGGACAGTGGGGTTTCCGCAAACTCTTCATAGAACGCCAACTATCAAGGGTCAATAGGTGCACACAGGTATCAATCTCGGTCTTATTGGTCCCATTCCTGATGCACCATGCTGACCCAGGGGAAACCAAGTTTGTGAACCAGTGCCTTATTCACTGAGGGGCCGTGGCTCCCGGATCCACCAAAAAGTGAATAATCTACATAGTTCAAGTTTAACAGGTACACACAAAAAGAATAAATTGCGTTTTAAATTTCTGAATCAATTTCGACGTGGAATAATTACATTAACCATTCTGTTCCCAGCATTTGCAATATTTTATTAAACACACCATACTTTAATAAAGCTTTAATTAAATATTATCCTATGTAACATGCAACATGTATTGTTTAACTTGGCAAACCTCAAAATTGTTTTTCGATATGATATTAGCACGCAAACACCGATGAATAATCTGGGCCCCGTTTCTAGTTTATCCCCATCGGCCTGTATAATGTCCGGGGATTTCACATAAAAACATCTTTGTAGTTCTTTCGTAATTTTATTAATCATAATAAATGGCACAAACCTGCCTTTTCAAAGTGTATACATCTGATCTACCTTTTGACGCAGCGGATGGGGAAAACTTCATTTTCACAGTAGGTATATTTTTAATATCTGTTTACAGTACATATAGACACTATTTATTGTTTAAAAACTCTTGTTACACGAGCCACAGAGAATGTTTCACTCGTAATTCAATATAATAAGCTTTTAAAATTAACCAGATAATGTTATTAGATCACATTATATAGAACACAACATTCAACAGTTAATATAAACTCGATTAAAAAAAGAAAACCCCAAATTAATAAAGTTTGAAATTATAAATCGTGATCAGCATCAAAGTAATTCTTGTTCTGAAACTCTTTCGTTTCTTTTTTAGTTTTACGTGAACATAAATTTGATTACTGGGTTGTATGTGTTTCAAAATGTAATTTTCAAAGACATAACAAGAACAAACGCTGTTAATTACACATAATGTTGCTTATTGCGTTTGGAAGTCAATTACTTGCTTAAAGCGTAATTCACATGCTTCTGAAATAATCTGCTTTTCGGCTCTCCAAACATCGAATATCCTTCTATTTAATCTATATTTTGAATCGATTTAGTTTACAAATGTAACGTTTAATCTATACTTTCAGATGTTTTTTTTTGTATGGCCCCAAGGGTGAAATGAATGCGTGCCGCTCTATGGGAGACTTAAATTATACTGTAAAAGGAGAACTGTTTAATCTAGTTGTCCCATTTTCTGTAAAGTATGCAGCATAAAACAGTTAAAGAAACATGCCCAGTTTTCACTACGTATACCCCTAAAACGAATTTATATACGCAATAATACAGGTTTTTGGTCTTTACTTTTGACTTTACATTGTTTAATTACTGTAATTTTCACAAGAACATTCGATACATGTATTTGTTCCTTCATAATGACAACTTCGAGCCATCAAGTTAGCTATGTCGTTCTTTAAAAAAAAGAGTGGCACTACCACGTTAATCGGTAATGGTTAATTCTAAAATATAACCCGCGACCACAGCTTCGACAAATACAAATTAAAGTGTAAAAAAGTGTTTGGATTTGATTGTGTGCGTGATGTTGACAGAAGAGATGTTTAAACAAGTTTTTTGAAAAAACCCGATAAGAATGCAGTTTTAACCGAGACGAACGGTTGTCCTAGGGGTTTGCAATATTTTGAAACATGATATATTGATGGTAACCTATTTTCCCCCTTGCTACAATTCTAACGCAGCTTTGGATTTCAAAATGTAAAATCTTCACTGGATAGCAATCGAACAAAACAATGAAATGCAAGGATGATAATTTGAACTGCCGTGAGGTCTTTAACACACACCTGACATGCACAAACAAGGTTCTTAGCAGAATTCAAGTCACATTGTGATCAACAGTCAGGCATCTGCGATGGGTTTTTTTTACAATAAATATTCGTTCGTTCGTTCGTTCGTTCGTTCGTTCGTGGGGTTTAACGTCCACTTCCACCTAAGGTGATATCGTAGACAAGCAATAAATATTACATCCGTTTATGTTATAAATAACAGTGCTGATTTAAAGTGCGTGTGCTTTAAGGTGCAATACCAGTACAGGATGAAGCCATGGTTAGACACAATGGACGATGCTTAATCATCTGATCGATATAGCTCATGGATAATACAATCTGGTCCGGATATAGCTCATGGATAATTATATCTGTAGTGACATAACGCATTCTCATAAAACAACCAAACCCTTTTGTTCTAATTGGTTTCGATCACTCTAGAGTATTTCTGTTTCATTAAATCTCATTGATCATCTTTGATTCAAATGAGATCAGATCTTTTGTAGGGAATATATAATTATTCTAACCTGAATGATATTCGTGTACGTTGTTTCTCATTGGGACGCGTTTAATGATAATATAATTAAAAACAATAGATATTATTGCAAATTTTTATCCATGTGGTATATTATGATGTCAATATCGTGGGGGATTACTTTACTATAATAAAATCTGAATCGAAAATTGCGGCTAATACCCTGTTAATAGACTATTAAAGCCTGCTATATATACGCCTCTTATATGGCAAGCCAGAAATTAGAACAGTACTATGAAACACGGCGGATAATCAAATAAGTACATGGATCTGACTCTTTTTTTTCTGGCATTTATGAAGGCCAGGTGTAAGTCAGACAAATTAAGCCCCATTATTGTCATTTTTCACAGTCGTTCCATATTGACCATCGAAATGATGAATTCAATAATTATATTAACCATCAAAATGACGAATGTAATAATTATATTTCATATATTTGATGTGAACGTAGGTACCGCCCACTTTTGGAACAACAGTGGGTTGTATTTCTAAAATAATTGTTGTTTAAAAGTGTTCAAGTAAGTCTGGAAACCTTCTCTTGGTTTGAATTACATCAAATATTAATTTCGATAAGGCAATCTTCAACACTGGTTTAAAGTGCCACGTAGAGTTATTGCACAATGCTGCAATAATATTTTGTATTTAATTAAATGCCAAGGCCTTGAGTATGGCTTCAGGACTTGAAGCGGAAGAGCATATACATCTAAGACAATGACCGAAAAGTTCAAACACAGAACTTCATCTTATTTTTCGTGTATCTCTAAATGATATTTATAATAATTGAAGAGATTGGGCGGTTGTGGCCTTGGTGCAAATAAATACAATTCAAATACATGATGGCACACTAAAGATACAATCCTACGCTGCAAACAACCGAATCCTGAAAAATGAAAACGTGGGCGTGTGGCGTCCTATAGCAGCTCCACCAAACCAACAATTTAACATTTGACTGCAAGTTTTCAACTCCTCCCTTTCAATTGGATTCTACTTATGAGCTTTGTAGTTCTGTTCGTCGTCATCATACATCAAAGTATATCAAATTTGTGGCGGGGAAGCAGGAAAATAATTAGTATTAGTGCACGGGCCGTGATTCATAGTGCTGTCTGTCATATGATTAAATGCCCTTTAATATTGTAGCAGACACATTGTAATCCATATCCCGAGCAGTTTAAATTTGATTTCTATGTTCCACTTCCCGGTGATCAATCACCACCGCCATTCGAGCATAAGTTACAATCAAGTCGGACAATGGCGCCAATCTGTAAATAATGGCATGGAATGAATGGTGGTTCAGTGTCTCGATGGCGGAGTCTGAGGCTCCATTCCCATAGGGATTACTAATCCACTTGGTGCATGCGAACGCGGGTATAGTAGGGTCTGAATATAACGTTCTGTTAATCCCTGTTTTAAGGTTTAAAAATAAAACATAATTTAATTAAACAGTGCTAGACTTTCTGACATCATGGCAAGAGTTTAGTACATCTCACCCGTAATATATATAGAAAGGACAGAGTTTCTTCCACGTATTCCAATAGAAGCCGAACTAATCGAGTTATTCTAACAAATTGGCGACAAATAAAGTAAAACGGATTTCATCTCATTCGATCTTCGGTCTGAGATGGCATTCATATGAGCAAAATTGTTGTTATTAACGTAGACAGAGAGCTATATAAACGATTGACTAGATCGTTTTTTATCTTATGGGATGAAAGATGAACCAAATTAGACGAAGGACGAGGAGGTTAATATTAAAATAGGATTATACACATTTATTCCCATGTAGAACTAAAGGTCGAGTTTTGTCGTAAATTGCGTCTATATGTACACTTTAATAAGATTTTTAAGAGGAGGACATGGAATTTTTATCACAATCGCGGGGAATATTGAGCCGTTACAAAACTATAACAAGTCTGGACTAAGGAAATATCTGATTGGCATTTAGATCGATTGTGATTTGCAATATGGAAATGTTTCTGAGAGGTCATTTAAACTGCATAATTGTCTTTAATTAGGTATTATTCTTTAACTTTAAATGCTAGCAAAGATCCGTAAATTAAATCGGGTTCCTGTTATAAATTACAGTGATATTATAGGTCTTTCTTTTTCAATCCATAGTCTACTGGCCAGACAACAAGATACTTTTAATTTTGTATACCTTAAAAGGCCAATCCCGATAATAATTTGGAGAATAAAACTGTTTAATTTTGTGTTAGAATCATCTACCTTAAGGCCGAGCAACTAACTCATTATATGTGATATATTTTCAAACAACTTAAACCCGTCAGTCTTAATGTGGAAATGGAAACTGGTGCCCCAAGCTGTATTGTACGGTGTCTGGATAAAACCAGACTTTTATTTTATAAAATTAATGTGTAAGTGAAATTTACCTTTTGTTATCCAGTACAGCATATGTCTCATTCACTGTATAGACCTATAAAGAAACGGGAATCGATTATTAGGTCACCAAACGAAAAAAAAATGACCTTAGCTAGATCTTAAAAGGTTACGTGTCCGGATAAGCAGTTTTGACGTTCACGTCCAAACGACTCGATATTTTGAGCTGAAATTTTAAGACGGGGGTAGAAACACTATTCCTCTATATTTCGACGTTTAAATTCCATACATACTCGGACTCTGCACTCAAATCGGGATAGTCCCTTTAAAAACAAGTCACGACTGCGTTGTCTTTAATCTGTTAAATTAACGGCGATATGAATCAAAATGTTCACATAGCTGTAAATGGAATAGTGATATTTATTTTCAATTGTTATGAGAGAGTACTGGAAATGTTCGTTTTTGATGGGTTTATTCGCTTAAGCGTGGTATAAAATCGTTCAACGACTTATTCTTAATTTTCTTAATGTGTTGACGTAAATAGCATTTGCTTGGTGGTAAATGGCCAAATAAACTGTTACAATAATATATAAAAAAAATCCCTAAGGGCTAACCATCTATTGTTTCATATTTAATAAGGGTCTAAGTAGACTGGGGAGATTCGAAAGTTGTGTCATTAACATCTATGAAAACCATATCCCTTATAATTGGAGCAAAATGACAATATCCAATTTGATTAAGGAATTTAACCTCGTTCCTAATATTAGACGACAAAAGATTTTAGCCATTAAATCGTTAATAGAGACACAGCCTACTTATGTTTATTAGCTATTTAATTTATATTGTCCTGTAAACATTATATCACAGAGCTTCAAAACCATACCAATAGCCCAAAGTGCCTTTTGACAATTTTTTGCACCAAGCTAATTTAAAGATGGCGGACTTGAAAACGAAACAATGAGTAATAATATGTATAATTTCTCTTATCGCTGAGAGCCACAGTGTTTCGCTAGTCTGGAGTACGAGGGTTCTATAACTTCTGTGAGCAACCGATGACTGCCCTTTAACCTACTACCTTTACGACTATACTGTTTGTTCCATGTTTAATGACGCAACAACAAGACCCAGCAGAGTATATATACATTATCAAAGAAAAGAATTGTTTTACTACTTAAGTTGCCGACAAGATAGAAATAAATGACTCTTAAGTTCTTTCAAGAGTCAAATTGCACTTTCAAATTATATAGTTAACACAGTAATGCTCAACACTCCGAGGGACAACAGGTATATTTTCATCCATTTCCGGAAAAGGTTGGTAATTCCTCAAAGAATAATTATCTCATTTTGTGACTGATGATCAAATTTGTTTATTTCGATAAAGTGTGTGGGTTATCTTGGGTAACATATTATTACTGGAGATCATGCAAGGTTTCTAAAATTCTTTAAATACTATTGTTTTATCTTGCGTTCATCATTCGCCAACTGAAATCATTATCCGTAATTTGATATAGAAAGCGAGAAAGCGTTTCCTTCTACTTCATTAGAAAACTTGGTATCTGCGATGGTTGGCTAAAAGTTCTAGACTTATCTGTGAAAGAGCTGTACAAAGTCGATAGTTTTCACTGTTTTTCTATATAGTCCATTTCGAGGTATCCACACTTTTGCAAACGATGTTGCAAGGCCTGGATGCAGGTCAGGAAGAGATTTTCTTCAGTCACCAAAGTAAAGTCGTTCACATCTTCCAGGATGCGAGTCATCGCCAAGACGTGTCTGTCATGCTTAAATGTAAAGGAAGGGGTATCATCACCTAAAGTGGAAACTATGTCGGCCGGTGTGTATGTATTTTGGGGTTTGTTCTTTTTCAGACTTCCCAGTTTCTCTTTTTGTCCATTTCTGGGGATTTCAACCAAATTGATCTATCCTTGTCAGTCTTAGAACTCTTCGGCCAGCCTGTGTAAGGAGCTTTTGGCGTATATTATCGCGGTAATAGTTGAACTACCTTCAAAACATCGAAGACCATAATATGTACGGTAATTATATATAATTTAAAAAAAACTATATTCATAATGATTGTCGGGCCAAAGAAAACTGGTGCGTGCAGACCTCTTCCCTAGCTGATCTGTCAATAACTGAAACAGTTGGAAGTCCAAACCCATATATCAAAAAATTAAAATGAAATAATTATTAATGTCTCTGACAATCTATCATCGGTGGACCGGAAATACATCCGTCTGGTACAAATTCGCTATACGTTACAATTTAAATGCAATCGGATATTCTGAGTCTTATCCGCGTCTGAGTGGAGCAGAAGAAATACGGTTCATTTTATTTTAAATAATATATTGAGTATGACAATTTTTGAGGGTTCTTTTGGATCCTAAGGGAGAAATTTGTCTCACAATGAGAGAATTCTGTTGTTGAGCTTGATAAAGGCAGTTTGCTCTAGAGTCCTTAAAAATTAAGTTGATTATTAACGACTAAGGATAATCACGAAGCGAAAGGCGAAAGGAAAACTAAGAACACGCGATTTTGCCTATATGAAGTCGATGAAGGATGCACATCTAATGGCTATCTGGTCAGTGGTTCTCAGCCTTTTTGCCAACTGCACCCCTTGGAACGCATGAAAACATTGAGGCACACCTGTCTCAAAATATATGAAACATATTTGAGTTTTGCAAAATAAAAACATGGTAAGTCTGGCGGCATACAGCCGTAGACAGATACTAGTCATATAGACAAATAGAATGATTGAAACTAAATAAAGAAAACACAGCTATGAATTTATCATTTGACACCAGTGAATACTCAAATGGGATTGTGGTGTTTTTTTCGCATTTTCTTGGTTTACCGTTCAAAATTTCGCGACACACTTCGGAAGACCTCACGACTCACCTGTAGGCCGCGACACACTGGGTGAGAATCAAGCGTGGATTCAGGTTAATTCGATATGTAATAAAAGATATAAATGTTTTACATAGGGGTGGTACCATTTGATATTATAATCTCATATTTTCTGGGGGAAACCTTAAAGTCTAGATTGCCAGATTATATCCGGAATTCGTGGTCGTTTATGGGAGCGGTTATGGTATCCAATAGCGTTGAATTTGTGGAAATACATTTTAGGTTGTTTAGGTTATTTTATCATATTTTGTTTTGTTCATGCTGGTGAAATGGAAATAAATTTGACTCCTCGTCGTCTGTTTATAGATATTATACCCGTTAATCATGTTCGTCTCCGTGGAACGAAAGTGTTTATTTTTTGTAACTACGCTATTGTCTGAAGTGTGAGTACAAAACTGTCACGCGTGGAACATTTAGTATACTCGATCAGTTACATCCTATAAAACCTCATATCTCATTAGATGTTTTAGTTTGCTTCATCTTCTTCCTACTTCATAATAGTTTGCATTTGATAATATCATGTAAATATCAACAGAGCCCTGGATTGTCATCACATACATCACCACCCTCTTACAGACAATATTAGTGTCTTTTGAATATTGTTTTTTGTAAAATATCGTATCTATCACTAAAGTCTGGTGTCACTGTTGACTTTCGGGTTCCAATCACATACGTGTTTTCGGTATATACATATTCTTCACTATTACGCGTATAAACGGTGTACTGATTTCCATTAAAAAGTTCATTAGATAGATCCATAAAACCTAGCAAAGTTTGTCCTCGTAGCTGTAAGTCAATTTCATTATCCGTTAAATTTAACGGGGCTTCCAGCAACAACCTTTCTCTCCGTTAAAGTTAACGATCCGTTTACTCCATGTTAACGGATCGTTAAAAATTAACGGAGCTTCGAGCATCCGGCCCCTGGTCGCTAACACAACATAAGCCTAGTGGCTCTGTTACTCAAGCCTTCTCGGTGATCAGGTATCAACTTCAACATGTCTTCCACCGCAGCTTACAGCCCTTATTCTGCACAAAATATCGTTCTCGAATCGGACATATCTTTCGCGATACTGGTTATAATAGCCACATCTCATATCCTATGTTCTAATTCTCAAAATTGTTCCTGCTAAAGGGTCAACTTTTACATAATATATCTTGCACGGTACTTCACGAGTAGCACTGACATTAGCTTTTTTGAAAGTCACATTTTATACCCCATGTCTATGTTATGAAATTATGATTTTCATCATTTTCACTGTCATTATTTTATTTGTAAGCCATATTTCATCCATTTGTTCATATTAGCAATTAAGAATTATCAGATTAAACAAAAACACAATAAATCTGAATTGTTATTATTCCGTGTATAACCAAAAAGAGAAGGGAGAGAAAATTATTACTTATAAATTTCTTAATACAATTGCACGTGTAGAATATTGCCTGAAGAAAATCGGATATTATTATTCCGTGTATAAATAAGCAAAAAGAGTAGGGAAGAAATAATTATTACTAAATAAATTTCCTTATACAATTGTACACGTAGAAAATTGCCTGTAGAAAATCGGATATTTTTTAACCAGGAAATTAATAAAATCGGTGACGAAAAAACACGTTGCCGGAAGTAACAACTTGTATGGAATATTGTAGCAAGTATTCTATTAACTGCGTAACGCATAGAATTTTCTTACGACTAGATATATGTATGAAGTTACAATTTACACTGGATTCTATTTCGAAGATGGGAGCTGAAGAGTTCTCCTATAAAACAACCGGAAATTAAATACGCATGTTTATTAACGATCGTCATTGGGTGTTTTGAGCTCCTATTTATTGGTCAACGTTTGCTAAAATAGTGTTCACTGATCATCTAGAGTAAAAATGTCTAAGGTACAAAAACAATAAGGATAAGAAATTGGCTATGCTGTTCATTATTGATAATATACATTACGGACTTGATTCATTTATACCTTGTACCCATAATTAATCATTTAATTGAAATAACGGACACCATTTTATGATATCACGTGTCCAGTATTAGTCATCTATATAACGGTCTTTTTTGTTGGTACGCGGTATCCATTATTAATCAATTATATGATACCTGGGGAGGCCACCGAGAAACTCGGATCTATTGGCCTTGTCGGTAATGAAATGCGCCTAAACTGGGCTAATGAAGACAGGCATACGTCATATGGTGTGCTATGAGAGAAATTTTTCCCGGACAGCAGCGCTACGGTTTACTCTTATATCGAATTCCAACTGCCAAGTGATTTTTTTACGTGCACGCCAATGTGTACACGGGACTTGTTTTTTCGCCCCATCCGAACGATTAGACAGCTGTCCTTATCAAGCCCTCCGTCATGCATCACGCCGAAAAATCTAGATAAACTTTCTCGGCCGACGCCGGGATCTTAAGGCTAGCGACCCAGCTCGCCACTTGTTGAGAATGGCTTTCGGACCATGCTAAAGGTGGGACTTTGTCGAAAACCGGTGTCAATATTTAGACGTTTTATAATCCATTTAGCACCCTGTGTGTAAATGGTCTTTCTGTCTTTTCCAAATGTGCAAGTTCAAATTATCTTTGAGATCTGAATGTTGAAGCATAATAATTAAAGTACATAAGTCAAACGTTTTCATTGATTGAGCATTATGTTTATGATGGGTTTATTTTATCAATAATGAAAAACTGTTGATGCCAGTGTCATTTCAGAGTTTTCTACACCAAATATTATAAAGGGATGCAATCAGTGAAATGCTTTATATCTACGTGAATTTGTAACAACTTAACTGGTTGGAATGGGTTTACTGAAACACCAGGATTGACCATATTGATTGTATTTGTGGTAAGGATGCCAATTTCAACAGCCGTAGAAAAATTCAGCAATTATCACAAGGAAATGTTAAAATTCGTGACGGAAAAAGAGAGAGATAACTGGTTATTAATGTGGCTTTTCACCGCCTTTTAAATCTTCTCTTGAACTAGATCGATTGAACTAGTTCATGTTTCAGTCTGTTTCTGAGATGTATGATTGTTTTTTGTTGATTTAAGGATTTGAATAGCCTTTTTTTTATTTTAAGAAATTGTGATAGCCATGTAACGTTTGCTTTAAGGGGTGGATCGAGATAAAATATGTACCACGCGTTCTTAGAAATTAAAAGGAATGGGGTTTAGAGCAGCTTACTCGCTAATATCTGGGACCTAGAAATTTACTCAAATTGGTCGCAACGCATAAAAAAATGGCCGCCATTGGACGGACCAAAATCGTTTCTTTTTTCATATTCTTTCTATGCTGTAACACATATATCAAAGACTTTGTTGGACTGGGCTATTTATCCGTTTCTTTGTCTTCTGAGTGACCGTTCAGTTGTTATGTAGTATTAAATGTTTCGTGGGCTGATATAATCGGTGTTTTGACGTAAAGATTCTACCCGACAGTCTCATGATGTTTTTCTAACTCGCCAGACGGTTCGGTGACCTAAAATGATGAGACGCTACGTGAAAGGTGACAAGGTTGTACACCACGACAGCCTTGTCATAAACAAAATGAATTTCATCTTTAAAATAATGACGCACCAATTTATTTTTCTGCCTATTTCACTGATATCTATATTATTCTTTTTAGTGAAAACTGGACGATGGGATTATTTTCCCCAAATCCCAATTCCTAATTCATCACCCTAGTTTTTAAACTGACAAAGCTGAATGGCAGAAGTTAGATATGCCATCCATATTGATGCATGGTCACACTTTAGATGAATTGGAAGTTTTCCCTTGCGTCATTTGTAAATGGAAAAAAGATGAAACACGCTTTAAACAAAAAAAAAAAATAAAATAAAGGACAAGAACATTTAATTTGTGAGAACACCCTTTACTATCGACGTTTAAGGGAACAAAAACCCTTGAGTGTCGTGATTTTTTGGGTTTCGCTTTTATTGAACAACATTGTACGGTATTACATTAGTCGTACAGACAGTATAAACATCATTAAACGCTAAGAAGAGCACATGTAAATGTTTGAGTCCTCAACTCCAGAGCATCCGTACTTTTATCTTCACAATATCAAGATATAGTTCGTCTGCTGAAACAAAACAAATATCGTAAGAATTAAAATCGGAAATAAAAAATTGACTTATGACAAGATATTCACTGGTTATTTCTACAACAATACAAAAAATCGGACGCTCTGTAAACGCACTGTGACGATTTATCAGGAAGCATATTGAGGAAATGATTTTAACGACCTACTGTTCTGGACCGATTGAGCTCAAGTGTGCTACTATGCGAGAAATTTTATATCGAATTCCAACTGCCAAGGTATCCTTCACTTGCAATCTGTATACGGAACCTTGGTTTTTTGTACCATCCGAACGATTAGACAACTGCCCGTATTAGGCCCTACGGCCGACACAAATGTCAATGACAAAGAAAAACCACGCAGGAAAATCCCACTCCCACCAATGACATAACCTCGTTAAAATTTAAATAAAACAATCGTGACCAAAACCTCCCAAAGGAAATGATCGCTGAAGAACCTCGACTCCTATACTTTCTAACGGAACCACCGTATTTATGTTTGACTCGTTAACTGTATTTTCTTGTGACAGTTCTTCTATTCGCTCCTATAATCATCACTCTGCGATTCGAATCCGGAATATTGTAATCACAGCATTCTATACCGTAACAGTGCTATTCAACTAGAAAAATTGATGTTGTCTTTATAATCTTCTTGATTTGTCAAGATTTGTCTTGTTTAGTACGCATTACCCAATTTTTCACACCATGATTCATTGGATTATGTCTTGTTTGTTCAAATCAATTCCTGTTTTTCACCTAACTTTATGTTTTCTTTTACAATAAAAAAAATCCTTTAAAATCTCGATTCGAGAGAAATTCCACATAGCTGTTTTGCATCACATCCTTTACCTATCAAATTTAATTGCATGTATTCACATTAACCAATGATTAAAGAGGCTTAAAACGATTTCTGTGATGTCTTAAGATACAGTTTATAACCCGTTCCTGTCATGGTTTCTGGTAACTGAAATTCAATGATTCCATTTCACGATGTTTTTTGATCTCAAGTTTTGTAAAACAATGATCACACAGTAGTCTTTATTATCCTTGAAATCACCTATTAAACCGCAACCATTTAACGATATTTGCTCTATTCAAAGAGATAATTTAAACTAAGTAACTGATCTACAAAATTGAAAGTTATTCTTGGACAAATAGATGACAATGTCTGGAGAATACATCGAGAGTTTTCCCCTAACATTTATTTTAATGTGAGAAATAAAATCTATGCTGCTGAACTGCGTATAGTTAATATACAGTGCGGTAGATTGTAAACTTAACCCTTGGGAGGGGAGGCGATCCGTGAGTGATGGAGAGAACCAAAACCATCATTAATCAGTGACAAGCAATCGACAAACAGAAGACATATTGAAATGTGTGTTCTATATTTGGTTTTTATTTCGGCAAGATAAAACAATATGCCTATTTTGCTTGACGTACTAGCATTAATTCCGACGTGTAGAATACCTGACCTTCATAACCATCTAAATCACAGCTCTATGCAGAAGAGGTGTGTCTTCGTATCAATCTTTGACCTGTACAGCAATATCACAAAAACACAAGCATCCAATCAAGGGTGTGTTGACCCTTTGTTACGAGCATGATGGATGGTATAAAGTCAATATCGATACTATTTATACGACAACATCTATCAGCTATAAAAACTTTTACAAATGGTTTGTTTTTTAAACCTTTGAACTCCATCTATCGCGAATTATACCATATGCCACCACTTTGTTGGAGGTGATATCAAGGCTAAGCTCAACCGGAACAGCTCAACGAAAAGATTATTTCATATCATTTGGACTGATACGCATGTGTAACACACAATAAAACTGTATGTCATACAAGAATAATTATATAAAATCTGATCACATAAGAAATCTATTCAGTTCCGAAAGGCATACAATGCGCAGAAATGACAGATAACGGCGGGGAACTGTTATAACAAGTGAAATGACAGATAACGGCGGGAACTTCACAGAGAAGGTTACCGTGAAACGGTCATCTGAAATTTGAATTCTTTAACTTTTTGTCATGAACCGCAGGGCCCCCAAAACCGCGGAGCCTTAGGCCCCTTAGGCACAGGCCTAAGCTAGGCTTTGAACGATATTTCGGACGACAATGGACTTGTAGTCATGCCAACTGATATACAGCTTTGGTAACTGACATGACCAGGAGGGTGTCAAACACGTGGCCCGCCCCACAAAGGGTTTAAATGGGGCCCGTGGAACAAATTTCAACAAACTAAGGTGCCGATAATTCATAGCGGTGGAAATTATTTAATGTCATAGATATCTAAGTTGTATGTAATCAAGGGAAACGAGTTTGACACCCCAGATTAGATAAATAAGAAAATTACTGCGCAAACTTTTTCTCTTGTTAAAGGTTACCATAACCATTTCCGTGCTATTTACCATCCAAATAAATGTCATGGAATGCATGTGCTTAGAATAAAATGGAGATAAACGACCCAAAAAACAGGAACTCCTATTTTCGTGTTTCAGATTGTACTTAAATCTATCTCACTTCCTAAATGACAGAAGATTACCGTTAAAGACTAAGCAATCCAAATCGATTTAACAAATCAAAAAATAAAGTAGCCTTGTAATAAGATGCACGACCGCATTCGATGAGTCTGATTTTATAAGATGAAATCAGAAAAAATACTGTTGATAAGCAGAACAAAGTTCAACCAATTTACTGGTCTACTGAATTTAATATAAATTCGCTACTGAATTGTACACATATTAATTGTTGGCAAAAGTTTTTATAAAACGAGTGACCGTTTATTTGCCATGTCGTTTCCAATATTATTATGGAAGAGAAACGTTAACCAATTGTCAAATACCGTGCATCCAGTACAGAAAGGTTGCTATCGTCGCCATCTTTTTTTAATAGTTGTTTTTTTTTAAATAATAATAATAATAATCTTTATTTCATGTATGAAAAACCAAAGGTCCATAGTACAATTTGTCATCACAATTTTGAGAAAATAGATATAATATTCCGAGTCTGAGCTTAATAGTAAATATAAGTTGTAGATAAATAAGTACTTAATATAAATATATCAAAATGAGCAATTATCACAGTATTTAAGGAATATAAATCTATTTTATATTGATCATTGATAGTTATAATGTAAACGTATGTACAATATACAAAATGGATATAAATAAATTATTCAATTATAATGCTTAGTTGATTGACGATTTAATACGCTTAAATATACAATAAATACAAATGTACAAGGATATATTTAATATATTGAGGATTCGTACAGTGATATTTATTGATACTTATTACTTTTCATTTTCTGTCATTAAAATACTCCTGTGACAAAAGGAATGGTAGGCGAATTTTGCTAGACTGATAATTGTTTCAGGATTTTTAGAGGACATAAGATTTATAAAGTTTTGGCCTTGGGAGGTGGTATTAACAATATATTGGTTTATAATATGAATTGCGAAAATCATTATAAGCAGAACAAACAATCACAAAGTGAAATTCGTCTTCGATGGTATTTGTATTGCATAATTTACAGAGTCTCTGTTCGTATGGGGTGTTTATTCCATTTACCCTGCAGAACCATACGATTGTGGCTCCCTATTCTAACTATAAAGAGATTTTACATATTTTTGTTCTATTTTCAAATTAATTATGTATCTTTCCACCCTTAGGGTTACTTTATAACTTGAATAATAATGCAACCTGCTATTATTTGAAATACTATAATGCCATTCTTGTTGTCCAGTATCCCGTATTCTCCGTTTGAACATATATAAAAAGACTTTTTAAATTACCAACTGATTGAGACAGCCAAATATACCCAAAACCGTAGCGAAATAACAGATCTTTAATACATGATGCCCAATTTTGTGTACCATTATAATCAAGATCATATAACAGTTTGTAAATTTGCTTAGGTAATCTGGTGTCTTCCATCGTCAATAATTTCGGCCAATATTTGATACATTTTACAAGGTATATAGTTATATAATGGATAACGCCCAGTTTCCCCTAATACAGCTGATGTACATGAATGTTGTGGTAATTTTAGTATATATCTCAGAAATTTCAGTTGGACGTTTTCTATTACTTGAGAGTATTCAAATCTCCATAATTCTGCACCGTAGGTAATAATCGGAATAACCATTTTATTGAATAAGTTAATTGACATATCATATGACAGACCATTACATTTTTATTAAGACATTTTAGGATTGATAAAATTTTTCCAGCCTGCGAGGCTAGGGTATCTTTGGCTTTTGACCAAATGAGTTTAGGCGTGAATACAATACCTAAGTATTTATACTGGGAGACAGTCTCTATTTTTATATTGTTATAACTCCATGATTCGTAATTTCTTAAAGGGCCCCCGTTACCGAAAACGATAATTTTTGTTTATGAACTACTAGTAATTGCCCACAAGATCAGAATTCCAAACCGAAACCTTAAGAAAAATATTATATGCCGTTGTTAATGACCGCATGTCGATCATCTCTCCTTGGGCGAACAATCCCAGCTGATTAATATTTTTTATGGTAAAGCAACAATAAAGTAACATGTTAATGATTAATAATCGTCCGTCGACCGCCATAAAATCTACAAATATTACACGGATCTGAAGGTATTAGGAGGATAAATGGTGTTTTTGATGTGAATCTTGGCAAAAGATACAAGTACAAGAAGTATTTAATGCTTGATTGATTACCTGGTTATTGGGCATGAAATCAGCATGATGTTTGAAGCAAGCGATATTTTCACGCCATATGCTCGTGTTGAACGGCAGAATAAAAGTGTACAGTGGCCAGGCAGTAACAACTTCATAACGTCGTGTGACTTAGTAAATTATAACTGGCTGTCTTAGCGTTGAAGATATTTGTATTAGCTCAGGTATTGAAAGTCTTAGTGTTCTACTACAAATTGATACAGAGTGTTTAAACTGGACGTTTACGAATTCAATATAATATATACTACAAATATTAATTGAACAATGTGTCAGCTTAGAGAATAAAATAAATGTCTGGTAATCGCAGTCTATAGTACTCATCCGATCACGAACAGCAATGCGTTAAGCACACCTTTGTTATTTCTTCATGATATTGCAAGTGTGCGTTGACAAAGGGAACTGTGGGATGTACCAGTAGTAAAAAATGTTATTACATCTAACCATACCTTATAAACAAGTTCATTCATGGATGTTATAAATTGGATAATAGTTTTTAAGAGGAAGTTAACAAAATTACAGTAAGGGGAATTTTCCTATACATGTTTACTTAATTTAGTCAGGATAATTTCGCGGTATGAAACGGAAATCGAAATGCGTTTTATTTTGAAGAAAAAAGAATATTGTATTTTCATTTGTAAAAAAAATAATGCATAAAATGGAAATTGACTTATTAATGGAACGTCATACAAACGGCTCATATATCAAAATAACTTTTGGATTTTTTATTCCATTGAAAATGATATTTATTTTCCACAAAGGACAAAAAATACATGAACCTGTCGCTTCAAACACACTGGCATCATGCTAATAATGTCTTTATCAAGAATATTTAGATAGTATCAAAAATTGATGGATATTTTCAATAAAAAGAAACCATCATTTCAACTCGTGTTTTTTTTTCTTGTTTTTTTAAAAAAAAGAAAATATAGATTTAATGTATTATGACCACGCTATTATCCAATTTATCAAGAGATACGATTTGTTTAAATATTTCTGTATATAAAAAAAAAATGGCCATTCCTAGTAGACTTAAAGTTTTGTAAAACTATATCAATGGTTTCCGGTTCGATCCCAGTGTTGATTTCCCCAGTGGTGCAGGCAGTGTTCGGTCGTTAGGGTGATATAAAAACCGAGATCGCATGTACCTGTATTTGACATGCCCGCCTTAATGAGCTCGGATGGAGCAGAAACATAATATAGGACGCTGAAACCCCATTTCAACCCACTTAACTTACCACTTTCCATGGGGGGTTGGGATGGCCTAGTGGTCTAGAGTGCCGCGCTTCGAACTCTAGCTGGCTGGTCACCTCTGGCTTGCGGCTGTGGCTTCGAGCCCTGGTGTGAGCGTATGTGGCATGGAGATAGGGGCGCCTTCTCAACCTCGTGGGTTTCCTCCGGGCACTCCGGTTTCCTGCCACTGCTAAAGACCCCTATGAGCAAGCGAATTATTGAAATAAAATGAAACCATTATGTTAGTCCCGAAATTTTCCATATGGCGAGTTAATTTAAAATTGCTATGGTTACTCCATTTTACCGAATTCTTCCCTAGGTTAGGTTTGATAGAACAGATTATTCTTCAGCTGTCATTAACATTTAGTCAGTAGACCAGCTTACTCCTAGTGCTGGATTAACCTTGTGCGGGGTGGGGGGGGGATATACCAACTGTGCGGGGCTTCATTGTTGTTTATCAAATTGTTCGTACTGATTGGGGATCGTACTAGTATGTACCCCGCCTCATTGAGTACCTGGGGTGTTTTTCCCCTGGAATTTTGATTAAAATTAGGATTAATTTCAGTAAATCTGAGACAATTAGGCAGCGATTTCATTGACGTTTAGATTTCGTTGACTTACCAGTCCCGGGGGCCCCAATATCTCTTACTGCCCAGAGCCCCAATCCTAGCCCTCTCGCAGCCCAGGTACTGGTTGGCTCCGTCCGTGATAAAATATTAGTATGACCCAGAATTGTGGGGGACCCGGGACATTTGTCCCACTTTGCCTCCCCCTTAGATCCGGTACTGCTCACTCCAGAACTCCATATAGCAATCAGATCGTTGCAACTTGCAGTGCAACACTCGATATGTAAATGTACCGTCGCTTACAAAATAACGAGATCGATTTGTATGTCTTTAATTTCCACGTCATAGAAATAACAGGGGAGGGTGATATTAGTTACATAAGAAGAAAAAAATCAACATTTAGATGTATTTTGTTTTTTAAAATCAATGAAAAGAAGCATTGTTTTCCATTTATGTTCTATTATTAGTAATGCTGGTCTTTTCTCCTCCACAGATTGAACTGCAATACCAGAGATAACTAAGAGTACATTGGTTGACTAAGAATCTTCTTGGGCTCGGTGGAGTTTAATACAGAGTGGTTATTAACCTTCTAGATCAGGCAAAAAATAAGGTCAGTTATTGGTTGATGTATTTCATTGAATCAAGGGCTGCTTATATTTTATATATCTAATAAAACGACTACGATCGAGTCTATAACCATACGAATTTAATCATCTGAACACTAATTGGGTTGTCTCTACAAAACTAAGCAGTGGCTGGTTTCGTGCATAAGATGAGATAGTCTTAGAATTTTCAAAACATCTAAACGTCATAGGAATGACAGTTAATTGTTTGGGAGGGAGTGCCATGTGGTCTAACGCAACGCTTTAGACCATGATGCCTGTCGTTGGGTGAATTCGATCCTAAGCTTATGTTCGTAACAAATTAAGGGCTCCTCGTATTCCTCCCACTGATAAGTGCTCTAACGTACAAACGAGAGAGAGAGAGAGGGGGAGAGAGATACACACACTAACATGGTTTTGATTTTATTTCTATAATTCGCTTGTGTGTAGGGGTCTTCAGCAGTAGGAGGAATCCGGGGGGTCTGGAGAAAACCCACGAGGTTGGACAGGCGACTCTACTCTTTGTCACATATAACCGGGGGTTTGTAACCACTCCAATGACAGGCTTTATCATCCAGCACGCACATGCTAACCATTCGCCCCCCACCCAAACCACATATTAATGAATTATTGGGATAACGTTGTTAGTCGCGAAATGACCTAGGATTTTTTCTCAAACTGGCCTTAATCACGATTTTTGAATCTCTCTCTTTAAAAAAAACTTCGTTTGATATGTATTGTTAGATCAATTTATGTTTTGATAATCAATTTAATCTCTCTCACTATTACATTTACTTCTTTCGTGACTAAAACGAAGCAGTCTGATCCTATGTTCACGTCAATCGACATTTAAATATTTTAATGTGCGTAACGCTGTTTCCACTAGCCATACAATCTAGAATACCCGAAGATAGATTCATCCTACTCGCCACCCATGAGAGATGAGAATCGTATCCCGAAGATCAAAACAGTTGTAGTTATATGCCCCAGTAAATTAAGCAATAAAATGCCTCTTTCCTGGCGTTTTTGAAGACACGTGCGGGAAAAAGAGTCTAGCAATCAGATTACATAAACTCCATATATATTTATATAAAAAAAGAACAAATTGGAAATCGTTTCCCCAAGAGGAGACGTGTGACGCTGCCGAGAAATAAATAGCGTGTTGCTTCTACTTTTATTAAGATATAGGTTGTTATGGGCGGCATGTAGTCGGTGGTGTGTGTTTTGAATTTCAAAAACATTGAGTTTGTACCACCTATCATTTTTGTTTCAAATTAACTGATCTATCAATCAATGAATTGCATTAGAAGTGTATTATATTATATCTTTTCGTTTTAATGGAAGGTGTCAATGGATGTCGAGCCAGACTTTACACTTTAAATGTAGTGTATTACTATTATGTTGAATTGTTAGATTATGAGCTAAACATTAAGTATCAATCTGGACAGCGCCAGTTCAGATTAAACGTTCTGTCATTGAGTCAAGTGGTGTCAATGGATGTCGAGCCAGACTTTACACTTTAAATGTAGTGTATTACTATTATGTTGAATTGTTAGATTATGAGCTAAAACATTAAGTATCAATCTGGACAGCGCCAGTTCAGATTAAACGTTCTGTCATTGAGTCAAGTGGTGTGTTTTCGAATACCCGCTTGTACGTGACCAGTAGTAGGGTCGCCTCCCCAACCTCATGAGCTTTCTCCGGGGCCTCCCAATGACAAACACCCCTACGCGCAAACGAATTATTGAAATAGAATTAAACAAGTTCGAACATTCTACCTTAATTATAAGTACGGTCATTGCGTTACAAAATGGAATGACAGACGGATGGACTTATTGTGATAGTCCCGGGGTTTTCTTCAAAAGGATAAATATCCTATAAATCTAACTAAAAGAAATACAGAGATTCCAATGACTGGTGGTAATGTTTGTATTAAAAATTAGTTCATTTTGTACGAATTCTGATCATAGACAGTAGGAAAATTCCGAAATGAAATGAAATATGGTTTAACGTTCTACATCTCTCTGCAGCAACCCAGCCGATGACACTGGGACCATGTAGGAAAGATGATTAATGGACATTAGATACATGGGTCGCAACAGCTATAATTTATATGGATAGTATTTTGTATATATAATATGTTTTATATCTAGGTGTTTTCTCTGTTTGACAGTTTCAGCCTACAGGGATTAGACATTAATCCGGCCGTTGAGGGAAATACTTATAATTAATTAAATCTGTTCTGGCCAATATGTGATCAATTTTATGGATGTGTACAACTGTCATTTATTAAACTAACGGTAACTATTGGAGTTCGTATAAATATATACACTCTGTAGATGATAAGGAATAAAATAAAACCAAGTATGAACAAACGAAACCATTAGACAAAATTCGAAGTCCTAAAAAAACGGTTTCAGCAAAATAGTGTACTAAGCAAATGGACTGTTCACCATATACAAAATGAACTGCATCCATACGACTATCTTTGGAAGCAAATGTCGTTTCTTATTGTGTTTTTTTGTACGGGAAAAGTAAAATTATATAAAATTCGTTTTAATGACCTACTTTTCTGCTCCATTCGAGCCAATGAAAACTGGTATACGCCGTGCACTCGGCTATGAGAGAAATTTTGCCCGGACAGCGGCTTATTTCGAATTCTACATCCATTACCTAGATCTTTGGTCCCATCCGAACGACTAGATTCTGATACTTGCCAAGCCCTCCGCTCGTTGCTGAAGGCAAGGGCGAAACCCACCGGAAAATGGGAAACTCCCGATGGACTTTCTTGGCCAACATCAGGCTCGAACTAGTGACCACCAGGATAGCTAACCACTAGTCCCCAGTCTGTGAAAGTGGAGGTTCGACTTTGTGTAGAAATTGTTTGCATTGAATAATACTAATCAAATTGGACATCGGTCGGCATTAAGAGTTGAAATTAAGGAATGTATGGTATGAGGTATTTAAGAGCTGTAGATGACAGGATAAGCCTGTAGGGAATAAACTTTACTTCAAACAGGTGTATTAAATATATCATCTTGTCATTTTTAATCAATAAGTCATAAATTATTAATTAGTTGATCCTAATTTGCTATCTTAGATCAATACCTGAAATCAAGGTATCAAACTTAGGTAAACTTATGGGCAATCATTTTCTGGAAACGCATCATTTCATTCATTGCTAACGTATACAATGTTATTAGTGTGTATTGTTTGCTAGATAACCTTGAGAATAAAATATAATTCATATATAGCGCGACAAATATTCATTGAATACTACACTGAAGAACTAAAACTTCTTCCAGTGCAACCTGTAAACGGTTCTGGTGATTTGGCTAGATAATTGTTGTGATGGTTATGGATGGTTAGACGTTTCCCGCTATTATTTAGTATATCGATAATAACAGAGATTACAAAATGAATGTGTTGCTATAAGTACTACATTATTCACGCGCTATAATAACAGAGATTACAAAATAAATGTGTTACTATAATTACTACATTATTCGCGTGTTATAATAACAGGAATTAAATTCATCTTGTTTTGAAACATTTCGGTCAGCAAACGGTTAATAATAGTAACTTGATCATTTTTGTGATAAATATACATCAGATGTTGATATCTTCAGCTATTATTTATTAGTTATAATGGATATAATATGATAAAGCATAAAGCCCCTTTAAACGCACCAATTATCACATCTCAAAATATTACAATAATGATCATTTCTTCCGCATCATATGTAACAAAATAACCATTATTATTATACATCATTTGTGGTACAATTTATTCTTAAAGAAAAGACAAAGTCAATCGAGATTATTGAACTTTCGACGAATAAGAGAGTGCTTTTGATTTGATAGATATTTATTTACATCTGTCTGTGACTTGCGAAAGGGGTTTAACGTCCTACTTTTCTGAACCAATCGATATAACGAGGACTGACATAACCCATGCACTTTGGAATAATGGGAGGAATCTCGGCTACTCTGTTATTCGTTCCACCAAGACGATAAACGCACTTTCTTCGTCAGACTCTCGGCTACTCTGTTATTCGTTCCACCAAGACGATAAACGCACTTTCTTCGTCAGACTTTCCGTACTGCTGACAAGGGCAAATCGGGTCGAAACATCTTGATTAATGTCAATGAACCACTTACCTTCGCTTACGTATGGGATAATAATCACGTTTCCGGTTCATTTGGCGTTGTTTGATGATAACAAAGATTACAAATATGTTATTATAAATACAACAAGATTTGCCTGTTATAATAACACCAATTACATGTTATTATAATTACCACGTTATCCGCGTGCAATAATAACAGGTATTATATTTACAGTACGGTCAACAAACGGTTAATAATAAATCAAACATACGATGTTTCTTTGGTGTTATTTGAGATTCTTATCTTAATTAAACACCTAAAAAAAAATCCATGCTTATTATAGTTACCTTTCCATTTCACTCCATTTTAACCGCTATTAAGCCACGGGCTAGCTAATTTCGCGTCTAAGGTTTCGTGGCAAAGATCCCCGGATTATACAAAGATGTTCGCGTATGCCACTCTGGACTTCAAAGCACGGTTCATACCTTCAATTTATTCCAATCAAAATATAAAACCAAACAGATATGATTTGTTATGATTTATATTGCTATTAAGGTGACCGTATTCTTTTTCTGATATGGCCAATAAATGAAAGGGGGTTATTATTATTGTTCCACAATAACCATGATTGATTAATGTGATATTAATCAATTTAGTTATGATTAGTTTCCTAACAAGCAATTCATTTATGATTGGTTTCTGAACATAAACAATGTAGATATTGCCATTTATTTACATGAATCTAAGCGAATTAATTATTCATAAGAAACTTATTTGATTAGTATCTGTATAGATGTAGGAACAATTATGAAAATGAATAGGAAACAAAGTGTACTAGATGATACACTATTGCGTAAACTCTTTGACATAAATTGATTATTGGTGAACGTGAAATTGCCAATTAGTAGAAATTAATTGGTAAGTTGCACCGAGTTATTTTGTTTTTTAGCACAAATTTGGAAAAATGTTTGACTAGGATTGGTAAATGCTTAATGTGTCCCCCCTTTGAAATGAAGAAACTGGTTAGAATAGCCCACAAGACACTATGTATCTCAAATGGCACGATAGTGCTATTAACCAATGTTTCTTGAGTTGAGACCTTATTTTTGCCTCACCTATATCTGTTCCCATCCTATGTTGGACTAGCATCTCAAGCATCTCAAGCATCTCAACGATGGCTTGACCATCAGGCATGTTTCTTTGGAAACATTTGTCTGCGATATTAGCAGAGATTCAAGGCCCCAATCGACGACACATTATTAATGAAAAGTTGTATATGGTTCGTAAAAGCTTCAGAGCAAATAGTTCGTGAAGAATGATTCATGAATAGTTTATGAAAAGTTCATTACAAATAGTTCAGTCTATCCAAATAAATAGGCCGAGAAAGTTCTGTGATGCAGGACGGAGGGCCTGACAAGGACAGCTGTTTAGTCTTTTGGATAGGACGAAAAACCGAGGTCCCGTGTACACACTGGCATGCACGTAAAAGATCCCTTGGCAGTTGAAATTCGATATAAGAGTTGGCAGTAGCGCCGCTGCCCGCGCAAAATTTCCTTCATAGCACACTGTATGGCGTAAGCCTGTTCGTCGTGCTTTGAGTATAAAACTCGCAAATTATAAGTTTA
The DNA here is from genome assembly GCA_948474765.1 of Patella depressa. Lineage (NCBI taxonomy): Eukaryota > Metazoa > Mollusca > Gastropoda > Patellidae > Patella > Patella depressa. The sequence continues at coordinate 59,047,570 of OX419719.1, forward strand.
AGATAATAGTCTTTTAGAAATACGCCTGCAAATATGAAATGTAAGACTATATTATACTTCCATACATTGAAAACATCTTCTAAGATAATCGTGATATTTATATTCTACGCCAGTCAGAATCAGTTAGATATCACATATTTCTTCTGTTTAAGTTCTTCATTCATTCTGTAATGATTAATGTAACCTTATACTTGTGAGAATATACCTGTATTCATAAGCTATGCCATTAATTTCCGTTAATTGATCAGGGAAGGTCCGCAAGCACGTGCGTACTACAAACGTGAATATGCTCTTAAAAATATATATAGTAAATTGATTTCCCAGATTTCATGTTTTCATTATCTGATAGGAATCTGTATGGATCAATAAAACCTGTTAAAGATACCGACATTGATATTGAGAGAAATATAGGTTGTATTTATAGATATTGTCCATAAATTATAAATTTATGATAATATTATCTGTAATTATTAAAATGTATTTTTAATGTATGCCATTCAACTCCGTTAAATGATCGTTTAAAGGTTTGAACTCTCTGATATTTAAACAATTTTTTAAAAAGTTTTAAAGTGATAGAAAGTTATGTCTCTCTCTTTACATGTTCCTAGAAATAATTCCACATCGTCCCCTTCGTTATGAAATTTTATGAAAACATTAAGCGCGTTATTTAGCTGGTTGATAGTGATATTAGTATAACACGAACTTTGTGATATTGAAAATCCAGATTAACGTAAATATTGCATTTCTAATATTGCCCAAACTTGGTGTTTTAATACAACTTTGTTAGGATTGAACTAAATTAAGTGCAATGAAAATAAACGAAGTTTATAGCAAGTTAGCACCAACATGGCTATATAATAACACCAAATCAATGCGAGACAGAAGGAACGAAGTTTATAGCAAGAATGAAAAGAAACGAAGTTTATAGCAAGTTAGCACCAACATGGCTATATGATAACACCAAATCAATGCGAGACAGAAGTTAAATAAAATAAGGTTTTATTTCAGGTCAGCAAATATGGGGAAACGAGATTATTGTCACGCAAATTGTTATCATAGAAACAATATTCGCCTAATGTTATATTAAAAACTTGTCCTTTTGCGTTTGTCCAAGTAAGGCATTATAAACACGTGAATAATGTAACATTGACATATACGTGTCCCTTTGTTTGATATTCCCGAAAGATCTTGTTATCCCAATAAGTATTTTTCTGGAAGCTAACAGATACATATTTTACAGAACTCATTTGATCATGGAAAACACCGGGGTTTCAATATTATATAGCAAAATATTTAATACTAATCGATAACTACTTCAAATCAACAGGGAAAACATGAAACGGGAGATTTACATATTAACAAAACATCATAGATATTTCGAAATTGAAACTTTTGGCGTGTGTGTATTCGTCACCAATCGGCGTTACGTTGCCTCGTGAGAGTTGTGGCCATATGGGTGCGTCCAAGTAGCCGTCTGCTGTCGATCGAAAAGACTGTCGGATCGTCATTCTAGGCGTAGCTATCACAAGACACGTCGGTCGATCTTGGTGAAGCGAGGCGGGCGGGGTAATAATTTGCCTGTTATGGATAGGCGAGTAACCGAACAAAAAGTCGATTGATCAAGATTTTAAGTCAATCGATCAAGATATTAAGTCAATCAATCAAGATATTAAGTTAATCGATCAAGATAATGAGTCGATCGATCAAGATACTAATTCGACCGATACTTTGTGAAAAATAGAATCGACAAACACACTATGTCTATGGAAAGTGTATGCAGACGATCATCGAGACACTAAAGCATCTGTCGGTCTGGAATGCCCTGTTCGTATTTCTTCAAACAAAATTATTACATGGCATCACATGTCTGCATATGACCAGGACGGAGGTTTTGAATACCTTACACATAGAATTAACAATTTTCATTCATTAAAATTTGTCTGGTTGGACTTCTTTGAAATTCAGAAATTTCTTGTCACATTTCTGCTCATATAAATAAGTCTGTAGGGATTTGGTTCAGTCTGAGAAAGGAAGTCCATCTTATTGTCTTCCGTTCTAAGTTGTCATTTCCAGTTTTAATTTTGATCTACTTCTGGATTAATTCTCTGTTCTCTGTGGGGTCATTTTTACCCTAACCAAAGCATCTGTTTAACCGTTCTGGCCAAATGTCAAGTCAATTCGGACATCTGAATTTAAATGAATTTAAATATCTAAAAAATATAAAAATAATATAAAAACATCTTTTCAGGTTCATGGCGTTGTGCCTACGCAACTTTAGATTTTGTTCTATATTTGTGGTCACTCCATTTTAACCGCTATTAAGCCACGGGCTAGCTAATTTCGCGTCTAAGGTTTCGTGGCAAAGATCCCCGGATTATACAAAGATGTTCGCGTATGCCACTCTGGACTTCAAAGCACGGTTCATACCTTCAATTTATTCCAATCAAAATATAAAACCAAACAGATATGATTTGTTATGATCTATATTGCTATTAAGGTGACCGTATTCTTTTTCTGATATGGCCAATAAATGAAAGGGGGTTATTATTATTGTTCCACAATAACCATGATTGATTAATGTGATATTAATCAATTTAGTTATGATTAGTTTCCTAACAAGCAATTCATTTATGATTGGTTTCTGAACACAAACAATGTAGATATTGCCATTTATTTACATGAATCTAAGCGAATTAATTATTCATAAGAAACTTACTTGATTAGTATCTGTATAGATGTAGGAACAATTATGAAAATGAACAGGAAACAAAGTGTACTAGATGATACACTATTGCGTAAACTCTTTGACATAAATTGATTATTGGTGAACGTGAAATTGCCAATTAGTAGAAATTAATTGGTAAGTTGCACCGAGTTATTTTGTTTTTTAGCACAAATTTGGAAAAATGTTTGACAGGGATTGGTAAATGCTAAATGTGTCCCCCCTTTGAAATGAAGAAACTGGTCAGAATAGCCCACAAGACACTATGTATCTCAAAAGGCACGATAGCGCTATTTACCAATGTTTCTTGAGTTGAGACCTTATTTTTGCCTCACCTATATCTGTTCCCATCCTATGTTGGACTAGCATCTCAAGCATCTCAACGATGGCTTGACCATCAGGCATGTTTCTTTGGAAACATTTGTCTGCGATATTAGCAGAGATTCAAGGCCCCAATCGACGACACATTATTAATGAAAAGTTGTATATGGTTCGTAAAAGCTTCAGAGCAAATAGTTCGTGAAGAATGATTCATGAATAGTTTATGAAAAGTTCATTACAAATAGTTCAGTCTATCCAAATAAATAGGCCGAGAAAGTTCTGTGATGCAGGGCGGAGGGCCTGACAAGGACAGTTGTTTAGTCTTTTGGATAGGACGAAAAACGGAGGTCCCGTGTACACACTGGCATGCACGTAAAAGATCCCTTCGCAGTTGAAATTCGATATAAGAGTTGGCAGTAGCGCCGCTGTCCGCGCAAAATTTCCTTCATAGCACACTGTATGGCGTAAGCCTGTTCGTCGTGCTTTGAGTATAAAACTCGCAAATTATAAGTTTAAGATAATAGTCTTTTAGAAATACGCCTGCAAATATGAAATGTAAGACTATATTATACTTCCATACATTGAAAACATCTTCTAAGATGATCGTGATATTTATATTCTACGCCAGTCAGAATCAGTTAGATATCACATATTTCTTCTTTTTAAGTTCTTCATTCATTCTGTAATGATTAATGTAACCTTATACTTGTGAGAATATACCTGTATTCTTAAGCTATGCCATTAATTTCCGTTAATTGATCAGGGAAGGTCCGCAAGCACGTGCGTACTACAAACGTGAATATGCTCTTAAAAATATATACAGTAAATTGATTTCCCAGATTTCATGTTTTCATTATCTGATAGGAATCTGTATGGATCAATAAAACCTGTTAAAGATACCGACATTGATATTGAGAGAAATATAGGTTGTATTTATAGATATTGTCCATAAATTATAAATTTATGATAATATTATCTGTAATTATTAAAATGTATTTTTAATGTATGCCATTCAACTCCGTTAAATGATCGTTTAAAGGTTTGAACTCTCTGATATTTAAACAACTTTTAAAAAAGTTTTAAAGTGATAGAAAGTTATGTCTCTCTCTTTACATGTTCCTAGAAATAATTCAATATCGTCCCCTTCTTTATGAAATTTTATGAAAACATTAAGCGCGTTATTTAACTGGTTGATAGTGATATTAGTATAACACGAACTTTGTGATATTGAAAACCCGATTAACGTAAATATTGCATTTCTAATATTGCCCAAACTTGGTGTTTTAATACAACTTTGTTAGGATTGAACTAAATTAAGTGCAATGAAAATAAACGAAGTTTATAGCAAGTTAGCACCAATATGGCTATATAATAACACCAAATCAATGCGAGACAGAAGGAACGAAGTTTATAGCAAGAATGAAAAGAAACGAAGTTTATAGCAAGTTAGCACCAACATGGCTATATGATAACACCAAATCAATGCGAGACAGAAGTTAAATAAAATAAGGTTTTATTTCAGGTCAGCAAATATGGGGAAACGAGATTATTGTCACGCAAATTGTTATCATAGAAACAATATTCGCCTAATGTTATATTAAAAACTTGTCCTTTTGCGTTTGTCCAAGTAAGGCATTATAAACACGTGAATAATGTAACATTGACATATACGTGTCCCTTTGTTTGATATTCCCGAAAGATCTTGTTATCCCAATAAGTATTTTTCTGGAAGCTAACAGATACATATTTTACAGAACTCATTTGATCATGGAAAACACCGGGGTTTCAATATTATATAGCAAAATATTTAATACTAATCGATAACTACTACAAATCAACAGGGAAAACATGAAACGGGAGATCTACATATTAACAAAACATCATAGATATTTCGAAATTGAAACTTTTGGCGTGTGTGTATTTGTCACCAATCGGCGTTACGTTGCCTCGTGAGAGTTGTGGCCATATGGGTGCGTCCAAGTAGCCGTCTGCTGTCGATCGAAAGGACTGTCGGGTCGCCATTCTAGGCGTAGCTATCACAAGACACGTCGGCCGATCTTGGTGAAGCGAGGCGGGCGGGGTAATAATTTGCCTGTTATGGATAGGCGAGTAACCGAACAAAAAGTCGATTGATCAAGATTTTAAGTCAATCGATCAAGATATTAAGTCAATCGATCAAGTTATTAAGTTAATCGATCAAGATAATGAGTCGATCGATCAAGATACTAATTCGACCGATACTTTGTGAAAAATAGAATCGACAAACACACTATGTCTATGAAAAGTGTATGCAGACGATCATCGAGACACTAAAGCATCTGTCGGTCTGGAATGCCCTGTTCGTATTTCTTCAAACAAAATTATTACATGGCATCACATGTCTGCATATGACCAGGACGGAGGTTTTGAATACCTTACACATAGAATTAACAATTTTCATTCATTAAAATTTGTCTGGTTGGACTTCTTTGAAATTCAGAAATTTCTTGTCACATTTCTGCTCATATAAATAAGTCTGTAGGGATTTGGTTCAGTCTGAGAAAGGAAGTCCATCTTATTGTCTTCCGTTCTAAGTTGTCATTTCCAGTTTTAATTTTGATCTACTTCTGGATTAATTCTCTGTTCTCTGTGGGGTCATTTTTACCCGAACCAAAGCATCTGTTTAACCGTTCTGGCCAAATGTCAAGTCAATTCGGACATCTGAATTTAAATGAATTTAAATATCTAAAAAATATAAAAATAATATAAAAACGAACGTATAGTCTAATTTGATCACGAAAACATCTTTTCAGGTTCATGGCGTTGTGCCTACGCAACTTTAGATTTTGTTCTATATTTGTGGTCATAGTAAGTCGACCGTCATATTTGTCACGCATTCCATCATCATACTTTGAGGACACACGCAAGGTTTGAAACTACCAAAAGGATTACATAAGGTAATGATGATGAACGGGATAACCGGACACCAAGTCGGGGTGAAATAGTATATACTAAGTTAAACTTATTTTTCATGCCATACAAGCACTGGTTGTGTTTACATTTAAGTGAACAAGCAAAGTTTCAGCTTCTGTTAATATTGGTAGTGGACACTGTTTAAAGCAACCTTTCTTCTTGATATGCGCACATTTTAATGTGGACGTAATTATGTCGTCGCTCGTTTACATTTGTTTGTGTACACTCTTGGAGTCACAATGTTATCCTGTGTTGATTATATGTTTATATCCTAGCAATCTAGATTCGTTCGATTTAGACACATATCGGACCGTAACGTCACAGTTTTCTTTTTGAATTTGATGAAACTTAACATATCTATGTCGCAAAGATCTCGGATGAGTTGGAATTTGGCCGTATCGGACCCATGCTCTTCCTATTATTCCCCCAGTTTTACGAAAATCGCGTTATTATCTTGTGGGCCCTCTAGAGGTCACAATTTTCATCGATGTTAAGTACCGTTCAAGCGCATCTTGATTACACATCCCGTTCAAATGTCCCTTCTTTAGTAACATATCACGGAATACATATAACAAGGTTGTGGACTCTCTGTGTTAAGGATCAGAAGGTCTTGGACGAGTTAGATTCTGAGGCGCATCGGACCTTCCATTCTGAAGTTACTTCGGAAAATCTTGTGTACGCGATAGCGGGTATAGTTTTTTTTAACAGCCTTTTAAAACTTTCTTTTAAAGCACTGTGGTCAGTTTATTGAAATAATTCAGATAGCCACTAGACTCATTGCTAAATTTGTTCAAATATGTTTCTTTAAAGAAAGAAATATGGCGTATGACAAATTGTGAAATTCCAGTAGGTTTGAATAAATGTTAATAGGCCATTTCTTAACATTTTCATTTGCAATGGTGAAAACAGAACAGGTCTCAGTTGGACACCCAATAACAAATAAAACGATGAATAGTCTAAATATCAAGACGTGCCGATGCACATAGAATGACTTTAATTCGCCGTGAGATGAATCTTATAGCGTACTTGTTTACATTGATCTAACGTAATATAAATGATACGTAGGATATTAGACTACTATCACTATATAAATGTCATGGTCAAACACGAAATTAGTTACGGCCTTGAATTAATTTATACAAATCAGATCTGATTTGCTGGAAGTAGAGCGTGGGTTAGGAGAATGTGAACCAATATAACCCGATATTACATAATAGAATTCAAGAGATGACATGGCTAATATAAATTCCATCAGCATCTCTGAAAATATTTTTTTCGTTTACAGATACATTATCTGGAAGCTGTTTCAGCATGATGTTTGATCCCAAATAAACCTTAAGAATCCCTATTTAGCTCACAGCAATCAGAATAAAACACTGTTTAATTCAAACATTTAAGTGAAAGTAGAATACCATCATTGAAACATGCCAAGATACCGACCCACGAATAAATATCTGACATTAGTGTGATAATCCTAACTTTATAAGCTTTTTTTCTGATTAGTCCATAATGATCACCTTTTTTTATTTGTTTTATTCTTTTTTTTAATTTTTGTATTTAGAACTAAGGACATCGGAAATTATTCACAATCTTAAATTTGCACAGGGCTAGTGAGCCAGTAAACACTTTCCTCATTTCAATTTTGCTAAAGGTTGTCATTTATGGAAGCGCAGAGGGGTCAATTGCGCGATAAATACCGCAATATTAAGTTGGTAATATGTCAATATTTTGTGATTGTTCTGGCGTATGATGAAAGTGCTTCAGAACAGCAATATCGTGCACATTTAAAAAGAAATGTCGGCACATGACGAGGGGCATTGATTCAGTCAACCCAGGAAGAATTATCATTTCAGGGTTAAAATCATCGCAACTATCACAATATGTAGACATATTACCATATTAATATCGCGGCATCCTTCGTGATATTGACCCTTATATGCTTCCATATAAATACCTCTTTCTAAGGTTTAATATGCCTCGAGTAAATCGCTTAATGACACGTTGAAGGTTTTATTCATTTCGATCGCAAATATGTAAAATCAACGCCAAGTTAAATAACGACGAAATGAGTGCCAATAAGACAAGTTAATATGACAGATGACATTGCAATAATAGCTCGGAATGTTCAATAATATAATCTTGTCTTTAATAAATGGCGGGAAACGTGGCGTGAACGTTGTGACAAGATGAGATTCGATTGCCAACATCAAATCATTTATACTTAAAGCGAAGTAAATAAGACAAATTAATGACGTATAATCAATGCATGGCACAATATCGTCCATATTGGTTGGAAAAAACTCGGGTTAAATTCAGATAAACAAAAAAACAAAACGATCACTCCAACAAAATTGGAAAATAAATTAAAAGATGGAAATATGGGATGCTAAACCGGCATTGGAGTTTATTGAATAAACCTCATGGAGAAGTATTGCTGCCGTACATACAGACTCATTGTCCATTAATACACCGTAATGCTATAAGAGCAAGAGTATGCAACGGAATGTGAATGGTGTCAGCTGTCGGTGGCTGGAGGGGCAAAGCTGGGGCAAAGTCCAAAGTTAAGGGGCAAAGGCACGAGTTTCAACTTGGAGTGCGGGGGGGTGTCTCCCCCAGAAAATTTTGAAAGCAGGCTGCCGGAAATGCAGCCTGGCAGTATTTCAGGCAATGATCGTTGAGATAAAGTGTCAAACTAACGGACTTGCGAACCCCGGCGAATCCAACTCACGAGCGCCAATGTAGGATGTACTCACGAGCGCCAATGTAGGATGTACTTATGGGGGGTATGGGGGACCTCCCCCAGAAAATTTTGAAAAATAGGCGGTTGGAAATGCTGTCTGTCAGTATTCAGTCTGAACCGATCGTCGAAATAATTAAATCTGACCACATACTGTCCGTAGCCTGATCACTAGTTTATACGATCAGAGCCCAAAATGGCAAACGAACGGACTTGCGAACCTCCACGAAGTACGTTTGTGAGCGCTAAATTAGCGACTCCTTGTGGGGGTGTTTTGGCGACTCCCCAATAAAATTTTGAAAAATAGACAGTTGGAAATGCTGCCTGACAGTTATCAGGCACCGATCGTAGAGATAAATAGAGCTGATCGGATGTCGTCTGTGGCCTGATCACTAGTCTTTCCGACCACAGAGAGAAGTGTCAAATGAAACGGTCGTTGAGATAAATAGCGGCGGGACGATTTACCCAATACTACCCAATTCTACCCAATACTACCCAATACCACCCCAGTACCACCTCAATATCACCACATACTACCCAATACTACAACATTATGTCCTTTAACAAATAACAAACAAAAAACAATGCTCATGTTTCTATTTATTTTTTCATGTCAGTTAATAAGTTATTGCAAATTTACTGTCATTTGAAAATAAAGGTAATTTGTTTATTACGAATGTATAATGCTCTACTCGTTTATACATTCCACCTTACTTAACAATTAATCAACGGGGGTTAAGATTGTTGATTGGGTAATCAAGTTCTGCTTTATTTATTTTATCTCTCGATTAAACTGCTACCAAATAATACACTTGACGATTCAAAGTCAATAAAGATAATAAAATTAACTGACAAACCACTCGTTACCCCGTTGGGTAGCACATTCGTTTTGGTTTGGCAGTTTATTTTACGAATTGTTTATATTTAATAAATACTGTTTATAAAAGGTAGTCAAACGACCCGTAATTTCAATTCTTATTATATACTATGTAATAAATCTATATTGATTTTATAAACTTATGTTAACATTTTTTTTTTTATTTTACATGTATGTATATGTATTGATTAAATGATGCCTTATGTTAATATTTTTCCATGTTTAAATGTATGTATATGTATTTATTAAATTATGCCTTATATAAATGTAATATTGCATAATATGACCCCTTGATAATGGAATGAAAACAATAACTGAAGCGGGGACATCTGTGATAACTGTCTGTCATTGCCACCGCCTGACGTTACCCAGGGGTTGAAATGTTATTTATAGACTGCTAGCCATCTTAATATAATACAATAGTTAATTACACATAATGAATAAACTATACACGACAAAATACTTGTTATTCTTATTTTAATTTCGTCGACTTGGAAATCATCTGCAACCCAAAAGAAGGTGATTAATCTGCATAGCAATCTAAAATCTATTTATCGGTTGTAAAGGGAGATAACTGCATATTCATTTCCATTCTCTGCGAATTATCGAATATTAGTCGCTGTAATTAAACTAATGTTTTGCTATTTGACAACATAAGGCTGCTATTTGATGATAGTGGGTAGTATGTGATAAGTATTTGGTAGTATTGGGTCAGTTTTTATTTGTTTTAGGTGATATAGGGAGGCAAATGGAACAGCCAGACATTGGTAATCGCATTTGAAGTACAATTCCCACGGTATAACTAATTATTTTTGAAAAAATTCAATTGATATACACATTTTGCAGTGTAATGTTGTAGTATTGGGTAGTATGTGGTGATATTGAAGTGGTACTGGGGTGGTATTGGGTAGTATTGGGTAGTATTGGGTAGTATTGGGTAGAATTGGGTAGTATTGGGTAAATCGTCCCACCCGATAAATAGTGCTGGCCAGATCACTTTTTTTTTCGAAAATTATTGGGGGGGGGGGGCAAACAGAGGGCAGGCCAGACTTTTCGGGGCGCAAATGCCCCCCCCCCCTTGGCGGCGCCACTGAATGTGATTTGTTCAATAGCAAAACAGCACAAACGCTAATCTGTTACATTATAACAAATTATTGTTATTCAAAAAATTGAAACGGGAACATTTCGTGGAGAAGTATTAGTACCGTAGAGACATTTCGTCCATTAATACGTCAAAAATGTATGTGACAAAATGTCAGGAATTAACACCCTATAGTATTAGAATCCGACAAGAATATGCTGCGTTACAGGATTTGATGAAATAGTAAAATAACACAACATAATATAATCTTTTGAATTATGATAAAATCATTTACTGAAATGTCGTGCTATTGCTGGTCAGGGAATTGTCTTCACTCGTGTGTTCAATATAAACAAGAATTGATGATGTCGTTAATGCCACACTATTTTATGCAATAAAATCACAAAATTAATGATACTGTCACAGTCTGTAGGAACAAGCGTGATTAGACTAAAAACTGCGCTATGATAAGACTAAGAGCTACGCGATAATAAGAAAATAGTTTCAGGAAACTTCTCAAGTATAATTAAGGTATGATTTGAACTCGGATACGGTTATTTCATATAACTGGTATTAATGTGCGCTTCATATTATGATTTGAATAAAGAATGGTATTACACAATGTCTGTGACATCAATGGCCCTTAGAAATTGATCACATAATTACAAAAGGTGCGAAATATGAAACGACAAGATAATAAGATAATTTAAAAGGTGTTGATATAACTTATTCTGTCGACTAAGCCAAATAGATATTGTAAATATTCCAGGTTATTTGATAAATATCTAGTTGGAAACGGATATATGTGACCTTTCCAACATCTTCTTGCAAAATGGAATTTATTGTGTTGTCAGAAAGATAAACACCATTAGTTTCGTTCCGCTTATTTTGTTACTTCAATTGATATTAAATGTATTAAGTATGTAGCTTTAACTTTGTCGGAATGATGACACGCTGCAATTAATTGAGTAAACATACGAAACACGTGGCATGGCCTGAAAAACGTGGTCCAATAACATGTGAAAGATGGGTAGAAATTGGTAGATTTTTCCTTCTATGCAATTCCAGGTGGATAGTTTTCGAATCAAATAGATTCTGTTCCTCATCAGTAGAATTAAAGGGACAATCCCGATAAGAACAGGGTCTCAAAAATTAAAGTCCGAGCATTTATGAAATTTATGGACCAAAATATAGAGGCATGGTGTATTTACCTTGTCTCAAAATTTCAGCTCAAAATATTGAGTCGTTTTGACGTTAACGTCAACACTGCTTATCCGGACACGTAACCCTTTTAAGTTTCGGGTCATTTTTTTGATTGGGTGACCTGATAATCGATTCCCGTTTCTTGAGAGGTATATACTGTGAATGACCTATGTACTGCACTTGATAACAAAAGGTTAATTTCACCTATATATATTATTTTTATAGAAAAAAGTCTGGTTTTATCCCTGTACTGTATAATACAACGGTCTCCATTTCCAGATAAAGACTGTCAGGTTTAAGTTATTTACAAGCATATCACAAATATCGGGTTAGTTGGTAGGCCTTAGGTAATGGGTTTTAAGGGATTTTAACACAAAATTAAGCAGTTTTATTCCCCAAAAAGTTATCGGGATTGGCCCTTTAAAGTCGCGAGAATGGAGTTTGCAGGTTTTATTTCAAGAAACCGTTGAAATAGATTGATATCTGACTTACACATCGACACAACATTATCGTCAATATACCAACCGCTGCGTATCTTGAATATGTGAAATTCAAGGCATGGGCTGGTTGGAAGTTAATATAACCTCCATACTTCATATCAAAAACCCGAAGGTCTTTACAGAGGACTGATACGAGAAATATTCGCCTTCAACCACCAATAGGTTATATTGGAGATAAAGGATGTAATATTGGGGAGGGGGTACATAGTATAAAAACCGTCGTCCTCCGGAATTAATGTACATCTATTCCTCCAATGGTATCCTTGCTGAGCTTGATAGCGACAACAAAAGTATTTATGTTTTAGTGGATTTCTTGTTGTCAAAAAGCAACTTGTTTTGAATTTAAATTGAATTGCTACTGTTTGACCGCCGTTTACACCCATCAAATCATTATAACAGCCGGGCTCATTTATCATTATCAGCCTTGTAGACGTCAGCAGATAATTGTTGTCTGGACAAGTTCAAGGGTCATCGCCTTGTGACCATAATATTGACGAAATGTCTATGGGATATATTATGGGGTTCATTAAATCGCTTGAAAAGGTGGTGATTTATCGACGTTGATGGATCTGTTAGTTTCACAACATAAACAGACGCAAAAAATTAATTTTATTTCATTTAGACCAAGGGAAGGTTTTGTGTAATTCCTTATAAACGGTTGACTGAATTCCCAATTGTCCAGAGTTATGATTTCCCAGATGTTTTGTGGCGAAACACATTATAAAAATTTCTCGATTTCGTTCACTTCTTGCAACGCAGTATACAATATCCAATGTCAATGTGTGTATTTATTGCATCAAACAAATAAAAATACGTCCAGTTAAAAAAGTCAACCGCTTTCACTTCTTCATTCTGATATACATGAACTCATAAGCTAGCTGTATGAAACAATTTCACAGTGGTACGTCCACCACAATGGTCAATCTACAGCTATAAATACAATATCGTCAGCGAATGTAGAGAGAGCTATACGGTTTCGATAATTAAAGAGAGAGAGAGGCGGAGGGATGGGGTTTAACTTCCACTAGACACATAGTAGGTCATTTCGGGACTAACATATGCTTTTGAGTTTAATGCAATTAATTCGCTTGCACCTAGGGATCTTTAGCAGTGGGAGGAAACCGGGTGACCCAGAGAAACCCCACGAGGTTGGGCAGGCGACCTTACTCCTTGTCACGTGCAACCGGGGATTCGAAACAACGCCAGTTGACACAATGACAGGCTTTATGATACAGCGCGCACGTGCTAACATTAAATCTCTCTCTCACTCTCTCTCCCTTGTAGTAGTACCATGGGCCTTTCTGTCAGACGTGGAGAGAGGGCCTTCGAAAACCGATCGTCACATCCTACGTATGACCCATGCATCCTTTCTTACTACATATTTTGGTAGGTTTGTGATCGTCTAGAATTTGTCTCTACCTGTCCTAGCTTCTCCTTCACGTTGTGTATTACCTCTTACTGTTTTTTAATCCCCGGTTGCACGTGGCAAGGATTAGGGTCGGCTGTCCAACCTCGTGAGTTTTCTCCGGGTACTCCGGTTTCCTCCCACTGCTAAAGACCCCTACGCGCAAGCGAATTATTGAAACAAAATTAAAACCATATGTTAGTCCCGAAATGACATAGTTTGTGTCGCGTGGACGTTAAACCCCATTTCTCTCTCTCTCCCTCTCTCTATCTCTCTCCCTCTCTGTTTACTGTTTTCTTAAGACGTTTGTCTTACCATAAATAACAGCGCACTAGTTCGTTTCTACATTTTATATATATCAAGCTGGATACATACATGTAGATACACGCATAGTGTGATTACAGTAGTAAATTCTCAACCCTAGCTAGCAAGACTCGATATGGGCGAGTTTGTTGATAGAAATAGCTACATCCTTCTCCTTCTGGAACCAAGCTGCTGTTTAGGCACTCAGATGGTAGGCTGTCTTAAAAGTTTAATATAATTTCTATTATAGCCCTAATGGATATCATGCACAACCGTGCGTGTTTATGGCCCTGAACCTGTGCAATTAACGATATGATTGGTTAAATTAAGCCAAATGACGCAATAGGTAAATTTCCTATCACATGATATTCTTATTCCCACAGAACCAGCTAATGTTTACCAAATTGTAATTTTTTTTATCTAACCATCTGGCACTCATGTGCTGGTTTATTTAAGTACATATAATGATATGTGAATCTACCAACTTGCAAAAGATATTAATTAATGAAAAATAATGCCATCATTTTCCTTTATTCAATGTCTGTGAATTTAAAAACAATGTCGCAACGACGATAGTGCTACAATTTATCCTATTTTTATTTAGTTTTCTGATCATAAGTTGATTTGTTAAACCATGTCCGAACGATAAATATCTTAGAACAGGACTAACTTACATGTCTTTGTAATAAATAATCGGTCGTACAGCAAACAGTTCTCGCAAACTGGTGGGTTGAAGAAAATGTACGAATTGAAAGCTGGAGAGCACTTCGACCCAAACATGACATAATCAAGTTGAATAACCCATGACAGGGAAATAAATTCATCATATTATATATTAATTGAAATAACGTTTCATATTCCCTTTTCTAAATCTTTGATTAGTTCAAGCCTGGGTTCTCACACTCGACTTATCTTTGTTCAATCATTACGTCTAAGTTGATGATAATTACATTAGATGTAGTGAATGAGTCGGTATAAAGAAGTCTATCAAGAGATATATTTACAGATACAATATTCATATAAAATCACTCAACCTTGCTCCAGTCTAGACCATATTGATATCTATATATAAAAGCTCAAATCGCTATTTAATTAACCGACGATGTCATCGCAATTGACATCGCTCCGGGTAGAACATTGGTTTCCAAACATTTTTGAATTGTCCATGTTGGCCTGTTCGCACGCTTGTCTGGTCTGTCCAGGTGTATTTTACCTACGCCATTGTTTATCGCCGCATATCGCACTGTTTTTCATTTCCGACTTCACCCCCTCATCGTTCCTTTTTTCTACGCTGTCCAGTCTGATCTTCTCGTTGCCGCGTGGGAGCGAGATCACCCACTTAGAGAAACCGTGGTGTATGATTAATGCCTGGCCATTATTGCACCATAATTGTTTAGGAATTATAGGTTTCATTGCGCTTTTAACTGACGATTAATACTTGCTCACATATAGCCTTTAAATCTTAAATCACAGCTGTGTGGGTAGTATTTAATATATCCATGTATTTCAATTCATGTTTTCACGCAGGGTAGAGGGGATAGAGTAACCAATGTAGCATGAACAGTTTGTAACATATTATTTTAAATTGACTTTTCAAGGGCAAATGTTTTTGAGTATTAGATTATATATCCAAATGCTATCTTATTATGGTTGTTATATGTAACTCAAAACATCATTTTTACAAGTTTCTGTTTACAAATTCCAGAAACAATTTGAAGATTTAGAGGGGCATCTTATTTTCTATTACCACTTGTGGGGATTACGGAAATTGGCATTGAATCATGAAATACAAAATCCATTAATTTCTTTCTACAGTTTATGTCTAAAACCTAATGCCGATTTATTGGGTCCCCCCAGGCCTTACTACTTATGGAGGAGAAGTCAATCGGATTTTTTTTTAAGTTAGAAGTTCAATGAAATAGTGTCACTTCTTTGTTATTTTCTTCTCAAGTACACAGGCCAATTGATGATCTGAAATCAAACTACAATTCTATGACATCAAAGGGTGATACGTTGACTTTTAATTATGGTGTATAATTCCTTATTGGATGCTTTAAAAGATTCAATGAAAGTCGGATCATATAAAACATTTGACCAGAGTACTCTTTTTTTTAGCAAAAAGCGCAATTTCCAACTACTAATATAGAAAAAACGGACACAAATTGATTATTGAAACATAATTACAGCAATCGTGGACATTGACTTTCTCAATACGACCGAAATGGTTGCCTAAAAAGTAAAAGGGAGACCTAAACAAAGGAATTCATCGCCAACAAATAGCACACCCTTAGCGGCTATATTTTGATTGAGTTTCTTTTTAATTTCAAATTTGACCAAATATTTTTCGTGCCTTTTTTAATGTGGTGGTTCTGTCCGCTATGATAAATCTATGAGTGAATTTGGTTTCTTAATTTAGTTATAAATTGTGATGGGTGACGCATTGTATTCTGGGGTGAATAACGAAAAACGACCTTCACGCTGCCTGTTGGGATTCTGCCCTGAAATGGGTAACAGCTTCATCACCGTAACATTTGGATCTCACTATTAGAACGTATTTAATTCGGTTTATTTTGTGGTGTTTGTTGTGTATATTTTCCTGTTTTGTGTGTTAACTGGTTCATGCGAAATACGACCAAGACGAAACGGTTACTGTTAAGTTTATAAGATAATGGACAACTTACTGTTTACTGCTACAAGGAATAAATCCCGGAAATTATAGTTTTTGGTTTGCGTGTTATCATAGTAGTTGAGGCTTGAATTAGATCTTCTGCGGTTAATGGAAGAATATACATGTATAGGATTTGACTAGATTTGATGTGATAAATCTGAAAAGTACTTTAATCTAAGGAATTTAAAGGTTGAAGGTTTCATAATTAGGCGAGTTATAATTATGATGCTTGGAAATTCAATTATGCACTGAATATACTAATATAAAAACAACTATCTGCAATATCATCTTCAATGGAATCGACGTTACACTCTACGAACATCAACAACTATTGTCATCGTATTTGATACTGATTAGAGGATACAAGTCGAAACATCGTGCTTATATTATAATAAAAGTAAGTGATTGATTCTAATAAATTGAGCTCTATAAACATATCACATCAGATTTTTTTTCTATTCAACTAATTCTACCAGAAATCTCAGATTTTTATATCGCAATCCGAAATGAACCATTATAAATATTTGGAAGAAACTGAATCTCGCAGATTATCTACCCGAAAAGAGAAAACAGTTCTCATTTTTGGGTGGGACGATTTACCCAATACTACCCAATACTACCCAATTCTACCCAATACTACCCAATACCACCCCAGTACTAACTCAAAATCACCACATACTACCAAATACTACAACACAATACTGCAAAATGTGCATATCAATTGAATTTTTTCAAAAATAATTAGTTATACCGTGGGAATTGTACTTCAAATGCGATTACAGATGTCTGGCTGTTCCTTTTGCCTCCCTATATCACCTAAAACATTTTTAATAGTGAAAAAAAGGGAAACAATCTTTTAACTGGTTGGTAACATAAAATGACAGGTAGTAACGTCGTTCGTTCGATCGCAAATACAAATATTTTAAAGCTTCTCATTGGAAAAAGAGCGGAGAAGTTGTTTCTAATGTACTAGTAATCCGGAAAATGTTATCTTTAATCTATTGGAGATGATGAAAGAATTAATAATAATACTCTTCAAGGTTCAAATAAGTAGACTCTAGTGAAAAACTGTCTTAGAATATCAGTTTGAATTAAATTTGCCATATTCTGTGGGTTTTATTGTGTTTGCTTGTTGCTTTTTAAACAATGAAATGAAAGAAATCCTTCAAAATCTTTGACTACAGTATCCTCAAAGCTGGAACCGGACGTAAAACCCCACTTAATATTATTGAGAATCTCCTAACCTCGAGCACTCTGGAAACCCACTTCCACTTATTTTCAATTTGCAAGTAGTTGATTTGGTTTTTTCCAGTGTTAGAGATCATACGAGTTTTAACTGTAATTATTGGATGACTTACCAGATTTATTAATGAGATTTAACAGGCTTGTATGGGAAAATCACTGTAATTTTTTCTGACAGCTCTAATATTCCAAATTGAATAGACGCACCGAAACACTTCGATATATATTTTTAGATTCGTGACCAACAGAAATATAATACTATAGAATTCGTTTATTGGATATAACATATCATTTTGTTTATAGGGCCTACATCTGGACAATTATACGAACAAGACAATGTCACTTGTTCAGCAAGAAAATAAGTGTGATTAAAGCTATCACCGTTATACAACTATAGAAATAGATAAATGTAATCAGCATTGTTGAATTACAAAAACAAGATTTATTGGTTTTAAACACCTAATATAACAAATTTAAACAATACCGACAGGTTGTAAAAGGTCCTTCCTCTCTTTCCCTTTCTACTGGGCTTTACGTCGACTTCGACCTAGGTTGAAATCGCAGACAAGTGTCTCCTAGAAGACTTACAGAAATAGAAAGTGATTGGCTTAGGGCGAAAATGAAAGAGGGCAAGTATGAAAAAAATAGTGAAATAGATCTTAATCAGGACCTTTGGGGAGATGGCCTGCAGGTTGTGCGCCGCCTGACAGTACACCGCTTTAGATGATATCGTCTGGAATGGTGCTAATTCTTGCCGCACGTTACGAAGAACTATATTAAAGTTGAGGTCCTCAGGAACATGACACCTTCTCCACAATTTAAACAGAGCAGTAGAAGAACCAGGTGTAGCAGATATTCTATCTATTGTTTAAAATGAATTACTTATATCCCCCATCGCTCTTTTTGACAGTTCAATAGTAACAAATGATACATAAATATCCAATCCAAATATAATGTAAATTGAAGAAGAAATTCAAATAAGTACCTAACTATCAAACAGTAGCACGTTTTTGGAAATTGTGTTCCAGATTGACTCTGTTGTCAGACTTGTCAACAATAGGGTGTGATATCTCTTCTATTATGATATGATCTGTATATTTAGACCGGGGCCACGGTGGTTCAGTGTGTAAGACGTTGGTTTGATAAACTGGAGTTACCGTGTTCGATCTTTATGTTGACGTACAAAATGTTTACCTCGATTGTCCAGCGTGGTTTCCCTTTATCAGTGGTGGAGGATGGAGAACCTGACAAGAGACACCAACGTATAGTCGTTCAAGTGGGACATTGGCGTGCACGTGACAGAACCATTGATAGTTGGAATTCGATATAAAAATAGGTCATATTACCGCTGTCAGGGCAAACTTTCTCTTGTAGTACACTTCAATGACGTATGCCCGTCATCAATAGCCCAGTCTGTGCAGAACAACAGTGCTTGTCTTGACTGCACTAGGATGTGGAAGAGTTGACGTGTTCTGGATGATTGAGGGAACTGGTCCTCAACTATAACTGAACTTCCACTATAACTGATCAGATCTTCACGTAGTAGAAGCCATCGAAAGTATATTTTCTGTACCAACGAGAATACGCTACACAAAGAGCAAGATCTTCACGGAACCTCGGTTTCCCATCCCATCCAAACGACTAAACACTGTTCCTTGACAGCTCTCCCCAATCCGCGCAACTTAGAACGATGTCTCTTTAACTTCATAGCAAATAGAATCCTTCCTAATTAATTGCAATTTGAAATTAGAAATGTGCATTTATTGATAGCATCATATGTCTGATATAAGTTTTTAATGGCCAATTTATTTTTATTTTTTTATGAAGCTTTATCTCATTATTGCAAATTGATATGCCTGATATGCTTTCATGTCAGGGCATTTTTCAGAAGTTAATATAAAGCAACAACTATTGATTATTCTTCAATTCTTATTTTAGAATTTACATCTAAAAAACAATTTATGTTGTATAGTTATCTGGCTAGGGAATTGGTTACACTCGTTGTTATGATGACCTAGTTCACCTTGAATGATTCGCAATGTATATTCGACATGGCATACCTTTTACTGTGTTAAACGACTCTACATCGGCTGGGCTAATGAAATCGGTATAATTTTAAAAAATATAATTATTAGAACCGTTATAAATGAAATGAAATGAAATGGGATTTAACGTTCTACTGTTCAGCTCCGACTTGTCTAATGAAGACGGACATACGCCATACAGTGTGCTAGGGGGGAAATTGGGCCAGGACAGCGGCCCTACGGCCTACTCTTATATCAATTTCCAACTGTCAAGTGGTCTCTCACGTGCACGCCAATGTGTATACGGGACCTCGTATTTACGTCCCATCCACGCGATTAGACAGCTGTCCTTGTCAGGCCCTCCATCCTGTATCACTGATATATACGACTTGGCATATCCTTTACTGCCTTAAACGACTCTGCGCCGACTGGGCAAATGAAGTCGGTTTAATTTAAAAAAGAAATTATTAGAATCTTTAAAAAAAAACTGCATTAATATAACCTACAATGGTGAAATGAAATACAATGGGGTTTAGCGTCCTACTTTTCTGCACTGACTGGACTAATAAAGTCGGGACTGGGCTAATAAAGTGAGAGAAATGTTGTCCTGACAGTGGCGCTACGGCTTATTCACTTCGAATTCCAACAGTTAAGGGTTCTTTTAGTGCACGACAATATATACACGGGACCTCATGTTTTTTTCCCATCCAAATGATTATGTGTTAGGCCTCCATCATTAACAAGTGAAAACGTACAATGGTGCAAGGGGCTATCGATGTTTCGGTATAGGATATTATAATATCTTGACTTGACTTAAGGATTGTGATACTCTGTTTTATCGAAATAGATCCGTTTTATAATGTTTCTCCTACCTTAATCTTATCTAATAGTTGGCGTATGTTAATGCTACGAGTGGGTGTATATTCAAGTGATGACGGTTTGGGTTAATCGCACGCGTGGGTCTTTAAAGATTGCACAATTCGAAACTCAATTGCAACGAAAGATCGACAAAGCTCGCCAGAAAAGTGGAGGAAAAACCAAAATAGGGGAATTGCTTATATGTTTATACTTATGCGTGTAACATTTCTTAATATCTACTCTTATTTATCTTTCAGGTATACACATGGAGTCTTAACTCTTCAATAATTTCCTGTCCTAAACTTCAAAAGATGGCGCTAAATTCAACCGGAATAAATTTCTCGCTCTGTATGTCAGAGGATGAAGAGCCTCATCACGAAGCGCACCAGGAATTTTACGAAGTTTCCCGGATGATAACGGGACTGATATTATATCCATGTATATGTTTTCCTGGGCTTTTAGGAAACATTTTAACTATTATAGTCCTGTCACAGACGAATATGAGGACGTCTACCAACGCTTTTCTCAGTGCGTTAGCCGTGGCGGATGGTATCAAACTTATTAACGACATATTATATTTCTTAGTTATAGTTTTTTACAAAACGGACACAACAATCGGTAATAGGGCTTATGGCTATCTGTATCCCTACGCTCATTTTATTTTCAACATGTCCGTTTGTGTGTCTTCATGGTTAACAGTATCCGTAGCTGTTGAACGATATATTCTCGTTTGTCACCCTACACGTGCACGCAATGTATGCAGTCGTAAACGTGCCGTTTATACATGCATTGCGGTATATGTTGTTATGACTGCCTTAGCCTTACCGTCTGCATTACGTTATCGAACTATTTGGTGCTTGGATCCGGAAACGAACGTGTCTATGATTCATGTGATGCTAACAGATATGTGGAAAAATCAAACATTTGTGATCACGTACACGTGGGCGCAGAATTTAATACGTTCTATCATTCCGTTGATCGTTTTGGTGGCTTTAAACATGTGCATTATTGGAGCACTGCGAAAAACGCGTGCGAATAAGAGGAACAATTCCCGGCACCGTGTAACCGTTATGATGATTATGGTAATCGTGGTGTTTATGGTGTGCATTACACCGGATGCCATCATGTCCACGGTGTTCGGATTTGGCTATCATGAGGCCGGAAACTTGGTAAAAGGAGTTCGTGAATTTACGGACACTCTGTTAGCTCTCAATGCCGCATCGAACTTCGTCATCTATTGCTTATTCAACAAAGTGTTTAAAAATAGTTTTACAAATTTGTGCTGTCCAGTTAAAAGTCCCAACAAGTTTCAAACAGAAATGGACGAATCACAGTATAGAAGATTATCGGAAGCAAAATCCGCTCTAGCTAGTGCTGAATCCAAGGCAACAGTTATCAAAGCAGTGAATTAATTACTACGAAATAAATAATGCTTGCTTGACCAAATAAGGGATTGAACACGTCGAACGTTTCTTTTAAGAAAGCCATGGGTCAATCTGATTAAAATACGGATCTCTATTTCGTCTCGTTTTTTTTTAATATTCGATGGCCTACACTTCATGAAGATCTGACCGGTTGTTGCGATAGGTCTCGTCAGAGGTCATACGAGCGGCTTTTGACACTGTGGCGTCATACATTTGCTTAACCAATCAGCATTGATATCACGAGTGAATTACCCACAGTTCCGTGCAAAACACACCTAAAGCTCGATGAAACAGACCGTTGCATTGGCTAATACCTCACATCATTCAGAACATGTCAATGATAACAACTCCTCCAGATCCTAGTATAATATAAAGACGAGTAAAACTAAATTTTGAACTATAAAAACGAAACGAAATAGGATCTGCGTATTAATCAGATTGGTCAAGAGTGAGCATGTCCAGGAAGGGTGTCCTTATTCTTTGGTAAACTGTCGATAATTTGTGATATTAATAAAACAATTATGTAGTGCTGTTTTGACCATGGAGTGTACGTTGTGATTGATAACCCTATTGTGAATGCCGGCGAAGAAGATATTGTTTGTGTCTTTAATAATCTAGAATTGCAAATCGTGAAATACCATTTATATGAATAGTAAGAATGATAATCAATCTTGTTTAATCTCAGAAGAAAACTGATTATAACTATGTGGTGTGCTCGGGGATAGTAATGGATCTTTAAGTTGAAGCGTTGATTTAGTGCCGTTAAATTTACCCTGGCCTTCCACTTCGCCCGTTACTTACGCTTGGTATGGATGTTGATTGTGTTCTATCACGTTGTTTGAAAAAGATTCCTTCTTCATTTGATCAATCGAAGCAGAAAAGCAAGAAGTTAAACCCCATTTGATTTGATTTCTGATAAAGGTTCTGAAGAAACAATAGAATATCTGTTCCTGCCAAGGTTTAGCTAACGTCGTGGTAATAAGATAAAATTAATTATGCATTAACTTATGTATATTTAAAGTCATTGAAAGATTTTGAACCATTTGCAAAATAAAATGTTTGGGCATTTGGCGCTCACCACCTTCCCCAAAAACAAAATGTGAATATACGTCAAAAATAAAGATATGAAAAGTTGTCAAAATTTACTTTCGACAAACGTACAAACTTTATGTAAATATAAATCGTAACAAATACTTTGCTTCCTTCTGGTTCAAGGCCCTTTCCTCCATCACCCATATAAACCAGCCAGCGACATCTCCATGTTCAGCTGAAATGGTGGACTTATATTGACCTTATTTAGCACTCTAGTCCCCTCGACTTCAATCAGAAGATGCAAGTACATGTACATGGTATATTTTTTTAACGTCGGTTATTTTAGTGGCTAAAACCTCGATTACATTTAAAGATATAGTATGTCAGATCTAAATCTGCCATTTGCTGGTCTTTGTTAGCTTCATAATTATACAAATTATTATTTCGATATTTATTCACATGGTAGGCCTATAAGCTTGGATATTGAATGGATTAGAACCTCACTTCCATTTAATAATTTACATAGACCTTGTTTATTATCGTAGCAATGGTATACTTGGCAATCTAGACTTGAATCTTGTCAATACTTCACACACTCAGAATAAAATAATTTGGCTGTAATTTTCAATATATTCATTTCTTGTAATCTAATTTTAAAACTGGCATAGCAAAATGGTCATCTTAATCGTACACAATATATCTTCGGGGTCTATTGCGACGTATTAGTATGAGACATTGACAATCTTACGATGATCTTGAGAAGATTTAGGCAGTCTGCATTATTCTGTGATGATCAAGCATTACCAGTTTGACATTTTCATAGAAATTCACGTTAAGTAAATCGGTAGATAATAACAAACGTTTGTAGATATGATTTATAAAAATGATATATTATTCATGTTGTGTGTGTTTTAACTGATCGCTGCCTCGCTAACAATTTACAAATTTAACTATGTAATCGAACCCTAAATTTGGTTAATCCCTATTGTCTAAGGTCTCTCGTTATTATGTTCATATCGTCTGGGTGCTCGAAATCAATTCCGGTTGTGGCCGGGGTTGATTTTCAAGTTATGGGAAAATAATAATTTATTGGTTATCCGTAATCCAAACATATATTGATACTCGGATTTGTGTAATAAATTAAGTTTTGATTTTATTCATCTTGGTGTGTTTATTTGTTTTGATATGTAGTTATTTGGCCGCATTATAATGTTAAGAAATATGTGCTACTAGATCACATTAAAATCAATCGTTTATATCAGTTTTATATTCTGTATCTTTTCGATCACGTCAAAACATCACACTCTTATGTATTAAGAAACCCACCAGGTTCGTGTATAACACATACACTAGAACCATATCTGTACTGAATATATATTAAATCCTGTGTAATGTAGACAAATTTACAAAAACCAAAAAATCTGATTTCCAGATTCCCTATCACTATCAAACATCAGCTCAACCCAATTCAACGCTTTATTTTAACCCACACCGTAAAGATCGTATAAATTTGGGAAATGTTCTGTGATTTCGGAATTTTGAGAAAAAAACAAATAAGATCGTATAACAGGATATTCTGTTAAACAACGAATGATGTATTTAATTATATGTCGTATTTAATTATATGTTCGACCAGTTCATAATCGCCGGGGTTTTTAAGACAGCATCTGGCCGCTTCGGTCGTAGGTTAGAATTAACTACGCATGGGTAGCATCATAATCTTTATTTTGTTCTCGCACGCTTTCCATATCAGTGGCACTTCCTGACCCCGAAATTTTCACAGGAATATAACTGGTTTATTTGCCCCACATGTGTGCTCAATCGCATAAGATAAACTGGTTTAACGACCCTACGTTTTTTAAACCAGTTCAACTAAAGCGTCTGAACGGGCTATAAGAGCAAACTTATTTTGTCGGATTTTACTTTACCACGACACTGATAGTATTATCACAGAATTGTCCCATATTATTTAACTGTCTCATAATAGAGACAACTCTTTTCATCTGTAAATTGTCTTATTAATTATTTTAAATAATGTAAATAATTGTCTTTGTATATAATAAGCTTGTAAGGAAGAATTATAAAATCCTGATTTATCTTATATCTGGTGTTGTTAATTTTCTTTATAAAAAGCTTGTCAAATGCTGTTTCGGAATAACTAGCCACCCATTCGTACTGCATTGAAATCGTGGTTTTAATTGAGGAGTATAACAGGTCTTATCTATTACAACGCATGGCACGACATTGGGAACCTAGCATTAGAGAATTTGAGGATAACATGTGGGAACGTAGTGCAATGAGAGAGAGAGAAAGATACATTTGCCCTGGCAACGATGTTTCTGTTGAGGACGGGTCTACGTTTGAGTGAACTACCGGGAGACCTTTTGCTGCCAACCAGACATCCTTACACGTAAGTTGATCTTGCCAAAATTAAA
The DNA here is from genome assembly GCA_948474765.1 of Patella depressa. Classification (NCBI taxonomy): domain Eukaryota; kingdom Metazoa; phylum Mollusca; class Gastropoda; family Patellidae; genus Patella; species Patella depressa. The sequence continues at coordinate 59,073,354 of OX419719.1, forward strand.
CAGTCCTGGTTAATTTTGTGTCAAAAGCTTTTAAAATCTTCTACATTAGGGCCGAGCAACTAACTCAGTATATGCGATATGCTTTCAAACAACTTAAATCTGTCAGTCTTCCACCTGGAAATACGGACCGGTGTGGTGTCTTGGCGCAAACAAAAGAAGGCGATACAAAATAGAAGATCGCGCAATTACAAATAAAGTGGATATAGATAACAAAAATGTCAGGTCCTGGAAAAGGCGTGCTGCCTACAACTTTAGCTGTAACCCAGGTGAAGCCGGATGATAATTTGGTTGTTGTGAAAATTTCTGAAACGCAGTAACGTTATTCATTTTGACCCAAAGAACAATTTAATTCAATCCCTTCGTCGCTGAGATATAGACATGTAAACATCCGACCTAATTAATTTTTTTTTTTTTTTACAAACACTTTTAAAATTGTTCATGAAGGATTTATTTTCCGGGTGAAAGGAAAATGCTTCGATAAAACTTAGAAACAGAATATTCATCCCCGGTGTACGAGTAACTGTGATATTGTGACATTGTGAAGATGGCAGTCGGGTATAACTTTGAGAGAATCGAAATCTATCTTGTTGCAGGCTTTGTTCGAAACTGGGTGAAGCTGGACATTGAATAAACATGACCAGATTGTTATCATTCGTCGTATGCGACATCTGATAACTTTTGAGTTTGAGGTGTGTAATACCAGAAACAATGTGATGTCTTCCGATACCATAATTCAATTAATATACACTCCCTTTGTACGTTCCAAGTTTCCTTTTACATCCTGAAGTCTCGACTGGTAAAGCAATATGTTACACACCTTCATACACATAATCAAAGGAAGTTAAAGTGATAATTTAATATTTTCGTAGAATATCAACACATAATTATTTCTATGGTGATCAAAATGACTATTATACATTTATAGAAATCATTCACATAAAATTTACTGAACCACCACGAAATCCGTCCGCTGTAACAATATATTATATTACATGGCAAGGGAAATAACAAGACATCAAATAACAATTATATAATAATGAAAGTCATGAAACATTGAATTATTATTCTTATCTTTTCTACTAATACCAAGAGAATAATATTACTCATTAAATGTCCTCGTCCAGATTTACTTGATTCAGGAAATATAGGTTGCCAGGCAACGAAACATACGCCCACACAGCACCTAAATCGTCCGGGCGGTCAACAAGTAATTATCAGAAAATTATTAGAATTTGTTTGGTTTTATAAAGTTCTGCCCCATATTAACGTTAATATACAAAACATTTAATCATGGATTTAGCTGTTCAGTTATCGATTTTCAAGAAATTCACACTCAACCATCGTTAATGTGTAACGGGGATACAGTCAAACGGTTTTTTAATTCGGAATAAAATTGTGACCCCCATAGGTTCCACAAGTTAAAAAAACATGATTTTGCGTACACTCAGGGACCATAATTCAGGAAGTTATGGTCAAATGTGCCCGAATATCGAAAGAACCCGCGATATTTGGGTTATAAACTTACATATCAAATTTCATCAAAATCGGATTAAAACTGTGACCTCTACAGGGTCCACAACCTTGATATATCATATTTTTTACACAATTCGCGTATTAGCGACAGCCATTTTGTCCGGAAGTTTTGGTCCGATTTTTACGAAATTCGAACTCACCCTTCATTATGGTGAAACAGTGATATAATCAAACATTATTTTAAATTCGTTAATAATTGTGACCTCCAAAAAAATGGGGCGACTTACGTACAATCAGGGGCCATAATTCAGGAAGTTACGATCAGATATGTGCAAATATGCAATGGAACTAAGATCTTTAGGTTATAAACATGTATTTCAAGTTTCATCAAAATCGGTTCAAATTTGTGACCTCTATAGGGTCCACAACCTTGATATAACATATTTTCACATTATTCGCGTACAAACGGCGACCATTTTGTCCGTCAATTTTGGTCCGATTTTCACGAAATTCAACCTCATTCTTCATTACCATGTAACGGTGATATAATCAAACGTTTTTTAAAATCGGATAATAATTTTGACCTCCAGAGGTACCACAAGCTAAAAAAAAAAAGGCGATTTTTCGGACAATCAGGGGCCATAATTCAGGAAGTTACGATCCGATAGACGCAAATATCGAAAGGAACCAAGATCCGATTTTCACGAAATTTGAACTCACCCTCCATAACCATGTAACGGTGATATAATCAAACGGTTTTTGAAATCGGATAACAATTTTGAACTACAAAGGGACCACAAGCTAAAAAGGGCGATTTTTCGAACAATCAGGGGCCATAACCCATGAATTTACAGTCCGATATATGTCAATATCGAAAGGAACCGAGATCATAGGGTGATAAACCTATATTTTAAGTTTTGTTGAAATCGGATAAAAATTGTAACCTGTAGAGAGTCCACAAACAAACTGTGGACGGACGGACAGGGGCAACGACATAATAGATTGTTCACAAACAGGGGAGGCGACAATATACGTCCACATGAAAATGTGAGCGTATAAAAACGCCGCATCATTAGTAATTTCAACAAATGTAAATATTCTAAAAGTCAGATCCATTATAAACACAAACGAATCATCTGGTATTACTGTTACGTTAAATATTTAATATTATCTGTGTTTATTGGATCCAGTTGTATCTATTTACAAGCCGGGTTTCACTTAGTTGCCCTCATCTTCAATAGAAGGCTTGATCTCGCCTTAACTACATACATCTTATCAAGCCCTTCACGTAATACCCTGCATATTTCGCCAGTAAGTTCGATTGGCACAAGCCCAGCTTGGGAACCTATCAGATTCATCGGTCGTCGTGAATACCAAGTCTCGTGCGTTTAGCTAAAATGCCTACATGTGCCAATCGAGTTGCAATGTTCAAAGATCGATCAATGTTAGGGTTGCTGGTTTTCCACGAGTTTCTCAATTTAAAAAAAAACCTGCTTGTTTATAGTGTGTTATGTGCCACGAACTCTGATTGGACATTGCTAATTAGGCACAAGTAAAAACAACGGGCGCAACGTTTGAGAATTGCTGAGTATTGAAGCAACGGTTAGATGTTGTAAAACTCGCGAACGTTGCTTAAGGAACATGAGTTGCCCTAAACTAGTTTACTGACAGTTATCCGCCTGCTTGGTGGGCTTGGCTTATCTTGACTGTTTTATCCTAAACAATATAGTTATCTTTAAAAGAAATCAATATATTCGGAATCTGGAGAGGGAAGAACATGACCCCATATTTTAAATATCCGACAAATGTCACTACCTTAACGATTTCTTTGTTAGCCAATCTAACATACATACCGACAATGCACAACTTCTTGCGCTAGAAAGAAAAACCCAACTCAAACTAATATTACCCTCAGTCAGAAGGAAGTTGAAGACATCATTACCATTATTGATCCCTTAAAAAGCCAATGGACCCGATAACATCAGCGGAAAACTAATATCCAGTGATATCTCTTATTTAACCACTCCCTTTCATCGAAAGCAGTACCGAATATCTGGAAATTTGCCAATGTAACTGCCAGATTGAAAGATAGGCTGGCACTGCCAGGCATGATACGCCCACATTTTCGAGAGATGGATAGAGAACAAGCAATACCGAAAGTGATTTTTCCTACATCATTAAGTTAGAATTTGATATGTGCAAATATGGAAATGAATTAATATCTTTGGGTTATAAAGGTTCATTTCAGTAGGCTTCAAATTCGACTGGGGATCATGTTGCTAAGTGCGTAAGATGCTGACTCGGTAGCCTTGACGTTGGGTGTTTGATCCCTGCATTGGGTGACAAAGTTCAACTACATTTTCTAGCGTGGTTTCCCCTTGTTCGTGATGAAGGATGGATGGCCTGACAAGAACAGCTGTCAATTTTGGTCCGATTTTCACGAAATTCGACCTCAACCTTCATTACGTTGTAACGGTGATATAATGAAATGGTTTTTATACGCCCACATTTTTATGTGGACGTATATTGTCGTCGCCCATGTCCGTCAGTCCACAATTTGTTTGTGGACTCTCTACAGGTCACAATTCTTATCTGATTTTGACGAAACTTGAAATATAGGTTTATCAACAAAAGATCTCGGCCGCTTTCGATATTGGCATGTATCGGATCAAAACTTCATGGATTATGGCCCCTGATTACGAAAAATCACGTTTTTAGCTTGTGGACCCTATAGAGGTCACAATTTTGAACCGATTTTGACGAAACTTGACATGCATGTTTATAACCCAAAGATCTTGGTTCCTTTCGATATTTGCGGCTATCGGAACGTAATTTCCTGAATTATGGCCCCTGATTGTCCGAAAAATCACCTTTTTTAGCTTGTGGTCCCTCTGGAGGTCACAATTATTATCCGATTTAAAAAATCGTTTGATTACATCACCGTTACACCCTAAGGAAGGTTGAGTTTGTACGCAAATACTGTTAAATAAGGTATATCAAGGTTGTGGACCCTGTAGAGGTCACAAATTTGAACCGATTTTGATGAAACTTGAAATACATGTTTATAACCTAAAGATCTTAGTTCCATTGCATATTTGCACATATCTGATCGTAACTTCCTGAATTATGGCCCCTGATTGTACGTAAGTCGCCCCATTTTTTTGGAGGTCACAATTATTAACGAATTTAAAATAATGTTTGATTATATCACTGTTTCACCATAATGAAGGGTGAGTTCATTTTTATAAATTCATTTTTCGAATAATTTAACTAAGATACTAAATAGTGTTATGGGTCTATAATTTCCATAATCTGATGGGTCACCTTATTATACGCCCACATTGTTTGTGGACTCTCTACAGGTCACAATTCTTATCCGATTTTGACGAAACTTGAAATATAGGTTTATCCCCATAAGATCTCGGTTCCTTTCGATATTGGCATGTATCGGATCGTAACTTCCTGAATTATGGCCCCTGATTATACGCAAAATCGCCTTTTTTTTAGCTTGTGGCCACTCTGGAGGTCACAATTATTATCCGATCAGGGGCCATAATTCAGGAAGTTACTATCCGATGGGCGCAAATATTGAAAGGAACCAAGATTTTGGGGTTATAAACATGCATGTCAGGTTTCATCACAATCGGTTCAAAATTGTGACCTCTATAGGGTCCACAAGCTAAAAACATGATATTTCGTACAATCAGGGGCCATAATCCATGAAGTTCCGATCCGATACATGCCAATATCGAAAGGAACCGAGATCTTATGGGGATAAACCTATATTTCAAGTTTCGTCAAAATCGGATAAGAATTGTGACCTGTAGAGAGTCCACAAACAATGTGGGCGTATAATAAGGTGACCCATCAGATTATGGAAATTATAGACCCATAACACTATTTAGTATCTTAGTTAAATTATTCGAAAAATGAATTTATAAAAATGTCTTCAACAGAATTCTGTTATAAGTGACCTTCAGATCAGCTTTTAGCATGGGGATTCTAGTGTTTACCAACGACGTGGCAAACTACTTTTGTCAAGCCATTGATCAGGGATTCCACACGAGAGCAGTGTTTTGTAAAAATTTGGACAGGGTCTGACATGTCACAAGCATGGAACTGCGGGGATACGTGGAGACATCCTTCAATGGTTTCATAACCATTTAAAGGGAACAAAACAATTGATGGTTACTGGGGGCGTCTACTCTTCCCCCAAAACCATTCTCTCTGGCGTGCCAGAGCTTTGTTCTCGGTCCCCTCCTTTTTCTCATTTATATAAATGACGTTGTGAATGATATCTCATCAAATGTTTGACTCTTTGCTGACGCCACTTTCCTTTATCTAAAAATTGATGACCCGACCCAATGCGCAAATATACTAAAAAATTAACGCATGTGCTAAAACATGGCTGGTAACCTTCAACCCACTAAAAACCGAAACACTAGCACTGACAACCAAACAAAATCAAATTTCATCTACCCTTACACTAAATAATGTACATATCAATGAGGTCCCCCATCACAAATATTTTAGCTTGACTTTTCAGCAAAATTGCAAATGGACAAACATATTAATGACATTATAGGAAAACCCCAGCAAATCTGTCAATTGTTTAAGACACCTAAATACAGATTTAACCGGAAATCGTTACAAACCATGTATACCTCTTTTTTCCTACCCCATTTTGTGGGGTTGGGATGGTCTAGAGTGCCGCGCTTCGACCTCTAGCTTGCGGCTGTGGTTTCGAGCCCTGGTGTGATCGTATGTGACATGGAGATAGGGGCGCCTTCTCAACCTCGTGGGTTTCCTCCGGGCACTCTGGTTTCCTCCCACTGCTAAAGACCCCTACGCGCAAGCGAACTATTGAAATAAAATTAAACCGTGTTAGTCCCAAAATGGCCTTGTTTCTGTCGAGTGGACGTTAAACCCCATTTGTCTCTCTCCTACCCCATTTTGATTATTGCGACGTCATCTGGGACACCTGCACAGACCAACTAGCTAACAAATTAGAGCACTTAAAACTGGATGCGAGAGAAAGATGGGGTTTAACGTCCACTCGACACAAACTAGGTCACTTTGGGACTGGCACATTTTTAAAAAATTTTATTAGAATATGCTTGCGCGTAGGAATCTTTAGGACCCGGAGAAAATCCACGATGTTGTATAGGCGACCCTACTCCTTGTCACGTAAATTCGGGGATTTGAAAACACGCTAGTTGACTCAATGACAGGCTTTGTGATACAGTGCGTACATGCTAACTATTCGGCTTTCCAACCCCACACAACTGGATGCATATATGGTGCTGTAAGGGGTACCGGCTACAGACTGTTATATGAAGAAACTGATTTTATTAAGCTAAAAGAGTGACGCAGAAGACATAAACTCAAATTCATTTATAAAATTATAAACTGCCTTTCCCATCTTCGTGATTTAATCTCGACAAAAAGCGCACATTATAATCTCCGAAAAACAAGCGTCGATCAGAGAACGGAACAAATTAAGTGCAGACACAAAAAATTCAATATCTCTAAATATTTTCAATTTGAAACTTATGGCCTAAGATCCCACGTAAAACAAATCATTCAATTCATTCTAAACTCCGTCTCTCTTGCAGCAATCTATATGTTTACGTCATATTTCTGACAATCCATCCTGTAAAATGTGGTCATCAATTTGAATACACGGAACATTTTATTTTTTTGTTTTTTTTTTGTATTGAATTGCTCCGTATGTTCAGATGCCCGAAATAATGCAATAGATAATTTACCTACTATCCATCGCAACTCAACATTGTTGGGAATTGACGACAAAGAAACCCCATTCAATTATTTTAAAACTGTCCACTCGTTTTTCGAAATCAGGAACATTTATAACACACTTCCTGTAATTATATTTTCACTAGTACATTGTTTCTTCATGTAAATACATTTATATATATCTGACATGGAGAAGGTTTAATATAGGCTAGAAATCTGAATAAAAATATTGCTTATAAAAATAAACGTAAGTATCATGTACGCAATTGACAAACAACCCTTTCTTTAGCTAGTAAAGTAATTCAGCATTGATGGTATTCGATTTTTAGGGATTTCTCTACTGAATACGTGTGTAGAAAATAGCAAGAGCGTGGTTTTTTATAGACCAATACTAAATACCACCAAAGAATATGCATGCACCAAAACTATTGCGTATAATCAATTGAGAATGAAATCACAGGACTAAGTAAATTTGTTAATATAGCTCTTTTCTGGCTATCTTGGGAATTATTCTTACATCGTAGATCTTATGTTGTGTAAAATTCAGAACTACAAAAAAATCGAAATAAAGACATGATGTTAATTAGATTACCAGGTTTTACCAGGAATAACAATCTTATGCAACATCATTTACACTATAAAATTAAAGTATTCCTTTCTAGATATAGCGCTTTTAGCAAGGCGTTTTTGTAGTCATTTTGCTGTAGATTCAAGGAAATGGCTTGAGTTAAATTGTTTTCCAACCTTTAGTTAAATATTCATGATTTTAAGGCAGAAGAAACAACAAAGGTCAGAAATTGGTCCGGTTAAAATATATAGAGGATAGTTACATGTTTGCTGGTATTAGTGGCATTTTTGCTCTTTAAATTAATAATAGCATTATATTATATCTTTGAATAATTACTGGCTTTACATGCATGTATTGAATAGGAAAGTCCGATCTAATGCACTCAAATGAATGATTTGATAAGTTAATATATGAAAAGGGTTATAATATAGTAAACATTCAATTCTAAATTGGTAACAAAATACATGCAAGTTTCCACTATCCATATAATTAAGTACGTCACATTTGACCAATTAGTAGGGCTCACCGTGTGCTGAAAATATCAAGATTTCATGCCTTAAGCAAGACGCTCAATCTGTGGTAGAAAGGGTTTAACTGCACGAAAGTTTGAAAAAATGATAGAGCCGGTAAAATGGACTGGAATTAAAGTAGCTAAGTCTCTAACTCAATAGCATCAAAAGTCTTGAAAAGATAGGCTTCTGATATCCAATATTTAAGACAAAATAAATATTTTATCATTGGTACACGAATCTTGTACCATAATGCGTTTCAGCCCCAGTTGTAACAAGAGAGACGAGGCTAGACACGTTGCACCAAATCAAACGGCGTATGTTGACTTGAATAACTAGACACTAGAAATTTACATCCGATTGAGACTGATGGCTTAAATCGCCCAACATTATAACTGATTTGAAATTAGAGTAAATACAGTTTATATACATTCATATTACAATGTTATATGCGTCCCAACCCATTTTTAGTGATATAGCTTCTTTAAAATTGAAGCCAATGGGGAAATCAAGTGTCTTTACTGGTAATAACATACCATGATACCCGATAAGTGTCTCACTGTCGGTTTAACTTAGGTCAGAAGTTATGCCCCTCGTGTATTCCTAAAACCAGGGAAACCCAACGTATGGAGGCAGCACACGATGTGTGTTCACAGGAATGTGACGGTTATTACATTCTATTGAAACGACAGTTTTTATGCAATGGGCACACAGACGGTTTCACTGATAAGTAACCCTTTCCTTCAGTACTTAAGACAACTGCAAATTGAACATATTAAGTCCGAGATACCCAGGAGGATATCTGGACATTGTTAGCTGATAATTGATTTCATGTAGACTAATTTGATATAAGCATTAACCATGGGATGACCTTTGAGTTGTAAACCCAGGAGTTATAACTGCTGATTGGATGGAACAATGAAGTAATGGATGAATAGGTTATAAAGTACTTCACTTATAGGACAGACAAATGAAACTAGTTTACAAAATAACCCCAAGCTATCTTGGCATATATCGCTTATTCCTAAAGCAATGGTTTCGAGAATTATAAGCTTATTAACGAATACTATAGTTACAAGTATTACAAGTAATGCTTCTGGTTAGCTATCTTCCCCATGGCCCGTTATTCATCTACGGTATTACAGGTAATGTTTCTGGTTAGTTATCTTCCCTTTGGCCCGTTATTCATCTGCATGGGTGTGTGGAAGGGGATACAAATTGAGTCAAGACTGGAATGAACCAAACATTTTCGAAAACTTCGATCCGTGATCTTTCGAGCGATCTGCAGCTTTCCTTTCTCACAAAATTTAAAACGTCAGCTTACACTGTAAAACAGTGGGATAACCCCGTCACCATTGATGCTACGAATCACAAAAATGTTTCCGAACGCTACCTGCAAACATCCCATAAGACTGCAATCACTATCTGGACTTATGAAAATCGCAAATGGAATCATTAATTTGGCGTTCATTGTTTCTAATATTATGCACCAGAACAAATCGGCCAACGGTGGTCCAGGACAGGTTTACTTTGATAGACTATTCCTAAGTGATCACTGCATTATTTGATGAGGGAGTCCGCGCCACCCCTCCCCACATTTTATGTTGGTTTCTAGGTCGTTGAATCTAGGTCTGAAATGTTAGCCCCTTTTAACAGATTTTCGTTATATGGGCAATTCCATGAAAAGGTAAACCATTATAAGGTCAAATTTAATGTAAAATTGATAGCCATGGCCTTAAATTATTACTTAATGTTTATGCTTTCTGGAACTATTTAATATTTGAAAATATCCTAGATATTAAAGATACATTATGTGGGATTTTTATGTAATTATAAGGAGTTAGCTATTTTTGCTATAAAAGTTCACTTTATTCTGAACATTGTTATCACCACTGTTATTTTTCACTACAAATGGTAGGGTGCCTACTGAATAGTTGTTCTTGACACGTTGATCGTGCTTGCTTTAGTTGAATGACTAACTACTGATTTCTGACAGTCTCGCACACTCGTTGAGGCTATAAATAGCAATAGCATGCAGAAATGTTCAAAACACCCAAAACTACTACAGTCGTAAAAGATAGGCTGGCACTGCCAGGCAGGATACGCCCACATTTTCGAGAGATGGATAGAGAACAAGCAATACCGAAAGTGATTTTTCCTACATCATTAAGTTAGAATTTAATATGTGCAAATATCGAAATGAATTAAGATCTTTGGGTTATAAAGGTTCATTTCAGTAGGCTTCAAATTCGACTGGGGATCATGTTGCTAAGTGGGTAAGATGCTGGCTCGGTAGCCTTGAGGTTGGGTGTTTGATCCCTGCATTGGGTGACAAAGTTCATCTAGATTTTCTAGCGTGGTTTCCCCTTGTTCGTGGTGAAGGATGGATGGCCCGAACAGCTGTCAATTTTGGTCCGATTTTCACGAAATTCGACCTCAACCTTCATTATGATGTAACGGTGATATAATCAAACGGTTTTTTAAATGGGATAATAATTCTGACCCCAGAGGGACCACAAGCTAAAAAAAAGGCCATTTTTCGTACAATCAGGGGCCATAATTCAGGAAGTTACGAATCAATGAGCGCAAATATCAAAGGGAACCAAGATCTTCGGGTTATAAACATGCATGTCAAGTTTCATCAAAATCGGTTCAAAATTGTGACCTCTATAGGGTCCACAACCTTGATATAACATATTTTCACACTATACGCGTACAAACGGCGGCCATTTTGTCTGTCAATTTTGGTCCGATTTTCACGAAATTTTACCTCAATCTTCATTACCATGTAACGGTGATATAAGCAAACGGATAATAATTTTGACCTCCAGTGGGACAAGCTAAAAAGGGTGATTTTTCGTACAATCAGGGGCCATAATTCAGGTAGTTACGAATCAATGAGCGCAAATATCGAAAGGAACCAAGATCTTCCACAACCTTGATATAACATATTTTCACACTATTCGCGTACAAACGGCGGCCATTTTGTCCATCAATTTTGGTTCGATTTTCACGAAATTCGAACTCAGCCTTCATTACCATGTAACGGTGATATAATCAAACGGGTTTTTTAAATCGGATAATAATTTTGACCTCCAGAGGAACCACAAGCTAAAGAGGCCAATTTTTCGGACAATCAGGGGCCATAATTCCGGAAGTTACGATCCGATGGGTGCAAATATCGAAAGAAACCAAGATCTTTGGGTTATAAACATACATGTCAAGTTTCATCAAAATCGGTTCAAAATTGTGACCTCGATAGGGTCCACAACCTTGATATAACATATTTTCACACTATTCGCGTACAAATGGCGGCCATTTTGTTTGAAGTTACGAACCGATAGGTGCAAATATCGAAAGGAACCAAGATCTTTGGGTTATAAACATGCATGTCAAGTTTCATCACAATCGGTTCAAAATTGTGACCTCTATAAAAACATGATATTTCGTAAAATCAGGGGCCATAATCCACGAAGTTCCGATCCGATACATGCCAATATCGAAAGGAACCGAGATCTTATGGGGATAAACCTATATTTCAAGTTTCGTCAAAATCGGATAAGAATTGTAACCTGTAGAGAGTCCACAAACAAACTGTGGACGGACGGACAGGGGCGACGACATAATACGTCCACATGAAAATGTGGGCGTATAAAAATCTATTGTTGACGATTCTGAATAGCAATAATATTTAACTTTTTGGTTATTACGGCATCTTTAGAATTTACGCTCGTGTTATTTTTTAAATTGCCTTATAATTAACTGTACCATTAGAAGCTGCATATTTTGCTTTAGTACAAATAATATCTCTGACTCACATCCGTAAAGCAAGAATATGATACTAGCAGTAGTTTCATTTTACTTTTACAAGGTTCTTAAAAATATTGTTGAGTTGTCTGATGTGCGCGTTTCTAAATCCAATTTCTTGTTCCATGTTTCGTAAAAAAAAAAGTAGTCTTTATTATCCCGACCTGTCAATTAGACGTAGAATGATCAGTAGACTGATGAAGCGAGACTAATTTCAAAAGTGTCTGGATGTTATGGACGCCACTCCAAACCATTTTTCAATATTATTTATGTATGGTTAAATGGTCATAGCTTATTAAATACAACATGGTCGTTTATTTAGTGACTATAAATGTGTGAAACAGATGTAAGGCTTGGTAATTATATTAGTATTGTGGTGTACTTGTCGAGATATTTGGAGATATTCATTTGGGGTGGGGCACCCTATGGTAGGCCTACATTTAGCATACTTGGTTTGAGACGGGGCTGCAATTCTACTACAAATTAGAATTAAGACTTTTAATATATAGATAATAAGAGAAAGTAAACAACAGAATTTTAGAGTTTGAAAGGAATGGACCAAATCAATGAGGCAGTATTGTAAATAATTATACTATAGCCGACTCTTCCGTTGCCTCCGTGTTTTCTTGTACTCTAGGTAGGCCTACGTAACTCACGAATCGGGCGAACAGAACGAAGTGATCCGATGGGGCTGCAATTCAGTTGGTTGATGTTAGCTGCGATGTTTATCAATTTCCATAATTTTACTGTAAACGCAAGTGACAAAAGAGCGACAGCGTGTTGACCTATTTACCTCGCTCAACAGTGGCTTCGCTTCGTACACTCTATCATTAATAGCCTCGATCTAGGAGTAGGACTTCAACGTAACTGTTAATCCCCTCTCACGACGCCATTTATAATTAAATCAATCAATGAAATCTTGTTTAAATCTAAGCCATCCGTGAGTCTACAGAGTTGATTTTATGTTTGTAGTTTAAATAAAAATCAGATTAATAATTTCTGACATGTGAAGCCTAAATAAAGACTTGCAATAATCAGATTTAGCTCTTGGTAATGCATGTTTAAGTTTCATGCTTAAATAAAACACACCTTTATTCTTATACATGGCACACCATTCAAGGTAGTGTCAAGCATTGAAGAGGTGCGCTCTATGAGGTCCCCTTTTTATTCACTGTCATTAGCGCCAGTTCAGAACATCAAAACTGGCTTTAACAGCTAGAGAAAGAGAAGCCAAACGGGCTGAAAAAAAGGTATTCTAAAGAAGCTTATGTCCAACATTTGCAATATGAAAGGCATATAAAAACAACACCAGAGGGCAGCACTGAAAAAAAAACATGACAGATGCGGAAATATAATTTCAGATGAAAGAGAAATACGCATTAGGATTTACACAGAAAAAAACAAAAGAAAGAGAACATCGAAGCTATCAATAATTTTTTGTATCCCCATTTAAAACAAAAGTAGTTAAGAACACGCGCAAGTTGACATTGCCTAAATCACCAAGGAAGCGGCTCTATGTTATAGAAAAGTTGGTGAAGAGTTCTGGATTATCTCTTAAATGAGCTAAATCGCTAATATTTGGGACCTAGAAATTTTCTCAAATTGGTCATAACGCATATAATAAAGTAATCCGAGTGTCTATGAACTGATTTACATTCAATTGTTTCCGTTTTGACGCTTAATTTATCTCCACCGAAATATAGCAGCAGTCTCAACCGAATAGAAATTTCTAATGTCTGGTTATTCCAATCTATTGCGCATGCTCTCCAGATACCTTATGTCATAGCCGTTTAACAGGAGTTGTGGAATATGTCTAGCCTATGGTACAGACGATTCGTGTACCAATAGTAAATTGTTTACCTTTTCAGGGTAAAATAACATCAGTATAGATTTGAATTGACAAATAATTCGGGTTTTCAACGTACAAGACTTTAAGGAACAAACCATGTACCATCCATCTGCTGCTGCACTCCATAGTGAAACCAAACAGGTAGTTGTAGATTTTTACCAGAATGATGAGATCTCTTGGCAAGCCCGGAGGTCATTCTACGCCGCAAGAATAAATATCTTACTAAAAGAACCGAACAAGTAAGATATATGCTCTTGTCACTAAGAGAAGCTTATAATGCATTTACAACCAAACATGGCTCTTTACTAGGACTATGTAAATTGTGTGAACTTCGATCACTGAATGTCAAGACCTTTGATCATCTACCACATCATGTATGTGTTTGTCCTCATCATGAAAATATTCGTCTATTCCTGCAATATTTAAAGACTCATACAACATTATCCACAGAGTTTAAAGAACAAATAAAATGCAATTCTACATCAAAGTCATGTATGACTCATTCATGTTTACAGTGTGAGGAGGCTGTTGAAAATTATGAACCGACCAACCCACACACATCCTTGGAATACCGCCATTGGGAATGGACGAGATAGAAGAGCTAAATGGTTCAGTAGGAGAAGCATTTGTTGAATTAAAAGGATATTTGCCCCACACCTACATTAAACGATGTCAATCACCACTTGGAATATTTAATATCTAATGATCAGAGAATTGTTCTTCAAGTGGATTTTTTCAGAAAATGCTACAATATTAAGCCAAAACGAAGTTCAATAAGCACATTGGCATCACCATCAAGCAACCTTATTTACTGCATATGCAAGGATATAAGTAATGGAATATTGTTTTGATCTCAGATTGTTTTGCAGGACACTAAATATAGTGTTTATATAAATATATATGGACTATATATTCAGCCTATTTTTTAAAAAACAAATCCACCCAACAGTGAAACACATAGATATATTTAGTGACGGGTCTGGTTCTCAATTCAAGCAAAGATAATTGTTTTCGAAACTGTATTTCTGGCAACAGAAACTTCGGCTTACCTGGTACATTTTTCTTTTTGCCACGTGCCATGGGAAGGGTCTGGTGGACTGGTTAGGTGGAGTTGTGAAACATTCTGTTTGGTGCTATATTAAAATGGGAAAGCAAGTTTCAGGAGATTATTCCATTATAGATGACGAGAGAAATCCTGATATACATATGTTCATTTCTGAAAACCTCATAATAAAGAAAATGGGAGAACTAGATGTGAGGTAACTTTGATGAGTTCATAGGGAAACCCCGCAAAACATTTTACTGGATTTATATTATAAAATATTTGTTAATTTTGACTCATAATAGTAACTTTTTGTTTTAAAAATAATATAATATCATGGTGTGGAATTCTAAAAACCCATAGGTTCCTGTAACTACAAGAATTACACAACTTCTGATTTAGTAAACAACCAAAGCTGGAACTTACAGTCTTAGAAAATCTTGTTCGGCATTCAAAATCCCGCTAGGAGCTAGTTCTTACTAATAAACTAAAGAACAAATATATGAACCATGGACCCCCATTCGCCTTAAAAGAATGCGATGAAGAAGCTATTATTAATCATGTGAGAACGTATTTGTCAAAAGCTGGTCGCACAGTACAACAGTTTAGAACAATCTTCTAAGTTTAGATTGGCCTACAATTTCCTAAAACGATACAAAGATAACATTTCAATAAGATCTCAAAACATCAAAAAGGTGAGAGCACGAGTATCTTCTGATACAAAAAAGGGCAAATTTTGAACATCTTAAGCAATCTGACTAACAAAGATGAAACTGACGTACCACCTAGAAATATTTTTAACTACGACGAGACCAACTTATCAGATGATCCTGGCAGAAAAAAAAAATGTATTTTTAAAAGAGGGGTGAAATATCCCGAAAGAATCAAAGATAGTTCCAAGACTGCAATTTCAGTTATGTTTTGCGGTTAAGATTCTGGACAAATGACTCCAGCCGGTGTTGTTTTTAAAAATGAAATTGGGTTTAATATTGCATGTGTATGTCTTATGCTAAACGGCACACACTTGATGTTGCCTTTTATGGCCCATTGAAATAGTACTGGAGACGTGTCCTAGATCATTGCTAATCTAGTTTTGGCAAGAAGACTTCTACTCGTAATAAAGTTAGCTTTCCAGGGCTGTTGAAAAATTTGTATTCCAGTTTATATGTTGATGATCAACAGGTTTGTGACAATATAATTTCCAGTTTTCATAAATTTGACATTTGATCCTGACATGTTGTTTAATCGACTACCAGATTCACTTGTGGGAAAGTCAGGTGAAGCAGTATCAAGTGCAATTGTTTATATACTAAGATACATGCGCGATGTCGACACTCCAATACAAAACCTGAAGACAAAAATCAATGTAACTTCTGGATAAAGCATCAATACTGAAAACATGAATCCATCAACATCTGAAGCGTCAACATCTGAACCGAAAAGAGAAAGTCAAAGCCATCAGTTAAAAATAATAAAGCTTCTGGCACTCAGTGAAATTGCCTACGACGGATGACCAATGCCTGCACCAATTGAAATTAATAATTAAGAGAGAACATTAAGACATTGTCGGGGAATGATTTTGTTGTAGAATTTAGTGAAAAGTTGACAAGCAAACATTATGAGTACAGGTTCAGACACTTATGAAGTTAAGTTTATGAGAGCATCTCGCAAGAAATTGCATGAATTTGTATGACCTGATATTCAAGATGTGGGGAATGTATATGGTGCTCAACTTGTTCTCCATCTTAAAACTTTAGTTGTAGAGAGGAAAGGAGAAGGATCTTTCAAATCTCCCAACCTTTCCTCATACACATAAAGCCTTCAGTAAAACTATATCACGGATTTTGTTCCCGACATTATGAAGATTGTTGTTTTAAAGTTTTTGATGTTACAGAATTTAATGTTTTTGAATTATTTACCACATTTTTATCATGAAAGAAACCTGTTAATTATTTTGATTATTATAGCATTTGTTAGCATAATTATTTTTTAAAAGGCCATGGATCTTCTTCATATTTAGCTTGAAACACTGGGGTCATGAATTCATATTACATCCTTCCGCGCCTAACTTTTCCTATTTGTCCGAACACCGTGTGAACGCGATGCAATTCGTTTCCTAACGACCTTCGCAAACACCGAGTGCAACTATTACAGTAACCCTCCAAACTTAACGTTCCCGTTTTCCATTCGAATGCAGCAGTTGAGACAAAGCTGGGTGCATTTCATGCTTTACCTATCGTTTAATCTGATCTATCACAACATGCAACTCTTTACCTAAGGCCACGCACTGACCTCTCACACAATGGGTACAACTACAGTAAAATCCCACTAAACATCCATCGCAC
Source organism: Patella depressa (assembly GCA_948474765.1). Lineage (NCBI taxonomy): Eukaryota > Metazoa > Mollusca > Gastropoda > Patellidae > Patella > Patella depressa. The sequence goes on from OX419719.1 coordinate 59,090,704, forward strand.
TGTCGCGGGTTTACTTAACGTAGTATATTCTACCTTATAAATTGTAATGGTATTTTAAACGCGCGAAAATTACCGCGGTCAAGTAATTTGTGAGTGGCAAACAGTAATTCTTGAAAACAGGAAGGTCTGTGTGCTCTTAACGTCGGAATGGAACTTATTATTTTCCAGTTGCTCATGTTTTACTTTTACATCGTCTCGAACCGCAGTGATAAACGTTGGCTATGATAGTGACGAAGTAATACAGCTAAAAATTTGTAAACAGTAATGGTAAATACTATACATATTATATTTCTAGTCATATTAAGTTGCATGCAGTAGTTGTTACAATATTTTGCCTATTTTATGAGTTTTTGTAAATTTGAACACGGACGGCTCAACTAATGTGTCTAAAGACTATTCAGCAGAATACAATGCATCTTTGTGGTAAGTTGGGTTCCTAAAGCACATCTTGGAGACACCGACTTTAAACGTATTGCAAACTGATAGCGTGACTGTTTAAATGTCATTGTTCTGGTCAACCCTTGGGCTTCAGAACTAATCAGATGGATTATTAACAAGTTTCACACCTGATATCACTACACGGCTAAAACAGCAGGAAATCGTGATTTTATATCATTAGAGAAATCATCAGTGTTAGGAAAAATAATTCATGCATTTAAATATTTCTGAGACCGCCTACATCATTGCTGAAAAACCTTCCACGATCATGTCATTAGTGTATTCAGTCTTACGTACATTGCTGTTGTCGTATGATACACGACTGGATTCATCCCTAAAACATCTGAATTGACTAAACTTTCTTAATTAGGGTTCACTATAATCATGAACCGTCTCTCACTGGTAAGACCAGCGGTGTAAAAAGAAAAATTGAATTGTCCAGCTGCGTTCACGTAACCAATCAGGTTACTCCAGGTACTACACTATAGCGTCATACAACTGAATTGTAACCTTTATTTGTAATATCAGTTCAGATAACGGAAGAAAAGATGACTCGGTAAGACGCTAACTCGATAGCTTAGAGGTCACAGGTTCACTCACGCTGATGGCGGAAAAAAATTGGTTGTGATTTTCCGCCCCCCCCCCCACTTAATCAGCTCTTTAACCATCCGAGGTCCAGTGTACACTTGTGTTCGGCACGAATATTCGAGCGTCGAATATAATATTCGAATAGCAATCACCATATTCGAACATTTTCGAAAATCTGCATTATTTATTCTCTTTGCTCTCAAATATTATCAAAGGCGACTTAAATTGTCACATTTACATTCATAGCTTACTTACGTTACCATTCTCTTTGCTCTCAAATATTATCAAAGGCGACTTCCATTGTCACATTTACATTCAAAGCTTACTTACGTTACCTAACTGCAGTTTGTAACGGTGTTGCGCATACATAGTTCTACCGTCTTCAGAGGCAGTAAGTAGCTTGTTACCTACTTTGAGCGAAGCAAAAAAAAACATCAGTTTCTTTGCGCAAGATTTTTTAGTCAAATGACTACAAAACGTTTACACATAAACGAACCCAAAGCTATTCTGCACATAGCTTAACATATAATAAATCGATTCCCATTGAAATAAAGGTGAAGCATTACTCCATAATTATATGATTTGATGAAACCCAACTGTTACGCGAAATTTCAACTGGTCGGTGTCATGGCGTCTTGCGTAATACGACATTACAACATAAACGTCGCTATGCAAATATTAAACGCATTACTATAAAAGAAAACTGTTGGTGATATATGGTTGCAGGGGCGGGTCCAGAGGGGGGTTGGGGGTCCAAACCCCACCCTGCTCAGCTACATATAAAAAAATGAATGCCTTTCATCAATGAAATTAAATCACAATGTGATTCTACATCATTATAAAATGAGTTCGCTCTTTAAAAGCTCAAATTTTCACTTATTTCACAATTAATGATAGAAATTAAAACAAATTGTATATAAACCACTTAAAATATAATTATATTTAAAACTGAAAATATACGAATACAAATTTCAAGACCCTTCGAATAGTATTCTTGTTCGAATATCATATGCGTCGCCGTAAAAGATCCCGGTGAACAGTAAGTCCTATTGCTGCGCTGCTTTTACTGGTATTTGGATCCGGTTTACCCGTGTGCTAATAAGTATAGTTTTCTCTATGCACTATATCATTTTAAAATACAGATGTGACGTCACCCTTTGATGTTGGCGTACCATTATTTCAAATAATCGTACGGGTAACTTGCCAATCGTACATTATTCACACCAGTGAAATATTGGACTATTATTTCACGTGCGGAGTGTGTATTTTAAGTAGTTTAATGGTCTCAAGGTTAAGACCTTGCGTATGGCCCTCGTGTTGTTACAATTTTAATGCCTCGCCCTCGACGATTTAACACACACATTGAACGGTGAAACTGGAAACTGATGTTATAACGACAGTGGCATTTGAGGGGAGATAAATCGTTTTTCACAGATGGACAAAGTGTAGTTAATGATATTCCCATTGAATTTATTGTCAATTCTCGTCTCTTAGACCAGCGCTAACTTTTTCCAAAATTTTCGTCGGATAAACGTATAGCAACCTCTTGCCCAAAAGCACGTATGAGGTTCTTCATGAGAAACTTGAGATACACAAGCTGGATGTACAGACAAATAAACATACAATTTTCAACCCAAATTTCAACCTAACCAACCTCTCTTGTACTCTTCCGCCTCAAAATTATGAATATTCACCAAAACCTGACAGAAAATGTTTTTTCAAAACCTTTTCTTCGATTCTACAACAAAAAGTCAACAAAAATCGCCATACAAAATGGGAAAAACTTTCGCCCTTGTGACGGCGTGGGAATATTTTGTGAGCTGTGTCTTAATTGTTTCCCTGAATACGGTTACTAAATTGTTAGCAGTTCTTCACACCTCTACTCAATGTCACAGTGTCATTGCATTTACATCACATCGGGATCAATATCTTGCAAATACGTTACCGCACATTGAACATCGATGCGCACGTAGAAACAGGGTTAATATGTTCCAAAAAGTGTGACGGACAGTCAAATCAATTTTAATAGTCCCATTCTTTCTTCGAAAGTCGGGAGACAAAACTTTAGTAAATTACTACCATCAATCAAGGAACAGAATATTTAAGCAGGTTTAGAACAGAATTTAATAAACTTGAACCAAACGATGTTGTCTCTAATGAAAACAAGTGGTGTTTATTGAGACTTTTAATCTTTCAACGATTAAAAACGACTCAAGTTAATTCCATATGATCAAAGAAATCGGGTGCGTATTCCTCCAGGGATTAATTTAGTGGCCATGGACATCGATCGATATGTCATATGATTTGCTAACTTCTTTCATTGAATAACTATCACAAAATGAAACTAGACCTTCATGCAGGAATGACGGGTTTCACTGGTGCCATGTTACCTTTGAACTTGAACTTGTGTCAATTTCGGTGCCACGTTACTTTTGAACATATGTCACTTCCGGTACCAATGAAACCAATATACAGGTTTCCACATAAGAATTGCACACATCAAATAAAATGGAAACAGAATCAAACAAATCCAGCAATATCATTTCATTTTATACATTTGTTACATGTAATTGATCCTGACAAAATTACAGTACTTCCGGTGATAATGTAAATGTTCCATTAGTTTTATGAAATCAGAAATGGCATAAGGCATCACATGGTGAAAATTTTATGTAAATCGAATAATAATTGCCACTTTTATAGACCAAAAACCTTGAAAAGTGACGTGTAGAAAATCGTCTATTTCTCGGCAACCGTACAAGTTAGAAACCATTTTTTGGTATTTATATGACCGTATGGGTTTAATCTATTTGTTGATTGGAATCAAATATCATAATTGTATAAACATTACAAATCAGACTCATTTGAATAAAATATCGGCTTTGAAGGCTTAAAATACAGTTTTTGCCAAAATGACGTTACCTCCGGTGATAATGAAAACTTTAAATTAGTTTTTTAACATCGTCTATGACATTAGGCTTCAAAGGGTGAAAATTTTATGAAAATCGAATAATAATTGACACTTTTATGGGCCAAAAACCTTCAAAAGTGACTTTTAGAAAATCGCCTATATCTCGGCAACCGAACAAGTTAGAAACAATTTTATGATATCTTTTTGACCGTATGAGTTTTGTTAATATGTGAATTTAAACCAAAAATTAATTTTATTATTATATGTGACATAATTCTTGGTTGAAAAAAATATCGATTTTAAAAGTTAAAAATTGAGTTTTTGACTAAATGACGTCACTTCCGGTGTCAATTTTAAATAGTAATCAACATGATATGACGCAGACTTGCTTTTTGAATCAAATGATGTCACTTTTGTGAATATCCATTAATAATTGACTATTTTACAGGCAAAATTACGAAAACAGTGACTTATGCAAAACTGCCCATTTCTCGGCAACTGCTTATTTTAGAAACTAATTTTAACATACATTCTCTTCGTATGGATTATAGTTACAGGTTTATAAAAGTTAAGTAAAAATATTTTAAAATCTGAAAAGCCTGAATGGGTTGTAAATAGGTCAATTTTACGCCTTTTTTCACCTCTTAATCCAATTTGCTAGAAAATGAAATAGAAATTAAAAAAACTGCTTCCGCCATTTTTTGCGCCTTGAAAGGACACACTCTTTGAGTCATATAATTTTTCCAAAAAATAATATTTGTTTAAGAAGAAGGAAACTAACCGTCAAAATTGTAGTTTTTGGTAAAATTATGCCACTTCCGGTGCCGACAGATAACACTTTTGGTAATAAAAAAAATGACAATTGAGACAACGAAGCATATGAACTTTGTTTTATACAAATCGAACAATAAAAATTTAATCTAGGACTGAAAAAGTGAATTAGCCAATGGCGGCCAAGGAAAATTACTGCGACAAATTTTTTTAACATTTTTGCGCTAGTCAGACGACTCTTTAATTCTGTGCACAACACGACTAAAAAATATTCATAAATAAAAAAGTTTTTTGTAAAATTTAAAATTTTCGAAATTTGGCGCCTAATATCTTCGAAGATTTGCCGAAAATCAAAAATCGAAAGGAGCGTAGCTATGTGCCCTGTCTCCGGTTATGCCAAAATGTATCGAAAGTTAAAATCCAATGATTATTGTTAAAATTACTGCATTATTTCCAAAAACGATAACTTCGGTGATTTCGGACATTTCGCATTGTCGCAGAACGTTCAAAATAGCTTTATCCTCTAAGTCACACCCACTTTCCCAGTAAAACCGAAGAAATCGTAACGATGCGACACGTAGTTGCTGAGATCTATTCAAATTGGAATCTGAATAATAATAATAATAACTAGACCTGCATGCAGGAATGACGGGTTTCACTTTTGCCATGTTACCTTTGAACTTGAACTTGTGTCACTTTTGGTGCTACGTTACCCTTGAACATATGTCCTTTCCGGTACCAATGAAACCAATATACAGGTTTCCACATAAGCATTGCACACATCAAATAAAATGGAAACAGAATCAAACAAATCCAGCAATTTTATTTTATACATTTGTTACATGTAATTGATCCTGACAAAATAACAGTACTTCCGGTGATAATGTAAATGTTCCCTTAGTCTTATGAAATCAGAAATGGCATAAGGCATCATATGGTGAAAATTTTATGTAAATCGAATAATAATTTCCACTTTTATAGACCAAAAACCTTGAAAAGTGACGTGTAGAAAATCGTCTATTTCTCGGCAACCGTACAAGTTAGAAACCATTTTTTGGTATTTATATGACCGTATGGGTTTTATCTATTTGTTGATTGGAATCAAATATCATAATTGTATAAACATTACAAATCAGACTCATTTGAATAAAATATCGGTTTTGAAGGCTTAAAATACAGTTTTTGCCAAAATGACGCTACTTCCGGTGATAATGAAAACGTTAAATTAGTTTTATAACATCGTCTATGACATTAGGCTTCAAAGGGTGAAAATTTTATGAAAATCAAATAATAATTGACACTTTTATGGGCCAAAAACCTTCAAAAGTGACTTTCAGAAAATCGCCTATATCTCGACAACCGAACAAGTTAGAAACAATTTTATGATATCTATTTGACCGTATGAGTTTTGTTAATATGTGAATTTAAACCAAAAGTTAATTTTATTATTACATGTGACATAATTCTTGGTTGAAAAAAAGATCGATTTTAAAAGTTAAAAATTGAGTTTTTGACTAAATGACGTCACTTCCGGTGTCAATTTTAAATAGTAATCAACATGATATGACGCACACTTGCTTTTTGAATCAAATGATGTCACTTTTGTGAATATCCATTAATAATTGACTATTTTACAGGCAACATTACGAAAACAGTGACTTATGCAAAACTGCCCATTTCTCGGCAACTGCTTATATTAGAAACTAATTTTAACATACATTCTCTTCGTATGGATTATAGTGACAGGTTTATAAAAGTTAAGTAAAAAAATTTTAAAATCTGAAAAGCCTGAATGGGTTGTAAATAGGTCAATTTTACGCCTTTTTTCACCCCTTAATCCAATTTGCTAGATAACACTTTTGGTAATAAAAAAAATAACAATTGGGACAACGAAGCATATGAACTTTGTTTTATACAAATCGAACAATAAAAAATTAATCTAGGACTGAAAAACTGAATTAGCTAATGGCGGCCAAGGAAAATTACTGAGACAAATTTTTTTAACATTTTTGCGCTAGTCAGATGACTCTTTAATTCTGTGCACAACACGACTAAATAATATTTATAAATAAAAACGTTAAATCGAATAATAATTGCCACTTTTAAAGACCAAAAAACTTGAAAAGTGACTTGTAGAAAATCGGCTATTTCTCGGCAACCGTACAAGTTAGAAACCATTTTGTGGTATCTGTATGATCGTATGGGTTCATTCTATTTGTTGATTGGCATCAAATACCATAATTTGAAAAAGATTTCAAAACAGACTCATTTGAATAAAATATCTGTTTTGGAGGCTAAAAATACAGTTTTTGCCAAAATGACGTTACTTCCGGTGATAATGAAAATCTTAAATTACTTGTATGAAATCCCAAATGGCATTAGGTATAACATGGTGTGACGTTTATGAAAATCGAATAATAATTGACCCTTTTATGGCCCCGAAACATTCAAAAGTGACCTGTAGAAAACCGTCTATTTCTCGGCAACCGAACAAGTTAGAAACCATTTTATGATATCTATATGACCATATGAGTTTTGTTTATATGTGAATTTAATCCAAAAGTTAAAATTATTAATACATATTAAGTTATTCTTGGTTGAATAAAACATTGATTTAAAAAAGTGTAAAATGCATTTTTTGACCAAATGATGTCACTTCCGGTGTCAATTTTAAGTTGTAATCAACTTGATATGACGCTACGTGCTTTTTGAATCAAATGATGTCACTTTTATAAAAATCCAATAATAATTGACTATTTTACAGGCAAAATAACGAAAACAGTGACTTATGCAGAACTGCCCATTTCTTGGCAACTGCTTATATTACAAACGAATTTTAACATACATTTTCTTCGTATGGATTATAGCTACAAGTTTATAAAAGTTACGAAGAAATATTTTAAAATCTGAAAAGCCTGAATAGGTTGTAAATAGGCCAATTTTACACCATTTTTAGCCTCTTAATCGAATTTGCTCGAAAATGAAATCGAAATTAAAAAAACTGCTTCCTACATTTTTTGCGCCTTGAAAGGGCACACTCTTTGAGTCATATAATTTTTCAAAAAAATAATATTTGTTTATGAAGATCGTAAATAACTGTCAAAATTGTAGTTTTTGGTAAAATTATGCCACTTCCGGTGCCGACAGATAACACTTTCGGTAATAAAAAAAACGACAATTGATACAACGAAGCATATGAACTTTGTTTTATACAAATCGAACAATAAAAAATTAATCTAGGACTGAAAAACTGAATTAGCCAATGGCGGCCAAGGTAAATTACTGAGACAAAATTTTTTAACATTTTTGCACTAGTCAGATGACCCTTTAATTCTGTGCACAATACGACTAAAAAATATTCATAAATAAAAAAGTTTTTTGTAAAATTTTAAATTTTCGAAATTTGGCGCCTAATATCTTCGAAGATTTGCCGAAAATCAAAAATCGAAAGTAGCGTAGCTATGTGCCCTGTCTCAGGCTATGCCAAAATGTATCGAAAGTTAAAATCCAATGATTATTGTTAAAATTACTGCAATATTTTTAAAAACGATAACTTCGGTGATTTCGGACATTTCGCATTGTCGCAGAACGTTCAAAATAGCTTTATCCTCTAAGTCACACCCACTTTCCCAGTAAAACCGAAGAAATCGTAACGATGCGACACGTAGTTGCTGAGATCTATTCAAATTGGAATCTGAATAATAATAATAATAATAACTAGACCTGCATGCAGGAATGACGGGTTTCACTTTTGCCATGTTACCTTTGAACTTGAACTTGTGTCACTTTTGGTGCTACGTTACCCTTGAACATATGTCCTTTCCGGTACCAATGAAACCAATATACAGGTTTCCACATAAGCATTGCACACATCAAATAAAATGGAAACAGAATCAAACAAATCCAGCAATTTTATTTTATACATTTGTTACATGTAATTGATCCTGACAAAATAACAGTACTTCCGGTGATAATGTAAATGTTCCCTTAGTCTTATGAAATCAGAAATGGCATAAGGCATCATATGGTGAAAATTTTATGTAAATCGAATAATAATTTCCACTTTTATAGACCAAAAACCTTGAAAAGTGACGTGTAGAAAATCGTCTATTTCTCGGCAACCGTACAAGTTAGAAACCATTTTTTGGTATTTATATGACCGTATGGGTTTAATCTATTTGTTGATTGGAATCAAATATCATAATTGTATAAACATTACAAATCAGACTCATTTGAATAAAATATCGGTTTTGAAGGCTTAAAATACAGTTTTTGCCAAAATGACGCTACTTCCGGTGATAATGAAAACGTTAAATTAGTTTTATAACATCGTCTATGACATTAGGCTTCAAAGGGTGAAAATTTTATGAAAATCAAATAATAATTGACACTTTTATGGGCCAAAAACCTTCAAAAGTGACTTTCAGAAAATCGCCTATATCTCGACAACCGAACAAGTTAGAAACAATTTTATGATATCTATTTGACCGTATGAGTTTTGTTAATATGTGAATTTAAACCAAAAGTTAATTTTATTATTACATGTGACATAATTCTTGGTTGAAAAAAAGATCGATTTTAAAAGTTAAAAATTGAGTTTTTGACTAAATGACGTCACTTCCGGTGTCAATTTTAAATAGTAATCAACATGATATGACGCACACTTGCTTTTTGAATCAAATGATGTCACTTTTGTGAATATCCATTAATAATTGACTATTTTACAGGCAACATTACGAAAACAGTGACTTATGCAAAACTGCCCATTTCTCGGCAACTGCTTATATTAGAAACTAATTTTAACATACATTCTCTTCGTATGGATTATAGTGACAGGTTTATAAAAGTTAAGTAAAAAAATTTTAAAATCTGAAAAGCCTGAATGGGTTGTAAATAGGTCAATTTTACGCCTTTTTTCACCCCTTAATCCAATTTGCTAGATAACACTTTTGGTAATAAAAAAAATAACAATTGGGACAACGAAGCATATGAACTTTGTTTTATACAAATCGAACAATAAAAAATTAATCTAGGACTGAAAAACTGAATTAGCTAATGGCGGCCAAGGAAAATTACTGAGACAAATTTTTTTAACATTTTTGCGCTAGTCAGATGACTCTTTAATTCTGTGCACAACACGACTAAATAATATTTATAAATAAAAACGTTAAATCGAATAATAATTGCCACTTTTAAAGACCAAAAAACTTGAAAAGTGACTTGTAGAAAATCGGCTATTTCTCGGCAACCGTACAAGTTAGAAACCATTTTGTGGTATCTGTATGATCGTATGGGTTCATTCTATTTGTTGATTGGCATCAAATACCATAATTTGAAAAAGATTTCAAAACAGACTCATTTGAATAAAATATCTGTTTTGGAGGCTAAAAATACAGTTTTTGCCAAAATGACGTTACTTCCGGTGATAATGAAAATCTTAAATTACTTGTATGAAATCCCAAATGGCATTAGGTATAACATGGTGTGACGTTTATGAAAATCGAATAATAATTGACCCTTTTATGGCCCCGAAACCTTCAAAAGTGACCTGTAGAAAACCGTCTATTTCTCGGCAACCGAACAAGTTAGAAACCATTTTATGATATCTATATGACCATATGAGTTTTGTTTATATGTGAATTTAAACCAAAAGTTAAAATTATTAATACATATTAAGTTATTCTTGGTTGAATAAAACATTGATTTAAAAAAGTGTAAAATGCATTTTTTGACCAAATGATGTCACTTCCGGTGTCAATTTTAAATTGTAATCAACTTGATATGACGCTACGTGCTTTTTGAATCAAATGATGTCACTTTTATAAAAATCCAATAATAATTGACTATTTTACAGGCAAAATAACGAAAACAGTGACTTATGCAGAACTGCCCATTTCTTGGCAACTGCTTATATTACAAACGAATTTTAACATACATTTTCTTCGTATGGATTATAGCTACAAGTTTATAAAAGTTACGAAGAAATATTTTAAAATCTGAAAAGCCTGAATAGGTTGTAAATAGGCCAATTTTACACCATTTTTAGCCTCTTAATCGAATTTGCTCGAAAATGAAATCGAAATTAAAAAAACTGCTTCCTACATTTTTTGCGCCTTGAAAGGGCACACTCTTTGAGTCATATAATTTTTCAAAAAAATAATATTTGTTTATGAAGATCGTAAATAACTGTCAAAATTGTAGTTTTTGGTAAAATTATGCCACTTCCGGTGCCGACAGATAACACTTTCGGTAATAAAAAAAACGACAATTGATACAACGAAGCATATGAACTTTGTTTTATACAAATCGAACAATAAAAAATTAATCTAGGACTGAAAAACTGAATTAGCCAATGGCGGCCAAGGTAAATTACTGAGACAAAATTTTTTAACATTTTTGCACTAGTCAGATGACCCTTTAATTCTGTGCACAATACGACTAAAAAATATTCATAAATAAAAAAGTTTTTTGTAAAATTTTAAATTTTCGAAATTTGGCGCCTAATATCTTCGAAGATTTGCCGAAAATCAAAAATCGAAAGTAGCGTAGCTATGTGCCCTGTCTCAGGCTATGCCAAAATGTATCGAAAGTTAAAATCCAATGATTATTGTTAAAATTACTGCAATATTTTAAAAACGATAACTTCGGTGATTTCGGACATTTCGCATTGTCGCAGAACGTTCAAAATAGCTTTATCCTCTAAGTCACACCCACTTTCCCAGTAAAACCGAAGAAATCGTAACGATGCGACACGTAGTTGCTGAGATCTATTCAAATTGGAATCTGAATAATAATAATAATAATAATAATAAGAACTAGACCTGCATGCAGGAATGACGGGTTTCACTGTTGCCAAGTTACTCTTAAGCATGTCACTTCCGGTGCCAAGTTACCCTTGAACATATGTCACTTCCGGTACCAGCGAAACCACTAAACAGGTTTCCAAATTAACATTGCACACAAATAAAATGGACGCAGAATCAACAAAATCCAGCAATATCAATTCATTTTATACATTTGTTACTTGTAAATGATCTTGACAAAATTAAATTACTCCCGGTGTTAATGCAAATGTTCAATTAGTTTTATGAAATCAGAAATGGCATACGATATCATGTAGTGAAAATTTTATGTAAATCGAATAATAATTGCCACTTTTAAAGACCAAAAAACTTGAAAAGTGACTTGTAGAAAATCGGCTATTTCTCGGCAACCGTACAAGTTAGAAACGATTTTGTGGTATCTGTATGATCGTATGGGTTCATTCTATTTGTTGATTGGCATCAAATACCATAATTTGAAAAAGATTTCAAAACAGGCTCATTTGAATAAAATATCTGTTTTGGAGGCTAAAAATACAGTTTTTGCCAAAATGACGTTACTTCCGGTGATAATGAAAATCTTAAATTACTTGTATGAAATCCCAAATGGCATTAGGTATAACATGGTGTGACGTTTATGAAAATCGAATAATAATTGACACATTTATGGCCCCGAAACCTTCAAAAGTGACCTGTAGAAAACCGTCTATTTCTCGGCAACCGAACAAGTTAGAAACCATTTTAAGATATCTATATGACCATATGAGTTGTGTTTATATGTGAATTTAAACCAAAAGTTAAAATTATAAATACATATTAAGTTATTCTTGGTTGAATAAAACATTGATTTAAAAAAGTTTAAAATGCATTTTTTGACCAAATGATGTCACTTCCGGTGTCAATTTTAAATTGTAATCAACTTGATATGACGCTACGTGCTTTTTGAATCAAATGATGTCACTTTTATAAAAATCCAATCATAATTGACTATTTTACAGGCAAAATAACGAAAACAGTGACTTGTACAGAACTGCCCATTTCTTGGTAACTGCTTATATTACAAACGAATTTTAACATACATTTTCTTCGTATGGATTATAGCTACAAGTTTATAAAAGTTACGAAGAAATATCTTAAAATCTGAAAAGCCTGAATAGGTTGTAAATAGGCCAATTTTACACCATTTTAGCCTCTTAATCGAATTTGCTCAAAAATGAAATTGAAATTAAAAAAACTGCTTCCTACATTTTTTGCGCCTTGAAAGGGCACACTCTTTGAGTCAAATAATTTTTCCAAAAAATAATATTTGTTTTCGAAGAAGGAAAATAACTGTCAAAATTGTAGTTTTTGGTAAAATTATGCCACTTCCGGTGCCGACAGATAACACTTTCGGTAATAAAAAAAATGACAATTGATACAACGAAGCATATGAACTTTGTTTTATACAAATCGAAAAATAAAAAATTAATCTAGGACTGAAAAACTGAATTAGCCAATGGCGGCCAAGGTAAATTACTGAGACAAATTTTTTTAACATTTTTGCACTAGTCAGATTACTCTTTAATTCTGTGCATAATACGACTAAAAAATATTCATAAATAAAAAAGATTTTTGTAAAATTTTAAATTTTCGAAATTTGGCGCCTAATATCTTCGAAGATTTGCCGAAAATCAAAAATCGAAAGTAGCGTAGCTATGTGCCCTGTCTCAGGCTATGCCAAAATGTATCGAAAGTTAAAATCCAATGATTATTGTTAAAATTACTGCAATATTTTCAAAAACGATAACTTCGGTGATTTCGGACTTTTCGCATTGTCGCAGAACGTTCAAAATAGCTTTATCCTCTAAGTCACACCCTGTTTCCCAGTAAAACCGAAGAAATCGTAACGATGCGACACGTAGTTGCTGAGATCTATTCAAATTGGAATCTGAATAATAATAATAATAAGAATAATAATTTTAACAAAAACAATAGTGTTTCACACAAGCTACGCAGTGTGAAACCCTAATAAGAATAACTAGACCTGCAAGCAGCACTGAACCGGCTTTCAGGAATCATACAGGAAGTTTATTATACCATAGCCGATCCATTGAGCTACCAAACTATACTTTAGGTTGTTTTGCTTTAGTGACACCCTCTATCATATGTAAAAGTAATATTTGCTGGCGAAAAGATCAGTCAAAATTGTAAATTGTGGCAAAATTAAGTCACTTCCGGTGCCGAAAGAAATTTTTATAGGTGAAAAATAAGTCGAAAATTCGCAACATACAAAATCCAAACGTTGTTTTATACATTTCGGGCAATAAATAATTAACCTATAACCCATAAACTGGAATTAAGAAGGTAAAAAACTTAAAGGTGACCCTGGGAAAATTGGTTATTATTCGACAAGGGAACATGCTAGAAGCCTTTTCTTGATATCAATATGATGGTATTGCTTCACTCTTACTGCCCATTAGAGTCAGACGTTATAAAGTTAAACAAATAATGAATATAAATCACTTCTAAAAAATGTTTGTTTTGAAGGCTAAAAATACGTTTTTTGCAAAAATTACATTACTTCCGGTGATATTGAAAATGTTAACTTGGTTCATAGAAGTCATAAATTGCATAAGGTATCAAATGGTAAAAAAATTATAAAAATCGAATAATAATTGACACTTTTATATACCAAAAACCTTGAAAAGTGACTTATAGAAGATCGCCTATTTCTCTGTAAACGTACAAGTTAGAAACCATTTTGTGGTATCTGTATGGTCTTATGGCTTCATTCTATTCGTTGATGGGAATCAAATATCATAATTTTAAAAATATTATAAGGGAGACTGATTTGAATAAAATTTTAGTTTTTTAGGTTAAAAATACAGTTTTTGCCCAAATGACGTCATTTCCGGTCACAGTGAAAATGTAAAATTGGCTTGACCTAGTCCAAATTGGCATTAGGCATCAAATGGGAAAAAAATATTGCAAATCGAATAATAATTCACTCTTGCATAGGCAAAATAACGTGAAAAGTGATGCATGCAAAATTGCATATTTCTCGGCAACTGCTCATATTACAAACTAATTTTCGCATACATTCTCTTCGTCTGGATTAGTGCTACGAGTTTATGGAAATTACAAATAAATATTTCAAAATATGAAGACGCTGAATGAATTGTAAATAACTGAATTTTACACTTTATTTTACATTTTATTCGAAATTGCCCGAAAATGGAATTGAAATTTAAAAATATGAGCTAAGAATTTTATGCACCTTTGCAGGTTGCATCCATTTAGTTATATCAGTTTTGAAAAAAAATAATATTTGCTTTCAAAAAGTGGTACCGAACTGTCAAAATTGTAGTTTTTGTTAATATTACGTCACTTCCGTTGCCGACAGAAAAATTTCACCGTAACAAAAAAAATTACAATTGGGACCACGGAGCATATGAACTTTGTTTTATACAAATCGAACAATAAATAATTTTTCTGGGTACGAAAAACTAAATTAGCCGATGGCGGCTAACACAAATTACCGAGACAATTTTTTTTTCTCATTTCTGCTCAAGTAGGATGATATTTTAACCCTGTGTAAAATATCATCAAAAAATATTCATAAATAAAAAAGATTTTCGTAAAAAAAATATTTTTTTTCAAAATATCGGACATTTTTTCGACTACTTCCGGTTTTACGATCGTTGTTGTGATAGCTTTACGAAGTTCTTTGGATACTTAACTTTCTGTACCAGAATTGTCAGAAACATCCATTGAGCAGTTTTGGAAAAAAAGATAAATTAAAGAGCGTTTACAAAAATTTAACGATTTTTCAATTTTTTCAAAGTTTGATGCCATTTTTGGACCACCTATTTTATTTCAATGCTTTTCATTTTTGATTCACTATATAGACAACCGATAGGACTTTGAGTAAGAAAAGTTTATGAAAAATCTGCGGCGTCGTTTTCGAGAAAAGGACGTCTCAGAATGTTAAAAAATCGGAAAATACTAGATTTTTGGCACACAATAATTTATTTCCTTACCATCGATATCGTATTATTTAGATACCATATGATGGTCCATTAATAGGGCTATCCAGCGACACTTTAGTTCTTTTGGTCCGCTATTACCTAAGGGAGAAATCAAGTTTTTTGCAAGTGCGACAATGTTTTTAACCTTTTTTTACATTTTTTGAATACTTCCGGTATGGTTATTATTGTCGATATAGTTTTGATAACCGGTTTAGGCACTAAAATAGCCACAGGGCTCTGTAATGATATATTACATTATCTGATCAGATAAAATGCCCCTGAGAAATCCTAGGTTCAAAAGTGCCAAAAATGCAAAAAAATTAAAATATCGAAAATTAAATTTCAATAACTACATACATATTATACATCGTTAGAATCGTAATTAGGTCAGCTATCTGAATATACAATTTTTTTTTGAAAATCTCTTAAAATAAAAAAATAGCAGAGCATTTTCGAAAATTTCACGATTTTTCGACTTTTTTCGATTTTCAGTCCGTTATTTCACCTATTCCAGATATTTCAAAGGCTTATTGGGTGGTTTCATGCAAATTAACTCCGAAAGGACTCTCGATAGAAAAAATTTAAAAAAAAGTTGCGGTTAAGTTTTTGAGATATAGGCGTCCAAAAACGCTCCAAATCAGAAAATACTTGATTTTCAGCGTGCCATATTTTGCTGCCTGGTCATAGTATCCGTATGAATTGGGTATCATACGATAGTACAATCCTAGTGCAATCCAATGGTACCCTAATTTCTTTAATCCATTGATATCGGGCGGAGAATTCGCGTTTTTCCCCAAAATATCCATTTTTTGCATTTTTTTCAAAATATTGCACATTATTTCGACCACTTCCGGTTAAAGGATTCTTGTCGAAATTGCTTTATCAGTTGGTATTGGACTATAACTTCATGTTCCGTAAGTTTCAGAAACATCATTTTGGCTGTAAAACGACACCACAGCTCACAAAATGGGAAGAAAATTCGAAAAAAATCGAAAAATAAAGGGCGATAACTCTGAATGAAACTTATATTACTGGAATCGGATTGACGTCAGGTATCCAAAAATATAGGTCAAATTTGCAAATTTTGAAAAATAACAAAAAATGTCTCGTAGGCGACGTGTTTTGAATTTTCGAACGATAGAAGTCAGCGACGAAGTTTCGAAATTGCGAAATGTGAGATTGCTATTGTCTTGGAAATGTCTCAGGCTTTCCAAAAATGTGATTTGTTTGAATATAGGTAGAGAATTGACGAAACCACGACCGATTTTTTATTTTTTACAAACGTTCAAAATTGGACCACTTCCGGTCTGCGCAGAAGTTCAAAAATTGCTTTATTGAGTAGCCACCACATGGTTTCCCGTTAGAAAGATGAACCGCAGATCGGTATCTCTTTTCGATCATAGAGAAATAGGCTCCGGCGGTAAATAATAATAATAAAAAAAAAATAATAATTTTAGTAATCTCAATAGGCTTTCAGACGAAAGTCTGAAAGCCTAATAATTTTAACAAAAACAATAGTGTTTCACACAAGCTACGCAGTGTGAAACCCTAATAAGGTTTAATGTCCTAATGCTCTGCTCCGACGGACATGAGGCCCTGTATTCATAGAATGTTCCCCTGTGTCGTGTTCCTTTGTGACCTGACCATATACCCATAGGCTGTTCCCTTGTGGCGTGTGCAATGTACAATGGAAACAGCGCTAGATTTACTTTATTGTCAACATTTGCTGCAAAATGAATGTTGTTTCAGTAGATTGGGCTGCGTATGTGTAATAATTACTAGTATAAAATTAACTTATTTTAAAGATGGTACATGCATTAATAAAGAAATTGAGTTTGCCACTTGTAACTCAAGGCATCCAATCGTAGCTAATAACAAGCACATCAATATATCTCAACGTTTTTAGTTACGTTCTCGTAGACAATCTGTATGTTAGCAAGACTGCTGAAACACAAATTATATGACTTGATTTAAAAAATGATACACAGGCGCCATTGTAACGTATCCCCACTCAACAAAAGCCAACTCGTTACAAGTTTTTTAAATGTATGTGAAGAAGCATCAAAAGATTTCTCATGTGGTTGATGTTTGTGTGCATATGAGTTTCTGCTCCGCTTTTTCCAAAAATCTTGTGAATGCGATAGAATTTTTAAATTCGACATTTGGTTTGAAGCTTTGGGTTCAGGGTAGGAGAAAGGTCCCTGTAACCTAAACTTTTACGGATGCAATAGAGCCGCAATTGTCAAAATGTCGTTGATAAACTTAATGTGAAGGATTGGAATTTTTGCAGGAGGGGGTTTGCCAGCTTTCGGTTAGGGAAATCTGCCATCATCGTCTCTAAATTACATAGGTATACATACAAATTGAGCTTTTTAAACAGAGAAATCGTTTTATACTGATGTAGGGTCACTTTGTGATGTAATTTCATTGATGCAAGGCATTATTTTTTTTATGTAGCTGAGAAGGGGGGGGGGTGGACCCCCCCCCCCCCCTCTGGATCCGCTCCTGATTCTATTAAGCGTAACTCATGGATGCCAAAAACATTTATAACGGATTTATTTTGAATTCGGTGTGAAGCATTTGGCTCATGAATGGACTTGAAAATTTAATTTATTGCATGGTTTGTCCTGGATGTCAAAAACGATATATGGTAAAAACGAATAACTATAATAAAAACCCAAGCTAATTGTGAAAAAATAATTAGTTGTACTGATATCATTTGGCATCAAGTTGCCTGACTATATTCTTGCGTTGTGAACGAGATGCTGTGAATCAAGGGAGAAAACTCCATTCCATTGATTTAATCAGTCGATTCGCTGTAGCACATTTTCAAAAATTCATTGAATCAGATGCACTATGACCAAAAGGCTGTGAAGGTCTTCAATTAAATACTGTGCCTACTTGAATTCATTAACTGGATACAACATAATATTTCAGGACAGTGTGTATTCCTAAAAGCCCTGTCCCATTTATGAAGAATTCTTCAACGGAATACTTACAGTTTTGTAAGAATGCCATTCGAATACTTAGAATGCGCTTTGAACCCGTCTCGATTGATCCATTCACATTCCGGTTGTATTAGCTCTTGAATGCAGGTGTTAAGTAGTTGGAACACAGTAAAAATATTTAGAATGCAGTTCGAGTACGTATCAATTGCTGCCCGATTACCCCCGGTATAGTGTGGTTGGAAGGTGTCTCAAATGCTGTATGAATTCGCGTCGAATGCAGTTGAACTGCCCCCTGAATGACTACCGATCGTACAATGAAACAGGCCCGTGACTAAATGTGTGGGGGGCGCCCCCTAGTGAGCGCTGAAGGCACATCTTTCATTGGAAGCAATACGTGGCCACGACTAGCGTGTCAATATCAGTATGGGCGCCCATAAAGCTTGGTGAATGGGTTGGGCGCCCAACCAACGTCACTTGGTTTTAAGGGCGCCTTATAGTGACAATATAATGTGACTGTCTGGCCCTGTACAATATAATTCAGAGAGGAAATGGTTTGGCGCCCTAAACGGCATGATTGGTGGGGTGCGGAGATGCGCCCATAAGAAAGCGAATTGAAGATTTTAAGAAATTTTCCAGGTCAAATTCACGATGGTTGCACATATCGAATCATAATTTCATGAATTATGGCCCCTGATTGTACGAAAATTTGCTTTTTTGTTAGTTTGTAGATCCCTCTGGAGGTCACAGTTATTATTCGATTTTACAAACCGTTTGTATATATCATCGTTACATCGTAATGAAGGTTGAGGTCTAATTCCGTGAAAATCGGACCAAAACTGCCGGACAAAATGGCCACCGCTTGTACACGAATAGTGTAAAAATATTGTATGTCAAGGTTGTGGACCCTGTAGAGGTCACAATTTTAATCCGAGTTTGATGAAACTTGAACTGCATGTTTATAGCCCAAAGATCTGGGTTCCTTTCGATATTTGTGCATATCGAATTGTACCTTCATGAATTATGGCCCTTGACTGTAAGAAAAATCACTTTATTTTTAGCTTGTTCTCTATCCACCTCTCGAAAAAGTGAGCGTATCCTGTCTGGCAGCCGCTGGTTATAGCATTCGTGTACAATCGGCGGCCATTTGTTCGTCATCAGTTTTGATCCGATTTTCACAAAATTCGAAATCAACCTTCACTACGGAGTAACGGTGATATCGCCAAACGTTTTCTAAATCCGTTAATAATTGTGATCTCCAGAGGGACCACAAGCTAAATAAAAGGCGATTTTTCGTACAATCAGGGGCCATAATTCAGGAAGTTATAATCCAATATGTGCAAATATCGAAAGGAACCAAGATCTTGCAGTCATAAACAAACATTTCAAGTTTCATCGAAATCGGATTAAAATAGTGACCTTCACAGGGTCCACAACCTTGATATTTTTACACTGTTCTCGTAAAGGCGGCGGCCATTTTGTTAGGCAATTTTAGTCCGATGTTAATGAAATCCGAACTGGACCTTCCTTACAGTGTAACGGTGATAAAATGAAACGTTTTTTGTTTTTTTAAATCGGGTAATAATTGTGACCTCCAGAGGGACCACAAGCGATTTATCGTACAAATAGGGGCCATAATTCGATGAACAAACATTTCAAGTTTCATCGAAATCGGATTAAAATAGTGACCTTTACAGGGTCCACAACCTTGATATTTTTACACTATTCTCGTAAAAGCGGCGGCCATTTTGTTAGGCAATTTTAGTCCGATGTTAATGAAATTCTAACAGAACCTTCCTTACAGTGTAACGGTGATAAAATGAAAGTTTTTTTTTTAAAAAAAAATGGGTAATAATTATGACCTCCAGAGGGGCCACAAGCGATTTATCGTACAAATAGGGGCCGATATGCGCAAATATTGAAAAGAACCAAGACCTTTAGGTTATGTCAAGTTTAACCAAAATACATCAAAATTGTATAGAAGTCTATAACTACCATTCATAATTTCTACTTTTCGCCCATTCAAAACACGAAATTCGAAAAGTAGAAGTTACAACAAAATGTAAGGCGACAGCACTGTATACAAGCCAAAATGAACTAGAAAATAGGAAATTAAGAAATAATACACTGCGAGTATAGCGCCCCTCGTAAATAGGAAATTAAGAATTAATACTCTGCGATAATAGCGCCCCTCGTTTTTCACCTAACACGAATCAAAAATGTATCTTTCTGATATCACAATAATGCACACTAATAAATATAATAAATATATGAATATGCCATACAACGTTAAATATAATATATATGAGATGACGGATTGGGCGACCCCATTTAATATATTCCACAAGTCTCACATTGATATGAAATATGATCCTTATTTTATTCATAATATTACTTTTATCCATGATTAACGAAAAAAGAGATAGGCTGGCACTGCCAGGCAGGATACGCCCACATTTTCGAGAGATGGATAGAGGACAAGCAATACCGAAAGTGATTTTTCCTACATCATTAAGTCCTGTATTTCATACTGTATTGGGAGCAGCCATTTTGTTGGTCAGTTCCAGTCTGAAATTCATGAAATTCGAAGCCGACAATGATTATGGTGTGACGGTACACAACCTAGAAATGTGACAATTCGTCAAAACCGGATAAGAATTGTGACCTGTAGAGAGTCCACAACCATGATATACCATATTTTTACACTATTCGCGTACAAACGGCGACCATTTCGTCCGACAATTTTGGTACGATTTTCACGAAATTAGAACTCATCCTCATCAAAATCGAATTAAAATTGTGACCTATACAGGCTCCACAACCATGATATACCATTTTTTAAACAGTATTCGCGTACAAACGGCGGCCATTTTGTCTGTCAATTTTGGTCCGATTTTCCCGAAATTCGAACTCAACCTCCCTTACGGTGTAACGGTAATATAATCAAACGTTTTTTTTTTAAATCGGATAATAATTGTGACCTCCAGAGGGACCACAAGCTAAAAAAAGGCGATTTTGCGTATAACCAGGGGCCATTATTCAGGAAGTTACGATCCGATATGCGCAAATATCAAAAGGAACCAAGATCTTTGGGTTATAACCATGAATGTCAAGTTTCATCAAAATCGAATTAAAATTGTGACCTTTACAGAGTCCACAACCTTGATATACCATTTTTAACAGTATTCGCGTACAAACGGCGGCCATTTTGTATGGCAATTTTGGTCCGATTTTCCCGAAATTCGAACTCAACCTTCCTTAGGGTGTAACGCAGATATAATCAAACGGATTTTTAAATCGGATAATAATTGTGACCTCCAGAGGGACCACAAGCTAAAAATTAAAATTGTGACCTATACAGGCTCCACAACCATGATATACCATTTTTTAAACAGTATTCGCGTACAAACGGCGGCCATTTTGTCTGTCAATTTTGGTCCGATTTTCCCGAAATTCGAACTCAACCTCCCTTACGGTGTAACGGTAATATAATCAAACGTTTTTTTTTTAAATCGAATAATAATTGTGACCTCCAGAGGGACCACAAGCTAAAAAAAAGGCGATTTTGCGTATAATCAGGGGCCATAATTCAGGAAGTTACTATCCGATATGCGCAAATATCGAAAGGAACCAAGATCTTTGGGTTATAACCATGAATTTCAAGTTTCATCAAAATTGAATTAAAATTGTGACCTCTACAGGGTCCACAACCTTGATATACCATTTTTTAACAGTATTCGCGTACAAACGGCGGCCATTTTGTATGGCACTTTTCGTCCGATTTTCCCGAAATTCGAACTCAACCTTCCTTAGGGTGTAACGCAGATATAATCAAACGGATTTTTAAATCGGATAATAATTGTGACCTCCAGAGGGACCACAAGCTAAAAAGGGTGATTTTTCGGACAATCAGGGGCCATAATTCCGGAAATTACATTCCGATAGGCGCAAATATCGACATGCATGTCAAGTTTCATCAAAATCGGTTCAAAATTGTGACCTCTATAGGGTCCACAAGCTAAAAACGTGATTTTTCGTACAATCAGGGGTCATAATCCATGAAGTTTTGATCCGATACATGCCAATATCGAAAACAGCCGAGATCTTTTGGGGATAAACATATATTTCAAGTTTCGTCAAAATCGGATAAGAATTGTGACCTGTAGAGAGTCCACAAACGAATTGTGCACGGACGGACAGGGGCGACGACATAATACGTCCACATGGATATGTGGGCGTATAAAAAGGTGATTTTTCGGACAATCAGGGGCCATAATTCAGGAAATTACGTTCCGATAGGCGCAAATATCGAAAGGAACCAGGATCTTTGGGTTATAAACATGCATGTCAAGTTTCATCAAAATCGCTTCAAAATTGTGACCTCTATAGGGTCCACAAGCTAAAAACGTGATTTTTCGTACAATCAAGGACCATAATCCATGAAGTTTTGATCCGATACATGCCAATATCGAAAGTAGCCGAGATCTTATGGGGATAAACCTATATTTCAAGTTTCGTCAAAATCAGATAAGAATTGTGACCTGTAGAGAGTCCACAAACAAATTGTGGACGGACTGACAGGGGCGGCGACATAATACGTCCATATGAAAATGTGGGCGTATAAAAACCTATAAACCATTAAAGTGAGTTTAATGCCCATATTATTTGATAATAAAAAATATAAGAGTATAATATACAGAAAGTTGAATGTAGAAATTAGATATTCCAAGCACGGTAATCATATCCTATGCCATGCACTAAACTAATCTTTGTTAAAGATTATCAAAAACATCAGATATTTGATGTTTTCTTATGCTGCCTACAGATAAAAGTATAATATTTTAAGTCGTGTTGCAAATGATTTTGTTTTGGAAACTTAAACGTCGTGGTTTGGCCATTCGTATTATGCTTACTGATAGGTTTAGTACATCTTCTCCATGTAATATGAAACCAATAGATGCGAGTATTCCCTATAGCTAAAATAAAACAGCTCTTGCATATCATATTAGTTAGGAAATGTAGACGTCCTAAGCTGATAAGCACACACGCGAAAGGAATATTATTAAATCCTCCACTCAAATCCACTGTAATGCTAACCTGACCGGTGACTCAAAGGAAAGGGGTGGGGTGACTGACAGGATAATTATGAGATCAAGTTTTTCAAGAGCAGTCTTGCGTAGATTTTGATTCTGAGTGTTGATCAGGCGTTAGATAAGGCTTTTCTACGATTTGGGGTGGGGTAGGTCCAATTATTTTAATTGGGTGGAAATGTAACAATGTTGGCAGTTAGGAAAGGTTATTATTATTACGGAATCTTGATGTTGGCTAAACCTATAATTCAATGACAATGAATGGAGGAAATGGAAGGTTAACCTTTGTCGTAAAAAAGTAGCAAATTGAAGTTAAGATTTATTTCTTGTATTTTTATACTGGTATAGTTTATAATTACTAAAGTGGTGATCTGCATTCTGGGTTTTTAATTTGCTGTATCTCTTGCATCAAAGGTAAAAATAAAATACTTCCAAATGCATTGATAAAAATAGATCGGTTGTCTATTCACTGAATCCATTGGTATTAATAGATATATGACGTACTGAAATAAAGAATAGTTCTTACACTCTGTAAGATGTAAACACTCTTGCCAAAACCTGTGATAGCCCAAATATTTCGACATTTTAAATGTTGTATTACTGGTATGTGACATAACAAGGATATAGGTGTGTTTAATTTTATTAATATCGATAATCAATTTGTATTATAGCAAGATCGCTATAGAGAGAGGGAAATGGGGTTTAACGTCCACTCAACACAAACTGGGTCATTTCGGGACTAACATATGGTTTAAATTTTATTTCTATTATTCGCTTGCGCGTAGGGGTCTTTAGCAGTGGGAGGAAACCCACGAGGTTGAGATGGCGCCCCTATCTCCATGATACGCTCACACCAGGGATCGAAACCACAGCCGCAAGCAAGACGTGACCGGCCAGCTAGAGGTCGAAGCGCGGCACCCTAGTCCACTAGGCTATAATACCAAGGTCACGTCATTAGTAATTAATATTTCTAGGGTTATGAACGTTTCTGGAAGAAGTACGTTGTTTTTAAGTCCTTATTTACATTATATATTGCTAACTGAAATGAATATATCAACTGGGTTAGAAACAAAATAGAAGGTGTTGCTGAAGGTTTAAACAATGTGTTTTGGAAATCGGTAACTTTGGCCGCTTTGAATTTACTTTTCATTAAAAAGATAAGTAAATTTACTTCTTTGACACTGAAATGTAAACGTACTTATTTAAAGTTATAGAAGTTTGGTTTTCTGCACTTAATTTGCTGTATTCTTTCAAAGGAATGAAAGAATTATAGAAAATATTTGTTTTGCATTGATCTGAAGGTAAATATTATATGGAGATGGTGAGCGTAATGTGTAGATTAAAACCCGTTTTCCTCATTTCACAGTCCTTGGCTGGTACCCCCCCCCCCAGTCCCACATATGGCCCTGTGAGCAGAACAGTAGGACGTTAAACCCGAATTCATCTCATTTTGTCCCTGCTGTAGGTGATCTAATACGTAAGTTGGCCCCTGCACGTATTCCAGATGAAGGACAATTTAAATGATGTGAAATGGAATGAGCAAGCGTGAGAAAAGTACAAGTCTGTTTTGTAAGAAGGACTTTAGTCGGTTAAGGACTTTAGTCGGTTATGGTTTATCAACCACGTTTTAGCCCTAAATGAGTTACTTTTACGGATAACTGTTCAGATGCTTGTGCATTATGTTGGGTCGTCGACCATTTAAAATATCATTAATGTAGATGAGAAAATGAAGTTAACCGAGAACAGAACCACGTGGCACACCTGAAACAAAGGCTTTTGTGAATCAGGAGACGTAATAACATACTTTTTTCAAAGAAACTAATGACGTGTGTCTCCGCCTATACCTTGCAACTTAATCTAGACTAGTGTGTGTTTATATTAATTGGAATATAAGTCTACATTTTATGGTTCACACAGTTAGCATAATGATACATAAACTTGATACGTCAATATGTTAAAATAGATCATCGATGAAAGAAAATGACAGACATTAAATAATGATTCTATCTTAGATGGAAATGTTAAACTGTAAAAACAATATAAAACATTAGATTCTACAAAGAATAATATCTACATTGCTGTGTTAAGGCATGCGTTATTACTGATCAAACATTCTTCAATAGGGCATTAAACAAATATAACATGGAAACACTACATGCGTTATTACTGATCAAACACACGTCATCAGGGCGTTAAACAAATATAATATAGCCACATTACAAACGATACAAAATGTCAAAAGTCATATTAGGAAGATTTGGAGAATCGTTGTTTTTGGAAGTCCCATCCTGTTGATTTTTGCATCACGTAGTATTGAGAAAGCACGTTATTCTTGACGGAATGTCTTTTTTTTTCCTTCTAAATATTAATGAGTTTCTTATCTTTTATATTCTGACGTGAGCTGAAGATATAATTTCATGTAAAATGCAATAAAACCTTTTATAAATTTTCATACGCCCACATATTCATGTAGACGTATGGCATTCTTGTCCGTTTGAACGTAGGTCAACAATTTGTTTGTGGACACGCTACAGGTCATACCTTTCATCCGAATTTGACGTAATTTGAAATGTAGATGTACCTCCTAATGATGGGATGCACCGGACCTTAAGTTCACAATGTTTATCCAATTTTGATGAAACTTGAAATGTCTGTGTTTACAAACCAAAGATCTCGATTCCGTTCGATATTCACTCATCAGTTTGTGAAATGAAATGGGGTTTAACGGCCTACTGTTTTGCTTCTAAACTGGGCTAATGAGGACGGGCATACGCCACACAGTGTGCTATGGGTTTTTTTTTTTTTGCTACAGCCGACTTTTATATCGAATTCAAACTGCCAAGGGATCTTTTACGTGCACGCCAATGTGACATGGGACCTCGGTTTTTCGTCCCATCCGAACGACTAGACTAACGGTTGTTCTTGTCAGGCCCTCCGCCCTGCATCACCGACAAGGGAATCCGCAGTTTTTACGAAAAATCGCAGTTTTGTTAGCTCGTTTTCTGCCCATCTCTTGCAAAATGTGGGCGTATCTTGCATGGCAACCATGTGCATAGTAAAGCCTTGGATGTCATTGAAAATGAAATGAAATGGGGTTTAACATCCTACTCTTCTGCACCTAGCCTAGGCTAATGGAAGACGGGCATACGCCATACAGTGTGTGCTATGAGGGAAATTTTGCTACGGCCTTGTCTTATATTGAATTCCAACTGCCAATGGATGTTTTACGTGCACTCCAATGTGTACACGGGACCTCATTTTTCGTCCCATCCGAGCGACTAGGCAGCTGTCCTTATCAGGCCCTTCTGCATCACTGACAAGGGGGAATCACGCCGGAAAATCGAGATGAACTTTCTCGGCCAATGCAGGGATCGAACACCCGACCTCCAGACTAGCGAGCCAGCGGCTGGATATCATTGAGGTTTAGGCGATGTGGCAAAATATTACACCTGTGTCACCTGGTTATTTGTTATAAATTGTATCAAACCCGAATTATTCAGTTACAATTTCCTTTCTTATGTTGAACTGTATATGGATAGGCCGTTTCATTGGCTAATTCCGCACATTAACAAGAACGTGGGGTATATAACAACTCTTCCAGATCCTCCTAGTAGGTCTTTTAACCAAGTATCTTATTGGACGAACAGTTTTTAATATGTAAATAATCAACGGGTTTTTACTGCGAGCAGTTCGCTTTTCCACATAATACAAGCGGATTCTTTTCCCCGCGGGTTTTTTTCTATTAGTTTACATTTAATATTGACTTTATTTCTAAAAAATATGTTCATTTTGTTTATACACGTTTAATATCATTTTAATGGTATAATGTATGATACACTTTGAACGATATTTATTTTATAAACATGCTTAACTGCAATTAAATCCCGAACAATATCGATGGGGTGAGGTTGAAATCAAATTAGATATCCAGAAAACTATTGATGTTAATGTTTGTTTTTTTGTATTTCGCCGGTTTATCGGGTTCTCCTTTAGAAATTTATAATATTGCTTCTCCGAGTATGTGACAGCTAACTTATTTTTACGACCCAATATTGGTGTTATATGTGACAAATAACACTACCTCCGAATTGCTCCCGCCTCTTGACCACTGGATTTAATTTTAAAAAATCAAAATTTGTACGCTTTCTAATACCAATCAAAAAAATATCCCACACTCACCCCAATTTCGGTCTCCCTCGGCACTATTTTGCCTTTGGCAGTCGTTCAGATTATGGCATTGTTTACTAAATACCAATACAGAGCAACGGAAAAGGGATAGTGATATGTGTTAAGTTTATTGGAAACCGCTTGAAGAAATGAGATACCATCGATACTGATGTTGATAATTGGGTGTAATATCGATCAGCCATTAAAACTTATCTCCATTCAAACAAATATCATTACCAGTTAATGATTTATTTGCGGCTACTGGAAACAAATAAAGGGACTAATGGTGACGTCATTATCCCTTTCAGGAAAAATTTGCATACGTTGAGGTTATCGCTGTTCGAGCCAAGCGTCCCTCATGTCGCACTGTGTGATGCATTCCGGACTTCATTATTCCAGTTGGGACAGAGAAGAAAGACGTTGATCCACATATTCCATCCCCGTCCATAAAACTAGTGTTTGATTCTGGTATCCGAGAGAGCCGTGATGGCTTAGTTACTATAGCCCGGATTTTCATGGTTGACCCATTATAAGTAATGCAGAACAGAGGACCTGATAAGGAAAAGCATCTGGACAAAAAATATGTGGGCGTGCACAATTCGTATTTGCTAAGGAGTAAGCGGAAACACCGCTGCTCGGGTGAAATTTCCTCAAAGAACACCATCTTCCTCTGTCGTTAAGATAAGACGTTAAACCCAGTATAACTACTCCTGATATTCGGTACCATCCCCCTTTCCAGCTTTACCATATGCCCATGTTTGTCACTCAACTTCAGCTTCTGCAACCCAAGTCTATGTAAGCGTGTTGCACTGTGTTATACCCCCGTCAGACCGGGGTTGCGTCCTTACCGCGCTTCTACAGCGACCGAAATTGTCTCAAAGCGAGTCAAGATCGCCATAAGCGTGGTGGAAACGCTAGATATCGTGCTGTGGTCTCCATGGTCGTCAATGATCGCCGAGCCACGACGTTTGTTTTGACCATGCTCATATGATCTGGAAAGCTGCGAGAATGTGATGGGGTCGCAAAGGTCCTTACTGCGCTGCTACGGCGACAATAAAGTGATTTCAGAGCGTGTCAAGATCACCATAAGCGTCATGGAAACGCGACATATCGTTCTATGGTCTCCATGGTCGCAAGTGACCGCTGAGTCACGGCGTTTGCTTTGAGTATGTTCAAAGCAAACGCCAAGGTTCTGCCATATAACCTGGAAAGCTGAGAGAACGTGGTGGGTCGCGAGATAAGCGTGGTAACATCTCTATGAACGTAGAACACGCGCAGTACACGCGTGGCAAAGACGCTGCGAAAATTGTAACATTTGCAACGGTGCCTTCATGGCGTCTTCAGCACAACGCTCACGTGTCGACCGCGACCCCACCAAGCGTTCTCGGTCCTTATGGCGTTGTCATGGCGAAATGAAATGTTGTTTAATGGCACGTCAGCACCAACCGGGCCATATTGCGCCACATTGTCATGGCGATGTTACGATGATTCCACCACTGTTGCGCGATTGCACCACGACCTCATGGAGCTACCTATAAGCATATGGCGATGTTATGAGGTTCCCCACTACGTGTATGGAGTTCTAATAATACGACCATGGCGCGGTTACCAAGCTTGCATTACTCCAACTCGACTATGGCGACCATGCTTTTCATGTACGACTTGCTTTGAAAACGGGCGATTCAAAGGTCATCTTGAAATTTCGAAAAAAATCTAACCAGCTTATATAGTCGCCGTGATCACGTGGTGGAAACGCACGTGTAGTCCAGATAAGACGTGTGGTTGAGCGACACGAGTTCGCGATGACCGCCGTTGCCAAGCTTATAGATCTCAATAGAAACGCCATAAGAGCGGAGAGATCCTGGCGAATCCGCCACAAGAATGCTATATAAACGCACCGGTCGCATTAAGAACGTGACTTTTTTAAGTTTGTAATTTTGGGACATTTTTCCGCGTTGTGTTCACGCTTGCCGACGACCTTGTGTATTTCCAGGTCTCAGAGCGCAGTAGGGTCACCACTCCGGTCTGACGGTGGCAAAAGATGTTAACGATTTCTTGTATTCTACGATGGCTTGGTTAATAAAACCTGGAGGTTTAGAGTGTGATCCCTGTTTTGAACGATAAAGTGATGCAGGACCATTGTCCTGGCAAGATGGGACGAAAAACTGGGGTTCTGTTTACACAATGGCAAACGGAATTCGATATAAGATTAGGAAGATAGTGAAGCTTTCCGGGTACAAATTCCCTCATAGCATATGCATTGAATGGTGTATGCCCGTTTTCATTGGCCTATTTATTCCGTCCTGAAAGTTGGTCATTAAACCCCATTCCCATTTTTCCGATTAAATACTCATTAAGATCGACCTTAGTCTATAGTGTTACTGATAAAAAGAACATTCTTACGGCTAATTACAGTGTGACATCTCCAAATAATTGGGGAAATACAATGCCATTGATAATGTTTCCGGTAATCTGACCGTAATTTCATCCTAATGGATATAGGAAGTATATTCTATTAAATGCGCAAAAGAACAGTATGACACAACAGGCGGTACAAAAACGGCCGTAAAAACCGATTGAATAATATAAAACCTTGCAAACATATTTTAAAGGTATTAATAATATTCATTTATCTCATCATCATCTATATTTAATGGGAACTTAATATTACACCCATGGATTACATTGCCTTAAACGTACAATTGAATTAATACATATCTCATAAATCAGAAAAAAAGTCACACCATACCTGCCAATAGATCAACAACAGCGGAAATATGAAATAACGGATCAATAATATAATGGATGAGACTGAATTAAATATTTGCTAATCTTTAATAATTGAGACTATTTGTTGTCATTTTGTATTTTAACGATGCTATCATCTCTAGCAAGAATATTCTATGATTATTATATAGGCATGTGCATTTTCAAAATAAAATAAATACAGGTCAAAAAGGTTATTGAAAAGGGTATTTAATAATTATAGAAGCCTTAACTGCCATTCATAATTTCTACTTTTCGCCCCTTCAAAACACGAAAGTAGAAAAGTAGAAAGGCGACAGCACGGTATACAAGCTAAAATAAACTCGAAAATAGGAAATTAAGAAATAATACACTGCGATAATAGCACCCCTCGTTATTTCTTATTTTCGACTTGCATTTTGGCTTGTGTACCGTCTTGGCGACTTTCGACTTAGTCATATTTTTGTATTTATTGATGTCTGTAAGAAGGCGACAACTCTCATACCAAGCCATAATGCAACTCGAAAAGTAGAAATTAAGAAATAAATACACGCGCTATTAGCGATCTCGTTATTTCTTATTTTCGACTTTCGCCTCGGAGGTTGTAGTAGTCTCTACTTTCCAGATCACAATTGGATTCATGCAATTTGCGCTATTATCACAGTATGTTATTTATTCATTTCCTATTTTCGAATTGCATTAATCCATCGATTAACAGAAAAAAAGTTGTTAACGTACGGAATTCGGCCACATAAAAAAATTGAATTTTTTTACAGTGTACCATTGGGTAATCAGGGAAACGTTTCCAAGGTGGCCGCCAATACTCCTAAATAGTAGTAGATCCAGATTCCATAAATTTACATGGCCTTGTTTTATGAGTGCAACAACTTCATATACAGAACAACCCACATAGACTCGTATTTCTGTATTTTAACACAAATGGATAACGTGGGTTACTAGAGAACTTACTGCGGGTTTGCATTCTTGGGGTCAGAAATAATATGTGTCCATTGGAAAAGACAGAAACACGACTAATAATTTATTTCGAAACAAAATGAACTATAGTTCATCCAAGATAGTTTCCAAATGTCGGAAAGTTCTCTAAGATGGATAATCAATTGGTACAAAAAAAGCATCCTAGAGGGTCGCCAACAACTTCTGTCATTTTAGCGTTGTTCCTTTGGTTTGATCAGTGCATTACTCTGTGGAACTTCAATTAGTTTCAGTGCTTATGAATTAAATGACATCCCTTATCCCTAAAAGGTAAAACAGGAAACATCAACATTTCATCTCTGTACTTTCATATAAATTTGTTCAAGTATAATTTCTAAGATTGTACACTTAGAGAATGTATGCGAGTCTATACATGTATGTTCTTGTATTTACTTTTTGGAAAAGTGATCTATGCGAATGATTTACTCTTTACAAATAAAAAGAATGTCACCAATTATTATATACACAGCAACTCAAAATAACGCAGGAAAAACCGTAGACAAACCAAGATGTTGTTGCAATTGGCGAAATCCAACACAACGACATTTTTAAAAACCATTCACGAAATTACAAAATGAAAAATTTTCTAGACTGTTCTATTTAAAAAAAATCAAAAATATGTTTTATTGATTGTCTACATGTAATTATATTTGGGAATTTAAAAAAGTTTAAAAGAAATGAAGATAGCGGTGTTTGTTTAATAGAATGTGGTCGATTTGAATAGTTTTTGAAACAAACATTTCTTTAATAATGGTAGACCACCTTTGATTGTGTATGGTCTTGAAGTCGACATTCAATTTCCATTAAGGTTAACATAATATTGATTTAATGATGTAATTATCATTTTATATCATCGATAGAATCTGGGAAGAAATGAATAAAATGAAACGAAATGGGGGTTAAACGTCCTACAGTATGATGCAATTTTTATTACGAAAACCTGTCAAGGGGTGGGTGGTTGGGATGGCCTAGTGGTCTAGAGTGCCGCGCTTCGACCTCTAGCTGGCCGGTCACCTCTGGCTTGCGGCTGTGGTTTCGACCCCTGGTGTGAGCATATGTGGCATGGAGCTAGGGGCGCCTTCTCAACCTCGTGGGTTTCCTCCGGACACTCCGGTTTCCTCCCACTGCTAAAAACCTCTACGCGCGAGCAAATTATTGAAATAAAATTAAAACCATGTTAGTCCCGAAATGACCTAGTTTGTGTCGAGTGGACGTTAAACCCCATTTCTCTTTCTCTCTCTCTCTCTCTCTCTCTCTCTCTGCCAAGGGGTATTTTACGTGCATGTCAATGAGTACATCAGAACGAATAGACACTACCCTTGCCAGGTCGCCCGTCCTGCATCGAAGACACCGGAGAAACCACGCCGAAAAAACATGAATTTTCTCCGCCAACACCGGGAACCAACCAATGATCTTGTGGGCGAACCATCGTCTTACTCACAGAATCAATACTGCCGAAAATCTGGGAGGGTGAGTTAGTTATTCGTTCGGTTGTTCTCTAATTCGCGTGTTCGATTCCTGCATAGGCCGAGAAAGTTCATCGGGATTTTCCGACGTGATTTCCCATTGTCAGTGGTGTAGAATGGAGGGCCTGACAAGGACGACTGTCTAGTCGTTCGGATGTGACGAAATACCGAAGTCCCCTGTATACATTGGCGTGTACATAAAACACCCCTTTGCAGATGGAATTCGATATGAGAGTAGATCATGATGTCCATTGCCCGGGCAAAATTTCTCTCAAAGCAAACTGTATGGCATATGCGCCTCTTCATTAGCCAAGTATAGAAGCTTCATTTCATTTTAATTCGTCTACCATGAGTCAGAATATTATTCGAGCTGACTGACTTTAATAACAATTATTTTAAGAGTGTTTGTTTTATGTTCTGTATCTAGATTTGCCATCGGTTAGTCTGCACGATGTTTGTATATTTATGAATAATTGATGATAATGATTGGTAGAAGCGCTATATAAACACACGACCTCAAGCTTTATAGTCTAGCTCCCAATAATAACTTCTGAGTTTCATCTCGTCTCGATTATGTGACATTTTGAAGGTGAATAAAATCGTGTCGTAATAAATAATATGGACATCATTTCTTTTCAGAGGAATACGAGAGCTGATTTCAAGCAGAAAATAATTCTACTTACCCATTTATAATATTTATTTTGACAGTTTGAAAATTGGATTTTGTATTAATGTTACAATGTGTTTGTTAGTAATTCTATAGACCATTTGGCCATGGCAAATCAGCTTACACATAATATTTTTTGCAACAATACTAACTGAAGAAACAAGCTGTTAAGTTGGTTGGACTAAACTGTTAGTACTGTTTGGTTTTTATTCAGACGTATTAAAACTGACGAACATCACTTTATTTGGAACAATTACTAGAAAATGGTGATTTTCATTCGAATAGTCGGTTAGTTTTATTTGAAGTTTCATCCGAACAACTATTAACTGCAAAGAAACCAAGTAAATTTTTAAATAGTTCCGGTACCGTTTGGGTGACCAGAATAACCAGTTCATTGGAATATAATGCCGGTAAAATAAACATGTTTATATGAATTTGATATTTTAGCAGTGGCAGTGTAATTGCTATGGAATCGTGATAGATGTATGTTAAATATAGAACTTGACTTATGTAGCCCAAGGGAATCAATGTTAAAAATAATTGGACTAATCCACACTCAAGCAGGGGAATCAGAAAGAAACATTGTCATTACTAAGTCTGATGACAACTGTGGACAAATGGCCGGGTGCGGTTAAAATATTTCAAATCAAAGAATTACGTTTGAACATTTATTATATTAGACACTTATGTAAATGATCATTAACAAATGGGAATTGTGAAATTCGTGACAAACCATAATATTTGTTGTAGCCAATAATGCTAAAAGCGGGAGAGATAAAGTTCGTCGTT
The DNA here is from genome assembly GCA_948474765.1 of Patella depressa. Classification (NCBI taxonomy): domain Eukaryota; kingdom Metazoa; phylum Mollusca; class Gastropoda; family Patellidae; genus Patella; species Patella depressa. Next base: position 59,125,102 of record OX419719.1, read on the forward strand.
AGTAATTATATTTGGGGTACAAATCATTAATTTCAGAGATTCAACAGGGTGGCATGTATTTACACACTTGTATTACATACATAACATTATCGAATTAATATCGAATACCAACTTCTTACTGGTGGCATATATTGATCATAACAAGTTATAATGAATGAAGCACCGCTTAAAGTATTTATTCAACATATTGTCCCAAATAAGATTGACCAATTATGATGATATGGATCGTGTTAATAGAATACAACAACGAGTGTTGTTTGGGAGTTATCCCACAAATTTATTTATTATATCTATATAAAGGAGACAAAACTATATCAATTACTTAATCGTTCAATATATCCTTTAGTACGAGACTTCTTGGAGATATGAACACAATCTGTTGACAATGATTAAATTTGCGACTACGCAACGGGAAACAATATAACCGATTGAATAACAGTGTTCTTTTATAGCGTGATCTCGAAATTATGTTAGACGAAAAAACATCATTATGTTGAATAGTCTGGAGAAAAATAAATACATGACTCGAACTCAATTGTTACTGTGATGTTAATAATGAAAAAGCGAATCGTGCCGATGTTGTATGTGATATCAACTCAGATTTTACTATGTGTATGCTAAGGTGCTATAGATAGACAGCCAAACATCAGGAAATGATAGGAAAATCATAAAGGGGGATTATTCTTGCAAGACGTAGTTGTATTGTAACATTTACCCTTAAAATGGATATGGTGCTAGTGACGTTACTGGCGGTGCTGTTTAATTTGTTACCAGATGATGTTATCACCACATCTTCACAGCTTTCGAAGAACACATTATTTATTTGTAAGTATGTTTTAAAGTTTACTCGAAATGAGGTTCATAAATAAGTTTTTCAGTCATTGTAGTGTAATGTAATGGGATGTTATGTTCTATTTTTCATTTCGCCCAACACTTTCTAGAACGTTGTACACACTATGAAGAAGAACCAATTTTGTCGGTTACAAATTGCAAAGTTATGAAGACAACAGATGTCATAGTTTTTGATACAATTTTAACAATGGGTAGGATTGTTCATATGGGGTAATTTACAGTTGTCAGCCCTTTAATATTTTGGTATAACTTGGGGTCTAAGTTTCTAAAATAAGTAACCACGCTATCTCTCTATAAACGTTCAATACATATGATATTGTCAAAGCGACACACCTAATATAAATTATATCGGGAGGATTGTTGTTTCGTATATAAGGCAGAGCATGTTCAAATGTTTAGACGGCAATTTCTCAGCAATTTCCGATCATGTTTTAACTTTTAAAATATGTGAAATTCTTGATGTAATATTTTAACACTGGTAAAATAGTTTAATGGGACATATGGAATTACCCGGTCATAATTCAAAACTATGATTAGCTTAATTGTTCTGCTCGCAAACTATTAATTTCCATATAACTGTTTTGTGGGTTTTCTTTCTATTTCTAGCTATTTCTGACCGGATCTCCAGGTTTATGTCCCAATTGTTATGGTGATTTATGATTACTACAATTGTCACTGGGTCTGGGGCCTATTTCACGAAATTTTAACTAAGATAAGATCCCAATTTTAGTAATTTGATTGGATAATATTAGATGGATTTTAGTGCTTAGCCAATCAAAATTGGAGTATCTACTAAAATTGGATTTTATCTTAAGTTAAAATTTCGTGAAATAATGCATTCATATTGTTATATACCCAGTATAAGCTAATGTAATGAATATAATGTATTATATTATTTATTTAGCCGTTATAACCACTGACCACGAAGAACCATTAACGCAACAAGTTTCACCGCCAGCTGTTTTAAATGCAACTGGAAGCCTTCCTAATAAAGTCACTAATATAGTTGTACGGTGGACCCCTTTGATGAAGACCAACAATTTCAATTTAATCTCTATGGGTATGAAAGTGTGTAATTATTCCCGAAAATCAAAACTAATTACATAATTCTAAGATTATATAGTTAGGGTCAAAATCTGTGATACGCCGATTTCCCATGTGTTCTAATGTTATACATGTTCTTGCAAAGCCTATTTTTTTTTTATTTTTTTTTTTTTACCATGTTACTGAAGCAACGACCGCGGAATTTACAATGTCTAGCCATTGATTGCTAGATTAGTCTCACATTGCGAACTTGTAAGAATGTTACTCCCCACCCCCTTTACCGCAGATAATATTGAACAATAGCGTTGTACAATTATAAGTCGTGACACAAACACACTCACAAATCAAACATGGCGCCTTCAACGGAAACCGTCACACTGAAGGTACCTTGCACCTTGCAACTCGATTATCACAGGTAAACAACTTAGCTTGAAAGCTCAAGACTTTGTATTCACGATGGCATTTTCTATCTGATAGGTCCCCGACTGGGTCAGTAGCGAAATATACAGGGTATTACGTAGAGATGTTGATAAGCGAGATCAAATCTTCTGTTGAAGATGACTTTTTAATGACCTCAAATGAACAATAAATTCTGATTGACAATATCCGCAAGGCCTCGCGTCGCGTAATTGATCTGTTACAATACTGTATTAGTTATTGAATGATATAAAGCAGAACTCCGCGTCATTGCAGTGTACATACAAAATACACAAATTATTTACATGTACTTGTATTTTATATTAATCGGGATATTTTCCTTTTGTTTGTTGATTTCATTTCTTTTTTCAGTTAAGAACTTTAGCAACACATCCGATATTATTTTCATCACAGAAGAACTGCGTTATCTACTTCCTCAAGATTTTGCCGAATTTGAAGTAATATGGTTTCCGTACCGAAAAAGTTCATCATTGTGTGACGCAACTATGAAATATGAAGCATATGAACCATACAGGGAAGAATTTATGCCGTGTACATCTGACGAGGAGATGAAGAATAAAGAAACTAGTTTAGTAGTAGATATTGTTAAGAAGTTAAAATGGGAGACTGTCCTGATAATTTACGATAAACAGACAGGTACCTACAAAAAATGGGGTGGGCAGGCGTCGAGACGTTAAAACCCGTATTGATTTGTCAATTTATTTATTGGTACGAAAAGGGCCAATCCCGACATTATTTTGGAGAATAAAACTGCTTAAATTTTGTTCTAAAATCCATTAGGGCCGAGCAACTCACTCAATTTATGTGATGCGTTTTCAAACAACTTAAACCCGATAGTCTTCATCTGGAAGTGGAAACCGGTGTCACACCCTGTATAATTCGGTGTCTAGATAAAACCAGACTTTTATTTTATAAATATAATGTGTAGGTGAAATTTACCTTTCGTTATCAAGTACAGCACATTCAAGTCATTCATTGTACAGACCTCTAAAAGGTACGGGGATCGATTATCAGGTAACTCAACGAAAAATATTACCCGGAATCTTAAAGGGGTTACTTGTCGGGATAAGCGGGTTTGACGTTCACGTCCAAACGCCTCCATTTTGGGGCCAAAAGTTTGAGACAAGGTAAATACACCTTTCCTCTATATTTTGACGTTTGAATTTCATACGCACTCAGACTTTTATTTTTGAGATTCCTTTAAATTCCTTATTAATTCGTGGGGACATTTTTAATACTTGAAATCCTCTTTGATTTATCAATCGAGACTGACGTTTAAATACCAAAATTTCTTACTGACTAAATACCTGAGATATTTACTGTTTCTTAAATCTTGCTGACATTTAAAATCTTTAAATCCTTCTTGACACTGTATTTCACGCAAATGGTCATAGGCGTGACCTTCCATGCAAATGTGTGTGAAATAGCCTTATTTAACGTCCGCTTCCACCGAGGTGATATCGCAGACAACCAAACTCGTCTGATCTATTAAATACTGAGTAGGGACCATATAAAGTTAAAAGAATGGGAACAAAACTTTTGTAAAATCTTTATTGATTTGTAAATTTGTGCTAATTTATTTTTAAACGCAATATTCTTATTGAATTATTGGTTTACTTCTAAATATAAAAAAAATTATGGATTTATACAATAGGTGTTGACTTACTTATGGATTTATACAACAGTTGTTGACTTACTTATTGATTTATACAATAGGTGTTGACTTACTTATGGATCTATTGTTTAGACCTTTAGCAATCGGTGGTGGTTCTGTTTCCTTACCCTTGTATTTATTTATTTATTTATTTATTTTAATATACATTATACGTTACGACTTTAATAAAGAGTTTGTCATCCTTGTTATAATAATTCAAAAATATATGATAAGAAAGAAAATATTGAAAATTTCAGACATATTATTTTATTCTGAACAGAGTTGTCAGTGTTGGAAGTTTGGACTAGAATTAGATATCAACTGTATCTGCACCATCTACGAGAATTGCCGATCGTTTGATATTCTCGATTATCAAGTAATATTCTCAATGGATATGGCACCCTCGCTTGGTAGACCTTGCATCGGAAGTCTCTGGTGATGACGTCAGTCGCTAACAGTAAACTTTAGCTTGGTCCGCCATTTATTGATTTAATTTAAATAGACGAGGCTATTTAAATCCAAGCTGTATCCAAGCTATCCATGGGTCTACAGAGTTGATTTTGAGCTTGGCATGTAAAGCCTACTAGTAATTAATAATTTCTTTAACATCTGAAGCCAAAGTAAAGACTTGCAATAGGCAGATTTAGCTCTTGCATAATGTATGTTTATCTACTTCTTTGTTTATTTTAATTATTTATTTATCTTTCATGAATCCACATTATTGCTACAATGCAGATATATCACATTGTTGCTTGAAACCACCCTTATCACGTCCACTTACGATATGACTATTACCTGTATATAGACACAATCTGTTGTCATATTAACTCCTTGAAATTATCACCAATACTTTGCCTAAACCATTTGTATTCTTTTCAGAATCAAGTGTTAATTCTATAGTACACAGTTTATCGTCTAATGATGTACAGATATGGTTATATACGGATGACAAGAGTGTGTATACATATAATACATACACTGGTCTATATCACGTCTATCAAAAGAGAGGAGGAAAAAATTTAAATGTGGTCGTTCTATGTTCAGTCGATTGTACACATAGACTCATACAAGAGGTGTGTTTTTAAATGGAATGATAAATAAAAACTTCCACCTTTCGGTGTCATAAAAGTTTCGTTTTACAGAAGGAATATGCAATTATGTAATCTCGTTGAATCTCGACTAACGGGTCTCTTAAAATTGGAAATTTTGAAAATGGAACCATCACATGGGGTAATTTTAGTTGAACGACAACATATTTAAAGGAACGTTGCTATATGTCAGTGGGTTAAGTGATATTATGTCTGCCAATAAAACATCAACATGTATACAAATAGCCAAATTGTTTGCTGGTTTCTATACATTACGTTTGAACAATTACTTATACGGCCATATGCCGTCTTTTCTCGCAAGTATTTCAATTAGATGTTTGTATTTATGTTAATTAGTTTTGTGGGATGAATTAAATGTGTCTTCTCCGTAATCAGTGAACAATCCTACTTAAGTTTAATCTGTCCTCACAGATATGTAATCTTATAAAGTTTATCGCACCAGTAATCCAAACCACAGGCGCGTGTAACGTGGAATATATTTCAAAAATAACATCAGGCCTAAGTGTAATGTCTAATGTCTGTCACTGAATAGAGAATCGGTTTCAGACGAGTTATGTGTCCTTGAATTAGAAATCGGATTCAGACCACACTGTAGTAAAAATAATTTTAGACATTACATTTAATCATATAGCTTAGGCTTTAATCTTATTTCTGGAATATTTTCCACGTTAAAGACATTTGCGGTTGTGATCCAAATAACAAACTCAATAAGCTTTTATCAGGGACCCAAATCAAAGCGATTTGGTCATCTAAATCAGCATTGAAGTCAGTTCAATACAGGTCAAAGTTTGTATTTCATTGTTATGTATTTTCATTGACACTGACGCGTAAAACTTCTTACAACAAAATTTGACCTACATGTATAAAATGTGGAAAGAAATATAATATTTGTTGTGCTGACATTGCTTTGTAAAGAAACGTTATTGTGGTTTTTTTTTAGGCGAATGAATTTGACAATCACCATGGTAACACAACAGCGTTAAAATTGTGGTCCAAATGGTTGATAGTACAGTCTAATGTAAATAAAACTGTGATAGAAAGGAAGAGTCTAGATATAGATAATATAGCTGTAGTGTTAGATCCCAGAGACAGAACTTGTCCTAAAGCAAACATAAAACAGGTAAGGGCTTAGTATTCTCCAAATTGCATAATCCATTAGAGCAGTTTAAAAGTTAAAATCAATGAAGAGTGAACTGTAACTAGTTTCCTTCTAACTTTGGGGGGTTGGGATGGCCTAGTGGTCTAGAGTGCCGCGCTTCGAACTCTAGCGGGCCGGTCACCTCTGGCTTGCGGCTGTGGTTTCGAGACCTGGTGTTAGCGTATGTGGCATGGAGATAGGGGCGCCTTCTCAACCTCGTGGGTTTCCTCCGGGCACTCCAGTTTCTTCCCACTGCTAAAGACCCCTACGCGCAAGCGAATTATTGAAATAAAATTAAACCATATGTTAGTCCCGAAATGACCTAGTTTGTGTTGAGTGGACGTTAAACCCCATTTCTCTCTCTCTCTCTCCCCTTCTAACTTTTGATTATAACTCCAACAACCAACCAAGTGTATTCTCTTTGGGCATTCATTATTCTCAGCCAGTCCATTAGAGAGATTGGGCTTTTGGGAATCGGAACTATCAACTTTCTGACATTTGTCATTTTCAAATAGGTTTTGATACTTATTACGCCAAATGAAATTACACCACTCTATACAAATGGCTGTTGTAACAGATACCAATACTGTTGTTATTATGACTCATTTATTACAGGGTTAATAAACAGTTATTGTTTTTTTGTAATCCAATGCGTGATGTAATTAATCTCTAGGGAACACATCTATAAGTGTCTGATATTTTGTAATCCAGTCTAATCAGAATTATAATTTTTGAAAAACAGGTCATCGGACGCATCTTGAACATTGTCAGTTACATGAATTTATGTTTTAGGATCTAATCAAGATATTACATGACTTGTACGAAGGAAGTTTAACACACAACTGTTCTACACTATTGACTGATGTAACACAATTAAAAAACCATGTATTGAACGTAAGTTTTACAATATCAATATAGGCATTACTGTCTGTCATGTCTTGAGTGTTTTAAAGATAAACATGGTACTAATCCATTAATATTATGTTTTCTATAGTCCAACATTTTGTTTTGCCTATCATTTTCCAATCTGATTTACATATCGTTTGGTTTTTCAACGTTACCACTGATCAGCAGTTAATATTCCTTAAGCCCCAACCATTAACTTTTTTCATCTGAAAATTAAATTCATGAACATTTTGGTGGGTATTTAGTGTAAATGGGTACATAAAATAAGTGAAAGGCACCATTTTGCCGAACCAGTTTGCGTCACGACGTCTTATATTAACAATACACGCACCATCGAGCCACTGATCGACGATGTGTGATGTGACGTCACATGTAGAAGGTATACTTTAACCTATTAACGTATGTCTTCTTATGCTGTGGTACAATAAGGCTTTTGCAATACGAATATGAAACAGATTGCTAATAACGGTCTTTCTTCAGTAATTTTCGGCAATTTCCGATGCCTTTGCAAGTCATCCGGAACTCAGAATGACTACCCAAAAGATCATCCTGTTAAGATTCAGGACTTCGTAATCTTGGAGAGGTGTGGCCTATCTAAGAGACGAAACGTTGTTCATTGTCGCTACTACATGTTAGATACCGGTTTTATTAATATACTGTCAGATGGAATACCCCACAGTGTACCATCACCGCAAGTTGATTGGCTATTCCCGCACATCAACCAGAAAGTGAGTTATTTAACAACATTTCCGTATCTTAATGTAGTGAAGACAAGTAAAACGGAATTTCATACTGGGTTGCAATGAGATTGGGGTATTATGTGAGCTGTTGAATATCTTCTGTTAAGCTCAGACTGATGTTTTTAAATTGTCTGATATTTTATTGTCTATAGATATTTAATAACACACCATCAGTTTCACAGAGCCCTACTTTATCGACTTTATTATGGAGGACAAATACCAGAGAATTATCAGAGGTCATTACTGCTGATGATCTTTTTCCTAATTATAATTTCAACTTCAACAATAGAATGTTCGTAGTGTCTACGAAAGAGGTAAGATATTGCACCTTTGAATTAAAATAAAACCAATTATTACGAACCATCCAAACCAAAATTAGAAGTCCTAAAAAAACGGTATAGGCAAAATTGTGTAATTAGCAAATGGACTGTTCATCGTGTACAAAATACACGACAAATAGTGGTAATAGGTTCCCGGAAGTGTAACTTTACCCTGCCTGTCGCCACACCCACCATAGCTGCATCCAAGCCATGAGACGAAATCTCTCCTTCCCTTGTTACTTATAATTATTGTTGTTCCAAATTATGTTGACTTCTTCATTTTAAAATATGCGTTGTAAATCATTTCATTGAAATATCTTGTCAGTAATAATCCTCGATTTCCTTTGCCTTTATAAATCTATTAAAATTATTTATAATTGCAGTGGTGGCCATTTATTATAAAAGAACGGCGTGGTAATAAAACTACCTACAATGGTATATGTTATGATTTATTGAAGGAATTATCCGCGAGTCTTAACTTCAGGTACTGACTTACAGACTAAATTAACAAAAACAAATATATACCTTTGATCTCTTAGGGTCACTCACCAGAAGGTCAAGGGTTTGTTCCCGGTGTTGGCCGAGAAAGTCTGCCCACCGAATTCCCCCAACCCCTCCTACATTGCCAATGGTGCAGGGCGGATGGTCTGTCAAAGAACAACGTCTACTCATTCGAATGGGAAAAAAATCCGATAGCAGTCAGAATTGTAATTAGGAGTTGGTGGAAACGCCGGTGTCTTGGCAGAATGTCCCTCTCGCGTTAAACTCCCTTTCATCTCATTTGAGACAAATAATAACCATTGAAGGGTTATGAATCTGAAACAGCATTTGATTTCAAACCAAATGGGCAACGCTACACTCTAAAGCCATTATGGCTTTTTAAAACTAACAATGCGTCCAATTTCTCACGGCTGAATCTGTTCTAATAAGACGTTCTCTGGTTGTTTGCTTTAACTCAAAAATACTGACCGATAATATCCCGTCTCAGATTCAGTTTTATTTAAAAATAGGCCCATCAATTATTATGTGGGCTTATTACATAGAGAGCAGCACATATCAACATATTTTTGTAAATACTGAAAGGAATTGAGAATTTTTGTACCGATATTCGTTTTAGAGATTTACTTTTCACAAAATTGCAATTTACAAGAGATTCATATTGCGCTGTAAAGACTAAATGAGACTTTCCGTATTTCTTTTTTGTATTATTTCTTGTGGGCGTCCTAATCATTTTTGTCTACAAACCTTTTGTTTCACTAGTAAATACAGATAACAACGAGGCAACTATCTTTAAATATGATAGCATGTCAAATAAAGGTTGATGAAAATCTGCAGATATCAAAAAGAAAAATGTAATATTCTACCGATGACAAAACGACTGGAGTACCGTGCTAACAGAAGCCTGTTCTATTATTGGTGTTGGGAAGTTTGTTGAAATGTGACTATACATATTCCCAAGGCATTGACCATGCTCCCTGTGGATGAAAATCATATGTTAAAACTACGTTGTGTGTCATGAACAAATATTTACTAAATAAAATATATTAACTTCATTTCTCTTTTTTGTTGCTATGCAGTTTTCAGTTGATTGAACCACCAGATCAAGAATGGGGTATCATGAAGGACGGAAGATGGACTGGTTTGATTGGACAGTTGGCAAGATCGGTAAAATATTTTCCATATGTTATGAAGGCATATTGAGAATGAACTTACTTAGAAGGTGGTTCTAGTCCCAAAAGTGACAGTGTACATCGTTTGTACGATGCAGTATAATATATATATATATATATAACGTTTGCAACGAGAGGATGGTAGAGCGAGGGTATACTGACGACGAAATGTCTAGCTTGCAAATCTGTCACTGCTTTTTCAATTCATTTTACATAGAAATCAGACATTAAAATCTATGTTGTATAACTGTTTCAATGTCTATGATATGACTTTTTTTCTAATGTATTCACAGGAAGTCGATCTGGTTGTGGCGGCAATCACAGTCTCTAACGCTAGAGAAACTGTTATGGATTTTAGTTTTCCATATTTCTATGACTCTACTGGCATTTTCTTAAAGAAACCAGACGCAGGCTTACATAAATGGTATACCTTATTAGCCCCGTTTAAATGGCAGGTGTTATTGTGTATATCTGGTGTTCTAGTTTTTACCAGCGGGTTTCTATACCTTATAGAAAGACTCAATCCATTTTATGAAAGAAAAAACCAGATGAGAAAACGGTTTCAATTAGATGGCGCATTGTGGTATCTTTTAGGTGCTTTATTGGCACACGGTAAGTTACAGAAATGTTTTCTTGGGACACCCAAATGGTTATTTATGGGATGCGTTTATTTCATGAAACACTATTCCTTTGTTGAAATATTAAATGTTTTAGCGGCTATAAGCAGCACACTAGGAATTATAAACAACCTATAATGTTGTCCGTGCGTTACCATGTTTTATTAAGTACAATAAAATGAATAGAAACGAGGGAATGTGCGGGCTTTGTAAAATTTTCTTGTTTTCTCTTATCAGTGACAATCGATTATTTTTTGCAATTGTCATAATATATTCTCTCACAGTCTCATATAACAACGTCTCCTCTTTAACGGAAATATCAGTGAGCAGAAATTCACCCGTGTATCTGTCATCGCTCGTTACAAACAATGATCTATTACAAGTTAAATTATATTTCAAATGTGTTTAACTAGTCCTATCACACATATATATGTGATAATGGCTGACACCAATATTGCCCTTTAAGTAGTTCGTGGAATAAAATATAATGATTATGAAACCAAGATATTTTTATTTACTGAAAATGTATTTAACAGGGGGAGTTCATGTACCACCTACCTTAGCAAGTCGTGTTATTATAGGCTGTTGGTAAGTACTTATCACACTAATCTTATTATCTGTTTTACATAACAATAGTTTTGTATATTCTTCTTCTGACAAGAAAATGCATGGTGTATGAAGAGTCCAGGGGAAGAACGACCTAAGTTATTTTTTGCACAAACCTCAGTTAATGGCGTCATCTGGTAGAAAATTGTATAAGCTTTTTGTGGAACAATCAATTTCTGAAATTGCCTCCCGTCAAACATTCTCATCCAAAAGTCTGTTTTGCATTTTATGTGACTTAGATCGTTTCCCCCTGCACTATCCATATGTATCCTAAGAGTTGCAGGTCATAGAGCCTGACACATGTCGTTTCTATTATCGCGGTTGGTGCAGAATAGTCAGACGTTAAACCCCCGTTTCTATATATTTGTAGGTGGTTGTTTTGTATCGTATCAACAGCAACTTACAGTGGTAACCTTATAGCTTTTCTAACAGTAACAAAAGATAAACTTCCCTTTGAGACATTGGAAGGGATGTTACAACAAGACACGTATAAATGGGGCATTATGGGTGGAAGTGTTGCAGAAACATTGTTTCAGGTAGGATAAATCAGCAAGGTAACTTTGTCTTAGACAGATTCGGTCTTATATAAAATGACATTAGTACATAAATATAGCACCATCGTTTCTAAATGGTAATGTATTATGTTAAGTATAATTTGAAAGTCGAAGGAAAATTGAATGAATAGCACGTGGAGAGTCCAGGGGAAGAACGATATGGGTCTCTTTTTCTTTGAACCCAAGTTAACGGTGCCACCTGGTAGCAACTTGTATAAGCTTTCTATGGAACAATTAATTTCAGGTAAAACCGATCAGAGTCACATCGAACTAGGGCCCTGAAAAGTTGAAGCCATTTGTACTGGTAATGATTCATGTTAAAGTTATAATTAAACCCACTCGTTTTTCTGTTGGCGTCAAACTTTCTCGTCCAAAAGTATGTTTTGCGTTTTATGTGAAAAGACAAAAATGTGACTTACATCGTTCCTTCCCTGGAATTTTTCACGTGAACGCGAATATACTGGATATTAATCACCTCGTTGACCCCACTTGGTGCGCTTATAAAGTTGCGACTGTCCAATACTATGTATATTCTTAAGACATATTTTTGATAATGTTAAATCTTCTATTTTTTTGTAGAATTCATCTATAGATACGTACCAGCAGATTTGGAGAAAATTGCTTGAATTCTACCGACATGACCCGGATGTTCTTGATCCAGGCGAAACAATCCATCTACAGAAAGTGTTACAGGGGGACTACGCAATAATGACTGATAGATCTGTTCTCGCTGCCTGGTCAAAATACGCCTGTAATATCAGTCTGTTACCAGAAAAATTCTTTCCTAACCATTACGCCCTTGGTCTTCCTAACAATTCTCCATACTTAGACATGTTCACTAGTCAGTAAGTATTGATTCTATTGAATCAATTGTAAACAAGGGTGTCGATAGTTTAACTTACTTCACATTCAACCACATCGACATATTCATACTTCATACTGTCGGTGGGGAGTCAAAAGGTTGTATCAGTCATATTTTGCGAAATTCACTTTTTTTTTTCTTCCGAATGGAAATTTTCTTGTTCATCTTTTCATCTGATTATCATAAAATTCTAATATATATTATTGATATTATTGTTGAGGCTCTACAGTGTGAAATCAATGAAAGTGAAGCAGGTTAAGATGAATTTTTTCCGGAGATACGTCTTTGCTGTACAAAATTGCAAATAACTAGCTTTCACTCATTATTTCTGGCAACCGCAATCAAATTAAGCTATAGATCCTATTTCGTTCTTTTATAGTTCAAAATTTCGATTTACCTGTCTTCGCAACAACAGGGTGTCGAGGAGTTATTATATAACAGGCGTTCTAGTTGATATGCTTGCTCTGCATGGAACTGTCGATAAACCCTTAGAAACAGCACAGATGATTGATAATCAATGTGCAAACGTCACGTAGTCTAAGCTATCGAAAGTATAAAAAAACGAAACGAAATATAGATCTCACTGAACAACCCCGTGTATACGTTGGGGTAGCTGTATGATATCCCCTGACAGTTGTAATTCGAAATAAAAGTAGGTCGTAGCGTACTATGCGGGGTATGCCCGTCTCCGTGAGCCCAACCGGTGCAGAAAAACAGGACGTTAAACCTCATTTCATGTCTGCTATCGTTGATATTTGACTTACAAATAGCTGTATTATATTAAGCAGAAATACTTAAAGTAATCTGCTTTTCAAAACAAAAGAGTTTCATACCCACATAACTCCCACAATACTTTATTTGTTTTACAGAATGATTCAAATATATGAAAGCGGTCTTTTACAAATATGGAAACAAAGATGGTGGCCTAAAACCAGCTATTGTGCAGGAAGTCTTCAGACGCATGCAGACGCTGTGGACTTGTTGTCATTACAAAGTGCGTTCTACATCATTGCTATAGGTATATTTCTAGCTCTGTGTGTATTGGTATGCGAAGTGATTCGTGTTAGGTACAAATGCTGTATTGGTGGAATTCATTAAATCAAAAGAATAAGTGAACTTGAAGGAAATGAAGAGGCGTTAAATTCGTGTTCATTGTGTTCCTTCACTCCAACTTACAGACACGCCATTGCTATCATTTTCAAGTCATTTAAAGGGACAATAACATTCTTGCTGGCTTGGTAGCTCCAGAAAATAAATAATACCCTTATTCGAAGTACTAGATGTTTAAATGTCCTACCTGTTGTGTAAATTATCCATTACAACCTATTTTATTTGTCCAGAGGGTTCGAAAATATTTTAAAATCCAAGTCACATTTGAAAATGTTTACGTTAGACTTTTCAAATCAATTGGTTGAATTTTTCCAATATTTAAAATTAGGTGTGTTAAGATGAAATTTATATCATCATTTAATTGGAATATTCTAAAATAATACGATTTGTTGACCAGAATGAAGATTGGGACATATTTTTCAGTTACAACAAGAGTGTTATTGGCGCTTTAAACAATTGTACCCCTCCACGCCCATTTGGGAATCCTACATACCCAACTTTTATAATTGAATGGCTGTAATATCAACATGACTTGAAATTGAAATATATAAACGGAAAGTGTGTACCACCTCACCGCGAGAATGTGCTCTACACAGCACATAAGCTCATTAAGTACAGATTAAAGTAATGTTTCATCAACCTGATAAGTTACATCAAATGAAAGAGCCATGTTCCATGTAATGCTATTGTTGACTGTAAATCATCCGAGATTTTGTTTTCATCGGGTTTCCTAATTTAAGAAGAAATATCAGCCCGTGGATTTCATTAGGTTGGCGTAAAATGAAAAGCAATAATTGGGACTGAATTAACATTTTTATTTAAATACATCAAATTTGTACAAATTAATAAATAAACAATTTTTCAATATTAGCACAAAGTTATTATTCCCTCCAAAGAGAATAAAAAGAAAACAGTCGTTTTAGCATTTGCTGCATGGGTAACCATAATCTTTCTTCATATTTAACAGTAAGAAAATTTGTCAGGTGTAGCATTCCATAATTTCTTAATATTCCAAATATGTTGGATGCTCACAACATACAGAAATCGATTAGACAAAGGCTATAAGCCGAATTATCCGAAAGGTCGACATTTCATCAAAAAATATTGTTGCGGTTTTGGCAACCCATGTTTGAAACAACAGCTATTTCAAATAAATACATTACTTGGTTTTGACAATTCATATTTCAAATAAACACATTAGTTGGAATGTGACAATTCATATTTCAAATAACAATTACATGTACTTGGTTTTGACAATTCATATTTCAAATTAACACAATACATATAATTCAATACAATATCATTTATCAATAACTTTTACGTTCACAATAAATACCTTCACCAATGCATAGTGCAAAAATCCCTGAATAACCATCTGACAAGCATATTGTTAAAAGTATTACATAATAAATATATAAATTAGTCCGAATTGTCTGACGTTTTTACTGCTATCCTTCGGTGGTTTGTAGAAAACTAAGTAAAAGTCACACATTTCGAACGAATATATAAGCACACATTGCATTGGAATAATGTTGGTGATGTCTCCAAAAATACTATATTAATATACAAAAATACTTGAGCAAAAATAATAACAGAATTTTTTATTCGTTAAGTGTTAGTATACACTGCTTCCTATACGCCGCCCGTCATTGCAAATATTTACAGTAGGCCTATATAACATCTACCAGGCTCTACTTTCCCTTGAAAGGGGTAGGTAACTCTAAAAACATTTCCGGTGAAAGTGCACAAACCTGATAAATGGTATTGACTATCTTAAGCGACACTTTATAAGGAAGTGGCAATTATTTATTCGTCATCTGAATTTTAAAGATCTGTTTTAGTACATTCTACATGTAGCATGAAGAAATAAATGACTAATATCATTGTTTGATAATGGAAGATGGTTTAAACATCATTCACATTTGAAAAACAAAATCGTCAACGAGACAATTTGTTACTGCAAGTATATTTTGTATTATAAAGATTAGTAACCATGTAATTCAATTTACATCATTTCACAATATAAAAATAAATAAACAAACAGAGATGTTTTCCTCCCGCATCAGATTTTTTCTAATGAATGTTTGGAAACCTATTTTTTGTATGGCCTTTTCCGAGTACATCATTTCACGATATAAAAATAAACAAACAAAAAAGATGCTTTCCTCCCGCATCAGATTTTTTTTGTGTGACCTTAATGTTGTTTTTCGCCTTCTCCAAGATGTGTAGGTTTCTTATCCTTCATAATGCATCTTCTGGTGAACTCAATGCCCAGAGTAACGAAGGCTAGAAACAACCCGATACATAGGACATAGAAAGCACTCTGTAAGGACAGCAGGTCAATGGCTTCAGTTTCTGCAGTCAATGATCCCTTACAAAACTTTGTTTTGGGCCACCAGTTTTGCTGCCAAACTTGTAGAAGTCCACTTTCATAGATCTTTATCATCCTAAAGAATAAAAACATTTAAGGTACAATTAAGTGGCTGAGGGGATATGTATACATGGTTACAAGAATGATACTCAAAATCGTCCGGGACAGTTTATGCATACTATTGCATGGACACCAGGTACCACAAGCAGTTTGTATTTGAACACTGTTTATGATAAATTAAGCCTCGTTTTATTTTTTCCCAGGGATCTGCTAGGGATGATTACGCGTTTCATTTCACAAAATGCGAGCATTCGATTCACACATTCCTGATATTGGCCACGTCCTAGGATGATAAACCAGGTCGAACCGGGGTCATTTTGGCGGGAAAACGGTCGATCACGGTTTGACTATAGGGCCATAATTTACTACGGTGTAGTCACTGATCCTCAAGGTTGGCCCCAGTTTGCTCACCCTAACCGGAAACATGGAAGTGGTCAAAACACTATTGAGTTGTTGCACATTACGGTGCCATGCATCACTAGAGTGTAAATAAATTGACTAAATTACTTACTGGTTTGAGATCGGTTTAGCGTAAATAAACTACATGTATATTAAACAACACTTACTGGTTTGAGATGAGGCTAGTGAAAGGCGATTGATTTGGAAGACCAAGGGCATAGTGATTAGGGAAGAACCGTTCATTAAGTATTTCTATGTCACACTGATGCTCTGACCAGGAGAATATCGAAGATCCATCGTCGATTACAGCGTACTTGCTCGACATCATTCGATCGAAATGTGCATCAATACTTGGGTGAAGATGATCTGGGTTGTTTTCACTGAATCTTTTAATTCCCTCCCACACGTTCTGGTATGTAGGTAAATTAGAGTTCTAGAAAAGAAGCAAGATACAGTTATTTGCGTATAAGAGTGATACTGTCGATAATGTAGAATAAACAAACATACCATGGTCATTATCGTTTGTTTTTTTTCAACCTAATGTATAATGCTGAATGCAGCAGTCCCAGATATTACAGGGTCCGGACTGTCCGTAAATAAACAGGAATAGTTCCGATTCCAAAAAATCTGAGCTTTTCGGAAACGATCGACTTTGTGTAACTCATTTAATTCTTCAGTTGTATAAGTGGCTTGATAATCACGACGATCACGTACCACTATAATTTTGGCAAGCATAATATATACTCTTATTTAATGAATTTGGAAATTTAAAATTCAGCAGACGGTAGGACGGTAAAACCCACTGTTTGTTTACCTTGAATAATGTTTCCAGGAAGCTGCCCTGTAAATACCCCCAGGTATATTCGTCATTAGCTACCATCTCTGCCAACGTACTAAATGGGACTTCTTTCGTTGTGACTGTCAAGAAAGCTATAAGATTTCCACTATAGGTGGCGGCACATATCATACAAAACAACCACCAGGTGGAGATAACTAGTCGTCCTGCTGCAGCTTCCGGCATGGCATTACCACCTTAAAAACCAACAATAAATACCTTTATATTAATCTGCTGGTCACATTTTATTACTTTACCAATATGAAGAATATACCCAAAGGTGCACTATCTACGATATAATAAAGATCTGGACGTTCATGCTATAATAGTTTAGAAATAAATAATGAATAGTGAATATATTGAAATTTTCAGTCAAATTATCTTTAATGTCAGCGAAGTTATAAATATTTGAAGTTGACCAGAAATGGCGCTAATAACTTTGTCAAGTACCATTGCTGTGACAGTATCTGATTTTAAATTGCACTAAACAAATCAGAGTACAAGCTTAATGCCTTGTACTTGATTGCAAACAAGAAATCTCTAAGGTAAATAGTAGTACACACTTTTTCTTAAATACATGAACAAAATAAGAAAAAATAACTCACCATGAGCCAATAAAGCGCCATATAAATACCACATGGTACTTTGTAAACCAACGTGTTTTCTTTTTGGATACATCTTTTCGTAAAATGGGTTAAATCGTTCTATACCATACAATAGGAGGCCCACGAATATAACAGCACAGAAAATACACAATAACACCTGCCAGGTAAATGGGGCTAACAGTGTGTACCATTTATCAGCATTGGGGTCCGGTTTACGGAAAAACACGACAGAATAACCGAAGTAATAGGGAAAAGTAAAGTCCATGACAGCTTCTCTCTCGTTAGAAACTGTTACAGCTGCTAAGATCATATCCGCTTCCTGTAAAATAAGAAAGCAAATGAATTGTGTTTGGTAGATAATTCAGCATTTTATTGTTTAAGTGGAAGAGGATGAACCTTTAATTAGGAACCGTATATGTAGTTAACAAAAACCATTTTAGTGTGTGTAATTTATATTCGGATACACATTAATGTTTTGATTTTTTACCTGATATGCTACTTGACCAATCAAACCAGTCCATTTGCCATCATTAACTCGTCCCCATTCTCCATCCGGTGGCTCAATCATAACATAACTAAAGCAGAATACAAAAAATAAGAAATGAACACCTGAGGTGATTTTCACGGGTTGATATTTGATTTGTCGTGATTCTATCATTGGGAATATGCCTTCAATCTAAAAGACCGTTACCACAAACAAAATAACAACTGAATAATAGCATAATTGTCATTTAATATTATGAGGGACTTTAGCGTCGATCTCATGGTAATCAGTTGCTGCGAATGGCCCCAGATAGTAATAAATAGAAAAACCTTGTAGTGCGTGATTATCACCTTGAACACCTTTTAAAAAACTTACCTAAAATTGAGAGTGATTGCAAGCTCCCACAACAAATCCATGCATAAACCAGTATATACGGCAGTACCGTTCGTAACTGTCTTTATTACAAACGGTGCATACTAAAAAATAAATTAGTTTAAATTGTAGTATTAACTATATGTTCATAAATTACAAAAAATACATCAAAAACAAAAACACCTTTTCACCAATTTTGAAATTTTTCTCGTTAGTTTTTTTTTAAATAAAAAAAAAATATGTTGTTCTAATTCGTTATAAAGGAAAAAGACGACTTTCCAATAAAATTAAAAGTATTATAGAAAGAGTCAGAATGACAAAAAACTATTAACTTAGGCATCACTTCTGGTATTAAATATCAATTCCATATAAACTTACCTCAAGAGTAGCAACGTAAAATACTCGTTGGTTGAAGCCAAAAGCTGTATTAGGAAAGATATTACCCTTCCCATCAACCCCTATATCAACATTATCCAATTGACGTCTGCCACCTTCTTTCCATATTAACGTAGCCAAACGAAGATTTGTGTTTATTGTAGGGTTCTCTAAGATCTGTGAAAATATAATGAAAAATAATTCCAAAAATAAATAAAATATGGAGGAGTATTAATTTGGGTTCGTCGAGACTAAAACAGAGTCTATTTCCTGTCCTATCGAAGGGGATATTTGCGGATAAATTATTTTCCTTGTCCTAACTCCAACTGATCCCTGACAGATGAAAAGTCTAACTCGGCGCGTTGGTATTTCCGGCCTCCTTAACCGGTCGCAATTAATTCGACTATCTCGGTTTTTATTCTAAATAAGTGGACGTCCGATCATCGGTAGTCCACAAGAACACCCCCCCCCCCTCAAAAAAGGCGCGATTCTCAAGACTTAAATATCTGATTGGTCAATATGGAAAAAGTAATAGATTGTCTATGATAAAGGTACATCAATAGTTAGTTAAATGTACAGGTTTGTCTGGAATAGTATCACATGTGGTGATCAACATGTCGAAAAGGTGTGAAAGACTATTCCTACAGGCCCTAGAGAAATATATAGATTAAGGCGTTATTTACAGGTAAAAAGGACTGAGTTGATACTTACAGATCTTATTTCCGATTTGACGTAACCATCCACAGTAACGTCGCCACTATAATCTGGTTCACTATCGACTTTACGCAAGGCAGCTTGCACAACATGGGGCAGTACCTGATAACATAGTGAAACGAATTTATTTTTGACACTTGAAATTTCAAAATTTGTAGCCTACGACTGGTTCAAGATAGAGCTCAAATGTGTTACATTTCTGTTCATGTTTTTCTTTTAAATATTCTATTTTATTTATACATATTATAATTATTTTACGAATATTTTTTTATAATTATTTTACGAATATTTTGTTTATAATTCATGATTATTTTTAAAATACTTTTTTTTATAGTTATTTTAAAAATATTTTTTTTTATAATTATTTTAAGAATTTTTGTTTTATTTTTGTAATTATTTTAAGTATTTCATTTTACATTTTATTCATCATTTTTTTTATATTTTTTTCATCATTTTTTTTTATATTTTTTTTCTTTTATATGATAATTTTATATTTTTTCATAATGATTCTATATTTTTCATAATCATTTTATATTTTTTTTGCTTGATTATTTCATTTTATTCTTATTATTTTATTTTTATTTTTTGGGCTTACCTTTTTAATATTAGTAGGATAACATTCATGATAACTCGGTCCAGTTAAAACAGCTACGTTATCCAGAGTTATACCAGATTTCTCTAAATAATTCTGATCATAACCATAATGTGCTACCAACCAGCGTGACGAATGACGAATGGCGGTTAGATTTTTTTGTTCAACATCGAATACATTCGCCTGCAATGTAAATATGTTATATAAATACCAATTTCGAATTCAATATGAATCGAGTATAGACCGTGGAAGTGTCATTACTTAATTATAAATTGGTACTATATAATGTTAATATCTACTAAGTTTATGTCAAACAATTGTTCTGATTTTGGTCTACCCATGTTCTGCTGAGGATTTATCCCGAATATTAATTAGATTACGCGTATTCGATTGGGAATAAAATGACATTTATTTTTTAAAAATAAATAAATTCAACTTCGCACTTAAAACATCTAATGGCCTAAAGCAATGGAGAAAAATGATCTTTGAATTGGTTGAGGTCCAGGGAAACCAGTTGGTCCGATGAGTCAGGACTACCCCGTCCACCCCTTATCCGTTACAGCCACCCTTACCTCATTTAGAATAGTCTTTACACAGCCAAGTGAACAAAGTAATACTACATCCAATTGTTCATCACCAACCAAATCATATGTGGCCTTTAATCCTGGATAGGAGGCGTAACTAGAAGTTGTCTCGTTGATAGCCAGAATAGTCAAGGTGATGCCATGTTGGGATAACTCTGTTGATAATTCCATCGTTTCAAATTCTGTAGAAATAAAATATATGGGAACTGTGAAATTTATAAACAGTATGATGTTGGTTTATTGACACTGAACTTTTAAAAGCAGTAAAACGTGTTAAAATTGTGCGCTATCGCCTGTGAATTTAATAATTAGTGGTCTTATTAAATTCTCAGAAAGAAAACATGGTCTTTTTCTAAGTAACACCTTACTAATAATTTTTGAATAAAAACATATTTGCTAGTATTCAGCAATAATCTTACCTGTGGACTGGTCACAAATTATAACTAATTTCTTCCATCCAAGGTTTGTCACAATCTTAACAAGCATGTCCCGCTCTCCCCTCGACATAACCTTTTCACTCTCACAAAACTCGAACTGGTCAGTTCTAGATATTTCTAATGATACGCCTAGTTGGTCTTCTGGAGTAATTTCAGACATTGGTTTCAAGCCTTTCTCCATCCGCCATTTGTCGGGGTTTCGTTGCCATGGGAATCGAACAATTGGGGATTCGGGTATGCGGAGTCGTTGTCCTTTATGTTTGAGATAATCATCATCGTCATCTATGATGAGCATGGCAGATGTATTGTGAAGTCTTGAAGCTTAAACAAACAAGTTATAAAATTACTTCACATTATGTACATATTTGATAGATAGAGAGAGAGAAATGGAGTTTAATGTTCAGTCGACACAAACTCGGCCATTTCGGGACTAACATATTGTTTTAATTCTATTTCAATAATTTGCTTGCGCGTAGGGGCCTTTAGCGGTGGGGGGAAACCGGAGGATCCAGAGAAAATCCACGGGGTTGAACAGGCTATCCTACTCCTTGGCATGTACAAACGAGGATTCGAAACCACGCCAGTTGACTCAAAACAGGCACCCCCCACCCCCCATATCTTGGTAAAATGTTGATTAAATGATTGAGTATGATACTGTTGTCAATATAAACGTAATGTTTATGAAGATGTTAATTGAGAGGATTCTGAAATTTGAACTTGTTAATTTAAAGAATGGCAGGGTTAACTGCATTTGTTTCCATCGAAAATGTGAATTATTTCGGTGTCGTTATGTGGCTGTAAGCAACAGTTTGGGTATATATTTAGTTGAGTTTCGAAAGTCTTACCTGCAGCCAAAACGCTAAATGGTTTATAAATAGTGATTGTTGACCATTCGATGTTAACGTGGAACTCAGTTACATTATAACTGGTACAGTTGATACTTCTACAGCTATCTACAGTATAGTTTCCATCAACTACATCACTTCCGGCAGCGACTATATAACAACAGACAGAGGATTTTGAGGTCAGTTTACACAAAACATAAAACATTTATTTAGAACAAAAATAGATTATAAAAAGGTATTTTACATAACATATTCCTGTAAAACTGATACTAACATCAGTTATTTTAAGAGTGAACTTTATCGATACATTAAGTAATGTATTTTATAACTAAAATAAAATACATTACTTTAAAATCATTTATCATTTCTCTAAGTGCTTTTTTATATATTTTTTAATGTGAAGCTATAGTTTTAGATGTCAATTTTAGAACTAAATTTTAGTGAATTTTTATTGATAAATGTTTAAAAACTAATTTGTAAAGAAATATAAAAGTAAATTTATAAATAAATATGAAGGTAAATTCATAAATAAATATAAAAGTGATATTTAAAAGAAATATAAAAAGTGAATTTTAATTATATATAAAAGTGATTTTTTAAAATAAATATAAAAAGTGAATTTTAAATAAATATATGTGTGAATTTTTAAATAAATATAAACGAGAAATTTTAAATGGTTTTTTTTTTTTTTTTTTTTTTTTTTTTTTTTTTTTTTAATTAAAGTCTCTTCATTTTATTTCAAAATATACTTTATTTAACACAAAGAAATAATAAAGTAACCACAATAATATTAAAATGAATATATATTTGAAATTGTAACGAATCCACATCCATATGAATAAGAGAACAAAGAATTGAACAGGTATTTACATAAAACGAAAATGCAATTTTGATAATAATTCTTTTAATAAATTCCTCACCAAGATCTAGACTCAGTTGATCGTCACAATAAACTGTTATGAAGCATAGTGATAATAAACATAGCCAGGCCGGTTCTATTAACCGCATTTCTAAGGATCACGCCTGAAACAAAACGAAAGAGGCATTAATTCATAGAAGGGCGTTGGTTACACCATAGTCCTTGTCTTGAAAACATTTTATACTATTTTGGGTTGTAATCGATGATTGAGAAACTGAGTATTTTCAAAGAGTTGAAAGGGTGTCGAATTTGAAATTCGAAAAATAATTGAATGTTTTGTCAAAGTCAATGAATGACAAATATCAAAGTATAAGTAAATTTGCTAAGCATGACATTCGCTGTCTATCATTTCTTGATTTTCACATTTGAAACAAGTTCGAAACAGTTTAAAATATTTCTTTGGTTAAACATCGTGTGGTTAACGCGACGTAATTAAATTGGTAAAGGAATATTAAATGATCTTCTTATATAATTTAAACATAAATATACCGGACTTTAAATCCAGTTTATTCGTCCATAACGGTTAAATACAACTTGCATTAATAAGCCATATATAATTTTTGTTTGGCTTTTACCACAACCCTTCCATAATAATTTACTCAGGAATTTCCAAAAATGATAAACCAAATTCTTTCGCATGTGTTTCCATAGTTTACAGCCGACACAACAGATTTATTTAATACCTTTTTTTCGACAGAACAATATAAAATAACTAGGATATCAGAAAATGCCAGTTGTAGTGCTACTGCATTACAAATTGAATAATCTCCCTTTTAGCATATCTTACGCGTTGTGCAATGGAATGATAGTTGAAGTAAAAGTAAAACAAACACTAAAGATATTAATAAATTATGGCGATATTTTCAATATAATTTCATGCTGTTTAAGTCGCAAATAAAACACTTTTAAAATATCTATACAAGTATATGTTTTGGACAAACGAGGGACAAATTTCAATGAAAGGCGTATAAAAAGAGCAAAATTTATTCTAGATTGCTATCTCAAATATTATTTTTCTATTATTTATTCTCACGCTGGATTTTTTCCATTTATCGCTTTGTTGTTTGATTTGTGTTGGGTTTTTTTATTATTAAATTACAGATGTGAATATCTTGGTTCTCATAGGAAACTGTATTCGCATGTTTTGTATTTTAAAAAAATATATATATTTATATATATTTGTCGTTTTGTTCTTTTCTCTTGACATACATTATGACTTTGACATGTATTTTATTAAGATTTTCGTTTCCAACATAGCCTACTTTCTCGTCCATTATTCGTGATATTTGCTATCATAGAGTCTATATTATTTTTAGAAAACAACAACTTTATGCTCAAGTGAATCTATCTGCTCTGTAATAAATGACATGAAAATAGACATGAAAATTGATAATCTGACTCTTTAAATGACATTTTTTTCCAAGGTATAAAGTTCCAAACGGTATTCATCGGGTACGCAATTGATAGAATATTCAAATAAATCATAATAATAACATGCTAATTCAAATATAGACCATAATATTAAATATCATTAATGAATTCCATTACAACTTCTCTATGTTTCATTTTTCCTGTTATAAATAGTTGGGGTTTTTTTGGGGAAAAAAATATCATTCCGACGAATACTCTCAACAGTAGGATTACACTCTTTGTCTATGTTAATTAGAGTTATCTCCCTTACATAAAAATAAGGCGCAAATTTTAAAATTACGGAAGACATTAAGGTTTGGCGCAAACAACTTTGAAAACTTCTTAAGAACTTTTCTTCTGAATAAATTTTTCACAACGTCGAATTAGCTTGAATATTTCGATAGACACTTAGCTAAATATATGTAAAAAAAACAAGATCGTTTACCTTGGTTTCCTCAAAACAATTTGTTGGTGTACAAAATGCAGGTTTCCTGTAAAGTTGGTGTCTCAGGCGAGAAGGGGAAACAGTTAATGGTATTAATGACATGTCACCTTCCCACCTTCCTTATATAGCTTCTTCACGACATTTAAACATAAAACCTTTGACAAGTTTGTTAATATTTCATAAGCAACCTAATTGCTTGATATTTCGTAATAATGTATAATTTTTAAAAAGAATATCTAAATGGGGAGATTCGGAGACAGTGAAGATCTAGATAACCTTCAAGAGTCAGTGTCGTTCTCGAGATTATCGGTTATCTTATTCATTAAATATTCTGATAAACGTTCATATTCTAACTGATAATGTTTCACGAATAAAAATCTTAATATCTTGGTAATTAATCCTTCCCTTTTACTAATTAGAAAAATGATGCAAAATAGAGTCTGTTATCATCCCCTGTGGAATTCAAATAACAAATAAATTAACCATTCGTCGATAAAACCAAGTAATTAATTGGTTATTAGCATGCGCATTGGATACAACCACATCCCCAAGGGGCTGTATTAATATCAGGGCTGTCATAAAGAGACCTGCATGCAATCTAAACAATGCCATTAAGATGCATGAAATTCATACAAATTAATACATCTATACAGTTTGCATATATCTTTGTTGACCGGAATAAAGATTTTTCAAGTCAGATAGGAATATGTTTAAGAAAATATAAAGAAATTAGCAAAAGGTGTTGAATGTTACTTAAGATAAGTCTTTAAATTTCATTATAAAAACACAATTCGTATTTGTAAAATTCTAAAAGAATTTCTTTTAAATTAAAACATGTAGATTTTTTAACTGGATGTTGGGTGGTTTGGTGTTTTGGATATTGATATTTGTAGCTTTGGTTCTCATAAAAAAGTATTCAACAAAACAATATTTATTGAAATAATATGATTATCTCCTACCATAATTTAATAAGTTTCAAAAGCTTTCGTTGATTTTATAGCTGCTTCGGTATTCGTAAAAAAATATTTTTTCTATTGCCTTTAAGGGGAGAATTTTTCAAAATAAACCCAGTGATGCTGAATTTAATTCTTCTGTGTGCTACGTATGTGCTTTATGAAACAGTTGTTATACAGATGATATCTGTAAAATTCTTCCGAAAAATAGGAATATTACTACTTTGGACCTACGCTAAACATCTTAAGCATTGAACACTTTCATATTGAAGTTTTTTTTCACGACGCATGCACTTCGGGTTATATGCAGGCTACGCGAAAGAATGCATAAAATTTTCCAGAAATGCACTGAACAACGCTGATATTTATGAACAGACACGTTCATTTTACATTTTGAAGAAGATTATTAATTATTCAGCAATTTTATCCGATCTATTTTCGTTCCTATTAAAAATGAATCATAGTTTTGTTTAGGAATAAATCTTTTCCAGATTAAAAAGGGACAAGATGTGTTCAAACAGATCTAGAGCACGCACAGTTTTAATTGGCAAATTGGTACAGATCTGACCAGAAACAGACACCAAATCAAAAGATATAACTTGTCTTGATTCGGTTGGAAGTTATGATTATTATATTACCGGGAACGGAAGCCCAAAGCAGCTATGTTCCTCTGCGGCCCGAGCTGCCCCTATACTGCTGCCTACTCCGAACAGACCGACAAACAGACAGACAAACGACCGTCACAAATATTCGTATAAATTACGAAACATATAGGATAGACCGATTGTACTCCGGAAGCATGAGAAAAGGTTCGATTTCTAAACCATCTGGAGGTGGCCGTGATGTTCAGCATTCGACAGCTAAAATGTTATTTGTGAACACCTCCACGAAGACTCATTACCTTTTTAAAACATCAGATGATGAAACGGTCGATACAAATACAATTAAACATAATAAGCATAAAATATGTGTTAATGTACTTTTATATGTGAGCTATTATATATCAATATTACAATATTTTACCATCAAGATAATAATGCGATCCATGAATTAGTTGTAAGTAAATAAAAATAAAATAAAACCAAGCACGAACAATCAAAACCATTAGACAAAATTCGAAGTAAAAAAAACGTATAGTAATAAAAATGAAATAAAACCAAGTACGAACAATTCAAACCGACAAAATTCGAAGTCCAAAAAAGAAACGGTTTAGGCAAAATAGTGTAATATAAATTACCATTATAATTCTACATTATGACTTCCGTGTTGCTTTATCGAAAGGTATACAATTATATTATTTTTGTTTTGACCAAGTATCTCTTGCAAAATAAGTTCGACACTAGATTTGTTTTACCTTCTCATGGCACTTACAATCCATACATGTGTAGATTACATTTTCTGTATTTATCTATATTTCAATATTTTCACGTTTGACTTGACACTTGGGTATATATCTTTTTAAAAACCTATAGGTTTACAGCACTATAATGCAACATAAAAGGAACAGCGGTCTCGCTCTTTAAACGTAGTAATTTGGTATTAAAGGCTAAGTTTATGTCAATCCTTCTGCATTTCCTATTGTGATCGGGATTTATGATAAATTGCAAGTCATTGGAATACATATAATATGTTCTCTATCAAGGTATTGTCACATATCCAGTACACATTTCACCTGCTCTATTATATAGGTCATTTAATTTTATTTATGTCGATTTGTGGGTCATGCGTCAGAGACTATTTGATTTAATGGAATTCCGCGTTTCACGGGCCATTTATTTCCTGCAAATTAGTATTTCACTTTTGCAGGTTTGATCTATATCAGGAAAATTGAACAGATTGGGAAGGTGTGTATTTTTTCGATGGCAATAATTGTAATTAAATAATAATTCGTTTATTAGAACTTTCTTTTGTCGAATGAAATTTTATAAAGTAGTGATTATGTATAAAATCCATTTTGTTCCCTCGTGTTAGGTACATTAAAGTTGAGATCGAGGTATAAGATATTTCTTTTGTT
This sequence comes from Patella depressa, assembly GCA_948474765.1. Taxonomy (NCBI): domain Eukaryota; kingdom Metazoa; phylum Mollusca; class Gastropoda; family Patellidae; genus Patella; species Patella depressa. Next base: position 59,153,136 of record OX419719.1, read on the forward strand.
AAATATAAACGAGATAATGGGGTTTTATTTTTTTTTTCAAGGTTTTTATCTTTCTATTGTGAAGATTGCATGCTGAAATCTATGTAGGCTACAACAGACTCCCAGTTACAGTTAACTGCATTTTAACGTCTGAAAATTGCCTTTAATGGTTTAAAATGTTTTCCCGTCGTGAAGAAGAATTATAATTATTTTGACAGTTAAAAAATCTTTCAAGATTTATGATTTTAAATTGACCATAAACTGGTACAACAAGTGGATTTCTAAAATTATCATATCCACAAAAATATCACCAATTTTATTAACGAATATGTCCTTTATGATTAATTGTGTTTTTTTTGCCGCCCTTCGTGTGTGTGGAATTCATTCTTTCAAAGCTCCCAATGCATATGTGGACGCGAGTATCGTGGATATTGCAGTGTCGTGTGGGTTATCAGTTAGGACGTTCTTAAATATTTGGTATGTTGGCTTCTTTTTCTATGTCTATAACTTTAAATTTCTAAGACAGCTAAATGAATCCAATTAAAAATACTTAGAATAATTTAGCGTGTAATTAAGGGCAATTTAACCTACTTACATCCTGATTTAAATGTTCACATGTGCGCATATAATATGCATATCATAAAAAAATTAACCGGAGTGCATTATTTATTTATTTATTTATTTTCAAAGGAGCAATTTACCACGGTGTTAGAAACCATTGATATATTTCAGATTCCTTTTATGGTATATGTTATAGCAATAATTAATAATTTATTTTATAAATTAACTTCGTTAAGTAAACCCGTCGATGGTGTAAGTACTATATGGTTTGATAACACGCCATCAAATTATGCTCGACATAAAGGCTCTTTGTATACTTGTTATGTTTACATATGATATCACCTGTGGGGGTTGACTTAATCTCAGATATGTGACTTTACACTATATTCCTTTGATCAGCGTGTAATCATTTGTTAATATATAATGATACATAATGATCTGGCACTCTGGAGAATGAAGCTAACATAATTGTTAATTTCATTGATGACAACATATCGACAAACTGGTACGATCACCAGATAATGAAAATAACGTAGCTCCGTTTTCCGTCATTACTCCATTAAATGTAAATTTATTAAACATGCATAGTGTAAGATTTAGCTTTTTATATATTTTTAAGATAAATAATGAAAAGAGACTGGATTGAAAGTTTCAAACTCCATTGCTATACCGTTATCCTTTTGTGGCATTTAGCGATTGGAGACATAACAGAACTAACACATAGTTATATGGGAAAACAATCACTGGTTTATTTTACACTAGCACGACGTTTTGATAATTATCCTCTTATAGGTATCAAGCACAATGGCATTTAGTAAACTAGAGGGTCTATATCTTTATAAACATACAATTTGAAGTCATACTTAAAGTCGCCCAGTCTCTAACTCAATATCATCCCAAATCTTACACGTTGAAAACACGAATTATTTGCCAATTTAAATTAATATTGGGGTTGTTATTTTACTTTGTAACGGGAGGCCCCTGATATCCAATATTTAAAAATTTAAGACAAAATAAACATTTTAACCATTGGTACACCAATCGTGTACCATAGTTCGTTTCAGCATCATTTGTAACAACTGACCAGAAAGAACGAGGCTAGACATATTCCACAACTCCTGTTAAACGGCGATGCCATAACTTAGCTGGAAAGCATACGCAATATACTGGAATAACCAGACACTAGAAATTTCTATTCGGTCGAGACTCGTGCCATTTTTCGCTGGACATAAACGATTTGAAATTAAGAGTCCAAACGGAAACAATTCAATGTAAATCAGTTCACGTGTAATCAGATTACATTATTATATGCATTGCGCTCCATTTAGTTCAATTTGTAGGTCCAAAATATTAGCGATTTAACTCCTTTAATTAATTGTTAATAATTATTAGTGGAGTTCGTGGTTATAGTCAAACATAAAAACCGACAAAGAACTTGGATCCACTACTTGTACATAATAATAGATAAACACGAGAAACAATTTAGCATTATCGATAGAAGCGTTATAACAGTTAACAGGACAGGTGTATCCACGTTCTTTGTAGGTTAATATGATTAACTATAATCACCAACTCATCTGATAATTAATTAAGTATGACTTCATATTGCATATTTATATATAGAGACTTTTTAATATATAAGGACTTTTTATTTTGTGTATTAACCAATTTTAAGGAGACTTTAAACAAACGCGGACATCTGAACTGTATGTTTTCAGCCCATGAAGTGTAAATAATTCAGTTAAATCAACCTGTCCATAATCTCATATATAATGTATTGGGCGGTAAATCTCTAATAAACAACAACAACATATTCGCTCCGTGTGTCCGTCTGTAAAATGTCTCCTCTCGCACATAATCAATTTGCACCTGTACTATAACGACTCGTACCGTCACTTTTTATTTATATAAATATCTGATCATTCCTTTAATCCCTTTGTTCACTAATCCCACTGTAAATAATCTAACTATTTATATATAAAATGTAATTGTCTGCCATAACACCTAGATGGAAGCGGACGTAAAATATAACTTACTCACATACACACTAAATGTCACTGTGCTTGATAACGATAAGGGGATACTTATCGAAACGTCGTGGTTGTGTATAATAAACCAGTAATTGATTTCCCATCTTCAGAAAATTCAATTAAAGTAGATTAGTTTTTCGCCGGTTCTCAATTTAATGTAAATGTATTAAAGATATATTGTGTATTTTTTAAATAACGATCTGATAGATGATGAAAAGAAAATATAATGAAAATCTTAATCAATTTACTTTATTCTGGGCAAAATTATGGCTGAATTTCATTGCTACCCTTGAAATACTATAATAAACAAATTTTGGATTTTCCATTTCAAAATAGCGACTGTTGTTCAGTCAACTCAGAAACACTTACTAACACCTAATGGTCTAGAGCGTTGAGTATGGGATTGTCATTTTAATAAATGTCTTATTTTAGCTCTTGCATAATGCATCTTTAAATAAAACATTATTTGGAGTTAACTTAAGTTCTACTTTAGTACAATCTGCAATATGGAATTGTTTTCTACTAAGCGTCTCGAACAGGAGTAATCGTTTGAATTTGGTATATGGCTGACTCTTTGCCTATTAGTGTTAATGGTGTATTTTGTTTTTATTTATGTAAAAAAAAATGTGATCTGTAGTGTGTCGACAAACAAAATGTGGACAAACGGACAGGGACAGCGAAATTATATGTCCTCAGGAAAATGTCAGCGTATGAAAATCTCACGCCTTTACTCTTTTAAATTCCTTACTATGCTGCATAATTATAATCAAGTTGACAACTCGGTTAGAAGTTAACGGAACCTGGTTTGTAACTCGGCTATATAGAGAGCATCCAGTGTAATGTAAAAATAACACCCCCGGAAAACGAGCACAGGCCAAACCCTGCAGTATGCCTGGATAGCGGGACATTCACGGAATGTCAATGACATCCTTACCAACTCCTGCGCCACTGACGAGGAGAAAACGATGAATGAGCAAAACAGATATCGATAAGGTGTAATCAAAAACATGGAAGCAAAACTAAATTAGAACGATCCAAACATAAAAGGGCAAGATTGCTAACACTATCATCTTGTCTACGATATCACCTTAGGTGGAAGTGGACGTTAAACCCCTCGAACGAACGAACAACACTATCAAGAACGTAATTCTTACCTCACAGGCTTAATCTGTATTTAAAATATAATGTCTAATAATCTCTGAGACCTCTCTGTCCAAATAAATGTTACAGAATGACCCTTGAACCAAATCTGTGCCCTTATATAGAACCTTCAATTCCCTAGCTCTTTAATTAAATATCATAGAGGGTCGCTAATTACATACCGGTAATTGTATTAATAAATGTCTAGGTCATGATTAAAGGGTTGTATAGAGGGGTACACATGGAATATTATATTGTACATTAATTATATACCGGTAACGCTGTTCATTATCCGATATCTATGCCGTTATTGTTATTTTTATTTATCTATACGTATCTGGCAACCTGCTAATAGTCGAACAAAGGATACCACCACTAATTGAAGCGTAAATTATGAATTTATTTTGTGGAAACAAATTGTTACTTGTAACTGTGGTTTGGTTTTTTTTAGATATATTATGACAACCTGCTATTTAGAAAATACTAATCTGAAACAAATATTTAGAAACGATCCTAGTAAGAATTGCCGTCAAGAAAATACAATTGCGCCCATGGTAGTGCAAACAGTGAACGATAAAGGAAGATAATGTCGTGATCGATGATAAATGCACATTCTACGCACTATATAATTAATTGAAATCAAAATGATTTCATATTAAAAAAAATTGACAAAATTAAATTTTGACAAAGCTACCAATTACCGACAACAATTAAATAAAATGGGATGTAACGTCTTGTTCTATTCCGATTGGACTATGGGGGCAATTTTGTCCGGACAGCGGCGCTACGGCCTACTCGTATATCGAATTCCAACAGACGAGTAACTTTTACGTACACATCAATGTGTACATTGGACATTGGTTTTCCGTCTCATTCGAACGTCTAGACCAAGGATCTTGCCAGTCCTTCTGTCACACCCCACTGACAAATGGAAACCAAGACGGAAAATTCCGATTAACTTTGTTTTTTTTAATATGATACAATCACATCTGGTAATTAGAAAATACCTGAATCGAAACCTCCGTGCTAGCGAGCCAGCGTCTTACTCACTTGGCCACCATGGCTCCTACCGACATCAAAGAACTATAGCCTACACTGGATAAACCATTTATAAAACCCAAAGACAAAAATAATTAAAGATACAGCATAACATATCGATCAAATTTAACTGACAGTTAATTTAAAAGGGGGATCAACATGGTTAAGTGGGTAAAACGCTGACTCGCTAGGCTGGGGGTCGGGTGTTCGATCCCGACATTGGCCGAGAAAGTTCATCCCGATTTTCCGGCGTGGTTTCCCCTTGTCAGGGATGCAGGACGGAAAAAAGAGGTGCAAATGCACGTAAAAGATCCCTTGGCTGTTGGAATTCGATATAAGAGTAGTCCAGTTCGTAGCAGAACAGTAAGATATCAAACCCCATATTGAAAATTTGATAAAAATTAAATTCATTCCGAATGTTGGAAAATTTCGATAAAAATAGTGTAGTGTCGATTTTCTATGTTGCGACAATAAACAAAGTCTCGATTATCTAAAAAAAAAATTATTATTAAATGACGATTGTGTTTCAATCAGGTCAACATCCTTCAAAATATGTCTAATTAATAATTTATATGAGGCCAAAAGAAGACGTTAAACCACAGTACAACAAAACGGAGTGCCCTAAGATGAAACATTGCTTCTAATTACGGAAGACCATTAGGGTCAATGAAATGCAAAAAAAATCTGCTTAAGCGTGGGTTAATATGTCGTGATAACGAGCCAATATTTCGTAATTACGACATAATCTACCCACCTACGAAATATTGTAAGCAGTAAATCACGGGTTACGACCCTGTTCTTGTTCGACAAAGTTCCACGGCATTATATAAACACCTTGTCCTATTAGCGTCACAGTATTTCTTTGAAATGTTGTGTACATTGACTTTGTTCCGTTCGTTTCGTTGTGAAATGTCAACCATTTCTAATTTTAAGAGGAGAATGATAAATAAGCGGGAATTAAACGAATCCCGACCAATGCGACCATCCAGTCTTCATATTTTTCGACATTCGCTGTTCGGACCTTTCGGCGGATCAAAGTAGTGAAACGGTCTACCTTTGGATGGACGTTCGAGACAACCTCTGTTTCAGTATACACAACAATACCTATATAAAAACAGATAATTCGTCTAGTTTGTATTCTAACAGTAGATGGCAACTCCTCGCATCAGCTTTTGAAAAGTTTCTTTTGGCAACCTGAAGCGCCTGTCCAATCCAAAACACCACACCTAGTATAGGTGGATCAACCCATTTACGAATGACGAAATGTGATTCCACTTTAAATGTTTACACGTTGCTTGAAAGGATTTGAACCGAGGAAAAGTTTGTGCATTCTGAGAATTCAGTACAAAGAATGAATGTCACCATCGCCGCCCTCAAAGGTCGTATCCAATAAAAAACATACAGATTAAGTGTTGGATAAACATTTGTTGCTTATCTATATTTGTTGTTTTTAATTTTCTAGACCAGTGCTTAGATAAAATCAGTATATATAAGAGAATTTAAAATAGCATCATGTTTTATCACTGCTGATAGGTATAAATACCGTGGATAATAAGGGGTATAATCCAACTAACGTTAAAACTCGAGTAATTAGGAAGTGGATATCCCATAAATATAATAATACCCAATAGTATTATCAGGTGTCCATGTATGAGAGTTAGAACCCAACGTTAATTTGTTTGAACCATTACTAAGTCAACAGTGGCGGATCCAGGATTTTTTTGAGGGGAGTGATAACTTCATGTTTTGTCTCACCGAACGCGGAGCGATGGGTGCCCCCCCCCCCGAAAATTTTGAAAAATTATCTTCGATTTCCTCGCCTCTGAGCCATAACGAACAATGATTTCTGTTCGTCGACAATGTTTCATTTCGTTGACGATTTTCAAACTTTGAAGAATAAATTTCGAAATTTATACTTGTTGATTATTGTGAAATTTTGCATACAATTTAAAGATAGTGCGGACTGTACGTACGAAGAAGTTGTCACATTCACGGAAAAGTTTTCAACGCCTCTTGCATGTATAATAAACAGCAAGTTATATATCCAGATTATGAACCTAATAATGAACAAACTGTTTGAATGTTATCGAATATTTGCAAATGTACAGTCAATTTTCTTCGCCAATCGCCAATGATATCAATGCCATCGTAAAATAATGTATAACTTATGCATCCATCTGACAAAAGTGTTGACGCCTTCATCCGGCGACGAAATGCTTCGACGAATTTCCTGCAATCTAAGAGATCAGCCGCGGTTTACCGAGCTAATTTCTGCCGCTAGTAACATACATGTAGACCAGATGCTGATTGTGTGTCTGATAAGATGCGCACCATGGAACCGCCCCTGGTCAATAATTTTGTTATTCAATTCTCTTTTCTAATTTTTATCGACCGTCCGTGCCAGATTTACCTATAGATTATAACCACATGGCCTCAAATTTCTGGGGAGCTCCATAGTTTTGTCACTACCATGCCTTTCTTAACAGACTGTATTAATGAAATGGGGTTTAACGTCCTACTCTTTTGCACCTAACCTGGGCTAATGGAAGACGGGCATACGTCATACAGTGTGCAATGAGGGAAATTTTGCCCGGGCAGTGGCGTTACGGCCTACTCTTATATATTATTATTTTGTTGTTGTCTTTTGTGATATGTTTAGCTTCTTTCATGACAAATAGCGCCCTAAACAATTATTATATCCGTAGAATACACGACTAGTGTAGTGGTTTTAATATATTCACGGTGCCTTAAATAGTTGATTGATGATCCCATATTTTTACGGTTAAATAACAACACTAATTGTTTGAAATGTACCAATATGGAACCATAATTCGAATTTCCAATTTCGAACATTATGTATAATAATGAGTTAGAGGTTTGGCTCCTTTAAACACCTGACATCATCCTCGGCGTAACTCCATGTCCGCCATCTCCCTCTGGTCATGTGCGTGATTGCAAGGTACCTGTACAGCAGAATAGTCTAGAGCCAATTCTCACCTGTAACCAATTAGTGATGTCTAATACTAAATAGAATGACTGGTCATATTGTCTGCGATATCACCCTTATAGCCTGAATTAAAGTCAAGTCTGGTGGCCGTTTTAGTGGGGTATTTTTGGATTAAGAAATCTGAATGATGAACGTGTCTCAAATGAGATATGTCCTAAAATTTATAGCCTCTAATGAATTATGCGGTATCAAATGAACAATAACAGTCCTCTAAATTCTACACAATCGGTGTTTATCTTCTAATTAAAAAATAACAAAGGAAGATATCTACAATGTATATAAATCTAGTATACACAAAAAGTAAATAATCAATACGCCTTCAGCAAATTTTATAGATTGACAGTTTTAAATACACCAATTAATATAGATCACGATGAAGAGAGATATATCATTTATTATTTATTGTTATTCGCGTTGTAATGGATATTTTGGGACGACATTTCAATGTGATTATAAACATCATGTTGCTGTGTCTTGGCTATTTTTCCAATAAATATACTACATGACAGTACGATCGCTTGGCCACAAAAAAATGGGGCCGGTCGGACGGAAGTTACTAACTGAACTAATAACTTTATCTTGTAATTAAATAAATGTATAGATAAATGACCAAGTAATGATTAAAAGGATTGTCGTCTGTTTATTTTCGGATTGAGAATTCGGAAATCAGCACCACTGTTGGCTTTTTTGTTGGATATTTTTTGTGACCAGTCAGACAGACGAGTCAAATCTTGATTTTAGTTAATGAAATGGAGCATTTTGTTATAGTTAATGAAGTTGTGCATTCAGTTGAGTTATCGTTTGTAAATACTGAAGTAAAAGCATTGGAAAAGAGTACTGTATTCTAGGAGACCATCCGGCATGTCATTAATGTAAATCACGAATAAAACCTGTCCTGAAATAGAGCCTTGAGGAACACCTGCTTTAGAATCTCAGTAACTGAACTTAAAACCACAATCACTCTCAGCCTATCGTGTTGAGGGTGCTCCCCCCATTTCGACTACAACCCATTTCCACTATAAATTTTATTACCCCCAAACTTCTGACCGACCACCTCCTCCTCCCCCTCCCCCCACCCAACTAACCAGCATTGAGCTGTTCCAATAATTGATGTAATGATTGATTATTGTTAAAATGGCTTATTCACTATATATTATAGTTTGTTTTCTTTAACAACACATTTTGTTTTGACAAATATTTGGAGTTTAATATTTGCTTAGCTATCAGATGAATTGTATTCAATCAATTTGTATAATAAAACCATCAAACCGTATAATCTGTAGTCGAAATGAGATGTAGTCAAAATGGTAGGTTACCGAGTTAAGCTATCAATCAGCCAATTTTCACAGAATGTGGATCATTATTATTATTTACCCTACATGTTCAATGTGCATTTGCAATAAAGGATAAGAAAAACCCATATGATGCAGTCTTATTACTTCTCGGAAAACCATGGTGAAGATTGTGTGTATGCCTGACACGCTATGGTTTTTATCGTTATTAATTTATGCAGTATGACCATGATTTATGTAACAGGATGTGATTAACCAAGCTTTTATCGTTTTACAACTTTTATAATAACATTACATATCATGACTCCACCTATACACCCGAATCACCACAGATGGAACTCCGTGATACTTTTTTTCCTGTATAGTTGGGGATGTTCAGACAAAGCACGGGAACATGTCACAAAAATGAAAAAGATATCATCCCCTTAACAACAACATGGGCATTTTTAGGGGCTAACTACTTGGTTGGCCAGTAGATTGTAGCTGGTAAATTCAAACGGAGATTAACGTGGGATAAACTAAACGAAATGGTCTACTGCGAGGAGTAAGACGAAAAGTGTAGATTGCAAAAAATAATGACATAATGCTACTTGTGTGGCATTTAATACTGTCCGGTAATGTATTAAAAATATAACTTCTTTTAGACCTCACGCGCGTGTATTATTTTTGATATAACCTCACAATTTAAACCAGGCTCGTGTTGGGTCGAGATATCTTTTTTATAAATCTTACAAAATACAGTCAACTAACAATGCTCTTTGTTATTACATATTCTCGTAATTAGAAAATGTCATGAGATTTGCTGCGTTTTTCTTTTATCACTGAATCTTTCCGTAATAAAACGACTTTTTGTGTGATATTATTACGGTGTGTGCCTTTGTCAGTGATCAAAGTGGGCGTGTGGGTGATCTTCTTTACACTAGATCAATGCAAGATTTCATTTTGATAACAGTCATGTATTCTTTGTTTGATTTTTATGACTCCATACGGTGCATGCAAGATGCATAAAATTATTCAAGAACACCTTTTGCCATAGAGTAATAAAAACATCAAAAGAAACTATTAAAAATACTTTCCCTCAAAAGTATTTATTGGGTGGTTTTGGGGTTTGTTTTTTTTTAATAAAAGTATGGCAATTTTGGTATATATGGAAAGTAGAGATATCCAATCATACTAGAAAAATAATGGACTCCCCGAAAAACATAGATGGGGCGTGCACAGGACAAAACTGTAAGGGTGTCACTAATTGGTAGCCTTACGATTATAGTTGTCTGCGCGAGTGACGTCAAGGGTTGCACGCGTAGATTGATTGTCTGACCTCTTTTCATTGGGAGTGAAAGTGAAATGGGGTTTAACGTCCACTCAACACAAACTAGGTCATTTCGGGACTACTTTTCATTGGAATAGGAAACCCTAATGCATATTATGTTGATAATCATGTTTGAGATCGGACGTGGAATATTTGAGAGGCTTAAAGGTATTATAGATTCTGGGCGCAGAATTTACCTAGGCCTCCGATATTTATAGTAAATGGACGTCGCCTTTTATATGCAATGAATTCTCTTTGGCTTGGCAGTAACACAAACATGGCTTCTTCAAAAGATTTTTTGTAGCCTATGGTAGTTCTTCAATATTACAAAGGTTTGGGGGTATTTTGAGCAAATTTGACATAAATTAATTAGTGTGAATATGTTTTTAGTCCAAATATATCACCAAATTACCCAATGGTAAGGCAACTTTAATAAATCGCATTCTGAAATTTTTCGAAAATCTTTTTTTATTTTTTTTTATAAGAACAGATTGTAAATATGATGTGATATTATTAGTGACTTGGTTATCCATTATACGGGTCACACTATAATCGCTACGCATAATAAAAAGGTAGAATCATTTAAGCGTTAAAAAGGAATATTTTCGTTATTTTTTTTCGAAAATAGTTAACATAAATTTGTAACCCAGCCTTATTTATGTATGGATTAGCAATCCTAAATAACTTATACCGGGCCTGACTGAAAAGTTCTATTAGCCTATCTGCTAGCCTGGAGACTTTCACAGGTGTTTTCTACTCACATGAATGGAAATGAAATGTGATTTATAGGTTTCTGCACCGACTCGAGTGATGAAGGCAGATATATGTCATACAGTGTGCTTTGTGGGAAGTCTTGCTTGGACCAGGGTCGTATGTAGGATTTTAAAAGTGGGAGTGAATGGGCGCCAATATAATGCCCGAGTTACTGAGCGCGGAGCATCGCCCCCCCCCCCCCTCCCGAAAATTTTGAAAATTTGACAACCGCAAACCCGTTTTCGACGCACTTGGAGCCGCAATTGCGTGTGTTAATTTCGGCGTCGCTATTTCTCATTTTGATGTTAAACACATCAAAATAAGAAACTTCTGGTCCTCTAAACAAAAACAAGTCCGAAACACCAATAAGGCCATGTAGATAGAGCGACCAGAATGAGAATCTCTAATAATGTCATTTGGTGGCGGCGCCCCCCCCCCCCCTGAAGACCGGTAAGGCCCTATTAAATATGGATAGGGCGATCAAAACGAACCCTCTAATGTCATATGGTGGGACAGGCGCTGACCCAGAAAGAGGTGATAGGAGGGACATTTCGCCTATGGCGATGGCACCCACGGTGCTGGAAACTCCCTTTTCGGCCATTCTTTGAATTTAATAGGCCGCAGTTTTTTAGGAGAGGCAGTTGCTCCTAGTGTCCCCACCCCTTGGATCCGCGTCTGCACATAGGTGATATAAGAGTGTGAGCGCCCTTAAAACTGGCCGATTGATCAGTGCCTTAAGAGCATCACTGAGGGGGCGCCAAATTTTTCTGGGGGTGCTATGTACCCCTGCACGCCCGCTAGATACGGCTCTGCCCAAAACTTCGATTTAAGTCTTATCCGAAAGTCTAGACACTGTTACTTGTCATCTCCCCCATCCCGCACCACGGGTACCTAATTCTTGGCTTGGGCATACTTTAAATTTGTTCTTCAAAAACATCATGGAATCAATTTACCTCTAAATCATTGCCGTTCTAATATGTTCACGTCAATTGCTTTTGTTTATGTATATATTTGGCCCCTGGGGCAAGAATAGTTGCGTGTTTAATTGGTTAAATATTATGTTCAATATATAAATAAACCGACTAGTCTATACTTAAGAACGGGAAATTGGAAATCGATGAAGACGTTTCTCGACAACATTGTTAAGGAATTATTCAGTGTCAATAAACACTAGTAATTAATCGAGTTTCCGGAATATGGAAATTGTCTGCGTCTATTCCAGCAGTCTCTTTGTCCACTTGTGCCACATATAGAGAAATCGAACGATATAAATATCTTTGTTGAGATAAAAGTCCGTGAAACTTACAAGATTTTTATTAAATAAAACTGGTTAATTTAAGTTAAAATGGAGAGCAATTTAAATTACTATGTTGAGTTAAACATCTAAGTAAAATAAAAGATATTTGTATCGGTGGAAACCTGGGTACCAGTGAATAAAACTTGTTAATTATGCATTAAAATAGCATTATGCAAAAGCAAAATCTGCTTATTACAGGTCTTTCTTTAGGCCTGAAATGTTATCTAAATAATCAATTAGACATTAACATATCCAGACCATAATAAACTCTTGATGTCAAGGCTAGCCTTCGATGTTGGCGGATTAAAATCCTATATGCCGCTTAATGGCCGTTGATAATTAAATCAATCAAGTGGATAATCGAGACTATGCTGTTTATATTAATGATTTGAGTAATAATGACCGAGGCTATGTGAATATTTCAAACGCTTTTTTCACGGCTAATAGTGGATCAATTTGACTGAAATTGTAAGCAAATTACCTTTACACTATCTAGTTTTTATCTTATCTCCCATAACGTAACTTTAACTTGGTGATAAAGGTGCGTTTCTTGGCAATCAACTTGTGCCTGGGGAGACTTGTCTACAACGATATTTTCTATAATAGAATTTAGCAATTATGGGAAAAGTAATAAAACGCTATTGCATAGTCGCGTTCATCCAGTGTTCTCAAAAGATTTGTGTGAACCCAATATAATTATTTCTTACTACAAAATCTTGACACCTTGTGGTTTTTTATTTGCAAGTTTAAAGGGTCAATCATGATAATATTTTGGAGAATAAAATTGCTTAATCCCTTAAAATCATCTACCTTAGGGCCGAGCAACTAACTCAAAATATGTGGAAAGTTTTCAAACACCTTAAACCCGCGAGTCTTTATCTGGACTGGAAATGAGACCGGAATCCCAAGAGGTATTATGCGTTGTCCGGATAGAACTAGATTTAATTTATATAAATAATGTGTAGGTGAATCTTACCTTTCGTTATCAAGTACAGCACACGAGTCAGTCATGGTATAGACCGCTAAAGGAACGGAGATTGATTATTAGGTCACCCAACGAAAAAATTGACCCGAAATCTTAAAATGGTTAGTTTCCGGATAAGCAGTTTTGACGTTCACGTCCCAATATTTTGAAATAAAATTTTGAGAGATGGCAAATATTTCATACGTACTCAGACGTTTATGTTTGAGACTCTTTTCAAATCGGGGTAGTCCCTTTAAAGGGACCCGTTTTGACATAAAATGAAATGAAATGAAATGGGGTTTAAAGTCCTACTCTTATGCACCTAACCTGGGCTAATGGAAGACGGGCATACGCCATACAGTGTGCTATGAGGGAAATTTTGTCCAGGCAGAGGCATTAAGGCCTACTCTTACATCGAATTCCAACTGCTAAGGGATCTTTTACGTGCACGCCAATGTGTACACGGGACCTTGGTTTTCCGCCCCATCCGAACGACTAGACAGCTGTCCTTGTCAGGCCCTCAGTTCTGCATCACCATAAATCCAATGCAAACTTGGATTACTCCTTTAAGAACAGTGATATATCTTGTCTGTACAAGAATCCTAATTATGGCGTGATGAAAGATATGAGATTGAATTTATTGTTTTTCTTGATTTATCTTTGTTTAGGTATGTCAATCACAATGCGGGTTTCAATTTGTATGTGACATACACTCATTGTCAACAACTGTTCGCTGTAAAGGTAATTTCAGTTTAAAGTAATTGCCGTTTTTGTTTGGGGGGTGGGGTGGGGGTGGGGGTAATTGCATCTGGTCATAAAGCAACAAGGTAAAAAATTGGCTATCATCATAGTCGGACCTCCTTCGCCTCTGTTTTAGTTCCTTCCCGTCACACGACCTTTACATTATATTTATATTGCCTTGCTGGTTCACCTCGCCAGCGTATGATTCGTGAGTGTATTCCTGTTCCTGCATTGAGATGCAATCTGGTCATGGGATACAAGTGTTAAAAGACAGGGTCAAAGAGTGTGTTTTTTTCGTCATTCACTTTCTGATAATGTTAAAACTGTGCCGCAAAGCAGAGGCGGATTACCCTATAGGCAGTGTAGGCAGCTGCCTAGGACCCAAGAAAAAAAAGGGCCCATAGAATTTTGACGCCTTTTTTCTAATTTGATGTTTTACGATTCCGAGGAACCTCACTCGGTTGTGACATTTTCTTGAGCGACAAAAATAAAAAGTTCCACCCGTTAGGGTTTAAAAGTGTTAGTAAGTGTATTCAGATGTTTGAAAAGTCAATTCAGGTGTGTGAAAGTGATTTCAAAATATCTCTCTTCTTTTAAGCAAAAACGAATTAAGTTTGTTTTCATTTTATCCAGCAATTGACTATTGCTGTGCTCCTCTGGGTATCAATTGATTGTCAATAGCCGACTGACATTATTCCATCAGTTTAACCTCGGAAATTTTCTTTCTTTCACAGCGGTCTTAATTTTACTACAGCGATCCAGTAGACGTGGTACAAGGGTTAATCAGTGAACTGGATGTATGAGATGTGTTGTTGACGTTTGGGAAAGTAGGTCGAGGGGAAATGTGTAGGGAGTGATAGTTAGATGTATTATGAATTGTTACAGTGGCTGTGGTGTTACGTTGAAATACTATGCCGCTACCGTAACACCACAGCTTTATGATTTGTTCGACAGGATTGATACCGTAAGTCCGACAATAATAAATAAACTATTTCTGATTTTAATGTTGTCTTTTCCCACCGTCACTGGCCGTACGCCAGCAACTGAAAATAGCTGACGAAACAGCTAGGGCGTCGATTGTTAGTTCGCGTACAACTTGAAAAACCGAATGTCGTACGCCATTGTGAAACTGAAAGTAGCTGACGAAGACAGTTAGGGCGCCGATTGTTAGTTCGCGTACAACTTGAAAAAACCGAATGTCAGTATGGTATTTCTGACATAATTGGTTATCGGTGACCTGAAAGCTGGTAATCTCGACTCAAAGCGAGTAATCTCGACTCAAAAGTATAGTGTATAACCTACTTACTGTCTACAGTCGTCGCTACTCATAGTTCATTCATGATTTTTTGTGGACGATTTACTACTCAGTAAGAAAGCCTGTGCCCAAAAAGAGTTCTCGTCTGTTATTATTAGTATAATGACTTCCTCATGTGCGGCAGGTTCGTTTGTTTTTAAAAACACTGTTTTTCGTTCCAAAAAATAGAAAAGTAATTTTTTACCAGATGATCATGGTTTTTCACCGAGACTAGATAATTTCTCTCGGTGTAAGGATATTACCCCTATGAAAAAGTTCATACACTGTTGAGAAAATAGTCCCATTGGTTTTCTTAGCTGCAAATACAGCGAGAATAAACTCTGTACTGAAAAATTTTCGCGTGATCTATATAAACTGTCTTCACACACTCGATTTATAATTAGCGATATACAGGTACAGTGGCAAGTGTTATGCTTCTCAGGCTAATACCTCAAAAGTACCTCCGCGCAAAACCCTCGATTTTGGTACATGGAAAACAAAAAAAAATAGTGCCCGTGCGCGTGCCAGTAATAGAAAAACTAAGAGTTCGCGCATAAAAAATGCACGAACGTACCAGGCGCGATGTCATCCAGTTCCGCAAAGGGCCCAGCTGGCCGGGCTGCCAGGACCCTACCGAGTTTTGATCCGCCTCTGCCGCAAAGCCTTGGCACTCCTACACCTAGGTTATTCGTCTGTGTACCATGTCAAAAATAATCTTGATATCTATACACATATTATATATAAGCGATAAATTGTCAGAATTGTTTTAAATTATGCATATAATGCTAAACTGAAAATAATTGTTTATACCACCGGCGATGTCTAAAGCTCCCCTTAAAACAATAATTGTCATCGCATTGGAAATCAGTACAAATATTCAATTTACAATTAATAAATCCTTCGGGATTTCGATTACAAATACATTAGTTAAAATAATGATAGTAATGGAGTGTGCTGGCCATGTACATTTTATCAGAATCGGAAGCGGGCATAAATGCATCATGTATTGGTTTTGTTGGTTTTCACACGGTCATCAATGCACCAGTTATAAATACACACAATATTAAATTTACAAGAAATACATACACATAGTGATACTGATTCTCTCTCGTAATTCGTTCGTGAGCTTTAACGTCAAAATATAAACGATAAGCGTACTCCTCGAGCGTGTATGAAATATTTTTATCTTTTTCAAGTCACTTTTCTTTATAAAAAAAATAGGACCGGGAATGCAGTGTCGTCACATTGCATTTTAATCTGACAATCATTTTTAATAATCACTACCGCTAATCAAATACACTTACATGCTTACTTTATCAGGAATTTTGAAAAGGGGGGGGGGGCGCAAAATGAGGGCACTGACCGCGGAGACGGAGCACGCCGCGGAGAGAAAATTATCCGTCATTTCCTTGCCTCTCTATCCAATTCAAGAGCTATTTGGCTGATATTTTCGTCTAAACGTTCGGAAATCGTAGAAAAAGAGCCTCAACATCGAGCAAAAAAGCAGGTTGAAAGGCACTTTCAGTAGTAAAAAAAGGGCACTGTCGAAAATTTGGGGGGGGGGGGCTCTTTGCGTTCCCCATTGAATCCGCTTCTGCTTTATGAAAATCCATTCACATTGTCAGTGGCCGGTGTCTGAAAACTGAACTGACATAAAGACACATTTACCTGGACGCCATATCATCTATATCCATTCGAATTCATTGATTCGTTTTGTTATGTACTTAGTACACGATTGACTCTAATCGTGGAATTCATGTTGTAGCTGTAAAAAAAATATTATTATTGCATACTTACCAATATCCGTAAAATGACATCCGTATTTGCTATAGTATTTAATTATTAGTTAAATGTAATCCAGTCGAAAGTAGACCCCATATATGACACAAACTTAGAGAAATTTGTATACACTGGCATTTTATTCATTCTGACATCTTATGTTAACATCAGATTTACAGTAGCCTCTTAAAACATAGGAAGCATTAAACGGTTCTTCTTTGAATTTATAAGTCATGAGTCATTCAAATAGTTGTGGAACACTCAAACTTGTTTTGTTGGATATGACGTGCACAAATATAGCACCTAAAAAACAAACCACCAAATGATACACATGTACTTGACATCGATAGATCCTGGTTAAACAACGTATGGTGCAACAGCCTGTATTGATATTATTGTCTACATTATGTCCGGTGATTAATGTGAAATCCGAAGATTTAAAAAAACAGACATCATGATCAAAATTCCAGATAATTTAAACACAAATATATTGACCAGATTGAGTGTTCTACGGCATAATGGTGGGTTAATCTCATACCCCAAAATATAAATTTCTATAAAGATACCTCGCACAAAAACTCATTATCCACTTCAAAACCACACACGAGTGCTGATGGTAGGGTAACGACAGTTCAGATTGCTTGATTGTAGAATCAAAGAGTTAAGCGGCAATGTAATCTAATGAATCTATAGTAGAAAAATCAATTAATATAATTACGGTGTTTTATAAAGCACATGTGAAAATCAACAAATACCAATACTGTAAAATACGTATGGATAAACTCATTACATACATAATACAAGTACTTTTGATTTATAATTAATAATAATCCATGGTGGCGGAGTAAGCAGCTTGGGGTAAAAATAGTTAGCACATACAGATGCTACCTTACAAAAGACGGGATATTTCATATAATCATGTCGATGACATTTCCATCATGTCGCCCAATTGTTGTCAGTGCACAGTCGGAAAGTTGTTTATATTCACCCCTTGACAAGACATTATATCCATTTATTCTTTTCTAAGTGGTAAATCCAGAAAAAGTAACACACGAGAAGTAAATATCATTCTTTTTTAATTCCGAAAACGCATATGAAATGAAATGGGGTTTAACGTCCCACTGTTCTGCTCCTAAACTGAGCTAATGAAGACGTTCTATTAGGGAAATTTTGCCCGGGCAGCGGCACAACGACATTCTCTTATATCGAATTCCAACTGAAAAGGGATCTTTTACGTGCACGCCAATGTGTAGCCTACCCCAGACCTCTGGTTTTCGTCCACCCGAACGACTAGACAGTTGTCCTTGTCAGGCCCTCCGTTCTGCATCACTGACATTGGGAAACCACACCACTTTCTCGGCCAATGCAGGGATCGAACACCAGACCTCCAGGCTAGCGAACCAGCGTCTTACCCACTTAGCCACGTGATATCCCCCGCCCCAACACACACACCCCGCAAAAAAACCTGGAAAGGACCCATGATCCCGTTGTTATCAATTATGAATTATTGAAATTTAATCAAAAAGAAAATACAGTTTGATTGATTGGCAGAGTACGATTGTCTCAAACTGAAATGAAATGGGGTTTAACGTCCTACTGTTCTGCACCCACTGGAATAATGAAGATAAACATACAAAAGAAGGAGAGAAGCAGAGACCGGCGAATGGACTCACCAGAGTTCAGCAGTTGTCGTGGCAGGAGGCCGGTATGGTTGTTTTAATGTACCATGTTAATATCATCGTTGATATCCTTGATGTAGTTTTTAGTTCCTGTTGTTATTATATAGTTTTTTTTTTGTATTCCTGATATATTTACTTAACTGATATCTGTTATCACGAAGATAGTGTTCGGGGATGTTATGCAATAGCCCTGAATATCTGTTCATAAATTGGAATTTTAAAGCATATTGTCATTAATAGCAGTTCTTTCGTCATTATATTGGAGACTATTGTTAAGACTAAATGTTATATCATAGTTGGTTTGGACATACCCTGGAAATCAATTCCGTATTTGTAGAAGGCTCTATTTGCAACATAAGTTATCACTAGCTATGGACAGTCCCTTATTGGGGAGCTTAATTTGCTTATTGTATTGCGTATTGTATTATATAATGTTATATAAATTAATATCTATACATTTATTCACATGCACAGTCCCATAATCGATGGCCAAGTAGCTTAGATGCCGGGTCGATTAGACAATGTCTGCCTGAGTTAGACGCGTTTCGATATCGCATTTCACTCAAGGAGACTGTCGATAACAGTCTGACGATAGACTTACAGGTCTACACAGCTTTAAGGATAGGTAAAGTCTTCGATTAAAAGTAATGTAAATCTAACACAAATTGATAATCGAACTGCATCCGCCGTCTAGAAACGGGATAAAGGTAGCCATACACAACTTTGTTTAGAATAAAATAATTTGACTGAAATGATCAATATATATTCATTATCTATTTTTGAACTTGTATAGCGAGAACGTCCAGATCTTTCTCTTAATCTTAAATAATGACTGTATTTAGCGATGTCAAACGCCGCTAGAGGCGCTGGCTGTCCTGTTTCTGGTACGCTAAAAAACCTGACCGAAAAAAGTACCGTTTCTATTACGGGCTCTCGTGAATATTTGGGAAGTCAAAAAGTGGTCAAGTGGCATTTTTCCGGACGCTAGTGAGCTGAAGTTCGCGGACTGCCACATCAGGTAAGATTTTGATCGAATTTTCGCTTATTTTTCGTGTTTTTAATTTTTAAATGTAATAGAAACATTGAAAAAAAGATATCAGCATTTTTGGATAGCCTGGTATATATTTTGTATAGTGTGAGCTTTTGTTTTGCCAAAATCCCCCGTAGGAATTGGCAGTAGGACGGAAAGTGAAATCGGGGAGGAATCGGGGAAAGACAACTCTTGGTAGAACATGTGTGGAATCAGACCACAATGAATAATTATTTGTATCTAACCTTTGCAAACCGTACTTTTTTAAGTGTGAAGTATTTAGATGATTTTTGCAAAATGTCAGTATCAATTTTTATTTTATTTTGATAAAGTTACTTGTAAAAACAATGACCTTTTAAGAAAAATATATTCCCAAATAAGACTGACTTGGCATAGGCAAAATGAAAATGTGCCATTCCATTAGCATTGATATTTTATCATTGAGATTCATTGTATGCATTTTTTTTTTACTCATTATGTATAGTTGTAAATCTTCTTTTTTTTTTTAAATTTTATAACCAGATATAGTTGTTATAATTTGTTATTTCTAGAAGAGGGGTGATTCTTTGTTTGGTAAATAATGTCATAAGATTTGATTACTTTATCTTATACATCTATATTTTTTGTATTTGTAGATGACTTTGATGACGTCCAGTCATGAATGCAAAAAAAAAGAAAAGATTTTGTCATTTGTAAACCCTATGATTATAGCATATATTGTTATTTTTTTTAAAGTTTTTAGGTCAGAAGTTTTGATCCAGAAAAATTCTGATATTTTATTTATTTTTGGTTGATTTTAATTTTAAGTTTTATTGGCTTTGTTAATTGAAATAAAGATATTTTCTATTGGTCAGACTCATAATTCTTGAGATTTTCAATTCCTTAAACAACTATTTTTGTCAGCCAAAAGGTGAACCATGAACCATGTATTATAAGGTCCTTGGGTGAACACAGTCTATGTGTTTTCTCGTGTATATGTATCCAGGAAAAGACTATGAAAATTCCATCGCCTCCGGACCTGCAGTTGACCCGTGACCTTTCCCTTTCTGTATGACCTTGACACGGTATAGACAAAAAATGCAATTTGAGTAGCTAGTGTCTAAAAAATAACTACGATAACAATTCGAAAACATTTTTTCTGTATTCATCACATCAAGAAACAGATTGGGTAAAGATTTCAAAGCCCTGAGACTTCTACATGGTTTGTTACTAACTGACAGGCCATTTTTTTGCTGTGACCTTGAACGAAAATTGTCTCGGTCGTAAGTTCGAGAGTCTATAGCATAAATACAATATAACCGAAGAGTCTCGTGATAATTTTCTTCGAACAGGTTCATCCTGAACTTAATTTTCTGCAAGTTTCATGGATCTACCTATTATAGTTTCTGAGATATAAGCTTCGGTCAGTTTTTTTGCGTTTTTAAAAAAAGCCGTATTTTAATGCCTCCAATTCGCCGTCTTCAAAATGCCATAACTTTCTTAATTTTCAATATTTTTTCAAAATTCTTTCAGATTATTGCATCGAAATAGTTGACACTGACAGTGATATAATTATTTCGGAGACATTTTGTGTATTTAAAAACCCTTTGGCAATGCTACTGTATTTAGCTTTGTCAACCTGGTGGTGAATTTGGGGGGGGGGGGCATAATCACTCTTTTATATCACACAGAATTGTTTGTTTTATGTTTCACTTTGAAAAAATAGATTAATTTTGTTCTAACTTGAATAATTTAAATATCGATATTGGTGAGATGTGTCATCCCAGATCACAGGACCAGCTTTGAATAAGTCCATTAATTATTTAATATACATGTACATCTATCCATAACCACTGTAATGTAGAGACACCATAACTCCAACTATTCTTAACTGGCCTTAAAGAAGACCTTTCTAAACATTTAAACTTATGTGTATCATTATTCACGGTCAATAAGCTTGGTCTTTAATTAGAAATTAATACATGAAACTATTTAATAAATAGCTTAATTTATTCCGATAAAAAATAGCAAATGATATTTTGACATTCAATCATACATACGAACAATATAAACATATATAACTGGAATAAGTACAGATTTATATACAAAAATAAAACAATTAAATTGTGTGAATGTTACAAACAATTCGAAGGTGGGTCTGTCTTCCAAAAAATTTAAAATCATAATAAAGTTATAGAGTTTCTAAATGATTTGCTGACACAGACAGTAAATAAAAAGAATTACATAATTAAAATTTAAAAATTATTAATTCTTAATTCACAATATGTTTATTTGACAAATCATTTCATCACAAATACATCAAATTCAGCAGGCAATCCATCCATGCAAATAAAGAAATTGATGCATGCATTTTAAATATACTGTCAAGATTCAATTTAAATAATATTCCACCCATTAGCTTACATTATGTCAAGAATGTTAAACAAATAAAACAAAAAAAGTACCAGTGATAAATACTGTACATAGTTCTCATACACATTCACAAATAACAGATCAAAAAATATGCACAAACTTGTTTCACACACTGATAAAATCATAATTCTTCTTTATAATTCCAGAAAATTAAAATAATTATTAATTGAATATTTTCCAATTATAATTTAAAACTCTTTTGCATAAATCATGATAATCCATGTTTGATCAAAATATTTTGGGTTCTAGTAATCACAAAATCCACTACAATATACTTTATTATGGCAAATTGAAAGAAGCTTGACAAGCACCTGTCATGTTTTACTCCACTTACCCTGTTCAATTTTGATTTTTGGATATTGAGTTAAAATTACATAAATTAAATTCTAAATCAATGCAATTTTAACTTCGTAAAGTCACAAGCTTTGAAAATACATTAGTATTAACATTTGGTGATAGATATGGACTATCATATCATCTCTTCATACTGACCAGAAAATAAGGACTCTTTGGCAAGATTTTTAACCAGGGTTAATTATGACACTGATTGACTTTTAAAATCAAAAATTGGCTTTTACTGATAAACGCTTTCTTATCAAAGAGGCATAAAAATAAATCTTAATGGTTTATTTTTTTTCGGAATATTGATCATCTATAAAAACTTTTGTAAAATGATAATTCTCCTATATATTTATTTCATTCAATGTTTTTAAAAATTTCTCTTACAGGAATAAACAAATGCTAATCAGAGTGGAAGAGACTACTTAGGCTATATTGACTTATTAACAGAATTTTCAATTATAAAAACAATTAATTTCTGTGTTTAACCGAAGTGCATATGTGGGTGGAGTTTCATGTATATTCAACCCCAGATTGTTTACTTATCAAAAATGTCTACATAAATCTTAAATAATTACAAAAACATCTTTATAAGAGAAAAAGGTAAGTATTATGGTTAAAGCCTTTTCATCACTTCAACAGAATTCTCAAAAATATTAAGATTCAAATGACCTGCTTTAGTTATTCAAACAACTACAGATACAGAAACTTATCTTCCTTCTAAAAAAACATTTATCAAACACAATTCTATCTATCTTCTGTCTACTTATACTTCTATAGTTAATAATAAATTTGCCATAATTACAATCCACATTTTCTTCAGACATTCTCAGATTTATAATAAGTTCTACATACATTACACTTCACCAATTAAAATATCAAGTTCCGCAGATTTGATTAATTTTAAACAATCTAACTAGCTTTTTGTGGTTTTCGTTTTCTTACTGTTTTATCTTTTTTATCCTCCTCCCCTTCACCATCATCTTCATCTGCATCATCTTCAGCTGGCTTTGTGTCGTCTATTAAATCTTCATTCTAGTGACGAAATAAAAATAAATCACTTAATAATAACTAGCATGAAATCATATTTTTAGGTTGTTTACAAAACCACAAGAAAGAATGTTGATTTGTCTTTGCGATGCATACATCTATGTTTATATGCAAATATAAGTTATAACTTTAAATAAAGTACAAATACATACTAATATTGGCCTTATAAAATTACATTTTAGTCTGAATTTTTCTTACTTTAATGTGTAACAAGATTAAAATTCAAATAATAAGAAATAAGTTTAAACAGAATTTTTTATTAACAAAGATGAATTAATAAATTTCACACAGTACTAACCTTATCTCTAGCATCATATGGTTGTCGTATTTCCCGGGGTGGTAATTTATTCATTTTGGGTGGAAATAAAGCATCACAACAACACACTATCAACTGGAATAATAAATATTTTTTTTAATAGAATGAAATCCACAGTAGAGAATAATAAGACATAATGGATATCAGCTTTTTATATGAGCAATCAGATGGAACAAACAAATGCCCTCATAAAAACTCTAGGAGGTCTTTGGCTAAATTTTCAACATAAAAAATAAGTCTGATAGTCTCTTATTTCATAAGCCTAACCCATTAAACATAATTATTCAAATTCAGAATTCATTCTCTTACTTTAAAGTATTGACAATATTGACTCTAAGCCAGTCATAAAAAAGACTTAGAAAGAACCCATGTCAGAATATAAAAGTATTAAACTTACTAAACCAAGCAATAAACCTAATATTATTGTCATTATAGCAAATATAAGATAGCAACCCCATTCTGGTATACCATACTCTGTTGTCATCATATTATAAAAACTCTGAAAAATATAAGCAAATAAAAGTATTATACAAAATATTCTTTTATAAAATCAAAGATAACAAAACTGATGAATGTTAATATTTATTTCAATCTTGGCCTTTGCCATGCTTTTTAGAAAATTGACACATCCAACTAGCATTACGTCCATAACTTTGTGTTAAATCAAAATAATTGTAACATGACAGAATCTCTAATGGAAAACAATTGAATTCTATGAATGGAAAAATATAAAATTGAAAATAACTAACCCTTATCACCATGGCAGCCTTGAAAAACAATCCTACAGCAGACATTCTAAAATCAAATTAATTGTGATACTTCATGTGTTATATCGAGAAGTGATGGTACAAAATTCAATTTTCATTTTCAAATATTAAGTAAAAGTCATTTTGTTTGATAAATTTATTTTCATTTAAGCTTAAACTGTTGACTATCAGCTAAATCCAAACACCAAATTATTACCAAATTGAGCTAATAACAAAATGGAAAGTATAGTGGTTGTATCCAATGCTCACACTGGGTTCCATTTTTTTTCCGCCAATTTTTAATTTTAATTTATCAGCCAGATATTTTTTCCGCCAAAATAAAATAACTATTAAATTTTTTTTTCGGGAATTTTATTTACATAAATACATACAATATATATCTTAAAATTTACAAAATTCTTCTCTGCTTTGCAGACTCCCATTTTTTGAAGACTGATTCACATGTTGAATAAAACATTGTTTTGTTAGCTGCATCATACCTTAACCAAGAATTTGAAAATTTCCATTCATCCCTGAAAGATCTACCTTTTCCAAATGCACTTATTATTTTACGTTTTTCGAAATTTTTCTCTGCGGCCGTCGTTTGGGGTATCAGTTCAATATCTAGGTCTGTAATATCATCATGTCAGTATCATCTGTAGTCTTCGGGAATTTTGGTGGTGGAATATCAAAAAAAATCTGACATTCTTCTGTCAGACGTTGAAGAAGGCTGTTAAATTTTTCGCTTACGACCCATGGCATATGATTTGATGATACATGGCTTTCGACAGTCCCAAGTTTATATACGCATTTATATCGTCAATTTCGGTATGAAATAGATCAAACAGCAGTCATAATCCAATAATCCCGAACAAATCGAGTGAGTATTGTTTACAGTGTCCGACATTTTGAATATATCGAAACCATCAACAAAGCAACCGATTCGTATTTGAAAACACACATTTAAATCTTTTGTCTCTTAATTGGTTTATTACTACTCTGACTGTAAATACTTATCAACACTAATCCCAGATTGATCAAGAGACAAAAGATAGGGCTATTATTGATACCTAATTGATTGTTGATTGACTCAACGAAGCGCGACGGTACACTGTTTAGTATGTACGTGCGGAAATCAAAGCTTTGTGCCGATAATTTTTTTATTTCCAGGTAAAAAAAGAATTGCCATACAGGAAAAAAATATCGGCAAAAATTTTGCCAAATTGAATATTCTTTAGCCAAAATTATATTTTAATCGCAATTGGCGAATTTGGCGATCGACAGCGTGAGCGCTGGTTGTATCTGAGTTAGTAATAATAAACTTACTGTAGCGATTTAGGATCAAGCATCCAGGAAACTGGTTCAAGTTCAACAAATCTTTTCTCATCTAGAAAACTGATCAAATCACTTTCTGATCGTGAACCAGAATACTGTCGAAAAACTCCATCTTTTACACTGAAAGATTAAAGAAACATTATGGAAGATTAGATAAAGAGCTGGTAGTTCTCACTATAAAAGTTAAACATTAAATAATGTAAATGGAATATGGTTAAAATTTCAAATTTCTCCTCCCTGAACCGAGATATTACCATTTGAATTTTAGGCCTAGCCTCGATCATCATTACTAAAGTTGGTAAGATAAAAAACATAGTTTCGATTATCCAGTTTTGATTAAAGTTATCGATGAGGGTGTAGCAGCAAATCGGATTCAATCCAGCAAATATCTGACACATATCAACGGTCTTGTCATGTTAATAAATGTCTAATTAATAGTTTATATAACATTTCAGGCCCAAAGAAAGACCTGCTATAAGCAAATTTAGCTCTCGCATCATGTATGTTTGAATATAAAGAACTAGAGACAGTTCAAGAGATAATTCATGCCCATACATGTATGAATAAAATGAATTTTAGTTTGGAATGAAATGAGGTGAGGTATACTTACTGGTATATGGTTGGTAAAGCTGTTACAAAAAATCTTCCACTTAAACCTGAAACAAAACAGTTTGAATATTTATTTTTTAAAAAACCACGGTGCTGGAGGTTACAAAATGTGTGCTGCTTGAAATCCAACATTAAACAAGAGAGGGGGAGAGAAATGGGGATTAATAATGTCCATTAAATACAATCTCAGTCATATCAGGACCAACATAATAGAGGAAGCCAGAGATCGAGGAAAAAACCCCACTTGGTTGGGCAGGCGACAATACTCCTCATCACGTAAAGGCTTGAAACCATGCCCATCGACTCAATGACAGCCTGTATGATCTTTAGCACATGCATCAGAACGCAAGACCATCAAGCCCCCCAACATTAAACAAACAAAAACCAAAAGTGACAAACAAGTAAGACACAAAGTCTTCCTTTAACATACCAGGATTTTCTGTTACATCTGTTTGTCCAATACCAACATCCAGATCTTTGGACCATTTTGCTATGGCATCCCAAGTTGACTGGAATGTTCGACATGCTGGACACCATGGAGCGTAACTAATAAAAAATATTTAAAAATGCTAATTAAATATATTTAAATTGCTGAGTTTAATGATACCAACGATGAACATTGAAAAAGAGATTCCATTGTCAGCTGTCAATGTTACCAATCAAGTGAGTGATCTGTCAATGCGAACAGGATGGCTCTCTACCCTACCTTTCTGATGGCTAAATAAGAGGATTGTTGACAACCAGTTAAAATATGGCATTTGTCAGCTATTTCTGAGCATCTCAAGATTATGATATTCTTAAGAATTTTTACACTGGTATACATGTAACCATTATTTTAAGTTGAATCAATTACCTTTTCAACAATGCATCTCTAACTCAAATCCTTCTACATCAAAACAATAGATTTACCACAACATTATTTCTTAATTCTATTGTTACACCATGTACATCGAGTTTATACTACTACTACTACTACTTAGTGTTTAACGTCTGCTTCCACATAAGTGATATCGCAGACAAATCGAGTTAATAAATTGTGATTGGTATTTTATCTGTACAAACATAAAACTATATGGCATCCAGGAAGGGTTATATTATAAGAGGTGAATGCTAAACAAAAACCCAAACCTCTTAATGTATTGTACTTTTGTTTATTGTTAGATATGAAATGTTACTGTACATAAATCATATATAGTGACAGGTGACACGTCAATCATGCAGGTATTATGAATGGTACACTAAACTACACACTATAACTAATTAAACGGCCTACAGAATTGCTATTGATACCGGTTCATTAACTCATTCTCATTATAATAGAAAAATATAAGAGTAAGTAATATAGAATTGATATCTAGACTCGTGTTGTCAGATCATAAGGCACGTCGATGTCAGTGACAACGCACGAATGCTAGAATGCAAGAAAGTGGGGTGCCGCTATGCCTAGGCACTCGAGACTCTACTCACCGAAAAGTCGATTTCATTTCACTAATTTCAGTATTTTCATACCAAATGCAACAACTTACAACTCAATCATCCATTCTCCTTCCAAGATATTTCGCCAATTATCTTCTGTTATCACCACGGGTTTGTCTGTCTCTTTGCCTTCATTTAAAACAATATAACAAGAAATAATTAAAAAGACGGAAGTAAGCGTGTCCTTTCTCGTGGCCATCTTGTCAATTAATACTAATCGAAACTCCAAAAGAGAAAATCTTTCCTGGAGAAAATCCTAACATTTTTAGTTAAGGGGAGATAACTATATTTTTACTGAGGGAAAAAAAGGTGTTGAACGTCCACCCAACCCCAAAAAGGTCATTTCGATTAGGTATGCAACCCTGGCACCCGGTATACTCCTTGTCACCATAATTATCTATGTTGTCACGTACAAGTTTGGAATCGAAACCGCCCACTCGACTCAAATGACAGGCGCATTAACCATTATTTGACCATTCGACCACCGCAACGCCCCAGTCAAATTTTATTCTTCATTACGTGCTGACACGGAGGACTAAATTATTATCAAATAATTTTTCCTTTATTATTTTGCCGCTGCCATCACATACTTGCTCAGAATATTAGATATTTTGAGAATTTAAAAAAAAACCTTACTTGACTAGGACTGTTAGTCGTTGGTCGCTACAACACTTTAATGGTGGGCATAAACCGGTCCGTCATCGGGCAATAGGAACCGTGTCCGTATGCAGGATTTTAAAAGTGGGGTGCAAGCTTCAAGTTTTTATTCATATAGCTGTAAGTTATAGACTTTTAACTTTTAAACACAGTACCACAGTACAGCAATGGTAACAAATAACATAGAAAAAATTCATAACATGAAATCATATGAATGTGGAAGTAACAGCTCAGATAGTAAGTAATGATTTGAAAGCGGTGAGGGGGGGGGCGCCAAAATAATGCCCCAGTTACTGAATGCAGAACGGCGACAAATCCAGACCGGCCGATTGATCAGTGCCTTAAGAGCATTACTGTGTGATCATAACCACTTGTATTATTTTATAATTGAGAGGTTGTCAATGTTTTTGAAGGGGCGCCTTATTTTTCTGCAAGCAATGTGTTTTAAGGATCCAATATTTTCACGACAAGATAACAGCATCAATATTGATAAAAAAAAAATTAAACAACACTGCACGTAAAAGATCCCCTTGCGTAGTTGGAATTCGAAATAAAGAGTATGCCGTAGCGCCGCTGCACATGCCGGGGCAAAATTTCTCTCAGAGCACACTGTATGGCCTATGCCCCCTTGATTAGCCCAGGTTAGGTGCAGAAGAGTAGGACGTTAAACCCCATTTCATTTCATATCCTAGAAAATAACGAGTTAGAGATTTACTTCCTATAATGAGATGAAACTAGCAGAGATTTATTATTACGTCGTCATAAAGATACACGCGTTTTAGTGTTGAAAGGTCATTTTGGGATAACATATGGTTCAATTTCATTTTAATAATTTGCTTGCGCGCGGGTCTTTAGCAGTGGCAGGAAACCGGGGGACCCGGAGAAAACCCACGAGGTTGTACAGGCGACCCTACTCACGTACAACCAGGGATTCGAAACCACGCCAGTTGACTCAATGACAGGCTTTATGATACAGCACTAACCTCTCAGCCAAACAACCCCGTGTTTTAATCCTGAAGAATTACCATGAACATTGGCATGCATGTATTTTTAATGTATTTGTTTCCGAAAATGGTATCACGGTGTATTACGGACAAGCACAGAAATGCCAAGAGTTATACGCGAAATTCCTCCAAGACACAATCAAACTTCCTAATCGGCGGGGGAGGGAAGGTAGTCATTATTTTTCAAAACCCGTTTTCCACTCGATGTAATGGACCTGCAGGGATAACATGGAAAGTCATCAGATAATGGCGAAAATCTAGGGATGTATGACGTAAGAGAATTGTTGACAACTGTACTTGACGGCCACGCCCATATGTTAATCTAAAAATGACCAAAGTATCATTGATGAGAACTTCATCCTTTTCCTTAATCTCGTAAACCTATAAGACATTTTTAATATCATTTTTAAAAATTCAATATTTATTTCAATTTGTGCTCGACACGCCACATTATAACGGAATACGAAATCCGTCTTTAAGATTTTACATTATTACAACAAAATAAGAAATACAATATGATAATAAAAACATTAATTCTTCACAGTAACAAAAAAGTTTTTTTTATACATTAATTTCCGGCCATACTACATGATGAATATCTAACACAAACATACACACCCTTCGATTTCATTTAAAAAATCATTTTAATACCGATGTTTTCATATTTCATTTAAAATGTAATATAAATATGAAACCACCCGTATTGAAATGGCGTGAATTTGTTTATAGACATTTAAATGCAATAATCATTATATACACAATAAACTGTACATGTATAATACATATGAGATACATTACTCTGCCATTAATAATGTCATATATTATATACATTAACAATGTCATAAAGTTAATGGTGGTCTCCAAATTCTAATAAATTGGTTTAAAATAAAACATAATGTACTCAACAAAATATATATATATATTAAAAAAGCATACAACAGTAACAAACATACATAATTATTAAATAATACTGCAAACGGATATATTATTACTTCGATTGGTAACCATTTTAAATTTTATATTTATCACAATTGCTATTGTCTTTACTGAAGACATAATATCATATGTAAGACTTTTTATGCAAATTCTTTGTCCGTTCTAAACATCAACGAACTTTGATAACGGGAAGTTTCGTGATGGAAGTCTGGGCGAAGTAGCTTCGATCTGGAAGGCATTTTATATTTGGATTCCACTCTATTTCTATCTTCAACATTGTAAGCCATCTGTTCTCGTTTATCCAAAAATAAATTTTCATCGTGTTCATAATGAGGAACTCTACCAGGATGGGCATTCTGAAAATAGAGGGGAATTATTTTCGATTTATTTCATATCACAAGTTATATCTTAAAACACCGATAGGGAGGTCATTGCGCCGCATGCAGTGTTAAAAGAGAAACTGTGTCAATACATTTTGTTTCTACCTACTCTTCGTCGAATTCCAACTGTCAAGGGTTCTTTGACATTTAATGCAACGGTCATACACGAGTGGCCCTGTTTTTCGTAACATCCGATCACTTAGATGCTGCCTCCCCACTGATAAGGGGAAACCAGATTGAAAATCCGAAGGAAATTTCTTGGCCAATATCGGGATCGAGTCCTTAACCTTCTAGTTAGTGACCCAACTGCATGAGTCATGTACAATATAAAATGTTCATATCAATTGTTTGGCGTTGATAACATATAAGAGAACACAATGAGAATGAACATGGATATCTTTGCGAGAGAACAAGATGTACGTCGACATAAATACCTCTTTGGGAGAACACGTGTGCATACGCTATGATAAAAACAAGCAGTTTATTTCAAAAGGGTTAAAGTTTTATGCTAAGAGCTACAAACCACAAGCACTTGAAGAGATTCAAATAAAACTTCTTACTAATGCTTGACTATATAGTAATGTATAATAAAGGTAATTCAGACGCCATCTTTGTTATGACTGGTTTACGATCTATCGTCTGCTATCATCTCACAATACTCACTAGTTCTCTAAGACTTTCCATCGTTTTAATTGCCAGCGAGACTTTATTTGATCATTATACACCCTCCAATGTAGTTAAATTCGTCATTTTACAGCGTTATTAATTACAAATCAAACTTAAAGTGTGTTCACTTGGCGATTCACAAGTTCAACGGACAGGAATTACGACGAAATGAGGTCAAAAGAAGTCCCTTTATAAACCTATCACTACTCGATATGTGCCTAGGAGTAGGAACTGGGTGATCAAGCTTCGCTCAACAGCGGCCTCGCTTCGTAGGCTCTATTATACTATACTAGTCAAGCAGTAGTAAGAAGTTTTATTTTAATCCCTTCAAGTGCCTTTGCTACAAACGATTTGAACAATATAAAAAAATTGTTTATAGCGATTACCTGGACCGTGTAGCAAAAAGTCTTAAAAATCACGTTAAACCATTCTAAAAACTTACTTTGATAATCAATTCTCTATTCTTCATATCGGTTTTCCACTCCTGTACATACAGTCTGGGTATTATAGGGTGAGCTCGGGAGAATGATGGTACCCTGTAAACGAAAAACAACCACACACATACTTGAATGTGTCATAATAAGCGAGAATTTCATATTTTCTAAGAAAGTCAAAACATAATTATTTCTTTCTTTTGCTCAATAGGTTGTCAACTCACCTATTATACGATCATAGTCATTATTTCCCACACTTAAAAATCTTTCACAACGGAAATAATAACACAATTTTACCTCCCTTGTTTTTCTAACCCACCCACCTCCATGCAATAGCCTTGTTCAAACGTTTGAATTTTTGGTTGAATATAATATTTTTGCCAATTTCTCAAATGGCAGACCAATATGTTGGCAGAAACCCATCGCCACTTTAATGTGCGTTTATTTTATTCTGAAATATAACATTCTGAACGAAACCAGGTGGATGAAAATTGATATGGTTCGTTCGTTCGTTTCTGGAGTTTAACGCACACTTCCAACGGGATGATATCGTCGACAATATGGTTATTGAGCAACGTTTATATTTATTTTCTTATTATCATTAGCGGTGTTATTGTCGATTTCAAACGTCGCATTGTACACGTCGTTCTGCTAATTTTCGCATATTTTATAATGTTCATCACACAATGTGCATTCGTATAATCCAGTTATAATCGCTGTCTCTATCGCATTAATAAGATTAGTTTCAAAGACTTTAACCTATTGATAAATCTTTAATCGTTAAAACGCGTTCTTGGGGCGATTATACCTGTCCAGGTAATAAATGGGATTAATTTAGAAGTATGCGAATTGATAATACTGTTATCATAATTTGAATCGATACATTTAATCCAATGACGTTAGTCCATTGTCAACTACTTTCGAGCTAAAGCAGTAAAGGCCAGGCCCCGAGTTCACAAAGCATCCTCAGACTTACATGAAAATTGAGAATTTACTCAACTTTCAATCACTGTTTATGAGAAATATATTTGATCCAGTAACAAAAAACTTTGTGCATAGATTCTTATTGGTGTATTTGATAAATTAGAAGAACATAAGTTTTACAAAAGACTATATTTTAATTAAAATAAGGCGTTTTATGGCTGAGGAGCTGGAGGCGCAAGCCTCCTCGCGAGAAAAAATCAAAGACGGCGAAAAAATAAAATAGGAGAAATACACTAAAACAGATGAGAAAAAGGAAAATGTACCCTAGTTTGGGGGGGGTCTAAAGCCTGACAAAGGGGCCCCATGTGTGACAAAAGGGTCGCTCTGCCCAAGGGAAATGACCCCGAGCCCGGGTCAATCGTTTTCTATACACTGTTACTGTCGAATCCACAACTGAATGAGAAAGCGGTCATTGCATTGACATGAAAATCATCAATCAAAGAGCCCCTCCCCTCGGCGAAAGAGGGCCCCCAAAATAGTGTAGCCTCCGCCATGATAAACCTTAAAACGCCCCTGAAATAAGGTGAAGTATTTTGAGTAAATTCGTGAACTCGGGGCCTGGTCTAATTATTTTTGCCTCGAAAATTTTGTTTCGAAGTAGGCTACATGGGAACGAACGGCCATTCGACACAAACAGGGTCATTTCGGGACTTACATAATAATGGATCATTTTTATTTCAATAAGTCACTTGCGCCT
This sequence comes from Patella depressa, assembly GCA_948474765.1. Taxonomy (NCBI): domain Eukaryota; kingdom Metazoa; phylum Mollusca; class Gastropoda; family Patellidae; genus Patella; species Patella depressa. Next base: position 59,187,070 of record OX419719.1, read on the forward strand.
ATCGGTCTTTAGTGCAGTGTGGGGGGGACAGCCTGGAGAAAATCCACGAGGCAGGACAGATGATCCTATTAATTGCCACGTATATAGGCCTAAGCGGGGAATCGAAACCACGATACTTGACTCAATGGCAAACCCTATAATTTTACTCGCAGGCCTTAACCATGCGGTCACATAACACCCTACAAGAGAGCAACCCCAAAACGTATAACACGAAAACGGCAGTAAATCCCCAAGGTTTTATTTATTCTCAGAGTACCATGACTGACAGTGGATTAACACGCAATTTCAACGTTTACTATACTGAAAACCGGCTGATCCAAAACAGAGAACAAATAGTACAACAATAGCCTACAACACTTTAAAATGAAATGGCAGGAATAGGAAATTTCTTAAAATGTGTTTTGTTGAACGTTACATTGTTTTAAGATGCTAACTATGCGTTTATGAATTACATTTACAGTACACAGGTGAGACGAAAATAATTACGGTACTTATAAACATGTAAATATATCTTTACATATTGGAATGGCTTCTCTCTATAATTTGCATACTTCTGGTTAATTTGTTTGTATATATCATTTTTAACTTAATTAAAGACTTGCATTAAATTGAAATCAAAATGTCAGCGTAAATACATCTCACATTCCTTCTAATATATTATTCTGTTTCGTTACAAATTCTACAGCCGAGATGTCGTAATTTAATTTTAAAATAAATATTGATCTAACAATGCCAAAAATATAGACAGCTGTAGTGATTTGTAATTCGGATAACGGGGGCGTCCATAGCAACGAAACCCGGACTCAAAATAGAATTCAACCTAGATAATTATATAGATCTAAAGTATGAATTTTAAAGTTTTCTGGTTATGAAAATAATTCTACAATTTTACCTGGCTTCACAATGTGTAAACATGTTTTTACCAAACTCTTCTTTGTACGTTCCCCCAGACATCTTTGTATTGTTGTAACGGTGAATTGGTAACTATTCAACTGACCTACTGAATGCAAACAATCGGCTAAATATAGCCCTGTTAGCCACGTGATCCCGATGATCGCGCGCTGCTGCACGAGACCTTGATCATAATAACAATCATGGCGTACACTAAAACAGATTGTCAATATTACTCATAAAAAAATCTCTGAAATCAAGGCCTGTATCACATTTGGAGCCTAGTTAGATATGTATAATGTAAGTTTTTACTTCTTAGAAGATTTTTGAAAAGAGACAAAAACTCGGAATAGCTTTGTTTTTATTTTCAGGCATTGAGAAATGTCATCAATTGAGAAAAAAAAAACGAGGAAATGAAAAAGCCAAGGAAGTGGCGGAGGGCTGATGTCAGCACAGGCTGATTTAGATAGTCTATAAATAATCTATACTGTGGTCGATTTATCAAAGGCTTGACTGAGGCTAGCGGTAACTGGGACAAGACCATTTGTTATTGATACTGTTAGTTTATGTGATCAATAATTCACTGATGGTGGGTGGTTGTGTTAGTATTAGCCATTAGGCTACACATGGCAAGGCTACAGCTGAGATAAATCATTAAATGTGCAACATTGTGCAGTTTATGTCAGTCAGTACATTAAAAAAAAAAATCCTAGATTAAACTGGTTTGTTTTCCTGTGGTATGTATTATGATAAGCACAATCCATCCTATTTGCAATATAGATCACTTTGACTTATTGAGATCCAACAAAGATTGTAATTTTGAGCAGTTTATAATATAACTACACTGGTTTACAGTTTGAAATATATTATATATTTTGATTTTTTAATTTTATTCTCTATTTTCAGTTAATCTCAACAATATACCGACACAGATGGAGAATAGCATAGTTCACGATTTTCAGAACTTACGAGTGTTTTCAAATGGGAACATTATTATTATGGATCAGCTTGTCAAAGACTTGACAAATGCTTTAGAAGAATCATCTAAAGGACAGAAGGCACAGGCAGAGAATGTGGCTCCAGGGTTAATGTCACGTAGAATTTATAAAAAGAGAAGAGGAAAAAAGAGACGCTCAGATCTACATTTAAGTCCTCGTTGCGGAACTATTAGTGAAGCATCGGAGAGCAGCATTGATGACACTTTAAGAGGCTATATTGATCACATGGCACAGTTCAGTGATTCAGATGAAATTTTGATTGGCGTTGGAAAACATATGCACAGGCTTACGGTCCCTATCAATGAATCAATTCCACAAGTTGAATCTGATTCTGTCACCGAGAACTTCTCACCTACAAGACCCCAAAGACGTAGACGAAAATACAAAAACATGGCAGTTGACCCCCCAATGGAAAATGAAACAGACGTAGAGCATTTTGAACCCCAAACTTTACAGGGTATTGACCGAAATCTGAAACACATTGGTGGAGGAGATTATAACCAAATCATGATTCCCCAAGAAATTCAAGGCGAAAGCATACTACCAGGAAAAAGAAAACGGAGTTCAAAATGTCGCGCAGAATCTGGGAATTTTTCTGGACCATCTACAAGTTTGAATAGTTCGGATCTTATGGAGCAGGGAAATTATTCTCAGTAAGTTCATTTTAAACTTTCATGTTTCGTAGAGCTACATTGTACTCAGCAGATTGAGGCTACCAAGTATTTTATTTTCTGAACACTTCACTTTCATTATTTCACACTTTATATCATTACAGTTCTTCCAAATTTCTTACAAGATTTGTAATTGCCCCCCCTTAAATTTTCTTTAGAAACAAGTTTTTTTCCGAGTTCCCTGTACAAAAATATAGATGGAATTGAAGGAGGGAAATAGTTTATGATTGTCGATACATAGGAATATAACTACCATACACATATATAAGCTTTTTAGTGTTGATAATAATAAATGTATATAAAAAAATAAGCATCATCACATAATTTATTCAGAATATTACACAGCTGTTAAATAATTTTAATAATAGGCTTACAAGTACATGTACAGCCTGATAAATATACATGTACATATAGTATATATTGAGTTATATTATATTTTCAGGGAGAGTAGTTCTTTAAGTTCAAGTGAGACAGAGAGTGATGGTGGTATAATGACTAATGATGAGGCAAGAGAAGGTAAGATCTTATTACATTCTTACATAACACTTTGCAAGACTTAAATTAGACTTGTATTAGACAAGTATCCTGTTCAGTAGTATTGATGTCTAATTAACCATTTACACTAATGACAAAACTCAAACAAATGGGAAACGTCGGTTAAAAACGTGATGATATGATTATAAAAAATATTATGTTTTTAACATACCATAATACACTACCATAATTAATATGTTATAACGGTAAGTTTCTCATTGCTTTTTATCTAAACAAATGTTTCTATATTGTCAGGTACTTGTAAAGCAAGAAACCTTGACATTGATATTATAAGCCATTCTTCCAATAAAGCTATTTTATATTACACTTAAAATTTATGCATTGGACATAAACAATTATAAATGGTGTTTAACGTCCAACTTTTCTGCACCAAAATTGCTAATTATACTCAATATTAAAATAGCATTATGCAAGAGCAAAATCTGATTTTTACAGGTCTTTCTTTAAGCCTGAGATGTTATCTAAATAATCAATTAGACATTAATTAACACATCCAGACCATAATAAACTCTTTATGTCAAGACTAGCCTTCGATGTTGGCAGATTAAAATCGTATATGCCGCTTAATGGCGGTTGATAATTAAATCAATCAAGTGGATAATCGAGACTATGCTGTTTATATTAATGATTTGAGTAATGATGACCGAGGCTATGAATATTTCAAAAGCTTTTTTCTCGGCTAATAGTGAATCAATTTGACTGAAATTTTCAGCAAATTATCTTTACACTATCTAGTTTTTAACAATTATAGTGAGAACTGCCATCTCTTTATCTTATCTCCCATAATGTAACTTTAAAGAATCTAGAGAGTTTATATTTAGCAAAATGGATGAATGGGATTGACCTGTCCTGTAGCAATTATATACTTCTCATTAAATTGAGTCGCCATGGAGTAATGTGAGCTGACTTCTATACCGGCACTTCTATCCCCATCCAAAATAATAGTCGACAAATAAATGTTTATAGAGGTGTAATCCTTAAAAATTCAACATCCTATCCTTTTATTTTGTCTCAATTGGATTTATTACTTATCTTATACGTATTTCAGCTGATGATGAACAGAGTGATTTCTTCCACGAACCTGGACCTGTTTGTGGCGTGCCCTCTAATCTGCCGTGGTGGGAGAATGAGAGAGTCACAGACCAAGATATGGCTTCCAGTGTCAACTTTCAGCGCTTTATAACAAAAACATTTGATAATCTACCCAGATCATCACAGCTTAGTTTCAAAGCTCGAGTCAGTCGACTTATGATAGCAGTAAGTAAATTAGTTATAAATTCTTATTTATACAAATTACTCACAAAGCATTTATGGAATTAGTGTTAGCTTTCTGTGATCATTATGAAATATTTCAGTACCCTGTTTTTGTTGTTTTTAGTGTAACATCCACTTCCACCGAAGTGGTTAAGAAGGCACCCCTATCTCAAAGCCACATACGCTCAAACCAGGGATTAAAACCACAACCGCAAGCCAGAGGTGGCAGGCCATCTACAGGCTGAAGTGACTGTTGGGACTTACACTAGTTTTAGCACAGCTCATAGGAACTTTGAAGTTGTTTTAAAGTCAGCCAAGATATTAATAATTACTATCATTACTGTTTAATTACCAGCAGCTGATGTTCAGTTTAAATTGATCCAATTTGTGTACACATCATACATACAATACCTATATTGGAAAGTCATGCCTGGCAAACTATTATTTGTATATTGTTAGCACTTATTATATTAATAGACCATTAAAAAACGGCGGTAACTCAGTTAGCTCACTAACTTGGAGGTCCTGGTTTTGGCTGAGAAAGCTCACCAGGAATTTCAGTCATGGTCCTACTTTGTCAGTGGTGCTGGATGGAGGGCCTGGCAAGGGAGCATGAATGGATATTCGAATGGGACAAAAAGCCAAGGTTGTGTGTACCCATTCTTCACAGTTGGAATTCGATATAAGAGTGCTGTAGTCCGTAGTTTCAAGAAACTCTTTCAACCAACACTGATAGTGATACCGTTAAGAATGCTGCAGTTATTAAGTTGGTGATTCGTAATGAAATTGGTTTTGTTCTTTGAAACTACCTCTGTTCAGAGATTTTTTATTGAAGTAAAATAAATGTAGTCTCAAGATAATAACATAGACATGGTTTAATTTTAGAATGGCAGAGAAATCCGAGTTGGAAGACGAAAATTAAAAGAGAAGGTATGAACATACATTGTGAAGTTGTTATTATTATATTATCAAAGCCGATGATACATGTATTTGAAATTGCATAAATAATTCTAGGTTAGCCTTCTCTGTCCAGAACAAGCGCCAAAGTGGCTCAGTGAGAAAGGCACTGGCTCACTAATTCAGGTTCGATTCAGGTGTTGTTTACCCATGTCAGTTGTACTTGTACAGTATGGAGAGTCTTGGGAACAACAGTGATTTCAGATGGAACAAAGAAACAAAGTCTAGAAATTCCACTGTCCAGGCAAAAATCAGTAGCCAGTTTGTACAGAAAAATCCAGATCAACCCCATTTCTGATATTTGCTAAAGACTTCCCAAGACTTTATTCTTTGCATCAACATTTGATAGTTAATTCATTTATCCTTAATGCCATATTTTTACCCCCACCAGCTTTCAAAGAAAACCGGCGATTATTTACTATTTAAAGGGCCAATCCCGATAACTTTTTGGAGAATAAAACTGCTTAATTTTGTGTTAAAATCCCTTAAAACCCATTACCTAAGGCCTACCAGCTAACCCGATATTTATGATATGCTTGTAAATAACTTAAACCTGACAGTCTTCATCTGGAAATGGAGACCGTTGTATTATACAGTATATGGATAAAACCAGACTTTTTTCTATAAAAATAATATATAGGTGAAATTTACCTTTTGTTATCAAGTGCAGTACATGGGTCATTCACTGTATAGACCTCTCAAGAAACGGGAATAGATTATCAGGTCACCCAAGGAAAAAAATGACCCGAAACTTAAAAGGGTTACGTGTCCGGATAAGCAGTGTTGACGTTAACGTCAAAACGACTAAATATTTTGAGCTGAAATTTTGAGACAAGGTAAATACACCGTGCCTCTATATTTTGGTCCATAAATTTCATAAATGCTCGGACTTTAATTTTTGAGACTCTGTTCTTATCGGGATTGTCCCTTTAAATGTTTTGTCTACTGTATCGTTGATTAAGACAATTCAGCAGCATAATACTTTTAAATACATAATAATAATAAGTCAGTATTTCAGACATATCTATTTTATTTATCCACAGATACCAGGCTACTCAATGACATCATATTTACAAGATCGTGAAAAATGGATGTTATCTGGACCATATCCACAACTCTGTAGCACTGCTAATAATAGTAACCAATCATATGATATCAAACGTCAACGCAAGACACCTCCACCAAGCCCTGACTATAAAGAAGGTACCAACATAATTTCTTTATTAGCTTTTTGAAGGTCTTTTAAAGTAGATCTGGACATTTTTTTTACAAGTTCAAAAGTAAAAAAATGACCATGGAAGGATGCAGATTGGCATACTGGCAGACATAGAACTGGATCATAACTTGTATAAATATAATGGCTCGCTCAATTAAATCATCTTGTTCAGAATAATTGGTAGAACCCGCCCAATGGCTCACTCAAGTAAATCAATCCCAGGTTCGGAATATTTGGTAGCACCCCTTAACTTTTGGGCAGTCTGACTAGTTGGCAAAATAAAGCGCCCGAAATGTAATAAAATACTAAATTTTCTTTCCTTTTAATTGAATATCACGAATGTGTACTGAATTGACTATGGATTACAACATTTTCTCTGGGGCCACTCTGCTTTGTGCAAAGGTTTTGGGCATAGTGAATGTAGCTGCAACAGTCTGATTGGATGGTTGGAATTCAGGTCGGCATACAGTGGAATTTTGGTTATTTAAGCATACATTATGAAAGAGCTAAATCTTCCTATTACAGAAATGTCATCTAAATTATTAATTAGACATTAATTAACTTAACCACATGTAATCAACTGTGGATGCCATTGCTAGCCTGCAAAATTTAGCAAATTAGTAAACATTGTTTGAAAAATAATTAAAGGTTAAAGGTGGATAATCCAGACTTTGGGTTTTATTGTACCGCTTTTAGTAATGATGATCGAGGCTAGCCTAAAATTCAAAATCTAATATCTCAATTCAGAGTGGGGCATAAACTTTAAAAATTATCTAGTTTTTAACTATTATAGCAAAAACTGTCAACTCTTTATCTAATCTGTCCCTTTAAATTTCTCAGTTACCTATATTATGGTATCAGAGTCATCAAAAATTCTATAGTAATGAGTAAAGCCTGAATGATCTCTCTCACAGAGAAGTGACCACTCAAAGGAGAAAAGGGCATGTGTTTCAGAGAGAGTACAATAAGATTGAACATTCACTTAACAGTAACTAGGTCACTTTGGGAGTAACACAAGGTACATTTAATAACAATAAATCGCTTGTGCAATCTTTAGCAGTGGGAGGAAACCAGAGATTGGTCAGGTGTCCCTAGAACATATTCTGTGTTATAAGTATACAGTTAAATAAGGTTTTTTTGGCAGATGCCATGTAGGATATATTATTTATGAATTTTGTAGGCCGTATTCAATTAAACGTTCTGGAATTGAATTCTCTCAATCCCAAAAATATTGACAATTAAGTGAAAATGGGGATTTCGAGCTAAAATGCATGGGTCGACTAGATAAGTCAATATTTCAACCAATCATGCCGCCGAAGCCCATTTGTTGTGTTTAATTACGTCAGAATTCTACTCACATCACCTCCGTAGTCGGGACTGACAGAGCTGTGACAGGACTGAATTCCACGTCACTCGATTGCACTTCTGTCAATTTGGGGCAATTCTGTCAATTTGGGGATGTTCTGGAAGTGTATATGTATTTAAAGCGAGGTAACTGAGTTTAAAATGAAATGAATGTCCTTTATTTTCAGGTACATCAACCGAAGGAGTAAATATTAAAACTAGAAAATTACGGGACATGTCCTGGGTACAGCGCAAAAGTTTAGAAATGGAAAGTGCTGGCATGACTGGCCCATTCGTTAAATTATTAAGACGTCATGACGTGAGCTGTGCTTTGTCAGATTCTTGACATGAAAATAATTTTAGGTTTAGGTTTATAATTCATTACCCATGAACCATTTATTTGTTATTAAACAAAAATAAACGTCATATACATGTATGTTCACTTAAACATTTTAACAGGAATCAGATATCCTCCCCTCACTCCAGTCAATTCATTAACCTCAGACATTTTGGCATAGTATAGACCGATCAAAAGGCTTGTTGACAACCAGCTAATTTGAGAAAATCAATGCAAATCTCAGTGAATATTCTTGATCAATAAAAGAATATAAATAATCATTGCATCTATATTTGACAGTGGATGGGGCCACTTACACACACATCATTACTTACAAATAATAGTTATACATGCTGTTAAATAAGAAATTAGTACCAATGGTAATTTATTACTGCTCAAAATGTCAATTATATAGGATTATATTAATTTCATGTCACATTTTTGACTTCTGTCATATTTATTTAACATGGTTATATATTCTTTGACGTCTGATTTTGGTTGCTATGATTGGCTAAAATCATTATTGCCAAAGGGAAATCATCTTTATTTGTTGAATGAGACAGTCAAGTCTGGTCAGTTGAATACAAATTTTAATTCACCTGCTATATTACATTATATTTTTTGCACAATTTAGTCAAGCTTTGACCATTGGCATTAATTTTAGTATGCAAACAATTCTTGCTCTCCAGTAGGTATTTAAGTATTTATGAGTCTTGGATGCACCATTTTAAAATAGAGTCCATGGGATCAGTTGCTAGAAAATGCTTAATTTATTAATTTTATGAGTTTGCATGAAATATGAAAGAAAAAACATGACAATGCTAACATTTTCTGTGATGTATCATGCAAATTTATAACAAATGAATTTAATTTCTAGCAAGCAGATATTTTATTTAGTATATAAGAAATGGATTTTATTTATAATTTTAGGTATATTATATTTTGTGTGTCCATATTAATTATTATTATTTTGTTATTTATTGTACGTTTCATAGCCTTGCTTCCAATAGTGTTCTATAATGCAAGAAATATGTGTGAACTGTATAAAATGTGAACAGTTCTTGGATTACTTTGAGAACAACAGATGCTTATTTTTAATTGCTGTGGGTACATGTGGACAGAGACCGAAGTTATCCAATTGACATAAAATTTGTTAATATTGAAGATAATTGATTTGAGTTTATGCTACTGTAGATCTGTTTTGATTTTGAGTATAAATATGTAACAACATTTCTTGACTACTTGGACAACTTAGCTGCTGTCACTCAGCCTATTTTTCATTTGCATGCATTTATATATTTTACTAAAGATTAATTAAAATTTGAAAATAGGTGCATGTTTGTACACACACAAGTTCAGCAGATTTGTATATTAGAATGTTCGATTTAAATGTGCTTTGTGATACAACCCAAAATCATTTGAAAAACTGCTAATCACAAAAAAATTTCGCAGCCTTACTCAATTTATTATTTGTTTTACCTTCCCAAAAGGTTTTAGTTATGTAAATTTTCTGTAATTTTTCAAACTATTAATATTATGATTAGATAATATACAGAATATTTTATTTCAAATATCGAAAGTTTTATGAATTATTTGTAATTTTAGTAAATCAGACCTGATCAGATATCGGTAGATTTTTTTTTTATAAAGAGCAACATACAGATTATGGAAACAAAGTGGAAAGAGTACAAAAGAAAAATGATTTATTAAGGATCTATAAAAGTAAAATAGTAATTTTAAGTAAATTAAATTGCCAAGCATTGATGTCCTTGATGAATAGTCCTAGGCATTGTAGTCTCTGGTTGCAGTATAACTTCTGTAGCATAGACTTAGATCTTTTAGCTATTTTAAAATTGAATGAATTTTTAAAATGTATTGTATATTATTATATTTAATATTTGATTATTTAGTTATTTAATATATAGATTTTATAGATTATAGTTATTGTCTCCCGCCTTTCGAAGAAAGCAGGGGACTATTAAAATTGGTTCAACCGCCTGTCTGTCCATCCGTCGGTCTGTCTGTCATATTGTTTGGACACAATAACTCTCCTTATTGAGCTAGAAAGTTCTAACTTGGTGTAGGTATTTATTAGGTCAATGCCTTGATGATGTTCAAAAATGAGCATTTTCTGCCCAGGGTAAGCAGAGATAAACAATTTGATTGGTTGATGCTTTGGGACACGATAAATTTAGTTCTAATTAAGAGAGAGTGATGCGACATGGTGTATAGTTTTATTACATCCACACCTTGACTTAGTTCGATAATGAGCATTTTCTGCTCTGGGTAAGCAAAGGGATAAGGAATTTGATTGACCGAGACTTTGGAACACAATAACTCTCCTTCTTATTGAGGTAGAATGTTCAAACTTGATGTGGCCATTCATTAGGTGAATGTCTTGACTCTTGATCTAGTTTGATATTGGTTGATGCTTTGGGGCACAATAACTTTGGTTATAATGAAGTGAGAGTGATGAAACTCCCAAGTATAGATTCATTATATCATTACCTTGACTAAGTTCAATGATGAGAACTTTCTGCTTAGGCCAAGGAAAGATAAGCAATATAATTGGTCAAGACTTTGGAACATAACAACTCTGCTTTTGATTGATGTACATGTAGATGTTCATAAGTTGAATGTCTTGACTAAGTTCAATGATCAACATTTCGAGCTAAAACTAAGCAAAGCTAAGTCATTTCATTGGTAGATGCTTTAGTACAAGATAACTTTGATTCTATCTGATAGAGGGTGATGAAACTTAGTGTATAGTTGATAATCAGTTTAATTGCTTGATGCTTTTGATAAATTAATATGTGTCATGTATTGATTTTGTGATTTAGGCAGGGGACATCAGCCACACTGTTGGCTTGTTTTTTCTTAGAATGAAAGACTGTTGTCATTGAGATTGTCCTATCAGAAGTTCTCTAATGCTTTCTAGATAACCAAAATGATGTCTATGAAATAGATTATTATATATAAAAACATGTCGTTGCAGTTACGCAAAATCAAAATTATAACACTGTAGACGAATCAATAGAAACATAAGACTGGCCTTGACTGAAATTTACTTAAATATAAAACATATATTTACAAGAATTAGATATTAATGTATATTTATAATATTGAATTGATGGCCATGATACCAAATTCAAAACAATTTCTTGATTTACTTTAAATAGTTACTTTGAAGCTGCAAGACAGAGTTGATGACATATCACCTATTAAATAAATAAAACAAAACTTACATAGTTCATTTTTAATCTGAGATTAGATATTAGAAAGACTTCTAGGAGAAATGATGATCTTTTCATCTATCATACAGAAAACCTAGATGTATCCATGTTAAACTTAGTTTAGTCCAGTTTCAATATGAATGTATATATGTTACTGAATAATTTCTTACAGGTGTGATGTTCCATTTTATTCAATTACATTATTTGATTTACACATGAAATTTATTTTTAAACTTGCTAACTCTTGAATATAGTTTCACAGCGATGAAAGTGATTACTGTTAAGCTGTTGTTTGGGTATATAATTATTGATTTTTATATGCCCACATTGAAATATATGGCTTTTATCCCTGTCAGACTGTCGTGCACAATTTGCTTATATGTTAAACACATTGCTTATGTTCAGGAGGTAAAAAATCCTATTCATTTTACAATATAGTTAGTGATATTTGGCAATTAGTCAGTTTAAAAATCCTATGGATGCTCTAGAGAATAGAGTTATCATCCAAAATTTATACACAATGTTAATGTTCATGAGTTACCAGGTAACCAGTACATGGTTTGTTTACTACATGTAAATGTAGGCAGGAGATATTTATTGCATGGATTGTAACTCAGTTTTAGTGTTGACTATAAATACTTCCATTACCTACAAAGGAATAAATAATCGATAACCTTTGTGAACTGCTCAGACAACTTGCTGCTGTGGGCATATGTTTAGTTGCCTGACAATTAATCTTTATCATCAGAAATAAAATCCCAGAGAGAAAACTGTGGAATATTCCTAAAAAGTCATCCATAATTTCATTAATGACAATCCATACCAAGTCCCACTTACACATATTATACTCTAAAACAGATAGCATGCATGATGTTCTATCTGGAAGTACTCAGTACATTCTTTGAGAAGATAGTGCAATCTGTTTGTTTAAACAATACGAAGTGATATCTGTTTCTAAAAAAAAATATCTGTGCGAGTATGAAATGTTAAAGTAATCTGTGTATTTGAACAATTTGTGTATGTGTACTGAAATTTCCAATACACATCTATTGGTCAAGTGAATGTTCTTTGGTAATTATATGCATACTCATTAAATGGCACGAAGAACACTGTCAAGTGAAGTTCCCCTTAAAAATGTATTATTTTTTTTAAATATGAAAAATGAATTTAATTTTAAAAAATTGTTGTCATTTGATGTTTTTAATTTAATTCAATGAAATATCATCAAGATTTTACTGTAGATTGAATTGTATATGAAGAGGGAAAATCCCTATGTTATTTTTGTTGGGTTTTTATTTAAAAAATTAAAATGTGTATCTATTTATCTGTTTGTTTGTTTTTTTATCTGATAACACATTTGAGCCTACTGTTTACTCTTGATGCTAGGGCAGCATACTCATAAGTTACCTTTTATTTGGAAAAGGGTTTGGGGGTTTGGCATTTTACATATGACTTGTAAAATGACTTAAGGGAATCAATGATGGAAGAATGTCCAAATTGCTGCCAAAAGAAATCAAAAATGGTGGAATTTTAATTAATCCAAATAAAATAATATTTTCTCTGTATAATCAGCGAAAATATCCTAAGATATGACCTTTACTATGTCTTTTATATAGTTTTCAATGTCTCTGAATTTAAAGATAAATGTAGAAAATGGAGTATTGAAAGTTAACGGTTATATTTTTTCCTGATGGATATATCATGTAGCATGTCATTTATGTGGTTGTTGATGTCGCTGGGTTCAATTCTGATCTCTCGAAAACCAATTTCGAGAATCATTGACGGCAAAAAATTCAAAATGAAATCCAAAAAGGCGGAATCGTATTTAATCGTCATATATTTTGTAATATGTCTTATGCAAAGGTTTTTAGGTTGCTTAGTTCAGTTTCTACCCAAAAACGACAATCAATATAGAATTGTGAATATCACTTGTAAAATAACGTTTTCGGGGTTACTGAATTCAACATTGGGTTCAAAAATTAATTCTCGATAAGGTTGCCACGCGGTATATTATTTTACTGGTATAAAAGGTTTCCGTTTTATCCAATGAACCATTTATTGTTAATTCGCGTAGAAAGATAATGTGTATTGTTAATTCGTGTAGAAAGATATGGTGTTAAACGCATTATAACTGGCATATTAGTCAAGTATTTTACAGCTACATGAAAGTTTCCGTTTAATTGAAAATTCCTATAAAAAAAGTTAGTTTTATGTTGATGGAGAGACCTGCGGGTGGCAATTGACTAATTGCCAAATATGCACAACTGTATATATTGTAAAATGAATAGGACCATAATATTTATAAATGATGTTTAAAGATACATTACGTAAATCTTACATAATGTGTCATCTTGTTAAAGAGTTTAATAAATAAAGAGTTGGCTATTCTTGCTATAATGATTCAAAAATAGATAATAAAAAAGAAAATGTTGAAAATTTAAGTCAAATTACTGTATTCTGAACAGGGTTGCCACTGTTGGAAGTTTGGCATCAACTGTGTATGTGCCGTCTACGAGAATTGCCGATCGTTTGGTTGATAGACGATAACTCGCCCACATATTCTTGATTATCAAGTATCATTCTCAATGGCAATGGTACCCTCGCTTGGCAGACCTTTATTCGCCAGTCTCCGATAGTGACATCCGTGACTAATGGTAAACGCTGCTTGGTCAGTCATAAATTTATTGATTTAATTCTAAATGAACGGCTGTTTAAATTAAAGCTGTATCCAAGCCACCCGAGTGTTTACAGAGTTGATTTTGAGCTTGTCATGTAAATACAGATCAAATTAATAATTTCTATAACATTTGAAGCCTAAATAAAAACATACAATAGGCAGATTTAGCTCTTGCATAATGTATGTTTAAATGTGTATTTTCATAAACTGTGAATGTAGATTGATTATTATACGGAAGGTGCACATAGCTGGAAAATAAGATTTTGTGTGAAGTTGGTTCACTAACATCAAAATCAAATATCTGGTTCTACAAATTGTATTTCTCCCTTCTAAGCTAATTCCTGTGCGTAACGGGCCTTTCCGTTTCATCGAAAATTCTAATAAATAATCTATTTACAGTTTGAGAGTTGTAGGTTACTGTAGGAGTCCTGGAATTCTACCATAAGGGCTGTCAATACAGGTCGCATAACCATTTCTGATCTAATATTAGGGCGCAAATTCTTAACAACTAGATGTATCGAAACACGTTTAACCCCGGTGTAGATGGTACAAAGGCATACAGCATGAAGAAAATTCCCCTTAAAAGTAGGCCTAACGCTAAACAGATGTTTGGAATTCTTAAATTAATTTTGATTAATGATTAATGATCCAAAATCTGTGGGTTATAAACGCATGCATTTTAAGTTAAATCACAATCAGATGAAAATTATGACCCCTAGAATGTTCACAAGCTAAAAACGTGACTTTTGTACCATCAGGAGGGCTGGACGATATTTGAAATTTTAATTATTGCAATATCAATATAAAAATCCACAATATATTGCCAGTATTGCAATATTCTGTACTGCTTCAAGACAAAAAGCTCGAAAAGAGGTGGGAAATCTTTCTAATTCATTTCTATGAGAGACATGTACATTAAAAAGGTAAATCTTACATATATTTAGATAAAATATAACATTCCTTCAAAGAATATTACTAGGGAAAGGGGTATAGAGTTAAGCGATATATTGGATTATTGCGGTAAGAAAAAATATTGTCAATAAAAATTACATATTCTATATATTGATTTATAAAACTTATTGTCCATCTCTAGTTAAACAAAAAAAAGTGCCATATACAGCTCCATCGAGTATGGATTAGAGAAGTATGAGAGAGAGAGAAATGGGGTTTAACGTCGACTCGACACAAACCAGGTCATTTTGGGACTGACATGGGGTTTAATTTTATTCCAATCAAAACCACGCCAGTTAACTCAATGACAGACTTTTATGATACAGCGCGCACGTGCTAACCATTCGGCCATCCACCCCCCTAAAGAAATATGAATTTTTATATATGACCAATCTGATTTATACATTGTTTTAATAAAAAAAAAAACCCGCTAATCTTTGAGAAAATATTGTTGGGGAAATGGCGATAATCTAATCAAACGATATATTATTAATTGGATTATTGCGGTAATTTTAATGGTATAGAAAATATTGACAATATACTTTACATATTGCGATGTATTGATTTATTGAAATTATTGTTTAGCCCATAATTCTTAAATTACAAGCCAATATCGAAAGTAACCGAGATTTTTGGGAGACAGACCTATATTCAAAAGTATTTGATAGCTGAGGCGCTGGAGTTGAAAAATTTAAACGGGAGAAGAATGAAAATGTACCCTGAGGGCCCTACAAAAGGGTCCCACGTTTAAATAGTATAGCCCCCGCCATGATAAACCTTAAAACGCCCCTGCCTATATTTCAAGAAAAATACACAAGGCGTCGTTACATTAAACGAGTTTGTTACATTCTTTGTTTCTGTTTCAAATGCTCAAATTATATTTCCAACAAACAGAAATGAAAAACAGCCAAGCTCCAAGCGGAGCCAACTTAATAATTGTGTTTTGTGTTTTAGGTCTTTGAAGCTTGATAATGACAAATATAACGTTCGTATTTTATATAATAAACGATATTATATTCAATATATCTCATGAAATTTTACTTAATTGTGGCTCAGTTGTATACATAACAAAATTGCAAACGCAGTATCTAAATGGTCAATAATATTCCATCGAAACACGGAATGTCAAGCGGAGCTGTGCAACAACTGTCAAGTTTCATCAAAATCGGTTCAAAATTGTGACCTCTATAGGGTCCACAACCTTGATATAACATATTTTCACACTATTCGTGTACAAACGGCGGCCATTTTGTCCGTCAATTTTGGTCCGATTTTCACGAAATTCAAACTCAACCTTATAGAGGTCACAATTTTGAACCGATTTTGATGAAACTTGACATGTATGTTTATAACCCAAAGATCTTGGTTCCCTTCAATATTTGCGCCAATCGGATCGTAACTTCCTGAATTATGGCCCCTGATTGTCCGAAAAATCGCTTTTGTTAGCTTTTGGTCCCTCTGGAGGTCAGAATTGTTATCCGATTTAAAAAAAAACGTTTGAATATATCACCGTTACATGGTAATGAAGAGAGAGTTTGAATTTCGTGAAAATCGGACTAGAATTGACGGACAAAATGGCCGCCGTTTGTACACGAATAGTGTGAAAATATGTTATATCAAGGTTGTGGACCCTATAGAGGTCACAATTTTGAACCGATTTTGATGAAACTGATCTTGGTTGCTTTCAATATTTGCGCCTATCGGATCATAACTTCCTGAATTATTTCCCCTGATTGTCCGAAAAATCGCTTTTGTTAGCTTGTGGTGCCTCTGGAGGTCAAAATTATCATCCGATTTAAAAAAAAACCATTTGATTATACCACGGTTTCATGGTAATGAAGAGAGAATTTGAATTTCGTGAAAATCGAACCAGAGTTGACGGATAAAATGGCCGCCGTTTGTACGTGAATTGTATGAAAATATGTTATATCAAGGTTGTGGACCCTATAGAGGTCACAATTTTGAACTGATTTTGATGAAAGTTGAAATACATGTTTATAACCTAATGATCTTGGTTCCATTGCATATTTGCCCATATCGGATCGTAACTTCCTGAATTATGGCCCCAGATTGTACGAAAAATCACCCTTTTTAGCTTGTGGTCCCTCTGGAGGTCACTATTTTATCTGATTTAAAAAAACGTTTGATTATTATCACAGTTACACCGTATTAGTTATGGGTGAGTTTGAATTATGATTTTCTGATGATTACTTAAAATGCAACAACTCTTGTTGACTGCCCGGACGATTTGGCTGCTGTGTGGGCGTATGTTTCGTTGCCTGGCAACCAATTTTTTTTTAAAATCAGATAATAATTTTGACCTCCAGAGGGACCACAAGCTAAAAAGGGCGATTTTTCGGACAATCAGGGGCCATAATTCAGGAAGTTACGATCCGATGGGCGCAAATATCGAAAGGAACCAAGATTTTGGGGTTATAAACATGCATGTCAAGTTTCATCACAATCGGTTCAAAATTGTGACCTCTATAGAGTCCACAAGCTAAAAACATGATATTTCGTACAATCAGGAGCCGAACATCCATGAAGTTCCGTTCCGATACATGCCAATATTGAAAGGAACCGAGATCTTATGGGGATAACCCTATATTTCAAGTTTCGTCAAAATCGGATAAGAATTGTGACATGTAGAGAGTCCACAAACAAATTGTGGACGGACGGACGGACAGAGGCGACGACATAATACGTCAACATGAAAATGTGGGCGTATAAAAATTATAATTACATATTCATCTTCCGTCACCGTTCTGTGTTAAAAGCCCTTTAAACTCTACCGCAAGGCCGAGCAACTAACTATATATGTGATACTGTCCCTGGCTGTACTATAATATGGTGCCTGGATAAATAAATAAAGACGTTTGAAGTATTTGTAGGTAAAAATTATTTCCTTTTTAGTGTAAATGAGTAAAGGGCACCATTCTACCCGAACCAGTAACGTCTTTGTAAACAACGCACACGCTTTTGAGCCAGTGATCGACACCGCATCATGTAACGTCATGTGTTGAAGACAACCATCTTTTACAGAAATATTAGAAGGCTTTCGTAATCCTTTGTAAAACAAGTTGATGCTTTTGTAATCTACTTCCTGTAACTGGTCACTTCCATTCACGATGAACAAACGCCCTTTTACCAATGATTATATGAAATCAGTGATTTGAATGTATGATTTACAATCAAATTTTAAAACTTAATTTCAATCGTTGGTGAAGAGAAAGTCAACTACTAATCTCTAATATACTAATTACTGATTAGACCTAATCATAGATTATTTTAGACACTGTTCGAAAATACGATCCTAAGATCAAATAAACAATTTTCTGCAAAAAAGAGTGAAGGTGGAAACAGAACCAAAAAAAAACCCATATTAATCCGAACAAAAACAATATTGTTTCACACAAGCTTCACAGATGAAACCATAACTATTATTGTCGCGAAACAAATTTTCCTTCAGGTATGTCACAAATTATAGCCATTTAATGAAAAATTAAGGTATAGCCATTTAATTAAAAATTAAGGAAATGGCAAGCAATTTTAAAACAGTGTATCACGTGGAAGAGGCAGTGACTGTCATTAGTCCAACAAATTATGCAGCATATCCCCACGTGCTACGTGCAGTTTTGAATCGAGGCTCAAAACTCAATACATAAAACGAGTGGGATGTCAACAAAAGTTTGTCATATATTTATTCTATACATACATCTGTTTGTGTGTATCACCAGATATTATTTCTAACGATTTCTATGACATGTTATTTATTTATCATGTGATTAATAGTCTATATAATATGAAGGTGCCCTCGTCAATGAAAGTACCCTCATTATTTTTCTCTTAAAAATAAACTAGAAATAACCAATTAATTTCATAACTGTAATTAAGTTACTATCAGTCAACGACTGTGCTTATGTCTATGACAAGAAAGAGAGAAACAACATCTTTATAGAATACAATACTAGTGTAAATTGGATTGATTATTTACATCAATTGTCAAGAGGAGGGAAGCCAACTAGCTGTCTACAGAAGGAGATAATTAAAGAGATAGCATACTCAGAAAGGACGACATAAGAATGTTACAAAAAAGACAACCGTTTCACTGTCATTCTGGAATGAAAGAAGAAAGTAAAAGAGGTGCAAAAAGAAAATTAATTATAGCCATTGCTTTATTATTATTGTTTATGATAGCCGAATCTGTTGGTAAGTGTATATTTCAATTAGTTTTTCTATGGATCTTTCATATTTAAAGATATGGAAATTCTGATCGGACAGGGCTTAGTGTTAAAAATGTAATAATTATCCAATATCTTTGGTCAAGTCATGTAATTTTAGCCCGTCTCCCATTTTATTTTATAGATGGAATTCTAATATGTGACTTTGAATATTTCAGGTGGTTTTTTATCCAATAGTTTGGCTTTATTTACTGATGTACTTCACCTAGGTAGTGATTTAATTAGTTTTACTGTTAGCCTCATCTCAATCTTTTTATCACAAAAACCAGCGAATAAAACCATGTCGTTTGGTTACCATAGGGCAGGTATGTATGCATTTCATCTAATGTTGACCTGAAACGAGATTAAGTTATCATGACAATGTACAACATTTATTTAGCACCCCCCCCCCCCCCGAAAAAAAAATTGTTTCAGCCCGAAATCCATTTCTATAGTTTGATGGGGGGGGGGGGTATTTTAAGTTTAGAGTCCCCGATTTTGCGTTTAGGCAAATTAGGGTTAAGGGGTTTACTTTGGGTTTTTTTGTGGTGTGTTTGTTTGTGTGGGGATTGAGGGGGGGGGGGGGTCACATACTCTGAAATTAAAGCAGCCCGTTACTTGCAAGGGTAAACGACTTAAATGTATAGTTTCAAAATTTTAAGATGGATACGTTTTTCAGTATAGGTTTTGTAATATGGACCATTTGTTATTTTAGAAGTAGTGGGTGTATTATTCAGTGTTATCTTAATCTGGATGACATCAGGTGTTCTGTGTTTTGAAGCTGCTGAAAGGATTATTTATGATTACTATAAAGATGTTAAACCGGATGAAATGCTGATTACAGCTGGAATTGGTGTTTTATTTAACTTCATGTAAGTTTACTTTCATGTTACGCAGGACAATATTCCTTAACACCACGACAGTACAGGGCAAGTAACGCTCATGTTTTCAACAAGGGCAAAAGCTGTTTTTGTTATTAATGATTCTCATCTTACATGTGTATCTAATTTGTTGTTTCGTGTTGGTTTTTTTTATTATCGTGTTTCGGTGTTTCAAAGCTGCAATTTCATATTTTTAAGTTATATTTTTAAAATATATTAAAATAAAGTCTTAAAATTGATGGTATCTCTAAACAGTCCTACCTAGTTAAATAATAAACCTATTAATCCTCTATAGTTCACTATTGCCAGTTGAGAAATTGGCAAAAATATCATTTTCAACTTCAAATTCAAACGTTTGAAGATAGCTATTGCATGGGGTGGGGTGGGAAAACAAGGGAGGTAATTGTGTTATTATTTCCGATATGAAATATTTGTAAGTGTGGAAATTAATGCCTATTATTGTTTAATAGTGAGTTGACAATCTATTGAGCAAAAAACAGAAATAAATATGATTTTCTTAGAAAATATGAAATTCCCGCTTTATATATTTTCGCTAAAACTTGTAGTCGCCTTGTGCACTAACACCCTATACATGTACTTTTTCCATGGCGAATTCAGGACATAGAGACATAGTTAAGAAATTTTTCGTTTTAGGAGCTTTCCAATCTGGATAAAGCGTTTCGTTTCATTGGTTATAGTGTCAACGAAACAAAGTATAGATCTGCATTTTAATCGAATTGGGGGCTTTCTTTTGACTGGAGAGCTACCCTAACGCAATTCTTGCTCCGTGGAGAAAATTTCACAGTTTTTGACTTTCTTATGATTTCAGAATGGCAGCAGTACTAAATTCTAATAGTTCCTGCTGTTCTTCTGGTTCCATTCCACAGTTTGGACATACCCACTCCGGTGACAGTAAACACGTGTCATATGGTACTACCGGTGACTATGAACCACTTGATGAAAAACCACCAAAAAACAAAAATATCAACGTAAAGGCTGCTTTAATACACGCTATTGGTGATACGGTACAGAGTTTGTGTGTGTTGGCGGTTGCTTTAATTATTAAGTTCACGGTAATTAAAGATTTTATTCTGACC
This sequence comes from Patella depressa, assembly GCA_948474765.1. Classification (NCBI taxonomy): domain Eukaryota; kingdom Metazoa; phylum Mollusca; class Gastropoda; family Patellidae; genus Patella; species Patella depressa. Next base: position 59,208,352 of record OX419719.1, read on the forward strand.
ATTTTCATCTCTCAAACCACAGATGGGGTGGTCTTGACTTAGTGGCGCAGACTTTTGGTTGATCATTATAAGTACCAACACACAACACCAACTAATAGGGTCACAGATGGATTTCTTTACATTGGGTTCGAACTTTGGGCTTTGGTACGCTTCTTTACAGGAAAGTTCACATGCCTAACAAACTGTTGTTGGACTTTTGTATATTTAAGGCACTGGCTCATGAGTCTGGTGAAATGTAGTCCCGGTAACGTACACGAGACATGTGTACTTACGTGTTCTAGAACTTTCATTTCAATTATGATCATTAGTCGGTCCTTTGGAGACTAGAATCGGTTTTGAGACATAAAACGGATATTTAAAAGCAAGTGTATTAGATTGTACGTCTATTAGAGACATTGTTACAACTATTTTTTACATTTATCTATTTTTAGAATGCACCTGAATACCGCCTGGCTGATCCAATATGTACCTTTGTATTCTTTGTCATTGTTTTAGTGACCACCATAACTATTTTACGAGACGTTTTCCGGGTTCTGTTAGAGAGTAAGACCGTTTTTGTCATGTACAAAAATCACCACATCATTCTAGTCAACATTCTGTTGAATACAAATAAATTATTGGTTATACATGTAATGTTCCAGTTAGTTACCGATGAATGGACAGACACCATTATGAGATACGTTTCATTCCATAATCCCACTCTTTGCCCTGTACTCATATTTATGCTAATCGGAAGCAATTGTCCATTTGGGGTAATGGAATGTTGTTCATGTCCTACTGTTGTACTCCGACTGCTGTTACGTAAACCATACGGTGTCATGAGATAAATGTTGCCGAGAAAGAGGCGTGGTGGTTCATACTCTTATATTGAACTCTGTCCGGAGTTGTTTAACATTGGTGTCACGAGACCTGGATTTCGTTCCATCCGAACGAATATATGTTGTCCCTTGTCAGCCCCGCCCCATCCCATCCTGCTAACCAAGAGAAACCGTGTCGATAAATCCACGTGAACTTTTTCGGAAGTCAAGGAACACGAGTCAACTTCTTACTCACTGAGACACTGTGGCTTCCTGTCCAGTTGCTTTTGTGCTTTGTCTGATTGGCACTCACTGTATGTCATGCTTTAGATTAACAACTCCGTTATGAATATATTTAGGGACGCCAGAACGGTGCGAGGACCAGGGTACCAAAGCAATTTCATATCTATCATTTAAAAAGGTTGAAAACCTGTATATACCTCAGAAAAGGTCAGGCTACCATTTGTATACATGGTACCCAGGTTCCGGCGCCTCTGAATATATTATTGGGATTTCAGGTGTACCTAATGATATTAAGTATACTGATGTAAGAACTCGACTGGAATCTATAGAAGGTGTCAAGATGATTCACAGTCTTCATATCTGGCCTCTTACAATGGGGCGTAACGCCGTCATGGTTCATATTACAAAAGGTAGTTTTCAATTTATATTGTCTTGCGGGACTAACGCCGTTGCAAATTGTGATTTATTGTCTTTATTGTATATCATTCGATTAGACCCACCGGGGAAATCGGTGTGTATCTGTGATGGTTTAGGGGTGAGACAGTCTTGGGCATCCAGAAACTTGATAGTCTTCAATAGTATATCCGTCAATCATTTCTGTTTTCCCGAAGCTGTCTTTAATCGCATTGGTTCATTGCTGTAAGCTATGCTATATAGCAGAATCAAAGAAGTTCACGTTTTGTTGGGTTCCATTCATTTCTGGCGGAATCATATCATCTTGCCGTCGGATATAACGCACGCATTAATTTCTGGCGGAATCATATCATCTTGCCGTCGGATATAACGAACACATTACTATAATCGGGGATTGTAGTAGGGGCGTTAAATATGCATTCCGACAACAGTATTTATAGTGTTGTACAGTATGGCAAGATGATATGATTCCGTCAGAAATTAATGCGTTCGTTATATCCGACGGCAAGATAATCAAAAAAAAAACATGCAGCGCCGACGGCCCTAGCTGGCAGTTTGTCTCATCGAGTGACGTAAGAAGCGTGCCATATGTTGATCTAATAGATAGCGATTATGAGACCAGTGAGATACACGAAGATTAAGCAGCGTATACAGAAGATGGCTTAGGATAATCAAAGAATTGACATAGGCCTCGATATTTATGGTAAATGGACAGCGACTAGTAAAGTATCATCCGTGGACATGTGAGTGACTGTTAATATTACAGGAGATTTAAATGTTGACCCTTAACTTTATTTACAGGCGACAAAGTTGAGAGCGAAGGAATAATGGAGACAGCAACAATCATATTAAAAACAGATTTCAACTTTTCTTATATCACAGTACAAGTAGAAAGGTATAATTCTGAAATTATGCCTTCTTGTAAAGATTGTCAAGATCTCTGTTAAGTGAGTTTGAAAGCTGATTTTTGAAGATATCTGTTGATAATGGAGGTACATCTGACATATTTTATTGGTAGAGTTTAAAAAGAATTTTGTTTGTTGTGATTAGCTGACGTTTGTTTATGATAGGGCCCTACCAGACTTTTATTAATGGGGGCTACATTTTTGCTGTTAATGAGTTCAAAACTGGATTGTGTCACGCCAGATAACACTACCACAATATCTTAAAAACCATTGTACCGATATTAAAGTTCATTTGTTATATTATTTGTTTTCCAGAAATATGTCTGTTAAATTTTATTATTATTTCTGTGTTCTTTGTAATCAAATAACCCTTTCTTTATTTAGATGCCCCATGCTGAAAATGACAAATGTATATTACATAGGTCATGTATCTATCAATAAACATTTTACATGATGAAAGGTTGTTTTGTTTGCAAAAGAGAGTGAGAGAAGGGAGAGAGAGAGATTGGGGTTTAACGTCTACTCGACACAAACTAGGTCATTTCGGAACTAACATACGGTTTAATTTTATTTCAATAACCGGAGGACCCGGAGGAAACCCACGAGATTGGACAGGCGAGCCTACTCCTTGTCACGTACAACCGGGGAGTCGAAACCACGCCAGTAGAGTCAATGACACTGACAGGCTTTATGATACAGCACGCGCGTGCTATCCATTCGGCCATCCTACCCCCGTTTTTTTGCAGGGTGGAGGGGGTGTTTTTGTGAGTCTCATTGATTGTATAACACCCAAAGTCGGAGGCGTGCTGGGTGGGTATGCGGTTTGAAAATAATTGATAACGCTTGAATTTGTTGCGATTTGCCAGGGTATAATGTTGTGTACCCTTCCTTGTGAAAACATACGTCCGCGTCTTTGTCATTATTTTCTCACTGCCCTAATGACAACATCGTGCCCTATTTTAGCTGCTGTCCTTCCCTTCTAACAAAATCCACGCATACTAAAAACTATCGTCTTTGTTCTCAACCTCAGTGTAACAAGAAATGGTGATCGACTGATTGTGGCTCTTTGCAATCATTTTGCCTGGGTAGCTATGTATCTTCGCACCAACCTTTTGTTTGGGCCCCCATTTAGTAATTGAATAATTCCAGAAATAACGACAAAGCAAAACTAGATTGATTCACCATTCTTGCACCTCACTCATAGGTCATATTTCTCCTCGGATTGAGGCCCCCGGACCATCTGGTTTTGTTGGACCCCCATAATGGTGAAGAAACGTGGCAGTTGACGTGACAAGAAAACGAAACTAGGTTGATTCGCTATCAGTGGAAAGGATGATGAATTTTAATGCAAACAGAAAAGAAAAACCCAGTTATGTTTTTCTAATCGGGGTAAAGGATGGCTTCCAGACTAGATTTCACAGGCGGATTAATATTTTCTATGGTATTCAGAATTAATATATGTGTTACTTCTATTCATGTAGGGAAATGAAAAAAAGTAAGCAGATCTTGCAAAACGGACAACGGGAATATTTTAAGCTGTTAGCATGCTCAAGGCCAATAATGAGGCAATATTGCTAGAATGTTTGCGCTTTTTGTTAGCAGTATTATGTTAATTCATATCTTTAGCTAATTATTAGATTCACGCATGGTATAGAAGTCATATTGTTTAATAAGCACTTGTTGACATTTGGAAAACATTAGCTGGTTCCGTGGAAATGAGAATATCTGATTAGAAATTTACCAATTGCATAATTTGGGTTGAGTAACAAATCCTTATAATTAATTACGTCATATTTGACCAATTAGATAATTGAACGTCTGTTTGGGTGGGGTTCGAGTGGATGACTTTGCTGTAATCTACTAGGCTTGTATCTATGTATCCAGCTACGAAAAAAAATGTAAAAACGAACTGTCGCGTTGTTATTCCTGGGAAGACAAACGTCTTGGCTATTTAGATAAGAAGAGAGTAAACAACGTGGAGGTGAAGCACAGGACAAGTAAAAATACTTAACAATCACAGGCTATTAAATATGTAATTACGTGTACAAACGATGCATGGGTCATACGCATAGTATCCAATGATTTTATAACCGAAATCCCACTCTGAATTCCAACCATCCAATCAGACTTGCATTCACAATTACTAATCGATGCCCGATGTCTTCCGTCTTACTCCAGCCACAGTAGTGGACCGTCCTAAAGCCTTCCTCTAGCAAGTTTTATAGTCATTTAACAACCAAAAAGTTACTGGTCTATAATTCCCTTAATTTCCAATTTAAATACCGACCCCAAACTGTACTGTACATAGCTTAAAGTGCACATAAAATAGCCTTAAAATTTTTTCTATATTCAATGGTTATTTTATCCACTTTACGGCAATCCGACTAAAATTAATTCAGCTATCTTTACTCGACTTTGCCAATATCGAAAACACTCTTAAACGCCTCAGACGCCAGTGACGTCACAGTGACCGAATGCATATTCGGTATGTTTATTGTCCCCCGCCTTTCGAAGAAAGTTGGGCGACTATTAAAATGGGTTCGTCTGTCTGTCTGTCTGTCTGTCTGTCCGTCACACTTTTTGGGACACAATAACTCTCTTCCTAATTGAGCTAGAATGTTCAAACTTGGTGTATGTGTTTATTAGGTCGATGCCTTGATGGAGTTCGAAGATGAGCATTTTCCGCTTAGGGTAAGCAGAGATAAGCAATTTGATTTGTTGGTGCTCTGGGACACGATAACTTTAGTTCTAATTAAGTGAGATTGATGAAACTTGGTGTATAGTTTCATTACAGTAATACCTTGGACAAGTCCGATAATGAGCATTTTCTGCTCAGGGTAAGCAGAGCGATACGCAATTTGATTGGTCGAGACTTTGGAACACAATAACTCTCCTTCTAATTGAGTTAAAATGTTCAAACTTAGTGTATATGCTTATTAGGTCAATGCCTTGATGGAGTTCGAAGATGAGCATTTTCCGCTTAGGGTAAGCAGAGATAAGCAATTTGATTGGTTAACGCTTTGGGACACGATAACCTTAGTTCTAACGAAGTGAGAGTGATGAAACTTGGTGTATACTTTCATTACAGTAATACCTTGACTAAGTTCGATAATGAGCATTTTCTGCTCAGGTTAAGCAGAGCGATACGCAATTTGATTGGTCGAGACTTTGAAACACAATAACTCTCCTTCTAATTGAGTTTAAATGTCCAAACTTGGTGTATATGCTTATTAGGTCAATGCCTTGATGCAGTTCGAAAATGAGCATTTTCTTCTTAGGGTAGGCAGAGATAAGCAATTTGATTGGTTGATACTTTGGGACAAGATAGCTTGGGTTCATCTTGATTGATGATTTTTATGCCAATACAATGACTGCATTCTCATTCAGTAATGGATTCGACAGTAACAGTGTATAGAAACGATTGACTTGGACACGAGGGCCCTTTCCCTTGGCCAGAGGGGCCCGTTTGTCAAGCGTGGGGGCCCTTTTGTCTGTCTTTTGGGTCCCCCTAGCTAGGGTACATTTTCATTTTTCTCCTCGGTTTTAGCATTTTTCTTTATAAAACACTTTTGGATGACACTTCGTGTACAGTTTGATTGCTCGATACCTTTGAAAAAAATAAATGTGCGATTAATTAATATGTGTCATCTATTTATTTTGGGTATGTTGGCGGGGGACATCAGCCTCACTGTTGGCTTGTTCCTTAAGTAGCTATATACACCCGGCGTGTGTATTCATTAACGCCTGGCTGATTCCTTAATCCCCCCAATTAAATAAAACAATTGATTACGGAATAATTTGTTTTGTAATTCATTTTAATTCAAGATCCAATTTAAAATTTGCTTCATAATGTACGGTCGTTCTGTTTTCCCACGGCAGCGATTTTAATACACTCTACCATCGTGTGCAATCCAAACGATTCGAGATACATTTTCGTATATGTATACGTAAAAACCAAATTAATCATTAGCCAATTGCCAGTAAATTAATAGCACACGATTGGAAATACATAGACTTATTAGGCTATCGTTTTTGTTCGCTTGTTATACGTTGGATTGACTATTGAAAGTTTTGGTTAGCTAAAATGACAAGCAGATTGAAACCTGGGCTACAGTGCACTGCAATTAACGCCCGGAGATCGATATTCATATTTCAATTATTGTGCGTGATGTTTTACATGAAAAGAAGGAATGTCTATACACACGGAATGTGTATCAGGGGATTATAATGTGCGTGAATCGTGTATATTCAGAATTTGTGTCCAACAATAATATACAATTAAAATTTATTCAAAAGTGGCTGCTTGCAATCGCCCAGAGGACAAGCCTAACATTACAATAAACCGGGATTTTCTGATCTTCTTTTCCATAACATTATGTTGATAATTTTGTTACAATAATGTTGAAAAATAAAAAAGTCATTTATTAATGCCCAGTGAACATGGGTAGGCCTATCCTAGATATCTGGACAATGACATCCTCCTACTTTATAAACGGGAAGTAAGGTTTTAATGCACCGGGAAATGCAGACCATGTTTCGTAGCAGAGCATAATATAATACAGTGTAAGATTTCGTTGTATTTTCGAGAAGTTTCCCTTGTTGATAGCAAGAAAATAATTATGTAGCATTAGCATTCATTAACATTATGCCCGGTGTCGAATTAGGCCTATCGACATTGGTGTATGTTCAGACTTGCGAGTCAATTTAGCGCGTCTGATATCTGGAGTATATTTTCCCGTTACCAACTTCAAACAAATAACAACATCCGTGTTTATCAATTCCTTTCAGCGGAGTTATGGAAAATGCATGTTTGATTCACAACTGGTTATTAATAGGTAGGCACACAAATGGTTCCGTTGGCGTTAATCATTTAATGTGCAACGGTACAAAAACTGTTGGGTAGGGTTTCGTAGGTCGGTACTAGGATACTGTTATAACATGAAAAAAATTGAAATGTGCATCGATTACTCTGTAGGCCAATATGTAGCTCTTCCAACATCCTTCCTTGCCGGTATACCCATCTCCAAGTGACGATCGATCACAACATAACAACTATATATAAAGCCGGCCGGCGTTCATCTTGAGGTTATCTGATAAGGGGGATTTCCACTGATCGATTCACACTCACAGAACTATCTATAATTATTATAATGCTTTATTACACAACTGCATGGTATATACCCCAAGTCTATAGTAAGGCTTACAATACAAATTAAACAAGAAATAACATTGATAGAAAAAGATTTACAGAGATTCCGAAAAATAGGCCTATAATTTACCGTTATATTGGAAGACTAAATGATCTCGTCTATAACCTCTAAATTGGAGTAGTTTCCCCTCTATCGACAACACGTGTTTAAAAACACATTCAATCTATCTGTAGAATATTTTTTAATATTGACCGATCACGCAAAAATTATTAAAAGAAATTGGCTTCTGCAATTAGGGATAGGTCGTTTTTTTTATTTGATAAAAGTAAATAGGCGCTATAAATATCCCTTTTAATGGGGAACTCATTTAATTTATCCCGTTAATTTCAATATTACATGAAGTTTTCAGTAACGGTATCAAAAGTTCTCTCATATCTATCTTACTCCTACTGTCCTAGGCCCTACTATTACTATGTGATTAACGTTTTGGCTAATTATATGGTTGGAATAAAATTCATGCAATAACAAACTGGCCTATACTCTTTTTCTTTTTTCTTAATTCAATGACAATTTAATTGCGGTGTAGGCCTAGCTATAGCCATATATACAGATTTGGCCAACCGTTTAAAGTTTGGCCTCAATCGGTGTCATAGCCTATTTATTCTTTTATTTATTTTTTTCACACTTTTTACAGAATCAAACAATTGCTATACCCCATCTACACGTAGGCTAGTGTAATAAATAAAAAGAAAATAAAGGTTTGCTTGCAACAATTTACAACCTTTTCCGTATTTGACATCTAGTTTTTAACCCTTCAAAGATTTTTAAATATGATAAACTTGCGTAATGAAGTCTAATCCCGGATTTGATTATTTCAGTGGTCAAACTATAACGTGTGATTCGTGACATGTTTTGTGTTATCTGGATTTAAATAAAATACAGCAGGGCACATAAAAAAAGAGAGTTCGATTAATTTTCTTAAATAATGTCGGGTCTATGATCGTCTAAATAAATTGTCTTGAAATTTGAAATTAATTTATTCATATAAAGAATATCAATATGTGTAAAAAGAACATATCATTGGGTTGTAGATTTAAGTAAAATTTAAGAAAAGCTAGATTTTCCGCAGATTTTATTTGACATTAGGGGCGGAAAATCCTGCTAAACAACTCATCAAATAGGCCAACATTACACCAAACTTCTGATTGGTTGTAAAGGGGGCGGGGCACATTTGCAATGCAACTGTGTATGATGGCACGCCCCATAATCAATTAAAACCTTTATTTTCGCTATTTTATATTTAAAAAATTGAAAATATCTTATTATCTTTACCCGCCGAAATATCTAAATCCAGTTATGGTTCATAAATTCATGTCAGGATGAGCCCCGACAAGTCTCGTGACTCATGTACCGTCTGCTACGTTACCCCACGAGAACTGGGCGAGCTGACGATGGCTAACATGAATTTTGACGGCATGAACGGGTCAGATATGGACACTTCTGATTCTAGGAAAAGGCCATTGGATGGAGAAACAGATAACGGGGTCACTAAACGATCTAACCAAGGTGGAGGTTAGGGTGCATCTTTAATATTTTGTGTGTTATTACGAAGTTTTTACACCTACTAAGCTGCGTTGAGAACCAATATGGCGGAGCTATCTGCCGGTGATTATTCGTGGCCCACTGAAAAATTTTCGGAATTTCTACATTAATGTTATATTATATTAATTTATTTTATTTTGAACAAAGCTTGAAATGATTTTCGACAATACTGGTGATTTTAGCAATGGTTTATGTGGATTATTGCGTGTAAAATAACTTTCTTTTAGCCTAGCGACTGCCTGCGCAATAGAACGATCTTGTAAGGGCATGCATGTACAAACGTGTCTAATTTTTAGTCCCGATTCCGTTCTGGCTATTGTTCAAGAGTGTTAGATACACCATGACCTTATATACGTACTTATAGAAGCGATCAGTGGCTTTAATCCACAGTGCTCCGGACTGATCGGGCAAAGCAGACGAACTGAGGTCAGACAACTTAGCGCGAAGGACGGTCACTGTGAACGAATTATGACGCTTCTCGACCTAAATTCTTGTTTCAATACCGTGGATGTGAACATGGTAGATTCTATGGACGTGGATAAATTTCACATATGGAGAGGTAAATTTCATATTACCCCATGTTCATTAATAATTCAGTCATTTCCCAATCCATTTTCCTCAGAAAAAAATCATTTGCTCGACCGGACTCGTTCTGGGCGATACACCCACCGGTCGCCGATCTACTTGACTGATGTCGTATTTGTTGACGATGTGAATGCATGCATGACTTGACCACGTGTCAAAAATTAAACAGTCCGTGTTTTAGTACACCTCATGGTAACCAAGGCTTCTCATTCCCAATTTGGTTCTCTAACCTGCAGATTGGCTATACCACGGAACATTGTTGCCAAAAATAGAAACTACTTCTTCAATAACGTGTAAATGACAGCACCATAAGGTGGAGGTGGGCGAAACTCATTCACAGTGATAACGAAATCTGTTCATGTTTGATGATGAAATTTCCAATTTATAACAGTGTTACAGGTATTCATAGAGTTCATGAATTGAAATATTTTCATTTTTTGTTCCCATTTATAATCAAAGTAGTGAAAATACCGATGAATGTTGTCCATATTGGTTTCTTATCATGTGATCATGATGGCTGCTTGTTTTGCTGATCATGGGCTTCATATTATAAACTTTTATTTCCAGCTAGGATATTACAAAGTTATATGGAAATAGGAATTTCATAAAATTATAGAGATGTTTTGATAGATTTATTTACGCAAGACATTTTATTTTGAGAGGAGGTATAATTTACGTAGGGTGGTGAATTGATTATAATATATAATGCAGATTCATGTTTGTAATGATATGTTCTGTAGCCATGGAGGTATAACACAAAATCTATATTACCATATGGTGTTTGGTATATGGCATGATTGTTATTATGGTCAGATAAATATGGGCGTGACTATATTTTTGAAATATATGATAGTTCGTTATTAGTCGTTAGTTATATTTGGAAGGTAATTTAATTCATTTATATGAATTGTATTGAGATTGTTCTAAGTTCACCTTTGGTTACCATGTGCTATTCATATATTTTTACCTGTAAATTGAGCATAGTCAGTCGGATATACTGTACTCTACTTGCTATACTTAAACACAAGATAGATGGATGGGCTTATACATGTCTGTTCTCAACTATACCACTACTCTCTAGTACCAAGTTCTCAAATTTCATTAGCCAAAGTTATTTTCGAATAAGTGCCAATCTATTGCTGATAAATTCCTTAGATAGCAGAGAACTCTGTCTAGAAATAATCTTATCTGATATTACCTGCATTTTTAGTTGAGTATGATCATGAATAAAAGAACTATAAAACTTTTGATATGTGTACATGTAAGGTTATAGGGCTATATAAATTAGATACATTCAATGTATACCTATAGATAATTTTTCGATACAATACGATCAAACCTTCTATTTTAAAATCTTTATGCCATATTTTTCGTGAATGAATTTTAGTTTCATTTTGTAGTTAGGTAAGTTGTGGATGTTTGTCTTGCATTTATGTTGAAATATTGAAATGCTAAGTATTTTATCAAATAAATGAGATGTGGTATCAGATGTTCTAGAAAGCCCAGCACTTAGACTGTATAATGTTAAGTTGTATCAGGTGTGCTAAAAAAAAGGATAATCTACAGTAATGTATAGGCTACTATGCATAGCTCCTGGCAAGTTTCACTGCTTCATAGTTAAACATATATTATGCAAGATCTAAATATGCCTATTGCAGGTCTTTCTTTGGGCCTAAAATGTTATATACACTATTAATTCAACTTTTATTAACATGAAAAGACCATAATCAAAACTGTCGATGCCATCTTAGAGTCAGATTTTCACCGGATTTTAATCCGATTTGCTGCTTAATGCTCATTGATGATTTAATCCAAAAATCCATAATCGAGACCTGTTTTTTATCATGCCGACTTAAGTAATGATGATCAAGACCAGGCCTAAAATTCAAACTCTTGATTTCTTGGTTCAGAGAGGTGCAATTTGATTGATATTTTCAGCATATTCCTTTTGCATTATCTAGTTTTTAACTATTGTACTAATTGTAGTGAGTACTGTCAGCCCTTGATGAAATCCTCCATTAAATACTCCTTGATCAAATGAAGCAAAACTATAGTTTAGACTTTGAATTTTGTTAGTGGATACTGTTGAATGTTTTAAAGGATATTTAATGCGGGTAATTGTTACAGTTAGTGGTAAAATTGAATGATAATTTATGAAATTTGAATTGATTTATTTATGATTGTTTGACTTCAGCCTTTGGCTTCCAGACTTTGACAATTTTGTTCTAGTTAGTTGTATAACAGTGTTTATCAGTCCGCAATGATAAAGCATTTTGAAATCAAATAGGATAGTTGCACAGAAACAAATTTTGTGAACCCGTTCATTGTTGATGAACATGTTAATTCATATTTTTTTACCCTCTTAAAGCTGTTCCACTTTTCATTCGCATGTCATGCCATGTCACATCAAGCCTTCATCAAGGTCATATCTATATTCGTTTACGACTCTTGCCATTTTTTCTTCATTTACGTATTCGAAATCGAACATTAATGACAGCCACGCTAAACCATTGCTATTTCAATCATCCAGTTAGATTAATTATCATTTCTGATTTTAAATTAATCACTGTTCATTCATTCAACAGGTGTTATTTCATGGTTCCATGAGAATCCTGACATATTCAAATAGAATAGAAAAGTTAACAGTGACAGATTGCATGGCAATTGATTGATTTTTTATGGTTCTGCAAATTTGTCATATCGAGTACCATAAAAACATGTATCTAAATCTGATTATTGTTTGTTGCTCTTGAAAAGTGAATTATATTACTCATATCTCTATCATATCTTTCAGGACTTTCAGTCACCTGAATTTGTCGAATGCCATCATTTTTTAAAAAAAAAAATATCAAAGAATTTGTGGTGACGTCTCGAACTACTTGTGGGTTGATCAAGGTTGTGCATATGGTGTTGAATATTGCAGGGATCTTAACACCTGTTATCTAGATGCAATTAATGGATTGAAGTAGGGTTGCCTGTCTAACTACGTGGATATTCTCATAGTAGTATTCCTGAATCCTCCCATTTCTTCTCGAGACCCTTGCGTGTGTGCATTTTTTTTTATGTAACGGACAAGCTCTACATTTAAAAACGTAGTGACAATAATACTATATAATAAATATATCAGTGATTGAATTTGGATTAGCGTAGAAATGTCTTTTGTCTTGATCATTCGATTCTCAAACCTTTTCACCAAATGTTGATTGTTCACACTCCATTTTCGAAATTAACAAATGTCATCGGAGCCCCATTTGAACTTCTTTTCATTTGATGCATCGATGTATACCAAGAAGGTCGATAATCACATCCGCGATTCATTAATCAATATTAACAGCACTACTGTTCACCTGATTCACTTTGCAGACAGAAGCAGATCAATCCACTTTGGGCGTTATGAAAAATAGTGTCGTAATATCTCCTGTTCACATTGAGATTATACCGGATAAAACACCGCTACACACCTCCCTCATTGATCCAACTTAATAGGAGATTATTAGATTAAACATGTACCTAACTTTTTAAATCTAAACCAATGAAAGTTATAACACCCAGAGAGTTTTAATGATGTCACCACATCTTACCAGATATATTTTTTTTTTTTAGATGCATGTACTTTGACCATTGTATGACCTTGTTCTCAATGGAGCTGAAATTTTGGCATCCTGCTAATAAGATAAAATTATTTTAATATGTAACAAAATATTTCCCTTTAAAGGTTATCCAAGGTTATTGTTGTCTTCACTCTAGGATACTTGCATTAAATTATTGTACACTGTACACATGTATGGTACTAAACCGTGGTACAGTACACTCCCATTTTGGATATTTCAAGCCACTATACTGTAAATCAGTGCAGTAAGACAACTTCAAATTGACAACTTGCAAGCTAGCATTACAATCCTACTAGTCAGATGTCTTCAAATTTTAAATATGTTTAAATTTCAGCTTATCAAATTTTTCAGTACTTTAACATAGTATTAGTATGCTTGTTTGTGTATTGACAGGACCAGGAATGATAAACTATTCAACTGTAGAAATGAAACAAAGAGGAATGGAATGAGATCACTTCAAAATTCCTACAAAATTTCAAGTTTAATCCTTGTGGAATCATTATACATACATTTTGAAATCATACTTTTATATCAGATCTTGATTTTTCTCACAAATTTTGGCTTTGGCTTTCATAAAATCATCAAATTACATGTATCTTTCATTAGATTAATCATTGTCATGTACACTATATTTATTCATATGCGATGCATCATCCTCATTGTTTCATTCTATCATTCAGCTGGTTTCTATTTAAAGTTATTTAATCAGATTTTACTATTCATCCCTTCGGTTTATTTGGCAAAACTTTTAAATAAATTTCTCTCCTTTTTGATAGCAAACTATTCAAATTTGTAAACATTTTATGTAATAAAATAAAAATAGACTTAGGGCTAAATGTTGAAACAAACTCTTTTTCGAAATGAAATAAGATAAATTGCTTTAATCTGAAAAAATAACTTTAGATAAGCCTGTATCAGATAGCTGTATTGAAACTAAGAAAATGGCAAGAGAGGTGCTATGCTCTGCCTACAGCAAACCAGATAAATATGGGGTAAATAAGGATATTTATTTTTTGCAGGACATGAAAATTACCCAGATGGCCATTCAACAGAAACAGGTAAATTAAAGTCATTTTGGCAACGGCTTAATGCTAACGTTAAATAGAAAGTTATTTTGATGAGCATTAATATATTTAATGCCTAGTTATTAACTTTACAAACCAATACACATCTAAGTCTAGTCTGTACGCAAACTGAGTGTCTACTTGGCCTTATAAATGTATTGTTAAAGGAAAAAGAACAATGCACACACAAAAATTGAAAGACTGTTTAAATAAAGGAATGCAGTGCGTCTGTGGTTTATATTTTTGGCAAGTTCAATGGCTCTGGCAAATTCAATGCGTTTTTAACCTGCAAAATTGGTTTCAGTACGGCATTTCAACATCATAGTCAATTTATGATCACATGCATTTAACATCCATTTCAAAACATTATCATTACATTTATATTCACTGTAACATAACACAATCATACATGTACACCTTCATTCACAACATTCTGTTAACAAATCACACCTGAATTTCAATGCCATTTCACTTCATTATCAGCCATATTTTTTTTTTTATCAATCGCCAAATTCAGTCTTCTTTTACTTAGCACATTGTCCATTGGTGTTTTTTATTTTTATTTGTGTTTCAAATGTTTTATTATGATTAACTTATTAATTGCTGCCTGGTCTTTACAACAAAATACATTTCTAACCACATAAAATTTTTTCACATAAAAGGTTGTTTTTTTTGCCTTCCTAATAATTCTAAGTCTTCCAAGCACATGGTCCCTCTTAGCTGTCATTGTAGTGTGAATGATTCAGCCAGGTATAGGGTGCATTTTATAGGGCTGGTCCCGTTGAACAGCTTGTGCAGCACGAGTTACATGTACATGAAAATCATGGAGAACACACTACCATCTCAGAAGTCAGGTTGTGTTTTTGAGAACATTTCCATGGTTCAATTTTATGTTTGGGAAGGAGCCTTATTGCTCAGGTAAAGTTGGAGATGTGGTCACAAATATACCATAAAAACATTTGAGAAGTTTTATGCAATGCGTCTATTCAGAGTAATAATATATATACCAAACTGACATTACTTTTGCTGCTTGATATAGCTTAGTATATCATACGTTTTGTAGAATAAATGTTAGCTCAAGGGAGAACTAGAAACAGATCTAATTTTAATTTCATGGGTTGTTACTCAGGATTAGCTTTTATTTTGTTTGGAATGACCCCATTACCTAAAAAAAAGAATAAATGTTTGACAACCTTTTATATATGGACTACTGAAAGTATATTATTCTTGCCTGGTAATCTATCGTAAGTGGGTTAGATGCTGGCTCGCTAGCTTTGAGGTCAGGTGTTCAATCCCTGTATTGGCTGAGAAAGTTCATCCAGATTTTCAAGCATGATGCCCCCTTGTCGATGAATGAGGACAGAGAGTCTGAGAAGGAAAGCTGTCTATAAGTTTGGATGGGATGAAAAACCACGGTCACATGTACACATTGACCGTAGTGCCGCTGTCCAAGCAAAATTTTCTCTCATAGCACACTATGGCGTATGCCCGTCAATCCGTCATCATGAGCCCAGTTCGAAAAAGAACAATAGGATGTAAAACTCAATTTCATTTCATTTTTGGTATTCTATCCTGTTTTTGTTGTGTATGGTTTTAAAATATAATCAGAGATTTGATCAAAATGGTGTCCACTTAATGAAAGTGAAAGTTGGCATGTTTTTAATCTTTTAAAATAGCGTTTAACCATTTCGAAGCCAGTTAATTCATGTTTGTCCCTTCATTTGAGAAGTTAGAGTCAAGTATCCATGTATTATGAATGTTATCTTCCATATTATGTATACTTGTGACATCATGGCCTCTAGGTGATATTGATATTTGCACCTGAGGGTTTAAACATAAACTAGCCACGGGTCAAAACAGACTACCTGTAGTATTACATCAGATTCTTCTTCCTAGGTGTCATCTTCTCATGTAATCTATAATTGCCATCCAGTAGTCCAAGCAGACATTATGGCCCAGAGCAGAAAAAAATTCATTTCAATTTTAATATCGATCAATTTGGAAAGTAAATAGTTATATATTTGTTTTGAGATTTAATAAACACCACCTAATATCAGGTGAAACAATTTGGATTTGAGATTTTGTTCCACTGCTTACATATAGAATTTTAGCAATTTTGAATCCGTTGCTAAGTACAATCTCGTGATAGTTGTACGAAAAATCATGTTTTTGGCTTCTGAACACTCAAGAGGCCACAATTTGGATCCTTTTAATATTTGCTTGGGATGGATGGGCCGAATGGTTAGCAGCATGTCATATTTTAAGTTCTGTCATTGATTCAACTGGCGTGGTTTCGATTCCCCAGTTGCACATGACAAGGAGTAAGGTCGCCTGTCAAACCTTGTGGGTTTTCTCTGGGTCCTCCGATTTTTCGAAAAGTCGCGCATTTAACTTGTCCTAAAGGTCACATTTTTTATACGCCCACATTGAAATGTAGTTGTATATTGTCGTCGCCCCCATCCGTCCGTCAGTCTGGCGTCCACAATTGCTTGTGGACGCTCTAGAGGCTAAAGTTAATATCCGATTGACTTTAAATTTATACAATGTTTAAGGTCATGAGACGAAGAAGCCTAATGTTTTTCAGCGATTTCCGATAATAACTACCAGAGTTATGGCCCTTGATCACTTCAAAAAATCTTGTGGACGTTCTAGAGACCAAAGTTAATATCCGATTGATTTTAAATTTATACACAGTGTCTATGGTCATGAGACGAAGAAGCCTATTGATTTTCAGTGATTTCCGATAATTAGTGCCAGAGTTATGGCCCTTGATCACTTCAAAAAATCCTGTGGACGCTTTAGAGGCCAAAGTTAATATCCGATTGACTTTAAATTGATACAGTGTCTTAGGTCATGAGACGAAGAAGCCTTTTGATTTTCAGCGATTTCTGATAATTACTGCCAGAGTTATGGCCCTTGATCACTTCAAAAAATCTTGTGGATGCTCTAGAGGCCAAAGTTAATATTCGATTGACTTAAAATTTATACACAGTGTTTAAGGTCATGAGATGAAGAAGCCTATTGATTTTCAGAGATTTCAAATAATTACTGCCAGAGTTATCTCCCTTGATCACTTCAAAAAATCCTGTGGACGCTCTAGAGGCCAAAGTTAATATCCGATTGACTTCAAAGTTATACATAGTGTTTACAGTCATGAGACTAAGATGTCTATCAATTTTCAGTGATTTTCAATAATTACAGCCAGAGTTATGGCCCTTGATCACTTCGGAAAAAATCATGTGGACGCTCTAGAGGCCAAAGTTAATATTCGATTGACTTTAAATTTACACACAGTGTTTAAGGTCATGAGACGAAGAAGCCTATTGATTTTCAGAGATTTCAAATAATTACTGCCAGAGTTATCTCCCTTGATAACTTCAAAAAAACTTGTGAAGCTATAGAGGCCAAACTTATCATCTGATTGACTTCAGATTGATACACAGAGTTTAAGGTGTTGAAACGAACAAGTATTTTGATTTTCAATGAATTTTGATAACTGAACAAACAGCTAAATCCATGATATTAAATGTTTCATGTATATACTAATTGTTAGGGTGGGGTAAAACTTTATAAAAAGCAATCAAATTCTAATGATTTTCTGATAATTACATAATGAGTTGTTACTCTTAATCAGTTTTTAGTGTATTACAAATGTTTCATTACCGAAAAAAAGAAAAAATATGCGACAACCCTTGTTGACTGCCCGGACGATTTAGCGGCTGTGGGCGTATGTTTCGTTGTCTGGCAACCTATCTTTATTTGATTTTAACAAAAAAAAAGCATTTAAACATATCACCCTTACACCATAATGTTGGAATTTTGTGAAAATCAGAACTCGCACAAAATGCACGCATCTTGTAAGCAATTAGTGTAAAGTATGCAATATCATGGTTGTTGAACCTCTTAGAGGTCACAATTTTGATCCATTTTGATGAAACTTAAACCTAAGTTTATATCCAAAAGATCTTGGTTTGTTTTGATATTCGTGCATATCAAATGGCGACTGTCTGGATTTTAGCTTGTGAATCCTCCAGAGGTCTTAATTTTTATCTGATTTTTAAAACGGTTCAAATCTTGTGGAAATCAGACCAAAACTTCCTGGAATATGCCCCCTGATTTTTCGAAAAATCATGTTTTTAGCTTGTGTACCCTCTTGATAACAGAATTTATATCTGATTTAAAGAAACGTTTAAGTACCGTACACCGACGCTAAAACCCTAATGATAATTGAGATGCAATTTTGTGAAAATCAACCGGAACTGTGCGACAAAATGGCGACTCCCTGTACTGAAATAGTATGTAATACGAAGATTGTGGTCAGTTGTGGACACTCCAGAGGTTACAATTTTGATGAAACCTAAAATATATGGTTGTCACAAAGATCTGTTATCAGACCGTAAATTCCTAGACTGACTACCGATTATACGAAAAATCGCGTATTATACGCCCACATGGAAATTTGGACTTATATTGCGACATGTTTTCTCAATTAAATAAATACCTTGACAAAAAGTTTGATAATGAGCATTTTCTGCTTAGGGTATGCAGAACTATAAGCAATTAGGTGAATCCTTCGACACTGTTCAATCGTGAGCATTTTTCACAAAGCTAAGCAGAGATAAGTAATTTGATTGGTTGAGTCTCACAGACTATTTTAGCTTGGAAACCTGAACATTAATAATTGCATGCAATCGGATTGAACATAAATGTACTCAATGTAACGATTGATTAAATTAAAATTAATCGCTTGATAATTGTCTGCGACCTCATAGCAGTAATTCACCTTTAATAAATTTATGGTTCATATTGAAATATTCTGCTAGCTTTTGAACATGACCATTATTTTATAAATAACTCCAATTCTTATCTCTCAAGTCATGTGGTTGTTCAAATACTGATAGTACATCATCATTGTTGATTTATTGTCTGTGAACAAAAATATGTTCACTTCTATCCTTTGCCTACTTGCGACAATACAAACAAATTAACTTTAGACTTTGCCTGGGGGAGCAGTTTTGAATGATGACTGATCCACTTCTAATAAAGTCACTGGTTGGTAGGCTAAGAATTGACCAATTAAAAGGATGGAAGTTAACATGGAAACCATTTTTGTTGTGATTTACCCCATTTCCAAGATATCAAACTTATTATTACTAATCTTCCCAGCAGTGTCAAAAAATATCATTTGTAACAGTTAACTATCATATTGTTGTGTTTAACATTGGACTGTGTGATGAATGGGGATTAAGGATTAGGCAGTGATCAGTGGTGACACTCCCCCCTTGTAATCAACTATAGAAGTGAACATGACTAACTAGGGTCCATTTATCAGTTTGATTAGAGTCTATTGTTTGTAATCAACTAGTAGAGACAGTAATTAAACAAGTGGCTGTGGATGGACTGGTGCTGTAAATGATTTGTTTTGAAGTACTTTAAGGGAAACAAACTACAGATTAACATGGATTTAGACAGGTCTAAGCGTATCTAGGGTTTTAAGTTGTTTAATATTATTACAACAATCATATGATCTAGTGCTATAAATATGATAGATAGCCTGATATCTAGATAGTCTTTCACCAAGTCATTCAGCTATCAGTTCAAGTCTTCATTTGGTCACCAAACTATCAGTATCATTGAACACATCAGCTGATTCAGTATCATTTATATACCATAGTACATCTATCATTATTACCTACATGTTGTTATTGAAGGATATTTTACCTACCATAGATCTAGACAATATGTTCTATAAAATCATGGACTTAGCAGAAAAACCCATGTTTCAATGTAAGTTGTTTTTCAATTACTTAATTTAAAAATTGTATCCCTAAGAATCCACTTGCCCTAAAGAACCGCTCAAATTTTGACTTTTACATAAGTCGATATTGATAGCCTATATTTCGAAGTCACATTGCTATCAATTTATGCAAAATTTGCAAAATTGAAGGCTTTTCTAAATTATTGTGACATATAGGTAACTTTTAATTTTATTAATTATAAAGATTTTAATATACCTAATAATTTACAGTTTCGTCAATTTCGGGGCTGCCAGTATACATTTTTTAGTATACAAAGGTTGTTTAGTAGGATCAGTTCATAAATTTTAGAGTTGGATAGAGATTAAAGTGATACTTTCATATTTTCAAAGTCAAAATATAATTATTTCTGTATCTATTGCCTAATAGGTTGTCTAATCACTATTATACAGTCATAAGAATCAATGTAACCCTTTAAAAATCATTGACATAAAAATCTGAAATATTAGCTTCTCAGCCACAGCATATATGTGCCTTAAAAAAGCAATTATCACTTTAATGCTTACAGAGTACAGACTGATTGGCTATCAAAATGCTACAATAATTTTTGGGTTCTAAGCCTGTGAATTATTTCTGAATTTTTCAACTCAATTCACGTTTAAAAGTGATGATGCTTGTTCGTGTACATGTACATGTATATTGATAGGAATTATTCAAGTCTAGAATTTGAAGCCTGTTTGGCAGATGTTCAGAGATATTCCCTTGCTTTTAGTTTAACTTTACTTTAATATACGTAACTGTTATAGATTGATTTGTCCTTACAATAAATTCATCATTAAATTTTTTTCTCTTGGAGCTACATGTAGGTTAGTGAAAAAATCTGGCTGATTTTTTTGTTGGTCATGTCATGTAGTCTGAAATGAATGATTATATTACATTAATAATAGGATAAACCTTATAGTCTTGTACATTGTATCTTGTGTAAGGGTATAGGTTAATGTTCAATGGCGATACTAAATATCATTGAAAATATTCCATAAACCAGAATGGTGTTCTTACTTTTAATGGACATTTGCCGTCCTAAGCAGTTCTTGGAAATGCTGACATTTTGCTCAAGTATTTGTACAAACTAAATGTATTAATATAAACCATTGCAACCATTCCTACATTAATTTTGATAACGACAATCAGTCTAGTTAATAAATTAATTGATTATATCTCTCTATGGTACCATTACTTCCTCCCAGCATGCCAATATACCAGTATTTATTAGCTCTCCCCCACCCTCATGCACGTTGCTGCCTGTAAGAAAATAGCAAACTTTAACTGATAATTTGTTGAATGGAAGTAATAAAGAATGGTATAATTTATCATTTATAGACTAACTATCAACTATATTGCACAGTAGAAACTGTATGATGAGGTATAAAACACTAGGAAGTCCATCATGTTGACCTTCAATATTGTTAGTCAAGGGCAAAGTCAACTTTACATATTTATGATGGTTAGGTACCAGCATTTGGTTTTCATTGGTCTTACTAATTTCTGTTGCGTATTAACTTCTGATACTTGATAATGCAAAATGAATATATTGAAAATTTCATTCAAATTACTCTATTTTTAGCGAAGTTATAAATGGTTGTAGTTTTGATAAGATCATAACCACTGCACTTGTCATGAGTTTTGGCCTCACATCTCAATTTTTAAATTAAATCATTAAATGGCTAATGTGCGTATTAACTCCTTATACTTAAAGGGCCAATCCCGATAACTTTTTGGGGAATAAAACTGCTTAATTTTGTGTTAAAATCCCTTATAACCCATTACCTAAGGCCGACCAACTAACCCGATATTTGTGATACGCTTGTAAATAACTTAAACCTGACAGTCTTCATCTGGAAATGGAGACCGTTGTATTATACAGTATCTGGATAAAACCAGACTTTTTTCTATAAAAATGATATGTGTTATCAGTACAGTACATGGGTCATTCACTGTATAGACCTCTCAAGAAACGAGAATTGATTATCAGGTCACCCAATCAAAAAATTGACCCGAAATCTTAAAAGGGTTACGTGTCCGGATAAGCAGTGTTGATGTTAACGTCAAAACGACTCAATATTTTGAGCTGAAACATTGAGCCAAGGTATATATACCATGCCTCTATATTTTGGTCCATAAATTTCATAAATGCTCAGACTTTAATTTTTGAGACTCTGTTCTTATCGGGATTGTCCCTTTAAAATACTTTTTTGTACTGAAAGGGGTACTATGTTAATGTAAGATTTAGATAAAATAAAAGAGCTGGCTGTTCTCGCAATGATATTTAAAAGATATGTAATGTAAAATGAATGTTTTGAAAATTTCTTTTTTGAGCTAAGTTATCAATGGTTGTAGTTTTGACAAGATGGTAACCAATGTACTGGTCATATGAGTCTTAGCCTCATATCTCCATAATTAATAAAATTAGATTGTTAAATAGTTCTAATCTACTTAAAATCCGAGTCATCTTGTCACATTAATAAATGTCTAATTAATAATTTATATAACATTAATCCCCAAAGAAAGATCTATTTAAATACAGACCTGCTTAACCCTTGTGGGTGCACGTGGTGAGAATCACATAGCAGGTAACAAGGGGTCCGTATGGACCCCAGTTGTAATTCAAAGTTTTTATGTACAGATGTATTTGAATTTAAAAGCAGCGGTTAAGTTTTTATTTGCATTTATATTTGACAACTGAAAAACAACTAAATTATTATACAAAAACATTTTTGTGACATTTTGAACAGATTTAAAAATTGCTACTTTGTGTACTATGTTATAACGAGGTTAAATGGCGATTCACGCTTGATACAAAAACCATAGGATTTTTGGAATTCATCATTTAATTTTTGGTATTTGTAACATGCAAATGTTTAAAGAGAGAATAGTCTGGCATACGAAATATGATATCGGGCAGCAAAAAACATTAGCAAAATTCCTACTGCGAGTTGTAAGTTTGGGGTCCGATTGGACCCCTTGTACCCTTCAAGCGTTGGGCCTGTTTGGCATGTAACATAACTCTTCATGTGGGAAGCAGATGAATACCGATCTTTTGGCCATGTTTAAAAATATATTGGAGACAAGGTCACTAAATTTCAGAAAGCAGTGCCCAGTAATTATTACAAAACACTATAAAACAAGTGCATGGGGTCCACGGAGACCCCACGTGCACCGACAAGGGTTAAAAGATGTGATTCCAATTTAGAAAACATGCTTTGGGTATAATTAAGTTCTTTACATTGAAATTATAGGTAATTGTTATCATTGTTTGGATAAAGATGTAGATCAAGTTATAAAATTGTACTTCTTGCTGGCCATACGATTAGAAGCACACAGCACACAAATGTATTTGTACTGTACAAGTTTAAAACTTTAGGCATGCCTGTACATAACAAGTCCAAAATGCATTAAATTTCAGATGTCATCAAATGTTTTGGCAAATTGTATGTTGGTATTTCCAGAGCTAAGCTTGAATCCCGATTGTTTTTTTTGTTGCATGCCAAGATTCCACCCTACATGCATTTATTTCCATGGCAAGAATGCTAATGCTAGGTTCCCTCGATCAAGGTTCATGCTACGATTGAAGTCGTGGTTTTAATCGTGATTATCCAATTGGGTCTGATCATATATTGGCAATCATTTTGATCTTATCGAAAAGTATCAGCAAGTACCAGATTGTGGGCAATCGTGTAGTACATGTAACGCATCACACGATGGCGTGAACCAAGCATCACCACACACAAACACCTTTTCACTTTAAGGTGATGGGTGATGACCAGAAGGGCACCTTGAGCCAGGTTTCGAGAACATTAATCAGGATCCCAAATAAGTAGTCCAATATACCCCAAGGTTATCAATTTTAATAGGTTTTACTTATATACTCTTATAGATTAATATGAAGTCTGACTGAACATAATATTAATTGAAATCAAATCCTGATTCATTTGAAAGTTGACCATTCATAATTAGGCTCCTGCATTACTAATTGATTCACATTGAAGAGCATTTATCTGAACTTTTGTCATTTATAAATGTGCTCATATTCATGTTTGCTGTGCCAAATATTTAAACGTTTACTAGGATCAAGATATCTCCAACCTCATGGTTTTTCTCTGGGTCCTCCGGTTGCCTCCCACTCCTAAAGACCCCAGTGTGCAAGCAAATAATTAAAATAAAGTTGAACCATATGTTAGTCCCAAAATGACCTAGTTTGTGATGAGTGGATGTAAACCCCACTTCCCTCTCTGCATGAAGATAGTCTGTGTGTCAGATTTATAAACACATTTCTGCATGATTGTACATGTATATTATTATTATACACGAGAGTTAGTTTTGTTCCTTGAGGTCTAGTTCAGATACACATGGTTTCATACATATAATCATTAATAACATTATCATTGCACTACAATTACTTGTTAAAAATGTTAAATTATGTATAATTTAGTCTGTATACATGTTGAGTTGTAGTTGTCTAGGACTAGGCATACCAGTGTAGCAGCATGCTGTTGAGTTTTGTTTATTGATTGTGAATGGGCAGAAGTCCAAGTCAGCCATAGTAACATAACAGTTGATAACATTCCAGTATATATATCCATGTGTTTTATTCCTTTTTCTTTATGGACGTTTTAATGGACAGAGAAATACTCATTCTGCATTCATATATCAAATAAACTTACTATAATAAAGGACTTGGCCTTCAATTTGACTTTGATCCTGGCAGCTTTTGTGTGGCTCCTTGTGTCGAAATGATGATTGTCATTGATCTATAACTAGAGTTGGGCAAAAAGGAAAAAAATATTGTGATAATAATTTATCAACCCTTTTTCAAAGTTTCTTTTTTTCAATTTTTGAGCAAACATTAATTCATTTGATAATTTTATAGTGTTCCAAATAATGATATTAATCATTCCATTGTATGATTATTTCAATGAACAGAAATTGTAATATAATGACCTTTGTCCTTTTTATACGCCCACATTTTCATGTGGACGTATTATGTCGTCGCCCCTGTCCGTCCGGACGTCCGTCCGTCCGTCCGGACGTCCGTCCGGACATCCGTCCGGACGTCCGTCCGTCCACAATTTGTTTGTGGACTCTCTACAGGTCACAATTCTTATCCGATTTTGACGAAACTTGAAATATAGGTTTATCCCCAAAAGATCTCGGTTCCTTTCGATATTGGCATGTATCGGATCAAAACTTCATGGATTATGGCCCCTGATTGTACGAAAAATCACGTTTTTAGCTTGTGGACCCTATAGAGGTCACAATTTTGAACCGATTTTGATGAAACTTGACATGCATGTTTGTAACCCAAAGATCTTGGTTCCTTTCGATATTTGCGGCTATCGGAATGTAATTTCCTGAATTATGGCCCCTGATTGTCCGAAAAATCACCCTTTTTAGCTTGTGGTCCCTCTGGAGGTCACAATTATTATTCGATTTAAAAAACCGTTTGATTATATCACCGTTACACCCTAAGGAAGGTTGAGTTCGAATTTCGGGAAAATCGGACGAAAATTGCCATACAAAATGGCCGCCGTTAGTACGCGAATACTGTTAAAAAATGGTATATCAAGGTTGTGGACCCTGTGGAGGTCACAATTTTGATTCGATTTTGATGAAACTTGAAATTCATGGTTCTAACCCAAAGATCTCGCTTCCTTTCGATATTTGCGCATATCGGATCGTAACTTCCTGAATTATGGCACCTGATTATACGCAAAATCGCCTTTTTTTTAGCTTGGAGGTCACAATTATTATTCGATTTAAAAAAACGTTTGATTATATCACCGTTACACCCTAAGGAAGGTTGAGTTCGAATTTCGGGAAAATCGGACGAAAATTGCCATACAAAATGGCCGCCGTTTGTATGCGAATACTGTTAAAAAATGGTATATCAAGGTTGTGGACCCTGTGGAGGTCACAATTTTGATTCGATTGTGATGAAACTTGAAATTCAAGGTTATAACCCAAAGATCTTGCTTCTTTTCGATATTTGCGCATATCGGATCGTAACTTCCTGAATTATGGCCCCTGATTATACGCAAAATCGCCTTTTTTTTTAGGCTTGGGGGTCACAATTATTATCCGATTTAAAAAAACGTTTGATTATATTACCGTTACACCGTAAGGAAGGTTGAGTTCGAATTTCGGGAAAATCAGACCAAAATTGCCATACAAAATGGCGACCGTTTGTACGTGAATACTGTTAAAAAATGGTATATCAAGGTTGTGGACCCTGTAAAGGTCACAATTTTAATTTGATTTTGATGAAACTTGAAATGCATGGTTATAACCCAAAGATCTTGGTTCCTTTCGGTATTTGCGCATATCGGATGGTAACTTCCTGAATTATTCGAATTTCGTGAAAATGGTACCAAAATTGCCGGACGAAATGGTCGCCGTTTGTACGCGAATAGTGTAAAGATATGGTATATCATGGTTGTTGACTCTGTACAGGTCACAATTCTTATCCGATTTTGACGAAAAGTCACATTTCTAGGTTGTGTACCGTCACACCATAATCATTGTCGACTTCGAATTTCATGAATATCAGACTGGAACTGACCAACAAAATGGCTGCTCCCAATACAGTATGAAATACAGGACTTAATGATGTAGGAAAAATCACTTTCCGTATTGTTTGTTCTCTATCCATCTCTCGAAAATGTGGGCGTATCCTGCCTGGCAGTGCCAGCCTATCTTTCACACTTGCAACAGGAAATTAATATATTAATGCTCATTTCTTGTAATTGTTTTAATGAAGACACTATGATAATTCCCTTCCCAACTTCCCACGAATTGCCAATCCTCATTCTATGGTCTTCAAGTACGGCTTCATTCTAGTCAACTGCAAATTTACCCTGTGGCGGTACATGTTCATCTCTCCCTTTTCTCAGAAATGAACACAATCATCATTCTTAGTGGAAACAACCTTTTTCATGTGCCCTCACTCAAAAAGTGATTTAATCCGTGGAAACTGTTGTAAGCTTTCTCTGATTATCATTTTAACCCAAAAACATCTCTGCATGGTTTTGCAAGTTAGCAGATGTGATATTTATACAAATAGCCTGTGTGTTAGATGCGGAGATAGACCATCCGGCTGTTCGAATAAGATCAATATTATAATCAACATGTACTATCCAGTTTATCACTGTCGTTTCCTCATATTATTCATGAAAAAAATCAGATACTCTCAAATTTATTATCAGTTATTTTGTGGGATGGAAAGTATATATTTTGAAATAGGTTCTGTATAATTCTGTTTGCCATTTTTATGAGTTCCTGATGGATCTCCTATAGTCATTTAATTTCTGGAGTAGTGATTCCTGTTGTAGAACATGTAGTAGTAGTAGATGACGATTGTGTTTGATGAGATTTGCCTACCAAATTTGAATTGCTGCCTCTGTTATATTGTATTAATTTACTAAGTGTTGATACCGTTATTATATTTGATTGGTTATTATGGTAGTCAAAATTAGGTCAGTCACTATGCTGCTAAGGAAAACAAAGACAAAATCTGGTCAAATAATCTCGATAAAACACCTTAGAAGACCGATTACGTTCGAAGTACTGCAAAAGTGTAACTCTAACTGTTGGGAACCATTTATTAAAATGAATACGGTAGTGTGTGTGTTGGGTATCCTTAGATATAACCTTACCAAAGCAGTAACTACACATATGTCCATATCAACCCAGTTTTCAGTTGGGGTTTTTTTGTGTTTAAAAAAACTTATTCTGAATTAACTTTAACCATGGAGATCCAGGTTTGCCATCTTGGGTCTTTATACCAGTTGTTAAACTGGTTTTGTCGTTCCTAGGACACCTCTCTTTCATTTATTTCAACATCGGACTGTAGTCCATATAAAAGTATGATTAGTGCAGTTTTAACAGCCTCCCACATCGCTTTAAAGTTAAAATCAAAGAATAATCATTCATGTTGTTATACTGGTTTTGACAGAGAACTAGTTTATCTATAGGTAAAGCTGGTAAAAAGGTCAAACAAATGTTTATGGGTGGACAGACAAGTTATAATATTTAATAGAATAGTTAGTTGCTATGTTGGTATTATAGGAGCTACCCCAGTGAATAAAACTGGTTATTTGAGGTGAAAGAAACTCATAATGCAGAAGAATAATATTATGTACCCCAGTTAAGTAAATCTATAGAGCACATAGTTTTATTTGAAATTTTAGGACATGATAAATTCCCTACATCTTTATGTCATGGCATTTGGTTTGAATATTTAAACCCACATTCCAATTACGAGGTCTGGTTCAATCTGCATTATTTTGAGAATGTTATAAATAGATCAGTTCTAAGTGATTAAAAGGGGGCAGAGGGCTATCATTATGATGAGCCCTTGAAGATTTAATTTAAGCGAAACTCCAATAATTTCTCTCATAAAACATTAAGCAGCTGTTGAGTTCAGACTTCACTTATATAGATTTTAAAATTGTTTTCTGACCTTACATGCTCATTATTATGTATAGATATTAAATTTTCTTTCCTTCTATTTGTTATAACAAAAAATCTTTAAATATAAAATGATAGTTAACTTGTAGCTTCATCCTTGTTCACTTTATCATTTACATTTAAAAAAAAAATTCAATTATTTCTTAGATATAAATGTACTAAAACTGTTTCTGATATAGAATGTATAAAGATGATATATAAATATGGATTTTTTTTTGTTCTTACTTAATACATATAGTAAATGGGTTCGTGACGTTTGTGTACATCATGTGATGAAACCATAATAAATTTTGGATGATAAAATAGTATGTACACACATTGTATTATATGCTAGCTAGTATGTGTGTTATATAAACTCATTTCCTACTAAACTGTGCACTACATGTTTATATATATATATATGTGTGCTCTAGTCTATATATAATCCCAGGCAGTTATCTAACGATATTCACTTACCAATCCTATATCGAAATAGACACCCAAAAAATGTTTTAAAAAACCAATCCTCGGTATTATTGAAGCCAGAATGAAAATGTTTTACAAAGGTAGACAAGATATTTTCTAAACTTTAAATTAAGGATTAGATAATTATTTCCAACAGAATCAACAAGTTTTTCTTTTAACTTTGAACCACTAATAGTAATGTGATATTTTCTGAAATAATAACCAGTTCATACACAGGGTTTTCCAAATAATATAGAACTGAAGCTTTAGAATCATTAATTTTGTAAATTAAATTTCAACTAAAATATACAATAAATTTAATTAGAGGTTTCTGTCATAGAATTTGGTATGTGTATTATTTTAGTAGCTGTGTATTTTTTATAATGTTATAATATTAGTTTATTCTGTACACTAAAAATAAAAAGTATAATATGGTGATAGGATGATAGAAAAGGTGAACTGCTAATATATGTCCCTGTATATTTATAACAGTAAATACGGTAGTGATATATAGTGAATACTGTGTACATATGTTGATAGGTATATATTTGTAGATAGGTATATAGATATAGGAACCAACTGAATACCTTATTTATAGGTAGAGGTTAACACTAAACATATGTATTAACTGTAAGGCCTACATAATTTGTAATTCAACACAATATAACCTCACTTAAAACTATTGTTGCATTTAAATCAATAAGCCTGATATAAATCCTGATTTATAAAAATCATCATCAGACACCAATGAGTTTGATATCAGAACTGCTAAGAATCTGAAATTTGAAATTTCATGTAGAGGACAAGAGGTCATGTAACAGAATCACCATATGCTGTGATAATGGGACTTGCAAAAATAAAAATCCAAAAAACACAGTCCATTAATGGGAACCTTTAATAATTTTAATCTTTAAAAAATGAACTGCTTTGAAAAAGTTCTGCTTGTCTTGCACCTATAAATACCTGTTTGTTTTGTCTTTGTTGGGTTGGACAGTTTCCCTGGTTTTTCTATGTAAAGATTTATAAAATAACTTGCTACATTAACACCAAGTTCTTTGCAAATTGATCAAACATAGGCTATCGTTATCAAAGACCTGTATTGGCTTTGAAGAAAGTTGATTTGTTGGGAAAATGAAAAGAATCAGATAAAGATAGAATTTGGTTGGTAAAGGTTGATTCTTTTAGCAGCTGCACGTATTGTTGCAACTTCTATCTACCACTACCTGTCTTCATGATTCCAGTTGGTGCAGACATGTAGGACATTGAACTCCATTTCTACCTATAATGCTACTGGTTAACCTACTGTCTTTAGCTGATACAAGTTTCATCTATGCACACAATACTGTAATACTAAAGGATGTTATTACTGTAGAAGATGGCAAAAATAAAATTCTATTTTTTTATACATTTTCTTCTGCCATTATTGTTATCACCTTACATGCTCAATCATTAGCTATTTCAACAAATTTGATTTTGAGAATATTTCAGAATCTGTTTACCGATTTAACTTTAATAACCCTTATTATCTGCCAAGAATAAGATATTGATATGGGTGGTGAATAGATTGTAAAGTATAGCCTTAATCTAAACCATAAATAAATAGAAATTGCACATCATTCATGAAGCACCGAAATCAAGCAGTTGAATATATGGTGATTATTTTTACCAGCAGTTAATCAATGTTATAATTTAAATGTCTTATATAATATTAAACATTGATGAATTCGAGAACAGATTCAGCCAGTTGGTGTATTTAGCTTTCTGTAATTTGTGTAATAAGGTCAATCACCATACTTACAATGTAAGAGTTACTTATTATTTCACAACACTTTCAGATCCGTTTTGATCAATTCAAAAATAGAAACCACAGAAACATGTGGCCTCCATTTCAATCAACCATAAATATTAATCTATCAATTAGCATCTAATGTTTATTCATTGGATAGTTTAATATTTATTGCCTTAGAAGATTAAAATTTTATAATGTGAAGGTGACCATCAAAATAGAAAAACCAATGAATATTTCTTAATATGTTAATAACAAAAATAAATTATCACAAAATCTGTTGAGAAAATGCTTTGAATATTTGCAATTTAAAAAACAACTGAATAAGGATTGCCAAGGCAGTGGATATATTTTCCTTTGAATTATTTACTGTTGTGCAAACCATGAAAGATAAGATGAGTATTAATAGAAGGTACCTGCTGTGTTAGACCGAGAGCTAAGCACATATTTTCTAAGGTAAGAATATAACAGTGAGAGTACATAGCAACAGAGATGATTACTGAGCCATGAAGGTCATGGGTTTAGAATAGGTTTTATGTTCAGTCAACCACATTCACTTACCACCAGTATACATGTATATTGTCTGGGGAATTACAATTATCATATACTCTTCTGTACTTGTGTAAAATATACCCTATATTCCTATATATTTATAATCTACATTTATACAATGATAAACATTTGATTATTGAACATCTAAAGTATACCCTATGGTTAATTGTTCATCAGTTGTTTTCATAGAATCATATACCTCAGCAATATTTCGTACTAGTTTTCAATTGACTTTTGTTTTTATGTTTATCTCTGTCCAATATCGATGTCAGTACTATCTTAGATTATACTAATTAATTTTTCTGCCAATAATTGATTAGCTTGAAAGGTGGGAGGCTAATTCTAGTGGATAATCTTATAATAGATAAGCTTACCCTACATACTTAAATGAAAATAATCAGATTCATCGAAAGTAACCTTAAGAATTTATTCCAAGACCACATCAAAATGTCAGACCTAATGTTTGTGTATGCATACAATTCTTTGCCATCTGAATTTCATTTGCCCTCAGTATTATGAAGCACAATGGTGTAAAAGTTATGAATACTTGAATATCATTGTACACCCAGTCTTCACAGTATGCCAAGTTCAATAATTTACCCCTTATTTGTTCCTGAAATCTTTAGGTATATAATTGATGATTTTAGAGCTTTATGTATTTATGGTGTAAGTGATGGCATATTGAGTTAGAGAACCAGAGGGTTATCCACAGTTATTTTGAAGATTTAATGCAACATTGCAACATCTGACTGCTTAAGTCATCTGTAGCACATTCTTGAGTTTCTGATTAATCAAGGATTTTGAAATGAAAAGTAAGAATGTAGCGGATATCTAATCCTGACAGTATACCGGCACCATTGATCAATTCCCATAAGACTTGTGAACGATCAGATGAGAAACAATGAGGAAGATATGTTCAATAATTCCCTTAGGTTTATCTGGTGACGTGATCAGGATATTTGATATTGTTCAAAGCCATCGTCTTGTTGTTGGTATTATTCATGATTAGTTTTAGTTTTGCTAGAATTATTTTGGAAGTCCCAAATAATAGGCTGAATTTGGTATTCCTGTCTTTAAATATGACAATGCAACAAATGAATATTATTTGTATGGCAGCTCCATCTGAATTGTGTTGCTTGACAGAGACATATATTAGCATATTATTTCTCAAGCATATAATGGACATGTTTTTCAAACTTGACCGTGTTTGATGGGAACCCATTAATCTTTACCCTAGTTTGTTAAAATGTTGTTGATGGTAGACAGTATTCATATACTTTTTTCCAACTTGACCATGTTTGATGAGAAACCATTAATCTTCACCTTAGTTTGTTAAAATGGCATTGATGTTGGACAATATCCACATACTGGTCAAACTTGTTCAACAACGTGCTTGCTAGTTTTACACATGTCAGGGGTAATGAATTATTGTCAGTATAAAATGGTGAATATTTATTTGAATACCATGGCAAATATCTTGATTTTTCCATTGTTGATATATATTAACATCTAATGTCAACTATGGAAATTTGTGGCCACTGTTTCTAGTTCAATTCAGTTGACTACATTAGCTTATGCATGGGTCATGCATAATATTAATACATATGTTTATGGGAACAAAAAAAGGTTTTACATTTTTTTTTATAATATTGAATAATTCAAAATACAACATAATGTGTGCACAATTTATAAGCTAACTCATTTAAGGACTAGATTAGAATAAAACTGGTATTGTTCACATAATGTAGCTAGAAAAGTGATCTGCTATGTATGCATGCTAAAAATCGACTAGGCGCAGAGCCAAGTTCCTGACTATAATCCACAGAAAATAGACTTTGATAGCCTGCCATGATGTATTATGGTTGAATAACTACCAACCGAATATAAACACCACCTTTCTTGTTATCTTAAACTAACAAACGGTGAACAAATTGATCACGATTATTCTATACCTATATTTAACATACATTTACATTTAAAGGTACAATATTCTCAGCTAAAAGGCAAATGCAGACTTTCAGTAGTCTTACCAAAGATAAATTTTCATAAAGCTCCTCAAGTACCATTTTTCTGGTAATTGAAGTTGATAGATCTTCAGCATTCTCCAAAGTGATAACAAAACGTGTCAACTTTTAAGAGTAACCACCAGTAGTAAATAAATAATTGTATCGATTTAATCCTACCTACCTTTATCTCAAGTTATTGGTGAATCTATTCAACCTGTCTTCATTGATTGTCTTGTCTAGTCAATCAACCATAGTTTTACTGTCTGGTTTCTAGATATATATACAGAATCAGGTCCTAAAGCTACTATTACATTACTATATATAGAAGCCTGCAAATAAGCATTTGTCACAGATATACTCAGGCACAAATTTAAACTTCGTCAAGCACAACCCCCCCTTGTGTCTGTTATTTTTTAGGCACTGATTACGGAAACTGTTTTCAGAGTGTTTATTGATATTTTTGATATGTCCCCTATCAAGTTCAACTTGTCAGATAATTAGGTACTGATACATAAAAAATACAAACTGTTAAACAATTTCAGTTATTGTGAAGGAAAATTTTATTTGGCGACATTCTCAAATTAACCTTTAAGATTATGGATAATTAAGAAGAAAAAATCTTTTTAGAATAATTGTTTAAGCGAAGCAACACAAGGTGATAGGTCATTTCAAGTGTTTTATTCTGTTCAATCTCTAAATTTCCAAATGGTAATCTGTGAAATTTAAAATGTTTTAACGAAGAGATAAACTTCTGAAAAGCTAATTGGAAATATTCAGGAAATATTTTTCTATTATATGTAAAGTTAAAATTGTCTAAGTTGGTTCTTGCCTCCAATTATTTATATTCATAGAGTAAATGAATATTGGCCTTTGAAGGAGCTCAAAAGCAAACATGAAAAGTTCACTTTAAATTAATTTAATAAGAAGGAATTTTAATTGGTACTTTTACTTACAATGTATACTGACACACATATTGGAACAGTTTCAAATTCCTTACAATCTCAACGAACTTGATTAACAGTATTTCTAAAAGCAGAAGAAAAATTATGATTAGAAGAATTTCACGAAATAGAAATTTTTATGTAATCAGCATGCTGACCAAAATAGTTCCTATCGATTTTTATTGTTCTGTTAAAGATTGTAGCATCATTTGACATTTGATTCAGTAAAGTAATTCATACGTAATGTTGTCTGACTTTTAATACACTGGGACCAGTTTATTTTGCCCATGGTCAACAAAGAGAGATATTAAGATTAAAAACATTTACCCGTAGTTAAAAATGTAAGCACCTAGGAACCTGTAATGCTTTCAGCTGTCGACGATGTTTATAGGAACCAGGTAATGCCAATGTAGATATATAAACTATTTACCAACATAAATTAAGATGTTAGTCTCAAATTAACCAGTGTTATTAGGCTATTTTAATTTGTCTTTAAAAGTAAAACCATAAAGACTATTTTGTTACATTGTCTACATGAATGATTATTTGAAATTTTGACATTGTCTTAAAGAAAACCATGTCATCATTGCAATGTAATGCCATTATTATAGAATTACCATGTACTACTGTTTAATATAGAAGTTACCATGCACTACCG
This sequence comes from Patella depressa, assembly GCA_948474765.1. Classification (NCBI taxonomy): domain Eukaryota; kingdom Metazoa; phylum Mollusca; class Gastropoda; family Patellidae; genus Patella; species Patella depressa. The sequence continues at coordinate 59,243,389 of OX419719.1, forward strand.
ATTAATATAGAAGTTACCATGTAATGCTATTTGATCTTGAAGTGTAATTATAGGGGGAATGTTGAAACGTGTGGTATTATTGTGTTAATTACTGATTATTCAGCAGGCTGCAGTCTTATTGAATCATGGTTACCTCAAATTAGATCATTCACTCGATACCAGTAATAGGAGGTATTGAATTATTAAGGCTGTGTTATACAGTCTTTAGTATTAGACAGATTACACAATATTGTTAGCTCATTATAGTTTGACCTCTATTAAGATAATTTGACCCCTGTATAGATTGATTAGAAGTGAGAGAGCCCATCTTTAACGGTCTATACATGTTTAGTAGGCATGTGATATCAAGTTGAGGTTGACTGCATGTAGTCTTATAAATGGAGTAGCTCTTGTTTATGGACCTCAATATCAAGTGAAACAGGGATCATTTGGTCAGACTAACATAGACCTACATAGAGTAGCTGTGTCCATACATGTATGTAATATCAAGGTTCAAGGTGGGATGCATTGGTCAGTCTTACCAGTTACTTGGCTGAACTAACTGGACTCCAACTGGTTTCCATTGACCTAGTAGAACTACCTATCGTGTATATTATATTAATTCATCCATCGTGTTATTAGTTGGGTCTGTGCTCTGTGGAGAGAGGATATAATACAATATACAATGACCATAGATCTATTTCCCGGTACCAGCGACGTCTGCAACCCTTGTTCACTGTTTAACATGATCACTGGTTAGTTTTTTGTATATTTTACTTTTTATTATACGCCCACATTGAAATGTGGTCGTATATTGTCGTCGCCCCCGTCCGTCCGTCCGTCCGTCCGTCCGTCGGTCCGTCGGTCCGTCGGTCCGGCGTCCACAATTGCTTGTGGACGCTCTACAGGCTAAAGTTAATATTCGATTGACTTTAAATTTATACACAGTGTTTCAGGTCATGAGACGAAGAAGCCTATTGTTTTTCAGCGATTTCCGATAATAACTACCAGAGTTATGGACCTTGATCACTTCAAAAAATCTTGTGGACGCTCTAGAGGCCAAAGTTAATATCCGATTGACTTTAAATTTATACACAGCGTTTAAGGTCATAAGACAATGACGCCTATTGATTTTCGGCGATTTCCGATAATTAGTGCCAGAGTTATGGCCCTTGATCTCTTTAAAAAATCTTGTGGACGCTCTAAAGGTCAAAGTTAATATCCGATTGACTTTAAATTTATACACAGTGTTTAAGGTCATAAGACGAAGAAGCCTATTGATTTTCAGCGATTTCCGATAATTAGTGCCAGAGTTATGGCCCTTGATCACTTCAAAAAATCTTGTGGACGCTCTAGAGGCCAAAGTTAATATCCGATTGACTTTAAATTTATACACAGTGTTTAAGGTCATAAGACGAAGAAGCCTATTGATTTTCAGCGATTTCCGATAATTAGTGCCAGAGTTATGGCCCTTGATCACCTCAAAAAATCTTGTGAACGCTCTAGAGGCCAAAGTTAATATCCGATTGACTTTAGATTTATACACAGTGTTGAAGTTCATAAGACGAAGAAGCCTATTGATTTTCAGCGATTTCCGATAGTTAGTGCCAGAGTTATGGCCCTTGATCACCTCAAAAAATCTTGTGAACGCTCTAGAGGCCAAAGTTAATATCCGATTGACTTTAGATTTATACACAGTGTTTAAGGTCATGAGACGAAGAAGCCTATCGATTTTCGGCGATTTCCGATAATTAATGCCAGAGTTATTGCCCTTGATCTCTATAAAAAATCATGTGGACGCTCTAAAGGTCAAAGTTAATATCCGATTGACTTTAAATTTATACACAGTGTTTAAGGTCATAAGACAAAGAAGCCTATTGATTTTCAGCGATTTCCGATAATTAGTGCCAGAGTTATGGCCCTTGATCACTTCAAAAAATCTTGTGGACGCTCTAGAGGCCAAAGTTAATATCCGATTGACTTCAAATTTATACACAGTGTTTAAGGTCATAAAACAAAGACGCCTATTGATTTTCAGCGATTTCCATTAATTAGTGCCAGAGTTATGGCCCTTGATCACCTCAAAAAATCTTGTGGACGCTCTGGAGGCCAAAGTTAATATCCGATTGACTTTAGATTTACACACAGTGTTTAAGTTCATGAGACAAAGAATCCTATTGATTTTCTGCGATTTCAAATAATTACTGCCAGAGTTATCTCCCTTGATAACTTCAAGAATTCTTGTGACGCTATAGAGGCCAAAGTTACCATCCGATTGACTTCAGATTGATACATAGAGTTTAAGGTGTTGAAACGAACAAGTATTTTGATTTTCAATGAATTTAGATAACTGAACAGCTAAATCCATGATATTAAATGTTTCATGTATATACTAATTGTTAGCGTGGGGTAAAACTTTATAAAAAGCAATCAAATTCTAATGATTTTCTAATAATTACATAATGAGTTGTTACTCTTAATCAGTTTTTAGTGTATTACAAATGTTTCATTACCGAAAAAAGTAAAAATATGCAACAACCCTTGTTGACTGCCCGGACGATTTAGCTGCTGTGGGCGTATGTTTCGTTGCCTGGCAACCTATCTTTAAAACATTATGTGCTTATTGTTCATTCATTATTTTAAGTTATTAGTATATTTATCTGTATACTGTTCCCCTCTCATTTTTACACGTCTGCTTGCTAAATGTAGACCATAATGAACACTCAAGTCACGTGGATAAGAAAAGATCCCAACACAGTTGCTAAGCCTATTTAGCATTAGTGTACCTAGTAAATTGATCCATATGAATTGCATTCTTCAGAATATGAAACAAAATCCAAAATAATCCTGCGAAAAGAATGACTTTTATGCATCTCATCCCTCTTTTCACCACCTTACAAAAAATAGTTCACCTGATCAGAAAGTAGGCAGCAATTCTTCTACATTCCCTGCTGATGTCGATATTACTTATGCAAAAGCATCTGCCTCTTCATGTGATGTTTAATATGGATTGATCGAGGACAAAATTTCTCTGTTATTTTGGGCGAAATCTCTGAGATCTGCTCAATAGAATGGTTCTATTATCAAGATCCTCAAATCAAAAAGGGTTTTTTTTTTTTTGACATACAAGGTAAAATTTGTAGAAATTGAACCTCAAGTTAAGATATATTTAATACAACACAGATGCCAATTATTGAGCACCATGCGATTTCCTACAGGAAGAAGGGTGTATGTATTTATTGAATTATAGGTTACTGAAGCTATGCTTACTAGTACATGTAGTTCATTACAACAATATGTTGATATTCTGCCAATTATTGATGTACTGAATATTCATTATTATACTGCAGTTCTGTTTTCTATTGATTTCCCCAAGATTAAATATACAGTTGGTTGGATATAATAGAATATCCTGATGGTTGACTTGATACTTATAGTTGTGAAACATCTAGTGAATATTGTGAAATGTTCAAGTATTTTTTATTTTAAATTTTGTCTTGAAATAAATTCAACTTAGACTTGATAGATGCATGTGTCTACATACAATTAAATCAGCTTATTGTATGAATAATTAATTCACCTGTAATTTTGATAGGTGCATTAGCCACGTTATAATACATTACAATACTGGCAACATTCTGTGATCATACAATGCTATTATCAATAGTTTTACTTTAATGAATCAGTCAAAAATCCATAATTTTATCTATTTAATTGGATAACTATCGTGGTGTTTTGCAAGTCTAACATTGATATAATAAGTACACAGTGTGTATATATATATCATATAAACCTGTATATGAATGTCCTTTCATGTTATACTTATATCTGTCAATGTGACCCACTTGTGTATCATAATTTACATAATGTGAAGGTGGAAGAAAAGTAAAGGTTATGCAAAATAAATCAACATACATTTACAATAGGCATACGTCAGCTTTATAATAATCACAATATGTAGCATGCTGGTATCATGATCTGATGATCTTGGAGAGAGGGGTGGGGGGCTTTGGGGCTATACAAGTTATATAAGACACTTGATATTTTTTCTGATCAATCCCTGTCTCCTGGTTTTTGACAACACACTGTGCAGCATATATATTAAAGTAACTATATCCATGGTCACAAGTTTAAATCATTTCTTTTTCAAGGCCTGTCTTTTCTGAATACAATTCCACTAAAACCACGAACTGTTCTCAATGTTAAACAATATATTCAACATGAAAAAATTAAAGATGCATTCCGTCTCTATAGTAGTATTATAATTATTGATAGTCTACAGGGTTCACCTTGGTTCACAACGACCTTCATTTGTCCTGCAACGAAATCCATTAATGAATATATTGTAAGATATGTTTGTGTCAACATGACTATTCATTCTATTAATTTTAAATATCTGACTACATGTACAACTATGATTGTATTATGCAATTATATTAAATTGCTTCATGAATTTGAATGTCAGAATTTGTGTCAACAGATTACGTTGAAAAGTTTTATTTTGATGCAATATGAATCTGTACATTTATTAATACATCAAAATGTAATTTTGCAGCAGTTTTGGATATATTAGGCCAGACTCAGAATATTCTAATATGAGCATCATATTGCATCTATGAAACTAAATGCTTTCTAGAAAACAAATCTGCATTGTGCAAAATGATTATAGGCTTCTAAAAAGTTAATAAACATAAGAAATTCCATTGAAATACTTGACATAAACCTATGTGCCTTATGTTTGGAAATCAATTAAACAAAACAATACAAGAAGGCACAATTCAGAATTGTCTTAAATATTGTTAAATAATTCTATTTAAAGCCTTTATTTTGTTTTTCAGGGGAGAACATTCACCTAAAGATATTAGTGCCCAGTATAGCCGCAGGTGCTATTATTGGCAAAGGTGGAGAAACCATCGCACAAGTTCAAAAAGAGGCAGGCGCTAGAGTTAAAATGTCAAAAGCCAATGATTTCTACCCAGGTTTGTATTGTGTTTCTACTGATGTACATGTTTTATACAGGCCTATTTATTGGTGTACTTCCTCTACCTGAGCTTTTGTTTGCGGTAAAAGTGTGCCAGACCTTAATTGGTATTGTTAAATAATACAACAAAGTTAAAATATTAATCATTTATGTCAGATGTATGCAATGATGATAATATTATTTATCATCATCATTGCATACATCTTAAATAAATGATTAATATTTCAATTTCCTTGAAATGTCGCCCCGCCTCTAAAATTGCATTAACCTGTGCAGGTAGCGTATACATTTTGCTCACAGAGATCTATCGTTCTCTGCCCTATATGACCATCATATCCCAAAATTAGGATACTGTTATGTAATGTGGTTCTACTCAGTTTCACATCAATCACACTCACAAAGTTTAGACTAAATACACTTTTACAATTTTAGTGAATGGAAGCAGAATAAATACTTTACAAAAAGTTGAATATGGTTAGCACACTGTATACAATTTCACCAATTGTCCATATATGCTAGATGCTAGCCCCACCCCCTCCCTCCTTCCCTCCCTGTATTGCACTGAATCCAACCATAAACGGTTCCAGTTTATAAATTTTCATTCAGTGTAGGTGATCCTGATACTATCTTATTTGAAAAACTAGTTTCCCGGTTGAAAATCTTCTGTATCATGTTGTACAGATAAAATCAAATGAGTTATTAGTGCTGTGTTGACAAATTTTATAATATTGATTACCTACTCACATATAATAAGAAACAGCTGGTAGCCTTAGTTATAGTTTCCATGTTCTTCAAAACATACAGTCCAATATGTTAAAAGATTAACTTTATGGTTAAAATCTATAATCTGGACAAAACTATTACTTCGGATTGGAATAACTATTCTACAATGATGTAAGATAATAAAAAAAAAAGTCTCGCATTGTACTGTCAATCAGTGAATGAATTGAAGAAACATATATATACTTCTGAGCACCGAACCAGATTTCTACAATTTTGATTCCAGATTTTTTAATATTTAATGGACTTGATATTTTCAGGTACAACAGAAAGAGTTTGCCTCATTATGGGCCCAGTTGAAGCCGTTCAAAAAGTCCACAATTTTATCATGGATAAAATAAAAGAAAAACCTGACCCAAATCCCAAACTCGACGATACCAAATCGAACTTTGAGAGGCATAGACAAGTAAGTGTAAGTCAAATATCGAAGCCAGCAGACACGATGTGAATGTACGAAACATGGAGGGGTATAAAAGATATTAACTAAACATTAAAATGATTGAATATAAATTCTGGTGTAGCCAGTTCATAAAATAGTTTGCAAAAATTAAAATATGCTTGAAAGACAAAAGATGAATGAAAATTACGATGCGTATTGGTTGATGTGTTTTATGATTATTCATCATTCATCATCATCATTCATTGTCATATCATTAACTTGAATTCCTAAACAAATCATAATCTTCTGGGTTGAAGGGGCTTTTATCTTGATTTCTAAATTTCTCTTGCCATGAGCAATATTAAGAAATGAAAATAAATGTTAAAGTATTACATCTTTGGAATTAATATTTTGGGTCATAATAGAATGTTATTTAATTTTAATTTTGAGATATTGGGGTACCCTGATGTTTTGTAGATATCACTACATGTCTGTATGCTGAAACTAACAAGTATGCACAAAAACTATGTGTTACTTTGTTTTTCTTTTTATAATATCTTATTCTATATAATTTAATATTTGTTTATCAAATAATCTTTCTTTAATATGTTGTTCATACCACAAGCAACAGATTTGAATAATTCAAGAACTGTTTTATTGATTCATTTTATAACACTTGTGTCCTTGTTCATGTGACCATTAGTCATTCACAAGTCACTAACATCACAATTCATTAATCTTATTGAATGAAAAATATTTTTATATACATTATGGATGTTTACAGAAAAGGTGTATGTGTTGTGTGCAAGAGGGAAAATGGACACCATTTGCAGTTTTGAAAAGTTGATATATGATCTAAATGAAAAAGAATGCTTTTCATTTACGTCAAGTTTATTACATTTTCTGAGCGACTTTCATATCTACTGATGCCTTGCAAGATATATTTAAGCACTTTAATAATATGCTTTGATAAATCGGTGCATTCTTGATACAGAATTAGAAGTCTGTGATCCATAAACCCTGTTGCATGCTTGTTGTACCATTCTTGAATTGGAAAGTCATTTTTATCGTATGCTCTTTGTCATGTCTGTTACCTATCTATATGGTGTTGACATTAGGTCTATCTATGTTATATCTATATTTTCCAGGTAAAAATATTAGTACCTAACAGTACAGCTGGTATGATCATAGGAAAGGGAGGTAATTATATAAAACAAATTAAAGAAGAAAGTGGAGCCTATATACAGATATCTCAAAAGTCCAAAGAAACAAATTTACCTGAACGCTGTGTTACTATAGCCTGTGAAAAGAATATGCAATGTAAGTATAAATTTGTGATATTTTTCAGTTTAGCCAGATTTTTAATGATATCTACAAATTGTTATTAATTCTTGAATCGATCTCCCAGTATGTTTCTAACTGCCAGTATGCATTCATACCTTATTTGTATACAATTGGCAATTTGCATCCAAGAAGTATGTACTGGTGATAGCAACACATATATGTAGTTTAACTAGAGTAATCTCCCCTTACAAACTAAGTGACCTTGGTAAAGGTTATTGCATCATCATGTGATTGTGGCATGACATAAATTATCATATTTAATTATACACATCTTCAAAGAATTTCAAAGTCCCATTTAATGAAATACAAGGTCTATATCAAAAAATTATCACTTTAACTGTGTAATTCTGAACACGAAGGTAAATTACCAAATGTGAATCTACTTGTGTTTAGGGAAAATTCCAAGCTTTAACATAGATTACCGTAGTTATAATAGGACAAGAAAAAAAAGAATTACACTAGGGTTGCTAAGATGTAGACATTGAATATTATTATGGGGGGTTGGGATGGCCTAGAGTGCCGTGCTTCGACCTCTAGCTGGCCGGTCACCGGTGGCTTGCGGATGTTGTTTCGATCCCTGGTGTGAGTGTATGTGGCATGGAGTAAGGGGCGCCTTCTCAGTTGCCTCCGGGCACTCCGGTTTCCCCCCACTGCTAAAGACCCCTACGATTAAGCGAATTATTGAAATAAGATTAAATCATATGTTAGTCCCGAAATGAACTAGTTTGTGTCAAGTGGACGTTAAACCCCATTTCTTTCTCTTGAATATTATTAACATTTTCTCTACTACCACAGTCCCACACATTGCCCAATAAAATCAACTCCCTTCTACAAAAGATAGATTACATAAATACATACACACGTGTGGACAATGTTTTACCTGATGTATAAATTTGATCATAAACAAATATTTTGTTTGTTTTAGGTGATTCAGATGCTGATAGAAAAGCTGTAGATATGATTTTACAGAAAATAGTTGAAGATCCACAAAGTGGTTCTTGTCCTAATATAAGCTATGCAGATGTAACCGGTCCGGTTGCTAGTGCCAATCCTACGGGCTCACCTTTCGCAAACACAACTTTCCTACAGAATCGTACATCAGATATTGCCATTAACAACAATAACTTTGCTGGAGGTGGATTCGGCTTCGGATTCAACAACGGAAACACATTTAATAGCAATGTTGCTAGTGGTCTTAATTTTAACGTGAATACTGGATCTACTAATACCATGTCCGGACAAGCACTAGATAATTTAAAAGTTACTCTACGTAACAGTGGATTTACAGATCAGGCTACGGAAGAAATTAGTGCCGCTATGAACACTTTAGCTAATTATGGTATTCTTGGAATGGGACTCGGGATGGGAAATGTTGCTACCGCCAGTTTAGGGCCGGCTCCTGCTTTAGGTAGTTTGAGTTTAGGTGCACCAACAATGGGCGTCAACAGTATGATGACCTCCGCCACGACCCCTACTAGCACTGTATCAAACGCGTTTCTTAACACAAGTAACAGCTCGACTGGGGCTTCCAGTTTGTTTGGTCCAGTTGGCAGTGGATCTGGTTTAGGCAGTTCAGGATCAACTGGAGCTAACTCGAGTCTGTTCGGAAGTTCTTCTCCAAGTATCGGAACCGAAAGATATGGAAGCAGTCCAATGTTGAGTGATTCTTTTACTAGTCCAGGCAACTACCAAGCGTCAGCTGCCTTTCCTACCGCTGATAGATCCCCTAACGTGAATCAAAATTCATTTGGATTAGGTACGGCCATATACAGCCCCACGGAAGATAAAGGTGGAGTAGCAGGTACTACAAAACAAGAATTAGAAGTTCCCGAAAGTATAGTAGGCGCAATATTAGGTCCAGGAGGAAAGGGTATTGTGGAAATTCAACAGTATACCGGTACAAATATTCAAATTTCAAAGAAAGGAGTTTATTCACCTGGAACCCGAAATAGGCTTGTTTCAGTAACCGGAACAGCGGCAAATATTAGTAAAGCTAATTTCATGATCCAACAGCGTATTCAACAAGAAGAATACAAACGAGCCCGACAAGCCTCTGTACGCTAATGTTGTGATTCTACCATAGTTTATTATAATTATTAAAATATCACTATCACACTGGACAGTATATATATATATATATATAATATCGCCTTTTTAAGTTTTATCTTTCAATAATCAGTGGCATAATGGACTATCGGTGATTTGCATATAAAAGCGATTGAGTGATTCCTTATCACGTTAATATAAAACTTTGCATGTTTTCATATAACATTTGACTTGTACCTTTCCTGATTGGTCAGAAACATCGACGAACGATTTTTATTTTCAACTACATTAGTCTTTGCTGTAAATACCCATAATTCCTTCAGATCTCAGACAGACAGCCATTATTATTACATTGTGAAGTTTGCGCTAAAATCAACTATAGAACCGAGTGCAAAAAAAACCCAAAACATTAACAGACTTACAGAATTACTTTCATTTCATCATCAGTTTTTATCAAGCAATGCAAGTCGACGATTTTTATGGCAGAGTTATCTACCCAGCTGCTCAAAGCGCCATTTTTTTTATGCCAGTTTTTCTACGGATTTAGAATAAAAGGTAGTCTTTCATCGTCAGAAGAAAACACCCATCATCGTTAAACTTTATGCCAATAGATCGTTATCGTGAAGTTACTGGTGTTTCCCAGCTGGGTCTTTCGTAGAAAGAATTCTAGATAATTATATAAATATTACTGATAGACTATATCATATTATTACATTTGTATCATGCAACAGAATTTGTATTATATATATATATATATTATATATATCTTATATTATTGTAATGTTGTGTATACCTATTATTACCGGGTTTAATTAATGACTTGATGTAAAAAGCTACTTGTTTTTAGTCTCCGTTAATTTTGTTATATTATTATTTAACTCGACTTTGTTAACCACTGGTACGAACTTTCATGTGTAAGATTGAATACAATCACTTATTAATTATTATTATTCAAACAATAGACAAATTCATATTTATTTTGAACCATATAAGAGTAAAAAGCTGTCATTTTTATTATTATAATGTAATTATTATTATTATTAATAGCATGGTTTCATATTTTTCATGTGTGTGCGTGTGTTTACTCCAACTGAACGGGTATCTCTCTTCTCTTCTATCTTTCCTTCACTTCAGCTATTCTCAATCCTCTTTTAGTCAAAATCTTTTTGTTGATTGTTGCCTTGTTAGTTTTCGTGTCAGTTGGATTTTGTTGGATGTTTTATTTTGTATTTTTTGTGGATTTGGGTAATATTCAAAACACAAAAGGTTTTTCATGAAGAATTGGAAGATGATTATAATTATAAATAAGTAATTTATTTTAGATACATATATATTATTAGAGAACATTGTTCCATAGAATAATTCATGTTTCTCCATTCTGTGAACATCAGTCTTTTGTTATGGCGATCATTTTCTTTAAAAAATGGAGCTGCCAATTATTTATTTATTTTTTAGATAAAGTTCCTATCATATTTTCTAATTATCATTGTGGTTCATTTCTTTTCTGTGAAGATATTAAATTTTTAATATAATGAATTTGGAAAGTTTAAATTAAACCAAAGGTTTTTTTTGTCCTATGATTAGCTATTAATTTACTTGTTTGGTGGAGGGACAAAAGTGATTTGATGAAATTTGTTACTTGTGCACATTATTTTATCTTGAAACGACTCCAGATGAATTGGATTTTCATCTCAGATGAACTTTATTCACGTTGATATGTAGGCGTACATAAGTAATGTATGCTACATGCATTTTGATTGGATTTTAAGAGACAAAGTATGTCTTTTTAGCTTAGAAGACGAGGAAACAACAAGCATCTCGGTTTGTTAATTTTACACAATGTAATTAATTACAAATGGAATTTTTAGGATGTCAAGAATAATTTGACCACTGTAAAGCAAAGAACTTAAGAGAATGCAAAACAATGTATTCTAATTTTATCTTATCAAAAAAAAAAAAAAAAAAAAAAAAATTATTGCATTGAAGTAAATTTGATCTATTATATTATAACAATAATTATTGATGCTTTTCGATTCTGTATAAATATGGGTGATGTGATCCCCATTTATTTTAAGTTTGCTTTCCTGTTTGTTAATTCTTTTCTCGTGTTTTTGTTTTTCTTTTGGGGGTTGTCGTCCCCGCCTTCTCTTATTCTAGTCTTGATCTTGTTGGTCTTTTTCTATCTCTATCTGTGCATGTTGCGATTGTCATATATCTTCAAATCACGTTAAAGAGCATTTTTTATAAATATTTTTCCTCCCGTCATTTTAACGTTTTGTCAACAAACCATACATACATTGTACCTACATTAGCTTCATCAGATCTGGACTTGTCACAGCCCGTTTGTCTTTCTATGATAATGTATGCCTCATTTTGCCGTGAGGGGTACATGTGCCAGAGGTGAATTAACTCCCCTTGGCGTAACTTCTGGGCTTTCTGGATGTGGTCTGATAAATAAGATATAAAGAGTACATAATTAATTTTATCTTTAATGGATAAAACAATGGAATGAGTGGTTCAAATACAGATAAAAATGAAATCAACAAACTTAGAAAATATTTGCAGTTTTCTCTACTTTAAATTTGTCAGTGTACATGTATATAGATTAATAAAGTTATTTAATATAGAAGCATGTGATTACATTAAAGTTGATATTCATGGTGCAGGGCATAATGTTGGATTAATTCATTATACAGTGTACTGGAGTATGTGTATCACTACTACTGTTGGATTATTTAATGTGAGACTGGTGGAACCAGACATTATTGGATACTGCATGACTGGTAGACCCAGACTTGTTTTGTTAGCAGGGATGTGATGAAATTAGAGAAAATTGCTGTTGTGTATGTTAAATAGGTGATAAATTTATGTACTGGGTCAGGATTTCCAATTTGCATTTGAAACAAGACTTTCAAAATCTCAACTTTACCTCGATTAACACCAGAAAATTTCCCTTTGTTGGATATTTTAACTCAAAAATGGAGTTATTGCTTATTTTTAATTGAGGACGAAAAATGGAGCCAAAGTATTGTTTCATTTGATGATGGTATCGTTTCTCCAGTCTTTCTAGTGATTAAAGTAGTTCCATTACCTACGATTGTGTAAGAAAGTTCAAACAGTCAATCAGAATGAACAGTTGGTCAGTTTTAAGGAAAGGAATATTTGAAGCCCATTGTCAAAACACTAGTAAAAAGGTTTTTCTAGGTATATTGAAACATCCTTCCTCGTGATCTGTGATATATTACCCTCGTTTATTCTGTTAACAAAACCTATTATTGAATTTTTGCAAAACCTATTATTGAATTTTTGCATAAATAATTGTAAGAAATATTGCAGCATTGTCTGAATAAATAAATAAATAAATAAATGGATTGATCGATTAATTTAGTAAATTTTATTTTAATTTAATAACTGTTATAAAGCTGACCTCTTAAGCACAGTGCACATTGAGTCTGACTATATTATCAATATAGATTCTGTAATAACTACCAGGATTATGAAATGTATTGCTGAGCTTTTGACCTGAGGGATGCTCATATTCGTTGAATTTGTGGTCAGAAGTTTGTAGTTTTAGAAAATTTATTTAATAATTTAAATTGTTTAATTAACTTGATATTTTGTTTTAGAAGAGAGAAGGTACATATAATGATTATTTAAAGAGACAATCCATTTAATACGATGTACTATAATTTGTTTGTACTGTTTGTGTTTTGCCTTGTTGACTAATAAAAAATTGTGAAAGTCACTTTAATGTTAGATAGGTTAAAAATTTGTTCCTCACCACATAGAAAATTAAAAGAAAATTGTAAAAAAAAAAGAGAGAAGGGGGGATTAAATCAAAATTTAAGCAAATTATCCTATATGTGTGTATTTAAATATATGTAAAAATATATATATAGAATATAAAGTTTGTTAAGGTACAAGATATATAAATTAATTGTGTTATTTCCTTTGAAAATAACCTGATAAAAAACAACTTTTGATATGATGCTAAAACAGAAAAACAAAATATTTGAGTTTATGTACAATTTTTGCCGAAAAATGAATTTTAACATTGCAATACTGTATGTCAAAATTTGGCATTAAAAAATTCACAATCTTGAGTTGAGATAAAGATTAATCTTATATAAATAAATGGCATATTCAAGTGGAAAAAAGTTAGCAGACAAAGTAGGAAGCACACATTTTCAGACTTTGAAATACCAGTTTCAACACATAGTTACACATAGCGCCTAAAAATAGTCTTTTTTATAAAACATAATGAAATATTCTTCAACATTACATTTTATATTAAGATATAATGAATATGTACGTTTGTTTGCACATTATGAATCTAGAGTATCATAATATTATAATACTGTTGGTTTTTTTTATATACGGTTGAGGTTAAACTTATTGTCATAATATTCTTTCACAAACAAGCAAAACCTAAATAGATATAGCATAAATATTGTTGTCTACAGTAACCTTTGTATAATGTTCCCTTGTGGGTTGTTGGGAAGATAGAGAAAAACCATTATCTTAATCTTTCCAAGGCGTAGAACCGGGTGAAAAGCATGGGTTACTGACGACACAATAAAATATTAATAATTAAATAAATTGTAAGATGTCTTATTTGTATCTTTTATTTAAAAAAAAGATTTCATCCTAATCTATCCGAGATGTACTTGTGTTTGTTTTTTTTAGATGGCTGACAGTACATTCTGTTTTGAGGGGTGTGTATGTTGTTATATAGAGACAGGTACTTGCTGCTTTGTTATAAAATTTGTTAATTTATGAATAAAAAAGGCCACATTTTATTGTAACTTATATTATATAAGCATCTCTTGTCTTTAATTACAATTTAATATTCAGTCCAACTAATTATTTTTCTGAACAAAGAAGAACTAGAATTTTTCAAATTTTCCATACTTTTCTAAATTCTGAAGTTTAACAGCAGTTTTGAGAATTAAATACTGATTTCTTTCTTCCTGTTTTTGTACTTTCCTATTGAATTTGAAGAATGTGTGGAGAAAGTACATTTTAAATAATACATTTCAATGCGATTAGAGATTTTGATGAGCAAGGGAATGTCTAGCGGGTGACCCGTTTAGTGTATTTGAATAGAATTGGATGTTGGACAAGAGATAGTTTATTGGGCCATTGTTTATAATTTTAGTGACTTTCTATAGAGAACAGATATCCATATAAAATATACTGTCAAGCATCATTAAACTTGTATATTGCATATTATCATCATGTTATACATAGTCTGTTAATATAATTATTATAATTCAGTGATTAGTCAGTGCATGTAATGTATGATTCGATGAATTAAAACATCGTCTTTTAATGATTTTATTTTTGAGCGAAAATGGTATTGTTTCTTATTTATTTTTAGTAGATTCATCGAGGACTATGTATTGCTTGCTATGGATTAGTGTTTATTGTATCATTATTATCATTGTATCATCAATCTTATCTTACTAACATCCAAGAGTGGATTGGAGTTACATTGGGCTGGTGGGCAACTTCAAATGGTACCCACTGGGCCTGATCTGCATCACCATCACCCCAATGTAACCCTATTATGTCCCTCTTTAACATTTTAATAGGAAATTTGTTCTCCTGTTTTAACAACAAGTCACCAGCTTCTTGTGATAATAAAACGTTGATTAGCAAGTACCCCTCTCTATAAACCGTAATTATATGCAGTTCCAAATAAGTTAATAAAGCTGAATTAAGCTTTTATCTATAGTTTGTTTGACTTATAAACCAGGATCAGCAAAAGTGCTTTGTCAATCTCGTGCTGATAAAAAATGGAGAAAAGAAAGGTAGTCTTCCTGCCCAAGTGATATATCTAAGAACTGTCGCATAAATTGAAAAATATATCTGAAATGATCAGATATGTACGTCAACAGTAAGATGATTACCCTTCACCTATGAACAGGGGGCATGCCCTTTTCTGCAATATCTTGATCACACCTTTGATATTATCAGAGGTAATCTTTCCCCCTATCCTTCATAAATCTAGTGCCTAGTCATCCCTTGGGTGTCACAAACCCTACTATTACAGTCCCCCAAAACTTGTTCTGAGACCAACCATCCCCTCTCTCGGGTATTTTCAAAGCAACACCAAAGAATATTCCACTACTGGAATCTCCTAGTGCCACATCACAAGACAGTGAACAGCTTACTCTAGGAATATCCCCATCCATCATTATTCATCCTATACACCCTTACATCGTCCAGCCCCCCCCCCCTCGAAATTCTGTTATTACCACACTCTAGGATAATGTCTGCCCTTATTTGCATAATTGCCCCACAAAATATAACAAGTAATTTGTGAGTCAACCACAAGGATCACCCTAAATCTAGGCTATCCCAAGTATGGCAAATCACTGCATTGGGCGATATTCCACTAAAATATGACCTACAACATCATAAGATCAACTTGCAAATAAATATGCCCAGAAATATACCCACATATTGTTATCACATAAACTTTGGATCTCCCCAATTGTCGGTGTGATACCCCAACCCCACAGTGAAAACAACTCTAGGGTCGATGATCGATTTTTCCCCTGTTCCCCCGCCCCCAAGTTTCGGACTAAAATACCTTAATCCTGCCACCACAATAGCTTTACGCCACAGAACCACTATCACCTATACCAGTGATTCTCAACCAGTATGCAGCAAGATCTTCCAAATTGTGTCGTGAAATTTTGAACGGGCACACAATTTCTCACTAAAGACAAGGGCGTTTTAAGGTTTATCATGGCGGAGGCTACACTATTTTGAGGGCCCCTTTGGGGGGAGGGGGGGACGTCTAGATTGATGATTTTTATGCCAATGCAATGACTCCACTCCCATTCAGTATTGGATTCTACAGTAACAGTGTATAGAAAACGATAGACTTGGAGTCGGGGGCCCTTTCCCGTGGCCAGAGGAGCCCTTTGTCAGACGTAGGGCCCTCTTCTCTGCCTTTAGGGCCTCCCTAACTAGGGTACATTTTCATTTTCTCATCAATTTTAGCATTTTTCTCCTCCTGTTTTACTTTTCCAATTTCTTTGATTTTTTTTCGTGAGGAGGCTATAAAATGCCTTTGACTAAAGAAGGCAGCTAAGTTCATTGCTGTTGTTTTTTTTTTATTTAGTTGGAGTCATTCTATAAAAATATTCTGTGTCTATGGCTGCTTGCCGTAAATGACTTGTCATGTTTTTATTTTGCAAAATTGAAATACTTTTCATATAAATTTGACTAGGTGTGCCACTAAAAAAATTTTATGTGTTATAAGGTGTGCTGTTGGCAAAAAACGTTGAGAACCACTGGCCTAGACCTCCACACCCAACAAAAATATGTGCTACACATCACTGATTACCAAAGTAGTAATAAAGATGTGTTTTATTTCGTAAAGAAAAATTCTGACAATATTTTCACAATGGACAGTGGAATTGTGGATAATATCTCGTCATCTTTATCATCTACGTCGCTGGCATTGACATCTTTCAGTAAAAACTCGTCCAGTTCTGGATCTTGTCGGATTGCCTTGATCACATGCTCGGGTCTGATTTTGTTTCCATAGCAAACCCTTGTGGCAGACAAATCTAGAATTTCTGCCATGATATATTCCAGAACTCCAGCTAAATAAATTACTGCTCCGTCACTTACAGGTTTTCCAGTGGAACGCCACACTCGGCGCTTAACAGCATCGGGCTCTACGATCAATGGCTTTTCCGACATATAGATTTTTCCTGTTATGTGCAATTCGTCCTGAAACAAGTGATAAGATTTCAGCATTATTTCTGTACTTAATCCCACCAGAGATGGGCAAATTTAAAGGTATAATCCTCCGATCGTTCCTGGCAGTCCTTATTAAATTACAATATGAAAACACCGCCCTATCCCATCCTCTTTTCTAAGACTATTAAAAACAATCTGAACCAATTAACGCTTTTCCAATTCTCAGGTTGACATGCACGTTAAAGAACTCTTGACGATTGCTGTACTGGCAAAATATTTCTCAATAGCCCGGTTACGGCGCAAAAAATTAGGGCGTTAAAACTCATATTTGTAAATCAAGACAATATAAAGAGAGGGCTCATACGTCATATTTTCTGATAATTGTTGAGTAATACTGACATCAGGCGGGTATTAAAAAAAAATTAGCAAAATATGCCATACCTTTATACAGTTTTCATTTCACACGTTTACAATTAGTATCATGCTTTCAACGCTGCTTAAACTTGACCACTGCACACTTTTTTCATGGAGATGCCTTTCATTCACACATAAAAAGGGCGGGGTTATTGTATTTCTGCACCAATGAAATTACGCCAATACAGAGTTTCTCACTCAGTCATGGAACGGAAAATGTCAATTTTAACCGAGTTAAAACATTTATTTGTCATAAAATGACTTGCAGAATTAATAATATGAATAAACTGTTATATTTTTAAATATGAAATCATTCATAGAAATTTAAAAATTATTCACAGGCCCTCTTAGGTCCATTATCAGTTTATGTTCAATTATAGTCAATTTTAATTCTGTTGTTTACAAACTGTGTATTATAGGCATAGTGACTGAAATTTGAAATATCTAATTACCGCCAAATTTGGTAACCATCATAAAAAAACTTTTCTCTAGAAATAGATTTATAAATTGTTTTAATGTTTGTGAAGTAATATTGGTAAGATTCGTTTTAAAACCCCTTTCTTCATCACTTAAAGCTTGATTTCTTTTTTTAATAATCTGTTTGCTTTCGGCAACCCCAAATGTTTATTATTTGTAGGCCCTTGACTTTTAATTTGGTGTTGTATATTTCTTTTAATATTAGGTCCACGGAGTATTTTTTGTGACGAAAATGGTAAGACGACGCCGACCATCAAAACAAGATGACAAGATGGCGACACGCTAAGGACACGGTAAATTTCGCTGCGTGGATTTTTGATGATACATGAAGAAACTTTTATAGAATCTACAAGAAAGTATACATCGACTTTTAAAAGTGTTATATGAATGAATTTTACAATACACGAATCAACTAATAATCAAAAAAACGACAAGAAGAGTGAGTTTTTCGATTGTATTTATTAGCCTCTGATTTGTTTACATTTTCAATGGCGTCCCTAACAACACCGACAACAAGCAGGAAAAGAACAAACACTGTTTCGCCAATAGATATGCAACGAGAGATACTACTTGCATCAAGTTTTTCTGATTCTGTCCTAAAAAAAACAAAACAATCTAATATAAAATCAATGTTTACACAATCTGGAAACGGTAATGATAAAACATATAGGCCCACAGTTGAACAAGAATATCAGGACGACACCTTGTCTGAAACAGATCAAACCAACTCCGATTTTATTGACTTCCTTGGCACTGTTGACAAAGAACAAACTAACCTTAAAGAGCCCATCACATACACTTCTGCAACGGACGAAAATAATACAAATATTCACTCTGAACTGGACAGTTCAATTTTTGACAAAACTGTGGATGCACTTACCCATCAAATTGCTCTATCATTCCACAGCAGACAAGTTAAAGATGCTATAAAGCCTTTTATTGAACAGATCGTCCAAGCTGAGGTTAAAAAACAGGTTGCTCCTCTACAAAATGAAATTGAATCGCTTAAGTTACAGCTCGCTTCAACCTCTCTCCATCTGAATGCAACTATACAAGATAAATGTGATGAGTTAGAACAATACAGTCGTAAAAATTGCATTCGTGTTAGTGGAATAAAGGAAGAAATTAACGAAAATGTTGAGGGCAAAATTGTGAGAGTACTTACTACTATTGACAACTCCCTCGGTCCAAATAGCATTGAAAACTGCCACCGTCTTGGAAGGAGAGAAGATAATAAGCATCGTCAAATAATTGTTCGACTAAAAAGTTACAAAACAAAAGTCCATATAATGACAAATAGGAAAATGGCCCATTCAGCAATAAAAGGTGTGTACATCAACGAAGACCTTACCAGATACAGGGCGTATGTAGCGAGCATAACAAGGTGGTCATACAGACAGGGATTTATTGCTGCTTGTTGGACCAGAGACGGGAAAATCTTCATACGTGAAAATAGTACTGTTCCAGGCAAGAACGGGCCTACCCGCAAACTGACAAGCCCGGTTGAAGTGCCCGGTTATAAACCGACAAGTGAAGAACTGATCAATTTCAATCTAACCAGATCTAACCAAACACAGACAAACTCTTCATCCACTGAAATATAGTGTAAGATAATCATATATGTATATCTCAATTTGTTATTAGTATTTCCTGTAATAATAAACATGCCCCCCTTATTAATACAAAATAACTCATAATGACCAAGTGACACCCTTTAGAACTTATATTATTAAAATGTTTTGCTTCTCACATTAGCATGTAAAAATTAACAATGATGCAGAAGCTGCATTACCAATGTATCTATTTCTGAGTCTTGCGCTGATAGGGGAAGTAACTCTCTTTATCACCCAATAACACATTTGATAGTAGATATCGCTTGTATGATAAATTACATAATCTCCTGCGATATCTCCTTATCTATACCAAAGAATTATTTTTATTTATTTGTGCATGTAAGAAAGGATTGGGTGATAAATAAAATCTCCAACTCGTGTTTTTTGGTGTCGAACAGTATCAGCACTCGTTGATGGGGTGAAGAAGACTCGGCAGAGCCTCGTTTTTTTTTTTTTTTTTTTTTTTTTTTTTTTTCGCTTTATCAACCTGTGTTGGTGTTTTTTGATATCAAGAAGCACTCGTAGGAGATTCTCTATTTAATACACTCTTTATATCAATTTGTACCTGTGATACTTAGGAATTAATTAGCATTAGAATAAATTCTTATCCAAAAAAATAAAAACAAGTTCATGTTGTATCAAGGTATTTTTACTACAGTACTCAACTAATGAAGGCTTTAATAACAAATTTGTACAATCAATTGCACATGCTTGTAGACCTTACCCTTGATAAATCTTTACATGTATATCAGCCTGTCAGCAGACAGCTGGCCTGTAGTGTTCTCTGTTTTCTCTGCAAAATAGTTCACAAACATAAATTCTCTACATGCATAAACCACTGCCAGTGCAGTTCAATAACTGCTAACAAAAGACTGGAATTTTTAGTATAACAGGAAGCACACACCCCAACAACTAGAAATTTGGTCCTAACAACTAGGTTTTGACTTATGACGATAGATGTAGCCACAAAAAAAATAAATGATTTGTCAACTGGCAATATCACTGTGCTGTTGTATGTAATAAGTAATATCACTAAAAGGCCTACATAAACTGATGGTATAACTATATCTCATGTATCTCCATAAACATGAAATACAATTAATGTGCATTATATTGTAAATCTGTAATTGTCATAACACACTGTTAAAAACTGCCAGTTGTATTATAGAAATAAATCTAAATGTTGATAGTATATGATGTTGTACTCAAGTACTTACACAGTATCTCCATAAACATGAAATACAATTAATGTGCATTATATTGTAAATCTGTAATTGTCATAACACATTGTTAAAAACTGCCAGTTGTACTGTAGAAATATACCTAAATGTTGATAGTATATGATGTTGTACTTAAGTACTTACACGTACAGTCAGTTATTGTAGGTGATATTAACTGTTATTAAATATGAATATAGTTTACATGTAAATACTTACCCTTATTAGCCTGTGCATATCAATTGTCTGCTATGCAGCCTACTCGATCACCTAGAAAAAAAAAAAAATCATTATAGAAACTGTAAAGACTTGTAAAACGACAACTTTTACTTTATCACAACCCCATCGATAGTTAATGTTTTCAAAAGACTGTGCAAGCTTTTAGCTAAAGAATCAATTCTCAATACCCACGTATGATGAATACTGTCAACCAAAGTAGAACTGTCCATGCATATATATGGGACTTTGTCTGGTTACCTCCTATGCTAAAGGAACTAAAGAAATAATTTTGATGCCTATGGCAATATCAAAATGACCTATGTTGTGTTAGTGAGTGGACTACATACCCCTTTTCTCTCCTCATTACTAAACATTTATAATATCTGTTAATTAGTCGAATTAACCATGTCTGTAAAACTAAAAACCAGACTATAAATAATAATGATAATCTTGTAAAACAATGATAATATTGTAGTTTGTAAAATTAAAAACCAGACTATAAATAACATCATAATATTGTAAAACAATGATAACATTGTAGTTGTAAACAGTGTATCATGTACTGCACGCGTATGACAGCTCTTCGACTTGTTGATTAATAACGGTTATGGACTCGTATGTTATTTATTAATATCTTTTATTCAAACCAAAGGGGTCAAAAACTCCACTGAGCTAACTCACCATCCAAATGTGCCGTTATTTCTACTGCCACCTGTATTTTTACCCTGTGCTGCTAAACCACGCGCTCTCCCCTAGTCGTGCATAGCATGCCAATCAACGGGATATCACGTGACCCGTGCATTCGCACCACTGTGTTTTTCTTCTTATTATCGTTCTCTTGGGTGGGCGTGTGTCGTAATATTGTGCCGTTTCTTATTCTTTGGGTTAGCTTTCTTTTCGGGTTCTTTTTACTTTGTATAAATCCACGCACGGCGCTATAACAATACCGTTCCGTGATTACCGATATCTTTTTTGTAAATATGTATATATATGTGATTACCAGTATTATTGCAAATATTTATATTATCTTCTAACGTATCATTACCAATGTACATCATCAAATTTTTATGTGTATGTGTGTTATCCTGTTTATAGCTTTGCTTGTTGTTTGTTATTTTTTCAATACGTCCCAAATATTATATCTATGACCCTCTTAGTTTCTGGTGATATTGAAAGCAATCCTGGCCCTCCCCGCAATTTGTCTATTGTCCATCTGAATATAAGGAGTCTTCGCCACAAAGTGGATATTTTAGCAGCTGAACTATCTGAAAAATTTGACATTATTCTCCTCACTGAAACATGGCTTGATAAATCAGTAGACACCAACACATTACTACTAAGATCTTTCCACGCACCTATAAGAAATGACAGGACGTACGGACAGGGTGGGGGTATTGCGACTTACATACGGGACACACTTTCTGTGAAAAGAAGACCTGACCTGGAAGTCGACGGTACAGAATGCATATGGTTACAACTAAATACTTCATACAAAACTATTTTGATTGGTACATTTTATAGACCTCCAAGTTCTACTGCCGAACAAAACAATAAAATTTTTGATTCGATTGCTAAGTCAGCATGCGATAATGTCGATAACTGTTATATATTTGGCGATTTTAATATCGATTTTATGATTTCAACTCAATCATTTTTACACAATGCAATGATACTTTTTGATTTTTCCCAAATAATTAAAACTCCAACGCGATTCGGAAATTATAATAACTCACTTATAGATTTAATTTTAACTAACTGTCCTAACTATATAAAAGAATCAGGCTGTCTAGATAATTTTTGTAGTGATCATTGTCCTGTGTACTGTCGACTTTCATTTCAGAATCCAAAATTAACATGCTACAGACGAGTTGTTTGGCACTTTAACAATATTAATACAGAGGAAATGAGACGGGACGCTACTGACACGGACTGGGAAAGCTTAATTAACACAGATTCGATTAATACAGCTTGTGTTAACTTCACAAGTGAGCTGACAAGGCTAGCAAAAAAACACATTCCTAATAAAACAGTAACTATTAGACCAAATGACCAACCATGGATGAATAATGCGATTCGAAAATTGAGTAGAAAAAAAAATAAAATACATAAAAAGGCAGTCCAAAGAAATTTAGAATCAGATTGGCATAAGTTCAGAACTATTAGAAATGAATATATAAACCTAATCAGAAATTGTAAAAAGGAATACTTTGACAAAATCGACAACAAAATCAATAATTGCAATAATTTTGGAAGTAAAAATTGGTGGGGCCTTGTCAACTCATTTATGAAAAATAAACGTGCTGGCACTAGCAATGAACTGCCGCCTCTATCAGTGAACGACACCACATATTACACACCTTCCGACAAATGTAACTGCCTTAACGATTTCTTTATTAGCCAATCTAACATTGATAGCGACAATGCACAACTTCCTGCACTAGAAAGAATACCCAACTCATTAACTACTATTATCCTCAACCAGAAGGAAGTTGAAGACATAATTACTACTATTGATCCCTCGAAAGCCAATGGTCCCGATAACATCAGTGGAAAACTAATAAAACTAATATCCAGCGAAATTTCTGAACCTCTATCTAAATTATTTAACTATTCTCTTTCGACGAAAACAGTACCGAACATCTGGAAATTTGCCAATGTAACTGCCATTTTAAAAAAAGGTGACCCATCAAATTGTGGAAATTATAGACCCATATCTCTACTTAGTATCCTAGTTAAAATATTCGAAAAATGCATCTACAAAAATGTCTTCAACTTCCTAAGGGAGAATTCTGTCCTAACTAAACTCCAGAGTGGCTTTTTGCATGGCGATTCATGTGTTTACCAACTTACAGATATTGCACACTACTTTTGTCAAGCCATTGATCAGGGATTCTATACGAGAGCAGTGTTCTGTGACATCAGTAAAGCTTTTGACAGGGTCTGGCATGCTGGACTCTGTCACAAGCTTGAAGCTGCGGGGATAAGGGGAGACATCCTTCAATGGTTTCATAACTATTTAGAGGGGAGACAACAATCAGTTGTTGCTGGGGGTGTCTCTTCCGCCGCAAAAACCATTCCCTCGGGCGTGCCACAGGGCTCTGTTCTCGGTCCCCTCCTTTTTCTCATTTATATCAATGACGTTGTGAATGATATTTCATCAAATGTTCGACTCTTTGCTGATGATACTTCCCTCTATCTAAAAATTGATGACCCTACCGAATGCGCGAATATTCTAAACAATGACCTGAATAAAATTAACGCGTGGGCTAAAACATGGCTGGTATCCTTCAACCCACTGAAGACCGAAACACTAGCACTGACAACCAAACAAAATCCCATTTTACCTACCCTGACTCTAAATAATGTTCCCATCAAGGAAGTCCCCCATCATAAACATTTAGGCTTGACATTTCAACAAAATTGTAAATGGAACCAACACATTAATGACGTTATAGAAAAAACCAGCAAATCTGTCAATTGTTTAAGATCCCTTAAATACAGACTAAACCGGAAATCGCTACAAACCATCTATACCTCTTTTATCCTACCCCATTTTGATTATTGCGACGTCATCTGGGACAACTGCACAGACCAACTAGCTAACAAATTAGAGCACCTACAACTGGATGCACTTAGGTCCATATGTGGTGCTGTTAAGGGTACCAGCCATAGACTGTTATATAAAGAAACCGGTTTTATTACGCTAAAAGAGAGACGCAGAAGACATAAACTCAAATTCATTTATAAAATTATAAACGGCCTTTCTCCATCCTATCTCCATGATTTAATCTTGACAAAAAGCGCACACTATAATCTCCGGAAAACAAGCCTACCCGAATATAAATGCAAAACAAATATCTTCTATAATTCTTTCATACCATCGTCAATAAGAGAATGGAACAAACTAAGTTCGGAGACAAAAAATTCAACATCTCTAAATATTTTCAATTCGAAACTCATGGCTCAAGATCCGATACCCCCTAAAACATTCACTTTTGGAACCCGTGTAAACCAAATCATTCATTCTAAACTGCGTCTCTCTTGCAGCAATCTAAACGGACATAAATTTTTACGCCATATTTCTGATAACCCATCCTGCAGATGTGGTCATCAATTTGAAGACACTGAACATTTTTTATTGAATTGCTCCTTATATTCAGATGCCCGAAATAATACAATAAATAATTTACCTACTATTCACCGAAATACTACAACCCTATTGTATGGAATTGACAACATAGAAAACTCATTCATTATCTTTAAAACTGTTCACTCGTTTTTCGAAATCACCAGACGATTCCAGGGACAACTATAACCATATAACCATTCATTGTAAATATATTTTCACTTGTACATTATTTGCCTCTTTGCTTATTACTAAACTGTAAATTCATTCCAGAGACAACTATAACACACTCACTGTAAAATATTTGCACTTGTACATTGTATGTTTCTTTTTGTAAATACATGTATCTATATCTGACAGGGAAAAGGGTTTAATATAGGCTATGCCTGTTCCCCAATCCCTATTCAGATAGAAATCTGAATAAAAATATTGCTTATAAAAAAAAAAAAAAATCAAAACAAATTACTAAAATTTAAAAATGAAATCAAATAATATTGGTAAATATCAAAAAAAAAAAAAAATCTCTAGAAATGGTTTTAGAAATTGATTTAAGGAGTGTGAAATAGTTTATTTATCCCGCACCTTTTTATTCTCCATTTTTACCGAACTGTCCCGTTTCATCATTTCTAAAATTAGATTGTGGTCAAACCTTTATGACATAACTATACTACGGTTGACCTCCCACGAGGTCAACTTAAACAGTGCCCGTCTTGACCAATGATAACAGTGATAGTAGTCATTTGCCAGAACAAAACATGGTCTAGGCTGTAAATATCCGTATAGTTTTCGCTAGTTTGGCCTTTCGTAATTATTATAGAACTAAAATGGAAAATTCTGTCCAAATCGGTGCGAAATGTAAAAGTTTCAACCTCAGATAACTCATCGCACACCGGCAGTTGCATGTTTTATTCTGGACTGTAACCAGTGCGTTTTTGTAACAAATTTGGATGATTTGATAGATAAAATGACTGCTCCTTGAACGCAAACAACCACATTCTCGGTATCCTCAGCGGTCTCGTTCCGTTCCACTCCTGATTTCCACGAAATTTAAAATATATGTTTATATCGATGTTTGCGCATTTCAGATTATGCCCCCTAATTGTGCGAAAACTGCGGTGGTTTTGTTGGGTTGTTTTTTTTAGCTGTGCCCTGTTTCTCGAATTTTTAACAAAATATAAAATCCATATTTTAGTAGATACTTCAATTTGGATTGGCTAAGCACTAAAATCAATCTAATAATATCCAATTAATGTACTCAAATTTGGATTTTATCTTATATAAAATTGCGCGAAACAGGCCCCTGTTCTTTATCCATCTCATGCAAAATGTGAGCGTATCTTGCATAGCGACCACTGAGTAGAAAATATATAAACACGGCGGAGTGAAATCAATAAAATTAGAAACCAATGTTGTCGCTCCTGTAATGTCATCTGTAAGAAATCAGCCAGTTAACGCCATATAAAAATGAAATGGAGTTTAACGCCTTACAGTTCTGCTCTGACTGCGCCAATGAAGACGGGCAAATCATGACGTATAACACCGATAATCAGTGTTCGGCGATCTAAAATTATCCAACCCATACCGAAAACCTCGTTAACGCGCTAGAATCTACAGTTTTTACTGTAGATTCAACATTTGGACTGTGAAACATTTGGATCGGGTAGGACAGACCCTATGGATTTTCACATTCTAGTAGGACTTTTTGTTCCGGAGATATAATAAATATGTGTTCAGAAAAGCTTGTAAATAGGAAAGAGATCAGATTTCTTGAAGACAAAAGGTTCTTAATGTATTAGATTTGATCCAAGTTTCTCTTTCTAATAAGCTGCTGTCTATGGCTATATTATTTTAGAGATCATTTCAGCTGTGTGGACGTATGCACTTTGCATTTTTGAAATGCAATACGACGACTTAAATTCCATCTGGATTGGTCAATGAAACGTGTTATCATTATCAAAGGGCTCCCTTATCACTATACGCCATTTTGAGGAGAGACATTTTTTTTGTTTGTTTATAAAATTTATTAACTATTAGCCTAAAGGGAGAACATGTTTTTTTAGTATAAATGAACCGGATCAATACCTTAGAATAATGCTTTCACGGGCAATTACTAATTACATGCATTTTTATGTTAGTTACGGTTCAAACAAGTTTCTGGAAGAGCAGATTTAGATGTACAAAAAATACGTTTTATCAGCCAGAGATGGTTGCACGCCATGGAGGTTGTAGCCATCTATATCTCAGTTTTTGATAATTCTCAAATTCTGCAATTTATTTGTCAGGTTTAGCCCCTTCGTGGACGCTAAAATAATCCGTGTATATCTGTTCGTCACACAATGGAACATCTTGTGAAGCCACATTCACTGCCTTAATCCAGTCATTAACTTTAGTGACAGATTGCCGACGCTTGCTATATCTTAGACGCGCGCGAAGAAATTTTCTTTTATCTCGCAACTTTTCCTTTGGAGAAGCATCAAAAACAGGTACAACTTCTTGGCCTGAAACTCGGTGTTCTTTTTTTTTTCTTTTCAAATATGCAACAGCAGAACCCAATTGATGGTTGTTAGTAAGATCCAAGTAGAAGGTAGAATTTGACCTATTTCTATTTGGTAGTGGGGGAGGAGGTGGGGCAGGGGGTGGTCCACCACCACCACCACCACCACCGCCACCATCATCCATATCTGCATACATATCTTCATTAATTCCAAATCCTCCTCCACCGCCGTCATCTTCTTCGTCTTCGCAGCCATCCTCTTCTTCTTCATCATCATCACCACCCAACATGGGTTCATCTTCTTCGTCGTCATTATCATCACCACCTAACAGAGGTTCGGCTTCTTCGTCATCAACTTTGTCGTCTTCAGCTGTAATCAGACATGATTTTAGCTGTTGAACAAAAAAGCTGAAAAAATCCGGCGGGGGGTGGGGGTGGGGGGCGTGTCCAGTGGCAACGCCAGTATGTTTGGGGGAGGGGGGTGTGCAAGGGTAATTTTAAAGTAAGGGGGGGGGGCTGTCTCATCATACTGAATTTCTATATTCTTGTATTTATTTGTCTTCAAATTTACTAAAAAAAAATTTATTTCTTATTTTTCTTGTATTTAATTCATTTACAGAATACAATTACTAAACAAACAAACAAAAAAATAATAATAATAATGTTTGAACTACGCATCCGATCTTTTGATTATCCTGTATAATTTTCTAGACTAGAAAATATGTTGCTCTAATTAGTCTAAATCGAATAAACCTTTCCCTCCCTCCGACCGTAATTAATAATAATTCACGACTCTTCGGGAATTGACTTTACAAATAGAATGTCTCAAAAGCTCGCCTTCCAACGTCTGTTCCAACCATTTCCATCCATTTTAAAGTCCTTTGTCGAATAGTTTGGTGTCGACGTCTCGATATACGACCTTAGCCATAGCGCGAAAGAACTGACGATGATTACGTACCGTACCATCATCGGCACGATAGAGAAACTCTATGTCACTTGTAATGACAGGCTATCTCGTTCAATCTCGCGCGATTCTACGATACGGTATTGTTAATGTTTACATCGCTGACATCCGGTCGGTAGATTTCAAAGTTATGGATAGATATTAAGTTCACCAGTTAGAAATTTGTCAGGAAAAAATTAATGATTGTTTGATTTATGATATTAGGCTTTTGAAACAAGGTGTTTGAATTAATTAAAGCGGAACAATATCATAACAAAAGCGTTGTCAAAAGTCGGAACCGACCGCAAAAAATCAGAACCTGACGGGACAAAAAGCGGAAATCCGCTTTAAAGCGGGAAAAAATCATGTCTGTGTAATAGAACAAGCCAACAGTGAGGCTGATGTCCCCCGCCGAAATCCCAAAATAAATAGAAGACACATATTAATCAATCGCACATTTATTTTTTTCAATGTATCGAGCAATCAAACTGTACACGAAGTGTCATCCAAAAGTCTCGACTACTCTCGACCAATCAAATTGCGTATCGCTCTGCTTACCTTGAGAAGAAAATGCTCATTATCGAACTTAGTCAAGGTATTACTGTAATGAAACTATACACCAAGTTTCATCACTCTCACTTAATTAGAACTAAAGTTATCGTGTCCCAAAGCATCAACCAATCAAATTGCTTATCTCTGCTTACCCTAAGTGGAAAATGCTCATCTTCGAACTACATCAAGGCATTGACCTTATAAGCATATACACCAAGTTTGAACATTTTTACTCAATTAGAAGAAGAGTTATTGTGTTCCAAAGTCTCGACCAATCAAATTGCGTATCACTCTGCTTACCCTAAGCGGAAAATGCTCATCTCCGAACTCCATCAAGGCATTGACCTAATAAGCATATACACCAAGTTTGAACATTTTAACTCAATTAGAAGGAGAGTTATTGTGTTCCAAAGTCTCGACCAATCAAATTGCTCTGCTTACCCTGAGCGGAAAATGCTCATTATCGAACTTAGTCAAGGTATTACTGTAATGAAACTATACACTAATTTTCATCACTCTCACTTAATTATAACTAAAGTTATCGTGTCCCAAAGCATCAACCAATCAAATTGCTTATCTCTGCTTACCCTAAGCGGAAAATGCTCATCTTTGAACTCCATCAAGGCATTGATCTAATAAACACATACACCAAGTTTGAACATTCTAGCTCAATTAGGAAGAGAGTTATTGTGTCCCAAAAAGTGTGACGGACAGACGGACAGACAGACAGACAGACAGACGGACGGACGGACGGACGAACCCATTTTAATAGTCCCCCAACTTTCTTCGAAAGGCGGGGGACAAAAATAATTGGAAACTGGTTTCAAATTTGATTGATGGACTAACTTCTTCTGATACGCCACCCACCCAACCCTTTCAATCATATGGGACTCTTCATTTTAAGACATTTAAGCTCACCTAATTATTTCATCAATTCCAAGCAAAGATGTCAACAGAATATATATGTTGTTAAATTTGAAAAGCACGTATCCAAACCAATCATGATGCTAAAAATTTTAACCCTACCCTTAAACTGACCTGTAGGTTTGAAGAAATATCCCATCGTTGGTGCTTCTGGGTCACCGAGTTCAAGAGCTTGTGCTATTGATGTCTGTAGGAACCGGGTCATGATAACTACAATTAACTAAAATATACCTTAAGATCTCAAAAATCGACTCAAACAGATAAAAAGTAGTTGAAGGGCGTTAACTCTGGGCCAAATTAATTAATGTGTTTAATTAAACGTCCAAACAATTCTGGCAACTTTTAAATTGAATCCCATTGCGAGCCAGGACTAAGATATCATTTATAAAT
Source organism: Patella depressa (assembly GCA_948474765.1). NCBI lineage: Eukaryota > Metazoa > Mollusca > Gastropoda > Patellidae > Patella > Patella depressa. The sequence continues at coordinate 59,273,989 of OX419719.1, forward strand.
ACAGTGGGTATCCAGGTTACATAAAGGCAGGTATAGAAAAAGGTAGACAGACAAAAAAAAAACAAACCACCCTTTCCTTCTCGATGCAAGAAATGCAGTGGAGAATTCCGGCAATTTTTGTAATCCTTTTTTTTGTAGAATTCTTACAATGTTCTGATAGAATAAATGATTCCGCGAAGAATGAAACGATTTTTCTAGAATACAAACCTGAAATGCTGCTGTTGCCAAAAGAGCCAATCCAGTATAGGTCATCAGCTGTTTCCCATAAAAAGTCACCAAAGATTCTCTACAACCCTGGGGATAAATTGTTGTTTTCATTCTGTAGTCATAACTGTAGTGCATATCGTTATCATGCACGTGGTGGTTGATGCACGGTCGTGGAGAAGCTGAGTCACAACAGCTAAAAGGCACGTCGTCATTTCTGTATCCACCCTCCTGAATTTCGCTACAAAAAGTTAGAAATTAGAAATTGGTGAAGATGTTAATGCTTGGTTTGTATTCTGAATCGAAGTCCGAACCATTGACGGTTCGTCGGCAGAATATTCCGTCTGTGGGGGCCTAGGGCGGGGTGTTTTGAGAATTGGGATGCATAATTTAAAAAAGGCATATTGAACCGATGAAGCATGGTCTGAAATGGCTTACTATTTCATTTGCTTTCAATGGCTTTTTGTCGATTGAAAGCTTTTACATAGTCACTGACAATGATTGGAAATGAAAACCCCCCAACAAAACAATGAACATCTCAGGCAACATAAAAACAAACAACCCACTTTTTTCTTCTATCTGTGTTAACGTATTCTTCTCTAATCCATGAGATTTTGAACCAATCAGTATATTTATTATTTCCACAACATCTAAAATCTATCTGTAGAGTATCAATCTCAATCTTTAATGTTTTGTTTGTCTTATAATTCTTCATAGCTTTATATATTCCTTTATCGAAAGCTCTGTTTAGATACCACGTCTGTCCAAAGGAGACCATCGCCATAACAAAAAGTGTTAAAAACAAAATAGCTCCAAATATTACACCTGGAAACAGCAGACTTGACCTCTTTTCGCGCATCTTTGAACGTCGACATGAAAGCAGCACAGCTCCAGAGGCAGCGTTATGAATTGTAGAATATAAGCCAAGGAACATTATAACCCCAGGTAGAGCTGCCGTGTTAAAACTTTCTATTAATCTTATTTTTGATTCCACTTCCATTTTAGCATACCCGCCAACCGCTACTAGAGCCACAGAAGGTCCTATCATCATAAAACATAAAATGGAGGCACCTATTGCCATCTGCTGACGTTTTTCTTCGGTAATCAGAGACCCCATAGTTAGTAAATTGATTAAGTTAATTCTAAACTAAGAAAAAACAAGCCTTTTCTGAAACAATCTTAAATTATTAGATTGTTATATTTTTACGTGTTGTCACCAGTCGATTGGCTCGAATGATAACTCGAACTACTCGAACGCCTAAATTTGGGCTATGTCTAACTCTAATTTAATAATACCAGACAGAGCATCGACTGCAGCGCCAATCTAATTCATTCGCATTCACAGGACAACTTCTTTATTGCGCCCATCGCAACTTCTGACAGGGTATAGAATGGATAAAACCTGTTTTCCTTTAATAAGATGCCAGGCTAGATTATTTACTAAATTAGACTATGGATGACTATGGACATGGTATGATGGTATTGGTAGACCCTGCCGTGGGTAGCAATCACTCAGTCACTGTGACGCCACTTCATTCTTCCGAATTCCGACCTGGTAAAGCAAAGTAAGAGTCTGGAAAAACCGGTGCCAAGGCTGATGATATTCTCACAAGTTAGAACGGACCCAGATAATTAACTTCAAGACGATAAAACATTAGTAAAATCTAGAATGAGACCGCGGTTGTAAACTAGTAAACAAAATGGCCACTCCTTTTTAAACGTCATAGAAATAATGACGTCAAAGGACACGCATACGACATAGAACTAATTATAATAAGATTTCTATGCATGGCATGCATATCATTATTGTATTATAGAAACTCGAGTCCGTACGTGAAAGGATTAAAATAAAACTTCTTACTACGGTGCTCTTTGACTATATAGCCTATTTTAGTATTTATATTACAGTAATAATAGCAAGGAGTTTTATTTTAATCCCTTTGCCTGTGGATCATGGATTGGATATGAATATATAATTTATTATATTATAAATTTTTGTATTGTCTTATTATAGAAACTAGAGTCCGCGCGGATCACGTTTCTATATCACTATCAGCTTACAGTTACAGTTACAGTTGGCCACTGGCTCAGGCCGTAGCCGTCAGGTCGAGGAAAAGTGTGGTCCGACCCCGGCGAGTCCAAACCAAAAATCATAATTAGATTAATAGTAAATATATGTTGTTTATTTATAATTGTTAAATTATACAATTAAGGCTAAGAAATATGCTGTGTCAAGTTTTCTATAGCTTTAAAATTGTTTAGTTTATAATTTTAATTAATCAGATGTCGTTTTATTAACGAAGATACAATTATTTCCCTTGATATGCTACTCTTCTATATTAAAGATGTAAATATTGTATGGTGACATGGCGCTCAATGTTGTGTTTATATTTTGTTTATTGTTAAATGTTTTAGCGGAAGCCGACCAGGTGTGTGATATAGCAAATGTCCAGATTGAGAATGAAGACGGCAGTCGACAGGTTTTTGAATTAAAGCGTCTGCTGCCTCAGAAAGACAGCCCATGCGTGTTGTGTTCTGGAAACGGTCCAGGAATTAGAACATGGGAGATAACTCCGCTTAGTTTCAATGTTGTCCTGTCACAAGGAGAACTTATCAATGAATGTGGTAGGAATAATGAATTTGAATACTCATTTGTCATAATTGCACTTTTTTAAGAAGCAGTGTCATTTTTGACGTCTCCATTGTTTGTTAAAGCTGCAATTTCACATTTGTAAGATATATTTTTAAAATGTATTAAAATAAAGGCCTAAAACTTATAAAACTAAAATAGATTGTACATTTAATGTATCTATAAACAGTCCTACCTTGCAATTGTTAAAGAATAGTTATAGTCCTATTATTAATCCTATAATTCACTATTGCCAGTTGAGAAATTGGCAAAAATTTCATTTTCTTTTTCAACTTCAATTTCAAACATTTGAAGATAGGCATTCCATGGGAGAAATAAAAAAACAAAGGCGGTAATTGTGTTATTATTTCCGGCGCAACTGATTTTAAAGTGTGAGAAATAATGCCTATGATCATATAATAGTGAGTTGACAACCTTTTGAACAAAAGTCATAGAAATAATTATGTTTTTACTTTATTAGAAAATATGAAATTCCCGCTTTAAAGATACATCATGTACCTGTAAGTGGCGCTAATTCAGTGCCAGTATAGTGTTATTAGTAATGTAAATTATTATATTACTACGAACGACGACACTGACGACAGCCCTTTTGTTATTTTATTTTCATTTTTTGGCTTCAACTAATGAACTATTCATATTTAGAATTATTAACATGACAAGGTTTTAATCAACTGTCTGGGTCAGTAGATGGCAGAGACTTAAATTAGAATGCCAGTGAGATTTAGAAATTTAATGATGAAATGGATAATCGAGACACTCTCGTTTTTCCTAGCTCAGTGTAGCTTTGCCTACTCTAGTCTACCATAGTTCAATCTCTGAAAGTAGGTCTATGCTACATCTTCCAAATTCCAACACTCATAACTTGACTCAGAATAAAGTATATATTCATTTTTTATTATCTATTTTAGTATTTTTAAATGTCAAGTAGGCCTACTTGATCTAAATCTTACATAAGTTAAGGTAAATACTCATCAAGCAACAGACTTGGGGAATAATAATAATGAGTATATTTATAATGCGCTATATCCATAAACCAAGTTCATGCTCAAAGCGCTACACAATTACACAAGGGAATATCACCTTTACTTTATTATTTTGATATTTGTATCACTGACAATAATATTGCCCTTTTTTTCCAGAAAATGAAAACCATAATTTACCTGCAGGGCTGTGCTTACAGAAACCTGGAGAAGAATACTGTACAAAAGGAGACAAAGATGTTCCACAATGTTTATTTCATGATCCACAGGTGAAAATAATGATATAGTACAGATATTTAACAGACATACAGTCATACATACATCAAAATTATGTGTATTGGATAGGGCAGCCGTTGGGTCGCAGTGTGAAAGACATTGGCTCACTAACCAGGAGGGCTAATGATTGTTGATTGTGTTGGTCGAGAAAGTTGATCAGGATTTTCAGGCGTGGTTTCTTCTTATCAGTGTTGTAGGTTGGAGGGTCTTGAGGCATATGGTTAATGGTTCATTACCTTGCAACCTATCTTAACCCTTAGAACCCGAAATCCCGCAAAACCGGCTTGACGTTGTATCGCATATACCTGAAATGTCGGTTTTGCGGCTTGGGGCGTGTTCAAACTCCAATTACGTTGACGTCATAATTAATATGACGTCCTGTAAATCCAGGGAGGGACGTGCAACACCCCATGTAAAGTCAGTGTTCAAAGTGTTAAAACAGCATAAGCTTTAAGCTTACGGTATTTGTGATATAGGATTTGGACTAAAACTATAAATAAAGATTAAAATAAGTGATTGTATGTTTTGTAGGTCATGGCAGAGGAAATTGTTACAAGAAATTTGGTTCCAATGGCAACTGGGAATACTGTTATAAATAATAAATTAGGTGAGAGGGGTTATTGTTAATTTCTGTGATTTATATTCAGTGCATAGGAGTGGTGTTAACTGTTTTTGCTTGTACTGTCTTTGTCACAATTCATTCCTTACAATGGGTACCATACCGTGTGTAAATCCCCATTTTATTGTTTACACAATAGTTACTTCATTTTTTGGTAAATAAATGTTCCTTTTTTTCAGCTTTAGCTATTGTACATTTAAACACCGGCTCATATGATAAAGCCATTGCTATATTTACAAATATATTAAATGTAAGTAGGCCTTCTGGTACTTTCTTAAGCGATCAATTTCCATAAATGAAAGTTCTTTCATGCATCAAATGGCTTTCATGCATCTTTTGGTTATTACCACCAGGAAGTTTAATAAGTTTGTGGCTCAATTTCGGCCCATATGTTATCTATTAGTTAAATTTGTTACATATATAAGTTTGGATGTGCGTGCATAAAAAATGGTACAGTGGGCTTACTTTTGTTTTTAAACGGGTGATATTGCTTGTCCCTGGGTTTATCTGTGATAGAGGTGATATTTTATGGCAGGTGTTCAATTTAGCTTTTCATGTGGTTTAAATGATCTTTCCACTGACTTTGACTTTATCCATTCTTTGTGTTGTTTTGTACTTTATAGTACTGCACTGTCAATCAACTATTTTCCCCGCTTGTACGTGGAAAGGAGTAGGGTCCCACTGCTAAAGACCCCTAAGCACAGGCAAATTATTGAAATGAGAAATGAAACCATATGTTAGTCCCCAAATGACCTAGTTTGTGTCAAGTGGACGTTAAACCCCATTTCTCTCTCCCGCTCTCAATGAACTATTTATTGAATATATTTGACAAAGATTTGTTATTTATATTTTTTTTTACAGCAAAAACCTAAAACAACGGCAGCTTATTATGGTAGAGGTGTGGCTTATTCTAGAAAAGGTTTAAATGTAAGTTGAATGACTGCCACAACCACTTACAAATTCCACTTTAAGTAACATGAGGACGTTAAGAAATAGAAGCAAGAAATACTGACTTTATGAATAACAGAAGGATAATTGGTTTCGCCTGTGTCTCAAAGCTTGCGGATTATGCTGCCATATGTCGGAAACCTGAAGTGGTAGTCCATCGCCACCAGGCCTAGGTTACTCCCTGATACAAGCTGCCCCTATACACCAAATTTCAGTCTCAAAACAGTGCTAGTGTAGCCACACACCCTGAACAAACAGAAAGACAAACAAACGACAGTCGTAGATATTAGTATAGATTTAAGTTTATATAAATAAAGAATAAAGTATGTAAGTAAGTCATCCTATTTCTCCATCATACACAAATTGAACTAATAAGTCAGGACAGTAGTGTATTGGAAATCTCAACATTTTTATAAGATCTTAATTTTTTATCTTTTAGACGGCTGAGAATGCTATTCAAGCCTTGGCTGATTTTACACAAGCCATCCAAAAAGATAAAACACAACCTGATAGCTACGAACGTCGGGCTGAAGTAAGTTAAATTATTATACAATGATTTTTCTGAATGAAAGGAGGGTCAAAGATATTTTTAAAAGCAAAACCATTGAAGTAAAACCACCAGCAGTATTATGTTCTGTGTGACAGCCCGAAAACTAAGAAATTATGAAACACTTTGCCATTTTAAATTGTCTTTGTCATTCTGTGATCTGTTGAGCAGTACTAGTTCAATTAATTTGGGTACATGAACGAAAGAATAATTTGATCTTAATATCTGATTTCTAGGTATATACAAGTCTTGGAGAATATCAAGAGGCATACAATGATTTAACGACTGCCATACAAAAACGTCCAACAGAAAAAACTTATTTTATGAGAGGAGTCCTTGGTTTACTTCTAGAGGTAATAGCAGTAGAAATTACTGAAATAATAGAAAGTTTTTATACACCCACACTAAAATATGATCAGATGTAACTGTGGATGCCCTAGATGCTTAAGTTAAGATATGATTCACTTGATATTAATGACTTCAAATGTTATTGCCACTGATTAGTTTTGTAAGACTTGCAACGTAAGTGCTCCCATTACTTTCATAATATGACCACCCTTGTAGACGGCTCGGACAATTAAACCGCTCTAGACGTATTTTTTAGTGCATGCAAAAGCCAATCATTACTTTATGCTAAACAGCTTGATGAAAACTACACCAAAAACCAATCTTTACTTTATACTAAACTATTTGAGATAAAATTATCAAAAACCAATCTTTGCTTTATGCTAGACAGTTTGAGATAAACTATATGAAGAGTCAGTCTTTACTTTATGCTAGACAGTTTGCGCTAAACTAAACAAAAAGCCAATCTTTATTTTATGCTAGACCTTTTGAGATCCTTGAGATGACCAGTCTGCAGACTAATTAGTAGTTAATGCCAAACATGAGAAATTGTGAAATAGAGGATGCCAAAATTTATTTTCTTTTATAGGATTTTGGTTTAGCAGAAGAAGATTTTCGTCGTAATTTAGAATCTGAAGGAGAATTACATATCATGTCATATTTTCATCTTGGTGTAGCTTTATATTATAGAGGTCGTGTTCGGGTAAGTTACTGAGACTGTACCTTGGTCAGACATGCTCAATAACTACTGCTCTCTATATTTTCAAAATAAGGATTCCTGTAGAGTGCTCAATTTTACACCAATAGTTCCTATGTAATGGAATTGTAATTGTATGTAACAGAATTCAGTCCTTTTACAGTTCTGTCAGTGAGAATGATTGTTGTGGTGTATTGAATCTTGACGACATCAAACACAGTGGATATGTTTCAACTGTCATGGTTACCATATTGGGTCTAGTCACCAATAGCATTCTTTACTCATTCATCTCATGTCTTCTTTATTCTTCTTCTTATTTACACCACTAAGCAGTTAAAGGTGTGCACTTATATGCAAGTTCATATAATGCTGCCATGAAAGGATATAATGATTGCTTGTAGACGATTGAATTTAAAATCTATGGACAGTTGTCTACGAATGAGCAAACGTTTCAGGACATCGATAAAGTTTAGAAAATTAATTGTTGTATTTCAGAATGCTATTGAAGTGTTTAAAGAAGTATTAAAATTAAGACCTGACCATATTGATGCTTGCACAAGTTTAGCTCAAGCTTTCAGGTAAATGATCATACTTGTCCTGTCTTTGATATATCTGTAATATTTGCTAGAATGATAATAGACTATCACTATAAACCGTAGATTGCCTCGTTCGGCATTTCTGTCCAAACGAGGTAAAACACATGCCTCGTTGTCTGGAGTTCCAAAACGAGGTGTTTTTTTTAAGTTACCCTGTTTTTGGAACGAGGTATTTTGTTCAGAACGAGGCTTGGTAAAAATGCCTCGTTTACTAAACGTGGTTTTTTCAAGATAGTTATTAGCAGTATTTCCTATCAGCGAATTTGTAAAACTTAAAATTTATGTTATTTAATACGAAAATAAAACCAGTCCAAACTATGATATTATAATCAGAGAAATAGACAAGACAAGAATACACGCCATAGATGTAGGTGTAAAGCAACATCAGCTACCTTGATTGATTTATTGGCCCAATCAGTTATAGGTGTTAAGAAACAACTGTGGTGTTGTGACAATTTATTGGGGCCAATAAATTAATCAGGGTAGCTATGTGTCTGCAATAGTTTTACATCTAACTGATATCGCAGACAACAAATTAGTGTTTATCTGGTCTAAATACTACAAATAATCCATTCTTATAAATCAAAAAAGCATATAATTTCATTTCTTATTTCCAATACGCCAGTTTATTATTTATATTTATTGTAAAAAAAATAACTTGACTATAGGTGTTAAGAAACAGCTGTGCTTTATTTCCCATTTAATTGACAATTGGTATAAGCCAACAAATTCATCGCTGCGCGTTTATGTAATTTTGCTCCAATAATATTTCATTTCTTATTTCCAATACGCCAGTTTATTATTTATATTTATTGTAAAAAAAATAACTTGACTATAGGTGTTAAGAAACAGCTGTGCTTTATTTCCCATTTAATTGACAATTGGTATAAGCCAACAAATTCATCGCTGCGCGTTTATGTAATTTTGCTCCAATAATATTTTGTGCAATGTTATGGGGTTTCAACAGAAACAGTCAATGCTATAGTCAAGTTATTTTGTTACAATCAATATAAATAATAAACTGGCGTATTGGAAATAAGGAATGAAATTATATGCTTTTTTGATTGATAAGAATGGATTATTTGTTGTATTTAGACCAGATAAACACTAATTTGTTGTCTGCGATATCAGTTAGGTGTAGGTGTAAAACTATTGCAGACACATAGCTACCTTGATTAATTTATTGGCCCCAATAAATTGTCACAACACCACAGTTGTTTCTTAACACCTATAACTGATTGGGCCAATGAATCAATCAAGGTAGCTGATGTTGCTTCACACCTACATCTATGGCGTGTATTCTTGTCTTGTCGATTTCTCTGAATATAATATCATAGTTTGGACTGGTTTTATTTTCGTATTAAATAACATAAATTTTAATTTTTACAAATTCGCTGATAGGAAATACTGCTAATAACTATCTTGAAAAAAAACACGTTTAGTAAACGAGGCATTTTTACCAAGCCTCGTTCTGAACAAAATACCTCGTTCCAAAAACAGGGCAATTTAAAAAACCTCGTTTTGGAACTCCAGACAACAAGGCATTTGCTTTACCTCGTTTGGACAGAAATGCCGAACGAGGCAATCTGCGGTTTATAGTGTATCTATCCAAGCATGAGCATGCTTAAAGTACAGTCCAAAAATGATCACAACTTTCAAAAAGTGATTGTTTTCCTTGTCTGAAAAGTTTAAAGTGTACATCCAAACCAAATAAGCCATATGGAGTTCCTTATTTCCAGTGGCAGGTCATTGTACTCTGTTCTTTTTTTTAAAAGCTGGAAAAATTGATTCAATATATATATAAATATTACAGGGAATTGGGTAATTTAAAGGCAGCTAGTACCAGATTTAATCAGTCATTTAGTATGGACTCAAACCATGTATTAACACGACAGTTACATGGTTCCATGTTATATAGTAATGGTCAACCTAAACAAGCCTTACAAGAATTTACAGTAAGTAAATATACAACTAACTTTATCTTACCATTCATTGTGGATAATTTTAACATTTGCTCTACTGTATTTGTTGACAATGATGTTAGAGTTTATGGGGCCTGACAAGATCCAGCTTTGCACAATCATTTAAAATGAAATTAAAATTAAGAAGAGAAGTTAAGAAAAGAGGCATTAGTAGCCATATTCCATTCTCTTTAATTCTAGAAAAATCAATGTTTGTTCTAAGCATTGATTTGAATTGTAATTCTGTATCTATTTGTAATCTGTTTCTATTTCTACCTTTCTAAAATAGTTAGATTGTTATTGAGAATTTATATAATCTGTTATTATATATTTTTAGAAATGTATAGAATTGGCAGAAAACAATATTAATTGTCAGTATATGCAGAGTTTATCGTACATGGCAGTAGGACAATTTTATCAGGGAGTTAAAGCAAGTGCTAAAGTAAGTTTGACTATAATTTAAACTTTGTTAGCATTATTCATGTATAAAAACAAGTATACTGAGATGCAATGAAAACACTCAACTGATTTGACAGGAAGTGTTGATGAGACATAATGCAGCTGAAATATGATATTTGGCATGAATGTAGTGTGCATCCAAAAAAATCAACCACTGTATATACAGAGAAATATAGACACAAGGGGTAAAAATCGAAAGTCTGTGTCCATCTTTAGCAAACTACACACCACGCCATGCATTATAGCAAGGTGATAGGCTACTCATGTAATCCTTATCATTTCTTGTACTTATATGCCATCTTGAATTAGACAATGAACCTATTTTCAGGTGTCAACCTTTGCATATTGTTAAACTGGTTCTACCTTTTTAAAAGCTATATATTTTGCCTAATGTCTGCACCATTTCGTTGATTGTCAAAAATCATTCTTGCATGTAAACATTGTGATCAGATGCTGTTACACCCAGAATTACAATATTAAAGTGTGTATCTCAAACAATCATCCATTTATAAAACTCTTGCATTTCTGTGGCCTCTCAATATACAAAATGTATGTATATATATATACAATTATTATTTAAATTATATCTTTAACAAATTTATGTGTATCTATCAAATTATTTGTGGCATGAAAGTGATACAATATTTTCACTTAAATGCAACCTGTGAATTCATATTTTACTATACTTTTAACTCCACAGGTTCTAATTAAAAATACAACACCTATAAAAATGTCACCTGAATTTATGAAAGCTCATTATTTAAAAGGTAAACATTTTCTATTTTTTATACGCCCACATTGAAATGTGGTCGTATATTGTCGTCGCCCCCGTCCGTCCGTCCGGCCGTCAGTCCGACGTCCACAATTGCTTGTGGACGCTCTACAGGCTAAAGTTAATATCCGATTGACTTTAAATTTATACACAGTGTTTAAGGTCATGAGACGAAGAAGCCTATTGTTTTTCAGCGATTTCCGATAATAACTTCCAGAGTTATGGCCCTTGATCACTTCAAAAAATCTTGTGGACGCTCTAGAGGCCAAAGTTAATATCCGATTGACTTTAAATTTATACACAGCGTTTAAGGTCATAAGACAATGACGCCTATTGATTTTCGGCGATTTCCGATAATTAGTGCCAGAGTTATGGCCCTTGATCTCTTTAAAAAATCTTGTGGACGCTCTAAAGGTCAAAGTTAATATCCGATTGACTTTAAATTTATACACAGTGTTTAAGGTCATAAGACGAAGAAGCCTATTGATTTTCAGCGATTTCCGATAATTAGTGCTAGAGTTATGGCCCTTGATCACTTCAAAAAATCTTGTGGACGCTCTAGAGGCCAAAGTTAATATCCGATTGACTTTAAATTTATACACAGTGTTTAAGGTCATAAGACGAAGACGCATATTGATTTTCAGCGATTTCCGATAATTAGTGCCAGAGTTATGGCCCTTGATCACCTCAAAAAATCTTGTGGACGCTCTAGAGGCCAAAGTTAATATCCGATTGACTTTAGATTTATACACAGTGTTTAAGGTCATGAGACGAAGAAGCCTATTGATTTTCGGCGATTTCCGATAATTAGTGCCAGAGTTATGGCCCTTGATCTCTTTAAAAAATCATGTGGACGGTCTCAAGGTCAAAGTTAATATCCGATTGACTTTAAATTTATACACAGTGTTTAAGGTCATAAGACGAAGAAGCCTATTGATTTTCAGCAATTTCCGATAATTAGTGCCAGAGTTATGGCCCTTGATCACTTCAAAAAATCTTGTGGACGCTCTAGAGGCCAAAGTTAATATCCGATTGACTTCAAATTTATACACAGTGTTTAAGGTCATAAGACAAAGACGCCTATTGATTTTCAGATAATTAGTGCCAGAGTTATGGCCCTTGATCAGCTCAAAAAATCTTGTGGACGCTCTGGAGGCAAAGTTAATATCCGATTGACTTTAGATTTATACACAGTGTTTAAGGTCATGAGACGAAGAAGCCTATTGATTTTCAGCGATTTCAAATAATTACTGCCAGAGTTATCTCCCTTGTGACGCTATAGAGGCCAAAGTTACCATCCGATTGACTTCAGATTGATACATAGAGTTTAAGGTGTTGAAACGAACAAGTATTTTGATTTTCAATGAATTTAGATAACTGAACAGCTAAATCCATGATATTAAATGTTTCATGTATATACTAAATGTTAGCGTGGGGTAAAACTTTATAAAAAGCAATCAAATTCTAATGATTTTCTGATAATTACATAATGAGTTGTTACTCTTAATCAGTTTTTAGTGTATTACAAATGTTTCATTACCGAAAAAAGTAAAAATATGCGACAACCCTTGTTGACTGCCCGGACGACTTAGCTGCTGTGGGCGTATGTTTCGTTGCCTGGCAACCTATCTTTTGAATTGTCAAATATCCTCTCACTGTCTCATATAACAACTTTTGGTCTTTGAAGGAAGTATTAGTGAGCAGAAATTCACCTGTGTATCACTTGTCATATCAGTCACTTTTATAGAAGGATACCTTTTTATTTTGCGTGTGTCACTTCCCATTCTTGATATCTTCATAACTTATTTATCGTAGTAATGATCTGTGTGTTGAAATTTTATTTGGAATGTGTTTAACCAGTTCTATCTCGTATGTGGTAATGAAGTATTTGATTGAAGGTTGGTACACAAAACAATAAAATGAAAATTTGGAATTCATTCCATCTAATTTATAGTCGTGGATTATATATTCGCAGAAATATATTCACACTTATAACTGCATGCGTTGATTCTTTGAGCTGAATAATGATGCCAAATTTTCATCAAAATCCATTCTGATAGGTCTACTAATGGTTGAATTGACACATATAGGGATAAAGTGCCATACCCCTATCCCTGATCGATATAGTGTCATATCCATGATAAAGTGTCATATCCCTGAGCAAGAATTAGGCACACAACCATAATATGGTTAAAGATCTGGTTTGTTATTCCCTTTGTTGCTTTTCTCCTTTAAAAAGTTCTTTGGTGTTTACATTGACATACTTTCTTTGGATTTCATTTATTTTTCTTTCTTTATACACCATTTGTAATTGTTGGTTTCTTTGTTTTACAGAATATGGTCGTTATATACATTCCAAATTAGAATCGCCATTAAAATATTTTACACCAGAAAAAGATTTTGATTCTGAATTCCGAGAACAATGGGTTAAAATATTACCCTTTAAATTTAAAGTAAGTTTATCTTTTAGTCTGTGGGTGTGTGGGGGGGGACTGTCACGATGGCTTAGTGGGTAAGGCGCTGACTCGCTAGCCTAGAGGTCGGGTGTTTGAGAAAATTGATCCAGATTTTCTGGCGTGGTTCTCCCTTGTCAGTGATGCAGGACGGAGGGCCTGACAAGGACAGCTGTCTAGTTGTTCATAAAAGATCCCTTGACAGTTAGAATTCGATATAAGAGTGGGCTGGTGTTGTCTTGATAATTATTGATGAATTTCTGGTAAAAGTTTATTGTTATGTGGCAATCTTCTCATTGACGAGAAACGATCCATTGCTAGTCATTTTCTATTTGAGCACCCAAATGTCACTAATTTTCTTTAACAAACCCTTTATACTATATATTTATTATGGTCACAAATGGTTTAAACATGATTATTATGATATAAAAGGAAATCAGATATAAAGTACTGCTCTTCAATCCAATCAACAGTTGTATTAAATGAAAACAGCATAGAATTACGTAAATCCTCAAGAATGTGTTGAGAGAAAAATTCATTAGAAAATGTCTATAGCAGTATTGCAATCTTGTGAGATTTGTAGAAATATAAGCTACAGATTACTGAACTTAGTGCCACCCAGCAAGCGAAAGAGTTTAAGATTGATTCATGACATTGTTCAATATTTATAGTTTTCACATGTAAAGAATTTATGCTGAATGTTATTTAAAATTATTTGTGAGAAAATTGTTTGTTATTTGTATATTGTAGACTACATATAAAGAACAACCAGGATTACAACCAGAAATAAGGTAGTTTATTAGACGTACTTAAAGACTCTCTAGATTAAAACATTTTATTGCAACTCTAGTGAAATCTCTGAATAATGCTTCTCTCAAATAATCTTAGTAGTAGTTTTAGTGGTAGGCCCTACGAGTTTGATCTCAGGCTTGCACATGACACTGAGTGGGATTGCTACCTAAAATCATGTGTTCTTCTAAAGACTCCTACGAACAAGCAAATTATAGATATAAAGATGTACTATATGTGGATGTTAGTCTCAAAATTTTCTCTCTCTCTCTAGGTTTGTAAATATACATCTTGAAGTGAAAATTTCTAATGCTACAGTCACATGCTGTAGGTTATATATCTCTGTAACAAATTATTATATATTTATTGATTTTGAATTGGCACTTGTATTAGTAAATCCGTCACCTGATGTTATTTGGTTGATTATTTCAGTGATGTTAAAGAATACACATTAACAGACTATAGTGAAGATGTTAGAAAGTTAATCTGTCAAGCTGAGAAACATGGTTCTATAACACAGGTTAAAGCTGATGGGTTTACTCCTAACCGAAGATTAAATCTAGCCATGGGTATTGCTACAATACATATAGCACAATATTTAGAGGTAAATGTCCAATTCAGATCATGAAAAATTTGTTTTTTCTGCTAAATTTATAAGGAATTAACAGAGATGTAATTTAAAGATACATTATGTAAGATTTAGATAAAGAGCTAACCATTCTTGCTATAATATTTCGAAAATAGATAATGTAAAATTAATCATTTGAAAATTTCATTTAAATTACTCTATTGCAAGCCCCGATATTAGCCTTTGAAGGTTTGACAAGATGTGTGCAATAAATTTAACCATGGTACTGGTTGTTCGAAGCTATGTCTCGCTCCTCCATTTTGAGCTTAATTCAAAATATGACTGAACTTTTCTAATTCTAATCTAAAAAAGGTCAGAGAAATCTGAAAACATTTCAGTCCTAAAGAAAGACTTGCAATAGGCAGATTTAGCTGTTGCATAATGTATGCTCAGTTACCCTGACTGGAATAATAACAATAGCGAACCTAAAATCCAAGTAAGGAGTAGGTTGTAGCACGGCTGTGCAGTTGAAATTTCCCCTGTTGCACACTGCATAAATCAAGAATTCAAATTCCCAAGAATGCAAATCGGATGCTGTCAAATTTTTCCTGTTGGTAAATGTCTTATTAATAGAATCCTTTTATTGTATTCTAACAATCTGTGAGCTTCACAGTTCTCTCCCAAATAATAAGATTTCTATCTCATTTTGTTGAGCTTACTAATCACTTTCACTTTCAGTCTTATCATTTTATTTTTCTAGGTCAAAAGATGACCTAATTAACCTGACACAACATATCTTTACATAATGGAATTGCTTTACTTTTCAGACAAAATGGAAAAATTTTAAAAACAGTAAAGGTAATTTAAATATATTTTTTGGTCAGATTTATAATACTATTACTATTACTAGCAATGTATAAATATATAAATGTAAAGATATGTTGTAAATTTCTAGCCAATTTGTCTGCAGTCAGACCATGCTGGGTATAAGAAAATATATTTTTCAGAACCACTGACTTATTTCACAAAAAACAAATATCAGTGTTTGGGATTTAGATCTCATTTTATGGAAATATTCTATAAGAGATACTCTAAAAAAAGCTAGTCCAAAAATGATTTAAATTTGGGCAATTGTAACAAAAGGGGGGATTATCGCTTTCAACTTGAAAAATAAAAAGTAATCAATTTGTATAACATGTTTTTGATAACAGTGGACTATTTATTGAGGTTGGTCTACTTAGAAGAAAGCACATTTAACCGTAAAACTCCTTGATAACCAATATGTATAAATCTTAATGAATTTTATTTGTAATATTATATATTTCAGAAAGATTATCATGGAAAGAATTATATCGTATAGCAGTACAGTATCGTCGATTGGTTGATCCTGAACAACCAGTCTTTTGGGTTGATAGTTTGCCCGAACATAACACAGCTGATGGAATACGATCTGACGTTAACTTTGTCAGGTGACTAAGCTTGTCTTAAATCTTATAAAACAAAAACTAATACTTTTCTTTAATTCAAGTTACAGATAATGCATTGAATGTCTCCAGTTTCCTTATGTAAATTTTTTCTTTCCAAAGACCTGCACACAACACAGCGCATTTTCATCACCAACAAAAAATCATTGTCCATGATTAATTAAACAGTCTGACAAATTGTCTAATCTGTGGTTGGCAAACCAAATTGTTCACTCAAGTGCAAGTTTTGATAGCCAATATGGTCTGTTTATAGCCAATACGGTCTGTTTAAGCATTGGATGAATGCCAATGTATTTATCTTTGTATAAATCACTCGTGAAATGGGTAATGCTTGCATAACTTTGCTGTTATTTCAATACACATTTAGATAAAATATCATCAGTTTGCATTCATTTCACAATGCATTAATTTCATGTTTTACGATTCAGTTGAATGTGTATTATTCGTTCAAAACACATATGAATCTGTCAACATTTTTTTTAAGATCTCAGTGCAGCTAGAGTTATCCCTACACTGAAATTGGGTGCTTTTTGGGGAGTAAAATGCAAATTCATCTGATGGATTGTATGAATTGGATAAACTTTGATTCAATGAGTAGTACAGCATTCTAAATATAATATTGTATTTGTATATTTTCAGAGGTTCAGTGGTTAATTTACGAGTAATGCAGTATTTTGATTTAGTGTTTAAATTAGCTAAAACAATGTTAGAACATTACACAGGGTAAGGTAACATAATTTTATGTTTGATTCTTGTGACAGTCTATAAATACAATTGCATATAAACAGGTATGGGTGGGTGAATACATTGTATTACTGTAGTTTTCATACCTGTAAAGATCAATATTTTCAAATCAAATTTGAACATGATGAAAAAAATCTCTGGGGAATGTCGTAAGAATTCATATTCATTTACCAACCTTAAAGATAGATTCCCACAAAATTATTTATTGGGTGGTTATTTCTACTAAAAGTAAGCAATTCTGATATGAATACTAGAAACATCCAATCTTACTAGAAAAATACTGGATTCCCTGAAAAACAACCAAGGAGTGCATACAGTATAAAAATGTAAGAGTTTCCCTAACCCCCACCCCAACGATTAGGGATGCCTGCTTGAGTGATGTCAAAGGTTGTGCACAAAGATTGTCTGATTTCTCAGCGTTAGGAATCGCATGATGTATATGTTGATGAACTTGATTGTGAGTAGACTAGAACAAGATGGACGACTTAAAGGTACAACAATTTCTGAGATAAAAACCATGAAAAAGGATGTGGGCAATGGATATTTGAGAATTTAATTAGGCTTCGATATTTTTGATAAATGGACAGTGATTAAAGACAAGATCGTCTCGTAATATATGCAATAAATTCGGCTTAATAAGCTTTCACCCATTACTAGGTAACGTAGGTATCACGTCAGCCAACTTGACTTCTTTTAATAGATTTTTATAGCTTGGGGTAATTCCTCGTGAATACAATGTTTTAAGAGGGATTTGAAGCAAAAGTTTGATACATTAACAAAACACAGTTTTTATGGGATACAATCACTAGTTTTCATTTAAAAGCACAATGTTTCGACAAGTATCCTCTTATCTTTACCAAGCACAAATGATAGATTAATTAGTTTGAATATGGTTTTAGTTCAAATATATCATCAAATCACCCAGTTTGCAGCAGGAGGTATAGTTTGTAAGAATAATTATTATTTCAGTGAAGAAGCTATTATTTATCCAGGTTTACATGAAGATGTGAATAATGCTAAAACTTGTGAAGATCTTCTAATGGTTGCTAGAGTGAGTCTGTTTGTACTTGTCTGGTATTTTAATACCATTGGAGTTATTTCCCCTATTATAACTATTTTTCTGCAAGATTATTAAATACAGTAGAACTTGTATTAAGCAAGCACCCAAGGGAAATTTTAAAATGCTTGCTTAATGGAGGTGCTCTTTGACTAGAGGTATCCAATATTGCCCCAACCCCTACCACAAAAAAATTAAGATATAGATTGCATATGTTTTTTTATTCATGTAGTATAACAATAACAATACATGTACAATGTACTTTTTATCTAGTTGTCAATTCAAAGTAGTCACGTATACATGTTTGTTTAGTAATACTGGATCTTTGGCCCCCCCAATATTTCTTTTACTATCATCATAGCGTCTAAAAGTTCTATATTGTCACCGTCTTTTGCGTAAGATAATAATGTCTCGGAATACTCCGCGGAACGTAATTTTTCGATTTGAACAAAGATATTGTTATCACTATCATCAGAATCATCATTAGGTGTAAGCACTTTACGAGGCGTATTTATATTAGACATATTGATAAACAATAGATTATTGATTAATGGTTAAAGTTATCAGCTTGGGGTTTGAGTAAACTTGTTAATTAGAGAGACAGTTAGTTCAAGCCAAGCGAGTAAATCGTGTCTAGGTTATTGACAGTTCAGTCTCGTTCTCAAGCGAGAACATGATTCTCCGAGATTCACTGTGATGTGCTCGCTTAATGGATGAAATAGCATGACCGGAGGCTAATATAAATGCCCGCTGCATTCGTTGAACAGGTGCGTGTTTAGTAGAGGTTAAATTACTTAAAAATCGCTTTGGGGGGATTTTTTGGTGCTCGTTGAAGCAAGTGTTCGCTGATTAGGAGTGCACGCCAGAGCAAGTTCTACTGTAGTTTATATTTAGTTCTATTGAAAAGAGTATTGTACTTATTGACAACTGAATATGAAAGATTAATCAATTGATGACAAATCTTTGGAAACGACAATGTAGAAAAATAAGCACAGTTTAGGAATGCATTAGATTTTTCTTTTTATATGTTTATATAGAAACGACAGATAAATCCACATGGTTTTCTAGTATCAACACAAGTTCCAAGTACAGCTAAAAGTAAGGAAGATAAGAGACTGGATGGTTCTGTCTTAGTTCTATCTAGAGACCTGTAAGTTGAGGACACTGTAACGCCAAAAGTTATCAATCTTCCAATTGTTTTAAAATTGATATATGTTGTTAGAATTAGTGAGATGAAAAATCCTACTAAATCTCAATAATTTCTGGTAATTACTGATAGAGTTATGTCCCTTGTATCAATTTCTTGCATCACGTGAATGCTCTAACATCAAAATTTATCTGCCAATCTGTATGGAATTTATACTTGTTATTACATTAGTAAAAAGAAGAATCTTATTCAGCAATTTCTCTAATTATGTCTAGAGTTATGGTCCTTGTTTCACTTTGTTCAACCTTTACCGACAGATGTTATTCAATCTTGATGAAATTTATATGCATCATTTAGCTTATTGAAACGTAGAAGTCTATTTAATTTCAGCAATTTCTGTCAATTGCTTCTAGATATATGGCTCATGTTTACCTTGTAAACCTTCAAAGTTATCATCCGATCTGTTTAAAATTTATGCATTATTTAAAATAGTAAAACGAAAAAGCCTGTTAGATTTAAGCAATTTCTGTAAGTTACTTCCAGAGATTAGGCCCTAGTGTCCGTTTATAGAACTCTGTGAACC
The DNA here is from genome assembly GCA_948474765.1 of Patella depressa. Classification (NCBI taxonomy): domain Eukaryota; kingdom Metazoa; phylum Mollusca; class Gastropoda; family Patellidae; genus Patella; species Patella depressa. The sequence continues at coordinate 59,293,868 of OX419719.1, forward strand.
TTCAAACCAAGAAAAATATAATCTGATCTGTATGAAATTGTCTTGTAAATGCCCCCAATTACCTACTGTGTACTTCTGTTTTGTTGCCTGGCAGCCTGTCTTTTCCATCCTGGAGACTTATCTATTGATTCTGATAGGACGGGAAAAAAAAGGTCCCCTAACATTTGGAAATGAAAATAAGTGTAGGCTGTAGTGCTACTGTCAGAACAAAACTCCCTCATAGCACTCTGCATGGGGGTTTTCCTTCTTTATTAGACAGTTTACAGCAGAAAAGTAGACATTAAATCCCTTGTTATTTCACTTCTAAGGAATAAGTTGCTGATCGAATTGTTGTTTTATTACAGAAATGATAGAGTTGTGTTTGCATTGAATACAGCCAATACAGTTGACAGAACAGCAGATTATTTTCTCGAGTTAGATTTTTTATTTAATCAAATACAAGAAGAAATACGACGTAATGGACCAAATAAAATAACAGTGAGTGGTTTTAATTGTTTGCCCTGTACAGAAAAAACAAACTTTGTCTTAAATTTTAAAATATAAATTATGACATTTTACATTAACAAAATGGAATGTAAAAAAAAGCAAAGACATTGAGCCTAACATTTAGAGTGAAGGGTTTAATACGTTTGGAACTCACCATAGCTCATCATTATAGTGAAGTCTCTGTTTATACTATTTATAGTATATATACCTTTGTCTGTTTATTATGACTTATATATCGTTTAATTACAGATATTTTCATAAGTAAAAGTCATCTTTTAAAATTTGAACAGTATTAAATTCACAATGACTATTAATATATCTTATTCTTAATATTAACAAAATTTCGATTATTTTACAGGATATAGATTTTATGTTGAACATAGTTCTGTCCTATGTTATATTATTTTGTAGGATATAGACTCTGTGTTGAATGTAGTTCTATCCTTTGTTATATATTTTACAGGATATAGATTCTGTGTTGAATATGGTTCTATCTATGATGTATTATTTCTATAATCTGATGCCATTAACCAGGGGGTCTAGGTAATTACTTGAAATTATTTATTGTATGCTGTTGTCAAAATGTTGAAATTACAGTTTAGAGTTTAGTTATTCTGATCAATATTAACTGCTGCATTCAGAAAAAAAGATTTTTACATTCAGGAAAATATTAATTTTTATACGCCCACATTTTCATGTGGACGTATTATGTCGTCGCCCCTGTCCGTCCGGACGTCCGTCCGTCCGTCCACAATTTGTTTGTGGACTCTCTACAGGTCACAATTCTTATCCGATTTTGACGAAACTTGAAATATAGGTTTATCCCCAAAAGATCTCGGCTGCTTTCGATATTGGCATGTATCGGATCAAAACTTCATGGATTATGGCCCCTGATTGTACGAAAAATCACGTTTTTAGCTTGTGGACCCTATAGAGGTCACAATTTTGAACCGATTTTGATGAAACTTGACATGCATGTTTGTAACCCAAAGATCTTGGTTCCTTTCGATATTTGCGACTATCTTAATGTAATTTCCTGAATTATGGCCCCTGATTGTCCGAAAAATCACCCTTTTTAGCTTGTGGTCTCTCTGGAGGTCACAATTATTATTCGATTTAAAAAACCGATTGATTATATCACCGTTACACCCTAAGGAGGGTTGAGTTCGAATTTCGGGAAAATCGGACGAAAATTGCCATACAAAATGGCCGCCGTTTGTACGCGAATACTGATAAAAAGTGGTATATCAAGTTTGTGGACCCTGTGGAGGTCACAATTTTGATTCGATTTTGATGAAACTTAAAATTCATGGTAATAGCCCAAAGATCTTGCTTCCATTCGATATTTGCATATCGGATCGTAACTTCCTGAATTATGGCCCCTGATTATATGCAAAATTGCCTTTTTTTTTAGCTTGGAAGTCACAATTATTATTCGATTTAAAAAAACGTTTGATAATATCACCGTTGCACCCTAAGGAAGGATGAGTTCGAATTTCGGGAAAATCGGACGAAAATTGCCATACAAAATGGCCGCCGTTTGTACGCGAATACTGTTAAAAAATGGTATATCAAGGTTGTGGACCCTGTGGAGGTCACAATTTTGATTCGATTTTGATGAAACTTGAAATTCATGGTTATAACCCAAAGACCTTGCTTCCTTTCGATATTTGCGCATATCGGATCGTAACTTCCTGAATTATGGCCCCTGATTATACGCAAAATCGCCTTTTTTTTTTAGCTTGGAGGTCACAATTATTATCCTATTTAAAAAAACGTTTGATTATATTACCGTTACACCGTAAGGAAGGTTGAGTTCGAATTTCGGGAAAATCAGACCAAAATTGCCTTACAAAATGGCCACCGTTTGTACGCGAATACTGTTAAAAAATGGTATATCAAGGTTGTGGACCCTGTAAAGGTCACAATTTTAATTTGATTTTGATGAAACTTGAAATTCATGGTTATAACCCAAAGATCTTGGTTCTTTTCGATATTTGCGCATATCGGATCGTAACTTCCTGAATTATTGCTCCTGGTTATACGCAAAAGCCCCCTTTCTTTAGCTTGTGGTCCCTCTGGAGGTCACAATTATTATCCAATTTAAAAAAAACGTTTGATTATATCACCATTACACTGTAAGGAAGATTGATTTTGAATTTCGGGAAAATCGGACCAAAATTGACAGACAAAATGGCCGCCGTTTGTACGCGAATACTGTTTAAAAAATGATATATCATGGTTGTGGACCCTGTATAGGTCACAATTTTAATTTGATTTTGATGAGGAAGGTTGAGTTCTAATTTCGTGAAAATCATACCAAAATTGCCAGACGAAATGGTCGCCATTTGTACGCGAATAGTGTAAAAATATGGTATATCATGGTTGTGGACTCTCTACAGGTCACGATTTTGATGAAAAGTCACATATCTAGGTTGTGTACACCATAATCATTGTCGGTTTCGAATTTCATTAATATCAGACTGGAACTGACCAACTAAATGGCTGCTCCCAATACAGTATGAAATTCAGGACTTAAAGATGTAGGAAAAATCACTTTCGGTATTGCTTGTTCTCTGTCCATCTCTCGAAAATGTGGGCGTATCCTGCCTGGCAGTGCCAGCCTATCTTTGCATTTAGAAAATATTTTAGCATACAAAAAATATTTAATGTTGCAATATACTGAAAATATGAATTTTGCATATGGAAAATATTAATTTTAGCATACAGAATATATGAATTTTACATTACAGTATTGTAGCGTATACAGTGGGTCTAGGTTTAATGATGTCAGTAGGTAGACAGGCAACAGGTAGAATACCAAGTGGAAAGGTAACTAATAAAATTTATGTTTTCTATGTCTCTGTGCACTCTGTGGGTCAAAGCTCTTGGACAGATATTTTTAAATTTGCAGAGATTGTTCGAGAACCCTATTGAAATTCTAAATTTTTCAGTCACAAACTGCAGAGTCATCTTCCAGTTTATGTTCAAATATGTGAAGGCTTGTGAATATGATACTACAGGAAAAAGTCCTTTACGGAATTTTATAAAATTTGATGAGATTGTCCATTTGGATATGACAAAAAAACCTATTGAATCTTGAGTTTTTCAAAGTTATTTTTGGGGGCTTATTTTGACATTCTCCGCTTTTGAATGCCATAAAGGACAAACTTATCTTTAAAATATAAGAAAATAAGAAAGTGATAACCCTTAAAATCTGCTCTAATCATGTTTCATTGCCTGGCAACCTATCATTCACTCATGTTGTCAGTTTCTTATTTGGGACAATGTGCGCAATATTACTTTGGGTGGAATCAAATGGTAGATAATAATTTTAATGATTGTGTATATGTTTTGTAGTTACTGGACCTAGAAGCCATGTTAGCTGGGGCACCAGATGCTTTTATACTTGTAACTAAGCAGTGGATGAACATAAAAAAGTAAGATATATTATAACTTGATAATACTAAGAGCAAAAAAACAATATTTTACCTCAAAGTTCTGGAAAAAAATGCCTAACTTTAAATTCAAATTGATCCAAGCAAAAACTTTCGAATTTTCGGGTGTTTTACTATGTGTCTAGTTGTTATATAAAAATTAAAAAAAAAAAAAAAATAGATCGACACTCGGAAGAGTAGAGTACCAGTACCAGTATTCAAAATTCTCCTCCATCAAATTTTTCACCTTTGAAAAAAATACACTAGGGTTGTAGGAACAATTTGGACTCCAAATATCTGAGTTTCAAATAAATGACTTAACCAATTTCGAAGACAGGATGGTTTGATTATAATTGGTTTGTTGTTTTGTTTTTTTTAATGGCGGCATCATTGTATTTTTCAGTTAGATAGAGAAAAAACAATAAATATATAAAAGGTTTTCATTTATTTTAATTGTATGATTTTATTTTTTTTCAGAAATAATACATCTTCATTGAATTTACCGCTAGTGAATGAAGTGTTCCCAACAGTAAGAAGTGTATTAGAAGTTTTAACTGTTGATGTATCAACATGTTCCTAATAATAAACATTTATTCATTATACACTCAATATTTTATTCTTCATTAAAGAGATCTTATGGTTAATTTTAATTTATTTTATGGTGAAGACTTTAAGACACACTTATTTTCACTCTTCAGAATGTTAACTAATTCTGTAGTTGATTGATAGAAGTGTAAGACTTAACATAACATTTCTATTGGGCATCTTAGGAAGTTATATATTTAAAGAAAAAAGTATGGAACAATTGATTTATACATACAAACATATATTAGCACAGTGTTACTATTACCAAGAAATGGCTGTTCTTCAAAATGTTTGAAATTCTCACAGGTTATTATAATACACTTATTTATTTCTAAAGCTTGATTTCAACTGTACAGTATAATTAAAAGATAGATCTGCTTATTTCTTAAAAGGCAATATGACAGAAACCCCAGTGACAATTTTGTTATTTGAATTAACCAAAAATAATTGTTTATTAGAGAATAATTTAATTGTACTGTCATGACACATTGTTTATATTTTTGTTTTGTCATTCAGTTAAACTGCAATGTCTATTAAAAGTTAAAAAAAAAAAAGTAGGTTCTATGATCAATGGATACAATTCAGAAATATTTTAAATTAAGTATTCGTATGACAACATAAAATCTATAGAAACCCATGTCAAACTCCAATGATCTTTTTGAAATTTGTTTTGGGGGGTGGGGGATAGTAAGTGTATAGCCTTAAACTGCCTTTGATTTTGTTGCCTTTAAAATATACCATATTGTCTCTTTAATCATTAAGCCTACTTTTTCATGTGGAGGTATATTGTCATCGCCCATGTCCATTTTGACCTCTGTTCATATTTTGTTTATGTACCCACACACTATTGATCACAATTTTTAGCAGATTTTGACCAAACTTGACATATAGGTTAATATCCCAAAGATTCCAGTTCCTGCTGATAATGACATGTATCAGACTGCAACTTTATAGATTATAGCCCTCTATTGTATGAAAAATCAGGTTTTTAGTGTGTGAACACTCAAGAGATCACAGCAAGAAAACATGTATGCAGAGAACAGTGTAAAAGTAAATTCCAAGATTCTGGAGCCTCTTTAGGTTAGAATTTGGTACGATTTTGATTAAACTTTAAAACATATGTTTATATCCCAAAGATCCAAAGATCTCGGTTCCTTTCAATATTCATGCATATTGCATTGCAACTTCATGAATTATGACCCATGATTGTACTAAAAGCCAAGTTTTTAGCATGTGGGCCCGCAAGAATTCACAATGTCGACCCGATTTTAAACAACGTTGCAATATATCACCGATTCATCATAATGACTGTTGAGTTAAGACATTACATCATGACTGATAAAATGACCGCTCCCCATATGCAAATAATGTAAAAAGTATTGAATACCAAGGTTGTGGTCCCTCTGAACCTAGGACAAACAAGCGTAAAAATCGACTGTGTACACGTTCACCCCCAAAGACGATTCTGCTCAGCGATCCATTCACCCGATCGATCACCCGTATCTAGCAATATTTTACTGTGGGGATCGATCAATTTGCCGAAAAATCAGATCGCCTGTCCGTGTCCAGCGTATTTTGTCGAGTGAACCATTTTACTCACTGAGTCGCGTACGTTCTCGAGACGATCGCTACGTGTGTCCGTCGGTGATCGGCGTAAAAATCGCTGACGAATATGAAAAAATACGGTCGTCAGTCCAAGGGTAAAGAGTTCACAATTTTTATCTGATTTTGATGAAACTTATATATACTTTCGATATTGGCGCGTATCAGACACTTCCAGAATATTATGGCCGCAGATGTACGATAAACCGCCCTCTTTTTGCTCGTTCTCTGTCCACTCTTGCAAAATGTGCGCGTATCTTGCATGGCAACCGTTTATTACATTATAATATTGAATCCAGATGATCATTCCTTTTACTTTTATATTTGACACCAGGACTATACTATGTACTTAAATATATTTAATTTTATTGACAAAACAATTTTACTTACTAAAATGGTTCTACAATTATTGAATGTTTACAGTATGCTCTCATCACATCTGAAGAGTTACAGTACAGTATGGCAGCTAATTTGATATATAACGAAACAATTAATGTCATTTTAAAATGAAAGATATTGTCTGAATTTTCTGGGAGTGACAAAGTATAGTTGCAAAACCAATACGTTTTTGAGTTTGATGTTGAAAAAAAAGTTTATTTTGTTAGTTACATGTATATATTTGTCAATTTTTAAAGTCGTATCACAGCTACAACCTTGTTATTTTATTTTAAATATATTTATCAATAAACAGATATTTGGGTTAAAGATACATTCCTGTATACAAACTGTGGGATTTGATGAGATATTTGGACTAAATACATATTTAAACTAATTAATTTAACAAACGTTTGCTTCAACTCAAATCACGCTCAAAACTTTCTAGTTGGATAAAACTACCTCATGCCCTCAAAATGTATTTTAAGCAGACTTGTGTGTCATGTTACTTGTTTGAGGGAAGGTCCATTTACTGTTTGAATTTGTCGCTACTTGTTGACTATTTACCATACATATCGAAGCCTGGGTAAATTCCGGGATTATCTTCTATCAAACTCTTTCCGCCATTTAGTCTTGTATCCCCTCGCTGTTCTCACTTTGGCTAACCATTCGATCAAGAAATAACAAACGATCTCTAAGTCCAGCTGACAGACAATAAGCCATCGAGTTGCCAGTTAGTGATACCCTGGCATTCTAGTAAGTTTGGGTTTCTTTGCTTTCCAAATATGCTAAAATTGACATACGGATGACCAAATGGTTAGCACGCACGCGCTGTATTATACGGTTTGCCATTGTGAGTCAACTGGCGGGGTTTCGATTCCTCGGTTGTACATGACAAGGAGTAGGATCGCCTGTCCAACCCCGTGGGTTTTCTCCAGGTCCTCCGGTTTCCTCCCACTGCGAAAGACCCCTACGCGCCAACAAATTATTGAAATAAAATTGAACCATGTGTTAGTCCCGAAATGACCTAGTTTGTGTCGAGTGGACGTTAAACCCCACTTCTCTCTCTCTCTCTACATTGAAAATAACCACCCCATAAATTCCTTCGTGGGAATGTATCTTTAATTACATAACATAATGATATTTTAGTTATGTTTGGTATATGGTTATGCAAGACGACAATACTTAAATATTTTGGCTTATGGGGATTTTCATGTTAAGAATCATTTTTTGTTTTAACTTTTTTTTGCAATCATTATTTGTATGCGGGCCTGTAATTTTAAGCACCGGTGTCACAATGATTATAAAACCCTTCTTTTTTTCTAAAGTTTTTAGAATGAGATTGTATGCAACAGTTAAAGTCTTACACCTTGAAAACACGAATTATTTGTAACTTCAAATCAACATGATGTTGTTATCTTACCTTGAAAAGGTAGATTTCTGATATCCAATATTTAAGACTAAAAAAATATTTTACAATTGGTACACGAATTGTGTACCATAGTGCGTTTAAGTGTCATTTGTAACAAGTGACCAAAAAACAAGGCAAAACATATTCAACAAAAATAGTCCCTTTTCGTTGGTTTGGGCGTGCAAATGATGTCAATAAGTGTATGTTTGATTTGAGATACAATCTTTATGAAAAATTCCGTCAAAAGAAGGATTTCTGCTGCCATTGACAAAATAAGACAGACAAAAGCCAAATAATGACAACAATAGGTATATAGGTGACGTATGTGTCATGCCTAAGAGCCTATCGCAAATGGAGATTATATACTATCTATGCAGTTTCACAGTAAATATAATATATATTGATATAAACAATAAACTTTATATTATGAAGTAAATTGTCCTGTGTTATTTTATTAATTTAATGTTATTTAATAATGTGTTCAGATATATAGAAACAAATTGTCCGTCTATAGCACTAAAACTGAATAAACGTTTTTAAGAATTTTTTTGTGCTGGAGTTTTGCGACTTGGTGTTGCAAAACTCTACTGAGAATCAGATTTATTTGTTGATTATTTGCAAGTTTTGCAAGCCATCCAGTCTTTATAAACACACTTGACTACACGTTTAACTTTGCGCGGTTTCGTTTTGCTACATGGGCTTGTTAATGTTTAGCTGGTCATAGATCACAATCCTATAAAAAGTTATTTTGTAATGTTTATCAAAACTTTGTATAACACGCTACAGTTCCAAGGTCGGGAGAAACTTAAAAACCTCCAGATAATGAGAACATTAAAACAAGTGCTAGTTAAGGAGGTGGGTTTTGTTTCCAAATAGTTAGTTTAAAAAGATATCCACGGAAAGCTTGGAATACATCGAGTTTTGCTTCAACTACATAGCTTATCCGAAAGAAAACTTGGATGTGGAGCAAATTTTATACGGATCTAGGGTACTTGAAGAAATTTAATCTCTAAGGTCCATCCTCTTAAGAATCCCATTGCTTCAAACCAACTTTGAAAAAGACATTTTAAAGCCTTTAGCCCCTACTGGGTTCACAAAGTTTTGGCAAAGGGGTGTAATTCAGGAACTGGTGTCTGCGGATAATGCGTCAAGCCAAATATGAAAAGAGAAAGTCGCCGAACGTTTGAGGTGCACCCTTCCTTCCGTGACCCCAATGATTCCCACCAAATTTGAAAGAAATCCATTAAAAAACATAACCTGTATATCGCGTTCAGATATTTTTTTTAGAAAAGGGTGAGAACTCCGCAACAAAAAGTCACCGAACACTGAAAATCAATAGGATTTATACTCCACTGACCACAATGGTTCCAACCAAATTTGAAAAACATACATTAAACACTAACTGAATATCGATAAGAATTTTACGAACCGACGGTCAGGTTGACGACTTATTTTTAATACGCCCACATTGAAATGTGTTGACAAACCGACGGTCAGGTTGACGACTTATTTTTTAATACGCCCACATTGAAGGGTGGGCTAATACAAATTTAAAATAAAAGTTCTATTTGGTTATGTATTATGGTCTTTAACTATATACATGTATTTAACCTTTAATCTGTCAAGTTAAAAATGGTCGATTTCAAAAAATGTTTTGAACAATTTTTTATAATAAAAGTTCATTGATTGTGTATGGTTTTAAACTATGTATTTAGCCTTTATTCTAGCATGTTTGAGATTTAATAATAATTATCAATTTCTCCGAAATAATTTGAATATCCTTGTCAGATAATATCAAGTGTATTATTTCTAATTGAAAGATAGTCATATTTGGTTTGGTGGAGGCACCTTATTTTTTTTTTTTTTTTGGGGGGGGGGTGCAATGTACCCCTTGCCACCCCCACTAGGTACGGCCCTAATTATATGCTATAATACATGACGGATAACAAATTTATTCCTAACAAAAGCAATGTGCTTATCATACGACAGAGCGGAACACGAAAACCTTGCACGTGCAAGGAAATCATTCCTGAAACGGCGACCCCCAAACCCGTGTTACGACCTCTGTCGATAAAAGATAAGAAGCTTGCAGATGTTAAACATCTAGCGGGTATATAAAATACGAATAAGTAAACCAATTGTTTTTATCTTTTTATTCGTTTTCTAAGGGATAGCATTACACGATATATAATAATATACACGTCCAAGGTCCTCACATTATTTTGACCAAGAAAAACGGAAATAAGATGGCACTTGACTTTAATCCTTTGTAAAATTTCGTTCTATATAGTTTCGATATGTACTAGTTTGTGTTTAATTATTTATGTAACTGCCCCCCCCCCACAGTATCCATAAAACTTGTAATTTTTTATTGGGATAAAGAGGGGGGGGGGGCTCCCAAATAGTTGGGTGAATAACGTGCTACAAAAATTATATCCTGGGATTGAGGTTTTCTAAATGAAAATTTAATCACCTCCCGGTCTCCTCATGTAATGAAACACAGGGTAGCTTTGCTGACTTGGTGAAATAAGGCGCCAGGGAGGTTCCACCGAGTTTGCTCATTGGTTTACGTGACTACCGAACCTCCGTTATTATATATACGCAGCCATTGCCACAGACCGAATCTTGTCCAGATCTTTAAAACCAAGCATAAAGAAGATACGTAGCCTAGTGCGAAAGAACCATGTGTCTCTTCACATGGATTCCATTTGTCAACAGGGTTCAGTAACCAAGATTACAGAACGTGCTCATCAGAAACCCGTTAACATCACGGAATAAACATTAAACGATTCCAAAAATTTAAAAACGTTTAGAAGAATTACAAAATCTCTTGAAGTTTATCCACGCGACGTTGATGACTATCCATCTATCATTACCATTCCGGCCAAACTCTTCAGAACGTCTGGTCTACCGCTGTTACTAGGGGTAGTGATGACAACTAAACCGGACAACCTAGTGACGGTTTATTATTTCCGTCCTTTTATACCCGAGATTGTTTATCTTAACTTAAAATATGAGTAAAACGTTTCTTATCACAGTAAATGATAGACAATTTAATGGAACTGTGAAATACATTGACGCCCCGGGAAGACTGAATTCTTTACAACTAATAAGGGCTGTCAAGAAATAAAAGCTCTGACCGACCCCATCCCACGCAATGCAGACTGGCCTACAACAGACATAAATTATTTCATAACTTACATACTATATATTTTTTTTACGCCAATATAAAATGAGGTCGCACATTGACGTCACCACTGTCCGTCCGTAAGTCGATCACAACCATTTCGGAATAAGTTCATGAATGCGAAGATGACAGTTTGTACATACATGTAATTACATACAGTGTAATATCACCGGTTCATCGGACAATTTTTAAAGAATAAAAAAAAATGAATATTCAACTTAACTTTAATAACAGATTGTAAAATAAAAAAAATGGAATATATTACGAATGAATATTCAACTTAACAGACTGCGTTAAAGAAGGTCCTCTTTATTTGACTTGGGGATTTTACAATCTCATTAATCCAGTGTCTACAGTGACATTCGGAAATTTATTTCGCTAACTAAATCGCATTATTTACCCATACATGTGGTTGCATATCACACAAACCAAATATTTATCTTAACACAATTAATGGAACTCATTAAGCGCCTGATTACACATGCAACAATATCCGTGACATCATCACACATATCGCTGACATCATGTGGTTGTTATTACGCAGTGCGCGATGGGGTTATAATGGTAGTAACAAGTCGAGCCCCGTGTCAATGTCTAGAATTTATTTTTCTATTAATTTGACAGTGTATAGATGGGTTGGTGAATGTTTTCCACATGTTTTAATAGATTGTCAAACTAGCGACACAACCTATAAGATGTTTCAATGGTGTAATTGAAATATTACAACTGATTAGGATACAGACCTCATTAACCGATCATTTGGATTAGATTTAAACCAATAAAATGAAAGTAGACTTATATTGAGTTTGTTGACTTGTTTCATATGTTATCTATAACCGACATGTCAACTCCACTACATTGACACTTTAATTTAACAATTATGTCGATAAGGTGAAGAAAGATTTAAATTATTCATAGATGTCTAAACAGTAAGATATAACGCCTCCGTGCGCGCTAAAAACAGACAATTAGAATTTTGCTGACATTGCGATCTATCCCTTGCATATATTCAACTACATAAATTATAAAGAAAAATACCATTCTGTCCATCAGATTAAGGTGGATGCACATTTAATATAAAGAAACTATGCTATGATTTTATTGCTCAAAAATAAAATTATTTAGTAGCCTATAGAGTTTATAGTAACATGGTTTGTGTCCTCGCATTCTACTTTAGCCAAAGGCTTCCTTCAGGTAACCTGCCTCATGGGCGTTGATTTGATAAGTATAATTACAAAATATTATTGGTCCGTAAATATTTCAAACAGCAAACATGTGTTATTTTACTTAAAAGGCAGAACATAGTAGGGCATCGAAAATATATATTTTTTAATTTTAATAATTTGTGTGAATAAAGATATGGAAATGCAATCAATAATTGTAACAATAATATTACCTTCACAAAGCCGCAACTTACGTTGGATTTGATATTGGACGAATGTGACATCATATTTATATCTTATATTTAGGCTATTTGTCCCTAAATGTTATTTTACTTATGGTGTCGTGTTCTTGCGCCCTTTTGAGTTTTTGTGTATACCCTCGCAAATGGCGAAACATATACAGTGGGTCAGATATGCTACAAATTGACTAGAGCATCATCAACACATTATAAATATTGGTTTTCTTCTTTCTTTTTTTTTTTTTGGTGGGGGGGGGTGGGTACGCCGTACGGGATCTTGTTCCTCACGCAAAATCCTGGGTATCACGCCCCTGACGCACAACACATACCCTCAACACGCATTAGTACATTCAGTGAGTGAAATAGCTTTACGTAACGTCCGCTTCCACCAAAGTGATATCACCGACAATTCCTACATGAATGTGTGAAAAGAATATAAAAGACGCAAAAATCTAAGTAAGTAATATAAACAGCTAACTTACAAGAAAGCCGAATAAAATATCTACTTCTTTCACGAACTCATTTTACAAATTTGTTTAAAGATAATATTGTAGGATTTCCTATCTTAAAACAGTTAATTTTCACCGCATTGTTTATTTCTAACAGGAAAAAAGACACCGTGATATCTGGAGTTTTGGTACTTGATAAATCTAGCTTGACGTTTAATATATACAAACTAAGATGTCAGAGCACCTGAAGATGTCAGACCTGGTAGAGAGCACCGAAAGATGACCGCTACCTCTCGTGAAATCTCGTCATGATAACGTGATAATTACATGTGAATTGATAGGTTTTTCTTTCATAAAACTCTCTAACGGCACTTCCTCGACCAATCACGGCGTCTCATTATCATAACAATTTGTGTTAAATCTTGTGAGGTCGACCATTAAACAATTTCAAGAAATGGGGGGTTTAGCTTTCGAAAAACATTTGTTAGTGATTGTAACAGTATTTGGAATTGAACAATTATTTTGCACATTTACAATGAATGTACATTTTAAGAAATGTATAACGTTAATATATGAACCAAATAAAAATCTGACACTTGAACAATTCCGAGGCCACTTGTCACCCCTGAAGAAATCTGGACTCATCCAATATATCACATTATGGTGTTACACGTGTGTATAAGAATTGGTTAAAATATTTAGCAGTTTTATCCAACTTCTTGTAAATGCTATGATACTTTCATAGCACGTGCTGACCTCCATGTGGATAAGGCAGTTTCGAGAAAAAAAAATCCGGATTAAGTTTTAGAAAGATTTTAATAATTCGGACATTAGAATTAAGTTGTCAAATGAATATGTATTTTAAATCTGTGATCGTTTAAAATTCGGACTGTTGGAGAATTTTAAGGGACTTTTATTCCACTACTTATCCGAACAGGTGGATTGGAGAGAATTAAACTCATATTTTGTGATGTATTTAAGTGGTTGTGTAGGGTGTATACCTATTCATCCTTCCCTACCCTACTGGCCTCAAGTATCCAATTCACATAACGACATGGTCGTATTTAAAAAAGGGCAGTCGGTCGAAGTTACGGAACTTTTACAAAGAAACGGGCACTCGGGATATTCCACTGTGTACAGCCCAAGGAATGTGAACCACAATCGATCCCCACCTCCTTCAGGACTAGCCCCACTCCGGGCTCTGTGTGCCACAGACATGGATGTGTACACGTCACGTGGATCACATAAAACAGACGAATCGACCACAAACAGTAAACAATTAAAATTTGGAATAAACAGAATTTTATCAGAAGATTTTGGAAAAGAAAAAAGTGAAAAGGGTAGGTTGTTTTGAAGTGATAACTGTTTCAAGTATGTGTTCCATTTCCACGATTTTTTTTAAATAGCCGTTCAGGTTGGAGTTTAATTTTTATTTCCACTAAACTAGTTTATATAATTCGGCTCTAACATGATATACACAGTTTGCCCCCCCCCCCAAAAAAAAATCCTATTTATATAGAGAGATTCGTTTGCATCTCAAAAAATTTTACTGGCTCCATTTCTCAGAATGTATTTAAATTTGTTCTCATCCCTCTGAAAATTATTCATATTTCTTTTTAACTTTTATTAGTCGTAATGTTTAAAGTCAATCATAAAGTATAAGTCGGATGTGCTCGACCCCCCACCCCCACAAACGACATTTTCAGTAATTTTAATTTAAATGAAATGTGTGTAATTTTGATATTATACTTCGGGGCCAAATCACCGAGATTGTTATTATGTAAATTATTTAAGTAATATTAGACTGTTTAATTTGTGAAGACATGATTGATAATCAAAAAAATATAAAAACAGAATTAACCGTTTATTATTCATATTACCGCAATGCGCTTATAATAAATGTACATACACGTATTGTATTTTGATGTATTTATCGTATAATTATTTAGCATATAACGATTGAAATATTCTGAAACTTTAATATTTTAATTGAATATTTAATATTGATAATCGTAAGTAAAGCAAGACCATTCTGACGGTCAGGGAACACTTGAACCTATTTGAAATAAACAATTCTAACAGAAAATTCATTTATTTAAATAATACTTACAAATCAGAATGTTGAATATACTTAAATATTTCAAAGTCGAATAAAAAATAATTTCCCTGCTCCCCCATCCTTAATTGCATCACCTATAAATTCAAGTTTAATACTGAAGAATAATATTATGGTCCTATTTATAAATCATAATTATCATATTTAGCATTTTCTCACAAAGGATAAAAAAAAATGTTGTTTATAATTCAATATCTTCTATAAAAATTGAACACTTTCGGTTTTATAAATATTAAAATATCCATCAAAAAAATATAAATTTCAGAAATTGGAAAAATATTCGCTTTTATTTTTAAGGAAATTATTTTAAAGCCAAATAAAAGCAAACAAAATTTAAGCTTTATGCTTAAACATTTTTTAAATTTCTTTAAAACTAATATTAAATACACATTTTGTACAGCAAAATCAGGCCATACTACAAATTTACTTAAATCATCTTTAGTAGAAAGAGCGTTTCTGATTTAAAAATTTAAATCGAAAAAGCAATTACAATGAAATGGACAGTTTAGTAGGGTTCAGACGAGTATAAAATTATTTTTGTATCTGACATTTTTCAACTTGACAAATATTTCCGGAGACACGTGTCAGCACGTGGTTTAATAAGTACAAAAAACTTTAGCTACTCTTACAATAGTATTCCCTATTTATATCGTGGCATAAATATTCTTAATAATTTCATTCAAACAAAATTATAATTGATAGTCGACACCTTTTGATGTTTGAAATAAGAACCATTCTTTAATGTTTTTCGTTTACTGTCTATGAGAGTGGATATCTCTTGAAAATAATCCCAACAAAACAACCACTTAAAACTTTCAATTATTTAATCGAATAAATATTAAAAATAAAATTCATATACATGGATTGTTCAGAATATTTTAATTTATTTCTAATCTGAAATCTATTATTATTATATTCTCTTTTCACTATATTTTTTTTTTTCAATTTCAAACTACTAAATATTATATAAACTTTACCAATTTCAACTCTATAAATCTATCAATGTGTATTTCTTTTTTTTAAATTTCAGATATCAGCCCAAAAGTTTTTAGTTCTAACCATAGCAGAAGATTTGCTCGTATGACGCCCAACTGTCCGTGCCCAACGTCAGAATGTTCATCTTTGAGTCACCTTTATTCCTCTCTATCTTCCGTCCATTCTGTTCATCCAGCTATTTATCATTATAACAACGGTGCTGATTTACTGCCAGGTAAGTTGGAAGTTAGAGAACTAACTATATCGGTAACTGCCGTTAAATATATGTATGCGTGAATGAAATGGGGTTTAACGTCCTACTACTACTTACTTACTCCCACCGGGCTAATGGAGGCGGGCGTACTGTGAAGGGCATATTCCTGAAGCAATGGCCCGAGAAATCCCTCTCTGGCCATTGCTGGAATAGCGTCTGTTTCTTGAACTTATGCGGGAGTGTGTCTATTCTTTCCGTCCAATGAAAGCTATCACTTAAGTACAGCAACATGACAGTCCTTCGTTTAATCTGGTCTTCCCTAAAACGTTGGACAGTGATTTAAGGTATTAAAAACGGTGAAAGTATGTTCGTTTCCAAACAGTATTGTTTACATTTCATTCGACTTGATAGCCACGTTTGTCACGCAATTAGTTTTAATGCAGTATTTTGCTATGCACGGGTTAATTATGCATAATAAAATCGTGAGTCATGACGTAACGTTATGTAAACATATTTGGTCCAATATTGGCACTCGTTTTAAATGTAAAGCTTTTGTATGGCAGCTAGTGATTGGTTGGTAGACGGACTACTGACCAATCAGAATTTAAAACAACAATATCCACTCATAACAGCAGTGTGTAGTAGGATTACCTCTAATCAAACGCAACACTGCGCGGAGTATGTGTGAAGGGAAGAATTTGCCCGGATAGCAATTGAATTCCAACTATCAAGACTATTTTACGTGCACGCCAATGTGCACGTACGGAAGCGCGATATTTTCATCCCACCGGAACGACTAGGTACTGTTTCTTGCCACCCACCCTCTCCCGCCACTGACATGGCAGAAAACCACGCCAATTGTTTTTTACAGTTTGGTCGGTATACACCTCTCCGAATTTAACTTAAGTAATACGTCAACTGGCGATTGCGAATTTCTCATTTTTGATGCTTCCCGGTAGTTCGTTTAAGAAATAAACGATTTATAATTACATGTAGTTATTACGTATAATGTATTTACTTCCAATCTAATTCCTGACTTTAAACAAGATATATGACAATATTAACGTAAATAAAATTCAAAAAACAACGTAGTTATAGTAGGCGTCTGTTTATTACGTCTTGTAATTTTACAAAGAATAATATTAATATATTTACTTTCCCTATAAAACAACTTCAATCAATACCAACCTCAATTTCCAGTAGGTGAATGGTATGCAATAAAGGGTTGAATATCTTCTGCTCGTCACTCTCTTATCTACATGTATCTCATAATACTCAGACAGGCACCAAGGTTTTCCATGCAAGCTTTAAAGTGGATTTTATCCCACAGAGAAAGTTTTCATACAAATTCACATAGCGAAGAGAGCTCAAATTTTCATAGGGTTTTGCCTTATGACCCAAAAAATGATCTAACTAAGTTTTAAAATCTCGTGCTGAGAACTAAAGTTTCAATTAAAATTGAGAACTTTGTCTGTGAAGCCAAAATATGATTTCACAAGGAGATGTCGTAATAAGGGTTTTCCTTATAACCAAAGGATGCATCCCTGCAGTAGAGTGAT
Source organism: Patella depressa (assembly GCA_948474765.1). Taxonomy (NCBI): domain Eukaryota; kingdom Metazoa; phylum Mollusca; class Gastropoda; family Patellidae; genus Patella; species Patella depressa. Next base: position 59,311,666 of record OX419719.1, read on the forward strand.
AATAACAAAATGTGTACGGACGGAGGTTACGATAAAATACGGCCGATTAAAAGATGCTGTAAAAATATATACCCATTAGCATCGCCATAACTGCCACCCACACCAACAAGAAAAATTATTGACGTGGTTTATAAATTTTTACCGAATTTCGCCCCTTTCTAACGTAAACAAATATATAACTTTTTAAGCTCGAATACATAAAAAAAATTCCAATTCTTAAATCTGAAATGAATTAAAGCCGTGTTTAATGCGGTGTGGATGGATACAGCATAGCAGTTCTCAGTATATCTTTGGATTACCGAGACCCTTCTTCGCCAGAGACTTTAGCTATAAGTGATGATAGATTTAACTTTTCTTCACAATATCTACCTTTAAAAAATACTCTTCTTCCGGGTATGTGTTATATCTGTCAAACGTTATTTAGATAATAAAAAATAATTTACATGTAAAATATTGACATAATAAAAATATAATTTACTTTAGATCGTTATAAAGATAAGAATAATATCACTTTTAGTATATAAATATTTCTATATGTTTCGTATCAAAGTTGACTTGAGAAGTTTAAATTCAGTTTTATTTACATGTACAATCATATTCATCTACTTGGGTGTAAAAACCACAACAATCATTTTCGTCGAACAGAACTACCACTTCATGAATGTATGAATGGAGAGGGCTTTAACGTCCGGTTGGTTCTGCATCGGTTGGGCTAATTAAATGAACGGTTATTTATGCAGACGAATCAACTCAGATTGTTTTACAGAAAGAGTACCATCAACCTTGTTTACATTCCCACCAGACAGAGATTTTTTACTGTTGATATTTTGAACTGATTTTCTCAATAATGTTTTTATAAAAGGCATGTATTTAAATGTTAAAATTAAGTATCGTCCGAAAAATGCAAATGACGATCAGCGACTTTAAAGATGTATTATGTAAGATTTAGATAAGAGTCGACAGTTTTCTCTAAAAAATAGTTTAAATTTAGATAATGAAAAGGGAGTATTTTGAAATTTTAGTAAAATTACGACAGTCTTAGCGGAGTTACGGTCGTTAGAAGAACAGTGTAGTCTCGATTTTTATACGCCCACATTGAAATGTGGTCGTATATTGTCGTCGCCCCCGTCCGTCCGTCCGTCCGTCCGTCGGTCCGTCGGTCCGTCGGTCCGTCCGTCGGTCCGGCGTCCACAATTGCTTGTGGACGCTCTACAGGCTAAAGTTAATATCCGATTGACTTTAAATTTATACACAGTGTTTAAGGTCATGAGACGAAGAAGCCTATTGTTTTTCAGCGATTTCCGATAATAACTACCAGAGTTATGGCCCTTGATCACTTCAAAAAATCTTGTGGACGCTCTAGAGGCCAAAGTTAATATCCGATTGACTTTAAATTTATACACAGTGTTTAAGGTCATAAGACAATGAAGCCTATTGATTTTCAGCGATTTCCGATAATTAGTGCCAGAGTTATGGCCCTTGATCTCTTTAAAATATCTTGTGGACGCTCTAAAGGTCAAAGTTAATATCCGATTGACTTTGAATTTATACACAGTGTTTAAGGTCATAAGACGAAGAAGCCTATTGATTTTCAGCGATTTCCGATAATTAGTGCCAGAGTTATGGCCCTTGATCACTTCAAAAAATCTTGTGGCCGCTCTAGAGGCCAAAGTTAATATCCGATTGACTTTAAATTTATACACAGTGTTTAAGGTTATAAGACGAAGACGCCTATTGATTTTCAGCGATTTCCGATAGTTAGTGCCAGAGTTATGGCCCTTGATCACCTCAAAAAATCTTGTGGACGCTCTGGAGGCCAAAGTTAATATCCGATTGACTTTAGATTTATACACAGTGTTTAAGGTCATGAGACGAAGAAGCCTATTGATTTTCAGCGATTTCAAATAATTACTGCCAGAGTTATCTCCCTTGATAACTTCAAAAATTCTTGTGACGCTATAGAGGCCAAAGTTACCATCCGATTGACTTCAGATTGATATATAGAGTTTAAGGTGTTGAAACGAACAAGTATTTTGATTTTCAATGAATTTAGATAACTGAACAGCTAAATCCATGATATTAAATGTTTCATGTATATACTAATTGTTAGCTTGGGATAAAACTTTATAAAAAGCAATCAAATTCTAATGATTTTCTGATAATTACATAATGAGTTGTTACTCTTAATCAGTTTTTAGTGTATTACAAATGTTTCATTACCGAAAAAAGTAAAAATATGCGACAACCCTTGTTGACTGCCCGGACGATTTAGCTGCTGTGGGCGTATGTTTCGTTGCCTGGCAACCTATCTTCATTGCTACCGTTGTAACGATAATAAACAAAGTTTCGATTACATTAAATCATTAACTAGGAATCGAGTTTAATTCCATTGACAATTAAAAGCATTCGATGATCTAGAGCGTCGATTATGGGTTTGGCATGTGAATAAATGTCTACTTAATTATTTATATATTAAACATTTGAAGCCAAACGAAAGATCTGCATTAAGCAAATTTATAATGCATCTTTAAAAATTTCTCAAGATATGTCACTCTGCATTTAGCAGATTTAGATTTTACATACTGCATCTTTAAATATTTCTCAAGATCTGTCGCTCATCCTGACAAACGAAGACGATAATCGTAAACTGAAAGTTGTATAATTAAAAAAGGCGCGGTAATAAACACACAGTTCGTGCATTACCGACTGCACGTATTTCCTATTCTATAAAGATATAGACATGTATCTTAACTTACTTATAGTATATACAAAATAACGCACAGTTGTAAATACATCAAAGAACGCCGACATAATACCTACCGCAATTTAACACAACTCACCCCCGCCAGTTTCTTACTTCATTAAATGAATATTTACGATGTCGTCTTCACCGTTTCTCGGCAATTATTCCCGCCTCTATGGTAATAATTAGCCCATCTTGTCTGTAAAAGAGTGGAAAATAAAGAGATTTATTTATAAAATGTAAGAAGTATCATGATTTATATATTATATCAACTGGGGAGATTAGTTAATAGAATTATATACAGCATGTAATTACTCGAATTTTTATACTTGATTAATACAGAATGAGACATTTATAGTATGTTTCCCTCACACTGACATACAGCTTAGGCCGTTGAATGTTAATCGCAGAGTTTTTGGAGCATTTTAACGATGTATCCAACAAATTTAATAACATTTACTATACAACACAATGACAGTATGTGTTTCAAGTTATTAGACAGAGCCAACAATTATAAGTGTGGTATACAATGGGAATAAAATATAAAAACAAGCAAATATGGTATACCCTCACCTAAGCATCGCACCTCATTTTGTAGGGGCGTGGGGGTAGGCCATTTAATGTTTCAATTTATTTCAATTAACCATACCCATTCTTTACATAAAATAATTCTGGGGGTACTCGAATTTGTAGAGAAACTTTATTGTAGAGCAAGAGATCCCCAGTTCATCTAATGAAATAAAAATAATTTATACCAACAGTCAGACACTATAATAAAAGACGCCAAAAGATTCCAATGGATTCACATAATATTTTTTCAATGAAATAAAACAAATTTCAATATTGATTTAAATAGAGAAACCCCTGACAAGTGATAATACTAAAGCCAGAAACTTGATATCTACTTTATAGGACTCCGGTCCTAATCGTAGGATAGTGTTATGGTGTTTATCTGTAAGTAATTAATTAAATTAAAGTGTTGAGTGGATAAATCCACAGGAGGATAATATGTATAGTATACCACGTTAAAATCATTAGCTCTCACGTGCTAAATGTGAGTGTCAATGATAGCTGGAGTCGTTCCCTCTGAGTTGACGTCATATAGGCTAATAGAAGCCTTAACCTATTACACCTCAATCAGCATCTTATTAGTGGCTTAAAAAATTTTAAAACAAAAATCAGTGCTTTTCGATAATCCAAAATTTGTGGGAAAAAAATAGGAACATAGTCGTGTGGTCATATAATATCAATCTCCACGGGTCTGGTGGTTACAAATTCTATCATCCAAATTTTTGAAAATAATTCACACCGTTAACATTAGTGAAACGATTGTTTAATATCATTGTCAATGTTCGCTGTTTTGATTAGGGGTTTCGATTTTGTTAAAATTTCTGATACTTCAGAAGTTATTTTTCAAGATAAGGTTGGAACAGCTTGTAAAGCGTTTTATTGTGAAAACAAAACATCATCCGATGTATATGAAATTTACACACGTTAATGATTATAAAAATGAGACGAGGGTGCCTATCCACTTTTAATCATTTCTGGTAGCCCGAGTTTTTGCCTCGATAACTTTACAGAATCTTGTTAACGAGCAAGAGGGTTACGATTATTGCAGTTTAGGACAATGATTTTCATCTGTTTGATATGCAGCAATGTTTTATTTTATACTTTTATTCTGACATTAGTAATGAGTTAATTTCTTATTATTCATGTAATTTCAGGTCCTTATTCCATACTCAGTACAGAGACACATAGTCCAAACCAACCTAAAAGAAAGAGAAGCTGGTCTCGCGCGGTCTTCTCAAATTTACAAAGAAAGGGTCTTGAAAAACGATTTGAGGTTCAGAAATACGTAACAAAACCTGACAGACGACAGTTAGCTGCCATGTTGGGATTAACAGATGCTCAGGTTGGTAATACTGAATGTGATGATTGGTACAAATGTATCAACATTGTTAAGGGGGACAACCCTGGCACACCCCAGCCCACTAAAATCTACCAGAACACATATCATATTTATTTAATAGTACAAAATGTTTTTGGGGATTTAATTTGGGACCCCTGGCTCTATACTGGTCAACATCATCTTTAATATTATGGCACACCCTTTAATCCGACCCTGACGATAGTTAAAACTGAATTTGCCGTTGTTCCTATCAGAATGCAATTGTTAAAACTAAGTTTGCTGTTCTCCCTGTCACAATGCAGTGTGTGGGTCGGTAAAACTAAATTTGCCGGAGTCCCCGAAAGAATGCAATCTGGGGATGTTTGTGTTCAATTATTTATTCCATCAAATTCCAAGTCTTCGATCAGTCTCGCTTAAACCTATACATATAACGATTAAGGCGACATGGTGAAACCTGCAATGCAAAATCTATAATATAGATCTTATTTTAAAAAAATGACGTCATTTCTTTACAATCAAGAATGAATGAATAATTTAAATGCTGTAAAATATCTCTAAGAATTTTTTCGATACTTTTGGTGATTATTGTAATAATTCTTTTTACCGAGCTGTCAACACTTCAAAACATTCAGTTGATGTTTAAAAATAGTTGAAATTCCACCTCAGTGTAATAATCGGATATCCCGAGTTTTATTACTTCACGAGGAATCTGCCATCAACATAAAACAAAACAATCTTAAGAAGGAAATAATCAGTTTTAATTAAACTTGACGACAGGAGAAGGTTAAAATTGAGGTGTCTAGTAGATTGCCATATTTATTAGTTCTTGTGGAAAGGTCGTCAAGAACAGATGCCAATCTGTGTTGTCATCTAGTTCTCGTCTTTTATTATCACGTCGCACCCTGTTGCGTTAATATGTTTAGATTATGGAAACAATGCACCGCCAAATCAGTTTGTATTATTTATTGGATCAAATGTTAGCATATTATCGAGGCCCGTGACACTCTTGCAACACCCACGGGAATAACATAATACTGTTTTACAGTTTATCATATTTGGGTTGTTGTACTAAAGCGATTCCGGATTCAATTCAGCCTTTCTGCTAGTTTTCACACAGCTCAAATATGAATCTTATTAAGCTCAATTCTTCAACATTAGTACTACTTTGATCTTTAACATTAAAACACCAAACTTTCTATAAGTTACAGGAGGCGACATTCGTTTTCCGTACAATCCCTGTAAAAATTCTGAGATAGCAGCCACCCACCATTTTCTAATGGCAGGAATGCGCGCACCAAATGGAACTTCTTACATCTAGCACTTGCTGTCAGGTTAATTGAGTGATTCGCCGCAATGAACTCCTTGCGCAATGGTACCTCATAATTTATCACGCGCGATACGGACGAAGGTCACGGGGAAAGGTCAAAGAAAGCCGAATTTATCAAAATTAAGTATATTATGTTGACATTGAGAAACGATTAGTTGTAATAAAAAGCAAAGAACAAAAATTCATTAGGTTTGATAAGGTTGGTTTCGTATAATAGCTATTTACTCAAGTATTTGCCACTGGGACTATCGAGATAACTTTTTAAACGGACCACCTGGGTGGGATGCCAGTGTATTTATCATATCACTCCGTTTATAACACATTTAATCCTAAATATATAAATCACAACATGGAATTTATTTATTCTGAGATTTCCCTTTAAGTTTATTCACATAAATCTTCTTCGTTTATGAAATAAATATACTGTATATAAAGAAATTATCATAATTTTATCATTGTTACCCATTTCTCATCCATCAATGATTTTATCCATTTCCTCTTTATAAGCACTCCTTTGTTTGTTTTGTTTAAAGACCATAATTAATCAAAAAGGGTGATACAACTGACTCTTAAAAAGGTGGAAAGACGAAAAGAACTGAATATTGACGTAAGCGGTGCACAAGGAAAATTTGCATAGTTCTCGCTCGAATTTTGACATATTTACTTGCGGAACAAGGCCGGATTTCGACATATTTACTTACGGAACAGGGCATGGATAGCGGAATCAATGTGTTCTCTACCACCCCCTACAACCCACCCCATTCCCATTCCCTACATCCCACCAGGGAATAAATATTTTGAGAAACTGACTATAGATGTTGCTTTCTAGAGTACATCCTGTGAATTCAAGAGTAAGACTAAGAGATAAAGATAAACCCCAGAGCAGCTAAGTGGTCAAGGGCCAAATCAATGGCAGTCATTATCGGAAGTCGCTTCATGAACATAAAAATGTATAAATTTGAAGCAATTGTGGACGCTGGGCTGACGTAAATATACGACCACGTCCAGATTGCGGAAGAAAATGAGCACTTCCATTGTAAGGGTGGGGTTTATACTATGCAATTCGATAACTGTACAGAAACCAATATTCTTTGTAGTAGACTATCTTATTTCAATTCATCAAATGGGGTTTTTTCTACATTACAGGTGAAAGTATGGTTTCAAAACCGGCGAATGAAGTGGAGACATGCGCAACAACAAAAGGAAAAGGGTGGTGAAAATAGTGCGACCGAAGATGATGACAAAATGGCGGATATGACGCAATCCGATGAAGATATCAATGTAACGGAAGATATCTCTGACGTCGATTCTGATGTTGACGAAGAGGAAACGGAAGTCAGTTCTTGTTTGGACAAAGGTGTAGATCTGTCGACAAGTGAAACGAAAGAAAGAACAGTGGCTATTGACAAATAACTAATTAATACTTTTTATATTATTGTTACTAGTAAAAGAGGGCCATGGATTATGGTTTCGGTCCAAAAACAAAACATGAATTGACCTTAAAAATAAGTTCTGAATCACATTTGGTGTGTAAATCCCCAATTGGCCGAGTAAAGAATTATTGTAAAACACAACTGACAATTACACTTACTGTTATGTATTCATTTATAGCTAACGGAACGATCTAGGTATATCTTTTGCTGTTAATCCTAATCAAATGTGTTCTCATCAGTTATTAGCCTACATGATATATTATGATACTAATGTAAATATTTGTATATTTTGTGTAATATATTAACTAAAATAATAAATATATTAAAGTAGATTGATGGCGGCAGTGCATTAGTTCACAGCAAACACTACAACACGGAGGTTTCAAAAAACGTAGTAAACGAATTGAGCACAAGGAGAAGGACAATTTTCGGAATTAATCACTTGTTTTATACTCTTTTCGTATATGTTTACACACCAGTGATTGTTTTTCGTTTAAATTGTGTTCATATTTCTTTAATTATGGGGATTTGGGGCTATTAGGCTACCTTTTCAATCAATGTCTTGCATTAATTTGATTTCGCAATTGAAGAGCAACAATCGTTGGAGTGAGCTAACCCACGAAGCCGCGACTCTCCTGTCGGCTGCGATCTTTATTTTATAGCTGGTACGATCTGCGAATATATATATAAACAATGGGATGGGGATGTTACAAGGCGGGGTAGGTCAATTAATGGACCCAAAGTCCCGCCCTCTATTCCTGTAGGCTGCTTGGTCTTCAATTTATAGTTAGGATCATGGAATAAGTTTTTATCGACAACCCAACCTGTTGACTTGTCCTTAATTTAAAGATCGTGTTTGAAAATTATTACCGTAATCACACAAAATATCAACGACATTAAGAACATTTGGTGCTGAAGACGTTCGTAGAAGTGGGTGTAAATACTTACAATCATACTCAACTCACCAACCTGGGTATATCCCTAAAAGTATCTATAGCAAATTGGGCATGGGATGGGGGCAGAGGTTGTTCCATAGGGTAAAATGGAGAGGTTCACAAGACTAGAGGTCGAGGGTGTCGCGCTTTAACAGGCCAGTCACCTGTGGCTCGCTGTAGTGGTTTCGATCCCTGGTGTGAGCCTATGTGACTTACAGATAGGGTCGCCAACACAACTTCGTGGGCTTGCACATGAAAAATCCATGGGCAAGCAACCTGTCTGCGATATCACTCTTTTTGGCATATTTTCTCAAGACATTGGACAATAACTTTGAAGTATCTCTATCTTAATTAATTCTAACTCAATTAAAATTTCCAACCACTTTTCTTTTATTACTATCGGAGAGAGAGATGGGGTTTAAAGTCCACTCGAAACAAATTAGGTCATTTTGGGACTAACATATGGTTAAATTTTATTTCAATAATTCGCTTGCGCGTAAGGGTCTTTAGCAGTGGGAGGAAACCGGGGTGCCCGGAGGAAACCCACGAGGTTGAGAAGGCGCCCCCATCTCCTTGCCACATACATTCACACCAGGGATCGAAACCACAGCCGCAAGCCAGAGGTGACCGGCCAACTAGAGGTCGAAGCGCGGCACTAGGCCATCCCAACACCCCTATTACTATCGGATGGGAAATTTTGACCGTCAAACAATTGTAAGATTTGATTCTAATTGAGAGTGAGAGAGTATATTTTCACTTCCTCAACACCTTGACAGAGCTCGATCATGGGCATTTAACACCTAGGTACTTTAGAAACAGATAATCGTGCAATTAATTAATATTTGTCATCTACTTATTTTGGGATCGAGGAAAGCAGCAGGGCAATTAATATATACTGACAAACTTTTAAAAGAATGCTTGTTTAAAGAATGTAAGTGTTATCATGGACCTTATAATATAAGGTCATGGTAGTATTAACCGTTTATAAAGCAAAATTGTTTGGCAATCCCTAATTAAATTTATCGAGAAACCGACTGTTGAGCAGAACAAATAAAAAATTTAACGTACTTAATGGGTATTGATATTCAATTTTCACACGTAAGTATATGGTTTCAAAGGACGCAAAATGAAAAACAAGCGTCACTCCGCAAAAGCCGCGAGAAATATTACATCGAAGTGGAGTCTTCTCTACGGTAACAATCTAATCAGTGTCAATGATTTAAATAGCTGTATATACCCCCACCTACACAATAGTCTACCCACCCCCATACACACACATTCAGGACTAAGAAGATGGTCGAATAATTAAATGCCAGAGGACTAGTGTGGTATACAGGACAGGATATGCTTAGGTTTTTTTTTTAACAACACCGCATAACAACTTGATATAATATACAATATCCGTTTAGTAACATGTCATACCAAACGATGAGAATTAATTATCATAATATAAAAACTAAAAAAATAATTTCAACTCCGTCTGTAACAACCGCATCTTCCTAACGTAAATGCTGGATTTAGGTCACAAATGAACTCTCTACAAGAAGAGAATAGATTGGACCTCGTATGGTGCCAGCTCAGCGGAACAAAAGTATATACGCGCTTGCACGTTCGACGCCAATCTACGTGAAATAGCGTTGCCAGTTAATGTTTATAATTGTTTAACTGTTAAAATAAAGGTTATTTTAAATTATAATGTGATGGTAATGAGACAGGTATGTTATTTACAGCTATTTATTCTATGATAACACAACAACTGTATTTGTTTAAATAAGAACTGACACGCGATTAACTACAGTGGTTTATAATCTTTATAAGTAATGTTTCAACTTGATAAGTTCAAATTGTCCAATTGATGACAGCTTTAAAGATGTTTCTTTAAAACTCCGATTTTTTGGCTGTTGCGCAAAACTGTAGTGTTGTAGAGCTTGAAGCACCGATTTCCTCCACATGAATAATTTAAAAAAAACAAAACACCTTTGAAGTACGTCATCGCCACCATCTTGGAATCGTGATGTCATATCAAAATGGAAGTTAGTCATTCGATGTGCAATTGTACAAGGAGCACACATGCCGCGGATTGTCCTTGAATTCACGGAGTCCCGGGGGGGGGGGGGTCTAAAAATTAACCAAAGGAAGCATTCGATCTGGAAAAGATCTATATAAATTCTTTTTGTATATAAATATTAAACAGGTATTGTGTAAGAGCTAAATCTGCCTACTGTAGGTCTTTCTTTGGGTGTTAAATGTTATCTAAATTATTGATTAGACAAGACCATAATAAACTCTCGATGCCATCTGATGGGTTCGATTTTTAATAGATTTGAACCCGATCAGCGACTTAACGACGGTTGGTGATTGAATGTAAAAGTTGATAATCGAGATTTTGTTTATTATCGCCACAACGGTGACAATGACACTCGAGGCTACAGTATTATTAAAATAAGGATTTGTCTGCCCAGAAGGAAATAATCTGACTGCAATTTTCACCATTTTCCCTATGCGTCATCCTTTTTTAAAAGAAATTATAAGAGAACTGTTTTGATTTTTACAACATTCGAATACAACCTTTATTATGATGGAAAGGTGATAGTTATATAATATTCCAAAAAAGTAGGGGATATTTGATTTTGGGGGCATAATACTAAAATATGCAAATGACTACGAAAAAAGTCACTATAGAACCTAACAGAAGAAACATTTCCAGTTACATGTGTCGCCCAAACGCACCAATGGCTACCGCATGGAATGCAGGTGATGCTTGGGATCATCATGGGGGTCCAACCCAAGATTTGCACGACTCTGACTTTGAATGTTACAGTCATTGTGGAATTGAATTCCAGGGTGGAAACATCAGTTTAATTGTTTTAGTGACCAGAAAACAAATTTTGATATGCGTCGGCTTACCCAAAATGAAAGGTTACGTGCCCTTGGCATGCTACAGATCGGCACAACACAGGCGGTTGTGGCGCGGACGATGAATGTTTCTCAGTCTGTCATAAGCTGGCTATGGTCCAGATACCGTGATACACAATCTGTACAGGACAGACCACGCTCAGGTTGACCAAGGGCGATAACTCAAGCCAGGGATCGATTTATCCGTACCTTATCCTTGAGAAATCGTGTCATCACAGCAAATCAGATCAGCGCTCGTCTTCAAACAGACACTGGTGTGAGAGTGAGTGGTCAGACTATTCGGAATCGACTGCATAGGGATCACCTTCGCGCCCGACGTCCTCGCGTGATCCCTTGTTTGAGAGATCATCACATTCAGGCAAGACGTCGTTGGTGTAGGGATCGTCAACACTGGGATAATCGACGCTGGAGCAATGTGATGTTTTCAGATAAGTCAAGGTTCACTGTTGATTTTTTGGACAGACGTGGGAGGGTGTGGCGTCGTCGAAACGAGCGCTTCCAAGACGTTAACGTCATCAGACATGATCGATTTGGGGGTGGTTCTGTTATGGTGTGGGGAGGCATCACTGTTGCTGGAAGAACGGCTTTACATGTTGTTGCAGGGCGTGTTACAGGCCAGTACTACCGGGACAACATCTTGACAGTCGATGTTGTGCCGTTCGCACAACGTCATGGCCGCCGTTTCATCTTCCAGGATGACAACGCAAGATGTCACAGGGCCAGGATCGTTACAGGTTACCTCCAACAACAGAACATCACCACATTACCTTGGCCAGCACTGAGCCCCGACCTCTCCCCCATCGAGCATGTCTGGGACATGCTTGGACAGAGGTTACGTCAACGTCAACAACGTCCTGCCAATGTCCAAGAACTTGCTGCTGCGTTGCAACAGGAATGGGACAATCTTGACCAAAATGACCTTAGACGTCTCATTAGGAGTATACCACGCCGGATCAATGCTTGTTTGGTAAACAGAGGAGGATTTACCCGTTACTGACTTTGTTGTGATGCTGTGGTAACTTTGCTGTTTGACCCCGGGTATCATTTTACCCTTATAATGGTCAGTCTGTGCCTTACTTAGTCTAACGATCATTTGGAATAAATCGATGAATGTGAACTTCATTTCATTTTGTCATTTGTTTCTTCGTCAGTTTCATTAGGTGACTTTAATAACACTTAAAAATCAAATATCCCCTACTTTTTTTTAATAGTATATTTAAAAGGTTTTCAAATCGGATAGAAATTGTGAATGAAAATTGTACCTTCTACAGGGTCCACATCCTTGGTATAACATACTTTTGCACTATTTGTGTATAAGGAGCGGCCATTTTGTCCGGTGATTTCGGTCAGAAATTCGAACTCAAATGACATTATGATACGACGGTGATTCGAACATTTTTCTTTAAATTTGATAAAAATAGGTTGCCAGGCAACGAAACATACGCCCACACAGCAGCCAAATCGTCCGGGCAGTCAACAAGAGTTGTCGCATATTAAGGAATTATCAGAAAATCATTAGAATTTGTTTGGTTTTTATAATCAAACGGTTTTTTTTAAATCAGATAATAATTGTGACCTCCAGAGGCACCACAAGCTAAAAAGGGTGATTTTTCGTACAATCAGGGGACATAATTCAGGAAGTAATGACCCGATGGGCGCAAATATCAAAAGGAACCAAGATCTTTGGGTTATAAACATACCTGTCAAGTTTCATCAACATCGTTTCAAAATTGTGACCGCTATAGGGTCCACAACCTTAATATAACATATTTTCACACTATTCGTGTACAAACGGCAGCCATTTTGTCCGTCAATTCTAGTCCGATTTTCGCGAAATTCAAACTCTCTCTTCATTACCATGTAACGGTGATTTAGTCAAACGTTCTTTTAAATCGGATAATAATTTTGACCTCCAGAGGGACCAAAAGCGAACAAAAGCGATTTTTCGGACAATCCGGGGACATAATTCAGGAAGTTATGATCCAATGGGCGCAAATATCGAAAGGAACCAAGATCTTTGGGTTATAAACATACATGTCAAGTTTCATCAAAATCGGTTCAAAATTGTGACCTCTATAAGGTCCACAACCTTTATATAACATATTTTCACAATATTCGCGTACAAACAGCGACCATTTTGTCCGTCAAATTTGGTCCGATTTTCACAAAATTCATACTCAACCTTCATAACCATGGAATGGTGATATAATCAAACGTTTTTTTTTAAATCGGATAATAATTTTGACCTCCAGAGGGACCACAAGCTAAAAAGGGCGATTTTTTGGTCAATCAGGGGCCATCATTCAGGAAGTTACGATCCGATGGTCGCAAATATCGAAAGGAACCAAGATCTTTGGGTTATAAACATACATGTCAAGTTTCACCAAAATTGGTTCAAAATTGTGACCTCTACACTGTTCACAAGCTAAAAAACGTGATTTTTCGTACAATCAGGTGCCATAACCCATGAAGTTACAGTCCGATACAAGCCAATATCGAAAGGAACCGAGATCTTAGGGTGATAAACCTATGTTTTAAGTTTCATTGAAATCGGATAAAAATTGTGACCTGTAGACTGTTCACAAACAATTGTGGACGGACGGACGGACGGACGGACGGACGAACAGGGGCGACGACAATATACGTCCACATGAAAATGTGGGCGTATAAAAATTGGCCCGATCTTCACGAAATTCCAAATCAACTATTCTTAGGGTATAAATGGTGATATATTCCAGTAGTTTCTTAAATCGGATAAACATTGTAACCTTTAGAGTGTCCACAAGCTGAAAATGTGAACGTATAGAAATGAAGAAGCGGGGCTGAGACTCGTGTGAACAGTAATAAAATGTATATGACACAGGCTTTTGCAGTAATGCTTTTATTTGACTTTAAAGACTTCTCTTGTCATTGTCCAGACCTCGAGAGTTATCGCCATAAGATAAACACATAAATTGAATCCTGTTATAGCGGATCCACTGGCAGAACTTCACCTCTCTCAGCTGACGCGAATATTATCCATGACAAATTGTAGAATTTAAACCAATAACATACTCCTTTGGTACTACGCCCACCTCATTTTATTGTTTAATTTACTGTTTAAATTGAAGAGGAAGGAAGTTCGCCCATTGTGCACAACGCTTATTCCACATATCTGTAGTATTTACACAATGAACCCCATCAGACTCATCTAACAAGCCATCAAACACAAGCATCGTTAAAGTAATGAGAATATAAACTCGCCATTTGAAACCAGAAGTACTCGAGGTGTTGATAGATAGATGCCACTGATCGGATATAATTCATTTCATTCTTATAACTGTCGTAAAACACCTACTAGGTCTATTAAACCATCTTAATGTAGATTTATTAATCACCAAGATTAATCTTGTAACCTGTTTTTTTTTTTGGCCTTTCAAACTCATTTATAACGTGAGCTTAAACGGCAATTAAATTAAAATTGATATTGTTTCTCAAATCTAAGTTACCACCATTCCGTCTCAAGGCATTTGATATTCTTTCTCAAATCAAAGTTACCACCATTCAGTCTCAGTTTACTACCTTCTCAACTTGATATTCTTTCTCAAATGAAGGTTACCATCATTAAGCCTCGGTTTACTTCCTTCTGAAGGCAGTAAACACCATTTAGACACAACTTACTGCATCATCACCAGTATAGTCCCAAATTACTTATTTATCATCATATCAAATTACGTTTAATCTCAATTTACTTACTTCTAAGCATTTCAAAAATTTGTATCAAATTACTGACTTTTCAGCATATCAAACGACAATAAAAATCTGTCTTTGTATATTGACTTTTCTGTTAGGTTTAATACATCTCAGCATACCAATCACCATTCAACCTCTTTGGACCTTTCTCAGCATATCAAGGAATCTATTTAGTCCCAAGCTAGATCTTGCACTCTTCTCAGCATATCAAGGAATTTATTTAGTCCCACGCTAGATCTTCGTATATCAATTCAGTCCAGATTTACACTCTTCTCAGCATGTCAAGGAATGTATTTAGTCCCAAGCTAGATCTATGCATATCAATTATCAATCACTACTGGGGCCGGGTTTTACATCTTTCTCAGCATATCACCAGAAATCTATTTGATTCAAGCTAGATATTTGCAAATAAATCGTTTAGCTTCGATCAGACCCGTCTCACTATATCACGGAACATGTTTAGTTCAAGTTCCATTTAGCAGCTCTTCGATTAATATGGATGCATTATTCAGGAATCGGATAAAATAAATACTTCAACTTTAGATCAGTACACCATCACTACCTTAAGAAATCGTTTCAAATTTTAATCTTTTGTTTTCTCTCTTAACTAAGTTGGAAGAGAACTAAAGCCTTTTGATAAGCAGACCCTACCTATCAAGATGGTTGATTTGTAGCATTTCAAGGCTTTTCGTAAAACGTTTGTCTTGATTGTAAAGTTATAATCAATGTGTACACACTTGACAACACTTCTCCTTTCATGTTGCCAAGTGTAGATCAAGTGTACATTAAAGACATGCTGCATATAAACACCATATCGAGTTTCTTTTATTGCTTTAATTCAGTATTTAATGTGTTATCGTAGAGCCGCCATCTTGTCTTGTCTATATTTTATATGAAGAAAGGACAATAAATCAACATTTAAAGCTAAACATCCTGTATCTGGTAGGAAAATCCCTGATAAAACCAAGATTTCTAATAAATTTCTCTAAATATATAAACATCACACGAACCAAGTGCATTTTTAAAAAATACACACATATTCTTGTAGGATCTATCTTATTTATCCCCGTTTTATTCATATACGATTCTTTCTTTACGAACAGCAATACCTTGTAAAGTTTTTTGTACAAACTGACACCATAAACATCAAAAGAAAACTTCTCCGTAATTCTCAACTTCTCAATTCGTTAAATAGCAAAGGTTAGAATTATGGATGGACCTTATAGAACGAAATTAGGAAAATATTAAGAGTATGATTTGCTGTTTTGGAGATCAGGTCTCTCAAAACAGCAGAATGTAAAACAGATAATATCTCAAAAAAGCACAAGTGAAAAAGCACGAATTGCAAATAAAAACAAACAACAAACGTTGGGTTCTGTACAGAGTGCTAAGAAAGTTCCGTCCTCGGACTTGTCTGATCCGGCTTATATAGTTTTAGGAAACTGTAGAATTTTCTGAAACATTTTCCAAAATTTTCTGGAACTTTTTCTAGACCCTCCAATTTTTCAAGACATTTCCGTGGTATCTAAAAGTTTCCATATATGACGATTCTACAAAGTTTGATCGCCTAAAATGGTAATAAACGGTAATTTTCGTAGGCGAGCTCTCGCGGACCAGGTATACTTTTCAGTTTCGCGTTATGAAAATGAAATGAAATGACCGACACATCAAGTGTGCATTGAAAAAGCCACGTTTCCGCCAATGCGAACTACCTAGGGTTCTGATACGGGCACACCAATCGTGCGAATGCTGTGAGGTTCTTCCCACTTGAACGAATAGACACCGCCCTTTGTCTGGAACACCAGCCTTCGCCAAGATGGTGAAACCAGACGGGAAAGTCCCGGGAACCTTTCTTAGCCAACAACATGATCTAACCCGGAGACAACTGGTTAGCGCCGGGGTTTGATCAGGTTTTGACCGAGAAATTCCCACGGGATTTTCCAGCATAGTATTTTCTCGTCGGTGTTGCCTTTAGTCGTTTGAAAAGAACGGAAACCAAGACCTCGTGTACACGTTGGAGAGCACATAAAAGAACCGTTTGCAGTTTGAATTCTTTAAGAGCAGATGGGATTCGTATCAGTGTATATGGAAACGCCGCCGTCCGGGCAAAAAATTGCCTCCCTTACTACACTGCAGAAACTTATGTCCTTAAAACCCAGCTTCTGTGGCGTTTAACCAAACACACTTACGTTGTATAGTCCACATACGTACAAAAGCTGACAAGAGGTTTTTGCTATTCGACTCAATGAATTCGTAGGTAGCAAATGACGTGTTTTGCTCTTGATAAATGCTTTTCGTATCATTTGTGAGAAATATCTTCATTTGAGACTCTTAGTGCAGAGTATTGCATTACGTTATTCTTTGGTCTCAATTAAACGGGATTAATAAACGCGGTAATGCCATAACCGTTCTCAACGGATATACCTTGCTAGCTGCAATATTGTAGCGGCTTTGCACAATCCTCGACACTTATCACCACAGTTTGTAATTCTATTATAAATAGTGAAGAGTGGGCAACTAAAATAGTTACGGGACAGTTTTTGTGTGTGGTAATGATGTACAGGAAGCCATGACATCACCCGTGCGAAATTTCACCAGATGTTACGTCACACAGTCCACTCATCTCTTTCGTTACGAGGATTTGTTTACTATAACCAAATCCTATTTGCATCTAAACATGGGCATGGGCCTCCATATATGGCAAATTAAGCTTGATCACGCGCGAATTACTTTGAGCAGCCTAATTATTGTTTGGCGACCATTTTAAGTGGGAAAACGAAAAAACACCCGCATAACCGTTGGATTTTATGACATAAAATAATTATGCGGAAGAGTTTCACCTTTATTTTTAAGTTCAGCCTCAATGGAAATTGAGAGAGGTATAGGCCAGTATTTTTTTTTTGTAATTAAATGATTACAACGCTGCTCAAGGGCTAACGAAGTCCTTAGTACGATCCACTACCGTGGCTGGAGCTGCCTGGCTTGTTGATTCCATGCAGTTTATCGAACAATTTTCAGGAATTCGCAACAGTAGTGGTTATTCATATCTTATTAACCAGTGTATCGACAAATTAACCAAACTGATCAGCAGGGATGACATCGGGACGGGCTTAATGGCTCTCAATATTAACTTTATTTCTTCTGCAACATAAATTCTAAAGCAATTAATTATCAAAATTAAGAGCAAAACAAAATAAAAGGTTTCGAATTATAACTGGATACATTTTTTTCCTCTACAGTGTGAATGTGTACATAAAATAGCACGCGGGGACATAAAACAAATAGCCAATTCTGCCGGAACACCAGATGACTTCACGCGTAGAACTTTAATGGACGTGATCTTAAAGGCCTCTCATCTTGTAAATTGGTTAAAGAAGACTTTTGCATCAAATTGCTGTAAAACATTTTGGTAATCAACAGCCAATGACAATCATTTCATTTCTGACATAATATACCATACTGACATTTTCGTTGAAGGTTTGGCGATGGAATTCAGATCAGTAACCAATTAAATTGCCTGTATTGTTTTTCAGAAGCTGTTTGGTCGAGAAGGTCGGGCGGTTTAATCATCTGGCATACGAGTAGACGACATACACAGGGTTGGAGGCCCAGGGTCGGGAGCGGTCTTTGTTAGGCCCTGTATCCATAGGCTGTTCCCTTGTGGTGTATTCCCATGTGACCTTGTGAATGGTGCATATCGTGCAACGTCGTTCATCTATCAACTCACCTGCTTTGTCACTCCAGCATTCTAGCTTTAGTCGTATTCAATGACTACCCATCCACAATTCTTGAAATCTTATTATTAGTCCGATCTTTAATGCAAATCCGTCGGCTTTTCAGGTAGATATCGTCGAATAAGCTTTATTTTGCAGGTTTTGATGTTTGATGACAAAAGCCAATGTTGATATTTTTTTCTGATTAGAGTATGTGAGGCCATTATTTGAGGGTAGCCATTCCGCAATAATGTTTCAGATTATTTTTTTATTCACCTTATTTATAATGTTATCGACATATCAACTGTGATTTGGCGATGTATTACTATTGGCAGGGTTCATGACCATATTTCAGGGTGTTTTCCATCATTTCATGATTTTATTTCCAAGATGGCGACCTTTTTTTTGAAGGGAAAAATCGGACGAAATGCGGATTTCGATTAAGAAGTGTTGTGTTGTCACGTGATCCCCCCTGCTTAAGTGGTAGTGTTTGGTGTCAATATATATATATGTTTTCAAATGAAATGAAGTGAAATGGGAGTTTAACGACAAGGGGGAAACCACGCCGGAAAATCGAGATGAATTTTCTTGGCCAACGCAGGGATCTGGAAAGTTCATCTCGATTTTCCGGCGTGGTTTTCATATACACAGATTCCATTTCGGTCAGTAACAACTGTGTAAAATGGTTATAAGTTCACCTATTTTGCCCATTTACCATATGCAACGCCGGATTACCATGGTGGGGGCCCTGGGGCCTGGAACATGTGGGGGGGCCCCTGATCACTGACCGCGAGCGCCAAAGGCGCGAAGGCCCGCATAGGGGGGGGAGGGGGGTCCGGGGTTTTTTCTCCCCCCCCCCCCTAAAGAAATTTCCAGAAATTGGAGGACAGAAACGTGATTTCCTGGCATTTCAGGCACTTACGTTGGGGCGATTTAGAAGTACTTCCCCCAGAAAAAAAAAAAATCTGCCACCAAATTAGCGCATTCTGGCATTATTTCAGTGGACCAATCTATGCGAGTGCTATGAAATGATGACATTTCTAGAGGAGGGGACTGTAAGTGGGCAGAGCGACAACAAAGCGAATTTTGAAATCGCTGAATGATGAATAACGGGGTTACTTGATTCGTAATCGTATTATACCCCCACGATGATTTGATGAATGGAGGCCGTAACGTTACTACCAAGCCGGACTCGATGTTTGACAAACAAAATGGTAATACGAGATTTAATCAAATATCAACAACAACAACAATTACAGCTTATATACAATCGTACGTCAAACTGATGCAAAATTCGCGCTACTCGAAATGATGGGGACGTGTAATTTGTTCGAGTTATACGATAATTCGAGTTAGACGATGGTCGGTCCGATAGAAGATCTCACGACAATAAAAAAACATGTGTTACACCCACCACCGGATTACACCGAATTCTCGGATGTCGATCGCAACACACCATTGATTGAGGGTGCCCCAGGGACTTCCGATGGAGGGCCGTCGAAGCATCGGAGGGGCCCCGTCACCAGGTCACCGGCCGTTGGAGTCCTCGGTCCGACCATGCCCGAGGCGCGCAACTGAGATTTTTGTGGGGGGCCCCCTAATGTGGTGGGCCCTGGGGCCTGTGCCCCATGGTTAATCCGGCGTTGACCATATGACGCCATTTTTGGCGGGAAAATGGAATGGTGTCCAGATTAAAGGGCAATATTGGTGTCAGTCATTATCACATATGTGATAGAACTGGTTAAACACATTCCAAATACAATTTTAACACAGACATCATTGCTACGATAGATACGTAATAAAGGTTTCATAAATTGGAAGTGACGAACGCAAAAAGGAAAACACGAGTTATCCCACTATTTAACTGACTGAAGTGACCAGTGATAACAGATACACGCAGTATTACTGCTTACTAATAATTCATTGAAGACCAAAATTTGTTATATGGGACTGCAAGAGGATATCTGACAATTCAATAAAGTAATTGAGTGTCATTAGAAGACACGAGAAAAATAGAAATATTCCGTACATTCCCTTATTTTTATTCCTTCTATACCTTATAAATACATGGTAATGCACTGACTTTTTCTTTGTGTTCTCTTATCTGGTGGCAGTCAATTATTTTTATGAATTGTCAGATATCCTCTCATAGTCTCACACAACTTTTTATCTTCGAAGGAATTATTAGTGAGCAGAAGAGTGATAACCCGTGTTTTCCTTTCGCGTTCGTCACTTCCGATTGTTGAAGCCTTTATTCTCTGTTTAAATTGTATTTGGAAAGTGTTTAACCATTTCTATCATATTTGTGATAATGAGTTACCCCAATATTGTCTTTTAGGTAGTCGTCTATAGTACCAGGGTTTATTTTTCGGAGCGCAGATTCCATTTCTGCCGTTGACAAGGACCATCCAACCACCCCACCCCGACACTGGTCAAGCATTATAATCAAAAACTCGAAACCATGACGCAAACCGCGGAACGTTTCCGCGACTGTCATCTAAAAACATGCTATGCAGATTCCGGCTTCATGCTATGCAATCACCTGCCAAAGAGACACCTTACTCATTTTCAATTGCAAATAGGATTTATTTTCATAATGACCAGCAAAATCATTACTGTTACATGATTATTCAGCTCGAACAAGTTTTTCATTGAGAACATCATGATTTCAAGTTGTGCTTTCTTCAAGGATCAACTGGCATTTCTGTTTTGGAAATTCGGTGGCCGTTTATCACTTCCGTCCAGGTGTCGGTAAAAAAAAATGTCATTCTGTACAAAATGTGTACCATACTAAAACAACAACAATACTGTCAGTAAACTGAAATCCTATTCAATGCTGTTGGTGATTTGGTTGAGCCAATTAAGTTTCTTGAGCTCGTAGGTTGTGCTGACATTGTCTAATAGTATTATCACGTAACTACTCAGCTGAATGGCCTCATCCCACCGTTGGTAATAAAATTCAATGGTTACCACTGTCAAACAGTAGGGTCTTTAAGATAAAGTCGTAATCCGCATCTAAATTTTTAAGATTGGTACCGGAAATACTTATTTCTGGACATATGGTTACCATCGCCTACTTATGGGTACCATCGCCTACGGTATTATAATTAACTGGAATCACCCGGTACATATTTTTCATTCCAAACACACCGACTCCCGACTTAATCGTAAGACTTCGCAACATTGTTGTTTTGGGGATAACAGTTTTGGGACATAACGCGGAAATTTGTATAAAACCGGTTCTCCGAGAACCGACATCGCTTGTTCGGGTCGATGACATGGAATTTGGAGTAGCCGTAGCAACTTTCTGGGATTGAGATCAATATCTGCAATAATAGAATCACGTCATGACGGAGAAACAAAACACAAATTATCAATTACAATAATTACATTAAACAATTTGTCAATAGGGTTAAATATTTACAGGGCAATCAGATTCCGGTTGACATTATGAACTATTCACACGGTACGGTACAGTACTTTATCAACTGATTGAATAGGTTATATAATTTCAACCGCTGCTGTATTTCTCTAATGATTAAATAGGTTATTATATATTCAAACTAGCTATATTTTGTCAGATGATAGATGACAAAAAGTAAAAGCGATTAAGTTATTTTTTTTTATTTTGGAAGACTAAGGATACCGTTTGCACGTAAGGGACGATTATTCTTAACGTTGATATATTTGACTTTAATTTATCTTATTGTTGGTATTTGAATAACGCCAACCTGAAGATACCGATCCAGCTTTAAAACGGAATGCGTGTATATTCTGTAGGGGTTGAAAGTGACACTTAACAACGATGGCGGTGACAACGGTTATCGAATTTCGTCGGCGGTGGCAAAGATTTGCCCTTTTCTTTGAGATAGCTCGCCAATATGAGCGCACGTAACAGCGCACGTTGAGATATCATGCGATATAACTGATTTTTCGTGCACACGGAGTGGTTACATGATGAACGGTGACAATCCATGAACTCGCCCTTTTCTTTGAGATAGCTTGCCAATATGAGCGCACGAAACAGCGCACGTTGAGATATCATGCGATATAACCGATTCTTCGTGCACACGGAGTGGTTACATCATGAACGGTGACAATCCATGAACTCGTCGCTCGCAAATTGGCTGTGACAAAGATTTGCGAATCTATGAACCCGTCGTCGGCGGTGGCAACGATTTGTCCTTTGCTTTGGGATAGTTTACCCATATGTGGCAGTAACAGCGCACGCTGAGATACCATGCGATCTTACTGAATCTTCGTGCACATGGAGTGGTTACACGATAAACGGTGTCAATCCATGAACCTGTCGCGCAAATTGGTTGTGGCCTTTTATCATTTCCCTCCTGATGCCTGAAATGTCGATAAAAAAAAAAGCGCACCATACTAAAACAACAATATTGTCTGTAAACTGAAATGTTAGTTAATGCCTTTGCTGATGTGGTTGAGCTAATTAAGTTTGCTTGAGTTCGTTAGTTGCGGTGGCATTGTCTTTTAGTATTATCACGTATACTGCTCAGTTGAATGGCCTCTTCCCACGCTGGTAATAATATTCAATGGTTACCACTAGTAAACAGTAGGGTCGTTATGATAAAGTCGAAATCCGCAACTAGCTTTTTTAAAAAGAATTTTCAATGACATATTGGTGCCGCTGAAATCTGAATCATTCTGGATTGATGGTGACCATCAACTACTAAAGCAGAAAATATGAATCTGCTACTCGGTGGCGGTATTATTTATAGCTGGGATCATTCGGTACATATTTTTCATTCCGGACACACCGAGTACCGATACCATTTTCGGGGCATAACGCGGAAATTTGAATAAAACCGGTTCTCAGAGAACAGATATCGCTTGTTCGGGTCGACGACATGGACGTTGGAGTAGCCGTAACAACTTTCTGGGATTGAGGTCAATATCTGCACTAACAGAATAACCTCATGTTTGTGAAACAAAACTCAAATTATCAATTACGTTAAACAATTGGTCTATAGCGTTATATATTTATAAGGCAATCAGATTTCGGTTGACATTATGAACTATTTACGCGGTACGGTACAGTACTTTCTCAACTGACTGAATAGTTTATATAATTTCAACCGCTGCTGTATTTCTCAAATGACTAAATAGGTTATTATATATTCAAACAATTTGCCAGGTTATGGATGACAAAAAGTAAAAGCGATTCGGTTATTTTTTCTATTTAGAATGAATAAGGATACCGTCTGCATGCAAGGGACGATAATTCTTGGCTTTGATTTCATAACTGACTTTCACTTATCATATCGTTGGTATATGAATAACGCCATCTGAAGATACGATACCGATCCAGGTTTAAAACGGAATGCGTGTATATTCTGGAGTCACTTATAACGGAATTGAAAGTGGCACTCAACAACGACGGCAATATTATAATATGCTGCTTGAAACGTATACCCACAGCGACAGCAACGGTTATCGAATTTCGTCGGCGGTGGCAAAGATTTACCCTTCTCTTTAGTGCACCAATATGCGGCAGTAACAGCGCACGTTAAGATATCATGCGATCCACCCATTGTTCGCGCACACGCCGTGGTTACGTGATAAACGGTGACAATCTATGTTTGATTTCCACAGCATTTCTCGTTGCATAAAAAAAATACCCTTTGTTTCAGCAAGCTAAATAATCGGCAGCGGGTGCTAGCTTTAAACTCGAAAACTATGTTTAAACGCAATTTGAGTTCCAACACAGTTAATGGGATAAGTTCAAGACATATGAGCACAAAGGCAAATATAGTGTTAATTTTTAATTAATAATAACCATAAGGGAAAGATATTATCCTAAGTAAATAAATCAAATTATTTCCCTGGAATAGGGCCTATGAAGAAATCTGATTTGTTTTGGGGAAACAATTTTATGGGATTGATGCAACAGTGATGTAAAAAAAAACATTCTTTGGGAATATATATCTCATGCTCGAGTTGAAGAGGGGTTCATCCTTACGATTTAGACTATGATAGTAAGGATGCTGACTAAGCCTATGTATATGGGAAGGAATAAAAACTTCTCAAATTACTAAGGCTTGCTATTGGTTTTAAAGTATCATAGCCTTGGAATAAGACAATGACAAAGCAAAGAAATATTCACCGGAATTCGCATTTGGAAATAAAAAGAAATAAGACTTTGAAGCACAATGGAAGCCTGGCGCATGCTTGCTGATAAAAAAAACCAAACATATATGCTAAAGCGTCAGCATATTAGTTCACGACCTTGTGAAATGCAGTCGGGGTTCTATCAACCCAAATGAAACTGCCATTTTCGCATTATAAACCTATGATTAGCGGAACGAAGTTACTGGTTTCTTTTTTGTTGATGATTTTGATAACCTCTCTGATCTGACTGTAACTCGATATTGTTAAAATCCTTATCGGAATAAATGGTACCGATAAAAATAATAATAATTATCAATAAAATATGAAATTCCTAATAAAACTATTTATGAACCACAATATCGAAGTTAAATGAATGTCATCCGAGATTAATGTGTTACGTTTTCATTACAGGAGCGTTGTTGTATTACCTGGGTTCTAGTTGATGGTAGTGAGTTTTTGGCCTGTGATGCATGTAACTGTGAGTATCCTACTTGAAACATCAACTCTGGCTGGTTAATCAAATACCTGACCCCATAGGGCCAAAAGCCGCTCTTATGACCCCTGATGCGACCTCCCACTACAACTCACCAAATCTCCACGTAGTAGAGGACATCGTAGCATAAAAAAACGAAAGAATGTGCATTTAAATCTGATTGGAGTTCGGATAAACTTTAGCAATCGGTTTCCCTGTTATGTAACAAAATCAGTGAAATCAGTTTTCATTTGAAATATACAGATGATTATGAGGATTGAATTTGTAATGAATGTTTAAGCATTTTGGGCACAATATACAAAACCACCTACCACAAATGTTTGAATTAATCTCCACTTTAATTCATGTTGCAACGATTCTTTGTAACTTTCTATCTCTTTCAGATTGTATACCAAGTTATAGAATTGTAAAAATTGAATGTGATTTTAAGTGCAATGAATCAATTTAAGTTGTGTATTTGGACATATTTGTTTTTGAATCGTTTTTGTTCTTATCTGAATTAAAACATCTAATAGACACTAAATGCTTGCTTGCTGATTTTCTGTCATATTTTTTTTTTTAATTCTTCACACCTCTTTATTCACATAATCTTTATTTGGGCTAAAATCTGTGTCATTAGCAATTATATCATATACAACATATTAAACAACACCATAAGATTTACAGTGAAATTAAAATGATATTTTTCTAGTCTCCATTATGGAGTTATAAGATTAAAATACTACTTATTAAACATTTAGTGAAATATTTGAAGAGAGCACTTATAAAACCATTCAATTTAGTATTACAAATATAATGATATAAATCATCCATGAACATTTACAAATGGCAAATGAATATTTAAATAGTTTTTAGCACATACAGACACAGATAAAAAGTCAAACATGAGATTAGTATCACCTGTAATTCAAAAGGTGGTAATAATCGTCAGTACATCAAAATTGTACAACTTTGCGGATGACTATATTCAGACTTGTCAACATTATTACAACTTCACAATATATTTCAATACATAATCTAATCAAAATTAAAAAAGTTAATGTGTGGGAATATAGAAAACTGATCTATGACATGACTTCTTTTTATAAATATGAATTATTTCTTTGATTTACACAAGCACTGATTTGAGTGACTAACATGAAAATATAAACTATGTCTTCAAAATCCCATTTGTTTCATATAGGCCGTTTTGAATCTACAAGAAGAGTATAATTTTAAGATACAGTTATAACTAGCTATGTCATTATATATATATATATATTTTCAGATCTTGTAATTATTCAAAAACATAGACATAGTCAAGACAATAATGTATCACAAAATTATGCTTTTGCCTACAACAAGATTTTCTTTTCAAACAGGTTTTCAGAAAAGTATTTATTTTAATACAAAATCATGAATTAAACCAAGTCTATAAGAATTAAAACACTGAACATTGACATCCATATATAATAAAAACAGATTGTTGGTAATTATAAATCACAAAAATATTACAACCATAATTAGTTCATCATAATGCTCTAAAAGGGAACCACTGTCAAACATATGGTTGATGAAGTATCTGATGGATAGCATTCCTTGGTGTCACGAGTTTCCAATTATAAAGAAACTACTTTTCTTATGATTTATCTACTCAATAGTTCAGAACTATATCATAATCTGTGATGTTGTTCTAACATTTTTAATTGGTTTAGGATATGGTCTATTATCACTACATTTTCCAACCCACATCTTCATACTTCAACTGAAATTAGAGGGAAACAAAAGTCAGTTTGGATAAACTTGAATAAAGTGATCTCTAGACTGATTTTTACAATAATGTACAACAAAAGAAAAAATTAAATTTACAACATAAATTTCTGGAAAATATTGGAGATATAACATGCAAAGTAAGAAAAAAAGTTTTGATCCATTCAACTGAACTTTGTCTTGAGCTCTTCTCTGCTAATCCTTGTTGGTATTTCAGCTTGACTGAACTGAAGTAGATTACCCAAATATCAATTATTTCTACTTCAATTTATAATATTTACTAATTGTATTTATGGTTATCTTCTGCCTTGTTGTCACTGCTACATATTATTATACTACCTTTTCATATATTTTTGGACCACATGTTATTTTAAAACAATTTTTGTATGGGTGCCTTTTATTTGGATCAATCCCCAAATCGTCTATACCACAATCTTGCCATTAGCGTTAGCTAAATCCTGACCACACCACTGGCTGGAGGACCGTAATTTATATTTTGACTTAAGGATCGTACATGTAATTTACATTTTGACTTAAGGATCGTACATGTAATTTACATTTTGAGAACTAAACTCAAAGTAATGTTTTAAGGTAATGTGCATTTCTCACCTGATTACATAATACTAATCAAGTCATAATTTCTAAAGAAATGTCACAGCTTTTTAAAATTAAACTGACATTTTTCAAAGAAAATGCACCATGAAATTACAACTAGGTATAAACCAACGAGATTTAATATCTCAGATTTTTCCTTGATAGGATAAACTTGTGCAGCCCCCAAGATAAATTCAACA
The DNA here is from genome assembly GCA_948474765.1 of Patella depressa. Taxonomy (NCBI): domain Eukaryota; kingdom Metazoa; phylum Mollusca; class Gastropoda; family Patellidae; genus Patella; species Patella depressa. The sequence continues at coordinate 59,339,542 of OX419719.1, forward strand.
AGATAAAACATGCTAATTGTAAACAAAAGATTAAATTAAAATCAAGACATTAAAGAAAATAATTTGACATAAAACAAACATCAAATGAAATTCGACCAGATTTACAGCAGCTTGTTAAATACAACACTACACTAAAGAACGATTACTTTTCAATTACACATAGCTCATAGCATTTTTAAAGGCATTTCTTGTGAAGTAATCTCATAAAATGCTCATCTATAGTTCTTTCTAAATTATTATCTCCACAATAATTTAGATATACTTCTTGCAATATAAATGCAAGTATCAATCAATATATTAAAACAATTAATGAATTATTTTGTTCATCACTATCAAGTTACTAGTCACTCTAATGATATGAAATTTGTATTTAAATACAATTTAAGATCCACTTCAGTACTAAATATTTAGTTATTTGAATAGTGGTGATATTGGATTCTGTAAGTCATATGTAACCAAAAAGATAATTCAGATGCATATTACTACAAAATTCCTCACCTATGTGAGCTTCTCAGATTAGTTTAAGAATGTAAAGCTATAGTACATATTATTATACAATAACCTCATTTATCAGATTCGTTCATCTGTTGCACTTTAAGAGTAACCCTTAGTGGTGTTGATACAACACATTATAAATATATATTTGATCATTATTATAATAATTAGCTATGTGAGTTCAAAGAATAACAGGACAATTAGTCTGTTGTATCTTTAGTTGTACCTTACCATACCAACCAAAATACTTCATATTCATACCAAAGAATGTGATATTGGCTGGTCCATTAGTGTCTCAAAGCAGATGATATACCGTCAAAAGGCGAATTATAAAGAGAGGGGAGCTAGGGGGTAAAGTTTATACATTGGATTTTATATCTCATTCTGTTCCATTACACTTTTATTAGCGATTCCCAGACAAGTAATGCCCATGTTTTGCAAGAGATGGATAGAGAAGAAGCTGAAAAACACAAAGGCGATTTTTCGTACAATCAGGGTTCATAATCCAGGAAGATATGGCCAGAATATTGAAAGGGACTGAGATATTTGGGATATATAGATATATTTTAAGTTTCATCAAAATTGGATAAAAATTGTGACCTCTAGAGGGTCCACAATCTTCAAAATTTTGAAAAATTTGCGTATAAGGAGCAGCCGTTTTGTTGGGCAGTTTTGTTACAATTGTCCCGAAAATTCGAACTCAACCTTCCGTATGGTGGAACGCTGATATATTTAAATTGTTTTTAAATTTGGATAAAAATGGTTACGTCTAGAGGATTCACATGCTAAGAAACATGATCTGTCATATAGGCACCACAACATTGGTATTATATACTTTTACACTATTTGCGTACAAGGAGCAGCCATTTTGTCCAGAAGATTTGGTCAGATTTTTATGTGATTCGAACCCAACCTTCATTGAGGTGATTTTTGTGATACCATATTTTTACTCTATTTGCAAGCAACGGGACAATCATATTGTCAGGCAGTTTTGGTCCAATTTTCATGAAATTGGAACTGATCCAACATTATAGTGTAACGGTGATATATTTGAACAGTGTCTAAAATCATATTAAAACTATGACTTGTAGATAAACATTGAGATTTCTAGACGGTCCACAACTTTGGTATTACACACTTTTACACTATTTGGGTATAAGGAGTAGCCATTTTGCAAAATCAGGGGCCATAATCCATAAAGTTATGATCAGATACATTACGATTTGAACAGGAACCAACATCTATGGGAGATAGTCCTATATTTTAAGTTTCTTCAAAATCAATAAAAATTGTCACCTGGGCCCCGTTTCACGAAATTTTAACTTAAGATAAAATCCAATTTTAGTAGATACTTCAATTTTGATTGGCTTAGCACTAAAATCAATCTAATATTATCCAATCAAATTACTAAAATTGGGATCTTATCTTAGTTAAAATTTCGTGAAATAAGCCCCTGTACTGTAGAGTATGCACAGACAGATTGTGGACAGACAGACAGACTTCTGGACAGGTAGGAGTGACATCAGTATACGTCCACAGGAAAATGTAGGTGTTTAATAAATCAGCTTTTGATATTATATATTATAAAGAGGAAATGAAACTTTCAGTACAATTTTGTTGTGCATTTCTAGTATAACATTTTTATTCTAAGTGAACTTCCATTGAAATAGGGGGTTTGGTTGGCCTAGTGGTCTAGAGTGCCGCGCTTCGACCTCTAGCTGGCCTGTCACCTCTGGCTTGCGGCTGTGGTTTCGATCCCTGGTGTGAGCGTATGTGGCATGGAGATAGGGGCGCCTTCGCAATCTTGCAGGTTTCCTCCGGGCACTCCGGTTTCCTCCCACTGCCAAGCGATTTATTGAAATAAAATTGAAGCCATATGTTAGTCCCAAAATGACCTAGTTTGTGTCGAGTGGACATAAAACCCCATTTCTCTCTCTCTCTCTCTCTCTCTCTCCATTGAAATAACATGTAGGGTTCCATGCAAATACATTTCTTTAGTAGGCTTCCTGTATTTCCAAATGAAATTAGAAATAGAAGTCCAGTTTAGCAATAGCAGTAATAGAAACATCAAATCTACAAAAACATGAAAAGCTGTGGCTGAAATGAAACAGACTGTCCAGAATTCAACAGTTATCCTGGCAGGAATTTCACAGTTTCCGTAGTAATTGGCTGCAAGACTACTGTCGGATGAAAACAGACACATCAATTTACTGGTGTGTTTGAAAGTGTTTGAAATATACTTGAATTTATAGCCAGTTTTAAGCAGCATCTTGTCTGAGTTAATGAGATTTAGGGAGGCTGAACACGGACGAACGAATAAAGCCATCATCATAAGGAAAGAGGGTTTGATTATAACACTTAAGATTGTTATAAAAACAGAAGAATTGGCAGATTAGGTGAATAAATGAAGTTAATTGTATTTATCTTTTCATTCAATTGATTTCATTACATGGTTATAAGAACAAGAGTTCAAGTCATAAAGAGAAGAGATATATAACACAGACATCATGTTCATAAAAAGATACATTTATCCTATATACTTAGTTATAAATTAATTGGGAGAGATCATAAAAAAAAACACAGTTAGGTATAAAGTGTTTAAAAGTCTACTCCAAACTATCCAACGATAGGTTGCTAGGCAACAAAACATACGCTAATCGTCAGGGCAGTCAACAAGAGTTGTCACATATTTTTAATTTTGACGGTAATGAAATATTTATAATATACTAAAATGTGATTAAGAGAAACAATTCATTAAGTAATTATCAGAAGTAGTATGCAAAACATTTAAAGTTACATTATGGGAGATAAGATAAAGAGATGGCAGTTCTCACTATAATAGTTAAAAACTATATAGTGTAAAGGTAATTTGTTGAAAATTTCAGTCAAATTGGTCCAGTATTAGCCGAGAAAAAAGCATTTAAAATATTCACATAGCCTCGGTCATCATTACTCAAATCATTAATATAAACAGCATAGTCTCGATTATTCACTTGATCGATTTAATTATCAACGGCCATTAAGCGGCATATAGGAATTCAATCCACAAACATCGAAGTTTAGCCTTGACTTTAAGAGTTTATTATGGTCTGGATATGTTAATTAATGTCTAATTGATTATTTAGATAACATCTCAGGCCTAAAGAAAGACCTGTAATAAGCAGATTTTGCTCTTGCATAATGCTATTTTAATATAATGGATTGAGCTGTTCAGTTATCAAACTTCATTGAAAATCAATATACTTGTTCATCTCAAGACCTTAAACTCAGTGTATCAATCAGAAGTATATTGTATGATAAGTTTGGCTCCAGAGCGTCATAAAATTTTTCAAAGTGATCAAGGGAGATAACTTTGGCAGCAATTAACGAAAATCACTGAATATCAATTGGCTTCTTCGTCTCATGATTTTACACTGTGTATCAATTTAAAATCATTTGGATATTAAATTTTGACCAAGGGCCATAACTCTGGCAGTAACTATCGGAAATTGATGAAAATCAAGATTTTACAAAGTGATCAAGGGCCATAACTCCGGCAGTAATAATCAGAAATTGCTGAAAATCAATAGATTTCTTTATCTCATGACCTTAAACACTGTGTATAAACAAAGTCAATCTGATATTAACTTTGGCCAAAGGAGCGCGCCCACATGATTTTTTTATGTAAACAAAGGCCATAACTCTGGCAGTAATTATCAGGAATCGCTGAAAATCAATAGGCTTCTTTGTCTCATGACTTTAAATACTGCATATAAAATTAAAGTCAATCGGATATTAACTTCAGCCTCTAGAGCGTCCACAACCAGACCGACGGACAGGGGCGACGACAATATACAACCACATTTTAATGTGGGCGCATAAAAATTGACGAAGCACAGAAATTATCAATAGTGGGCATCATGGTAAGAAGAAGATAGCATACCTGCTGACACACCCATGTAGTGTCATGATAAAACGACTTTTAGAGCATGACTATATGAGATCTTGTGAATAAAATGAGTTGGAATGAAGTAGTCTGTAACTTTGGCCTAGTGATAAAAATTCAATCAAAGGATGAAGTGCAGAAAAAGTTACTAAATGCAATGCAACACCCACTGGTTCCCCCAACCCCCATTTCACTTCTCAATTGATTGTCAAAGCAAGTTATTCATGATTTTTACATTCTTGGTGAGTTTAAATGTGCAAGTATTTACTCATCTTTCATAGTACAGACTGCTGTATTAAAACATTTATATTGTATTAGATTGATTAAACATACATTATCATGAGCTCATAGGCTTGATATATATAAGGGGGGCCAGAACCTGAAAGGCCCGAAAAAAATTTGTGGTATTCAAGTAAACATTAGTGTTATATTAGATTTCGAGCAATTAACTGAAATTATCAACAACTTGTATTTTCATTACCTATATTTTAACTAATAAGCAAAAACTGTCAGCTCTTTATCTATTCTAACTTAATGCCCCTTTAATTGATTTTTCATGAGAGCAGCAATTTTCCCTATTTTTAACATTTTGGGGAGAACAAATCACCTAGGTATATATATTGTGTCTATGATAACCTGTTATAGAAATTACCCTGTGTAATACAAAAGCAATTTGAATTATATCAGTTTGGTTGAATGATATTCAGGATATATTTATTCACGAAAGCAGTATTTAAACCCTATATTGTACATTATCACAACAACTACCAAGTTTTTCAAAACTTAATCAAAATTGAGATGCCAATTTTAAAGTTGCAATCACATAATTTATTGAGAAATAATCAGATCATCACTCTACATCAGAATGTGCAAAACACGAGATTATGACTTATGCATTCCCGGTGATAATATAATATATATAAAAAAAAAATTGAAAGCTATACCAGCAGGCGTTATATCTATGGGTGGTCCATCTTAACATTTATTATTTAATAGATTAAGAAAAGGAAAGACTTGAAAGCTGGCTTCTATCTTTCAACAATTAAACAAACTTAGTCTGACACCCCCAAATATACCCTTTATCATTAAACCACTTAATAAAACACCAGCTGAAAGAAAGGCTATGATTGTATTCTACTGTGTAATATCACAGAGTTTATCACATCTTAAACATTTGACACTGAAGTATATTACTTCATTCTTACTATGATATACAAGTCATTCTACGTAATTGCTGTGAAGATAACATGCTTTATGAACACAGTTTATACCGAATTTATTCTACAAGGTGATGTCTTATAACACATCTCTGTCATTTAAAATATACATTATATATCTAAAAATAGAGAGGGTGGAGTCATATCATTCAGAGCAGATCTGTGTAGATTAGAATGATATGTTAAATCATTCTAAATGGGAAATCTAAACCAATACAGTGAGCCTCACCAAAGAAACTGACAATGGGAAAGGTTAAACCACAACAGTAGGTCACATCCATGGGTAATTATAGGATATTAACCTACCGGAGGTTGATATGATAGAGTGAGGAAGGTTTATATCCGACATATACAATGTCATAGTCCTAATCAACCTCACATTAAATGGACTATTCCATTAAACATCAAGAATGATTGGATATCTGTTCGATAGTTTCTGAATTAATCACATGAATGCATTGCTTATATTTATACTGGCACCATTTTGGAGTAATATACATTGAATTCTCTTTAACCAACAGATCAACAGTGAAATAGATGTGAATGCAAATTCAGACGAGGATCTAATACTAATCAAAGGCTGAAGAAAATTTGGATCAAAAGGCAGTCTATTCCAATAATTCTGCCAGTTTACTGTGAAGGTTTTCAGTTGGTTCAGAGAAGGATTTGACCAACTGTGTTAAGTGGACTGTACCCAAAAATACTTTACATAGGATCTCTTGGGCTATAAATACTTTCAAATCTTGGAGTGTGTGGAGAAATAATCAAAATGTGGACGAAAAGAAAATTTTAAAAGATATCTTAGACATGGATAACCAATATAGATATGTTAATAAGTACGCCGTCTATTTTGGTGCTGAATGCTACAAACTGTACCTTTTAATTTTTTAATTGTCAAAAGAATAAAAATTTATTTCTGTGTTTTTTGTATTATTTCGATCATTTATCATATATCATCAGCAGTTGGTATGAACCGAATATAACAATCTATGAATGATAACATCATGACAGGTTAATATGAAATATAACTGCTATGCACATCAAATTCAAAGCCTAATCTGCATCCAGTTGTACATATATATAGCCGCATACAAACTTTCAGGATAGAAACAAATGTATCACTGGCACCTTTATGGGTATGTCAATACCAAGTTAGTTAGGCAGAGAACTTAGAACTTTTCGGACTCACAACAAATAACAAAGAATCAATTTCTGTCACTTCAGCTAACAAATAATATACAAATTGAAATATATTAATAATGTACAATCATTGCATAATCAAACATGCCGAACATGTTCTTGCTGACGAAACTATTTTCTTTTCTACTGGATCATAACTGCACTGATAATTACCAGTAGATAAAACATAGCCAGAGCATATCAGCATGAACCGTCAGATATTCCACAATAACAAGTGGTGACATGCAAGAAATACCCACACTTTACAAGAGATGGACAGAGAACAAGCTAAAAATGCTAATATTACTTCATTTTTACTATGACATACAAGTAATTCTATGTAATTACTGTGAAGATAAAAACTAATTATTCCCCCCAAATTTTTCTTTAATCAACCCTCTATTATAGATAGGTACAAATTTGAACGACAACAAAGATAGGTTGCCAGGCAACAAAACATACACCCACAGCAGCTAAATCATCCAAGTGGTTGATAAGTTTTGTCGCAGGTAATGGAGGGCATTTACAAGACAATTTTTTTCATATCACATTATAATTTTCACAAGGTTCCACAAATGGAAACAAGGGCATTAAGCCTGGAAATAATTTACAGAAATTGTTGAAATTCATAAAGATCAGATGATAACTTTTGTTTTTGCACGTAAAGGGTCCAACCAAGTGAAGCAATTGTCATAACTCTAGAATAAATGATAGTGTCGATAGTGAACAGACTTAACGTGTTATTGATATGAAAATGGCATAGAAATAGGAGTACTGCAAGTACTGGTAGATTATTCGAAAAATGTCAAGTAATATTTGATCAGAAAATAAAACATCTCTCTGGCTATGTTAAAATGCTATCACTAAGGATGAAATCTTACTAAACATGTCAGAAATTTATTATTAATGAAGTATCATTATCATTCTTCATATCTTGTAAATGGAGGTACTGGTACCAACGATTAGAAATGATTAGATATACCATGTAAGCAAAGCAACATATGGTAAAATTAATGGTGTCAAGAAATTAAACAGGTAGGATTTGTCACAATTCAGAGACTATTCAATACTATTCTGTAAGTCCATAATAGTATCTGAAATTAAATGAATTGGGGTTTAACGTCCTACTGTTCTGCTCTGAACCATATTATTAGTGTATCTAAATGATCTTATTTCTTTTATTATGGCTTAAAATCCTTTTTTTTTTACTTAGCGACACATTTTCCACATATTTTTTTACAAACTACTTATCTGATAATTTCAATGATACTGTATATAGTTACAATCAATCAAAATTGACATCTTTACAGCGTGCACAGTACACATAATTAACTGAGTTTATTACATCTATGGAGAGTTGAGATATATCTCATATGATAATGATGTAATAACAAATGATGCTATCTAATATAGCTGGTATATTTATATACAATATGGGAGGTAGAAGATTTTTATGATATACAAACTATCAATCTATACATTATCTGTTTATAAACACATGCTCCGATAGATGTGTCATAATGCCATATGAGATAATTCTAGATTTTATTCACTTATTATATACATTGAGATATATCTTCCGCATTGAAAGGTTTTCCAGTGCAGTAAGCTATATGAAGTTTAGTTTGGCTTGAAAAATAAAATTAAGGGACAGGGTTAATCATTGGAGATATTTGAACAAACTTAATGATGCCATTTCAAAACCCTAATAAATTTCACACTTCTAACTAAAAGAATGAAGCGAAGGGTTTGTGAATTTGTTCTACGTCATCTGTAAATTAAGGGAAGGGGTTAATCTTTAGGGATTGGAGATCCTTATAAACAGGCATGTAATGATGCCACTTCAAAACCCTATTTAATTTCCAATTTTTTTTTAAAAATTAAGTAAAGGGTTTATAAATTTGAACTACTTCCTGTGTAAATTGTAAATTATACACTTACCTTTTACGGCTAGCATAAAGTATAGTCATATAAATCAGAGGTACTCGGTAGGTGGAAAGATATATTGTACATTATAGATAGGACTATGCTCATCAACTTTATTGACTTGCCTCCTTTGTGTTCATGTTACCAAATAGATTAACAAACAATCTTTTTGTCTTAAGATGACATACTGTGATTGTTATTTTATATTCCCCAACGTTTGGCTCTATACTTCAAACGCAAAATTATGCTAACATAAACTGTTAGCAAATAATAATTCTGCTTAAGCTATCATAGGATTATAGCCCTTATAAAAGTGATATAATCCTTTCAGTTCATCCAAACAAATGCTTCCTTTTTACATTGAATGGGCCTAGACTCTTTTTAAAAGCTTCATACTCAATATATTCTCTAATTGTCCATCCAATTAAAGTTTAGTGATTGGATTTATCCATTGCAAAGAATGGATGACTTTGCTTACATAATATTTCTGATATCATTTTGGCTACCAAAATCCAGTTGATATCAACAACTGAAACAGAACACAGCTATCTTATATCAATGACATTTGCCGATAGAGCATAGCAAGGTACATGCCTCTTACACTGTACTACAGGGGTCTGACAATGGCCTATATAACTGCATCTTACGTTCTAAAATATATATATGCATCAGAAAATATGCAGGGTAAATCATCATATAAATATTAGCATTATTGTGGACTGTAGGTCAGTCCAATAAAACTATCCAAGTGATTAAAGAAATAGGTACAAGCCAACGAAACATATGCCCAGAGCAGCAAATTCGTCTGAGCAGTCAACAAGGGATGTGGCTTATTTTCTTTTTGTAGGTAATGGGAGCCTTTACAAGACACTGATATCAACTTAACACAAATAGGAAGAAAATTTTTGTCAAAAAATTCAACAATAAAGTGAAACAAGGGCCATAACTTCAGAAATAATAATCGAAAATTGCTTGAATTCAATGGGCAACCACGTTTTACTAATTTAAACAATGTATATAAATTAAATACATCTTGGATGATAACTTTAAATATCAATTACCATAATCATCAGAAATTGTTCAAAATCAATAGGATTCTTTGTATCATGACCTTATATAAATAAAGTCAATCGGATATTAACGTTACTCTGGTAATAATGATCAGAAAATGTTGAAAATCAATAGGTTTCATTGCAATTGCCTATTGACTTTCAACAATTTCTGATAATTATTGTAATCACTTGGAAAAATACTGTCAATCAGATATAAACTTTAAATTCTAAAGCGTCCAAAAACCATTATAAAAATACAATTTCTTAAGGACTGAAGTATCATATACAAATTTTGTATTTGATACTTCATCGCTAAAGAAGTTATTATCCAATGATGGTTTTTGATATTGTATCCTATCTATTATTGTATATCACCTTTCCATGTGGCGCATAAAAAGCTTTATCATAGATAAATATATATTGCTGACTGCTGACAATGTCAAATGGGAATAACATTTTCTCATACAATCATGATTACTCGACACTAATCATCTTTAAAGGAAATGCTTCCATCATAAGCACGATAATATTTCTATTGTAATGTATATATTATATCTTTTTTTAAGTTGGTTTTAAGTTGGAACAGAGACAAAACCAGAACAAGTAGCCTGTCAGAAATTGACACTGCAGTCACACTAAATCTATGCATATTTGGTAAATGATCCTCTAAAATTCCATTAGTATTATTTCTGTTTTTGGACCCCTTTCAAAAATTATTTCATTGTTTATGTTCCTCATGAAGCACATAGTTTGGTGAAAGAATCAGTGAAAATATCCTTATTCACGGTCATGGATCACTCTACTACCACCATTACTAAATTTATCCCTTTCTCATCAACGGCAAATATTTCCTTCAAAATTTCGCCTAGAGAACATTTCTCTTCATTCTGGTGTATTGTAAAATATGATATTCTTAGCAGTCTGCTTTGACACAGATATTGGGTTTAGATAATATAAAACTACATTGTATCATGGCATGCATAGAAGATAAGTGGTTCTCTCTATAATGTAACACGGGTATCGACCCCAATATTACATTAAATATTTATGTGATATATCTGTTTGTGATCAGATAACTTAGCCTAAAGATTTCCATTTTTAACCATATGAAATAAAGATCTTTGTGTTTAACAGTGGAACCGGGAATGTCCGGCTTTTTCATTTATTGATAATATTAACATTAACATTGCTCACGCATTTGTGATACAATACGATACAAAGTATCTTTTGTTTCATTACATTTCATTGCCGTTGAATGTTCCATTTCCAATATCTCTCACTGAAAATGTCCCATTACGACAGTTGTGGTTTGTTACATATGCAATGTATTTTTAATAGAGCTGCAAGTTTCATTGAGAATGGTGATGTCTTAAAATTGAAAATAAATATTGCTGAACAGAAAACAGAACAAGATTGTCTGGTATTAATCGTACATTGTACTTTGCATGTTATTAACAAAACAATATTTGTAAAATACATGTAAGAAACATGACCATGAAACTAGTAATATCACAGTTTGTATGTGTTTTGGGTGAAATAGAAAAATAAAAGATCTATTTCATCATTTTCTTTTGCTAAATTATAAGAAGTTCTTTCTCTTTTATTCAAATTAAAAATCTTACCATTTTAACTCTTTCAATCTAAAAATAAATTTCACAAAATACTAGGATACAATATAATAATTTCATATAAAAACTGTACCTGTCTTCACTTCATATATATTTTGTCTGGTTCATTGCACGATGAGCAAAATTGTCATCTGTTATTCGATCCCAGTCTCGCTGTGTTTGACCGATCACAAATCCTATCTCTCTTTGTCTTGTTTGTTGTTTATGTTCTTCAATATCAACCCAGCGAACCTTAAAAAGAAAGCAAAGTAACCTTAACTAAAAATTCAAACAAAGGAAACGATTATCTTACCAACAAGAAAGAAGATTATAAAAAAATAAGATATGTCATATTTATTAAGGGCCACAGAACTTTTTCCACTTTTTAACAAGGCTTATTTCTGAAATAGGTGTAATCAGTTGTAATCTTCTTTATTGAATTTCAATCTATTGGCCTATCTTTGTAAAGCATGTGATCTGTATAATCTATATATTTAAAGCCATAAAAGCCCCACAGCATTATTAGCAATGATCTAAATTGGTTTCACTCACCAGCAGTAATAAATATTATCTCTTCCAAATGAAGTAAAAAATATAGCCACTTCTAATCTTATTTAGACAGAAACTTTTAAAATTTATGTTTTATTTTTTCTCCTTACCCGTTTTTTTCCTGGCACAGATGTCCTGTTAAAATAATCCTCCCCAGCTATTTGAAGATAATCATCCCAACCTTGAGGTGAGGGAGTTCTCTTTCTCTTCCTAATACCATCCAATTTATCTGTAAATCAATTTCAACATTTTGGAATAAGCCTACACACAGAATCAAATTCCTTATTTTTGACTGATTAATTAAAATGCATTCTGTTAAAGGGGCATAAGGTAAGATAAGATAAAGTGATGACAGTTCTTGCTATAATAGTTAAAAAAAAAATAGATAATGATAAAATTTGAGTCAAATTGGTTCACTCTGACCCAAGATATTAGAAATTTAATTTTAGGTTAGACATGGTCGTCATTACTAACTTTGGTACAATAATAAACAAAGTCTCGATTGTCCATCACAAAATGTATTAAAACCGACTAAAAATCACATGGCACTGTTGGAATCGAGGTATGATTATGCTCTGGAAATTAATACTTTAGATAATATTTTAGAGAAAGACCTGCATTAGGCAGAGTTAGCACTTTCATAATGCATGTTTAATTTAAGAAGAATTAGGCTTTTGTATGATGATCCTGAGAAATGCCAATAATATAATAAAGAAATGGTTCTTACCCATTTGTTTTTCAGATGGCTCTGCTATTTCCCACTTAGATTTCTGATATGCCTGTTAATATAGCAAATCTAATACATAAGTAGATAAAATACACAAAACAAAAAACACAGCATTTTCTTAATCCTTAAAAATATTTCAATTTCCTCTCTATATCAAACTAACCTAAATCTCTTCTATAACCCTTCCATATTTCATCACGGGAAAATTCTATTATTTGTTTGATTGTTTGATAAGAATGCATGGCACACTGCTTGATGTAAAAAAAAGTTAAATTCCAAGGCTTACATTTGTGAGATATCCTGTTTACAATATCTAGAATCTCCAGGAACAATGAAATAATAAATATAATACTAAGTCAAAAGCCTTCTTATTACAAAATTTTGGACATAACAAAGTTTTGATTCCCTTTTTGCCAATAATCTAAAACAATTAAATAGAAGATAATATAAAGAAATCCACACAAGTTTATATAAAGTTTGCATTTTTCAACGTTTTAAAATACATGGGCGTAGGAAATATATTCCCTCTTAAGGTCAATAAGTATGTTGCATTGTAGATCAATATTCACACGCTCAATAACTAACATTCAATTACATACAACCTTGTATCGAATCCTACATGTAACTCAAGAATATATACACATCTTTCAGTGTTTGTAATGCACCAACCTCCTTTCATTATTTAAATGCAAAAAAAAGTTTGCAAATCAATATAGTAATTATTAACAGTACATGGACGTGTTCAATGTCACCTAAAATTTGTGACAACACAGTTAATAAACTTAAGACCCATCAAATTTTTCAAGAGTACTGATCAGATATCACAGCTAAAATAAATAATTTTTCATCAGATATTTAGTTGTTAAATATTGATAATCAGACTGTTAATAATGAGAACTTGTTTAAGACTGACTAGCAACTGTGACAGCCATTAGACACATTCCAGGTATGTAAATGGACCAATTTCTGATGCAAACTTTGAAATTGAAATCTGTAAACTTCATGACAGACATTAAATTGCATCATTTTTGCAACTAATTTTGATCTTTTAAATACATATTTGATTTAAGATGTACTTACCTGCCTTTTCTTAAACAATTACTTTTAATAGACATGATACAATGTTTGTTATCCATAATCATTCCAAAACACCAGATTTGTATAAGATAATGATTTCTTGCAGACAACAAAAGGGATTAGTCATCTTGGAAGTAAAACCGAAGCATTAAATTCCGACTTCAATTCCTACTGATGTTTTTTTAGTGTTCTGTTACATAACTGATTCTTGAGCAAAGGGACGACAGACATAGGTCATAAACAATGAACAATAATTCAAAGAACACAATAACAACTGTAACAACAACAGTGAAATAATAACATACCCCAATAAACTCTATTGATTCTTCTTCATCATCATCTTCACCGCTATTTTTACTTCCCGATTTGTTGTCTTCCTCTTCTTTCTCATCTTCCATCTCAACCTGATAGCAAAAAACCCTTTACTGTTAACATACGGATTCCAAAACTTATTGAAAATTTCAATAAAATTACCGTTTGGATATCCTAGGGTAGGGAAACTCTTCTTACAAAGAAATATGTAGCATAAAAGACAAGAGTAAATATTATAAAATTTGTTCTTGAAATTTTTGGAATGAGATAAAATGTTGTTCATTTAGACTAACATAATTTTCGATTGTATGGTTAAATGTGCCATGTGAGGGGGACAAGTGTTTAAGTCTACTTTCATTGGAATTCTGACTACCAAGGCCTCTTTTACCTGCATACCGTACGGGAATTAAATATGAAAAATAGCGAGGTTCACCTAATTTTGTTATGTACGTGATTTGAATATTTTGACATGTGACTTTTAATTGTGGTATGAATTCGTCTGCTTAAATAACGATAAGAGTTATGCCCCTTTATTTTCGGTAAAATGTCCGTCACGAAAAATTTTGAAATCCCAACTCTGATGTGAAGGCATATAATTGTGCAGACAGGTGGACCGTTTTAGTCTCATCTGAATGACTACACACACTTTCCTTATTAACCTAGTTCCTTCAGGAACCTTCTCTGAAAAAACGATCTCCGCAGACAGTTCCTATCGTCCCAATAGCTGCCATATGAAAACATGGTAAAATACCGCTCTTTCCACCTAGACTGTTCTCGGGCTATTTCGGAACACGTACTAGCTTTTTTTCACTGTGACCCTTTATTTTTTGCCAAAAAGGACACAAATTTATAATAATTCAACATCATTCCAAGTAGATTTAGCAATTAAATAAACATGTGGTTTGCCATGTTTGAGTCTTGCTATGGGTGATCATTTCAAACCATTTTGTGTATGCTTTTAATCACAAAATTCTTCTTGGAAATAGTGTTGAATTATCATAAATGTGTGAAATGATTCCTTCTGTGAACAGAGAAGAATCACAGTGAAAAGTAGTCTGTAAGGATTCCAAAATAGCCTTAGAATAGGAGGGGGAAAGAAAGGTATTTTCATTTCGCAGCTGAACAGAGATGCACTGCAAAAGTTAGAAGACATATTGCCCAATCAGAGACAGTTAGAAGACATATTGCCCAATCAGAGACAGTTCCTAAAGGAACTATATTAACCAGACAGGCAAAATCCATGGCAAGTGATAACTGGCTTGATTCTTCTGCAAAATGCAGACATGAGAGTGGTGAGAAGAGAAATTGGCTGAAAATTTTTAACTGGTCAAAAACCATCAATGCTGCCAATATTATGTTCGTTTTCATTTATTTCCATACGCTGATATTTTTTTTCTTTGAATACTCTTTATGTGGCTTTTTTTATAGGTGTGTCAATTGGCAAAAAAATCTCATGTCTGAAAATGCCTTATAATGATCATCACAAATTGCAACAAAGCCCCTATAGCCTCTCATATAAGATAATAGTTCGCCATGTTTGGGGTTTTTTTTTGTTACCATGAATTAAAAGATACATTATGGAAGATCAGATAGAGAGTGGTCAGTTCTCACTATTATAGTTAAAAAAACTAGATAAAGTAAAGGGAATATGCTAAATTTTTAGTAAAATTGCTTACTCTGAACTGAGATATTTGCACTTGATTTTTCGGCCTAACCTAGGTCATCATTACTAAAGACGGTACAATAAAAAAACACAAGTCACGATTATCCATTTTTTGATTTAATCATCCATGAGCGTTGAGCAGCAGATCAGATTCAAATCCAGTGACAACCCGACACATAAGATGGCATCTTTTCATGTTAATAAATATTAATTAACAGTTTTATAGCATTTCAGGCCTAAAGAAAGACCTGCAATAGGCAGATATTAGCTTTTGAATAATGTAAAAGAAAAGATAATGGTGGCTATGAAGACCTGGATATCCCGAATGTCAGTGACTAGTTTCGTTCGTATTGAACTCTACTACTCTTCTGAAGAGTTCAATACGAACGAAACTAGTCACTGACATTCGGGATAACCAGGTTTTCATAGCCACCATTATCTCTTCTTTTATGTCACTCTCTGCTTACGATCTCGTTATGGCAAATTTTGTTGACCAGACCGGTAGGTCGTGATTCCTTCCCTTGCCTCGGAATCAACCACTATTTTGACGGAAGATATTCTCTCGGCTAAAAAATCTTTTTTCTCCCAGCTACGAGAAATACGTAGAATCAAACTGATCCAGAGCCGATCGTGTCGATAAGAAGCCGCTTATTTGACATTGACACATAACCGAAGGTGAATAGGCCTACTCGTCCAGTTAACACAACGGACAATCTCACATCGGTCCACAAAATAGATAGACACATACTAGTCGCCTCCTACTTCCGATTTCCCAGGCATTTTAGTCAACCTTGACACTCACACAAATAAACTATTTGGTACTGTTTCGTACCTTATCATATTAAACCCCTCGGGCGCCATGTTGAATCACACAGTATTTAACGTTCTAAAACCAAACTACCGGTACTTCATGGAATCAACGACAAATCTAAACTTGGGCACTCCAACCATTTTTATTTTTTTTTGAATAATGTATGTTTAAATAACCATATTAATTATTATTATCTTATCAGTCATGTAA
The DNA here is from genome assembly GCA_948474765.1 of Patella depressa. Lineage (NCBI taxonomy): Eukaryota > Metazoa > Mollusca > Gastropoda > Patellidae > Patella > Patella depressa. Next base: position 59,356,292 of record OX419719.1, read on the forward strand.
TAATTAATATAGATATTATGTAATAGAGTCGGCCACTGTAAGTGAGCCGTGTGAAGACTTGATCCATGAATGTCATTATTATAGGCCTTCATTCAGTCGGCCAACGTAAGTGAGCCGTGTGTAGACGTGATTTATGGATGTTATTATTATTGGCCTTTATTCAAGGTCTGTGTTTAAGCCTTATGGTGTATTTTCTAACTTGGTGGATGTTTTATATTGTTAGCCTTTTGGCAAAGGTTGGTTAACTGGATGATGTTACTGACCCTCTCTAATAAGGCAGTGTATTGGAACTATGGTACAATGACAGGAGGCCTAGCAGCGAAGTCAACGATGTACAGCGTGATGTCCATGTCACAGTAACATTACCACACTTAACATAAATAAAAAAATTAGGTTGCCAGGCATCGAAACATACGCCCACACAGCAGCCAAATCGTCCGGGCAGTCAATAAGAGTTGTCGCATATTAAGGAATTATCAGAAAATCATTAGAATTTGTTTGGTTTTTATAATCAAACGTTTTTTTTTAAATCAGATAATAATTGTGACCTCCAGAGGGACCACACGCTAAAAAGGGTGATTTTTCGTACAATCAGGGGACATAATTCAGGAAGTAATGACTCGATGGGCACAAATATCGAAAGGAACCAAGATCTTTGGGTTATAAACATACATGTCAAGTTTCATCCAAATCGGTTCAAAATTGTGACCTCTACAATGTTCACAAGCTAAAAAACGTGATTTTTCGTACAATCAGGGGCCATAACCCATGAAGTTACAGTCCGATACATGCCAATATCGAAAGGAACCGAGATTTTATGGTGATAAACCTATATTTTAAGTTTCATTGAAATCAGATAAAAATTGTGACCTGTAGACTGTTCACAAAAAAATGTGGACGGACGGACGGACAGGGGCGACGACAATATACGTCCACATAAAAATGTGGGCGTATAAAAAGTAATTACTTACTTTGATTGTTATGATGTCCATTCCTATTTATGAATTACTGGTAGCATATTTCCGTTATTCATTATAACAGTTAAAGTTATAAAATGTAAATTGTATGTCCATATTATTAGCAGAGGTTAAATGAAGTAACTTTATCAACTCATGACTCGTCACCCGCAGTCGTACTCGTAGAAATGTAAATATATCATATTCACGAACTATAATTAATTCATGTGGTTATAAGATGCTTATTAAAATTTTATTGATTGTTGTGTTAGGAATAACTTGATAAATCATTGTACATCGTAGTTTTGTAAGACGTAATTTTATATAACTAGAGATGCGGATTGGCATAGGGACTATATTGCACCACGTCACTTATTGAATGTTCCGCATGACACGTTGTTGTGTATTTTTGTTGATGTTTTTATATTTGTTTCATAATTTGTTTAATACTTGTTCAAATTTCATATGCATGGTCGCAAAATGTACATAATAGTAAATAATGTAAAAGGGCAACAAAAAGGGCAAGTCAATTGTGGGGGAGTAATGTTTTATGTACGAAATAAAAAAAAATAGGTTGCCAGGCAACGAAACATACGCCCACACAGCAGCCAAATCGTCCGGGCAGTCAACAAGAGTTGTCGCATATTAAGGAATTATCAGAAAATCATTAGAATTTGTTTGGTTTTTATAATCAAACATTTTTTTTTTAAATCAGATAATAATTGTGACCTCCAGAGGGACCACAAGCTAAAATGGGTGATTTTTCGTACAATCAGGGGACATAATTCAGGAAGTAATGACCCGATGGGCACAAATATCGAAAGGAACCAAGATCTTAGGGTTATAAACATACATGTCAAGTTTCATCAAAATCGGTTCAAAATTGTGACCTCTATAGGCTCCACAACCTTGATATAACATGTTTTCACACTAAAACGACGGCCATTTTGTCCGTCAATTCTAGTCCGATTTTCACGTAATTCAGCCTCTCTCTTCATTACCATGTAACGGTGATATAGTCAAACGTTTTTTTAAATCGGATAATAATTTTGACCTCCAGAGGGACCAAAAGCTAACAGAAGCGATTTTTTGGACAATCCGGGGACATAATTCAGGAAGTTATGATTCAATGGGTGCAAATATCGAAAGGAACCAAGATCTTTGGGTTATAAACATACATGTCAAGTTTCATCAAAATCGGTTCAAAATTGTGACCTCTATAAGGTCCACAACCTTTATATAACATATTTTCACACTATTCGCATACAAACGGCGGCCATTTTGTCCGTCAATTTTGGTCCGATTTTCCCAAATTCGAACTCAACCTTCATAACCATGGAATCGTGATATAATCAAACGGTTTTTTAAATCCGATAATAATTTTGACCTCCAGAGGGACCACAAGCTAAAAAGGGCGATTTTTTGGACAATCAGGGGCCATAATTGAGGAAGTTACGATCCGATGGGCGCAAATATCGAAAGGATCCAAGATCTTTGGGTTATAAACATACATGTCAAGTTTCATCAAAATTGGTTCAAAATTGTGACCTCTATAAGGTCCACAACCTTGATATAACATATTTTCACACTATTCGTGTACAAACGGCGGCCATTTTGTCCGTCAATTTTGGTCTGATTTTCATGAAATTCGAACTCAACCTTCATAACCATGGAACGGTAATATAATCAAACGTTTTTTTAAATCCGATAACAATTTTGACCTCCAGAGGGACCACAAGCTAAAAAGGGCAATTTTTCGGACAATCAGGGGCCATAATTCAGGAAGTTACGATCCGATGGGCGCAAATATCGAAAGGAACCAAGATCTTTGGGTTATAAACATACATGTCAAGTTTCATCAAAATTGGTTCAAAACTGTGACCTCTATAAGGTCCACAACCTTGATATAACATATTTTCACACTATTCGCTTACAAACGGCGGCCATTTTGTCCGTCAATTTTGGTCCGATTTTCACGAAATTCTAACTCGACCTTCATAACCATGGAACGGTGATATAATCAAACGTTTTTTTAAATCCGATAACAATTTTGAACTCCAGAGGGACCACAAGCTAAAAAGGGCAATTTTTCAGACAATCAGGGGCCATAATTCAGGAAGTTACGATCCGATGGGCCCAAATATCGAAAGGAACCAAGATCTTTGGGTTATAAACATACATGTCAAGTTTCATCAAAATCGGTTCAAAATTGTGACCTCTATAAGGTCCACAACCTTGATATAACATATTTTCACACTATTCGTGTACAAACGGCAGCAATTTTGTCCGTCAATTTTGGTCCGATTTTCACGAAATTCGAACTCAACCTTCATAACCATGGAACGGTAATATAATCAAACGGTTTTTTAAATCCGATAACAATTTTGACCTCCAGAGGAACCACAAGCTAAAAAGGGCAATTTTTCGGACAATCAGGGGCCATAATTCAGGAAGTTACGATCCGATGGGCGCAAATATCGAAAGGAACCAAGATCTTTGGGTTATAAACATACATGTCAAGTTTCATCAAAATTGGTTCAAAACTGTGACCTCTATAAGGTCCACAACCTTGATATAACATATTTTCACACTATTCGCTTACAAACGGCGGCCATTTTGTCCGTCAATTTTGGTCCGATTTTCACCATGCAACTGTGATATAACCATGCAACGGTGATATAATCAAACGATTTTTTAAATCGGATAACAATTGTGACCTACAGAGGGACCACAATTTAAATAGGGCGATTTTTCGGACAATCAGGGGCCATAATTCAGAAAGTTACGATCCGATGGGCGCAAATATCGAAAGGAACCAAGATCTTTGGGTTATAAACATACATGTCAAGTTTCATCCAAATCGGTTCAAAATTGTGACCTCTACGCTGTTCACAAGCTAAAAAACGTGATTTTTCGTACAATCAGGGGCCATAACCCATGAAGTTAGAGTCCGATACATGCCATTATCGAAAGGAATCGAGATCTTATGGTGATAAACCTATATTTTAAGTTTAATTGAAATCGGATAAAAATTGTGACCTGTAGACTGTTCACAAAAAAATGTGGACGGACGGACGGACGGACGGACGGACGGACGGACAGGGGCGACGACAATATACGTCCACATAAAAATGTGGGCGTATAAAAAGCGCCGAACAGGCCTTAAAAAGGGCAAGTAATTATTGATCACGACGTCAACGTGACACCCTAGCGAAGGTTATAAATAGAGCCCCGTTACGGCAGTATGGCAGATAATGTCTTGGCGTCTTACATAAAAGACTTGTCCTCTTAAGCAGTCGGAAACAGTTTTTTACAATCTATTCAGTATTCCACACTTCCAAAGTTGAAATAGCGATTTATTATAAACCTGAAGGTGAGATAGCAGGTTCCCAACAAGTTAATTATGATATATATAAATATGAAATAGTGATTTCATACACCTGTAATGTATGACGATCTTGGGCTTTCGTTTGTTTGCCACTGCGCGGTACGCTAGCATGGAGGACCCTAAGGGACATCGTAAGACGCTATCTCCCACCATGCTGGACACCATTTCACTATTTTCTTTCACTTTTTTTAAACTGCGTTTTTGCATTGATGATATTTTAATGAATCCAACTTAATTAAAAGCGATTCCTTTACTTGAGTGGAAACCTACAAACTAGTATTGTTGTAAAATGTTCATACGAGGAGAGGCACTGTGGGGAACACAGAGGTTGGAGCTGAATTGTAATGGGAGGAGAATACGAGATTTGAATATGATAGATCTAGACTTCATTATATCTGCCTGAAAAAATGAGGAATCATGTAAACCAACCAGCTTTGACAGGGTGCTAGGGGTGGATTACAACATTTAGATTCATTTTACATTTATCCATAATAGCCCTATAATAAACAATACTAAAAAAACAAATAAAATGACAGGCAATTATCCCGCTGGCAGTTGATTCCCTGGCAGTAGTTCCAGATCCATAGAACCACTATAAAACTATTCTAGTCAAGTTAGTTGCTGGAGGAATATTGCCTATACTTTATTAGTATTTTCTTTTGGTCCTAAACCTTATTATATTCAATCTTGCCTGCGCTGTAAACAGATTCCTTCATACATCAGTTTTGTGCTTTCGGTAAAGAGTTAATTCGTCAGAGTTTTGGATTATAATTAAGTACTATTAACATAATTTCAAATTTTAATGTAAAATGGTACAATCCCAAATTTTTTTCAGGGGATAATTTGTGACATTTAGACAACAGAGGAAAAATCACATATTTTTACTTTAGACCGGTTTGTTACATATTAACATTGACATACTATATTTAGTATCTAAGATAGGGTAGAATGTTTAATATTTGAAGGAGATTGGGATACATTAACAAAACCCATGTAGATCTGCCCCCAAATTTGATCAAGCTTACAATATTAGATCAATGACTATTTTTTGTCGTGTAATGCAATGTTTGACTTTTACAAGCATTGTTATTGAAAGGGATATAACCCCGTATTTTTTCGTTCAAAAAGGTACTAACCTCAACAATGGAATCTTCTTGAAGTAGCCACCTTATGTCTAATCTCATAAAATGTGAAGGTGTTAATTCCCAACCCTTTTTAATCTGCAAACAAATAAAAAAAAAATCTAATGTAAAAATAAGAAAAAGACACATGGACTGCAATAAAACCCATCTCAATTTTTAAAGTTTTTGCAAAGTCAATTTCATAAATAAATTCTATTAAATATAGGTTGCCAAGACATCCTGACAGACAACCTGGGTTGTTACCTATTTTTTTTACCAGTAATGAAAACATTTACAATACAATAAAATCTGATTATGAGTAATTATCAAATATCATTAGTATTTGTTTGACTTCTCGTTCTGCCCAATGCTGATGTTTGGAATTCAAAACATTTAATATCATGAATTAGAAAATCAATAGACTTGTTCTAGAAAAATGATAACAAGAAATACGGGGTAGAAGGGTCGACAAAAATATACGACCACATTTCAGAGTGAGAGTATAAAAATCAATGGCTGGAACAAATTCAGGAAGAAAAAGGTTAACAAAAAAAATAATAATAATTACCTTCTCTACATCTTTCTGTTTCCAGTTGTGAATATTTCTTTTTATACATGTACTAACATCTGCTTCAACCTCAACTATATACACCTTAGAAAAAGGAAAATTCAAATTCAGCATCATGTTTTGGAGATCTCTAAGACAGACAAAGTCATTTTAACATGAAAGTTTAAAAATACCAATGTTTTGAAATTGTGTTCGTCTGAATCCCAAAAATTCATATCTTCAGACTTTGATTTTCATACTAAATACATTTCATTTGCTATCCAATTATCAAAATGATGAGTCTACAAGTTGAAAAATACACATGCAAAGCTTACTAACCTGAAAACCTTTAGATTTAGCATAACTCCAAAAATCTTCAAAATGTTTAACTTTTTCATTGACAGCATCCACAACAATAAACGGGAAAAAACCATCATCAATAGTTTTTTTTAATGATTTGTATAAACTTTGACGATATGTCTCTTCTAATTCCGCTTCATACTGATATTCTAATACCTGTTTGAAAGAAAAATAAAAAATATATTTTTCACTATGAACAATTCAAAATCTTAAGACATGTTTGCCGCTGACAAATACTAATATCTCTCTCACATCCAAGAATAAAACTATTGCCAAACCTTTGTTATAACTTGTTTTCCAGTTTCTGGATCTTTCTCTTTTTTTTCTACTTCAACCATAAAATAATCATCTAAACATAGCATTCTAGGTGCCGCCCCTCCATTTGAAACTTCTTTATCCTACAAACATATGGCATGATCAAAACATCAATGAAATTTACAAATACAAACTTATAGACTTACAAATCAAAATTCCAATCACATTCAATAATTACAACCAGACAATCTTTCAATCCAAGATAAAAAAAAAATGTTTTCAAATTGTGTATCTTTTGATTTTAATTATTTTGTCAGATTGAATCCACATACCTATGGGTCATTTCCTTAGAGATAGCTTTCTCTGTGGATACAATATCTTATAGAAATCTTTCAAATATGGTTGATTCTCATCTGTGATCTAACAAAGATGCAATATTTGATAAGAAACAAGACTCACCCTGATTAATTTACTGACATATGTTTTACCAGAGCCAGGTAAACCACGAACGATAACAACAATTAAAGGCGGTCGTGAAAATCGACCCGGTTTCACCAATAAATCTTCTATTTTAGCAGTTTCTATTTTTGACTGGAATATTTTTCTTGGTCCATCTACTACAAGTGGGGGTGAATGACTGCAGTAGGAAAGAAAATTATTTAAATAGCATATATCTTATTAACTTAAAAAAGTTTATGTTCTACTCTATAATGGGCCATCACGTGAGTAAGACGCTGGCTTGCTAGCCTGCAGGTCGGGGTTTCATTTTCCGACATGGTTTCCCCTTGTCAATAATACTGCTGCACATACTAGGCGGCTTTAGTGAAAATGACAAATGTATAATATAAATACAACCTGTTTTACGCTTCAGTAACACTTCGCTTTTAAGATTAAAAAAAACCCAAACAATGGAACAAATCCGATCCTAGAAAGGTATTTAGTTGGAGATCGCAATAACTGTATCCTTACAAACCTGGATGGTAAATCTCTATTCCAGTCCCCATATAATCTATCTCTAACTCTATCACGTAATTTATCACGTTCTTTTAATCGTAGTTTTTCCTTGTCTCGGTGTCTCTCCTCTCTGTCACGTTCTCGATGTCTCTCCTCTCTGTCACGTTCTCTACTATCACGTTCTCTATTTCTGTCTCTATGCCTGTCGCGATCTCTGTCGCGTCCATGATCTCTGTCACTGCTCCTTTCCCGGATCCGATATCTCTCTGGAGGACCTAAAATAGAAAGGATAATGTAGAGAACAGTTAAGCACATATTGCCAGACTACTAACATAAGTCAACAATTATTTGGAGTATTGGATAGTCACTCTTTTCCCAATTCGAATTCGGGAAAAAAGCTTCACAATGTGTCACGAGTCAACAATTTTTAGGGTATTGAATAGTCCCTCTTCTCCCAATCCGGGAAAAAGAGTTTCACAATGTTTCATGCTTTCACAACAAAATAATAATTCCATTTTGCACACACAACAATAGCAAGGAAAATTAAAAGGAAAATACCTAACCCCAAGATAGGTTGCCTGGCAACAAAACATACATCCATAGAAGCTAAATTGTCTGAGCAGTTGACAAGGGTCGTTGCCTACTTCTTTTACAAATGGGGGGTGGGGGGGTAATTTGAAAGACAATTTCATATAGATCAGATTATAAATGTTGTTTGTAGAGTGTTCACAAGATATTGTGGACAACATTCGAGCTATGACAATACTACTGCTATCCTAAAGCTTTTAAAATTTAAGTAACAGGACAAATTACTATAAGTACCCAGTGTGTTCAATATACAGATTGAAAGCAAGTAAAGTGACAAAATAATATAGACATACTTCTTCTGGAATCACTAGTTTCACTAACGTGATCCATATTTTTACCATGTCCATAATCTATAACTGTTTTAGGTACTTCAGGTCCTGGGGTTGCATCATCATCTATTGTTGTTGCCACTAAAAAAAAATACAAATGATATTCATTAAAGATATATTATCGGAGGTTAGAAAACGAGTTGGCAGTTCTCCCTCTAATAGTTAAAGATAAGTTGCCAGGCAATGAAATATACGCCCACAGCAGCTAAATCGTCCGGGCAGTCAACAAGAGTTGTCGCATATTCTTACTTTTTTCGGTAATGAAACATTTATAATACTCTGAAATCTGATTAAGATAACAATTCATAAAGTAATTATCAGAAAATCATTAAAATTGGTTTGCTTTTTATAAATTTCTGCCCCATGCTAACGTTTAGTATACGAAACATTTAAAATCATGGATTTAGCTGATTAGTTATGAAAATTCATTGAAAATACTTGTCCATCTCAAGACCTTAATCTCTGTGTACCAGTCTGAAGTCAATTGGGTGATAAGTTTAGCCTCTAGAGCATTACAAAAGATTTTTCAAAGTGATCAAGGGAGATAACTCTGGCCAGTAATTATCAGAATTTGCTGAAAATCAATAGGATTCTCCTTCCAATGACCGTAATACGGAAGCCCATAAGGGTCAATCAAATGAAAAAAAAATATTCTGACTATCTTGTAATTACAAGATAGCTATCTTGTAGTTACAAGATAGCCTATCTTGTAATTACAAGATAGCCTATCTTGTTATTACAAGATAGCCAAAGCCTTCTGACTATCTTGTAATTACAAGATAGCTATCTTGTAGTTACAAGATAGGCTATCTTGTAGTTACAAGATAGGCTATCTTGTAATTACAAGATAGGCTATCTTGTAGTTACAAGATAGCTATCTTGTAGTTACAAGATAGCCTATCTTGTAATTACAAGATAGCCAAATTAGTTTTCTTGTATTTCAAGGTCGTCCCACACTGATTTATCGGATAGTTATAAGCCAAAGTGTGTGTGTGTGGGAGAGAGAGAGAGAGAGAGAGAGAGAGGGGGGGGGAGGGAGAGGGGGAATGGGGTTTAACGTCTACTCGACACAAACTAGGTCATTTCGGGACTAACATATGGTTTAATTTAATTCCAATAATTCGTTTGCGCGTAGGGGTCTTCAGTAGTGGGGTGGGGGTTGGATGGCGAATGGTTAGCACGTGCACGCAGTATCACAAAGCCTGTAATTGAGTCAACTGGCGTGGTTTCGAAACCCCTGTTGTACGTGACAAGGAGTAGGGTCGCCTGTCCAACATCGTGGGTTTTCTCCGGGTCCTCCTCTTTCCTCCCGCTGCTAAAGACGCCTACGCGCAAGTGCATTATTGAAATAAAATTAAACCATATGTTAGTCCCGAAATGACCTAGTTTGTGTCGAGTGGACGTTAAACCACATCCCCCTCTCTGTTTAGAAGTTGGAGGACTGACAACCTGATGATGCCGATCCCGTAACATACAATAATACTTCCTTGAGCTGGAGGGTTGGCAGGTCTATTTGTTAGCACATGCGCACTGTATCGTAAAGCCTGTCATTGAGTCAAATGGCGTGATTTCGAATCCCCCGTTGTACGCGACAAGGAGTAGTATCGCCTGTCCAACATCGTGGGGTTTCTCCGGGTCCTCTGCTTTCCTCCCACTGCTAATTAAAGATCCATACGTGCAAGCGATTATTGAAATTAAACTATATGTTAGTCGCGAAATGACCTAGTTTGTGTCGAGTGGACGTTACACCTCCCCTCACTCTCTTTAGCAGTTGGAGGAAACCGGTGGACAGGCGAGGATGGACAGGCGATCCTACTCCTTGTCACGTACAAATGGGGATTCGAAATGACCTAGTTTGTGTCGAGTGGACGTTAAACCATATACCCCTCTCTGTTTAGCAGTTGGAGGAACCCGGAGGACTGACAACCTGATGATGCCGATCCCGTAACATACAATAATACTTCGTTGAGCTGGAGGGTTGGCAGGTCGATTTGTTAGCACGTGCGTGTTTTATCTTAAAAGCCTGTCATTGAGTCAACTGACGTGGTTTCGAATCCCCCTTTTGTATGTCACAGGATCGGCATCACCAGGTTGTGCCTTCATTAAATACTATTCATACTCTCATTAACTTCATTCCCTCATTAATAGCATTTATGATACATTGATTTCATGTTCTCCTTAAAGATACCTTCCGCGCGTACAAACTGTGAGATTTGATGATATATTTGGGCTAAAAATATATTCAAGCTAATTAATCTATCAAACGTTTGCTTCAAATCCCTCTCAAAACATTGTATACATCAGGAGATACCGCAAGCTATAAATAATCTGCTTTTAAACGCTATGTCAGTCAGCTCATTTCATTGATGGAGGGTCCGTTTTTCAGAATATCCCTTTCCTTACTTACTTTTCAAAAATCAAAATTTAAAGAAGTTTGAAAAATAGAAATAGCGTTCTGTGGCTTCAAAGAGCGTATTAAAATTGATGAGTCATGATATAAATATGCAGTTGGTGGGTGTATGAAGGCAATGGTATTTATGGGAGCATGAAATCGGTGTATGGTGACCTTTAAATTGGCATCTCGGTATCTTGTAATTACAAGATAGCTATCTTGTAATAACAAGATAGTCTATCTTGTAATTACAAGATAGGTTATCTTAGGCTATCTTGTAATAACAAGATAGCTATCTTGTAATAACAAGATAGCCTATCTTGTAATTACAAGATAGTCAGAATTTTTTTTTTCATTTGATTGACCCTTTATTCGCTTCCGTACCTTAAACACTTAAACACTGTGTATAAATTTAAAGTCAATCTGATATTAACTTTAGCCTCTAGAATGTTCACAAGATTTTTCAAAGTGATCAAGGTCCATAATTCTGGCAGTAATTATCGGAAATCGCTGAAAATCAATAGGCTTCTTTGTTTCATGACCTTAAACAGTGTGTATAAATCTACGGTCCAACGGATATTAACTTTGGCCTCTAAAGCGATCACAAGATTTTTTGAAGTGATCAAGGGCCATAACTATGGCAGTAATTATCATGACCTTAAACACTGTGTATAAATTCAAAGTCAATCGGATATTAACTTTGACCTCCAGAACGTAAAAAGAGATTTTTTGAAGCGATCAAGGGCCATAACTCTGGCAGTTATTATCAGAAATCGCTGAAAAATAATAGGTTTCTTCGTCTCATGACCTTAAACACTGTGTATAAATTTAAAGTCAATCGGATATTAACTTTGGCCTCCAGAACGTCCAAAAGATTTTTTGAAGTGATCAAGAGCCATAACTCTGGCAGTTATTATCAGAAATATCAGAAATCGCTGAAAAATAATAGGTTTCTTCGTCTCATGACCTTAAACACTGTGTATAAATTTAAAGTCAATCGGATATTAACTTTGGCCTCCAGAACGTCCAAAAGATTTTTTGAAGTGATCAAGGGCCATAACTCTGGCAGTTATTATCAGAAATATCAGAAATCGCTGAAAATTAATAGGCTTCTTCGTCTCATGACCTTAAACACTGTGTATAAATTTAAAGTCAATCGGATATTAACTTTGGCCTCCAGAACGTCCAAAAGATTTTTTTGAAGTGATCAAGGGCCATAACTCTGGCAGTTATTATCAGAAATCGCTGAAAATTAATAGGCTTCTTCGTCTCATGACTTTAACTACTGTGTATAAATTTAAAGTCAATTGGATATTAACTTTGGCCTCCAGAACGTCCAAAATATTTTTTGAAGTGATCAAGGGCCATAACTCTGGCAGTTATTATCGGACCTTAAACACTGTGTGTAAATTTAAGGTCAATCGGATATTAACTTTAGCCTCTAGAACGTTCACAAGATTTTTCAAGGTGATCAAGGGCCATAACTCTGGCAGTAATTACCGGAAATCGCTGAAAATCGATAGGATTCTTCCTCTCATGACTTTAAACACTTTGTATAAATCTAAGGTCAATCGGATGTTAACTTTGGCCTCTAGAGCGATCACAAGATTTTTTGAAGTGATCAAGGGCCATAACTCTGGCAGTAATTATCGGAAATCGCTGAAAATCAATAATCTTTTTTGTCTCATGACCTTAAACACTGTGTATAAATTTAAAGTCAATCGGATATTAACTTTGGCCTCCAGTGATCAAGGGCCATAACTCTGAAAATTAATAGGCTTCTTCGTCTCATGACCTTAAACACTGTGTATAAATTTAAAGTCAATCGGATATTAACTTTGGCCTCTAGAGCGTCCACAAGCAATTGTTGGCGCCGGACGGACCGATGGACAGACCGCCGGACGGACCGACGACAATATACAACCACATTTCAATGTGGGGGTATAAAAACTACATAATGTAAAGGCAATTTGCTGAAAATTTCGAGTCAAATTGATCCACTATGAACCAAGAACTAAGCGGATGAAAGTGCCTCTTAGCCTTGATCATCATTACTAATAGTCTTGATTATCCATTTAATCATTAATCACGATGGAAAGTTTTGCAGCAAATCAGATTATAATCCAACAAATATTGCTGACTAGCCTTGACATCGAGAGCTGATTATAGTCTGGATAAGTTAATTAATGTTTAATTAATAGTTTTTTTTAACATTTTAGGTCTAAAGAAAGCCCTACAATTTAGGCAGATTTTGTTCTTGCATAATGTATGTTTAAAGAGTAGGACATGACACCTATCTAAAAGCTTCAAAGATGGTGAGGGGACAATAATCACTATTATTGCTATTACTGTCTGTTCAAGGTGATACTCTTACTTGAAAAATGCTTGTCATGCCTTTTTAATAAAAATGGCTAAAACTTTGTGACATACCTGGAATTGTCATCCCTTTGATTACTCCCCTTAGAATAAATGACTAGAAGATCGATAAAATCCAGTATTCTCTTGTAAATTTCATACATTGCGACATAGTCACTTTCTCAGAATATAAACATTACGACCGTGCGTGTATTAAATGGGACACTTGCATATCGCATTAGGGTAGACAGGTACTTCATAAATTTGGTGCATTCGGTTAGAAATGTCTAGAGAAGAAGAATTCACTGTCTGCTTCGCGACAATAATACTTTTTAGGGTTTTGAAGCCTGTGTGAAACAATATTGTTTTTGTTCAGATTGAAATGTTTTTTTCTATTTCTACTTTGCTTATTTCGCACAAAAATTGTCACTGGATAATATCAAGTGACTTAAAGATTAAAGCTATTTTAAAATGTCGGTACATGTCAGAACCATGCGAACTCTCCGAAATAAGTAAATTGGTGTATGTCAACTAATGTGTAAAACAATTATATTACTGTAGTCATTTGAGAAACATAATGCAGTGAATTATAAACCAATTAAAAGTTTTTTAAAAAAATATTTTCTACGTTCTAAATATACACGTAAATTATGTTTACGGGGCTCTACAAAACCGGATAACAATTTAAGGACGATTAAAAACTTTTTACCAAAATTAGATAAATTTGACCCGATTAGTTAGCGACTATCTGCAATCTAGACGGTAATGATTAGTACATGTAATGTATGCAAGTGAATTTCTTTTCAAGATGCATAATGCAAGAGCTACATTTGCCTATTGCAGGTCTTCCTTTTTAGGCCCTAAATGTTATTTTAATTATTATTTAGATATTTATTCTCAGAATCAGTAGGCCTACATAATCGACTGTCTAAACTGTTGGATGGTCATGTTTTTAATGGAGTGAAATATATAATCAAGAATATTTTTATTATCGTAAAAATGGTAGCAGTGGAAATCGAGACGTCACTTTTCTTATCAAAACTCCCATCATTCATAGCTTCGCTCAAAATTATGTAATTTGACTGAAGTGTCAATATATTCCATTTTCATTGTCTTTTTTTAAACTAGCTTATATCCATATCAAAAAGTTACAACCTTCGAATGGAGGGCAATCAAATATATTTAAGTTGGTGGGACAAACAACTGTGGTCTGGGATTCAGTAAACAACTCATTCAAATATATTCTACTGGACTGAAAACCCCCCACCTACACATACAAGTAGGGTGAAACGACTTAAAGCTAACCCATCACCCCTTGTCCACTTAGGCTTGTCCATATAACTAGGCCAAACATGGCTGTTTGCAGTAGTAAGATATCAACAAACTTTTTCTTCAAGGGAGAGGGGATATAAAGCTTGATCTGATCTTAGTTCTCACAAGACAGAAAGCAATGGGATGACCATTCCAGGTATTTCACACAGTTTTAGCCATTTTAATTAAAATTTGAAGAAATTACAAGCAATTTTCGAGTTGTAGTATTACCTGGAACAGACAGTAAGGTCAATTTTGTTATCTTTGTCAAATACAACTGTCTTACCTCTATAAGGATTGCGTAGTGGATCTGTGGCATAATATGGATCCACTTCCCTGTCTAATGGTGGTAATCTATCTCTGGGATAAGGATCAAAATAGGGATCTCTTGGAGGAAATGGATCTCTTTCATAAGGATCTCGTATAGGTGGGGGATAGTAAGGATCTCTGTAAGGATCACGATAAGGATCAAGTGGTAACCTGTCTCTCATATAGGGATCACTGAAAACAGATGAAAGTGGCACATTATTTTTTGGTGGGATTAAATTTCTAACATTGTCCAATTTAAATCTAACGAGTTAATTTACAATGTGAAACTAATGTTAAAGTGTAGCTACAAATCATAAAAAACAAATGCTTAAAGCTATGCAATGTATATTCAAGGCAATTCAAAATGATAAAAAATACAAACCCATATGGATCTCTAAATCGATCAAAATATTCTGGTAGTGGAGGTGGAGGTGGATAAGGGTCCATTCTTCTGTCAAAGTATGGTTCTCTAGGATCTAGATCTCGTGGGTCGTGGTATCTATTATCAGGATGGGGCGTGGGGAGACTATCATCATGCAGCTTATGCTGAAAGGGACCATTTCCTGCATCACCTCCCTACAATGAAAGAATTCCATAATCAATTGGAGATGTAATTCTTCAGGTTATATATATGTAGATTATGTGTTTCTATAGGGTCATAAAAACAAGTATTACAGACTTTCATGGACATTTTGTACCACTATTCAATTATCAGATGTAATTCTTTAAGTTTAGTTACATGTATGTAGATTATGTTCTTCTTGAAGGTTCTCAAAAAACCCATTATAAATATATATTCATATACATGTTTTATTTTGTCAAATAATATAACTCACCTCCTCTGTAGCACCTTGAGGCTGTTCATCTTCAGTAAAAGCTTTATCTCCAGCATCAAATTGTAAATCACCTTCATCATTTGGACAATTATCATCAAATCTTCCCTCATAATTTCCATGTAAATTTCCACTTTGTCCACCTCTCATTTGACCACGACCTCCCCTCTGCTGACCAAAACCACCTCGTTCCATACCACGACCTCCCCTCTGCTGACCATAACCACCTCGTTCCATACCACGGCCACCTCTGTCCATGCCACGGCCACCTCTGTCCATGCCACGGCCACCTCTGTCCATGCCACGACCACCTCTGTCCATGCCACGGCCACCTCTGTCCATGCCACGACCACCTCTGTCCATGCCACGACCACCTCTGTCCATACCCCGGCCACCTCTGTCCATGCCCCGGCCACCTCTGTCCATGCCACGACCCCCTCGGTCCATGCCACGACCACCCCTATCCATGCCACGACCACCCCTATCCATGCCACGACCACCCCTGTCCATGCCACGACCACCCCTGTCCATGCTATGCCAACCCCTATCTGAGCCCCGTCCACCTCTCTGCATACCCCAACCACCTCTCTGACCAAATCCTCCTTGCATACCAGGAGTGTCAAAATGTTCCATGACAGATTCATCTTCTTGTTGCTCTTCTTCTTCATATTCATCGTCAAATTCATCATCATTCTGCATTCCTTGGCTTCCTGGGCGCCACGACGGGACATTTCCACCTATTCCAGCCTGACCACCTCTACCACCTCTCAGATTCATAGGGCCACCTCTCAGATTCATTGGGCCACCTCTCTGATTCATGAGACCACCTCTCATATTCATGGGACCACCTTGGTTTACAGCGCCACCCCTTTGGTTCCACACACCCACTGGGCTCCCTCTCTGAGCCCCACGACCTCCTCTTAAGGCTCCTCCAACACCACCTCTCATACCCCCTCTTTGAGAATCATGACTTCCTGCACTTCTTGGTCTACTATCTTCATCTTGACTCACTTGATCTTCATCTTTCTTTTCAACACTATCAATATTAGCTTCCTCCACCTTAAAAATAAATAAAGATAGCTATGAAAAGTGTGGAAATATACCTGCATAGCAACTATCTCTCTGCTGCAGCTTATCTAAGCTGAAATTTGTCAAGGCATAAGTTAAAGGGTAAGTAACACTGTGGAAACATTGTCAGTGAAATAGATTAAAAATAAAGTAGATATCTTTGTAACCTGGGGAGAGTACCATTTGCTCTTCCCCTTTAAATATAGTCTTTCTGCATATCTAACACCTGATCTTACCTGGACCTCATCTAGCGGCTCATTGTCTGGTGTAATGTTGTCTTCCTTCGGAGAATCATCAGTCACCTCTCCTTGTTTAACATTATCTTTATCATCCTTATCGTCACTGCAATAACCGAAATGTAAGTAATTTTAATCAACTCACAAGTCTCAATCAGGCATATTACTGCATAAATAAAGACAACAATTAATAGCCCATCAGCAGTAAAGGATGTTTGTGAATGAAATAGCATTGTTAATTATTAATTTAATTATAAAAATTAATGAACACCACTGTTTACAAGGAGTATATATTATGCTGGTCATCGGCTAACTTATTGGCACTCATTATCAGAAATTGTTGAAATACATGTAACTAGGTTTCTTAATTCATTTCATAACCTTAAACCATGTGGGAGTATCAAAAAAGAATCTAAAGAAACTCTGATTGTACAGCAATTAAAAGGTTTGGGTGACTGGGGTATGATGCAGTCTCTGTGAAAAGCTATCTAGTAAATCACATACACTCTAACCTGTAGTGTTCACAAGAATTATAGACGGACATGCAACAATAATATATACTCACACAAGAAATGTATGCATTTAAAAAAGAATTAAAACTTCTATTTAACAATAGCCGCACATGAAAAACGTAGAAATACGTCCATACGAGTCTGCAAGGAAGTCCGAACACGTAGGCCTACATATCTCAGGAACAGAAAATGTTCAAGAGAAGAATGCTAAAAATCAATATACATTGTTCATTGTTCATCCTACTCCATCCAATTCTATCACTTTCAACAAGTTTTTTGATTAAAGGACAATTTTGGTGTCAGTCATTATCACATAATATGTGATAGAACTGGTTAAACACTTTCCAAATATAATTTTAACACAGAGATCATTGCTACGATAGATGAGCAATAAAGGTTTCAACAATCGGAAGTGACGAATGCGAAAGTATAACCCTGGTTATCCCTCTATCATATAACTGACTGAAGTGACAAGTGATAACAAATACATGGGCAATTTTCTGCTCACTAATAATTCCTTTGAAGACCAAAAGTTGTTGTGTGATACTGTGAGAGGATATCTGACAATTAATAAAAAGAATTGACTGCCACTAGATAAGGGAACACGAAAGAAAAACAGAAAAAGTCTGTGCATTACCATGTTTTTATAAGGTATAGAATGATTAAAAACAAGGGAATGTACGGACTATTTCTATTTTTCTTGTGATCTCTTATATAATAACACTCAAATACTTTATTGAATTGTCAGATATCCCCATGCAGTCCCATATAACAACTTTTGGTCTTCAAAGGAATTATTAGTGAGCAGAAATTCGGCCGTGCATCAGTTATATTAGAGGGATAACTCGTGTTTTCCTTTCGTGTTCGTCACCTCTTGATTGATGAAACCTTTATTTATTACACATGTACCGTAGCAATGACCTCCGTGTTAAAAATATGTGATAATGAGTGACACAAATATTTCCTTTAAGATCGCCAATAGCATGCTTTATCAGCTTACAAGGCACAGTCATTTTGCTGTTGTTTAATTTGTAGAACACAACGGCAAGTGATTATATCTAAAGATGCATTATGTAAGAGCTGAGCCTGTCTATCTGCCTATTGCCGGTCTTTCTTTGGCTTTAAATGTTATATATATGTACAACCGGTATACAAATATAATCAATTATTTAGACATTTAATCATATGTATGTAAATCTTACATCTTTAATGTGGCATACTCCGTGCAGTGTTTCGTTTGATCACTGCTGTAATGAGTGGATATTGTTTTAAATTTTGATTGGTCAGTAGTCCGACTACCAACCAATGACTAGCTGCTCTACAAAAGCTTTACATTTAAAACGAGTGCCAATATTGGACCAAATATGTTTACATAACGTTACGTCATGGCTCACGATTTTATTATGCCCAATTATTCCGTGCATAGAAGAATACTACAGTAAAACTAATTGCGTGACAAACGAGGCTATCAAGTCGAATAAAATGTAAACAATACTGTTTAGAGTTTAGAAATGAACATACTTTCAAGGTTTTTAATAGCTTAAATCACTGTCCAAAGTTTATATGGAAGGACTGTCATGTTGCTGTACTTAAGTGATAACTTTGATTGAACGGGAAGAATAGACATACTCCCGCAAAAGTTCAAGAATCAGACGCTAATCCAGCAATGGCCAGAGAGGGATTTCTCAGGCCATTGCTTCAGGAATATATTAATGTGGTGATATATACGAATGTCCGTAATGAAGTAATTTTGAAATATATTTTTTCAACCGATTGAAATTATTTGCTTCGTCTTATCACATAAATATAGTGGTCTAAGTCTCAATACAGATCATTGAAGATACATTATGGAAGATTAGATAAAGAGCTGGCAGTAAAAGGGACTATACTGAGAATTTCTCCACTCTGAACCAAGATTGTAGTGATTGAAAATTAGGCCAAAACTCATTCATCATTACTTAAGTCGATTCGATAAAAAAAAACATAGTCTCCATTATTGACATTTGGATTTAATCACCACTGAGCATTGAGCGGCAGATCGGATTCAAATCAAGTAAAAATCCAGCACAGATGTCATCGAGAGTTGACATGCAGCTAATACGCAGATGTTTAAGTCTGCTTAATTGATTGTCCCCATTGATTAGAAAATTATATTAATCAGTACTCACTTTTCAGAGCTTAACATTGGTATTCTCATTCCTGGCGGTCCACCACCTCTCGCTGGGAAACTAGATCTGGGACCAGAACCCCGAATATTTGGTCCTCCAAATCTTGGTCCTGGGCCAGTAGGTCTCATGCCCCTGCCACCTGGTCCAGAGAATCTAGGACCTCCCTGTGAAGAGGAATTATTTTCATCTTCATCCTCCAATGACTGGTAACCCTGTGGCCCCTGATATCTTGGACCCATTCCACCACGTCCTCTAAACCCTACATGTCCCTCAACCATTCCACCTCTGGGACCTTGACCTCTGTTGCCTGTCTGAAACATCTGTCCTCGAGCACCACGACCTCTGAATTGACCTCCCCCACGCTCTGAAGAGATTGTGCCATATTCATTTTCATCTTCTTGCATTTCATCATCATGTCTTTCATCATCATCATCATCATTCGGATTATTTACAGACATATCCATTAAAGATGGCAAGCTACTACGATTCATTCCCCCTCTTCCTATTGACTGACCTTGACCTCTTTGCCCTTGACCTCTTTGCCCTTGACCTCCCTGACCTCTGCCTCGCATGCTACCTGGACCTCCAAACCTAACTCCAACTGAACCTTGATTAAATCTATTTCCTGGCGGTCCTCCATAATTTTCAGGTTCATCTTCATCACCTTCTAAATCCATGTCATCATCATTGCCAACATGCTCACTTCCATTATCACTCGGAGGACGGGGACCTCCTGGTCTAGGACCACGAGGACCTTGAAAGTTCTGATTAGGAAATCTTTGGCTTGGTCCTCCGCGCCCCCTCGGTCCCTGAAAATTTTGATTGGGTCCTTGGAATCTTTGTGATCCTCCATATTGCTGAAATGACTGAAATCTTGGATCTCCTCCCATTCTTGGTCCTTGAAAGTTTTGATAACCACCTTGATATCCCTGGTTATAGCCCCCGTAACCTTGATTCTGATAGCTAGTGCTTGTCTGGTGACTAATGTTTGTGATATTTTGTTTACGTGTTTGAATGTCAGTTTTTCGAGACTCCATTTGTTGTTCATACTGTTTCCACTGCTGTTCATATTGTAGAAATTGTTCTTGATTTGGATGATCTGGAAAGTAAAATTAAGGTGAATTTTAAGTTACACATGTATTGGGAAAAACGGTAGATTAGCAAAATTAAAGCGACATTATGGAAGATTTGATAAAGAGCTGAATGTTCTTGCTACAATAGTTAAACTAGCTGCTGCCAGGCAAGAGTTTGATGGAGAACAAGCTAAAAGCAAAAGTGATTTTTCTTACAATCAGGGACCATAATCCAGAAAGTTATGTTCTGAAATGCGCAAATATCGAAAGGGACTGAGATCTTTGGGATATATCTTAAGTTTCATCAAATCGGAATAAAAGTTGCAATCTCTAAAGGGTCAACAATCTTTGTTTTTTTCGTTTCGTTTCCGATTTTCCCTAAATTTTTCGAAATACAACTTTATGGTGGAATGGTGATATATTTAAACGGTTTTTAAAATTGGATTAAAAATTGTGACCTCTAGAGAATTTGTACAATCAGGGGCCATAAGGAAGCGAAAAGAATCAAGATCTTTGGGACATAAACATATCTTTTAAGTTTAATCAAAATCAGATAAAAATTGTGAGTTCTGAATCATAACAACCTTGATATATGATATCTTTTACACTACAAATGTTGGTACAAAATGACACATTTACAGAAGATATATCAGTGATTTTTTGTTCCAAGCCAGTTTCAGCAACAGCAAAATTTACCGATGCAAGTACATGTATTGATATTTGCTCCCAATGCATCCAAACGTAAAATTTATTTAATTTCAGCACTAACAAACATGGAAATTTTAATAAGAGGCTACTCCCATTCACAGGCCTTGAGATCTGAAAATCACGCTGGTGTGATAAATTGTGTTCGCCATATATTTTGCGGGAGCTATTTAACACCACAAAATTTATATCTGAGACAATGCTTATTATATCTAGTTTACATTAAATACAGAGTGTATAAATAAACACTTTTTAATAGGTTACGTGTACTAGTAATACCGTTGTAACCGTTCATAATAAAAAAGCATTTGAAAGAATTCCATTTCTTAATTAATTGATATCATACATTTTGACAGCTCCATGAATTCATTGTTTTTCTTCGAACGGTGGGACAAGCTCAAATTACATTTACATTACTGCTATTACGACGTGTTGACATCTGTATGATGCCGTAATGCCGTAGGTAGTCCACTAAACTTTGACACATAAATACTACTGGGCTTCCAATATATGCATTTCAATCACAAATTATGCTACTGTATGTCAGCTTGTATGCGTGTTATTCATTTAATATCAAGTTACATGAATGAACAAAGATAGGTTACCAGGCAACAAAACATACGCCCACAGCAGCTTAATCGTCCGGGCAGTCAACAAGGGTTGTCGCATATTTTTACTTTTTTCGGTAATGAAACATTTGTAATACACTAAAAACTGATTAAGAGTAACAACTCATTATGTAATTATCTGAAAATCATTAGAATTTGTTTGCTTTTTCAATGTGGGCGTATAAAAACAAGCCTCTCTTTGATAGATTATAATACTTTATCGTCTCTACTGCCATGTTGAATATACTGGTAAATCGCTAATTATGATTGGCTACTATTTTTGGAGTTACCTAGAGGTTGTAACGGAGACAAAAGGATTACATTTTTTCACTGTATTTTGAATATTTGTTGGTTTTATAGTCTTGTAAGTAATTTTACAAATAACTGTCAATGTTTTAAAATAGTTTTGGATGTGTCTCCATATCTACACTAAAACTTACTTTTATTTTGTTCTTTCCAGTCATCGTATTGTTTTCGCCAATTTTTATATTGTTCTTCAAATTCCCTTTCCTCTCTTAAAATGGATTGAAATTCTGAAAAACAACAAAACATAATATTGTTTAGAAAATAAAAGTTTTCATTGCTTTTTGCATAAATGCCAGTGACTACAATTTACATAATTGGTGTTGCAGAACAAGTGAGCTATGGAGATGAGAGTGAGATAAATCATACATCTGGATACAAACACTAAATTTTCAAAACAGCTGACAGAATTTTTAATTTTACCCACAGATTGAGGTTTTTATCCGTGCACAATTTCACATCATTGCATACATGTATGTTCATCTGGATGTCCAGGCCTCTGTTCATAATTGTTTGTGGTCAGTCTAAAGGTCACAAACTTTTATCCAATTTTGTTCAAATACAAATATGTAAATTTCCAAATAATTCTGAAATGTATTAGTGTGATTTTGGAGTTCATCAGACTACTACATCGTTTACGTAAATCCATCATTCATAGCACTATAAAGGCCTTGAAATGTCGCTTCAGAAAATAACCCGTCACTCTCAATTATCAAACTCCAAGACTAATCATATCACACATATCCATATACATGTAGGCCCCCCCCCCACATACATATGTTTAGGTCTTGAGGTACATTGTTTCATATACAATGTAAATATAGTAATATGAAACCTTTTTATTTCTTGAAAGTCAGTGAGTTCTTGTATTATGCCAATTTAGATAGTTGTATTCACATTTAAATGATTTTCAGGTTCTAAAGCAGTTATCTGCTGCAGTAATAATAGCCTTAAACTATCAAACTAATCACTCAGAATAAAATTTGCCAGCAATAATTTACAGCTGATCACGAACAGGCACATGTACATGTAGTGATCGTCTCAAGAGTGTATGCCATTTCTGCGAGTAAATTACGTCGATAATGTCAGATTGCTAATGTATATTGTGCGAATTGTAGAAACTTCTTCTTACCTGGAGATTGATTCACGTTCGATGTTTGTGGTGTGGAATAATGTTGCTGTTGTTGCCACTGAGCTGCTTGAGCTTTTAAATTATTTAACTTTGCTTGTTCTTCTGGGCTAACTGCTTTCAATTCCTATGTTTACAAGAAATATACGAGTACAATACAGAGCTTGGAATTGTGTGCGCTCTTATACACAGTTAAATCCACTTTTAAATATTCAGTAGTTTAAAAGCGAGGTTCCAGATTTATTAAAAAGAATCGGTTTTAAGTAGTGGTATGGAATTAAATCAAAAGTCAGCGAGAATAAATAGTCATTTAAATTTAATTGACTGAAAGTTTCAGCTCAAACCAAGGAACTGTTTGGAAATGATAATGCCCAAACATAAATCTTAAAGAGCTCAGCTCGAAGTCCTAAAAGATGCAATGCACATTTACCATTATAAACATATAATGCATTAAAGATATATTATGGGAGATTAGATAAAAAGTGCTGGCAGTTCTCACTATTATAGTGACAAACTAGATAATGTAATGGGAATTTGCTGAAAATTTCAGTCAAATTGAAAATGTCTGAACCAAGAAAGTAGTCTTCTTGAGTGACATTTAGCAACTGACATACGTAATGAACACAAAAAACATATAATGGAACCCAATTACTATTTTAATTAAAGCTTGAAAACGTTGAGAGAATCCTCAACGAAACGCCGCTTTAATTAAAATAGTAATTGTGTTCCATAATATGTTTTTTTGTGTTTATCAAGAAAGTAGTGATTGAATTTTCAGCCTAGCCTCGATCATCATTCCCGGTCAGTACAATATAAAACAGTCTTGATTAACCATTTCATTATTAAATCATGAATAAAAGTTGAGCAGCAAATCGGATCCTAATCTAGTAAATATCATAGGCTAGAGTTGACATCTAGAGTTGATTATGGTCTGGATAAGTTAATTAATGTCTGATTAATAATTCAGATAATAATTCAGGCCCAAAGAAAGACCTGCAATAGGCAGATTTAAATATCATAGCCTAGAGTTGACATCTAGAGTTGATTATGGTCTGGATAAGTTAATTAATGTCTGATTAATAATTCAGATAATAATTCAGGCCCAAAGAAAGACCTGCAATAGGCAGATTTGGCTCTTGCATAATATAATGTACATGCATGTATAAGTCTCACAGAACACAGAAATGGTGTCAGTTCCATCTCATGGGTCTTTACAAGATATTCTAGTAATATGTTGAATAGATACCCTGAATTTTAAAGATGGTGAGTTATTTCCAATCATTTTCTTTTGCACATGGCACACTCATGTGACTACAACTGGTGAGCTGTTTACACAACTTGAGATTCATTATATGTTTTATTTCTGTTTGAAACCAGTGCAATTTTTGCTATTAACCTAATTAGTTTGTTGGTTTAGACTTACCTTTTTCTTTTCTTGGGGTGGTTCAGTTGGGGTTTCTGGCGGAGGTTCATCAGGTAACGGTGGTTTATCATCCGACGGAGGTTCTACAGGTGGGGCAGGATTAACACCAGATGAATCTTCTGGCACATCAGCTGGTAATGGTGGTTGGGTTTGTGATGGGTTCTGCCACTGTCCGCCAGCCTGCTGATAATACCATTGTTGCTGTTGTTGCTGGTAGTTCATGTTCCCATGCCCTTGCCATTGGCCTTGTTGTTGACCATATTGTTGAAAACTCTGGTTAGGGTAACCTCCCCTACCCATCTGCTGCCAATTCCCATACATAATTAACAGTTTATTTTCGGTGTTCACTCTTCATAAGTTAATCATCTGTAAATTATAAGATAATAAAGATAATAATAAATAGTGGTACATGTAACTACAAGTACATGTGTATAAAACTTTCTAATATTTTGATTGTACAATGAAGTATGAACATTTCTGAAGATTTAAAAAAACTTCATGGAGAAGTCTGTCTACGTTTCATGTTCAGAATTATAAAATTTCTACAGTCTGAACCAGGCCTGGAAATAACAGTTTTAGATGTACCTGACAAAATGTCAGACACCAATGAAAGATAGGTTGCCAGGCAACGAAACATACGCCCACAGCAGCTAAATCGTCCAGGCAGTCAACAAGGGTTGTCGCATATTTTTACTTTTTTTGGTAATGAAATATTTGTAATACACTAAAATCTGATTAAGAGTAACAACTCATTATGTAATTATCTGAAAATCATTAGAATTTGTT
The DNA here is from genome assembly GCA_948474765.1 of Patella depressa. NCBI lineage: Eukaryota > Metazoa > Mollusca > Gastropoda > Patellidae > Patella > Patella depressa. The sequence continues at coordinate 59,382,001 of OX419719.1, forward strand.
TGCTTTTTATAAAGTTTTGCCCCATGCTAACCATTAGTATAGGAAACATTTAACATCATGGATTTAGCTGTTCAGTTATCAAAATTCATCGAAAATCAAAATATTTGTTCGTTTCAACACCTTAAACTCTGTGTATCAATCTGAAGTCAATCGGATGATAAGTTTGGCATCTATAGCGTCACAAGGTTTTTTGAAGTGATCAAGGGAGATAACTCTGGAAGTAATTATTTGAAATCGCTGAAAATCAGTAGGCTTCTTCGTCTTATGACTTTAAACACTGTGTATAAATTTAAAGTCAATCAGATATCAACTTTGGCATCCACAAGATTTTTTGAAGAGATCAAGGGCCACAACTCTGGCATTAATTATCAGAAATTGCTGAAAATCAATAGGCTTCTTCGTCTCATGACCTTAAACACTGTGTATAAATTTGAAGTCAATCGGATATCAAGTTTGGACTCGAGAGCATCCACAAGATTTTTTGAAGTGATCAAGGGCCATAACTCTGGCACTAATTATCGGAAATCGCTGAAAATCAATAGGATTCTTCGTCTTATGACCTTAAACACTGTGTATGAATTTAAAGTCAATCGGATATTAACTTTGGCTTTTAGAGCGTCCACAAGATGTTTTGAAGTGATCAAGGGCCATAACTCTGGCACTAATTATCGGAAATCGCTGAAAATCAATAGGCTTCTTCGTCTTATGACCTTAAACACTGTGTATAAATTTAAAGTCAATCGGATATTAACTTTGGCTTTTAGAGCGTCCACAATATTTTTTGAAGTGATCAAGGACCATAACTCTGGCACTAATTATCGGAAATCGCTGAAAATCAATAGGCTTCTTCGTCTTATGACCTTAAACACTGTGTATAAATTTAAGGTCAATCGGATATTAACTTTAGCCTCTAGAGCGTTCACAAGATTTTTCAAAGTGATCAAGGGTCATAACTCTGGCAGTAATTATCGGATATTGCTGAAAATCAATAGGCTTCTTCGTCTCATGACCTTAAACACATATTTCATTTCATCTCTAAACAAGAAAAATGTTTATATTTTCACTCAAGCTACGCATTCGTGAAAATATAAGTTTTCTTGCTTCTCAATGAAATAAAATATGTTATTCACTCTAAAACGACAAATATCCTCTATGTAGTAAAAAAGATAGGCTGGCACTGCCAGGCAGGATACGCCCACATTTTCGAGAGATGGACAGAGAACAAGCAATACCGAAAGTGATTTTTCCTACATCTTTAAGTCCTGTATTTCATACTGTATTGGGAGCAGCCATTTAGTTGGTCAGTTCCAGTCTGATATTAATGAAATTCGAAACCGACAATGATTATGGTGTGACGGTACACAACCTAGAAATGTGACGTTTCATCAAAATCGGATAAGAATTGTGACCTGTAGAGAGTCCACAACCATGATATACCATATTTTTACACTATTCGCGTACAAACGGCGACCATTTCGTCCGGCAATTTTGGTACGATTTTCACGAAATTAGAACTCAACCTTCCTCATCAAAATCGAATTAAAATTGTGACCTACATGTATACAGGGTCCACAACCATGATATATCATTTTTTTAACAGTATTCGCGGCCATTTTGTCTGTCAATTTTGGTCCGATTTTCCCGAAATTCAAACTTAACCTTCCTTACAGTGTAACGGTGATATAATCAAACGTTTTTTTAAATTGGATAATAATTGTGACCTCCAGAGGGACCACAAGCTAAAGAAAGGGGGATTTTGAGTATAACCAGGGGCCATAATTCAGGAAGTTACGATCCGATATGCGCGAATATCGAAAAGATCCAAGATCTTTGGGTTATAACCATGAATTTCAAGTTTCATCAAAATCGAATTAAAATTGTGACCTTTACAGGGTCCACAACCTTGATATACCATTTGTTAACAGTATTCGCGTACAAACGGCGGCCATTTTGTATGGCAATTTTGGTCTGATTTTCCTGAAATTCGAACTCAACCTTCCTTACGGTGTTACGGTAATATAATCAAACGTTTTTTTTAAATCGGATAATAATTGTGACCTCCAAGCTAAAAAAAAGGCAATTTTGGGTATAATTAAATTAATTAGGGGCCATAATTCAGGAAGTTACGATCCGATATGCGCAAATATCGAAAGGAAGCAAGATCTTTGGGTTATAACCATGAATTTCAAGTTTCATCAAAATCGAATCAAAATTGTGACCTCCACAGGGTCCACAACCTTGATATACCATTTTTTAACAGTATTCGCGTACAAACGGCGGCCATTTTGTATGGCAATTTTCGTCCGATTTTCCCGAAATTCGAACTTAACCTTCCTTAGGGTGTAACGGTGATATAAACAAACGTTTTTTTAAATCGAATAATAATTGTGACCTCAAAGCTAAAAAAAAAGGCGATTTTGCGTATAATCAGGGGCCATAATTCAGGAAGTTACGATCTGATGTGCGCAAATATAGAAAGGAAGCAAGATCTTTGGGTTATAACCATGAATTTCAAGTTTCATCAAAATCGAATCAAAATTGTGACCTCCACAGGGTCCACAACCTTGATACACCATTTTTTAACAGTATTCGCGTACAAACGGCGGCCATTTTGTATGTCAATTTTCGTCCGATTTTCCTGAAATTCAACTCAACCTTCCTTAGGGTGTAACGGTGATATAATCAAACGGTTTTTTAAATCGAATAATAATTGTGACCTCCAGAGGGACCACAAGCTAAAAAGGGTGATTTTTCCGACAATCAGGGGCCATAATTCAGGAAATTACATTCCGATAGCCACAAATATCTAAAGGAACCAAGAGTCCACAAACAAATTGTGGACGGACAGACGTCCGGACGGACGGAACCTTGATATACCATTTTTTAACAGTATTCGCGTACAAACGGCGGCCATTTTGTATGGCAATTTTCGTCCGATTTTCCAGAAATTCGAACTAAACCTTCCTTAGGGTGTAGCGGTGATATAATCAAACGGTTTTTTAAATCGAATAATAATTGTGACCTCCAGAGGGACCACAAGCTAAACGGACAGGGGCGAAGACATAATATGTCCACATGAAAATGTGGGCGTATAATGACAATAAATAATTAAAGTCTTAATATTTTCCATAATATTCAAAATTAAAAACATAAATTTCAATCAATATTGATATTGTAACCTTGCCGTGAATGATAGGATCCTAATATATGTACATTTACATGTAATAATTTTAACAAGCCAACAGTGAGGCTGATGTCCCCCGCCGAAATCCCAAAATAAATAGATGACACATATTAATTAATCGCACATTTATTTTTTTCAAGTATCGAGCAATCAAACTGTACACGAAGTGTCATCCAAAAGTGTTTTATAAAGAAAAATGCTAAAACCGACGAGAAAAATGAAAATGTACCCTAGTTAGGGGGACCCTAAAGGCAGACCAAAGGGCCCCCACGCTTGACAAAAGGGCTCCTCTGGCCAAGGGAAAGGGCCCTCGTGTCCCGAGTCAATCGTTTTGATACACTGTTACTGTCGAAACCATTACTGAATGAGAATGCAGTCATTGTATTGGCATAAAAATCATCAATCAAGATGAACCTAAGATGAAATTGCTTATCTCTGCCTACCCTAAGAAGAAAGTGCTCATCTTCGAACTCCATCAAGGCATTGACCTAATAAGCATACACACCAATTTTGAACATTTTAACTCAATTCGAAGGAGAGTTATTGTGTTCCAAAGTGTCGGCAAATCAAATTGCTTATCGCTCTGCTTACCCTGAGCAGAAAATGCTCATTATCGATCTTGGTCAAGGTATTACTGTAATGAAACTATACACCAAGTTTCATCACTCTCACTTAATTAGTATTAAAGTTATCGTGTCCCAAAGCATCAACCAATCAAATTGCTTATCCCTGCTTACCCTAAGCGGAAAATGTTCTTCTTCGAACTCCATCAAGGCATTGACCTAATAAGCATATACACCAAGTTTGAACATTTTAACTCAATTAGAAGGAGAGTTATTGTATTCCAAAGTCTCGGCCAATCAAATTGCGTATCGCTCTGCTTACCCTGAGCAGAAAATGCTCATTATCGATCTTAGTCAAGGTATTACTGTAATGAAACTATACACCAAGTTTCATCACTCTCACTAAATTAGAACTAAAGCTATCGTGTCCCAAAGCATCAACCAATCAAATTGCTTATCTCTGCTTACCCTAAGCGGAAAATGCTCATCTTCGAACTCCATCAAGGCATTGACCTAATAAGCATATACACCAAGTTTGAACATTTTAACTCAATTAGAAGGGGAGTTATTGTGTTCCAAAGTCTCGACCAATCAAATTGCGTGTCGCTCTGCTTACCCGGAGCAGAAAATGCTCATTATCGAACTTAGTCAAGGTATTACTGTAATGAAACTATACACCAAGTTTCATCAATCTCACTTAATTAGAACTAAGTTATCGTGTCCCAAAGCATCAACCAATCAAATCGCTTATCTCTGGTTACCCTAAGCGGAAAATGCTCATCTTCCAACTCCATCAAGGCATTGACCTAATTAACACATACACCAAGTTTGAACATTCTAGCTCAATTAGGAAGAGAGTTATTGTGTCCCAAAAAGTGTGACGGACAGACAGACGGACGGACAGACAGACAGATGGACGAACCCATTTTAATAGTCCCCCAACTTTCTTCGAAAGGTGGGGGACAAAAATAAGTAGAATGCACTAAGCAGTTGTCGTTCAGTTTGAACTGTTCACTCATTTCACCGAACATAATTGATTAGAAATTACAATATTTTTTCGTACATGCTTTTTGAAAAAGAGAGAGAGAGAGAGAAATGGGGTTTAATGTCCACTCAACACAAACTAGGTCATTTTGGGACTAACACATCGTTTAATTTTACAATAATTTGCCTGCGCATAGGGGTCTTTAGCAGTGGGAGGAAACCTGAAAAAGAACACTGAGGTTGGACAGTCGCCCCTACACCGGGGATTCGATGACAGATTTTATGATACAGCACACATGTGCTAACCATTCGGTCATCCAACCCCCCATGCTTTTTGAATGATTTTTGTCTATTTCAAGGTTTCAAGAGCCATACTCCCTTTAAAGCAGAATTATGCAAGAGTGATGTAAAGGAAAGATGTAAAGGAAAAAGGGTGAAAATTTCAGTCAAATTACTTCACTCTGGTCGAGAAATACTCATTTTATTGAGACTGTAGCCTCTATTGTCATTCTTATGATAATGAAATAATCAAAGTCTTGATTATCCCTTTGTACAGTTTATCAAAAAAAGCCATTGAACTGCAGGTCGTATTCAAATCTGTTGAAAATCCGACCCATCAGGTGGCATCAAGAGTTAATTCTGGTCTTGTCATTTATGTTAATGTCTAATTAATACATTATGTAGTTTATATAATATTAAAATAAAGTCTTCATTATCCATTTGGAATATTGTCTAACCGCGACTGTGAACCTGTTTGCGCAGGCGTGAGATAAAATTCAAACAAACATGGTGTTTTGGTATCGAACAATTCTTCATGAAAACAGCGTTGGATTATTATAAATTTGTGTCCGAAGTGGCAAGAAATGATTCTTATTGGCGATGAAAGAACAATCACTGTGAAAATAGACAACAAGGATCCAAAGCCCCTATCAATGTTATGAATACACAGCATCCCCAACGACTAGACAGCTGTCCTTGTCAGGCCCTCTGTAAGGGGAAACCATGTTGGAGAATCCCCATGAACTTTATCGGCCAATGCACGGATTGAACACACAATCTCCAGACAAGATTAAGATAGACAGTAATTCCTTTAGGAACTGTCCCTGAGCGGACCATGTCCACTGACAGTTCCTATTTTCTTTTTTTTGTTATAAAAAATATTTTAATCTCCGAAATAGATTGAGGAACAGGCAAGGCCTACATTACCTTTCTCCTAAGGTAATTGGACCCTATATATAGCAGCATTATGTAAATGTAACGCTTTTTCCACCTCTGTTCTAACTTCTATGGCTATTTTGGAATTGGAATCCTAACCTACTATTTTTCAACTTGATTCTACTTTATTCACCAAAGGAATCATTTCTTGCCACAGCTGACACATATTTATAAAAGTTCAACGCTATTTTTAAGTAGCATTCTGCAATTAAAAACATACGCAAAATCTGTTTGAACTGATCAGCCATTAAATATTCAAGTCTCTTACATGATTTACGAGACTCAAACTACATCAGACATGTACATGTAGCTACGAGAACGTAGCTAAATATGATGATTTATACCTGTTTCAATCAATTTGTCAGCTACAATGATAGTCATTCCCCTCGTGAGAATCGACCATGCGGGTCAAATATGAGAGAGAGATAAATGGGTTTAACGTCCACTCAACGCAAACTAGGTCATTTTGGGACTAACATATGGTTTCAATTTTATTTTAATAATTCGCTTGCGCGTAGGGGTCTTTAGCTTTAGCAGTGGGAGGAAACCGGAGTGCCCGGAGGAAACCGGAGTGCCCGGAGGAAACCCACAAGGTTGAGAAGGCACCCCTATCTCCATGCCACATACGCTCACACCAGGGCTCGAAACTACAGCCGCAAGCCAGAGATGACCGGCCATCTAGAGGTCGAAGCGCGGCACTCTAGACCACTAGGCCATCCCAACCCCCCCTTAAAACGTTAAGAACAACAACAATGTCAGTGGAAATGGTCCGCTCGCGGCTCAGAGACTCAACAGTTCCTAAACAGCATCTTACCCGACCTGCCCAGTTCCGGCGCATTACGTTGATCCGGCTATTTTTGGGGTTAGGGTTACTAAAGTAGTTCAGAAGCAACCGGGTCAACGTACTAGGCCCCAGTTACTTCCCCCCAAAAAAAGGAACGTTCAACATAATAGTAATAATAGTAAAGTAGGTCAGGTGCTGGTCTTGTAGCCTATACAAATAAATTTTAAAAAGACAATAACCTTTTATGGTTCACCCCCACTTAATCCTTTCATATGCAAGAAAAATTTAATGGCTGGGTCCTTTAGTTCTTCGCACAAATATACCTATAACACAAAAAAAACTCTCACACGCTTTCCTTTTTTTTCTTTTCAATCGACAAAAGTGAATATCCGCTTCCGGTTAGTTGAACTTGTTTATATCATAATTTTGAGGATCAGGACGATCCACCCACTAAATTGCTTCGACGTCCTGTGAACCGACCGAGGGTAGTAATAGAATATTAGGCATGGGGCCTTTCTTACACAATGCCCTTTTAACAACACCAAAGTAAAGAATAAATTCATTTACATAACACTGATAAATATATTAAACCATTGATGACCCAATACATTTATAAGGTCCATGATTACTTATGGACTTTATGGTTGTTTTCCAGTTCAGGTTCTGCACGATCCTCGACTCTGGACTCATAGTAATTATATGTAATTCCGGTGAATTTAACCATGTCATTGTAGTATGCTTCGCAGTCGTACGTGTCATTGCCAAAATTTGACCAGGTGGGATTTAAATATGTTTAGGTTTGGTGCACTGACCACATCTTCTGGCCTGGGGGAGGGAACTCTCACAGTGAATGAGTATTTTTCTGACTGGCTTGTTTGTTCTCTGGATGATGTTTTTTCTTTATGCGCGAAATGTAATATAAATTACCAAGACCATAATCAACTCTCAATGCCCCCGGATTACTGCGATGTAAGTAGATTGAAATATGTTTTAGTTGTTGATGCGGTAAAAATTACCGTAAAATGGATAATACCACTCTTGCTGTAACAGAATAATATCTCACAATCTTTATTCTTTTCAACAAATAGTATTATTTTACAATACTAATTAATGATACAAATTTCATCTTAACACACATAATTTTAAAAATTAGAAAAATTCAACTAAATGATTTGAAAAGCCTAACGTAAACCTTTTCAAATGTTACTTGGATTTTAAAATATTTTCGAAAACTCTGGACAAGTAAAATAGGATGTAATCATAGAGCTGTATATATTGACTAGAGTGTATTGTGGTCACGTGATCCCTATTGACGTAACGTTAACGCCGTGGGCCGACACTGGAGACCGGCCGCCATGTTTCAACCGGGAAAGAATGACGGAAGTGCCCGGATGAACGCTATGTAAACAAAGGGAAATAGAATGACGAAGTGTTGGTAAGTCCATTAAAAAGCAGTTCTAATTCAACAATATCAACCAACAAAAAAAAAATGATGATTGAAAGGTCTTACCTTACAGTCCTAAAAGCAAAATCGCTTTGGTCAACTGGCATATTTTGGGGGCTTTATTTATTAAGAGTCACCGTGGCAATGTGTAAATTGTGCGCAGAACTACGAAATCATGTTTATTTTATTAATTGGGCTAAGTGAACGTCCTTGAATGTCCAGATATCTATAGAGTATTCAGCAAAATTTTGAACATTGCTACCCGCAGTTCACATAAAACTTTATTTTGGATAGATCTAAATAATTTGTTGAACGATCTGAAATGAATGTTCTGCGTGATTGGCAGAGATAACTGACTATACTCTAAAATAAATAGCGTCATCCAGATGATGAATAAAGAAATAAAATAGATTTTAAAAATAATCTAGGACTTCTATCATTTACCAGTAGAATAATATCTGATGCCGATGGGATTTTTTTTTTTTTTTTTTTTTAAAAAGAAAATATAAACAGGACTAGCAAGGCCTTAGTAGGCCTATCTGGTTTTCAATTTCCATGAACTGGTGTCTGATATTTCTTTGCTTGAAAAATACGGCGGTATATTAAATTTTACAAAAAAAAAGACAAACCTCTTGATGAGATTTTCGTAGTAGCAGCAGCGATTAAAAAATAAAAAATTAGGCCTAATTAAAAATTTATTTTTACAAAATTTGTTCGGGGAATGAAGTTTTCAAGACTTTCACTTATTTGTCCTTAATATAATTAACCTTCCTTTTTTAAAAATTAGTTCGGGGGTTTAAAGCGGGTTTTCTGAAGAAAATAAAAGAAACATAAACTGATATTGCAAGAAACTTTCGCTTTATTTCATTCTGTACATCTGTGAACACAATGTCGTCCTAATTAATTAAATCCGAGGGAGTGAAACTAAAAGATAACAAAGCAACTACTGGCCAGTGAGTGCATGTCTGTGACTAAACACTCCACTCCAATAAACAGACTTACTCCCCGCGATATTTTTCGTACAAAGCCGCATGTGTGTATAATTTATAATTTGCGCAAATTTCGAATAATTAAATAAAACATTAATTTGGAGGTTTGCTTAACAGACGGACCTTGTAATCATTACATAATAAAAGTATCAGTACTAATAAATTAAGTGAATGGACCCACCGGGTTTTCGGTCAAGCTTCGAGTGTTCGACGTCTTCTCGTCGTGTTTATTTAATTATTTTACACAATTATCATGATTTTACCGTATCTATTAATTCACTATTTCACTAATAACTTATCATGCCTACTTATGAAATGATAATCCACTCCCTTTTCGTATGACATTGAATTTACCAAAATAATAACAACTTTCCGACATATTGGTATATGCCAACGCAGGCTAAATCTTCCCGGTTGTAAAATGGCTGCCAAGCTCCATAGTCGGCATGCGATCACGTGACCACCATACACTCTAGTCAATATATACACCTCCATGGATGTAATGGATACTTTACAAACAGGCGTAGGGTACTTAAACATCTAGTACTTAGAATAAGGCTGTTATATATTTTCTGGAGCTGCCTAGCCAGCAAGCGTGTTATTGTCCCGTTAAATACCACAGGCAACGATAAAAATTTATAATATTTAATAAATGCGTTTCCTTAGCTTTTAGTAAGTTTATTTTATCTGCAATGCCAGGAAAGAGATCTTAAGCATGGTCTATACATTGTAGCCTATATCTAAATAGGATTGAATGGTCGGATTTGTAAGATATATAACTGTTGTTCCTTATAGTACAAACTCTGTGAGTAAAAACATATTCAAACTAATTAATCTATCAAAAATTTGCTTGAAGGTCCTCTAAAAACTTTGTATTCGTGTGGAGATACCCCAAGCTTTAAAAGAAATCAAATTATAGAAGCCATGTTTGTCACTTGATTGAGGGAGGGACAATTTTTAAAAATGTATTCGCCATGGCTTACTTTCCATTTACCTTACATATTGAGGCATAAGTAAATTCTTGAATTATTTTCTGCCAGGTTCTTTTCCGCCGTTTTATTGCAGAGTCTTATAGGTTTACAACCTCTCAATGTTCCCCCAAACCGCCTAACCATTGGATCAAGAAATAACAAATGCTCCTTTCAAGTTTGCAGACAATAAGAAGTTGGGTTGCCAGTGATACCATGGCATTTTTGCCCGACATTGCCCGACAAAAGCGTCTGGTGTATATATGTGTAAGGGTGGGGGGGATTTCCGTTTTTCGCGCACAAACACCAGAGTATACGACCATATAGCTATAGAAAAAAATATAATTGTATAATCGAATTGTGGTCGACTACTCCATCATCAATTTGTAACTATTTGTATAATATATCCTATGGCTAGAAAATGGACCGACTTATACTATAGAGTTTGAATGGAAGACGTTGCGTACTCAAATCAAGTAGTACCACTCCACAACCTTTCGCCATATGGCACATTTGGGACGTTTTGTTTTGATCTAACTAGAAATTAGATTAAAAATCAACCCAAATTACATTTGTATGGGCTCTACAAGAATAGAACCAACTAAAGGGAGTTAATCTTTCTTATTAATCGCCAGTGTCAGTATCCCAAATAAGATTATACTCACACTATTCTATTTACCACAGACTACAGACAGAATCACAGATACGATGCCTTACATTGTGATAAGTACACAAACAAGATTGGTGAGAAGGAATTCTGAATGAATCATTTTCAATTTCAATCAGACTTGATAACAGACATAGGAATAGCTTGGCTTTTTAAGGTTAACTAGACAATTAATAAAAAGTAATTATTGAATAGAATCTGTACTCATAATTCTGCTGACTTGAAATACTTACTGTCAGAAGCCAATTAACACTTGAAAAAGGTGATTTACTTGTGAAATGTTGTAGGGTAAAAACGCATCACTGGGTTAATGTGTACGTCTTTAAAATTAAACAAAAACCAAATCATTGTTAAATATTGTTTATTCAACCTGTATGTAAGAAAATTTGGATCAATTTCAGAATCTGTTAAACAAAAAAAAAAGGTTCTTAACACTTGAAACTAATCAACCAATCAATCGTTCATTGCATGGACAGTGATGTATAGATTGTCATAAGCCCTGTTTACACTTGACCGCAATAAGCATGCAATTCTTGGCACTGTACCAGGCTGCGATAAATTTGAAGAAATTGGCCTGTTTGCATTAGGCCTACTCTACATAACCGGTCTTGGAACCATGCCATGCACTCCAAATGTTGAACTCTTCACAGAAAAGTTAATTTCAGTCCCTATGCATATTACCCGGATGAAAACAATTATTTCATCAGTTGATTTAGTTTGGGCAGCCATTTTGACAGAACTGATGACAGAACTGTCAATGTTCGCGCAAGAAATGTCAAGGTTCAGTACTAAAATTTAACTGTGCCATGCCAGGCACAGTACTGATACCACCTCACATCAGTGGGCCAAATTGGCTCGGTACTCAGTATGGCATGCCTCTTTTTGACCAGCTTACACTACAAAAAAATAACCTGGCATGCTTAAAATTTGTAATGTAAACAGGGTTATACTCATAATTATCTTGAAAATTACTGTCCAATACACTTATCAATACAAGTTGGATACAGTAACTAAATTTTTTTTTAGGAGTGTGGGCCAACTATTGTTGGTGATGAATGGAGCGATCCAGAATTGATGGAATCTCTTAGTGCTACTCTCTCTAAACAACTAGGAAATAATTTGTAAGTAATAACTACAGGTAACAATATGCACATTTATGACGTGTAGTGCACTTTAATCTACATTAAGTAAATGTAGATGAAATTAATTAATTTACTTCATGCCTGATATTAATGCCTGTATAATTTCAGATAGTAATTGGTAAAATCAGTAGATTATGAAGTAGCTGTTTTGCGAAATAATGCATTTCTTAAATAAATTCTCACAATGACTTTTATTTTAAACAATCAGTTTCTGAAATAATTTTACAATGTTACACTTTATTTACTTTTCAGCTTGGAATATAAAACATACGATCCAGTCAGAATAGTTTTAAATAAATTAGAAAAAAGAGGTTTCAGAGTTATTGCCATGACTGGTTTGGGACAGACATGTATTTGGACTTTACATAAACCAGAATCTAATGAAAATTCCTAGCAAATTAAGTTAATCAGCAAAAATGAAATCTAGTCAATGATTTAAGGAACTACGGTATGCATGGATTTGGTTGCATTTCATAAACTATTTTCTGAACAGTGTCTTTCAAGAGTTTAGGCATGAGTTGGATAATCTCAACTTTTATACTAGTTCAGGCCCCAAGTTCACAAAGCATTCTCAGACTTAAGTTGAGAATTTGCTCAACTTTCAATCACGGTTTATGAGAAATATCTTTGATCCAGAAACACAAAATTTTGCACATAGTTTCTTATTGATGTATTTGATACATTAAAACAACAAAATTATTATAAAGTTCTATATTTTACTTAAAATATGGTGGACAATTTTGAGTAAATTCTCAACTTAAGTCTGAGAATGCTTTGTGAACTTGGGGCCAGGTGTTCAGATTTACACGTACAACCTTTATTCACTTAATAACATTTTTATACACATATAGGTATATCTAATTTGAATGTATATTGGGATCACCTGTATCCATAGACATGTTACATTATTTTTTATGTGTATTAATATTACTGTTCATTAAATTATATATATATAATACTTTGAAAAGCCAGATTCTCCAGTTTTAAGAACTGACTTTTCTTTGTTATCTTTCACCCGTATGAGGGAGTATGCCATAGAAGTTAACTGGCAACCCTGTCATGTACAAATTATGATTCAACTGTGGATACTTGCATTGATAACAGACATTATGATGTATCATGCATGTGTCATACTACTACCAGACTACAGGAGAAATGCACAGCAAACAACACACTGCAGAATTTGTATAAACATGAGATTGTTCATTTGATAATAAGAAAGAACTCATCAAATTTCAAGAACCTTTCTGAAGTCAAAAAATATTAAATGGAAACCTCTGTACAGTTAATCATACATTATGCAAGAGCAAAATCTGCCTATTGCATACGTAAAGTTTGACCTATGTCCTTAGTTCAATCAAACACATATTGTTACTAAAGTAACTACCTATATTGCAGGTCTTTCTTAGGCCTGAAATTTTATATTAATTATTAGTTAGGAATTTATAAACATGACAAGACCATAATCAAATCTCGATGCCAACAGATATCTCCAGTATTAAGTGGATTAGAATGGTTCAGCCATATTTCATTATTGCTTTCAAAGAGATTGGGGAACTCCCATACAGTATTATATAATTCTTATTAGGTGCTGAGATACAATGTACAATAATGAGATGGGTCCAAGATTATTATGTATGTATTGTATAAAATTAAAAGTTGATGCAAATGCTGCATTGACACAATTTTTTGTGTTTTGTTAAATGAAGTGTTTTTATGATGCTTATAATTAAATGCTCGCTGAATTAATACTTTGTTCCCCCACCCCTGCCTTAGAAGAATTCAGGGAACTTTTGAAATGGATCGATTTGTCAGTTGGTTACACATTTTTGGACACAATAACCCAGCTTCTATTTCCGCTAGAATGTTCAAAATTGTTGTAGGTGTGCATTAGGCAAATGCCTTGTCTCAAATCTTTGGGACATGATATTTTCGATTTCAGTTGAGGGAACCTGCTGAGAAAATATTCCCCCCCCCCCCGAAAGAAAATTTGCCAACCATAACTCCAAAATACCTACTGTAGACTGTGCCCCACTCCTAAAAACTTGACTGCCCCTGCGTAGCCAGCTGGACCTTGTTTCTCAAAATCTTAGCTAAAGTAGTAGATACTTCAATTGTGATTGCCTAAGCTCTAAAACCAATCGTATCGGAAACTCGGAATTCTATGACTGCTGTGCTGGATAAAGATTGAATCCAAAACATAGTGATAATGAAGACGAACTAGTTGGGGGAAAGGCACTGGCTCGCTAGCCTGGAGGTCGGGTGTTCGATCCCTGCATTGGCCAAGAAAGTTCATCTCAATTTTCCGGCATGTTGTCCCCTTGTCAGTGATGCAGAAGGAGGGCCTGACAAGGACAGCTGCCTAGTTGTTTGGATGGGACAAAAAACCAAATTCCCATGTACACATTGGAGAGCTTGTAAAAGATCCCTTGGCAGTTGGAATTCGATATAAGAGTAGGCTGTAGCGCCGCTGCCCGGGCAAAATTTCCCCTGTATGGCGTATGCCCGTCTTCCATTAGCCCAGGTCAGGTTAAACCCCATTTCATTTCAGTTGGGGGAAAAACTTCACTACTGAACCTGAAACTGCTTGAAAAGAAAGTGAGCTTAAAACTTACGTTACAGCTATTTATGTTCCACATTGTTTGCAGTAAGAATTCGAATTTAGAACCATTTCAATTTTAAATCTCTATATTCGGTTGTTGTTAAAGTAAGGTTTCCCATGAAATGTGTTTCAACTTAAAAGTAGACCCAGAATTTTAACATGGGGACAGCTCGATCGACAAAAATGATGGGCAGGTCTACTAGTTCATTTCTTTTCCAATTTGGCGTGGCGTGGGGTCTTTTGAGCTCAACATAATTCGTAAATGCTATCATTACTATTGGATGTAAAGCCATGACAGACCATGGATGTTATTATCTTTTTCTTGTTGTGATCTCTAAGTGTTGATCCTGACTTTAAATATGAACATATGATGTAGGCTATATCAAACATTGATTGGTTGGGTTGGGATTTTATATACACAGACAGTTTGAAAAATAAAAAAAGGTAAGCAGGTTAACATGTTATCTTCACCTTATTTAGAATCTATTGTACTTATTTCTGACGTTTAACAAGTAATCAGGCTAATATAGAAAATAATATACTCATTCGTTTCGATTGTGCAATTCAGTTTTGTACAACTGATAAACAGGTGCCAAAATACACAACGGTCGATACGTATATATAGGCATACATTTAAAACAGAATAGAGTTTTAAGGTAAGTGCGTATTGTATACAAACTAATATTGACGTATGACATAAAAAGAAAAAAAATAGTCTTTAAAACTAAAAAGGAATGTCTTCAGAAGAAAGCTTGACCCGTTTGTAAAACTCGCGGTCGTTGCTTCAGGAACATGTATACCATTAATTTAGTTTCGGTGTTTTATGGTTTCAGTAAAGTCAGACGAAATGGTCTTAACTCTAACCCGCTTAATTCAAGAAATATTCCTTGCTCTGGTATTTCTATATGGAATCGAGGCTTTCATAGGAGAAAGTAGGTAAAAGTTGGTATTATCTTTCAAATTCTACTCAACCATTTCCCTCTTCCTTTTCAGCCATCCTCATTTCTCTGGAGCACCTCCCTGGTTTCACCCAACCATTTACCTAGATCTTCCCTACCAATTGTCTATGGCAGAGTTACGGATCAAGTTTGCTTTTTGTATTACTGAATTATGGCCCTTGACTTAAAATTAATGGAAATTCTCTTTTACTGAATTAATTTAAGTTAAACTTTGCGGGATTGCATTGAAATTTAGATTCAGGGGCTGATCCCGGAATTTTTGCAGGAGGGGGTTTGCCAGGTTTCTGTTACGGAAATCTGCCATCATCGTCTCTAAATTACATAGGCATACATACAAATTGAGCTTTTTAAACAGAGAAATCATTTTTATACTGATGTAGGATCACTTTGTGATGTAATTTCATTGATGCAAGGCATTATTTTTTTTTATGTAGCTGAGCAGGGGGGGGGGGGGGGGGATTTGGACCCCCCCCCCCTCTGGATCCGCGCCTGAGTACAACATGATTTCAAAATTTATTCCATGCATATACATGTATTTTGATTATATATTCTTAGAAATGTATTCGCTTTGAAAAATTAGTTCGGGCCGGCAGAGGACATGTACTATTGCTTCACCAATACTCTCAGAATGCTTGTTTGCCTATGTTATTAGCAATGCACTGCTATTTCAGAAAGGGGTCATTGTTCCGTCGTGGAAATCTAAGTTTTGAACGTAAACAATAGAATGTAAACAAATACCCGGGAATAAATCAATTATGTGTGGGGACTTTCCATGACTCTACGCTTACTTTAATGGCAGTTCCATTGGTTTAATTTCAGATAATTGTGGATCCAGCACATACAATGCTACGAGCATGTGTTGTGGTGGACAGATAGTTAGTAGACCTACAACTGATTTAACTGGAAGCAGTTCAGTATGTTGTGGCAGCAGTAGTTTTGACAAAAGATCGAGTATGTGCTGTCGTGGGAAAATCATTAGAGTACCAGCAGCTTGCACTGGATCCAATAGAATATTTGCCGGCTGTTGTGGTTCTTATAGTTTTGATGTAAGGTATAACCAATGTTGTGGGGGCCAGGTCGTTCAAAGCCCACCATTCTGGCCAGAGAATATCCATTTCAAGTGTTGCGGTACCAGTGGATATGATGACAGAAAACTCATGTGCTGTGCGGGCCATGTTGTTAATAGACCAGCAACAGGCTCTAATTCAATGTGCTGTGGTATTTCTAGTTATGACATTCGTACCACCAAATGTTGTGATGGCAAACTGTGTTAGTGATCAGTTCATACATAATGGCATGATTTTTATATAAATAAATTTATGGAAAGCAGTAAAAATAAAATAAAGTAACACACATCGTAAATTCGTCGTTTTATTTGCTTCACGATAAAATCTGTATATGTACGAAAAACGAGTTCGAAATTGGAACGTGCACAGCTCAATAAATTCATAATTTATAATTGAAAAATCTAAATCTCAATAGGGTTCCTATTATCTTTTGACCAAAATCGCGCCACAAATAATCCGGCCAAAGGCCCTGTCTATTGCCTTCACAATCTTTAAAATCCAAAATAAGAGTCCGATAACTCCTCGAAGCGCATTCGGTATATTTACAAACCGAAATTATATTACGTCGATAAAAGCATTAATAGTAGCGTAAATCCGGGCAATGGGGTATCTTATGCCATTCGTAACCAATATATGAACTGTTTCTTACACACATTGTCGTATTTCCCCAGAAACGACTTCGCGTTTTATCCTCAATTTAATATTTCTATCTTATACTAGCAAACTGGGTTGATATTTCATTGATTTATACAGATAAGAGATTCCTTCATTCTTAAACTGGCACGCTTTGATAATCTCATGAAATCATTACCACATGTCATACACAAGTGATCATATTTACATTTTTTAAAAATATTGAAATATAATTTAATACTCAGATTGCAGCTCAATTCGGGTGAGTATTTATTTTGTCTACAATGGAAATTTATCATTACATAGACTTGGAAAAACGTGTAGAATTATTGTCAAACAGGACGACTTTTATAGCTACAAATGTTGCTTTGTGTTTCAGTGAAAAACATAATGGAAACACGCCTTTTAGTTCGAGTTATGTGTTTGGTCTTGTTAATGTATTCTAGAACCGGGGCTTTTATTAGCAATAAGGGTGAGTTGCATAAAATTATCTCGAAATTTCAATAAAAATTAGTACCTTTTACGAAACTTAAACGCAATCGTACACATTTTTCCTGTTATCTAATTGTACACCAGTTCAATACATGGATTTAGCTCACAGGAATCATTTACGGAACTCAATGAAGTTATGCAAACACTTTAGTCACACAAACCTCATCCTTATATATCTAACCCAGGTAACAGTGTACCACCTTCCCAACAATTCCTGGTCGTATTAGCCAGACTTAAGCTCTGCTGAACTCACCACTGTCCCACAGCCAAATAAGCATTCATCTACTAAATGTTCGTCATTTTGCCAGCTACACTATTTACTAAAGAAATCCAAACTCAAGCTTGGCGATTTATTTCATTTCAGGTACTTGTGGATTCAGTACCTATGATACTACAACACGTCTGTGTTGTGGGGGAAAGATAGTAAGCCGGCCAACGATCGGATTCGGTTCATCCAGTATCTATTCAGCTTGCTGCGGCACCAGTGCTTTAGATTCCAGGCGTAACATGTGTTGTGCTGGAAAGATTGTCCCTTTACCAGCAATCGGCTCAAACAGTATTTATTCCGGATGCTGTGGCAGTAACAGTTTTGATTCAAGATACAACACCTGCTGTGGTGGTCGGGTCATTAGTAGACCCACAACCGGCTCAAACAGTATCTATTCAGGATGTTGTGGCACCAGTGGTTACGATTCTCGATACAGCATGTGCTGTGGGGGTCATATTGTTGGGAGGACGGCCATGGGCTCTAGTAGTATTTATGGGGGTTGTTGTGGCACTTCTGCTTATGACACTCGATATAGCAGATGTTGTAATGGGCGGTTATGTTAATTTATGCCTACATGAGAAAACAATTAAATAAAATACAGTAGCTGAATTATGATTATCAAGTTTGTTATTTGCGCACATTATTGTCATGCTATTGAGGTTCAGCAGTGCGAACGGCTGGGTCCTTTGGGGAAGGGTGTAGGTCTAATAATTTATGAGAAAACAGGTTGCTACAGGTTTGAATTTTGAAAACTATCACGCCTGAATCAATGTCATCGTGAATTTGACCTGGAAAATTTCTTATTATCTCAAGCTGGCTTTCTTACGGTCGATTTATTCGTGCGTCTGCCCGGTCGGTTTCTAGTTGATTTGTGTAAAAAGCCAGCGAGCGTTTAATCGTCGTATATACTGATATGGGCAGCCAGTTTTTTTTTATCTAACGGACAAAGAAGGCCCTCCAATGGGCACCATATTTTTCAACGGGGGAGCAACTGCTGTCTCCCTTCCCCAGCTGCCAAAATACGAGTCTGTCTGGGCAGAAGCGTCGGAACGGCACGAGTGCCAGGGTACCAAAAGATATTGGAATCCAGGCCTATCTAGAAAATTTCGAAATTTCCAAATTTCAATGAGAGTGTGAGAAACGGTTCGCTACCGACCAGAGAGCAATTACATTAACTATCATTTGAAAATGAATAGACGAGTAAAAGGTTGAAAATCAGTGGCGGATTCAATGGGGGCGCGAATTTTCGACAGTGTCCTTTTTTAGTGCTGAAATATGTCCGTTCCGAACGTTTAATATCAAACAAATAGCTCTTGGAATGGCTAGAGATGCAAGGAAATGACGGATAATTTTCTTGGGGGGGGGGGGAACCCCCTCTCAGCGGCGTCCCCCGTCTTCGCCTTCAGTATCCTCATTTTGCGGCGCCCTCCCCCCTTTTCAAAATTCTTTGATCCGCCCCTGAAAACATTCATCATTAAGGCATGGGTATACATGTATACGCCAGAAAAGAGCAAGGGTACCATTTGTATACCCAGGTACACGGGTTCCGGCGCCCTTATAAAATTGTGTCTGTGTTTAAGACACTGATATAGAATATAGGTCAGTGGTTTAAGATACTGATTTCAAACGTGCTGTATCATCGATACAGTCTGGATAACAGAGGCTACATCCGATATGTGAAAATCGCAACCTGTTTCACTGAGAATTACTAACGAAATATCCCTGTAACGGATGGCTGTCTAAAACACGTGCGTTGACTAGCACGCCTCGTAGTCATTGGCTCAACGGCTCGTGCAATGTTTACTTAACACCTAACTGCTTCGGGCAAAATGATGCATTTTACTCATTTTAAAACCCATTTACACTAAAAAGGAAATATATTTTAACTACAAATACTTCAAACGTCTTTATTTATTTTTCTTTTACCTCAAAAAAATGTTTGAGAATTTAATTTGTCGGAGTAAAAAAGTTAATATGCCGTACTCATTAAGCCTCGTCAATGTCATGCTTATCAGTGATTGTAGCGGCCAAGTGAATATTCACTGCGGGATCAGTTTGTGAAAATCGGAGAAATATTTGTTTAGAGAGTATAATCTCTTCTGCAACTATTCCGAGTTCGGCAATCATGACCAATTCTCCTCATCGAGTTGGTTTACTAATGGGTAAGTTTCTGTGCCATGAAATAATGATTTATTGTTAATGAAAAGTACAAAGAAATAATATGAAATGTCAGTTGCTTTGAACGTGTATCTAGAGAACATTGTTGTTTTGTTTGGGGCAGGCGGATTACTGCGCTGGATACCGCCGAACTAGAGTCCAGAAAGGGTAAAGGGAAACAACTTCATTTTACCCCGACGGGAACAGACCACGTACGCTATTGTTCAAATTAATCAAAAATCAAAAATATTATTTAATTTGGTAAAACAAAAAAAGCGAGAGTATTTTCAACCATGAAATTTGTTTCATAGTGGACATGAAGCTCTTCAAGTGTGTTGAGTAAAGGTGGATACTAATAATGTTAATATGAAACTGTTAAAGGGACAATAACACACTTGCAGACTTGGCAGCTCCAGAAAATGAATAATAATAGTCATCCTAGAGCGTTTAAGTGTCCTACCTGTTGTGTAAATTATCCATTACATCCTATTTTACTTGTTCAGAGGGTTCGAAAATATCTTAAAATCCAAGTCACATTTGAAAAGGTTTAGGCCATTTAGTTGAATTTTTCCAATTTTTTAAATTAGGTATCATCAATTAATTGGAATATTGTGAAATGATACAATTTTTTTACCAGAATAAAGATTGTGACATATTATTCAGTTACAGAGTGGTATTGAGACTTTAATGAATGATTATATTTTATACCCAAGTATGTCTGCACCATGAATGAAGTTCTGATAATTAATATCCACTTTCAGGGGGCGGATCCAGAGGGGGGGGGGGGGGTCCAACTACATATAAAAAAATAATGCCTTGCATCAGTGAAATTACATCACAAAGTGATGCTCATCAGTATAAAAATGATTTCTCTGTTTAAAAAGCTCAATTTGTATGTATGCCTATGTAATTTAAAGACAATGATGGCATATTTCCATAACAGAAACCTGGCAAATCCCCTCCTGCAAAAAATCCTGGATGCGCCCCTGTCTTTCTCTCAAATTCATATTTTTTCTGCTTGAAAGAATTGATCTTTGGTGGGTTTCTAGATATGGGAAACATCTTTCATAATTTGTTAAATTCCAAAATGCAACATTAAAGTGTATCTATCAAACATAAATAAAAAAAGTGCCACATTTAGTATTTAGACTGACATTATTTGATTGATTTACCATTTCCTTTAATATTGAATTATCGTATCCTTTAATATGTCTTGGTGTTCTCCATTATTTATTTCAAGTTGAGGGTGTTGAAAGAAATACCAAAGATGTTGCCGACAGGAAAGAAAAAATGAAGAAAATTATACAGAAACATCCTTTGTAGGTGATCATCACACATAAAAGTTAGCTTTTTAGTTTACACAAATAAGCAACGGCATCATGTGGTGCTGGTGTACACACCTGAGTTTTGATCACACAAATTGGAATATAATTGGGATTTATAGACCTAGACTTGGAAGGTCCATTGTTCAACTTACGCACACATTGAATTAAGCATATAGGGTTGGGGTTTAATCTCTAGGCCTACTTGATTCGAGACTAACATGTGGTACATAAGGTAATTGAAGTCTCTGTTAAGTTTAACATCATAAAGTAATTATTTCATCACCCTTGCAGTTATTTAACTATGTGTCTGATGTAAGTTACATACTTTTTCCTTTCAACTGCACTATCCATTTTTGTATAGAATGCTGCTTATATTAAGTTGCTATATTAAAACATTGCATGAGAATCAATGTAAACTTAAAATGATCAAATTCATTGTTTTAGTATTGAAATATATGGTAGTGTATTATTTTGAAATGGTAATAAGATTTGAAATTTTTAAATTTGATCATATTGCAATAGTTTTTGTTTTATTACCAGGTTGTCTAACAGTACCTTGACAGATGACTGTACTACTTGTGAAACATCCAAGATACAGGTAAAACATGTAGGCCTACACATAACCCAACAGTTAAGAGGTTGTTTCTAATTTCTATGATATTAAGCCAGGGCTGTTGGCACCATCATTGTTATATCTTACTGATGTTTGCCCGGAAAGATTGGAACATGGTGTGGGAAAGTCCAATGATTTTTTTGTCTGCAGTGTGGTCATCTAAAGGGGGCTCTCAAATTGAGTGGCACTGCAAATATTTGAGGTACCTTATGTTGGATTGATTAAGTGAATAGATCTTTCTGAATGGTTTATCTGTTTTATTTTACAGGCCAAGTTATGTGAATGGTGTGATTCACAAAAATTTGATGTTGTTTTCACATTTGGCGGAGTGGAGTTGTCTCCCTTGGATATTGTACCAGAGGTAAGTTTTAACACCACCAGTCACCAGCCCAACCTTGTGGGCTTTCTCAGTGTTGTCCGGTTTCCTTCCACTGATAAAGATCAAAGCAAAATACAGTTTTTATGGGCGGGTGTATCTATAGTGCCTTTCTGTGTTTTTATTACATATACTTTCAAAAAACTGGAAAGGAAGTTATTTCATTTTTGGTGTATTTGGGATTTAAATAAAACATTACTAGCATGGTTGTTCGTATAGGTTAATCTGTTTGAAGAGGATTTGCAATTTTTCACCCCCATTAAATTGATTTAGATAAACCATAAATCACTTGCATTGTTAAATCTTAATTGCTTTAGATGGTGAAAGTTACACAAATTTTAAGTGCCAATAGTATTTTCATTCAGGTAACTAGAGGAATCATCGAGAGAGAAGCACTGTATTTAACTGTAGCCTTGATCAAAAAGTTTTTGGATAGTTCACCTCTTACAGTTTTATCCAGGTAGTATATTCAAGTACTTTTTGTTCTCTAATGGAATCAGTATTGCCTTATTATGAAATAAATAGAAATAAATAGAAATAAATAGAAATGTATCGTTTACTTTCACATATATTTGGAGCCATGGTGGCTAAGTGATTAAGGTGCTGGCTCACTAAGCTGGAAGTCACATGTTTGATCCATGCATTGGACGAGAAAGTTCTTCAGGATATTCCGACGTACTTTCCTCTTGTCAGTGGTGCAAGCAGACGGCTTGACAAGGACAGCTGTCTAGTCATTTGGATGAGACAAAACCCAGCTCTCGTGTACGCGTTGGCTAGATGAAAAAGATCCCTTAGCAGTTGGAATTCAATATTAGAGTAGGTCATAGTGCGGCTGTCTGGGCCAAATTCACATCTTAGCACACTATATGGCGCATGCCTGTCTTCATTAGCCCGGTCAGGAACAGAACAGTAGGACCTTAAAGTTCCAATTTCACATTTTCTAAGAAAGTCAAAACATAATTATTTCTATGTTTTTTGCTCAAAAGGTTGTCAACTCACTATTATACGGTCCTGGGCAAAATTTTTTGGGCATTATAAAGGGTGACACAGGGTGATTGAGGAAATAGTTACTCAATTACCTCCCTTGTTTTCCCATTCCTCTCCATGGACGGCCATCTTCAAACGTTTGAATTTGAAGTTGAAAATGATATTTTTGCCAATTTCTCAACTGGCAGTACTGTATTATAGGATTAATAGGATTATTCTTTAACAAGGTAGGACTGTTTATAGGTTCAATCTATTTTTGGGCTTTATTTTAATACATTTTAAAAATATAACTTAAAAAAATGCTATTGGAGCTTTAAACCCCATTTCATTTCATTTCACGTATATTTGGCGAAATATAGCTCAGGTGGTGCTGAGATTCTGTAAAACACAATTATTTTTCATACATATTGGTGTACAGCATTTGGAGTAAACATAAACCCAGAAGACAAAATCTTTGTGAGTCCAGTGAATATAACTAATCCTGTGCCTGTGGTGAATTTACTCAAACACTTGGCAAGCCTCTGAAGTTAATAATTTTATAAATTTCTTTCATAGATATTATATAATTCTGCTCAAAATAGTTGTAGGGGTTGTCTAATAAAGCTTGCTATAGAAGGGAAAAAAATAATTTACATCCTCTGACTAGATTTTTGTGTTGTTCCACCTGTATCGTTTATTGCATGATGTATATTATATTTTATAGGGGTATTTGCGGTATTAGAAGTTCCACGCTCATCATAAATTTAACAAATGATTCCAAGCAACTTGAGGTATCATAATTAATTCATTACTATTATAAAACACAGGGGATCTAATTAGGTTCACACGGCAATATCGTTTAATAATTAACCAAGTTACTGTTTTCTTTTACTGAAGGATGCAACTTTAAAACATAGAACTTCAAAATTGTGATCTTCTTTGGATCTTTAAATACTGGAGATTCAGTGCTGATGTTCTCTCACCTGATGTTGTAATGCATAATTAGTTCTGTAAAGTTAATAAAGAATCAAACATTAAATGCTTGTGAAATTAAAGTTACAGAAACTTTTGTATTATTGTTTTCTCTGTATTGTTTTTGTTTGTACAGAATTGTTTAGATGTTATATGTCCTTGCCTTGAACAAATTATCCAATCACTGAAGCAACCAGTAACACCTTATAAAATAGAATTTATAGACAACAGTTTACGAATTGAACAAACTGAGGTTCGTTAATTTTATCATAATATCAGTTATATTCTGATCTTGAAATACATATCCAATTTATCCACACGTTTTGCTTCCTCTCTAGTGACATGTGTCTTTTAGCTACAAATCTAGTGACATGTGTCTTTTAACTTCAAACCTGGTGACAAACATGTGTCCTTTAGCTACACATCTGGTGACATGTATCCTTTAGCTACAAACCTAGTGACATATGTCGTTTAGCAACAAAATTTGTTGTCATGTGTCCTCTAGTGATATGTATCCTTTAGCTACAAACCGAGTGACACATGTCCTTTAGCTACACATCTAGTGACCTGTATTACTTAGCTACAAACCAAGTAATGCATCTAGTGACATGTATCCTTTAGCTATACACCTAGTGTGTTTGTCATTTAACTACACAATTACATGTAGTGACATGTATCCTTTACCTATAAACCTAGTGACATATTGTGTCCTTTAGCTACAAATCTAGTGAAATGTATCCTTTAGGTACACATCTAGTTACATGACATGTGTCCTTTAGCCACAAGTCTAGCGATATTGGACATGTGTCATTTAGCTGTAAGTCTATTGACATGTCATTTGATGTGTAGAAAGTGTCAAAGTAGATTACTTGTTATTTTTAGAACCCCTGATACCACTTCCAATTTTTGAAGCAACTTTTATTTATATTTTTGTATATCTATTTTTGGGAACATCTCAATATTAGATCCATTTATATAAGGAAGATATCTATTGGTCTTCAGTGATGTTGAATTTTTTATCCTTTTGATTTTTTTACAGGCAGAAGAGCCAAAAGACTATAGCTATGGATCCCACATTGATATCCCACCAGACAAGAGTCTTGTTGAAGATTTTACAAAGGAGCCAGAACAAAGCATTTTGGATCTCCATGTGTTTGAAGACGATGGTCCAGATGAGATTGAGGAAATACAAACCGATGAATTGGACAAAATAGAAGATATAGTTACTGTTAGTGAAATTACTGCCTGTCACGAAATATCCAAATCAGTTCCTCAAAACTTATGCCTTAAAAAAAGTCCATATCACACCCGTAAACAATCATTTAAAAATAGCATCAGAGCCGATGCTGTATCTTCAGACCTTAGTAATTTACATAATAACAATAAGGATGGAAGTGAACCAGCCGCATGCAGCCAAACAGAGAAAAAAACATCTGAAAATGAAGCAGTTACAAAATTAGAGACTGGTACTATAGTCTCTCATGCTCTTAATGATAAAAGTGGGAATAACAAACCTGAAAGTCTGCAACAAAGTTGTTCTGTTAATGAAGATGTGTATCGATTTGACAGTTATTCAGAGTCTGAGGAAGAGGTACCGACCAAGGGTAAGAAAACATCTAGTAAAAAAGGAGAAAAGGGTTTCAAAAAGGCTCGGATATATCATAATCACGACCGTAATAAAGAAATCTGTTTTATTCCTGTTGGTGAAGCCATGATTGATTTCCTGAAATCTCATCCATCAATCAAAGATATATATTTAAATAAGGGAAAACGACATGTTAAGAAAAATCTTGTTACACTAAAACGTCAAGAATCTGCCATTGATAAAGCATCATGGGAGAGAAAAGGTCACAAACTGGAGCGAAATCGTTTTGATGACTATTTCGAGGTAACGGATGAAGGGGAGAAGAAGAAAGAAGAAATAGGTCGCTGTCAAGCAAGAGATGAATATGTGGTAAATTGGTATGTCTGGTGTCCAGGTCATGGGAATTGTATGAGGAAATGTGGTGGATATGGCAAATGTAAAGAAGGTATGAAAAACTTTAAATACTTCTATTCCGTGTAAATAAAATGCCGAAGGGGTTTTGATTGACATTTTGCATGTTAGAAGAGACTGATATTAAATGAGCTTATAAGAGAGTTCAGAATATTCCGAGTTACATAAATCATGTCATGTCATTGTTCTGATCATGCTCAAGTTGTGATGATATATCTATAAGTATCCTCGATATTTTGTGGGATTGAACCTTAATAGTGCAAGCAAGGTGAAGGGCAGGTTTCAAGTGTTGAAGGAAATTGTACAGGCTTATATTTTATAAAGTCACAACTTCTTCATGGAATTCCATAAAATTGGTACATTATTTGACCAAAGCTTTCTTTTATTTTTGATACATTTCAGGTTGCAGTGGGATGGCCCATAAACAAGATCGGCACAACTGCTCGTTCCTTGTAAACTTCAAAATATTTCTCTCAGATCTGACAAAATGGCGAGTTCAGATGACTGGATGCCATGTACCTGATGATTCTACAGTGCCATGGATACCACCTGATGTTGCTCATCAACGAATGAACCAAAACACACGAGATTTTATCATTTCACAGTTTGAGGCCAAAAACGTTTCAACGTCAAACGTACAAGAAGCTTTCATAAAAGAGCAACAAAATCCATCGAGTACAGTTTTATCCAAACGTAAAATATCTCGAGTTATGTGGGGCTTAAAAAAACGAAAATCCGAGAGAAAGTCATCATCCAAACAGACGGTCCCATTAAATGCGTCTGTGGCTAGTCAGTCGGAGTCTACAGAAAAAATAACAGTTATTTCCATTCCTTCCACTTGTCAATCAAATAATATTGCTCAATCATCCAGTCTTTCCAGTGTTTCAAATACAAACATTCCTGCAACTGTTAATCAGTCCTTCAGTGTTAAAATGGACCAACCAAAAGTAATCATAATAAATCAAGATTTACTAACACGTGTCACAGATAATGATCCGTCCAATATTGATGTTTCTGAGCTGATTCAGAATTCTGAGATTCCTGATGGTGAAATGTCAAATTCTGATCTGAGAGCTGTTTTACTTTCACTTTATAACCAACAATAAAGAAATATTATTTTTATAAAGCAAACCTCTTTTTTCAGTTTTGAATATATGACATACTTTTTTTTTAGCTGTATGCAAATGGCCAGGTATGTAAGGAAAGTCCCAAGATGGTCTTCCTTCTCTCCCCATTTCCCTACCACAAACTGTTTTATTTTTTCAAAACTCCAAGACCATCTTACTGGAGACTCGTCAATAATAGGCCTCGATATTCAGGTCAAAATGGTACAAAAGGCTTCTAAACTGATTCTGGTAGGGTTTAGTGTACTTTATAACATACTTAAAGTTTACCAAAGTAGGACCCCTGGGAAAGGCGTCAAAGATGGCCATCGAAACGTCTTAATATGATCTGGTTTTAGCCCAGGCAAGGATAAATAAGATAATTTAAAAAGATGTTGGCCGCCAATGCCTCCAAATGATTTTGGACAGGAAAGGAACACATTAAGACAACTTTGGATGTCATTGAGCTGTTCTATCATTACGAAATTGAATTCATGACCTTCAGCTGTCCCTTATCACCTAATGCACAAATACCTGTCCATATAATATGTTTCAGGTCATTCAGTTTTGAGTATCATCCTCCTCCTCATTATCAACCTCTTGAGTGTTGTTTGAATTTTCAGTTTGACAAGGGCCACATACAGCAGAGTAGGGGGGAGTCCATAGCATCTGAACAGTTGCAATGGATAATTTTCAAGAGTACGCCAGGCGCAACATTGTTTTGGGTCATAATTGGAATTAACTGATCATTTTCCAGGTTCCTTCTTTATTCATTTGGGTTCATTTCATTTGCCATCCCCGTCCATACCATAATTTGAAAGTATACACGTTGGCTATGAAATCTTGTTAAAGGTGGTGTTGGGTGAAGCTGATAAGGAATTACAGATGCTTCTGTAGTTGCCACTTTCTTGGTGAAAATGATACGGCACAGTGATGATAGCGTATCATTCAACTTGCCACCAAAAAGATCAAGCATCAGGTCCTTGCCAAGATCTGATGTAATCTTTAGATTGTTTTGAAGGGTGCATGCACTATTACAGGACTTTCTGACAAGATCAGATTTCACTAATTTCTGGAAGGCAGATTTTTTTCTGATGCCTAAAATCCTTGAAGGTGAATCACGGCCTGAGTAGACATGTACAAAAAGCAACTCAGGTTAATGTTGCACACTTTGTGTTCTTTTGACTGTTTCTTTGAACGGAATTAGATGAGCTCATTGTCTGTTCTGGAATAATGAAGAAGCAAGATCAGCAAATCTGTGACAATTAAAACAACACTCAAAGAGGTTGATAATGAGGAGGAGGATGACACTCAAAACTGAACGCTCTGAAAATTATTCTATGATAGTGTACAGCTGAAGTTTACCAATTCAATTTGATAATGATTCAACAGCTCAGTGATATCCAAAGTTCTCTTAATGTGTTCCTTGTCCCCAAAAACCTGGGGATAGACATCAAGAATTTGTAACAGATATATATGATTTTTCACAGGGGTAATAAAATGTCTACAAGAATTGTGGACAGACCAAATGACACTATTAGTACTACACACCAATGTGTGCCTGTGTCAATCTCAGGATTTTTATTCCATATGAATAACTAGGTACAATTTTCCTGTCAGTCAAGTCACAAAAAGTGAGAACCATGTGAAATATGCCTTGACCCACGGTAAAATTCATAGTTGGGACAGCTTGGTTTCAAAGTAAATATTTACCACTCAGCAAAAGAAGGGTAGGTAATCTGCTGCTAAATTACATTCACTGCCAAGTTTGGGATCAATGTGTGCTGTGCAATGGAAATAAATGCAAGATATCTTGTTGTGATAGGAGTAAAGTTATCTCCCATTCAAAGATTTGGTTGAATAAGAATAATAAAAATATTTATTAATAATATAACAGTAAATATAATACATAAAGTCTATAATTTCTGTCATTGATGATATATGTACAGATAATGAAAGCATGCTAATAAATATTAACAAATTTTATAATAACAGTTAAAGACAGGTTGCCAGGCAACGAAACATACGCCCACAGCAGCTAAATCGTCCAGGCATTCGGTAATGAAACATTTGTAATACACTAAAAACTGATTAAGAAACTCATTATGTAATTATCAGAAAATCATCAGAATTTGATTGCTCTTTATAAAGTTTTACCCCACGCTAACAATTAGATTATACATGAAACATTTATTATCATGGATTTAGCTGTTCATTTATAAAATTCATTGAAAATCAAAATACTTGTTCAGTTTAACACCTTGTGTATCAATCTGAAGTCAATCAGATGATAAGTTTGGCCTCTATAGCGTCACAAGATTTTTTAAAGTTATAAGGGGAGATAACTCTGGCAGTAATTATTTGAAATCGCTGAAAATCAATAGGATTCTTTGTCTCATGACCTTAAAACACTGTGTAAATTTAAAGTCGATCGGATATTAACTTTGGCCTCTAGAGCTTCCACAGGATTTTTTGAAGTGATTAAGGGCCATAACTCTGGCAGTAATTATTGAAAATCACTGAAAATCAATAGACGTCTTCGTTTCATGACTGTAAACACTAGAACATCCACAAGATTTTTTGAAGTGATCAAGGGCCATAACTCTGGCACTAATTATCGGAAATCGCTGAAAATCAATAGGCATCTTATGACCTTAAACACTGCGAATAAATTTAAAGTCAATCGGATATTAAATTTCTCCTCTAGAGCACCCACAAGATTTTTTGAAGTGATCAAGGGCCATAACACTGGTAGTTATTATCGGAAATCGCTGAAAAACAATAGGCTTCTTTGTCTCATGACCTTAAATTTAAAGTCAATCGGATATTAAATTTCGCCTCTAGAGCACCCACAAGATTTTTTGAAGTGATCAAGGGCCATAACTCTGGTAGGTATTATCGGAAATCGCTGAAAAACAATAGGCTTCTTTGTCTCATGACCTTTAACACTGTGTATAAATTTAAAGTCAATCGGATATCAACTTTCGCCTTTAGAGCACCCACAAGATTTTTTGAAGTGATCAAGGGCCATAACTCTGGTAGTTATTATCGGAAATCGCTGAAAAACAATAGGCTTCTTTATCTCATGACCTTAAACACTGTGTATAAATTTAAAGTCAATCGGATATTAACTTTAGCCTCTAGTGCGTCCACAAGCAATTACAGTATGACATGAAAAAACTAATGAATTGTGAGAATATTGTTAATGATATAATGAAGTGGGTAGAAAATTGTGGACGCCAGACCGACAGAAGGAAGGACCGACGAACGGGGGCGACGACAATATACGACCACATTTCAATGTGGGCGTATAAAAATGACTGGCATGTTAAAATTGCAATTAACTATAGAACCTATATATATGTAAAGATGAAAAAACTTGTGACAATATTGTTAATGATATAATGAAGTGGGTAGAAAACCAAGATGATCTTAGACCCACAAAGTACAAAAGTTAATAACCAGAGCACTAGACATTCAACAATAACAAACCATTTCAATAAATCTTGTCTCAATTTTCGTATTAAGATAAAACATTGAAATGTACATAGCATAACATATTTCTATATTTTAAAATGATCAATGATATATTTAAATGTGACAATACAAATGTATGATATATATAACTTCATATTAATATATTTTCTAAAATATGATTAATCAATTTCATTTATGCATTTGATTAGGGCCAATTTAATATTTCTAAGTTTGTCTACAAATAATAAATTATAGTTTAAATGAAGCAAATTTAAAAAAATATACTTATTTGATATATAAAATACACAATGCTGAAATTGAGATAATAAAATATAAGATCTATTTTAAAATATCATGCAATGAATAATATAAATATTAATACATATATTTAAAATTTTGAATAATAGCTATATAGATAAAAAATATTAATATTATCTGTAGTAAAACAAAAGGTCACGTTAAAATGAACAATGAGCAAACAAGATTACCATTATTAATCTCATGTTAAAACAAGAAGTAAACATTACTACGAATCTTAGTAAACATTTTGTGTACAGCAAATAACCAGCATAAAACAATTATAAGAATTAAGCATTTCCCAAAGTAACATGAATTATGGTAAAATTTAATTTTGTCAACAATTCCTATGTATGTATATCTATAACTACTTAACAAAAAACCTAAACATTACATAAAGACTAGGTTTCCCCATAAATTAACACTAGTAGAATATATTGTGTTTTTTTCTTTTCAATACTGGATGTATTTGAGACGGATATCCAAGCTGTTAATTAACACTGAAAATAAAAGGGAATAATTTTATGAAATTGTCATATAGTAATGTCACCTTTCAAGGAAGAGTTCTCTTCCTTGACTAGAGTATTCGAGAGTCATCTCCCATATGTAGAATCTTTAGTACAGAGAGAGGTTGAATAAAACATGGCCTATACATGTGGTTTTTAGAGACAATATATTTTAATCCATGCAATCCATGGTTAACAAAAGAACTAACATCCACAGAGCATGGTGGAGATGATGGGTATGCGTTGTCTGAGAACCAAACATTAAAACTTTCGTACACAGTGTCCAACATCGTTTACGTATGCAAAGAAATGGCATATTTTGTCTTTTTCAGCTTATGATGATCGACGGAAGTGGACATTAATTCTTAGTTAGTTTCCATGTCAGAAACTTGGAGCCATTGCTTTCGATTATAACAAAGATGGCTTAACAGGGTAAAGGAACTCCGATAATTGAGGCCTATTGTTTTTTTTGTGTAGGAACTGAGCTGGAGTTGGATGATTTTGTCAACTGGTGTGGTTTCCAATCCCCGGTTGTGCCAGGCAAGGTGTAGGGTCGCTTGTCCAACCTTGTGGGTTTTCTCCGGGTACTCTGGTTTCCTCCCACTGCTAAAGACCCCTAGGCCCTACGTGCAAGCAAATTATTGAAATAAAATTAAACCATGTTAGCCTCAAAATGACCCCATTGTGTCGAGTGGATGTTAAACCCCATTTCTCTATCTCTCTCTCCCCCTCTCAAGATTAATGAAGAAAAAGCTGTAACATTTTTACCTTAAATTAGCTAGTTGTTCTTCAAGCTCTTGCCTCTTATTGATTTTTTTCAACTCCTCAGCATTTAATTTCACACCATTCTTTTGCTTTTCTTCTAATTTTGCAATGCCGTTTAGTTTTTTACGAATTCCTTTAGATTTCTTAGCACTTTCTAATAACTGAAGAAAAAGAGAATGGATCATGGAACTCCTCATCAATACAAAAATTCGATCATTTGGAGCCTAAACATTATTAAGTCTATTTTTTTTATTTGGTCGGAAATTTGATAAAACCTGCACACATCTGATACAGTCCATTGAAAATTATTCATGGTATACCAGAAGCAGATCCCTTTTTATACACTTACTGCATTCATTTCTAATTTTTTTGGACATCTGAATAGGGTTGCAAATAAAATAGAAATGGGGTCTAATGCTCTACTGTTCTGCTCCGAAAATAGGGTTGCTGTCATAGGATTTGCTTATTAATGATGTATGGAAGTATAACGTTGCCAAAAATCTGAACAAAGACAACGTTTCAAAATACATTTTTCAATGTTTCAAAGTACAAATGACATAATGTACTGTAAAAATGCAAAGTATACTTTTAAAAATACAAAGTACAAATGATGACATGGTGTAAAAATGCAAAGTATACTTTTAAAAATGTGACATTTGTTACTTTACATTTTACACATTGCATTATGCACGTTGCTTGTCGACCTACGTATCTGCGACTTTGCATCGTTGAACATATACCTTATATGGAACGGTCACTACGCACTGAAAAAAATAACGGAAAGTGGTGGAAATCACAGTACATTATTTTTGACATCGCATAATAATTTCGTTTCTTGGAATTCTATCTATGGCTGAGAGAGAGAGAGAAATGGGGTTTAACGTCCACTCAACACAAACTAAGTCATTTCAGGACTAACATATGGTTTAATTTTATTTCAATAATTCGCTTGCGCGTAGGGGTCTTTAGCAGTGGGAGGAAACCGGAGTGCCCGAAGGAAACCCATGAGGTTGAGAAGGCGCCTCTATCTCCATGCCACATACGCTCACACCAGGGCTCGAAACAACAGCCGCAAGCCAGAGGTGACCGGCTAGCTAAAGGTCGAAGCGCGGCACTCTAGACCACTAGGTGTTTCATTCTTCAGAATATAAGTGCTTAACAAATGCACTTTGTATTTTAAAAAGTATACTTTGCATTTTTGAGCTATGGTATTAGTATTTGTATTTTGAAACATTGTCTATATTCAGACTTTTGGCAACGTTATACTTCCATAGTGATGAGGCACGCTCAACGTGATCGCATTTTCATATTGTTAATGTAAGCATAAACTGGTTTACAAATTTATTTTCCTATAGTGTTTGACCTAAAGTGTTCGTAGTCTAAGGAAAGTCAAAATTTCAAAAATAAGATACACAAATGGTCGAAGATACAATAAGACTAAGATGTCTGTGGATTTATTGATCAAAAATATGTAACTACCTCATTACTATCTGTGTTAGAACCATCAGTACCTACATCATCTGAAGATATAAAATAATACTAAACATTATAAAATAATTCTTAAAAGTAATGCTTCATAACATTATGAAATAACACTTTATAATGAAGTAACACTTTATAATGAAGTAACACTTTATAATGAAGTAACACTTCATAACATCTTGAAAAATCATATCACAACATCATAAAAAAATAAAACACTTAATCACATTAGGAAAAAACAAATTTTGCAAGAGATGGATGAGAACTAAAAAAAAGTGTTTTTTCTGTAGAATAAGGGGTCATAATCCAGTAAGTTATGGTCTGAAATGCACAAATATCGAAAGGAACTAAGATCTTTGGGTTACAAACATACATTTCAAGTTTCATCAAAATTTTTAAAAAAATTGTGACGCTAAAATTCAAGTTTTATCAAAATTGGATAAAAACTATGGCCTGTAGAATGTTCACAAACAAATTGAGAACGGACGTCTGGATGTCTCGACGGACTGGTGCAATGACAAAATATGTTCACATGAAAAGGTTGGTGTGTAAATTTTTTTATAATATTATGAAATGTGAATCCACAGAATTTTGAAATTTTTCAATAATTACTAAAACTTTTAGGTAATTTCTTACTAATATTTTGGTTTTGACACAAAAATATTCTGAACTAAACATCATTTTCAAAAACTGTATGTTTTTCCAACATGTTAAACAGAACAATTCAAAAGAAACTATATAACTATAATAGCTATGTTTGATGTTTGTAGGTACATGTAAGGGGAGTTAAGAGTCGCCTGTCCAACCTTGTATGTTTTCTTTGGGTCCTCCGGTTTCCTCCCACTGCTAAAGACCCTTATGCGCAAGCGAATTATTGAAATAAAATTAAACCATATGTTAGTCCCAAAATGACCTAGTTTGTGTCGAGTGAACGTTTAACCACACTTCTCTCTCTCTTTGTAGGTAAAGACATCTCGGTATATCATTTATATAAGAGGCAAGTGTCTTATTTTGTTGTAAAAGAAACTCATACCTGAATGTCCCTTTGATTTGGCACCAAGAGCTGGATAATCATTGATATTGAAACTAGAAGGAACTGTTGGCTCTGGCTGATATATAGGAAAAGTTGATGTATTTGAACCTGGAAAAGATGAAAAGAAAATCGTAGTAAATTCTGTAGTACCACACAATAGACCATAGTTTAAAATTCAGCTATCATAATATGAGGTTAGGTTCATTGGAACTTCATCCTTTAGAACCTTTGTGAAAAAGCGCATAAAAAACTTTATTCCATGATCAACTATAACCAATATCTATAACTTGCTTACCATTAACATGTGATGCCCACGATTTACTGCTGGGTGGAATCACATTTGACATTGGATCACGATTTCCATTTTGTAGTCTTTCACCTCTTCCTAGACCGGAACTGGGCATATTAAATGTTGGCGAAGGTGCCTTAGCCCTGCCTCGACCTTTTGGTCTTGTGGAAGTTGCCGACACTGCAATGGTAGCCGACTGCACACCATTGCTCAAATTGGAAATCACATGATCAGTTCCTTCAAAGTCTTCTGTATCAACAACATCTCTAAAATTTCCTGTCTGGTTACTCATATCATTGATGCGCCGTCTCCGTGGCCTAGAGCCCAAAAGATAGGGTTTAATACTATCTGGAGGATCATCCTGTCCAGCATTATTAGACAATGTTTGTGGATTGGATGTAACTGGCTGGTTAACAGGGGCTCCTCTTCCTAATCCTAGATGTTGGTTATTACTAGCCACAACTGAAACAGGGAAGTATTTAACATTAGTTAATTTGCAGTTATTTTTCATTATTATTTCTACAATTTTGAGGTTACTCCAGGGATCTTAATTGGTCGGTTATAGTCGGTCTTAGCTGCAGTAAACAATGGTACATGTATCTGCTTTCAGCTCCATTCCAAAAAGTTAAATATTTTTACTGATTAAGAAGTCAATCAATTTGTCAGCTACAATGATAGTCAAACTAGGTCATTTCGGGACTATCATATGGTTTAATTTTATTTTAATATTTTGCATGCACGTAGGGGTCTTTAGCAGTGAGAGGAAACTGGAGTGCCCGGAGGAAACCCACGAGGTTGAGAAGGCGCCCCTATCTGTAGGCCACATACGCTCACACCAGGGCTCGAAACCACAGCCACAAGCCAGAGGTGACCAGCTCGCTAGAGTTCGAATCGTGGCACTCTAGACCACTAAGCCCTTCCCCTGGGTCAAATATGCTAATTCTATAAAAACACTGAGGTTGTGAATTATCCTTAACAGGTCCAGTTGCCTCAGTGAAAATAGGCTATTTGGTGAATGATTTAACATACATTCTATGTAGCAAACAACACAAGGCTGCTGCGGCAAAATGGACTATAGTTGCACATGAGATTGAATACCATTGAGATTTCATTGTAGTTATCTTTACAACTGAAACCAAATAAACATGTTTTATCTGCCCTACCTCCTCTACCTCGACCAACACCAGCCATAGCAAGAGAATATTGAAAAACTGTTGATGGCTGCTGTGGTATTCGTGTCTGTTGAGCTGCATATAAAACTTCCGCTTGAGATTTTTCTTTCGGCAATCTAACTTTTTTTTCCTTGTCTTTCACAGGTTGCATTCCTACTGGACGATATTGACCTTTCTGTTGCTGTGATCTACATGTTAAAATATCATGTGTAATTAGAAATATTTTAATTTAAACAGAATTTACTGGTAAAAAGGAGCCACAAAAATTTAGAAACTATCCCTCAGACGTCATAAACCAAATTTTTAATTAAAAGTAACTGTCTTAATGGCAGGATCTACAAAAAGTACTGATATGATTGTAAAATGTGGTGTATATACACACAAAATAAATAACACTGACATCCAACTTCTAGCCATTTTTTTTAAGTCCATTGTGATTTTCTGGTGTGAGGCCTGACAAGGCAGTTGTCTAGTAGTTTGGACGGGACTTAAAAAAAATCCCTTGGCAGTTAGAATTCGAAATGAGAGTAGACAGTAGAGCCGATCTACGGACAAAATTTCCCTCATAGCACTTCATTAACCAAGTGGCACCAAAACAGTGGGACATTAAACACCATTTCAGTAGTCATCTTGAACAAGCTTCTTTTATTCACTTTACAGGGGTACCATAATTAACTTGGGTCGAAAGTCACAATACCACAATGACATCATATATACTGCAACATTGTTGTACAATGTATATAACTTATGGACATAATAAGGCAGGACATGTTAATTCAAAAGTGGAGTGACCCCAAACAAATTGCAAAAAGAAATATATTAGATAGCATTATACTCAAATTCGGCCTTAGTCTGTCATGGCAAAATGACATAATTAATATAATTCAATATGGTGGACTTCAGAATGTTTTGGCGAGTGATATCTTGTGACCACTGCTATTCAGTGGTAGGACAATAAATATAATTTTATTAAAATGTTACAATACAAAGTGGTAAAAGAAGTGAAATGTTTCCGAATGTAACAAGTTTGACCAAACCAATTTTAAATAATATTTTTCTCATGGTAAAGGGTGCTAAATCATTTTTGTTTGGTACCTAGAAATGAACTAATGGGTCACAATGCAGATAATAATGTAATAAATAAACTTATTTACATTCAATTGTTTCTGTCGTTTCTGTAATTTCAAATCAGTTATGTTCAGCGAAATTTGCAGACTTTGGCGTCTTGTATGTCCAGTCTACACCCCGCAGTATTCTCCTACATGTACATGGGATATGTTTAGTCTTGTTTATCGAGTCGCTTTATACAACTGGTGCTCAAAAAC
The DNA here is from genome assembly GCA_948474765.1 of Patella depressa. Classification (NCBI taxonomy): domain Eukaryota; kingdom Metazoa; phylum Mollusca; class Gastropoda; family Patellidae; genus Patella; species Patella depressa. Next base: position 59,419,816 of record OX419719.1, read on the forward strand.
ACTCTGGCATGCAAATCGTGTGTCAGTTTTATGATATAATAAATGATACTGAGTTGAAGACTTGGTTCCTTTAAACTACATTTAAATATGGCCTACCACCTGTTGCACTTTATTGTCGCCTTTATTAACCCAGTTTAGGAGCAGAACAGTAGGAAGTTAAACACAATTTCACTTCATTTAATTTCCTTTCAATTTAAAAATAAATTGTTTATTGGAATTTTCAATTAAATATAACATGTGACAATACATCAATTGTTAATTTGTAAGGTGTTTAACAGCATATCTTTCTACACAAATGAACAATAAAGTGTTCATTGGATAAAACGGAATCTATGTATAACGGAAATTTGCAACTTGGCTAAAAAGGAAACTTTTTTTGTATCACTGTAAAATAATATACAAATTTTCATTTTATACAGTGTATATATGTTTACTGATAATTAAAGTAACCAAGTAATGCGGGAAATTTCAAAATGTTTTAAATTTCTGTCTTTCCCCTACCTTTTCAGCGATGGACTGTAAAGGGGTATGGTAGTTTCTGGGTTCCCTAGACTGGTAGTATTCTTGATGAATTTGCGTCATTTTTGATGAATTCTTAAGATATAGCAGGCCTTGAGATTTGATGGGCCCGATCGCGCCGCACCCGCAGAGCAAATTTAAACCGGCGAACACATATTATCGCACCAGCAAATTATTTAATTTTAATAACATCGATCATGGATGAATTCTCCCCCAAAAAGCCCTGGTCGATTATACAATGTCACCTTCACATCCCTGTTTTTTTATTCAGGAGCAAAGTTATCTTCCGAGATATGGAATTATTATTTTAATGAATTAATGAGCGGTGCCGAGGTGAAGAAACACCAGCGAGGCTGGAAGGGAAACGTGAAATTAAGATCAGTTGTAAAAAAATACATAGATGCGCATTTCTGCATATTTATTTCAGAATTTTTCCAAAACTATTTTTTTTTGTTCATTCATGTAACTTGATAGTAAATCAATAACACGCATACAAGCTGACATACAGTAATAACAGTAATGTAAATATAATTTGAGCTTGTTCCACCGTTCTAAGAAAAACAATGAATTCATTGAGCTGTCAAAATGTAATCAAATGTATGATATCAATTAATTAAGAAATGGAATTCTTTCAAATGCTTTTTTATTATGAACGGTTACAAGGTATTACTAGTACACGTAACCTATTAAAAAGTGTTTATTTATACACTCTACTCTGTATTTAATGTAAACTAGATATAATAAGCATTGTCTCAGATATAAATTTTGTGGTGTTAAATAGCTCCCGCAAAATAAATGGCAAACACATTTTATCACACCAGCGTGATTTTCAGATCTCAAGGCCTGTATAGGCAAAAGCTAAAAACAACAGGATATTCTCTAAAAATTGCCATTTGCAGTCGGTTTATTAAAGGAAAATTACGAGTTTGGTTGGGAAGAACCCTGTCATTCTCCTCATTGGGCAAAGATCAGTCCGTCTCTGGCATTATATATGTATTGTAATGGTGTCCATTGCCGGCAAAAAGCAGTATTACCATGGAAATTGCACAAATGAATAGCTATCTATGTGAAAATACATTTTTTTTTTCACATCTAAAAGAATTAGTTATTCTCCCACTACTAAACTTTCTGAAGACCGCCATATTGAGTTATGTTAATGACATTATTTCACCAAGACCAAATTCAGCCGAATTTGAGTATGATGTTGTCTGACATATGTATCATTGAACCAAACTGAATTCGTTTCTTTTGCAATTTGTTTTGGGTATAACGTTATCCTTCCCCCGACTAAATATAAAACTTACTTTAAATCATTCACATCTGGTGCTAGGGAACTGTGGAATTGTCGTTTTTCTAAAGGTGTCATTCTGTAACAAAAAGCAACTTTGATATAATCATATTTTCAAGAGCCCTTTTGGAAGTAAAATATTCTATTCTATGAAATTTAATAACTAATATTGGTCCATGTTGATATTAATCTCATGTTTGTTTAAAAATGAAAATAAACACTTACCCCGCTAAATTACGTCTTGTCTGTGTCAAGAAGAATTCAGGGTTAACCCCCATTCTTGGTTCATCTGGAATTTCTGCAATTCAACAATTTTTATTATGTTAAAATAGGCATTATGCAAAGCAATATCTGCCAATTGCAGATCTTTCTTTAGGCCTTAAATGTTATATAAATCATTAATTAGACAAGACCATAATCAACTGTGGATGCCATCGGATGGCCCCGATTTTAAGTGATTTAATTTAAAAATTAATAATTCTGAATTTGTTAATGGTGACATTAACAATCAAGGCTACACTGTGCTTACAATATTAATTTGGCTCAGACTCAGAGTGAAGTAATTAACTGAAATATTCAAAACATTCTCTTTTCATTATCTTTTTTTAACTACTATGGCGAAAACTATCATCTCTTTATCTAAATCTTACTTAATACCCCTTAAACATTTTTAGTAAAAAATTTTCAGGAAAAAACCCACCAACAATGGCAGTAAGTAACTAAATTGGTCACCTTCTTTGAGTGGCATTTAGCAATTGACATACGTAATAAACACAAAAACATATTATGGAACACAATTACTATTTTAATTAAAGCAACGATTCGTTGAGGATTCTCTCAATGTTTTCCTTGTGTTCCATAATATGTTTTTGTGTTTATAAATTGGTCATGCTGCTATATATGATCATGCTTAGAATATAATCTAGGGTAGATAACACCTTGCTTCTCAAACCCATTGTCTTGTAATATTTTGACAGCTTAGTATAACAGTATGATAAGAATTGATAACATACCAGTATCCCAGTCTTCAGTTGCTGATACTTCATACGAATTGTATGCTGGTACATCTGTATTGCCCTTTAATCTTTCAATGCTCTCTGTTCCTTTGGCTGCCTCTATAAAACGAAATATATAACATTAACATTATGAATGTTTACAGGAAGATAATATATACATTAACATTATGGAAGTAACTTGCTTTGGTTCAACTTTTAAAGGAACCTGCTGCAGTCAAGTTGTTCGGAAAGTGTTAGCTAGTTGTTTAGATGACACACTTTACATACATAATGGTTTACAACAGCACCTTTGACAGCTGGATTTTTTAAGTTAAGGGGAAGAGTAGTCAGTAATTATCCATCTAAGCATGGTGAATATGACTAAATTTTCAGTGTGGCATGTTATATCCTGTCACTCTTAAATATCCATTACCCATCGATACACGATCAGTCTCAAATTGTTTTGGTCCTTATTTTGATCCACATCAATACGTTTATTTCTTCAACATCGATAATACTAAAAATATCAATTATTCATAAAATCCTGGCGTTTTCTTGGTATATATTTCCTTGTTATGAATCATGATATGAATCGTATCGTAGCAACTGAATCGCAATACATATATCGTGACTGTAGTGCCAATACCCAGCAGTATTGCCAGTATATAAATTTAATGAAATGTTAGTCTCAAAATTTCCCCAGTTTTATTTTGATTTACTTTTACTATTACTTACCATATCGTATTGTTTTTTCTACTACACTCCTATCTGGACAGGTACTCATGTGGAAGCGGAACTCTGGCCGGGGAATATCATGTGTTGCGTTGTAAGGACAGGTTAAAAAGTCTTTTGTTGATGCAAAATTCTGCAACAAAAAGAAAGAGATAATTAATTGTTCAAGAAAATTCCAATGATAAAATCGACTGGATGATAAAATATTCCTTAGTTAAGAAAACCAGAATATAAAACACAATCCTAAAATGATCTGCAGCAACTAATCTCGATCTGCATTTCGTTCAATTACTAAGTGCCATTTAATATGATTTAAACAAATTAATCTGATACCATACCACAAGATAATTCGAAGAGATGTTCATTGGGTTCATTGTTGACAATCACAGTGCTGATTGACATCATCTGCTTATCAAAAACATGCAATGGTGAATGGGGATATAAACATGAACTAATTACATCTCATCTAGTAAGTGAACTTGTGCAGGGTGACTGAACCACACACATCCAATTACATAAGACAAACCTATGGACAAGACACAATATACAGACATCACAAACAACAAACGCACATATCAGATCAAGTGAATGCCGAATGGATATGGGGTGACCACTGTGCTTGTACAATCCTGAGCCTGTTGTAATACAGAATTCACTCAAAATATAAAACAAACTCACAAAAAGGTAAGCAACTCAAGGGAAAAGAAAAACAGAAATATTTCCCAAACGTATTATACAAGTGTGAGTCATTATGGGCTACCTGAGAATTTCTAAATCGAAGTAAGAGGGCCAACTGTTCAAGTCATGCTAAATGTCAATGATTTACCCGTTGACTACCAAGTCTCTGAACATTCTGAAACATCTACAATGGGTTCCTGGGAACAGACCCCTTGAAGTAAACAAGTGATGGGAGAGAGAGAGAGGGAGAGAGAAATGGGGTTTAACATTGACTGGACACAAACTAGGTAATTTTGGGACTAACACATGGTTTAATTGTTTCAACAATTTGCTAGGGGGGGGCTTTTGGCAGTGGGAGGAAACTGAAGGACCTGGAGAAAAACAACAAGGTTTGATAGGCTACCATACTCCTTGTCACATACCAGGCCTTGAAATAACAGTTTTAGATGTACCTGACAAAATGTCAGGCACTAATGAAAAAGTGTCTGAAATTTACAACTTAGTGCTGGACATGTATTAATATATCAATAAAAAAGACAAATCAGTGCCGTACAAAAAGACAAATCAGTGCCGTACAAAATGACAGGCACCAGAGGTTTTGTGCCTGACAAAGCCAGAATCTGTGCCTGATATTGTCAGTGACAGGTGCCTTATTTCCAGGCTTGTAACATACTACCGGGGAATTAAAACCATGCCAGTTGACTCAATGTATGATGCTGCACGCACAAGCTAACCATTCGGTCATCCAACTCGTCTAAACAAGTGATGGGTTATCTCAAATATTCTACAATGTGGGGCCAATCGCATAAACACATTGTCTGTATCAAAGGGTAACAACACAAATCGTGGGCTCTAAGTGTAATCCATAAGTGGCTTCTCAATACATTACCACTGCTTGGTACATCTATATTGGATATCATTTATAATATGGAAAATTCATATTTTCTTTTTGCTTACCTTTCTACATTTCAGTAAATGATATTGCATTCTTTTCACTCGAACCATGTGACTTTTATCATATGGACATTCTACAGTGTCTTCTGGATCTAATATCTTATAATCTGCCATTGTGTGTTATTTTCAACTGAAAAATTAAATAAAATTTCATATCAGTATAACGATGAACTATCACAAGCTAAAAAGGGTGATTTTTCAGACAATCAGGGGCCATAATTCAGGAAATTACATTCCGATAGCGGCAAATATCGAAAGGAACCAAGATCTTTGGGTTACAAACATGCATGTCAAGTTTCATCAAAATCGGTTCAAAATTGTGACCTCTATAGGGTCCACAAGCTAAAGATAGGCTGGCACTGCCAGGCAGGATACGCCCACATTTTCGAGAGATGGACAGAGAACAAGCAATACCGAAAGTGAGTTTTCCTACATCTTTAAGTCCTGTATTTCATACTGTATTGGGAGCAGCCATTTAGTTGGTCAGTTCCAGTCTGATATTAATGAAATTCGAAACCGACAATGATTATGGTGTGACGGTACACAACCTAGAAATGTGACTTTTCATCAAAATGGGATAAGAATTGTGACCTGTAGAGAGTCCACAACCATGATATACCATATTTTTACACTATTCGCGTACAAACGGCGACCATTTCGTCCAGCAATTTTGGTACGATTTTCACGAAATTAGAACTCAACCTTCCTCATAAAAATCTAATTAAAATTGTGACCTTCACAGGGTCCACAACCTTGATATACCATTTTTTAACAGTATTCGCGTACAAACGGCGGCCATTTTGTATGACAATTTTGGTCTGATTTTCCCGAAATTCGAACTCAACCTTCCTTACGGTGTAACGGTAATATAATCAAACGTTTTTTTAAATCGGATAATAATTGTGACCTCCAAGCTAAAAAAAAGGCGATTTTGCGTATAATCAGGGGCCATAATTCAGGAAGTTACGATCCGACATGCGCAAATATCGAAAGGAAGCAAGATCTTTGGGTTATAACCATGAATTTCAAGTTTCATCAAAATCAAATTAAAATTGTGACCTTTACAGGGTCCACAACCTTGATATACCATTTTTTAACAGAATCGCGTACAAACGGCAGCCATTTTGTACGGCAATTTTGGTCTGATTTTCCCGAAATTGGAACTCAACCTTCCTTACGGTGTAACGGTAATATAATCAAACGTTTTTTTAAATCGGATAATAATTGTGACCTCCAAGCTAAAAAAAAAGGGGATTTTGCGTATAATCAGGGGCCATAATTCAGAAAGTTACGATCCGATATGCGCAAATATCGAAAGGAAGCAAGATCTTTGGGTTATACCCATGAATTTCAAGTTTCATCAAAATCGAATCAAAATTGTGACCTCCACAGGGTCCACAACCTAGATATACCATTTTTTAACAGTATTCGCGTACAAACGGCGGCCATTTTGTATGGCAATTTTCGGCCGATTTTCCCGAAATTCGAACTCAACCTTCCTTAGGGTGTAACAGTGATATAATCAAACGTTTTTTTAAATCGAATAATAATTGTGACCATCCAAGCTAAAAAAAGGGCGATTTTGTGTATAATCAGGGGCCATAATTCAGGAAGTTACGATCCGATATGCGCAAATATCGAAAGGAAGCAAGATCTCTGGATTATAACCATGAATTTCAAGTTTCATCAAAATCGAATCAAAATTGTGACCTCCACAGGGTCCACAACCTTGATATACCATTTTTTAACAGTATTCGCGTACAAACGGCGGCCAGTTTGTATGGCAATTTTTGTCCGATTTTCCCGAAATTCGAACTCAACCTTCCTTAGGGTGTAACGGTGATATAATCAAACGGTTTTTTAAATCGAATAATAAATAGAGTACCATCGACTATCTTCTGAAACAAATACTTATCAGCAGCTCTAAATAATACTATTATAGACTACAATGACCACCTCACCAGGATAAATTTAGAAGGGGACTTTCCAATTCGAATGCCCACGATAAGCTTCCTATTTTCTGAAACAAATACTGAGACAGATTTAGAAAGGGACTTTCCATATTGAAAATGACAATATATAATACCACCAACTATCTTCTGAAATAAATAGTAATACTTGAAGTTTAGTAAAATGTCTTAAATAACATAAATAAACACAAAAGAAGACGCAGTTCGTCTAACTTTCAAATCAAAATACACTGCGTCTCGATAACTTTTGTGAGTCTCTTACTACTAAAGTAGATCCTGCTTGGGCACTAAAAGTGCCTACTTTTCGAAAATTGTATTCTCAATTCATTTTCCGCCACGTCTCTAGAGGCTACACTAAATTTTGTTATTTGTAGTAAATTGGAGTATCGTAAGGTAAGTTATGATTTTTTCAAATGGGCCAAGCTGTAAACAGACAGTGTATTGTTACCTACCTCTACTGCCTCGTAAGTCTTATACGACTGTTTTGTGCAGTGATTTTGTAAACAATAGTTTCCGCTAGCTGATGGTTTAACGTCTGCTTTCACCACAGAAGTGCCAGTACTGATATCACAGACTTGTAGGCCTTACAACGCCTAACTTGTAAGCCGAACACAGTTCCAAGATGAACTAATCTCAAAAATGATTCGCAATGTTGTTCCCCCTTGATAGACTCAATCTACCAGTCGTAATTTTATAGCGATGGCTCCTTGTAACTTTTATTTTGCTGTTCTTTATTTTACTATTGTTTCACTAACTGTAATTTAAAACACCAAAACAATCAAATTCATTATGCAAAAAATGTACGGAGCATCTTTGTTTTCACCGTTAAATAAAATAAGTTTTGTAAACAAAATTACCAAACATGGATATGGCACAAGAGGAACCAGTATTTTGACAGAGGCTGGATACTCAGAGAACTAATTCTCTGAACGGAAATCCCAATAACTATATTTAGGCTTTACGTCGAAACGGCAACACCACAACACATACAGTGATTGGATAACACTGTGATCATGTAGTTTCAATAGTCAATAACGTGTCCGCAATAACGTGATCAATTGGATGAATAACATTTCACACAGATACTATTGTATGGTCTTTCAAAAAATTTATCAGAAGAGTCAGGTCTATAATAGGCCTATTAATAGTAGGTCTACCGTATGCAAGATCGAACTTCATTTTCTGCTTCAGTACTTTTGCCCTTCAACCTTTTACAAAAAGATTTAATAAATCATTTCTTTTTCTCGTTGAAACTGGACAATTCGATACATAACAACATAGTTGTTATCTTTGTTAAATTTTAAAGTCCCAAATCGAATCTCCACTAAGAAATTCAAGATTTACACTTATAAGTAGGCCCTAATTAAGTCTTTCATATGCACATGCCAACGACAGACGGTCGGTTTTAAAAATAGTGTCATTATTGGTCAAGACTGTTGCATAGTTTTAGTGTACTGGGAACAAGGAATAATAATCAAATGAAATGAAATGAGATAGGGGTTTAACATCCAACTGTTATGCTACGACTGGGCTATTGAAGACATGCAAACGTCATACAGTGTGCGATGTGGGAAACTTTGCCCGGACAGTAGCACTACGGCCTACTCTTATATCAAATTCCAACTATCAAAGGATCCTTTACGTGAAGCGCCAATTTGCGCACGGGGCCTCAGATGTTAGTCTTATCCGAACGACTAGACAGCTTCCGTTGCCAGGCCCTCCGTCCTGCATCATTGACAAGGGGGAACCACGCCAGATAATCTAATTAATATTTTAGGTAACATTTCAGGCCAACAAAGACCGACCTGCAGTAGAGAGAGAGAGAGAGAGATTGGGTTTAACGTCCACTCGACACAAACTAGGTCATATCGGGACTAACACATGGTTCAATTTCATTTCAGTAATTCGCTTGCGCGTAGGGGTCTTTAGCAGTGGGAGGAAACCGGAGTGCTCGGAGGAAACCCACGAGGTTGAGAAGGCGCTCCTATCTCCATGCCACATACGCTCACACCAGGGGTCGAAACCACAGCCGCAAGCTAGAGGTGACCGGACAGCTAGAGGCCCAAGCGCGGCCCCAAGCCCCCCCTCCCCCCTCCCCCGACCTGCGATAGGCAGATTTATGTTTAATTTTCTCCAGCCTGAAATATACACGATACCCCCCCCCCATCCTGCATTGTAAGACACTATGTTTCAAGTGCGAATTAGCGGGGTGATTTTGTGTTCACCATTGGTTTTGGTCAATGTGTACAAACTGACTGATGATTATCTTCCCATTGTTAATCTGTATTCTTTCAAATGAGTTTACATTATGGTGTGATATCTTATATGAGTTAACACTCCTATAACCGATTAGTGATGACAAACTGAAACACAGTCTCTAAAAATTACTAAGTGAACATTGCTAAACACGAACCAACAAGATAAAGACTAAAGTTGTTAATCTGGCCCAAGAAACCAAAAACTCATTCAAAAGTTCACTACCAATCACAATTATAAGTTACATCAATTGATGAAAAGAATAGTGTTTGTAGAATGCTCGGAAATCTTATCACTGTTCATCCAAAAGCCGATGATTATAATTTGATTTTGGCTGTATGGAATGCACAATAAGCTCAAAACAAGCCATTAATCATTTCAGACGTAATCCTTGAACAAAACCTAGATTTGCTGTGCAGACGAAATCCTTGAACCATACCTATAGATTTGCTGTTCATAACTAAGACTTTATTAAAACCAAATGATGACCCAACTGTTGCTGAATTAACGCCACGGGCGCAAGGTTCGGACTGTGGAATATCCGTTCTGTATATTTGTCGCCATCTTTCCCGAAAAATGAACTCCGTTGTGTTTCTTTTGAACTTTCACTGAAAATAAATTTCATCTACAGAACATACCTCCTTCAAAAGCAACTAATCTTATAGTTTCTATATTTCGTTAAGAATGTACAGACTATTGAAAATATCAGTGTTGACGTACGTAAATGAAGTGGATAATCAGTCTATTGCCGAGATATAATCTAGACCAGTGGTTCTCACACCTTTTTGTCAATGGCACACCTAATAGTGGGGGAGCTAGCTGACTTTGAATTAAATCGACTTTTTCCACGATTACGGGGGCGTGCGGCCCGTAAACCCAGGGGGTGTGCAACTTAAGAATTTCCATTCTGATCATCGGCCATCGTGGTGCCCTCGTTCGGCATAGTGCCAATTTTGTCCGCGATTTTAGAAATAACGTTCAGCTAGCTCCCCCACAAGAACACACGATAAATTTGGCTAAATATGTTAGAAAAAAAATTCAATTTTGCAAAATATTGTGGTTGCCTATCTCTTAACCGCCGCATATGCGTTTTTCTGTTATTCTAACCCATGAGTTAAGCAACTTCTAAGTTTCCAATGTAACCGAAATCCCACATGCCGACCTGAATTCCAACCATCTAATCTGACTGTTGCAGCTGCATTCACGAATAATAATCGATGCCCGAATAATGTGGCACAGATTAAAGTGGCTGCATATAGACAACATGTGTTAATCCATAGTATATTCGGTACAAATTAAAAGAAAAGTAAAATAAGTGTTTTATATATATTTTGTGCACTTTATTTTTCCAACTAGAAATAATATTTCGCTTTAGCTGTCTGCTCAAAAATCAGATTGCCTATGGTGCATTCCCCCCAGAAAACTGGGTTTGCATATGAAAAGGACGGAAAATTGCAATTTTGAGGTTGAATTTGCGATATTAGCGTTTTTTGATTGAAGGAATACGACTTTAACGTACCTATAATAATTTATGAGAAAAATGCGGAATCGGGTTACAGTGATATATTTTGAGTTTAGCATCAAGTCTAAGCATACATGTCATATATATGTGGAGTTTAGCATCAATTTAAAGTTTACCAAAGAAATAAAACGAAGTTTGTCATATTTATAGTGTTTAGCATATATATATTGAGTTGGCAATAAAGTCGCAATCGGCGCCCCATAACAGTCCGATTATCACGCCGTTTTGGTTAACCATGAAATTATATTGTGGGCACCCGTGATCTCGGCACTATGGACACCCGTCCGGGATGAGGCATCCAACCAATCATGCCATTTTGAGTCCCCATTTGTCATGATAAGGCGCCAGACCATTTATGGGTGACTCTCCGGGATAAGACACCCTACAGCTCAAGCCGTTTTTGACGCCAAATCAGCTGTGGTGTTAATTGTTAATCGTGTGGGTCATTATGAGGCGCATCACCATTGGGGGGGGGGGGGGCTCATAAATAAGAACATGATTGGCATGGCGAGGCGCCCATAAAACCAAGTGATATTAGTTGGGCGCCCCGCCAACCCCGTCGTGGACGCCCAACCAATGTCTCTCGACTTTATGTGGCGCCCATACTGATATGGGAACGTTAGTCGTTGGCCTCGTATTGCGTCCCATTTTTACCCCCGCTAGCTACGGGCCTACAATAGTGGCAATATACACAAAAAACGAAAGATGACCGAGAATAGTGGAATATTAATGGGTAATAACTTTTATTCAATAGATATCCACCGACTAATGGGTAACTTTTATTAAAGGGTAAAATGAGAAGTGACTAAAAGCTCACGAAATTTAGCAAGTATTGCCAAGTTTTTTTGTCCGTGACCACGAGAGCCACCTTGTTCGGTGAATTAGTTCAGATTACAGAAATCACGTTTTTTGGACGGGAGGTATTAACATTGACTTAGTGTATTAGTAAGTTATTGGTTGCAGTTAGGCAACGCATATTTCCTGTTTGTCTTTACAGTTTCGCCTTTTCTTAAAGCCCCAATAACACTCTTGTTGTAACTGAAAAATATGTCCCAGTCTTCATTCTGGTCAACAAATCGTATTATTTTAGAATATTCCAATTAAATGATGATATAAATTTCATCTTAACACACCTAATTTAAAAAATTGGAAAAATTCAGCCAATTGATTTGAAAAGTCTAACGTAAACCTTTTCAAATGTGACTTGAATTTTAAAATATTTTCGAACCCTCTGGACAAATAAAATAGGTTGTAATGGATAATTTACACAACAGGTAGGACATTTAAACATCTAGTACTTAGAATAAGGGTATTATTTATTTTCTGGAGCTACCAAGCCAGCAAGAATGTTATTGTTCCTTTAACACTTTTTTTCATCGTTATCCAAATATTAATTTTCGTCTCGTGGTTCGGAATTCACCGTCATTTTTCCACTTCCAAAAGGATGACGCTTGCTTCTAGCTTTTCCTGATCTTGTATTTCCGGTTGCGCTCGATCTTGACTTTACTTGGTCAGTCTCGTTCTCATACGTGGTACTTTTTGAACTATTAATTCTTGGCAGTAAGCGAACTGTAGACGCAGACTGTGGGACATTTCTGAATAAATTGTTTGTGGAGCTTTGCCGACTAAGCAGATTCATACCAGTGGAAGATGGCGATTGCAAACCCATGTCACCCGGGCGACCATAGGAAGCGGATCCGTACAAATTATATACACTTGGAGAAAATGCAATAGTCGTGTGTGCATTTACAGTTACGTCAGATTGCAAGATTCGTTTTCTTTCATCACGTTTACGCTTTTCCATCATTTCCTGTCGATGATCTTCCCGGTGGCCTTCTCGTATATGGTGACGTACTGCAGCAGTCAATGCTCTATAAATAAAGAAAATACGGAATTGAATGTATTGGAACATGATTTCAAATACCCGACATTGAAGAAAACTGTTAATACTTCGCTGCCAAGTTAACCAAACAGAAGACTCTGTAAAACAGTGCAACCAATTTGAACTACTCGAAGTGACGAAGATTCAGTTGTTTGTGTGAATATATTATAATATTAATTTATGAGTTTAATTACTTAAAGCTTATCTGTCCGTCGTGTTCCAGCCGATTGGCTATAGCTTGCATGTCGTCGTCATCTAGAGGAACACCAATACGCTGAAATTAAACATGAGATTCTGTTATCCGCGTGAAATGCATGTATAACAAAGCATAAAGTGATGATTTTGGCAATCAAGGCCTACTTATTTGTCACTGATAAAAAATTGTATTCTGGATTTTGTATGAGTGTAGTAGTGAATACCTTCAGTCCATGTGTAAATTTATCCTTTGAGACATATAGTTTATCTTCAGTATCAAACATCCTGAACAGATCCACCACACGAATTCCCATGGAGTTCAAATGAGTCACAAGTTGTGACAGGGGATCTTCTTTGTGAGCTGAAACAAAAACAAAGTTCTATGTCAAAAACAAGATTCATTTATGTCGTATGAAGTAGACGGATTATACCTCTAAAGATACAAAGAAGTGAAGATACTTTACCCATCGTATTCTGCACACAATGATCCGTCTACTTCATACTTCGAGAATAGATCTCTGCCCTAAATGGCAGCCACACCAAAAAAAACCCAAATAGTGTTCTGTTTACAGCAATGGGTGGTTACTGGGAGCTAACTCTGTTTAATATGGACTCAGACTTGTAATTATTTGCCCATTGACTTCAATGTTAAATGCCTGTAACATCACAGGCTGTAGTTTTTTTCTCAACATTCCGTTGCTTCCAATCTTTTTAGGCACAATGGGGACCACATTTGGCAATCTCCTCATCATAAGTTTGTAGGGGGTTGACCATTTAGATTTTTTGCTACGGGGATTTTAAGTTGATTGGGGTGAAAATCTCACTTCTGACACAATGATTGCTCCGCAGAAAGACATTTTACACCCCCTATCCCTCCGCTGTAATAACCTCAGTATTACCCAAAACTGCTATGAAATTGAAAATTTGATGCCTTTTCTCCAATTCTAGACCAAAAAGTCAACCCAAAAATGCAGGAAGAGGGGAGAAAAAAAATAAGGGAAAAATTGTCTATTTATAAATCGCACTACATTCGTACTAGTCTTAGTCCTATATGATAATAATAGTAACGGACGATGTAAGCTATAGATGATGCAACCCTTGCGGGAAAGCGTCCAAGAAAGGTAGATGGCAAGTAAAGCAGATTTTGGGCCCCGGGCGAAGCCAAATAACCAGCAAGTCTGATGCAAATTCTGGTATTCGTGCAGATAAATATAGGGTCTATGTAATTTCTAATACCAGCGTTGACATCTCTTTTACCATTTATTTGTTATTACTTAAATTTACCTCTTTGAATGCCAAGAACGTCACCAGTAGCTAACAGACCACCATGATGAAGAACAAACTTCCGGTAATGTGATATTTTGGTTGCTAGATATGCGGTCTTTGAATTGATAGGAATAGCCTGAAATGGTATATATTTGGCACTTTGAATTCTCATTTCGAAATGATAAGGTCAGCGGGCAAAATAATAAGCTAATGTAATTGAAACTCACAGCTAAACTAAGAACTTGAATACCAGACCTCTTGTGGGAAATAAACTCCAGCAGCTCAGCACACCCTTCTAGAGACAGTGGATTATAGCCAATCTGTAACAAAACATTATCAATAACTCGACTTCATTTTTTTAATTTTATATTCATTCCATATTATCTTGATGTATTAGTAGCAACCCTTTACCTTAGATTAGATTAGATTTAACCCTTTTCATTTCCTGGGTTCTTAAGAACCACGACTTTATAGAGCATAGAACAACTAACTACAAATAGCTACGCGGGCTGAATTTTCTGTCTTTCATCGAGAAAATCAACTTTATTTCTAGCACCCTAGTTACAGTTTAGTGTCATTATTATTCTCATTTGTCAACGATGAGTATGTTATAGTGTGCATAGAGCCTATGTTTATTAGAGAACAAGAAGTACCTACCTCCAGTATATTTAGTGTTCTGTTTCCTTTCAGTCCCCGGCCAATATACGGGACACAATCCCAGTTTATACGGTTATTGTTGATATTCAATTTTCTCAGAGATCTATTTTCTTTGATTGATTCACCTAGAGCTAAGCTACCTTCAAATGCTAAACCATTCCACGATAAGTCTAATTCTATTAGGCAAGTGTTCCTCTGATATAGAAAAGTCAAAAATAGGGTTTTTATAAAACGAAATCGAATTTGAACATTATAGAGGAAAGATGAAATGTGATTTCACTTCTAGGCTACTCAATATACTCATCTGCGAGGCCAGTGGAAGTAATTCATGATTGGGGAGGGAACTACCATCCTAGGACTTTGCGGTCAGGCTAATGAAATTACTCAGCAGGGAAGTTTTAATTCTTCTAAATCCCTCACCAGGACAACGCAGTCGGCGGTGGGTTCCTGTGATGCTGAACTGAACAAATATATGTATAATAATACTAAGGCTGGGGACCACAGCAGAATATACAGGTCACAATTTTTATCCGATTTTAATGAATAAACTGTATGCCTATAAGCCAGAGATTCGGTTCCTGGCGATATTCCTGGATTATGACTCCTGATTGTACCTCTCTAGAGGTAACAATTTTCATTTGATTGTAAAAAACCTTCAAGTATCACAGTTGCATCATGATTACGGTTGTGGACCATCTAGAGACCAGAATTCTCATCTGATTTTGATAAAACTTAAAAAATGTTTATTCTGGGTTCCGTTCGATACTGGCGCGCATTGGACCACAACTTTCTGGATTATGGCCCCTAAATATACCCTCTAGATGTCACATTTTGTTTTTTACACAAAATGTGAAATACGTATGAAGATTGTAGGCCCCCAGGAGGGTCTACAACCCATTCAGATGAAACTTAACAAATATGTTAAGGATCAACGTATCTTGAGCGTATGAGCCCTGTTGATTTTACCGTTTACCCATCCATTTCTTCCAAAATGTGGGCGTATATTGCATGGCAACCGCCTGTAATTATTTGGATATTGGACACACGGAAAGAGTGTGAGAAAAAACTCTATAAGTTAAAGTAAAGTATACCTGTAGACTCTTAGCAATGGCAACACCACCGGCAGCACGGATATGATTCCAACTTAAATTTAAAGACTTGAGAGACGTTTGAACATCTGAAAATATAAAACGAAGATCGCCAATCATATGTAGGTTCGAATATATTTATTTTAATTTTGACAAACCCCAACTAACAAATAACATAACTAACATGCTAACACAATCTTTGCGTGAAAGCCATCCAAAAATCCACCCTCTTTCGCGGAAATATTGTGATACGTTCGAATACAAATCAAAACTTACTTCTTCTTTTTGATTGGTATTTAGTAATTGAACATATTAACCCAAGGTACAATTTGTATAGATACACCAACAATTTGTATGAATACACCATTACTGAGTTTAATACTAAGCGACGTTTCGGTCTTCATTAAGCACTTAATGGCGTTTTGGCGGTAATACTCTCGTCTTTATCAAACATGATGCTTGGCAAAGACAAGAGGGGGGGGAGAATTGGAGTTTAACGTCCACTCGACACAAACTAGGTCATTTCGGGACTAACATATGGTATAATTTTATTTCAATAATTCGCTTGCGCGTAGGGGTCTTTAGCAGTGAGAGGAAACCGGAGTATCCGCAGAAAACCCACGAGGTTGGACAGACGAAGGCAAAGACAAAGAGTATCCTCGTCGGAACGTCGCTTAGTAAAAGGAGCTAAATCGCTAATATTTGGGACTTAGAAATTGACACAAATAGGTCGCAACTCATAAAATAATGTAAGATGAATGTATATAAACTGATTTACATTCAATCGTTTATGTTTTTACTCTAATTTCAAATCTGTTGTATTCGGCGAAATACGCCAGAAGTCTCAATCGAATAGTAATCTCGAGCGTCTATTGTACAATTCTCTCACCATTTGGCATGACTATGAAACGCATTATGGTACATGATTCGTGTACCACTGTTAAAATGTTGATTTTGTCTTAAATATTGGACCTCAGAAGCTCACCTTTTCCCTGTAAGATCCCAACATCAATGTTGATTTAAATTCACAAATAATTTGTGTTTTGAATGTCAAAGAATTTGGATGTTGTGTTAGTGACTTTGCTACTTTAAACTCAGTCATTGTGTATCCAACAAAATTGTACCCTGTGTCAAATTATATACTTACTTAGAGTTTTAGCGAACCTCAAAGCGCCACTGATGCCGATATCGTTATGACTGAGATCTAAGTGGGTTAATATATCTGTATCCTAGAAAAATAGAAACACTATTGTTAGATACTAGTAAAGTAAGAAAGACATGTTTGTTATTAATTTATAAAATAAAACCATACACGACGATGTATTGGTAATCAGTGCAGGATTTACCTATAAGCTTGACAGACAGTAATAATACATCGTTCATACAGACTTACCTGAAGTCCCGAAACTATTAAAGTTATTTCTTTATCACCGATTTTATTTCCTGAAATAATGAATTATTTTGTAGATATTGAGAAAAAACGATCAAAATCAGTATTAATCTGTGGTCTGCATGATTCCAGAACAATACACGAATTGGATAAAAGTGATTTTGGCTAAGCCAATGAGACATAAATTTAAAGATTGTTGACGTACAGTTTCTACAAGAACGGGTAATCAGACAGGATAAGTTCCTGCTGTTTAAAGCAATACGCCATATAGTGAATGAGCTAATCCCATTATAGTTTTATGCAACTATCCTAAGCTACGTGTTACTTTTCCCAAGAAACACACAATTTCTTATTTTTTAGACCAGCTATTTGTGTAAAGACGGCTATACGCCGCAGTGCACATGAGAAAATTTGACCCGGACAGCGGCGTTTCCACCTACTATGAATCAAATTTCAACTGTCAAAGGTTATTTTATATTATCAATAATGATGAAATGGCACTATCCAACAAACGTGATTATAAATGGTCTATATGTTGTTACTGAAATATTTATTCGTTTTTTAATCACTCACTTATCATAATACCATAAGATGCATGGTTGAAATAGAATAATCATTTGAAATTGTGCAGAAATTGATTTCTCTTATACATGTGTTTATCACTGACTGCCGTGACTGGTAGGGATTGCTGTGAATACAAAAGATCGTAATCAAGTACAATTAAAGGACAATATTGGTGCCAGTCATTATCACATATGTGATAGAACTGATTAAACACTTTCCAAATATAATATTAACACAGAGATCATCGCTACCATAGAGGAATAATAAAGGATTCATGAATCGGAAGTGACGAACGCCAAAGGAAAACACGAGTTATCTCTCTATGTGAATGACTGGAGTGACGAGTGATGACAGATAAACGGCCGAATTTCTGCTCATTAATAATTCCTACGAAGACAAAAAATTGTTATGTGGGACCGCAAGAGGTTATCTGACGATACAATAAAGTAATTAAATGTCATAAGATAAGAGAACACGGAAAAAATAGAAATACTCCGTACAGCCCCTTGTTTTTATTCATTCTATAGGGGAGACCGGGGCACATTGAACCACTTTGTTCACATACATGTTTTTCCTCATTTCATATCAAATGTTTTTATTAGAAGATCTCTTTATTTCATGATCAAAATTTAAAAAAAAATCAATATGCCCTCTTATATGGATCAAACCCCGGTTTATCTGGATTGTATAGATTAGACATAATATATGAACTTAACACAAGAATTTCCTAGGCTAAGACGTTAACATGTATGGAAAATTTTTCTCTTTTAAGCGCTTTTTTGAAAAATTCAATGCCTAAGAAAAAAATTGACAGCATGTGGCTTATTGATAGAGAAATGGGTCTAAGAAGTTATCTCACTTCTGTATAGTGTTGGGTTGTAATAGTATTATTTATAAAGGATATATCCATGGTGGTTCAATGTGCCCCGGTCTCCCCTACCTTATAAAAACATGGTAATGCACGGACTTTTAATCTGTTTTTCTTTCCTGTTGTCTTATCTAATGGCAGTCAATTCTTTTTATGAATTGTAAGATATTCTCTCACAGTGTCACACAGCAACTTTAGGTCTTCGGAGGAATTATTAGTGAGCAGATATTCGCCCATGTATCTGTTATCACTAGTCATTTCAGTTAGTTATATAGAGGAATAACTCGTGTTTTCCTTTGGCGTTCGTCACTTCCGATTCATGAATCCTTTATTACTCCTCTATGGTAGCGATGATCTCTGTGTTAATATTATATTTGGACAGTGTTTAATCAGTTCTATCATATCTGTGATAATGACTGGCACCAATATTGTCCTTTAACCTCCCACGGACAAGCCAGGACATAAGAAATTATTTCGTATATCATATACAGCCTGGGGTGGGCTGGTACTGTTTAACATGAAATAGAAATTGAAATAGAAATCATCACGTTTATATCTATATTTAGCACACCGTCCGGGTTTTGACAAATTTTAGAAGGAAATCCGAGTAGAATGAAACTCTGTTAATAATACCATTATTCATCCCCAATCACGATGATGAATTGTATTTCTGACTCTGTACATGCATACTTATTGTTATTACTGGTTTGGCTCAAATACAGCATCTTGGAATTTTTATCAGAATCGTGATTAAAATCCCAAATCTGGATAAACTCTGTATATATTTTCGTATTATCAAAGGTATACATAATCAGATTTGTTTTTTCGGAAGTCATATTATCAGGTTTCAATGCCATTTACCCCGTAAGCCAAGCCATTGCGAAACATACAGAGGGTATTTTACAATTTTCTTTGTGTGTTTTTTTCTTGAAAACAATAATTACCTGCTAGGGATAGATGTGTCAACCAAGTATTGACAGCCAACATGTCAGCTACAAGAATGGCGGCCGCTTCATCCATTCGATTGTTACTTACATTCTTCAAAAGAAAACGTCAAAATACTATATATATTTATTATATTTTTTTAACAACTCACGATGTTTTAATTTTATATTGACTGTATACACTTACCAGATACGTTATGTAAATGTTAGATTTTAGAATTTCGAAGAAATACGCCACTTGTTTACGATGTTTTAATTTTATATTGACTGTATACACTTACCAGATGCGTTATGTAAATGTTAGATTTTAGAATTTCGAAGAAATATGCCACTTGATCGCCATCTAAACCATTATCTGTTAAGTCAAGTCTCTCTACTTTAGAATTTTGCTGTATTATAAACAAATCATACAATAATTTATAATTCCTTGACAAAAATGACAGAAATAAAACATATTAAGTCTAACATGGTGGTGTCATAACTTTTGTTGGGAAAACGGAGGACAAGAGTTCTAACTTTTACCAGATGTATTACTTCCTTTTCTGTCTAATGCCATAGAATCCGGAAATTCCATTCTGATATATTTTATAGAAGGAAGCGCATAATTTTCAAAAATTGAGATGCGCTGATGAATAAGCTCACCATAAGTGCCACACCCAAGGCTTTAGCTTGACCTTGATTTAATCCAACATGTCGTAATTGCATACCACTGGTCCATAATTGGGTAATAACCTTCCTTAAAGGTATGACATTTAAACTGGAACACGCCTCTTCATAGGTATGGTGACCAATATCAGTATTTTGTCGGGATACCATTTCCCGCCTTTCACGCTCCTTATCAACTGCACCACTCTCTGTTGAATGTAAAAACGGTAAAAGAAAACCGAGCAAGTTGAAATGGAAATATATAAAATATTATACACCCCACCAACCTATTGCTCATCTATTTTATATTATGTTCGTCCGTTTAAAGTATCTGAACATTGTTTGCGGAATTGCTAATCCCTTATTGCCAGGTGACAATTCTACTGTTTGATTGCGTTATAAGTATTTACAAAGACATGCTGAACCTTCAGCATCAACTATATCTGTCGAGGATGACCACGTCAAAAAATTACCTTCTCGTCTTAATAAATAATCTTTTTTAAATTTTCGTATCAACAGTAAAATGTCCAAGTTATTATTGTCAGCATGCGATTAATTAATAATTAGATAGGAAATAAATCAAAGTAATATTATTAATCACGGCTAAAAGATTAATTATTTAAAACAATGCCACAAAGCCAACGTGGAGATTGCATGCATATATTCATACTTATAAGGATAAGAGTTGTTCTCCATGATTCATCCTGTTTCGTATTCTATCGAACTGTAATTCCTCTATACATGCTAATATTAACTTACAAGAATTGATATGCCATTGTATTATATCAATTTATGTAATATTCACCGGAAGCAACGTACTTTCTTCTTCCAGATCAGTGTCAAAATCGACATCATCGTCTGCGCAGTCCCCGGTAACACCTGTTGTGGGACTGGTTGATAGGGCTAGTTCATCCTCAACTTCATCCACAGTTTCCATTTATTCCAAATAGACGGTTAAGATTAGTTCATATATTTCTCTTCAACTTGTGTAGCTTTCACACCTTCAAAATATAAATTATTCATGAACAATACATTGAGTGTCGATGATTTAGGATTTCTGTAGAATATCAAATTTGGCAAGTCTAATATTACTGGAGAATTCTTACAGTTGTTTTCAACTAATGGCGATATTGTTAATTGAAATTGATGTGTCCTTTTGTAGATCCTTGTTCTTCCGGCGCTATAAAGGCTTATTTTGTGAGACGACATGGTTCCTTACCGCGTGACATACAGACAGATAGAAAAAAAAAACCTATACTCTATTTTCCAGAACAGCATAGGTTGGAAGCGAAATGAAATGAAATAGGGTTTAACGTCCTACTGTTCTGCTCCGATCTGGACTAATGAAGACGGGCATACACCATACATGAGGGAAATTTTGCATGGGCAGTGCTACGGCCTAATCGAATTCCAACCGCCCCGAATCACTAACAAAGGGGGGGGGGGACCCGGAAAATCTTGTTGAACTTTCTCGATCAATGCAGTGATGAGCCAGCGTCTTACCGGTTTAATCACCGTGACCCCCTTGGTTGTAAGCAACGTCTTGGGTTATTGAATATCAATGCCGGAAAATTATTTCTATGAATGTTAAAAAAGGGCTGCTGGAAGGTCTCAGTAACTGGCAGTTTAAATATTAAGAAGTTTGCAATGCATGCCGATGAAGACACTTCTAGCACAAGGAGAACACACTGAACTTATTAAATATGTGAGGCTACAGGCATTGCATACTCCTGCGCAGTGTTTCGTTTGATTAGAACTAATCCACTTCACACTGCTATCTTGAGTGAACATTGTTGTGCTAAATTATTATTGGTCAGTAGTGCCATTACCAACCAATGACCTACATTGTAAAAAACAATATCGGGGTTAACCAGACCTCAAAATATGTTACCGCAATGTATCTAGTGACAATCGCGACCTGTTTACGTCATAACCCGCGAAATTTATTATGCTCGATTATCCAATGCCAACATGTTTTCTTCGTCGACCATTTTGAAAATTATGCCGAATGCGAGAAGAGAGGAGGGGTTTGATTGGACGTTAAAAAGAGACACGCCCCGCCCAATTTCAAGAATATGACTTCTATCCAGCAATGGTAAGAGAGGGATTTCTCGCGCCATTGCTTCGGGAATATGCAGGCATTGGTACAATGGAAAGATTTTTAATATGTCCAAATTTTCACGTGGACGTATATTGTCGTCGCTCCTGGAAGTCCAGGCGTCCTTCCACAATTTGTTTGTGGACACTCTACAGGTAAATATTTTTATCCGAATTTGACGAAACTTAAAATATAGATCTATCGCCCAAAGATCACGGTTTCTTTTTAAACTGGCATGTATTGGATCGTAACTTCATAGATTATGACCCCTAATTGCACGAAAAATCACGTAATTACCTTGTGGACACTCTTGAGATTGTTCGAAAAATCACTTCTTTAACTTCTGGGCCCTCCACTATTTGTATGCAATTTTAAAAACCGTATACATATATCACCGTTACACCCTAATGATGATTGAGTTCGAATTTCGTAAAATTCGAACCGAAACGGTGCATCAAAATGACTGCTATTGGTACGATGAAACTCAAAATATGTGTTTATATCTAAAAGATCTCTGTTGTTCCGACATTCGTGTATATCGGACAATAACATCCTGGATCATGGTAAAAATCGCATTTATTTTTAGTTGGCTCACTGTTCACCCCTTGTAAAATGTGGGCGTATATCTTGCGTCAACTGTCGGTTATATTTAAAAAAACCCCACTTGTTCGGAAGTTCCATACCGTCTGTATACTTGAACGCTCTCGGGCGGTGTTAAACAGATCGGCTCTGTTATTCGTAGGTGGGTCCGTCATACATTAAGCATTCCGTTCGGGAATACTTTTTATTACGTACCGTTAATTTCATGAAATGGGGTTTTTGTTTCTGAATTTTATTTGTCAATAAAACCAGACGCCGCTAAGCACAAATTCAAACTGAACGGCAACAAAGAAGTAAAGTTTTCATTTGAGAACACAACTCACCTGATTTCCTTTCGTTCGGCCATTGTAGTCTTTGATGTACTTTGAAGGTCTGTCTGACTTCTTGAAAGGGGAGCGTATTGTCCATCTATTATTCATTCTATCTCTCACGCTATCTTATTCCTCCCGTGTTATTGGTATATATATCCATAATTAATAACTTTCCTTCACGCTGATGAGATTGAAAAACATAGTGCTCGTGCACAGCGCAGGGTTCCCTGTAGAAACTTTGTTATTTCGGGACTAACATATTCTTCAATTTTATTTTAATAAATTGTCTGTGGTAGAGTGTTAAGCAGGACCAGCAGAAAAGGTTGGGAAGGCGATCCTCTTAATTATACTCCTGATCAAGTACAAGCATGGGATTGAAACGATGCAAGCCAATGGCAGACCCTATATTATGATCTAAGATTCTGGTATTAGACCAGTCGACTCACCCCTTCTCCCTCCCCACCCCCACACCCATCCCTCAACATGATCGTGCCTACATAGTTACCCGGTACACCTTACTGTTGCCTAAGCCATATTTATTTTGGGGGGGGGGGGCTTGTGGCTAAATAAAGGGCGGAACGATAAAACTATACTTGTATGTCAGAATATATTTGAATAATCAAAATAACTTCTGAACCTTGACCAAGAAACCGAAACTTTTATATATTTCCGACTTTCCCCTTCCACGAATATTAATTATTCTATGTAAAACTGCAAAACAAAATCGATTATCAGCCCAGTTATTGCTTCTTGTTGTATGTAGTGTGTACACAATTAATGATGGTTTTGTTAGGTATAGCGGACGGGATAATTTGCTAGCCATTGGTGTAGTACATATAATGTGGGGGTGGGGGTAAAATACATGTAAGGAAGTTCTTGTTGGTTTTACTTTTTATTTATAAATCTTACTTTAATTGCGACCATTTCAGATTTCTCTATTTGAACGCCTTAGCTAGCTACTGGGGTTATGTAAATGTCACATTGTATTGTTTATGAACGTGTATAGTATATCACGTATTGGAGCATTAGGGCGTTGTTGGCATTAACTACCGGGTACAATTAAATCAATAGGTGATATAAACGTGTTACAACCAGTATGCCCTAGAATAAAATACCTACTGGTTATAACATGTTTAGTTGGAAATAAGAATATTATACAAATATAATAATATGAGGATACATTCAATTTATACCACAGCGCCGAGATCAGACGAAAAAATACGCACGTCTGCCCACACTTATACTCGTACATATTTTATTTCTAAACCTACTATTACGAACTCTCCAGGCTAGTTATATTCGGTTGAAAAGGAGATCACAAGAAAGCTAAGACCACACTCGAATCAGTACGCATCACTTATAGAGGTGTCGATACAGAAAAAAAAGCCCCCCCCCCCCCAAACACCCAAGGTACACTGCTCAAATTGCTGGACACGCCCTTAAATTAAAATTGCGGGAATGTCGCTTATAGTTGCTTTGTGGAGCTGACATTCCACTTTCAAATGATCAATTTTAACAATTATTCAAAGTTAATTTTTGTCAAGTTGGCGTTTTATATCATTAATCTGTTCAATCCTTTTTTTTTTCAGTTCATAAAAAAAAAACCAATATTACAACAAAAGAAAGTCCCTCCTTGTATTTAATTAGTTAGTTGCGGAGATTTAATTAATGCGGAATGTTTCAATTTACAGTTGAAATAATTAGCTACTCTATTTTCACTATTCACTTCCTGGTGTGGTAGGCATGTTTTATGTATTCTTGAACAACATAATCGCATTTAATTTTAATTTTCTATGGGGTTATTGCATTCCGTCTTATTGTTCTCGGCTACTGTCAGGTGACAGCAGCAAGGGGAGGTAAAAAATATTGTTTAGTCAACATGGCGGCTGTTCAAGCCAAGGGATTGTACCAGTTTGATGGAGATTCAACAAATGGCGAGATTTCTTTTGAACCTGACGAAATATTGACGATAGTCAGGCAGGATATAGGCGAAGGATGGTGGGAGGCGAGGAGAGAAAATGGGGATCAGGGATTAATCCCAGAAACTTATGTAGAACTTCTTTCAATACCAGAGCCCCAATTTCCACCGCCCCCTCCCCCTAATCTACCGTCAATACCAAATAACTTGCCGCTTGGAGTTAATCCAGTAAACAACGCCAATCATGGATTTGGCAATAGAGAACCAAGTTACGACGAATGGGACGATGAATGGGAAGACGACGATGACCAGTCCAGCAATAGCACAGGTAAAAAAACAACAACACAACTTGATTGCGCAATTAATTAAACTTTTGACATCGCACGAACCTTTGTTAGTCTTTTCCACTGTATTTTGACAACTGACCCGGTCAAAATGATGGGATCAATTATACTATAAGATACCAACTGTGTTAGTATTTATGGATAAAGCTTAAAACAAATTCATAGTTATGACCTCTTATTTTATGTATATCATCATGACACTCCTTAAAAAGGGAAAATAAAATTAGGCAAGAATTTGAAGAAACAATTTAAGTTTAAGGGATATTTTGATAATTGAATATGAATTTTGTGTTCAGTTACAGAATTGCTAGTTTGAAGCACCTGACCATCTTCCTTATTTTTTTAGATGACTGTAAGTGTAAACCGGTAGACATTTTCTGGTTATCGAACGAATCGAAAATAAAACAGGCTATGTCACACTATGTGTAGAATTTAGAGAAATTATTCATATTGAGGGAACTTAACCACACAATTTAGTACCTCAGAAAAATAATATATTTAACACTTACACTAGATACAGGGAGCCTAATCGTACCAATAACAAGTTTCTGTAGAAGCCAGGAATTTGAACCTCCTGTTCTTTTCTGGTTTATCAATTCATTAAACTTATTAACATATACCTTTAAATGCTTCTTGAAGCAGGGCCCATAGTTCATGCGCAGTAAGGCCAAATGTAGATACAGGTTCAATCATTTACACATTTAGCCAATGATTGGGATTAGTTAATTAATTTTCTCTCTCTAAATCATAAAAAATGTTAAATGTATTTAAATTAAAATATGATTCAATAAATTTCAGTGCAATACCGTTATAAAAGTACATCTAGCAACTCATATGATCACCAGTGGTTGGGTACGATTTTTTTCCATTGAAGCTTATATAGTTAGGTGTAGAAGCCCTTTTGTTACAGAATTAAAAAATAAGAATATGAAGTAAAGGACATGCAGTTTATAGCTTTATTGTACTAAAAAACTTGTCTACTGAGAACAATTTTATCACTTTTAATTTTAATGAAAATGGTAGATACATTTAGAAAGAAGTTGTTTAATTAGTCATCCAAAGTAGGTAGGACTATATTTAATTAAGATATTGATGTTCATTTATAACCTAATTACTTAGTAATACAGTAGTTCAATGTCATGATACTAAAGTTAGATTATCAGTATGGTAATATCACCATGACATAGATGCACTTAATATTTACTTTTATACAGTAGTAGTGTGTAAATTGTGTTCAAATTATTTAAGTTTTTTTACATTCTCAATTACAGGTAAATAGTTTTTAGTTTTTACAATACTTATTTTAAGGTAGCTTTCTAATTAACATTTAAATTAAATTACAGACAAGTATAGATAGCTTAATAAGATAACATTTTTAGTAGGCTATATTTTCTTCTTTTTTTGTTCCTCTATTTCATGGAGACAATTTTGAATTAAATTCTTCATTTTCTACCCAAATTGATCAATGCCAATGGCCTTGGTGTGTAACTTGACTCAAAAGTCAAAATCAGGAAATGACACACAAGTCATGGACAGCAGAGAAAGTAATTTTTCGGTTCAGTCAAGTGCCCTGGTGGTGTATTTGTATCAATGTGGATATTGTTTGGTTTTAATTGCTAGTCTGACTGTTGTTGACTGACTCAACAAGTACTTAAATGTTTTTAAATAGCTAGATATATTGACCTGTTAAATGTACTTCCCCTCAGTTGATGACTGACTTGTCATTACTTAGCACTTCATACAGTAGCAATAGTTCTACTGTAGCCTATATACATACTGTAGGTGTCGCCTACTCATCATTTATAATTTTATTTGTCTTATACATGTACATGTACATATCCAATAGTTCAAGTATATATTCAGAGCTCAATTGATTTAAGACACTTTAAAAACTGAAAATGGTCCAGCTTTAGGGTCTGCATTCCTTTGGCTATATATATTGTATGTCACAAATTGATAAAGCCAAATATGTGTTGTGTGGATGTAAAAAAAAATATTTGAACACTCCATTTTGTTATTGTTGACCCTTATGTCCAATATTTGGATTCTTTATATTGATCCATATACAATGTACTGGAATCAAGTTGAATGACCTGAATCTTGATCTACATGTACATGTAGCATGATATGATTGAACTGGAATTGCATGACAAAATTGTATAGAGATTTGGTAGGGTGTTAATCTGTGAATGACTAAAATAGGGTAAATGGAGCAAGTCTCTGTGTCACAATTGTTGATTTTTATACGCCCACATGGAAATGTGGTCGTATATTGCCGTCGCCCCCGTCCGTCCGTCTGTCGGTCGGTCCGTCCGTCCATCGTCCACAATTTCTTGTGAACGCTCTAGAGGCTAAAGTTAATATCCGATTGACTTGAAATTTATACACGGTGTTTAAGGTCGTGAGACGAAGAAGCCTATTGATTTTCAGCGATATCCGATAATTACTACCAGAGCTATGACCCTTGATCACTTTGAAAAATCTTGTGAACGCTCTAGAGGCTATAGTTAATATCCGATTGACTTTAAATTTATACACAGTGTTTAAGGTCAGGAGACGAAGAAGCCTATTGATTTTCGGTGATATCTGATAATTACTGCCAGAGTTATGACCCTTATCACTTTGAAAAATCTTGTGAACGCTTTAGAGGCTAAAGTTAATATCCAATTGACTTTAGATTTATACACAGTGGTTAAGGTCGTGAGACGAAGAAGCCTATTGATTTTCAGCGATATCCGATAATTACTACCAGAGTTACGACCCTTGATCACTTTGAAAAATCTTGTGATCGCTCTAGAGGCTATAGTTAATATCCGATTGATTTTAAATTTATACACAGTGTTAAAGGTCAGGAGACGAAGAAGCCTATTGATTTTCGGTGATATCTGATAATTACTGCCAGAGTTATGACCCTTGATCACTTTGAAAAATCTTGTGAACGCTTTAGAGGCTAAAGTTAATATCCGATTGACTTTAAATTTATACACAGTGGTTAAGGTCGTGAGACGAAGAAGCCTATTGATTTTCAGCGATATCCGATATCCGATAATTACTACCAGAGTTATGACCAGGGTTCTTAATCCATTTTGAAATGAACTGGCCAAGGGTAAGCCTAACGGTCTAGCCTAACGGATAGTCGTATTTTCAACAACAGACATGTTGGTTTATGCATACTTTATTCACGTTAATAATTGCATAACGTATTCCGAATAATAATAGCTTAAACTTCGAATAAACAACACCTTTGTTGTAATTGCATACTTGTATTCATACATCGATAATAATATCGAAATTTATAGTCAAATTTCAGCAACTTGCATAATGCATATTCCTACTTTCGCTTTCATCCAACCAAACGGAAGTTATAATTTAGTAAAAAGAAAAACTACCAGTAAATATAAATACGTTTTTTTTACAATTGTATTATTGTGATCACTTGTCAATATATAAAAATAAAAAGAATGTAAGCACATATCAATAATAATAAATTAGCACAAATTAGTTTCTGTGTATAGTCGGAACTCGGAAATATGCCGACGTGCGAAAAGTCACGTGGCCTATTACCATGATAGGCTATTACTTGACATAATAATTATATACGGGTCAGTAGGTTATTACCAGATTTACTCAACGCTAACATAATAATAATAATCATGACTATACGAAATCAGTAGGTTATTACGTGACTTTAAAAAGGAGACTAAATTAAGA
This sequence comes from Patella depressa, assembly GCA_948474765.1. NCBI lineage: Eukaryota > Metazoa > Mollusca > Gastropoda > Patellidae > Patella > Patella depressa. The sequence continues at coordinate 59,449,211 of OX419719.1, forward strand.
ACTTACGACTACGAGACAAAACATTTTCTGTGAAATTTTGTCAAACGAAAGCCATTTGAAAGTAGTTAACCATTCGGTATTAAAATATCTCCCGGTCTTCGATTTTGGTTGACCTATATTGGACGTGGGAGTTTGTCCGACTTTTGGAACTTCCAATGACGACGTGCATGCTTGAAGTTCAAGGTCAATGCAGCCATCACTATCGTCGGCTAAAACTCGCTTACGTTTTCTATTGTCATTCTGTGAGGTGTTCAAGTAGCCTACTTCAACATTGTGTTAGATAGAAATGAGTGAACCGACATTGGATTATATACATTCTTTTACTTGATTGACTCAACTAATTAAGTTGTTTATTTAGGAAATGAGCCGATACGGATTGAAGCTGAAGGTATTCATATTGTATTGACTGATTCTTTGATGGGTTTCTTAATTGACGAGTAATAATTAACTCTTTGTTATCGGCCGAAAGTTGATTGATTAATGATACCATAGTGGCCGGTTCATTGTTTTACAAACCGGCTAGATTAAAGATCAATCGGCTAAAGCCGACAAAAAACAGCCGATTAAGATCCGTGGTTATGACCCTTAATCACTTTGAAAAATCTTGTGAACTCTCTAGAGGCTATAGTTAATATCCGATTGACTTTAAATTTATACACAGTGTTTAAAGTCATGAGACGAAGAATCCTATTGATTTTCGGTGACCTCTGATAATTACTGCCAGAGTTATGACCCTTGATCACTTTGAAAAATCTTGTGAACGCTTTAGAGGCTAAAGTTAATATCCGATTGACTTTAAATTTATACACAGTGTTTAAAGTCATGAGACGAAGAATCCTATTGATTTTCAGCAATATCCGATAATTACTGCCAGAGTTATGACCCTTGATCACTTTGAAAAATCTAAAGTTAATATCCGATTGACTTTAAATTTATACACACTATTTACGGTCATGATACAAAATAGCCTATTTATTTTCAGCGATATCCGATAATTACTGCCAGAGTTATGACCCTTGATCACTTTGAAAAACCCTGTGAATGCTCTAAAGGCTAAAGTTAATATCCGATTGACTTTAAATTTGTTCACAGTGTTTAGGGTCATGATACGAAGAATCCTATTTGATTTTCAGTGATATCTGATAATTTCTGGCAGTTGATCACTTTGAAATATCTTGTGGACAAAGGCCTTGAGACAAACCATCAAAACTATTCTAATCATTTCTGATAATTATTTAATGGGCTATTACTCGAAATAAGATTATCATGTGTTGTAAATGTTCTCCTTACTGATAAAAGAAACAATATGCGACAACCCTTGTTTACTGCCCGGACGACTTAGCTGTTGTGGGCGTATGTTTCGTTGCCTGGCAACCTATCTTTGTAGAAAACGTACATGTACACAAACCGTCTTCACTGGTTGCAACAACTGTATTTTTATATTCTAGCACATGATGGGTTAGGTGGCTGAATGGGTAACACATGTGTGCTGTATCAATATCATATATCCTGTCATTGAGTCAACTGACATGGTTTCGAATCCCCGGTTGTACGTGACAAGGAATAGAGTCGCCTATCCAACCTTGTAGGTTTTCCTGGGTCCTCTGGTTTCCACCCACTGCTAAAGACCCTGGGTGCAAGTAAATTATTGACAAAAAAATTAAACCATGTTAGTTCCCAAATGTGCAGGTTTGTGTGGAGTGGATGTTAAAACCCATCACTCGCTCTCTCTTTCTAGCACACATAAATTGGTAGATTTATGTCTGTTATCTGAAATTTTAAAATTGGCATCATGTAAATATGAGTTTAATAGCTCTTAATTCTACGATCATCAGTAATTTATTCTGATCATTACTGATGGCTGTAAAATAGGTGTTTTATTAAAGATGAATTGTTTCAGTGTCATTTAGTAATTGAATTAGAAATACACAGATTATTATACACAATTATTGTTTATTACCCAGCGAAGATTCAAGTAGGCCATTTCATCTGAACTTCTCTATGTGTTTGAACAAATTGAATAGACTAGATCATGCATGTACTCCCAGAGTGTGAAATATGGAAGTATATTTTCATTTACTTATGTTGGGAAAAAACAATAGACTAATTAGATTAATAAACAGACTTTTGAGATGTGTTTATTTGAATTATTTATTACTTAGGTTAAACATCCTCTGTACCAAATTTAGAAGAAGTAAGAAGTATATATAATAATAAGGATAGACCCTGGCATTAAAGAGACATGCATTGAAGTACATGTATATTATTTTGAAATATGGGTAGTAAACAATCAAATGGATACAAAATTTACATGTCTATCAAATCTCGTAAATGAACTTTTGTCCATTACCCTATTGCCTGGATACTAGATAGCAGGGTTAGCCAGAAATGTGGCGTGAAATCACTGCATCTTTTGAAATTATTTATGGTTATCTTAATTGGAGGTAAAAAAAAAGTGCATTGGTATTCAGAAATTCGGGTCACTCGATCAAGTCATTGGCCAATATCCCTTGGGTTTGGAGTCCTTTGACCAATGATTGTGTAACATGTACATGTAATCCATTCTGTAAAGATATAACATTTTTTTCTTGGTGGAGTGTCTCATTGATTAACATTACTACTAGAAACAGATGTTGTATTTTGATTAGTTTTAGGTCTGTTTTTTTATTGATGTTATTTTTAATGTTATATCTTACAGTGAAAATATGAAATTAATCTAGTCTTCATCTATTTAGACATTGTACAATTTTCTCTTCTGTGGTTTGTTTCAAGTCTTGAGAATGGGACCACATGTACATGATATATTATTTATACCTCACAAGGACAATACTAGAGCACCAATATTGACTTTTAATTCAAATATATCTCACATGTTATGAATATGGACTATTTTTACAAAAATGTACAAATAGCGGTAAAGACAAATTTTGAAAATTGATATTTAAAGGACATTTTCACTGCCATTCTATGGATTGCTAACTTGTGAGGAAGTATGCAATAGTCATGCAGGACTCTTGAAAATAACAAAAATGTAACAACAACATAAAATGACTTTGCTAAAAGTAAAGACATAATTGAAGTCATTTTATCTGTCTAGTTGTCTAAATAAATGTTTGAATACCATTACAAAGCATAAAAAAATGTGATAACGCAATATAATTTTAACAAAATATCCTGTTTTGTCTTGATACAAAATTTCTTTTTCCGTTATCATCATTTTTATTGTAAAAGACCTACTTGAACTGTCTGCTGCACTTATCCACATTGCATAGACATGCCTGATGTTACCAGAGTGATTTCAATGCTTTGCCAGCCTTATTCCCAACCCTGGACTGAAAACCTTGTCATTGGTCAATGTGTTACCGGTATGTCTTGGAACAGACCAACCGAAGAGACATACAATTTGTGCGGGCGGTCATCTTAATTGTTTGGATTTTCCTGTATAAAAACTGTTTCTTTCTATTATGTGAATCTTTCCTTGCTTGATCAGAACCCTGTAATTGATTTAAAAATGACACCTCATTATGTCTGGAGTTATTGCTCTTACTGCAAAAGTTATAATCCGATCCATATGAATTATTTCAAGAAGTGAAACAAAGAATCCTATTGAATTTCAGCAATTAATTTCTTCTGGAGTTATGATTCTTGTTTCAAATTGTTGCACTTTGTGAACTCTATCATGCAGTTATCGTGCATGGTAACATCCTTAAGGGTAAATCTTACATTTTGATTGGTCAATTAAACACTGTCTAATGGGCAATAACACCTTTCTGTTTTAGTAATTTATTTTAAAATCCTAAAAAAACATGTTACAATGTCGATAAACACTTCCATGGGTCCTAATGATTTCAGGACATGTCTATTGGACAATATTCTCAAATGTTTGCTTCATCTTAAACAGTCAGGGATATTCTGTTGTTTTGGATGCATTTCCAAAGTTCTAAAAGTTATTGAATATCTAATTAAAGATACATTATGGAAGATACATGTAAGTTAACGAGTTGGCAGTTCTCACTATAATAGTTAAAAACTAGATAGTGTAAAGGTAATTTGCTGAAAATTTCAGCCAAACTGATCCCCTATGAGTGAAATTCCGCCTAGCCTCGGTCATCATTACTAAAATCATTGATATAAACAGCATAGTTGTGATTGTTCAGATCTTAAATTTAATTTCAATGGCTGTTTAGCGGCATATAGGAATCTAATCCAGCTAACATCGAAGGCTAGCCTTGACATCCAGAGTTTATTATGGTCTGGATAAGTTAATTAATGTCTAATTGATAACTTAGATAACATTTCAGGCCTAAAGAAAGACCTGCAATAGGCAGATTTAGCACTTGCATAATGTATGTTTAATGTTGTGTTTTTCATGATTAATTAGTCTGTAAAGTTTCCTCTGCTTTATTTTCAGACAATCAAAGTGGTGCACCAACTTCAACAGGAAGTCAGAATGAGCAACACGGTCAAGGGAACTTTGGCCTCTCTGTGCCGAGGAGGGAACGCAAACAAGTGTCACCAACTTCAGACATGTCCAAATATGGCACAGTTAAAAGTAGCTTCAACAGATTTTCACATTTTGCAAAACTTGGAGGTGAGGCATTTATGATGGGTCAAGTTAATGCAGATGTGCCAGAGAGTGATTTGATTAAAATTATCGAGACAGAAAATGGCCCTGATTGGACACCTTTGCAGAGTCCGTATACCTGCACAATTTCATCCCCTAAAAAGGCAACTAAAATGAAAGGTTTAAAGAGTTTTATTACGTATCATTTAACCCCATCTTTCAGCAATATTCAAGTTAGTCGCAGGTACAAACATTTTGATTGGCTACATCTTAGATTGGTGGAGAAATTTGTTTGCATACCAGTCCCTCCATTACCATGTAAACAAATTTCTGGACGCTACGAAGAGGATTTCATTCAAGAAAGAATGCGGCATCTACAACAATGGCTGGACAGAATGGTCAGACATCCTGTTATCGCTCATTCAGAGGTCATGCTACATTTTCTTACTTGCACAAATGAGAAGAAATGGACCGAGGGCAAGAGAAAAGCTGAAAAAGATCCATATGTAGGCGGGAAATTTTTCTTGGTTTTGCAGACACCACCTCATGCCTGTGACATGAAAGACGTGGAAAGCCAGATGGAAGTATTCTGTCGTTTCGTAATGAACATGAATGAAAATTGTAAAACTTTAGTTGCTACTAATAATGACTTTAGTAAAAAGCACATGGGGCCTTTTAAACGGGAGTTTCAGAAAATAGGCAATAGTTATCGGGGATTAGCTAGAACCTTCAATGACGATCACGTACCATATTCACGGGATTTAACAGCAGCTATTGATTATATGGGTGAAGCCTACACGATGATTGGAGACATGTTCGAAAAACAACCACCTAAAGATCTACACCCTTTGATCGACTCAATTATTGAATATAGAGGAATATTGCAGACGTACCCGGATGTGCTAAAAGTCCATGAAGGCGCTGTAGGTAAAGCTAAGGAGTGTTTAAAATCCCAGGAAGAAGGCAAATTAACTGAGTCAGAAGTACAAAGTGTTTTACAACGCGCTGATACAATATCATATGGAACACTTGCTGAAATGCATAATTTTCATCATGAGCGTGTGAAAGACTTCAAAGACATGATGCAAAAATATTTGAAAGAGCAAATTGAATTCTATAAAGGAATAACCAGTAAACTTGAGGCATCGTTGGCCATGTTTGAAAATGCATAAATCATAAACAAGGCTTGCCACACTTACATGTACTCATGAAATTGGCCGCTCATTCAGACAGCACAGATATTATTTCAGTGTAGAATACATGTAGAAATACATCGAAATTAGTTGTACTTTCTACTGATTGACATTTACAGTGAATGGGTGTCAGATTTTATTCTGTGTCTTGAGATATACATGTATATTGTACATATTAATATCATACAACCAGTACACATGGTAAACCCGGACAACCCTAAGGATATGCACCTCTTTGTAGGCCTGGAAAGTTCAACAACAAATTATTATGTTTTCAAACAATTTATTTACCTTGGCTATGTTTTGTTGTGTTAGTTATATTATTATATAATTTATAATAATCATGTATGTTGATTGCAATATACATGGTAATTGAATTAACGATATCATATGTTCCAAAATGTTCACGCTAATAATCAAGTTTTATATCTAAATAATAATGTATGTATTTACAAATAACTACCGGTTATTCATTTTCTAATCTGCTCTTATTTCATTTACATGTACTTTGCTTTGCAAATCATGTTATGTTATACATGTACCTCTGCTCACGTTACTGTGAAATCTTAAACAGTTCTTTACACATCAATGCATCATATTTTACATAAATTTGTAATAGCTGAGCAACTTAATTTCCATCTCATTTATTACGTGATATTATTTAGTAATGCCCCTAGTAATACCCACTACTGTAAATGCTCACATTCACTCATCAAAGCGTGAAGTAATATAATGTTTGTTGAATATTACAGTTGATTTCTACATGTACATTGTACTTGTGTAAATAAGATTTTGCAACACTTAAAAAGGTTATCAAAATGCATTCAGATGCTAAAAATAGAACTTGTTGTTTCACAATAATGTAGGTTTATGTTGTGAAGTAGGATATTACATGTATAAATTATATCAATATGATTGTTGTTATTTTCAAGATATATTATTATACTATCTGTAGATAACATTATTTAAACTAAAGATGTATTCCTTTTTAGTCTGAAGTCCTAATTATGTGACCATTGATAACATGGCATTGAGCTACAATGAGTACAATGTATCAAGAGCACCATACTGTATATGTTGCTCAAAACATTGTATCTTAGGCCGTTATTTTGCAGGAAATTATCTAAAAAATATAATTTGCCATTATGAGTTGGTGTGAAATGGAATGTACCAGGAATATTCTAGACTATAGCTAAATATATCTCTCTTTATCAGCCTGTTACTAAAAAGGTTATTTATTATGAGCATTGGCCTGTTTTGGTTCTTGTATCCTATTATCGGTATATTATTTGTCCCCCGCCTTTCGAAGAAAGTTGGGGGACTATTAAAATGGGTTCGTCCGTCTGTCTGTCTGTCCGTCTGTCTGTCCGTCTGTCTGTCCGTCTGTCTGTCCGTCACACTTTTTGGGACACAATAACTCTCTTCCTAATTCAGCTAGAATGTTCAAACTTGGTGTATGTGTTTATTAGGTCAATGCCTTGATGGAGTTCAAAGATTAGCATTTTCCGCTTAGGGTAAGCAGAGATAAGCAATTTGATTGGTTGATGCTTTGGGACACGATAACTTTAGTTCTAATTAAGTGAGATTGATGAAACTTGGTGTATAGTTTCATTATAGTAATACCTTGACTAAGTTCGATAATGAGCATTTTCTGATCAGGGTAAGCAGAGCTATACGCAATTTGATTGGTCGAGAATTTGGAACACAATAACTCTCCTTCTAATTGAGTTAAAATGTTCAAACTTGGTGGATATGCTTATTAGGTCAATGCCTTGATGGAGTTCGAAGATGAGCATTTTCCGCTTAGGGTAAGCAGAGATAAGCAATTTGATTGGTTGATGCTTTGGGACACAATAACTTTAGTTCTAATTAAGTGAAAGTGATGAAACTTGGTGTATAGTTTCATTATAGTAATACCTTGACTAAGTTTGATAATGAGCATTTTCTGCTCAGGGTAAGCAGAGCGATACGCAATTTGATTGGTCGAGACTTTGGAACACAATAACTCTCCTTCTAATTGAGTTAAAATGTTCAAACTTGGTGTATATGCTAATTAGGTCAATGCCTTGATGGAGTTCGAAGATGAGCATTTTCCGCTTAGGGTAAGCAGAGATAAGCAATTTGATTGGTTAATGCTTTGGGACACGATAACTTTAGTTCTAATTAAATGAGAGTGATGAAACTTGGTGTATAGTTTCATTACAGTAATACCTTGACTAAGTTCGATAATGAGCATTTTCTGCTCAGGGTAAGCAGAGCGATACGCAATTTGATTGGTCGAGACTTTGGAACACAATAACTCTCCTTCTAATTGAGTTAAAATGTTCAAACTTGGTGTATATGCTTATTAGGTCAATGCCTTGATGGAGTTCGAAGATGAGCATTTTCCGCTTTGGGTAGGCAGAGATAAGCAATTTGATTGGTTGATGCTTTGGGACACGATAACTTTAGTTCTAATTAAGTGAGAGTGATGAAACTTGGTGTATAGTTTCATTACAGTAATACCTTGACTAAGATCGATAATGAGCATTTTCTGCTCAGGGTAAGCAGAGCGATAAGCAATTTGATTTGCCGAGACTTTGGAACACAATAACTCTCCTTCAAATTGAGTTAAAATGTTCAAAATTGGTGTGTATGCTTATTAGGTCAATGCCTTGATGGAGTTCGAAGATGAGCATTTTCTTCTTACGGTAGGCAGAGATAAGCAATTTTTGGACGACACTTCGTGTTCAGTTTGATTGGGCGATACGTTTGAAAAAAATAAATGTGCTATTAATTAATATGTGTCATCTATTTATTTTGGGATTTCGGCGGGGGACATCAGCCTCACTGTTGGCTTGTTTGTCTTTTGATAAGAAATACATGCTTAGCTTCAAATAAGGAGTGTTAGGTAGGTGTGCAATAGATAATATATTTATTCTAGAAGAAATATATCTTTAGATAAAAGAAGTTTTTTCTAACACTGAAAACTATATGGATTGTTTCTATATCGGATATTATATTTGATATTGATAAGTAAACGAGCATGTGTTAATAAGATTATATATTGACCTGTTAACTTCTTGCATCAAGGTTTAACATGAAATGCAGCTTAAAGTGCAATTAACATAGCTATAAATATGAATTATCACTCTTTTATTTTACATTGTTATTGTTATGCAAGTTGATCAAGACAAACCATTCAGAAGGTGGGATGTCTTGTCATTTGTGTGATGCTGCTAATTACAATTGTCGTTAACACGGTTTGTACATTATGATTTATATTCATTACACAAAATTTGAATCAATAGAAACAAGAGTAGTTTTTAGGGGGATGAGCTTACCCTGTAAGGACTCTGTACATGTAACCTTTGCGCGATGGTAGGACTAACTGTCCAGATCTGGTTGATTTTAAGCCATTGGTTGATTTCGTATTAATTGCTAGAAGGCAATTTTTTATACGCCCACATTTTCATGTGGATGTATATTGTCGTCGCCCCTGTTCGTCCGTCCGTCCACAATTGTTTGTGAACAGTCTACAGGTCACAATTTTTATCTGATTTCAATGAAACTTAAAATATAGGTTTATCACCCTAAGATCTCGGTTCCGTTCGATATTGGCATGTATCGGACTGTAACTTCATGGGTTATTGCCCCTGATTGTACGAAAAATCACGTTTTTTAGCTTGTGAACAGTGTAGAGGTCACAATTTTGAACCGATTTGGATGAAACTTGAAATGCATGTTTATAACCCAAAGATCTTGGTTCCTTTCGATATTTGCGTCAATCGGATCATAACTTCCTGAATTATGGCCCTTGATTGTCCGAAAAATCGCCCTTTTTAGCTTGTGGTCCCTCTGGAGGTCAAAATTGTTATCCGATTTAAAAAACCGTTGGATTATATCATCGTTCCATGGTAATGAAGGTTGTGTTCAAATTTGATTATATCACCATTTCATGGTTTTGAAGGTTGAATTTGAATTATGTGAAAATCGGACCAAAATTGACGGACAAAATGGCCGCCGTTTGTACGCGAATAGTGTGAAAATATGTTATATCAAGGTTGTGGACCTTATAGAGGTCACAATTTTGAACCGATTTTGATGAAACTTGACATGTATGTTTATAACCCAAAGATCTTGGTTCCTTGCGATATTTGCACCCATCGGGTTGTAACTTCCTGAATTATGGCCCCTGATTGTCCGAAAAATTGCCCTTTTCAGCTTGTGGTCCCTCAGGAGGTCAAAATTGTTATCGGATTTAAAAAACCGTTTGATTATATCACCGTTCCATGGTTATGAAGGTTGAGTCCGAATTTCGTGAAAATCGGACCAAAATTGACAGACAAAATGGCCGCCGTTTGTACGTGAATAGTGTGAAAATATGTTATATAAAGGTTGTGGACCTTATAGAGGTCACAATTTTGAACCGATTTTGATGAAACTTGACATGTATGTTTATAACCCAAAGATCTTGGTTCCTTTCGATATTTGCGCCCATCGAAGGGTAACTTCCTGAATTATGGCCCCTGATTGTCCAAAAAATCGCCCTTTTTAGCTTGTGGTCCCTCTGGAGGTCAAAATTGTTATCCGATCTAAAAAAACGTTTGATTATATCACCATTTCATGGTTTTGAAGGTTGAATTTGAATTATGTGAAAATCAGACCAAAATTGACGGACAAAATGGCCGCCGTTTGTACGCGAATAGTGTGAAAATATGTTATATAAAGGTTGTGGACCTTATAGAGGTCACAATTTTGAACCGATTTTGATGAAACTTGACATGTATGTTTATAACCCAAAGATCTTGGTTCCTTTCGATATTTACGCCCATTGGATCATAACTTCCTGAATTATGTCCCCGGATTGTCCGAAAAATCGCTTTTGTTAGCTTTTGGTCCCTCTGGAGGTCAAAATTATTATCCGATTTAAAAAACGTTTGACTATATCACCGTTACATGGTAATGAAGAGAGACTATGAATTACGTGAAAATCGGACTAGAATTGACGGACAAAATGGCCACCGTTTGTACACGAATAGTGTGAAAATATGTTATATCAAGGTTGTGGACCCTATAGAGGTCACAATTTTGAATCGATTTTGATGAAACTTGACATGTATGTTTATAACCCAAAGATCTTGGTTCCTTTCGATATTTGCGCCCATCGGGTCATTACTTCCTGAATTATGTCCCCTGATTGTACGAAAAATCACCCTTTTTAGATTGTGGTCCCTCTGGAGGTCACAATTATTATCTGATTTTAAAAAAAATGTTTGATTATAAAAACCAAACAAATTCTAATGATTTTTTGATAATTCCTTAATATGCGACAACTCTTGTTGACTGCCCGGACGATTTGGCTGCTGTGTGGGCGTATGTTTCGTTGCCTGGCAACCTATTTTTGTAGTTATCGCAAAGGAAAATAGTGTCTTTTGTCAATTGGTAGGTTACATCAACCAACCAATAATTAGTACGTTTCAAAAGTCAATCGTTATGGAATATTCTGTGAATGATCTGATTTTGACTTTGTATTAGACTTACTTCAAACTCAAGGATATTATGAAGCAAATAATGTAATCAACCAACTTAATAAGCCTGGATAAGTATGTGTGGTATTTTTAAAGATTAGGTTTAACCTCAGAAAGCCATGACTGCACACTAAAGGTGTACTTATTAGTGAATTTATAGTCCAAAATGTCAGAAAAAAGGTTAAATACGGAGTTAGTGACTACACACAGTCAAAAGTACATGTATTTTTATTACAAAACCTTTTGCTCCAAAATTATTCAGATGGTCAGTGTATGTTTTGATTGCTTTCATTTTAATTTGCTACTCCATCTTTATCTTTCTTAAACAAATGAATTACTCTTTATGAAAGTCTGTATATACTCAAACTGGTTAATTACATATACAAGTCTTTACATGGATTGGTGCAGATTTTTGGTTTTTGAAATATATATATGAATTGTTTTGCAAGTTTCCTATTAGTTTCGTTGGATTATTAATATGTATATTTCATCTTCTGTGATACTGTTACGAAACAAATGCTTTGTATGAAAGCAGCTCTATACTATTATTATTGATATACATGTATACATTTACATTGTTCTATTTTAATTAGTTTAAATTAAATAATAACTAAATATTTGTCCTTATTAGTTAAAGTATTCTGTAATTAGTTTGTTATTAGTATGCCATGTAATTAGTAGAAATATGTAAAATATGAAAATTAATTAATTGTCACTCATTTCAAACCGTAATTAATTTACATGTTAATGATTTTTGTGTAGTTAGTGAAAATTATTTATAACTATTTTATAATTTGTGAAATATTAAATGGTTCTGATTTAAATGGCCATACGAGAGGTTTTGTAAATATATATATATATATATATAAAACTATTTTATACGTATAAATAAAAATCAAACACATACATGTAATATTACATTGTAATTTGAGGGTATTGTCCTTGCCACACTTCTGAACAAAGTCTCATAAGTGTTCAGAGATTTCAGACACTAAACACTAATGAGACTTCATTCTTTTTCCAATAAAGGTTCTTATTATAACTCATTGTTACCCATACTTTTATAACCATCACAAACCCTAAATATGGATATATTTATTCTTGCAAATGTTTCTGATGGGTTTAAATTTTCTAAGCAGGCAGCCTATAGTTATGTAAGAATTTAGTGTGTATCAATTTTTCTTTTTTTGTTAAATAAATTCAGTCTTACCATATTCAATTTGTTACAAAAACTTTTTTCACTGGTCATAGATTTCATGGACCAATTTTAAAAAAAATCGATGCTGTAATAATACTATAAAGAAGTTTTCATTATTATGATACACTATAGTCTGTTGTATTTTTCACCTCTTTTGTATGATGGTATCATCATAAATAACCAAAGCCACAGTATGTCAAAATAGATATTCATTATATACTGTAAAGATAATTAAAGATAATTATTTGTATGTTATCAAATATTAACCTTAACAGCATGACTAATTATATAAACATCTTAGTACTAGTGACATAGGATTAGGAAGGCCAGAACTACCCACACCCTTCCGCAGTTATTTTAAGGTATGTTCTTGTTGGTTGAATAAATTTAAGGCACAATTCTTCTTGTTCCCCCCAATGTCTTCACATATTTCTAATAATGCTTATAAGTGTAGTTGTATTTAATGTTCACTATCAAATGAATTAATTTAAGTTTAATGGTCGAGAACGAGACATCAAGTAATATATTGATACTGCACTAGGCGTTCGACGAGTGTTGTTTCAATATATTAAGCAATGTCTTTAGCTTCAGACCATTAAACAACTTAAAATACAGACAAGTCCAATATTGTATCTAGTAGAGATAAGGTACGATTGGCAAGTTGCCCATACATTATTGGAAATAATAGTAGGCCAACATCAAAGGATGATGCCAACATTAAAGGATGACGTCATATCTGTATCTTAATTACTTATATTGTACTCTGCCTTGCAAACTTAGTGTATTGTTTCAGTACATAGATACCTTGACTAATTTAGATTCAACGATGAACATTTTTTGCTTAGGTTAATCAGAATTTTAAACAGTTTGATTGATAAATTCTTTAAAAAAGATAAATGTGCATGTAATTGAGTGCCATCTATCCTATTTTGGGTAGGTGTGGGGGGTGGGGGAGGTGCATCAGCCTCATTGTAGGCTTGATATACACAAAGTTGGACAGTGTTATGGTTATATGTAATTAATTATGGACATGGACAATTGCTTATACATGCCAATGTACCTCAGGCAAAGGAACAGCTGAACTGTTTTCTGCGTGAAGATACTTCAGATGTTCCAGTATAGACATTCTGTCATCATGTTTGGATTAGAATTCTTGGCATATGATAAAATCAAAATCAATTTTTATATGCCTACATTTAATTATGGTTATATATTGTCGTCATGTCTTGTCTGTTGTCCTCATTTATGAGAAATGTGGTTTAACGTCCACTCGACACAAACTAGGTCATTTTGGGACTAACGTACGGTTTTAATTTTATTTCAATAATTCGCTAGCGCATAGGTGTCTTTAGCAGTGGGAGGAAACCGGAGTGCCCGGAGGAAACCCACGAGGTTGAGAAGGCGCCCCTATCTCCATGCCACATACGCTCATACCAGGGATCGAAACCACAGCCGCAAACCAGAGGTGACCGGCCAGGTAGAGGTCGAAGCGTGGCATTCTGGACCACTAGGCCATCCCAACCCCCCTCCTCATTTAGGAGGTTAAATCTATCATCTGATTAAAATTTACAGCAATAAGATGTAGAAGCCTTTTAATTTTATAAATAACCCACAGATATTTACTTGCAGAATTATATCCCTTGATCACTTTTAAACAAAGTATTGTTGACAATTTAGAGGCTTAAGTTATCAATTGCTTGAGTTCGAATTCATCAAACTGATCCCGCAGTGAATATTCGCTTGGCCGCTACAATCACTGATAAACATGACATCGACGAGGCTTAATGAGTACGGCATATTAACTTTTTTTTGAAGTAAAAGAAAAATAAATAAAGACGTTTGAAGTATTTGTAGTTAAAAAATATTTCCTATTTAGTGTAAATGGGTATTAAAATGAGTAAAATGCATCATTTTGCCCAAAGCAGTTAGGTGTTAAGTAAACATTGCACAAGCCGTTGAGCCAATGACTAACGCCGCGCGCAGTTGTGGACAGTCATCTGTTACAGAGATAATTCGTAAGTAAATCTCTGTGAAACAGATTGGGAATTCATAATGGTTATATCGATGTGACAGAGAAGTTTGTGGAATATCATCGATTTTTAAAAACTTGTTTTCTGAGTTATTGCACATGATCATTTTGACAAATCTCCCGTAATCTGGAAAAACCTAGCAAGTCAAATTTTGGTGAAAATTGAGTTAGGCCCATATTTGTACTTAATGTATATTTTAATAGATTTTTTTTCTCCTTCACTGAAAAGACTTCTAAGTATTTTCATCTAAAAAGACAAAATAAAATTGGTTTTATATTCAGTAGCTTAATTCTGAAACAAAACAGTTTTCATTTGTTTTCTAAAATCTACATTCAACAATGTTACTAGGTTTTTCCAGATTACGGCAGAACTGCTGTAGATGTTCTACAGGCTATATATATCATCTGATGTACATATACATTATTACAATAATGTAATTTGAGCTGACCTCGTGACCACGGTGCTCTCACGAGATTTCATTCGGAGCGTATATGCCAGTGAGACCACACGTGAACGATCGCTGAAGATTTCAATTTTAATTGTTGTTTTAGTGCCTGTGTTTTGGAAAGTGTTTTTTGCACCAATTATTGTCATAAGTTAAGTATACTTAGTTTTTCTGTCGATTGTATTAACGTGTGGTGTATGTGCAATTTTTGTTCGGCCAGTGTCGACAGTTATTTGAGTTATCTGCTTCGGTGGAATCTCCGCCAAAAAAATGGCGGCATTCCCTTTGTTCCAAGTTGGTCAACAGTCGCTTACTCCGGAATCGAGTTCATTATCTGACCCAGTGCAAGTGTGCATTTTCGGTTCTAGCTACATAAAACGGCTTCGTGATTTCACGAATTTCAATCAGTCTTACTTGAATTTAGGTTTAGACCCTCGATTATGTAGGATTAGTTTTCGAGGTTATGGCGGTTTACTTGTTAGAGGCGATCCGCACGGACGCCTTTTTAAGTCAAACAGTTTAGATTTTTGTAATGCCGATATTATATTGTTACATATGGGCTCCAATGATTTGTCGGATTTAAACAGTAATCCATATCAATTGGCGCTAGCCATTGTGTCCTTTGCCGATTACATTATTCATGGATGGAATCCGAAGTGCGTAGTAATTTCGGAACTTTTACCCCGTAAGCTAGTGACCCATGCTACTTATAACGAGAAAGTAGCCGAGACAAATAAAATATTGGCATCATTGTGCATTGATCGATACATGTATTACAATGTGCATGCTTTAATATTAATAGAATATTAATAATAATAAAATAAGTTTACCTTAATGCATAGATTCTGAAATATATGATAGAGGGGGACACCTTTGTATTTATTAGAGGTCAGCATTGTTGGAATTACTAATATAATATTGAGTTATCTTAGTAAAATAATTATGAGAATGAAATTACACTTTTTTTATATACTATGTAAAATATTTCTGGCTTTTATAAATATTTATCTTTGAACTGGGACTGTTTTCATATACAATTCATTAAAGTTATGGGCTCTCTTTTTCATTTATCGTATATCTAGGAGTATAAAATATTAATTAATGATGTGTATGTTAATCCGTTATAAGTATCAAAATAAAGTCACAAACCTCCTGTAAGAAGATAAGCAGATGAATAAAATATGATGACTGGTTTCGACTTCCAGGCAACTTGTACCACAAGGAAGAAAAACAAGAGATGAGATTCACCTCTGGTATTAGAAGGGTGTGTGTTTTGGGTATAGCTTCAGGAACTCTTTTTATCCACATAACACATTGATAAAGACAGCCCAATCCTTTTAGAGTCCCAGTATCAACACCAGTTGCATGTTAAACAAATATTGTGAAATATATAAAAGTGCTTTTATTTATAACAAATTTAAAATGCACCTATTAATATTATTATAAAATGACATTATTATAAATTGTTGAATCTTATAAATATTAAAGTTAGTTTGATAAATGAAGTTATCAGTTGTTGGTTATTTTTAATGAACGGTCATTGTTGTCCAGTTGTTTAGACAATATGTAAAATTTGTATCTAAATAAACTTAGCATCGGAGACAGTTCTCTAATTATGAATAAAACAATATTATAAAAGTGGACTGACACAAAATGTTGAATTACACATACCTACCAATCTGTTTCACACAAGTGTTAAAGGCATTGCAAAAGCCTTCTTATAACTCTGTATAAAATGACTGACCTTTATCAGTTCAAAGGCCTTCTACATGTGATGTTGATCATTGGCTTGATAGCGTATGCATTGTTTACATAACGTAAACTGGACTGGGCCGAAATATTTCTAATAGTTCCCCCAAAAAATTGATTTAAAATTTAATTTTGCAGAAGGAAAAAATTTAATATTCAGAGCTAACTAACCTGCACCAATGTCGTCCATCTCAGTGATTGTAGTGGCCTAGCAAATAATTATTTAGCAAGTACTGGTATGTTAATGACAATAAATTATACCAGAAAATCATACATTCCTAAAACTATAGGATGAGATAAATGTAGTGCCTTGAAATTCTGGAGCGATCCTCAGATTTTTGGTAAGGATTATCTGAGAATATTTTTTTTTATATGGCCTTATCTTGAGGAATGATAGGTTGCTCACAAGTCAACTGAACAATCCAGAAAGTTATTTTGCATTGCGAATCCATGGGTACGAAACAGCCTGCACCCAAAATCTGTATAGTCAAGTATAGTGTGTAGTAGTATTGGCGTGTAAAAAATCAATGACAGCATTAACTCCATAATTTGATAGGATTGTCCGTTTCACTAAGCTTAATAAAGCATATAGAAATATCAGACCATAAATTTATCAATAACTACTAGTTTTTTAATATTAGAGATTATACCTGATTCTGCAAAGTTAACAAGGGCCATAACTCTAAAGGCTCTGATTAGAAATTGTTGAAATTAGATAGGCATTCACATCTTACTAATCTTGAATAGTGTATATAAATGTCCAACATATCTGGGGATCACATTTCAGTATTAGTATGTAAAATATTCCATGCATTTCAACCAAGATGTAAAAAAAATCCATTGAGACTATATCAAGGGATTTAAACATCTTTCTCTCTTGTTTGTTTTGATATTATTGGAGCTTTTGTTCAGAAAATATGTGGCATTAAAATACATGTACATATTCACCTGGGTATATTTTAAGTTTAACCAATGAGAATTTAGTTTAAAGGGGCATTATGGGAGATAAGATAAAGAGCTAACAATTCTCATTATAATAGTTAAAAAATAGATAATGTAAAGAGGTCAAATTGCTCCCTTATGAACCGAGCTATGTTAGCAATTGAACTTTATGCTTAGCCTCGATCATCATTACTAAAGGAACCACCTTCAAGGCTGTATGATAAAAAACAAAGTCTTGATTATCCATATAGAAATCTATCAAAAAATGTATTCAAATCCAGTAAGTATTGGGGGGTTGGGATGACCTAGTGGTCTAGAGTGCAGCGCTTCGACCTCTAGATGGCCGGTCACCCTGGCTTGCGGCTGTGGTTTCGATCCCTGGTGTGAGCGTATGTGACATGGAGATAGGGGCGCCTTCTCAACCTCGTGAGTTTCCTCCAGGCACTCCGGTTTCATCCCACTGCTAAAGACCCCTACGCGCAAGCAAATTATTGAATGTTAAACCACATTTCTCTCTTTTTCTCCAGTAAATATCACGGGCTAGCAATGGCATCAAGAGTTGATTATGGTCTGGATATGGCATACTCCGCGCAGTGTTTCGTTTGATTAGAGGTATTAATCCCACTACACACTGCTATTATGAGTGGATATTGTTGTTTTAAATTTTGATTGGTCAGTAGTCCGACTACCAACCAATCACTATAGCTGCCCTACAAAAGCTTTACATTTAAAACGAGCGCCAATATTGGACCAAATTGTTTACATAACCTTAGGTCATGGCTCACGATTTTATTATGCCTAATTAACCCGTGCATAGCAGAATACTGCAGTAAAACTAATTGCGTGACAAACAAGGCTATCAAGTCGAATGAAATGTAAACAATACTACTGTTTGGAAACGAACATACTTTCACCGTTTTTAATACCTTAAATCACTGTCCAAAGTTTTAGGGAAGACCCAGATTATACAAAGGACTGTCATGTTGCTGTACTTAAGTGATGGTTTTCATTGAACGGAAAGAATAGACACACTCCCGCATAAGTTCAAGAAACAGACGCTATTCCAGCAATGGCCAAAGAGGGATTTCTCGGGCCATTGCTTCAGGAATATTTGACATGGTGATTAATGTCTAATTAAAAATTTAGGTAACATTTCAGGTCTAAAGAAAAGCTGTGGGTTCATGGAATCAGTGTATTTGATTGGGTGAATAAAGGGTCTATGAGTTACACTTACTGTAGATCATAAGGTCTGCTATCTTTACAAAACATTTGATTGTTCCCGATCTTGTTTATGACAAGAGATAGGGTTACCTGTCGAATCTTGTGGGTTTGTTCAAGGTATTCCAGTTCTTGCTCACTTTTTCAGACATTTGCACTCAAGCAAAGTGTAATAATAAAAATATACCATATTTTGTACCGAGAGAACCTAGTTAAAATTGGGGTTCAAGTAGTAGGACGATATCTGGGCAATTGAGGGGCTCACTGAAATCTCAGTGAGTATGGCATTGGTTCGCTAACCAGTAAGTCCTGGCTTGAAAAAATTCCTGAGGATCTTTCAATGTGGTGCCTTTTTGTCAGCGACACAGGAGGGCGACCCTGGCAAGGAACGGCGTCTAGATGACAAACTGTGGCCATGCTTGTTGGTATGCACGTAAAAGAACCCAAGAAAGAACCCATGACGGATTGAATTCTATGAAGGGTTGGTGGACATGTTGCTGTTCTGGACAAAATTCCCCTCACAGCACCCTGTAACTGTTCGTCTTCAGAAACGCAAGACAATAAACCCATTTCATTCTCTTCTTGAATTTATTCTGTTAGAATTTGGATCATCCACCAGAAAATGAATTTATGACACAAGGGTGGAAAGAGCATACTACTGTCTAAATGTTTATTAAGCAAAACTTACAATATAAATTTTAAAAGCAATATTTTTTATTTCTAATTCTAACCTTAAAACATCCCAAAACAATAACAAAATTTGATATAAATTTAACTTCATTAAATATAACATAAGGCAATTACATTGTATTAATTATTAAGAAAGCTAAAGATTAGTATAGGTGACAATCATAGGTGCTTGTAAAATCTCTTTCAAAATTAACATTAAGCTGAGGCTACATGTAAGTATTAGGCCTGATGTCTATTATGTTCATCTTGGTGAGATAATCAAATTAAGGGACACAAAACTGTTTGAAACTGTTTCTCAATCATTCAATAATTACTATTTAATTTATGAACAGTTAATTTTTATTGACATTGTACTTGCTTGTAAGACCATTTCTACCAGTATGACTTGGTGATGAAATAATTCCATGGTTTTACCTATAAAAGGCATCATTTTTAGATTTTGACAAAGAAATGATCAATGATTATGACCGGTACATTAAACCTCCTTCATATAACAGATGAGTGCTTTACTTTTCGTCAACTACTGTTCAACAATCAATCCATCATATTTCTTATGACCGTTTTAGACTGAATGGCCTAACAATATCGCAAATATGAATCTAAATTCTAAACCTATGTACTGGTAATAGGCTTTGCGCCCAATAATTATCCTTAGCTTAATGTTATTTTAAAATATATTTTCCATCTTACAAGCACCTAGGGTGGTAACTTAATCATTAGTTAACAAGATAATCAATTTAACAAGCCAACAGTGAGGCTGATGTCCCCCGCCGAAATCCCAAAATAAATAGATGACATATATTAATTAATCGCACATTTATTTTTTTCAAACGTATCGACCAATCAAACTGAACACGAAGTGTCATCCAAAAATTGCTTATATCTGCCTACCGTAAGAAGAAAATGCTCATCTTCGAACTCCATCAAGGCATTGACCTAATAAGCATACACACCAATTTTGAACATTTTAACTCAATTCGAAGGAGAGTTATTGTGTTCCAAAGTCTCGGCAAATCAAATTGCTTATCGCTCTGCTTACTCTGAGCAGAAAATGCTCATTATCGATCTTAGTCAAGGTATTACTATAATGAAACTATACACCAAGTTTCATCACTCTCACTTAATTAGAACTAAAGGTATCGTGTCCCAAAGCATCAACCAATCAAATTGCTTATCTCTGCTTACCCTAAGCGGAAAATGCTCATCTTCGAACTCCATCAAGGCATTGACCTAATAAGCATATACACCAAGTTTGAACATTTTAACTCAATTAGAAGGAGAGTTATTGTGTTCCAAATTCTCGACCAATCAAATTGCGTATAGCTCTGCTTACCCTGAGCAGAAAATGCTCATTATCGATCTTAGTCAAGGTATTACTGTAATGAAACTATACACCAAGTTTCATCACTCTCACTTAATTAGAACTAAAGTTATCGTGTCTCAAAGCATCAACCAATCAAATTGCTTATCTCTGCTTACCCTAAGCAGAAAATGCTCATCTTCGAACTCCATCAAGGCATTGACCTAATAAGCATATACACCAAGTTTGAACATTTTAACTCAATTAGAAGGAGAGTTATTGTGTTCCAAATTCTCGACCAATCAAATTGCGTATAGCTCTGCTTACCCTGAGCAGAAAATGCTCATTATCGAACTTAGTCAAGGTATTACTATAATGAAACTATACACCAAGTTTCATCAATCTCACTTAATTAGAACTAAAGTTATCGTGTCCCAAAGCATCAACCAATCAAATTGCTTATCTCTGCTTACCCTAAGCAGAAAATGCTCATCTTCGAACTCCATCAAGGCATTGACCTAATAAACACATACACCAAGTTTGAACATTCTAGCTCAATTAGGAAGAGAGTTATTGTGTCCCAAAAAGTGTGACGGACAGACAGACAGACAGACGGACAGACAGACGGACAGACGGACGAACCCATTTTAATAGTCCCCCAACTTTCTTTGAAAGGCGGGGGACAATTAGTTTTTACACTAAATATTAAGTACAACTATATTGTAAGTGAAAAATTCAACCCACAACTTACAATATTCAATTCTACATGCATATCACCAGGGGTACTTAAAGGAGAACTTCAGCCATTGTAAATATTTTATTTGTTATATGGTATTGAAATAGTTTCAGTCAAGCCCAAATCGAAGTAATATCCATTTCATCCACACTAGTCCTTGATATAATATCAAACTGATTAAAGGACAGGTTAAACATTGTGGAAACCTACAATATTTACTTTATGTGAAAATTTGTTTCTTATGATTTTTCAAAAGATATGATGGCAGATTAGATAAAAAGCTGAGAGTTCTCACTAGTATAATTAAAAACTAGATAATGTAAAGAGAATTTGCTGAAAATTCAGTCTAATTGATCCACCCTGATATTAAGTATTTAGCGATTGAATTTGGGCCTAGCCTTGCCCATCATAACTAAAGTCATTACGATAAAAAACATAGGCTTGATTATCCATTTTTTGATTTAATCAGCAGCAGTAGACTGGCTTCTAATTCAGTAAAGACCTGCAATTGGCAGATTTAGCTCTTGCATAATGTATGTGTAATATAGACCACGTCTGTGACTTCTGTCAGTGCAGTGCTAAGAAAATCTGGGTGTTTCAAATATTCTAAATGGGTAACTTAGTTGAATAAATAATTTTACCATCAAAATGGTATGCAACAACCTTCTAATAGATAACGTTAACAAATACTAACAACATTAACAAATATCAACAGCATCCATAAACATGTAGACATGTAAACATATCAATGAATTATGTCTTAATTTGCTGAGTTTTAATTAAGATATCTATAACTAATTATAGACTGTATTACATTTAGTTATGGTTGATTAATTGGACATGAGTAATAAAACCACACCCTTAGTCTACTATAAATATATTCATTAAATGATTGGGTCACATAATGCAGTTGTTACATGAATATATGTCTTGAACAATGTCTACCCAGAAGTTTAATTTACCTTTGCGGCATGGTAATTAATTATGATTATATCAAATAAATAATAATGTATATACTACATTCTATTAATTCAATTTTGTGAATGTTTATTATGAAAATATATCAAAAAAAAATCCAACACCAATTACACAATTATAAATCAAGCAACCACCCTAAATATGATCTTTAGTAAAAGTATTGAAATAAATTTATTATGGTTGACATGTTCTGCACCTGATCAGGAAATACTTGAAGAGTATCAAATCCCTGCAACAAGTCTAAAGGATACAAATCATCAAAACACTGTAATATATTTGATTGGTTTTACATACACAGATATATTTTCCCATTTCAATTAGGATAACAAATAGTGATGAATCAGACGAAAGGCTGAACATGTCTAAAACATGGGCATGTAGAATACATACTGTAGTTTTTTTAAAAACCTATTTTCAGTGGGGAAATTTCTGTGTCTCAACTTGAGATTCTCAAGACCAATTTTCAAGTGTTTTTAAGTGGGGAAATTTTGTTAACAAGAGGGGTCGTATATTCGATCCCTGTGGTACAAACGGAGGACTTGTCATGGACAGCTGTCTAATCGTTTGAATGTGTCAAAAAAACAAGTTCCAGTTGGAATTCAATATAATGAGTAGGCAATGGTGCCGCTGCCTGGGCAAAATTTACCTCATAGCCCACTGTATGGTGTATGCCCAACTTCATTAGTCCAGACGGAGCAGAACAGTAAGATGTTAAACACCATGTCATTTCATTATGGCTAAAAATGATACATGTAGATGTACAATTATATTTCTAAAGGCCAGAGGTGCAGCATTAGTCATAGTGATACCCAACATGTAATTATGTCTGGAGCTCCTATATCCAAAAATAACATTGCAAGTATGGCACATAGTTATAACATACAATAATATAATAAAATAATATATCATAAGCTAAAAATATACTCTTTTTATATAAAGTTTAAAAATATTACAAATGAATTATTATGCACTTTGAATCAGCACTTTGAAACAATAAAAAATTATCATAAAATAGGTAATAATATAATGTACATTTGCAGTGATTCATTATTTTTCAAAAAGTAGGTACATAATTAAATAATAGAAAACATAGTTAATAATATACATGTGCAGTAATTCATTACATTTCAAATAGTATGTGTATAACTAAATAATAGAAATCAAAGCACTTAACTGTTAGTGACAATATATATAAATGATGTTTTTATAAAATTATAAGAATAAACCAAAATATACAATGTACAAAACCAATTATGCCTGTTAAGTGAACAAACTTATATACCGCACTGTGATTTTTTTTGGATATAGAATAAGAAAAATTATAAATATACCTTATTAATTAGTGCAGATGATGCATTGTAGTACATCATAAAATAGTTAAGACTTTCAAAGAAAAAATCTATTTATATAATGTTATTTATTATACAGCATATCATTTCTTTTGTAGTCACAAAAGATTATTAACCTAGCAGTATATTATATAGCCCATTCATTTACAGTTTAGGCCATAACAAAAAAAAAAATTTAGTTCTTAGACAATCCTTACCAAAAATCTGATGCGAGAGGGGGGTATTTACTTTGTGTTTTTATTTTGTCAAGGCTAAATGACTTCTCATACACATCACATTTCAAGGTACTAATTTTATCTTAAGTTGCTTATATTATAGGAATATATGATTATCCAGTATCATTCATGTTTGTCAGTAACATTTATCAGTGTTGCGTACTTGATAAATGAGCCTATGCCATATCTCTAGATTCATTCAAAATTTTAAGAGAGCTATTTTTTGTAATCAGGATTAAAGATTTTCATGCGTTTTTTATTGAGATTATTTTATTTTTTCAATTTTTGAAAACTATAAACTAGTGATGTGTACATAATACAGGATTATCTGAGAAACAGATTATTTTTTTAATATGGCCTTTACATGAATCATGATACAGTATAAACTGTAAAAATTTAATTATAATCAATACCAGGCATGAAATGATCTGGATTTATATCAACATCGTTACTTTCATCCATACGATGAACATCTGACATGATCCGCATAATATGCTCCAAACTCTCGTTTCCATTAGCAATTGTACTACCTGAGATGTCGCTTACAGATCGCGAATAAATCACAGGATTACTGTGAGTACTCGATAATGTTCCACTATCTGGCAATGCAAGCCCATTCCTCCTTAAAAAATCTTCAAATTGCGGATAATTATCTGAAGGAATAAATGGACTCATTTCAGAAAGAAGATATTTTCTCTCTGGTCCGTAAAGTTCTAAAACTTTTTCACAAAATTCTCCAAAATGATTTTTTGATGAAAGTTCTGGTAGCAGCGAAGCAAAAGTCCTCAGTTCTTCCGCGTTTAACTTCTGATGCAGTTTGATCATGTAGTCACGACAAAGTTCTTCATTGGAAATACTCCCGTCACTATCCCTTGTACTAGGTTCGCTAGGAATTCGACGTCCCACTCTTCTAATAGATGAGTGACGACTTGAAGAAATGTGATTTAATTCCTGTAGTGAGGTTGTGATAAATGAAGGTTGAAATTGATTGGCAGAACCCGTTGAATCACTATGGGAACTATCCCCAGCGTTCGATGTATCGATAATATTAAACACAGCATCCATGTAAATCAGTTGAAAGCACTGGTCAACCAAGGCACAAATCTCCTCTGCAGCAGGTTTAGATTCACAATACAAAACAGCCAAGTGGCATAACTCCGTCGACCCATGTTTTATTGCGAGGATATGCTGTCCATCATCCTTGATGTAACAAATAGCAGCAATTTCTTGCATTGGAATCCGTAAATAAATTGGTAGGTCTTCACTACTGCAAGGAATAAGTTTAACATTATTTACACTGAGACTAAACACAGCAAGTTTGTCTCTTGTGCTATGCAACACGATACTGCCTTGTTGTTTTCCTTTGTCAATTATGCGTAAGACATCAGTTCTGTTTGTGATATCTGTGTGAGGAGCGATATCATTAATCACTCCAGCAAAGTAGACATATTTTTCCACATTATCGTCAATTAAGTACTGTGGTTTAATATTATAATCAGGTTGTTTTAAATCATAAGCTTTTAATTGCCTCCTGTCTCTGTCGTACATTCTGGAATCCGAGTGCGGTCCACGACCAGCTGAAAGAAAAGGAGACAACATTTGGTAATGGTGATCAAATGAAATTGAATACTTTAAGAACCTACTTGTGTTAGTTAATGATTAGTGTAGAGTGGATACACGGAATGTAAAGCATGTGACTAGAGTATTGTTCTGAATAATTAAATGTACATACTGTAATCAGTGTGGAGTTGTTTTTTTTTAAATATTTTCAAAAGGAATAAAATTTGTTACTAGCAACAACAATTCAACAACTGAAAAATTGTTTGTATTTCATATTATCAACCTCATTTTAACCATTCATCTATACTGAGTGCCATAGAAAAAACATCACTTAGTTTTTCGTATAACAAAATGATCCTATAAACATATCTTATTTATTTTGCTTCTTAATCTTATTGTGAACAATATTCAAATGGGAGCACATCAATAATAACACATTTGTACACTTATGGATGTTTAATCTGTAATCAACGGTACAAAGTCAGAGGGGTCAAAACCAAAAGTACGACAAAGATGGTTAATTGTGCTGCACAGCATGCGTAAAAGCCAGTGGAGGACACACGCGCTATTGACAATTTACCATCTTTGTCGTACTTTTGGTTTTGACCCCTCTGACTTTGTACCGTTGATTACAGATTAAACATCCATAAGTGTACAAATGTGTTGTTATTGTTGTGTTCCCATTTGAATATTGTTCACACTAAGAAGCAAAATAAATAAGATATGTTTACGGATCATTTTGTTATACGAAAAACTAAGTGATGTGTTTTATATGACCCTCAGTATATCTTTAATTAATATTACATGTATTTTATATCACTTCACTGTAACCAAGGTATTATTTAATCTTGTGTATTTTGCACTAATTTCTTAAACATTCATTCAATATCAAATCTAATTGGTTTAAAAATTTGTAAAAATTGTTTAAAATCACCCCAAAATCATAGCCTACATTTTAATTTCTTGTCTTAGTTTAAAGCTGACCATAATGAGTGTCCAATTTGCTAGTGTTTAATTTCTCAATCACAGTTCAAAAATAAATCATTATACTATTATACATCAATAATCAATTGTGTTGTATATTATTTTAACAGCGATCAAGAAATTAAACACTTGTAAAAAAATTGGACACTCATTATCAAAATTGTACGCTCAGCATGTGCAAATTAGATGATTTTTGGTGTTTTAACCATTTTTAGAAATTTTTAAACAAAGATCTGATATTGAATGAATGTGAAAGAACTTAATGCTCACAAGAGTAGGTCTACTGTCACTGATACCTGGGTTACATTTGTGTGAGCGACTCAGTGAGTACATCGATCATCAGCCCAGGTCAACAACACTTAAACACTGGGCTTTAAATGTACAACTTTCTACTCTCAATAACAGTTAGGCGACCCACAATACACTTATCGAATCATCTCAGACCAAATAAATGTGAAATTTTGAAATATCGTTGGGGTCTAAGCCTTATTTCATTGAAATATTGCAGGATATAAGGATATGATATAATTATAATAAATAATACCAGATTTCAATGCTCCGTAAAATGGCTTCTTTTTACTTCTAGAATCGTCATCCATTTCTCCAAATCCAACATCATTTAATCCGTGTTCTTGCCAAATTATTTTCTACGTATTAAATCCCCATATCAACCATTTTCTTAATTAATAATAAAATTTTATGAAAATACAAAAATATTTATTTTCGACAGGTAAGCACTTCCTGTTTCTATATGAGAGTTATTTCCCTTAGACTAGGTTCATCTCGACTTCGGCCACCCCACCCCGCCCACCAAGACGTCATAGGAAGAAGAGGGCGGAGGTCCGGAAGAGGGGCGGAGGACCCGGAGAAAACCAACGAGACTGCAGAGACGACCTTATTCCTTGTCACGTACAACCGGGGAATCGAAACCATGCCAGTAACGGACTATATGATACAACGTGCACGCGCTAACCATTGGGCTACCTATGGTCAAATTACTTCATACTGAGCAGATAATTCCCATTTTTAATAACACTGTAGCTACGATTGTCATTGTCACAATCGTTGCGATAATAAACAAAGTCTTGATTATCCCCTTTTACGGTTAGTAATTAACCACCTTTGAACCGTAGATTGGATTCAAATCTGTTGAAAATCCGACCCATCAGATGGCACCGAGAATTGATTATGGTCTTGTCATGTTAATGATAATGTCTAATTAATAATAACATTTATAGAAAAACCAGCAATATACAGATTTAGCTCTTGCATAATGCATGTTTAACTTTCTAAACATTTTCTTTCTGCCAAATAACTGTAAGTAGGCCTAACTGTAATGGTCTAATCGACCCCTTTACTCTAGAAATGAAATTCAGCTTGGCTGTAAAATCAGTTTTAACCTTCTAAACATTATGAGTCTGCCAAATTCACCCGCTGTTTTCTAGGAAAAAATGACCCAAACAACTGATTCATTTAGAAATTGAGTTCGGTTGGCTGGTTAATTCATTCTTTTGTTTGCCCTTTAGATCAACGGAAATTGATATAATTTAGTGGTCTGCATCCATTTTTAAATAAAAGTTAATTCCCATAGACCACAGTTTTTAAAACGCTGGACAGGATTGGGGTTACAGTCATTGCTTGTCCGGGAATTTAGGGTTTTAATCTTTGAAACTATTGCATAATCACTATCGAATTGTTCCAGTGCTGCATTGAAGTTTTCCTGCCTTCAAAAATTAGGCAGGAATAACATAAGTTAAATATTAAACAAGCAGTGTTATATTTTTCACCCTTGTCACAAAGGAGTAATGTAATATGTGTATCCTTTGGATTATATTGTATTTTTAATGAAATCGATATGATATTGTATTGAGTCATTGGGTCAGGAGACCTCCATCCTTGGTGAGTTGTACGCCTTATTAAACAGCCCACACTAAATGCTGCTGCCCCAAAACCTTTAAAACGGATGTGACAGGGTTACACACAAAACTACATGTATAATTAAAGGTTAAATTTGGTGTACACTATCTTGACAACAGAAGTAACGTGTTTGATCCTGAAGATGCCCAGACATTGATCAAGGTAATCACCTTTTTAAGCTGTGAACTTGACTCTAATGAAACATACCTGTTTCTTAAACACCTAAATAAACCGTTGCCAATAATTACCGAAAACGCCAAGACATATGTCTACTTGACACGTTCCCGAGTTATTTAAACAAATTTGGAACGGGAAACCTTTATGATGAATCCCAATCAGGTTACTTGTTGCAAGTGATGGTAATGTCAGTAGTTTAATTCTGCATTCCATGCCATCTTTACCACGAATATTGGGGGTATCAACGAAACAGCACTCTGTTGCTTTAGATCATATCTACATGACCACTCAGCCGAATTGCTGCGACGTATAACATCCGCTAACACCAGTACTACGATGATAACTGGAAGCGATATATTATTGGAAAAGATGTCTTCCTAGCACGAGACCGAGCTAAGTCAATCCCCTAAAATTATTTTTTAAGCATTGGTTCCCAACAATCTGTGATTCCCCGTAATTTCTACTAGTGGCCCCTCGGACGTTAGGGACATAAGAATTCAAGGCGCGGATCTCCACTTTAGGTGTAAATCAATGATGAGCCGTGCCATGGGTCATGTTAATCAGTAAATCAAATTATGAAACCCGTACGAGTGAAACTCGATGTATTTTATCAGGTAAAAAGAGCATCATCATTTCAGATTACACCCCCCCCCATTCGTTACACCCAAAAAAATATTAAAGTCCATTCTTTTTTATTTTCACAAATAAACTTGACAGCAAAATCTGTGCGAACTGCTCTCCAAAGTCACGCTGTCGGTGGCTATTGTTCGACGGGCCACTCCTGGCTCAACTGAAGCAAACAAAGAACTAGATGAAATATGGAAAATCTGTAATTTAATCAGACGTGGTCATTGCTGGGCTTAATAACCACCTGTTACAATCGGCATCATCAAAGGCTTACAAATAACAGGTAATTAGTCGACCTGCTGATTAAAATCTCAAGAATTACGATCCAGATTAAAAATAATAAACGCTGTGAATATTTATTGTATCATTAATATAAAGAAAGTACGGGGTTTAACGATACGGGCTAAGGAACCACTGTGGTTAATGGACATTATTATCAAATAATTCTGGACATATGTGTTATGCAAATATTGTATTCAATATTTTAAATGTTTTCAGAAATATTAATCCAATATGTATGAAGAATTATAGTAAATATTGCAGCAAACGGCATGAATTTTTTGTTTTTGTAGGGTTTTAAATATATGTACGTTCGTTCGTTTTACTGTTACTGATATGCAAAATCAAATAAAAAAGCATGCATTCTTCAAAATTTGCAACAAATAGTTTATAGTGATACTGAAGTTGCCCGGCCAAAAGATAGGGCAAGTCTGTGATGAACACAGTAGTGCTTGCTTTGGATTTGGAAATTTTGCTTCAGCTTTCAATGGACAGATTTGAGATTTAAGTCGATGATAATTGTTAAAAGGTCAGATATCAAGTGATCCCAGGGGTTCTCGGATGACCTCCAAGGGTAAGGTGAGAATATGATGCAGGTGCCTACACGCACGCAATGTTGCTTTTACCGTTGCCGGTAACGCGCGAGCAATTAGGCTAATTATTAGCATGCAATATTGTCTTTAACTGGCAAAGTCATAACGGGACCTTTAATTAAGGGGGTGACAGATTGAACTCGACCCTTAAACCAACCCCTTAAAACCCCATATCGGCCATCTTAACGGTTCGGTAGATGTTTAATTAAAGGCTACCTTAGATAAATAATAATCTTAAAGTAATAAAACATAAAGAGCGAGAGTTAAAGATAATAAAACCTATCGCCGCCACATATAAAACAAAGGCCGCATATGGAGCAGATGAACAAACAAAAGACGCCATTGTTTGTTAATTGAATTAATTATGATCGATTGCATATTAATTATTCATGTGCGTGCACGAAGAATAAATGGTATTTGGTCTGTATTTGGGAAAGATTGTGATCTATTTGCACAACTAACTGTTATTAATTCCTCTTATTTGCTTTGTACTTCATTGAACAAGGAATCTTTATCGGTATTTCTTATCATTGCCTTTCTCGCTGTTAATGACTTCTTCTGCCGGGGAGCGTCATGGTTGAATAATTCAATTATCAACCCTCGATACGGAAATATAACTTCTTTAAAAATAAAACCCAATATATTTCTATTATATTTTATAGGGTGTTGTACCTGAGCGCATATTGATGGTTTTGTTTGATTAAGAACATTTTAGACAGACGCCCAGAATTAATACCGTAAAGAGGTTGGACTTGCCCAGCTAAAATTATATATATTATGGCTTTATTTCGTCTTTGTAAGTGAGGAGGGAGGCGACTGTTGCTAAGTGGGTAAGACGCTGGCTCGCTAGCATGGTGGTCATGTGTTCGATCCCTGCATTGGTCGAGAAAGTTCATCGGGATTTTCCGACGTGGTTTCAAGACGGAGGGCCCGACAATGGCAGCTGTCTAGTCGTTCGGATGGTACGAAAACCCAAGGTCCCGTGTATACATGTAGATGACCCTTTGGCAGTTGGAATTTGATACAACGGTATGCCACAGTGTCGCTGCCAGGACACGAATGCCCTTTTTAGCACACTGTATGACGTATTATTTCTATCTTCATTAGTCGAGTCGGAGCTGAACAGTGGGACGTTAAACCCCGTTTTATTTTATTTTTATTACAAAAGAAGGTGCTGGAGTCTTTTGACCATACTAATATTTGTCTACAACAGTGGTTGCCAAATAACACGTAAGCAAGGGTTTAAGGACGGGTGTTCTAGTTCAATATATCGATAAAGACTTCTGAAACTTATTTTAATAAAAAGATACAATACATTAGACAAGAAAGTGTCGAGTAAATTCATTGTTTTCTTCTGGTTCGCTATAATTGCAAACATAGATTTATTAATATAGAATCATTTAATGTCTAGTTCCATCAACATCCAGTGAAGTAAACGATGGGAAGATGTTGATTAGGCTTTAAGAAGAAGACCTTTGCGGTCTTCACCAGCCCAGTCGAAGCAAAGCAGTAGGATATAAAACTTCATATCGGACGAAGAGCGTCTCTTAACATTCCTGACAGGTTTTGTTACGCAAGTCAAGATAATTCCAAAGCGCGTGTAGAATTTTGGCGCCACATTGAACTCTTCCGTCGTCATTCCGATAATCATATGCATACACGTATATAGGTGATCTACAATACTACGACATAAAACCTATATATTGCCATGACCTTGTCTTACATGTACTACCCAGGTATTACGAAACAATGGAAAAACATTTACTCACGCGTTTGAGATCAAACTGACATTATTGTGCAATGCCCCTGCCTAATAAGAAAGATGTAATCAAGTTACCCAGTTTCTGACCAATCAAAAACCAGTTTTCCAGGGGAAAACTGTTTGTGTTTACGTTAAGTCATGACCGAGAATATGTACTACGAACGTAAATGCGTGTACTAATAAATAACCATAACATGAATGGTTATAATTATACTTATGTTTTTTTTAAGTCAAAAAAATAAAAGTTTGTCCGAAAAAACACACAAAACAATATGAAAATAAATCAATACATTTACTGCGCATGCAATCACATGATTCATCGCGCACTTTCCTTCCTTATGCACGTTTTCTCCTATTTACGCCTGTAACCCAATTCTTTGAGATATTTTGCACTCCATGACCCTATCTTGGCAGTTATACAATTAACACTAACATTGATATCAACTACACAACCTCTCTACACACTGAAAGTTTGTATCCTTTATATGTAAATTTTGGGAAATTTGAATTTCCCGCGCTTGTTCAACGTCTGTTTTTATTGGTTAATTTAAAAGTTGCAGTTCCTGCTATTCTGACAGTTGCCTATATTGCAGGTGGAACTATGGAGCAATGATATACATGTAGGTCGTCGCTAATGCTTCATTGATAGTCAGTAATGAGAATTTGGAAAATTGTGCATTGCCAAAAAACTAAAAGGAAAGGCGTGAAACGTCATTTGCATTTTTCGAACAATCAGGTGGCGCAGACTTATAAATGTTGTGACAATTTCAATTCATTATATTTTTGTAAATTCTGAACGGAATTGAACCAATTTTGGACATTTGTACCTTTTAAAGATCCAAACTTCGTAATATTGTGTGGATTCAAAATATCTCAAATGTCGATCAGTATTAATGTATGCATAGTACACACTGTACTGAGTTCACGAGATTGGCATCCGGTATTTGTCACGAAGGGCTGCACTAAGAAAGGGTGATAACTCTTAGACACGGATCAAGAATGGACAAATATAGAATGGAAAAATTTTATTTCTCTTAATAATGTTATCAAAATATTTATTCTGAAAACTTCTCATCAATCCAAACTTTGAGTACGGGGTCATTAACCCGATTAAAATCCGAACTGGGGACTGACATCTTAAAAAAATCCCGACAAGACGATATTGAAACCAAAAATATCGTATCACTAATGGACATGAAACATAACAAGTCAAAGTAGCAACTGTGTTTGGTATTGTATTGGGGGGGGGGGTCACTCTATTTGGGATCGGGACCCCGTCACTGCAGGGAATCCAAATCCGGTTATCACTCAGGATTCAGCATTTTCGTTCAGTTTTATGTTTGGATAATTTCAGTTATTTTTCGGCTCAGGGGTTGGCACCACTGCCACAATGCACTACTGCATTTGATGGTGCAACGCTAATTCTAGTGTCATTGCTTTTGCAACGCATTGTGTTAAGATACGTTTCAAGAAAAGTATTTATCGGGTGGTTATTTCAAAAAAAGTATGGCAATTTTGGTATACATGGAAAGTAGAAATATTCAATTTCATTAGAAAAATACTGGATTCCCTGAAAAATACCCATGGAGGCGCTGACAATGGATAATCCGAAAATTTAATTAGGCTTCGATATGTGTAGTAAATAGTCAGCGATTAAAGACATCATGATCTTGTGTGTGCAATGAATTCTCCCCTGAACTCTCCTGGTAATTACAATGTTTTGAGAAGGATAATTAAATAGTTTGAATACGTTTTTAGTCGAAATATATGACCAAATCACGCAGTTTGTACGCGGGAATGTATACATGTATATTTAAATAGATACAATTATTGATATTAGGCCAGTCGTCATAAAAGTCACAGCGCTACTTTGCCCAAAAAGATCGAATCGGGTTTGATATCTCCCCGAATCAGGGTCAGATTAAGCTTGCATCGGGCCCCTTCCGCCTTTCTAAAAATATCATGCATATCCTTGCTTCAACAGCCATTGTCCGTCACCATCAAAGAAATGGAATTTGTATGTCAGCATATGTAGATATATAGATTTACAATATAATAAATAAATAATGCGTTTTTTAGGAACTTATTTGGGGCCTCTTTAATATTTGGGTTCCTGACTGCAGCCTAGTCACCCCCACCCCCCTTCACCTTTAATCCCACTCTGCTCCGACGGAGAGCCACAAAGGTGCCAGTAGTCTAAATATTGGTCTAACACTGAACGCTATATCTAAATAAATGAAGTTTGATATAAAATAAATTAGTCTACTTGATAACCCAAGAGATAGATTATAATTACTTTGTTATGGCTTCAAGTATATCTGGTAATTATTTTCATGGTGAATATTTACATATGTCTGACAACACTTCACATATCCTTTCATCTATAGAAGTAGATTTGTGTCTTAATATACATTTTTTTAAAAAAGAGAAATTTTCAGAAAGTACCCAAACTACCTTCAAACTGTCTAATTCCAAATTACACGAAGCCTCATCTACTTGTATTTTTTTCTGATCAATGCCAAATTGTAATACAAAATGTCAACCAATGTTATAATCAAATCTCAAACAAAGATGTCAGAATGATTAATAATTCAATTTATGTGCCAACTTGGCTAAGAAATTATGTTTTTCTTTCACAAGTCGTATTTTTCTGTCAAAATTTCTGCTGGAGTAAATTTACTATAGTTATGACATCGTAATCTATTATATATATCTCTATGAAGTCACGTGAGCACGTGCGGCGGGGAATGTTAAGCGCGTGTCTAGGAATTCGTTTATTTATTGAGTGTACCGGGATTATCAATTTATCCACATTTCCTTTGTCAAAATGTGATTATATCTTAAGAGAGATGAAGTTAGTCACCTGATAAATTCGTATTGTGAAGGGTTTCATTCAACACCATGTTATGAGTATTTAATGTTTGCGAATTTAAAAGATGGCGGGAATTACAATCTGACGTATTCCTTTATTACGAGGCATTATTGATGAGGTAATTTTCATTGATAATATTTTGGCACTTCAACCATCTCGTTTCAAGTCAATTAGTCCAGACATTTCCATATCAACCACTAAATCATTTCACTGAAACCAAAACCGTCAGCTCATTATTCGGCCGATACAGTCGCGATAGCTTTTACGGACTTCCCTTTTGACGTCATTGTGCCAATGACATGCACGGTTAAAATGGAACTGAGAACTATTTGCATTTATGCAAAAGGTTTACCCATAGGCGTAACTTTCGGGCAAGCTGACTTTTCGGGCAGACGGGTGAAGTGAAAAAAAAATTATTTCATATATATTTAGCAAAATAAAGCGCCCGAAATGTAACAAAACACTATATTTACGGGCTGGAATAGCAGGAAAACGCGTCAAATATCCATACAACCGGCGCAGCTGTCTATAAATCCGAAATTAAGCCCTCATATAAAACTAATTTAACTTTTCTTTTAATTGAATACCACGAATTTGTAGGCCTACTGAGTTCACTATGGATTAAAATATTTTGTCTTTGTGTGACATTTTTCGGGCATCGATTATTTTTTGTGAATGCAGCTGCAAGTCTGTTTGGATGGTTGGAATTCAGACTGAAATTTCGGTTGCAAAAACCCATTGGAGATATGGGAGTTGCTTACACGGAAGTCAATCCCTGCGTATGGGCGAGCATTCTTCGGTTAAGTATGGAAGCCCAATCTTGACGAGGCGAGGGTGCATTTATTCAGTATTTGGTTTAGTTTTGCTACACCTGACCATTACACAAATAGGATTGAAAAATTCATGTGGTTAAATTTGCATTTAACGATTGCATTTAACGACCCATAAAATTAGGAATCTACGGAAACCCATAAGGGTCAATCAAATGAAAAAAAAAATTCTGACTATCTTGTAATTACAAGATAGCCTAAGATAACCTATCTTGTAATTACAACCCGACAAGTCGACGATGTAGAATGGCCGGCGTCAGAAGTAATTTGCGCTGGATATAAGATAAGCAACTTTACTATAAGACACTATTCA
The DNA here is from genome assembly GCA_948474765.1 of Patella depressa. NCBI lineage: Eukaryota > Metazoa > Mollusca > Gastropoda > Patellidae > Patella > Patella depressa. The sequence continues at coordinate 59,485,242 of OX419719.1, forward strand.
TGTACGATATTTTCTTTTGACATCATTATTATCTATCATTTTATACTTTACACGTTATTTTGGAATAAATACCTTATTAGGTTAATATTTAGAAAATTGACCACCATGCGGTGGTACCAAATGTTCACCATAAACTGGAAAACGTCAATTAAAGGAACTAAATCGCTAACGTTTGGGACCTAGAAATTGACACAAGTGGGTTGCAACACATATAATACTCTAATATGAATGTATATAAACTGATTTACATTCAATGGTATCCGTTTTTACTCTAATTTCAAATCAGCTATTTTCGACAAAATAAGCCAGCAGTGTCAATCGAATGTAAATTTCTGGAGTCTAGTCTACATGCGCCGTTTGATTTGATGTAATCTTTCTAGCCTCGTTCCTTGAGTCTCTTGCTAGAACTGGGACTGAAACGCATTATGGTACACGCTTCGTGTACCAATGGTAAAATATTTATTTTGTCTTAAATATTGGAAATCAGAAGCCCATCTTTTCCCGGTAAGATCACGTCATCAATTTTGATTTAAATTGTCAAATAATTCGTGTTTTCAATGTTGAAGATTTTAGATGACTTAGCTACTTTAAAGTTTTGCAATATATATAGATCAATTTATAAGCCTGTCAAATTGATCTGACAAAAGCTGCAAACTCATTAATTTACAACTCTAACTTCAATTTGAGAATCTTTCTGCTGAATTCATACACATAGAACCTGCAGATATATCAATATATATGACGGATATACCATTGGAAAACGTCTATTGATATTCTGAGTGGCAAAAAGGGATGATAATTATAATTGTGAAGTTTGAAATTCGAAAAGCATATTTATTTGTTCTGGAAAAAAAGCTTTTGTCCTGAAAATGTACAATTGTTTTCCCGGTGTATCCTGTCGCCCCGGATCGCCGTGTCTCTACGCCTCTTCTGTCTTCGCGAGATAAATTGAGATGATGGGCATCGCTGCAGCGTATTCAGGTTAAACAAGAATTGTGAACGAAATTAAAGAGGACTATATTTCGATTATCGAATTTATACCTAATAATTGTTTGTTTAAACTCAACCTGTAGTAACGATTTACTATATACAAGTAAGTTAAATATTTATTCGCCCTATAAAGTCACCTTAATTATTTTATAAACGTCCGAAATTTAATCTCTATATTTGAACATTTTCTTGACCATCCAGGTCGTGTGACCAATAATCAATGGTATAAAATAACACACATTCCAACTTGTTGACGGAGACTCAATTGTTTGAAATGAATATCTGAAATCGAGCTGTGGCCTTCTCGGTCGATTTTAAGTCCTAATTAAAAAAAGCGCCTTATTAAGATGTCGTCTGTCCAACCTCGTCGGTTTCCCCTGGTTTTCCGGTTTCCTCCTAATGCTAAAGACCCCTACGCGCAAGCGAATTCTTGAAATAAAACTAGTTTGTGTCGAGTGGACGTTAAAAGAGAGAAAGAGAAATGGGGTTTAACGTCCACTCAACACAAACTAGGTAATTTCGGGACTAACATATGGTTGCGCGTAAGGGTCTTTAGCAGTGGGAGGAAAGCGGAGTGCCCGGAAGAAACCCACGAGGTTGAGAAGGCGCCCCTATCTCCATGCCACATACGCTCACACCAGGGCCCGAAACCACAGGCGCAAGCCAGAGGTGACCGGCCAGCTAGAGGTCGAAGCGCGACACTCTAGACCACTAGGCCACCCCCCCCCCCCCGAGTGGACGTTAAACCCAATTTCTTTCTCATTTGTCAAGTTTGTATCCACCACTATATTATCGGCCTTCACTCATACACCCTTTCACAATTTATCATTCCAATACCAAACTAATTCGTTAGAAGGGAAATGAAAGTACGAAGTAAAAATGGAGTATTTGAATAATTTATTTTCTTTCTTATATTTCTTGTATGTTTTCTGTACTGTGTGACTTGAGTTAATGCAATTGTTTTTGGTATAAAGAATAATATGAGAGTATAGTAGATCGAAACAAAAGCTGTTTTAAGATGAATAATTCATTCATCCAGCATTTCAATTATTCCCGATTAACTGTATTCTATCACAGTACATTAAAATAACAATCAACCGTCCATTATTGTCGGTGTCTGTTTTATCCAGTTGTGGCATTGTGTGTTTAGATGGGTTTGTGGTCATTTTCGTCTGCTTTATTCAATGAAATTCTTAAAGACTTTTTAACATTGCATTTGGTTATTTCAATGAACTCATTAAATAATTAAAATACGTGATCATTCATAATCGTAAGTTCTTTTATTTTTCCAATTTATGTTTAAAACCATTTTGACAGCAATGTCTGAATAATTAATAAATTATTGTATCTATACGAAATGTCGTATATGTGGTATTGTTTTTTTTTAAACTAAAACACTTAATACATCTTAGCTCGCTTATAAATAAATGATATACTAACGTTTCTAATAAATCTATATGTTAAAGGGGGGATGCCGAAATCCCTTTCTAAGCAACGAGAATAATTTAAAGATACATTATGCCGTTTTTACTATAATAGTTCCGATTAGATAATGTGAAATGAATTTGAAAAATTTCACTCAAATTACTTTATTCTGAGCGAAGTTATCACTGTTTGAAGTTTTCACAAGATGTGACTTTTATTATAAATTAAATCATAAATTAATCCGCTTAAATCTTCAGAGCCCGTTGGTCCAGGGAGTTGATCTTAGGCTTGGTATATGAATAAAGGTCTAAATAAATATAATTTTTTGTTGCCAACATAAAGACATATATAATACTGCATCTTTCAGCATCGGCCTAGATTAGTTCAAATCAATTGAAGAAGTATAGGCGCCAATAACACAAGTTGAGCTGTCATGGATTTGTGGCAATACATAGTCTTGAACAGGGGTCGATTTAAAGGGTGGAATTATTTAATGTGACACTACTTTGAAAAATCGAATACAAGAAAGACATTTTTGTTGCCTGGTACGACACAATACTCGCTCCTAATGTTTGGATGATTATGAGACCATAGAACAGTGTGGTATCCGCTGTTCAAATACCATTCTTTCACATCAATACAATATATTTGCATCGTGTAGTAATATGATTCGATTCGTTTTAAGTACCGTCAAAGTAAAGCTCTTTGCCACGGATCATTGGTCAAGTACACACTCAAGTTGGGAGAGCGGTGCAAATCTCGGATATCAGTTACAGTTACTAACTTACTTAACTACACAGCAGATTCCAGTTCCCATAAGTACCTTGACGACGAACAGTTGTGGGCTACGTTGTCGTTGAGACTGTCAAAAAGAAATACATGTTAGTATAGTGATATGAACTTGCACGGACATTACCCACCGTCCCCACCCCGGAAGTAGTGTGTTTATAGATTTCGTAGTGAAACAAACCAAAAGTAAAACGAAAAAGATCTAAAGCTCGTTGACCCATATCTGATAGATTTTGTGGTGCTAAAATGTTTTTTTTTTAAATTTCAATTGCAGTTGCTGTAATTAATTATATGAATGAATATATATCCGTCAATTACACAGTCAAGTGGGACTAGCGGGTATACATTTTTTAAAACAAAATTAAACGTATAAATGGATAATCGTAACTTTGTTTTTTTTATCGTACCAACTTTATGAATGATGATCGAAGCTAGCCTAAAATTGAAAAGCTAATATCTCGTTCAGAGTTGAGCAAATTGACTGAAATTTCACAGCATATTCTATTTTTAAACTACTTAAGCGAATCAACGCTTTGTCTAATCCCAAATAATCTCCCTTTAACATGTACTCATCCAACAAATGTTTTTGGCGACAGTTCTAAGTTTTATGGTCTGTCTTTAGTACGAGTTGGAACAATTAATACACAACGCATATTACGACGGAATTCTTTTATCGGAAATGTCGTGTCAGATAAGATGAAGTCATGCATGCTACAGTGTCAAGATAACGTTATTATTCCTTAAACATTCTTGGCAATCTTCCTGTCAGCGCACGTGCTTCTCACTTCCGCTTATGTAATCACCGGCGATGAAAGACATTGTTTGAGTTATCCGCCCATGTAATAGCAGAAGTGGTAATAATTAAATCGTCATATTCAAATTAGTTATATTGTTACAAACATTTATCTTCTCCTTATTGACGTTGCAGGGGACCTAAGCGACGTTTGAAGTGAAGTTTAAGTACTGCCATCACCCTGGTTTTATTGAGTTATCCCTCTGATTTTATAGTCTACCATACTATGTTCCTTTGTCAATTATTATCTGTTAAATTGGCTCAGATCAATTTACACCGCAAACCGTTATGTAAGTCTAATTATATGTTCTGCCTGAAATTACAGGCACGTTCTGTTTAAATTGCAAACAATTTCGTGAATTGTATAACCATTTTGGATGTGATAGGCCTACCTGCGAAAGCTGCATTCATTTCTTTCTGTGAATACACATATTTGAAAGCAGACTAGACTGTATATTTTGTATAATGATTAGTGGCTGTCCAGAAATGTCAATGGACATCATAGTATTCATATATAGAATAGCGCAGTTAAAAAAAACCTTTTCTATAACATGATATGATTCTTTTTGAGGTAAAATATGGGACCGATTCACATTATGTGCAGTGAAATGCTTGCTCAACTTAAATCAGTTAGCATTCGACAATTATCAGCAAGTTTAGAGAATCTAATCTACACAGATGGTGTTAGTAGCTATCGCCTTTGGTGGGGTTTTGGCACGTTTGATTCCATTGGCGAAATTTTAAGAACTTGATTTGGATATTAAAACCTATAGTTATATCACTGTGACAAGCCGGGTAAATTTCATATAATTCAGGTCTCGTTAAGTGTTCAATGAGTATGTTCGGTGAGATAAAAGAAAGGTGTAAATACTATTTAATTATATAATACATTTGAAATGACATAAGCGTCGCTAGGACGTCACATGGCGTTAATGGCGTCGTTTGTCCGAGAAATATAGATCGTTAGTTGGAGAGTGGATTAATTGCTTGTTAATTATGTCATAGATTACAAAGTTGACTATTGGTTACAAATAAAACACTGGTAAAGTGAACAAGCTTCGTAGAGTTGTCACGTGTCGCTTACGTCGTCAAGAGGCGTGGAAAGTTGAAAGTAGCACTGATGAGACTTTGGTATTCTTAAATTATGTCATCGACATAATAGTGATTAAGCCTACCGTATTAGTACGCTTCTAGCTTGGATGGTTGGTCAGATGCAAATAAAATGAAATGGGGTTTAACGTCCTACTGTTCTGCTCTGACTGGGCTAAGGAAGACGAGCATATGCCATGCAGTGGCTATGAGGGACAATTTTCCCGGACAGCGGCGATACGGCCCACTCTTATATAAAACTCCACTTCTAAGGGGTCCTTTATGAGTACGCTAATGTTTACCTCGGTTTTCGTCCCATCCGAAAGACTATACGTTGTCCAAACATCTCTCTCACTGAGCCAAGGTGACTCAAAGATTCAAATAAAGCAGGACCGGATAAAGTTAAAGGTAAAAGGGGTCAAAAATACACATAAATATTAAAGCACTAGTGAGCATTCCCCCCGTTTCTTTACTTGATTAGTATGCTATTTACGACGGCTGTCTTACATTATAGTGATAGTAATGATAATCCCCCTGTAGCTGAAGGTGGTAACTGGCTAACGTCGTAAATCTGAAATGTTTCTATAGATGACCCCAGTTAGAGCAAGTGCACGGGGCAATGGAAAATTCGGGACCAGTAGCATATGGACTTGTTAAATGCTGATCTAATCCGGTACAAAAAGAAAGGACCATGGTTGTCTTAGAATTATCAAGTTTTGACAGCTTCTTCCATTGGATTGTTTTACGATCAGGTTGGGATGACTGTACCGAGCTTCTGTGACATTTCAAGAGAACCAAAGCCGAGGCCATGATACTCGAATAGTGTAACAGGTTTTGAAAAATGAAATGGCTATGTAAATAGTTCCAGAAGATTTGTTATCTTGATCTGCTAGAACAACACCAAAAACACACACCGGTTCATTTGAAAGTGTCAAAACAAAGCCGATCTATAAAGTTACTACCATCGTAAAAACGACCTTGAGTTTTTGTGAAGGTCGTCCGTGTCACCTCTTAGTGCAGTATCAATATTGAATGTGCCGTGTGCTCGTTTTAAACCTGTGTTGACAGATCAGCTCCAGAATAAACAAAAACGGAAGTAATTTGTTGACCTTTTCAATGACAATAGGGAGGTCAACATGGCAATAGGCCAAAACGTGAACGTTAAGAGACAAATCCATTTTTAAAACTTTTTATCCCATTTGGCATTATCTATCTGCACATGTAATGCTTGTTTTGTGCAGGTTTTTTTCTTCGGCGGTTTAAGGGCATCTTCACTCAAAATGTTTCTAACAGTTTCTATACAACCCCCATTTAAACAATAAATAAAACAAAATACTGTCATACTAAAGCGAATTGGGTCATATTTGAAACCATAATCAGTAGTTTTGTAGCTTACAAGCGATTACGCCGACTATTTTCGACCCTTATGGGATCCCGGATTTAAAGAGACAAAGTGCCAAAACTTGAGGAAGTGGACTTAGTAAGATGTCGCCTGATCAACCTGGTGGGTTTTTTCCGGGTCCTTCGGTTTCGTCCCACTGCTACAGACTGTACTACGCGCAAGCAAGGGATTTCGCCGATCTCTCAAATGACGTTTGGCGACTACAAATAAAAAATGTTCTGTGAATTTGAAATTAAATACATATTCCGGTAAACCACAGTGATGTATACATCGGGATATGCATGAACCTTTTCTATCTTTGGACTATGTTTCGTTATTAAAATACCCAGCTTTACATACGGAAAATATTGGTTGCCAAAAGTTTAACAATGCATTCTACTCGGGGTATACATACAGATTAGAATGATATTGTAAAAACTTGAAACTTTCTGGCAAAATGTTTATAGTATCGATTCCTGCTGTTTGTGTCGTGTTTGTGTGTTTGTATGTTTTAAGATTATGGCCCAGTTAGCTTCACGAAATCTTAAAGGGGCAGTTCAAATAAAAGGCTCGAAATGGCATGTCTTCTTAGACTGCAAATTCACGACCATTTCTTGAGGGATTGTTGCGAAAATTCCATTTTGATCGAAAACGTCATAAACGTATTATACAGAAGAATCATTTATTTGAGTAAAAAAGAAAGCCGTTTATTTCTTAAAGTTAAGCGATTCTCGTTACATTAGATTGAGTTAACCTGAAGTGTGATGTGGAGTCCGGTATATTTTTTTTTTATAAGAATGCAAATAGCAACAGTATCTTAAAATACACACAGACTTTATTTTTGTATTCTGAAAGAAAAATCATATAGACCTGTTTCTTAATAAAGAAAACGCCTTAGCTCCTACTTTGTTTCCTATTAAGCAAAATGCTTTTGGTGACAATCTCTGACTTTTGATCTCCATTTTCTACATAAAATTAAATATTCCAATAAAACCACTTCTCAGAAATAAACTCTCCAAATAATGGCGATAAATCAACCTAAAAATGTTTAGGAAATATCCACAAATTTAATACATGTTTCTATTGCAATTTCTAATATCCAGTTTAAAACAAAAACATTAAAAAAACTCCAGCAAACTGTCGATGTTATTTAAATATTCTGTATTAACCATTAATATTTAGCTCATTTTTCTTGACCGGCGGCTTTGCCACGTGCGTCTAATTATCTGCTCTAATGAACGTGCTGACATGCTCTGTCACGTGCAATTAAGAATGACTATGTATATTTCTGTCCACCTGATGTCCGAAACTATTTGATTGATGTTCTGTGCCGGAGTATGTGACATGCGGTCGTCCAGTTATGATTTGTGTCAGTTTACATTAATTACAAATTATCGCCCCTTGTCAAAAAGGCGTCGACGTGGGTTGTCGTTCCGGCTGTCCAGATAATAGGAAACGTTTGAAAATGAGGAAATCAACAGGATGACAATTACCGCGGGATACGAAACGATCTTCGTCTTATACCTTCACTCAGAATGAAGTACTTTGACTGAAGTTTTTAATATATACGTATTTCATTATAAAAATTTGCACTTTTATCGATATAGACACAAGCTTTTAATTCTTACATAATGCATCTTTAATTTTAATCATTTTTTCTCTTTTAAATACAAATCGATCCTAACAGATGGATCAACTGAAAAATACACATTTTAATGTATATTGGTATCATAGAAGAGCAAATTGTTCATAAAAATCAATAATTATACGCATTATCAATTAATTTCTTGTAACGGTTCATATAAACCTGTCATGCCAATCATTCGACAATCTCCGTCAATTATCGGATTCCCGTAGGTGACGTTTTAGCCTTCCGGCAGTGATGGTCAGTAGGTGACAATGATGTAAATAAAATTCAACCTAAAGTTTGCGTCGGGTGCTCATTACGTGTAATGTATATCGTTATATTTTGGCACCGATTACAGAGCTGTTCATTTGACATTGGAATTCATTGAAATTGATGTTTCAGAAAAACGCTGACAATTTCTAAAACTACTTGGAGAAATCATACCTTCAACGCCGTGATGGAACCCTACTGGTTTCTGAACAACGTCATACTCGCCGAGTCACTGTGCCCCCCCCCCCCCCCCCTCTTTCCATGCCACATTATAACCCATTTATAGTAGATGTTCGTTCAAGAATAAAATATATTTTTACTGCGCTTTTGTATTTTGACCACTTTAAACCAGACCAACACATTTTAATCTATAAAAAATCTTCCATAAGTCAAAAGCCAATTATTTTATTATAGTATTAATTAGCCTGTCAACTGTTTACAACTTCATGGTGACAGAATCTATTTTAATAGTACAATACACTCATGACATAACACAGCAGAAACCACTGTTTCGCTAAAGTTTATTTCCGGCTCTTCTTGGTTATTTCCGCCCAAGTCCACATTAACAGCCTCGCATTTATATTTATCTGTATTTTATCAGATTGTTATATTTATAACACGCAGATTATCAATCTGAAGCGTGTATTAATTGTTTTGACATATAAAGCACATTTCCTAGTTTTGTCAGGAAATAAAAGTAAGATACACTTGATGACTATGAACACCCACGTGGAACAACCCAGTTTTTATATATAAGTTTATCTTTTTTTAATGTATTTATTTGTATATTTTTGTTTAAGCTAACTAATGTTTAATAAAAAAAACTGCGATAGTATCTTTGACTTTAAACTATTATTGTGAACCTGTTTGCCTATGTTACAATGGGATGTAATTAAGATTTGACGATCCTAGTCGTACAAACTGAGACACGAACATCTAGACGAGGGAGACTCTTAAAAGAATTAACCGAATTGGAGGGCTGATTTTAACAGCGCCCAAGAGAAGAATTAAAATCCCTATTCCAAGAACAGCCCCTTTAAAGAATGATATAGAAATTCGTTTGGAAGACGTGTGATAGCGTTTAATAATTGTTTACATCTTTGATTTCCATGTCGGCTCAGATCAAAGAGTCACCTTTTGGTCCTTACCCTTTCAATAAACAAATTATTAACAATATTATCGATTACTTGACTTTCTCCATCTTAACAAATACAACAATTTTTATAATAAAACAAACATTTTCACATTAAATTGTAAATCTGGCGATTAGAAGAACCTGCGCTTGAGCAGAAACGTAAACAGTGAAGCGTGGGAAAGAGCGCGTGCAATGCGCGTGATGGTCAGAACGTGCCCAGAAGGAAACAATAGAAAGGTAACAATAAGAAGTATAAAGGGGGAAAAGCAGGTTTAAACATTGAAATGTACATAACTAACGGTAAATCACGTGTCAATCATGTTTGTTATCGACTTGTTCATTGACTGTTGGTTTGTTTGCATGATAAATATCATTGGTTATTATAATAAACAATATAATATTAACACAATCATTAAATCAACTACATCACTATCGTCAAATAGTTTTTATCCGACCGCTTGTTTCTTCAGTAGACGGGGTTTCTTTGGAACGAACGTCTCTTGTGCTGAAGGTCGTAAAATTTCACAGCCTCTGCAAAGATTTTTATTACTTTATCGACAAATTAATGTTGATGAGTTATTAATTATCTTGTATTATGCATGAAAATAAAATAAAGTGGAATAAAGAATCGGCTTTCAAAATATATTGATGCAATATCTCTTGCGATATCATCCTTCGATAACAATAGGAAAATGAGGAAGTTTCATTGTTGCTTAGATAATTAAGAAAATACCTGATTCAATCCTCGGTATCGGGGTACGAGGTGCCTCGTGCACGGCTTCCGCCATAATTTAAAGCTAATACAGCTATGCTTTCGAACTGGATATTAGAAGCATAAGTCTAGTGGTTTAGGTACAAAAGTAATAGCAATGTTTATTATTTATATATTTAAACGAGCGGATCACGTAGCTAAATGGGTAAGACGCTGGCTCACTAGTCTGGAGGTTGGGTCTTCGATCCCTGCATTGACCGAGAAAGTTCATCCAGATTTTTCGGCATGGTTTCTCCCTTGTCACTGATGCAGGACGGAGGGCCTGACAAGGACAGCTGTCTTGTCTTTATGGCGGGACGAAAAACGATTACCCGTGCACGTAAAAGATCCCTGTCAGTTGGAATTTGATAAGAAAGTAGGCCGGGCAAATGTTCCCCCATAGCACACCGTATGGCGGATGCCCGTCTTCATTAGTCCAGGTTAAAAGCAGAACAGTAGGGCGTTCAACCCCATTTTATTTCTGCATATTAAAATAATAATTTAATTCTGGTTAGTGATACAGTTAGTCGATGGTGGTCACTTTTAAATTTGTATTTTACGTCTTTAATGAATAGCAACACCTGTTGGGCTATTAACAGATACCGTTATAGAAATATCGATATGATTTATTCACAGTGATTGAACATGGCGGATCATATTGCAGTTGGTGTCGTTGTTTTTTCATAACCCCTGTGGTCAAGTTATTCCACTGCTGTGTAATTATTAGAAATCAACGAGCCTTTTGGGACGTTAAGCGTTAATTATGGGTTCAAAACATTTACAAAAATGAAAGAACGTGTCTATATTTTAACTGTTTTAATTAAGTGTCTGAGTCGGTAATTGTCCGAAACGACAAGTGACCACAAATTAACAACATATTTCACGATATGCGACCATTCATTCCGCTTCATTGAACTAAATGTCGACAGATTGACACAGCATGACGCCATATTAGCTGTGACGTGTTTTAAATCGCCGTAGAAACCTTGCAGTATCCCGGCACTCACTGGACTATTGGGAGTAGACATGATCATCACCAAGAGCATTGCTGTAACTGACTCTTGTATCTGGCGTCTTTTTTATGCGAGGCTACCGATGACCGCCCTCATATTATATGACTTATAATTTACACGTTTTAATATAAAAGGAATAAAAGGAATATTATTAATTAAATGTAAAATCATGTTGGGTGGTACCACCTACCGATTCCGCGATAAGGGCGTCTTAAATGTATTTTTGTATGATAGTTAGGCAGAACAAGGCGTTGAATTTTTGCATCAATTTCATTGTAAAACAAAATATCAAAGATTTGGCAATTAAATTGTTATAATTGATGAGAGAATAGGCGCGTCCTTAAATGACACTGTAAATAGAATATTTTATAGTAAATAGTGGTTATAAAAAAAACAATTCTCACAAAATTTGGGTGTGTATAACCTCTTTAGTTTTTTTGTATTATTTCAAACTTGATATAGTGACTTTAGCTTTCAACTAGATGTATTTACGTTTTGTTTCTTCCTTTCAAAATCCCATCAGAACTATAACACCGAAACTCAATAGAGATTTTATTTTAAAAGGCATGTTGCAAGAAATGTAATTTAAATATCCTATGTAAATAAATTTGGCCGATATCCATATCATGCCCAAACATCGTAGTGATCAAGAAAAATAGTCGTATGTCTGAAAAGTCTGTAAGTGATTACTACAAAAGCTATACCCCCCCCCCTAAAAAAACAAAACAAAACAAAACAAAACAAAACATGCTGATTGATATTTTATAAGGATGATCCGGAACGTCATTGCCATTGCATAATGGTAGCTTCCCACCATCACGATTCACGCTACGACGGAAATCGTGGTTTTAGTGGTGATCCTTTCAGGTTTTATCATTATATTGAGTCCAGTCGTAATAATTGTGGGAAGCTAGAATTATCAAAGTTCTAGCATTATGGTAAGGCACTTTGCAGCCGATTTCTTAATATAACTTGTGAAATTCAATAGAAACAAGATGAACATTAATTTCAATTAAATACACAGAGCAGTCGGCAGTATTGTGTCCCCTTCTACAAAACTTAATTTATCCAAGAGCTATAGGACAAACCAGCAATCAGATTATGATTCAAGATTCATTTTACTTGTCGTCACTACACCATTGAAAATATATATTAATATCATATTCTTTAAGTGGCATTTAGTGATTGGGGAACACATTAACAGAACACAATTTTTATGGGAAACAATCACTAGTTTTATTCTAAAAGCACGACGTTTCGACAAGTATCCTCTTATCGTTATCAAGCATTGTGCATTGTAGGCCTACTTGATAACAATAAGAGGAAACTTGTCGAAACGTCGTGCTTTTAGAATAAAAATGTGATTGTTTCCCATCAAAATTGTGTTCTGTTAATATATTAATCATATTGGGCAAACTAGTGTACTGTTCATGATTATTTACGTGTTGGCAAATGTCTTCAAGATCCCCTCTATCTCTCGATTGTACCTCCAACGTTTGCTACTGTATTCTGTATTTCAATATTAAAGTGATGTAGATTGGTTTATCTTTATTTCTTCGCAACAAACACCCAAATATCAATAAATTAAACAGACTTGTGATTATGGAGATGGTTAATTGACATATCAACACAGAGTAATATGACTTAACACATTTGAAGACGAGAGCTGTGATGTAAGGAAGTCGATTTATATTGATTAGTTAATAAACCTCAGCTACCTGAGCTTAACTAGGCCACACACTGTTCTAAATAGGTCATGTGCAATTAATTAGGCCAACAGAAGACGAGCAGTAAATATCTATTAATAAATCTGACGTCATTTATTAAAGCAGCACAATGTGATAATGGATTTACAATGCTTGTATTTTATACACTTATGTTCAGTTAATGTTCTGGCCGCTGCTTCAACACTAATTGACTCATTTGGAAAGAAACTTGTTTATTAACTTTTTTGTTGGGGTTGGGGTGGGGGCATATTGGCTCAGTAAATAATGCATGGCGTTTGTCTGTCTTCATTTGCCCTGGGGGTGCAGACAAGCAGGACGTTGAACCCCATTTCAGTTTATTTATTTTACCTTATAATCATAGGCGTACGAGCTGGGGGCTGGGGGGCGCCCCCCCCCCCCATTTTGGGCACCAAATGCTGGGAAAATTTGGGCACACAATTGTACTTTGTAAAAGTTGTATAAAAAAAATATTGTGTTCTTGAATGTGCCCAATTTAACAGCGAATTTAAATTCAGAGTGTTTATAGTTACGCAATTAAATAGAAATCTTAAGACTCGAACACCCTATTGTTTGGAATACAGTTTAAGCCACTATTAACATACTAAGAACCTAACTACATTTTTGGGGCACCATAAAGCACCGCCCCCCCCCCCCCCCCCAAGTCAAAAATTTCCCCGTACGCCTATGCTTATGATACGATGTGGGCAGTCTGTTTTTGTGGCCTGGCTGTAGAGTAGTGATTATACCACTTTTGTTAAACCTTTAGTGATTCTTATGTAATAGCGTAAGGTTTTAACTATCTAAGCTTTTCAGTTTAATTGACATCAATCTAACTGGAAATGGAAATGAAATGGGGTTTAACGTCCTACAGTTCTGTTCCGAGCTGCGCTAATGAAGCCTGAATACGTCATTATGGGAAATTTTGCCCGGACAGCGGCACTACGACCTTTAATATTTTATCAAATTCAAACTGCCAAGGGATCGTACACTGAGCCACGTTTTTCGGGATATCCGAACGACTAGACAGCTGTCCTTATCAGATCCTTCGCCCTGCATCACTGACAAGGGGGGAATAACGCCGGGAAAATGTGGATGAACTTTCTCGGCCAAAGCAGGGATTGAACACGCGACCTTGGCACTAACAAGCCAGCGTCTTAACAACTTAGCCACCGTGATCCCACTGGAAATAAAAATGGGAGTAAACGGTCAAATTTCATTTAACTCCAATGAAGTGTCGCGCTTTGGAATATTGAATACGAACTACGATTGTTATGATAATTTTAATAATAAAAGTTTCGGTTTATTTTAAGGCGCCCCCCCCACACAATTTCTTTTAAAATAAAATTAAAAAAAATGATAATAAATGGATGTGAGATGTAATAATTACGACTTGAAAAGTCAAGGATATTACTGCTATTCTGTCAGATACTGTACACGTAGGTAGCGATCTGTAAACTGTTCAAGGTCATTATCAAGCTTTTCTAAAACGAGCTACTATCACATGGTGTCTACTGGGAATTATCTAAATAATTATCTGACATTTATAATAGACATGTTGTTATAGAATAATCTATATAATCATCATTATAATTAACTGATAAACATATTGATGACGTTAACTGTGTAAACCAGTATTCTTAAATAACAGTTTAAAACAAGGTGAACTTGATGTATTCAAAACATTATAAAAGTGCAACGAACGTTGTTACCTATCTGTACTAACCCCTGGACTGGTCACTCACTGTGTTGGTGACGTTAGGCCTTGAGGTTAGCGTCTACCCAGTAGCCTTCCATGTCTGAAATCCAGACCCATACCATAGTTTGGGTTAATTATAAGTATTGACGGGTATTGTGCACGTCCCCACTCCTTGTCACGTACAACCGGGGATTAGAAATCACGCCAGTTGACATAATGACAGGCTTTATGATACAGCGCGCATGCGCTAACCATTCGGCCATCTTCTCATTAACGATTTGATTTCTGAAATTAGGAGTATTATTTAAAGGGTCTCTTAATGTATCGATCACGGAAATAAAAAGTGAAAAAAAGTTCGACGTCTTAAGAGCGCAATATCCTTCTTTTAATTATCTTAATTTCTAGATTTATGAAGAATATTAGGATCATTTTTCTCCCATTGTAATATTCAATCCTTCACACCGTGTTATTTATTAATATAATTGTACTTTATCTTTCTGGAAAACAGAATGTTTATTTTTCTCAGAGGAACATTGAAAAGTTATATTTCTCTTTAACTTATAATTAGAGATGGTTTTATTCAGAGTTGAGCTTTTTGAACAAGACATAAATAATACAAATTGCATCGAATGTCGAGATAATAGGCGCCAGTTCATTAAAATCAGATTTGAGCAGATATTTACAGCAGTCTGAATCCAAGTAAACTGATATAAACGATCCCCTTGAGAATTCTTCAGAAAGACGTTGAGATGATGCTGGGTGGATGTTACAATTGAATTTTAACACTTCAACATAATTTTTAAAGATTTTGGTTATCTGACTTTATGGTTTGTGTCGAGAGGCCGTTACCCCCCCCCCCCCTCTCTCTCTTCCCACACCATTTAGTTTACAAGAAATCCAAATTTGTAATTTTATGAACTTCTTTCAGAAACTCCCGACTCGCGACACATAATTCAATATATTCAGGTGATTTCCAGCATATTTGACATTATAGTCGTGGACCACTTGTAGGTGGAATCTTTAACCAAAACCCACTGAGATGAACTGGAAAATCTTGGTACAAAGTGGTCTCTCTGCACTAAGGAATCTGGCAAAAGTTAGAGATGGCTGAACTGTCGTTACAAAACACGAAAGCCGGTCGACAGAATAGCATTTTGGGGTCTTTTTCGCTTTTTCCGAATAGGAAAATCAAGTTTTCTCCAAAAATATCGACAAATAAAGTAACCAATGCTACATTCAATTATCATTTTTTTAAAATTTAAATTATTCAATATTTTATCATATTTATTCATTAATAATTAGTAAATTGTCCGTCAAAAAATATTTCTTTGTGCGAACAACTTCGATGTAAGCGCCTTAGATTCACCTAATGAACATCCATGACAGAATATATTAATAACCAAAGATATTCAAGATATTGAACAATACCAAATCAGTATCTCCCAACGATTATAATACAAGTATGAATGAACCCTACAATAACTGGGTCGTGAATAATTAATAAGCAACATTGACACACATTATTATCAATAAAACCAATGAACTGGTATATTTTATATCCAATAAAAAAGATTAATAAAAGGAATTAAAAAAAGGTTAATAAAAGATGTTGAAAGAGTAAAAGGTGTGTAACAGCCCGTGGAATACAAGCGTGTCCCTTTTATACGTGTTAATAGTACATTGCCTATAATATCACTTACATTGATAATACAGGGACAACCCCCCCCCCCACAAATATATCAATCGGAGTAAACGATTTAATGACACGTGCATCTTAAAGATGTATTATGCTTTAAATGCTATATAAACAAATATTTACACATTTTCTAAAATAACAAGCTCATAATCAACTGTCCGGATAATCGTCTGACCGAGATTTAAATCGTATAAGAATATAACGATCACATGGACAATCGAGGCTAAGACTCAGTTGTTAAGTATCGCTGCTTCGATAAAGGACGGTCTATGCTATATCTTCAAACAGCCATAACTTTGCTCAGAATAACGTATTTGATGAATGAAATTTTAAGTATATTCATTATCTATTTTAAACTATTATTGCAAGGACTTCCAACTCTCTATCTAAATACTATGCATCTTTAAGTTTGTTTAAAGGGCACACAAAGTAAATGTAAATGAAATGTGTTTGAAGATTTTGTGTTTTGACACAACAGCAAATCTATTGCAAATTAGATGAAATAAATTCACGCAATCTAATGTTTATTGACTGAAAATTAATACAGATAAATACAGAGTTATTACCCTTTATGAAGTTGAAAAATCTTCTTCTGGGTGTGTGTTTCCTTGTCTTGAAAACTGCCTTTACTTCAGCATCTGTGCGTCAAATTTTATTTTAAATAACGTTTAAAAAAGGACAGGACTAAATTTCCTTACATTGGTTTCAATTATAAATCAAACATCCAAATTGTTCGTAAAATCTGACGAATGTAACTTGAGGATAAGATAAACTTTATGACGTGGGCAACATCTTGAACAGAACCTTAAAACAACAATAAAAACATTTAATGTGGAATTTGAATACAGCTTAGCGATATCTAATGGACAGCTTAAATGCACAATGGGGACATTAGACTTAAGTGTCGAATTCTCTTGTTGACTGTAAATCGAGTGACCCCCCTATTACCCCCGATGATTCAGATCTACCATTTTCCATATACAAATTTAAGGGGAGATGGTTGTATGAATACATCATAGTAAATCAACTATTTGCAATAACAATCTTATAAAAAATATTTATTTCGTTTTATCTGACAGCTGGAAACTGATGAAGAGAAAGCGGAAACTCTGCTGTCCTGACTAATGAAAGGAAATGAAATGGGGTTTACAGGGGCGGATCCAGGAATTTTTGCAGGAGGGGGTTTGCCAGGTTTCTGTTACGGGAATCTGTCATCATCGTCTCTAAATTACATAGGTATACATACAAATTGAGCTTTTTAAACAGAGAAATCATTTTTATACTGATGTAGGATCACTTTGTGATGTAATTTCATTGATGCAAGGCATTATTTTTTTTTATGTAGCTGGATCCGCGCCTGGTTTAACGTCTTACTGTTTTGCTCTAAACTGGGCTAATAAAGACGGGTATGCGCTATACAGTGTGATATGAGGGAAAATTCCAACTGCCAATTTGTACACGAGACCTCAGTTTTCTGTCCCATCCGAGCGACTAGACAGCTGTCCTTGCCAGGCCCTCCGTCCTGCAACACTGACAAGGCGAAACCACGTCGGAAAACTGTCCTGATAAATTAGGCCAGTTTGTGCTGAAAAGTAGGACTATTTTAATGAAAAACATGTGTTCAGATTTACACTGGTCAGATTTAACAAAATGAATAAGGATATATTCGTGGTGATTTTATTTTTATCATTTAACTATCATGTCATCTTTTTCGTCCCAGTTCTAAATTAGACGCGAGGTTGCCGTCTGAACAAGAATTATATTGCGATATATGCGTATTAACCTATACAGTTTCTTAAATAATAATATATGGTAAACTCTAATAACTATAATAAGGGCAATACTATACCGGAAAACAGCCCAAAACAGCGGAAAACAACCAGAAAACTTCCGGAAAACACCATGTTATACTGAATACCGGAAACACCGGAAAAACTCTACATACCGGAAAACACCCTAAATAGGTAACCCAGAGCCTGATCCTCTGTGTGTGGGGATTAGGGTTAGGGATAGGTTTAGGGTTTTCCGTTGTGGGTTAGGGTTAGGTTAGGTTTAGTTTTTTTGTGTTTTCCAGAGGACCAGGCTCCGAGTTGCCTATTTAGTGTGTTTTCTTGTATTTAGTGATTTTCGGTGTTTTCCGGTATTCAGTATAACATGGTGTTTTGCGGTAGTTTTGGTGTTTTCCGGTAGTTTTGGTGTTTTCCGGTATATGTATAGCCCCTATAATATGACTTCATATAATATATAAAAATCTAATGGTTGCTTCATCGGGAAACGACGCTGAACGCTATGGTCGTTGTTGTTCTTGGTGTTTAACGTCCGCTTCCACCGAAGGTGATATCGCAGACAAGTCTTATTTTTTCCATTATCTTAGCGCACGCGCAGGGGTCTTTGCTGTGGGAGGAAACCGGAGTGCCCGGAGGAAACCCACGAGGTTGAGAAGGAGCCCCTATGGTCATAGATTAAAAGCCTAAAAGCCAAATAATTTTCCAGGAATTTGTTTAAGATTTATACTGTCAAATGACAACTATTTGAGACATCGCTGAAAATTGTTTTTTTTCCAAAATGGAATATATTTCAATTAAATTATATTTCTAAACAATTAGGGCGACTATCCCTCCCTTGTACCAGATATCACAGCAAGATATGGCATGTAATATATAGAAATAATAAACGGGTAAATATATCGATTAGTCAAATATTGTTATCAATTATATAGTACAAAATATCTCAAATAGCACTGGCGAGGCACACAAGTGTGTCATACGTATATTATTATGACAGATAGTTAACAAAATATCCTACTAAAAGTTTATCTGTTCCCAAAATTATCCAGACCCGTCAATGCTAAAGAAAGATAGGTTTATGCTGATTTAAGTAATAATAATTGTGTTGTCTTTTATATACAAGCTAACACAATCTTCATAAAGTAATAACTCTTTGCATAAACATATATAGTGCTTACTTTTCAGATGTATGTACACAAAAATTAATATTCTTAAGAAACGAATTTTAAATAAAACCACCAATTAGACATTATATAAAAACCCAACAACTATAATCAGGTATCAGGTAAAATAAGTCGAGACAATACGGAAAAGTATAATTAATTTTTTACAGACAGATAACGACAAGGAAAATGTTAACAATCGAAAATGTGATGATATCATCGACGACTCAGACTCAATCATCGCCGATAATTAAAGATATATTTATGAATAATATCAGTTGTAAAGTCTGGGCGGGAATTAATATCTTATTTCACATCAAGCTGCCATGAAGATAACTCTTTTCTATGCTGATCTATTAAAGTTAAGACAACTCCAAGATATCGAATCATTGATTGATTACTTCATTGTATACATTGACTTACAATTTATTTTGCTTTATTGTATGTAAAGTGTTCTTGCAATAATTATCACTTTGTCAAATCCGATCGGCTGATCATTATTACAATAAGCCAGTGCTTTTGTTCCAATCGTCTGGACGAATATCTTTTAATACTTATTCATGTTCAATGATATAAGAAAAAACGTCATTGGTCTTCTGGTTTTAATTAACATAATCATCATTTCTATTTATTCATTGCTAGAGAAAAATTAACAAAAGAAACCTTTTTATTTATAAAATTACATGTGTATTTGTGAACTGTATAGTGGCTATTATATGCCCTCAGTTCAATTTTAATACGATATTATCAAGTTGATTTATTCACCCCTTGCCTTTGTTTAAACCCCGTCCACTATGTTTTTATCAGGCGACAATTAGAAATTGTGACTTTAGGTGTAGCGATTAACAGTGCATTTTATGAGCAATTATTTCCGAGGGGGTTTTTCGGACTAAGGTCCGCCAACGTCCATTTTGAATAGTTGCACATTTTATTTACCTTTGAACGTCGCCCTGAATTGCACATAAATCATGCGAAACGGAATAAAATGAGCAGCGGACATCAAAAATAGAATAATTAAGATATTTGTATTTAATTAACCGAGTCGTTTTCAAAGTAAACGTCAAGATTGACATTAACATGACAATTTCCATTGAAAGAAAATAAAAAAAAAAGAAATACTTTGTCCTAAAGACGAATGTCAAAGAGATGAAGCTATTTTTAAAACACTGACACCTTAAAGAAACCTGGAAAAAACAATATTTATTTTTATCTCTGCGTATTCTTTGTGTCACGTGTCAGGTCTCCCTGGAGGCACGCGACATAATCTCGCCATATCTCACGGGAGTAATTGTCAGGTCAATAAAGGCGCCTGGTTATTAAATGTAAGTCGATATGAATGAAAGGAAATGACAAATGTATCTTTCCGAACAAAAAGAAATAAAAAACGAGGAAAAAGATTACATATCTCGTTAATATTCTCTAGTTTCGTTTTATTTGTTCAGTTGGGTTTTTATGTATTTCATAATATACTTGTTAAAGAGCCAACCCGTCTAGCGTACATTTTATTACTCATTATGATCAGGTTAAAACATGTGATTGCTCATTAATGATCAAGGTTAAAACATTGAATTGCTCATTATGAACAACTTTAAAGATTTTGCGAAATGGAATTAGATATAAATACATAAAGTCTGTAGTGCCAAATTATTAACAGAGTTATATTCCGTTGATTTATTATGTATTTTCCTATATCAGATAACATTAAAAATTTGATCAGTTTTGTATACATTATTCTTGTAACTGGGTAGATCGAGTGCACGTTCGTATTCGTAAGTACAACTGATGAGAAGCAATAACCGAAAACGGAATAAACTATCACTTACAAGTGTACGTGTGGTCCGTTTTGACATGGGTATTTGGCAAAAGGGAGGAGCTGATTTTTATGACATATGTCGACCACCCAAAACCTTGTATTCTCGTTCAACCAAACTCTAATTTGGTATTCAGCCTCTTCCATTCTTGATGTGCAAGTCTAGGTAAATTCCCGACGTCACCTTTTATCTACGTCAGCCTGCCAATCAAAGACAGTAAATAGAAACCCTCTGCCTTATCATTCTATCGACACAGAGATTTTCTCGAATTATTTTTTGTTTTGCTTTTTCTCGTAACTTTTCTTAGAAAATTTGTCCGTAACCTTTTAAAACTTATTTTGGGTTGTAAATAGTTCATCATGTAATCTTTGTTTTTGAACCGTACAGTAATATACAACCAGGAAGAAATTTAAAAGAAAAGGGAAACCTAAAGTCTAAAGTTATGAAAACTGTGACGCAATTTCCGTTTTACCCATTTTTCAGGCGTACATATTTTAAATATATCTACATTTCATACATGTAGATCATTTTTAATATCAAGGTAGGATAAGTGATACATTTCTGTTTTATTCTGTGAAAAGGTAGGATAAGATTTCCTTTAAGTAATTTGTTAAAAATTAGAGTCAAAGAAGGAAACCTCCTTTGTTATAAATGAGATTCGCAGCTCTACCCAAAACAGATGACCGTCAAACTAATTATGCAAAAGATCATAGAAGTGTTAACAGTTTTAAAGCTAGGAAATTACCCACAGGTGGCGCTTCTAAACCAATATGGTACCCAAAGGTTTAATACTCCTCCAGGTTTTAAGACTTTTACCGTTTAATTATTAATAACGGGTTAACTTATCACACAACTACAAATTAAAGTCATAAAAATAACGTGCTTCTTGATTTCAGGGATTTTGTTTTTAGCTTTCATAATTTGTCTTTGTAAAGATACCCGAAACTAGAGACAGAAGTTACAAAAGTTGTGAAACCGGATATGGTTGATTTACACCATTTGGATTTTATTCTGCTTTAGGGTAATATGTGATGTTTCATTGATGGTGTTGTGACTCTTCCTAATCCATAGGTTATTACCCCAAACATTTTTGTAAATGACTCTTGTTATAATTATAACAATGTATTACATATGAATACCTACTAGAAATACTATAAACAAATAATTACATTATTAAGAGTATTTATATAGCACCATGTCTACAAAGAGTGCCCAAGGGGAAAACATGCAAGAAGTAAAGAACATGAAAAGTAAGTGAGGTATAAATTGACACCAAATTGGTTGTTAAAAATAGAATACAGTCATATAGTGACACAGATAATTAATCATATGAGTATTAACACTTATTTCAAAATTTCGATAAAGTATCGCTGCTGCGAACAAATATCGGTATCTGCGTAAAACAAAACCCCGCATCATATCCTTTCTTTACTGTGTGTTATTTAAATCGTTGACCAGATTGTCATTGTTACTTTGACTGTAATACTAATAGTTCGGTAGTTACAAATCGGGCTGTGCTTTAATGAATAAAACTAATGATCGCGATTAAAGGAAATAGATGCTTCTTATTAGTCATTATAACTATTTTCCCGTCTGGGTTTGCTTTCTTAGTGCGGACAGAACAACACATAAAGGAATCTTCAACAGTAAAATTTAATGAAGATTAGGACATTAAACTCAATTTCATTTTATTTGAATTTTTAAATATAAATGTTTTATACTTTCAGCATTTACCTCTTTGACACACGTATGCGTGTAAAGTCTTTGATGCTGTATGGTGTATTCTCGTCTGCATTTAGGCCAATTGGAGTAGGGAAGTGGGACGTTCATTAAAACCCAATAACATTTCGCATCTTTGTTAATCTTATTCTTAACTATCAATAAGTAAAGCATGGTTATCGACGATGACCGCATTCAACATCAAGGTCAAAATAATCGTTTGTTATGTGACATACGGCAATGTTGAATTCAAACAAGTCTGTTTTCAAATTTCTTAAACAAATCCTGGTAGAACTTCTATAAACTTATATTAATACATGTCTTATGTGTGTATTTAGTAAAAATATATAACCTTTAATACAAGATATTCTGGATAAACAAACACAGAGCTAGGCTCCTAATAATATTTGAAACGTGTCTATACGTGTTGTATGCTCTCTCTGTTACGTCTTGGAACTTTAATAAGAACATGTCGAATAACCACGAGCATGTGCGTGTATGAAACTACTTAAACTGAGATAAAGGAATCTTTCTCACGTGTTATGTTTGATCTATATCGGCTGCTGATGTAATCCAACAAAAATGAACTTTTCAAACTAAACCAATAAAATATTTATCTTCTCAAGGCTGATTTTTGTCTTTAAACCGCTTTTTATGTATCATCGCCAGAGGCGGATCTAGGAATTTTGAAAAGGGGGGGGGGGGGCGCCACAAAATGAGGGCACGCCGCTGCGAGGGGGTTGAGGGGGGGGGGGCAAGACAATTATCCGTCATTTCCTTGCATCTGTAGACATTCCAAGAGCTATTTTGCTGATATTTCGTCTAAGTAAACGTTCGGAAAGGACATATTATTTGGGTCTGAAAAAAGGCAATTTCAGCAGTAAAAAAGGGCGTCGTCGAAAATTAGGGGGCGGCCTCTTGCCCCCCCCCCCCCATGGATCCTCCTCTGATCGCTTGACGAGAAAAAATATAAATGATCGAAGACATCAATTAGTCAGTACCTGTCCGCCCTATTTATGGGACCCCATAGAGAACGGATTGATAACAAAATGTCGTTATCTAAATTGACTCTGTTCCATGTAAAGTAGATAGGGGATCGCGGTGGCTATGGGGCTCGCTATCCTGGAGGTCGGGTGTTCGATCCCTGCATTGGCAGAGAAAGTTCATTCAGATTTTCCGGCGTGATTCTCCCTTGCCAGTGATCTATAGTGTGGAGGCTCTGACACAAGTACTGATATGAAAACACACCAGATTTTTACAAATCTACACAAGTTTGTGTTAATGCAATGCAAAACAACACAAACTTGTGTAGATTAGTTTTAACACAAGTACTTGTGTTGAGATCAAACACAAGTTTTTTTTCAGTGTAGTATGGAGGGTCTGACACAAGTACAGCTGTCTAGTCGTTCGGGTGGAAGGATAAATTGGAATCCGTATACACATTGACGTGCACGTAAAAGATCCCTTGACAGTTTGAATTACATGTGATAGTAGGCAGTAGTGCCGCTGCCCGGCAAAATTTCCCTCATAGCACACTGTATGGTGTATGTCCGTCTTCAGTAGGCCCAGTTTCCGTGCAGAGCAGTAGGATGTTAATTCCCAATTCATTTCTATTCCAGATCTAAAACTAGCCAGCATAGAGTATGTAAATAAATAAGGAACGGGGCTTAACGTCGAAGGTGGGAAAAACTAAATAGAAAAATCGGTAATCATATTACCCATTTACATTACCATCATTAAGCGTACCGGCAACGGTTGCGAGAACGGAACGGTTAAATTTTGAATAGTGAAGGGTCTAACGTTAGCGGTCCCGTTCTGAGAACGGTTCCACTAAGCCAACGAGACACAGCAAGTAGGTTATATTGATGATTGCACTGGTTGAGCGATGATACTGGTTAAATAAAAACATAGCCTCATTTTACGTATTTACATACAGATAAGACAACCAGCTGTTGATTCATCGTGACTTGTTCCTAGTAATCCATTGACCTCAAAATACACTAGGTCATGTCAGAGGATCGTGCCAGATACTACAAATATGACGTCATCTTGTAGACGTAGAATATAACCAATAATAAATAAACCTGGTTAATAAGCAATCCTCTAGTGCCATGGTTGAATGTCAATTAATTTATATCGTGTTGTTATGTTATTATAGATAATTAATTTGATCACTTAAGTTGCGAGTTATTGAGTTTAAATATAATAAAATGTAAGTAATTACAAACAAATAAATATACATACCTTCACAAAATTTTAACTAAGATAAAATCCAAATTTCGTAATTTGATTTTAGTGCTTAGCCAATCAAAATTGAAGTATCTACTAAAATTTGGATTTTATCTTTAGTTAAGATTTGGAGAAATAGGGCCCAGGTTTTTTCTGTTTGGTGCAGTATATAATGATGAAACTCGCGGATTAACTTTTACCCACACAACTCCATGTAACAACTAATCTACACCAATACAAGACATGCGAACATTTGAATAATGCTAAAAATACGAATGACCCTGACTAGTCCATTAATTATCCTCCAATATCTTTTTGGGGTTTTACATTCTGAATTGTGTTATAAATAATGATCTTTAAAACAGTGTGTAACACCTTTTCCAGGTCAAATATTATCAAACAGACTGGTGTGTCAGTAGATTCAAATCAACAGTTCTGTTATTCTAGACTAAATACAATTGTTCTCGATATTACAAACGTGAGCTTATTTTGATTTAAAACAATTCGTATTGTCGGTTGTGACAAACGCGCCGTACAAATAAAATTTAATTCCTGGAATGGTTATCACTAACTTAATTAGCAATGTGATATTTAATCAAGTATTTTATATTTAGGTAACGATCATAAAATTAACTTGAAGTTTAGTGATTTGTCGACCTCGACCACAGGGGAGACCCCCAGGCAGTTGACATGCTACATGCTAATTGATGCAAACGGTTCCTGATTCTACAAATACCACGCCTAGTCTAGAGTCAATTACAGGAATAGTTAACACTTACTCAAGAATATATAGGAATTTATATCACACAGTTTCATAATTGTTTTGACATTTATTTTTTTGTTGAAGTAACCCCGGTTTGTATTCGCTTAGGTCGATTGCAGGGAGGTGATTGCCGGCACGAGGATCGGTGCTGCGGATTAGCTCCACCTTAGGACTGTAAATGACTAGCGCGGGACTGATCGCTGAATGTCCGGTTTCTTTTGATCTATCAACGGATAAATAGTCATAATATTCATGCAAAGATACAAAATGTTTTGGCTACGAGTTGCGTATCCCACACCACACAACCCCACCCACCCTCGCGCCCATCCTCTGTTTTCGACTCTAAGATTGAATAGGACATTTGATTTTCTTCACACTAATAATACTTTGGGAAAATATAAAGATTGTGCACCAACACGTTATCAAAAGAAAAATTTAACCATAATATTATGAAAGATGAATGGGGTCATCTTACAATGGCGAAATTAGTATATTAGACAGGAAATGTTTGAGAGCGCGAATTCACTCAAAGTCCGATAACTCTAAAACTCTTCGAGAATGTTGACAATGCAATGCATTAAAATAAAATAATGTGTTTATTATCTGTTGATTTAAATACACGCTTTACTTGTAATGTTAATTTGTAATCTATCGTTTGATGTAAGCCAGGGAACGTGGCGAATATTCTGATAAGCTCTCCTGGGAGTTTGATTTATGTGAAAGAGTTCAGTACAAACACATAAATTGTGCACATGCTAGCTGTTAAATTTGGTGGACGACGAATTTGTAGTAGTTTTAAGACGACAAATTTGTAGAAGGTTTTAGTAGATAAACTGATACGTGTAGAGGTCACAATTCTATGGAATACAATTACTGCTTATTAATGACTAGAGAAGCCTAGTGGAAACGTCGCTCAGTAATAAGCAGTAATTGTATTCCATAGAATTGTGACCTGTATACTCCAGTTCAATTACTAAATGCCATTGAAATGGTTTATAAAACTGATACGCTGGGTCCCGAAAGACCGTTCACTCCATCAGCTGTAACTCACATGTTTACAAAATAAGCGACAATTTAAGCCACAGTTCTGAATCGAATAAGGGAGTTGGTGGTCGAATGGTGCTAGGGTATGTTACGGAGAACCACCGATCTGTCGTCTTGGGTTTTCTCCGGATCTTTTTCCATCCTACTGCTAAAAATTCCTACGCGCAGTTTTAATGAAATAAAATTATACAACATATACCTTCCGAAATGATCTAATCTGGGTTGAGTGAACATACCCCCCCCCCCTACACACACACGCCACCACCACCACACACACACCTTACCCACGAATCGAATAAATTATCTGCTATAGTCAAACGTGGTGGAGTACAGAAACATAAACAGCACGCAAAATAATTTGGACTGCTCTATACATTCCGTCTTTCACGACATGAGTAGTTTCAATTTCTAAGTTAGTTATGAGGAGTCACGGCTGAGTACGAATGCATAAATGATACGAGCAGAATGTATGCCATGTCGTAACCAGCAGCGTGGTAAGCTGTAAAGAAGTGTGCAGGCTAGAGAGGTGGGGGGGTATTTTTGTTTAGCCGAACCGAAAAGTTGTAAATTTAATTAATGTTTCAACCCATCTCAATTTCGCAGGAAACATAGCTGGAAACCTAACTAAAATTATTGGACGTCTGGTGTGGGCGATAAACAAGGTCCCTATTTTGTTCTGTACAATGAACAAGACGTCCGTCTTGCTGATGACAATGGACAGGGTTCTCATCCCGGTGGTTTGGAATTTTATTTTGGGAGTCTGAGCTCTCTAGATAGAAATTAGAGGGTCGGGGTTCAAAAACCACCACAACTCAGTCAGTGTTCAACAATTCCTGGTAAACATCTTTTTTTCAAAGATATATCAATGAACAAGACGCCCATCTTGCCGAGGACAATGAACAAGGTGCTCATCCTGGTGGTTTGGACTTGGATTCTGGCAGTTGAAGCTGTCTAGAGTTTGTTTGTAAGATATGACATTTGAATTTTAGGAGTTTTCTGATCTTCAAACTTACTGTTCATAAACTTTTTTTGTGTTATGTAAACTTTCGCCCAACTCCAATTTGACTATATGTGGGGCAAATAACAAAATGTAAACATTAGCAATGAATGGGTGTGTTACCATATGTCTCCAAATATTTCCTTCCTGGCACTACACATTAATATTTATTTCTCGTAAATTAGTTTTTTTTTATATTTGTTTAAACAGACAGTGTTACACTCTTCATATGATGCCTGCACTAAGTTGTCAAATTGCCAGGTATATATATTACTTGATCAGCTGTTATTATACTATGGTCTTTCACACAGATTTCACATATGTTGCACGTACTTTACACGTTCATTGTAAGGCAAGGTTCTTACTTCAAGCGGTTAGAACACAAACTTTATTTCATAAAACCCGTTCAAACTTATTCTCACTGTTACTAATTAGTTACTAATAATTTGAGGCCCACAACAGAGGCCCAGAATACAAACGGTACAACACAATATAGAAAGTTTAAGGGCTGTCAACACCAAAATGACGTTCAGGTGGGCATAAAAAAACACCAGTTACGTTTAGCTAGGTTATTTACTTTAGGTAGGAAACCTAAAGAATATTTAAAATCAATCGTATTCAAATAATTGTTGTCGCGCATGGTCATCGAACGTCCACCTTGTTTCGAATCTTAGCAATACTGTATTACAAGATAATTCTTTAGTGGCATTTAGCGATTGGAGACATAACAGAACTAACACAGTTATATGGGAAAACAATCACTGATTTATTATAAACAAGCACGACGTTTCGATAAGTATCCTCCTATCGTTATCAAGCACAGTGATTCTTTTCCCATATAACTGTGTTAGTTCTGTACTGTATTACAAGGTTTAGTGTCATATTACGCAATGCCATTTCCACATTAAATGTTACGAAAAACTAATGTTTCACTTGCGTAAATTTTTAAATCGTATGTGAAAATATATGAAATTGATCTTCAGTAAGATCACTAACAACACTGTGTTCCTTTAACAAGTTCATCTGTAGTCGCTTAAACTTGCAACGCCGATGTGAATTTGTGTAATTGAGAATAAAATTATGCCTGAAGTCGTGTGGTTAGGGCGAGATGGTTATTTTGTAACCGGAGTAGACAATTGACATTTTAAACACCGCTACTTTACTGCCAGAAAAACAGCAATAAATCAGGAGTTATCTACCATTTTAATCAGATCGTCTCTCCAGGTGTCGCTATTAGATTTCCAATGAGATCTTATTTGTTTAGATTAGTCACTGCCTTCAGCTTCCATATTATAGTTATGCCCGGTTTATGGATGGCCTGGACCCACAAAATAATTCATACGTCCGAAAATTAAAGATACATTATGGGAGATTTTGACAAGGAGTTAGCAATTCTTGCTATAAAAGTTCAAAAATAGATGTTGAAACAAGAATGTATTGAAAATTTCAGTCAAATAACTTTATCCTGAACAAAGTTGTTACCACTATATTTTTTTACTAGAAATGGTAGCTAAATTCATCGACACCCTTTTCCCACTATGGCCAATTGTTGATTGACAGGCGTTAACTCCACCTACATAGTCTCGATCATCAAGTAATGTTTAAACGGTATATGATCTAGTGAAGCTTGTGTATAGCCTCGGTCATCACTGTCTTTTATGAATAATTTCCGGAAGTATGATGACGTCACCCACGACGCCATAGTGATTAAATCAGTCGACGAAATTCTGTTTTAATCCGAGCCCAATCCAAGCCATCCGTGGGTCTACAGTGTTCATTTTGGGCTTGTTGTTTAAATAAAGATCTGATTTATAATTTCTGTGACATCTGAGGCTCGAAGGAAGACCGACGAAAGTCAGTTTTTGCTCTTCCATAATGTATGTTTAACAATATTAGCCATTTAAGTTTTCAGAGGCAACTACTAATAACGTTTCCAGATGATCATTTTTGCATAGACTCACGTTCTTAACAGAACTTGAATGCCCCTTGACGTTTGGCTTAAATCACGGATAAGGTCCATGGTTAAATCCATGGGTAAATGTGTTGCTGGTCTAAACCAAACGAGATCTTTCCAATTGAAACGATAACAGATTGTAACACTTGTTATCTGACTTTGAACTCCAGTTAATCGTAGGTCTAAGTCATCCGGGATTAGAAGAGTTTTATAAGCTATCAGTAAGCGCGTTGGAATTAAAACAGGTGCATTTCAATACGTTAACTTGTTAAAAGCCTTCTATGGCAAATTTCTATTCAATATTACAAAAGAAACGTTGTTTGTACAAAAAATTGTTAGTTATGAGAACTAATGGAATCCGTATGAATATATTTTAGGTTTTCTACAAGGAGCAGTCACAACGATTAACCAAACTTAGCGCTTGTTAATTAAGTAATACAGTTATGATTGTGTCAATCCGAGTTGATTCCTCAACCCGAGTGAAATCCTTTAAATTATATTTTGAAGCCGGACAGTGGAGATAACAATTTATTAATGTATTACCCTAACAGAGATCATTCAGATCATTTAATATAAACCGATTCTCTTCTGGTTTTAGATATCGAATGAATTTAAAATGTGCCAAACGTGTATAGTATTCACCGAGAAAATTCTGGGTTTTTTTTGGTAGATAGGCCCCGTATTAAAGAAACTCTTGCACATGATTCCTCATATGTACAACAAAAATACGAGGCTATTTAAGATTTATATTTTGTTAATGTCTCCGCTGATATTTTCCCTGGTGATTACAGTGTGTGTGTGTGTGGGGGTTGGGGGGGGGGGGTATTGGCATCTGAAAACAAGTAATGATATTGAGTTTTTGCATTAACCTCATTTTATTTACATATTTGTTAACGTTTAACGACATGTAACTCACCATCAGCGCAAATTAGAAATTTGACTGTCTTTGCTCTCCATATAATGAAGTTACCGATGAAAGATGTTGTCCAGGTGTAACGGGCTTTACTCTATTATGATATATGGGAGATTAATGAAGTCTGAAATGGTTTGACTTGAGGCGTGTTTATGAAAGTAAAAACATTATATAAACAAATGAAACATAAAGAATGGGTTTATTGTCCGAAAAATCTACAGAAATACAACTTTTGTTTAACTAATCCCCTAACTGTCTCGTTTCAGCTCAATAATAAAATGAAATAAATGTATATTTACCCAAGAACTGTGGCAAACTATGGTAAATAAAGAAAGACATTAATTGAATTGTCTAGCAACACAATATGAAGACATCTTAAGGGTCATCGTCATTGTTTATGATTCGTTTCGTTTAGATCAGCCGTCCTTTTTTTTATATACTGACAATGGCGTAAGAGTATTTGAACGTTTGTGCCAAAGAAAGAATAGGAATGAATGCGCCAATACTAACATATTATGATTATTTTAAATCTCCGTGACGCCCCAACACGCCCCGAATGGCATGAACTGAAATTGGGTTTAACGTCCTATTTTACTGCTTCGAACTGGGCCATATAATGTGCTGTGAGAGGAATTTTGCCCAGACAGCGGCACTACGGCCTACTCTTATATCGAATTCCAACTGTCAAGGGATCTTTTACGTGCACGCCACGGGTCATCGTTTTTTTGTATCATCTGAACGATTAGACGGCTGTCTTTGTCATCCCCTCCCGTCCTGCATCACTGACAGGTGGGAACGACGCCGGAAAATCTGGATGCACTTTCTCGGCAATTGCAGAGACCGAAAACCCGCCCTCCAGGCTAACGAGCCAGCGACTCACCCACTTAGCCACGTGATCGTCCCCGAAAGGCTTAAAGCGTGAGGCAGAGTACATTAAGGTCTCCGAGAACGATTTATTGTGACCGAGGTTCCGTGGATACCACAATTTTCAGCGATGTCTCGGTGCTTTGGTGAAATCGGTTGAAGTCCGGGAACGCAAAGCTATCGACGGTTGATCGTAGAGTTTGACAAAAGTATTAGGTATCATTACTATCAATGCTCTTGTAAAGGACCCAATTATCCCAGCCCCCCTTCCACACCCCACCCCACCCAAACTCCCGGATTGTTCAATAAATATTAACTATATGCATTGATATCTACATACATCCTCATGTGATAATTATTTTAATACGAAAGCGTTAACGTTTCTAATTTAACGACGTGATATCGTCTACATTTACTTGAAATATAAAGGCATAGTTAAAACATGTTTTAATTGACTTCTATAATTACACGGTACCTAATGCATATGTGACCTATTGACACCTGGGGTCAATTATTTCAATGGCCGTTCAATAGATTTTACAGTTAATCCATTATAATGAAGTCTTTAATTCTGGTCATTTAAATTAAGACCGATTTTTATAAAGTATTCATTCTAAGGTTGCTGATTGAATTATGGGTTCAATTAAAAGTTAACCATGATTGTCTGGGACAAATGTTAAAAGGGTCGGTCACTTTCTGGATGTTGTGCGGTAATATAGGGAAATCACACCTTCATTTCGATGTTCCTTTTGAATTCCACTCAAAACTGCTTGGTCGATTTCTTAATTTTTGTAGCGCTACATCGTTAGAAAAGCAAAGGTTCAGCCGGGGACACACAACAAAAAAATCTTTACAGCTGGAATCCGCCTCTCATGCATACACAAGTAACCATGTGGAAGGTGGTCTTGTGGGTGGAATGGAGCATGTAACCACAGAAATCTAATTAGTTTTAGTTCGCTTCAAGACAAATTGATTATTAAGTTGACGATTCGTTACTTGTCATCCATTCAACTCTGATTTTCATATTCTAGTCCAATAATTGTGTAGACATATTAACGTACACAGAAGAATCCCTTTCATACCAGTTTAAATCTTTAGCGTATGCCCATAATCCTCTTTAATCTTGTTTAATGTTCAAACACGTGATCTAAAATTAGACGTCAGTCAGGATAAAGATTACCGAGAGTGACCACAAGATGGAACATCACAATTATATTAATACCCTGTGCTAGGTGTTCGAGGCTTATCACTGTAACAAATCCACGCTGTCCTCAACACAACCCATGTTTTGGCAATAACCAAGCAGAAAAGGAGGATTTAGTATTAATTGTTAATTGTCACCAACCGCCATTTATAATTACTAGAAATAACCATTCTATCCTCTTTCTCCCGCTTTTGTTTACAGACAAATTACCGTATAATATGCTTATGCCTTAAAAAATGATGTGTTTTGTTGACAGCTTTAGGGATTCTTTCTGAAACCTCTACTCGGTTAACTTATGAGGATTGTGACGACAACTTTCGTTTATTTTCTATATTTTTCATTCCTCCGCGCACTTTGTGAAGTTTAGGTCGAATTGTCAAGGAGGTGTGCTTATTAAGTACAGCTGTGGACATGGGTTCGAATCTCATTATGGAACATAACGATATTTTTATCCGATGAGATTACAGTTTTTGGAGTTTTTAGTGCTTTTTTTAACGTCCGCGCAAACCATGCGAAAAAGCGCGACAAAATTCGTATGGTTTCAAGCAGTTTGCGAAAAAGTTATATGATTCATTGAGATGGACCCTGCTTCTTGGATTATCCTCCACGTAACTTAACAATTAGGTTACATGGGAGTTAAAATAAAATCTTTGAAGAATGATCAGAGAAATGGACATCATTATTTTATTCATAATAATACTCACCATGTTACCGTGGGCACTAATCAGTTCAACCTTTAAAGTAGAAAGTGAAGTTTGTAGGAAATTTCAAGCTATTTAAATGCGTGCCTTTAATTTAGAAATCAGATCAGATTGATACTGTTAGGCGTGACAGTCACAAATAATTGTGAGAGCAGGCCCGTAGCTAGCGGGGGGTGGGCAAGGGGGTCAGTTGCCCCACCCCCCTGTACAATTTCGGCGCCCCCATGGGCGCCCACGCCCTTTATCCCTTGGGGAAAAATCGGCTCCCTCAATGGGCGCCAAATGACGCAATACGAGACCAACGGTCATCGTCTCCATAATAGTATGGGCGCCACTTAAAGTCGAATGACATTGGTTGGGCGCCCAAGACGATATTGGCGCCCAACCAATGCCACTTGGTTTTATGGGCGCCTCGCCAGACGATTAACACCACAGCAGAAAGGGTGTCCAAACGGCTTGATCTGTGGGGTGCCTTATCCCGGAGAGGCGCACATAATGACATGATTGGTGGGGCGCCTAATATAATGCTTAATACCGAATCAGATTGGTTGGGCGCCCACGACTAGATTAATAGGGCGTCCAAAACTGCATGATTTGAGGGGTGTCTTAGTCAAAAGGGGCGCCCATAATGCCGAGGTCATGGGCGCCCATAATGCCAAGATCACGGCCGCCTAATATAATGCTAGTGAGATTGGTTAGGCGCCCACGAATGAGTTGGGCGCCCAAAACGACGTGATGATTTTCTAAATTCAAACGGCATGTTTTGTGGGATGCCTCATTCCAGAGGGACGCGCATAATGCCGAGATGGGAACCCATAATATAATGCTTGTGAGATTGGTTAGGCGCCCATGAATGAATTGGGCGCCCAAAACGGTTTGATAATCTTCAAAATTCAAACGATGTGATTTGTGGAGTGCCCCATCCAGGAGGGGCGCTCATGATATAATGCTACTGAGATTAGTTAGGCGCCCACGAATGTATTGTATTGGACGCCACTAACAAATTCCACGGGCATAGATAAATTGTTTTAGTAAAACATGTGTATGTCTGATTAGATCATTTGAGGGTAACCCAAACTTTATAACCAATCTAATTTCCAGTGTATACTAGTGTATTGCATTTGTTAACAATGACGATCTCCAATTAAGTCTCTTTAAGGTGATTCATAATAGAAGCTGGTGAATCCGGTTACTTCTCGTAAATTAATACATATAGATCACATCATAGAAATCAATACAATAACAACACAGTAAACGCATATAAATCATATTAAACTCATTGTTTGTATTAAAGATCCACATTTATTATATTTATAGTATGTTTTAAAGGGGGACTTTTGGAAATATGTTATCTAGTATACGAAATTTTAAAGGGGAATGGTTGGTAATAAGTTGTCTAGTATACAAAATTCTGACCAAATATTTTAGCTATATAGTTTTGACATTGATTCAGAGGCAGTTTTATTCTGGGGATATTTACAAATAACTTCAACAATATTTGAAAATGTTAATTGTTAAAAATGTAAGAAATCCTGCTTTTTGCTGCACGCTTATTTAATGTCGCGAATATTTTGTTTTCTTCAGTGTTGTATATTTACAAATTGAGGAAATATGATATTCCACATTCGCATTAGTCTTTCATATTAATATTATCTGAAGCTCATAAATCGCGATATGGCTTTTTACTACAATAGCAAATCTGATCAAACGCGGCGATAAAACTATCCCGTAACTAAGCTCATGGAGTATTTAATCCCCTTCTAATAACCATCGAACTAATTACACCATTTCAAAATGGCGACAACTGAAATCTACACCTCATAAAACCATTATCTTAGTCACGTGACTGTCTTTATATTTTGGATCTGATTTAATTTAGGACATTGGTTAATGGAAGCTGGTTTCCGGAAGAATGGTATTCGGTTCCTATCAATGACAGTAAATCACAAACAGATCCGAAAGTTCTGTCTCGTGGGCTGTCCGGCACCTGCAGTCGAGCCTCGTGTTAATATTTACCGGTAATTAATGAATAATTAACATAGCTCGTCGTGCTCGTGCTGGTTAATTCAACGTCTTAAATTTCACACGATGGTCATTGAGAAACAATGGCCACTTCTGGTCCTGATTTATGTGATCGGGATGAAGATGGACTGGTCAAGCTTATTTATAAGATAATCAGAGATTAAATATTTGACACACATCTCACAGTGACCAACATGGATTAATAAACTATTTACCTGTCAAAATCAATTTTTATCGTCCAAATTCATTAAAGTGGAAGCACTCAACGATGGCCTCTTCCGTTTTGCTAAAAAAAAAAGCCAACGGTGATTGGCAATTTCTGCGTTTTGATAGTGTCTACCATGTAGCTTTGTAGTTGTTTAATTTGAAACAATTTTCGGCCCTTCGTACATTTTTCTCTAGTCTACAATACCTATTCTATGGTGACAAGGTACTAATAATATTTCGCTACTCTACGCCCGTTTTACCACCCTGCCAATTTATTATTATGTGTTTGATCACACGCTTGATTGGTAAATTCGGAATTCCAATCGATCACTGCTCAGTTTTCCTCAGTGGTTACTAAAATGTTATTATATCAATTTTTGAAGATAAAATTTTAAAAATATCGCATAATATTAGGGGGCGGGGTGATATGGGCCTAGCCTGTTCCCCATCCCTATTCTTATTGAATAAAATATATAATAAAAGTGAATTTTGAATTACAGTGATTTAAAACGCAATGACAACCCGAATTAGCGTTGATATGTACCTTGAAATTTCTGTAGATTCAGGTGACATCATGGGGCGTGTCTACACAGTCAAAATCCGCGTTCAATGCGTTTAAAAACTGTTTTAGAGTGAATTTTTAAAGACTTGGTATATGATTCATGTACAAGTTTTGTTGCTTGTCTGTTGCTTGCATTACGTTACTGGTGTTAGCTGCTATATTTAGCAAAGGCACAACTCGTGTAAATCCGTTATGCAAGATACCGCATACCGGACCTGTAATTAAGGCTTTTCAATGGCTCGATAGTTCACGGATCATCTATTAAAACTCACTTCAGCAATAATTCTCGCCATAATATGTCTACCATTTGGTATCTCCTTGGATTCTGTCCTGTGGTAATGTGTAATAGATTATGAAAATGGGATGGGGTATTAATATTGACCTCTAGCCCCCTGAAAACAAATTCACGTATACATAACTATACAGACATAATTTTTAGAGACCCCTTAGACCCACTTTAAACGCCCCATAAAAAATTGTCTAGTCAAAATTTTTTCTTTGGTATTATAGATAAAATTCCATTCTAAAACTGTTCACTTAATATTCTGGAAATAATCGTCCTGAAATTAAACGAAGAGATAAAATCGTTAATGAGCTATGATAAAAACTTTACTCTAAATTGTCGAAATTATTCTATGCTTGCATCATGTTCTAAATAGCATGCAATTATTACGTTTCCATTTCCGTAAACAAACAAAAAACTCTAATTAATTAAAATTAGACACTTAAGTTTTCTTTCCGATATCGTGAGTGGATTTGATAGACAAGTATCCAGTAACTTTGATGCTTCTGTGCAATTTGACGCCACTAAACTAAGACCGCCTGTACGAGGCTATAAGAAAAGTACTATCGTTTCCTGTTGTCCTTCCTTAACGTCATTTCCTTCGATCAGATTACAATCAAAGTTGATGTTACGCGTACGCTTTTGTCCATCTAACTGATAACATTACTTTACTTCTACTTCAAAAAGTCCAAATAAATATGTAAATACGTCGGTCTGTACAGCCCTGCATTGAAACAACAGAGTTGGAAACACTGCTACTACCCATTGCCCCGACATTCACGTCTATGATAACTAAGTCATAAAAATCCACAAAAAACAACAACAAAAAAAAAAAAACCCCAAAAAACACTTCAGTAACAGCTTAATTCTACGGACACGACCGGAAATGCACATTCTGAATGGTACTATAATATTGCGTCTATGAGATCTAAGTCCAAAAAACCCGCCCCAATTAGTGGTGAGTGTTGTACACGAGACGGTGTATGCTTCATCTTTTAGTAAATGTTTATACAGCATAGCTAACAATTGTCCTTCTACGGACATGCATGAACATTTTGAATGGAACTATATTACACGATAATGAAAATCACGATGCCAGCATTGTCTAGGTCCTTTTGAAACCCCTGGAGTGAATTCGGAACCCATTCCATGCATGACCACCGAAATAGCCCAGACGAAAGCATTTGTCACCTTGCTAGATTCTATTCAATAGATAATATATGTATTGCAAATTAGTATTTCTGCTTTCTTTTGCCGTTACATTTTTTAAGCCATTATTTCCTTTAAAAGTTAAAACCGAATAAATGCGAGTCTTTGACACCATATTTATTGGGTCAATGTTCAGTGGTTTACTGTAACACGTAGAAAGTTGCATGACTAAGTTACTTAATATAGTAACAAGTTACACGTGGCGTCAACCAGCATGTATGATAGAATACACGGACTGAACTATCAAATATCAATGTCGACGAACTCCAGTGCTAATTGTGATTATATCCTGTGTTTAAAGATACTCTGCCTTGTGCAATTATTTCAATTACTGCTTCTGAAATCATTTAAAGACAGTAAGCTAGTATTCCTGTCTTTACATTGTCGAAATTGTGTAGTTTACTCTTCCAATGTTGCAAGGGGAAGTCTAGTATTGGACTCCAGCTACTGATGAGGTTGGATTGCAGAATGTTTAGCGCGTGCACGTTGTATCATAAGGTCTGTCAATGTTAGTTCCGAAATTACCTGGTTTGTATCGAGTGGGCGTTGAGTCTCTCTCTCTCTCTCTCTCCCTCTCTCTCTCTCTCTGTTTTTGTTTTATTGCTGCAGCAGAGCATTAACTGCAATAAAAAGGTAAAGCATAGTATCGCTATACGAGACACCGAGGGGAGGCCCTTTACACATCAAATGTAGATAACATTTGTCTATATATGACAATATTGACGCCGTCTATATTATAAACATAAACCCTCTAGATTACAATCAGCTAATCAGTAGATAACATCTACAATCATATCATCATTCTGACGTGTGTGTGTATACATCAACAATATTTCTTAGCTTAAAACTCTCCCCTCCACTAATCGTTTGATAACATCTATAGACGTATCATAATATTTACAAACCAACACACGCAATATTTCATAACATTAATTATGATTCATATCATGAGGTTATTACTGTCTTGTTCGCCTGTTTCGTCACATTAATTTGTCAACTGCAAACTTCCACTCATTTTTCCTTTTACCCGTTTGATTTAAAGATGCATTATGCAAGACCTAAATCTCAACACGTTGTCGATTACAGGCCTTTTGTTCTGTCTACAGTTGTTATATAAATTCATCCAGATGGCAAGCCCATGCTTAAATCACTAGACCATCCGATGGCTAAGATATTTAATGGATTAGAAAATATCTACCATAACATCGTTAAACGTCGATATGGACGCCACTAACGGGGACTGGTTCAACGACTGAAAATCGAGACTTCGTTTATTATCGTAGCAGTTGTACTTGGCAATCGAAATTAGTATTAAGCTACATGTATTTCTTGTCAAAACTTGAGACTTTGATAACTTCGCCCAGAACAAAGTATTATGACTAAAATTTCAGTATAGGCGTAGTCATTTTTCATTATCTATTTTAAACTATTATAGCAAATAGGGACAACTCTTTATCTAGATCCTGAATTAAACTAAACTTCCCGCCCATTTCCGCTACGTTAATATAAACAAAGCACCAGCAGAATTCGTAAACTGCTGACCAATTCGTCGCGGGTTGAATCTTCGAAAACTCGCGGAGAGCGGGGTGGTGTTGGTTTGTTACCCAAGCCATGGGTTCGACTCTACTCGTATACATCAGGGGGATAACTAGTCCGTTAAGATAGCGGGAGCTTATTAATAAACCCTTAAATCCACTTACACCAAAACAGGTTTCAGACAAAATTACATGTCAGTAAATTACTCGTCTGAGAGTATCAATAATGTAAGAAGAGGCATTTGATCTGTATCAAAATACGAGACGTAACTAGGCGTTTAAAGATGACTTGTGTTTTCTGCCTCGGTGAAGATCAATTAAAACTGAAATGTTCGTGATATAAACATCAGCCGTCAATTGGCGCCTTAATAACCACACAGTATGTAAACAACTTAGAAAAAAGGCATCGTCTTGTCTGTAGAGCTTTAGTACTTATATCAATTATTTATATTTTAAAAGCTGCTAATAAACTTTTAAGTGGCTTTTTAAAGTTATGATGTTTGGTCCGTTAGTTAAAATATGTAATAGATTTTATCTCATTTTCAGAAGAAGTAACTGTGCAAATTCCCGCCCAACAGATAAAATGTGGTCTTAAACCCCGTTTACATTACAAATTTTAAGCGTGCCAGGTACCGTTCCTGGTACGGCACGGTTAATTTCTTTGTAGTGTAAACGGGTAAAACACAAGCGTGCCGTACCGAGTACCGTGCCAATCTGGCCCACTGAAGTGAGGTGGTCTCGGTACCGTACTAAGAACGGCACACTTCAAATTTTCGTAGTGTAAACGCTAACCGGTCTGAGTACGGATTACTGCGCATGCGCCAAATGAACCTTGACCTTTTTTCCCTGCAAACCTTGACAGTTCTGTCATCACTTCTGTCAAAATGGCTGCTCAAACTAAATCAGTCATCATAATTGTTTTCATCTGGGTAATTTGTACAGGGGCTGAAATTAACATTTCAGTGAAGAGTTCCTGATTTGGCACGTTTGGCGCGGTTCTGAGACCGGTTATTTTAGAGTAATTAAACGGGTCCCTTTCTTGAAATTTATCGCGGCCTGGTACCGTACCTAGTACGACACGGTTATCGCGGCCAGATGTAAACAGGGCTTTAGACTCCCTGGGCAATCTACTTTGTAGGGTTTTTTGGAAAGGTTACGGCAATCTCCCTGCACAAAAGTGCAATATAAATTGTTAATTATGTAGTTCCATTCCAAGGGATTATGTATTCCACCTAGATTATACAATAAGGAGGAGAGAGGGAGAGTGAGAGAGAGAGAGAGGGAGGGATGGGGTTTAACGTCCATTCGACACAAACTAGAAGGTAATTTCGGGACTAACATATGGTTTAATTTTATTTGAATAATTCGCTTAGTGTAGGGGTCTTTAGCAGTGGGAGGATACTGGAATACCAGGAGAATAACCACGAGGCTGGACAGGCGACCCTACTTCTTGCCACGTACAACCGGGGATTATACAATAAATAAATCGAAATATTAGGAACCGCTATACTCTGCGTCCTGAATGAAAATTCAAATATAGACAAACTTTAAAATATTTTCACTGTTAGGCCATGGGGTGTGGTGACCGAATGGTCTAAAGCGTTCACTTTAGATTATAAGGTCTGTCGTTAATTCAAGTGGCGTGGTTTTTGTGAGGAAGAAAAGCCGCAAACAGTAATCTACATGAGATCATGTGGTCAAGCTGAAAACGTGGGCCAGAAAAATATTTGACAGCTCACTCATTTCAAAGAGGCAATTTTCACGCCACACGTGGTAGCAATTCACTAACGAGACAGCTAGTCTGACAGACTATGCTCTTCTAGAAAGAAGTTTCGGGTATCAAATTTTCTCTTTATCTTGAATAGCTTCTTGTGTCACGTAACGTGTTTATTTTTCTTACCAACGACTCCTTCTCAGACTGTTGCCAACAACAACTTGGTCAGCAGACGACATGATTCTCGAGCAGACGTATCTTTTCTTTGCCGCCAATTTTTTTTTTTATGTTTTTTAGACGTATATTGATTGTTTAAGAAGAGATGGTTTATTGACAGTGTTACAAGATACACGACATAAATTTAAAGGTCTGCTTCACTGAGTTGGCTTCTTCAACTGGGGTATTTTATTTTTGCTGCTGATCTCGAGCCTGGTTGCAAAAGTTGCATTAGACATCCTCTTTTATTTTATTTGTAAAGTTAAAATATAATTTAATTGACATCCCATAGCACAGATATGTAACTCTGGAATCATGCCTCTTCGAATAAATTTTGATTAAATGCGTAGTGCACTAGTGGAAATAATGTTGTGCCTGTTGATATGTAAGTCTATCATTTTCTAAACGAACCGTCAATACGCCATCAATAAATTCGTTTCAGGAGGTGCGTTTATCAGCGTTTTGTTCTCCGAACGGAACTGTACCGTTTACATTTCTATACGATAATCGTTCTCGGAACCGTTCCTGGCTCGCTAAATGTGGAACTCTTCACAGAAAAAAAGTTAATTACAATCTTCAAAACATGTTACCCTTATGAAAAGAAATGTTGGCGGCTAAAATTCTATATAAACGCTTATAAATGGTGGCAATTCCGTCTGCCTAGGTAAATGGTGGCAATTCCGTCTGCCTAGGTAAAAAAAAAAGACTGTCTGGATCCTTCGATGCTTCGAATCACCAAAATATGGCCGACGTTTAACATGCATGCCATAGAGATACTAGACTCAATTGTAACAGTATGTTCCTAGAAATGTCGACGCAAAACCTACCAGTGAACCCTTACTTGTGAACACCATGCGACTATTTAATGAGTGGTGCTGTTTATTGAGAGAGTAATTAAATAACTTGATTTGTAACATACAGTACACAATCTCAGCTATTGACACTTGTCATTGTTTAATAACAAAACATCGTCAACACCAATTTTGTTTTTTATGCTGCCATATTGTTTTTTATAACGTGGTATTGTATACCGCGATATTGTTTTAGAGCGGCCATATTGTTTTCAATCGGTCTTATATTTTTAACGCCTGCTTAGCGACCCTCACGACGGAAATCAGTGTCAGTTTTTCACTGATTGTATCGTTGTAAAGATTGTTTATTATGCAAATAATCAGGTTTTGTATCCCAAACTGCTAAAGATGTTCTTTGTACAAAAAAATTCTGTCAACTTTAGTTTTTATTCCTTTGAGATTTGATATATCATTAAAGTGGGTTGTTTTTTCGTCTTTAGATAATGCTGGCAATCAGGCTACAGTTGTTGTATCCACTTGTGTCGGGTTTGGATGGCCGAGTCAAGTGGCGTGGTTTCGATTCACCGCTTGTACGTGACAAGAATTAAGAGGTAGCCTGTCCAGCCTTGTGCAATGGGTTTTTTTCCGGGTCCCCCGGTTTTCTCACTCAGCTAAAGACCTCTACGCGCAAGCGACTTATGAAATTAAATTGAACCATAATTATGCTAGTTCTGAAATGACCTGGTTTTTGTCGAGCAGAAGTTAAATCTGAGTGTTGGGTAGCTCCCCCCCTCTCTCTCTCTCTCTCTCTCTCTCTCTCTCATTTATGTATATTACTGTTAACTAGAAGAAAATAGATGATTAAAATAATAAGTTTTCGAACGATCTTTAATAGTCTACTTCAGATAAGACAGTCTGGAGGTAATGCGCATAATTATGTAGCCATCATTTTGCCGTCCAAACCCACAACAAAACTGATCCGTAGTTATTATTAACTCGGCCGCTACTAGCACTGATAGGGGGCGGGTTAATGGGGCCTCAATATTTTCTGTAAATAAATTCCTAAATTGTAATTATTAAGAAGAAAATAATAAAGGTCTTCGGAATATTTTCTGGATAAAGAGACGTAATATTTAGGGCAAATTGGTACATAAAATCGTACGCTGAGTTGTAGAAAATGACAAATCTCTCTGGATTGTAACAATCAATATGATGGTTTTTAACACTTTGTTTGCCTTTGTTACAAGTTAACAGAATTGTTTTAAAAATTTATTTTTTTATTATCTAATCTAAATGACTTTCTTGATCATACTTGTTTTAAAATGACAAAAACAACCAACAGAGGAGTATGCTTGCGTTGTAAGTAAACACTAGGATGTGTCGTCACCGTAGAAGTATTCTGGGCGTGACCTTAAATGGTATTTATACAGTGGTGAAAAAAAGGGGATTTTGAATTAGGGCTGTGTAACAGTTTAGTCCACATCACTTTGGTAACGTAGGGAAGCGCTCGATTTTCGTTAGAGTTTGATAAATTCTCATAAATCATTGATTATCCAATACAGCAATAATGGTGTTTTATGCATCACCAAATTCCTGGCATTTTCTAATAGACAGTGATGCATAACTTCCGTGCAACAAATAATGGTATACGAACACATGACAATACAGAACGGATAAGTAAAAAGGCGCGTAAAGCCGCCATTTATATTAAAAAAAACACCCCAAAACAAACAAATTCACAAAGTTCCAGAATAAAGGGAAATAATGAAA
Organism: Patella depressa; assembly: GCA_948474765.1. Lineage (NCBI taxonomy): Eukaryota > Metazoa > Mollusca > Gastropoda > Patellidae > Patella > Patella depressa. The sequence continues at coordinate 59,529,082 of OX419719.1, forward strand.
TTTAATGTGCTACTGTTCTGGGGCCTATTTCACGAAATTTTAACTAAGATAAGATCCCAATTTTAGTAATTTGATTGGATAATATTAGATTGATTTTAGTGCTTAGCCAATCAAAATTGAAGTATCTACTAAAATTGGATTTTATCTTAAGTTAAAATTTCGTGAAACAGGGCCCTGTTCCTAAACTGGGCTAATGAAGACGGGCATACGCCATACAGTGTGCTATGAGGGAAATTTTGTTCGGTTAGCGGCGCTACGGTTACTCTTGTATCGAATTCCTACTGCCAATGGATCTTTTACGTGCACGCCATTAGTCCAAAGCAGCGAGAATTCTTTTTTAATTCTTTAATTCACAAGCATTTTATATCTTAAAAATATATACACTGACCTCTAGTTGACCTGTGTAAAACATCCCGTTGTACAGGTGTTCTCTTCTGTCACTTGTAATACGAGTCTATTGTTAGACAAGTTTTACCGGTGTATAAAGTTGCCACATAAGGTATAATTAAAATAATCACTGTATCGTCTTTGAGAAGGTAATTAAAGGTAATTTGTCTGAATGATGAATGAATAGCTAACGCACGTGTATAAGTCTATACTAAGATACGTGTTTATTAAAGTAACAACGGACACGAGAAATGTTTTCTATGAAACCTGTCTTGTGATGAACTACGAATAGTAACAAAGATCATAACCGGCACTATGCAGGGCTTAATGCAGTACGACCGCCATGACAAGTCCGACTTCATTGTCCCGGCAGGACATTCAACCCAATTGTATTTGGCGAATTTGAAAACTTCGAGCCAGGTAGGTAATCATAGCCAACTTTTGATAGAAAATAATTATAAAAAGAAATATGGATGTGCTATATAAGACCATGAATCGACCATCTCGTCATCGCAGAATGTTTTAAATGGTGACGTTATATCATGGAACCGCCGGATTTTGAATAACTATTAGTAGAAGCATTCTACTGTCCTGTATCAACTGGGTCAAGGAACATGGGCATACGCCATGCAGTGTGCAATATGGGAAATATAAATATTGCTCGAACAGCGGCGTTGCAGCCGACTCTTCATCGAATTTCAACTGTCTTGGGTTCCGTTAGTTGCACCCCAACGTTTATACGAAAACTCTATTTTTAGTTCCATTCGAATGACTAGACACTCGGGGAATCTTAGACACTTGCTAGCAAATTTTGCTCTAAAATTGCAAAATTTTCTTTTCCTTCGGAACACCATGATAAATATTTTCATCCTTGAAAGCGCAAATTATAAGTGTAAAATAAACTCAAAGCAGCAAAATGTTCTCGAGGTCCACCACGCCATTGAAACCGGCATCTAGTTCTAAAAGCCACATCTCTTTAAGTACCAATAGTATTGTGTTGAAAAGACTTTAAATAACAAATATTTTGCTTTGAATCCATTATTTTTAGATTTTTATGAAATGTTTCTTTGTAAGCAACGAATTTTCAGTGTTTATATAATTTATTGTACTGGAAGTTGAAGCCTGTAGAAAAACACGTTTTATTGTTAACAATTTCCTCGCTGAAAAAATGTTATCATTGTTTAAAAAAAACCCCGAAGAACATTTAATTTTGATGCATATATTTCCAGACGATCAACTTAAACAATCGTGAAAAACAATCAAATGTTTATAATAAAAACATTTCAATACAAGTGAGTTTATTACTTATGGTGTTCTGTGTGATATGGTTGTCTCATGCTCTTTTAATGAAAATAAACATGCTTTTATATTTTAAATTTAATTTAATTGTTTGCCTTTAGCTTGGAAGTATCTGAGCATAAAACATAATATGTGTTCTTTATTCATATTTTTATAAACACATGTTCTAAAGACACGAGGACAATCAACTTACGGGTGAATGACGACGCGTGTTTTGCCTTTAGCTGTCAGAACAAAGTGTTTTGTTGCGCATACTTTACGCATCATTAAGAAAGTTATTAAGAATTTAGCTATTCACTAGTTGAGTGTCAATATATATATATTAACTCTATAATTACAGATTAATGGCAGTTAACAGACAGATTAGTGTAACATAGAACAATTATAAAACGTGCAGAAACACACAAAAGAACTAGACATCGAGTCCCCGCGATAGTTAGAGGATTGTCAGAAAAGAAAATTGTGAACTTACTTTAATTGCTGAATGTAATAAAGCGGAAGAAAAGACCCGTCGTTTCGATACATTACTTCGGCCATTTTGAGATATGAATATTGTTTTCATGAGAGAGTTGACTGACCGAATGGTTGTGCGTGTTGTATCGTTCTGTCTGTCATTGAGTCAACTGTCGTGATTTCGATTCCTCGTATGTACGTGACAGGGAGTAGGGTCATCTCGTGGGTTTGCCCCGGGTCCTCCCACGCAAGCGAATTATTGAAATAAAATACAAAATGAACCAACTCTTAGTCCCGAAATGACCTAGTTTAGGTCGAGTGGAAGTTGAACCCCATTTCCCCCTCTCTCCTTCTCGCTCTCCCACTCTCTGTTTTTATAGCTTTAATTGCAATGCTTATGGGGTAGATTTCAAACAGTTCGTGTATGTACAACATAACCGGTGATAGATTAATAGCTTAATATGTTGTCAAATCATACATTATGAATCGACAACGCCTTTTGAATGCAATGGATGAATGGCCTTTTACATTATTATTGGCCACTGTATCGCGCCTTTATCCAACAAAATGCAAGCGATAAAATTTCCCCACTCGCTCTCTAATTTTCACTCTGTGCTAGACTTGTCTTACATCCACGACTGGCTTTTCCTGCATGATTCCTGCAAGCCCAAGAAGAAGAAGAAGAACCATAAAATAATATTATGGCCATATTTTGAACCAATCGCGTGGTGGGGCTCTAGACACTCTGAGACCTTTGCTGCGGGATCTGCCAAACAACTTTGCATTAGTCATCATAATTGAAGAAATCCCGGATCTTCAACCTGTATAAACAGGTGTGGTTGCTTTACACAAACCTAACGGTAATTAAAAGTAAGTAGTACAGGTGAGTCACGTATACAAGAATCACAGGTAACAACAATAAATCACAAGGGTCACATAAACCATACACGGGGGGCATTTACACGTATAGTCTTAAAGATACGTTATATTAGAACTAAATCTGTTAAGTTATTTTTTCCACTTAAAATTTCGTATAAATATTAATCATGCATTTATTCATATGTCATCAACTCAAGGCTATCGGATGGCCGTGATATTCAATGGTTTAAAACACACGACCCAATAAATAATTCACCGTTAAAAATGAATATTCGAGATTTTGTTTATTATCGTAGATATGGTTCTTGACAATCCAGACTATCTTGTCAAAACGTCAAACATCCATAGTTTCGGTTAGAATAAAGTAATTTGACTGAAATTTCTATATATTCATATTTATTATAAAATTTTGAACTATTATAACAAGCACGACCGGCTCACCATTAAGTTTTTCAACATGTACATCACACGTGTAACCTTTGGTGTCCGTCGAGCAGACAGTCCTTAATAGTCAGGCTGCCAATTAGTGACACTGTTTGTGCTGTGCGTGCTTCATGGGTGTTGTTCAAGGCATGTAGTATTTTTCTAGTAAGATTGGATGCCTCTACTTTCCATTCTTTTATTGGAAACTTTTTCACTAAAAATATTTTTGTGGGAAAGTATCTTTAACCTGTTTACTGTCTGCCAGTACGCACGTGTAGAATACATCTACATGTAACACTTACTTACAGATCTTATCGCATGACAAGTGGTGAAAAATAATACATGACAGCATTAATTTCCGCTTTTACATTTTAATAGGCTACAGTATAAAACCAAGCAGCACTTTGTTTCATGGCCATGGATTCGCAATGACGTCCAATGACGTCTGCATTGTGAAAAGGCGATAGTTAGAGCTGTAAACCCCGTTTAAGAATGCAATCACTGCCCAATACATTAAGGCGGGGGTAAATGGGTTTAACGTTCGTATAATACAGACTAAGTTATTTCGAAACTAACGTATGTTACAATTTAATTAATGATTCGCAAGCGCATAAGGTTCTTTAGTAGTGGGAGCGAGTGTACCAGAGGACCTGGTTGGGAAGTCGACTCTTCCTCTGTTCTCGGACTGACTTGGGATCGAGGCCATACCACTTAATAACAGAAATGAAATCAAATGGGATATAACATTCTACTATTCTGTTCCGACTGGGTTAATGAACACGGAACACAGTAACATGCAATACCACTAAAATCGCGTATACGACCACTCAACCATCCAAACTCCGATATGATGCATTAAACAGATACATGTATATTTTGGCCTAGAAAATAGCCCGCTATCATCAGATAATGATGTATAAAAACTGATCAACTTACACCTGGTTAATGTTTATTTTATTTAACTGTTTTATAGTCTGTTAAAACACCAGACATAAAACTATAGACACTATAACCAGGTCAACAGCTGATCTTCTAGACCAGGTAATCGTTTCACCAGACAAAACTTATTGTTATGACTGGTCATAATTATTCAACAGTAAAAATATATTCAAGATGTAAAAGGGTCGGAATTACGTGTAAAATATTTATTTTCTACTTTTTTTCTGTTGGAAATTTTTTGATTATTGAGTATATAAAGGATAAATGGCGACCAAATAATAATATATATATAGAGAGAGAAATGGGGTTAAACGTCCATTCGACATAAACTAGGTTATTTCGGAACTAACATATGGTTTAATTTTATTTCAATAATTCGCTTGCGCGGAAGAGTCTTTAACAATCGGAGGAAGCCGGAGTACCCGGAGATAACCCACGAGGTTGAACCCTACTCGTTGCCACGTACAACCGGGGATTTGAAACCACACCAGTTCACTCAGTGGCAGGCCGTAGACATTTGTTCACAATGTCTCAGAGCTTGTTTATGGCTTCTTTGATTGGTATTTAGTAATTGAACATATTAACACAGGGTACAATTTTATGGATACACAAATACTGAGTTTGATACTAAGCGACGTTTCGCCGAGGATACTCTCGTATTTATGTTTGTATAAATTGTCTGAACAATAAAATGGAAGGTAATTAGGATATGTACCACTTTGACGATTCATATACCCCCCCCCCCCCCCAAAAAAAAAATATGGATAAATGCATGTAAGGGGGTTAAACATCTTACTTTTCGGCTAGTGGAGACGGGAAAGTACATTGAAAAGGTGTTTTTCATGCTGCACCAAATGGGTTAATGAAGACGGGCATGCGTGATACAGGTCTGCAATGAGACAAATTTTTGCCTGGGTATTGATTGTTGCTACTGTCTACTCATGTTTGGATTTCCAAGGTTGTCAAGGGTTCTTGGTTTTTCGTCCCATCCAAACTACTATATACGGTTCCTAGGAAGGCGCCACCGTCCTATCCCACTGACAATAGAAAACCACGCTGTAAGTCCCGACAATCTTTCTCAACCAACACGGGATCGAACCTTTTCCTTTCTGGTTAGCAAGCAAGTGGCTTAATTTCGGAGCCATCGCAGCTCCATATCTTAACCATCAACTAATAGATATAGCAGGATGAATAACAAATCAACTTTATTATTTGCGATGTTTTCATTTATTTATCAGATAAGTAGGTGATATGCTGATGAAATTGCCTTATGTATTATATAGATCAAATGCATAATTTTAATTAAATGTTGTTGGTTACTCTTGTTATGTTTTAGTAGTACCTGTAAAGTAGGCTGTTTGTGATTTTGGGGGGTTTGGATGGCCTAGTGGTCTAGAGTGCCGCGCTTCGACCTCTAGCTGGCCGGTCACCTTTGGTTTGTGGCTGTGGTTTCGATCCCTGGTGTGAGCGTATGTGGCATGGAGATAAAGGGCGCCTTCTCAACCTCGTGGGTTTCCTCCTGGCACTCCGGTTTCCTCCCACTGCTAAAGACACCTACGAACAAGCGAATTATTGAAACATAGACTAGATCTTTCGTCTCATTCAAACGATTAGACGTCGTTCCTTCAATGAGACGACCTCGAGGGGCAGTGCCTTACTCAGTGTGTCACCGCGGCTCACTATTCTTTATAAAACACTTGTTAGCCATATATCCATGAAAAATAAAAAAAAAGCCATGTACATTGTTAGACAACGCTAAGATCCAGAAAGATAAAATAAAAACCTAATTCAATTTAAAACAAATTACACATATTGCATGTTTTGTACAAAATTTATTCACGCGTGCGGATAACTCGAACAATTTGCCTGGCTGATCAAAAAATACTACTATTATGTTCACGAGAAAAACATGTTAAAAACTACGTCCATCTTCCTGAAAAAATATTGGAAAAAACAGTTAATGTTCTTATTCTCCATTTGTTTCTGGAAAACCATATTAAGAACTTTAATAACTGCTGCTCGTTTTGTCCAATTATTCATATCTAACATAAAAATCCTCTTTGGTAATTGGTAATTGACAAAAACACATATTTCATAGAAATTATTCCGCTCCAACACATTCTAAAACCAATTATTGTATAATTAATCATTTTCTATAAACACGAATCTGTTGTTTTTTCCGTTTCAACAATGATTCTGTACATGGAAGTGTTTTTCGTGTTCTGATATCATCTTGCTGTCATTGTTTGGATGAAACGAACATTTAATAAAATGGAATTTTACTGCCTTGAACTCAGACAATGTTATATATTATTAGTACCCCTTTAAATTAAATTAATTTAAATTGTTCATTTGGCTTGACTTTAATTAGATTACAAGTGGACCAATTCCAAAGCAAACTGGTTTAACTTGGTTCGGTTCCTGGTAGTGCATTTGATTCTATCGAACCGCATCAGTTATGTATGAACATGTATTTAGTTCCTCTGTTTTCATATTGCACCTGTTTAATAATAAACGACAAATGGTTTATCAGGTTGCTTCACCTAAAACGTTATGGAATATCTTAAATAAATTTAATAGGAGCCAGGATTCATCAATGAATCACCTGTCGTTATCAAACTTCTGTTAAATCAGACAGTTGCATTCCATAAAGTTTGTGGTTTTATCTGAAATTGCTTTTTTTGTCACTAAAACAACTAAAGCACCGAGTAAAACTGAGTACCTAGACAAACTACCAATTTAAGGTGTTAACGTTGTTTTAAACAGTATTTAATAAGCAGAAAGATATCCATCTCATTGATAGTTAAGTATGTTTGTAAATGAAATAAAATCGCATTGGTTCATAATCTGGAATCAAAATGTTTCACTTTAATGTACCACACAATCCTAGCAAGGTCAACATTATATTAATGACTGTAATTGAATTCAAATCTTAACTGAATATCAAATCTATCGAAAAGAACATCAACAGGTAAACAGTTATAGAATAGTACATGTTGATAGAAATGAAATGGGGTTTAACGTCCTACTCTGTTGCACCTAACCTGGGCTAATGGAAGACGGGTCCATATTGATAGATATATGACGGTTCGTACAGCAAAAGATAAAACTTTCCTCTCCATTCAAATACACATACATTTGTTTGGTTTGGTTATTTTATGTCCTCTGTTAATGTGCGTACAAGGTGAATTTTGATAAAACGTAATTTTTTATTCGTGTATGCTTCTGGTAGATTTAATTGGTTATATGGGAAATGAAATGAAATGAAATGGGGATTAACGTCCTACTGTTCTGCCCCGACTGGGCTAATGAAGACGGATAGCGGCACTATGGCCTACTGTTTTATCGAATTCCAAAAGTCAAGGGGTCTTTTGCGTGAACGCCAATGTGTACGAGGGACCTCGGTTTTTCGTCCCATCCTAACGACTAGACAGTTGTCCATGTTAGACACCCGTGCTACGCCGCTGACAAAGGGAAACCAGGTCTGAGAATTCCGATGAACCTACTCGGCCAATGCAGGGATCGAACTCGTGACCTCCAGGCTATCGAGCCAGCGTCTTACCCAATTAGCCACTGTGGCTCCACTAATGCATATATCTGTTGACATTTATATTGGATTGGGTGGTTTTCTTGAACTAAAAGAAACCGAAAGAGCGCCTTTAATGGTGAACTTTTAATTTAATGGTTCTGTTATGAATTCTAATACATTAATGTATTAATCACCAAAACAACAACAACTGGCCTTCAAAACATCTTACACCAGACAGCTTAATTATTTATCTATTTTTGATTGCTACTTTCTTTTTTTATTAAAGCACTAACCTATATTTAATTATTACCAAAGAGCGATAAAACTCGTCGAGGTGATGTTAACATGTTAGAGATGTGATAACATCTGGGAGAGATCTAGACCAGATTACAGTAATAGTTTGTTTAATCAAAGCTCCGTTAAACTGGGCGAATGAAGACGGACATACACAGTGTGCTATGAGGGAAATTTTGCCAGGGCAGCGAAGCTACGACCTACTCTTATATCGAATTCCATCTGCTAAGGGATATTTTACGTGCATGCCAATGTGTACACCGGGCCTCGATTTTTCGTCCAATCCGAACGACTAGACAGCTGTCCTTGTCAAGCCCTCCGTCCTGCATCACTGACAAGTGGAAACCACGCCGGAAAATCTGGATGAACTTTATCGGCCAATTCAGGGATCGAACGCCCGACCTCCAGTCTAACGAGCCAGCGTCCCACCCACTTAGCCGCCGTGATCCCCTGTTAAATATATAAACCTACGTACTCACTCGGTATATATTCGATATTCTATTATACATTCATCTTAAAGTCGATAACTCAATATCACCCAAAATCTTCAACATTGAAAACACGAATTATTTTTCAATTTAAATCAAAATTGATGACGTGATCTTACCGGAAAAAGGTGGGCTTCTGATATCCAATATTTAAGACAAAATAAATATTTTACCATTGGTACACGAATCGTGTACCATAAGGCGTTTCAGCCCCAGTTCTAGCAAGAGACTCGAGGAACGAGGCTAGAAACATTGCACCAAATCAAACGAATAACTAGACGCTAGAAATTTACATTCGATTGACACTGTTGCCTTATTTCGCCGAACATAACTAGAGTAAATTAGAGTAAAAACGGAAACCATTGAATGTAAATCAGTTTATATACATTTACAGTATTATATGCGTTGTGACCCGCTTGTGTCAATTTCTAGGTTAGCGATTTAGCCCCTTTAAAGCCTCTTATGTTACTCTTCGTTACATATTTCGTTCGAGTACAATTTTTAAATCCATCGATTTTACGTATATGATAGAATTTGTAAAGCACGCCAAATGTTTTAACATTCAGATCTTCGCTACGGTTGAGCTGTAACAACGATTTAAAGAATCCGGACGTTAAATAATACAGGAAATTGGTTATTGTTATTGACGGGAGTACACAGTGGTAATAGCTAATGCATGCTTTTTTTTAAAAAATCTCGTGTCAGCCATTTCTTGTTTCTGAATAGTTTGTTTCAAACGGATTTCTTTTCATGGTTTCATATAACAAAACGTTTTACTAGAAAATCGTATGTTACAACTCTTTAGAAAAATAGTCCATGTTTTAGCTGTTCCGCCGGTAATGATAACTGATTACCTTTACATGTATGTTATTTTCGAATTCATAAATTCGTTGTTTCGGAACAACTGTTTTAAAACCAATTCTATCACATGATTACGTAAAATTGGAGGACAACCAAATTAAGATTATTACGAATTCGCATATAGCGTTATATCCACACGCGTTCTCAAAAGTACTCATATGACCTATAACTAAAGGTGTTAAAATGTAACTGCATGCCCCCCCCCCCAAAAAAAATCCACACCAAATACAATAAAATCGGAAGCCCACCCTGTTTCATTCTTTGTTTCGTATTTCGTTAAACGGTCCTTTAAGGTGATGATCCAAGCATCTGTGATACGAGACAAGATGTTAATTGTTTGAACATGATTGTCATTATTTAATACCAATTAAATCATAATTAACTCTGATAATGATCTTCGTCTGATATATTAAAATAACTAACTCTCATAAAATACAAACAAAACCTCGCCAGACATTTTAATTACCAGTCGATATAATTAGTAAGAAACTAGAACAAAATCTTCTGTCCCATTCCATACAAGATTACCCATTTCCATAATTTACCGCCCATATAAGGGGTGTCATTCGTCTTTTTCAATTTGAAATTAACCAATACACATAGATGGATATTTTGCATTAGCGGTCTGTGTCCATAAATATGTTTAATATCAAAAGACTATAATATGAATGAGATTTTCTAAATTCATTTGAATTATCAAAAAATAAATGTACAAGATGATAAACCTTATTATTTTATTCATGTTAAAAGAGACGAAGACGCTACCCTCCGACAAGACTTTAAAAATTTCGGAAGATCTTTTCAACCCATAGCCATAGTGAATAGTCCCGTGCCCTCACCAACCGATTATTCACCTCACCGTGCCCAAAATATTTCGCCAAAAATAATGATTTCTTAGCAGCGTTCTTGGCCGGCCACATCCTAAGCCCCTCCAAAACATTCTGTAGCCCCCCCCCCCAATTTTTTTTAATTTTTTTATGAGCTGCAGCTACGGGCCCGCACCTCACCCCACCCCACAACGAAAAAGAAATCACACAGAGTAAGCATGCTAGTTCTGCTGTGTTTCTTTGTCTGTATGCGACCCCCTTAAACATTTCGCTGCGTACGTAACCGAATGCCGATTTTTTAAAATTATTGATTTGGAAAATTGAAATAACTAGCAATTTCTGTTGCATAATTTTGAATTTTCAATTATGTTATGAAATATTGATTTTCGGGAGTATATTGAAAAGGTTTTGATTCAACGGATTAAATCATTGTTCTTTTATTCTATGAATTTCTTGTTTGAATTGCAATATAATGTGTTTACGAATACTACATGAATTGTTTGAAACTGTGAGAGGTATGTAAAATATGTCCACATTAAGTGATTTATATCATGCCAATATGTAGTTTATCACAGATTTTTTTATTGTATGTGGTGCCCTGAATAGAATCGAATAATAGTTGAATAGAATTACCTGCCTTGGTTCCACATACCAGGAATTCTTTTATTTAATTAACATTGTTTATATACAACACCTATTAAAGCGGATATTTCGCTATTACTTTTAATAGTAACTGGGGGGGGGGGGGGCTGTATTATAAAGCCTGTCATTGAGTCAACTGGCGTGGGTTCGAATTTTCGGTTGCACGTAACAAGGAGTAGGGTCGCCTGTCCAACCTCGTGGGTTTTCTCCCGGTCCCCCGGTTTCCTCCCACTGCTAAAGAACCCTACACGCAAGCGAATTATTGATAGAAAAATTAAACCATGTTAGTCCCGAAATGACCTAGTTTGTGTCGAGCGGACGTTAAACTACATCTCTCTCTCTCTCTCTCTCTCTCTCTCTCGCTCTTTCCCTCTCTCTCTTTTGGCCTGAAATGTTATCTATAATTTAATTAGACATTAACTAACATATCTAGACAATAATCAACTCTCGATGTCAACGCTACCCGTCGATATTGACTGGATTAGAATCATATATGCTGCTTAACGTTCATTGATAATTAAATCAAAAAACGAATAATCGAGACTATGATTTTTATCTTACTGACTTTAGTAATGATGATCAAGGCTAGACGGAACTTTGATTTGTTTGAATCTCGCTTCATAGTGGACTGAAATTGACTGAAATTTTAAGCCAGTTACCTTCACATTATCTATTTTTCAACTATTATTATAGTGAGAACTGCCAGCTCTTTATCTAATCTCCCATAATGTATTTTTAATAATTCATATCATAGTTTTGAGACCGATAACTCTTACATAATTCATCTTTAATTAACCGCTGATGTCTTTTGACTGACTCATTGATTTTTAACGTCTGCAACATCCACGTTAATTTATCTATGTTGTCGCGATGCATATTTTATGTTGACCTAGATAGAAGTTCCTTATGAAGTTTAGTTCACTAGAACTTACCGCATTCCACTAAATAAAATCAATAACCATGTAATAAACAAATTATGACTAAGTAATGATATAGTAATATTATGTCAAATGACATATTTTAATGATTAATCATCACTTTTACTTCATTGACATACCATCGACTCTGGTGTCCTTAACGCATTGTTTGAATGTTACTTACTAAAGGCAGACAATTGACATAAATAATACGTTAAAAAGAAAACAAATACTTACATTCTTGCGGTTAATTAAAAAGCACAGACACATAATTTTGTGGTAATGAAATGGGATATAACGTCCTACTGTTCTGCTCCTAACCTGGGCTAATGAAGACGGCCATACGCCATACAGTGTGCTATATTGGGAAATTTTGCCCTGTCAGCGACGCTACGGCCTACTCTTATATCGAATTCCAATCGCATAGGGATCTTTTATGTGCACGTCAATGTTTACACGCAACCTCGGGTTTTTCGTCACATCCAAACGACTAGACAGCTGTCCTTTCTGCATCACTGACAAGGGGAAATCCCGCCGGAAAATCTGGATGATCAATTTTTGGGACAATCCCACGGCACCTAATTTTATTTTTTCAATGACTAGACATTGTGCCTTTCTGCACCACTGGCACCACTGGCAACGGGAAACTACATTGGAAAATTCGAACGAACGTTTTCAATCAACGCAGGGATCGAACACGTCTTGCTCACCGACCCACTGTGGCGCCATGATCAAACTTAGTATTCCCTCTTATTATCAACCGGACAAGCAAAACGTAAGTTTGTCTTAATATGAAAAGAAAATTAAACATGACACTATTACATAGCTTGTTAAGAAACTCCAAAGAACAAAGATACGCCTTAGTACATTTTCATATGAAAAAATATTGTTTTTATTATCGTTGTTTGCACATCACTTAGCTAATACCAGTTTAAATGTCATTGAACTCGATGTCAAGGATTTTCTATAGTCTACTGAGGCGTGTCGACCTTACCTCTTGGCCACAATGCTTGTTAACCTCTTGGCCACCATGCTTGTTAAGATAGAGTTGGGGAATGAAGCGGGGGTGGGGGTACCTTACTAAAACATCGTGTACCATTTCTCATTAAAGATACATTATGGGAGATTAGATAACGAGTTTGCAGTTCTCACTACATTAGTTAAAATCTTGCTAATGTAAAGGCAATTTTCTGAAAATTTCAGTCAAATTGATCCACTATTAACTTAAAAAGTTCCGCTTAGCCTCGGTCATCACTACTAAAGTCGGTAAGACAAAACCAATAGTCTCGGTGATCCGTTTTTATTGGTAAATCACGAAGGAAAATATTTCAGCGAATCGAACTACAATCCAACAAAAATCTCATCGATAGTTGATTATGGTCTGAATAAGTTAATTAATCTCTAATTAATAGTTTTGATAACATTTCTGACCTCAAGAAACACCTACAATAGACAGATGTTGCTCTTGCATAATGCATGTTTAATACAATCAATATGCAGTGTGTATATTTGCCAAAGAATGTTTGTTAATCTGTATATATAAGTGTTTTGTTGCATATATCAAAGAAGCCTTATTTTTACAATCTTAAGTGGTCTTAGTTCACGCAGTACAGTAAACATAACTTTCATACTTAAGATAACTTGAGTTATGATTATCATAATACATTAAAAATTCTTAATTCTTATTAATTGGAAATTTTAAATTCTTTATATTTACACAGTGATAAACGAAATTGTAAATTACAGTTATTGACTGATCGAACTGTTAATTAAATTGTTCTATGGTTCAGATCAGTGGCCTTATTCTTTCATACGTTAAACAATATCTACTAGTTAAGCTCTAATTGAATTAGCTCGGGCCAAATTTCACCAAAGCGTACGTCCGTCTTCATAAGCCTGATTGGCGTAAAAAAAAAACAATTTCAGTCCATTTCAAAGTAAATTATTATTCTCAGAACATATTTTTGAGGAGCCGTTGTGGATCAATGTTTAAGACCACGTGACCATGAAACCTCATCGGATTATCTGGTGTGGTTCCCCCTTGTTATTAACACGCGTGATTAAAGTTTGTACAAAACAATTTGTGTAATTCGTTTTAAATTGAATTACATTTATGTGTATCTTTCTTTATTTTAGCATTGTCTATACAATATGGAAGGCTCCTTTTTTCCGTTCATATATGGCTAACGAGAGTAGAGAGCCGTGATTGCTCAGTGAGTAAGGAACATGCTAACTAACCTTGAGGTCCTGGGGTCGATCCAGGTATTGGCCGAGAAAGTTCCTTGGGATATAGGCCTATCGTGGTGCGGGACAGATGGCCTGGCAAGGGACACGGTATAGCCGTTAGTAGGACGATAACCCGGGGGTGGGGACCTGTAACTATATGAAAGACATGTAGGCCTAGTTGGGGAAGAGCTTCCCTTTAATATTTTAATTTGGTTTATTACTATCTCATATAGACCTAATTTTAAAAGTTACATTATGTTGACTAGCCTACCACAATTAATTCCCGACATATTTTAATAGTTTCACAAGCAGACTGTCTACAAGATTAAAGAAGACGCCGGAAATAATCAGACAGTGTGAGCAATAAACCACCACCAATAAAAAAATTCGCCATTGTTCTTACGTTAAAACGTTAATATTGTCGTCTGCTAGTTACAGTTTAACACCACCATGACAATTTCCTTATTTGGAAAACCGCCAGTATTGATCAGATCAGACAACATGTAAAAGAAAGGAGGGGAAAAAATCTGGGTCAAAGGTGTGAATAACTTCCTCTTTTATTGACGATTAGATAACATACGTCAAAGGGAAAATAAACTCCTAATAAAATCGATCTCTTTGTAGTAAATATCTACAAGACACTAGCAAGGACATGCGAGAATCAATTAAAAGACAAGCGACCTGTAAAGCGAGACAATTGTTTCGGAAGCCAGTTGCCATTTGCGCGCGTGGTACCGTGGCAACTTCGATAACAGCACCCGGATGAACCCATGAAGATGTTTCTCGCCGAAACGATCAATAAGAGACGTCTAAGCCGGATAAAAGCGAGGAAAAACGAACCCAAACAAACCGCGTAGTGTCTGTAGTTTCGTCTGGCGTGATCTATATTATATATATATACATGATAGATAGCTAGTTTTAACATATCAACCTGTATTTATTGCTTAGTTATAGCAGACTTTGGAATGTCCTCACGCGCCCCGGTATGGTTACTAAAATGTGACGTTTTTATGACGTTAATCGGGTACCAGATTGTTCGATTAATCTCGTGAAATTATTCGGATTCTTCTAGAGTGACATAAGAATTATTTTCAGGCATTCCTGCAATCACACAAAAATGTAAATATCACACCGAAAATAGCTCGGGTTGTAGCAGAAATAAAACGATTAAGCCGCCATGGGCAAGATTTCTTTCTTTTAAAGGTTGGAAAATCTATTTTTATGACGTCTATGGAGTATTTGAGTGAAGTTTTTCCCTACTTGTTAAAGATTCTATAATAGATAGATCCATTTATAACCGGGTATTATCAACATTCGATATTTATTTTATGTAGTAAATGAAAATGAAAAATCTTGAGGAATAAAAGGACAAAGTTGACACTTTATTATTTTTTTTAGCTGTTTTTCTTGTTGCAGTAGTAGTAGGCCTATATTTATGGAAATGCGAATAGCATAGCCATGCAAGCGAAGCACATTGAAACCATAGTCTGTGTCAGCTTACTACGTAGACAGGCATGCATAATGTTATTTATATATTATTAAAGCCCACTTATAGACAATCAGCTAATAGAATATCACACATACCAGTTCTACTCTAATAATTTTATTGTCATTTCTGTACGTACTATTATTGTCTTTGCAAAAGGGCAAATTTTCCATGCACTTCTATAAAAATAAAACGTCTGGTATCTTGTGGAATTGTCAAACCAAGCAAATTGATAATCTATATCAGCTCAAACTATAGTTTATGCTACATACAGACATGATGTATGCATTGTTAAAGTATGTCGAGAGACATTTAATTAATAGAATTAGACATACCAGTTGTAGTCTAATAAATTTATATAATTCAACAGTTTACATTGTTATTGTCTGTGCGAATATAGAATTATTATATTTGACCTGTGTTATTTTTAAAATATTAAAAAGCCCATATGAAGTTAAAATATGGGTCCTTTGTATGATGTAGGAAACTTCAAGAGCCCTTTTCATTTACAAAATTTGAAAACTGCTGTAAAAGAAACTCTGCATTGGCAAGGGTGTATGTTAGGTCATTAAGAAAACCCTTGCTCGACATGTTTTCTATCTTGGAATTAATTATGATAATTTTTGGCACAAAAACTAAGGGATTTTATTTTATTTAAATTATAGCAACATTCAGTTGCAGTTGAACACTTAATTCCACTAAATAATGATATGTTCTGATCCACAAACGATATCCATGATGGGAGTTGTTAATTCAAAAAGTTGCATGACGAATGGACATCTTAATAATACTGGAAGGTACGCAAATGATCTGGAGAAATATGACTATATACCTAAACGTTAGTTGGCCAACACGTGTCTCCTCAGATTATAATCTTATGTATTTCAGTAATATAAAGGATATTATTTGGAACAAGTTTTCACATTAATTTCAATATTTGTGAATATTATTACTGCGGTTTAATAT
The DNA here is from genome assembly GCA_948474765.1 of Patella depressa. Taxonomy (NCBI): domain Eukaryota; kingdom Metazoa; phylum Mollusca; class Gastropoda; family Patellidae; genus Patella; species Patella depressa. The sequence goes on from OX419719.1 coordinate 59,545,698, forward strand.
ACTACGTTATGTTATACGAATCTTCTGGGAATACTTAACTGATAGCATTTACCATCGGGGGCACATGTGACTGGGTGTCGATGGAGAAGTTCACTTAGTTTATTAATTGGTTTTAACACTTAAAATTGTTACGTTCATTTTTAAAAATAAAACAAACATTTTCTGCTTTAATCGTGATTTTTTTTTTGTTATGGTAATGTTACAGGCAACAAAATATTGTTCCTTGTTAAGTTTTTCTTCAGATTAATATTATCGTCGCATTATTCAGCTTTATCTTTTTGGAATATTCCGTTATCGATACCCTTCATTCCTGAAAATTTTCTGATTAATGGGTCTTTGATCATTTTGGGTTCTAAGAGGAAATTTGACATTCGGCTTTGAAGGGTGTTCAGTTTACATTAAGCGTATGACATCGGATACTCTCCGTGGTCCGGTGCACATGTCCTTTGATGTTTTCTGACTAATTATTCATTTTTGTTTTAAAAAAAGACGATGATTTTAACACTGGTTAATCTCGAGTTGGCTTTTTTTTTATCACATCTTGTTGTCAAGTCCGTGAACTTGTTTTTCAAGACGAATGAAAAGTACTGAAAATTAATGATGCACAAGAGTCTGGTTTATCGAGAGTACGGAATTCAACGTCAGTTGCTTTGACTTGATTGATCGGTTGGTAGCGATCGGCACCCCGAGATGTCGACTTGAGGAGACTCAATTTACTCGAATTAATCATTTGTTTAACAACTGGTCGCCATCTTGCCCCGCTGATCACACCCCCGAGATTTTTATATCTCTTTGGCGAACAGAAATCAAACTTAATCCTAGTCTCAAAGTGACAAATTTAATTTCTACAAGTCAATTTTTGTATTTTTCTGACAAATTATTCCATTTTTCTGAAGAAATCCGATATTCCCGATCACAAGAGTTCGTCATTTGTTAGATAAAAATCACAATTAGTAATGGCGGCGATGTTTAATGTGAATACATCTGTTTTTTTGTGTGACGTCGATTGGTGTCTCTAACCACAAGGCAATTCAAAACTTGTTACTAAGCACAGGGGTGGCCAACGACAGGCACGATATTAAAACGGGGCAGTAAGTGCACTGGGGAAATTCACATCAAAATTATATTATACGTTTGATGCATTATACCATCAAAATGTTACAAGTAACATAATAGTAATATGATTAAAATTCGAAGAAAAATTGTTATGGAGGGAGAAATTAGATTTTAGATTTATCACCTGATGGTTATTGACTAATCTGACTAGTTCTATGAGAGAAAGACGCCTTCTCCATTAGTTTCTAATAACATTATATTTGTTTGAATTCTTTTGAGTGTAAAGTTGAATCCTTGTCCCGTATAATATGACAAACTGTGTCAATATAAAATTACAAAAAAATTATTTCTTCTTAAAACAATTCCCTAATGCTGTCATCTGTCAAATGATCAGCGAATATGAATTTGTAGTTTATATTAATTGATAGTTTATTCTTTTCCCCAATGAATGAATGAAAAAAGGGATATCAAATTACTCAATCTGATTATTAAAACACAGATCCTAGTTAGATTTTATAGTTCACAGTTTGGTTTTACTTGTTTTTACTACACTAGGACCTGGGGGTTGGGATGGCCTAGTGGACTAGAGTGTCGCGCTTCGACCTCTAGCTGGCCGGTCACCTCTGGCTTGCGGCTGTGGTTTTGAGCCCTGGTGTGAGCGTATGTGGCATGGAGATAGGGGCGCCTTCTCAACCTCGTGGGTTTCCCCAGGGCACTCCGGTTTCCTCCCACTGCTAAAGACCCCTACGCGCAAGCGAATTAATGAAATAAAATTAAACTATATGTTAGTCCCGAAATGACCTAGTTTGTGTTGAGTGGACGTTAAACCCCATTTCTCTCTCTCTCACACTAGGACCTAGAAGAGTTGTTATCATTGGCGTGTTCTGGGTGATGTGATGGATTTTCCAATGAAACGGTCTGTTACAGCGAGTTCTTGGCATTTTGATGCACGGAACTGTGGGTAAACCACTCGAAACGTCAACACTGATTGATTGATTCACTAATGTCTGACGTTTGACCCGTGACGTGAACTCCCACTATAATTTGTTAGATCTTCATGTAGTGTAGGCCATTGAAAGTATAAAAAAACGAAACGAAATATAAGTCTGTATTTTAATCAGATACGTCCCGACAAAGTTAAAACCAGGTCAATTTAAGCTTCTGAACGGGCTAAAGTTACCAATAATCGGCGTAAAATTATCAACCGTTCTGCACATTTCCAGGAACAGACACGGATGCCTCGATTGCATTACTATGCGTGAATTTGCGGTCCATACATGTACTTTATTTAAAAGAGAGACAGAAATGTGTCTTTAAAAACGTCCACGCGACACAGGCTAGGCCATTTAGGAAGTACAACACGGTGCAGTCAACAAGTCGCGTAGGCGGAAGGGCCAACGGTGAGAGGAAACAGAAGGACCCCGAGAAAACCCACGAAGCTGACAGACTCGAAGACGGACCTCATGATCTAAAGCGTACGCATTGGTTCACTCAACCCCTTGCCACTATTACCAGCTAATTATCCTAGTTTTGATTTTTCCAAGCCAGTGGTACTTTAGATTGATAATATGTTATCCATGGACACTTTGCATTTTGTAATAAAGTGTGTCAAGAGTGTAAATAATATTAATGTACAATATGACCTATATAAATATATAAGTGTTTTATAATGATTTTATTATCAGTTTATTGTATACAAGTGGATACCTGCAGTGATTAATGACTGTCAGCGGTGGCCATAGTTTATCATCGTGTTCTTTGATTTAATAAACTGCATACCAACTTTTAGTTTCTTATCATCATAACATTTATATCTCTCAGACGTTTTAACTTTTTAATAGTCTTCAAATATAGGTTAATATAGATAGGAACGTTTTGCCTTTTTTGTTTGAAGAATGTAGCCGTTTTAAAGAAACAGACAATTAAAGAGAAGATATTTGACTTTTTCCCGGATTTTGTTAAAAAGCCTTTGCATCTGGGTTACAATCAGATGCCCATAGCAATGGTATAACGATCGTTACAAGCGTATTAACAATACCCAGACTTGACAACAATTATCCTGATAGAAAACTGCAATAGCCTTCATTATACATTACTTAGTACTTCTAAGTCTTACTCCCAGTCTTAATAATAAGCTATCACGTCAGCGTCAGAGAGATGGACGGTGCTTTCAACGTTGTCAGATTGTTGTCAACGCGCTCATGCTACTGTGGCTATTAATATATAAAACTTGTCCATGAAACATTATCAAAACCAAACCTTCTTTTATAAGGTATCGAAGTTGAGGGAAAAGTATTCAAATATCGTTATTAATGGCTGTTGATGACCGTTAACAATTAACGCTAGATGGCCTTCATCTGACTGAACTTAACAAAAACCTGGGTTGTGTGATAGGACTGTTCTATTAAATCTGTAACTGTTAAACAGCACCGAAACGGCTATCGAGTAAGTTATTCGGTAGCGTATAGTTCAACAACAGTTGCATCGCCGACATTTACAGAAATCGCCCGAATTGAAATGCCGCAACAACATATTCATATAGTGGTTGCTTCCTAGAGGTGGTGGCTTTTCGTGTTTATAGCATATAATAAACTAATCATAATCAACACGTCAATTGCTTTAGGAATGTCGATAGAAAGAGGTTATTAAAGAACCCGATATTAGGTTGTATTTGATTTAAGTTTCTAAAATGAATAATTACTGTGCGTGAACCTTCACAAAATTTCTCCACAACCACCTACTGATTTTATTTATTTTGTACTTTTTATAATTCAACTATCGATCGAGATTGATTTGGATCAATAAAGTTTTGAAAATACGCTGTCTAGTCTTTTAGAAAAAATGGACATTTTCCCAAGTCTGTTTCTTTAATTATGTTCTGTTTATTAAATGTTAGCATGTTGTCAGTTGACTCGAAGTAGCAATGTTTCATTTAGATAAATCATAATTATTTGTCAGATATCAAGATGCTGCCATTTTATCTGCCTATAATGCGAAGGACTAGCCGATACAACATATCCTTTATCATTAATTGAGTTGTTTAGGCTACAAGTCAAATATGATTACATCATCGGTACCATTTTATCTCACACTTGTTCAAAATGGCGACAGCTAAAGATGTTTCTTTTACTAAATATCAGATCGAGATTATATAATCACGTGATGAGTCTTCTGCTGCCAAATGAGGGCAACAAGTTAAATAACTAATGGTTTTCTAATTTATCGTGATTTACCAACGTGTCGTTTATTTCTCATTTTTGATACAACTATACCAAATAACCTCAAAAACAGATCGCCCTCGTTAAGGTTGTGCCGTAAATCAGAGCAATGGGTGTAGTCGAACCAAACACGGCTCTTAATGGCACGGCACGAACTGAAGTACTGCACCCGAAAATGGAAATAAATAAACTCGTGATAGATTCTAGAGTTCATGAGGTAAAATTGGGTTCGGTATGCAGTAGAGGACGGGTGCGGCCAGAAACTGTAACTAAATTATATAGTCACATATACTCTCGGCAAATCTCGACAGATTTCGGAACCTACATCCAGTCTCGGCTGTATGACAGTAAGTGATATGTACCTACGCCCATACATTTGCGATGCGGCTATCGGTTTACTTTAACCGGAAAACTTGACGCTATTACAAACAAACAAGACATCATGGGCGCAGCCATCTTTCATCCGGGACCTTTAAAGTAGTTCCAAGACACCATGGGCGCAGCCATGTTTCTTCCGGGACCTTCAAAGTAGTTCCAATATGGCGGAATTCGTCATACAGCCGAGACTAGATGTAGGTTCCGAAATCTGTCGAGGATTGCCGAGTGAATTCTTATAGCCTCACCGAGGCCGTCATCGTATATTGTAGTCGATGGGTCCTGTCTGTTCGTTCACAATTGCCTGTGGGAGCACTTTCAAAAATATAAATCTGTCCACATTTATGGTATTCGGATTACAATGCTTGTCGAAATGATAATTTTGTTGGTCAGAATTCTATTTAAATGCAATTTCTATTAACTTCATCTAATTCTGGTGACATGTTTACCTAAAAAGCATTGATTATTTCAGTTGCTTACTGATAAACTGTCTTATGAAGTATTATACATCAGTGTTGAAGCTTAATCGTCATTAATCGAGATTTTTCGGTGCGTTTGGGTGGCCGAATGGTTAGCACGCGCGCTATATCGTACGGTCTGTCATTGAATCAACCGGCGAGGTTTCGGTTCCCCGGTTGTGCGTGACAAGGAGTAGGGTCGCCTTCCCAACCTCGTGGGTTTTCTCCGGGACCTGCGGTTTCCTTCGATTGCTAAAGACCCGACTCGCAAGCGAATTATTGAAATAAAATTAAACGATGTGTAAGTCCCGAAATGACATAGTTTGTGTCGAGTGGACGTTAAACCCCATTTCTCTCTCTCTCTCTCTCTCTCTCTCTCTCTCTCTCTCTCCCATTGAGTTGTTTAATCGATGGAGTAATGCATTTTTTACGAGCGATCTTTATATGAATAATTTATATGAAATTATTAACTGGTAATTTTATTTTTTATTAAATTTTATACAATATTCTCAAAGTTTGAAATCCTTGGGGTTGGGATGGCTAAGCGACCCAGATTGTCGCGCTTCGATCTGTAGCTGGCCGGTCACCTTTGGCTTTCGGTCGTTCTTTTTAATTCCGGTTATTCCGCTTTCCTCCAACATGAAATGCCCCTGCGCGTGCGCTAAATGTACCAAAGTAAGTAATATCACCCTTAGTGGAAGTGGACGTAAAAGCCCTACTGAAATTCATATTTGTAGATTTAATTTACATTTGTATTAGTAATGTTCTTGTAGTGCGAGATGAAGCAAATAAACATCCCTAAATCAAATTAGACTAATCGGGGATTTACTTTAAGCTTCTCTATTTTGCTTTCTTATCCCAGATTTAAATATTCATTACATTAATAACACAGATGTTCTGGACTTATCAACTTTTTCCCAGCCATGACATAAAAAAGTCTCGTCTTTGGTTGTGTTTAAAATATTTAAAAATGTATTACATTCTCGTTAATTATTTATTTAATTATGACACCTATTGAAAAGGCTAGTTGTTTCCTGCTGGGTGGGACGGATGTAATAAGATCATTTTACATAGAATACAATCAGCAAGATGATAAATAAGTTAATCCCGAGGATTAGGGGAATTGTTCCCAGGAGTTTCATTAACCTAAATTACATATTGGCTTACCTGTTCGGTAATTCTTTTCACGATGTCTCTCACCAGCAGGCTATCAGTATTAAATATTAATCTTAAAGAGTCAGAAACTGTTCGTGTGTGATCAGACGTTCAAGAGTTGCAAATGGAGGTTTACGAATCAAGGTATCTTTTCCCCATATAATATAAAATTGGGTTTCTTACCTGTATTCCAACATTATTATTTTGAACATTAGCGGACCGGTGAAATCAAACATAGTGAATTTCAGAAAATATGAGATGCCATTATCGTTTATGGTATGACGTCACGCCATATTTTCAGAAAAATGTTATAGAAAATGGCCTTAATTTCTTACTGTTAACATAATAATTCATCATAAAGTTACCACTGTTATAAAGATTAAACGAGTGATAATTTATATTATGAATAATTATAATAATTCTGTTGATTTGTACAATATATTTTGTATGAAGATTATTGATATAGTTATATGAATAAATGTTGTACTCGCACGCTTTAAATTCAATCAGAATCGTGAACGTCAAAACGGCTTATCCGGACAGGTAACCCTTTCAAGATTTCGGGTCAATTTTACGTTGGTGACCTGATAATGAATTCCCGTTCCTTGAGAGGTCTATATTGTGAACGGCCCATGTGTTGTACTTGATAGCGAAAGGTAAATTTCAACTTCAAATTATTTTTATTTGAAAGAAAGCCTGGTTTTACGTAGATACCGCATAATACAGCTTGGGACGGGTTGACAGGTTTAAGTTGTTTCAAAACGTATCACAAATACTGAGTTAGTTGCTCGGCTCCTTGGTAGGGGAATTGAAGGGATTTTAACACAGAGAATTAAGCAGTTATATTCTTAAACATTTATAGGGATTAGCCCTTTAACCATTGATCGAAATACCAAATACAATGGAGGAAATAGATTGTCTATCACAGTTGTGGAAGTAGACTTATACTAAGCAGTCGGTCAAATTAAATAGTATGGGATTTTGATCATAACGTCACAGTGTACTGTTAATATATTAACTATTAATGTTAATGGTTTTATTGTAGAGACATGGGAGTCCGAGGTTAAAATGACAATAGTCTAGCGTGACATCAGCTGCCATTCTAGGAAATTATCGTCTCTTTAATAGATATATCATTATTGTCATATGTGACAGTTTATTAGTCAATTAAGATGAATAGTCTTAGAAGAAGGTGAAATATGTGTTATAGTGTTTGTTTAACTCATAATCCTTCTATCACCAAATATTACATTCCATTACCATTACCTAAACAATGGGACATTGAGATAGAGAAGCTGGGTTTAAGGTCCACTCGACACAAACTAGGTCATTTCAGGACTAACATATGGTTTAATTTTACAGACCTTATGATACAGCGCGCACACGCTACCGCCCACCCTCCAGGACTGAATAGTATTAATATCAGAGTACATTCAAAATGATGATGTTACTACGTCTTCTGAATACGAATAAATATTATTAATATGCATGGGCCGAAAAGCTTTGCTTGTAAGATATATTGGCCGTCTTCATTAGTCCATTGCCATTAAATAATACAGTTGTTTCGCATGATATTTTGAAGACGTCAGATATAGCATACTATTTGTGAAGGTAGGGCATACTTTCAAAAGGTAGGGTACTTTTCGGAAGGGAGGGCAAACATCAACCCCTTTACCTTGGCTGCCTACTGTTTTAATGGAAGAATCTAGATTTTAGATCATATGGAAGAATCTATTTTAAATATGGAGAGGATATGTAAAACCATCAGACCGTATAATCAGTTGTTATAAGCCATAGTCGAAATGGGATGGTACCCTTACAAAGCGAATGATATTAACACCGCCTTTTTAAAAATATTCGATGAAAAAGAGAAACACAATAAAGCGTTTTTTTTTCAATTCTAGAATCAGTGAAAATATTGTTTATGTTGGGCATTTATAACAGTTTGAATTCATCTGTGTGTCAATATTTTAGTCCTGAAACAATTATGCGAATCCCATGTTGCAAGGAATATTCATTATTGGTATTAACGTTTTAGTACTTGTTGGGTGACGTGTACATTTCCCACGTGTGGTACCTTCTCTCATATCAGTTCTGTACTTATCGACAGTGATATATGAAGTAAACGTTATCGACGGTTATTGACCGAATCCAAGTCCATTTTTAGGACGGCTGTCTTTTCAACGAGATCTCATAAATCTCCCTAACGAGGTATTACGGGAGTTGGGGCATTGTGCCATAATTGGATTATATGTCGTTAGATCAATTTAAACTGATATAAAGAGACAGAATTACATCGTAGTAAACCTGATTTTGTTTGGCTGGGGCAAATACACGTTCTAGTGTAGTGAAGTACTTTAGAGTAGGTTAATTTCAATTAAATTAGCCGATAAATGAAAAGAAAACGAAATATAGATATTCGCCGTAAAGGCCTTGAACTAACTTTATGTCACAATCACAAAGGATACCGTATAATCTATGTGCCGGAAATGATGCCATATTCGGTAGTCGGTACACATTTCGGTTAAATCTACCTGTAATATTCAAATGAATCTATTGTTTCATATAGATATACTGAGTATCAATCTAATTAAAACACAGACCAGACCCTATTTCGTTTCGTTTTTATAGTTCAAAATTTCGTTTTACTTGTCTTTACTACATGCAGTGTAGGCCATAGAAAGTATAAATAACGAAACGAATTATAGATCTGTATTTTAAACATGCTTTATGAAAGAGCTAAATCTGTCTATTGCAGGTCTTTCTTTAGGCCTGAAATGTTTTCAAATGTATTATTCAGACATTAATTAACTGATCCAGGCCTTAATCAACTCTTGATGGCATCAGATTTCTCCGATATTAAATAGATTAAAACGGTTCAGCGATACTTTGATTTAATCAAATATGGAGGATTGGGACTTAGCTTCGATCAACCAGTACGGTGGTGGAAATTATTGAACACGTCTGTCAAACCTTGAAAGGCTGATATCTTCGCTTGCAATAGAGTAATTTGAATGAAATTTTCAAATTATTCATTTTACATTATCTACTTTCGAACTATTATAGCAAGAATGGCTAGTTCTTACATAATGTATCTTTAATTAGATTGCCTGAGTATCACACTAAAATCAAAGATCATTTTTACGAAATTAAACCCCTTAAAGTGGACTCAGTTAAATTTCAATATATCTAATCACGTTTTATTCAATAATTCACCAGTTTCCAAAGCCGAAGTCGGTCAACAAGACTAATGGTCCATTTGTAATGTTTATTCAGTTAGAATATATGTATGTAGGTTATACGTGTTACTATGGTTAATTGAACATGGCTAACAAGAACATCACCAGGAAATTTATCTACTTTAGAATACTTATGAAAATATATTTATTTCATATTTAATTATGCCATTTATTATCTTCTTACAATACTGTGTTTCTTTAACCTACTAAAGATAAATTGATGATGCGTATAAGTGGTAATATGTTCTATTTATTTAGCAGTAATAGTTGCCACTATGGTTAATTGAAAATGGCTAATGGGAACATCATTTTGCTTATATTTCATTGTGTTCATCCCATTCTAATGTTTCTTTAACCCAGTTTAGTTTATTAATAATACCAATACATATAAATTCTCATAACAAATGTAAGATGTAGATATGTTGTATTAAGGGCAATGTGCTACCTTGAATTACAGAAAATATTATTTACGCAAAGACATTTATTTACTTCAATTTACGTTGCTCGTATTTCATAATGGCATTTGTCTTCTAGTAATGCGATATTCTGCTAATTCAATTTATTAATGTGTAGAATAACTCTGTTAAAAAAGCTAAAATAAGATCTTTATGTGTGTTATGTTTATAGGATTATTACTAGGCTAAACCAGATCGCCATTGTTAATTATATTTTGTTAATAAAACCATCATTCGGGTAATATATGTGTATTAGTGTGAAACAACCCATTTATTTTATGTCATTATATTTGTAAGTTCAATTTTCAGAGAGAAATATATTTGTGCCGGATTTAGTTATACGCTATACAAGGTCAGGGGCGGATCTAGGAATTTTGAAAAGGGGGGGGGGGGGCGCCGCAAAATGAGAGCACTGACCGCGGAGACGGGGCACGCCGCTGAGAGGGGGGTGGGGGCCCCAAGAAAATTATCCGTCATTTCCTTGCATCTGTAGTCAATCCAAGAGCTATTTGGCTGATATTTTCGTCTAAACGTTCGGAAATCGTAGAAAAAGAGCCCCAAAATCGAGCAAAAGAGCTAGTTGAAAGGCACTTTCAGTAGTAAAAAAGGGCACTGTCGAAAATTGGGGGGGGGGGGGGCGCATTGCGTTCCCCATTGAATCCGCCTCTGAAGGTAAAGTCGTAGGACACCGCAATCTTCCGAGGCCTAAACAAAATTAAATTCACATTTATTTCAGATGTTTTATTATTGTGTTTGAAATTGGGAAATATGCCTGTATTATGTTTACAATAAAATAGTTATACTCCAATCTGATTGAAAAACAGATCCTTTTCCGTTTTTTTTATAGTACAAAATTTTGTTTAACTGATATTAACTGCACTGTGATCTGAAAGAGTTGTTATATAACGTGCGTTGTAGATAATGTGAGGGGTTAGCCAATGAAACGGTCCGGTAAGACAAGTTCTTGGCGTGTGGTGCACGGAACTATGGGTAAACCACTAGAAATGTCAACGCTGATTGGGTAATCAAATGTCTGACGTCATAGGATCAAAAGTCGCCCGTATGACCTCTACACTGACCTTCAACTACAGCCGGTCAGATCTTCATGTAGTAGAAGTCAGTCTTAGAGACCATCGAAAGTATATTCAAACAAAGCGAAATATAGATCTGTATTTTAAAGTTCCAATTTCACTTTTTCTAAGAAAGTCAAAATATAATTATTTCTATGTTTTTTGCTCAAAAGGTTGTCAACTCACTATTATACGATCATGGACAAAATTTTGGGGGGTTAGAAAGGTTGACACTGGTTGAAATAGTTACTCAATTACCTCCCTTGTTTTCCTATTCTTCTCCATGGACGGCCATCTTCAAACGTTTGAATTTGAAGTTGAAAATGATATTTTTGGCAATAGTGAATTATAAGATTAATAGGATTATTCTTTAACAAGGTAGGACTGTTTATAGGTTCAATCTATTTTGGGGCTTTATTTTAATAAATTTTAAAAATATAACTTAAAAAAATGCTATTGGAACTTTAATGACATTGTTTATATACAAACTGAAATCAACAAACATGTGATAGTCTAAAACCCGGACAGAAAGTTAATAATTTAATATCATATCACATTTATTATTTCGCGATATATTGTTTTAACCCAATATAATATAATTGTGTACGTTTTGGCTCTGTAACACAGTAAATATTTCATCTAATGATAATGTGGTATTGGTTAATTGAGCCGTGTAAAAATTACCCACATCTATCGTGATGTAAATCACATTTTATGTGAACATTTATCATTTCACAATGTATTATTTTAACCTAATATCATGTGTTTGATCTACTGACCCGGATATGAGAAGATTATTTATTCAGCGATAGTGTGGTCATGGCTTATTACAAATTATCAGAAAGAACATTAATATTGCAATAAAATATATTAATGTGTGTGGGGCGATCCAGTTTTATCACATATTACTGTCGATTTATTTTTCTGTATTTGCCAAAACTAGTAGATGGTGTAAGAAAGGCCTTTTTCTACTAAACATTTTAAGGCATCCCTCGTCCATGTTTCTTTAAAATTGATCAGTCGCAAGACAGCACAGATCAAATAACTAGAGACAACTGTCGACAATTGGATCCAGTCGCAAACATATCACTTAGATGTGTAGATGTGTACCCAGTGGCAGAATCGGTCTACGTCAGACTTAATTAAACCGTAGTTACGTCGTCAGTAAAACATGTTCTAATTGGGTCATCATCGACTTGCATTCATCTGAAATCAGATTTTACCGTTCATAACTAGACTCGGACACCTTTTTTTTAATGGTTTGCAAATGCAAGACATGGTTTACGCTAGTCTTAGGCTACGTAAAACGGGTTAACGTCGCCTTGCGAAGAGTAGAAATGGGTTGCAAATGGGTTTTGAATGGGTTGCAAATGCTCTAATTCTGCGACTATTTGCAGACAGTTTTTACCTATATCTGATTGCAGGCGACATAAGCTGGCAACTTTTACTGGTTTCGTAAGACAGCATGCATAAGCACGACCGTACAGCATATTTTGTAAGATCGGTCATTAGTTTTTGTAGTGTAATATCTCATTACAACTGTCTATAAATTGTATATCTAGTATGCTCTCTTTGTTTAAATAAATGAATGAAATAAATGAATGAAATAAAAGAAATTGGGTTTTACGTCCTGCTTTTATGCATCCGTCGGTCAAAGACGCCATATGCTATAATTCCCAAGTGTAACAAGACAACGTGTAACACGACAACATGTGCACGGGGCCTATTGTTTTCGTCCCACCCGAACAACTATCTACGCTGTTCCTCTTTCTTTGATGTCGCCTTCTTTCTTGTTCCGTCGATCAAAAATATATAAGAAGCAACAAACTTTTAGATTGCCATTAATTCGATTAAGATTCTCAGTACGAATTAAGATACATTAAAAGAGCTTGGCTAAGTGTAACATACCAGATTTATGATGTTGAAACAGAGAGAGAAATCATATATTATTATGTATAATAGTTACAACGGGTAATTATTGTAAGAGATTTATTTACACAATACTGTTATTATTGAGACAACTGTTGCCTGGAAGATGCCAAGATGAATTCTGTTCATAATAGTTTTACAGAGGGCAGTGTACCAACCGTATAGTAATTTAATGAGGGGAATTCGTGTTCTCATTATAATAAAGAGTTTTAGAAGTCAATATTTTGTTATTATTTAAGCGTAAAGAACGAACTGAGTTAATTGTTACAGTGCACTAAACTACATGTACTACCCCCAATTTACCCACTTTCTAACTCTCGTAATTTCTAAGAAGTAGTTCTTCTGACCCGAAAAGTGACAGACAGTTTAGTAGCAAATTCCTATATTTTTCCTAATATACTTTTCTTGTTTCGTCGTTTATAAACGGCTTCTATGGGGGCATACTATGGTTTAAATTGTATCAAGGGGATGATTAACACACGTGGTTAGTCTTCTGTGTCTGTTTCTTCACCCCAACCCTTCTTTTCTAGTCTCAGTCTGGGCTTTCTAAGTGATCGATGTTGCCTTGTGTACCGAAAAGGCCAATGTACCAAAATCGCGGTCTTCACATCGTCTTCTTCTACTCCGTTATGTGTCTTATTTTAAAGAAGAAGTAACAGTGAAACAGCTTCTGTAGGTGGAGGAACTAGCTCTGGGAAAAGTAGGGGGATGGGGGATTTTCTAGTTTCTTGATATTGGTAAGACGACTTCGAAGAGTTTCCCGGTTGCTACGTCATGTATAATTTATATGCACATTTCTAGCAATCATTCTAAAGGGGGGGGGGGGGGGCTTATGTCGACCTTGCAACTGAAAGCAACTAGCGTTTTGGCAACTGGGAGCAACTGAAAGCAACTGAATGCAACTGAAAAAAGTCGACCTGAGCGCCATTTACACAACTAGTTGCAGGCAGTTGCAACCAGTTGCAGTCAGTTGCACATGTTCAACTTTCTGCAACTCGTTGCAACTAGCTGCAACTAGTTGCAGTCGACATGAGCGTTCTTGCAACTGGAGTCAATTCGTTTCCATGGAAATAACATCACGTGAGAAAAGACATGTGTCATGTGACTTTATAAATAAGCATATGGAAGCGAACGAAGACACCCACTTTTCAAACGTTGATGATGTAGACAATGATACACTAATAGAATTGTAGTAAGACCGATCATGCCTTTGTGTTACTTCTTTTAAGTTATTCGCCATTTAGTTGATCACGTAGTGAATAAATTAACAGTCACGTGTTAAGTGTGGTCGCTATCAGTTCCGAGTCGACATAAGCGCTCCGAATTCAGTTGCTCCCAGTTGTCCTCAGTTGCTGATATGATCGACATAAGCACTCTCGCAACTGACTGCAACTAGTTGCTTCGGGTTGCAACGTCGACATAAGCCCCGCTTAACGAGAACGGACTATAAGAGAAATTTTGCCACAACAGTGGCGTTTCTGCCCTTTCGTCTTGCAATTTCCACGCAAGGGTTCTTTTAATTACGTGTAGGAGCAGAACAGTATGACGTTAAACCCCATTTCATTTCACAAGAACGCCACCGCGTAAACGGGACCTCGATTGCTCATTTTGTCTAATCAACTTACAAGACACCGCTGCTTGCCAGCGACAATCGGAACCATCCCTGAAAAAAATCCGAGAAACTTTCTCGGCAAACAGAGGGATTGAACCCGAGACCGCTTGATGAGAGACACATCTACATTAGCCCAGAAAAATTTTCGTCAAAGTCGCTGAGATGTAAATAAGGTTAGGGCACGTGATTGTTGGCGAGATTGTCGGTTAAGGTTAGGGTAAGCATTAGGACTAGCCAAGTTTTCATCTCGTGGCTTTTGAACAAACTTGAAGTTGACCTTTTCAAATAGGTCTAACCCTGTCCAATACTATCCCAGGCATATAATATCGGACACAGAGACTCGCATACAGACAAAAACTACAACTTTTTTTTTTAGCATTATATATTTTTATTTAACAAACATAGAAGCCAAGTCATTAAAATATTGGTATACAAAAGTTGGGAAGGCAAAATATTCAAAATCTACCATTTTTGGAATATTTCGACCACGTGATCGAGAACATCTGGATTTTTATTATAATTTGGCTGGACCACGTGACCGGAAGTACAAAAATATGACCGGAATTACAAAGATATGCAATTATCTGGAAATATTTCACATAGTTAATGCTCTGACATGCGCAATGATGAATAATAATAATAAGCAGGAATTAGCATGTTGGTGAGTAGATGATGGTACATGAAAACGAGGCAAAATGTCACAAAAGATATTCCAGTGTGAATTTTCACAATTACGAAATTCCGCAC
Organism: Patella depressa; assembly: GCA_948474765.1. Taxonomy (NCBI): domain Eukaryota; kingdom Metazoa; phylum Mollusca; class Gastropoda; family Patellidae; genus Patella; species Patella depressa. The sequence continues at coordinate 59,561,012 of OX419719.1, forward strand.
TCTTTTACTGAGCATTTGTTTATTCAATATGACGACAACAATTATTTTAACTAACATTTAGGATCAGAAATCGTTGAATGATGCTCGCCTTGAATGTCCAGGAGCCATTTTTACGAAATTTTAAAAGTAACCCAATTTGTTTAAAAAAAAAATCGAGAAAATGGCTCAATATTTCACAAAAATTTCAAAAAGTTTGCATAGTTGGTAAATGTTGATGCAAATTTGATCACAATTTGTCATTAATAAAATCAAGGCGATTGTCAAGATTAACAAGAGATAGTGAAACTAGATAATGAGAAATGATAATGTTTCGTCATGAGAATACGTAAAAAGAAACAATTGACTCCAAAATAGAAACTTGCAGCTCAATATAGCTTTAAACACTATTTTTGATACAGAGGTTTGATTCTAATTTCAAACGAATTTCAACCTTTCACATTTCCTGCATAAACGTTATTTCTATACATTTTGAAAAGTCGAATTGAAAATATATCTTGAAATGGATTAGATAGGCTAATCTATGTGATCAATCAGTGTGCGATTTGATTTGCATTTAGACACGAACATCAAGTTGATAGGATAACGATTGTGAATATTTGACCGGATGGTCAAGACAGTTTCTTGCTACAAATATAACCTAATAACAACATCAGAAACAGAATTTTTAAAAAAAATGAAAATAGAGTTTTCGAAATGAAAAATAATATGATTATTAAATTCTCCAATAATGTATTCAAATGCGTATATTCACTGTAAATCAGTAGAAATGAACGTAAAAAATATCAATGCATAAAATTAAAATGGACGCGATTTTCTGTCAAAATTTATCAAAAATAAATAAACTCATCTAATGCATAACCGTCATTCAACCGAAGCATAGCCTAACATTCTCTATTTAGAAAAAAATATCAATTTGATTCTACATAAAAATACAAATATCCATACAATTCCAAACTATAAATAACCATGCCTAATATTCTCCAATAAAAAACGACTATCAAATTTGATTCTTTAAAAAAAAAAAAAAAAATCCAAACATCCATATATTTCCAAAGTATCAATTATTTTGGCAGCCCATGCAGTTCATTTCAATCATTCCTTGTAACTTTATCGCATAAAAATTGTTGACGGGTGTCTGTTATAATGTCCAATATTAGTAATAGTAAGGGTCTTTGTGGCGTCCAAGATATTCAATCGCGTCTTCTTTCTATTATTCTTTTAGTAAATAAATGTTAATTTGTTCATAAGTTCAAATATAACTCGTTTAAAATACTGTAATATATAAGTCTGATTCTACGACTTGCATATCACCCTCAGAGTCAAATCGCTAGGCAGCGAGTGTGGGACTGAGACCAAGCGAACAAGCCAACAGTAAAGCAGATGCCCTCCCCCCTTCCCCAAATAAATTGACGACACATATTAACTAATTGCACATTAATATCGTAGTAAAGTATCCGGGAATCAATTTCATTCAAAGCTGAAAATGTTCAGTAATGAATTAAGGCATAGGTGTGATATACCCATTTGTTATTGCTCTCACCCAATTAGAACCAGTGTTTGTATTTTAAAGTCCCAGTCAATGAAATCGTCCCTTCTGCTTAGTAATTCACATATTCAATCCCTAAATTTGGACTTTCTACCTCATTTACAAAAAGTTTTATTGTTTTTCAAAGTCTCGGTCAATCAGATTGAAATCTCTACTGAGCCCAAGTAGACATTCTTATCATTAGAATCAGACTTCCGTGCTCAGCCAATCAAACTCTGCTTAACCTGATGCCCATTATCGAACATGGTCATGGTATTAGAATCAAGACTATCGTGTCCCAAAGTATACACTAATCAGTAATCAAATTGCTTATTATCTAAGAGGCTAGACAGACAGACAGACTGACGGGCCCATTTTGAAAGTCTCCTATCTTCGAAAGACGGGAAACAATAAATTTGCCAGACCCCAGAAAGTACTAAACCATGTGGAAACATGTATTATTTACACCTCTCTTCTAACTTCTAATGCTCAATATCGTATTATATTATATACCAATTAATCAATTAATTAATCAACAAGGCAATATATATACAAATAACAAAAATATCTTTTTGTGAAATACTCTTCTTTTTTAATTTTATGAAAACTTGTAAAAATTATAGAAACTTATAATAGTCAAACAATATCCAGCTTAAAACAGATTCGTAGAAATCAGCCAAGCGCCATTTACTTGCTTAAAGTGGCAACTTGTGGCTAGAATAAAAATAATATTTTAACATATTTTCATGCGCTCATCGCTGATCGCATCCAATCAAAATGCACCAAATTGTAGACGATTCAAGGTTGAATACATAGCTGTTCTATGCGCACTTAAAAGGGTTTGCTAGAAAAACGCCTGCTGGGCTGCTTCCAAGAAACGATGCTGTGTAATATTGTATTCTATTAGAAGTATCTATAAACAGTAAAAAATCCAATATTTTCAACACAACCAATTCAGACTTCATATTTACAATTATTTAATACATCTTTATTAATAGTAACATTATCTATTTATAGCAACATAATTCATAATCAAGCCACGCTTACACGACCAGACATGTGTACGACCAGTTAATTCTCAGGATATATGACCAACACAATTTTCAATCTTGTGGTCAACCTTTCAAGGTAACTGTTCCTGTAACGTGGATACCATTTTGTCTGTTCGTGTAAATAGAGCTTAAGAAAATGAATTATCAAAATACATATACAGTAGATGTGAAACGAAAATTTACAAATCAAAATTCCAAATAATAGTCAATTTTATCAGTAAGGGGTATTTCACATGTATTATCATGGATTCAAATTATTTTATTTCAATGACCATACATGAATTCTTTATTTTTCAAGTAAAAATAAAGATTATTCAATTACACAATTGTTTTCTTTCCGTTAAAATTTTACAGTAATTATTATTATATTGTCGTCGTGTACAATTTCACAAAATAACACTGTGTATTACCATGGAAAGTTACAAACACGTATAATGCAAATATCATATGAGCCTCTCTTTGACTTAAAAGCCACACAAAACATATCCTTTAATATATCACGTGATACGTAAACATTAACCATTGAGATCATGGGAAAACTTAATTTCCTTAATTGGTAAATACTACCAAATATGGATAAAAGAAACAAAATTACAAACAAACTATAAATAAATAAATAACTATCATTTGAATCAACTTCAGACTAGATTTCAATAAACTTTTGATCATTCGTAATACATTCGATTATTTCATTTCTTCTATTAATAATATGAGCTCAGGATGACGTCATGAATAACTATAAACTAAACAAGTAGAGTTTTTTTTATTGAAAGTAGTTAGTTGTTTTTGTTTATTTTTTCATTTTTATTTTAAAAAGGTGTCTTTCTCTTTGTATAAATATGTATTATTTTAAATGATAAAATTTGGTTGTTTATAATAAACGATTTGGTGTTTTGATATTTTGGCACTTGGTTCTACAAAGTTAAATACTGTAATATGAACTAAATGACTTAGAATTACTATTTTATAATGAATGATGACTACACATGCTTAAACGACAACCTGTAACACTAAGATTGTGCGATACTATTTTCGTTTGTACAAATAGACTTTAGTCTAGTTCAAGTTGGTTCAATACACAAATAGGTGGTTTAATAAAATTCTTATTTACTAGTAATGCAAAATCTATTTTTTCATCTACGACTTCGCAATGTGTCCACAGTATGGTGTTGAATAATTGGGAACAAAAGTTCCGCTGAACACAATTCTAACTGAGTCTTTAAGATAACCAATGAAAACGTATACACAAACCGACAAAAAATCGGGTTTCAGCATTGGTCGGTTAGCTTACAAATATCGCACCAAAAATCCATAGGGCAATCTAATCAATAACATTTTGAAACAAAATAATAATAAACAATCGATTCGATATTTCAAATACAAAAAAAAAACAAGCAAAAAAGTCTACCAATATAGTCAAACGTCTAAATATAGTGGAATGCTTTTCAAATCAAATGATTTACACTTCTGGAGGATATAAGTGAAAGGGGACTGAATGCTAATGCAATGTTTGAACGTCTTTATGCGCAGACTTGTTTATGTTTTTTCCTATTTTGATACTTATCTGATTTCAAGAGTTCTCAAGATTATCGTAATGTCTACTTTCGATTTTATTCACGATTCTGTCAGAACTCTTTCGAAGATTCAATACTAAATTCAATATTTCGCATAATATACGTGTTTAAACATAATTATCAAATGCATCGGCATTAAATATGGGATGGAATGGGGAGGGTTCAAATCATGATTATACGGGTGCATATTGAATAATATACTGTGAATTGTATGATTACTATATGGATGACACAAAATAAAATATAATATTCTATAAACAAACAAATACATCTACTACACTGTTTTCATGTTGTCCTTAATAATAAGCTTGAACACTAGTCGCTTACACATACTTTATCTCTGCAAAATTCAGTCAAATCCGGTCGAAGATCAATAAGATATTGCTTTCATGAGACTGTTTGATATTCGACCAGTTAATATTTCGAGATCAAGCTACTAGTTAAATAACATTGACCGGATACTAAATTTGACCAGCATCGCCTTAGGAGGAATTATTTTAAGTCTCGCGAGATCTTACGAAAGTGTTTCTCGAAAAACACGAGATCACATTGTCAGCCATTTTAAATTTATGTCTTTGCGAAATTATGTCGCAAAATTTATAGGCCTAAGTATAACACCAATAACTGGCTTAATAACTATAATTTATCCTTCCGCCATTTTGTGGCGGAATTTCGTCTCTCCGGCGTATTTGTGAGATCACAATAGTCGGCCATGATGAATGTCATTTGATTTCAACAAGACCGAAACGAGATCGATTAGGGAAAGAGGTTTTCGCCATATTGATACATTTCTGTTTTGCATAATTAGATTCCACCATATACGTTATATATGTGGTAACTGCCATTTGATAATTTTTAAATTTTGCATGCCATTTGATCTATTTAAGGCTTCGTATGGTTGGATTATACGCCTTTCTCGAATCATATTCGTTGTTAGTTGTTACATATTTAGAGTCAGATAACCTCAATGCTGACTTTTTGAGCAATATGTAAAATGGTGACGTGCTTTTCCTCCTTTTATTTGATTTAAACTTCTGAGCAAACTAAACTTTGTAAATTAATCATTTGAGACATATCGATGTGACTTATAAATATGATGTGAACTCAACATAAGATTATGTGTAATTTAACACACAATTCCAAAACAAAAATAAAATGAAGCTTATTTCGTTTCGCTCTTTGTTGTTTTACTTAATAACACGAAACTTTTTCATAACTGATAATATAAGGAACACCGCATACACATTGTCTACGATTCTAATTCCAAGTCCTTAATTATTTAAACCGAAGTTGATATCGTAACATTTTCTTGAAGTTGACTCTTTTAAACAATTTGTAATTATATCAGATGTCAAAGAGAATACAAAAGAGTTTTCTTTAGTGTGAATTGTAAATATAACAATTAAACATAAAAAACTTATACGATAAAGTTTGAACCGTATTAGATATTTCCAATAATTATTACATTTGACTAGACACATGCAGTACCTATGGGTATAATGTGTTCTTAAAATTACCCCGTTGTCTTAGTTCTTAGCAATAATGTATCTTAAAATTATTGAGAGATATAGGAATATTTACAAATATACGAGATAGTTCATCGTTAATACAAAATTTGCATTGAGCAACAAAACATAAACTAATAGAGCAAATACTAACAAATTCAAATTTCAATGCATGAATCATAGAACATTGTTATCAATTGTAATTCACTTCAAAATAATTATGTAAACAATTTGCAAAAATATTTTCAGTTAATTCTTTGCATAGCACCTCTGGATTAAATGTTGAAATTCATTTAGGTGGTATGATGGAATCCTTGTTGAATCGTCTACCCGACCAGCGAGGCCTGGGAGTTATCACCTCTTGGGGCGCACTGGACTGCCAAGAATTTGACTTCCGTTGTAAAATAACTTGAGAGTTATCGTACTTGTTGAGTTGGTAGTATTAGTCGTCCCTAGGGTTTGTCTAGCCCCTGGGGGTCGGAATAAGGATCGTTTCAACTGGGATCATCGCGTTCGTCTAGAGGACTCGGCGACCGTAGGAACATACTTCGAAAAGTGTCGACGAATCCCGAAAAATAGTTCCTATGGGCACCCGGGAAGGAATTTGATGGCACCATTTCAAACACAGAATTCTGAAAGAAGAAAATCAAAATACGAAATAAGCAATCTGGACACAAACGCAAACATCATAATACATGAAAGTTTGATGTCGTTTTCATTCAGATGTTGTCATAATGATATTTAGTTCTTTAAAACTACAACAATATATAGCAAGCCTGTCAATATAAATTACCTTTCACCAAACGCGCAAGTCACCCTGTCACCCAAATAATAAATATTCAAGACACCTTTTGGAAAGCCGAGATCCTTTATGCGCACAGTTTAAGTTGAACTTGTGAGTTCTCGGTCATTGATAACTTTTACCTCGTGGGGCTAAAGTTTCGGTCGAGGTTGATAACTAAATAAATTTTGTTAAAGATCCCTTGGGACTGCCAAATCCCCTTCGTTATTGAGATGTCACTTACAGCACGTGCTAACAGTCGACTACCTTATTCAATTATATTTATTCGGATCAAATGACCAAGCAATGGTTAACTAAACATTTAAAGTGTGGCCATATTACTATCCGGTGACATGCACACGAGGTCAGTGTACAAGTCATAAATACCAGTAAACAGATTTAATACCCGATTGCAGCGACATCTGTTGACAGGAAATGAAATCGGAGATGAAGAGTAAGAACAATATGATGGTATTAAGTGTCAATAAATGTCATAAAATAATCACTTTTTGATGTTTTTATTTCATTTTGCTTTCATGAAAATCTTTTTTCAGTTCTCGTTTTGTTTCTTTAAAGAGGTATATGATATGCATGAATGTATATTTGTCTGAAGTCAACGCCATATCATCTATCTAATTTTAATAAGGTAAAGCTTATTAATAGTCATAAATCTGCGAAAATAACAGAGCGGCGATTTATTTGTAAGAAACTTTGAGGGCATTTTTAAGGTACACATTTTATGAAGCTAAATTTCATGGCCATCATAAATTTTCCTCTTGAATCAGATTTTTTTTGCATTGTATCAAAATTTACGGAAATTTTGCTACTTGAATTAATCGGATTTTGTGAGAAACGTCAAGTGGATTTTAAAGGTAATACAAATAAATTGAGCAAATAATCGCTACATGAGAGCTAAACTCTTGAATTTCAATAGTAAATCAATATCGCATTATCTCGCGTGATTTGCCCTCATATGGTACTTTGAGTTCCCCCGCTGTTTTTATACAAGCTGTGCCGTCGGAGTGTTTAGCGACAGGGGAACAATGAAAAGGTCAACACGCGCATTGCACGATCATGTTTGTTCTCTCCCTTTCAATCAATAAAATATAAAACGATTATTCTATCATTTTTTATATTTGTTGCATTTTTATACACTCGGTAACAAAAGGCTCTGAGATGTTACTTTTGTAATTCGAATCCGTTAATATGTTTACGCATGCCCAGTTTTTGTGACACGCGCATGATAATTAGAGAGGGAGAAAGATGGCTATTATTCTTTCATCGTATTTATGTGTATTTTAGATGACATACTATAGCACGTGTAAAACATCTCCCACTGAAGATCCGTGCATTTAAAGTAACTATATGTCAGTATTTGATTACCATCCAATTTAAAGAAACAAGAGGATTTAATATAAGGGGGAGGTCACTCCACGCATAACTTTGTCTTTTTTTAATAAAAGGTTATTAATTATACGTTGAAATTTATAACTGTCTGCGGTAAAAGTTATAAAATGGCATTTATAAATCCGTAGACATTTTTGGGATTTTTTTATAAATATTAATGTATCTTGGGCCTAAAAACATATTTGATTTTAACATAATATAAATAAATCATGAGCCAACAATTCTTTGACGATACCGACCTCAAATTATAACGAGTGCAAAGGGATTTATTCAAAACATTAATATTATGTGCATAAACAGGTGTATCTGTACTGCATTGTGTGTTCCACAACCTCGCCCAGGTAACTTCATGTTATGAGTTTAATATATGTAGCCCTAACACAAGGTTGGCGTTATGTAATGAATGATTAAACTTCCCTTGTAAAGTGTTCATTTCCTCATCATAACTGAATCTATTTATAGATCTGATGTCAATATGTCATCAAACAATGAGCTAATTATACATTAATTAGTCATCCATACGATCAGTACAATAACATAATTTTACCAAAGCCATTAATATTATTTACATTTTATTTAACAATAGTTGAAGGCGCTTCAAAAATGTTTATACTGTTCAACAAATTGGGACTGTAGAGTTCAGGGCCCTGTTTCACGAAAACTTAACTAAAGATAAAATAGAGATTTTAGTAGATACTTCAATTTTGATTGGCTAAGCACTAAAATCAATCAAATGTTATCCAATAAAATTACTAAATTTCGATTTTACCTTAGTTAAAATTTCATGAAACAGGTCCCAGGGTTCTCAGTTCATGATACTCATTGAAAGGGTGTGATTTTAAGTTCCCCTTGGGTTTTGAGAAAACAAAGAGCTTTATCTAATGTTCTTTCCAAGTTGATTTCCAATTCACCTTCGAGAAAATGAACATATTCTTCTGATGTTTTGCCCCAGTTGATTCAGTATGAAATCGTAGAAGACATTTTCCATTTAATTTCGTATACATTGGCACAGAAATAAGTGAAGTGTCAGGTGAGGATCGAAGAATTGGTTTGATTTTTTCATGATGAAAACTTTATAAGAAGAAGCAAGTAGCAAAGTGTAAACATAAGAATTAGTTTTGAACTCAACTTAAGAACAGTAGGTAGGTGGCGTCAACCCTGTTTCTTTTGTAGCTCGGTCCAGCGTGAAACAGAAAATACTTGTATTCATGCTATTTGAGAACATTGAGGAAGAAAAGGAACAGGAACTATAGTGCACTATTTATTTTAAATTAGAAAATTAATTTTCTTATCATCTACACCGGTATTCGTGTATTTACAAATTCAAATTCTACGAATGCCATTGAAATATATAAGGAGAATGCACAAATACCCATTTTATGAAAATTAAAATCGTTGTATTTATCTCTTATGCTTCATCATAATATGTAAGTTTGTAAATCATCTACTGGGGATTTTATAGTGTGAAAGAGGGGGGAATGGGGTCTAACGTCCACTCGACAAAAAAATAGGTCATTTCGGGACTAACAAATGGTTTAATTTTATTTCAATAATTCACTTGTAAGTAGGGGTCTGTAGCAGTGGGAGGAAACCGGAGGATCCGGAGAAAAACCGCGAGGTTGGACGGGCGACCCTACTTCTTGTCACGTAGGCCATACTACCGGGACTCAATGACAGGCTTTATGATACAGCGCGCGCGTGCTAACCATTAGGCCATCCAATCCCTTGGCGATTTTAGATATTGGTATTAAATATATAAACATCATAACATGACATAACAGTTAATGTGAAATTGGATCACACACATGTATGTGCTTCATGTATCTTTGTGTTTAGTTATTTTATTGCGCAAAATATCGACAAAATCACACTTAAACTTATCAATGTGCACTCAATGCTATCAGATTTTCCTGGTTCTCACGCCTAAAATGTCGATTAACCAGTAAGGATTTCTATAGTAAGCGGGCGTCTTGATATTCTCGACTATTTACTACCACGATTTACGTCATATGCACCGAATGACCCCTAGTATATGCATAGATGTGTAATTATTAGTAATTGGTAATAAGAAGGTATTTATAATATAAACATGTGTTGTACTTATTTACCGTGTAAATTACATCAATAAAATCAATTTGGGTTTATTTCATTATAACTTACTAGAATATTTAGTTCGAAGTAAAAATATCAAGAAAATGAGTAAAAATGTATAATTTCTATTCCGCAAATGATTTCTTGACATCTGACAAATTATGCCATGTGTGTGTTCTTGCAAAAAAAAAAAAAAAAAAAAACCCCAACCCAACCCAAAACACTCCCCCCCCCACACAAACCGAATGTAGTTCCAATCGATAAGATAAAAACCCATTTGCTTTAGAAATGTAGTTGTATGGGCACGTGATGAACAAATGCGCGTGGTTGTTTTTTTAACCGTATATTAAAATAAATATATTAATAGCCATTATAACAATGATCGCATTATAACACTCACTATATGAATAATAACCATAAACTCTATTGTTCGAAAAGATTACGACAACTCAATGTGCGTAAATATAGAAAAAAAACTTTAGCCTTAGGAGAATGGGATTTCCGACACAATAGAATAATTAATCAACCGGAAATGATCTTCTCATTGTGAGCACCACTTAGTTTTGGAGTTAATATTTAATAATGTTATTCACTGTTAGAGAATTTATTGAAATATTTCCATAAGTTTTTGTTTTTTGGGGGGATGAAATATTTTACCGTTAATGAAGTGCGGTGTTTTGTTATTCGATTGTACTTGATTGTATATATATACATGTAGCTACGTTACTCATCTTTTATTCAGTATTGACAGATAAATTAGTCGTCACGCATGACCGATCTTCAAAAAGCGGCAACTTAAAACTTGAATTTTGATTGTTGTCAGAATTTTTTAAATTATTCATATGAATGTTCTGTATTGAAAAAGATTCATTTTTCTCAAATGACTCGTACTTTTTTTAATGGTAAATCACATTCACAAAAATTGCCGCAAACCATTTTTTTTCTACATGTTTTACAACGAAAAATAGGCAAAGATCTCATCGTAATGTTACTCAACATTCAGTTCAAAATTGTGTTGGTTTTTAAAATATAAAAGTAAATACTAACAAACAATTAACCTAAAACATTTCACCGAATCTTGTTTACGCAGGAAAAAATAGAGGTTAAAGTGTGTTAGTCGGTTGCGATTAAGTAAAGTTGAACCAAAACTGTGAAAATGAAGACCTAACGTGGAGAAAGTTTGTGACGAGGCTCGACTTTCAAGGTCATTATTTGCGCATTATATTTTTACAAACCAACACGCTATTGTAGTTGATATGTTTATCTAAATATAGGTATTATATAGATAGTAACTACGGGATGTGTATTTATGTAAAATATTAAATGTCAAGTGGATAAGGTCAATTACATTGACATGGATTGACTAACAACCGTTTAATAACAAGTAAACAAACTCCGTGCACAAATGTTAACTACGTTTACCCATTCACACAACAAAATCTGTTGTTAAGTGTAAATCTAAACAATAATGGCGGCAGTTGGGGGGGGGGGGGGTATGTGTGTCTTTGGTGAGCAGTAAAAGGAATAAAGGATCTTTTTAAGTCGAATGATTTCCCAATTTAAAAAGATCGAATTCCTTAATCAGGTCAATATTCTCCAAGATTATCATGGATAATGAAGTCTGTTGTAGTGATGTAACCGTAATTACGTCAAATTTTAATCAAACAAGAGTAGATAACTCACCGATCGACGTCTTCTGTGACTATAGTTCTGATTGAATTCATCGCTCAATCTTCTTAATTCTCTTCCAACTTCTAACTCTCGCTGATTTCTCAATGTCTGCATATCAGGGAGGGATATAGAGCGGTCCCGTGGGAGGTGGGGGATAATATCTGGTAGTGGACCTTGGGGATGTGATAAATCTCTGACGTCTTCACTATCTGAATAATGACGTAATGTACTGACCGCTGTTCCTGTACCTACAAAATATCAATGGGAAAAGATAATTTTACTTTCAAAAAGACATCATTATACTTAAAAATTCATGGTCAAGAATTGAGATGAGAATAAAAAAAACTGCAATTAAAAAAAAAATTATCAAATACAAAAACTGTTATGTATTTATGACGTCATATTTGTGTACCAAAATTTTCCTTAGCTGAATGTTCCTCATTTTTCATGTTCCTATAATGCAGCTCATCTGCATCGTTCACATGCGTAAATAAAAAATACACACACTGAAATTGATTTTCCTCGTTTAAAAATATATTATTATTCACATTTAAGTTATTTATAAACATTATGACAGTATATTTAATCAAATTCTAGAATATAGGTTGGATACACGATACTATTGATTTTAAACATATAACAATAAGTTATAATTTGTATGGAAATTATCAAAAAAATCAGATTTCGATACGATATTTAATACCAACAGTTGGTATTTCACGCATTTTTTATTCAGTAAATGTAATCTCTTTTTTTTTTTTTGCAATTACAAATATATAAGTTATCAATATAGCAACATATGTTTACACGTTCAATATTTGACTTTTCGCGGCAACATTTTGTTGCTACGCAATGCAATTTTATATTTTATTTGGCATTATGAAGCGACATGTATTACGACATTTTGGAAAAATAGTGACAAAATCCGTATTTTCGGATCGAGGTTAGTATTAAAGATTTAACGTCATTGGCAATGCAACACAATTTTCATAAATGAAGCATTAAATATTAACTAAACCGGCCCTACAAATGTGACATTAAAATTAACTGAATCCTATATCGAAAGCAGGCTTTTGCTTTCAATGCCAATGTGACGAATCAGGTGGTGCCACACGCTTTTAAAAACCAAACATCTTACATGGTGTAAAAGAAAAAATATATATAAATTCGGATGATCTGGTACATGCCACAAGCATTTTAACATTTGTAATGTTGGTAGATTACTTGTTGGTTATTATAGACAGCATCATGCTGCTATCAACAATATAAGATTATATATCATTGTTATTTGTCTGATATTTTACATGTGTGTGCATACTGCGCACATGGAATCGTTTTTCGCTTGAGAATATTTTCAAGGTATCTTGATCTTTTGACAGGTAGCGTTTAGGTACCATAGACTAAGTTATCAGGGCACCATAGTCTCGGTTATCAGTACAAGAGATGCAGCAGCTGGCATTTTACCAAACTTTGGCACTAAAACCGTGAGAACGAAGACTGAGTATTTTCCCACTGCTTTTCATCTTATAGTGCATTCCACAACTAACTCATCACTAGCCAAAGTTTTATAAAAACATATTATCTATATCTAGAATAGATTGTTTTACATCGATCAGAAAAAAATATATATACCATTCCAAAACTACAGGTAACATGTTGGCTTTTACTTAAAGAACATTCCAAGATTTCGGATGGTTGTCGCTGCTAAAGCTTTTCTGCACGAACTGGGATAATGAACACGGGTCAAATTATTCAGCCGTTCGGAAGAGATGGTTGGTTTGGTGAACATAAACCGTCACGACATTCATTAGCCATTATTATATGTACATATCGCTATACATAACTAACGTTACGTGGAGGGGATAACGATGGCTAAGTGGGTAAGACGCTGGCGCGCTAGCCTGAAGGTCGGGTGTTCGATCCCTGAAAGTTCATCCACATTTCCCGGCGTAGGTTTCCCTTGTCAATGATGCAGGACGGCGGGCCTGACAAGGACAGCTGTCCAGTTGTTCGGATGGGACGAAAACTGAGGTCCTTTGTACACGTTGGATCGCACGTAAAAGATCCCTTGGCAGTTAGAATTCGATATAAGAGTAGGTCGTAACGCCGCTGCCTGGGCAAAATTTCCCTCATAACACACTGTATGGCGTACACCCGTCTTCATTAGCCCAGTTTAGGAGCAGGAAAGTAGGACATTAAACCCCATTTCATTTCATTTCATTTTAACGTTACGTGGAAACTGAAGATTTTTAATTCTGCAACGATTAAACAGCCATATTCACTAAAATATATCCGGGGAGGCTCCATCGTGAATTAGGAGTTATCCTTAAAAACTGTGTAAATCGGTGAAAAAGAAACATTTTCAAATGCGTACCATTTCTTGGCAATTGTAAAAATTCAAACAAGTTACTACAATCAGGCAGTGAGATTCCTATTTACTCCCATAGTCCCTAAAAGAAGCAGACGTAAAACCTCAGCCTCTACATGTATGTAGATTGATTGTATGACGTAGTCTTGAAACAGTTCCAACAATTACAAAATAATCAACAAATAAAAGAAGACAAATAAAAAGAAGAAAGCAAATTAAGAATTTCAGGCAATACTCTTATCTTAGGTTGATGACGGGTGAAACGAATGAATAGTTTGTGAGAGAGTTACTGTTTGTTATGAATTATGATAGAGAAAACAGAAAGAATGCTGGAATTGCCAGGAATTGTAAATAAATAAATTCAGTGAGATAACGAAAATAACCAAGCGTTGATAAGACAAGTCGATATCTTTGAAGTAGATGATGTAAATATTACGACTAGGGGAGTATACGAATGAAATTTCGGAACTATAAGGGCGTAATTTGATAATATAACGTCAGCTCCTACAGGATGATCACCAAACCAATATCTTTGAGGCATATAGTCTAATTGTTTATCTCTACACGTTTTGTATGTAGTCTAAATGACCTAGTGTCTTCAAAATATTAATCTAAAAGGTCAAAAAGAGCGAATAGGTAGATAGGCAATACGAATAATTAGGTCATTTACACTTATCATTTTTTTTTTTTAGAACACCTGGTAGCATATGATAATCTGAAACCAGTCAATCAAGAATGTTCCAAACGGCTACCTGGCATGCCTTGTTATCATAACAGACACACAGGTGGTTGGCCGACATTTTAATTCTTAAATCGACAATTTTAGCTTGAAAATACTAACCATGCTTCTGGAATTTGTTCCGATTTAATAAAACAGAAGCAAAAAGCTTATTTAGTCTCTTTGTGTAGAATGGATGCCAAAGGACATGCTTAAGAATTATTCCTACGCCGAAAAATATTTTTTGTCTTCTCTTTCCTCCTTTTGCATGGCGATTTTTTGTTTTTGTGCACACTCGAAGAAAAGGGTTTGAAAATCCATTTTCTGTCAGGTTTTGGTGAATGTTCATGATTTTGATTAGGAAGGTTACAAGACGTAAGAGGTTGGTTAGGTTAAAATGTAGGGCGGAAAATCGGATGTTGACTGGTCTTTACTTCCAGTTTCTCTATCTGAAATTTTGTTTTTGAGCAAGAGGTTGCCACATGTTTTTCCATCTGTGGTAAAATTCGTTCTACCCAACGAAAATTTGGGGAAAAGTAAGAGCCGGTCTAAGGTACGGGAATTAACATTCAAGTCAATTGGAAGATCATTAGCGCTCTGTGGCCAAAACAGTACACCAATTTTTGAAGCGAGCTATTATGAAAGAAGAGAGTTCTCCGAGTATAGTGTGGCCCGGTAAAAAACTATTTAACACGGCTACAGATAAACAAACTTGTGACTTCAACCCACATCCATTTTTCTCAAAAACCACCGAATTGTGATATTATCTTCTTATTTGATCGTCCAGTGACAGTTACACGTGTGAATTATTTATAGAATGTTAGTCTATAACGGTAAAAATACAAACAGTTTTAACAGCTGACTGAAAACAGAGCCGACGTTTTCTCCAGTTCGTCATCGTTTTCTCACGACCCGCGGTTTTAAAATGTTTTACTTGGAAATATTTAGGAACAATTAAAACATGGCTTGTTACTTTATAAAACACTAACCACAGTTTGCCAAATAAATAACTGAGTTTTTTTTTCACTAAGAGACATTCTGATGAATTAATACTGCTTGGGAAAAGGCAAAGTTGATATGCAAAAAATATTCCTATGCCTGGTGAAAACCAATACATGAACAAAAGTGCACACAAGTGTCCAAAGTGTTAAACTTTATGACTGTGGTTTATCTATTCGGGGTTGATGGCTGCACCAGGCTGCCTCGAGGTTAAACACTAAAGTGGTGCTGGAATACTACCCCCGGTTTCACGAAACTCCTATGGAAGCGGGGGACCCGTCCATCGCTGACATAATAATACATCCAAATGAGATGTGTTGCAATATGTCAACTTGTTTTAAATTTCTTATTTATTCATGGAGTTTTAAAAGTCAAATCTGCTTTGCACTTTTTCATTTTTTATGTGCACATATTATGTTCAAAATCAAATATCAATACATTTGCAACCGAAACGCAATAGTAATCAAGGTTAACAAACCAAAATCTATTGCTTTGGAACCAATCTGATTAAAACACAGATCCTGTGTCGTTTCGTTTTTTACAGTTCTAGTTTTTGTTTTACTTGTCTTTACTACCCTAGGATCTGGAAGAGTTGTTATATAACCTGCGATCTGGATTATGTAAGGGGTTAGCCAATGAAACAGTACGTAAGGAGAAACATCAACGCTTACGTCATAGGATCAAAAAGGCTACTCGTATGACCTCTGACGCGACCTTCCACTACAACTGGTCAGACCTTCATGTAGTACAGGCCATCGAAAGTTAAAACAAAAATCCCGAAAAATTATAGATCCGTATTTTAATTAGATTGCTTGGGTTCTTTTTATGATAAAACTTTACTCAGAATTGTCTAGAGATGAAAAATAAATTATTATATTCATTAGTTCAAATAAGGTTGCAGACGCCAAGTTTCATGACCGATATGAAAAATAGATCTAACACCGACATATTATATTAATCACGTGCTCTTGAAAATGGCGCGAAAACTTCTGACCTCCGAATCCCTAAAGATCCATAAAGAAAGGACGTATCACCATATATTACAATTATTTGTACTATAATTGGCATTTGATATAATTTAATTCCGATCAGATAATTTCATATCTATCAAACTTGACACACATTGTTAGAACATTGGCAAATAATTTGTCACCTACATATTATTACATGTCAAATATAACAGTCTGATATATCCCTTATCCAGGGGCGGGTCTAGGAATTTTGAAAAAGGGGGGGGGGGGCGCCGCAAAATGAGGGCACTGACTGCGGAGACGGGGCACGCCACTGGGAGGGGGGGGGGGCAAAGAAAATTATCTGGCATTTCCTTGCAACTGTAGCCATTCCAAGAGCTATTTGGCTGATATTTTCGTCTAAGTAAACGTTCGGAACGGACATATTTGAATCCGCCTATGTTAACCGTGACATCACCCAAGATGAAAGCGGCAGTAAAGTTTGGATAAATTGAACTTTATTCCATTGTTATTTTTGTGAACACAGACAATCCTGGATATCACCCCCATTAATATAATTCTGTTAGTTTATATAAACACATTTATTATAAATTATATATACGTAACAATCGGGTCACATATGAAACGACATTCTAGCCGTAGACACGTACATCAAATCTCCAAATCAACAAATTATTTAGACAATTATGACAATTAATCTTAATGTCAGATCGATTTAGTGTTTGTAGCTTTTCAGGTCAATTTATTATCAATGTGTTCATATTCATTAATTTCCATTAGTGACAAATAAATACAGATTCGTTTTGCAACCGATATTTCGATATCAATTAATGAGGTCAATATATTTCAGACATGTATCTACTTCCCTTCGATCACGCCCTCTTCTCAGATTTTAATCTCAAGCATGTAAGCGATAAGTCGTTTTGGGCAGCGATGGCATGTTCCTGTTTTTAGAGACCCTATGCTAAAACATACATAACATGATAGTATTTGCAACACGTGCATACACACATACATGCTCTATTAGATCCAATATAGCATCTTCGACAAAAGTCTTTGATAGTTTTGAAGTTCGAATTGTCACCACGTGTCACGTCCACGCGTGGCTCTATGGTAATTCGGCCTACATGAACTGGGTACCACTATTTATCAAATCTAGTTGATAGATGCATTAATTAATTAACTATGTGTGCCTAAAGTACATGTATTAATAAACAAGATAATCTCCGCATATGAGGAAAATGTAATAAAATGGGTTTAACGTCTAGACGTGAAGGTGAAACTTGACATGTTCGAGTTATGTACTTGTATTTGAGAAAAAATATGAACAAGATATTGTCCAACTACTTATAACTCAAGAAATGAAATGAAATGGGGTTTAACGTCCTACTCTTTAGCACCTAACCTGGGCTAATGGAAGACGGGCATACGCCATACAGTGTGCTATGAGGGAAATTTTGCCCGGGCAGCGGCGCTACGGCCTATATACTCTTATATCGAATTCCAACTGCCAAGGGATCTTTTACGTGCACCCCAATGTGTACACGGGACCTCGGTTTTTCGTCCCATCCGAACGACTAGGCAGCTGTCCTTGTCAGGCCCTCCTTCTAATCTTCTACCCTAAAATGTTTGTTTATGTATGTATAAGATAACCTAATAAATACTGAATATATTATGTGCCAGTTACTTGCTGACCTGATATAAGTATAATCCTAATCTCTAGAGGATTAGTAACTAGAGGAGTAACCCTACTTGATCTAGTAACTGATTACAATTATTGGTAGTGTAATCGGGGTAAATGGACCAGTGGAACAGTTTGATTAATAATATACAATAATAGAGCATTATTATCTAAGTGAGTCATTTCAGTTGATTTGACATGCGCACATCCCAGGACTATACAGTGCAGAGGACGCCTACGGCTAGCCCCGTATCCATTCACTCTTTTTGAATTGTTTGTTTATTTGTGGTTTCTGAGTATTATGTCTTGTCCGTGTATTTGTTTTTGTGTAAATTATGCGTGGTGCAGCCCCCCCCCCCCCTGCACTTACTATTACATACATAGCAACGGGACATTACATATCATCCCACAACCCCTTTCTAAGAATTATAAGTTTGTTCGGGTTCGATTTTATAGTCCAAGAGTGTGGGGAGAAACGGGATTAATTTCCACTACAGTATCCCCAACATCAAGAGAGATTATATCCTCCATGCAAAATGTTCTTTCGGAGATAAATTTTAAACTATTAATCTTGGCAATCTAAAGTTACAAAAAGAAAAACAAACAAAGACCGATACATAAACGTGTCATTGTCCGTTCGGGCAGGAGTAAACTGTTAACGTTTTATAAAACCATAATTATGACATTTGAATAATAATAAGACAGACTCAACATGATTCGAAACTTGTGTTATGGCCTAAACATTGGGTTCTCCAACTTCCTTTTCGGTCATTCAATGTCGAGTGATGTTATTAACTACGAACGGATATGTTCATTTATAAACGTATGTCAAAACTTCCTGATCTTGTTTCCTTCTCAAAATGACTGTCAATTAATTTGATTAATCAAAAGGGACGTTAAGTTTAGTGTTTATGGAATAAGCCCACCTTTTAACTACTACCTCTGTGCCTAGTAATCTGTAGCTGAAAAGAATATAAAATAATCCGTTTTTGTCATTGTTTACCAAAGTCACTCAACCCTAACTTATTGTAGAACTTTATTCTTGCGATGGACAGCCCATGGTTAGTCATTATAGGAACGGGCTGTCCAATATAAATATGAGCCAGTGCCATGTGTAAAGTGTTTCAAAGATGAAGATATTTCTAGCAATTACATTAACTAACCTTTTTTTAGAACGTTAAAATTAAGTCGAGCGTGTTTATAAATGTAAAATGTAACTTTATTATGTGTGCTATATTAGAACTCACTCTTATTATTTATCACGTATGACAAACAAGGTCCTACATTTTGCATCAGACAAAAAAATTCCCCCACCCCCTCAAAAAAAAAAAGAAAACAACAAACAAACAAAAAAATTTAAAAAAATACAACACCGAAGGATTGAAATGAAACAGGGTTTAACGTCTACATTCTGTTCCCACTGGTCTCATGAAGACAGACATAAGCCATACAGTGTGCCACGAGGGAAATTTTCTCCAGACAGCGGCGCTATACCACCTACTCTTCTACCAAATTCCTGCTATGAATGGATCTTTTACGTGCACGCCAATGTGTACACGGTTCTTCAGTTTTCCGTGCCATCCGGAAGACTATACATTGTCCGTTGCCCGACCCCCGGTCCTGCAACACTGACAATGGAAAACACATTGAAAAATCCAGATGAACTTTCTCAGTCAACGTAGGGGTCGAATACGGGACCGCCGGGTTAGCGAGCCGCCTTGGCTCCAACGAAGGAATGAGGTTGCCAGGTGTAACAAATATTGCCCCAGGTGTGAGTTGTGATTTCTGTAAAGCAGCAGAAAAATTTATACGCTGGTTCGAACGATTGAAAAATCTTCAGACATAAATAAATACATTATTGGATTTTAATTTACGTGCATATTGGTTTAGGCGACGCTCGCGTGGTCCTTGCGAGTTGTGACTATTAACCAATCAAATGACATAAGACAAATATAGCAGCATAACAAATCCCGGCAGCCTTCTTGTGTTTACTAATAACGGTGTATTTTGGCGGCTGATGTAAGATTTTAATCTATTATTCAACAGACGTGAAACAGGCGAGTAGACGTGAAACAGACGGCATTATCAGTAGCAGAACTAATTTTCTTTTCCAATTTTTGAAAAAAATATTGGTTTTGGCAGACAGTTTAAAATAAAATAAAATATTTAAACATATTTTTTTTTAAAATGTGGTTTAGGCAAACATCTACCGTTCAATCATTTTTTCTTCTTTCTAAAATTCAAACTGAAATCTTATCCGCGGCACACTCATAAAGATATGGCACAGATCCGGCGCTCGTGCTGGCAACGTGCCAATATAGTGACACACGACACTAGTCTGTCAACTAACAAATCAACCTCTTAAAAAATCTTTGGGCAAGTAAAACTTGGGCAGTTTCAATTTGTGGCCAATTTATAACAAGTACAGTAAACCAATGTCGGGTTTAAGCTAACTGAGTCTCCATGTTTGAGTCAACATTGGTTTAAGGGACAAAAAATCGGGCCAAGTTTATGTCATTTTCTGTCCTAAATCCTAAACCTTTTAGTTTAATCTTCCAGGTTAATTTATTATCGTAAGAAGACATTAGTACTTTTAATTTCAGTTTTTCAGTCTCTGGATCTTAAATTTGACCAGGTTGCGATTTCATCACTTGCACTCATGAATTATTGTTAGGTCAAATTAATACATTATGTGGTTATACTTTGTAGACTTTCGTGATATTGGCTGGTCGAAGTCTCATGTTTCCGGCCTTGAAAACTGAGCCTTGCTTACTTCAGACCAACAAAAAACAAAGAGAAGAAAATAAAAAAATAAAAAAAAAAAAAAATATATGAAACTCAGAAAGTATAACGTTCACGGTGTCAATACGATACAACCTTGTCATCATTATGTGTCATCTATGTTTTGGCAGTTCGCTGACGATTGTCGAAAAATATTGACAAAAAAACAGGGATAAAAACTGCACGAGGGCGAAATCAATGTCAGCTAACTTTCGACACACGCCAAACTTAAACAATGATCCAGTAACAAACATCTTTTACTCTAAAACAAATTTTAACACAATTTATTTCTAGTTCGGATCAATTTTACTACTCCATTTTACAAACAGCCATGCAGGTGTTCTGACACATTTTGGCGAGTTTTCCGACGTTTGTCTAACCCGGAAATCTTCCATATGACATCACACATGGTAAACATAACGAAATGATAGTGTCCTGGTAATCGGATATTTCAAAACCCTTTTTCGTATGAACTAAATACACGGAATTACTTTTCATCATCGAGTTTTTTTTATATAATTTGGAAAACTTTCCATTCAAAGCTCAGAGACAGGTCGTACCTATATAAAAGACAAATTAAATGAAATAGGATCTAACGTCCTACTGTTCTGCTAATAAACTGGGCTAATGAAGACGGGCATACGCCATAGTGTGCTATGAGGGAAATTTTGTCCGGCCAGAAGCGCTACCGTCTACTCTTATATCGAATTCCAACTGCCAAGGGATCTTTTACGTGCACTCCAATGTGTACACGCTAAAAGACACTGTAGAACAAAAACATTGTACATGCGTGTAACTACAGAAATGAGCGTTCTTCTTCAAGTGAATTTCATGTCCAGTTATCATTGATCTGATAGACATTATGTGGTTTAACCATTCGGACTATAAATTCAATTATCTGTGAATGAAAATAAGTATTCTTAATTTACCGTTTATCACAGCATGCGCACAAATCAACAACGGTGTAACATATTGACAATTCAGGCATGCACGTGCGTTTGAACAATTGAACTTTGCGAGATGCGGACGGTAAGCCTGGCCATTCAAGTCTAATCACTTATTGTGGTGTATATTACCGTTTAACTTCGGTTTTTCACCGTATAGAATTTGTACGACAACTGTAAATGAACACGACACTTCCTACATGCACGTGCATGATTGTTATAATAAACTGAGAAGATGCCCATCTGAGCAGAAACATGTCACCTAGGACACCTGAGCCGCCACATCTGTGAACTACTGTTCACATGCACACGCGGTTGTGCAGCACGCATTCTAACGCATGGCGTATACGTATACTGCGGTTTAATCTCATTTATTTTTTCAACATAAATTAATGGTTTTCAAACATTTGGTACGAAAAAATGCATGTGAATTATATGTATTTTGAAACTCTTACCACACGAACAATCACCATATATGAACGTGCGGCTGTTTTGACACTTGTCGTATTGTGTCCCATAATCACCACAGTAAATTTTGTAATTTTTTTCTAAGAAATGCGGTATTTTTAGAATGCCACAATACATGAATAATCATTAAGAAGCTGCAGTTTATTTCCAAAAATTATTTGATATCATATAACAGACATAATAATACACCACATTTTTTAAAAAAAAATTGAAATACTTAAAACCACAGATTCGTTGGAGTTTGAAACTAGTAATTTTATTGTTTGTGGCCTGTTAGTGGCAAGCTTTCTATGTCAATTAAAACATTTAATTATATATATTTCAACTTCCAAGTACCGGTACAGGAAGCGCAACAAAAAGTGCACTAGTTAACATCTAATTATTTATCATCGAATTGGAAACCGCAAAAGCTTGCATAACATGCACGCTCGTGAAATTCATTTCTACACGTGTACATACATCACATGTAATATTTTGGTGGTCTTGACGTGCTTTTCGTATCGGATCACTTGATGTCGCTTATCGCAACACAATAAATGTCATAAATACTGGGGTCAAAATAATTTTAAAGATAGGTTGCCAGGCAACGAAACATACGCCCACAGCAGGTAAGTCGTCCGGGCAGTCAACAAGGGTTGTCGCATATTTTTACTTTTTTCGGTAATGAAACATTTGTAATACACTAAGAACTGATTAAGAGTAACAACTCATTATGTAATTATCAGAAAATCATTAGAATTTGATTGCTTTTTATAAAGTTTTACCCCACGCTAACAATTAGTATATACATGAAACATTTAATATCATGGATTTAGCTGTTCAGTTATCTAAATTCATTGAAAATCAAAATACTTGTTCGTTTCAACACCTTAAACTCTATGTATAAATCTAAAGTCAATCGGATATTAACTTTGGTCTCTAGAGCGTCCACAAGATTTTTTGAGGTGATCAAGGGCCATAACTCTGGCACTAATTATCGGAAATCGCTGAAAATCAATAGGCATCTTCGTCTTATGACCTTAAACACTGTGTATAAATTTAAAGTCAATCGGATATTAACTTTGGCCTCTAGAGCCTCCACAAGATTTTTTGAAGTGATCAAGGGCCATAACTCTGGCACTAATTATCGGAAATCACTGAAAATCAATAGGATTCTTCGTCTTATGACCTTAAACACTGTGTATAAATTTAAAGTCAATCGGATATTAACTTTGACCTTTAGACCGTCCACATGATTTTTTAAAGAGATCAAGGGCCATAACTCTGGCACTAATTATCGGAAATTGCTGAAAATCAATAGGCTTCTTCGTCTCATGACCTTAAACACTGTGTATAAATCTAAAGTCAATCGGATATTAACTTTGGCCTCTAGAGCGTCCACAAGATTTTTTGAGGTGATCAAGGGCCATAACTCTGGCACTAATTATCGGAAATCGCTGAAAATCAATAGGCATCTTCGTCTTATGACCTTAAACACTGTGTATAAATTTAAAGTCAATCGGATATTAACTTTGGCCTCTAGAGCCTCCACAAGATTTTTTGAAGTGATCAAGGGCCATAACTCTGGCACTAATTATCGGAAATCGCTGAAAATCAATAGGTGTCTTTGTCTCATGACCTTAAACACTGTGTATAAATTTGAAGTCAATCGGATATTAACTTTGGCCTCTAGAGCGTCCACAAGATTTTTTGAAGTGATCAAGGGCCATAACTCCGGTAGTTATTATCGGAAATCGCTGAAAAACAATAGGCTTCTTCGTCTCATGACCTTAAACGCTGTGTATAAATTTAAAGTCAATCGGATATTAATTTTGGCCTCTAGAGCGTCCACAAGATTTTTTGAAGTGATCAAGGGCCATAACTCTGGTAGTTATTATCGGAAATCGCTGAAAAACAATAGGCTTCTTCGTCTCATGACCTTGAACACTGTGTATAAATTTAAAGTCAATCGGATATTAACTTTAGCCTGTAGAGCGTCCACAAGCAATTGTGGACGCCGGACCGACGGACGGACGGACGGACGGACCGACGGACCGACGGACGGACGGACGGACGGGGGCGACGACAATATACGACCACATTTCAATGTGGGCGTATAAAAAGTATCCTTAATATGTACAAATGTAAGTACATACATAAGCTACTTTGGTTTTCCGTCGTGGTCTCTCCCCGCCCCAACCCCGACCGCTTTATCAGTGGTGCAGAACGGAGGATCTACCCAGCTGTCTAGACGTTCGTTTAGGATGGCCGAATTTTAGCGTGGTTTCGAATTCCCGATTATATGTGGCACGGAGTAGGGTCGCCTGTCCAGCCTCGTGGGTTTTCTCCGAGTACTCCGGCTTCCCCCCCCCCACTGCTAAAGACCCCTACGCACAAGCGAATTATTGAAATAAAATTAAACCTAGTTCATCTCTCTCTGTGACTATATTACATAATATGTGTACACTGTACACGTGTGTTGTCTTCGTATGGGTTGGGGGGGGGGGGGGGGGTGGCCTAGTGGTCTAGAGTGCCGCGCTTCGACCTCTAGTTGGCCAGTCACCTCTGGCTTGAGGCTGTGGTTTCGATCCATGGTGTGAGCGTATGTGGAATGCAGGTAGGGGTGCCTTCACAACCTCGTGGGTTTCCTCCGGGCACTCCGGTTTCCTCCCACTGTTAAAGACCCCTACGCGCAAGCGAATTATTGAAATAAAATTAAAACCATGTTAGTCCCGAAATGTTTGTGTCGAGTGGACGTTAAACCCCATTTCTCTCTCTCTCGTATGGGTTGAACGTCAAATTGTGTTGCGCCACCGGGGCTAATGAAGACTGGCATACGCCATACAATTTGCTATGGGAGACACTTTGCCCGGAGAGCGCAGCGGCCTACTCTTAATTCAGGGTGAATCTGGTGTACCTTAAACATTCAGCAGTATAAGATCTCTCTTTCCGTAAACTAAATGAATTACATGTATAATGTCATCTTATTGACGTATGGAATATTATTTTATCTGTCATTATCATTACAAACATTAAATATTATTAAAAGCCCACCATAAGTGACCTTTAGATTTGATGAATGACAGACGATTACAGTGCGACTTGACACACTAAACATGATTACACAATTAATATTAGGACATGTAAGATTACCAAATGAGTTATACTACAAAGTTAATTATATATCCTTGCGCATTTTAGCGACAACAACGGGTAACTGTCGGATGTCGAAATGTGTGCACAATTTTGTTTCAAATACCCGCAGTCTATTGAAATTCGTAGAAAATAATATACAAGTACCACCATACTACGGAGAAGACACTGACTATGGCGTCATAGGGGCTATCTTGGAATTGTGCCTTCATATCTAACATGACTCGCAATTGTCCAAGGAACAAGTATGTTAAGTTTCAAGCCAATCGTACATGAATAGCTTCTGGGTATCTTTTCCTGGTACATAACCCCTGCCTAAGGCGCTGCCCTGGCCGAGTTCTCCGTATTGTGCACACAAGCTATAGTCGGAGGAGATTATAGTACATGTATATAATAAAACTTCACAAGACAATGTATACTTGGTTACGCCTATTTTTTTTTTTTTTTTTTTTTGCGTCGTTAGATTAGAAAATCGGGTAATCTCTTTACTACATGTAGTAGCCTATGCTGTACTGGAGGTGCACTTAAATAGTATTCCCGTCATAAATAGTATATTTTGTTCATTTAATAGACAGGTGGGCGTATTTTTTGTTTAGCTTTTTATCTAGGTTAGTGTACATGTAGCTTCGTAGTAATACATGTATTATCTGAAGAGATTTAAAATGTTGCAAATGCGTTTGCACAAGTATGTACAAATTACGACCCGAATAACTTTTGGGAATAAATTGTCAATATTACAATGTGGCAAGAAGATATGTCCGCAATTAGTGTTTTAATCATGGTGCAAGAAGATCGAATATATTCATAATCTGCTGACGGATAAACCAAAATCCCTAAAAGTTTTAGTGGTCATGTCATTGTATGCAATGCTATAATGCGTGTAATGGTGTTCGTGTAACATAGTTTCCGGCAACTTTTAATCGAATTCCGACTAATAACGGATCTTTTATGCACATGCCACCATGTAATGTATTAGTGGCGGACAGTGAACCTAAGGGTTTTGTCCCACGGCACCACTACATGTATAGGCAACAATTATCAGCATTAACGGGACTGTGAAAAATCAAGGGATTCGATCTATATGTACATTATCGATATAGTTTATGCAATAAAACTTATGTCATGATTTATAGCCTTTAATTTAGTAATACGTAAGCCAGACAAGTAAAGTATGTAATATCAATTATAGTATATGATATATCTGCCAGTTAAAGTCATAATACACACCCTGTTAATATATTTATCATATTAGGCAAATCTCCAAATATACAGTCTTCACACGCCACTATAACTACCCAAGCATGTGCATTCTCACAACAAATGTCAGGCAATGAATTGAAATTAATTAGGGTTTAAGATCTCTGCACCAACGGGTTCTTTTTCGTGGACACCAACGTGTACCCGGAACCGCGTGTTGTCGTAATACCCGAATGACTAGACGCCTTTTTAAAACAGGCCAACATACACGAAAAATATTCAATTGATGCCCAGACAAATGTTCTCTCATAGCATACTCTATGGCGGATACCACCGTCGTTAGCCCGCTTGGTGCAGAAAAGTGGAGTGTTAAACCCAATTTCATTCATGCATGCTTTATATCACCAGTTTCTAAATTGTGCCGTCATAAACCGGCAATTGCATTAACGCGTGGTCGACGTTGGCAATTGCGCGGTGAAACATACATACATGTTTATCAAAAATAGATAAGCACCCTTGGTTTGTCCTCATCAATGTTCACCCCAATTAAACAATACGATATCATTACTCAAATCAAACACAAATGTAACAATGAAGCATCGCTACATGACATGACATGACATGTACAAAATGAACATCTGGGTAACTGTTACATATAGCTGAATCAGATGTAGACATAGAAAAACCTATAAATGTGGACCAGTCAATTACCTTCTGTTACATACATTGTACACACATGTATATATGCTGTCAAATCATCAATAACGTTCTCTATCGAAATGTAGTTCGACGCGACAATCCTAGTTTCTCATTTTAAACCAAGATTGTTTTGATTAGTTTCTCTGTAGAAAGTCGACGTAACAAATAACAATAGTTCACAAAACAAAGTATTCAGTCAGCCGCTTTAGAAAATCAGCCAGAAAATTAGATTATGCAATGACGCTGTTAAGACGATAGATTGATTCTACAGTACAGTCAGAGTGGTCGCCCCTTTTAGATTTACCGTTATCTGTCTTAACGCGTGAATTGACGATTTTTTTTTCAGACTTATTGCTGTTGAATCGTTGCACGCGTTAGAAATTAAAGTTAACATTTACCTTGCAACTTTTATTACAAAACCGATGGATGATACGGTTATAGATTATTATCAACATTCAATTGCAAATAAAGTATCTTAAATAAAGCATAAAGCTAAAACATTATTAAATCCATAGATGGGGAGTGGCAGTGGTACCTTTAAAGAAAGTCATATTTAGATATTTGATCAGGATTAAAAATACGTAGCCTACAATATATTTAATTATTGCTATTTGACTGTTTTTTTTTATATCTCTTTATTCGCGAGGTGAACGATCTCATGTTAAATGAATACGCTAAAATCCATTATACAGTGGCAACATGTTGTTGATTATGCTTCTAACTAGTGGCTAACTTAACATATCGTAAACTTTACATATCGTACATTAATTAAACATGGACATTTTGCATAACGGCAAATTTTGTCCCACTTCACAGTACATACATGTACATATATATAAACCTGCTAACTGCTGTAATAAATTATATCTTTAATGCATTTTTCCTCAACTTTTTGTCAGAAAAAATTACAAATTTAATTACAACCTAATTCCCCCCAGCAAAACGTGAAGGTTCTACTTTTTTGACAGCAGGTGTGGCGAAGCACAATTGTTTTTATTGGGGCGGTAGGGTGCTGGGTAAAAAAATATGAAAGGAATTGCCTTACCTCGGACTCGTAATGTCATAACTGGATCCGTTAAAACATGATGCACCATTTGTGATAAGATGTGTGGTGTTTGAGTAGCCACTGTTCTGTTATATCGTCTATCATTTGTTCCTACAGCTGGTAATAAAAACGGTGCTGATACTCCATTCATATAAGCTATATTAGCTATTGGCGGTGAAAGAGGCACAGCCATAGGTAATGATGACTGTCTATTTAATAACACTTCATTTCTCCGCACTGTCTCACTATCACGTTCGTTCTCTTCATTCATGTCGTCTCTCAATCCATCAACTTCGTCTATAAAGGGAGAATCGTCTCCCTCTTCGTCATCGTCCATAAATAAAAGTTCAGAATTTTCTAATTCGCCACGTTGTATATCATTAGATGATATGGAGCGTGTTCGACCCCCAACAGCCCCCTCTTGAATTTGATTGTCGTCTTCAAATGTAAAATGGGCGTGGTGAGACAAGGGGGCAGGGGAATTATCTGTTAAATATCCAGAGTCACGTTTTCCTCCGGCTAGGGGGGAATTTCTGTCGACGGGTATTCCACTGAAGCGGGGTGAGCTCGCTGTAGATTTCGGGACGTCACGTGCAGGGGAATTCCCCCTTTTATCTCCTGGCGTCAAACAAGATTGGGCGTGTCTTGAACTTTCTTTACGTATTGTCTCTTCACTTGTTTTTGTATCCATCGCACACAATATTCACAGATTTACGTTAAAGTCACATATAATCCTTTCACTGAAAACAAAAAAAGTATTGCATCAATTTCACGATAAGCAGTCTGATTAAAAAACGAAACTGGTCATTAAAAAAGAAATAAATTGGTGATAAACGATGATAATTAAATTATTAGAATTAGTTGTGGAATAGGCAAAACGTTGATCTAAAGCTAACAAAACAAACTACATGTATGGTCATGAATGTAGCACACAATACGATATATCTAGGTATGGACAAAAATAAAGTAGGCCTATAAAAAGATCTTTTAGATAATCAATGTTTATATATTTTTGATAGCCTACAACAATATCTGACCACGTGCCAAGTTCTTCAAAATCATCAACAATTATAAACACACAAGAGCGCGATTACCACGTGCTGTCTAAAATTAGCCAGAGATTAAAAACCAGAAAGTCCAATTTTAGAATGAGCGAATGTTGGGTTCAAAGGTTATTATACAACTTAAATATTGTTTTGAAAGTCGTGTCTCTAATATAAGTGTAGTGGCGAACTTTTATTCTGAGGCAACGCCCAAAGACGAAGTCATAAGCTATTGATAGTAATAATTTATGCTGATGTTATTTTATGATTACATGGATTTTTTCTCCGGGGGTTTCCTAATGAAAGAATAAGATTTATAAACGAAACACGTTTCATAATATCCATAGTCTAAATAAATTTTAAAAAATTTCCTTTAGAAATGAACAGATGAACTTTAAGCTTCCACTTTTACTACGTAATTAAAAACTTTTTAAAAATTGGTTCGCAAACTTTTCGGACTACGAGAAAATGTGAAAATCATGTATTAATCAGGTTTAAAATTAATCATTATTTTTTTCTATAATTAAGTATACCAAATTTACAAAAAGAAAAAAAAAAGAAAAAAAAAATTAAAGAATAATTTGGGTCATACACTAATATGGTATCAAACCTGTTGCGTCTTTAAACCAAGATTATAACTGTTTCGATGTTGTCATTTAATGGCTGATGCGACGACGCCTACGTATTTAACTAAAGAGCCACTAGAAATTATTCAAACTGCAAATGTAAACATTGCAGTTTGGTGATTCATAACACGGTGTAATAAAACATAACACTCGTGAAAAGTCACTCGCTTTCTCCCTGACGTTTAGTGAGTAATTGATAAGATTGGATACCAGTATTATATTATCATTTATTGAATAAAAATGACGAGAATTAAGCCTTACCTTAAAATCGTCTTATTAGCACCAATTTAGAGCTATTTTATCGCACATTGGAATGTCCTCGTATAGTCCTATAGTAGTTCTGTGTTTGGAAACATGACGTAATCAGTTCACAAGTAAAACTATCCAATCGTCAACGTTAATAATAGAACGTGCCTGAACATGCATCCACTCCATTTCACACGTGATAGTTCAACTTCAGTTTGTTCCTTTCGTGAATTTCCCAAAACGTTTTATAAATATGAAATATCAGATTGCGATAGCTGTTATAAAAGATATACACGTTGTAATTGTAGTCACGAGCTATCACTCTATCACTTCGCGCGTATCTAATCTGAATACGTTCTGTCACCGTGCACGCGGTTTTTGTTTACAACTGGAACACAACATAACCTCTCACCTCACGTGATCTCATTTGCATGCGACCTTTGACAGGTTAACTGTATCGAGAAAATGGCGGGCGAGTTCAAGATGGATAGTGCTCGCGCGAACCGACTGTTGCCGAGGCCATAGTGATTGGAAATGCCGCGCACAAGCGCGTTCAGTAAGACTGTCCGGTATGTGTAGTTGCTAGCTTAGCCACAAAATTAATATTATGCAGCTTACTTGGGTCAGGGACAAACTGATCACCTCAAATCGTATGTTTTTTTCGGCTGGAGCCCAGACTCGGTCCAGACGAATGTCAACAAAAGCACGTTGTCGACTGGTATAATTGTTTACTATAAATAAACCTGTACATCAGTATTGGATGACTGGAATTGGCTCTCTTACTCTTAGTTAGGATTAGCAACAGAGTGTTGTTGATCAGACTATTGTCTGCAGATGAAGTATTGATTGGTCTTGATGAATAGACAGAGCAAATTACAATTTACACCATCATTTAGTTGATACAGATAACTTATCCAAAAGTTTAGATAAATTAAAAATAAAATGAGGATTTTTTCATATTTTTTTTTTTGTTTCTATCCTATTTCTCATTTAGGCCTAGACTATACCAAACTGTTACACAAACCTTTAAATCTATTTATATGAAAATAGGCTTACAAAATGAAGTAAGATAGGTAATTCCCTTAAATTATTTAACATTTTAAATATTTGGCTTGGTACCAGGACCAGGTAAGAAAAAAAAATTGTTGCTATAATCAATAAACCTCTCCTGTCTAGATCTGCACATGTTAAAAAATGATTTTGATTTTAATGATTTACACAATAAAAAACTTTTACTAAAATCATGGACCTTATAATACAGTCCATGCTAAAATCCATTTGAATTCATGTAGTTTGTCCCAAATTTTCTGATTGATCATTGTAGATAAATTATGTAAATGTTAGAGATCTGCGTATTTCCAATCTTTCTTTTGGCCTCAAATGTTATATAATTCTAACATATTTAATCACATAACTCTGTAAATCGTAGGATGGTTGTATTTTTTAATGGATTGACACATAATCGCCATTTTGTAATGATAATAAAGATTACTGCTAAAAGAGTAAAGACCCATCACACGAAAGCAAATTATTGGAAATAAAATTGTAAGCGACATGTTAGTTTTTCTAAATGATGTGGTTTGTTTCAAGTGTACATGTATGTTCATCTTTGTCTTAAAGATGTAGGTATATATGTAGGTTTTAGAAAAAGAGCTGATCCATTCTGGCAACAATTCTTTAAAAATAGATAATAGAGAGGGAATATAATATATTGAAAATTTCAGTCAAAGTACTTCATTCTGTGCAAAATTTTGATAGGAATAGTCTCAATTTCCATTGCAACTGTACCATTTATGATAATTTCAATCAATTATTTCAAAAATTTGCTTGTATGTGTTGAGGTTTTTACTCTTTAGCAGAGAAAATCGGAGGACCCAGAGGTCAGACAAGCAAAGGACTGGTATTTTCCATCTTCAATGCTAAGTTTGTCCTTTTTCTGACAAAAAATTCTGACATTAATTTTTTTATTACTGTTTTTGTATTAATATTGGAGTCAAGAACAGAGGCAGTTACCAATGTTATTGTGCCACTATCTTTTTTTATCAAATAGTCTCAAAATGACCTATTTGTTTCTACTAGACTTGAGATTAATGGCAATTTTATTGATTAAGTCTAGAAGCTTATTGAGTGATTGCTGTCTCCACAGATACTAGTGTAATTGACCCAACTACAGTTAAATCTATGGCCTTAGTGACTACTGACTGTAAACTGTATGTCATGGCATGTCAGTGACGTCATATGATGTCACTTCGCCTGTTCATTGGAGATAACAAGAAACAGCTGTGTTTTGTTTTAATATATTGTACAGTAATTCATTGGGCTAGGAGCAGGGTAATATGAATCCTTCATGGGGATGACTTGAGAATAATGTTACATACATACAGTGTAATAATAAAATATGTTATCCAAAGGGTAGACAGGTTTTGAGAATTTTCACATAGAATCTGGCTATAGCCCCGTTTACATTTGGCTGCGATAAGTGTGCCGTACAAAGTACGGTACCAGGCCGCGATAAATTTCAAGAAATGGACCCGTTTACATTACTCTAAAATAACCGGTCTCAGAACTGTGCCAAGCGTGCCAAATGTGGAACTCTTCACAGTAAAGTTAATTTCAGCCCCTGTACAAATTACTCAGATGAAAACAATTATGATGACTGATTTAGTTTGAGCAGCCATTTTGACAGAACTGATGACAGAACAGACAGGTTTGCAGGGAAAAAAGGTCAAGGTTCATTTGGCGCATGCGCAGTAATCCGTACTCAGACCGCTTAGCGTTTACACTACGAAAATTTGAAGTGAGCCGTTCTTAGTACGGTTCCGAGACCACCTCACTTCAGTGGGCCAGATTGGCACGGTACTTGGTACGGCACGCTTGTGT
This sequence comes from Patella depressa, assembly GCA_948474765.1. Taxonomy (NCBI): domain Eukaryota; kingdom Metazoa; phylum Mollusca; class Gastropoda; family Patellidae; genus Patella; species Patella depressa. Next base: position 59,594,416 of record OX419719.1, read on the forward strand.
TTTACCTGTTTACACTACAAAAAAATTAACTGTGCCGTACCAGGAACGGTACCTGGCAAGCTTAAAATTTGTAATGTAAACAGGGTTTATGACACTGTTCAAAAGATGAATCATTTATTTTTTCAAAGATCTATAATATTTGTCCTTCCTATAATTGATTTCTCCATACATGTAGTTAGATGTGTACACAACAATACACTTGGCACTGGCAAGTCTTACTAGGAAATAGTGCCTGGTTGTTAGGATCGGATGAAAAATTGAAAGATCAAAGGCTGTGGTGGTTGACTGGTCAGGTAACTGGACTGTCAACTAGAATGTCCCGATCTCACATCCTGAATATTTTTACAGGGAAAATGTGCCTAGTTGTTGGGATGGGATAGAAAATTGAAATTTCAGGGTATCTAGAATATTCTGGATTTGGATCCTGACACGGTGGGGACATTTTGGGGAAATATGTTATAAAAGTATGGGTGACAGAGTTCTCAGGGAGAGTTTTTTAGAGAACTGTTGCCAATCGGAAATTAAAGAATATAAGGTGGAAACACTTCCTTATAGGTATTATTCTCCTATCTCAAATTGCACTAGTGACCATAGAAAAATTTTTGACCATTATATGTTTGTCTCAAAATGATTGAACTATTGTTTTACGTTAAACCTGAATAAATTCAGTTTCATTAAAAACATATTTGAAAATGTTATTAATGATGCTTCTGATCTATATATATATATAGAAGTTTCAAGGAAAGAATTTGAGCGTCAAGTTTGTAAAACTGTTGCACCGACTAAAAAAAATCTACATGGTTTCATTCTTCTGATTCCCCCCACCCCCCATTCCTCCATCACCTATCATGGGTTTGTTTGACTTTACAGCAGTTTCTGTGGCAAATAATGATTTGTTAAGAAATGCTTTAACCGGCAGTCAAATACCCTGAAACAAATTATCATGCCATTAATCAGATCCATTATTATTTTTATATACTGGTTATAAAAAAATTTATTGACAATTGTAGCTAAACACGTCACTTTAGTTTAACAAAAAGTATTCCATGCTTCACTTTGAGAAAAATGACACCATAATTAAATATTTTGCAGCCCCTTTGCTAGATTTGTCCTATATTTCGTGGAAAAACTTTGAGGAAAAATGACAAGTTTAAGTCTACATACAGTATAGTTCATAGTACTCTGCTGCCACCTGCTAGATTTCTCATAGTAATACTGCTGTATTCCTAGGTAAAATTTTTACCTGGATGTACTAATTTATGTAGAGGTCGGTCCTTCAGGAACTCAAGTAATAACAAAATGCAAACACATGCTTTAACATCCAAACAAAACACAAAATAATGAAAAATTTTGAGACCTTATTGGCAAATTGTGTTTGGATTTGCTGTATGACAACTATGATTTTGTTCTCCATGATTATTTCTATCCTGTCTACGGTAATATTCTTAGAATGCTAGTTTTGTTTTCCCAGACATGTCTTCTCTTGGAAGATGAGCTAAGTTTAGAATTCAATTTGATTAATAATTATACCTAAATCATTTTTTTTATTTTTGGGGAGGGGGGGGGGTCTCAGAAGATAGCTATCTTTTCACTTTATTTATACTTAAATTTTTGTAGGTCCTTAGATGATTTGGTACACCTTGATCCAGTGGAAAGACAGTTTGTTTCACAGACAACTGTAGGTTTACACAAACTTTATAAACAGATTAGTACTGGAAACAGTCAAGACACCCAATGTAAGTTATTACAGTAGGGGTGTGAAAACTAAAATTGAAATATCAGTTTTGCAAAGTGTATTCTTCACAATATGAAATTTGACGTACAATGTTTTCACTTTACATCATTTTGTTGGCAAATAGACTTTTTAATAGTTGTCTTCATTCATTTATGTCAAAGTACACTTTCTATCGTATCATTTCATTACCCAGCCTTATACCATTAAGGGGGGTTTGGATGGCCTAGTGGTCTAGAGTGCCGCGCTTAGACCTCTAGCTGGCCGGTCACCTCTGGCTTGCGGCTGTGGTTTCGAGCCCTGGTGTGAGCGTATGTGGCATGGAGATAGGGGCGCCTTCTCAACCTCGTGGGTTTCCTCCAAGCACTCTGGTTTCCTCCCACTGCTAAAGACCCCTACGTACAAGCGAATTATTGAAATAAAATTAAAATCATATGTTAGTCCCGAAATGACTTAGGGTGTGTCGAGTGGACTTTAAACTCCATTTCTCTCTCTCTCTCTTATACCATTAAAACTTGGCCTTTTTTGATCCCAGATGGCCATTGAGATCGAACCATACTGATCTATGTATGGTATTCACATGTTAATGTGGCTGTATATTGTTGCCTCCGTCTATTTGTTTTACTATTCATTTGGATGAGTTATCAAACAATTCGAAATTGTGTGTTCACTCTCCATGAGAAAGTAGTAGTTTGTTAGTCTTATCAATTTTTTAAAAAACAAATCCTCAAAAACACTTGCTTGGACAGTTCAGGGCCCAGTTTCACAAAATTTTAACTAAAGATAAAATCCAAATTTTAGTAGATTCTTCAATTTTGATTGGCTAAGCACTAAAATCAATCAAATATTATCCAATCAAATTACTAAAATTTGGATTGTATCTTAGTTAAAATTTTGTGAAACAAGCCCCTGATCCCTATTGCACCAGTCATTTGTCAACAATTCCATGTAAACATTCTGCAGGTTAAAGTTGTAAAGAATATTTATTTTTCAAATCATTCAAATAGTAACAACTTTTATAAACAACAGTTCAGAAGCCTAAGCTGCTATTATTAGACTACACTTTGTTTCCTGGAAACCTATCTTTGCTAGCTATGTAATAGTAAAGTCATTGGGGTTTTTTGCGGTAGAGCTTTGGAACATTTTAATATGGTAACTAATAATATTTTTACTAAACATATTTGCAGATTCAAGCAATAGAACAGATGAACAGGGAAGATTCAAGCCAGTTATTGATCATGTTTTGGCAAAAAGATATCAAATCAAGAAAACATTACAATCTCAGGGTCAATCAGCAGTTATTGTAAAAGCTAAGGTAAAAATAACCATGTATCCCTCTAAAGCTCTCTGTCCTCTGTTTATCGTAATCTAAGTTGGTACAGTAACACATGTTGGTGTACTATATATCCATCAGGGTTCCTATGTGGACACTAGATCTTTATTCCAACCTTACATTCTATGAGTTATATACTAGTGAGGTTGGATGGCTGGATGGTTAGCACCTATCATAAAGCCTCTCATTGAGTCAACTGGTGTGGTTTTGAATTGACAGTTGTATGAGACAAAGAGTAAAGTCACCTGTCCAACCTCGTGGGTTTTATCCAGGTCCTTTGGTTTCCTCCCACTGCTAAAGACCCCTACACGTAAGTGAATAATTGAAATAAAATTAAAGCATATGTTAGTCCCGAAATGACCTAGTTTGTGTCAAGTGGATGTTAAACCCTATTTTTCTCTCTGTCAGCTATACTGAAAATAGCCTAATGTTTTAGCAAACTGACGGAATTATTGTGTTAGTGATGGTCGGGGCTAACTTTTTGGGGAGCTCTTTGTTGTATTAAATACTAGAATGATATATAATCATTCATTGTAAAAACAGTAACAGGTACTTGTCTGCTTTTCCTTTTTCCCAACCAAACTTAAATCCAAGCTTTCTTTATTAATAAACATTTTTTCAGGATTTATATGGTAAAGAAGAGGATGTGATAATAAAAATATTACATGTTGTATATTATAAGATAGGTATACAGGAAACACATTGTTTGTTACGTCTACAATCAACAGATTATAGCAATTCATTACATATAGTTAGATTAAAGGTAAGCATATACTGCTAAACTCTTGAAAACCAGTGGACATCTTTTGATCTTCAGGTTGTCAATATACCAAATCATGTATCAACATTATTATGATTTATTTATAGATATTCCCAAGTACTGGTATGAGCTCTTTTATTTTAATAACATAGTTTGCATTACATGGGCAATGATTGAATTTGTGATAGATAATTAAATTTGTGATAATTAAAGCGGGGCTTATGTCGACTTTGCAACCCAAAGCAACTAGTTGCAGTCAGTTGCAAGAGTGCTTATGTCGATCATATCAGCAACTGAGGACAACTGGGTGTAGCTGAATTCGGAGCGCTTATGTCGACTCGGAACTGATAGCGATCACACTTAACACATGACTGTTAATTTATTCATCACGTGATTAACAAAATGGCGAATAACTTATAAGAAGCAACAAAAAGGCATGGTCGATCTTACTACAATTCTATTAGTATATTATTGTCGACATCATCAACATTTGAAAAGTGTGTGTCTTCGTTCGCTTCCATTTGCTTATTTATAAAGTCACATGACACGTGATGTCATTTCCATGGAAACGAGTTGACTCCAGTTGCAAGAACGCTCATGTCGACTGCAACTAGTTGCCGCTAGTTGCAACTGACATGTGCAACTGATTGCAACTGACTGCAACTAGTTGTAAGAGGCACTCAGGTCGACTTTTTTCAGTTGCATTCAGTTGCTTTCAGTTGATCCCAGTTGCCGAAACGCCAGTTGCTTTCAGTTGCTAGGTCAACATTAGGACATAAGCCCCACTTTAGTAATTGAATTTGTTATAATGATTGAATTTGTGATCTATACATGTATAAGTATAATTTTGAATTTGTTAAAGGATATTGTGTTGAATTTCTTATTTCTTTTCTTATCCAGACAACTTTCAAATATGGTCCACATTTTTGTATGGTATTTGAAGCTTTGAATCCGGAACCAATCACTGTGTCTTTTTCAAACAAAACATGGAGTGTTTCGAAGGTTTGTTACTGAATTATTACTGCGTATATCATTATATTGAATTTGAACTTATCTGAATAAATAACTCTCTTTCTTCTGACTGTGAATATAAATTGAACTGTAGGCATATTCAACACAGTTTTTAGAGTCACATTTTGACTGATGTGTAAATATCAAGAATCAAGCTTTAAGTGGACAGAGACACATTTAATTAAGATGGTGTCAGGATGAATATAAATTATAAGTTATCTTTGTCTTTTTTTGTTGTTGTTTGGTTTTATTTTAAAATATAAACAGCCAACGACATCAGACTTCTATTGGTAGTTAATTGCGTTTTTGTTTTTCAGAAATTATGCGAGATCCGGAAATTAACGTTGAAACTACTGCAAATATTGAGTTGTCTCAAACAGCAAAATACGATACATGCTGATTTAAAACCTGAAAATATTCTTCTGCAAAATGGTAAGTAGATCAATTATCAATTTTATTGTGTTTTACAGAAATAGATATTACTTATTTGTATGTGTTCAATTAATTGTTTTGTTTTTTTTATTCCCTAGAGGATGACATGCATTCTGTAAGAGTGATAGATTTTGGTAATGCTATCCACCATGTGCATAAAGAGGTTTCCTTGTATTATCAGAACTTTGAACTTCAGACCCTTCTGTATAGAGCACCAGAGGTAGGATACTCTCCGTATTTTTTTGTAGTGTTTCTAAATTTAATAGTGTAGACCAGGGTCTCCACTTCAAAATTTGCACTGCCTGTCATTTTTGATAAAGTATGAAAACTTTGCAAAGTAAATTCACTATTCACTGTGCAAGCCCAAACTGATCCCGCAGTGAATATTCGCTTGGCCGCTACAATCACTGATAAGCATGACATCGACGAGGCTTAATGAGTATGGCATATTAACTTTTTTACTCCGACAAATTAAATTCTCAAACATTTTTTTGAGGTTTACAAAAGAAAAATAAATAAAGATGTTCTTAGTATTTGTAGTTCAAAAATATTTCCTATTTGGTGTAAATGGGTATTAAAATGAGTTAAATGCATCATTTTGCCCAAAGCAGTTAGGTGTTAAGTAAACATTGCACGAGCCGTTGAGCCAATGTCTACCGCCGCGTGCAGTCAATGCACCTGTTGTGGACAGTCATCTGTTACAGAGATAATTCGTAAGTAATTCTCTGTGAAACAGATTGGTGCAAGCCATATTGAAAAGTCATTGTGGTTGGAAATCTAAGGGAGGTAACTTCAATTTTCTTTTCCGTTCAAGCAAGCCTCTCTTCATTGACTACAATGTACAATGTATAATTCATGTGATTTCTTGGCCTATAACATTATTTAAACACTCTTTAAGACAAATAAAATTTCAATATGACACAATTAATTGATGAAGATGTGCAAGTGGGGTAAATATCTCGGGGTGGGGGTGGGGGTTCTTTACAAGATTAAAAGAATCTATTAGTCTCGGTCACCCAGAACCCCCTAGTGTTCAACGCACGGAGGGTCTGGGTCGATTTTCAATTTTTGACGAAAATTACTGGATAATCTACCACTTAAAAAACCAAACATTTGGTTACGCATGGGCAATGGAACCTTTTGGCTTAAGTCGCGGTAAGTGCTAGATCTTCTGAAGCTGGGCCGACTTTGCTAGATTCTATAAAGCATGGTTGAAATATATCCCACAATTCACTTGGCACATCTATTATTAGAAACAAAATAGAGACGATGAAGAATTAAGATGATTGTTAAAAGCCATACGTCTGATTCATGACGAGAGAAAATTACCATTTCAATTGAAACCTTTACAATCAAAATTTTAAAGAGTGTCATCGTTGACAAGCGAGCTGTTTTGATAGATTCAGTACGTAGTAACTTAAAAGACTGGATAATCCAGACAATGACCTATTTTCCGTCAAATTTTGAGGACCCATCCAGACTAATATTCGTAGAATATTTGTATGGATGATAAGAGACAAAGAATCTATAGGCTGTGACATTTGAGTTCCGAATCGGCCATTTGGTACTGTTTGTCTCAAAAGTTGACCAAATCTTTCTCATAATCACTCAGTCAAATTACATAAAACTAGCATATTTTTCCCAGCCCTGTTTTCGAAGATGTCAATGATTGATGCATACATATAGTGTGTGTATGAATCTTGCACATGCAGGAAATAATGTAAGGGAGGCAACTACCATAAATGACTGTCTTAAAATTGTACAGTAAACAATAAAAGTGGTTACCTCCCTTAAATGAGTGTACATAATAATTAAACATACTATTGCAGGTCTTTCTGTAGGCCTGAAATGTTATCTAAATTATAAATTAGACATTATTTAACTTATCCAGACCATAACCAACTCTCGATGTCAATGCTAGCCTGCAATATTATGAAATGAATTGTTTTTTATCGTACCAACTTTAGTTATGATGATCAAATTTTCAGCGATTCCCCATTAGATTATTTGATTTTTAACTATTATACTAGTGAAAACTGCCAGCTCTTTATCTAATCTCCTGTAATATATCTTTAAGGGATTTGTGGAGAACTATTACAATACAGAAAGAAGCACATGCTAACCTTTTGGCCATTCAACCCCCCTAAAAAAAAAAAAATGGATGGAGTAAAATATCAAAAACCAATACACTAAACTCGAGTCAGCGAACATGTAGTTTGAAAACTTACGATAGGGTATCCCAGTTCAAAAGGCCATATCCCCATAAATATTGATATACTACTTTGCAGTTTTATACTGTATATATACTATAATAGTATTTTTTAATACTATTCCGAGGGGGTCATCCGACATCTTTTTTAGAATTTGGTCACCTTGATGTAGGTAGACTGACCTCAAAATAAACTGTTCGAGTATTTCTATTTGATGTATAATGATAATTTTATAGATAATATTTTTATTTACACAAAATAACTTTAATACCAGCATTTATATTTTCTAATATCAGGTAATGTATGGTATACCATTTGGATCCGAAGTAGATATGTGGTCCCTTGGCTGTATTTTAGCTGAATTATTTCTTACGGTTCCACTTTTTGATGGTAAAAATAAAAATGATATTCTAAATAAGGTAAACAATAGTATGATATTTAAATCTGTTTCAAGTTTTGTGTATAGTTCAACTCAACTATACTTCAAGATGGAATTATGTGATTATATATATAGAGTAATGTGGAATGATGTCATGAAATATATAGACAAATGTTGTCATGAAAAGTAGACAAGAGAGTGAGAGAAATGGGGTTTAACGTCCACTCAACAAAATCTAGGTCATTTTGGGACTAACATATGGTTTCAATTTTATTTCAATAATTTGCTTGCGCGTAGGGATCTTTAGCAGTTGGAGGAAACCGGAGTACCCGGAGAAAACCCATGAGGTTGGACAGGCGACCCTATCTCCATGCCACATACGATCACACAAGGGATCGAGACCACAGCCCCAAGCTAGAGGTGACCGGCCAGCTAGAGGTCGAAGCGCGGCACTCTAGACCACTAGGCCATCCCCCCCCCCCCCCACCATATGTAGACAAACAGAGAATGTTGTTACAAAATATATACACACAAGGAATGTTGGGTAATAATAAACAAAGAGAGAATGTTGTCATAAAATATAAACATGAGGTAATATCGATTGATATGAAAACTCTATTGTGCCAATGCAAATTGAAATAATTTATGTATTTAGTTATCAATTTTGTAAGTCAATAATATGTTTGAAATTATTACATTTCCTTTTAAAAAAACAATAGATATCAGAATTATTAGGACCATTTCCATCGGATGTGTTTCAAAGAGGAAAATTTTACAATGAATTTCATGAGTTTATCGGAAAATGTAAACAAGATGATGGTAAGTTAATATTGAGCTTTATTTCGAGCATTACTGGTTGTTTATTTAAAAAGTTAAGCAAGGCCAAATGGAAAATTTCTGTTTGTCAGATAATCATTCAAAAAGAGGATTGAAGTTTTTAGTTTCTCAAAGGATCAGGTGTCTAAATGGCTTACATCACATTTCAAGGTTCCACATTAAGGTTATTCATCCTATGTATAAGGATTTACATACTATTTCTTTAGTTACACATCTAAAATTTACTATATACAAAGCTGAATTCAAGTTTATCTACTAGCACTAATTCATTGTCGCTTCAGTATATATATATAGATGAAAGCACAGATTTTGTTGTTCTAATGCAAATGCTGCCTTTTTACTTTTTCATTTGATGTGGTACATGTAGTTAGCAGAATAATTATCATTCATGAAAAATTTGAATTAAAGTTAAAGGGCCAATAATATTTGCAGAATAAAACTGCTTAATTTTGTGTACCTTAGGACTGAACAACTAACTCAGTTATATATGAGATACGTTTTCAAACAACTTAAACCTGTCAGTCTTTATCTGGAAATGAAGATCGGTGACCAAAGTTGTATTATGCCATGTCTGGATAAAACCAGACCTTTATTTAATAAGAATATTGTGTAGGTGAAATTTACCTTCCGACATCAAGTTCGACATATGGGTCATTCACTGTATAGACCTCTAAAATAACAGGAATCGTTTATGCGGTCACCCAATGAACAAATTTACCCCCCAATCTTAAAAGGATTATATGTTCGGATAGGCAGTCCAAACGACTCAATATTTTGAGCTGAAATTTTGAGATATGTTAAATACACCATTTCTCTATTTTTTGGTGCTTAACTTTCATACGTACTCAGACTTTTATTTTTGAGATTCTGTTCAAATGGGGATAGTCCCTTTAATGATTTTTAAACATTAATCACATGATTTGACTGTCACCATTTCCAGAAAATAATGTGTTAATTTACTACTGTGCAATGCCATTTGGTGCTCAATAACATTATAAATCAGAGTTGTGTACTTGAAAATTGAAGCTATGATACATCACTACATTCCCAGTTTCAACAATTAATGTTCAATGAAGTTACTTTGTACTTTCATGTTTGTATTATTGTCTGTTGTGCGATAAATGTCTCTAATAATGAAGCTTGGCTAATCTCTTATATATCAAGGAGAATGCAATTTATTTAAAAATCCTCCCAGATTCAACTTGTGTGAAAAATAATTAGATGATATTTGAACTATATAATCAAATTATGTTCGCTTTCATGTTTGATATAGGACTATACATGTAATGAAAAAAAGTTAATTTGTTTCTTATTCATTGTTTTGTTTTTACAGCAACATTGATATTGTTAAAACATCTAAATGGTTGCTATGACTACACATTTGCAAATTTTTTATGTGGTTTATTGAAGTATGACCCTGATGAACGATTGACACCAATACAAGCTCTACAACACCCATTTTTAGGCTCTGAATTTAATATGGGAGTTACTTTACAGGCTAAAAGTAATCTATTTTCTGTTCTTTTACAAGCTCTACAACACCCATTTTTAGGCTCTGAATTTAATATGGGAGTTACTTTACAGGCTAAAAGTAATCTATTTTCTGTTCTTTTATTTCTTTAGTTTTTATGCAGTACAATTGTATATTAAACAATTGGATAAATTGGACAAATCGTAAAAGTCAGGATGTAAAAGCAACACTGGTGTAAATATATTCAACTGTATTCAGATGTTTTGGGCAACAGTACTATATTCATTGTTAAAGGGAGATCACGTGGTTAAGTGGGTAAGGCGCTGGCTCGCCAGTCTGGAGGTCGAGTGTTCGATCCATGCATTGGCCGAGAAAGTTCATCTCGATTTTCTGGCGTGGTTTTTCCTTGTCAGTGATGCAGAATGTTGGGCCCGACAAGGACAGCTGTCTAGTCGTTTGGATGGGGCGAAAAACTTCGGGCCCGCGTACACATTGTTGTGCACGTAAAAGATCCCTTGGCATATTAGCAGACTGTTTATTATTCATTATAGGCTACATCAAAATCGTTGATCTAGACCTAATCTTGTCAGTGATCCCCCTTGGTTAATTGAATATTACAGATATGAATCTTTTGATTGTATATGAAAAATAGTAGGGTCTTCACTTTGTGAGCCTTGAATAGCCAATGAATTCTGTGTTTCTAAAGTTCTGTTCTTTTTTCCCAAAGGTTGTTTAGAGAAGTCATTTCCTTTGAAGTCTGACCTCTACCATGAACGCCCAATCATATCTTCAGAAATTAGACGTCAAAATCCAAACTCTTACGATCTTCTACATCTAGGAACGTCTAGTCCTGAGCCTGATGTGAGAGTAGCAGTTATTTGTCCAGTCGTCAAAAGACCAAATGCAAGTAAAAGCAGTACAAGAATTGAACAAAATACCCACTCAAACAGCAGAACAAATACTTTCATTCCCATCAATAGACAAGATGAATTGTTAGAAGAGCTTCAGGTGTGGTCCCATAAATTTAATGGTAACTCAAGGACTATCCAGCCCTCTCCACATGAACCTGAAGATGACTATAATAATAGAATTAGAGTTGAACTAATGGAGCAAGGCAGGCACCAATCAGAATTTGAAATACTCAGTAGACATGTTAACAGTTCAAGTCCAAAGGTTTCAAACAAGAAAGTTGAAAGGTCAAAAATAACAAAGAAACATGATAAGCAACCCAATGTTTTAGCAAATTGCTATCCTGGGAATGGTGTTTTTATTCGATCCAATTCAGTACTCAAGAACAAAGCGTTCAGAAACATATCATACACAAACAATTGTAATCACAATGAAGAAGGCATCTGTTCAGATAAATTTATATGTGAGAATAAAAAGCTGTTACAAATGACATCCGAGCAAAGTGTTAATTTAGGCTCCTCCAAAGATACTATAAACATTTCTTCAAACTGTGCTTCCCATATAAACCCCAAGACACATCAAAATGAAATTGGCAGCAGAGTATCATTTGATAAGTTTAAGCAAAATGAGACCTCAAGAATGTATTGTGACCAAACAATTGAGTTACCTGAAGATGTTACAAAAGAAGACGAAATAAGTTCACAAGATCAAACCTCAAAATCCAGAACTAAAAACAGACCAATTATGAAAGTGTGCCAGAATCAACAAACGAGTGGTTCTTGTAAACACATTTTGGAAAATGAAGGAGGAGGGACCAATTTTATTAGGAAAAGACACATGAGCAGAGATTCGCCAGACTTTCATTTTCATCAAAGATGTTCTTCTTTTGAATGTTTGGATAATGACACAAGAAGAGGACTTGCTTTTGAAAATTGTGACTCAAGAAATGACAAGAGGGCAAAAATTTGTTCAAAGCCTGCTTGTGATAACTCAACAATCAATAACAGAAGACATTCCTCTTTGAATACTGCTGCATATTCAATATCTGGTGAGAGAACTATGTTACATCGAGATCATTTTCAAAATGCCTCAACAGATCAAAGGAAAAGACATCACAAATATTCAGAGAACGACAAAATAAGTGAACAATGTTTGGCCGATGGACATGCTTCTGGAGAGCAAACAGTGTACTCAAGAGGACAGGTGATTTCTTCAGAGTTTTTTGATGATGTTGACAGGAATTCTTTGAAAGAATCCACAGACTCAACAAAAGATAAACTGACGACACTCTGCTCTTCTGGAAGTTGTTCTGGAATCTTGGCAAAACAAAGAAATACTTGTTCTAATTCTTACCTGGAAGACCAAATAGCAGATCAGAGCACAATTACACATACTGCTGTTGAATCTGATTCTGAAAACTCCTCATTTAGTATTATGAAAGAAGACAGACTACCGTCAGCAATCAATTATTCTTCTGACACAGATGAGGCTAATATTGAAGAGACATATTTTTTCATAGAAAATGAAGGAAAATCATCTCCAACTACTCTCAGTGAAGGATCTGGCCTATACAATAATATTTTTGAAATAGATCATTCTGGTAATGTAGTTGCTTCAAGGAAACAGAACTATCACAAATGTAAAAGTGCTAATACAGTTCCTTCAGGACCTCTTCCGTCCCAAACAGTTACTTCATCAAAATCAGCTATAAGTGAACCGTTTATAGAATTGGGCCCAACAGAATCAAATGCAAAGACAATAACTAATCAGCATCAAAAAACGATTAAACCTAAAGTGAGATCTTTTATTAAAAGGCCCAGGATATCATATTCTTGTGAGGCAATTGTTTTAGGAGACACTAAAAAAGTTGATAGAAGAGATGAACAAGCACCTTTGTCTATTGATACTGATAGGCAAACCACAACTGGGAAGTCACAAAACTATCATGTTAGAACTAAGAATGTCGTTGATTTAGTTGAAAATGATTCATCTGATAACATGGGCCAGTGCCCAACTTCATATACAGCATCATCAAGAAATAATTTACCAGAACAGTCACAAAAAAGCAGTTCTCATGTTGCAGTTAAAAATGAATCTTTTGACAGTCCCTTGAAATTGCACAAACGAGGATGCCTTGTTGAAGTATCATCTAAAAGAACCCCCCATGAAAGGAACTCCCTTTATACTAAGTCTGTTAGAAAGGGTTCATTTTGGAAAAGAACCCTAACGGGGAAAGGATCTCATGTTTCTGTACTGAAAAGGGAGTCTAGTTCTCCAATAAGGGAATCATTAATAAACCGGTCAAGAACTGTAAATATTGAAAGTAGATATAACACAGATTCGTCAATCAAAGAGGGTTCAAAATACAGGAGATTAAAATCTATGAACAACTCTTCAGAATACCACATTGTGAACTGTGAGGATCAACAGATGTTGATGCATCCAAACATCCCAATTAGAAATAATGATTCTATTTCGGGGAACAGTGACACGTCAAGCATTACACAAAGATCTTTAAGAAAACGGACAGAAAGCAAGCCAAAAGAACTGGACCCAAATATTGCTTTATATGGTAACTGTGTTTATTATGCTCAGAATTTATACAAAGACATAAGCTGATATTATTTTGGTGGATCATATTAAATTATTCATGCAGTATTTCAAGGCAGTTTAGTCATTAGCAATGAAGTTAAAAACAACCCAGATTTATTAATTGTTCCCTGTCTTTGAGAGAAAGCTAATAGTAATAATGTTGAGAGAATACTCTTCGAAACGTGACGCTCAAATATATAAGTAGCTGTTTTCCATAAGTATGTGTTTATTGCTCTATTCAGTTATTAAATACCTTTCAAAGATTATCTTAACAATAAGTTAATTTTATTTTATTAGGACTAATTCAGCATATCGGCATCTTTCAGAAAGAAATGTAGCCTGTAGTACCATCTTTTTTCCCGAGACATGCAGGGTCGAGATATGAGGGTCCTTATCTATGAAATTGGCCATTTTGAATTTCTACACGTTCACATAAAATAATTGTTCCCCCTTTTGACTTAAATTTCATCTATCATTTATTTAGAGGCCATCCGATTTTGATTTGTCTGTGCATCACAAATCATGCTCGCTCTCCCTGTATCTTAAACAGTTAAACGGTGATACTTTGCACGATTGTTCACCACCATTGTGTTTCTTAAATAATGTGGGAATCGCTATCTCAAAGGATGCCAGGACAATATTTTGACTACTGCTTGGTGATATTATCACCACTGGAGGGATAACGGGCCAAAAGTACTAAATCAAAAGTAAAAGAGAAGCCCTTTTCCACTTTAAATTGCCGTAAGTTATAGGCTTAATTTCATAGACCGAATTTCTACTGTCAACTTTTGAATTTCGACTTTCTACTCATGATTTTTTTTTTTACCGCCGATTTTTTCTAATAGAATTTGTTTTACCAACTGGCATGTTACGGAAATAGATTAGATCACGTTATCGCGACTTTGTGCCATTAAAATACGGAGAAGCTAAATCGAAAACGGTTGGTGACATTACTTCAATGTCTTTGCGGTCGGGCTGGTTTGACTTTCTGCTCAAAATTTAGTCAATGAAAATTTAAATAAAATGCAATCTGATTAAAATACAGAACTATATATCACTTTTTTCGACTTTCGATGGTCTCTACTACATGTAGACCTGAACGGTTGTAGTAGGAGGTCGTGTCAGGGGTCATGCGAGTGTCTTTTGACTTCATGACATCAACATTTGATTAACTAATCAGCATTAAAGTTTCTAGTGCCGTAACATACCTTTAGTTGGTTAATCCTTGCATCAACCAGAACGCCGATAATATGACAACTGGTCAAATTCATTAATTTCCGTAACATGAAATTCGCTAAAATTAAAATAAATTCTATTCGGGGTGGGGGGGGGGGGAAATCTGCAACCAAATTGGTCGATTGAAGTAGAATTTACAGTTAAAAAGGTGGAAGTTACTTCAAGTTAAATGCAGTTATAGGTTACTTCCACGATAATATCACTTTTAGATGACAATTTCCTGTTTTACTTGTGATTTTCTGTTTTTGACTCTAGATTACATTTTCAACCTGGTATCCCTCCACATACAGTGTGTCGCGTAAAAGGCTGAATCCCTAGCTTGGTTTAGACCCCAGTTCATAATAGGTGTTCATTTTAAGTTCTGTATTCCTTAGTTCAGATAGCGTGCCCCCCCCCCCCTCCAGAGATGGTCACCAGCTCACTTGTGTCTTGTTTAGTTAATCTTACACACGAATAAAATTTGTTTTAAGAATCAAAATGAACTAACCGATGGTTTGAAATATTTTAATGAATTATTGTGATGTCAAGAGGAATAATTAACTTTATTTGTTTTTTTGATGGTGATATCTTAATGTTAAGTTTAATTTGTTTCGAGAGACATTTTAGATATCTTGTTTCTTCCAAATTTACCCCAGGCATGTGTATTACCTTTTTAAGAATGGATTCATATTTTAACAACTGGAATGTAGAATGTAATAATATTCAAGATTACAATGATATTAAATTTTATAGAATAGCTGATTGTAACTTATCATAAAATCCACGAATACCACAAATATTCAGATAATATTTGTGTCATACAATGAAAGAACAAAGCTTGATCTGACCTATTTATTGCGTAAATGATAAATAAAAAACCCGATCGAATCATATTATAATTATATATCCATGGAATTGTATCTTGTGTCTATAAATTTGTTTCTATAGCATTAGTATTTTGTTTTTCATAAAATTGTGCCCTGTTATGTGTATAAAATTAGTTTTTGTTACATTGGGTCCTGTAATGTGTATGACGTCAGAATTATGTTTTGAAATGAGCTCTGTTTTCAATCTGATTATTTATAATAATGCTATTCATTATTACTTAAAAATAAATAAAAACAAAAACAAAAAAAAAAATTCAAGTCTTGTCTCAATCATGTTTTTTGTTGGCTGTATTATACCTGTTGCACAAACTATTTCCATGTGGCTGTTGTCGCACTTTGTCCGTCTACAAAGGGGTACTTATTAGCCGCGGAAGAGCGAAGTTGAAGGGAGGAATATCGAATCGGGCGTCCGCGATTTCCGATAATTACTGCTGGAGTTATAGACCCTGATTAGTTTGAAAAAGTTTGTGCACGGCCCCGAGACCAAAATTACCATACATTTGACTTTAAATTTTTTCGCAGTTTTTAAAGTCGTCGAACAACGAAATCAATTGATTTTTTGTTTCTAATTAATATTGGCAGAGTTAAGACTATTGATTTTTAACGATTTCTGATAAAGAGAACATCTTAATTGTAATACATGTTCTGTGTACTAAACCGCGTTAGCATGGAACAGAACTATGAGCCCAACAAAATGTAATGGTAAACGTTTTACTAAGAAAAAATATGCCACCTTGTTGACTGTCCAGACGACTTAGTTGATGTGGGCGTGTATGTTTCGTTGCCTTGCAACTTGTCTTTTAGATCATACCATGGTGTTAGTGTTTTCATTGTTTGTTTAAATAAATTAAAGAAATTGTGCTATTTGCTAACAACCACTCGGATCGGAGAGGATGAATCGTGACTGTCTTACTAAAACCTTTTGCCAATGGGAAAATGAGAAGTAAAAAAGTCAATTGAAACAAATTTGACTTACCTTCTTGTGGTATAACTTTATAAAACATAATATATTACAGTTGTGAATACTAATGGATTGTGCCGTTTGGTTATTTGAAATTTTTTTTGGCTCATTACTGTGCAATGGTACGGGTGATAATTTGTTTTTTTAGTCCATGTAACATGGGGTTACACTTTGTGTTGCCAACCCTATCTGCAGTTATTTCCCTTATACCAATTGAAAACATTACAGAACTAACACATATTGTAGGACAGTCACTGGTTTATTTTACACAAGTACGATGTTTCGATATATATATATATATATATATATAAACATACCGTGTGAAGCTACTTAATTGATTTGTGATGTGATTTGTGGAGTACATACATTAAACTATCATATTTAAGGGACTCCGATGTGATGACAAGTTCAGAGATTAACACGAAGCCATTATTATCGAAACGTGTGTATAATAAATCAGTGATTGTTGTTCCATATAAGTTATAACTGTGCTAGTCCTTGAACTTCGCATATTTCCTGATCAGACCACTGGAGAGGTTAATACTAATACGCTCAATATGGTTGTCGGGTCTGTAATCATCTGATCATCGGATGGACCTTAGCCTTAGCCTACATAAACTTATTGAAATCCGGTAGTTTTTTTTTTAATCAAGCTTGTATTATGACCGACTGGAGGACGGGCGTTGGTTTGGTTTACTTAATCTGCCGTCCTGCGGCTGGATCTAGACTGGATTACCGTACCATTAAGGATTCCGCCTTTAGGACCAGTTTCGGGTTTCCAGTTTGGAGATCACCTTCTCGAGGCCAGGAACAGAAAACTAATGCACTGAATAGTTGACGTCAATCTAATTTATACCAGCGATATGTGACGTCAACAGGCCCTCAACCAATAGGAACGCCCACTAGGGGGCGTTAATAACTGTCATGGCTAACCATGTCAAGTTTTGTTCCAAATTTTCTACGGGGAAATATGTAAAAAGGAATATACGTTCCAATGAGGGAGCCGTGAACATTAATTTAGACTCTTTGGTGTTTATAGTTACTGACTCGACAAAATTATATAATAACTTCTTTGGATATCATGACGTCTATAGACCGTAAGTGCTAGTTTTGTTCCCACGTTAAGCCTAAGGCTGACGTTTCATCACGACGTCAACGGGTTAAAAAAAAACAAGATTAATTGTACCCACTTTACAATACTAATAAGAATAGGGTTTAACTTGCTGGTGTGAACAATCAAATTCACTAGGTTCGCAACACTACCCAGTGAACTCAGCAGTTGACCCACACTGAATAGCAGTGATAAGGATGACATCGACGCGACTTAATGAAGTTAATGAGTCCCAAATATTAACTTTTTTCCTCCGACAAATTAAATTCTGAAACATTTTTTTTTGTCTGTGTATTAGAAAAATAAATAAAGATTTTGAAATGTTTGTAGTTAAGAATATTTCCTATTTATTGTGACTGTAAATGTGTATTAAAATAAGTAAAATGCATCATTCTGTCCGAAGTAGTTACCGCACGTCTTATGTAAACAATGCACGTGCCAATCAGATATTACTTTTCGTAATTCTCTGTGAAACAGATTGCAGTTGACCATGCAATATGTATTCATGGACCCTCAAAACATAGGTTTATGCATCAAAAATTGCGATCTTAACTACGGGAGAAGTAGAGATATTTGTAAAAATCGACTTTTGCATGGCGGAAATCTTAAAGATAATCTATTTAGGCGAAGTCTTGCTTAGTAAATTTTGTGCTTCTGTCCAGAATATCCACACCCATCTCAAATTTGGTACTAACAACTGCCCGACTAAAGATATGACAAAATGAATATATTATTATTATTGCTTGGGTGTGGGAACGCCGTGTTATCGACATATCGCCTTGGTGTTGTTCTACAAAATACGAAAAAAAAAATAGATATTGAATAAATGTAAATATTGTTGGTTTAAAAACGATTTTAAAAAAATATTGATTAATGTAACCTTTGTTTTTCCAAATTGAAATAATGGAATATTTTACCACCAAAGTTAAAATACTCGTGATATTAATCTGGTAATCTAGAATTTCATCAGTAGACCACAGGTTACTTAGAGCTATTTTAGGGTTTATGTACTGTGACATTACTAATCAGATACCATACGTATAACATTTATTCTTATCATGTTATATAAATCATATTATGTTAAGTTATCTTGGTGTATAATACCAGGATCTCCTTGATGGAGGGAGTAATGGTGGCTAAGTGGGAAAGGCGCTGGCTCGCTAACCTGGAGATCGGGTGTTCGATCCCTGCATTTTTTGCGTTGTTTCCCCCAATCTGTTTAACAGAGAATTACTTACGAATTATCTCTGTAACAGATGACTGTCCATAACACGTGCGTTGATTTCACGTGGCATTAATCATTGGTTCAACAACGGCTCGTGCATTGTTTACATAACACCTAACTGCTTCGGGCGAAATGATGCATTTTACTCATTTTAACACCCATTTACACTAAATAGGAAATATTTTTTAACTTTGTATACAAATACTTCAAACGTCTTTATTTATTTTTCTTATACTTCAAAAAAGTGTTTGAGAATTTAATTTGTCGGAATAAAAAAAGTTAATATGCCCAACTCATTAAGTCTCGTCGATGTCATGCTTATCAGTGATTGTAGCGGCCAAGCGAATATTCACCGCGAGATCAGTTTGGGCCTGACAAGGACTGATGTCGAGTCGTTCTTATGGCAAGAAAAAACACATTTGTACACATTGGTGTGCACGTAAAAGATCTCTTGGCAGTTGGAATTCGACATAAGAGTAGGCCGTAGTGCCACTGCCCGGGCAAAATTTCCCTCTTAGCACACTGTATGGCGTATGTCCGTTTACGTTAGCCCAGTCGGCGTATAAACAGCAAGACGTTAATCCCCATTTCATTAATGGACTGATTCTGGAAGGGTGTTGACTAAATAAAATCAGTCATTCCTAATTAAGTTAATATGTCCTCACAAAATATGTACATGGTCGTTACTAACGACAGTTAACACATTTAACTGCACTAAAAAATGAAATCACGAAGGAAGAGAAATGAAGTCAAAAGTCTCACTTTTGTGCACCAACTGGGATAATGAAGGTAATTGTACCTGTCGAATTCCAGATGTTGTTCGTGCAATATTTTCACGAATGAGTCGAAATGACCCTTCCAACATACTTGAATGTTCTCTTTCTTGCGTTAATAAATGAAATTCCGCTTAAGGTCCTACTCCTCTGCCACGTTTGGGCTATTGGAGACGGGCATACGCCACACGGGGTGCTAAGAGCGAAATTTTGCGCTTCTGTCCGGGAAAAAATTTCCACATAGCACACTGTAAAGATTATGCTCGGCTTCATTTCATTTCATTTGCACCAAAACTGCTTATTGGAGAGAAATCTCAGAGGCATAACAGAAGACTTGTTTGAAACATTTCACCTGGTGTTCTGTGATATCTTGTAAACAGAAAAAAAACAACACGGGCAACATTTAACTGCACTAAAAAATGAAATCACGAAGGAAGAGAAATGAAGTCAAAAGTCTCACTTTTGTGCACCAACTGGGATAATGAAGGTAATTGTACCTGTCGAATTCCAGATGTTGTTCGTGCAATATTTTCACGAATGAGTCGAAATGACCCTTCCAACATACTTGAATGTTCTCTTTCTTGCGTTAATAAATGAAATTCCGCTTAAGGTCCTACTCCTCTGCCACGTTTGGGCTATTGGAGACGGGCATACGCCACACGGGGTGCTAAGAGCGAAATTTTGCGCTTCTGTCCGGGAAAAAATTTCCACATAGCACACTGTAAAGATTATGCTCGGCTTCATTTCATTTCATTTGCACCAAAACTGCTTATTGGAGAGAAATCTCAGAGGGATAACAGAAGACTTGTTTGAAACATTTCACCTGGTGTTCTGTGATATCTTGTAAACAGAAAAAAAACAACACGGGCAACAGGATGAAACTGAAATAAAGGGACACTTGGTGTACTTGTTCACTGATTAATGGATTATTTAATTTCTTAGTTTTAACCAGTTGAAAGAGGCCTTAAAAGACCCCTATCGGAATTTAGCACTATAGTCAAGGGAGATAATGCACTACTAAATAGGTAAATAAAGCAGTTGCGTCACTTATTATTCCGGTGAATATGGCACTCTTTCTGCGCGTGCCCTTTTCTGTTTAGAATAGATACAAAGAGTTCAAAATCGGGGGGGGGGGTGTTTTGTCAAATGAATATTGGTGGATATTTCAGGGGTAAACGCATATCTACTTAGAATCATTAGATGCCGCGTAATCATCGATCCCGGTAACTGATTTAAGATTCTGATCAAATGTTATGACATTAGAATATAAAGGTTGGACCCCGTGAAAAATAAGAGGAACACATGGTGGCATGCGCGGAATAATGACTGAAGGTGCTTACAGGAGCACGCCAAAGCAATGTGGAGGTCTAGGCGTCGGATACATAGGCATATCGACAATCCAACATTGGGCCCAAAACCGATACTATCTCTTAAAATAGCACCGTATCTGGCAAGCAAGTGACTGACAACAATTTTTCATTTGGGTAAATGTTTGTTTTGAGCATGGACAACATCTTCAAAATGGCGGACCAAAACACAGTTGCAGTAGATTTGAAAACATATTTTGAAAGAAAGTTTGTAAAAATGAATTTCCGATGACAGCCTTGATAGCGCTTTAGCGCCATTTTTACAAAAAAAAGTGGAGATAATTCTAATCAACTACTGGCGATAAACATGGCGCTGACAGTTTAATCGATTTGAATGACAGAACGGCTAAAAAGATTAAATTTTGGAATTATTTATTACCATCATATGTGGATGTCTTGTTTATTTACACGTGCGTCTCTAAAAAGATACACGTTAATATGTGTTTATTTGTTAACAAGAAAATGATGCCTGATATGTTATTTAGAAAATCCTAGAAAAGGCAAAAAGGGGATAAATTACTTGACATTTACCTCTAAAGTTATTTTAATGGGGTGTTTATTTACATGGAAAGAGGGAAATAGTGTTTTATCTTTAGTAATCTTTGATATATAAGATCTTATGTCGACATTAAGAATTTTGAGAATGATATTTACATCGTAGAGTTTGTTATTCTTATAATTAAAAGTCTATAATATATTATTTATCTAAAGATATTTATATCTGTATTTTGAAAGAAACTGAAATAAAAATGAAATTCCTACATATAATGTCACTCATATTATGGTAACTGTTTTAGTTTCTGTCGGGTCGGGTTGTTGAAAAATTACATTCCAATATCTAATTTCAGTTAATTCTTAGTCTTACTTGACCCCAAAATGCCGATACCCAACAAACATTAATTTGTTGCACGAGTGAATGGATGAATTTGAATCTGCACTTGGTCTTTGGCCAATTATTAAGAAGAAATGTTAGTTTATTCCGTAAGAGACAGATGGACACCACAAATGCTATTTACACACCAAGGTAAAGGAATCTCATGTCTGTTTAGTCATTCTCTGATTCATCCACTGAGAAGTTCGCCCAAATATCTTGCATAGAATATGCAAACCCCTTTCTTAGATTCCAGACCCAATAGTCAACATCAATTGTCATGTGAAATTCGGGAAAAGAGAGGGGAACAAAATTACCGGTCTTAATCCAGAGAGCAAAGGAAACGTTCCAAAGAGTTTTTGGTTGTCGGAGTCTGGTGGGCTGAATCCAAAAGAATATCGATTCAATCGACCTTTTTTTGTTTCCCACACTCACAATCCCCAGTCCAAAAATGCCTTCTCAGCCAGGTCGTTATATGGCAGACAATCCCCATTTCCCTTGATTTCTTTTCATGTTTAGGATATAATTAAAAAAAACACGGCCAAATATTGTAATTGTACGCAAGATGACACTGGCGAGGCCAAATCACGATGTAATTTCCTCTAATCTAGCGCAGGGTAAACATTTACGCAGAATCAGGAATGTAAATTCCAAACGTATGGAACAATTGTAATAAAATAGTTATTTGTTTTCCTTGTAAATAATGATTGTATATCCTCTGACTTTCTATATCCTTTACATGTTACTACAGGGATATGGTCAACACGTGACCCAGGTTGTCATGGAACCACGTGCATCAATAGGAACAGCTATGACAACATAATGACATGATCCATAATTACACGGTCGGCCACCTGGGAAATAATTAGGTTATGCTTTCTGAAACATGGTGCTCACGGGACGAATAACCAAACACATTCCAAGTAATCTTGACATTTTAAAGTTGTCATCACCTGCATTCAAGTTTTGTGTAAGCTTCCGTAGAAATTCGCAATCTATTGCCAAAAGTTAAACTTGGATACTTTAAACATAAAGTCTAATGATTCACTGTTGCCAATTTGGCAATTATATATATAATTGGACAAACCAGTATAGAAACTAACAGGAGGCATAATATAAAAGTTTAAAAAATAGATAAGGCCTATATTCTAATAATTTTACTTCTAGCCGAATTCTATCATTTACCTTCCCCATCTGTGGTTTACACAAAGTGTCAAAGACGACTAGTTTCCTGATAATATCGCCATAATGTTTACATTTTACACATGCTATCGTTCTATACTCTAATCTACACGTGGTTTACACATTAATTATTGATGGCAACATTATAAGGTGGTCAGCAGGGAGCGTTGTTGTGTCCGAATGATAAATCTAGCTATGCGAATGACAGTAAAACTTTAGCTGAAGAAAACTTTTGTGGTATTTCTAGATACACATACGATTATTTCATTCGATTATGTTTGGATTTCGCATTGTAACTAATTACACACTGGACCCTTTGTTCCGACTCGGGTGTTCAATTTACTGATCAACCTGTAATGTATCGTTTTAGCACTGCACAGGTGATCATTTGAGGAAAAGTAGGTGTTAATATAAACACCCCTACATACTAACCCGGTGATTGTCAAAATAGACCATGCATTTCCATGCGTGCACTGTATTAGAAATAACAAGAAACATCGTGTTAATTAAAAAAAAAGATAATTAAATGCAGTTAAAACAATAAATAAATATTGTTTCAGTGTAAATTGTGAAATAATATCGTTAGCTAGAAAACGCATTCAACAGTATAAGAAACAAATACACAAACCCTAGCAAACTGGGATAAATTTCTGTTTGGCCATTTTTTTTTTAGATAACTGTAATCTTGTAAAATACCATTTCTACATCATCACACATAATATGCTATTTTTCAACACATTGTTAGTTTGTTCTGTGGCCCGCGAATCGTGAATGTAAAACGTATTCCAGCCAATGCAGCATACCCCATTCACACCAAATAAAATATACTCTTCAAAAAAAGAAACGCACAACTCATTTTTCATCATTTTTTTATTTGAACGAGGTCTTTGTTTCGGTAAATCTTACTTGTTTTTGATGCCATTATGTAAGGATAAAGGAAATTTATTGTTGATTTTAAAGGCAGGGTCACTAAATGTGACTGGTCATCCTTTTTGTCGAAATTTGTTTTCGCTTGAATACACCAAGAAACATGATTTTAACAACTTCGCGAGGTTTTCGCATGGAACCTAAATCTACTGTCTTTAAAATCCCGGGGTTCTCGGTTTCCAAATCAGCTGCACATGTAAACACACAACGAACCAAGTGATGCCACATCTGAACGAAGACCAACGCAACAACGCTATTGGTCGATTACAAGCAGGCGAGTCCATGACAGATGTAGCCAGGGTGCTGAATGTTTCCCCTAGTTCCATTTCGTGCCTTTGGGATAGGTACCGACAGCGAAGTTCAACACGTGAACGCCATAGCTCAGGTCAAGCAAGACTGACCCCACCTGTCCAGGGTCGTTACTTCCGGT
This sequence comes from Patella depressa, assembly GCA_948474765.1. NCBI lineage: Eukaryota > Metazoa > Mollusca > Gastropoda > Patellidae > Patella > Patella depressa. The sequence continues at coordinate 59,619,031 of OX419719.1, forward strand.
TACGTCGTTGGCGTAAATGGTTTTCAACAGCGACCTCTACTGCAGCAGCAATTCCCGGACGGCGTTGAATCTCGTACCAGACAGTAGGCAAACGCCTACGTGAAACCGAAAAACGAGGCAGACGTCCCCGTTAGAGCTTCTGTTTTGAAATACGCCGACACCATGAAATCCAACTTTAATGGGTTCAGGCACTGAGGTATGGCCACAACAACACTGGAGAGCAGTTTGGTTCAGCGACGTATCGCGGTTCTTGTTGCAACAAGGCGATAGTAGAGCGAGGATATACTGACGACGAAATATAACGTTTCTTTTTTGGGAGAGTATATTACATTATTCGCCAGTTGCCTCAATGACAGACCTTATGACACAACGCACACGCGCTTACCATCCGGGCATCGAACCCCCCTTGTTGGTAAGGAAACTATTTACAACACAAAAACTAATTACGAATAACAAACCCATTAAGTAATTGTCATACTTGTTTTGCCTCTAGGTATGCCCTCTACTGACAATGAGTACTCACAACATTAAATATCAAGGGCCATAAATCTGGAAGTCATTATTGGAAATCATAGAAAATCAAAATGATTCTTCTCGCGTGACCAGAATTGTTTAGCCTCCAAAGCGGGAAAGAGCGGACGGGGGCGACGACAATATACGACATGTTGGCGTATACAAAATAGTGTCGAAAACCCGAAATCAAGAAATACCCTTAAATACATTTATCCAACTTTCTTAAAATTGCATTTCAAAAATTTGACATTTGAATGATCTGAATTGTATGCATCGTAAATAAACAGGTATACACATATTCAGGTTATTGACCCACTCCCCAATCTGCTGAGTAAACAACAGCATATGATACAAAATAATGTATTGATACCTGTTATAGACGAATTGGTAAAACGATTTTGTGTGATAATTAAAGGGCCTGTGCTAAACATGCGTCTCCCTCGTACCCGTCCATTTTCATTCACCTTCTTACATACAAAGAATAAAGTGTGTAAGTCAGTTATCGACCTTGACCTCGGTATCAAGTTAGATAAACACCCGTGCTCGTGTACAACTTTGCACGAGCTAGGGTGTTCATCGAACTTGAACCCCTCTATCTCAGTCGATAACCCTTACGGACCACCATGATTGATAAAGGCATTTGGAAGATTTGACACACATACTTGTTAGCTCCATGGGCGTTAAAACATTGTGAACGTTAATCAAGGCTTAAGAATGAAGAGTTGAAACAAAAGTACACTAGACTCAAAACATTTTAGCCATGCGAATTGTCAAATGCACGATCAACATCACTATTTTGTGAAGCAGAATGACATATGTGATACATTGGCCATGAAGGGTTTACTTATTCAATAAAAAGAATGTTCATACCCAGGACTACCCCCCCCTCCCCCGGGCATTAAAATCGCTAATTCATTTAATAATAACTGAACACATCATAATAAGACTTAAGCCAGTTTTTGCTTCACCGCTTTCTACGATCACTGTATCGGACGGTTGGCTGGTTAGTGCGCCTCAATGACTCAATTGGCGTTGTCGATTCCCCGGTTGAACGTGAAATAAGGTATTCCAAAATCAAACAAATATACTCTGTACTTTGTATTACACGAAACCATCCCGTTTTTAGTCGGCGTGGGTCACTTTTGAGTGATTAGGATACATTAGGTCAAGTTTATCATTTTCAAAGGTAATGTTCATAAAGGCGCGACAGAAAAATAATATTCCATAGTGTCATATGGTGCCGAAAACCGCAGACGACCTTCTCGTTTGAAGTAAATCATACTTTCGACCACAATGTTCTTTTCTTCGCTGTATTTAACACCTGAAATAAGTATTTTAAAGACAGTATATATTATCTATATATACAATTAAACAAGAATAATCACATGCTAAAATAGATTTTACATGTAAATAATACTTATTGAATTGGACTGGACACCCACAAGGAACAACACATATATAACCCACTTTAGGTCAGGTGGAAAGTAGTGTCAAAGTACATATTTGGCGAAATGAAAGATTTATAAAATTGTGACCTCCAGAGGGTCCACAAGCTAAAAACATGATTTTTCGTACAATTCAGTTTCAGACAAATATAGTGTTACAGGAGACAAGTTCATCAATGCTTCTACTTATTCGTCTTCGTTACTTTACGGCTTTTAAACATGCATTATGCAAGAGCTAAATCTTACTACTGCAGGTATTTCTTTAGGCCTGATATATATCGAAATTATAAATTAGACATTAATTAACTTTTCCAGATCTGAATTAACTCTTGATGCCATCGCTAGTCGGCGATATATTTGAATACAGTTTGTAATGGATAATTTAACGTAACCGTGGATAATTGAGACTTTGTTACACTATCGTACAAACGTTAAATACATTAATACTTCGACTAAGTTGGATATAATGGGCATATTCTGCTCAAGGTAAGAAGAGAGATAAGCAATTGGATTCTTCGAGACTTTGGAACTCGATAACATTGGTTCTAACTGAATAAGAGTGGTGAAACGCTGTCGATAGTTTCATTAACCAATAATTGACAGTGTTCGATGGTCAGCAATCGTCGAGACTTCAATGGCATTGTTAGGGACTTTGGAACACGATACACTCCTTCTCAATGGGGTAGAATGTTCCAACTTGGTGAAGGTGCTTATTAGGTGAATGCCATGCCAGTGTTTGATCGTGCACATTTTCCACAAAGGCTAACTGTTGTTATAAATGAGTGAGAGTGATGTATAGAGAACAGATTCAGTATATCAATACCTTGATTAAGTTTGGTGATGAGAATTTCTGCTTAGACTAAGTAACGAAAAACAATTTGATTGGTCTAGACTGCATTTTATTGAAATAAATTGCTTACACTTGGTTTAGATGTTGATTGTGTGAATGTCTTGACAAGGTTCAATGATTAACATTTCCCGCTAAAGCTAAACAGAGGTGAGCAATTTCATTGGTCGGTGCATAGTGTAAAGGTAATTTGCTGAAAATTTCAGTCAAATTGGTCAACTATGAGCCGAGATTTAAGCGATTGGAATTTCCGCCTAGCCTCGATCATCATTTTTAAAGTCAGTACGATAAAAAGGATAGTCTCGATTATCCATTTTATGATTTAATTATCAATGAGCGTTAAGCAGCACATTGAATTCTAATCCAGTTAAGGCTAGCGTTGACATCGAAAGTCCGTTGTGGTCTGAATAAGTTAATTGATTTCAGGCCGACAGAAAGACCTGTAATCGGCAGATTTAGCTCTTGCATAATGCTTGTTTAATGTGTCATCTAATTATTTTTGGATTGCGGCGGGGGACATCAGCCTCGCTGTTTGCATGTTCATTTTGTCATGTTGTCGTAATTTCGGACACTTTTTTCAGAATTATCTGTCGACTCACATGTTGGTTTTTAAAGCTTAGAAAAGCGATGCGTGACAAAGTTCTTTGTCCTTTTCGTTTTAACGGTATGATTACAAAAGTAAATGTAAGACAGGCTTTTAAGGTTGATGGTATTGTGAAAGAATGATTTTAGGGCGACTTCAATACTGATAATATCGGCGACCTAGCAAGCCTGAAATTGTGGATGTGGCGAGTATAAATTTTGAACTTCAAGTATGTTGATAATAACGTTATTGGAGAAAAAACATGTTTATATTTTAAATCTCAGTGTAAGGTACTGCCTAAACATTCTTTAAAAAGCTCATCCAGTACTGGAAAGTAGTTTATCCATAAATGCGACATATTCAATGTACCTTTCTGAAGTAACAAAAGCAATGAAATCAAATGGCGTTTAACTTCCGGGCTTTTAAAGAAAAATAGTCGCCTAGAATTATGTAATACCAATTGCTATTGAAAAAGGTTTGATCTAGAGGTTCAAATTTTTGCAGTAATTGTCATTAAATAGTCTAAGCAATAATAGCCCGGGGGGTCATTCTAGCTGAAAATTGTACCAATTTTTTTCTACATGTTATCGATGCTTGTATGTCTGGTACTCCACGCCCAAAATGCGATACCCCTCAACTAGTCTAGATTAGCTCAAAAGTGTACTACATGATATTTGCGCCGCAGTGTGCCGTACATCTTCGAGTATCACAAACACACTCTGTCAGACATTTTTAGTGGTGTGGTACCCCTGACAGAGCTATGTAATTACCAGACATTTGTAGTATTAGAGTATCGCTGACAAGAGTTACCGAATTTCTAGTCAACAAAGTTGTTCATTACGACCACAGGAATCCTGGATTACCACTGCCAGACAGTTTGTGCGGTGGGTTACCCCTAACAGACACGTCCAAAATGCCCCCCCCCCCCCACTAGGCTAGATTAACGGGCACTGTTACCGTGGTCTAAAAAAAATTATTTTTTTAGCCAGGATTCGTAGAATAGTAATACCTAGCATTTATGGAAGAGGCGGTAAACTGCGGTTGCAAGAAACTGATTTTTGGGGCAAAAACGTTTCATAGGGCTAAAAATACATATTTGAACAAAAAAAATTGTTCCTGCAACCGCAATGTATCGCCTCTTCCAATCCATACATGCTAGGTATGAGTATTCTACGCATCTTGGCTTGGCACAATTATTAATTGTTTGGAATACGGGAACAGTGCCGGCTACTCTATTCTAGTTGGGGTCCGTGGCATCTTGGGCGTGTCTGTTAGGGGTAACCCACCCAAACTGTCTGGCAGTGTCATTCGGTACTCCTGTGGTAGTACTGAACAACGCCAAAGTTGGTTTAGGTGGTACAGATTTCAACTAATCCAGCCTAGCTGTTGACTGGTAATTTGATAACTCTCGTCAAGGATACTCTAATACTACAAATGTCTGGTAATTACATAGCTCTGTCAGGGGTACCCCACCACTAGAAATGTCTGTCAGAGTGTTTTGGGGGTACCTGAAGATGTACGGTACACTGCTGTGTGAATTTCATGTACACCTTTGAGCTAATCTTGACTAGTTGAGAGGTGTCGCATTTTGGGCGTGGAATACCACATCCACCACCAGACTTACACTTTATGATGCCAGAAATACATGCATTGATAAAATAAAGGAAAACATTGGTACAATTTTCAGCTAGGTTAACCACCTGGGCTCCTGCTCTATAATGACGTTCGGCCCCATACCGAGGTCGTTTGGAGACGTAGAAGCCGATCTTCGAGCTTCAAAGCAGGGGGTCATGCAATATTAAAATCCAATACGAATAGTTTCTAGTATGGCAAATCTGTGGGTACAACTTACAAGAACGGACAGTAGCATAGTTTGGTATCTAGACAGTGAGTTAATTAATGGTCAGCTGGATTGGAGTTTCGTTGTGCACGGTCAACTAACAAGCTTAAATGCGTCAGAGAGTCACACAAGAGATGTTTTCATTTTAGAAATGCCTGTAGATTTGGCAAAAAGGGGTCTTATGAATAGAATTTCTCCCCTCCCCTCGTCCTGTTATGTAAGAAGGCACATAGTTTATTTTTGTTGTTGTTTAACTGGGTTATTTTTAATCAGAAGGTCAGACGTCAGTGTAAATAATCTTATATTTCTTACGACACGCTGTTATTTAACTTTGAGATCTTGCTTTTATTTGGAGAAGTTTTTTTGTGAAATTACAATTTTGTACGTAGATAAAACTTAAAATAATTCTTAATCTGATTAACCTCTTAAACTATTCGATAAAAATAAAAACTGATTATTTTCAAATCAAACAAAATCCTTCAAATTTTCCACTCAAAACACTAAATTATCCTCATCCTTGTTTCAGCACTGCTTATTTATTATTAGCCAAACGTTTATTCTAGATGCTAGATTATGACGGGGGATTTGACTCAAAAGTCAATGCTATGTTGTTAGTGCTATTACATGTCCAATGTTGCAAATGTTTTATGTTAGGTGTAAAATGAACAAAGTCACGACTAAAACATCCTGTAATACTGACAAATACATCGTGTAAATTGACATCTACTTTTTATCATTAAACATTTCACACTAGACATATGACAACAAGCCTAACTCCATCTACCCAGAACTTTAAACTTTCAACTCTTACATCTTCTCATATGACACGCGCACTATGTATTGTAACCATCAACATTTCACTTTTACATCCCAACACAGAACAAGTAATGAAATCGGCCAATATGCAAATTAGTTCATCACGTGATATGTTAATTTTCAAGCAGGGAATTCCCCAACATGAGACCTTCAACCAGATGCTGATTTTAGGATTTGTTTTTAGCATAAAGTGAAAGTAAAAAAGGAAAGTAAAATGTCTCGGCTTCCACATATAACCCAAGATATTTTTCGTAGAATTCACAGAATTTCTTACGAAGAATTTAGTTGCGTTGAGTGGACGTTAAACCCCATCTCTCTCTCTCTCTCTCTCTCACTCTCTCTCCTATTTTAAATCCCGCAGACAACTTCCTACACAGTCCAAATCGGCCATACCGAAAACCCGGAAAGGATTTTACGAGTTTTAACAGTTCTGAGTTCTAGATTTCGACTCGACATTTTACCTAAATCTTCGAAAAAAAGTTTTCGGCACAGGAAAACTCTGGTTTTCGTTTTTTGCATAGAGTAAAAATGAAAACTCGGATTTATTTTTATCTGTTAATATTTTTGGGAGGTTGGGTTGTCGAGTGGTCTAACGTGTGTACTTTAGATCATAAGGTTTGTCATTGGGTCGAGTGACAAGGAGTGGGGTTGCCAGCTTAACGTCGTGGTTCTTCTCCGTGTCCTCTGGTTTCGTCCCATTTCTAAAGAATCCTACGGACAAGCCAATTATTGAAATTAAATTGTACCATATGTTTGTCCCAAAATGACCTAGTGTCGAATGGACGTAAACCACATTTCTCTCTATCTCTCTTGACGAAAATTGGGGGCTTTTGATGGAAGATTAATAAAATAAATCACATTTTTATAGTATATCACATAGGTCTCGCCTACTCTTCTTCAAACTGTATTTGATAGACTCGGGACTTGGCTGTCGGCAGTTCGATTTTTTCGACTCATTTGGAGACTTAAATGTAATCATTACGGTATTTAATTTTGTTTTCATTGCATCACTTTAACAGTTCCGAGTTGTACGTTTGGACAAGGTGTTTTACCGAAAAGTAGAAGAAAAAAACGACTTTCCCGTATTAATCAGTTTTTGATATAGCTCTGTATCAGCATTTATTCAATTCCGTTCTTTGCCGTATTTATAAGCATTTTTCAAAATAGAATTTCATTAATGGTACATGAATGAATGTCTTGGAAGATTCAGTCTAAGAAATTAAAATTACTGAATTCAGTTAATTAACAATGTTTTCTTTTAACTAATTTCTATTTGATTATTAGAGTATGAGGGTCACAGTGGATTTATCTAATCAGACAAATATTCTGTATATGGCTGTTTTCAGATACATGGAACGGACATAGCCTACTGTTTATTATATAAACATCATGTATACAATACAATGTATAAGCGTACATAATATATAGTCTTGATGACCTATATTACAGACTAGTAGGAACGATAAGAGCAGTATAATAAACATCAGTGCATACGTCATTGGTTTCACGCTTGACCGTTATTTCTTCGCGCGAGATCTCACGTGATTAAAATTTGGTGCCGTGTGAACTAATTTGCATATCTGATTCCATTACTTGTTCTGTGTTGCGATGCAAAAGACATATGTTGAAGATTACAATACATAGCGCGAGTGTCAAATGAGAAGATGTCAGAGTTCTGTGTAGATGGACTTAGGTTTGTTGTGAAATGTCTAATGTGAAATGTTAAATGACAAAAATTAGATGTCAAGTTACACGATGTAAGATTTTTTTACATTTGACTTTGTCTAATTTACACCCAACATTAAACATTTGCAACACTAGACATGTAATAGAACTAACAACATAGCACTGACTTTTGAGTCAAATCCCCCGTCATACTAGATAGACCACACATATATCATAAACTTCACGTGTTGAGTGAAACCTAATTTAGAAATCAACAGCGATTCCTTTAACGTTTTCAGGTTGAGTGACTTGCTAGGGGCTTCGGCTGAATTATGACGTCACAACTACGTAACGTTATCGGATTGCCCCGTAGAAGTGGCTAAATATAGCCCAGTGTGAATAATGTTTTAACGCTGAATTAATTGGTTAATTTTTCATCTTTAGTGAAGATTGAAATCGTAGCCGGGGGGATCTCCGTCGTGCATGAAGGGGGTCTTTGATATTCGCGTGTATCCTTTGACTGACGTGAAAGAAGGAATCGCCAATGGTAAAAACTAGCTAGGAAGTATTGGCAATAAGATAATTATAAAACAAGTCTGTTCGACGATTGTCGTAAAAATAAGACTAAGACTATAAAGAGAAGTAACACAATTGTTATTTTTATGTTTTAGATGTTGATTAACCCATAAATACTATAACAGATCTATATCTTAAAGAACACATGAGTAGTATTGGTCATTATTCAATGTGACATGTCACGAACTAAAAATAAAAACTGTCCACCGACGTGAATTACACGTATGCACTAAATGATCCCGATCACAAAATAATAGATCTATTGGTATTTGATAACGATTAAAAACCATGCAATAACCAATCCTTGTCATGTAAAGTCATATTATGTATATATGTATCGGGCGGATAAACCCACGTCCATGTATCTGTTTTGTCTCCGTCAAATAAAGTCATGCACTTACAAATCTAATTCTTATTTAGGGATGTATTAAGATTAATTTATCATAAAATTTACCGCAATGGAAGTTACATTATTTTTTAGATTCAACTGAATTTGACTGATGTCTTGTTCTTACCCGGTCACCTTTTCATAGGATTCTATATTTGTAATTATGTTGGAAGTGTAGTGAATACAGAATTGGAAACTTAATGGTCTTCTTAATGGTCGTCTGGTTTTTATATTATTATCTATTGTAATGCGAAGGAAAAATATCAGGTCGAAACGCACCCATGTCTGGAAATGCATTGCGCATGAAGCGATATTTGCTGGAGTAATTGCATTAATTGAGATTGGGATTCTTAATTCCGTTGTCTTTTGTAGATGAACAGAGACCATCCTTTTCGGCAATAATAATTTCTATACAAATCTGATGTAAATCAACAAACTGGGCATATTTCTGATCTGAAATTAGAACGAAAAATAACGTATCATAACGAAACAAAGCAGGGGTGGGTGTGCAGCAGAATGGTGGGGCGCCATAGCCTCCACGTAAGTAATATAAGAAAGTTTGGATCAGGGCGCCCTTAAAACCGACCGGATCAGTACCTTAATAGCATCAACTGTGTGATATTATCAAGTGTATTATTGTATAATTGAAAGATTGTCAAATTATTATTATTTCTTTTTTTCAATGGGGGGAGGGGCCCTGGTAACATATAACATACAAGAACAGATTTTAAAAGGCTTGGTAAGAAGTGGACAGTGGAATTTATTAACTGTTAGCGTTCAATGCCAGTTTTACATTTTTGAGTTCATATGGATAGGTTTAGTCCTTGATATGATGAAGATTCACATATACACCTCAGTGTACACTAAAGTACATTTTGTTGTGCCAGAGCATACCTTTTCAAGCGTGTGCTGTCTGCCCGCCTTGACAGTGTTCGATCATTTGCGTTATCAACTAAGATTCAGTAGAGATAAACAATTAGCTTGTTTGAGACTTTGCTTCTACTTGGTGAGAGTGATGAAACTAGTGTGTAGATTCGTTTTTCTGCTTAGGCTAATTAGCGATAGGCAATTTGATCAAAACAATTCTTCTTTTAACTGAGGCAGAATCTTTAACCTTGATGAAGATGTTCATTAGGGGGATGTCTTCAGTGAGCTCCAAAAGCTAAGCAGTATCATCGGTCGATGATTTTGGACAAGACAAGGTTGATTCTAATTTGTGGATAATGATGAAGCTTGGTGTATAGTTTCACTACCAGGTATTTCAAAACATTTTCTGCTTAGAATTAGTGTAATCAATTTGATTGCTTGATACTTTTCAAAAAGAGATATGTGCAATTAATTAAAATGTGTCATCGGCCTCACTGTTGGATCGCTGGTAATACCGTGGATACACGATATTGCATATGTTTGTATCGTATCGTGATCGAACATAAAAGGACGACAATTAAGGACCCTTGAATTACATACCTGTTTATATATGTATTAATCATACTAATGATCGACCCACGCCAGGAGTATAACTGGAGTCCGTAACAGCGTATAGATAAATGGAGAATTGGGATATTGAAAGATTATACGGGATAAACAAACAAATAAAAAAATGATCAGGATTATAATCCTTTGGTGGCATTTAGAAATTAAGCACTTTACAGCAAAATGATATTATTGTAAACGGTGATAATCCCGAGAGCCGTCCCTATTATCGTCAAGAAGACAATAGAAAAATGCTAACAACTCTGTTAAAAGTCACGGTACGTCATCAGTATTTTAGTTCCTCTTTTGTTTCGTCATTAATTGTATTTCCGTACACTCGTGGGCGTTTAAATTATTCCAAGGGGGCATAACTGATAAGAGAAATATTTGATGAATTACACTTACAGAACTAATGACAACTGTGATACGTAAAAGGTTTAAAATTAGCGCATATATTGGCCTTCGTTGTGTGTAACTCTAATATAAATCTTAAATTTATTAACATCTTTTGAGATCATATCTAAAAATAGTCTCAAGAAACTCCCAGAACGAATGCTAGCTTGTGAAAACATCTGTTTTATACGCTGTTCACCTGTTCTCTCACAAAAACTCTGACATCTTTTCACTTATTTCAAATTTTCTTTAACAATTTATTATTTTTTCTCGTGGGTCTCGAGAGGATTACAATTATAGACATCTTAGTGCTTTTGATAGCATGTAGGTCTGAACGCTAAATAGCATGGAGGTCCATACATAAGTACAACATAAATTGTTAGCTATATTAATAAATATATTTGTACTGTGAATTTAATTTTAGCCCAGTGCGTTATAAAAATAACATACAGCGCCATTAGAGGAAAGGAATGGTAGGGCGACTGGTTTAGCGCCTGTGTTAGATCATAAGGTCTGCCATTGAATCATGTGGCGCAGTTTCTATTCGCCACTTGTACGTGAGAACGAGTGGGGTCGCGGGTCCAATCCGTGTATTTTCTCCAGGTCTTCCCAAAGCTAAAGACCCCTGCGTACAAGGGAACTATTGAAATACAATTTAAAGCCCCAACAACATTCTTGTTGTAACTGAAAAATATGTCCCAATCTTCATTCTGGTCAACAAATCGTATTATTTTAGAATATTCCAATTAAATGATGATATAAATTTCATCTTAACACACCTAATTTAAAAAATTCAACCAATTGATTTGAAAAGTTTAACGTAAACCTTTTCAAATGTGACTTGAATTTTAAAATATTTTCGAACTATCTGGACAAATAAAATAGGTTGTAATGGATAATTCACACAACAGGTAGGACATTTAAACATCTAGTACTTAGAATAAGGGTATTATTTATTTTCTGGAGCTACCAAGCCAGCAAGAATGTTATTGTCCCTTTAACTACATCTATATGTTAGTCCAGAACTGACCTAAATTGAAAAAAGGTTTCGCATTAGGGTACATAAATCTTGGAGTTGGGAAGCCCTAGTGGTCTGGGGTGTCCTGCTTCGAGCTGAAATTGACGGCCAATCCCGACTCGTACTTTAGATCCCGCGTGTCAGCAAGTGACTTGGAAATAGAGGCGCTAATGCAACTTCCAAGGTTTACTCTCGGTAAGTATAACAAAATATAGTACTGCCGAAAATTTCATCCAAATTACTTTACTCTGAAACGAGATATAGCGATTATAGTTATAGTGTCATGAAGCATCAACCAATCCAATTGCTTCGAACTCAATCCAGGCATTCAATTAATTAACACCTACACCAAGTTCGAACATTCTATCTCAATATTACAGGAAAGATAACCTTATCAATATTTAAAATTCGAAATAGAATAAATGTTGTGTGGGTGGTTAAACAGTCTATAAATAAAAAGACATTCCTACAAGCAAAATTAACGACCACAATTTGATGTTTGCTTTTTCTGTCTGTTTCTTTAAATTGATTAAAGTAATTAGTAAAGTTATTGATGGTATTAGCTCAGTATTGCCCATTAGACTCATTTCACAGAGGTGGTTTTAATAATTTAAAGAGACATGTGTATGTATATTTCGAAAGATACCCAACGTAATATAAAAATCATAGACATCCTCCTAAAGACGCATTCTCGTGTTCAGCAACAACAAAAATAAAACTGATATGAAATGGGGTTGAAGGTCATACTGTTCTGCTCAACAAAAAAAGGAATATTCATTAAAGTTATTTAAAATAACCCTAGACCCACCATCGTGGTTTGAACATCAAAGAACCGGCTTGTAACTTAACAAATTATCTATTCAAAATCTGCGCACCATCTAACTCGAACACCACAGATACAGCCGCGAATCCAAAAATATATATTATACCAATGCTCTAATAATGCTGCTTTAAACGACTATACACAGACAGAAAGGTGATCTCAAAGTGGAATATAGTATAACATAATTTTAAAGGCAATTAGATATCCATTTCCAGTCGATCGTGTATCTCTTGTTTGAGCAATTCTAAAATATCACAAGGATAGTCGAAAGTCGCTTAATTTAAATAAAAGACAAATATTGGAACAGAATATGAACATAAACAATCATTCATGAAGGGGCGACAAGTAGCTTGTCATATTTATACTGTCCTAGTGCCTTATATTTATTTATAGACTAATATTCCAGATAACACAAAAGTCGTATGGTATATCTGTGCGCGAGGCAGTAGGGTGACATGTAACTTATATTTGCCCTAGTGTCTTATATTTATAGGCTAGTATTCCAGATAACACAAAAGTGAAAAGTCGTATGGTATCTTTTTGCGCCAGGAAGTGGGCGTATCTTTATTTTCGAATTGGAACTGCGAATAAGAGAACAACCCCTAGGCAATTAGTGATAATTGGGATACGTAAAATAACATTCCTGTAAATGGTCAGCAATTTTGAATAACTAACTACTGGCATCTTGAGTTTCAAGCACGACAGGCGTGGCTACTCTTAGACCTATATATTGATGGTTCTGATTGCTATTAAAGAATCACATGGCTAAGTGGGTAAGATGCTGGCTGGCTAGCCTGGAGGTCGGGTGTTCGATCTCTGCATTCGCCGAGAAAGTTCATCCGGCGTGGTTTCCCCTTGTCAGTGATGCAGGACAGAGCGCCTGACAGTCGTTCGGATGGGACGAAAAAACAAGGTCCCGTGTACAAATTGGCGTGCACGTAAAAGATCCCTTTGCAGTTGGAATTCGATATAAGAGTAGGCCGTAGCGCCGCTACCCGGTAAACATTTCTCTTATAGAGAATGCCCGACCTAATGAGCAAAACAGTAGGACGTTGAACCCCATTTCATTTTGCTATTAAAGAAAACATACCCCACGGATGTTTAAAGATTTCACCAGAAAGAGCTATACAGACCGTGGAAATAAGCTCACAAAACAGCCATATCAAAAATGATACCATAGACAGCAATTTATCTGATCGTGAACATATTGAAAAGGATGTTATCATGAAATCTGATCTCATCGGGCGTATGGATCTTCTCCAGACACATATAATACATGTATATCCCCGAAAATCAAAACAGTTATCCTCTCACGACCGACTGAAGAAATGTGCCGGTGATCAACCCCAGAAAAGACGGTGAACGCTCGAAATCTTCTGAGTCCGTCAGTCATAACCCCAATGTAGCGTCTATCGCGTTCATAATGTTTTCGTTAAATGAGGTGTAACTCTAGAGCATTACGTATTATCGAAACCTCAAAATTCACACCAAATTTGCAACAGCATACGTTACAGTCTCATTAGTCCGAAGACGTTCGTAGACATTTTTTTATGGGCAATGCAAGGTTAAAAGGCGGCTAAATGTACACCTTCCCACTCGTCAGTCTATTCTGGAAGTCAGCAGGATGGTACAACGCGATGAAATTCAATAGAGTACTTATTCAACGAACCCGAACCACCTACACCATACAACTTTCCATTAACCAAGTAAATGTCTCCTGGGTATAGCATGGCATCTGTATAAAATGAAATAGATGAAAGTTTGCAGGTTGAGTGTTTTAAAAGTATGATATTGTGTTGTAAATAAATTTATTTAATACCATTATCTGGTAAATTTCATTCCCCAGACAAAAAACTGTAAATTGAATCTTGTAAGGTTTGATGGCATGGGCGTAAGAGACTAAACACATCGGGTTGCTATGTTGCAGAGAGATTTTAAAGGTTGTGTGTGTGTGTGTGGGGGGGGGGTAGTGCTTTGCATCTCCTCGCCAATCGGTACAGTTATTTTAGATTTGATGGAACCAGACCATTGCACCCTCGATATACCTATTATTCACTATTAAAATATTGTTTTCTGTTCATTCAACTGTTTGTTATCTTTAATATTTTCGGTAAAATTCGAAAGAAAGAACAAAATTCAATATTGGCCAATTTCAATAATGTTGATGTTATCTTGCCGTGAAAATATGGGATACTAATATTTGTGTATTTCTATTATTTCGGCGCCATTTGTAATAAACAAAGAAACATATCCTTAAGGACAATGTAGAAGTAATTAGAATTGACTGATTCACAAACAACAAAATAATAATACAAGGGTATAGAAAGGTGGGAGCGGGGCGTCCACTCGACACAAACTAGGTTATTTCGGGACTAACATATGGGCCTATTTTATTTCAATAATTCGCTTGCGCGTAGGGGTCTTTAGCAGTGGGAGGGCCAGAAGAAAACCAGCGAAGTAGGACATACAAACCGAGAGAGAGGGTGAAATGGGATTTAACGTCCACTAGACACCATTAAGGTAATTTCGGGACGAAGATATAGTTTAATTTTATTTCAATAATTCGCTTGCACGTACGGATCTTTAACTGTAGGAGGAAACCGGTGGATCTGGAGAAAGTCAACAAGGCTGGAATGGCGCCATACTCCTTGTCACGTACAACCAGGGGTTCAAAACAACGCAAGTTGACTCAATGATGACAGGTTCCATGATACAGAACGTACGTGTTAACCATTCGGCCATCCAATAGAAATACGCCAGTTGACTCAATAAATGACCTTACGATGCAGAACGCACTAATTATTCAGCCATTCAACGACTGTCATTCAATTTGGACTGTTGTCATATTTCAATGAACATATTTCATTAGATATTACAATATTTCTTTTAATATATAATATAAATCACTTTATATACACATCCATATTACATTAATTATATTTTTTAGACTCATTTTAAAGGAACAAAATCGCTAATATTCGGAGCCTAGAAACGCATATAATACTGTAATACGGATGCATATAAACTGATTTACATTCAATGCTTTCCGTTTTTACTCTAATTTCAAATCAGTTTTGTTCAGCGAGTTAAGCCAGTAGTCTCAATCGAATGCAAATTTCTAGTGGCTGGTTATTCCAGTCTGCATACGCCGTTTGATTTGGTGCAATGTGTGTAGCCTCGTCCCTCGAGTCTCTTGTTACAACTGGGGCTAAAACGCATTATGGTACGTAAAATGTTTATTTTGTCTCAAATATTGGATATCAGAAGCTCATCTTTTTTCGGTAAGATCACAGCATCGAGTTTGATTTAAATTGACAAATAATTTGTGTTTTCAATCTTACAGATTTTGGATGATAATGAGTTAAAGACTTAGCTACTTTTAAGGTTCCAAACAATAGAACCATACGTCCTTTAAATTGAAACGATGGATAATATCTGTAGCATCAGATTGTCACAGGTTAGGTTAGGTTGGTTTTGATTTTCCCGTGACTAATTAAAAATTTAAGCAGTTTGGGTTCGATTAAGTAGGTAAACTTGATAATCACAATACGAATATTATCTCTTATTTCAATCGAGGTTCTGCCCAGCCAGAGCGAGTTCTAGTATCTTATATCCCTGACATCACGTTATTCATTTGCGGACTGTTGTTTATGCCCAATAATGGAAGGAATCATTCAAATATGGACAAGATAAACAATCATTGCAAACTGCGTCTAATATAGGCTCTATTGTTGGACAACCGATCTGGAATCTCGATGGCATCTGATTTACGCTATCTGTTGATGACAGATGCGTCACCTTAGTTATGGAAACGAATCCTAATTTGAAAACAAATTATTGCGTTTTAACAAAACATGTAGCCTACTTATATATCTAAATTATTTGAAGGTATATATATAGTTCCACAACGTCTTTTTAAAACAATAATTTCATTATGGTGCGCCATGCACCAACTTATGCAACTCACAACATAAGAAATTGTTATTGTCGAAAGCTTCTTACATAAATTACTTTAGATGCTCCTTACATAAATTACTTAATTCCGGTAATACTGATACTTGGCACATCATCTTATATTAAGCATACAAATACTGAGGTCTCAGTAAACAAACATTCGTTTCGTTTTTTACACGTTCAATGGCATCCACTGCATGAAAATCTGACCGTTCGTTGTGGGAGGCCCTGTTTGAGGCCAGAGGAGCGGATTTTATCCCTGTGACGTAAGCCATTCGACTAAAGATCTGCATTAGGCAGACTTAGCTCTTACAAAATGCATCCTTAATATATAACACGTATTTAACTAAGTGGACATTGCTTATTAAAATTATTCCCCCTCCCCTCCGATAAAATGAAGCAACCTGTAGGTTTTGAAGGATAATTCAATTTGTTAAGATAACACCGAACTCCAAAACACCTTGTTCAAAGAAACAAACTAAACGCAGTGTTTAAACAATAAAAAGAATTTTTTGAGTATTTTTAGTGCCATTGGCATTGACAACTTTCAATAAATAATCTTTGTATTCTTCAAGGTTAAGAAACAAGAAAATGCTTCCTTTCTTCTTTGCAAATTCTTCTTGTTCAACATCACAAAGAACAATGCAAGGATCTTCTTATGTTCAATGTAGTTAATAATAACGACACCCATCAGCTTAATTGGGTTCAATCCTTTATTATGCTAAAAGTCAACATTTTATATTAAAAAAATATGATCAATACTTTGAAGGTGGGTGTATAGCGTGACAATATTAAGAATGTATATGAATAGACTGCAATGTTTGCAAGTGTAGAGGTCGAAGAAAGGTTTGGATTATTTACTTCACAGCAGCGCCTTTCCATGCATTGGATAAGGTCAAAAGTAATATTAGGCAGCGATTAAGAGGTCACGACGATTTCTTTCATATACGTTAAAAGGTAATGGTTCATATGAGTGAGTAGAATAAGGCTTGGAATGAATTTGGAGGCAGTCGTTTTTGTGCCAGGTCGTTTAATTAGCGTAACTTTGCTTGTCCACTGCCTAAAGGCCAAAATTGTTTGGCCTCTTTTCCAACTTTTAAGATAATGAGCGCAATCGCTTTTTTGTCGGAGGTATGGTCCGTAGGATAATGATCGTTATGAGTAGGCGACATTTGGGATTAAGCCTGAACGCAATCGCTATTTGCTTCCTTTCGATAGTAGCATGTATCGGACCATATCCTCATGGTTTATTGCCCCAGATCAGGTTTTTACCTTGTGGATCCTCCAGAGGTTATATTTTTCCGATATGGATGACACGATGTATG
Source organism: Patella depressa (assembly GCA_948474765.1). Classification (NCBI taxonomy): domain Eukaryota; kingdom Metazoa; phylum Mollusca; class Gastropoda; family Patellidae; genus Patella; species Patella depressa. The sequence continues at coordinate 59,636,690 of OX419719.1, forward strand.
TCTAAAATCTACAAATCTCAATTCCTGGCGATATTAGCGGATATCGAACCATAACTTCATGGATCATCCCCACAGGTTGTACGAAGAATTGCGTATTTGATTTTGAAAACCGTTAAAATATATCACTGTTGCGACGGGTGAGTTCGAATTTCGTGAAAATCGGACAGAAACTGTCCGACAAAATAATTTTTATAATAATTTTACATGGAACAGCTACAAAGGTAACTTTATTAGTAAAGTGTCTAAATTAGTAAACTGCCATCGTTCATTAAAATCTCTCTCTCGTTTATATTGATGTACATTAAGTACAAGCACTTACAATTAAAATACTTCAAGTAAAAATAAAAACAACCCTTATGATATACACCAATTCATGTAAAATTGGAAATTGTTTTTCAATCAAGCCACAGAGACGTTCAAAGCGTTAATATATATATATATATATATATATATATATATATATATAGTTAAAAAAGGTAAATGGTGACAAAATTATGAAGAATCACGCTACTGGCACCGGGTGGGTAAAACGATTTACATGAAAATATAAATAATGATTCGTCAAATAAAACTTCGTTTCCTAAAACATAAAACAATAATTTTACCGAAACACGCAATAAATGTTTTGTTACGGTGATTTGATTATTAGTAAGTGAATTCAAATTGGATTGGTCTTTATATCTTCCGGAGGTGCAATAAATTAGTAATTGGCTAGCAACGGACGTAGATGAGATTGAACGTTTAGACGAATAAATATGGTAAATACATAGCTTTAACTTGCATGTCCACTCATTCCCAAGACTTATTATTGCTAACCACCCTGTGCGCCTTTTCAGTCACATATTGGAAGACCAGTTTCTCTACTTTTTGCGATGTTACCTAGGTTTAGATGCACGAAATATAATTTCTAAAATATAACTGTCAGTCTTGAAATAAAAACTGATTTTTACTAAAGTTTACAATATTAATATTGTGAAAACGCACAATTGATTTTACTGATAGTTATGGCAATACACAATGAATTCAATAGAAATATATATAATGTAGGCTGGAATTTTACACACACATGAAAATCCCATAACAACTTTACAGTAGACTAGAAGTGATAAATCAAATGTCAACAGCGTTTGTGTCCACCTTTAGCAGCCACATCCAAGTCTCCGACATTGAATGCACGAAACAGTTGTGATCTTACAGGTAAAAGATGGGCTTCTGATATCCTATGTTTAAGACAAAATAAACATTTTATCAGTGATACTCGAATCGTGTACCATATAATGCGTTTCGGCGTCATCTTTAACAAGGGACTAGAAAACGGAGCTAGACATGTATATAAGAAGATTTACTAAGTCGCCCGCTTTTTTTAAAGTCAAAAGAATATTGCTCTACAAAGGAGACTGTTGTTAATATAAAAGATAATGTTTTCAGTAATATGTGTTCAAGTTGTTTGACAAGTGCTAGATGAACGGAAACCTCGTTGATTACTGTATAAAAGTTGACAGTTATTTAAATAATTATTAAGATGTTTTTGAACAGGTCTTTCAATAATTTCTTTTGATACATTTGGAAGAATTGATATCGGCCTATAATTATTGGGGTCATCTTTTAGGCACCCCCTTAATGAAGGGTACATGTGATTTATTGACAAATTTGCGGAGATTAGCAGAAAGTTGAACGGCACCTTAGCGGAGAAAAAGTTGATTTAGTGAATCAAGACCAACTGCTTTTGGAAACATATAAGTTATGTAGGGAATTAATCACATCAGTTGTTTACATCAACGGAATTTGGAAAGATGCGCCATAGGTTTTTAAATGATTATCGTCAAGCCTGATATAATTGAACATCTTATCGGCTACGTTAGAAATATAATGAAATGGGGTTTCACGTCCTACTTTTCTGCTATGATGAAGACGGGGGATACGTTAGAGAAGAAGTCATTAACTATATTGCTATCCAGTGGTATGTAGGGACTGGTGTTACTTTTGTTGGCAGGTGAATTTAATGCCTTCCACATTTCTTTAGAATTTTTGTTATCTCGACCAGATAGATCCTTAAGGTGTTTTTAAGCGATTTAGACATTTTTTTTATATTCATTTTGATTACGTTGATGTCGCATTTAATTTAAACAATAATTTTACCATAGAGGTTTGATAGCAGTCTTAACGGAGCATGCTGATCAATTATTGGAGTTACTAATTCAATCCAAATTTGAAGAGTATCTGTTGGTTTATTTATCAGATATACGTATCTCAAACGAAATTTCGAAAGGATCTGTATGCAACATATTATACATGTTTTGTTTTAGGGATCTTTACGCCTCTTTTTGGAAAGTGGTTTGACATAGAATAACATGTCACTTTAGCTTCAATAATATGGTTTGGGGCAAATGCAATTAATGATCAATAAGTTAAATTTGTACATTTGAGAAGAAATGAGTTAAATTGTAAAATTTGAGTGAATCAGCCCAAAACAAGAAGAAATTTTGTTGTGTATTAGTAAGTGCAAGAGGAATGCACTTTACGCAAAACAGAAATCTCCAAGATAAACCTGCGGACAAGACAGAAAACAGACTTTGCAAAAAATAAACAAATATCAAATCAAGTAAATAGATCCGGGGGCCTCAGATCAAAATTTATGTCACCAAAAATGATGAGTTCACTTCCTTGATTTCACGCAGAATCAACCATTAATTTAAATTCACCATGCCATTTAATATTAGATGCCGGATTTCTATATAGGCAACATATTAAAATGGCCGATGTCGTTTTTATAGTAATTTCAATCCAAATGACCAGAAGAACCAAAAGAACTATACTATTTTCTCTCCTGAATGGTGAAAGAAAACCCGGTAAAATAATTGAACTATCATTTACAGGATGATAAATGTGTTTCAATGAAACCAAAAATATCAAATTCTTCAAGAAGTAATTTGAGTTTTGTTTATAAAATGAAAAAAACCCCATTTAAATATCCTTTGTGAAGACATTTCATGGTCAGAAAATAAAACATACCGGTATTGAAAATAAACAACACTGAACTATCACAGTTATCAACAAATATATAATGTATTTTTTGCAAGAGATAGAGTACCAGCTAAAAAAGCGATTTTACGTACAATCAGCAAGTTATTGCCTGAAATGCGCGAATAATGTAATGGACTGGGAGATATTTGGGAGATATATTTTAAGTTTCATCTAAATCGGATAAAAATTGTTACTTCTACAGAGTCCACAAGCTTGGTATTACATGCTTTATATAATTTGCCATTTTGTCGGGCGGTTTCGGTCCCATTTTTAAGCAATTCGAACCGAACTGTCACTAGGATATAACGCTGATACACTAAAAATCGGATAAAAATTGTGACCTTAAGAGAGTCCACAAGCAATTTTCATACAATAAGGGGCCATAATCCATAATATTTTTAAATCGGATAATAGTGATTCTAGAGGGACCAAAAGCTAAAAACACAATTTTTCGAACAACCAAGGGCCATAATTCAGGAAGTTAAGATCCATTATTACAGAATGTCAAAAAGAAACCATGATCTTTGGGTTATAAACATGTATTTCAAGTTTCATCAAAATTGTCTCCTCTACAGAACCCACAACCTTGGGTTATAAAGATGTATTTCAAGTTTCATCAAAATTGTGTCCTCTACAGAACCCACAACCTTGATATACCACATATTTACACTTATTTGCGTGCGTGGGAGGGGGGGGGGCAGTTTGGTCCCATTTTCATGAAATTCGAACTCAACCGTCATTAGTGTGTAACGGGGATATATTCAAACGTTTGTTTTTTTTTAAATCGGACCTCTAGAGGGATCCCAAATCAAGGTCCATAATTCAGGCAGTTACAGTCCGATATACGCAAATATCAAATGGAACAAAGATCATTGGGTCATCGTCAGTTATTGGGATTATCAAAACATTGACATGCAGTTACCCCAACGTTTTACAGTCATATGAACGACACCTACCCTACTATAACTCTATTTACTGACCATTTTTAACCTCACTACATTAGTGTAACAGATATAGTGTTACTTGATAACTAACATTTTTGTAATAGTATCTTTATATATAAGCTAATGTGTAAATCATTATGACTAATTGAAGGATTTTCAAGAACCGTGATGGGAGGGGGCGCGGCTCTCCTTAAAGTGGAGTACGAGATTTAGAGTCAATTGGGTAACGAACACAATCAACAGAAGTAAATGCATCTTAGCATCGACCAGAAAGGGGGATAATTGGCTTGAATATACGAGGAAAGGCTTAACAGTTCGATTCCTGAAAAGAATCAATCGGGTTGAAACAAACTTTTGCCACTAACATTCTATTATTGTCTTCGAACCAGCCCATCTCATGAACCTACACATTGAAATCATTAGAAATGGACTGTCATCAAGTACCTGCAACTGAAAGGACTAACAACAACACAGATACCTGGTCTAAAATTTAGGGGTTGATGCTCCACCCCTTTTCACATCGAAGAAGTGGACTGTGGAATTTTAAGCCTGACACAGAGAGATATCCTTTATTATGTCCCGCGTCACGCAAGGCCATCAACAGCAACCATTCACGAAACTCCGGGTGATTGACATGGACTTGCAAAGGTTTTTCACAGATAGGCTTAGAACTTTTCAGTCGGTCCTCTCATGTATAGACGCTATTGATGTATGTCTGTCGTTGTCACTGTTATATTACTATCAATATTTGAAAATACAGTTAATGATTTTTTGGGGGGTGGGGGTTATGTAACTCGCATTTTACTTAAATCATACTATTAAGTTGCTAAAGCTATGCTGTTGCAGACGTCTTATGGCTGTGGCCAACTACGCTATGCATAAGTTATTTTTTTATCCCGCACCGAGCGAGGTTAATCCGTAGTTCCCTATTTTGTTCCAGGAGTATATCTCAAATACCGTTTAAGATATGTTCCTGAAACTTTGTAGACGCATCAAACTATTACGGTAGTTGGGATTTTTGCTATTTGATTTAGGTTTTGGTGTTCAATTTTGTTTTCGGAGCATATCTCATAAACCATTCAAGATAAATTCATGACATTTTGTACAAACACCAGGCTATTAAAGTAGTTCAACCATTTGCTAATTATTTATTAGTCGCATTTAATACTTTTTGTATTTCCATGGAAATAAAATTCTCTGTTGAATGAGTTTTGAATTTTTACCACGCGTTTACCCTTATAACACATTAACATTCATTCAGCAACCTATTATCTTATTTTTTGATGACCGTCCATCCGTCTCGATTTCATTTCCAGAGGATATTTCATTATCCGTTTAAGAAATAATAATAATAATAATGCTCAAAACACTTTTAGTAATGGCTCTACTAGTAACACTGTCGAAACAGAAAAGTTTTTATCGCGGATTTAAATTGATTAAATGTCTGTTGATTCTTGATCTGTTGTGGAAGTTCATTCCATAATATAGGGCCAGCTGAACAGAAGGACCTATATCCGTATGACTTTAAAGTTATATCTGTGAACAACTCGTGACTGTCTATTTTGAAAGGAGAGTAATCTAATAGGGTTGTAGTCATTTAAGAGTTCAGATAAGTATTGGGGAGCTGTGTTATTGTGACATTTATACCTTAATGTTAGTATTTTGTATCGACGCTAGCACATTCTGGATGTGATCAAACGTATGTGTCACTATTCGAGCTGAAGTATTAAAAACTTTCTGGATCTTGTCTAGAAGTGCCTGTGGAATCCCAGAGAGTAAACCATGACAGAAATCAACCCTGGATAAAATCAACGATCTCACAAGGAGTTTCTGGTGTTGCTATACAGCGTAGATGAGTTTCCATTGTCAGAGAGGGATCAAATATCACTCCAAGGTTTGGAACATTTTTTTGTCATTAACCTTTGAACTTGAGTAAGGTATAAAGGCGTGGGTGCGCATTTTGATTGATTTCTTTTTTGTCTAGCTAATGAAACAACCGTTTGGCCTGTTCACATGCTGTTGGTCATTTAGTTCCGCTATAGAATACTAAACAATTAGTATTACTTTTTACATAAAGCTAATTGTGGATACCATTAAGAGGAGGAACGTGGAGTTAAATTCAATCGATCAAATGCCCAATTTGTTTTATACTCTGATACTCAATTTTAGTGTATGTTATATATTTATTTTGAATCCAGAGTATATGCGAAATTTAAACCAATTAAGTTGTTATTTTCTGTTAATTATATAATACGATTTATCTTATGCAATGTTATAATAGTATATATCTGCGTATAGCCAAATTACGTAGTGGATGTATTGACATTCATTTCCTCTCTTCGACTGATATCAAACGTTTGTCGAATTATACACGGAAGATGAAGTATCGCATACCAAAAAACCTTTGTTGTGTTATCACCAACTTATTATTTATAATTCATTGTCAGGGTAATCTAATATTCGTGTCTTTATAAAAATGTATGGCGTTTGTGTAATAATTATTTAGGGGCAGTCAGCTAGCTAGTGTCGGGGTCACGGTGGCTGAGTGGGTGAGATGCTGGCTCCCCGGACTGGAGGTCGGGTGTTCGATCCCTGCATTGGCGCAGAAAGTTCATCTAGATTTTCCGGCGTGATGCCCCGTTGTCAGTGACACAGGGCGGATGGCCTGACAAGGAGAGCTGTGTATGGATGTGACGAAAAATCGAGGTCCCGTGTACAAATTGGCATGCACGGAAAAGACCCCTTGAGTGGGCCGTAGTGTCGCTGTCAGGGCAATTTCCCTCATAGCACACTGTATGGCGTATGCCCGTCTTCATCAGTCCAGTTCGGAGTAGAACCATAGGACGTTTTAAAACCCATTTGATTTCATGAGTTGATCCAACTAGATAACAATGGAAAATTGGCCGCACTGTTAAATTCAAAGCACTAGGAAAGTTGAGAGAGGGGATAGGAAGAAAGAACAACACGCACTGCGACATACGAGTATGCGGGGTTTTTCTGAATTCTCTTTGCATAAAACATGCACACCGGCGAATCAGATGACATTGTGTTGGTTGTTCATGTAGGCTAGTGTCTACTGGCAGCCTTCACTTCAACACTATCTGGCTCCAGTTACCTACTACTAGTATATAATTAGGGGGTAGGATAGGCGTACTCTTACCATAGCTGACTAAAAACTCGACCTGCTTTTGTACATGTATTTCTAGATTAGTTGAATATTTTGTACATGTATTTCTAGATTAGTTGAATAATTTCAAGAATAAGTTACCCTCTTTTTCTGATACCGAGGTAGTTGATTATTTTTAAGAATAGTTTTATTTCGAAATGATATCACCTCTACGTTTCACGTAATAATTATTCATCTTCACAAGAATTATCAGTGAGCTGAAAATCAACTCTTTAGTCCCAACACGACCGAACACGAAGCCAATGCGATACAAGGAGATATTCACTCTTGAATATCCAGAAACGATATGAAACTACATGTACAAGCCTATTTCTGATCGTTTTATTCTATTCTGCAGAGGCTGAGTTCATGCATATTCAACAAGAACTGCTCCCGATTAACCAAAACCTGGCAGCGACCTTCGCCACCCAAGGAGACTGGATCTGGATCTGAAACGTGATCAGGTTGAGTAGTTCTTACCAAGATCTTGTTAGATCTGGAATGGAGCGAGTTGTTCCTGTGTGACCTGGACGTCACGGTCACTCGTCTTGAAAGGGTCGAGATGATGCCTTTTCAACAAGATCTGTCCCCAAATCACAAAGACTTGGACGCCACGGTCACTTGTCGTGAAGAGGTTAGGTCGTCTCGTTGTGGTGGAGCCTTTAGAGGTCGCGTAGGTGATTATTCATCATACCTGCTCCCGATTCACCAAGACCTTCGCCATCCAGGAAGACTTTGTCCAGCTTTTCAACGCGACTCACAATATTTGACTCGCGTTTAGTCGTGCTTTGGTGTGATGGGGGCTTAAACGTTTGAAATGAACACTGGCACTTAATGCGATTGGAATATCCTTTGTAGATGCCTTTGGATTTAAGGTTTGGGGATTTTATAACATTTTAGCATCATGACAATGATGGCGATACATGATCTGTAGGCCTACATGTTATTATTAATCTGCGATAGTGATATGCTTGTATCTCTGTGTTGAGCAATTGCTAAACCCCCAAAGTCTTCATTAATAAATCAGCGAGTAATGATTCACGCGCCCCCTTGAGACTCTTGTCATTCATTCGCTTTATCAACCAATCAATAAGAGATTTTATAGTTGGCCCCTGACTATTACGGTATTGCCGTATATGGATATTAAACAGTCGTCATTAACACGACCCTGGTGAATTAAGCGGGAAATGATGGATATTACGATGTCATGGAATAGTCTTTTATAACCTGGACTAATAAAGTGTGATTTAGCCAGACACAGACAATAAAATAAATGAACCAGTCCACGTCATGGCAGTCGCCAATGATCAAATGTCAGTTCTTTGAAGAAAAACCTGATAAAATGCTGTTTCCGTATGCGTTTAAAAGGTATTCATTGTGTGTATAGTGGTGGGCGTGGCTGATCTTTATTTCCGGACAATCACGGACCACAGCGCCACTCGATCTTCCTCCTGGGGAGAAAGGACAATAGAACGTATTATTCTCTAATTTACTCAAATTTTAATGGCCTTATCAATACATAGATTTTTAAGTTTTTATTTACAATTTATTATCCAAACTACGCCCCCCCCCCCATGACATATATTTAACTTCCGCGTTTTGATTAAGAACCAAACCATTTTAAACCAGCTGTTGCAGTGGCGGATGCTTGAATTTTTGAGGGAGTGACAACCCCATGTTTTGCCTCACCGACCGCGGAGCGATGGGTGGCGCAGGTATGCGCGAGCTGTAAAGGGGGTATGGGGGGGGGTCTCCACCCCGAAAATTTTGAAAAATTATCATCGATTTCCTCGCATCTGAGCCATAACGAACAATGATTTCTGTTCGTCGACAATGTTTCATTTCGTTGACGATTTTCAAACTTTGAAGAATAAATTTCGAAATTTATATATGTTGAATATTGTGAAATTTTGCAAAGATAGTGCGGACTGTACGTACAAAGAAGTTGTCACATTACATTCACGGAAAAGTTGTCAACGCTTCTTGCATGTATAATAAACAGCAAGTTATATATCCAGATTATGAACCTAATAATGAACAAACTATTTGAATGTTATCGAATATTTGCAAATGTACAGTCAATTTTCTTCGCCTATGACATCAATTCTGTCAATACCATCGTAAAATAATATATTATGTATGCATCAGTCTGAAAAACGTGTTGATTGCTTCATATGCATCCGGCGAGGAAATGCATCGATGCTGATTGTGTGTCTGAAAAGATGCGCACCATGTGCAATATAATATACGACCATGCGCGTGTATGTCCCGGTGGAAGCTTGTAGGACCAGGGATTCCTATACACCGGTGTGGAGGGGGTGACTAGTCACCCCCTGGCTCCGCCCCTGTGTTGTCAAGGGATCAAAATACCATTGTGAAACGTTTGCCCTGCAAGCAGAAATTAAGAAAATTGATTAAGCCGGGCTCGGTTTCTAAATTCGTTAGTTGTTTCCACACTGGATAATTGTGTCAACAACGCATGGATACACTACTAATAGATTATAAGATGTGGGCGCATGGTTATTGTTTCTAAGTAAACAGACCATCGGACATCATAAAACGGAAGTTAATGGAGTGTTTTATGTATTTCGGTGCACCGAAGAACATTTTATTTGGAAATCTGAGATGAAGTTTTCTTTCACATCTTTATTGATCTGGGCTATTTTTAGATTAAAATTCCATATTTAGCATGTAATAAGAAGGTATTGTTACATTTATAATTGTCAGTCAGTGCAATTGGATTTAAATATTTCTCAACAGGGTCTTAAAGGTCATTTCCAGATTAACATTGGTGTAGCCTTACCGGCCATCGTTCATTAAACAAATTCTGAAGCATGTGATACCTGGCTGTTTCTACTCCGTTTACCGGTCGTTTATACCGCGAGCGTACGCTAACGTCGCATTTAATTGATTAACTGCAATTTAGAAGAAGTCATGGCGGGGGGGGGGGGGGCACCAATACATACATGTGTGTGCGGGCGGGCGGAGAGAGAGAGAGGGGGGGGGGGGTAGTAATACTGGACTGTGTGGAACATGCCAGAATGGATTAGTAGCATATCTGATGCACGGAATATATTTGACGCTGGTTAAGTATTACGATTATAGTGTTGAATACAGCAGGGTTTTTTGCCATTTAGAGGTTGAAACAAAAAGTCAATGCGCGCAAAAACTCAAAACCATGAAACAAAGCTCCTCATTGCGTCCTTCCCATTTACCAAGGTCAAAAGCAAGCATTTAAAGATTGTGAATTCGTCAATTTCATCTGTGAAGTTCCGTGGGTATTAGTGAAGTTCCGCAGGCAGTACGAATTACGAACACATACACACACACATTGCATTGACTTAAAATTGATTCGATTTGGAACTTTTTAGTTTATCAAATTACTAAGTGTTATTCCTTGTTTCAAGTGAACAACCAAATATGATTGATGGGGAGGACAACATCGCACTTCACTTTGTTGCGGAAATCGAAATCTGTCAAAAAAGGTACGAAGGTGTGTTCGTAGTTCGTACTGGTTGCGAAACCTCTCCATTGCCGCTTTCATTACGAATGGTGATTTAAGTAGGTTTTAAAATCCAATGGATAGACCTAGAATGTCCATAAATCCTTATATAACCTATCCTGCAGACGTTCATAAAAACGCCTGTGGATTGTTAGTAATTTAGGTCACTCTGACATATTTCGAATATAGCATAACCGGTAATGGCTGTAAACAAAGCTAAAAAAGGAAGTTTTGCATAGTAAATAACTGTTATTATATATGTCATGCCTCCTTTTATTTACATCAATTCCATGTTATTTTCTTCAGACTGGGGATTTGTCTTTTCTTTTTTTTTCTAGCATGCTGTTGACGGAAGCGGGTGTCTAAGAAAATAAAAATGCTATTCTCTTCTTCTTTCATCGTTTTCAAGTGCAATCTTAGAGTACATATCCGAAGGTGACGAAATATGTAACACCACACCACTGTTGATATTGTTAGATAATTCGTTTGATGGATAGTTTTCTTGTTTTTGTTATTCAAAATTATTTCACTCTTATTTTAAAAATCACCGAAAGGTTCCAGGGATAATTTGGACAAATGAAGTACACACTTGCTGTATATTATTATATAAAGTGTAAATAGATGTTCAATCCAGGCTATACCCCTTCCACATTCAGAAACAAATCTGAATCAGTTATTTCTTTTTTAGGAAATACTAGAATATTAATTTATCAATTCATATTGTGATGTTAGTCTATTCTACGCGTCCAACATTTCCCTCGATATGGGAAACTATTAAACCCAGAAGTTATTCCGTTGCGTTTTATACACGTATAAAACATTCAAATTCAGATGCCACCGACCTTAATCTATAATTTGAAAAAATTACGAAGACGTTTCGGTATCAATCTTTTTAGTTGGTCGATAGGCCCAGGACATTAACAATTATAGTAAGTATGATAAAGTGGTAATAATTACACTGTGGGTAATAACTAACCTGGGATTATTATATATTTTAAAAGATCATAGGCACCTTTAAGCGGAAAGTTTTTTTTCCTTTTTAGTATTTTAACTGACAAATAACAGAAAGAGAGTATTATCTTATAAGAATTTTTACCAAGTCATATATAACTGGTTCTACAGCAACTGATAGTGTCGTCGATAAGAAAATGTCTTAAATCGTTACCTTGGTGACGTAACATAGTTGTCGCCCGTGAGCTGACATTAAATAATGTCGTACAACTGACGCCATTTCACTTAGTTTATCATATAGGTACAGAAACATTACCTGTCAACTGATACCTTAACACTAATTAAACCCCATTGATTGTTTTAATTGTTTATACCTTGCATTCTTTTAATTCCTTTCATTTAATTGTCTTAACATGGGAGATTGTTTACTCTTTTGCGATGACTAAAGGTGCGTTAACACTGGGTGTTTTATCTGAATTGAATTCAGAATAAAGTCTTATTCCAGAATTAGGAGTCACACTCAATGCTCTAAATTTCGAACTGAATCTAAGATAACGAGTCCAACTATATTTCCGGATTCAATCTGGAACAGCTCTATTCCGAATCGGGTTTTCGCTGTCAAACTTTAGCTACGTTCACACTGCGTGCGCATTCATTGCGAATTCCGGTAGATTTGAGAATTGATAAAATAAAAAAGTAATATTAAAAAATAAAAAAGTAATATTTATCCAAAGGGGTAAATAGCATTTACGGTGATTGACAGAAGGGAGCTTACTCTCATGTATCAGAGGGCGCTTCATTTTCATTGCTGGGCTGTAGTAACACATGTCACTGTCAGTGAGTTAAAATTATTGAGAGGTGATATTTTCCAATTACGCTTACTTTTGCGTTTGATTTTTGCGCCTTCACCGGTTACGCCAGTATCTGCATCTTGTTAGGGCTTTCTGTGATATAAATTCAAGCAAGGTAGGGATGGTGGACCGCTCCTAAACCGAGTTGATAGCATTGCGTTCTTCCTGCCAAGTCACCATGGCGTATTATTAGCACTGCCGGTAGTAGCACCACGCCACACTTTGACTATGCCTAATGTATTAATTTTAGGCACATCCCACGTATATTGGATGGACCGCTATATGAGTGATAACCCCCAGTACGCTCGATTTAACTTAAATAAGGTGGAATGAGTGGTTCGAGCACATATCTTTGGCATAAGGGGCGGTCGGGTCAATAAGGCCACTCACTGTCGTGAATGGGAATCCGCAATTGTGCGTATCAGGCCTACACACCTGATTGTTCAATTGGGCAGTAACGATATAGATACACATCGCATGACTGAGGATGCACTTGATCAGCTACTACAAAAAATTAGTTTACTGCTGAATACGTGGCGCACCAGGTATCACCTTCGACACATTACTTTTTGTCAAGTAATGCCGCGTCTTAGAACTAGACATTTTCAGTTGGCAAATGATTATAATTTAAGGGCAAAACAGCTGACCACACGTCTGGAAGCATTACACGAAAGAGATCCGAGTTTTTCGGTTTGTTTCTTCCGTGGCATACCTATGCTTTCCCCTCCCCTCTTTTTGTTCTACAAGCCCTCAACAGACAGTGTTCACTTTAGTTCTCTTGGTAACAAAAGTTACTATAGAAATCTCAGGGGCGCAATTATTCGTATGTTACGTAAATCCAGGTAAGCGCTAATAGTAGCTAATAGTTGTATCTGGATGTCAGATATTTACTTGCATTGTATGAATGTATTTTAACGATGCCATAAGGCCAAGGGCTTCCAATGACACATTTCTGACATGAGTTTCTTTTAAGAGGCCTTCAATGAAGGGTCTGATTGATGGTTGTTGGCATAGGTGCCTCCAATGTACGGTTTTAATGATTTTGGCATCTATAGGTGCCTTCATTTATTAATGGCATAGGTGCCTTTAATGATTTTAACATAGGTGCCTTCAATGAACGTTTTATGAATGGCATAGGTGCCCTGAATGATTTTGGCATAGGTGCCTTCAATGAATGTTTTACGAATGGCATAGGTGCCTTCGATGATTTTGGCATAGGTGCCTTTAATGAATGTTTTATTAATGGCATAGGTGCCTTTAATGAATATTTTTACGAATGGCATAGGTGCCTTCGATGATTTTGGCATAGGTGCCTTCAATTAATGTTTTATTAATGGCATAGGCGCCTTTAATGAATGTTTTACGAATGGCATATGTGCCTTCGATGATTTTGGCAAATGAATGTTTTACGAATGACATAGGTGCCTTCAGTGAATGTTTTATTAATGGCATAGGTGCCTTCAATGAATGTTTTATGTTTGGCATAGGTGCCTTTAAGGATTTTGGCATAGGTTCCTTCAATAAATGTTTTACGAATGGCATAGGTGCCTTCGATGATTTTGGCATAGGTGCCGTCAGTGAATGTTCTTTTATGACACAGCAATGAATAGTTTTACTGATGACATAAAGGCCCTCAACGACTGATTTTACGGACTGCCTGCTTTCAATGATTGTTTTGGCATAGGTGCTTTCAATCCTCCTCTCTCTTTTTTTATAAACTATTACACAGAACATATATATTTTGTAGGTTCAACATTGCAACATCATGGAACCAGCAAAGCAGTCACAGCGTTTAAAAGGCAAACAGTCTAGGCAAAACCAAATACTCAGTTTCAGGAAACCTAGAATTCCGATTAAGCGCTCAAGGCCTTCCCCGATTACACGTTTCGGCTCTGCCAAGCGCAGTCGTTCACTGACTTCTTCAACCAGCAGATGCCCCTAGTCCGTTGGCCTTGTCATCAGCCACCCAGCCTTCACAACACACTCTCACGGAATCATCGATAAAATAAAAAAGGTTTTTATTCAATTTAAATGAGAACCGTCCACTGACATACCCATTTCAATGTGGTTATGCTGCAATAATATTATAATTATAGATATACACGGGGATCATTGTCTCAATAAAACGATTTTATCGCTATTTTTGAAAAATAGTAATAACTGTTATCTACGACAATGTATCAGATGATATATGAACATAATACGTGTCAAATAAATTTATTACTTTCTATTTTTAAACGGCTGTAATTAAAAACTGAATATTATTCTTGTAATGAAACTAGCTTGGTTTTATGACCAACTAATATTAAAACTGGAGACTAATCAACATCAGAAGACTACAGTTCAGAGAACGAGACGACACAAAAATACTACTAATAACAATTATGTTATTGATTACTAAGGGCACAACAAACCAAATCGTTCGTCTCCATATGTACAGACTGTAGTTATAAAATATTCAGATTAGCTGATTTGAATAAAATAAAACCAAGTACGAACAATCCAAAATTCGAAGTCCTAAAAAAAAAAACGTTCGCGGCAAAATAGTAGTATAATCAGCAAATGGACTGTCCACAGTGTACAAAATACACGACAAACAATGAGAATATCATTGGCTTTAAATGGTTTTTGAAAAAAGTTCTTTTTATTGTGTTTAGTCTTGAACTATTTATTTCAACGTATTCTGGCATGCTGCAACAAACAGTTGTTTGGAGCATTCGAGCTTGCAACAAAAGTCAAGATATATTCCCTTGCTTCATTTTTCCTACATATTTCTTTGTTAAGACCAAATCGGCCATTGGTGTAGTTTAAAGCCCCAATACCACTCTTATTGAAACTGAATAATATGTCCCAATCTTCGTTCTGGTCAACAAATTGTATTATTTTAAATATTCCAATTAATTGATGATATAAATTTCATCTTAGCACACCTAATTTAAAAAATTGGAAAAATTCAACTAATTGATTTGAAAAGTCTAACGTAAATCTTTTCAAATGTGACTTGGGTTTTAAAATATTTTCGACCCTTCTGGACAAGTAAAATAGGTTGTAATGGATAATTTACACAACAGGTAGGACGCTTAAACATTTAGTACTCAGACTGAGGCTATTATTTATTTTCTCGAGCTGCCAAGCCACCAAGAGTGTTATTGTCCCTTTAAAGTGCCTTTACTGTAAAGAAATGTGACTAATCGTTTGGATGCGATTGTCTCAACAAGAAAGGCCCGTAACAAGTTTGCTTCAAAAAATATTTAAATTATTTCGTCAACCGTTAGTTATACATCTATATTTATAGATCATAATTCAACTTGTTAAATACACACTCTAATGAACGACGTCGATATCTCACCTTAATGACGTCATATACATATTTATCATTCAAACAATAAGTTGGTACCGAGAAATAACAGCGCGTGTTGTTTTAATGTGCTTTGCGTTGTCTACTATCACACACCTGTCGTGATGGTCTTTTAATCCGCACAAGCATTTAATGGTGTGGAGGCGAGCCACACAGCATTATGTAGACCAAAAGGCATTATGTGTGTGTTGCTTGCATGTGTATTATCATCGATTACCTCTTATATCAAATTAATAAATAAGCTCTTCCATCCGTGAATATAAACTGAACAGAACTTATTTAGAGCTGACTAACTATTGTCATGATGAAATTACTTTCAATGTTCAGAGTTATTTAAGACTTCTGACAAGCGTTAATTCCTTGTCCGCATCGCATATCCGTGTCGAATTTGCATGTGACGTCATGAATGTGTCTGTACAGATACGGACGCATGTATCGAATAGCTTTTATACGGAAAAAGTCCATATGGCATCGTCTTCTTTTAATCGTCTTCCAGCTACTTCCAGACCCCGAAATGTTTTTATGAATCTGTGTATCCTAGAACACCAAAGTGTATATTTGATGTGATTTTAACCATAATAACGACTGGAATTAAATCGTTATTTCTTGTGGGGTTTTCTCGGAATTTGCATATTTTTCCTGTCTGTCTGCATACTAGTTGATTTATGTGCTAAATTTTGAGAGGCGGGGCCTTGCAAATCTGCAAATGCTACAAATCTACGGAAAAGGGGTATAAACTTTCTGAACTGATACATTAGTGAAATCAAACACTGTTGTCGAGTTGAAGTCGAAGATTTTATTAATAAGATTCGACATAAAACATTTTAATAGTTCGGCTACTGTCGAACGACCCCACTCCCCAGGCCCGGATCCAGGATTTTGTCGAGGGAGGGGCATACATTGGAGCAAAGGGTAATGTGTTGCAACCTTGGATTGCTTGGGCAATATGTGAACTACAACAGTAACAGAGCAAACGAAAATTAAAATCAACTATATCACTGGGGCTGAGGGGGGGGGGGGCAAAATCATGTAGTCGGATTTGGATAACGTAGAACTTAGTATGTGGAACCATCTCGGACCACCCGCTTAGGGTGTCAACTTGTCACTGGGTCCCGATAGCCTAAAGACGACGGCGAATTTGAAGAATGCTACCTGATAAATAACCAAATGTGGCCACTATACATTGACGTCTGCACAAAGAAGGCAAATTTTTGATCAAAGAGCGACACAGTATTACATTAAATAATTACTTCGCCTGTATAACATTATTGTATTCTCCCTACACTGTAAAAAATTTCCATTTTTTATGTTGCCGAACATAACACCTTTTTTCTGTGAATTGATGGATTTTTTTGAGAAATTGTGTTAAAAGAGTGAATCATTTCTTCAAATTATGCGTTTTATGTAATTCTGTGGAGTATTCAGTAATAAACAGGAAATTTCCGTGAAATTTAGGGATAGCATATTTTATTACCTTCTATAACGGACTTAATTCTGTTATTTTACGGAATAAACTGTGGAATGGCAGGAAAGTTACGTTAAATTTAGGGATAAAATGTTTTATTCCATTATATAACGGACTATTTCTGTTTTCAAATGCAACTATAAGAAAGCGTATACATATATAATCATTCCTGATAATTATCATTTTATCGTATTCATTTCAATTTATCAACCATAATATGAAGGATCATATTTTGTAAAGTTTGGTATATTAAAAGTCATGTATTGCTAATTTCCATTATTTATAAGATCTATAAAGTGTACTCCCATTCATCATACGGTAATCAGATTGTAAGTATTTTCATAAATGTGTAAAAACAATTTTCAAAACCAGGGAGTATAGGTTGTAATGTCTGGTAACCAAGCACGCTTCAATCTGGATATTATAACCGATTGGCCAGTGTAAGCCGCAAACTTACATCTGAAAGCCTCTAAACGGTCCTAACACTGACCATTAATAATTGGTCGACACGCCCTTTGCTCGATTAGGGTGTTCTTATAATAGCGGAAAGAGGTAAATTTCGTCAGCGATAGCACTTCGGCGGAAACCGACGTTATATAAAGCTATTTCACACACGCAATGGTTAATTCAATGAAATTCTTATCATTTTCGAGTCTAGGGAACAAAAATTACCAGGATTTATTTTTCTGTATTTGACAATGGAATTTATCTTAATTGAGGGAATTTCTGTAAATTACAGGAAAACAAATACAGATAAAATTTTCCTGGTAATCTTTGTTTCCGGAATTTTTTCCGTTTTTTTACGGATATTTTTGTTACAGTGTACACAGGAAGTTATTGCAATGACATCTATATTTGTATAATCACACTCGTTGTCTGTCGTCTGTTTACCTTTTCCCCAGAACAGCTTTATGGATAATCTCAGCTATCGCTGGAGTTGTCCGCATTTGGATTTGTTGATGAGGGTTGATCAGCCCAATAAAGGCGGACCAGAACCTCCACAAGGACAATTTCAGACATTCTTGATTTGCTTTGAAACCAGTGAAATAAAGTACTCGCTTTCACAGGGGCACGGGAAGTGCAAAGTTAGGGCTCATTGTGGACAACCTAATTGCGAGTGCTGTATTTCAGGTCTAAGGGATTAGCTTATCAAATCTGTTGGCGGGCGGTGCTCGGGAGTGTGGAGAGACATTATTTGCAGTGAAGACAAAGCAAAATTTGTATTTCCAAATATCCGGATTGGAACATCAATCCTGATTTGTTAATAACATTTCTGGCGTCATACTCATACAGGCTAAAGTAGCTCATATGACCCCTGACACCGCCCAGATCTTTAAGTAACGAAACGATATATAAATCTGTATTATTTTCAGATTGGGTTCATAAACAATTCAATCATAAGGGATAAATCATAGTATTAATTTCATTTTCACGTTGAAAACAAAAACCTCAACCATGGATGTCTGTTAGGATCAGTAACACTTCCTTTTTATCCCCTGATTTCATGACAACAAATATCTATACTTAGAACTACAGACAAGCAACTGAAACATTCTTATTGTTAATGAAAGTAATTCTAAAAAGCCGGATTTCTGGTATGTTAACAAATAAAAGGCACAATTAATCGAGTTACTGATTGGTCTTTTATTACATTTCTTTTAACCGGAAATACATGTCAATTGAGAGTAAAAATCCAACACCTTCTTGTCTTCCGGTTCCGCCTCTCGATTTGAAATGACGGTGCTTTTGGATAGATTTGACGGTGCTAATTGACAATGTTAGCTTTTTTTCGTTGTTTCATGGCTATAGTTCTGGGCTTACATGACACAGAAAATGAACAGCGTATTATTTCTGTCACCTACTAGCCCGACATTAAGGTCTTTCCTGAAAAGACAAAAACACCGTTTGACGGATAAGCAAAGGAGCCAGGTGGTGGCTTTTTTCAAACAAATATTAAATCTTTTCAATTGTGTACATTTGGAAATTTATGTATTATTGAATTTTTTCGGATTTCTGTGACTGGAATTGTTGCCCGTTAAGTATTCTACACTGACACACAATGTCAACCTGTTTCATCGTGAACATATTTCAAAAGGTGGAAAATGACGATTTGCTCAAATTTATAGACTCGAAAAACTTAAGATATGGGGCACTTTCAAACATTAACATCAATAGAAATATTTTACATATTTTGGAAGAGCTTATTTATTAATTTGATATATAAGAGGTAATCGATGATAATACACATGCAAGCAACACACACATAATGCCTTTTGATCTACATAATGCTGTGTGGCTCGCCTCCACACCATTAAATGCTTGTGCGGATTAAAAGACCATCACGACAGGTGTGTGATAGTAGACAATGCAAAGCACATTAAAACAACACGCGCTGTTATTTCTCGGTACCAACTTATTGTTTGAATGATAAATATGTATATGACGTCATTAAGGTGAGATATCGACGTCGTTCATTAGAGTGTGTATTTAACAAGTTGAATTATGATCTATAAATATAGATGTATAACTAACGGTTGACGAAACGTGACCTTCTCTAATTAGTTATTATCTAAAGATAACAGCCGTCAAACATATTCTTGGCTAAAATTTCGAAAATATTTTATATTACATGTTGTCTGATGTGATAATTACGTCATATTTCACAATTACCAAGATGCGTCTGTCTGTCAGAGTCAAATCTGTTGAATTTTCGAAGTATTTTCCACCGACCATAAACTTGGCATCTGAATATGTTCCTTATCTGCAAATGTGATATTCGTACATAACAGGAAAAATCCAACTCAAATTGTCTAATAAGCCCTCCATAATAGTAAGTGCATTATTGCCAGGTAACGGTAACGCCTTCCAAGTGTACCAATGACAGAAACCGTCGCTATCCGTAGGAGTGTTGACCATGGGAAGTACTACAACGGGAAAATGACCGGTTTGCGTTGGACACCTCACACTACGAGACGGAACCGCATTGTAAGACAGATTAGGAACATGTCAAACTGAAACTGAAGAGAGACTGTCTGTAGGGGGCGGGGGCACAAAGTGATAATAATAATGACTGCTTGGGTGTTCGTTTCGTTGTTCCCGACTGACATAACCTGATATCATTCATTTCCTTTTAGATTTTGTAAATGTGTTTTAATCGACAGTTATGTATCTATGTGCTTACGCGGATACTTAATCCATATATGGCTAAGTATCGCGAGCAAACCAACGGTGAGGCTGAAGTGTCCTGTCTATATCCCAAAATAAACAAATTTTAATGATTTATTAATTGAATTAACATTTATCGTTTTGTAAGGCATCGAGCACACAAACTGTTTATCCTTGCTTAGCCTAAGCAAAAAATCATCACAGTTGAACTTCGTCAAGGTTTTGATGTAGCGAAACTAAACACCAATAAGTTTAATCTTTCTCACTCATTAGAGTTAAATCCATTGTTTAATTGCTTAGCCTTAGGGTGTGGTTTTGCTTCCACGCGTCCGTGACAAGGAATAGTATCGCCTGTCCAACCTCGTGGGTTTTCTCCTTGTCCCCCGCTTTCCTCCCACTCCTAGAGAGATCAACGCGCAATCGAATGGCCGATTGGTTAACGCGTGCACATTGCACCATAAGGTTTCGATTCCCCGCGTTTACGTGATAAGGAGTATGGTCGCCTGTCAAACCTCGTGGCTTTTCTCTGGATCATCCAAATTAATGAAATAAAATTGAACCACAAGTTAGTCCCGAAATAACCTAGCTTGTTTCGAACGGACGTTAAACTCTATTGGAACTTCCGGATTTGTGTTCCTTATGCTATAAGCTTTCCAGCAAATGTATATTTTGTTTAGGGACGACGACCTTGTAGCGGAATTGTATTTCTAAGCTTGCTAGAAAATTTGGTTGCAGGCTAATTAGTTTTTATGCACTCGTACGTTATGACGCGGGACCGTCTTCTACGTAAGAAAGTCTGGTACGCAGCCCGGTAGCGTGTACCCATGTGAACCCCTCACTTTAGCAACAAACAATACGGGAAGCGTGCAATCCTGCAGATGTTTCTGCATAATACACCGGTCTTCTTGAGGCGCGACCATAACTTGCCGCCGTGTCGACAGCCCTGGATTAACCATTTAGCAACTGCTTAGCCCTCATTTGAAGAGTGGCCCTACAAACGTTTGTTTTGCCAGATCCAACATAAAGGGGGCCTACAATGATACATTTTGTTAATGCAATGAAATACTGATATTCTTTTGTAAGTTTTGTTTCATTTCGAAAGCTGAAATATTATTTTACTGTTTAGGATTGTATTTATTTTTAATTACATCGGGTTTACCGTAATCTTGCCAGTGCTAAAGGTCGTCTCCACCCTACGTCCATGCCTTGGCTGATCTCTAGTTGAACGTTCTCTACTGAAACCATTGACCAGTCTCAGGATTGTAGTGTGATTATGCCCACCTATTTTTCTGGTTCTCATACCTCCTTGAATTAACGCTGTGGAGAGTTCTCGGTGAGCCAATCTTGACACATATTTCATTCAAACATGTTCAAGGGTTATGGGCGATTGATGACGAGAGTCTTCGTGTTCACAGGGTTTTGTTCTTCTGTTAAACTACACGGACGTTGTGCTTCAAAACTGGTTAACGTTTGGGAACGTCTAAAATAAGTATGTCACATAACATATTACATATACAGGGGAACCACATATCTAAAGTGTGTAAATGTCTTACAGAGGTGGGGGGGGGCTGGATGACAGAATGGTTAGCACGTGCGCGCTGTATCATTAAGCCTGTCATTGAGTCAACTGGCGTGGTTTCCCCGGTTGTACGTGACAAGGATTAGGGTCGCCTCCCACTGATAAAGACCCCCTACGCACAAGCGAATTACTGAAATAAAATTAAAACCATATGTAATGCCGAAATGACATAGTTTGTGTCGAGTGTACGTTAAAACCCATCTCTCTCCCTCTCTCTCTCTTACAAAGGTAATGATATCTATACAGCTAACGTGTAAGCAACAAAGAATAACAGAAATTAAGAACTTTAACGACAAAAAGGAAACGATGGCCCAGCTATGCAATTGTTCCCATAATACTTTATATAGCCATAATATGAAATAAAATATACCCTAAACACCCCCAGACCAGTTAAATATAATAAGAAACATAGCTACTGTGTGTTAAATTTGTGTGGCACAGTATAGTGGTAGTCGAGTATTAATCATATAAGTTCTTGTATAAGTGTAAAAGCTAACAGTTTGGCCAAACTTCGTTAGTTATGTGCTGTACGTTATTTTGCTTAAAGTCGGAACAGTGAAGAACATTTTACAGTTTGATATGCAACAGCAGATCCGAAATGTGTTCTAATATAATATTGTGCATCTTTCAATTCGGTTTATGAAACACGCCATTTTTTTCTCAACAACAATATTTTAAACCAAAGACGATGTATTGTTTTGTAAAAAGAAGAGGATTCCAAACTGAATTGTAATTTAATTTTACCCGAAACTTTGTCGAAGCAAGTTGGTAGCGCAATTTATTATAAGTTGGTCGTTTTTATATCATTTGTGTTTGATGTAAAGTGATGATCCGTCTAGTGATTGTAGTGAAGAACCATTGTGGTAAATGATTTACAAATTAGATTACACCAAGATATAATACGGATTTCAACGATATTTTGGATAAAAAAACCGGAAAAACAAACTGGAGTGTTTTATTGGTCTGTTGACAAAGCAGTTGAAAGTTTAATAACCCGGGGTGTTATAATATGGTTACTGATGCTGATGAGATACAATTCGAATTGCAATGTAGTTGTTTACTTAATTGGTAAACTGGCGTAACATTATTAAAAAAAACTGCAGTTGTAAATCTTTTTTCTGGTTCTTAAAATTATATAAGTGCCGGAACCTTTCTACAATTATAAATTAACATTGTGAGTTCAAAAGGACTTGTTGCTTGGGAAATGAAAAATAACCCAATCGCCATTACAAGCAAATCGGTCTGAATCCATAGAAATTCTTTCTTCATAGTTACGTAAATTTTATTCAAAACTTCTATTATCTAATGAAGATTTATTCTATCAAAGTTAGCTCTTATCTAATAAAGATAAATCGTGTCACTGTGTGCATGAACGACTCTAGGATTTGTAAATGCATTTATTGAAATATAAATGAATTGTAAAGATAGAAAGAAATTCATACTACCATTATGGGCGTATGGAATCACTCAGATTTTTATATAAAGTGGAATTGTTAGCAAACAGATGTGTTATGTTACATGCTAACTCTTACTAGCTCGAGATTTTTATCGGATTGCGGTAATAATATCAAACCACCCCCGCCAATGATGATCAAACGCGTATGATACGATTCCAATACTTGCTTTCACAATCCCAGGCAATACACATTATTAACAAACTATTTCAACTAGCAGACTACGTGTAGAAATAGGAAGAAGGTGTGTTTAATAGCAAACGATTCTTTCGCGCGCTTTTTGTCGCTTTCCGTATATAAAATAACGAATCGAGCGGAGTGTACCGTTGCTTTACAAGATAAAGATCAAAAGATTTATAATCATTATGTTGTAGAATTTATAAGTTTATAAGGGTTGATTTATGCTCCAATAACACTTACAAGCCGACGTACGCGTATCCCCACGTTTGGTGGTGGATGAGACGGCAGAAGGCGGGAATGAGTGTTTCGCGGCGTGCAGGCAGGAATCGAGACACGCTCTAATGATGTGAGATATTATTATAAAGCATGGTAGAGTAGAGTATGAAGTGTGGGAGTTATCATCAAGAAGGAGTTGTAGTGACGAATCATCGTCATTTAAACATATAAACTTGTAGAATGTTCATTCCAATATGAAAACGTCGTTAGGATGGCTGAAGTGACAGTGATAGTCGTGTTCCAAATGTTATTGTCGCTACTTGCGATTTGTGAGTGCTTGCCCTTAACAATACCTGACTCAAGTGCCAGGAGAGCTCCGCCGGGGCCGGTCGTCGGCGAAGACTTTCCGTCAATACAATTACCTAAACTTGCCAACTACTATACAGAATTATTAAAAAGGAATATGAGAGACATTGAAACGCAAACTTCAGAAAGTTCTAAAAACTTTGAAGATGACCAAAATTCAAAAGTTACGTGGAATGACTTTTTGACATTTTTAAATCTGAACTTACCTAATATTAAACACAAGCGAAAACTATCTCAGGAAAAACGATTAAAACAAAACAGCGAAAAATTAAACGCTTTAGTAGCTTCAGATTCTCGCGTTCTACCTTATAATTCTAATTTAAACCACAAGTCTACTCAAAGTGACACTCAAAGTATGGATTCTGTTCCATCGGACTTTACAAAGGACGTTCCTTCTACGAACAGCAGTGGTGCCCTATTGCACAAAAATCCTCGAACTAAACGGAGTCTTTTCAACCGTTTCCCTAGCTTTATGTATAGTCCACCTTTAGAACTTGACTTTACCTACACGCACGTGGTAGCATGTTTGCATTCAGACAGATATTACTGTTTGAATGGGGGACGGTGTGTTTATGTTGGGGCTTTGGACATCAAAACGTGCAGGTAAGAAAACATTTTAAATTTAAATATATTTGTGATTTCATATTTTCTATTCACTAGACGTTTTTAGTTTTGAGCTAGAATTGGGTGGATGTTCCTTAATCCAAATTTGAAAACAGGCGCATTTCATGATTTTGATAAATGGAATACATAACCAAAGGTAGGATTGCTTGGTGTCCATACCAACAGGCCAAAGGGTGGGTAGATTGTTACGATACCAAGCAATCCATACCGATAGCCCAAAGGGATATATTTATAGCCAAATTGGGTGTATTTATAATTTGATGTAAATTATAGAGATACGGAACTATGCAATCCATAATTTGATATTAAAGGAATTAATATATAGTACAGACGTTTCACTTATTAACGCAACTATCCCGATAGGTTATTAATTGTTTTGATTAATACGCCAACATACAAATCGTTTGTAAGCATTTTGCATGAATAATAAAATAACTTATATATGATCATGACTTAATATGGAAGTACTTTACAAATGTAAACTTATATGTTATATCCATGTTTGACATAGCGAAAGTGTGTGGCTTAGCCTACATAACTTGTGGAATGCAAGGTCGCTATGTGCAATATCTGAAACTATATACCGGTCCATATATTTTACCTATTTTACCTCCAGTGTTGATATGTTCCTTTAAGTTAGAATTAGTAAACATACGTTGATCGAAAATTCAAATAACAATTCTTAAGGTGAGTAAATATAATGTTCAAGCAAACATTTTGTTGTACCATTGCATAATTACTTTCACATTTCTATTTATGTAAAATCTATGACGTAGACGATCGATTCGGCGAGTATGGAGCGGATTCTCAAACCAAGACGTCTGGGTTCGATATTGGCGTTGTCGATAAATTTGTAAGTGGTGCAGAACTGGGAGCAACGTCCAGTTGTTTCGATGATACAAAAAAATCGGGCGTCCCGTGTATAACATTGGCAAGAGGAGGTCATAGTGCACTGCATGACATATACTCGTCTTCATCCACAGTTAGAAAACTTGGGGTTATCGGGATGACCTTTTCCATGCTCTATCTGCGGTTTAACGTCCTACTGTTCTGCTCCGAATTTGGGCTAATGAAGACGGGCATACGCCATACAGTGTTCTATAGGGGAAATTTTTCCCGGACAGCGGCACTACGGCCTACTCTTATATCGATTTCCAACTGTCAAGGGACCTTTTACGTGCACTCCAATGTGTACATAACATGGGAGCTAACGACTAGACAGCTCTTCGTGCCAGGCCTCTGTCCTGCATCACTGACAAGGAATGTCATGCCGGAAAATCTTGATGAACCTTCTCGGCCTTTGCAGGGATGGAACACACGACCCCCCAGGCTAGCGAGCCAGGGTCTTACCCACTTAGCCACCGTGACCCCTACCCGCGTTTAAGAGTGACATTTTGTTAAATGACTATGACAGAGGAGTTCCACGCGTTTAAAATATGTATTCAGCCACTTGCCGAATGTAATATTGGTAGCATATAAAAAAACACCATTTAACATTTACTATGGCTATTTGTTCAGTGCATATGGGGTTGAATTTGTTTTTTGTCTCAGGAGAAGGGTATCACATTAAAAGACCATTCTTCTGAATTTTCAACCTATAGACATCATAAACAAATGGTTTAATCTATCACTGGTATCAGGTGGGTGGAATTTAAAGGACAAATCTCAGACGATCTGGGGACGAGCTTCTTGAATAACAATCACCTTGTCTATAACTGCAGCACGTGCGCAGCGCAGTTCTTACCGTGAATTAATAACGCACTGACTGGCAAGTGTAGGAAATATACACCCACACATGGTGATTTTAAAATCTTCCCTGGCACCATATAAAGTAAAGTTAAATCGCGTGGATTACATACTGTATGGTTACACGTCATAGTAATCCGGTGGTATAAACCTTTCTATAACTTCTACATTAGAGAATTTTAAATATGACCCGGTAATAATATTCATACCACCCCAACTGTAAGACACTTTTAGTTGCCAAGTCACTATATTCCCCCCAAAAAACCCACCAGACTGAACAATGTCAGGAATTTTCTTTATCCCGGGACGTCCTTGTTGAAAGATAGTCAAAGCATACCCACTGCGTCACATTGGCTCCCCAATATTCACGTATAAACATAGCATTAGAAACAGCGTTTGCGTCTCTTGTTAAACTGTCCGGCTATTCTTTTATGTACCCTTCCAATGCAGCATATTTTCTAGATTGAGTTGTAATTGAAGATTTATTAGAATTTGTCTTGCAGGCCGTGGGATTTAGGATTTAAATCACCACTTTGTATGTGAAATGTAGATATGATTTTATTCCCCAATAATACTGTTCACTTTGTCATTTTTCCAACAGATGGATTGCGACATTTGCTTGATCCACCTGGTCCACAACCAGCCAGTCGCTTATGTGTACACAGGATCAAGGGTTCTTGACAGGGACATCCTAACAAATTTGATAAATCCCGTAAATATTTTGCCAACCAAGTTTGAACCCGGGATATCTTTCTGATAAGGTACTATTGGGACTGCTATGCTCGAAAGGGGTACATGGTGATCACGGTGGCTAATTGGGTTAGACGCTGGCTCGCTAGTTTGGAGGTTGGGTGTTCGATCCCTGCATTGGCCGAGAAAGTTCGTCCAGATCTTCCTGTGTGGTTCCCCCTTGCCAGTGATGCAGGATGGAGGGTCTGACTAGGAGAGCAGTCTAGTCATTCGGATGGTACGAAAACCGATGTTCCATGTACACATTGGCGTGCACGTAAAATATCCCTTGACAGATGGAATTCGATATAAGAGTAGGCCGTCGTGCCGCTGTCCGGGTAAAATTTCCCTCATAGCACACCGTACGGCGTATGCCCATCTTCATTAGCCCAGTTCGGAAGAGAGCAGTAGGACGTTAAACCCCATTTCATTTGAAAGAGGTTGATGATGACACATGTATGATGTTGACTAATCAATGTTTGTGATGACTAAACACGTGTAGTATTTAATGACGAGAGGGGTGACTGGATGCTGGTTCTATATTTAACTGGAATCATGACGGTGTTAATCCACTCAATTGATTTCTGAAAATCGACTGTAGTAACTGGATACGTTTGACTACAGTGTTGTGGAAACCAGGTAACTAAAAACGTGCTGTTTACTGATATTGTTATCTGTATTTGTGATGAATCGCTTGTGCATTTTAATCCAAAAATGACATATATACTCACGATATAATATCGTGTCGTGCTAACAGGACACGGTTATATCACATTAGTATACCTACAAAATTCATCTAATTGTCAAGACTATAATTATTATTGCGCAGATATTCCACTCTCGAAAATTTCTTTCTCTGTTGGAATTCCATAGAAGAGTAGGCCGTGGCGCCGCTGTCTGGCCCAAATTTCCCTCATAGCACACTGTATTGCGTATGTCCGTCTTCATTTGCCCAGATTAGGAGCAAAACAGTAGGACGTTAAATCCCATTTCGTTTCATTTTTTCTTTGATGTATAAACTCAGCTCACCATTAAACATCGTGTTAGGCTAGTCCCGGCTTCATTAGCCCAGGTGGAGCAGAATAGTAGAACGCTAAGCCTCATTTCATTTCATTAGGCCTTGCGTCCTCTGTTGATGTCACGAGTATATACATGTAATTTGATATCATGATTCTGCAACAACAGCATATTATACGTTATTGTGTGGCTTCGCTAATTTATGGGTTTTTTTTTTTACTTTATGCACATATTCGATACACATGCACACAGCACCGTATCTGTAACAAGTGTTTTGATGCTATTCTATAGCTTCATTCATTATGACGTCTCAGGCAGTGATGTTTTACCTAACCTGACAGAGTGATTTACCCAATACTAACTAAATACTACCAAATACCAGCCCAGTCCTACCCCAAACTAGTAAGCTGTTATTAGCACCAGTTAGCCCTTATTCAACCCTTAAGGCTGAAATCAGGGTCAAAGTGCTGCTATCACATACTAGTTTAGCTCCTATTAGTATCAGTTAGCACCTATGTAATCTCTGTGGCTTGGTCTACGAGCTTCTATACCACAATAGCTCTACCCAAAACTAGTTAGCTAATATTGTTAGCACCCATTTAACCTCTGTGGCAGGAATCTGGGTCCACGAGCTTCTATATTATTTACTAGTACACGATGTACAGATTACTATGTAATTACTATGTACCAAAATGAATCAGTTGGGGTTGACTAATGCAAAAGCAGCAAAAATGGAAGTTAAACAGTTCCGGACCATGGTCGCGCTTCATGGGGTGTCCATTTCAAATGTTTTATGAACTCGACACCAATATAAACCGTTACAAATTGTGACTCCGCGCCATATTATCACATTAGAGTCGTATCTTTAGAAAAGGATATCAATTCTTCTTAATTAGGAATAGACTACAATGGGTTTAAAGTCCCGGCATTTTTTGACTACCGTCTGTGGTAAATTTATTTCAAAGGATTTCATCTGATTCCAACTGTAACCCGGGGGGTGGGGGGTAGTGAACTTGGATAATTATTATTATCCGAAAGACTAGACAGTGCGCTTCCAGTTCCGCTTACTGTTAATGAAACTCCCACTGGAAACCAGGCCCTGTACTGTACGCCTGACAAGAGGTGACAAGTTTTAAAAAACTCGAGGAACTTCCTTCTCGATCAACAAGGGGATCGAATATGGAGCTGACACGTGAGAATCTAGAAGTCAATGAAGAACTGGTCGATTACAGCGAGGCTAAACTGATTTCAAAACATTTCCGTAAACTTCCAACAGGTAGTCTCCGCCATTCGTTTCTGGGGTTTAACTTCCACTTCCACCTAGGGTGATATCGTAGATAAACTGTTTCCTAGGAAACTAGCCTGTGTCAGCCACAAAAGGGGGGACTGGGTTGGCTATTGGGGTAAGACAGTGTCTTTGCAGCCATGATTGGTCTAATCCAGGGGAGATGCTCCGGTTGTTGGAAAAGGAAGGAAATGGCACGCGGACGCGGTCTGGTTCACTTTGCCACACATGCTAGAGTACTTGGGAGTGTTAGGTGATTTCGTATGACTGTCGGGTGGCCCCGGGGGCCAACTGTGAATCAATTCTGTGTTTGGGGGTGCAGCAAAATATGAATTTGTAATAGAACATACTGCGGTCTAATTAAATAGCTAGACGTTACACCCCATTTCATTGCATACATTTTTTTTAGGATATAGCTAGTCGAAACAATGTTGGTAAATTTTAAGTGGAATGCTTTAAACAGCACTCTGCTAACTCGATTTGCCGAACAGTTAATATTTAAGTTTTAATGGAACATGCATGTTGAGTGGGATTAATTTCCCGAGGATTAAGTTCTCCGACAATTGTTCTTTTGATACATTGTGTAAGTTACACGCCTCGGCCGGAAATAGGTGTGTAAACGCCACCTACTGTCGGAAATTGAAATATCTATAATGATTTTGTGATGTAGAACACGGGCCTACGTCATTCATGACAGGTCTTTTGTTTTTGGTCAGAAAACTGAAAAAGCAATTGTAAATGCTGCGTTTGATACTTCCGCAAGTTCCGCCCATTTCCCCCCGACTTCACAAAGCGTATAATTTTATATTTTTAAACTTTGAAAGGTCTACGGATTCAATATAGCTAACTTGTTTATATTTTACATTATCGAACAGGTATTATGCAAGGTAATACCGGGTTCATTTTTGTCCTAGTGTTAAATATTATCTCTATAAGACGATTTTTTAGAACCATAATCTAATTAATCCAGTTTAAACATTACACAATTGACTAACACGCAGTGGAATCTTGACGGAGAAAAAATTATTTAATCTTGTGTTTACGACTGCCATAAAAGTCTTTCGCAATTCAGCCAAAGTTTAGCAACCTTAATACTGATACACGTTGCAAAACATGTATAACATAATAATCTTAGACCTTCAACTTTTAACCGGTAGAACTATTGTTTGAAGATACTGTCACTTGACACGATGTATATGTATATACCCGAGAAAGGTGAAGTGGTAGGAGTTATGTCAGCCCAACATACGTGAAGTTATGTTATCTATCCATGTATCAGCGCAGTCACCATGTTATATTATCAAGTTATTCCTTTTGAAGAAAACATAGAACTGCAAAGTCAATATGCTAAAATCAAGTCCTCGATTAAATGTAATCTCAATAACAACGATATTTTCATTTCGCTTCTTGTTCATAGTTCTGATCTTCTGTAGCCTAATATAACAACAATATAACCTATATTGATACTTCTCAGTACGAATTTTACGAATAGGCGTGCGAAACCCAGCCATGCACAATAGTGTATGAATCAGCAAGATCTATACTCTCAAACCCCACTAAACCATCCGCGTGGAAAATAACAGACGCCGATTTTAAAACTTGCCATAGGGCCTATGGAAATCGACAATAAATAACGTTTGATGTTTTTATAATTCTTTAAATCCAGATTAGACGTGCAATGGATAAGATAAAAGTAGTGCTATCAATTATGGAGTAGGGCATTGCGTTCGCGATGACATTGTTTCTGATTGCTCATCGATGAAGTCGGACATATCCCATAATTAGTAATACTAATGATCATAAGGATGATAATTGGCTTACAGTAGATATTATTTTCTATTGTGCAGTGTTGTATGTAGATTATCTGCCAAGGTAGTATCCCT
Source organism: Patella depressa (assembly GCA_948474765.1). NCBI lineage: Eukaryota > Metazoa > Mollusca > Gastropoda > Patellidae > Patella > Patella depressa. The sequence continues at coordinate 59,668,195 of OX419719.1, forward strand.
TCGGGACTCTGGTGGTAAACATACCTCGCACACCAATTGTTTGGAGGTTCTCGTTCTGATAATAATGATAATGAAGGAGATGGGGGGGGGCTTAAATCAGTTATAAAAGGAATGCTGCTATTACGACATGATTTTGTTCCAGAGAATGTGGTCGAACAATATATTATCATATCCTAATCTCATTTCTTATTGATCAAAATTCAGGTATTTTAACGATTTGTTAAACACTAACAAACCCCACCCTGCTCAGCTACATGAAAAAAAATAATGCCTTGCATCAATGAAATTAAATCACAATGTGATCCTACATCATTATAGAAATGATTTCTCTCTTTAAAACACTCAATTTGTATGTATGCCTATGTAATTTAGATACGATGATGGCAGATTTCCATAAGAGGAACCTGGCAAATCCCTCCTGCAAAAAATCCTGGACCCGTCCCTGTATTCATAATTTACATTTAAGGTAACACCAATACACATCACCAGCCAAATATCAAATGTTTTCCTTTCATACTACGAATACAATGTTCAATTGGGTGGTATGGTGACATGGTGATTTCGTACGCTTCGATCAACGTCAAATTTTACGGTGTCATAATTGGATAATTCCAAAACAGTGCGCAAAGTGAGTATCAGAATTACAATTCTGAAATGCCATTGTGGAAATGATACAAGAAGTGTGACATTGCAAATGATGATAAAACACGATTGTAGGTTTGAGTAACACTGGTGGGGTTTTAATATACAATTAAATTTCTATTGAAAAACAGATTTCTAGTCGGTTTGAATAATTAGATTTTTAAATATCAAGGTTGAAAAATATTTGAAGTAATTGATGTGTTTATTTTCAATTTAATTCCCTGTTTTTGTGTAACACTGATATACATGTCGTTACGTTAGTTTATTTCTGGATACCATACTGATATTGAATCATTATTGCCTTAAATACGTGACAAAATTTGATTACAATTAAATACAAGGTTTCAATAACACATACTATATTTATGTGTGGAAACTATAAGCATGATAGGAAGTCATTGCAATACATGTATTTAAAAAAATATGACCTAGAATAGACATGTAGAGTGTTTACAATTTAAAAAAAACAAATACGGGCGTACTATGTACCAGGGGCAACCGCGCATGGATGTTGTTCGATTTATGTGCTCCACAAGTTTAATTTGTCTCACTCGTTAATCACCGCAGGAATAGTCCTAGCCGATAAATAGGTCTCGGGAAGATAAACAACTGGTAAATCCGATGGAATTAAAGAGCTATGGGGATCACGAGAAAAACGTAGAAGATACAGTCTCAATAAGAACTCTTTGACGCAATAAAATGTACCCCCACTCGCCCATTCCTTTTCAATACAACACAGGCATTGCTGATGGACGTGATGTTCTGCCGATGTAGATTATCTAATGTAACGACATTAAGCTATTTTCAGTTAAGTACCTAAAATAAACCTACATTAATAAACTAGAAACACTGTTGTGGATAGATGTATTAATTGTACCCCAGAATAAAGTAAAACAATACCTTATTAAATAAATACAATCCATCAAACAACATTTGAATACTCAAATAATTTAGAGTGGTAAGATAGATCGTTTTAATTCAGGGATTATTGACTCAATCCAATTCGGATGAGTTAGCTACAAGTGGCAAAATAATAGCATTTATAATCCTGAAATGAAAAGCATGAAATTAACATTAATACCATTTATTGCCTCGGGTTACGCTTAACTAACATTGTAGAAACAGTGGTGAAATCAAATGAAATACTTTTCAGCAAACGAGGACGGGACAAACAATGGTACATAGTAAAAATGCAAACAAAAATAAAACAAAACATCTTTATCAATGGATGTATACTTTTGTTGAATACGAAAATTAACCTTGTAATGGGATAGTGGATTTCACTTTGTAAGTTAAGTGGGCTTTCGGAGGTTTCGTATTAACGTACACACGAGGTTCGAAATTAGCTGGAACCAAATATTGTCATAGCTGCAAGATGCTAGCACTATTCGATAATGAAGTGAATTATTATTAAATAATTCGTTATAGACAACTGATCGTGTTCAATGGGTGTTCAATGGTATAACTGCATATCTATCTGGTTGATCCCATACGATGATCGAAAAGAACACACGTCTGATCACCCAGACAGGGAATAGCGCAAATTTCTCTTTTCTTAAAGCTACACTTGTATAATAAAATGACCTGGTGACCCAAGATCTTTGGCAGCCCTTTCGACCCCAGCTTCCGAAACTAAATTTAGAACCGAGATGTTGTTTTGTTGCAAAATAAAACAAATTAAAACCATATTTTTGACCTAGATTCAGGAGTGTTTATTATTTCTTGACTTATATTATATCATCTTCGTATTAATGTCGGTATTAACAACAGATTATCTGTATGCTCCTTGATGTTTCCCCGTCGGTTAAAAAAACGATTAGTGCGTATACCGTTTCACTCAGTAACACTAAGACGATATTGGAAAAACAAAGCAGCGCGTGCTAATGTCTGGTAAGGACACAAAAATAAAACCCGTGAACAGCCTACTCGTTTTTTTTTTCTCTCGAACGTCTTTATCTTTCTTACTTGGAAAAATATAAACAAGTTTATATTGGTCTTATGTATCAATTACATGGAAAGAAAACTACGATATGATGATATATCATTTATTTTTTGGTTTGTAAAAGTGTACAGCTTGTCGATTATATATGGCCAAATCAAAGTGCATTCCTTCATGTTGTAATTCAGCGATAGTGTATACTTTGTCCTTGCGTATTTCACGACATTTCAGTTTGTTGGACACTTCCATCAGAAAGCTTGACAGTGCCCCTTTATCCAAAAAGCTATATGATAATATGGCAAACGGGAATCAACAAAAGTTCTAAGATTCCCGGCTGGCATTCGAAATGTTAAAGATTAGCCAGCCTTTTAAACCTAAAGTGTGGCTTATGCTCGGTAACAAAAAGATCAAAAATGACAGTTTTGAAGGAATGACAATTATTTTAAACCACTATCATTGGGAGGTCGAGGAGCTGCAAATCATTCAGTATAGCATGGGGAAGTGTCATGGGCAAAGACTGAAGCGGCAGAGTCATTATAAACAATGACAATGGGTCTTGGGAGAGTTGGAGCTGAGAGCTGAAGGTTCCTATCGGAAATGGATCCTGGGCTTATAATTTGAGCTGTGGGACCATTAAGAAAGGCGGGCCCGAGGATAAGCTATGTGTATGTAATATATTTAATAAGAACACCGGAAAACTGTTAGGAAAAAGTATAGTTGGATCGCCAAGGGGCAGTGTAGTGAACCTGTTGGTCCATTTAAGTTCAGAAACAGTAGTAACTGTCGGAAATACGTCTTAGTTCAGACATTATATAATTATTAAATTAGCGACTACAAAGCTGCTTACCCTTTTCAGGGACTTTTTAGGGGACGATATTTTATCCAGATTACTGTGTAAATTTATATAATGTCAATTGAAAGTAAAATGATCTTGATATTGCTTAGAGCCATAGGTTACTGTGGTTAAGAAATTGATGAAATATTAATATAAGTGCAAAAGCAGCTAACGGAAAATAAAATTAATAAATCAGTGATGAATTACTTTTTTTCATGGCCTACATATAAAAGTCTAAAGTTCATTACAAAACAAGAATGACTCCAATTTCTTTTCTTTATTATATAAAAGAATAGCTGCTAATCACTGAAAAATTAGATCCAAAGTACGATAATCATGAATGGCGAATATAAATTGTTTTTTCGTTTCCACAAAATGCAGTTATCCACAGTTGGTCTGCTCCCTGTTTAGACTACATATACCAAGACAAACTAATCTTGCGTGAAATTAAGAATACCTCTATTCCAATATATAACACGGTGTTTCATGTATGTGGTATTGTTTAACGTATTATTCAAAAAATAATGTACGCTAAATTGGCATTGCGTCTACCTACATTTCTGGGGAATCACATTTGCAGTGCGGGGTTGCCGCGCCCAGAATACCGTTTATCCCATTTCGTCGACTGCATGTCTGGAGCATTATCTAACTTAAATTCTTTTTTTAAATTCAATGTTTCGTTACTATTTAATATACCCTCACCTCCTTACATTTGACGTCAGTGCTTTCAAAGATTGTCAAAGAACTTTTTTTTTTAATTGTCTTGTTACCGAAGTATAATTCTTTTTCAGATTCAAAGTTTCATTACTATTATAATACACCCTCATTTTCTTTTATTTCATATTTGACGTCAGCGCTTTCAAAGATTGTCGGGAAAATCCGTGGACATATTTTTTTAAAAATATATTGTTATCAATGAAATGACGCCCATCCTTGCATTTAAATTACTTAAAAATACTGAAAAGATGATCCTTATAAGACATATAGAAATAGATTAGATCTCACTAAAAATAAACACACTTATATGGATATACTACTTCTGAATTGTATTGACATGCTACAAATACAGGTATCGTTATCAAGCAAATAATGCTTGATTATTTGCTTGATAACGATACCTGTATTTGTATTGAAACGTAGCATGTCAATAAAATTCAGAAGTAGTATATCCATATAAGTGTGTTTATTTTTACTGAAGTGATGATTGCTTATTTTTGTTCTTGATTTGCGGATGTGACATTTCTGATTTTCCATTCATGATTGTGGGCGCAGTGATGGATAGTGGTTCTGGTAGCTTATGATAATAGCACTAGTTGATCCGGGCACTGTTTCTCGAAATCTTAACTAAAGATAAAATCCAAATTTTAGTAGAGACTTCAATTTTGATTGGGTAAGCACTATAATAAATCTAATATCCAGTCAAAATACTAAAATTTGGATTTATCTTACTTAAAATGTCACGAAACAGGTTCCCAGACTGTTAATTATTTCAGTGATAATTCTGACACAGTAAACAACCACTTTCTACTAATTAAATGTTTTTTAATCTTCGTGTAAAGCTATAGTATCATAGTTCAGCTTTGTTGACAGTTATCCCATGTTTTTCACTCGCTTAAACACTTGCTATATAAACATGTTTTATATTAACTCATATAATATTTGAATACAAGGTTTGTTAATCAGTCTCAGGTAAATCTCTTTGACCTATACATATTTGTTTATTTCTGTCGTGATTTTTAAACTTAAAACGTGTCCGCATTATAAGTAGATGTATTAACTCCAGGCTCCTTTCAATGTGTATTGACAAGCCGTCTAAATATAAACTCTAGTTCTATACTCATCTTCTATGGCACCATTCAAGTAATTTGCAGGAACTTGTGAATAGCCTGATTGATTTCATTGTATCGATTTCTGCTCGATACAGGAATCGTGGGTGGTTGGAAAACAAAGGGGTTGACAAGTTGATATCTGGTATTCCTCGAGTTTTTGATCGAATCTGGGGTTAATTATACACTTAACAACCAAATAAACATTATAAAACTCGCCTGTGTTGATACTACGCGTGATTATAAGAAACACTCTACAGGGGAGATTAGAAAACACTTCACAATGATTAGGCAGGACAGCTATTAAGACAAAAATTATTGGTTATCAGCAATTACTAAGATTATGACAATACGATTTGAATTAATCCATAATATTCAATCAGTACATGTTTTAACAGACTGAAAATATTTTTAAAATAATAGGCAAGTAATTCGAATCGTAGTGCTTATATGTGATGTACAGATCGCTCTTTTACAATCCAGAACTCCCCAATTAACTAAAAGTATGCAGTGACGGGTGGCATGTAGAAGGGAGGGTGTGCATACTCTTTCAGAACCGCGGATACCGCTAAGAACTTCACTGTACTCTGTCGATTTACTAGACCAAAGTTCGAATTCGAATTATGAAAACTCCGCATTGTAGTAAATCAAAGTATGGTGACTTTACAATAACGTCGACGAGATTCTGCTCCCACCTGAATCATTATGTGGAGGTTGTATAAGATTCTGATTAAAAGATAATTCATCACAGCAAATGATATTATACGGCATGCTTTCTACGTCTTTACTAAAAAACTGAGGAACTAAAAAAATTGATTTTAAATACGACACCATCTGATGTTTATTTTGGCTTCTTTCGTCTTGTCTTCATTCTATAATTTGTAGGCAACCCTGTTGATCTCAATGGTAAATTCAGATTCAAGATTTGTTATTTTTAACGAAACGATATAGCCATTAAGTATATACCAGATGTGTGTTTCCATTGATATATCGTAAGAAAAGAAAACGTTTTTACTATAACATCATTTATATGCAGAGAAATAAACAAATTATATAAATCTGTGTAAACGGGCGGTATGATTTACGGTTTGTGTACAGACTGGGTTATAGACTATAAAGTACACTTTTCAAGGTCAACCATCATATCATATATTATGTCTGTATACTTACAGTAACCCTCATTTAAAAAAAAAATTATATTTCAGTAGCCTACATCTTTTACTAGTCTTAAACACCATCCTTCCCTTGGGGTAAATTTCGACTTTCTATGTATAAAACTAACACTTTGATTCGTCAGTGAATGCTTATCTTAGCTTTTTAAACGTTATATCTGTCTTGAAACAGTAAGTAGGTGAAGGTAATTATGTAAATTGAATATGGAAGAACACGATATGGTACTACATTGAAACAAAATAAAATGGCGTTTAACGGCCCACTCGGTAAAGATATTTGTAGCTGGAAAAGGGGCAGTTCTTATGAAATCTTCCACTTTAAGCAAGTTATGCCTGGTTATAAATCTTTGGTTTAAGATGTTTTAATCCACCTAGTAAAGATCACCTCACCTAGAGATGAGTGAAACCAGACAACTAAATGGGTGTACAAGCTAATAACGAGGGTCGATAACTCTAAGGTTATCGCCACCAGGTGGTATGTCTAGCAAGTAAAACAATTACTACATATATTTAAACAGACATAAGTGTCGGTTAAAGGAGCACGGTAGCTATTTCATTGTTGGTGGCATACAGTTTATGATTTCCACCAGTAGGCACAGTTTATATGCCATGCATTGATTCATATAGATTTTTGCAAGCCTTATTGTTGCTTTCCTTTATTCTTTAACGTTATCGCCGAGATTTGTGCATGTTTGTTAACGGACTGTAGGTTGAGTGCCTAATTTAAAAAGAAATAATCAGGTTGTTTCAGCATGCGTTTCAACGCTGTTTACATATTCTGATTTCCATTACTCCATAATCATATTGCCCAACCAGTGTCAAACATGAACCATGGCTCTGAAATACAAGAACTCGGCTCCATTTTCCACATTTCCTAATGTTTTCGGAGAGACACGCCATCCCACCCCTCCCCTCCCCTCCCCCTAACGGTATAATGGTTCCACATGTTGTATGTATCATTAGAGACTTATTAACTTGTCATTTAATTTGAACTTTGAAGTGAGGACATCCCAAAACTCCGAATACCTCAATCACAAATGATGAACCTTAAATGATACCGTACTCCTTTAACGTGAACATTAGACAGGGGAACATATGAAAATCGAGATTCAGATTTTGCTCTCTTTATTAAATAATCTTCCGCTAACCGTAACCTTGGCCCGTTAAGACAATAAACAATAACTTAATAAAGTAAACAGCTTGATAAAGGCTATTGAGTTCTTACAAATACCAGAGACTGTGTGTGAATCTTTTGGCAAACTTTGATAGTATCAGCAAGTGAAATCTTGTATAACACAGTTGATGGCTAACTTGCCCTAGACTGTTGTAGTCAATTAGACAGAATTAGTCAATTATTAATACAAAAGAAGAAGAAGAGACCTGCATAAAAAAACCTTATAAGATTATGTGCATATACAAATAAAAAAACTAGAAACATACATGAAACAAATCATTCAGTTTATAAAAATTTGGTTCTCGAAATAAAATTAATCTGAACAACTCTTTTCTATTTTCATCTTGTCTGTTGCTTGAAGTTTGGGCAGTGTTGAAGCAAAGCATAACATGGAATGAAATGAGTTTTAAGATTCTCTTTTTCTGCACACGTGCTAAGGGGCGAATTTTTTATCATGGACATCGGCGTTTCCGCACACTCTTCATCGAATTCGAACTCCCAATCGTTTTTGTTTTCGTGTTCAAGGGACCTCGGCCTTTCGTCCCTCCAACCTTCCCCATAAACTAATAAAACCAGTTTGAGGAAACGATTGTGGGATGTGTACGTCAGCTTATATGATGGAATCCGTTTATACTTTTGCCCCTGTTTGTGGCATTGAATGAGTGTGCTGATGAAAAAGAGAATATTTATTTTGATTTCTCAATTGGTGTTACTAGTGTTACCACTAATGCGTATCTTTTGGCCATTGATGTAATTTTTGATAATAACTTGACTATGTGAGACAAAGTGAACAATATTTGTATAAATATTTATTATCAGGAATGAAACATAAGCCACAGCATTAATCTAATAATATCCAGACTAAGTATCAACAAATCTCCAATAACTAGTCTCACGAACAAGTTAATTTGCAATCTACAACAATTACAGATTATAGGTTCTAGAGTTATAACTTTTACTCTTTAGAATAAATCAACACAAAATCCGTCCTTTTTGATCTTCAGAAACTGCCTTATTTATGTGATCTTTAAGAATTGTACCGTCATTCTCGACAGTTAAAGCGAGAATTTCATATTGAAATTATATTTTTAAAATGTATTAAAATAAAGCCTTAAAATAGACGGTATTTATAAACAGTTCGACCTTGTTAAAGAATAATCCTATTAATCCTATAATTCACTACTGCCAGTTGAGAAATTGGCAAAAATGTCATTTTCAGCTTCAAATTCAAATGTTGGAAGATAGCCATTGCATGAGAGGAATATTAAAAACAAGGGAGGTAAATGTACTTCAAATTCAAACGTTTGAAGATAGCTATTGCATGTGGGGATAGAAAAACAAGGGAGGTAATTGTCTTATAATTTCCGGTGTTAATGATTTTTAAGTGTGGGAAATAAGGCCTATCATCGTATAATAGTGAGTTGACAACCTATTGAGCAAAAGACAAAGAAATAATTATACATGACTGTCTTAGAAAATATGACATTCTCGCTTTAAGGCCCAATTCTTGGACCAAAATCTCGACTGATTCAAAGTAGCCATAGTGTCCCGTCTTTGCCTGAAGTTAAAACATACCATATTATGATCATCTACACTTGAAATTTACAAACCGCCACAGTTCTGAAATGCTTTAAAAACCCTAATTCATAAAATTGGTTGGCCACTAAAATAACGTTTGTTTACAGTAAGTGACATAGTAGGGACATTATACACATTGGGCACTATGAATATCCCTCAAACCTTTTCGCATTTCTAAATTAAATACATGTATACATTATGTAAGATTTAGATAAAGCGCTAGCCATTCTTACTATAATAGTTCGAAAATAGATAATGTAAAATAAATAATTTCAAAATTTCATTCAAATTAGCTTTTGAAAGTTTGACAAGACGTGTGCAATAATTTCAACCACGGTGCTAGTTGATCGAAGTTAAGTCTCGCCCTTACATTTTTAGCATAAATCATAATACGACTGAACTATTCCAAACTATTAAATATCGGAGAAGCCATCGAGGGTTGAATATGGCCTGGATAAGTTAATGAAGGTCTAATTAACAATCTAGAAAACTCTTCAGGCCTAAAGAACGACCTGCAGATTTAGCTCTTGCATAATGTATGTTTAACATGCATTTGACATTTAGTATGATTAAAAGCTGATTCATTACCACAAATTAATCTGGCTTTCTTTGACTTATTTGCACCAAGAGACTTCCTCCCCTTTATTATGAAATAAACTCCCACATGTTATACTGTATTTAATTTAAGCTTTTAATGATTTTGTTCAACGGTAAATGCGATCTTTATACTTTTGAGTATCTTTTTCTCATCTTTGAAAGTTTTATTTACATACTTTTTACGTATCTATTAAATCTGAATACTTGCAAAATTGAAATGAAATAAAATGAAATGGTGTTTAAGGTCTTACTGTTCTGTCCCTAATACCCCCGTCAGACCGGAGTTGCGTCCTTACTGCGCTTCCACTGCGACAAAAAATGGTCTCAGAGCGAGTTAAGAACGCCATAAGCGTGGTAACAGCGCGGTGGAAATACTAGATATCGTGCTGTGGTCTCCATGGTCGCCAATGATCGCCAAGCCACGACGTTTGTTTTGAACATGCGCATATGATCTGGAGAGCTGCGAGAACGTGATGTGGTCGCAAAAGTCCTTATTGCGCTGCTACGGCGACACAAAATGTTTTCAGAGCGTGCCAAGATCACCCTGAGCGCTGTGGAAACGCGAGATATCGTTCTGTGGTATCCATGGTCGGCAATGATCGCTGAGTCACGGCGTTTGTTTTGAGTATGTTCAAAGAAAACGCCAAGGTCCTGTCATATGACATTGAAAATCGAGAGAACGTGGTGGGTCGGTAGGGTCGCGCGATAAGCGTGGTAACATCTCTATGAACGTAGCACACGCGCAGTACACACGTAGAAAAGGCGCTGCGAAAATTGTAACATTTGCAACGGTGCTTTCATAGCGTCTTCACCACAACCCTCACGCATTGACCGGGACCCCACCAAGCGCTCTTAGTCCTTATGGCGTTGTCATAGCGATGTTACGATGATTCCACCACTGTTGCGCGACTGCATCACGACCTCATGGGGCTACCTCTAAAGCATATGGCGATTTTATGGGGTTCCCACAACGTGTATGGAGTTCTTAATACGACCATGGCGCGGTTACCAAGCTTGCATTATTCGCTTATAGCGACCATGCATTTCATGCACGACTTGCTTTGAAAACGGACGATTCAAAGGTCATCTTGAAATTTCGAAAAAAAATCAAACCAGCTTGCATAGTCGCCGTGATCACGTGGTGGAAACGCACGTGTAGTCCAGATAAGACGGGTGGTTGAGAGACACGGGTTCGCGATGACCGCCGTTGCCAAGCTTATAGATCTCAATCGAAACGCCATAAGCGCGGAGAGATCGTGACGAACCCGCCGCGAGAATGCTATATAAACGCACAAGTCGCAGTAAGAACGCCACTTTTTTAAGTTTGTAATTTTGGGACATTTTTCCGCGTTGTGTTCACGCTTGCCGACGACCTTGTGTATTTCCAGGCCGCCGTTCGGTCGCAGAGCGCAGAAGGGTCACCACTCCGGTCTGACGGGGGCTTAAACTGGGATCATCACATTATTACATAAAATAAATAATCTCAATATTCATTATAAAATAATGATAATCTACTATTTGTGATCTTGAGGACATACACATCAAATATCAATTCAGCTATTTTCAAACTACGGCTGTTTCAGGGAAAAATCCAGGAATTTATGCAGGAAGGGGGTTTGCCAGGGTTCTGTTACGGAAATCTGCCATCATCGTCTCTAAATTACATACGCATACATACAAATTGAGATTTTTAAACAGAGAAATCATTTTTATACTGATGTAGGATCACTTTATGATGTAATTTCATTGATGCAAGGCATTATTGATTTTATGTAGCTGAGCAGGGGGGGCGTTGGCCCTCTGGATCCGCCCCTGTGTTTACTTAAGAAATTTACACGACTGCGTATTTTCATTCCGAAAGATACGAGAGAGAGAGAAATGGGGTTTAACGTCCACTCGAAACAAACTAGGTCATTTCTGGACTAACATAGTTTTAATTTTATTTCAATAAATCGCTTGTACGTGGGGGTCTTTAGCAGTGGAAGTAAACCGGGGGATCCAGAGAAAACCCACAAGGTTGGACAGGCGACCTTACTCACGCACAACCAGAGAATCGAAACCCCGCCATATGACTCAATGACGGGCTTTATGATACAGCGCCCACGTGCTAACCATTCGGTCATCCTACCCTCTTCGAAAGATACCGTGTACCTGAAGTACACTACCTGGGTATTTCACAGAGCCTATTTTGTTTGGGTTTTTTTTTAAACTAAGCGTCATTTAGATCCCTTTTCTTGGCTTTCTGTGTTAACGCGAGGATCGCTGTTAATTTTTGGGTTGCATCTCCTATCGGTGGTAACTTAGTTTTTTTTTCAGCTATCAATATAGGGTAGCACCGCTCAGAATCAACCGCTGATATTATTGTAAAATTATATGACGTTCTGAATCTAAGTAATAATATCTTCAAACATTGAAAAAAACGATGGTTTCCCTAGGTTTAACTGAAAATGTTTTATGCTAGGTTTGGTTGTTCACATTGTGTTAACTCTTTGTCTTCCCAATCTCAGGTCCGGATCTTTGAAGATTTTCATCGATTACAGAGCATGCATATGTCTCACCTTGATAGACTTCTTCTTTTTTTTCGTAGGATTTAACGTGTACTTCCACCGATAGTGATATCACAGACATTGGTCTTTAGTTCACAAAGTACGTATAGAGTTATGGCCATTTGACGATACAATCTATTGAGCTTTGCACATGCTTCGTGAAAAGACCCCTGGTATGAATGGGACGGTTGGTGGTGGGGTGCTGGTGGTGACAATAGTTTATAAAAAATGAAAAGAAATGAAACTGGACTAATGAGGACGGGCATACACCATGCAGTATGCTACGAGGGAAATCTTGAGGGGCAGCGGCGCTACGGCCCACTCTTATATCGAATTCCAACTGCCAAGGGATCTTCTCCCTGCACTCTTATGGGTACACGGGACCTCGTTTTTTTCGTGCCATCCGAACGACTAGACAGCTGTCTTAGTCAGGCCCTGCGTCTTACATCCCTGATAAGGGGAACCACGATAGAAAATCTGGATGGACTTTTTCGGCCAATGCAGGGATCGAACACACACATAGCCACCGTGATCCCCAATTTGTTTTTGAAGGTGGCGGCGTGGATAATGCGAATTATACATTTATATACACTTTAGTATTACAATCCAGTATTTCTCTACTCAAAGTGTCTCTTTAAAACGCAGATACATGTAAGTGGGTTGGGTGATTGTTGCACGTTCTGACTCTAATGCATCAAGTTAAACTGTCAAATTACTTATAAAAATAAAATCTTCTTTCTATATAGATATACATTACAGCTCTACTAACTTACATTTAATGAGAATAAAATGAAAATTTGAAAAGTAAACCAACTAAACGCCCCCATATCAGATTTATACCAATATCTTTTTTTCTTATCTAACGCCCATATATTATGGTGGATTGTTTTTTATATTTGTAAAATGATAGATATTGCCTGATATATACTACCCAATTAACTGAAAGTCACGGTCCTGTTTTAAACCCCCAATATCCCCCAAAAATAGGACAAGAGGCTGAATATTATATAATTCCAACAGCGCTGGCCTAAAAACAAATAATGGGAAACTCCCTAAATTATAATAATCAATATCCTACAAAATAGTTATAGCTTAGTTAATTGCGATCTTATAATTTGCGAAAGGCATCTAAAACAAAAGATATGAGCGAATTATGAAAATAAAATTGTACCACGTGTTAGTCCCGAAGTGACCCCTCTCTCACTTTTTAACATCAGTATTCGGGATAACCTCATTTGGTAGAATACTATTCAAATATGTAGTGATCGGCTCCAAATACAACGTCACCTGTCCAAAAGGCAATTTTATTTTTTTTATAAATTTAACAAGAGCTATTCGATATGTTTCAAATGACCTAAAACTACTCATGAAAATATGCGGTTGATGGAACATTAAGTTGGCCTACATATTGTAATAGAACTGTTCAAAATGTCTTGAACACTTCAGATTAGAGAAACACCACAGCGGTACAAGGTTGTGGTAAATTAAAAACCGTTTAAAGTACCTTCTCACCTACTATTTAATTTGGTTTAATGGTAACGAAAAGAATTTATGACGTCAGACGCTGATCTGTTCAACTATAGGTACGTCAGAGGCAAAACAGGGGGTACCTGTGACAAATAGATAGGCTGATGTCGATAGTTGTCAATAAATTGAATTTCACACTTAGAAAGGAAGACTGGTTTTAAATTCCTGATAAAAACGCCAAAATGTTGTATTTTTAAAACACATTTAGCAGTTCTATAAATCGGGTTATCCATTTCATTATTATGGGTTATTTTTAGATATCCGAAGGAACATTTCTGATAAGCCAACAATAGAAATGACCTTTAATGTTATAAAAAACAATTTGGATTCAAATAACGCTTTCTTTGGAATCAATTTCTCTGTGATCTACGTGACATTTTCTGTAGGCCAAATTATATCAATATAAGGATTCGGGAACTTTAGCCACATTTCGATGATTATCGTGCGAGTTCATTACTCTCTTAGCGATCATTGTCATAATTCGTGTGGGACCATGGTGACTCAGTGAATAAGACGTTGGTCCTGTGCTCGATCCCTACGTTCCCGAGTAGGTTCATTGCCTAGGCAAGGGACAATGTTTAGTGGTTCGGATGGGACAAAAACTGAGGACCCCTGGAGATTTGTCCTCCGAAATTATCTTAAGTAGAGATTTTAAAAATGGTCCAGTAATTATTAATGATGTGGTCTAAACATGGGCTGTGTGTAGAACTGCAGTCCGAATTCCTCTTTAAATGTGATCTCCAATTTTGTGCAACGAGACCCTTGTTGTGAATTAAGACTGTCTCATAGTCAGACTGAGTATAATTGTTTGTTGTGAATTGTGACTGTTTAATGTAAACTAAGTAAAGTCTAACATCTGTTAGTAATTGATTAGTTTATACAAGTTACTAAACATAACCATTAGTTATATGATATGTTTTACATAGAATAATATATATTGTATACCAGTCTAACAGGTGCCGTTTTATAGAATACACAGTTAGCCAGTTTAAATCCCGTACTCTAGATTACGGATTCTTATAGAAATAGAGCAATGGGGTTTATTATCCAGACGATACAAACTTGGGGTATTTGGCAGTGGAGGGAAAACCAGAGAACCCATAGAAAACTAACGAGGTTGGACAATCGACTTATCACGATCAACTTAGAATCGAAACAACGCCACTTAACTCTTGTGAACAGTCAGTTTAAATCTCGTGTACTAGTTTATGAATACTTATTGAAATAGGGTTTATCATCCAGACGATACAAACTTGGAAATTTTTGGACTAACATAATTGCGGTTCATTTTATTTCCATAATTCGCTTGCGCGTTGGGGCATTTGGCAGTGGAGGGAAAACCGGAGAACCCGTAGAATAATACATGTCATTAATTGCAATAACTTCTTTAGGTTGCGTTCCCCTCCAAATCTGGCTATAATACAATGCTTAGACGAATAACTTCAGATTGTATCATTGTATGGTTTCCAAAGACGCCTTTGATGAATAGGCGTGGTTTATTCCGAGTCTGAAAACCATAACAAATTAATTGAGACCGTGGAACACAATCTCGTTCCCAGAGGCAGCCGTTGGGCCGGAGACCTTTTGTTCCTTTGACGGGCCATTTTTACCACTTTTTTCCAAACCTAAGCCCCGCTCATCCTGACCTCTGGTTGATCAATCTTTTTGGGTCGATTTCTCGAAGATTAGAGGTCGGATCGTCGTATGTTTGTTGTAAAATGATCCTTGAGTCAAAGTCAACTCGCTGACATAATTGGATCCTAAACGTACAAATTCAAGTGTTTGTAAAGATCTATTTTTCTACGCGTGGTTATATTTTTAAGTCATTCGGTCATCCAGACACGTAAAATAAATACATGTCAGGTGACAGTCATGTGATTCGTCACTTCCGGGAAAATGGCTATCCCGATTCACCAGAGACATTTCTTCAAAAAATTTTCTAGTTTCGAGATTGCGTGGAACATTTTTCAATAAGCAACTCATTCATTGAAATGGGGATTATTTTATAACTGCATCTTTTCTACAACCTCAACAGAATAAGAAAAATGAAGAATACATGCATGCTGGTTTCTTTCTAGTCAGGCTGTTCTTGTGAAAGATACAGATGATAATAGTTAGTTATTAAGGATTAGTCCCAGGTAAAAATTGCCCACCGCCTTTCGAAAAACTGCAAAGGTTTGGGGTTTTTTTTAATATCGGCCCGTGCATCAATCACATTGGTTGGGACATATAATAACTTTGCTTCTAGCTGAGCTAGAATGTTCAAACTTGGAATATTTGTTCATTAGGAGAATGTCTTGACGGAATTCGGTGATGAGCATCTAAGATGAGCAATTTACTTGGTCGAGATTTGGGGACATAATAAGTCTGCTTTTAATTGAGACAGAATGCTTTAACGTGATGTTGATGTTATATGCATGTCTTGACTGAGATCAGGGAAGGGGGGGGGGGGGTCATTTCATCAATAGCTTGCATAGTGTGAAAATAAGCATCTTCAGTCTCTATGTAGGCGTGTTCTACATTTTAACAATCTAACTAGAGAGCTACATGAACGAGCAATGCATCACTTCTTCCCATATTCAAGACCTAAGACTAATAACATTCTGTGACCTTCATCAGTGCAACAGCTTTTGAGTGAGTATTCAGCAGAAAAGACAAAAATAAAATTAACAGAAAATGAATTGATATAGTTGGCCACAGCTCAGTTTGTTCAACCACTGGAACATATAATACATCCCACAGTATTTGTCTGGATTTTTTGTTTTAAACAAAATACATATAGGTTATATTATCAGAAATTACATTCAAATTTCACAAATTATTACACAGCTAACAAATAGCAGTATCTTGAATATTACGAGTCTGTTAGGAGCATTACCACTCCACTGTTTTAGAGCATAATTTACAGATTTGGGAATACCACTATTCCTCGAAGTCTGGGGGTTGGATGGCCGAATAGCTAGTGTGCGCACGGTGTATCATACGGTCTGCCATGGGGTCAACTGGCGTGGTTTTGTATCTCCGGTTGTACGTGGCAAGGAGTAGGGTCCGGGTATTCCGGTTTCCTCCCACTGCTAAAGACTCCTACGCGCAAACGAAATATTGAAATGAAATTAAACCATGTTAGTCCCGAAATGAGCTAGTTTGTATTGAATGGACGTTAAAACCCATTTCTCTTTCTGAAATTAACATGAAAATGGAATTTTTGGTCAATTATTTCAACAGACGCGACATTTGAATTGAACTTTGAACTACACCGATAAAGACAACATTAAGCAATCACATTTTGGATTTACTGTCTGGATAATTGGACAGTTACTTTATAATGTATAAAAACTGAAAAATGATCAGATGTGTTTAAATCAGATTCTATCTTAAACTGGTCGTTCTCCGTTAACTTTAAGTTTATATGATCCATTACAATTCCTGCTGTTTGTAGTCACCATTAATATTGACGTCTGTTTTGGCTGTTTTACATTCCTTTAAAAGACAGATGGAGGCCAGAAATTGTCGCATTTTATATTTTTGGTAGCCACCTGCATAACCAATTTCTTTTTTTTTACCTTCTTTTTTTAAAGAACAAAATTCCATTTAAGATCTTTTTTTCTATAGCTTTAAATAATCAGATTCTTGAGTATTTCTAAATGTTAAGCTTTTTTTAAATTTTGTACTCGGCTTCCGCTACTTAATATTTATCAATATGGATTCACTAGTCCAGCACGGGGGGGGGGGGGGTCGAATATAGTGAAATTAAATCGGATTTAACGTCATACGGTGTGCTATGAGGGGGAATTTTACCGAATAGCGGTGCTACGACCTACTCTTATATCGAATTCCAACTGCCAATGTGTACACGGGATAACTGTCAGGCCCGCATGGTACGCTTTAGATCACATTGTGTGTGGGGATTGGGGTGGTCTAATGACCTAGAATGTCGCGCTTCGAGCTGTAATCATATGTGGCTTGGAGATATGAGTGCTTTCTGAACCTCATGGGTTTATTTCGGGTAGTCCGGTTTGTCCCCACAGGAAAAAAAGAGAGAAAAATGGGGTTTAAAGTCCACTCAACACAAACTAGGTCATTTCAGGACTAACATATATGGTTTAATTTTATTTCAATAATTCGCGTGCGCGTAGGGAGTCTTTAGCAGTGGGAGGAAACCGGAGTGCCCGGGGGAAACCCACGAGGTTAAGAAGGTACCCCTATCTCCATGCCACATACGCTCACACCAGGGATCGAAACCACAGCCGCAAGCCAGAGGTGACCGGCCAGCTAGAGGTCGAAGCGCGGCACTCTAGACCACTAGGCCATCACCCCCACCCCCACCCCCACAGGAAAGACCCCTGTGCATTTACTAACGTTACAACAAACAGCACGTTACAAAAATATAGATTTAACACAGACATATCTAGACTTGAGACTAAAGGATGATTTCTTCGGCAAAACATGATTTCTAGCATTAATCTGACCACGTGTTACTGGTTGCTTTGACCACATGATTGGGTAAAATGAATCCTTTTCATGCATTTTCGGTTTCTTAATTTTTTGTCTGAAAAGACATCTGTAAAGTGAATCATGCACGTGTATTACAGCAGTAGAATTTGTTTTCAATGTGTCCGCCTTGTTGTGTCTACCGTGGGGATTATGGCGGGTTTTTCATAGCTAATGGGATTTTAATAAGTTCCTGAAAAGATCGACTAATGCAGAGCAGGTGAATAATCTGAACCACCTGGACGATAAAATAAGAGAAACTCCACACAATTAAAGAAATACAATTATTTGTATTTTCTACCAAATATGTATATAGCAATAATAGAACACCGAAGCCCAAAACGGCATACTCTTAATAGTTGTTTAATTCAAGGGCACGAACATAGCAATCTACAACTAAATTCTACGGTGTCAATATTTAATTCTGTCACAACAAATCAAAGCTGACAGCAATATAAACTTGTCATAATGTCCACGGTGTCAATATTTAATTCTGTTGTCAAAACAAACCAAAGCTGACAGCAACTTAAACTTGTCGTAATACAGCACCCCTCTCATATTAAGTACAGTGACAAAGCTGTCGGATATTTACCGTATTTTTTAAAATTGTAAAACTATACCCACCCTTCAACCACAACCCCGATTTAAATAGTAGCTAATTTGAGACAAATTTACGGTCGATGAGTCTGGCAGTGTTTGAGTGGGATTAGGTTTAATCAAACGAAACACTGCGAGGTGTATGTGTCTAACCAAACTCCCAAGAAAATAATCTTACTCCACAATAAAACTGACCAAATCAACAAAATTTTCTTGTTAATATTTTGTAGAAAGAAAAACCTCAACAGATTACAAAGCGGTAATGCTATATATCTAGTGCTTTGCAACTAGAATATTGTTAGTGGGTCCGATATAGACGCAAAAGGAAACTTAAACTATTGCTGGAAAAAAAATAGAAAATTGAAAACTTAAAACATGCCGGTCACATTGTGTCAACAAACTACAAAAGATAAAGAGAAATAGAAAGAAAATATTAAGAGATGAATAAGTAATAACATTTTGACATTTTAATATAAAAATGTTATTTTGTAGCCAGTCAAAGAACATACGTATTTTATAGTAATGGTGGCCATATGTCTTTTGTTTGTCTTTACAGCTGCGTACATTACGCCACCAAGAATTTCGTAATAAAATGAATGTGATACACGAAAGTCTGAAACGATTTGGAAACTGAGATTCAAAAATGATACCCCTTTGTTCAATATGAACTACAATACTTTTATTGACATTAAAGGGTAAAAGTGCTCAAATTTGAAAAATAAAAAACTTGTCGTGAATGAACAGAATACAACGTCAATTAAACATACCTAGATTATAATAGAATCGTACTTTTGAAATAATACAGGGGGGGGGGGGTGAATAAGTTATCAACCTTTAAGTTTTAACTATATTATTTCCTTCGTTTGGCATAGGTAATTGAAGTCAATTATTTCCTATTAAAGCAACGAGGTTCCATATAGGCTTTCATAGATTACATGTAAATGCAGGCGCATTGAACTGTACGGTTCACTTAAGGTGACTAATAAACATCATTACACTTTTTCATTGAAATTGTGTCTACTAATGTACTGACCACTTTTTGTGGTTAAATAACGGAAAGAAGGGTTATTCATTTCGTGCCTTCATTCGAAACAATGGCACTGTTGTCCCGTGGTGAAATGACTGTATCCACGTTAAAAAGTAACTCAAGGTCGCCATTTTGTAAGACCACCTGGTATTTTAGCTAGCACTGATTAGCCAAACAAAAAAATTACTCCATTAGAAGTTGTATGCTGCCATATTTACGCAGCAATTGATGTCCCATTTTAGAGAGACGACCAATTCACATGATTTATGTCCCGCTTTTATTGCGCAATTAAAGTTAAGAGGCATTGTCGACGTAAATCGGTATCGGCTAGGTTAAGATCAATTGAAAATTTGTTTATCAGTAGTTAAACATGCTCGTTCGA
Source organism: Patella depressa (assembly GCA_948474765.1). Classification (NCBI taxonomy): domain Eukaryota; kingdom Metazoa; phylum Mollusca; class Gastropoda; family Patellidae; genus Patella; species Patella depressa. Next base: position 59,688,528 of record OX419719.1, read on the forward strand.
TAAGTAATGCCAAAGTTATAATAAGCATGACGCATCATTTCCTATTCTTTATAAGTTTCAGTCTGTCGCCACAACGGCACTATTGTCATGTAGAGTTTATAATGAGAAATATTATTTCTACCGTTTTCCGGATAATTATTGACTTTTTGTTTCATGGGTTTCCATAGTTGTGTATGGGCTTCCGTAGATTACGTGTAAATGCATGTATATGGATCTGAACGCCTCACTTCAAGCAATATTGGTTGACACGTTAAGAAAGATTTTGAGGAAAATTAATGCGTTTTATTTATAATAATAAAATGTACTTTTGAATGCACATTTATATTTGGTTGATCTAATTAAATCTGACTCTTATTGTCGCCGCAATGCCATCATTGTGTTTTGAAGTATGTGGTTCTACGGGGTTTATAATGAGAAGTTATAAAATGTAATATCTGGTTATAAATAAATTACTTGCAACGTAATGTATCATCTAGAATACATCTTAATTCTAAAAAGTTGTAATGTAATAATATACGTGTTTAACAAAATTTTCAGGTATTGTTGTTTTTTAGAAAGATAAAAGATGTGGAAGATATTCCTGTAGCTTGCTCTTTAAAAGACCCAGTAGAGAATTCGTTGTTACAGAGGTAGTTGAAACGATGTCTTCAATAAGTCACACTGTAAATTCAACGTAAAAGAAATACGATATGATGAGTCCTATATTTATCACAGACGAGGCGGTGCTTTAGTCCAAATATTGCAAAAAGTGACCAACGTCGATATACGTGTTATATAGATATGCATATTCTACATCCAAAATTTATACGATTTTATAAAAAGAATTGACAAAATTATGGATAATCGAAATTTTGACTAAGTCACATGAAATCTTATATAATACGATATTTATGACAAAAGCACAAAAAGACATGATTAGACATGATTAATTGATCTTTAAAATCATTGTTAAAAAAAAATCACTTGTCTACAAATTTCAATGAATGAATAAAAACGTGGCTATTCCGTGTTGTAGAATGGCAATTACATTATATAACTCATTTGAGCTACGAAATGTTTTGATATTTATAGTGTCGTTTTAAAAAAAATCTTATTTCGATGACTGCAAGTCAAGAGTGGTTGATCTTTATTTGAGATACCAGAGGTGTTAAGCTATCGATGTGAATAGGTATGTTATGTCAATTAAATCTTTGCTACTTAACATCCAAATCAATTTCAAGCTTCTCAAGAAAAGCGCTATGGCGATTCTTTTGAATATAAACACGGAAGTACTCGCATATCTAAATCTCGGAACATTATTTAATAATTTAAAATAGTTGCTTATCATGATTTGAAATAAAGCTTTATACCTTTTATTCCGTGTCATTGAGCCAACTGGCGTGGTTGCGAAACCCCGATTGTAAGTGATAAGGAGTAGGGTCGCCTGACCAACCTCTTGGGTTTTCTCCGTGTCCTCTTGTTTCCTCCCACTGCTAAAGACTCATATGTGCAAGCGAATTTTTGAAATAAAATTAAAGTAAGTCCCGAAATGAACTATTTTTGTGTCGAGTGGACGTTACCCTATCTCCCCCTCTCTCTCTCTCTCTCTCTCTCTCTCTCTCTCTCTCTCTCTCCCTCTGTAGTGTACATATACAATTACTGATAAAACAGCATCTAGTTTATTTATCTGGACTCTTGTTTGTTAGTGGATCATGTAATGTCCTTATAGATATAAAATGATATCCGTGATATCTGCATAACACAAAGGTGGATGTACCAGATCGGTTATAAAGGGGATGGGCATGGCAACAAATGGAAGTAAATGGGTCATCAGGTTGTAATAATTCAACCATTGTATCTAATTGTTACCGCTGGTATTGTTTTTATGTTCAATAAACGATTATAAATGAAAGCTAAGTAGATCGATATATATATTATAATGCGTCGTATCAGCAATTATTGTGCACGATACTAATACGTTAGTATAATATATTATAGAGGTCGTTGATGTACATATAAAATAATAATATGCTACAACTCATCTCTAAATTAGTAAAATCCATCATTATTGTAACACAGTCCATTATTTTATATTGATAGTGTGTAATGAGGCAATAAAATATGAAAGGCTGCATATGTCTCCAATTATTCCATAAGCCAGTCGTTTACTAATTGGTGTTCCACATAGAAATTGACATCATTTATTTACTCAATAAAGGGATAATTTCATTAAAAGATTTTATTAATGGCCCGAAACTCTATCGTCAAAAGAATGATACAGCCATTGTACGGAGGTCATCGGAGGTACATCTCGTGTTTGAGCCCAGTGTTCGCCGTAAAGGTTAATATTTGTCTGGTTCAGGACGAGGGAGATGGCAAGTACAACGTATGGTCGTTCGGGTGGGACGAAAACCCGCGGTTCCGTCAACACATTGGCGTTCACACAAGAGATGCCTTGACAGTTGGAATTTGAAATAAGATTTGGGGTAGTCTCCTTCAAATCACACTGCATGGCGTGCGCCTGTATTAATCGGACCCGTCGGTGCAGAGCAGTTGGACATTAAACCCAATTTCATTAGTCATTCTCTTTAAGAAGAGTCTTTGTAGTCTTTTGACTACGTATTGGGTGAACTTTAAGAAAATGCCTTAACATTTAAAGACGTTGGTGGCGGGGTGGTGGGGCTTGTACTGTCGGGCAACAAAAATAAAAAGTGCTTAAAAAGGAACAGAATGCTTATAATCTAGATTTGCTTATTAATAAATACAAATAATTCATGAATTCGCGGCAAATGTAATCCAATCTCCTGTCCCATTGCCAATCAGAGAAATCAATAATTGTCTACGTTGTATGTTTGGGCAATTGTCAAATTACCAAGACCGTATTTTAGAACCCCAAAACAACCCGTGAAAACGATGAAAATAAGACATTAGGATAGACTAGTTACAGAAATAGCTTACGACATTATCACTGTAAATGATGAACACGCCGTATATTGGCTGCAAATAACCAATTAACAGGTGTCATGTAGACCATTTGAATACCGTATACAGGGAAGATTCTGACGTGGAAATTTTTTTTTAGTAAGACAATTGTATTATATAGCTGTAAATGGTCGGTGTCAAGAGGGTGGTTACTATTTTTGATATCCCATGTGATTCCAGCATGATATAGCCGATTAAATTAGGGTAATAACAGCAAATTAATCTAATGGATTAGAGCTACTTGTTATGATCTCCTGTAACTCTTTATGGTCGGCATAACAGATGAAACAGGATGAAAGGTTACAGAGTTCACAACATCTATGTGAACAATAGATTAAGACAGGCAATTTGTTACGTTCCATCGAGTGTGTTCGTCTGGAACATTTAGAATCGAGTTTAACGTCCTTTTTTCTAGTGTCGTTCACATTCATATGCATAGAAGAGACCCGCATGTTTTTAACCGGATGTTTGGAATTTGAAAATCCGGAACATAATAAAATACGGAACACAATATCCTGTTGTTACCTGTTGATGTTACACCAATAAGCATCTGGTCAGTGAGAGTCATACTAAAAAGTATCATTGCGACGTAAGTAGTTCCAATGGGTGGGCCACATTTATCCACACTGACACTACGAAACTGGAACGGTATACTCAGTCCGGAATCTAAACGGCCCAGCAGAAATTTCAACCAGTAAATATGTCGACAAGGTTGTACCTAATCCAAGCCAAGTCTCATAGTCGAAATGCAACACCAATCTGTGTGTATGGCACGCTTATGTAAACTGTATTATGAGGTGTTCCACATATAACCAAGCTGAGAACTGTCTTGGAACAAGGTTCAACTGCTTGAATTTAGGGGGCGTGGTCGGATCTAGATCCAGTGTATTTGGTATTTAAGGATTCGCTTTGACATTCGATATCTTGTCTGCGATATCACTACGGTGGAAGCGGGGGTTAAATAAAGCTATTTCACATACACACTCTCGATATCGTGTATCAATTTGTTTCAGTAGATAACAATGGCACGTCGACTTATAGAAAGAGGTGTTATCGTTGGTGTTAGAATGATGTTATACCACTTCGGTATGACGGCTAATTATTATAGGCCTGATAACCCAGACACTCACAGATTAAAAGGTTAGACATATAATAAGCAATTGGCGAAAGAAGCGATACCGGGGTCTTTCTGGTTATAAATGTGTAATTACTTTTACAATACTCCCATATCGTATTGGGGCTTGGGTAAATATACTAGAGTTTGAAATATAAATACATTATAATCTATCGGGACTAATCGACGACAAATTGGCCACAAACGAAATGATAACTTCCTGTTCCCTTGCTCTACCAAGACTAACGAATACGGACATACGCTATGCAGTGTGCTATTTATTTTCCTGGCCAGCGGCGCTACGGTCTACTCGTGTTTAGAATGGCAACTGTCAAGGGTTCTTTTATTATTGCTAGTCCTTCAACACTGGCATAGCGAAACCAAGCTAGAAGTTGCCGGAGAATTTTTTTTGATCACCACCGGAATGTAACCCAGACCGCTAGAACAGAAAACCAGGCCCTAACTCACTCAACCACCGCGGCCCACACTATAAAATGAAAAGCCAAATACTAAGAGAACTTAAAAATGGTAAATTAAGAAAATAAAAAAAGCCAATTGTGGTACACACAATGTGATTCCCCTTGAAACTTCGATGCATATATTAAATCTATCATTTAATTCGAGGCCGAATAAATAGCACGTTCGCGCTGTATCATAATGCTTGCCTTTGAATCAACTGACGTGGTTTCGAATCCCCGGTTGTGCGTGACAAGAAGTAAGGTCGCCTGTCCAACCTCGTGGGTTTTCTCTGGGTCCTCCGGTTTCCTCCCACTGCTAAAGCCCCTACGCGCAAATGAATTATTGAAATAAAAGTAACCATATGTTAGTCCCGAAATGGCCTAATTTGTATCGAGTGGACGTTAAACTCTCTCTCTCTGTGTCTCTCTCGCTCTCTCTCTCTTCCTCTTCTTCTTCATCGATGTATATATTAAATCTGCTGATTTACGACCATTCCAAGAACGCCATCTATAGTAGTTTATAAATACCCAATTCTCTATCCTCAGTAAGGTTTGCACTAATAGCACTTACATTGTGTTGGGGAATTACCCAAAGCATTATATATTTATTGTCGAAAAACTCTATAAGCTCACATTGTTTTAAAAGTCCATTAGAAACACTCCATCTATCAAAAGCGCTACAATCAACAACATTTTTGAATTGGTAAAGAAACCTATGTATAATATCCGGTATAATATTTCTATTTTATCAATTATTAGACTGTCATGCCATAGATGATAAACTAGAAAATTTCGTGTTAAAACAACAATTCATTTTAAAATAACCACAGTTTATGCATTACCGTGTGATATCAACAGGTTGTTTTTATAACAGATATATATTTATAGAACATGTATACATGGATTAAACAATAAAAAAATAGCGGTCATAAACCCTATTCACATTGGACCTTGGATAAAATGTGGTCCCAGGTCGAGACCAGATGCCAGGAGAAAAATGTACTTTTTACGTTATTGCTGCGTATTACGTAATCGGTACGCCGGATGTTGATTTTCAGAAATTCATTTACAAGGATCTATCGAAAAATTTGGCTACAGCTTCCATTCACTCGATTAATTTCAACATAAGATCCATGCTAAAAAAAAGTTCAAAAGGCATTGGTCTCTAAATAATTTCGACTTCACTTATATCCTGATAATAATATCACTGAACACAAATGAGCATTATATTTAGATTCGTGTCTTGCATTTACATTTCACGTCTTTGGGGTTTTGATAAAAAAAAAGTAACCACTTGAATCACATTTGGGATGTTTTGTTTATAAAATGTTAAAATTTGGAAATAGCACAACCAATCCTTATGTTTTTACATTTTTTACTCGAAGAACAAAAAATCAAATTCAGTACATTTGTATGTTCCTCAACTTATACGCTAGAATATGTACGCGTTAACCTCTTTGTCAGTGGAAAACGGGGATCTTACAAATTGTGTGAGTACTATCGTTTGGTTTGACTTGCTCCGTATTATCATACTCGGCAGGATATATGATTTCATCTTCATACACCTGGTACCACTTTCTAGTATAGTCTGTCTATCTTATTTGGCAGTCGTCTTGCTTAATTTTACCGGACTGACCTGTAGTATTGTTGAACAGTAGATTCGACCACTGGTTAGGAATGATTTAGGACAAGCTAATGTTCTCCTTCTTGGGGGCCACGCTCTTCGAACAAAAAGTCGCCGACTCTGCGAATGTAACTACGTTCGACATGAATCTGTGCAATAGTTGCGCATCGATATGGCGTCACCTTTCAAGGTGGTGACAATTATGTCATCAGCGGTTCCAGTTCCATGCGTTTTAATATGCATGTGGTTTATCACATAAAACAGTAGCACGGCGTGATAAGTTGAAATGTTCAGGTATCAAAACAATTGACATCGTCTTTGATCGCTTTATTATGTGGTATTGTATAGGTGTCCAGCAATAGGTGCGTGGTAATTAATTTATCCAAACTGTGATGGTAGAGTTATCCATTCCTTGAAAATTACCAGAACAATATTATGTAAGAATTTATTATACAGTGGAATAATGGCACGGACAATTGACAAGATAAGGATTAGAAAAGGGCATTAATAAGGTCAAGGATGGCGTTATTTGGCACTTTATACACCATTAACCTTCCTGTATAAGCCTCGCCTGCTAGATAAAAGATACATGTATATCATGGTTGGGATTACTAAAGTTCAAATCAAAGAATGATGTGTAAAATCACCGATTAGTGGAAATGCGATTCTAGACACAGCTTACTTCTTTTTGTTGTTCTTTATGGGGGATCTCGTATTGTGAAAGTTGGGTTAAAAAGTAAATTCATCCGACTTTTAAATGATTGCAAATACACAAAACACAAAGTGGTTCCTCTATCAGCATTAAAGATGCATTATGCAAGCGCTAAATCTAACTATTTCAGGTGTTATAACTTTTAATGTTATATACATTATTGCAAGCCCATAATGAACAACCTAGGCCAATGGATCGCTGAAATATTGAATGGATTATGCCGCCCGCTTCATAATAACTCAGTCGAGGCCTTGTTTATTATCAGGAAACGGGCACTTGAAAATCGTTTTTCTTGTCAAAACATCAAACTCTGACGATTTCATTATCCAACTTTTTAAACTACAATTAGCAATAACGTCCAGCTCACTATCTTATCTTAAACAATGCATAATATAGTTTTGTCTGTTTTATGCACATATATATGTAGACCGTTGAACATTTCTTCCACGTACTTTTATAAAATAAAAACAATTTGGTCCAAACATTATTCATATTGATCAGTTCTGACTTGAATTATTGACAATTAGAGTATACATTGATTTCACACAGACATCTGCATGTGTAAATAAATAATGTTATAGCAAATCTTAAAGTGAGAATTTCATATTTTTAAGCTATATTTTTAGAATGTTTTAAAATAAAGCAATAGATGGTATCTATAAACAGTACTACCTTTTCAACTTCAAATGCAAACGTTTGACGATATCTATTCCATGGGGGCGGGGGGGGGGGGGGAGAAAAGCAAGGGAGGTAATTGTGTTATTATTTCATGTTTGAATGATTTTTATTTGTGGGAAATAATGCCTATGATCGTATAATAGTGAATTGACAACCTATTTATCGAGCAAAAGACATAGAAATAATTATGTTTTGACTTTCTTGGAAAATATGAAATTCTCGCTTTAAATAAGTCAGTCCATTCTCTATCCGCCATTGCTTAATGACTTAATAACAACAGTCTATACAGTGTTATGCCTTTCAAGGGCGTGATCACGAGGAGTACCGGTGGTCATCCAGCGAAACAAAATGGCCGTTTCAATGGACACTGAAGAAAAAAAACGTGGATATTTCGATGATATATGTTTATTTATTTTTTTCAGGTGCCCTGTCGGATATACTGGATTAAGATGTGAAATGATAGATAAAGATTATTTACTGGCGCTATTAACAAACGCTATAATCATCAGCTGAAACAATGGCGACTATACAACTACATTTAACATAAGGTACAGTAAATTGTTTAAAATTACCGTAAAATTGTGAGAAAATCAACCGATAAATAACTTGTTTTACAGATTTTTTGCCGTGTCACAAACAGCTTTAATCCGAACCAGTGACCAAAATACAATGCCCGATGACAAATTCCCTTAAAAGGAAATAGACAAACACTACTAGGCAAGGAATAATTTGTGTCTAGTGAACTACTATAACCCCCCCCTCTCTCTCTCTCTCTCTCTCTCTCTCTCTCTCTTACAATGACAACTACTACTATTACTCCTTCCACGGCTATGTTATATATATACTACGAGTCTCTCCGGCAACATTGGATTACATAAAACCAAACTTTTAACTTCATTGATATTAATCTTGTAATGCCTTTTATTAGGTTTCGCTGATAATGTTTTATCAGTTTGGTATCTTAAAAATGTATTTAACTATTTTCCTTCAAAAGAAGGGATTATAAAGTGAATAAAAACAATCTTATTTGCATCTTTAAAAAATTAAAAATTAAAACATGTACTAAACCGCTATAATCATAACGATATGTTTGTTAGACACAGTTAAAATAGTCGGTTAAAATCAACACACAGCTGTGTTTAAATCAACTTTTCCATTTTAAAAGACTGTTAATAGAATAAGGCACTCATTTTTACAAGAACAGACACCGGTCCTGGTGGTGACCGAGAGGGTTCTTCGGCATTTTTCTGCCTCGTGTCCCCTGGCACCTGGCAAGGAACACTGGCTAGTCGTTTGGGTTGGACGATGAACCGAGGTAACGTGTACACATTGGCGGGCACGTAAAAGAATCCTCGATAGTTGACATTTGACAGTTGGTCTTATTGACGCTGTCCGGGCAAAATGTCCACCATAGCACATTTCATTTCTATTACGTTTAATAGCTACATTATCTGTTGTAAACAAAAACACAAGCCCATCTTCTAATCATTTTAAGAATATCCGATCAGGTTCCTGTTACGCATAGTTAAGTGTGCGTTGAAAATTCTTTATGACCTTTGTCAACACCTTTTCTCGTAAAATCACCGAGCAACCCTTTTTAACATTTTCATTTTTGTAGTGTATCATTTTAAAATTTTCTGTTAATGTAGATTTTATAGAATAATCCTGCGTAGGTTTAAATCATAAATACATCAAAGGCCGATTGACAGAGGAATGAAGTTAGAAACATGATATTTGCAAACTTGTACCAAAATCTGATAAATGCCATTCTACTTTTCTTTGATTATTGCTGCGTGATAGCCCAGTGGCGCCGCTTAGCGACATTGCACAGAAACAGAGTTTCGAAGATAAAAGTAAAGGTGGATAGTATATTTTGACTACGTTTCTAGAACATGTCTTAAAACCTAAAGTAGAATACTTTCACACACAATTTGAAGTGAGTTCTATTAATGTTAAGTAGGGTGAAAATTACGATAAATTCACGGTGGTGGGTTTCTTCAAAGTTGATTTTACACATTATCAGATATATGGCACTTTGTTTTTCAAACTGTTACATTAAATGGTCGGAAGTACGTCGACAAAGAACGAATCGTGTGCGGCGACTTGTTGATAATGCCTTTTGTTGCTTCCGGTCGCTTTTGGTTGCTTCATTTCGTTCAATTTTCAACAATGGTGGTCATTCGGAATTCTCTGAATGACATTAATTTTTACGTAAACATTTAGGTCTAACTAAAGACCCCCAGGACGTTATATATAATTTCCATTTGTTAAAAAGTTTATACAACACAGCTTTTTAAATTTGGTCAGGATTTTGATTATACATGTATGCCATAATATCAATATACAATTGAACTACTTTTTGTCTGTTATGATTACCTCGTAGGGCATTTAATCTAAATGTTAAATACCTGGGTGGCAATGACTTTTCAATGATTATGCCATAATATCAATATACAATTGAATTACTTTTTGTCTGTTATGATTACCTCGTAGGGCATTTAATCTAAATGTTAAATACCTGGGTGGCAATGACTTTTCAATGATTAAATTGTGTGCTGAATACCCGTAATACTATATCCGGTCTCACGTGATGATATACTTTCAATTTCATTTTAATGTTTTGCGTCAGGGTGGTAGATATTTACAGCTCCATCGGTATTACTTCCAATTTCGTTCGTCAGGTGCAAATATTATTTTGCATGAATTGCAAAACTACAAAACGGATTAATGCGAGACAAGTATGAACGCACCTGAAACCGTCATCGCAGCTATATTGAAATTGTTGCGTTACATATCAAAAACGAAGAGCATCGCTGGGTGTGTCATTGTCAAGGAACAAGCATGTCAAGTTTCATGTCGGTCACATTTGAATTTTCGGAACCCTAGGCCCTTTTAAAGATGTTCACCCTCAGTAAATCAATAACTACTAGATGAGAAGCGCTTTTGGACCAATTCCTGGTCCTAGAATGATTGTAATGTAAGAATGCATTTGCACGTTCCGTATTTGGAAATCTGAGTGTTGGTCTGCTATTCTGATACTAGCACCAGGAAGTGTGTAAAGATTAGTTAAACACGAAGTCTTTGAATTGCGTGAGAAATGAATTAATGTGTTGATGTGTTTAAATTGAAAAACCGACGTCCTTAGATTATAGTCAGTATAATAGATTAGTAAGCAGACAATGAAAATGACAATGTTATCTTATAGAACACGTACCATTACTTATAAACCTAATGCAACACTTTATTTTGACATAAGCATATCTCGACAATGTAAAGCTAAATGTACTGACAGCGATTTAGGTAACTAATGATAGAAAGCGTTCAGAGACGGAAGCAATAAATTTCTGCAAGGTTCTCGTGCAACAAACATAAATGTGTTTCTAACATCAATTATACTTTTTATGGTATGTTACTAGATAAGATATTTTTTACAATTATCCACAAAATTTAAAATAGCCGGTAAATATTAGTAAACGGTATCACAAATTGTAAATTTTACACATTTGCAATTCAGTTTAGTGATATTTTAAAAATTTGTCTTAAGATGCGAGTGTATACTTTATAGATGCATGTACATGTATACAGTCATGACATATCCAAGTATGGTCGTATTATGGCACTTTTGATCGGATCAAAAAGAGATTAATTCATATGCTGCCTCAGGCGCGGATCAAGGGGAAGCCCCCCCCCCCCCCTCAGCCCCCCCCCCCCCTCAGCCCCCAGTGACATAGTTGATTTTCATTTTCGTTTGCTTTGTTCCTGTTGTAGTTCACAAATCTGCTCTTTAATAGATGATATAAACATGATTTTCGCATTGTTTCCGCCCAAACAATCCAAGGTTGCAACCTATTACCCTTTTCTCCAATGTGTGCCCCCCCCCCCCCTCGGCAAAATCCTGGACCGGGGCCTGTGCATCTGGGCTTTAAACTACAACTAAGACTGAAACAAAATCGCATAACCTTTATCTGACCTTCAAACACTTTAAGATCTCTCTGTTGAAAATGTTAAAAGAAATAACAAAAACATATGCAGTGGTTTAATGTAAGTTTTGTGCTTTTTTCTCTGTTTTTAAATGTCGACCCAATGTGAATTTTTGTTACAAAATTTCTAAAGAAAATACGCATTTGAACTACTCCAAACTTTTACGCAAGTACTGGTGAATGGTTTCACTGTTTGTTCATACACCAAAGAAATACAATTATATTTAAATTCTGTGACGGGGGTCGACAGAGATCACGTGGTCTTATATTTCAACTGTTTATTTGTTGTTAATAGCTACCATGTGTTGTCAAGACAACATTGCGAGACATTTCACACATTTTTAAAATAATTTACATTTCAGGATGTAAAAGTTTAAAACTCAATCCAGCTTATATTAATTAGGCTTTATTCCTTTATTTTTTTCTTTTTTGAATATTAATTTCCTCACCCTTCGCGTCAGTTTCTTTTATCAATGCACTTTTGCTTTCAATGCTCTTCAATCAGCAAATTATTGTTTTCAAGAAGTATATCTTTATTGGATTGAATGTGAGTTTGGTGATGGCTCGAATGGTAATACACTGGATCTAAAGTTTCCAGGTTCGATCCTGACGTTACTCGGGATTTTCGGCGTAGTTCACCTTGTTAGTGGTGCAGAGCGGGGTCCCTGGCAAGGAACAATGGTCTAGTCGTTGGATGGGACGGGAAACGAAACGGGGTCCAATTTACATGTTGGCATGCAATGCACGTAAAAGAACCTTTGACATTTGGAATTCGAGAGTATTTCCTTGGTTGTGCACTGCACAGAGTGTGACCGTCATCAGTAGCCCTGACGAAGCGGAGAAGTGGGACGTTAAACTCCATTTCATTGCATGTGGGTGTGTATTTATAAAATATTACTGCGATCCAATTGATTCAATAGATCTCTTTTGTTATTGGAACATCTGAGGTTGACAGTATACATTAGTCGCCCATTACTATCCGTCTACAATCATTAATTGATTAAGCATTGTATTACATTAACAACTTCTTGTGGATAGGTGAGAAAATGAGAAATCTCTTACCCGGTTAGTTTTTAGACTCATGAAAAATAAAACCACCTGTGATGGCGTGGTTTAATTTATTATCCGTCTGACCCATGTATAGCGCTTATTACACAACTGCAATTGGTTTGTATACAGTCTCTTTAAACCCAAACTGATCAGCAGTAAATATATGATTGGTCGCTACTATCATTGAGAATTAGGTATGTAACTTTGTTTCTTCTGCAAATTAAATCCAATATCGATGTCGTATGATGTGACTTAACACGTAGACTTATACTTAACTCGAACTTAAAACGAGTATTTCATATTTTTAAAATGTATAAAAATAAAGTCTTAAAATAGATGGTATTTATGAACAGCCTTACCTTGTTAAAGAATAATCCAATTAATTCCATAATTCATTATTGCCAGGTGAGAAATTGGCAAAAATATCATTTTCAACTTGAAATGCAAACGTTTGAAAATAGCTATACAACGGGGGGGGGGGCGCATTTATAAAAACAACGGAGATAATTGTGTTATTATTTCCTGTGTGAATGATTTTTAAGTGTGAGAATCATACCTATGATCGTATAAAAGTGAGTTGACAAGCTGTTGAGCAAAAGACATATAAATAATTTTGTTTTGACTTTCTTAGAAAATATTAAATTCTCGCTTTAAAGCACAGAAATCTTGTATGAATTTAAAAGCACGCTTTCGCTGTCTAATGGCACCTACTTCTACACGTCAGTGCCGATGTTTTTAGAACAAAAATGACACCGCCTTTGCTGCGATCGGTATTGATATATTTGGAATGGAAATGTTTAAAGATGTTAATAATAGTACTGCCTTGGCCACATACTGTTTAATTAGGGTTTCACACTGCGTAGCTTGTGTGAAACACTATTGTTTTTGTTAAAATTATTATTCTTATTATTATTATTATTATTATTATTCAGATTCCAATTTGAATAGATCTCAGCAACTACGTGTCGCGTCGTTACGATTTCTTCGGTTTTACTGGGAAAGTGGGTGTGACTTAGAGGATAAAGCTATTTTGAACGTTCTGCGACAATGCGAAATGTCCGAAATCACCGAAGTTATCGTTTTTAAAAATATTGCAGTAATTTTAACAATAATCATTGGATTTTAACTTTCGATACATTTTGGCATAGCCTGAGACAGGGCACATAGCTACGCTACTTTCGATTTTTGATTTTCGGCAAATCTTCGAAGATATTAGGCGCCAAATTTCGAAAATTTAAAATTTTACAAAAAACTTTTTTATTTATGAATATTCTTTAGTCGTATTGTGCACAGAATTAAAGGGTCATCTGACTAGTGCAAAAATGTTAAAAAATTTTGTCTCAGTAATTTACCTTGGCCGCCATTGGCTAATTCAGTTTTTCAGTCCTAGATTAATTTTTTATTGTTCGATTTGTATAAAACAAAGTTCATATGCTTCGTTGTATCAATTGTCGTTTTTTTTATTACCGAAAGTGTTATCTGTCGGCACCGGAAGTGGCATAATTTTACCAAAAACTACAATTTTGACAGTTATTTACGATCTTCATAAACAAATATTATTTTTTTGAAAAATTATATGACTCAAAGAGTGTGCCCTTTCAAGGCGCAAAAAATGTAGGAAGCAGTTTTTTTAATTTCGATTTCATTTTCGAGCAAATTCGATTAAGAGGCTAAAAATGGTGTAAAATTGGCCTATTTACAACCTATTCAGGCTTTTCAGATTTTAAAATATTTCTTCGTAACTTTTATAAACTTGTAGCTATAATCCATACGAAGAAAATGTATGTTAAAATTCGTTTGTAATATAAGCAGTTGCCAAGAAATGGGCAGTTCTGCATAAGTCACTGTTTTCGTTATTTTGCCTGTAAAATAGTCAATTATTATTGGATTTTTATAAAAGTGACATCATTTGATTCAAAAAGCACGTAGCGTCATATCAAGTTGATTACAATTTAAAATTGACACCGGAAGTGACATCATTTGGTCAAAAAATGCATTTTACACTTTTTTAAATCAATGTTTTATTCAACCAAGAATAACTTAATATGTATTAATAATTTTAACTTTTGGTTTAAATTCACATATAAACAAAACTCATATGGTCATATAGATATCATAAAATGGTTTCTAACTTGTTCGGTTGCCGAGAAATAGACGGTTTTCTACAGGTCACTTTTGAAGGTTTCGGGGCCATAAAAGGGTCAATTATTATTCGATTTTCATAAACGTCACACCATGTTATACCTAATGCCATTTGGGATTTCATACAAGTAATTTAAGATTTTCATTATCACCGGAAGTAACGTCATTTTGGCAAAAACTGTATTTTTAGCCTCCAAAACAGATATTTTATTCAAATGAGTCTGTTTTGAAATCTTTTTCAAATTATGGTATTTGATGCCAATCAACAAATAGAATGAACCCATACGATCATACAGATACCACAAAATGGTTTCTAACTTGTACGGTTGCCGAGAAATAGCCGATTTTCTACAAGTCACTTTTCAAGTTTTTTGGTCTTTAAAAGTGGCAATTATTATTCGATTTAACGTTTTTATTTATAAATATTATTTAGTCGTGTTGTGCACAGAATTAAAGAGTCATCTGACTAGCGCAAAAATGTTAAAAAAATTTGTCTCAGTAATTTTCCTTGGCCGCCATTAGCTAATTCAGTTTTTCAGTCCTAGATTAATTTTTTATTGTTCGATTTGTATAAAACAAAGTTCATATGCTTCGTTGTCCCAATTGTTATTTTTTTTATTACCAAAAGTGTTATCTAGCAAATTGGATTAAGGGGTGAAAAAAGGCGTAAAATTGACCTATTTACAACCCATTCAGGCTTTTCAGATTTTAAAATTTTTTTACTTAACTTTTATAAACCTGTCACTATAATCCATACGAAGAGAATGTATGTTAAAATTAGTTTCTAATATAAGCAGTTGCCGAGAAATGGGCAGTTTTGCATAAGTCACTGTTTTCGTAATGTTGCCTGTAAAATAGTCAATTATTAATGGATATTCACAAAAGTGACATCATTTGATTCAAAAAGCAAGTGTGCGTCATATCATGTTGATTACTATTTAAAATTGACACCGGAAGTGACGTCATTTAGTCAAAAACTCAATTTTTAACTTTTAAAATCGATCTTTTTTTCAACCAAGAATTATGTCACATGTAATAATAAAATTAACTTTTGGTTTAAATTCACATATTAACAAAACTCATACGGTCAAATAGATATCATAAAATTGTTTCTAACTTGTTCGGTTGTCGAGATATAGGCGATTTTCTGAAAGTCACTTTTGAAGGTTTTTGGCCCATAAAAGTGTCAATTATTATTTGATTTTCATAAAATTTTCACCCTTTGAAGCCTAATGTCATAGACGATGTTATAAAACTAATTTAACGTTTTCATTATCACCGGAAGTAGCGTCATTTTGGCAAAAACTGTATTTTAAGCCTTCAAAACCGATATTTTATTCAAATGAGTCTGATTTGTAATGTTTATACAATTATGATATTTGATTCCAATCAACAAATAGATTAAACCCATACGGTCATATAAATACCAAAAAATGGTTTCTAACTTGTACGGTTGCCGAGAAATAGACGATTTTCTACACGTCACTTTTCAAGGTTTTTGGTCTATAAAAGTGGAAATTATTATTCGATTTACATAAAATTTTCACCATATGATGCCTTATGCCATTTCTGATTTCATAAGACTAAGGGAACATTTACATTATCACCGGAAGTACTGTTATTTTGTCAGGATCAATTACATGTAACAAATGTATAAAATAAAATTGCTGGATTTGTTTGATTCTGTTTCCATTTTATTTGATGTGTGCAATGCTTATGTGGAAAGCTGTATATTGGTTTCATTGGTACCGGAAAGGACATATGTTCAAGGGTAACGTAGCACCAAAAGTGACACAAGTTCAAGTTCAAAGGTAACATGGCAAAAGTGAAACCCGTCATTCCTGCATGCAGGTCTAGTTTTATTAATTATCGTCAGTACTTAAGAAACATCGAAATTGATACAGTTAATGATCCAGGCATGATTTCAAAGTCCACAACATCGTCATTATTTTCAAATGTCAATTTAATGGACGATTCGCAGATATATTTCAGTAAATAAAACTTGTTACTTCTGTTTGAAAGGTACCAAGATGTATTTGTCCTGGCCCAATGCAACTGTCTGAAAACTCTGATGCGGTTCGAAGAAAGACAGACTTAGCCATAAATCCCAAAGCATTACGCCTTAAAAGAACATTGACAGTTGCTGATACTGTGAGTGTTCATCGCGAAGAGTTGTAGCCTACAATACATTCCTTAAATGAGTTACGGAACTACCGTACGCAAACATGGCTATCGTTTGTAAAGAACCCAAGATTTTGTTTTGACACTATTCTTTAGATTTAAGCGTTTGCCTTGTATGTACAATGTATGTAAATCCATCAACAGACATGTGTAAAAACTATGACCCCCAATGCCACACCTGTGATATGACATATTTAAATCCCCACAAGTATTGCAATGGCGCCCTTGTTAAAATGTTTAAACGTATTGGCATGTTGGACTCGCATGCGAACTCGAATTTATGGCCACTTATAGTGTAGAAATAGAATATCCTGCGCCCTGTGGAATTATTGTCTCTTGGATTAGGTGATGTACACAGTTGCTTTGATTTCTTCTGAAATCTCGGAAATCCCAGTCTACAGACGCTGGGTATATCAGTGTCACTAAGTTGAGTTTTGTCTGTGACAAGGCGTAGTGGACTGCCTATAAACCCTGTGGGTTTCTTCGGGTATATCGAAACACATCCAACAATACCTTGGAATTACACGTTGATGTGTCATAATTCACATAAAATTTGTCGCGAGCAGAAGCACATGGATTGCACACAGAATTGAATTAAGGACAATAAAATTATGTCCTTAAAGAAGAAAACTTGGATAGCTACCGTGAGGACAATTGCGTATATTTTAAAGCTTAACCTCGTATGAGATTTCACTACTTTTCAGAATCTTACTTTGAAACGCCATACTATTACGTCTAGTGAAATGGAATGGAATTTACGTCCTACTTTTCATCACCAATTCGAATAATGAAGACTGGCACACATTGAAATTTTGCCTGGACAGCATCTAAGGGCTATATTAGGTTTACACGGTACCCTAGTTTTCTCGAGCCATCCGAACGTTTAGCGCCCCCATTCGCCGTCATACACCAATGCCAAGGGAAAGACATGCGTTTAGTATGCTTTGTCCTTGTGTTGGAGGCGAGACGTGGATGGGCTATTTGTGAGGAGAAACCTATTATGATTTTGTAACTGCAAAGGATGCCGACAATTATAATGGGATGGAATTTTTGTTCCAAGAGAAGAGTCTTGATAAGTTTGTCGTGTTTCATATTTTCCTGTATAACGACCAGACTTTCACTTCGTGATCTTAAACGCAGTAACACGTTGTTGACAAGTCACAAAACCCTACTGTATCATTCGATTTTTTTTTAATCTGCTCGATGGTCAAATACAAACTGATTTGGTAGAAGAAAAAAGACAATTGAATCTGAAATAGAACGCGGTTGACAAAACGTTCGGTTTCATTTTTCCACTCAATTTCCAAACCACGAAATGTCAGGAACAAACAATATATCATGCAAAAAAAGAAGGTCATTCTTTATATAGCTTCAGTAAAGGCTAATGTGAAAGCCACGTGTAAAGGCATTTTTAAGGGCGGGATGCATTTTACAGGGTTGGCTTCAATAATTTCATTGCCATTCTTTTATTTTGTCTAATTCGTCAATTGACTTTGCAATTTGTCTTCTGGCTAGGGTTTATTGTTTTCTCCCTTTCAAAGCGGCATTTACTTAAAAGGTGTATGAACTTCCTTATGGTGGGGTATCGGGTTCAACATGTGATTTTGGGTTTACGGTAGAAAATCAACCGTAAAATGGAAAATGATTATCTGAAAGGGTATTTTAAGGATGAAAACGTATAACTGAGTGCATTTAATCTGCAAAGACATCAATATTCTCAACTTTTAACCGGCATAATTCTACTTTCATTTACAGTTAAAGATTTCGCCCAAATTGCTTTTAGATAAGGATTTTTTACTTTTGTTTAATTACGTCACGGTTCTATTTTAATTACGTCAGTTATTGAGTTCCGCGTCAGCGAATACGATAACCAAACAACTTTTTTTTCTAAAGTCCCATCGGTCTTAGGGTCTTGAAAACTTTTGTTCCCAAACCCAAATGTTCCGTTACAAATATGGCCACGAAATGAGCGAAATATTAGCATAGGTTGTGTAAGAAACGTTTTAAAAATTATGTTCCATTATATTGGGTCTTAGAAGTGTAATAACCTTGTTGCAGGCATAATACGTTTATATATTGATGTAGAGTGCGTGTTTTAAATGACATCATTTGAGGTTGTATAGCAGTTTTCGTGTATTGTTTCTTTTTCGTGCCAGAAAATCAGCTTTATTTTTGGCAATTTCGTTTACTTTTCTAACATTTCAACCAACGTTTTGCTATATGTTACTCACTCTTTGAGGTCCTTTCCGTCGACTTTTCTTTCACGCATAAATTGAAATACAACAACTGTGGGCGTATCAAACACACAGACCGGCTGTATATCCAAAACGAAATATATGTTCGACGTTCTAAGATTAATACAATATGTGCCTTTCGTTTCAGTGCCTGCTTCTCATATCAGTTTTCAATTGTTTTTCCATATTATAATAATAATAACGTAAATAATAATAAACTAAACCAGACCTTGAAATCCACGTTTTATGAGTTGTTTGACAGCACAACACAAATACATTATTACGATTAACAGTCGGTTGATAAATTACAACAAGCACTCAACATGCGGAACGAAATTACATTGATAGAAATACGAACCGACAAAAAATAATACGGAAAGAAAATATATATGTAATGGTTGAGACGGCGATTGCATTTTAAGATGTACTTTCTTACAAGGTTAATGCGATATTGAAAGACTCGTTTACGTCTTGTTTATGTTTTATACTGCATACCAAGCCATAACAATCCGAAGTGAACCGTTAGAATACCACGAGAGAGAGAGAGAGAGAGAGAGGGGGGGAGAGAGATTTCCGCCGAGGGGTCTTTAGCATACCGGAGCACACTGAGAAAATCTACGAGGTTCTCTTTTATACATACAAACCCGAGATAGAAACCAGATACACTTGACTCAAGGACAGAAGGACAAACCTTAATACTCCCGCCAGATCAAGGTGATGTCGTTACTGCGCTTCTAAGTTTACTGAAAATGGCCTCAGACCGTGTCAACATCACCATTAGCGTGGTAACATCTCCACGAACGTAGTACAAGCGCAGCACACACGAGACAAGGACGCTGCGAAAACTGTAACAAATTGTCTTCACTGCGACACTCTCATGTCTGCCAGGACCTGACCACGCATTCGGGGTCCTTATGGTGTTATCATGGTGATGATTTTACCACTGTTGAACGATTGCACCACGTCCTTGTACATTTCTGGTTGCCGTAACGTCGCAGCAGCGCAGTGAGGACGCCATCTTGGTTTTACCAGATCTATACAAATCACTGTGTTGCACTATCTGGGACACCACTTTATCTCATTCCATATTTTTATTCTAGTGTTCCTAATTAATAATCTATAATCTTTTCTTTTTAAGGACCAGACAAACATGTATGATGACGTCACCAAAATGAGGGTGTTTTGTGATTAACTTATGATGACGTCACCAACAATAGAAAGGAAGTGGAGTCGAGAAGTATGCCGCGTGACGATGTGAAAAACGGAAAGTGAAAAGAAATTCCACTTCCCAAATACTGTAGACCCCCGAAAACAAGAATTCAAAGCGTATATATATTGAACACTTAAAAGCCCCTCAGCTTTAATCAGCTTCATGCAAACATTTAACTTACCTGTGAACATGATGCGTTTGACCAACTAAATTCAAGCTATGAATTTATGGAAAGTTTTTGACCAATGAGCCAGCCAATAATGTGATTTCCGATTACCGGAGGAAAATGAGAAATAATTTCTTTGCGCATGATCTGTTGATATAGACAATTTATTAGACATAGTAAGGAACGACGACGTTACGGAACATGCGCAAAATGGACGGGTGAATTTCGGATGTGCCATTAATATGTCAATGCAATGTAAACTTTTAATTAGTTTACGTATTAACACAACTTCAATGACCAGAAAGTGGCGCGGATATAGGGTACATCCGGGTGTTAAAAATGGCAGGTAGTATTTGATAGTTAGCAGAATGATATCGACAATCCCTGAGTAGGGAGAGATAGATCAAAGACTTATAGTTTTGTTTTCATCTCCTTATTTTATATAACAGTTCATGTTTTTGTTTTTAAATCTATGTTTATTTTTCGGGTAGCAATGTATTTTACTAACCTGTTGGTTTTTCTTGTTTTTATCCAATTTTATTTATACGTGTTCAAAAATTAAGGAATGTGCTATTCGTGAACCTTCTTATTCTAAAGGGCATTAATACAAGATCCAAGCTTCGTGGAGTATTCTATATATTTCCTAGAACGATCGCGTTCTTTCAGAATTGAATAAAATGCGTATGTGTGGGTGTATGTGTTCGGGGTGGGGTGGGGAGTTCATAGCATTTCAGCATCTCTCATTTAGGACAAAGTATTAACTGTGCTCGGAAGCACGACGTTATGTTACAGGGCGTTTGGCTCTTTTCGTTGGAACCTTAAAATAGATGAAATGGGCCTAAAACACTTATTAATGTAGTATGGGTGTATATATTGTGATTTATAATAAATTTAAAAACCAATATTGTAATTTTTAACTAATTACATTCGATGAAACAGTTTACGCTTGCTTAATCCATTGTACACCAGTCTGGTTTTTTTATCATTATTTTGTGGTTATTTTTAATTCCATTGCGTTGTCTGTATTAAGTTTTCCCCCTTTTCATTTCAAACCATTATATCCATAGAATACACGACTGGTGTACTGATTATAATATTTTCATTAAAGATCCAATTTCATATTTTTAAGTTATATTTTTAAAATGTAAAGCCCGAAATAGATGGTATCTATAAACAGTCCTACCCTGTTAAAGAATAATCCTATTAATCCTATAATTCACAATTGCGAGTTGAGAAATTGCCAAAAATATCATTTTCAATTTCAAATTCAAACGTTTAAAGATCGTCAATGCATGGAGGGGAATGGGAAACAGGGGAGGTAATTGTGTTATTATTTTCTGTGGCAGTGATTTTAATGCCTGTGGAATATTGCCCATGATCTTATAATAGTGAGTTGACAACCTTTGAGCAAAAGACATAGAAATAATTAAGTTTTGACTTTGTTAGAAAATATGAAATACCCAATTGAAATATTGTAGAGTACAGGATCCCATACTTTGATCGCAAGATAACAACATCAATATTGATTGAAAATGATCAATATTGAATTCTAATTCGTGTTTTTAATTACGAATATTTAGAAATATTGAGTTCGAGACTTAGCTTCTTATATAAACCCAGATCTAATTAATGAAAATCAAAATGTGTTTTTGGTTGCGCTTCAGAGACGAGTCAATCGTTTTCCTTGAAAGTTTAAAAGTCAATCGTCAAGTTGAACATGTCATTCAGTATAACTATATGTAATAGTCTCTGAATGTTAATTGGGTTAAAGCCGTGAACACGGGGAGCGTAACGATGGCTACGTCTTTAATATTGATATACTCAGCGGTCGGCTAAATGTCATCCTCATACCTTAGAAGTCATTGGACAAAATCTCTGATATAATTGCCACTTACCAACCCTGCATAAATAATAACATGACACCAACAATGGATAGGGGTGCCGGGGTTAATCACCGCAAAAAATCCAGTCAGATAATTACTAAAATAATCAAAATTCTACAATAATTTTACAGAATTGGAATCCCAGAAGAACATGTGTATTAAGCGGGGTCATTAAGAATTATTTATTTGAAATTAATCAAATAACGGCACCTTATGAAACATATATAAATAATGATCTTGATTTTAAATTCTTTTGCTATCAACGTTATTGAAGACATGCTAAAACATTTATTGTTTCCGTAGCCCTAAAATATGTAATATTTTTATAAAGCAGAATAATAATTTGATGGGTCTACCACAGCAGTGGTTTGGTGATGCCTGAGGCCATCTTCCCGAATGTTTGCCACTAAGATGGGCAATTTGACATTAAAAAAAAAACTGAATTTGAATTCCATTATATGATTGAATGCCCTCGCCCCCTCTCTCTATCTCTCTCTCTATCAACCCCCCTCTCTCTCTCTCTATCTCTGTACATAACTGATCATGAGTAATCATGGGAAGTCATAAATTATAAAAATCTCTTATATCTAAATCCACTCACCCGTTAGGAATCTAAAAAAAAAACTACTGGAAAGTGAAAGATCAGATTTCAAACTAACCATATATTAATTGACCGGGGACTATAGGAATCTATTTCGTCCCGGCATTATTTTCATTTCAAAACGCTTAGATACCGTTACGCTCGATCGGTTGTTCCTCTGATTGGTTGATTTGGAGCTTATTGAATTTGAATGTTACTCAAAAACGGATTCGAATTCTAAACACTACCATAGGATTATGGAAGAACTTTACTCAAAAATAACTTGTTATTGTGCTTCCTTAACCGCATGGTACGACGCTAAATCGGACACCGACTTTATAACCGTTTTCATTTTTTCGTCGTATATTGTCGTTGTCTCTGTCTGTCTTTCTGTGGTCCATATTTGCTCGTGGAACCTTTCGTGTCATATACGCATTGTTTATATTAGATACACTATGATAACAAACATATCAGTACGGCCCTTGGAAACTACATTGGAGGAAGCTTGTTGATATTCAACAGTTATGGAAAACTATTAATTAATTGGACGCAAATGTTTCACTAAAGGAGTAAAATTGAGACTGTTTATAGCGGTCCGAACGATAAAGCTGTTGATGTTTCGTTGTTGGGCAACCATTCTTTTAGTAATGTTACAACATATGTGATTTATCAATATCATCCCGTGTACCGTAATACTGTATATAGCTTGCGATGGTTAACGTTTGTGTGTGTCATTGGTTCCAATGAACGATTACGTCTTTTCCATGCTGGACTGGGCACATGAATGATAAAATCTAATTCTTTCCTTGGGTTAATTTAAATTTAGTGGATTAAACCAAATCATAACTTATAGTAATACTTGTTGTAAATTGTAAAATATCCAAATATTTGAATTTGTGTTCCGTTTATCTGTTCGTTCGTCCATTTAAATGTTTGTTATGTTATCGTGTAAATAATGAAAGCGTTGTGAAATAAAATTATATATCCAAATCTTTAAACATTATTTTGTTTCTGTTTATATGGCTTGTTAAGGGGATATTGCCACATTTAACAATAAATTATACATTCAAATGCATTAAAATCATTCCATGGCATACATAATTAGCCAACATGCAAGAACTAACCCTCACTCCTTAAAAAACAAAAAAAAACACATCAGTACAATTTCAAAATCAGAGAGGCACTTTAATCAAATCATGTTAGAAATCGACTCACTAAATGGAGCAAGGCAATTGTTTGTGAACAGTATGTTGACACATTACCTGTGTAACCTGGGCTAATGGAAGACGGGCATATGAGGGAAATATTGCCCGGGCAGCGGCGCTACGGCCTACTCTTATATCGAATTCCAACTGCTAAGGGATCTTTTACGTTCACTCCCATGTGTACACCGGACCTCGGTTTTTCGTCCCATCCGAACGACTAGGCACTTGTCCTTGTCAGGCCCTCCTTCTGCATCACAAGGGGAAATCACGCCGGAAAATCGAGATGAACTTTCTCGACCAATGCAGGGATCGAACACCTGACCTCCAGGCTAGTGAACCAGCGCCTTATCCTCTTAGCCACCGTGACCCCTTGACACATTAGTGTTTCATTCATCACAATTCCAAGTCATCACGAGAAGGTTTAGAGTCTCTACACAGTCTATACATCGGTATCTGGTGTGTCAACCGCAAGGGTCAATAACAGCAGCATAGCGCCTGTTCATGGAGTGGACCATTGACACTTGCAGCCACACTCTCAGAAATAACCTGACGCAATCCATCGGTTGTGTTTGATCTTGGTACGACGTTAATAAGTCTCCTTTCTGAATTGCATCCCAAAGATGTTCAATCGGGTATAAGTCCGGACTAAGGGCTGGCCAGCGCATAACGTTGATACCGTTCTGCTGTAGAACGTCCCAAGTAACTCTGGTGGTGTGGGCATGGGCGTTGTCATACTAGAAAACGTTGCTCCAATGACGTGTGAAATGTGGTATGACGTTGGGTCCGAGAGCTTGATCGATGTAGCGCACTGCTGTGACGCTGTGATGCCGCCTCATTTCCCAGGACCCACTCTCTGGTTCATGCCGATTCCACCCCAAACCATTATGCTTGGTCCTCACCATGAGTCTCATTCAATAACACTTTGGTTAGTTTAACGCAGGTTACGTCGAAACGATATTCTGGTCCTGCCATCTGCAGTTGATACCCAAAAACCGACTCTCATCTTTGAACAGAACAGTTCTCCAGTGCCTGTGTCGCCAGTTCTGGCGTTTGTTGGGCAAACTGTAGACGTTCACGTCGATGGCCAGGGATGAGGATCGGTCTACAGCATGAATGTTCTCTCTGGTGAGGCGTAGGCGCACTGTATCGGTACTGATGGGTCTGACGTGCTGTCTCAGATGCCCGTGTGACGTGTTTCTGAACGTGCTATCGCACAACATGGCGCTTTGTGGTAACCCTTGGACTACCCGTTCGGGGGCCATTATCCGTGGTGTTGGTGGTCTGAAGCGTTGCTGAAGCCTCTAGAGGGTTCGAATATTGACCTGGAAGTGATTGACAACGGCTTGGGCAGTGTGGCCGCCAGCGTCGAGTCTGGTTCCTCTGAGCTGTCGCGGGTCGTGGCATGCTGCTGACGGCAGGTCCATGAAAATCATGGAACAAACATTACCATCTCAGAAGTCATTTCCTGGGTTCAATTCTCTGTTGTGGAAGGAGCCTTTAATGCTCAGGTAAAGTTATAGATGTGGTCACAAATACACAATAAAAGCATTTGGCATGTTTTATTCAATGCGTCTATTCAGAGTAACATACCAACCTGGCGTGTTTGTGTGGGTTTTTTTTATTGTTTTGCTGCTTAGTATATTATACTTTCCTATCCACTTCTATGTCGATTGTCTTGGTAAGGTTATGTGCGACCCTGTGAAATAGGAGGTCTGGGTTGGTTTCCGGTTTTTCACAATATGATTCCTTAGGTGTGCAAGACGGGGGGAGGGGGCTGTCAAGGAACAGCGTGTAATGGCTCTGATGGAACGAATAACCGAGCTCCCGTGTACACGTTTCCGTGCACGTAAATAAAACTTTAGACAGTTGGAATTCGAAATAACTGTCTACCTTTGCGCCGTCGTACAGGCCGAATTTCTCTCATAACACACTGCAAGACGTGTGCATTGGAACAGTTGCTGTAGAAAAATAAGAAGTTAAACCTAATTTCATTTCAGCATAGGTTATCCAGTAATATGACAATTATGCTAACCATGGTATAGCTGACGTTAATTGAACCAATGAAGATTTAAAAAGGGTTCCGGGTTTTCAACATGCAGAATATGTAAATTACAAATTTGGACACTTGGGTTTACCCTTTGTTTTATTCTGACTTTATCCACGATTTCTGGTGACCATGTTGCTTTCAGATTGGGCAAAACCCCCAAACAGCTTTCATGATGTGCTGCCTCATTGTTTAATTGCATGGAAATGTATCCCCTACTCTTCCAAAAGAATGCTAGATATCTACCCAGGTAAAAAAAACAAATTCTCGTATTTGGAACAAGGAATGCTCACCCCACCGAATCCTTACAGGATCAAAAAATTCGCCACAAACTAGTGCATGTTTCTCTCACTTTAACCCAGGTCGTAACAAAGTTAACATCCACAACTCAGATTATCCATGATCGAAAACCCAAATTCTGCTAGCTATATGCTTTGCACCACCATGTCGTGTATCTGCTAAATATCTACAACCAGGTTACTCGAATGAAATGAAATTTTCATCTCTTAATAAAAAGATAATAATATTATAAACTGCTCCAGAAAGTCCAAAGGCTTGAGGGGGACATGTCCTCCCTATTCTTCACCAAGGTCGATTTTTAATCATTCTATTTCGGTGAACATTTTGATTTATATTGGGGTGGAGATAAGGTGTTAAGACACAGCAACAATAAACTGATCGCGCAACCACTTATTGTAGTGTTTGTCGGTTTACAGGATGATGCTAACAAACCTCTTTCCTGTGAACTACGATATGAATTAACAATAAAAACTGGCGCAAATTAAATTTAATAATTCATACTAATTCACCAGCATCCCTAGCGTGCTTACCCGGTGGGTAAGAGGTCGGGTGTTCGATCCCTTCATTGGCCGTGAAAGAACATCTAGATTTTCCGGCGTCGTTTCCACTTGTCAGTGAAGAGGATGGAGGGCCAGACAAGGACAACATGGTACGAAAAACCGAGGTCACGTGCATGCCAATGTGTACACGGGGCCTCTGTCAAAGATCCCTTGACAGTCAAAATTCGATATAAGAGTAGGCCATATCGCCGCTGCCCGGGCAAAATTTCCCTCATATAGCACACCCTATGGCGTATGCCAGTCTTCATAAGCCCAGTTTAGGAGTAGAACAGTAGGACGTTAAACCCCATTTCATTTCATCTCTCACCTGAAGAGCCGTTCAGATTTTAATGACCTTTGGTCTTCCATGTTCCTCGTCAATTGTTGTATTCTAGCATCCATGTACATAACAAGATTTCTAAAGTCACTGACTTCTCCAGAAAACACGATATGAAAATGTTGTCGATAAAACAGAAAAAAGTCCAATAATATTATGATTTTGAAAACAATGATGGGAAGATTCTACTTATATTTACAAATAATTGTATTTAAATTCAGTGATGCCTTAAATGTCACCGGAAGAAAAAGTCCCCAAATAAACACTACACATCATTACACTTATAAAAAAATAATAGTGCTTTAAAAGTATCGATCACATTTTTGTCGTGCAGATGTCGCCGTAGTTCTAAACATAAATCCCATGTAGAATAATTTTATAAACTCGGGTTACATAACTTTATAAACTGATTATTATTTAAATATATCTTACAACTGATGTAATGGATCTATATAATTACATTCGTATTTGAATATCATTTTGAAAATTGAAACGAAAAAAAGAATTTGTATTGTATTATTAAATACAATCTGGCTAACTTACTGAGCTAAATTGCGCTCGTTTTTATATGGATGAATTTTGATTGAATGACTGTAACCATTAATATTTAAAGGGCGTAAAGCTCAATATTGGGGACCGAAAATGAACACGTCACAGATTCGTGTGTACTTGTGACATCAATCCGTAACGAGTGAAAAACGTAACGCGTGTGGAGCTGGATTCACGTAGTTATCCAAACGAAAATGATTTTTGTCTCATATATTGAATTTTCCACATTTTTCCGAGGCCCTGTGTATATTGTTGATTGTGTAAAGTTTGTAGAATGTACATCTACCAAAATATCGATTGAAAACTTTAGCTGGACAGAGACGTTGATAGGGTGGAAATTAACACCATCTAGCTATTATCGTTCGTGGGGTTGTGAAAACGTGTGTTAGATGATACGAAAACGTAAATGAACATATGTTTTCGTACCGATACAAAAGGTCCCTAATATCAATATCTGTTGTTGGTGTTTATTATCTTGCCCTGAAAATATGGTATCTCTTTGTATTCAACATTTAGGACGCAATTAAAAGTTTAAAATCATTTCCCGACGTTGGTGTTTTCTGTGGTCTCGAGCGCCAGTTATAAGAGAAGATTCGATGAACAAAACTAAAACATACCCCAAAAGTCAATACGGCAGTAATAATCAATGCCTAATCTACAAACGATAAAAAGAAACACAGGCGCAAACGAGTACGAACATTTAAAAACAAAATATCAGGCAATATGCATTCATATTAAACTTTCGTCTATTTTAAGAATTGAACTATACGCCCATTAATTTTGGACATTGTCTCGTAGTTGAGTTTAAAATCCCACAAAGAACCCAACATGTAACACGCGTCTGATATAATCAATGAAGGGGTCGGACCATCTTGATTATTTTCTTCGCCGGTTACATGCATCTATTTAAAGGCTGTGGCGCCATTTTCGTCTCAAAACCATAACTGCGCAATAAAAACCAAGCACAAAATGTAAATTCAAGGCTAAAAAGTTATCAAACGTGTAAAAGTAAAGAATTGCTATAAACGGGTGAATTACATTCATAAAATCAGCGGAAACAATTGCTAGGCTTTGTCCTTTTGAGAGCCGACCTCGACATAATTTCCTTTTCACTCTCGTGTAAAGCTCTTTTTTCGGCTCCATTTTCGTCCCCTAGTATCTTGCAAACACACGAGGTTGGACAAAGCTTAGTGGCCATACTCCTTGTTAAATGGGGTTGACAGATTAACAATACATCCAAGCAATACTAATGATATGTCAAGTACCCGCATTGGATATTTAAGCTTTCTATGAATACAATTACAAGGACGAATTCCTTGTGAACATTTCTCAGACCCCTCAGTTCGAGAAAATATGGTTACCAGCAACTTTGTGAGAAGGAGACAACAAAGACGTTCTGGGACATCGTAGTTCAGTGGGGTTCCTCCGGGTGACTAACCAAACATCAAATGACATTTTACAAGCTTCACGGGGGTAAAAATTAAATACACAAATATTAAATTCGGGGTACGGGGGCACAATACATAATACAAACCTACAGACGAGGCAAACAAACCTAGGAAAAAACGCCAGCCTCCTTGCGAAAAAAATCAAAGAAATTAGAAAAATAAAACGGGAGAAAAATGCTAAAACCGATGAGAAAAATGAAAATGTACCCTAGTTAGGGGGGCCCTAAAGGCAGACAATAAGGCCATACTTCCGACAGAAGGGTCCCTCTGGCCAAGGGAAAGGGCCACCGAGTTCGAGGCAATCGTTTTCTATCCACTGTTACTGTCGAATCCATTACTGAATGAGAATGCAGTCATTGCATTGGCATAAAAATCATCAATCAAGACCCCCCCCCCCTTCGCGCAAAAGGGCCCTCAAAAAAGTATAGCCCACGCTATGTCAAACCTTAGAATGAAATGGGGTTTAACGTACTGCTGTCTGCTCCGAACTAGGCTAATGAAGACGTGTATACGTCATGCAGTGTGCTATGAGGGAATTTTGCCCGGGCAGCGGCACTATAAATTAATCTTATATCGAATTCCAACGTTTTTCGTCCCATCAGAACGACTAGACAGCTGTCCTTGTCATGCCCCCTTTCTGCACCACTATCAAGCGGAAACAACGTCGGAAAATCGTGATGAGCTTTCTCGGCCAATGCAGGGATCGAACATGAGACCTCCAGACTAGCAAGCCAGTGTCTTACCCACTTAGCCACCGTGCTCCCATGCTTGCAAATAGAGAAGCTTGAGTAAATAGGAAGGGGTGTGTATAATTGTCAATATCAATTGTTGAAACTCGTTATGATGACAGGTTGTGATTACTTACACCCATAACAATATCTACTGCACGGCCACACACCCTTGCTACTGGTTGCCCGTTATGGGTGGAAAGGGTTCGTCATTGGTAGCGCTACCGAGATTCGGTGAGATTCGAGTATGATTTGGCGTTCAACTTCAAACGTCAATATGAAACGCATAATATCTGTCTGATAACTGGATTTATCATGATAAAATAGTTATTTACTCTTCAATTTTTAATTCACAAATAACTCTCCATTAAAAATTAAAACACCACGTGTGTACATCGTATAAGTTTCATTGAGTACATATACTCATGTCAAGCAGCCGAAAATAAACCCTAAATCTAAATATACCCATGCCTCTTGCTGTTTGATGGCGCTATTAATATCAACTTTTACTTGATCACATGTCAAACTAAGAATTTGTCTATTTTATTCAAATAAATGGGGAATCTGGCATGCGTGTTTATCTCGGCATGTCGTAAATTCAAGGCATATTTGTGTAATATGTTCCCAGTGATGTCAGTATTGAATGTCCTTCACAGATTTTAACTTGCGATTATTTTACTGTAAAGCAGTATTCAAAATTCCCTGGGCTGTTAAACAGCTTTCTGCGTTAAGAGAACAGCATTAGAGAGCTATGTCTTTCCCGAATTTGCAATCAGCCAAGTAATCAAGCGATTAATTTACTAAATCTGAAAAATGTACAATACAATCAGGGTCAGAATAAGATTTAGAGTAATATATTTGCCTATACTTCCAAGTCTGAAAATCGGATTTGACTGTGTCATGGAGTCCGGACCAGAGAAAATTTTAACGTCTGAAATATTTGTGTCGATTATTACCTAATGATATTCATTGATTTGTTGATTGTAGATTAACAGATGGTCAGATGATACTTACAGGTGCTTTAAGTTCATTACCGTTATGTGTCTTTAAATTGGAATAATATAGTATACCAGTTTATGAGGGGTGGCACATGCGGGCATGACAGGTAACTAAGGTACCGTCTACAAGTTGGTAGTGTACGTAATTGGGAGAAGAATACGCACAAACATCACTGTCCCGACAAGACTGTCCAGTTGCAATCAATATAAGCCTAAAAATACAAACATCTATTGTATTAGTTTCATAATGAAATTGGCGTTGTGGTAAACCCCATTCCATGCAACCAGCTGTATTATTATCCCAGAGAAACGTCAAAATAATATGCTAAATATTAACACCAACCCGAAGTTTCTTGATTCCCTGAAATTTCATAATTTCCTAGAACTAATTTCTCAATGTGCACAATTGTTAATTGGACCCATTCTTTCGAAATAAAGACACCCTTTCTTCTTTACTCATGGTCATACCCAGAGGCTTGTCTAACTTCTTGTCTCTGCTAATAGCGACATCGGTGGGAATTCGTGTAAATAAATGTGTGATTTTCCGGACCATTTACCGGTTTTCTATTAGAATTTCATATTAGAAGACAGCAAAGCTATAGAATACATTAAGACAAAGTCTAATACCAATTGTACAGCGAATCATTGTCTCTTTTCCAAAGAGAAGCTGTATTGTTTCTGTTTGGAGAACTTTTCTGTCTTTGCATCGGTCCAAGATGAGACAAAAATTGACATATTAAAGGAGAAATCCCACATATATAGCAAATAATAATAATAAAACAGGTTAATTATGTGGTGGAAGGAGAAATGCCAACACTCAGTTGTCAGTTGGAGCAAACACTAGAACGCCTTTTACTATAGGCTCAACATTTGGGTGGGGTGGTGTTGGCAATAATCTCTGGATAAAGTTTACAAACTGTACATCAAATAGTCATCCAATGGAAAATTGGGGCCATATTCTAAGTCCCCTATAAACCTTTATGGTATTAGTCTCCAAATTAACTTTCTTTGCAAAACTTTATGTTTGACCGATCCTTACCAAAAGTAGAGGGAACAGAAAGAAATATGAGGCTTATCATCCACGTATTGTATATTATATTTCCATAATTCGCTTGCAAGCATGAGTCCTAGAAGAAACATATATATCCTGTTTACCAGGTCCTCATTTCATGCAGATGGTAACAGGCCTCATCACGTACCTGCAACTCGCCTCAAAATAATCAAACGAGAAAGTTGGCCGATGTACGGCCTATTGTGGACGTTTAATCAACGAAAGTGGAAAATTAATATAAAAAGTACTGAAATTAATATGGATTTAAACATTTCTATAAACTGTGTCAAGTATTCTAGAAATCTGCTCGTCAATTTCTCATCTTTCAATTAAAAAAACCCTGAAAACCACTATTAATAGTCTATCAACAGCCTGCATATTATTTGGTATATATAGATGCCCACCCGTCTGAGATCGCGTAAATATTTTTGTTTTTATATCGCGTTGATAGCGTACAAACGACCTCCATGAGATAAACTTTGTTCTAAGGGGAGATAAGCATGGCTAATAAAAGTCTGGTCGAGGTGATTATCAAGTCATTAATATTATCCAAGCCAAGAAGAGGCCACATAAAGATAATAAACGAAGCTATGTAATAGAAATTTGAAATATGGCATACCTTACGATGTTAGATGTTTACTCACGCGGGACATTTTGAAACCCAAAGCCCGGTGCCTTGCTATTGTGTCCTTGTATAGTAATCCTTACCCAAGAATTCGATTTTACAGGTGGAGACTGTGCTGTAAATAATGAAATAGACAATATGGATGGCTCACAGAAATATCCTATTACAGAAGCTAAGAAAATTGTTGCCTACTAATCAAGGTGTTCTTGTTCTGCGACTTCCCGCGTCATTTTTTTTTTCAATGTTGAGGTATAAAGAAAACAGTCGACGTTTTAACAAGACGTCACCCTTCTGTCTGACTGTTTTTTGTTGGGTTTTTTTAATGTATGTTTCGACATAAGTGATACCACAGACAAGACCTGGTAGAGCTGACGCTTCGACCTGGTGTGTTAGAATATGATTTTGCAATGTTTCCACTTACGGCCTTAGACCATAGTCGCCTTTCGCTTTTTATAAATGGATATAATTTATAGTTTTGGTGATGAAATGCTCATGTACCAGGAGAATTCATTTGCCCTTTAGTACCTTTTCTTCAATGCAGTAATTAATTTCATCTGACGGCATTTGAATAATATTGGATTTACAAGAACCCGGTTTATTAGCTACTTAAGAATATAGTGGAAGATGTAAAATAATGAAGTCTTCCAAAGGGACGCAAAGGACGGCGCGCAGTTATTTTTTAAAGGGCTATGTGGTGTAAAAAAAAAGTCTACGTCGTTTTCGCGACACGGGAAGTAGCTGGATTGAAACAGCAGCATATAAGACACAGGTGAAGATTGTGATTCAAAGGTGACATACAAGTCTAGATGCTAGAACCAGATTTAAATCCACCATAAATAAATGTGTACTTTCATGTTATAGATGGTTATCGTTGGTGATCTATTGGATATGTTTACCCTTTATTGATATAAAATACATAATTTGGGTTTTGGGTATTCCAATTGGTAGATACGCTACAAATTTATAACCATGACAATATTACATCTGTTATTCTTGATAAAACGCAATTTATTAATCGTTTCGTTCTCGTTATATTGTTTTTTCCATCCTATGGAAGCGAATTACTACCATTCGCATTGTTGTGCTGTCATTATTTTATATAGTCACTAATTGAAATTGAAACTGGATATCTGAAACCCCTGGTATCAGATTTCTGGACATTTTGAAATCAATTCAGGGTTCTTTGGCCAAAGTACTGTTTGTCATAAATTGAATTAACTCTTGGCATATTGATCCAGGGTTAAATATGGATATTATTCTATACAAAGTTTGTATTGTTCAAACACGTGAAGAGGGGAAAAGCACCCGTTAAAAAAGCAAAATAACATTTTTGACAAGCTTTTGATTATACACAAAGTCATTTACATGTTTCATTATCATTTCATCTGTCAAACTGAAGATGGAAAAATCAAAGAAATGGGAAGTAATAAAATCGTGAAAAAGTTACACAAATCAAAAAGGAAGTATTATGGAAAAAATGCAAGACTTTCCAATAGAAAACTGAAACATAATATTCCAAAAGTTGACAAATACTTTTTTCTTTAATAATAGAAAATGATCAAGTTGTTTTAACTGTATATCATTTAGAATATGTCTAAGACCATTTCGTACTGGATGTGTTGTAAAACAGTAGGACTATAATTGTCCACGCGCGTTTAAGTTTTTTTTTCAACCTCTCATCCATATCATTATTTTGTCACCTGCAGTAGATATGTTGACACTTCTTTGTCAAGCGACTTATTTTCTTTTAGATTCTTCTGTGGGGGTTTGGACAATTTTAAATATAGGTTGTCGAAGCCCCGGCAAGAAAATATAATATACACCCACTAACAAAGTTGTCTTCATGGCCTACTATTACTACTGGCGTTTTAACGTCTTCGTGGTCACATGTAGAACATAATAAAAAGCTGAACAAATTGAACATATTTCATATAGAATCAGTTTAAAATGTTAAACCAAATTTCACAATCATTTGACGTAAACCTCGGAGTTTGTTTTACTGAAATAGCTGAGAAATTGATCAGATTGTTTCTTTTGCAAAATATATGAAATGGAATGGAGTTTAACGTCCTACCTTTCTGCACCATCTGGCCTAATCAAGACCGGCATACGCCATGCAGTGTGCTATGAGGAAAAGATTACCCGAACAGTGGCACTACGGCCTACTCTCATTTCACGTGCTTTTACGTGCACGCCATGCATACAGGTTACCTCTGTATTACAGCTCATCGGAACGATAGTTGTCTATTGTCAGGCCCTCTGACCTCCACCAATGACAAGAGGGAGCAACGCTGGAAAATCCTGATGAACTTTCTCGGCTAACACAAGGATCGAACACAGTGATTTTAGATTAGAGAGCTAACATCCTACTCACTGAGCAACCGTGGGTCCATCTTTTACCATGTAAAAGTCACATTGACATCCTATAAGCTAATACAATTTTGCAATTAAAGGACATATATGTGAATGGCACCATTACACATCGTTGAAGCATGGATATTCCATTTCCAAATCTGACCAATTGATCAAATTTTGTTAAAGATTAAAAAATAACTAAAGACTTGATAAATTTACATTTTCAATAGGGCCTTATAACCCTAATCAACCCTAATAATCGGTTATCTATAATGTTAACATGAATTTGTGGACGGGCGAGCAGACAAACTTTCAATAGGGCCTTATAACCCTAATCAACCCTAATAATCGGTTATCTATAATGTTAACATGAATTTGTGCACGGGCGAGCAGACAGAATGATGAAAGTATTATAATTGTTAATATCAAGGCAAGACACCCCTTCCTTTGGTCATCACAACCCAACTTACCGCGTCTCCTTTTAATTATTTAAAACCAATCTAATTAAAATATAGATCTATATTTCGTTTTTTATACTTTCGATGGCCTACACTCAGTAGATCTAACAAGTTATAGTGGGAGCTCACGTTCTATGACGTCAGGTATCAAGCACGGGCCATTTGACCCGTTAACGTCAGTCATTCGATTAACCAATTAGCGACCGCCATGCTTTTTAAAATCTACTTTTGTTTTGTTTTGATTTCTATCCGCTGGTGTTAGTATAGACGTAATTGACTGCTAATATCTACCCACAGTTCCACGCATGAAAAGGTCAAATGGTCGATTCGACAGATCATTTGATTGGCTGACCACTCATTTCAGGCAGAACACGAGTTAAATAACAAGTCCTCCAGATCCAAGAGTAGTAAAGACGAAATTTTGAACAATAAAAAACGAAACGAAATTGGATCTGTGTTTTAATCAGATTGATTTAAAGTATGCATTATTGTGCAAAAAGTTAAATCTGCCTTTTGCAGGTCTTTCTTTTGCGGGTCTAGACATTGATTAACTTATCCAGGCCATCATTAATGCTCGATGTCATCGTTAGACTGTGATATTTAGTGGATTACGATCCGATTTGCTGCTCAACATTCATTCATGATAATTTAAATCATGAAATGGATGGTCGAGACTGTTTATCGTACTAACTTTAGTAATGATTATCAAGGCTAGGTAGAAAATTCAATCACTAATATCTCGGTTCTGTTCAGAGTGGATCAATTAGACTGAAATTTTCAGTAAATTCCCATTGCATTATCTAGTATGTTACTATTATAGTTAGAGGGAGAACTGCCAGCTTTTCTTAAATCTAATCTCCTATAATGTATCTTTTTTTAAAACTATATTTTATTCAATAAAAATAGGATTGGGGAACAGGCTAGGCCTATATCACCCCTCTCTCTTCAACAAAACAATATAATTACAATTAGTTTACTTAAATATATGTACAATGTATATAGTCGAAACTATTGATATTGTATTATTAATTAATAAAATTCTGAAAGTATACATTAATATTTTTCAACTAAAAAAGTTATTTGATGAAAATAATAACTAATTTTGATTTAAGGCCTGGAAATGAATAAATATATAAACAAGACCTAGTGATGGTAATGGTAAATGACGTTTACAGTACTTAAAAAATCTTTCGCGACGTTGTTTTAGTGGCAAAATACCGACTTCTTTATATAGTAAAGCATGGCTAGTTCCCTTCGTAGCGCCACATATTGTGCGTAAGGCATCTAATTTTAATTATTCTAACTGGTTAGCTAAGTAATCCGTGCACCCATTCCAAATAATGTCAGCATAGTCAAAGTGTGTTAAAATATAGGAAGTATATATTGTTTTGGGTGATTTCCTCCCTAGTCGGTACTTGAGTGATCTTAAGCAATTGATAAATTTTGACACTTTATTACAAAGACTTTCTATAATATGTATGTTTCATTTTAGATTGTTTTGAAAAATAAGCCCCAAATGTTTGTGGTGAGATACTTCATTTATTTTAACCGTATTCATGCAAAGAAGAATCGAAACGTGCTTAGATGTGGTTGAGATTGTTAATGTTTCAGTTTTATCGAGATTAAAAGAAACTAGTCATGTTTTAGCCCATGTATATTCTCTCAATATCTGAATTTAAAATTAGGGCACCTTCTGTAGGAACTTTAATCAGCATATATAAAGATATATCATCGCGAATAATTTTATATTTGATTATTTTTCGACAATATTATTTATGTAGATCAGAAAAACAAAGGACCGAGAACCGAGCCCTGCGGAACACCAGTCGTGACAACTGAGGTACCAGAGGAGGCATTTTCGACAACACACTGTGTTCTATTAGTTAAATAGTTTTGAAGCCACTCCAAAAAGCCACCTCTAATACCAAAAGCGTCCAGCTTTCGACAGAGACCGACATGCCAGACCCTGTCGAAAGCCTTGCTGATGTCGCAGAACACAATTCTCACATAGTTTCCGTTATCAATCGCTTTTGAAAAGAAATGGTTTATGTCTGTAAGTTGGTTTATAGTGGAGTGTCCTTTCATGAAACCACTTTGGAACTTTGTTAGTAGTGAGTTGTCACGCAGGAAGTTAAATATATGCTTGTGTATGCATTTTTCAAAAATTTTAGATACCAAAAATAAAAATGAGACCGGTTGTTTCATCTAACAATAATCTTTTCACGCCCTCGTCAATCGATTCCAAGTTCAAACTATTTCTGAAGCCTCGGAAAGTCATATTATAAGAATTGCATCCACCTGCTCTTATAAGGAGTTTGCATAGTTGAAGAATGTTTGCAATATTAGCGTCAAGAAAATATTGCAATATCATGATCATTAATAGCTGTAGGCAATATTGTTTGCACCGTTGGTAGATACATCAGTGGTAAAATATGTTTTGTCTTAATCTAAACCGCCATCATGATGACGATGACTAGAATAACAGACAATAAAACGAAAAAGTTTATCATCAAATTTTCTCTTCCACGACCTGATAATGCAATCCATAGTTCATAGTTATTAAATGTTCAGATACACATCAGATATGATCTATTTCTTGGAAACCAACTGCCTGTTATTAACGGGAATCTGTGCTAAAACATCAAGAAAAGATATCATATTAACATTATCGACAAATGAAGATGTATGTAATTGCGCTTTAACCGGTTTCTGGTAACATCAGCTTTATTTAAATCGGCGATCCTTGTGATGGTTGGGAAACAATTAAGATATATTTATCTCCTTTTTTGAAAGTCTTTACTTGATGTCAAATTATTGTAATGTTTGAATTAATTCCAAAATAGTTACCAGGTAGGCTGTAAATGATAATTATTTGTCGCCTATATTTGAATACGGAGCGTAATATAATCCAAATTCAGAAAATTGCATTTCAGAAAAGTAAATCTTGTCTATCAATAAGAGGTGATGGGTTTCAGAGGATGATCACATAACAGTGTGTTAATAATAAGTAGTATATATATATATGTATATACATAGCGATGTATGTATAGGTGCATAGAAATATAGGTCTATTTTACATTCAGTAATATACCCTTTTGTCAGCTTGTCAATCAAAGATTGTGTTTTAATCAAATGGATATGAAATAAGGGAAATATCAAACCACCAAAGGCATATATAATCATAGGTTAAAAACTTTCGCGTGTTCGATTTAATCCAGTTAATATGCTCAAGTTTTAATGGGTTTTGTTTAACCCCCGCCTGTCAGCGAAAGCTGTGAGCTATTAAATTGGAGTTTCCGGTCACACTCACACACTTTCAAGCGATAACAATATTTCTAGATTGCTCATTGAAGAGCATTGATTTTACTCCTAAACGCAGTTCGAATTTCAACGCTTCCCGTGTGTATATATACAGTATATACATGTAATTAAATTTACTACAGCCCCTAAGTTTACGTCTAGTAAATGAATTAGGATAAAACGGTCACACACTAAATTTCGAACAGCACCGCCATCTTAGCACATTTATTTTAATGGGCATATTGCATACTGCAATGTGAAACATATTAATTTTACCTTTTGTAAAGAATTGGGCCGTTGGGGTCAGACATCAATGACATCTGTATTTTATTGGTCTTTTCTTTGAACGCAATAATTTCTTTTTCTCATTTCGCAGGATCAATAACTCGGCCTTGGTGTGATTTTCTATTTAGACAAATTCCAACACCGAGATTTCAGAATTATTTTCAAGAACACTACTCACTAATTGCGATATTAATGCGAGAAAATTGATAATACACTGCCAACGAAAATAAAAATGGCGAACACCCCTAAGAAGGGATTTTTTCTTGGTCATCAATCAAAGAAGTTATTCACGAATGCTAGTTTCCACTATCACGATTCGTGCTACGATTGAAATCGTGGTGATCCTGTCAGGTCATATCATATATTAAGGTCAGTCGTGGCGATCGTATCGAAACGTATCGTGAACTCATTGGGTACAATCGGATCGTAACGCATTGCATGGCAGTGGGAACATAGCATTAAGTAGCACTCGTCTGCTCACCGATGACATGACTTTCTACGGTGTAATTATTGTGATTGACGAGCGACCAATTTTCTTTTTCACTGGAGACAGTATCGCATTAATAAAATGGGAATGCGAAGACGGGAATTGTAATCTGTACTTGCAAACAGGCCGAACACGTCCAAATAGCATGGTCGACTTCGAGTTAAGACGAGGTTACGAAATGGCGGTTTGCAGGCACCTACATCTACACTGTACATGCAAATATCAGAGGCGAACGAGCCATCTGGAAAATTTGGACCTATCCAAATGGCATACTTGTATGCATTGCGGCTTCCTATTTAAAATTCAGATCTTCGCATTAAGCATTTCGTAGATGATCCTAAAGAGAGGTGACCGAGCCATCTGGAAAATTTGGACCCATCCAAATGTCATAATTGTATGCATTGCGGCTTCCTATTTAAAATACAGATCTTCGCATTAAGCATTTCAACGATTTTGTAGATGATCCTAAACAGCCAATAAAAAAGCTAATCTACACCTTCCAAAATTCGTAATTTCCAGATTCCACGGATGAATTGATGAATGCATAAAAAGGTAAAAACTGGTGTGCATGGGTTAATGCGGTTTGTTCAACACAAATGACACAATTGTATTATAAATCACAAACGATAAATCAATGTCAAATACTGACTAATTTCACCATTATAGTAGTATTATATCATAAACTCTTTACAGAGTAATACTGTCCCAGTAGAATATCATTAATGGATTTCAAATATCGAGGGAGTGCTATCAAACAGTAGAAAAGCGGATTTAATTATTGCTGTTCCATTAAACGTATTTCGTATTTGTTATTGAGATGTATAACATGGCCACAACACAATAAATATGAAACAAAACATACCACAGTTAATGAATATTGTAGATAGTCGAATATCAATTCGTTTTGTGAGTTCCACACCATACGAACACGTATACACGGGTTATCGAGCGGCGTAGATCCTTCGAGTTGTGAAATTTAAAGAGGGGATTACTTATAGTCATTTTAAATATGGTGCGGAAATTTGTCTAAATAATAGACTGTAGGAAAAATGTCTGCACTGTTAATCGTCTTGATCGTTAACATAAGTATTCACATTTTATTCATTGGCGAATATAAAGTATAAAAACTACTTGTTTTTTATTCTTTTTTTATAAAATAAAATAATCAAGTCAGATAATTGTTCTAATCAAAATTGCCGATACAGTTGTGACTGTTTTGAGTTTACATTGTGGTTTCTAGTCAGTTCAGATCGCCATCTTTATCCCACTTATAGCGAGTTAAAATGGTTTTAAAAACACCAGGGATAGTTAAACAAATTTTACTTTGTCGTCTGCAGCATTTCTTAATTGTCATTCATTTAAAAGGCGGGATTTCGATTTCAAGGAGATGGGTCGTCTGTCTGAGATCGTGTTTTTTCTCCGCCCCCACCCCCTTGCTAAAGACCCCGAGGCGCAAGCGAATCAATGAACTAAAATTGAACCGTATGTAAGTGATATATATTATGTCGAATAGACGTTAAATATCATCTCTCTCTCTATCTCTCTCTCTCTCTCGATCGAAGGCTCCAGCTCGCTTTGGGCACGCGCAAAAAGTTATCTTCCTGTCAAAATGACGGCATGTGTCCATGCCTTGTAAATTTTCCGACTTGGTATCCCTTAACCAGTTGGAATAAGAAATCAGAGTAGGCTGTAGGGCCGCTGTTTGGGTAAAGATTCCCTCTTTCCCCGCATTCATTAGCCCGAATGAAGTAGAAAAGTATAATATGTTGTAAAACCCCATTTCATTCCATTTACATTACTGATGAAAAACTTTAAAATTGTGCGTTCCTTCTTTTCTTTTATTATTAAATGTCTACAGTATAAATAAGAAACAAAATATAGTCGCCCAATTAGCCCGTGAAATGAACCGAACAAAACCAGAT
Source organism: Patella depressa (assembly GCA_948474765.1). NCBI lineage: Eukaryota > Metazoa > Mollusca > Gastropoda > Patellidae > Patella > Patella depressa. The sequence goes on from OX419719.1 coordinate 59,730,132, forward strand.
CCAAAAATTGGTTTCGTATTTATAGATGGTGGGCGTTTTAGAGAAAAAGAACAACCCGAAAATTTCAGTGAAGCGAAGAAAATTCGGACCACCTTGAAATGAGAGCTGATATTTTATTCCGTAACCATTCTTTTTAAAAACATTTCAGTTTGTTTTCATTAAATTTTTGTCAGATATTTTCCGTCGAACTTGATCATGGGAGTGAAGATATGTATCTTATTCTAATCAGATTTGGGTTTTAATTACCATTCAATTAAAATTCCTGGGTAGTCGACACATTCTTGAAATACCCCCGTTAAAGGAATTTGAAGGTCATTGAGTTAAAGTAATGCCAGAAACCCTAATCATTTCTATCTTATAACACAATAAAGTTGTTGGTCTTTAATTATCACAGCATTTAGAATTATGTTCATAATACATTTTTTGCGATTTTAAGACGTGTGGTTGTATGAATGTTTGAAAACTGTTGAATATTTGAATATACCAACGCGAAACTGAAGAATATATTTAAGTTTGGGAGAGAGGGCATGACCGATATTTTTCATATTTGGGAATTAAGGCCCGCGTCCAGTCCGGGTGATAGACAGGCCGTTATTTTAGTAAATTCAACGCATGCGCAGGGACCTTTTTTGTGGAGGGAAACCGGAATACCGAGAGTAAACTCACGATCATACCGGCGATCGAAACCGCGACCGCAGGTCTGTTGTGATCGGTCAACTGAGTTCGAAGCCCAGCACGCAAGTCCACTAGATCATCCCAACCTCTACTACAAAATAATCTGGTGAATAACATGCGTGTCTATCTTCAGTCGTTCATGCATATTAGAGACAGATTTGAATTATATTTCTGATTTTAAAAAAAGAAAGCAAAGCAATAACAGCACTTAAAACATAGAAGGGTCAAAGTAATGAAAAATAAATGAGCCAGCGTCAAGAAAATTGCAAGAAAACGTTTTGTGGTTTTTCTTGTATTGGTCTACACAATACGATTTGATCATAGAATATGGAGAGAGATGTGGGGATTTTGGTCCAAGGGCGGCCATTATGTTGGACGTCATATTTAGACCCTTTGCGGTAGCTCAATTTCAGACAACTTTTAATATGATCTTCTCTGGACCAAACACTATACGAATATGCAATAAAACGTGTTCTTGCAATTTTTTTAGGGTTATTTTGCAATTTGAATCTACCGTTATAATTTTATACATAATGTAAGATCTTGTATATCTGCCGTGCTTTCATCAGACTTCAGTGAGTAAATAAATGATTCAGTTGAGGATGTGTTTCATTGGCTGTTTATCATACAGAAGCGAGAACATGTAATAAAACAAATGACATATATGCTATATATAACATTGAGTTAGGTAAGATATAAAGTACAAAATATAAAAAGAATTGCAAAATAAATATCTGTCTCTTTTATCACCGCAGATATATTTCACCACCTACTCATTGTTTATCAAACTACTTTCTTCCTAATCATAATTATAATACCTTGCCAGTGAATCTCACACCCCCATTGGTGAAATATTCACGGATTACTACGTGCCATTTGGTACTGATGGAATTAGGATGGGAACCGAGTCCTTTACTATATTGCCCTTTCTAAATCTAATGACTTAAAGCTTGGGTGTCCTTTACCTAATTGTCCTTTTTGTATTAATTACCTGAGGTTTGGGCTGTCAATTATTATATTGCACTTTTTGTGTTTATGGACTTCAGTTTAAGATTTCCTTTACTACGTTACGGGGGGTCACGGTGGCTAAGTGGATAAGGCGCTGGTTCGCTAGCCTGGAGGTCGGGTGTTCGATCCCTGCATTTGCCGAGAAAGTTTATCTCGATTTTCCGGCGTGATTTCCCCTTGTCAGTGATGCAGAAATGAGGGCCTGACAAGGACAGCTGCCTAGTCGTTCGGATGGGACGAAAAAACCGAGGTCCCGTGTACACATTGGAGTGCACGTGTAAGAGATCCCTTGGCTGTTGGAATTCGATATAAGAGTAGGCTGTAGCACAGCTGCCCGGCAAAATTTCCCTCATAGCACACTGTATGACGTATTAATTAGCCCAGGTTAGGTGCAAAAGAGTAGGACGTTAAACCCCATTTCATTCATCTCTTTACTATGTGACTCTATGTTCTAGTAATATAATAGTTCATATTTAATATTATAAGAAGTAGGAACTCAAACCGCTATAACTAGTTCCAGTTTATGTTATACGGAATAACAATATGTAAATAATATATGTAAAATGATTATAATAGAAGATATTATCAATATACGCGTTTTTCATGTTACCTATCAGATTGTCAGCTTGTTGATATTACTTGTTTTAAAATGTCAAACTTTTTATAAACTTTTCATTATCTTTTTCTACTCCTACTTTCATCTTTCAACAACAGTTTCTACTCATCCAAAGAAACGCCATTAATCACTTTCTACAGGTTAATTCACTTACAATGCTTTTTACCTCCAACTTTACCTTGTTTACATCAAATATTATGTTGATTTCATTTTAAAAATGTTTCTATTTATCTTCTGTACCTATTTATTCATCATCAGACAATACAAAAACTGTCACATCATTAATTTTCGGTAGGATTCATAGGGACCTATCCTTTGTTGTTGTTTTTTTTTATTTCTAACTCGTGTATCATATACAATAAGGTTGAGTTCGAAAGGAGATCTGTATTCTGATTCTGATCCACTTGATACACATGGTCGTTGGTCTGGTAGCTTAGCTGTTGTTGTTTATTACAAATTTAGCGTCCAATATATAAGGCATGATATTATGAACTTGATTTAATTCAGTTATTTACATGATAGAAGATGGATAAAAACATTAGAAAACAAAAAAATTCTTGCATATCGAAAAGTCACTTTAAAACACAATTTTAAAATCATTGTCGTCAGAAAATATGGCGGGTCATCTTCCCACTTTGTCATGATGAAAACAAGTTAAATGTGATCTCAAGATTACGTGATATTTTGCAGTGCCACCTGACGGACTAATCTAATGCCTCTACTTTGACGAATTACAACCCTGTCAGTTTTATTGCAAATATTAATAACTCTTTATTTTGGATATTTTGCTTTGGGTAATATCATTGTGAACATTGCCCAAACAACCCCTGCACTAGGAAAGGGCGAAATTCACACAAATTTAATGGGTCACAACGTATATAATAATGTTATACGAATGTATATAATTCAGTCGTTTCCGCCAGAAGTCTAAATAGATAGTGTTAGCTTATTCTATTCTGCACCGATAGTATTTATTGCACATGCTCCCCAGGATGGCGTCACCGTTCGACACGACTTGTGGAATATGCCTAGCCTCGTTATTCGAGTCAGTTGTTACAAATGGCGGTAAAACGCATTATATAGGTGTACCAATAGTAAAAGGTTGATTTTGTGTTAAATATTGGATACCATAAGACCATCTTTTCCAGGTAAGACCACAACATCGATGTTGATTTAAATCGAAATATACTTCGTGTTTCCAATGTCAAAGACTTTAGATTATATTAAGTTAGAGACTGGGCTACTTTAAATTGAATTGGTCATTGATTGAAGTTCAGGGGTCTGTAGCCCACGCAAATAACAATGTTTAACATTTTTGAATTTAACAAACGTTGATGGTTGATCTACCGATAAGTACCCTTTCGCTCCTTCTTGCCTTCGCGTCAACGAGGTGCGAGGGCGAAGTCAAGTGGCCATGATAAATGGACCCAAAGGCAAGCAATAGTGTGAAGTCAAGGAAAAGGTTTCGGTTTATTGTTTTTATATTTAACGCAGTTATTTTCAAGTATTTTATAGTTAGTCCTCACCAGTCTATAATGGAATAATCTATAGTTTTACCATGAACGATATTTTAATTTAAATGTCAGGTGGTTTTATTTATGAAATTTATACCCCGATCAATAACCCCGTTTACATTACAAATTTTAAGCGCTCCATGTACGGTTCAAGGTACTGCACACTTCGTTTTTTATAGTGTAAACGGTTCAAACTTAAGCGTGCCGGGCCTGGTACGGTGCCAATGTGGCCCACTGAAGTGAAGTGGTCTCGGTACGGTACCAGGAACGGCTCGCTTTAAATTTTCGTAGTGTAAACGTTAACCGGTCTGAGCACGGATTACTGCGCATGCACGAAACAAGCCTTGACCTTTTCCCCCTCAAACTTTGATAGTTCTGTCATCAGTTCTGCCAAAATGGATGCTCAAACTAAATCAGTCATCATAATTGTTTTCATCTTGGTAATTTTTACAGGGACTGAAATTAACTTTTCTGTAAAGAATTCCACATATGGCGTGATTGACACGGTTCTGAGACCGGTTATTTTAGAGTAATGTAAACGGGTCAATTTCTTGAAATTTATCGCGGCCTGGTACCGTACCCAGAACGACACGCATATCGCTTCTAATGTGAAGATTTGTCATTGTCGTGAGGTAATATAACTCATATTTACAATATCAGAGTTAAATTGCTGGGTTCTTTTGCTAAAAGTCCCTTTAAAGAAAAAGACAACATGCTCACATGGTGCATACAATTGAAATTACGTGGAATGTTGGCACCAAACCAAATCACCAAACCCTCTCCCCAGTTGCCTGATTACCTAATTTAAATAATAATATCATAAAATTTCACAAGTTCGTAACATCTTGACTGTTAAACCACAAGAAATGACCTTCAGGATATGTCTGGTTTCGCACAGTATTCATATTGTGATATCGAAACAAAGTTAAAGCTATACTAAACTCATCTTTTAATTTATAAAATCTAAAGAGAAATGGGGTTTAATCTCCACTCGTCACAGTCTCGGCCATTTAGGGATTTAAATATGGTTCAATTTATTTCAATATTTCGCTTGCCCGTAGGTGTTGATAGGAGTGGGGGGAACTGGAGGAAAGGCGACCTTGCGCCTTGTCAGGTACATCCGTCAGGTGGTTGTAGCTTTATGGTTACAATGGGGAGGAAACGTTAACAAACTTAGACCATTATCTTTTGCCATCTTTATTGTTTCAGCAGATACAGTCTTCCCCATTCCTATAAACACCTACGTGCATACAGGCATATATTTAATGAAATGTTGAAGAACTTAGCGAAATATTTCAGCCCTCATACATCCGCTTTCAGCACAGAACCCAAAACAACCTGGTGGAGAACCTAGTATCATGTGCTATTTGAAATGCACACGAAGAAATACATATACTCGATGTATATTATATCCTCTGATGCAACAATACAAGACCCTCCCCTCCTTTCTGCAGAAACAACTTGACCAAGCCGTTTTGTACCTTTTACAGCTATAGTCTTTGTAGTAATACCAGTTTCGTCGAGATTCAAAATTCTATATTAACCTTCTTTGTGGAATTGATCCTTGAACTTTTTTAGATGTGCAGCACATTTTAGAAAATGTAGAAGCCTTGACCAATAATAATTTAAAGAAATGTCACATGACAAGCTTATCAGCACTGTGTCCCATATTATCCCATGCCCATATTAGCCCCACCCCACCCCATTTTCCCTATATACACCAAATCACTCTATGCCCACAAAGTGTTTGTGTACTTTCGTAATGTAGTGCTTAACTGCAATAAATAATTATACAAATGGTTCCTTTAATTGACTTCCAACTGGTAACCTCTGAAACCAGTACACAATCTTCAATCAAATCTAGACAAGTTATTCTCGATCCGTTTAAAGAAAGTTTCATACATTGTTCCTGTTATAATGATAGTTTTACCATACAATTAAAATAAATGGTTTTAATCGTGACACAGATAAGACTATATACCGCTACATTTGACACGTTTTTATTAATGTATGTTCTATACCGTCAATCCGACCATAAAGATTCAGTTACAAATTGCAAAACAGGACGTATCAAAGCACTTGCAGCATACACGAGGTGGTAAGTATGATCAATACCGTCAATCCGACCAAGAAAATACAGTTACAAATTGCAAAACAGGACGTATCAAAGCATTTGCAGCACACAAGAGGTGGTTTAAACATCTACATAATTAAACGCACAGCAATTGATAAACTCTTGACATCGATGTAAGTGGATACTAACTAAAATTTTTATTTAATCGGTAATAGAAACAATACATTGAAAATAAATACAGTCCATGAATATTATTATTTTTCTTTGCGAAAAGACCTGAATAACCACTGTACAATACTGTTCGAGTTTTAATAATGTTAGTTATAGTATTTGATATAGGAAAATGTTATAGGTTAGCATAAACATTGCATCAAACTGATTCAGAAAATTGTATCCACCAACGCCATATAGATCACCAGCTCAGGTGCCAATATCCGGTTCCGGGAGCATTTATTGTGTAACCTAAATTTAGATCTCAAAAGATGGACCAGACACGGTACCTGGTGCATAAGATCCGCCAACGTGTAGAAGAAAATTTATTTCGCAGGGACAATTCTGTACTCTTTTGAGGTCTTACTTTCGAACGGTACTTTTAATATAATCTAATTTAATTCTGTCATGTGGTGGAAAAGAAGTTGTTCTGTACTATATATATATATATAGGATGTACCCCTTCATGTCGATTTGGAGTCCATGTGGTGTCCTCAATGATTGATCTAAATCATTTTAGACTCCCTCCACAAGGGTCCACACACAGCAAATCCCGACAATTTCGCATTATCTTATACTGCGTCACATGAATTGTTTTTACTTACTAGCATACTATATTTATTAAAATGTTTACAGACATGCAGATTGAAATTATTTCAAACCAAGTTGGTACAAAAGCGCGGAAATCAAATTTGTACTGTTTTTCCCGTGACAAAGATGTCTTTCAAAGCGACGATGCGGTGGTAATGGTGTTTGCAAGCCGAGGACAACCCTATGTTAATCTAGTGACAAACAGCTATGCTCTGATACACAGTAAATGAAATGAAACGGGTTTTAACGTCCTACTATTCTGCTCCTAAACTGGGCTAATGAAGACGGGCATACGCCATATGAGGGAAATTTCGTCCGGGCAGCGGCGCTGCGACCTACTCTTATATCGGATTTCAGCCACCAAGGAATCTTTTACGTGCACACCAATGTGTACACGGGAGCTCAGTTTTTCGTCCCATCCAAACGACTATACAACTGTCCTTGTCAGGCCCTCCATCCTGCATCACAGACAAGGCAGAATCACACCGGAAAATTTGGATGAACTTTCTTGGCCAATGCAGGATCGAACACCAGACCCCAGCCAGACTAGCGATTCAGCTGATACACAGTAAAACTCTATTAATGTCTCTGTTAACGTATTTTTCCAGTTACAATATAGATGAATAAAAGGGGATAATTATCCGAAAAAAATATAATCTTATCAAATGTAAAGCTTTATTAATTATTTATTGGATTATTTATTATTTTTTTTTTTTTTGTTGCTGCCAGAAATCAGATTTTTAATTCCCAATTAGTGGAATAAAGGGAAATAATTAGCCTTGATAGTATTCCGTTAATTGGTCCTTGATATGTAACAGGTGGCAGCTGAAGATGTTCAGATAATTGTGTAAGCCGTCTGCTAAATGTAGAAATTATCCGGTAATATTAGCAGGCAACTGGGAGTCATAACTCGACATATACCGCCATGATTATTGTTTTCTCTTTTAATCTTGTCAGACGTTTTGATTTCACTTAATTCTACTTAATAAAGTTCGTGGTAGAATGCAGGTAGTGTATGGTTAACCATTATGACTTTGCTACCACCAAAAAAAGTGGGTGAGTGGGCGGGGATCGACTGGACAATACATACACGTATTCTATGAAAGGTTTACGTGCACTTTTGAGTAGCATTTTTTCGATTTTCGGTATCAGATGGCCATATATAGGATTAAGACCACTAATCAATTCCCACTATTTCATGATACGAATGTAGTTCGTCGACTTGGGGTGGGGGTGGGGTGGTCAAGGCGTCTCAGTCGGTCTGGCACTGACTCGCTAAACCTGGGGGTGTAGTGTTGTATCTCGGTGTTGATCGAGATTCTGTCATAGCACACTACATGCTCATCTTCGTGAATCGAGCAACAATAAAACAACTAGAATGTTAACTCCATTTCATTTGAATTCTGTGTGTGTGTGTTGGGGGGGGGGGGGGGTACTAGTTTGAGTGTATGATGTTCAAATAGTAATGGTAGGCCTACACCACCTTTGTACTTGATATGCGTCTTGATATACACAGTTATTCCATACAAGGCCAAAGTTAAATAATCTCCCGAATTAAAGCAGTTAGAGTTAAAGACCTTTTTTTGTTCGTTAATCGGGTATGACAAAATATTACACGACTAGGTCCCCAACCTATTTAAAATGAAAATAGGTTTAGGGTAACAAGAGTAAATATAAATAAATAAACAATGTCTAGAACTACTGGGATGTAAAGTGGAAACGTTTTAAGGAAAGAATTCATTCTTGTATATTTAGATACGTTACAGAAATATTTCCCTAGACAACACTATTTGACCTTACAAGACTAGAAAGTCAATGTAATGTTGATAACCGTCGCTAGGGGTCGACTGTGGTGCTCTAATGTCATACAGAACAATAGTTAGTTATGTCATTTATATTGTTAAAACGCCATTTTCTTAATTCATAACAACGTCTTAACCATAAGCACGTGACAAATAACATATGAAGTCATAACCTCGATTAGTCTTGAATATCACGGCGGCAATTTGCATAGATATTGAAGAAAATGTGGCCTGGTTAATTGGGCCAAAGGCAAAGAGTGGCAGCAGTTTTGGGGATTTTGTTTCATAATATTTTTTGCGAACAAGCTGATAGAATTTCACCTGTCAATTTAGCATTAATGAAATGCGTGAAATATTTGGAAAGAATTCGATGACTTTAGTTACGAAAGTTGACGAGAGGTGGCGTTAAAGTGTTGATATATTTAGAGGCAGACGACGAAAGAAACCATATTGTCATTTATCATTTAAAATATGATATGTCTTTTAAATCGGTCGGTGCATATAGCCATTTAACACTAGCTTTTGCAGCAATGGCATCGCTAGGAACTTTCCCAGCCAAGACCGCGAGCGAATCAGACACGTGGTAAGCGAGTCAATGCCTTATTCACAGATTCACCTCGGCTCTACTATACTTGCAGGGCACATTTTATAAGGTTGATGGGGTTTTTTTTTTAAAAAAAATGATTTATGTGTTCAATGGCTTAAACAATCGATTTGTCAATGTTTTATTTTACATAATTCCAGAGTCAAACAATTTTTTTAAAAACTTAAACTTCTGTTTTTGTTTTGTTATCTCCCATTGCGGCTATCGGACAACAATGAGGAGAGAGAGAGAGAGAGAGAGAGAGAGAGAGAGAGAGAGAGAGTTAAATACATAAACTGACACTATCGGCGCGATAAGTACGCTGATACCAGGTTGTATTTAGGTAGATTAATACGGTCGAAATGAAATGTAGGACTAACATCAAAAAGGGATTACAGTGTTGGTCTAGCTACTGATGGTTTCCATCTATTTTGAGCTATAAGGGGATCGCAATAAATTAGTCATTAATCTATTTCGACATTTATTTTTATTATTCTGACTTTTCGAAACATGGATATAAAATGGCTATAAACATGGTGCTTAATCTAATTGTTCATTTCCTTAGACAGTTCTATAGATGTGTCATTTTATCTTATTTTGTCGCAGCAATTAAAACAACTCCGATGGCAACGGTGATATTATAAATGACAAAGGCAGACATCGTCAAATCCTCAATTAATTTATTTACCGGTCTTACCTTCACCTATCATGTCAATATGGTTTGAAATACATAACAAGAAAACAGATTTTCACATCCGAAAGGCCAGACCGTCCACTAAGAAGGTTGGCGGGGTGGGGGGGCGGTAGATGGGAAAATCCCGTGTCAAGGATTTATTAGAAGTCGGTAGAATTTGTTTTATGCAATAGTATTGGTAAGAGAGATTGGAAACTTGGAGGGGTGGCAGGGTGTAGTGGTGCCGGGGGGGGGGGGGCTGTATCTATCATAGTGGCGGTTATAGACATTGACCTTTGCTTCAGTGCAAAGCAATAGTAACCTCTCGAACGATCGGCCTTTAGCATTCAATCTACAAAATATTAGTTGTTTTTTTTTTCTATCTGGAAACGTAAATTCGTTTAAATTATCAAAAAGGTGCCAAATAAATGGTTTACTTTTCATATCAAACAGAAGGTTTCCCTGCAAATACACACATGGGTATTAGTAATATCTTGCCAGTGAAGCTGGTTTATTCCCAGGAATTCTCCGTTACAGCCCACGCGAGATTATGACCAAATTTAAAGATTAAATTATCGGAGACTTGGCGAAGCTCTGAACATTTGAGGGATAAAGTGATCAATAGGATTGAACCTTGTGGACTTAAAGGCTCAATGTGGTAGAGGACCAAAAAACATTTTTCTTATATAAATTTAACAAAATATATGGACTGAAAAAGTCTTCTTTAGATATCTATCTTGGCAATTGGAGCTATTTTTTAAAAAGTTTTCTTGATGTCGATTGATGTTCACTGGCTACCCATTCCATATCGTATTCAATTTAAGATTCTTTTAACTGCCTATAAATATTTTCTAGGCTTACCCCCATCTTATTTATGTCATCTAATTGAAAAACAAACAAATGCTCGCAGTCTCCATAGTTCAAATGACATTTATCGTCTCAAATAAGATCTGCTCTTATAGTTACATATGGTGAAAGATCGTTTTCACGTTTAGCTCCAAACCTGTGGAATGACTTGAAACCGTCTGGTTCTGATACTGATATTCGTTCCAGCCCCCCCCCCCCCAGTACAATCGTTTAAATGTGCTCTTAAAAGTTACTTTTTTTTTCTTTTTTTTTAAAAAAAAGCTTTTAGTTAGATATATATTATTCTGTTATATTGCATCGTTTTGTAGTCTTTTAGTTGTTTTATTTTTTGTTTTACTGGTATATGATTGTACTCATTGTTTTGTAAAGAGCTTCTGAACACTGTCAATATTTCAGTAAAGACCCCTGAAGACGGTAATGGTCTCACCTTATTTGGGGGCGCATTTTAGTCTTGTCACGGAGAACATTGAAAGCAATTTTTCGGTGTGTATTATCTGTTTGATGGTTTGCAGTCTCTGGTGGTTTGGAACCCACACTAGAGTGATATCCACTAACGGGCCAGGTTCATTGTCCTCCGCGCCTTCTCAACCTCGTGGGTTTCCTCCGGGCACTCCGGTTTCCTCTCACTGCTAAAAAGACACCTACGCGCATGCGAATTATTGAAATGAAAAATTAAAACCATACGTTAGTACCGAAATAACCTAGTTTGTGTCGAGTGGACGTTAAACCCCATTTCTCTCCCATTATCTTCCGGATCTCAGTCCATCCCAGCTTCTGCTTCCATGCAAAACTATTCTGCCTCTAGCTACTGAGTTGTTGAAGTGGTTACAATCTGTGTCTATGATGATGTCGAAAACATCTTTCGATAAAAGCATATTGGCTTATTGTAGGCCTGCTAGATTTCATATAACCTTCTATAATATGTTTGTTTGAATCATTGCTTGGTAACGATGATATTGTCCCCATTAAAGCATGGCAGTTTATTAACTGTGTCTGGTTTTTTTTTTTTTAATGTTTTCACTAAATGCCTTTTAAAATAAGGTATTATACAATAGATCACATTTGATTGTGTGTGATCCGAAAGTCCATTTCTTTAAGCATGGTAATCCGGTTATTATTAACTGTTCTATAAGTAAAATATATATTTAATTACAAATTTGCAACATGTACACAAGCAAGAATTTATGCACAGCGGTAATACAAATGAAGCAAGAAGGAGGTTCTCGGCCAACACCGTAAACGAGCCCAGAAGTACCGAATCACCGCAAACGGCTGCTGCTGTGCTTTTATTGTGTTGCATGATGGCCTATTTTTTGTTCCCTTCCTGAATACCGTGACATTGCTCCCGTAATCTGGAAAAACCTAGCAAGTCAGATTTTGGTAAAAATTTAGCGAGACCCATATTTGGACTTAGTACACGTGTCTATAATAATAATAGTTTTTTTCTCCTTCACCGAAAAGGCTTCTAAGGCTACTGGATTTATATTCAGTAGCTTAATTCTGAAACAAAGCAGCTTTCCTATGTTTTCTCAAATCTACATTCAACCGTGTTACTAGGTTTTTCCAGATTACGGGAGATTCCTGCAATGTTGATTTTTATCGAACTGTAGAATCCCCATAATTTCTAAGACAATTCAATTATATTATTTTTTTTATTCTGGTATTATCTAATTATATGTTCTATAAGGATACATAAAAAAGATTCTAACATAAAAAATTAACATTTTGAAGTATTGTTGTCTTTAAACAATAATATACAAATGTGTTCGACTGTTCCAAGGGAGGTAACACTAGGAATAAAAGACTGTTGCAGGATAAACACCACTAATTTAGTATCGACTGCTACTTGTTAGAACTGTTTACTTTACTTTTATTCCTACTTGAATTAATATTTTCTATAATGTTTTGTGTTAAGACCCCTTAAAATCCCATACCTTAGTACCGAGCAACTAACTCAATATACACGATACATTTTCAAACAACTTAAACCCGTCAGTCTTCATCTGGAAATGGAGACCGGTGTCCCAAGCTGCATTATACGGTGTCTTGATAAACCAAATTACTTGATAAAAATAACATGTAGATGAAATTTACCTTTTGTTAGTACAGCACATCGTTCATTCATTGTATAGACCACTAAAGCAGCAGGAATCAATCATCAGGTCACCCAACGAAAACATTCACCCAAAAGATAAGCAGTTTCGACGTTCACGTCCAAACGACTCAATATTTTAAGTTGGAACTTTGGAGACAAAGTAAATACACCATACCTCTATATTTTGGCGCTTAACTTTCATAGACACCCCTGTATAGACATCTTAACACGAAATTTTAAAAGGGTTACAGTTCCGGATAAGCAGTTTTGACGTCCACCAGAATCGGCCATTTATATTTTAATTTTATTGTAATCCTTTCAGAGGTGACGGATGTTGTATACGGCGTTGTGTATTATTGAGCTGAAATTTTGAGACAAGGTAAATTGGCGCATAAATGTCATACTACACGGTTTTTTTTTTTGAGAATCTCTTCAAAGAGGATAGTCCCTTTAAAATCAATTTAAATTTTAATGCGCACTTAGTGTTTATTTTCCACTGAAGGTTATATACAAATATTTAGTATCGCGTATAAAAACGAAATGTTTAATCATGATATTTATTTTAAAAGAAGTCATAGCGATTTAAAATCTGAAGAACGTGTGTGTGACTGGACCACTGGTTACTGGACTCGGGGCTGTTATACTGGTCACTTTATTTGACGGCAGTTTGCGACTAAACCAATCAATTTATACAGTATTCATGACTAAAAATGGCAAAAAGGATACTGGTATGAAACGACTTATGACTGCAGAGCCTTCAAAAATATGCTCTGAATTTGTAGCATTTGCTTAGCATATACCAACATGTTGTAGGTTTTGTAACGAGTGTCGTGGTGGCTCAGTAAGTAAGATGCTGTTCCTCGGGATCTAACCTACTACTACACCGACTGGACTAATAAAGACGGGCGTACACCATATACTTCGCTATAAGGGAATATTTCGTATTCCAACTTTCAACGGTTCTATTACTTGTACACGAAATCTCGTATTACGTTCCTTCCGAACGACTAGACACTTGTACACCACATGCCATCTTGTACACGAAATCCATAATATTGTTTATAGTTCTTACGTATTTGGCTTTCTTAAACATGTATCGTTAGTAATTTACCCCCTCTGCAGTGGTGGCCGAGGTTCACTGGAAATTATGACATTGCCTGTTCTTATATGACTAACAGAAGGTCGGTCGCGGCTGCTTATTTCAAATCGTTAATTAAGAAAGTGGTCTCTTTTCATTAGCGATAGCGCAGGTCAAACGAACGTCTGTTGCTGTCGATATAATGCGCCATATATCTGGGCCCTGTTTCACGAAATTTTAACTTAAGATAAAATCCAATTTTAGTAGATACTTCAATTTTGATTGGCTAAGCACTAAAATCAATCTAATATTATCCAATCAAATTACTAAAATTGGGATCTTATCTTAGTTAAAATTTCGTGAAATAGGCCCCTGATCTTTCATCGACGCGGTCTTCCGTAAAGGACAACATCCGTCAAAAAGTAAAGTTATCGTAAGATAACTAATAATATCCGGACACAAGGACCCAGTCTAAACAACCACCGAATGGTTATAATTTCAACAACTAAAAGCTCGAGTGAATAAGTATATTAAGCTTCAGAAACGCTCAATTATTATTTAATTTTTATTGTACGGGTACGGGGTTTCGTATTATTAAGTTTTCATGATACAGCTTCTTTCGTTAGCTTACAGTTTTGTATTCGACCCCTTGGTCCCTTGTGTTGTCATAAACCTTCAGCTTCTTATCTATGCACGAGGGTGGGTTTGCATACATTTTTGGTTAGTTTAGTAGCTAAGAGTTTTAAAAGTATGCAGTTATTATTTTCAGTTGATGTTGTTTTTTGTTGGTTTTTTTTTTGGGGGGGGGGGGGGTGGAGGGGAGATTAGGTAGACTATTAAAATAAGATTTGCTTACGATACTAAAATTTAATGTGGGATATGAATTTTAGGTGTGTAAAGACATTCGTATAGTTTGTGTTCAGTGGTAGTCTGAACATTAATGAAGATTCTGTCTTAAAACACAAAGATAATGGCACAACCATATCCAATGGGCTCCGAGTAATCAAACAGATTTAGCATCATTAATCTGAAATAGATCAATGCTGGGCTAAATCATTATTCAGAAGGATATATTGCTGTAAGGGAGGTAACTCCTGCATGATCAGGAATGAGACTATCGTCAATGTTCACGTCAATGTCCAAATTCGGATTACATCATTTGGCTTAGCAGCTAATCATTATAATTAAGTCATATTTGACCAATATGATAATCGAGAGCAGAAACCCAAGGAAAGAAAAACTATCAAAGTTCTGGGTGTTCGTCAACAAACAGTCGTTAAATTGGGGAGAAACCGCCAAGGTTCAAGAGACACTAGCTGGTTTGAGCAGACCCTATTGATTTGTAAGGAAGCCAAATGACGTAGCCTGTTCTGTAAGTGGAGTCGATCTGCAAGTTAATTTTAAGTATTGTAATGTAACGTCAGTTTGCCGTAACCTGTGTATCCAGTGCCTGATATAAATTTTGGAAGACCAAAAGTTGTTATATGAGACTGTGAATGTCACTAGCTAATCGAAAACGGTAAAATGGAAATAGTCCGTACATTCCCTTGTTTTATTCATTCTATACTTAATAAAAACATGGTAATGCTCGGACTTTTCTATTTTGTTCATTTAACTCTAATCTAGTCAATTATATTTTTGAATAAGCAGTCGAAGTCCCAAAGCCGGACCTGGTATTTAATAAAAATTTAGAAGGGGGGGATTGACCATCTAGAATAATTTCTTCTCGACGTCAAAGGAATCTATTTGCTGTGACGTCATTCTTATAACTGCTTACCGCACGTCCCTTCAGCCCCTCATTCGTTAGTATTCAAATTCCGACACTTCTGTGATTCTAAAGAAAGTGAAGTCTACTATACCACTGAAAGCCATCACATTAAGATGTCTGTAAAGTTTCGCGCACAACATTAAATTAAGACACGATGAAATGTTAAATTAAGTTTAAAAGATAAATAAAATTGATATAAACACTAGAAAATTGGGAATCATAAAATGTTTATTTATTTTAAAATTTAGCCAAAAAATGTAATGTAAATGGTGATTTTTATACTATTTTAGTAGCAATGTGGACTTACAAACTATCCTATTACGTGCACATGCTCCCAAAGAGACTCATTACGAAATATTTCAAGCTTTTTTGTGTGATTTCTATATTTGGACTCATAATATGTTTATTTATTTTAACATTTAGCCAAAAAATACTATGTAGTAAATGGTGGTTTTATATTATTTCATTAAAAATATGGACTTACAAACTATCCTATTACGTTTACATGCTTCCAAAAGGAACTCATTACGAAATATTTCAAGCTTTTTTGTGTGATTTCTATATTAAAATAAATATCTGTGTTTGGGCTTTTCCTAAAGACAAAAAAAAATATTAAATTGACCTGCAGTTTAAGCAACAATTTATCAGAATTAACTTATTTTCACAGAATTAAAATTCACCAAATTTGATTTAATCCAGTTAGATTAACGAATCTATGTTTACATAATAGAACAGTTAAATAACCCTCTCCTCTTATCTTTATCCCCTGACCTAGCCTTTGACCTATGGCGATGTCGCCTCTCTGAATGTAGCTTACGGAGTCGTCGCATTTCTTCTGATACATCCATCGATCTATCTCTACCTCGATCTAAACGTGCTTCTACTGGACGGCGTTCATCGGGATCCGGGGGTTTACTAGGCTCCACTTTGTTTTTCCAGCAATGTCGCGATTTATGTCGCGATCTGTGATCGCTTTTGTGATGTTTTTTCTGTTCCTCAGTTTGATTCTGTGTTTTCTCCCACGTATCTGTGAGTTTAGTTTTCGAATCCTTGCTTTGGAGGTGTCGCTGTTCCCGGGGTTCGTTAACATTTCCGTGATCTCTTTTGTGATGTTTTTTCTGTTCCTCAGTTTGATTCTGTGTTTTCTCCCCCGTATCTGTGAGTTTAGTTTTCGAATCCTTGCTTTGGAGGTGTTGCTGTTCCCGGAGTTCGTTAACATTTCCGCGGTCAAGAGTTTGATCTGCATCCTCAAAAGAAGCCCAAGCTGTTTTCCCTTTCCGATCACTAAGATTTTGGTTCAGAATTCCCGAAGGACCAGCTTCATTATCGAGATTCAATTTCTTCCTGTTATTTGGCAACTGTGATTGGACTGCTAGAGACCTTGGTGTGTCTTGTGATTTAGAATCCTGAACCGTATCCAACCAGTTTTGAATAATTCCATACGGAACTTTAGAACTTTCCGTATTCTGTCTTTTTACTGAAAATTCTGTCCTTAGCGTGCTGCTTTCGGGACCAAAGGGTACGTTGGAGTCCCAGTCTTCACGAATATTCTCAGATAGCTTAGAATAATCCGTTTTGGCCGGACTTGACCTCGAGCGTTTTTCTGGTGGCGGGGGTGTGGATTTTCTGCTCCGACTGCTGTGGTCGCTCTGGTGCCGTTTTCCGCGTTCGGAATAGTCCGTGTTTTGACGCGGAAGTGTTGATGCAGCTCTGGAGTCTCGGGAAAATACATCAGGTTGCTGCGGTGTCAAACCGGCATTGTAAGAAATCGGTGCGTCATGATTAGCAGCTTCCTTGTACCTTACAATCAGACCAGTGCCATCCGGTGACTTTTCAACCGAGACGGGGGTTAGAACCTTTTGTGCTTCAGCTTCCTTTCCTCCAGCCAAACGTAGAAGTGTATTATAAGGGCTCTGATCGATAAATAAGTTTGGTAAAGCAAGGGTACCAGAATTTCTTCTTGAATCAACGGTTGATGAACGTTCTGGCGAACAAGCCCTACTTCTTACGGTGAGATTACCCCCACTTGGTTTGCCCAGAGTGGTACATCCCCTTTCAGACCTTTTGCGACTTTTCCTGTTTGGCGAAGGTGAAACATTTCTGAGCGAACCTCCCCTGTTTTTCTTTTTCTTTCTATTTCTTCTTTTCTTCTTACCGCTGGATGCAGGTGAAGTTGGTCTAGTAGATAAGTTTGGACTTTTCTCTTCCTGTGCGTTTACGTCTTTACCATGGGTATTTCCTGTATTTTCATCCTTAACAATTACATCATTGACGTTATAAGGTATAGAACTCTCAGGTATCCTGTAAGATTGTGAAATGGCCAGAAAATCATCTTCTGTCATACCTAAAATAAACATTTATTGAGATAAATCCGTAAGTTTTGCCCGTCGGCTGTCAAAAAGATAAGAAAATTGCTTAAATTTAAATTCCATTTATTTGTGATTGTTGATTAATGGAAACATCAGTGAGCTAGCCTAGGTAAACCTTGACATCTAAAGAAGGTTTAGGGCATAGACTTACCAATTATTTATGCCCTGACCCTGGTAACTTTTTGAATTGTTTATGTTTGTGGTCTCTGAGTATGATATATTGTCCATATATTTATTTTTGTGTAGAATTGTGTGTGGTGCAGTCGCCCTGCACTTACTAGCCTATTATTAATAGGCCTAATGAAACTAAATTTCGCTCAATATACTTTTAATTTAGCAGATTAATTTTCTATAGTTTCAAATAGTTTGTGATTGCTAATCCTTTCCCTGCCTCGTCAATATAGTCCGCTATTTCTTATATCTTATCTATAATCTAATATGTAGGTGCACTTACCGGGTATCCTCCATAGCTCCAGTAAATCTGTAATGGGACAATCTTGTTTCTTCTTTCTGTAGTTGACAATAGCCTTAGCTAGCTTTGACGATATTTTAGCATTATTAACCAATGTCCTGGCTGTACACTGGTTCAAATTTCGAGACATTTTATACGGGTTTAGCAAGGAAAAGTCCTTTGCAAATTCCGCTAAATACAAGGCAAGCCATTGGATTGCTAGGCGCGCTAGGTGACGAATAGTTAATCACAGCTCAGTGACGTCACAATTGAATGACGTTATTATTATTCGCATGACTTTTCTAGAGGCTCAAGAGTACCGTTTTCATTTCTATTGTTTTTTTTAATAAAGACAGAGCATCTTCCGTTGTAAAATTGTTTTATTTACTCCAGATGTTAGCAAAAAAATATAGGGCCTATATCATGCGACGTCACCGTCAATAAATGGAAGAATCGCCTATATTTTGTAAAATGCAAAGGACACAAAGAATAACGAAATAAATAAATTATTAAAAATACAATTTTCTAAAATGCCAGTAATTCGCGAACAACAATTCTTCGGTGGCTCAGCGGTTAAGATGTTGGCACGCTAACCCGGTGTTGGTCGGGGAAGTCAATCGGGAGTTTCCGTCGTGCCCACCCTTGTCATTAAAGAGAACTTAAATTCGTTCGGATATAACGAAAACCAAGGACTCGTGTATACATTGGCGTACATATTAACTTGGAAGTTTTAATTCGATATAAGAGTACTATAGCGCCGCTCTCTGGGCAAAATTCATTTAAGCCCACTTGGAGTAGAGCAATTCCTTTTATTTCATTTCATATTCAATAAAAGTAATCATTTATTTTGTAAGTCCACATAGCCTACATACTATATGGGGCAACTGCTCAATAAAACACAAACATCAAAAAAGTGTTAATAACAGAACAATATGAGAATGAGTAACATAGGTAATTTTTATTTCAATAATTATGCTTACATTCATATTGTTTGTAACATAATATAGTAGATCGTGACTCATGCTGACATTACACAAAGTTTCCTATGGGTTATATGGTTTTCAAATTTGAGAAAAGTCTGTACTGTACAACGCAGTGGACGCTTACCCCTAGCCCCCGACCTTATCACTTAATTTGATTACGGCGTATTGTGTCTTGTCCGAAGATTTTGAGTAAATTATGTGTGGTGCAGTCCACCTCGGCTACTGAAAATACTTTTGATAATTCACACTGTTTCGATCATGCCATACCAGTTGCATTCTCCTGCGAGAGGTTTATACATAGGCAAATACAGATATTTACTTTAAAAGTATCCAGTCAAATCTTACGTGTCATTCAAAATTTATGATAATATAATCTAGTGCATCGACAGAGTTTTAAGTGTACAAAAATAGAGAAAGTCACGAACAACGAACCAGTATGTCAACTCGATGTGAAGTATTTCAATTCATTTCGAAAACCAGTTGTCTGTGATTTAGATGAGTTTAGATAAAACCGTTTCTTCATGTCTTCTGGTCGGTTCCATATCGATCCGTGTAGCTCGTGCTGTACAGAAAGAACCAATCAATAGAACAGCGTCTCGTGAGATTGTAACCACCATGTTGGAAATCTGTCAATAACGGGAATAAAAGTGAGTTGAATAACATAGGTTCCAACATTCTCTGATATTCTACAGAACACACAGCATCTTCTCAATCCTGTTACCTGAAACCTACATATTTGCGCCGTGATTTGCAGTGACAGGTTGCAGTTCCGTTGCAGATTTAATTCAGAAAGAGGTGAGTAGAACAGTTGTTTGGGGTAATTGTCATCGCCGAGGTCAATGTGTACAACGATGATATAGTATCTACTGCAAATGATAGTCATGTATAAGTAATGTTTGAACGATATTAGAGAATGCGGGATACTGCACATCAAAAATGAGATAAAACACAACTAGCAACACATATCGATTCAAATGAAATGGGGTTTAACGTCCTACTGCCCTGCGCCTTAACTTGTCTAATGAAGATGGGCATACGCCACACAGTGTGCATTGAGGGACATTTTGCACGGGCAGCGGCGTACGGCCTACTCTCATATCGAATTCAAACTACCAAGGGATCTTTTACGCCAATGTGCATACGGGACCTCGGTTTTTTGTACCATTCGAACGACTTGATAGCTGTCCTTGTCAGCCCCCCCACCATGTCCTGCATCACTGACATGGATAAAACTTGATAGACTTTCTCGGCCAATGCGGGGTTTTGAACATCCGAAATCCAGGCTAGCGAACCAGCGTCTTACCGCTTTAACCGCCTTGTCCCCTACATATCGATTCATATATAATACATACATTAATGGTATATCGAATTTGATATAAGAAGATGCTTTTTACATATACATAGTGCTTATTCAGCAAAAATATTAATGCTGACACCGTACAATATAAAAAGGATATTGTCTTTAAACCATCTGTATTATGCATGAAGCTTTCAGAAGATTTTAATGGGCCAATATTTTGGAAAATAAAACTGCCTAATTATGTGATAAAATCACGTATAATTCTCTACCTTAGGGCCGAGCAACTAACTCAATATACATGATACATTTTCAAACAACTTAAACCCGTCAGTCTTCATCTGGAAGTGAGGACCATTGTCCCAAGCTGTATTATGCGGTGCGTGGATAAACCCATACTCCGCGCAGCGTTTCGTTAGATTAGAGGTAATCCCACTACACACTGCTATTATGAGTGGATATTGTTGTTTTAAATTTTGGTTGGTCAGTAGTCCGTCTACCAACCAATCACTAGCTGCCCTAAAAAAGCTTTACATTTAAAACGAGTGCCAATATTGGACCGAATTCGTTTACATAACGTTACGTCATGGCTCACGATTTTATTATGCCCAATTAATCCGTGCATAGCAGAATACTGCAGTAAAACTAATTGCGTGACAAACGAGGCTATCAAGTCGAATGAAATGTAAACAATACTGTTTGGAAACGAACATACTTTCACCGTTTTTAATACCTTAAATCACTGTCCAAAGTTTTAGGGAAGACCCAGATTAAACGAAGGACTGTCATGTTGCTGTACTTGATAGCTTTCATTGAACGGAAAGAATAGACACACTCTCGCATAAGTTCAAGAAACAGACGCTATTCCAGCAATGACCAGAGAGGGATTTCTCGGGCCATTGCTTCAGGAATATGGGATAAACCCAGACTTATTAAAAAAAAATATGTTGGTGAAATTTACCCTTGGTTATCAAGTACACCACATCGGTCATTCTTTGTATAGAACTCTAAAGGAACGGAAATTAATTATCATGTCACCCAAACGAAAAAAATGACCCGAAACCTTGAAAGGGTTACGTTTGCGGATAAGCAGGTTTGACGTTCACATCCAAACGACTCAATATTTTGACGCTTAAATTTCATACGTACTCAGACTTTTATTTTTGAGACCCTGTTCAAATCGAGATAGTCCCTAAAGTTTGATTACAACTCTCGGTTTCTGTGTGTAAATTTAATCAGCAAACGTATTTATTAGAATTAAGGAATACATCTAACTCTATTTAATTCAACCTTATATAAACCCCTGTTGAACTGTATTAAAGGCTTTAAAAATAAAACTTTTAGAACGAATCCAGATATCTATAGTAAATGAGGGTGGTATGCTTTTCTGTAAAATAAAGTTTTTATGTTGTCGAACAAGAGAAACTGAGATTTATTTCATAATCTATGTGACGCCGTATACTTCAGCTTTCAGAAACTAAAATATTCTCAACGCAGGGCCGTGTCTAGTGAGGGGTGCCGGAGGTACATTGCACCCCCAGAAAAATAAGGCGCCCTGAAAAATGGCGCCCTCCTTCCTCGCCGAAAAGATTTGACAACTTTTCAATTATTAAATAATACGCTTGATTATAATCCCAAAGCACTAATCAGTCAGTCGGTTTTAAGGGCACTCACACGCCAAGGGGTTCGTTTGCCCTGATCTTAAGTGGAGGCTATGGCGCCCCCACCCCATACTCTGCTGCGCCCCCACCTTTAAAACACTGCCTCACAAGAAAGACTCATTTGGAAGGGGTATGGTAAAAGCTGTTCTATTTGAATGGTTACTGTATAATGCATACTTCGCCAGGATAATTAACAGCTTGCATTCATTGATTTAATCTTTTAGTACGTCGATTAGTTATTCATTCATTTTGCAGATTTAAGGTATTACATGTTTATTTTCAATTAATTTTCTATTTCGAGAAGTTATCTGTAAGCTTTTAAAAATGAATGTCGAAGGAAAAGTTATAGAAAATATATTATTTCTTGTCATGACACTTCTAAAAAAGGAAACATATTTATTTTCGATTAATTCGCTGATATAAAGTCCTCCTGTTAAGCTATAGAAAATGCAAGTATGATAAAAGAGATCGAAATAGATCGTCAATACATTGTCATTCTTGCATCAACTGAAAGTAGATTTTCAATATTTTTTTATTTTCTTGTGTTAGCCTGGATGCATATTTTTGATATGGATGATCAAAGGTATCTGAAGGACTGAGGTGGCTTCTTAACCGTCTTTGTCGACCAGGTTCCCTTTGAACATCAAGAAGTGTTAAATATAAGAGATCCCAGAAGAGATCATATCTAAGTGATTAATGCAGGCTTGTTTGCTACTTAGAACATGTCTTAAATGTATTCAAATCAACGCGTGGGACACCAGGAGCGGATCCAAGAATTTTTGCAGGAGGGGGTTTGCCAGGTTTTTGTCACGGAAATCTGCCATCATCGTCTCTAAATTACATAGGCATACATAAAAATTGAGCTTTTTAAACAGATAAATCATTTTTATACTGACGTAGGCTCACTTTGTGATGTAATTTCATTGATGCAAAGCAGTATTTTTTTTATGTAACTGAGCGGGGGGGGGGGGGACCCCCAACCCCCCTCTCCCCTCTGGATCCGCCCCTGGACACCTTCGACGCTTTCGACAAATACTCATATTCCGTTAGAATCCCTTGGTGCATCGAAATCTTGTGTCTCAAAAAACCGTCAGCCAGGTCATTTGATAGAACGGCGCGTTTAAGCGGTTTATGTACAAACAAATCAATGTAATTTAACGCACTTTACAGTATGATGTCGTAAAATGGTAACCATAACAATGTTCTTCTAATTTTTTAATAAGATATGACCTTTTATCATTAGGTAATTGTTGGCGTTTTACATCAATCCATATAATCTTGAGAGTATGGACCAGGGGCGGATCCAGGGGGGGGCACCCCTGCTCAGCTGCATAAAAAAATAATACCTTGCATCAATGAAATTACATCACAAAGTGATCCTACATCAGTATAAAAATGATTTCTCTGTTTAAAAAGCTCAATTTGTATGTATGCCTATGTAATTTAGAGACGATGATGGCAGATTTCCGTAACAGAAACCTGGCAAACCCCCTCCTGCAAAAATTCCTGGATCCGCCCCTGTGGACATCGATGTTCATGCCATGGGCGTAAAGGGGAATCGTTATATTAGAGCGGACAATTTTGTAATCTGAGATTATGTAATGACCCTAAAAATAATTTTTAAAAACTTGCTGTAAACCCAAACCCAATACTTTTGGTGTGGATAATCGTAGTACTATACCAGAGAAGCGAATCGCGTTGATCGATAGCAGGATTGAATAATTATAATTATAGATATATTGAAAACCGGACACACCAAAAAATAAACTTGCGGGAAGAGTGTTGACCTATAGACCTATGTTGGCAGCAATACACAAGAAGTATAATGACATCCCGATTGTGTTGTGGGTCTTGGCCCCACACCCTCAACTTTACACAAAAAAGCAACATTTTATTAAGACCACGGGGATTGTAACATTTATTTGACTTAATAACGTGACACTCGAATGATTTTATTTTGAAATATATACTACTGTGCAATAGATCCATTAAACATTATAAGACAAAGTCGAATCTGTAGATTTCCTTAAAGGGTGTGCAAAATGGGAGGGGGATATAAACGCGAAGTATCATCGGAAGAGGAAGTTAGCTCTGTCTCACGTCTGTCTCACACGGCACACCCACCAAAACTATCAAGGGTCAGTAGAGATAGCATTTGCAGATCTAGTGGCTATAACGGTCTTATGCTGTTGACGACTTCGAATTTTGTCTAATGGTTTGGATTGTTCGTTCTTGACTTTATTTCATTGAAAGTTGTTTCAAGGGTCTTGAACACCTGGTAGTTGATTTTTGGAGATCCAGAAACTCAAATGTAAAAATAAGTGGTGCTTGTCTAGACTGTGAGGTTTAAAATCAAACTAACAGTATCTGATGTTTTGATGGATCAGACGTTAAGCGACTAGTTTTAAGATTTGCAATCAATCTTAAAAGAATTTTCAGATAATGCAGTATCACTTATCCATAAATGATTTGACCGCTGAACATTATTGTGAGCTCAGAACCATTTGAAATGTTTTAGAAGGACGGGGTATTTATGAATTTTCAAAACGAACATGGTTCAGGGGAGGGAATTCTTTAACTTAATATCGTAAACTGTCTTCACATTGCAAACACGACTTATTGGCCAATTTTAATTAGCATTGATTACCGTGAAAAGATGGGCTTCTGATGTCCAATATTTAAGACAAAATGAAAATTTTAAAATTGACACCCAAATTGCGTGCCAAATTGTTTCTCGATCTATTTGTAATGAAGCAAGTCGATGAAAGATGCTAAACCTATCCCACACAGGAGAATACTCTCGGTGAAGACTGAAATAGCCAGACGCCAAAGACTGCCATACGCCGAACATAGAAAATACATTCTGCTAGTGGGCGTATATTGTGTTAGCGTCCATCACTTGTGATCATAAGGAGGAATCTTGTATGATGCAGTCTGATCTTGAGTGCTTCCCCATCTTTTGCTCTACGAGACACTTCTTCTGTAGGTTTATTTTAAACTGAATATTTGCTCAAGCCTGTGTTGATTTTTCTCTTGGAGACTTGACGATCTAGGCTTAAAATAAACATTAACCAGTCAGAATCAATGGGCGAGATAAAGTAGAGAAGCGAATGTAAATACGAATTGGTTTTAATAGAGTTGCATGATTAAAATAAACCCCTTGTCATGTTTAATAAGTCAAGAACACATTTATAAGATTATTTTCAAATGAGATATATTATATGCCTTTGTCATGGAATATAATAAAACTGAATTTAATAGCAGATTGTTTGTCCCTTTATGCTATTATTAGGACACTCTCTGGAACTAGGCGCCGCATTTAAGAGGATCAAAATATTTTATGTTAAACTGATAATCTTATCTGAACATTTCAGATCACCGGATAACGAATCTGCAATACCCGGCATATGTCAGCATTAATTTCGAAAGAGTACAGGCCCAGCTTGAGCTAATCCTCGATCGTCGTGTATACCAAGTCTCGTACTTTCAAGCTAAAATATCTACCTGTGGGTAATCGAGTTGCAAAGTTCAGGCTTCGTGTAATGACAATGTTTCGGTTATGTCACAACCTCTGTTTGGGCGCTTCTGTCTGTAGCTTTTTTAGCTATAAGTTCGGGAATTGTGAAGTAATCAAGCAACGTCCAGGTGTTGTAAAACTAGTAGACGTTGCTTCAGAAACATGTGGTTAACGTTACTTGTTTACGAAATATCATGCATCAAATAAAGTGACATAAATAGTCTGGATAATCACGTACATCATTAAAGTATTGGCCATACATTTATATAGCGTGGAATTTTGCATACACTTGCCTAACTCCACCCACGGAAACTAAAAGTTTAAATTTTTTCAAAAATATTTTTTTGGCAAAATTTAAAGTAATTTTATTGTACACTGGGACCGCCTATTATGCCCTAATCCTGCACTCCCTAACCCCTATTTCATAGCCATTGTATCGTTCTGATTCAAAATTGCTTGTGCCATTTATGATTATATTACTGACTTTTAACACTAAGGGAACGGGACGAATAAAAAATCCAAATGTATTCATACCAAATTTGAAATAACCAAATCTGCCACTAGAATGAATAACGGAATAATCTCTATCCATATATAGACCATCATAACAGTTGATTCTTAAACTATAGAGTCATATCACGAAACCAATTCCGGTCCTTGTGCCAAAAGTCTTGAATAATTTACTAGAACTTTAAAGCAAAAAAATAAAACATTTCGTGGTTTGAAATTAAAAGAAACTTTATAAATTGAGAGGGTGTGACATGTAAATTATTCACCTTCTCATCAGCTAATTAAAGGGGCAGCCACGTAGGTTATCGGTTAATAAAAATTGGTTTATACAAATCACTCGCCAAAACGTGAAAACATAGCCCGTGCATTGGATGAAAGTTTCATCTCAAAATATTGAGCCGTTCAGAAATCATTGCTCTACAGATTTGTTTAACGGACTGCGCTGCACGCAACTCATTAAGGTCTATATGCGACATTTCCATTTTCCGGATAATATCAAATTTTGCACGACTTAATCCACGTTAAAATGTATTACATTCAGTATTTCACATTTAATGAACAAGCCAAAATCAAAATATCAACTAAAGATTCAGTCGGATGTTGGGTCGTAGTGGATGTCGAATGATGACGATTTTTCAATTCATCATATTTATGAAGCATTTTAGACTTATTCCTTCTACAGTTATGAAGAGATTGACAAGCCCTCGAATAATGATCTGAGACTTTAGTTTATCTTAATCACATGACGTTCAGAGACTTTAAAGCAATATTTACAGACACTGTTATCCAGGTGCTGGAACGCATCGCTAACATGAGGTTGAATCTAAACGTATGTATATCTTCGAAAAAGCATCACAAAACTTGAAAGAATTTCATACGACTGGTATAAACGTTTCGATGAATGTTTGCTATATAATTAACCAGTTTTATGCACTGAGATTAAATCTGAAAGTATGTTTTTCTTCGAAAGAGAATCACAAAACTTGAAATAATTTCATACTAGTATGAACTTTTCGATGAACGTTTGCCATATAATTAACCAGTTTTATTCACTTCTTTTTTTTAAGAAGCGGTAAACTATATATTTTTCTACTTTCTATATATAAAACGGAGGTGTATAAGGTCGCATTGATATTAACGAGGTTGATTAAAGTAGTATTACAATCTTGATGAATAATAAGACAGGACTGAAATTGCCAGCCCAGAGGTCAAGCATTCTGGAAAGTTTGTATTGAGAGATCATTTACGAAATTCGAGTCCAGAAGTCGCAGATTCTGTAATATTGGATTTCTGAAGATCCAATAAATCAGTTAGTTGTGATACAAAGGATTGATTAGATAGAAGTAGTAAACTTGATTAAAGATAAGATCCGCATCTTTAAACTTGTACACATGAAAAGAAATTGCCAGGATAGAAAGATAGAAGTATTAATGCTGATTCTATGGAGCACAACTACTTGGTTATAGCCTTCAGCCAAACAATTCCTTGACAAATTCCAAACCAGAGTTAGTAATGAAAAGCGATCTGAGTTAAACGATAACGCTGAGATACACTTTCTGGGACACTAAGCATCTCTAAGTTGGAAGGTGTATTTCTGGGATTTATATATGTATAAAATGACTACTGCACGATCCAGTGTATGCGTATTGTTTTTAAGCCAACTGACTCGTGAGTCTGCAGAAAACGTTGGACATGTAGGATAATATGTCTTCTATCTAGCACATTGCATACCACTTATGTTTAAAACAGTTCACAACTGGCGTGGTTTCGAATCCTCGGCTTTACGTGACAAGGAGTAGGTTCGCCTGTCCAACCTCGTGGGTTTTTCTCTGGGTTCTAGGGTTTTCTCCCCCTGCTAAAGACCACTACGCGCAAGCGAATTATTGAAATAAAATCAAACCACATGTTAGTCCCTAAATGACCTAGTTTGTGTCGAGTGAACGTTGAACCCAACTTCTCGCTCTCTTGCTCCCGTTCCATTATTTTCTATCTCCAACGTGTTCTGCCAGAGAGTGCTCTATTTATTTCAGATAAATATGCACCAGAAGTTATACCAACTAACTAACAATATCTGCTGTATTTATATATAAATTTTACATCTTACTTTAGTCCCCAAATATTTTCTTGTGTCCCTTAAAATAGCATTATGCAAGAGCAAAATCTGATTTTTACAGGTCTTTCTTTAAGCCTGAGATGTTATCTAAATAATCAATTAGACATTAATTAACATATTCAGACCATAATAAACTCTTTATGTCAAGACTAGCCTTCGATGTTGGCAGATTAAAATCGTATATGCCGCTTAATGGCGGTTGATAATTAAATCAATCAAGTGGATAATCGAGACTATGCTGTTTATATTAATGATTTGAGTAATGATGACCGAGGCTATGAATATTTCAAAAGCTTTTTTCTCGGTTAATAGTGAATCAATTTGACTGAAATTTTCAGCAAATTATCTTTACACTATCTAGTTTTTAACTATTGTAGTGAGAACTGCCATCTCTTTATCTTATCTCCCATAATGTAACTTTAAAGATAATTTTATGGTAGGCAGATAATCTCTTTTAATAATGTGTGAAGAGACAGATTTCTTTTCTGAGGTTCCTTATGTACGTCATTGAAACGGTTGCCTTTTTTCGCCAGAGAAGGATGTAATTGAACCCTAATCGATTTTATTTCTAACTATTGATAGAGAATTACTTGTGAAATAAATACGCTTTACCAGATAATAAACCCCGAGGCAACCCCATCATCTGACGTGTATTTTTATTGTACGATTCTTATAACTACATTTCATACTAAGAATATCGGATTTCATGGGGGATTTTTGGCAGCGAATTTTAAAGAGAATGTGTCCTATCATCAATTCAATCCACCGAGTGGATTTCAAGGGTTATAAAGATCTTTGTAAACTGGATCAAAGCATGTTTTCAATTAAATACAATACTGGGATTTGAATTCAAGTTTCCCCACTAACGATTTTGAATTATTTGGTATTAAATGTTCCCAAATGCCAGTTGTCCTTTTTATCTTCCTTGTTAAAATTAACATGATGATACTAAACACCACTATGTAATTCGTTTATCTAATTCCAAACTTTTTGGGGCCAAGCGGGTATTACGGTTATTAGTTACAATAGCGTGCATTTTACACTTAACCAATTTTAAACAGAACGATAATTGTGTTATTGGCACTCTATTAGATCTCTTACGACTATGATTTGTGGAATGTGAAGCTACTCAATTGTTCCTCCAGACTTTGTGAATATTTGTTACTGCAAAAAAGTTTAAAATCGTTACCTTTCCTGTAGATAATTCAGAAAATATATGAGCGCATATTATATTATTTAACGTTGCAGTTGTGTCATAAATATTTCTGTCTGCAAAGATTTTGACAAAAGTATGTGTTTGGTGCCTCAAGGGAATTGATCGCTCTGTATTATTATCTGCGAATGAATATAAAACGATTGGGACGCATAACACGTTTACCGCCGGCCATTTTATTGATAATTCGACATGTTGGTTCAATAGCCGAATAAAATGGCGTCCAATAACTGGAATTATGGGTGGCAAATCGATAGGCATCTTGTTGGGTTTATTTACCGTAGGAGATCACTTTATGTAAAAGAGTCATTCCTTAACTCAATAAACAACACACTCGACTCCTATACTGGCAGTAAATCGCTGCCCTCCTGCTGACCAATATCTCTGTGACAGTGTCCATACCGTGATAATCTGTTCGATTTATTGCAGGTTGTCAGACTGTATTAATTTATTATTTAATAATAAAGTTAACAATGTTTATCGTAACATCCATCTACTTTTTATTTGAACAACTGTTTAGCTAACGGCGTTCTATTTAGATAATTAATACTGACGAAAGTCGAACCTGGACGCTTTCCCTGTATCCTTGTCATAACTTTTCACTAGGAAGTGACATTAGCTGTAATAAAGAAAAAGATAGGCTGGCACTGCCAGGCAGGATACGCCCACATTTTTGAGAGATGGATAGAGAACAAGCAATACCGAAAGTGATTTTTCCTACATCATTAAGTCCTGTATTTCATACTGTATAGGGAGCAGCCATTTTGTTGGTCAGTTCCAGTCTGATATTCATGAAATTCGAAGCGGACAATGATTATGGTGTGACGGTACACAACCTAGAAATGTTACTCTTCGTCAAAATCGGATAAGAATTGTGACCTGTAGAGAGTCCACAACTATGATATACCATATTTTTACACTATTCGTGTACAAACGGCGACCATTTCGTCCGGCAGATTTGGTACGATTTTCACGAAATTCGAACTCAACCGTCCTTACGGAGCAACAGTAATATAATCAGAGTTTGTTTTTTTTAAATCAGATAATAATTGTTCGAGAGATAGACAGAGAACAAGCAATACCAAATGGATTTTTCTTACAATCAAAGGCCATAATTCATTAAGTTACAATTTGATATGCGCAAATATCGAAAAGAATAAAGATCTTTAGGTTATAAACAAGCATTTCAGGTTTCATCAAAATCGAATTAAAATTGTGACCTCTACAGGGTCCACAACTTTCAAGTGTCGTCAAAATCAGATAAGAATTGTGACCTGTAGAGAGTCCACAAACAAATTGTGGACGGACGGACGGACGTCCGGACGGACAGGGGCGACGACAATATACGTCCACAGAAAAATGTGGGCGTATAAAAAGTGAGTCTGCAGTTCCGATTTTAAGTTGGCCTGGGGGAAGTTAAAGGAGCCAAGTCTTTCACTCAATATTACCCACTCCATAGTTTTCTACATGGCAAATCCCACTTATTGGTCAATTTAAATCAACATTGTTGCCGTGAAAAGTTGGGCTTCTGATATCTAATATTTATGACAAAATGAAACCTTTAAAACACGAGATTCGGTCAGCCAGAAAATCAAAGTCTTTAAAGTCTGGGACCATTGTTATTATTTGACGAAAACTTCCAATGCCCATGCGTAGCCGGGAGTCTCTTTTTTATGTGGTTCATTATCCAGTACCTTTGGTCAAATCAAATCACAGCTGCACCCCTTTCCGGAATAAATCCAATAATTCTTGCATTAATATAAACAGACATGAACATGAATCACGACGACGAATTGGGATTAATTAAAAAAAATCATAAAAGAAAGAAAGTTAACAATAACAAATATTAAGAGTGTTGGATAATTTAATTTCATGGGCGCCAAAATTTTTTTTGCAAGAATGCTTTCGAGCGCCATGCGTATGCAGTGACTTGATGAACGAGGTTAAACACATCCCATATAGGAGAATACTACTGGTATAGGCTGGAATAACCAAACGCCAAAGATCGCTATTCAATTCAGACCCTTACGCGACACGTAACTGGTTAGGAACAACAGTGACTTACCGATGTAAAATAGTAGCTTAATCATTGTTTGCATAGGATGTAAAATGAAACAAAATGAAATGGGGTTTAACGTCCTATTGATCTGCTCCGAATGAGCTACTGAAGACTTTGTCACATTTACAGCATGTACTTCCTGTCCCATTTTTCTTTTTCTTTATTACGGTGTGTATCTTAACAACCATAATAAGGATGTGTGCACACAAACAGGATAAATTACTTGAAAATACCCTGAAGAAATAGTTCCACATTTCCGGGCATTATTACAGTGAGAAAGCTTGGTCGAGCTACTACTTAGCTTGTCAAACAGATTCAAGAAGAGTAACAAAAAGTTTTTGCGATAAAACACTTTTATATACCAATTTTGGTGTTTCACACCCTGGGAGAAATGATTAAGCTATGGTTTTATGAATTATGCAAACGGAAACAACAACTTCGTGACAATGTTTAGTACAGCAGACATATTTTTCATTATCTTTTCAAGAACTGAATGTTTTATCCACAAGATTGATAAACCCACTGACAGTGGATATATATTTTATTTATTATTTTTTTTTTATCATATTTTCAAGAACTGGACTTTTTGTATCCCGAAGATTGATAAACCCGGGGAGTTTATTGCTGACGAATATTTCTTGAAAAGCTAATCGCTAATATTAATGCACAATATCGATTTCAGGATGAACTGAGATTGTGTAGCTTAAGTTAAACATTAAGTTTGTTTTTTTAATAATGCTGCACCAATAATCCATGTCACTAGCAAATTACAACTCCACCAGTTTTTAGCGATAACGAAAAACAACCTATATGTATATTATATCATTTATCCCTGATCATTATTGGAATTTAAGATAAAATATAAATATTGCTTGGTGATGAAATCCTAATCTGGAATATATCACTTTTGACAGAATATGGTTATTATGTAGGAAATACCCGATGCAGTGTCGAGTTATTTTTGAACGCCCTACTCGTTTGTTTTATCTAATTATGTGTTCCATATTATTTTGTCTTGTAGGAAGGCGTTAGTTATCAACCATATGATTCGATTCTATATAGACCTGTTACTTTCACTCTTACATTCGTATAGGTGTGGCAGCTATTGTGGCTAAGGGAGTAGGGCGCTGGCTCGCTGGTTCGATTTTTATTTTCGTACGGGTGTCCCATTTGATTAATTTCGATCGTAAAGATGTCCAATTTGTAAAACCTGTAGTTTTTCTTATTGGACTGGAAGTTGAGAAGAAAGGAATTTCAAAGGTTTGAATGATCTCAAACGCCGTGTATAATTAGAAATGTGTCTCGTTTCTGGGTAACAATATATTGATATACATCTAATCACAGTGTAAAGAAAACTACTAATAATTTTCGTCTAGACTTTTAATTAAGAGAAGAGTCTTCATAGCGCTAATGATACGGGATGTACAGTTTGCCGACATTGACTCTCGATCCATCGTGTTCTTTTGGTTTATTTACAAACACATATTATTGTAAACAAAAATAAAAAAAAAACGGAACATCAGATAAAAGTGATTAGGAGGAACAGTGTAGCAAATGAAGCAGAAGAGAATGTCCTGTATTATTGGGACCGTACCTCTTTTAGAAAAATAGAAAAAAGGTCTACGCACAATATTTGGACGTTTACATGGTTTCGTCACACAGTGGTCCCATTTTTTTTTTGTTTATTTTTAATATTTCGAGGTTTTTTTTCATTCGTACTCAATATTTAGCAAAGTGCTAAAAGATTTTTAACATTGTTATTATTGTAGAAATATGGATTGTATTAAAGGAGCTAAATCGGTAACATTTGGGACCTAGAAATTGACATAAATGGGTCGCAACGCATATAATAATCTAATTTTAATGTATATAAACTGATTTACATTCAATCGTTTCTTTTTACTGTAATTTTTAATTAATTATGTTAGGCGAAATACGCCAAAAGTCTCAATCGAATGGCAATCTTTAGCGTCTGGCTATTCCAGTCTACACCGATAATATTTATTGTACATACTCTTCAGATAAGAATACAAGGTCACCGATTGACCCGACTTGTTGTAAATGTCTATAACCTCATTCCTCGAGTCGCTTGAAACAAATGACGCTGAAAAGCAATTACGGTAGATGATTCGTGTATCAATGGTACAATGTTTATTTGGTCTTCAATATTGGATATCGAAAGCCCATCTTTTCCTCTTAAGATCACATCATCAATGTTGATTGAAATTGACAAATAATTCGCGTAGATCTGTAGCTTCATCTCATAATCGATACAAAATTTGTATGTACAAAGCGGCATGTGGGCTATTTAAAATTTTAAAGTAATTCAGATATTGGTAATCGTTGCTAAAACGAGTTACGACCAAAATGTCAGCACTGATATTTAAAAAAAGGTAAGTTGATCACCACGGAGATATCGTGTAATAAAAATTAAGAATTCAGTTTCATTGATTTGATCTTTTGTTACGTGGCTATAATTGGTTTCATTCTGGTTTTCCTATTATCAAAATCTAGTTTTCCCTTTTAAACACGTTTCATATTATCTAATTCTGTTTTCCATATTATTTTTGTCCTACAGCAAGGTGTTAGTTATCTAGAACATGATGAGATTAAGCTCGTCCGCACCATGCTTTTCTTTTGTAACCAGTTTCTATAGACCTGTCAGTTTCACTCTAACATGTCTTCATCCTGTTTCTAGGGATTCTTTTGTAACCTGCTGAGCGCCGACATCTTGTCATTTACAGCCGTCGTGCTCTATCTCATCAAATACAGGAATATCTATATTAGTGAAGACAGCTAGAAATACCACTGATTAAAACACAGAGGGGAACAAGCAGAGCATCAATATAGAACCCGCGGAGATTACTACTGTAAAATGTCATCATAAAAAACTAAAATGTCAACTGGGACACACGCTGCGTGAATTTGCCACAAGATAAATCCCTCGAAGTTATGTTCAGTTAGGTTTTCCAGAAAAAAGTGAACGATCCTCTACCTACATGACCCCTTCAAACACGTTATTAGAACTGGCCCAACAAATTTAAAGAAGTTAAGTTTCTATAACTCAATTCATCCAAAGTCTTCGACATTGAAAACACGAATTGTTTGTCAATTTAAATCAACATTAATGTTGTTATCTTACCGGGAAATGATGGGTTTCTGATATCCAATATTTAAGACAAACATAATGCGTTTCAGCACCATTTGTAACAAGGGACTCGTAGAACGAGGCTAGACATTTTCCACGTGTCATGTCAAACGGTGACCCTAATATTCTTATCTGGATAGCATGCCTAGTTCGATTGAAACTTCCGACGTATTTCACCGAATATAACTGATTAGAAATTGCAGTAAAACAGAAACGATTGAATGTAAATCAGTCTATATACATCCATATTACATTATAAAATCCGTTGCGACAAATTTGCGTCAATTTCTAGGTCCAAAAATATTAGCTATTTATCTCCTTTAAGTTGCGAATCATGGACATATATATGTTTTTGAAAAGCACGGTTCCGTTGACTAATTAAAATAAGATAGTTACCATCTCCGTCCATCCAGAGAATAATTTCTTAACGACCAATTAAGAACTGCTACCTGAGCAAAGAAAGATATTTAAAAATTATATTTCTTTCTTTTTATTTTACTTCGTCGAAAACAATTTTATGACAAGAATACGAGGTTTCTTAATACATTATAGGAATATAATCCAGTGATTTAAAAATTAAACTCCTGTGTTTTTATTTGCGCAGATTTTTTATTAAATCCCGTATTAAAGGCCATGTGACTCAAAAAAATTATAACCATTATTAGCACAAAATGATATGGATGTAATTTATCTGTAATAACAAGTAGTAAAAAAAAATCTTCTCCGGCTCAACTGGAAAACGGTATTTTTATTCCTTTGAATTGATCGCAGGATAGTTATTCAGGACCAGAATAATGGGTTCAAAGTGACTTACACTGCACATAGTATGTTATAAACTTGAACTTACCTGGGAATTAAAATAACAGTGACACGAAATTGCATCATTACTCTCCATTTTGTATACCCATATGATGACGGATGTTAGTTAAGAGATAAATACTTTAATAGTTATCATTATTCATTATTAGAGGTCGACAACGCCTATCATTTCTTAAAGATTGATTGAAATCAAGTACATCTGCAGTCATTGTAAAGATACATTTTTCCGCAGTGAGTTTCCGTTCAGTCTCATTTTATAGTCCAAAATTTCGTTTTACTTGTCTTTACTACACTACAAACTGGAAGTGTGGGGGATTAGCCAATGAAACAGCCTGTTACTGCGAGCTTTAGGTGTGTTTTGCACAGAATTGTGGGTAATTCATTAGTAACATCAATGCTGATTGGTTAATCAAATGTCTGACGTATGGATTGGACAGATGAGGATTGATTTATCTTTTCGCTTTACTTTCTGTTTAATTGTCGTAACATCTTAACAACAACTGTTTATTATTGTATAAATCTATTTGGTAATATAGTTCTTATTTATTTACATATTTCTCTTTACCGCTTAATAACAAAGAACGCAAAACTGCTAAACTTTGCCCCCCCCCCCCTTCCAGCATTTAATTGTTGAATGCGGTGTTATTTGAACCGCGTCTAATATAATCCATTATTTTATTAACTAGTTCAGTTTTTATAATTGAAATTCATTTGGATAATCATTTCAGAACGAAAATCTGCTTTAAGAAATCTGTACGTCTGCCAACCATCTCCTGAATCAATTTCCCGTTTTATGCCAATCAATAAAACTTAATGATGTTTGTTTTTGTCTATTTCCAGTTTCGTAGACCTTCGGTTCCTCCAGGGCCTTCCAAATGGCAGAACCAGATATCCCGAAACTATTCTTTTAGAAACGTGAACCGTGCCAAACCAACTCAAGACAACCAGCAAACGCCATTTAACAGTACGTGGAAGGACAAAAGTGTATTAAGCAGACGACTCTTCGATCTCATTGGAAAGGTTCGTGATTGGTATGGTAAATTTGGCGGGAACGACAGGCTATAATTAACAAGTGTGAGTTATTGCCGCGCATTTAGCAGAAGTGAACACTGAAGGGTAATCAGACGATATTTCATTTAACCAAGTGTATCCGAGACGGAATTTGAAGAGCATTACGTAAAGAGTTTTATGAGCAGAGTGAAGTGCTGGCGTTCGTTGATATTTTAGTGCTCGGTTTAAAGCTCCAGTGGTAAAACGATTTTATTGCGCAGTCTAACAAGATCAGCATACCCTTGGTGCCACGTACAAACATCTTTGATCTGTGTGTTTAATCATAACGACTCATAAAACAAATTTATTGCCACGTCTGATAAGATCACGAAAGAACGTCGGAAATAAGTCTTTGATATTTTCTGTCCAGGAACCCGATCTTAGTTCAGGAGACGAGCTTTTAACATTACATATGTAATTGTAGGTGCGACTTAAAAGATACAGAAGTGCCATAACTCTAAACATAAAAGAGTTTCCCGGTTCTTTCAAAGCGCTGGAGAACCATTAATACATTTTAAACCTTCCACAATCAAGAAAGCAACAAGTTGTTAAGATGACGGGAAAGGTAGAAACAGCGGTATATATTGTATCCGGGTTCCACTGTTTTGTGGGATTATTAAGTGTGTGTATTGGTGTAATATCATCTATAAAAGCTGAAGTCTGGTTGGCTCATAGCGTTTCTCCTATCTGGAGTGGCGGATTCGTAAGTATTCCCCCTTTCCTGTCTTATACTTCGAGTCATTTCTTCTCTTCACTTTCACCCTTTGAACAACCACACCTTTTCATTCGCCCCCTTTGGCTAGCAGTATGTATTTGACCAGGCTACTCATTAGTACCGATTGCAATCGGCCGTTTTTTTAAATTTAGTCGAAGATGCATTATGTAAGAACCAAATCTGCTTATTTCAGGTCTTTCTGTTTGCCTTAAATGTTATAAAGAGTATTAATTAGACAATTATTCACAAGACACGCTCTTAATCAACTTTCTAGAGAATTTGATGATTGTGATTTAAACGGATTGAAATAAGAGCGCCATATTTAAAAATGGATTCTCGAAATTGTGTTCATCGTCGTAACAACGGTAGCAAAGAAAATCAAGACTGTCCAATATTTTGGGGGTGTTACATAATGCATCTTTAATGAACATACGTTTCGATACAAAAAACCAAAATGGGTGGGCTACGCATATTCGATATTTTGAGCAATCCGACAGAGAGGATTATGTATAAAAATCCAGAATTTTACAAACACTGACACTGGTACCGGTATGATCAGTTTTAGAAAGAAGCAACCGTCATTGGGTATATCCATGAAATAGATTTATTCTGGTTACTGTTTTCATTTATGTCGTTGAGAAGGTCTTTCTCAATTACTTTCTGTACTGCGTGTGTATGCTGTGATCAACCCCGTTCCCCTATATCAAGCCAATTCCAACATTATTTCTTCCGGGGATCTGTAGGGAACTGATGCATCATTAATATTCTATTCACTGCTGAGGGGTCAAACTGTTAGTAATCATGTCTCAAAATTCACAAAAATCATGTAAACTAGACGTGTTACAATTTTAGTTATCTAATTAACCATGTTCTCCCTGCACGCGGTGCCAAATTTTCGTACCATAAAAAATGTCTCTGCCAACACTGGCACTGAACTTAAGACCTCTAGATTAGTGAGCTCGCCTCCTTCCCTCAATAAACACCATGACTCTAAATTGACGATTTTCTATAAGCACTTTACTGTTGACGACTTGGCGTCATTGATGCTGATATTAAGACAGATTAACTGGATATTGATTAATTGGATTACCATACATATTGACGAAAGTGGCACATTGTGTCTATCAAAATCAATATCAAATGAAAACGCGAAGTATTTGTCAATTTAATTCAACATTGATGTTCTTACCGGAAAAAGATGGGCTTCTGGTATCCAATATTTAAGAAAAAATTTTTTTTACCAGTGGTACTCGAATCGTGTACCATAATGCGTTTCAGCGCCATTTGTAACAAGAAACTCAAGAACGAGGCTAGACATATTCCATAAGTCATGTTAAACGGTGACGTTCTTATCTGGAGAGCTAGCGCAATAAATACTATCGGTGTTGACTGGAATAACCAGACGCTAGAGATTATCATTCGACCGAGACCTCTGCCGTATTTCGCCATACATAACTCCAACTGATTAGAAATAACTATAAAAATAGAAACGATTGCATGTAAATCAGTTTATATAATACGTTCATATTACATTATTATATGCGATACATTTGTGTCAATTTTTAGGTCCCAAATATTAGCGATTTAGCTCCTTTGATGCTATATGTCGAATGGACGTTAAATCTCTCTCTCTCGCTCGCTCGTCCTCTCTCTCTCTCTCCCTCTCTCTCTCTCTCTCAGAAAAATGAAAACATCGGTTTAATAACAGAAGAAAAAAAAATAATGTTCTCAACTCTTCATGAAATCACCGCAAATTCCGGAAAATAAATAAATTTCACGCTTTGTGGAAATTAAGGGAAACAGGAGCGTGATTTATGCTTCAATAGTGCAATACTCTGTAGAAAATTGGAATCGGTTTTTGTTACAATCGTTAAAATAGACAGGGTTTTTGTTCGTATTTGTTGAAAAGAAAAGAGGGAATAATCTTTTATTTTAGAATCTTCTGATCAGTTATGTATTGGATTGAATGAACTCGTTTCCACTGTATGTCAAAGACCTAATTGAAAACTGTGCCTCTTCTCTTCTCGGTTGTGCTTTCCCATCGTTGCAATGTTTCTTGCTTTTAGTTCACAGCTTTGATTGACAAAATAGTAACATGTCGGCC
Source organism: Patella depressa (assembly GCA_948474765.1). Classification (NCBI taxonomy): domain Eukaryota; kingdom Metazoa; phylum Mollusca; class Gastropoda; family Patellidae; genus Patella; species Patella depressa. The sequence continues at coordinate 59,769,695 of OX419719.1, forward strand.
TTGCTGAGTTAATCTGCGACATCATCATAAATGTATTTGGAAGCAGACGTAAAGCCATATTTTGTTGACTTGCAAATGACTGCAAATAAAATTTTAGTATGACGTATTATCAAAAGTATTATTTGGCATCGTTGCGACGTCAATGAATCATATTTCTTTATTTCTGTTTAGAACAACACATTACCAACTTTAACTCTGGATGTTTAACACGATATTTACAGGCTTTACTTTATACCGGAAACCATCGGAAAACAAGGCTACAGTAAAATACCGGAAAACTACCAGAAAACACCACGTTATACTGAATACCGGAAACACCGAAAAAACACTAAATATTCGAAAACATGCTATAAAACCGGAAAATACCCTAAATAGGTAACCTGGAGCCGAGCTATACTATAAACCGGAAACTACCCCTACCCTTTAGGGTGTATTCCGGTATTTAGTGTGTTTTCCGATATTTAGCGTTTTTCCGGTGTTTTGCGGTACTCAGCATAAAATGCTGTTGTCAGGTATAGTTGTCCGATGTTTGTCGGTTGTTTAGGTGTTTTCCGGTATACAGTATTGTGGATATGTACGAATAATAGCAACATATTATTCTTTAGAAATATTTACGAAAATCTTTAGAAATACGACATTTTTAACTAGCAGCAATTGTACAGAAGTTTGAGTTAAACATTCATTCTGTACATGTATTTCAAATTGCTTTTGAAAAACTCAATACAAAGACGTTTAAATTTGCTATATATTCTTTTGCATTTGTTAAATTTGATGGAATTCAATTTTCTTGGTTTTTTTTAAATATAAAACTATCAAATATCATGTCATGTTGTAGAGGATAGGGAACAAAAATGATATCCTGTATCCTCTCACCATTTTTGTCAAAAATTCATCAATACAACTTGTATCTTCTGTCTGTTTAATAATCTCCATTACTAGTTGCTGTTCATCTTAGCGACAGATATCAAAATGCATTTGATCGATATCGTTATGTCTCAAGATGGCTCACCGTCTTTGAAGTGAAGAGAAAATAAGGTTTCATATTTTAACATCCGTAGTTATCAATTTCATGCCAGTTGATTTCACTAAATGTCAATGTTATTACGTCGCATTAAAAACCTACTTTAATAAGAATTCGAGGATTCTGGAGTTATTCGCTGTCTTATTTTATTTATACTAAATGATGAGATATATTGCTATAGGATTTACAGGTTCTTAACCCCCATTCCAATTTTCATCATAGCTATGAACGATGTCACCGATCTCTGGGCTTGATGGATTGATATTTCAGGACTGTTTTTGCGATATTTAATACGATATTTTTCAGGAAACAAGATTCTATTTATTACATAATATTAATTGTATTCCGATCTTCACATTTGAAAATAAAGAATAATTGATGAACCTGAAACAATATTAAACAACGGCACACAATATAAACATCAAACAATACAATTTTTACACAAGAACAAAACTGCCAAACTCAAGGGGTTTGTTCAGTTATTTATTTAATCATTAGAACTCCAAATACAGTTTATTTATTTTTATTTATATTAAGGAATATTTATACATTAAGGCAACATTTTTAGGTACCTTAGCCCCGGTTTCTCAAAGCCTTCTCAGATTTGTTCGCTATTTTTAAAATAAAATATATCCTTTATTAAACTTTGTTGTTTTAATGTATTAAATACATCAATAAGACACTATGTGCCCCTCACTCATTCGTAATCTCTTCAATATCGTTTTCTTAATTTTTTATTCCGAAAACTATGTTACAGTTTAGCCCTAGTTTGACGCTATAGATTATTTTTCATGTGCAACACCATCTGACATTTCTCTTAATTTGTTAAACAATGGCCGTCTATAGATTTAATATTTTAACACTTAAGTAGGTTCGTATTTTTATCTTTATTAAATTAAATACTTATCTATGTACTTACCGTGTCATTGGAATAATTATCTTTTACTAATTGATCTGCAGTAAAGTCTGGAATGAACTCAACAATACAGCTGTCTGGTTTCCATGAAACCCGTGTTAAATAACGCGCTGTATTTTTTGAAATTTTAACTAAATGTATGATCATTATTTTCAATACAAATGAAATGAAAGTGGGCTAATGAAGACGGTATATTCAATACATGTTGGTGGATCGTCTAGATAAAGAACTTATAATAGCGTGTTTTTAGGTTTATACATGATCTACCCACGTAAATGTCTGCTACATTTTAAAAATTTACATTTATTGAACTAAACATGAATTTATTTGAATACAATGTTTTCATAAATACGACGGAAGAAAAACCGAGATCGGTTATCCAAAAAAAAAGATAGATATTCCAATATTGTCTGATAGTGCATATTTTCTTTTAATTTCACACGTGATAAATTATTGTGCGAATGATTGGCGTCCATTTTCTACGCAACGATGAAATTTAATGTGTTATGACGAACCAAGTAAATCCGGGGTCCTTTATTATTGAATGAAATCCAACGGAATCGGTTATATCGGGATTTCTCTTAGGCATGATATAAGCTAAACAGGTTAGAGATTGTATATGAACTGATTTACATTTTTCCGTCTTGACTCTTATTTCACATCATTTATGTCCAGCAAAATATGGCACGAGTTTCAACCGAATAGAAATTTCTAGCGTCTGGTTATTCCAGTCTTTTGCACATGCTCTCCAGATAAGTTATGGTGTTCACTCGGCAATTCTCGACAGATTCCGGTACCTACATCTAGTCACGGCTGTATGACAGTAGGTGATATGTACCTACGCCCATACATTTGCGATGCGGCTACCGGTTTACTTAAACAGGAAAACTTGACGCTATTACAAACAAACAATACACCATGGGCGCAGCCATGTTACATCCGGGACATTTAAAGTAGTTCCAAGACACCATGGGCGCGGCCATGTTTCATCCGGGACCGTTAAAGTAGTTCCAATATGGCGGAATTCCTCATACAGCCGAGACTAGATTTAGGTTCCGGAGGTTCCGGAATCTGTCGAGATTTGCCGTCTGTTATGGTGTTGTGGAATATGTCTAGCCAGTTCTTCCTGGTCATTTGTTACAAGTGACACTGAAACACATTATGGTACACGATTCATGTACTAATGGTAAAATGTTTATTTTGTCTTAAATATTGGATATCAGAAACCCTTCACGGTAAGATAACAATATCAATGTTGATTTGAATTGACAAATAATTCGTGTTTTCAACTTGTAAGACTTGATATTGAGTTAGACTTTAAGCTTGTAAACTTTTATGCGACATTTTATGTGTATACATTTGGGTTTTAATTGGCTTGTGCTACTAAATATTTGAATTTAATGCTGCCACTAAAGGTTGTTTTTTTTACGGCATTCACTTTTTGTGGTTTTACTTTTTAAAAAGGGAACCCCGCGGTTTATATAGCTTATAAGTAATCAGTAACTATACCCTCTTGAATTAACTTCCTCTCGTGTTTAACCATGTTTCATAGCGAAAACCTTCTTTTAACTCTATACAAGATGACTGACCTTGAAGTTCACGAACAGAATGGGTCTACGTGTGACGTCACACATACAGAATCGATAACACAAGCAGAATTGGTGAATTTTACTCATTTTACACCTTCACGTACTGTGTACCCGTTTAAACTAAACAGGAAATAACTTTTATCCAGATTTACTTTCAATACTTTTATTTACTTTTTTTTTCTATTTTTTGAAGATTTTTCAAAAATTAAGTTTGCCGAAGAAAAATGGTTAATATTCAGAGCTAAGAGCCAATTAACTTGCCCAGATGTTTATGTCATCCCTTTCAGTGATAGTAGCGACCAAGCGAATATTTAATGCTGATCAGTTTGCATTCGGAGCATTTCTTTCAATTACCATGGGTTTTTATTTTTAAGGATGGGGTGTTATAGCTGAGAAATCAGTTGTAGGATTGACATTTATATTTAAATGTGCAGTAATTTATTAGACTCTTGATTCTATGGGAAAACCATGGCGTTCGATTAGAAAAACTTCCATTTTCATTTGACTTGGTCATTTATCACTGACAGTTTCCTGCATGTGTGCAGAAATTGCTTAATTTCCTTTCTTAATGAGGAATAAAATCGGCTTTTTTTTACTTTTGGGGAAAAAGATGCCAATTATTCAATTTGAAATTTTGTTTTTACTAAAGAAAATAAATTAGAGACAACTGAATAATATCTTACAATTCGCGCAAACTCTACTTAGGTTATTCTAGACAGATTATAAAACCCTCAGTGTTGAAGTATAGCGTTTAAAGTTCCAGTAATATTACAACTAAGTTGTGTTGTTACACTAGCTTTAAATCCCATCGAGGCCATGCCGATTGACCACCTAGCCTAATTATATTTTAGGGAGTTTTTACAAATACATTATAGTTACATAGGCATTAAATGAAGAGTTGGCCATTTTTGTTATAATAATTCAAAAATATATGATAAAAAAAGAAAATATTGAAAACTTCAGTCAAATTACTCTATTTTGTACGGAGGTATCACTGTTGGAAGTTTGGACCAGAAATAGGCATCAACTTTGTCCGCACGGTCTTCGAGAATTACCACCAACATATTCTCGATTATCAAGTAACATTCTCAATGACTATGGTACCTCGCTCGGTTAGGCCTTTCACCGGAAGTCTCTGTTATTGACGTCAATGATTAACGGTAAACCTTAGCTTAGTCGGCCATTTATTGATTTTTAAATATTAAATAGACACGATTGTTTAAATCCAAGCTGTACCCAAGTTTTCCAAAGGTCGACCGAGTTTATTTTGAGCTTGTCGTTTAAATAAAGGTCTAATTTTAAAATAATTCCTATAACATCTGAAGCCTAAATAAACACTTGCAATAGGCAGATTTATTCCTTGTATACTGTCTGTTTAAAAACAGCACACTGTCATTACGATAGAAGCCCTGATATGTAATCATGACTATTTATAAACTGTCCTAAAGACTTTTAAGATTGTGCCTTAGGTTTCTATTTATGCATTATATAACTAGGTTTATTAATTGATGGATGTTCAAAACAAAACTGAAAACGCTGACAGCATTATTCTTAGATTAAACATTGCATTCATTATTCTTACATAAAATGAGGTAAAGCGTGTAGCACTATCTTGGTGGTAACAGAGTTTAGATGAGTAAATATATCATTTACTTACATCAGGAACAAAATATAAAAAAGCTACATAAATACACCAGGAACATAAATTAAACAGGTACTAAACTACACTAGGAACAAAAACAATAACATCAACAGGTACATTAATATTTATAGTTTATGACTATATTTCAATCATTACGCCCTTCTGTCTTAGCTTCTCTCTTCTCATCCCCACTCGCCCCTCTAAGTGTCACCAAACTCTTGGCTATATAGCGTCCGACAACAGGAAAAAAGATAAGAGCCATGACCATATATGGAATTGTCTGTTTATCATGTCATTGTGTGATTAACTGACGTTATGCGGACCTTGTACTACTACTACCTGGTGTTTTAACGTCCGCTTCTACAGAATGTGGAGATTGTACACAGATCATAATTATGTAGCTTGTAAATGGAATAATATGTGATTTTAATCACATATTTAATTAAGTCAATAGGTTTATATGCACCTAAATGATCGTTCAGTCCGATAAAAGTTATCGAGAGCACTTTGTAAGAAGAGTTGCTTTAACCAGGAAACACAAACTGTGTACCATAGAGGAGTCTCTGTAAGTTACCATCTAAATGAGATAATAAGATAAGAATACGAAGGCCCGTTTGACATTTCTACAACCATTACATTGTTCAATTTGTATTCATTCCTTGCTTTTCCATTTCCTTTACGGCCATGAATAGACATAATTTGAGCTGGTCGGCTGCTGTGATGGGACTGTATAATTCGCTGTCCCTTGCAAAATTATCAGGATTATTAGACTTTGAGAGTAGTTGTAGTCCATCTTATCGTCTGGTATAATCACACAATATACATAACGAGACCTTTATATAACCAAGTTGTATCTGTTCAGACTGAACAATGGAGTTCATTATAGAGAGGCATCATTTATACACAAAAATGGACAATCATAAAACTTTAGAACCAGAAACGTAGGATTGTTTTTACAACACTAGCCATTGTTAAAACATACATAGCAAACATTTTGTTTTAAAAATCGTATGAAATTTGAAATTGATAGCACATTATATCCTGCATACAATATGTTATATTTGTTAAATCGCCAACAATAATATATTAAAAAATAAAAAGTTCCCTCTAATACACTGAATAAAATTACATCCCGTTTTGAGCCACCATTTGCTGTACTCTGTCTTTGCCGTACAAATGTTGAAATAGTGAAAGTTTATTGTTGTTTTATTCTGTTGATATGTTATCTATGTTTAATTGCAGTATGTATGAATGACCAATTTAAGACTTCGAAATAACTATTAACCTCGGAAGATAGAAACAAATTATTAGTACAAGTCATGGAAGGCATAAATCAACATTGGGTTTTTTAATTAAAGAATACTTTGATTTATCACACCCAATTTATGTTAATGTAAAATAATACTACCGTTCCGTTTAAGCTATTTAGCTGTTGGTCTAAAGTTCCAGACTAGTATTTCATGTTTTATCTCAATGATTATATAGACATAAGTTTGTGGGCTTCTATTATCTAGCTGATTTTATATCATTGCACTTACTGGCATATCTACATATCTAGTTGTTTATCTGGCTATCTCGTGTTCTGTAAAATCGTTGAACAAAATTCCATGGTACTAGACATAAAAGTTGTGGGACGTCTATTGTCTATTTTATGTTCTGTTACGCTGCTACTGGACTTAAATTTGTGATCGCCTATGATATTATCTCATGTTCTACCACGGTGTTTCCCCTGTTATCTATTTCGTGTTCTACCGTGGTGTTTCCCCTGTTATCTACTTCATGTTCTACCGTGGTGTTTCCCCTGTTATCTACTTCATGGTCTACCATAGTGTTTCCTCTTTTATCTGTTTTGCGTTCTACCTCTCTGTTTACTGATTTAATCTATCCGTCTCTATCATAATGTTTAATGTTTTATCTATTTAATAAATTCCAGTTCTGTCATACGTTTACTGTACATGGACCATTGTTATCTATTGTATGATCAATCATATAGCCCGTCCAGGCACTATAGTTTAACTGGTTTAAAAGGTGCGGCTAAAAGTATGTGCGAACGCAACACGATCCTGTCTTTAAAAAACCTCGGTGATTTTGAACTCGTCTGAACGATTTATTAGTGTCATCGCTCTCCAGTATTGACTGGCGTGGTTTCGAATCCCGGTTGTACGTGACAAGGAGAAGGGTTGCCAGCAAACCTCGTGGGTTTTCTCCGGGTCCCCCGGTTTCCTCCCACTGCTAAAGACCCAGATGAAAGTCACGAAATGACTTAGTTTGTGTCGAGTGGACGTTAAACCCCATTTCTCTCTATCTCGCTCTTCAGTATTGGTGCGTTTTTTTTTGGGGGGGGGGGGGGGGGGGTTACTGCTAACTTTAGAATTTATTGATCCTCAATTTTTGAACGTTTACTATCTATCACAAGTTCTGTAGTAGCGTGTATTGGATTTTATTTGTGGAAAATCTAATCAACTGTGTTATATCGTGTAATTGACTTTACAAATGCATTGTTGGTTGCAAGTTTTTAAATCATTTACAGTCTAAAGTGCAGCCCCGGTAATCTGTAGGAGTAAGGGTGGGGACGGTCGGTCGCTTTCCTGTAACGTTTGCGCCGTAGATAATGTTGCGTGCAGTCCATGCATGTTATTAGCTCATTCCCTGGTTCGTATGAGACAAAGAGTAGGGTCGCCAGCATAACCTCGTGAGTTATCTCCGTTTCTTTCATGGACTTCCTGTTTTCCTACCCCTGAGTGTAAGCTAGATGTTAGGTGCCAAATGGCCTGTGTAGTAGCGGATGGGCCCCCACTCTCTCTCTCTCTCTCTCTCTCTCTCTCTCTCTCCCTCTCTCTTTCTGGGCGGTTTATTTGTTATTGACTGGCGTGGTGTTGAATCCTCGGATGTACATGAAATGGAATAGGATTGCCTTCCACCCTTGTAGGTTTTCTCCGGGTCGTCTAGTTTCCTTCCACTGCTAAAGACTCCTACGCGCAAGCGAATTATTGAGATAAAATTTTAAAAAATCCATATGTTAGTCCCGATATGACCTAGTTTGTGTCGAGTGGACGTTAACACACCCCACTCTCTCTCCCTCCCCCCTCTGTCTCTCTCTCTCTCTCTCTCACACTCCCTCTCTCCCCCTCTCTCTGTCCCGACCCTAGTCTCTCTCTCCCTCTCTCTGTCGGTACCATTTGCAGAGAAGGGTTAAGTAATTACGGTGCATTTTCCACCGATTCATGATATTGTGATGCTATTGGGGGATTTGACTGTTCAATAAAATGTTATTTATGAGCTTGCAAAGTTTCTCCCCACCATTCTGTCTGTTAAATCTTCTAGCAGATTGATAAACGGTGATATATGTTTAACCCGGTGAATGATTTTATATAAAAACTGGTTAATATACGAGGCGCTATCCGTCATCATAAATTTTGTCTTGTGACTTTTTTGTTGAGTTTATTGTTAGAATCATTGATCAGTGTTTTTTGGAGACACTATGTTTCTTGGGTAATAGATTAGAATGATCGAAAAACTTCGGGTTGATTGTCGTAGAATGCAAATCTTGTAATAAAAGATGGGATTTGGAAGCCTTCTTTAGATAGATTAGAATGGATTGCTTCCAGTGAGTTTTTAACAGTCGGCTAACTGGTTGTTGTATTAATTAATGATTTTATTCTTATTTTTCAGTTCATCATTACTGGAGTTTTGGGTTTATGGTGTGCTAAGAAGAAATCTAACTATGTTGTAAGTATTTTTCGTGGTCAGTGATGCAGGGCGGAGGGCCTGACAAGGACAGGTGTCTAGCCATTCGGATGGGACGAAAAAAACGAGGTACAGTGTACACATTTGCGTGCACGTAAAAGATCCCTTGGCAGATGGAATTCGATAAAAGAGTAGGCCGTAACGCCGCTGCCCGGGCAAAACTTCCCTGATAGCACACTGTATAACGTATGCCCGTCTTCATTATACCAGGTTACGAGCAGAATAGTAGGACGTTAAACCCCTTCTTTTAAGTATTTTTAAACGGTGCCGAATCCACGTATGAAACAAGTGCTAAGCGTGATTCATTCAGATAATTTAAGTGGCTAAAATGGATGAAATCAGTTTAGGTGTAAAAAAATCTAAACCTGGTTGAATAAATGATGTAGTTGATAAATGTATTTTTCATACAATATTTTCTCATTAATTTAAAAATCTGCGGAACCAATCTGATTAACATACAGATCCTATTTCGTTTATTTTTTATAGTTCAGAATTTCGTTTTATTTGTCTGTACTACACTACGATCTACAGGCGTGAGGGATTAGCCAATGAAAACATTTGTTACGGCGGTATCTTGGCGTGTCATGTACGGAACTGTGGGTAAATCACTACAAACTTCAATGCTGATTGATTAATCAATGTCTGACAAGATATGGTTCAAAAGCCACTCGTACATCTCCTGACACAACCTTCTTATAGTACAACTGGTCAGTTTTTCATGCAATGAAGGCCATCGAACAATTAAAAAAACGAAACGAAATATAGATCTGTATTTTAATTAAATTGCTGCGGAACAATACAGGAATTGCCACGTTGGATTTGACGCCCTGATTCCTTTCTGTCCTCATCCTCCAAAATGTTCATTGTTTAAAGTATTTGAACTGGAAATACACAGGTGGCAATTCTAACGTCGCTCCTCAGTAATTGTATTCATAGAATTGTGACCTGTGTATTGCTTTAATAAATTGTTTATTTAAAAATTAACCAGAAATAACATAAGTCGACATTCGCCTTGTCTCAATTTGTTGCTAATCTAATGGAATTCGCCCTCACTCAGTATTCTGTGTAGAAAACAAGATTAAGTAATCACCAAATATCGCGGGAGTTTGATATACGAATTGTTCGAAATAAAGTCAAAACGGCGTACAGAAAAAGCTCAGTCCGTGAAACGCCGGTTGCTCATTATCTGCAAAACTTTTATAGCACGTTAATGATATTGATCTATAGTGTGAAAATGCCAAGTTGTCAAGTTGTCATTGAATATTTTGTTTTTCAGATCATGTGCTTTACAGCGTTCTCTGTGGTGTCCTTGGTAACGGCCGTAGTCAGCATCCAGTTACTGAGACTTGGTTTGGTAAACCACACCACTGATGGTCACACGTTTCAAAAAGAAAACAAAGATGTGCTCATATTTATCGCCCTTGGATCAGCCGGATTGGAATGCCTCATCTGCCTGTTTTCATCTGTCGTTAGTTGTCAAATCGCGAAAATCGCCAAGTACGAAAATTCGAAACAAAAGGCTGGCATGTTCCACGTGAAAGTTCTTGGACAGAAGGATATAGTCGTAGTTACCAAGCCGTCAGTAGAAAAGGAAGAAGTTACAGCAGTGTGAGATGATTATCTGTCCTGATATTCGGGATGGTTTTTGTGTCTAGTTTTAACAAATATTACATTCCTCTTAAGTAATCTAATTCATCAAAATTTATAAAGAAATTCACTATTAGGCTACTGCTGGAGAATCAGCATCGAACTCTTGTAAAACAAACCTGATTTATAGAAGAATATAAGTTATTCGATTGTGAACACTGAATATTTCCTCTTTAAATTGTTGTTTACTGTTAGGATTGTTACAATTCAAGTTATAAAAACTTCATTCGCATTATCAGTTACAAAATACAAGTGCGAGGGGGGAAACTCTTGCTGAAATTTAAGAAATTTATATTCCATTTTTTAAAAACAAATAATGAAAAAAATCTGTTTTTTGTAGTGTGCTATGGCTGGTGTTTTGTATAATCACCGTATTCATATAGTGATACAGTATAATTATATCTAGCCTTGAATTTGATAGCAAATCTTCTTAATAGTGGTTTCTGTAAATAATCGAGTTATCTCCCTTATTTTGTTCTGGTATGCCGTATCGTTTCGTGTAAATACGCCAAAGATGTTAGTTAAAGTGATAGTAAATTATGACATATTTACTTAATTCATAAAATAAATGTATTAATATACAAGAACATGATGTCGGTCATCTCCTTTAAGAGATAAGTTTTAGCTTACCATTTACACTGAAATGACACAAATTGCGATGTTTAAAATTTCATACACATTGCTTTCTCATCATTTTCTTCATACGTGATCTGTTATATTGACGGGGTTATAGAAATGGCAAAAGCCAAAATACTGAGGAAAATTCACGCCCTTCAAATGCATTCGTTATTATAATATATACAGAGATTATATGCGAGCATATTGGCTTTATCCCACACCGCCAACCCATCAGTCTTGTGAACACACTACAGGTTCCGATTGTTTGGAAATTGTGGTTTCAAACTTGCTGGTATTGTGTCAACCCAATCAAATGTCGCGCAACGAATTTTTTCCAGAGCTTCTTCACTGTTGCCAAATTTGCAAGAGCTTTACATGTCAGAGTCCTTGTAATTATTTTCTTCGGATTTGCCGATAATGTCCAACTAGTCTTAAGGAAACGAAATGAAATGGGTTTTAGTCCGGCGGAGAAAACCTAAAGAAATAAGGCAACAATTTCATTCGGGTTACTTCATGTCAGAGTTCCAAACGTGGCGGGGTTGTTTTCAGAAGGACTCTAGTGAAAGTCATAACTACCCATATATTTTAAGAATAGTTATTTTTGCTGACCGACGATTGTGTGTATATTCGTTGCTTGACAACGTTATGTTGTAAAGTTAGTGTCGAATTTGCAGCAGTATGTGTCAAAATATTTTCAAATCCATCTAGATTATGTAAAATACTTTGTAATGGCATTAAAAGTATTAAACACACAGCCATACTTGATTTGTCCTTCTATGGGTTATACATACTGAAATTACCGACTGACTAGGGGAACACTTGCGGTTGCCCTAAATTGTCAACAATTTGCCACAGAACACGCTATCTCATTTGGCGTTGTTTTATCACTTTGAAATTATTCAAAACTTTTGCATATCGATTTAGAAATATAAGATTAAAGCACCTTTAAAGGTCTGCCTTGGCTTTTCGAAAATACACGTACCTCGCTAATGGTTAATGGTTTAGTAAAGGGTGTTTCATGCCCAACGCCTGCTGGTTTGCTGGGACGAATCCAGGAATTTTTGCAGGAGGGGGTTTGCCAGGTTTCTGTTACGGAAATCTGCCATCGTCGTCTCTAAATTACATAGGCATACGTACAAATTGAGCTTTTTAAACAGAGAAATCATTTTATACTGATGTAGGACCACTTTGTGATGTAATTTCATTGATGCAAGGCATTATTTTTTTATGTAGCTGAGCGGGGGTTTAGGGGTTGGACCCTTTACCCCCCCCCCCTCTGGATCCACCCCTGGTTTGTTATCCTATATGAATGAACACGTTAACATACTTATATGTGTTATATTTTAATATCAAAATATAACATAAATAACAAAAATATCAAAAAATATCAAAATTATAACCAAATGTAACAAGTGTAAATAATGACGTATATTGCACTAAATTGTCCAATAAAATGGACGGAATTAATTATGTGATAATATTTAAATCCTTCTCACACGTATAATGTGAACTTCCTTTGTTTCATTAAAATAATTCTAGCATAAAATAATATCTTTCGAGTATACAAAATATCATGCAATTCTAGCAAAAAAAAGAATGAAATATTTAAAGCCCATGTGAACAATAATTATATGATGCATTATTGAAGTTGGGTAGGATTCCATTTAACACGAATAAAAAAGTCCAATGATAAACTTAACTTCACCGACAGTGCGGAAGAGTTATTTTATAAAATAGCCTCGCCTCACTTAATCTTTACATGTTTGCCGCAGTGTCCCAAACTAATCTCATCACGAAAGCATCCTCAATGTTTATAAATTACAGTACCGGAAGTAGTCGGCAGCACTTTTTCTCCAACATTGAAAGCACTAAATAAATGAGTCTGTGTCATCCCGAACACCCCAGTCTTTAACGTGCGTAGAACAGTCTACTGGGTAATAGAGACTGTGAATGCAGTAAATTTGATCATTTCACCAGTAAAACAGATGAATTGAGTTCCTATACACATCGATAGGCTGTTCTAAATGTTTCCTTGGCAACCGTGACATACTTCATTCTGAAATTAAAATGACAACAGTAATAAGTCGTTGGTGAATATTATGTATGTCGTAGACAATTACGGCAAGTTTTTGACCTTGAATGTACGTATACATTTTCTTCCTCCAGATTTTTCTGTGTGGTTTCCCCTTGTCGGTGATGCATGGTGGGGGCTTGACAGAGTGAGGTGTCTAGTCGTTTGGATGGGACGAAACACTGAGGTCCCGCGTACACATTGGCGTGCACGTAAAAGATCCCTTGACAGTTGGAATTCGATATAAGAGTAGGCCGTAGCGCCGCTGTCGGAGCAAGATTTCCCTCATAGCACAAGGTATGGCATATTCCGTCTTCATTAGCCCAGTTTAGGAGAAGAACAGTGGGACGTTAAACCCCATTTTATTTCATTTCATTTAGTTTATTTTCTTGCAGTATAGTGGTAATAAAGATTTGCCCATCTTAATTACAGGGAGATAACTCCTTCATAAATGTAAAGATCTTTACCTGGTTTGAACGCATCTCTTCCACTTCCACGGACCACATCTCGTGACGAATTCTTCTCTTACAACTCGTCTATAGCTCCTTTTATACGGTATGGTATACTGTTCATATTTACAGTTCCTACAAAATAAAATGGTTATAATTTAATTTACATAAACATACTTATAGAAATAAATACTATTTGGTAAAAGGTGTACACGGATATTTATATATTAAAATATTAAATATATATCAAAAATACGAAAATAAAATGTATCCTCAACAAACTTGACTTAGCACGTATTAAGATATACGAATGAATAAAACAATTTTGAAATCAATCATGCCTACCTGATTTCACAAGTTTTTCCAGCAAAACCTTTTTTACATTTGCATTTATTATTTCTTCTACATCTTCCGCCATTCAAACATTTCATAGAACATTTCTCTGTAAACACAATATTAGAAAACACTTAAGAGATGTCCCCACTTTGTTATTGACTAGGTTTAAAACATGCTATTGTTAGCGGGTCTTCAAATTTGTGTTATATTATATAATTTGTAAATGGTTGTCACTTTCCAAATTTAGGTTCAATTCGTCATAAAGAGATTTTCAAAGCCAATGAGTTAGACAAAAAGTGTGCGAAGACCGTAATTCAATCTGAAATTATGTCTTACCTTTATGGCATCGTCTGCCGTGAAATGAAGGTGGGCATTCACATTTATTAGGCCCTATACATTTTCCGCCATTTTTGCATTGCTTGGTGCACTTAACTGTAAAATAGAATAATAACAATCAATCAATACTTTACATTTCAGTCCGATAACAAACCAAATTAGTGTTTTATGGTCCAAACGTATTTTCAAAAGGGTTCAATTTCACTATTGCCAATAACTTTTTCATGTTTAAAGTGTGGCAACATTTGAAACAACTAATGAACCTCATTGGAATATTTTATGATCATTTGATATATTCTATATATTTCATAATAATAAAAACTTACACTGTTCGCATCGGGCACCAAAATAACCCCTTTTACACATACAAGTATCCGGTGCCACACATTTTCCTTTATTCTGACATTTAGGTCGACATTTAGCTGAAAATAACACGTCAAACGTCAAAGTACTTGAGAAAAAAAAACATATTATGATTGTGAAACTTTCTAATTTTTATTCAACTTGAATTTGGCCTAAGGATATTAAACACGCTCGTAACTCGTCCAACGTTTTGCATTTTTGTATGTAAAAATGTAGTTTTAATATTTCGTAAAAATGTATACCCTTTCAGTTTGTTTGAAAATATAGTATGCATATTATCTAATCTTACCTTTATGACAATATTGCCCTCTATAACCACGTGGACATGAACATTTTTCTGGAGCAACACATTTCCCGCCATTAAAACATCCGAGAGAGCAGACAGCTAAAATGAAAACCAAATATCACATTAGAATTCAAAACAGGTTAACGTTAAAACTAGCAAAATAATAATAAAAAAAGACCACAAAAATGTTCAATCTAATAATAAAACTGTAACAAAATAGAAACTTACGTATGGAGCAGTCATGGCCAGAGTACCCCTTTGGACAACGGCAGACGTTGTGACGTGTACATACACCGCCATTATGACAAATCTGGAAGCAAAATGCTGTAAAACACAAATGGTAAATAGATAATTAGTTATAAGGTAATAAATTATTAATTATAATATAATACATTAGTTATAATATAATACATTAGTTATAATATAATACATTAGTTATAATATAATACATTATAATATAATACATTAGTTATAATATAATACATTAGTTATAATATAATACATTATTAGTTATAAAATAATACATTATTCGGGAACGTGTTTTAATGAAATATATTTAGGTTATTGTTCGTGTGTTTTAACTTGGGAGGATGTCACAAAAACTAATTCAAAGTGGACTTACGTTTACATTCAGGACCGGCAAAGCCACTCAGACATTCACACTTTCCTGGTGCCACACATTTCCCGCCATTTTTACAGCCTAGGCCACAGACAGCTGAAATTAATGCAAAGCATGAAATAAATTCCAAAAAAACAGTTTTGCTATTTATAAAGAATACCTGGTGGTATTTGGTCTATTTGTCACGTTAATGACGAATTAACATTTTCTCTAAACCGCTCTTTGTTTCATAGTTTATTAGTGTTTATGTTACAATAGTGAAACTGAATAAGGTTGATTACTTACGTTGATTACATGTATTTCCGGTATAGCCATTAGGGCATGCGCATTGATTAGGTGCAATACAAACGCCATTATTTTGACAGGCTTTGTGACAAATAGCTAAAACGAAAGAAACAAATTTATATTAAAATACGAATATGGGTACGAATATACCCTGATTAAAATCGAAATTCGTGAAATAAAATGGTGTAGTGAAGTAAAGGAAGGTTGACGTTTCCGGAGCATTGCTTCCGAAGACGTTGAACGGGGCCGGGATGTTCATTATTAGTATTCAGATCTGCTCTGGATATGATTTATTCGTTTTTCGTTTTTAAGAATCATATCATGTTTTGTTACTTACCATCTTGGCAATAATCACCCTGGTAACCAAGAGAACAGCGGCATCTGCCATTTGTCTCACAGACACCTCCATTTAAACATGGCGAAGGACATGGTTCTATAAACAAAACAAAAATGAACTATGAATAAACAAGTTTTAAAACGTCAAATCAATAATTACGATTTTTATTTTTAATCATTGTATTCTTTAAACATCGGGAAATATCTTTTTTTCTAAATGTATGTACACTTAATATATTGAAAAAAAATCAGTTAATAAACTTTGATACTTTCATATAAAAATGTTAATGAAATTATAGAAACATAGAAATAATATACATGGAAAAGCGTACAAGCCAAGCAGTAGGGACTAGTTTTTTAAATGTAACTATATAGAATGGTGTTCAAATAATAAAATGTTTTATACGTCTATATAGAGAGAGAAATGGGGTTTAACGTCCACTAATATATATCTATATTGGCATAGATTAGATCAACACCGGTGGTTATTAGAAAAGGTTAATAGCAATAATATTTTAAAAACAAAGGTCGAGCCATTTAAACTAAACTTAGAAACATCTAAAAGCAAGCACAACCAACTAAATCTAAACTTCGGAATATACATTATTAGATAACGCAGCAGATGATGCAATAAGCACTACATAATCAAGACTATGATATATAAAGCAGCAGGTTGTTCACGTCTACCTGCTACAGTCAGAGTTCATAGTTCAAGGGTTCATAATGTCAGGGTCATTCTAGCACCTTTACAGTGTTGGAGGTAGCAAATTCGGGTCTGCACCGGAGTACTACTGTGTGGAAGGCAGCTCTCCAAACTCAAAACATTATTACTACAATACATGGTACGAGATTGACTCCCTCTACCACAGGTGGTGCTACAGCTTGACCATTCCGACCAATCCGAGGATAATACTGCAATTCAAATTCAGAAGATATGATTTTATCATACTGATTTTAAATTAAAATTGTGATATTAATCAAGAAGGTGATATTCTTCAACTCTCTTACCTTGTGTGGTTGTTGATGGAGGAGACACAGTGGTTGTCATGGTAACCGGCTTTACACCTAAGCTTCCATCATTGATTGGTTCTATCTATTAATACAGGAACAAATATTTATAAGTTAAAATGGACGTTCAGAGCTTTTTGGGACGGTATTTTGAATTTTAAAGATGCAATCATTCAGGTTATAAAATACTTCTTTGATTTGTTTAGATGACTTACCCTATGACCGGTCTGTACAGAACATTGGTATTTAGCTGTTTCTGGCTTTTCACTTATAACAAGTTGTTCTAATTCACCCTGAAACGATTAAAACGTAAATCATAAAAATCCATGTATAAAGCCAATTGTTTTAATTATTTTGATAGAGATCGTCTGAATTAAAGCTCCGGATATTTACAAAGACACAATAGGAATTAGCATGCCTAAACTTACCGTGAATGGGTTTCCATATCGAGGAAAATAAGGTCCAACCGATAACATCAAATTACTTCCAAAACTCGACACTCTGCTTCTTTCTAGCCTTTTCTTCAACACGATAGCACAGTCTTGATACAGAGTGACGTCATTTCCTGATAGACTGAGCGCCAACTGGTGCCATTGGCCGTCCGTAACATTGATATCAAAAGTAGGCATGGCGACGCCAAAATAATTGTCGTCCAGATAATCCATTCGAATTTCTTCATCCCCAAAAAATAATCCAACTCTTTGCCTGCCTTGGATATCACTGACAGATAATAAATAACCCTTGAATCCAGGCTGAAGCTTAATGGTTAAAATAATTGCGAAATCACGTGGTAACGTAACGTCATATAAGGTAGCTACTGGCAAGAATAGTTTAGCACGTGGTGTGATGATGTAAGCTGTAGGTCGTTTTACGTTCTGTGAAACACCGAGCGGAAGTTTAGGAACACCGAGATAAGAAAGAAGATCCTTTTGGTCTGAAATAAATAAATAGAAAATAAAGTAATCTATGCATCATTCTTTCAAACATAACGCTTGCGTGTTCACGCCTGTGTCACTTAAACAAATATTGGCCCCAAATGTTCTGAAAGGCAAAACGCACTAAGTAGAATCCGTCCCTTGAAGAAAGGAAAGAAATAGTAGACGATTATGTTATAAAATTCTTACCTTCACAAGAAAACGTATTGCATTCGCGGGACTCGAAGGCCTGTCCCTCACAATCTGTAACGTTCTCGCGTGAACATGATCTGGTACGTGTTTGATGTCCGGAGTTACATTTAGTTGTACAGGAACTCCAGTCAGACCATTGAAACCAACCTGGAAACGACAATAAAATGTTTATATAAAAATTAAAGAGAATAAATATATAGAACTATAAAAAAGAAAACTGTTCCAGACTGAAAGGTTTCTTTAAGCTGAAATAAAATGTTTTCTGCTTTCATAAATGTTTATAAATTGTGTGGGAGTTGCGCTTGGGTTGTTGCGATTCGGTTTGCTTTTTGTCGTTTTGGGGTGATTTTTTGTTGGGTTTTGGAAGATTTACTTTTTCATTTCTGAAATATCGTTTACATGACTAAGTGGGTTGACTAACTTTACAAATCAAAGACAACTTTTGTTCTTGTTTGTGGTTTTGTTGGTCTGGGCCGTGTTCTTGGTGGTTAATGGTTTAAACATATTTGGTTTTATAAAGAAAACTACAGTGGACTCTGTCACATCCGATGTCTGATCACTCCGGATTTCTGTGACATCCGACATGATTTTCATGTCCCGATTTATTTCCTTATTACTTCAGCCCAAAAATTTCTGGTTAATCCGGACTCTGTATCTTCCGGATTACGACATCAATCAGCCGTCCCGTCACATAATTTCCATTGAATCGTCACCGTATAATCCGGCCTTAAACCGGTAGGTGTCAAGTATTTACCAATCAATTGTCCGTTAGTTAGATTAAAACTTGATGGGTGTGAAGCCACAAAAGATTAACAAGCAATCACCAATCAATTGTCGGTAAGATTAAAACTCGCTATCGTGTAGGTCTTTATTGATTACTATGACAATCTTATAATCTCTTTTAAGACAGTAATTGTGACAAATACTCAAGGATATCTACGAATTTTCCCCACAAATTCCGTCGTACAAATATTCCTAGCACCTGCTAGAAACATTCGTTGCGCATGCCGATTAAACCCGAATAACATTAGTTTGTCCACGTTGAGCTGAATGCTTTCGCCGATGAGTATCAAGGTCATAAAACGTCCGCTCACTTCAGCCCATTGTTTGTTCACCCTACGACAGATCTCACTGAACCGTATGACGACGACCTTGACATAGAACGGAATATTATCAATGAACACGTGATAGCAAACACAAGCCCAACTGAAGACGAATGTACAGAAAAGTTTATCATTTTTAAATGGAATAACGTTCTGGTGATTCGAAGTAAAATTATAATAATACTTCCGGTTTTCGAAGTTACAATATTTCCGGTTTTGACAAAACTGGGTATTCCGGATCTCTGTGACATCCGACATATTGTAACGATCCCGTATGATGTCGGATTTGACAGAGTCCACTGTATAACATTTACAATGTAATGTTTGTTTGGAAATCATCAAATTTTAATCATAACATTCATTTTACATTTAAAACGCAGAATCTGCCGCTTCATTACTCGTAGTACAACTATAAACTAACCGTATCAAGATGGGCGTAGTTGCAATTCCATTTCAATCTTCCCATAAAACGAAAGTATATCAGAAACAAACAAGAAACAAAAGTCGATAACAGTCAATTTGGGAATATTTACACCTCCCACGAGTTCAACTAGGAGAGTCTCTTTTTTAAATTTCGGTTGGTGCAGAAAGTAGGACTTTAAACCCCATTTCGTTCATTCGTTTAATCAGGGAGCATACAGCCCGCTTTTCCAAGCGAAGACGTTAACTATATGACGTGCGGTAGATGTCACTAACAGTACGTATCGTGTTGTCAATATAAAGACGTTTTAGATCGAGTTACAGGCTGGAGGTTAAAGATATTATTTCACGGGGTCGCGAACAAACTTATCTCCTTTCTTTATTATAATGACAACAAGGTGCGAAACCTGCATATTCTTCTAAATTCAAAATGTCGCATTTTGTTGCGAAAAATGTAGCAGCGTTGATAAACAAAAACATTTCTAATTAACTGATGTATATTCTGTTCCGCCAATTTGTCGCCCGCATCAAATTTCTTTCAACTTGATACAACGTTTATTTTTTTAATATTTTCAATTTGAAATCTTCGTGTGTGGGTTTAAAGGGTATTTTGTAAACTAACAAGTAACTATAGTCCTGTTTTGTTGCTCTAACACAAAATCTACAATTGAATCTGGAAAAGAAAATAGTCTGACGCTGTACGCGAGAATTACATATATTATTTGGGCTAGAGATCAGTTTACGTAAGGAAGTATATCGCCAGAGATAATATTAAAAACACGAAGTTATACAAACTGAAACATAGGTGACAGAAGAACAGAAGAAATTATAAGGAAAGTCCAAATTAGCGACTTTATAAAATGGTGTTCAGCAAGCATCTGTGCTTGGACCTATGTTGTTTAGTTATTGTACGAAAGATTTTGTTCATAGTATCAATTAACATTTTTCATTATATATCCAATATCGCAGATACCCATACTGTATTTACACTAGACACTAATTTAAAACTATATCCCACAAAAAAAAGGAGAAGCGTTACATTTTGAGATCCTAAAATTGGATCTTAAATTTAATTGAGGTTGCTGAGATAAGTAAATTAATGACTGAAAAGGTCATGTCTCGCCAATTTAATAAATAATTTGAAGATAAGTAGAATCCTGTTCCATCTTAAAATAAGTTCATGTCATGATTTTATCACACCTGTGGGATATTTACAGCTCTGTTATATTAAAAAAGAGGTCTTAGATCATCTGTAACGATAACCAGAATATTAATTTTGTAGATAGCATTGGAAACTCTAATTTAAGAATCCTCTTTTACATACATGTACTGTTTTATCAGATAACAAATGTGATTACATTGATAAAAAAAAATTCTCACTTTGAAAAGAAAAGTTCCTTACAAGAAATTTCACTTTGAAAAGAAAAATCCTTAAAGGAAATTTCTTTAACTAAATTTGTTTTATTACCACTGATTTTCGTGATGGAAGAAATTTAAGATGTTGACACGAGAATGTTAAATATCTGTTTTTTTCTTTGATTTTCATCCGTTGAGAGTTTATTACCTGTTATTATCAGGTTGTAAATAAAACAAGATTTACTCAACTGACAAAACCCTTAATACAATATAAAGACGCCTTTCCGACCAACACAGTCGTCTACCTTATACAAGTTAACAACAAATAATTGACTAGGCAGATCCTCTTGTCAAATCTGTGGAGGAGAAAAATACTTTTGAAAAGTGTCGACGACGGTAAAGAAACACAACCGGTATTTGAGATGGATTCCTTTCTTGCTCTTGGAATTATACCATTAAACATATTAAAGCGCTTAATCTAAAAGTTGAATTGGAATAATTTAAAATCTACATATATACATGTATCTAGAGGATTCTCTACTTTCAGTTTGTGATAGAAACTCCATCCATTTTAGTTCGGTTTACATCTTCTTTAAAATATAAGAAGACAAGTGACGTATATACTGAAAGATGTTTACATCGATCGATTGGTCGTTATATTGATCTGTTCCATCAATTACCTGACTCTCTCCTTACAGAGTTTATGAATATTTAAAGTAAATTCACACTTCAATACGAACCTAATCATTAACTAGGACACGTTTCCTTTTTTCACAGATGACGTTTGTAACTGTTATATAAAATTAGTGACAGTTTAGTAAATATATATGTCAGCGTTTCAATGCTTTTCCATCACATTTATCCTGCCATGCAAAGTTTAAATTTAAATATCTCATTTGTTTAATAGAATAATTTTCATCATCGACGTATTACCCAAGCCACTCCCTCGCGCCGTCAACAAAATAATGTTTAGAATTAGGTGAAATTTAGCCCAGGCGAGATTTTACCTATTAAATACAAAATACTACAGAAATAAACTATTAAATCTATTCACTTGAATGTTTTCACTTAAATAGAAATTAGTTACCATAACAACCAACAAATCAACATCTATTTATCCCTAAATTGCTCAATTAAAACTCAAGCAAAATTGAGTTTTCTGAAAAGACACGAAATTAGAAATTAGTTCCCGGGGTGGTAAATACCGTTGGTGAAATGTGAAACCCGATGCCGGATTTCTAACTTGAAAGGAGTTCAGAAAAACTTGAATGAAACCTTATTAGGCAGACTAGATGCCTTATTTGGTTATAAAGAAAATGGGCGTGGTCGACTTCACGCTCAATAAATGTGGTACAAAGGTAACTTTCTCCTTGCCGACTACCTGGCGACATTGTAATCAGTGAACATGCACATACTGGTGTAAGATGAAAAAACGCACGTGTCACGATCACTAGAATTTAGATCTAGTGTATTTGTTTTCAGTGGGACGCCTTCTCTAAATTTTGAAAGTGATGTTCGTGACGCAAGAGCAACAACAATATCAATATTTATCTAGAATTAAATAATATAAAAGATTTGTTTTCTTTAAATAAATAAAATATTGGATTTCGTTCGTCGTCTTCTTTTACATTTAATCCACAGGCTTAAATTTTCTTTTACACCTTTCGCAGAGCGGTCACGAAAAAAATTGAGGGGTTGTTAAAAATAAAAGTATTTTTAGGACTGAATCGTTACTGTTGAGTTGGAAATTACTATGAGTAATGAATTATGAGTGTGCTGTTTTTTTACACAATAATATCTAGAATGAATGTTTAATATGAATATCGTGTACCCTGCAAGTCTGATTCCACTGAAATTCGTTTCGTTTTTCGTTTTCTAATATTTTCACTAATTTGAGTACAAAACGAACAAACGCCAAAAATAATACGAAACGCAATTATAATCAATTTGTTGCCCCCATGGCCTACCATACATATGAGATTAGATTCGTGTTTCGATGAGTTTCACTTTGTCTGGGGTATATATGTAAAATAAAACCAGCAGGAGGTGAGAAAATGTGATTTTATCTCAGGTAAACCTCTTACAGGTAGACGATATGATCTATCACTACATCATGGCAAACATCCTAATCTCTTTATAAGAATTCAAACCCCTTTTATTCTAACCACTTTTCTAAACAAGAACGACTTAATAAATGTTCTTTGGTTTTAGCTATTAGGCTGATGTTTAGAAATTGGATTTATTTCCGTTAAATAAGACGTGTTAAATTTTGAAAAGATGGGTTTATTTATTTCAGTATTTGTTAAACACAATTATTTTAAACCGCTGTTTTAGATAGGAGATTAAACATTAAGCTCGTACACTGAATACTGAAACTCATTTGAATAATACTACGTATACTGCTGGTAAAAGTGAAATTATTAAAATATTTCATCCTTTGGGAATATAACATGATTTTAGTTTAAGATTTCCAACAGAGAAATTTTCGAAAAAAATAGCCTATTCTCTAGACTCCTGTAAAATAAATGACATTTGAAACATCAACAACAACACGAGACAACGCGACTCGTTTCTGGTTTCCTTTCAAATAATTCTCACATCAGCTTGTCACTTATTTATAAACTTCCTTTTTTCATAAAAACTGATTTTTACAAGCTGTAAAAATACTTGTCAATTTTAACACGCTAACATTTACAATAAAGACATAATTTTAAGTTCACAAAACAACACAGACATTTAAACAATCTTGTCAATGACGCTGTTCTCATATTCTGACTTTCATCTTGAATCCCATTCCACGATGTGTTGTTCCTATATGTAATTACCGAATTTATGATTTCGTGTCAATGATCCCTCCCCACCCCAACTTCCTTGCCATTTTAAAATTATTGGTTATTTGTGTTCTGGAACGAGTCAAAATCCAGTTCCTTTTGACAAAAGTGAGTATTCAGAGATCACAATTTCGTCAAAAACTATTTTGTATCATTTTAGCCCCAGACCGCGTGCATTCGGGTCAAATTTGTGAAATCTGTCTATCCCCTGATCTCTCTATTCTGTCGCATGCTTAGTTATAATTGTCTCCGAACTATAAAAAAATAAGCTTTTATTCCTTTGACAAATTTCTGTCCATAAAACTACAGGGTGTCGCCAGTCTGCAGGTTGACTTTACTAAGGCTATAATTAGGGAGTTTTATTTTAAGGGTCAGAGGTCACCCAAAATAGAAAAGACTTGCATTGTGGGGATTTTCAAAGACGACATTAGTTACTGGGTACTGATTCGACCATTATTTCAAACTTTTAATTAAAAATGTGAAATCAGTTGTAAGGTAATTAATTTTCTTAATTACAGGTGAGTGCGTGTTGACACGTGGATTTGTCACCAGGTAAAAGATAAAGATGTTACTTACCTTGAGGGATGTGTAAAGATTTTATAGAAACTTAAATGTCTGAAGGGGATTTCAAGTAGGTATAGATTAACACAACAATACAGAAACAAAAAGTTCAATACGCGGCCAGATATATAAAATAAGGAGTTGGACAATGCGATTTTTTGAGTGGTGATTTAAAAAATTGAGATCATTATCAAAAATCAAACGTTTTTTAGACTGTGATTGACAGAGAGATCGAATTGGTCTCATTCCTAAAACAAAATAAGCTCTCTTGGATATTTTTCAATTTTCAAGAATGTGAAATTAAAAAAAGCATTGTTAAGCATTGCGAAATAAAGTTCAGGTCCCGACTTTAGAAAGCATTCTTAGTCTAGTCTTAAGTTACGAATTTACTCAAGTTATATCACCGTTTATGCGAAATATCTTTGATCCAGAAACACAAAATTTTGCACATAGTTTCTTATTGGTGTATTGGATACATTAAAACAAAAAAAGTTTTATAAAGGGCTATATTTTAGTTAAAATAAGGCGAACAATTTTGAGTAAATTCTTAACTTAACCCCGGGAGGATTTTCTGTTGAATTAAATGATGAGAAAGTTTATAATTGCATTAAGATTTCCCCTTGTATTTGTGGGGCGCAAATACAAGAATGTGGTTGTATTTATTATATTATGTAGAGATAGCAGACGGATTAGATGGAGATATAAAGAATAATATTATATTAATGTGGGTCAGTGCTAGAGATGAGGTGGGGATTAGGATATGAAAGTCAACAAACTTCCCTAATCTTCATTCTATATCTGATAAATCACATCTCATATCTAGAGGTAGGTGCAAACTTATATGACGAGATAACAATATAAACACACAATTCATATAAGTAAAACATAATGAATATATAACTAACATTACGGATTATTAAAAGAAAATCGGGCATACGCAAATACATGATATTCAAAACACACGTTATTTTACAGGAAAGAATTGCATGGAGAATATTATTTCTAAAACGTGTCCTTAAAATATCGATAAGTGCCTGAAAACGTGTTTCAATGGGAAAATTGGACTACGTTTGAGGGTTTGGGAAATATTTGTGGTTACATGTACTTATAAACTCAATTTAGCCGGTTTGCATTACAGAGTTGTCGTCGTCAACCCCATCCATTCCAAAACAATGATAGCAGTGCAGACAAAACATAAATTCAGGTGACCTATTATGTTGTCTATTTAAAATATATAAAATATATCAAAGGCTCGGTTGGTGACATTTCGAAATAGGATACAAGTTATTGTAAAAACTATGCCCCAGTTCCATAAAACAACTGAATTTTACATTAAACGTTCACACATATAGAATACATTACAAAGTAAATATAACCTTGTATATATATCGAAGAATGTGCACATGTATTATCGTGCATCTACAATTACATACATATTATGTTCCTGTTGTTTTTGTATTAATATTACTGATTCCTAAACTATCAATTGTTATTTTTGTTAGCTTTGAAACCCTAATCATGTGTTCACGATGTAAATGTATATACCCATGCATGTAACAAATCGTGATCTCTCTTTTATTATTTTAAGAAAAATAGTAAATCTTATGCATTGATAAATATTCTCATTATTGCAATTGTATATGGTAGAAATATTAAATTAATATTCTAGAAACTTACCTAAATATTCTAAAACTTGTTGTTCATTGTCTGTAGAGAAATCAGAGGCTGCTCCAAAAATATCATCATATTTTGCAGACATTCGACCATTATAAATTGTAAGGAATAAAATGTATTTAGCACCCTCCGTCAAATCGGCATAGCACATGGTCTTATCTCCAAAATTACTGACATTATATACTTTATATTCACTGGTCGAAATATTTCTCATTAATTCATCACCCTTATATACATCCAGTACTTTAACTTCGGCTGTATACGTCCCAGCTTCCGTGCGATCCGTCTTGAACGCCCGTAAGACATTAGCTCCGACAACGACATCGGCCATTTCTGTACGTTCGAATATAGAAAGTGGATCCCAGCCGTTCAATAATAGAATGCAAGACTTTGTTATATAAATAAATTGCATGCAAAGAATAAGTTGTAAGAGCATACGTATATGTACTGCCATATTCAGTTCTTAAAAATGAAATTGCTCTTTAAAACATATGCGAGATTCTTTTGTTAAAATGTCTAAAGCACTTAAAATCACGAGAGCATACTTTTCTCCAGCAAAACAAAAACAAACTTAACGCCAAAATAAAATCCGAATTCAAAATATCAAGCTGTTCTCCGTTCTTGTGTAAAATTGTGTTGTTGAAATTAGCCGAGTATGAAAAATAAAATGACTTGCTTGAACACAATTCGGTCGACAAACTAACTACAAAAAACTCATAGGCCACTTGTCGTTTATAAAGAGCACGTTGTAATCTGCTCTGTGATTGGTCTATCGGAACAATAATAGAGGGTTATGATAATTATTATAATTATGAGCGCAGACAGACGGACAGAATGACGTCATTGTAGCAGCCGACGAAGACTGACGGACGGATTACTCCAGCATTGTGACCTGCAGCCGGAGTTAAATAGCTTAAAAGGATCAATTAGGGATATGAGGACCGCTTTCGCCACTTTAAAAGGATTTGTGTAAAATATAAAGTAAATATTTACAAACTTGTAGACGCTTATGTTGCGGGTGAGAAGTGTCGTCTACTGTAAAGTCGTAAGATAATGAAGTTATGAAAATTGTGATTTAATTGTTTTAATAATCGGCCTTTTGTTTAGACTAATTAAATTGCGTTTGGGGCCAAGTGAAATTTGCGTATTGGCTTTACATGTAAAATGTAAGCAACGGAATCTATTAAATTCTAATCGCGCTGCCAAAACGTACATTTCATTGCATCATGAGTGAGTAATAAATATTTTTCAATTGATCGTTTTTTCATATGTGGCTTAAAATCTACTCTCAGTTGATTTTCTGGTTTACAGCAAGGAGTAGCCTAAATAGAACAGTTGCAAATTCCCGATTTCATCACAAAAATGATAATTCTACTTCCTAAATGCATTTTATCAATATTTAGGAAGTTGGTTGGGATGCAGAGTAGTTCGGTTCATAGGGTGGTAAGGGTATATACAATAATCTGTGAAAACACAATAGACCCACCCCCCAGGTCTCATTAAAACGTGCCCTTCCCGAATATTGACTAGCAAGATGTAAGGGGGAAAACAAATTGCTTTCTACGATTTGAGAATTAATATCCTGGATCAGATCAAGAAGCCGCCATTTTAATTTTATTCTCCGACAAATCTCTACCTGATTGCCTTAGCAATAATGGCAAATAGTCTCTACTCATTGATAATGTCGTGGACGGATTGTCGGAGTGGTCAAGACGAAAGGTGGACCAGACGGACTAAGAGTATTTTCCCACAGACAGATTACTCTAGAATGGCGATCAGTAACTGCAGTTAAAAAGATTAACAGGGTCAATTAAGGAAGTGGGGTCTGTTTTCGTCCGTTAATGAGTTTCATGTCTCGATCTCTCTGTATTCCAGATTAAGCAATCAGACCCACTTGACAGAAATCAACATCACTTCATTGAAAATTTACTTTTATTTATTTACTTATTGGTCCATTTATTGACATTTAAAACCTAGACTACATTGTTATATATATTTTATTGCTCTCCTTGCGTTTAAAGTAAATATTTATAAATTTGGTAGGTGTCGTCTGCAAAGTCGTAAGATAATAGAATTTTGATAATTATAAGTTAATTGGGGTGGGATAAGTGGCATCTAGTCAATATTTTTAACTTTAGCGTCATGCGTATGGTAAGAGAGAAATGGAAACTGATCATAATCATATTATTAATTCATAAAAAACACGAATAAATCGTTTAGAACTATTTATTTTTATCACTGTAGATGATTTTATCAATCCATGACAAACAAATATATTTGATTTAAACGTAGTTTAGTTTTGAATACTAGCATTATAATTTGTTCTGACAATAATCTGCGATAAAGGGACTTCCACATACAATTGTTTTCAATGCATCTATTTGTCGCTGCTAAGGGGGGGGGGGGCTAAATAACAGCATAAGATATTCGTTTATATTATAAATGTGTTTCTATAAAACATGTCAACTCGAGCTTTAGAATTGATTGGAATAATGTATAGCTAATGAAATTTAATGTTACATTCGGGTTCAGATATGCGCCAGAAATAACCATATCGACAGTTTATACCCCTCTCCGCTGCGGTGGATGGCCGAATGGTCAGCGCGTGCGCGTCGTATCCTAGGGTCTGTCATTGAGTCAACTGGTGTGGTTTAAATTCCTCCATTGTACGTGACAAGGTGTAGGGCTGTCTGTCCAACCTCGTCGGTTTTCTCCGGTCCTCCGGTTTCCACCCACTGATAAAGACCCTTAAGCTCAAGCGAATTATTGAAATAAAATTAAACCATATGTTAGTCCCGAAATGACCTAGTTTGTGTCGTATGGACGTTAAACACCATTTCTCTCTATCTCTATCTCTCCTCTCTCTCTCTCTGATTTATGGTAAATGAGACGAGGATGAATTACAGAACAATACAAACTGCGCGACAATTCGGATTACTCTTTATTAGGGATCAGAGACGAAGAATAGGCAAAGGTTATCGTCTGCAGTTTTTCCAGATCAGTCGTATTATTGACATTTATAACTCCACATTTAGTGTTGTTAACTTTATTTATGTAGTCAATATTTATAATCTCACGGACGGTGCGAAATGTCGTCTGCAATATAGTCGGGAGATAATTGACTTTATTAATCGCTTTTGTCATATTAATGGATACAGACATGGCAAAAATCTTAAAATTAAATTATGCTTATTAATTAGTTAGTTACTAGGGGTCCCACAATACTGCCCAATATCCAATGTTTATGCTAACATTAAATCTTTAGTTTCTGACATTGTTAGAAAGTTGAAATTACTTCGAAGGGCTTACTGGTGGCATTAAAAACTGTACATTTTAAAATCGAGAATTTTGGATGTGTTGAACAGAACCATATTTATTTTCATTTTATATCCCAGGAGCCACCCAGGAGCCACGAGGTAAAACACGAATCTAAATGGCTGTGCTCGGAAGACATACACGAAAATAAAAATCTCCCCAAATTCAACATTGTGTCTTACAGGTGCAAGTCACCTTAATACTGTCCACTATAGGCGAATTATAAATTAATAATGAAATATATTCGTCCGGCTGTTTATTATCATCGTGTAATAAATTAAACAGCGGGGAATCAGTTTTACAAAAATTCCTTCTACTCATTGCCCCGAATCGTGATCAAAATATTTCACAGTTCGATAAATATTCATCCACTTGCTTAAATTTTAATAATCTAATACCTATTTTCAAATGAAGGAATCTAAAGGGGAGGGGCAACTTAAAAAATCGGTATCCAAATTTTGAAAACTCTAATTTAAAATGAAATTACACGAATTAAAATCAATGAAATGGTTAAAAACAAATTTGGAAAAATCGAATTTAAAGGGAAAACAAGTCCTTTCAAAAGTATTGATTTTGAAAACTATAATTAAAATAATACAAAATTAATCACTAACAAATATTCACATAATTAATTTATTTTACTTAATTTGATTTTAATGTATTCTTAAAAAAACATGATCTTATAATGTTGAAGGGTTAAATGAAATTTATAAACTTGACAAAGGAATGACTATAGAGTAGAAACCGCTAAAGGTCAATTGATTCCCACATGATGAGATAAAAGGTTACCAGTTCAAAGACAATTGAGATACACTCAGTCATGTCAAGTTACCATACCATTTGGACTCTAATTCGACTTAAGATATGAATTCCCTCACCCGGCTTTCGCTAGTGCTGTGTTATCACATAACATTATGTATTGATAAACATTATGCATAGATACCTAAGTTGATGTGCAACAGCTTTTGTAAAATAAGAGACATTTAATAAAATTATGCTCCTGTACAAATCCGCTTGCATTCCCGACGTCTTTGTTCGGTGTTTGCGAGAGTAATGTTTGTGGAAGTAGGTGGAGGTGATGGGGTGTACAGAAGCAGGCAACACCTTAGCTGTAAAAATGACCTAATCGGAGGAAACTTGTCGATTCCTATACATCGCAATCCTACAGACAATTTGGAAAGAACTGGCTATTGCAAAACTGAGGGAAAAGTCGGTATAAGTTAGGTTTTACAACAACACACGACTAATTTAAATAAATAAAATAATGCGTTTTGAATCTGGACAACCAGAAAGTCCGAAAAACGCTTAAAACCTATTGGCAACAGTCAGTCGCCCATGGATTAAGGTTTATAAATATGTCTGGACCCTTTTTAATCTCGAATGATCAAGATTCTCCTCGCGAATTAATTAAGATGTTTCCCAAGAAAGCCATGGATTAAGGTTTATAAATATGTCTGGACCCTTTTTAATCTCGAATGATCAAGATTCTCCTCGCGAATTAATTGAGATGTTTCCCAAGAAAGCTAATTATGATTTATTTAATATCCCCTTAAATAGCTTTGTCTGTATCTACAATCATAAGTATCAATTAACAATTAATTAAAAAATATTTAGACAGATTATTAAATTTCCTTAAGTAATTGCGAAGTTAATTTTCATGCAAACGGGAAAGGGAATTTTTCTTCTGCCATAATAATTCTAGTTATGCCAAAGAGGTTCGTTTCAAATCAAAAAGTTTCAAATTAGAACCATTCATTTTTAATGTGACAAATTTGATTTATTGTAGTGATAGGAATTTTTATGTTTGATATTTCAATGATTCGATAATGGTGTGGAACTCAAGCAAGGCTCATTGTTAGTTTCTTTACGTCAATCTTTTAATCAAAGTAAGTAAACTAACTGGCTTGATACATAAACATAAATTTACTGGTGTCGGTATTGAAATAATATCCATGGAACCAGGGATGTCCAAGTGTAAAAATATTGACGGAAACATGGCGGTATATCTCCGATCAAATCCAGGGTTTGGTTAAATTGACACTGTGACATCGTTCACATTATGGATAGTTTCGTATTTCACCTGAAGGTATTAATTAATGTTGTTGATCCACAGACCAACAATATTACTATACCTTGATTTATTACCTGTATGAAACGTTAATATACAATTATAATGTTAAATACCTTTATGATATGATCCTTAAATATTTTTACAAGGTCAGACAGAATATTAACTCGTTTTAAACGATATCAGGACGTCAATTAAAAAATATGTAAGAAAAAGATGTAAACTCTTAAATACTTAATGTGCAAAACGTGCGATAATTTAAAAAAAAAGAATAATTATCCGCCAATAGCCCCAAATGTAACCAAACCATGGATTTTACTGTCACGTCGAAAATTTGAAAGATACGATATTCTATATAATCTTTGAAAAGTAAGAAAAAGTTGTCCTTTATTGAATACCAGAGATAAACAATAATTGTTAGCCATGCTGTGTTTCCGATACATGATAAGTGGTATCAGGGACTGTAGAAATATATAGTAAGTACAGGCTGTATACTTATATAGGAACGATAGTTTTGTTTTATCTTGGATTTCGAAAGTTGGTGCTACTTCATAGATGTTACCTAACATTTGCAGTGAAACTTTGCCAGTCATATTCTTTTGTTATATTTTTGCAATGTATCCCTTCTAAGTGTAAGTATAGATGATTTTCAACAATTGGAGAAAAAAAAAACTCAATGGACAGATAATAGAATATTGGTAATAAAATTTGTTAAACAGATCCCAAATATACTTTGAACATTTACAGAGATCTTTACTATGGACTCATAATATAACAACTTCTTGTCATCAATGGAATTATGTAATTGAGCTGAAATTCATCTTTGTAGCTGTTGCCACTCTTTCTCTGTAAATAGACAATAACTGCATTCTGTTCTTTGCGTCACTTTCTGATTCTCCAATTAATGTTTGATACGGATCAGAAGTTATATGTGCAAATTATTAACCAATTCTATCGGGTATAATATATAATTTGTGGAAACCAGCATTGATTTGTTTTATATACCTTTGGTTGAGGTAGCTAGTGGGAGGCATTGTTAATAATTTGATTTGCAAAATAAACTGCAGCGTACTCTGATCAGTCCGCCTATAGTATGATTAGATATAGGGCTAAAGATCAGATTTCCAAACGATATTCCCACCAAGAACTTTATCAAGGAATATATGGGTAATTGGGTATCAAATATTTAATGCGAACGCTAAATCATAATGCCTGTTATCGGTGAGTGCAGATGTCTGACTGTGGATGTACGGAGACAAAATGACATTTCTGTGGGACAAGGAAGAAGTTCTCGGGCTAATCAATTTGTAATTCATTTTGTCTGGCCTAAGATAGAAATGTCAACCGTAGAATGAAGAAGATATTTTACCAGACAATGAAAATATATAACTAACTGTTGTAGGCAAAAGGTGAGAATAATTTATTATAAAATGAATCAGGCGGGGAAGATTATATTTATCCACAGAAGTGAGAAAAGTATTAACGTTATTTTTATAAATAATCGAGGCGGAGAGAAGGCGACATTCCGGGGGTTTGCGATACGGTATCGGCTAACATGAAAGAAGAGTACCCGCTGTGTGACGTATTATAAAGATACAATGTTCATATTCCCCTATATTTTATATATAGCACATAACAGGTAAAGAAATGCCCCTGGTATTAAATTGTCATAACAGTGCCACTAGCCTCAAATATTTATTTGAGTTTTCTTTCTTTCAGTATTGTCAATTTCAACGTCGGTTCAGTCCAATATCACCACAACCTTGAATTATATCTTTATCGCGTTGCTCTGATCATCATTTTCGTTATTTCTTATCACATTTGGCGACATATTTTGATACCCAGTCATCCGCGAAACCACTGACGACATTGCGGTGGTGTTGGCAATCGCGTAAAAGAATCTTTGTGAAGTTGGAATCCGATAAAGGGTAGACGTATTTTTGTTATGGTATATGTCATGCTCGTTTTCGTTAGCGGAAATGTAGGCCGTTAAACCATATCATTTATTACCCTAATTGGCTGTATTTCCCTAATTAACCTAATTTTAAAAGTGACTGCTGCATGGCATCGATTCCACCGCACAGCAAATTTCACGGGGGGGGGGGGCAAGGGCGTTTCTTTTGTCGTTAGATAGGTGTGAAGGATAGAATATACTTATTACACTACCCACTGGGATACCTACTTATACTAGACACAGGATGACTGATACGGCGAGAAAATTAATTAACTTGACAACTTGGGTAACTTTAGCAATAGGTGAAACGTGTCACGTTATTTTAAAGGGAAAAACTAAGGATTAAGGTTGTTATAATTTGTCATATTGAATATAAATCTTGTGGTGTTTCATTCTTTTGAAGCCACATGACGATTTATAAAAACAATTATGGCCATGGGTGAAAAGTTCTAAGCCTGAAAAGGATAGATCACTTTAGGATGGTCTCCACTTTAGGAGATGATGCCCCTTCCAGAGTAAAGAAGTGGGTTGCGGAATTCAAGCGTGACAAAGAGAGAGAGAGCCTTGCCGATGATTCGCGTCCTGGAAGGCCACCAACAGCAATCATTCAAGAAAACATTACCCGATGAAGATTGACCATACATGGATTGTCTGTGTTGTGGGCATCTCTTGAGAAAATTGAGCACATTATCGCCAACAAGTTTGAAATGACAAAAGTTTCTACAATATGGATGCCAAAGCCCTGGACTGCACTTGTTTTCCCGTCCTTTCGCATTTATTTGTGGACGAACCCTGTCGATATTCAGAAAACGTCCGTTTCGGAGTTGTCCTCCCTATTCCGAAAGCCTTGTGAACGCGATGAAGGGAAGGCTGTTGACATTTTCTATTCCCATCTATTTGTTAGAAAATTGCAAACACTTGCTGTTCTTTTTAAATATGGACCCAACTACGTTGAGGAAGATTATAATCAGAAACTTTATAATATGTCTGCTTATGCAGAAATCTCTAATTAATGTTTGAAGATCCCATTAAACTTTAATTTCTGAAACTCATTTTACTAATCCTAGTATAATTTCAATGTTTATGCTTCTGGGGCAAGACCAGATCCCTCCCTCCTCAAAAGATAGGTTGCCAGGCAACGAAACATACGCCCACAGTAGCTAAACGGTCCGGACAGTCAACAAGGGTTGTCGCATATTTTTACTTTTTTCGGTAATGAAACATTTATAATACACTAAAATCTGAATAAGAGTAACAACTCATCATGTAATTATCAGAAAATCATTAGAATTTGTTTGCTTTTTATAAAGTTTTGTCCCACCCTAACAATTGGTATACGATACATTTAATATCATGGATTTAGCTGTTACAGTTATCAAAATTCATTGAAAATCAAAATACTTGTTCGTTTCAACACCTTAGCCTTTGTGTATCAATCTGAAATCAATCGGATGATAAGTTTGGCCTCTATAGCGTCACAAGATTTTTTAAAGTGATCAAGGGAGATAACTCTGGCAGTCATAATTTAAAATAGCTTTCAATCGGATATTAACTTTGGCCTCTAGAGCATCCGCAAGATTTTTTGAAGTGATCAAGGGCCATAACTCTGGCGGTAATTATCGGAAATCGCTGAAAATCAATAGGCGTCTTCGTCTCATGACCTTAAACACTGTGTATAAATCTAAAGTCAATCGGATATTAACTTTGGCCGCGAGAGCGTCCACAAGATTTTTGGAAGTGATCAAGGGCCATAACCCTGGCACTAATTATCGAAAATCGCTCTTCGTCTTATAACCTTAAACACTGTTTATAAATTTAAAGTCAATAGGATATTAACTTTGGCCTCTAGAGCGTCCGCAAGATTTTTTGAAGTGATCAAGGGCCATAACTCTGGTAGTTATTATGGGAAATTGCTGAAAAACAATAGGATTCTTCGTCTCATGACTGTAAACACTGTGTATAAGTCAATCGGATATTAACTTTGGCCTCTAGAGCGTCCACAATCAATTGTGGACGCCAAGCCGACGGACGGACGGACGGGGGCGACGACAATATACGACCACATTTCAATGTGGGCGTATAAAAATTGCCAATCAACAAGTGTTTTCGCATATTTGTTCTTTTGTCAGTAATGAGAACATTTAGAACACGTGGAAATTTGATTACAAGTAAAACCCATGAAGTATTCATCAGAAAACATTACAATTTGTTTCAATTGTTTGTCTCGTGATCTTAAACAGTATATTTTAACTTCAGCCACTAGAGCGATCAATGTCCTTAACTCCGGCAGTAATTATTATCGGAAATCGTTAGAAATGAATAGGATTCTTTCACTTGTGCCTTTAAACACTGTGTATAAAGTTAAAAGTCAATCGGATTTCAACTTTAGCCCCAAGAGCGTCCACAAGATTTTTCAAAGAGGTCATCGATCAACAGCCATAACATTGGCAGTAACTATCGGAAATTGCTAAATATGAAGGACTAAAACTGTGGCAGTAATTATTTGAAATCACTGAAAATTGATAGGAGTCTTCCTATCATGACCTAAAACACTTTGTATGAATTTAAAGTCAATCGGATATTAACATTTGTTTGCTTCCAGAGCGTCGAGATATTGCAAAGAGATCAAGGACCATAACTCTGACAGTAACTATTGGGAAGCAGACCACCATTAATTTCCCCATTGACTTCAATGTTAATTCTGGACTCTTTGCCCACCTCCAACTTTTCCCCAAATGTTCGTTGGGCGAAATGCTTTCCACTACAGACAGAGGAACAAATGGCCATGTCTTTGCACTAAAATTTGTATGAGGTTGACCACCAAAATTTTGAGATGTGCAAACTTGAAGAAGCATGCTCAAAACATGTATCACCGCATAACCCCCGTTATCCTTCCGCCTCAAAATCATGAATATTAACCAAAACCTGGCAGAAAATATTAATTCAACCCCTCTTCGTCCATTCTAGACCAAAAAATCAACAAAGATTGGCATACAAAAGGGGAGAAAAGAGACAGAGAGAGACCTGCTATAAATAGACGAACTACAATTTGAGGGTACCGAGATGGTGAAATTTTGATGGTGAAATTTAACGGTGATCTACCTCCATCGGAAAACACTAAAAATCAATAGGCTTCTTTGTCTCGTGACCTTAAACAATGTGTATAAACACTTTAGCCACTTGGATGGACAGAGGTGACAACAATATACGACCGCATTTCAAAGAAGGGAGAAACTCTTTAACCCTTGGCCAACCCCAAGGGGTTTCTGGATTTAGAAAACCATTAGCAAAACTATTAACCACAGGTCTGAGATCTTGCCATAGCTCTGAATGAGCCAAAAATTTGGTTAAAATGTATGTAAATATATATCATGGGATTCACATCAAATTCAAATAATGTTGTTATGACCAATCTATGGCTGTTTTGAGTAAACAGTGACAAATTTTAAGTTCCATCTCATCCATTAGCCATACAAACAAGTTAGGTCCGATTAAAGTATTAAGAGATTATCAACCGTGATATTTGGATTTTAATTAAATGTTAAATAGTCATTTGTGTATATTTTAGGGTAGATTAAGCCTGGAAACACGATTAGCTATTTCAACAAAAATGTTGGGGCTGTGGGTATATTTTACACAAATTTGAAGATTTCAACTGCTTTGCTATCAATTTTTGCCTTGTTGCACACAGTTGTTCAGTACATACATAATTATAACAAAACTCCATAACTTTCATTAAATGGTAATTTTTATTAGTTGATATAACATGCCGCCATTTATAACACTACATTAATATGTTGAATATACAATTATTCATAGCCACGTTACCATATAGCTATCACTCCCAATATCATCACTGACTTCAGTCATCATCACTGCCAATTCAATAATATCACTGTCTAAAAGCATATTATGAGATGTCCTTTAAACAACATAATAGATCAGCCCAAACTTTAATAACACTGTCATTTTATGCTACTTCTTGTCATACAATGCCACTAAAGCAATCACTGACACTTCACATGAAACTCGAATTGAAACAGCCGTTTTACAAAGAGACTACAGTAAAGCAAGAATTATCTCCCTTCTTGATATCTAAATCCAGACTGATAAAAAATGATTACGCATATTTTCCAAGTTCTTATTAATTTGCACCAATTATGAGCCTTAAAGAAAGGGAGATAATTCTTGTTTGCAATACTCCCTAATTGAATAAATGTATCTATAAAGCTCGTTGATAGCCATAAAAAAAGCCAAACATATATTTTAAAATGATCAAATAATTGAAATATGACACAAACGTGGATGTTAACATAAATATTAATGTTACTGAGTAAATTAATGATATCTTGGAATACATGATTCTATTCCAAAAGCAATATTGAAAGAACATTTATATTTGGTTTTACTTTTGACTAAATATTTTATGACATGGCTTGTATGACATTTTCCCTACAATACCTATCATAATCTATAGAATTTCAAGCTAAAAATATTTAATTAATGAACATACATATTGTGTAAATTTATGGATGAGTAACACATAAATGATGATTTTTAAATAAGGCTTTCACAAATCACAATGTCCAATATCATTCTCACAAATTTCTATTCAATATTAGAGTAGATGAACAAGCTCAAGTCATTTAATTAATTTGAATAATGATTGGTAATTATAATTATCTTAATTAACGATAATCAATTGATGTATTTATATCAGGGTTTTTGTTTGATAATTGTGCTTCAAATTTTAATGAAATTAGAGATATTTCATAGGTCAACAACTGAATTCCACCCACCTAGAGAATTGAAGCACCATTAAGACACAATTTTAATCCAAACAGAAACCCCAATAGTTCTGCTCTATATATATAAATCTGGGTATAAAAAACTGGAACATTTATTGAGACACATAAATCTAAGATAAAAATAACCTAAGTTTATTTCACTAGTTTTGTTTTGTTTCTACAAGGCAAGCTAAAGATGATATATTCAATATTTGTAATGTCAACAAGTCGAATTTATAAATTAACAAAAAAATATTTTCACCATCTAATCAACACTGTTTGAATAAATATTTTATTGAGTCAAACACTACAAAACTTTGTAATGATAATTTCTTCACTGTTAATTAAATAATTTCGTATTAAACATATTCTCTATCTAAACTGCAGGAACTAATAACTAAGACACTCTTATTAATATATGTGTATTCCCTAATACAAGTATTCAATTCAATGCTACATTAAGAGTTTAGTTATTTGAAACTACGAATGTCACACTGTAAGGATCACACGGAGATCGTTCGGTCATAAAGGTGGCAAATGTGAGTGGAGATCACTAGCTATGGAAATGATTGTATGATGAATAATAATGGCTTCATGTGAATATCGTCATGTTATGTATGCAAACCCATTGATACAAAGTACAACAACAAATGACGACTGAATCAAAGGATACCCAACGCGATAAAAGTTAACATCCTTTCTGTAAACTACAATATTTAAAATATATACAAAATTATTTACATGTTATTTGATTTTAGTGAGGAATATTGTTGATATTCCGACTTTTTTTTTATCGTTATTCAATAATTATAAGATATTCACCTCAATTTAAAACAGTATACCACAAAAATAACTTATTAAAGCAATTACTGAATGTTCCATATCATTCACAATATATTACCATTTTAAAACTTATATAAGTTATCTTTCCGGGAAAAGTGTATTAAATTCTTTCTTATATAATTTAACAACTAGATTAATTATGCTTAAATATTATTAACATATATATATATTTATAAATGTACGCATGCAAAACGTAAATACATGCATTTGTGTAATCCATTCACACTATCTTGTAGACGAGAACAACAACAGTACAGTCTACAGTTAGAGAAATGCAACACTGGATAATCTCGTCTCTAACACCACATGATTTAAAAACATCCACGGACAACAACAAATATTATTTTTAACCATTCCACCATTTCACTTACTAGCAAATTTGATCCAATTATTATGATATATAATATTAATAACGTTACTAGTGTAAATGACAATATTTTAAAATCGTACTTTGAATAATATAATTTTGGTATAATATCAAGCCTGTTCTTCGTTTCAACTCTTAAAATAAAACTCAGTCAAATGTATGACCCAAATCTTGCACATATAGCACAAAGCAAAATCCATTAAAGATACACATTATATGGTTTCTAATAATATCCAGTCTTTTATAGAAATCTAGCTCCACGCTTGGTAATATATTAACTTGTAGCGTGCTCATAGTATTTTACATCACAGCACTTAATGATAAAATAAGGGTGTTTATTCTCATGTGTCACTGAAGTTAGGTGAAGCAAGACTTCTGGCGCCATCTTTTGTAGACTGGTTCCTTTTAATATAGAGATTCAGTAATTTCATCTGAAAGAGAAATTGATCAAATATTGGTATAGATTTACGCCAGAGTAAAACTGTCCAAACTGACCACTGGTACTTATTGTTAAAACATACA
Source organism: Patella depressa (assembly GCA_948474765.1). Taxonomy (NCBI): domain Eukaryota; kingdom Metazoa; phylum Mollusca; class Gastropoda; family Patellidae; genus Patella; species Patella depressa. Next base: position 59,809,892 of record OX419719.1, read on the forward strand.
TAAGGTTATTGAAACATACATAAGGCAATAAACAGCACCTTGTCATTAGCTATATGTCGTAATGGACCTCGGTTCCCAATGCTCTAGAAACACATGTTTAAATGAAACGGAATGAAGTTTAACATCCTACTGTTCTGCTCCGAATTGGGCTAGTGAAGGCGCCATACAGTGAGCTGTGAGGGAAATTTTGCCCGGACAGCTGCACTATGGCCTACGCTTATATCAAATTCAAACTCGCAAGAGATCTTTTAGTGCATGCAAATGTGTACACAGGACCTCATTTTTATTAAATCCCATTCAAACGACTAGACAGCTTTCCTTGTCAGGCCCTTCCTCCTGCATCACTGACAAGGAGGAATCACGCCAGAAAATCTGGATGAACTTTCTTGGAAAATGCAGGGATCAAACAACCAACCTCCAGGCTAGCGAGCCAGCATCTTACCCACCTAGCCATCGTGACTCCCACACTACGATGAGTTTATAATATAAAGATGATATTCTTACCTTACTACTAGAGAGTGAGATTAAATGTGGACGTAATTCTTCCCCTACACTATTATAGGTAGCTACCAACGCAAACACAGCAGCTTTTCTTACGTGACTGTCAGCATCTTCACAGGCCTAGAAATAAAATCATTTTATTTTTATCAACTAAAAAAATAAAATACCCCATTCTCATAAATTCTAAGGAGCAGGGAGTCCTGACTACTAGTACTTGTGACTCTTTGAAACTAAATCTGATCTTGATTCCATCTGGAATGTAAAAACTTTCCTAGTGACATTATTTTTGTACATTTTGGCAAGCCTTACGTATAACAACACCCAATTCCTCTTTGACTTCTACGACAATCTAATTATTTAGTTGGTCGACAAACTAACAAGAATATAGTTTGTATAATATCTAGGATCTCGATGTTTGATGGATGTAAATAATACCGTAAGGAGTTCTTACCTTGAGTAAACCAGGAACTAAAGAACTCAGTGATTCTAATAAAATATTATTATCTAATAATTCAATCACCTGAAAAAATATACATAGCATATCGTAAATAATATATTAAACATGGATAATCAAACAGTACATTTCTTACACAATTTCTATGACTATTAATGATTTGAAATGAATTGGGTTTTAACGTCCTATTCTGCTCCGAACTGGGCTAATGAACACTGGCATGAGGGAAATTTTGCCCGAACAGCAGCACTACGACCAACTCCTATTGAATTTCAACTGTCAAGGGATCTTTAACGTGCAGGCCAATGTTTACATAGGACCTTCGTTTTTTGTTTTATCCAAAACGACTAGACAGCCATCCATGTCAGGCCCTCTGTCATGCATCACTGATAAGGGAGAACCACACCAGAAAATCTGGATGAACTTTCTTGACCAATGCAGAGATCTAACACCCGACCTCCAGGCTAGCGAGCCAGCGTCTTACCCACTTAGCCACAGTGTGCCCTAATAATGATTTACATCTGAACCACATTATAAAGTTAGAGGAGTAGGGTATGTATTTCAGCTTGTGAGTGTCACCCATGTGCATAAAATTTATGATTCAGCTAGAAGTTTGTTTAATCCCCCAAAACACCAAGATAGCAACTAGAATAATTGCAAAATATTTCCTTACCTTGGCTTGCATTTTTATTGCAGCCATATTAACTGGAAATTTAGCCGATTCTATAATTGATATTAATATTTTCATAGTCTGTTTAGTAGCCATTGATTTAGCTAGCGTATTGGAACATTCTTCTGATGCTTTTACAACCTATATAGAAAATATAAACAATATACACACTGTATTACAAAGGAAACATTCTGACAGGTTCATCTTAAAAAGTACAATATAAATATTTATATTTTATTTAAAGATACATTGTCCCGAAAGTATTTATTGGATGGTCATTTACAATAAATTTAGTATATATATGGAAAGTATATACACCCAATCTTACTAGAAGAATACTGGATTATTGGAAAAACACCCATAGGGCAGGCAAACTTATTGTGATTTAGTTTAATTGAGGGATCAGTTGTTATTTGTTGATCAAATGGTTAGGCAATTAAACGGTGGGAAAAGAAACTGATGGAAAATAATTCGGACAAAAATGGAACCTTTCTCAAAGAAGCGAAGTGACAGACATGGTCTCTAACATCAGTTTATTTCTAGCCTGAGGTATCTCCTTGCGAGGGATTCGAAAGACGAGACACTTTTCATTATCACTAATGACAAGGGGAAACCAGAGTGGTAAATCAAGAGGAACTATCTCGGTTATACAAGGATCAAACATAGGACACTGGTTAGTGAGCCAGCACCATCATGGCTCTCATACTTTGATATGGCTATGTGAAATAATACTTACTTCTTTAGCACTATCTTTGTGAGCCTCTAGAATACGGAATATTGTTAACTCTGCATATTCTTCAAATCTATGGGACTCTTTCTGTAATATTTCCTTTAAAACTCGTAACGAAAATGCTCTGATCATAGCCTGAAATAAAAAACATATAATGCAACTGAAGGTACCAGATTATAGTCCAGTAGTATAAACTCATTAATCAGAGGGAGAGAAATATTCATTCAACAAAGGGAGGTCATCTTAGAACTAAATAGACACATGTATTTTATTGTTAAGGAAATCGTGTCAACTTCTTCTCGATAACTTTTAAAGATAAAATTTCTTATATACTTACATCATCATCTCCGAGTGTTTCTAATAGAATAAGTAAAATATTTTTAAAATGTTCATCCCAATGTTTAAAATCGCCTTTTCGTGTTAACTGGGTTAAAGAGTACATAGCATTCTTTCTCTCATCATTTCTGAAAAAATAAATTAAAATAAATATTTCTAGGAACTTTTTGGTGTATGTAAAGTAGAGCAAAAACCATGCAAAAATTTGCTATTAACAGAGCAGGGATAAACATAATGGGATGTAGCCTCATTCATCAAGTCGTATTTGGAGCTCTTGACATTGTGGACGGCAGTGATGAGAATTGGAAATGTCATAATTTGTTGGGAATCTTAAACATTTCCTGTAATCTGATATCTAAATATCTCTGGCACACACTAATACAAACTTACTTAAGTTCGATAAATCCAAGGCTACATTGCCTTAATAAGATGACGATGTACCTGTACACAAAGTGACTGCTAACTCAAAGTTCAACTCTACGATGAACATAACACAAGACAGACTACACTCTAATATAGCCCCTATAGAAGGAGGGTCATGAAATACTCACCTAGTATTATGGTTAGATAACTCTGTTAATATTTCTATAATTAACTCCCCTTGATTAGCAGGTAAACCTGAAAATATACATCATATTATAAACATCTAAATCTACTATATCTTACTAGAGAGTTATAATAAGGGTTGAGACCCATCACCAGATGTAGAATTACACGGTATAATGTTTGAAGAATTGATGGTATGATAAGATCGGTTATTGATGAAAACTTGGATTTGTGATTATTTTTGAAAATTTAATGATTTAGGAATAAGATGTTGTTATTATTATTAAATGATCTAATGGAATTCTATCATCTAATGTTTGTACTAATAAATATAATCACTAAAATAAGATTGTATATATGTCTAGGTGTTAGAATATTCAGCAAACAGGGAGTTGAGAATCTAATTATTGCACTACTTTCTTGAAAGGTAAGGGTTTTTACCTTTTGACGGGTGATTTAGTAGTATTAAACAGTAGTTAATAGGAAAACAATGTTTACATAATTAGTAGACTACAATTATCACTGAGACGGTTACTGGTGGGCTGGACATCATTGTTATACACTGGAGTGTTGCAAATAATAAGGGAAGTGTCTACATATTAGTATTACTTTAAATAACAGCAATATACTCATAGAGAGATCAAAGCTTTTGATTACAAAAACAAGGATTTCAATATAGCACATATAACGCATTTCGTAGTCCTTTAATATTAGCATAATATTGAAGCCTGAGTCAATTTATATATAAATAGACACAACTAAATGTTCTAAATTTGTAGAACCTTTGTTTGAATATAGAAGCATTTTGTGGACTTTTTAGCCAAGTCAAAAAAAAAACAAACCCCAACTAATTTTGCAATGCTCAAATTTAAAACAGTCAGCTCCTTATCAAAAGTTACGTATTAAATATATTGATGTAACATGCTAGATAAGGGATTATTCTACGGGCATCATATGAGAATATCTGAATTGAATAGTCAGCTGTCATGCTTGATGATAAACACTTTTGCTTTTGTCGAAAGCTGCACCAGATGAAACGAAATTATGGACACACAAATTTTAATGCTTTGCTTTTTAAAAAGCTGATTCCATTGATAGATTGCCAAATTTAAGGTTATTCAATAATCTTCTGAAGAAGACAGTTTTTTTCTATAGATGATAACTGCTAATAGCGAATCATTACTATGACATTCCACAATGAAACTTCAACAGCAGGTCAATATAAATTAATAAAACACTCTTTTTTGTGATTAAAATAAATTGAAATGAGGTTAATGCCCTGCTGCTGTTCTGTTTCTACTGGGCTAACGAAGACGAAGTGATTAAATAAGCAACACCTGTATACTGGCAAATTCTCAATAATAGAAGATACAATGATTTTCTGAAAATTGAAAATTTCTGTTTTTTTTCTCACAAAAACAACATATTGATGTCATTCACGTCAAAAATTAGAGTGAAGGAAGATCTTCAGTGGAATTAATGTGAGGTAAAGTAAATGAGTTTGATTTGATAAAACTAATATTTCTTTGACATCAATAAATATGTGAAAGGCATGTGTTGTTGAAGAAAACACTGGATCATATCTCTTAACACAGTTTAAAATTTTAACAAATCAATTAGACAATAATAAGATATTTTGATCACACTTTTGGCTAATTTGAGTAAAGCTTTTGGGGGGTTCTTATTTATGTCAGTTTTGACCATATCCAGCTTTTATCATCTGTAAAGGTTGCTGAATATTGTAAAAATTTCAGCTCACTATATCTTGATCCATATTTGTACTTAAGATACTTTGAGATTAAATTTTCACAATATTGTAATTTGAAAGGGTTAGGCGTTTGGAGATTTTAAACAATGCAAAAATATTCATATAAATTCACTTGTTAGTAATGTCTTCAACAATACATGTCTTCAACAACAATCACACCAATAATTTAAAAACAAATTGTTAAAAATAAATGAACATAAAAATTACAGCCAATACTACAACTGAACAAAAATTAGCGTAGTGCAAAAAACAGACAATATTTAGCATAAAATACAATTACCCTCTTGTGTTATTCCTAGCAGAACCTTCCACGGAGCTACATTAATAAAAAAATAACGGCAAGGCAACTTATTAAACCGTTCCAAACTGAACCAAGGGGATAAGGAAATGCAGGATGATATAAAATAAAGCACAGTTTTTGGCGCATACACAACTGGTTTCATTAAAATACAGACACTATTGAAATCTATTTGAAATTAGATTCAAATTCCTCTTTTTTTAAAAACATATTATATATTTCTTACACTATTAGCCCTAGGTTTGTTGCTAAAGAGTATAAATTTTACTAGTTATTATTTTACAAATATGAGATTTATAAAAAGGATAGGTTGCCAGGCAACGAAACATACGCCCACAGCAGCTAAATCGTCCGGGCAGTCAACAAGAGTTGTCGCATATTTTTACTTTTTTCGGTAATGAAACATTTGTAATACTCTAAAAACTGATTAAGAGTAACAACTCATTATGTAATTATCAGAAAATCATTAGAATTTGATTGCTTTTTATAAAGTTTTACCCCACGCTAACAATTGAATTAGTATATATACATGAAACATTTAAAATCACAGATTTAGCTGTTCAGTTATCAAAATTCATTGAAAATCAATATACTTGTTCGTTTTAACACCTTAAACTCTGTGTATCAATCTGAAGTCAATCAGATGATAAGTTTGGCCTTTAAAGCGTCCACAAGATTTTTTGAAGTGATCAAGGGCCATAACTCTGGCACTAATTATCGGAAATTGCTGAAAATCAATAGGCTTTTTCGTCTCATGACCTTAAACACTGTGTATAAATTTAAAGCCAATCGGATATTAACTTTGGCCTCTATAGCGTCCACAAGATTTTTTGAAGTGATCAAGGGCCATAACTCTGGCACTAATTATCGGAAATCGCTGAAAATCAATAGGCTTCTTCGTCTCATGACCTTAAACACTGTGTATAAATTTAAAGCCAATCGGATATTAACTTTGGCCTCTATAGCGTCCACAAGATTTTTTGAAGTGATCAAGGACCATAACTCTGGCACTAATAATCGGAAATCGCTGAAAATCAATAGGCTTCTTCGTCTCATGACCTTAAACACTGTGTATAAATTTAAAGCCAATCGGATATTAACTTTGGCCTCTTTAGCGTCCACAAGATTTTTTGAAGTGATCAAGGGCCATAACTCTGGCACTAATTATCGGAATCGATGAAAATCAATAGGCTTCTTCGTCTCATGACCTTAAACACTGTGTATAAATTTAAAGCCAATCCAATATTAACTTTGGCCTCTAGAGCGTCCACAAGATTTTTTGAAGTGATCAAGGGCCATAACTCTGGTAGTTATTATCGGAAATCGCTGAAAAACAATAGGCTTCTTCGTCTCATGACCTTAAACACTGTGTATAAATTTAAAGTCAATCGGATATTAACTTTAGCCTCTAGAGCGTCCACAAGCAATTGTGGACGCCGGACCGACGGACGGGGGCGACGACAATATACGACCACATTTCAATGTGGGCGTATAAAAAACCCAACAACAAAAGAATCTGAGTAAATGATAAACTTTTGAATTAATATTTTATATTTCCAAAGCACATAGAATTATCAATGAAACTTATTGCCTGTGTTTTAATGAAACACGACGATTTTACTACTTGTATGCACTGTGCAGGAAAATGAATAATGGGAGTGATCTATGAAATAAAGATGGGAAACCAAGTGACCACTAACACCATGGGGTGTACTGTAATAAACACAAAGTATCATGAAATAAACTGCTGGTTTGGTTATCTCTTTTGAAAATATCATTCTATAAATATTTCATTAATATAACTGACTTTATCTTTCAAAAAATATTTTATTAATATAAATGACTTTATCATGGTACTTTGTGTTCATATAAAACAAATTAACTTTGAAAGGGATTTTATTTTTCCTAAAGAATCATTTCAAGTTGTCGTCATGTATTTTAGGCACTGATAAGGAAATTTATGCCATATGAAGAAGAGAAATCAGGAAGATAGCACCAATTCAATCCAACTATACCAGGTCTAAAGCGTTCCCTTAAACCTAAAACCCTTTTGCAATAAAAATATAAGTCACCTGAATTGCTACGTGCCCATTTGTGGACCCAAGAATGTCCCAAGAAAACCCCTATTAATAACAGAAGTGATATTTTAGTAGAAAATTTAGTTTAAGGAATAAATAAAATTGAATAATAAATAGATAAATCATTTTTAATAGAAGCATAAAGGGTTAATAGAACTTAAAAGCGTAAAGTCTAAGGTATTTTAGTCTTCAAATATTCTTATTGTTAGAATAATATTGAATAATAATCATGCCTCGTTTTCTGGTTTTCACTTGCTAATAGATTTGTTTGGGTTTTTTTTTAAACTAAAAGCAGCAATAACTTTTATTTAATTATACTTTTAGTAATTTGCTTGCACATAGTATAGGGCTTTTTAGCTGTGGGAGGAAACCGGAGGACCCCGGAGAAAACCCGCAAGGTTGGACATGCGACCCTATTCCTTGTCATGTACAAGTGGGAAATTGAAACCATGGCACTTGACTCAATGACAGACCATATGATGCAACGTGCATACGTTTACTATTCGGACACCCAATCCCCTTCTGTAAATTCAATGGTGTATGAAAGTAAAAGCTATTTATTACAAGGAGTAATTTTGGATGAATGAGATGAAATTTGTTTAGATGTGGATAATTTATAAATGAATATGAATGATGAATATTTTAGTGGAATAACAACACAACATTGCTGTACATCTAAACATTACACCATCATATTTATATAAACATTTTACAAGCATTGTAACATGTTATTGAGGACTTGTAAAGAAATCATCCACAATATCAAAGAATGTTTGATTTTAATACTACATCTAAATGTACTTGACAAATATAGATATAAAACAGAAGCAGCATTTGGAAAAATGATGAAACATAAACATTTTGATCCAATGACATTACCCCCCCCCACCACGCCCCCCCTTCCAACATTGCATTGAGAGTTATTAATTTTCTGGTCTATTGCTTAAACAAAGAAATCAAAATTAAACATAAACTATCTGATCTGAAAATTTTATTTCCAATAAAGTTTTAATTTCCTAAAATGTATCTAATCTCGCAAATGGCAAATTGTAGTGCAGCTTCCCTAACATAAAAGTATTCTATTACAACAATCAGCTAGACGATTTCCGAAAGAAAATCTACTAAAATCTGTTTAGAAAAACTTGAATAAATTAATAATATACTTAGTACTTACTTTCATTAAATAATTCATCGGCATCAAATACAGTACCAGTATCAGTCTTTATTTGTTTACCATTTAATATATTCTACAATAAACATAATTTAATACATTCTATACACACATAATTTAATATATTCTACATACACATCAACATAATTTAACAAGTTGAAAGTCTAAAACAAGACTTCACACAGCACAAGTTTCTAAGGTTGACAGGATTTATAAATAAGTTAACATTGAACAGCCACATGGCTGGAAATACTAAGACACTTATTATTATTAAATCTAGCTTATCAAATCCATCTGATCACTTGAGTGTGGGTGTATAAAACAGGAATAATGTTAGACAGGTCGAATATCTTAAAGAATTGTTGTTAGTTAGCAGAAATGACCGTTTGATAAATAATCAATGACAAAATTTACCTCTTGATAATGTGTAGGATTATAATGTGAACGTTTTCCATCTACACCATCAGGACTATCATTTCGTAAATCTTGTATTCCGCTATCTTGGGACGTGAAATCCCGTTTTTTCTTGATATCCTCGTAATGATCAAGCTTACTGTTGATACTCAGATTGTGAATATCAGCTGTTGTTTTCTTGATTGAGTTATAAATATCTTCTGGATTTAAATTCTCAGTTTCGTTATCATCAGGATGTCCTAGACTAGACCTGAAATACATTAAAAGTCATCAGTATCACGCTGGTTTTAAAAGATATTCATATAGATTTTTTTTTAAATCAAGCATCAAGGTAAGAATATTAATTCAATCTGATACTTTCAGATATCAATTGTCTTGTCAAGCAGAATACAACATTATTTTTAATGGATAATCAAAAATTAATAGCCCCACTGTGCTCGAGTCGAGGCAATTTAAAATCATAACAAAAAAAAGGTAAACATTACCTTGAAGGAGGTCGACTACGTTGTTGTGAAGTATTATGGGGTAGACTAGCAACATTTCTCTGTGAAAGAACATCAGATGTACCACTGCTACTGGCGGTACGAATATGATTATGAAGAATCTTTGTAGCACCATCCTGAAAGAAAACCAAACACAAAATTATGGAAACTATTCACAGTAAATTACACCTTTGTTCTCTTATTTGTGTTATAAAAATTCTGACTTTTATCAAAATTATATTTAAGAATAAATAAAGAATTAGTTTTTTTTAACAGTTGTCTACTCTCTGGAAAAAGATATCTTAGAAGAGGTTTGAATGTTACCTGGAATGGTTTTGGTATGGCTGATAAAATGAGTGAAAATTCAGCTGAATTACAATTAAACAATGCAATTAACACATTCTGAGCTGACTGAAAAATACAAAACAAGATAAAACATTAAGAGAGAGAAAAAAAATAATATAATAATTACCATTTCTAAAATTTCTCATAAAATAAATGATAAAGGAGATAGATAAGTTTGTAAACTGTGACAATAATACCCACTTTTCTAACTTCTACATGAGGTTCCGTTGTCCAGCTGATTATCTTAGATATCGCTACTCGGGACTCGGTGGAGTTAACTAGGGCTGAGGAATCCATTTGATTGGCTAACGCATGTAAAAAGTTCAAGACTGATATCTTTATCTGGAAAAAAATAAAAAAAATAAAATCTTTCAAAATGTTACAATATCATGTATTGATGTCTTATGAGACACAAGGAATTAACTTTCTTCCAATACATGTACTATCTCTAACTGAAATAAAAATATTAATGTGCACAATAAAATCAGGTTAAAAATAATGATATATCTCAAATTAAAAACTTGTTTCAAAACTACCACAACCGAATATCAAAATTATACACTTAAAAATATGTTATCCTAATTCATAGCATCCTATAATTGAATTCTTACAATATTCATGGAGTGTGAAAAGTATAGTACTTGGTTGGGGAGGAAAGAAAAGAGGGTGGTGAAATTTGGACTGAAAATAATCAAAAACCTTACAGGTGTATTTAACTTGAATTGGGAGTAAATCGTTGATTTGAGCTCTGACTACAGATTGTTTTAATATTTTTGATTTAAAAATATTTTAAAGATACAAGTTTGTTATTGTATTGTGATGTGAATCTTAGAATAAATAAATATAATATAAAAGAAAATCTGAAGCGATTTTTTTTGATTACATAAATAAATTACCAATAAGCTAAATTTTGATGAGAATAAATTTTTTTTTTTTTTTTTAAGGAAACTGAGTTATACATATATAATAAAGTTTCCTATCATGCTAAGCAAGACGGGTCTATAAAATCTAGATATAATTTGATAAATAGGTTATTAAAGATAAACAAAGGAAAAAAAAAAAAAAAAAAATTCTTAAACTGTTACCAAGACTACCACAGTAAATAAAAAATTCTAGCCAAATTGATCAATTTAAAATAATCCACACCATAACCATGCCTATTTAAATTTTGTATCATGGGGGGAACATTTTAATTACACACTGGGAACGTTAAGATACCAAAAATAAACAATGTGCACACACATACAATACACACAACATCTATATAACACATCACCAACATTCATCTCAAAATCAGACATAATCCTGTCAATGTCAATTATCATCCATTTGTTTCTTGAGGCAGACTCACTCTAGGCAACAGTCCTATTGGAGTCACTACACTGAGCAACATACAGTCATATTTCTTATTGAAACTATATGACCATGTCTGCCCGCTTCCCCACCAGTCATATTTCTTGTTTGACACTGAACCATACACAAGAGTCTGATAATTCTATTTAATTTGGGCTATGTATTTCTTTTGTGTCGGAAAGATCTTATATACTCCAATTAAATGCTGAAACTGCCAATACGAAATTAAGTCAGAACCTTGTTCATTTGGAACATTTACAGTTAATAACAAGAGACTGGCTTTTACTGTTCTGTAAAACCTGTTCCATGCCCCAGAATACGGTGAACAAAGTTGATATATGATATATTAAAAATAAAAGCTACAACATCCATCAACATAATTCATAAATAACAACATCAAAAAAACCACACTCAGTTATTTCAATTACACAATATCTACAGCCATTTTAATATTACATACAAAATTAATAAACTTTTCAAGATTTTTCTGTCACCTGATTTTTAGGTTGCCACTGTTGCGATAGGATTGCACCTACTGAGTCCTCAATAAGGTACGTGCAGGTACGTGTGGATAATTTTCCAGATGATTAACACAATTGCTAGGAATGACCTCAATATATGATAAGACATTGTAGGATCACCACAATTACACCATGATTTAAATCACAATTTCAATCGCAGCACAAATTGTGATAGTCGGAACATAGCATAACCAGACAAATTTATTTTATAGTATCATGGTTAACTCTTATCTAATGTTTAATCATCAGATATTTTTGATTTTTAAAAATATGAATAGGTAGTAGTTTTTCATAATAGTATTCGGTTTCTTGAAATATTTGTATGCAACATTAAAATGGCTAATTTAGGTGAATAAACATATAAAAGCCGAGGAAAGACAGAGGTTGAGATAGAAGATTTACCTTTTGCTACAAGAAATAGAAAACAAAACATTTTACTACATGGCTACAGTTTTAGCATTTTGCACATAAATTTGAATTTCACTAATGTGAAATAATTATATTGGGCTAAATAAAAATATAATTTTGTTTGTGATGTTGATTGTTCGCAAGCTGGTTTTGATTACCATGTGTTTAATATGCCATATCATGCAAAGTGATTTTTTTTTTTAAGAATAATACATTTTGAAGTGAACATATAAAATTATTTTCTTTAGTGCAATCAAACAAAATATATCAAATGGGCACAATTATCTATGCATTTTATTTTTTTTTGAGAGGACAAGAGATGATTTCTGTCATTTTCCATGCAAAAGTTCTCAAAAACTTTACAGCAGAGTTAAAATAGATTTCATAAACAAACTACATTTTTGCAATAATATATTGTTTCAAATTTGATATCAAATCGACTTTTTTTCTTTATTTGGGAATATATATTTCAGATTTGAGAATTATCATCTGTGTGAAATATAAAAGCAGAGCTTGTCAATCCCAGACTGGTTATTATTGGCGTCTACTGAACAACAAAGGGACATAATCAAGGAGGGAATAGGCCTAGTGTCACAGCACTCTAAGCACAGATAGCATTCAAAACATTACTTACCTTTAAATTTGGAGACTGATTCAAAAATTGATCAGTGATAAATTTGGTGACTGTATTAAATTGATTCAAAAATGGAAAATTTAATCTGAAAGTGAAAAGGAATAACCATATTTATGAAAACTACAATAAATAGGTCGTGTACACTTTTTTTTAGTCATTTAAAAAAAAAAATATTTTGTAAAAACAATGTGGCTTCGGTTGACACAAGGTTAATTCTGCATTCTAGAACAAAATAGAGGTCTAATAATTAATTCATAAATACTAGAAAAAAAAAATTAAATGAATATTCTATTTTTTGACAGGAATTATTAATGAGACTTTCTCTGCGCCATGTTAAGACAATATAAATCTTTGCAAATTCCTTCAAAGATGTGGGAGGAAACTGGACGACCCAGAGAAACCCCAAAAGTTTGGAGAGGCGACCCCACTCCTTGTCTGGTACAAGCTAGGAATTAAAACCACATCACTTGACTCAATATAACAGATCATGTGACACAACATTCACGCGTTAATCCTTCGGCAACTCAAAGAGATATAATAATTGTAATACAATACCTGACTGTATCAAGAGCTTTCTGTAATCTAGCATTAACCGATCCGAGCATCTCTGATCCAGTTTTAATCAAAAGTCGAGAAACTAAAACATATAACCAATCTAACAAGTCCTGATGATGTAAATTAATTAAATAAACTAAAGTATCCATAAAAATACTGAAAACCTGAAATAAGAAAGAAACAATAATTTCATTATCACAAATGTCCAAGTTAAAAATATAATTAGGTGTAAAAGTTCAAATTCAAGCATTGGCATAATCTTTTTCAATCAACCATACATTTTATATCCACAGTCAGAATGTTCTTTTTTTAAATGACTTGCCCTAAAAATTAAATCATACTTAATTCTAACTTACTTTACTGTGTGGATCATGAAACATTCTAGTAAATATCTCAGTTACTTTCTTTAATTCACCACGACTAAAAAATAAAAACATAAATTCTTATAAAATAAAAACATAAATTCTTATAAAATAAAAACATAAGTTTTTAAATAAAAACATAAATTCTTATAAAATAAAAACATTAATCATTATAATTTTCATTTCATGATTTTATTTAAAAGTAGGATCTGAAATCAGAATGTTAAAATAATAAAGAAGATGGAGAAGCATGAAAGACAGGATTTAAAATTTTGGTAATATCAGGACCATATTGAGATTTTATTAATCACATTCAAATATCATGTTTGTGTGGTAGAGTGCAAGTGCAATGCACAGCATAGTCAGTCAAAGCAACTAATATTTTCCTTTGAATTGTAAATGATATTTTAATCCATTACTAATTTAAAATTTCCTTTTATAATATATAGAGGATATTTGTCGTTTTAGAGTGAATAACATATTTTATTTTATCGAGAAGCAAGAAAACTAATATTTTCACGAATGCGTAGCATGAGTGAAAATATAAACGTTATCTTGCTTAGAGATGAAATAAAATATGTTATTCACGACAAATGTTCTATTTATTTTATGATTTTACAATCATTTTAGGTAAAACAACATGGACTACTTTGCTAGCCAGTGGAATAACACTTTTATTTCACTGATAAAATGCGGTATTCCACTACTGATCATAAAATAAATTGTGATATATATATACAACCTACCTTAAATATCTATTTGCCCGCAAAACTAACTGTAATGATATTAAACCCTCCTTTCTCTCTGTGTATGAACCACTCGCCATACATGCTAATATTTCTTGCATATCCTGTAGTAAGGGACATAAAATATTCATTAAAAAATATACAAAAAGACGATCTAAAAATTGTCAAAACTGCAAGTAAAATCCAAAACCTTATTGAAAAAAAAACTAAATGAACTGTTGTCAAGTAATCTAAATAAATGAGCCATCAAATATTTTAAACACATTTTTTTTCAAAGAATGGAAGAATGGGATATATACTAGCATATATCATTATCTATATAATTTCAATTGTGTAAATAAAGCTGTATGAGAAATCAGAAAGAGTGCAAACATGTAGAAGGGCATGCCTTAAAAAAACAAATCCAATTTCAGTTAATCATCTAAAAAACCAATTATCAAATAAAATCTACAAATTTAGTCTGATAAAAACAATTATCACGTGAAGTCTACAAATTTAGTCTGGTAAAAAACTTTTGACATTAAAACACAATAATTTTTCCACAAAATACAATAAAAAGACTCAGAAAGAGAAAAGAAAATATGTGCTAAAACAACTTCATTGATGTGGGAGAAAGGAATTACATTTCTCTCTAATAAGACATCAAGACTTTTTGCAAAAAAGTAACCAAAAAAAAAGAGATCATAATATAGACTTACAATGGGAACACACAAATAATAAATTCAATTAGAAAACTAATTAGAAATTTTGATATTCTGCTATGGAGTGCTGTCAAATTTTAGCAAGATTCTATTAGTAAAATTACTTATTTCTTATGAGATACTTTTATTTTTTACTTTTTATATTAAAAACACTTGAATAAATGCTCAATTCTGAACAAAGTTCTGTACTTTTTTTTTTTATTAAAACATCGGCGCACAGCAGTTCCTTTTAGCAGAATATACATGAGCCTAACAAGCATGCTGGTTTAATTTGATGACACAGTTTTATAATTAGCTACCTTTCGTTTGGCTGAAGATAAGTGATGTATCCTTTCCGTGTCCGATGACTTAACGTAGCACAAACAAAAAATATACACTACAAGCATTAGCGAAGCTTGACTATCCCTTCTAATGATTTTTATAATTATTTTTAAGACAATTTTTTTTTTCAAGTAGATCATAGATATTGAATTCAATTATAGGATATCTATAAATGTACAGATAATCCCCTATATAATATACCAAAGGTGTCATTATGTCATTGTCAGAACCAGCAATGGAACATGTCCTTAGTTAACATAGAATCATTGTGAATATATATTGCTACCAGCAGCCAAGTCATCCTAACTAAATACAAAATCTCAGGATGTTTAACAAATTTCCTTCAAGAAGTATTTCCTTCATCGCGTTCACAAGTTTATCCAAAATTTTAAGAAGATTAGTTGCCAAGCAACGAAACATATGCCCACAGG
The DNA here is from genome assembly GCA_948474765.1 of Patella depressa. Taxonomy (NCBI): domain Eukaryota; kingdom Metazoa; phylum Mollusca; class Gastropoda; family Patellidae; genus Patella; species Patella depressa. The sequence goes on from OX419719.1 coordinate 59,825,717, forward strand.
CAGCCAAATCATCCAATCAGTAAACAAGTGCTTTTGCAATGCATAGATATTCAAGGGCCATAACTTTTAAATGAAATGAAATGGTGTTTAACATCGTACTTTTCTTCTCTGAACTGAACTAATGAAGACGGGCATATGTCATACAGTGTGCTATGAGGGAAATTTTGCCGACAGCGGCACTGCAGCCTACTCATTTCAAATTCCAACTGTCACAGGATGTTTTACGTGCACACCAATGTGTACACAGTAGACTGACAAATGCAGGGGCTGACAATATACATCCACATTAATGATGCTTTCAAAATAGGTTTTAATTCTGTAATAAGCAGAGCAGAGATGATTTCTTTAAGCGTGTGAGAATTTTGACAAGAGCTGACAGGGTTTGAGATCTTCAATTTATTGATGGGACATCATCATGCCAAATTTACGAACTACACACTACTTTATATTTATAATCTTGCTATGGGAAAACTCACCTCTGATGTACGACCACTGTAAGATGTATACGATCTCTCTGAGCAGACACTACTTGTTTCGCTGGCTCCATCATCAGAATCATAATTATATGTCTTTCTATTTGGTGTTCTCTGAAAAAAAAAACCAAACCAGATTTGATGACTTTTTTTTCGCTTACAAGGATTCAAGTGCCATATTTTTTTAGCAACACTATACAATTTACTTTGCATTTCAAGCAACAATTAACTGCCTAGTTTATGCAACCATTTTTTTCTATTACTTCAAGTGTCTACATCCGTCGTACATCTAATTATGATGCATGGCTTCAAATCTTGTACGGTAACTTGAACTTTTTCAGCAATATATAAATTCATAATCAAACTTGAATCTTCATTCAACAGTCAAAATAAAGAATAAATTCAACTTACAAGAGCATCTGCTATGGAATCTTCTAATTCACTGCCATGCCGTAATAAACGATGAGTCATCAAAGAACCTGAATGAAAAGAAAATACAGAAAATAAATACAATATCTTGAGAATGGAATAGTGATATTTCATTGCCTTGGATCTAATTTCTGTAACATATTTGGAGAGAAACGTGGTATGTTAATTGATATGAGATTATTGTTAATTTCACACAATTTGAGAGCAAATGAGAATTAGGTCATTTCACCGGTGGTAAAACACCATACGAATTCTTTTTACCAACTTGTAGCCTATGTCTCTAAACGAGACTGCAGTATAATATGCTAAAATAATAGGTAAACACCTATATATTATTATCACTTACTTTTTCCACCTGATCCTACTTTACTTCCACTTAAACGTCTTTCTCTACCTGTAAATATAGGTAAACAATGGCATCAATTCATAAACCTTATCAAAAATCAGTCACCTCCAACTACATTAAGCACAAGATCTCAAGTCCAATTTGGACAGGCCTTTTTAAAAATATATTTACTTGTATTGACTGTGCAATAGAGAAAGAGAGAGAGAGCAAATAGAAATGGCATTCAACATACACTTGACTTAAAATATTTTGGTCTAATATGGTCAAATTTTATTTGAAGAGTTCGCTTGCACATAGCGGTCTTTAGCAGTTGGAGGAAACCGGTGGGCTGGGAGAAAACCCACGAGGTTGGACAGGTGACCCTGCTCCTTGTCACATACAACTCGGAGAACTGAAACCACACCAGTTGACAAAATGAGTAATTTGAATGAAATTTTCAAATTACTCATTTTATATTATCTACTTTCGAACTATTATAGCAAGAATGGCTAACTATTTATCTAAATCTTACATAATGTATCTGTAACAGTTGGGATTTAATTCAGAAAAAAAACCAACATATGCCTCAGGTGGGTTTGGGTGGCCAATCTCAACCACATTATTTCTTGTGCGTACAATTTTACTCTTTTCTTGTGAATTCCTCTTTTCTTATTATTAAAATCTCAACTTACCATAAGTATTACGATTGGGACTAGCTTCACGACTGGCACCTTGACTTCTAGGCATCGACTTACGCGTCCTGTTTGGTGTCAAATTAGAATCTGTTCGTGCTTGAGTGGTATGAGTTAAATAATTTAATCTTGAAGAAGGAGAGTTCGATCGACTTCCAGCTAAAAAAAATCATTTAAAACTTTATTAGTTTACAAAATCTGGTGTTCAAAATACTTTTAGTTGATATTTCTGTTTGCCAAATGGTTTAATTCCACATGCTTTCTTGTGCCATTTTTCATATTTCTGGAACATTTTAATCTGCACACATGCATTATGTTATAAATGAAACTGAAAGTCCCAACAAGGGAGAGTCGATACAGTATAATGTTGATCTCTCTTGTAATGGAGGGTACCCTTTTCTCATGGCAGATCAGGTAACTAAGGTCTCCATTTAACAACAAATCCACTCATGGGTCAACTTCAGCTTCTTTGATCTTAATCAGTTGAGTGTTTATTAATTAGTTTTGGTGTAGAATTAAATTATTAGTCTCAAAAGTTACATTATTAAAGTTAAAAAGTGCACACAAACAGATTATTTTTCACACAGAAGAAACTTTTTTCATACACCTGAAAACTGTTCCTTCCTTTCCTTTTATTAGAAGAGAAACACAACCCCTCCCATAGTCTGAAATCATTCATAAATCCCAAAAGATGTCATTTGAAAGTAAGGGATTTACAATTGATTTCATATTTAGTCTCCGGTGACAACAAACAGAAATAGTGTTAAAATATCTAAATATCAGGGCCTTCGTTTTGTTTACATAAATTACAATATGACTTCACATTAAAAAGAAAGATACAAAAATTTGTAAAATGTCAATCAACATTCAAAGCTCACTTTAAGAGCAGAAATCAGATTGCAAAATTGTCAAAAAATAAAAATGACCAAATAAATGCAGTTATATATAAAAATCATGCAAAACTTTGAAAGCGTGTATAATTTGCAAAAATATATCTCTAAAGGTAGTTCTCTCAAAATCCTATGTATTATACGTACAAACTTACTGAGTTACTCATGCAATTCATATGTCATTCTAATTTCAGTTGTTATCTCTTGTATTTTGTTTTTATCATGCAAAATTCATAAAGACCATCAAATACTATGGCTGTTTACACTTTAATGTAGGTAAGGTCAAAGGTCATGCTTTGTCTATTGAAATATCTAAAGCAACCTTTTCCCAAACTTTGACGTTTGAAAAGTTTTCACACAAAAACACAAATCGTCGGATTTTCATGCCTTGAATTCCTCACACGAAACAACACTATGACCTACTATGTCATGCCTAGAATTTACAGTAAGGGCAGGCTACTCACGCTGTGATTGTGACATTCCCATACGAGTTCGATTTCGGCTACGATTAGGGGAAGGGGCGATGAGACTTTTCACAGATTTACTGCCTGTACTACTGCTTTTCTGTCGGGCTGTAAAATAAACTCTTATGTTATTGCAAATTGTCCAGATTTATTCCCCCTTCATAAGTTAATTTTGATTGTATTGAAAGATGAATTGACTCCAGTGATGAACACAATTAAATAATAATAATAACGATATGTTCAATGAATTGTTTAATTAAAAAGTTACAATAATGAAAGACTTCAAAATAAAGAACATATCCTAATAAGCTTACAATATGATTGCGTCTAAAACCATTTTTTTTTTATATTTCAAACCTTTTTTCTTAACATTATCCCATAATAAATTATTATCCAAATTAGGAGAAAAATCAATAAAAACATTTCTTAAAACATAATAAATATTAGTAAATCTACTTTTTTTCCCTTAATTTGATGGTTCTAAGAAAAAATGAATCTAATTCTTTTTTTTTTTATCAAAAATATATCTTTCTAAAAATAATTACATATTCTATAATTATAAATTTCTAATCTAGCAGTATAAACTATGTGGATATTGTTGTAATTGAACATAAATAAAATTATTGCACTATATATAACTATAAATATACTATATGTATTGGAAATATAATAAATTAACTAACTTTTATTTTTATAAATTATATTGTAACATTCCGTGAGATATTCTAGCAATAGAAAAGTTCAATGAATACAGAAAATCATATAATTTTCATTCCAAGTAGATATATTTTTTATTTATTTTCCAGGAGATAGATTAAAAATTTAAATTTGTGATTATATTGTGTAATAAGAATTAAATAATTTGAACATGCGAATATTGGAGTTTAGAGATTTGTATAACATGCTTATTTTGTAAAAGAGATAGAGGAATATGCCAAAGAACCCTGTTTGTCTATAAAATCAAATTTTATGTTTGCTTCGTAACAATATGGTTGAATGTTTAATTGATGAAAGAATGAAAAGTGAAATATTTCTTTGTTTTTGTAGCTGGTCTGATAACAGAAATTATGTCCCTCCCCCACCCCTCTAATAATAATAACTAAGATAATCTTTAATATTCAAATTTAAAAAAACAAATAATGATGTGTTAAGAGTTAGATTTCATTTAAAATTATGAAAGCGAAATTGGCAAAGAAATCAAAAGCTACATCAAAACAAATAATAATATTAACAATTTTACAAAGTTTGACTAAAATGTAATTAAAAAATAAACTACGGTACGTATGGCACATAGAAGACATTTATAAAATAAAATTTACAAAAAAAGCGGATTTGATACTTGACGTGTACAGTGAAATGAACTGCCATTTTTAGTGAGGGAGCAGCTGGGTAATTGGGAATTAAATTTGAGCATTATGATAAACATTTCTATTTTTAGCTTGATGCATTTTAAAAAAAAAATTTTTCATAGATCACTTCATACGACATAAGAAAAGGGGCAAAAAAGTGGATTTCCTATTCCTGATTTTGACTTAAAATTCTTTTTTTTTTTTTTTTTTAAAGCACCCGTGATATTTATTAATTCAAATTTTTATGTTAAACGGTGGATTACTACAAATAGATATTGATAAATATATGTAATAAAAGTTAATAATAATATAATTCAAAACCATAACTAAGTATATGATAATATTGGTATACAAATAACCGCATGATGGCTTTTACTGGCCGCAACAAGATTCAAGATGAATGTAAATAATGAGTTAGTTCTTACGTAGCGAGTTAGTGGATCCAGGCGCAAGCCGGGATGCCGATAACAAGGTTGTCCGTGGTCTGGGAGAGATTCCATTTGTTGCTGCTAGATCTACTGCACTACTAGAGCGCATAATACCTCGCGAAGATGTCGCCGTGTTTCGATATGTTTTATCAACCCTCAAGGTTTCTGTAAGATGAAGATTTTTTTATGTAGAAAAATTGTAGTGCATTAAAACAGATGAACTAAACTGACTGCATCAAGTTTTCAACCGCCATTATATTTTATCAAGCAACATTTACTGGTAAAATAAAAAATAAGCAGAAAAATATTTCAAGCTTCTTAAAAAAGATAATGAAATATAAAATAGCAACAATTTCTTTAAAATAATTCAAAATTAAAAAAATAGAATCATGAAAACTTGATACGAGTAGCTAAACAGAATAACATCAACAGAGTTCACAGGTCAACAGTTGAAAGGTTACAGTACAGGTTAAAACAATTTAAGAAGCAAGGTGAAGCAGCAGTGAGTGGTGTGATAATTAATCACAGTAAGTTTTAGTTCATATACCAATCTTGGCCTAATAATGTGTAAAGTCCTGTTAATCATATTTGGACCAGTGGTATAGGATCTACAACTTACATATCTACATAAGATTAATTCATTGTCAAAATATTTTTCCTACTAGTTTTCAATGCTTTTAGTCATACAGATTTTCGCTTTTTAACAGTTTTGACATAATTCTTTTTAAGAATGACTGAATGAATATGTATTCAAGCAGAAACTAAAAAAAATATATCTTTTAAACAAATACATTGCATTTTAGAATGGCTTCATCATGCAAACGAAAAAAGAATACACACAGTTTAAAATTAGCTGTTTAGTTTGATACCCAAATGAAAGTAATGAATGTTGTGAAATGCTTGTTTTTAGATGGCATAGGGGTTCCAAAATTTGATTAATCTTTTTCTTCATTATTGAATTAATATCATTTGGTATCAGTAACTGATATTCTGATCTGAAACGGTTTAGTATTGACTTAGCATTTAAAAAAATTGTTATATGAGATGCATTTTAGTTAATCACTCAAAGCGCCAACTCAAGAGTGAGAGAAAAGTCTTGTAATGAATAATCGTATGTTGACATCTATTGTTATGATATAGTTCTATATAGATACATATATCTCTAGGTTATCATGTGACTAGATTACCTTGGTAACCCTGAGCTAACTCCTCCAAGTCTGATTGGATGGAAAAAGAAAATGGTGTCAAAAAATGAAAAAATTGTTCATAAAGCATTCTCAGAATCAAATTTGTGAGATCATTTTTTTTTCAATGACATCTACATTTAAATTTAACAACCATTGATTAAGAGCATTTCAACAATAATAATTTGTGAAATAAGATTCTGAAAATAGCTTTAAACAATATGAAGAACATGAAAAAAAAAAAAACCACAATCATATGTGAAAACAAGTAAAATCATTAATAAAATTGTGAAATTTGAATGAAGTCTGAAATAAATCCATCAATGATATAATACAAAAATCTTCAAGAAATTTGAATAAAAAAGCAAATAAAATGATTTGCCTCACATAAACATTTCACAATAACATTTACAATGTAAATTTTTCTTAGGAAATTTCAATTTTGTACCAGTATTTATTTAGTTTAAAACCCAAAACTGAAACCTCAAAATAATAAAATCATTAATATTCCTGAAAACAATAAAACATACCATTATATAATGATAATATAAAGCTTGAAGCTAAGCAATAAGCCATCAAACTATTTATTTAACATACCTCCACCAGCATCACTTTTGGAAGAACTATAACGTGCTGATCTTCTGGCTCCTGTATTTCTCCTGAAAAAAGGGTAAAAGTATAATAAGGCTTTTCATTGGTAGACACACTAAAATAATAAATTTGCCATGTCCAAGATATTTAATGGTTTCAATAGATTAATACACTATAAAACCTTCAGGTCTCAACAATGCATCATGCTGTTCATACCACTTAATGGAAATAAATGATATGCATATCTTAAGGGGAGCTTATGTCATCCTTGCAACTGAAAGCAACTGGCGTTTCGGCAACTGGGAGCAACTGAATGCAACTGAAAAAAGTCGACCTGAGTGCCTCTTACAACTAGTTGTAATCAGTTGCACATGTTCAACTTTCTGCAACTTGTTGCAACTAGTTGCAGTCGACCAAACTGATCCCGCAGTGAATATTCGCTTGGCCGCTACAATCACTGATAAGCATGACATCGACGAGGCTTAATGAGTACGGCATATTAACTTTTTTACTCCGACAAATTAAATTCTCAAACATTTTTTTGAGGTAAAAGAGAAATAAATAAAGACGTTTGAAGTATTTGTAGTTAAAAAATATTTCCTATTTAGTGTAAATTGGTATTAAAATGAGTAAAATGCATCATTTTGCCCGAAGCAGTTAGGTGTTAAGTAAACATTGCACGAGCCGTTGAGCCAATGACTACGAGGCGTGCAGTCAACGCACATGTTTTAGACAGGCATCCGTTACAGAGATAATTCGTAAGTAATTCTCCGTGAAGCAGATTGGCAGTCGACATGAGCGTTCTTGCAACTTGAGTCAACTCGTTTCCACGGAATTAACGTCACGTGATAAGAGACATTTGTCATGTGATTTTATAAATAAGCAAATGGAAGCGAACGAAGACACCCACTTTTCAAATGTTGATGATGTCGAAAATAATATAGTAATAGAATTGTAGTAAGACCGACCATGTCTTTGTGTTGCTTCTTTTAAGTTATTCGCCATTTTGTCGATCATGTGATAAATAAATTAACAGTCACACATTAGGTCACTGTGATCGTTATCATTTCCGAGTCGACATAAGCGCTCCGAATTCAGTTGCTCCCAGTTGTCCTCAGTTACTGACATGATCGACATAAGCACTCTTGCAACTGACTGCAACTACTTGCTTTGGGTTACAAAGTCAACATAAGCCCCGTTTTAGAATCGTTTGTCTTTTTTTACAATATATTGTATGCTTGAAACCATTAATAAGAGCAAATTCATGACATAACTTCAACACAGGACTATGTCATTTACAAGACTTGTAAAATTGAGCAAGTGTGGTGACCAGTTCATTTACTGATGAGTTACTTGAAGTTGCACCTGATAAGAAGTTCTGGCTGAGATTCGGGCGTGATTCACACCATATCATAAATAATACTTACGTTAATGTACTTGACTCCAAGCTACGATCCTGACTAGCAGACCGTGCTCGATTACGCACCATTCTGTTATTTTCATTACTATTTATAGAGTTGCTACTAGACGACCCGCTTATCTCCCCTTGTAACATCTTCTGTTTTGAGGAATCTAAACTATTTAATAAAGCATCTGCCTGGTCCTTAAAATGGTCCGCAAAACCCCAAAAAGCTCTGAAAATTAAAATAATATTTTGGGCTTTTTTTTTCGAAATCAACACAACAACAGATTAATTATCAAGAAAAATTATTAAAATTTGATTAGCTTTCTGTTATTCTTGGTATTAGTGGTACAAATTGATCAAGGGACATAACTCCAAAGATAATTATTTAAATCGTTTATAAAACATTCTGCATGAAAAAGATAAATAAAACTTACTTTCTAGAGAAGGATCTAGCCTCTGAGTCAGCATCACTAATGCCACGTTTTATAGCATCTTGTAATAATGCTATATGTCGTTCTAAGATATGGGTGGGCCAGATGTGTAACAACTGATTTAATAATTCACAGGAATATCTGTAATATAAAATAAACAACAATGTCAAGTTCCATTCTCTTCAAACCTGTAAACATTTATCAATGAAATAAATCTATCAAATTCTATCAAAGCTGACAATCAGACTAAGTCTCTTTCTTCAGTTGATTTTGAGGAACACTCATTCACTTTACTTTCTTCATTGTGAACCATGAAAAATGTACTTTCTTTGCAGATACACGTGTCCACAAAACCAAAAATACCTACTTACCGTCGTAATATATTAGATTTGGATGTCAAGTTGCCTGTTATTTGTGGAATCAATCTAGGTGTAAAAACATATTGTACAATAAATCGGATACACACAACACCAGAGGTAGACATGACCTTGGCCGTGTTAGGAACTAGTTGGAAAAGAGTCTGGAAAACAGCTTCCGCAAAATGATCAAACTTATGACCTAGTGTTTGGGCAAGGTATCTGAAATATAAAAATAGAATACCCGGTATATAATAAAATAATACGTTTAAGAGTCTTTTAACAAAAGATGAATATGTAATCATTATGTATGCATTAAATTTTAAAGTACCCATGCGATGTAAAACAATAATTCATAACAGTAAATTGAGGTCAATCCAAGAAATTGGTAAATAAATCTGAGAAGTGTCTTGTTTTAACTGTTCTCTTTTAGTTTGGTTTGTGAATTCATTCAAGACTCAATTTATAAACTATGTTGTTTTTGGAGAATTCATCTATAGAATAAAACTTACGCAATAGTAATACATGCTTCTCTAACAACTTGAGATCGCAAATCTTTAGCAGCCATGTTAAAACTAGATTCTAAACTTCGTAAACTTTGGTAAAATTCATCGTGATCTGTTGCTCCATGTATAACTAATGAACGCACTATCTTCAGCTGAAAATAAATAAGGGTAAGAGTGTGCTAATTGTTCTGGAAATAATTCTTTAAATGTGACTTAAGTTTGCTGGGTAAGATGCTGACTCGGTAGCCTGGAGGTCAGGTCTTCGATCCCTGCATTGGCCAAGAAAGTTCATCCAGATTTTTCAGCGTGGTTTCCCCTTGTCAGTGATGCAGGACCGAGGGCCTGACAAGGACGGCTATCTAATTGGTCGGATGGGACAGAAAACCGAGGTCATGTGTACAAATTGGTGTGAACGTAAAAGAACCCTTAGCAGTTGGAACTTGATATAAGAGTATGCAGTAGTGTCGCTTCCCAGGCAAAATTCCCCTTATAGCACACAGCATGGTGTATGCCTGTCTTCATTAGCCCATTTTAGGAACAAAACCGTAGGACATTAAACCCCATTTCATTTCATTTGACTTCAGTTTACACATCTTAACTCATTTTGCAAGATAAAATTTGGAAACCACCTATATAGACAAGGAGATATAATTATTTTCATTGTAATAAGGAGCCTGAAATCTATATTATAGTGAAAAATCTTAAAATTGCAAAATTGGGCAATAACTCTTTTAACAAATATAATTTACTTACAACTTCTATTCTTTTCTCCCAATCTTCATTTGGGTTATTTAAAACAGACTGAGTCTTCTGTAAATTGTCTTGTACATCTCGTGCAGAGAATATCTGAACTTTAGGAACATCTTCAAACGATTTAATAAATAACTCTTCATCCATAGCCCCTGCGACACCAGTGACACTTGTGGCTGAAAGGTAAAATGTAAACACATTTTGAACAAACATAATTGTAAACATACAAACACATCTAAACAGAACAAAATACTTATAACAAAAATACTAGTCAAGAAAACAAGGTTACCTCAGCATTAGAAGAATATATTCAGCTTTTTCAAGCAATACTAGATTATAAAGTATCTTATTATTTTCATTGATACGAATATGAAGGAAAGGGAAGACAGCACAAAATCTTGGTACACAACTTTCCAAAAGAAGCAAGCTATCACTGGTGAAAACATTTGTATGCATTCAACATATTTACGTAAAACCATGATATTATAAAAAAAAAATCCTTTCGTCACACCACACTTTACTTCTCAAATTCTAAACTTAATTACTTTCAATTTGTAAAATAATATAAGACAGTATTATGCTTAATACTATATGTCCTCATTTCCAATAACACAAAAGCAAAATTTAGTTCACTAATCCGACAGACTGCATGATTGTGAATTAAATATTTTTAAAGGTCATCAGACAAAGTCAAAATTTACCCCGCATTCTCTTCATTATCATAATTTAAATCTAAAATTACATTATTCTGTAAAATAATCCATTTCACAATATCCTTGCAATTTTTGTTCACAGATTGTCAAAGATCAACCTAGGAGGAGGTCAATGTTTCATGAACAATTTTACCTCTGAGTTTGCAGTAAGTAGCCGGATACAATACATGAAATAAGAGGTCAGTCAACCAACAAGTTTTTAATGACATTAGTTAGTTATAAATATCTACTAGACCAGAAACTTTTAACAAACATTTAACTTGAAATTCTAGATTATTTTTTTGTCTGATTTGACCTTTACATTAAAGAAACTTGACTCTTAATAGTAAAGCATATTCATATTTAAATTGCACGTACTGATTCATATTTGATATGTTCAGGCTATAGTCAGTCAATTTATACCCTATTGTTACTGATATTACAGAAAGACTAAATATTTTACAAGCAGGTCTCAACCATTCCTTACTTGAATGGAAATGTAAGACTCCGAGGTCATTAAATTTGTACATACCAGCAAACAGATTTTAAAAAGTTTTAAAGAAAGCAAAAATTGTTGGAAAATGAAACAATAAATTCTAGATACATAAAAAAAAAAGATGAAATTTGAGAGAACACAGAACAATCATGCCTGCAAATTATGCAATACAAAACACAAAAAAAAAGGATAATCAAGTTTTAAAAGTCCACAGAGCAGCAGGAAAAATCACAACAATACTATTAAATTTTGTGTTAACATACATTTCATTTTAGATGAAGTAAAACAATTTAAGTCAAGATCAAGGAGTAATAATATTCTGGAAACACCATTTTTTGTTGAAGACAGAATAACACAGCCAATCTTTAAAATTACATGAAGCCAACAATTTTCCTGTTATTTTCAAACCACTTGGAGATTTCTCATTCACAGCATATTTGAACATCATACTTGGATAGAATTCAGTTTTATTTCATGTACACAATTGTAATATTCAGATACAGGAGCAGAATATCAATATTCAATTGGCTTTAAACTTAAACAATAAAACAATTTTATCTTCTCCAATTTAAGTCCTGACACAAAAAAAAATGCCTAACACATTTCAACCACAACAGTGAAAACAGTTGTGGAAAGTAGTTTTATAATGTGCAGTCTTTATTCTATTCACATAACACTATGCGGTTCATTCACTATTTATTGGAATATTACTGATGATCGAAACTCTACCTCCTTAATAATATATAATAGAATATCAAGCTAGACTTATGTCACCACTGCTGGTAGATTTTGATCCAATATTTATTAATAAAATATTCACAACATTTTATTCAGCTAATGCAATAAGCATGTCTGTCTGAGAATTAGAGTAATGCAGTCATGAAATTATTAGTCACTACTATAGTATATTAACTATATGTATACTAAAAACAGCAAACAGTACTTCACATATTTGGCATAAATATACAAGTTAACGCAAGCTTATTAATTCATTTCTACTGTACTGAAACACTGTCATCCACAAATAGATTGCATATTCAACCAAGTTCACTCGTCTAGTATAATGAATATATATCCATTTCAGTTAAATTTATGACATTATTACTGACATTCTACTATAAATTATAACATGACACAATTTTCTAACAGTGATAATCCCGGTTTGACAACTCTTCCATTCGTGAATGAGGATACATTCCAATGAACTTCAAGTCAAAGCCAATGCCACTTTCCCACTCCACTCCTACATTAAGGTATTCGTAAACAATGTCATCTTAATCTAGCAGTCGGTTCTATAAACACTGCACAAAAAGTTACAAATACGTCACACATTATAACTACTGCCAAATCTGATTTCAACCCCAAAGTAAACTATAACAAGTCTTAGAAGATATTAGTCCTAAAGAATTTACAAATCATAATCTTGAGATCCTTCAACTACAAATTTGACGAAATTCTGTTATCAATGTAGTTCATTTCTCACATCTCGTAATAATGCTGCTTATCAAACCTTGTGTCCAACTTGGCAACTATGTAAAAACCATTCTCATTCAATATTATTGCTACTGCACTAAAAATATATGACTGCTGCATAACATGAATAATTGTAAGCACAACACAATATTTATATTCTAGTCTCTTGTTAAACAATTTAAAATTTGTCTAAAAACCAGTCATGCTTTCTGTTATAGCTTATACACCATAACAATATCCGATTAAACCCTAAACACAAGTCACACTGATATGTAGCATAAAAGGCAGGCGTTTTTTCATTACGTAATTAGAACAGCTCAGCCAATCAATATATGAATGGAGTGAGTCACAAAGGACAGACAACCATTTGTTCTGTTTCTACTGTCTTATCAGTTACTCTAAGGATAGTAATAGATATCTGATCTAAATGTGTTCAATATTCCGTGTTTAATGTGAACTTTAAAAAAATGTGTTTTTATTGGTTAAAAATATGTCCAAATGCATGTAAATCAATGACTTATATCAGTTGCAGGAATTCATCAACAGCAAATATTTGATGTGCGTGCACTTTTTTATTAAACCCAATCACATGTTTTGGTCAAAAAGTAGGAGATCGTGGAGTTTTCACCAACTACTTGAGATAAAGCAAATTTTGTTTAAATCATCAAGACTTATACAAATGGGACAAAGTAATTTATCAACTGAATATAAAATTTAATATTACTAATATAAGAAATATATAATATTCATATGTATATATCTTGGTCATTTTTTACTGTACTGTAAAAGATCCTGTGTATGTATACATGTTGGCGTGCACATAAGTTGGAATTTCCCTCATAACAAACTGCATGGCATAGACTCATATGCCCATCTTCATTTGCTCTGTTAACACAGATACAACTAAAAAAAAACATTTCATACCAGTTCCCTTTCATTTCCAATGTTTTCCATTAAAAGTTATTTTTGGTAATATTAGCAGTTATAAAACCTTCAATGCGAAATATTATGTCAGCATAACCGTTGTTGAAGTATTTATCAGAGCCATATGAACTAGTGAAAGTCTATCTGCTGGTATCTAGTCTCAAATTACATCATGTGTTATCTAACCTTACTATAAACTTGATGAACTAATCATCTTATTCTTACTCAACCAGACCTTCAGTTTAGTATAAAGTAGTAGAGTAAAAGTGCAGATTGATGTATACAATACATGTGCTATGTAATTCTAATACAAAACTGCAAGCAAGGGGCCTGTGGTAGAAGTAACGAAACTGGGCATTGGCTTTAAGACTAGAATCTCCTGGTTTCAAATCCCTGTATGGGCCAGTGGTGGAAGTAGCAAAGCTGGAAATTAGCTTTAAGACTAGACCCTCCCGTGTTGGAATCCCTGTATGGGCCTGTCGTAGAAATAGCAAAGCCGGACATGGCTTTTAAGACCAGAAAGCTGGGCATCAATTGGCTTTAAGACTATAAAATCTCCCGGTTTTGAATCCCTCCCTACCTGTATAGGCTGAGGAAAATCTAAGATCTTTGAAGCTTGGATTCCAGTTGTCATCAGTGGAAAAACTGGATTGATACTGATACAGAAAGTGTGCCTAGTCTTTTGTATAGGACAAACAGATGAGGTCCACCAAGGTAACCACTGGCATGCATGTGGCCGGTATACAAGGATTTCAGAAGGATAGAATATTGTGTGCATAATTTCAAATTAAATGGATAAAAACTTATCGACTTCACCATACATAAATCTCAAGGCAATCAAAGGATCATTTCAAATTGGTCACTCGTCAAGTAAAATAATTTGTTAAAAATCAATATAAGCTTCTTTGTCAGATAAAAAGAAACCGTATAAAAATTTTATCAGGTGATAACTTTAGGATGCAGAATGTCAACTGTGTATCAAAAGTCAAGTCAATCATATGGTAGCGTTAGTTGCAAGCAATTGATGACAAGCAGACAAGAGAAATGGAAATATATGACTATGAGTAAATTTCAATGTGTGCATAAAAACTCAATAATTAATCTTGGAAATTACACATAATCTCTCACCTGTGCGTCTACATAAAGTAGAGATTGATCTTAAAACCGATTTCATAGAAAATGTCCACAAATAAAATAAATTCACAACTCTCTAAAAGTACATATATATGCCTGCAATCCAGACATCCCAACAGAAATAACACAAAATTTATTCTGCACAAACTTTACTTTGCACAACCTTTTATTTTCTCCTCATACAATCTGGTAAAAAAATTCTAATTTGCTAAAACTGCACACATGTCAAACTAGACTACCTATTGGATGTAATGTATGTGCATTTCATGTGCATGTGTTCACACACGGTTTACCTGAAGCTGTTCGTTTACGTCGGTAGACTTGAAGATGAGCAGCTGATGATGGAAAGAATAAAGAAATAACAGAAAGAGAGAAAAAACAAACATTCAACGAATAAAGCAACAAAGATAAGCTTTACTACATCATGAAATAAAATAGTTATTTTGGAAGTATTATTCTATTTCCCTTGGTTACTATGAATTATAGTATAGTACTATAAAATGTAAAAAAAATACAATATTTACAATACATGCAGCCTACTCATTATAGCAATACAACAGACACAAGACAGACACCCTCTTTCATCATGGCTGCCCTTGACTACTGACACAAAGTTTCCATCTAATATGAACAAAATGATAGCTTCAGCTTCTGAAATGCACCTAGTAATAAGACAAGCCTACTCTTCTACATCCATATACATTTTATCCTCTTTTTTTTTAAATCTGAATAAAATATTCCTGGAAGTCTGGAAATATGGTACACATAGACATTGTCAGGCACAGAATCAGGCTTTGTCTGACAATACCCTTCTTGTGTCTGTCATTTGGTCTGGTACAGATATGACTTTCTTGTGTGTTTGATTAACAATACTAAGTAATAAATACAATGTCATCCATAAAATTCAACTGTAGAATTAATCAAATAATAAATAATTGCAGAGTACTCACATGCTGAAGAGGTTTTAGAAGCAACCAGAGGTTTTCTCGTTTTGGTGCCAGCACTGGTTGGAACTCTTTTGGCTTGGAAGGCTTTTGTTGACATCGGTTTTGCGAAGTCAAGTTCATCATCGCTGTTACATGCACTTGACGATCCTCTAGATGGTGCTGTAAAATTATAGAATTAGACAAATTTACAATCATGTAAAATGACAAAATCACTTTATGTTTACAATAAATGTGATTCAAGGTGTTAATATTATTAAAGTTGTGTGTACTGTGTGCATTGCCAGGCATAATATTAATTTCATATGTGATTTACATGGTGTACTTAATTTCTTGTGGGCATTTATTTTACATGCATGTTCTGTTATGGTAAAATCAATCATTATGATAGTGCTGATATCAGGTAGAACTTTAAGCCTAGATTAATGAAGGCAATTATACACGAATAAATCACCTGTCACAAAATCTGGCTATTTTAACAATAATTCCATGAAAAAAATCTCTGATATGAATTCTGTAAAGGCATAAATTTACTAATATTTATACCTTTTTGTGTTATTTGCCACATTTGGTGTGTTTACAACATGTATGGGATTATATGATTATCTGCCATGTTTAGTGTTTACCTGGTGTGTTATATGACTTACTGACAAAATTCTATAATATGTACATGGTGTTTTTCTTGTAGAATAATTAAGCATTGGCTACATGACATGTCCGGTGATATATTTTTTATGAATAGCAGCAATGGGAAAACAAGCTATGTAATACAGTATGTTAATAATAGCTTAGCAAGGTATTTAATGTTTGTTTTTATATGTCGGCTACCAAGTATATTTAGGTACTGGTATGTTTATATTGGTCTACACTAGAATGTGCAGTAGGTACCTATTAAATACCACAGCTTTACTTATAATAGAAGGATAAAAGATATATTATTGGAGAGTCTGTGCTGATGTACAATTTATGAGACTATATAATAATTTATTAGTTTTTTTTTTAACAAGTATATAATTAACACCAGATGTAGCTGGACTCCTCATGCACATGTCTACTCCACATTATGATTTTCACAGATTTTTCAACACTAAAAACACCCTCACTGATTTATACATTCTTCCATTTAAACACATGGCAGTAATTATAGATCAAATATCCTTGTGATAAACTTAAAATACTTATCATACGGAGGTGGAGGACAAGGTTTATACATTCATTAATCAGTTAATCGGATTTTCTTTCACTTTTTTTTAAAATTCAAAATTAGGTGAATCAGCTGGGTTTGCAGGATGTTTCTTCAAATATGAGCCTGCATGTGATTCTTCATTCTTGTGGTTATCTTGTACCACAGAGGTTACAACAAATACTTCTAAAAAGTAATTAAGTAATAAGGTACCGGGTATTTTAGAGGTAGGACAATCTGGTTAAGTTCAGGTAATTAGTGAGTAACATGAACCAGATGTTTGTCTTTAACCCATTTTTTACGGTAGCGAAACAACTCGCATCACGCGACTGACGGTAGCGAAACAACTCGCGGACCCTTCATACTTGGCAACGGCTTTAGCGAACCCAAGCGAGAAATCAATCAACTTACTTCTATTGTTTCTATTTCATTAATTAATGGTGATTGGGTAATAAAAGTAAAACCCGCGATGAAAAGGAATGTTTAATTCGCTAATCATCCAATAAAAAAGATATGTTTCAACACCGGATCTTTCAGTATTTACGTAACAGGTCAGAGGTGAAAATTCACACCGTGTCATTCAATTTGGCACTATTCCAATATTTTCACGCTGTCACTTACGGCTAATAATTATACGATATTGAGAGTGAAATAGAATCAGATTTTATGATTTACTGCCAGGTATATTGTGGAATATGATAATGTCGAAGAAATCAACTATTTATTATTTTTTTTGACGTCATGATGCGAAGAATGCGGATACTCGAGCCGAGATCAAGCGAGTCGCCGCCATCTTGGATTCGCTCGCTCAAACAGATGACAACACGAAACTTACGGTTAATAATTCTAGACTTTGGAAAGCTAAATTGAATCAAAACTTTTAGGGTTTAACACAAGCTAAATAGGGGAATATTACACTGTCGAAGATTTCAAATATATATTTTTATTTTCGACGCAGTGAAGCAAAGAAAACGACAATTCCCGTCATATATCCAAAGAAAGGCAGAAATGTTAAATGCCGTAGGCGATGAAGTGACCGTTATTTGGGGTGATATTTCTTTTTAAAAGTTATATTTATATTTACTTAGAACACTGCTGCCAACACGAGGGATTATATTTTTGTTTTATTTTTTTTTTTAAATTGTAAGGGATACTTTTTCACATTATTTTGCCAATATGATAGAGAAAAGTCATAATTTTAGTGGAACTGGCTTTTCAATATTATTTATAGTAATATACATGCTACTTTGTAAAATTGAATTTTATATCATTGGAAAGAACACGGCAATGTGAACATTTTTGTAACAGAGTATTTTTATGTATAAAAAATAGTTTTTAAATTATTTGCAATTTTGTAGAGGGTATTAGGATTAACAATAATCCTCTAATTGGCTTAGGAGATGGGGCCCTGCTGGTTCAATGAGCTTAGGGTTAGGGCAGCTAATCTTTTAATTGGCTCAGGGTTAAATGGGTTAACTTTAACTGGAGTAACAGTACCAGTAATCTATATTAACAACAGTAACCCATCATATGGTAACCTGATATACTATACAACACCTAAAACTCAAACAGTATTCAACTCTCGAATTTCAAGTTAATCAGAAGCTTTTTTCCTCCATCAACAGTCAGTACCCAAGAATACCACCTTAATATCAACTTCCCAGCAAAAACCATCATAATTAACCTAAATCCTCCCAGTATTCAAACAGAATTGAATTGAATAGTTTATCACACCTATTCAAACTAAATATTTTAGTATTCATTGTTAAAATTTCAGCGCCATTAAATCTAATAGAATTGCTTTTGTTTCCCTCTAGGAAGTAGAAATACTACTTATTATCAATATATTTCAAACAATGTTTTTTTTGTTTAAAACAAAAACATGTAAAGCAAAAATATTCTTAATATTCACACCTTAAAATTAAAATTTAATATGATTAGTATTGAAGTTACGACACTTTTTTTAAAAAAATGTTTAGGTTTTAATTTGATCACAATGGTTCCAATCTGAATCAGCACAAGCACCATATGCAGCATGTCTATTTCATAGCAAAGATAAAACACCTGGTAGTTTAATAATAAACATAAAGCGTGATTTGATGGTGGACATCTCGACCACCCAATAGACACATTAATTATCATAAACCCACCATACAAAACACTATACATATAGTTCTCATTAGAAAGAGACAGAGAGATAAACAGGGTTTAACGTCCACTCGACACAAACTAGGTCATTTGGGGACTAATATAAGGTTTAATTTTTTTGATTTTAATAATTCACATGTTTAGGTGTCTTTAGCAGTGGGAGGAAACCGGAGGACCCTGAGAAAACCCACGAAGTTGGACCGGCGATACTATGCCAGTTGACTCAATGACAGGCTTTATGATTCGGTCATCCAACCCCTCTTCCTATAAGAAAATCAACATTCTTATTTAAAAGATTCTACAAGGTCAGACTTGTTCAAAACCTTATTTAAACACACATAAAAAATACAACCTATGTAATCACTTGATCTTTCAGTAAGCAATTTTTTGTGCAATCACAGATGTAAAGTTTCAATGTATCGTGAAAATCAAATATTCCCTTGTTATAAATCATATTTTATGATAATTTAAAATTCATCAATATATTCTAACAACATGTTACCAAACTGAAATCATTTACTAACATTTTCTCTTCCTTACCTTTTAGTGGGAAAAGTGATTTACACTTCTTCACAATTTTATCCCTTATGGACACCATTTTAATTTATTGAAACAAGAACTGTATCACTGGTAATAAATAATCCAAACTATTATTACACTAATAACAAACTTTCATAAACATTCAAACGACACTTGAAGAAATTATAGAAGAATATTTTTTTATGAACTAGAATCATTGCAATGTTCAGCCTGTGTTCATGTCATTATTTTTTCATCAATTGGCAGCCACACAAAACATTAACATTGTTTTATTCATAGCCTTCGGTGTTCACAATGCTACTAGTTCGTATACAGTTCTAATTTTCAGGTTGTTCACTATACATTTACTGATATCATTAAAACTTATTTTTCAATACCTATTCCACTTTTACACCTTGTATATAAATACTGAAAATCAATTATGGTATTCAGAGAGCCTACAGGATTAAGTTTCCTTTCTTTCTTGAGCAATTATCGTCAAGATTTAAGATTTACAAAACACAAACATGACAAGATAACCCAGTAATACAAGTTATACATTAATTCTTTTTTTTCATCTTCTCTACTAGCTTGGAATGTTGAAATCAGTGTAAAACACAGTATCATAACTTGTTGACTAGTGACTTCATGAAATGATCAGAAACATGATTTTCATTTCTTCACTAACTAGCACATCTTTGAAAATGAAATCACCATCAAAAAACAAAATTATCACCAAAATAAACAGAAGAATCTTAATATAACTGACTGCATGTCGATGTTTCTCCCAGTTTTATCTTAGTTAATTCACAAAAACATCTCGTAAGTAACTTCAAAATACACAGCACGAGTCTCTAAACAACTTTGACATTTCCAGAAAAAAATTTACAAACTTGATTCCAGAAATATGGAGGTATCTCTAGGTTGAAGAGGTAAAGTTCTTGTGGAGTGGAATTTGAGATGGTATGCTCCACAGCTGGCAGAAAGTGAAACACTACTCTAGTCTGACAGTAAAATGGTGGCTATAATTAGAAACTGTCAAAAATCCATCTGTTGAAGTAGAAATCTTAAATCATTAGATTCATTTAACCTATAGGTTTTTAGCACCCACACACACACACATGAACATTTTACGATTTTCTGACTGTAAAACTACTATCAGTATAAACAATTCTATTGGTAACACAAAGTTAAAAGTTTAAGCTGAGCCGATTTTAAGGAGAGCACATGCACCCCAATAGACTATGTTAGTCTGATAAACATCTTACTTAAAGCTTCACCTCCTGGCAGTCATATTATTGTCTTGTAGCAGACGTCTCATTGAGTAGGTGGTATGCTCCTACCAGGTTAATGGAACATTGTAGTTTAGATTATACATAATAAATAATGATATAATTAGATGAACACTATCTGGGACTATGAATCTCTGTTTCTTCAAGAAAATCTAACTGCTTACAAATTCTCTATTCTGTTACAAGTTCTGAAGTGTAACACGTAACACCCACAGACAAACTATGTAGTATCACTAACTATTTCTACTTAACATGAACATGAATGCATATACATTAAAACCTGTAGAACAAGCAAATCTAGTTGTCCAAAATTTTTCTTTATAACCTCTCCCTCACCCCCCCACCCAAACTTTTAAATAATATACATGTACATTGCAATTGATGCAAAGGTAACCATACAAGTCACTAAATGTGCTGTCTATCCATTAATCATCATTTTCGAATTTAATGATTCCTGATTGATTTATGGTTTAATTCTCTTTAGTATTCCACATTGTTTAAAACCAGCGAGATATTATTGAGTTTATGATGGACAATGTTGATAGATATATTTAGAAAGTAAATGAGAAAAAAGGTAGTAATTAGTATCTACTATCTAGAATGATGAACTAGTGATGAGATCATGTCAGTAAAACTAAACTCTAACCAAACAATACTGAGATAAAGTAACATCTGTAAAGGCAGACACACAAAAAAACAAAACGCAAAACAACCTTCATTCAAGACAACAGACCTAGGAAGATATGGGGGTGTACGAGGTTGTGTAATAAAATATTAAAACCATTGAATAAAAATGCTTATTTAAGAGGTAATGTAACAGAACAATTGTAAATTGAAACCAAAAACTTGAATATATGAAATATGGCTGCGATCTGCTTTACTACAGGGCATCTTCTTGTGATCTGTAAAGCAAAATATGATTGTGTTGTCTCTATTTTAACTAGGAGAGTTAATAATAATACTGTGCTGCAGACTGCCATGACCCAATAATGCACACTAGAAAATATTGGATAGGCACTATCCAAAAGTATATGAAACAAGTATTTATTTCATATTGGCCTAAGTATGTGGATTATATTAGTAGTAATATACAAGCTAGGAGTAAGGTAATGTTAAGTTACGAGATTAACTCACTGATTGTAGAAACATGAACATTGGATATCATCATTCTTATTACCTACTCCCAACATCTCACTTTACAAATACCTGGAGATTCGTTAGCACAGGTAAATGTAGTCTGCCAGGTAAACAAAAAATATCAACCGTGTTCTGTCTGGCATTCCTGTTAGTGTTAGATATATATGCAATAAATATACAACACATACAGTTCTACTAGAACCGTTATCTTATATAACACAAGATATAATATAACTTATATGTAGGGTAAGCTTGAATTCCAGTAAATGTTTCCACTGAAAATTTCAGAAAAAGGTGCCATTAGGTTTTATTTTTCGAAATAATTTATCTACTGAATGATTTATTTCCTGAACCGAATTCAGTTTTAATAAACAAGTAAAATAATTAATCACAAATCTGTGTAACGAACTGTATAAATCTATGAAAATTCAGACTTTCTATAGCATCTGGTTTGTATTTTCTTCTATTAAAACATTCAGTTTGATTTTAAAGACTGATAATTGCCTGTTTTCCGTCTGAGAATAAGAAATCATCTGCTGATGTGCTTTGAAAATGACATTTCTAATTCCAAAATCAATTCTGATATCTTTTTTAATTCAGGAAGTAATTAACATAGTAATCTGCCTCCCAAAGTTTTAATATACAAGTTCACAAAACGACATTTTCAAATGTAAGTTTTGTGTTAAAAAAAAAAAGATCAACCAACTGTAGACATCTATAGACCTACATTAAAGAATTGCCCTTTGGCCATCAATATCCAATACATCATCTTATTCATTTATTTATACATCTGATTGTGTAGGCCTGGTAACATATTTTATTTACAAAGAAAAAGCTATTGAACAAAATACAAAAATTTATGCAGATTTTCTAGTTATGCCAAAGAGTTCAGATCAGGGGCGTAAAAATATTTTTTAATCCACTAGCCCCGGGCTAGTAGTCTACTGTCGGACACTAGCCCGGCATCCAGTTCCACTAGTCCGTAGTTGGACAAGGTACAAACTTTAATCGTCAATAATGACAATAATGTACACTGCAGATTGTCACCCATTTGACCACATTAAATGTATTCTTTCTAACTGAACTGTATTCCATATTATACAGAGTATATAAATCGATGTGGAGTATACAATTTTTCCGGGCCTCAATCCATATGACGACTGTTTTTCAACTCCACCGCATATCAAGTTACCGCATGGGACACTGTTCACGATCTGACACTGTTCCCGATCTAATACTGTGCCGACGTACGCCAACAGAAAGTGGCCTCAGGATATAAATGAAGGACTAATTTAATTAATATTCCAAGTTTTTGTTCTTGGTTATTTGAACTAGTTTTCATTACAATATATCCGATAAATAGTGGACAACGCAGGGCCTTATGTATTTCTACGATATAACTAAAAACTAAAGTAGACATCTCCCATGATGCATTGTAGTCTAGATTATCACATGACTTTAAATTGCAAGAGGTGGGAAGTGCTTCTTACATCCCCCATCATGCATTGTAGTCTAGATTATCACATGACTTTAGATTGTATTGACTGAGATCTATATTTAGCCCCACTATAAATAGAAGAGGTACAACCTTCCCGTGTTCACTACAGAAAAACTATTATTATATAGTTTCCTTTGGTTTGGCGAAATAAAAGTGCAGTATTTCACATCTCATTTATCTAGTTTAAATCACAGAAAAAATGAACAATGAAAGGGCACTAGCCCAGGACTAGTACGGCTAAATAGGTCACTAGCCCGTAGGTTATTTTTGGTAGTCCCGGGCATCGGGCTAGTGGATTTTTACGCCCCTGGTTCAGATACACATTATCTGTTGCCCATTGTTGGATTATTTTTTTTAAAGGAATGGGAGATAACTCCATTTAAAGAATGATTTTCTTACTTGGATTAGGTTATCATTTTAAAATAATTGTGACTGACAAAAACAGTTCTTATAACATAAGTTATATGAAATAATGGAATGAATATATTTCAATTTGTTTGCTATCTTCTAGCATTATTTTAAACTTAGAACCACCATCTGGTACTTGGGTAGTTTTAAAACAGTACATCAAAATAGTCACCAAGCAAATAAGCATGAATTGATAAATTGATGTTTTTGTCATGCATGCCTGGTTGATCGACAGATTCAATTGAAAACTAACCATGGAAATTTTTTCAAGTCATTTGTACTTCAATAATTAAATTTGGAAGAAAAAATCATTTGATTTCCCAACCTGCCAAAATGCAATATGGTACAGTGAATAGACTACTCAGGGGCGGATCTAGTAATTTTGAAAAGGGGGGCGCCGCAAAATGAGGGCACTGACCACGGAGACATGGCACGCCCCTGATAGGTGGGTGGGTGCCCCAAGAAATTATTCGTCATTTCCTTGCATCTGTAGCCAATTCCAGAGCTATTTGGCGGATATTTTCATCTAAACGTTCGGAAATCGTAGAAAAAGAGCGACAAAATCGAGCAAAAAAAATAGTTGAAAGGCACTTTCAGTAGTAAAAAAGGGCACTGCTACTGATTAGAAACTTATAAATATTATTCATAATCATATTCATTAAAAACTAAGAACTGTATTAAATTATTCAGTGTGCAGTTTTTACAGGTGTGAGTTTAAATGAATCCTTCTATCTCAAAAGTGTTTGTTTTAAGCCTAACAGTGCATGTAGGCTTAATCAAATACTACCCAATTTAATTGAAAAATTGAAAAATTATCAAAACTCTAAAAATATCATTTGGTTTCAGCTAATAAAGGTCGAGACAAGTTTTTACAAATAACTTCTAGAGACTATAAAATAGTACTCAAAGTGGATTGTGGACGCTTTCATGTGTCTTTCGTCTACAAACTAACACTTGAATAAATCTGTTTGAGATCAATTCATTCACTACTAGGATAAAGACCAATAGATTAATTCACTGGTCAAACCCTAAATTGTTAAGGGTTCAACCAACTTAAGTTAAGTAAGGTTCTCTTTTAACACTCCAATCAACAAGAGCTGCAAAAGATAAGCACGGAAACAATGACAGAGCTGCCGTTTCTTCTTTGAAATTTGCACTCAATTGTTAAATACCCACACTATCTCTAACATTCACAAAGGTCATGCATATTAATATTAACACTTATGTCCAAAGTTTTCTCTTGTATTTTCAAGGCCTTGGACCAAAACTTCTCATATCTTTTGTAAAGCTACAAAATTGGTATTCAATACCATTCATTAATGGGCGGCATATGATCTATCTTGCAAAAATCAATAATATCATTTTGGTGCACCTTTCACAATCTAATACAGATGGTACTAATTATTGAGGTACAAAAACAGATAAACTTTGCTAAACGTGTGATACATTGTGATTAATGTGGTCGACCCCCTTTAAAGACTAATAAAACATGACAGTCAATTTATTGGTCATTTTTACTATTGTAAAACAGTAATAAACCTCACAGGTCAGTATGAATCGACAGAATAAGATTGTAAATATATAATACAATCTATTTAACCTGTACACTAGGTGTACCAAATCACCTTGAGGACAGGTGTCAATACTTTATCTATATCAGAAAAAATATTCTCATAACATATCAGATTTTATCTTTCAGTTGTCAAATAAAAATATTTTCACTCTTCCTTTTCTTTTAAACTTCTTCGTGTCAAGCTTACCAATTTAACAGCCCACGGGCCTATAGAAAATCTATATAACATTACTAGGGCACAGATAGTTCATTCAAGCATTTGGCCTTTTTCAACAAGAGAGAAAAATGGGGTTAAGTGTCCACTCAACACAAACTAGGTCGTTTTGGGACTAATATATGGTTTAATTTTATTTCAATAATTTGTGTGCACGTAGGGGTCTTTAGCAGTGGGAGGAAACCAGAGGCCCGGAGAAAACCCACGAGGTTTGACAGACGTTTTACAACAAAGATTGGGGTTCTACAAAGTCACCTCTTCTCACCACTCTGTTTCATACTTTAAACTATTGGATTTTAACACTAATGAAAGCTCTCTAACTATAAAATAGTCACTATCTGAGAGATGTTTTTATTTCATAATTTATCTGATAGAACAATAATATAATACGTAGATATTTGACTTTCTAATCTTTTTATATCTCATATACCTGAACTTATCTTCAAACTTCAAGATTCAATCTTTTTCTTTCTAATTCATACTCAAGATGAATCACGTACAACAGCAGATAAAGACAATTTTTTATCAAGAATAAAACAGAAAGAATTGTAAGAACGCTTGTGTACATGTCGTTACTATTCAAGACCAATTGGGCATTCATGAGGAGAGTTGCAAAACTTCTTGTGTTTTAACTTAGAATAGTTATAAAATCTCTAAATCAAATTAATATAATATGATTGTGAAAAGTTATATTAGATTAAGAAAAATCTCACACAGCAGTACATTGTTTTCAAGAATTAAATGTTGCTAAAACTCAATTCAGATTTCCTCTATAAAAAATTCAATCCCATCGTCACCTTTCTGACTCTAAATATGATAACTTAGGAAGCTAAATTATTTTATGTCTTATATTTCAATATTTAATAGTTTGACACCAAGGTGACCCTTTTCTAAACTCATGTATGGAACAAAGAGCAAATAATACAATAAACCCACACGACCTTCTTCTAATCCTATGTCAATAATTCCAGATAAAAAAGATTTGTCGCCACTGTGTATATGCAGCTTAATTACGCGTAAGATATTTTATTAGTCGCCAGGATTTTAATTCATGCGAAGATTTCACTACTTGTGTTGATCTTTATAGTATTGACCTAACATGTATAATGTCACAAATAAC
Source organism: Patella depressa (assembly GCA_948474765.1). Lineage (NCBI taxonomy): Eukaryota > Metazoa > Mollusca > Gastropoda > Patellidae > Patella > Patella depressa. The sequence goes on from OX419719.1 coordinate 59,852,745, forward strand.
TTCACGTTTGTTAACATACAACTTCCAACTTTTGTTTGGTATTAATTCTTTTTCCTCTCGAAGCAAATTTATGGGATGGTTGAACATATATATATATGTATTGGCCACTTTTCATTCAAAAATCCCCAGTTATCATTGGAGCAAATTAATAAAGTGTCCTATTCAGCAGGTAAAACATGGGTAGTTACGATTTGGTAAAAATAAACATACAGAAAGATTGTTTTTCTTCTTTTTGCAAGGCCATGTACAAGAAGATTACAAGTGCTTTGTAAAGACCAATAAAGTACTTCAGATAAATAAATAAAGTAGCTCATATCTAATGACAGATTATCATACCAGATATGTTTTAGCTTGACGAGTTTTGACACAAGCTCATCAATTTATGTGTCTACCAAAAGCAGGTATTATAACAAGTTTTACCGGAGTCGACATTAAACAAATCTTATAAATCACACAACTAACTCATTATCTTAACACGATACTTCTATTTTCATCATATTTTATATCATTTACTTCAAAAAGACCAAACAACCTTGCAAATAGCTTATAATGAAAGTATATAGATTATAACTTCCAAAGAGTTCTTTTTTTTCCTCCTGTTTATGTAAATGAAAGAAATGGTTTCTTTCAATAAAAAGAGATAATGATAATAAGCTTTATGATAATGTTTTATAGTTTATAACCTGTTTTCAATGTAATTTGCATGAACGGCATGATTTCAACTAAGTTAGGTAAAAAGATATTAAAACTGTTAGAATACATGAACAATTTTTTTTTCAATGGATAAATAAGAAACTTGCTTATTCAAGTTTCCTTTTTATGATCTGACACAAAAGCATTTTTTCCTCTAAAAGCCTCAAGGCCAAGACCCATTTTTGCTAAGGTATCTGTAAAATGAAAGAGCTAAATTCACAATATGAATTGTGCCTCCTATTAAAGTATTGAATTTGACCATGATAGAGATCCCGATATATTGTAGTTAGTTAATAATGGTAGAGCATAGACTTTACTCATTACATCACATACTTATCATATAATAATGACAGCAAAACATTCTTAAAGTCTAATTCATAAGGATTCATTGAGGGGAAACTATTGTGAAATGTGACTCCTTACTTTCAAAATGCTCTTAGACCCCATCAGGATATTATACAGCACTCTTTATGAATTGGCCTCTTTAAAAGATAATAATCACATACTTCTACAACCTTTTTGTTGAATAGAAATAAATTACCAGGAAAACCTAATACAGATAGATATTTAACAAATATTCAAAATTGTAGTTTTGGGTCTTTTGCTTCCGAATATATTTTCATTTCACCAAAGATCTTAGGATATTCATTCCAACAATGATACATCTGATCAATATTTCAATTTCATGATATAGTTTTAAAGTACTTTTTCCAACCAAAGACAAATATATCACATATGTCAGCACATGAATGATATATCCAAGACTTTAATTTGAAGATAATATAAAGAATTGCTACCTTTGTAATATTAAAAGTTGAAATATTTCACCTGTTTTGCTCCAATAAGCACAGGTTTAAGTAAGTATAAAAATGCCAGTACATAAAAATGACATATGGTCGACAGGAGTTATAACATACTTTACACTTTCATATTAAAATTTAATTATCAATTATACTTTTTAAACGTTACAGACAATACAAGTTTTGTTAAAATTGTATGAAAGACAGGTTGCCAGATGATAAGTTAAGCTCATTTTTCAACTTTAGCAAGGGCAATAACTCACAAAAGAATTACTGCCAGTTTCTTCATCTAACATAAACAATCAAATGGTGACTTTAACAAAGTGACCAATAGCAATAACTCATAAAGCAGTTCTCAAGAGCATATATTGGGCATTATCTCAAATCAATTAGATAACATTTAAGAATACACAAGATTTTCAAAGTGTTTTTCAGAAATTAATTATTGGAAAAGGACTTCTGCATCTCTTGTATATATAAACACTGTACATAAATTTCAGGTGATAACTTCAGCATCTAGAGCTTCAACAACTCTATTAGATGATAACGTTAATCTTCAGAGTATGTTATGTCAGCAAAAAATATCAAAGACCTAATGCTATTAACAATTATAACTGAAGACATATGGAATCTGGAACTATATTCTATCAGCTACAATTATGTCTGTGAAAAATGTTTACATTACTAATAGGCAATAATTGTTTACTTTCAAGTTAATAATGATCAAATAAGTTATTTAATACAATTTAAGTAGCTTATTTATAAATATACAATTATGAAACAAGGTGTTATAAATCGAAGTGTTTCACATGTTTATAGCATAATATTATTAATCCATATAATCTATATTATACCCATTACAATTAACAGGCATTGACCCAATAGTTTCAAAAACATTGAGTTAAAATATTGAGTCCTTTGGTAACTTTGACCCGGAGACTATTTCAGATTCACTTCATAATTCAAACAGTGTTTATCATTTCTTTTACAAAAAGGAATAGTATCAACCTAGAAAAGTTAATAAATGGGGTATTATGTAACACAAGATAAAGAAATGATACATGCAGTTCTCCTTATAATAGTTAAAAGATAGGCTGGCACTGCCAGGCAGGATACGCCCACATTTTCGAAAGATGGACAGAGAACAAGCAATACCGAAAGTGATTTTTCCTACATCTTTAAGTCCTGTATTTCATACTGTATTGGGAGCAGCCATTTAGTTGGTCAGTTCCAGTCTGATATTAATGAAATTCGAAACCGACAATGATTATGGTGTGACGGTACACAACCTAGAAATGTGACTTTTCATCAAAATCGGATAAGAATTGTGACCTGTAGAGAGTCCACAACCATGATAAAAATCGGATAAAAATTGTGACCTGTAGAGAGTCCACAACCATGATATACCATATTTTTACACTATTCGTGTACAAACGGCTACCATTTCGTCCGGCAATTTTGGTACGATTTTCACGAAATTAGAACTCAACCATCCTCATCAAAATCGAATTAAAATTGTGACCTATACAGGCTCCACAATCATGATATATCATTTTTTTAACAGTATTCGCGTACAAACGGCGGCCATTTTGTCTGTCAATTTTGGTCCGATTTTCCCGAAATTCAAACTCAACCTTCCTTACATTGCAACGGTGATATAATCAAACGTTTTTTTAAATTGGATAATAATTGTGACCTCCAGAGGGACCACAAGCTAAAGAAAGGGGGATTTTGCGTATAACCAGGGGCCATAATTCAGGAAGTTACGATCCGATATGCGCAAATATCGAAAAGAACCAAGATCTTTGGGTTATAACCATGAATTTCAAGTTTCATCAAAATCGAATTAAAATTGTGACCTTTACAGCGTCCACAACCTTGATATACCATTTTTTAACAGTATTCGCGTACAAACGGCGGCCATTTTGTGTGGCAATTTTGGTCTGATTTTCCCGAAATTCGAACTCAACCTTCCTTACGGTGTAACAGTAATATAATCAAACGTTTTTTTAAATCGGATAATAATTGTGACCTCCAAGCTAAAAAAAAAGGCAATTTTGCGTATAATCAGGGGCCATAATTCAGGAAGTTACGATCCGATATGCGCAAATATCAAAAGGAAGCAAGATCTTTGGGTTATAACCATGAATTTCAAGTTTCATCAAAATCGAATCAAAATTGTGACCTCCACAGGGTCCACAACCTTGATATACCATTTTTTAACAGTATTCGCATACAAACGGCGGCCATTTTGTATGGCAATTTTCGTCCGATTTTCCCAAAATTCGAACTCAACCTTCCTTAGGGTGTAACGGTGATATAATCAAACGGTTTTTTAAATCGAATAATAATTGTGACCTCCAAGCTAAAAAAAAGGCGATTTTGCGTATAATCAGGGGCCATAATTCAGGAAGTTACGATCCAATATGCGCAAATATCGAAAGGAAGCAAGATCTTTGGGTTATAACCATGAATTTGAAGTTTCATCAAAATCGAATCAAAATTGTGACCTCCACAGGGTCCACAATCTTGATATACCATTTTTTAACAGTATTCGCGTACAAACGGCGGCCATTTTGTATGGCAATTTTCGTCCGATTTTCCCGAAATTCGAACTCAACCTTCCTTAGGGTGTAACGGTGATATAATCAAACGGTTTTTTAAATCGAATAATAATTGTGACCTCCAGAGGGACCACAAGCTAAAAAGGGTGATTTTTCGGACAATCAGGGGCCATAATTCAGGAAATTACATTCCGATAGCCGCAAATATCGAAAGGAACCAAGATCTTTGGGTTACAAACATGCATGTCAAGTTTCATCAAAATCGGTTCAAAATTGTGACCTCTATAGGGTCCACAAGCTAAAAACGTGATTTTTCGTACAATCAGGGGCCATAATCCATGAAGTTTTGATCCGATACATGCCAATATCGAAAGGAACCGAGATCTTATGGGGATAAACCTATATTTCAAGTTTCGTCAAAATTGGATAAGAATTGTGACCTGTAGAGAGTCCACAAACAAATTGTGGACGGACGGACGGACGGACGTCCGGACGGACAGGGGCGACGACATAATACGTCCACATGAAAATGTGGGCGTATAAAAACTAAGATAATGAATAGGGGATATGTTTAATTGTTCAAATTACTGCACTCTGAGTCAAACTATCGCAGTTATAATTACAGTGTAGCCTCGATTGTCATTGTTACCATAATACACAAAGTCAATTGCTTATCCATTTTTACGTCAAATCATCAATCACAAGTCGTATTTAAATTTATTGAAAATCTAGTATCTGATGACATCAAGTAGTTTATGGTCTTGGTAAGTTAATTAATGTCTTATTAATAATTTTAAAGACATAAAGTAAGCCTGCAATAAACAGATTTAGCTCTTGCGAAATGCCTGTTTAACCAGTAAATTTTATGCCATTTTTTGTTCATTGAAGTGCATTTAAAGGAGTCTAAGCAGTGACTAGACTGGTGGCATTAAATAATGTGTAGAATGAGCATATCAAATACAGTCAGGGATGTCAACCACCCTACAGTTCTCCATAATTTCTTTTTACCTACGGATTAAATCACAGACTGAAGTAAACAAAAAATAATATAATTATAACTGATAACAAAACTTACTTGTAGAAGGAAACACAAAAACAGGAACAGGAAGTAGACTTGGTCTCTCAATATCTTCATATAATTCCTTAAAATCACTGAATGGGGACGTGTAGTGCATGAGTGGAGAGGTGAACAAATCCCCCTTCCCGTCGAATACTCCTTCATCTTCCATAGTAGAGGTACCCGTTTTTAATCATAGCCCCTTTCACAACACTGAGCATAAATTTACACACTGTCAAGATGGTTTATAAACACAAGACTTGCTTCAAACAATGCATAGGTTTCAAATATCACATTAATATTCCACAATTTTCTAACAATAATTCCACACAATCCTTACACAAGACAATTTAATCCAAAATTAGAAATATATCCAGATATTTTCTGCTAAATAACTATAGTCAAGTTGCTCTAAAAAATATAAGTATTAGCAAATGTGCTCTAAAGTTCCTAGGACGAATATTATTTATGAAAGACTTTCCTATTTTCAGTCGACTAATATTTGGACTTCCTGTACAAGGATATGAACAATCAGAGATTTTTTTATAATAAATTATAATAACAGGTATATTTGGATACTTGTTATTAATCGTCCCATCTGTACACTTTATAACGCAATTGTTTCATCTAATATAATCCTTAGAAAACTTTCTTTAAAGATGTCTTTTTAATGTCATGTATCTAACTGTTATCTCAAAAATTGTAGATTTTACACAAACTGATCCACACAATGAACAGAAATTGACGTCTAAAGTTTTGATGAAACAAATATATCACAGACTGGAATTTTTAAAGCAAGTAAAAATCCAAACACTGTACAGTGACTATTACCTCGTCACCATTCATAGAAACAGTTATTATGTTAAAGAAACCGCTACTAAATCACAGAGCTGTCTACAAGACAAGTAAGTAGGTATAAATGAAAATAGTTTACCTACGTTTCAACATGTCCAGGTAAATCACAGGTGTAACAAACTAATTAAACCACTTCAAAAGACCAGCAGGTGGATTATTGGATTAAATCAGTTAATTATTAATCCAGTATTTTAGTAAATCTGATAATAAACAGCTCACCTACAGGACAATAGTCTGATCAGTGTTATGTAGGTATTTTATTTGATATGTAATCAACTGTGAACAATGTTATATTAATCACTATATAACAATGATGTCATTTCAAACAATATCTATATCGTTCCATACATACGTAAAATATTACTTATTTATTATTGCAGTCAGTGATTTTCTACGATGTATTAACAGTTTTGTTTCTGATTTGGTTTTGCAGAGAGCAGAGTTCCAACTGAAGAATCAGTTTTACTTCTAATTTTGAGATTCTTTTGCAGTATTAATGGATGAGAATCTCATTAGTTGTATCAGAGAATATCTTATCTTGAGTGTAGGTTAAAGAAACAAGGTAACTGACCATGTCACAATGAGGTAGTTCTGAAGATCAAAAGAACAATAAACTATAATTATGATGCAATATTTAAAATAATTAAATCAGTAGTTCAAGCTAAATTATTTAATCTTAATAATCTTATTATTTTTATTAATAATAAATATTTAAAATCACACCCCAGAAAATATTGCCTCAAATTAATTTTTCTTTATAATGTATAAATACTGTAGTGATTATGTTTGCCCTGAAGCTTTGTCTACAATTTAAAGTAATCATAAAATATCAAAATTGATTACATGTCCCTAAATTAATAACTTTCAAACATTTTTTAGATATTTAGTTTTAATAAATTTGATCACCTTTGTAAGTTTTTAAGTTACATATCAAAGTTGTAATTGATATATTAAACTGTCTATTTATGATTTATTATGTTGATTCAGGTGTAATATTAAACACCTCTCTTGCTCTTTAAAATACAGATATGGTATTTAATATACTGGTACTTGATCTGTTTAACTTATCAAATAATAATAAAACAATGCTACTCGATTTCAATTCTTCATTCATTTTACTTTCATTTTAATTCTAATACTACTATGAATAGAATAAGGAACGTCTTTTCTAGACAGGGTAGGGGCAGGGGAGGGGGGGGATACATGTTCTAAACAGTGGGCAACTGGTACAACAAAATGTTATGCATAGATCCTGCATAAGCTTATGATTTGCTAATGTGGAAGATTAGTAACAAAATATGATATCTGATGAACCCCTTGCAAAATTGACCACTACAGGTATTTTCTGAATATGGTGTTTTTGATTTATTTATGGAAATCTTTGGGTATCTATAAACCTAGATAGTTTATAACAGTGACCTAAGTAAAGGTTATAAATCTATGACAGTTATACCAATACATGTACCTTTAATATCATACTATAAATATAGATAACATATATCTATAAATCACCACGAAAGAATTTAAAATCAGTTGGATGAGAATATATTTTCTGTATTCATATATCTTTCATACCTAGATAGAAATATCATAAACCATCAAGTATAAAATAAAGGGCTAAATATATTAACACCTTTTAAACATGACCTGTATATCATTATTATAAGTATAAATCACATGAGACATGTGTCTGACATGACTTTTTAAAATAACTTATTCTTGCTCATATTTTATATTTTAACTATGTCAAAATAGGATTTTAACTGGAAGCCCTCTCGTTTTGAGTTACTAACTTACTTGTCAAACTACTATAAAAGTAGTATGGTCGCTTGTTTAGGGACGCACGTGCGCGCATGCGCGTGCGTGCATGTGCGTGCATGCGCGTGCACGTGACCTTGCACTGGATGACCCCTGGCACGTGCGTGACCTAAATGACCCCTTGCACGTGCGTGACCCCTTGCGTGACCTTGCACGTGCATGACGTACGGAGAGAGGGGCGCGCGCGCGGGAAAAGAGAGAGAGAGAGAGAGACAGAGAGAGAGAGAGACAGAGAGAGAGAGAGAGAGAGAGAGAAGAAGAAGAACGAAGACGAAGAGAGAGAAGACAAAGAAGAGGGAGGGAAGGGGAAACAACTCTTTTCCATTGATTAAGTTGGCCCTGACAAGGGCCGTTTGTCCACACAATGTGTGGGTTAGCAGGAGCACTTTGGCTGCTCCCACCGATTGGGCTTCTTGGTGCATTTCACCGAATGCTTTGACCGCCTATGACAGGTGTTGCCAATTTCGGTCCCACACCAAAAACACACCAAGTAATCGGCATCGGGTCGATTCCCCTTAAACATGGGGTGATACCCTTCACATGTGGCGCAAAATCTGAAATCTTTACGATCCATTTTGCTTGTGACTTCTTTGGGCTTTGACACTCCTATTTATAGCTCATGACGGGACGAGTCTAAGGTGTTGGGACGATACCATTTTCCACCAATCAGAATAGCATGACGTCACATGACGTCACAAACAACAGACACGTGATATGTTGTCGACATTTTATTGAACATATTTACAAATGAACTTCAACACAAAATTGAACACAAATTTAATTGAACTTGAACATATTTACAGAGCAAAAAAGCATCGACATCGTTGTCCCTTCTTCTGGTCTTTTTGCAAGTCGGGGAAATGATCCCTAGCCCATTGTTCGACGAGTATATCGTTCACACGATACACGTGCCCGAACACCGAAAGGGCGTGCGGGGAGGGAACGTGAAACCGATGACACAAATAATACAAACAATAATGGCCGCAGACGACACTCTCGAGTCCCTGAATCCATCGGGGTTGGTAGTGGAGTTGTAGATCTTGCACGAAACGTCGAAAGGCTTCTCCGTAAACATCAGGGGGACACCCGTAGGAATCGAAGAAGGTAATGTGATCTGGTCCTTCGCACACAAACACGGTCCAGTGTCTACCGGGTTGATCTTCGTCGTCCGTGTTTATGACGTAGGCTTTGGGGTACGAGGTCGGGCGCAGTATATCCAGATGATTACGAGCCCACACACCCCCGAACACGTTAGAGGGGAGGTGTTTTTCTAAAGCCCGTGTCAGTTGTCGATTGGAGAGAGCATCACCAATCTGTGATGACTTGTCGATTGGCGTCGATTTCCAAGACATTGTCGTATTCGGCAAACAAAACAAGACTGAGGTGATTGGTCGGGGCCGCACCGAACTTGAGTTCCAAAGACAGGTTACCCGCTGCTTTGGGATGAAAGTAGTTACCGTCGGCTCCGTGGTCGTTGGTCAAATCGAAACAATACAAAGTGTACCCATTGATATAGTCGTTGAAAGGGAGGTCCAGGTCTTCTCGGGTGTTTAAGACGGCCACTCTTTTCATCAAATCCAGGTATGGTGCGATGGCTTGTCGCTGGGGAAAATCGACGTCGTATTCGTCCACAATTTCCCCGTTCTTGGTCAATTTGATGTTCTGCAATTGATTGTGTTCGAATTGGAAGGGATTTCTGTTTTTTCTTCCGTCGTAGGCCGTGTTACGTACCATACCCACGATTAAATTCTTGGGAAGACTTTCGTTGACAAACAGATTGTCTAGGACGTGACTGGCACGATTGTCGGGAATCACCATGTCGCGGACCACCACGCGTTTCAGGGGATACTTGGCGTTGGACGATTGAAGTTGCGCGGCCACCCGTGTGTAGGTACTGGGAGCCAGAGTGACGAACGGGATATCCAGGTAGGCTTTGGTGAACTCGACTTTGTAGTCTTCGGCATCGTTGCCTTCGCCGTACATCAGAAAAAATTTCGGGGATTGCTTTTCCAATTTCAACCGCAAGTCCACACCGTCCAGCAGATACCGATCTTGTAAACACATGTCCAAGTGTAGACGCGACTGCAATTCAAAGGTGCGACTGGCAGCGATGGTTTTCTGGCGTTGTTCCAATCCTTTGTTATTCGGAGCCTGTCGTCCACCGTCCCCGGCGGTGGCGACAGATTTCGTGGAATTGAACTGCCCGGCGGTATCTTTTTCCCACAGGACTTGTTTCGACAGATGGTCGTTCTTGGCTCCCTTACCGAAACTCAGCAAATTCTCCAAGTAAGCCCGGTAGGGATAGGTGGGCAGAGAGGTGGTGACCAAAGTTTCGGCATCCTTTCCCAGGCGTAATTTGACGTCTTTAAACAACGAATGAAACAAGTTGTTAATGGGTGCGACTTGACTATCCGCATCCAGGTCATCCCCGTTGTTCTTGGTCACCTTCAGGGCCACGTGCAGTGTCATGTTGGCCAGATCGATGAAATCGGTGGTGGCATTGGAAATATAAAATTCGATGGGTCCGTCGTGGTTCAAGTCGGGCGTCAGTGGATACTTTCTGATTTTCGTCACCTTGTTTATGGCCGTCTGCGTGTCGGGTACACTGAACAAATCCTGCAATTCGTCTCGTGCACAGGGACAGGAATCATTGCGCATTACCTGCGTAGCCATGGTCGAAGATATCTAGTTTACGGCGCTTGTGAGAGGTGACCTGTGTCTTCTTCTTCCTCTTCGGACGATGTGAAGTGGACGGGGTTCGTGAGGGGTCTTTTATAGGTTCCAGGTGGGCGACCACGTTCTTGAGTGTGTCGGACATCGTGTTTGACACCGCGGGGCGAAGCGTGTCCTGGGCGACTTTCTTCCAGTTCCATTTTTCACGACCACTGACGGCGTCGAGCACGCTTTGCCCCACTTTGGGTAACACTTGGGCCACATTCTTTTTCACGGCAGCTTTACCGGCCGACCACAAGGTCTTCCCGACCGATTTGACGGCATTCAATAACCCCGACCATCGACCGGCACCCTGTTGTCTCAGAATTCCTCCCCTGTACACCACCAGACCATTGCCAGCCCCTCGTTGTCTGAGCACTCCACCTTTGTACACTCGAATCATCATCGACGGCGAAAATGAAGTTGGGTCACCACCTTACCGTCGAGAAATGGCACGGCTTTCCCCATTCCGTTCCTTATATAGACACCAATGGAGCTTAGTCGACTGTACTTCAGAGGTAAGTAGTGAATCCTGGCGGGGCGGTGATACAATCGTCGACTGGGAATCACGTCCAACAAGGTAGCCTTCACGTCGCCCACGGTCTGGGGTTCGATAATGTCCGTGTAGATGTAAAACAGATCGTACTGGATTTGAAGATTTGGGGTGTGGTGGGCGTAGAAATACCGTAGACTTTGGCCATCGGCGCCGGTCATATCGATTGACTGCAGGGAAACCAACAGTTCGTTTCCAGGCCATCCCAACATGGATACGATGGGTCCACACAGACGAAGTTCGATTTTCGGCAACACGTCAAACCAGAAAAGCGACTGCACGTGATTGATCTTCAGATACACTTTGTCGTTGGTGTTGTCTCTCTTGAAAGACACGAAGGGACCTCTTGATACGGCCCCTTGGCGCATCACCTCTCGAGTTTCGTACTCGGTCTGCTCTTGCTTCTCGTGGTCGGTCATTTCCTTGTTATTGGGATCCAAACGAACGGGTTTATGGGCCAAATGATTGTAGATGGGAGGCAGGTTCCACAAATCATTCAGTCTGGTGTTCAGGACAGTCAGGATATGCCTCAGCGAGTCGTAGTCGTCACTCTTGATGTGCGTTTCCATTTCGATGGATCCCTTGATCTCATCACCCTTTACACCTTTGAAACAATTCGACGGGTCGATTCTGTGGCGGTCCCGGCATATCTTCACTTCGGGTTCGTCGCTCGGGGGCGACCATGGATGAATGCGTAAGCCGATCGTGTTGTCTCGTTGATCGATGTTTTGCCATTGGTCAGGTAACGTGATCATGGACAGACCCACTTCCCATTCCCGGTGATCGACGAGAAGTGGCGGGTCCAGATGTGTATGATACGTGGAGACTTTGTTGTCGGGATACCACGACATGGAACTGTCACTAGGGAGCGTGAGGTAAAAGGGCCGGTCGTTGTTCATTATGTTTGGTTTTCAAGGTTGGAGAAGGTAACAGGTAACCCAAGGTACTGGAGAGCAAGGCCGTCCACAACGTGGTCTGCGAACCGTCGGGTTTGAAAGCCAGTTGGGACAAAGAAACTCCCGCCACGACGTACACTAAAATCACTTGACAGAAAAAGACGATTTCCGCTTGTGGCACACGTTTTCCCAAGAGTGACCAATTGTGGGCACTCGCGGACGTAGACGTGGTTTCGTCTTGCATGTTGACTGATGTCGGCGTCTGTCGCTCCTATTTATACGTTTTGGAGACTGGTCCTGTCGATCCACGAATTAAAACTTGCCGGATAGCCCAACCATTTCACCAATACTTTGTCTTTTTTTCTTTCGAGTACTCTTTCGATGGGAAAGATCTCGTCGTCGTTGACTTGGACCGCTTGCAATTCTTCGGGATAGAAGGTGCCCTGTATGGGTTCGCCCCTTTCGTCCAACAGTTTGTAACCGGGACCGACGTTGGGTGCGACGTTGAACGTTTCCAGAGTCCAGTTGGGCCAGTAACCTTTGTCGAAGGCACCATGTTTCGGCAAAGCCAAACGTACGGTCGTACCAATGTCCATTGATTTTTTCTTTTTCGGGGGACGTGGAGGAGGCGTTGTCAACATCCACTCGTGTTCGGGGCGAACGTCTTTGGGCGCCATTCCGATGGTCCGATGTCGTCTAGCATTGTAAGCTCGAACCAGGTCGTCTAGTACGTCAATGTACCGTTGTGTTTGTCGATGAGTAAAGTATCGCCACATGCGTTCTTTCAGGGTCCGTTGAAATCGTTCGACCACACTGGCTTTGGTTTCGACGTTGTGTGTCACGAAAAAATGAATTTTTTTCTTCTTCAGGTACGCTTGCATTTTTCGATTGAGGAATTCGGTACCTTTGTCCGTTTGAAGTCGCAGGGGTTGTCGACTTTGAAAGATTTGACGAAAGGCATCCACCAAACTGTCTCCCGTCTTGTTTTTGAGGGGCAACACCCAAGCATACTTGGAAAACACGTCGATGACGCACAGCAAATACCGGTATCCCTCATTCTGTTTGGCCAAGGCCGACATGTCGCTCAAATCGGCTTGCCACTGATGATCTATGCCGGCCACCACCGTGGGAGACCGCGAGAATTTCTTTTTCAATGGTTTGTGCAAGGTGTACGCCCTTTGTTGTTTCAACCATGCCTTGACTTTGTCCAAGGACACGCCGGTGGCTTTGTGAAGACCCAGAGCGCCACCGAAAGCGGCTGGGTGGTTCGGGTCGTAATACACTTTCTTCAGCTTTCGTTCCATGTTTCAGCAGGTGTCCCTATGAACAGGCTATTTATAGTTTTTGCAAGGAGAGCCATCTTCTGGTAGGTATACTAGGCGTATCCGTACTGGAGATTTTCTTCTTTCTCGGGCGTCGCGGCGGAGTCCGTGTCGGTGGTGTGGACAATACGTTCCATCGTTCTTGATTCCCGATGGCTTCGCGCGGTACGTTCGTGGCCTTCAAACTTTGCATCACGCCAAACCATCCCACGGGAGCCTGTGTATTCTTTCGCCGACGAACCAAATCGTTCACAATGTCAATGGCATTGGTGTTGGGTACGGGTACCCCATTCCGAACCAATTCCAAGTTCTCGTTCCAAGACCAAGGTGTCTTCTCTTTCATGTGTTTCAACAAAAGGCGAGCTCGATGTTGATAGGGTCGAGGGACCGACTCCAGGATGGGTGCCTCCGAAGTTTCTTCTTTTGGCTCGGGTATGTTGTCGTCCAACAAGGGAACAACCTGTTTGCGTTTCCTTTGCATCGTTTGATAACGATGTAACAACTGTCCGTACCGTTGCATTTTATTTTCGTCGGTTAGGGTGGGATCGTTTAGCACGCGTTGCATGTCTTGGTGGACATTCTCGACGGTTTGCTGCAGTGGATCTCGATCGTATGCGGGTTCGACTGTCCTGACTTCGACGGGTTTGACGTCGGGGAGTCCGTCGAAGGGTACCAATTTCATTTTCTTGGCGAATTTCATCTTTGGGAAAGGACCGAAACAATCGGGTGAAGAAACCCCCTTTCTGTTGCTTCAGAAGTCGCCGACGGGTCTTCCAAGGTGTTTTAGACGTGCCCAAACGTCGTAACAAGGGGGCGTCCTTTTTCAAGCGCTTGACTTCTTTGTCGGTCACAGGAACGTTGCCGCGAATCAGGTTTCCAATACACTCACACACACCGTCGACGATGGGTTGGGTCTCGAGTAAAAGGGGACGGTCTTTCGGTGCAGTGTTCAAGAGATACCGCAGTGTCTCCATGACTGAGCTCGGGGTCGTTCTCCGGTCCCCTTTTTATACCTTTCTGTTCCCTGGGTTATCCACCAAATAGTTTAGATAGCTCGGCAGCCATAGCGTTCGCTTTATCGTGCCTTCTAAGGAAGGGATGTTTACCACCCTTTTGTCCACCCAATAGATTAGATACCAAGGGGACCAAAGCCGGGAGGGCCATGGCCAACAATGCCCCGATGGCACCACCCTGTTGATCGACAAGTCGCCGTTTGACGTCGGGTGGAACATTACTCAGTTTGCGAAGCAACGCTCGATGTTTGTTCAATTCTTCGGTACTCTGTCCCCTTCCGCGCTGTGCGGTCCGTCGAACGAATTGATTTCGTTTCTTGTTTCTTTCCTCTTGCAGTCTTTCCTTCCATCGCAGCAAGATACGAATCAGCACACCCCCAAAAAATCCACGTCCCCCAGGTTTCATGATCAGGGAGAGTTTTTCGGTCGTCGGCATGTTTCTCTCCGTCAGTTGGGTCAGCACTTGTCGATTTCGTTCCACCCATTTCTTGTGCTGGGCGTGTAGTGGCTGAATGTTACCCTTCAGCAAATGGTTGGCCGCCAACTTGAACCACTGCAACAATCCAATACGTGCCCGGCCCGTATTCTTGACCAACTGCCCATAAGCCATATCGGGAGTCAGATGTTGTAACTTGCGAATGAAGGACTTGAGTCCTTTCATAGAACTCTTCTTTTCTCTTCGTGGTCTGCGAAAGATCGGGGAGAGAGACCGAGCAGGGGAAGGTGGTGACGTGGGACGTGGAGGTGTGACCGGTAAGGTGAGGCGTGGAGGTGTAACCGGTAAGGTACGGCGTGGTGGTGTGGCCGGTAAGGGAGACATGGGACTCGTGGGTGGTGTCAACGATGGGGGTGACCACTGTGTTCTGGGAGCCCTCATTCTCGGGCGAGTCTGACTTCGTACCGTGGGATCACGGAGGTCCGGTGCCAACGTCGGGAACGTCGCCCTGGGAAGGGTGGGAGGTGGGTGTTTCCTCTGCGTATTCTTCGTACGAGCCATCGTGACAAACAAGAGTCAATTCGAGGTACAGGTCCCCCTTTTATACTTTTTGGACGTAGACGATGGGTGGTTCCTCTTGGGGTAAAATGTTGGATCTCAGTCGCAAAGCTTCGGGTGTGTCGGGCTTCAGATCAACGAGCAAGTAACTGCGAGGGGTACTCGTCGCATCTTCATAAGCTTCTTGCATATACTTGGAACGGGAAGGGTACATCTGACGGGCCAACACACCAATTTGCGAGGCGTCACGGGGATTTTTGAACAAGACCAGGTAATGGGCATTCAGACTGATGGTACGCTGTTGCTTGTCAAACAAGTTTTGCACAATGTAAATGACACTCGTGTCGTGGTGATGACTCTTTTTCGTGAACCACTTTTGCAATATCTCCGTGTCTTCTCCCATCAAATCGTCCACGACTAAGAATTGTGGACCTTTGACTTGACCCATCACGTCGTCAATATCCGTCAAACCTTTGACATAAGTGTAGGGAAAGCGATCGTAACTCTCTTGCCATTCGCCATAAGCCCACACGATGCGTTGGGGAGGGACGTCGAACAGGGACGCTTGAAGAAACTTCTGCACAAAGACCGTTTTCCCAACACCCGTTGGACCACTGACTAACATGGTAAAGGG
Source organism: Patella depressa (assembly GCA_948474765.1). Lineage (NCBI taxonomy): Eukaryota > Metazoa > Mollusca > Gastropoda > Patellidae > Patella > Patella depressa. The sequence goes on from OX419719.1 coordinate 59,868,656, forward strand.
ATGTTTGAACGTCACATCCATCTTGCACTGTTTTCCCCCATTCCCTTTTCCCCTGCCTTTTATACCTTCGCGCCAGAACAACAGACATGGAGTGAAATTAGAACACAATTTATTTTACAAAAAATACAAAAAGAACTTTCAATGCAACAAACATATCATACAAAGGAAAAGAACATTCAATAGAACATATCATACAAAGGAAAAGAAAAAATTAGTTATCGCGTTCTCTCTTCAGGATCTCTTGTCTCACCCAGGGTACATTTCTCAGGACGCGAGGAATCCAATACACATGTCCCAAAAGCTTCTGCATCGTGTCGTGTGGGTGCCAGTCTTCCACTTCAGCAAACGTGACGACGACGGGTATCCATTCACTCATATCGAAACAAGGGGGATACGACAAGACTTCGGTCATATCTCTCGGACCCGCATATTGGATGAGTGCTCGGGAAAAACTTTCTGCTTCCTTCTCTGCCAACAAGAGGACAGCCGGCTTCGGGATTTCACCGTTCGAAGTTTCACCGTTTTCACTGGTAGTCGGGAGAATTGTAGGTGGAATAGAAAGCTTCGTCAGCTGTTTTCTTTTTTTCTTTGTATCGTCTGTAGAGCTCGAACGCTTCTCCGCACCAGTACCAGTATCGCTGACTGCGGGTGTTGTCTCTGGGCATGTCGATGTTGTTGTCGAACATGCGACTGGCAACGGCTTCAAAGTTGTTTTCTGTTTGGATTTCTTCTTGGCACTCGAGCAGGCCGTGTCCGAGCTGTCCACAGTTGAGGCACTTGTGATTTTCGTCGGTGGGTCTCTTGATTCCGTAACACTTTCTTTTGACAGTTTCTTTTCTTTCTTCATCACTCTTCGCTTTTTGGGCTTCTGTTCGTTTTCCACACTGGGGTGCCCAGTGTCCTGGTTCTCCGCAGAGGTAACAAATTCCATAGGAACCATAGGCTGGTCTGTCTTGTCTTGGTTTTCGTTGCTGTTGTTGGGAACGAGCAGGGCAGTCTCTATACCAGTGTCCGACATTGTTACAGGAGAAACAAGCTTGACTAGCCATCGAGAGCAGAATGAAATTTCAGTGTGACACTTCGCTTCTTATAGTCTTGGTCGTGACGTCACTCGCTTTTGATTGGTTCTTTCTTTTCCTTCGTTTTGATTGGTTCGTTGTTTAGTCTATGATTTCCAGGCTGTCCACGTACTTTTTCACTTCGTCCCAATCGATCAAGGCTTCACTCACGTGACAGGCTTCCAACAACGTCATCAGGTCGGCTCGATTACCGTGCTTTTGTCGCCATTGATTGAACACGGTGAAGATTTGCATGCGCGCGTTGTTGGGATGACTCATCTTGGCTTGACTGATTCGCGCTTCTCTGATCTCCAGATGTCTGCCAATACATTCCCAGCCTTCTCCCAGTTTACCGGACATGACATTGATATCCATTTGATCCAGAGACCATCGTTTCTTTTTCTTCGGCAAGCCGTCCATCCACTGGCGTATGGGGTCTTCTTTCTGTTCGACAAACTCGTCTTTGCGTTTGATCAACGCGGTCTTAAAGCCCGGTACCACCGTCCAGAACTTTTTCAAGGCTTTCTCGACGTCTTCTCGCCATCGTTGTTCGTCCTCCCACGTCTTGACTTGATCCCGTGGATCGTCCATCATACTGCCTAGCACGCTATCGATGTCTTGCAGTTTCGGTTCGTCCACCCAGAGGTAGTGATTGTAATCGTCCACGGGATGCGAGGGTTGACCCGTTATGGAAGAAACGCCTAGTCCCAGACACGAGTGGTATCTCTGACTGGGATGTTCGTACTTGCAGCCGATACACTCTTCGTGTTGCCTTTCTTCTATGATGGGCAGGAAACATTTCAACACTCGAAAGTTGAGCCATCGTTGTCTAAGTTTCTCGATCATATTTTCTGCCGGTTCGTCTTCTTCTTTGTTTGTTCGCCATCGTCCCGAGACCCGCAAGTCAGTATCCATAGGGGTAAGTGTTGCTCGGTTGGCCATCGTCATTGAATTGAACAAACCGCTTGTCATACACGATTTTATATCTTTTGTTCTCGGGGCGTGTCCAAAGACGGCGGTCACGTGATCTTGTAATCTTGAATGGATTGGCTATGACCAGAGGCTCGTTTTGATTGACGTGCCGTACATTCTCCTTCATGATGGCGTAATTCAGCTGCTGGGAGGCACGGTAATTCAAGGTGAATCCCCGGACTTTACATACAGTTTTTCCATCGCTCTGGCGGTACGCGTAATTCTTTGGCCCTCCGCTAACAAATTCTCGAATGGTGACATCTTCGGGCAACTCGTTCTTCCACTGACCCAAACTCGAACCTTCCGGGGGATTCCATGACGTGGGGTGGTATTGGTAGATGACGCTATCGGTGTCAAAATAGCATACCCTTTCTCCCAACTTTTCCAAGACGGAATAGAGTTTCAAACGAGCCTGGGCCGTGACAAAGGCGGCGATAACCACGTTGGTGATGGGGCAGGGTGCCACGTGTTCTTCTTTTTTCAGCGTTTCCATCAAGACCATGTTATCGTTGACTAACTGCACATCTCGTACGGTTTGGGTCACATCTAACATTTTTTCAAAATAGACGCTGGGCTCCGTGATGTACTCTGTTTTGGGAAAGTTGTCTCTCTGTCCGAATTTACCCCATGCTGTGTTCAATTGTAACTTGCTAAACGCCCGCATCCCTTTGTTGGGTTTTATCGACGCGGGATCCAGACGAATACCTTCGGTGTCGTACACGTCGTTGACGAAGCGGGCCTTGTCTTCTTCGGTGTGGCAGGTGTCGGGATAACCGCTGCTTTCCATCTTCTTCTTGAGGTAGTGATTAATGTACCCCGTAAACAGACCGCCCGTTTTGGCCTCGGGATCGTAAGTGCTGAATTCTTTCCAGTGCCAGACTTCGTAGACTTTCAGTACTTGGTATCCTAGGGTCACCGCTTTCTTGAGTTCCAGGGTGACAAACGTACCCACCCAGGCTCGCTGTTCGTCGGTGTGCTCACACGGTTGGTATTCCGCAATCTCCCCTTGTTGCATGTGTTCGTCGACGCAGCTTCGACACAGGGCAAACACCAATTTCTGTTTGCGCCGAAACGGGAGCACCGGGTGGAACAGGCCACGGGGCGGCAAGACGGAACACTGGATCAACCCTTCGTACTGTTGCCACTGGTCTTGATCGGGTTGTGTGACGATCGTGGGTTCCTTGATGGGAAAGGTACCGTACTTGCAGATGTAAGGGTACAGGGACACCACGTCGATGTAGCGCATGTCTTCCACCGACTCGTTCACCAACAGTTGAATGGCATTGGTTCTTCCGCCGAAGAAAGCGTTGCGGGGCATCAGAGGTTCGGGAGCGGGCCATTGCTGATCTTCCAAGCCTTGTAAAAATTCGTTCATCTCGGGATCATGGCGTCGTTCTTCCTCTAGCTCACACTCCCACATGACGCGGATGGTCTGCATACCGTACTGCTCCTGGAGTCGACGGTGACGTTCTTGGGTCTTCTGGTACAAGTCCCTCATACTGCGAGATGGATCGTAGGGATGTTTATGCTGAAGGTCTTGGACGGGGCCCGGATAACATTTGGGACAACCGTGAAAGGCACACCCGTGAAACTCGTACACCGTACCCGTGGTCTTGTCCATGCCATCTAAGCTATAAGGGCCAACTCGGCATTCACTACCGTTACGGGCGTGTCGAATGTTGGGTAGTGGGGTCTGGTTTCGGAAAGCTGCCATGGTCTGTTGATGTTGTTCCCATTCCAACCATCGAAGGGCTTTGTTGGACTGTTGTCGAGGCTGGAAGCGATGCCAGTCCTTACCAGGTTTCGGCTCTTGCATCAGGGCTCGAGGAATGACGACGAGGGTGTCTTTCTTGAGGTAGTGCGTGCGTAACACGCGACTACAGGCAGAGGCCAGGGTCAAGCTTTTTTCGAAGGGATCGATTCCCGTGTCCATGAGGAATATCTCGCGAAACACGCCACAGCATCGGCGGAGGACATCGACGTCACTTTTACAGTAGGCCAAAATTTCCTGACGAAAATCAAAGACGTCGTGACTGTGTTGTTGGTACCACTGGTGAAATTTTTCTCGTTCAGTCACACTCATGCCATCCGGATCGTAATCGGTGTCGGGAGGATAGGCGCCCACGTAATCGTCGTTCTCCGGTTTGTTAAAGTGGTGAGGGAAGTAACCTTTCTTGAGTTCTTGCAGGCCAAAGGTCTTGGGCATGTCCCGTAAAGCCATCGGTAGAAAGTTGAGGGAATCGATGAATTTTACCGTACCGACAGTGATCATCATCGCTTTACCACCATTCATAATCACTTCGGGTTGCGCCACGGAATGTTTGTGCAGCGTCTGTAAAATCAGCAGTCCGTCGTAACCTTTAAAGTTGTGAGCCACGGCAATCACGGGACTCGATTCGTGACTGTCATGTTTCCGACCATCTACCACCGTACCGTGTGCAGCGAGTTGCAAAAACCATTTTCCCACATCGTCCAGCGTGTCTGGGCCTTTAAACACAATTTCTCGTTGGTGATTCCAATACGTGTCACAGTGCTCGCAGGGATCTTGGTTGTCGATACAAAAGTGACAGCAGGTTTGCAGGACACATAGGTTGGGAATGTGCTCACCGGTATCTTGCTGGCATTCAAAGTCAAAGAAGACAAAGCGGGTTAATGTTGTCTGCTGTAGTTTGTCGATTTGGGTCTTTCGGTCTTTATTCATGTCGATGGGTGATTTCAGTGGTTGAATGTAGCAAAACTGTTTCTCGGCCGTGTGCCACTCTCGGCAGATGGAACATTCGTATTCTCCGCATCGGTGTTCTTCCAAATTACGCTTGGCCTTGATGACGTCCCACTCTTTTTGACATTTCTCACATTTCTTCCATCGATGACATACACTGCACTTGGCTCTGGAACGGGTGGCGAGATGGTTGTCGAAACACTGGCGGCTCACAAACACACGATGACAACGGTAACACGTCTTTGTGTTGGGATCAGGTGGACAGGGTGGACCCACTGTCTTGCATCCATGACACATCACGTGACACGAATGATTCTCGGCATGATCGTATCCTACTTGGCAGGTCTCACAAAAATACGACCTTTCTACAAAGGCGGGCATGGAGGTAATGACGTCATAATGTCTGTCGTGTAAATACAGGTTCAGATGTTTTGGTGTGCCTGTGACGTGTTTTGTTCCCCGATAGATCGCCTTCCCAAAGATGGCCCGAGAGAAAACGTTGAGCTGATAACCTTGCTCTCCTAAATACTTGGCGTACAATTCCCAGGTTTCCATCCCCGTACAGGCTTGTCTGGCTCCACCGACGGCATCGATGAGGGCTTCCGTTTTCTTCGTCTGCCACGAGTGGGGTCCTGCCCTCCTCTGTAGTCTGTTCCGCTCTCTTTCCCATTCAGGCGTGTCTTGTTTGTTGGCAAAGTGACGGGCGACGACAATAGCTCGCTGAAAACATAAGTCGTCGGCATTCTTTATGGTGACCAAACATTTCTTTTTCTTTAAATATTCGTCAAAATTTGCGCAGTGTCTCTTCTTCATGTTTGTTCCACCGCTACCTCGACCATCGGGAGGGGACACGTGACATATACTCATGGACATTCTTTGATCTAGTCTAAATTCTTCGTTACTCTGTAATACGGCAGCCACTTTCTGCAAAACGTCTTCGGCTTTTAACAAACGATGTTCACGGAACGGTAACCAGATCGGTGTTTTGAGTCCTGGGTGACTGATGGCGATTCTAACATAGTCACTTTCTCTGGCGTCCAAGGTTCGGCGAATTTCCTCGATGATGGCCTCGAAGGTGTCGTGTAGTTGTTGTGGCACATCGTTGGCTGGAACGTGGGACCAATCTTCCAGAAAATCTATCTCCACACACAGTGATTCGGTTCGAAATAATCGGCTGTAGCGTCTATCCACGGGTCGTAAAGAATAACTCATCTTGCTTCGCTCGCTGATCGCTTGAAAATGACTGAACCTGTCGCCTCCCTTCTTTTTATTCCCGTCACCCATGAATGGACTCGTCCATGACGTCATACCCTTCAAATGGATTCGTCCGTGACGTCACCCATGAATGGACTCGTCCGTGACGTCATATCAAATGGATTCGTCCTTACGATCATATAACGGTACAACATCCGTCTTTCTATCAGTATCAGAATGGATGCTCCGGTGTTACGCATCGAAGACAACCACAGCACGGATACTCTCATGTATCTCAGGGGTCACACGCTTGCCGTGATTACCCCTGACGATATCTTTGTCTTACCTGACGAGGTATTAAAAACACCTCCCAGGAAAAGACCTCCTCCCGAATTAGTGGAGGCCATTAGACGCAACCGACATAAAGTGCGTCGTACCCTCACATTCTAGTGCTCGCATTCGAGTGAGGACAACGGCCCTTGTCAGGGCCAACTTAATCAATGGAAAAGAGTTGTTTCCCCTTCCCTCCCTCTCTTCCCTGCTTCTTCTTCTTCTCTCCTTCTCTCTCTCTCTCTCTCTCTCTCTCTCTCTTCCCGCGCGCGCGCCCCTCTCTCCGTACGTCATGCACGTGCAAGGTCACGCAAGGGGTCACGCACGTGCAAGGGGTCATTTAGGTCACGCACGTGCCAGGGGTCATCCAGTGCAAGGTCACGTGCACGCGCATGCACGCACATGCACGCACGCGCATGCGCGCACGTGCGTCCCTAAACAAGCGACCATACTACTATAAATCACCTAACAATAGTCACATAACTTTAATAATTATGAGATTTAATAATCAATTAATGGTTTTAACACTGTATATAAATCATATTATTCACTTAACTGTAACATACCTGTACAAGGTGCTCTATTATTACTTAAATGTAAATATTTCATAGGTATTACAATACTGTAACTGTCCTAATTTGACTTTAAAACTATTACATATGTGTATACTTGATCCAAGTTTCGACAAACCTCACATCATTCTTAATGCATGTATTCAAGTAAATTTGAATTCAAATAAAAAACATTAACTGGTTGGGAAAATTCAAGTTTTTCAAGGATAAGTTGTTCTGTTTTTAAAATTTTAAAATTATGTTTCTATTTTATATGTGATATAAATTTAGTCTTATTTTACAGTTAGCATGACACAAAGAGGAAAACACTGACAATTATTCTTATATGAAGTTTCAAACAAATATTTTATTTCCTTCTGTTATGAGGAAATATGCAATGAGAGCGTAATGAAGTCAGTCAAATGGCAGAAAACCTTGGGCTTTTTTTCTTTTCAAAATTGTATGTTTTGAAGAACTAAATTATTTGGGTTTTAAAGGGTTTTGATTAACTGACAAATAATGTACAACTGGGTTATTAATGTCGCATTATCATTGGTATGATTACTTTTTTTTTCTGGGAAGCCAAATTTGAAACAGATAACTCAATTACATTTTCCGAAATGATAAAAGTTTTGTTGATTCCATCAGGTACTTCAAAGTGAATTGGGACAGGTATGTTACATGAATATATCGCCTACATTGGACAAGATAGAATGTACAGGTAATTAATTAACTGATACACTAGTAAATTACCTACCCAGATGACAGGTACAATCTACTCGTCATGTCCATCACATGCGATATTCAATCATCACAAAACTTACAATATCCAAACACGTATTCTCATTGTTTTCCCTACTTTTATAAAATGTTTATTATTTATGGTATGTTTCTTCTTTCTCTCAATTTCCTCAATTTAGATTCTAGGCTAATCCAATTTTAAATTCTGATTAATGGCTAATTACTGTTTTGTTACAGGGCTACACGATGACTATTTTTAATTGGTATACACTCAGGTATTTCACATTTTAGGAATATCCCCTTCCCCCCAAAATCATCTGACCTAGAAATTCAGAAGGAAAATTTACATAATTTTCAACTTTTTGACACATTGTTTCCATAACGCAACACAGGAAAAAAAATCCAATTTATTTCGTTGAAGTGGCTACTTTCTCAGGTATTTTAAAATCTTCACCTGTCTCTACCTCACAACATAATAACAAATATCCCAGGGATATCTTCTGAATATTTGCAGAATATTATTGGAGATTAAAGGGATTGAACGACTGTCAGAAGGTGGTTCACAAGTGGTAGAATGGCCAAATTTTTGACAAGATGTTTCTTAAGGTCGAGCCAGACGGGCTTAAAACAGACGGACACGATCTGACCAGTCAAGGTCAACAGGTAATTCAAAATAGTTATTCAAATAGAAGATAATTTAACAGGTTTTACAAAAGAAGCTCAGCTTGAAATTGTACATTTTTTGATGTATTAAATTCAATCACGAAAGCCATTTTTGTTGCTATTATATTAAAAAATTATAAATATGAACAGCGGCTATGTTTTAATCCGTGAATGATGTTTCATCAATGTGCCATTACAAAAAGGACTGAATAGGCTAAGGTCTATAATGATCTTAATTATTGGCCTTACTTACTAGAAATTCATTATCTATTCAGTATAAATAATCTTTATCTGATTTTAAAAGTTTTAATTGTAATCAATCTAATTTCTAATTAATTATTTTATATTAAGGTATTGATTTTCACCTGATTAATCTCGTTAAGGTTTAGGTAAACAGAATATATTAAGTTATATTTAAGATGTTGATAGTCAGCTACTATAAGTTAAACCTATTGACCAGTTGTATTCATATTTTATAGTTACCTATACACCTGAATTAATTCATCCATATACTCAATTTAATAAATCTATTAATGTGGAAATTTAAACTTGTGACAAAAATCATCATCTTTCATACCCAAGTACGATGATAGAAAAACAATTATTTTATGTCCAACAAATATCCAAAATTTAATTTTGGGGGGCTTTATATCACAATATATTCTATACTTACTATAATCACAGAAATATCACCTGGTTACAAAATTAATTTAACATTTCAATAACTACACATATATCACTGAGTGCTTCAATCATAAGTGATCACTCACTCACACGCTGATATTTCACACGTCCATAAAATGAGATTCTAATTAAAAAATTCCAAAAATCACAATCACATTGAATTTCACTCGCAGACTTTCACTGCCTTATTTCTTCCTCAAAACATTAAACAGTTCTACTAGAAGATACCACTGAATATTTCAACTGGTGTAAACTAAATTGTCGACAAATAAACACTGTCAATTTGAGATTTTCAAATATTTTCACAATTCAAAATATTTGACGCAAATTTGTTTACACTATTAATTAAGAAACTTGTGACGATCACACTGCTTGTGTTGAATGAAGATGTCACATCTCTGCTACTTCGACCATGTGGGTTTTTTTTTCAGTTGGAATGTTCAGAAGGACAGTAACTCCAGCTAGGTATGTAATCAGGTATGATGGCAATAGTCCAATTAACAATAGTCTAGTGTGACAATATTCCTCATGTTACTAGTAGGGTATATAACTTCAATAACTCACAGTAAAACATCATATACCACAGTAAAATATGACATTTACCACACTTTGTATTCATGATATATCATTACTTATTAACAGGTTTCCTTATATCTATTTGGGGGAAAAACATTAAATATGTAATAATTCCCTGGGCAATATCAAGAATATATCACAGTCGAATATAGGTATGTGTATACAATAGTCACGGATCAGTCCATTTCACCTATAGGGAATGGCTAACCCTATTGTAGAGGGATTTTTAAAACACCTGTGAATCATTTCCCCAGCACATGGTTTTAAAACAACTAAACTAGACTAAAATTTAAACAATAAATCAAAATGTGTAAAATGAGACATGCACTGATGAAATAATTCACCTTTTGGGCCAAAATATGAATTTTTGATTGATGAATTGTTGACCTAAATTTAGCCCTTTCTTGTTTTAGTGGTGAAATACCTAGTCAACATTCCAAACCATAAAAAACTAGCGATTGTTGCACAACTAGTTCTAATATAGTTACAGTATACAAACTACACAATCATTGTTGTTTTGTCTTAGTTTTTATGGTCACTTTTAATTTCTTTTTTTAATAACATTATTTAATACTTTGTTTTCTATCTTAAGAAATATTAGTGGCATTTTATTTATATTTTCATTTATGGCAGTCACGACTCTTTGGAGCTTTTCCACAAGAGATTTCTTTATGATGTATTAAAAGATTTTCATGTCAAGATATTCTAACTTATCCAACAGTGACTGAAATAAAGGAATTCACATTATTTTCTACAATAAAAGAAGTATGACAGAGCATCCACAAGACATTTCAAAGTGATCAAGAACAATAACTCTGAGAGTAATTATCCTAAATTGTTTAAATCGTTATGTTTCTTATGTGCGTAAGTGACTATTACGAAATGCACAATATTTTTATATGGGTGTATAAAAATGGATTAAATTATTTAAAAAATCTTATTAGTTAAAGCCCAGTCATATTGTTATGTTATTTTCTCCAGCTTATTAACAAACAGAACCAGGTTTATGTATTTTTTTTCTAAACAATATTTATTCACAGAAACTGGATTGGAGAACAGGCAGAAGCCTATAAACCTCCTTTCCATGTATAATTAATGAGTCTGCGTTTTGCTTTTATTTTTATGAACTTGTCTTAATGGTAATTATCATTACTCACTGTAGATCTGATTGGCATGTTTATTATACCAAACTCTGATGAAGCAAACATGACTTTTCTCTCTCTTATTATTGCAGACTGCCATATGTCGTTTCATAAGTGATAATGACATTCAAGGACATAAACTGTGTTAGAAGACAAATCACCCTTCTTTTTCTTGTTAATTTCAAAAGAAATCTGGCGTTCCATCTCAACAAATTACTTTTTTTTTCCTACAAAATGAGTTTGATATATTCCCAGGCCAATCTATATAGATGTATAAATATTTGATCAATACTGTAGTATGAAATGAATCACCTTGATAGAAATATCGTTTTTATTTTCCACCTGAAAGATAATTACCTAATCATCTAGAAATCTTTTTATGTCCATTTGATTTCTGTTTTCATAGTTTGTTACCTCTAAATTAACATAAAATGCATATGCTCAATGAAACCGTTGACCACAAAAAAACAATCACCTTACTCTAGCACTCTCAAAATTCTGTAAGATAAATTGTTCTCAGCAAGTTGTTCACCTTACATATTCTCGTGAAATGAAATCCACGCTTTATTTTTTAAACTCGGCTTGAGTGTTGTTTCTTAGAAAGGACCAGTAAACACTTGGAAACTTTTTCTATCTTCTCCAAGATTTAATTCAAAGGATGTTCAAGACTAATCAAGAAGACTTAAGGTTGTAAGATAGAAAATGGAAACAGTGGATAATGAGCCTAAAATGATCAGATTGCCTTTGTAACAACACTTTCTACAGCTTGTCAGGAACAGAAAAAGCATGCAAACACTGTTTGATTGGAGAGAAAGAGAGTGAGAGAGAAATGTGGTTTAACAGCCACTTCACACAAACTAGGTCATTTTGAAACTAACATGTGCTTCAATTTTATTTCAATAACTTGTTTGTGCATAAGGCTTTTAGTAAGGGAAACCGGAGACCCTACTCCTTGTCACGTAAAACTTATGATACAACGTGCATGTGCTAAACATTTGTATATATCCACACCTCACCCCCCAATGCACTCTCAAAAAATTTCAAACTGTTCTGATGATAAATATCAGTTCGTACTAACAAATTCATTATCTTTCTAACTTAAAAATTATTTTTCATTTTATAGAACAATTTTAACAACTATTCGCAAAATATCATCAACATTGATAACAGCATTGAGGCAGATCATTCAATATAATATAAACGTATCAAATTTCTTAATTCATTCAGTATGTTCAATAGACATCTAATTTCATTCAATATTTACTCCGATTTTTGATCATGAATTATAAATTATATGTTATCTTTTAACAATCATTATTTCCTATCAACAGTTAAAGTGATTTTCGTGAATCATCAATATATAAAAATATAGGTCAGTAATTTGATCATGGTTTAAGTGGTTCGCTCCTTTATTTAGATCATTAGAGCAAGGCGATGGTTTTAGGGACTACTGTAAGTGGGATTGCGCGGTCTAGTACGAATTGTTTACTAAGTTTCTTCACGACTACCTAACAATTCTATACAAAGCAATAATTAGTCTATCCATTGTTTGTTTATAAACCAAGGGAGGTTACTCCCATAATTAATGTTCATTCACAATATTCAGAAACTCAAACCCTTAATAGCAGACACAAACCATTAAATAGCATAGGTATCTAATTAATATCTTACAAAGGGTTTTTGAATAGTAAACAAATGAAATTCCATCAATATGCAATGCCATTTGTAAAATAATCATAATTTTTGTCATAATATAAAAAAATATTGTCATAAACACTTAAATGGATTCTTTATTTTTCATAAGAAAGTCTTAAAACGAAAAAAAAATGACCAATTATTTGATCAATCTATTAGAACTACTTATTCAAAAACCTCCCATTTGTAAATAATCAAATCAATAAATAAAACTAATTCCGTAATTACTGAAAGATAAGAGAAATAATAATATCAAATAATTGAATAAATACAAACTGGCTGTCAGCAATTACAATATTTTGATCTACACATAAAAGATAAGCTTTGATATATACATGGTAAATAATTAGTGATAATGAAATGCTAATGTTATTCATTAAAACCGTAAACAGAGCGTAATCAAATCAAGCCAGGGGGTCAACAAGACCAGGTATATAATATATTTACATGTGATTTAAACCACAGCCAACTTACATGGAGTCACCAGTCCACAAGAGATTGTAGTATACACCTTAACAGCTGATCAGAATAAAAAAATCTCATTATCTATATCTTTCACCAATAACATGGATTTTGTATTTTTCTGACCCCCTATTCAAGTACATGTTAGGTTACTTTTGAAGTTTGTCCTTTTAATCAAGATCTTTTAAAATGTTCAGTTTAAATACTTCTACAAAGTTAGGATATTTAACAACCGCAGTAGCAATAATGTTTGATTTAAGTGTTCCGTTTCTATAAATTATATTCCATAAGCAGCTAAGCTGTATAAAATAGTTTTTAACAACATACAGAATGTTTTAAAGTTTAGATTATTGATGCTAAAACTTTTACTGGCATGATGTGTTTTCCTTTATTTTACTGTTTTGGGGTAATGAAAATATTGACTAAGTAGTAAGTCAGCTACTAAATCAAACCCCTAAAAATGATATAAATAACCGGTTCAATCTTGATTCTCAATATAAAGAGAGTAATACTTGTTTGGAATATTTCTGGTATGAATCAGTTAAGGCTTACATGGTTATTTTAACAATCTTATTCAACCCACTTTAAAAGAAAGAAAAAATCAGTCAAAACTTGAAAACAACTCTTCTTTTTCAAGTAGCTAATTAGCCATAAATTGTTGACAACTTTTTTTTTCTCAATGCAATAAAAACACACTGCATCAACCTTTTTAATGGTGACCTTTGACATAAGGTGACCCTCGACCAACATTTGAGCACTTGACCCCACAATTAGTATATTAATGAAAGGGTAAACTGTGAGTGGGTAGTGGGTTTTGTTGATGTTTAAGAATAATACCTGTCTTAATTAAAGGTTTGTCAATAAGAAAGAAAGGTCAACATGTTTTGTCTTCTGTTGGATAAAAGACGAGATAAGTAGATAAGTTTGTTTAATAAAAGCCTACGAGTTGTGAATGAATAAACACCATTAGAATGGCAGAAAGGAATGCAAAAACGTATCAGTTGACACCCATTGCTATTTGTGGAACAATAAATGTAAATGTGAACAAATGGTCATTTGATTTACTTATTTATAAATTCATTCGAGTCTAATAATATGTTTTTCATGGAAAGTGAACTCGATTTTTGATCGAGGATCAATATCAAGTTTGTAAGTATGATACCTACGTCGACAACAACAGATTGTTTACATGTTTTTACTTGTATCAAATTAATCTGCCTCCAGCTATGATATATAATATATACCATATTATTGTAGTATTGGTTCTATCCTTCTATTGTTATAATACACCCACAACAATCTTTAGTTTAAAAATATCTGATTGTTTACATCAATAATAAACATCATTGTGAATACACCAACATCTGATTCTTAATTGGTCTAAATAATGAATTAAAAGGAAAAATATGTTTAATAAAATGACAATTTGTTGAAAAATCTTTTAAAATACTCTATGTGTAAAGATATTTTATATTAAGGACTGTATGTAGCTGATTTAAACTTATCTGTCAGATCTATATATGGATTATTGATGACACAAAAAACAAAAACCTTTTGTACATATGTTAGCGTGTATGTAAAAGAACTCTTGCCTTGGCAGTAGGATTTAACGAAAAACCTGCTATTTAGGCATAATTTCTTTCATAGTAAACTGCATTTGTCCCAGTTGATGCAGAAAAGTAGGATGTTAAAGTTAAACCCCATTTCAGTTCATTTTTCTTTGATAAAAAAAATGAGAACCCTAATCGTAATACTCAGTGGTCTGGTACAGGTCAAGTCAATCTTTAGCACACTAGCAATAATAAGTATATTTTTAAACTAATTTCCTGTGTTCCTCTTATCAGATCAATAACTGTGTCAAATGAGGAATGGAGATTGTAAAGAATTACTGCAGTGTAGCATCAGTTCCATGGACATCATTGTAAAGTGGTTTTATGGGGGTTACGGATAACATTTTTGTTTGTTTACACCTAAAAAACCAGCAACATTATACCTATTGACAGGTAACTTTCTACCTGTCAATCACTTCATATATCAAACACCTGTTTATTGAACTGTTTGATCTACATATAAACGAGAGGTAAATCTAATAAAACCTGTTAGTTTTCACCTAATCAAAGATAAAATAATAAGTTTTAGGGCTGATTGGCTGGGCCTATAGGTAAGATAACTAGATTTTATGATCACCTGGAAAATTTTATTTACCTACATGGAACTACACCTGATCCCCTTGTGATCTAATAGTACCTATATTACACCTTGAAACTTCTGAATATATTGCATTAATTGAAATTGGATTATTTATTTATCACTTTAGTTTAAGCCATATTACTGATTTTGTAACCTTACCTTAAACAATGATTCTCAAGAAACACAATACAAACAAAAAATGAATGAAAGAATACTTCAATATAAATATTCATGATCTGTTGCTATGAAATATTGAATGAGTTTCTAATATATTTATTTAGTATATAATATAACTTGGAACTATCTAATAGGTATTGACTTAAGAAACCTAGTTTCATTCTTAGGTAAGGACTCTAGAAAAGCTGAAATATGAGACACATTAATCAAGTTTTATCATCTAAGATGGAATTCTATAGGCGTAAATAATTTGTAGTTTACTATATATTTGTGTAAGGACTTAATATGTGTTTGAATTATATAGAGTATATAAAGAGTATTTATCTTCTAACATCAAACAGTATAAATTACAACTTTGTACCTATGTATGTAATATTATATATATTGTTGTAGTAAGAGCTGGTCTAATATTACAGATTACCTGATGAAAGGTGAACTAAGTAAAGATTTCCCTTTTACAAACACTTACTAAAACCCTTCATAACATAAAAACAGTTGCTGGGACCTACAGGTACGAGATTAAATGAGTTCTTCAGGGATTTACACTTCTATGAAAATATTACATTCCCTGGTAAGGAACAAACACAAACAACCAGTTTTATGAATGGGTGATTTTTCAGGGCAGTAACAACTAAAATTGATTGATGAGTTGAAATTTCGATAGCATTTATTTTAATGATTCAAAATCACTCCTAGTTTGACAAATAAAATCTCATTATCTTGTGGAACATTTACAAGGTTTCAGTGACATGGTTACACTGACCTGTAGAGAATTTACAAAGTTTCAGTGACAGGGGTAGTAACTCTGGAAGCATCCTTGTGTAACTCTGATTTTCAAAGGGTTCCTCCTGAGGATTATCGAACAATTTTAAGCAAGTTAAATATAATATATAGGTATAACATCAATATACTTCCACCTGAAATCTGTGTTTGTGATTAAGTATGGGTAACTCTACTTAAAAATCAAAATTCCACTAGGATTGAAAAATGATTTCAACAGTAAAACACTACCAAAGACTATAAATTTGTAAGCATTACATGTGTCGATATCATGAAACGTTCCAAGTAAGACAACACTGTTCTTATAGTTTATAGTGATGAAAAAACCCTTGATTTTGCCATAAAATTGAAACTTGAAAAAGTTAAAAAAAATGGAATGTTGGAAAATGATTGTGTGGTCACTCCCCACCACCCACCCCAAACCCCTACTTTTACTTATATACTACCTATCCTTTTCTTTACAGTTACAGTCAGCTGTAAATATTAGTTGTATAAAACTAGGTGTAATATTTCTATTCTATAAGATATAAAGATATAAAGTAAATAAAGAAAACACAGGTAATAGAATATTCCTCATTAATATTCATGGAGGTCTCCAGTTAAAGGGACAGAAAGAAATAACTACAATTTCATACCTAATCTTTTTTGTGTGACATTTGTGTACGTAAATGTGTTAATATCACTTTAAAATAGATACAGATGGGAACATGTAGCCCCAAAATACGACCACCAGCATCTAAAATTATTATCAACAAAGCAAGTTTTTAAAACTGTGGAAATCAATAAAGTTTCTATGAACAGTTTAACCAGGTTTCATAAATTTGTTCATAAAGTTTCATAAATTTAAATCTTAACTGAAGATTAGAGCTGGGTATCGATAGTGATTTTTACTATCGATAATCGGCAGTGAAATGTCGGTCGATAATCGATAATATCGAAAACAAACTTATTTTCACGGTCGTCATCAAGACCGGAAACAGTGTAAGTTCAAAGCCATACGAAGTTGCGAAAGATCGTTCGCTCCTGTCTAAAACCCAAAGTCGGCAAAGTGTTTCCACACAGCACTTTTAGCTTTACCGGGAAAATCAACAAGCGTTTTGTCGTCCATGTGTGCTATTTATTGTACCGGGTACTCTATTACTGAGGCACACGTACAGAAATAGTGAACTGTAGTAGACGAATTCTGAAGCTTGCAAAGGGATATAACTCTAACTTTATTTACACATCCGGGTATCTCCGATTTAGCGATAGTCAACAATAAATTCTTCAAAACTAAAGTAATGTTTCAATGAGAGTGAATTTATGAAAACGGCTGTTCAAAAATATAAGCAGTCACAATTTTGTTGTGTTACATTGATACTTGATAGTAATTAAAGTGAGCGGTGTATTATGATTAACTGAAAGAAAACATTGACATTTCAGACGCAAGAAAAATAGACGAAGAGCGATAATCGATAGTAACCCACCGCTATCGATAGTGCTTATCTGGGCCGTCCAATCGATACTATCGATTTATATCGATATTTTACCCAGCCCTACTGAAGATGCATGTAATTTGACATTTGAAATCGAATTACAATAGGTTTTCTGCTTAGTCCCAAATGAACAATACCACAAAGTTTTAAAAATTCCATTGAGAGTGTTGCTTTGTATATGGCTTAGATGCATACAAATCAGCCCTAAATTGATTTTTCTTTTTTAAATTATCAATGTAGTTTCGAAATAAAATACAAGGACATACTGGCAACAATTGAATTCTCTAGATTTTATACCCTATTCTAAATTTCTATTGAAAAAATCACAATACTGAAAATATTTCAGCAAACTAGACTATTTCTAATCACATGTACTTGAACTATATCATGTAACATAGATAATATGAAGAATGTAACATTATCCACAATTTAACAGAAGATGATCTGAATTGAGAAGCCCTCACGCTCTGTACATTCAGTGAAAATTGTTATTCAAATTGGTAGACAATTATTCAGTAAAACTTTGCAACATCATAATAAAAATTTGAACGGACAATACTTGGTCACATTTTTCAAGTAGTGATAATGGATATGCTCTTCTTTTAGAGCCTATGCTATAAGGCAAATTAAACAAAACGAGAAAAATATTAAACTGGTGTATGTAGAACAAACCAACTGTAACACTGATGTCCTGTGATTGCACTAAGTACTGTGAAGGCAGATGTTAAATATTAAATAGAGAGAGAGAGAAGTGGGGTTTAACATCCACTCAATATAAACTAGGTCATTTCAGGACTAACATATTGTTTAATTTTGTTTCAATAATTTACTTGCACGTTGGGGTCTTTTGCAGGCGGAGGAAACCAGTGACCTGGAGAAAACCCACAAGGTTGGACAGGCGAACCTAATCCTTCTCACGTACAACCGGGGATTCTAAATCATGTCAGTTGACACAATGAAAGGCTTTATGATACAGCGCGCACATGCTAACCAAACGCCCCCCCCCCCCAACCTCCCAAATATTAACTAGAAGTAGAAGAATAAACTGACAAGGAAATATAATAAAAAAAAATATCGTTCATATCTACGACAATCGATATTATTAACAAGCCAACAGTGAGGCTGATGTCCCCCGCCGAAATCCCAAAATAAATAGATGACACATATTAATTAATAGCACATTTATTTTTTTCAAACGTATCGCCCAATCAAACTGAACACGAAGTGTCGTCCAAAAATTGCTTATCTCTGCCTACCGTAAGAAGAAAATGCTCATCTTCGAACTCCATCAAGGCATTGACCTAATAAGCATACACACCAATTTTGAACATTTTAACTCAATTCGAAGGAGAGTTATTGTGTTCCAAAGTCTCGGCAAATCAAATTGCTTATCGCTCTGCTTACCCTGAGCAGAAAATGCTCATTATCGATCTTAGTCAAGGTATTACTGTAATGAAACTATACACCAAGTTTCATCACTCTCACTTAATTAGAACTAAAGTTATTGTGTCTCAAAGCATCAACCAATCAAATTGCTTATCTCTGCCTACCCTAAGCGGAAAATGCTCATCTTCGAACTCCATCAAGGCATTGATCTAATAAGCATATACACCAAGTTTGAACATTTTAACTCAATTAGAAGGAGAGTTATTGTGTTCCAAAGTCTCGACCAATTAAATTGCGTATCGCTCTGCTTACCCTGAGCAGAAAATGCTCATTATCGAACTTAGTCAAGGTATTACTGTAATGAAACTATACACCAAGTTTCATCACTCTCACTTAAGAAGAACTAAAGTTATCGTGTCCCAAAGCATCAACCAATCAAATTGCTTATCTCTGCTTACCCTAAGCGGAAAATGCTCATCTTCGAACTCCATCAAGGCATTGACCTAATTAGCATATACACCAAGTTTGAACATTTTAACTCAATTAGAAGGAGAGTTATTGTGTTCCAAAGTCTCGACCAATCAAATTGCGTATCGCTCTGCTTACCCTGAGCAGAAAATGCTCAATATCGAACTTAGTCAAGGTATTACTATAATGAAACTATACACCAAGTTTCATCACTTTCACTTAATTAGAACTAAAGTTATTGTGTCCCAAAGCATCAACCAATCAAATTGCTTATCTCTGCTTACCCTAAGCGGAAAATGCTCATCTTTGAACTCCATCAAGGCATTGACCTAATAAGCATATCCACCAAGTTTGAACATTTTAACTCAATTAGAAGGAGAGTTGTTGTGTTCCAAATTCTCGACCAATCAAATTGCGTATAGCTCTGCTTACCCTGAGCAGAAAATGCTCATTATCGAACTTAGTCAAGGTATTACTATAATGAAACTATACACCAAGTTTCATCAATCTCACTTAATTAGAACTAAAGTTATCGTGTCCCAAAGCATCAACCAATCAAATTGCTTATCTCTGCCTACCCTAAGCGGAAAATGCTCATCTTCGAACTCCATCAAGGCATTGACCTAATAAGCATATACACCAAGTTTGAACATTTTAACTCAATTAGAAGGAGAGTTATTGTGTTCCAAAGTCTCGACCAATCAAATTGCGTATCGCTCTGCTTACCCTGAGCAGAAAATGCTCATTATCGAACTTAGTCAAGGTATTACTGTAATGAAACTATACACCAAGTTTCATCACTCTCACTTAATTAGAACTAAGTTATCGTGTCCCAAAGCATCAACCAATCAAATTGCTTATCTCTGCCTACCCTAAGCGGAAAATGCTCATCTTCGAACTCCATCAAGGCATTGACCTAATAAGCATATCCACCAAGTTTGAACATTTTAACTCAATTAGAAGGAGAGTTATTGTGTTCCAAATTCTCGACCAATCAAATTGCGTATAGCTCTGCTTACCCTGAGCAGAAAATGCTCATTATCGAACTTAGTCAAGGTATTACTATAATGAAACTATACACCAAGTTTCATCAATCTCACTTAATTAGAACTAAAGTTATCTTGTCCCAAAGCATCAACCAATCAAATTGCTTATCTCTGCTTACCCTAAGCGGAAAATGCTCATCTTCGAACTCCATCAAGGCATTGACCTAATAAACACATACACCAAGTTTGAACATTCTAGCTCAATTAGGAAGAGAGTTATTGTGTCCCAAAAAGTGTGACGGACAGACAGACGGACAGACAGAAGGACAGACAGACGGACAGACAGACGGACAGACAGACAGACGGACGAACCCATTTTAATAGTCCCCCAACTTTCTTCGAAAGGCGGGGGACAATAAATTGTGGTTTTGAGGTGGATCGTATATTAAATAATATACGATTTGATAATTTCACATGAAATATGGTGTAGGCCTATGCATCAGAATCCATTCAACTTAAATGAAATGTGTATTCACATTCACATACAATATCAGTCATATTATTTACACTCTGCATTAACCAAAAGTATTCAAAATAAAACTGTGCCTTGTGATAGACTTATGGAAGTTTTGCAATACTGCAAAAGTTTTTGTCAAGTATCACGATAAATTGAAATACTATTTTCGGCTGCAATACACAGTCCTAAAAGAGGTGCCTTTTGCAAAAGGAAAATGACAAGCTTGACTGAACAAATCATACCAAACTGTGTCTGTTAGTACAAAACTACAGAAATGGCGACAGACTGAAGTATGGGGATTAAAGTTGATCTATATATCAACAACACTGATACATTAAACATTTAGGCCTACTTTTTATCTATACTACTAGTACAATGTAAATAGAAAGGCTAATAGAAACAATTTAAAGGGCAATTCATCTGACACAATAACATGTCTACCACCATTAATATGTAACTTAGATCTATTTGGATTGTCTAATAAATAAATGATGCCAATATCACACAATTTACAACACAAGTCCCATAAAAACATCATAAAAATCTAATGATTAAATCATAATTCACTGTTGACCCCAGGTAACAAAGTATTCCAAATATAACTTTTTTATTATATCAAATCATATTGGATTACCTCAATTCAGTTCATATACAATTCATTAATGGTATTCTATGTCAATGTCTGTTTGAATAATAGATTTAGTTCAAAGAAACTGGGTCAAATTCGGAATAAATATGCAATAAGTAAGTTTATTGCATATTTCATTGTTCAAAATGTATTTGCATAATTTGTAGACATAGCCTATTTTATAGCTTTGAAACATTGTAGAATATAACAGAGAGAAGTTGCGAAGTAAAACATATTTTAACACTTGTAGTTTTAGAGAAAACGCAAGAATCACATCTAAATAATCTGTGTCTCTTAGTTTACCATTTGAAACATTAATTTAGAATAAGAATGATACACAATAAACTCAAACTCTAATCTGTCCAAAATAACACAGTTTTTCATTTCTCCAAGAAAAATTAAAGAGGTATCGGTAAAATAGTATTTTATTCAGATAAGAATAAATTCAAAAGATTGCAAAGATGCATTCTGTATCACTGTTAACTATGTACTGTATGTTTATGTGGTATTTTTTTTGTGTACAAACATGTGGAACTGTAACAAACATTAATTGTATCTAATACATAGTTTACTGCATGTATAGTGTTTGGTTAAATATAGTAGTATATTATTATTTCTGTAGTGATATGGTGTAATGTTTTCTACTATAGATGAACAAACAAAGTAAACAATGTCCTATACTAAACATGAATATAATTAAGCTTTATTCAAATCAACAAATTAAAGAATTTTTTTTATAAGAAAGCTGCTTGTTTTCAAGTGACAAGCGTATAACACAACATGCAACTGATCCCATCTCCTCAGATGCGGTCAGTTGTTCCCAGTTGCTAGTGTCAATCTATTTGTGCCGTAAGACACTACGTCATTTTGTTACTTATTCTACTTAAGTCCAATTAGTAAATTGAGTTAGTTCACATTTCAGCAGGACATTGTACCTTTAATGAAGTAATTTAAATAACTAACCTATATCAGCTGTAGGTAACATATTTCCTGATGCTTTTACTTCATCAAATCTTGTAAATAACTGTTTTAATCTAAAATATACAAACATTCAAGTTATCTCTCCATTAAAATTCTCAACTTCTTCTTTAATATCTTAAAACACAACATGATATAACTGGTTGACAATTTAACAAACCTTTCTACCACACAATAAATCCTTGTAATTGCGACATTTTTTTGAAAAAACAATATTACAAATTTAAGCCATGGGTCAGCCAATAGTCACCACCATTATCATCACAATGTTAAATGTCATGATTACTATGGAGACCAAGATAACCTGACATAACATTTTTTTGAAAAAACAATATTACAAATTTAAGCCATGGGTCAGCCAATAGTCACCACCATTATCATCACAATGTTAAATGTCATGATTACTATTCAGACCAAGATAACCTGACATAACAGTGATTTGATGACATTTTGTGGTCTAGTTGTACAAATACTACCAAGGTGCTTAGATTTATCCTGTGTTTAATCCGATTATATATATGTACTTCCTATAACTTTTACAGGACAATTCGTCAGATTAGTTTAAAAATGTTTCAAAATGTTTCGTTTACAATAAAAGGCTCAATGATAGGTGTGCAGAAAAACTGATTGCATCTATAATCACAAATGAAGGTTGACTGTCTTGATAATCATGAATGAAGTCTTGATAGTCATGTGTCATGAATTGACTGTCTTGATAATCATGAATGAAGTCATGATAATTATGAATGACAAGTTAAAAAGAGTTGCTATCAGTATCATAGGTAATAATATCTGCTATCGACATTGATTCCAAGTGATTACGGATCCAAACAGGTATATGACTTGTTGGAAATAATTCTGCAAACAGAAAGTAAATTCAAAGAAATTACAGATCAAAATGAGGCGCGCACGCACGCCTAGGCGCACGCAAACCGCCAGTGAGGTGTGTCTTGATCGCGCACGCCAGATTTTTGTGAATGAAAAAAAAAAAATCAATATTTGTTGGGGCTTATATCGCTGGCGAAGCGAATGCACAGATGATAATGTTAGTGAGAGTTGTCTGTGCGAAATTATCTCCCTTTACCGGATGCGGAAAACAGCTTAGTTTTGAGCCATAGATTTAATAACACCATAGATCGTATATAACACTTATAACTATGTTTCGAGCGCATGGCTGGATCGACTACCGCATTATTTGTCATGCTTGATGGCCGGACATGTGAAGTCGGTACCTCAACGATTTATTTTTTTCTGGCTGTCTTTGTTAAGTCAAATTGGCCACCAAACTGATCCCGCAGTGAATATTCGCTTGGACGCTACAATCACTCATAAGCATGACATCGACGAGACTTAATTAAATTAAATTCTCAAACATTTTTTTGAGGTAAAAGAAAAATAAATAAAGACGTTTGAAGTATTTGTAGTTAAAAAATATTTCCTATTTAGTGTAAATGGGTATCAAAATGAGTAAAATGCATCATTTTGCCCGAAGCAGTTAGGTGTTATGTAAACAATGCACGAGCCGTTGAGTCAATGCGCGTGTTGTAGACAGTCATCTGTTACAGAGATAATTCGTAAGTAATTCTCTGTGAAACAGATTGATTGGCCACCTTCAACAAATCATGGAATTTTTCCGAGGTTGGTTATGACACTTTCGCACTCAAGATATTTCACTAAATGGCAACTTGGTCAGGTCTATAGGGGAAGGAAACCCTAGACCTTTTGTTGCTACTGTTGACAACCATCCCAGATACCACTACATTGTAAGTCAGTCGATCAGATAATCGTAGAAAATATATATAGATGGCAATATAAAGCGCATCACAAGGCAACACAACAAATGAAATTGGATTTAATAGGAGGACCTGATAGTTCAATGAATTCCCACCTTAATTTACATTATTGTTAAAGCACACGCCTCAAAAATTTTTAGGTGTGTTATCCACACGCCTGAAGATAAATAAGCAGTCGTTGTTTTTTGTATTTTAGAGGAGAGTCGAAAAAAGCTCCCCTTAATGAAGACATTGAAAAAATCGCTCCCCTAAAAAAGCTCTCACAGTTTCGATAAGAAGAGTGTTTAAGAAATTAAGGAGAGTGATCTGATATTAAGAAGAGTGACTAGTTGTATGTATATGGAAAATGGTTCTGAAGATCAATAGCTGCGTGTAAGGGGCCATTCCTATTTACATAATGATAATAAACGTTGTCTGCTAAGCTAATAATACTGTAATACTAATATAGTTATTTATAGCACTCTTTCGTAGTCGTACGGTCAAGTAAAACTTTTGCTAACGTCTATAACTACATACGGTATTACAATAGAAATACTTGTCGACATTTCTAAATATATATATAGCTGGTATAAATTTTGTTTTAAACAACATAACCACTATTCAATATATAATCATAAATGCTAAACAATTCCATCAAAATATATCTATTTCTTCAAGATTATTCTCCGTGCCATCTCTCGTAATTTCCCATGTCTCGAGACAGTTCTACTTTTCATTCCAGTTAAATTAACCAATGGTGCATGGGTGCCATCTATTTTTAGCAACATATTCATTGCAATTTTATAACCATGTGCGATCGTATTATACTAATCGAATACATCAAATAAATGTTCACAATGACAGTACGGCGGCGATCGGAATGTGAGTCCTTCTTTACAAATATGGAGAGCGATTTTCGATTTTAAGGCGAGCGAGAAAAACATCCCCTCGGCCGACATTCAGGTGCGCGGCAGGCGCTCGAGAGCGATCGCAAGCTTCAAAAAACAATGACTGAATAAGGTGTGTGTTACGCGCACGCCTGCCCCTGTACAAACGGCAAGGCCTGAAAATGTGTCATAACAATTATTTCTTTAATTACTTTGTCTGTGAATTGAGTTTCTTTTTAAGAGAAAGTCATACCTTTGAGGTGGTATAGTTTTCCGACCTAGATCAATTCGAACTCGTTCTCCTACATGTCGATAAATCTCTGTCATTGTATTTATAGCTTCTTCTCGTACCTAGTAATAAATAATAAACCATGGTGCTTATTCATTTTCAACACAAACAAGAGTTTAACAGATTTTGAATAAAAACTCTCACATCATAAGACTATTTAAGTCAGCAATTTGCAAACAACTAATTTCAAAGTTTCATTTGCAAATTATCTAAATAAGTAACATGTACTATCAAGTATACCATTGACACTTTAGCAGTGAATATCTTATCTGTCACAAAAACATCAACTTGTGATTATTTTGAGTACATCACAGAATTTTTGAATTCTGCAATAAATCTTGCTGTCACTCCATCTATGATCCTGGAAATGCAACGCTTTAAACATAAATTGTAGTTTTTAGTCACTTCAGAATAAAATCTAATCTGCTTACAACACAAGAGAGCTTTGTTATTCATAGCTTAAATCCTGTTGTTATGTCATCACGATCTAGAAAATTTTTTAATAAACAGTATTATGTTTGACATTTGATGAATGACGTGTCCACATAACTCTGGGAGACAAATATAGTACAAAAGTTAAAAAGTTTACATCATTTAGTAAAAGTTCATCTATACGAACACTGTGGTAACCTTCCATACAAACTGGTCAGATCAAAATGTAATGGATACAATCAAAAGTGTTTGGGGCAAGCCAGCAAAGGGAGATAACTCCAATAACTATAGCCTATTTACCTGTGCATTTTGATCTTCAAGAAGTTTACAGATGGAAGGAACTATTTTTGAAAGCTGAAGGCTTCGAGCACCATATCTAAAATTGATAAAAGTTAAAATGATCATTTCATAAAAATAACCAATACAGGACAAATGCGCACACCTGTTAGTAAAACATACTAATAGGGTAGGTAGTATGGATGGGACACATGCATAAAACAGCACACAATAAGCTGACGAGTTGAAACGACAAAGGAGTCTGTTGCATTATTGGACAGTTTCCCTTTTCTTCCTCTTTATTAACATTATATTAAAAATGTTAAGACAGTTTTGTTTTTTTTACAAAGCATACCTGTTAATAGTAGCAGCTAAGCAGATTAAACAACCTTCTCGTACATGCCACAACTTATGGCTAAAGGCCGGCATCATACGCTCAAAGACATACTGAAACATCAAAACACATATTAATATCTCTCAAATTAACCGTAGAAAATTAATGTTATATGTACATGGTACTCAATTATGTTATTCAATACAATAAGACTTTGAAGACGGATGATTTTATTTCAAATTTATTTTTTATTAATAGCAGATCAATCAATCTGACACATAATCACAGCTCTAAATAAAACAAAAATAAGCATCAAAGACACTCTGTTAATAAATTAATTGTGTTAGGGAAAATAGAGATTATTTTTTCTCTGGCTAATTTCAAGCCAACAAAAACAAAATCAATGCACTTTTTTTTGGATATTTCGCTATACATTACCTGTGGAGAAGAAGCTGGAAGCATTAATTTTAATAATAATTGTTGGGCTTGATCTCGGACCTGATCTTTGGCATCACCAAGACGATCTATACATGCTGGTAACACTGGAAAAATATAAACCTTATTTCACAAACATTCAGTTTAATTTTGTCAATAGTCATGTAAATGCAAGTAATGTCCAATATACTACAAGCCAACCACTAAGCTAAGCCACAAAGACTCAAAAGATTGTACAGCCCGGGTCATAAATTTCATATTTTGAGAATTGAAACTGGTACTTGTTGTGGAGTTTCAATTTCTTGTAGTTAATGCTTATTTAGTATATTAATAATCTATGAATATTTCATTCCTCCTTGTTTCCAGCAGACTATTTGGTGTATGGCAAAAAACAAGAATAACTATGTTTAAGTATGGTAGTGAAAAGTGAGTATTTTTCTAACATGAACATATATATTCCCTGCCTCTCATTTTCTCTTATTAATTTATTACTGTTAAACAGATCTTGCATTGAGGGAAATATAGATCACAGTAACAATTATCTGATCTATTAAGAGCTATCACTACAACAGTAAGAGTTTTCTCCCTTGAACTGAAATTGACTATGAAACATTTTCTCACAAATGACAAAAGTTACCTGCACATTTAACTACACAAATATACACCATTTGCCAAGATACTGAACATTGTCATTGGTAATATTATTTTTTTGTCAGAAACATTGTTAAAATACCTGTAGAAACATGTGGTTTAAACTCTTCTCCCATACGGTCCACCATCAAACATAAAACTTCTAATCCATTTACAGAAATCTACAAAATATACAAAACATCATTATTAACATCCAAATTTTAGTTAAAAATATATTTTTAAAATTCTTAAAAAAATATAAAATAATTATTTAAAATGAAGACAAGAGATAGAAAGATGGAAAAGAAAATAAGAAAACAAAATGAGGTAATGTCAGGTTTTCAGAATTATAGTAATCCAGATCTTGGGTTAAGTAATAACTTTTTTTCTAATGAAGAAAACCACCGATGGCAGAAATAGTCCAGATATTGCAGTATGTCATGACCAGTATATTAACTGTGTATATTAATTATATTAATCATATTTTCTTTATTTAATATGTGTAACTGAAAATAAAATCTGAGATTGTAGATTTACCAGGTGATGAAGAATTACATCTGTACAAGGAACATTACTGGGACTGGATATTGGAGTTCGTGGACGACGTCGTAAGCTTCCTTGCCGCTCTAATTTACATTTATCCAGACCGAATTCCATCGATCCATGAGGGGAGCGTAAGCTATCCTCATATTCAGATGATTTCTGTCTTTGAGTGAGTTTGAGTCGAGTTGGACTCGACCAGTTATTGTCAATCATTTTGATTATATTTAATTGTATCACAGAGTTTTTAAAAGTACACAATGTTAAACGAAATCCTCCTGAAAAGAATGAACAATATCCACATTCAACAATAAACTAAGCATTAAAAGAAAAATTAACATCCGAAATACCAATATGAAAAAATATATTTTTTGAAGTTGTCACAATTCTATCAAAGAAACTATTGTAAAACCAATCATGTCTTCACAAATAATCTCCTTTAATTTCAATTAAGATTTAAAAAAACGAAAACAATATGAAATTCAAGGTCCATAACAATAAAAGTATCAATTCTTAAAAAGGCCTTGTCTTTCAACAATTCTTCTGTAAACAATGCACTCCTTTCGACCAACTTGTCAAACTTGACGCAAATGTTTCAAATATTTGATTAAAACTGTGCTGTGTACACATATTGACTACTGATGCACCATGTCCATATTTACATAGCATCTTGTAAAAACTGTTAAAACATTTCTAATTTTATTTCACTCTTCAAAATGAAGATAGAACTCACAATGAATCAGCACAAGAACATTTGTGGTTTGTTAATCTTAAATATAAATACTCATCTCAATGCATTGCAATGCATTCTATATCGAAACTTATCCAATTTTATAAAACTTTCAGCTAAATGCAGTGGAAGTTTATACCTTAATCACTACATTTAAGCACTACATTTAAGGTATGCACTTTCAGAAATTGAAACTCAACAGTAAACTGTTTATAGAATTGAAATATATCATATTACCATCAAATTTACACCTATACCTTGTTCTTATTTATCTTATCAATAAGGTAATATTATCTACATACCTTAACATGTAAATACAGGTAAATATCAGAAATAAAGTTCAACTAAAGTCAATCACTCAACAATATAAATCACATGTCACATCAAAATTTCTCCTCATAAAAATATCATCAATTATATAATTTACATTCAAATAACATAATCTGATTTTAAAGTAACATGATACTGTTTTCAAATCATGAAATCAAAATTATATTAATGTTTTTTTGTCCAAACAATACCAACATCTTGATTCTGTTACATGTACACTATAACCTATATCAATGTCTACAGGAATGTAATCACAGATATTCCACACACAGTTATCATAATACACAATACATCCAATAATGCAGATTCACCTGCATATTCACTTCATTATTTGTATATTTTTAGAAGGCTGGCCAGCATCTAGTTTAATACTCCTGAATGAAGATCAAATCTCCTGTATGTTATCAACTGTTCTATACCTCTTTACAACATGCCAAGTTTCACAGTTTTTCTATTTGACCTAATTTTATCCCCTGTATGTCTTTCCCCTGCAGCCTTAATTAACACCCTATTATAATCTACCATTGATACATTTACCCGAAAAATACATCTAATTACACCTATTTACTCTTATATCACACTCAACCCTTAGGGCTTTAACCCCTTCTAGATAAACCATTTCTGTTTTCATATTAATCCCTTTTGTTCAGTCCATCACTTTATTGTCTAATGACCTATATATAACAGATACACCCTGGGAAAACTCTTACTTTTTGCTTAAACCGTTATATTGAAATTTTCAATCAAATCAAAATAAAAACATTAAAGAATACACCCTTTATTTACAAACAGAAGGTCTTTAAGAATCCAACCCAAAAATACACAACCATAAGTAAACCATGATTAGAAAACAAATCAATTTAGTCTAAGAAAGCAATAAAATCTAGAATTTTTGGGTTACAGGTGCCAGCAGTTCATTAAGTTTTCAACTTAATACATGTATTCTGTGGCAGTCCAGTTAAAAATTTATAAGGCCAGTTAAACCATTACATGTCAACATTTATGTATGACCTAAATGTGTCAAGGAGATAATCTCCCTATGTACATTTAATATTACATACATTTACCTGATGAGATTAGGATTAACATAACCATTTATAATAACATTACTCGATTAAGGCATGAAAAACTCCAAGTACATGAAATTCTACAAAATTCCGGTGAAAAGCTAATAGAAATCTTGATGACTCAAGGAATTTTATTCTGTACAACATTCTCCCTACTTGCGGAGTATGAATAGCAATAATTCATTTAAAGGTCTGCACTATCATGAATAATAAGAATCTATGCCATTCCAAAGCATCCTGTAGATCTAACAAGCAACAGGTCTTTAAGTTTGCATTCTGAAAAAGCTAAATAAAGTTTAACCCTGGCTATTTGTTAGTTTAAATCATTTGTTGTCTGCCAGTCCTGTAAATCCCAACATTTAATATTACATACATTTACCTGATGAGATTAGGATTAACATAACCATTTATAATAACATTACTCGATTAAGGCATGAAAAACTCCAAGTACATGAAATTCTACAAAATTCCGGTGAAAAGCTAATAGAAATCTTGATGACTCAAGGAATTTTATTCTGTACAACATTCTCCCTACTTGCGGAGTATGAATAGCAATAATTCATTTAAAGGTCTGCACTATCATGAATAATAAGAATCTATGCCATTCCAAAGCATCCTGTAGATCTAACAAGCAACAGGTCTTTAAGTTTGCATTCTGAAAAAGCTAAATAAAGTTTAACCCTGGCTATTTGTTAGTTTAAATCATTTGTTGTCTGCCAGTCCTGTAAATCCCAACAGAGTCCTTTGTATGTATTGGCCTTAATAAATCTCTATTTCTTATCATATATCAACTGCTTACAAGTTGCAAAGGTGAGAAAAACAATTAAACTTTATGAGAGAAGTGAAATAAAAGCTGCTAAAAGTTGGGATTTCACAACAAGAATGGATGTTTCAGTTTCAACCCTTTCCTTCCATCAAGTTCTTACATTCCACAGTGCATGTAAATAAAAACCCGAGAGAGGGACATGTAGAGTTACATGTCAATTTAACACAAACTAGGTCAATTCAGTGTTCAATAACTTGGTTGTGCACATGGACCTTTCACAGAGTAAAATCACCACAGGTACCACATGGTCAGACAGACAACCCTAACCCTTCTCAAATATATACAACCCTGGGTAGACTTTAAAACCACATGGTTAGACAAACAATCCTACAGCTTCTCATATACAAACCTGGGATAAAAACCACAAAACTTAAAATATACCTCATTAACTAAAACACAGACACTCAGAAGTAAACGATACCTGTACAGTTTGAACTATGAACTTTTAAATTTATTCAGGAATCATTTTATCTCTATCTAAAACTAACGATACTTCAACTCAAAACCTTCCACACGAATGATCATCAGTTTCCCCTTCCAATAAAATGCTAAACGATAGATGCAGACGGTGAAGGTATGTGATGATTGCAAATTGATTTATTTTAAGATGAGTTTGGTGTAAAATCTACATGGAGTGAGATTAAGATGACCCGGTTCAACTACCAGGTAAAATCAATAAATCTATCAATACAAGAAATAAATAATAATCATCACCATCATTAATATGTCATCTTCATCATTGACAACATCAGACAGTATTGATACACCACAATTTAATAAAGTCTGCTTTTCACCAACAATACACACTGACTATACAATAAAATAAACGAGTATCAAAACTTCGAGAGAGAAAGACAAAGAAATGGGGTTTAACGTCCACTTGACACAAACTAGGTCATTTTGGGTTTAACATATGGTTTTCTATTCATTTCAATTTTTCGCTTGCACATAGTGGTCTTTAGCAGTGGGAAGAAAACGGAGGGCCTAGTGAAAACCCACGAGATAGGACAGGCGACCCTTCTCCTTGACACATAAAACCGGAAATTCGAAACCACGCCAGTTGACTCAATTTTATGATACCAAAACTTAGATGTATAGCCCAACATGACAGAAAGTTTAATACCATAGACAGACAAAAGTACTTTCATTTAAAACCATATTGGTTAAGGTTATCGTCATTTTCAGCTTACATTGATTTCTTATATTGATTTTCATGCTGCAATATGAGATCACAAAATAGAAATGAGTACTTGTCAAGTAACAGTAACACCGTCTGTTAGATAACAGCACTTCCAGGCAAAGTCAAAGACTCCTTGTTTCAAACTGTTTTATCATGACTAAAAATACAAGGTAATAAACTACTGACCACCAACAAGTACCAATTGTTATTATTGATCCTATATTTTACAGGATATCAACTGTATGTTATTGTTACACTGATAATTTTGATGAATTATGTCAGTTTATTCTCTCAGGCAAAACAATTTACTATAGTATAATAATAACATCTATATTTATCCAGTACAGTCACATGTCTATGTTTCTTTTCCTTGGACATTGTCAGCTGCCTATATTTTGTTCATCTTCAATTCATAAGGAGGGAAACCAAAACAATAACAATCAAAATCTAAAATGATCACCGCCTTACTGACCATTCAATGATTAATATGCCTATAGTGTTCAAAGCTCACGTATTTTGTATTTTCAGGACCATTTTTGTCTCAACAACTTAAAATAAATGTCAGTAATCTTTTGTGCTACCTGCAAGAATTTATTCATGTTAAATTCGGTAATAAATCAAATGTTGCTAATATAAATAGTAGTGGTAATGACCACATTAATAATAACTTCTATAATAATTAGGTTTAATTTACACTGATGAAATAATATGATATATATTTAGTATGTATTATATAAGTAACATAAATCAAATACATAGAATTACATTTGTATTTCATCCCCAGAGAAAATGATACTGAAATTTCACTGAGATTTCAGTGAAATTTCAGTGAATTTCAGTGAGATTTGGAAATTTTGCCCAATCCCACTGAAATGACCAAATTTCAGTGAAATCTCACCAAAATTTCACTGAAATAAAAATATATTTCGGTCTATTACTGAAATTTCACTGAAATAAACAAAAATTTTGATCTACTGAAATTTCATTGAAATAAATTATATTTTTTTCTACTGAAATTTCACTGAAATATTTATATTGCAAATTTCATTGAAATTTCATTGAAATTACAAAAAATAAAAATGTCATTTTTTCATAGCAAATATTTTAATAACTGCATAGCCTATAAAAGATTTGTAATTTGTGAAAGACAGCACTTTGAAATTATGGCCTAATAGTGTTTTTTTTTAATTACCATTAATTAATCATGCTATTTCCTGAAGCAGACAATTTCATTATTGACGTTTATTTTATTCGTCCATCATTTTTTTTATTCGTCCGTCACCGTATGTGTAATCCACGAACACGTGCCTATAAGTAATGATAACTTTAGAAGCCTATACATGTTTAAAATGATGTCTAAACTTATGACTCAACATCAAAATTGTTTCCAATATATTCCGATAATCATTGTATTGTGATAGAATGGCTATTTTCACATCGTAATAAACGTGTTTCAATCGCTAAATAGCCATATTTTGAAACGAGGTCATCGAGTACGGAAGCCATAAAATTCATGTACAGTAAATATTTTACGATCAACTAATATAATCATGTCTTGAAATCAACCTTTTTTATTGTGAAATGTGACAATAATTCTACACCATCATAAATTTAAGTTTGGAGCCCATTGTTGGTTAGCGTATACAGTGTCAGTGTCAGGTTACACCAGAAGAGTGGCCGTGTTTTTGAAAATTTTGGAATGGAAAACAAACGAAGAAATTTTTAATTCTATAATGGTTGTAAATATATTAAACCCTTGTGCAAATAAAACAGGACCTCACGTGCATGTTTCATCGCTAAACTGATAAACTGGTGCTGCTATTTTATACAATTAACGCGCAAGTTAAAGTACGTTCTTTTCACCATTTTCCCTACGGCTTCCGTAACTTGAAATTACCGGTAAAAGGGCGCGCGTTTGGATAACAAAGTGGAGTTTGTAAACGGTATTTTCTGGATTATATGACCCCAAAACACCTATCACGGAATGGTTTGTTGGATAAATTTCGA
This sequence comes from Patella depressa, assembly GCA_948474765.1. Lineage (NCBI taxonomy): Eukaryota > Metazoa > Mollusca > Gastropoda > Patellidae > Patella > Patella depressa. The sequence goes on from OX419719.1 coordinate 59,902,763, forward strand.
AGTAGTTAATTATAAAATGCAAAGCAGCCATGGTGAGTAAAGTTCTAGTAGATCGACCTATTGATTGGTAGTAATTTTCGTCATTCAAATTGAATCTAATTATATGTGTGACCTGGCTATGAATGTTTAGTTTTAAAATATAAAGTAAAACCGTTCTGTCTAGGTTACGGATCCACTAAAAATATATCGAAAGATATTTATATATTAAGAGTAAATTATCACATCAGTGTTATAAATGTCTGCCACTAGTGACTGTTGATGCACATTTATCCCCGGTTCCCAAAATGACGTTTGCTTTGTTTTTGACAGGATAATTTTGAAACTTCTGAATGCTCTAATAGTAGTAAAATAGCACATTACATGACACATACCTATCTTTATTTAATATTATTTGATTGTGTAATTTCAGGCCATATATTTTTATTATGGAAGAAGAAGAAAAGGACGACACTATAGTCTCACTAGAACTACTAGAAGAAAAAGAAAATCAGAAGAATGAATACAGAAATTTGAGGGATAATCAATAATATAGAGTAATATTGTAATTGTTTGGAGTTTCTTTTCAGAATGCATGTTAATAAAGACTTTGAAATACAATGCATGTAGTAAGAGATTTCAATAAAATATCAGTGAGATTTCAGTAAAATCTCAATGAAGTTTCAGTGTGAGATTTAGTCTAAATATTGTTAAAGATTTCACTGAAATTTCATTGAAATCTCACCAAAATTTCAATGAGATTTTACTGAAATTTCAATGAGATTTTACTGAAATTTCAATGAGATTTTACTGAAATTTCAATGAGATTTCACTGAAATTTCAGTGAGAGATTTGGTCAAAATATTATTGAAATTTCAGTGAGATTTTACTGAAATTCCAGTGAGATTTTACTGAAATTTCAGTGAGATTTTACTGAAATTTCAATGAGATTTTACTGAAATTTCAGTGAGATTTTACTGAAATTTCAGTGAGAAATTTGGTCAAAATTTTATTGAAATTTCAGTGAGATCTCACTGAAATCTCACCGAAATTTCATTGAAATCTCATTAAAATTTCAGTGAAATCTCACTGAAATTTCAATAATATTTTGACCAAATCTTTCACTGAAATTTCAGTGAGATTTCACTGAAATCTCACTGAAATTTCAGTGCGTATTTTCACAGGGGATGAAATGTAAATTATGTCATACATTAAAGTCTCATAGTGTCATTTTAGCACCATATGATATATGTATCCCTATTTGTAAAAGAGGGAGGAGAGAGACAGAGAAATGGGGTTTAATGTCCACTTGACACAAACTAAGTCATTTTGGGACTAACATGGTTTATTTTTATTTCAATAATTCACTAGTGCGTATGGGTCTTTAGTAGTGGGAGGAAACCAGAGGACCCGGAGAAAACCCACGAGTTTGGACATGCGACCCTACTCCTTGTCACGTACAATCAGGGATTTGAAACCAGGCCAGTTGACTCAATGACAGGCGGGCACATACAAACCATTCGGCCACTCAACCCCCTTTAATTCCTAATAGGAATATTGGTCCAAAGCTGGTCTAATAGCCTGCTGTATTTACAAATATTTGTTGAAGTGAATTTCATTCATCTACATGCTGCTCTCTATGTAATAAGATTTTGTTGTCAGCGAACAGAATCAAAGGGTCTGTTTTAAATCAGATTGAATTAATTCGGAAGAATATCTTGTGATCATATTTTCATTTTGTTTCCTTTTAAATAAATGAACGTTAAATAATCATTCTGAGATAGTAGTGAGGATTAATTCCTGACAAATTTGATCATGGCATCATTACTGAAAAGGAAAACTAGGGGCGGGTTCAAACAGGGATGAGTAATTAAAGTGGTGTCTCTCATACATGTACTTATAATAGAAATCTTTAGAATGTCTCAAAAGTGAAAATGTTTTACATGATCCAAAAGAAATGTATTTCTATGTATCTTTATTTTTACTATTGGATATGGCCATGTATTATCAAACAAATAATGCATGACATGCTAATTATTTAACAATAAGTCATTAGCAAAGATTGGATATACAATTAACAGATTGGACAATCATTGATTCTGAACTCTTTAAGTGATAATGTATGATAAAATAAAGTCTGGAATTCTTTGTTAATACAAAATATCTATCTACATGTATCAGTGTGTGAAATTTGTTATGATCTAAGGCAATCTTTTTGCCATGGTAAATTTGGCCTACACATGCAAATGTGAAAATGATTATCAAATACAACAATTTAAAATTTCATTCTTTAATAATCTCACGTCAAATAAACCAGTAACAACAGTTTCTAAGGACCAATTTCCACAAATTGGATAAGCAATAATTTGCAAAACCTCGTACATGTACCTACTAGTTGAATACATTTACCAATTCAACAGACAATTCAAATCACCTAATTTCTTAACCTAGACATCAAATACATGTAGAAGAATTTATTTTTCCCAAGTTACCAACTTTTTTTCTGGATATTATGTATTTTTGATCTTATGACAACTGCACTTTTATTGACATTCAATGATATCAACATAGTATTGCATTAATGCAGTGACCTGTATGAAAAATTTTGATAAAGTTGACGCACCAACTTTTTTAGTTTTAGATAACACTTGATTAAAAACTTTAGAATATCTTGAACATAAATGTTTGTTGTCACAGACAATGTCAGGCACAAATCATTACATAACATATTTGTTATTATAATTCAACTAATTTCAGAATTAACTGGGCAATTTATATTTATCTTAGTTCAAATTACTTGTCTAAATACTGAAATGTCAGTGAAAAGGAAATCATAAAAAAGCCACAATGTCCGGTTGTTATCCCACAATCTAAGACAGAAACATGGAAAGTAGGTCATCTTACTCAAATAATCCTGATAATACCCATCAACAAGCTTAAGCCATGATAATCCCTTAAAATCGACACACAGTATCAAATATTGGAGTAAAGATAGTTTATAATACTGATGTTATTTCAGATAGGAGTTTATCACATTATGGTCTTTATTTACCCATTCTTTCATTCAAGAAACAAATACTATTATATAATTAATTCTATTTCTTCCTATATGGCATTAACAAACTGTGTACAGTGCAGCACTTTGCTTGTAATTTTTTTCTTACAATTTATTCTTTCAAAACTAGACAGTCTTGACAGGAAATCTCATGATCCCTGCAATATTTCTCAAATTTATAAGTACCTGGGTTAGTTGTAAACATGTCTATATTCCCATATGAAAATTAAACATATTTACATCAGTCATACAGACATGTGATAATTATCAAAAAAAAATATACAATATGATCCTGACCATAGTCATTTTTCACATCCTATTAAGAAAAAAAACTTATTATAGTTCATCTAAACAATGTCACACATTCCTTTATCCTTGTTGCTTTACACTTACTAATCCTAACAAATCTGGCAAAAGGCTTAAAATAGAAGGAAAACTCTCCCTATCTTAACACTGGATCTTCTCCAATAACAAGTTTAATCAAATAAATTGTTACTAACAATACAATAAACCCTGATACCATTAAACATCGATAAACATAGAGAATGAAATAAACAACACAAATACATGATACAATTTACTGTATAAAACGGTACTACATCCAAACCATCCCGCTGTATCAACTGTGGTGTGAATCAATTAATCCATGATACCCAACCCATACCAATGAATTGGTCCCGATATCAGATTGAGTGTGGTCAGAATTACGGTACTAACTCTTCTTAAGACTAATATCCATAATATTTCAGTACTATATCCCTTCAACACTCAGGCATCTAGACGTAACATCTTAGATATATTCCAGGTATTTTGTGTTTGGTCTTCATAAATCTTAGTAAATCAATGTGGAAAACAAAAAGAATATAATACCCTTATCAAAAGTAAGAATTTTCCTTTTAAACTGACAACATTCTAATCAACTAACTTGAACTTGGCTTCAATATGTTATGTTGTATCTAAATGACCGAATGTACTCTCTTCAAAAACCTGTAGGTAATTCCACTAATAATCCTCTCTCAATCTGTGTTAAAAAGTAAATATTGACAGACTTGAAGGTAAACTGTTACGTACGACTTGTCTTCATTTTCTTTCAACGTGACAAAATGAGATTTCCTTCATTGACAAAAGCCAAAAACAGAATAAAATGCTTAACAAATATCTTGTGTTTTTAACGATGAACAATTACAATTATCTGCTATATTTGCACTAATTAGACTTGAAGAGATTTCATTTTCCATATTAAGATATTTGTAGGTTATGTTTCAGAACATCACAAAAGGAGAGATAGAGAGAGAGAGATGGGTTTTAAGTCCACTCGACACAAACTAGGTCATTTCGGGACTAACATATGGTTTAATTTTATTTCAATAATTCGCTTGTGCCTAGGGGTCTTTAGCAGTGGGAGGAAACCTTGGGGTTGGATGGTCGAATGGTTAGCGTGCAAGGAGTAGGGTCGCTTGTTCATCACGAAAGGGGTACAGAACTTTTGACACATTAATCGTCTCTGACTGGCTATAGATCAATCTAGATTTAGGAACACAAAAACTTCAATTAGAATTTTGTGTACATGTATCTAACCACAGGGTTGTCTCATGGGTTTTGTTTGTGTGTAGTACGGTAACACACATTAGAACACTTTTGAGGATCGATGTAATATATGCACATAAAAAGCCAAGGCAACAGATTTCTTAGGACTAAGCAAAGCAGGACATAGCCTATTTCTAAATATTTCAAAGAAGCTGTTTAAATGTACCGGTACATGTATCATGAATTCATATAGCTAGTATAACATTCGGTTCTAACTACTAACGGTACTCTAACTTTGGCAAATATATCAATATGGTTATCAACACATTTTTACACAACATGCATGGTGTACATGTACTACAGATTATATCTCAAATGTGGTATCAGTTTTTTTAAGATAGATCTGATTATCACATTTTGCTATCTTTTGTGAAGGTGTAACATTAATAAATGTAGTTGTTACAGGGGGAAAAATATATAAAATTTAACTTTTTTTACCCTTTTTAATGACAACCTTTGTACAACCAATGGTCTATTTAAAGGAACAATCTTATTTCTGTTGAATGTAAACCAAGGAAGTCTAAATATGGCTAGAACAAAACAATAGGGAGAGAAAAGTATTTTATTTGTACAATTTCAATGTTTAGTTTAAAACATTTAATTTGGTGTCTTAAGTAAACAAAGACATGTATCTATTTCTCTAAATCATTATGTGGGTATTTATTTTATTTCCTCTGAGGACCTAGAAACCGTAACTAACAACACAAATTATGTGACTTGTTAATAATTCTATCATCTTAATCTTATTTCTAATTGCTGCGATCAATAATAATGGACTTGGCTCCTAGACTAATAATGAGTTGTTAAAAGAAATTTTACGATTCTAAATTGTTAAATTCAAAACTCGAGCATAGTATAAAACACTCTAGGTTATTGCTGTGGTTTGTTGCATATAAAACTGACAATCATACTACTTGAATTATGACAATATAAATGTTTCAGGTTACGTACTCTGGTCAAACTTTATATATGATAATCTCAGTCATATTATGATAAAATATAATTGAATTTATTGTACTGAAGAACAGGCAACATTTCAATTGAAATCACTTTCAAAAGTGCAATAAATTTACTAGAGACTTGACAGGACATGATAAAATCTCTAGGAGTGATTTGCATTGTATAGGAACAACTTGCAAACTACAGAGCTGTAATGGTTGAATCTCTAATATACACAAGTCAAAAATGGTTCGTGAGATACATGTATGATGAACAAAAATTAAATATACTGCTACACCTATGTCAACGAGCCCACTGCCAAATCTATTTGCTGAAATAAAATGGATGGGCCGGATTTTAATCCGAATAAATCGAAGCTGAGGAATTACATGTGTATCTAGTGTTGATGGTTTTTGATGGTGTACATGTATCTAATCCCACTTTATTCCGGGGAAATTATATGTACAGTATCTAGGGTTGATGGTTTTTGATGGTATATTAAATCACACTTTATTCCAGATTTTAATTTTGATATTATCAATTCATACCCACCCAACACACAAATGAAAGTCAAGTCATGTGAAAGTCAAGTACAAATTATATTTTTTTCTCATATCAATATGTCACACAAATCCTATTTTTAGAACCTTTGAACGTTTTGCTTCAGTCAGTAAAAAGTATGACATAAACTTAGCCAACAACAAGAAGTAAAATATTATTTGATCATCAAGACGTAAAATATGACTTAATCATCCAATCATAAATCTACTCATCTAAATGGGTAACTTTTAAATATTCAATCCAAAATAGCAATCAATCATAAAACTGTGACAGCTTCAAACTCAAAAGGTAAACATTAGAAAATAAATTCAATTTGTTCTTTGATAAGTATAGACTACCTTACCTTTCTACAGCATGGTAATAAAAATTGATTTTAAAATTAATTCAGCATTTACATGAAAGAAAAACTAGAAAAACTTTAACTTGAAATTACACATTAACTCACACAAGCTGTCACTGTGATATATCCTGTGGCAGAATTACTGGTGAAACTCCATACAATAATAACTGAACATATTATCAATATCCTATTTCAAAACAAAATTTATCAACTTAAAACTTTATTGGTATGAGTTAGAAATAGGACATAATTCTAACCATGAGTTCTATGTTTACATGAAGCAAACTGTAACTGCTTAGGATAAATAATTGATGCAATTCACATTTGTAATGGACCATACATTGTACTCCTAGTACGGTACATGTATACTGTATCATACACAGCCAACGTAAATTCACTTATTTATCCAATTTTCACACCAAATCACAATTACACACATCAACAATGAATAATTATCTCTCTTCTCTTTAATCCGTGTTCTAATGATATGTAGGTATCAGATCAGGTGAAAATGATGACATGTCTGTCCAACTGCCCCACAGGTAAACACTACAACCTGTAACATGTCAGCCATCTTGTCTAGTCATGTGACATGAAAGAGAAGGTGTGTTATATTCTGTATACATTACAACTATTATCAGAAGATGTGATAATATATTATTAATTACAACAAGACAGCCATATCTTATAATAGACTAATTATTTACGTCTTATTGTTCATTTCTTAATTGATATTCAAGCATGATTTTGTTATATTGTCTTTTAACTTCAATTGAAAGCCTGTGTAGTGTTATGAAAACTAACTGCATTGCACGGTAGTCTTTAAAGATGATTTGGTTCATAATTTTATTTTCCTATAAATGTGGACATAGAGATCATACAGGACACAACATACATTCATACCAGTATTTAATTAAAACAGGTGTTCCAGTTCTGTAATTCTTATATCACCCACAGTATAGTTATATTTCCTGTCAATAATATTACTAACATTTAGTACAATTAGATGTAGATTTAGTTATATTATTGATTTTAACATTATAAATAGATTAAACATGTAATTAAAGTTAATTCCTAATAAAATTATCAGATGATTTAAGTCTATCCTATATAAAGCATGTGCATTCCAAAAGAGGATAATTTGTCCTGCTTGAATAGCGGCTCAATTTTAGATGTCTTTGAATTCCCTAGAATTTTTAATGTACCTCAGATACATGATGTAACGGCTGATATTTCTGAAAATACATCAGTGTATTTATGTGGCCTTAAACTTAAAACTTAAAAACATTTAAATCTGATTAAGAGTAACAATTCATTAAGTAATTAACAGAATATCATTACTGCAAGATATTAGCCATTGAAGGTTTGACAAGATGTGTGCAATAATTTCAACCACAAATCAAAATATGACTGAACCGTTCTAATATAGGAATCCGATGCCATCGAGAGTTGATTATGGCCTGGATCAGGTAATCACTGCTAATGTATGTTTCATGAATTTAATTTGTGATACATGCTTTTGAAAATAATTCTCTCTCATTTTACACGTCAGTTTGTGTTGACAACTGGTGAAATGGGTTTCAATGTACATTTTCTGCAAGTAAATCAATAATCAGGTTGTTGAGGTGGACAGATAAAAAGATTTGAACAGACATGATAGGAAAACTCCATGGAGAAATCGCTGTTTGGACTGACTGTAGTTTGAATGGCTATGGTTCCAATCTTCATTATGCTCACAGGAGAGAGGGTCAGATATGGGATATGCCTGTTTTTCAATCAATGATATTGTTCATAAAAAGACCTGTAATCAAAATGCAACTTTATGGTTCTACGTTCAGGCTTTTACAGGCAACATAATGTAAAATGTAATTTTGGCACCTTCCACATGTACTGTAGGCAGACCAACATTAAATTTCACCATCTGGCATCTCGGTACCCACAAATTGTAGTTAATCTATTTATAGCAATTCTCTTTCTGCCCTTTTGCATGTTCATTTTATTAGATTTTTTGGTCTAGAAAAGACAAACAGCGTTTGAATTAACATTTTGTCAGGTTTTGGTAAATATTCATGATTTTGAGGCGAAAGGGTAACAGGGTTTGGAGATGGACAAAGAGGTCAGAATTAACATTGAAGTCAATGGGGAAATTAATGGTGGTCTGCATCCACAACAATACATGTAGTTATAGTGAAGTTGTCTCCCTTTAGTCTGCCACAATGGCAAGGTGAGCATGTAATTTATCAATACATTTTTTAGAAAGGCAGATAATGCCATGACATATAACCTCATATATAATCTATATAAACTTAAATAATGAACATGCAATGAATTACATGTAAACTGGTATACCTAGATATCAACAAACAAATTCAGAAAGTTCCATAAAAACTCATTATTTAAGGATATATAAAGAAAAGGAAATATGAAGGAGAGGTTTAAATAGTATCCTATCTGAAGGAAGGTCTTCTTAAGGATGTTGAGTAGTCTCAGATACGCACTAACTTTTCAACACCAATCTATTAAGACTTTGCACACTTGTTCCATAGCATATTAGGTTTCCCCAACCTAGACCAGTTCTTGAATAAATCAGGACATCCTTTATACTGTTCACGTCATCCACAGTCAACAATCATGCCCACCTCTAGCAGCAGTTTCACATTGGTTAATGGACGTATATCTATGACGTCAGAAGAAATTCCCTCTATGTATTATTAGTAAGACCAGATTATCCAGGTCTACCATCTATCGCAACTGGAACATGGCTGAATTTTATTTTTTTGATGGTCAAAGATAATCATTTTTGAATGTATAAAATGATTTTGAGAGTGGTAGAATAGTGTGTTGAACTGTTGAAGTAATCATTTACATATAAATCTGAATTGTTGTATTTCAAAACTTATTGTGGACGTATTGTTGTCATCAGCACCCTTTATTATCATGCTTTTTGGCCAAGTTTGGAACACTGTTGATAAATAAATTGGTATTTTTTTTGTTGAGATGTACAATTTTAGCAGACATTTACACTAGTACTTAAAATCCCCCCCTACCCAAATTACAAAAGAAATGCTCCACAACTTCAATTGACTTTATTCAATAATTGTTATGTATATTAAACCAGGTAATATTATACTGATATCAGGTCCAGGTATGTAAACATTGTTTATGAGTCATAAGTACGTTGAGTACTAATAGATAACAATATAATACTGTTATTACTACACTCAATAAACATATTATACACTGATACAATAATATCACACCTTAATATTTATAATATATATCTATTCTGTTGACAGTCAAATATTTCAAGCTTACACATACAAGGTAATTCATATTATAAAATGGAGTTATTGCCCTTTAGTTAAAATCCAGTATCATTTTATACAGTATAATTTACTTTGTGTGCATTTACTTTTACATGTAACTCTGTTCAAGCCATTCAATAGAAGTTCATATTCAATTTCCAAAATGGCCTACATGTACATCATGTAGGCTACACATATTGATTATTCATTTTAAATTTTACTACTTCACAAACTGGTTTTTTAAAATATATATTTTTTGCAAAAGCTTATTGGTCTATATGTTTTACCTGAAGAAGTGGCTATGCTCAAGACATTATATCAACTATTGAACAATATATTAACTATTGGACATTATTAAATTTTTTCACAGTACCCTATAATCTAATGTACATGTACAACAATATTGATTTGCGTATCTGAATTATCTCTCAATGATACAATGACTATAATAGTACTATATTATGAATCATCACTATATAAGTAGTAGTATAAATCAATAGTTGATGGTCAGTATAGTATTAGACTAACAGGTACCAGTATAATGATCAATAACTACATACATGTACATAAGTACAACTCTCACACTTGTCTTTTTATTTTTATTAAAAAAGAGAGAGAGAAATGGGGTTTAACGTCCACTCGACCCAAACTAGGTCATTTCGGGACTAACATATGATTTAATTTTAATTCAATAATTCACTTGTGAGGAAACCCACAAGGTTGAGAAGGAGGCCCCATCTCCATGCCACATACGCTCACACCAGGGATCAAAACCACAGCTGCAAGCCAAAGGTGACTAGCCAGCTAGAGGTTGAAGCACGGCACTCTAGACTACTAAGCCATCCCAACCCCCTATTTCTATTAAGTATAGGAGGTACATGTATCAATGTTTTACTGAATGTGTTTCGAGTTGACAGTTGACTTTGAAGATTAAAACAGCTGATTTTTCTAAATTGTTACAATAAAATTGTCAAACTGATCCCGCAGTGAATATTCGCTTGGCCGCTACAATCACTGATAAGCATGACATCGACGAGGCTTAATGAGTACGGCATATTAACTTTTTTACTCCGACAAATTAAATTCTCAAACATTTTTTTGAAGTATAAGAAAAATAAATAAAGAGGTTTGAAGCATTTGTAATTAAAAAATATTTCCTATTTAGTGTAAATGGGTATTGAAATGAGTAAAACGCACCATTTTGCCCGAAGCAGTTAGGTGTTATGTAAACAATGCACGAGCCGTTTAGCCAATGACTGACGGCACGTGAAGTCAATGCACATGTTGTAGACAGTCATGTGTGACAGAGATAATTCGTAAGTAATTCTCTGTGAAACAGATTGTAAAATTGTAGGCAGCGCCGTCAGACGGGCAGACAGACATACTGATGGCGTCTATTAATGCAGTATATAGGCCTACAACATTTCCTTGTGGGCGTATATTTATACAAAAATAGCCCCATAATGTGCATAAAAAAATCTATAACATTAACAGGTACAAGTATGTGACAGGAAGGGGTTTTTACGTCAAGAATTTTTTTATTCAAAAATATAATAAAGTTTTACTTTTACACCAATGTTTTCCAGTAAGGAAGTAAAGCAGATACATGTACATGTCTTATTATTATTTTAATGTGTAATTAACATGAAACTAGTTCATACACAGGTAGCTGACATGTCGTACATCTTACTCTAGTGAAGGTCGGCTAAATAAAATATAATTAAAGGTGTGTTTAAACAGTGTGAATGAGTCAACAAACATTATTTAAATGAAGTTGTAAAGAGATGAGACTAGAGGTATAAATCTAGTTCAGTAGTTTATGATATACACTGGGCCTGATTAAACATTACATGTTGATATTATAACAAAGTAACAATTATAGGCATGAATATTTCAAGGTATCTTCATGAATCAAGGTATTCAGACATGTTTGTTTAACACCTTGACTGGACTTGCCATCTTTTTTTTTTTGTACCACTTGTACTTACTAACAGCACAGAGAGAGGGAGAGAGATTGATGTCAACATAAATTAAGTCATTTCAGGAGAGAGAGAGAGGGGGGGGGTAATGTCAAAACAAATCAAGACTAACATGGTTCAGTTGGATTTTAAGAATTTGCTTGCAGGTAAAGGTTTTTAGCAGTGGGACGAAACCGGATGACCCAGAAAAACACCTACAGTAACAACAGAAGCATTTCTACTAATACTCAACTTCTTTGATTTTCAGTGAATCTTCCATTTCAGTCTTCACCAAGAGAATGATTTGAATAACTAAAGGCAGGGAAAACATACAAGTTTACATTCAAATAATTTTGCAACTGTACCAGATGATCTTAAATCAAAGCATAGCTGAATGAATTGAATGAAAATGCTGCAAGCAAAATCTACACACTCCAAGAACTTCTATCATATACAAGTAAATATGTTACGTACTCTGCCTTTCAAGTCATCAAGTGTAATAATATTATTAATGCTTTATATAATTGAATACATAACATATCAATAAAAGATAAATAAAATAGAAATTCACGCCCTTAATCAACAAACACAAATATATACTCTCAACTCAAAAAGGAATCCAACAGAAATCGCAGAAAAAAAAATGTTTAAACTTTAAACAGCTAATTATTTGGAGATGCAGTGTATGTTTTTCGAATATAATACAAATCATTCCAATTAAATTCATTCAGAAGTTACATCAACAATTGGTATGGTATAAAGCTTTTACACTACAAAATGTAAATATGTTATAAAAGTTAAAACATAGATATTATTTATTAATACATGTAAGTCTGGCCAAATCAAAATGATGCCAGTTTAGCACTAAAAGTAAATTTGATCCTTTGCATACTCAAGGTCCATTTCCAGGTACATGTATGATTTCTATGGTCATCACTACATTTGTTTACTATATTGTTGTCAAGATGGTGTGATACTCTAGACATGATGAATCAGAATATACCCTGCAGGGACCAAACATTTCACACTAAACAAATACAACTTCCATCTGGACTTGATTTGTTATAGATGCAGGTAGATATACGTGCCACTTTAAAAGATTTTACTATGTAATGTTAGAAAGTGTAATATAAGATATATACTAGTAGCAGGGTGGAGTATATTAATCTATAAATATCTTATAGACCAGTCAATAACTGTTAATATATCATATCACTCCAATATTACACAATATATTTTACTCTGCAGTATTTACATGTAGAATCTTTCATTAGTTTTCCTTCCAAGATTCATAATTACTGTTAGTATGATATAGTACGCCTGCTTTCAATGTATGTATGCATTTCTGCCAGATTGAAAATACCGACATTTCAGTGTGCGAATTTCCACGTCAAATTGCTGAAAAAATTTGGGAATTTCGCATAAACAACGTCATAGATAAGTCTTGATGTGCATGTAGAGCATAGGCCATTATTTGGGTTTTTTTTTATTCAATTGCATTTTGTCAAAAGACTCTATGTTTGTTTGTTAATCTAAAAGCTGATCGAGTAATTGTGCAGAATCGAAATTTGTCAGAATCACACTCTTCGTCACCATCGCATGAATGAAAGAGCAAACACTCTCTTCAAGTAACTTTTTTTTATTCTGTTTGATTCTTCTCTTCTGCGGATATGATTCTATGGAAACATTCCATTACATCTGAATTAGACTAGTTATTTCGTCGCCAGAAACGCATACATGGAAAGCACATCTTGACCCGAGGACAAAAAAAACTCCTGACAGACACTCTGCTGAACCAAAAATATCAGTAACCTTTATGTCAGATAAATCTAAGCTTTATGCCTATTACCACAATATTCTTTTTACATTGACCAAAGAAATCAGGAGACAGAAAAAAAATTAGCTTGACATTTTGTCACTTTAAAGTGGCAATTTTGACACTAAATGGATTACACTATTTTTATGAGAAACTGGTAATGTAAATTAGGCAACAGGATGGAGTGAATCTGATTACTGTAGATTTCCTCTTCCTACACATGTTCTATTTCTACTAGACTATAACATTATAAGGTATACTTTATTATCACACAAAGAAAATATCTTATTTAGTACGGTAAGATATTAAAACACAAAAACTATTTTAATTAAAGTGACGTTCTAATGTACCTGATAATGGTGAGAGAACTCTCATTAATACATAGCTTTAATCAAAATAGTAATTACGAATTGCGTAGAATAGTTTTTGTGTTGATTACATGTGTCAATTGCTAAATGCCACTGAAAGAAGATAGTATAGTATTGTAAAACATCAAGTCCAGGGGCAAAACGTTACACACTTGTCAGAGAAGTGTCAGACCTGTCAACTCTACCGCATCACGCGGTAAAATGTCGCGAAATGGCCTCGTGTACCGCTCTACTGCGCGGTAATAGATTTCTACCGCATTGTTAAACAAAGGTCTTTTTTTAATTGTCTCGCCAAAACTTTGGAAGTAAGGGAAGCAACTCGTTGCATGTAAACAAAAAAGATTGCGACTTTCTGTTATCAACATCGACTTGGGGTGTTGTAAGGTGTAATTTAGCTAACAGATTTGTTCTCGAATTCGTTTCAACTTTTTTTAGAGTTAATAAAGCGGATATATTATTGCCACGTGTTCCAAATACTCTTAAAATATGTAGCGATAAACTAAACAAATAGCGACCAATTTACGGCAGCAATGGCTGACATTTTCGTTTGCGCGCGTACGTACGTACAGCATGTAATACAATACTTCGAATGCAACACAACCTGGAACTTTAATTTCAAGATGAGGATACGGCTCACATGGAGGGCTCCCTCGAATAAATTTAAAAGCAGATTTACGGAATTCCGTAAGAAAAAATCCCGTACACTGAATTGCATTGCCATTAGAGGATAAACGTCACGGCATGAAAAGCATGTTCGATGCCAATAATATTTTATTATTTTCTTATTTAGTCGCTATGCAAAACTTATTTTTTACGCCCTTCTCTCTCTATTCCTTATCAAGAATTGCTGTAGAATCTATATAATAAGTACAATTATCTTACATTAAATAAAATTGACAAAAACTGTCGGAATAGGAAACACATGTCAGACGAGGAATTTTTTTTTTTAAATCATACTAATACTAATAAGTTAAAACAAAAGAAAAATGGAAGAATCTACTGCCAGTGTAGGCCCCTGGACTGCTAATTTTAATTATTTTTCCTTTGCTAATAAATGCTAATTATTTCTTTCTGTAGGGTACATATTCAATTTTGGTTTAATAAATAATTTTAGATATGGTTCATTGCTAATGAATGTGTGTGTATTTTATTTATTACCCATTTAATGCAATTTTTGTATTGTTAGGCCTACAATTCAATGTATCATTTGACATTTCCAAATTAATTACCCTTGGAAGTGCGAATTTACGCGTTTTTGGAAATCTACTGCCAAATCATGGTTTCTACTGCCTTTTCTACACTACCCTACTGCATTTCAGCTCTGAGGGGTTGACAGGTCTGAGAAGTGTCCTGAGGCACTTTCAAAAATCAGATATTTAAAGGGGATACATGTAAAACTCTTTGATCTAGGTACAAATAAAAAATCGAACTTTTTTAATTTGATGTGTCAATCATATTAGTGATATGAAAAGCTCTATATAACGTAATTTTTGTTTTGAAAAATAAAGTGGAAGTCAGGTTGTTCACTAAATTTATTTTCATATTCTATTTCAATCTAAAACTGATCAAAGATAAGTTGTATTTTGCAGGATTATACATGGAGAAATGGTTACTTTCAGCAAACTGGCTACATATTCATTATAATGTTGATCCCTTGCTCACTGAATAAAGAAGTACTTCTACACACTGTAAGAAGTGGTCAGGAAAATATCAAAGAAAGTAATGTAATGAATCAGACAGGACAATACATGTATATTATTAGAGGGTCTATCAATGACCTGTTTACACAATATGCAGGTACATGTACATCTTAGTATTTTTATGATTTATTCTCTTAGCTACATGTACATGTACTTGCATATATGCCTATTATATGTACATGTATGTAAAGACATGACAGCAGTCATTATCAAATGGCAAGATGTGGTAGCAAGTGCTCTAAAAGATACTCTAAATCAAGATGTATAGTTTTTAAGCCCTATGTTATACGATGACCATTTAAATTGATCACTACTTGTATAAATATATTATTATATGAGAATTGATCCATGTACCATACCACCAATATACACCAATATACAGTACAATTAACATCAAGTGGTTTCAGTATTCATACGAGGCATCTGGTTGTCTTATTTGGTACAATGTACCTTGAAATTATCAATGTACATTGATGTTTTTGTTCACAGAACATAGAAGAAACAATTCAAACAAACAATAATTAACGTTGACCAGACCAGTGTTTCACAGAAAATCAAGCAGGATATCACCTGTACTATATTATTTCTACAAAATGTTCGTTTATATACAATCTTTTTAGTATGTTAAAATTATTGTTTATAATTCCAGCATTCTGTGTCAGTGATGACAGATTAGGTATGGTATAACAATGACAGAAGTGATGGCATGCCAATGTCACATCGGATGTAAATATTGTCAGTGAATGGTAGAGAATGATATCAGTTTAACGCTAGAGTAGTCACTAGAGTTGACAGTAAACTTGACATGTCAATACAAAGTTCTATAAAAAATATAAGCCATGAAGTATATACATGTATTCTAACAATATCATAAATATTAAAATCCAAACATTGCTCCAACTGGACTTCTTCTTTGAACTTCTTATAATCAAGGTTGTATTTTAGACATCAGGGATTTCTAAAATTAAATTATACTTTAACAAACAGAAATTCTACTTGCAAGTTGCAAGACTTATTTAATTACATTATTGAAAAGTATGAAACAGGAAAATTGAAATTTCAAGGTATTTTCTATAATAATTCAGACTGTTAGATTAACAAATAGACTATTTAAGATGAAGTGAACTATTGACTAAATGTTAACTGCTTTCTAATTTTACATTTGACATTTCCATGTCTCAACAAGTTACAGTGTATTTCTAGTAGCAAACTGTCTTGACATACGATATGGCTGATCCGTAGGCGAGAAAGAATTGCAGTCGAACAACCTTAATGTACACCTGTAAATGAATTTTCCCGAAATAACATGAAAAAATCAATCAAAATGAAACAAACTGTGAAGAATTCCTTATAATGTAGCTCTTATATGATAGACTACCATGTGCCATTGCTGGAAATATTTGTCTCAAAGTAAAATAATCAAAAGCCCAAATATTCACAGAAAATGTCAGTCATTTCAAGAGACTTTGATAAATACAACGTTCAAATGGATTTGTCTTTGTAGAAATTAAATCCTTAAAGAATATACATGAATGGAGAGTAAATCTAGCAGACATCTACACTGCACAGATATTTGTTTGTGTTTCAATATTTTTTTCAAATCATCAGATTTAATGTTAGACTTACATGTTAGGATTGGTTAAAATAACTGTTTGACGCACAAATTGTTCAATAATCAATTTTTAGCCCAACCGTCGGAACCTCAAGTGTAGGGCCTTCCTTTGCTACAACTGTAAATGATAAATTTTCATTTACTTGCGACAGAACTATTTTTGGGGAAAAGTTGTTCATTACAATACGGTACATGTACATGCAACAGTTTCAATTATAAACCTGCATCAATTCACCATTCAGCTTACTGACTTGATAAAACATGGTGATTGGTGCCTGCATGTACAATTAATTAGTAGGTAATAAGCATTTGATTGATTTTTTTAATGAACAAGCTCGCAGCCATACAAATAGAATGAAGATGAAGTGTTTTGATATTTCATGGCAACACATTTGCTCTTGCTAATCAATGAAACATTATTAGTTGAAGATGAATTAGTCACAAGTCAAGCTGAAAACAATTCTTCTACAGTACTTCTCGCAACATCTGGTCCAGGTACATGGAAAATATCAATGAAATACTAAACTGTAAAAATTAGCTTTCAAAATCATGATCTGGTGATAAAATGTTTTTAAACAAATAATTTCAAAATGGCATCCCTTTTCAAGTTTTAAAATGAAAATGAAATTTTTTTTCATGTTTCAAAAAAAGTGTGCCTCAGACACAGAAAAATACAGGTACATAGAACAAGATAGAGGCCTACATGGTATCGAATGTAAGGAACAAGGATCATGTTTCGCCAACAGCCAAATTTCTCAGCATCTACATGTACAATCTTTGAGTATCAATCCAATTTCGAGCTGGTGATACTGATAGTGTATGTCCTGCATTATCTTGCACACAAAATGCCCATGCATTGTTTATAAAATTGTACACTCCATCCGCATTGTAGCGAGAGAGAGAGAGAAATGGGGTTTAACGTCCACTCAACACAAACTAGGTCATTTCGGGACTAACATATGGTTGCGCATAGGGGTCTTTAGCAGTGGGAGGAAACCGGAGTGCCCGGAGGAAACCCATGAGGTTGAGAAGGCGCCCCTATCTCCATGCCACATACGCTCACACCAGGGCTCGAAACCACAGCCGCAAGCCAGAGGTGACCGGCCAGCTAGAGGTCGAAGCGCGGCACTCTTGACCACTAGGCCATCCCAACCCCCGCGCATTGTAACACCCAGATGTATACTGTAGCTCTATAAACCCCAATACATGTGCATTGTAGCCCTCGAATGATTGTAACTTTATCAACCCTGATGTGATTGGCTTTCTCAGCCAGGTAATGCACATAAAGTAATTCAGAGAAAATCTGTCAAGATTATGTTATTTGAAGAAAACCAATGATAATTCAGCATCAACAAACAATTTTGATAGGCACAGGCTTAACATTATTATACATGCACCATTACATCATGTACATGTAGCTTCAGAGTTTGCCTCTAAGGTAATTATTGGTCATTGATCTATCATTCATGACCTTTAATGACATTGGTAAAGAGGATGTGTTGAAGATGTTATTTAATATTGTTAAATCCATGGATTATTTATCAATAAATAATTATATAGTCATTAAAACTGAAACCTTGAAAGTTATAACATTAACCTTCAGATGCTTTAATATACATGTATATTACCCTACATATGCTACATGACATCATACATGTACATTAGTTTAGAATATAGTTTGACTTTGAAATAATTATTTCCTTATTAAATTTAATAAATATGACGACTTCAATGTGTTTTTCAGAGAGTAATGTGGATGATTAAAACATGAATGTTATATGTAGGTGTCAATTGATTTGATGCCTGCAGACAGAAATGATGGTTCACACATTCACTAACGAAGATGGTCATAACTTTTTCCAATTGATCAGCTTTTAAAAGCAAAGTTGCATTTTTCTGCGCCAGTCAAAGCATACATGTACTTTGCTCAATCTCATTGCTTCAGTTTAGTACAATAGGAATCAGTCGTAAACTACAGTACAATATCTGATGGGATTATTTTTCTTCATTTGTTGGATATTTCTGATAATTATCGGTACGTGAGTACATGTAGTTGTAACTGCCCACCAATAAAAAAGCTGTTATGTAATTTCAGTCAGAGTCTGCTCAAAGAAATATAGATTAGAACATGAGCCAAAGGACAAAATCACATGACAGCTTTTTTATTGGCGGAAAACTATGACTACTCACGGAGAACGACAGAAATCACTAACCTAACAGTGAAATTTACCATTGGCAGGTAACATTGAAATTCGAGATCATTTTAAACTTATGGAAAGGATATGGTGACATAATCTAACTGCATTATTTCAACGATTTATCCAGCTTTCTCGATGAACCTTAAAATACTTACCTTATGCCATGGTTGTCTGTTTGGACAATATTTATGTAAATATTGATTACAAATAACCTGACATTACCTCATCTCGTATAACATATTTACTTATATAATGTATTTAAACATTCAAATAAAGATTGAAATCAAATTTTTAGAAAAAGATAGAGAAAGAAAAGAAACATATATCACACATGTACATTAATTACCATATTAATAGATTCATTTAAACTATATATCGCCATGACTACAGACGACGAATCAAAGATCATGAGGTTGGAAGTAGGAATAGGTCCAGGACCCAGGTTGTAATGTCGCTCTCCTGCAAACATTCCCTCACAGCACAACTTCATTAGCCCCGTGTTGGTGTAGAAAGTCGGTGTTAGTGTAGAAAGTAAGACTGATATTAACCCTAATTTCATTTCCACTAACCCATCTGATGAATGAAACTTAGTATTTTGGTAGGCATGTATTGGACCTGATAAGGAAAAGTCTGATACTGATATGGAAATTTATATATGTCTTTGAGTCTAGGATTAGGAAATAAGATGTGAATAAATAATTCTAACCTTGTAGTTGCTGCTGTTAACCCATCCTACCAAACCATCAATAAATTTATCTATGTCATCACAAGTCAAGGAACTGTGTGGATCCGCAATAAACTGCACCAATTCTCCATGGGTTTGAACACGTATTCTTGTATCCATGGTGGTGACATTGTTGAAAAAATCATCCAACGTAGCCATATTTGGTTATGAAGATAAAATTCACTGTGTTTTTTGCACTATTTACTAAGAAAATATTTCAAAGAGCACTAAAAATGATAAAAACAGGAAGTGATGTAATCCAGTTGAACCTGTCACAGAAGGAAGGTGATCCAAATTCTAGCTTTGATTTATGGCCATCTTTCTTTGATTATCTAAAAAAACATAAAACAAAAAAATGTAAAAAATAAAAACGTATTATCTGCTTTGGCATAAATTTCTACCCACTTCACCCACAATGCATAAGCCAGTTACTTTACTACATGAATGTAGCTTCGATTTAGACAGTAATTTTAATTCGGCTGTACATTTTGTTATGCTAGCCACACTGTATGAAACCTAACAACCTCCATAACGGAATTGATTGAGCTGGGCCTTGACCATTCCAGTACAGGTTAAGCATTTTTTCCATGGGTGAAAGCCTTTACAGTGTGAAATGGAGAAGTCACTATTTTTATTGGCTAGAAAAGTCCTACAAAAAACGATTAAACACGAGAAGTAAGTCTATAAATTTTAGTAGACAGTCTTGAGATGGTTGACATTATGTAATTAATAATGTGATATTAAAGGAGCTAAGTCTCTAACTCAAAATCATCCAAAATCTTCAACATTGAAAACACAAATTGTCAATTTTAATCAACATTAATGCAGTAATCTTACCGGATGGGCTTCCGATATCCAATATTTAAGACAAAATAAACATTTTACCATTGGTACACGAATCGTGTACCACGATGCATTTCAGCCCCAGTTTTAGCAAGAGACTCGTGGAACGAGGCTAGAAACATTGCACCAAAGCAAACAGATGTACTGTAGACTGGAATAACCAGACACTCGAAATAGCCACTCGATTGACACTGCTGGCTTATTTCGCTGAACATTACTGATTTGAAATTAGAGTAAAAACGGAAACCATTGAATGTAGATCGGTTAAGATACATTCATATTACAGTATTTAATGCGTTGCAACCCACTTGTGTCAATTTCTATATCCTAAACGTTAGCAATTTAGCTCCTTTAAATCCACATTATATTTTATAGGTACCTGGGATGAGTCAGCTCACAAATAGAGCATCAGAATTCTATTCATCATATTTATTCATGAAAGAATAAACCTTTCATGAAATATTATGCAAATTTTACTTGTGTCTTGTATGCTTTAAACACAATACATCAGTGAACATTAATTCAATGCAAGCTTATAAAAACACCCAGTTAACTACATTTTGCGAGAGATGTACGTATAGAAAAAGCTAAAAATAAGCAATTTTTTGTACAATCAGGGACCATAATCCAGGAAGTTATGGTTCGACATGCGCAAATATCAAAAGGAACATACATATTTCAAGTTTCATCAAAATCAGATAAAAATTGTGACTCTTTAGTTTTAGAGTGTTCACAAGCCAATTTCAAAAAGCAACTGAGAGTTCTTTCGAAGATAAACCAATATTTCAAGTTTTGTCAAAACAAATAAAAAATTGTGACGGAATACGGTTTGGTACACACGGTGCATTACATGCCACAGTTCAGATGTGAACTTTAAATTCTGTACCGTTATTCGGTCAACACAGTATATCTTTTCAACCACCTTTTTTCGTCGCAAATACAACTATCGGGCAGAGTTATGTCCCCTTGTTGTTCATGTGACCTTCTCACATATTGGAACATTTTGGATTTAAAGATGGATAAGCATTGACTTCTGTTGTAACAAAGTGTCACCATTGTTCACCGATGTTTCTTGTATTCTTGTAAATAAAGCGGAGACACTTATAAAACACCACTATCCACAAATAAATGTTGATGCCACTGGTAAGAAAATACCCCCCACCCCCCTAAACCAAAAGTACTTGCACAATGCGATAAAATATGTGTTAAATATGAAGTGTTTATTATAATGCTAATTAGCCTAATTTTCTAAAGACAATTTAAATATCATGTATTTGATTTATTCTTTATGACTTTATGTAAATTTTGAAACAAAATAATTTTGCAATATCGTATCGTGAGGTCTATACTGTGAGATAGTTATACATATTGTGAGGTAAGCATATCGTTGCATCCCTATTAGTACAGTATCCACAAACAAATTGGGGACATAGACATCCAGACCGACTGGACTAATATGTCATACAGTGACTGCACTACAGCCTTCTCTTATTTCAGGTTCTGTCAAAAGATCCTTTTACGTGCATGCTCCTGTGTATACAAAACCTTCATCCTTCATCCCACCTACTTTACTTTGTCCCTTGTCAGACCCGCCCTCCTGCGCCACTGAAAAGGGGGAATCACATCGGAAATTCCTGATTCACTTTCTAGACCAACACTAGGGTCTACTAACATAGGGCCTCACCTCCCAGCATCTTACTAAGCTACCGCTTATAGCACAATGTACGGTATAGGCCCGTCTTCATTACCTAATTAATGCTAAACATAAAATAAAATATGTACGACAATGTAGATTTTTAATAAATATTAATGTATATTTATAACTTTAACAACCGGCAATAATTATATAGAAACTTCGTCGTTACAATGTCTTACCTTGCTTATGACAAATTCAATAATTCTTTCCTAATAATTATTTTTATTCCTCCTAATTTTTATAATTATTGTCTATTTACATTTCAGAATCAGTTATTATCTACAAATACACAATGATATACAGCTCAACATACGCTTCTTTAACCTTACACACTAAGATCTACACATACATACATGTACTGTCTTCATGTACACAACGAAGGTCCTTTCACACCTGAGGCCATAATAGCTTATCAAACATGTACTATAGTCAGTCATATACTGGTAGTTACATACATGTACCTGTAAGTTTACATGTAGGTATAAATGTATAGTGCCAAATCTTACTATTTGTCAGTTAAGTTGTACTGTACTGAAGTTTAAAAACAGATAATTTAATTTAACTTTTCAATGTAGGCTATATCATTCAATTAAGATTAGCGATCATGATTTATGTTGTGTTGTAATAATGAGTTAAACAATGTATGTGTGTACCGGGTATATAAGGTTAGTTATTTATGAAAATAGTGAATTTAATTTCACATTTAGTAAGCTTACAGTACTTACATGTATCACTCAATTAAGATTAGTGACCATGATTTAAACGAATGTTATAAATGGTAATACAAACATGTATGCCTACTAGCTGCAATGTACGTATTAAAAGCTAGTCATTATGCACATAATAAGAGAGATACAAAGGGGGTGTAGGTTGGTACATGTAGGTAGTTGTAGGTATTTAAACAACCACTAGTCTATAGTCTATTTAAACCTCCTACGTAACCTTTTTAGGACAGATTGTGAATAACTGCGTACCTAAATATATAGTTTATAAGTGTGTTGTGATTGAGACTAATCTTCATTCAGTTTATATCAGCTGTCAGGAATGTTTTTATCTTATTTAAACTATAGAAACTTTTATATCCCAATAACATGACTAATCCTTCCTTATCATTGTATACAGACAACCTGGTATAATAACTAATGTAATACACAACTGTACATGTAGTTGGTATTGCTGATAATAGAATTATACAAGTTTCGCAGTTGTGGCTTATTATTAAATTTATTTATTGTTTAATAAAGCACGCAACCAGCACAACGTCCATGTACCATTGTATATTAATATGCAGAAATAAATTTATTAAATTTAAATCACAAATGTTTCTACATGTACCATAAATGGAACGTACCAAACAAATATTACTGGTACTCCACAAATGAAATTTTTATTCTAGCATTTGAATATACTAGAGTACCCTATACCAGTATAAGCCCAATGATCATATTGTAACCATTCTGGAGCTTAGTGTAATCAAGCCACAATAATTCTAACACCTGTACCTATGATTTATGACCTACAGTTCTACAACAATGCCAAAATTTGCAATATGGCAGACATAAACAACCTTTCACATAATATTTACAAACAAAATCAAAGCATTGAGTTTCATGGATTCTTAATACTGTAATAGTCTGTGCAGGAGGACTGCATTACACACAAAACAAAAATCTACAAGATAAATATATGCGGACAAGACAGAAAATAGACGTTGCACAAAATAAACAAAATGCCTACATGTGCATGTATGTGTTCTAAATAAATTAATAAGTAACCTATAGATGATCAGATACATAAATTTCATTATTTTTATCAAAAGACATCCCCACCCAAAAAAAAAATGTTATTATAACTTAAACATTTAATTTTAAAGCCTCTGATATTATTCTAATTAGAGTTTTCATGTTACATACGTGTAGATTAACATGCTTATGATTTAGTCTCTACTCAATTTCATTCAATAACAACGACTCATCAATGTTAATTTAGTAGGCTACTAAGCAATGCATGTATCTGCAAAGTTAATATCCCCCAATATTTACATGGTCAAAAAAGCTTTAGGGCCTATATATATAAAACTGGAGGATTTATGTCAGTGATACCTAATACCTATTAATGCAACCTGTTTCACAGAGAATTACTAACGAAAAATATCCCTGTAACGGATGGCTGTCTAAAACACGTGCGTTGACTTGCACGCCTCGTAGTCATTGGCTCAACGGCTCGTGCAATGTTTACTTAACACCTAACTGCTTCGGGCAAAATGATGCATTTTACTCATTTTAATACCCATTTACACTAAATAGGAAATATTTTTTAACTACAAATACTTCAAACGTCTTTATTTATTTTTCTTTTACCTCAAAAAAATGTATGAGAATTTAATTTGTCGGAGTAAAAAAGTTAATATGCCGTACTCATTAAGCCTCGTCAATGTCATGCTTATCAGTGATTGTAGCGGCCAAGCGAATATTCACTGCGGGATCAGTTTGCTATTAATGGTTTGTGGTTGGCCTATACGTGTAGATAGATACATGTACATTTAATTAAAGAAAGCATCTGCATCAATTCTGGATGATCCTCTTGACCAACTTGGATGTTATGGAAAATCTCTTAACAAATGGAACAATAGAAGTTTAAACATAAACGCAGTGCAAAGACGCACCTTCCATTAATAATAATACTGAGCTATTTGATACCATGTGCTTACCATGTAATTTATTAAAATACCGAAGGTCAGCATTTCTTAATCTTAAGTACTTTCATGTCTGATGATGTTTTTCAAATATTGAGAATTTATTACATAAAAACGTTTTGGTTTATTGTGTACCTGTATCATGGACCTTATAATAATGCCTCTGTCCAGTGTCAATGTCATGCCATCTCAAGTAGCTTGTATTTAGTATTATTATGCAACCAAGCTTAACTATCACCATCAAAATCAAAACTTGTCCATCTTTGTTGATTTAATGATATGTCCATGATTTGCTTTATTATATCATACTTCATTAATTAGACTACGGTAGTTCAAAATCAAAAAAACTTCATTGCTTTCCAGCATCAATCATTTTTCCAACTATTTCAATTTGCTTAGACTTTGGCAAAAAATACTGTGGTGTCCATCTTTTCAATCTTAAGTAAGTGCAGGAGGACAACACTTACACTACACTACACCCAAACAAAACCAATAAAACAAACCAGTAGAAAAAGACACAAGTGACAAGCCACACAGACAATGTCAATGTATGATTTCAAATGTCAATATCTAATATCCCTTGTCAGGAACACGATGAAAATCAATTATGACTACCTACATGTACCTGTCTATATAGAAGGGACACAGGGGGCACGGTCATGCAATTGTGTTACCAAACGCCAACGGACGGGAGCTGTTTTTCTTTATTTTTAGCTAACAAAGCATTATTCTTGAAATATAATTACCCCTTTTTGTCATTTTTAACAGAATAAATACAAACTGGGTATGTTTAATGGCATGAATTACAAATCAAGACAATACTGGGCCATTTCATGAATCGGCTGCTACTGATCACACTGATGTTTTGCCAAGAATTGATGCTGAAGATGAAAAAAAAAAGAACCTCGTTCGACTCGTGACGGGCAGTGGTTGTCAAAATTCGGTCATTTTTTGCAATTATAAACACTGCATGGGACTCGTTAGCTATTAAAATATGACGAATGTCATTCGTTTGTAACTATGAAATATTGGATTGGCTCTTGTATTCCATAATGAATTGAATATATCTATATAAAACCACTTACTTCATAATGATAATTCTGGATATCTGGTCCGCCATGTTGAATTTCAAATCCGTGACGTAGTACACATATTACTTTCTCGTTTTCGCGGAAAATTGGAAAAATAAACACATAAACTTATTACGTGTTTCACATTATGATTTCAGTGGCGTTTTATTATACAATTTTAAATATTAACAAAAACTGTCATCTTAGTCATAAACAAATTAGTCCATAACAAACAAGAATAGTCGTCCTAATTAAGTGCATGCAAACTTGTGCGAAATTTATTCCGTTAACATTACGATAAAAAAAAAAAAATCCCCCTTTTCAGATGATTGCCAATAGGCCTAACCAGAAAGCTTCTTGGTGTACATCGTCTAAGCGATTTTTCAAATGACAATAACATAATAATTTGTTTTATTTCAATTGAAATTTAAACTGGCATTCTCTCGATATAGATGACAAGGGCAAGAGAATCAAGTTAATGTAGTAAGGGAAATAACTATTTTTAATTGATCTGGATTAAGACCACCTCTATGCCTAACACGCGCAAAATGATATTTATAGCAATTCTACTACTACTACTACTTGGTGTTTAACGTCTGCAGTTCTCTTATTCCCACCTTTTAAATAGTAGTTTTGTATGGAAGACCAAAAAGGTCTTTAAGTACAGTTCTTAATTCTCAGTTCTTATACCAACATTAACATTTGTACGGCTTCGTAAAATCAATACAATGCAGACGTTAGATTTTGTCAAATCAACTTTGTAAATTCCATCTTTGTTTAATTTAATTGTATTTCAATATAATGATAACATTTCATTTAGAAATAAAAAAAAATCATTTACATTTCATCAGAAACATACAACAGTGCAGGGCTGATAGGCCCCCGTGGAAGTGGACGTTATAAAAGGCTATTTCACAAGTATCCATTACATCTATGCGGTGATCTCACAATATTATTCTTCCAAATAGTTAAGCTGCACGAAAACATGGAAAGATGCAAATTTACTGAAGTATACTTACGATATAAAACTAAACCCGCTGCTGCTATTTATTATGAAGTGAAATTAGGTAGTCAATCGTTTTCATAAGCAACACCCATCATCAATTTTCTAACGTAAGTTGGTACTCGAGAATTTCGAAAAATTGCAAGTATCGCCGTTGAACTGTCATGTCATAAAGATAGCTATCGAAACATATATCCTTTAAAGTGCACACTATTCCACCACCCATCTCTCCCCAAACGCAAAAAGCGTCCACATTTCCATGTATAGGCGTATTGTGCCGCCATCATGTCCATCGGTCCACAAATATGCCTGTCCGTTAATCCGTGGACGGGATAAAGACAGCAGTTTTCAACTAATTATTTTTTTTCGAATTTGATGTGAAGTATTACGAACTTTATCGACAATCAGCCCCTTTTCTCTAAATCTTTTAGGTTTGTAATGGATTCAAATAGCCTATAGTGTGGTGC
Organism: Patella depressa; assembly: GCA_948474765.1. Classification (NCBI taxonomy): domain Eukaryota; kingdom Metazoa; phylum Mollusca; class Gastropoda; family Patellidae; genus Patella; species Patella depressa. The sequence continues at coordinate 59,930,676 of OX419719.1, forward strand.
ATTGTGATAGAAAAACGAACCTCATTAATGTTCATATAGTTCTGCAACATTCGTTACGGAGTTACCGGGGCAGGGGCGGATCCAGGAATTTTTGCAGGAGGGGGTTTGCCAGGTTTCTGTTACGGAAATATGCCACCATCGTCTCTAAATTACATAGGCATACATACAAATTGATCTTTTTAAACAGAGAAATCATTTTTATACTGATGTAGGATCACTTTGTGATGTAATTTCATTGATGCAAGGCATTATTTTTTTAAAAGTAGCTGAGCAGGGGGGTTTGGATCCCCCCCCCCCTGGATCCGCCCCCTACTACAAGATTGGGTAGGCATTATTTATAATGAGTTTTATACTGGAAAGAACCAAGAGTATACATTCAATATTAAGTTGTACTTCCCAAACAACTCACTACAAAAGTATGTTATAACCAATCTAATTAAAATATAGATCTATATTTCGTTTCGTTTTTTTATACTTTTGATGGCCTACACTCATGTAGATGTCTTCCAGATCCAAGAGTAGTAAAGACAAGTAAACACGAAATTTTGAACTATAAAAAACGAAACGAAATTGGATCTGTGTTTTAATCAGATTGATGTTATAACTTACTGTTAGATAACTGTTTTATAGAACCTAAGTGTATATTATTATATAGAAAGCTTAACTTCATTGTCCATTGGAAAGGTGTTTGGAGAAATGTCTGTCTGCGTTTTAAAGATCGTAAAATGGTTGAACTGGGTTATAAAATAGCCCACAATATAGTATGAACAATGTCCAAACTACATGAAATAGGTAAAACTGCTAATGATCTGTGTCCCGTGTGTAAGGAAGAGGCTGAAGATTTACAACATTTATTTACTGAATGTTTAGATTTACGTTAATTTAAATCAAGAATTAAAGATTTTATTAATGATATATTACCATACAAGTTATGTGATCTTGATTTTAACACCTGCTTATTACTTGGACTCCAGTCTAACAATTAGTCCCAGCCTAATGACTTGTGCAACCTGATTTTTAGTTGTGCTCGATTTTCAATCTATAAACGAAGAATGAGATCCATAGATAATTATAGAGGTTGGTGTGTTTAAACATACTTTATATATAGTTAGTAAATACTGTAACAACAATGGGTTAAATCTTACACAAAAATTCATTACACCATCTCCGTTCATATGCTATGAACTACCGGAATTAGATGGTACATTAACTAGTTTAACTATCGACTTGTAAGGCTATCTTAACCGACATCTACTAAATAATACTACACGTGTATAATTGCGACTGTTATAAAGGGAGACGATGCGGTTTACATATTCGGAATGCCTAATTATCCCAAAACTTTTAAGCCTTTCGCCCTTTGGCAGCCGGGTTCTCCGAATTTTCAAACCGAGACATTTATTTTTAGCTACTTGCCACCTTTTCGATTGATGCACTGACCTCCAATGCAATGGTATTCTTGTTTTTTCTTTTATTTGTTTGTTTTTTTGTTTGTTTCTTTTTAAGAAATATATATAACCGAAAACTATGTATAGAAACGAAAATATTGCTTTTATTTTATCTCATCTATTGTGCCATTCATGACGCGTATAAAATATGTAACATGTAATGTATTATATTATATTATTATCCTGAATAAATATTTCACAAGAAAAGAAAAGCGTGCGCGCGCTGTATCATACGATCTGCGATTGAGTCAACTTGCGTGGTTTCGAATCCCCGGTTGTACGTGGCAAGGAGTAGGGTCGCCTGTCCAGCCTCGTGGGTTTTCTCCGGGTACTCCGGTTTCCTCCCACTGCTCAAGACACCTACGCACAAATTATTGAAATAAAATTAAAAACCATATATTAGTCCCGAAATGACCTAGTTTGTGTCGAGTGGACGTTAAACCCATTTGCTCCTTGTGCGTCCATAGTGTAAAAATATGTAATATAAAAGTTATGGACCCCAAGAGGTCACAAGTTTCATCTGATTTTGATAAAACCTAAAACATGTGTTTATATCCCTAAGATCTCTGTTACTTTCGATATTCGCGCATATCTGGATTACTGCCACTGATTGTGTAAAATATCGCTTTTTATAGCATGGCAACCGCTTGTTTGTGTGTTTGGGTTTTTTTTTTAAAAAAAAAAGTGTTGAACTGTGTTAATACGTGTTTACATAATAGAGAATACAGGTTTCAACATATATTCTTTTTCCAAATATGGTGTTAGACGACCGATCTTGAGGATTTGCAACATTCTAGGGCTTTCTTTACCCGACAATATGTGTCCGGGTAAGCTTGACAACGTCCAAGTTTTCCTCTTGGATAAGTGACTGTCTATGGCTATATCATTTTCAAGACCTAGCTGTTGTGTGGACGTATGTTCTCGAGCTTTGGGTGACTATCTGCAAAACTATAAACCAACGCCATCTGTTGTTATTGGTGAAATTTGCATTCGAAGTCCTATCCTATACTTGCTCATGAATTAATGAATTATTAACGATTTTTTTTAATCCCATCGAAAGAAGTTCTGTTCCAGATGCCTTTAAATCGCACGATAGTCATTTCATTAAATTCTGATAAATAGCGTGTGAGGTAAGGTGTATATTTTTGCTCCAAAAATGTTTCTGGTGTCATATCTATGTCGATTTTTTGTTTTGTCGAGGTGGGGAAGCACACATTGGAGCAAAGGTTAATATGTTGCAACCTTGGTTTGTTTGGGCGGCGACAATGCATAAATCATGTTTATATCATCTATTAAAGAGCAGATATGTGAACTACAACAGTAACAAAGCAAACGAAAATGAAGATCAACTATGTCACTCCCTCGATCCGCCTGCTTATCAATAATGTGCAAATCAGGATTCAATTTGTATTGTAACTAAATTTATGCCAATTTTCACAAAATATAATTTTTAAATGACATTAAGCGGTTGACCATAAACACAACACAGTTCCGTGGATAACAATCACTATATATTATTAGCGGATAACCAGATACTGCACAGGTTGAAAGTAGTATAACTCCGAAACCGGAAGCGGTAGTCCAACGCCATGTGGCCCATGTTACTCCCCGGTCCGAGCGACACCTACATACCAAAGAGACTTTTTTCTTTTTTGTTGTAATGTTGTTATTTAACAAAACGAAATATTTCGGTTGTCTTTCAATGGTTGCCATTCACAAAAAGAAAAACATATTCCAAGATATTATTTAACCGAACCTGAAATGTACGCATCAAATCACACGGAGGTAATAATATTGTTAACTAAACATTTAAAGATCCCAATTAAGTTATTGTCGGATACTATGGAATTTGATACATACGCCATAGGAGTCAATGTGCCGCACATTGAAATAGAGTTTAACGTTTTACTATTCTGCCCGGAGTACAAATTAGCGTGCATTAAGTCAAGTTCTCTCTTTTTGTACTTTTTTAGTCACTTTTGAAGTCGTCTGCAATGTTTTTAATATGTCGTCGATTTTTCAAGAGGAAGCCTGAGATGGGTGTTGTATGTGTGGCCTGCTTCATGTTCGGTCTTATATATTCAAGGTAAATAAATGATTTACGGAGCCGTTGTGACACAGTGGGTAGAACGCTAACCTAAGTTCACGGGTTGACCGACAAAACTCCTTGGGACTAGAGCCAGTAGTGTATGACTGAGGTCTTAGCAACGAACAATGTCAAGTATACACTTTGGTGTGCACGTAATGGCAGTTGGCATTTGAAATATGAGTAGGCTGTGACGCCGCTGTCAGGACAAAATTTCCCTTCATTAGCCACGGAGACGCAGAAAACTAGGATGTTACACCCCATTTCAATTCATGATTTTATAATCATGGCGATTACATCACGTGTTTTTTTTTCAGGGGACTCGCCTCTAAATTCGATTTTTGGTTACACATTAAATCACAATTATAAATGGCAAAATCTATTACTTGCTTATTATTTCAACAAAATAATGAAAATATTACAGAAAGTTGTCACTTTGAACACGACTGCGTTAGAACTTGAGGAACAATGGAACTAGAATATAGTATTCTTTCAGTCTGCCAAACATAATCAGGTTTATTTCAGGATGTTTACTTGAAGCCTCAATGCGGCATCTTAGCGCTATAAGAATCACTTGCGATGTACAATATCGCGAAAGTTCAAATTAAAATAGTCCAATATCGTTCTGTAGTTACAAACATAATTTTCATCGATCAATGCTGCTTTACTATGTACAAAGCCGGTCGCCATTTTGTCGTCCGCGAAGGTTTATTGGTTGGTCTTTTTTATAAAACGAAAAAAAGAGAAAGCTGATTGAATCAAAGCATGGGAATTATCTAGCGTCAGTATTTTCATATGGTTTGCTTAATTAAATATTAAATAATCATACTAGAGTGGATTAAGCCAACTTTGAAATCAGCCATTTTGTCTCTATAATGCATGAACATATTTTGAGTGTAATTTTTTTTTTAAGATATGCAGAAAACTTGTATACGAAACACAAAGGTCTATTGGTGCTGGAAGATAAACGAAATGAGAAAAAAATCGTCAGTCGAGATTCCATTATCAAAATCCCCAGGAATGAAATACTGAATTCTAAAACTATATTAAAGAATAGTTCTGTTAAACATCGTGTTAAACGTCCAGTAAATCAACAAAAAAACAGATTCAAACAAAATGAACAGTCTATTCACGATTTGTTCATTTTCCGAATGAAAGATCATAGAAATGTTTCTGGGGTGAATCCTCGACAGTGTACGGCTCGTCATCAAGACTTGTGGCGGACTTGTATAAATATAAGGAATAACCAGGAGAAATGCAATGGAGAAACGTGTCTCTGTTATAACGGTGGCTGGTGGTTCGAAAAACCAAGATTCACAAATTTTTCGCGACTTGCGAACAATATATTAGAACAAGAGAGAAAGCTTTTGTATGAACCACCAATCGATGACGTGAAAAAGCTCCCCGACCCAAGAAAGTCTAAATTACAGTTGATAGCCCCTAAAGCCAAAAACATATACAGTTATGGCGACGTCATCAAGGTTCGTGTAGATTTATATAACAGTTTCGGTGACGTCATGACCAGAGGGGGTGATGATGTTAGAGCGTGGATGGTTGGTGGTCAGGAGGGGAGTAAACGTGTAAGTGGAGAAGTCAATGATTTGAGAAATGGAAGTTATGAAGTATCTTTTCAAACATGGTGGGGAGGACAAAATGAAATTAATGTCGCCCTTGTGCATGAAAGAGAACTGCTAGCGACTCATTTCAGGTGGCGAAGACAATTTTTCTCCCTTTTTCTACATCGGGCTGTGTACAAATACCAAAACAAAACAATATATACAACTTGTGGCGAATACCCAGAACTACCTTTCCAAAATGGCATCTGTAACTTCACAAACGCAAATGGTGGGTTACCGTGGTTTTGTGGTCGTCCTAATATTCCAGAATTACATTGTGATGATTTGGAGCATGTCGAAATGTTTAATGCTATCAATATTCCCATGACCGAACCTGAATTCCAGGCGTCAACAAGGTAATGTGTTCCTTTGTATTCTGCCACCCTATATATAGGATAAGATAATATCCAATGAACACAAAAGTAAATTTAGTTAACTCTGTTCATTTTGGAAAACCAGAGCACATCAGCTGTCTTAAAGTAAGATGTTTCTAATATCGGTGTCTCTACGTGAGTTTATCCGACCGGATTCGTCGTTATAAGTGTAGGATCTCGTTGCGATTAAGGCCTACCGTTGAACACTAATATCTTTATACACTTCTGTTAAATTTAGTCAAGATATTGTTTCCTCAATGAACTTATCCAGTCGGTGTTCTTCCAATTCTATAATTTTGCTGAGAATCTGCGCATCGTTATCTTTTATCTCTGGGTACATGAGCCCTGATGCTATAGGTTCTGTATGGGAGAGATATTGCACGTATAAACACCTTCATTTTCCTGGTTGGTGCAGCAAATTTCATTGCATCTTTTTTTCTGAGACCGTTCTGAAACTATCATAACTTAATAGGTGATATTGGGTGCATCTTTGTACTATTTTATACATGTGTATACTTTTCCGTCAACAGACGTACTTGCAAAATGATGATAAACAATCATCAGGAAATACAGGTTAATATTGGTGGAAACTCGAAGGGTAAGAATTGTCTAATTTATGAATATTGTTTTACCTGTAATCTGATTTAAATTAAATTTAAAGGAGCAAAATCGCTAACATTTTGGGCCTAGAAATTGACACAAAGGGTCGCAACGCATATAATACTGTAATTTAAACGCATATAAACTGATTTACATTCAATTGTTTCCGTTTTTACTCTAATTTCGAATCAGATATGTTCAGCGAAATATGCCAGAAGTTTCAATCAAATGCCAATTTCCAGTGTCTTGTTATTCCAGTCTACATAGTATTTATTGCACATGCTCTCCAGATAAGAATATGGCGATGCCGTTTAATTTGATGGAATATCTCCCACCTTGTTCTTTGAGTCCCTTGTTACAAATATGACTGCAGCGAATTATGGTACACGATTCGTGTACAAAAGTAAAATGTTTAGTTTGGATATCAGAAGCCCATCTTTTCCCGGTAAGATTACAGCATCATTGTTGATTTAAATCGACAAATAATTCGTGCTTTCAATGCCGAAGACAGTGGATTAGAGACTTAGCTACTTTAAGTTACCAATATTTTGTTATTTTTTGTCAATTAATTCAAAATCATAATTATTTGTTTTTTGTAAGGAACATTTTCAGATGAGTCCTCATTGCGTCTTTTATTGAAGTTAATAATTATTGCCTGGAAGGATTATTAACAATTATTAATTTATATATTTAGTGATTTGATTTTATGTTGACACTAAATTTTTATTTTTATTTGATCATATCTCTCTTTCACAGACATCCCAGAGAAGAATGCATTGCCGGCTTGTTCTAAGATTCCACGGGAAATGACATGGAATATATCGGAAATGACGTCACCCACCGGCTATTACAAAAATGGAACGTGGATACCACGTGACTGCTATATACCCCACACAAAGGAAAATCTAATGACCTGTTTTAATAACTTAAGTATAATTCTTTCCGGCGATTCTACAATACGACAATGGTACTCTACTCTGAAAATGTTTACAAACTGTAAACAGACATCACAAAAATGGTCGAAAGCTAAATGGTTTGATAATTCGCACTGCGTTATAAATCGTCTAGACTTTAGTCTTAGCTGGATTTGTCACAACCTTCCATTTGTCCTAGACACATTTAATAAAACAACAAAACATTTTAACCACAAGTCGGTGAGAAGCATTTTAGAAAAAGTTCCTACTAGTGGACGTTACCTTCTTGTCATCCATTTCTTTGCACATCGTTCAAGGATTCACCACAGTCACTTCCGACAGGAGGCCATTCAAGTCAAGCTGGCGCTTCGAGATCATCTGAACAAGAACCCGGATTTAATGGTGGCATTTAAAGGTTTTCATGCTTTCTATGAGGGCGGTTGTCCAGATATTTACGATTACGCCGGTGTTTATTTTTTTGAAATTTTGAAAGAAGAATTACGTGAGTTTTGGACTCGAGTGTGGTATATAAATTATTGGGATATGACAATAGCAGCTGAAGATAACTATTATAAACATTTACCAGAATCTGAAATCTGGCAACAACTTAGATTATTGTTTGGATATGTCTGTAAATAAAACAATGAACCATGGACGCTGTCAATGGACTATAATACACTTCGCTTCGTTTTTCTTCTTCCGATGGTTCACGTCAATTGAACACAAGGTATGCAATAAAGGTGTGTGGTGGGGAGAAAATGGATGGCCTTTAATCATTTCGCCAGTTTCCCCGGTTTCTTCAAACCGCTAAAGATCCCTGCGCGCGAGCGAATTTGGATATTGCACGGCAGTATAACTCAAGAACAAAGAAACAAATATTAGCCATATATAGAGCTAAGACGTCCGGAATCAGATCAAAATTAAAAGCCTCTAAAATTCTAATAGTAAGTTCAGGAGGACGACACTACACGCAAAACCCAAATCTACAAGATAAACCTGAGAACAAGACAGAAAATAGACATTGCACAAAAATACACAAATGTCAAATCAAGTGAATGGATCCGGGGCTCAGCTGTAAACGTCCACTGTGCTGTATCCCGCTTACAAGATTTCGTATCAAAGGCGAGTAACGTCATATTAATCCACCCTGAACCGAGAATTATAGGCCTAGCCTCGATCACCATCACTAAAGTGGGTACAATAAAAATCATAGCCTCTTTGAACTTTCAGCAGGAGATCGGATTCCAATCCAGTAAATATCGCAGGCTTGTGATAACATCGAGTTGGTATATTATCCGGATAAGTTAATCGATGTTTAATTAATAATTCAGATAATGTTTCAGGCCTAACGAAAGGCGTGCAATATGCAATAAGCTGTTGTATGTTTAATAATAATAATATTTATTAATATAGCATTATGCAAGAGCTAAATCTGCTTATTACAGGTCTTTCTTTAGGCCCGAAATGTTATCTAAATAATCAATTAGTCGACATTAATTAACATATCCAGAGCATAATAAACTCTTAAAGTCAACGCCTGCCTTCGATGTTGGCGGATTGAATTCCTATATGCCGCTTACTGGCCGTTGATAATTAAATCAATCAAGTGGATAATCGAGACTATGCTGTTTATATTAATGATTTGAGTAATGATGACCGAGGCTATGTGAATATTTCAAACCCTTTTTTCTCGGCTAATAGTGCACCAATTTGACTGAAATTTTCAGCAAATTACCTTTACTCTATCTAGATTTTAACTATTATAGTGAGAACTGCCATCTCTTTATCTTATCTGAAGGCGATTATTGAAAATGACTCGATTCAACGTTATAAGACAATCCATATCAGATTAAAAAATGTTCCTCGTAGTACGCCACATGTCGTATACCCGTCTTAACTATCTCAGCCGATGCAGGAATGTAGGGCTAAACCCACAGTTCATTTAATTTTAGATTGTATAACTAGATTGGGGGGGGGGGGTAATGGCCGAAAAGTTAACACATTGTGCACTGTACCATAAAGTCTATCATTGGGTCAACTGGCTTGGTTTCCATTGTACGTGAGGAGTAGGCCTAGGATCGCCTGTTGGACCTCGTGGGTTTTCTCCGGTTCCCCACCACTGCTAAAGACCACAACGTGCAAGCGAATTATTGAATTAAAATTAAACCATATGTTAGTCCCGAAATGACCTTGTTCGTGTCGAGTGCACGTTAAACCGCATTTCACTCTCTCCTTTTATTGCGTTAAACAGGGAGATAACTCCACGATTATTAATTTCGATGAGCAATCGGGCGGCGACGGCAGACGATTAACAGACACAACAGGCACAGGTAGCAATGATATTATTTCCAACTACCGTTTACAACCTGTGCGAATATGACGTCAGCAATGCTAAGCCTTGAGACAGAAAATGAAGAAACATAAACGTGAATAAATTGAGTAGCAAGCTTGTATTTGGATCCAAACTATATAATCGTGCTTCAAACAGGCATGGAACCCTTAAGTTATAATTTATCTTTGTAAAAAGCGCTATCCGCGATAATAGAATAAATTCAGACACATACAACTTGAGAATGATTCAATTGTAGCGTTCGATATTTCATCAGAGTGATAGAGACGGATAATATAAGTGTGACAAATCAGTGTAGTTCAAAATATTAATTTCAAAAAGACAATAACAAATGACTAACGATGTTCCGAGATAGAAGAGCGAGTATCGAAAATATTCCAAACGACTATAGATTTGTAAATCATTTTTACATATTGCAATACCTATATTGGAATTTGCAAAGCAATGGGTTTAAAAATAGCTTTCAGTTGAGAGACATTACATGTAATAACCACTCCTTTGTACGTTTAATCATAAAACACCTGACAACAGGATAAACACAAATACTTCTTAAAAATAGTATAAATATACACTTATATTATATATATAATCACACGTCTATTTAAATACTGTTTTCAATCGGGTTTGGATTTATAACTTTGCCAAGCATTTGATAAAAAATTTAATGAATAAATACCCCATTTTAAAAGCGTTTCTTTTACTTCTAACAACAAAGTTAAAATTCGTGACCGTATATAAACTTCTTGATGAATAAGTCGTGTCATTTCTAGAGATAATAGACGTATAACGCCGATATCCCGCGCTAAATCAATCGGTAGTTCTGATTGGCTAGTTGTTTGAAATACGTCAGCCCCGTAAATAACCAACAGACTTACAATCTGTACCCATCCACACGCTGCCGCTGTATGTAATGGAGTAAACCCATGCACATCCTGTGAATTAACGTTAGCACCCTGACATAAAAGAATTTTCACAGCATCGATATTGTTACTAAGGACGCCATAATGAAGAGCTGTCAACCCTACATGATTGGTCATCTCAATATTCACAATCTCTTCCGTGTTTGTAAGTATACGCAACAGCTCTGGTGTGTCACCATCTTGGACAACAGCCGCCAGGACGGAATCAGGCGGGAAAGATATCTTACGTCGTGCCATTTTGATTGAACTCTGGTTTCTCTTAAGAATTCATTGTAACATAGCGGTACATTTTAACACATTGAAATATGGCCCGTGACACCTAAATACAGTGACACGATTTTAACAAACACGAACGTCACCAGACAGGAAAATCTCTAAGTTCTCTATTCATCAACACCGATTTCTGAACTGTTCAATCTAATCCCATTGGAATTTTATTTACTGTGACATTCGTTTTAACAGAACACAATTTTTATAAGAAATGATCACTGGTTTTATTCTATAAGCAGGATGATTTGACAAATATCCTCTTATCGTCATCTAGCACAATTATATCTGGTTAGAGCATTCCGTATAGAAATAGGAAAGTGCATAAAGAAAGTATCGCGATATTCGTTGTTTAAAAAATTGATGAGTTCCACAGCTTCTTATTCCCAACGCACTGTCAATCTATTCCTTATTAAAGATCCAGCAAATACAATATATTCTCCAATTGATTTTGAACTGTGTCAAACTGGTCGTAGCTTTGATAGAAGACAAGTCAAATAAATAAACACATTTATAAACCGTTAACTCTTTTTACCTATAGGAAATGTGTATTATCCGTAATTGATTTTTAAATACTGTGACGACTGCTTGTAAACAGTGACGCCAAGCACGTTCATATTTTTAAAGCTGATCCTTCTGGTATAAAGTTCCCGCAAGGAAACAAGTACTTTACATCCTCAAACAAGTTTTTATCCAAATTACACGATCTGTCTTTAATTTGAACGAAGATCAATCTGGATTGTCTTTTTGCCAAGAAAATGTCGTCAATAGCCTCCCCCGTGTTTTTAAATGTTTAATCGGTATTGGTTGTTAATGTGCTTGACGTCGCCATTTCATGTCTTTTCAGCAATGGGCCTTTGTCAACAGGTATTGTTTTCCTATGAAAAGAATAAATATAATAAGATTAATTAATAAATTTTCTATTTGTCTTTCTGTGGTGTATGAAATCAATAAGATGTTTTATTGTCTATATTCCTGTAGTAATACAGGTGTTCAAAACCAAGAGAGAGAGTGAGAGAGAGATGGGGTTTAGAGACCACTAAATACAATCTAGGTTATTTCGAGACTAACATATGGGTTAATTTTATTTCAGTAATTCGCATGCGTGTAGAGGTCTTTAGAAGTAGGAGTAAACCTGAGGACCCGGGGAAAACCCACGAAGTTGGGCGGGCTACCCACGGGCGACCCTACACCTTGTCACGTGCAACTGGGGATTTAAAACCACGCCAGTTGAATCAATGACTTTATGATACAGCAGATTTGGAGATACGTGGACACAGGCCTATCAATACAAATGCACACTGCACAGCAATTAAGTTGTTGGTCGTGCGAAATACCTCGGTAAATAAGGAGTGGTAACGGGTGTTCTAGACGACAATCACTCTCTTAGTGAGTGACTATTTAACATGCGCAATGTTTGAACTTTCGATTTCAGACCCGAGAACTGCTTGATTTAAATTAACACCCGTCTGCATTAGACCCGTTTCAGAAACGTAGGAAGTAAAACCTCATTCCATATTCGCAAATTAGCCTCTAAACAAATAGCTACCTCCAGTGTCACCTATATAGTCCAAACTTAAACACATGTCAAATGGTGAATATATATACACACCATCAGCATGACCTATAGTCAAATGTTTGGTAAATGTTCCCTTTCATTTAGGGTTAAACTTGTTTCCCTGTAGGCCACGGGACTGTACAGTGCAGCTAATAGTTGCTTATGTCTTCCCCCGGGTCCATTCACTTGGTTTGATGGTACTTTTATTAATAAGTACTTACGATGTCCGTGTGTTTGTGTGTCTGACATTTCTTGTCTGTGGGTTTGTCTTCTGGTTTCCTGTTCGGTCGTTATGTATGGTGCAGTTCTCCAATACTTACTTTAATCAACAGCTGAAATACAAAAAATACCATAACAAAATTAGGTCAATGATCTTCACAAATATATTAGAAATGACATACAAGCTATATAAGAAAGGGTCCCTACTCCATCTCGTACTCCTGATATAGTTAAAATGGATCGAAGCTGCTGTGTAGAGAGTTACAACCTCGTTGCAAATGACCAGCAGGGTCGTCGTGATCAACATAATGTGATTTATCCCTTATACTTTTTTGTCGTTTTCTTTTCGCAGATTGGGCAAATACATATAGGTTTGTTAGTTCCATTCCAGTACTTTCTTTGACATATTATTGATCAAACTTTCATTTCTTAAGTCCATAGAAAATCTCATAGTGTGCACTGTCCCCAAAGAGCATTCATTTTCAAATATAATAGAAACTTAAATCGGACGTAAATCCGACTGGCTATATACCTATGTGACAATTTACCGAAGACTTAAAGAACGTGTCCGTTTTCGCAGATGAGGAAATCTTTAACGTGGTTCAACAAATTAAACAACGACACCGCAGAACAGTCAGTATCTTAAAGCGGCTACCTCAAGGACCAAAACAGGCTTTTGCCCGGGCAAGATCTATTCGTCGACTCACTTAAAGATTTTGGTTTTACTTGGCTAGCAACTGTAAATGGTCAACTCATATTGCAAACATTTATCAGAAAGCGTCAACAACTGTTAATATTTTACGAAAAATGAAAATCACATCTAACCGAACTTATTTACAAATGTCATATCAGATTTGTACTGGAATATGTATGGGAGGTATTTGACGGCAGCTCCGATGGTAACATACTAACACTTAACAAAATACGATTTGAAGCAGCACGTATTGTGAATGGACTGTATTTCAGGATAGGATGAACAAATCTTGTTGAATGTCACCGAGTTCAACATCTATCTGTGTTCTATGATTTCCTTTCTTATTTACAGTACAAGCAATCAATTTCAACTACCATTTGCATTCACTAAGATAAATTAATGATGTACCAATTCTCTTCTGTGGTAAATCACTTTACAAGAAATCAAACTATTTCCGACGGGAATTGTTTAGAACCCCCCGCATAATAAGACATTCTGCAACTTAAACTTGTGCTTAAAGAGAGAATCCATCGCTGTCAATTTCAGAATAGCTCCACATTTAGTATTTTCCACTAAATAAAATGATAATTTCTTGAGAAAGGTCTGTTTTAACATTGGAAGTCTTCTTGTATTGAAGACTTAAAGTCCAGTAGTGTGATGAGAATATTCATTCATAAAATGTTGTTGCCTGTAAATATTTGAATTGATGAACTTTATTTGGAGGTGTTCCTCTTTTAGACTAAATTTCAATATATTTAGTTGGAAAAGAGTGTTTAAATTAGACGTCACCAGTTTAATCAAATACTCATAACCGTATAAAACCTGATTAGAAATAGTATAGATTAAGCAGGCCCGTAGAAACCGGGGGTGGGGGGGAGAGAGGCAGTTGTTCGGATGATACGAAAAACCAAGGTCCCGTGTACACATTAACGTGCACATAAAAGATCCACTTGCAGTTAGAATTCGATATAAGAGTAGGCCGTAGCGCCGTTTTCAGGGCAAAAATTTCCCTCATAGCACACTGTATGGCGTATGCCCGCCTTCATTCGCCCAGGTTAGGTGCAGAACAGTGGGACGGTAAACCTCATTTCATTTCCATTGTACGTTACACTCATGGTATAATAATCTGTACCTTCCTCTATTCTTAACATATTCGGTTTGAAGTTTTGGAATTTTCATATTTCTCAAGTTTAGAAATCACCTATTCTGAGTTTGAAGTTGGGATATCTCTTATTTATTAGTTTCAAGATTAGAAATCAATTAAAATTTCTTTCTTTGAGGTTTGGAAATCTTATATTTCTTGAACTGGAGTATAGACTCTGGTTTTAGAAAAATCTCACATTTCTTTCTCTTGTCTTTCTTGACGTTATGTTTACATGTATACATGTATACCTTGAATGTAGAAATCTTTCTCTTCTAGGTCTCAATATGTTCGATTGACATGGCGACAGGAAATTAATTTGACATATCCATATATGTACCTACAAAGGGCTACAATAGAATTTATTGATTCTGTCACCATGTTCATAAAATAATAACAAGATTTTATAGTGATAAATTTATATCGACTATATAAAAACACAGCTGCAAAAATCAGAATTTTATATCAATGTTCTATGTGTTGTTAATGGTCGCTTCTTAATAATCAATATAAAATATAATTTTCTGTATATTCTTTTCACAATCAGGTCAACTACGAATATTGAACATTTTGTAAGTCAAGGATTTCTTACTTCCGAGGAAGTGAATTGAAACATACATTATGCAAGAGCTTAATCTGCCTATTGCTGGTCTTTCTTTGGGCCTTAAATGTTATATAAATTATTGATTAGACATTAATCAACTTACCAAGACCAACACCTCTCGATGCCATCGAATTGCCCCGATATTAAGTATACTTAAAATATGTTTTGCTGTTGATGATTCACCGTAAAAATGGATATCGAGTCTTTGTTTATTATCGTAACAACGATACCAATGACAATTAAGGCTACACTAGCATTATTATTATTACAGCATATTTATAGTGCACCCTTCCATATAACATGTTCAGGGGCACTTTACAAACTGACAATGTAATCATAAATAAACAACAAGATGTTAACACTTGCATACAGAGTCAGTTAAAAGCCTGATTAAATAAATGTGTCTTAGGTTGTTTTTTTAAAAGAATCTCGACTCAGTTAAGTAATTTGTCTGAAGTTTCCAACATTCCCATTTCATTATCTATTGTATTAACTATCATAGCAAGAACTATTAGTTCTTTATCTAATTTTACATAATTAACATTTATTTAATATACAGTTTTGACACTCCAACCTCCAACAACTTCATTTCCAGGTCCAAACTCCACCCAAGAACAACTGGGGGAGGGAGGGTGTAAAGAACTTATTTATACAAAAGATTCCACTTTCCCTTGACAATACTGCAGTTCTATATCATTTAAAGCACAGGGGTGACCTCCCCCCCCCTTCCACCCCACCCCCACACAAAAAGCAGCAACATAATTTAGCAATTATGCTATTGTAAAACGGTTGTCTGGAAATACGGGAGTAAACGCTCCTTCAAAACAATTTAAGTTTTTATTCTAGTGTTTTCTATGCGAGATGAAATAATTTGAAACATTCCAAATGACTGTTATTAGAGCCTGTCAAACACAAATTAAAACAATGCCAGATAGGCTATATGCTTCCGGTATCCGTACTTTGCACACCTTCCAGTCATGTTTATTAATTGAATCATTTTCTATCGTGTTTTGTCGCAGGCTTCAGGTGCAAATATACACCATGATGTAGTTTCGATTACATAGTCGGAACATAACCTCGAGGTAAATCACTATAGTATTCAAAGCTCTATATTCCCTGATATACCGTATCTAGTGGGGGTGCAAGGGGTACATTGCACCCCAAGAGCAATGAAGGCGTCCAGAGAAAAAGCGCCCCCATCCCAAATAATACACTTGATTATGATCACACTGTAATGTTCTCTTAAGGGCAGTGATCAGTCGGTTGGTTTTAAAGGCGCCCACACGCCAATGGGTTCGTTTGCCCTGATCCAAACTTTCTTATATCACTTACTTGGAAGCTATGGCGCCACAGATCCTGTGCCCCTACATAGGGCACTGATACCATATTTATCAATCATATTGAATGATGAATTTTCCAAGGCATTTCAAATATTTCATAAGAGTTTGCGTCTACTCCCATATACTCGTATTGTAATTTCTTCTTACGTGGATCGGTCAACTATTCCGCAATTAAAATTGCTAGATTCAACCACAAGCCAGGAAATAGGAAATAGAAAAACAGCAAATCCACCAAAAATGCCAATGCCAATGGATTTTATAAAAGCCTACCCTGTGTCACCCTCATGGAATGTAAACCAAAGACTAGTGACACCACAATCTGGAATAGAAACCTGGGCTAAACCCCAGACGTATTTCATTGGTTGAAGCAAACACTGGAACGAGGAGGAATGATTACTATTGTATTTATATTAACAAATTAATGGACTTCATTTATTAAAAATATCTATTTCACCAGCAGCTTCAGTCTGTCAAATCAGTCTGTACTACTATGCTACTTCATATAAAATTTAAATAGGCCTTTTTTCATATTTAGGGGAAACTTTGTACAGTGATCGAATATGAGATGTTGACGTTCCTAACAGACAACTGTGTCTGTTTTATGCGTTTTAACCTCAATAAATCAACATAAATTATTCATGTAAAATAATTTTGTCTGGGAGTTTTCTTATTACACGGATACACCTAATGTAGCCGAGATATTTTGGGTCGATACAGAGCTTTAAATAACTAGCAAGTAATATGTAGGATGTCAATAGTGCGGAATAGGGGTATATTTGGAGACAATACATCTTACAGCACCAATCAAAATATCAATACAGCTAGCACCAATCAAAATATCAAACGAAGATAGATCTATTCAAAATATCAATACAGATAGTACTCAAAATATCAAACAAAGACAGGTCTATTCAAAATACCAATACTAAATAAAATATCAAAAACAGGTAGCACTATATAAAATATCAAATACAGATAGCACTACTCAAAATATCAAATACCGGCAGCACTATATACACATAGCTCTACTCAAAATTAACCTTTAATATGTGTAAGGTTATTCCATAAAACTGTCTGAATATGGACGGCTAGAGTTCAGTGAGTAAATAATGGCCCAAGAGATTATGACATGAACGATTTCTAGGTAAAAGTGTCACTTAACTTTCAGTGTAATTGCATTAGACTAAAGTACCTAACGAGCTGTTAACGTCCATTAGCTTTTACCTTCACTTTGTTCTTTATGTGATATACCATAAACTAGTATAGATTCATTCACATTACAAATAGGAGTATTTTCTCGTTATAAAAATGTGAATATCGGTTCACGCGCACGAACATTATTCATGATTTCAATATCTCCTAGTACCCATGTTTCAATCTGTTTCACAGAGAATTACTTACGAATTAACTCTGTAACAGATGAGTGTCCATAGCACGTGCGTTGACTGCAGACGGCGCCAGTCATTGGCTCAACGGCTCGTGCAATGTTTACTTAACACCTAACTGCTTCGGGCAAAATGATGCATTTTACTCATTTTAATATCCATTTACACTAAATAGGAAATATTTTTTAACCACAAATACTTCAAGCGTCTTTATCTATTTTTCTTTTACCTCAAAAAAATGTTTGAGAATTTAATTTGTCGGAGTAAAAAAGTTAATATGCCGTACTCATTAAGCCTCGTCGATGTCATGCTTATCAGTGATTGTAGCGGCCAAGCGAATATTCACAGCGGGATCAGTTTGCCCATGTTTATGGACTCGAACGTTGTCCCCAAATACCAGTATAATCCTACATAACCAAAGGACTATAATGTGATAGAGAATCTCCTACGAGTCTTGTTTGATTTTAAATAAATAAATATAATTCTTTGTTATAGATTTCATTTTTACTGAATCTGATTACATTACAGGGTAGTGATACATCAATTTTTGACAGCAGTTAGCTATTGCAAAGTCCTACATATTGACCCATTATTTCACTCATGGTCAATTAAAAAAACAGTTTCTTTTTAACAAATAAATAAAACGTCAATTAAATAAAAACAGTTTCTTTTTTTAAAAAAAAAGAAGTTACTTTTTATTTAAAATAAGTGGTTTCTTTAAAATAAAAGCAAGTAGTTCCTTCTCGATTGGTCCATCAAATTCATATAAGATTATGTAATTTATCACACAAGCGATATCTACTGTCAAATGTGTTATTGGGTGATAAATTCGATTATCATCCAGGGTACCAGAAGCCAGACTCCATTTACCAGTGCATTGGTAAGATATCATAACGGTATATCTATATCCAGCGTCATGGCGTCATTGCTCTTTATGTATAAAATAATGATAATGTTTTTCGACAAAAAGAAATCAAATGACTTTTTTTTAAAGTTCTACTGCTCTGCTTCGACTGGGCTAATGAAAACGGAAAATCCCTATGAACTTTCTCGGCCATGGCATGGTCGAAGACGGGATCTTCTGATTAGCGAGCAAACGCCTTACTCACCGAGACACCGTGCACCCCCCCCCCCCCCCAAAAAAAAAACCCAGCACAAACGCTCACATTGGCTGATGAACATCCTGAAGCTTTCAATCTTGTACTTGAACTTTAAAGGGTCAATCCCGATAATATGTTGGAAAAGTAAAACTGCTCACTTTTGTGTTAAAATGCTCTATCATAGGGCCGAGCAACTAATGATTTCAAACACCTTAAACCCGTCAGTCTTCATCTGGAAATGGAGACCAGTGTCCCATGCTGTATTATGCCATGTCTGGATAAAACCAGACTTTTATTTTTAAAAAAAATAATGTGTAGGTGCAATATACCCTTTATCCAGCACAACACATGGGTCATTCATTGAATAGACCTCTAAAGGAACATGAATCGATTATCAGGTCACCCAACCAAAAACATAACTCGAAATATTAAAAGTTTTACGTGTCCGGATACACAGTTTTGACGTTCACGTCCAAATGACTCAATAGTTTGAGTTGAAATTTTGAGACAAGGTAAATACACCAATTCTTTCTATTTTGGAGCTTAAATTTTACACGTATTATTTTTAGCGTCTGTTCAAATCGGGATAGTTCCTTTAACAGAGGCATACCAAAGTTTATGATGAGGTACCAGGCGAATTCTAACCATTGTTATAGATGTCTGGTTGACTGGTCTGTTTGACTTTCTATCATCAGGGGAATCTATACATAATCAGTGTTTATACTATAGGTGTATTACTTCGCCTGGCTGTATTTTTAGTTCTTTAAAGTTGCCATACGATACGAGTACGCCATGCCTTGTTCAAATTTCTTATACTTGTTATTCCAAAGCGTGGAAATATTGCACTTGGTTTATCCATAAAACAAATTGCTTTTTTTAAATTTATCCTGCGTTACAGCTCATAATAGGATTTTTGTGTATGTTTGAGTGGCTCCATCGAATCCTGAATTTAGTCTTCGATTATTCGAAGTCATTATACGAATGCTGTTTGAATATTCGATACAACTGTAATGTTAATTGGCTTTTTTTTTCTTAAATCAAAATATAAAAAAACAACAACAAACAAACAAAAACAAATCAATTCTAATTGATAACGAATATTCCAATTACCCCGAAATAATATTTGAAGTTGAAACTTCGTGAAAGCACTAGCATGTTGGGGAAAGAAAGCCACTTTAAATTTACCTTTAACTAGCGTTAAGAGATATACATGTATACATAATGTAATTAACGGTAGGTAATAAATATAGGTAAAGTATACTTTCTGAAACGCATTTAACAGCAGAAGTAGGGCATCACACAGCTGCTATGCCTAGAACTAGAAACTATGCCGTCAATTCGAGTGATAAGGCAGTTGTCTTACTAATGACTTTTTATTTCACCCTCCTGGCTTATACAATAGTATTTTATTTAAAGAGGCACTTGCTGATCGATTAAAGATAATTTTTTTTTGATTTGACTTAATGTGACTCTTCAGTCAAATCTGAGTTATTCAAATCAGGTTGTAGGTGCTATACAAATACATTTCATGCGTTATCTGGCACTAGCTTCTAATGACTAATCAAATACAGCTTGGCATAAAAAAGTTCCAAAAAATACCGAGTCTTAAGTATGTAGGCACTAGTAATTATGTGTGGAGACATACTAATAACTATTATGAATAAAGAACAATTAACTAACTGACTACCCTCTTTAGTCGGTCTTTTATCAATTGGCATGACACCAAGCTTCTGAATTAAGAGTGTATCAAATTTTGACATTGTTCCAGGTAGACGGAAGTTAATAAAACAAGAGCTAAAGGAGTAGTTGGTAATTAGATCTGTTTATTATTTTTCACCAGAACCTGTTCCTACTTGTCCTAACAATTACACTACCCATCGTTAATATCAGAAAACCGAAAAATAATACATTAATCTTAAAGATACAGTCACAGATGTAAGGTGTTGAATAAAAATGGTTAATTTAGCATTCATCTATACGTTTTCGAAGGAATATAACGGTAATTGCACTCAGAAACCACATTATCGATCGTTCCCTAACAGTTTTACTTTCATGGAACTTTCATTCGTTTACATTTTGGCTTCTAATTTGCATCTACATGTATTATACCTCAATAATTTTGTCACTGTTCCTTTACTATAAGCGTCAAAATTATACCGTTCTGTACATCATGAAGTTACCAATGCAGATCCTTATTTTCATATAAGGGACAAATTGAAACAGACCAAGACTTGCTTGTTTTTAATGGAATGTAAAACCCGGGACATTACGGAAGGTTTGTCCATGTTGCTGATAATATAACCCAATTTTAATAAAATAATACTTTCATTATAGTATTACATATTTGATATAGTTAACAACGACTAAGCTTTACTTTAAACAGCAAGGAGTTATATCATTTATATACGTAATATATAGACCCATTCCTCCAGGCATTTGACCACTTTTCTCAACAATAACACCAACGAAACCAAAGAAAGAATTCATAATAACTATAATCACGAGGTTTGAAGTGTGAAATTAATCATATTGTTTACATACAGCAGAGACCAGATTTTCTACCCTACAGCATAGCGTGATATTAATTCATCTTCAAAGGGAAAATACACAAATCCAAAAACTGAAAGACTACATAATTCTAAACTAAATTAAAAATATCGAATCTGGGCCAACTGTGTTATTCATCTGTTGAATTGTTTTTCCATTAGTTTGGCAGGATCAAACCCCAATGAGGTGCAGTTTTATCGCCGATTTCTCCAGGTTAAAATATTTCTTGTTTTCGAATTCCTCGTAAGAACCACATCGTTAACAAGTTTTGTATCTTAGATGTTCGACGACGTTTAGAACATCAGGCGCGGATCCAGAGGGGGGGGGGGGGGTTGTCCCCCTCCCCCTGCTCAGCTACATAAAAAAAATAATGCCTTGCATCAATGAAATTACATCACAAAGTGTTCCTGCATCAGTATAAAAATGATTTCTCTGTTTAAAAAGCTCAATTTGTATGTATGCCTATGTAATTTAGAGACGATGATGGCAGATTCCCGTAACAGAAACCTGGCAAACCCCCTCCTGCAAAAATTCCTGGATCCGCCCCTGAACATGTGTTCCGGAAATGAAAATGAAATAGACTTTAACGTCATGCTGTTATACTCTGACTCGACTAGTGAAGATGGGCATACACCAGTGTGTTATGGGGGATATTTTGCCCAGACCACGGCACTACGACATACTCTTAAATCGAACTCCAACTGCCAAGGATTCTTTTACGTATACGTGATCGAAGACGGAACCTGCACGTTAGTGAGCCAACGTTTTACTGACTGAGCCACCGCGAGCGTATCTGAGTAAGCATGAAAATATTCTTAACTCTATCACGCATATCCACCATCCATTCCACCGTATAAAATGTTATCTCTAAAATGATCATCACGTTATGTGCCAACTAAATCTTTTCAATATTAATCCCATAAGGGGGTTGAATGGCCGAATGGTTACCAAGCGCGTGCTGTATCATAAAGCCCGTGGTTTCGAATCCCCGGTTGTACGTGGAAAGGAGTAGGGTCGCATGTCCAACATCGTGGGTTTTCTCCGGGTCCTCCGGTTTAACCCAACAGCTAAAGACCCCCACGGGCAAGCGAATTATTGAAAAAAAAAATTGAACCATGTGTTAGTCCCGTAGTGACCTGGTTTGTGTCGTGTGGACATTAAACCCCCCTTCTCTCTCTCTCACTAGGCCACTTTTCTCCACATATTAAATACAGTTATATGTTAAATGATAAGACGTGTTATATTACCTGTATGTAATGAGTATCATCCTTTTAATAAAACACATGCCTTGCCTTTCATCGCAGATTTATTAAAGGGACCCTCCCGATAAGAACAGAGTCTCAAAAATTAAAGTCCGAGTATTTATGAAATTTATGGACCAAAATATAGAGGCGTGATGTATTTACCTTGTCGCAAAATTTCAGCTCAAAATATTGAGTCGTTTGGACGTGAACGTCAACACTGCTTATCCGGACACGTAACCCTTTTAAGATTTCGGGTCAATTTTTTCATTGGGTGACCTGATAATCGATTCCCGTTTCTTGATAGGTCTATACAGTGAATGACCCATATACTGTAATTGATAACAAAGGGTAAATTCCACCTACATATTATTTTTATAGAAAAAAGTCTGCTTTTATCCAGATACTGTATAATACAACGGTCTCCATTTCCAGATGCAGACTGTCAGGTTTAAGTTATTTACAAGCGTATCACAAATATCATGTTAGTTGGTCGGCCTTAGGTAATGGGTTTTAAGGGATTTTAACACAAAATTAAGCAGTATTATTTCCCAAAAAGTTATCGGGATTGGCCCTTTAATATTCACCACCATCTGGCTAGACAAGGATCCTGTTTAATGTTCAACAAGATGATCGTAAAATTCGACCTTAACCAAGGGTGTTCGTTTATTTATAACTAATTAACCATAACTTAAAACAAGGTTATTAAACAGGTATGACCTACATAATTACACCTTATTATAACCAATATTACACGAAAGATGATCCATCCTAACAGGAACAGGGAAGGTGTGAAATGAGACTGGCCTGAACAAGTCACTGACTGAATATTGTATTGAGACAGTGAGTGGAATATCTTTAAGAAGACAGTTTAGAGTTTAAAAGTACTAGTACACTGTATTACAAAAACAATTTTTTTTTATCTTTGTCAAAAAGCCAGGGACATGTTTCACAAAATTTTAACTAAGATAAAATCCAAATATTAGTAATTTGATTGGATAATATTAGATTGACACTAACGCGCAAGTTGAAGTAAAATTGAACCATGTATTAGCCCCGAAATGACCTAGTTTGTGTTGAGTGGACGTTTAACCCCATTCCCCTTTCTCTATCAGGATCTCATCGCGGTTATGGGGTTAAAAGTATTTTTGTACGAAAACATTTGTTTCGTTAGTGGCCCATTTGTTTGAGTCTATGGCGGTCGTAATTGGATAGTTTCTGCACCAAAGAAAGTCCAATTAAGTGACGACTTGTGTTTTACTTTTTTATTGAACAAAACATTTGCAAAGCAATAAATTACGAATATGCGCTATTTGTGAGTCTATTTCAATATATTTACCTGTTTAGAGGGAGAAGCCAGTGAAATGATGATGTTTTCAAACAGACGATAAGTCAGTATCTGGTTACTTTAGCGTTTGGATTTCTTCATACCTGCAGGTAAAAAAAATATTATCAAAGAAAGAAATTCAACCAACATACATGTATTTTAAGAAACATTCTCCACCTGTATGTAATAATATTCAAATGGCCAAGTGGCACTATATATATCACAGCCTTTATCAACTGCCATCATAGTCTACCCAAAATATATTCTTAAATTATGATGATGATGATGAGGATCAGCATCAAAATGAAATAAAATGGGGTTTAACGTCCTACTGTTCTGCACCTTAGCCGGGCTAATGACGACGGGCATACGCCATACAGTGTGCTATGAGGGAAATTTTGCCCGGGCAGCGGCGCTACGGCCTACTCCTATATCTAATTCCAACTGCCAAGAGGTCTTTTACGTGCACACCAATTTGTACACGGGGCCCGGTTTTTCGTACCATCCGAATGACTAGACAGCTGTCCTTCTCAGGCCCTCCGTCCTGCATCACTGACAAGGGGGAAACCATACCGGAAAATCTGGATGAACTGTCTCGGACAATGCAGGTATTGAACACCCGAACTCCAGGCTAGCGAGCCAGCGTCTTACCCACTTAGCCGCGTGATCCCCAGGAACAGCATCAATTTCATGAAAATAGTTATACAGACACTAGACTGATGATGAGTTAAATGTTGATAATGATGGTACTGGAATGTCTTGTGGATATTGAGGGGTGGATGGTGATGATAACAAAGACAAGTTGGCATCTGGTTGTTTATAGTTACTAACCTATACTAGAGTTGTATATATCCAAGAATAGGTAATCTGTCATATATATAAGAAGTATAGTCTATATATAAAGATTTAATCATTAATGTCTGCGGAAAATAAACTACTTGTGTGAGGAAGGAAATCACTTTACAGCACAAATTTGGGTTTATTGCTTTGTTACATCTCCCAGTTAGTTAGTAAGTGTAAACTATAATATGACGATTTTTGTTGATTTGCCAAAACATGTTTTAATCCGTCTACTGGGAAGACTAAACCTGTGAAATATCACTCACAGACAACTGGTACCAGTTTATAACATTTTGGGTAATGATCTATATTGAGGATATAAAGCAGATGAATCGCAACGAATTATTTTATTAAATCTGTGCTAAGAGTAGGTCTTATGAAATATTCCAATTGTATTGACAATAATTAATGCCAGCAAGAATAAAAAAACGAAACAAACTGAAATGGAAGCACAACAATGGTGTGTCTGAGATTACAAAGCAGATCTCAGACAAGTAATCCTCTCCCCCATAGGCGTCAATGTTAAATCTACGACTATATTAATTTTAATGAATATTTCGAGCGATGTGGGTAAGACGTTGGCTCACTACCCTGGAGGTCGGGTGTTCGATACCTGCATTAGCCCAGAAAATTCATCCAGGTTTTCCGGCGGGGTTCACCTTTATCAGTGATGCAGGGCGGGAGGCGCGATAAGGAAAGCTGTCTAGTCGTTCGGATGGGACGAAAAATCATAAAAGATCCCTTGGCAGTTAGAATTCGATACTAATGTAGGCCGTAGCGCCGCTGCCCGGGCAAAATTTCCCTCATAGCACACTGTAAGGCGTATGCCGTCTTCATGAGCCCAGTTAAGGAACAAAGCAGTAGGATGTTAAACTCCATTTCGTTTTGAATATCCCGATGATATAACTACAAAGAGACCAACATGGCAAAATCATCCAATAAAACTATTTACGTTTAGCAGTAGTGGAAATCTCTCTGAAACTTTACTTGAGTAACTTTTCCGACATTGTAAAACCATTGTCCTCACCACTCTGTCGCCGACGGCATCAAAAACCGATAGTCTGATATTTGAAAAGGGAGACGAATTAAGAAGGTTTCCATGCATTGTAAACATTATACACAAGGACACGGTTAGAAGAAGTTAATTGGAAGGAAAGACTCCTGCTGGATATCTTTATTAGGCGCTATACCGTTTCCTCATGGCTGATGCTCCCCAAATTGCAGACCAAAAATCTTCCTTGAATGTGATGAAAAATCTAGGCCCTGTGTTCACATTGAAAGGAACCCTTGATAGATGGAATCCGAAGAAAGAATAGGCCGTAACGCCGCTAAAACTGCATGTCGTATGCCTGTTTTCACTAACCTGGATGGAGCAGAAGAGTAGGACGTTAAACTCATTTCAAATTGCAAAATAAGACGTACACTTGTTAGCTACTCAGCTAATTTTATTTAAGAAAAAAGGTAAATGATTAGTGATAATCTGACGAGTCCATTGTTGTAACGATCAATCAACAATTTTTACAGGTTGTCGTGTGTTTTTTTGCTCATCAATTAGCAAGTAACATGTTCAACACATACACTGTTTCTCCGATTAGAAAATACTTTTTTGAGTCGATTCGATGTAATTTGATATCATCGCGAAACGTAACGAGTGGGTTTAATGAGAAATATATGGCCGGGTTGCATATCGGTGGTTAAATTAGTCCCTGTCTGTGTTATATAGATGGATCTGACCTGAATATTGACTGCATATCTTAAAGGGATAGGGGGGGGGGAGAGAAATAGGGCTTAACGTCCACTCGACACAAACTTAGGGACTCCCGGACTGACATATGGTTTAATTTTATTTCAATAATTCGCTTGTGTGTAGAGGTTTTTAGCACTGCGGGAAATCGAAGGACCCGCAGAAAACCCACGAGGTTGAACAGACGACCCTTATCCTTGTGACGTACAACAGGGATTCGAAACCACGTCAGTTGACTCAATGACAGGCTTTATGATACAGCGCGCACGTGCTAACCATTCGGCCGCCCCTCCCCTTAAAGCAATACTTAGGCCTACATTTATACCTAACCGAAATCCAACGAAATTAAAATCTTTTTGACTTAAATCAAAGAGGTGCTGTTTCTTTGATGACCGACTTATTGTTGTGGGATTTTTTTTTATAAAAAAGATGGCGCGATATGCAATGCATATCACTTATTCGATCCGTTTTATGTTGGCAAACTTTGACGTTTTGCATGCCTAAATCTTTGTGCTTAATTCCTTTGATTTCACGTGCTATTTCAATTAGAGATCAGACAACTTATATAAGATTAAAAAATATTACATTAATTAAGTTTTTTTTTTGCTTGTTGTACTGACAGAAGTGGAACATAAAATCTGCTATATCACAACATTGGTTAAATCTGTAGACGCTAAATTTGGAACGAAATCAAGTCACCTACATCATATAAAATCCAATAAATTTGCCAATTTCATTTTTCACACAAAACAAAGGGGTTTCTGTATATTAAGGTTACATTTTTAACTTGTGAATATAAGAAGCGTATAGATTGGTTTCTCATTAATTATTTAATTCAATAGTGTTCTTTTCTGTAGTGAAAGCACTGTACGAGTAAACGCCCAATGAAGAGGTACCGTGAAATAAGGTCACTAAAGGCGTAACGTTTTTGATTATCCCATAAAGATCATACATTAATAACCACTATAAACATATAACTGAAGTCACTACATAATGGAACGGAATGTTATATCATTGTAAATTAATTAAAACATTAGTTTCAGGGATGAACACACAAGACCAACAGAACCGTCGAAACTGGTGCCCCCCACCAACCCTTCCTTTGAATTTGCAAATTAGTGTTCATTAGCTTAGAAATTGTGTCGGGGCCAAGCATCCGGATCCCCATGAAGGTAAAACATTATCAGCATGGTATACCAGTTGATGTTTAAAGCCCAAGCTGAATTATTGATCTGACTGCTAGGGAGATTATAATAAGGATAATAACACAAACAAGGACAGTCATCTTTGGACAAGAAATATGATAATATTCGCTAAAACAGAAACGTGATCAGTATAATCTTACATTTAACGGTTTATTGTTGACCTGTTTAATAATCGCACATCTTTCACCAACGGCACTTGTTTCTTCAATAATTCACCATTCTATGTACTATAATTATCGAACTTGCTGAGCTTCCGAGTTAAGCTACAGATTATTAGCAGAATACGACACACATACTGACAACAAAGGCTTCGCATGACTTCTTTCATCAGGTTATTCCCATGACATCATTGCAGACTTCATATTCTTCGTTAATTATTATATATTATAACATATAATTAGTTCCACATATAAAAGACCGGTTACTGTTAAAAGTAATGATCGGTAGAAATAGGAATCGTCAGCAGTTGGAACTTGGGTCAAATAAAGGTTGAGAAATCTGACATTTGATAATAGTAATCAAAAGTAATCATTGGCCAGAAGTAAAATATACCACATTTCTCGGGTAAGCCTATGTAGAAGAATGTGATGTATGCGATGCAGACCATTGCTTCCCGCTTTCAAATGCATGTTACCATGTTATCACTTTTCGACAGTGCCCCTTTTTACTGCCGAAAGTGCCCCTTTTCAGACAAAAATATGTCCTCTCTGAACGTTTACTTAGACGAAAATATCAGCCAAATAGCTCTTGGAATGTCTACAGATGCAAGAAAATATCGGATAATTGTCTTGGGGGACACCCCCCCCCCCCTCAACCCCCTCGCAGCGGCGTGCCCCGTCTCCGCAGTGAGTGCCCTCATTTTGCGTCGCCCCCCTTTTCAAAATTCCTAGATCCGCCCCTGATATGGATAAAGCCTTAGTATTGGAGATGTGGGAAGACGATATTGAAGGATAATTGGTAATAAAAATGCTAGGAATCAAGCTGCAAATTCATAAATACTTAAATTATACTGCTGATTATTGGGAGAGTAAAATAAATTTCCCATGTGGACAAAAATAATATAACATTTTGTCATTCTCGCCATCAGGCATTTGTCAAGATGGCTTTTACCATTGTCAAGAGTAATATTATATTAGATTCTGGTGTATAAATAATGTTAACCATTGTGCCGAACAGATATCAAGTATTGCGTACGTTTTTCTCTGAATACAATATGAAATATAATACGAAACATAACATCGATATCTCTGAAAGAGTAGGCGGATACTCGTTTACTCCGCAGGACTTAAATATTCTTGAATGTCGTTTGGAATGAATAGTGCTACCCATACATTTCAAGCATGTATGATTTTTGTTTGACTGAATATAGCCACGTGTTGCAGCAACTCGTGATTGAGAACAAGTAGATATATGAGGGAGGGAAAGGCCACACGCGGATAGTTATAGCTGTCTCTTGAAACAAAAATATATCGAAGTATAATATGGCATGATTGATGACCCTTGTTCATTTTGATATCAATGGCGTATTAATGGATGTCATTACCCAAGTGTTCACCGTATATGATTGCAGGGCATTAGGAGATTTATAATCCTGAGTAATACAAATGAAATTGAAATGAAAGGAAATTGGGTTTAACGTCCCACTGTTCTGCTCCTAATTTGGACTAATGAAGACGGGCATACGCCATACAGTGTGCTGTGAGGGAAATTTTGCCCGGGCAGCGGCGCTACGGTCTACTTTTATATCGAATTCCCACTGCCAAGGGATCTGTTTGGTACACACCAATGTGTACACGGGACCTTGGTTTATCGTCTAATCTGAACGACAAGACAGCTGTCAGGCCCTCCGTCCTGCATCATCAAAAAGGGGAAACTACGCCGGAAAATCTGGATGAACTTGCTCGGCCAATGCAGAGATCAAACACCTTCAGGCTAGCGTGCCACTTAGCCACGTGATCCCCTGAATGGCACTAGGAGATTTATAATCCCGAGTAATACAACAACGATATATCTGGAGTATTGTCTTGACTATACAAGTCAGACCCTAAATTACATCTACTATCTTAATCAATAAGAATGGACTGATCTGTGGCACTCATCAAACAGACAGGAACATAGATGTTATAATATTGACATGTAATTGACAGGAACTATGAGAACATGGTATTATGATGACAAGATGTAGTCCCTTATAACAAGGTGTATTCTATTCATATGATGAAAGTTCCAGATAAAAGTACATGTTAAGTGACGTTGAGATCGATCGAACGAAATCTTTGTTTTAAGAGAGAGAGAGAGAGAGAGAGAGAGAGAGAGATAAATGGGGTTTAACGTCCACGATGGTTATTCTCCAAGTTCAATCTATTTTCATGCTATAAAATAGATAGAAACTGTGATACTATAATAACAGAGTAGCTTGTAGTGATAATATCGCGATATTATGTAATGTTTTTACGCGTGGGTTAATCAATAGCCAAGTGCTAATTCACACTTATTATTCTATTAGTATTTAACGTCCGCTTCCACTGAGGGTGATATCGCAGACAATCTGTGGGTAAACCACTAGGTTGGGAAGTCACCCGTATCTCCAAGCCACATACGCTTACCTCTGGGATCGAAACTACAACCACAAGCCAGAGGTGACCGACCAGCTACAGCTGGACGCGCCACCACGCTCTACAGATTATTTTTTGCGCGTAGAAAACGCATAACGAGGTCTTTGTTATGTGTGAAAGGAGCGTTAATGAGATATAAAACGCGTCGTGCATGTATATATTGTTAATTGCTATTTGTATCCAGTGATAGTCTGTCTACTAATCAGACCTGTCTATTATGATTGAAACATACACCTGTGACAACCCTGTAATATTCGCTACTAATGAAGACCTTATTTCTTCACACTCATATCAACGGCGGATCCAGAAACCATGTAGGGGGGGGGGGTCGACGAGGGCGCCAAGTGTACACCAAAGGCTCTGGATGCCCCTCCCCCTCGGAAAAGTTCGAAGCCTAGAAGTCCAGAAATGCCATTTCCAGTTACACGATACAAGAATTAGGTTCCAAAGTGCGCTCTGTCCGTTATGTACGATAATGAAAACTTGTCGAAGCGCTAAATTAAAATGAATAAAACCGGAAATATAATACGAAAAACAACATGGCCACGTATAGAAGAGAATATTCATTTACTTAAAAACATTATTATGTCAGATTTCACCAGCGCGTGTGTTCTCCACTGGCTCTTACGCACGCTGTGCAGCGACGTAGCATGGAATTAAATATTTGTGTCGTACTTTTGGTTTTGACCCGTCTATCTTTGTACCGTTGATTACAGATTAAACATCCATAAGTGTACAAATGTGTTGTTATTGATGTGTTCCCATTTGAATATTGTTCATAACAAGAAGCAAAATAAATAAGATATGTTTTTACAAGATCATTTTGTTATACGAAAAACTAAGTTATGCGTTTTCTATGGCGCGCAGTATATTTGATGGATCGTGCTTTATTTTGTTAATTTTTGTCTAACTACCTTTATAACATTCTCAGAATGAGACGTATTTGTTGGTATTCTGAAAGAGTACGCATCTCCTGTAATAACTATTATAGTGAGAACTGCCAGATCTGTCTAATCTCCCATAATGTATCTTAAATACATGTAGTTTCAAGCTCAATACTTGAAATTATTTCAGCATAGTCCATGTGCCAGTAGGCAAATTCCTCTATATATCTGACACCACTTCTCGTTTTGGAACCCCATAAACAACTAAAAAAATATATATTTTTTACTTTTAACTTTGATTGACGTGCATGAACATATAACCTGGTTATCCGTTTGCGCGTGGGAGAAGAAATGTTTCCTGAAACCCAGACGGTCGATATCGGAATTGAATGTCTTCTTTAATATATGATGGTGATCCTTAGTTCAAAATATCGTCCTAAAATAAAATGGGGTTTAACGACGGGGCTAATGAAGACGGACATACGCCTTACAGGATTCTATGAGGGAAATTTTGCCTGGGCAGCTTCACTATGGCCTATATCGAATTCCAATTTCCAATGGATCTTTTACATGATACAAGAGACCGGTTTTTTGTCCCATTCGAACGACTAGACGACTGTCTTTGTCAGGCCCTCCGTCCTGTACCACTGGCAAGGGGAAACCACGTCGGGAAATACCGATGAACTTGATCGAACACGTGATAGGCTTACCACAAATATCGTCCTTAAACCTCTTATTAAAGGATTACTAGTATATTTTTACGTGAATATACGAAGGGATGATCAAAGTTATAAATCAGATGCCGTATGATTGGATGGATTTATATATGGCACTAAACAACTACGCAGCAAGAATAAAAACACGTATATAATCATTGAGTGACATTTAGCGATCGAGTACATTATAAAACACAAAATAATTTATATGGAAACAATCACTGGTTTAAATTTATAGACATAGTATACGGTATATGGTATTCGGTATACATTTAGAGGTATACGCGAATACTTGGGTTTGAAAAACAGGAATTTGCTTAGCGGTTTACATCTATTGTACATGTTCGGTTTTTTCCGGCATTTACCTGCTGCAGGGAGGAGTAAACTCCATGAGAAGAGTAGAAAAATGGGGCATTTTTGTTGTAAAAAGTTCGAATCGAAAGCTCTGAACATGATGGACATATCTCTAGACACGGAAGACTATTCTAGATTCTCCTGAACAGTGATTTCCAGTGAACTGCCCCAACCCCTCATATTGGAACGAGTCGACACAAAGGCTGATCTTCACTCCACCATGTTTCACGCCTCCGCAAATAGAAACTAAGCCAGAGTTACCCCATCTTCTGAATCCAATCGGTCCGGATATGAATGAGGGTACCTAAATCGGCGGGAAAATAACTGACCAGGCCTGTATATCTTCGTATAGTATATGCCGTGTAAACCGCCGTGACCGTATACTCCTATGTAATAGCAGCCTAAAGCATGACGTTTCAGCAAGAGAATACTTGTCGAACGTCTTCATATACGTCTATAAACTAGTGATTGAATTCCATATACGTATAATTGAAAAGTATTCTTTACTCTGAGAACATTATGTGTTAACAGCTTTTAAAACAAGTCCAATATATCCTGATTGAGTGTCGTTTGGAATGTGTGATGCCCCTGCTTTTTTCCAGGGATTAGTTGTCACACGCACTCACAGAGTCGCTTAGGGGGGAACAGAGGCCCAAAATTATATTAATATCTTGAAAATATTTGGGGCAATGTGTGGTCAGATATAACCCTAGGTTTGGAAATGTTGAGTGGTTTCTCCAATTGAGAGGAATTCCCGTCATTAATTGGAAACGGAAATCAGCGATCTACTTGCAGTGTAAAAGTATCAGCAAGTGTGATCAATGTAATGTCATTGACCAGGTACTAATCGGGTACAAGAAATGGAGATTAAGTCTTCAACACGAATCGTTGGCGCGCGAGGTCCTTACATTCATCGACACTGATTATTTTCCTGGCAAGATAAATAAAGCCCTTAATAATAACTTGCTGACACACGGTAAGAGTATCGAGTCAGTGTTGGCTGAAATCAGCCTTCGAAGTAGCATATATTTAGGACAGGAAAGGCAGTTAGCAGGATGAAACCTCGACAGCCGCGTAATTGTTCCTAATAAATTTTATCTTTAGCAGAGTAATACGCGAGGAAGTGGAATCGTTATAAATTAGTGTAACACTGAATGGAAATGCCAGTGTATATCGTCGAGAGAGAGAGAGGGGGGGAGGTATTTCGGGACTAGAACATCATCGAAGTCGATGAACCAATCTTTTAAACATAGTTCCATTGGCAACTTTATGATTTGTGTTGCATTGAACAATTTTAGTTTATATCGAAGCCTAATGTAACAAATTCAGGGATATTCTCACGCTCATCAAGGTGATACGTGTAATTAACTTCGTATAAAATCATAATTTATTACCGACAATTTCAGCTATTGTTGTTTGTGTCAGTGTTCGTTAAATTCAATTAAAACACTAACAGAACGTCCGAATTTCGCGCAAACATGATGTTAGTCAAATTGTAAATTATTTTTTTTTCCAACCAGACAAGACCCCCAACGTGTAACGATATGTAATAGGGTAGCAGTGGGAATCTCCGGTAATAACTAAAGACTGGAACTATCCTTGAAACTATTTATTACCGGAAAACATTCAACATAATATACGGAGAACGGCACGTCCGACAAACAGAGTAACTGTCCTGGGAACCGGATGAAACCTAGAATTTTATATAAATGTACAAATCGGTATTTATAACGAAATGGTACCTAATGTCACTAATAGCAATTAAAGATGAAATATTAAAATATAAAAGACATTGCAATAAAATAAAACAATAAGATAGTAATTAAACTCGTTAATGTGTCAGCTGCCAACCGTCTGTCATTAGATTAGCAGCTTAACGTGTATTTAATAACCAGGAATTAATAGAAACATAAGAATAAATAAATGTTTAAATGAATGAATGAATGAATACCGAACGAATGAAATATTGAAAGAATGAAGTGAAAACAATTCATAAATTTATCAACATTATAATAGTCCACAGGATTGTCTTGTGGGTTTTGATTGCGTGGCCTTCCTACACATACTATCAGTGCTGATAAATATGGATTCGATAGTCACCCTACACGAACCATCGTCTTTCATGCCAACTGCATCCTGAATGTGAATATCGTTAACTGCCATCTGAACTCACTGAATTCTAATCGGATATTCTGTCATGACTTAACTAATGCTACTAATAAGACATGTGCTGGATATTTTTTGACATCCCTACTTTACAGCCAACCTACACAAATCTCCTTGCACAAGTGGCGGATTGTTGACGTCTTGCAGTTCACAAGGACTTTGTATAATATTAACTTGGTTTTGAATAATGGAGGTACCGAAAGATACGTCCACAGCAGTTCAGGGGCGGAGCCAGGAATTTTTGCTGTAGGGTTTTTTTTCCAGGTTCCCGTTAACGAAATGTTACAGTTGACAATGTATGATATCATCATTATCTCCATATTACTTAGACATACATATACACATTGAGATTTTAAAGAAAGAAATCCAAAACTCCCAATGGGCAATGGGAGAATTTACAAGATACCAACGGCTGATCAAGACAAACAACCCCATTTATGTCGGCCCTAATCACCAGAAACAATTAAAATGCGATTGGCTTCTAGTTCGACCCAGTGCAAACATTTATCATAGTGTTCTACATGAACACAGAGCTCCCACATTCGAACAGACGGATGTGACGACAATATAAAGCACGATCAAATATACAAATTCCGGTTGACCCACCGATATAACTCTCTCCGTAGAAAATAATCTCCACGTTACGTGTGTCCTTTTTATCATTTCAAACGTAACAAACCTAATAAATCAAGTAATCAATGATAAACTACTCGGTGGCAATAAAGAAAAACAACCCTTAGATACGGATAACAAATGGAATGCTAAACTCTTTAACGAATATAGACTGGAACGTAAAGGAATGGTTTGTTTAAGCAATAGTCATGTTTCGAGAAAGTTCATCCAGATTTTGCGGCGTGGTTTCCCCTTGTCAGTGATGCGGGACAGAGGGTCTGACAAGGACAGCTGTCTAGTCGTTCGGGTGGGACGAAAAAAACGAACTACCGTGTACACATTGGCATGCACGTAAAAGATCCATGGGCATTTGGAATTCGACGAAAGAGTAGGCCGTAGCGCCGCTGCCTGGGCAAAATTTCCCTCATAGCACACTGTTTGACGTATGTCTGTCTTCATTAACACAGTTTAGGAGCAGAAAAGTAGGACGTTAAACACCTCTTCATTTCAATTGTCATGTTTCTAGGTCATACGTGGGTTACAAAAGTCTTGCTATTTGTAACAATCACGGGGGATGGTGGAGTGGATGGCCGATTGGTTAAAGCCTATCATTGAGTCAACTGGCGTGGTTTCGAATCCTCGGTTGTACGTGACAAGGAGTAGGGTTGCCTGTGCAACCTCGTGGGTTTTCTCCGTGTCGTCCGGTTTCCTTCCTACTACTGTTACTGTTTACTTTTATATATAAATTCCCCCGCTCATACGCTCCCCAGGGTATTGTATATGTACAACATAGTGACACCATTATTCGGTAATTCTATAACAAAACACTTATACATTAGTAAATTGAGTTCCGTATTAATTATTATGTCGTATGTCGACGTTAAGTGATAAATGGGGTCAAGGCACTTTATATTGATAATGTTAGAGGTTATACGTAATATATTTGTAGAGTAAGCCTGTAAAGAACAGTTGACATTTAATGAACACGATGATAATACAGTATAGTTTAATAATCTGATTATTATTAATATAAATGTAACAGAAATACCATAGGGCACCCAACCCTTAATACATTGTGTAAAATACACGGTTCGCGTTCTTTCATGTTTTTATCTTATAATAATGCAATTTATATAGATTTATAAAATATAGCTTGCTGCTTGGTAATAGGCCTAGTATGATTACATTTTGTAATCAAACACAAACAATTTATTGATTAAACCAACAACATTATTAACAAATAACACCAGGAACATTATTAACAAATAACAAATACACAGTGAACAAATAACTTTATCTGTGTTTAATCACATGGTATTGTTTTAAAGGAATCTTAAGCACCGGGGCATATGGGGGGGGGGGTAATCGGGTAAGGATAAATATCCTGGATTACGCAATCCTTAGTGGAGATTTTGGATTGGAATACCATGTGCTTTGGAACGCAAGTGCGATTTTTCAAACAGTATCAAGAGCTCTTGATTCTCTATTCACATCTTGATATTGTCCAACTGCCTCAGTATATTTATACAAAACATTTGTCAAACTATTTACTGTAGTAAAAATGCCATGTTTATTCATAGGGGAAAATATCTTTAAATTTCTTTCAATAGATATGAAAGGAAAGTCAAACTTTGCAGCTTTTTAGTGGAATTAGCTCAAATTATAAAACTGTGTAAGGTACCATTTTGAATCTCAATAGTAACTGTGACCAATAGTATCACTGCATTGTAGATTATCAATTTTGACAAATTTTTGGTCATATCTCTGTGTATATATTTTATATAAATCAAACTTTTTGCAATCACCGGCATTTTACCCAGCGTGGTGCGGGCAGGACCCTGAACACCATTAGATCCTTGCCACACCTTCAGTGCACTCGCGAATACCGAACAGCCTTAATAAATTATAAAGAGACTACCGGTATCATCATATGCTGCCCGTCATGTATATAAATATAAAATATAGTATTGACCATTTTAAAAATAAGATACACTATGAAACTGACAGGGTGGAGTAGGGCGTGGGACGAATTAGGAGGAAATTAGACATATTCATAGTGGTGAATCAATGGCCCGACTAACCATTATCAAGATTTGTTTCCAAGAGCAATATGGCTTGATATGTCAATAGAGCTAATTATAGGAGAGAGAGAGAGCGGGAGAGAGAGAGAGTGGTGGAGCGGACGGTTGGCAACAAATTAACTTCACTTTTGAGTATAAAGTAAAACCAGAAACAGAACTTCCACGTCCAATTGTTAAAAGACCTACCCTGAGATGATCCTGGGGCCTATTTCACGAAATTTTAACTAAGATAAGATCCCAATTTTAGTAATTTGATTGGATAATACTAGATTGATTTTAGTGCTTAGCCAATCAAAATTGAAGTATCTACTATAATTGGATTTTATCTTAAGTTAAAATTTCGTGAAACAGGGCCCAGAAAACACCACCTTAGTAGTATATAATAGCTCACGATACAGTGGCATCAATTATTAGATGTACAATTCAAAATACATTTTTTTAGTAGTAAACCATAGCTCACGATACAATGGCACCAATCATTTGGGATATTAATTCAAAATACGACGTTCTTGTATGTAGTAGCATGGAAGAGCAAAACTACACTGACTGACATCCACCACGAGAAACATGTCGGATTGATTTATCAAAATCAACTCATAAATTTAAATGCCATGCAGCAACATATATAGGCATCACACCAAATGACCCAAGATTAAAATTTACATACCTGTATTAAACATTTAACATGACAAAAGACAACCAAATTATGTTGACTTAAATAGGCTCGCTGCCATTTAAACTAGTTTTAAGAATATGTTAAAAGGCATTTAGCTCAATTCTCTGGAATCTTAAAATAGACGAAAATGTGCCTAAAAGCATACATTAATAATATACTTTGAATGTATATAAAGCGATTTATATTCAGTTGTGTTCGGTGAAATACGCCAAAAGTCTAAATTAAACTGTAGTCGTTTGTGCCTGCTTAGTCCATTCTACACGTTGTTTGTGTTGTTTGGGAATCAGGAACTTTAAATTACTTCCAGGTTGTCTACTGGGATATGTTTTTTAATTCTTCATTACAAATGGCGCTCCAAACTATAGAAAATACACGAGTTGTGGACATTAGAATCTGATATAGTCACGGTAAGATAACAACACCAGTATCGATTGAAATTGGTCAATATTGAATTCTAATTCCCTACATGTCTTTTAATTTCGAATATTGTTTACAATATTGAGTTAGAAGTTTAGCTCCTTGAATAACTGTGATTACAATTTTTCAGTATGGTAAAGGCTTGTCAAGTCTTTTCCTGAATAGTCAAAGAGGCAGAATCAGGAAGTATTATTGTCTTCAGATCAAAGGTACATGTCAATAGACCGCTGATTAATAAATACATCGACGTGCTTAGTTACACTGTGACCTTGGTAACAGAAAATAAGAGCGTATCTTTTTCATACACTATTGATCATTGAACATTTATATATAAATAATTATGGCGTTGGAGTCGGAGCTAATATCAATTCCTCTCCTGTAAGAATTTATTGCCACAAATACATCGTTTAAAAGTATAATCATTAATTATGTTATTGGACAATACTCTAAATGGTGCCATTAATCAAAAAATTATATTTAGTTAAATACAAATGAGTTAATATACCGAAAGTATGGTTAGAGATAGGATTGTCTGGCCATGTTGATTGCAGCAGCACATTAACTGACACTGTTTCACTAACAGGATATCCTTACTCCTTCTGAGATCTAATATCGATGCCAATTTTGGTTCATCTGAACACAGGACCGGCTTAAGACCCACAGAGATCCTAAGAGTACTTATTTGGGTGCCCCATATTTAGTTCAAAACATAAACAAATGAACTATAAAATAAATTGTTATTTTACGATATAACAAAACTTGCAGTATGTTGGAAAATAATGTTGTTATTAATTGAGGCAAAGCAGGTGGCAGTTATGTTCGGCGAAATACGCGAAGAGTTCGAATTAAATGGCAATCTTTAGCGTCTGGTTATTCCAGTCTACACCGATAGTATTCTCCTACGTGGGTTATGTTTATCCTCGTTCATCGATTCGCTTCATACTAATTGCGCTCAAAGACATTCTGGCAAGCGAATCGCGTGTCAATTTCATAATGTTCATTTTGTTTTAAATACTGGATATCAGAAGTCCATCGTTTCTGGGTAATATAACAACATCAATGTTGATTTAAACTGACCAATACGTCGTGTTTGCAACATCAGGGACGGTGAGATGACACCGGGTTAAAAACTTGGCTCCCTTAAACAACATGCAAATATTTCCCCTTGAACTAAAAATAAATTGTATATTAGAAATTTTCGATGAAATGGAAACCTTTGTTCCGTATAGGAATTAGCCGAGAAGGGACAAATACAATTTGGAGAACCAGATATTTGATGTAAGTACACTGTAAACCCACTTGTTTCCATTGCGCATTTCGCACAAAATCTTATTTTCTATCCAGATGGACCTTCCTTATAATAATCTATCTGCATACAATGTTTACGAAAATACATATTCAAACACCATTTAAATACAGTCTACCACCCGTAACACGTTACTTTAAAAGTTAACTGGGATTTTCAATTTAACGTAAACTTTTGAGGCTATAATATACTTGATTACCAAAAATTCATTTCATTTTCATTTAGCATATCTTTCTAAGTGAATTAACAATAAACGGAAAGTTTTTTTACTTTACCTGTAAAATAGTATGCCAATAATTGTTTACATAAGTTATGGTCTACCATATAATATGGAAATTTGCAACACGTATCTATCTGCATACAATGTTTACGAAAATACATATTCAAACACCATTTAAATACAGTCTACCACCCGTAACACGTTACTTTAAAAGTTAACTGGGATTTTCAATTTAACGTAAACTTTTGAGGCTATAATATACTTGATTACCAAAAATTCATTTCATTTTCATTTAGCATATCTTTCTAAGTGAATTAACAATAAACGGAAAGTTTTTTTACTTTACCTGTAAAATAGTATGCCAATAATTGTTTACATAAGTTATGGTCTACCATATATATATGGTCTACCATATAATATGGAAATTTGCAACACGTTTTAACACCATATCTTTCTACATGACGTAACAATTGTTCATTAGATAAAACGGAAACATTTATTATAACTGCGAAATAATATACGAATTATCATTTTATACAGCGATATGTTTACTCATAATCAAGTAATAGGGGAAATTGCAACATGATTTAATGTCATATCATTCAACACCCCCCCCCCCCTTCAACATTTTTCGGGAATGGTAGAAAATGAGTGTGGTGGTTTCAGTGGTCCCTAAAATGGTTGATATTATAGCGTAAAATTTCTTTTTTTTAATAGTTTGTCCTGATGTTTCTATCGTAAGCACCAATTGGATATGTGGCAATCATATATATCGGAAATTATTTTTTGAAGCCAATATTTGAATTCAATAATCCCGAAAACGTTATTTTACAAGTTATATCGACAGATAAGTTCGGATACGTTTCGATACGGTCAGCACCACAGCAACGTCTGTCTTCGATATATGATAAGACGATTTCTGTCGAAATACGAATCGTAATAGTGGGAACATAGCATAATATGTATGAGTCTAGTTTGTGTTGATTATCAGTGAGTATGATTTCCGTTTCACCTATATGTATGTATGTGGTCTATAAAATAACTTGGAGTTGAATAAACGTTACATTGTAACTTTATTACATCCTATTTATTTATTGCATGTAATTAAATGACAAGACTTTTTGTAATGTCTTCCATCAAGTAACTGAACCCAGTTCACAATTAAATCTGGGTAAAAGAGCTGTACATTGAATCTTGTCTTGTAGATCACGCAACATTAGAATTCCCATGGTGAATTGCAGGGACTTTTTCTTTAGTGACAAAGACGGTTTCTTGTAATATAACAAAGAATTTCTCTTATTATGCAGGAAGTCAAATCGACCAGGATAGACGTATAATCCAATACGTCGTATTTAAATGTTGAACAAAACGAGACACATAATATATATGGCAAATTGTTATATTAAATTCAGATAGATTTTAGCAAATGTTGATAACAACAAATTTAGTGGTTACTTCAAAATTTTAGAGCCGATGGAATTTTCCGATTTAAACAGTGGTTGACTGAGACAGCAAGTGAAGCCATGTTTTCCAGAAGGATTAGTTTGGCTTATACATTTCAAAGACTTCACTGAAGCAGGCTATCTTGTAGGATTTCAGAAGATCGCCGCACAGCAACGTCAGGGGCGTTTTAAGATTTTTCATCGCGGAGGCTATACTATTTTGAGGGCCCTTATTCGCAAAGGGGGGGGGGTGTCTTTTTTGATGATTTTTATGCCAAGAGTGTATAGAAGACGATTGAATCGGACTCGGGGCCCTTTTCCTTGGCCAGAGGGGCCCTTTTATCAGACGTGGGGCCCTTTTATCAGACGTGGGGCCCTTTTGTCTGCCTTTAGGGCCCCTAACTAGGGTACAATTTCATTTTTCTCATCGGTTTTAGCATTTTTCTCCCGTTTTATTTTTCCAATTTCTTTGAATTTTTTCGTGAGGAGGCTTGCGCCTCCAGCACCTCAGCTATAAAACGCCTTTGAGCAACGTGGCAAATGCTTTTTTCTGCTATTGAAATTTACATAAATCTAAAGTATAAACCTTACTTTTGTCACCTTTGTCAAATTAACAGAATGCGATCGATAAGACTTATAATTGCCCACATTATTTTACAGCTTTGGCAGAACAACATAAATCTACATTTTCAGGAACTGTGTACGTAATATGTTTCCATCAGCACCTCTTAAATCTATACTTTGTATAATCGGATTGGAGACACACGCTGTTACATCCGTGGCATATATAGCAAAAGTACGCATACACACTTTTCTGTGAGGCGAACATTTATACACACGTATCTATGCATACTGGACATTCATATACACGTATATCTATGCATACTGGGCATTCATACACACGTGTATCTATCCACACTGGACATTCATATACACGTGTATCTATCCACACTGGACACTCATACACACGTATGCCAATGTAATCAGATTAAAATACAGATCTATATTTCGTTTCTTTTATATAGTTTCGATGGCCTACACTACATGAAGGTATGGCCGATTGTAGTGGAAGATCGCGTTAGGGTCATACGAGGGGCTTTCGACACTATGACGTAAATATTTTCTAATCAATCAGCATTGACGTTTCTAGTAGTTTACCCACAGTTCCGTGCACGCCAAGAACTCGCCGTAACAGACCGTTTCATAGGCTAATCCCTCACATAAACGCTGGTTATATAACAGGTCTTTCAGAGGTAAACGTTTTTTACCGTCCACCGGAGCCTGGTCTTATGACGTCATATGTGGATTGTGGGTTAGGATAAGGGTTAGGATAAGGGCTGTGGCCTGCAGATTTCGTCACAGTCTCGAGATGTAGACAGGGCTAGCCCTAACCCTAACCCTGGGCCAAGCCTAACCCA
Organism: Patella depressa; assembly: GCA_948474765.1. Classification (NCBI taxonomy): domain Eukaryota; kingdom Metazoa; phylum Mollusca; class Gastropoda; family Patellidae; genus Patella; species Patella depressa. Next base: position 59,973,103 of record OX419719.1, read on the forward strand.
CAATCCACATATGACGTCATAAGACCAGGCTCCGGTGGACGGAAAAAAACGTTTACCTCTTTCAGATTCTACAGTAATAAGGACAAGTAAACAAAAAAAAAATTGTACTATAAAAAAGGAAACGAAATAAGATTCATAAACACGTATATCTATACATGCGGAATTTTCACATAACCATAATTTTTTTAAACTTGGGACATTCATGCAAGCTTACTACTAGGCATAAAAGGAATCGATCTATACTTTCAGCGAAGGCATGAATGACGTGTATATATGAATTCCAATATCTTCTAACACGTTCAGCCATGGGATGTTTGTGAATAGTAAATACTCGAGAATAAGCGGGCATGTGTTGGCCTTCAATCTATAATTAGGATTTGTTTCAACCAATTATAATATATGTTCATTAAACGCAGATATGGAAAACAACTCTCTTAATTTGTTGCTCCTTAAATAAAATTATATCAATCAAATATTTTGCATTAATACACAATAAAATAAAACAAAGATTGCATCTTTTAAAATTAAAATTTAGGAATTAAAAACCTAAAAGAAAAAAAGGAGCCCGTGACAACATTCAACTTTATTGTTCAGATTTTAGGTTAACTAAAATCAAGATAAAACCGGAATAAAAAAAAACAAAAACAAACAAACAAAAAAACCGAATTGAAAATCATCAAATTCCGCTTCTATTACTTTAGAAAGCGTACACTGAAAAGAGAAACAACCCTAGTTGATTTGAACTCTGTATGTTTTACGGTATGGGCAATCCGATATGCAATTCAACCATCCTGCATTAAGATAAATGTGAAATAATCTCTTCATCAGAGAAACTTATTTCTCTTCCATGGCATTTAAATCACTCAATATCATTTGACTCGGAGCTTTTTTCACTTGGAAATCCATTTGTTGTTTCATTTAGTTTCCAGAATGATCCTTCTGTATTTTACAGCATGTCGTGGACATATTATTAGGCCAACATAATAAAATTCACTTCAATTATATATCATGGATGTGAATTTTTTTTTTATGTTGGCCTTATATCATGTTGACCTAATATCATGGAAGTGAATTTTATCATGTTGGCCCAATAAGGTTTATGTACATTTATCAATATATATCAATTTATTTATATACTGTCATGATAGATTACTACTGGGAAATCCATTTATATCCATTAACATCAATATCATTGAAGCAAATAATATACCTTATAATAACATCCTATACACGCTATTCAGGTGCGGGTCCAGAGGGGGCGCGCGATATTTTTTGAGGTGGCGAACACTTTTTAGCTCCATATATTCTCGCAGGAAAAAAGAACAAAATAGTTGAGGTTGGAAATCGTGATTTGCAGTAGCCTACTAGGATGAAAATAGTCCTTGTGGGTATTTTTTCCACTCAAATATCAAGGACCGGGCTTCGCACTCCCAAGTGGTTACAGCACGAGCCCCCCCCCCCCTTTCTGAAAATCCTGGATCCGCCCCTGCTATTACCAGTTAATAACCATAACACAAACCATATTCATATAATAATGTACCATTACACAAACCATATTTAAACCACAATAATTACACCAACAACAATACCCCCATAATTTAAGAGATTCTAGCTGGCATAATCTAGTGCACAAGTTATAATCCAACGTCATCGAAGGGTTTACAGACATGTGGAACTAAGTGTTTCAGAGATAAGCTTCAATGCAAATGACATCAGATGTTTGAGAGGTGGAAACAAAATGGGGTTTAACGTCCCACTCTTATGCTCCGACTGGGCTAAAGAAGACGGGGTTTGAGAGGTTGGTTCATGCAAGTGACATAATGTGATTGAGAATGTATAAACATGGCCGACACGACACCCTTCACAATTTAATTATGAATGGAGTTCAACGTCTCATCAAATCATCATTAATTTGTAATTTATATTCTATGGTTTCGCGTACATTGCAAAATATGAAAATATTCATTGTTTAACGTATGCACTTTTTGAACTACTAGACACACTCCAAATGCCATATAGCGCCGCTGAACGACCGTACAGAATTTCCATCACAGCACACGGCATGGCGTATGCCCGTCTTCGTTAGTTCAGAAGGGGCAGGGCAGTAGGACGTTAAACCCCATTTCATTTCATTTATGCCTTTCGAATACGTCATCAACGTCAAGTGTAGACAATCCCAATACGTAAAGAGAGTTTATTGTGCCAATAATGCTATGGCTTCATCATAATTGAAGTCTTCGTGTTATTATATTTATAAATATTTAATTTTTAGGACTTCAGACAAAATGGAAACAGAAATGTCGTAATTTTAATGCGCTTTATGTTTTTACTAAAACAACCACGCTTTCAAAAAAGGAAACATCGATAACAAAGTGCCATTTAAATTATTTAGAAGCTAAATATAACCTTTATTGTAGAGTCTATATATTACCTCTAAAAGTATCAGAGGTTTAGTCGCTATAAGCATTAAACCAGGATGTGGGCGGTAATAAATCTGTAATTATTCACTTAAACATGCATTATGCAAGAGCTAAATCTGCCTATTGCAGGTCTTTCTTTAGGCCTGAAATATTTTCTAAAGTATAGATTGGACATTAATTAACTGATCCAGGCCTTGTAGGTCTTTCTTTAGGCCTGAAATGTTTTCTAAAGTATAGATTGGACATTAATAACTGATCCAGGCCTTAATCAACTCTCGATGGCATCAGATTTCTCCGATATTAAATAGATTAAAACGGTTCAGCGATACTTTGATTTAATCAAATATGGAGGAACGAGAGTTAGCTTCGATCAACCAGTACGGTGGTTGAAATTATTGCACACGTCTGTCAAACCTTCAAAGGCTAATATCTTCGCTTGCAATAGAGTAATTTGAATGAAAGTTTCATATTATTCATTTTACATTAGCTACTTTCGAACTATGATAGCAAGAATGGTTAGTTCTTTTATCTAAATCTTACATAATGTATCTTTAATTATTTGTCCCTCTTCTAGGAAACATAGACGTAGACGTAATTTGAAATCTTTGACTTCGTTTAATGTATATAATTATTTAAGAGCGATGCGTGTTCTGTTAAAGCCATTAATACGTTCACACTATAATTATAAGTCTAATAGTAAGTGCACTACACGCAAAATAAAAACCTATAAGATTAACCTGCGGAAAATATCAAATCACAGCGCTGTACAGTCCCGGGTATACAACACAAACTGACCTTCCAATTGGCGAGAAAATAAAGTGAAATATAGACTGGGGCCGGTCCTATTCCCTATCATGCCACTAGCAGTAAAATGGTCCATACTTCTCTAAACAAATTGGGCTTAGCCACATTTAAATATTGTAAGTGGTACCAAATGATCCCAGATACACGTTCAAAAGTGAACATGACGTACGAAGAACCTTCAAAAACTAACGAAAGGATAACTCCGCGATTTACGATTGAACTATTGGTAATTTCAATAAAGTTCCAAATTATGCCGAAAGGAACATCCCTGTCAAGTGAAAGAAATTCCCATAGGGTCTGCGTGTCATTTAGCCCAAGCTTGTACAGGAAGAAGCGGGGTCGCTAGCCTCATCTCGGTGTCTATCTCTATACTCCGCGAAGAGCTATTTCCTGGATCGCCTTGATATTTCATAATTTTGAACGTAAGTGAAGAGAGAACTCTTAAACTGTCGGGATTTCCATATGATTCCTCTTTAGGCACAACCAGGCCATAATCCACATTGAACTGTATCTTGTATACCGTTTATAAGCTTTAAAACCCCAGACAAACACAAACATATAACTGAGTTCAACTTGGCTCTAAGACTATTACATTAAATACCCATTACAGATAAAATAGTCGTCTTCTCATCTCAGTTATGGAATCCCAGACGACAAAATGTGTCTTTAATTGTTCATATAATTCACATGCTATCTATGACTATTTATAGAACATACAAATCTCCAACAAAAGGGTCTCGGCATAAATTGTGTGTCGAATCAGCTGTTCAAAATGTCTTGTTCTGTTCGTCATATAGACCTCGGCTGCTCAGTCGAAGTTAATGGCGTTGCTTTCCTCGCCTGACCATTCATTACATTTTATGCCATTCCAGTCATGTCGTATCGTTCAGATATTATTTATCAGGTTTATATTAAGACTGGTTGTACACACCAACTGCAACACTCTGTCGTAGTTTTAACACCAAATAATTACCTTTATAAATTAACGACATCCCTCTTGTCATTACTGAATCGGCGAACTCACCATTTTACATTAGGTGTTAAATAAAAAAAAACACAACACAATTTATATGGAAAACAATCATTTCCATATAAAGTGTGTTGTGTTTTTAATGTGCTCAATCACGAAATGCCACTCAAGGATTTTAGGTGTTAAATAGACTTCCTAATAACTATTTCCGATATAAAACATCTGATAACAATTCCCACTTTACAATATCGATCCCAGCATTCACATAGCTAATCATAGTTAGGTTGAATTCTCATTTTAAATTGAGACAAGCAGCCAAGTCAAATTAAACATTTGTGATGTATTCTTATCCATTGGGCGTGTCTTGCTTTAATTATATTAAAGAGATTAGGATAAAGTCGGACATAAAACGTGGTAATTAGACACTATTACAACTAACCTAAATGCAAAATGATTATGACACTACATTTCTCTATGGGCATACTATATTACATAATTCAGTCGGAGACGATCAGTAGTATCCCCATTTCATTTCCAGAAAGGAGAGAGAGAGAGAGAGAGAGATAGAGAGAAAGAGAAATGGGGTTTAACGTCCACTCAACACAAAATATGTTATTTCGGGACTAACATTAACATATGGTTTTTAATTTTTATTTCAATATTTCGATTGCGCGTAGGGGTCTTTAGGAGTGGGAGGAAACTTCCAGAAAGGAATTTATTTTCCTTATCCATAAGTGGGCGTGTCGCACTACTCCCTGGGTTACTTTCTACCTTATCACTTTAGTCATCATCGAAACCACATGAATGCAGCTATAGTTGTGATTTAAAAAGGCAAAACGTAATGACATAATGTCTTGGAATTTCGATAATTACGTTAATCTAAGGATATTATCAATATAACACTAATTAAAAGTATTTACATTTATTTCCTAGTCGAGACTGAGAATGTCTCTTTATTGTTGGTCTCCTGTTATTATTGATGATGAACAACATATCCGGAGTTACGAATTTAGCCTTTGGGTAGACGGAGTGCACGAAATGCATGACTACTATTTCTAGAAGATTTGCCACTATACTTTCCATTTGAAGTGATGGGCCTTACTTTACATTTAGATATACTTGTCATAAATGGTTCATTTTTTCCAGTTTCCTCCCACTGCTAAAGACCCCTGCGTGCAAGCAAATTATTGAAATAAAACTAAACAATATGTTAGTCCCGAAATTACCTAGTTTGTGTCGAGTTGACTTTAAACCCCATTTATCTCTCTCTCTCTCTCTCTCTCTCGGTTCATTACCCTAACCCTTTTTTAAATGATACACTACCACCAACTATGCGTCCCATTATGAAATAATACATTACATCCAGATAAGCCCAAATATAATAGATAAATACCGTTACTCGTTGAAGCTTCTTTCTTCAAGATTTCTGTTCTTATTATGCATTAATAATTCAATCTACTAGAATAATGGGGTCATTCTATAGACAAGATTATATGCATTATTCATCCGTTCTATTTACTCTATAACACATACACCAGTCTCCACATTAATATCAAGTCATGTTCATCTATAGCGTACCATTTACAGGTATTTGTGTTGTCCATATCAACCAGGCCCCGAGTTCACAAAGCATTCTCAGACAGACTTAAATCAAGAATATAATCAAAATTGTTTGCCTTATTGTAACTAAAATATAACCCTTTATAAAGCTTTTGTTGTTTTAATGTATCAAATGACCCAATAAGAAACTATATGTAAAGTTTTGTGTTTCTGGATCAAAGATATTTCTTATAAACAGTGATTGAAAGTTGGGTAAATTCTCAACTTAAGTCTGAGAATGCTTTGTGAACTCGGGGCCAGATATGAAAGAACTGTTTCATCGTTTTTAATATCGGATTTATATTCTTGTCTGTAAGCGCGTTAGGCATGCGTTTATTACCTACTAGCGCATGACCCGGTTTGAAAATAGGATAACTCCAAAATCGGAGTTCAACGCCACCCAACCCATACATCTCCCCGGTAAGAGTAACCCATATTCAGCCCAGGGGCGTTTTAAGGTTTATCATGGCGGAGGCTATACTTAATTGATGATTTTTATGCCAATGCAATGACTGCATTCTCATTCAGTAATAGATTGGACAGTAACAGTGTATAGAAAACGATTGACTCGGACTCGGGGCCCTTTCCCTTGGTTAGAGGGGCCCTTTTGTCAGAAGTGGGGCTCTTTTGTCTGACTTTAGGGCCCCCTAACTAGGGTACATTTTCATTTTTCTCATCGGTTTTAGCATTTTTCTCCCGTTTTATTTTTCCAATTTCTTTGTGTTTTTTCGCGAGGAGGCTGGCGCCTCCAGCGCCTCAGCTATTTAGATAAGCATATTGAAATAGTTTGTACGTGCAAAAATTGGTTTATGGTCTCTCATGTCTGGCTTTCGTGTCTCATAATAAGTGATTTCAAGATGCACCCAATATATAATATTCTTTAAACATAGTTCCTGCATCTTGTAGATTTTATATAATCATTCTCATTATTCCACAATACGGTATCCACAGTAACCATAGAGAGGACTAAGGGTTAGAAAATCTGCCCCCCCCCCCCCTACCAGATTACGATTGACCCAAAAATCCCTATATATGATAAACGTATCATATCCCAAGCAGTGGTAGCACGTATCGAAGAAATATAACATGCCTCTACAGACATCGTGTACTCGAAAGTTTTATATTATAATACACTTTTCAACCTTAAATAATGTCATACATTAACGGAGACAGTTTAGATTAGTTTGTATCGACAACATTATTAATAGAACTGATCGGTAATGGGATAGCGCCCCTTTAATGAAGAATCAAATATTGTACCAGTCTCTTGCTTTAATAAAAATGTCATAAAGATTACACAAAGTTCAAATTAAAGGAGATCACTGAAGCATGTCTTATTTCATGTTTAAAAACCCAAGCAATAAAATTGTATAATAATTCTGACAGTGGGTCGATAAACCTTATGCTATTACTATAAATAGAACATAAAGTTATTTCTGCACCAAGTACTATATCAATATATATTATATATAGACTCAATAAGTATGAGATGTCTAATGAACGATCAACCAATAGGTCTATATCATTAGGCCTTATCCTCAGAATCAATGGGTTATTATCAACAGCTGAAAGCTGGGGTGTACATTTTAGAATATATATTTATAATAATCCAAGAACAAATGAAAAATGTTACAAGAATTTTATAAATACGGTGTCCATCCTAAAAACTCAAATCCCGTTGAACCGTAGACTGGTTTGAACATTACCCAAACTGGCTACAACCCTTCTTCATTACAAAATAACATATTAACGACAGGGTTCTTGTAAATGTTCAGGTGACATTGAGTTCAACTTTCTAGAACTCGATTAACTGTAGTAAAACTCCATGTAAACGACGATGCTATCATAGACTGCGGTAAGAAATATTCATACGTACCCTAGACTTGCGTTTATCTAAGACAGATTGGGTCCAGCGTAGAGCCAATATATGTTCGAAAATATTCCAATTTGCACACTTATAACTCCACAATACCTCGATTATCATACAAGTTGACGTCTACACTCATGAACTTAGCAACTCATCTGCCTTCAAAACAATATTATCGTCTGCTTCAATCACACACCCGCCAATATCAAAATGCTTCCGTTCCACACAGCGCGTGCAACCGCGCTAATAAACAACGTGACACTAACATCTCTGCTCGTCTCAACTTATCTCCAGAAGACTGAAGACTGATATTTTACGATATCGTCAAAATAAAAACCACTGTTTGTTTTCTTGCGAGAATTCGTGGCATCGCCGCCGTCTTGAAATAGTCTGAAATGGTTATTGGGTAGGCATTTGTGAAATCACTGGTGTCTTAAAATAAATCTTTGCGGATATGAAATAGGCACTGTTCCATCATATAGCAGTCTACTTTAGCCATTAACGATAACTGCTTTCTTGTCTTCAAATCCTGTTACACATCAACTAAACCACCGATCTCCGTGTTTAAATTATTTATGGAATCTGTTAGACAAGTCATAACACTAATATAAAATTGGTGGACATAAACATTATGCCACGTTTATAGTAATAATTCTATTTATGCGTTATTAATTGTATAATTTGTAACTTTGATGAATTTTTTATCCTCAATCTAACATCCCATGTCCAAGCTTATAAATCTGAGCACAGGAATTAATGTTTTATTATTGATTTTTGTTATTAAATGGTAAATGTATTAGAATTATTAGCAGTTGATTAGAATGTATTAGAATAATCTTACTTTTGATGTATGTTTTACTTAATATTACAACCAAAATGTGTATGAAAGTTATTTGATGTGTAAGAGATTTAAGATAAAACGATTTCTGATCTTTCTCAGTTACAGAGTTACTTTGTCCTTTGATAGCCAATTAATGTTTGAGATATCGTTTCATTAAGGGAGATATAATCAATTTTTCTTAATTTAAAAAAATCGGGTTACACTCGATTTTAAATTCTAAGAAGCTACTAGCTCGCCACATAGACAAGTTTGTAAAAAAAATCATTGTTTTCTTTTGTTAATGTCTTCCTTGGTGCACCATGTAAGATGTAGTCAAAGACAAGGCTGTCAAAAATGAAGTATTGAAAATTGTAATTAAATTACCATAGCCTAAGCTAAGTTATGTGTATTTGAAGTTTTGACAGGTTAATAAAAATGGTTAGTGCTACGATAATAAACCTAGTCCAAAATATCCATTTTAGCGTTAAATTATTCAACATCGCGAGTTTTCTTATCCATTCAATATCACGGCCATCCGATGTTTTAGAGAGTTGATTATGAGCTTGTCATATGAACAATTGCTTAATTAATAATTTATACGAAACCAAGAAAATAGCAGCCCGAATAAGCTCAAACTACATGTATGTTTATCGATTATTTGGATGCTGGGACAGAGCTTTGTGATATTATCAACATTTGCATAACTATGGAAAAGGGATAACACACCATAAATGAATTTTAGCATGCATCACTCCCTTTAAATTATGTGTGGGCGTCGTGAAATAGACAAGGCATTCTTACCCCTTAATGCATAGTTCTAATTTCTGTCTGTATTTGATAGTAATACCGGGTACTTACCCAATACCACTTACCCTGGGCGGACAGAGTTTTGATTTAAGAATACGGCGGGAATGTAAGATGGAAAGACATCTTAAATTCTAATAAAAAGATAAATTATTTATTCAAATGAGGTATATGAAGCCACCACATTATCCTAATCCAGCATGGTGCAAATCCTCGCTTATTTACAGACAAGCGGTTGCCATGTAAGATACGTCACCGCTCCTCTCTTCTTGGCACCACCACTTACAATTAGTACATGATTGTTATATTGAGGATATAGTCGAAGTTAAAAGAATATACGTCTACATTAAAATGGGGGCATATAAAAACGACCCTACTACCTACATTGACACTATTGACAGACAGTGATAATTTCAAATACGTCCATTTTAATTTTCTTAGATCGGATATTCCCTAAAGGGGACGCTTTCGATCGTCAACCCTCTGCACTCCCCCCCCCCTTTCACCACAATGTCACTTACGCACTTACGAATACAGAATTATTATAATGTGGCATAAAGTCGTAGCTAGTGATCGCAATGGCCTAAAACTGTTAAACGCATTAATTCTTCTTGCGATAGTTGATAATTAATGAATTAGATATATTAATATATAGACCGAATACATTCGTTTGTCGTCAAATAACGGGAAGTACGTATTTGCACTTTCACCTCACGTAGGTTATGTAGTACTATAAGTCTTTATTCTTCACGATGTATTCTCTTCCGTGACCAAGGTATAACAATACTACAGTTCAGGTTCTTTTCTTTAAATATTTTAATTCAATAAACTGGAAGCGTTAATTACAATTCTTCTTAGTCTCAAATAAGTGTATGGCTGGTATGACAGGCGGTGTGAGTTCTGACGAATTTTACCTGTGCAGTCTATTTTATAATGTCCCGCCCTTGTTGGATTACGTCAGAGACTGACCACCGGTCGGATTCCAAATATGGAACGGATATACCCTACACCTCGCATCGGGCAGGGACTCCTTACCAAATTTAGTCTGCAGACACATTCTAATAATATGGCATCATATGATAAATGTGTTCATTAACCCTAAGTTCAATTCATGCATCATGCCATCGCAGATCCCCTATGTTGTTGAAATGGGGTTTAACGTCCTACTCTTTTGCACCTAATAATGGAAGACGAGCATACACCATACAGTGAGCTATGAGGGAAATTTTGCCAGGGCAGCGGCGCTACGGCCTACTCTTTTATCGAATTCCAACTTCCAAGGGATCTTTTACGTGCACTTCAATGCGTACACAGGACCTCGGTTTTCCGTCCCAGCCGAACGACAAACCCTATGTTGTTACGGGTGTCTATAACTCTATACCCCATAATTAAACAGTGGTGCCGGATTCGTTCATTATTGTAAATAGGCTACTGGTAGGCCTAAGGGGTTTATGTCTGGGGTTTTATTAGATTGAATGTGTTATTGTTTTTTGCTCACCTCTAAAAGAAAGAAAAATTTCTTCAATCGATAAAATCCGTGGAATTAGCCTAGTTATACTAAATATTACATTGTTTATCCAATTAGTAACATTTATATTCTTAAAATCCCAATAATAGTGTTGGCAATATATTTTATGGATTATATTCACGATTATTGAATTCGCCATGTCGATTAAACCAAAACTGACATAAATAGGCTCCTCTTTGGACTAAAAAAGGGATAAACAATTCAAATGTAATAGGTGTATAACTAACGTGTGTTAGTGTAATAAAAGAAAAGGGAAAACACCAAAACGAAACTGCAATTTAATTTCGGTTCGATTTGGTGTAGGTTATACTCTGGGAGAGTGAAATATTGTACCTGGAAACAAAAATCGCAACTTTCAGTCTCTATCCCCCTTATCTCATCGTTAAAATATCAGAAAGCCTACAAATGCATTACAGAAGTAATCCAGGGAATCTTCTTATTCCGTTATTGTTTAACGTCCGCTTTCACCGCGTGTGACATCGCAAACAAATTTTCTTACTTTCTAATGCTTAGCGCACACGTGGGTATCTTTCCTGTGGGAGTAAACTGGAGTAACCGTATCACACGGTTGAGAAGGGGTCCCTATATCCAAGCCACGTACGATCCCATCAGGCATCGAACCCACAACTGTAAGCCAGAGGTGACCGGTCAGCTACAACTTGAAGTGCAACACCGACATCGAACCAGGACACCCATTATGTTCCGTTTAAGAAGGTATATATAGGTGGTACACTCGGAAAACTCTAGTATCCTACATCGGGCCTCGGCTATATGACGAATTCCGCCTTTGGCACTACTTTCAATTTCCCAGATTACAAATGGCGTTGCCCATGAAGACGCATGTGAAGAGTGTTTTGTCATACACATCCTCCAAAGACAGAAGCAGTTTTTCGTCATCTTTGCCCTTTTTTTACACAAAGAACGACGCAATTTCGAGAAATTCACTCTATAAGCGACAGGTTTTCATAATAATTAAACCGGTATGTATCATAAAGTCTTCATTAAGTCAACTGGCGTGGTTTCGAATCCCCGGTTGTACGTGACATGGAGTAGGGTCGCCTGTCCAACCTCGTCCGTTTTGCCCAGGTCCTCTACGCGCAAGCGAATTATTGAAATAAAATTAAACCATATGTTAGCCCCGAAATGACCTGTCGAGTGGATGTTAAACGCCACTTCTTTCTCTCATCGGAGTCTTCGGAGTGGAAATGGCGCATTTCAGAAGTTATCTCCCCTTATATGATGATTGCAGAAGATTTTGCAAGTCGGAATTGCGTACAGTTCCAGAATACCTTTTACCAATTCTAAATAGGGGAGTTCACAAGACTTATGGGTTTTCGCCACCGTATTTCAAAATTGATTGTAAATGAAATAAAATGAAATTTGGTTTAATGTTCTTCTCCTAAACTGGGCTAAAGAAGACAGGCATACGCCTTGCAGTGTGCTATGTGGGAAATTTTGCCCGGGCAGCGAAGCTACGGCCTACTCTTATATTGAATTCCAGCTGCCAAGGGATCTTTTACGTGCACGTCAATGTGTACACGGGACCTCGGTTATTTGTCCAATCCGAACGACTACACAGCTGTCCTCGTCCGGTCCTCCATCCTGCATCACTGAAACCACGCCGGAAAATCTAGATAAAGTTGCTCCGCCATGGCAGGGATCGAACACCCGACCTCCAGACTAGCGAGCCAGCGTCTTACCCACTAAGACACGTGATTCTACATGACTGTAAATGATAACAGGGAAATGATTGTGTTGACGAAGGTATAAATAAGAGTGATTAAACCTGATAAAATAATCTGCAGTTTATTATATTCCCGTGTAAATAAAACATACCTGTACGTCAAGGGCATTTCATGTCTGTCCAATTGTACAACTAGACATAGATGTATTATTTCACTTTGTATAATCATAACCGGAAAAAAGTATATAAACCACAAAAAAATGGATTTAGAAGAGCTCCAGGATCACCTAATTTTTGTGGTTTCGTGTATCCACCTGTGAAGATATAAACACTCTTTAAAATTTACGCCAATGAACTTCGTCCTTTAATGATAAAATATGGTTTCATTATAAATTGTAATCGTGCCATTTTGATCGCCCAGCTGGTTTACAAGATTTATTTTTATCATTTCTTATTCATTTGGAACATTAATCGATCGAGGTTCATATGTAAATAAATGTTTCACAACTTGATCAATTATTGTTGAATGTCAAATTATAAAAAAAACGTCTAAAGAGTAATCCTCACGATAAATCAATATTTTACAGTTCCATTAATTTTGTATTTAAATATGGAAAGTGAACCATAATTGAGTAGTTTGTTCTTCCATCACGATAACACTTTATATTTTTTAGCCTGGCTCAGATATTAAGTGGTTCTGGGTCCTGTTTCACAAAACATGCATCAATCGAACATTTTACTGTTGAAATTAAACGGAAGTACGCAAGCTTCGTAAATGGGTTTTATAAGGTAGATGCACCAGAAAGACTACGTAAACCCTACAAATGATAGCGAGGTTTATTTAGTACAACACGCGCATCTGAAGGTCGGGTGTTCGGTCCTTGCATTGGCCGAGAAAGTTCATCCAAATTTTCCGGCCTTTATCAGTGATACAGGACGGAGGGCCTGATAAGGACAGTTGTCTAGGCGTTCCGATGTGACGAAAACCCGAAGTACCGTGTACGCATTCGCGTGCACCTAAAAGATCCCTTGGCAGTTTGAATTCGATGTAAGAGTAGGCCGTAGAGCCGCTGTCCGGGCAAAATTTCCCGCATAGCACATTGTATGGCGTATTCCCGTCCTTGTTATCTCAGTTTAGGAGCAGAAGAGTAGGAAGTTAAACCCCATTTCATTTTATTTTATTTTATTTCATTTGTACAACGCTCCCATCAGATATAACGCTTATCAATGAGTAACTTGTTGATGTAAAAATGCATATTTTTGAGAACCCTCCAAGGAGGCTAATTGATAAAACCCCGACTCATTAACCAATAGGTCCAGGGTTTGATCCCTGTATAATAGCGGCCGAAATTGTGCCTAAGTAATTTTCACTCGTGGTTTCTCAAGGTCATTCAGTGGTCTAGTCGTTCGAATGACACAATAAAATTTAGGTCCCTTGGCAGCTGTACTACAAAAAGGGTACAGGTGGACATGCGGTTCCCCGTTTAGTGCAGAAAAGTATGACATTAAACCCCATTTCATTTCAGGTCTAGAACCCTTTGGCGATGAACAGACTTCATGACCTCGACCCTCAGTCTAAACCCGGAACTTTATTGGTCAGCTGTTTTCATCGACAGTAACTCCACCATCGTTATTCTGGTGTATAATCTGTATTTTATTTTGGAGCTTTCGGATTTCTTCAATCCACCTTACGTGACACTAAAAAGGTTACTCTTGTAATCCATTATAGTCTTGCATATTTCATAGTGTATTTAAGAGTCTGGTGACCTCGGGTTTAGATCGAAAGGCATTACCAATAGATAACAATTTTTAACAGATATATTTTATTGGACAGAAACGACATTGTAGAAATTACAATGACCTGGCTTTACATGTACACTGTTTGTTGTGTATTTCGTACACGATGAACAGTCCATTTGCTGATTACACTACTTTGCCTAACTATTTTGCCTATTACGTTCTTTTGGACTTCGATTTTTGCCTAATGGTTTGGATTGTTCGTACTTGGTTTTATTTTATATTTACACATTTAGATATTGAAATCGTCCTTTTGAACGCGGACCTTAGATTAGTATTGAAGAAATAATAACTGATTGGTTTTATGCAACTAGTAATATGAGTTAAAATAACGGTAATTAAGATTAACCACTCGGGTAGATAGCTGTACCTTGAATATGTCCACGTGTACGATAGTATAACGTAAGGGAACCAACACAAAACGTATGCACAAATTATAATGACGTATGTTTTCAGAAGATCGTAATCTGTTTTCGACATCAAATAAAACTGTCTTTTCACTTCTTCCGTTTCCAAGGATTCATCATCCGTTTCAGAATCACTTACATATCCTTGTGAAGTATATTTTATCGGCCGCAGTTTTGGCTTTTTAAATTTGATTCCGGCATTTTTGAATTTCAAATTATTTTTCTTTACGCCGTATGCGTATGGATTTACATTCGATCCATGGTACTCTTCGATAATAATACCTGAATCTGGAACTACTTTACTGCGCGCACTTCTGATCCTCATAAAGCACCAAATACACAACACGACCAATAAACAAATAGGGATTACATAAGTCGTCACAAACAGGAAGTTTAAATGTGACGTAGATAATTGATATTCCGGAATGCACTCATATTGTTCCGGATAAAAACGAACTTTTCCCCAGCCAATCACAGGAAAGATTGCAATAATACCATCCATAAACCACACGGCTCCAATCAACGCAAGTGTAATATAATGTATAAATACATCTTCATGCTTTGAGGGTTTTAAAAATTTCATTGTCCGTTCAACTCCTAACAGTAGAAAAGTGTGCATATTATTCACATTACTAAAAGTCATAGCGTAATTCTGAAGGGCACAGATTCCATAGCTTATACACCAATTCTCGTTGATCAACGCAATAATAGTAATTAACGTCCAGACAGAAACAGCAACGATATCGGCAATGCACAGAGAGACTAGTAGATAAAGATGAGGCTTATGCAACTTCCGACGACTAATGTAGGTCACCAGTGACAAACTGTTTCCGATTAAAGAGAAAATAAGAACCAAGATGAGAATCACTGCTATAAAAATCCTTATTTCTAAACTAGCCATTATTAAAGATTTTCGGCTGTCAAATTCATATTCAATTTTAAAACAAATACGCAGCAATTGTTTTTAAATATGTATCCATGGGACTGAATTCCATTGATGTGCGGTTAATGTCTGTTGATTCAACAACCGGAGTCTGAAAGAAATAATACATATGCATTTATACTTCCGCAATGTAGGTCTATATCGAGGATATCTTTTCCTTTCAATGTGTCGATTTTCTGTCGTTGTTGTCAAAGATCTCGAGATATGTGGAATTTAAAATGAAGTTGACTCTGTTCAAATATCACTAGATCTTTACTCTCTTGTAGAAAACATAACATAGCTATCAATCAAAGATTGTATAATTTATATTTCTGTTGTCTTACTAACATGCATGTATACAGACAGACATATCGATTATAACAGGCCATAGAAAGCATATTTCAACTTACGCGAGATTATTTACAACAAAATTTCTAAGGGATTAGAATATTATTCTCCTACCTGTGCAACTTGTACGTGGTGACCTAAGCAAAAATACAATTGTTATTCTAAGCAAACGTTTACAATTGGAAATATTCTCATACGCATTTGATAGCGTCAAAGACGGTAAAGAAATTAGCTATATTATATCCATGTACTTATCAAGCAGGCCCTAGTCTGTCCTTTCTCATATCAAACACACAATTTGTTGTCATGTCGACGAATGTAAATACAACTCCAATATACACCTTTAATTATTGGTTGTATGTTTATCTATGTATACCTACATTAATGCATAGGCCAACATACACAGGTACGAGTATAAGTCAATAAAATAAACTGACGCCTTCTACTCCAGCTGATATTTGATAGCTCCTACCTTCAATGTGATTGTGTAAGAGCTAATTTTGCCTATTAAGGTATTTATTTTGGCTTCAGTTGTTATACAAACTATCTTTTAAATATTCATTCACATGACAAGCCTCCCAAGATATTGAAAATTCGATGTAAGAATCGTAGTAGGAACTATATCGAGTGAGTTAAGTTTTCGAAAGGGCGGTACTCCGGTGAATTTTAACTTGAAGAGACGACTCCGTTGACAGATTGTCATATAGTAATGACACCTTTCGTGGAAGAGTTCTCTCCCTTTTGTTCTTGATTAGAGTACTCGGGGATGCCCGATTCACAGCCCAGAACGTCCCAAATTGACAGAATTGCAATCGAGTGATGCGGAATTCAGTTCTGTCACAGTTCTGCCAGCCCCGACAGCTGAGGTGGAGTGAGTAGAATCGTGACGTATTCCAAGCAAAAAATATGTTTCAACTGTCATGATTAGTCGAAATACGTTTTATTATGTCGGCACATGCGTTATACTCCGAAATTCTCCTTTCACTCGATTGGCCCCAGTTTTGGAATTGAGAGAATTTACTTCCGGAACTGTGAATCGAGCATCCCCCTCAAGAGTTATCAACCATATTATGTAGAATCTTTAGTGCTTAAGAGAGCGTGAATAAAACATGACCTATCTAACATTTGTTTTTTTAGTCAGTATATTTTTTTAATCCATGCCCCCACAGAGCCCGAACCAGAGATCCATCCACAATATTTGTTGCAAAAAAAAAGGAGAATTCAACTAAAAAAACAAACAATTAGGTCAACCACAGTGGTGAAAACAACGAGTGACATCGTTCTTAATATTCAGTTTTAACTAATTTTGTTTGAAGTTGTAGTCAAATTATTGTGGAATTAAGCCCAAGCACTCCTAGAAATTAAATTTGACCTCATTTTGCTTAAGATAGTGGCTTTTAACATTATGAGACTCAAGGCTTAAATTTGAAACTGAAAGGCCTAAAGCTAGTAGTTAGCAGTTGATTCCGATTTTGAGTGTTAAATAGTGTTCCACTTGGTGAATTTCTACAATTTACCACATGAACAAGTGTTCATATAATTCAGTGATTTTTATAGTTGAAGTTTGCTATTTATTAGAACAGATAATGACACTTTGTCAAGAAATCGTGACATGTGCTCTTCGAATGTAACCGCTCTGAAACTTCTTAATTATGGAGAAAAGGAGCCTTTATGCCAGACAGTTTGATGCTAATTTAGAGCTATCAGAGTATGCGATTGTCGCATAGTATCTATACAAGAACTGTGAGAATTTTTCACTGATGATCAGAATCTAAGACTAAACTAAACATAACGCTACAATATACGTCCACATTCCCGCTTTGATTGAAATGGTACTTTGTCAAGAAGGCTAGGCGTTTGGTTTGTTTAGCGATGAGGGTCGTGCATCAACATCAATAGTTGCCGTCCTTAGAGTATAAGGAATAAGTATATCAAAATAATCCATTCAGAATTGTGCCTTTCAGACGCTAAAGGCAAAAATGGGCTTGGCTCTGTCCCTGGGGGTTGTGACATTCGCAGAAATCAATAGTGGACGCACTCAGGCTATAAGGAATACACATACCAAGTACCAAGCTGATTCATTCAGAATTGCAGCCTGTAAACGACAAACATAAAAAATTGGGCGTGGCTTGCCTCTTGGGGTCGGGATATGCAGTTGTCGTTCTTAGACTATAAGGAATGTATATCCCAATTTTAAAGAAAATCCATTATGAGTGGCCTGTAGAAAGACACGAAGTAAAAATGGGCATGGCTCTGCCCTTGGGGGTTGGTCAATCACCAAAAAGCAATAGGGGTCATCCTTAGGGTATAAGGAATAGGTCTGCAAAGTTTTAAAAGGATCTGTTAAGAACTGCATCCTGTACAAGATGCAGGCGAGTCCATTGCCTTATTTGTTTCAATTCTTCACGATGTAGCTGAGCAAGCAATTCCACAAACCAAAACCTTTCAAAAAACCAAAGAGCGAGATCGTATCCTCCGACCATTAAAAAGTAGTTCTTTCATGAAGAATATTGCTGCATACCATATGGTGTGGGCGAAGGCCTATAGAGCCATACATCAAACAAGGATAGGATTAAAGGTAAACGTTATAGTGCGTTATCAGTTAACCGTCTAAACAGTTGATAATACCACATGAACAACATTTCTCGATACTGCTAATTCTCTGCCCAGTACATTTGTATTTCAGGCATCATCCTATATCCCTTCAGACGCATTTCGGGGCCTTAAACATCAACAGGAGAAATAGCAACTGAATTTTATTTCACGTCCCGCAAAGATGAATCTTTTAATGGCATTTTTACATTTAAGAGCTTCATTGTTCGCTAATGCAAGCTCGGGACACGGCAACTGGTCCAAATGAAACACACAACCAGATTTTAAAACATTTACGTTTTCCAGCACCCTAATTCTTACATGGTCTTTTGAATCCGATGAACCTCCTACAGGCGTCTCCGCGGATTGACACCCCAATCTTTGGCTTAAAATGTTGTTTATGGTACCGTTTTACTTATCGATGTAAATTTCGGTTATCCCCCTTTATTCAGATGGTTTTTTTTCCGCCCGGGTGAACTTGTTGACAGATTTTAAGACTTTTGTTTTTCTTCAATTTCATGTTGTCAAGGTCAACAGTACATGTTACTATAAGCCACGGTGGGGCTATTTAAAAGTAAAACGATTGTCTTATACTTTAAAGATAAATTTGTCTCGTCAAGGACGTTAATAACCTTTCAATTTTTAAACATAGTATTATAAATATTGATCTACTTGATTTATTCTCCCAGACCTCCAGCAAGCTTGCACGAGCTTATAAACTGTAGCATTGTTGTTGGTTTGGAAGCTCTAAAGTAAGTGCCCTTCCGAGCCCCTATTACGTCACCCCTAGTCACGTGACCTACATAAAACCCTCCCCGTTTTGTTTGCACATGGCTGCGGGCAATGGTTCCAAACCAGTGACGCAGGAAAAAAACAACTTGAAGATGAACAAGGATAAATGCGTTTTCGAATATAAGTATGCAGAGACAGTGTGGGGAAATTCTAGGTGAACCCTAACCATGCGCAAACCAGAAGTAATGCTTCATATTTATATCCGGTTCGATGGGAATCTCGAACCAGTAATTTTTGCAAATAACGAGAGAGCTTTGAAAGAGGACCCTCTGCATAAACATATTTCAAGACAACAAAGAACTCATAAGTAACTAATTATTATAATTCAATTCTTTTGTTTTTAATTTTAATTATTAACCGTTCAAAATTTTATTATTATCATCATTTAATTTCTCCAAAAGTACCTTAAGGGTGGCTAAATTGCCCAATGATTTTAACGTGATTCCGAAGTAACAGTTGGGCAGTGCTGTTTGCCACTCCAACAACTCCTCCCCCCCCCCACTGAAACAAAAGCGATGAATATGAACTCGTTTCAGGATGATCAGGACATGCAACGCAGCTTTACCGGGCCCATGATCCCTGCAGTGAAGGATGACAATTTTGTTATATTCAGCCGCCAAAGGTAAACCCTGCTCTAGGAAACGAGTCTGCGCAATTAAGTTTTCTGATGATGCGCATTTAGGATGTTGAATGGGGATAGGTAAATGCTTTAGATCGCTGCTCACGTAGACCCTCCCACCATATGTGGATGTATGCCAAACGACAGTGTGATCTCTGACCAATCAGACTTGTGAAGCCTTGTTCCTAAATTTAGGGAATACATATTTAGCCACTACTACTTCTAACCGTTGAGAAGATTCAGTGGAGGCTAAATAATTGGAGGCGGAAAGGAAGCCTATTCTCTCCAGGACTTGATCAATGTGAATCTGCGGACGAATACCCCACTGGATCCTTAGGCGAGAAGGGGGGAAATACTTGCAGTGACTTGAAAATTCTCACCATTCCATCCGGCAATTAAGCCACCAGCGAGCAAAGAACCCGCCAGTGGAACACGAGGAGTTGCTGTGAATACCAGAAAATCAGTCAATCCCATAACCTGTGATTGCATTGCTATGTAGGATGCAGCGGAGTTCCCCAACAAATAACAGTAGCTCTTGTAGACATGCTAGACGAAGCTGGTCTTTAAGAAAATCCACGAGGCCCTTCACCAACCTTATCCACAGCAAGAGATTGGTATCTGTGAATCCTGCACTATTGGAGTTAAGTGTCTGATTAGGATGAAGCATAACGAAGTTTCCTGAGTTTTACAGTGCTAGCACGCTGTTTAAGGAGCAACGTGCCATGGTAAATGCCCCCGTAACATACGTCGCTTTGCATGAACGAACTTCCTATTACCTATAAGGCATCGTCGCCAAGTCGAAAATGTAGGTCGCAATTTTTCTCGGCCGAAGCTTCATCTACGGTTACATACTCTTCTGAGGAATCATTGACGGTGGTATACTCAGAATCCGATGACGCAATCTGCACTTTGAGAAAATCATCAATTGTGTTATGCTGTCTATAGAGATAAAAATGCAACTAGTGCCAAAAATCTATAATGTGAAATTAAATGAGCAACCCGTGTATGCAAACCGCATGCCATTCACAAATAGTACAATAAGAAACACTAAAACATTATTTACAAATATATACTGACAATTCTATGCACAGGATTAGTTATAAAGTGTTTGGATAACCGGATACTCCTCCCGCTTCTAACGCAGACCGTGGTTCCAGTACAAACCAAATCGTCCCCAGCGGGAACTATGACATCTTGCGGAGCCTGCCGATTTAACGAAGCATCCGGATCCAGAGCATCCCTTACTATCATACCATCCCGTTTCGTCATTAGTTTCCAGCAGAGTAAGGCCATCAGACAATCCATAGCTGCTATGGTCACTTTCCACACCTGACTCCTCGGCACCACTATTTTTTCCCGTCGTTCCAACATCAGCTCCCAGGCGTTAGAAAGAAGCTCCCAGGCCCTAGAAAGACATGCCTGTGACGCTTTAGCCATAATGGGAACTCTCTATCCAGACATCGCTTAATCCTATCATCATGAACGATTATTTGCCGTTTTCCGATGTCAAGACAATACAATGGAGGATCTGCAGTGATAAATGAGTGGTGGGTAAGAGAGTTCATCCAGATTTTTTTGCGTGGTTCCTCCTTGTCAGTGATGGCCTGATAAAAAAAAGCTGTCTAGTCGTTCGGATGGGGACAAAAATCGAGGTCCCTTGTACACATTGGCGTGTACGTAAAAGATCCCTTGGCAGTTGGAATTCGATAAAATAGGTGCTGCCCGGGCAAAATTTCCCTCATAGCACACTGTATGACGTATGCCCGTCTTCAGGTTAAGAGCAGAACAGTAGGACGTTAAACCTCATTTCTCACTAATGCTATCCCCGTTTACGGTTACTTGGCAACAGACAAAAAATAACATGCGATTTGTCTTTTAATCGTATGAAGCCAGGGTCAACAACGCACATTACTATACTTGATATTTGTAATTAATTGTGTGGTAATGTATAATACCCTCAAAGTTGTCACTTTGACAGGTCTAGTTTCGCCTTATTTCGTGAAAGACGGATGTACTAAATTTCAGATTATGTCCGTGGTGTCTGACAGAGGGTCTGAAAAGGAGCAGCGTTCGGATTTGACAAAAAATGAGGTCCGTGTACACACACTGGCGTGTACATAAAATAACTCTTTGCAGTTGGAATTCGATAGAAGAGTACGCTGTAGCGCCTCCGTCCGGGCAAAATATCCCCCAAAGCACAGTGTAATTGGCGTATACCAGTCTTCATTAGCCCAGTCGGAGTATAGAACAGCGGGCGTTAAATCCACTTCATGTCATTTTCACATTATTTCGAGTTGTCTCCCTTAGATCAAGGTCTATGTAACGTTCTAGATCATGTTACGGTCACAATTATTTTCAATGCGAAAAAAATGTGCAATAGGTATGTATTATCATCAGAACATTCTAATGCTGTAAAATGAAAATATACCTAAACTATTGAAGTGTGCATTACAAAACTTTGAGTAATAGAAGCAGTATATTATGATTGTTAAGCTGCACAAAAGGGGGTTGGATGGCCGAATGGTTAGCACGTGCGAGCTGTATCATAAAGCTTGTCATTGAGTCAACTGGTTGCACGTGATCCCCGGTTGCACATGACAAGGATTAGGGTTGCTTGTCCAACCTTGTGGGTTTACTCCTGGTCCACCGGTTTCCTTTCACTGCTAAAGACCCCTACGCGCAATGACCTAGTTTGTGTAGAGTGGACGTTAAACCCCATCTCTCTCCCTCTCCCCTCTCCCTCTGCACAACAGGTTACTAACTCGGTGGATACATCTGGTTATTTTATCATGATGCTTCTCCATTAAACAGTTTATAAAAGGGGTCCCCCGGTTTTATGTTTATATTTTGAAAGAGATTATTAAAAAGAGGCAATCTTACAAATTATTATCAAATGTCCCATTAATTTAAAATTTGACGCAGTAGTGGTGCGGAAAAATATATTTTGCAAACAAACAAGAAACATCGGAGAGGGGCGAATAACTTATTGAACAAGATGGTGAACATTTTGTTGTAATAAGCCATGACAGGGCCCCTACGCTTCGAACTACTTTTTTCACCTTGACTTCTCACAAAGACCCCGCCCACTATAATCATCCAGCGTTTCATGCCCTTGTTTCTAAAATTTATTAAATTAATATTACAAATGAAGTAATTAAAGGCATAAGAAACAAAATTACATCGGATAACAGCATGACACAAAGCAATGCCAAAATACTCTGCTGTAAAGTTAAACGTAAGTATGTAGGACTACAATATATGTATCTAGCAATTTAAACATTTTGCTCGTTAATTATTTAACAAACTGATTCAGACCATTCTTAAAATTTAATTTTAAGGGCACGCACGACTTTACATCCACTAATGTCAAATCATTGAGCTTTTCATCTTTCACAGTGGATCGCAGGTAATTCTAAATACCTTTCCAGGCCAGAAAGGACCCCCTCTCCACGGGTTAAAAATTTCACATACATTATTGACCCATACTTTTTTTTTATATTCAACGCACACATTGCTTTTAGTGTCCTTATGATTGGGATATACGTGTATTATTTACTCCCAAAGGGACTCATCTATTATGTCATAATGGAGGGTCTGGCAGGGACAACAGCCTAGTCGTTCGAATGGGACAAAAAACCGGGGTCGAGTATGCACATTGGCGTGCACGAAAATAAACCCTTGGCAGTTGGAATTCAATATTAATAAGAGTACGTTCTAATGACGCTGTCCGGGCAACAGTTCACTCATGGCACACGATGTCCGTCTTCATAAGCCCAACCGGTTCAGAAAAGTAGGATGTGAAACTGTATTTTGTTTTAATCCAATTGTGATACAACGCTTACACTTAGTAATACAAGTTGTCCAATCTGATAAAAACACAAACCCTATTTCGTTTCGTTTTTATAATTCGAAAATTGTGCAGGTAAACGAGTTGTCTAAAATTAATATATTTATCTCACTTGGTTGTCTATTTGAAAATCATATTTTTTAGTATATCATATTTCTTATTTGATTAACCGTTAGGATCAAGTTAGTTTACATACACTCACACTGAAAGGTGGTCGTATATTGTCGTCCACAATTAATTATAAGGAATGATTCTCGGAGACAGACTCTTGGTCAAAAAATCTTGTAGACGTCCAAAGAGACTTAAAGCGATAATTTCATATTTACTAAGAAAGTCAAAACATAATTATTTATATGTCTTTTGCTCAATAGGTTGTCAACTCACTATTATACGATCATAGGCATTATTCCCCATACTTAAAAATCATTAAGACCGGAAATAATAACACAATTACCTCCATTTTTTTCTATTCTCCCCATGCAATAGCCATCTTCAAACGTTTGAATTTAAATTTATCAACTGGCAATAGTAAATTTAATAGGATTATTCTTAAAGTTTAAGAATAATCCTATTTACCATGTTTAACATGGTAGGACCGTTTAGGGCTTTATTTTAATACATTTTGAAAAATATAACTTAAAAATATGAAATTCTTGCTTTAAGGCAGAGATTACGAAGTCATATACGCACCCCAAAACCATACTTGTACAATTTGTTCAATGTGGCATGTCTGGTGGAGGGTTGTTTATTTTCCCTTCGTATTCATATAATTAAATGGTGTGGGAATCTCGGTTGGTAATAAGCATTATGAAATATGGACATGGTTAAGTGTGCTCTATAAGAAAACTAGATGAGACCTTTCCTTAGCTAACATATCCCTTTTACACATAGTACAGGGAAATGAAAAGAAATGAAATGGGGTTTAGCGTCCTACTCTTCTTCACCTGACCTGGGCTAATGGAAGACGGGCATACAGTGTGCTATGAGGGAAATTTTGCCCGGGTAGCGGCGCTACGGCCTAATCTTATATCGAATTCCATCTGCCAATGGATCTTTTTTCCGTGCACTCCAATGTGTACACGGGACCTCGGTTTTTCGTCCCATCCGAACGACTAGGCAGCTGTCCTTGTCGGACCCTCCTTCTGCATCACTGACAAGGGGAAACCACGCCGGAAAATCGAGATGAACTTTCTCGGCCAATGCGAGTCAGCGCCTTGCCCACTTAGCCACCGTGATTTCCATAGTACAGAGAATCTCTGTACGATCTATTTTATATATGTAAAAGAATTTTATGTGAACTTATTGTATCACAGGTGACACGTGTTGCTACAAAAAAATACCATGTTAATATTGATTGATTTAACTACAACATTCCTCTACATTCCACAAATTCCTCAAATATTTCATCAATTTGTATCGGTCAATAATCCTAAATACGTGTTAGAATATAACTAGATGATGGTATCTATTATGGACAACTATAAATATTGCAACAATCGTTAAACTTAGGCTACTTTACATATCTCCACAAATGTTTTATATTTTTGAGACTTCTAATTGTGCTTATTTAATGTTTTCTTTTTTATGCGGCAGGTTATAATTAATTGTATTTGATAGATAAATTTTATTTTTAGATGATAGATTTTATCATGGTTTAAGGTTTCGAAAGTTTTTACCAACCAAAATATTTAAATTACAAGGCGACTCATATAATCTGATTTTTCAACCTGCCAAAAGTAATGCCGTCTTCAACATAATATTTGTCAACAAAAGTAAGTAGGCTGCCGTGTTCCAACGTAACAACACGATTGAGACATCCAATGTGCTACTAAAATCTAAATTAGATGGCGAAAATTAGATAAATTGTGATGGACGACGCCGATTTGATCCCGGTGCTGGCGGGAGAAATGTCACCGGAATAAGAGTAGGCCGTATTGCCACTGTCCGAGCAAAATTGCCATCATAGCACACCGTATGGTGACGTATATGCCCGTCTTCATTAACACAGTAATTGTGTGTCCTAAACGGTAAAATATCAGAGTAAATTTTACACGATTTTCATTGTAAAACAGTAATTTCAATTTATTTCAGTAATATTGTAAGTTACGAGTAATTCTAGTAATTATAACAATAAACCTTACAAATAGTCATTTAATAAAAAAATTCGATTGTAATATTTTACTGTACGGTTAAGTTGGGTTGCTTCGGTATCATTGTAAACATTAAGTACATGTGAGAGATTGTGAAGACCTTTTAATGTAAATAAAGGTGTTTGTCATAGAAAAAACATCAACACGAAAAGGCCTACGTCAATTTAATATGTGTCTGTGAAATCAGTAGACGGTAATGTCGAATTAAATTGTCATAATTTTTACGTTATCATTTCAAAATTTGTCGACTAATATTCTTTTTTGTAAATTAACTTATTTTTTTTTCTTTTATTGTGTATTGTTTGAAAGTCTACACCGGTCCTTTAATTGTGTTTATCATCTAGTTAGCGTAGACACAATTAGATCTCACACTCTTTCAATGTCAACCTTCCCCACTTGATCATTAATAGCCATTTATTTGAGCACGTCCACCTACTACCAAAATTTGATACCCGTATCCTGAAAAAAACCCACCACTGTATTGTTTATATAAACAGACACCACTAGACAGCAACATCGTGTTAATTTGCTTACATAATAGTTCCTAAAATAAACATGATGTTACTTATCGTGAAAATGAATCGAATTTTTGTTGACTTTGCATGCGCATTGTCATGGTAGATTGTTGATGATACGTGGATTGTTGCGCACTGCTCCGGCATTTCCTGCCAATACCCACAATATTTGTGTTCATTTGTTTAGCCTTAAAGTGGGATTTCTGTTTTTGAAAATAGAATGAAAATCAAGGATCGCTTTCAAAGGCAGCAGAGTTCTTATTTCGCGAAGAAACAAATCTGGCCATGTTTTTTTCTGAATTGTTTAAGAAAAAAGTAATGCATAGATCCTTACGCGGTGCAGTAAGGTTGCGGACAGATACATCGCAAAGAAATAGTTCCTCCTTCCAGCTGTTTTTGTTTTGAAATTATATTTTGAAACAAAATATATTAGCTGATGGATCGACCTTTACAATAATTGAATTAATTATTGTTTAATCATTCAAATCTAACAACAATGTTTATAAAAATGCAATTATTTTGGGGGGTATTTTATTGAAGGGGACGAGCAGTTGTTACTTGTATCGCTATTTATAGGTGTGTGTTTTGTATTATAGTTATTTATAATCATGCACTTGCATTTTTCATGAATTAATGTGACACCTGAGAGTCAGCACGATTTAAGGTTATTCTTACTTTACTTTGTCATGTAATTTCTGATACGTTATTTTGTGATTTAAATATATGTTTTCAGTCCAAATATATCACCAAATCACACAGTTTTCACGCGTGAAGGCATCTTTAAAGATGGAGGTAATTGATATATCACTGTTTTTAAGGTTTAAAATGATGTTTGCAATTTCGAAACAAAAGTCCTGTTTTACTGACAAAGAAAGTTGTGATATACTCTATATCAGGTTCCGGTTTTATGTTTGGCATGACATGACCATTAAATCTAACTTTTCGTATCAGTCAGTTTAGACAAGAATCTATAGACCGTGATATCCGCCATGACAGCCCTGTATCCTTGTTTTCTCAATCAATGGCGAGTCTGTTGTGGTTTTAATGATATATTAATACTTTACTAAACCATGGCTCGTGATGGAAAAAAATAGTAATAATTGGGGTTAACGTCTCAACAGAAAACTTTGGTTAATTTGGGACTGGTATGTGGTATTTTTATTTCTGTGGCCAGGAGCAAAATGTTTTGTCAACATGTGAAGAAAAAACTCAATTACAACGTCTAAAATGTCATATTGGGCAGTTCTGAAATGATTTGCTTAGTTTAAACAATATTTATTCATAAAATATCATATAATACATCATACTCCGCGCATTGTTGCGTTTGATTAGAGGTAATCCAACTACACACTTCTATTATGAGTGGATTTTGTTGTGTTAAATTTTGATTGATCAGTAGTCCGTCTACCAACCAATCACTAGCTGCCAATACTGGACCAAATATGTTTACATAACGTTACGTCATGACTCACGATTTTATTATGCCTAATTAACCCATGCATAGCAGAATACTGCAGTAAAACTAATTGCGTGACAAACGAGGCTATCAAGTCGAATGAAATGTAAACAATACTGTTTGGAAACGAACATACTTTCACCGATTTTAATACCTTAAATCACTGTCCAAAGTTTTAGGGAAGACCCAGATTAAACGAAGGACTGTCATGTTGCTGTACTTAAGTGATAGCTTTCATTGAACGGAAAGAATATACACACTCCCGCATAAGTTCAAGAAACAGACGCTATTCCAGCAATGGTCAGAGAGGGATTTCTCGGGCCATTGCTTCAGGAATATGATAATACATTACAGTTATAAAGATATTATACAAATTGAATCTAAAAGCATATATAAATTTGCTTCATGTTTATGTATTACTTACTTTTGATATTTCAAGAATTTGATAATGTACTTATTTCTTAACGACGAAATCGTAAATTAATAAAGATAAATAAATGAGTAACAGACCGTCCCAACCACCACGCCAACTAACTTAATTACATTAGATATACAGTTAAAGTTGAAGAGTAGTTATAGATTATTGTTTAAAGACGTATTCCAGTTGTTCGCAAAAAAAGATTTTCTAGGTTCAAAACGTTTTGTTAGTTTTAAGTAATCATGAACTGTCTGGAATATTATTTCGTTTACATCATCACCAAGATCATTGTTTGCTTGCTGGACGGGGTTACTTATTTCAAGACTTGCAATTTCAAGCTATGGTACGAGTTAATTTCAAGCTGTGTTCCAAAATTCGTGGTAGTGAGACAGGCGGGCGGTGAAATGGAATGGGGTTTAACGTCCTACTGTTCTGCTCCTAAAATGGGCTAATGAAGACAGGCATACACCGTGCAGTGTGCTATGAGGGCAGTTTTACCCGGGCAGCGTCGCTACGGCCTACTTTTATATCGAATTCCAACTGCCAAGGGATCTTTTACGTGCACCCCCATGTGTATACTGGACCTCGGTTTTCGCCTCATCCGAACGACTAAAATGCTGTCCTCGTCAGGCCCTGCATCACTGACAAGGGGAAACCATGCCGAAACAGACGGGCGGACAGAAGAACAAGCTAGTTTTTAGTTATCCCTTGCTTTATCCAAGAGGCGAGTGACAACAGGGTGTTTATTTTTTAACTGTACTACCAAATCTTCGAAACAAGCGCGTGAGCTCGTTTAGATTTATTATAGGTACTTACAGGCATATTATCCTTGGACAACTACACAATCACAAACCACCCCTCCCCACGCACAATGATAAATGCTATTATATGTACTGACTTATTACGGTAATTTTAACTCATATCGGGACAGATAAATGTTTTTTGTCACTGAAAAAGATTCCTAAATGAATTGATTCGGGTGTTAACAATGATGTTACGTGTCATGAATCTGAAAATAATTCCTAATAAATCTTTGTTCTGGTGCGGTTTTTCCGGTGAGTAGACAGTAAAGCCCAATGTCGTGATTTTGAGAGACAGGAAATCCTTATACAGATGTAACAAAAACATACTGTTCCAATATGCCACTGTTTATCAAGTAAGACGGATAGACTAAAACTATTCAATTCATTGTCACTGTTACTACTTATGATTTATTTTGTTGGTTTTTTGGGGGGGTTATTTTATATACGAGAGGAGGGTGGGGTTGGACGCTTGAAACTGAGCCCATTTAGTTCGACAATAACAGTCCCTGGAATAACTCTAAAAGCTCTTGCCCGCTCAGTCTTCCCGAATATATTTGTTTTTGTATCAGGATGTGCTTAATTACGAAACAATAGTATTTTCAGCTTTGTATTTCGTTTTCTGACTGTCTGTACTTTTCTTGTTCAGATTTATTGGTATTAGTGTCATTAATCTGTCACTTTAAAGGGACAATAACATTCTTGCTGGCTTGGTAGCTCCAGAAAATAAATAATACCCTTATTCTAAGTACTGGATGTTTAAATGTCCTACCTGTTGTGTAAATTATCCATTACAACCTATTTTATTTGTCCAGAGGGTTCGAAAATATTTTAAAATCCAAGTCACATTTGAAAAGGTTTACGTTAGACTTTTCAAATCAATTGGTTGAATTTTTCCAATTTTTTAAATTAGGTGTGTTAAGATGAAATTTATATCATCATTAAATTGGAATATTCTAAAATAATACGATTTGTTGACCAGAATGAAGATTGGGACATATTTTTCAGTTACAACAAGAGTGTTATTGGGGCTTTAAGTAGACGAGGTTTTTTGGTGAATTCATCAACTGAGTGGTGTTCCATTTTTCCTTCTTCTGGCATCGATTTACATTATGAATTCAAATATGTCACCGATTAAACGAAATAAAAATATCCGTATCGTTAGCGTTAATTACAATTTCCAAACACATTACAATGCTTTAAAACTGTGTAATTTAGTGATACGAGTTCAAACCAGTAAATCTATCAAAAATTTTGCTTCAAATCTAATTTCGTCAGCCTCGTTTATCACCCGACTTGGTTGCGGTAGAATCTATTTTCAGCTCATGTTTGTCTTTAGTCGCTGTCCATTTACTATAAATATTGAAGCCTAAGTAAATTTCTGGACTATTATCTGTCAGTTACTAATCAGTCGTTTAGTCTACTGGGTATTTACGTCTCTCCGTGTTCTCTCAACCGTTAGTCATTAGATCAACACAAAAGAAGCACCTCTTAAGTGACCCATACACGCACGAATTTTTTCATCAATAGTGTTGATCTCAATATAGTATCGATCTCATTAGTATTGACAGTCTGACGTTTGCCCTACACGCTCACAATATATATTGTGCAATATTTAGTTTGAGTCCAACTGTCACAATGGAGGGCAAAACTGCATTGGCTCTTGTGTCAGTACTATTGATGAAAAAGTTTGTGCGTGTATGGGTCGCTTTAGGCTGTCAGTAAAGGACACTCTTCCATCTTTGTCCGGTGGGCACACCTTATAAATACGTTCGTGTGAATGTAGCTTTAAATAAATTATTTCAATATATTCTTTAGTAAATAACTTTTCAAATGGTTTTGCTATTGTAATTTATTTCAGTGTGCTTTATTATGACAATGTTGTATGGTCGACAAACCGAATTACGTAAATGGGGAATGTGGTGACGAGGAAAAGTACTTCCGATCAATGTTTCTTTTTAAGTTGCAAAAAATAGCATAATATTAATATTTTTCTATAGAGACAGTCGACATTAAATCATTTCATCTGTTTGTAAAATACGTTAAGAAAGTGTAAAGATTATTTGATTTTAAGAAAATGAAAAAAAAATCAGCTATGAAATTGGCAAAGGCCTATATATGGAAAGCCATTCTAAATAACTGTATCAAACAAACAAGTATGCTCGTACTATGTACCGCAAACCACCTTGGACTTTATACGCCATGTCACAAATCGAAGTTGCTTGTCATTCTATTCGCAATTGCTCAACCAACAAGCATGCCAAATGTCATGTCGAGTATATGAATAGGCAGAATCGAAGGCATTTTTGGGAGAGCAACAAGAAACACAACAAGATGAAATTCTTAGAGAATTCTTATGCGCCATACAATTTCCGACGCGAGGCCCAGCAGCTCTAAGACAAATTATTGTACGGGTACAGAGAGGTCCTGGTTTGGAGAGGGGTGTCTCTATTACCAAAAAATCGTATTTTACAGATTATAGCGATGTGTTGTATTTATCTTCAAGGGCGAAAGGTTTCCGTTTCATAAGTAGATGAATCATCTTAACAATTCGTAATTCAATTCTTCCGGTCTAAATAAAAGATCATAAAATAACCCAGATAGTATATAAGACGTTTTTAAAGCAAGAGGCTCCGGGTATAATTAACAATATCATTGGGAAATTCGTCCCATTATCCGGAAGAGGAGGGGAGGGGAGGGGGTGCTGCCTTGCTGAAATGCTAACAAAAATATTTTTATGCGTATTACTTTTGGCAGAGCACGTAAATCTCTTTTTGGAAGTCAAATCAGGGTGTGTAAGAATACCACTGTGATTTCTCTCCACAAGCTAATTATTGAAGCATCATTAAACGAACGTACTATACTTGTTAATATGTGCATTGCCATCTTTAAAATTGTGAACAAGCCCACTGAGATAAAAGATATTCGCATTCTATGCCTTTTTAATGTTACCGCAGTTTCGTAAGATAATCCATGCGTTGTGGAAAAGAGCAGCTTCAATGGGATTTAGGTCATCTTTCTTTAAATTTAATTTTTTTTTATTAAAATGTTCTCATTCTACTAACCTAGTGACTCAGTTTCTGTATTGTAGTATTCCCCTCGATATATGACTAATCTGCATAGTGCATACTCTAGTTCATGGCCAACCATGTCATCATTTTGATGCTTGTGCACTTCAAGAACCTTATAAGGTTATAAGAAAAGAGTTGTGCACCATGGCTACGGGACCGTTTGTTACTCCGAAAAAACAAAAAAATCCAACTTTATCGCAAGCAGTTTAACTTCAATATAATTCAATTGTAAACGGTTTCTGAATTATGAAGTGTAGTAATGCATAAGGCCATTGTTCAAATGATTTTTTAAATTGCAACAATTTTATAGAATTAAATTACATAATAATAATAATATATATATATGTGTACCATTTATAGACCATGGTATTTCTGAAAATCGTTTCTAATAGATACAGTTTAAGGATTGCTAGAATGTTTATTATCCAAAAACGACAGGCTTTGGCGCACAATGAAAATATAATGATTGGTCGACAATGTGCTAACAAAATAACTTGAAACTCTTTACGGGGAACTTATAGATCAAATGGTGCACATAAAAAATTATAAATATCATTCCTTTATCTAGAAAAATCGAAAGCAACCTGAAACTGGTATACATAAATTATTGTTTCACAATTAATCATAATCGGCATTGCCAAACAATAAAGTTCAGAGTGGATCAATTTGACTGAAATTTTCACCAAATCCCCTTTACATTGTCTAGTTTTTAACTATTGTGAAAACCACAATCTCTATTTCTACTATTCTATAACATGTCTATTTCTTTCCTATTAAAAATCACCGCACTACGATGGTTTTTGCTAAAGCAGTGGACACATTAGCCGAATCATTCGGCCGAATGGTTCGGCCGAATCAATCGGCGCCGAATTTTATTCGGCCGAATGGGTGGACACACCAGCCGAATGCTTCGCCCGATTCACCAGTCGATTACGTCACCTTTCACGTCACATGATCAAAACATGGCGGCGTCAATGTCTTCAAACAATCACGTGACTTCTCGATCTGAGTGACGATTGGCTAATGAATTCTACATTCGGCCGAATGCTTCGGCGAAGCGGACACACCAGGCGAATATCATTCGGCCGATTAAATATTCGGCCGAATATATCAAACTTGTTTGATTCGGGCGAATCATTCGGCCGAATAACAGTGGACACACTAGGCGAATTTTGACGCCGATTGATTCGGCCGAACGATTCGGCCGAATCATTCGGCTAGTGTGTCCACCGCTTTAGCTATTGCAGAATTTCTAAAAAAAAAAAATTTTCTCAAAAACTGCGTTAGTGTTAGGCTGTCATTGAAGAAACACTCATCGAAAATAAAATTATTTGTGAAGTTATTGCAAAAGGAATCGAAATATTAGGTAATTTGATTTTTAAAAGGTTGATGTTATTATCTAACTCGTCATATATGGAGGAATGCTGTCGATTTTTTTTTTATTTTGGGGGGCGGGGTCGGGGAGTTGCCGAATGGTGATGGGTATGTGTTGGATCAATAGGTCTGTCATTGAGTAAATTAGCGTGGTTTCGATTAGCGAATGCCCGTCTTCATTAGCCCAGTCAGAGTAGAACAGTAGGACGTTAAACCCCATTTCATTTCATTCCATTTCTTTCTCGAAATACGAAGTAACAATAAACTAATATACTTGGAGAAGATACTTTAGATAAGTTTAACCAGTGCATTGTAATACCAGTATTTAAAACTGTGAACTATAATGACAGGGTTAAATAAATCAATTAGTTCTAGTGGTCTCTTATTGTTAACCTCGATTTTATCTTAAACGGACAGAAAACATCCGGCATAATATATTAGTCGTCACAGTCTTCCGAAATTGAAATGGGTGGTTTATCGTCCACATCGTTGATGATGAAATGTCTTATTATGGTATGATGACATCAACAATGTATACTAAGAGAGATGACACAACTTGTCGTTCATTTCTGTTCATTTGTTACGTTTATAATATTGTATATCCATTTTTAATGGGTAGCACTATTGTGTTGGGAACGTTTGCAAGAGCTGACCATGGCAGATTAGTATCATTTTTGTTTAACCGAATAATAGGATATATCCAAAAGATTGAGAGAAATGGACCTTTTTTTTAAAGCAGTGTTTTTATTCACATTTGTATCTGAATAGGTATTGGGGAAAAGGCATAGCCTATGTCAAACCCCGGATTGCCTGTAGATAGCAATTTTGTTATTGCATACAAGCAAACCACGCCCAATCTGTGCCGCGGGTTAATACATACTATATTATATGTATGGTCATTTACAGACATGTTGAATTATACAAACTTCCTAATTATTAAATTAGTTGGCCTTCAACACACAAACAATAGGCATTTTCTCGTGAATATGGATGGCACTTAACAACGCTTATAGTATGAAAAAAGCCAGATTTGTAACAAAAAGTCATTCCTACTCACATCGACTCGTTGCCAATGTAAATTTTCTTCAATAATTCATTTTCGTCATTTTGAGACGAAAAATATTTATTTCTATGGTTACGTTTGCTGCAGTGTGATGTGGAAGGACGTGTGTGTGTGTGTGTGTGGGGGGGGGGGGGTAACTAGATCCGCTTATTCTTCTTCGCAATATTCAAAACGGGGAAAAGTTTGTGAATGAATATATTGTAGTGATGGTGCATATACCGTGTTATTAAACATGTATAGTAATTAAATGATGACTCAATCTTCATTAACATCATTTACCGTTATAATTTCTCCATTGTTATAATTATAGGCACAGTTTGGGGTTAATACATGAATCATCAAGGAAACCGGGTCAACAGATACGTTTATTCGGGAAAATTGAACATATGAAGAGAAAAATTATATATTCTCCTGGATTTTGCTATACTATAAATTGTGACTGAAATATGATGAGAGAGAGAGAGAGAGAGGGAGAGAGAGAGAGAGGGAGGGAGGAGAGGGGGTAACGTCCACTCGACACAAACTAGGTCATTTCGGGACTAACATATATTTTTTTTCATTTCAACAATTCGCTTGCGCGTAGGAGTCTTTAGCAATCTAGGGGTGGGAGACCCAGAGAAACCCACGAGGTTGGACAGGTATCCCTACTCCTTTTCACGTACAACCGGGGATTCGAAACCACGTCAGTTGACTCAATGGCAGCCTTATGATTCAGCCATTCACCCCCACCCCCGACTGAAATAAGAATTACCAATAAATTTGGCTTCAATTAAAATACATAAATTTAGTAATTAAAACAAGAAGGGCTAAACCTGAGATTTATTAACTCAAATATGCAAAGAAATGACGCATTTGAATTGAATTCATTGAAATACGGTAAAAAAAAATATATGAATCATTAATTGCAAGTTTATAGTAAATTCAAATAGCGGAATCTTTTGATTGCCATTGCTACCGTTGTTACCAATCGTGTTTAAATCCGTCGAAAATCATAGGCATTCGAAGTTCGAGAAAATTGTATTATGCATCTTTCAGCAGGGATTTTTATGTTTAAAAAGGAACGGAAAGAGCTTGAAATGGGGTTATTTTGGGAATATTCAATTAAAAGCTTTTTGACACAAAACCGCAATTTAGACTTCATTGTCAATTTTAAAGCACGGTCATGATGTGGTATAAAATAATTGCAGGGCATAAAATAATACCGATAGCAGAGTTTGAAAATCCTCTTAAAAGAAGTGTAGCTTTATGTAAAAGCTAAATCTACCTATTTTAGATCTTGCTTGTGGCTTAAAATGCTATTCATTGGACAAGCCCATAAACAATACCATCGGATGGTTATGATTTTGAACAGATTGAAACATGGTCGCCATTTTTGATTTAATTTAAAAATAGATAATCGAGGCAGTGCTATTCTTCACACATTCATCCCTTTGTTCAGAATGAAATAAGTTGACTTATTCAACTAATATTCCTCTTCGTTAACTTGTTTTTAAACTATTATAACGCAAATTGTCAACCCTTTATCTAATGTTAAATAACGCATCTTTAAACAGCTCCAGGAAAATGTTAATCATGAACTCATTTTTTTTATATAAACATTAATTTTATCCATTTTAATCTGAATGGGATTGGGGAACAGGCTTAGCCTATGTTATCTCTTCTCCCTCATGAACTGACATACAATGTGTAGATTAAAGTGTTATCAAACTCCATGTAATGCTTTCAGGGTATCAATTTGTACAGAAACTACACGCCCTTCTTCATTCTTAAATGATATTTTTAACGACGTCAATTAGGTCATTTTATAATGATACTATATTTTATAATGATACTATATTTTATACTGATACTATATTTTTTAGAATGGATTTAGTTATGTACCATATTGCACTCAAACAAGAAAGGTGAAATACCATCTAAACAGAACGAGATATTCAAATTCTTATCAGAGCTTCTACTCCCTTTATTACTATACGTCAGAGCAAAATTAACTTTGTTGTTGAATAAAGTACTGTTGGATTTTTTGGAGAATTTAAAGATGGAAAATTTCCATGATGATAACAAAATGTGTAACTAGGGTAGAGGAAACGAAACAAGTTAAATTTGATTTATTAAATCTTCAAGGTCATGTCTGTGAAAAAAAACGGGAAGTAATATAATACCAGAGATTATTATAAACGACTTTTCGATAGCATGATTTACACTCAATTTATTAACCTTATAAAACTGATTTTCATAGTTAAAATCAACAATGTGATACCCAGTGTGCAGGTGGGCCTGGGGTTTTTCTTCATATTTGAAACTCGTGACTCGAGGCTAGATATCGAATATGAAAACTATCTTTTTGGGATAAAAGAACTCGGAATCAACCCATCGCATTAAATGATTCCGTTTATGTCACAATTAAAATATTATTTCTACAAATATGTTTTATTTAACCAATAATACAGGAATCAACGTCCGGTTTCGCCACAGTTTTCTCTGTTTGGTCAAATATTAAACAACTTCCCAAAATAATATAAAAAGTTATTCTAATTTTACCCAGTTTATTAAACCATGTTGTAGTTGTTTAACACTCGGGTACTTTGTTATTGGGTATAATCACTTTCAACCATTGGCCTGAACCATAAATTTATAGTTAACTGATTGAACACTTTTATTTCATTGTATGGCCACGGCTACTTATTGTGAGTAGGTATATTTCGTTATGAATTTTTCTGTTGATTCCCCGTCCTTTCAACAACAAAAGTATTCAAATGTCTATGTTTTACTTATGTTAGCACTTTGTGAAATGAAATGAAATGGGGTTTAACGTCCTATTATTTTGCTCCGAACTGGGCTAATGAGGAAGGGCATACGCCATACAGCGTGCTATACGGGAAATTTTGCAAGGACAGCGCCACTACGGCATACTTTTATCAAATTCCAACTTCAATGGATCTTTTACGTGCACTCCAATGTGTACATGGGATCTCGGGTTTTCGTACCATCTGAACGACTAGTTGACTGCATCACTGACAATGAACTTTCCCGGCCAATGCAGAGATCGAATACCCGACCTCCAGGCTACCGAGCCAGCGTCCTACCCACTGAGCCACGAAAATGAAATGAAATGGGACTTAACATTCTACGTTTCTAGTACGACTAGGCTAATGTGAGGGAAGTTTTCCTAGCGTCGCTGTGACCTCTTCTTAAATCGAATTCCAACAATCAAGGGTTCTTTAATGTGCACCACTGACAACACCGAATTAGCGAGTCAAGGTCTTAATCACTCAACCACCGCAGCTGTCTGAACACAAGATAGCACTAGCAGTGCGACGTATGAGAATTTTGCCAGATCAGTGGGAGGTTTCTGACTCTTCGTCTCCCTCCAATTTCTAATTGTCAATTAATTACCTTATAGGTGAACCTAGGTCTTTTCGTTCCACCAAACCGACTAGCCACACTACCCTTGTCAGCCTCGCAAACATCAACTTTGACACTTGCCTTTCTGTCTCGAGGACCATTATAAAAACAGCTAGTATCCTTGAGGGATCCAGGAACAGAATACTCAGTTACTGCTATAGTGATGAACTATACAAATACAAGAATATGCATACAATTTCAACAGAAAATAAAAGAAATTTTATGGTAAGAATCTGTGGGCACGCCACTTTAATGTTACAATTCTTAATATAAAATTAAATTGGTTTTTTTTTTTTTTTTTTTTTTAACTGACTTCTCGCATCTAAAAAAACAGGGACATTATTAGCAATAATAACAATAAATGATTTATCAAACGAGGAAATTTATGCTTAGTTTGATTTTCGGAGAATCAAGTTTTAACACTCAAAAATTGAACAACTAAAAAGCCTAGCAATGTAAGTTTTAAATAAATTTAAAGACAGACTTCATAAAACGTTTCTTTTTAACTCTTGCCTTTTATCTTGGTGTGTTATATAATTATTCCTTTGTTGATATTTTTTACTTTCCTTTAGTTTCCTTTTCTATTTTGTTTATGTGTGTGTGGGGGGGGGTATCATAAGGCCTGCTAGTGAGTCAACTGACGTGGTTTCGATTCTTTGGTTATCTAACATCGTGGGTTTTCACCAGGTCGACACGAATGGGCCTTCATCAAATCAAATTTCTCTGTGAAATAAATAAACAGTAATGTCTAATTAAATGGTCATTACCATTTTGCGTTATCATTTCAAAATTTTTTGACTAATATCTTATTCGCAAGATAACATTTTTTCTTGTTGTGTATTGCTTGAAAGTCTACCCTTGTCCTTTAATTGTGTGTGTGTATCTCTCTCTATCTATCTCTCTCTCTCTCTCCTTTTCTATTTTGTTTTCTCATAACATAACCAGATGACATCTACATACTGCACTGCACCTTGAAGTGGACATCCCTATAAAATAAAATAAAAATAAAACAAGATTATCGATTAGATTATTTTTTTTTTACCTACTGAACACATTTTTATATATTTCTTTCGATATGAGTATATGAGAAAATCAAATCAAGGGATTTATTGCCCATTTTGTGAAACCACAGATAATTAGGTATCTTAATTTCCACAATTTTATTTCAAATAAGTAGCAAACTACGTGAAATGGTCTAGATGAATATATTTTCAGGTGAAGATTTTGTTTACAGATATAAGACGGGCAGCATACGTTTTTTCTGGACAATGCTGAATGGATAATCAGTATAGTTAAACGACGGTTAAAATTCTGGAACGAATATCGAAAATGAACATATTTGCTTATTTTGTTGTTTAACTATACTCAAGACACAATTTGCACACTTACACACAGCCAACTGAAGACACAATGCCACGAAGACAATGGTGTAATATAGAGTGAAGCTCCTGAAACCCCAAATGTTTTTTGGGGGAGTAGGCTGGATGATAACATTGTGTGGCTATATCGCATGTGACGTGTGGCTGGGTTTTCCGATCATCATGGGGGTTAATAAATCTCTAAGCCCAATAAAGATGTTTCGTAACAGTAACGGGCTATTATACGGAATGAGTGGTTTGGTGCATAATCATGGTGAACATATATAGTTTTTAATGCATATTGTGCAGTATCCGTCTGTGGGGTTATTATGTGTACGTCTATGGGGATATTGTGTATGTATTCAATACTACTACCCACATCGACGTAGGTTGAACTTTTAACCACCTTTATCCGTACATGGGTCAATATTGCATACTTTGAAGGCATGGTGAAAAGTTATCACCTTTCTTCAATATATCTACAAATAAAATAACCACACATAATGTGTGAATAAATTTTTGAATGTACATGTTTCATGGTATGACAAATTAAATTGTGAAATTCCTACTATATCATGTCACGTATGATGTATCGACGATGATGTCCGATTAAAGGAATTTAAATATATACTATTTATCAGAATATCGATTTACATAATAGTCCAGTACATAGAATATTATCAACTGATATTGTACTTACAGGGCCCGATAAAATTCACAATAAAACATAGTCTAGAATCATCCTGAAACTGGGCATATTAAGATTTAAAACTATGCAAATGACGGGGGCATGGGGACTTAGGGGTTGGTGGTTACACAGAGGGTTTCTCAAGAATTTTAGTAGTTGAACTCATAAGAACTGGTCACCGTTTTAACGTTTTGTTTGTCCGATGAAATAGTGTTATAGTTACTTTGGTGGTTTTATCGATTCTTGACCGTTTGACCGTTACAAAAGTCTAAAACAGTCAGCTGATGCTTCTGAGTCTTCTTTTTCTTGACGGGCTTCACAACCGGGACCACGGGAACAGTGCTAGCTAATTTATCCCAGTTGGGGGCCGTGGCACTTGGGCGTGTCTGCTAGGGGGAACCCACCGCAGAAACTGCCTGGCAGTGGGCATTCATGATTTCTGTGATGGTATACTGAACAACGTCAACCCAGTCTTAGATGGTACAGATTTGGTACAGATTTCAAGTAATCTAGCCTACAAATGTCTGGCAATTGCATAGCTCTGTTAGGGGTACTTAGCCACTAGAAACGTCTCTCACAGAGTGTTTTGTAGTACCCGAAGATGCACGGTACACTGCTGTATGATTTTCATACGGTGCACTTTTGAGCTAATCTAGCCTAGTTTGGGGACCTGACATTTTGGGCGTGGAATGCTCACCCACCACAAGATACCCGGCAGACTTACAATTTGATGATACCAGATATGCCCGCATTAGGAGAATATTGGTACTTTTTCAATTACGTTGCCCCCCCCCCCTCCCCCGAGCTCCCGCTCTAATTAGTAAAACGTCTTTGAACGCTGCAGTACAGACTGTGCTACAAATTTTAATCCTATATTTGGGAACTACTGCTTATATATAAAACAACTCAGTGAGTTTTAAATGTGTAATTAAAGGTATCGTTTCATTTTTTATAGTTTGGGGGCAAATTATTTCGTATTGCTCACGAATACTAAATGTATCATACATGAAGAATGTGTGACATATATTCTTATTATCGGTACTTTCTAAAAATGAGGTATCAGAGAAATGAGAAATAATGAGATCACCAATCAATATGTATCGATCTGTATATTATTGTTATATATATACAACAATGCGTATTATTATATACCATTTTATTTATCTAATACTTTTATAATACTTAGCTTAAATGATACACACAAAAAATCCGCTGCTCATATTTTATTTACCTATTAAATTTACCAGTCATATTGTTTTAAAATACTTGTTTAGTGACATAAGCAATCAATAAGTATATCGATTTTTTTTTGACGAAGGAGTGTTTACAACAGCCTAGTAATATACCTGCAATAACTATTTAGGGCGTAGGCGTGTATGGTACGATCGATTACATCATAATGGATCATAACATAAATTAACCCAATTACTCTGTTATTACGGAATCTCCATCTGGCACCGCCCTAAATATCAATAATATAGAAAATCACTAATTTGGAAAAAAAAAGAAAAATACAACGGCTTCTTAATTTCTTAAATCAAGAAATAAAATCGTGTTTACTGGATATTAAATGTGGTGATTTTTCTACTACTCTGGTTTTCGAGGACTTGTTGGGACAGAATTGTCATTCTCTACACGTACTTTCAGTCTTCTGTTAAATAGACTTGGACAAAGTCTTTCATTTGCGCATTGCACACGTAACTTTTGTACGTGGAAATAATCATCTATTTGTCTCAGATCCCATTCTAGTTGAAAAGTATGGGTTTGGTGTCATGCGCATATCCGACAAGGGGTGGGGTTATCTCAGGTT
Organism: Patella depressa; assembly: GCA_948474765.1. Lineage (NCBI taxonomy): Eukaryota > Metazoa > Mollusca > Gastropoda > Patellidae > Patella > Patella depressa. The sequence goes on from OX419719.1 coordinate 60,015,031, forward strand.
ATCCAAATTTTTCCTAAACTCTCATTTATTTTGTCTCTCTGGATCAGATATTTTGTTATTAAGTCATTTATGATGAAAATATTGACTTGAGATGATTAAAATATTTCCATAAACCAAGGGGACAAAATAAAGGTTTTAAAAGGAGGATGGGTACTTCAAATTTCTATCCTTTTGATGTATATTTCACAGATTGCGGTTAGAATGTGATACATCTACAATGTCAATTTTGCTCCAAGGCGAGGGGTAGGAATACCGCCATTACAAACTCTCACTGTGATACAACAGGGGCAGATCCAGAGGGGGGGTTTGGTGGGGGGGTCCAACACCTTTCCCCTGCTCAGCTACATGAAAAAAAAATAACATCACAAAGTGATCCCACATCAGTATAAAAATGATTTCTCTGACTAAAAATCTCAACTTGTATGTATGCCTATGTAATTTAGAGACGACGATGGCAGATTTCCGTATCAGAAACCTGGCAAACCCCCTCCTGCAAAAATTCCTGGATCCGTCCCTGTGCAATCTACATTTAAATTTATCTAAGACACAAGAAATAATATATAAGCGTGTGAAGTTGATGGATAGTTAGAGGGTAAGAGAGAGAGAGATAGAAAGAGTTTATCTCGGTAATTGTCAAACACACAACGGAAACCGGAAAACCTGCAGGGGAAAACTTTGTTGACAAGTGAAGACTGTTTAATTTCTCACTTCCAGTTTACGAACGAGGACGTAGGAAAACTTTAAATTACGAAACTGTTGACATCTATCCGTCCGTAAACCATTACGGTTAATACTTAATAAATTCATTCATAAGTATTCATTATGATTCATATTCGTTTTACATCTTGAGACTTATGGTTGGCGATGAACACCATACCCTAGTTTGTCTTCAATTCTATTTAGTTCTTGTTCTTTTGAAACGATATTTTTCCCAGCTTTGGCCCTTTTGAATACAGGTTGCACTTTTTAGGACTATTTTCTTATCAATGTCTGGAACCATGTTGTTGATGTGAGAAATTCACTGAAGTTACTGAATTCTTGATACTTAATACACGGTTTTAAAGGAAATATCGACTTATCAATACAAGGATTTAATGAGTAAGTCCCATATTTCCCCTTTTTTCCTTGAAGAAATATTTGGAAAATTAAGTCGATGCAATACTCACAGAACACATTGTATAAGGTCCGGCATATGCAAACCATAAAAAACCAAGATTGGAAGCATCAGTTTGGTGTTTTGGCCTGATCTGTATGACAATTTTGGTTCCCTTCTTGTGTCGTACTCTGAATAGCATAGTGTAACGCACGCCCGCCGGAAAAAAAATTCATATTGGGGAGTCTGGGGATGGGGCCCTGTCAGCGTAGCTACCAAAATTAGCACGGTATGTTTCAAAATCCAATTTTTATAGTATAAAACTTTCACCAGTCGCCGTATCTTTGTCCCTGACTGTGACTTAATGAAGTTTTCAGACTATAACTACCAATTGTTTCTTTTTACTTTGTCCAAAAATATTCACAACTGGCTCTGTCCAATTAATGTCGTACCATTAGTGTTCCCATCTATATATATGTCCATACTTAGACAAATAAAATCCAATAGAAACTTAATAACCTTAGTGACTTTTAATGACATTATAAACAAAAATCAATATACGTAAATTATCAATTATACAATCTAAGTAATATATCAGGTTCATAATTCAAACATAATCAGGCTCCAACAATTTGGTAAATCTTGGCTGGACTCATCCTCTTTTATAAATCGTCGAATTTAGATTTAGAATAACTTTTAAGTCACCACCCTTCAATTATGTATTTCCGTCGTGAACTACTTGAATGAGTCTAGCATACTTTTAGGCATCGTGATTCCCCCACCCAGTCCCCATCCTCTCAATTTTGTCGGAATCACTCAGAAAGTTTGTCCCACCCAAGTATCTAAAAACAATCTTTGAAATAGATCGTCGAAAAAACTAAGGCGTTAACCCCATTTTATTTCATTTAACGAAATAACCTTACTCCTATATATTCATTGTTAAAGGGAGTAAGAAAGAGAATAATTATTAAGTATTCCAAGAGTATATCCAGAAACGGGTGTATCGTTTTTCCTTCTACCTATATTTATACCTATTATATTTACATGTATTATACTTATATAAGGTATATAGAAGTCAGTCGAGAATATTCAGTTTTACACAGTTAACCATTGGACCATAACACATTAACATTACCAGTTAAAAATAAGCCACATTTATAGACGATATACTAGTATACATGTCGAGTAGTCTCGATAGTCCAGACTCTCATGTGTTTAAGGTGCCACCTACCGAAACCGCGATACATAAAGCTGTTTGATGGTGATTTTATTGGGATGTTTTTATCTTGTTGCCAAAACTCCATAAAACGACTAAACAACTAGGTATGTTTAAACACAGGTAATAAAGCTGAAAATTGTCAAAACGTTATCCAATATCCAAACTGAACCCTAAGCGATCTTAACACATTTTTGGTCATTCCTGCTTCGTGCACCACAAGAAAGGATGACCTTTCCGATTTGAATAATTTCTGGATATTCTAAATAAAAGTACTTTAAATCGTGTATGTTCTTCACCCTTATGATAACCTTTGTTCTGACATGCTGGGTCTTAAAGTAAACAGCACATGAGTTTAAAGATGTAGGACCATTTATCCAATTAAAATACAGGATTGTAAGATTAACGCATATCGAGTGCCAAAATCACACCAGAATATCAAAATGAACACAATGAAGTTAGCTACGCAAACTTGCCAATGACATGTGGTACCATGAGACACGTCACAATTTTGGCCAAAACTGAGTAGAATTTTTAACGACAACTGTGTCCCTCTTACTTTATACAAAAAGTTGGAATTACGCTTTTAGGGGTATTTACATGTTTTAAAAGAGCTGTTCAAATCTGTGAATATAATCACACAGCAAACATTTGGTAAATAAATTAAGTCCATTGCAGGTTAACTTAGCGAGTATTTAAGGAAAGAAACCTCTCCTGTTTTCGAGTCTTTTGAAGTATGTTTTAATCTTAAAAAAGAAGCCATAACCTTTAATTCTGCAAACAGGGTGGCACTTCAAAAGTACAATGGTGTGGACTTCTATTGTTGTATTTACATAATGATTGTAATGTCGTTCGTGCCTTTATAAATAGAAAAACACGGGGTATACTGTAAACATAATATTTATATACACCACGTTTTGATAGGTTTAAATTGTATTCTAACCTACTGTTTCATATCCTCCATCTAAAAATATATAATTATTCAGAATCATATAATAAAAATAACTTATTATATGGATGTCAATCCTAAAATAGTAGGCAAATAATACATATTGTGTTTATTTGTGAATGTGGTGTGTATGTGTGTGTGTGTGTGTGTGGGGGGGGTCTATTGCGTGCGCTTTAGATCACAAAGTATGTCATCGAGTTTAGTGGCGTGGTTTCGATCCCAAGTCAGAGTACATGACAGGGAGAGTAGTCGCCTGACCAACCCCGTGGGCTTCGCCGGGTCCTCCGGTTTCATCTCAATGCTAAAGAACCCCAGACCAGTTATTGAAGTAAAATTGTGTTAGTCTTGAAGTGACCCAGCATGTGTTGATTTGGCGCTAAACCCCATTTCTTTCTCTTTGCGAATGTGTCGGAGCAGAATATGGGGGTGAGGCAGTATTTTTCCCTGTAGCAGTACATACATACCCCCACCATAGACTGTGAATGATCTACAGCAATATTATGAGAGCTTGATGTTAAGTCGGTCTGGTTATTCGAGAATGACGAGTTTATCTCGCCGTCTGGCTTGATCAATACCGCGGTTCAAAGGTCTAACTAGTCTTGGTTGTCAAGCTGTGATATTGTGTAGTGAACTCTACGCGTCTTGATAACAAAGTTGCGATCGATGTCGGTCACGGCTAGGTCAGCCGATATTCTATTATTGTCCCGGTCTCGAGGAGTGTTACACGCATTGCATTAAATCCATATTATCGCTGTCTGCAACCATAATTTAAGAGACTGCACAAAGTCTTCTCGTCAACTTTTTTCTCCTCTTTATTTATTCTAGAAATCATTGACCCATATCTATAAAAACAAATTATATGCAATGACGTCAATAGGTAAATTTCCTAATATGGTAGGGTAACCACATCACGTGATCCATCGACGACGAAAGATGATGTCATTTTTCTATTAATAGAAGTATGAGTCACCCATTACTCACTGCTTATATATCTTGTATGGAGGTATTCCCTCTCATTCAGAAGTAAATTGTGACTCATCAAGGAATCCTCTCCTGAACTACGGAAAACTCAATCGGTACCGGCTTATAGATAAGACACACGAGAAACTATCAACAAGAGGACATTTTCCTGCGGATATTCAAACTTCACACAATAACAGGATGTACACAACACAAAGAGATCCAGCCAACTTCAGCGAGTCAAAATATGTGGCCGACATCTTATCGTCTATGGCAAATGGTGAACCAATAACACCTAGCGTAAGTATTTAGTTAAATTATTATTAAAGTGTGATTATTTTGGGAAATGTAGAGGATTGTATAATATAGAAGAAATACACGTAACGTTAGATCACGCACCGCGATTTACGTGGTTCTGTATTATATGGTACTATAGCCAACCCCAAGCCTTGAGACATTCATTCATTAATTCATGCACACGAGCTCTGGCTCTATTTCCCGCCGTCTTCTAGTATACATTTTGTAGTATATTCATATACCGTATACCGGTATATACCACTGCAGCTTTTTGAAATACGTTGCTCAAATTGTGCTTGAGAAATTCACAAATAACTTTAATTAAATATTATGACTCAGGCTTTGATTCAATTTCTCTTTGTCTGCAATTTGCAAATAATTTATATTACGGGAAAAATGTTGTGATTATTCCAGAAATTAATAGTTTAACCAATTAAATTTAAAACTACACAGTTTTAACTGCTCGCGCCGGTTTAATGAGACCCTGGGAAATATTCAGGAAGCCTACTTGTACCTATTATCCAGTGATATTTCGTTAGCTTTAATTTGCTGTTATATAATAATGTGACTTGATGATCGAGACAAACACACCCGAAAGTAATTTTGATTGACAGATGAGGGGGTGTCGGTTTCCTTTGATGCTCTCTTGCCTATAATAAAGAGATTTTGAGAGATTCGCTTCACTTAATTCGGGAGCCTCGAGTTATTTTAGTTACTGGGCATTATGGACTATCAACAACACCAATGGATGTATCCCTATTACCACCACCCTGTAAGTCTGAATTGTCAAATATTTCATGTCACTGATTTATTCATCACCTAGCGGCTATTTATTTTATCAGACTGACATTTTATCAAAAATATATGAATTAGTACAATATTTTCGAAATTATTCATTTTATTTATCTAATTCATATATACTTAGTCTACAAAGATTTTTTTTTCGTCAAAACAAATTTCTTTATAGAAATTAATGCGACCTATTATAATGGAAGTTTGACAAGATACAAATTCGGAAATTATTTAAACATATATATCTTTCTTTTGGTTAAAAAGTAGTTTTGATTATTTATTACACCAAATTTTATAGACGACGATTGTCAATAAAATAAGTAGGATTTGACTGTATACTTTATTAACAAAAAAAAAGAATATATCAAAACTATTTAATCGATAAAACATTAACACAAACTTGTTGTGGTATATACCTTGTTTTCATACTGATGCTGTGTGGTTGTTTACGTGTTTACTTGCATACAATCGGTCAATATCCTAGTTATTGCTGTACTACGTATTACTGGATCTATATATCAGGGTTAATTCTAGTTGATACCTACATATGGTAGCCTGGTACTAAGTGTAGCTTGTCATGTCTTCCTTTGGGGAAAAGGTACTTAAATCTCGTGGTAGTCAGAAGACGACAGTGTACTATGTTAAGTCCAAACTCATTGAAGTTTGAACTGATCGTAAAGCACTTATTGGACCCATGGTGATTGCCTTTTGGCTTTGATAATGTGACCGATTCTTATACCAATTTGATAAGTTTTGTTTTTTCTCTATTTCAGTATCCAATGCCTGGGTTTTTAAGCGGTGTGACGACAGCAACCACACCAACCTTGACACCAACAACACTAGCCAACATTGAAAAAACATTTATTGAACTTCAAGCGGCCCCAGTCTCCTCACACGACCCCAACGCTTTAACACAGAGCGGTTTCGTTCCTCCAGTCGTTGATCCCGTTACATCCAACGGTCATTCAATAGACAGATATGACTACAGTGATGACCCTGACTGGATGCCTGGTGGAAAGAGAGCGAGAGCAAGCAGAGATGTTTTGGCCAGTGCCCCATACCCTACTACCACAACTCATACACCTGGTAGAAAAGGTGGACGAAGACCTAGAGAGGAAAAGGTAGGATTAGTTTTTGTTATCCCCTTACTAAAAATCGGAGTTTTAGAAGTTCATTGGAATTATATACATAAATATCAGGAGTGCACAATTACGGATACACTGTTCTTTAATAAGGAAGCTGTATTTGTAAAAAAAATAAATATATAAAAACGGAACAGAAAAAGGAACATGAAATAGTAGTCGGTTCCAAATAAGTGCTATAAATAGATTTGTCACACGATTCTGCTGTGACGTATATAAGCACTATTTTTACATTCCAACATATTGACAGAATTACTAAAACATGTCATTAAACTCTGTCAGCTGATATAACACACAGCTGCTACACATACCACGTGCTCTCGTGACAATCTCGTGAGCTAGTTATTGTTTTTTTATACTGTTATTCTGAAAATATCGAAAAAAAAATAACTTTATAATGAAAGACTGAAAATGGCCATAAGGCAACAATTGGCAAAATGAGGAAGAAAATCTAGGACTTAAAAGCCCAATTAGACCCCCAAGCGCAATTGAGTTATGGAGCACTCTCGACGCAAAACATAATTTCATAATGCATTGTCAACCCGTCACAAGAAGTTTTGTGAATTGAAGATAATGACCTTTAAAATTGTAATTTCTGTCGAGTAGACGAACAGGAAAAGCTGGTAAAAATCCTAACTTTATTAGCGAGTTCAGGCCAAATTTAAACTTAAACACTACACTAATTCAGTGCTACTTGAACTTGGTAATCCGATTATGAAATATTTTAAATTTCATATTTTACTTTAAGGAATTATGTTGGGTGGTTTTATTTTTGTTAGAAATTGCAATTGGTATTTTCCTATTTCATTTTGTTTAATTGTTAATTTATATTTCTATTTTAGTTAAATCCGGAGGAAGAACAAAGAAGGGCAGTCAGAAGAGAAAGAAATAAGTTAGCCGCTGCGAAATGCCGACAGAGACGTGTTGACCACACGAATGTTCTTGTCAAGGTGAGTTAAGTTCCTTTGCCCCCCTTTATATCAATAACAAGAGTCATAATCCCATTCCCATTCTATTACCTTGACTATTTAGATTTTACTTGTATATTTTCTTGAAAAACAAACTAATTATCGTCTTAATTTTATTTGTTTCACATCTAAAATTTCTGAAACTATCCATATTAAGGAAACTATAGGTTGAATTTTCATTACGAAGATTAATTCCCAGTATTGCCTTGGTGCTTTGGTTTTAAAGAATCTTATATTTTTATATTTTAGGAAACAGAAAAACTCGAAAGTGAGAAATCCTCCCTTGAAGACGATATCCAAAAACTACAACAGCAAAAAGATCAGTTGGAGTTTATTTTGAAAGCCCATCAACCATTATGTAAAGTGGAATCCAGAACAACATACCAACACATCACACCAATATCCATTAAACAAGAACGAGGCTCCTCTCCATGCTCCGTCCAGTCCTGTGACAGTAGCAGCAGCCAATCTTCTCTATCCTCCAGTCGTCCAAGTTCTTTGGTCATCCCAAAAAGCGAATCAAGAACCATGACAACATTAGCTGGAATTCCAATCAGTACGCCCTCTAGTGGCTTGTTCTCTTTCGTCGGATTAGATTCATTGGTGGACGCCAATGGTCTGTCCTTAAGATCGAGTCCAACCTGTGGTAGTCAGGTACACCGCACATCCAGTGACAGCAGTACCGATGCCGTTGGTTCTCCTACTTCCACTCTCATTTCACTGTGAAGATGACCGCCTTTTATTACCTGGAAACAACAGCCACGAAATGAGGATGGCCACGATATGAACTTTTACATGGTGTGACAGAAGGTTGAATTTTTTGTTTCTAAAAAGCTTCTTTTTGTATTATTTCTGCCATTGGTTTAGTTCTTTGCCAGCTTTCTATTGGCCTTGAAGATGAGACGGTGGGACGCGCGGAATAGAAGTCTGAAGGCCCCAGGTATCCTCGGGAAACCAGATGAGTGACTTGGCCAGAGTCAGAAGATAGAGGCGCCATTTTGAAAAAGGCCGCGAATGTGATGTGTTAAGAAGATGTGATAAAATGTTATGAGCATTTAGAAAGAGAAGGGAACTCCCCCAAAACATTGACGTGATTTTAGTCAAAGCATAAAATAACTGCGATTGCGTTAATATATAATCGCTTACGGTTACTTGAAATTTCTTGAAAGTAAATTATTGACATAGTAATATAATTACCCTAAAGATAATTTATAAAGGATAAGAGTGCTATAAAATGAACACTATAGAACTGAAAGTGCTATAATATTTATGTATGAACACGTTAAAAGTGCTATTAGAATACGTTGACGAGCCTAAACCTGCCTTAAACATGATTAAACAATGCAAGAAAATGTTTTTTCTATATTTCTTCATAAATTCTATTTAGATAGTGTTGAAGTTACGAGAATGAAAAGAAAGTCATATTTTAATAATTAATTAACCAAGCAATTACATACTCTATATACACATTTACATGTTACTCTTTTTATATATCTGCTGACATACCAATCGCCATTATTTCACACTTTTATAAAATTTTCTAAATTTTTTAAATACTTATTTTGTTGTTTAAATGTTAGTGTAAAGGAGATCCATGTTGTTGAACTGTTGTTTTAGAAAAGAGAAACAAAGCTAAGCTGAACTAGGCATTTTGAATTGTAAAAAAAGATTAAAAAGAGAATGATAGATCTTTTAGTACAGATCAAATTGGTTGTTCAAATCGGGAATTAAAATACACTTCGATTTGGTTGGTTTTTTTTAACCCTACTTTGAAATTGCTAAAGGTGTTGCTTCTCTTTTCATTAATATTTAACAGATGTTTTAATGAATGTAGAATAAATGGAAGATAATTTACGTAGTTATAATATTGTGACATTAGTATAAAGTAATGCTTATGAAATACAAAATACTGTTTACAAATATAGACTTTAACTTTAGAATATAAGTTATTCAAAATCACAAGATAAGAGTTGTTGGTTCTTGAAAGTTTTTTCTTGACATAATAATGTGCCTCGTTGAAAGCCATAATTAAATACAAAATAATTCTCCAAATATACATTATGCAATTTATATACTTCTGATCTTTTGTAAATCACCTATATTTCATCATAACTACCTATCCTTGTCTGACTTTTCTTGCTTTGTTTTTTATATATAAGAATGTCATGTATTACTGTATTACTATTTGTAAATTGTGCACATGTTTTGGTGATGTAATATGTGGAGAGACGGGTGCGTGCAGGTCACGTGACATAATGGTGCTGCGCAATTAACAAAGTTTTTTTTTTAAATACCTTTTTTGTTTAGGGCTTTATGATACCACGTTTTCATACGATTTGTTGTAATAAAAATTGGAAAAAAATACACAAAAAAAATGATAAATAAATGCTTTAAGTATATTTTTTTTAGTTGTTTCTTCCATTGTTTTATTGTGGGGCCGGCCGGCCTCGGGGACACTGGAGCTCAAAGAATGAAGAAATGACAACCCCGAATGCATGAAACGGGCAACCGAAGGTCATATGGTTTCTTGGAAGATAATTCTGAAATGTGTGATAAAACTGTCATTTCCAAAGAAGAGAAATGACTGCCTTTTTTGAATCCCATCAAACGCACACTGTCCTTTAACACTATAGTCAGAAATCAGCAAGTCAGATATTAAATCTATGTGACAAATCCATCGTCAATTCGGGATATTTAAATATTTCGAATGCCTTGACACAAACTAGGACGTGGTACAAATTGTTTCAATAATTTGTTTGCGCGAAAGGGTCTTCAGCAGGGGAAGGAACGGGGACAAAACCCATGGGTTAGACAGGTGATCATACTCCTTGTCGCGTACCTGCTTGGGATGAAACCACCCGACCTTTGCCACTCGTCCGCTTCGATATGAAAGAAAGAGTATGATCAATATCATTAATTTCAAATTTATGGTGTAATACTGATATCCATTAATAAAGGTGTAACTTGATGGTGTCGTAAGTTACCGGAACTCTCTCACAGGGAGGAAGGATGAAATGACGAATAACCCGTATTTCCTCTTAATTACGTCATCATTCATTCACGATTCAAACCAGTTAACATTTAAACCGAGGCCGTGAACACAGAAATAAATGGAAGGTGGAGTGATCAAGCTAAATGACAGTTTGATGCATCTACTACATGATTTTGTGGCTTGTTAAATTTTGTACAACGCCCACATCTTAGAGTTCAGAAATGTTAAGGTTCACATATTGAAAAGAAATGTTAAGATATAAATATTCAAATGCTTCATCTTACCAGCATACATTACCCTTTTAACAAAAAGGTCGCGCTGCCATATATATCGCAAAGTTTATATTTTTCTATAAATTAGCACATTTAAATTCTTAACCTTTTAAAGAAAAATCTTCACATTAAATATTAGCCCATACCTTGTAATCATCCTACAGGCTAGCGCTTTTGAGAATTCCCGGGGTGCTGTTTCTATCGATATTAGGAGTCCATCATCAGCTATCAAAAACTTATTCTGGTCGAGCAGCAATTACGGATAGGATCATTACCCTTTTTTGTATTTTTATTGTGATTTCTTGAGATTGTTGAAAGTGTCTTAAGGATGAACACTGTTAAAATTCCGGTATTCTTAACCCCGTTATCGAAATATTATAAACAAAGTCACGGTTTGGAGGATTCTTTTCAGTTTCCTCAGATGGATTCCGTCTTTGGTATACCTTCCGTGAAAATCTCTTCAAAAACACCACCGTGGAAGGCTTCAGAGCTGGTACAATTTTGCCTACAGATATGAAATATTCTGTACTGGCTTTACGACTAACAAGTACCTGTCTAGTCTTCCATATGGGGTAAGAGAACAATACGACCCACAGAAAGTTGGGATATAATTATTTCCCTGACAAAACCATTCCTAACGTTGGAAACTATCTTGTGATGATATCAAAATGACAAAAGTACGCAGCCGCATTAACGTTTAGTGTTTAGGTAAGAAATCCAAATTACTGAGTACAGTCCTTTACGTCACGAATACTAAGTATGTGTTGAGCTTTATTTACTTCGTTGTTAAAGGGACACAATTTGGCACATACGAATTATTGAAATAAAACGGTACGGTACTATGTTAGCCTATTTCTCCCCCCCCCCTCTCTCTCTCTCTCTCTCTCTCTCTCTCACCCCCCCCCCTAAATAATCAATGCTCCAGAAGGACAGGTCTATACTTGGATCCTTTCCCTATCCAGGATATGTGGTACTGCAGTGTTATACCGATGTAGATACATGCACGTTATACAGCATTTCTGATAGACTCTTACATCTGGTTAAAAAATCTACCATAGGGCTCGACAAACGTATGTACCTGATTTAAACATTAACTGGTTGCCTCAATAATATCCCTAATCACACAGATATACCGCAAAAATACATACATATCAGCCGGTGTTTATCGAGACTTTTTATGTAATTGGGCACACTAAACCATCAAGACAACTGATTAGTTTCTTTAGCCTGACAATTACAGCTGTCTAGTCGTTCAGATTGGACACAAAACGCGGTCCCATGTACACTTTGCCTTTGGCGTACATGTAATAGATCCCATGGCATTTGGAATTCGATATAAGAGTATGCCGTAGCGTTACTATCCGGGCACAATGTCCCTCGTGGCACACAATGTGTATGGTGTATGCCCGTCTTCATTAGCCCAGTCAGGACAGAACAGTAGGAGGTTAAACCCAATTTCAGTTTTTTAGTTGTTTTATTATATAATTTCATACCCGTTTCTGTTTCATAAATATAATACATATTAAAATATAAATATTAATCTTTCTGAATCAATTAAGATTTTCTAGTTACGTTTAATTTTAGCACGATTTCTGTGTCGAGTATTCCACAACACTCAAACATGATTAAAGATGCCTTATGTTAAAGCTTGATCTGCATATTGCAGGTCTTTTTTTTGACTTCAAATGTTATAAAAATTATTATCTAACATTACAAGCACATGATCGAACCCACCAGAGGAGGGCTCCGACTTTAAGTAGATTAGAACACTGCTGCCACTTAAGAATATAAAGTCTCGATTGTCAAATACCATTGCTACGATAATATACAATCTACGATACATTTTGTCAAAGCTTCAATATATTCATTTTTCATTATCAATTCCAGAACTATTAAAGCTCAATACGTAGCAAGAACGGAAAGCACTTTATCTAAGTCTTACACCATGCATCTATAAAGCAACACCAAAACAACGCTTAACTGTTACAATAGCAACCACGAGTCATATTTTGAATTATTTCCGGGTAAAGTAATTTCTTCTAAAAAAGACCCCTCAAAAGATTGTCCAAGGTGATCAATGTCCTTGTGGTTGTCTAATTCATTTGTGTCTAAATCATCCAGTAATATTTCACACGAAAGATCCTTCATTTCTATTTCGACTTCTTGGCCTGGCCACAGCATATAGTAGTCAGCATCAAAATCATAACCGTACGGATTTACTGATGACGGGCTACTAAAGAAATTAATATGTTCTCTTTCACTAATGTTACTTTCATTTTCAAAATTTACCCTTTCACTAGCGTTACTTTTATTTTCAAAATTTACTCTTTCATTAGTGTTACTTTCATTTGCAAAATTTAAAGTCACGTCCCGTTTTTCGTTGACGTTTTCCTGGTCACACACTATGTCGGTACCCAGACATGATTTAGATGAGCTATATCGAAAGAAGCCAAGTCCTGAGAGTTCTTCGTGTAAAGAAATGGACTGCAGTCCGTCATCTGTTTCATGCCAACACGAACTAGTATCACTTTGAAACTGGAAAAGAGATCCATCACCGGAAGTGCATTCGGATTCCGAAATATTTTCATAATCGCTTAATCCGTCTACCTCATATATTTCACAAATATTTTTTTTATTTTGATTATTCCCATCGAGTTTAGATTTAGCACTATTTGGTTTGTTTTTGGTGGGAGCTTTGGATTCTTTTAAAATCCTGGATTTAATTGTGTCTCTTTCTTTTTGTACTAATTCGGCCGTCTTTTGTCTTACCCGATTTCTGAAAAATGAGCGAAAGCTTTGAATATTGTTGTCGGCATTGTCAAATGAACACGACGTTTGTGACGTAATTAATGTCTCAAGGTATGCTAGACTTTCGTCTTCTTGGCTAACGTCATCAACAAGGGGTTCGTCTCTACTTTCAACCTCTAAATTGGTCCTACATAGACTTTCTTTTCTGCCTCTCCCCCGTTTCGCTTTACTGGATTTATTGGGTCTACTGTCACTGATCTGTTCTGTTTTCAAATATTCTTTGTCCATATTATCAAATGCACTATACAGATTTTGAACAACAGCATTGTTTGAATTGTTGAAATCAGAATCTTTGTCGGTTGTCGTTTTAGGAGTTGATGTAGCGAAATCAAAGAAAAAAGGGCTGCCACAACCTTCGGGTCTATTGTCTTCCAATTTTGAGTCAGAACATTCGGCTGTCTCCGGCATCGTCAATTCTGGACATCTTTCGACTATGCTTTGAACGCCCCCTTCAAGATCGTCAATGTTGCTATTATCGATACGTGATTTTGTGTTAGTAGATTCTTCGTTGGAGATAGATGTATCACAAACTTCAGCCATTGACTTTTTATCCAATGAGCAATGTGCCACAGCTACTGCCCTTCGTAATGCTGACGTAACAAGTGGGTCTATTTCTCGCTGTATTTGAAGATACAATAATAAACTATCAACAGAATAAGTGTCGCCGCTACCAGAATCGATATCACCCAGGAATTTAGATTTTGACTTCGAAGTATCCTCTCCTTCACAACATCCAAAGCCAATGTCATGAGCATAAGACATACTGCTACTTTCATTTTCAAGACACAATTGACAATTTTCATTTTGAGTATTTTGATCTCCAAGCGCCCCATTGTCTTCAGTTTCACCTTCACTTTCACTTAAAGTTTCAGGATTATCAACTGAGAATTCCTGGTTAAAGTCCTTTAACTTAGTTGTTAAATTGTTCGTGTCTACGTTATCCTGATTTACGTAGATTGTCAAGTCTTTTTCGTGAAGCACATCCAGTATTAGATTTAAACTCAACATTTCCGCCTCTGAAAATCCGAGATTTGTAACCGTGTTCTGGTAGGCTCTTTTGACATTTTCTTCTTCAAGTTTTGACCACAATTCAGTCGTAGAAGACAGATGAATTCCCCTCCGGTGTAATTTCCGGAGTAAAACGAAGAAAAACAGCGAAACATGATCAAACATGGCTTTAGAACGACCATCTTGTCGCATCAAGATTTCGACCACATCGAAAGACGTCTTTTCACGGCTGTATTCCACCTCGTATTTACGTGCTTTGGCTTCTAGTTCCTCCGCACGTCCCAACAAATCGTCGTACACAATGGTCAAGGCAGAGGTCCGCTTTTCTAACTCTGCAAGTTTAGCATCCACATCATCCATTGGGGCGACTTCTCGGGCACTATTTCCAACTAAATGCAATGATCCAGGTTGCATAAATTCTTTTCCGTGGGTCATCAACTTGTTTTGAAGATTCTGACGTCGATATCGCGATGACGTAAGGATCTCAAACCGGCACACGTCATGTTGTTTTGTTGTGGCAATTGGACTGGTGCCTGGCGATTCCTTACTCTTCAGCACACACATGATTATAAATTTATTCCGAATGCATTTGCCTTTAAAGTGAATATCAATTAATTGCTGAATATTTGATTTCCAATTTAAAATCGACGATCCGTTCCATTCAATACATCACACAATTAAAATTGGTTCATTTCGTTTCAGAATAATTCAGTTATTCATTCTTGTATCAGGTCCTTCAGCTGTCGTCTGCTATCTTTCGTTTGAAATCTGTGGATAAATAAGCCTCGTTAATGTTGTAAATAATTAGAAATACATGAAGGTCTATTAATAATATACAAAACATTGCCTGTGTTGACCGCCATTTGACCTTGTCATAGCACTGTCTCAGTCGCCGGCATGAAAATTTACAAACATAAGAAACTCAACCACAAAATTCTTACTTAAACACATGTTTAATGCAGTACAGACTTGATATTATATTTAAAGTGGTTTTAAACAATTATCATTTAAGTTATGATATTGCTGCTAGGAGATCGAGAGAAGTTAAATACAGTTCTTGGAGTAAAAAATAAGTAAAATACCATTAGATCTGACTTTTTCAAAAGATAGGACATGATTCCCTTATGAAATTATAAACAAGATCCGTATTTTTAAGACATTAGTAATACCACTTTAATTCGGTAATACCACTTTAATTCGGTGATTTGGTTATTTAACATGTTATTTATGACAGAAAAATTGAAACGGTTATATAAGTTTAAAACCTTGAAACAATTTATCTTTTTCAAGGTAATTAGGTCATAGTATAAATTTACATAGAAAAAGAAATCTTGGATAAATATTGTGAGGTTTTCCCCAATTCGGTAATTCTGGGTCCAGGAGTATGGTGGCATTTGTCATAGCCGTTTGAATACCAATTATGGAGTTTTAAAAACTTCATCAGCACGAGACTTCTTTTTTTTTCGTTTATAAATCGTTATTTAGTGGGATTTTTCATAAACTTTTTCAGAATGCACAGTGTATAGCCTATAGCATCCAAATCAGCACAAATAATGGTAGCGATGGGTTTATCAATTTTGTTGGAAGGGAATTCCATAAAATTGATATGGTTGATCTAAAAGTCGTAGATTTTATCTTATTTTGGGGTACAAATCATACATTTTTGCCTGGATATCTTATGGGACAGTTTGGGAACAAGCTTTTCCCAGTGATATAAGATTGATGAACGAGTAACAATGTCTCAACGATACTTATCTAACCATCGTAAGTCGTATAAAATGTTCCTATTCCACATCGTAAAAACATGCCACACCACAAAATGCACTCGCTGTCCGCATTCACCGGAAGACTGTATCATGGAAATTTGTAAATTCCCTCAGCCAGTGAAGCAATTATGCGCCATTATAACTCAATTCCATACTTTATGTTAGTACAACACTTACCTTATACAGTTCTAAACTAGATTAAGCATACCTCTCAGAAAGCGCTAAGATGGATTAGGGTTTAAAAATCGCCAGAGGCAAAGGGTCATTAAAAGAGACGTGTCCAAAATAATACCCATAAGATAATCTTATTTCTAACAACGGTAATCAGTAATATAAAGTAGATAATAAACAATTTTCACCTGTCCAACCACCTGAGGGGGGATATCGTCCAGTTCCATACAAATGTAGGTTTTTTTTATTATTGTACCTGCAATCCTCTATGTTTATATCCAATCCATTCAGGCATTCACACCTTGATGTAGTTTTTAACATCAACAAGGTTGTTTTGCAACAGAAATTCGTAGTGCACTAATGGACCGGTGAGTTTTCTAAATGCCGCATTTATTTGAATAGAGAACTGTAACAAGTAATGCTAAAATCACCAGCAACCTGCTTCATAAATAAATCTATTTGCTACCTTATTTGCCCAAAACGTCAAATTAACACTCTTTAATTACACTTACCTGACCTGTCAACTACTTTTCATACTGACCACCGAAGAAGAGTGTCATCAGAACTTGACGATTTACAATAATAGTTTATAGTATATTATAGTTTAATGACAATTGTTTATAACCACCCGAAGGAGGGGGATAAAACCTCTACCCTTTTTTTCCTTTGAAAAATCTGACCAATATTCACGTTTTTACACCATGTCCACCATTTCTTCCCGTGTCCATCTATTGACCCCCTAGCGGTTTAATTATAAGCGATAAATATTGGTCCTTTGAAATATGAAATGACTCAAAACTATCTCGAATAAAACGAACCGTTTAGTGGAGAATAAAACAACAGCAATTAGGATAAATGGCCAAAAACAAAAACAAAAAATTTTAATGACATCGACAGTCCACAGACGAAAGTCTATGATATTATAAAAGAGATATTAAAGACCGTGTGCGTGATTTGGGCGATGTAGGAATCCCTGGCAAACTACGACTTTGAAAAGGTATAATATATCTAGTAGGAATATCAGTTCAAATCAAAAAATGTTCATTTCCGTTCAGTATTTACACAGGTATGTGGAATTAAAATTTCATCGATCCAAATCACTCGTACAATAAACACACCCACACACATCTTTGTTTTGCCAAATCTGATTGATGGGCTTTGTTTGTAATCCGACTGAAAATCAAACCTGGGAGATTGTCTAGCGTTGATGTTTTGATTTTGTTAACGAACTGTTAATAATCAATTTTAATAGCGTACGAAATTTGATACTTTCCAAAAAATGCAAATTACACACCTTTTCAATCTCAAACAATCTCTCAAAACCAAGCTGTTTGAAGCACTGTCCTGACAATTGAAGAGAATCCTCCCAGCAAGTCCACCAAGAATTAGTAGTCTAGTTCTACGATCGTATTGAAATTAATGAAGTTTATTCGTCAAAAGATAACAACCCTCCTGGCCATTATTACAAATTAAATAACCTATAATAATTGTATCGTTTATCTACATCTGTTGGTTTCTTGTCAAAGTCTTACCAAGATGATATACAATAGTGTTATAATAGTGTCATAATGTCAAGTCTATAGAAATATTTTCACATGTCGAGGTTCATAATATATTACAACTTACGGTGTAGAGATTACATTTTACTGTAGAGTTACCTCATTATCCTACATGACCTTTATTATCTTTTAAATCATATGATTTCACATTGGTCATGCTACAAACTGATCGAATGCCCATCCTTACTTTATTTTTTTAAAAATTAGAAAGTAGTATTATGTCAGATCAGATTCGATTTTAACGACTCAGTTGAGGAGTGGTATTGGGTGTTCTGAAATATCGAATTTTACAATCATGAAACACTAGTGGTTGACCCGGCGTAGCACGGGTATAGCAATGAACCATAAGTAGCATAACTCCGAAACCGGGAGTGCTAGGCAATCGTCCCCAGGCCTATGTTAGCCTTCTCCTCAGTCCGAGTTACACCTAATTCTCAGCCACAAAAAACCTTTGTGTAGATACCAACCCTAAGCAGACAAACGAAAGACAGTCACCAATATTAGTATTGATAATACAAATAAGAAATTTTAATCGTGGCATATGTAGAAATTTCACAATCGACGATTTTACTATGGCAAAATGATTTCAGAAAATTTATATGCGGTGTTCCCTACATATATTATCATTATTATAATGTTGCACATGAATGACACAGACTAATAAACCATAACTTACATTAATCATAGCTTCTTAGAAATACAACTTACTTGGCAACTTTTACACATGTTTAATCTCGAAGGTCTAATCATAAAATGGGTTGACCGTATGGCCGAATATTAAAGGGACCCGGAGATTAATAAAATAAAGGTTACACATTGTAAGATGGAATTATGCTAAATCTACATTAGGAAATTCGATAAAAAAAATATGTTCAACTATTACAGAATCTGATTTGTAGATTTTTGTTTTTGAAATTATAAACATTGCGGAATAAACAATCGGGTAGTACTGGAGGATCAAAGGTCGATATACTGTCCCTTTAATCTCGATGTTCTAAAACTAGTGTCACTTAATTATCACGTTTGAGAGAGACCGTGAATGGTGAAAATGACAGCATAACCATTGATACAATCTCCAATGAAGCGAGGTGCTATTGTAAGAACTGCCTGTCCTTGGTCTTGTAAGCTTGTAATTATATTGTCCCCGGGATGTCAATGGTTGTACCCTATTGTAATGAGAGGAACACAGTTAGATTACCCACCTTATCCTGACCCATGAATACATCCAAATCTTAACTGACTCAACTCACCGTTATTAATTTGCTAAATAACCGAACAATTCAAATTGGGATATGTTCTCGATTCTTTATTTTCCTTTTAAACTATTTTTAACAACATAAACACATACACAGAATGTGAATATTTCATCAATCAGAAAAAAAACAGTTATCAAAAATATCTGCGAAAAAAAAATTCGTGCAAGTTTGTACCTAGGTGTTCTATCAACACAGGTTTCTTGACTATGTTCAAAATGAAATGATCTACCGATTATGTTATACTTTTCTGGACCAGACTGACTGGTCCTAAACACAATGGCGAATATGATAAGTGCTTTTTTTTTTAAACAGCTTACTTTAGAATTGCTAAATGGATGATATTGTGAACACCAGTTTAGTCTATGTTTTGGTTATGTCTATGTCCAACATGGCGTCATATAAACGTCAAAAGAGGAATTACGGGGTATAAAATTATATCCCACATGACCATCATACACTAATTAGCAGGTAATTAATGGTGCTATAACAGTGGCATTGTTGCTAATCTTTTGGGTTCGACGTGTTGGGTTTATTATACACAAACTAGGTAAACTGTAGCTATGTGAAATGGGAAGCAATTGTGCAAGCATATTATGTCTTGCGCACGACACTCTACGTCCATTTTGTGAACTCTCAAGACGCCAGAACTACTTGGCGTAAGTTAACGTCGAGGCAATTGTCGCTCCATCAATATACAACATTAAACCGCAAATGTTGGTTTCGTGAACTTTCCAAATAAATAAGAAGTTGCATCAGATGATCTGAAATGGTAGGCATATTCTTTACTGTGTGTACGACACGCGGCGGTATTTATAGATACTTGAAGAGCTATAGTCCGTTATTGGTAAACAACATTGATATAATTGAATAAAGACATTGTACTCACTTCGTTCGACCTATTTTGAGACTATGAAAACCACAAACAAAACAGAGGTCACTTGTTTGATTGAAAACTGTTCAGACATTTAACAATAAAATTCGTTGACTTAAGTCGCCTTCAACTTCTGTCATATCATTGCAAACTTACCTTTGTTTTGTAAATACATTTTTAAATGACTTATAATATGTAAATAAAACTGTGTTACTAGACTTACAGTGGATAATCTGACCAACATCGCTACCGCTACTTTCAACATTAAGACGACACATCATAGCAGATTAAGCTTTGCGGATCTTCTCATGTCCCACAAAAGGCGTGTGCGTCCTAACTGGCTTCTCCCAGTCATACTGTCCATACAAAAACTATATTATTTCATTGGCTACTTTCAATTTGTTTCTCTTTCAGACGCATAATAAACTTACGTAATCTATCGGTGCAATGAAAATAATACAAAGAAGCCCTAGAGTTGATCTTCGCCCAATGTTTTTATAAGAGAAAAGAGTTGTTTGTCTGAATGAAATCACGCGAGATAAAGTGATTTAATATAACACCTTGTGGTAAGACGTGTTAAGGTCACACACGGTCCATATCAGGGAGAAATGGGGTTTAAAGTCCACTCGATACAAACCAGGTCATTTAGGGACTAACACATGGTTCAATTTATTATTGACCTAGAGACAGATCTTATAATGCAACGTGCACCTGCTAACCATTCGCCCCCCCCCCCCGATATCAGCAAGTTAGGGGACCTGTTATTTGGAGATGACCAAGCAGGGGGTATTCATTCTCATCAAAATCATTCATATACATAATCAATAACACTAGACACAAAACACACCCGTGTCAAAAGCCGTTTTAGGGGTTGAATAGATTTCAATAAACTAGAATGGGATTTAACATGCATATGATAACAACTCTGTTTATCTATTTTCCCTTTCCTTGTCATATTACAAAGACATTTATAGTATTTGAAGACCCTGTGATAACATTGGTTTTTGAGATACGTATTATTTCATATAAGTACTTAAGAAAAATACCTTCTATAAAGCTTAATAGATAATTCGGAATAACTGACAGCAACACATATAATACTACCGATACAATTATGCAACAGACTGAACAATTAGACCTACTTTCGATAATATAGATACACAAGTATAAAATTACGAATAAAAATATATAAATCTCTCAATAATTGTCTATAAAACAAGTATAAAACGACCACAAAAATTTCTTCATTAAATCGCAAGTATATATGATTTTTTGTTTTGTTTTTGATATCCCCTTAATTATATTAAACATAATTAAACTTACACAAAATAAACGAATTAGTTTCTTGCACGTTATGCAATCGCAGTTCCACTGTTAATATCCAAATAGACTCTGGCTTTAGAATAGTAGTAATCCTTTTATATGAGTGTACTTACCCTAAATATATAACTGATCCCTTATATAAATATCTACTCCCGTGACAGTATGAGGTAATCTATATCATCTATAATAAGGAAATTATTAGCCAATAATATATGTATTTCCTATTATAACAATCGGGTATAAAGCGGAATTATGGCTATGTAAAATACATACATTTACTTTAACAAAAATGTGTGACTAACTTACATGTTATTCCAAACAGTAAGTGTTAATTATGGATTTGAATAAAATAATGCTTATTGTGGCCATAACTTGAACAGGAAACTGAACTTTTTATTCCAGTAGGTGTTAAGTTGGCATTTGAATAAAATGATTGTTAATATGGCGATAATTTGAACTTATTTAGAAAGAGAATAATAATATAATCACGCATTTGAATAAATAGGTAAAAAAAAAAACCCACCCATTTATCTCATTAAGAAGGACTCAAATTCTTACCCTACACATTCTGAGCGAGTATTAAAGGAGCTAAATCGCTCCGTTCCTTTAAGTGATGTGGTCACATACCGCCATGGCCAAGAAAAGAATAGGCCGGCCCAGGAAAACGAAACCAAGACGTTCTGCACTCACAAGAAATTCACCGTTCCATTTTCTGGCTAGTGTAGACTGGCAAGAACTATATTGGTTACAACATAATTATCACTGTAATTTATGACTGTATTGTCCCGAGCACCAGTAAACCTCTGCAGTTCACGAAAATTTACATGTCCACACTGAAGGTAATCTTGGATCGGCATAATGACCGGTCCATATTTCAGGGGCCTATTTCACGAAATTTTAACTAAAGATAAGATTCCAATTTTAGTAATTTGATTGGATAATATTAGATTGATTTTAGTGCTTAGCCAATCAAAATTGAAGTATCTACTAAAATTGGATTTTATCTTAAGTTAAAATTTCGTGAAACAGGGCCCAGATAAATAAGATGTTGGGTAAAAAATATGCATGTAATGCTTCGTGCACGATATTATGACATAAAGATTATCCCATATATTTGGTGTATTCATTTTGTGTCCCAATATGCAACTTTTGTTTATAAACGTGCAACAATAATTCGCACCCACACGTAATAAAAACATCGGTCTCTGTAAAAGGTAACAAAACCCTGGCTTGTTCAAGACAAGTGTCATTACTTAGAGATAGACAGAATATACTTTGGTTCTCAAAGCCTAACACATTTGGTAACGTCGGGACAAAAAGCCGTCATTAAAGATACATTATGTAAGATTTCGATAAAGAACTTACCGTTCTTATTATAATGGCTCAAAAATAGATAATGTAAAAATATGAATATATTGAAAATTTTATTCAAATTCCTTATTCTGAGCGAAGTTATCATTGTAGTTATGTCAAGATGTGTGCATTGTTTATTATCGTAACAACGGCGCTGGTTATTCCGGTCTTAGCCTCGCATTTTCATTTTTAAATGAAATCAAACAATATCCGAACCGTTCTACTCTATACTTAAAATCGGAGCCACCGGTGGCATGGACAGTTGATTGTGGTCTGATCATGTAAATTTATATGAACATTAAAGGCCTAAAAAAAAGGTTTAGCTCTTGACTAATGCCTCTTTAAACACTAAAGTACAAAGTGTAAAACCAGATTACGACATAAAGTAACTATAAATATTAATATAATTCATTTTTTATATCTGGGCATTTCTCTCTATCATTTTAATCTTTACTAGAATGATTTTGATAACGTAATTCTCGGAGAATATTTGGGGTTTTATAAATTTGATACCACTCATTAGTTTTTAGAAATGATAACGTCGTTTTTGACTTGGGGAAGCGAAACATGATGATAGTCAGTCACATGTTCAGGGGCGGATCAAGGCTCTGATAGGTGCTAGGCAGCTCGACCAGACTGGGCCCTTTGTGGAACTGGTTTGCCGTAGTAAAACCAAGACTTTTGTAAGAGAAAAGACATTTCCGAGGGTATACTGGGGGAATAGTGTCAAGCACTACAACTTACTCACAACATTAACATGTCAGTCGGCCAGTGACAATCAATTGATACTCAGAGGAACACAACAACATGAAAACAAACTTAACTTATTATTGCTTAAAAGAAGAAAAATATTTTCTGTAATTCACTTTCTTCACACATCTGAATTCACTTAAATTTTAAAACATCAAATTTAAAAAGATTGTTCAAACTTTTATAGGCCCTTGTTTTCTTGGGTCCTAGGTAGTCTCTATCATCCACACAAATATTCTACGAATATGCGTTGAAGACTAGGGGGTTCTGGGTGACAGAGACTAGGTCCTAGGCAGCTGCTTACACTGCTTATGGGGTAGTCCGCCTCTGCACATGTTCCGTCGTCGGTGTCGCCGTTTTCAACTATATACAACCCTCTGTCGTTAAATTTTAAAACTTCATCCAATTAAACTTCAATACATGGCCCAGGGGGTATGCCTGTATGCAAATGATTACAAAAATCAATAAAATGTTTTGGGGGTTAAATTTGAACTAAGATTTTCTTTTTTAAAACTTCCAGACTTCATCAAATGACCACAAAACTTGGACAGGGGCACCTATGAGATTTTTACAACCAAACAGGTACCATGTCAAACCGCTACAAGGCTATGGACTGTTTCCAGGCAAGAATTCAAAAGATAACATCGGGAAAAGTGCGATTCTTGTATAGTTAAGAAACCGAAAATATTTCTGTGATGTAAACTAAGAATTTGTTATTACATATCATCTTCCTTTTTTCTGTGAATTACGTTACTGAAATAATTCACTTGATATATACGAATTCCGACAAAATGTCTGTTCTTATTTAAGTGCATGCGAGAAACGTTTCACATTATCCTTAAATGGAAGCTTTTATTCACGGCAAAATATGTTCGATAGATATATATATATAGCAGCCAACAATGTAAAAAGGCACAATTGTTTGCCGCTTTTATTGTGTACTGCTTATTGATAGATACTGTTACTTTTAAACAATACAACACCTGTATATATCCCGTGTGACCTACTACATAGTACATACCATTACATACAGGTAAGATCTATTATTAGAATTACATAAATATAGTAACAGTAGTACATTCCGCTGAGTCACGTGATGTGACGGAGTTGACCGAATACTCCCGACTACAACTAAGATTTATTAATAGAATCCCAAACGCAAGCAATATAATATAACATTCCATAAGATGACGTAAATTGACGAAAACGACCGAAAAGTACCGACGCACATAATGATATGTAAGATCTATAAATAACACCACCTACACGTTTTGTGTCTATATGGACCGGTGATCAAAGAAAGTATGGTTCAGGTGTATTATACCCGAGCATAACGTTTACAGGTCATGTACATGGACACATAGGCTACATAGTTCCAAAAGCCCCAGCCAGCGTTCAGATTAATACTCGAAAATACGTATTCCAACGAAGACAGTCTGAGAACGAAGCTTAAAAAATAAATTGTACTTAATCCTTAAAATAGAGTTAATCCGCCAAATCGTTTAATTTCTAGCTGTATTTAAAAATGTTGAGAGTTAAACATTCTTGAAATGTCAAAATCCTAATTTTAACCTCAAATCAAATAATAATTAAAGAATCTACTCAGAAATTGGTGAAATTTTTGCCTTTTCACCAAAGATATCATCTTTAAATAGAATTAATATACAGGACCAAGATAATTATTTCGACATTATAAAAAACAATGCTTGAAAAAGAGATGGGAGAAACAACACACACACACACACAACACGGCAATAAAAGAAATAAGGGTGGGATGGTCAGGTCTGAATTCTTATTTTTGGACTGGTGCTGTAGATTTCACTCCCTTACCCTTCTCAGGAAATGGGGAATTCGTTGATCTTCTCTTCGAAATAGTTTCAACATTATCCAACACTATGTTAAATTTTATACACAAAACGTAAACTTATGTACCGACTAATGTATAAATGTTTTACATCAATGACAAAAACGTGATTATTTGTAAATTTTTGTTTATTGACATATAATGTTACAGACAGAATATAACAATAAAGTGATGATATTGAAAAGATAAACATACAACATTAATACGATAAATACCACATCTACCAACAAATATTTCATAAATCTAACACTTTCAACTTTTTTTTTGAAAATTATAACAGATTTAGGATGTTCAATAGCTGTCGGCATTTTTATCTATTATATTCATTTCCTATATTTCTAAATATGGGTGCTGTGTACGCTGTGACCCAGACCAACGGCGTGCCCACATAATGCGTGTAATAGCAAGTTAAAGATGCCAACATACAGAACAAACTTAACTCTTAGTACCCCCCACTCGCCTTTAAACGGGATTAAGGTCCAAAAGGTGCAACAATCATGAATTCTGTCACATCTTGGGCTTTTCAATGGACGAACGCAAAGATAAGAATGGCCGTTTTCAGGAATCATGTACCGACGTTCCATTTTCCCCCATTTCAATTTTTTGTCATCTCTACTATTTTTTAGAATAACCACGGGTATTTTTCAACTTTACCTAACAATCCTAAGACATCGTGGGTTTATTCCAACTGCGCAATAATATGAGTAAGTTTCTATAATAAAGTTCTAGAGTAGTTAAATCTGATAATGGAATAACAGTGGTCAGCTGTGGTCTATAAAAATACTCAGATGACGAATAGACTTGAAATACCTTCAAGCAATATGTCAATGGAACCTAAAATGACATTCCCGGAAAACAAAACATATGAACGGCCACTTGGTAGAATTTATCCTTGGGTTGATTGACTATAAATATACCGAAATGAAAACACGAAATTTAATGGGGTTTAGCTTAGCATCCTACTGGCACCAACCGGACTACTGAAGGCGGACATACGTCAAGTAGTGTTCTATACGACATTTATTCCCAGTTAACGTCTTTTCCGATTACTCTTCATGGAATCCCAACTACCAAGGGTTCTTTCACGTGCACGCCAACGTGTATGCGGGACCTCGGTTGTTCCTTGACAGCGCATTCCCGTGATGCAGCACTATTAAGATGAAATATCAAGGGACTTTCTAGACCAACACCAAGTCCTTTTTAGCTGGTTAGTAAGCCTGCGTCTTACTCACTTAACCAGGGTGGCTCCAAGATTTGAAAAACCATGTCAGTTTCAATGCAGAAATAATATTTGAACTGTTACCAACCCCTATTTATTTTCATTCAGATATAATATATGCTTTTTTATTTTATAGCCAGACCCATTTGTGTTTATTACATGAACACATTTGATAGCAATATTTTTTTTTATGCCATTCAGATGATTGTCGCCACAGATTACAATAAAATACATATCAGACGAAACTCATTTATCGTTTTAAAAATACAATCGATAAAAGTTACATAAGCTTATCTGGATTATTTATAAATCTTAATCACCTGTCGGCGCCTTGTGTCTTTACATTAAAAAGACAATTCACATTCGTAAAATATATAACAATAGGTTGAAACACTGAAAGGTACTTCAGTTCTGATTTAGACCCGTAGTCTGCATTTTATTAAAGGGTTCCCCTTTATTAACTACGGATTCTCACGTGTACACATAGTGGTAACCGGGACGGGTTTGGCAAATGTGGAAATCATTTGGGGTATATACCGACAGCGCACGTAAAATGTGCCCAACCTACAAAGTGGGATAAGTGGAGTAAGGGGAGGCCACGATAAGACGGGCCTGGCACCTAAACACTATACCTCAAAAGATGACTTCTACCAATCCAGAGACGAGACACATATATGTCTGCATAAATGCTGTCCCTACAGATCAACTACCAAACAATATGTGTTTTATTAAATAAAGGGAAGAACTTCTCACTAAACCTATTCCATGGCTCGAGGCCGCAAATGGAAAGATTGCAAAATCATATTCTAAAAACAGGAAGAAGCCTCGGCTCTCCTATGTCTTGTCTGCGATATCACTTCTGTGGAAGCGGACGTTAAAACATCAGGTAGTAGTAGTAGAAAAGGTGCCCATTACATAAAAGTCCAATCGTAGTTCTGAATAAGTCCAATGAGTTCACAAGATTTGTTGTTTAAAATTAGTAGCGTCGAAAGGGAAGTCAAAATCAAAGTCCGTAATAGCTAAACGACTCATTGATGTAATAAGAGGTGAACTTGGCCAGTGGAATTTACATTAAATTAACTGGCGTTCCCAGGGCAAAGTTCTAATAGAGTAAGTATACTCTCTTTCCATCTTTAGCATTCGTTAAAATGCAGTTACAATTCTTGAGTTATCTGACTGTGGAAGAAATGTCTCTTCATAATCTGCTCACGGCGCCTTTCATCTCTGCATTACATCCATTCTTGATTACCGAATCGCGACACTTCATATATTTTTCACAAACCACCATGAGGTAAGTATATGACTCAGTGAATTACTCATGATGACAAACTTATGGCTTCCAGGGATCATTCCAAGATTCAATGGAATTTTCCTTTCAGGTGATTGCACAATCCTTGGTTGGAACTGCTGCGAAATGTCAACTGACTCAGAATTAATGGCGTGCTTTTATTCAATAGACGAACCTGTGCCAAGAATGATCAATAATGAACAGCAGAGACGATAGTCGCTATGGAGTTATCCCCCCTTATAAGACCCGCTACTGAAGATGGCCATAAAGCATAATACATACATTTCGGACTGTCGTAGCAATCGTGTGCATTGCATTGAAACGTATCTGCACGTACCAGATCGTAATGCATCGTTTGGCAAGTAAATTTTTCCTAGCCGTATCACCTTTCCCTATTGTCACGTGATACGTTGCGTCAATGTAGTTCTAGAGTTTCGGCAAATTTTCGCGCCGCATACCTGTGTGGCAGAGCTGGGCTTATTTCTATATATTACGTGAGGATGATGGCAATCATCTTCCAAGATCAACACCAATACTAGCACAAGTGCCAAGCCTACAAATCCCTAAAGGGATTAAAGTCGCTCAACAGGTGCTAAAGCCATTTAAAATATAAACAAAAATAGTGTCGAATCTTTTTAAAAATCTTCGACTACCCCTTTTACAAATTTGCAAGGCCCCACCTCCTTAAATTTAGCACGTAGATTAACCAGCATGCAGACGGACAGTCAGGACAAATATGAAAATTCCGCGAAAACCTCATCAAAATTCAAGTCTTCATCATGGTTAAAATCACATCAAATATACATCCCCATGTTTTAGGACCTTTTCCGTATAAAAGCTATTCGATACGTTCTGTCGTATCCGTGTGCCGTATCGCGTATGAGAAATACACGCATTGATGACGTCACACGCAAAATCGAGATGGATTTACGCTTGCCCAAATTCTCTACCAACCTTTCTGCACGGACTTTAAAAATAACAAATCTGGATATATTGGCCGAAGTCCCATGTTAGGCTGGATTGCCAAATGGGGTTTTGATTCCCCGGATGTACGTGACAAGGAGTAGGATCGCCTGTCCAGCCTTCTGGGTTTTCTCCAGGTCCTCCAGTTTATTACATGTATCGAAATTAAATTGAACCATATGTTAGTCCCCAAATGACTTACATTGTTTCGAGCGGATGTTAAACCCCAAATAAAATGATATATTTAATTTTTGTGAGAACTTTGATAATTTTTTGCATAAAATCCATTGTAAAATTAAATATCTCGACGACTAATACAATGGATTTTATTTAATCAGTGGTTAATTTCAAACACATAGGCGTTGTAAATAACGATAGTTAAGGAGTATGTTCATAAAGATTAAAAAAATAGGTTATTATTTGAGCGACTTCTACAGAAGTCTCCGTTTGGCGGTAGACCACCATTAAATTGTAGTTCGCCTGTCTCTTTTCTCCCTTTTAGCGTGTCCATTTTTGTTGATTTTTAATTAGCATCTTCTGAAAGGTTTTGGTAAATATTTATGGTTTGGGGGCGGAAGGGTAACGGGATTATTTTAGTATGCTTCTGCAAGTTTGTGTATCTCAAAATTTTGGAGGTCAAACTCATACAAATTATAGTGCAAAGACATAACCACGTGTTCCACTGTCTGTGGGGAAAAGTATTTAGCCCAACGAAAGATTGGGGTTAAGTTGGAGGTGAGCAAGGAGGCTAGAATTAACGTTGAAGTCAATGGGGAAATCAATGGTGGTCTGCATCCATTTATTGTCTTGGCAGAGTTGTCTCCCGTTAACTTTTTACTTCGAACGGATAATATTTATAACGCTCGACAAGCTTGTATGCGATATCACTTCTGTGGAAGCGGACGTTAAAACACCAGGTAGTACTAGTAGTAGCATGTGCCAACCAAAATTCAATTTTTGAGCTAGGGACCCGAAACTTTGCATACAGCTAGAAAAAAATCTTAGAATCATTAATCTTTTTAGATTTTAAAAATCGGTTATTAACTTTTATTTTTATAGCTTATTTTATATATCCATAGGTAAGCAGCGTTTTGCGAAATTCCGTCAAAAACGGGCAAAATTGATAAAATGATAATTTGACTGACTAAATGACTTTGGAGCAGGCTCAGATTTTACTCACATGTTCTAGGTATACACATTAACTAAAATCAACCACAAAAATATTGTTTTTAACCTTTATTTGGACATAATTGAGAGGAAATCGGACATATTTCGTACAGAAAAGTAAAAAATAAATAACTATAATTGATGTTGAAATGATTAACAAGAACTTTAATTTAAGTTTTCTCTAAATAATTTTAGAATAACATTTCTTTTTATTTTACAATGATTTCAAGTTTTGTCTAAATAATTATAAGTACCTTATCAAAAAATAAAACTTGATAATAAATCATATACAAACAAAACCTATACCCTGTACCAATAACAATAAAAAACAACAAGGCTGCTCAATTTCAATTAAATCTTTTACCAAATTCTAGGAACCTGAAAAATTATAGTAAATTATAATTTATATGAATGATTAAACAAGATTGATAAACAATTGGTAGGCCTATGAAAGGAAGACTGGCATACGCCGTGCGATGAATAATATTTTTATTTTAACACGAAATTTATAAAACATACAATTTAAACTAATTTTATTTATCTCGTAAATAACAAATTCACTCTCAAAGAATTAAAATTGTTAACATTTCAAGTATTTTCTCGCATTCGCACGTGAGTAACGGTCGTATAACTGTAATTTGATATAGTCTCGATCAGCAGCACTCCTCAGTGTAAAGCGTACAGCGAATAGTCGTCTGAATGATAGAGACTACAGTTCACACGCCTTCCGCCATGACAGAATGGCCGATAAAATTTCGGTCATCTCAGAACAATTGAATTTTTACGACTTTCACGTCCACATATGGAAATAAATGAAGGTGGATCTTATCAAGGAACATTTCTTCCATAATTTAGCAAGTTCTTTACCCCGGCGCATCTTCCACGAAAAAAGTTACAAAATTCCAAACTTTTCAATCGAAGAAAAAAAATATTCTTACCTTGCTATGTGTGATAAACTTTCCATGCGCCGCAACCTTGACATCTTAACTAACTGTTTTCGGTTGAATGGAACCGGTATCAATAGCAGGAAACCGACACGGGGCCGTAATGCAAGGCCTCCTTTTCGCGAAAAAAATGCGCCATATTTGTGACAGCCAATTAAGAAAAAAGAGTTACGTCCCTTTTTCGGTTGGCACACGCTACTAGTAGGGGTAGTAGCTTGTATGCGATATCACTTCTGTGGAAGCGGACGTTAAAACACCAGGTAGTAGTAGTAATAGTAGGAGTCTGTGATAACCTCATCGGTGAAAGCGGACTTTTAGCCCCACGAACGAACGAAGGAATACTACTCGAAAAGTAAACAGTGTTGTAGTTAATAATGTACTGTCGTTTCCCTTAAAGATACATTATGTAAGATGCGTTGTCGTTGCTATAATTGGTAAAATTAGATAAGTTGAATAATATTGAAAATTACTTTATTCTGGGCGAAGTTATGACTATCCGAAAGATGCGGCGTACATTGTTTATTATCGTAACAAACTAAGACTAGATTGTCCATTTTCAAATTAAATTATTAAATGGCGATCCTGTTTCCATCCATTTAAATTCCGTCCATCCAATGGACTAGACAGTTGATTATAGGCGTGTCCTGTGAACAAAAATGTCTAATTAATAGTTTGAATAACATCTGAAGCCAACATAATGTACCTTTAATTAGATTTATCAGAAAATCTGGTTTCCAGGTCTGATAAATTTCCGAAACTTATTGGACCCGAGCTCACTTTGTGGAGATTAATCTATTTCTTTTCAATAATGGTTTGTACATGTAGTAGAAGCAAGATCTTAGTGAGCTTAGGAATAAGTAATATTATAATAGACCCAATTTCAGATTTTGTCGCAGTCCTAAAACACACAGTCGACGGCATATGAATAGTAGTTGCTCACATTTCCTGTGTATATTTTTGTTAATTAATAGTTTTGAGTTTAATAAATCTATTTTTGAACACGAGTTTGTTTAAAATTGAGTGCTAATATATTTTATAAATTTTCAAAAACGAATTATTACATTTTCACAATCGGGTAATTTATCTTAGTAGATATTGTGATGATTTTTATTAACAGGAACAAATGATTAGCTGCCAAGACTTGTTTAAAATGTTGCTCTGTCGGATGAGTAAAAAAACCTCGTTTTTCTCATTACCAAGGTTTTTTTTTTTTAAATAAATTTTATAATACAAACACCTTCAACTAAAATTGACCTAACTTGTTCGAAAGAACTATAAAACTCCAGCGCTGTTTCTAGTAATGTTCCAGTAGGTACAGAAGGTGTTAAACCGCATTTCACTTCAAGTTAAATAGCGATGTTTTCCTTCATTACAAATCTTGGCGCTTGGAACATTGACAAATAAATGGGTATCATTGTTATAAGAAAAGATGCAATAGCTATAAAACTTATGGGGTAGGTGGGATGGGGCGGATAACCGAATAGTTAGTGCGTGGGCGCTGTATCAAAAGGTCTGTCATTGAGTAAACTGGCGTGGTTTCGATTTCCCGGTTGTACGTGACAAGGAGAAGGGTCGCCTGTCCAACCCCGTGGGTTTTCTTCGGGCCCTGCAGTTTCCTCTCGTTGGTAAAAACCCGTACGCGCAAGCGAATTATTGAAATAAAATTGATCCGTGTGTTAGTCCCGAAATGGCCTAACTTGTGTCGAGTGGACGTTAAACTCTCTCTCTCTCTCTCTCTCTCTCTCTCTCTCTCTCTCGCTCTCTGTATCACCTCCTCTCTCTCTCACTTATGGAGGGTATCTACTTTAGTAGGATGCGATCTAATTGAAAATCAAAAGTAAAAGAGGAACTGTAAATTAGTGATGGATATTGTCACTGCAGTCACGATACGATATGTATTGCGATTTAAGTGCTACGATACGATTCACATCACGATTCCTAGCCAGGTCAGTATTTACCAAGAAAACATTGATGTAGATCAAAATAAGGATCAAAATAATTTAACAATGTATATTATGTATCTGTGGATAACGTGTGACGTGCATAATTGATTAAGAGTGACTGGATACTTTCTGAGGCGATTAAAAATGTTTTTAAAAAGTCTCAATACATCGATTCAGACTCAATACATCGATTCAGCATGGTGATATGCTGAATCGTGATACATCGATTCAACGATTTATCGTGCAAGCACTAAAAATATTATAAAAAATCAAATCGGTCTTACCTTGGGGTTGACATTTGTCCCACATTCGTTTATTCTTCGTTAACTGGTTGTATTCTATACAATTTTTTGTGTTATATTTCTGGATTCTAAGTCACAGCTGAATGAATTATCCAAAATAGAGTAAGAAGAAAATCATTTACTGCTGCCATGTCGAAATGTTTTGTGTAAATAAAAAACATGCCCATTTAAATCGATGCTGCTTTTATTTCCCTGAAAGAGAAATCACTTTATTCAAAAACTAAAAGTTAAAACGCGTTCTAGTGTAGTTATTATTAAAGGGGCGCAACTCCCTTAAGTCCAAGGATACAGACCACACTTAATGGAGCGAAATTTTGCTTCACCAGCCGGGCTGTAATGGAGAAGTGTATACGCCATGCATTGGGGTATGGTTACTACTACTACTATTTATTCATTTTTTTTGGAGGGGGGGGGGGGTATGGTCGGTCTCCACCAATGAAGACGGACATACGCCGTGTAGTGTGCTATGAGGGGGAATTTTGCCCGGAAAGCGGGGATACGGCCTACTTATATTTCTAATTGTAATTATCAAGGGTTCTTTTACGTGTGCACATGACTTCGGATTCGCTGTCTCGTGTTAGGTTCTTCGCCCTACACCAGGGGAAAGCACGCCGGGAAAAATGGCACCAGAAGCATTCGAATCAAAACACAAGAACAAAATCATTATGCGTAGGATTTACAATTCAAATTAAAATAAAAAGTTCAAAGATAAAATGGTAATATGTGTCCAATACGTGTTTAATACGCGACAACTCAGTCATGATTTATTTCAAAACACGTTTAGTCTCCTATAAATCGTCTTAACCATGTATGAAAACACAATTAGATCTATTACATAAATTATACATTTTTACATACCAACTGTCTGCTAAGTTTACATTATCATCAAGAAGTAGATTGCACATTATCCTCCTAAGATTACACTTCATTCATGTACAATTTGTAAATACAACCATTACATACACGCATAGTAACCTGCCGCTCTACAGGCCAATTAATAGAGGCTACTGATAAATGATGCGTGTACCTTAGCGGTCCTGGTGATCAGGACTATATTTGAATTTATATACTATATTGACTATCGATCAATTATACCATATATGGTCACCGTCTACTACGAGTTCACGTCTACAAAAGCGTAACGAACATTACTAAATATGGAATAAAAACAATCACCGACCATCACAAAATATAAAATGTAAGGGTTTCCAAGAACATGTCTAAAAAAAAGCCCAACGCACATAGGCCTATAATAACTCCTAATAAAACAAACCAAATGCTGCTTTTAAAGGGGGTGTTTCTGTTTTTGGAATTTTATAAAATAACAAATGCACATATATTGAGTTATGGTATACTGGTGATATATTTTCATAATTATTGTTTGTGAGACCGTTTTGTCATGCTCTACTACATATTGAGCCTATTTATTAACACCATATTGTGTCTAAACATTTTGTTTACACTCATGTAAAAGTGACTTCATCGCCTTAAAAAAAATTACTATTAACATCATTATAAACATGGTAAAGTTACAGTTTGCTAAGATCTTTAGGATAACAGTCAGAATAATAACTACAAAAACGTTGTGTTCAAAAAGTCTTTCCCTGGAAAGCTATTTGAGATAAATTGACTGGTAAACTTTAATATCAATTGTCTCGACACCTCATTAAAACCGACGGTAAAGTTGATATTTTGAACAACTGACCAATAATGCAATATATTTTTAGTGGTTTCCTTTAATTTGAATATTTCATAGGGTTCTAATTATGCTTGCTCCCGTCTTACTTTGACACGTCTTGATACAGTTGTTTCTACCGTATCAATAAGGGACACAACTCTTAAAGGACCCGTTGAAACTATTGACATCGCTCAGCACACAGATTAAAAACACCGTTTATGCAGTGTCATTAATGAAGTGTCCCTTTAAAGAATTGTGTTCGCTTTACCTTTTATCATCTTGACTATATATGGTAATAAGTGCGGTATTGAAGATCATGTGATGTCGCCAAGGACATTAATATACAGTAAGAGAATTGGTTCAATAGCTATACTGACTACAGGCAGAAATGCAACATTCCCTTATATGGTAGTACAATGATATTTAAGCTTAATTCAAGGACGTAACAGGGTCATTTAGTTGAATTTGGGATTTTCGTACAGCCGACTAAGGCTATAACTCTTTTGCGCACAATTGATGCTTTCAATTTTGAAAAATAAGACATAATAGTGTTAAAATCAACTAGCTAGCTATATTCACTGAAATACCTACGCCATAACTGCCGTGTAGGCCTATAATTATCTATAATAATGGAAGCAGTGTCCGATATTATTGACGAGACAGCAGGTAATTATATTATTTGTATTCAGTACCAATTATGTTTCACCAGGTATGCAATAGCTTCGAATACTATGTGAATATTTATGATAGTTTAAATCGACTATTTTAAATCATTTGAATTTCACTGGGGCCGGTTTCACTTCCGGTTATGGGTTTAGGTACCATTGAAAGAAAAAGCATCAAACCAATTATTGTTTTGGATATTTTTGAATCATATAGAAAATAAATGTATTAACATTGGGGTTTGCCCGCGTGAATCAATCTTACCGCCTAACCCCCGAAACCACCACCAGCTCCCCGTTCGCCTCCATTTAGACTTGTTTTCCCAACGATGTTGCTATACTAGTTGATTGAGAAGAAAGGCTATATCAACATTTTGAAACTTTATAATTAGTCTCGTAGCCTTCCAGGGATAGCAAATGCAAAAGTACCACAACGACGCGTTGGTTGTGTGTATTTTTCAAACGACACGTGGTATCTGCTGTTTTAGAAAGAGTATGTATCTTCCACGACGAATGAATTTCTTAAGACGAATGCTACCGGATTGAATATTGCTTTTCCGCCGCCGCGATGATTTAGATACTAAAGGGGGGGTCAACGTGGCTAAATGAGTAAGACGCTGACTCGCTAATCTGGAAGTCACGGAATCAGTTCCGGTGTTGGCCGCGGAAACTTCTCCATGTCAATGTTGCAGGGCCGAGGTCATTGTAGACCTACATAAAATGGTTTTGTTCTTGTATATTCCAATGCTTCTGATTCCATTTTTCCGGTGTGTTTTTTTCATTGTCAGTGGTATAAGACAAAGGACCTGGCAAGAGACAACGCATAGTCGTTCGCATGGGACAAAAACCGAGGTCTCTTGTACACATAAGCTTGCACGTAAAAGATCCCTTCGCAGTGGAAATTCAGCGTAAGAGTAGGCCGTAGCGCCGCTGTCCGAGCAAAATGTCCCTTATAACACATTGCATGGCGTAAGTCCGTGTTCACTAGCCCAGTCGGAGCAAAACAGTAGCGTTTTTGAATTCATCGTATCAAAGTGTTATCTGGTGTTCTGTAATAGTGGGTCAAGTAACTGGTCGATATCGCGCTGTATTCTACATTATTTCATACACGCGACATTATAAACGAGTCAATGCAAAGGGTCGTAACAGGTCAATAACACGAATTGTAAGATCCTTTCACGATTCTCGATTTCTTGAGCAACATCAACAGTCACAATTCCATATAAGGTAATACCGCAATACAATGTTACCAGGTATAAAAATAATATTTGTTAATGAATTTCACCAGATATTAGCTGATATCTGTGTTGAATACTCGTATATTTGTGTTGCGTAAAGTCACCAGCGATACCAGAACAAAGTGTCTTAAGGAAACAATGTGTCGATATAATTATTGACACACTTACATAGAGAGATTATGATATAAAGAGGATTATTAGAACTATTCGGGTGTAGAGATAATCCTTAATACACGTTTGTATAATAGCTGCATTAGCTGGACACCTATTTTGGATATAGGTGTGTGTATACCAAAATCTGGAATCTTTTACTTACATGTACATTCGACAATTTGCTCCTTATATCTGCTTAGTTCAAACTTATAGTTTATGGTTAGAACAGCTTTTATATTTTAACCAGAGGTAAAATTAGCACAGTTACAGGTTCAATTGGAAACACTAACACTTGAATCAAACAAACCTGTGTGAGAGATAAGTTAGATTAGTAAACTATAGAAAGGGAGATAATGCAAATAGGTTTATTGCAAACGGTGTTCAGATCCATTCATTTATCTCAACTGAAAGTATCTGTAGCCGAGGAACGTTAAAAAGTTGTATCTCTATCAACAAACGAGATATTGACAGGAGGTGCTGATACAACGCACTATTATGGATATGGGTAGGTTTTTTTTAATATTATCTTTATGGTGACAAACATAATTGTGTGATTGTTCAAAGAGGACACTATAGAGTCCACCATTTTATGTTAAGCATCTACCATCTCGAATGGGAGTAATGTTGATTCGCATCAGGCCCTGACACCTGGTTTAATGTTCCGTCGTTTTCCGTCGTTTGTGGGATCTCTGTCTTATGAAATTGGGAACGTGTCGAAGCCTATATAAATTTTCATTGGGATCATAAGAAGGACGAATCCTGTTCAGCTTTTCACGACCTTCTGTTCAGCAATTACACCCCGCTCCCCCTTTACGAAAACCTTGAATATAAGAGAATTGGTCCTTCTCCATCCACCTCTCGGAAAAAGTGAGCATATCTCGCATAGCAGCCGCTTTTTATTATCGTGTATTATACCTTAAATCAGTGGTTCTTAACCTTTTTTGCAAAAAACAAAAAACGGCACACCTGGCTTAACATTATGTGAAAAATATTTGAATTTTACAAAATAATAATAAGGTAATAGACGGCATACAACCGTAAATACAGACACGTGATATTTCGCATTTTCCTAGTGTGTCGTTCAAAATTACCCGGCACTCTTAAAAAGATCTCGGCACACTGGTTGAGGATCACTGCCTTAAATAATTATTCTCAATTGAGATGTCATACATGGATGAATAAACGACGGTATCCCTAATTGTTCTTTATTCAGATGAAATACACGGATGAATAAACCATATTTAATCTCGATTAATTGTTCTTAATTCAGATGACGTACATGGACGAATTAACCACATTATGCCCCAAAAATTTGTTATTAATTCAGATGACGTATGGAGGAATAAATCACATTATCAATTAATTATTTTTTATTCAGATGGCGCACATAGACAGGAGATAGCTGTGGCTAAGGCGCCGGCTCTCCAATCTGGAGGTCGGGTGTTCGATCCCCGCATTGGCCGAGAAAGTTCGTCCAGATTTTTCGGCGTGGTTTCCCTTTGTCCGTGATACAGAACGAAGGATCTGACAAGAACAGGCTATCTAGTTGTACGGATGGCACGAAAAACCGAGGCCCCGTATACACATTGGCGTGCACGTAAAAGATCCCTTTGCAGTTGAAATTCAATATAAGCGTATGCCTGTCTTCACCATATTCCTGAAGCAATAGCCCGAGAAATCTTAACTCTAATCAAACGCAACACTGCGCGGAGTATGGTCTTCACTGGCCCAGTTTGGGAGCAGAACAGTAAGACGTTAAATCCCATTTCATTTTCGCGCATAGAAATGTATCAATAATTTATATTTTACCTGCTGATGGTGTAAATAATAATGTGTAAACATTAAACCCATTGGAGTTCCACAGAAATTTATTCTTGGGGGATTTGAACAATAAAAAAAACATTATTTCAAATAATACATTCTCGCGAAACTATTTATAGGGTAGTTCCAATAGTCTCTTTTTATATTGTTTTCAAGCTTGAAAATGATAACAGAATACTCGCCGCGGGGGCGCCGGAACAGATGTCCCCCTCCCCCCAAAAGCACGGGCCAATTGCCCGGCTAAAATGACTATCCCTTTTCGCTGACTGTCTTTTAAAATGTTTTCGCACACATGCAATGAGATTGTCTAACCATCCTTCTCACTTTAACTCATCACGGTTCTTAACAATTGATATGTGCGTTTAGTAATAATATTAGTACTTTGATCTAATAAGTTTTAGCCTGGTAGGAATGTAAGTTTCGAGTAAGTACTTGTCGAAACGTCGTGGTATAGGTTCGACTGCCTAACCTCGTTGGTATTTGTTTGTTTAATATTACTGTTTGTTGGTGCAATATTACCTGATTGGAGCTGACGTGCCATAAAACTCCATTCCATTTAGGGGGTAGGGTCGCCTGTCCAACCTCGTGGGTTTTCTCTGGGTCCTCCGATTTCCTCCCACTGCTAAAGACCATAAGCACAAGCCAATTATTGAATAAAATTAAACCATATGTTAGTCCCGAAAGGACCTAGTTTGTGTCGAGTGGACATTAAACACTCTCTCTCTCTCTCTCTCTCTCTCTCTCTCTCTCCCACACACACACACACACATTTCATTTAAGTTCACCTCGAAGGTGTACCAGTGAAACTGAAACTCAATATAGAGAGCATTAGAATTATAGAAAATACCCACTTTAAATTAGAAATCGCAATAAAATTAAATATTCAAACATGTGCATAGAAACATGACATATTGTTATTTACTTCAGTCAAAAAGAAAGTGCAATAAAATTAAATATTCAAACATAGAAACATGACACATTGTTATTCACTTCATCAACCGACATAATGCCACGTGGTTAATGGAATAACATTCCACGTTGTTTGATCACGTGGTATAATAATGCGGTCACGGGAAATACCCTAATGATGTAATGTATGGAGGAGCGCAGGCGCTAAATGACGCCGCTGCTATTAATAGGTTTGATGTTACGGTCTTGTGACTGATGAGATCATGTCCCCGCCCATATCGTCCGATCCATTCACGACGCCGTGGTTTTATTAAGTGTGTTGTGGTTTGAGGTGAATATTTATGAACATTAGAAACATGTCGGCGATGTGTATGAATCACGATGTAAATAAACAAAACGCTGAATTTACTATCGTACGATACCGACGCTCGAATGAATTTAAATTAAATAGGGTTTAACGTCCTACTTATTATACACATGAGTAGAGTTTAATAGACTGAGAGAGAGAGAGAGAGAGAAATGAGGTTTAACGTCCAATCCACACAAACTAGGTCATTTCAGGACTTATGGTTTAATTGTATTTCAATAATTCGCTTTTGCGTGGGGGCCTTTAGCAGTGGGAGGATACTGGAGTACCAATGTGCACACGGAACCTCGGTTTTTTGTCCCATTTGAACGACTAGACAGATGTCCTTGTCAGGTGCTCCGTCATGCACCACTGACAAGAGGAAACCACGTCGGGAAATCTTAATGAACTTCCTTAGTCAAAGCAGGGATCGAACAAGCGACTCCAAGGCTAGCCACCGTGGCTCCTAGAACCCATACAAGAAGTGCACTTATAAAGTATGACTGTCTTATGGTGCAACATCTGTGCCCAAAATACCCGTGATTCACATTTGGGTTGTTTTGATTTCAAACCTTATAATGCGAATGATTATACATAATTTGCATACGTTACAAACGAATAACTCTTAAAGATACATTCCCACGAAAATATGTATTTGGAAAGTAATAATTAGTCTTGCTAAAAAGATTTACTGGATTCCTTCAAAAACATCGACATGGTGCTCACAAAAAGACAGTCTGTCTCCTCGAATGAGGTAATGAGCGCTTCCTATGTGTTGATGTCGTGGCTAACGGTTCCGATTAAACTGTGGAAAAAGCTGGCAGAGAATAATCCAGGAATTTACTTAGGCTTCGATTTCGATGTGTATGGTAAATGGACATCGACGACCGACGAATACAAGCTATAAATGGATCCTCCCTCATGTAATAAACAAGACTGATTAACATTGATAAGGGTAAGCTTACTCTTCCGGGCACCTGTTACCACTGTTCATCATATGTTGTCAATGGTCAACAGTCTATTTGCTGATTACACTTTTGTAACGATACCGTTTTTTAGGATTTCGAATATTGTCTAATGGTTTGGATTGTACGTACTTTTATTCACACACTCGGCATGATGTTGTTTGTTACAATTTTAACGTAACATAATATTTTACATGATATTGTGAACAGAAACATCAAATTTAGTTTTTACCTATTTTACCTTTAATTGCTGCTTTTAAAATGGCCAGTTATTTTACTGACGCAGCCTGTGTGTACGCCCCTTTAATTGTTTGTGGAATGATATTGTATTATAGGGTCTGGTCCTGACTGACACTTACGGTGATTCATATTTAGTTCAATCTGACATCAAATCTTAAAATACACCCGCATTAGTGTAAAATCATAATTCAGATTATTATTCAGCTCTAATCTTTGAAAGCCAATACGGTCCATGGCAAAACCAAATTGAACAAATATAAAACCCTAACTGACATTTTAGCAGAACTGCAAGACGGTAAACCCAGTTTCATTTCATTTCATCAATATCCGTTTCAGGAGGCCTTTTGAACAAACAATTCAAATCTAGTAAATATAGATGACATCGAGAATTGATTTCGTTATTGGAGGTAGATTATGTAAAAGCTAAATTTTCTTGTAGCAGCTCTTTTTTCTGGTTTCAAATGTTATATAAAGTATTATTAAGACATTTATTCACATGGCAAGCCCATAACCAACTCTCTACATGGTTGAGATATTGAGTGGATAAGACAATCTCTATCATTGTAGCAAGAGTAGTCAGCTCTTTATCTTAAACACACCATACTGAAGCTAAATCTGCCTATTGCAGGATTTTCTTTGGGCCCGAAATATTATCAAAATTATTAATTAGACATGAATTAACTTATCCAGACCATAAGCAACCCTCGGTGTCATCGATATTTACTGGTTTTGAGTCCGATTTGCTGCTCAACACTCAGTGATAATTCAATCCAAAACTGGGTAATCGAGACTATTTTTCTATAATACCGACTTTATATAGTAATGATGATCGAAGTCCTTAAATTGAAAAGCTAAAAATATCGGTTCAGAGTGGATCAATTTGACTGAATTCCCTTTACATTATCTAGTTTTTAACCATATTATAGTGATAACTACCTGTTCTTAATCTAGAGAGAGAGAGGTAGAAATGGGCTTTAATGTCCACTCAACACAAACTAGGTCATTTCGGGACTAACATAATGGTTTAATCTTATTTCAATAATTCGCTTGCGCGTAGGGGTCTTTAGCAGTGGGAGAAAACCGAAGGACCGACAGAAAACCCACGAGATTGGACAGGCGACCCTTCTCCTTGTCCCGTACAACCGGGGATTCGAAACCACGCCAGTTGACTCCATGACAGGCCAAAAATAGTGATGTCTTAGGAGTGTTCTTAGCCGGTCACATCATCAGCCCCTCCAAAACATTCCATTTATGAGGTGGCTACGGGCCCGCATTGACGGATTATTTTACGCGAACACCAACGTAAAGTATACACGAATCTTTGTGTTTTTGTAACATCCGAACGAGTTGGCGCTGTTCCGTGCCATGTCCCTCAACCAAAATCCACCTGGAAACTTCCTCGGCCATCTCCTGGATCGAAGACGGGAGATCCAGGTTAGTGAGCCACCGCGGGTTCCTTACATAATGCATCTTTAACGTATGCCATGTCTCTTTAAATAAATGCTCTTTAATCATGCCAAAAAACTGTAACAAATACTTTATATTTCTGGAGGCTTACGGTGTTATTTTTTTTTAAATATTCAATTAATATTCAAAATAGTCAGTGACATACCTGTAGATAGTTGGTATAACGTTTGACAGATCAACGCGTGTAATTAACACATTGATAATGCGTAACCATATTTTGCAACTGATAATTTCGTGATTGACCTACCTTAACAGATTCTGACGTAATGCAGGTATAGCGATCTTTTAGTGCAGCTGATCGAAGTACGCGCAACACCACCACAATAACATTATTGTGAAATCAATTTCATTGAGTAACTCTACTTTTCCCGATTGACAAGATTTCCTTACTATAAATAGAATCACGAGACATTTGGCGCGTTAATCTCTGAATCATCGGTAAATAAGATCTGTTGACCTGATTAAGTGACAGCCCCGCCAGTAGTCAACACAAACGATGCATGATTCACATTATTTACAAACATTTAGCATGTGACACGTTGTCAAATATTTCGTAATACTATGATAAAATTTCATACTAAGCACAATGGGGACATTTTCTGTTAAAGTGTATTACCTATTTTTAAAAATGTCTTCATTCATAATAACACCACTTTATTGATATCTACTTTTCAGTTTATCACATGCAACGTTTCAATACATTGACAGGTACTTGTGTTTTGTAACGTATAGTCCTTTGGGTAGGACGGAAAACAGATCATATATATGTCATTGGGTATACTTTCAAAATACCCTGGCAGCTGCAAATCGAAATAAGAGCGTGACCCCACTGCCCGGGCAAGATTTTCCTCATAGCAATCCATATTCGTTTTCTAACCTTTAATATTATCACGACCTACGTATTAAACCCCCCCCCGCCACTCCCCACACCCTCTCCCCACACCCTCTCCAATGTCAGACAATAGGACAAAAGAGGAATATACAGACACGACGAAGTATTGAGTTGCTCTTCCGCTAGCTTATTGGTGTGTGCACTTATTTTTGTATGGTTATAACAATGGTTAGACAATGTGTTAATACACACCAGTAAATGTACTGGAATTTCGCAATGGAAGCATTGGGTGGGTTTCATCGGTAGATATGATGCAGTGAATGTTACGGGAGAGTTCCAACAACTGAACATCACCATATTGTCACGTAAAACGTAAAATCTAATGTATAATGACTGTTAAACGCAAAATCTAATGTATAATGAATCAATGAATGTAAAACGCAATTACCGTAAACTTGATATGTTGGGGACTTTTAACTATTAAAGACGTTGGCCTTTCGCGTTTTATAACAATCGTTTATCATTGGATATATGGCGGATCTGTGATTAAGGATCTGGTTCAACAATCTTGCCTCGAGTTCTGGTTGAGAAATAGCTTTGATCAAGAAGCACATACTTTCTTATAGATGTATTGAATACATTAAAACAACAAAAGTTTTATAAAGGCTTAAATTTTCAGTAAATTCGTAACTTAAATCTGGGAAAGTTTTGTGAAACTGGGGCCAGGAGTTCCTTGTCTCCATCCAGGTGTTGGTCGAGAAAGTGCCTTCGAAGTTTTCAGCGGTTTCCCCTTGCGAGTGATGCGGGACGAAGCGCCTGGCAAGGTTAAGGTTCTAGTCGTTCGGGTGGGATGAACGACCGAGGTCTTGTGTATATCATGGGCAGAAGTAGGCAGAAATGTCGCTGTTTGGGGAAAATGCCCGCCATCATCAGCCCGGGTGGCACACAAAAGTTAAACAAATTTCAGTTCATTTCATCTAAATACCAAGGCCCCCACGCCAAAGTTCTTTAATTAATACTCAGTGTGCTTTTTAGTCATGTTCTTCGCAGTATCGAAGATTCCTCACTTACTACAAATATTGAACATGTGCATTATTTAAACTTTTTTAAAATCATATTTAAAGATGCAAAACATGGGGGTTTTTTTATTTTGGCTTCAAATGTTATTAATTTATCAACTCTATATAAATCATCGGATGGCAGAGATGTACACGGATCGTCATTTATTG
The DNA here is from genome assembly GCA_948474765.1 of Patella depressa. Classification (NCBI taxonomy): domain Eukaryota; kingdom Metazoa; phylum Mollusca; class Gastropoda; family Patellidae; genus Patella; species Patella depressa. The sequence continues at coordinate 60,059,807 of OX419719.1, forward strand.
ATTTAATTTAAAAATGGAAAAGCGAGGCTGAGTCTCGATTAAAAAGTAACGTTGCTACGATGGTAAATTCAAAATAAAAAGCAATCTTTTCATTTTAACTTGTCAAAATAAATGAACTACAACCCGTCAAAAACAATAATCGATTTAGAGTCTCGTAAAATCAAAATCAAATGGATAAATTGAACATAAATGTAGTGGAAAAACATCTACTTCCATCTAAGAAGTTAGTGCTAACTACTTGCTATTCAGAAATGGGTAAGCATTTACTTCTTCCTGTATGACACCCGCCATTACTATTGTTATTTCTCAAAAATAAACCCATCGTTCAGACGGAGGTGCTCTTCACATGCGTTGATTCGAATACCACTCCAGCCACCATGTTTCGTTGTCTCTTATTGAGAAATGAAATGAAATGGGGTTTAACGTCCTACTGGGCTAAAGAAGACGGGATTGTGTCTTGAGGTGTGGACAGCAGAATAGCCAAGTTAAATAGAAATAAAAACACGAATTGGAATTCATTATTGATGTTGTTATCTTTTCATGGAAAAGTTGGTACCTAATATTCAACATTTAAAACACACGGAACATTTTAAAATCAGTACACGAGTCGTGTAAATATGGTTTCGTGTGATATTTGTATTGAGCAAAGAATAACACCCAGCAAAAATAACAAAATAAAAAAACGTGTAGAGTGATCTAAGCAGACTGCGACAACTGCTCGTGTATTTCACCGAACGTAATTGATTAGAGATTACAATAATTTTTTTAAAATTAAACATATATCACCTGATATACATCCATATTACATTAATGTTTGCTTTTAGACCCATATTCTGCTATTTAATACAAATACAGCCATACAGTGGCTTATTGATTGCGTACGTGACATCTTTAATATAATATTATGTCAATGTATTTAATATTGAATGACTTGGTATTAAAGAGCACATAAAATGAGTAAACTAAATTCATTGAGCTTATAGACATTGGTTACTATATGCATTTTACGGCAGTTTAACATCGATCTGATGAAAATTAATTCAGATATCGTCACCCAAAGTCGCAAATATAGGCCTCCCGTAAAAACGACTTGGCCAATTATTGAAAACACTCTTAATCCCCTCAGACGCCAGTGACGTCACAGTGACCGAATGCATATTCGGGATGTTTATTCCTTAATTACCTGTATACACTCGGCGTGTGTATTCGTTAACGCCTGACTGATTCCTTAATCCCCCTAATTAAATAACAATTATACGGAATAATTTGTTTTGTACTTTATAATTTGTTTTATAAAGACAGTTGTTGTAGCCATATTCCCCATGTGTTTTTTTTTTATCAGAATAAGCCGACCGTAAGCAAACAATAATTGGCTTCTGATTGAAACAAGATTGGTGTGAAATTGTTATAGCCGGCGCTACGGACATCTTTTAAGCCGATAGAAATAATCAATTGTCGGCTTTTAAGAAACGAAATGGTTTCAAATAATAATCATATAAACTTAGATCACCAACATTTGTATTATTATTTATTGATCATACACCGAGCGAAATGGAGGCAGAATATTTGGAGTTATCATGTAGCAGTAGTTCTTTTAGCTTGGGCAGTGTATCGGATACAGATACGTCGCGAGAAATGATTAATATAGCGCCATATATGTTTTGAGCCGTATTTATCTGACTGTAGTAGTTCCGTAGAGGATGGCGATGTAGAGAATACGGGATCTAACAATGACAATCATCCGATTGTTGCGAGACTAGATTCTCTGGAATGGTACGTACCGGAAATTGTTATAGCCGGCGCTACGGACATCTTTTAAGCCGATAGAAATAATCAATTGTCGGCTTTTAAGAAACGAAATGGTTTCAAATAATAATCATATAAACTTAGATCACCAACATTTGTATTATTATTTATTGATCATACACCGAGCGAAATGGAGGCAGAATATTTGGAGTTATCATGTAGCAGTAGTTCTTTTAGCTTGGGCAGTGTATCGGATACAGATACGTCGCGAGAAATGATTAATATAGCGCCATATATGTTTTGAGCCGTATTTATCTGACTGTAGTAGTTCCGTAGAGGATGGCGATGTAGAGAATACGGGATCTAACAATGACAATCATCCGATTGTTGCGAGACTAGATTCTCTGGAATGGTACGTACCGGAATATATAATATTTTACACACTTATTTTTGTGTTCTAATTTATTGACTGAATGACAGTTTTAAAATTTTACTAATTTATAATATCTATTAAATTATAGAAAATCGCACGAGAAGCTCGATTTCTCGATTGAAGGGTGTGAGTGATCAAACAACAATTTTTTGATTGGTTAGAAGTATCTAACCGCGGGAAAATTTACAGTTACTATTGTACACAATTTAATCATATGGAAGAAATAGCTATAGTACTCGTTGACTATTTTGTTATTTGATTTCAGATCGAATCACCGATGTTTTTATAATAAAGTTAATGTTAATCGTATTGTTTGTATGATCGTATGATCATTGTTTTGTTTTTAATGAAGTATTCTTGTATTGTTTGTTAATTGGCGTTATGATTTTAGCAATTTGATTGTTTGATTAGTGTTTATTGTCAGTGTCAGAAAATGCCGAAGTTAAAATCAGAAAATGCCGTGGTATTTCTTAATAACACAATTTGTAGTCCTTCACTTAACAGTCATGTAACTTGCAAACGTTTTTATTCATCCGTCGATGATAGACAATGATCACGTGACAACCATAACTGAAATGGCTATAAAATAAAGTTCTGTACGACTATGACAATACGTACGTAACTAACGTACGAAAATTAATTAAATGGTAATAGGTAGGGTGAGTCTGTCGTTCAGATTGCCTGTCAATAGTGTATAAAGAAAAAAATCGATTTAGAACTGCTTTATTGGCATAATGCCAACCGATATGTCACGTATCATTGGAATTCTCCAATGGAGATTCTGTCCGGGAAAACATCCACTGTTTCTCTCCCCGTGTATTCGATGTTCAATCAGGGAATTATATCCAATGACGATTTAAATTTACCTAACAACTGGTCAGTAAATCCATCAATGTATTATCCAGTTATTATTTTAATATCTACCGGTACCTGAAATTCACACGGACAGAGCGTGGAAGACGTGCAATTCTGAAACCATGATGAGACTGTCTTTAATGACCACGTGGCTTATTTTAATGTACCTTTTATGAATAATCAACAAGCTTGTTTTGAATATTTTACCGGATTATAGAAAGAATATCCATATCCCGACTTGACTGGCATTCATCGTAGGAATGGAACCCGGGAAAAGTTTTATTCTCTGTTTGCGTATTTCGAAAACTTTCAATTAAGTTAGGTCGCAGCCCATAGCAATCGTTCGCAAAATGTTCACTGCATATCACTGTTGTGACTGTAGGTTGCCAATCAGGATTTGAATTGTTTACAAACGCAATCCACCTTTTCCGTAAGATTTCATCCTTGGGAAATTTATGAAACGCCGGCACATTATTCCCCTTTTCCTTGCTGGAATTTCCACAACTCTCAATAACACAACGATAATACGGCATCTTGAAATACACTCCGAAATATTCTAGTCACAAATATATAATCTATTACAACTCAAGACGAGAAAGGTCCGCTTTTGAAAATGCTTTGACTATTATAGTATAGTGATATGTAGCTTACGTGTAAAATTACGAGTTAATGATTACGCCAGTCAAATGTTAATTGGACCGCGAAATACACACGTGTTAACTGGCGGTGTGTATACAGTGATATATCGTACAGATAGTGCTATATTGTATAGATAATGTGTATAGATTATGTGTAGTGCCTGTGACGTCACCAGCCAATCAACCGGATAAAGGTTGTAATTGAAAATTTGAAAACCGTTTTTGGCTGTCTGATGTTTAAACGTTAATATCTCAATTAATTTTAATCAGATTGGAGTGAACTTGACATAAAATGCATATAGTAACCAATGTCTATAGGCTCAATGAATCTAGTTTTCTCATTTTATGTGCTCTTTAAGATTGATATAACCGCGGTGATCGGATCACCAACTATGAGTAATTTGTACTATACAAGTATATCAATGTGTATTGATTACAATGGCTGTTTTATTGACCTTCAGGAAAAGTAATCGCCGACAGCTCTTTCATCTAATCTATTGACAAGTGAGTCAGATGACCACGTGGACTAAACTGTCAACATAGAAACCAAAATAAATATAAACAAACACGTCTCTGAATGATTGCTAGACTTGCTAAATAAAAGATTGATTAACATATCCAAATAACAATTTGTATGACACAAGTGTTATGGGGGGGTGGTGGATGACCGAATGGTTAACACGTGCGCGCTGTATCATAAAGCCTGCCATTAAGTCAACTGGCGTGGTTTCGAATCTACAGATTTACGTGACAAGGACTTGTGGGTTTTCTCCGGGTCCTCCGGTTTCCTTCCACTGCTGAAGACACACACGCGCAAGCGAATTATTGAAATAAAATTATACCATATGTTAGTCCCGAAATGACCTAGTTTGTGTCGAGTGGGCGTTAAACCTCATTTCTCTCTCTCTCACAAGTGTAATGGTTTCGATCCTAACCCTGTACGTGACTATGAGTAGGGTCAGGGTCGTTATATCCCTGACCTAAACAGGCGTTAAAGGGCCGAGGGGTGGGAGAATGAATGAATGAATGACATAGTAGAATATTATGTTTAAATTAGGTAAATTCCTTTATGACCTAGATAGATATACAATATCTATGTGTATTTACTTTACTACTCATGGCCAAGTAGCACTCACCATATAGGTTGGGGAATACCACTCATAACATGAATTCACTTATCGTGAACCTGTCTTTAATATTTCATAATATTTCAATTGAAGACGCTTTGTCAACCCGAATGACATGCATTTGTTCAAAGAAATTAGGGTCCCATGCTTTCTATTAGTCATTATCCACCCTACCCTGTTAAAGAGAGAGAGAGAGAGAGAGAGAGAGAGAGAGAGAGAGAGAGAGAGATGGGGTTTAACGTCCACTCAACACAAACTTTCGGGACTAACATATGGTTTAATTTTATTTCAATAATTCGCTTGCGCGTAGGGGTCTTTAGCAGTGGGAGGAATCCGGAGTGCCCGGAGGAAACCCACGAGGTTGAGAAGGAGCCCCTATCTCCATGCCACATACGCTCACACCAGGGCTCGAAACCACAGTCGCAAGCCAGAGGTGACCGGCCAGCTAGAGGTCGAAGCGCGGCACTCTAGACCACTAGGACATCCCATCCACCCCCTCCACTCCCCTCCCCTCCACTGTTAAAGAAATTATTTGCTTTTTAGAATACGGTGGTCTATTGTAATTTATTTTGTTAAGTTACTTTTTCCAGTGATTTGTTGTTTTTTCACAAAGACGGGAATTAAAGTCTTACTCTTATGTTCACTTATTGTAGAATCGCACGAATATTGCATCACAGCTACCAAGAGGACAACAGCATCCTCGAATTACTCCCCCAAAAAATGACCATCCTAAGCCACGTTTACAAATATACTTGGTGTTGAGAGCGGAAATCCATCGGGATCCCCAATTTCATGTGTACAAGATGGGAGTAGGGGTGCTGCTACGGAAAGGTGTCTTGTTCAGATGGAGCAGTAAGCCAAGAACTTGTTGGCAGCCCGTTAAAGACCCACTAGCTGACAGTTGGAAATTGTAATAACGAGTAGACCACTTGGAACAATTCTCCCAATAGCACAACTGTTTAGCTTTTGCCCCCCCCCCATCGTTAGCCCGCTTGTTGCAGAAAGTAAGATTTTATATCCTTTTTCATTTCTTTCATGGAAAAGAATTCTAAATTTTTCATTTCTAATTCCAGTTTCATTCATTAGTTTATTCCAGCCGCGTAGTCTCGAACGTGGATTAGGTTGTTCCGCGCCTTCAAAAGTATTCACAATCAGTTATATCCTGATAACAAAACTTTGAATTATCAACTTGACTTACCTTTTTTAAAAATAAAACTATAGATGTATTATATATTATAATCAAGCAATATTCAACCGGTGCGATAACCTTGTGGCCTAATTCATGACGTCGTGTACCACGTGGTATGTCTACTATAAATAAATGAGTAATTCCCGGTATTTATAAAGAGCTCCGTCTCGTGATCGAATTTACAACACAAACATCGAGACGCTTCGAGAAGAAACAACGGGAATAACGACTTAAATACAACAAGAAAATATAAGATTGATGTACGAAAATTTAGTTTATCAAGCCACCTTTCAATTTCTGCAAATATTTTGGACTGTTAACTGAAAGGTGAGTTGGATTAAGCGTTTATATTTCACGGGTGTTGCCGGCATGCAATCAATATACGGCCATTTCAAGCGCGATTGCGAAATCCTGTCAGTTATAGTGCAATACCTCACCTGTGTGGAGAAAAGTACAAACCACGTTTTGAATTTCCACTTTTATGTTTTATAATTGATCCAACTTTTTGAAATTAAGTCATACCAAACAAAAGCACTTTTATTATGTCTCACATTTCCATGTTTTCTTTTGTTTATATTCTGTTGTCAAGCAATCGTCAAGTATCATGCAGCCACCGTACTATTTTAAGGAAGACCTACGATTAATACAAAATTAATGTTTTCTTTGGTCGCCAGACGGCGGCAATTGCCACATAACTCTTCCTCGTTATTTTTTAGCTGCTTTGAGCGCTTATTTTATTGAGAGAGAGAGAGAGAGAGAGAGAGAGAGAGAGAGAGAGGGGGAGGTGAAGGGGTGGGGTGTTGTGTCCATTTAACTTAAACTAGTTTATTTTGAGTGTTAGCGGTGTGTGTGGGGGGGGGGGCACGAGGTTGGCCAGGCGACCTATATAGTGACCTACGAATATTTACTCCCAACTGAAGATTGAAGGGAGATTGCAGATGAGGGTGAAGGGCATCATTTTGTTTGTCACAATGGTACGTTTAGTATCGGTCTGAAACAGGATCAGATAAATCAGTTGATTTTTTAATACTTATTTTTTTTTCTTAGTGTCCTTTATAAAACTTATCGTGGTTTTCCAACAATACAATCAATCGCCTGTGGCTGATTCAGGCAATCGATGTGACCTCTGACCTGTGGTCACTAATGTTTTTAAAATAAAATAATGATAAAAAAAAATTGACCTCCAACTCGACATTCAAGTCATTAGGTCATTTTTCCATCATTTATCATTGTCTAGTGATTTAAAGATACATTATGGTAGATTTACATCAAGAGCTAGCCATTCTTACTATATCAGTTCAAACAAAAATTACTCTATTGCCAGAGAAGAAATTAGGCTTTGGAGGTTTGACAAGAAGACGTGTGCAATAATTTCAACCACCGCACTGGTTGTTCGAAGCTAAGTCGCGTCCTCCATTTTTAGAGTAAATCAAAATATGGCTGAACTATTCTAATCTATTTGATATCGGAGAAATCCGATGCCATTGAGAGTTGATTACGGCCTGGGTGTCTAATTAATAATTTAGAAAACATTTTACGGCTAAAGAAGGACCTGCAATAGGCAAATTTAGCTCTTGCATAATGTATTTTTAATTATACGAGAAAAGAATAATAATACGCTGCAGAGGGTACCAGGAGACAATTATACACAAAAGGATGTTAATTTTTCTAGACAACCACTGCTCCGATTACGTTTTCATATGCACCGACGATACATGTATAAGTACTCAAAACAGTTTAAAAATGCCTTAGTCTCAGAGTTTGTCTCGATTGGTTTGGATGTTGTGGATCCTTGGTATGAATGACGTAGGTGACAGGTGTCCGGTTAAGGACCAGGGTGGCTTTTTATCTGTCAGACGGTGTAATCTTTCGCAAATCCAAATTATAACGGAGTGTAGCATGATGTGAGAGATATAGTTAGGGACACAATAACATACGAAATTTCAATTATGAAAGCAAGATAGAATTTTCCTGTATCAATGTAACCTGTAAAATATAACGATAAAATTCAATGTCAAGTGTCATAATTCACCCGAACGTCAAGATGAAATGAAATGGGGTTTAACGTCCAACTATTATGCTACAAACTGGGCTAATGAGAAAGAGAGAGAGACAGACTATCGTGGCCTCCGTCAAGATGAAAATTATACCGTCAACAATTTGAACACGTCATCGAGCAACGTCTAAATCACAGCTAATGCCCATGATCAGTATCAGGTACTCGGTAAGAAATATATATATCCGACCCCTTCAAGACACCTTCTAGCCTGAAATGGCAAGATCTTGCCGAGGCAGCAAATACTATATCTTGTTGAAATAAGCTATTATTCATCTTTAATTCATCTTTTGAAGATTTAATTTTTATGGGAGATGGATGATTTATTTCGCTTTTTAATCATTGTTTCCTTCCTTATTAGAAATGACCTTGTTAGTATCAAATAAATAAAGCAATCGATTGGATAACCTGCTTTTATTGAAAGGAATTACACACATGAAGCTTATCAATTGTGGTAGAAAAATTTACACTTGTAACAGGCTTTGTGTGGTTTGAATGTTGACATCCAATAAAGGATGTAGGAGTGCCGTAGTTAAATACCTTTCATTCAAACGGCTATAAAACTGCTGATTCATACATCTTTACCAAGCGTGTAAGTTTATTATGTCATATTATTCCCAGTTAAATGACATCCGGGTTCTTTTTTAGCAGTTTCCCCTCAAGGTTACACGAATATGGGTTGTGGGCGATAATATTCTTCACCTCTGACACTGCCAGCTGGTAATTACATGTATTCAGTCTGTTTCACAGAGAATTACTTACGAATTATCTCTGTAACAGATGACGGTCCACAACACGTGCGTTGACTGCACGCGGCGGTAGTCATTGGCTCAACGGCTCGTGCAATGTTTACTTAACACCTGCTTCGGGCAAAATGATGCATTTTACTCATTTTAATACCCATTTACACTAAATAGGAAATATTTTTTAACTATAAATACTTCAAACGTCTTTATTTTTCTTTTACCTCAAAAAAAAATGTTTGAGAATTTTATTTGTCTGAGTAAAAAAGTTAATATGCCGTACTCATAAAGCCTCGTCGATGTCATGCTTATCAGTGATTGCAGCGGTCAAGCGAATATTCACTGCGGGATCAGTTTGACATGTATTATGTAATTATCATCATCAAAGGGAATAATCGGCATCATTATATATGAATATAGTTTACATTTGTTTTTGTGGTTATAATGGGGTAGGGTGGGACGCCTATGTTGATCTTGGATTAGCAGGCAACCTTGTTGCTTCCGGAGTTCTATGAATTACTTCGCTCCCGTTGTTGGCAAAGTGCATCCTGAATTCCGGCGTGGTTTCACCTTGTCAGTGGTTCAGGACGGAGGCCCTGACATTTGTCATTTCAAATTCGAAAAACCGAGGCATAGAAGATCCCTTGGCGGTTGAAATTCGATATAAGTGTAGGTCGTAGAGCCTCTGCCCGGGCAAAATTTCCCTCATTCATAGCCCACTGCATGACGTATGTTCGTCTTCATTAGCCCAGGGGCGGATCCAGAGGGCGGGGGGGTGTTGGGGTCCAAACCCCACCCTGCTCAGATACATAAAAAAATAATGCCTTGCATCAATGGAATTACATCACAAAGTAATCCTACATCGGTATAAAAATGATTTCTCGATTTAAAAAGCTCAATTTGTATGTATTCCTATATATGTAATTTAGAGACGATGATGGCAGATTTCCGTAACAGAAACCTGGCAAACCCCCTCCTGCAAAAATTCCTGGATCCGCCCCTGTAGCCCAGTCGGAGGAGAACAGTAGGACATTAATCCCCATGTCATTTCATTTCATTACTATGATCTGCAGTACATAATACTTTTTTAACAATACAAAAATGTAATGTCTATAATGTCTAATAGTGTTTAAACGGGTGGGAACGTGCTTTAAGCGCTCAATAATCACCTCTCGTTAATGTCAAGATTTAATTTGGTTAAGTATAACTAAATGTAATAGTTTTAAGATATTCTCTATACATATTATCAAATATATATATCTATAGGTTTTCCATTTCTTCACGAATTTCCTCGTTCCTCTTACGTTTTCCTTGTCACTGTGTCGGTTTCTTCCTTACATGATGGGATAGAAGAAAGTTATTGATAATATAAATATAGATGACATTGTGTAATCAATAGAAAATGGACATAAGTTGCAATTGGTCGATTTCCATATTTGTTTGGAACAACTATGTAATGATATGTCTAAATACTTATAAAAAGAAAAATATATATATTACCCCCTTCCCACCCCGTCCCAAGAAACACAGATGAAGTTTTCTCTATATATACGGTACTCTTTTGAACCATTACACCATACCTGGCTCGGACTTGACTCAAGATATCATACATTACCTTCGGCAATTTTAGGCCTGATGAACTGTATACATGCCTGTACATATAACTATAAATAAGGTTGTATATAATAAACCCACGTGATTTGTTATTCACCATGACCGAGATTTGATCAATAGATCACGATTTGATTTAGTATAATTTATACCCCACGAACATATTGAATTTACTTACAGTCATGACCTGACTCGTGACTACTCTTGTATAGAATGTGAATTAAAGGGCCAATCCCGATAACTTTTTAGGGAATAAAACTGCTTAATTTTGTGTTAAAATCCCTTAAAACCCATTACCTAAGGCCGACCAACTAACCCGATATTTGCGATATGCTTGTAAATAACTTAAAAATGACAGTCTTCATCTGGAAATGGAGACCGTTGTATTATACAGTATAGGGGTAAAACTAGACTTTTTTCTATAAAAATAATATGTAGGTGAAATTCACCTTTTGTTATCAAGTACAGTACATGGGTCATTCACTGTATAGACCTCTCAAGAAACGGGAATCGATTATCAGGTCACCCAATGAAAAAATTGACCCGAAATCTTAAAAGGGTTACGTGTCCGGATAAGCAGTGTTGACGTTAACATCAAAACGACTCAATATTTTGAGCTAAAATTTTGAGACAAGGTAAATACACCATGCCTCTATATTTTGGTCCATAAATTTCATAAATGCTCGGACTTTAATTTTTGAGACTCTGTTTTTATCGGGATTGTCCCTTTAATGACGACCGAAATTCTTTAACAGCCATTGAATCCTTTGCATGTCCACGAATTTGGGGAAGAGGGGTGTCGAGTTTTAATGGTCACGAGTTGACTAGAATCAGTTAATTTAATATCAAATCTTAGCTGAATGGTAACCATACCTATTCTCAAACATAATTGGAATGTTTTGACATTGTATAATGGTTTAATATTCACGATAATCTTTGGCAATATGAAAGAACAAACATTTTTGAATTCTCAAGTGAAAACAATTCATCTATAAGCTGGTACATTTTCAGTGGCAATACAAGTATATCAGTTTAATAAATACATCTGTTGAATTCAAAAAAGAATTTACTGCTGTTGCAGTAAAATGTATAATGCAGCACGTCCCGAAAAAAGTTATATTATGTCTTGGGCGAGGGTGAGGCGTTTGCAGACGGTAGGGTATCCGGAATTACATTGGGAATTGTGAATGGGGAATATATTAACTGTATTTGGAGCAGTCTCAATGATAGATTTCCTACCGACTACCTGATGGTAGTATGGACATCATTGGAGTTGTCAGAAAAGTTGGTGCAATAAGCTACGTGGAAAATTTTCTTCGTTAATAACCTATAGCCAATATAACAGTCATTGATAAATTGCTGACTCATCAACATTAAGATTGGTTAGTTACCATGACTACTACAACGGCATTAATGGACTTATATTAGTCATACCTTTCCAGTATAATCATTATCTAGGCAAATGCAATTCAAATTCTTGCAGATTAACCCCCTCAATTTAAAGCTACGACCAAAATATTTCATTCCATTCGCTTTATTCCCCAAATTTCACATTATCAGATAATCAAATCTTGCATTCAATAGTCAATGGAAGGTGTTCAATCTGAAGAATTTTAAAGCATTGTGAAATCTCTTAAGTGTGTAGACTTATCCCACAAAAATTTGCCTCGGTCTATTCCAATATTAAAATTTAGAGGCATAATAAGAGCACGCCCGGTAATATTTTATTTAATTTTAATTGCAGTAGATATGAAAGATACCATTGCCCAGCGTTTGCTACACAGCATCATGGCGGGAAAAGATATTAGCCAATCCGAAGTCCCGTCCACATCAGCTGATAACATCGACTTCCTGACTTACGATGACGACAACAGTAACGTCTTTTACGCAGAGGACGTCGGTCCTATGTGGACTGATAACATTATTGAACTCAGCTCGTCAAATACGTCGACCAACGACTCCCAAGTAAGCAATGTTCTGCCTTTTGAAGAACGTCAGACCGAAGATCCAATGTTAGATTTAGTAAAAGGGGAGTTAAAACATAGAATCAGGTCCAGACGTCACGCCTCGGGTCAGGATGATATTGTTGTTGATTTTGCAGCTGAAGCTAAGGAAGAAATGGTAAGATCATTTTGAAAATTAATGATAGGTATTGTGTGTCTTTTTAAACGAAATACACCGTATCCATCTCCTGGTGTGGAAGTTTGTTGTACTGTGTGTATGGTATTTAAATGAGTGGGAATTAGTAATTTGAGGGAGAGAGAAATGGGGTTTAACGTCAACTCCACACAAACTAGGTCATTTTGGGAGTAACACATGATTTCAATTTTATTTCAATAATTCGCATGCGCGTAGGGGTCTTTAGCAGTGGGGGGGAAACCGGAGTGCCCGGAGGAAACCCACGAGGTTGAGAAGGCGCCCCTATCTCCATACCACATACGCAAGCCAGAGGTGACCGGCCAGCTAGAGGTCGAAGACCACTAGCCCCCCCCCCGCCGTAGTTGTTTGGAAAGTATTATTGGACCATGTCTCAGTTTTGTAGAATAGATGATGGTACGGTGTATGATGTTGCAAGTGAGTGTGGAAAGAAAGTTTATTAAGTATTAAATAAATGAATGAATTAGATAAGGCCATTGAATGACACATTTACGATCACTGTGGATAGCAGGGGTGAATTTAAATAGGGAGGTATTAATGTGTGACTTATATGAACGACTTGATGAATGCATGAATTGATGAAAGAGTGCGGTGAGGACATCATCGTAAGACAGAGTATTAGTATTGGCATACTATAGATAAATTTGAGAGTGTATGGCATCGACATGAATGTATTGATGAATTGGAAGGGGGTCGTGTAGAGTAAAGAGAGGGATATTTGGGTGGATGGATTGAGGTGGGAGAAGTGGTGATGAGTCTGCTCTTCTTTGGCAACAAACAGAAGATATGAATGGTAAAGATATGTATATTGTGATTGAAGAATGGATGATCGTGTTTATAGTGGCGAAGATGATGGTTTTGACTGAAAGAATGAACGGTACGTTTATACTTCATCTTTTCAAAACGGATGATCTACTAGACTAGCGCATGTTTCATTTTCTTGTAAAAACGATCCTTAATTCATTGCGTATTTTATCATTTATAGTTGACAAGCGAAGAAGAAGAAAGACGAAAACTTCGTCGAGAGAAAAACCGAGTTGCTGCCCAGAAATGTCGTGGAAAGAAACGAGAACGCGCAGACAATCTAGAAGGGGTAAGTCGCTCTTTATGCTATCTTAACTTCTGTCAGCTAGCAACAAGTACGTTTTGAACATTGATTTTTTAAAATTACTTGTGTATGCTTTCAGAAACATATTTTGAAGGGATAACTGATTGTTCACCTCCCACTGTATTGTCTTTTACTATTCAAGTTTAATAAATTACTAAAGTGTCAGTATTTGTTTGATTTTGGATTGCAATTTATCGGTATGTGTGTTTTTTTATTTTCTTGCAGACTGTGACTCGACTGGAAAATAAACAATCTCGAATCTCAGCTGAAATTGCCAAACTTCAAAACGAGAAGGAACACCTAGAAGATTTAATTAGTATTCATCAATCAGTATGTCCAAAGATGAAAAAACTTGGAGATTCATAAATTAGAATTCTTTAATTGAATCCTTTGTGAAAAGATTTAATTCTACTTGTGAATGTGTGTTTGGCCTTTGATGATATATCAACACAATAATTACACGCAAGAACCACCGATACGAGTCGCCGTTTGTTTGAACTTGCGGCCACCATAAAAATATCATTATCGGACCGTAAGAAGCTGATGAAAAACGTTAGAGTAGAAACATGGATTTGGTGCCAATATTAGTGTGCCAGGAAGTCTGATAAAAATGGTTAATATTTAAAAAAGGCTGGTTCCTTGAATAAAACAAAGTAAAAAATAACCATAACGAGAACATAGTGGGCATTATTTATCATCATATTCCGCAAACTTTTTCTCAATCCAAATTTGCTAATAGTGTGATATTCTGTAGTCATAGCAACCACATGTGTATCTGTAAAATTCAGAAACTGTTTACTGTTTACAGATTACAGAAACGTTGATTTAGTATTAGTAACGACAGATAACCATAGAAACAAGTGTATCCATAGTGACGGGTAACCATAGTAACACAGACTGGTTACTATAACGACGACTGTACAGTACATAACGGGGGTCGGTGTTATGTGCGACTGTAACTATAATATGCATGTTTGATGTCTGGAAGAATAAATGAGAACATTTTTTTTTATATCCTAGACTAGCCCTGTGACCTTCGACACTGTACGTTGCGGTTTGTTACAATTCTCGTTTTTTGAAAATGAAAATAGCGTCTGTGAGTGCAAAAACTAAAAATGGCGACGGAATTGTGTTCAGATCTGATCAGGCTTCAAAATGGCTAAAACAAAATGGTGGTCATGTAAAATCGTTTCTATTCATTTATACATGTATTACTTTTAATGAATTATTGTCTTTTACTTTAACGGTGTTTTAATCGTAGTTTGTACAGTATAAACTTATTTCGGGTGTAAGTGTTCAATATATAAACACCTTCATTGAGATATGCCTAAATGTTTATTATAAATAGATTGATATATTAACTATATTAGTTCCTATAATACAAGTTGTCTCAAATCGTCAAATTATTTCATGAGTCGGCCTATATTTTGATTAAATGTGTCATTGTAATAATTAAGCACTGTCATTCCACCCAACTCCTGTGTTACATTCATTTAGATTGAGTTTTGCATTTATAATAATTTATCAAGGCAGCATACTAACCCATTTTATATTCATATATATACACATGATCATTTATATCGTTTTAGGGTTTTGTGTTAAAAAAAGAAAATTAAAAATATTTATGTATGTTACTGTTTCTATTCCTTGAGAAATCGCCATTTTATCACAATATTAATAAGGTGTAGCAATAATATTTAATTTGTTGAGCTTTGGCGTTTGCTGCTGGCTTAACTCCAGAGTACATGTTTATTCCTTGGGATTGCTTGCCAAGAAACTCCGAGATTATGATATCCACAGTTTGAATGAACGAAATAATAAATGAAATACATGATATTCATGATTGTCTCTTGCTTCAGACATCATAATCGTAGAATTTGTATCACAATGGCAACAGGTCTCCATCATTTGGACTCACTATTTTTTTTTTAAAAGGAGAATTAAGTACGAAAAGTTAAATCAAAACTCTCCATGTTGAATTTAACATAGGCCTATAATAACATTTGTTCAAATATTAATTACTTTTAGGCCTGTTTATTTTGTTGTGTTGCTGTGTTTTTAGTGGTCATTTAATAATTGTCAATCCAGTTGTGTGCTTGCTCAGGTGGCAGCAGTTACAAAATCTTGCCCCTCCCCAGCATGCTGTGACCTTTCAACCAAACCACTGCTCCTATCACTTTATTTTAAAAGTCATTGCAACCACTTTATTATACCTTCAGTGTGAAGGGGCCATGGTGGTTCGATTCGTGCGTTGGCCGAGAAAGTTCATTGGCATTTTCCGACGTGGTTCTTCCTTTCTTGGTGATAAAGAACGTGGGGGGGGGGGCTAGCAAGATTCAGTGTATAGTCGTTCGGACGAGACAAAGAAACACAGGTCCTGTGTACACATTGGCACCTTGAGAATTGAAATTAGATGTAAGAGTAGGCCGTAGCGCCGCTGCCCAGGCAAAATTTACCTCAAAGTTCTCTGGCTGTATTCCCGTCTTCAATATCCTAGTTAGTTGGAGCAAGACGTTAAATCCCATTTCATTTCATTTCCTTCTGGGTGATTAAATCCCTGACCTTAACCGTGGAATTTTAATATTCAACTATTGAGAAAGTGTTTTACACTAGCACCGGCATAGATGTATTTTTTTTTTTTTTTTAGATTTTTTTTTATTAATTTTTGTGTACGACATTATTTGAGAATTCTTATTATTAAATATTAATTTGTTGTAAATAGGAGTGATGAATATGTTATTTGTTGTTATTAACGAATGTTTTACAATTATTTTATTTAAAACAGAAAATAAAAAATAACTTTATCTACAAATTTAATAATACCTCGTTAACTTATAGAAATGATTGATGGTAATGTTCAATAAAAGCATATTCCTGAAGCAATGGCCCGAGAAATCCCTCTCTGGCCATTGCTGGAATAGCGTCTGTTTCTTGAACTTATGCGGGAGTGTGTTTATTCTTTCCGTTCAATGAAAGCTATCACCTAAGTACAGCAACATGACAGTCCTTCGTTTAATCTGGGTCTTCCCTAAAACTTTGGACAGTGATTTAAGGTATTAAAAACGGTGAAAGTATGTTCGTTTCCAAACAGTATTGTTTACATTTCATTCGACTTGATAGCCTCGTTTGACACGCAATTAGTTTTACTGCAGTATTCTGCTATGCACGGGTTAATTAGGCATAATAAAACCGTGAGCCATGACGTAACGTTATGTAAACATATTTGGTCCAATATTGGCGCTCCTTTTAACTGTAAAGCTTTTGTAGGGCAGCTAGTATTTGGCTGGTAGACGGACTACTTACCAATCAAAATTTAAAACAACAATATCCACTCATAATAGCAGTGTGTAGTAGGATTAGGCCTACCTCTAATCAAACGCAACACTGCGCGGAGTATGAATAAAAGGGGATCTGTGGCTAAGTGGGTTTGGCTCTGACTTGCTAGCCTGGGGTTCGGGTGTTCGATCCCTGCATTGGCCGCGAAAGTTCATCCAGATTTTCCTGCCTGATTCCCCCTTGCCAGTGATGAAGGACTGAGGACGGGGGGGGGGGGGGCTGACAGGACACTTGTCCAGTCTTTAGGTCGGGACGAAAACCGAGTTCCCGTGTACACATTGGTGTACACGTAAATGATCCCTTAGCAGTTGGAATTCGGTATAAGAATATGCTGTAGCGCCGCTGCCCAGGCAAAATTTCCCTCATAGCGTACTGTATGACTTAGCTCATGGTTAGGAGCTGCCCAGACAAAATTTCCCTCAGCACACTGTATGCCTTATGCCCGTCTTCATTAGCCCATGGTTAGGAGTAGACCATGGTTAGGAGCGGAACCCCACTTCATTTCATTTCGCCATCGGTCCTGATCAAGGTCAAACTGCATAAAAAAGATAATGAATAAATTTAAAGGACAATATATTTGTGTCAGTCATTATCACGGAATAGAACTGGTTAAACACGGTCCAAATATAATTTTAACGCAGAGACCATTGCTACGATAGATGCGTTATGAAGATTTGAACAAGAAAGGGAATAAGTGACGAACGCAGAAGGAAAACAGGAGTGACGGGTGATAACAGATACATGAGTGAATATTTGCTGATTAACAATTCCTTCGAAGAAAGCGAGAAAAATACAAAATGTCCGCGCATTGCCATGTTTTTATTAAGTATAGAATTAATAAAAACAAGGGAATGTATTGTACGGACTACATGTATTTCTATTTTTCTCGTTTTACCTTATTAGTGACATTCAATTTATTTTTTGAATTATTAGCTAAGAAGCTGCGAGGACATCCAAAAAGGTGTGGGGGGAGTATTAGGTGTTTCAAAAACAATATCTGTTTATGCCTTGTATGTTCATTTCAGCGACAGAGGTTTAAACCCGACTGAATGAAATGTTGTTTACCATGCCTGGATTCAAGGAAAAATTAAAACAGATCCGAAATTTCATATAATTGATAACAACGAAACGAGTCTGGCTGGGTCCATTATTGTCCATATTTTAGTAAGGGTTGTATGTCTACCTTTTTTACAAAATGGAATGAAATGGAATTTAACGTCCTACTGTTCAGCTCGGAACTGGACTACGGTAATAAAGACAGGCATACACCCATACGACACACCTGTGCTTGCCTACTCCATGATCAAACACGATAGCAGATGGCTTCCATCTTGTTTACTGACGGTACTACTTATTTTAAGACAGACTCGGCTTTCCAATTTATAATATCTACGTCATTGGGGATTTCCAATTTATACTCAGTGGTTGCTATGACCCGCTATGGCGTTGTCTAGAAACGCGCGTGCTCGCGTTAGTTTAAAATTTTTGCTATACGTTTAACATGGACTATTTGATGTAATTTGCCTGATTTGATTTGGCCCCATTTCCATAAATTTAGGTTGTTTTTTAGAAATTTTTAGCAAATGTTAATCTTAGGTGTTTTTTAATTCTAGCCGAAGTAAATTTTTTTACAATTTATAGCGAGTTAAGTTATCGTCTCTAAGAGGCGGGCGTAGTATTTTAAATGGCGGCCATTTGCCATCATGTGTATTCTTGTAGTAGGTACACATGATGTTATCGTATGGTATACACCATTACAGTATGAAGGAAATTTTGCCCGGACAATGGCACCACGGCCTACTCTTATATCGAATTCCGTCTACCAAGGGATCTTTTACGTGCATGCCAATGTGCAGGCCTACACGGGACGTCGATTTTTCATTTTCATACTACCCGAACAACTAGGTGGCTGTCCTTGTCAGGTCCTACATCACTGACAAGAGGGAACCACGTCGGAGCCCTGTATACAGAAAATAACATGCAAAAAATAATTCAAAAAATCAGAGACACGCAACCTGCGCAGAAGAAACGACTAGGGCCGTAATAATATAGTTTTCGAATGCTAAATACATATGACAAAAAATCGGTCATTAAAATCACGACTTCCACATAAAATTTTATGTGATCAGAAACAATAATGAATTTACTCATAATATAGACCCTAGGCATATCTTTCTGGTGGCTCTAAAATTATAACTTCTACATTTAGAAAAGTTTATTGATTCAAAATCTGTCAGTTATCGTGATTATGAGTAAAATTAATTATTTTTGGATATGAAAATGTTGATCGAAACAAAATGTATTGGGGTTCTTTTTCCCAGGGCAGGGCAATGCATTAGTGTTTTTTTTTAAAACCAAGGGCCGAATTCTAAAATCTAATATTCAGCGAATTCCATAAGCAGGTCTTCTCATTTTTTGGGCTATGAATTTATGTGGTCTATATTTTTCGTAACAGCAATAGACAGTAAAAAACGGGACATTAGATATCAGATTTATTATTTAGTTGTAGGAAGACGAAATCCATCTTCAATATAAGACTTGATCTCGCTTTAATTCGGTAAATCGTATCAAGGTAAAACTGGGCAGTAGCCTAGTCTAAGGGAGGCAATCCAATTTACTGTCACCTTCCCGCGCGCATTCTTACAGCGCACAACAAAATACACCAACTTCCGCGGTATATGGTGCATGATTTTCTGCAAACAGTTTGGTGTTTTGACAGTAGATCGGGGATGATTGAATCTGATTTGTTGTTTATGGAAGAGGACGTGGAGTTGGAGGTATATCCGGCACACCCCTCATTGAATCTACAAGAGGGGAAGACAGTGATAGTTGGCCAATCGAACCGTTTTGGTGTACAACTTCATTTGGACTGACCCTTTACTTCGTGTTCGACTGGTTCTGGAGCCCTTTGATGACTATCCCTATAACTTATAATAAGGCCCACAAGTTTGATGCTTTCAGACAACAAGAAAAATGAAAGATCAAAATAACAACACTCTTGCTGATTATCTCAAATATTTTGATAATCAAAATGAGTTTGTTGTGCCACTGTCATGTATTGATAATGCAGAGAAGCCGGTTGGTTTTGATTTTTTCGAAATTGCTCCAAAAATGCAAACAAAAAGATTTTCTGTTTTAGTTATTATGGTTTAGATATAAAAGGTTTATAATAGATTAGCGATTTTCTTAAGAGTTTATTAGGTTAGTGACCATGAATTTATATGACAAAAGTCAGTCATCAGATTCATGGTAGAGATAACAGGCCTGTCCTGTTTAATATTTTTTTTTTTATTTCAGCAATATATTCTTTCTCCTTAGTCATAAGAGTTTGGTATTAGTTGACCATTGCATTTCAATAAATCGAGCCAGTAGATTATCCCTATCTAGGGAAAATACACAATTCATCAATCAAACTTGTATATTGATTTTTTCTGTATATTTCAGTTGGCAATGGATGATATTATGAATGAATTAATAGATGAAGTATCTCTTGGTCTATGTTTTGAGATTCATCGTGCCAGTAAAATTGGTACATTATTTATATCTGATACAGATCCCAAGTAAGCATCACAATTATTGTTCTGACATAACCTCAACATTTGTAGGCTATATTTAAATTAGGGCAGGCTCCATTTAAATTAGGCTCATCATATTAGCCTAATTAAGAATAGCTTTATTGTTTAATTAATAGTTTGTATTTTTTTTCTACTTTCAGATCTTCCAAAGAATTAGGTTTGTATCCCAGATTTTCTGATCTATTTCTTATGGCTAGGTTCCTTCCTGTAGATAGGTAATAAGATTAAAGGCTAGTAAACATAATGGTTTCATTTTTTTAAATTCGGAATATATTTTTGCAGAAGTATTGAAAATTGTGTTGTGGAGTACCCTGGTGAATTTTTTTCTCTATCTGTTGGGCAGTCCTTTTTAAAATTAGAAAATGGATTTATGTCATTCATTTTGGTAATCTGGTCTTAAATCAAAATAGTTAATACTTTATTGGCGTAGTCAAACTGTGGAATTTATTTGCAATCTTCAAAATTTCTTTGTTTGTAAAAAAAAAAAAAAGTCTGATTAAAGGTGCATTGTGTAATATTTAGATGAAGATATGCAAAACAAATTATTGAGAATTTCATTCAAGTTACTTTATTTTGAGGGAAGTCATCAATCCAATCAGTCTTAGCCTTGTCTCTCCATTTTTCAATTAAATTGCTGAACCATTTTAATGGCATTGATAATTGTCTTGTTAAGTTATTAAATGTCTAACTTATAACTCGTATAACATTTAAGGCCCAGGGAAAGACCTGCAATAGGCAGATTTATCTATATGCCTGTTTAAGCAAATTGTCCAACTATAAATGTATACTGAGCGCCATAGAAAACGCATTACTTAGTTTTTCGTGTAACAAAATGATCCTGTAAACATATCTGATTTATTTTGCTTCTTATTGTGAACAATATTCAAATGGGAACACATCAATAACAACACATTTGTACACTTATGGATGGTTAATCTGTAATCAATGGTACAAGGCCAGAGGGGTCAAAACCAAAAGTACGACAAAGGTGGTTAATTGTGCTGCACAGTGTGTGTAAGAGCCAGTGGAGGACACACAGGCTACTGACAATTAACCATCTTTGTCGTACTTTTGATTTTGACACCTCTGACTTTGTAATGTTGATTAAAGTAAATAAGATATGTTTACAGGATCATTTTGTTATACAAAAAACTAAGTGATGCGTTTTCTATGGCGCTCAGTATATTTCAAAGAAAAAAAACATTGATCTTTTTTACATTATAATCATAATCGGCTTATTTCTGTAATGATGGAAAGGGTAAAATATATTTTATAATGAAGTATAATGTTCAATATCACTCGTCACATGAAGATCAATTGTTTGATTTGGTCAATGCCATTTAAGAATTTCACAGTAAAGAAAATGTATTCAGTGTTGATATTTTTTTTTCAGTGGTTTCATCGAATGAATAGGTAAAACTACCGTTCCCTGTACAAAAGGGCTGTGGTTTCGATCCCTGGTGTGAGCGTATATGGCACTCTTGGGTTTCCTCCGGGCACTCCGGTTTCCTCCCACTGCTAAAGACCCCTACACGCAAACGAATTATTGAAATAAGATTAAACCATATGTTAGTCACGAAATGACCTAGTTTGTGTCAAGTGGATGTTAAACCACATTTCTCTCTCTCTCTCTCTCTCCCTGTACAAACGATAAAATAAATCTTTGAATTATTCTTATATTACATATTCTTCTAAGTAATTTATTTGCTTTTAATTTTTCAAGGCCACAGTTGTCAAATCTATGAATGTTACTTGACATGCCTAAATATTGTTTTCAACAAGATACTTATTGTTAAGACTTATATATCTGTAAATTCTTAGTTATATGATTTTATGTTATAGAAGTTGTTGAGAAGCCAGGATTGGATGTGTTTGGCCAGGCACCAACAAAGAAACAATTTGAGTGTATTTGTCCAAATTGTCATCGCCATCTTGCAGCATCGCGTTTTGCTCCTCATCTAGAGAAGTGTATGGGAATGGGTAGAAATAGTTCTAGAATAGCTAGTAGAAGGTTGGTATTCAGGAAAACTGCACACCAAAACATAAACAAGGCACACTTACTGCCAACAAATATTGTTTTGGTAATAAAAATGGTTAAAGATGCACGTAAAGTCAAGTCGTATGATAAAAAACATAGTCTTGATTATCCATTTCATGATTAAATCATGAATGAAAGTTGAGCAGCAACTGGGATCCTAATCCAGTAGATATTGCAGGCTAGCATTGACATCGAGAGATGATTATGGTCTCGATAAAAATATTTAATGTGTAATTGATAATTTAGATAAAGGCAGATTTAGCTCTTGCATAATGTTTGTTTAATTTTATTTGTGAAAGAATCGTAGAAATCTTGATTCTAGTTGTCAACTATCTGACAAGACCTCTGTGCAGTAACAATATCTGGTGGTGCAGATCCTATGTACACGTTCGTGTGCACGTAAAAGAATCCTTGCCAGATGGAATTTGATGAAGGATAGGCAGAGATCATATTTACCCTTACAGATATTTCAAATTTTCGTTTGACCAAACTTGACTTTTGTTTATAAGATTTGATTGATGAAGCTTCTGTTTGAAAGATTATTATAGTCGTATGTTTTTATTTGTGTAGAATTGCTACAAACAGTACATTAAAGCGGGATAGTGATGATAGTGGACCTGATCATGATGATAATGATAATGATTGGACATATCAAACAGATTCTAAACGCAGTAAGTTATCATGTTTGTGAATAAACAATTGAAAAATTCATGTTGAAAGGAATGGAAGTGAACCAAATCTTCATGAACATCTACTGTTTTAACCTCATGATCAACACCACACAGTTTAGTTCATCTGGTCCATACACATTCACAACATAAATTGGTATCCCCACAAAGCATTTCCTTTGTTTTGGTATATTGTGAAAGAGTAAAGTCCACTTTTGTACATATTGGCCTGCGCACTATAAAGAATCTATGGCAGTTTGAGTTTGAGGAGGCTATTTAAAGCTAACATCCTAGAAATAGTCCTTACATTCCCTTGTTTTTAGTCATTCTATACCTAATAAAAACATGGTAATGCACATACTTTTTCTATTTTTCTCGTTTTACCTTGTCTAGTGACATTCAATTCCTTTTATAAAATATCAGATATCCTCTCACAGTCTTGTATAACAACTTTTAGTCTTCGAAGGAATTATTAACGAACAGAAATTTGCCGGTGTATCTGTTATCACTTGTCGCTTCGGTTAGGTACATAGAAGGATAACCCATGTTTCCCTTTTTATACGCCCACATGGAAATGTGGTCGTATATTGCCGTCGCCCATTGTCCGTCCGTCGGTCGGTCCGTCCGTCCGTCCGCCCATCGTCCACAATTTCTTGTGAATGCTCTAGAGGCTAAAGTTAATATCCGATTGACTTGAAATTTATACACGGTGTTTAAGGCCGTGAGACGAAGAAGCCTATTGATTTTCAGCGATATCCGATAATTACTACCAGAGTTATGACCCTTGATCACTTTGAAAAATCTTGTGAACGCTCTAGAGGCTATAGTTAATATCCGATTGACTTTAAATTTATACACAGTGTTTAAGTTCATGAGACGAAGAAGCCTATTGATTTTCGGTGATATCTGATAATTACTGCCAGAGTTATGACCCTTGATCACTTTGAAAAATCTTGTGAACGCTTTAGAGGCTAATATCCGATTGACTTTAAATTTGTACACAGTGGTTAGGGTCATGAGACGAAGAATCCTGTTTGATTTTCAGTGATATCTGATAATTTCTGGCACTTGATCACTTTGAAATATCTTGTGGACAAAGGCCTTGAGACAAACCATCAAAACTATTCTAATCAATTCTGATAATTATTTAATGGGCTATTACTCGTAATAAGATTATCATGTGTTGTAAATGTTCTCCTTACTGATAAAAGAAACAATATGCGACAACCCTTGTTGACTGCCCGGACGACTTAGCTGTTGTGGGCGTATGTTTCGTTGCCTGGCAACCTATCTTTCTGTTCGTTACTGTGTTAAAATATTATTTGGAACGTGTTTTACCAGTTTGGTTACATACGTGATAATGACTGACACCAATTTTGTCCTTTAAGCTCAGATATCCTACCTGGTTATTTTCTATATAAGAAAATAAGATGCTTGTATTTAAACTGTATATTTGTTTTTCTGCTTTCCAGTTGATAAAAATTCCTCGGCAACACGTAAACAAAAACAATAACATATGTCAATGAAACTTTCCTATTTTAGTCAAGAAATTGAAAAAAGAAAGAAGCACAAACTCACCAAGAAGGAATAAATTTGGTAAATTTAGTAAAAATGGTGGTAAGTTGAGCATTGATTTCATAACCATTTGTTTTGTATGTATAAGCTTTGGGGGTTAGATGGCCGAATGGTTAGCATGTGTGGCGTGCGCGCTGTATCATAAAGCTTGTCATTGAGTCAACTGGCGTGGTTTCAAATCCCCGGTTCTACGTTACAAAGAGTAGGGTCGCCTGTCCAACTTCATGGATTTACTCTTGGTACTCTGGTTTCCTCCCTCTGCTAAAGACCCCTACACTCAAGCAAATTATTGAAATAAAATTAGACCATATGTTAGTCCCGAAATGAACTAGTTTGTGTGGAGTGGACGTTGAACCCCATTTCTTTTTATGTATGAGCTTGCATTTCTGAGCTACAGCTTTGGGTATTTTAAAAATATATTTTTCGCAATGTATGAACCATTTTGATGCACTCGCATTAAAAACCACTTAGTGTTATGAGGATGCCATGTACAGTAGAATCCATATGAGCAGCCACTCCTATTCAGCGACATCTCCTTGTAAGCGGTCACAATAATTTCCCCCCGTTAAAATTCTAATGTTTCATCTCTTTATTCATCGCCCATTCAACGGCCATTGTTGAATGATACCATCTTGTCGTTCTTCGTAACACGCCCACCAATCTCGTGAGTTGTAATCAATTAACTGGACTCCCACTGATCACGTAAAAAGAAATGTGAAAATAACAATTAACCTGGGATTATCTGTTAATTAATCTTTTGTTTTATTAAACGACTAACCTGATCATTATTTTCACACTTAACGGAACATTATTTGATACTGATTGAATAAACTGAAAGTACTGACTAAAAGCCGCTATATTGTTAAATAGACGTTTTAAGCGCCACCTATAATATTACATACAGAGTTACACCCCTGTGAATCAGTAGCAAAATCAGCGATGTTTTTTGGTTCATGTGCTTATTTTTGATAACATAAAATTAATTCATTGATTTTCTTCACACAAATGGATAAATATTATCGAATGCGTCACAATAATAGACAGTAGTATTGTAGGTTGGTACAAAATGACAAGTTTACAGAAGTTATGTCCGAGATCCAGCGACGGCCAAATTTACCGATGCAAGTGAAGTATTGGTATTTGCTTCCCATGCCTTCAAGCGTATATTAATTGATGTCAGCACAAAAAAAGCATGAGATTTTACAAAAATGGATAAATATTATCGAATGCATCACAATGATAGACAGTAGTATGGAAGGTTGGGACAAAATGACAAGTTTACAGAAGTTATGTCCGAGATTCAGCGACGGCCAAATTTACCGATGCAAGTGTACCGAAGCGTAATACTAATTGATGTCAGCACAGAAACCATGAGTTTTATTAAGAGGCCACTCCCGTTAAGCAGCCAATCATAAAAATTCCCATGGATGGCTGCTTAATGCAGATTCTACTGTAATCATTTTGGACTGAATCATTCTTATTTTGTCTACATGAAGGGGAAGATCTTCTCTGTGGATTTAGTTTGTGAAAACCACAATTTAGAGAAATAGTATGAACTGGATCATAGACATTAAACAAGGTTTAGCTTAATGTTGTGAACATAAAGTTATGGAGGCTTTTGTGACATGTGCTTCACTGATGACGTTGAACCGTTTAAATGTTGCAAAACCTCGCTAATATCATTACCCATTTGACTTTTATGTTGAATTTGATAAAAGGAATACACCATGAAAAGTATAGTCGATTCTAAGGAGTCTATTTGTTAAAAATGTTTGAAATAGTAGATTTCACTTCACATAGCTAACAAATTGTAGTTGGATTTGTATATGTTATTATTTTGTAGGTGATATTTATAATGATCGGGATACAGGAACACCGGAACCTAGATTTGATTATGATGATATGACCTTAGGTATGTATTAAAATATACAAAAACAATACCAGACAGAACTGTAAAACATGCAGTCTTGATTATAACGTATACGTCCATGAAGTTAGTCTTGATTATTTTGCCTTAGCTTTCTGTAATCATTTAACTGACCCACAGCGACTTTTGTCAACAAAACCAGTTAGCCAAATGCAATGGTCCTAGCGTAATAAGAGTTACTTCCCTTATAAACAGAAAACCTATTTCTTGTTTGTTTACTTCTTGCTTGAAATTTTGACAGTTAAAAATCTTACTGTTTCTTCTTGAAAAATATGATAAAACAGTAATATATTTAGTCTTATTTCCCCCCCCCCCCCCATTGAATGAAAGTGATTCAAATTTATCGCTGGTGTAGATATTTATAGTTTTACATTAAAGCATTGTAGGGTAAGGCTTAATCAACAAATTACTTAAATAAGCTTAAATTGAAAGTGATTCATGATAAATAATTTTTATTTCACAACAGCCAAACAAAAAGAAATAGAAATAACCATCATATACATGAATTTTACATGAAATGTCTAAATTGATTTTTGGTGTAAAACGCATTTATGAAAATGGCATTGAATTTAGATTAATTTATTTTCAGAGGAAAGGAAATCTCTTCTGTTAAATGTAAGTAAACAATATTAGTTTTAGTAGAAATTTGGAAAAATGTATTTGTACTAAATTTTGATTTTCCAGACATGTGGCAAAAATCATTAAATTATTAGTTATACATTTATCTAAAAGACTCCGATATCCATGGTCAAATACTAGCTGAATTAATTATTTTCTCGGTTAATATACATCTGACGTCCGCTAAACATCATACGCAGCAAGCGTATTATGAAATGGTAAAGCACCATAAGTGACACAAAGTATTGAATTACTTGCATGCACGATTAATAGTAAATATAAAATACGGTACTGTTAAATTAATTTTGTATGTGAAGTGTTCATATCACAGTTGTATTTGTAGTAAATTTATTAAATAAGGTTTCCTCCGGGCACTCCGGTTTCCTCCCACTGCTAAAGACCCCAACGCGCAAGTGAATTATTGAAATAAAATTAAACCATATGTTAGTCCCGAAATGACCTAGTTTGTGTTGAGTGGACGTTAAACCCCATTTCTCTTAAATAAGGAGATGAATTAATATGAGCATTTGGCTTGTTTTTGAATCCTTATCTTTAGACAATGTATACAATATCTATCTTATTTGAATAAAATGTTGTTTTAGTTTTAATCATGTATTAAATCGTGAATATGTGTTAATATTATTTCTGCTTGTAGACATGTGGTGTGATATCTGAACATACAAAAAAGATGTGTACAAGATCGATGAGATGTCCTCAACATAACGATGAACAGAGATTACTAGTTAGAAAAACTCTACTTAGATCTTTGTAAGTTATATTACTACATTAAATACAGTTGTTGTTCTTTCTGGATATTTCTGTATTGGTTAGTTAACAGCTTGATTATCGTAAAAGGACTAGAAACTATGTGATTGGAAGAAACAATTTAAATGAATTGAAATTTCAAACAATCATGGAGAGCTAATAATAGTCTAGTTTACCGTTAATCAAATCCTTATTGTGAAATAAACCCGGTGATCGTTTCCATATAAATTTGTGTTTTATAGTTTAATCTAATGCATGAAACTTATAAATAAACTGATATGGGTAGGTATTTCATCTTTGTGTGGTTCAATCACCTATGATGGATGAGGTGTCCCATCTGTCTCTGAGGTTTGTTTTTATACCAGTTTGAATGTTAATATAAAAATAGACATCTTTGTTAATTTGCAATATATATATATAATAAACAGGAATTCATTAGATGAAGATATCCATGTAGATATAGATAGTTTTGATGATGGAGAGAATCAAGCGCTAAGGGAAACATTACAATGGGAAGCTTCATCCAATTCTTCACCTGCAGACTCAACATCTACTAATAATAGTAAGTCATAACAGTTCTTTCTTATGATAACAACAAAACCATGGTCTAAAGGAACAAATCTCCAATAAGCCAACAGGGATTCATGATTATTATTAGCGGTATTACAAAATTTATATAGCCTTCCTTTCACTCAAGCGTTCAGGGCCCACACTGCACACTGATCAGGTAAAAAGAAATGTGCTTTTTTTGATAAAATAAAATTAATTCATCAATTTTTTTTTTCACAAAAATGGATAAATATTTTCGAATGCATCACAATGGTAGATAGTATCGAGAATTAGTACAAAATGACAAGTTTACAGAAGTTATGTCCGAGATTCAGCCACGGCCAAATTTACCGATGCCAGTATTGATGTTTGCTTCAAATGCACCGAAGCATAATATTTAATTGCTTTTGAATAATACTGGGTGGTGTATTCAAATAAAATAGGGCCCAGAACTGAGCCTTGCGGTACCCCAAACTTAACAAACAAATGATAAGGTCAGCTAGATGTCTGGATACAAAAATATAATTAGTCCTATAATACATTGACTTTATGCAGTTTTGACCAACTGATGAACACATACAGAAAATAAGTATGATTGTTTGTTGTATACTAATTGTCATTGCATTAAATTTTTCAGGTACTAGTTCCAGAAAACGCTCCTCAAAAAATAACTCTCGATCAAATGGTGCTGGAAATAACAATGGCAGTAATAGAAAGAAGAAAAAAACTAATAGTTCATCCTCTAATTTATATGATTTCTCATAGTGAATAGATGATGGGAAGAAACAAATTAGATAATTGTTAAATAATTAAAATTCTCAACAAAATTACTGTTCACAAAGAAAATAGCTGGATGAGGTTAGTGAAAATAAGCCCTGCTTGCCAAAAATCTATATTAAAATCCACCATGAACTGAAGACCAGTACTGCAAGCCAGTCTGTAATGTAGGAGGGTAGTTAGAATTATACCAGTAAACAAACTCGGAACTGTTAATTTCAGGTGGCAGAATTGAAGGTTGTTTCTTGTGCCACATTAGAAAATATCTTTGAATTGGACGAATCTCTATAAAAAATATAAATAAATAGCATTAAATCTTCTAAAATTTGAATTAAAATTTTAGAGGTTTTCAGAAATCAAAAATAGCTAATTCCAAATCATTTTAAAAATCAAACCACGAGAAAAACTGTGGAAATATCAATAACTGTGGAGATTAATTGTGTTGCTTGTACATGTATGTTAGTTCCAAGTGAACTGAAAGGTATAAAAGTTGAATTTACAAAAAAAAGATAAGTTATTGAGTGTTAGAGCGAGAGTGTATAAAAAGTATGTTGTGTGATACATTGTTAATTGTATGAAGAGTTGTTATAAGTGTTCAATTGTTAAAAATTAATGTTACATTTTGTATATATTGAAATGTCGTAAATATCTTCCTACAAAGAAAATGTCTACATTTCCTTTAAATGAATTTAGAAAATATTTTGAACTACTGTATTAATATATATAAAAAAAACTATATTCGTTTTTTATACGCCCACATTTTTATGTGGACGTATATTGTCGTCGCCCCTGTCCGTCCGTCCGTCCGTCCACAATTTGTTTGTGGACTCCCTACAGGTCACAATTCTTATCTGATTTTGACGAAACTTGAAATATAGGTTTATCCCCATAAGTTCTCGGCTGCTTTCGATATTGGCATGTATCGGATGAAAACTTCATGGATTATGGCCCTTGATTGTACGAAAAATCACGTTTTTAGCTTGTGGACCCTATAGAGGTCACAATTTTAAACAGATTTTGATGAAACTTGACATGCATGTTGATAACCCAAAGATCTTGGTTCCTTTCGATATTTGCGCCTATCGGAACGTAATTTCCTGAATTATGGTCCCTGATTGTCCGAAAAATCACCTTTTTTAGCTTATGGTCCCTCTGGAGGTCACAATTATTATCCGATTTAAAAAAACGTTTGATTATATCACCGTTACACCCGAAGGAAGGTTGAGTTAAAATTTCGAGAAAATCGGACCATAATTGCCAGAAAAAAATGGCCGCCGTTTGTACACGAACAGTGTAAAAATATGGTATATCAAAGTTGTGGACCCTGTAGAGGTCACAATTTTAATTCGATTTTGATGAAACCTGAAATGCTTGTTTATAACCTAAAGATCTTTATTCTTTTCGATATTTGCTCATATTGTAACTTAATGAATTATGGCCTTTGATTGTAGGAAAAATCACTTTCAGTATTGCTTGTTCTCTGTCTATCTCTCGAACAATTATTATCTGATTTAAAAAAAACTCTGATTATATTACTGTTACACCGTAAGGAAGGTTGAGTTCGAATTTCGTGGAAATTGTACCAAAATTGTCGAACGAAATGGTCGCCGTTTGTACTCGAATAGTGTGAAAATATGGTATATCATGGTTGTGGACTCTCTACAGGTCACAATTCTTATCCGATTTTGACCAAAAGTCACATTTCTAGGTTGTGTACCGTCACACCATAATCATTGTCGGCTTCGAATTTCATGAATATCAGACTGGAACTGACCAACAAAATGCCTGCTCCCAATACAGTATGAAATACAGGACTTAATGCAAACTGATCCCGCAGTGAATATTCGCTTGGCCGCTACAATCACTGATAAGCATGACATCGACGAGGCTTAATGAGTACGGCATATTAACTTTTTTACTCCGACAAATTAAATTCTCAAACATTTTTTTGAGCTAAAAGAAAAATAAATAAAGACGTTTGAAGTATTTGTAGTTAAAAAATATTTCCTATTTAGTGTAAATGGGTATTAAAATGAGTAAAATACATCATTTTGCCCGAAGCAGTTAGGTGTTAAGTAAACATTGCACGAGCCGTTGAGCCAATGTCTACGAGTCGGTGCAGTCAACGCACGTGTTTTGGACAGGCATCCGTTACAGAGATAATTCGTAAGTAATTCTCTGTGAAGCAGATTGGATTTAATGATGTAGGAAAAATCAATTTCGGTATTGCTTGTTCTCTATCCATCTCTCAAAAATGTGGGCGTATCCTGCCTGGCAGTGCCAGCCTCTCTTTTCAGCAGCTATAATGAATTTAATGTACTAAGCCAAATTTTGCCCTTAGAGGTAATATATCAGCATGTATTGATCATGCATGTGCTAGTTTAGTGGCTATTCACTGGGCATTCCACTATTACAAAATATTGATTACAAAATTCAATTTTAGGTTATTGCTACTTATTTTTATCATCTAATTTTGAACAGATATATTTAGATATCCTCTATATTCTTTAAACAGTTAAATTAAAAAAAGAGAGGACAGAAGCTCAGTGGATGTCACAAGCACAACATGCCAGTGATTAAATAAATAAAAATAATATATTTTCCCTTCATGTTAAGATTAAAGAGAAGTGAAAGGAAATAAATGTCTGTGCCGGTGGTAGATGCTAAAGAAGAAAGAAATGATAAAAAGGAAAAAAATATGTTGGGCTGTGGTTGTTTTTTTTGTTAAAATAATTAAAAAAAATAAAATTAAAAAAAAATATGGATCTCAAAGGAAAGATGTTTAGTGCTTGAAATTGATGTACCCCCTCAAAAGTGTGTACCAAAACTGGTTTATATGTTGAAATATAATCATGAATGCGAAAAAAAATGTGTTTCAATATTTTTGGATTAGCACTCTTTTTACCAAAGACGATTAATTTTGAATTTGGTATATATACAATAAACCTACATGTTGATATTTATAAAACATGATTAATACACGCTCTTGTGACTTTATTTAAACTTTATGAATTCAGATGAAAATATCCTACCTTGTTATTGTCAATAAAAATTGTTTTGAAAAAAGCTTATAATTTTGTGTTTATTTAGCTGTCTTAATTGAAGACTGGTAATTTATTTTCTTTTTTTCATTAAAGAATTGATTTCGTGGTACATCTCCATTAAGTGGTCAGTGGACGCTCTAGGGTCTGAAGTAATTTACTGATTGACTTAAAATTAATACATAGTGTTTATGGTCATGATTTCTTATAATTACTGTCTGAGTTATGGCTCTTGATCACTTTGAAATGACATTTTTTTCTTTCTGGGCTAAGTTATTGCAGTATTTGCTCCAAGACAGGGCTGGGGCCATTACATTGTCAATGTAATTAATTACATTACCATTACTTTTTAAATGTAATCATTACAATTACTTTCTCATTTTTAGCAAAGTAATTAATTACCATTACCCATTACATTGAAAGTAATTAATTACCATTACCCATTACTTTATGACAATATAAATAAAAATCATTTTTCACAAAGAAATTAAAAAAAGAACACAATTTTCTGCCATGAACAGCCTACAAAACCAAACTCAAAATAATCCTTGCGTCACTTTAATAGATATTTGTTTATGAATTGTTATTTCTATAAATTATAACATCAAGGCAAATTTTCATGTGACGGACAGTGGTGACAAAAACTGACGAACTTCGTCAAACATAACTGATTAGAAATTACAATTAAAACAGAAAGGATTGAATGTAAACCAGTTTATATGTATTCATATTACATTATAATATGTACTGCGACCCATTTGGGTCAATTTCTGGGTCCAGAAAATATCAATTTAGCTCCTTTAATACGTAATTTTATGAGATTCATAATCAATCCAAATAGTCTGTCTATAACTGATAACCATAAAATAATGAGATGCTTGAAAGCCATTGTTTGGTTTGTCACTTGTTACCTTGAGATTAAGATTAAAGGGTAGTAAGACTATTGTCTTTTAATCTAACTGATTGATTGATTGACTGAGTGATTGACTGTAAATTAACACTAATCTTTGATTAAAATATACTTCTTTTCAAAGATTCACTTTTTAGGTTACATGTCTAAAGAAGGGTCCTGCATAAAAAGTAATAAAAGAAAATGTTGAATGCCTTCTTATTAAAATTTATTAAATCTGATTTAAATCTTTTTTTTTTTAAAAAAGAATTATAACAAATTGGATTTTGTGTCGGATACACTTAATTTTCTTCTTTGGGGTTATAAAATTTGATGTTTATCATATGGAAATATTTATATGTGCCATAAAATGTAATTGAAAAGTAATTGAAATGTAATTGACCATTACATGATTTTTGGAATGTAATTAATTACATTTCCATTACTCATTACTTTTGAAATCTTCCATTACTCATTACATAGCCATTACTTAAAATATGTAATGATTACATTCCATTACCATTACCCATTACCATTACCCCAGCCCTGCTCCAAGAGGTTGTAAGAGACTTGGTGTGAAGAATACGCCAAGATATTTATATGCAGACACTATTACCTCCCCTGGATAGAACCATTTCTTATATTACTTTAATACCACCTCATCTAAATACAATAAATGATATCATCTGCATAACATAATGCTGAATTATCCACAGATTCCTACACAATTATTCAGATTAAACATTTCTAGTAACTCATTGAGAAATAAGCTGAAAAATAGAGGCCTTAACATACAGCCCTGTCTTGTACCCATTTTACAGTTAAATTAAGCTGACTATAATAACCTATCAGTTGTGACACATGAATTTAGTTGTTTTATTAAACCCTACACGACAAAAACTGCCCTTTAAATACCAATACCATGGGTTTAACAAAATATGTGTACAGAGTCGGTGACATTGTAAAATACAGTTGCAGCTTTCTAATAGAAACGACCCTTTTTATACGCCCACATTATACGTCCGTCCGTCTAGAGGCTAAAGTTAATATCCGATTGACTTTAAATTTATACACAGTGTTTAAGGTCATGAGACCTACAGTTTCCAGGATCTCATGCGTCTATGGCAACCGAACACTGAAGAATTTTGTTAAATGGTGTGGTTAAAAACGGGAGCAGAGAGCGCATATAATGCTCTAAGTGCTCATTCTAGTCATTCAGAATTCCATCTGGATCTGGATTTCCATTTGGTAGACTATTTAAGAATTTTCTATCTCATTAATAGATATTGGTTCATCTTAAGTACAACCATACAGTTCTTCATTCTGGTTAATATACTATTCAAAAAAAGTAGGGGATATTTGATTTTGGGGGCATAATACTAAAATATGCAAATGACTACGAAAAAGTCACTATAGAACCTAACAGAAGAAACATTTCCAGTTACATGTGACGCCCAAACGCACCAATAGCTACCGCATGGAATGCAGGTGATGCTTGGGATCATCATGGGGGTCCAACCCAAGATTTGCACGACTCTGACTTTGAATGTTACAGTCATTGTGGCATTGAATTCCAGGGTGGAAACATCAGTTTAATTGTTTTAGTGACCAGAAAACAAATTTTGATATGCGTCGGTTTACCCAAAATGAAAGGTTACGTGCCCTTGGCATGCTACAGATCGGCACAACACAAGCGGTTGTGGCGCGGACGATGAATGTTTCTCAGTCTGTCATAAGCAGGCTATGGTCCAGATACCGTGATACGCAATCTGTACAGGACAGACCACGCTCAGGTCGACCAAGAGCGACAACTCAAGCCCAGGATCGATTTATCCGTACCTTGGCCTTGAGAAATCGTGTTATCACAGCAAATCAGATCAGCTCGTCTTCAAACAGACACTGGTGTGAGAGTGAGTGGCCAGACGATTCGGAATCGAATGCATAGGGGCCACCTTCGCGCCCGACGTCCTCGCGTGATTCCTTGTTTGAGAGATCATCACATTCAGGCAAGACGTCGTTGGTGTAGGGATCGTCAACACTGGGATAATCGACGCTGGATCAATGTGATGTTTTCAGATGAGTCAAGGTTCACTGTTGATTTTTTGGACAGACGTAGGAGGGTGTGGCGTCGTCGAAACGAGCGCTTCCAAGACGTTAACGTCATCAGGCATGATCGATTTGGGGGTGGTTCTGTTATGGTGTGGGGAGGCATCACCGTTGCTGGAAGAACGGCTTTACATGTTGTTGCAGGGCGTGTTACAGGCCAGTACTACCGGGACAACATCTTGGCAGTCCATGTTGTGCCGTTCGCACGACGTCATGGCCGCCGTTTCACCTTCCAGGATGACAACGCAAGATGTCACAGGGCCAGGATCGTTACAGGTTATCTCCAACAACATAACATCACAACATTACCTTGGCCAGCACTGAGTCCCGACCTCTCCCCCATCGAGCATGTCTGGGACATGCTTGGACAGAGGTTACGTCAACGTCAACAACGTCCTGCCAATGTCCAAGAACTTGCTGCTGCGTTGCAACAGGAATGGGACAATCTGGA
Source organism: Patella depressa (assembly GCA_948474765.1). Lineage (NCBI taxonomy): Eukaryota > Metazoa > Mollusca > Gastropoda > Patellidae > Patella > Patella depressa. The sequence goes on from OX419719.1 coordinate 60,095,785, forward strand.
CCAAAATGACCTTAGACGTCTCATTAGGAGTATGCCACGTCGGATCAATGCTTGTTTGGCAAACAGAGGAGGATTTACCCGTTACTGACTTTGTTGTGATGCTGTGGTAACTTTGCTGTTTGACCCCGGGTATCATTTTACCCTTATAATGGTCTGTCTGTGCCTTACTTAGTCTAACGATCATTTGGAATAAATCGATGAATGTGAACTTCATTTCATTTTGTCATTTGTTTCTTCGTCAGTTTCATTAGGTGACTTTAATAACACTTAAAAATCAAATATCCCCTACTTTTTTTGAATAGTATATCACAGTTTAACCTCATAAACTTTATCACATCTAGTTCCATACTCTGTGAACACAGGGTCTGTCTCTGTCGTCCTATAAAACTGAAAAAGGGACACCAGGCCCAATAATCCTGGGGTAGGTTTCGGTCAACAACGGGATCGAACTTGGGACCTTCCAGTCAGCGAGCAAGCGCCAAGACTTCTATATTTATATCGTCTTAACAGAGGAGATGTTCAATTGGGTTCAATTTTTTTTTAATACGCCTATAAAATATCCCGAGTTTGATCCCGGTAGTTGCCGAAACGTACCTCAGGATTATTCGGTGTGGTTTCCTGTGTGCAGTTGAAATTCGTAATAAGTGTAGGTCGCAGGACCACTGTCTTGGAAAAAATTCCGTCCTGTCTTCATTAGCCCAGAGAGATAGCACTTATAGAAGGATTATTGTACTTTGGTCGGTCTTAAAGTGACTATCTCGATTTGAACATAAAGTCTCAAAAATAAAAGTCTTTGTGCGTATGAGAAAGTGCCAAAATACGGAGGAGTGGTGTATTTACCGTATCTCAAAATTTCAGGTCATAATTTGGGTCGTTTGGACGTGAACGTCAAAACCGGTCATCCGAAAACCTGACCCTTTTAAGATTTTGGGTCAATTTTTGCGTTGGATGACCTGATAACCGATTGTCGTTGTTTTGGGGGTCTATAAGCGGGCAAGGCGCTGGCTCGCTATCCTGGAGGTCGGGTCTTCGATCCCTGCATTGGCCTAGTAAGTCCATCCAGATTTTCCGGCGTGGTTCACACTTATCAGTGATGCAGGGTATGGCGAGGACCGCTTTCTAGTCGTTCGGATGGGACGAAAAACCAAGGTCCCGTGTATACATTGGCATGCACGTAAAATATACCTTGACAGTTCGAATTTGATATAAGTGTATTTTCCTCATAGCACCCTGTATAGCGTATGCTTATCTTCATTAGCCCAGGATAGGAGCAGAACAGTATGACGTTAAACTCCATTTCATATCATGTAACCTGTATTCGAAATAATTGAGTATATTAAAAAGCGTTATAATGTAATATATCTTTCGAATAAAATTAAATATAAATGCCGTGTTCTTCGACATTTTATCGTAATGACACTAATTATCAATTAAACAAGGTCACGTAATTTTAATATAAATGGCTTGAATGATCCCGACTATACTAATTAAGAGTGGGTGGTATTATTTAATTGAAAGTTAATTATCGGTAAATGATCTCGCCCTGTTTGTATAGAATGACCTAATAAGGAAAACAAATGTTTTTTTATTGGTTAATGATGAATATACCACGATGACGTCGAAGGTGTCCACATTGTCAGAATCTGTCTGAAAGGCGGGTGACACCGATTATTTATCAATTAATTATTTGGAGGGGTCTGGCTCTGATTCCAATGTAACGCTCATAATCGGGTTCTAGAATTCTTATCACTGACAATAGGGCGACAGGGCGATTTTTTTCCCTGTTGTCAATAGCTCTGCATAAAATGACTGACAAGGAAATTGCATTTTCTATAACACATCATAACAAAAAATTGAATGATTTCATAAAAAAGGTTACTGATAATTGAAACTGTGACAAAAACGCGGCCCCAACCGTTTTTGTCAATATCCCCCAAAATATTGCAAAAAGTGACTGACAAGGAAAGATATGTTATAGATATATTCCACATTATGGACCAACGTTAAAACATTTCATCAAAAAGTGAATGGCGAATGAAATAACATGGAGATGGTGTATAGTTGTTTACATAGACACGCACCCTACTTTTAAAATAAGTAAATTTCACTAAATTAAGTGAATTCACTGAAATAAGTAAATTTCACTAAAATAAGTAAATATCACTAAAATAAGTAGATGTTTCTAAACTATCAACTGTGTAGGCTTTGTCCATGCTTAAATATTTTTACTTATGAAATCATTTTATGATCGGTACGTGAACAATGAATTATCTTATACCAATCACCCAGACGCAAGAAAGATTGCCATTGATAAATGACTAGAATGATAGAGAGAGGGTCCGAACAGTTAATCAAACATAAATAATAGGTGGTCGGATTTTTTTTGTTTTTTTTTTGTTTGCAAAGCATTAACCCTACGTAGTCCATCAAGTGGGATGTGCTATCAAAACTAAGAAATGTGTAAAATTGTTGTGGCGGGATTAAAATGCAGTGATTGTTATTTAGTGAGAGACAATACAGATGGTGCTGAACTTTCCACAGCTGGGAGATAGCTTTGCTGTAATCATTTAAACTTGCTCGCTCTTGTCGGTGGTCGTATATCTTACTGACCGATTACAACATATCACGTGACTGGTCAGCGTTTAGACTGGGGCTAGTCCATTAAAGGGGTTTAAGGGCTGCAGAAATTGTCCATTTGAAACTTTTATTTTGGGGGATTTCCACATCATATGCATTTGTATGTTCATGTCTGTCTTTTATTAAACTTTTCATATTCAGTTTCCGGAAAGTTGGAAGGTTTTGCACGTGAGGCTTTCAGAATCTTTATATTTTAATCATTCCTTCACACCCTTGAATAGTGGACAAACCCTATTGCGCAGGCTGGACGCGAGCTTGTGTCAGCGGTGATGACGTAATATACTGGACAACGGGACCAAGGAAGCCAAATAACTACAGAAAAAACAGCAAAAAGTCTTCAAAAAAACCTTATAATGACGGAAAGTAACTTTTGCGATTTTCAAGGTTCGATTGATAGTAATATGATGTCTTCGATGGTCAATTATTCGCATCGAGGAGGTGGAGAAAACTTCGGTAAGTCTTCATAATTTGTAACCTGTTACGAGTCGAGGTCAGCAGCCATATTGAAAAGTTGTGAACACAATTATATAATGACCCATAACGGTAGCCATTTCCTTCTTTAACGGCTGTCCCACAAACCTGCCCATAGAATTGTTCTGTTATTCAATTAATCGTTAAATCTCACATGAAATTATACAATCGGTTATTCTTACAGATTTTCTTACTCCACATTACATAGCCCCCTCTAAAAAAAATAGATACGGCCCCTTTCCGACGACTTTAATTAAGGGATGACCTATTTTAATTTAAAAATATAAAAGATCCCTGCTTCAATATTAAGACAGCATTACAACATACTTTTCCCGTTATCAAACAAAATCTGAAGATTTTTTTATAGGTTTTCGAAATGTTATTTTTCCGTCAGATAGCGAAAGGGTTAACGATGTTTTATTATACTACACGATAAGAAAGTGAAAGGGTTAAAGTCACCATATTGTAGTTTTATCAGCGTTATGGCGATGGTTTCATAGCTTTGTAACAGGGAACGTGTAGTTTTGAAACGACACATTGTATAACTGTATTTATGTGCATAATAATTATTTAGTAATAGGAATTACTTCTGTTAAGATACTTTACAAAACATATAACGGGCAAATAGTTATGTACACACTTATATGGATATAGGCCTACTACTTCTGAATTTTATTAACACGCTACGTTTCAATACACATACATTACAGGTATCGTTATCACGCAATACACATACTGGTATCGTAGCATGTTAATAAATTTCAGAAGTAGTATATCCATATGAGTGTGTTTATTTTTAGTGAAATCTATTTCTATATGTCGTATATAAGACATGTATATAATGTAAGTGAGTGGGTGATTCGTAAAGTATTTATGGGTTCCATTATTGACGTACAAGCCATTCCTCTTGAACTGAAATGGATTTGGATTAAAGCCCTACTGGGCTAATGAAGACGAGCATACGCTATGAGGGTAATATTGCACAGGCAGTGGCGCTACGGCCTACTCTTATATCAAATTCCAACTGCCAGGGGATATTTTTACATGCACGCCAATGTGTACATTGCATGGAACCTTGGTTTTCATCCCATCCGAATGACTAGACAGCTGCCCTGTCAAGTTGTCACGCCCTCCATCCAGCACACTGACAAGGAGAAACTGTGCCGGATAATCTGGATGAACTTTCTTGGCCAATGCAGGGATCGAACATCCGACCTCCACGCTAGCAAGCCAGCGGCCTACCCTAGCCACCTGATTTCCTCCATCGAACTGTATATGAGCCGGCGATTGATTTACAACTAGATTAAAGATGGACTGTCACTCTCCCCCCTCAAAAATGTCATTTTCTTTGAATGAATATCATATTCAATATAGTCTCATACTTTCAAAATCACCAAAATGAAAGAACGGACCTAATTAAATTAAATTCTATTGCGACCTCTTCAGAATCACCAAAATATTAGCACAACTTTTTAATTTACATTTGGTTAATTTTATTATTTATGTATATCTCAGGCATAGTTATGTAAGTTAGACTCCAATTTTCCACACGTGTACAATCTAATATGAACATTCAAAATTTAGCTTTATAGGCTAGTCAAACTGAAAATTAATTTTTTAACCATCAACCAACAGCTCCAAACACAATCTAGAGGAAAGTTAATATGTCAGTATTGGTACATGTATGTGGGAACCATTAAAATGCATTTATTGCATATTGACAAATGAAATGGGGTTAATTAACATCCTACTGTTCTGATCTGATTGGGCACTGCAGTCTACTCTTATATCAAATTCCAACTGCCAATGGATCTTTTACATGCACACCTATATGACCTAAGGTTTTCATACCATCCAAATGACTATACTACGTTGTCCCTTGTTAGGTCCTCTGTACTGCACCACTAATAAATGAAAAACCGTGAAGAAAGTCTGTGTGAACTTTCTCACCCAGCATGGGATGGAACAATATGATCTCCTGTTTAGCGGGGTGGACCATGGGACTTCCAAGTTGGCGAGACAATGTTTTACAAAGCCAAAAATCACCTATTCATGGGGGGGTTGGGTGGCTGAATGGTTAGCACTTGCACTCTGTATCATAAAGCCTATCATTGAGTCAACTGGCATGGTTTCGAATCCCCGGTTGTATACAAGGAGTATAGGATCGCCTGTCCAACCTCACAGGTTTTCTCCAGGTTTTCCAGGTTTCCTCCCACTGCTAAAGACCCCTACATGTAAGTGAATTATTGTAAATAAAATTAAAACATATGTTAGTCCCGAAATGACCTAGTTTTTGTCGAGTGGACGTTAAACCCCATTTCTCTCTCCCTCTCATTTACATGTATACATGTACATGCAGGCCTATGCCCTTGTATATTAGTAGAACTATTAAGTATTGAAAAAAGCCTCTGATGTACAGGGTAAGTTCTGAAATGACCTAGTTTGTGTCGAGTGGACATTAAACTTAAACCACATTTCTCTATCTCTTGATGTACATGTATATTATAAAACGTATAGGAGATTATCAAAATAATCAGGGTGTACATGTATTTGTTAAATAATTTATTTTGTTATTAACAACACTAAAAGTAGAAGCATTAAAGCTGAATCAATATGTATTGGACTGTGATCTGACTAAGCTTATATATATATGCATTGTTTGAATCAAATTAGATTGTATGTAAATTTGATATCAAAAGTTATTTTGAATATGATATATCATGATATATGTCTTTGCTGCAGAAAGTGACAATGTCCCTTTTATATTGATGGAAAAGTATGCTGAGGCCTGTGTACATTAGTGACACTATTATTGTGTATTAGTTAAACTCTTAATGTGTATTGGTAAATATACATGTGTAAATCAGTAAAGTGTCTTGGTAATATCATTCAAATGAATTCCATAGTTCCTATGGATTTTGCAAAATTGTTCCAAGTGACTAATTATTGATATGGGATGAAAACAACTTTGTGGACATATCTGTGTGATTGTTAAAGACCCTTGGCAGTTTAAATTTAATGCAGAGTAAGTGGAAGTGTTGACAAAATTGCATTGCACACTGCATGACATTTTGGCATATCTTCATTAGTTCAGCTGTTTCAAAAAAGTAAGATGTTAAACGACATTTAATTTAATATTTGATTTTGAGTAAAACCGGTGATTGAAAATATTGTTTGTTAATAATCTTGTTTTTCTTTCAGATGGATCCCACAAATCTGGTCCGGGTTTCTACACAGAGCAGTTTCCCATGACAGCAGGTACCATGGATGCACTTTCATCACATAGTATTGCTGCCATGGCAATGAACATGCCAGGTACGTCCTCTGGTGTTCAACCAGATATGTCAGGTCTGGGTACCCTGGCAACTGCGTCTGCTGCGAGGGCAGCAGAGCAAACGTCTGATTATTCAGGATTACAAGGTTATTACATGCCAGAATCAGGTTATCCAATGAAAGGGGAGAAACACATGCCGCCCACGCCTCCAGGTAGGAATATAAATGTCACCCAAAAAGCACAGAGCACTGGTCACATAATTCTTTCAAATTTTCACAGAAGTTCTGAAAATGACAACTCTACTAATATCTGTTGTTAAAAATTTGCACATCGTCGTTGTAAAATAGAAAAATTGTTTTAATATAATATCACACTTTGTTTAATTTGAAATTGCACCCAAATTTTAACAAATGAAATATACGTGTGAACATTTAGCACTCTAACTTTATGATGTCTCCTGGAAAAGAAAGTTGAAATTAGGTGGAGGGGGAGGGGGGGATTTAGAGGCTTATATCTGCCCTAACCTTAAAATCTACTCTTCATTTATACATGTACAATTATTTTGTGGGGAATGCAAATGAAATATTTTAAATACCTATTGGTATGTTTAATTGTTATGAAGTTGTGGTGATGGAGTAGTCAGGTCAGGGCCCTGACGTCTCTACTAGAATATCATGGGTTCCAGCCCTGGGATGACAAATAAGCTGCACATAATCGTATGGTTAGGAATGCATAACTAAGGTCGTATATGTACATGTACATATTCTGTGTATGTAAAAGAAACCCTTCAATAATTCACTTGTGCGTAAGGGTCTTTAGCAGTGGGAGGAAACAGGTGGACCTGGAGAAAACCCAAGAGGTTGGACAGGCGACACTCCTTGTCACATACAACCAGGGATTCGAATCCACACCAATAATTCAATGACAGGCTTAATGATATAGCTTGCATGTGCTAACCATTTGGCTGCAGTTTAAACGTGAGCTCATTCTGATTATTATTTCCAGAGTTACATGTATTGTCCATGATTTTGTAAGAATTGAGTTAATGCTTGATATTATGCTGTGTAGTTAAATGCTATACATGTATGTAATTAGTTTTATTTAAAAAAAACATATAACAAACTACATGTAAGTATTTATTGATCAAAAAATTAAAGGTACATGTCATGCATTAACGTTGATAAGGAGTCAATGTCGTAACATCATCACGGTAAGCACAATAGTCTATCGAAAACCTTATGAGAAAATACTCCCTTTTAAGAAGTGGTAGCTTAAAACAAGTATACATGTCTTAAGTGCTTTTATATTTTTTCCTGGTAGGAAGTCCTGAAGAAGCTATGTCAATGATGCAGCAAGGTGGCATGGGGAATCTTGTTGCCATGCAGCAAAATATGTTAGCAAAACCAGTTCCAATGCGACGATTATCAGAGAAAAGAATTGCTCAAGCTAGAGCTTGTTTGAACACTGTATCAGGAATGATGTCTGACTCCATCATGGATCCAACAGTTAATTTAGGTAAATATATACATATTCATGTTGGAAGTCAGAAGCCATTTAAAGGTTCAGGGAACTAAAATGGGGTTAATGTCTCACATGCACCGGGAAAATTATTTTCAGTAGTAAGTGAGCGATATTATAAAATAATTGGTCTTAAAACAATTCTTTATCAGTACCTACATCTATAATACTAAAGGTCAGAACCAAAGCCACAGACAAAGGTCCGGTCAAAGTTCAGTATCTTACAGGTTCTTTCAACCAATCACAATATTCGATGTGACCCTCCTTCATACAACAATTGATTTCATTGGCCAAAAGTGCTGGTCGTAATGCAAACTACTTTCACAGTGTTTTTAGGCATTCAAGTCCACCACAAGACTGGGATTTTGCAAGTAGCAGAAATTCTAAACCAATAAAAATGTACAAACATGAACACTTCAAATAGTTTTGCATTATGGTAGAATTCAATACCGGTAATTCTTTCGGACAAGTTTACAATCAGCTTTAAACAGTGAAATTTTGATTTGTATGTACATGTAACAGTGACCACTTTACTATCATATTTAAAAAAAAAAAACTTTTCTACTATGTAAATCTGTTATTATATATAAAAATTACAATTTTAAAAAGTAGTAGATCTAGAAGCTGTGAAGGGGGTGGTGTGGGTCAAATGTAGAGCGCCATTCAGAATGAATGTCAGCAAAATTACACTGATCGTACTGCCAATCTGTGGTTCACCGATATTTATCTCGTTGGAAAGCAGTCTTATAGTTCATGTCATATTATGATTGTTATTGATTTTGTTATTGTTTTTTTTTGTTTTGTTAACCTAAAGGGCACTTACTTGGTCTCAATGGTGGGGGTGGGGAATGGGGTTTAACATCCACTTGACACAACCCAGGTACTTTTTTGGGACAAATATATATAGTAGGGATCTTAAACACTGGGGTGACCAGAGAAACCGTAGAAACCCCACAAAGTTAGAAAGGCGACCCTACTCATTCTCACTTACATGCTTTGGATCATAACCACATCACTTGACTCACTGACAGACCTAATTATCTAAAGTGCACATGTTAGATCATTTGACCACCCATTAACTCTAGAGACAGATCTTCTAACCAACCCACACTTACCACAATCTCCAGTACGTATGTGTATATCGACCACCGAACTGGTTAAAGGTACTTTGTATGACATTCAGTAGGATTTCACATATGTAGCCCAGACCTTTCCTTGATTTCTCTTCAAAAACCAACAGAATAATTTAAAAATTGCATGTAGCTCATTATCATTCACTGTCTTCAACATTACAGACATGGCTTAAGGGTCAATTAAAATCAACATTTGACTTGTATGTCTAACTAAATATGGAAATATTTAAGAGAGAAATTATATACAGTATACAGTAAAATCAATTCCTTGAAATTTAAATATGCATTATGCAAGAGCTAAATCTGCTTATTACAGGTCTATCTTTAGGCCTGAAATTTTACTTAAATTATTAATTAGACATTAATTATCTTATCCAATAAACTCTTAATGTCAACGCTAGCCTTTGATATTGGCTGGATTAGCATTCTGTACTGTTTAACGCTCATTGATAATTATATCAAAAAGGGATAATCGAGACTGTTTTTTTATCATACTGATGATCAAGGCAAGGCGGACATTTCAATCGCTTAAGTCTTCGGTTCATAGTGGATCAATTTGACTGAATAGAGAGAACTGCCAACTGTTTATCTAATCTCCCATAATGTATCTTTAATTGATGATTTTATGTAAAACACTTTAATTGAATTAAATAACACATCGGCTTTTACTTATAAGTACTGATATTTATTTGAATAAACAATTTTGACTAAGAAGTTTTTTCTACAACCCTTTGACAACATTTATTTGACATATCTAAATTTGGAAATTATATCTTGAGAAATGAATAATTTTAGTGTATTAAAATCTTATTTGACAAATTTTATGCAGCACTTTGATTGAATTTAATCAAGCATAAATTTCTATAAGTGACATTTATTTGACATACCCTAATATGGAAATATTTGATTGAACCGCAAGAGAAATGCATATTTTTATTGTCGTCAAATGGCCATGTCAAATTATAATGTCATGACATTATGTCATGTCACTACACAATATGACACAAGTGGTCATTAACTGCTTGTAACTCTTGTCTATTACTAGAATAGTCCATTATTACATAATGTTATGGGGTCACAGGATAATGACCCATAGAAATGCTACTAAATATAGTATCAGTTGGTCCCACCCCCTTTGATTCTAGGCAGGTGATTTTAAGATGGGATTTAGATGTAGTCAGGGCTTTGAAATGATCGGTGATAGGCTGTAAAAGTATAAAATGCTAGTTGAATTATTGCTTTTGTCAGTAGACATGTGAATTCTGATATGGATAGCATTGTTATTTATGAACAGTAGTGGAAACTTTGAGTATTCAAAAATGTTTCTGATTATATGACTGAAATATTTGTGAAATTTGGTGAAAGTGATATTTACAGTTGGGGAAATATTTGCTCTAAATATCTGTGTTTTAATTTCATTTTTATTTTATAACAATATATTCAAATCAATTTGAATAATAAATTTTTAGATAAGTTTCAGATAGACTTTAAGTATTTTAAGGAATATTTAAATAATCAAATGTTATTGGTTGATTTAGTAAAGTAATTGAAAACATTAACACAGGGAATATTTCCAAGACGTTTTACGAATTTGTGAGGATATTTAGAGGAGTTATCTAGTTTATAACACTAGAAGGATTTTACCTTATCGACTTGGATTTCCAAAATGGAATTTCGTTCGGATCCCAGTTCTCCGGAATATTATCAACAGTATTGTTCTCCAGGGAGTTCTTCGTCATCTTCTGGAATGTTTTCTTATCCAGTTCAAAATAATCTTCAACAGCTCAGCTCTTATTGGGGTAGGTTCTCAGATACATGTAAGTTTATTGATAGTAGGTAGAGGACAGCAACTACTACCTGCCATGCTCTGGATCTATTTACCCGATTGCTTACTATTGTCAGTGGTATCCATTTTTTTACTCAGCATTTTACATTTATTTTGACCCCAAAAGCCTACTAACTTACAATTATATCATCTGTTGCATCAATTAAAAATCAGTGACTATTATGAATGGGGATGTGGAAACGTACCTTCCCAATTAAAATACATGTACATGTAGGTATAGTTTAGTTATGAAATACAACCATACTCAATTTATGGTATGTGTAAGTTACCCCAAGTGATTTTAGGTAGCATAAACTTGTCATATGTTACTCTACTATTTAGCGGATTAAATCACAAAGTGAAGAGATAAAGTTTGATATTTTTTTTCCTGGTAGTACAATAAATAAGAATGTTGATTACATGTATATGAGAAAATATGGTTGAAATTATATTTCCAACTTCACATGTGCATCTGCTGCATAACATGATTAGCTAATAAGTTACCATTGATCAATCACTGTTAACTAGTACATAGTGTTAGGTTCAGAATAAATGATTTTGATGCCAATTGGCGCTTTCCTTTTCTTCATTGATGGAACCTAGTTGATATTGATCTGGTGCCAAGTTTAGCTGTCAGATTAATGTAAATAATAGATAAATCTAGTATGTAGTTACAGTTCCAGTAAGAGTGGGATTATAACACTGTCCTTAATTTGAGACCAACGTTTATTTACAACACTGCATGTACTGTGAACAGAATATCTCAATGTGTACACAGACTGACTTCAGGTTTACCGTCCCATCCAAACCACTAGACTCTCCTCTTGTCAGCCTTTCATACACTACCTTTTATAAGTGATAATCTGGCTTAATTACAATCCAGTGTCATGTTTTAAATCAGTATTAGAGTACAAAACAATTTTCAATACTTCAGTAGATTTAATGATAAGTAAAAAAACAACAATATGTAAATAAATAAGTAGTAAAACAACAAAGATTTATACTAATAATAAACAGTTGGGTTGTTCAAATGCTCTCAAAAAACAAACTGAAGCAGTATGGCATATGAATTCTCGGGTCTGATAAAATATATATATAAACATGTAACTGATGCAGTTTCAATCTAATTCCATGTACAAGGAACCAGAGCAAACAGGGTAGCAAGTCACAACACTGGGAAATATTCCTTTACCGTTACCTTGCAATTAAATTACATAACTGAAAAAATGAACAGAACTTATGAAAAACTTGTCAAAAAGTTTAGTTAATAAAAATTTTACAATACTACTCAAATTGATTTAGCTTGATTTGTAATCTTTTATTGTTTAGGTTTATAGATAGATTTATAGCACCACAGACAAACTCATAAAGATTGTATCCTATTCTCTATTTAAAATTCAACTCCTGTCTTTCATCTTGTCAGTTTTAGGTGAAAAATGAAATTTTAATTGAAAAAGAGAACAAAGGGATGAAGAGAGGGAGGATGCTTGAAAGGCTTTTTAATCTTATTTAAATCCCAGATCTAAAGCTGTAAATCAGCTTGAATGATACAATGTAATCCAGTGTTGCAAATTTTGATAGTTGGAGGTGAATAACCTATGGAAGAAATTGTTACTGGTTGTTGTGACTTGTTACTCTGCATTATGCCATGTTACGTAACGACTGGTAATTAAAGATAGAAGAGTATAGTAGCGTAGATGAGATTATCAGGGTATTTCTATGGTAAATGAAGTAGAAATGATGTAACTGGATGATCTAATATTCAGTAATTTAAGCGTTTGTTACATGTCAGTGGTTTTAAGATTTGGTTTAGGTCAATAAACTTTGAGTCTGATCAAGTGTTAATAACAACCTGTTCAATAGATTATGTTGGGAAGGGGAGGGGCAAAGGGGAAAGGGGGCAAGGTTGAGGAATTAGATTAGGAAAACTTGAGGTTTAATTGTGTTCATGCAACATTGTGCTTCTAATAAACAAGAACAAGACACAAATGATTGGGTTGACTGTACATTGTTCATATGAATAGCATGAGCCATGAACAGATTCTAAAGCGTACACAAAACATTTTCAGTTCCAACAAACATGGAACTAAAATAACACATTAAAGATAGATTGTCAACCAGTGTTTGAGCCCTTGCTACAAGTATGTTGATGCATGCAATTAAAATTGATAAATTTTATACCAAACTCGATCATGTTCATCTAGTTTGAATATATTTGCCAATGGATGAACATATTTTTGGAGCTTGGTATATTATTTTTTGAAAACTTAATTACTATGGGTCTTTCCTTATTGAAGATACATGTATATCGATCTCAATAAATTATACAAAAATACAGATTACAAAACATACCATGTGGTACACTAGGGTACATAAGTGACGGATCATGCATAATCCTGAAGCAATGGTCCGAGAAATCCCTCTCTGGCCATTGCTGGAATAGCGTCTGTTTCTTAACTTTATGCGGGAGTGTGTCTATTTTTTCCATTCAATGAAAGCTATCACTTAACTACAGCAACATGACAGTCGTTCGTTTAATCTGGGTCTTCCCTAAAACTTTGGACAGTGATTTAAGGTATTAAAAACGGTGAAGTATGTTCGTTTCCAAACAGTATTGTTTACATTTCATTCGACTTGATAGCCTCATTAGTTTTACTGCAGTATTCTGCTATGCACGGGTTAATTAGGCATAATAAAATCGTGAGCCATGACGTAACGTTATGTGAACATATTTTGTCCAATATTGGCACTCGTTTTAAACAGTGATTGGTTGGTAGACGGACTACTGACCAATCAAAATTTAACACAACAATATCCACTCATAATAGCAGTGTGTAGTAGGATTACCTCTAATCAAACGCAACACTGCATCGCCGTGGAGTATGCGGATCATGGTGAGAGCAAAAGAAGTAAATGATGTCAGACCGACGATCTGGAGACAAAATTCAGTTGTTTCATGTTTTTCCCCAAAGTGTGAAGCAATGTGTCATTTTCTCAATAAGTTTTGAGATGGTGAGGTAGGGGAACTCCAATGTGCATCTGTCAGACAAACTTCTGATATCAAGTCCCCCATAGATGGGTTGATCTCAGAAATTTGTCCTTGACATAGACATGATAAGTAGGGGTGTACCATTTAAGGTAACTTAGTCTTTTGGGTAAATCAGGAGTGTCCACCAAGATCTATTTTTCGCTCAGCCTGTACGCCCTTGCTTTAACAAACTAAGAATAACCATCTGGTGTCGTAAAGCTTATCAACCATACTGTCTGCTGCTAGTTTGGTCACAGTTCTGTAACTACAGGATACCAATATGTACTGTCAGAGGTCTGTTTTTGCTCTAAAACTACTGTCTACTGTCTCACTTTTAGTTAGTTTGGGTTGAGTATTAAATATTTTGTCTCCCAGGATACACTAGATATGTGTACAACGAAATAGTGTTTTGTTCTATAATATAATGGAAGATAAACAAGATATCTTATAAGAAGTTCCTTATTTTAGAACAGAGTCACTGCAATTTCATTATGCATTTAAGTGGACTTTCTTTCAGGTTGTATTATTTTCATGGAAGGGTGGAGTCTGACTGGTCAAACAGTTAACAAAATCGTAGAAGTATCCATATCTTAACTTTGTGCCATGATTTTTATTTTTCATGGTGTTCTGAAAGGTCTAATTAGATGTGTACTCTTCAGTGAAAGTATGATTGATGCATTTCATGGAATTGATGTGTTTTATATTTTTAGCTGCCTCAAGTAATCCAGCTCTAGCTCGTGCACTGACTGCAGTAACCTCTTCACACAAAAGACCACGTAGTGAGAAAAAGGCCATTCCAGACGAACACAAAGATGATAAATATTTTGAACGAAGAAAACGCAACAATAATGCAGCAAAGAAATCACGAGATTCACGCAAAGCCAGAGAAGATGAGATTGCAATCAGAGCTAGTTTCTTGGAAAAGGAAAACGCAATATTACGTGCTCAGGTCGCGACCTTACGAGAAGAAGCCAATTCACTACGACAACTGTTACTTCAGAAACGAGCTCGACATTAAGAGCACAGATGATATTTTTTTATGTTTTTTGTTTTTATTTTATTCATCCCTTATGTTGATTTGTCTTTTATTCTTCTGTTTGTTTTTTCTTTCTTTCTTTCATTAGATTAACTTGGAGTCTTGATAATCTAGGTTCAGTTGTAATCAAATTTGATGAAAATCTATTATACAAACTGGAGAAGTATATTCATCAGAGCGATCTGTTTTTTAATATTTATTATGTGCATGCATACACAAAACCATGGCATTGATTAAAAAAAGAGAAACAAATACATTGGAATTTTAAAGGGCAATGCTACAAAAATTTATCTTATTTCGTGTCTCACCTGTTAAATATTGACCTTTATAATACCAACTACCATAACTAAACCATGATGGAACTGGTTTCTACTACTGTACAGCACAGGTGAGATATATTTCATACGTCAATTTAAAGTGACAATTTATTTACCTCCAAATCATGTGGTCAAAATCATTTCAAAATATAGCAAGTATTACAAAATGAATGATATAGAAATGCATTGCTGATACTCCTGTTTTGCAAGGAACTACTACAAAGGAATAACAGAGATGACTAATTTTGTCTTTAATTATAATGTGCACATTAGAAACCAACTATTTTGAAAGGTTTTCAAAGTATAGTCATCAGTATGATAAAAGTAGTGATATAGCATTGATAAACAGAGTAGGTGATATTTTGAAATTATTTTCATATTCCTGACCCCAGAAGAATGTTTCCTGGTAATTATCAAGACTCCAGTGTATTTATATAATGGAATTATTAGATTATTGCTAATATTATCAACATTATGTCTTAGTGCTTTAACACAACTACAAAAACTGCATGGCAAAACTACTTTCATCTTGAACTCTTGAGGTCATAAAACATAATATCTAATTAACTCAGATTATTAAGTGAAACAATATTTTAATTTGGGTTTCAGATTATATCCAGATTGCATCATTATGTAGGCCAATTCATATTGTTGGCTTAGTACTGGATATGGACTTAGTATTAATATTTACAAAATCAAATTATGACCAAGGAATGGAAAAACATAATTGATATGTTTTGTTCTAAAGTGTTTTGTGACCCCAGAATCAAACTGAAAGTTTGCACCTTCACTTGTTAAGATTTATAATTTAATTTATAAATTTGGTTAATTGATGTTTTTTGGATTTGTTAATGAAAATAGTTGTTTATCTCCCTATTATAGTTTTTAAGTGGAGTTTGGTTTGTAGTGTGTTGTATTCTCTACAGCACATTTTATCCTATTTTGAAAAAAATGTTTTGTTTTATTCGAATGTGTTATGAGAGATTTCTCATTCATGAACACCCAAGGAATCATTTTCGATATTCCCAGTGGAATCGCACAGTTCTATTCCACTAACCCCTGGGTCCATCCACAGGGAAGACATATAGTCAAGTTATCTGCCCTTAGTCGTGGCTTGATTTAACAAAAATCAGCTTTACATCCCAGTCGACATAACTATCTAACTTGTGATAAAATGCAGGTTATTTCCCTTCACCCCCTGTCGATTGGTTGATAAAATTAGAAGTATCAAGGGCGGATAATTTGACTATGTACATGTCTCCCCTGTGGATGGACCCAGGGGTTAGTGGAGTAGAATGGAACGGTACCACTGGGGATACAGAGAATGCAAATTTAGAATTGTTCCGTTATGGTTACATGTACTAAACTATTAGACCTTTTACAAATGACACTGTAAAACCATGGCAAATAGGCCTACCCTATTCAATGTGATATTTAACATATTATGCAAATTTTTTGTTCTGTGTAACAAGAAAATATTATTTTTGTATCCTTTTTAACAATTTGTTATATTTTTTACCTGACATTTTACTTGAAAATAGGTCATTCAAATACTGCTGATTTTTATATGCCCAGATTTCATATGGGAGCATAATTTTATTGTCATAAATCATGTTCGTTAGGTCAGTCTGTCCATCCACCATTCTTCAGACTTTTAAAAAAAAAACTTTCTGGGGTTGTTCTGTTATTCCTAAAGTGGAATCTTATAACCAAATAAGTTTTTGAGTTTCAACGAGGACCAAGGGCAAATACTAATGAAATTAAGAGTTGCACAACGATTTAGCGAAGTTACAGCCCCAGTAGATTGGCTGTACACTAGGTAGTTTATGGGGGTTTATTTGGAGACTCGGTAAGATGATTCAGCCAATCACATTGATAAACCCCATCAAGATTCAGAATCATACAATGATTATTAGCATAGATAGTTATGGGGAACAATCATGTTGAAATTCAATGTCACATTCTTTCAGAGCTGTTGCAGAAACCCTGTAAGCACACTTCAAGTCAGTGGTGTTTATTTCTAAACTTGATAGGATTGTTCCACTAGTCAAGACTCGCAAATAAATTTTATACATATTTACTGCCCCTGACGCTGAAAACACGAAGAAAGTCACCCTTAAAAAAGCTGCAGGGGGACGTATATTTGTTTCCCCAGCTAGATTAGTTTAATTTGAATAATGTCTGTATTGGTGTGATTTTTAAAATTATTCAAACAAACCATTGATTTTAGAAAAATGTGTTAAACATTACATAATGTAAATTTAGCTGGTGTATGTAGATTTTATTTTTATAGCAGAAATGAAAATATAAGTGTTATAAAAACACGAACCTTGTTAGAAATCAAACTAGCAGTATTGATATTTAAATATTTTTAGAGTTAACTATAACAGGTAAATAGGCTATTTAATTACAGGTATGTTAGACATAGAATTGTTTATCTGTCTGTGATATATTGATAAAGATATAGAAGTAGGTACAATATATAGATATCTTACTACTTTATCAGTCCATTAATCTACCTACATATATCTAACTAAACTACATGGTGAATCTTAGGCTAATACATTTAGTTATTGGTTTTACAAGCTAATGAATAATCTTTGTTGAATATTCTATTCACTGAATAAATAAGCCCACTAAAGTATTTCCTATGGCAAAGTAACTGTTGCTTCTGCTCTTAAGGCAGCTCAACAGTATCTGGTGCATGGATACTTTCACTGACTGTTATGTTACATGTTCTTGGCTTCAAGAGAACACTGGCTCACTTACAAGGTCTTGGGTTCACTGCCAAAGTTGGTTGAGTAAGTGACTCAGGATTTTTCAGCCCAAATTTCCATTGTTAGTGTCTAGTCATTAGGATGAGAAACAACCAACGTCCCATGTACACGCATGCAAAAAAGCGTTGACAGATTGAATTAAAAAAAATGTATGGGAAGTAGTGCCGCTTTCCAGGCAAAATTCTCCCCATAGCATATGCCAGTTTTTATTAGCTCAAGTGGCGCAGAAAAGTAAGAGGTTAAACAACACAACTGACTTGTGGAACCCATCCAAATAGTAGACATGGACATACTCCCAATTTTCTTTGGCCATGATTCTGTAAATATGATGAAGAATTAGTAGAAAAATTTAGCATTAATTGCTTTTATTATATGGTTATTTTATTTGGACTGAATTAGCTAACTTAAAAAAATCCAGTTTAAAATATGAGTTTTGTTGATAATGTTTATAAAAAAAAAATCACCTTTGAATACATGTATTTGTAAAACAAATAACTATAATACAAGGCCTCAATAGCAACTTGTATCTTTCAGCATCACAAAAACTGACTTCTATATCCTAATTTTAGAATCTGTTGTTGCTAAATATAGACAGAATTCTTTCTTCTCTGAGTCATGGTGCCACAGGATTCTGAAAATGGTTCACTCATCAGTTTTGATGGAGTGGAAAGTGAAAATAGACAAGAATTTAGGATAGGAAATATTTTAAATACTTTAGAGATATAGCATAACCTCATACAATTTTTTGTTTAAGATTATTTGCGTAGTACAAAACTAACTAGAGAATTTTACCTACTCTTGATATACATATATTATATACATATATATTATCATATGAAAATAGCCAGATATTAAGGAAGGGGAATATCTGAAATACTTTATATTAGTTTCTCTTGATCTGTTAAATATTTAGCTATATTATCTTAAAAGGTTATCAAGTTAAATAAAATTATTTGAAAATTACTGAGGAAATTTATCTGAATATATATACAAGTATATTTATATAAATGTGTCTGTCAGATCAAAAACATAGTGATTAGAAACAAATTTGTTTGGGTGTGTTTTTTTTTTATACACGATATATTCTTTTTCTGGAAAGATTTTTTTTTACATTCCTGAACTTTCATTTACTATGTAGTAAGTATGATGCAAACATCGCCTGTTGTTTGTTTTAAAGCTAAAGTGTATGTTCTTAGACTGTAGAACTAAACATAATATTTTAATTAGTTTCTTTTAGCGTTTCTTTGATCAAAAGAAAAATTAATTTGGCAGTTTTCATTAACATAGAACATTCCTAGACAACTATGTCTGAAAAGGGCAATAGTCTGGCCAGACATCTACCACCACACATACTCTTTTTCTTTTGAAACAACAGTATATCTATATGTCCATGACTATTACTCTTTTAAAATAATAGTATATCTATATGTCCATGACTATTAAAAATAATTATTCTATTTATTGATCGAGTAAAAACCAATAACTATAAACCTTTCAGTATTATTTCTACACATTTGTTATGCATACTATAATTTATGCACATATTCAATGATCTCAGGTATTTTTAACAGTATATTCCGATCTCAAATAGGTTTTTACAATTCCTTGTATTGTATGCGCAGTATTATTTTGTATATTTGACAATCAAAGAATTATGCAGAAATCTATGTTCCTAACATAACTTAATCAATGTTTTTTCCAGATTATTAGAAATATTTTATTTTTACCTTACAGGTTAATTGAATTATGGATGATACTAACAAAAAACAATGCAGATAAATTAGTATTTGTGCAATTTTACATAGTTTAATAATTGGGTAAATGATTGGTATGTCTGAATTTACATGTTTATTAGAGAAATGACTTATTAGATTATATGCATGTTGGCATGTGTGTGCATCGTTTGACTTGTTACTGGAATCAGTGTGTGGATGAAAGAACCAGTATATATTGTAATTAAAATTGTAAATAGATCGTATATATATTATAACCCTGTAAATAAAACTTTTATTACTACACTAAGTTAAATGGGTAGATGTATATTTTTTTATTATAGTAGTAAAATTATTAGCTTACGATTTTAAATCTCTTCTTTTACCCACTAAACAAGAATCATTTGGATTGGCAAGGCGTTGGACACCCGGATAAGACTTTACTAAGGGTAAAATTATATTATTTCTAACTGACTAGCCACCCATTTGAGCACTTAAACAGCTGTCCTTGTCAGGCTCCCCTTTCTGCACCCCTGAGAAAATGAAACCACGCCGGAAACACAGGCTGAACTTTCTCGGCCAATGCAGGATCGGATACACCCCCTCCAGGCTAGTGAGCCAGCAACTTACCCACTCAGTTGACTTAGCCACTGTGGCTTTCAGCAATAAAATGTGAGGCAGAGAATTTTGACCAGACCCTTAACAAATGAGTACTGGGTTTGACAAATAAGATAAAAAAAAAAACCCCAAACAGTTGCCCCTCTGTTCACAATACTGTCCTAATTTACAAATAATTAAGCATCTTTAGTAGAAAGAACTCAAGACTAAACAATCAGAATTCAACCCCAGGAAACAGAGAGAGAAATGGGATTTAACATCCACTCAACACAAACTAGGTCATTTCGGGACAAACATATGGTTTAATTTTATTTTCAATAATTCGCTTGCATGTGTAGGTCTTTAGCAGTTGGAGGAAACCCATGTGGTTGGACAGGGGACCCAACTCCCTGTCTAAAACCAGGGATTAGAAACTACGCCAGCTGACTTAATGACAGGCTTTATGATACAGATCGCACTTGCTAACCCTTCAGCACCCCCCCCCCCCCAAAAGGAAACAGCCAAAAACAATTCAAAGCTTGAGTGTTTCTGTTCAGTTTATTCCATACAAAAGCATGACAACCAAGTCCTAGAGCCCTTCCTCAGCAAATAAATGATTAAAAATTTAAATACAGCAAGCAGCGAAATAAAAATAAAATATAATATACAATAAAAAATATCCAATATGGGATGCATTTCTTTAAAATAAATTTAAGATCTAAAGATACATACATTATTTTCATAAAATCAGGGATGAAGATAGGCAGACAACTGAAAGGATATTGGAATTTCATAAACAGGGAGAGGGGGATTCTATAGAGGGCAATAACAAAGAATATCTGCTGATTTTGTGGCTATAGTCAATAATAACTTGTTGTTGAAATAGTTTTTTTTTAGACTTTGATTTCAAATCTTGAAAGTATCAACACCCCCAAATTTAGTAAAAATGAAAGACTAGCAATTAAAATCATCTTGGCTTAACTCCTCATTGCACTTAAAGCAAGCGTCAAGTTTGAATTAAGTCGCTTGTCATTGGTATTGGTAGTCTAGAGACTTTATGGCTATTGAAGGTACCATCTCATTAACATTTTCTTGGAACCGATACTGAAGTTAAGCCAAAATGTTAAAAAAAATAAAAATTATTCATTCTACGTTTTACTTAATCTCATTATCTCTTCAACTTCGTAATAACATCTATAAATGTTAACTCCTTCCATCCTACATTTTAAAAAAAAATCTAAATAGTTACGACACATAAAGAACAGTTGCTAAATATGGCAGTGCAGGTCTTGCAGTCACAATCATTCGGATCACCTTTACATCAACAGTCACATGACAGTCATGTAATCAACTACGTGACCAATCAGTACAGAAGACCTAATGAAGTATTTATATGACCTTTAAGGGATCATACAAGTTTAAATTGTTATGGTTACAGGGTTTACTAAGCAATGTGGACGGATATCTTTACATGTGACTACACATAAAAAAGTTTTAATGTCTTCTGGTATCACGTACAATGACTTTCATATCACATGACGCGTCACATGACAGTCATATGATCAATAATTCACAGATTTAAGATAATCACGAACTCGTTCTACTCCATTTCGGATAACTCCAGCAGAAACGTCCTCAGATTTATTTGCTCCACATACGACTGCCATTCCTGATAGAGCTATGATGAGATTTGTTTTACTATTGTCGGGATCCTTTCCTTTTAGAATTAACACTTCAACATCATTTTCTCGTCTAATGACTGTCCAGCGTTTTCCAGAAAGTATGAGCCCTGTACTGTAAATATTATCATTAAAACTGGTCAATGCATCTACAACTATCAAAATTTCATTTGGATTACACTGGAATTCAGGATGACTTGCCCATAATGCTCCATTTTTTCCATACAGACCACCAATTTCCACGCCAACAGACTGCAGTTGAGCAAGATATGGCTCCCAGGACATCTGAAATAAACAGAAATTTAATTTTATAACATTCTACATTATTTGATACACATAGGAAAGCAATGGAGTGTTCCATGATAGTGCCCTAGTTGTATCAGCATTTAGTAAACTTATTCTGGTGATATATAAAAATCATCACTATTTAAATTCTGGGTGCAGGTAGACTATTGCTCCAGTTAGCTATTAAGTCATGTAGAGGACTCTCTTTTCCCTTCAATTACCAAAACAGTGGAATATGCCCTTGAATCATCCACAATTGTGCCTCTTTAACAAATCTTTAAATCTGTATGTAAAACTTTGTATTATAGGGGCATTAAATTGTTAAATTTATTGACATCCTTCCATTATCAGTATGTTGTTTGTTAGTATTATTCTACTATTATATACAAATTTTCAAAATTGAAGTAAGTCAAAAAATAGCGCGATAATGTGTTAATTGTAACAATAATGTCCTCCTCATAGTATACAATACAAGAAGTCTGGTTGATCTAATGAGTAATGTGTTGTTTAATTTAGTATTTAAGCATCTGACATTAAAGGAATATTGTCGTCTTGAAGTTAATGAAACTGAAAGCTTTATTTAAGCCTAAGACAAGACTTCTCTTTAAACATAAATAAATAATATACCTTACAATCTAGACCAGTTATAGAACAACACATTACTCATTAGATCAACCAGACCTCTTGTATTATATACTATGAGGAGGTCAGATCATCCAGTCCTACAGGTGTTGTAAACCTGTGTATAGTTAGGTACCAGAGAAGTTACTATTTTAAGATACTCATAACCCAGTAAATATCAACATAGAATAAACACTTCAAGTATTAAAATAATTCTATTTTAGTAGCCAACTACATGTTTATTGTACACGTTGGTGCCCACTTTTCTTAGAATACATGATTATGATCATGTACTATCAATTGCATCAGTGGTTCCCTAAGACATTTGTCAAACACCTAAGTTTGGTACAAAAAATTAAATGATTTTTTTGTCTCATCCGAATAACTAGAATCTGTTTCTTGCCAAGACATCCATACTGCACCACTGACAAGAAACTGTGTTAGGAAAAGCAAGAGGATTTTGCTTTACACACTAGACCTTTAGATAAGCAAGCTAGTGCCTTACTCATTGAGTCACTGTGACTTTAAAGTTTGTTAAATCATGTGAGTGTTGTACTTGTAGAGAGATACCGGTAAACAAGGGCACTTTTCAAGAATACGCTAAGAAACCAAGTTAAGCCGCTAGAATTTAGTGGGGTTAAATGTTGACAGATTATTCTGGTTTCCATAGTAATATGACTTACTGCCATTTAAGTACTAAACTTTTAAAAACCTTCACCACAAAAATATCAATTTGCTACTAATTATGTCTTTAACTCCAGATTTAATTTCAATTACGAAGTTAAAACCCCCAATTGTTTGTGAGAGGCAGCCATCAAACGAAGACTACTTTCAGTTTCAACTATATTCCAAGAAAGACCATAGAAATCCACCTGTCAAATTCAGAAGCAACCACATTTTGTTCATTTATGATGCAGGTTACCAATTCATTTACATGCAAATTGTTCATAACTGGTCATGCAAGCAAGTCACCAACTATATTATTCACAGAAAGTCCCAATTATAAAAACATATTTTAACAAAATATAGTCTTACCTGCATGTGATAAAGCAAGCCTTTGTTAGATGACGAGGAACACAATTCTACTACCATACAACTAAACTAGGTTTCAATACACCAATCCATGCAATTATCTTCAACATCCATTTACCAGTAAACAAACCCAGTCATATATTAAACCATCATTACTTTTTGAGGTTCAACTTAAAAATACTTACTATCATGCAAGGTTTATATTAAAATGAATCACACTTACGATTTGTGGAGAGATTTTTCTATTGCAATTTGTGAGCAACAATATATTACTATCAGATCACAGTGTGCTATAATTCAGTGCATTAAAGGCAACTGTGTTGTCTGGCTTCATCCATGTCCATGTTTAAATATGCTGTGTACATATAACTTGCGTATTTTAAACAAAAGAGGTGCATATTTTTTTGTCTGTGCAGAATCACACTGTAGTTGGCTTAGTAAACAATAAATCATTACAGACAGCAAACATTCTCCATTATAAGCTGACAAAACCCAATGCATATCATGCACAGTAGCCTTGACATGGATTTATGAACATCTACAAAGGGTCCTTTTCACTTTTCAAATTAAATCAATCTAGTGGATTTTAATGCAAAAATTAAATTCACCAGATTGCAATGCAACAAATTAAAATAAGATCAAATATTTTAGTATATATTTTTAACAAGTGGTTGCCATGCAAAGATGGACAGAAGACAATCAGAGGACATAAGTTACGGTCTGGAATACACGAATATATTAAAAGAAATTGAAATCCCTGGGATATAAACATATATTTTAAGTTTCAAACAATCAGGGACCATAATTCAAAAAGTTATGGTCAAATATGCGTGATTATCAAAAGGAACCAAAAGCTTAGGGTGTAATGGTGATATATTCACACTTTTTATATCAGATAAAAATTGTAACTTCTACAGGAACCACAAGCTAAAAATGCGATTTTTTGTACAATCAAGGGCCATAATTCGGGAAGTTATGATCTGATATGCACGATTATTAACAGGAACCAAGATCTTTGGATTATAAACTAGTACTTTAAGTTTCATCAAAATCGAATCAAAACTGTGACCTCTAGAGGGTCTAACCTTGATATACCAGATGTTTTCACTATTTGTGTATGAGGGGTGGCCATTTTGTCCGGCAGTTTTGGTCCAATTTTCACAAGATTTGAATTCGACCAATATTACAGTGTAACGGTGATATATTTGAACGTTTTTTTTAAATCAGATAATAATTCTGACCCCTTACAGGAACCACATGCTTAAAACAAGATTTTTTGTACAATCAAGGGCCATAATTCAGGAAGTTACGATGCAATGTTCCCGAATATCGAAAGATCTCAAGATCTTTGGTTTATAAACATACATTTCAAAATCGGATCATAATTGTGACCTTTAGAGGGCCCACAACCCATATATTCACACAATTTGTGTACGAGGGGCGGCCATTTTGTCAGCAGTTTTGGTCCGATTTTCACGTAACAGTGACATATTTTTAAATCAGACAAAAATTGTTACCACTAGAGGGACAAGCTAAAAATGTGATTTTTCGTGGCCATAATTCAGGAACTTACAATCCAATGTGAAAAAATATCGAAAGGAACCAAGATCTTGACGTTATAAACATGCATTTCAAGTTTTATCAAAGTCAGATGAAAATTGTGATCTATATTGTCGGATAGTGTCCACAAGCCAAAAACTTGATTTTTCGTACAATCAGGGTCAATGATCCATGAAGTTATGTTGTTTTTTTTACTAATATCGAAAGAACCAAGATCTTTGTGAGATAGACCTATATTTGAAGTTTTGTCAAAATCGAATAAAAATTGTGACCTGTAGGGTGTCCACTAACAAATTGTGGACGGAGCGACAACAACAATATACATCTGCATCCACATGTGGGCGCATAAAAAGTACAATGGAAGTGAGACAAAATGCTATTACTGGTATTCACATGGGGGCAAGTTAGATTGGGGGTCGAGGTTCAAACTTCAAAATTTTTCTTCAAAAGCGCTTGTCAGAAAAAAGTTGAAAGGACAGACAAATGCAGGTCAATCTTTAGATATCAATAGGAAATTTTCTTTAGTTTAGTATATGACAAACTGAATACAGAAGCTTATTAATTCCATGCACATACTTTCAGCTTCTACATAAATTTACAGGCATGCGATTCATGCCCCTTTCTCTAATTGGAACTGAAACTCATTTTCAGACCAAGTTATTCAATTTTACACATGCATAATTTTACAAACAAATTACCCACAGTTGGCAATATAACAATAATAATGTAACGAATTAAAAACATTTTATTGATCAATTTTGATTTTTTAAAATAACATTTTGAATAACAAATAATACATAAATTATAGAATAATGAAGTAAAATAAAATATGAAACAATTATCTGATTGTTGATCATGATTAGAATGTAATGGCAAGTTTTTGAGAATCACACTAACAAAGTTCATTATAAAGTAAGGGTACATGGAAGTCTGAGACAAGAGTGGGTACTTTTAGAAGACTGCTTTGTCTTTAACTTGAATCAATAATATTGTTGTAATATTGAATTGATAACTCATTATTTACGTCAAACACAAATAGCCCCTATTGTACAAAATTTCTTAAAATATTTTTGAAAAATTCATTACTACTCAAATACAATTCCATACACAGTACCTAAAAATTTTTTATTGGTCCAGGACTTGTACTTACTGGCCTTATTCATTTGAATTGATTATCTTATGTGTATACTATCATTTCATTTGTTGACATTTGAAATCTTACATATTTTTAATTTTTAAAAAGTAAAAAAAAAAAGAATTCTTATTGCCTACTTCTTGAAAACTTCATTATATATCAGACCTCATCAGGAAGTGTGAGAAACTACCAAACTCATGTGTACGCGACACTCATCTGAAACTTAATCTGAACACCGGTACCATTTCAAGAATTTTATGTACATGTATAGCAAAGTATATATTGAATGAATATGTGTTCTTTAGCAATATTGGTAAAATCTGTGTCACAACAACAATATAGACAAAACTATAAATAATTTAATGAATATTAAAAACAAATCTAAGGTTATATCAGAACATAACAATCTCAACAAAACAACTGCATAGTACTGTACAATCACAGGCACTTCAAAGGATTAAAATAAAACTATACTGAAATATATAGTCAAGTTGTAGTAGGAAGTTTTATTTTAATCCATTCAAGTGCCTGTCTTTACAATCACAACGGACAAGACAACTGTCAGTAAGTTACTTAAACTGTTCCACTTAAGACCTGTACTGCCTGTATGTATAATATGGAAATATCTTTCAGCACTAATTAAGAATTTAATGTACATCTTTGTGTATCATACAGCCCTCTACAACAAGTCTAAAACAGATTCTTCCTTACAAAGCAGGAAAGGAAATATTGTATGTCTTGCACCCCTGTAAAATTAATTTAGATAATGCTGATGATAATTGTATGTGTCAACATGTACATCTCTTTTAATCTTATAAAATTTTTTATGTCAACATGTATTTCTCTTGTAATCTTATAAAATTATTTTAGATAATGCTGATAATAATTGTATGTCAACAAGGACATGTATTTCTCTTGTAGTCTTATAAACATATTGTAGATAATGCTGATGATAATTGTATGTCAACAAGGACATTTATTTTTCTTGTAATCTTATAAAAATATTTTAGATAATGCTGATGATAATATAAGACCAAACTGTAATCTTACAGATTTTAATGATAATTTAAGTCAAATGGGAAGTGTAATTCCCCTGTAATATGGAGACTAGGTGACATAATACTGAACAGATTGTTAGATTAATACTGATAATTTAAGTCAAATAGGACAATATGGATAAATCAAAGTTGTAAAACTATTTAAATAAACTTCACTGTGACTAGATTCACTTGCACAAATCGAAATTTCTCACTTTATAATCAACTAGAGGAAATGAATAGTTTGGGTGATTTTGACACCAAAATGGTCATTCATTGAATGAAAGATGAACTGTAAATGTAATTCAAGTTTGATTTTTTGTGATACAGGGTTCTGTTTTTAAAAAAAAAAAAAAAATATAATATCAAACCACTGTCAATGCAGATTTTATAAACATATGGTGTACAAGATCTATCTAGCCCTCGCAGAACCCAAAATTTCAACCTGATCAAAGAAATTATAATTTTGATAATATGGTCTAGGACAGTCATATATTGTTTGACAATAATGGCCGACACTTGTAGAGATCTTTCTGGACACAACTTGAGTAACTTTTTGTATACAGTGTACCAGCACTCAAATATGTGAGTGCATGCACATTTTGCAATAAAATTGGTTAAAGGGCCAATCTCGCTTATATTTTGAAGAACTAATTGCTTAATTTTGTGTTAAAATCCATTAAAATCCTCTACCTTAGGGCCAAACAACTAACTCAATATACATGATACATTTTCAAACAAGTTAAACCCGCCAGTCTTCATCTGGAAATGGAGACTGGCGTCCCAAGCTGTATTACACGGTGTCTCAATACTAGACCTTTATTTTATAAAAATATCGTGCAGTTGAAATTTAGCCTTCGTTATCAAGCAACGGTAATCGTTCATGTCCAAATGACTCAATATTTTTAGTTGAATTCCATATGTAATCAGACTTTTATTTCTGAGACTGTTCAAATGTTGAAAATCCCTTTAATACATGTAATGGAAATAAAAATTACTGAAATCACCAAAATTCATTTACATCTAAGACCTGCAATTTTAAAGAAAATCTGATTTATTTGAAAAATAACAAAACAAATATTAAGATATCACAAATACATGTGAACTCCAGCAATATGGAATTCATAAACGTAACTTAATACTTCTGAAAATGATAATCAGTAAAAAATCATTTTTATATTCATGAATCTGTGCAGTAAACTCTTGCAATATGAAATGCATTATATTTCAATAATTGAGAAATTAAAAATTTTAAATAAAAATAATTCAGATATTCACAGAAAGTAATTCATTATTATTTGTCATTGTAATAAATTCATTAAAACACATTTAACTGATAATGCTATGTGATGATAAAATTTAACAATTGTCTTTCAAGATACATGTACATTATTCAAGAGCTAAATCTGCCTATTGCAGGTCGTTCTTTAAGCCTTAAATGTTATATAAATTATTGAGTAGACACAACATGACAAGAATCAACTCTTTAGGTCATCGCATGGCTCTGATTTTAAGACTAGAATAATTTGGCCGTTTTGTGATTTAATTTAAAAACGAAGAAGCAAGGCCAAATCTTGAATAACCAGCACACTGGTTACGATAATAAACAATCAGTGGACACATTTTGTATCTTTAATAAAGACATAATTTAAAAATTAACAAAAATAAAATAAAAACTTTTAACAAACAGGGACTTTTGAATCAAGTAGATATGGCACATTCCTTTTGACCTATGAAATCAATGTCATAAATCTTATACGAAGTATCATTAATAATTTGCATTAATTAAATAATCTTGAATCCCAGCAACAACCACACAACAATTTCTCTCGTTGGCTCCTGTGGGAACAGCCCCAATAACTATTGCTTTCTTCGTAACTCCACAGTAAACAAAATACTTTTCCTCTGCAGAGCAGTTCTTTCTTTTTAGTTTAATATTTTCGTTGACTTCCATACTAACAACTGTGTAGTCCCAACCAGCTAGCCTGATGCCATTACTTGTTTCGCCTCCTTTTGTGGCAAGTTTAACCAGTATTCTTATTTCATCAGCTGAAGGACTGAAGTTACCTGCCCAGAACGAACCGTCTAGTCCTACTATGGCCGCATATTTACACCCAGCGGTTTCAAGGTTTGATATATATGCATCCCAAGACATGACCTGAAATTTAAAATTCAAATTAAGATTAAAATAAATAATTTCACTATAATTGTACTATTTAATGATAAATATTACTATAGACAAAGCACTTAATAAAGTATTAACAGAAAAAAAGGTCTGTACATGTACAGTTCAATGGATTTACAGTATATCTACATTTAAAAAATATATCCAGAGAAATTTAACATTCTTAGTCAATCATCTGAATTAATAAATCATGATGTGTTTAATCCAAGCTAGTCATGCACAGCAAGAATGCAAGCATTAATTAATTCAAATCTGACTCATGCTCTAGCACTACTTATAACTGTACCATGTATGAGTGTGTAATTGTTTTTTGTTTTATTTAGTTAATATATGTTCATGCCAGTATGTACAGGATTAATAGTGCTACTGTGTGTATCAATTCCCTACACATGAACACCATGACATTAAAAGGCAATGCAACACACTCAGTGTAAAGCTCATGTAAAACCTAAATCTACTTATATTGTTTGGATTTTTTTTTCCTTTAAATCCTCTGAATTTCATGGGTACCGGTATGTATAGTATATGTCTCCTTTAGTGGCTACAATAGCATCATTTCACATGCTCTAAATTTTATTATACTTTCATCTGCTTTTATTTTAGTTTTCTATATGTGTAATATTAGTTAATAAGCATAGCAGTCTATTATTAATTAGTTAATCAAATCCACACAGCATTGTATTTGATGTTCACAGAAACATTAACCAGGTACTATCAATCACATGTAGCAGCCAGCAGCACAGCTGGTTAAGCGAGACTACATTATTGTTGTATACCAAATCACACAAGTTTAGTTGCATGCTTTATGAAAACAATTTTACCTGAATATTTGTAGAAAAATTTCTTTTCTTTTTTCATTTTTTTAAAAAATTTGTACAGGTGACAATTATGGTCTGACTTCAAGTACATGTACATAGGACTGTACATGTAGATACCGATTGTGTACATGTTGTATTAAATATTGGTCAACTTTGATATAATTTTTTCACACAAGATTTTTTTACTAGCACATAGCGATATAGGTACCCAATACTAAATATTGGGCTACTTTGAAATCTAGACAACTTCTGCAGATATGATTATTCAACAAACACATAGAGATAGAAAGGCTTTCTTAAAATTTAATTTGATATCAAGTCGTCTTTTACTGTAGGCTTTGGGATGCTACATGTAGTGAGATATGGGTCAAAGTTAACCACTGTTTTGTACCTCATATTATTTATTGTTCTTAGGGTAACTATACCATATCGCACCCGTTCTTCAAAACCATCGAATAATCTTACATTTTATTCAATTACCTAAATACCTACACATTTAATCTGTATCGGGCCACTCAATTGAACATTTCGAAATTCAATTCTATGAATCTTTAGAAAGGTGTTAATTGAATAAATACACGAATTTCCTGTGAAAAGGCAGAAACAAACAATTTGATACCCTGACAAACCACAACAGCTGAAACTATTCTGCTCACAGCGCCTCCATTTCGGGGACAGAACTGTGAAATGACTTTATTCTGTGTCTCTCGATAGAAATTCTGTCACCAGACTATTGTTACGACTAGGCTTGGGTTAGGGATACATTGAGAGTTCCGTGTATACAAATTTATAATGGCACTTGCAGTCCATCTCTTAATTGCTGCCTTCAGTTCTGAAAACGTTAGAAATACTGCTCCTTTATCAAAGCTGGTGTTGGGGAGATTGGCAGCTGTTTTGGAATTCGTTCTAAACTTTGACGATGGAGGGCTCTGAAAGCATCGTCTTAACAATAGTTTGTGGACTATTCTTACGACTCAATAGCCACTGTATAAAAGTTTTGATGCTACATACATGTAATAGACTAGGGATGGGGGCGGGATAATAAGTCCTAAATTAAAATAAGTATATTTTCTTAACTTTGAGACCTGAAATGCATTAAAAAACAAAACATTTTTTTTGCAGTTGATACTGAAGAGTACAAGAAGATTGAAGACAGCACAGACAGTTAAGAGTTGAAAATATGAAATGAAATGGGGTTTAACCTTCTACTCTTTTGCACCTAACCTGGGCTAAATGGCAATAGAAGAAGTAGACGGTGAGAATAAAATCATGGTTGCAGATAACTCAATACTTTTCATACGGTAAAGTCAATTATTGGCTGATCCTAATCCTCACGAAACAAGCAGCTTTTATCGCCATCAATAATAATATGACAGCAAGAGCAATCAAATCACTGAACCATGACCTCACTTTTCATCATTAGCCTATTTGGTTAGTCGAGCCTCTTCACTTTTGGTTGCAGTTTTGGGACGGTTCCAATGCTCCGTCAGGCACCATCCTTATTACAGTCGCCAAAATCGGTTAATAAGTCACTTTATCCACTGAAAAAATTAAATACAAACTTACTTTTGCTTTCCGTATGTTAATGAGTGAACTTTAAAGACTTCTGGGCCGGTTCTAGTAGGAGTACTTCGACAAACCGGCTAATATTCGATGGAAAAATGGAGGATGTCACGCCAAGAGCAAAGGAGAAAGGCTGAGGTTATTGGTCTAGTTTCGTCCAATCAGTTATGAGCAATTAATTTTCTCCGCGGCTTTGATTCAAGGGGGAGGTAACCACTTCCGAAATAATACTGGCAATTAAAACTATATTTTTTTTTTATCTCAAAATGCAAATTAATTGATTCAATTAGCCCAATTAGCCCACATTTCGACATGGCAACGGCAGACTGGAACCCCCTAGGGAACGTGTATTACAGGTAATTAATGATATAAAGAATATATATAGACAATTAAAGTTACATTCCCGGGTACAAATTTTGTGATTTGATGGATGTTATATTTGGATGGTAAACATCTTCAAAGTTACCAATCTATCAAAAATTTGCTCCAATTCCCCCTCAGAGATTTGTATTCGCTGGGGATATAAATTATGGTGGCTGATTGGTAACATGTTGTGATGTCGCCCTTCATATCATATAAAGCGACAAGCCGACATCATGACATTTTAACCCAACACCACAAAATCACAACATTTTTAACCCGATACTATGACATTTTAACCTGGGAAAGCATGTCTGAAATAAAACACTTGCTACATACAATTGTATTCCTTTTGTGCCAGACATTTTCTTTATTTTTAATGATAATTCGATTATCTGCATGCCTTATCATTTTATCATTAGACCACAGAGTTTTGAATTTTATGAGCAAATTTTGTTGTAATTTTGCAAAGAAAATGAAGACAGCATATTTACTGAAACTTTTTGTTTGTTTATAGAAATGTGGAACTGTATCAAATGGATTGGAATGGTTTGTTGGAGCTCAATCAGTATATGATAGCAGCAGCACCTTATGGAGGACCAATAGGTAATAATTTTGTCGTCAGTTCACATACTTTCATGCTACCTGAAATAAGTTAAACTAAGAAACTAATTTTGGATAATTTGAGACATCTTTTGAAATTCAAGCCGGCAACTTTATTTATAGAAGACAATTTATTTATTTTTAATTAATTGTTTTCATTAAAAATTCACTGTAAGTATGAAGTTAAAAAAAAATGTTGCACTATACTGGCATCACAGAATGCTCCGGGTACTAAAGTGACTGTAATGACTGACTTTAACTACATGTATAATGAAGTAAGAAGTCTATGTACTTTATTGTTTGTTACTCATTTATAGAGAATTCTCCCATATGTGCAGTAGAATAAAATCATGACAATCTATAGAAGGCTGCTAAGATGACTTGGCTGTTATGGACGAATGTTTGCTTGCTGAATTTTGTTTCTTTTTTTATCCAATTGTGATACATTTTAATGTATGATTATTCTATTGACCATCGAGCAACCGAAAATCTTGTTGGAATTTGATGGTACTATTAAAAGAATTGATTTTTATTATTTCAGCTTTAATGAAAGATGACAAGAAGACCGGTCGAGTATCAACAAATGTTAAACCTATAATAAATGTTTATAATGCTGCCGGTAAACCACTCAGTCAGTTGAGGGTAAAACATTTTTAAACATTATACACAGATGTAAATTAAGAACTATATTTAAGCAGTTAAACATCTTTGATTTAGATGGTTAAAGTGTTAAAATAGGTTGATGTCGGGATTGACACTTCAAAATTTGGCTATTGTTTTTTGTAATGTGTGGGGGTTGGATGGCCGAATGATTAGCACAGTTGTGCTGGATCATAAAGCCTGTCATTGAGTCAACTTACGTGGTTTTGAATCCCTGGTTGTACATGACATGAAGTAGTGTCGTTTGTTCAACCTCGTGAGTTTTCTCCGATCCTCCGGTTATCTCCTACTTGGCACTGCTAAAGACCCCTAAGCGCAAACAAATTATGGAAATGAAATTGAACCATGTATTAGTCCCGAAATGTCCTAGTTTGTGTTGAGTAAACATTAAACCCCTTGTCTTTGTTAGTGTTTAGTGTAGCGTATATAATTTCTGTATTACAGTGAGAAATAAGATTTTACTACCACTATAATAATTATTCATTAATAAGATATATTATTGAACACAAAATAGTAAGCCCTAATAAGTTGATATGTGAAAGCAAAACGAAAATCATTCCATCTGCCAAAATTACCCAATAGCATATGGTTATAGCAGACGAATGAGAATTACGTAAATCAAGCTACCCCTAAAAGTTTGAAAGTATGTCATAGTTTTATTGTTGTTTATTTGCAGTGGAATAGCGGTAATGTAGTTCATTTAGGATGGTCTAACACAGAAGAATTACTGTGTATCCAGGATAATGGAGTAATATTGGTTTATGACATCGCTCTAAATTTTAAACGTACATTTGGCATGGGACAGGTATGGTATGATACCAATAAAATAAGGGGTGTTTGGTGGCTGAATGGTTTAACGTATGCACGTCAGATCAGGGTCTGTCATTAAGGCAGGGGGGTTGGGATGGCCTAGTGGTCTGGAGTGCTGCGCTTTGACTGCTAGCTGGCCGATCACATATGGATATAGGAGCGCCTTCTCAACCTCGTCGGTTTCCCTACACGCAAGCGAATTATTGAAATAGAATTAAACCATATGTTAGTCCCAAAATGACCTAGTTTGTATCGAGTGGACGTTAAACCCCATTTCTCTCTCTCTCTGTCATTAAGTCAAGTGGCATGATTTCAATTCCCAGCTTGAACTTGATAAGGAGTAAGGTTACCTGTCCGACTTAACAGATTTTCTACTGGTTCTCCGGTTTCCTCCTACAGTTGAAGATGACGATGCGCAAGCGATTTATTGAAATAAAAGTTTGAACCATTTGTTAGAGATAACATAATTTGTGTCAAGTGGATGTCAAACCCAATTTCTCTCACTCTCCAATGTAAAATCAATCAAATATAAATCTCTACAATGATCACTACAAATATAGGTCTAGAGAAATTAAAAATGATAAATTTAGTTAAGACGTGAAAAATTTTGTATCAATTTTTGCTTGTATTAAAAATGTCATTTTTTTCACCGAACTATCTGCATGTCATCTCCTGATGTAGAATATTTTTCAAGCTAGTTTATTGTCATAAAGCTTTACATTCAGTAATAATACTAATGGTGACCTGTAATCTTTTTTCAGGAAGCAAAGGAAATGAAGATATTAGATTGGAAGGTGTTCTCTAGTTTCCAGGGTACTGGAATTGCTGTCATGACAACCAGTTATCAGATATATTTAATCAACAATGTTGATGATCCTAGAGTTAGAAAATTAGCTGAAGTTCCAGGTTAGTTACTTCAAAATATGCACACTGATCAGCAGTGGATATTTACTAGTCTGCTACAGTAAGTAATAGGGATGACATTGAAGCAACTTAATGAACCACAAATATTTACTTTTCTCCTTATGCAAATTAAATTTTAGAATATTTTTTTAAGCATATCGATAGAGGGTGTTGAGCTGTGCATAAAACCATTTCAATATTTTGACCTACCCCTGCATCATCGAAAAACAGTTCTAATCTTCGAAGGTGTATATTTTCTATTCTATTTACCATATGTTACAATTTTGCTGACCATTACACCCAGAGAATAGATGAGATTTTAAGGTCATTGGGACACGGGAAGACCCCCCACTAACATCACCAACCACCACCATTTTCATCCAAACCTTAGTCTTGCCAAAATAGGTGGCTAAAAACTGACCAAAAATGACCTGAAAAAGGGCAAAAGTGGCTTAAAAATCAGCCTTAGGCTGTATCTCAATAACATTTAAATTTTGAGATCAGTTCTTTTGGCTGTGAAGTAGTTTGAAGGAATCCATAAAATCCTCCCGAGATGAACTCGATCTGCCGACCCCCACCTTCTGCATGGTTTTCTCGTGGAATGACTCTTAAGCTGCAACCTTATGGTTTTGCGCAAAATCCCCCAAATATAATGTTTTAACTCAACCATGGATGAAATTGGTTTGGGGGCACCCACTACTGAAATATATATAAAATGATGGTCTTAAAATCTTTTAGAAAAATTGTTTTCTTAGTCTGAAGAGATGTGAAGTTTACTTTGGTCTTGTATTTTTTTATTTAAAGATCTAAACAGTGCACCAAGTAGTTGGACAATATTAAATCTAGACCGTCAGTCTCGAGCTCTCGTTGCTAAAGATGCTCAGCTTTTTCTGGTAGATCATGGTGGACAGTATCAGGAACAGGTGAATTTCTTAGTCTGATTTTATTTCTTAATCTAGATTAATATTCATAAAATATCGCCAATGTGGAGAACAAATATGATTTATATTTGTTAATTTTAAACATTAATAAAGAAAAGATATAGGGTAATAATATATGGGAATTTTTATTTCTTCGTGTGTCATCTGCAGGAGGACAATTTCAGTTGTAACTGGCATGAGTTATATTATGTATACACCTCTGCACATAAAGCTGGACCTCAGTTTTAGTACTACCTGAACATCTTGGCACATTTACCTTTTCTGCCCTGCAAGCAACACCTGTTTCAAAACTAAGCTTGTATCTTGCTCTCCTACCTTAAGACGGATATTGATACATGTGATGTTGAAATATGAACTGAAAATTGATCTGAGCCGATTTTGTTTTTTTAGTTTCCAGAGTTAGCCGCTCCTGTAACTGCATTTATAGAGATGGCAGTATCATTCAATAATAAACTACTAGCTATGTTTACAGATAAAGGTGTTATCTGGATCGGTTCATCAGATTTAAAGGTAAGACAATTATTTAAGTGTTCTTTATTCTTTTCTTTTTAAGACAGATGAATAGTGCTCACAAGTCACAAAAATGATAAATTAAGTCTTTCATGTATGGAATGGTATCATTGGAACCCCATGCGAGTTCAATCAATCTGTTTTGATAACTTTCACCATTCATGTCATGTCTGATGTAGTCTGGTGAATCAGTATTTGTGTCTTGTAAAATATGATTGGAT
The DNA here is from genome assembly GCA_948474765.1 of Patella depressa. NCBI lineage: Eukaryota > Metazoa > Mollusca > Gastropoda > Patellidae > Patella > Patella depressa. The sequence goes on from OX419719.1 coordinate 60,133,033, forward strand.
GGTCAGATCAGCCACAAAGTTTTTAAAAAAATAGGGCCTTCAGGTGAGAGGAGAAGGATCAGATGTTGGTAGAAACGGTCAGACGTCATCTTGATACCATTCTCTGAATAAGTGGTATGCATTTGAATGAAAAGATCTTCTTAATATATGAGCAAATATCTGTGAAATGTTTGAGGAAACTAATCAGATATTAAATTTATCATTTTCTTGACTATAAATATGATTCTTGTTTTTTTTTTCAGAAAGTTTATTGTGAATTTAACACAAAAGCATCACAAAGACCTCAACAGCTAGCATGGTAAGATACATATCTGTTACAATTTTTATTGAAGAGCCATTATCACTTTCTGAAAGACAATTTTTATATATGACTTTCAAAATGACACCTCGACTGCATAGAGCAAAAAATTATGAGAGTAGATAAAATAAAACAGGCGTCGAATACCAGTGATTTATGTCATTCAGACAATTTCTCCCTCATAAACATTTTATATCTATATGACGGTAGGGGCGTCTAAAATAGACAAAAATGTAATGAATTTTATTTTAATCAGATTGTATCTGGGTGATGTATTGACAGATTATATTTTTACTAACCGACTCTAATACCCTTAATGTTTTGTATTATGATATTATAGAGGTTGTATGGCCGAATGGCCTGTTATTGAGTAAACTGGCATGGTTTCGAATCCCCGGTTGTATGTGGCAAGGAGTAGGGTCGTCGTCCAACCTTGTGGGTTTTCTCTGGGTACTCCAGCTTCCTCCCACTGCTAAAGTCCCCTAAGTGCAAGCGAATTATTGAAATAGAATTGAACCATATGTTAGTCCCGAAATGATCTGGTTTGTGTCAAGTGGACGTTAAACCCCATTTCTCTCTCTCTCTCTTATAGGAGTGGTGTTGGTGCTGTTGTGGCATTATGGGATAAATTATGTATTGTAGTTGGACCAGAAAAAGACTGGATAAAGTATCCTTGATATTAGATTTAACAGAATATTGATGATTAAACTTAATTGTTAAAGTTTTATTGATTAATAATAATCGGTATAATAAAGACCATGTTTTGCCATATTCAAAATGGAAGGTGCTGTTAAGAAAGAAAGAAATACCCTTAACCAATATAAAAGATATAATTTTGAGAGTTTTGTGTATTTGGTACAAGAAGAGGATGGATTAAGAATCATAGGAAATGAACTTCATCAATTTTTACAGAAAGTACCAGGTAGGTTTTATTACTAGTTTCCCCTACAAATTGGTCTATATTTCTAGTGATTTTACTGATATGTGATTTTTTTCCTGCTATAAGCCAAAATTGCTGACTGTAATCTAAACTTTTTTTCTCATTTCCCTGCAGACAAGTTCCAACACTTAATACAGTGTTATATGTTGTATATCAATCTGTTTCACAGAGGAATTTCCAAAGTCTTCTTAATAATGGGAGCTCATTAAGCCATACCGATGTCTCCCCTAGCAGTGATTGTAGTGGCCTATTTACTGCTTGAACTGTGTGGTTGTATATTTTTTTGACGAGGAACTTTAATTTATTATTATAGATGTTACAGAACAGATATTTAAGATAGGATCTATGGAGCCTGGTGCCATGTTGTATGAAGCTTCCAAAGAATTTTCAGTAAGTATTTAGATCAAATTGATGCTGAAATAAAAAAGGCCTGTCATTGAGTGGGTTTTACATGTTCAACCTCGTGGGTTTTCTTAAGGTCCTCTGTTTTTCTTTCACTGCTAAAGATCCCTACAGGGGTTGGATGGCTGAATGGTTAGCATGCTTTATCGTAAGGTCTGTTATTGATTCAACAGGCATTGTTTCAATTCCCTGGTTGTACATGACAAGGAGTAGGGTCCTCTGTCCAACCTTGTGTTTTTTTATTCAGGTCCTCCAGTTTTCTCCCACTGTGCAATGGAATTACTGAAATAAGATTAAACCATGTGAATCACAAAATGACTTAGTGAAGTTAAACCTCTCTCTCTCTCTCTCTCTCTCTCTCACACTCTCTCTCTCTCTCTCTCTCTCTAAAATATTTTAAATAGAAGTTTTCATGAATAAGGCCACAGTACTGTAAAAGCAAGAGAAACTGTGTATGGCATGAAAATAGTGGACAAAATGTGAGATCATATCACATTCTTTTCGTGCTATTTGTCATGGCATCACAAAGAGGGTCAGCTTTAAACTAGGTATATGGCCTAGTTGGAACCAATGTATCTGTGGTTATTTATAGAGACGCAGTCAAAAAGCCGATGAATACATCCGAATGATCAAAGACAAGTTAGATGTAGCTGTAGACCAGTGTATTCAGGCTGCTGGACATGAAATAGAACCTTCTAAACAAAAGGCATTACTGAGGGTAAGTTATATAAAACATAATAAGTAATCAAAGTTATATTGCACTGAAGATCCAAAAATAGTATGATTATCACTGATAAATATTTTGGATTTTCCAAGCCTGACAATCATTTGTCGCACATAACCATGATGAGATATTAACCTTCATTCTAATCGATTCCATTCCAAGAATTTCCAGCCATTTGTTGGGTTCTACTTGTACTAATATAGAGGAATGATTGTTTGTTTATTGTCTGTTAGTAGACAGTAATAACCAGTTACCGGTACACACTTCACTGCACTGTTGATAGCATTAGATACAGTGAAGAAGACTGGTTTGTAACAATAGATCCAGTCATTATAAAATGGCACATTTACACTTTATATAGAATAACAATAACTGGTTTATTAACATGCAACGTTTCAACGATGATACTCTCGTCTTTATCTAGCAAAAAGACGATAAGGACGAGAGTATCATCGTCGAAACGTTGCATATTAATAAACCAGTAATTAAATGCCACTTAAAGCCATTAAAAAGTGGGGCAATTGATAGATAATTGAATTTCATGAAAGTAATGATTCTTGATATATTGCCATATGATTCGAAAATATTGTTTGTATTTAATTTTTTTAGGCAGCATCATTTGGAAAATGTTTTTTAACAGATTATCGTCCAGAAGCATTTGTTGATATGTGTCAGATGTTACGAGTATTAAATCAAGTTCGACAATTCAGTGTCGGTATTCCTCTTACATATACACAGTATCCTTTTATACTTTATAAAGAATATTTGATGGAATGTTCCAGAATTTAATTATGTCAAGCTGATCATTTGAACACTGAACATGTTGATTTTGGGTCACAAATCATGTCCTTACTGGAAAAAAAATATCTCAGTTTAACATGTTTCAATAATTCCCGAATTTATTCACACCACATGACCACAAGTGAATTCTAGGTCACTTTATTGCTTTTCTTTTAGTTTCAAGCCTTTTGAAATTCTAAACTGTTCATCCGATATCATCATAAAACAATAAGCATCATCAAAAAATAAGGTGCCAGGAATTGTCAGAGAACCTCAATTAGAGTGGAGGAATCCACCTTGTAGAACTCATCATCTTGTTAAAATTTTCTAAAGAAGTCATTTATAAAAGAATCACATGCAACAAATTTAATAAAGAGTTGATTTTTATGACCTTGACCTTGTTATAGATTAAATCACCTATCAGTACCAGTATTAATTGATCGTTTAGTGTTACGAAAATTATTTTGTCTAGCCATCCGAATCTGTCATTATCTTAAAATACCTGATGCCGAGGGTGCAAGTCGTATATTGGCACATTGGGCCTGTTATAAGGTAAGTAAATGTATGTTACATTCTAATGTTATGTTTGAAGAGGAATCTATAAGTTATATTTTTTTTCTCTGAAGCAAACTATATTAAGATGAGCCTCACCTGTCCTTACACCCTTGGTTTGTTTCCGTGGCATATATCATGAACTGATTATAGTAGTTTTCTCTGTTGAATGATTTATGTGGTATATTGTGTAAGGGCATGTAGAATCTTGTATAAAAGTAGAATGCCCCACTCATTGTCAATTACTATTTTATTTATGTTCAGGTTCAACAGAAACATGAAGATGAAGAGCAGTTAGCCAGATCCATATCACAGAAATTATTAGATGCTCCAGGGGTTTCATTCTCTGAGATTGCTAGTCAAGCGTTAGAGCAGGGTCGTAAACAACTTGCCATTAAGGTACAAAGTAATCTAATTCTATCTACAAACAAAATCAACGAAAAGAAAAACAGAAGTAAGGTTCTAGACCAAGGTTTATGATAAGAAAAAAAAAATGATAAGCAATTATTGGATCATTTAAAAAAAAAAGTGCTAATCAATATGAAACTTGATTGGCAGTTCATATTCTATTCCTGTACAGTATTCAAATTTACGTTCGTAATATTCCTACAAAATTAAGTGTTTACATTAACACAACAGAAAATTAAAGTAAATCCATCTAAACAAGTGCATTCTTTCAAAGGTTATTAGTAGAATAGTCCGTCAAGGGAGATAATTATTGTTTACCAGGCCATCTTTATTCTGAACTAAATTTGACAAATGTCTTATTTAAATGGGACAGACATCTTTCTAGATTTTAAGAATGAGTCTCAAACTTTCTAAGAATGAATTAATCTCTGAATTATTGAATATTTTGGTGCTAAGACAATTTTATTTAATGCATCAAGGGAGACGATTTAGATATTTAGTGATTACTTGATAGAACATTCCTGAATTCAAATAGTCCACTCCCATAAATGGTGGCAATCTCGTTCACCAGGAACATTCTGTACTGGAGCATCCCCATTGTGATGTGTCAAGGGAGATAATTTATGAATTATATATTTCAGCTATTAGATTATGAACCAAAGGCATCAGAACAAGTACCTCTACTATTAAAGATGGATCAGAATAATACAGCTCTTAGTAAAGCTGTTGATAGTGGTGATACAGATTTAGGTTAGTTACACTTAATTAATATTGTTGAGAAGATTTTATCCTCATTTAGATGTCCATTTCTGTAATAGAGTTAGAGTAATGTGCTTTGAATTATGAAGAATTTTAAATACACCAGAAGAATGTGAATAGATGATATGGGTTGTTCGAAACATTTTATAGTTTTGTAAATGTATTTTGAACTGATTCTGGAAGCATTATCATTCAAATGAAGTTCATTTTTTATATGCTCACATTGAAATGTGGTCGCATATTGCTGTCACCCCTGTCTGTCCAGTCCATTTGGTCTTCCAGCATCCACAATTCCTTTTGGGCACGTTAGATACTAAAGTTATTATCCAAGTGACTTAAAAGTTTATACACAGTGTGTATGGTTATGAGACAAAGAATCCTATTGATTTTCAGCAATTTCCGATAACTTCTGCCACAGTTATGGTCTTTGATCACTTTGATAAATCTTGTAGATAGTGTAGATGGTTGAGTTATTAACTGATGGACTTTTCAAATGACTTATCTGATGCGGGCGTCTGTTTCCTTGCCTGGCAACCTCTATTTATGGGTTGATTGTGATAATTAATTTGTGTCAGTGAATCCATGCAAAATTATCGATTATCGTTTAGAATCACATTGAAAAATAAAATATGTAATCAATGAAATTGAAATATTTGTATGAATATTTATAACAATCATAAAGCTTTGTAATAGAGAAATTTGGAATCTCTAACATACCAAATTTGTTTATGTTACTCCTATTAAATTTATTTTCAGTTTATACTGTTTTATTAACAATGAAAGATAAAATATCCAATATGGGAGAATTTTTTATGGCAATACGACAAATGCCTATAGCTTATTCACTTTATATACAGGTAAATTATACTTGGTATATTTATTGAAATAAAGAATTTGTCATTGACAAAGGAAGAATTGGCAGTAAAATCAGTAAAATATTTATTCTTCAAGTTTAAATTATTTAGAACTTAAGACAGAAAGGAAATGAACCTAGTGTAACATTTCATTGAATTCCATGTGCCAATCAAAGCCCTTTATTATTTATTAAACAACAGTGTTGATAAAGGTTTCACTATATATTTCAGTATTGTCGTCAACAGAATCCAAAACTAGTAGAAGATTTATATTATCAAGAAGATAATTTTCTAGCTGAAGGAAATTGTAAAGTTGTATCAAGTTACAGTGAAGAGGTAATTTATCACTTTGTGATTAAAAAATTTCCTTTAATCCTATAAAGGCCTTCTCAACCTCGTGGGTTTCCTCCGGGCACTCCGGTTTCCTCCCACAGCTAAAGACCCATACGCGCAAGCGAATTATTGAAATAAAATTAAACCATATGTTAGTCCCGAAATGACCTAGTTTGTGTTGAGTGGACGTTAAACCCCATTTCAAGTTTTCTTACACTTAATTATCTATAATGTGTACATGTATGGATATGGCTGATCTATAGTTGCAACTCTCTATCACATTTGCCTTTTGAGTGAAAATGATTGGTATCTTCAAATAATTTATTAGCTTAAACAGATAGAACAATAGTAATTCCTTCATATATTAGTTTTTAAATTAGATTCATAGCCGCATTATATGCAGAAGTAATCCACTAATATGCTGTTTGAAAGAAATGAGGGTTCCATTCCCATGAATTAAACAAACTATTAGAGAACTCATCGTGAATCTGATGTGATATGCTTTCATTTTTATTAGTTTCTATTTACATGTTGATGGCAAGTTTTAAAAAGTATGAAGATTTTTATTACTTTACTTACACACTACTTTCCTCAATCAGAACCATTTTGATGTGATGTAATATCAATATTGACATCATAATTGATGTTCCTTTGAATCTAATGTTTGTTTCGTATAATATACTCAGAATTAAATACCTCTTGAATGCCAAAGCTTAAAAATGTAGCAATATGTCTCTGTATTTTAAGATGTTTGAAGATAGAATAAGGAAATTAGAAGCAGCCATTACATGTTACCAAAAAGCAAAAATGGAATTTGCTAGTAAGGTAAGTAAAGACAAACAGATGCAAAAATGATATTTTATAATGGCTAATCATTGAAAAAATCAAACCATATGTTAGTCCCGAAATTACCTAGTTTTTGTAGAGTGGACAAATTAACAGTAGCAGGTGACCTGTGGAAAGACGGCATGTCTCCATTTTTGCTTAACTTAAAGTTAGTGTAAAATACGAAATTCATTTGTTAAGGGGTATCCATCACAAGTTTCCCATGGTTAGATCTTGATAATTTCATGAACGAATGATGTGTTGATTTATTGAGGAATGTATAACATCAAAGGATGTATAGTAAGCAATGACATTGGGCCTTTTTCTCATTTAAACATAGCAGTTCAATGTCTTTTATCGCTAAAATGTTTTTAGGGTAATATTATTGTAGTTTTATTTATTCCAGCAAACTGAAGATCAAATAAAATTGTTAAAAATCCAACGTAAACTGGAAGATGAGTCGAATAAGACATATATAGATATGAGTTTACATGATACAATGTATAAATTAACACAAAATGGTAATCACAAGATGACAGAACAACTACGTAAAGATTTTAAAGTCCCTGATAAAAGGTTAGGTGACAAGTCAATATTTTATTTGTGAAGTGGTTTAATGGGGTTATCCCCCTTTATCAATTTTGTAATATAGTCATTTGATGACATCCCACTGCTAAAGACCCCTATGCAGAAACGAATTATTGAAATAAAATTAAAACCATATGTTAGTCCCAAAATGACCTGGTTTGTGTTGAGTGGACGTTAAACCCCATTTTCTCTCTCTCTCATTTGAAGACATGTGGTTCATAGAAAATATGAAATGTTTTAATCTGATTGAAAAAAAACGAATATTATTATGGTCTGTCCACTCCACAGTTATCCAGTCAGAAATAGTTATTAATTAACCTAATGTTTTCGAAGTTTATGTATTTATTCCTGAATCTTGTTTTTTGCCTTTCTTGTAGATTTTGGTTATTAAGAATGGAAGCTTTAGCGGAATCTAGCGATTGGACAGAACTTGAACGATTCTCGAAATCTAAAAAACCACCCGTCGGAATGGAGGTAGAAAATTTGTCCCACATATTTATAATCAATTGGGTCTCTTTGTACGGAGGGTTGGTTGTCTGAATTGTTTAACGCCCACACGTTAGATTATGTTGTCTGTCATAGGGTCGAGCGGTGTGGTTTCGATTCCCCACTTGTACGTGACAAGGAGTAGGGTCATCCGTTCAACTTCAAATTACTGCATGATTCTTGTCACACCTCATCTCTTAGCAGGACTGTGATAGGACTCAACTCGTTTGTTCCCAATTCTTTCGAATCAGAACCTTCGGAACTCCCATTCCAACACCCCCATATGTATTATCTTGTTCACTTCAAAGCCAAAGTTGAGTTAGTTAATTAGTATCTGTATGTTGACAGATACATACACTGTTGCAATCTGTTTCACAGAGAATTACTTACGAATTAACGCTGTAACAGATAGTGTCCAAAGCACGTGCGTTGACTGCAGTCATTGGCTCAACGGCTCGTGCAATGTTTACTTAACACCTAACTGCTTCGGGCAAAATGACGCATTTTACTCATTTTAATACCCATTTACACTTAATAGGAAATATTTTTTAACTTCAATTACTTCAAACGTCTTTATTTATTTTTCTGTTACCTCAAAAAAATGTTTGAGAATTTAATATGTCGGAGTAAAAAAGTTAATATGCCGTACTTATTAAGCCTCGTCGATGTCATGCTTATCAGTGATTGTAGCGGCCAAGCGAATATTCACTGCGGGATCAGTTTGACCCTGTTGGTCCATCAAGGATGTGTGCCTTATTGTTTGATGGTATAAAACAAAAAACAAGTTTCAGTCACACATTGGAATTATACATAAAAGATGCATGTACATAATTCAGATTCGATCAAGTGTAGTGACTGTTATTTATTGTTGCAGGCGTTTGTTGATGTTTGTATGAAATACTATAATCGTACAGAAGCCATGAAATATGTTAATAGAGTTACACCTGATCAAAAAGTTAAATGTCTTGTTAAAGTTGGGTAAGTTAAGGATTACTGGTTTTATTATTACTTTCTAAGAATATTGTCCATTTATTGGGTACCAGTTGTTCTTGATTGGAATATCTTGGGTTCAGGAGTTTTTAAACCTGGTTTTATTCCTACTTTGTCAGAGGTACTGCCTACAGGTCTGAAAAGGAAAGGAATGCCTAGGGATTGCGTTGGTGTGAGAACTGGGGCCCAACTGTGTCCATTGGTGAGCACGTTAAAACAACACCTGACAATTTAATTCGAAGAAGAAGAGTATCGATAGGTTGAAATGCTGTTGTTGTCTGGGCGAAATTTTTCCAATATTTCACATTTCGCCATAGTAAATGAAATTAAATGTATGCTAATCCCAAAATGAACCAATTTTTTTTTCTTTATTAAATATTCACAGATCTGCCGTCTTCATAATTTCAATCATCCATATCCAAGGACAAAAACGACATGAAATGTGATTTGACGTTTTTTGCACCAACAATGCTAATGAAGGCAGATTGTAGGCCAAACTTCAGTGAATAATTAGTTTGGCAGTAATCCTCTTCAAAAATAAAAAATAATTATCTGAGGAATATAGTGATAAATTGTACAAATTTTTTAAGTTATCTTTTTACATAATTCTGTGTTCAATATATTTCAGGAATTTAAAAGAAGCGGCAGATTCAGCTCTAGAATCACGAAATGAAGATTCGTTAAACATTGTTTTAAGTAAAGCAATCCAATCAAATAATAAACAACTGATAGAGACTATTAGAGATTATAAAGTTAGGTTAAACACCAAAAAATAATCAAATAATATGTCTTTATGAAGACAAACTTGTTGCTTTAATTGTTTCAATTAACTCATCATTTCGATGCCATAGTTCTGGAAGGTTGTAAGTGCCACTTATGACCCAAATAACATTTTTGCATATGATGACTAATCACATTTAGAGCCTTCTCTATGCAAAATTTCAGAACTGTAAGGTCGTAACTTTCATAAAAACATTGCTATTAAAATGTTGATATCCTTATTGCGTTATTAAGATTGGAATAGGTTTTCCTCTTATCTCAAAAACTAAATCCGACAATATTTGACACTTAAGACCTTTTAGAACTATGACATCGATTTATGTTGAATGAAAAAGTTTTAATTTTTTTCTGGGTAAAGAGCACTGAAAATACTCAGGATATTTAACAAACAAGATAAAGATGGACACTTTATATAGTCTGTTAGATTATGTTACGTATGTTGACACAACACATTGTCTCCCAGACCAAATGATGGAATACAACCAAATTTGCTGGTCAGGGTGGTGCATATTATCATATTCAAATGAAGTTGATCCATAGAGGAATATATGGATATTTTCTTATTATGACTAAAACATTATTTTGCAGGAATTTGGCTTTTAGGTACCGATGTAAATGTGTTTAAAATAATTTGCTCAGCAACTACAATAGACATGTTGTTATAGACTGAGAAATTATTAATATATTGATAGCCTACCAAACCGTTGTGAAAGCCCATTTGGGTTCTTGTTTTTGTGATCTTGAGATTGAATATCTGATCATGCAATGATTGTGAAGTGATTGTTTTGTTATGTTTTTGTTATTGTTATATATTGTTAATTTGAAGATGATTCCAAAACATTTAGTGTAAATAATTTATCACCAATAAGCCATATGTAAATTATGAACACATTGAAAATTAGATTTGAAACCTGTGTTTGGATTTATAGGAACAATTGCTGAAGTCTTTTAGACAAATAATGATAAAAAGTAGGTTATATAAGAAGACTTAGTGTAGAACTACCTACGGTATATGGGAATATAAAGGGAAAGTGCCTTCTGGTAAAAAGGTATTTAGGCAAGACCCATGATTTAGAACATCTGATGGCCCGGGTTTTACAAAACATTCTCAGACTTATTTTAAGTAAAATCGTTTGACTTGTTTTAAGTAAAATGTAGCCCTTTATAAAAATTCTGTTGTTTTAATGTACATCAGTAAGAAACTATAATATTTATGTTTCTGGATCTAAGATATTTCTCATAAAGAGTGATTGAAAGTTGAGTAAATTCTTAACTTAAATCTGAGAATGCCTTGAGAAGCCAGAGCCTGGGTTGCAACAGTGTGATACAGATAAGTGTAATAGCATTGATAGGATTTATATATAATTGTAGAAACAGGGATAGGACTTTAATAGGCAATATCATTGATAGGACTTATAAACTGCTGTTATAACAATAATATAGGGATTTAAAGCCTAACTTATAGACTGTTATTAAACAGAAAATACATTAGGTCATATTAATGGGCTTCGTTAGAACACTGAGTATGGTGTCTGTCGAGTGAGACCACAGTGTGTTGGAAATTCCTTCTATCCATTGGAATAGTAGGTTCCTAGTTTATTTATGGTATTCAAGCCTAAATGTAGATTTGAAAGCTTTTTGTATATTGTGCAATAAACATAACTTGTATTTAAATTGTTTGTAAATAGAAAGTGTCCATGATATAATAATATATTTAATAATAAAAGAAGTTATTCCATAATGAATTTGTCAAATTTTACTACAGTATTGCTTTGTCAGCAAATTATATAGATTCAATCCAGGGCGTGTTTGTTAGAAATTAACACAAATTAAGTCATTTACCACCGACTCGGACTGACATTTTTTTTTAAAGTAGGATTAGGAATCTAGGTATGAATTTATTGCAATCAAAACCACATAAATGTCAATCCCGACAGGATAATATCAGAATGTAATTAAAACAATTTTTACAACACTATTAAATTTGGAATGTTCATATCAGGTTATAGGCATCTGTTGTTTTGATACCCAGACGACACTGTATTATATATCTAACAGTTACTGTATGCATCAACCAACAGTTGCCAGGCATGATACGCCCAAATTTTGCAAGAGATGGATAGAGAACAAGCTAAACAAAAAAAAGAGATTTTTTGTACAATCAGTGGCCATAATCCGGGAAGTTATGGTCCGAAATGCGCGAATATTGAAATGGACTGATATATTTGGACATATAGATATATTTTAAGATAAATTTTATGACTTCTTGAGGGTCCTCAACCTTGATATACCATATATCTACAATGGGTGACCATTTTGTCCAGGATTTTGGTCTGTTTAACACAAAATTCAAACTCAACTCTCATTAAAGTGTAACAGTGATACAATCAAGGGCCCTAATTCAGGAAGTTACGATCCGATATGCGTAAGGACCATGATTCAGTCATACTTTGTTAAATAATTTTTTTATTTCAACAAAAATTACAATTTACAGATAAAAGTAAAACAATTAACAGATTAGTTTTTATAAATAGATGTTTATATTTTACAATTACATAAGATCGCTATAGTAACCTGTAATCATCACCCAAAACTGATCAGAAGCAAAAACAAAATCTTTTGATGTAATTTAATGAAGTAAATGACTGTTGAAAGATATTAATGTCATGATGAGATCTGTACGAGAGACACGACACTGTACCAGAGATACAACACTGTCTTCAAAGATACCTAACTTTTTTTGATAGTCAAATGGATGGAGTCATTTCATATATTGTCTATGAAAGTTGAGGTTTTTGGTTCCTTCAGAGACATTTTAGAAATTAAATTTTTGTTAAATATGTCTATTTATTGTCAAATTTGCGTTACTTTTATTTGTTTAAATTTGTTCTACATGTATAATATTGTTGCCCAAATGCACAAGATGAGGGTCAATTCACATTAGCAACATTAGTTGTGTAGATTGGATTATTGGATATTAAATCCCATTGAACTCTTATGACACTAGCAAAGAATTTGAGTACCGATAAATAAAATTGCATTCTGATAATAGTGGTCATCTTGAGGATTTACTGGACAATATTTTGACATACATGCAGTTTGTTTTTATCCCCATATTACTATGTACACTTTCAGAAACTATATAATTTAGGTCAATACTGCTTTAAGATCTGTGTAGATAATTAAATGTTTGTGTATTCGTAAATTATTAACAATAAATTTGGTAATTAAGTCCAAAAAAAATTAGCACTGAAGTAAAGTAAATCAAATAACTAAAAACATATTCATAAATAAAAATACTGACTAGATCATTAAACTACTAATTAAAATGTTGTAAAATAACTTAATATAATATATACATTATATCCAACTAGAAAATAGCACTGAAGTATCAACTAGATAATATTACTAGTATATGTACTGTGTAGTTAAAGAACTTCATATTGGATCACAATACTAGTAAAATAACTTATCATATATCTTGATAACATGACATTAACTATCTAGTAAAATACTTTAGATATATCCAATGGATATCATAATACTAGTATATATCTAATAAACCATCTTGATATATCCACTAGATCACAATACTAGTAAAATAACTTAAATAATATATTATCAGCTAGATCATGTAGTAGTAAATATCTCTAGTAAAATAACTTAAAACACTGACTAGATCGTAATAGCAACTAGATGAGAATACTACTCTACAGAGCAAGTTTAAGAATTTAAAATATCTGAATTGACTGAATCTAAATACTAGTAATAAATAACTAGTAAACTAACTTAAAATATATCAACTAGATCAGAATTCTACCAGCAAAATATGTAATAAAATAAAGTTATTAATATTGACATATATCTAGAAACAAAACCTCTATGAGACAGTAGCCCTGGATTTACAAGCAAAATAAATGCATGCTTGGAGTACCAAGGGAAAAAAGGGGACTTTCAATGTGACAAATTTACCATGACGCAAATGAACCAAAGCTCACCACAAGAAACCCCTAAATAAATGACGTAATCCTGAATTTAGGGAAAAGCTATTTCAATCAAACATTATAGTTTTGCTTTATTCTGAAATAATTTAGTAATGGTTTTCATGTTGAATTACATATTGGGAAGGGGGGTGCACCCTAATCTTTTCAGTGCGTAGGGCTGCTTAAGGTCTTAATCCGACCATGTGAGACATTTTGACACAGTTAACTGAAAAATATGACTATTTTTAAACAAAACTAAGACTGGCTATTGCAGCGTATCCTGTCAGAGATCACATCAATAATGTCATTGGGAATAGCTGAACAGAAAACTATTTATAGACTATACAGAGGCATCAAATAATCAAACATCATACATAGAATTTAAAAAAATCACTCTTAATTAATAAACATACTTGAGACATTAACTAAGGTATTAATGTTATTTACAATTTTCTACAAAATATAAAATGAAATTGATCATAGATACATAGTTAGAATAGCTTCTACTTAAATGTTACAGTTTCTTATTATATTTCTGGTCTTGCACACATTCAATGTTAATCTAGGGTATTTCAAGATATTTACCATGGGAAACTATAGCCCCTAGTTTTAAAATGTTTTAAAGGCCTGTAAATGGATTTAAACAACTGTTTGGCAGTTAGTCATATTGGTGAAGAATGTAATGACTATATTAAATAGTGGTATATAGGGCCAGGTTACAAATGTCTTTGACTATCAATGTTTTTAAAACAATGGAAACTATATAGAGGCTTATTAATATACCGATTTTTGTTACACAGAAACAATTGTTTTACAAGAACTAATACATACATTATGTAAGATTTAGATAAAGAGCTGACCATTCTTGCTTTAATAGCCCAAAAATAGATAATGTAAAATCAAAAAATTAAAAATTTCTTTCAGATTACTTAAATCTGAGCCAAGTTATCACTGTTTGTAGTTTTGACAAGATGTGTGTATTGTGGTAACCAGGACACTGGTATATTCGAGACTTTACCTTACTTTCCCATTTTATATTAAATTTTTAAATGGTGAATTGTTCTAATTTAGTTAAAATCTTGAGTCTCCGATGCCATCAAGAGTAGATTATGGTCTTGTTTTGTTAATAAATGTATAAAAAATAGTTTGTAACATTTCAGCCATAAACAATGACCTGCAATGGGCAGATTTAGCTCTTGCATAATGTATGTTTAAACATTTATAGAATATGAAATAGAATTACATAACGTATCAGAGGTGTACAGAGGATACACAAACGTGATCTATATGAAATATCTTTTTTCCTGTGTATGAAATTATATATCTATTGTAATCATGTCTACAATACCAGAAATGAAATTACTCCCTTGTTTTGGCCTTAATCTATACCATTCTTGATATCAAATTAAAAAGTCATAAATACTAGTCTGTACATATACACTGTAAAGTCTGACACCTGAACATACCAGTGGGGGGGAGAAATCATAATAATCATGGCCTGTTTGAACCAAACTGTTAAGATTTTAGCATTGGCAATATAAAATAGAACTCCAAGGCATTAAGTGTACCACATGAATTTTGATACAGGTCAGGAAACCAAAATAGACACCGCCCCCCCCCCTTAAAAAAATTCACAATACAGAGGGAACTAATTATTAGTCAGATGTCAGACTTTATACTATGTAATTTAAATATATCTGTACATGTAATTATTAAGTTTTTATGTACAATATTTAAATAATTCTCAAATATAATCTACAGTCAGTAAACACAACCTTCCATATACGGTCCCGGTCCATACATACGCTGAACTTCCTGCATATACTGTAAACGATGTTGATCTGTTGTCATGGCAGCAGGGTTAGTATGAGAGTGAGGTGGCAAGTTAAAGTTTCTACGATTGGTCGGAATAAAAGCTTGAGAAGTTGTCAATGACAATGGTTTATCTTGCTGCGGAGCTACTGGTTTAAAGAAGTCTTCTTTTTGCGGATCACCTTTGAGAATGGGACGGTGATTGTCCGGAAATGCCATAGAAAACAATGCTTCAGGATCACACACAAATTTATACACATATCTTTCCCCCGCGACCTTCTGCATTATTCCTTTCTCATAGTAGTATCGTAAAGATCGACTTAATTTATCGTAGTTCATGGCTGGTCGGTTTTTCTGCATGCCCCATCGACGAGCAACCTGAAAAATATTATCACCATACATAAATAAATATTCTAGATGTTTAGTGTCGTATCATTCCTTTTTATGCAAAAGAAAATGCACTGGAAGAAAAGTAATTATAATATTCTTTGATTTGCCCACTTGATTATTTTACAAACCAATTCCAATTCTCATTAAACATACATTATGCTTTTTGCATATTTTTCTTAAGGCCTGAAACATTATCTAAATTATTAATTAGACATTAATTAACTTATCCAGATCATAATCAACTCTTGATGGCATGGCTAGCCTGTGATCTTTAGTGGAATATGATCCGATTTACCGCATAACTTTCATTCATGATTTAATTATTAAATGGATAATCAAGACTAATTCTCGGTTCATAGTGGATCAATTTGACTGAAACTTTTAGCAAATTGCCTTTACATTACCGGTATCTAGTTTTTAACGATTATAGTGAGAACTGCCAACTCTTGGCAAAAAGGATTAATTGTTGAACAAACCTCTTCTGGTTCAATGAGTTTAAATTCCAAACCGCGTCCTGTCCAAGCGATAAACGCTGAATTTGTCGGATCATCCAACAATGTGACTAGAAACTGCCAGAGTTGTAGTGATCCTCTCCGCTGGTAGGTAGGTGGTGGCGCTTCACGATGATATCTCTCCAGGTAAAAATCACGGTAAAAATCACCTTTCATTTCCATTCCTGAAAGATATTAAATTTTGTAAACATCAAACAATAATTTACAAAAGAAACAGATCTAGGAATCACTTAGGTTTTTAATAAAGATGGCATCGCTCAGTTAATTGACTGAAACACACAGACAGTTGGAGTTTTCAATAATTTATAATCATAAGGAATCAGCCCAGGAACATTTATTCTTGACCTATTTAATCATTTTAGACATATTTAACTATATGAAGCTCTGAGGTATTTTTCGCAGGAAATGCTATCAGATTCCATATAGGATTGACAATAAGTTCCTGAAATCCATGTTATTCCACAAGTATCACAAGAAATAACCATCACTCATATCATCGGTTAATACAATTTTTAAACACAATACATAACCCAGTTAAGCAAATCCCATCAGCTAAATATTTTAAGTTGAAACCTTTTGACAAGCTTTGGTCAATATCTCTACAATTTTGTTTGTATGCATAAACATAATTTTTTCCGGATGCACACAGAAATGTGGTACCTCCCCTTTAATGTAATCTGACTAATCTTTAACTAGTGATTTTTCTGGTAATGTGCCTTTTTATTTTAGGATGGAATAAAGGTAATTCAACAATCCCCATGTCAAACAGTGATTCTAAAAATGTATATCTATTAGTAAGTGCAGGGGGACTGCACAACACACAATTTTACACAAAAACAAATATGAGGACAAGACATCGTACTCCAACACCACAAACAAAACGATTCAAAAAGAGTGAAAAAGGTTGATGGTGTAATTAGATTTCCCGATGTCGTGACTGATTTAAAGAGTTTATCTATGTTATTATTTCTAGTTGATTCAGTATTTAATCAGTCACTTTAAACGTGTAGTATAATTACCGTTTAAAGGATCATGCTGAATTTTTATTCCCGATTCTATGGCTCAGTCAGAAAGTTAAAATTTGATTGAAAGCGTGTATCTATGTTATAATTCCTAGTTGAAGCAGTATTTAATCAAACAACACATCTGTTGTCAGGATTCTTTAATCTCTTTATTCACTGATTACAACTACTTCAACAATACAAACATCTTTTACGTGAAACCCAACTAAAACAAAATATGGCAATCAACACTACTTCAATAACCGACATGCAAACTATTGACAAGCCTTCGTCGCTCTTCTCCATTGTTGTGTTGCATCTTACGACGTTTAATGAAGCCATAAAAATTCTCGCCCGAATCTCTAACATGTCTAATTCCCCTTGTTTGACTTGATATCTGATTGTTGATTGGTGGATTATGTTACCATGGCTAGATCAAATGACAACGAGGGTATTAATTAGTTGTTAGCGGTGAGATTGAGTTCACAAGACAAAATAAAAAATTAAGTTCTAAAGTTTTGTTCTCTGCTAGGGAAACTTATATTTCATTAACTGTTCATTTCAGAATTAAATTGATAATTATTTTTTCAAATTTTATAGATCAAACTTTAAGTGCTTTATATAAATAATAAATAATTCTCTTTTTTGTTAATTTTGTTGGTTTTCTGGAGTTTTTTTTTTATTTTGTTGTTTTCTGTTGTTTCTCATTTTTTGTTTTGTTTTTCTTTCTGTTTTTATTTTTTGATTTCTTCTTAATGTTTTATTTTGTCTAACAGACTAATAGTAGACCCCTTGATTATATTCTACTGACATTACTCAGCATTCTTAAATTGCATACAATTTAACACAAGAATAGATTTCGAAGCTCATTTCATACCTCACAGGCTCAATTTCTTTTGCGAAAATTACCTTTATCAGTAACAATTCTCTCTAAGTATTGATTAGATTTTCTAGAAATATATTCTAATGAAAAGATAGTACTTTACAATTGCGGGGGTTTAATCTTTTTGACTTGTTTAAAATTCGGTCATTCAGATATTGAAAGTTTTTATACAGGCCTCATTCTAACATGTGTACACCAATCAAATTATGAAGATTCTGTGTCAGTTTAGATGTGACTGTTATTAAAATGTTTTATATATAAACAAAGTGTCATGTTTGTCCTTATATACCCAGCACCAGAATTATTTCAAAATACAGTTTGGAAAATATTACAGCCAACAAAATCCAAATAAGGAGGTGACTAGAGGTTGGTCTTATTGATTTCAATAACATTATGATGCATGCCAAGTGAAGATCTCAAGCCAGATATCCCACGGTAGTTGCAATTCCATTGCTGTCCTAGTAACTATCTTTTTATATTTCACTCAATCAATGATATAATTAACAGTATCCCACTTATTTATTTATGTGGTTCAAGGGAGCTGAGTTGTTTGATGTGCATGCTTTAGATCATTAGGGCATCAGAAGTAATAGGTTGCTTTTGTAAGTTAATAGGTTTTCTCAGGGTCCTAACACTACTATGCATATTACTGAAATAAGATTCATATGTTAGTCCCAAAAATGACTTGGTCAGTGTCCATTTCTCTCTCTGATTTATGGGGGGTTGGGATGGCCGAGTGGTCTAGATTGCCGCGCTTCGACCTTTAGCTGGCCGGTCACCTCTGGCTTGCGGCTGTGGTTTCGAGCCCCGGTGTGAGCGTATGTGGCATGGAGATAGGGGCGCCTTCTCAACCTCGTGGGTTTCCTCCGGGCACTCCGGTTTCCTCCCACTGCTAAAAGACCCCTACGCGCAGGCGAATTATTGAAATGAAACCATGTTAGTCCCAAAATGACCTAGTTTGTGTCGAGTGGACGTTAAACCCCATTTCTCTCTCTCTCTCTCTCTGATTTATTTTTAACTCTTCAATTAATTTCTAGGTCAGATCTTTTGTCAGATGAACAGATTTGTACTAGTTATGATGGCAACACGTACACCACAGCATCTTTATGGACATCAATTGCATGACAAGATCTCATCAGATGAGTATCGCAGCCCGTCATAGTAACCCACCATTACGTTATTAGATTGATAGGAAAATTAACACTCGCTGGATAATAATTAGCTTTACAACAAATTAAGTCTCCATTATCCTGTCTTTATTTATAATGAGTGTGACATGAGATAAAGATTTATCTGTGTTTTGGGAGACTGGATAATAGACTCAAGTGTCAATATTATATCAAGAAAATTCAATAGTAGAGTGTCACACTGATGTCAAGCACAAAATAATTCTACAGGTTATCTCAGTAAAATAACGTTGAATAAATACTGAAAAAGGTGCATTGACAAACCAAACCTTTTCCTCAAGAAATATGACCCCTTTCACTCCAACCAACAATCCAGGATCAATTCACAGAACTGAATTGTTTTAACAAAGGAATTACAGTCATGTACTACAGCAGAAGGAACTGAAACACATGAAGTTGTTCTGTGCACATATGAAGAGCTTAAAATAAAGAATTACCACAGTACTAAATATAAAGCAGCACCCAAAAGATATGAACTGATAGCAAAGAGATACACTATATAGCACTGGTGAATAAGTCTCAATAGAAAAAAAATTAATACTACAAGTTTTTAAAAAATTTTGGTGCACTAAAGTCCAAGCGACAGATGCATGACACAAGAAAGATCAAAATGGTCCCAAAGACATAAGTATCAGATAACCATGATGATCAGGTGCACCATAAACCTTCACTACAAATATGTGCACCACCAACATAACTGATGCACAAACAACCAAAAAGAAGAGAGATGCCCCACTGTTTTTTACAGCTGCCTTATCAAGAAGAAGAGCTGCACAACAATCCTTACGACAAAGAGACACATCTGTATTCCAATGGAAGATACACACTATATAGTCATGTAGTCAAAGAGCTGCACCAGTCTACAAAACAAAGGAATGCAGTACAGTTCTTAATAGGGGCAGCTGCCTCACAATCCTCAAAATCAGATGTATCATCATCCAGAACTCAAATGGAAGACTTACACAATAGCAAAAGAGCTACACCATTCTTCAAACTGAACAGACACAAGACAGAGATCATGACAAACTGCTCCACAACAGTCTTCAAGAGGAAGAACTCCACCACAGTCCAGAGTGTACAGTTTAAAAAGAATCGCTATTTATTTTATTTTATCCTATTTAAAACTATGTACTCTGTGATGATCACAACAGTTTCATGCAAAACAAATGTAATTTCTAAGCAGTTTAGCTTCAATTACACATATCATAGTGTCCATTTAATATTCTATTTAATGTAATTATCTTATATTTTATTGTACAATAACTTTATAAGAACTGTGTAATTTTTAGGGATGACTTACCATTATTTATTAAATATGGCTTCAATAATTACAGTATTTTAATTATTAACAATAGGTTATTATTCCGCCACAAAATAATTTATTAGTCATTGGCTATAAATTTATCACAGTAAAAAGTTGAAAATGGGTGGATTTATGGAGGATAAACGTAATAAAACAACAAATAAAATATACCATAATTGTCACATGGCATGACACGTTTATAACGTGCCATCTTGTTAACTCTCGTTATCGACTCAAATTGGCCGCATCAATTATTCATGACCTTATATGGTAGTGATAAATGATGACTTCATGTGAAGAATTCATATATAATATCATAGTTTAAGTGAAAGAGACAGAATTGTCATCATGGATCATTAGGTTTGCTAAATTATATATCTTCCACAACTATTAAATTCCCAACAATCCTCTTAACGTCCCGGTTTGCATGAAGATTTATCTCTCGATTTCCTAACAACGAGAAATTTGTCTTTAAAATTACTCAACAGTTGCTGATTTTCTTTCCTTTTTTACGTCATAAAATATCGGATAATTTGTTGAATTCAATCTGCACAATTTCGCATGGCTAACCATTGAAAATGATATATATCTATTACTCCAACTAAAATTAATTCCATAGAAAAAATACTTCTTAGTTATGGTTATGGAATCCATTGTATTTGTTGGAGAAAAAATTGGAAAAGATAATGGCCACCAGTTAAGAATTATGATATGAAATGACAAGCAGACACAGAAAAATTTATCCCTGAAGTTTGACAGTCGGCTAGATCAAGCACTCGACAATTGTCAACGATGACAGGAACAAGACACTGAATGTCTTGGGTATTATGGCGTCAGTAATTCATTGTCAATAAGACTCAATTAGAGGGAGCTATGATTAGGTTCAATCTAATTATCTGGGAATTTATTCAGCTAATGAAAAGTCATCTTGGATGATGGAAGGGTAGAGTATTAAGCGTGAAATGAACATCAAAGGTTTAAAACTGGATTGTGTTATTAAATACAGACAGACAACACCAGACAAACAATAACTCAACACTTTGAAAAAAGGATGAATTAATGAACGAATGGATAAATGAATGATTGAAAGGTATTGACATTTGGAGAAACAATGAAAGAATGAATAAAAGAATTGAAGATATAAAACAATGACCCAATATATACAAAAGAGAAAATTCAAATTATGAATAGTTCAAGCAAAACAGAAAGATGGAATCAAATAAAGGAAAATGAAGTATATTTGGAAGGGAGAGAGAGATATATGGTTTAACTCCTCTAACTTGACTCTATAACATATGATACAATAGCATTGCAATAATTTGTTTACACCTAGGGATGTCTAACACTAACAGTGGGAGGAAAGTAGAGGAAGGAAAGCCGATGAATAGAGTGAAGGAAGAAAAAGAAAGGGATTGTTAAATAATTAAATTGAATTTTTCAGAATTTAAGGATGATCAACAATAGATGAAGAATGAATTCAAAAATAGACAAATTTTTGAAAGAGAAATCCATAAATGTAATGGACTTAAAGCAATGAATATGTGGGGAAAAAATGACCAATGGAATAATGGAGGAATCATTTCTGGAAGAACTGTTATTTCTATAATAATTTAATTGTTTTCAACTAAAAAATATTGTGAATGTAAAAGACATGGTAATGCTTACACATTATGAAACATCTAATACCACTTCTGTTGTTTATGGGAAGTTTATAAAGTTGATATTTTGTAGTTATATTTATTTAATATTTACAGCAGGGCTGTCAAACTCAATTCCATTCAGGGGCCCCATGAATTAAAATTTTAGGCCAAGTGGACGGCTGACATATCAAGATAAAGAAAATTTTAATGATTAATATTTTGACTAAAATCATTACATATCATACACAACCTTTTCTTGTATTACATACAATTTAGATATCTATGACATACGGTACAAAAGTTAGAGCATTACTGAAACCAGAATACAATAATAAATGATTTCCACTGCTTGTTTCTAAGAATTATTGGCATATCACTTTGTTGAAATTTGTTCCACAGGCCACATTGAACCCTTGGCGGCCCTGATATACAGATTTAATTCCAGGAACTACCTTTTACTTATTTTTTTCAATTCTATAAATCAATTAATTTATATATTGAAACACAGAACTTCAGACTTGAATAATGTGACATAACTGACATTTATCAACCTTTAACAGTTTTTTTTCATTATTAGTCCTAGGATCAAAAAGACATCTCCAATCTAAGAAATGTTTAACTGCACGCATTCATTATTCATTTCGTAACATATTTCAACAACTCTGAAATGCATCAATCCCACTGTTCTCAAACTGTGAAACTATTATTAGAAATACGATCTCAATTTGTCACATGACTTTTCTCTGTTGTGCTCCTCAGTATTAGGAATAATTGCAGAAGAAGGTCGAAAGATAACAGTAACGATGTGACCACCTGGAGAGGCAAGTTACCTCCCCTTGTGACAAGCCATCAGTCATTTAGTACACTGATTACCCACGATTAATAATTAATGAATTTACTCCGATACAGCTAAATCATAAAATCACGCAGAACAATAGATGCTCCCATTATACAAAGTCGACCATCGTTACAGAAGAGTTTTATCTTGCGACTTCATCTCAGTGGCTGAACAAAAGACAGTTCAAATGACAAATAATTAGTGATTGAGAAGGTAAATGCTATCAAAGGCATCACATGTTTTCTCGTCACAAAGGTAACATGGCTAATAACAAAATGATCAAAACATTAGATTTCGTCTTTATTAATTCTACAAACCCTAATACCCAGGGGCATATTGCAAGTAGGAGTTGGCTCAAATTTAAAGATGCATTATGTAAGAATTAAATCTGACTATTGCAGTTCTTTTTTCTGACTTTAAATGTTACATAAATTATTATTTAGACATTTATTCACATTACAAGACCATAATCAACTCTCTAGATCATCGATGACTGATGAAATATATCCTCCTGAACTTATATTAAATAAAGAAAATTCGGGCACTATAAATGCATCTGTCCTTGACTTGGACATCAATATAATTAATAACAAATTTAATGTCGGTATATTCGATAAAACGGACAAATTTGGTTTTGAAGTAGTAAAATACCCGTCAGCTCATAGTAACATACCAGATACGACACTATACAATGTTTTCTATTCACAGGCATTACGATTTTTAAAAATATGCAACAATAAAGAACTACTTCTTTCCCGAATAAAAACTCTTAATTTTAAGTGCACGGCCAAAGGTGGTACACAATTACGCATTTTGAAAGAAATTTCAAAACTTCCATTTCTTCAACATAATAAGTTTTACATTTCTAACAATGATATTACTGACTACATATTGGATAATGATTCTATATAAATTGCTTCTAGATGTCTAGTCCTATCTGGATTATCGCCCTTATTTTTAGGCCTTTATTAATACACTAATAACTTACGATTTCTTTAGCATTCCTGTTTTGCATTTCTTACGTGGGACATTAAATAATAATTATACTATGGTTTGTACAATTACATGGTCTTTAAAACTAATAGTTTTTATATTTTAAAGTAATTTTATCTATTATCGCCCTTTTGTCGGGAAATTGCACCTTCTAAACCACGACGTCATAACAACTATTACGGCAGATTCACGTCACACCACTCAGTCAGCAGACGGCTGTCTCCCTAGCTAGTCTTTTCCTTTGCTTCTTTGTATTCAGTTGTGTTTTTGTTTCTGTGACGGTTGCAATGTTTGTCCTAAATGCATTTATATACTTCAATCCTTTTATTGATTTGGTTTTGAACTAGGCCTACTTCTGATACATTTAACTATGTGGTTACTTGTGTAGCGGAATTTATACAACAATATGCTTGCATTCGTAATTCTTGCAACATATATAATAGATCATGACTCATGCTGACACTATATAATTATTTCTTTGGGTTGCATTCCCAATTGTTTTCAAATATGAGTGAAGTCTGTGTCACCACAGGCCCGGGACTGTACAGCGCAGTGGACGCTTACGGCTAGCCCCCGGATCCATTCACTCTCTTTGATTTGTTTATGTTTGTGGTCTTTGAGTATGATGTCTTGTCCATATATTTGTTTTTGTGTAAAATTGTGTGTGGTGCAACCCTCCTGCACTTACTATTAGATATTACCTATAAGTGGATTAAACAATGTATTCCATATCAAAGTTAAAATGGAATTTCAAGACTTTGTTTATATTTGTAGACATGGTACTTGACATTCAAAACTATTTGCACTATTTCTTGTCAGAATAACGTAATTTGACTGAAATTTCCGATATATTCATATTGCATTACTTATTTCTAATAGCAAGAACGTACAGCTGTTTAACTTGCTAATATGCAACTCAACCACCTCTATGCTTAATTCAATGATTTTAATTTTATCCAGACCTACCTTTATGCTTGTCTCGTAAATGAGTGAAATAATTTGGATCTTCGTGATAAAAAAATCTCATAGCTCCATCATATGGGTAGGGCATACCTGCAAATAAAGAAATGGAAGTTATTTAGTAATATTTGGATTTTTTACATGCAAATGTAATTTCATATTTTACATCCACCCAAATATGGATTGAGAGAGGCCCTTTAAAAATTTCAGGCGTTTAGGTTTTTTTTGTATTTGCCGACAGTATCCAGTTATATTGATAATATAGAATTTTTAATTCATAAAATTTATTTAGTGGTTTCCAAGGAGTTTTGCACACGCTCCTGACAAATAGGCCTACCTTACTCTAATTAGAACACTACTTCCGTTATTTACATCAGACTATTTAATTACATTTATTTTCTTGGTGAAAGTGATAAGTTTACTTTAAGTTAAGAGGTCTAGTCATTTAACACCCAAATGAATTTTAAAATCTTTTTTTCCTCACCTTCTTGTGGACTGGAATGGTTGATATATTCTGGTCTACTGTAGTTTGAACAAGGCAGAACATTTTCAGCTGTGGATGAAATATGAATATTACTAAACAAAATATTTTTTTATTTACAATAAAATATAATAATATATTTTTGGTAAATAATAAGAATAAAGTATGTTTTAAACAAAATTAGAAAAAAATTGGAACTGAAAAACTATTTTTGTCGATCTGTAATAAGAGTGACAACTTCAATTAAAAGATAGCCTAGTCAGGACTTAACATATGTCAGCCGGAAAATCTAAAGAATCAAATTTCACTATTGTTATTCATTTTTGCTTTTATTTATTAATCTTCAAAAAGGAATTTTCTTTAATCAATTATGATCGACGTTCATAAAACCATTTGAGGAATCTAATCAGATACAAGCTTTTTATTTTGTTAATTAGTATCTGATTGGTCGACATGAAATCCCATGTGAGGGTGTCTGATGTTTTCAGAGATTTTATGCTTCAGCGATTAAGCTGCTTAGTGAATAAATAAAATAAATGATGTAGAGAAATCTCAGTATGAGATTGGCATCCAGCTGATTTCATTCAATTCTTTGCTGTTTATTCATCCAAATTTACTAACAGGATTTTCTTTAACCTTGCCCTACATCTTGATATTTGCTCATGGGTCTTATCTGATTAAATTTTTTTTGTTAACAATATTTACACCATTATCATCTGAACTTATTTTATTCTTTATTTCAAATATTACTTCACAAAAATAACACTTTCTGGAATTTTAAGCATATTAATGTACATCTTTCTTGATTTAAATTACTTGGTTAGCGCCAAGTCTTTATGGCAATAAAGAGTTCAAAACGTTGATTTTCTTGCAATGTCATTTGTACTTATTATTCTCCTAAACCCACGTTTCTCAACCTTTTCTCGCCGCTCACCCCTAAATGAATTCTCTACCAACCCCCGTTTTGAGGGGGTTATTGATCGTGGAGCTGTGGCCAGCGAAGCTGGTCAGTGCGAGCGCCGTAGGCGCGAAGCCCGTCGAGGAGGGTCGGGGGGGGGGGGGTGTCTCCCCCTAGGAAATTTTTAGAAATTGGAGCCAGGAAATGTGATTTCCAGCCATTTCAGGCACTCTTTTTCTATAGAAGCCATCCGACATGAACGGGCCTGCACCCCAAACCACATTGACATTGAATATGGAATGAATACGGATCGAAGGTGAGATTTAATAATCACCAAATTTATATTTTAATGAAAATACGTTGTTTCCAGTTCAGGGCGAAATTAGCTCCTGGAGATTGTCACAAACGGGACAGTGTTTGAGAGTGCTAATCTCAACTGCACAACCTTTATCTGATCATTTTTGAAGTTACTGTGAGTGTGGTCATTCACCCCATGGACGCGAGCCATTCCCCTCTTGGGGGTGAATTCCCCCCAGGTTGAGAAACACGGTCCTAAACCATCTATGGGAGAGGGGTGGGATTGTTTTTTTTAATGAATGCAATAACAGTTACCGAGCCAAACTATTACACCACCAACGGTAACATTATTCACCATTTACAGCAGTTTTAATGAGCTGATCATTTGAATAATTTCATGTCATTGATAAGTTTTAACATACATTATAAATCTGCCTACTACAGGTCTTTCTTATTAATCAACTCTAGATGTCATCGCTAGTCTGTGTTATTTATTATGTTTTTTTATCTACCAACTTTAGTAATGATAATCAAAGCTAGGCCCAAAATTCAATCTCTTAATTCTCAGTTCAGAGTGGATCAATTTGACTGAAATTTTCAGCAAATTTCCTTTACAATATCTAGTTTTTAACTATTATCGTGAGAACTGCCAGCTCTCTACCTAATCTGCCATAATGTATCTTTAAGTTTCAAGTCTTGATAACTACAATCAAAGGGAACAATATCTATTATATCTGAACATTGGCTGAGTCCAATTTTGTGAAATTTTGGACAAAGAGAGCTGACATCATAACAAAATTAAGAACGGATTAATAATAAGGCAAATCTAATGGATGGTTGGTCATGTTTTCCTTCATTTTTATTCTTTAATAACTGATTCAAGAGTGTTGCAAAGAGATCTCATAATACTCAATTCTCACTTTAGGATACCACCAGTCCTGGTGCAATATATTGTCAAGTCTGGTATAAGGAAGAGCAAAACATACTAGGTCATTTTGGGACTAAATATGGCTCAATTTTATTTCAATATTTGGCTTTTTTGTAGGGGATTTTAATAGAGGGAGGAAACAGTTCAGCAATCTCCCCACCCCTGGCATAATGACAGAACAGACATATGATTAAAGGACATGTGTAAATATTAATTGGACTTACCACAACACTGAGAGGTCTCATATCCATTATCTCTTGGTTCTTGTTTGACCGACATAACACTTGGGGGTAGTGGTGGTACTGGACCATACCCACAATTCCTTGCAGGCAAGAAATTACGATCATGATAGTCATGTTTGAGGAATTGTGGGTAAGATGTGGCTGTGATGAGGGAATGTTGAGTATATGAGGGATTTCGGGGTTCTGGGCTGTTGTAACCACTACTGGGTTCCGATTGTGGTCTTACAAATCTGAAGATAAAGAAAACAAGAATTCCAACATAAGTTTATTTTTATATTGCAGCTACATACACCTACCACAATTGAGGTAGATCTAAGATCGGCAAAACCAGGGTGTAGGGGATTTACAGGGAGTTGATTGCCAAATTTTCCCAGGATTGACCAAAATACTGATTCGATTTTGAAACCAAGGATAATAGTATCATACTGAAGTGGGAAACAAACATTTTTTGAGTGGTATTAAGTATTTTAGAAATGGGTTTTAATAGCAGATTATCTGGAAAAAAAATAACACCTTACATGTTAACCAAATTTGTTAAAAATCCTTTTATCCTTTAAGAAATTTGATATCTTTATTATTCACAAGCTTGCAAAAATCTGATAAAAACTGTAACCCCTTTCATGTTCAGGGGGTTTTGTAAAAGGGTGGTAACTCTGAAATGTATGAATATTTATAGTGTTCCCCAGGACCCAATGCTTCACACCAACCGTGAGACAAAATCTATTAAAAACTGTGGTCGCTATCATGTTCACAAGGTTTTGAAAAGTGCAGGGAACTCGGTTCAGAACAGAAATTTTGAAAAAAAATCAGTCAAAAACCGGTAGCCCTTAGCCGATTTTTCACGCAATTGTTGCTGTACAGACCAACGGACAATGTGACGACATAATATATACACACACACTTAAATGCAGGTATATTAAAATATATTCAATAGATGGGATATTCCAGTGCTTTTTTTTCATAAATGTATCTTGATTCCAAACTAATATCTCTCATTGTTAGTTAACAAAAAAGTATGTCTGAAAATTTCTAAGTCAGATTTATCTTGAGTGATCTTCAATCTACCTTCGTCTATCCTTCTAAAAAAACTGATCTTCTAAATTACGGCATCAAATATCTGCATCGCGAATTGAAATGACATTCTTATTACCTCCCCTTGGGGCACAGTTCGATAATTGTAGTTGATCGCAATTAGGATGAATTACGCCTCGCGGTTCACTCAACTGCAGGACCGACAAGCCTTCTGTTCCAATTTACATCACTTCACATAAACTGTTCTATTTCGTTATCAGTTTCCATGACAACAAAAAGCCATGGACGAGGGGAGTATTTTGTAGCCGTTGGAATCGTGCATAATTACAGTTTTTAACTCGACTACAATTTTTATTTTTCGGTATTTGTAAACCATGACTCGAAAGGGGAGTATTTATAAACGACATATTTACAACATATAATTGAGAGAAGATTCACAGAAAATTACGGTGTTCATCACATCTAATAACCCCCTAATTACTGCTCCCAGCAGGAGCAATCATTGTAGCAGAGTAAAATTATGTTTACTAACACGACATTTCTTTGTTCTTTCAATTTTTTCCATTTTTCTTTTTTCCCCCCATTTTTTGGAAAACAACAGTTTCCATTAGGAATCATTATCAATTTCTTTGCTCTTTTTACAAATGAAGAAAAATTAAAGGAATATATGTATTTCAAATTCTTAGAATAGGCCTACATATAGTGAATCGCATTGAACCTGGTTTGAACTATGTTCATAGGTAGCTATCAAGTTAACATGCAAAGCAATTAAAGAGGCAAAATGCGATATGATGGTATAAAGCCAAATACAGAGATAATGTAATTTTACCATCAAAATAACATTTATGTAATTAAAGCTAATTCCCTGCTTAGATAAATAGATAACACTCTTGAACATTTATCTTATTTCATAGAGCACTGACAAATCAAATTACAATCTGCTTAACCCACAGACACCTTACTATTAATACTATTCTTTGACTACATATATTACAGTTATTACTGTATTACATAGTCAAAGAGTAGTAAGAAGTTTTATTTTAGTCCCCTCGAGTTTCGAGTGCCTATGGTTTAAAGCAGTGTACAGAATATGTTCATTATTTAATTTTAGTCTTGGTATCGATGTAATGAAACTATCCACAAAGTTAAATCACCTGTAATTTCACTTAATTAGAATCTGAGTTATAGTGAACCAAAGCATAGATCAAATCAATGCTTATATCTGGATATATCTAACTTAAGTAAATGTATTCATGCAATGATCATAGCCAAGTTTGAACATTCTACCTTAATTAGAAGCTGAGTCATTCTCTTTAATGTCTCAACCAATTAAATTGCTTATTTATTCTACTTTAAAGATTAGCATAGTTATTCTGTTCCCAAATGTTGATGGACAGAAAGAAAGAAATTCCTATCCTTATACCAAGGACTAGTCTATTTTGGGACTATCAAATGGTAGTTTTTGTATTTCAATAAATCGCAACAGGTATCTTTTGCAGGGTGATAATATTGGAGAAAATTTGAAGCATGTTGATAAAATTGTTAATCAAATACATTTTCAATGGATCGAAAAAAATCAATGGCTACTTACCTGTCATTGCTTATGTAAACATCTGTGGGAGAACTGAACGTAGATTCTTTAAACGAAGATATGGACTCTTTTCCAGAGTTAGAGGAACACACAGAGCCAGAAGGTGATGGGGCTGTAGTTTCATAGGGACTATTTACAAAGGCCTTTTCACCATATTCAAATTTAGATGAAGGTGCAGTCTGTTTATTAATTTGTGAACAATCTTTACGACACGTTACAGTGGTTGATTCTGCTTTTACTTTATTATCTGAAAAGAGTAAACATTTGCAGGTTTTTAAATAAAGGAGGACTGCACCACACATAACTAGTAACTGGAGACCAATCATGTGTACAAGACAAACACAGATACATGTATTGTCATTTGTCCCGATCAAAAGAAATGAATGATTTCACTGTGTACACAGAACCTTATTCATCTACACTTCAAAGATTTTGAAGGTATAGTTTAGTTATCGATAATCATAAAAAACAACCATACCCAAAGTCAAACTATAAAAAAAACTTGAATGTGTAGTCATTTGAAAGCCACTATCTGGTGGAAGTTTATTTGTTGCCTCACATACTGTTTTTATGTAATTTCATTTAAAAACAATTCTTAGTCGAACAATTTACTTCTGAAGCCATCTTTCAGAGCACCTGTAATTTTCTTTCTAAAGGATTGCTATAGGTGGTGACTCTCATTAAAACGAGAATTTCATATTTTTTAAGTCAAAACATAATTATTTCTATGTCTTCTTCTCAATAGGTTGTCAACTCACTATTATACGATCATAGGCATTATTTCCCACACTTAAAACTCATTCACACCAGAAATGATAAGACAGTTTCCCCTACAGAATAGCTATCTTCAATTTCTCAACTGGTAATAGTGAATTGTAGGATTAATAGGATTATTCTTTAACACGGTAGGATTGTTTATAGATACCATCTATTTTAAGGCTTTATCTTAATACATCTTAAAAATAAAAACTTAAGAATATATGAAATTCTCGCTTTAAATGGACCAGAAAAACAACTTCTTCGTTTTAGAACCTTTACTTTGTGAAAGTCTTGAGTATGACACAAGATGATCAAATAATGCAAACCCTACCGAATTTCATTAAAGCCATAAATATTTTCTCATTTGCATATTGATATAATATCATTTGATCTTAAATTGACCATTTTGTGACA
Organism: Patella depressa; assembly: GCA_948474765.1. Lineage (NCBI taxonomy): Eukaryota > Metazoa > Mollusca > Gastropoda > Patellidae > Patella > Patella depressa. Next base: position 60,164,896 of record OX419719.1, read on the forward strand.
ACTGTCACTTTAAAAGTGATGTCCTGTCACCAAAAAAAGCCATGTTCTTGTGTTAAGTTTGACAGATTTGAATTAGAATATTAGATGCTGTGGACGTATTAATGATGGTTTTATCTCAGTTATTATGTGAATTTATATGAAGTCATAATTTAGTATGAAAGATGATCTCCGTAGTCGAGTTTATGACAGCTCTCAATACCAGTCTCCCGAGCTTACGTTACAGAATTCGATACCTTCTGAACGGGTATTTAATTAGCCAATCATAGTTAGTGTCATACTAATCCCTTAGATTAGACATTCAATTGTTATAACCCAATTTTACCATCGTAAAAACAATATCACTTGTCGTCATTGATAGACATTTTATTAGGTTTCCTTCTCCAGTAAAAATTAATTTAAAATGTGAAATGAGAGTTTGGGGAACATAACATTTTTGATGTAACCACAATGATAATCTCAAAAGTTAGCCTATTAATATCAGCGTAAACTTGGAGTTCACCCTAAATATATTTTCATGTGGTTATACTGATGAACTGAGGAAGAGAAATGGGGTTTAAAGTCCACTTGACACAAACTAGGTCCTTTTGGGACTATCGGTTATTTCAATTTTATTTCAATAGTTTGCTTGCATGTAGGGGTCTTTAGCAGTGGGAAGAAACTAGAGGGTCCCCTTCCTTGTCTGATTGAAGAGAGGTATTGAAACTATGCCAATTGACTCAGTAACAGACCTATTGATTTCAAGCCACTAGACCATCCAACTCATCTGAACTGGGAAGGAGCCTACAAGTATGGTAGACTCAGGGGTACCTAAAGAATTAAGTCAATGTTCTAACTCTAACCTAGCTTCGATGATCAGGACTGAGCATGTGAGGGACCCTCATCCCCTGTTTTTTGGGTTTTTTTCAGTGACACCTTTTGCCTCTAACAGATGACCACACTGCAACCCATTTTAATTGTTTAGTGAGACAAACAAAATTCCAAAATTTTATTGTTAGATAATCAAAGTGTAAAGTAGAGAGAAAACAATTTTTAGAAATTCATCTACAATTATGGGTATCAAATGTTGTATAAGACAAAAGGCTTGACAATAAATAAATAAATGATACCAATAATAATTTGACATGGAGTCATACAGTGATGTAAAGTGTTAAAGGTCATCACCTCTGAACCCCTGGGTCTATCAATTACAATAAGAATTTATTTCTAGATCATTTAATTGGTCAAATAATTTCGCAAATTATATTCAAATAAGCTAAATTTCAATGGCTCATTATAATTTGCCAAGTTCTCTTTTGAATAAATATGCAAACATTTTCGTCATTTTTGTCTTTTCTCTTAAAGGGATATTGCCAAGATTCCAAAGTATTACAGTTTGTTTAATCATGCAATTTGCCATGAAGACAAAAACTAATGTTGTGAGTTGTCAATGCCCCAAAAGTAACATTTCGAAATATGGCAGTTGTAATATATTTTTTCTTCATTGTTTCTCTTATCAAGGTCATTTCATCAACTTATTTGTATTATTGTAAAGGTTTTATTCACTTCTGTTGAAGTATAGTCCTGGCTATCCAGTATAATATGGCTTAATTAATCTCAAGATATTCAAAAAACTAAGTTGTCTGAAACCTTTGAAAGAGGTAAAATTTTGAAACCAAATATACAGTGTAATTCTTTTTTGACAGTCACCATATATGGCAATCTTTCAAATAATCAAATTAATACTAAAAAATTAAGGCATTCAACTGTATCTAGAAATTTCCATAGGTTTAGTTTATAATCTTATATGAATAAATCTTTGAAAAGTGCATCTCGAATATATTTTTTCTTAAATTACACTTAACTGATTTTAATGGAGAGATATGGTTATATCTGAAAACTTTGTCAAATATAAATAACAATACAAAGCAAATGTAACTTAATCAATTTCTTGTAAAAAAAACAAACTTCTTTCAACATTTTAGATAACATTAGTTAACTTTACATTAATGATTTTGTGGGAATTCTCAATTTTTACTTAACTTGTACAAATTTACTTTTAGGAAATTATTGATTCACATACTGACTGACTAATTGTAAACTCAATTGCTTATTTCTCAATGTAGGTCTTGTATGTAGGTTATGAACTCAACCGTACATTTTGCATCTCCACCCATCGCATGATAAAAATATTGATACAATAATTTATTTTTTAAGAGTTGTTTTGTTTGATGTAATAAAACATGAGTACCATATTTTTCTGTGTATTAGACACATGCATAGATAACACACAGAGCGAGTTTGGCAGAGGTTTTTAAGGAAAAAAATAAAAGCGCATGGTTTAGACGCACCCTTCTCCATCAGGTAATCAATCAAAATGTTGCAGCATGGAAAACCTCAGGATTTATTGTGTATATTGCATTTAATGACAGTATTCAAAATGCTAAACAAGATCACTACATATGTAATTTGGTCAGTGTGGCAATCGTTATGGATTTAAGCGTGCAATATTTAGTCAAAATAATATTTCTTTCCAAAAAAGCTCTGTGTGGCTCAAGACTCGTCTAAACTGTTGTCTGAATATGAAAATTTCAAGTTTTTAAAAAAATTTCTCAAAAATTTTACATAATAGGATGTAAAATACTCTGATATGTTGAATGTTTAAATGGGTTTGACAAGCCAAGCAAGTTTGTAACAGAAATCTTAGAAACCGTGACATGTAGGGTGTTTAAAAGGTTTCAGAAGGAAAAACAACACAAGTAATTGTCCGGGTTCAATCTTGTGATTAGAAAGAAGTAAGTTTTTGTTTTCTTTCCAATATCAAAACTATATTGTATTCAATTGCATTGTGAAAAAACTTATAAAGAAAATTCTGAATGCAGAGGCTGATTCAGGAATTTTTGTGGGAGGGGGTTGCCAGGTTCCTGTTAAGGATATTTTACAGTTGGAAATGTATGATGCCATCATCCTCTTCAAATTAAAAAGGCATACATACACACAGAGCTTTTAAAGAGAGAAATTCGCTCTTTTGTTTGATGTCAATTCTTATTATGATTTAATAATATCACATTGTGATTTAATTTCATAGACGCAAAGCATTAAGTGTCAGTCATTATCACATATGTGATTGGACCGGTTAATCTAGTGACAGTCAATTATTTTTTGGAACTGTCAGATATCCTCCCACAGCTTTTGACCAGATTTGTAAGCATGAAAAAGTAGTAAAGATGTTGTGTAAGCTGTGAACAATTTTTTTAGGGAAACTGAAGAAAAGGTCACCCTGTTCGATGTGTAGGCCATTCAACATCATTGGCAAAAGTGTGTACACCTTAAAGGTGTCTCTAAGTAGAAAAGGAATGTAAAGCATTGACTTTGTACATTTATTTCACAGACAGGCTTAAAACTTTTCAGCCAGTCCTCCTATAATAGTTAACAAATAAACAATGAATAAAGAAAAAGGAATTTTTTTTTGAAAATTTCAAAGTACTTTATTCTGAGTGCAGTTATGGAATTTTGAATTTTTGACAAGAAATAACCATAATTGGCTAAAAGTAACTCCGATAACAGTTTTTATTCTCAATTGTAAAATATCATTACCATGATAATATACTAAGTCTCAATTGACAGATCTGCTTTTAGTCTCCAGCCATATTAGCGTTTAATACCGATATTATGGCAGGCATTGTCTAATACAATACCTAAACCATCTGATGGCCCAAAGAGTTGATTTTGAGCTAGTCATCTGAATAAATGTCTCAATAATAATTTATATATCATTTTAAGTCAGAAAATCGCCCAGGAATAGGCAAGTTTAACTCGGGAATAACGCCTCTTTAACATAAATTGATTGTTAACTCTTTTTATTTCAGTGACAGTTCGCAATCTATGACACTCCACTGAACTAAGAATTAGGAACAGGCTAATAACGAATAGAGATTTTTTTTATTGGTAAATCAAATTTTGTCTTTCAATTTGACATTAATTTCTGGAGGTCTCTAAGGTGCTGATGGAATTGTTTTATTTGTAATGAACCTAATTTAGAACTCTGATTTTGTGAGTTTAGATCTAATTGTTTTAACTCGAAGCAGATCAGAAATCTGTGAGTGAAAGCAGAAATGGCAGATTGCTCCGAGACGACCAAAGGTGACGATGTTAGAGCAAACTTAATTGACTCAATAATCAAAAGTCAAACAGCTTTGTGTAGTCCAGATCAAACATGTCGCAAGCTTCTATGTATAATTAGTACACTACCCGCTGTCAGGGAAAATTAAGCTTAAATTGGATTAATTTCGATGCATGTAGGGTCGCAGATAATCAATGTTCAAGTTTGCCATTCTATTGAGACAGAGCTCGAGAGACCCAGCACTCTATTTTTCTCCTATTATTTGTTTTATTGTTCGTTGTATTTCACGGAGGTGTTTATATTAACAATAGTCTTTGAACTTCCAGCCACAAATAATTAGGGATTAAACAGACCAACAATAGCCCCTGTTCACCAGACATATGGGGTTATACATGTATTAATGTAATTAGTGAAGAATTAGTAAAAGGGGAGGACTGGATAAACACTGGAAAACTTGGCCAACCGCGACACTTGACTGTCTTTTTATAGACTGACAGAACAAACAAGAGAGTTGACAGAAAAATAAAATTACATGATCTGGAAACAACCAGATGGTGTGATAATATTTGAGGAGAAAGATAAGGGGCTCGTGGATGCTATCTTAAGGGGATTAGCTATTAAATGAAGAAAAATACACCAATTTATACAGGGATTAAATTACCACTGCAAGCAATGATTGCAACATTTATAGTTTTGGGTTTCATTTTTGTTTCAAAGACAAAGGTTGTTTTTTTAAAGTAATTAATGATTAAGTATAAAAATTAATATGCCTGTTAATAATATCATATTTATTTAACAATTTAATTTAGAATCACCAAGATAGGATTGCAACAGTTCCCTTTTTACCTGTGGGGATAGGGGCCAGATTTTCTAATATTCCTTTGAAAAAGCATAATATAAATTTTCTGAAGAATATGAAGAGGGCAAGATCATTGCCTACTGCAAAAACTGCATTTACATTTTTTATCTTCTTTCTTTCTGGTTTCGAATTCTAAATATGACGAAATCAAATGTCATTGGATCTTTTATCAAGTGATTCAAAAAAGATTACTTTTTCTCATTCCTACAAAAAGTAAGGACTTCGGCCAAGCAAATTTAATCCATAGTTCTTCAGTACTTGATGAATATATAGCCACTTATGATCATGAAGGCTTTTGAGAAGAGCATCCAATGTACTTTTTGTTTTTTTTGTTAGTTCTTTTCTTGAAGAGATAGGAAGCCAAATTTCTAATCTGTGTTTCCAAAATATGAAATGAAATGGGGTTTAATGTACTTTTTGTTTTTTTAATTAGTTCTTTTCTTGAAGAGATAGGAAGCCAAATCTCTAATCCAAAATGGGGTTTAATTTTGTACTGTTCTTCTCCAACTGGGCTAATGAAGACAGACATATGCCATACAGTGAGCTATGAGGAAAATGTTTGCCAAGCCAGCGGCACTATGGCCTACTCTTATATCAAATTCAAACTGCCAAGGGATCTCTCATGTGCACACTTACGTTTACACGGGACCTCAGTATTTTGTTCCATTCGAACGACTAGGAAATCGCCTTCTCAGGCATCTCAACAAACTGTCTCGGTCAATGCAGGGATCGCACACCCAACCTCCAGGCTATAGTCTTTCCAAAGAACAAAAATTTTACACAATCAATAATTACATAAAAGTTAAAACAAATGTTATTTACTTTGATTAACTCTTGAATCAGATTACCACACAACTCAAAAAGACCAAAATATATCAACCTTTAACTTGAATTCCTAATATGGAAACTTTCTATTTTTCTATATAAAATCCATCTTTTATTCAATCTAATTCATCAAGATGAGTTTTTAATCCCTGAAACTTCATAACTGGTTAAAAACTAATAAAAATGTTTTCACGTCGTTAACATTTAGTTTTGAATCATCTGATATTTAAATGTTATTTTTTCTTCATGTATTTCTAGTATTTGTGCCATGAAACTAGTTTTATCTTTTCGCAACGCTAAAAGGTCATTCTGTCATGTAAATTTACCGTTCATGCACACAGCACTGCAGTGAGTTTTCTAGCATAGAAAAGCTGTCATGATCATTAATGAAAAGCTATGACCAAATAATTCAAAATAGAAATATAATCTGTTTTACAGAACTACTTTGTATCAGTTCTATCAACAATCAAGTCTAGATGTACATAAAAGAGTTCTTTTTCTATAAAAAAAAAGAGGTCAAATGCAAACAAATCCATCAAATGATCATTAGTCTCTAATGCACAGTAAAAATTTATCATAATAATGCAAAAGGTATGGATAAAGAATCAAAATAACGCACAACCTTAAACACAGGTCTGTTAAGGTTTTTCTTTTTTAAATTTCAACAAAACTGCTTAATCCAATTCAAAATACAGACAAAATTGGCTGAGATAAAGATTAATATGTTTAACGCCGAAGTTTTCTATAAATACATGTTTTAATGCTCAATGAAAAAAATTCTTTTTAATATTGTTAGTTAGTCTTAGTATTTTTATATATCAATTGAAATACTTTTAGTCCTAATTCTCACTTTGCACCTAGGTCTCCCTCCAACACTAACAAAAGGTGAATTACAATTGATTTATCGTCTGGCTAACAATTATTATAAACTGACGTGATAATTGCTTCAACTGCATTGATAGTCTTGCTTGCCTTTTATAATCAGGATTTACTCTAAGACAAGATTATGCCGTTATTTTTATTATAATCGAGAAAATATCGTCAATAAAATCTTGGCGTCTTTTTTTCTCGCTTTACATTTACTAAATTAAAGAAATAAAGGGAATATTGATTTCTACAGGTGAGCTGACATTTTCTCGCATCTTATGAATAATAATTAATTGATATTGAATAAATTGGGATTTTTATCTGTTGTGTCGTGAGTTAATAGATGAGAAATTTATTCGAGAATTATATTGATAAACTGACAATCAACTAAATCAAGACTTCAAGCAGACTTTCACCTTTTAGGTAAATTAAAGTGGCTGATCTCAGAAATTTTGATGTTAGTTGGTTTTTTTTTCCATTTTGATGCAGAGAAATATTGAGAATTTAAACAGGTGTAACCAACAAAAGATACCAGTATATCATTTAAAATCATGTCATACCAGTTATTATGCCTAATTAATTCCTGCTTCAATACTTTCTGGGAGACAGATCCACATATTAATTTTTTGAAAGTTTTTACACTTTTATTTGATCCAATTTTGGAATCCCTGCTTCAAGAGTGTCTAATTCACTCCAATATACATAATAAATTTCAGGTGAAATCAATTCAGCCATTTTCAAAATGAATGTTAAAGTGGGATTTCAAAGGGCCGATTTGTTAATATTCTTAACTAAATGCTGCAGGTTAAGGATTGAAACGGTTCACAGGCAAATCTTCACTTTCAATTCAGCGCATGAAATCTCTCATGAAGCATCATAGTGGCTGCCAAAAGGTTATTGTTACAAAACAAACACAGTTAACTTTTTAAAAATCTATTTTAACACCTTTCTTTTTGTTCAAGTTAATTTCTGAAGAACTAAAATCACCATTTTTTTAAAAGCAGATGTGTTAAATTGGTTTACCGCAAGATTCCCCCCAAATACAAGGTTAAAGAATTTGACTGTTTGTTTGTGATCGGTTCTTGTGTTTGTCGTCGACTTCAACTTGGCAATCAATGCGAGACCCTGGGGCTTACATATCTTGAAAATAAATACTCGAGGGGTGAGAAGGTGAAACGAAGATACAGATGTAACACAACAAGTGTCAAAATGTAAACAAACATTTTGGCCAGGGTATACATGTTTTCATTCCAGCAATTTTTAACCATGTAACTTTTCGAACAGTCTTAACGCGTTCTTCCAAGAAACTATCTAAAAAACTTAACTTATCGGCTAATAGCAGAAACATCCATACTGACTACATTTTATACAAATCTAAGGCTTGAATTCTTTTATGAATCACATATCCCATTTTACTCCATCTAATAGAACCTAAATATCGATAAGCCTTTTTTTATCTATTTTTAGGTGCAGACGCTGAACTCTATGTCTTGTTGAAATACATGTACAACTGAAAATGGCACGTTGAACAGATTTGTTTTACATACCTATGGTGTTGAAGCATACAGAAATTTTAATTTCTAAGGTGGCATGTACAGAATGATGGGAAACTTGCCCCTAACTGGGGGGGGGGGGGCACAAAGTCCCCCCCTGCAAAAAGTTTCACCCCTGCCTGTGAAAAAAATTGTTGACCATATCAATTATTATTGTCTGTCAATTTTACAGCACTCCTGAGAACACGTCCAGTTCCCCCTGTTTACTCTGAGTCTGAGCTAGTTACAGCCCTTATGGGGGAATTTCCCTTGGATAGTCAAGTTTCTGGCTAATCTTCAAGCTACCAGAGCTATTATATGATCATGCAGGAAAGTGCCTTACTATTCTGAGGCCTAGATAAGGTCAACTACTTACAGACACTCAAAAAAATTGCTAAGTTTAATTGACTTTTGATAATTGGATGTTTTGTAGACGTGAATATTTGCTTTGGCCTACATGTACGTCAAGAAATGTTTAAAATATCAAGAATGGATCTACTGTATCAAACTATGATCTTCAAAGATCAGTATGGCTTCTGAAATTACAAACAAAATCAGAATTGATTGGAATCTACAATTTGTTGAAGGTCCAAATTCAATTGTTAACTGTTCAGTTTTTAATCTTATTAAGGTTGAACATAGGAGGACTATTTTAGAAATCAGGGTGGTAAAGATGTCTCTTAGTTGATCTTAGATCAAAAAATGTGAGGATGACACCCATAACAAAAAATGTTACATTATTGACGATTGACACTTGTCAATATAGCTAACTCTCTCTGTTTGTTTAAAAAAAAAACCCAACAGAACTCTTTTTGAAAAAATTGGGTTCTTTTCACTTGAGGAGGATGTTTTATCTTAATTCTCGTTGGTGACAACTACAAAAGACTGTCATTTTAGAATTTCTACAAAATCTTGAGGCCATGTTTTAAGTTCAACCTAGCTTACAGAAATTGTGTTCAGGTGGCAGAGCTATTTTCAAGATGATTTAGATCCCATGGATGCTTGTTTTACGTCCATTTTGAAGGAATAATAACGATGGAAGCCTCAATTAGTTGCTTGGCGATAGCTTCTAAGTGACTAGTATAAACTACTTGAATCTGATTGGTTGAGATAATAACCGTAGTAACAATGGATGTCTGGCTTTATACAAACTTTGATGAATTCAGATTAAAATACGCCTAAGGATAAAAGAGCAAGTGTTATCATTTGATCATAGTTTGTTTTCAACGAAAAAAAATCCTTGCAATTTATTTCTTGTATTCGCATCGTTTGCAATGCATAAAATACAGGAACAACAATTGAATAATAATCTTTAGAAATCATTTTAATTTTTGGGCATGCATCTGGTTTTGCCTTTTTCCAATGTCCTCCACTGAAATGTTGCAGTTAATAAACCTAGTGGTTATCCATAAAGCTATTTGTTATCATATATCGATTTCATTAAATGCTTTTAAAGATGTTAGTATTAAGAAATATATTTTTGCAACACTTGGCATCCTGTGCAGATATAAACAAGCAAATGCCAATGGCAAGTGTTGAGTAAAATTTATTGATCAGCTTCTTTTCAATCAAATTTAAAGAAAATCTGGGGGTTTTCTATCATTTCTATTATTATTATTATTATTAATATTTTGGTTTTGGTTTCTTAATTTAATAATCAATTTGGATATATTTTAATGTGGATTAAGCAGATAAAAATAAAATAATCTCTGGAGGAAAAGAAGATGTCTTTCGAGAAGTCTAGTTTTAAGTAAGGGACAAAAACTGTAATTCCTAGATGTACTAATAATCTTAGGCTCTAGCTACTACTATAATATTATATATTTATTTTGTAACATTAAATGAATGTAATAAACTTTTTAAAAAACAATTGGTAGAGCATTATTTTAGGCATTTGTGATTATATGCTAAAAATATTTCAATGACCATTTTTCATTGAACAGCAGTATTCTACATATTTTGTTGTTGTGTGACTTTTGTCTCAGAAATGTTAATAAATAGTGTAGACATTGAAATTTACTATAAATCAACTTAATTATTATTGTGTAACATTTAAACACTGGTAATAAGATATAATTGGTCAATTACTTCTGATTGTGTCAAAGGTCACGAATAAGCAGGTGGCAAAGGTCCTTACAAGTTGTCAAAGGTTGCATAAGCAGCCATATCAAATATGGTGTCAGCAGATTCTTCAAAGATTTTTTTCCAGTTGGATGACTATATGAAAATAATCATTTGTACCATTAAGAGCCATCAAGAGTGTTACAAAATAAAGTTTGGTGCCATCGCTTCGAGCTCTTGACCATGAGGTCACATGACCATAGTAATTAGCCACTAGCTACTCTCTTTATATTTAAAAGTTCACCTGCTGTAACACATTCATTACCCATGATACCTCATTATTGGTTGGCAAACAGACGTCCCAGCTATCACAAGACAATTAAATGATGTCCCAAAAACTTTCACGACAACCGAGCCATGAAACATTGACAGTGATTGGTTGAATCAGTTTGTAAAAGGACAGCTGATTGCTCCTTGGAGTATATCTCTATCGTAACTCATGTTTCGTTTCTTTTATATGCCGTAAAATGCCTATAGGGCAAGCTGGAAAGGAATTCCCCACAGAAACAATGAAATGTTAAGGCAAGCCATTTTGCATGAATAACGTAATTATTTTCTCCCTAATTAGCCTGTATTACAGCAAAAACTGTTTCATGTCATTATGTCTGATACAAAAAGTTATTAATTTCACAATAGATATAGTAGCATTATTATAAATTATTTTGGGTTGTTGTGAATTAGAAATTGCAATATGCAAAATAAAACTGTTTAGTTGTTTGAAAGATATAAAAAAAACCAAATAAAATAATATGGGGTTTAACATCCTACTGTTTTGCTCCTAAACTGGGCTTGTGAAGGACAGGCCTATGCCATACAGTATGCTATGAGGGAAATTTTTCCCGGGCAGCAGCGCTATGGCCTGCTCTTATATCGAATTCCTGCTGCCAATGTGTACACAGGACCTTGATTTTTCCGTCCCATCCAAACGACTAGACAGCTGTCCTTGTCGGCCCTTTACAGTCTACAGACTGTCGTGTTTGTGTACAATAGTCTCTTAATATCAATCAGTAATTAAAACATGCCATTTGTAATTAATATATCATCATGTTCTAAACAAGACAGCTAGGTTGACAAGAAAATGGACCTTTCCTCCATTTAAAGACAGAAATTTCTCACCTTGTCGTAAATGTGTTGAAACACCATTATTACTGTAATCTGTTACAAACTGTTCACCTTCTTCAGGTCCACATCGAACTGAAAAAATAACAATATTCAGGTCATTCTATAATAACATTCCACATCTTGGATATTAAAATATTTAAAACATCATTTTGCTCTTTTAAGAGCAGGTAGTGGAACATTTCCATCAACTGCTATTAAAAAAACATTCCACATCTTGCATATAAAAATATTTAAAACATCATTTTGCTCTTTTAATTATAGCAGTTGATGGAACGTTCCACTACTTACCCTTTACAGCTGCCCCCCCCCCCCCCGATCCTTTCACTTAATTTGACATTTGTTGGTTATTTCTTGCAATGTCCGTGTAGTTTGTCTTGAATGCAGATTGTCTTGATGGTTTTGTTAGTGTATAGTGCAGTTATCCTGCATTTCTGTATATATTTAGTCTGTAGCATTGATAACGATGACCTGACACTGTAAATATGTTGTAACAATTACTAATATTGAATAACAATAATAAACCAATTTTCATTCACAGATTAAAACCATAAAACATCTGGTAACAGATGTATGATTAGTAGCACAACACTTTAGACCAGTGGCTTCTATTTTTAGCTAATTTTTTCAGGATGATAGAATGATATATTAATTAACAAATATTTACAATGTTTAAAGAACAGTCTCATCCTTGAGTGGCATTTTAAAATTGCATTATAAGTAAGCTTAATTACCTGATGTGGAATGGATGAGTGTTTTATCTAGTTTTGATTTTGAGTTAGGTATTTACCAGACAAATACAGAATTATCTTAAGAGTAATGGCCCAGTGTAGAAATGTTTGATATGTTATAGAATGTGTCTTTCATCTTACTTATAACATTGTAGATTTTATCATCAAATATTGCACCCAATAAACAATATTATTAAATGTAAACCTCTCTTTTATATTATATAATCTACTGATTGCATTCCATAAATTAAAGCCCATGTTTAAAAAACAATCTGAATCTGAGTGTGTTTGGTTTTTCAGCATAAAGCCGATCTAAAGCTCTCCTTTGATAGAGCATGCCCCTTCACCTTGTTGAAAAAGTGAGAGGGATGCTCTTCCGTCTGTTTTAAAGTGATGGTTATACTAGATCCTTCATATAGCTTTTCAAAATTAGAACACGTCACATAATTCATGTTTTTACTGGGTCATGTTTTTACTCCCAATTACTTATAAGTATAGTCTACAGATACAAATATTAGCGTTTTTATTAATCAGAGAATGTTTCTATCTCATCTGAGCAGTTCACGCAGCTAACAAACTATCCGGGTAGGCCACCTGATCGCTATTGAGTAACTGTACTTCTGCACTGTCTGTTTTTATAAACAAGTATTCATCTTTCGGAAACGTCACCGAGTTTCTAAAGAGTTCTATACCAACCGAAACGCTATAGACAACGACTGGCAACGTCTTCTACTGTGTTCAGAACATAGAGCTGTGTTCAGAAACATATGACGTTGCTCGTGGCGTTTCACATGTACTTCACCGTCATAGTTTTGATGCCCATGAACGCTGTTTTGAACCATGCCCGACATTGGTGACAATTCATCAGCTGAGCTCCCGTTTTGTTTCGATCATCCAGACCTCTTGAATAACGTTAGTAGTAGCCCACCAAATTCAAGCGCAAATAAACAGGACTTACGAAATAATGACGAAAAAATATAATTTTAAATAGGCTTCAGAAAAAATAAAAATTCATAAAAAGGTCCATTGATCTTTAGGACTAACAGGGGAGAACTTTCTCATTGAATGACGTGAAAATGGCATAATGATTGTCATCATCGAAGAATTGAACGATGTATCTTGAAAGAAAGCCTCACAAATACGCCAAAATATGCCAGAAAAAATAGATAGCCAAATTAGCCATGGCACAGACAATAGCTTATCCGAATGGAAACCTTGGAAATCTGATTATATCTGTATTATATGTATTATATGTCTGTGGAAAAGAACGACTCAAAATGCTGAATATCAAATAGGACTCATCCTCTCTCAGCCCAATAGGCCTACTTCATAGCAAATTTGAAAATCAATAGGATTCATCCTCCGACTGAAAAAAAATCGATTTCATCCTCTCACATTCCTAATGCGTATAGGCTGGCATGCCATGCTTGCTTGCTTCAGTGTAGGATGTATATATAGTTCTGACGAAATGCCCGGCCTGTCAAATTTTTCAATGAAAATTATCTATTGGTATTTTGACCAGAAGTCGTTACGAAATTCAAGACCCCTAACACTTTAAAATCTAAACCTGCCAAGAAAGTGACGGTAAATTCCATTATAAAATTATACTAATTCCAAGCAGTCGTATGGAAATGGAAAGAGGTGGACAAGAACAGAGTCTCAAAAATTAAAGTCCGAGCCTTTATGAAATTTATGGACCAAAATATAGAGGCATGGTGTATTTACCTTGGCTCAAAGTTTCAGCTCAAAATATTGAGTCGTTTTGACGTTAACGTCAACACTGCTTATCCGGACACGTAACCCCTTTAAGATTTTGGGTCAATTTTTCGATTGGGTGACCTAATAATCGATTCCCGTTTCTTGAATGACCCATGTACTGTACTTGATAACAAAAGGTAAATTTCACCTACATATCATTTTTATAGAAAAAAGTCTGGTTTTATCCAGATACTGTATAATACAACGGTCTCCATTTCCAGATGAAGACTGTCAGGTTTAATACAAATATGGGGTTAGTTGGTCGGCCTTAGGTAATGGGATAAAAGGGATTTTAACACAAAATTAAGCAGTTTTATTCCCCAAAAAAGTTATCGGGATTGGCCCTTTAACGTTTCGTCATTACAATGTTTCGGTTTTGAGACCAACCTTTAGTTATTTATTTTATGTGCATCGTAGCTTATGCAGTCAGGGGACGGAAGAATTTATTGTGCTGGTCTTCCTTTTACACCCAGCGTACAGAAGAAACGCGTATTGCTCTTGAGCTTTTGTTAAGCACGTTTGGTTCATAACATTGTCATCCTTTCAAGGACAGTGTTGGTGTCAAGTATAAATATTACATAAAACTGGTTAAACGCATCCACAATTTCAACATAAAGATCTTTGCTACAGTACATCTGTGGTAGAGATTTGAAAAAAAAGAAGAAAAGTGACACAAATAACGGAAAGCAGTTATTGTTTCCAGAGCTGTATATCTATTCCTATTGGATGTCTCAAATTAAATACCATGGTTTACGATAAGTCGGCGATCGCCAAAATGATCGATCCCTCATGTTTTTCTATGCAGTTTAATTGTTTGTCAATAACCTATATTGTGTGTTTAATTATATAGCTTTTATGGGTATTTTAGCAGTTCAACTATCAATATTTATGTCATAAATAATGTTGTTGTTTACAAACTAAATTACCATATTTGACGAATGTCTACCGTTATAACGATTAGAGCAATTGATAATCAATTTCTCGGAGAAAAAAACATTCATAGCTTCACAATAATAAACGATGAAAAACGAAAAAAAGCCGGAGTTATGAGGACATTCTGTTTTATAGTCATTCCCAGTCAATGGTGACCAAATAGCTGTCCAGTTTTAATAGTCCGAGGAATTTTCTCCTAGCTGACGATCCGACGATTTTTCTAACTATTACATTTAATACCCTTGTCATTTCGTTAAACCCCGAATCGATTGATTAGAAGCAATTACGTGGTAATGAACTCCAAAATGATATTTAGTCTCCATTCACCATATTTTACTAATTTAGTAAATATAAAAAACTTTATCTAATTTAGTTTATACATCTGTGGTGAGGTCGTAATAAATTATTGGATGACCGAATGGTATCATAAGGTCTATCATAGAGTCAATCAGGGGGCACCGAAACGACGCGAGCGCCAGGGTACCACAAGATATTGGGGGGGGGGGGGAGAAGCCTAGTCGAAAGGTCGCTCAGTAATACGCAGTGATTGTATTCCATAGAATTGTGACCCATATACTCGCTTGTACTTATATGGCCGGCTCCCAATATCATTTTATCATTTGTATATATTATTAATTGGTTGTTGTGTAGAATTGTCTGATCGAGGTATTGGTTGGATCGGGAATCTGTAAACTACAATCGATACTCGGGGGTTGTCACAATAACAACATAACTAACATCTTAATGAAATGTCTAATAAAATCCCTATTAATTACGATGAAAACCCCAAACTGTTCGAAAACTAGCTGTTTTGTCGTCATTTATTTTACAATAAAATAAATCCCATGTTGCTCATTTTTCACAGCATTTAATGAACACGATTTCTTTAACTCCAGACACTTATAATTGTCACAGCATCTGGTTCTGTGAAGATGTTTGTATTTCGTTAATCCAATGTCCAATCCTTTTACCCCTTTTGGAAATTACACAAGAAGTAAAAACTGCTTAAATAATGCGCGTTTAGAAATATTAAATACAAGTTAATTAGGGGTGTAGCAAATTAAAGGCATTCTTAATGTCGACAAAAGTTTAATCAAAAAGGTGTTAATATACAAACTGTCACCTAATACATGGAAATAGAATTATTTACTTTGTAAATCGCGAAATCTCTCCCTAATACTGACGGACACCAATAATATACCAGACTACACCATTAGCTATGCCATTATAATTCCAATTTTACGAAATAGCCGACATGGAAATGTATTTACCCATAACCGATACTTGTGAGATGAAAGTGAGAACTAGACTGCTACTACCGGGGCAGCCGAATATTTCATTTTAATACTCGGCAAACCTCAGCAGATTCCGGAACCTACATCTAGCCTCGGCTGTATGGCAGTATAAGTGATATGTACCTTGAAAGAAAAACAGCTTCAAACTTTGAAAACTTTGTGAGATAAAACATTCTTCAAAAGCGTCGTAATGGGAAGTCTCGGTCACGTCATGGGCATAACCGTTGGTAATCTGGGAACTTGAAAATAGTTATAATGGCGGACTTCGTCATGCAGCCGAGGCTAGATTATGTAGAGTACTGGAATCAGCTGAGGTTTGCCGATTGTCCATTTTAAAAATCTATAGTGCAATGCAGTGAAGACGAGACAGGGCATTAAACTTACCATCTGTACTTTCCATGCTCAGAAAGAAACCCTGGAAATAATTGGTCAGGTGCTAGTGTCTGGCAAAATGCTAGTTAAAAAAAGATGTCTGCTGATGTAAAGGTCGTAGCAATGGACCAGATGCTACAACCAACCACAAGAAAATCTTTTTTTATGATGCCAGTTTGCTATTCTTTAAAGCTCCAATAGCATTTTTAAGTTATATTTTTAAAATGTATTAAAATAAAGCCCAAAAATAGATTGAACCTATAAACAGTCCTACCTTGTTAAAGAATAATCCTATTAATCCTATAATTCAGTACTGCCAGTTGAGAAATTGGCAAAAATATCATTTTCAACTTCAAATTCAAACGTTTGAAGATGGCCGTCCATGGAGAGGAATGGGAAAACAAGGGAGGTAATTGAGTAACTATTTCCTCAATCACCCTGTGTCACCCTTTATAATGCCCAAAAAATTTTGCCCAGGACCGTATAATAGTGAGTTGACAACCTTTTGAGCAAAAGACATAGAAATAATTATGTTTTGACTTTCTTAGAAAATGTGAAATTGGAACTTTAATGGAGCTATCTCTATCTCTATCTCTAGGTAAACCGAAAGTATCGTATTGAGTTGATCCGATGTATTATTTCGGTTAGTGATTGAGAAAACTCCACACGATTAAAAATGGTTTTAAAAGAGGCGAGCTTCTTGATTTGCTAAAACCTTGATGAACCAGACGTGATACCAGTGACAATTGCTGGTAAATTTGCATGACTCCTTGTTGGGTTTGGGCTTGTATTGTGCTTTTATTGGATTGCATGGGTGTGGCAGGGGGCTGGGTATGGGATCCGGAGAATAAAATGAACTTGCGAGTTATTGCTATAGTTGACATTGTCTTTTGGTAAAGTTTTACATTATTATCGTACATAACATATTATTGTTATTTTCTGACATAAACTGACAGACTATCGCTAGCCTTCCGGAAACGCCATCCAGAAGACGACCCCCTCAAGGCAAACATGAGTATTGCGTCTTTCTTGTTGCAGTGTTTTGTTTTTCATTTTGATTGAAGTTTGTATTATTACAGGCCCGTGACTATATAGCGCAGTGGCACTCAGTTCCATTTGATATTTGTTGCTTATTCCCTGTCTGTGTAGTTTGTGTCATACCGCTAATTTGTCTTTTTGGTTTTGTTTGCGTGTAGTGCGGCCCACCTGTTCTTATTCTATGACATGTCATTGAAACGTCGTGGTAATCAGAATACATTGTACTCAATGAATAATATTGGAGGTGAGGGGCTCTATAAAAATGTTATTCTTCAAAACTATGTTGTTGTCTTGGGATTTTGAAATCAATTCTCTAAAGGTTTAAAATCTAAATATAACCGCAAAATTCGTATACCCTAAAATCAACAACCCCATCGAGGTTATAAAATGCTATCAAGCACCCTGCCCTTTATCTTTTTCGTAATCTTTCATAAGTTGGAATGTAAACGGGTAGATAAATTTTTATCAGAAGCATTCGAATTTCGACCAAGTTCTTCCTTATGGCCAACCAATCATCACCTGCGATTTTGAAAACAAATCGAACAAGGTATGAACAGTAGCACGTTGTTCACAAGAAATTGTGGACAGTTGGCCATGACAGGTGACATTGTACCTTTTACATTGAATTTGAATTTTTCAAATTTGGGTTGTTATTCTATTCTAGAGGGTTGTTATTCTTGTTAGTAATTTGTTATTTTTTGTAAGAAGAGTTGTTATGTATGTAAGAAATAATGGTATTCATGACAAACGAATTGTTACTCGTGTCCAATCGGCTACCTACTTCCTCAAGCGGCTGGTATTCGTGTATAAGATACTTTCATTATTATAAGATGGGTTTTTATCCTTTAAAATGTTGTTTTTATTTGTATAAAACATGTTGTTACTCTTCCCATATAATGGCGCTGAAATATTTTATATTGAAATCACATAAACATTTACATTCTTCTTATTTTATAAAACACTAATTACACAATTTATCAAAGTTCATCGCGTTCATTAAAAATTGTAGATTAAGGTTTTCAGACTTTCGACGAGGTTATGTTTATCATGGATCTAAAAATAAAATCATTTTATAACCAACAAGGTCTGTATCTGAACTGAGATCTGTGACTTATTGTTTCTATGACTGACATCAGACCAAAAGGAAGCAGACCACCATTAAATTTCACCATCTCGGTACCAACAAATTGTTGTTCATCCCAACGAAAATTTGGGGAAAAGGTGGGCGAAGAGTCCAGAATTAACATTGAATTCAATGGGGAAATTAATGGTGCGTCTGCCTACAAAAAGATTGTGTCCGAGGTCTATTAATAAACGTTTGTTGGCCATCTTTACCCATAGTCATACGTACCAGAAACACCGGATATATGGGCTACCAATACACTTTTTGTAATTTGTGTATTTCATTAAAGGGGTGTAAATTATACTCCCTTCCCCATCAATATAAAAATAACCTCCTGCGCAGTATGATTTTCGATGCCATCTCGCATTCCACTATGATAAACAAGGGTATAAGCCCGCTGTCTTCAGAGCTGTTTATTCTGTTGTTAGTATTCAACAGAAGTCTATATCACGGAAAGGCCTACTTTAAAATCTATAAACTGTTCTAATTGAATTCTTGACCTAGCCCCTGATCCCATGATAGAAATGGAGTTCAACGTTTCATGTCTCGTCAAAACTTACGTCATTTAGCGATTGTTTTTTTTTATCAATGTTCTGGTCACTTGCAATTAATTCAAGGTGGTTATCACCCATAACGAAAACATATAGGCCTATATAGAAGAGTGCCCGTAAGTAAGGTGAACCAGTACATTGTATAAAACTTGTAAATTACGTGTTGTTAATATAAAATGGATGTGGGTATCTATTTTAGCCAGGTGCAGTCTAAATAATCCCAGACTCATTTATATGCAAAGTACCCCTAGTTCCGAATGCATCATTAAGTTTATATAGCTTCACTTTATCTCAGACTATAATTTGGATTCCGTGCATTTTTTGCCTTCTAAATATGTCTTTTGTTTATATTTGTGCATCATTTTGCCTTAAAGTGGGTGAATGTCAATTGCAGAGATAACTGTCGGGGATTAGCCATAATGAAATTGCACCAAAGATAACAGGTTAGAGCGCAAGTCACAACAAGAAGTCGTTCCTAAATAAGAAACTTGCCTAAAAGGTCAATGCACAAGACACCATAAGATGTGTACCGATATAGTAACGCTTATCCAATCTGCAAGGGATCAAAAATTCCTAATTGGATTTCAGTTTCCAGACATTCAAATCTGTTAGTCCACAGTATGTTGTGAAGTTGGGGTCTAACGTCCATACAGTGTGCAATGAGGGAAACTCTTTCCGAGCAGTGGCACTGTAGCCACTCTTATATTGAATTCCATCTGCCACTGGTCTTTTACGTGCCCCGTCAATGTATACACGGGTCCTCAGTTTCTTGTCCCATCCGAACGACTAGACACCAACCCTTGTCGGCCCCCCGCTCCCGTGCTGCACCACTAACAATTGAGACCACGCAGGAAAATCCCGATGAACTTTCTCGGTCAATGCAGGGATCGAACACGCTACATCCTGTCTTACCCACCGTGGCTCCTCGTTTCGGACTCGCACCATTCTCTTCCATTTTAAAGAACCCCGACCCCCACTACAAAGATAGGTGAACAATTCTTTTCGATCTAAATTTTACTCGGACAATTGCACTTCCCCCCAAACATCGTCGAATTCCATCTAGAAAGGTATTATGTATTTCTGAAGCGGGATGTCTGGCTTGTGGACTTTGTAACATGCATCTCTGATTAGAAATGAAAGGTCTGGACTAGTAGTGGTAAAAACCTTTTGATCGGTCATCTAGTAGAGTCGTAAAATAAGTAAATATATAAAATCAACCAGGTCTGAAGTAAGCATACCCTATACCGCAGTGAAGTCATTTCACAAATGATGCACTTAGTGTGGTTATTTCTTATCACCATGTGCAGGTGCTGTACCAGATCATTTAAGACTTATTTCTATGCAATAGACTACATGATCGAATAATGATGCATCATTAAGTTTTTTTGGAACAGACAAAAGACGGTTGTCTGGCCTATATATTTTATTCTGCTTCATTTGTATCCGGAAAAAAATTAATATGAAAAAATGCAAATCATTTTAGATATTGAAGACTGGGACCAGTCTAATGACTTTGTACCGAGCTAAAACAGCCATTGTAGCATTTATATTTGATGAGTTAATCTAAAATAAATTCCAGTCCATGATTATACTTACAAATGCATAAATACATTCACTTCAAGTCCAGTTTTGAGAGGCAACCCTACAATTCAAATTATTGCAATATTTGAAATCATATATATAAACTTAACGGTAATGAGACGCGAGTTATCTGTCCAGGAATTCTGGGTTGGGCATGCATCTTAAAGACGCACCGGAAACGACATCTAAGTATATTATAGTTGTTTTCCAGTTTCAAAAAGTCAGATTTAGTTTTACTTCCGATCGTTTGCTCTTTCTAATTCTTTTCTCTCCATCTTCCCCCCTAATGTTGTTTCTCTCCGTTTGTATCACGGAAGTTTTGTATGGAAATGGACACAAACTTGAAATGTCTAGATACAGATGATAAGGATTTGTATAATTGCTTTGTACCGAACTAAAATTGTTCGAGGAACATGTGCATCAGGCACGCAAGAACTTCAAACTAATATGTATATTAAAACTGAAGAAGGACTTCCGTGCAGAAGACATATTTCGTCAGTTGATCTTTCTGTCCTAATTTGTTTGGCAGTCCTTGTCCAATCACTTTGGATACGCAATAAAATAGTTCTTTCAGTTTTTACTGATCATCGACTTAAAAAAAACATTCGATGCGTGGATTTAAAAACATAAAGTAGACTAAAAAAAAGTTGAACACGCACCTCATAAACGACACCGATATACGCTTGTTAAGAAAGTTATAAATATATATTGAAAGAAACAATGTTTCCTGTATGAGGATGTTAATATTTTTAATAATTCGAAGAGTAAAGACAATTAACAGAACCAATAGCCTTAACTAATTTTCCGCAAAGACAACTCTAAATTCACCGGCCAGTGGCACCCAATATCCAATATGACCCCCCCCCCCCCCACCCTATAAAAAAAACCAAAACAAAAACCATTTGTCATACCGATTCCGATCTCTGGGCAAATACGTTGAATCCCTTTACCGTAACTCAATTTTTACTCAAATTTGTAACACCCGCGTTATGCCTAAAAGACGATAGCGCCAGTGCTCAGTGTAGTTTTCAACATTTTAGCACCGGGAACTGGAATTTCAGATTTGAGTAAAATTGACACTAATGCAACTATTAAAAGTTTTGGCAATATATCAGGAAAATCACATTAATCTAATGAAACATTTTGAAATATAGGTAGTCGATATTCAGAACTTTATTGTGAGAATCGCTGTCTTTCTACAGTTTCTATACGGCAGAATTTGGCATCAAATTAGTAAAAGATTGCACTGTCTTCAAAATGTCTATTACGCCGTCATCGACCGTGAGAGACATAGTAACATGACACCACCACCCTCATTTACAAGTCCCGTCTATACTATTAGTTCATAATTAAATGGATTTGGCCATTTAGCTACAGAAATGCCGTTATCTGAATAATGGAACAATTTAACCGTCAGGTTGTCTGCTTTCATTTCAATTGTCTTCTGCACGTGATTAACACGCAGCGTGACACCTCCATATTGGATGACTTGGATATCCAGTTAGCGTATCTCATTGATTTAATTCGTCTGGATAATAGAGTGTCAACGTCGCCTGTTGAAACCGTGTAGGTGTAATTTTGGAAAGATAAATAGAAAATGGCGGCAATGTTGTTGTAACAGACGTAGAATATGATGAGGTGGGGGAAAGGTTGACGTATTATAATCGGTCAAGATTCCACCGTTTTAAAAGTGCCGTCTGGTTATGACAACGTGCTCAACTACCCGCCAAAATGACGAAAACAGGACAATAGCGTTCATCAGAATTATGACGTTGAAGAAATATGCACACGAAACCAAAGTGTCCTTGAATTTGAACAAATGATGCTTGTTTGTTCTTAAACAACAGCGTGTATCACTGCGACGGTAAATCACCCAGATGCCGCTTTGACTAATTTCAAACTAATTTATTATCTAAACTTTCGGTGTGACCTAATAGACGTCTTTTTTTATTCCTAACATGCAACAAGTCAATCTTTTTTTCTGGTTTTAAACATAGTTCACACTATTTAATGTGTACATTTACTTTGACGTTAGATTAATTTAACTATTAGGCTACTTCCCCAAAAGAAGACAACCTCAGCTGTATTTTTAAAGAGATAATTGAACTGCACTTCAGTCCAAAATTTATTCAACATAAAGAAAATGGTAACTCTACCTTTTATTGGAATTCCAAACAGAGTTTGTCTAGATTTTTTCACACCTTACAACAAAGGTTGTCTAATTCAAGTTAACACTAATTAAAGCTTTAAAATATCTGAAAATCTTCCTTGTGTTATTTCGAACTCTTTACCCCATTCCCACCGCAACTCACGTGCACTTTTCTGCAGTGCGTACACACAAAATGCAACGTGAGTTGTTGACGTTTAACACATTTTTCTACTTTTGTTTTCCTTTTACATCTTCTGACTAAATAGCTGGGATTTTTAACATCTACCTGGATAACCCTATTTACATTACACCGACAAATAGTCTTGATCAAAAGATACTTAGCACATAAACATGCTTAAATCAAATAAACAATCCGAACAGTAGAATTATCTTGTCTGGCTAAAGAAAAAAACACTGAAACAAAGGAAATTTGAACACAACGAACCTAAGGTCGCTCTTAGTTTGCGTCAAAATCATGCATGCTGTCTTGCAAACAGTGCTGGACTGGACCCACCTGTCCACCTGTCCGTGACCTAAGCTCATTAAAAGGGGGGGGGGGAGGCTAAGCTTATGACGAAAAAAGAAAAAAGAGAATGAAAAAAAGGAAAAGAGAAAGAAAGGAGAGTGGGAAGAAAAGAAAGAAAGAAGGAAGGAGAGGACAGGACACACGACAGGAGATATCAAATTCATCTAATGATAGTGCTCTTAGGTCATTCTGATATCTAATTGTATCAGGAAATCAAAAATTTGCCTTCTTCTTCTAAGAAAATGGGTTTGCATTTGTCAATTTTCAAAATTTTCATAGGGGGAGACCGCTCACATTTTCATAAATTATTAACTTTTAATGGCCAGTAGTAAAAGTATTTTTGGAGAGTGTTTATGGTTTCCTTTTTGCCAATCCCAATAACAAAAAAATCTATGATGTATTCATTTTCCTACAATATTGTCTCTCTGTTGTATATCGGTTATTCGAGTACCATAGCACTTGATTTTGAGATTGTGGATCGAAACAAATGCGCAAATTTGAAACCAATAATTGTAAACCAATTCCGACACTAATTTCAACGATATAAAATAAATTAAACGACACATAATAGAAGATTAAGATAAAATGTTGGTCGTTCTTACTATATAGTAGGTGAAAATGAATATATAAATGAAAATTACCCTATTCTAAGGCAAAGTTATGAGTGTTTGAAGTTCTGACAAGAAATACCGATTGTCAAGGTCTAGACCAATCAAATTGGGGTTCCGAAAATGGCCACATTTAAATTTAATCATTGTGTTAATGTAGTGAAACTATGCACCATGTTTCGTCATTATCAAACAAATAGCACCAAATTTATCGAACAATCAAATTCCTTATCACTCTGCTAACCATGACCATAAATTGTGCATTATCGAACTTGGAAGGTATTGATGTAATGAAACTATACATCAAGTTTCACCACTCTCACTCAATTAAATTTATGGTGCCCCAAAGCACCGACCAGTCAAATTGGTTATCTCGGCTAAACCTATCGAATTCCGACGTTCAAGGGATCTGTTACGTGCACCCCAATGTGTACACGGGAATTTGATTTTCCACACAATCCGAACAACTACACGGTTGTCCCTGTCAGACCCTCTTTCCTGCATCACCGAAAAGCTGGAACCGGAAAATCTGGGAATTTTAGAACGTTTAAATGTAATCATGTAGTAAAATGCAACATATTTAAAAATGTATAAGTTATATGATGTAAGCAAAATTTTAATGGAAAGTGTTTTAATGGTGATAAATAAAGTTAATTAAATTACAAATATCTGAATAAAAATTATCTGTGCTATAAAATGACTTGTCTGCACTGTAACTTCATTTTGATTAATATAAATAATTATTCAATAACTCGGAAGGTATGGTATACCCTAACAATTATTTTTGTTTTAAAACGCCTTTTGTAATCATTATAACCCCCCTCCCCCAACATATATTTTTTTTAAAACGGACAAAAAAACCCAACCGTTGGCTTAGGATATTATAGTAAACGGTATATGCAAGTTCTGAATCTGGCTTTATATATATTTGTACATGTACTCCATGCCGTTAATCAGATAAAGTTGACAGTGCCATTTAACTGTTTATTTATGGTCTTCTCCCCACTGTTCAAATCGGATAAAATTTGGATTATGTCGGCTAAACTGTTCACGGAGCATACAACATATTGTTATCACAAAAATCCCGATAATTGTTGATAAAACGAAATATAACATCTGGCGGGACATTGTCCAAGTAGGCCTACACTGAATATAAACATATCAATAAACCCTAGATTTGTACTGAAATGATGGCGTGCGCACTGACAAGCAGACTATCCATCTATTATTGAAGATTACATGCATTGGAAAAATATTAAAGGATGGAACAAACCTGATTAATTATTTGTAATTTGTGAAAAGATCTCAACGGTTATTGACCTTGTCATGTACAACTATTCGATAAAAAAAAAATAAAAATCACTAAACGGCATTTTGGCAAAAAACGTTTATGTTTGCGCCTGGATAAATAGATCCATAAGCTTGCCAACATTTAGACTGAAAAACGTCAGACTTGATCCCAAAGCACTATTCTGTCTTCAATACAAACAAATCAGAAAGGTGGGACGTATTAGAACATGTTATCCAGTCTAGTCGAAGTCAAGAAAGGTAATTTGTTATGGCGTTTATCTAGTCACAAAATGAAATAGTAGAGGAAAATTGTTACTTCGTAACGTAAGATGGTTTAGAACAAAATACCTATAAATCTGTATAGATCTACGTATGACGTCACAGGCGTCGATAACCATGTGCGCTGTAATTACAAACTGATCACGACAGAATTGGTTCCGACAAAATTGGTGCCTTTTACTCATTTTACGCCACCGCATACTATTTTATGTAGGCCTACCTATTTGCATAAAATATGAAATATTTCTTGTCCATATACCTGAAAAACTTTTATTAATTTTTCTAATAATCCAAGTTTGGATTTGCATATTTAATCTCTCTCTATATATATATTAATGTCCAGTAAAATCCATGTTTCTGAACCAAAGACGGGGATAAGATGTAATAGTAAGTGCAGGAGGACCTCACGACACGAAAAACAAAAACCTATAAGATTAACCTGCGGAAAATAAGGAGTTAAATCTAGATCAAGCCTTCTAATGAAGATGAGTAAACATGCAGAACTGATACGTTTAAAGAAAAAACATATACATGCCATCCTTCTTGTCCTTACCCATGACATATTGCGTATCATTAATTTAAGATAAATAAAATATTGCTACAGGGAAAAAAACCCTTTCTTTAAAATATATCAATATTCACATTCAAAATGAATAGAGTTGCTTTTTATCTTTTCAGAATTCTGTAAAGATATTACAAATTTTTTTTATATTATGTTCCTTTGAAGCCATTGGTGGTTATCTTGACGAGTTTTAAAAAAGTAGACATAAGACATACCTTCTGCTAACCAAGTCTCTTGCATACGACTTAAATCTTGAAACAACTCTGAAAGATAAATTATATATTTCAAAATAATCTTTTAAAAATAACCCAAATAACAGAATAAATAAACGACAGTTTTCAGAATAGCCCTATCAAAGGACAACTTGCAAAATAAGATAAATAACAAATATGAAATAAAAGATTATTTGGTTTTCTCAACACGGAGGATTTTGTTTCAATATTATGAAGTCTTTGTTTCAATATTAATTTTGCGTATTTCTTATTTGGATATTATACAAATGTATGTTCGCTGTATCTGGTATGCCTGTAGGGCCTATTAAAAAAATTAGTGTATTTTAAATTGTATACGCTTTTAGAAACTGAAGGCATATCTGGCTTGATTTCCTTGAGTAATTAGGTTTCTTTCTGGCTGAAGTTGATTTCAAATGCATTTTAAAACTTAAATATGTTAAATCGATATACTCCTCACTTTGGAAGAGAAAGATAAATAGTTTCTGAAAGGTTGTCTTTAAAAAAAATGAAGTAATTGCAAGTATTGATTTTAGAGAAAGAAAAGGCAACAACATATTGCATACAATTTCAAAGAATTCACAAAGTTTCTGCGTGCGTTTAAAACGTTTAACATACATAGGTACGCCCACTTTACCATTAAGGTAGAAGATTTTGAAATTTAAAATGAAAAAGAAAAAAACATACTAATCTTAAATAAATGAAATGAAATTTAACGACCTACTGTTCTGTTCCTAAACTGGGAATCTGAATTAGAGTGCGAAACCGTGATATCTGTTACCCCCTGTGTCTATGAATGTTTTTGTTTTTTTAAATCTTTATTATGCCAATTATATAAACATTAATAATTATTTAGATTAATTGTTTAGATTATGTACGCGTTGGTTAACTCTATGTATACTTGTATATTAATTATATTTATTAATGCCAGTAATAAATTTTAAAATAATATAGAGGTTTGTTTATTCTATCAATTTAAAGACTTTAATAAATCCTATGAAATTTATTAAGCCATACATTTATAACAATGTAAAAATATTCGTTTCTCGCCAAAAATCTAATTTGTATTAACAACTTAGTGTGTAACTGAACGTTTCCAAGGATATCTGTTTTCAAGACTGCTTAACATCGTATGTGTCCAGAAAAAAGAGAAAAGCCTTTATATGGTTTCAGCAGGTAATATTCTCAATAAATCATTAATAACTAAAAGAGTAATGTCTTCAAAGAGAAGATTGCGTGATCAAATCTCTTACTTTTATTGTAGCAAGACCACCGTGGATGTGATTGATATGAAGTTTGTAAAAACCTGCTCAGAAAAAAAAGCCATAAAGAGAAGGTCTTGTACAGCCCCGAACTACATATTGTTATTAAGAATGGAAATGAGGTTACTGGAATAACACGCTTTCTATCTTTAATTGTATAACGATGCGAATAGATGAACATCTAGACCACACCCGGGCAAAGGTATATATATATACATGTAATTTAATTTCCGGTAAACAGAATTGAAACCCTTCAAAATGGCTCTTCTTGTGGCTCAAATCCCCACACTCGTTTTTATATCTTATCTAGCAAATGACCTCAGGCCCGTATCTAAGCGGGGGGGGGGGACATAACCTTTCGGTAGGGGGGCGAATATTTTGAGGGAATTTTCGGAAAGATCATTCTAACAGACTGTTGTAATCATCATGCTATGTAGTTACCTAGGCGTCTAATAAGCATTTTAAAATAAGTATTCAAACAATTAAAACTTAGCTTTTTTAGGTTAATATAAGGAACTGTGTATACTTTAATGATTGTTAGCAATTTCTGAGCGGGGGGTGGGGGGCGAGCATTTCACGCCATGCCCCCCCCCCCCGCGCCCCTTGTAGATACGGGCCCGAATGACCTGTGTATACTTTCTTTATACTCTTTGTTCAGTGGAAACAAACTATGCGTTTTTAGTTGACAGCATGAGAAAATCTGGAAACGGAACAGCTGCCCAATTGAAATCGGGTTTAACGTCATAGTCTTCTGTAGCAACTGGGATAATGAATTCATGGGTTCTTTCACGTGCACGCCAACATGTACACGATACCCCAGTTTATCGTCCCACCTGAACGACTTGGTTATTATGTTCATTGTTGTCGTCCTGCATAACTGAAAGAGAAAACGGGCCTGGAAAATACAAGGGAACTTTCTCGGCCAACGCCTGAATCGAACTCGGGACCTCTTTGTTAGTGATTTAGCGTCTTCTCACTGAACCGTCGTGGCTTCGTGAATTGCCAGAGGATAAGATATCTAATTGAAAGGATTGAATTTATTAGTCCGTATATTAACCCTTCTTCTTAAATTGCAAGATTATGAGGCAATCGCTAATGAGCATTTTAGCTGATTAATCCCTGAGAAAGACACCTTTTAATGCAATTTACCTTTTCTCTCTAATATGTTTGTCGCGTGCGATGCTGATTAGCTGGCGCTACGCCAGTGCTACATGTTAAACGATTCGACAAGTGTGACATATTAATAACTATTCTCTGATTGGTTTATTAAAATCCCATGTGACCATATGCGATTTTGCAGCTATAAATTTATATAAAAGCAGAATTAAATCTCGTCAAGTCCCCCGAGACTGAGACGTACAGAAACACTCGTATTATTAATAACGACGTCGTTCGTTTTTATGATGTGAAAAAAAATGCCGTGTAATTTGATTTTATTTCTTCTAATTACAATCGCTATACTAACCAGCTATATCCCTAATGTTGACTTGCGAGTTATTTTTGTACACATGTAACACGGACAATAAAAAAACGTAAGGCTGTCTTGAAGTGATGTCTTGATTGTAGATAATTTAACCTCGATCCTGCTGTTGTCGTACAAAATGTCTGACAGAAGACCATTCTCAGAAATCCATCCGAATGACCAATGCGTTTCCAGGAATGACTTCCGGACATACATACATGTAGTTCAGTTGTATGTCACCAACTAAATATATGGCAACCCGTGTCCTCTGCTTAGTTAAATTACGGAATCCGCATCTTTTTTTTAAATTCACTAACAAATACTAAATGACATACTAAATTATAACGGTAAATACTGAATCGCAATCTTGCTGGCCTAGTTTTTATTTTAAAAGTAATACGATTTTTGTGTAGAAAACCATTTAGTATGGGAGTTTTATTACATGTATACATAGGTAATGTACGTGGTCTGTTACGGCAAATAAGATTTGACTTTGCAGTCGCAACAACTATAATTGATTCGGCTGATACCACGATTTTACCGTGCAGTCGTAGGACTAGGTGCAAATCAGCCAGTTTTCTTCAAATTTATGAATGTGAGCACAGGAATTAGTAAAACATTTGATTAATATTAGAGGATCTTCACATTTCAAGCCCGCTTTGTTAATTTCATACCATTATATATATAGTCATGCTATTTTAGGATTAACTCCTTTCTTGAACGCAGTTGAACTGTTCAGGGTGTCTATGATATTTTGTTTCTTTACTGTTCGTTTTAAACCGTGAAACAGAATATTTTGCTTGATCTGTTGAACAGAAAGATCCATGAGCCTCTTCTTTGTCGAAAATTATATCTTCCTTAGCTTATATCTTCCGATAAAAACCTAACACCAACAATACTTGAAAGCTTCAATAAACATATTTATCATTGGAAAAGAGCGCAGATTAACCCCATCCATGCGTGAATGTCGGTAATGTCATCCCAAGAAAGCACTATTGAGATAGCGTGTCCATGATTTGCTGATGCTTTGGGACACGATAACTTTGATGCTTTTCATCACACCATTACCTTGACTAAGTTCGATATTGAGCATTTTTGAATAGTTTAAACCGAGATAAGTAATTTAATTAGACAACACTTTGGAACAATATAACTGCTATACTCATTGTGGGGAATTGATAATTTTTGGCGTGTATTCTCATTCCATCAATATTTTGGCTCTTAAGTACGATGATGAGCATGTATACTTATTGCACGTCTTCCTTATCCCAGTTAGTGCAGCAATTAGGACATCAAACCCATCTCATCCATTCATTTTGATAATAATGTACCCAGGGTCACGAAACTACCTTCGATAATGATCATTTTCTGCTGGTTGATAAGTTATGTGACTGCTTGATACTTTATAAAAAATAGATGTGCAAACGATTAATGAATGGTATCTATTTTGGAATTAAGATGGAGGACATTGCAGCTTGTACATCGGCTTGTGTTTATTTTCTTTGGACATTCTAATACTACCATGACATGACAATGACATTTTGTCTTATCTGTGCAATGTTCACCTTTCAAACTCTGTCCATGATCCCTGTTTCAAATATTTAATGATCTAATTTGTTGTTAAATAGGGGAATCGGCACAAGTTGTATCTTTCGGTGCAATGAGATAATAATTCTAATGCCAGAGAAATACAAGCATGCTGTTATAAGCACATTGAGCTCTGCTCTTAAGACATTTCCAATCTGAAAACAATTCAGAAATAAATGTATACAAATGTTTTATAACAAATTTCCTCAATGGATATGGTGGTTTTGTGCCAAGCCAGGTTTGTGTGTTCACAGAGTTTAGGTGATTGAGAACAGCGATACTGGTTTTATATGGTATGTAATATAGCTTACCAAACCGTCGATATACAGTGAAAAAACAAACCCAACAACTAAACTATGGAAGATCATATAGACAGAGCCTTGTTTCAAGGGTAACAACGATTGTTTGACGTGATTTAGAAGATGTATGAAAAGCACAACCAGTGACGCCCACGGCTATACTGTGTACCAAAAGCGTGAAGATTTATTTATATTTTTAGTCCGAAATAAAACAATAATAAATCCCAAAGCATCAAGAGCAACCACATTCCAGACGCCCGTGTTCCAAACACTATAAATCCTTAACGTAGGACAGATGAGTCGCGTGTTTCCATTGGTCAACGTTAACACGTGCTTGTCGCCATATTTATAAATGTGGTGCATACAAATTTACTCCTTAAGATTAAACGGATAAATCACGTCTAATTTCTTTTATAATGCGAAACGAAAGAGTTTGGTTGGTGTGGAGCCAATATTGAATTTATTGACATGATAAAAGTAAACAGGGGTGACCTGCGCGCTTTCTCTAAATAAACAAATCGACGGTTAATCTAAATTTGGCGAGGGAGAAACAAATAGGAAAAGAAAGAAAATAAACAAATAATAAGAGAAAGAATTTCAACCGTTAAAATCGATTTCGTCCCTTGTCAATAGATTTCATCTCGAATCCGGATTTTGCACCAAACCGCTATAAAACTCTAATCAGCCTATAATTACATTTCCGGTCCCAATTTCAACAAAGATCGCAATCTGGTGGAGAGGTAGGAGTTTAGGGATTTGTTTGGATTTTTGCAATAAGATTATGAATGCGGCATGTGCTAAATTATACAAATAAAATACATATTTGTAAAATTGTCTACACTAGATGACAAGAGTGGTAGAAAATCCTATATTTATTAGATAAATATTTGTTTGAGTGTCGTCTAACTTTCAATGAATGTTCAAATTTGTCATACAGGTCTAAACAGAATGATATCTGATTAATCAAAAAACAGAATTTCGGGGAAAAATTGGCCCAACTAACAATTACTGTTATTTTATATCTGTGTATTCTGATAAATCAGTCTCAATCTTGTCCCTTATTTCAAGAACGATAACATGCTACCAGAGAAAATAAATTTCTGGCAGGACCGCTACTTCACAATATCTAGAAAAGTTCTAGTTTCTTATAAAATCTCTATATTTTAGGGTTATTTGATTGCATCGATTTTTTTATGTATCAGAGATATATGTCCCGCCTGCGCAGAACGTGCACCGTAATTCATTGCAGGGTCACACCTATTGAAACTTATAGCAACTTAACAAATTATGGATTTATGTGATCAATTCTAAATCAGTTAGGCTTCTTGTGCTGCATTTAAAATTGAGACTTATGACTGACTTGACGTTTCTTATGTAAAGTGTCCTGATTATCCAGACAGTGCGAGTATTGGATACGTGATATTGTAATAGTGAAGTGCACTTCACGTGGTGTTATTGTTGATTAGTGTATAAATTATTCATGGCGAGGTGAAGAGTAGATTGTCGACTATTCCTTGATTCAAATCAATAGACTGTGGGAACTTTCAAAACTAGAGAGTGCAGAAAGCGAGTAACGAACGAATACAACATGATACAGGACAGGCTGGGTATAGGGTAGAATACTAGCATCGGGGATGAATAAGAATGCAAGGGGGTTATTGGAAAGTGCACTGCTGTAGGGGAATTTCCTACCGTGTATGTCACTTAGATACTGGATTATCGAAACCTAACCCACATGGTTCGGTTCGCCCTTATGGTTATGGCTCTAACTATTTACTGTCATACATGTTTGTAATAAAAAGAATCCCCCAGTTGTGTAATAAAGAAGAATGGTAACACACTTTTCTGTTGACTTTTTCAATCCTTATATTTTTACAATTTCTCGACATTTTGCACTCTCCAATAAAATGGAGAAGTGGTAAGGTGGAGACAACTCTGTCAACTTCCCGAATGAATCTGTAAGTTTCATACGAATGAAAAACTATTTGGCAGAGAGAGGGACTTAATTAAACGGTGTATGACTCTATTTTGGAACCTTGAAGTAAACACAATTAGTTCTCAAGGCACATATTAATGTAATATGAATGTGTGTAAAAAAGTGAATTATATTCAATTTTTGAAAACAATATTGTATTGTATGTTTGGTTGAATGTGTGAACAGTTTAAATTGAACGGTAGTCATTTACGCCTGATTAGTGCATTCTACACGTTTTTCATTTACGCCTGATTAGTGCATTCTACACGTTTTAAATTATCGTTTTGTCGTTTGTCAATTGGCATTTACTACATGTAATTACTTCCAAAAAGTTTAAATTGAACGGTAGTCATTTACCCCTGATTAGTGCATTCTACACGTTTTTCATTTACGCCTGATTAGTGCATTCTACACGTTTTAAATTATCGTTTTGTCGTTTGTCAATTGGCATTTACAACATGTAATTACTTCCAAATTATGTAGGGTATGTTTTTATTTGTTCATTATAAAATGACACCCGAAACAATAGGGTACACGACTCCTGTAGTGATTATAAGATGTCAATCCTATTCTTTCAAGGTAAAATAAAAACACCAATAATGATTGAAATTGGTCAATACTGATTTCTAATTTGTGTTTTTAATTACTAATATAATGGAAAAAATTGAGTAAGAGACTTAGCGCCTTTAAATTCGCCCATATTCTTCGAATAAATAAATTTTCACATTTTCTTCTACGATTTCCATGGGCCAAATATTAGCGCTAGATGAACTTTATGAAATTCGTTCATATTCCCGGAATAACTGTATTTTCATCCTTTCTTCGACGTTTTCCATTTTAAATTTTGTGCGCCAAATAATTTCAATATCTGCTTCGTAGTATTTTTATTCGTAATACTCTACCTTTTCGAATTACAGACATTTGAAATATTTGACAGAAGTTTATCGAATCGGGCAGGTTCTAAATGTCGATGTAATATAATCGTAATAAAATCAGGAGTGATTTACGGTTAATAAGCGGACTAAGATTTCTTTTTAAAAAAATTAAATGTTTATTTTCTTGTGTTTAAAGGGATATTATATCGAGTAGCTGGTCAGAAAGATAAGACATTTATATTTACCACATAGTCTCCTTTATTTTACACTAGATGGTATTTTTTAATATGAACATGATTTATAGTAAAGATTACATGATTTAGCACCGAATATAGGAAGCAAAATAAAAAAAAATTCAACGGAACAACGAAAGTAAAATATTCTGAAAACTTGGAAAATCAAAACAGAAAATCACACATTTAAAAAATCTCTCACAAGGGCAGCACAAGGACGTTTCTGTTCCTATAACCTGTGACAAATTCTAAATAATAGTTAAATATACGATGCTTTACTTACTGGAATTACTTAAATGAAATGTGATGGACGGGACTATACGTGTACGTTTAAGAATAGGAGCATCTATCTACCACCCCCTGTTAAAGGGAAATGTTATCACCTCTGAGAAGTATAATATGCTTTAAAAACCTAAGATTATATATATCAATCTGATTAAAATACAGACTTATATTTCGTTTCGTTTTTTATACTTTCAGTGGCCTACACTACATGAAGATCTGACAAGTTATAGTGGGAGTTTACGTCAGGGGTCAAACGACGCCAGACATTGATTAATCCATCAGCGATGACGTTTCTAGGGGTTTGCCCACAGTTCTGAGTAGAGAACGTCAGGAAGTCGCCAAAACAGACCGTTTCATTGGCTAATTCCTCACATCAATAAGAACGCCTATTAAATAACAACTCTTCCAGAGTGTAGTGTAGTAAAAACAAGTAAAACGAAATTTTGAACTATAAAAAAAAAAGAAACAAAACCGGATCTGTGTTTTATTCAGATTGACTATATAATAGTATTTTTGTAGAAAGTTAATAAAACATAAATTATATCGGTATAAATGTAAAGTAACAATATTATTTGACTTTTCCCCAATTTTGGAAAACATCTTGCACTTTTATTTAAAAATATTTTTTTTAACCTTAGTTTCCAATAAGTTTACAATGAATATCGAAATCCTTAGTTTGAGAATGCACTTCTGATTTATCGCTGTACAATCTATGTAAATTTACCTTTCCAAAAATGTCAAGAATGTTACTTTATGAGGATAAACAATTTCTTGGTGTGTTTCAAACACACCAATGATATCTCTTCAAAGAAGTCGTGGAGAGCATTATATTATCAAAATATATATGTAAGGAATAATATTAGTTCATTCTCGGACCAGATAATGCAAACATGTTTACTGTGCAACTATCTGAAGCTCTTTATACTATTTCCAAGAACTACAAAACTTTCATCTTCGACGTGGGGTTGGTTATATATTCACATTGTATAAGTTCTTGGATAACCCAATATACATGTACTGGGCGAGATAGTGGCCACGACTGTCAAATCTGTTGTTTAAAATTCCTTAATAATGAGTTTCGTAATCTCTATAAGGAAATCTAGCGATCATTTCAAACTTCGATTGTAATTAGGTCATTTCGTCATAGTTTGACATTTGATGTATATATTTAAATTAATTTTTGTTTGCGGTGTCCTGTAAAATCTGGAACTGCCCCTTTGAATTAGTTTTATACGACATGGTGTTTCCGAAATGAGAAGTACTTAAATTTGGCGAATATTTCAGCAATCTTTCAGTTTCTTTAATGAACACGTCAGCTCTACTTCTCGTATTCAGCAGAAATCTAATACCATTCTCATCACTGCTCAAAAAGGCGAGAAAAAAAGATGTTTATAATTAACTGGAGTAAAACAGAAGTCGATCAATGGCGTTAAATTGAATATAATGATGTGCTGACCTTCCGAATCTTGTATCAGTTCTGAGGCAGGTCGCTTCCGCTTCCTCGGTTCCGGCATGCCCTGCGTCCCAGTCTTTTCCGCTTCCGACGATTTCATTGATAGCCTATAAATAGAAAATAATTGTAGTAAATATAGTAGGCTACCAGCCCGGAATGGTGGGTGGAAATAAATAGAATATTGGCATTCCATTTTTTTGTATTTAAACAAAGCAAAATCAACCTGATCTTTGGAGATCATGCTAACTATCTAATTATTGATGCTCGTATTTTTTTTATATCTAAGTGTATCTTAAATGTGTTTCTTTGATATTTTTTCCAACAAACATCGGGGAATGGTATATGAAAATGTGACATCGGAAGTTTTTCACAAGGACAATAGTCTAATACAATTATGTTTTAATTTGTCTATCGTTTTAGTCATGCATGGGTTTATACGGCTACATTTTTTTGCTATTTTTCTTTAAAAGTTCTTCTAAAGTTTTTGAAAAATGTGTCTTTTCCCCATCAAATTTTGGGTAATGGTACATGAAGACGTGTTATAAATATGAATTTGTCGGTCATTTCACTGATTATAGCTAGTCATATTTACACTTTCATTGACTTGCTTCAGATCCTGAGAAATTGTTCGA
This sequence comes from Patella depressa, assembly GCA_948474765.1. NCBI lineage: Eukaryota > Metazoa > Mollusca > Gastropoda > Patellidae > Patella > Patella depressa. The sequence goes on from OX419719.1 coordinate 60,201,407, forward strand.
TATCCGATAAAACGTACGTATTTTCTAAAGCTGAAAAAGTTGATCATCTTCTGTTCTCATCGAAAAGAGATCATTTTAATAAATATTTTTTGTAAAGTCTTTTTAACATTTCTGGAAAAACACTTGAATTCGTTTCTCTTTTGGGGTACTGGATAGATATGAATGAACCAATAGAGTATTATAATGGACGTGTGGTATTTTCCGCGCCAGATCTGCTTTGTAAATATATAAGCAACTACGGGATTAATTTCACTCACAATATGACATTTAAAATTAAAGCCGCAAGAATGCAACGTCTACACGGTGACGATGGCCCATTTAACAAAATCTGTCTCCTCTGCGCATATATTGAAAGCTACATGGACAATCTGTATGCTATTCTCCCGTAATCTGGAAAAACCTAGCAAGTCAAATTTTGGTGAAAATTGAGTAAGACCCATATTTGGACTACATATTATGTATATAATAATAGGGTTTTTTCTCCTTCACCGAAAGGGTTTCTAATTATCTTCATCTAAAAAGACAAAATCAAACTGGTTATATATTCAGTAGCTTAGCAAAACAGCTTTCCTTTGTTTACTCAAAACTACATTCAACAGAGTTACTAGGTTTTTACAGATTACGGGAGTATTGGTAATGGATGCAAACAATCAAATGCGAATAATATCTGTCACAGTGCACATACACTGAGTTTAATTCCAACCTAGCAAAAGCATCTCTTATTTACTCAAATTAAATGTAGCAAGAGACTGACAAAGTCTTTGGAAATTTGGAATCCAAAGATTGTTAACAAGCAATGGTAATATGAATGGGTGGTTGTTGAATGGACACGCAAAAATTAATCACAAAATTATGTTCACAAAATTAGTCTAGAATAATATCCCCTGATTATCTTGTCGCTTGCTGTAAACAGATGCAATATTGGTTGTCAACTAACTACAGAGCTCCCGAGTGGAGAAAAATAGGACTTATGAGGCCCTGCTAACTGTAGATGATCATTATATAAAATCTTTTTACATCATGTAATAATTAATAAAATTGTTTGCTACTTGCATAGTCTTTATATACAGATTACCAACGAATTGTATAGGCCTATCTTTAATTCTTGATCTACATTAATAGAGATGATTGCTTAAAACCAAACCTACTGCAAAGGGAAAACGACTGCTACAGAAAGAGCATGCGATATTTTTTTTTAATATCATGTTCATGGCGCACAAGAGAGACACAAAGCACACTTAACGTGACTTCTCCCAAGTTGAACAAACATTTTCACCAAACAATCTTCCATTTTATTTAAACAACAAATGCATAAAAAATAACATGTTCTCAAAATATCAAAATATTCGAACTAAACCGCAAAACTTGTGTATATCACGTGACATACATTTTCAAGTTCAAGGGGGACAATCGAAAATCAATTAGAAAATAAACATATATAAGACGGCCTCGTTCTCAAGTATTTTGTGAGTTTAAAGAAGGAATAAAAAGTGTAGATTTGGACTGAGAATGAAATAACCAAGCTACTGTAAATATTTATTTAAATAACAAAACCGAGAAGATGGTTCACATTAAATAACTTCGTTTCACTCTACAAACAAATCACAGGTCCACGGCCGATAAATACTCCTCATTTCAACGTCCTATGAGGCAGACGACAACCGACGCCATCTTTGAATAAACGTATTTCTGATGAAAAGCGCGCGGAATGTAGCAGACGACCGAGATTACCGTGGGATATCATAAAAATGGTGAATAAAATCATTAGAAGTCCATTTTAGAGTTTGCTCTAATCCTAGTTGACCCCATGTCATAGTTTTCATACCGAAGAGCAGATTGAAATTGACGTATTAACTACCATCTTTAACTTTTGACACTCATACAGTCGGCGCCATTTTGTAAAAGGACAGCACTACGCACTGTATCCAAAACGGTAAAGTCAACCCTAGCCACACACTGCCAACGTTTAATGCGAAGAATAGATCAAGGCGAAAAATGTGGCTTCTGTTCTGAAAATACCTTGCCATCGGATAATAGACTACCCACTCAGCAGAAAAATGAAATTGAATTAGACTATTTCCGCCCTTAGAATAGCTGAATGTTACAAATTTCAGATCTCCTTGTAAATTGCAACTGCTCTGTATATCTACATTTGGTTGATTTAAGTGTCATTTATTTAAAGTTCCTCGTCAATAAAGCGCCCCCCCCCCAATTAAACATGCATAATGCAAGAACTAAATCAGCCTATTACATGTCTTTCTTTAGGCCTGAAATGTTATCTAAATCATTAATTAGACATTTTAATGTTAACTTATCCAGACCATAATAAACTCTCGATGTCTAGGCTAGCCTTCGATGTTGCTGGATTTGAATCCTATATGCTGCTGAATGCTCATTGATAATTAAATTATAAAATGGATATTCGAGACTATGCTGTTTATCTTACTAATTTTAGTAATGATAACCGAGGCTATGTGGAAATTTCAACAGCTTAGATCTCGCCTCATAGTGGGTCAATATGACTGAAATTTTCAGCAAATTAACTTGACACTATCTAGTTTTTAACAATTATAGTGAGAACTGTCAACTCTTTATTTAATCTTCCATAATGTATCTTTAGAAATAAGCCTGTAAACTCGAGCTACGTCCTTGGACCAAATTAAATTTCAGGGTTACGGTCGCCAACCAGACAGTTGGAAATCGAAGCTGGTTAACTGGCTTGCAAACCTAACGACGTATTCTGTTGACGAGGTACTTGCCATGTTCGAATGTGATTACCAATACATTATGTAGTATTGGCATGATCACAGGCGTACGGGGACATTTTTGACTGGGGGGGGGGTGCCCAAAAATGTAGTTAGGTTCTTAGAATTTAGAATGTTAAATAATAATAATAACTAGATCTGCTAAGCAGATATTAAAGCTTCCATATTCACAGTCACTGATTGTCACATGTCATGGGTCATATAAATAATCCGAACAAGAAAAAAAAAATCATTAAAATCAGTCACAATTTAGTGAAGTTAATGTGATTTTTCACTCGTAAACAACTTTGTCGGCACCAAAAACGTCAAAGGCAAAATTCGAATTTTTGAAATAGTCAAAAACCAAAAATTCGACCCGTATCCCGGCTATCCTGAAATATATTAATTTCAGAAATAGGAGACGCATTGAACATACTATGTCCTACAAGGACCTAAATCAAAATTCTGCTCTGAACATGTTTAGGCCTTCCTACAAGAAATTTAGAAAATATAACTCCCATGTCTGTAAGTAAAATATCAAAATGGCCCTGTTGATAGTTCACATTTCAGGTAGTGGCACTTCCGGATTGAGCTACGAATCAGTAGTCTCGTAGCTAGAATAGAAAAAAAAATTCAACGTAATCTGACCTATATTTCGTCGATTTTTTTGAAAACTTCGACCCTTAATTTCTCCAAGGGGAGATATGTTAGAAAATTTTAAAGTAATTTTTCAAGTCGCATCAGTAAGGTCTACTTACATACTAAATTTCGTGAAAATCGTTGTCAAGTTGGTCTAAACTTCCGGTTCGATATCATAGCGACGAATTTCGAAATTCGAAAATGCAGATTTGAAGTAAATGTCTCAAGGTACACAAAGAAAAAAGAATTAGTAAAATAGGTCAAATAGTCGCAAAGTTACAGCATTAGGTCAAATGTATTCTTTCGTAAAATTCGGTGATTTCGGATTCGTAAAACGTTTTGAAAATATATTTAATCGACAACCACCACCTGTGGTGTGCAGATTCTTCTACTAAACTAACGGACTGAGTACCGACTATATATTTCCGATCCGTATGCTGCTAAGGGTATCTGTGTTTTTTTTTTACAAAACCACGTATGCATAAATCTGCATTTTAAGTGATTCTGAGGAGTTTTTACCAAATAACAAAAAGTTCAATTCTTATTTGAAGGCCCATGACAGATTATACAATGTCTCTTTTGCGATGAATAAGTTCTTAATTTCTAAATCATCAATAAAAGAGAAGTAAATTTTATGTACTTGAAATATACACAACTAAAAACAGTTGTTTATGTAACTATAACTCGTGGCTTACTGTACTCCAAACAATAGAGGGTTCGAGTCTTAAGATTTCTATTTAATTGCCTAACTGCTATAGACATTCTGAATTTAAATTCGCTGTTAAATTGGACACATTCAAGAACACAATATTTTCTTATACAACTTTTACAAAGTACAATTGTGTGCCCAAATTTTCCCTGGTGCCCCGAACACCTGATACCACCCCTCGTTCAAAGAGTTTGCAAAGATAACAAATATTTGTTGGGTTTTTTTGCATAATAAATATTTATTAGGTACAGATGGCATAACGACAAGTCATAGCTCATAATCCGATTGATATAAGGAATCAGTTACTGAAATGATTTTAAAATATATTTCCACGACACTCGCGATCATAATCAGATAGCCATTGAGACGACTGGTTTTCATCAATGGAACAAAATCCAAACTACCTAGAAACATATCGTTGTCACGAAAAACATTATGTCTTTCAAGATATTACTTGGGGGACTTAAGTAACCGCCACTATTTTCAGGGCGATCAATGGACCAACGCTGTCGTTATTTCGCACACGCTAATGCCTAGGTCCCACTGGGCATATTTTGCCTCGGCGATGTCCTACCGATGGAAATTGATGAGCCTGTTTCCCGCCAATGTAACCTTTGAAATTTTTCGCAGCCCTGCCGATGAGTCCACGTGGTACGCTATGACCCCGGAGTTACCCTTGTACCTGTTCACGAAGCTTCCCGAGACTCATAAAGATCCAATCGGTATTATCTCCCGAAACAACAATTGCCCAGTGGGATCTAGGCATAAGATATCAACTTCAGATCGTGTTTGAATCTCTGTTATAATTAACTTTTTTATTTATTGTGGCTTTCTTAGGCCATTTGAGTTAATTTTTCAGATAAGAATTACCACCGTATTGTCATCGCAACAATCTTGGAGTTGTGACGTCGTTCGATGTGAAATCATCCTAGGAACAAGCATCCCAAGTTTCGCACTAATCCTACAGCCTTTAGTTTTTTTCGAAGAACGTCCCCCCCCCCTTAAAAACAACAAAGGAACAAAATGAGCAGCGCGTATGGACGAACGGCTAGTCGAAATACAAGTTTAAAGTCAGTGTAACAGATTATTAAATGTTCAAGGGAACATAATCTTTAACTGTTTTCAAAATGTCCAAATGTTCTTTGTTTCGAAATTGATAATTTAATGTTTTTAAAATGCCATAAATATTTTAGTCTGGCACTGTCGGCAGTTTATAGCAGAACAGGAAATCCAACTTAAACTCAAGTAGCAATTCGTAAACATGTGCCTATACGACTTTGGTACTTATGAAAAATCAGGTGGCACTGGAATTGTTTTCTTTTAAATCCGTAAACATGCTCTTGTTTAACCGCAGTATTATATTAACATTTATCTAAACAGAAATCAGATGGCACTGACTATTTGTTTCTGCTAGTAAATTTGTAAACCATGCAATAGAAGTGTGACTTGATAAATAGTTATTTAAAGTGTTTAATTTATTTCTTTCTGATTCAAGACTTATGTTTACTTGAGTTTCTCTAATGTAATTTAAATAAATTTGTTATCCCGTCTTTAGCACTTTTACGATTGTGCAGACATGAAGTCGCTGTTTTAAAAAGTTGCAGAAAAGAAATCAGTATCCTTGTCGTACACTTTAGACCACGAAGACTTCACCCCGATCACTCTCACAATTTGTCATTGCGCGTATTCCAATCACACTCCATTATATATATATATATATAGAGAGAGAGAGAGAAATGGGGTTTAACGTCCACTCAACACAAACTAGGTCATTTCGGGACTAACATATGGTTTAATTTTTATTTCAATAATTCGCTTGCGCTTAAGGGTCTTTAGCAGTGGGAGGAAACCGGAGTGCCCGTAGGAAACCCACGAGGTTGAGAAGGCGCCCCTATCTCCATGCCACATACGCTCACACCAGGGCTCGAAACCACAGCCGCAAGCCAGAAGTGACCGGCCAGCTAGAGGTCGAAGCGCGGCACACTAGACCACTAGGCCATCCCCCCCCCCATTATATATATAATATCCCAACCAATATTTTCCACAACTCCAATCACTCTTCTGTTATAACGTTCTACACGATCACATTCGGTTTCTTAATTACCCTAATCGAATTCAAAATGTTCATCAAGTACTGTACGGGTATTACTTTAGCTCCACTGATGTGTCCAAAAACAAAACTACGGTCTTTATAAGTCATCCTTAAAGATATACAGTATGGGAGATTAGATACAGGGCTAGCTAGTAGTTCTCACTATGATAGTTAAAACTAGATAATATAAATGGAATATTCCGAAAGGTCCAGACGTCCAGTCGAATTGTTAACCCTAAGCCGAGAAAAACTTATTTTAAAATCTCTATAGTCTCGATTATCCACTTTTGTGTGTAATCACAAAGGACATTGAACAGTAGATTGGATTCGAATCCAATGAAAATCTAACATGTGAGATGACATCGAGGGTTGATTATGGTCTATTTATGTTAATAAATGTCTAATTAATTATATAGTTTGTATAACATTTCAGGCCTAAAGGAAGACCTGCAATAGGCATAATGCATGTTTAAGTAACTGCCACATTCTCACATCCCAATAACCCAGAGTCGCGGTGGCTCAGTGGTATGCGAATTTCATTCGCCTATAGTTGGCCAAAGGTAGTCAGGAAACGCAACGAATTTCCCTGCGATTAAGTCGCATGAAACTTATTGTTTGTCACGTGAAGCTTCAAACGGTTTTGACTGGCCAGAGAATTCCACGGCTCGCGATACTCTTTCCCAGAGTGGACACAATCGCCGATATTACCAATGGTACCGGTGTTGGCCGGATCTCTGGCGAATATCGCAGGTGCGGACGCAGTTGGCGAAGGATTGGTCCGAATGATTCGCCATAAATTTCGCTTATCCAGGAGGTATCGCATTCGCTCCCGCTTTTCGTAACCCCGTGTTAGGGTACAGGGCGGGGGTCTAGTCCTTCGGTGTAAGAAAAAACACATCTGCGTGCACGTAAACCTTTGATAGATGGAATTAGAAGTAGCAGTGGGCTGTAGAACCGCTGTCCGGGAAAATTTCCCATCGTGGCATACTGCATTTGCGTATGTCCGTGTGCATTAGCCCAGTTGGCGAAAAAAAGTAATCTTGCATTTCTCATCAATTCTACTCAGAGCCCATTTATCAACCACCAAATCGCCTTGCATTTTTGAACAATCTAAAAGTGTTTAAAACATGCATTTCACAAAACTCAGATGAAAATTTCAAGAAATAACTAAATTGACAAATCTAAACATATTTTTGTGGAACAATGGTGAGGTAAAGAGATAATTAGAGATGGATCAGACAGGCAGAATGACATTATTTTAACCACAGGAGGCTTGTAGACAGCGCGCGTCTTCACACCGCGTGAGCACGTGCGTGTAAAATCTGGTTGATATTTCATCAGTCATTAAAGATGTATCGTGTGTTGAATGTTATCAACAATGGCCTTTCTCGTGATTTATTGTCTCAACAGATTCATCGAAAACATTACAAGATCTCTAATTTACGTATACTACACGGCACGCTTAGGCTTTCTGATAAAACCACTTTTTACCAATCTTTGTGCAGAAAAGCAAGACTTTACCATCATAACATAATACTGTAAAAAAAATTTAACATACAGGCTGTCTGTGATTTTGGTGGAAAAAAAATGTGTTGGTCAGTTTTCGCGAACTTGTTTACCGTTAATATAAAGTCGTGGTACCCAATTCTACCTGGATAACCACTAAGTGAAAATCACTTCATATATCTGCTTATATAGAGAATCTCCAACGAGTCTTTTTTGATATTAAAAAAAGAAAGAAAATATCAACACAAATCGATAATGTAAAAACGAGGCTTTGCGATTTTATTTACTTTTTTTTACTTTATCAAGGAGTGTTGATATTTTTTTGAAATAAAAAAAAAACGAGTAGAAGATTTTATTTATCCCCCAACCCGTTCTTAGACGCACAAAGATTTTAACATTATTATAGCGATCAAAGTTAATTTAACTAGACTGCATTTAAAATATAGAAATCATACAAGCAAAATAAATGTGAAATAGTACTATAAAATAAACATAACTATAATGTATTGAAATTGGTAACTCGGAAGTAGGGTGGATCGGAAGTAGGGTTCTATGTCCAACCTTGCAGGTTTTTTCTGGGTCCTCCGGTTTCCCCCCACTGCTAAAGACTCCTACGAGCAAGTAAATTATCGAAATAAAATCAAACCATGGGTTAGTCCCGAAATGACCTAGTTTCTGTCGGAATAGACGTTAAACTCTCTCTCTCTCCTCTCTCCCTCTCTCTCTCTCTCTCTCTCCCTTTCTCTCTCTCTTCTGCTACCTACTAACTACTTTCAGTAATGGTTGGTAGTTTGGATATTGGATATCGATTGGTTAATGTTCGAATACGAAACTACGAAAGTAGAAGTGTAAAGTAAGAACTAAAACAAATTCATGTAAATTGTAAATTTCACAGAACTGTTGAAAACGTCACTGAAATTGTGTACACGCGTCGATGTTGGTGAACTACTTTCTGTAAAAGTTTCGATTTTGAATATTGTACAACATCTTTAAAGTAGAACTGATGGGGCGATCGATTGGTAAAATGTTCGAGTACAACCTGCTACACTATAAAAACTACACTTGTTCAATCTGCTACCTGATTATTAAACATAAGGACGTGAGTTAACATCTTTATACGGTGTTTAAACAGTGTTAATATCAATACTAACCACAGTTATTTTAACATGCCTCGCAATACCCTCACCTCTGAAAGATCCGTCTGTATTGGTTACAACAAGACATATTCACTGAAGATTGAACATGATACATTCTGGACCAAATGTCAATGACAATGCCCATTATCAAGTTTTAGTGTACTGGCGCTCATCTTTGAAAATTTGCAGTATAGAGTTTGTAAATAAAATGAAAGGGGGTTTAACGTCCTACTGTTCTGCTTCTAAGCTAAAGAAGAATTGCATACGCCATACAATGTGCTATAATGAGGGAATTTTTTGCCCGGGCAGCGGCACTACGAACTACTCTATATCGAATTCCAACTGCCAAGGGATCTTTTACGTGCACGTCAATGTGTACGCGGGACCTCGGTTTTTCGTCCCATCCGAACGACTAGACAGTTGTCCTTGTCAGGCCCTCCGTCCTGATGCTCCTGCATCACTGACAAAGGGAAACCACACCGGAAAATCTGGATGATCTTTCTTGGCCAATGCAAGGATCGAACGCCCGACCTCCAGGCTATCGAGCCAGCGTCTTACCCACTTAGCCACGTGATCCCCTTAAAGAGTTTATAATCGTCGGTCTTTCTATCGGGGATGCATCGAATTTTATCAGTTGTCGCAACGCCCCATGTGCAGTCTTGAATGATCCAGTATATAATATATGCCGCAAAGAATTGGTATACGGTCTGATTTGATGCAGTGGGTGGGGAGAGTCTGTGCCCCCGGATGCGAGAATATTTTTGAAGAACTGACTGTTAAATAGTACTCTATAGAGAATATACTTGTGTACACTTTTAGTTTAGCGTCTGACAATCTGACATATTCACCGAAAACGACGTAAATGCAAGATTAGGGTCCTAGAACTGAAAAAGGGTTCCCAAACTACGTCAGAAAACTTGAACTTCTTAAGTGGCCGCGAGCCTACCATACTCACAAGTTCGTTTTAATTCCACCACTGATAGTTACATCATGCTTGCAACATCTTGGTGAGCACGACGTTGGCTCGCTAACGCCGAGGTCCGGTGTTCGATCCCAGTTTCGACCAAGAAAGTTTATATGAACTGCCCGACGCAGTTTCCCTTTCTCAGCAGTGCAGGACATTAGGACGTTAAACACATTTTAATTTCCTTTGCATGCATCATCTGAGACAAATCAGCTGGGCTACCGTTGAAATACTGAGCGCCATAGAAAACACATCACTTAGTTTTTCGTATAACAAAATGATCCTGTAAACGTATCTTATTTATTTTGCTTCTTATTGTGAACAATATTTAAATGGGAACACATCAATAACAACACATTTGTACACTTATGGACGTTTAATCTGTAATCAACGGTACATAGTCAGAGGGGTCAAAATCAAAAGTACGACAAAGATGGTTAATTGTCCGTAGAACATGTGTCCTCCACTCGCTCTTACGCATGCTTTTCAGCACATTTAACCATCTTTGTCGTACTTTTGGTTTTGACCCCTCTGACCGTTGATTACAAATTAAACATCCATAAGTGTACAAATATGTTGTTATTGATGTGTTCCCATTTGAATATTGTTCACAATAAGAGGCAAAATAAATAAGATGTTTACAGGATCATTTTGTTATACGAAAAACTAAGTGATGCGTTTTCTATGGCGCTCAGTATATATCTTAACGTTCAATATACAAGTCGGTTTTGGAAGGCGGGTTGGAAGGGATTCGACGTTCGTCAAAATTGTATAGATCCGTGCTTGGACATTGTACATAACCTGGGGCCTATTTCACAAAATTTTAACTAAGATAAGATCTGAATTTTAGTTATTTGATTGGACAATATTAGATTGATTTTAGTTCTTAGCCAATCGAAATTGAAGTATCTGCTAAAATTTGGATTTTATCTTTAGTTAAAATTTCGTGAAACAGGGCCCAGGCGAATCTACGATTATTTGAATTCTTGAAATTGAAGTGAATTTTCTTGGTGAATTCACCTTTACACTATTTGTATCATGCCACTATAAAGGTAACATAACCTTAATAATTTCGTGGCTTTCCGATAAAGAAGATCATATCTATACACATTATTTTATGGAAATTATCTTTAATAATTTTCTAATTACATGAGTTTGTTTCAGTCATAGTAAACAGTTCGTTTCCCGGATATCCAATACAGCGGTACTGAGATTATCGTACTGAAAAATCCATTTACTAAATTTTGTGAACAAGTCAATATTCGATACGAATTAAAGTTCCTAATTTTGTTTATCAAGGATGTAATCTGTACAAAGAGTGTAACTCGCCCATGCACTTGTGTTCGTCATATTTTCTCAATTTGTTGCTATATAACAGAGTTAATAGAATCAAAATAGGAAAGATGTTCGAATTAAATGAGTTAATGCGTTGTCATTTGCTAACTCCAACCGAATTAGTGACGTAAAAATGGAAACCCTATCTAGTACCTCCGATGATTACTTTGTTTTTGTGAGATACAGTTGGATTTCAGCACCTCCTACATCCAATTGGTTAATTCCTAGATATCTCGCCGATTCCATTATTTGGTCCCACGTATCTTTTGTATGTCATTTTTGCGTGAAAAGTACATTTTTACATGGTCATTAGTACACGGTCATTTTATAATCAAAATAGTTTTTATCGATTTTACTGCTTTGCAATACAATTTGACATCTTCAATATCTTTACAAATAAATGAAATTCATAATCAAATTTATTTTGAAAGAAGGTAGCCGGTATCAAAATGATGGACAGTGTATATCAGTCGTTGAAATTAAATCTAACGATTTCTTATGGTTTTTTTTAAAACCAGTTTCATCTTTAAATAAAATCTGAAATTAAAACTGAAATTTTTTATAGACTTCAATAAAGTATGAAGTACTTTTTACAGAAAATGCGTAAACCACAATTCTGGTTTATCTATAACTATGTATTTTCGTTTTCTTAGAAATATTATTTAACATCAAATGTTTTTTTTATAAAAGTACAAGGAAATCTATCAAGTATTTCTCTGTAATCATAATAATAGCTGTATTTAAATGATAAACGTTAAGTCCACGTAAAAAAAGAGTGTAAATATAAATATACACCGTCTCAGAAAAAAAATATATTCAATATCTAATTTGTACTCTTTCATTGCTCAAATATTTAATTATATTAGAATGATTATTGAAAACCGATAAATCCATTTGTTTATCTTTTTTTTCTTTTAAAATAATTTTCATGTATATATGTTGTTGTCAAGTAAATCATCTTTTATTTGGTAAACTATATTCCATTGCGTGATTCATTCAAGTATTAGTCAAATCGTCATTTGTGGTAGCTCTTTTAATAGATTTTGTAGTCTTGTTTTAAATATTAAATCGAAATTTAATTATATCAACTATTTAAAAACACGGGCCATAACTATATGTGAATTAACAAACCGTATAGAAGGAATATAAAAATTTGGTTTAAATTAATTAACAGCAATAAAAACACGCATATAGTTTACCGCTTCTTTTGGTTTCTTTCAGTCAAAAGCGTGTGTTTATTTATGTTATGTATGTACAACTTAATTTAAATTCCATGGACGAATAATTACACTATGTTTTTTCATGACCATTTGAAGGAATAATTCATCAAGGACATTCTGTGAATGAAAATAGAGACTTATGCAAATTCTCTCTATCTTTCGGTTAATGCGTTTCTTTTACACCGTAAAGGTTGGTTGACGAGGAAGAGGATAGCTTAGATCACAAGGCTTTGTGAAGTTGTCAACAATATTGCACAACAATAATATATGTATGCCATTCGCGTTCTTGTGCATATACGTGCATATATTATTTCAGAGGGGGTAGCGAACAGTGTGGGGCGGGGGAGGAGGAGAGAGAGGGTAGGGGTAGTATTGAGATTTTATTACATAACCCTTACGACATTCAATTAAACATACGAATACTAATTTTAATATTACTTATTATTTTTGAAAGAAAATTAACGGTGTGGTTCTGAATTTGCAATACCTCACAATCCGTTTAATTAGTTTGTTGCTTATTAACTGTATTATATAATACTCATGCAGAAGTTTGAATGTTTAAAACGACTGATAACAGTTTAACGATGAGCTTGTAATTCATGTAGCCGTAATCCCTTAATAGCAAGCATGCACTTCCATAGGAAGGTTATATATAAAATAATATATCAACTCTGATCATCGTATTATAACCCGTTAATCCACATACCCATTGAAAGCGATAGGACGTGCGGATTTCGCTATATTAAAATATCTTTAATTTTCTTTTTTAAATTTTCATTGTAACATTGTGAACTTGCCATTACATTTTAGATTCAGATTTCCCATTTTTCTGTTATAAAATACAATATTGAAACAGAATATTGGTTAGGTATAAAACAGTAATTGAATATTAATTATATATACTACATTTCATTCAAAATAAACAGGTGCAATAACACGTGTTTGTATATATTTTTCAATATAACATTATGTTATTGACAAACAGAAGTCTATCTTATATATCTAAAATATATATTACTTTATTAGAATACAAATAAAATTGATAAAACAACTATATTGTTTAATAACTATTTATTTATCGGATAAGTTAATATTTATTAAATTTATTTACATAAAAATAATAAAATATCGCGCGTTTGTGGTAACTACAATAAGACAATATTGTTTGTTGAATAACGAACCATAAATAAATAACTCACCTCCAATTTGTGTTATTATAATCTTTGTAAAACTCTTAGAATGTCAGTTGTTATAAATCCGTATCAACTGGCACTGAACTCGGCAACAAGGCTACATGTGATCAACAAAACAACACACACTGTCACTATCAACCTACTCATTACAGCCATATATCCTGGCAAGTAGGGCGGGGCTTATAGATTGATCGACACATGACGTCACAAGTACCTGCTGGTCACATGATGACATATATCGTCACAATTATCACCGACAACTGTTGTAGATAGGAGCTTGATTTTGTAATAAATTGGGACTAAAATCCACCATTAAAATATTTTATCTCGCATTTATCAGTTTGTGACCGTTTTGTGACAGTGGGGAGCTGTCATTGAAGGTTAATCTTAACCCCGTCATCGATTATTCCTTTGCCATTTAAGTCGCTAACACTCGAATTGTCAACACAGATAAAAATAACATACGCTTCATTGATACTAGACATCGGGTGGCACACAAAATTCTACGTCTCCAGCTTAAATGCTTTCTGCTGTTGTCATGGAAATTATTTCTCGTTCTCTGAATTCTTCTTCTATGTCAATTATTTGCTTAGATCAAATTTACATTTAGGAATAGTGCCCATATACAAATACATAAAATTTAAGAGTGCATCACGAATATTTTTTCAGAAAAAAAAGAGCCAGCAAACAAAATGAAGAAAAAATGTTATATCGCACACGATTACAAAATTAATGTATACGCTGCAATTCGAAGATGTAAAGGTGGATGAATTATACGCTGCCTTGGCAAGACTAATCTATTCTAAACGATCTGTAGACCCACAAATTATTATGTCCCTTCGTAACAATGACAACCAGAGTTGGATTAACCATTCAGCAAAATAAGCACGAACTTAGGGCATCATCATGGGGGGCCGATAATTTCTGCTTTGTTAGATGACGAATTCAAAATATTTAATTTAAAATGTGATTAAGAATTTTTAATTAGTTTTTCATTGTTTTGTGTATTATATTCTTACTATCACCTTCTTGCCCCAGTTATAATAACGTATAAAACCACTGAAAACTCTAACCACGTGTTTAGCAGTTTGTAGTTTATTCTTGTTTATATTTTGAACTGTGTACTGTGGGGGCACCAAACTCTTGTAAGTGCTTATAGGACCTTTATATAGGTCTTAATCCGGATACGAAGTCAACTATTTCATTATACGAGACAATCCATTTCTTGCTGACTTTCATACCACAAAGCTTGAACTATACTTTAATATATTTTGTAAACATGTTAAGCAGCGTATATAATGAAGACGCATTCGTCTTGTTATAATATTATGGAAGAACATTTTCTATTCGTATTCAAGTTAGCCGTTGAATAGTTTGTAACATTTAATCATCGTTAGGTTACGAGAACATACATTAAAAGCGTGAAATTAAAACAATCCGTTTACATGATAAGTGTTGAGAGGATCTCAACGAAATCCATCCTAAACTTTTTTGGATTCTTTACACAGTGCCAGTGCTGTCAACATATTCCAGCAAATGTCTGGATTTTTAAATTCAACACCCCATAGACTGATGGACATCTTAAAACATTGCGGAAATATTTGATTTCGCGTTGAATGTCGGTATACAAACTTGTTCCGTGTGTACAAATTTAAAAAAATATCCTGATATGTTTGATGCTTATTTAATCATAATTTTACCATACGTTTTCAAAAAAGTGTACCCGAAAACCCCACAAAATGTTCTGACGAAAAGTCTGCTAAGGGATTTTTTTCTTCTTTGGTTCACCAACGTAAAGTGTTTCCGGCAGCCATACTGATTTACTCCTTGTCCTCATTCCTTTGCATATTATGTCGTTTCAAGTCTACATACATCTTATCTTTGGTAATTCAGTCATTCACCAGGCGTAGGGATCTTTAGCAGTGGTCGGAAACTGGAGAACCCGGAGAAAACCCAAAAGGTTAGACAGACAACCTTATTCCTTGTCACGTATAAGCGGGGCATCGAAACAACGCCACCTGACTCGATGTCAGACCCTAAAATCAAACACGCATGCGTTAACCTCGTTACCCAACCCCACATTCGCTAGGTCACGTGTCTGAAATTAATGAAATGGGATTTTACGTTGTACTTTTCTGAACCAACTGAGATAATGGAGTCAGAAACCCACCAAGCAGTGTGCTTTTATATAAAAAAAAATTCGCCTGACAGAAATTAAATTCCAACTGACAAGGGTTCGTCAACACGTGTAAATTAGACCTGAGGTTTTCATACCATCAGAACAACTACACGCGTTTCCTTGTCAGAACGCCAATCGCCCACCCCAGCACCACCTCGCGTGTCTTCTTAAAAAAGAAACCCAGGAAACCCCACGAGGTTAGAAAGCCCGACTTAAAATCCTGTGACCTAAAAGCGTACGTCCTAGACCCATCTAACAAAGATCCCTATACATAATGGAACAGAAGGTCTAATAATCATCCCTGGGATTGGATAAAAGGACTCATGATTGTATTTTGTGTAGTAATTCGGTTCGGATTTTGTTAGCGAAAAGTCCGTTCCTTCTTTTCAATTATCTATGCTTGGCGTTATTTTGCCAGTGTGATTCGCGTCAAATTGAAAATTATATCTTTATCGAAAGCGCTAACGCCTCTTTAAAATCATACAAAACTATCTGTTACCACTTTAAAACTGCATATTTTTTTCAAACTTAAAAAATGTGTTGAGAACACGATCTGAAAATTCTAATTACAAATTGATTATCTGAGAGATATTCTTTTATAACAGCGAAAAGACTCCAATAAAAGCACAGATCTTGGAAGTAATAACCAGCCATTTAATTTCTAGAATTAATCAAATATTGTTACAAAACTTGACAGAATATCACAGGATTTACTTCACTCGAGTGTAAAAAGTAATCAAATATGTTTCATATACACTGAATTAAATATATCGACATAAGTCGCTGTTCCTTTCACTCCCCCTGATTTAATTCATTGGTCGTGAAAGGAATATTGAGCTATCGTTCAACTCCGTAGACAACACGAACAGAATTAGTCGAGATTTTATTGTGCGTAATAAAGTGGATTATGGCAAATGATAGGCGATTAGATTCGCTAGCTAGATACACAGAATAAAAACAAAATAATATTGCTTTGAAATCAATGAAAACAAAAGTATTATTCGCTTCAAATCGATAAAAAGCTAATATTTTTAAACTAAACGAACAGTTGACAAAAACATTCAGTTAATTCAATCGATAGAGATAATAAAATAATAGCACGATAATTTCTAATTTATCAATAAAAACTATCTTGTAATTAGTTTAGTAATAAATACCCCATCCCCTGTAATTGGTTTTAATCAAGGTGTGTAAGACATATTATATGTATATATTATTCAAAAACGATTGAAATAAGTTATTATATAAGGTGTTTGAGACATAATTGTAGATTAGAATCTATAAATCATTGTTCCATGGGCAAATGCAACATTAAAGCAAAATAATTATAAGAAAGTGGGAAACAAAGAAAGATATAGAGTTTAACGCCCTAATGCTCTGCTCCAACGGGGCTAACGGAGACGGGAATAAAAGCTTTGCAGTAAATGGTTCTTTTACGTATATTTGGCGAAAGACTATCCAAACATTCCTTGCCAGCCCCCGCCCTACACCTCTGACAAATCCAGGCAACTGTTCCGGCCAACACAAGATCGAATTCTGGGCCTACAGGTTAGTGAGCTACCGTCTTACAGCGGCTCCCGATTCCAGATTATGGGTATCAGAGACAGAGGGAGAGAGAGAGAGAGGGAACCAGTGGTGGAGTGAGAGAGAGAGACGAGCCTATACTCATTGCTACGTACAAGCTCGGAATCCAAACCACGCCATTTGATCTATAATGACAGATTGTATGATTTATAGCAGACAAGTTAGACCACTCGAACACCCAATCGCCAATATGAAACAATATAATACCATGTTGTAGTAATAAACACCCTGTTTAGATGTAGATTTTGTATAATTCTGACAACATGTTATAATTTGAATTGGTTTTCATCCGCAGATCGGGGGTTGGGATGGCTTAGTGATCTAGAGTGCCGCGCTTCGACCTCTAGCTGGCCGGTCACCTCTGGCTTGCGGCTGTGGTTTCGAGCCCTGGTGTGAGCGTATGTGGCATGGAGATAGGGGCGCCTTCTCAACCTCGTGGGTTTCCTCTGGGCAACCTGCGGTTTCCTCCCACTGCTAAAGACCCCTACGCGCAAGCGAATTATTGAAATAAAATGAAACCATATGTTAGTCTCAAAATGACCTAGTTTGTGTCGAGTGGACGTTAAACCACATTTCTCTCTCTCTTTCATCCGCAGATCGCCGACAATGTAATAATATACAGGACAACCCTCTGCCGTTCAAACACCGTTATACTGTGATATTTCGGCTGAAACGTTCGTTACCAGATCAAAAAAAAAATGAAATACCGATGAACGCATGTTGCTATTTTCAGTTCATAATAAAGACATTCATGGTTTGGAATCATCCTTATAAAGTATTGACAATCCTAGCAAGTCCAGGAATACCATAAAACGCACACTCAAATCCAAATCACTTAAAGAGAAAGAGGCGGAAAGAATGACGAGAACCCCTGACATGAAATGGAATATAACGTTTAATATTTCTGTACCTCGGGCAATGACGACAGGAATACGCCATGTAGTGTGTGCTATGATGAAAATTTTGCCCGGGCAGTAGCGCTTATGCTTACTCTTATTCTAAGTCCGACTGCCTTTCTTATTTTACATGTAGGTCAATGTGTACATGGGGCCTCGGTTTTCCAAGCGTAAAATACGTATCTCTCGATTAAGTACCATTTTATCGCCGAATTTGTGAATAGAAACGAGTTATCGCTTGAACATCAACATACAAGGAAATAAAAAGGACATAGAGAAATCAATAGAGAGTACTGTAAACGTAATATTGCCACAACATTATAGGTACGGGTTGATGAAATATATTTTGAAATAAGGGGATCGCGTGGCGCTTTAAATCACGAGGTCGCGGATGCATGTGGTGTGCAGACGATTGGGGTCAATTCCTTGATTGTAGGCTCCCAAGACTCAGGTATAGTTCCTAGTACTCATATTAGAAAAGGTAGACGCAACTGGCAATCTGATTAAAACATATATCCTATTTCGTTTCGTTTTTTTATAGTTCAAAATTTCGTTTTACTTGTGGTTACTACACTAGGGTCTAGAATAATAGGGGTTCTTGTTGGTGTGAGGAACAGTCTCTCGTTTAACATCTGACGTGACCCACCGCTACAACCGGTTAGATCTTCATGTAGTGTAGGCCATCGAAAGTATAAAAAAAAAAAAAGAAACGAAATATTGATCTGTATTTTAATCAGATTGACGTAATTAGTGTAGCCTACAAATTAAGCAGTTAAAACTGTCCCGTATCAATTACAACCTGACATTTGGCACGATGACGAGAATCTAATTAATAACCGGGCTAGATTTCAGTATTTCTAAAATACTCACATTGACTTTTACCACGTAATTTATAAGCATCGTAAGCGCTAGACTATAAAGTCAACTGTTTTTCAATCTACGGCCATAATTTTAATAGATCGGCGAGTCAAGAAAATGATATAATGTCACGACAAAACATGAATTTAAATTATCATATTTGGTACAAACCAGCTATTTTGATGTCTAAGTTTTTTCTACGCCTCTCATCTTTTATTTACACGCGTAATAAAACGATTAATTAATTTCTTACTCTTCCCGTATTTTGTCATCTTTTGTCAGATTGGAATAAAAACATGAAAGGGGTTAATTGTGGTTCCTGAAACCGATTTCTATACGTCAACTTATTCGGATACTGAATCTATGACGGATCCTATGAGAACAACTTCAAATGACAGTTTAGATGTATGGCTATAGTTTGGCGGAATCCCCCGATGACCAATAGAATAAACATATACAATTAATTGATTTTTTTTTTGTCGTGTTAACGATAAAATGTTGTGTTTTTCGTCGCATTTTTCTATAAAAATTTCTTTTTTTTGAAGTGTCTTGGAGAGTACGAAATTTGTGGAAATTGAAATGAAATAGCAAAAAAAGATAACTACTAAATAATATAGTTTATAGGCACCTTATAGCAAAGTCGAATATACCATATAAGTATATGTGTGTAGGCCTGCGACATTAAACTTTTACCAAGAAGGTGTGTGCACGTGTGTGTGTGTGTGTGTGTGTTGGTGGAGGAGGTGGGGGGGGGGTAACGCGTGCGCTTTAGATAATAACGTCTATATATAGAGTCAAGTGGCGTGGAGTGGTTATCATGGCAAATAAAGGAATTCCGGATTCCGATACAGAGCAATGAAAAACGCCTTCGATAGCATTTAAAAAAAACCCCAAACAAATGTCAAATTATTAGTATTATTTTACGTGTAACCCATCCGAACGACCGTTCATCATGCACCTCTAACAAGGGCAAACTATCCGTAAAATACCCGAATCGTAACTAGGACCTCCTCAGTGACCACATTTTTAAAATCTTACTTAAAATTCCCCAAACCGGAAACAAATTCTATTCTAAGAATAGTTTGGTAAGGTGTGGTGTTACGAGAATCCTATAGGCGGAAACATTAATAAAGAATATAGATTTTGCCGAGTTATACATAATTGACAAATTAATACTTTTTCATGCCAACCGGGGTAATAAAGACGGACAAACACCATACTGTGTGTTACAGGCGTAAGCATGTTAGGACATTGACGTTCTGCAAACTTATTATCGAGTAACAGCCAAGGGTTCCCTTACGTACACGTTATCCGAAGAACAAGACGTCGTTTCTTGCCAGGGCTAGGCTTCGTGTTTCGTCCCTACCAAGGGGAAACCACTTTCTGGTTAGTGATCCAGCGTTGGATTACAGGGGTCAATACAATAATATGATTGATCTTTAAAATATTAAGGTTTACTATGGTGGCTAGAAGCCTCCATTTAGATCATTGACATTATATTTCCAGAAAAAAACACTGATCCATGCAGTGAGACGAAAAACCTCGCCGATATCGAAACGTGTGTGTATGTTATACGCTCCAATTTATGGTCGTATTCCCAGATGTAACGGAAAAGCCACCGTTGAGCGCACAGACGCCTGTAACGTTGGAAAATATTTCCAAAATAACTTACGCATGGTGACTAAATCTAATGTCTTAAGTCTGTTACGTACATGTTCGTAAGCGAGATTATCAATATCAAATAACTAACGTGCAACTTCAAAAACGAGAAGAAAATTGCCGATTTCGTAACAATCAATTACGATATTGTGTAGTACCGTATCTAGGGAGGATAAATGGGATAGATGTCTCGGGTCCGGGTGCCCACATTTGCCCCCCCCCCCCCCCTCCCACACATTTTTTTGATTGAGTAAAGGATAGGATGACTGCGAGTTTCTAATTTGCAGATTAAAAATATGACGGTTACTTTCATATCGCAACGAAAGCTATTGAATAAATACGATTGGTTCGTAACTTTGGCTAAAGTTTTCTCATATAGCCTTGGATTATTTTCTGTCTGTCTCTATTACGGACTGGTTGGGAATCATGTGTAACTTGATTATGACACCTGATTGTACGAAAAATCGCGTATTTGTTTACCTTGTTGTCTGTCCATCACTTGCCTGGCAACCGCTGGTTATAATGAAATGGGCACAAAGGAGTAAAGATTGTAACAAAAATTATAACCAAAGATATGTGACATTATTAAAATTTAAATATGTTTGTCAAATCATTTATTCGGTACATTGTGCCATTATTCAAATTTAATTATGCTTTTCAACGCATTTATTCAAAGATGGATTCTCGAAAATTTAGGACTATTTGTTTGTTAGCCTAATTTAACTATTTTAACTAGAACTTTTGTTGGGTTTTTTTCAGTTTTTAGTATTGTAACTCAAACTGAATTTATCATTCTGCTAATACTGATTAATTATATAATCCATCCATTTCAGAATGACTCTTATGTAAATTTTGCGCATTAAGATTAACAACACATGGAAAGATAGGCTGGCACTGCCAGGCAGGATACGCCCACATTTTCGAGAGATGGATAGAGAACAAGCAATAACGAAAGTGATTTTTCCTACATCATTAAGTCCTGTATTTCATATACTGTATTGGGAGCAGCCATTTAGTTGGTCAGTTCCAGTCTGATATTTATGAAATTCGAAGCCTACAATGATTATGGTGTGACGGTACACCATAGAAATGTGACTTTTCATCAAAATTGGATAAGAATTGTGACCTGTAGAGAGTCCACAACCATGATATACCATATTTTTTACAGTATTCGCGTACAAACGGTGACCATTTCGTCCGCAATTTTGGTACGATTTTCACGAAATTAGAACTCAACCTTCCTCATCAAAATCGAATTAAAATTGTGACCTATACAGGGTCCACAACCATGATATACCATTTTTTTTAACAGTATTCGCGTACAAACGGCGGCCATTTTGTCTGTCAATTTTGGTCCGATTTTCCCGAAATTCAAACTCAACCTTCCTTACGGTGTAACGGTGATATAATCAAACGTTTTTTTTTTTAAATCGGATAATAATTGTGACCTCCAGAGGGACCACAAGCTAAAGAAAGGGGGATTTTGCGTATAACCAGGGGCCATAATTCAGGTAGTTACAATCCGATATGCGCAAATATCGAAAAGAACCAAGATCTTTGGGTTAATTCAGGAAATTACATTCCGATAGCCGCAAATATCGAAAGGAACCAAGATCTTTGGGTTACAAACATGCATGTCAAGTTTCATCAAAATCGGTTCAAAATTGTGACCTCTATAGGGTCCACAAGCTAAAAACGTGATTTTTCGTACAATCAGGGGCCATAATCCATGAAGTTTTGATCCGATACATGCCAATATCGAAAGCAGCCGAGATCTTTTGGGGATAAACCTATATTTCAAGTTTCGTCAAAATCGGATAAGAATTGTGACCTGTAGAGAGTCCACAAACAAATTGTGGACGGACGGACAGGGGCGACGACATAATACGTCCACATGAAAATAAAAATCGAAACGTTGAAAATGATTAATGTCCATTTTGTTGTGCTGTTCGCTTATTATCAAGGACTGTCTTTCGATAGTTCAAGGTAGGTAACTCTGATTTAAGTACAAACCCTAGCAAAATGTCTGGTTAATTGAGCCATAATGTTTTGCACAATTTTCTACTTTTGTTTTGTTTTCTTAAATCGTGAGAACAAAGTCCGGTAAAAATGTTACATACAAGGACATTTACAAGCAACATATTTAAACTTCAAAATGCTGAACGCCTGTCTCTTTACCGAAGTATATTTTTATGTGGTGAAGGCAAACAGAAGTCCGATCAGAGTAGAGAAATATCTGGGAGAAGTGACAGTAAAATGGTAGAAATTATTTACAACTCCGATCATATTCAGCTACAACAGTCATTACGCAAGGTAGATTTACTTATTTTGGACCAAAGGTATCATTGATAGTGCTTAATATTCTTTCAGATCCAATTTAAATAAGTTTGAAGTAAATATTGTATTACATTTTTTATTTACATTCTTTTATTTTTGCCATAAATGCCAATAATGGGCGTTTTTTGATCAATTGCAGGATCCGCTTGACCAAGGTCCATGCTCAGAAATGAAATGAAATGGGGTTTAATGTCCAACTGTTCTGCGCCTAACAAGGACTAATGAAGACGGGCATGCACCATACAGTGTGCTTTGACTTTGAGGGAAATTTTACCCAGGCAGCAGTGCTACATCCTACTCGAATTCAAACTGCCAAGGGATCTTTTTTGTGCATGTCAATGTGTACACGGGACCTCAGTATTTTGTTCCATCCAAATGACTAGACAGCTAACTGTCCTTGTCAGGCCCCCCGTCCTGCATCATTGACAAGGGGAAACCACGCCGAAAAAATCAACCTGCGACCTCCAGACTTGCGAGCCAGCATCTTACCCACTTAGTCGCGTGATCCCCCTGCTTTAGTAAAATGCAACCATTACAATAATGAGGTAGTAGGTGGTGGTGCTTGGTAGTAAGGTACCTGATACCTGTGGTGGTATTGGGTAATTCATTCTGCCACACGTACGTCACACACTGTATGCATTCTGACTCTGCAGCAAATATGTACACCCAAAGAAATAATAGCACCTTTTACAAATATAAATATTTTGTCTTTTACCTTTTTAGATAATAGATCAAGAAATCAACCCATATGTTGATCAGTGGGAAAAGGATGGTCATTTTCCTGCTAAAACTGTTTTTAAGAAACTAGGTTCAGCTGGCTTTTTGGGTGTTACTAAACCAACAGGTATATACTGTGTGTGTTTCTAAATCTTATAATACCTCAGAACTCCTGAGTCATCAATTATATCCAGTTCGAACTCACATGAAAATAATAAATCATAATTGTTGTTAGTGTGCTGGAGATAAAAACGGGACAAAACAGTCACTCAATACAAATTAAGGATTGACATTTTGAAATACATCTAGATTCGCTTTATTTTATGTAAAGCTAATGAAGTTATCTTCTGTGATGTTTTATTTTTTATTGAAACCTTTAGATTATGGAGGACTAGGTTTAGATTTTACGTATAGTGTGGCGATGGCTGAAGAATTGGGTAACATAAACTGTGGAGGAGTTCCCATGGCAATTGGTGTTCAAACGGATATGGCTACACCAGCACTAGCAAGGTAATCAGTAGAACTTATTCATCACCATTCTTCATCTAAAAACCTTCGATCAAATGAAAAATCTCTACTAACGGTTCCAAATTACAACCTAAAGACATTTGGTGCACGAACTTTTCAATACAGCGCAGCAGTATCTTGGAACAATCTCCCTATTCACCTTAAAAAATGCCCATCTTTGTCAACATTTAAAACCTCGCTGAAGACTTATTTATTTAGACGTTATATTTAGTAGTGCCTGTATGTTGATTTATGCAGAGCTGAATCACAAGCGCTGTGAACACACTTTGAGTGTGGAATAGCGCTATACAAATGACATTATTATTATTATTATTATTATCTTTATTTCTGTGTTATTTGGAGAGGGGTATGTGGAGGGTGTACTCCAGACAATTTTAAAATTTCCTTGCATCTGAGACCATTGCTGAAGAAAAATTATTGTTTATAATGTAAAGACCTCATCCTGCGCTCTCCTGTATAGGTTCCACACAAGAACAGAGACCACCTCTCCACCAGACATGTCCCTGAAAAGCCTTAGCAGAATTAACATGATTTCATCACTATGAGTTATCATTTCATTGTACTGGCCTGGCATTTTTAGGCATTCTATTACATTTGTGCATATTTTAAGAACAGAATTAACATAATTTAATGACTATGCATATATTTTGTGAACAGATGGTGAAACTTGTGCAAGCTATCTTTCTTTAACTTTATTTTCATGTATTCTGCTGTCTATCTCTTCATAATTGTAGATTTGGAAGTGACAAATTAAAGAAAGAGTTTTTAGAGCCCTCAATATCTGGAGATATTGTAGCTTGTCTGGGTGTTAGTGAAGTGGGAGCAGGATCAGATGTAGCAAGTAAGTAAGGTTCTTATTGACTTTTGGTGGGAACCATGTTGGGTTTTAATCCCAGTGTTACTCAAGAAGGCTTTTCAAGCCTATTTTACCCTTGTCAGTGGAGGACCTGGAATGGAACTACATCTAATCATTTGGATGGTACAAAAAACAGCCTCCAGTGTACACCTGGGTATGCTCATAAAGAAAAATTCTTGAAATGTCTTTTGGTGCCATTAGATGTATTATATTTTGTTATTCTAAATGTGTTGGCCGATAAAGTTCTTCAGGATTTTCTGCTGTGGTTTCACCTTGTCAGTGATGCAGGATTAAGGGCCTGACAAGGACAGCTGTCTATTAGTTGGGATGGGATAAAAAAAAATGAGGTCCCATGTACACATTGGCATGCACGTAAAAGATGCATTGGTAGTTGGAATTCGATACGAGTGTAGGTTGTAGTGCCACTGCAGGGGCAAAATTAAATCCATTTCATTTCATTCCATTATTATAAAAATATTTAATTTTCAGTTACTATAAAAATATTTAATTTTTGTTACTATAAAAATATTTAATTTTTTGTTACTATAAATATATTATATTTCCTCCTTATTAAAATATTACATTTCCTCATTATTAAAATATTGTTTTTGTTATTATAGAAAAAAATATATATTTGGTTTAAAATTATATTTTGTTATTATTTAAAAAAATATATATTATATTTTGTTATTATACAAAAATTATATTTTGTTATTATAAAAAAAAATATATATTTTGTTATTATAAAAAAATATATTATATTTTGTTTTTAAAAAAAATTAAATTTTGTTATTATAAAAAAATATATTTGTTATTATAAAAAAAATATGTTTTGTTATGATCAAAAAAAATATATATATTTTTGATTATGAAAAAAAATTACATTTTTTGATTATGAAAAAAAAAATATATTTTTGAATATGAAAAAAAAACTATATTTTTGATTATGAAAAAAAAATTATATTTTTGATTATAAAAAATATATTATAAAAAATATATATTTTTGATTATAAAAAATATATATTTTTGATTATAAAAAATATATATTTTTGATTATAAAAAAAATATATATTTTTGATTATAAAAAAATATATATTTTGTTATTATAGATGATACATATTTTGTTATTTATAAGTATATTATATTATAGATATTAACACCAGAGGAAGTAGACAAGGGGATGATTTAATAATAAATGGAGGTAAAATGTGGATTACTAATGGTACTCAGGCAGATTGGATGTGTTTACTTGCTAATACTGGTGAACAAAAACAACAACATAAAAATAAATCCCTCATATGTCTTCCAATGAATCTACCAGGTAAACACTTTCACAATAAGGAGCTGCCTTGGCTTTGTGAATTAGGCATTGGCTCACAAACTCGGAGGTCTCATGGTCGATCTGGGTGCTGATAGAGGGCCTGCCAAGGAACAAAGTATAGTTGCTTGGGCTGGATGGGAAAAGAAGGGCCGGTGTACACATTAGTATGTATATAATTGTCATTAGCATCCTCTTTGAAATTACCTGGACTTGTTTCTTGTAAATTTCAGTGTTCAATAACTAAATGGTGGCAATTTATGTATTTGTAATAACGAACTTTATTAAATGTTGACACAGCTGCCCATCTTAAATAAAATACCAGTTACGATACTTTAAAGATGGATTGGACAATTGTATCTCACTAAATATATAAAGATATATGATATTTCAGGGATAACAATAGCTAAGAAGATAGACAAAATGGGGATGAGATGTTCTGATACTGCACAGATATATTTTGAAGATGTCAGGGTTCCAAGATCACATATTATCGGAGAAGAAGGGAAGGGCTTTGTTTATCAGATGTTACAGTTTCAGGAAGAAAGATTATACGCTACTGCTGTTTGTATGTTACTTTTATTTGGTTAAAAAAATACGGCCTAAACGGATTCAATGTTGTCAGAAAATATAAAAAATTAGGATGCTTATCTATTCTTAGTTAAGATTGTCAGTCAGATGTGAACGCCATTGTAGACATTTTTTATTTGGTCTTATTTTCAACATTTAAAATTTACAATAATTACGCCATAATAATGAAATAAAACTTTTGCTGTAGGTGTACACGATTTCAAAGGACTTTCGATAACATATGACACCAACATAATTACAGATTTATACGAATAGTTTGTAATTTAAAATGATTATTGATTAAATATTTTCAGTGATATCTCCATTGGAGAATATAATACGCGAAACTGCTAAATATACACAACAACGTGAAGCATTTGGTAAACCGCTGCTCAGTAACCAGGTTATACATTTTAGACTGGCTGAACTAGAGACTGAGATCGAGTTATTGAGATCTTTATTATATAGAACTGTAGGTAAGTTCCAAGCAGTTAACCTATCCACCCCATCCCCTTCAAATAGTGTGGATTCATCTCTTAAGAACTGCGAATCAAACGGAAATCTCCTCATATTAGTCCACCATATGGCCAATTTCACGCACTGAAAGCAAGCTTCGAAATGTAGCAACACAGTTCTTGACCAGATTGGTTCAGTAGTAACGGGGCAGCATTAGATTTACTTGCACATTCATCTGATGTTGCCACCTGCACCAGTCAAGTAGCGGTGCACATTGACGTGCAAGTAAATGAATCTTCGAGGTTTGTGATTCCAAACAGATTAGTTGGAAACGTTGATGACCAGGAAACATTTCTTTCATGACACACTTGACATGTGATTTTTTTAAAAAAAGCTGTTTTGTTATTTTCTTTTTTGCAGCTTTATATATAGCAGGAAATGACGTTACTAAACTAGCGTCTATGTGTAAGTTAAAGTCTGGACGATTGGCCAGGGAACTGATCGATAGTTGTTTACAATATTGGGGTGGAATGGGATTCACCAATGACGTATTAGTTAGCAGATTGTACCGGTATGTATCCCAAGTTCTAGTCATTCAATGGCGCCAGTCGAATGGTTGGCCAACATATCATATTTTCCTTCCTCCTAGTTTGCAATGTAATAAATTATAATGTTTTGTGTATCGTCAATAAGCACCGCCCAGTTACTGTCCGCAGATACAATAACACAGGGTAATGCAGCCAAGGTATTAAACATATAACCAGAAACCTTTCCATTGAATTGTATGATAGAGAATAACTTCCGTGGAATCTGATGACAGGCTATAAACTGCGTAAATTTAGCTGCACGACTGGATAAACCTAATTATACTGTGTTTATCGTCTTTACATTCCATTACAAAAATCCCTCTTCATACTGATTAAAATGATCAAGATTGTGTGTACATGTATATATTGTGTATAATGTGACATTTTCACCCACATAATAAAGTAGGGGTTTCCAAGGGCTTTATGTTTGGCCCATTGTTGTCTTTAATCTTCATCAACAACATAGTAGATAATATTGATTCAAATTTAGCATATTCCCAAAACGAGCCTCCACATTTCTCAACGGACACATCCTGCTGGGTTCATGGCGCTATATAATAACATTCACGCACCGTAATGTTTATACAGATCATTGGATTAAAGTGATAATTTGAATAATTTTGTTTCATTTTCAGAGATTTTCGGTTGATATCTATAGGCGGGGGCGCAGACGAGGTTATGTTATCTGTGATTTGTAAATATCTTAACATCTTACCTAAAAAATCCACATATTGCTGATCGATTGTCATCGGGCAAACTATTGCCACTCGGAGAAATCGTTGTCAGGGCTTAATGATTATGCACTTAATAAAACGGGTATATTTTTTCGCTTTAATTTTATCTTTTTAGACAGAAAGAGCTCGTGTTTTATGGAAATGAAACGTGGTTTTCGGCACGGACTGGGATAATGAAGATTGACATAGGTTAAACAATGAGGGGAAGTGTCCCGTCAAGCATCGCTACTGCCTACTCTTTATTTCGAATTCATCTGTCAAGTGGTCTATTACGTACGCGGGGGGAAGGGGTGGTTAGCGTGCTGCCATTGAGCCAACTGGCGTGGTTTCGAATCCCCGGTTGTACGTGTAGCGTCGCCTGGACAGCCTCGTTGATTTTCACCCTGCTAAAGACCCTACCAGCAAGCGAATTATTGAGTTAAAATTAAACCATATGTAAGACCCGAAATGATCTAGTTTGTGTGTCTCTCTCTCTCACGTACGCATGCGTACCGGGACCACAATTACGACTAGATATCTCTCCTTGGAAGGCCCTCTGTCTTGAACCTCTGACAAGGCGAAACTACGGTAGAAAATCTGGGGGTCTGTCTCACCAAACATCAGGAGGGAATCTCCTTGTTAGTTAGTCAGCCATGCTTTTTATGGACGAATGTAGTAATATGTCTACCAAAAGGCGAAGCCGGGAATCTTGCTAGTATATTAATAATTTGTCAATGTCAATCCTCTGTCAATTCGTTTCTTTCATTTTTTTACACATTTGTAGCTATAAGAAAATGTTTACAATTTACCGGTTAAAAATACCCATAAAACGCCCGTATGTGGCCGAGCAAATTCAACTGAACAAATTTTAAAATGCCCATGTAGCACCATCTTCGCCATAAACGGTTAGAATCCACCGGATTGTTTAGCAGAAAGATTCGGACCAAACACCTATATACAAATCCAAACGTATATAATTAAATATAATTAATAAAGATTCACAGTCATATATATTTCGTTTCATTTTTTATGCCCACACGTCGTGTAGTAGGATATGGTCGTAGACATGATACTCACATGTCGCTCATACTTGAATGGAGTACTAGATTTCTTTCCCAAGAGCGCCCTGGACGGAGTTCCTGATACCCCCCCCCCCCCCCCCAAGATGTGCGTGTAGGCTACGTACGACTCAAAATTATATGTGAGTTGCGTTCTAAATGATAGATGTGGCCTGTCAAAAAATACGGATCAACGCCGGACTTGTGCATTGAAGATGTCACATTGCATAGGAATTGGGTCAATGAATACTGAAATAAAATGGGGTTTAACGTCCTACTGTTCTGCTGCGAACTGTGATAACCAAGACAGGCATACACCATACAGTGTGCTATGAGGGAAAGTTTGCCCAGACAGCGGTACTACGGTCTACTCTTATATCGAATTTCAACTGGCAAGGGATCTTTTACGTACACGCCAATTTGTTCACGGTACCTCGGATTTTTGTCTCACTGATCGAATAGACAGATATCCATGCATCACTGACAAAGGGTACCACGTCGAAAAATCTGGATGATCTTTCCAGGCCACTGCTTGGATCGAACACTCGACCTACAGTCTAGCGATTTATCGTCTTACCGATTTAGCTCGCGTGACTCACGGTACATAGTTCAATATTCTTCACGAATGTACATAACAATTGCAGGAGTGGTTAATTATATGATATGATTGTTAGGAGCCGTGGTGACCCAGTATGCAAGACGTCAGCTCGCTAACCTGGAGTCCCGCGTTTGATCCCTGCTTCTTTGGAAAGTTTATTGGGAGTTTTCAATGGTGCATGAGGGAAGACTAGACAAGAGACGACGTATAGTCATTCGGATGGTAAGAAAAACCAAGGTCTGGTATACACATTGGTGAGAACGTAAGAAATCCCTTGTTAATGTGAAATCAATTTTACTGTAGGCCGTTGCGCCGCTGTCGGGACTAAATTTCACTCATAGCACACTGTATGGCATATGTCTGTCTTCATTAGCGTGGGTAAGGCGCTGGATCGCTAGCCAGGAGGTCGGGTGTTCGATCCCTGCGTTCATCCAGATTTTCCGGCGTGGTTCCCCTTTGTCAGTGATGCAGGACGGAGTGGCTTGCAAGGACAGCTGTTTTTCCATCACTACTTGATATTTTATCAATACCCAAAATCGCGTTGAACTGGATTGCAACGGAACATTAGCCCCGTTTACATTTGGCCGCGATAAGCGTGCCGTACTAGGTACGGTACCAGGCCGCGATAAATTTCAAGAAATGGACCCGTTTACATTACTCTAAAATAACCAGTCTCAGAACCGTGCCAAGCGTGCCAAATGAAGAACTCTTCACTGAAAAGTTAATTTCAGCCCCTGTACAAATTACCCAGATGAAAACAATTATGATGACTGATTTAGTTTGAGCAGCCATTTTGACAGAACTGATGACAGAACTGTCAAGGTTTGCAGGGAAAAAAGGTCAAGATTCATTTGGCGCATGCGCAGTAATCCGTACTCAGACCGGTTAGCGTTTACACTACGAAAATTTGAAGTGTGCCTTTCTTAGTACGGTACCGAGACCACATCACTTCAGTGGGCCAGACTGGCACGGTACTCGGTACGGCACGCTTGTGTTTTACCCGTTTACACTACAAAAAAATTAACCGTGCCGTACCAGGAACGGTACCTGGCACGCTTAAAATTTGTAATGTAAACGGGGTTATTGTGTGCGCACTTGGCAGCTCACCTTCACTGTTGCGCTCTACAGGTCCGGACTAGGCCTTGCTTAAATGCTGGGGCCCCGATACTCTGACGGTGATGAGATTGAGAACGCAACAGAACAAGGACCCCACCATTTTCACTTTTTCGGCATGGTTTCCCCATTTCAGTGGTGCAGGACGGAGGGCCTTGATAAGTACAGCTGTCTAGTCGTTCGGATAGGACGAAAAACCGAGGTCCCGTGTACATATTGACGTGCACGTAAAAGATCCCTTGACAGATAAAATTCGATATAAGTGTATGCCGTAGTGCCGCTGTCCTGTTAAAATTTACCTCATAGCACAGTGTATGGAGTATACCGTCTTCATTAGTCCAGTTCGGAGCTGGGCCCTGTTTCACGAAATTTTAACTTAAGATAAAATCCAATTTTAGTAGATACTTCAATTTTGATTGGTTAAACACTAAAATCGATCTAATATTATCCAATCAAATTACTAAAATTGGGATCTTATCTTAGTTAAAATTTCGTGAAATAGGCCCCAGAACAGTAGGGAATCACATTTCATTTCGCTTGATTTGATAGATAGTTGAATTTTGGTTGAATTTCGCCTAGAATCGAAGACGAGTGTTCGAATTTACATCGTTTGTCAAGTTTTTGTGAATATTCAGAAAGTAAACTAATATGAGAGAGAGAGAGAAATGGGGTTTAACGTCCACTCGACACAAACCAGGTCATTTTGGGACTAACATATGGTTTCATTTTATTTCAATTATTCGCTTGCGCGTAGGGGTCTTTAGCAGTGGGAGGAAACCGGAGTGCCCGGAGGAAACCCACGAGGTTGAGAAGGCGCCCCTATCTCCATGCCACACACGCTCACACTAGGGCTCGAAACCACAGCCGCAAGCCAGAGGTGACCGGCCAGCTAGAGGTCGAAGCGCGGCACTCTAGACCACTAGGCCATCCCAACTAATATGAATTATCATCTTGTAAAATTATTGAAGGGGTTTGCTGTTTCGATTTTTTTTTCTACGTCTCAAAGAAATCTATAGGCTGTGACGTCATTTTCGTGGGTGATTTTCCTTAGCCCTCGTCACGTCTGTTTATTTCCCCCAAATCATGACTGTCCCGTAACATGAAATGTAAATGAAAACACTCCTCTTCAATTCTAGACCAAATATTTAACAAAATTTACCAAGCAAGACTAACTCAAATAGCCTAGTGGAAAAGGAAAGAATTGCTATAGACTAAGAAGAAGCCGGTATCACGTAGGCTAATACAGTTTTTCGGCACAGCTCAAAGAAGAATTATTTAAGCTAGGATTTCTCTCTTTTCTCTCCCCATTTAATATTATGTAAGACTTCTTCAACAGCTATAATCTACAAGTATGATTTGGCGATACATGAGGTACGCTCCATCCCGTTTCTACGTAACTGAATTCGAAGGCTCGACCGTGTTTACATTCTTGAAATTGGTATAAAAGGATGTGTACATTTCATCAGTGCTATTGTCTTGTTATGATATATCTATTGTACTAAGATCTAGTACGTGTTTGTTCATTGATATTCTCCACATGTTTGGCCCAGTTTAATCAAACACAGATGTTAAAGCAACACTCACTGACGTCTGATGTACTCTCCGGACAACTTAGCTCATACATTGATAGAGCAATTTGTGCACCGATGACAGCGGTTTGCTTTCGTGCATGTGATTTTCTTTACGAATAACGAAAACTACAAATTAACTTTCAGAAAAATTTCAAGGCACGTCTCTCAGTGCGATAAATTTTAATAATTGAGTACATTTCCTTTATATTGAAGGTCGCTTTAACATTGATACCGTAACATCTGTGGCCTTGTATATGACTGGTGTATTTACGTCTTTGACTTGTTTCACCAGAAGTCGGTTATTGTGCTACGTCTGTGAAAAGGATATTATTGGGGTTAAGTTCTCATAAATCGTAAGTAAATACTTGTCTGATATTTAATTTTTATTTTGAAAAGTAAAATGTTAGATTTTTTTCTATGTTTAATACAGATTTAACCAAATAACAATGACAAATTTAATATATTTGATTTAAAAAATTTAGCGGTGCATAAGATTTTGCTTAATATGCAAAAATTATGCAACTCCTCTCTAAACATAACCCATATCTCGATATCGAGAGCAATGAAATGAAATGCAGTTTGGACAAGATACAGATATTACATTATCTTAAAATCTGTTTGATGTGTCAATAAACGTGTGGACTTGTTATATATCGATACAGTGGGTTGAATACAAGCGACAGTTAATATTTTTGAGATCGTATTGTAGATTGTCTATGGTTTCCTTCCGTGCATTTGAATATAAAGATAAAGAGCATTGCAAGAGGTAGTGATCAGGATCTTCAAAAATGTGACAACAGAAGCATGCTGGGCTGTCAGCAACATGTCTTTCTTTAGGCCTGAAATGTTATCTGAAATACTTATCAAGACCTTAATCGATGGCTTCCCTAGCCAGCAATATTTACTGGATTACATGTGCTACTTAACGTCCATTGAAATTAAATTAAAAAATTTCTACTTAACGTCCATTGAAATTAAATTAAAAAATGGATAATCGAGACTATGATTTTATTATCGTACAGACTTTAGTAATGATGATTGCGGCTAGGCTCAAAATTCAATTACTAAAATCTTGTTTCAAAGTGGATCAATTTGACTGAAATTTTCAGCAAATTCCGTTTACATTATCTAGTTTTTATACGCCCACATTTTCATGTGGACGTATATTGTCGTCGCCCCTGTCCGGACGTCCACATTTGTTTGTGGACTCTCTACAGGTCACAATTCTTATCCGATTTTGACGAAACTTGAAATATAGATTTATCCCCATAAGATCTCGGCGGCTTTCGATATTGGCATGTATCGGATCAAAACTTCATGGATTATGGCCCCTGATTGTCCGAAAAATCACCCATTTTAGCTTGTGGTCCCTCTAAAGGTCAAAATTATTATCCGATTTAAAAAACCGTTTGATTATATCACCGCTACCTGGTAATGAAGTTTGAGTTCAAATTTCGTGAAAATCGGACCAAAATTGACGGACAAAATGGCCGCCGTTTGTACGCGAATAGTGTGAAAATATGTTATATCAAGGTTGTGGACCCTATATAACCCAAAGATCTTGGTTCCTTCGATATTTGCACCCATTGGATCGTAACTTTATGAATTATAGCCCCGGATTTTCCGAAAAATCGCCCTTTTTAGCTTGTGGTCCCTCTGGAGGTCAAAATTATTATCCGATTTCAAAAACCGTTTGATTATATCACCGTTACATGGTAATGAAGGTTGGGTGCACATTTTGTGAAAATCAGACCAAAATTGACGGACAAAATGGCCGCCGCTTGTACCCAAAAAGTGTAAAAAATATGGTATATAGGTTTTAATCTGATGTTGATGAAACTTGAAATGCATGTTTATAACCCAAAGATCTTGGTTCCTTTTGATATTCAACGGATAATATCGAATTGTAACTCCCTGAATTATAGCCCCTGATTTTACGCAAAATTGACTTTTTTAGCTTGTGGTCCCTCTAGAGGTCTCAAATATTATCCAATTTTAGAAATAATATTTAATGTTTCGTATACTAAACGTTAGTATGCGGCAGAATTTTATAAAAATTTTATAATTAGTTTCAACTGGTAACTCGAATGTATGAATATGACCCTTATTTAAACTCCTGGGATGGGGTGCCACTTTGGAAAGTCTCAGGGCCGAAATCTTCTGTTATGAGCAATTGTGTACTCAGTGAGATGTACTCTTTCATTTTAAATTGGTTTTGACTGGTAGCTCGAATGTATGAGCAAACCCTATTTTTGCCCTACCCACCCCCTTCGGCTTTGGGGTGTCAGTCTGGGCCACCCCAGGGGTCTAATCGTCTGTTATGGGTAATTTCGTACACAGTGGGATATACTCTTTCATTTGTAATTGGTTTCAACTGGTACCTCGAATGTATGAATATAATTTTTTTTTCAAGCCCTCTGGGATTTAGATTTATTAATTGGAAGACAGTAGAATAACCTGGTAGGAAACCACTTTGCAGACGATTACTAATTTAATTTACAATAGATTTCGAAATTTTTTAGCTTACTTTTAGTTGTATCTAGACAGTTAATTACGTCTTGAAATTCTCTAGGTGTTGGCATAATCTTGTCTGTACAATTAGTATTCATTTTGAGGGAAGGAAGAGATTTATTATGTTAGTGCTTGGTAGTTCAGTTTGATGTATGGAATATACCTCCAGATGATACTGGCCATGTAGAACTCGCACAAAAGCTAGCGAACTTCTTCACAAGCAAGATCGATTCCCTACTCTCCAAATTTTCAGGTATCGCTGTGAACAGCGGCCATTCAAACCTTGGTGATCGTTAAGATCATTAAAAATGATGTTGGCCTATTATGTCAAAAATGACCAGTCAACACCTCCATAACTATTGACTCAAACTTGATGATCTTCCGGATATCCAGGTCAAACTGTACCATATGTAGGGTGCCCCACGTGCCAACTGAAAAGTTGTTCTTGACACGTAGTCTCTTATCATCCAAACAAATATTCTACGAATATTAGTCTGGATGGGTCCTCAAAATTTGACAGAAAGTCGGTCACTGTCTGGATTATCCAGTCTTTTAAATTACCACGCGCTGAATCTATCAAAACATCTCGCTTGTCAACAATGACACTCTCTAAAATTTTGTTTTAAAGTTTTTAATTGAAATGGTAATTTTCTCTCGTCATGAATCAAACGTATGGCTTCTCACAATCTCCTTAATCACGATTAATGCTGTTGTATCGTCTCTATTTTGTTTCTAATAATAGATGTGCCAAGTGAATTGTGGGATATATTTTATCCTCGCCTTATAGAATCTATCAAAATCGGCCAGGCTTCATAATATCTATCACTTACCGAGACTTTAGCCAAAGGGTTCCATTGCCCATGCGTAACCGCTAGTTTGGTTTTTTATGTGGTAGATTATCCAGTAATTTTCGTCAATAATTGAGAACCGACCCAGACCCTCCGTGCGTTGAAGACTAGGGGGGTCTGGGTGACCGAGACTACTTGACACGTTGATCCTGCACGTTTTAGTTCAATGACTTACTACTGATTTCTAACAGTCTCGCACACTCGTTGAGGCTATAAATAGCAACAGCATGCGGAAATGTTCAAAACACCAAACACTACTACAGCCGTAAAAAATCTATTGTTGACGATTCTGAATAGCAATAATATTTAACTTTTTGGTTATTACGGCATCTTTAGAAATTTCGCTCGTATTATTTTTTAAATTGCCTTATAATTAGCTGTAGAAGCTGCATATTTTGGTTAAGTACAAATAATATCTCTGACTCAACGTCCGTATGGAAGAATAATGATCAAAGCAGTAGTTTCATTTTACTTTTACAAGGTTCTTAAAAATATTGTTGAGACGCCTGATGTTGATGCTTCTAAATTCAATTTCTTGTTCCATGTTTCGTAAAAAAAGTAGTCTTGATTATCCCGACCCGTCAATTAGACGTAGAATGATCGGTAGACTAGTTAAGCGAGACTAATTTCAAAACAAGGGCACGTAACCTATCTTTTACTCAAAAGTGTCTGGATGTTATGGACGCCACTCCAAACCATTTTTCAGTATTATTTATGTATGGTTTAATGATCATAGCTTATGAAGTACAGCATGGTCGTTTATTTAGTGACTATAAATGTGTGAAACAGATTTAAGTCTTTCTAAATATATTAGTATTGTGGTGTAATTGTCGAGATATTTGGAGATATTCATTTAGGGTGGGGCACCCTACCATATGTTCAAGACATACCCCATAGATCATTTTATAAGCATTGTTATTCATGCATGATTCATGCATGGGTATATTGCTTTTAAGTTTCACGCCGATTCACAATTTTTCCAGATCTGGGTGTGATTTAATAATAACATGTAATAGTCCTACATTGACGACAAATAATATTTATATTGAATAGTTAGCAAATAAATAATATACGTCAAACCTTTTATGTTTTTCTCCAGCTAAAGTGGTCGATATATCGGTCAACAGGTGGCCCCAGATTGATATTCTCATACGTATTTTAACTGATCATCACATACTTACAACAATCGGTTACAATCATTCCCATGACTTGACACTTTCTATATTGTAGGTAATTTGTTTTATACATCCATATTAAACTTGGTCGTATATCCATGCGTAGATTTCCGAAAATTACGTATAGAGTTATGGTCCTTGGTTACATCGCAAAATATTGCGCTCATTCTTGTGGCTACTGTTTGATATTTCGTGCGTAACGAAATACCAATCTGATTAAAATACAGATCTATATTTGGTTTCGTTTTTTATACGCCCACATTGAAATGTGGTCGTATATTGTCATCATCCACGTCCACCCGTCCGACCGTCGGTCCGGCGTCCACAATTGCTTGTGGACGCTATAGAGGCCAAAGTTAATATCCGATTGACTTTAGATTTATACATAGTGTTTAAGGTTATGAGACGAAGAATCCTATTGATTTTCCGATAATTACTGCCAGAGTTATGATCCTGATCACTTCAAAAAATCTTGTGAACACTGTAGAGACCAAAGTTAATATCAGATTGACTTCAAATTTATACACAGTGTTTAAGGTCGTGAGACGAAGAATCCTGTTGATTTTCAATGAATTTTGATAACTGAACAGCTAAATTCATGATATTTTAATATTTAAAAATATTTCGTATACTAAACATTAGCATGGGGCAGAACTTTATAAAAACCAAACAAATTCTGATTATTACTTAATGAATTGTTACATTTAATCAGATTTTAGTGTATTATAAAGTTTTTATTTCCAAAAAAATGTAAAAATATGCGACGACTCTTGTTGACTGCTGTGGGTGTATGTTTCGTTGCCTGGAAACTTATTTTTATACTTTCGATGGCCTACACTATGAAGATCTGGCCGGTTTCTGCGATAGGTCACGTCAGAGTTCATACGACCGGCTTTTGACCCTATGACGTCAGACAGCATTGATGTTACTAGTGGATTACCCACAGTTCCGTGCAAAACATGCCTAAACGCGAGCCGTAACAGACCGTTTCATTGACCAATACTCCAAACCATTCAGTGTAATAGAGACAAGTAAAACGAAAACTGGTAACAAATTGTATAAACTTTCTGTGGAACAATCTATTTCAGGTCAAAACGATCGGAGTCCCATCGAACCCAGGCCCTTTTAAAATGACCACCCGAACAGATACGTCCATCGTACCCTTTATTTGACCTTAATTTGGCTGAAAATTGGAAGTCAGATGTTGTACTGGTATTATGATTAGTACTAATTTAGTATTAATCATCATTTTAAAGTTGTAATTAAGCCCACGTGTTGTTCTGTTCGTGTCAAGCATACTCGTCCAAAAGTTTGTTTTGCCCTTTATGCGAAAAGACAAAAATATGTCTTAGTCCGTCTTTCGCTGGACTTTTCAAATGTATTCAGTAAAGTTAACTAATGTCATTTCATTGGATTAAGTTGGTTGTTCATTAGTAATAGCGTTAACCTGTTTCTGATGTTGTATTAGCACAGTATTTTATCAATTCGACGAAGGTGTCTCAACATATTTCCCGAATAAAGCTTGGTTCATACTCCAGCCGTATCCGTATCTGTAAATACATGCGTGTATACCTCCTGGTATACTTTAGTCATTTTTAGAGAAATAATTGAAATAGAATCCAGTACGTGCGTGAATACGTCCTGGTACACTTTAGTCATTTTTAGAGAAAGGGTTGAAATAAAATCCGGCATTTCGGCTAGTGAGTCGAGCTTTAGCCAATCAGCGAGTACTTTTCCCGTATAACATCATCTCCCCAAGAAGAAACTCAATCCATTCCAAGAAAAGCCAGAATTGCCCCCCCCCCCCCTTTTTACGATACCCTTTTAACTCTAATTACCGCAATTATCATCAGATCTTTGAAACAGATCACTCGAGTACAGCAACGACAGCCCTAAAACTTTGGATAGTGATTTAAGGTATTAAAAACGGTGAAAGTCTTTTCGTCTCCGTACAGAATTGTTTACATTATGTCAATGTTGATAGCTTCATAGTCGGATTAGCTCTAATCAATCGGAACACTGCGAGGAGTATAATGGCTGATTTTTAACAATTTTAAGTAAATATTCCATATATTTACAGAATTGCGTTACGATGCTAGGGTCAACGATTATTTCAGGATCAATGATAATGGGTAATTTTGTTTTCAAGTGGTTAAAAGAAATAATAGATCCGGCAGTTTGGCTATTAGCCCAGTCGGAACAGAACAGTTGGACGTTTAACACCATTGCATTGCTATTGCTGAACGGATACGGTATGTGACACATATATTGTGTTGCCTGACAACCGATTTTCATATCGAAAGTAAGAGGATGCAGGTTTGTTTGGAATCAAAATGGGTTATTTTTTGCTGAAATAAACCCCGCAAACAAACACAACAAATAATTTTCAAAATAGAATTTTCCCCAAGATCAAATTATGAAATTTATAATAAGGCAATATGGATTTGTTATTCAGAAACATGAGCTTAAAGTCCAATCCTCACATCCAACATGGTGAATATGATTTTTTGTACCACCTGGGTATAAATACGAAAGACGTGGACATCAAGAAATTATTTAATGATGTAAAGGTGAGTATACAATACCTATCATTACGGAATACTCGTCGCCATTCACTCTCATTTAATTAATTGTCGTTATGGGGGTAGATGGCCGAATGATAAGCGCGTGCGCGTTGTACCATAAGGTCTGTCATCGAGTGAACTAACATGATTTCGATTCCATGACAGTTGGATTTCGATATAGAGTAGGTGATAGTGCCGCTGTCCAAGCAAAACTTCGCTCATAGCACACTATGCACGGCGTATGTCCGTCTTCATTAGCACAGCATAGGCGCAGAACAATAGGGCGTTAAAGCCCATTTCATTTCATTTCATTTCCCTAGATTTCAGTTTTAAATTGGTACCGGTAGAATTTCAAGAAGATAATTCGGTACCAAGTTGCATGATAATGCAGCTTTGTTTTTGGAAATTGAAAATAACGTTTCTAACCCAGCTACAATACATATTTAACTAAATGATCGAATGAGACTTAACCAATCTCAGAAAAAGACATTAAAATTCTTTATGTTTTCACTTTTTTGTATAGTTTGTTTGTCTTGGTGGTTCACAGTCACGAATGTTTAAATTTGTCCGATATATTGGTGCACAGTTGAATGTTAAAATCGGTGAAAATGAGGAACCGTTCAACTACGCATATAAAACAGATAGATATTGCCTTTATAAAGCTGGACCTGTTTTATGTGCGAATGTAAGTAAATACACAGCTATATATTTAGAGGCATTAGTTATATACATTTAATTCTAATCTAAGATAAAGTGCCCCATTTTAAATTTGTTTTTGTTACATCAACAAATTTTGATAACTGGCCCGTGTGGGAAAATTTCGAAAACTAGAAGCCCGGAAAAGCAATCTCCAACGACATGAAACAAGAACGCTTTCTAATAAAATGAATTGCAATGAGACTTTTACAGTCATAAATCCAGATGGGGGGAGGGGGCGGTCGCCCCCACTAGATCAACCTTTGAACATGTCGGTTCCGAAATAACGGGCCCTTTATCAGCATTCAAATCTGACAATGAAATCTATTTTTGTAACCACAAGGCTTACAGATTACGGATGTCGTCCCATGTGACTTTGGTGCAAGTAGGTTCGGTGTAAAAACTGAGGCATGCTCTTCTTGTTTGTTCTAAACACTTGATATCACGTTGTGTATTTTGTATTTCAGCATGGTATAGGAATACCTTCTCTGTCTGTTGTGATCAATGAGATTTTTAAACTGTTGTTTTATGCCGAGTGTAAAGACGTGATATTTATAAGAATAGGAACATCAGGAGGATTAGGTATAGATCCTGGGACCGTGGTTATTACAACAAATGTATTGAATGGAGAATTAAAGCCTGTTCACTGTGTGGTAAGGTTATCATTTTTATATACAGTCGCATGCAGTATGATGATTGCCTCTGTCTGTCAGTTTTCCACAATCTTTAGTGAACGTTTATAATATGTTAACGTTGGTAAAGTTAATAAACATATTGATTTAGTCATTTCGGATAGTTACAGCTTTTTGCATACGATTGCTGGGTAAAATCTTGTGAATAGTGGGATTAGTATTACGAAAGGCTTCTTAAATGCCCGATAATTAATTCCAGA
Source organism: Patella depressa (assembly GCA_948474765.1). NCBI lineage: Eukaryota > Metazoa > Mollusca > Gastropoda > Patellidae > Patella > Patella depressa. The sequence goes on from OX419719.1 coordinate 60,243,229, forward strand.
ATTATTGCCCTTGCTAACTTTTAAACATGTTATTAAGATGAATAAACAATATACGGTCTTTATCTCAGAATGGATTTATTTGCATGAAATCAATAATTTAACTCTTTAGTTATAACTCAGCAAATAACAAAATAATATTTATTCCGACACGCAAAGGTCTGCAAATGTCTATGCATATTTGGGTGATGTGTGGTGGTCGGTTGTTGATGTAAATATAATATTTCGTCTTGGTATTTGGTAATTACAGAACAGTTTTATATACCGATTAAATGAAAAAGGTGTGTCATAAGCTACAGGATGGAGGGCCTGACAAGGGCAACTGTCTAGTCGTGCGGATGGTACGAAAACCCGAGGTCCCGTGTACACATTAGAATTCGATATAAGAGTAGGCCGTTGTGCCGCTCACCGTGCAAAATGTCCCGCATAGCACATTATATAGCGTATGTCCTTCTTCAATAGCCCTGTTCGAAACAGAACAGTGAAGTTAAACCTCATTTCATTTCGTTGTGTATCATTAGCAAACTCTAGTACATGTAACTGTTTTTAACGCTAAATCATAAATATGGTTTTTTCAGACAACTTTAGGTCGACGAATCGAACATCCAACATATGTAGATCCTGATCTTGCTAGAGAGTTAGCCAATTTGTGTCCAGATGAAAATTATGCCACTGTCTTAGGAACGACTGTATCAGTTGACAGTTTTTATGAAGGTAAACTACCAATAGAGAACTATTCTCTTAATCCCTGATTGTCTCACAATAACGTTTTATAACAATAGATTGGTCATAAATTTCAAGTAGTGCACCCTTTCTCATCGGGAGTGGGGTGGGTGATTAGTCAAGTTGCTTGTGTGCTAAGGAGTAATTCGCCTGTCTAACTGTGGGTTTTCTCAGGTTCCTCCAGTTCCCCACATTGCACAAATAGAGTAGAGAGCCAGACAGCCAGTACCGAAAGGGGCAATTGTTAAAACATAGTGAGGAACTAATCTGCTTCCACAAAAGCACATTAGGAATCTGGATCGCAGGAGATCTCTTCTCTGCCCATTCAATTCAGTTTTGAAACAAGTCGGTTAGATTTTTCGGTCACTTTCAGGGGCGGATCCAGGATTTTCAGAAAGAGGGAGCGTGCTGCACCAGCTTGGGAGTGCGAAGCCCGGAACCATGATTTTTTGATTGTAAAAAAATGCCCACAAGGTCTAATTTCATGCTAGTACTGTAAATTACGATTTCCAACCTAAACTATTTTCGTTCTCCTTTCTCGCGAGACTATATGGAGCTAAAAATTGTTCGACACCTCAAAAAATAGAGGGGGCGTGCGCCGGGTGCGCCCCCCACTGGATCCGCGCCTGACTTTCGCTACATTATATAATCAGCTACTAATAGTGAATAGGCGAAAACTGATTTCTATATAAATTTTACTTCTCTTTGAGGGTATCTTTTAAAAATGAGCTCGATTTGACCCGACGTTTACAATATTACTTTGGGGTTTTAAGGTCAAGGACGTATCGATGGTGCTTTGTGTGACTATACAGACGATGATCGTGAAACATTCCTTAAATCTCTCCAAGAGAAAGGCGTGAAAAATATAGAAATGGAATCCATTGGTTTGTTTTCTTTTTGTCATCGAGCCGGTTACAAAGGTAAGTTTGAGGGTCGGTGGACTGAACCAACATATCTCATTGGTTCAATTGTGACCTGGCTTATCGCCGATCAGACCGTAAATTACTGGAGAGAATGGTGAAGCAATCTATAGTTTTATTTTTAAAATGTCCTTTTTCCTTCCTATTCGATGGACATAAACATTTCTGGTCAATGCTGAGGTGTTTATTTAAGGTTTCTTACCCAGGGCACACTGTGAATCGTGCATTTTGCGCCGAGAATATTTGAAACTCTAACCCCCGCCCCTTGCTGCAGACCTGGCTACTCCCATGTTTTGCTTCGGACACTCTCATTGAACTATTTTCTGTTTTCAGCGGCTATGATAAGTGTTGTTCTGGTCAATCGTTTAGTATCAGAAGAACCAACAGATGACGATGAAGCTAGAAAAGTCTGGGAACAACGACCATTTTCAATCGCCTATCATTTCATCAAATCTCGATTAGATAAAGCCGAAGGACTTTCATGATAAGAACATTATACTGAAGTTTTAATTGGGGGAGTGTCAATTTATGTATTATTTCGCTATTCTTTACTTGAATTCGGTTAGAAAGTGAGGGTAACTTCAATACACCACTGATGTAGAACATTTGTAAGTAAAATAGGTTTCTTCCGTATTAGATCACGCCTTTATCTGCTTTAAATCCATGTGCTTCCTTGGAAATTTACATTCCGTCAAATTATTATCATTTTTGAGTCTAAGAAAATGGACAAAATGTTCGCTCACTAGCGGATGGAATCAAGGTTGTAATATCAGATCATTTTATTTAACTTTGAAGATGTCCTAGGACATTTCCTTCTTTGTTGACGCTAGTAGTAGGCTGGGTGTCCACGATTATGTATTTCTCTGCTTAGGTTTCCAATTTAGCTTAGGCATCCAATGTAGCTTAGGTTTCTAGTGCTCATCTGCTAAACGTAATATTTTAGGTTTATATCCTATGTGATATATATAGATCATGTATTCTGTTTTAATTCTTTATAACATTAAAGACAAACATAAAGTTTAACATAGCAAACCAATTCCCAGTTAACCTCAACAAATTGATGTGTAAATCAGAAGTCTTCCTGCCGCTGTTGTATTGTGCTGGGCAGAGTAAGCGTACTCTTTCAATGGATCCATGTTATTACTTTAGGAAGTCCCCCTATTATTATGTGTATTTTAAATGTCAATTTATTAAATTGCGGCTTGGTCTTTTATTGCCCCATAAAATATATTAGTCCATAATTTGTAATTATTCCATGATCCTCTTCTATGTAATTCAATGAAGTGAAATGGAATGGGGTTTAACGTTCTACTGTTCTGCTCCTAAACTGGGCTAATGAAGACGGGGATACGCAATACGTTGTGCTATGAGGGATATTGTGCCCGGGCAGCGGCGCTACCGCATTCTCTTATGAGGAATTCCAACTGCCAGGGGATCTTTTACGTGCACGCCAATGCTATATATTCACATGCACCATAGAGCCGTGTTTTGTGCAAGAATTTCAGATAATATAAGCTATTCTTTAACGTTATCAAACCTAAAACTGGCTTTGTATGATTTAATATGTAGAAACATATCTTTGGTCTGTGTCAAAAAAGCACGGCTAAAAACTACTGTCAGGGCTATCAAATACAGCAATATAAAATGGGTGAGACCAATAATCTATCTGGTTTAGCGATTTTATTCATAATATATTTAGATTATCATATAATAGGACGAAATAATTCGTGTTTACGGTAGCCCGTGTTCAATCGTGAATTACTTCAAGTCAACCCACTATGGAAAATGTAAATACTGTTTAAATTTTTATGTCTTAAATATATAAAAGAACAACGTTTTTGTTTTATTTCTTTATTATAATAAAGATATGTTAAATAAAAAGTATTCATCGTTTCCTTTTCAGTTTCTTTAAGGAGTTACCCCCCTTTAGATACATAAGTACAACCGTCACGAAAACGCTACAATCACTGATAACGACCACGTCGATGCGACTTAATTTATTACAAATATTAACTTTTTCCACTGACAAATTCAATTCTAAAACAATGTTTTATGTATAAGTAAAATAAATAAAGACGTTTTAAGTATTTGTAGGTAAAAAGTATTTCCTTTTCAGTGTAATAAAAAATGAGTAAAAGGCACCATACTGCCCGATTTAGTAATGTTTTAATGATTGACGTCGCGTGATGTGATATTAGAACACTTTCGTAATCATCTGTGAAACAGAATGTCACGAAACCAGTCACCTTAACATTGTCAATATGTCATGCTGCTACGGTGGTGGAAAACAAGATTATGCAATATCAACATAAAAAATATATCAGAAGCACAAGGCTTTGGCAACCACTTTACAATGTCCATGGAACCGATGCTACACTGCAGTAATTTTTTACTATCTCCATTCCTCATCCGACACAGTTATTGATCTGATAAGAGGAACATAATACAGGAAATTTTCTAGATACTAACTTGAATTTTCAAGATACTAACTTGAACTAACTTGAATTTTCAAGATACTAACTTGAATTTTCAAGATACTAACTTGAATTTTCAAGATACTAACTTGAATTTTCAAGATACTGTTATATTATAAAATAAGTTTCAAGTTGAAAATTCAAGTTAACTAACTTAAAAATTCAAGTTAATAACTTGAAAATTCAAGTTAATAACTTGAAAATTCAAGTTAATAACTTGAAAAATTTAAAATAGAAAAATAAAAAAAATATGTGGCCCTATTACGCTTCCGTAATATTACGATTAGGAAATGGGGGTAAAACGTCCTACTGTTCTGCTCCTAACCTGGGCTAATGAAGACGGGCATACTCCATACAGTGTGCTATAGGGAAGCGGCACTATCACCTAATCTTATATCAAATTCCAACTGCCAAGGAATCGTTAATCGTTATTGATCTATGGTGCTCCCCATGTAACCGGCTTCGATCCCTAGCCTGTACGAGGACGCCAATGACTACCGGGCTAATGAAGACGGCCAAAGCAGGAATCGAAATGAAATGAAATGTAATGGGGTTTAACCTCATATTGTTCTCCTCTGACTGGGCAAATGAGGACGGGCATAGGCCATACAGTGTGCTATGCGTGAAAGTTTGCCCGGGAAGCGGCAGTATGGCCTACTATATCGAATTCCAACTGCCAAGGGATCTTTTACGTACATGCCACGGGACCTCGTTTTTTCGTCCAATCAGAACGACCAGACAGCTGTCCTTGTCAGACCTTCCGTCCTGCACCATTGACAAGGGGAAACCACACCGGAAAATCCTGATGAACTCTCTCAGCCAATTCTGGGATCGAAGACGCGTCCTCCAGGTTTGCAAACCAGCGTTTTACCCAGCTAGTCTCCGTGGTTCCCCAACAGGGATCAAACACGGGATCTGCAGATCAGCGAGCCAACGACTTACTCCCGAGTCACCATGACCCCCTGGATGACAAATAAGAGACTCCCTCCCCCCTCTCTCTCTCTCTCTCTCTCTCTCTCTCTCTTCCGTGACCAAAATTAATAATGTGAGAAATTATCACGCATTTTACTTTAAGAAAATGCTACAATTATAGCAAGTTGTAACATTATAGACATGTATAATAACAATATAACTTAATTCTGACTGCTCTGCACTGAAAATAGAAGTAATTGTCTCATAAACTCATTCCGAAAAAACAAAGAATACTCTGATTAGAACTAATACGACTTCAATGATCAATGCTTGCAACTCTTATGCCTGGCGTTTACGTGCGTTGCGAATGCCATGAATCGCTCGAAATCCAAACTTTTTCTGATTCGTAGATAAATCGTTGACGGTTCTTGAAGTTCGTAAGTGATTTTTGAAACAAAACCTTTGTCAAAAACTTACGTGGACGGTCTACGAATTTCGAAATTCGTAGATGTATCGTAAATCCGTCGTAACCCATTCTTATCGTCCGTGACAGCTTCCTACTCGATTCTTTTGCGAATAGGGCCAAATATCGTAAATATTTCGTAGCATTATCGGCATCATTCGTAACCGACTTTTGGCATATTCGTAAGCAATTTCACGTTTCCGTAATTCAGTTTGTAGAAATCTACCTTGATATCCGGCATATTTTTTAACCGATTACCCACGAATTATCATAACTCTTTCGTAAACTATTCGTAGGTTCTACGTAGCTACTCCAGATTCTCTATGATCTGTTTGATCTTTTTGTCGAATCGCCAAGAATTTCGATTAATTCCGATTCACCAATATTCGGAGCGATTCATAGCATTCATAGCCCACGTTAAAGCCAGGCATTACTAAATAGACACCAGATATATGAACAGGGACATTGTAATAATGGTAAACGTAATTATTAGCCCCGTATAAGTCGTAAGTTTTTCAAAGACGAAAGGCACGATCAGCCAGGCTATGGTTAATAAGGTATAAATTAGAGCCTAAACTCTTTCAAATCCGAGTCCAGTCTCGAGTAGCAATAACTATTTCAATTCAAGTCGCAAATCAGGATTTTGATGGGACTTAATTCGAACTCGATCTCGTGTCTCGGGACCGGCGTTTCCACTCCTAATTCATGCGCTTCCTATTCCGGTAAACTTATGTGCGTCATTCATAGAGTTCACGACAATACAACGAAGAACCCGATTATTGTAGATCGGCGTACCGTGTTTCAGGTTAGTGCACCAATAACCCGATAGCGAAATCCTATCGGTTTAGGTTTTCGTGCAGTCGAATTACAATTTAACTCACCAAAACTCATATTACCAAAGTTTTGATATAAATTTGTTGTCGCTGAAAAAATGTAAAACTAAAATTCTGCCATTTTTTTGGCTAAGTTTGTGCCGACGTGGTATTGGAGGATGATTAATTGATATATAGACTCGCTGTAATGAGTCTAGATATGTCAAACATGTCATTAACGTCATTCTATCACACAATCGGAAACAAAAATCTTGTAGACAGTTCAGGGGCGGATCCAGGAAATTTTGCAGGAGGGAGTTTGCCAGGTTTCTGTCACGGAAATCTGCCATCATCGTCTCTAAATTACATAGGCATACATACAAATTGAGCTTTTCAAACAGAGAAATCATTTTTATACTGATGTAGGATCACTCTGTGATGTAATTTCATTGATGCTATGCATTATTTTTTTTTATGTAGCTTCTAGTTTCTAGTAAAACCACAGGCTAAATTCTCAGTTGCTTAAGTATCCAGAAAAAAGACGAAAATCTGGAAATAAAACAATTCCATTCACTCCGGTAAGTGTCCAAGTCTATTATAGAAAGTGGAAGAGAGCCATACTAAACGCGAACAAAACAAAAATCGATAAGACAAAATACATAATCATTGTTGGACATTAATGCTAAATCAAGTGAATGACTTACCTAAATTTGATCCGGAAACCAAAACTAGATCACTGTTATCGGAGAACAAACGATTACAATAAGTGTTGAGAAATAGCGAAATTGTGAAATGGTGTTTAACGGCCACTCGCTACAAACTAGGTCATTTCGAGACAAGCATATGGTTCAATTTATTTCAATAATTTGCTTAAACGCGTATGGGTCATTAGCTATTGGAAGACCATGGGGAAATCAAGGACACGCTGTCTGTCTCCTTGTGACGCAAAGGCGAATAGTCGAAACCACGCCACTTTACTCAATGACAGACCTAATTGTTTAACGCGCACTCGTTAAACCATTCGTTCCAATCCCCGAACCCCATAATCGAAACTTATAGGGATCTGAAAGGAACACAGGTTGTATGTATGACATACCACTTTGGTATATAATACATTATACACCAATACCCCTGAACCTGATTGATATTATCCGATATATGAACGTATACGTGTCATAAGTTGTAAAACACTGTTCATTTTGATTACATTACCGCTGCCCCCCCCCCCCCCGATCCATTCACTTGATTGGATGTTTTCCGCAGGTTAATCTTATAGGTTTTTGATTTGCGTGTAGTGCGGTTCTCCTGCACTTACTATTAGTATTAGAGAAGATAATAAACTATAACACGTACATACACGCATGGAAAAACAAACATAATTTATTTTGGCGACGTTTGTACGGAAGACCAATAATACGTCTTTATTCGGTGTTTTTGGTGCTTAGTTCTTAAGTCATAGTATGTATTCGTATTTCTTCATTTGTTGTCGTATTTCGACATTTTACACGCCGAACAACATGGCGGTCTTGTGGCCTTGTGGTAACCCTTGGTCTAGCAGTTCGGGGCGGTCAGCCATGGTGTTGATGGCTCAAAAGCGTTGATGAAGCCTGTAGATGGTCCGAACATTGAACCGGAAGTGATTAGCAACGGCTTGTGCAGTGTGGCCAGCGTCGAGTTTCCCGAGCGCCTGGTTCCTCTGAGCTGTCGTGAGTCGTGGTATGCTGCTGACGTTGTAGTGTGAATGATTCAAACAGGTATGGGGTTGCATTTTATAGTTACATTCATGAATTTTTGAAAATCATGGAGAACACATTACCATCTCAAAGAGGATTTAAATTTTAAATATTTTTTAATGTAGCAAAGCTAGCATATTCTATTCTCAATTACGATAGGTATTTTGAAAGCATAAAATACATATCAACATGTAATTTTATGGGTCGTTAAATGCAATTGTTAAATGCAAATTTAACCACGTGAATTTTTCAATCCTATCTGTGTAATGGTCAGGTGTAGCAAAACTAAACCAAATGTTGAATAAACGCATCCTCGCCTCGTCGAGATTGGGCTTCCATACTTAACCGAAGAATGCTCGCCAATGCGCAATGATTGACTTCCAAGGCGACAAGTCGACAAAGCGAAATAATTGCATTTCGGCGACTTGTCGACTTGTCGCTTTGTCGGGTTGTGAATAAGTCGAAGGCGACAAAGCGACAAGTCGACAAAATTAGCCTTCCATACTTAACCGAAGACTGCTCGATCATGCGCAGTGATTGACTTCCGAGGCGATAAGTCGACATGCGTCTCTTGAAGTAGCATACCAACCTGACGTTTCTTTTGATGCTTAGTATATATATATTCATTCTGAAACTTATCGTATTGTAGATTGATAGATTATGAGAATGAATCAGATATTATCCTCTTTTTGGTTTGTACTAAATCAGAGCCCTGAATACCCGGGTTACATTTCTTCCCTTTCGACCCTATTTTTTCTAAATTATGCCCTTAGATTCGACCCCTTTTCCACCCCAGAGAGGTCACTAATGAAGACTAAAAGAGTAATAATAATCGTCAATATCGACAATCGCTAAAACAGTTAAGTTATGCCCAATGAACATTTTGCGACATAACTGTGACATATCTTTGCTGAAGGTTTGTTTCTAAGAAAACAGAGAGATAAAATACGTGTACTTAACCATTATAGTTTAATAGAATCTAAAACATTAAAACTGATGTTAAAATAAATGCATTATTACATGTATATATTTACTCTGCATCAATTGGAATACAGATGTGACGTCATCCTTTGATGTTGGCGTGTTGGATAGTGTCTGTATTTTAAGTCGTTTGTTGCAATGATGCATGGTCTAGTGCCATAAATTGCGTAATAAATAGATGTTGCCCTCGTGCTATGGCACCCGTACTATATAAATATATTACTTAATGTCTCGCACTCGACCATTAAACTACACGTAAATGTCAAACTGAACGTTATTATGCACTAGTACTACATTCCGATTTGTATTGGATTGGTTTATCAAAAAAACCTAGAATGGTGCCTTTTGATAGGGCAGAAACTTCGGGTGCATAATAAAACTCTATATACATTTACATTTTTACCCGAAATTATGCTTTTATCGACAGCGTTACCCCCATTTATTTTATACCTTCCATGTAACAGATCATGCGCTCAAAACTGCTAACCTGCTTACAAGACTACACAGACATCGTAAGCAATATATTATCAAATCAAGTTATTGGATCCGGTGACCCCATAAGAAGAGGTAATATACAAAATTAATCAGTTTTACTTTTGTGAATAAATAAAATTATTGTTTTCCTTTTTAAAATACTACAATCAGACAATAAAAATAAGTACACGCCCATTTAATATTGATCTTGTGATGCTTGTAAATATAAATTTGACCAGCACGCGATCAGTGTTGATATAAAACCCCACAATAATTGGCCGAAGTCGCTGGCAACTGCAATTTTCTAAGCTAGAATTTGGGAGCCTATAAACAAACATAATATTGAGTTGATTATTCAGCAAGTAAGTATAGTATTTTATCAGTTGTTAGTTCCACTAGTAGTCGGTATGGATGGCTGAATGGTTAGCACGCGCGAGCTGTATCATAAAGTCTGTTATTGAGTCAAATGGCGTGGTTTCGATTCTCTGGTTGTACGTGACAAGGAGTAGGGTCACCTGTCCAACCTCGTGGGTTACCACTCCCCCCCCCCCCATTTCCCCCACGTAAGAGAATTATGGAAATAAAATTGAACCATATGTTAGTCCCGAAATGACCTAGTTTGTGCCGAGCGGACGTTAAACCACATCTCTCTCTCTCTCTCTCCCTCTCTCAATCTCTCTCTCTTACCCCCCGCCCTCTCTCTTACGGCCTCTCCCCCCTCTCTCTTACCCCCTCTTTTTCTCTCTCGACTTGTTGTAGACACGTCTATTGTATACAACTCCGGATTGATAATATTAAAGTTACATTATGGGAGATAAGATAAAGAGATGGCAGTTCTAACTTTTATAGGTAATTTGCTGGAAATTTCAGTCAAATTGATCCACTATTAGCCGAGAAAAAAGCGTTTGAAATATTCACATAGCCTCGGTCATCATTACTCAGATCATTAATATAAACAGCATAGTCTCGATTATCCACTTGATTGATTTAATTATCAACGGCCATTAAGCGGCATATATGAATTTAATCCGCCAACATCGAAGGATAGCCTTGCCATCAAGAGTTTATTATGGTCTGGATATGTTAATTAATGTCTAATTGATTATTTAGATAACATTTCAGGCCTAAAGAAAGACCTGTAATAAGCAGATTTTGCTCTTGCATAATGCTATTTTAATTGATAAAGTTTTATTTGAAAATAAATTGTGAAATCTTGTTCAAATGTTGCAGTGTAATAATCATACAGTTGCTAAAGCAAGATATCGTTAAATGAAACTGCTTTGGTCGAATTTAAAAAATAAACAGTTGTAGCCATTGTTAACATTTTACACAAGTGATATCCCTGTTTTCATGATGGTCAACATTGTTATTTCTATTTCTGCTTCTCTTCTTTAAAGATAGGGCCTACATTATGGGAGGTTAGACACAGAGCTGGCAGTTCTCACTATATAATAGTTAAAAAAATAAATAGTGAAAAGGGAATTTTATGAAAATTTCAGTCAAATAGATCCACTCTGAACCGAGATTTTAGCGATTGAATATTGGTGCTAGCATCAGTCATCCATTACTAAAGTCGATAGGATAAAAAACACAGTCTCGATTATCTATTTTTTGATTGAATTATGAATGGAAGTGGAACGGCAAATCGGTACATAATCCAATATACATCGTAGGCTAGCGATGTCATCGAGTTGACTACTTCTCTCGATAAATAGACAATCTCCTACTAGTGTTTTTAGATATCAAAAAATATCAACACAAGTTGATAAAGTAAAAAAAACGAGGCTCTGCCGAGTTTTTTTTTACTTTATCAACGAGTGTTGATATTTTTTGATATCAAAAAACACGAGTTGGAGATTTTATTTATCACCCAATCCTTTCTTACATGCACAAATAAATAAATATAATTATTTGGTATAGATTTCACTTTTAAGAATCTAATTACATTACAGCGTAGTGATACATCAGTTTTTTGACAGCAGTTTGGCTATTGCAAAGTCCTATATATTGACCCAGTATTTCCTTCAAGGTCAATTAAATAAAAACAGTTTCTTTTTAACTAAAAAAAAGTAACTTTTTATTTAAAATAAGTGGTTTCTTTAAAATAAAAGAAAGTAGTTCCTTTTTGATTGACCAATCAAATTCATGTAAAGCGAGATATCGCAGTAGATTATGTAATTTATCATACAAGCGATATCTACTGTCAAATGTATTATTGGGTGATAATGTCTAATTAATGGACTGCAATAGGCAGAATTAGCTCTTGCCTAATGTATGTTTAACGTATCAACATGTAATGATTTGATATTAATAAAATACTTATTATTAGTTACTCTATACAAGAATAATCTTGTTTGATTAATTTGGAAAGGGCCATTGAAATGGAATGGGGTTTAACGACCTTCTGCTCCGGAGAAATCCCACTGTGGTCGTGGCTGGATTGGCTTCTGATACTTGAGTTTTTGAGGGAATGTGTCTATTCTCCCTGTTCAATAAAATCTATCCCGAGAACAGCAACATGACAGCCCTTCGATTTATTTTGGGTCTTCCCTAAAACCCAATATCATACAAAATTTTCAACATTGAAAACACGAATTATTAGTCAATTTAAATCAACATTGATGTTATTTTGCAGGGAAAAGATGAGCTTCTGATATCCATTATTTTAGACAAAATCAAAATTTTACCATTGGTAAACGAATCGTGTACCATTATGTGTTTCAGCACCATTTGAAACAAGGGACTCGAAGAACGACGACAGGAATTCCATAAGTCATACCAAACGGTGAGAGAATGCGCCATAGATTGAAATAACAAGATGCCCGTGATTCGATTGAGACTTCTGGCGTATTTTGCCGAACACAACTGATTTGAAATTAGAGTAAAAACATTAACGATTGAAGGTAAATCAGTTTATATACATTCAGATTACATTATCATATGCGTAGCTACCCATCGATTTCTGGGTCCCAAATATTAGCGATAACGGCGAAATTGTTTTTCGTCTCCTAATAGTATTGTTTACATTGTATTCGTGTTAATAGCCTCATTTGTCACGCAATTAGTTTTTCTGCAATATTCTGCCATGCACTGGTTAATTGAGCATAATAAAATCGCGAGTTATATAAACATATTTGGTCCAATTTGCAGCTATGTTTAAAGCTTAATGATATTGTTACGCAGTAATCTATTGGTTGTTAATCGGACTATTGAGCAGTCATAATTTGTAACATAATTTTGCTTCCATTACGGCGCTGTCAAGAAAGATTTAGCTCTTATCAAACGAAACACTGCGAGGAGTATGAGTTTGTCCGGAGGCTGTCCTACTCTGATATCAAATTCCCGGAGCCACGGTGACTAGATTTGGTCACGCCTTCGATCTTTGCATTGGCCGAGAAAGTTCATCGGGATTTTCGGACGTGGTTTGCTCTTGTCAGTGGTGCAGGAAAGAGGGTCTAACAAGGGCAACTGTCTTGTCGTTTGGATGGGATGAAAAACCGAGGTCCCGTGTGTACATTGATGTCCACGTACAAGATTCATTGGCAATAAGAATTCAATATAAGAGTATACCAGTATCGTTACCCGGGCAAAATATCCCTAATAGTACAACATATACACGCCTTCAATTGTCTATTCGGAACAGAACAGTAGGACGTTAAACCCCATTTCATGTCATTTCATTTTTCATCAAATTCCAAATGCCAAGGCTTCTTTACGTGCAAAAGAATGTGGAAAGGGATGCTGCATTTCTTGACAGGTCCAGTGGCGGCGCCAGCCTTCGGTGGTTGAAGGGGGCAAAGCCACGAGCTTCAACTAGGGGTAGGGGGCGGGGCTTCCCCAGAAAATTTTGAAAAACAGGCTCCCCTAGAAGATTTTGAAAAACAGTATTTCAGGCAATGATCGTTGAGGTAAAGTGTCAAAGAACGGACTTGCGAACCTCGACGAATCCCACTCACGAGCACCAGATTTTGAAAAAATTGACTGTCGGAAATACTGTCTGACAGTAGTCAGTCAGGCACCGATTGTCGAGATAAATAAATCTGACCACATGCCGTCCGTCGCCTGATCACTCAGGGGCGGATCCAGGATTTTCAAAAAGAGGGGGCGTGCTGCACCAACTTGGGAGTGCGAAGCCGGGAACCGTGATTTTTGAGTGTAAAAAATGCCCACAAGGACTAATTTTATACTTGTACTGTAAATTACGATTTCCAACCTAAACTATTTTTGTTCTCCTTTCTCGCGAGAATATATGGAGATAAAAATTGTTCGCCACCTCTAAAAATAGAGGGGGCGTGCGCCGGGGGCGCCCCCCTCTGTATCCGCGCCTGTCACTAGAGTATCCGATCAGAGACAAAAATGGCAAACGAAAGAACGTGCGAACCTCAATGTAATACCCTTGTGAGCGCCAAAGTAGCGAGTCCTTGTTGGGGTTTTGGTGACCTCCCCCAAGAAAATTTTGAAAAATAGACTGTTGGAAATGCTGCCTGGCCGTATTCAGGCACCAGTCGTAGAGATAAATGAACTGATACGATGCCGTCTGTCGCCTATGCACTAATCTTTCCGACCCCAGAGAGGAAAGTGTCAAATGAAACTCAACGACGTCTCTAATAATTTGAAAAGTAGACTACCCGAAAAGCAGTCTGGCAGTATTTCTAGATAAGTAGAGTTTAACAGATACCGCCTGTCGCCAAATCACTAGTTTATCCAACCAGAGAGGAAAGTGTCAAACGTGTGGAGTCAGTGACTCAAAGTGAATGAATATTTTCGTCACTATATTTTGTAAAATAGACTACCGGGAATGTCGCAGGTAGCATTTCAGACGGTCGTCGAGATGAATAGAGCTGGCCAGATGTTCGTCGCCAAATCACCAGCTTATCGGAAAAAAGAGGGAGGTGTCAAACGAACGGAGTGAGTGTATCCAGTGAATGCATATTCTCGTCGCGTCGAACCTATACCCCAAAACTTTGAGGATCGTAAAAAGCACTTCTCAAGTAGGTTTACAGCAGGATGAGCTAGTACAAAAATCACTCAATATGCAAGTCTATGACTGAGTGGGGATGTGGGATTTAATCACCGTAGAAGGTATTGGTTACCAAAACGTATCACAATTATATTTATTTTCAAAAATTATTGGGGTGGGGTGGGCAAACAGGGGGCAGACGAGATTTATGGGGGGGGGGGGGCATTTGCCACTGATCAGGTCAGGAAGTTTACAATACAGTTTTTAATTGTTGTTACCTTCTTCTCTTATCCTCTGCGACACACAGGTGGATATAACAGGATAATTATGAGACTCAACAACAAGTATTATATATTTACCTGGACATTAACAGTGACACATTATAATTATACCTTTACCACTGCTGCGTCTTATATATATGATATGTATTTTGAAACCACCAATCTTCAAAATAATTAATATCATTTTCCCCATTGATTTAGTATATAACTATATTTAATCACGGAGGTTAAAATACCTGTAGTTTGAATGAATAATCTTATTGCGTTTGAACCTTTCTTAGCTAGAAATCTTGAGTTTATTTCAAAACAAACTATACAGAATTAAAGAATAGTCTATCGTTTATATCGATTTGGGTTCAAATAAATTGTCGATTTAATTGGCTTTTACATATATTGATTCGCTTTATGAGATGACAATCTGACTTCCTTAAAGGCGTTGTGTCAATAGAAAAAAGCCAGATGTAAACTTGCGTGTTCAGTTGCCCACGCGATAAGACACAAATGAAATTCAAATAAGTAAACAAACCGATTTCGAAACAAACTTTAATCGAACAAAGCTTATACAAGTAATAATTGTAATAACGTATCCGATCAACCCAACTAAATATTTTATATTGACCTACATGTATAAAATATCAAGACGAAAGGGTATTTACATTACGCTCGGTGGTGAATTGGACCCAAGTTGAGTCCAACATTACCACCGTATATAATTATCATAATGTGAACGCCTGACCAATGTAACTGAACAGGGGCTGATTTTGGAATTTTGAAAAGGGGGAGGGGGCGCCGCAAAATGAGGGCATTTCCTTGCATCTGTAGCCATACCAAGAGCTATTTGGCTGATATTTTCGTCTAAGTAAGCGTTTGGAACGGACATATTTGGGTCTGAGAAAAGGCACTTTCAGCAGTAAAAAAGGGACTGTCGGAAATTAGGGCGGAGGGGGGGGGGGGGCGGTGCCCCTCGCGCCTCCCATTGAATCCGCCTCTGCTGAACATCTTAGTGGAAAAATAAGACCTACCTAGATAGAACCAGTATGATAGACCCGATACGCCAAGCGCGGATCCAGAGGGGGGGGGGGGGTCCGGGGTCCGGACCCCCCCCCCCCCTGCTCAAACTTGAAAATATTTTATGCGATTTTATTGGCGACTTTTAGACCTGTAATTTTGGAATTTACCTTCCGGAAATACATTAGAATGCACCAAATTGAATCTAATTTACCAAATTTTTCTGGGGGAGGGCCCCCCCCCCTTAATTGGTTGAGTGCCTTTTATCAAACCTAGACCCCCCCTTCAAAAAATCCTGGATCGGCGCCTAATCGACTTGAATCTGAAATGTAGTCATGAACTCTGCCAATATTAATACATTGTCAAATCACAGTTGATATGTCGATAACATTATGAATAAGGTGAAAATGAAGAAATAAGTAGGAATATTATCGCAAATTACAAATGTCATATTACAAATGTCAACATTGATTTTTTATTGCCATCAAACATCAAAACCTACAAAATAAAGCTTATTCCACGATTTTTACCCGAAAAACCGACGGGTAGGAATTGTGTAACCAACCGAATTGGATTACAGGATGGTTGAAATATTGAGTGAATTAGACCATCCGCGCCATATATTCGGACAAAGTTAGTAATGGACGACCCTCAATATAACAACTGACAATCGAGACTCCTTTGATTATGGCAGTATACGTACTTGACAATCGGCTATAAAACTTCAAACACCCAGAATAAAGTAATTTTATTGAAATGTTCGATATATTGATTTTCCTCTTTTTTTTATTTTTTGAAATATTATTAAAGCAAAAACGTCAAGTTCGTTATCTAAACCTTAAAAATGTATCGTTTATCTTTATATAACATAAAAATAACGTCAGTGACGATAATTATTCAGAGTTTTGACTAAAAACGACTGCGGTGTTATATATCTTCAATAATTATGCTTGGTTACACGTCTTGCAATTTGTATTCCTGTAAGATACCGATGAAGTCAGTAATTATTGTTTTAATATATGTTTGTGACAATATGGTCGGTGACAATAGATAATGATTATACAGGTATTATGTATATATATATCTTATGTGCAGATCATGTTGGTGTCAAGAGTTCGTCTTCTTATCTTCTTCGACAAAACAAATTAAAGTTCGGTTAGATTTATCTTAAAATTCCCATATACATGACCATGATGAAACGAAAATTCCTGTGACGAAAGTTGTCAATGGGTTATTAGTCTATAAACGGGTACCATTATTGGTGTAAATTAATTTTCGCGGTAGACTTCGTAATTGGGGAATAAGTTTACATAGACCTCTCTTTGCTTTGCTTTTGTTGGTTTATTGGGGTAAGTGTTGGGGCTGTAGTCGAGCGGTTCTGGCTTAAATAGGAATGTCCAGATAACTGCAGGGTTTACGAAATGCAGATATACGAAATGCAGTTGGCACAAACCGATGCCAAGACATATAACGTAATACACTAATTTACTTTAATTATCCAATACACTTGACTTTAATATTTTAGAGGTATCGCAACAGGCATCTAGGAAACAGTAATAAATACACTTGGCCTTAGTAACCGGACCTAGAGGTTAAGATTTATTAGGTCAATTGGAAATATGAAATTGAAGCTACCACTCCTGCAACGTGATTTTTGCCGAGTTGGTGCTCTTGTGCTATAAACTTTAGAATTTTTTTTTATACCTCGTCAGACCGGGGTGGCGTCCTTGCTGTGCTGCTACGGCGACGGAAAATGGTCGTCATAAGCGTGGTAAAAGCGAGGTGGAAACGCCAGATATCGTGCTGTGGTCTGTATGAACGCCAATGATCGCCGAGTCGAGGTGTTTGTTTTGAACATGTTCAAAACAAACGCCAAGGCTCTGCGATCTGATCTACAAATCTGTAAGAATGCGCCTTTTTTTCAAGTTTGTAATTTTTATGGACCTTTTTTCAAGTTTGTAATTTTTATGGGCCTTTTTTTCTCGCATTGTGTTTGCCGACGACCTTATACATTTTCCGATCGCCGTACGGTTGCAGCAGCCCGTAAGGACGCCACCCGGGTCTGAGGGGGCCTTAGAAAAAAATTATGAATATTGATCGAAATGTACCTTTTTAAAAAATTTGAACAAATTCGGATCATGAAAAACGATCTGCACAATCTGAAACTCATTGTAAAAACTGTTATCTCCTTCAACAGTGCTTCCATATTATTCTATGTAAGCATGGTTCTACAGAATAGAGAAATGGTTTCACAAAGCCAGAAAACAAACATATTATTTCTGTTAATACGGTCAGTATATGTTTGGTAAAAAGACTTGATACAGAAAATCCAAAAATCGATTTATTTCAAGCAATCGTTACAATAATTATCACGGCCTTAAACATCATTATACGCTTGTACACGGGGTAGAAAAATGATCACGCGCTCACTCGAGAAGTTCAAAATCGTTGATGATTTTATTCGATTAGAGTATTGAAGCTGAACGACTTTGTCTATATATCTAGAGGCGAGTATCTACATCGACAGAAAAATTTGTCTCATCTCATCGCAGTGAACTTGGTAACGAATTAGGAGCGCTAAGGGATTTGAAGGACATGGCGTCAATATAAGAAGTTAGAAAAAAGGGTTTTTCACAACGTATATCGGTAAGCATTTTTAATATTTATTTCAGGAATTTGAAAATCACTGTGGAGTTCAGAATGAGCATGTAAAGCATTGAAAGGAATTGATGTTTTCTTTAAAACAATTTACATTTTCTCTAATTATGTGTATCATGTTAACGGTGTATTTCTGTTGATGTACTGGTCATGGTATCGATTGTAGTTTACAGATTCACGATCCAACCAATACCTCGATCAGACAAATCTAAACAACAACCGATTAATAATACAAATGATCAAATAATATTGGGACAAATTGTTATAAGTACAAGTATAACAATCTACAGGATTACCAAATTTTACCCTTATTCAATGCAATTCTAATTTGCTCTCGATGCTTCTACTGCTTCGACGTCCTTCACAGATGTTTTCTCTGCGTTGCGTAGTAACTCAAAAGTTGGTAGAATTACACAGGATCTTGATGATCCAAATCTGACTGGATGAATAATCCTTGAATCGGTATAATCTGCGTATCGTTTGTTTTTATGTTATTTCCTTGTGTGAGTCCCCAACTCTCCCCAATACTTACCGTCTTCAATTAGCCCAGGTTAGGTCTAAAGTAAAGGCTTGGATAACCGCGACTGCACGATACGAAACATTTTTAATAAGTTGCCACGGGCACATAGAGTAAACCAAAAGCACTAATAACCACCCAGTTCCTTTCCATATATATTTCTTTCGATAAAAACACCCGTTTCAGATTTTTTGAAAAATGTAAAGTCAATTTATTTGCCATAAATCACTCGAGATTTTTTACATTTTATCGACATTTGAGTAGAAATGACGAAGTGGTAATAAGGGAGAGGTAAATGTGAAACGTGTGTTTTTATCGAAAGAAATATATACGGAAAGGAACTGGGTGGTTGATTTGTATTGTAACCCAATTTTATTCACTATTTTGAAGTAAATAGCGACAGAGGTACCCCACGGAAAAGAAACGTCAACAGAAAAGTGTCTTACCTTTCTCTTTTATAAATACATGTACATCAGAAGGTATTTTTTTTAAAATATGAATTACATGTTTGATAGTAAATATTATATCATTTAACATCAAATATGGATAAAATAAGATTAAAAATTTGAAAAATGTTCAGAAAAAAACAGAAACTCAA
Organism: Patella depressa; assembly: GCA_948474765.1. Lineage (NCBI taxonomy): Eukaryota > Metazoa > Mollusca > Gastropoda > Patellidae > Patella > Patella depressa. Next base: position 60,262,740 of record OX419719.1, read on the forward strand.
AAAATTTGAAAAATCACATAGACTCTAATAATTAAGGGCGTTTCTGTCCCCATGTACCCGTGCTAATAACATCTGAAACGCGGGTGCAACACGAAATGTTCAAGGAATACTGTCACAAAGTGACCTCAGGTTCTTTAAATTAATTGCTACTTTTCCCAATTTCCAACAAACAACACAGCTAATTAATTGATTTTCAATTAATGTCACATTTGGTATGTTCAATTAGTATCTATAACTGTGACAAATACCCGCTCAGATAACTCAACCAAACCAGAGCATTCGTGGAATTCTCTTTTAGACACTCTATTGCATTCGATCAGATATTTTTTTTCTAATTTTTACTATCATAAAATAAGTTATCCAAATCCATCAGAACCAGTGAAGAGTATATTTAAGAATAGTATTGTATGAAACGAAAGGGAAGTAAGAAATGATGCAGGTTTGTATAGTGCGGTATAGAAAATATATTCTTTTGATTAGCTATACTATGTACATGAATTTAAAGTGATAACATAATGCACTTCTTGTCGCTTCGTATCCAGAGTTACTTAATAAATTAAACGATACTTACTTGGCAAATTAGGGCTCTCAACAACCTATTAACGTTAGAGATCAAATTACTGTCTGTTCCAGGTGATATTCCAACTCGAAAAATGCTTACCACGCCTTCACTTTTTAATTAAAATGGCTAAAACTTTGTGACATACCTGGAATTGACGTCCCTTTGATTTCTTCCCTTAGCCCAAATGACTAGAAGTCCGATAAAATCCAGTATTCTCTTGTAAATTTCACATATTTAGACATTGTCACTTTCTCATAACATCAACATTACGAATGCGCGTGCGTTAAATGGAGCACATGCATTTCGCATTAGGGTAGACAGGTACTTTACAAATTTGGTGCATTCGGTTAGAAATGTGACACATGTCTAGTGAAGGAGAATTCGGCCGTTTTTTTCGCGACAATAATACTTGTTAGGGTTTCACACTCTGAAGCTTGTGTGAAACAATATTGTTTTTGTTCAGATTGATATGTTTTTTTTTCTGTTTCCACCTTGATTATTTCGCACAAAAATTCTCATTGGAAAATTTGGAGTGACTTAAAGATTAAAACTATTTTGAAAAGTCGGCACATGCCATAACCATGCGAACTCTCAGAAATAAGTAAATTGGTGTAAAAGGTTAGCCTTATTTAAAGTTTGAATAAATATGTCTGGTAAAATGATTCCGAAATTTGTTTGCTGCAACTTTATAGCTCTGGATATAATAGTGTAAAATTATCTTATTTTTAAGATGTTACGTGCATTAATAAAGAATCCGAGTTTGCCACTTGGAAATAAAGGAAGGCATCCAATCGTAGCTAAAAACAAACACATCAGGATATCTCAACGTTTTTAGCTCCGTTCTCGTAACTACTTTTGAGTATGTCTTGCAGCCTCCTTCCACAATTTCGTTGATAGCGGGTTAAAATTTACATGTAAGTTATATCGATATCAAAAAATTACAACCTTCGGACGGTTGGCGACTAAATATTCAAGTTAGTGGGACAAACAGCCGTGGTCTGGGATTCAGTAAATAGCTCTTTAAGGAGAAACAAAATCATCATCACTCGAATGCTCATTTCAGCTCATTTCATTCATAGATCACTACAAACTCTACATTAAGTATTTATATAGATTTCGACTTTATTTGTAGTTCCTAATTAGCCTATCTAAAGTCTATGGTCATAATAACGGGTTATTTTTATATAGAATCAAGTAGATGTATATAGGTACCATTAACTACCTACCATGGGGTTAATGAGTCGAATATAGACAATAACATTTAGATATAACGCGAAATCAACAATACAGTCAGTAACATATATATGGTTGACTTTTTATTTCAATAATTCGCTTACGCGTATTTGGTGTTCAACAGTGCATAGGAAACCGAAGGACAATGAGAAACCCCATGGGTTTGGACAGGGGTGACGTACGTATTGCACTGCTGATATCGTTCGGTGACCAAAAAATGCTCATGGTCGCCGGCAAACGAGAACAAACGCGAGAAAATATGCAAAACAAGTACAAACTTCTCACTCCTTTCCTTGTAGAGGAAACCGGAAGACCTGTAGAAACCACACGGGGTTGGACAAGGAATCTTACTTCTTGTCAGGGATGGCCCTTATTCCCTTTAAATTCTGGTGCCGCCATAAATCTGAGGCCCGTAACGCGGCACAAGTCTACTATCAGCCATTACATACATTTACATGTACAAAACAAACGACAAAGGTTTGCGATTTAACCTGGGCCCGGTTGCTCAAAACTAAGTTATTTTAACGATCTGTTAAACTCTAACGGATCGTTATCTTTGTAACGTGTCGTTTGTTAACGGTCCGTTAAATTTCGGTTGCTGGAAAGTCAATTTCATTATCCGTTAGCTAACGGATTCATTAAAGTTAATCCAAGAGAAGACTGTTTGTTCATTGGCTGAATTTAAAATTTTTAATTTCAATGTACATGTATAACAACTTCATAGAAGTTACTATTAACAAGAAACTGAAGACACCGAGAAAACTGTGCAGTCTGTTCACAAAACTAGATTAAGGACAAAAAGATGACTGTAGAATTTACAACAGAAAAAACTATAGAATACTTTATTTTTTCCTTTAGAAATTTTAGTGTAAATCTGTAGGAAAAATTATGGGATTTGCACTACAAAATTATGGGGCCATTATTTCCTATAGTCCACCAAAATTTTGTAGAATAGTATAAATAGAAAATGGAATAGGTCCGCATCGCCTAACCCTCTAGAATGTTCTATAGAAAACTACATTGGTAATATATGAATTTTTGCTACAGCCAACTAATGCCATCATTAAACAGATAACGGAGCCCCAAACCTCCGTTAAATATAACGCCAAGTTAACGACACATTAAAGTTAACGGGACTTCCAGCAACAGTCTTTCTCTCTGTTAAAGTTAACGATCCGTTAACATGGAGTTAACGGATCGTTAAAAGATAACGGAGCTTTGAGCAACCGGCCCCTAGAAAATAGTGTTTTGCACATTTTCTCGCTTTGTGTTTACTTTTACCGGAGACTTTGTGCATTTTGTACACGCCAAACGGTTACATCAGCCCGATAAGGACGCCACCCCGGTCTGGCGGTGACATTAGGGCGCCATTCATTTCCCAGGCGATGAAAACAGAAAACGGATGTTACGAGGACATCCATATCGATTGAATTAGAGTAAGCAGAGATGGGCGTAGAACAAATACGATTAATGGATTAGTGTAATTCGCTGGTATCCATTAATGAGTCGACATTCTTCATAGTATGAATAGCTATTTGTAACCCTGATCATCGCCTGGGAAATAAATGGTCCTTAACTTTATTTGATCAAAAGCCACTAATGCACCTTAATACCCCCATCAGACCGGGGTTGCGTCCTTACTGCGCTTCTACTGCGACACAAAATGGTCTCAGAGCGAGTCAAGATCGCCATAAGTGTAAAGAAAAGAGTAATGGAAACGCTAGATATGGTGCTGTGGTCTCCATAGTCGCCAATGATCGCCGAACCACGACGTTTGTTTTGAACATGCTCATATAATCTGGAAAGCTGTGAGAACGTGATGGGGTCGCAGAGGTGCTTACTGCGCTGCTACGGCGACACAAAATGTGTTCAGAGCGTGCCAAGATCACCATAAGCGTGGTGGAAACGCGAGATATCGTGATGTGGTCTCCATGGTCGCCAATGATCGCTGAGTCACGGCGTTTGTTTTGAGTATGTTCAAAGTAAACGCCAAGGTTCTCCCATATGACCTGGAAAGGTGAGAGGACGTGGTGGGCCGCGAAGGTCCCGAGATAAGCGTCGTAACATCTCTATGAACGTAGTACACGCGCAGTTCAGACGTGGCAAATTGGAACATTTGGAACATTTGCAACGGTGACGTCATGATGTCTTCGCCACAACCCTCACGTGTCGACCGCGACCATACCAAGCGTTATGGCGTTGTCATGGCGATGTTACAATGATTCCACCACTGTTGCGCGATTGCATCACGACCTCGTGGGGCTACCGCTAAGCATAATATGGCGATGTTATAAGGTTCCCACTAGGTAAGCGTTTTTTACCGTCCACCGGAGCCTGGTCTTATGACTTCATATGTGGATTGTGGGTTAGGATAAGGGTTAGGATAAGGGCTGTGGCCTGCAGATTTCGTCACAGTCTCGAGTTGTAGACAGGGCTAGCCCTAACCCTAACCCTGGTCCAAGCCTAACCCTTATCATAACCCACAATCGAAAAAAAATCTAACCAGCTTATATAGTCGCCGTGATCACGTGGTGGAAACGCACATGTAGTCCAGATAAGACGTGTGGTTGAGCTTATAAATCTCAATAGAAACGTCATAAGAGCGGAGAAATCGTGATGAGCCCACCGCGAGAATGCTGCATTAACGCACAGGTCGCAGCAAGAACGCGACTTGTTTAAGTTTGTAATTTTCGGACATTTTTCCGCGCTGTGTTCACGCTTGCCGACGACCTTGTGTATTTCCAGGCCACCTTTCGGTCTCAGAGCGCAGTAGGGTCACCACTCCGGTCTGACGGGGGCATAAACTAACCAAAGATCTATTGGGAATATACATAAGTTTTAAAATATTATTATGTACATGTATATTAAACTAGAACCCCGGTGGAGTACTGATGTACGTCTGGTCACGCCAGGTTACACCTTGTCACTTCAACAATCAAGTTGCACCATGTACTTTTGGGGATAGTAACATCCAATACCTATTAAAGTGGACAAAGCTGTTATTTTGAACTCTTAATTAAACCGGAAGTTATACTGCAAGATCAAAGCGTTTGATATTAATTGTTAGTAGATGTCAGTGTCTTCAAATATGCAAAGGTGAACGCTAAGGTTACCAGATAGTAGGTCAAAAAATAAACCGGAAGTAAACAAAATCGAAATTCAAAAATCGGCTCCCTACGAATTGATGCCATTTGGAGTAATTTCAAAACAAAAAACATTTTTCGAAAAACGGAATCAAAAAGTTATTGAACAATGCCTCTGAAAATGAAAGATAATATCTGGGGCGAACACTACCATATGTCATTTTAGTCAAATTTAAAAAGGAGAGAAGTACTATGTTCGGGAAATATCGGACTGCTTCGGTTAAGTCCGGAAGTTTCCTAAAGTCGTCCCAAAAGTTATTAATATACCAATCTAAAGGCCTTAATGTGTCTCATATTCCTGCCAAGTTCCAACGTGATACCTAAAGTACTAACGGGGATACGCATCTCGAATATCAAAAAAGTGCAGAAGAAAACTTTAGCAAATCTTTGATATTACACTTAATCAAGCGAATTCCGAATTTCGACAAACCTTCAGTCAAAGCCCATTTGAGATTCGTTCAAAGAATGCAAAAATGAAAAACCGACGAAAATCCATTGAGAAAAAAACGAGGTATGGGCAATCTGGGATTAATTGCTGTCCTATTCGTAAATGACCCAACTTATATCTAACAAAAGATTCGTGGAGGTCAACCACATCTTCATTGGCAGAATGTTCGCACCATGTACATTATTGGCTGCAAACGCTTACTAACTCCCCCTCTCCCTTCAAACAAAAATTATAAAATCAATATGTATTACTGAAACAAGTAATTAAGTTTTCTTAGTGAGTTTTAATCCACGGTAGGCCTTATAACAAAATTGTTTTCTTTAAGAAATAACAATTAATTATATTCAAAGAAAAACCATGATGTGAACTCAAAGTAAACATATATTATACAAATATTGATTTTTCAGTATCACGACACAATGCCTCTGCAGATCATTTTATTTCTCTTATATCTGGTTCCGGCGGAGAATACAGTTTCAGATATCAGATATGATTGTCCGGATGAATCAATTGTTATATGTAAGTATATCTAATCGTAAAAGAACTTTAGAACCGCATCGTACATATACAACAGCTACCAATAACACAACACCGTATATGACACAATATACGAACATTGAAACCAACACACAGTTCAATATACTTAGACAGGCTTAACTCAAAACGAAAACAAACTTACAACAAGAGAGACAATCTACGAAAAATGGGAACACCACCTGGCAATGAAACAGGGTTTAACGGCCTACTTTTTTTTGGGGGGGGGGAGGGGGCTAATATAGAGGGGTCTACGCCATACATGGTGCTATGAGCGAAATTTTGCATGGACAACGACTCTACGGCGTACACTTATTTCGAATTCCAAATGTCAAGGTGTTTCTACTTGCACTTCAATGTGCACACGTGACCTCGATTTAACGCCTCAACCAAACTACTAGACAGTGTACCACTCCAGTGTCGACCAAGATCGGTTGTGTGTTTACAAGATATCTCAATGCAAGTATTTAGTCAACATAAATAAGACAGAAAGACAAGTCCAAGAAAAACAAGGACACAAAAAAACAAGATTGTGTTCAAAGCACCCACGAATTTATTTTTTATAGTTTAAAAACGCGAAGCAATGTATAGCCATTTTAAATTATATATATATAGTAAAAGGTTATAGTTAAAGCTACTTTTAGGTGGTAGATATTGTTGGAATTGGTAACATTTGTCTGATGAAGCTTGATAAAGCGGAAACTACTCACAAAAAAACAAGTTTTCTTTCCTAAAACATCTTTATTTCGAATATTAAACGATTTATTATTTTTTGGTATATATATATATATATATATATATATATATTCATATCAGATAAAGAATTTAAAAAGAGAATCTCTCCTACTTCATGGCAATGTGCGGCATGGCCAGCCAACTTATGTTTAACAGTAATGTTTAAAACTTCAAATCCTTACTCAAAACCAGAAAAATATTAGACATTGGTAGGTATATCGGACTACGGCAATATTTGTATTTTATTTCTAAAATGATTATTATTTAACAACAGGTATTGTTAGCAGTGGCAGCGGCGGTGGAATCGATTCTGTAAATGTCAATTCCACTGTTCCACAGAGTCTGCTGGATATCAACTTGTCATTTTGTATTCAGAAAGTTCCACCAACGAGCGATTATACAGCAGAAATAAATACAGGTATGTTAGAATTTACCACAACTTATATAATTAACTTGTTACGGATGGGGGCCTGACAAAGACAGCTGTCTAGTCGTTCGGAGGGGACTTTAATATACGGCTTTTCCTGCCAATTAATATTTACCAGATTTTATGGCAAAATAATTATTGCTTTTTAATAAATCAGGTCATTTAAAAAATGCAATCCTTTTTTTCTTAATTTTATTGCAGTAAATGATTTGAACCAAGGATGTGATGTGATCATCGTTGTAAATAATGGAATAAACAGCCTTTTTATGGGTGCTGTTACTGTACCAAAAGTGGACATATTTCAACCGGATGTAAAACAGGAAATGATGTCACAGTCTTACTGCAAAAACTTCAACGAAACACCTCTTGATTGCGACTTTTATCTAGTATCTAACATCATAGGTAGCCACTTATCGAAACTTATGGTGTCAACAATGGAGAATCTGAAATGGCAGAAAATTGCTATAATCTATGATAGATTTTATGGTAAGCACCAATTAAAATAGAAACTTGTAAACTATATCCATTAATAATAACTAAAGTTGCTCCAAATATATAATATCCAGATAATAATTATACAATGTCATAGTATAACAATCCCGCTTTGAGCCACAAATGTCGCGTTTCTTAAACACGTTATTAAAGAGCAACAGCAACAATTTTCAACAAGGTTTCCATAAATTTTAAATATATATTCAGTAATAATGGCCAGTGTAACACAATAATTTTTTATAAGTGAAAAAAACAATTCTTATTATATCCAGAAGTGATGTAATTGGTTCAACTTGCTCAATGGTCGTTATGCCGAAAATTTGATAAACGTCGGGACTAGCTCATCCTCGTGAAGATTAAACACTGAAGTCTTTTTCTTTATGGAATAACCATTCCGACTGTATTAGACTTCGTTTTCCTTCCATACATTGTTAGCATCTAAATAAGACTTGTCATCGAACTAGACCATCGTCTTATTGGGTTATGATCTTTTCTTCTTTATCGATTAACGGGGGCGAAAGGGGGCAAATGGTTAGCACATGCGCGCTGTATCATAAGGTCTGTCATTAAGTCAAATGGCGTGGTTTCGATTTACCGATGGTACGTGACAAGGAGTAAGGTCACCTGTCCAACCTCATGGGTGGGTTTTCTCCGGGTCCTCCGGTTTCATCACACTGCTGAACGCCCCCCCCCCGTCGAGTGGACGATAAACTTCCGTCTATACGGCGTCCGAATATAGATTTAAATACATGCACGCTAAATTATCGAAGAATTACTAATATTTATCCCTCTCACGATCCTAACTTTAATAAAACTTTTGGACTCTTGATAAAAACTTGTGTGGTAAAGATTTTTGGTATCCAATGAATTTAAATTTAATCTTTATATTTCATTATATACCCCAATTTGAGTAAAAAAACCCACCTGCGCCTGTTTTTTTTGGGGTTTTTTTTTTTGTGTGTGTGCAACAAAACAATTGTTTATAGATAAACGTCTGTACCCTACAGTGTTGGGACAGGAGGGGGAAATAGTACTGTTGATCATCTGATAGGCTAATTATATCATTTCGCTAATGAACCAGCTGCGATTAATGAGGTGTCTCGTCACTGTGATGTACTTCCTGATAATGATAAAATAGGTACATCTAGAACAATATAACATACTAACAAATTTTTATAATAATTTTATATTGCATGAAAACAGTTTTATCCATTATTTTTGGAGATATTACGACCCACAATCACCCCTATCCCTGAAAACCCTTTCATATCAACGAGCTCCTACATAATTATCTTTATTTTTTAGAGGAACAAATATCAGAGTTGGTACTGTCATTGGCTACAATTCAAATACAGTGTGTTCTATTGAAATTTGATAATGTATCATGTGACAACCTACTACCGAGGCTGAAAAAGATTTATTTTGATTTTGGTGGTGGAAACATGAACGTTTTACTACTGTGTTCCAGTACATGTACAACTACTGTTTTATCGCAGGTAAATTATATAATTCAAGTTCTGACCCAGGATTAACTATGGGTAATGACTATAGGGCATATCTTAGAAGTTATATTTGGATATGCCCGCATTGACTGAATGGCCATTCAACCTATACAGTACAGTACAACACAGCATGGCACGGTACGGCACGACACGGCACCGCACCGCACCGCATGTCACCGCACCGCACAGAACCGCACTAGAATTTATTTTATGAAATGAAATGAAATGGGGTTTAACGTCCTACTCTTCTGCAGCGTCTCTCCATTGTCACCAAGCTTCAGCCGCCGGACAGCTATAGTGTAGCCGCCGACGTACAGCTTAGCAATACAGTATAAACATTTTGGAGTAATGTTTGTATAAAAAGATATTATCAAATGTCTGTCTTTACCTATTAAAAATTTACCCGGTGCTAACTGACATCAAACGAACAATTTATTTGATAAAGCTTGTCGATTTTTATCAAATTATGAACACAACTTCACCTATGTAATAATATATACTATTTCTAATCATTGAAAAAAAAACTATCAAAGGAGTGTTAGAGCTATTTAGGAAAAAAATAACCATGGGGAGAGATAATCTTTTCATAGAGTGCTTTATCATCTAGTTTCTTATATCTCGAATCTGGGATGACCTTCCTGGTATTTTGATGTCAGTCAATTTATATTCCAGAGATAAAGCACATTTTAATAATAATAAAAAAAACACACTCATCAGTATACGATTGTCTTGACGAAGGGGGCAGGTGGGAATGTACAGATCGATAATAACCGCTTTGTCCTTAGATCAATGAAAAAATGTATTACTGCCTTCAAACTGTGTAAAAAAAAGAACTTAATTTTATAAGATCCGTATTCTGTCTCAGTGGCATGGCGTGCGTAATTGAAGTGATGCCCGGGGCCAAGTACCCAGTAATCTAATTAAGGAATACATTATTTTAAAACCAATGAAATGAAAAGAAATCAAAATATATAATATTAATATTGATTTCTCTCTTTGAAATTGATACACGGACCATCGTCCCAGTGCCCTCACCTCTGCACACCAATGCTCGCAGTAGGTTCATAAATAAAAATTCTTAGGATATCGATTTTTATCCTCAAATTAGTAATCCTGTCTCTTCTGTTATAATTGAAGACTTAATATTAGGATCTCGGCGAGAAGTTAAATTGAGTTATTGATTAAGTGATCTGACCATGGCCTCCAAGATAATACGCTGTCAGGTGTCACTGTAGTCAGTGGTCGAATTAGCCTAAGGGGCACCTTCGCCATTAGGGGCCCTTTGGACAAAAAGTATTTATTATTTTGTGGAGCTTTGAAACCACTATACTTCATTCTCAAAAAGTATTTACTATTATTGTTGAGCTTTTAAACAATGCAGTCGCTAATTGTGCGGATCAAACTTTCCTTCGGTTCGCTTTAAATGTATTAAATCAACGTTACACAGAAATTCATTCATTGCAACATTTATTTAAGTATTCGTTGATTTAAAATTGTATTGTTCAATTAAATCAATATTTTACTGTTCGGTGTAATATGGGTTTTTCAAATCAATATAATTTGTTTATATAATTCAATTACAATATAAACTTGATCTATTTTCGGGAACAGTGCTGGACAGCGGCCCCTATTACTTAAATGCACAAGGGCCCTATTGCACCCTATTCCGGTACTATGCACAAGAAGAACAATTAAATCAGACATAATTCATTTAATCATAATTATTAATAATTCGTCTGCATACACTGACGGAATTTCAGGTTTCATCAGTGTCTAAATCGATTCTATGCATGACATCAATCCTAAAATCTATTCCAATTCTGTGATTGTACAAACGGATATATTGGTGAATTGTAAATTTTAGTATAATGATGCATAATTTCATTTTAACCCATTATGTCTCAAAATAAATACAGAACTTTTGGGAAAAAAATCCATTTAAATAGATTAAAAAGGACACATACGTCAGTGCGTTGTTAGTTTTTTGATGTATGGTATTGCGTCAAAATGACATTAACTTTAAACATCCATTATGCAAGAGCTAAATCTGCCTATTGCGGGTCTTTCTTTAGGCCTGAAATGTTTTCTAAAGTATCAATAAGACATTAATTAACTGATCCAGGCCTTAATCAACTCTCGGTGGCTTCAGATTTCTCCGATATTAAATAGATTAAAACGGTTCAGCGATACTTTGATTTAATCAAATATGGAGTAACGGGACTTAGCTTCGATCAACCAGGACGGTAGTTGAAATTATCGCACACGCCTGTCAAACTTTCAAAGGCTAATATCTTCGCTTGCAATAGAGTAATTTGAATTAAATTTTTGAATTATTCATTTTACATTATCTACTTTCGAACTATTATAGCAAGAATGGCTAGCTCTTTATCTAAATCTTACATAATGTATCTTTAATGGGCGATGGGGGGAATATTCCAAGATGCTCACGACGACAAAATATATATAGATAGATTTTAATTGCAATTTTATTGTATAATTTTATCACAGGCAAATCGCTATAATGAATATTATGGACGACAAACAGCTTTTGAACTGAATACAAAATGGTTGATAGCGTCTACAATGGTGAATAAATGTATATTGGATGACTCGTCTCTGGTGCTAGATAATGTTGCTGTATTCAACGATTATGAGATACGTTCCGCGCTTGCTCGTCACCCTATAACGGTACATAACTATCATTTTTTTCTAATCGTTGAATTCTTTATACTATGAGTGCGATTGAAGACAATAATTGTTGATACAAAGCTAGACTTTATTTATCATCAAATATGGATATTTTCTTTACAATTAACTTGACAAGAATTGGTCTATAAGTATTAAAATAATATAGTATACAAATATTTTTTATCAATATATTCTGTTTTAATATAACAGATTATAGAGAATCTTATGACCGAGACCATAATTAACTACAAAAGAAACTGTTCATTAGACCAGACCTGCAATGTAGAAATTTCTCTGGAAAAGGAATATTTTGTAAATTACACTGTACAGGTATTTATATGTTTTTGAAAAAGTTATGGATTTATTGCATTCATTATCCGGGTGAGTCAGATCATCTGTTGCAACCGCACAACTTATTTTACTTTAAAACCTGACCTAGTTCTAATGACAAATTATGTGTAGGCTTTTAAAACATTATTAATAAGCTGACAATACATAATACAGCAGGGCGACTCATTAGCAGTAAAAGTGATCAGTACAAGAACCGATTCTTGTGGTACACCTATTAACGTGATATGATCTGATATTACAACATCTGTGAACACTTACATTAAGGACAGACAGCTAGCTTATTATTTGATGTTTATGACAATGAAGCAGCCTTTTATATTGTTTATGATGTCACTTGTCTTGCATATGGAACTATAAGAAGTGTAAAGAATATCATTCAATTCTTTTTACAGTTGTTTCAAAGAATTATAGAACAGAAATCCATCTCTATATCGACATTGATGTGGGCTGAAAATGATCGCCGTGAACTCCGTCAAGTTCGCTGCATGAAGGACCAAGATGTTTTTAATCTGGAGTCCGCCATCTTTCCTAATACTAATTTCGGCTTCAATAAAAGGAAATTTGTAGTCTCGACTAACCCGGTATGTACATAGAAGTAAATATTTGAACCGTCCGTTAAAGCAATTCTTTAACTTTCCGTTAAATCGGGGTATTTTTCTGGTTTTGCTATACTGGACGACAATTTAGGATATAGTAATATGTATTTATGCCCTAAACGTGCAATGAAGTGAAACAGTATCAATGCCGTAACCTAGACAATTCTACGTGGATTTCTGTCTTATGCTGGATAGTTTTATGTTTGTGATTTATGTATAATGTTTTTCAGTGGCCACCATTTGTCAACAAGAAGACAACGAATACAAGTGTTAAATATAGTGGTTTTTGTTTGGACCTGCTGCAGGAACTGGCCACCAGTTTGAATTTCAGGTGAGAAAGTGCTTTTTATTTGTGGATTTCTTTAACTCTAAATATGAAATGGTTATTTCTAAAGAATCCTGTAATTAATTTAATATGCATTCATTATCTTATAAACGTAATTAATTTCGAATGTAAATATTTCAAATTAATGAACAATGGTTATTGTTCATTTTAGTTACACCTTAATAGAGCCTCCGGACATGGAATGGGGCCGAGAATTGGATGGCAACTGGACCGGTCTCATTGGGCAGCTGGCCCGAGCGGTAAATCATTTCTTTACTACGTTTTTCCTACTTTCAATGTGACATTGGTTATGTTATCGTCTATATAGTCAAGCTGCCCAGAAAATCCATTTATGCGTATGCTTTCTCGACGTTTTGAAAATGTAGAAGGTTGGCATAGGGAGCCATGATGGCTAAGTGGGATCTGGGACTTTTCAACTAGGGTCCCCTTGTATGTAGTACTGGAGGACAGGGTTGGATTTGTCAATAGGTATATACCATCGGGTATCTTGGAGCCCACTGAAACTAATTTGTCGCAAGTGTGCCAGCGCACAACCTTGTTTGACGTGTACACCGGATACAGAGCTCGGAGTATGGGGTCCCAGTAGAGTAAGTATAGGTTCCGGGTTGTCTTCAACTGGTGGGCTATGGCAACATTTCTATAACTTTCTTGACCCAGCTTAATGGGAAGAAAAATCGAGGTCCCGTGTACACTTTGTCATGTACGCAAAGTTGGAATTAATTTGTTGTCGAGGCAAAATTTTCCCTCATACCCTACTGGGGTGGGGAATTGGTGGTGGATCAACATGGCTAAGGCGCCGGCTTGCTAGCCTGGACATCAAGTGTTCGATCCTTGCATGGCCGAGAAAGTTCATCTAGGTTTTCCGGCTTGGTTTCCCCTTGTCAGTGATAAAGGACGGAGGGCCTGGTAAGGACAACTGTCTAATCGTCCAGATGGGACAAAAAAACCTAGGTCTCGCGTACACATTGGCTTGCACGTAGAAACTCCCTTGGCACTAGTGAAATTCGATACAAGAGTAGGCCATAGCGCCTCTACCCGAGCAAAATTTCACTCGTGGCACACTGTATGGCGTATGCCCGTTTTCATTAGCTCAGTTTAGGCGCAGAAAAGTAGGAAGTTAAACCCCATTTCATATTTCATTTCATTTCATACTGTATAATGTGTACCCGTCTTATGTTGATCATTACAGGATGTTGATTTGGTGGTCGCACCGATTTCCATCTCAACAGAACGTGAGACTGTTATGGACTTTACACAGCCTTATTTCTACGAAAAAACAGGATTAGGGATGAGACGACCCGATCCCAATAAAACAAAATGGCGTCGATTAGTTGAACCGTTGACATGGCAGGTTTTGTTGTGTATTGGAATATCATTTCTTATAATATCGATATTATTTTCTCTGATTGAGAGATACAACCCGTTTTACCTAACTAAAGGCAAGAAACGAGACACCGATATTACAAGACAATTTCAAGCCAAAATCTGGTATCTGTTCGGTGCCTTACTAGCTCATGGTAAGTTTACTATCCACAAAAGTATCATCTGTAGTTGCTGGGAATAAAATGGGGTGGGCGTCGTGGTTCAAACCCCATCACAAAACACTGGTAGATCATGCATCGCATAGCCAATATAGTTGTTTGCCGCTAGTTCGCAAGAAAGCAATTTTTAAGTTGACATAAAGTTCGTGCCATTTTACGAATAATATTGAGTGTGAGCCTTAGTGGCGCTTAGTTTGCGCCCCACTCCCTGCCTTAAATCTGCGCCTGGTTATTTGTAATATATTCAGTAATACTAACCCATTAAAATACAATTTAATATTTTCCATCCTCTCCTCTGCTCTTAACAGCAAAGTTGGCTCTCCTTCCCTAGAAGAGTACATAGCCGTATGGCCTAATGAATGTTGGGGGCGAGACCTGATATATTTGACAAAGCAGATTGGCTCCGGACAAAATATTTCAATTCAGAATCAATTCAGTACAATTTCGCGGTATATTTGGCCAAACGCACTTTATTTGGCCAACTAGATATTTTTTTCACTTAACCCGTCTGCCCGAAAACTCAGATTACCCGACAGTTGCCCCCCCCCCCCCCGGCTAGTATGCCTATGGAACAATATATCAAACAGTAGCAGAAGAAAGCAGTCAAGAGCGCTGGTTTTGACACGATTTCAGATGCCAAGGTACAGTAGGTGACTTGGGAACTGGAATATTTATCTCAACAATGTGGTAGTAAATACCCGGAAATACCTGGTAGGCTACACATTGAGTTAGGCCATTTACATTGGTACATTTTAAACACATTGTTTCGGTAAATTGTTTATATATTTAAGAAAACTTAGATATTTTGACTAATGCTTTCGATGTATGTTGTAAACCTGATATATAATACTGTGCGGAATTTTGTAGACATTACAATCGGGGGTTAATCCTTTCAGGTGGAAACCAGGTGACGCAATCGTCGTCTGGGAGATTTTTAATTGGTTTTTGGTGGTTGTTTTGTATGGTAATGGCGGCGACCTATAGTGGAAATCTTGTGGCGTTTTTAACAGTAACTAAAGACAAGCCACCATTTACAAGTTTAGCAGGAATGATTCAACAAGATGATTATATTTGGGGAACAATCGGTGGAACAGTTATCGTCCAATTATTACAGGTGAGCTTGGAAAAACATTTTTCCCAATTCGAACGGTTTTAGCCACAGGTTTGGAAGTCGAATGCGAGACGTATTGGAAAATCCTTGAAAAACTGACTGTGTTGAGTACCAAGTCGTAATGCTTGACAATCTTACCAATTCATCAAATACGACGCATATGTAAGAGTAAAAATGAACGCTAAACTATGTGAAAACATTATCTATTATAGGAACTCAGAGTTCTCCATTCTTATATGTTCCTTTTCTGTCCACGCCTGACCCACATTATTGAATATTAGAATAAATCAACAGTTGATGTTTTGCTTTTACAGCGTATTTCTATATGTTGATGGGTTTTTCAGGCCTCAAACTGTTAGAGAATAAAGGTCATCAAAGGACCACTAACTCTTTTATGTGAGAATATCATAGGGATCCCGGGCCTACCATACTCGCATGTTCCTTCTCTAACCATTGGGCGCGGATCCAGACGGTGGCGAACAATTTTTAGCTCCATATATTCTCGCGGGAAAGGAGAACAAAAATAGTTTACGTTAGAAATCTGATTTACAGTACTAGGATGAAATTAGTCCTTGTGGGCATTTTTCCACTCAAAAAGCACGGACCGGGCTTCGCACTTCCAAGTGGGTGCAACACGCCCCTCCACCTTCTTTCTGAAAATAAACAGTAGATGTTTTGTTTTCACAGTGTATTTCTATGTTGATGGGGTTTTTTTCAGACGTCAAACCGATCAGACTACCGCCAAGTATGGAGCGGTATAGAGAAGTTCAGTCAGTCAGATCCAGGTGTTTTAAGTCTGTCGGGCGATGATCACTTAGAAAGGGTTCTAGCAGGAGATTACGTCTTTTTGGGTGATTATACTCTAATGGAAGTTTGGGAGACCCAGTATTGTGATCTTTTCACAATTGAAGAACACTTTTTTCCTATGCAGTTTGGACTTGGTCTTCTTAATAATTCAGCATATACAACGATATTTACCAGCAAGTAAGAACTTTATACCACCTCAAATCATAAAATCACAGGCATATCTTAATACATAATTTTATTACAATAGTAACATAATAGGAAAACATGATGGTATCTGCATGTTCTCATGGCCTTGCCTGTTCTGATTCGTGGAGTTCATGTAAATACGACTTATTTTGTAGAATTTTCTATAATAATTGCCCATTAACATCGATTCTTTCTCAAATCTTGTTGACCAGCAGCATCTCGAATCGTAAACGCAAGAGAATAGAAAACAACACGAGTGTTTATTATGTCGGTATACAATATGATCATGGCTGCTACTCTTCATCTTGTGATCTTGGTTGTTCTGATTTGTTGTGTTCATTGGATTCGATTCCGGTGTTAATCGAAAATTCATCGGATTTCCCGACGTGGTTTCCCATTGTCAGTGGTGCACTCGGGGGGGGGGGGGGGGCTTGACAGTTGTCTAGTTGTTCAGATGGGCCGAAAAACCGAGGTTGCGTATACACATTGGTGTACACTTAAAAGATCCGTTGGCAGTTGGAATTCGATATAAGAATAGGCCGTATCGCCGCTGACCGGACAAACTTTCCCCCATAGCACACTCGGAACAGAACAGTAGAACGTTAAACCCCTTTTCATTTCATTTTATGGATTTCATGTAACAATATCGGTCGATTTCGTACTTCAAATTTGCTTATAAATTGTTCATTGTCATCGATTCTTTCCGTAGGTATTCAGTTTATTTTGTTGTTTCAGTTTGCTAAAGATCTATGAAAGTGGTCTGGTTCAGATTTGGAAAAAAAGATGGTGGCCAAATTCAACATCTTGTGGCACTGGTCGTAATACTCAGATTAAAGCCGTGGACTTGTTGTCATTACAGAGTGCATTCTACATCATCGCTATTGGCATATGGTTGGCCGTAGTTGCTTTGATTATTGAAGTTTTACCATACTTCAAAAAGAAATGAATAAATGACTTTGTCACCAGAATGAGGACTCTATCTAGTGTTATATCATGCCTTTGTTTGTATCGACCAGAACGATCGATATAATGTGAATATTTCAGGAATGACAACTTGTATCATCTCTATCGAAGTATTAGTCTTAATATTTCAACTTTTTAATAAATAACTTCTATTTTCTGTTGGTATTCATCTGTTTATACTTGAAATCCTATTTCAAAAACACAGTTATACGGACAATGCTCGCGATAGGGCCCCTCAATCCCCTAAGACAAGTAGCTTAGTTGGGGCGGGCTGGCTCGAAAGTTTTTAAAAGATTAGCAATCTCCATCGTCATTTGAGCGTATATCTTGGGAAACTGGAGTTCACTTTGTAAAACATGTATCCCTGGTATAATAATAGAATTTTGCTAAAATGAAAAAGATTTAAGCAAGCAAACATGCATACTCCGCGCAGTGTTGCGTTTGATTAGAGGTAATCCAACTACACACTGCTATTATGAGTGGATATTGTTGTGTTAAATTTTGATTGATCAGTAGTCCGTCTACCAACCAATCACTAGCTGCCAATACTGGACCAAATATGTTTTCATAACGTATACGTCATGACTCACGATTTTATTATGCCTAATTAACCCGTGCATAGCAGAATACTGCAGTAAAACTAATTGCGTGACAAACGAGGTTATCAAGTCGAATGAAATGTAAACAATACTGTTTGGAAACGAACATACTTTCACCGTTTTAATACCTTAAATCACTGTCCAAAGTTTTAGGGAAGACCCAGATTAAACGAAGGACTGTCATGTTGCTGTACTTAAAGCCCCAATAACACTCTTGTTGTAACTGAAAAATATGTCCCAATCTTCATTCTGGTCAACAAATCGTATTATTTTAGAATATTCCAATTAAATGATGATATCAATTTCATCTTAACACACCTAATTTAAAAAATTGGAAAAATTCAACCAATTGATTTGAAAAGTCTAACGTAAACCTTTTCAAATGTGACTTGGATTTTAAAATATTTTCGAACCCTCTGGACAAATAAAATAGGTTGTAATGGATAATTTACACAACAGGTAGGACATTTAAACATCTAGTACTTAGAATAAGGGTATTATTTATTTTCTGGAGCTACCAAGCCAGCAAGAATGTTATTGTCCCTTTAAGTGATAGCTTTCATTGAATGGAAAGAATAGACACACTTCCGCATAAGTTCAAGAAACAGACGCTATTCCAGCAATGGTCAGAGAGGGATTTCTCGGGCCATTGCTTCAGAAATATGGCAAACATGGGAAAACATAAAAAAAAAAATTGTTACCATTCTGGGGGGGGGGGGCTCCAATACAGGTGCGGATCCAGGAATTTTTGCAGGAGGGGGTTTGCCAGGTTTCTGTTACGGAAATCTGCCATCATCGTCTCTAAATTACATAGGCATACATACAAATTGAGCTTTTTAAACAGAGAAATCATTTTTATACTGATGTAGGATAACTTTGTGATGTAATTTCATTGATGCAAGGCATTATTTTTTTTTTATGTAGCTGTTACGGAAATCTGCCATCATCGTCTCTAAATTACATACGCATATACAAATTGAGCTTTCTAAACAGAGAAATCATTTTTATACTTATGTAGGATCACTTTGTGATGTAATTTCATTGATGCAAGGCATCATTTTTTTTTTTATGTAGCTGAGCAGGGGGGGGGGGGGGCCCCCCCCCCCCCCTATGGATCCGCGCCTGCAATACCCAAATCACGTTGAACTGGATTCCAACGCACTTCTTAAGACCACTTGACGGCTCACCTTCACTGTAGCGCTGTACAGGCCCGGACAAGACGTGTCTACCAGTTGGAGCCTAAAATAGCCTGACGGTGATGAGGGCCAGGGCCTCACGGCGCAAATTCCCGGGCGAATATTTAATTCACTACTTTCACTCTTTCCGGGGTGGTTTCCCTTTGTGATGCAGGACGACGGGCCTGACAAGTATATCTGTCTAATAGTTCAGATTGGACGAAAAACCTAGGTACCGTGTATACATTGACGTGCTCCCAGGGCAGTTGGAATTCGATATGAGTATGCTGGTGCCGCTGTCTGGGCAAAATATGCCTCAGAACACACAGTATGGCTATGCCCGTATTCGTTAGCCCAGTAAACAAACTCAGATTCTAATCCATCTCCCTTTCAACTCACCACCGAGGATACTTTGCAGTTTTGGTAACAAAATAATTACAATGCCAAAGTAAAAAGAAACTTTCTGTTTTAAATTATTTTGTGGAGGACTCTTTGTATATATGTGAAAAACTTGTAACAAATTGATATGCCAATAAAGAAATGAAGGTTTACTGTATTTTTATTTTATTGAATTTAAACATTTATATACACCAACATTTACAGAGATGTCATATTGAATATTTACAATTGATATAATATAAAGAGTACTATGCATAAATAATATATATCTACAATCTACAATAAACCTAATATCTACATTTATAGAGACCCCTTATAACACATAGGAGAACTGGTTCCATAGCTCTCTATAATTACCTATTTTAAACATCATGACATAAATAAGGACCTATCTGTGGTATACAGAGAAGAGTGCACACCCATGTCGGTGAAGGGAGGGGGGCATTCAATCAAAATGTGAAATTAAATTCAATACTTAATTTGAACAAAAAATGGATTTCGTCTGTTGACATATCTAATACATCTTCCTTTTTCACGTTTCTTAGTACTAGCTAGGTCCTTTAACTGGCAAATATGTAAATTAACAGTACACTGAGGCAATGGTTACCAACATTATAAACTCAATGACTGATAATACTAGTTGCTATTACTTCACAAATTTAATCAAAATTATAAGTACTTTCAACAGATCTAACAAAATAACATGTATAAAATAAAATGCACAACTTAGTGTTTGTAAAATATGGACAGAGAAAATAACTAAGATTATATGTTGACATTAAATAATTCACATATAGGTAGTTGATTTAACTATTTTAAATATACATTATGTCTTTCAGGACCGTTAAACAACCATCCATTATAGATCATTTTCCAGAATTAAGATAGAATTCATGTTTTTACTTGATACAGAAAGTTCAGTTCATGCCTGAATTCTTTTTGATCTGTATCTATTACAAATGTTTAATTTGATAAGAACATCATGAGCTAGAGACAGTTGTGACACACATAAAATAAACAAAAGAAAATTTGTGTCATATTTATCAATAACAGTGGGATGATTGATTTACATATATTTACTTAACAACTGTTATAAGAAATATCTATACAAAAATATTAAATACTTTTTATTTTACATTAAGATCTTTTACGGTTTTATCATTGTTTTCACATATTTTATAGTTAAAGAAGATATTTTATATATTATTGTTATTACCAAACTTGGTTTTATTTTTGATTATCTGAATTGAGTGTTCTTTTGGTTGAACTGATCCATTAACTTTAGTTTTCAGATATCAGTTTGATTTGGAGCGCTATTCATTTGCATAAATTATATTGCCCACGATAATCTATATATATATGTACATATCATACTACATGTCAGCTTTTGATTGGGTAATTTAATGAAATTTAGCCAACCCATGGGACACTAGTAAGTTATAATCTTAACAAGACAGGATTAATAACTTAAAACAATAAAATAAATTATGGATGGAATGTCTGTACTTTTTAGCTTAATAATCATGAGCGAGCAATACTCTTCAACATTTTTTCGATTTTTTGGTCGTTTTTAATAATATTGGCTTTGACAGCAGCACTAGCGTCTAATTGATCTTTGATAGCTTGATCTATGTCACTTAGTTGGGCCTTTAATGGTTCTATAGCACGATCTGTTACCCTGTAAATACAGACACATTCAAATAAGTAAATAGGTATATAATAAGTCATGCTAGCTTGCCTTAAAATCACAAGGAAATATATTAATAATGTATATTTATAAACATGCAAGACTTCAAACACTACAAATGATTTATTTTCATATTGATTATGGCTCAGTGTAAATTACAACTCAATAATCCCATAAAAAATGTCTCTGAAAAGAAAACTTATCATTTTTAATATGCCATTTGTGACATAAAATAAAAGTAAATATATGTTTATATTAATGAATCAATTCTTACATAATAATTATCAATTCCCAATTTGAATATTTTTTAATATGAATGGCTGTTTCAAACCAGTGAAACTTACCCCTTTTCTCTTTTTAAAGCTAAAGCATGTTCTTTGTTTTCACTTTTCCATTTCTCGAGCTCTTTTTGCATCGAATCCAGATCTTCCTGTACATAATCCATGATTTTACCAAGAGGATTGGCACTTCGCGTTAAACTCTGAATACTGGACCGTAATTTATCAATTTCTTTCTGTACATGTTCCCTTTGTTTCCGTCGTGCTGCATCAGACATTGCTGATCTTTCCTGTAAATTTAGGAATTTTTTTTTACAAACTTTTTTTCTCATAAAACAGTATATAATCTTTTTCAAATATTTATTTGATTCTGACGCCAAATCTTTCCTACTTATGTGATAGTATCAAAATTCAGAAAGAATATTACTGTTGATATTATCCCATTGACAAAACTCAGCTTTTATGATAAATTACATAATGATAACGATAAAAGTGAGAGTGTCCTCAATGAAACACTGCAGTTAATAAACCTTGTGAATGTTATCCATAAAGCTGTTTGTTTTTATACGCCCACATTTTCATGTGGACGTATTATGCTGTCGCCCCTGTCCATCCACAATTTGTTTGTGGACTCTCTACAGGTCACAATTCTTTTCCGATTTTGACGACACTTGAAATATAGGTTTATCCCCAAAAGATCTCGGTTCCTTTCGATATTGGCATGTATCGGATCGGAACTTCATGGATTATGGCCCCTGATTGTACGAAATATCATGTTTTTAGCTTGTGGACCCTATAGAGGTCACAATTTTGAACCGATTGTGATGAAACTTGACATGCATGTTTTTAACCCCAAAATCTTGGTTCCTTTCGATATTTGCACAATCGGATCGTAACTTCCTGAATTATGGCCCCTGATTGCCTGAAAAATCGCCCTTTTCAGCTTGTGGTCCTCTGGAGGTCAAAATTATTATCCGATTTAAAAAAACGTTTTAATATATATTACCGTTACATGGTAATGAAGGTTGAGTTCAAATTTCGTGAAAATCGGACCAAAATTCACAAACAAAATGGCCGCCGTTTGTACGCGAATTGTGTGAAAATATGTTATATCAAGATTGTGGACCCTATAGAGGTCACAATTTTGAACCGATTTTGATGAAACTTGACATGTATGTTAATAACCCAAAGATCTTGTTTCCTTTCGATATTTGCACCCATTGGATCGTAACTTCCTGAATTATGGCCCTTGATTGTCCGAAAAATTGCCCTTTTTAGCTTGTGGTCCCTCTGGAGGTCAAAATTATTATCCGATTTAAAAAAACGTTTGATTATATCACCGTTACATGGTAATGAAGGCTGAGTTCGAATTTCGTGGAAATCAAAACAAAATTGACGGACAAAACGCCCGCCGTTTGTACGCGAGTAGTGTGAAAATATGTTATATCAAGGTTGTGGACCCGATAGAGATCACAATTTTGAACCGATTTTGATGAAACTTGACATGCATGTTTATAACTCAAAGATCTTGATTCCTTTCGATATTTGCGCCCATTGGATTGTAACTTCCTGAATTATGGCCCCTGATTGGTCCCTCTGGAGGTCCCATTTAAAAAAACGTTTGATTATATCACCGTTACATCGTAATGAAGGTTGAGGTCGAATTTCGTGAAAATCGGACCAAAATTGACTGAAAAAAATGGCCGCAGCTTCTACGCGAAGAGTGTAAAAATATGGTATATCAAGGTTGTGAACCCTGTAGAGGTCACAATCTTCATTCAATTTTGATGAAACTTGTAACACATGTTTACAACTTTACAATCTTAGTTCCTTTCGATATTTGTGCATATCGGATTGTAACTTCCCGAATTATGGCGACTGATTGTACGAAAAATGACCCTTTTTTTTAGCTTGTGGTCCCTCTGGGGTCAGAATTATTATCCCATTTAAAAACTGTTTGATTATATCACCGTTACATCGTAATGAAGGTTGAGGTCGAATATCCTGAAAATCGGACCAAAATTGACAGCTGTTCTTGTCAGGCCATCCATCTTTCATCACTAACATAACAAGGGGAAACCACGCTACAAAATCTAGATGAACTTTGTCACCCAATGCAGGGATCAAACACCCTACCTCAAGGCTACCGAGCCAGCATCTTACCCACTTAGCAACATGATCCCCAGTCAAATTTGAAGCCTACTGAAATGCACCTTTATAACCCAAAGATCTTAATTCATTTCGATATTTGCACATATCAAATTCTAACTTAATGATGTAGGAAAAATCACTTTCGGTATTGCTTGTTCTCTATCCATTTCTCGAAAATGTGGGCGTATCCTGCCTGGCAGTGCCAGCCTATCTTTATATTTCAATTTCACTAATGATAACGATAACAGTGAGAGTGTCCTCAATGAAACACTGCAGTTAATAAACCTTGTGAATGTTATCCATAAAGCTGTTTGTTTTTATATTTCAATTTTACTAAATGCCATTCAAAGATACATAATGATCAACTTTGAGTACTTTGCATTATATTTAGTATTTTTAATAACTGAAAATATAGTTTGATTCCCTCTTCCAGTGTACAAGAAATCATAAAATGTCTGACTTACAATATCCACTTTTTTTAATGGCTGGTTTGGTTGTTCTAATTCTTTTTTGGTTTCTAACATTTTCTTCACTAAACCTCCATGATCTTCATCATCTTCATTATCAGGTTTTGGTGCAGGCTAAAATAACAAATGTATAAACTATCAATAATAAATTTAACTAAAGAAAATCAGAATTCTGAGAATATAATGAGCCTCCAAGATCTTCCTTATCTGGTTTTGGTTCAGGGCAAAAATGATAAAAATATCAATCATTTTTAAATATTGATAATCAAATCCTGTTGAAATTGATTGATTGCTACTCCGACTGGGCTAATGAAGATGGACATGCCATACACTGTGCTCTAAGTGAAATTTTGACCAGACAGCGGCGCTACGGCCTACTCTTATATCGAATTCGAATATCTACATCAACGTATATGTGGAACCTCAGTTATTCGTCTCGTCTGAACAACTATATGCTGTTCCTTGCCTAACCCTCTGTCTTGCTCCACTGACAAGGGGAAACCATGCTGGAAACTCCTGATCGCGGGACCTCCAGCTTTGTGAGGTAAAGTCTTACTCACTGAGCCCTACTGTATTGTAAGGAACAAACGTACAATTTGAATTTAACAGATGGCAGAAATTACACACTTAGAACATGCTCTGTAATATACTTTTAACTTAGTTCAAGCAAAAGAACAAACCTGTTCTGGTTCTGGAGGTGGAATGGCTGAATCTTCAACAAGGAAATTATCATCATCATCTGACTGTTTATCATCATCAACTATTACATTTGTAGGTTTTCCAGTTCCCAGTCTATTAATAAGAAATAATAAACTAGTAAAGTACAGTGAACATTAAAGCCACAATGAGCCAATTATCATTTTTCTCACTGGAATTTAACAAGAATATGTCTAGAACAAAACAAACCCATATACTATTGAGTACAATGTTCACAGATAAGAAAGATAAGAAACCATTTTAATTTTATTGAAGATACCCATTTAAAATGTAAAGGACCTATTTATAAAAGATGATTTTCCTGCAATTCTGAGATGCACGAACACATTTTTGCTGAAAAATGGGCAAATAAACATGCTGCTATTGGTTTAATTTTTCAATAAATTGAGGTAATTAATAATATACCTCATGGATGGTTCACTTTCAGCAGCATCTGGTTTTGGTCGAGGAGGAGCAGGTCGGGCACTTGATGGTCGTGCTTGCCTTCTGCAGAAGAAAATTTTAGTAAAGATATAAATAAGTCTGTAATATCTTGCACTTGAAAAAAAGATTTTTTACTTTTCAGATATATGCTAAATAATTCAGATTTGAATCTGAAATGTTTATAACTGTGAATTAAACAGCTATTTTAGCTAAGATCAAAAGAGCCTACCAGGACAGGTAAGCCTGTCTACCCAACGCAAACCAGGTCATTTTAAATTTATTAGGTACATTTAAGAGATAAACATTTCCTGTTTTGTATTTAGAGGGGGTTTATGTAATGACAGCGCCTTACATATTTACCACTGACCATTATATTGTCATGAAAGTTTTTAACTTACGCAGCAGAGACTTGTGGAGGTACATCTGTTTCTCTAACATGTGATTCACTTTGTTTCTTTTTATCTTCTTCATCTGATGTAAATACAAAATAAAAATGGCACTTACAAAGTGTTTAACTTTCTAAATTAAATTTCCTTAGAAAGCGTTGGTTATAAATATGATGTGATAATACTCAGACATTATGACTATAGTAGAATCAAATGTAAATGCATTAAATTGTGCAATTTATCAATATAAGCAGTACAATCCAAATGTGTAAATAATGAATTTATTTAGTAAATTTAAAAGAATATAATTTTTTTTACATGGATAGTTGTTATGAATGGAAATCTAACAAGAATGATGATAATAAAAGCTAGAAAATAAGGTCTTTTTTTCTACTGTAACTCAACAAATTGGTCTCCTAGTTAAGGTTGTTATAATTTACTTAATATAGTAAGTACACCAACACCAAAATCCATTCTAAAATAAATTAGCAAGAGGACAATAGATAATTTACTCTACCCATTACATTTTTCTTGAGGGTGACACTCTTTAAAAAGGGCCTAACGCTCTGCATATTCAAGGACCATTGACATAAACGTGATCAGACTATGACAATTGCGCAATTGGTTTTTTTCTTAAGACGACAGACATCCTGCTCAGTTCCTGAACCATCATATAGTATTATCATACTAGTTAATCTTTAGAATAAAGATAGTACCAAAAAGAAATTGTAAAGATCAGAAAGAATGAGAATAATAAAAAAGAAAGTACCAAAATGAAGTCAAAAAGATCACATAGAATGAGAATAATATACATTAATGTATCTAACTTTCTATCGCAATTCAGTTTTGCCAAGGAATGTTTCTAGGGTTTTAAAATTTCCATTATTTACCCTAAAGCACAGACCTTAAATATCAACAGGTCCAAGTGTTCTGAATACCAACTTCAAAGGACATATGATGTCAGATGTCAAACATTGAAAATAAAAACATAACTGACATGTTTTAATTAGATAGTCCCAATTCCAAAGTATGATTTTAACTTAGCGCTCCAAATTTGATTGGATTGGATTGGAATTCTGCCACTAAAAATGCTTCGAATTTATAACCCAAAATATGCTTGTAAATTTATCCTGAATTTAAATTGATATCAGGTCTTTAAATTATATCTTAAACTATATGATATGTACACCAAGGGACATTGAAAACTAAAACTTCTGGGATAAATACAAGAATACTTTTTAGCTCTTGATTAAATCTTATATTGGCCTTCTGTTGATTTATAGGTCTGTATATTGTATAACATTATGACTATATTTCTGTAATAAGCATGATTAAACTTTGAATGTAGTATATAAATGACGTGAAATAAATGATATGTTTTAAGAAAGATTAGTAATGATAAGAAAATACATAGAGTTTAAAGTAGCTAAATCTCTAACTCATATCAGCCGAAGTTTTTGGCAATGAAAACACAAATTATTCGTCAAATTAAATTAACATTGATGTTATGATCTAACCGGGAAAAGAAGGGCGTCAAATATCCAATATCTAAGATAAAAAAATTTTTTTACCATTGGTAAATGAATAGTGTGTCATTCATTATGCATTGCAGTGCTATTTGTAACAAGAGACTCGAAGAATGAAGTTAGACATATTTCACAAGTGCAATAGAACATGTGCAATAACTACTATTCGGTGTAGACTGGAATAACCAGACCATAGAGATTGTTATTACATTACACATCACGTTATTATATGCATTGTGACCCATTTATGTCAATTTCAAGGTCCCAAATAGGCTATTAGCGATTTAGCTACTTTAGAGATATAGGAAGTGAAAAATATTAAAGATCAGAAAAACTTGGATGTATAATAATAAAGATATTAATGACAGCCTAAATGTAGAGTGTTTAAAGACTACTAATAAATATACAAAACTAATAAACATTCTACAATATAATACTACTTTCTAATTTTTCTATTATGATATACCTTCATCATCACTGTCTCTAACTCTACCTGTTAGTTTAAAATAAACATCCCACAATAACAAATAAAACATCTATAGTGTATTCACTACTTATTCATCTTGTCACACATGCATGCATTAATTGAGTCACTCATTGCTTTTTGTTATATGATTATTTGGTGCCTTGAACATTCTAATTCAGTCAAGCATTGAAAATTAGTGATTTTAGTTTCCCTTCATTTAATTTTAATGCACAAAATAAGCCTATTAATGATTTAAAACTTTATTCATCTACTGATTCACACAAGCAAAATTGAAAACTAATGCTATATTTCTTCAATGATACAAGATGCAAAACTTATTCAAACACGAAATCTTCTAATACATTAAATTTTCATGTAAACAATTCACATTTGAATTTGACGAAACATCCAATCAAATTACATAATTTTCAATATTTGAATATTCATATATTCTAGCTAAAGATCTAAAAAAAATAAAGAAATAGTGCTTACCGCCCCTTCTCCTTCGTGATCCTTTAGCAGATGTTGGTCTCGGAATTCTACCATCCTAAAAAAAATTACAAAATACAAAATATACTTCATTAGGTTAGAGAATGAATAATGTAATAGAAGACTAAATTCCCACAGGCAATATAAAACTCAAGAATGTGATGAACGTAATATCTAGCCTAGGCATCATTAGCATCATGTCTTTTACCTGAATCCAGTATAATCACTGTTGACCGAGATGATTCCAATCTCTCACATTATCAAAGATCATAAGCATGTTGATGCCATGGTTTAGACTCACCATGGGAAAAATAAAGTGCAGTACAACAGTTTACAATTCAAATAATGGCTTAGAGTTGAACTGTGCTTAGCCTGTACATGTAATAAGTTGATTGGTCAACAAAACCCCCACAAAACTACAAGATAAAAGTGCAGGGATGGCTTCATTGAGTACTGCATGGTTGTTCAACTGTGCAATCTTCTTGTTTGGTAAGCTTGTTTAAATTTATTCTATGAACAAATATCTTACCTTTTCACCATTGACTTCTGGAGATTCATTTTCTTTGCCTTCCTCTTCATCTTCTCTCTGCATTTACAAATAAGAGACCATAATATCATACAAACCCTAAACACATACATGTATGACGATTTTAATTTCAAAATAAGAGATACTTTATCCGATTTAAAACATTTACATGTTCTTTACAAAGTAATGATTTAACTTTACAGAGAATAGGCATGAATAAACAAAATAAAACATGTTGCTTTATTTTAATTGTATTGCCAAAAGTAACTAGGAATCAGGACTAAGAAGCAGATAAATGTACTTGAATATGAATATCATTAAAACATTTAATACCAATCAAACAGTCCCTATATATGAAATAGTATTAGAACTGATCAAGAAAAATTTGATTGTTGTTCATATTGGATGGATGCAAGTGACAACATAAGCTCATTGAGTCTTCCATTGCACAAATGCACTGAAATTGTATTAAATAAAAATACATGAAAAGTAAAATGAACAAAAAAAAAATTTAAATGTTGAACAAGTACCAATTGCTGAAACCAACATTTAACATACTTTGAATTGAATATCAAATGTGTAACCAAAACACTCAAAATCAAATATGGCGATTTAAATGAAAAAAGAACAGAAAACAGACAATTCAAAAGGTCTAAACCACAATCAACAAAAGTTTCAATTCTTAAAATGAACAAAAACGGTTAGTTCAGTCACCCAGCCGTTAAACTTTGATAGGATGGTGAAACTACTAGTTCGCTGTTGTTTCTTCACCTGGCCTCGACCTTTCTTCTTTGTAGATTTCCTCTTAGTTTCCGAATTTTTTCCCCTAGCTATGTTAGCCGTATCTCTATCATCCTTTGGTTTCCTTTTAGATTTCGAGGTAATCTTAACATCAGGAGAACTAGACATATGCACATCAGCTTCACCTAAATAATCAGCACCCGAACCTCGTAGACCCAGACGACTCTTTGTACCAATTAACCTTTTATCATCAATAGTTTCTTGAGAATCTTTTTCTGGTGATGTCTCTGTTGATGAAATTGTCCTAACACCCAGTCGACTTTTTGTTCCAATTTTACGCTTTGCATCCGATACCGTCCTCTTATCTGGAGTTACTTCCCCTTCTGTTGAGTCAAATGCTGGGCTGTCATCAAAAGACCCATGGTTCTGTTTTATCTCATTTCTGTACCTGGCAGCTCCAGGTCTGTCAGTACGTCTACGTATATTGGATGTGGTGGATGCTGCTAGGAATGAACTATCTGAATCCTCCGACTCATCATAATTTTCTTCTGAGTTACTTGATTCCATTTGCTATATGTATTAAATTTACAATCCAATGGTATTCACAGACAAATTGAACATTCATCAGGTAAATTGACCACATTAAAACAAAAATTTCCACATAAACCGATGTAAATTTTTCATATCATTTTATCTTTAAAATAGCTTCCAATAAGAGATTACGCAGTTGTCTTTGATTTACGGCAATATTTACTTTCAGTTATATCCAATGATCTTTAACTATGAAATTGTTAAAACTAACCTTTTTTGATTTTCTATCTTTGTGTCGTTCCCTTCTCTCGTCATCTTTGTCTTCATCTTTGTTACGTTCACCCTTTTCTCGATCTTTATGTCCTCGTTCTCTGTCACTTCGATGTTTACTTTTATCTCGTTTCTCAGAATCACGATCTTTACTTCTTTCACCATCTCTATCTCTTTCCTTCCTCTCACTATCTCTATCTTTCTCCCTCCTCTCTCCATCTCCATCTTTGCTTCTCTCACGGTCACGACTTTTCTCTCTGTGTTTTTTCCCCTCCCCATCTCTATCTTTACGTCTTTCTTCTTTATCCTAGAAAACAAATCAGCAAAAATCCACAAAATAATTCTACAGCCTATTACTAAAAAATACAAATTCAGAGATTGCTTAAACTCTAGTAGTAAGTGCAGGGGGACTACCACACATAATTTACACCGAAAGTATAAAATGAAATTGTCTCAGTTATAGACCAGATTATACAGGCATAGAGAGATTGTTATTAAGACATTATAGGCTACCAGACAACTGGACATTGCTAGTTTTTCATATCATAGAGCTTTAAATAAAGACTTTTAATCGTCAGTTTTATTCCCACAAATATAAGTAGGATCTCTATATTAATATCAGATGTACACACTATCTGTTTTAAAATACCTCATCTTTCTTCTTTCGTTCTGATCTATCTTTTTCTTTATCCTTCTTTTCTTCATCCTTGATATCTTTATTACCAAATTTCTTAATATACTCATCGTTATCAACCTGTAGACAGGGGGGAAAAAAATTATTACTTTCTTCAGATAGTCTAATAAAAAGTAATCAATATCACAACCCCAAATGTAGGGTTAATGTCCCAACCCCACCCTAATCCCAAATAAATCAATGGCGCTCATTAATTGCTTGCATATTGAATTCAATTTTTTTTATAAAGAATATTTATCACTCGGATTAACCTGAGCAAAAAAGCAGATTATCACACTTTTGAAATTTTATACCCAAAGGACTAACAGAAGGATGAACCCATTTTCACAGTACTCTGCTTTTTTCAAGAGCCTGCCATGTGCTTTACCCCTATTCACAACTATCAAAACAAATCTTTCCTGACAGTACGATTTAACAAGTGAAATAATGCCTGTACTTAGCTACATACAAATTCTCTACAATTCAGCAGTGTTCATGGTTTCAAAATTTGTACATCTACCCTTGAATTTAAAATGTTTTTGTATCATATTTCTGTCAGTGTTTGTGTCCTGGAGATTATAGACAGGGTTTTTGTATTAGTGAAATATTTACCAGTTTTGACTGGAGAACAACACTATAAGATATTGATATATTTAAATGTTAAAAATTTCTATTTTTGATTATAAAGAAGTCTTGCTAATGAATCTAATGATCAGCTGAATATGTAACACACATCAAACTTATAATAAAGCATTGGTCACAACATGTTTAACATAATTAACATAACATGTAGATTATTATCTCCTTATATAATTATTTATAAAATTACTAAATAATTCATAGCCATACTATCAGTATTACTATTTTGCCCCGAACATAATAACATGTTGTTGACGGTATTTAATAATACAGACCAAGGCTCTTATATAATACTATCAATAATAACTATTCTAATAATAATAGTGTACTGTATGGGTTTATGAATACCTGGTATATATTTATACTTGAGGCTTTGTCCTGGCAAAGTTGCTAAAAATAATTTTGATTGATTTATGACCCATTTTTGAGAATCTAGAAAATTTCTATTTAAAGTGAACTATAAACTGAATACTATTCATAATTGTTAGTTAATTTTCTTAAAATATGACATTAACAATTGCCGCACAAGAAAACAGAGAAAAAAACTCGAAATTGAGATGTTTAAGGTGAAACAATAGTGTCAAATTCTTTTGTGTGATATTTCTCTAAATTCTCTTAACATTCCAACTTTTAATGTATTTTGAAATGAGTAAATTCTGTACAGCAATTACTGAGAAAAATGCATTTTCATATACTAAGGTATCACATCATTAATTTATGCTAGATTATTTGATAATGTAAGGCACTAGACCTCCTGGGTGAAAAGAAATGTAAAACAATGCTATCGAAGTTACTTGTAGGTCTGTGTGCAGATATTAACTTTCACATAGTGCAAAGCTGTTTTTGGATCTCTCACTTCATTTCATCCGACAATTACTTGTCCTGACTCATAACAATCCAGTTAGCATTTAATAAGTTCATTATTACCTGTTTATTAATGGCTTGTGCTATGGCTTGGAGCAGTTCATTCGTTTTCTCTGGTTCATGACCAGCAACTATTTTAGCAGGTTTAGCTGATATTGATTTGCCAGTTACCAGAGCTGGAATTAAAAATATATTTTATTGCATCAAAGTTTGGAAAAAAAATGGATATGAGATTTGGCATTTAAGTTTTTAGAAACACTGTCAAAAAATTATTTTTTTTTTATTCAAATATAACAAAAATAAGTTTATTTTTAAGAAAAAAATATAGATGATTAAAAGAAAAAAATGCAGGCTGCCAGTACGTCCATAAATCAATTAGTGTTAAGGCATTGGCGAACAATCCCTGAAATAAAATGAAGTAGAAAGTTATGAAAACTTTGACATTCATAACTTTTTTTACTTACAAACAAAATCAATAACTTTTTGTAAAAATGCAATTTTACTGTCTTTATCCTGAAAAGACAAAAGCAAATATCTTTTAAAAATCTAAGTACCTGTTA
This sequence comes from Patella depressa, assembly GCA_948474765.1. Taxonomy (NCBI): domain Eukaryota; kingdom Metazoa; phylum Mollusca; class Gastropoda; family Patellidae; genus Patella; species Patella depressa. The sequence goes on from OX419719.1 coordinate 60,295,972, forward strand.
GAAAGACAATCTGATTAAAATACAGATCCTATTTTGTTTCGTTTTTATAGTTCAAAATTCCGTTTTACTTGTCTTTACTACATTAGGATCTGAAAGACTTGTTATTTAACTAGTGTTCTGCTTGAAATGAGGGGTCAGCCAATCATATTGTCTGTCGAATCGAGGGTTGGACCTTTTTGCGCGGAATTGTGGGTAGGCATTATCAGCGATAGAAATCAAAACAAAGCAACAACGATTCTGATTGGTTAATCGAATGACTGAAGTTATAGGGTCAAATGTAGCGTGCTTCACATCTGAACTGGCTGAACGTGACCTCCCACTATAACTTGTTAGATCTACATGCAGTGTAGGCCATCTGCTGTACGCGACACAATGTGAATACCCCAGGTATCTAGATTGCAGTATAATTTACAATCAAAATGTTGTGTATGCTTATCTTTCTGATGGATTGGAGATTCTATACTGATAAGCTTATATTTCAATTATTACTTGCAGAAATTATAAGGACTTTTTCAGATCTTGTTAATTCATAGGAATTTCACTTAAAGTTTGTTACTGAAAAGAGCACTTTCTATCTGCTCCTTGATGTTTCAATATCTGATTCAATCTATAGAAACCTTTTATCATGTTATTATATAACAGTACTTTCCCCTTTTTATTTCTTATTTGTTGTAAATAGTACTTATATTAATTATTTAACTTCATATGAATTTCACCACTATTGTATAATATGTACATAGGAGATCTGTATATTTATTATATGTTTCAGAATCCTTGTATGAGGAGAGGGGTGATATAGGCTTTGCCTGTTCCCTGGTCATTTTTCATGAATTTCTGAAATAAAATATTGTTTACAAAAAAAAAAAAATGGAACAAAGACTTTAAGCATTTCCAGTAATGTAGACAGCAGAATAGTTTAAAATCTGATGTTGATTGTTACTATATTTGCGCATGTATTTTGACGGATTGAAAATTTCACCCAGACTTGTTTCAATGATTACATGTTAAAATGATATGGAATTTTCAGACCTTCTTAATTGATAGACATTCCACTAAAATTTGTTACTCACTTTAACATTTTCTGAATTCAATTCACTCTCATCATGTAAGCCTTTCATAAAACCAGTAGATTTTACAACCTGAAATAATTGATAGAAACAATTTCGATAAATAGTTTTACACATGATGAAATTTCATGAATCACAAAAGGGGCTAGAGATAGATTAACAACAACATTTTGAGTGCCCAAGTGGTTATATTCACTAATTACCTGTGTGACTTAATATAACCATTATGCTATTCATCATATATCATCGTTGTGAATAGACAGATAATTTAACTGGCATATAAAAACCGACTACGAGGTTTTAGCTGTTAACAGCAGTGTGAAAATTATCAAAACCCAATGAGTATGAATTTTTAAAGGATGTCAGCAGCCCTATTTAAATTTTAAAAAAAGTCAGTGTTTCTGAGCAGTGCAGTGTCATTTAAATGACTGCTGACTGAAAGTGAAACACAGAAGAGTTGCCGCCAATTCAAACCGACCGCTACCTTACTAACACTGACAGTGATGAAATCGTCATCGGGGCTAGTTAAGTAGCTGATTTAGCTCTCATACTCATTATATTAACAAATTCTGCCTGGATCCATTTGTATTACTTACGTATGCTACATGTACGATGTATCACACTATTGCGGCGGTATGATGTGATGTCACTCGTAGATCTATAATGCATGTGAACTTATCAAAGACAGTCATCTTGAATAGCGTGAAAATTAAAAGAATGCCTTCACATTAATATTATTATTTATATTTATCCCTGTGGACACTGTTGAAACAGATAGCCGCCAATTACTTTGTCATTGGCATTGGGGATTTTATCCATAAATTTTGAGGCTTTAACTTTTCTGGAAGCATAACAATTTTATCACAACTGTATACACTGTGAATACAATAATCTTTGTTTTAAAAATCTAAGTATTGTAGTCATGAACAAGAAATAAGCAAAGTACTTACTGAAGTTGTTATGTCATGTAAAAATCTGAACGGTGGTTTTGACAACAATTTGTCTGTCAGCGGTGGTTTCTTGATTATTTTACCTAAAGTATCTTGGGTTTTCTTCGCAATTTTAGGATCCATGACTAAAGCTTATTATATTTGTCAAGTCCAACACAAATTCATGTACTTGAAGTTCGTAGAATTTATCTTGTCATGCCTTGTTTTTATTTCAGTAAATATCTTTCTGTCAGTGCAGACGGAATTCAATCCCACAGTTCACTACGGTACATGCGTACAATACATTTCCTGTGTAATATCCGGTAAACCTTGTTTTGATTTACCATGGTAACCGGACGACCTTAATTTGAATTAAAATTTTTTATCTCGTGGACCGTACGGGATATGATCTTGGGGTTTTATTTTGTTACAACAAAAGTGAATCTGGTGGACAGACAAACACAAGTTAAACATTTTTTCTGTTCACAATTGTGTGGGGAAGCTTCAGAGCACCTGTTCGTTGTTTCACTTTAGTTTCAACTTCAACTTAGTCTCAAGTTCACGTTGTGTCGCCAAAGAAAGATGGAGATAATGTCGTATTCATGAGATGTTTGTGTATTCCAATTATCGGTCTCAACACATGTCAGTGTCAATAAAAATGAAAATTCAAGATTCGTGTGTTTATTTTGAACCTTTATGATGTGTGATGCCGTATTATTGACTTGTTTTATTTGGCGTGTGCCACTGTCCTCCTGAGTCCTATAGCCTATAGCCTATAATATAATTATAATGTCGAAATACAGACAGAAAGGGTGGGATGGACCGTGCATGGATGGCAGAATGGTTAACTCATGGTGTGTCTTGTAGGCTATACCATGGTCTATCATTGAGCCAACTGGTATGGTTTCGATTCCTCGGTTGTAGGCCTACGTGACAAGGAGTAAGGTCGCACGCCCTGGGCGAATTGTTGAATTAGAATTGACCATGTTATGGTAGTCCCGAAATGACCAAGTTTGTGTCAGTGGACGTTAACACCCCTCTCTCTCTCTCTCTCTCTCTCTCTCTCTCTCTCTCTCTCTCTCTCTATGTCTCTGTAGCGTATAGGCAACCATTCCCGGAAAAGACATAAGAAAAGAAAGAGCCCCGAGTGAAGCCAAGCCAGTCAAATAAATTATTTCAGAAGCATAATAAATGTTCAGAATATAGATATATATATCGCAGGTTTATAGAAACTTTGTAAGTAAACGGTATTAAATATGCCAATAGAAATCTAAGTCGGGTAGGCTACTCTGCCCCCCCCCCCCCAACTTCTATTTACGCGCTTGTAAGGTTCGCCTAATGACGGAACCCTTGCTAATCTCGCTAGTTCCCAAAAGAACAAAAAATTGCACACCCTTAGAAAAGTTTTGTTTTTATGTCACATTCTACAGTTTAAACACGAAGGAACACATAACCTTTTCAACGTAACATTTTGAAAAGGTTACGTGTTCCTTCATGTTTAAACTGTAGAATGTGACATAAAAACAAAACTTTTCTAAGGGTGTGCAATTTTTTGTTCTTTTGGGAACATGGTGCATGGTGGCACACGACTTTGCATGAGGAACAAGATTCCATCCGCCCCCCCCCCCTTCCAGCGCCACCGGGCACCATTGGGCTGTGTGGAACATTTCGAATCGATTTGCAGCATATCTGACCTTAGTTATATGTTTGACACTGATTGAGCGGATTGAAAACCGCATTGACCCGCGTGATTTTTTCCCCCATTGGCGAGGGGGGCGCAAAAACTCAAAAGCCCGTCATTGCGTCCTTCTCACCTAGCCCCTGGGTTACGGGTTAGGAGGCGCAATGAGATTCTTAGCTTGCCCAACAAAGCCAAGCCACAGCATGACAATTAAATGTAGTTATCTCCCTTCTATTTATATCTTCATGGAACCGGCGGTGACCGTACAACAGAAGTTGGTACTGACATCTGCTAATACGCATGGGGTAACGAAACCAAGACCAAAATAAGAATTCCGAGTGGACCCACTATTTTTTTCCCTCGATGCGAACCATGATAATAATTTAAAAAGAGACTAATATATTTTGAAAGGGTAAATGGAGAGGTCTTTTTGGTTGCTCAGGAGTAAAGCGTGTAAAGCATAGCTTGATTTAGAAGGTTATAGTGTGGGAGAGATGGGTGATAAGAAGATTAATAGAGATAGCCCAATAGATCTCTTAATAGGAAAATGCATATTTGAAAGCATAATAACATGGGCGTGCTCAGTAATGTGAGCACTGGGTTGGCGGTGCCGGCCGGTATTATCCGAGATTTTTAATAAAATCAGAAACCTTGACCAAGACTTCTGCCCATTTACATACATACATGTACATGCTTGGGATTTAAGTAGAGTAAAGCTAAAACGGCGGCAATGTTTGTTCGACGTTATTTCGATGAACAGATCTTTTGAAATAATAAATAATGTCCAATGATTGGATTTTATAGCAGTTAATTTTCACAAAGCTATCGCATTTGTAAACGATACCTTATAAACGTTCTACTTTTTCTCAGAGCTTTTGTTATTTTCGGAGTTATTTCTCTTGTCGTTTGTAAGCCAACAAATTCGGAATTACTACAGTAGAATCTGCATTAAGCAGCCACCCATGGGAATTTTTACGATTGACCGCTTAACGGGAGTGGCCTCTTAATAAAATCTCGCGTTTTTTGTGCTGACGTCAATTAATATTAAGCGTGGATGCACTTGCATCGGTAAATTTAGCCGTCGCTGAATCTCGGACATAACTTCCGTAAACTTGTCATTTTGTCCCAACCTTCAATACTACTGTCTATCATTGTGATGCATTCGGTAATATTTATCCATTTTTGTAAAATCTCATGGAGTTTTTTGTGCTGACATCAATTAATATTATGCTTGAATGCATTGGAAGCAAACACCAATACTTCTTGCGTGACTTGCATCGGTAAATTTGGCCATCGCTGAATCTCGGACATAACTTCTGTAACCTTGTCATTTTGTACCAACCTTCAATACTACTGTCCATCATTGTGATGCATTCGATAATATTTATCCACTTTCGTGAAGAAAATCGATGAATGAATTTTATTTTATCAAATAAGCACATGAACCAAAAAAAAAAAACATCGCTGATTTTGCTACCGATTCACAGGGGGTATAACTCTGTGTGTAATGTTATAGGTGGCGCTAAAAGCGTCTATTTAACAACATGGCGGCTTTTAGACGTACTTTCCGTTTATTCAATGAGTATCAAATAATGTTCCGTTACGTGTGAAAACAATGATCAGGTTATGTCGTTTAATAAAACAAAAGATTAATTAACAGATTATCCTGGGTTAATTGTTATTTTTACATTTCTTTTTACCTGATCAGTGGGAGTCCAGTTAATTGATTACTACTCACGGGATTAGCGGGGGTGTTACGAAGAACGACAAGATGGTATCATTCAACAATGGCCGTTGAATGGGCGATGTTTTGTTAAATTTATTAGCAAAATAGTGACCGCTGGCCGCGTTAGAGGAGTGGCCGTTGAATAAAGAGATGAAACAATAGAATTTTTACGGGGGGAATTTATTGTGGCCGCTGAATAGGAGTGGCTGCTCATACGGATTCTAATATTTTAAAATATTATCATCTTCAATAGAAGGCTTTATCTGGATTTAACTCAGTACATGGTTTATTATGTGTGTATCATCAAATCGGGAAAGATTAACATAATTTTTGTGGAAACATGATTGTGGAAACTCTGCAGGTCATAAATTTTATCTGATTTTGACGTAACACGATAAGACCCCCAAAATCTCGGCCCTTTTCGGTATTGGCATGTATCGGACAATAACTTATGGCCCCCGCGTGTACGAAACATCACGTTTTTAGCATGTGGATACTCCAGGGGTCACAATTTTCTGATTTTGACGAAACTTATTGCATGTTTTTACCTCAAAGATCTTGGCTCCTTTAGATATTCGCGCATATCAGATTGTTACTTCCTGAATTATGGCCCCTGGTTGTACTGTTAGCTTGTGGTGTCTTTAGAGGTGACAATTATTCGGGTTGAAAAACCTCTTTAACGTATCTCTGTTGCATCGTAATGTTGGTTGATTCGAATTTCATGAAAATCGGACCAAAACTGCCGGACAAATAGTGTTAAAATATGTTACAACAAATGTGTGGGCCCTCAAGAGGTCAGAATTTCCACCCGATTTTGATGAAACTTGAAATGCATGTTTATAACCCAAAGATCTCGATTACTTTCGATATAATTTCCTTGGTTATGATACCTGATTGTACGAAAAATCTCGATTACTTTCGATATAATTTCCTTTCGATATAATTTCCTTGGTTATAATACCTGATTGTACGAAAAATCGTGTTTTTTTAGTTTGTGGATTCTCTATAGAGGTCACAATAAAATAAAACCAAGTACGAATGATCCGAACCATTAGTCCTAAGAAAACGGTCGAGGCCAAATAGTGTAATCAGCAAATGGGCCGTTCACCGTGTACAAAATACACGACAAACAGTGGTAACACGTGTCTGAAGTGTAAGCTTACCCTGCCTGGCGCCATACCCGCCATAGCTACATCCAAATTATTAGACGAAATCTCGGTAAAATAGCGTGATTGGCCAATGGACTACCGGTATGCAAAATGGAAATGATAAACAGTGTTAACGATGTAGTAGACAGACATAATTAATGGGATAATATACGAGTGAATTAAATATATCTTGAATAATAGCCGAGGAAAACATGTTTTATTTATCAATCAAGTCAATATGGCTGCCATAAAACATTTTAAAGGTTTTAATGAGTTTAGCGCGCAAGTATCCTTGTAGTTGAAGCCTAGATGACAAATGCCTCGATCTACTTAAAAAATCAGAATAATGATGGTCGAACTCGTATTTCGGGGACATCGAAACAAAATTGCCCGATAAAATAGCCGATCTTTGTACCCAAATTGTGTACAAGTATGTAATACGAAGGTTGTGGGCCATGTATAGGTCACAATTTTAACCGATTGTGATGAAACGTACAATATATCTTTACACCCCAAAGATCTCAGTCCTTTTCGATATTTGCTCATTTCAGACCATAACTTTATGGACCATGGCGTGTTCTCTGTCCATCTCTTGCACAATGTTGGCGTATCTTGTCTGACATCCACTGGTTGATTTTCTAGGGTTGTTTATACCGACATTAAGACATAATCTGTCTTTTAGATAATAAATCAGGACGTACATTTCTGATTTTTAACGAAGCATGCAATCTGTATCAAAAAGACGCATTTTTGGCATTGTGCAGTTTTGACAATTGGGGAAACGAACCCACCGAGCGTACATTATTAGGTCAGGGGAGAAGAATACGCAGTCACGTATATAGAATTTGATAATTTTCTCGGTGACAGGCAAGTAATAGCTGCATAGATTAATTTGCTCAGTCGCATATATATGAAATGCATTCCTTTGTTTAGAGAATATAATTTAAGCGCATTGACCATAACAAAAACTACACTTTCTTAGAAAAGTGTAACGATCGTGAGCTTTATCCTTTATCATCAGATGATGGGATTGGATTGACATTCACAGGCGCGGATCCAGAGGGGGGGTTTGGGGGGTACGCCCCCCCCCCCCCTGCTCAGCTACATAAAAAAAAAATAATGCCTTGCATCAATGAAATTACATCACAAAGTGATCCTACATCAGTATAAAAATGATTTCTCTGTTTAAAAAGCTCAATTTGTATGTATGCCTATGTAATTTAGAGACGATGATGGCAGATTTCCATAACAGAAACCTGGCAAACCCCCTCCTGCAAAAATTCCTGGATCCGCCCCTGATTCAAAACGCGAATTAATGATATAGACATAATTATGTTATATTACAATTAATACTTTGCATCAATGAAATTGAATAACAACGTGATCGTATTATTTCAATGTAAAAATTGACAGCAAACGGGGTGTTGGACTTTTCACTTTAAAAAAACTCAACTACGTAATTTTGAGACGATGATGGCATCATGCTTCTTCAACTGTCAAATTCCCTTAAAGGGACAATAACATTCTTGCTAGCTTGGTAGCTCCAGAAAATAAATAATACCCTTATTCTAAGTACTAGATGTTTAAGTGTCCTATCTGTTGTGTAAATTATCCATTACAACCTATTTTACTTGTCCAGAGGGTTCGAAAATATTTTAAAATCCAAGTCACATTTGAAAAGGTTTACGTTAGACTTTTCAAATCAATTGGTTGAATTTTTCCAATTTTTCAAAATAGGTGTGTTAAGATGAAATTTATATCATCATTTAATTGGAATATTCTAAAATAATACGATTTGTTGACCAGAATGAAGATTAGGACATATTTTTCAGTTACAACAAGAGTGTTATTGGGGCTTTAACATGAGCCCATCACCCCCACCCCCACCCTCTTCTGGTCTACTTTTTGTCTGTGACGCCCTGACATCTGCACACTGAGAACCTGACGTAATTGGCCAAAAGGATACTGGACGCAAGAAAACTTGGTAATTCTTGCTAACACAATCGGGGTATAAAATACCAGATTACGAAATTCTCCAATAATTCCAAGTTGACATCTACATTTCGTTCATCTGTACAGTGGCGTTTCGCGAACGATTGAGTATTCCCGACCATTGTATATATTATTTAGATAAAATGTGGGGTAATTACACTTTAAAGTAATATTTGATCTCTTTAAATCATGAGTGTATATGCTTTATTTATAATGTAAGCATGTATATACGGCAGTTAAAAAGGAAGATGAAATAACTATGAATGTTGAGTTGAAGGAAGACCGGATATAAATGCAGCGTTCTTCCTTATAGAGAATTTCCTGTAATATTAATACAGGAATAGACTAAGTGTTTGATTTTCGTTTAATTCTTCTGCTCCCATATCTAGTTATCTTCCTGGCACCAGATTTATTTTTGAAACATGAAATATTCTAGCTGTTTGTGAAATTAGGCACTCCATACCAAGTTATGATAAATAGTAACCACGAATGTCAGTCCCATGATCGAGTGGCACACATACATCACTAGTTTTATACTCGGTATCCAATTTGGTCCATTTGGCTGTGTATGCAACTCGTAACACAAGTTTAATTTAGGCGCGTATAAAAAAGTTTCGATCCCCTTGTTAGACAACTTGCTGGATTGCGTTCGAAATTTTACAGTTCATTTTCAGACCTGGGGCCACTTCAATTAAATATCAGATCGCTAACGAGAACTGATTTTATATCTATCTTGTGCAACAATTACTGTACACCAATCATTTATATTTTATAACAAATAATATTACACATTGGGTTAGTTCACATAATATAAGGGCAAACGAGCCCATTGGTGTGTGGGCGCCCTAAAAACCGCCAAAATTATCAGTACCTTACGAGCATCACTGTGTGATCATAATCAAGTGTATTACTTTATATCTATTTGATTTTTTTTTCGGGGGGGGGGGGGCATTTCTCGGGGCACCTTATTTTTCGGGGGGGGGGGGGGGGTGCAATGTACCCCCTGCATTCCCACTAGATACGGCCCTGACTCTGAATAGACGCATTGCATGAAACTTTTGCTAAATGTCTTTTATTGTATACTTGTAACCACATCTCCAACTTTATCTGAGCAATAAGGCTCCTTGCCAAACACAGAATTGAACCAACGCACCCGGACTTCTGAGATGGTAATGTGTTCTCAATTATTTGCATGTAACTCGTGCTGCATGTGTTGTTCTCTGCATACCTGGTCGAAACATTCACACTACAACGTTACGACTCACGTCAGGTCAGAGCAACCAGGCGCTCCGAAGATTCGACGCTGGCCACACTTCCCAAGACTTTGTCAATCACCTCCAGGTCAATGTTTGGACCATCTACGGATGATGGCTCCCAAACTGGTAGACCGAGGCTTACCACAAGGCGACAAGAACGCCATGTTGTTCGACGACACGTGCGGAATCCCTTTATACAGGCATCTGAGACAGCACGTCAGATAGTGTGAACACACGGAAGACCCACCAGTACCGATACAGTGCCGAAGTCTCAACAGAGACACAGGCAATGGAGAATGGTTCTGTTCACAGATGAGAGTCGGTATTGCGTATCAACTGCAGATGGCACCGACGTGGCCAGCGTTATTCTGACCAATATGTCATGGAACGAGACTTATGGGGAGATCCAAGCATAATGGTTCGGGTGGAATCCAGTTGAACCAATGAGTGGGTCCAGTGGTGTTCCAAATTCGTGGTCCAGGGAGAGGAGGCCGCATCACAGCAGTGCCCTACATCGATCAAGCTCTCAGACCCCACGTCATATCGGGACTTTCTACAGTAGACCGGGGTCAACGTTATGTACTGGTCTATCGTTAGTCTGGACTTAAACCCGATCAAACACCTCTGGGATGAAATTCAGAGGAGACCAAACAGAGAGTGTGGTTCCAGGTGCCAATGGCGTTCATCAATCGTCTGGTCCACTCCATGTACAGACGCTGGCCTACTGTAATGGACACTCCCGTGGACACACCAGATACTGATGTGTAGACTATATACAGATTTTAAACCTTCTCGTGATGTCTTGGAATTGTGATGAATTAATTATATATAATGTGTCAACATACTGTTAAAAATGGCTTTGATCCATTTAGTAAGTCGTTTTCTAGAATGATTTAAAGTGCCTCTCTGGTTTTTTTTCGTTTTTTTTTTTTGTTGATTTTTTTTTTGGTTTACTATATTATTATGTTTTAAATGTTGATGACTCAAAATGTGCGTTAGCATCCCCTGCTTAGCAAGTTGGTGCGGACGTTTATTTCCAACTTACATGAACGTTCCATTTCTTGCGTTAATAATAATAATCTGTAGCTTTTATATGTATTCGTGTATCCATAAAATGTAGGCTTATACACAAGATTTCTCTTCGTTTACTCCGACCCATAAAATTATGCGGATTTGACATCCATGTTGGCCGACTGGAGTTTGGTCTCCAAATCAATATGGATTATCTACACTAGTCGTAAGATGATGAATGCAACACGCGATTTGGAAATCCTGGCTGTAACACCGTTGTCATGTATGGAAGGGGATCGACGTCACATTAAAAGACATGTAAACACGAGTAGAAGTTACAAACGTTACAAGGCGCATTTGTACATGTGTTTTTTCGTTAGTGGACAATACTTTTCTATTTTGTAAAATCGAACATGGAAAAATCATCAAAACAACACTTTCATATGCTGACATAGTAACTTCTACTCGTGTTTACATGTCTTTTAATGTGGCGTCGATCCCCTTTCATAGTCATGTCCCACAAAGATACCAGATACGCGGCCTTGTCAACATCTTCTACAATGCTTCCACACATACTCATCGGATCATCTAATATGGCATTCGCATGTATGATCTTTGTTTCTTCAGTGTTTATCTGAAAACCAGACTTCTAGATTTCGTTTTAATGCTGTTGGAATCAGGGTTGTTTGATAGAACGACTACCAATGAAAAGTTTGACGACGATAGCAGACACTCTTGTCATCTACTATGTTGTAGATCACATTCCAGATGTACGTCTGATATAGCGTCTAAGTATTTTCAAAATTACTGGTCCATCCAACATAATGAAAGCTTTCTTGAGAGATCCCATAAAATGTCATTCTACGGACTTTTCGGTGATAATTCTGTTTAGTCTGTACAGGATTTTCCCTTCGGAATCCGGCTTTCTAAACCTAAGCTTTGACTCTTCTGCCAATTTGTCATAAGTCTCGTGTGATAACCGAGTAAACGGTTGCGGTATGATGACTACGATTCCATGAATGGCACATGATGACATACAATATTCTGGTATAAATGAAATGAAATAGGGTTTAACGTCCTACTCTTCTGCACCTAACACCGCGAACTAGTGAAGGTCCTACATTACAGCTAAAATAGTGTGATTATTACACTACTCTTCCTTTATTAATCTCCTTATTAAATCTGCAGATTTGTCGGCTGAATTTGAAAAATGATACGACTTCTACTTATAATTTCGAGACAAGCGTTCAAGACATGTTCCATTAGCATCGCGTCTAAAATGCCCTCGGGAGACGCTGAAATACTCGATACCAATCTTTGTAACCTTTTAAAATAACTAATTAAATTTCCAGCCCGTGGCAAAAGTCAACTGAGAGAAGGTAGCAGAAGTAAAAAGATCCGCCATTTTTTAAAGTGATTATTTCGCCGCATTACGAGACCTCTAATATTACCCACCACGAAAAACCTATTTATCTTGTCCGCGACAATATGCTCGTGCATGTCGCGTGTGTTTTGAAAGGCGAACCTCGTCTCAGGTAGCAAGTCTTTTCAGAGAATGAAATAAGATGGTATCCCTTGACAACAGAAATCAGTGATCAGGTAGCGTCTCTGTAAACACCAGTTTTCATTATGGTGAAACGCGGAGTCAAGTTATAATGTGTCGGGGGATCAGGTAAAATATTGTCGGTATAAATTACACGACCTGCGTTACCCGCTACTGATCAGCGATTACTATCCGGTCGTGCATTTGCTACAACCTGTGTCAGCTTGCGTTTAAGCACGTGTGGGTTAGTTAAGATCCCAAGGTGTTCAGTGCTGTGATAGATTACTCCCATATCGGTTTTAATTTCAACGGTCGACAAGAAAATAAAATGTTTCAGAACAAGACTTTTTTTTAAAATGCCAGTACATGTATAGATGGTTATATCATATCGATACTTGATACGTCATCTATCAGTAGCTAACTCCAGAATCCACATCCAAAAGATCCTTTTATATTGAGTAAAATTGTATAAGATAGGGTTTCATATCTTCCGTCGTTGAGCTCGACTTCTGATGTTCAGAATTATATGATGTTTGTAAATTACTACCCCGTATCAGTCCGAACTGTTCTAATTCTAAGTATGAGGTGATCTTGAACCACGTTGTCACATTAGCACGAAATACCAGATTGGAAAGGTATACAACCCCAATCAGAGTCAAGTACTAGATGTACTCACCAATAGTCTCCAAGCTGGACAAGCTTGTACTGATGCTAAATACAAATGCTATCAAACCTCACACAGTTTCCAGGCAAACCTCACACAGTTTCCAGGCTTTGATGATTTGGGGGCAGAGGTATTGGACAGACACCCCAAAATTTTTATCAACAAAGAGAAATTTTATCAGTGGAGACATTGCATTAAGTTGAATACCCTAATCGATTTAAATCATTAGGATGCAAACATCCAGTACACTTTACCAATTCTTTGCAACATCAGTGAGGTGAACATTCAAGAAACTAACTGGGAGGGATTTGGGTAGTATGTATGCAGGTAATTTAACAAACATTCATTACATCAAGTTCACTGTTTTTGTTCACGAAACATTTAGTTTACTTAATGAAAATGTTTCTCTTTTTTGATAAGTCTACTGGAAATTAATGTTTGTCTAAAACACTGATACCCTAAAAAGCAGAGGTGGCGGGCGGGTTATTAAGGCTCTTTAAATTTCCTATTTAAAATCGCATTCTTTGACCATAGAACGTCTCCAACCTTTTCAGATCTCCATTCCTGTTGTCCTCTTCGGGAAGCTTAATCTGATATTTCTTTTTTAATGAAAAGTTGCAAGCTTTATTTTCTCCGTTATTTTCCCAGGTGTATTTTTTTTAGTTAAATGATATAAAAATATAACATAGTATTTTTAATCTTTTTCATTCGCGGTTTGCCCAAAAGCCATATAGTCTTCTATAATACATCATTTCAGCCAAGAGATATTTTAGGCGCTCAACAAAATAATTATCGGACTCATGACTTTGAGTAATATTGTTTCCCCACCCCTTGGTTGCCCAATGCCTTCTTGTGAGAGGGGAGGGGTAACTTTTTGAGTGGGTCCATGATATATCCCTGGTTCGTCGTCGAAATGTAATCGCTGCAGCTAGGCTATGTTTGCTTTCTATAGCTGATATTATACCATAAAATAACCTTCAGTTTTCTTACTAAAAACGCACATTAAGCATGGAGTTCCTACAAGATGCACCAGTTGTTAACTCCTGTAGTGGATTTTAAAAGTTGTTCATGGGATGTAAGAAGAAGTCATAACTGTGGATTCAAAGTAATAAATGTAGAAGTTTGAAATCATTGAAACTATAATATTATCATGCCTTACTGGAATTTAAATTGAATCACATGTTTTTAGCGTTCCGTAAAATACATTTATTTAAAAATCGTAAAAATGCCAGAATATTTGGACGGAACCTAAGGTACTACAACATACGCCTTAAATTAGTACCACCCATATTTGTGGAGTTAGGGAACTCGCTATATATTTCGCTTCATGATCACATCACCCGTGACTCTAAACCATTGACGTCTTCATTATCGAAACATGCTTTATTTCGCTCCATAAACACTTCTCCCATAACTCTAAATCTTGACGTCTTCATTATCGAAATGTTAAAATAATCCGAAACGTAATATGTCAGTGGGCGTCAGTTTCCATTATCATAATGTCAAATTTGATTCTTAGCATTTAGAACTCTCAAATACCAGAAAACTAATATCCAAGCGGGCGTGGCCTAAAACATGTTACAGTCGAGCGTGAATGATTGATAGAGTTCCAAGCTCCGCCCACAGTTGTCTGCCCCAGTTACAGTTTCTTAGCATGTAGCCAATAAATAGCGAGAAGAGACGGATGGTAGAATTAATATTTCAGCTACAATTCACTGGGAATAATAACCAAGTAGAATGCAGTACACACAACTAACCACCGTTTCACAACTTGAGGCCGCTATGGACAGGTCTCCGACACTGGAACCGATACCTTCGGATAATTCATCAGGGGAGCCGAACGGCGATTCTTCCGATGACGGTTTGACTCGCGGGGATAACACCCTTAGTGTAGCAGAACCCGGAGATATGACGAATGATGTTGGAAAATCACCTGATACCAAATCATCATCTCCAAAAGCGAACTCGGAACTTTTATCAGGTAAAAATTTGACTTTCTCTCCTGAACAGGTGGCATGTGTTTGTGAAGCGCTGCAACAAAAGGGTGACATTGAACGTTTAGCCAGATTCTTGTGGTCATTACCCCCAAGTGAACTATTAAGGGGAAGCGAAGCCGTGCTAAAAGCCAGAGCCACTGTTGCATTTCACCGAGGCAGCTACCGAGAACTATACGCCATATTAGAGAGCCACACATTCGAGGGAACGAATCACAATTTCTTACAACAACTGTGGTACAAGTCCCATTATATGGAAGCTCAGAAAATTAGGGGTCGACCGTTAGGGGCTGTTGATAAATATAGACTCAGGAGAAAATACCCATTACCTAAAACTATTTGGGATGGAGAAGAGACTATTTACTGTTTTAAAGAGAAATCTAGACAAGCTTTAAAGGAATGTTATAAACAAAACAGGTATCCGACACCAGATGAAAAACGAACCCTTGCTAAAAAGACCGGCTTGACCTTAACACAGGTCAGTAATTGGTTTAAAAACAGACGACAACGGGATCGAACTCCACAGACACAACAGCATCCTCAGTAAGTGACATTTTCTTATATATGAGATTTACGCACGAAACAAAATATCCCAAATCTAGTCCGACTTGTCCTCTTTTTCCAAAATCATTTGAAAAGAAGGTATGGGTTACTGAGAAGCACTCTAGCGACTAGATCAATCGAATTCAAAATGTTGGTAAGAACATTCATTTGTAATACCCAAAATCAAATCAGAGAAAGAGTAGTACCACAAGCTTGACTGAATTAAAACACTATCGCTGCAGTACTTAAATTATCAAGTAATCCAGAAATGTCATAGCCACACGAACGCTTGATTGGAATACGTTTCTAATGTCCCATATCAGTCACAGAAGTTATTAAGAGTCATAACAATTGAATGAAAAAATACTAAAATGATCAGGTTAAATTGATGTAATTGGTTTGTGGTCCAATAATATTTCTTCTATTTATTCATGAAATACTATCTAATAACAATTATTGTATCTCTTCAGTTCATTGCCTGTTATCATTAATAAATATCCCTGTCATTTCAATGTTTATATGAGAATGTGATACTTTATTACGTACATCTTTTTAATGAAACTTAATTTCTATTCCGTTTTGGGGTTTTTAATTTCACATACTAAACATGACTTACATTCTTTACTGTTATAAAAATGGCGTCAAACGCAATTATTTGCTAACCGATATCTTAAATTTAAATTAGATTGCATAACATTAAAATAGACATATTTGATTTTGACCAGTGTTTTGTACTAGTATTCCTGTTGGGAAATTAGATATAACTTTTATGATTATGATTGCCATAGATTAACTTTAGCTACTTATCTATGTATTATGATCATAAAGAAACGGTATTGCATAACAAAAACTTACAAGGTTATGCAAATATATAAATAATAATAAAAAAAAATACACTATACACGAAACAAACAAAATATACACCTAAATTGTAGGTATAGCTCTTGTGTTTTGATGTTATTTATTTAATTATGTGAGTTAAAGTTTTCTTGTGGATAATTTTGGGCTTCAACAAATTTCGGCCAGGATGTTTGGTGCAAAATTGTCGTAAGTGAAGGAAGTAACCAGAAACTCACAATGACTCAATAAATAAAAGATAAATAGGCTCAAACAAATATATTTTATTATTAAGAATTCATGTAACTATTATAGTATCACATTTTGGGGAAATATTGACTAGATAAAATCTGTCAACAAATTTCGGCCAGGATGTTTGGTGCAAAATTGTCGTAAGTGAAGGTAGTAACCAAAAACGCACAATGAATCAATAAATAAAAGATAAATAGACTTGACCAAATACATTTTATTATTAAGAATTAATATAACTATTATAATATCACATTTTGGGGAAATATGAACAAGCTAAAATCCGTTAACTATCACGATATCAAATTCAGCTTATCACAATCTGGTAATGAAAAATGTCACTTACGACATTTTTGCTCCAAGAATTTGTTCAACTTTTCACTTACGACAATTTTGCGCAGACAAGATTTCCGGTTTCCATGACAACATCACGTGCAAAACCAAGCTCATCTGAAAAGTTGGTCACCACCTATCAATAATATATCGTAACATGGAAATCGCAAATTTTGTCAATTACGACATTCTTGCTCCAACCCAACGATATGTTATACTCTTTCCCGTGACCTGTCTCCATTACGCCGAATGGTGCCGAAAAGTAGGACGTTAAACCTCATTTTCTTACGTTTCCTTTCATTTCTTTCTGTAGATCAAACCCACTTTCATACGCTCAGTTTATTCCATAAAATAAAAAACGAAGATCTCTGACACCCAGTTGTGTATCATCTATTTTATAGTCAAATAGATATAAAGAAATTATTTCAGAATAATTCTTAATATAAATATTGTTTTCACTAGGGATCAGCATAAATGAGGGAAAAGCTAGTAAACAAGATCAATTTCATCATATGATTCAAATAATGTTAAATAACAGATAACTAACTGTACAAAAACTATAGCGTTGATGATTATAAACTGATTACGTTTTAATCCAAACAACGATCTCTTGCTAAAACACGATTTACGTTATATAATAGTAACATTAAACTAAAGGTAACAGTTTTAATGCCGTTCTGATAAAGTTATTGACAAAGCTAATGTGGCGTATAAACTAATTTGCATATTGATTGTGTATTGTGTAAATGATACGATATATTAATAAAATATGCACTTTTTTTTATAAAGACTATTTTCATAAATAAATTACGTTTTAAATATTACGTTATGATGGTGATCGTAGAATAATATTATAAAATGCACTAATAGTAAGTAATTGGATACTTATATGCACGCTGTCCAGCAATAAATTGATGTATCTTAGTATTGACTATAAGTACTATATTATCTTGTGATTATAAAGTTTCGTGTTTCAATTCACACTTAACTATAAGTTTTAAGATCAGATAATAACTCGAATACTGCATGTCCTCTCAACCATAAATAATATGATAAATAATTTTATAAACGACAAAGCCGTCTTCCCCCAGCCTCGAGGGTGGCATACCGATAAGGTGTTTCTTTATTCTAAACCGAATTAAATACACAAACTTCTTCTCTTTTCTTTTCTTTTTGTTAAAGTTCCAATAGCATTTTTTTAAGTTATATTTTTAAAATGTATTAAAATAAAGCCCTAAAATAGATTGAACCTATAAACAGTCCTACCTTGTTAAAGAATAATCCTATTAATCATATAATTCACTATTGCCAGTTGAGAAATTGGCAAAAATATCATTTTCACTTCAAATTCAAACGTTTGAAGATGGCCGTCCATGGAGAGGAATGGGAAAACAAGGGAGGTAATTGAGTAACTATTTCCTCAATCAGCCTGTGTCAGCCTCTGTACTGCCCAAAAAATTTTGCCCATGATCGTATAATAGTGAGTTGACAACCTTTAGAGCAAAAGACATAGAAATAATTATGTTTTGACTTTCTTAGAAAATATGAAATTGGAACTTTAAAATGAAGAGATTTTCATAGTAAATATGCTTGTATGTACTTTTTTTGGGCTTGATATATGTGATTAGTTTTCTAAAATAATAAATCAGATTGATTTTCAAATATCGACAAGAGAAAATGGCTTATGTGCTATGCCATATCAAACTTATACGATATACCACATATTATATAAAAAATATTTACTTTTAAAAAAAATGTTTTGATTTTATTACAAAATGAATTCTCTATTGAAATAATTTTCCATCGGCCTATCTATACGGATTTCAAAATAAACTTTATCTTGTCAACGTTGGTTTTATTCTGATTTGATGAGTTTTGTGATAAATGCATAAAAAACTTTTAGATAAAGCCCTCATCCCGCATCGATTACAAATATATCCATTTATTTGTAAACGATGACAAATAATAACCGAACCACACAATTTTATCGACTTGTTTTTAAACTGGGGAGTGGTTGGAAATCATAATAATCAATGATAGAAAGAACAACAGAATTGTTGACTGGTTATTTGGGTGTTGCAAAAAATATATCTTGCCTCGTTCAGGACATTTGGAAAGGCATCTCACTGTAATGTCTCTAGATGGTTTTGTATACTTTATTCGATCACGAGTGACAACATTTTTTCATTTATATTAATATTCAAGCTCGGGTCCACCTGTTCATAATCTTACATCTTTTAACCTCATTTCTGCCAATATGGTGTGTTGTTATTGTGCAAAAAATCCACGTCAAGATAGAATTAATGTGAAGTTTTTAGTGACATAAATGTGTTTTTTAATGGGCTTGACAATTAAACTGTATCAAGTTATAATTACATATATTGGTGAAATAAGTAAGCAGTTAATATTTCATGAGAATTTTTAAATGCAAAGACATAATAGGCAGTCACAGGTATATTTGTTAGATAAGTCTAAGTGTAGATATTGTTCCATTAAAAAAAAGTCAGGAAAAAACTTCTTTGGGGTGATTAAGTTATAAAGTTTAATAGTAGGCCTATACTCAGTATGCCGAAGTTTGCATATCAAACACCAAATGGGGGCAGAATGAATGGCGTAAATTTCAGTTCGAACTGGTTTTATTATATCTTTGGACCAATAACATTCTGATACCAGTCATCCATTTATATTGGTCGTATATTGCAGTCATAGGTTCGCCTGCCATCTAGTTATTATAAAGCATAATTTAAACCAAATATGGTTAATTTAAATATACTTCAGATCAAATTAATTATTATAAAGCATACTTTAGATCGAATGTAGTTATTACTTATATAAGTGAATGAATGAAATGAGGTTTAACGTCCTACTTTTCTACACGAACCAGGATAATGAGGGGGGGCGTGTTATGGGGGCCTTTTTCGTTCCATCCGAACGACTGGATACTGTTACTTGTCCTGCACCAGTGGAAAAGGGTAACCGCACGACGAAAATCCCTTGGAGCTATCACCTGGAATGGAGCGCAGACCTCCTGGTTCGTGAGTGGAGTGCTTTACCCACCAAGTCATCGTTGCTACCGCTAGTCTACTCTAAATCTAATCCAGTTATTATAAATCATTCTTAAAAATCAAACATTGTGATCATTAATATCGATTCATCTGATGTATCCGTACGTCTGTCTATAGGGGTAATCGATCACAATGAGACCATATTATTATTGCCATGTCCGATTATACGCGGCATTTCCAGCATGTCAAATATGTCGACATGATTTTTAGTTGTGTAGGGTCTATCAGCATTATAAGATTATATATTATGTCTGTGTGCCAAATTATGCGCTGTACATCCATGCTTAAGTGTTTATTCATTTATTTTATATGAAAATAGTAAGTCATCTTGACAAATTACCTTTATATAATATCTGATTTAATCTACTTAAAATTCACCATTTACTTGTTGATAAAAAACATCTTTTATATATAACGCTCCATATTATTCGTGATAGTACTGAAGGAGCTAGCCCATCTCTATCATAGCCACGAACCATAAATACTGATATTGCTACATTTGACACAATTTGTAAGATATATATTTACCTATCATAGCGAATGATGGGTACTACAGGTGAGATCACGTTCTATCTACCACCGGAACAATGCCTGAATTTACCTGGGCTTGACTTACCTGTGCTGGCCATTATATACCTTGTTTATTCGCTCCTCTATACCTTATTTACTTTAGTAGAATAGCGAAAACCCCTCCATCTATTATCTCCCTTGTTGATTTTCCTGTCTTGAAAACCTTAAAATAACAGATTAGGCATACATCTATTCGGCTGCACGATACTAACGATGCGACTCAGACCTGCTTCTTATTTTTGTCACGCTCAAAAAATAAAATCAATTATATTCAATTTTTACAAATCAAACAGTTTCTAAGCCGGTGAAATTAAGCTAGACTTGTGTTAGGCACGTTGCGAGATTTATCAAATATTCGTTTGTAATTTGTGAAAAATGGGTAAAAGTTTGTGGCGGGAGATGTTGTAGTGTTGTATTGTTCCGTCTACCTGTGTGGCCGTGTTTAATTATAGCTGTCTAACTCAACATGACTGACAGTTGGTGAGGTTTCATCTGGAATGCTGGGGTCCCATAGGTCGCCGCAATATTAGTAGCATATCGAAATGAAACGACCTGAGGTTTAACGTCCCATTGATCTGCTCCGAACTCGGTTAATGAAGTGTGCTATGAGGGTAATTTTTCCCGGACAAGTGATCTTTTACGTACACGGGAGCTCGTTTTGTCGTCCCATTTGAGCGACTAGACAGCAGCTGTCCTCGTCAAGCAGTATCTTATAGTTATATGGCAGGCTACGATCACCCAAAAAACATGGCGGATATTCAGCCATTTTAAACCCAGAAAGAGGAAGTTGATCGCAAGCAATTATTCGAAACCCGAAGTAAATCAAATGTGATTATAATCAGATTTCCATTCCGTATCTTCATTGAAAAATTCTGATCGCCTGATCTAATTAATTTATCAAGTTGCCTGCATTGGTCTACATGCTTTCATTTTTTGGCAAATGTTTGGAATTTTAAAAGCGAATATAAGAGTGATTATGAAGGGTTCTATCTTATAGTAAAAGAGGTTCATGTAGATTTAACTACGTTACGTTGATATATACGGCGGATAGCATGTTTTAATATGCTGCAACAAGTTTCTGTATCTCAAAATTTTAATTCATCAACCTAAAAAGAAATCTGAAGTAAAAACATGGCCATTTGTTGCCCTCTTTGCAGTATTTAGGGTTCAACCCAACGAAAATTTGGCAAAAATAAAGTTGATGCCGGGCAGAGACCAGAATTAACATTGAAGTCAATGAGGACGGGTGTTGTTTTGGTTGCTTTTGGCATAGCAAAACATTCTCAACTTATCTTAAATTTGTGGCACTTATTTCATATAGTTTAAGGAAAATTGCTCTTTCTGGGGATTAGAATTAATGACAAGACTAGTTCTGTTCAATTGGGATATCGGTGAAATAAGAAATCTTATCAAGTATTGAAGAAAGTTTGACTTTTTATGAAACGCGTGACCAAATCGCCTGAATAATACTTACAATTACCACAGCCAAGATAGAGAGGTAACGGTAACACATCAAAAAGTAGATCGTTTCACGATTAACACAATGTTACATGCCCTACCCAACCAAATATTAGAAAGACGACCCTACTTCTTGCCAATTGCTGCATACCTTAGAGACATGCAATGCACCCCCACCCCCTTCTCCCCAATCACACACACTAACCATCACATGCATACACCCTTTTGATTAGTATGTTACAGAACATTGGTCACTTGTGTCAAAGGTGATGGGGTTATACACGAACCTTGATGTCTACCATTTCTACAAGAGAGGTACTTATTTCTCCTGTTACCTTATATCGTGTAGAAATCCAGCACCAACTCAATTTATATATGAACTAACGGTTTATTAATTACGTGGACTATGGTCTTACTCTTGCTGTACAACTTAGGTTCCCTTAGAGTTAATATCCTGCCCAGTCATGTTTGTCTTGAACATTTGAACATGTATTTTACGAATGCGTCCTTTTCTATGAGAAAATGTGTCCCTTTTTCTTTCAAACTTAACACTTGTTTCCAGCACTCCTCTAATCTAATGAGATGATCTTTAAGGTCATCATCTCACCATATACTCTAGGTCTAACCTCTAATTCATGTCATCCCTTAAAACCCCCGGCTACACTAAATACATTTTAAGGTCTACTTGTTAAGGGTCGATAATTACCTTAATTCAACATTTAAGGTAGCCTTGGGCAATCTTGAGGTCAATTTGAACCATAAAGCCCCATCTTTTAAGGTCGCAATAGGTGAATATTTTCATGTCAGAATAACTGCCAGAAAATGCTGTCCTATTTGTCAAGGTTTTCTAAATTGGGGGACTTATATGGATATAGTACTACGTTTTATTTATAACTGTTGGTAATAATACAGAATGATAGATTATATTGTTGAGGTGTTTGAACACAAAGTATTACTTGTTCATTTCGTTGGAATATTAAAGAATGATCATTATTCCGCATACAGAATGGGGTTCCACTTGAAAAGTGTGAGAAATATATAATTATGAAAGCTAGGAGTAATGAGCACTATTAAAATTTCTTGAAATATGCAGTCATTGAGACTAATTTTACTGATAAATTCAAGCTAATATCAGATGGTCTTTTACATTTATTCATTCGACAAGACCGAAATCAACTTAAGATACCTTCGGATAGCTTAGATATTGGATGGTTTAGACCACTCGGTCGCACCATATAATCGGTTAACATGGACGTTACTCAAGAAAGGGGCTAAAAATCGAGACTTTGTTCATTATCATGGCAATTTTACTTGCTAATCGGCCATTTCTTGTCAAAACTTGGCTGAGAATAAAATTTTCAATATATTCATTTTTCATTATCTATTTTTGAACTAGTACATAATATATTTTTTAATAAAGCCAAAAAAAAAAATCTACAGTAATTTTAAGAATATTAAGTTATATTTGTAATCCTTACAAACCTTATTTCAGCATAATGATACAGGATAATGTTTTATTAATTCAAATTACTTATATTTCCTATACGTATGCCTCGAAACATCGCATTAATACACGGTATTGCTGGCTATTAAATATCTTTTTAACATATTTTAATAATTAAATTTTACGGTCGAGTCTGAACGTGTATTTGAAACGACGGGAGATTAAACTAAATAGGCCGTTAAGTCCGGTTGTGTGTAATAATTTCTACTGAATTTAACACGTATACTAAACTTTTAAAAACTTTAACTTTGAAAATCATTGTTTGTCTAATACTGGCTTAGGGAGAAAGATATTTGTTAAGTAATAAAATTAAAAGGCTTTAGGGTTGTGTGGAATATTAAATACTCAAAATACTTGTGCAATTAAAACTTTTCAAACGTGTTCAAATCGATCATTCAGAAAATTTAATGTAATACTATGTAACATATTCGTTAATACCAAAGAATGGGAAATTTGTGATAAAATGCAAAATTTTACTTCTCCAATTTCTAGTCTTCTTTTGATGATCGAATATGATAATATACTGGTTGAAACATTAAGGTAGTGAGAATCTACACATTGTTTAAACTTTGTTCACTCTTCTACCAATATTTCCTTGACGTGGAGTATCTATACCCAAACTTCAATTTACTTCTTTTTTCTTGGAGTATGTTTTAGAAGGAAATCAATAAAAAAATGTTCAAAATTGTCCCGGAAGTACTACTAAAAAGCGTCCCAAACTCCATTGCTAGCCCATACTGTGATGGATTATCATTGACCACCAAGATTTGACTATGTGTTCTACATTCTTTATAGTCTTTTCCAATTGTTTGACCAAAATACAATGTTTGAGATCCTTAAGTAACATGGCATTGCAGACTCGCGTTAAATACATTTCTAAAAAACCTATCTGAACAATTCCGTGACCGAATTACGAAATAAAAACTTAATTATTTTAGATATGTTCGGTCCATTAACTATAATATCATTGTTCAACAACACGTAACCATGTAAACAAAAGATACCAACACAATACTAGCCGTTCTTTCGTATATTCTTTTATAACATGGATATGTCACGCTACATTAACCACGGTTTCGGAGAATACATTTTAATAAAAAAAAGATCTTATATTAATCTTCCTTTATTATATACTCGGCTAGTAAAAAATGTGATGATAATATGTCATCTTTTTGACATTGTGTAGATTTTTTTCCTCATTTTATAAAATATTTTTCCCCCCGTGAATAGAAGGAAAAATTAAATGAACATCATTAAAATCAAATTAAAATGCGCCAAAATGATGACGTCATTGTGCATGCTGCGGTCCTAGGCATCATGTGTTGTTCTTCTACAAATTGTATTCTAGTCTAACAAAAGTTATATTTTGAGAAAAAATAGTGTCAGTCAAAACAGCGTCGTTGTGATTAGTCATTTCTTATCATAACAAGAGTTAAACTTAACTTTTTCATCGACTTCTGGGTTGTATCCTTTTAAACGCGTAGTTGGACAATAATTTGTTTAATATTCTAGGATAATGAGTTTCTAGTGTATCTTAGGTATCGATAAAAAAAAACGGTGCAAAACTATTAACTTATTTCACTTATCATTATAATCAATAAGCAATCAGAATGTGTTTTAGCATAACAGCCTCTTACTTCTGCTTAGTTATGTGTTTTCGATATATACTATCCTATCAAGTTGGTTCGTCTTATTACTATATTATACTATAATATACTGAGCATTATTTATGGAGATGGGGTATGGCGGCTCTAACATCTTTCAACACGGCGATGACAAGGTAACAAGGAATGGGCGTTTGCATGATCGTCATTAAGCTGGTTTTCGTAGAAGCAGAAAACAATCATGCTCATTAAAGTGATTATTAGATACCATAATCAATTAGCCAAGTCGCAGTTATAATTCTCTTAATGATTTGACAGATGAACCTTCCAATTCAATGGAGTTATCTAAAAAAATAATTTAAAATATCAACACAATAACGGGAAAACATGTTAACGTGCTTAAACCAAAGCTAGCCTAATATTTCTGACACTTTCTTGCACGAGCAGTCATAATTTTACACGTTAGCATCACCCCGGTTAAAGCAGCGCTAAACCAGTGGTTATTTACTGCGGGACTCCACATTATTTCTGCGGGACTGTATTGAAAAGCGTCCAGGCGTTAAGAGTCCGCCATTGTTCTGCGAGCAGACGATCCAGTCGACGAGCCATTGTTACTTTTATCAGCTATTCCTTGATATCCTTTTAATCCGGTTTTTTTTACTTTATCGCAAATTTTATAAAATATTTTTCTCGTCCTGAATATATTCGGCGCTGATAAACATCACGGAAAATCCCGACAACGCCCGAATTGAAGGATTGGTTTCATTCGGCTCATAAACCTTTTGTCCGCTTTCACAATCCATGTATTGTCTTCAGCTCGCCTTATATTGTTATCATTCGCTAGCATCAAATATTGCGCGTCCATAAACATAGAATTTATGGCCAAACAATATACCTCTTTAAAATTAATGTTCTTCTATACAGCAAAACACTACGGATAGACTTTAAGATATATTAAAGTAAATAAAAATGTCGCCTGGATTAATGTCTTGACTTTTGGCTTTCCGGGTTTTTTGGTAGAGATCTGATAGAATTGTTAAAACAATCCTAATGTATTTCAGCACATGACAATTCACCTTGGTTGTTAGTTTCAGTTAATTTGGGTAAAAAAATCGTCTTTCTTGCAATTTAAAAGAAACGCAAAAAGAAACTTCTTTATAAATTGCTATGAGATAAGTTAGAATACATGTATGATAAACACACTTGCAAGCCACATATTTAGAGACGTTTCTGTGATAATAGCGAACACGGTTTTCTTGTTAGGCATTTACGGTTCCCGACCCATATCGTCTGACTACCAGATTAGCGGAGAGCTCATTTATTGCGTCATATTAATTGGTTTCATTAAGGGAGCAAAAACGCTAAAATTTTGGACCTAGAAATTGACACAAATGGGTCACAACACATATAATAATGTAATATGAATGTATATAAGCTGATTTACATTCAATCATTTCCGTTTTTACCCAAATTTCAAATCAGTTATGTTGGGCGAAGTAGTATTTATTGCGCATGCTCTCTAGATAAGAATATGGCGACGTCGTTAAAATTAGTGGAATATGTCAAGCCTAGTTCTTCGAGTCCCTTGTTACAAATGGGTCTGAAACGCATTATGGTATACGATTCGTGTACCACTTGTAAAATATTTATTTTGTCTTATATATTGGATATCAAAAGCCTATCTTTTTCCTGTAGAATCACAGCATCAATGTTGATTTAAATTGACAAATAATTCGTGTTTCCAACGTCGAAGAATTGGATGATATTGAGTTAGAGACTTGCCTATTTTAAGCGAAAACACACGCGACAGTTTAATTGTTATAGTTGCCATTGTTCCTTAAAATTCAAGCACTACGGAATTAAGGAGAGACCTACTTCTTAATGAGTTTAATGACGAGCACGTGTTACATGTTAAAATAGATATTATAACCCATTATATATACTACGTATTAATATACGATTACACTGGAATCCAGGACTGTAGGAAATATCTTATTTAACAAAGACGTTTAGTGGAATAAACATTTAAGATTACACAGAAACGGACAAGGAGACAGAAAACCAATTCAAACTATATTCATACTGAAACAAGTTAGTAGTGGTAGTGGAGTGATGGATATTAGAAAATCTGTTTTGGGCATTTTCCAATTCTTATGACACAAAATTATATAAATAAAAAGATTGTATATAATACATTTTACTTTGTGAAGTTTCGCAAAATATCATTGATGCAACAATCTTGAATGTGTCTTTTTCACATACCGTCCGTTTTTGTTCGCCTGTTTATTGTTAGTGGGGGGGGGGGGGGTCTGGGATAAAATATAAAATGACTACGACTGTACGTGAGAACTCAGATGTGTGCTATTTTTCTCTGACCATGGATGTTGGGGGGGGGGAATATTTTTCTTGGATTTCCTCAAATAATGAATTGAGAAATTATCTCAAAATGTTCGTTAAGATAAGGAAAACAAACCATTCATTCTAATGAATTATGTTAAGTCTTCAAGTGATCCCGAAGGTCAACAAAGAAGTGGTATTTCCCGATGACTGTGGCGGTTCTTCCGGTCAGCACCGCGGTAAATAACTGTCAGGGAAGATATTTGTGGTTAATTATGTGAATTTACAATACAAGTTAAGTGTTTGTTGTTTAATTAATTGGTCTGTTCTTCACAGAAGGTGAACTGATAATTTGGAGCAGACGCCTAACTTTTATCAGCAAACGTGACCTTCGGGTTTTGACCCTCGATTTCTAGACTGAAGGAAGTGTTGGGGTCACGTGATTAACGTTTATCATTGATAAGTAAGAAATGCTAACAGCCATATGAATTGCCAGGAATGTCAGATGAAGCGGATTCTTAAAGGTTAATTTCAAACTAACACACGAGTTTTCAGTCCATTCACAAAATATATCGGATAAAAAGTTTGATGGTAATTATTATTAAGCCAGGAAGCGACTACTCAAATACTCAAAAGATATAACATAATGTAACCGACTGGGAGATTTAAAATAAAACTATTGTCAAGCAAGAAACCAATAATTTCACATCGTTCGTGCTTAAGATCTTAATGCCATTTGAAATCGTTTTTGTTCTGAGACAAATATTTGGACTATCCTAGCGCTAACGGTAACCCAATTTTAGTGTCAATTGGCGTGTCAATTTCTTTTCCTAACTCGGCAATACACGAGAAATTGTTAGGTCTGTAAACTTCTCAAATACAGTGAAGTGATGTCGGATGTTTCAAAACGAGTAAACAAAAGAAAACAAGAGTAAACATATCATGCTTCGTGTACACGACATTCAATTTCAGAAGCCGAAACTTTTTGACCCAAATGAAAGACGCTTATTCAGTTTAATGCACTTTCATGATTTAGATCTCATACTTAATTTTTAATATAATACAAAAACAAAACCAAAATTGTAAACTTTTCATACGAGAAGTGGTAGCAGATGTTCTAGGGAGTCTAAACATAGCCTGCACGACGTCTGCCACTTATTGAGACTAGGCCTATATAGTTTGTACCAGTATTTCTGAAGGCGGGGCAACCAGGTTCCAGGTAACCCATGGGCGGTAACTACATAGTTCTGTAACAAGTCTGAACTGCTGTCTCTTAATTCGGATTAGAAGAATCGATATGGAAAAATCATAAAGCTGATATTTCCGGTTTTATGAGGTGGGCCAAAAAATGTTAAACATTCTGAGAAGAGTGCATGGATTGAGCATGTCATTATTGACCCGTGTTTAGAAAGTGACATGATAGGAGACTATTTGTATCAACAAAAAAAACAACAAATATTAAGGAATTCACATTTATAAATATAGTGTACAG
Organism: Patella depressa; assembly: GCA_948474765.1. Classification (NCBI taxonomy): domain Eukaryota; kingdom Metazoa; phylum Mollusca; class Gastropoda; family Patellidae; genus Patella; species Patella depressa. The sequence continues at coordinate 60,324,975 of OX419719.1, forward strand.
TCAGAATGGGTAATTGTGTATTGATAAAGATCCTTAAAAGTTCAAATTATATAAGTCAGCTGAAAATAACGGTAATTTTCAAGAAATTTCCCTTAAATATAAAACGGGTAATCAGGATATGATGTAACAGGTTATCTTCCTCCTTGGCTAATTTCAATAATTTTGGTGGTTTATTTTGAATAGAAATTGTTTTGCTTGAAATATTTTGCTTGTATTGTTTTGTTATTATTTAGTATTTTATAACCTGTATATTATAATTCAATTGAATTTTTAAAATTTTTAAAAGAATACCCACTGTCTATAGTCATTGAAGCTTTGAATTGAGATATTTTTTTCTTTTTCTTTTCTTCACATAAAACCCAGCCGTTCACCGACGCATTTTTGTAATTTCATTCATTCGTAGTAAGAGCACAATTCTCGGTGATGAGGGTTAGTTTCTCCGGTTTTTTTTCAGTTATTTTTGTAAAAGGGACACGGGGAATAAAATTGCAACATATACGAACAGCTCCATTATTTCATAGATGCATGTGTTACAATATGTTAGACCGCTCTCTAGATGTATATAGGCCTATACATGCATGCGTTACAATATTTTAGACCGCTCTCTATATATATACACGCATGTCTTACAATATGTTATACCGCTCTCTAGATGTATATAGGCCTATACGTGTTAAATTTTTTAGTCCGCTCTCTATATATACATGAATGTGCTACAATTAAGACCACACTCTCTCTCTCCCTCTCTCTCTCTATATATATATATATACATACATGTGTTATGATATGTTAGACCTCCCTTGACCGTAGTGTGCCATTAAAAATAATTTGTTAGTCTCAGGGAATCCTTGAATGGTATATGTACGTTAACTAATTTTCATTCACTCCTTCATTGTATTTTTGTAAATTCTTATACATAGTAATAAAATCAAATATGGTCATCTCAGCTTTCTACAAACAACGATAGGCATGTCTATAGGTAATAATAATATAATATTGTAATGTCAGTGGTCTATCTACGATTTCTTAATGCCTCATAAACCAAATTCGCTCGTATCTAGAGGCTTATATTTCCCCTTAAAAATTCCATTCAAATAATACACAAAATAAAATCTTATCTAAATATTGATAGTTTTTATTGAAATAATACCAGGGGTGATATCAGGTTAATGTGGGCGGGGCTACACAAATACTTCAAATATCACACTCAGCACGTGACTGATAGGAGGAGGGGGCGGGGCTCCTTGAACGAGAAGACAAATATTTTCAATGATATTCGATGTCAATCGCAGAATAAAAGGATTTAATATGCGGATTTTAGCAATTTATTTGATGTCTTACAATCCAACTTGTAAAAGTTTAATGTTGTAGTTGGGAAAGTTACCATAATAAAAATGTTAAGGGCTCTTTACATCTTGTCAATTGCCATTGTAGTTACCTCCCTGGCTATTGTGTTGAACTCCCTCTATTTAATAGAACTGTTAGCTGGAGACAGTGTGGGTATGTAGTTGAGACAAAATATATTAAAACAGCGACTCCTGTTAAAAAGAAAGAGCCCACCCCCTACCGCTAACAGTAAATCGCACATACTCACTATTGTGCGGAAATGAAGAAACGCTCAAGCGAGAAAATAGGCGACAAGTTTTAACGAAACGTATTAAAAAAAATCCGCATTGAATTTGTCGGTCGTCTGCGGTTGTGGATCTAGATGAGAATTACTCTCCTGTATGTTTGAATACAACTATCATTCTAAATCCCGCTGTGATAAAAAGTCGCTCATTAAATTTTCTCAACCAGAACCATGGCTGACTATACGATAAATTTTCCAGTCTATCGCGTGAGTTGAGAGATTGAGCCGAGGGGAGGAAAAGTTGAAGTTTGTTACGAACAATACAGTATGACAAATCTCTGCAGGGGATACCTAGATCATAATGTCCTTCAAATTCTGCCTTGTATATCTGTAGGTTTAAACGTCGTCTTTAAATGTACAGAAATATCTACAGGGGATATCTCTAGGTCATGATATATCTCTAATCCTACCTGTGGACATACCATCGTGAAATTTATTAATCTACGTAATAAGTAACTAAATCCTATAATATGAATATAAATACACTATTAACCATCGTCGTATGCCAGATACGTCGTTTGAATCAAGTCTTGGGATTATTTAGGGTCATTTTGACGCGAACAATGATGCATCTGTAATGTTATTACTGTTCAACTTAGAAGACTAGAAGATACTAGGTCTCCGAATATCTGATGACCACCGTATCTAACTCTAGGTGCCAAGGTTTCCTCGGATTACATAATACTTTTCTCCGAAACGTAAAGAGCTAGGTGTCTTTAACCAAGATAAAACAAACATGTTGGTACTGAATTTCGCGAACATGATATAATAAGCATTCCTGTAACTACGCTTGGGACAATATGATATATTTTATAAGATGTTAGGTTTCCATACAAAGAGGTATAATAAACTTATCTGACATAAAGTGTTGTGTTTCCCCAATACGACATAAATAAACATCCTCAGCGTAAGCTGCGAAGTTTCCCCAACATGAGATAAAAGCTTACCTAATTTATTATGCTTACCTATCGTAGGGTGCAGGGTTTCATAAGATGATATAAATAGGCTAACCTAACACGTAAGGATCCCCTAACATGAGATAACAAGTTTTCCTAACATTAGATGTTACGTTACCCTATGAGACCATAAGCTTACCTAATGTAATAGGCTGATGACATGCTGTATTAGGTTTACCTAACATGACATAATGAACTTACCCAACGTAACATGCTATGTTTCCCTAGCATTAAATGCTAGGTTTCCCTAACATGAGACAATACGCTTACCTAATATAATAAGGTGTACCCAACGTAACATGCTATGTTTCCCTAGCATTAAATGCTAGGTGTCCCTAGCATTAAATGCTAGGTTTCCCTAGCATTAAATGCTAGGTTTCCCTAACATGAGACAATACGCTTACCTAATATAATAAGGCGTACCTAACGTAAGATGCTGGATTTCATACATTCTTTAATAGGTTTACCTAAGATGAGATAATAAGCTTACCAAACATAAGATGCTATGTTACCTTAACATGATGTACCAAAATTCTCCAGTAAAAGCGACTTAGTTTCCCTAACATGAGATAATAGGTTTCTCCAGCGTAAGATGCTAGTATTCCCTAACATGATATAATAAGATGCTAGGTTTCCCTAGCATGGAATAATACGCTTGAATAGCGTAAGGTGTTGGGATTCTATAACATGAAATAATAAGATGTTAGGATTCCCAACCATGATTAAGTGTATTAAAAACATAAGATGCCGAGTTTCCCTGCCAGGAGATAATAAGTGCATCTGCATCTTATGTTAGATCTTAAAAATATATATTGACATAAGATGCTAGGATTCCCTACCAGGAGATAATTAACACAAGGTACAATTTTATGGATACACAATTACTGAGTTTGATACTAAGCGACGTTGATATCATTGCTTGATAAAGTCGAAACGTCGCTTAGTATCAAACTCAGTAATTGTGTATCCATAAAATTGTACCTTGTGTTAATATGTTCAATTACTAAATGCCAATCAAAGAAGGAGATAATTAGTTTATAGCTAAGATAAGATGCTAAGATTCCCTAACCTACCATGATAATGTATGCTACCAGGTTCACTAACATGTCACACTTAATCATAATACGGTATGTTTGTCAATTGAAGAAATTTAAGAAGAAAGTGGTTAAGTCCTGTCATTGGTGCTTTACAATGAATGAAAGTATTCAGAATTAAATAAACTGCATACACTGAGCGACATTTTTTGCATTAATTGTCTTGTCAGTGACAAGCCTGCTAGTTAATTTAAGCCTCTTATGTTTAAACCCCTTTCGTCAATAAACCAAAGATCATTCTGCTCTCGTGAGATGTGAAATCCGATCATTGTATTGCTCGTGGCGGTGTTCTGGGGGATTAAGTTGTATTGTGAATAAAGCATTAAATGTGTTTGAATAATGTTAAAGTGCATTTATTTACAATTTTCATTAACATTGACTGGGAATTATGTCCCATCGCTAAATTCCCGTAATACCAATGTTAGTCTGTGGACAAAACGGAGGAACATAAGTCTACAGAGAGTCAATAAATAAAATATTAATACATTCCTAATTAAACCATGATTTTAAATACTTTGAAAATTTTTAAAAGGTAATACTAAGATAATAGATTATAGAGGATTTAGCCATAAAATATTAATAATAAGTACCTGCCCAAGGGAATAGTCGTATTTTATAAATGTACGACCACATAAAATGATAATTAATCAGTTATGGAATATTCACATAGAAACTAATCCGCAGTGAATTTTGCACACAGCGTTACAATCACTGGCATGCACAAAATCTATGTCAAGTTAATTAAATATTATAGCAATAGGCCTATTAATCTTTTAAATCTGTTTAAATTAAAATTTAAAAGTATGTCCGTTATTATTTTATAAAGAAGTAAGGTTTAAAGTAAAATGAACAAACCAACTGTAGGATTGGTGTCTCCCGAATTGATATCATCATAAATACATGACATTCATTAAATTATCTGGCTGTAAATACCAGTCTTCGTAACCTTAGCAGAAAATGCCCATTATTGAGCGTAGTGAAAGCATTAATGTAATCAAACTGAATGACGCTTATTGTTGGTCGGTTGGGGAGGTTCTGGAATTCCCGGTGATTGTCGAATTCATTCACATAAATGAGTATTTTTGGGGAATACCAACTCTAACCTCTTTTTAGAAAACTGGACTTGGATCCAATTTATTTACCCGGTTAAGATTAGTATTCTCTAAAACACTCATTTATAAAGCGGCTATTGTGGACTCAATTTTGGTCCCATTGAAACCAAGTTTGGTTACTCTCACACAATCAGAATCAAAGTTATAGTGTAAAAGAACATTGGCAACAATTAGCCTAAGCAGACAATGCATAGTCAAGAAATTCATCTAACGAACATCTCTACGCCATGTTTGAACATTGTACTTCATTTATAGTCACTGTATAGATTATAGAATTGAAGTGACCCATGAAAATAGTGTTCACCCCATTGCCCTTTTCCACCTTGGTGGCATTTGGACACAGATCACCAAATATTCCTGGGCCGTCAGTTCTTTTTAGTCCTTCTCTCCTCCCCCCCCCCTTTTTGCATGTCGATTTTTGTTGACTTTTTGGTGTAGAGAATCGAAAAAAAGGGTTTAAAGATACATTTGCTGCCATGTTTTGGTGCATATTCGTGATTTTGAGGCGAAAGGATACAAGAGTTGTGAGGTTGGTTACGTTGAAATGTGGGGCCGGGAATTGCATGTTTACTTGACTCAAGCTCCAGCTTGTGTATCTCAAGTTTTTCATGGTGCTCCTCATACATGCTTTTGGGCAAGAGTTTGCCACGCGTTGCTCCATCTGTGGCAGAAAGCGTTCTACCCAACTAAAATTTGGGAAAAAGTTAGAGTCGGTCGAAGAGACGAGAATTAACTTTTAAGTCAATGGAGAAATATTTAGTGATCGGTGGCCATTTTATCAAATAGCGATCGGCATTACCCAGTCTTTTGACTAAGACTATATACTTTCATCTGAATAGAAAGGATAACATAAGAGTATGCATTTATGTCATGATAAAAGTACACAAAAATGCTACGTGAACTTTTGATAAGTGCCACCGGCTGTTCTAGAAAGCCCCTACACAACTTACACCGACTCTCCGCTTGAGAACAGACACAAAGCTAATTGATCGACATTTTAATTCCAATTTCTGAGAATTATATTGAGCCCGCTTGCATTTTCGTATGAAATTGAAAATGTTTTAGTCTTTGTGTGAATGAAACGGAGTAGAACCGCATAATTTATCAGTACATTATTATTTCAATATGACGGCCAGTCAGGAAATTTTCCTCGACCAGGATGGTTATAAAGTTATTTGATTGGTTTATTAGCGATAAACTCGAATTGTATTTTTCTGACAGCTTTATAATAATGTGTATCATGTTAACGATACATCTCGGTAAATAAAACTTTATGCAAGAGAGGTACTAAATAAATAATTATAATAAGTTATACAAGGTTTATCAAGCATGTCTATAAGTATGATCCTGTACATGTTGTTTTGTTATTATACTCAAAACTTGATAATTGTCTACTTGGTAGCCTATATGTACTGTATATAATAAAGATTTGTTATTTAATGGGTGTGCATCTTTGCGTGGTATCCTGGGACACCAGGAATGGTGGCATAAAGAGCACATACCACAACCTCACCTAACTTATTGATGCAGTCTCAACCAATCTCATTTATTATTTAATGCTAGGGTATATTCTGCATTGGCTGAGATAATGGTTTATTCAATATTTCATTGTCGTTTAAGTAGATCACATCACAGCAGGAGAACAAAATGTATATTAAAGTGAAGCTTCGCTTAATTAACATTTTCTCAAAATTACAAATGAAATGGGAGTGATAAAGCGGAATATCCATAATATTTTTTTATACGTAATAAAAGTATCAATTTTAACTGTAACTATAGTCAAGGCTTAATAACTTTATATCGATTAACTATAAATTATAAAACATGTATTTTTTGCATAAGCTGTTCTTTAAATATTAAATTAAATATTAAATTATAATGTCCTATGATAACGAAACGAAACGAAATGAAATGAAATGGGGTTCAACGGCCTATTCTTATATTGAATTCCAACAGCCAAGGGATCTTTTACATGCACACCAATGTGTACGCGGAACCTCGGTTTTTCGTCCCTTCCGAACGACTAGACAACTGTCATTGTCATCAGGCCATCAATGCTGCATCACTGACAAGTCTACATATTATACATGCATATCATCCCCCCAATTTATCGAAAAATTATATTTACTGATTTTAGTATTAATTTAGTAATCTATTGACCGACTTAACGGATTCACATCTGTTGCATCTGTTTAATTATTTCACAAAAGAGCTCCAAATATCCGGGCTATTGCAGGATTAATGTGTAGTCGTAACAGCATCAACCATGAATTAGACAAACCAATCAAACGAGCAGACTTAAACAAAGCAAAACAGGTTTAAATATAACAGAGGCACCACGTGTTAATGAAAAAAAAAATGAACGTAGATGTTACATCGCAGAAATCCAGGCTGATGACATAAATTAATAGAGTTAAATTGTGATACTCTTGAAGAATATCCTTGTGGTTGCGTGAATTACACTCTTATATAATATATGTTAGCCTATTGAATTAGGCTCTTGTGTGTATCAGTGTATGATTAGACTAATGTGTATAATAGAGTAGCCACGTGTTTATGGTGTGCTCTTGTGTGTATCAGTGGATAGAGTAGACTCGCCGTAACAAACCGTTTCATTGGCTAATCCCTCACATTAGCCCGAACGAATGTCATACAGTATACACGACGTGTGTATTTATAATATGTCTCATTTTTGTTTAAGCAACCTTAGGTATACAGTGCCCTTAATCGAACCCTGTGTATCAGTGTATAGAGTACACTCGTGTATATGGTGTACTCTTGTATACTCTTTTATCCGGGTATATGGAGGGGCGGATCCAGGGGGGGGGAGTCACCCCCTCCCCACCGGTGTATAGGAATCCCGGGTCCACAAGCTTCCACCGGGACATGCACGCATGGTCGTGTATATATTACATAGCACACGGTACGCATCTTATCAAACACACAATCAGCATCTATGTTACTAGCGGCAGAAACTAGCTTCGTAAACCGCGGTCGGCGAGACAAAACATGGGCTTGTCTACCCATCAAAAAAATCCTGGATCCGCCACTGATATGACGTGTATAGATCACGGAATTGACCCCGGTATCAAAGTAGAAAATGGGCGCTTACAGTGTGTTTTGTCTACGATATCACCCTAGGTGGAAGTGGACGTTAAACCCCAGGAACGAAAGAACGAACGGATCAGTGTAGACTGTAGTGTGTAGGGGGTATGGGTTATCAGTGTATGGGGGAGACTATTGTTTGTATCATTTCGTATAATTATTAGTACATTTTGACACACACATCAACACTTTTAGTAAAAAATTTATCATTAGTTTTCCGACAAATTTTTTTAAATGATAAGTGATAACAATTGTTCTAGTAAGACTTACGTTCTGTATACTGAGTTCTGCTTAAAATCAGCGAATAGCGAATAACAACTTCATGAATAATATAACATTCTTCCAGAATAATTTGAACATTAAATTGTCATTATTTTGTGTTTCTTGTTTGAATTGTTTAAATTATTCACACGGGCGAACATAATTTTTTGTGTATGTTTCTGCTGTCATGATAAACTCGTTACACATGCCTCGTGCTGCGAGACTACAACAATGGCTAATTTTCCACTTCCACGGTTACCAATGGAAGGCGACGAAATGATGGCGACACATCATTATATTTATCTTGAAATATATCATTCTTTCGTCAACCACCAATGCTTTTCCACTCATTTTATGGGAGCTCAGTTGAGGTGGTTTTAAGAATATGTGTAAACTTGAAGTTAGCATAAATCATAACGACACAGGCCTGTGGGTCAACACTCTAAAGTATGGTATTCGTTAGAACCTTTTACTTCACTAACGACATTTTAGGACGTCACCAGTAAGCCTACTATCTGAATTAAGAATTAAATAGTCTATTAACTCTATAATCGGTACTCCTGGTGTTTAATCTACTAGCATACCTTGGTGCTTACCTGCTCTGACAAAACATATCAGTTCCCAAATTGGTAGGTTTGTTGAAGATTTGCTCTATACGCACGTATATAGGAACGAAATGGGTGTTTCATTTTAAAATGCTCTCGTATAATCTTGGTAATCTATGTACATTTTAGTATAGCTCTTAAGATCTGTTTCTAAATATAAATAGTATGTTGTAATTAAAATGCATTGTATAAATGAGCTCTTATTCACTTGTATTGTAACAAGAACATCACGCGGCTGCAGCTTTAAATTAAAGAGGTTGTTACATTAGTCTTATGTGATTACGATGTAGTGTGTTTGAGAGGCCATTGTAAAAGATTTTGAACGTTAAGCCAAACCGACAGCCATATCAAATGACCAAATTATTTTCGAATCCCTCCGCCGTAAACACATTATATAATCGTCATATTAGACACACTACACCAAGATGGCGACCAAACACGGTTGTTATTCATCTAAATCTCCAGCAAATATTTAATAAGATCGAATTTAACTGACGCGTGACAAGTTTCGCGTAGAAACTACGGGAGATCATTCGGATCTTTGAACAATTTTATTGAAGCTTATAAATAACTGATTATCCCAAATCTTGCATTGTCTGCCATTGATTTAAACAATAGGATTGTGAGTTGTCCGCCCTTTGGTTAATTTTCTGCGTGTGAGTTAACTATAGGCGTGTAATGAGCGAGGTATAAAGAATGGTGGGATATTAATTGGTTTATCACACCTGAGCTAATACAGGTGTAAATAATAATACTTACTCGGACTCTGATTTCAACCTGTCACTCCAACACAGGAAATAAGATAGGAAATTAAATTTTGAATTACATGTTTGGAACTGGTGTTAACATGTCAGTTTTGTCATTAGCCGTGGCTTTATAATGGGTAAAGTTGCCAGAAAACATCTCGAGAGACTCACCTTGGCGCCATAACGTTTGAGGTTGGCGACTATACTGCGAAGTATCCACCCATATGTTGTTGTTTTTTTTAATCCCATACCATATGTAATTGAGAATATTCATTGTCTTAGCTTCTTATAACTTAATTGTTTGAAATTCTTGATAATAGGATAGTAAAGTTTAAATATATACTGTCACCAAAATATATCTTTAATTTAAACACATAATCAGCAATTGGTAAATTATCTGGAAATTTTTCCCAAAAAATTACTTCTTAGAGGTCGTTTAAGGGAACCAATTTGGCAAACTACAATTTTAACGTGTGTGCCATTGTGTAGTACACTTAAATTGCTAGATCGTTAATGCATTTTGTATCTGAGTCCGGTGGACTCTAAAAATCGTAATGGAATACAATGTATAGAATCTTAAAAAGTCCATTTTACAAATCCATGAAGCCATATACAACTTGCAAGGAGCCAAAAAGTTCTAATGCTCCATAAAATAATTTGGCAAGTGAATCCTGCGATTAGTTACATGTATATTTTTATGTATGAAACTGTAATTCCAGTTTAATCTTTCAATAAATATATAAAGCGAGATTATAGCCAGTGCAATATTTTGAGGGGGTTTTATTTTGTTTTTGTTGATCGGTGTTTTCATACCAAAATTATTAAACCCTGAGATATTAGTCTGTTCCAATTACAATTTGTGGGAGTTTCAGTAGTAAATTTAAAAGATAATAATTTTGACTTTGAATATCTGAGCCTTAATATTTCGGAAATAATTTCCATAATTTTTTACTAGATTGGAGGAAAGATTTGAGCAAAAATTAAAGAAACTGTGATATTAATAATGAAATTAAATATGATGTTTCAAGACGACTTTTTTGGGCCCCGATTGGCTTTGTTGAAATACCATAAAAATAATAAAGAAGAATAAATAAATAAAGTTAATGAGAGTATGTTATTTTTAATAATAGATAAAATATAAATTACGTCTGAATTTACTCGAGTTTCGAGCGGGTTATTATTGCTGTTTAATAAGTTATATCGTATGTCTTATTAAGATAATGTATATCTTCATATTACTAATATTCACGAATACGACACTTTATTAGCCCTGTAGCTAATTTCGTCTCTCTCAAATAAATGAATATACATGTATATTAAAGCTACCGATCAATGATTCGGTGTATCTTTATCTATGTTTTTCAACTAACTACATTCACACATTTTATTTCAAATTTTAATGTAGAAATGGACGAACGGACAAACAAAGCACGCACATTGAAATCAAAACAAGGGATCCAAAATAATTATAATGGCCAAATAAATTCAGAGAAACTTTGGTTTCGTCACTTGGCGAAGCAGTTCGAAGCGACATCAACTCTATGGTCGATCATTATGATTCAGTCCTCAAAAGATCATTGGATATCCTAGCTCCTTCCTTGTCTAAAACTGTAACTGATCAACCAAAGGCACCTTGGTTCAATGACAATATTTCTGAAGCTCGGAAAACTTTCAGAAAAGCTGAAAGACGATTTATTTCAAGTGACCGTCGTGAGATTGACCAAGAAATTCTTAACTCTGAGAAAAAGAAATACGGCGAATTTGTTGAAAAGACCAAAGTTGAACACCACAGAGATCAGATTGAAAATGCTGACTCAAAGGGTCTTTTCAAGATTGTCGATGACATGATTGGTCAGAAAACTGCTGTGAACAATGTCATCCCTGAATCTGCAACTTCAAAGCAAACCGCAGCTGACATGCTGTCCACCTTTTTCATAGAAAAGGTAGATAGATTATGCGAAAAGTTCACTTCCTCTGAGTCGGCTCGACAAGAGAAGACTTGTTCATCTACACATGACACTTTTGAACCAGTTTTTGTGGACGAGGTAAAGAAGTTTATCATTAACGCCACAAACAAGTCTTGTGGTCTTGACCCGGCTCCTACACAACTAATGGAAAAACAGGTGGACTGTATCGCCCCCTACATTACTGATCTCATAAATGAATCACACAAAACTGGGGAAGTGCCGGACGGCTTCAAAACCGCCCTGGTCCGTCCCCTATTGAAGAAACCTGGACTTGAACCAATCTTGAAAAACTTTCGGCCCGTTTCCAACCTACCGTTCATGTTCAAAATCCTCGAAAAAGTTGTGATGAAACTTTTACATAAATATCTATCTCAAAACTCATTATACACCGATAGACAATCTGCCTACCGGCCTAATCATAGCTGCGAAACATCTCTTCTCTGTATAAACAAGGATATTACGACTGCTCTTGATTCTAGAAGTCATGTATTGCTCTCTCTAATCGACTTGAGTGCCGCATTCGACACCTTAGATCACGATACCTTGTTGAGTAGACTGAAGAATCGTTTTGGCCTGTCGGGGACAGTTTTGAACTGGTTTACGTCATACCTGAGTGGTAGAACTCAATCTGTTGTCATTAATGCTGATAACTTTTCGTCTAAAGAAATACTAATACGTGGTGTTCCCCAGGGAACCGTTTTGGGTCCTGCCTTGTTTACGTTATATACCTCTCCCATGGAGGAAATCATCACCAAACACAATCTAGATGCCATGATCTATGCAGATGACAGTCAGCTCTATTTAGTATGTAAAGATCCGTCAGTTTCAGTTCAGTCGTTAGAGATTTGCATTGATGAAATCAGAGACGGGATGTTTGACAACAAACTAGTTTTAAATGACTCCAAAACCGAAGTAATTCATTTCCAGTCGCCCTAGTAAAGTCGAGATTGGACTACTGTAACAGTTTGTATCATAACCTTGGCAAAACTCAGTTGAAAAAGTTACAATGTCTTCAAAAGTCTGCTGCAAGATTGGTTACTAGAACGAGAAAACGTGAGTCTATCTCACCCGTTTTGTTCATATTACATTGGCTCCCAGTAGTTGAACGTGTTGAGTTTAAAGTGTTACTTACTATATTTAAGATTGTGAACGATATGGAACCGTCATATCTTTGCCAACTCGTCGACGTCAGACGCCCACAAAAAGCCACCCGTTTTACACAAGCACCATCACTTGCCTACCCAAAAGGTCGAGCGAACAACAAATTTTACGGAGACCTAATCTTCTCACGATATGCCCCTGTCTTATGGAATGGGCTGCCATGCGAAATTAGAGCTGTGATGAACTTTCAAAAAAACTAATTAAAACTCGTCTTTTCCGACGCCATTTCAAATGTTAAACTTTTCCTTTTATGTAGTTTTATTATCTGTAGCAATCGTATTTTAGTTTTTATATTTGTAAAGCGCACAGCTTATTGTAATTTTACTGAAGTTTTCTTCTTATAGTACTCTTTTACATATCTTATTATAGTTTTACTGAATTTTCCACTTATGTAGTTTTATTATCGATAACAATCTTATTTAAATTTTTATATTTTGTATAGAGCGTAGCTTACTGCAATTTTACTGAAGTTTTTTCTCTTATGTAGTTTTAGTTTTTATTATCTGTAACAATCTTACTTTAAATATTTATTTTATTGTAAAGCGCGTTGAAAATGTGCCATGCTTTTTACAGTGTAAATTGTTATGTTTTAGAATGCGCTATATAAGAATGTATTAGTATTATTATTATTATTAAAATGCATTATACATAAAAAAAACATTTCCGCAAAACTGTTTGAACATTCAGCCGTTAATCCAGATTTCGTTTTTCTTGGGTTTTTTTTAATTCTTCCATAAGACAAATAATCGGAGTTTGCATTATAAAACGAAACGAATTTTAATATTCTAATATGAGATTGGATGATGCAGCTGAGTAATATTTTATTTTTTCTTAATCATTAATTATTTTGATTTTTTAGTATTATTAGAAGATGTGTTAGTACTTATTAAGATTGCGGATGGTACTTTGGGTAAAAGCAATAATATTGGATTAAATTTGTAAATTTGGAATTTATTATTGTGATGTTTATGTAATAAGAAATCGGAGTAACTGCATTAACAATAATACTTACATTACGAGCAGATTCTTAGTTGTATTCATTGTCAGTATTCATATTTTGCATTTTGACATTTATCTTTTTGGATAGTCGAGCTTGAATAATGTTGCTCAATGGAAGGAAAATGCCATCTGCTTATCAGATATAACATTAATATTATAACTTATGTGATTTATTAGTTTTACTAAAGCTCATAATCATACATTATATGACAGATTTCATTAATTTAAACAACTTCAGTCAATATCGGGTTACATTTGTTGTCGTATAGTACATATTTGAACTAACAGGTATGGTTTAAAAACGATACAGGTTATAAACTAAGGTAACATAGCAGGTGTTACGACAATTTCAGAGTTGAAAACGATTCTATCACGACAATGTTGTTTTTCTGTGCGAGACAATTTCTTTGTTTCTTTTTTGACGTTAAACGTTAATAGGTTTTTAAAAAAATTAAGAAAAAAACAGGAGGGATGTTTTGCAAGAATTTCTCAAAAAATTGCATCTTAAATTGTTACCTAAGTTTGCTAGAAAGCGTAAGTATACGACACCTTGTACTCATGGCTATCCGCCAATATAGCTGAATACAGCAATACTTATAGTTTCCAGAAGCCGAATTTGCAGGGGGTGGTATTATCATTGAAAACGGTAGTCTTAATGAGAGATGTCAATACATGTTTCTGTTCAGTGACGTACATTTATTCATCGGTTTCTTATTATAAAACGACCCCTATATCCATGCGTAGTAATGGATGTACAAGAGAAGGAGAAATGGGGTTTAATATTGATATTGAATTGGGGGGGGGGGGTGTATTGTAACGTCTAAGAAATGCATCAATAGGCCCAACTACGACTTTATTATGCTTTATTGTCCTAACATTTTCTCGTCCATTTTGTAGGAGGTGTCTGTGTTATCTCGATTCTCAAACATCCGATACATCAAATAAAATTACACATCAACTTGCTAAACATCACTTCAAGTTGGTAACCGCAAAAGATTTTCACACGATTTAAATTACGTTTCCTTGCTAAAGCGGTTTCAAATGCATTATCGTGAGTTGCGTTTCCTACGGGAGCGCTAGTTATGTAACGTTTGAAGTATTTGCCGGTAGCTTCTTAGTTATCAGTGATCATAAAATTTCCTATTTTAAAAGTTAAAGAGTTTCTTAAAATACCCGAGCTTCAGTCAATCGTACAACCATAGGATGTCGTAGATTGCGGAAACCGGAAGTTGACAAGAGGACAGCACGAGCCATACTGACGGCGCTACAATTGTTACTTCCGCCCTCTGATTTCGATCTACAATTTAGATAATTCACGCACTCTGCACCCACGCTCAGCTCTTTAAGCCGACCCAATTAATCCTCGCATTTGTTTATTTGTGTTATTTGAATTAATTTAGAGGATATATGACGTCAATTTAAACAATTTACGACGTCATCTGTTTAAAATTAGAGAAACCGGAAATACAAACCCAGATTTCAGTATATGAAATGTTCAATGTACTTAGTCTACATTAAAGTAATTTAAGTAAATAAGATGAAATGAAATGAGATTCTATTGTAAGTTAAATATACAAAGAATTCGAAAACTATAATAATATACGTAAATATTTTTTTGCCCGTCTATCTAAATTTGTAACGGACATTTTGTGTATTTTGTTTATACAACTTACTATATTATAGTGTTGTAAAACATTAGAAATCTTGTACAAAAACCAATACAAATTTGATATACCAAGAGAGCGAATTCACATGGGCATTTACAACTTAAAATATATTTCGCTTCGTTCAAGATTTAGAATGAAGAAATATATCAATGTAAAGTCCATTTTGTAGTTGGCAGCCTCCCAACCTTGATTCAAGTTCTGTTTTATCAATTGCCAATTATTACAACTGCAGATTACCTGAACTTGACTGGTCAAATATTATCTAATAGTAGTACTATTAATAGTACAGAGTTGGAATATTAATAGGGCGAAATCGCGTTTGATATTTTCGACTTATATAAAAGCATCCTTTTTGCTTCATTCAAGATTTCCATGAAAAAAGATATGTATAAAGGCCATTGTGTGGCAGCCTTCCAGTCTGGGTTCGTGGTGTATTTTGTCCAAATCTTATCTAATAGTAGAACTAACTTAGATATCTGAAAGATATATTGCATTTGACAAGAAACAAAGTGTTTGTATTCAAAGTAAGATCTCTCTCACATTCAGAATCTTTCTGGTATGACAGTACTATGTCCTTGCGATGGATGATTTTGGAACGGTATTCCATCATACTTTACATCTCACAAACTGGCTCTAAAAAATATGCAGCCGCGCATATATCCACCACCCATTTTTAGGACTAAGAGGTACCCACCTAGGAACATGCTCTAATCAATTTTTACATACCGAACTAGAATCATGAGTTCATCTCAACAGAAGAACCCGTGTCTGTTAAATTAGAAAAGGATAACAACAGATGAAGATATGGCCTACAGTTTTATAATTAATCCGAATGTTTTAAACATTCCTTGGAGGTCATATTAATGATGTTATCTTGGGACAAAATGGGCGTTTTTCTTTATATTTGTGAATGATTCCAGAAAGCAGACGAATCTTGACCTTGAGGTCAGGGGAGATAATGTTGTATGTTACGAATTGCTATCGTTACGCCATTTACACTAATGATAACTTATACAATAAATTGTCTTGCTGTCCGATCCTGAACTCATAATGTCACACTTTGTTTAAAATAGAAGAAATTTATTTTGACCTAACCTCTGTGTGAGCCTCCTTTAACACAGATAAATCCAAAAAAGAAAAAAATGTACTTGTACTTAAAATTGAAGTTAATCTTTACTCCGGTAAACACTCCGATAAGATTTGTGGAAATATCAATAGTTCAAAGTTTGGTGAGACTTACCACCCCTAACTTGCGACTAAAACGCCAAGGGGAAGTAGGGACCAGTGATTTTTGTGAGGTGTGGGTCGATTGGTTCTCTGTATCAATAAAACAATCATTTGCAAAAACATCGTTGGATCTACTCACTGGAAGAAATTTCCATTAAAGAAATGTAGCGCTTGTAAATAGAACCAGAAGTAGTACATCGTGAAAGAAAATGTCACATAAATATGAAATAATATGAACGCCGCCTCCCAAACTATCTGGTTTAAATTGTATTCTTAGTTCGTTTAGAATCCGACATGTGGTTTGCTTTATCATGAGTTGAACTATTTGTACTACAATATTTGGAACTCAAAGGACGAAGATGAACTCCATGTTTAGCTTTGACCATTGCGAAGTTTGGGGCCAGATTTTGTCTTGGATTTGTTTTACTTTTACGTTTAAGTCTTTCAAGTGATTTAAATCCATGATAACATGACAATGAAAATATCCCACGTGTTTGTCGTTTGGTTTACAAATTTGGAAATGTTCATTAATATATGTTTTCTTTTTTATTTTCAGTGATATGACAGAAGAGTCAATGAAACATGCCATGCATCAAATGTGTAATATGAACCAATCAATGTTGACTCATGATTATGGCCGGGACTACAACATGGCGCCCAAAATGCTTGACGATATGAGGTCAAACTTTTCCATGCCTTTGGTAAAATCCGAACCTTTGCCTCCTCATTATTTCTGTTCACCTCAGATGGAACATCACCATCACCAACTTCATCACTCTGTGCCGCCTGTTTGACAGATGAACGATTACTAAAACATTGGTCAAAATAAAAACTGTTGACATTCAAATATTCGAAACAACATCAAGTGTTTTTGCATCACTGAAACAATGAACAAACAGCAACAACAACAACATGCTGTTTTAATTGTCATCTGTTTGTTTGTTATTATTTGTGAATCGGTGTTTTTGTTGTGTTTAAAACTTTTTAATTTGCGATGTTGGTGGTATTAAACAACAGAAGTATTCCTGGTCTCCGGGAAGTGTTTTGTTTTAAAGAAAGAAATTAAATACAGTAACTGACCGGTTATTTTGATCCGAAATAGTCAACCGCGCTCGCCAGTCATCATTCGTTTGCTACAATTGATGAACTTTAGTTCATCTCCTCAGTTAAACCTATTAGGTGACTACAGTGATGACGCTGTAATAACGTTTACTATTTAAGTTTAAGTGTTATGTTGTTTAATAATGCATATTGTGAATTAAACCCATTGCGAAAACAGCAAAATTGATTTTATTGATCACATTAGCATAAGCCAAAAATGATTAATTTAAGGGAACATACCACATAACGTACCAGAGTGAAAATATCCCGCGAAGCCGAGTAGATGAATTTGTCTTTAATTTAAACGTCCAAATTTAAACCAGGAGATAAGAGAAATTCAGTGAGTGATCAGGGAGTACCACTAATTTAACTATTCACGTTGGTGTGGAACTTGTTAGATAATAGATATTCTTAATGGTGCATTCCAACCAAAGACCGTAGAAGAAAACACTAAGTATTTTATTCCAAGATTATACAATACAGCATAGTATTGATCGACCAAAGATTTTTATTGTTTGTAATATAAATAAAGCCTTGTGTAAATATTAAATACCTGACACAAATATATCGTGTATGTTATATAGGATGTAGTATTCAAGTTAAGTACAAATTAAACGAACACGTTTCCATGTGGAATGAATGTATACGATTGATATTAATGACCAAAATCTTTTGTCTTATGTCATTTAGATTTGGTTTTAATGTTGGAGATATAAATAGTATTTAAAATATATTTTATCTACATTCGTATTAGACTTAAGAAGCTTTACCTTTTATAAACATATACATAAAACAACAGAAATTTATTAATGAAATACGTTTTAATAATGTGTTTTTTTCGTTGTCATTATTTAGTTCTTTGTGGTCAATCACATGCACTTGAAAATAATCCAAAATCTGTTATAATCTATAACTGGGTAACTATTTATTTGATCTATTTGTATTCAAGTGCGTTGTCTACGATATCACCCTAGGTGGAAGTGGACGTTAAACCCCACGAACGAACGAACGAATTCAAGTGCGCCTATTGTTGGCTATTGTAAATGAGCTGAATCCCTCTAGTTTGGCAACTAGAAATTGGGTTGAAACGCATATAATAGTGTAATATGAATTTATATACTCAGTTATGTTCGGAGAAATACGTGAAGAGTCAAGCTTGAATGTCAGTCATTGGCGTCTGGTTGTTAAAGTCTACACCGGTAGTATTCTCCCTTGGGATATGTTTGGCCTCGTTCATTGAAACGCTTCGTTACAAAAGGCACCGGAAAGCATTCTGACATGCGATTCGTGTGCCAATTTTAAATTTTCAAATTGTCTTAAATATTGGCTATCAGAAGCTCATCTTTTCACGGCAAGATAATAACATCAATGTTAATTTGTTTGAAATTGGCTATTAAGTCGTGCTTGTGATGTCGAAGACTGTTCGTTCGTTCGTTTCTGGAGTTAATCGTCCTTTCGAAGACTGTGTAGGACATTGAGTTAAAGAATTGCCTCCTTTAAACATAAATGAAAACTGCTCAAAATGGTCACGGTATGATCAATTGAATAAAGCATACTAATAAATAAAATAGATATAATTCATGGTATCCACATTATTTATGTTTTATAGAATGTCCTCGGCATGAAAGCATACTTCATATTTAAGTATAAATATGTGTTATTTTATTTTATTGTTTGTATTATTGAAAGTGCTATTTGGTAAATTTGTGCTTACTAAAATCTGAGCTACGAGTTCTGATTATTGAATTGTTCTATGGTATATGGTAATACATCGGTTTATTTAATACCTTTGTAAACATTTAACGTTTTTACCCTGAAACGCCGTTATTGGGCCAATATCGGTTGCTTTTGTCAGAGATATATTACATGTATATCGTTGTTTTTGCAATTGTTACAGTAAGCTATTTTATAAACACGAATCTATTCCAACGATGATGTTACGTGCTTTAATACAAACAATTTAACACCAACCACTTATATCGGCCAAAGATTTTTGTTTTTATGTTTTTGTGAAAAAAATGACTAACTAGGAGACTTACTCGTCTTCAGATGCACATAGTTAAACACTTTATCGTTGAAATAATCAAACTCATTCTGTTGACCTACTGCTGTATTATTATTATAGCTGTTGTTGGTAGTTAAATACGGTTCACAAATTGTAACATTTAATATTGAAATTTGAATCATATGAATTATATACTCGAGTGTATTAATTATTGGAGGTTCTCAGTTGACCCTATACAGGAAATCAAATAGCCGGAATAAAATTAGAGTAATTACTTATCAAATTTACGTTGGTCATTGATTTATTTATATATGCACACATCCGTGTATAATTAACGATTGTTTCCATGAACTATTTAAAATAAAGCCTTGATGTTTTGTTTTTTTTCTGAAAATCTCATTAGCCTTTTGCTGAGAATATTTTCTGTTCTTCTTTGTTAGACTTAACAATTATGTCTTGTGTACCAATTATGTTACATTTGCAAAATTTATTATTCGAAGTTTATAAATATGTTATTTTTTTCATTCTTGATGAATAACCCATTACAGCTTTAATCATCATATTTCCAAATGAACTAAATTTTAAAGTCATTATTTTTTTTTCTTTTAGATACATTGTGGTTAAGTCGTAACAAGTTTTACCTTAAATTTCCAAGTATATTTTTCCACTTATAATTTTGTGCCATTGATATCATTAAATATATCTATATTACTGTTCATTGAAAATTCCACAAAGCTGCGATATAAATGGAACGTGAGCTTTTTATCATTTAAAAATCAGGCGCCCGTGGGTGTCCTTTAAATGTTTATTTGATTTAGCGACTTTGTAGCAAGTTATAGAACCGTTTCTGTAAAGCTTTGCAATTAAATCTCAATTTCATATTAGGACATTAAAAGCAGACTATCTAGAGATTATTCCAACAATGCCTTATACATGCATGTACATTCCCTTTAAAACGAGAATATATTGACTATAGGCGGTCATCCTGTATTATAATATACATATAAATATCATATTTTAAAAACGTGTTGTTTGTTGTCTTAAAAATAAAATTTTGAAATATTTTACAATTATCTTTGTCTAATTTTAAACACCTGTTACCAAAATGAGCTGTATTATGATATGCCATTGTCTATAAATTGATCCGTCATATGAAATGGGTTTAACGTCCTGCTCCGAACTGGGCTAATGAAGACGGGGATACACAATACAGTGTGTTATGGGGGAAATTTTGCCCGGACAGCGGTACTACGGCCTACCCTTATATCGAATTCCAACTGCCAGTGGATCTTTTACGTGCACGCGTATGTGTACACGTAAACCTCGTACTTTCGTTCCATCCGAACGACTAGACAGTTATTCTTGTCAGGCCCTCCGTCCTGCATCACCGACAAGCTGAATCACGCCGGTAAATCTGGATGAACTTTATCGCCCAATGCAGGGATTGAACACTCGACCTCCATCCTACCGAAGCAGCGTCTTACCCACCTAGCAACCCTGACCCCCCCTCCCCCTTTCTCGTCCAATACAAGGATCGAACACACGACCCCCGTCCCAGCGAGCCAGCGTCTTACCCACTTAGCTACCGTGACCATCCTTGATCCATCAAAGTTTGGCGCCTGCACGATAGTTACAAAGACATATTATAGGTTCCATCACTTATCTTATGGCAGCTTCATTAAAGGAGAAGTCACCAATTCTATGGATTTCCGAAACATGTTGATTTAAGTATGCAAGTCAGACTCCCTTGTGTTAGCTCAAAATATTGTGTCTGCGGGGAAAAGGTCGCGAAAATTCATTTTTGTTCTGTTTAAACTCATTCTAATTAAAATACAGATTATATTTCGGCTCCTTTTTTATACTTTTGATGGCATACACTACATAAAAATCTGACCAGTTGTACTGGTAGGTCACTTCAGATTCCCCTGAAAACACTCAAGGGGCGCACACAAGGTAAAAATGTGAAGGTATCCCTAAAAGACAGCCCCCGTCTCCTCGAGTGACGTAAAGAACGCTCCTATATTTATTGATCTAATGGCTTACGGCTGTGGTAGATGATAATCCAGGGATTTACTTCGGTTTCGATATTTATGGTATATTGACAGCATCTAACGACAAATACAAGCTGCTGAATCGCGACATAAACGCGGATGATAGAAATATAATCAGTGGGAGTTCTGAGAGGGATATGAAACAAACTTTTGATAGATTATTAATTAGTTTGAATATCATGTAACCACAAGGTTTGTACGCGGGCAAGTATCTTTAATTCTCTATTAACTTGCAATATTTCCATTCCTCATTCATGTGTCTGATGTGGCTTTTAAAGGACTACAATTCCTACAGTTCTGTTAAAGATGCAACGATATGCCGATATTGACAACTGAACACCGACGTTATAGTGGAATATGCATAATCTATAAAATATCTTCCCTTGTCAGTCCCTTTTTGCAATATTTCGAGCGCTACTTACCCACACACACGCCCTTGTAGGTTTTTGTCAGGAATTAGTGTGCAACCGTTCCATTCAAATCAGTGTCAGTGGTGCGTTTTCATTTTTGCGTCTCAGTATAACGACAGCATGATAAACACGATAGTTTGTCATTGAAATGAGATCCGTGTTCACTGTATGTGATATAACAGATATCGTTTATGCAGAATCAAGTCTTTCTAAATATAATTTATCTTATAAAAACAAAAATCACATGTTTCAATTAACGGACCTAATGTTTGGCTTCTTTATATTCATACACACATTTCCCTTTATATTCACGCTCTCACCTTCAAAACCCTGTATAAAGAAAATATGATTTACTTCGAATCACTTTTCACGTTTATTCAAAATTATTTACAACCTATTATGTCCTATATTTACTATACAAATATAAATTTGTTTGATTGCCAGTTTAATTATACTAAAAGGGGACGTGTTGTTTGTCTTGAACGAAACCAGGGTATACATAAATCGCTTATTATAGAATTTGAAATGTATATTCAATTACATATGAAAGCTTATTGTTTCTGTTAAGATTATAGTTATTTTTTTTTTGTGTATTTTCTGCAAATCGGATTTCTCAGAATCTAACCATAGGATCTTTCTGAAACTTTGTCCTACCCCCCCCCCCCCCCACACACACACACACAAAATGGGGTGCGAACGTTGTTTAAATATATTTTCAAAACATTTTACGAATCCGAAATCACCGAATTTTACAAACGAAAACACTAACGATGCATAGTCGTAACTTTGTTATTTATTGACCTATTTTACTAATTCTTTTTTCTTTGAGTACCTTGTATAAAAACATTTAAATCTGCAGTTTAAGATTTTCGAATTTCGAAAATTCGCCACTGTGATTTCAAACCGGAAGTTTAGACCAACTTGACATCTTCTTTCATGAAATTTAGTATGTAAGTAGATATTACCAATGCGATTTGAAAAATGGCTTTAGAAATTGTCTCCAAGGGTCAACATTTTCCAAAAATAACCCCGACGAAATATAAGTCAGATCACCTTAAAAAAATTTTTTCTATACTAGCTCCAAGACTACTGATACGGAAGTGTCGCCATCTTGAAATGTGAAAAATCTACAGGGCTTTTTTGATATTTTACTTAAAGACATGGGAGTTATATTTTCTGAATCCTTGAAGGAAGGCCTAAAAAAACGTTCAGAGCAGAATTTTGATTTAGGTCAACTGATGGTCGCCATTTTGAAGTGAATATAAAAATAGTGAAAAATCGACATTTACGGGCTTCTAAACAAACACAATATGTTCAATGCGTCTCCTATTTCTGAAATTTTGCCTTTGACGTTGTGCGTGCCGACAAAGTTGTTTACGGGTGAAAAATCGCATTTACATCACTAGATTGTGACCGATTTTGATGATTTTCTTTTCTCGTTCGGATTATTTATATGACCCATGACATGTGACAGGAAGTGACTGTGAATATGAAAGCTTTAATATCTGCTTAGCAGATCTATTTTTTTCTTATTATTCGTAGCGCGATTTGTGCAGAACAGTAGGCACTTAAACCCAATTTCATTTCATTTTAAATCAAAGATCCATACTCTCGGTTGAAATTTTATAAGGGTGATGACTTGTGTTTTGTACGTGGCATGATGTGCTCTCTCTCTCTCTCTCTCTCTCTCTCTCTCTCTCTCTCTCTCTCTCTCTGGTACAACTAATTATTCTGGACTTAATTAATATGGCGTTTAGGTATCGTCCATATGAGTTTTCCATATATACATACCATCGAACATAATCTTTGAATACTTGTTTTATCAGATCCCTTTTTTTACAAATCAAACAAATAACCATATCCGTATACCCCTATTCATTTCGTTTTTTTAGTTCTGAAAATATTATAAACACAACCACACCTGTGTCCCGTATATTTGATACGGAGTGTAACATCTAAGGTTAAATGACATTAGATACCTTTCTGATAATTAATTTCTCATCACGATATTGTGTTGCTGGGTGGCGCTACGAACACAGCCGGGTCTGAAGAGGTTGGTGATGTCTATTGATTAACAGCCCACATACCATGCCTGTGTGAATTAATCGCCAGCAGCAAGAATCCTCCCAAGAATTCGTTTTGCTTCATATTATGAGAGAATTTGTGAGGATTACAATCAGTTTGGACCGCTAGTGTTTTGACAGTTGGTCGATCAGAATCCGCGTGGGGGCTCGTTTAAATTATAATTGTTTGTGAATTGGTAATATTACAAGGGGCGATAATTCCAGATATAATGTTACGTCTACGATTGAAATAAAAGGCACCCCACGGGTCACTAATTTTATGAATATCCCAAAATGGAAATAACAAAATATTTTGACAAGAAATAAAGAAAACATTTCTGTTGCGCTTCTATACAACGATGATACAATGTGTAAAAACTTTACTTAGAAGAGGCCTAGAGCTATTAAGGCTCATTTATTTTCAGACGTATATGTAAAACATAATTCTATATAGCTCAGTTTGGAAGAAAAGTGACCCAACGAAATAATATCGACCAACTGTCAATTTACAGTCCAGGTTTTGCTAAATCGACTCTTTCAAGTGGTTGTACGCAAATGTACGCAAGATAAATTTCATGTATTCCAAAGAAAAAAAAGAGAAATGTTCAAATCACCTGTTTTAGCTTTTGGCCGAAAACCTTTTGAACACGAGACAGGCTGTTTTTTCAGATTTGGTGGAAAGAATTGGAGTCATGAGGGGATAGGCGGTATTTATTTTTAGCTATCCACGACTTTTAGAATCCCCACCCCCACCTCCTTGCCATGAACGCGATAGAGGATGTAGGTTTTAACAGAATTTGCTCTTCAGTGGGGTTATAACAGGATGGTGGATGAACCGTTGAGATTAGACAAGGATCCTTGATTCTTATCAATGTTGCTCAACATCCAAGTTTCCCTTTTGGATAAGCTGCAGTTGAGACAACGCTGTTGTGTGGGCGCATTAAATGCTTTACGTGGTCATCTTTTATTTAGGGGTTGTCCGTCGCCGTCGAATCAAATATATACAGTCCTTTATTACAATTTTACCTTTGTCCGTAACCACCCAGCAGTTTTAAGTCGACGTACAATCACGTTTAAATGTAATTTTGATGGAATTAATATCATGTTAAAATTAGAATTTGGGTTTCTTTTATACATGCGACTGTAGTTTTACATGTTTAAATTGATGTCCCTCCCCCCACACACACATACAGCCCCACCCCTACTTACTGACGGGTACAGGAAATCTTTATGAAACATTATGATTTTATTTTTCAAACATCATACATCTAAAACTGTGTTCTATTTCTGGATAATTTGATAGGTTAACTCTCAAAACATAACGATGGAAGTAGTTTGGAATTGAGCTCAATTTTTGTCAACTATAACCAGGAAGCATAAATATTGGGATGTCTGTTACTATTTGCTATACGTCGTTCAACATGCACACATTATAGTCTATTATAGCATTTGGTTGTTGATTACTAATAGCACATAAATTGTACCTTCCAAAACATGGTCAAGGGCGCGGTATGTTGATGACTAAATTGCGTGTTTGCGATGGGTTTGTTTGGTTTTTTTAATGATTGCATTTAATTCTTTTACTTCAGTGCGAAAACCACGCCCGTATTATCATTACCAAAAGTATATTTATTGTTAGATGTTATCAATTTGTCATAAGGAATTTTAGGACAAGGTAAATAGTTGTAGCGTATCTTTATTGCCGGCTATAAGGCTTAGTGACGATCGTTGGCGATTTCTTGTGGATAAACCTCAGCCCTTGCTCTCTAATCATAGGCTACGAATGGTACAAAGGGCACAAGTAATTTCCTTGAGGTACAAAGCGGAGGGGCTAATACCCTAGCTTATTCCCCGCGACAATAAAGACATTATTTCACCCACAATATTAATTCTAAATAACCTATATTTTCTTCATAAAATAAAAATCAACGCCAATCACGTGACCTGGGGCCCAATCTGACCCGGTCAATATAAGGTCATAAATTTGATTAACCAGTCATTGATTCCTCTTAAAAGTTCATAATAAATTCCATTAATCTTTTTAATCGAGGCTATGGAATTATAGGTCGGGTCTTCGCGATCACCCTGCCTGTAGCGATTTATGTACATAATATATTATAAATTAACTCTGCGATTAGTCCTGTTTGTGAATATGAGGCAAATTGGAGGATATCTGAGAATGGAATATCTAATCAATATATTTAGGTACTAGCCGAGTAATTCACTACTGGACAGTACGTGATATAATTAGAGGTGCTGGGAAGAATGTTATTTTTTTTACGACGCAGGATGTTTTTTGTTCCTATTTTGACAGATGTGTGATAAATTACCGTGTATGAAGACACCACATGTCAAACAGAGAAATATAATTTTTTCAATTTTAAATATTTTCGTCTGTGTGGTCCCTATAATATCCTTTACTTGACAGATAAAACATTTAATAATTCAAATCAAACAAATCATATTGAAAATAAAATTGTCATCGAACAAAAGATGTGTTATTTTAATGTATATATTTCACCCTGTTTGCACTAATATTAATTAATATATTTATTTATAATATTACTTTTGGCAGCGAACTTTAGGAGTGATTGCTGCGGTATTCTTACCAGACACTTTTGCGTCTTATGTGTCCCATTCCTTGGATTGACTTGTAAATTATTCGAATGGACACATAAGACGCAAAAGTATCTTCTAATAATACCGCGGCAATCACTCCTAAAATTCACTCCCAAAAGTAATATACTAAGTAAATATATTAACAGTAAATCATTTTGTAGTTTAAAAAAACAAAAAACAAAACCAAAAATAAAACGTTAAAATGTGTAATGAGAGCCGGGATTACATATCTCTGTTTTTTTCTTCAATTTCTCTTGTGTTTATAAAATATGTAAGGGTAAAAATAAGAGAATTTGATATTTTTCAAATATAGTATTAATGTCAAATGTCCATTATATCTATTGTACACATTATCTGCTTTCAAAAGTATAACTTCATATATTTCCAATACAAGGATATTTGAAAATTATTATATGAGTATGACCGGAGTTTGTATGTGTGATAACAGTTTCACTCTAAATGGTTCTAAGTTTCCCTGCGACTTCCATGGCAAATGAAAACGTGAATAATTCATGCGCAATTACATTGTCAAACAAATAATATGACACACTGTATGAAATAATGTAACGCTAACAAACCATCGTATAATGATGATTTAAATTAAAACAAGATCGGAAGACAGTGTAAACTGTGTTACGCGTGTGCATTGTATTGTATATTAATATTTGAATTGTACGCTGATTTATATCAGAAAATTTCATATCCATTACGGAAAATTTAAATATTTTACCACTAGTAATTAAGAGAATATTAGCTGATTTATATTATTTGATATTTTCAAACAAGTACTAATTCTATAAATGAGAATATCATTTCAAATGAAATAATTTAAAAATCTAGGTCCCTGTATGAGTTTGAGTGTTTAAATTTGTTTTCTTATTTCACATTGTTTTGTATTTCATAAAGCCACATTTATTTTATTAAATATTTGCATACCCCAAAGTATCTACCTTGTCCGTCCATACATACCCAATGTAACTGTTTTCTTTCCGTCCTTTCTGTATAACAATGATATCTAACCTATTATTTCCTTTGAACTGTACGACGTTAAACCCCATTTCATTTCATTATTTCTTTGCATCCCCGACTATATTTTTTTTATCGCGACTTTAATTTCACAATGTTCCTTGAATTATTGACCTATAACTATATTTATTTTCAGTATATAATCTTTGTGTATCATATCCATGATTAAGATGATCTAATTAATTTTATACAGATACATCATACCTGAAAGGTAATTAAAGGGCACGTGTCACTAGCTCGTGCCTGCGTACGCAAGATATTAGTAATATGATTTCTGGAGTTACTTTGTAAAGTTAATGTTATTGATTTTTTTTTTATTTTACGAGTTTTTAAGGAAATAGTGTAAATAACGGTTATAAAATTACATGGTTATATGAAAGTTTTAATTTGATATTTTAAAAGTACGGACACCTGCTGGAAGCTAATAAACCATACAAACATCTCTGCTACCAAGGAACTTTAGGCTGTATCTTCCATGCTTTATTTTATGGTCTTGTTTACTTGTTTAGATTTAAAATAGTTATAATTCGATATACATAAGGAACAAATATTGTGCATAGAAATTTTAAGACATTAAATTAGCCCTCCGGAATAAATTGATTTGTACCTATGCACCGAGTCAAATTTGTTGAAAGCATCGCTGAGATATGCTTTGATACCCAGTTTGGTTCGGTAACTTATAACTTTTGGTGACAAAACGCGACGTTAGCCGTGATTTTTTTTTTATGCAATTAAAATGGTAGTTATGCATGAATGCAATACACTCAATAGAAAATACAAAACCAAAACAAAAATTTATAATAAAAGAATGAAATGAAATTTAACGTCTTACTTTTTTCAACCAAGCAGAGAGAGAGAGAGAGAGAGAAATGGGGTTTAACGTCCACTCAACACAAACTAGGTCATTTCGGGACTATCATATGGTTTTAATTTTATTACAATAATTCGCTTGCGCGTAGGGGTCTTTAGCAGTGGGAGGAAACCGGAGTGCCCGGAGGAAACCCACGAGGTTGAGAAGGCGCCCCTATCTCCATGTCACATACGCTTACACAAGGGCTCGAAACCACAGCCGCAAGCCAGAGGTGACCGGCCAGCTAGAGGTCGAAGCCCGGCACTCTAGTCCACTAGGCCATCCCAACCCCCCTTCAACCAAGCAGCATAATAAAAAGGGGGTAAAGATTTATACTAATGATAAACTGTTGAAAAGATCAGTGGCAGAGTGTTTAATATAAAGACAGCAAAAGTGAAGTAGAGGGAGAAGGGGGGTGGGGTTTAACGTCCACAAACTAGGTCAGTTCGGAACAAACATATGGTTTAATTTCATTTGAATAATTCGCTTGTGCGTAAGGCTCTTTAGCAGTGGGCGGAAGCCGAGGACCCAGAGAAAACTCACGAGGTTGGACCAGCAGACCCTACTCCTTACACGTACAACCACACCAGTTGACCTTAAGTGAGGTATAGGGCCTAATATAATTAAATAAATCTTTTGTTGTATTAAAATTTGTTCCGTGTAAATACAGGGCATTAAATAATGGTCGTGTGCCAGTAACTGGTGCTGTTGCGTTCAATTTACATACACGGGGACCCGAGCCAGGCCGGATACCTGTAGTTAAACCCCGACACTGGTTTTACCGGTCGTGCGAGTTAACTTTCGAAGTTGCGATTTTCGAGGAGTAATCGCACTTCTATACTGTAATTATGTGAACTCAGATAATTCGTCCTGTCGTTGACGTTTGCTTATCTATAATATAATGAAAGTGTCCATATTGAGATCCGAATAGGCCTATAAAATTACAGATAGGCTAAGAAACAGGGACATTGTCATATTAAATAATCTGCTAAAATGTCTTTTCCATTGATTATTTGTAAAAAGAACAATGTACAAAGTCCTGATACCAGAAATGATAAAGTCATCTCATTAAAACTTGTCCTTTACGTTTTCTACAAAGCATCTTACGGATATACATAACTTTGATAATTATGATGTAGGATATGGCGTGGCTGATTAACGTATACGGAAACGAGACAGATATCAACCTGGCACACTATAAGCCACATGGTAAAGAGAGAGAGAGAGAGAGAGAGAGAGAGAGAGAAATGGGGTTTAACGTCCACTCAACACAAACTAGGTCATTTCGGGACTAACACATGGTTTAATTTTATTTTAATAATTCGCTTGCGCGTAGGGGTCTTTAGCAGTGGGAGGAAACCGGAGTGCCCGGAGGAAACCCACGAGGTTGAGAATGGTAAAGAGAAATCAATCAAATTTAGATGGTACTAAACCATATTACCATAATTACCGAGGGTGGGGTGGGGTTTGCAAAATATTGGCCATAATACGAAAATCCAGTTTTCATGTTACAAATCAGTAAAAAAAACACGTTTAATGTATACTCATTCCTCTTTTAAGTATATTCATCATTAGTTGGCCACAACGAATTCTCTCTGTTTAAAATGGATTAAAGTTAATCAGTCTGTACTAAAATTTAGAGAAAGAAAGTGGGGGGGGGGCAGTGGCGAGGGTATGAAATGTCAAAATACGGACCTCGGAGATTATTTTCTAAGGCCCTTTGAATCTATCAGTTATTTCCTGCCACATTTATGATTACGTACTTTAGAGGAAGAAAATCCTCGTTGTTTTATCCGATCGGAAGAAATGTCTCGCTGTCCAACAGTAACCTAATTATTGTTTGCCATGTTGAATGCCTCAATATCTTCTAGTGTGCTGGCTTATTGTGTGCCAGATTGATCTCGGTCTCGTTTCCGTATATGTATAAGTCGTGTGATGTACTACATTTGCATATCAAACTTACTGCTCTGCTTAAGATGTTATAGTAGAAAGCGAAGGGTAAATGAGGATAGACAGCGCCCAAATGTAAAATGTATTGAGGGGAATGACGCGCAAAAAAAACAAAACAACAAAACAGCATCCCCCCACCCCCCAAAAACAAAAAATAAAAAAAAATTGACATTTGACACATTGCATTTGACGTTTTCTATTTATCTTTGCCCTTAGAGACTTTGAATGTCATAATTACAGTTATTAGGCCTTTGTACATTGTGCTTTTTACACATAAACAACGGAAAAGCTATTTTAGCAGACCATTTAATATTGTAAAATTAAAAAATTAACAGCAAGAAACAGAAAGTTGAAGCTAATTAATCAATTACAGTTCGCAAAAATGTAAAACATTCAATTTCCACGGCAAAAGCTCAGCTGTTAAAAGCAACACGTTAACGGCACCCCCGTCGTTTATCAACCAGCAAACGGTCAATTCATCTTTAATTATTTCTCTGTTACAATAGTCAACCATTCCGAGTGAATATTAGTTAAGAAGACACCATGCCATTAGAAACGCGATAACAGCAGCTAAAGGGGTGTAATTTTAAAGGAAAGCCATTTCTAAGTACAATAATTACGGTGTTAGCATGTTTATCATTTTAAAATTTGTTAACGCGGTGCTCCAGTCTTCATCGTAATTCCAGTAGTTTTGCTGATAATAATTGACTATTTTGTCTCTGTTAACGCCAAAGTCGTGAAATATAATTTGCACAATGGTCAGATATTTGACATGTCTCGTCTGCTTTTTAAGCAGAATTTAACTAAAGTATTCATTATGAACGGAAATAAAAATACTTGATTTATTTAGGAGGTCGGGAAGTCCTGCTGCTTGTAAATCCATCAGCTACAACACCTAAGCAACAAAAAAAAGAGCAAATTAAAATGTTTCGTAGAAACTAAATATTAAACATACATTATGCACGAGCCACATCTGTCTATTGTGTGTTATTCTTTAGGCCTGAATTGTTATCTGAATTAATAATTATCTATAGACATGAATTAACTTATCCAGACCTTATCAACTCTCATTGGCGATATTTACTGGATTATGATTCGATTTATTGCTGAACTTTCAATGATGATTAAATGATGAACTGGATAATCGAAACTATGTTTTTTGTTATCGTATCGATTAGTCAGGATGATCGAGACTGGGGCGAAAAGTCAATCGCTAAATTCTCGGTTCTGAGAGCATCAATTTGGATGAGTTTTCAGCAAATTTCCTTCATATTACCTAGTTTTCAAGTATAAAAGTGAGAACTATCAGCTCTATATCTAATCTCCCATGATATATCTTTAATCAGGAAAATTTGAGACGATCTGCAAATCTACTGCTGATATATTAAGATCCAAAGCCACGTCATAGCTTTGCTTTTTAAATTGATTGTTTTAAAATAATTGACAAACTTTTTATTTTTTGAAATTTAAACTTTAGATTTTGGACTCATATCAATAATATAGACATATCAATTATTTTCATAAGTTACCTCCTTTTGAATTAGCGGTTTGTTTGATTTTTTGTGGGGGGGGGGGGGTGTGTGTCAATAAAAAGACTACTATAATAGTCAAATCGACACAAAATTAACGCACCGGGAGTAGCGTTATTATTTTTTACCATTAAGGTAACTGAAGTTATATTTTTGGGCGTATATTGTCAATGTCGTTTTCGTTCCCCCGCAGTTTTCAAAGGTATATCTGCATGTCACGTTCACAAACATGTAGCATTTAAGATAGCTAAGTCTTTAACTCAATATCATCCAAAATCTTCAACATTGAAAACACGAATTATTTGTCAATCTAAATCAACATTGATCTTACCGGGAAAAGCATATGGGCTTCTGATATCCAATATTTAAGACAAAATAAACATTTTACAATTGGTACACGAATCGTGTACCATAATGCGTTTCTTCCCCAGTTCTCGCAAGAGACTCGAGGTACGAGGCTAGAAACATTGCACCAAATCAAACGACATGTAGAGTTATTTAACCAGACGCTAGAAATGTGCACTCGATTGAGATTTCTCCTTTAAAGTGTATGATCAAAATTAAAGCAATAATATATTGAGCGCCATAGAAAACGCATCACTTAGTTTTTCGTATAACAAAATGATCCCAAAAGTTAATTCCATGATACATCGCTGCACAGCGTGCGTAAGAGTCCGTTGAGGACACACGCGCTACTGACATCTGTGTCGTACTTTTGGTTTTGACCCCTCTGACTTTGTACCGTTGATTACAGATTAGATATTCATAAGTGTACAAATGTGTTGTTATTGATGTGTTCCCATTTGAATATTGTTCATAATAAGAAGCAAAATAAATAAGATATGTTATACGAAAAACTAAGTGATGCATTTTCTATGGCGTTCAGTATATTAGTTTCTAATTTTTATCATTTCCGAGAATAGGAAATTTAGCGGGAGCAACATTTCAAGTTTTGATGCTCATAGAAAGGTAAATTATTGTTCAATTTTGCACCACCACGTATAATTAATTATTCATGGTCACCGGAGTGGGCGCTATTGTAGCTTTAACTATTATTAAGCAAATTAAGCACGTGCTTAGGGCATCAAGTGATTTTCTGCTTTGTAGACGTTTCTTGATTGCTTTAGAGCATTTAGTTTTATTAAGACTACATTTTTTTTATACATAATAATACATTTTATTAATGTGGTTACTTGTATAGTTGACTTTTACTTCAGTATGCTTCCATTCGTATTCCTTATTGCATACGACAGATCACGATTTCTTTGGGTTGTATTCCTGATTGTTTTCAAATATGTGTGAAGTCTGTTTAATTGTGGTTTCTGAGTATGATGTCTCGTCTACGTATTTGTTTTTATGTAAACTATGTGTGATACAGTCCCCCTGCAATTAGTATTAGATGAAGAATTCAAAATATTTATTTTTTTCATTGTTTTTTTTCTTACTGGTACCTTCCGTGTGAGGTACAATTTTGTATCAAAATGTCATTGCAGAAAGGTCTTTTGATGAAATTTTTTTGGGTTTTTTTTAGTGAAGAACATTTATTTGCTTGTTTCTGTTCTGTTCGCCGGTGGGGTGTTTACATGTTTTCGGAGTGGACCAACACCGGTTTGAACCTTGTTGAATACTATTTTGAAACAATTTGAACGCGTTTCTTCATTTGTCAGAGAACTTATATCTCTGCACACTCGTTGATGGTTTAAAATGTGCTCCCCTCACCCTCCGCGCAATTTAGAACATTATGTTCATACAAATGATATCAGTTCAATATTGGTTCAATTCTGTTTAGAATTTACAAAGATGGTGAATTTAAAATTTATCAACATTTGGCATTTTCCGCAGGAGGTATAATGGCAAATGGCAAACTTCAACGCAACATATAACCTTCGTCAAGATCTTTTTACACACCGGGGTATCTGCCGTTGCTATTTTGATTTTGTTTTCTTAATTAAATTTTAAATAATCGATTTGAGTATACTTGGCCATAAAAATATGTATATACTCTTTGAAAACTGAAATGCCGATTGACCGAAGGGAGGCAACTCACTTAAAGTTTGTCACCGTATGGAGAGAGACCACCATTAATTTCCCCGTTGACTTTAAAGTTAATTCTTGACTCTTTGCCCACCTCCAACTTTTCCTCAACTTGTTGAATGCTTTTCACTACAGACAGGGGAACAAATGACCATGTCTTTGCACTAAAATTTGTATGAGATACACAAACTTGAAGAAGCATACTAAAAACATGTACATTTAACAAGTTCCGTACGTATCACCATATAGCCAACCTGATACTGGGTTAGAGACTTTGCTACTTTAAAGAAAAAACAAACAAATAAAACAAACACAATTACAGGTAGTTTGAATCTGATGAAAAAATGTTTATTCGGGATATTAAGTGTAAGTAACACAGACAAAAATATGAAAAAGTATATACACCACAGATGTGTAGCAAAATTTTGATTTCAACATTTACTTTGCCCTGGTAAAGTGAATAGTGTGACAGTAACAATGCACATCCACGGTCATCTAAAAGTACATGAAACTAGCGGGATGGATTTTCATATGAAAATGGACTTTAAATTATGCCCCTTTGATATATTGACCTTTCATGAAATATCAGATCCAACTTCCTGAAAATGATGACATCAGCTAATTGTAAAAATTATATGACATTCGTGTCTTAAACGCAGATCAAATTCAGAGATTGGCTTTAAAACTTTAAAAGAATATTGACAACTTCACAACAGTAGTTGTTCTACTTCACTATACTCTGGGTTTATCCATGGGGGAGACAGGTATTCAAATTATTTTCCCTTGAGGATTGTGATTGTCAGTGAGTACGGTATACATGTAATACTATTGCTTTTATAGTTTTATATGTATACTGGCTGTATAACTGATTTAATTTAATTGTAAGAATTGTGGTACTGTTATCAGGCGGGGTCAAAATGAGACCCGCTATGATATAATCTAAACGGAAAATAAACTCTTAGACACACAGGCAATAATGCCATAGACATAGAAAC
This sequence comes from Patella depressa, assembly GCA_948474765.1. Lineage (NCBI taxonomy): Eukaryota > Metazoa > Mollusca > Gastropoda > Patellidae > Patella > Patella depressa. The sequence goes on from OX419719.1 coordinate 60,360,138, forward strand.
CGAGAGACTGTGAGAACGAATTGTCTAAAACCACTTTTTATATATTCAAGCATACTGAAAATAAATGTTTTGGTGAAGAAATTATTTTCGATTTTATTCAGTGCGTGAATCACAGTTTGACAGACATAGGCAAGACATAATTAGAAGACAAGTTACAATTTACTTACACCCGACATATTCTTATATCCATTCAAATACCAGGATAGGAAACTACTAGAAAACCATACTTCATAATCATGGCATCAAAGTGAGATACCTGTGACACAGCAGGAACGACGGACATGACGGAGAGAGGCAGGAAACGCCAGAGATGTGTTTACTTCAGTCATCAATAATATTACCAATTTTATGATGTGAAAGAAGACATAGAGAAGCTTTCTGGTGCCGATCTGGCAAAGACATTAGTGGAACTAAATGCATACATGACTGAAGTTTCGGATACATTTTACAGAATTTAATCATCAATTCTTGCCAGAAACTGACCAAGTGTTATACGACATAAAGCTTAAAGTTAGAGAAGACATCAGATATTTAGAAAGATCAGTAACGCTTTCCAACATTGTACTAACAAACAATCATGTAGATCAGACAAATCAAGCAAAAGATCTGAAAAACAGCTCGCGGCTATACACGAGACCACATTGGCGGAAATGAAATTGAATGCCGAACAAAGGAAACAAAGGGCACAACTTGAAAAACTAAAGAGAGGTGAGAGCCGGAGACAAATGGATTTACAACAATACGTCGAGAATGTTAATTTGCAAACAGAACCTGCTTCAGCTATAGGATTAAAGCCAGAGTTCTAAATACAGACGCATAATGGAGCAAGACGCGTCTGCTTTGATCAAGTCGGTGGAATTGGGCCCAACAACCAACCCACCTACGCTAAACAACGTTTCAGACACAATGACGGAACAGTCTGTCCCATTGAATCCATTTGATCGAATGATGGTAACCCTCAACAACAATTTCTGACAAATTCACACATCGAATTAAATTCCTACCACGAAGTTGAGGCCCTGGGAAAAGTTATGGCCTGGACTACTCTGCCACCTTAAAACCAATTATCTTTAATGGAAACAAAGTGATGTACCAGAAGTGGAGAAGTTGTGTCCGAGTGAAAAAAGATCGAACGACCCAGAAGAACTATTAGCTTAGACACATAGCTGATGAAATACCAAAAAGACAGAATCAAGATTGTACTGGTGATCGGACGTAATGTCCACTGGAGGTCATACCCCAGCCAGTCCTACTTCACCTTGGGCTGAGTGAGGCGGGCTGGGGTGCTCTATCTTATATGCGCAGAAACCTACTAATGGAGTTTGTAATTTTATGTCTGTTAGAAGCCCAAAAACAGACGATAAGATGAATCGGCATTGTTAATAGCCGACAGAGAGTCGTCTAAAGACTTGTCAACAAAAGAATTCTTGAGATTGATGGAACAGGACTTTATTGAAAATGGTAATGATGGACCTTCTATTTCCAAAGAAGATAAGAAGTTTGAAGACATTGTTGATAACAGTATTCATGGTTGATGGACATTATTCTATTGATTTATCCTTTCGCAGTGACCCTCCTGATCTAGGGGATAACAAGACAGTAGCATTTAAGGCCTTAGGGAGACTCGAGAAACGATTTGTACGAAAACCCGACATTTAGACACGATTACATTAAATTTATGGAAGAAATGGTTAAAAATGGATATTTACAGAAGATTCCCGAAAACAGTTCTATAAAGAAGACCCATTATCTAACGCACCATGGAATGAGACATGAGAAGAAGTTCAGTCTTTGACCCTATGGGTTTAATGTTTCCAGGAAAAATGATCCTGCAGGAGGCATGTAAGCTCAAACTTGCATTGGACGGGTCTCTACCTGACAAAATGCAAGAAGATTGGCTGAAATGGAGAAAAAATCTGGAAGTTTTGAAGCATTCATCTATACCTAGATGTTATAAGCCTACTGATATCGAAGACATAGTATCATCAGAAATACATTTATTCGGCGATGCCTGCACGCACGGTAATGGTGGATGTGCATACTTGAGACTTAAAAATGGCTCTGGGCATATAAAAAAAAATCATTGGTTATGGTGGGAAAAGTAGAGTAGTTCCGATTAAGCCAATCACAGTTCCACCATGGCAAAAGTAGCCAAACTGAGAATTCTCGATCTTCAATTTTTTTGGACTGACAACACCTATGTACGTGTACTAGGACATCACACAGAATTCAGAGAATACAAGACTACACCAATGTGAATCAGTGGCATCATGTTGCAAACCAGAACAACCCTGTTGGCATAGCAAGTTGTAGAATCAAACCAGACAAAATCATGGGTTCCATCTGGTTGAGCGGACCTGATTTCCTTTTGAATTAAAGCCTAAGACTGCTAAAGTTCTAATGACCAGACAAGTAAAAACAGAAAACCGAACTATCCATGACATTTTAGAGAGCTTTAGTACTCAACCTTAGGCTATGAAGATTGTTGCGGTTTGAATTCATTTCATTCGAGTTTTAAAATCAAAGTCGCATGGAGCGCAAGTTAATCCACAATACAAGAAGACAGACAGTTGCTTTGAAACTGAGCATGAGATCATACGGTTACTTCAAGTAGAGCATCTTCAGACAGAACTGGCCTACCTGGGGAATATTCGGCAAGACATGAACAAATCTGCAGTTAAAAAAAATCATCTCAACTGTTTCGGTTAAATCCTTTCATCGATAATAAGGGTTTGTTATGAGTGGGTGGAGGAATTAAACATGCTATGCTGGCATTCAATGAGAAACATCCAATTATCTTATTAGACACTACCACATCAAATTATCTCATGCTGGACGAAATATGACATTGAATGCAATCAGAGAATGTTTTTGGCTGATCGACAGTCTGTCTATTGTTCGACACTACATATATAAGTGTGCTAATTGTAAGAAGTTCCTAGTATTATGAGCGACTTGCCCGAGGATCGCGACAAAAAGGGGCACCTCTTTGGACCTTTTATGGTACAATTCAAGAGATCTGAAATGAAACGTTACGGTCTGGTCTTCTCATGTCAGGCATCCAGAGCTGTCCACCTGGATGTTTTTACACTCAATGACAACAACCGACTCCTTTATTAATGGGCTAAGACGATTCATTTACCGTCGCGGAAGTGTGAAACAAATTCGATCCGATTGTGGAAGTCAGATCCTAGGATCAGAAATCGAACTAAACAAAGCTTAAAAGGAAATAAACTTACCGAAGTAATGACAATAAGATTCGTAAGGTTGATGTCCGGACAACCCGACACCAACATGGATGTAAGAGACGTATTAAATGTGAACCAGAAGGCCGAAATAATATCCCCGTCAAGGAGCCTTCAAATTTATATTTCAATTAGTTTTAATAGACAGTATATATCTATCTGAACAATAATAGTGTATTGGTGCTTAATTTTATAAATTATGTTTTATGATCAAGGACATTATGTAGATACAGTATTAGTGTTTTAATTTGATTTAATTGTACCAATTAAGTTTAGATCAATCATTTTTTTTTCTTTTATCAGTGTAATCTTTTTTGTGTTTTTTTTTAAATCATCTTAACTAACTTTTGTCTGATTTCTTGAGGAGCCATGTGACTGTCAGTGAGTGCTTTTCTATTGATTTTATAGTATAGTATAGAATTTCGGTACTGTTATCAGGCGGGGTCAAAATGTGACCCTCTATGATCAAATCTAAACAAAGGACAATAAACCCTTAAGACACACAGGCTATAATGCCATAGAAATAGAAACCGAGAGACTGCGAGGAACAACTGTAAACCGTCTTATATATTCAAGCATACTGAAAATAAATGTTTTTAGTGAAGAAATTATTTTGGATTTAATTCATTGTGTCAATCACAGGGATTGTGCTTTTTTAATCAACCAATGCACTTAATAGCACATCAACTAGCCACTACCTGATTTGACTGACATAAACATATCTTTCCCATCCAAAATATGTTTCAAGACATCTTTGTGTGTGCATGTCACATGAATACTTGAATACCCCATGGATGAACCCACTGTAGAGACCACAGGAGATATTGAGGATGCGTTGTCCGGAACTTAATCATAAAAGTTTGACACACAAGTATTTTAGGTTTACTCAGCTGCCTTTGCTACTTTATATTTATTATCATAAAACCATTGTAACGCAAACATCGTCCATATTGGTTTAGCTATAGATTCATCATAAATAAAAGATTTTCCTTCATCGACCGGTATTTCTACAGTCTCAATGAACTCCCCTTCTTCCACAAGACCTCCTCCCTCACCAACCTTCATCACATCAGATACCTCAGCATAAAATAATGTCTGTTTACTAGCACTCACTCCAATACCAGATCTGTAAAAAATATTGAGACTGAGAATTAATTCGCTTTGCACAGGGATCTTAGGCAGATGACCCTACTCCTTGTCCCGCACAAGCCCCAGAAGAATGGGATCAAAACCGCGAAAGAGATGTATGAAGGTGTAGGTGAAGACAAATTTGTGGACTGAGATCAATCAAAGATTGGACAGATAATGAATAGATTGGACAGCTGAATGAATAGGATGTGGGAATGTATAATAATAGTAATAATAACAATTTTGAACATTTTTATAGCCCTAATCCACACTGAATGTAATTCTTCAGTGATGATTTGAAAGTTGGTATAGTTGCAATTGGATATTGGGGGGGGGGGGGTATTTCAATGTGAAGCTGCAAGATATGGAAATGATTTTACTCCGAAGGTTTTTAAGTTGTAAGATGGTAATTGTAACTGAAAATTACTACTTCATCTAAGGTTCATAGAGGATAGATGTTTCTAAACAATTTCCGGGCGTACAACATGTGCTGTTATAAAATGCTGTATTGAACTAATGTTTCCTATGTGTTAATGATGTATTTTGCAAAGGAAACTGATCTGATTTCCAATTGATAGATTGTTGTCCAGGATGACACCAAAACTTTTGATTGATTTTCAAATTCGTAATGTCACTCTGTTTTAATCTCCTTGGAAGGGTGGTATATAAAAAGGTGATGTAAATACTTTTCGACGAGGGGGCTGCCAAGTTGTTTAGTCATTGTACATACAAAACAAAATGGGTCCCAATACTGATCCTTGAGGAACGCCATATGTAAGTGTGACAGTCAAGAGGAGGAATTTTTTTACCATCACTGCCTTCGAAAATAAGAAAACCGTGCTCTGACATAAATGGTGTATCCTTGTTACTCATAGAATTTGAGTTTCGATTTTGATGTGATGATAAAATTGGAATCATAATCCAAAAAGTATTTTCTGATTACACTATTTTGCCTCCACCGTTTTTTTTGTTTTAGGACTTTCAATTTTGATTTACGGTTTGGATTGTTGGTACTTGGTTTTATTTTATTATAAGAAAGGTGTTGTTATCTTCCTATAGTGCTGGGTTCATGCCCCCCAAAAAGCTGCATGTAGCCAAATATTCTCCTATGTAAATAGCCCACAGCTATGAATTTTCAAAATGTTATGGGGGGGGGGGGGCTTTGGAGCTCAAAAGGGTCAGCAACAAGAATTTCACCATATTTTAGGCCCTGCTGCCTGTGTTCTACCAGTCACTGATTCATACCTGAATGAAAGTTTGCTGTGTAATTTATTGTGATCCAGCAATTCAAATGCAGCAGAAAGGTCAAGTGAGACGAGCATAGGATTGAACTTTTGTCAACTCTGCTGCTTATAGTCTTGAAAACATGGTTTAAAGAGGTTTCTGCTCGGAGCACTTTTGTAAGCAGACTGTTGCTCATATATTAAACTAGGTTTAACGGGATAGGGAGAGGAGAAAGACAGAGAGAGAAATGGAATCTGACATCAACTTAACACAAACTAGGTCATTTAGGGTCAGAAATATTTCAATAATTCCATTTCATGTTGGGGCCTTGAGAAGTGGGGAAGACGACCCCATTCCTTGTCACATACCGTAGAACCGGGTAATGGAAACCATGCTGGTTGACTCAATGTCAAATCTTACAACTGATGGTGCGAGGGATGGATGGTTAAAAAATAAAGATAAATGGAAGAAAGAGCCATGAATGTATTAACACAATATACATGTACCTGGTAATAAAAGTATTTCATAATCAATACACACCTGTAACTTGTTATCTTTTCTATTTTATATAATGGTACTTTATAGCCCAGTTCTTCCAGTAATTCCTGTTGTGCTATTTCCTTTATATTGCAGTCTTTATCAACCAGTCCTGCACATAATTCATGTGTTAATCCAAGCGAGCCAGGATATTTGGTAGTGTCTATTTTAGTAGTACCATTATCTTGATAACTATCAGCCTTTGCCCAATACAGTGCTACAAAATGATACTTACAATAACAAACACATTCATGATAGGTTGCCATGCAAAAAAACATACGCCCACACCAGTTAATTCGTCTGAGTGGTGAGCAGCCTACAAGGCATAATATTTAGATAGATAGTGTGCCAGACAGACAGAGGAACAGATAAATAAACAGACCATTTTAAAAGTCCTGATATCGAGGGACAAAAAACATATTTAAATGTAGTCTGTAGAAAAAGTGAACAGTTGGTGGAAATGCCAGTATACAACAACAGGCATATGGAAAACTAACATGTCTCACGGCAGCGGTATAATTCCAGATCAGATTCCCTGAGTAACAATCCAGCAACATGTATTGAAGACATAAGCAATTTTTCATAATATTCGTTTTAGATGTCATACTACTAGATGAGACAGGTTATGCTTGTTCTATACAAATGATAGAAGTTTTCAAATATGGAGAGTGAACTTAATGGATAATTTCTGAACATTAGCTTTTGAATTTTAATTACCAGTGAGCACTACCTATTCTTTTCTCTGCTGTTAATACATGTACATGTATTTTGACTGAGTAGCATAATGAATAATGAATTTTTTTCCACATCTAAACTTTTGATTTTTCTCTAGAAATCTACCAGTACCACAGTCATGGATTTAGAGGGATTACGCATCACAAAAATACAGTTCTTCATCATCGGGTTAAAGGACGGATGATGAGAAACTGGGCATTTTAATAGCATCTACGCCCTGGCTACAGTATGGAACATTGGTCAATACCCTAAATGACAATGTCACAACCTTTTGTCCTGTGCATCTTCCCCATTTTATTAGCTACATATACAAGTAAATGCGTTTTTAGTTCTTTTACCTGCTCTAAACTGCTTTACAAACACTAAAACTTTTCTAAAAGGATTATAAACTAAGATTGCCAGACTGAAAAATAAACATTTCTTTTATTAAATTTTCACAGAATATATGATCATATGAAGAAATCAAGGTTCTCATGTTAGTGCAGTTTGTCCTTTTCTATTTTTCCTGGTATATTATGATAATCAGACAAGTGGACGACCTACTCCATATTAATATTTATCACACCTCCATTAGCAAGAGCAGAGACTTTTCAAATGCATTCAGAAGCTGCAAAACTTGAATTGTCAGTAGACATACAAAACAAGTACCGGTACCAAGATATTTGTAAATGTAGAGTACGGTACCTGTCGTTTACTTTCATCAGGTCCCAAGTTTTTTCTATCCCATTCTGGAAATGAAAAAAGAAATAGTGTACGTGTATATATATACATCCTGTTTATATTATTGGATCTCTGAATGTTTAACAAATTATTTTTCATTAAAAAATAGCAAAACATGTATTTAAAAAGATATAGATTAAAGGAGCTAAATTTGGGACCTAGAAATTGACACAAGTAGGTTGCAACGCACATAATATTGTAATATGAACGTATATAACCTGATTTACATTCAATGGTTTCCATTTTTACTCTAATTTCAAATCAATTATGTTTGGCGAAATAAGCCAGAAGACTCAATTGAATGCCAATTTCTAAAATCTGGTTATTCCAACCAACATGGTATTTATTGTGCATGCTACCCAGATAAGAATATGGCGACACCGTTTGATTAGGTGCAATGTGTCTAGCTTCGTTCTTTGAGTCCTTGTTACAACTGGGGATGAAAGGCATTCGTGTACCAATGGTAAAATGTTTATTTGGTCTTAAATATTGGATATCAGCAGAAGCCCATCTTTTTCCAAAAGATCACAGCATCAAGGTTGGTTTAAATTGACAAATGATTCGTATTTTCAATGTTAAAAATTTTAAGTGATAATGATAGCTACTTTAAACTAGTGACATAAATATTAATTGTTTACATAAATTCTTTTATGCAATAGGCTAATTTATGCCTTATTAATGCACTCCCAGTTCCCCCCACTCACCCAATCATGCAATTTATGCCAAATAAAGCAAATTTTTAGTCAATATTTTAGAATTAAACACAATTTCCCTCCGTAAGAGATGAATATTATGTGTCATCTGCTATTGTTCAATTCTAAAATCACTATATACCCGAATAGCCTACAACTCTAGTGAATATGAAATAAAATATTAAATAACTGGTTCAACAGTTCAGGACAGCTGATCCATCTCCCAATCCCATTTTGTTTGCAAATCATTAATTTTGAAGAAATAGAAAGACAAAAGAATTTCTTTTTTTCGAAAACATTTTGGTATCGATCAAATCGTTTATTTACTTTTGGTGCTATTATTTTTGGTAAGGCTTTCTTACAGAAAATACGGTCAAAACAAAACGAAAGTGGATATTTACATCACGTGATAAAAATAAGTGATTTCATTGGACAATATTTACAAATCGTTATTCTTTGCAACAATCTTGGGGAAATTCCAAACTTTTCGGCATTAGAATGAAGCTTAAAAGCAAAACCTGTGTAAATCTTAGTCTGTAGGGCTTTAGATATTTTGACTGTGAACATTCTTCGAGGCTAACGTCAGATATTTTATCCATATCTTAACATTCACAGCAAGGGTAAAATCCAAAACAAATAATTTTGTAACACGGTATAGTAAAATTACTGAACGTGATTGTAACTAAAACGAATTGATATCGATCGAATATTGTGTTCAAAATAGGCAAAGTATCATTTTATATTTTTTAATATACGCAAGTCAGTATTCACAATCTTCTAAAACAAACTACCGTTGAATCAATTTATGCTATGTTATAATTATTTTTTTCTGAAATATATCTGTTTATTAACCACTCCCGAATTTTTACAATATTGAAATTGGAACCTCAGCCGTATCTTCGGATTATCATTTCATGACTTTCTGAAACGTAAATTCACCTCCTTTGTGTGGCTTGATGCTTTTAATTTAGTTGCAAGAGCTTTTGAGTGTTTGTATTGTAATATTTGTCTTCTAATGAAGTTGTCGAATTTTGATTTTTCCCTAAAATTGATCAGTTGACCCCAACAATCTAGATCTAACAGATGTTATGGGATTGCAGACTTGATTTGGCAACGTTTGGGAAATCGAGACAAGTAATTTATAATGGAAGCAGAACCATGGCCAGAAACCCCAAGAAGGCAGTTTCATGATATTCACGAATTCAATAAAAAGCAAATACTGCAGGTAACGTGTTCATGGAAATATAAATTAAAGTTTATCATTTTAGTCTAAATTTAGATTGTCATTGTTGTATTTGTATTGTTGTTTAAATTATCTTTATGTTGTAGGCTACAGGCTTAATCTATATTTAGAGGTGATATTTATTTACATAATATTAATAAACACGTCCATAACAACAATATGTTGGTACACAATGAGGATATATAGAAATGATAACACTTCCCTGATACTTCAATGAGGCCTGGATATTTCCGGAGAAGACCTTTGTTCCATGCAAACGTAGTGAAACACTTCGGGATTAGTTGCAGGATGACTATTACACATTAACACAAAACAATGATAATCATTTGATTATTGGCTAAGTGGGTAAAATGCTGCTCCTTGTTAGTCTGGAGGTCGCGTGTTCAATCCCTGTATTGGCCGAGAAAGTTCATCCCGATTTTCCGGCGAAGATTCCACGGAGGGCCTGACAAGGACAGCTGTCTAGCCATCCAGATAAGACGGGGGGAAAAAAACGAGACTCCTTGTATACTTTGAGAGAAAGAAATAGAAATGGGGTTTAACATCCACCCGACACAAACTAGGTCATTTCAGGACTAACATATGGTTTTAATTTTATTTCAATAATTCACTTGCACGTAGGGGTCTTTAGCAGTGGGAGGAAACCAAAGGACCTGGAGAAAACTCTTGAGGCTGGACAGACACCCCTTCTCCTTGTCAACCTGGGAATCGAAACCACGCCAGTTGATTTACTAACAGGATTTATGGTACAGCGTGTACACGCTAACCACTTGCCCCCACCCCCCATGTATAGCCTACAATAACTGTTGGAATACGATATAATGTAGGCCAGAGCGTCGCTGCCGCTGTATCAAAAGGTCTGTCATTGAATCCACTGGTGTTTTTTTCAATTCCCCGGAGTAGGGTCATGGGTTTTTGTCTGGGTCCTCTGGTTTTCTCCTACTGCTAAAGAGCCCTATGCGCAAGGGAATTATTGAAATAAAAATTAACCATGTGTTTGTTCAGAAATTATCTGGTTTATATGTGAAGTGGATGTTAAACTATGTTTTTCTCTCTCTCATTTAATTTTTGTATTGTCAAATTTTTTTATTGTCAACCCACCTGAAACTTGTACGGAGGTGATTCCTAATATACGGTACAGAGAAATTTCAACTGTGTTAACTATTTGACATAATTTATTGAAAAATTAGAACAGTGCAGAAGTATTTTTTCAAGAAGCCACACAGTTGGTAAAAAGAGTTTGCAAGGGTAAATGAATGACTTTCAATTGTAGCTAACAACTATCGCATCAAATGGACCTGGATTATTAAAAAGTTCTAATACTGTATCTACATAATGTAATAAGGGCATACAGTTTGTAAATGCAGATTGTCAAATATTGCCAATCAATAATAACCCAGAGCAGAGCCCTGCTTTAGTTGGGATTGTTTTTTTTATGACAGCAACCAGACTATTGTTTCAATCATCAGAGGCTAATATTCAGTTCTTCAAAAATGTATTTGAATTGTATCTTTAAAACACTACAACTCGGGTATCGTTTTGTTGGGCTGTTTTAGCAGGAGTTTATGTACATGTATTTAATGTTTCAATTCAAACCATTGTTGGCAAATTGTTTACGTTCACTAGCTGTGTGGAGTAATTTACTGACTAATTACTTAACACCACTAGTGAAAGTGAACTATTGTAAACCCAACACTCATTATCTAATATAGACAGACCATTTTAAACTGTATATGCAGCAGGGCTTCCACTTCAAAATTTTCACTACTGGTCATTTTTGATAACGCACGAAAACTTTGCAAAATAAATCCATATTTCATGTTTTTTATTCACGGTCAGGTATTGTAAATTCACGTGTCTATACCACTGTGTCAGCATGAGGTACACAAAAAATTATATATTAGACTTAAAAATGAAATATTTATTGTAAGGCTTGTGATTATTTATAAGTTAAATATTCTCTTTTGGCTACTTGAATAATCGAAATAGCTGAAGAAAAACCATGTCAGTGGCTGACACATAATTACCACGTGCTCAATAGAAAACACACTGACCTGGATAATTATGAGTTGTAATACAATAACTTCGATATGAAGATAAATATATAATTATCCACGGCATATATTTCACATTTATTGGTTTTAGAACATCTCTTACGGCGTTACGGACCGCAGAATATTGACGAAAATCTTAGTATGAATAACTGTCAGAGTGCTAACTTGGCATTCATTCTAATAGAAACACAGAAAATAATATCTTATCAAATTTTGTTTTATTTACCTTAATTCCATATAGAATCTACATACGTACATGTCGATGTTCATTTTAGTTATGTTTTTTTTTATCGAGTTATAATGTAAATGTATTTATGGCACAGCTTTTAATTCATGAGTTAACAGGTTTAACTCCGATACCACAGGTCGGGGTGTTAAATCTGGTAACGAATGAAGCGTACTATAAATGACTTGTAATACTGCTCAACATGATCTTTGTTATTGCATGGACCAACTCCCCCATTTGTCTATATGATTTCTACTAAAACTAGCGTAAACAAGCAAAGTGTGCAATAACACTGAAAATGTCTAGGTATTGCACAGTTACGCCCTAGTGAGTTTAGTAGAGATAAAACAATCTGCTTATTGAACGAAAAGAACAAAGGAATATCTCCTGTCCGTGTTAACTGTGTTTGGTTGATAATGTATAATGAAATAATCTGTTTAATTTAGGAATGGATAAAAAGTTACCAGAAAGGTGATCTTCTATCTTCATTAAAACGTCATTGGAAGAGTTATGTGCCCTTTGTCTATGCTGGTAACCATGAGACTGGGACGGAAGAACGACTGGCTGCCAAGTTTCTGTTTTGTCCAATGGAAGAGTTCATTTGCAATGGAAATCCCGAAGAAGTTTTTCGTACTTTAAAAGAGAAAGACAAACCATCACAGATTTGTGGTCATGGCTTTAAAACCGGAGAACCAACATATTCTTGCAGGTAAATCTTTTTCTGAAAATTATTTATTAAATGTTGTCATGAAATATGATTTGAAACCATATTTTGAATGGAAATATATGAATGGATTGGAACTGTGTTTTCAACATGTTTTGTTAAAAAGAACAGAGGATCGATTTACTTAGTTCTGAAAACAACATAATTTACAAGCTACATCTACATGTATCAACAAAGAACTTTATACAATAACAAATAACAACTGTCATTTAGCGCTCAATCTGATTAAAATACAGATCTATACTTTTACATTTTCGATGTCCTACACTATATGTACATGAAGATCTGACCGGTTGTAGTGGAAGCTCACTTCAGAGGTCACATGGGTGGCTTTTGAACCTATGATATGAAACATTTGATTAATCTTGTGGGTTACCCACAGTTCTGTGCTGCAGTGCACCTCATGCCAAAAACATGCTACATAACAGACTATTTCGTAATCATTGTCTAATCCCTCACATTTCTTCAAGATCCTAGTGTAGTAGAGACAAGTGAAACGAAATGTTTAACTGTGAAAAATGAAACGAAATAGGATCTGTGTTTTAATCAGATTGCTTAGCACAAGACAAAGTACATGTATTGTATTGTCTATACTTGTAACTTACTGAAATATCATACTTTTAGGTAGAAATAACTTTTGATGTTCCACTATAGTTGACGACATAAGATAGCTAAATTTTATGGAACGTGTATTTAAATTACCATTAAGAAATGTAGGGTCTATTGTTTATCAGTTATTGTACTAATAATACATTGGAAGATATACATGCAGCATGATTACAGTACCATGGATTTCAAATACCTCGAAACATGATTTCACATTTTGAACTGAAATTATCATACATGCACATTTATCAAAAACTTTGAACGTATTGAATAACAGTTATATTGTGGTCTTATGATAAAACAAAAGGTAATAATCAAAATTACTATCAGAGTTACTTAGATAATTCATTTGAATAGCCTTGAATAATCTCCATCCTAGATTTGAAGTCATGTTCTGAAACTGGAAATATTGAAACCTTAACTTACCAGTGATGTTTATTAATATTTATATAGGGATTGTGCTACAGATCCTACTTGTGTTTTGTGCATTAACTGTTTCCAGAAAAGTTCCCATAAGCAGCATAGATATAGGGTAAGTCCAGGGCAAAGTCTTTATTTATCTTCTGTTACATGTGTCTACACCTTACAATATTACACCTGTATAAGTGAGAGAAAGAAATGGGGTTTAACATCCACTCGACACAAACTAGGTCATTTCGGGACTAACATATGGTTTAATTTTATTTCAATAATTCGCTTGCGCTTACGGGTCTTTAGCAGTGAGAGGAAACCGGAGTGCCTGGAGGAAACCCACGAGGTTGAGAAGGTGCCACATATGCTCACACCAGGGATCGAAACCACAGCCGCAAGCCAGAGGTGACCGGCCAGCTAGAGGTCGAAACACGGTACTCTAGACCACTAGGCCATCTCCCCCCCCGACCTGTAGTAGTAGGTGACCATTGCACTTCATATAAATGTAATGTAGTCAGTGCGAATACTGATATTAATAAAATCCATTGATGATGTTATAAAAGGATGATTTAATTTTTTTGGCCAAGGAACCGGTCACCAAGTGCTACTCTTCTTGTTCTATGTTTTTCTTATATTTTTCTCAAAAAACATGCCAATTCCATTACAATGAAACTTGGCATACTTGCTCCTCTTACATGTAGATTTTTGATATGACGTTACAATTCCTGGTCCATAGTATACTTGTAATTCTTTTTTGGGGTTATTTTGCATGTTTTGCTATTTCATATTCCATGCTGGTGCTTTTGGATATATTTCTGAACATTAGCATACATCAGCATGGAAAGGGTTCTCTTTCATGGTGCATAAATGTTTGTGACTGTGTGAATCAATTGAAATTCCATTGTTTTTATTTTTTAAGACCTAAAATCTTTTTTTTATTGCAGATGAGTACATCAGGAGGGGGAGGTTACTGTGATTGCGGTGATCTGGAAGCATGGAAAATGGATCCGTTCTGTGAAGAACACAAACCTAGAATGGAGGGAGAGGAAGATTTGGTGAGTAAAATAAAATGCTTTTATATTTAATGATATTTAAATTGTTATGGATTAAACATCAGTTCATATGTTCGAAGAAAGCAGGGATTTATTAAAACGGGTCAGTCTCTCCATTCTTCACTCTTTTTGGGACTTTTAATTAAGCTTGAATGTTCAAACTTAGTGTTTATTTGCTGGAGTTAACATCAATACCTTGACTAAGTTCGATAAGGAGCATTTTCTGCTCTGGTTAAGCAGAGAGATAAGACAATTTGAAATTTTATTCATCAACATTTTGTCAGTCTTGAAATTTTAGGCAATCTTTTTACCACAGTCATCAATAAAAGATGTCAAAACCTTCTATTTTATCCTTGAAATCAGAAACAAAATGTGATAAATTTCTTTTTCAGAATCCTATGGATTTATTACCAGTGGATCTTAGTAGAAGGGCAAAAGTTTTGTTTTTATGTACGTTACAATTCTGTGTTGATATGTTAACATGGGAAGAATGTGTTCATTTACCGGATGGTTTAGAAATAGATAAAGATCAAGCTGATCTTGTATATCATTGTATGTTATTTAATGATGAAGTTCATACTTATGATCAGGTAGGTTGATTTAAAATTGAAGAAAAAACTTCAAATCCAAATAAACAAATATTTATTAAAAGTAATGAAATATACACAATTATGTGAAACATTTGTGTAGCCATAAATATACCAAAATATGTAATATTCTTTATAATGGTATGATAATTAATCTCACTATGAATTTTTGATAAGGTTATGAACTCATGATTTCTGATGGACTCTTATACCGTAGCACACTATGTCTGGTTAGTTTTGGGGGTTGTTGTTCAAATGTTATTTAACAATTATACAGATATATAAAATTAGTGTGTTCTGAGACAATATTTCTTTGCAAAGTCAGAATGTATTTAGTTCAGTTTATGTACCACATAAAGTATAAAAATATACCATTTAGTTGTAGTTACCTAAATTACTAAATAAACTGCAATGAAATGGGGTTTAACATCTTACTGTTCTATTTATGCTGGGTGAATGAAGATAGGTTTACACCATACAGTATGCTATGATGGAAAATTTGCCCAGGCAGTGGCACGATGACCTACTCTTATATCGACTTTCAACTGCCAAAGGATCTTTTACATGCCCGTCAATGTATACACAGGTCCTCATTTTTTTCATCCCATGCACCACTGACATGTCTGTAAATCGATCAAACACGCGACCTCCAGGCTAGTGAGCCAACGCTTACCCACTTAGTCACCATGGCTCCTGAATTACTAAATAAAAACCTACAATAGTAATAATAATATATGTATCATCTGTGTACACTACATGTTGCAAGTTTCAGGCTACGTTAAAGCTGAACTCCGGTTACAAAAATACCGAAATAATGTAATAAAAAAAAGTTAACGCCCGCAAGCCGCCATACTTGTTTCCAACTTGTGAAATAAGTATGGCGGACATGGAGGCTTATGACCATGAAAGGTTAGCCGATCTCACTTCCAGTTTGTTTCTCGTCAGCTAGCTATACACATCCGGCTTTATTCTCTTCACACGGTTCACTGATTGCTGTATTTCCCCCCAACAGTATACCAAACTATTGAAGATTGCAAAATGTCTGATCAGGTAGGCCTGTAAATAATTATATGAACTGCGTCTACTACAATATAGCCTAAGCTTTACTCCAAAACAAAAGATGCAACCAGATGTCTTACCCAACCTGTTTTTCAATCAAAACAAATCACCTATACAAACTATTAGTATTGCCTTCTTCGTGTGTTCATGTTGAATAGTGTTCATGAAAACGACCAAGGGACATAACTACATGTTTGGGACGGCTCTCATTGGGGAGTGTTTGACAGTGCTAAATTTATTGATGTTATGGTTTTTTTCTCCATTTTACCAAAGTGTAAGAAATTGATATTGTAGTAGACGCAGTTCATATAATTATTTACAGTCTTACCTGATCAGACATGTTCAATCGTCAATAATTTGGTATACTGTTGGGGAAAAATACAGCAATCAGTGAACCGTGTGAAGAGAATAAAGCCGGATGTGTATAGCTAGCTGACGAGAAACAAACTGGAAGTGAGATCGGCTAACCTTTCAAGGTCATAAGCCTCCATGTCCGCCATACTTATTTCACAAGTTGGAAACAAGTATGGCGGCTTGCGGGCGTTAACTTTTTTTTTATTACATTATTTCGGTATTTTTGTAACCGGAGTTCAGCTTTAATTAATTACTTAAGCACGGTGAGAAATATGAGTAAGAGTATTTGACCATGGTAGTTTTACCATTGCTCTGACTAACTAATATTATTAATATATATTTTTCAGGTTATACAAACATTACAGAAAGCTATAGAATGTACACAAACAGATGCTGTAGAGTTTGCCACAATTGTTGACAGAGAAGTAAGAATAACATGATTGACATATTTTCTTAAACCATATAAAAGACATGGCTATTTCACATGGCCACTTGTTAGCTTACTATATAACTCGACATTGACTAATTTCATTGGAGAATATTGCACAAGAGACAAATTTCATGACAAATTTAATCTTTATTAATTAAAGCATGCACTTCACAGTTACATCAAGCTGCATTTTTCAGAAGAAATCTAATTTTGCACGGATTAATTGATGCTTAAATGTACTTAAATTGATTATTTAACATAAGAACACATAATCCAAATATTTATAGTAGATATTCAGTTCCTGTCTTTGATTCAGTGATATGAAAATGAAAACCATGAACAAATTTCATGTTGGTTGTAGGTAGTGTTGGCTTTTACCATTGTCCGTTTTTAACTGTTTGCAGAATGCCAACATATTGGCAGATATTTTCAATTTGGCAGATATTTTCAGAAAATTACCTTTACATTATCTAGTTTTTAACTATTATAGTGACAACTGCCAACCCTTTATCTAATCTCCCATAATGTGTCTTTATTATTCAGTGGGCTCATACTCCGCGCAGTGTTGTGTTTGATTAGAGGTAATCCAACTACACACTGCTATTATGAGTGGATATTGTTGTTTTAAATTTTAATTTGTCAGTAGTCCGTCTACCAACCAATCACTAGCTGTCAATATTGGACCAAATATGTTTACATAACGTTACGTCATGACTCACGATTTTATTATGCCTAATTAACCTGTGCATAGCAGAATACTGCTATCAAGTCGAATGAAATGTAAACAATACTGTTTGGAAACGAACATACTTTCACCGTTTTGAATACCTTAAATCACTGTCCAAAGTTTTAGGGAAGACCCAGATTAAACGAAGGACTGTCATGTTGCTGTACTTAAGTGATAGCTTTCATTGAACGGAAAGAATAGACACACTCCCGCATAAGTTCAAGAAACAGACGCTATTCCAGCAATGGTCAGAGAGGTATTTCTCTGGCCATTGCTTCAGGAATATGTGGGCTCATATTAAGTTTCTTGTTGACATACATCTAGCTTAAACTGACAAACCATGCTTACTTTTCAGGGTAGAAGTAGTGTATTAAAAGGTACAACTAAAGAATGTACTAAAGCTAAAGAGATTATACAAGTAAGTTAATAAATTAACGAGCAAATGATTTCCATTGTATTTGAGAGAATCAGGTGATTGTAGGTCATAATTATGCAAATGAAAGTAGTAACATTATCTGAAAAAGACAAAATGTTATGTGGTTTAGGTGTACTTTTTATGACCTTTATAATTGTAGTCCAAGGAATCATATACACTTATTTAGAGATGTACTCTGTTAGGTATTGTCTTATTTATATATAAGATGGTCATCATTCATATAATTTATATTTCAATGTCTCAAAAAAGCTCTATCAAGTCCCACAAATTCTCCGCTAGGATAGTGATTCTTGCCTTTCAGCAACTGGGTGACTATGACAGTTGACTGACAATTTGTACCGGAATGCAACCTATAGGGTGTGGATATACTGTACTCCGAGCATTGATATAAATAAATGAATTGATCACTTTGTTTTATAATTTCTTGTTGTGTGGATACTGAAGTCGGATCTTCACAACTATGAAATGAAATGAAATGGGGTTTAACTTCCTACTCTTTTGCACCTAACCTGGGCTAATGGCAGACGGGCATATGCCATACTGTGTGCAATGAGGGAAAGTTTGCCCGTGCAGCGGTGCTATGACCTAGTTTTATATCGAATTCCAACTGCCAAGGGATCTTTTATGTGCACTCCAATGTGTACACGAGACCTCGGTTTTTCGTCCCATCCGAACGACTAGGCAGCTGTCCTTCTGCATCACTGATAAGGGGAAATCACGCCGGAAAATCGAGATGAACTTTCTCGGCCAATGCAGGGATCGAACACCCGACCTCCAGGCTAGCGAACCAGCGCCTTATCCACTTAGCCACAGTGACCCCCTTCACAACTATGAAAGATTCTCCATATAAATAAATAAGATAGAAGAAATCAACATAAATGGACTAAACCAGTTCCCACATTTCATTTGTGTATATTACAATTTATTATTTGAAATGTGAATTTCATAACAAATTTTAAAATTATTGTTAATTTCTTTTTTCCAGAGAAGTACGTCTCGTCATGGAAGTAAACCATTGAAAGTTCAAGTGATGCATTCCTCTGTGGTAGCCCATCAACAGTTTGCTTTAAAACTTTTACAATGGCTGCAAGATATAATTTCAAAATCCGATGGGTTACGAAGATTGTTCTGCCTTTTATCCATGGAGAGCGATAACGGTGATTCATTGATGGAGAAATTGTTATTAGCTGATACTATGTTATGGAAAGGTAACTCTTAAAACTATACACACTCTTTTCTTTTGGAGAAAATTCTATTGGCTATCTCAGATAAGTATCACTTTTGCACTTTTGATAAACAACTAGATGCTGCTAATTTGTTTGATAAATTTAAGTCAAAAACCTTTAAGAAGTAACGGTACTATCTTATGAACTAAAATATTCTTCTTTGTTGGGGGCCTTTTATTTGTAAGAATGAGTTCAGCCGTTTTTTATATTTGATTTGGATCAATTCTACATTAGAAAATCTATTCTCTATTTACAGCGGGTCGAATTCAAAGTCATCAACTTCTGATGTCAGGGTAAGTAAAGCTTAAATAATCCAGTCAGGGGTGAAGGAATTGGGTACAATACTTGGTCAAGTACAGCATGTTGTAATATTGAAAGAGCACTTAAAAGTGATTTGGAATTTAAAAAATTATTACCTGTATTTAAAAAAGGACACAATCTAGGAATACTGATAACTAAAATTGTATAAAATAATCCATTAGAATATTATTCTCAAGAATACTCTTCGAAATGTCGCCTTAATAAATCAGTAATTGTTCTTCCATTAGTATGTGTTATAGTTTAATGCCCTTTCCAGTTACTAAATGCCTCTAAAAGATTAAAACCCTTGGCTAAAACAATAACCAAGTCTGTTTCACTACAGGCCCAGGACTGTACAGCATAATGCATGCTTACGACTAACCCCAAATCTATTCACTTACTCTGATGTGTACGTTTGTTGGTGATTTTTGCTTAATGTGTTTTGTCTGCCGATTTGTTTTATTTAATTGTGTGTATGGTTTTAAGATAATTATCAGGATGACATATAAAATCATTAACTGAGTTTATCACAACGACCTTTAGGATTACATTTAAACCCTTAAATCTTTCAATTTTTTACTGTACTCTAAATATAAGAATTGACTATTAAGTTTTTTCAGAATTCTGGGTCACATGACATATTTCAGTACCTCACGCATCAAGCATAACAGAATCAACTTTGCTGTTATGTTCGATATTTCAGGATGGTGAGGTAGAAGGAAAACCCAACATTCAATTCTTAAATATATATTTTTTTTCTTAGTGTTTTAATGGATCAAGAATGTAAGAAAAGATTTGCCATAATTTTTACAAAGGTTAGTTTTTAATGTTTATTTTACAAATTAATTTGGCATTTATTGTTGTTATTGTGTTGCTAAGAAAGAATGGTTGAATGACTAGTACAAAGTTCACAAAGCATTCTCAGAGTTAAGTTAAGAATTTACTCAAAATTGTTTGCCTTATTATAACTAAAATAGTACCCTTTATAAAACTTTTGTTGTTTTATTGTATCAAATACCCTCATAAGAAACTATATGTAAAGTTTTTGTGTTTCTGGATCAAAGATATTTCTTATAAACAGTGATTGAAAGTTGAGTAAATTCTCAACTTAAGTCTGAGAATGCTTTGTGAACTTGGGAGATTTTTTTCAAGAGTTTTTATGGCACTAAGTTTAAGTTTTGTTAAGGACATTTGAATATTAAATAGCTTTGTTGCTGTTATGTTTGCTGGTATCCTGTGTTTGGAGTTATATCCATAGTTTGAATAAGATCAAATGTTTCTCATATTATTACAATATTTGATCTGACTCGTATTCTTCAGAATTACAGAGCAATGATGGCTGAATTCTTTCTGGATGACCATGATCATGATGTTTCAGTTCTCTCCCTTACTGTCCAAATATTTACTGTACCCAGTCTGGTAGGTGGCAGGGCAGTCAGTTTACATCGTCTCAATATCAAACAGTCGAATTGTTTTGTATGGGAATTTAACATGATAGAAGTAACTACAGCTCTTCTGTTAATGTTTCTGCTCATGCAAAACAAAACTGTAAAAAATCTGAATTCGGGGAAAATGATTTACCACTTCATTAAATCCTTTTCTACTGGCTAAACACAATGGCTAAAATATTTTCAAAATTAGAACATCAACGAGAAATTATAAGATTGATTGAGACGATGATATTGGTAATATAAACTCCATTACAAATAAAACCATGAATAATTTCTTTTTTTATAAAATTCACAACATTGGACATGTGCTCCGTCAGATAGGTCCAAGACTTTGATATTTATTGGTGTTAATGTAATGGAGTTTACTTGACAAAATAATGACTGTCCTTTCTTTGTTTCTAAACTTTTTTTTCTAAAATGCGACTTTATTTTGTTTGTTTTAGCGATATGCAACTTTAATGAAAGCCTTTATTCTGGATGACCATAGCAGATCGTTCTCAATAACATCCAAATCAGTTCAATTGTTTACTGTTCCGCCTTTGGTACGTGTTAATATCATTATTTACATTATGATTAAAGGCGTTAGCATGGCAATACACAATGGACCCTAATCTTACCTCTGATTACCAACCAGTATTAATAAAACTCTTCCTTCATTAATTTACTAAGTAATGAAACAGATTGTTTGTGTTTTCTCAAGCCTTGAAAAAGATTCTATTTGCTACCAAAGTTTAATTTGTGCTTTGTTTCTGTATGCATATAGTCTGAAAGAATACGGCCAAGTTTTATTGTTGCATTTCGTTAATATATTTTATAAACATATGGATTTTATGTTAATTATGGACATCTAATACCAGTGTTGAACACATAATAATCCAACATCTGTACCCTATTATAAGGTTTCCTGAATAAACTTACTTACTTAAATGGAACCCTCTTATCAGTGCTTCCCACATTTGTTCAGTCCAAGACATTGTGTTCCAGGTAGCCCTTTGAAATCCAAGCCCTAACTCTCACTTTCATTAAGTGAGGGTCTCGACAAGTTACAATTAACTAGAAACACAGAAGGCACACTCGGACAAGATAAATAAAAAGTCACAGTTCTGGTTTTGTGCTCAGGGCATGCTTTTTCTAACTGCACTATCATCTCTTCGCATATATTTTGGAAGTATACACATTAAAGTTCTATATAGAATAAGTTTCTTATTTATGTTTCCTGTGTTTCAGGCTAGAGTGTTGATAACTAAATATAACCTGTTAGAAGTCATCATTAGAGCTTTTCTAGAACCTTGTGAAAGAAAGAAAAATGGTACATATCTTATTTTTTTATCTTACTAGTGTCTTAATAGAGATTTTACATTCGCAAGCAACTAATGTATAGACCATAATAATCATGAAATAAAACAAACTAATGTAGTTTGTCCTGAGTAGACTTCGTTGTGATGACTGGGTGTCATTTCTACATGTCTTTAACTTGAAATTGCAATGTGGGCATGGAGTGGGGGGCAAGGGTTCAATGAAGGTCTGCCATGGAATCAAGTGGCATTATTTCAATACCATACTAGTGTGTAACAAGGAGTATGATTTAGGGACCGATCCAGAGGGGTGGTTTGCGGGGTCCCCCCCCCCCCCCCTGCTCAGCTACATGAAAAAAAATAATGCCTTGCATCAATGAAATTACATCACAAAGTGATCTTACATCAGTATAAAAATGATTTCTCTGTTTAAAAAGCTCAATTTGTATGTATGCCTATGTAATTTAGAGACAATGATGGCAAAATTCCGTGACCGAAACCTGGCAAACCCCCTCCTGCAAAAATTCCTGGATCCGCCCCTGTGATTATATGCCTAACCTCCAGTTTTCTCACACTGCTAAAGACCACTATGCTAAGCAAATTATGGAAATTAAATTGTACCATTATGTTTGTCCCAAATGACCTAGTTTGTATTGAGTGTACGTTTAACACCATTTATTTCTCTCTTTAAATTATAAATGATATCGACCGTGATCCAAGATTTCATTTTTTTCATGTATTAGTTTTCAAGATGGGATATGTTATTATTTGTATCAATTATTTTCAGTTTTTGGTAAATTAGCTTTTGATAGAAATGAAAGGAATCCAGCTTTAAAAAGAGCTTGGTTTGTTTTATATGATCTCAAGTAAGTTGACCAGCATGTATTTATATATATATCTTATTTGGTCTTGTTTTGATCACTGGTGTTTGTGGTCTTGAATCAATATTTCTTACTGACAATAATATTTTATTTACTGACAGGGTGTGTTAATGGGCATGTGAATAAAACAAATATTCCAAGTTCACCTTTACATTGACAGAAATTGAGGAACAGTCAAACAATACATGTTATACTTTTCTGGGTGGGATGTAGCGGGGGGTGGTGGTTAGCACGTGTGCGCAGGTCAACTGGTGTGGTTTCAAATCCCTGGTTGTACGTGACAAGGAGTAGGGTTGCCTTTCCAACCTTGTGGGTTTTCTCCAGGTCCTCTGGTTTTCTCCCACTGCTAAAGACCCCCATGTACAAGTTTGTGTCGAGTGAATGTTAAACCCCTCTTTCCCTTTAGCCTGTAGTACATGTAAATATGTACTACACCAGTTCCTTAGACTACTTCAAACTGCACAAGATACGGTGTATGTGAATGGCTTTCTAAATTATAGGACCATTTACTAGTTTGTGTGGGTGCCACAGCTGCGCACATGACAAGATATTTAGACAGTTACAGTAGTGCTAAAGGATTATTCAAATACTGGATAGATTTAAATGTGAAAGTAAACAATTTCCTTTATCCATATGAATGTTTGAATGACTTCTTTGCAAGTTTACTTTTATGTTGTGTGTGGTCTGACTCTTGAATATTTAAGCCATAATACCACTAAATGACGTATTCATTTTATTTTAGATATGCTTTAATTTGTAAACCAAATGCAAGTGAATGGGATAATGAGCTCCGGATTAATTTTCTCAAAGGTTTAAAGGCTTTAATAGAACTTCTTTCAGCAATGCAGGTATGTAATATTACATGACGTATTGTATATAGCCATAAGTTTACCAAAAGGGAACACATTTTTTAGCATCAGTGATAAGTTTCATACTCTTTGTAGAACACCTGGTTTCACTTAGTTATCTAGAAATATTTTTTTTTAGATTAAGCTTTGAGGTATTTGATTGAAATTTGGTTATGTTTTAGGTTGCAGATGAACCCTTTCGTGTGATTCTGTTAATTTTTTTTATAATTAAAACCCTTTATTGACTTAAAATTAATGAAATATTTGGATTACTTATCCACATAAATGGATTTCTGGTATCAGCATGTTATAAATCCATGTATGGTCTGGTTGGGTATATGTATTCTTTAGCAATATTCTCATTATGCCTGTTTAAGTGTTTAATCATTGTACTAAAATTTCTCACAATTTATTTACTGAAATTTTTTTGCTTAGGGCATGGATTGTGTACAGAGGCAGACAGGTCACCATCTTGAATTTGAACCAGAGTGGGAAGGTGCCTTCAACTTACAGTTAAAATTAGAAGATAATTTGGTTTTATTTGCTGAATGGTGTTCAACAGATGTAAGTTATTGTAGATTTCGCAAAACTTTATAATTGTGTAATCCAAAATTTCAACCCTAAAAACCAATAAATCACTGAATACCCCAAATTTCAACCCTAAAAACCAATAAATCACTGAATATCCCAAATTCACTAATTACCTCAAAATACTAAATACCCCCAAATCACTCAAATCAGTAAATACCCCAAAATCACTAAATAACAAAAAATGGGTTGGGGAGCTCTACTTGAAGTTGGGTGCCCAAATGAGCCATTACAAAGAGGGTCTGGGAAGGCTTGCAGCCCAGAAACCCATTGGGAACCCTAATTTTTCAGTATTTAGTTTTTTTCTTTCATTAATTAGTGTGATCGTAATTAGTATCCACCAAAAAATGTACATAGTACAGTCTGTATGTAGGACCCACACACAGATTGTACTATATACCAAACTGTGGGTATATTTGTTCAAATACTGATTTCATAAAGGTTATGAGACTTTTGTAAATAGAATTATAGATTGATCTCTTCACAACATGTATTTAATCTTTATGCACTTAAGAATTTACAATTAAACACCTTTGTTCTGAAATGGGAGTACCTGTTTTAATGGATATTGTTTGATAATTTTGTTGTATTTTACAGAAAGAGGTATTGTTAAAGGCATATAAAGAAACATTAGATGCATTATATAGATGTGAACGATCGGCTGAACCTAATACTAAAGAAAGATTTGAAGGTATATGTATCATAGTTTATTTCTGTATGCCAGTTTATTTCTGTATGCCAGTTTATTTCCTTATGACAATTTTAAATTAAATCTATCGGATATATCATAATTGGACAGAGTTGTATAGATTTTTTGGTTCAAACTGGCTGACATAATTCAACCAATCTTGCCTAAAGTCGGAACCCTATTGAAATTCAGAGTCACCTATTTATTAAATATGTAGTTATTACCCTTGACTTCAGAAACGTGAAAGTCACCTATCATCATAAGCTAGTGAGTGAATGTAAATTCATTGCTTATATATGTTTATAATTTTTTGTACACTGTTCATGCTGTTTATTTATTGATGTTAACAGTTGAAGGTCATACAGCTAGATGCATTAAATATGATGTAGCTACCCAACCTGTTTCTATACATTTACCGTTATCTAGATTTCTAGCAGGTATGTTTCCATTTTATTTCTCAAAGCTTACTGGTTGTAACAGATGAATCTTTGTTTCTTTAAACATACATTATGCAAGAGCTAAATCTGTCTATTGCAGGTCTATCTTTAGGCCTGAAATGTTATCTTAAGGATTAATTACACATTAATTTACTTAATCAAATCTCAATGTCAACGCTAGCCTTCTATATTTACTTGATTAGGCTCCGATTTGCTGCTCAACTTCCATTCATGATTTAATCACAAAATGGATAATCGTGACTAAGTTTTTTATTGTACCGACTTTAGTAATGATGATCTATCGCTAAAATCTCTTTAAATAACACTTGTTTACTAATGGTGAATGACTAGAATAAATGTTTATTTTGATAATTTCAGCTTTACATTTACACCTAGAGAAATATCAGTTACATTTCTACTCCCCTAAACTTCTACAGATTATGGATGTAAGTCGATTTTTCTTACATGGTTTCTTTGCCTATTGCAATGTGCAAGTGAAGCAACCAAAATGTCTTCATTACAACTTTTGGGTGTCGTATGGAATACAGTTTGATTACATCCTATTATTAAAAATATTTTTTTGACATTAAACTTGAGCTATAGCTATCCAAAATGTCACTATCCTTATTTTGTAATGCAAAATATTGTTAAATTTGTTTCGGTCATGAGGGCATTTAACCTAATCTTGTGATTAGCCACTGCACACATGGATGCTTTAATATAAATAGACACTTTAGATCATAAGGTCTATCACTGAGTCAAGTGGTGCTGTTTTAATCCCATACTTGTATGTGACAAGAAGGAGGGTCGCTTGCCTAACCTTGTGGGATTTCTCTGGGTCCTCCAGTTTCCTCGTGCAGCTAAAGACCCCTACACCCAAGCAAATTATTGAAATAAAATTGTATTATATGTTAGTTCCAAACTTTTCTAGTATGTGTTAAGTGGACAATAAACCTCATCTCTCTCTTTTATAAAAATAAAACTATGCATACATGTACATTTATTTTTAGAAACGTTTAGAACCACTAGATCTCATTGAGCCACCTTTACGTACTCAAGTTATGATCGCCCAGACCCAAGCTGGTATGTGGAGGAGGAATGGATTCTCTCTACTCAATCAGGTAAATGTACTAGGGCAATACTTTATTTTATGGTTTTACCTTTGATATTTTATGTATTTATTTTTGTGAGTATATTCAGGGGCTAAAAATACAGGTGGCACCGAATATATACAAAACTTAAGTTTGTGTAAATTGTGTCAATGGCTTTTGGTAATTGAACTGTAATTACACAGAACATAATTCTGAGGAATACTATTACTGTGTAGTAGTTTTTTGTATGAGATCTAGAAATGCTTTCGATGTTCAAAACATTTGAATAGAATTTCATGTCTGTTTGATAAAAAATATGTTTTGTTAAAACAAATTGACCCCAAAAAAGCATAACTATGGTCATGTTTTTTGTTCAGTTTTGAAACCTAATTTGTGAATTTCCTTCGTTTAACATGTGTTGTATTATTTGTGTTTCAGATATTTTTTTATCAGAATGTGAGATGTCGAGGTGAAATGTATGATAGAGATATTGTTATGTTACAGGTTAGTATTTTGTACATTATCTTCAGAGTCTAGGTTAATTGAATATTTTAATTATTCTTTAATGGTGTGGAATATTATCTTATTCATTATTGATATGGTAGAAGGGTGCCATATTCGTTGGTTTTAAATTTTGTGAGTGTCAATTGAATTATGTCTCTATAGTCATTGTAATGTAATAAAACATTTGAAAATTATCACAAATAATCATGAAAATTTGCTTTGATTTAAGATTTTTGATTATATTTTTATTTTAGATTGGAGGCTCTCTGATGAAAGGGAATGATTTTGTGATACATTTGTTAAATAAATATGGTTTGATGAACTGGGTTAGGTAAGAAATGAAATGTGGTTTAACGTCCTACTATTTTGCACCTAACCTGGGCTAATGGAAGATGGGCATACGCCATACATTGTGCTATGAGGGAAATTTTGCCCGGGCAGCGGCGCTATGGCCTACTCTTATATCAAATTCCAACTGCCAAGGGATCTTTTACGTGCATTCCAATGTATAAACGGGACCTCAGTTTTTCGTCCCATCCGAACGACTAGGCAGCTGTCCTTGTCCTTCTGCATCACTGACAAGGGGAAATCACGCTGGAAAAGCGAGATGAACCTTCTCTGCCAATGCAGGGATCGAACACCCGACCTCTAGGCTAGCAAACTAGCGCCTTATCCACTTAGCCACCGTGACCCCCCGGTTAGGTAAGAGATCTCATCACTTTCTAAATAGAGCAGTGCAGAATTTTAGTACCTAGTTGTTAGATTTGTATGCAACACATTTTACCTACTGTTCTTTAGTAATAAACATCGTGGTCAATTTAAATCTTATATAAATATATGTTTGTAGACTAGAGTATGATGTACCAGGACAAGGACAAGAAGATTCCTTAAGACAAACTGTCATGTTAGCTGAAGAATTCCTGAATTTACTTATTATATTATTGGGTGAGTATTGATAACTTTGTCATACCTGATATTTCTACAGTAATTTAAGAATTAGATAGTTCATAAATTTAAGGTTAGCAAGAAATTAAGATGTAAAATTGGCAGTAATATGTTCTATCAAATTGTATCACTTTCCTCCCTCCCATTGTTAAAAACTCCTGTGCTCATGTTAGTCCCAAAATAGCCAGGTTAGTGTTGAATACACTTCATTCCTCTATATCTATAAATTTGCTGTTTATTCATGACTTTAAATTAACTGCACATTTAACTATTATCCAATTTATTCCTTGTCATATATTAATTTATTTATTTTATAGAGGAAAGATTTGTACCAGGTGTTGGTCAAGTAACAGAACAGGATGTGGTTAAAAGAGAGATAATACATCAATTATGTATCGCACCAATGGCTCATAGTGAACTTGGTAAAGCTTTGCCCGAAAATGTAAGTTAGAAAAATGAAACGTAAAACAAGATATATATCTAATTGTATGTTGAGTTAGAGAATGTTTAACTAGCGTGGGCTGTCTTGTCCACTAACCAATTCGTTCTGGCCGAGACAAAAACAATTTTAGACAATAAAAATGCCATTTGTTTGACTCCAAAGAGGACAGAAAAAGCAGAAATCAAGTCTTTATAATATGCTGCATTCATTATTTGAGCAGAACAGTAAGACATTAAACTCCATTTCAATTCTGTTCATATTATTTGAAAGCTCCAAAACATTAAAAAAAAATTGACAATTTTCATAGGAGTACATTTCATGTAAAAAGATGTTGTTTTTCTTTCCAGCCAAATCATGAAACAGGAATGGAAGATGTTGTGAAAGATGTCGCTAAATTCAAGTAAGTGACAAATGTGTTTCATTTTCCCCAGTCTTGGTGCAGAAAAGTAGGATGTAAAACCCAATTTCATGCTTCATATTCTGTTGCAATAATTTATCTCTATTAAATTTTTATATTCTTTATTTGTATGTGTTTCTTTTAGTAAACCAAGTGGAACTGGAAAGGGAAAATATGAATTAAAACCTGAATATTTCAAAAACTACTGTCCTTATTTCTACCATTATACAAAATCAGAACAATCCAAGGTTAGTATTTATTATTTATATTTTCATCTGATCTGTATAAAATAATCAGAGGTTTTATCTTCAATAAGAGACAACTCGTCTAAATGCTGAATAAAGTCAGGTTTAAAGTAGTCCATGCTGTTGTTTTATTATTCTTTTTTTAAATAATGAAATGTTTCGGGTTTATTTCCAGTCAGAAGAAGCACAAAGAAAGCGTAAAAAACAAGAAGGAGAAGATCAATGTAAGACCATCAGTTACAATTTTTAGTCATTTCTTCCCCCTTTAAAGTGGAAAT
The DNA here is from genome assembly GCA_948474765.1 of Patella depressa. Lineage (NCBI taxonomy): Eukaryota > Metazoa > Mollusca > Gastropoda > Patellidae > Patella > Patella depressa. Next base: position 60,389,944 of record OX419719.1, read on the forward strand.
TTCATATTTTCTAAGAAGTCGAAACAAAATTATTTCTATGTCTTTTTCTCAAAAGGTTGTCAACTCACTATTATACGATCATGGGCAATATTTCACAGGCATAGAAATCCCTGACACACTATTACTTGAATTACCTCCCTTGTTTTCCCATTCCCCTCCATGCAATGGCGATCTTCGAACGTTTGAATTTGAAGTTGAAAATGATAATTTTACCAATTTCTCAACAGGCAATAGTGAATTATAGGATTAATAGGATTATTCTTTAACAAGGAAGGACTGTTTATAGATGCAATCTATTTTCGGGCATTATTTTAATATATTTTAAAAATATAACTAAAAAATAAAAGAAATTGCCGTTTTAAGTAATGATGCAATCCATTTGATCAGCCTTAAAAAAGTTTTTGCACGTTTATCCTGATAGTCTTCGAAGTCTTTAAATAATATTTTCCCCCAACTACTAAAGATCGCTTTGCATCATATGTCAGTCATGAAATGATCAAGTTTGTGTTAAGTGGAAGGTAAACCCTATTTCTTTCTTTGATATTAATGAGAGATAAGTACCTTTTAACTACACACATTTTAACCTGTATAATATTGTCACAGGCTTTGTTCTAGGTTTCATATTGGATATACATTATAATAAACTTATATCTTTTATTTATTTTTTAGGTTTACCACCTCCATTGCCACCTGCTTTTACTCATCAATTCTCACCAATTATAAACCTTCTACAATGTGATGTCGTAACTCACATCTTTCAGACGATTTTAACACGTACAGGTGCCACACGATCACGATCCTGGTCAGAACCTCAGTTTGAACGAGTAAGTAAAAGCCAATAGCACATTATATATTGTTGTCATTATTCATGAAATCTTAAAATATTTTAGACATGGAACACTTATACTTCTGTACATATATGTTTTTATTGCAGGTTTTATATTTAATTGGTTTAGCTTTACATGAACAAGTACGAGCCTATGGTGATAAAAATATATCTTTTGATTTTGTTAAAAATGCCATGCAAGGTATGGTATCATACATTAAATAACATTATTAATATTAAAGGTTCTGATTATCATTTGAAGAATTTTGAAACTATAATATTGTCAAGAGTTGAATCTCTGTCAATATTGGCTCAAATATAATACAATTCAGTGCAGTGTTATAATGAATTTCGCAGCATTTGAAATCCTCTCTGCAGATAATGTAAATGGGGTATCATCAAAATGGACGTAAACTGGAATGGCCAAAAATTTGATCAAATGCTATGTAAATGTATGTCATTGGAATTGTGTTAGATAACAAATATTTGATTGGTAATTTTCATTATGACCAATCTATGGTTCTTTCGAGTAATGTTTGTTTTTACCAAATTTTTGGGCCGTTTTGCTTATGGGTTCATCGTCTACAACCTATAAGTCTTATCTATAATCTTTTGATAGGCATCTTTTTAATCTGATAGATTCAGAGCTGGAAGATTATCTGACATTATTTTAATTTTGTTATGTTTTATTAGTTAAAAGAAGAGCAGTCAATTTGAGTACATTTTAGTGTGAATTAAGCTGTGGAAAAAAAAGCAAATAACTCATCTTTCAGCTACATAATGATAAAAATAAATTTGTTCTAATACATGCTTAATAACATATTGTATATATTTTTGTAGGTGAGAACAGTATTTTAAGTTTATTACAATCTTTAGTTAATTGTAATAATGTCAGCCAGGATCCTTCTAAAGATCTACTAGCATGGGTTCTTAGGGTAAGCTATAAATTATAATTATAAATTTCCATATTATTTTTCACAGGATCAGTGGCTTATTGATCAACTTCTGTCGGAATGACTTCTACATATAATTCGATGTCAAATTAAACAAAAATATTTGCCCCACCAACCAATTATCAGACAATCCTTTGCAAATCATCCAATATTGTTTGACTAATCTGCTTTGCAGAACTCTAATTATACTTATTTAGGTATAAAAAATAAACTGCAATGTTGAAATAGTAAGATTTGTGTTATTCTTTGATTATCGACTGATCATGACAATATCCACAGCAGATCATGCATAGAACATAATAGTCATGTAAATCTAGAAAATACTGCAATGATATGTAAAAGTGATAAGGGATTAAATTAATTTTTTTCTGTTATACCTATAGAAATTTGCTGAAGTACGTATGATGAAGAATGATCCGATTGCTATGGAAGGTCTGGAAAACATCAGTAATTCTACAGATCAGAAATCTGAAACTGAGAGGAAGAAAAAAGCAGAGATAGCAGCCAAGAAACGTGCCAAAGTCATGGCAAAGATTTCAAAAATGCAGAAAGATTTTATAAAAGGCAATGCTGTATTGTTTGAAAGTACTTGCTCGGAAATGCAGTCGGCTGGCTCCGATATGGACCTTAGGTATAGTTTATATGCACACCTATATGAGAACTTGTTTCTCAGGATACTATTGCAACCATTATGGGTCATTATTGAGCATATTGAAGGAATTTAGGGACAAACTACAAAAGTAGATTTACTTAAAGCAAAAATGGAACCAGAATGTTCTGATTTCTGAAGAGTTACTATAGAAACAACAACAAACTTTTTATTTCTGTTTAAGCATTGATTACCCAGAATGGAAAAGGGGTCATACATTTGGAAAATGATCTGGCAATGCAAGTCTTAAGAGTTTAAGTTTAGTAAATACAGTTCTTTGGAAAACTACTCAATCGGCCAAAAAATCTAAAAATACTTAAATGAGCTCAATAAATTCCATTTTTTTATGTATATAATATTTTTAAAAAGTTTTGCAAGTGATTAGATTTGGCTTTGTTGTGTGTAGCAAGAGTTGTGCCTCTTGGCAAGCTGTGTTATTTATGTAGTGATAGAGGGAAATACATTTTGGACATGCTTCAGATGTACTATTACTGAATTACTATTTTATTTATTTTTTTTTTAAACAATTTTTTGTTCAGTGATTGAAAGGGATTGAAGAACAGGTTTAGCATATATGACCTCTCTTCTTTATGTTTTTTATTACAGTGGACCTACAAGTAGTGACTTCCCAGTTGCATTAGGTCAGAGTCGTAATAATGCAGCAACAGGAAATCCCATCATGGCAACATGTATTTTATGTCAAGAAGAACATGAAGTTACTGTTAATGGTAAAGCCATGGTTTTAGCTGCTTATGTGCAGAGGTAAGAATAATAATAAGACTTATATAAGAATAAAAAATTTCTGATTTTGAATTCATCTGGTGTCAGTTATCAAGTATGCAACCTTGATATATCTTATTGACAGTCATAAAGGATACTGGAAAATAAAACATTGGAAAAACATGATGAGATAAACGTGTGCCTTGGAGATGTCGTAAGTCAATTAGTCACCTTCCTCCCACTTCAGAATTTTTGGAAGGATAGTCTGAGAACAAGACATGTTTTTGTATGGTGTAATTTTTATATTTATTTTAATATTAGATCAACAGTATTATCACAGAATCTTAGTAAACATCTAGAAAATGGAGATGAGTATGACCCCTTGTATTTGACCTCTGACCTCTTCACAGGAACTAAAACAGGATCATGTGGTCATATCATGCATCATGAATGCTGGCAAAAGTAAGTCTACTATGTTTCTACTGTTGGCAATATGAGTAAGGAAGTAAATAAAAAAAAATTGTCCTTTTCACAAATCAAAACAATAAAATTTAGCCCCAATGTTGGTTTACGAATATAACTTCATTTGGAATCATACATAATCCTTGTTTTCCAGATATTTCGATGTTATACTAGCAAAAGAGCGAAGAAGACCACTACGATTTCGTCAAGCACAGAGTTATGATATAGATAAAATGGAGTATTTATGTCCATTATGTGAAGCATTGAGTAATACAGTAATACCTATAGTTCCTTCACTTCATAAACTTGTTAATGACAGGTATTTATTAGTTTTATCAATTATTTCTACATTATTACAACAAATTGTTGTGTATTGATGAATTACATTAATTCAGCATATTTGTGAAATTATTCAAATGCAGAAGTCTTTTCCTCATTTACATATTTTGATGCTTCCTGTTTTACTGAACCAACCTCACAAACAAATTTTTGAAATAAAGACCTGGGGCCGGTTTCACGAAATTTTAACTTAGATAAAATCCAAATTTTAGCAATATGATTGGATAATATTAAATTTATTTTAGTGCTTAGCCAATCAAATTTGAAGTATCTAGTAAAATTTTGATTTTATCTTTAGTTAAGATTTCGAGAAACAGGGCCCTGGTTTGTATTGAGTGAATGTTAAACTTTCTATTGTTATTTACATATTGTAATAATTGTTAATTGTGTAGTAAATTGGGGGCCACGATGGTTAAGTGAATAAGATGCTGGCTCATTAGCCTGGAGGTCGGGGTTTGCTCATGTTTATCAGGATTTCCCAGGGTGGCTTTCTTTTGTTAGTGGTGCTGGACAGAGGGCAACTGTCTAGTCATTGGGATGGGACAAACAGCCAAAGTCCTGTGATGGTAAAAAATGCCCTGTTAGTTGAAAATCGAAATAAAAGAGGACCATAGTTCTGCTGTTCAGGCAAAATTTCCCTCATAGCACACTGTATGATGTATGTTCATCTTAATTAAACATACATTATGGAAGAGCAAAAACTGACTTTCGTCTGTCTTCCTTTGAGCCTCAGATGTCACAGAAATTATAAATTAGATCTTTATTTAAACAACAAGCCCAAAATGAACACTGTAGACCCACGGATGGCTTGGATTGGGCTCGGATTAAAACAGGATTTCGTCGACTGATTTAATCACTATGGCGTCGTGGGTGGGGTTTCTCCGTGACGTTGACGTCATCATACTTCCGGAAATTATTCATAAAAGACAGTGATGACCGAGGCTACAAGCTTCACTAGATACCGTTTAAACATTACTTGATGATCGAGACTATGTAGGTGGAGTTAACACCTGTCAATCAACAATCGGCCATAGTGGGAAAAGGGTGTCGATGAATTTAGCTACCATTTCTAGTAAAAAATTATAGTGGTAGCAACTTTGTTCAGGATAAAGTTATTTGACTGAAATTTTCAATATATTCTTGTTTCAACATCTATATTTGAACTGTTATAGCAAGAATGGCTAACTCCTTGTCAAAATCTCCCATAATGTATCTTTAACAGAAACAGAGTGGAACACTAAGCCGTTAAACCCCATTTCAGTTTATTTCATTAGCAAATAAAACCGAATTAGTATTAGCCATATATTTTGTGTTTTAGTGATTGTGAGGTAGATTTGAAGTTTGATGATTGGTTAGATGGTATCAAGAAAACTGTTGAGAACAGTGTACAGAAAGAAAAAGATCAACAGTCACAAGGTTGATTAATATTAATTATGAAGCCTTTGATATCTACGTGACTAATAAAAATGTTATTGTAGAGAGGGTGGGGTAATACTAATGAAGGGGTTGGGATGGCCTAGTGGTTTAGAGTGCCACGCTTCGACTTCTAGGTGGCTCGTCACCTCTGGCTTGTGGCTGTGGTTTTAATCCCTGGTGTGAGCTAGGGCTGGGTATCGATAGTGATTTTTACTATCGATAATCGGCAATGAAATGTCGGTCGATAATCGATAGTATCGAAAACAAACTTATTTTCACGGTCGTCATCAAGACTGGATACAGTGTAAGTTCAAAGTTCAACACCATACGAAGTTGCGAAAGATCGTTTGCTCCTGTGCTTCCACACAGCACTTTTAGCTTTGCCGGTAAAATAAACAAGCGTTTTGTCGTCCATGTGTACTATTTATTGTACCGGGTACTCTATTACTGAGGCACACGTATAGAAATAGTGAACTGTTCAGACGAATTCTGAAACTTGCAAAGGGAAATAACGCTAACTTTATTTACACATCCGGGTATCTCCGATTTAGCGATATTCAACAATAATTTCTTCAAAACTAAAGTAATGTTTCAATGAGAGTGAATTTATGAAAACGGCTGTTCAATAAGCAGTCACAATTTTGTTATGTGTTACATGTACATTGAATACTTCACTTGATAGTAATTTAAAAGTGAGCGGTGTATTATGATTAACTGAAAGAAGCCACTGACATTTCAGACGCAAGAAAAATAGACGAAGAGCGATAATCGATAGTAACCCACCGCTATCGATAGTGCTTTTCAGGGCCGTCCAATCGATACTATCGATTTATATCGATATTTTACCCAGCCCTAGTGTGAGCGTATGTGACTTGGGGCGTCTTCTCAACCTGGTGGGTTGCTCTGGGTACTCTGGTTTCCTCCTACAAGAAAGACTAGTACGCTAAGATAATAAAGATAAAAAGTAAGACTTGTCTGTGATATCACCTTCGATGGAAGGTGCTGCTAAACACTCAATGTAAAAACAACAACTGTTGCTCGAATAATCAAAGTCAACTTTAATGTCACCAGATCAATAACACCACACAGTTCCACCACAAACTTTTCACAATTATATACAAAAATTAATCAATTTTAATTCAACGTGTGCCATATTTTCAGTATTGCAATCTTTTTTAAGATAACTGCAACTTCAATAACTTCACTAGTTGATCATCTGTCTACATGAATGCCCAAAATTCATTTAGTATTGTCACTTGATAAATAAAACCTTCGTTGAAATTCCAGGACTATCCTATCACAGTTTTAAGATGGTCCTTCAACCTCCAAAAATGTTGGTTATTAATTTTTTCTGATTACCTCAATATTTGATTTTTTTTTTCTATTTTGTTTTACAGAAGAGTCTTTGTTTATCCAGCCTTGTCCTATATCTACTATAACTAGGATGATGGCAGAGAGTGTAGCCAAGAACTTCCAGTTACTCTGGGAATATGTTTATGATGATGCAAGGTATGTTCTATCAGTAAATTAGAACATTCTTATCAATGCCCTAAAGTCTTTTGTGTTTGGGACATTGAATTTCTGAGAGTTAAAACATTTAAATCATAAAAGTGATCCTCATCCTACATTCTATGTAGAATATTGGTTTTCTTTCTTTTTAGTGGCTGTTTTTCGGAAGGTATGAGAGAAATGATGAAGAAATTTGCAAGAGATGTTTATTCCGTAAGTATATAAACTATCAATATTTTTAAAATATGTTTATTTAGGGCTACCATATAGGGGATAATTCAGACATTTTCGACTTCTTCTCCCAGCTATGTTACTTGAGTGTGCACTGTATCCAATCTGATTAAAACACAGATCCAATTTCGTTTCGTTTTTTATAGTTCAAAATTTCATTTTTACTTGTCTTTACTACTCTTGGATCTGGATGACTTGTTATTTAACTAGCGTTCTGCCTGAAATGAGGGGTCAGCCCATCAAATGGTCTGTCGAATCGACCGTTTGACCTTTTCATGTGTGGAACTGTGGGTAGATATTACCAGCCAATGACGTCTATACTAACACCAGCGGATATATATCAAAACAAAAGAAAAGTAGATTTTAAAAAACATGGCGGTCGCTAATTGGTTAATCGAATGACTGACGTTATCGGGTCAAATGTCCAGTGCTTGATACCTGACGTCATAGAACGTGAGCTCCCACTATAACTTGTTAGATCTAGGCCATCGAAAGTATAAAAAACGAAACGAAATATAGATCTATATTTTAATTAGATTGCACTGTATCATGAGATCTGTCATTGAGTCAACTGATGTGGTTTCGATTCCCCGATTGTACATGCAAGGAGTAGGGTCGCCTGTCTAACTTATGGATTTTCTCCTGGTCCTCTGGTTTCCCCCCACTGCTAACAACCCCTACATGCAAATGGATTATTGAAATAAAATTGAACCACGTGTTAGTCCCAAAATGACCTAGTTTGTGTGGAGTTGACCTAAAACCCTCTCTCTCTCTCCCTCTCTCTCTCTTTCTCTTTCTAAACTACATTGGAGAATCATGTAAACTTATACATGTAATTATGATTTTATCTATACCATATCTGAAGTATATTATATATTTATTTATAGTTTGGTTTAGATGTCCAACCTGATGATGAGAATGCTCGTGTACCTATCATGGCATGGTCAACTTGTGCCTTTACAATACATACTATTGGTAATTCTTTTATTCAACATAGTCTCCAAATTTATTCCTGGTGATATTGGCACCAATTGTATTGAATACTATAAAGAATGTACTTTGGAGTAAATTGATATGACCTTACTCTCAGTGTCTTTCATATAGCAAATAGCTATCATAATTAATGATAATGATATTTGTATCGCGCAACTATTCAATCCACTAGGGAATGCACAAGATGCTAGAAAATGTTCTCACTTTAGTGTGTTAATGATAGTGACTAAATAACCAGGTTTTTACTTTTGATTTAGAAACTGACACAGATTCACAGAGTGAATCAAAAGTTTTATTGTTTGGTTGATAAATCATCTTTTTTATTACATATTTAGAATATTTGAAAGTCCATATTATTTTTTCCAAGTTTTGTAAATCACAATCACATAAACATAAAACACTATTATAATATATCTATATTTATTCCAGAACAAACCTTACAGCTAGAAAAGAAACCGTTATTTGGAGCTGTTCCATCTAGACAGTTAGATTTATTGAGTTCTCTTGTAAAATATGCGGCCGTTTGTAGCCAGGTTATGTCCCCTGATACGGTTAAACAACACTGTGTGCGAGTATTAACAGGTAAATTCAGATAGTGGAGATACTAGTTGAGTTACCCATTCCTGACAGATAAAAAAACAAGTTTCAATTTCAATTTGACTGCACTGGTACATTAAGCACGGCTACATTAAGCATTAACAAGTTAAATTGTTTTCAATATTGAGACATATTTGTCAATCTACAGTCATTAATTCTACATGGAAATTACAAGTTGTTTACTAATCCAGGTGGTTAAGTTCAATGAATGTTTGTAGAAAAGATATAAGGTCAAATAAAACAATTATTCTGGTTTTCAGATATTACAACATTACTTCAATAGAGATGCACAACCTGTGTTTGTTTCAAATAATAAAAAAGGTTTCATTAATAACCGCACACAAATATTTTTCCTGGGTTACAGAAAGTAGCTTTATAATGAAATTTGAATGCATTCAGAAATGTAATGTAGGCTCAATTATCAAGTATTCAATCCTGATAAATGTCTTATTATTTACCATCATAAATGATACTGGATAATCATAAATTCAACAATGTGTGGAGTTAATGTATTGCTTTGAAATGGGTTGATTATGAGAAGTCATTTAGCCAAAGAGTGATCCTTTTAAAAAATACAAAACTGCCCTCTCGCTACAGGATATTAAGAAGGATTGTCTAAGAACCAGATGTCAAGCAATTGGTTATTTTATATATTTTTTATTCTTGATTACTCTTTTAAAATCTCTCTTAACTTTAATATAAATTTTGTTTGATAGCTCTAATACCTGACCAGTTAGAAAAATTGAAGAAAGATTCTCCATGTATTCTTGACCTTGATATGTTTCACTATCTGGTAATTCTTGGTATGACCTTACCAACTTTGTATGCAGAACAGCAACGGTCGTCCATCTCAACCATACCATCAGGTGGTTTAAACGATAAACATGCCTTACAGTTAGTTCTCACTGCTCATCTGGTACAAATATTGTTGACCTATGACCCAGAGCCAGAAGGTATGTAATATATTGTTTAATTGATGTTCCTTGATTACAAAATATTACAAAACCAGTTTGCATAAAGTATAAAAACAGTGTTTTCATCAAACTTTAATTAAGAGGAGGACAGGATTTATAGAATATTTGTAAGTCAGTTTGATTCATTCTTTGAATAAAAGAAATGATAATTTGTTTTTTTATAATCCTTTAGTGGCATTTAGCGATTGGAAATGTAACAAAACTGACACAGTTATATGGGACAACAAACACTGGTTTATTAAGCTTGATAATGATAATAGAATACTTATTAAAACTTTGTGCTTGTGTATAATAAACCAGTGACTGTTGTCCCACATAACTATGTCAGTTTTGTTAAGTTGTTTTTTTCCGTTTTAAAGAAAATATGGAAATGGAAGGTGATGTGGAAGGTGAAAATTGGTTACGTATTTATTTTAATCTACGTGAAGATGCAGGGTAAGATTTCTTGTATACTTTTTTATGTACATATGGTAGGTGTGGAAGCAAGTCTTCCTGGGAGCTATGGGGGACAATTTTTGCAGCCCCCGCCCCTTTTTCCTTCTGTTCATAATCAAGGCACGTGGTAGTAAAATAATTTATTAAAAAAGACCAGAAATTACTAATAATTGCTTAAAATGTACGTAAGTATAAAGGCATTTTTATGTCACACTTTTACAACATTAGCAGGGGACTGCTGGGCCCAGTTAGGAGCAATTTGTCCAATTGGCTTTAAGTCAGCCCTAGTGTAGAATAGGGGTCATTGTTTATTCCAGTGATAGTAGTATCACTAGGTTCTAATGTACAAATTCTGATGAACACTTTTGAGCAAGACCTCCTGTCCTTCAATTTTATTTTGACTGTGACTTACCAGTACTTTGTGTGTATGTTAAAGACCCATTTTCCCCTCTTCACTTGTCTCATCCAAACATTACTGATCAGAATTGAATATAGAATTGATCTTTGTTTTTCAGAATTCAATCAGAAATATCTCCATCACCATGGCAACTATGTCAACATATTCGTAAGGCATGTTCTCCGTTTTTACGTTGTGCAACAATCCTATACCATCATTTAACAGGCATCATGTCACCACCAGAACTACAAACAGATTACTCAGGTAATTTAATACATTGTACTAGAATCTAACATTCATTTAAAAATATGAACCTACTTGTTAAAATTGTTAGTAAAACTTGTAAATTCAGTAAAAATATTTCTGTTGTATATTTTCAGATCGTGAAGGTTTTGAATTTGAGATTTTATGTAAATATTTATCGCTACCATCCAATCTATCAGTTTTATTAGATAATAGTGGACAAATTACTACAGCTCTTATTAAAAGGTAAGCTTCCTTATAAGACCATGTATGTATTTATAAGCAAATAGATAAGATCTTTGAGTTCTTTATTCCATAGGGTTGGTAGAATGTAGGAGAACATCCAGATGATTTAAGCTTGTAGCTATAAATTATGAAATTAAGAGAAACTCTTGCTATGCAAGGCTACTTATCCAGGTTTTGAATATCTAAAAATCAAATTGTCTCGATGTAATAGTTGGACAACAAAATAGACAAGAATTTGTTGTATTTGCTAATAATTAAAATTTGACCCGTTTTAGTAAATAGTTTTTAGGTTACGTAAATATTATGCTAAATGTAAAATATAAACCTTTCAATAAATTAGAGTTATTAGTGACAATATTTCATTAAATTTGATTTTGTTGTTTGTTCTAGTTGGTGTATTTCACCATTGATTAAAGAAAGAATGTCTGCTAGTGGTGAACCGATAATAACCTATCCTACCCGTATAAATCAGTTAGTTGAATTACCAGATGATTTCAGTGAACTAATTAATCAAGCTTCTAAGTTTACGTAAGTGACTGATTCTTTCAGTTTTAGCCAGTTGTACCCTTTTCATTACCAGATTCTCTTCTCCCTATCCAATACTATCACCAATATTATATGTTTTAAAACAAATAATTATAATTCTGTTTAATGCCAGCAACTTATTGTCATTTGTCTTAACTACTTTTTCTGTTGAACTTATATAAAGCACATTGCAAGTGATTTCTTACAGAATTCATTCCAGAAAACAATGCTTATGTACTGTTGAATTTTTTCAGTTGTCCCAAGTCAGATGGAGATGATAGTCGTGCACCTACAATGTGTCTAGTTTGTGGTATGATGTTATGTTCCCAGAGTTATTGTTGTCGAACAGACCTACCTGGTTCAACAACACCTGTTGGGGCTGCTACGGCTCACGCTCATTACTGTGGGGCTGGGGTTGGAATATTTCTCAGGTAATTAAGTTGTTTTGACAGCATTTTCTTATATAATTTTAATCATTTCTTGAGATAAAAAAAACAATCTTTTAGTCTTAAATTAACATAAGTAAATTGTAATTCAGGGTTCGAGATTGTCAAGTTTTGTTGTTATCTGGTAGAATAAAGGGCTGTTTTATACCTCCGCCATATTTAGATGATTATGGAGAGACAGATCAAGGACTAAGGTAAGTTATTTGTTCATCATAATGGAAGTCAAAGTGTCTATGAAAGACATAATGTTAATCTTCTGTTAAATGTAGTTCTTTTTTGTCCCCCGCCTTTCGAAGAAAGTTGGGGGACTATTAAAATGGGTTCGTCCGTCTGTCCGTCCGTCTGTCCGTCCGTCTGTCCGTCCGTCTGTCTGTCCGTCACACTTTTTGGGACACAATAACTCTCTTCCTAATTGAGCTAGAATGTTCAAACTTGGTGTATGTGTTTATTAGGTCAATGCCTTGATGGAGTTCGAAGATGAGCATTTTCCGCTTAGGGTAAGCAGAGATAAGCAATTTGATTGGTTGATGCTTTGGGACACGATAACTTTAGTTCTAATTAAGTGAGATTGATGAAACTTGGTGTATAGTTTCATTATAGTAATACCTTGACTAAGTTCGATAATGAGCATTTTCTGCTCAGGGTAAGCAGAGCTATACGCAATTTGATTGGTCGAGAATTTGGAACACAATAACTCTCCTTCTAATTGAGTTAAAATGTTCAAACTTGGTGGATATGCTTATTAGGTCAATGCCTTGATGGAGTTCGAAGATGAGCATTTTCCGCTTAGGGTAAGCAGAGATAAGCAATTTGATTGGTTGATGCTTTGGGACACAATAACTTTAGTTCTAATTAAGTGAAAGTGATGAAACTTGGTGTATAGTTTCATTATAGTAATACCTTGACTAAGTTCGATAATGAGCATTTTCTGCTCCGGGTAAGCAGAGCTATACGCAATTTGATTGGTCGAGAATTTGGAACACAATAACTCTCCTTCTAATTGAGTTAAAATGTTCAAACTTGGTGGATATGCTTATTAGGTCAATGCCTTGATGGAGTTCGAAGATGAGCATTTTCCGCTTAGGGTAAGCAGAGATAAGCAATTTGATTGGTTGATGCTTTGGGACACGATAACTTTAGTTCTAATTAAGTGAAAGTGATGAAACTTGGTGTATAGTTTCATTATAGTAATACCTTGACTAAGTTCGATAATGAGCATTTTCTGCTCAGGGTAAGCAGAGCGATACGCAATTTCATTGGTCGAGACTTTGGAACACAATAACTCTCCTTCTAATTGAGTTAAAATGTTCAAACTTGGTGTATATGCTAATTAGGTCAATGCCTTGATGGAGTTCGAAGATGAGCATTTTCCGCTTAGGGTAAGCAGAGATAAGCAATTTGATTGGTTGATGCTTTGGGACACGATAACTTTAGTTCTAATTAAGTGAGAGTGATGAAACTTGGTGTATAGTTTCATTACAGTAATACCTTGACTAAGTTCGATAATGAGCATTTTCTGCTCAGGGTAAGCAGAGCGATACGCAATTTGATTGGTCGAGACTTTGGAACACAATAACTCTCCTTCTAATTGAGTTAAAATGTTCAAACTTGGTGTATATGCTTATTAGGTCAATGCCTTGATGGAGTTCGAAGATGAGCATTTTCCGCTTAGGGTAAACAGAGATAAGCAATTTGATTGGTTGATGCTTTGGGACACGATAACTTTAGTTCTAATTAAGTGAGATTGATGAAACTTGGTGTATAGTTTCATTATAGTAATACCTTGACTAAGTTCGATAATGAGCATTTTCTGCTCAGGGTAAGCAGAGCTATACGCAATTTGATTGGTCGAGAATTTGGAACACAATAACTCTCCTTCTAATTGAGTTAAAATGTTCAAACTTGGTGGATATGCTTATTAGGTCAATGCCTTGATGGAGTTCGAAGATGAGCATTTTCCGCTTAGGGTAAACAGAGATAAGCAATTTGATTGGTTGATGCTTTGGGACACGATAACTTTAGTTCTAATTAAGTGAGAGTGATGAAACTTGGTGTATAGTTTCATTACAGTAATACCTTGACTAAGTTCGATAATGAGCATTTTCTGCTCCGGGTAAGCAGAGCGATACGCAATTTGATTGGTCGAGACTTTGGAACACAATAACTCTCCTTCTAATTGAGTTAAAATGTTCAAACTTGGTATATATGCTTATTAGGTCAATGCCTTGATGGAGTTCGAAGATGAGCATTTTCCGCTTAGGGTAGGCAGAGATAAGCAATTTGATTGGTTGATGCTTTGGGACACGATAACTTTAGTTCTAATTAAGTGAGAGTGATGAAACTTGGTGTATAGTTTCATTACAGTAATAGCTTGACTAAGATCGATAATGAGCATTTTCTGCTCAGGGTAAGCAGAGCGATAAGCAATTTGATTTGCCGAGACTTTGGAACACAATAACTCTCCTTCGAATTGAGTTAAAATGTTCAAAATTGGTGTGTATGCTTATTAGGTCAATGCCTTGATGGAGTTCGAAGATGAGCATATTCTTCTTACGGTAGGCAGAGATAAGCAATTTTTGGACGACACTTCGTGTTCAGTTTGATTGGGCGATACGTTTGAAAAAAATAAATGTGCTATTAATTAATATGTGTCATCTATTTATTTTGGGATTTCGGCGGGGGACATCAGCCTCACTGTTGGCTTGTTTAATTAAACATACCTTAAAGTTTAAGCTAAATCTTAGTTACAAGGTTAGCATCAGATAGAATAAATGTCTAAAAAATATTAATGACTTTCAAATGATATTGGAATTCTAACTTTCAAAACTTAGATAAAGCACTGTCAGTTCCCACTATAATAGTTAAAAAGTAGATAATATAGTCAAATTTCTCCATTCTGAACCGAGCTACTAGCGATTGAATTTTAGGCCAGGCCTCGATCATCATTACTGAAGTTGGTACGATAGAAACATAGTCTTAATTATCCATTTTGACATTAAAATAAAATTGTCCATTACAAAATGTATTCAAATCCAGTAAATATTGCAAGCTAGCGATGGCCTGGATAAGTTAATAAATGTCTTATTAATAATCAGATACCATTTCAGACGTAAAGAAAGATATGCAACAGGCAGATTTAGCTCTTGCATAATGTATGTTTAAGAATTAAAGAATTTAAAGTTTCATTGAGTCATTTTAGCACATCAGGAATCCCTTGCAAACTACAAGATGAGTCTCTATAATAGGCATATCAATATTTAAATTTCAACTGAAATGTAATAAGCCAGCTGTCAATTTATTGTTCCTGAACATAACTGAAGGGTCTAAGATTATCTACCATTGGGTACTTCCATTTTGTTTTCTTAACTCATTGTTAAAAAAAGTTTGGTTTTAGACGGGGGGGAAATTTGATATTTTAGCGAAAAATGCAAATGATGTAATGGTACTTTTAAAAAATACTATAAATCTTTTCTGAAATCGGAGTATTAAAGTATTTTGGATATTTAGATCTGTCATTTCAATTGTTTAAAAAACTGTATGTTTTTTTTTTTCATTTCATTGCAGGAGAGGATATCCATTACATTTGTGTCGTGATAGATATAAACAGTTACATCAACTATGGTTTAAACATTCTATCCCAGAAACCATTGCTCACAATATCGAATCAAATAATAACTTTGTTGCAATTGAATGGCATAATCTTTGATGACAAATTTTGGATAGTTGAAAATAGATTTACATTTTGCAAATTTTGTAAATTAGTTTGAGATTTCATGGGAGTCTTTATGAGACTTCCTTTCTTTAAAGAAAACGCAACAAAAGAAAATCACTAAAGGAAAATTGATTTGGTTAAGGAGGAAAACTAAGGATTTATTAGTTCCAAAATATTCATACAGATGCTTCATTTGGAAGTACAGTAGAATCTGTATGTGCAAACACTATTTGTAGGCAACAATCTCTTTTGAGAACTTTGACATTTATTGAAATGATTTGATATTATAAATATTTTGTGATATAAAGCAAAGTCTTAAAGCCAAGCATATTAAAGTCATAATAATTTGCCTGAATTTTTTATGAAAAATGAATGTAGTTCAAGGATAATCAGAAATTTAAAAGGATGAGGTTTACTTCTCATCAGTAGTTACATTGGACATTTTTAGACTAACCTACTACTACTACATGTGTCATGCTTGTGATTTTTCCTTTCCAAATTCTAATGTCAAAGAAATCTGTTCCCTACTACAATCTTCCCCATCTGTACACTTATATTTACATTTCTTGGCATTGTTTAGCAGAAAAATCTGCTGTGGTCCTTAGAAAACCGTAAAAATTTTGATATTAGTGAGCGATCTGCATGTGTTCTAAATGTACACACTCATTTTTTCTTATTCAACAGACAGTTAAAGTTAGTGTAACCCCAGTGAAATTAAATATTTTTCTATTCTGGATACCTTTTTTACCACAAGGATTTCATAAAACTCTTGATATTTTGGAAGCCCCAGTAAAATTAAATATTTCATGATTTCTTATGTTTTTGGTTACAAATTTATATTATGCAGTAGGTCTTAATAATTATATCTATTTTTGAAGGAAGTGTAGCTAGTGGTCATCAAT
This sequence comes from Patella depressa, assembly GCA_948474765.1. Taxonomy (NCBI): domain Eukaryota; kingdom Metazoa; phylum Mollusca; class Gastropoda; family Patellidae; genus Patella; species Patella depressa. The sequence goes on from OX419719.1 coordinate 60,406,519, forward strand.
ACAGTATAGCCCTGTTGTAGTGCATTATGAAAATGGGTGGTTCTGTTCAGGACACTATTTTTTATCTCAAAATTTGATTGTGTTTGAAGTAGGTCATAATGGAGTATTATTGAAATGTGAACCCTTTCTTGGTGATTTCTACCCTAATTGGATGAATAGCAAATCATTTTTCAGTATCTAACACATGGTTTCTGTTACTATAAAATATGAAATTATTGTTTTTATGGTGGTTGTCTTTGATCTTGCAGTGCCATGTGTGTATTTTTTTTTTTAGGGTATTTGCACTGTGCACTCTCTCCTTTTTTATAAGCCACAGCCACGCCCACACTTTGCAGAAAGCCCTTCAAAATCTCATTTCTGCATCAGCGTTAATTTCATGATGAATATAAGTCAAATAAATGATTAGTGATAATATCAGGAGGCAATATTGTCATTTTATAGCGACAAAGAATGAAATATCTGTTGTATTTGGATTGTTGGTTGAGGTTTAGTGATTTCACTGTGAAATAAGTAAGATAGAAATAGTTATATTGTACATGTGCATATGGTAATAATATATGGTCATTGTATTAAATATTTTTTGCTATTTATTTCTATTTGAATGTAAATTGTATATTTGTATATATATATATATTATAATGTTTTTAATTTTATTACTGTAAGATAGGCTGGCACTGCCAGGCAGGATACGCCCACATTTTCGAGAGATGGACAGAGAACAAGCAATACCGAAAGTGATTTTTCCTACATCTTTAAGTCCTGTATTTCATACTGTATTGGGAGCAGCCATTTAGTTGGTCAGTTCCAGTCTGATATTAATGAAATTCGAAACCGACAATGATTATGGTGTGACGGTACACAACCTAGAAATGTGACTTTTCATCAAAATCGGATAAGAATTGTGACCCGTAGAGAGTCCACAACCATGATATACCATATTTTTACACTATTCGCGTACAAATGGCGACCATTTCGTCCGGCAATTTTGGTACGATTTTCACGAAATTAGAACTCAACCTTCCTCATCAAAATCGAATTAAAATTGTGACCTATACAGGGTCCACAACCATGATATATCATTTTTTTAACAGTATTCGCGTACAAACGGCGGCCATTTTGTCCGTCAATTTTGGTCCGATTTTCCCGAAATTCAAACTCAACCTTCCTTACAGTGTAACAGTGATATAATCAAACGTTTTTTTAAATTGGATAATAATTGTGACCTCCAGAGGGACCACAAGCTAAAGAAAGGGGGATTTTGCGTATAACCAGGGGCCATAATTCAGGAAGTTACAATCCGATATGCGCAAATATCGAAAAGAACCAAGATCTTTGGGTTATAACCATGAATTTCAAGTTTCATCAAAATCGAATTAAAATTGTGACCTATACAGGGTCCACAACCATGATATACCATTTTTTTAACAGTATTCGCGTACAAACGGCGGCCATTTTGTATGGCAATTTTCGTCCGATTTTCCCGAAATTCGAACTGAACCTTCCTTAGGGTGTAACGGTGATATAATCAAACGGTTTTTTAAATCGAATAATAATTGTGACCTCCAAGCTTAAAAAAAGGCGATTTTGCGTATAATCAGGGGCCATAATTCAGGAAGTTACGATCCGATATGCGCAAATATCGAAAGGAAGCAAGATCTTTGGGTTATAACCATGAATTTCAAGTTTCATCAAAATTGAATCAAAATTGTGACCTCAACAGGGTCCACAACCTTGATATACCATCTTTTAACAGTATTCGCGTACAAACGGCGGCCATTTTGTATGGCAATTTTCGTCCGATTTTCCCGAAATTCGAACTCAACCTTCCTTAGGGTGTAACGGTGATATAATCAAACGTTTTTTTAAATCGAATAATAATTGTGACCTCCAGAGGGACCACAAGCTAAAAAGGGTGATTTTTCGGACAATCAGGGGCCATAATTCAGGAAATTACATTCCGATAGCCGCAAATATCGAAAGGAACCAAGATCTTTGGGTTACAAACATGCATGTCAAGTTTCATCAAAATCGGTTCAAAATTGTGACCTCTATAGGGTCCACAAGCTAAAAACGTGATTTTTCGTACAATCAGGGGCCATAATCCATGAAGTTTTGATCCGATACATGCCAATATCGAAAGGAACCGAGATCTTTTGGGGATAAACCTATATTTCAAGTTTCGTCAAAATCGGATAAGAATTGTGACCTGTAGAGAGTCCACAAACAAATTGTGGACGGACGGACGTCCGGACGGACGTCCGGACGGACGGACGGACGGACGTCCGGACGGACAGGGGCGACGACATAATACGTCCACATGAAAATGTGGGCGTATAAAAATATAGACATGTATTATAAACTAATTTCTTATATTTCTACCAATCTAATTAAAACACAGATCCTATTTCGTTTTGTTTTTTATAGTTCAAAATTTCATTTTACTTGTCTTCACAACACTGGGATCTGAAAGAGTTATTATTATATAAACCGCCTTCTGGTTGAAGTGGGGAATTAGCCAATGAAAAATCTGTTACGGCAAGTTCTTGGTGTGCGATGCACGTAACTGTGGGTAAACCACTAAAAACATCAAGGCTGATTGATTAATCAATGTCTAACGTCATAGGGCAAAAAGTCGCTTCTACTACAACCGCAGACTGTTTCATAGAGAATTACTTACGAATTATCTCTGTAACACATGACTGTCCAGAACATGTGCGTTGACTGCACGCGCCGTAGTCATTGGCTCAACGGCTCGTGCAATGTTTACTTAACACCTAACTGCTTCGGGAAAAATGATGCATTTTACTCATTTTAATACCAATTTACACTAAATAGGAAATATTTTTTAACTACAAATACTTCAAGCGTCTTTATCTATTTTTCTTTTACCTCAAAAAAATGTTTGAGAATTTAATTTGTCGGAGTAAAAAAGTTAATATGCCGTACTCATTAAGCTTCGTCGATGTCATGCTTATCAGTGATTGTAGCGGCCAAGCGAATATTCACTGCAGGATCAGTTTGCTACAACCGGTCAGATCTTTATGTTGTGTCTTCCATTGAAAGTATGAAAAAACGAAACGAAATATAGATCTGTATTTTAATCTGATTGTATTTCTACATAACTTTCTCAATCATTTTGGTTTTTTTTAACAAGATTGTTTATCAGTGAAATATTCGAAAGAACTGCATCATGAAAGATGTCAGGAAAATTAAACTTTTATTTGTTGAAACTTATTCATAGAAAAATTTTCTGTTTCTTTTCTAATTTGAAAAATCAATTTTAACAGCCAATATTGATTTTGTTTTAATATCTATTACATAGATTGAAGATTGAACATAGATCGGTTGAATATATTACTGGGCATCAATATATAACATTGGCCTGATTGACATGTTTTTGTGGGGCAAGTTGGCATTTATTCAATCGTTGATAATAAGGTCACCATACATTCTTTTTTTTTAAAAATTTGGTCACAGTTTTACTGTCTGCAACAATAGGATTATTTTTTTGGGACTCTACACAATGCGTGAATTGTTTGAATTTACTTTGATGAATTTTTTAACATTCCCATATTGTTTAACCATTTCCTTAAATCATTTAACTTAAAACCTAAAATATGTTAATTTTTAAGAGTTTGTTGATGTAACTTTGTATTTATAGATATTAGAAAATGTATATATACTATTTTTGTGTGTGGTTTTTCCGGTTGGTAGTTGTTTTTCTCTTGTTTCATATGTATTTTGAAAATGGAATGTTGAAAGGTAATGGCAAATGTTTTATTGCAGTATGTAGTATTCATAATAGGTAATTAACTCCAAGTAAAGTAAGAAATGGTTTAGGAACCATTCAAAAGTATTGACTGTGTTTCTTAATCCAGGAGCGGTATAAAATCTCCAAAATAATAAATGCAGCGCTTTCTGTAAATATTTAATGAATATATGTTATTTAGATTTATTTATTTTAGTGCTATATATCTATTATTTTTTTTATTGTTTGATGAACTGTGATTATAAGTATTATTATGATTTTGCTAGCTAGCAGTTTGATATTTTTCCTTCTTTTTCATATCTCAGTTAAAACTGTAAATGCATACAAGGTTGACTGTCAATAAAGTAACCTTAAATTCAACCACATCCATGAGTGTGGGGCATATTTTCAATGATATATTGTCTGCCTATACAGCCATATTCAGATCGCACATCTGGAAAATTAGACTGGTACAACTTTGAAATGTGGTTGTATATAGTAGTCGCCCCCCATCCGTCACTCTGGCTTCCACAATTGCTTGTGGACACGCTAGAGGCTAAAGTTAATATCTGATTGACTTTTAAATGTGTCCACAATACTATGGTCAGGAGACGAAGAAGCCTATGATCACTTCAGAAAATCTTTTATACAATGTGTTTACACCTATATATAAACGTTTTGATTAACTTTAGATTAGTACACAGAATTTAAGGTCTTGAGACAAACAAAGTATATTTATTTTCAATGAACAGCTAAATCTATGATATGAAATGGTTTATATACTAAACGGTAGCATGGGCCAAACAAGTTCTAATGATTTTCGGATAATTAATTAAAGAATTGTTACTCCTAATTAGATTTTAGTGTATTATAAATGTTTCATTACCAACAAAAGTAAAAATATGCGACATCTCTTGTTGACTGCCCTGACGATTTAGCTACTATGGGCTTATGTTTCATTGCCTGGCAACCTATCTTTAAGAAGTTACTATGCAGCAGACAGCGAATATTAAAAGTTCTTTGTTCCAATTTGGATGAAAGTAGGTTTTCTTTTAAACGTCAGTTACACAGAAATAAATGTGTGAACTCGTTATGTTAGCATTGTCTCAATTTGATCATTGTTTTTTGGTTAGAATAAATTTGATGGTTTATGGTCTGAAAGTCTATTAGGTGAAATATTACAACTTTTATAATGTTATAGTTAAACATACATTATGGGAGCTCAAAAACAGACTTTTGTCGGTCTTCCTTTGGGCCTCAGAAGTCATAGAAATTATAAATTAGATCTTTATTTAAACAACAAGCCTAAAATGAACTCTGTAGACCCACGGATGGCTTGGATTGGGCTCGGATTAAAACAGTATTTCGTTGACTGATTTAATCACTATGGCATCGTGGGCGGGGCTTCTCCGTGACGTTGACGTCATCATACTTCTTAGGGAGTCGCTTAGGCCTACATGAATTACAAAAGAGTACTTGATTTGGCCCATTCCTTTCAAACTTTAATATCCTATCGCAGACTTTCTCTTCTTATCTATATATTAAAATCTTAATTCTAATTTATAGTAAAAAATAAATGTATACGAATTGAATTGCAGTCCTGTCTCAAACCGAATACGCTATCGGTACTAGTCATTGTAAACATTACTTGATAATCAAGACTATATAGGTGGAGTTAACGCCTGTCAATCAACAATCGGCCATAATGGGAAAAGGGTGTCGATGAATTTTACTCCCATTTCTAGTAAAAATTATAGTGGTAACAACTTTGTTCAGGATAAAGTAATTTGACTGAAATTTTCAATATATTCTTGTTTCAGCATCTATTTTTGAACTGTTATAGCAAGAATGGCTAACTCCTTGTAAAAATCTCCCATAATGTATCTTTAATTGGTGTATAATTATTATATTCTTTCTCTGACTGACTGGGATATGTTATTTTAAAGTAAATTGATTCTATCTATTGGGTGGGATATACGCATATGACATGGGAATAATCAAAGTAAATGTTACCTCAGCTGTTGGTGAATATTGCACAATCTGATTACCAATGTGTAATTAAGAGTTAGCATGTTTAAAGACTGGTTATTTTCAACAAATTAGTCTTCTTATTGATCCTTAAATGTTAATAACATCGCCAAAACAGGAAAGTTTAAATATTCTTTGATTGCAATTATCATTCTCCCAAATAAATGATGTGGCATTTAACAGAGTTCTCATTTAAACTGGTATTTTAAGCACCAATATCTTTATTCAAGGGGTAATGTGGATTGATAATTGGTACTGCACACATATTTCTTACTGCTTGTTTATTATACCTATCTTCATGTATGTATTTTCTAACTAAGAAATATATATAACGTTTGGATATTTTGATAACATGCAATCGTTTTTATTGTTTAGAAAATTAACTTGTACAATTTAATCTGTAAATAAAATATTTACATTCAACAAATTTATAGTGCTTTTTTTAAATGTATTAAATTGTTGGTAAATAGTTTGGGTTGATTAAAACCCACTAGCAAAATTCAAAATGAATTGGGTTAAACGTCCTACTCCGAACTGGACTAATGAAGACCAGCATACACCATACAGTGTGTTATGAAGGAAATTTGCAAGGACAGCAGCACTACTGCCTACTCTTATATCGAATTCTAACTGTTGAGGGATCTTTTACGTGCACACTGGACCTTGTTTTTTGTCCAATCTGAACAACTAGGCAGCTGTTCCTGTCATGCCCTCCATCCTACATGGGAACTGACAAAAGGGAACCACTCCGGAAAATCTGGATGAACTTTCTCGGCCAATGCAGGGATCTAACCACTGACCTCCGAACTAGCGTGCCAGCGTCTTACCCAACCTGATCCCACATCAAAAACGAAGGGTGGGCTGATAATATGAAGCAGGCTGACATTCACCTTTTATCAATTATTATTCAGATGGGTGGTAGGTATTCTAGAAAGGATTTATCATGTTACTTTGCCAACCTCTCATTTAGTTACTAAATTGCTTAGTTTCTGACATACAAAGTTTTTCAAATCATTTTTCTATTACAACAGTTAATATGCGAGAAAGAAATCCAAGGACTCAATCAAGGCCCAGTTTATGCATGGGCTTGAGGGGCCCGGGTCCAAGGCCCTGCGGTTTAGGGGGCCCCACGGTTAATGGCAAAAAGAGAAACAATTCAAATTCCAGATCAAGTTTCACGGTAATAGATCTAGAGGCCCGAGGGCGGAGACTGGGCTATCCCTCGACCGTCTCTGTGAAGTTCAACCCAATGATCGGTCTAGGCTTCTAGCGGCGATTTCACTTGTTTTAACAGTTCCGCGTATTGAATGCCATTCGGAACTGACATTATGTAATTTATCTTGTATTACAGACCGTGTTATTGTGTGTTACGCATGCATCCATTCAAAACGGTATGAAATAATTTTTTCGTCTCATTAGGGGCCCTGCGATTCTGGACAGGCCCAGGGCTTTGGACTCAATGGGAAGAAAACAAGGGAGTAGGGAAGAAATTGTTCTTTGAGTATTAAGAGCATATTTCTCAACCCAAGTTGAGGTGGTACATGGAGGCTACCTGTTCATTCAGTAAATGGGTTCATTTCGAAAGTTAATTAACACCGATCAAACTTAAATCAAAACACATCATCCAACTGGTGTAACATGACCTCATATGAGTGATATGTTGTACATAGCAACCACTATCCAGGTTGTTTTTCGAAATCCTCATTTTCCAGGTTATTTGAATTAAAAATCCTAAGGGAAGATAAAAACTGTGGAAATGGTTTGCTCTCTGCATACACATACTATAGAGTATATGCCAAATACCTACTACTGCTTAACCGGTTCATGTGACATTCAAAGCAATGGGGGGGGTTGCGATCGCCTAGTGGTCTAGAGTGCCGCGCTTCGACCTCTAGCTGGTCGGTCACCTCTGGCTTGCGGCTGTGGTTTCGAGCCCTGGTGTGAGCGTATGTGGCATGGAGATAGGGGCGCCTTCTCAACCTCGTGGGTTTCCTCCGGGCACTCCGGTTTCCTCCCACGGCTAAAGACCCCTACGCGCAAGCGAATTATTGAAATAAAATTGAAACCATATGTTAGTCACGAAATGACCTGGTTGTGTTGAGTGGACGTTAAACCCCATTTCTCTCACTCTCAAAGCAATGGTTTATTGGATATTTAAGTCCTGATATGCCATTTTAAGCAATAGCATCCACTTGCAATATTGTGAAAGATGAATCACCATTTTGTTGTCCACGAAAAATTAATGTTGGACCGGTTTTAAATCTAATTGCATCTAAGCTGGGACATTTTGAAGACTGTGGATAAATTGTATTTTTTGAACATATTAAAGAGGCAGTACAATGATTGCTTCAATAGCTTTCTATGATATATACAAAACATTTATTGGGTTACATCCTTTAAAATAAATAATAAAATCTGCTAAGTGTGATGACTTTCATGCGATTTATTTACAAATATGAAAAATTTTACTAACATAAGCACTGATATATTCACATTACATCATTTATATATTTTTATATATTGCATTTTGCCCTTTAATTTGGAGATAAAATTGTCATTTTACATATACATAATTTCTAAGAATATTTGTGTATAATTATTAAATTTTTATTAAGAGTTAGACACAGAAAGCATAATCTATTGTATTTTTTGTTACCCTTTAAAACTTATAAAGATGCTTTGGTTTCTTCAAATCGAACACAAATGGTATACAATACAGTTAATGACATTGGTCAAAATTATGTGTGCTTGACATAAGTTATACAAAGTTTGATCAGTTTAGAACATTTACAATAACAGACTGACAACAATAAACAAAACATTCAAACACTGCTCAAAAAATCCTACTTGTATACCCCTGTTCTTTATATAAGAATTGAATAATGTATATTATCCCTGAATAATATATAAGGGGAATAGATAGAATTTGGATATGCTTTAAATATGGCCCCTTCAAATTCTGTGAAACTTTACAATTCTGGTGCAAGAACTTTCAGTAAAAAGAATGTTAAACAAAACAATTGACTAGTGATCAAAACATGACAAAAAAAATAGCCAAATATTGTTTCCTTTCAGACTTCAACTCAAGAATTTAAGGGACGTTTAAGAACCTATCAATTTATACCGTTAGTATTTGTAAATTTAATATTTTCATTTTAATGAGATAACCATAACATTATGTGCCAAGTACAGGAAAGTCACCTTTTTTGGACAAATGAATGATTTTAGTTAATAATGTAAAATACGTATTAATTAAATAAACTCATTTATAAAGAGATTAACATAGAAAAAAAAATACAAAATGATATAAATAAAATCTCTATTATTGTAAATAAATTTGATAAATTTTCATAAAATATCAAAAATGAAAAAAAAAAATATCTTGAATTCTTCTCTGGTTTTATAAAACTAAATGAAAGACTGAAACTAATTAAGTTACCGATTTAATTAACAGGGATTTCAAGTTGAGAGATTAATTCAAATGGAAGGTATAAGTATGGTTTTAGTGTACTCCTGTGCACATTTCATTACATATTACTAATACAAGACACTGACACAACAGATTGAATAAACCAAAAAGTCAAAAAGTTAAGCTAAAATTTGACAATGTTTTGTGACTCAGTTTAGACTTTAATGTTATTTTACTTCAACCTTCAATAAGAATTAATATTTCATCATTAAGCCCAGTTAATCTTAACCCTAATTAAACAATTCATTAGACAACCAATCTTATCGATTTTGTCCCATTCTCTCTCGTGACATATCGGTATTGTTACTGACTCGACGTCTAGTGCGTTTCATCTTAGCCATATCCTCACCAAAAACATCACCTGTTCTTAAGGCAGATATCAAATCATCAAATTCACCTGAAAATATCAGATAAAATCAAATTAGACACCATCATCGAGTTTTAATAGACAATACAGAAAAAACTACAAAGGATGATAAAAGGAATTCTCATATTTAAGCCTTAATTATCGAATTCGACCATTTCGGTGAAGACACATTTATTCTGTCTAAGATGTCAACTGCAGTTGGAGTCCAATGAGTTTTAATAATGTGAAACTCTCTCACGGCACTTACAGTATAATGCACACCAATTCGACATGACTCCATCAATGTCAACAAATTTAAAAGGAAAGCCACAATAAAATAAATTTTAAATCCAAGCCCATCGGCCTAAAAATGGCAGGGCTTAAATACGAAGATTCCTGGTACAGAACACAAAGCACTCAACCAAGATATACAATTTTTTTTTTAAAAAAAAAACCAAATGTATGTAATGAAAACATCTAATGTTTTATAGTCTATTGACTTGCCAATATTGATGTACATTTTCAGCTACCAAGTTAAAATATTCATTTTAAGAATGCTATCTCACCATTTCAGATTTTTTTGACCTGAAAGTATAATTCAATTTACCTTTTTCTGTAGAATCCGAAGTTGATAAGCTTTTGTTACTTCCATTTTTCTCAGCAGTACTCGTTCTTCGCAATAGTATTCTCTTCTCCCTTTCTTTCTTTAACTACAATACAACAAAATAGTTGGTGATAAGAGATTTTTACCTGTATGTTTTCCATACATTTAATAATTGGCCACGAAAGAAAAAGAAAGAACCCAGACTTGAATTAGTGAAACTTCCATTGAAAACATATCTTGGTATGTTCTGTCCCAAGATATCCTCTCTGTATGATATATATTTCACAGAGCTAGTACCTGTGATATCTGGCAAGGGTAATCAGATCCTGGGAGATTTTGTATTCATAAAAAAAACAACAAATATTAATCCTACCTGGTCTTCCAATTTACTTCTTTTTTCTTCCTCCATTTTCTGTTGGCGTAATTTATCATTCTCCACCTGAGCATCATTAAAAGAGGTAAGAAACATATCAAATACACCACAGAATTCTTCGGGTTGTATTGATGCAGGATCTTCGCCAAATGCCTTCACTACCATATCAAACTGTAAAACACAAAATAAATCCATCAATGGTAATATTTACTGGAAAATTTCCTACGAGGCACCAAAATTTGTATGATCTAAAAAGAATTGTGTGACTGACAAAAAAATATCAACAAAGATATAAACTTGGTATTTGCGTGTGCACAGAGAACCAGTAACTTAAAAGACTATGATGTTACAGTTTAAAATAATCGAGCATAACTATTCTCATTCAATGCACAACAGATATTGCTCAACTAAACTGTGAAATTCATTATTAGAGATTTAACAAAAACCAAATTACATCCAAATAAAGAATTAAATCCACAGCATTACTGTTCTTAGTCTTAAAAGGGATATGTCATACAATCATTTTACCTTTTGTTTCATTTCTGTGTAGGAATCTTCTAACTCAGAGAAATTATAAGCAGCTACTGTACAGAAATTACTCATTGTGTTCACAAATTTATCTTCTCTTCCATCATACTGGGTTTTAAAAAATTCTACTTCCTAAAATGAATGAAATTGACCATTTTTCATTACCAATTCAAATTGCGATAGAAGTCTAAGTGAATTTGTGGTTAAAATGGTACTGATATGAATTGAAGTCTCATAAATCCATAAGAATCAAAACTATGATCTGTCTACTCACCTTTTGAATGTCATTTAGGCCTTTTCTCATTGCTGTCATTTCTTGATCTAATTCTTTGAATCTAAATATAGAATTGAAAAGAATATATTACAACATTTCCAAATACAGCTAGAGCTACCACAAGCAACTGTGCACATCAGACAGACAGGAGCGACGACAAAGTGGGCATTTAAAAAATAAACATCTGCAATATCACTTAAAAGTTTTTTTTTGCGGAATACTTAAAGGGTCAATCCCGGTAACTTTTTGGGGAATAAAACTGCTTAATTTTGTGTTAATATCCCTTATATCCCATTACCTAAGGCCGACCAACTAACCCGATATTTGTGATATGCTTGTAAATAACTTAAACCTGACAGTCTTCATCTGGAAACGGAGACCGTTGTATTATACAGTATCTGGATAAAACCAGACTTTTTTCTATAAAAATGATATGTAGGTGAAATTTACCTTTTGTTATCAAGTACAGTACACGGGTCATTCACTGTATAGACCTCTCAAGAAACGGGAATCGATTATTAGGTCACCCAATGAAAAAATTGACCCGAAATCTTAAAAGGGTTACGTGTCCGGTTAAGCAGTGTTGACGTTAACGTCAAAACGACTCAAAATTTTGAGCTGAAACTTTGAGCCAAGGTAAATACACCATGTCTCTATATTTTGGTCCATAAATTTCGTAAATGCTCTGACTTTTTGCGACTCTGTTCTTATCGGGATTGTCCTTTTAAACGAGGAAATAATACTAACGTCACTTTAGCAGCCTGTCTTGTTGACACAATATCTTGTTCTATCTTCAGTATATCAGGAAACTAGAAAAGACAAGAAACCTGTATAAAATCTAACTCTGATCAAAAATCATAAGTGTGGTAAAAAAAATCTAAAGAGGTTCGATCTGTTTAACATGATATGAAACATGATTTAGCATTCCCTTGAAATCTGATGTATCTAGATATATGTTTTAGAGAAAAGAGATACAAAAAATTCAAGGCCTTGTGTGTCCTTGAAATTTACCGTTTGAGGAACTCGGCTTAAAAAAAAAAAGAAATTACCTTTTTTTCTAGCACAGCATCTATGAGGTAATGTAACAATGTTACGTTTTTATTTATACTGGATTTAGTGTCAATCATTTTGTTTAAACTCTGTATTTTAAATCCTACAGCATTTCCTCTCTGACCACGATTCATATAATTACCAATGGCTAGCACTATCTCTAACAGTTTCTTTAATCTTCGACATCGGAACAACTGTCTAGATGCATCAAACACAGCTGAAATATGATGTAATAATTGTTAAATTGATGGATATTGTGAAAACATTTGAGAAGTAGAGCAGTTGTCCTATGTTTTAAAACATTCTGTTTTTTGCATCATCTATTATTATATTTTTGCCGCAGGCCAACATCAATAGAATTGACCCTTTATCGACCTTTATGTTTATGAAAGTATATGTAAAAGTCTTTTGGGGCGAAAAAGTTGATGGTGCGAATTCTTGAGATGGTGTAAAGTATTTTCAAAGATTTTCATTATTTGTTAGTGGTACCTCAGGTACTATTTATTGGCCAAAATATGAATGGGTAACTAGTACTTAAACACTAGTCTGACTTCATATAAAAGAGATGAATGCTTGGGAGCGCATAACAATTGTACTAACTATATCTTACCATCTATCTTATTTTTACAATCTATTCTTCGATCTTGGAATTTTTTCTTGAAATAAATAGCTTTTAATCTTTGTTCATAATGTAATATTCTGCAAAATCAAAGTTAAACATACATTATGTAAGAGCTAAATCTGCATATTGCAGGTCTTTCTTTAGACCTAAAATGTTATCTAAACTAATAATTAGACACTAACTTGTCAAGACAATAATCAACTATCGATACCTTTTTTTGGCCTGCGATATATTTTTTTCTTCAGTGAATAAGCAGAAGCATAAAAGTAACATAATTATATACCTTTGAAATATCAATTCCCTTTAAATTGATAAGAAAAACGGTTTTCAGAAAACTGGTGTATTTGTCCCATCTTTGCTTTCAGATAACAGTGAAGCTGGCATTTACTTACTTGCTCATATCTAGAAGGAATCTATCCGCTCTGGCCATGTTCTCTCTCTCATGACTATGTTCTGATAATAACTGTATTTCCTCAACTGTTGGCACAAACTTTAATAACTGTTGAAAAAAGATTAGTATGATGATCAAATATTTCCAGTAAACAGGTTCAATAAGAAATCAATGATCTGCATATTTGTATCCACAATTATGTACAGAAGCCAGGTGGCTCAGTGTGTAGGGCACTGGCTCAGTAACCTGGAGGTCCAGCCTTTGATCCCAGTCATAGTCAATAAAGTACCTCAAAATTTTATCAGTGTGGTTTATTCTTGTCAGTAGAACAATAAGGTGTTCAATCCCATTTAATTTTTAGTTCAATTCACTTGGATTAAATTCAAAAACTCAACAAAATCAACCCAAACCTGTTCAACCATATCTTTAGGAATATCTTCTGCTTCATCCACACTTAACACAGCATTTTTAATTTCATCATTTGTTAATTTTAATTTCGATAATAAAATTGTACAGTTCTGAGCTCGACGTCCATCAATTACACTTAATTCACGAACTTTAGGTGCCACATTTTTGGTATCATTTTCACCATCTTCCTGTCGCTGATATGCTGAGAAATTCTTTTCAAAATCACTTAAATCCAAGGAATTATATAACTAAAATATAAACAATAGTAAATTTATATGAACAAATTTTATTGGTGCATTTCTTCATGAAATATTAAATAAATTATAAAAACATAAGGTACACTTTTTAGACAAAGAAAATATTTTTGAAATAAGTGCCTCATTTCTTTCATGTAGCTATTATTTGGTAATTTAATCACCTCAATACAGATTTGACAATTTTTAGTTTTTTTTATAATTCCATGCCATACAAAAATATTCAGACAAAAAAAAGGGTGGGTGCAAAAATAGGTAGGAATGTGAGATCTCCAATAAAATTGTGTAATGAGGATACTGTTCCCAACAAACCAAAAGTGATACATACCTTGCTATCATCCAATTCTTTCCAAATTGTTCCATTAATTTTATTCTAAAAAAAATATTTAGACATATCAATATATTAGAAACAAAATCATTTATTACTGAAGCACTGTTTTCAAAAAGGTCAGCCTAAAAACTTGTACCAAAATATAATATTGGAAAAGAAAATTTCTTTCTTACCTCTGGTAACTTTGTCCAATTAAATGATTTCATTGGATTACCAGGTTTAGGAATATTTTTCTTCTTACCAGGCAGACCCTTCTCACCTAGGGAGGAGAATATTTAGATATCTGGTTAATTAGATGACAACTGAAATCAAACTGAACTGAACTATTACAGACACAAATGACCAGTTACTTAAAAATACATTATGGAAGATTAGATAAAGAGTTGGCAATTATCACTATAATAGTTAAAAACTAGACAATGTAATGGGGATATACTGAAAATTTCAGTCAAATTGCTTCACCAAACCAAGAAAATCTTATTTCAAAATCATTGCAACCTTGATTGTCATTGTTATCCCTGTCACTATAATTAACCAAGTCTTAATTATCCATTTTTAAATTATCAAAAGAGCGTTAAACAATATATCAGATTCAAATCCAATAAAAATACTGACATATGAGATTACATCAAGAGTTGATTATGGTCTTTTCATGTTAATAAATGTCTAATTAATACATATAGTTTCTATAACATTTCAGGCCTAAAGAAATACCTGCAAATAGGAATCGTACAAAAATATCTCATCCAAAATTTACAATTATTAGCAATCAATAAAATTCATGAATTCTCTTACCAAAAGGAGGAGGTGGGGGTGCTCCTGGAGCTGGTGGTGGTGGTGGTGGAGCTGCAGGAGGAGGGGCGGGTGGTCCAAAGGAGGATGGGATTGAATATCCAGATTTATTCAACAGAGTTCCTGATAATATTTGACTAGCAGCAGAAGACAATCCCATCTTGGCATCATCTGGTAAACTTCCAGTTTTAACCAAATGTTGTAATTTCTGCTTCTCTCCCCTTTCAGCTTCCAACTAGAATTCAATAATGTTATAAAAAGTCATTTTTTACTTAGTTCATTTTGAGATTAACTAGGTATATTTTTATTGTCAAAAGAGGTCATTTAAAAGCAAATCCTGAATTAGGTGGGCCACATTAAATCATTATTAACAGTTGCCATTATTACATAAGCAAATATTTAGACAAATCTAGACATTCGTAGAAAACAAAATGAATAAGCTTACCCAATTAAATTTGTATTTATTATTAACATAGATTACATTTAGTGTAATATTAAACTTACGTAGTTGCTAACTTCTTCTAGGCGCGATATAAGTGTATCTAATTGTTGTTTGGTTTCTGCATGAGTAGCCATTTCTTTTTCTAATTTAGTTTTCATATGGTTTAATGTTGTCATCAGTTCATCCTGAAAAGCAGAAATTTAAAACTTAAATCTATCTTTCAAGGTCAGGATGAAACTAAACAAGCCAACAGTGAGGCTGATGTCCCCCGCCGAAATCCCAAAATAAATAGATGACACATATTAATTAATCGCACATTTATTTTTTTCAAACGTATCGCCCAATCAAACTGAACACGAAGTGTCGTCCAAAAATTGCTTATCTCTGCCTACCGTAAGAAGAAAATGCTCATCTTCGAACTCCATCAAGGCATTGACCTAATAAGCATACACACCAATTTTGAACATTTTAACTCAATTCGAAGGAGAGTTATTGTGTTCCAAAGTCTCGGCAAATCAAATTGCTTATCGCTCTGCTTACCCTGAGCAGAAAATGCTCATTATCGATCTTAGTCAAGGTATTACTGTAATGAAACTATACACCAAGTTTCATCACTCTCACTTAATTAGAACTAAAGTTATTGTGTCTCAAAGCATCAACCAATCAAATTGCTTATCTCTGCCTACCCTAAGCGGAAAATGCTCATCTTCGAACTCCATCAAGGCATTGACCTAATAAGCATATACACCAAGTTTGAACATTTTAACTCAATTAGAAGGAGAGTTACTGTGTTCCAAAGTCTCGACCAATCAAATTGCGTATCGCTCTGCTTACCCTGAGCAGAAAATGCTCATTATCGAACTTAGTCAAGGTATTACTGTAATGAAACTATACACCAAGTTTCATCACTCTCACTTAATTAGAACTAAAGTTATCGTGTCCCAAAGCATCAACCAATCAAATTGCTTATCTCTGCTTACCCTTAGCGGAAAATGCTCATCTTCGAACTCCATCAAGGCATTGACCTAATAAGCATATGCACCAAGTTTGAACATTTTAACTCAATTAGAAGGAGAGTTATTGTGTTCCAAAGTCTCGACCAATCAAATTGCGTATCGCTCTGCTTACCCTGAGCAGAAAATGCTCATTATCGAACTTAGTCAAGGTATTACTATAATGAAACTATACACCAAGTTTCATCACTTTCACTTAATTAGAACTAAAGTTATTGTGTCCCAAAGCATCAACCAATCAAATTGCTTATCTCTTGCTTATCTCTGCTTACCCTAAGCGGAAAATGCTCATCTTCGAACTCCATCAAGGCATTGACCTAATAAGCATATACACCAACTTTGAACATTTTAACTCAATTAGAAGGAGAGTTATTGTGTTCCAAATTCTCGACCAATCAAATTGCGTATAGCTCTGCTTACCCTGAGCAGAAAATGCTCATTATCGAACTTAGTCAAGGTATTACTATAATGAAACTATACACCAAGTTTCATCAATCTCACTTAATTAGAACTAAAGTTATTGTGTCCCAAAGCATCAACCAATCAAATTGCTTATCTCTGCTTACCCTAAGCGGAAAATGCTCATCTTCGAACTCCATCAAGGCATTGACCTAATAAACACATACACCAAGTTTGAACATTCTAGCTCAATTAGGAAGAGAGTTATTGTGTCCCAAAAAGTGTGACGGACAGACAGACGGACCGACAGACGGACAGACAGACGGACAGACAGACAGACGGACGAACCCATTTTAATAGTCCCCCTACTTTCTTCGAAAGGCGGGGGACAACAACAGCTAGTGCCTTATTTCTTTCTCACCCATTTTCTTATTTCAAAAAAGCTTACACATAATATGGCCTTTTGATGTACATGTAATAACCTGAGATTTACAAGAAAATTATTTTGAAATATACACTTGAGTATAATCAATTCTTCCCTTTATCATTGTATCCACAATTTAAATAATAATATAGTATCAAACAATCAAAGAACTGACCTTTTCTTGAAATCTGGCCTCACATTCTCGTTCTCGCTTTGCTAGTTTAGCGTTCAGTTCATCATTCTGTTTTTCTGCTTCTCGCAATTTAGTTTGGAATGATTTCACATCATTTTCACTTGCTAACCTACAAAACAGGCAAGTCAATTAAAAAAAAACCCAATGATTTTGATATACCCTGTTTAAACATTCTTATGTCCTAAATAGAAATTGTAAAACAATTCACATGTTCTTAATTCTATTTAAATTCTTATACAACAACTAACAGATACGATCATAGCTTTAAATGTTTTCTAAAATAGACCATGTACCTATGTGTAATTTGTTGAATGTTAATTTCTTCCATGGGAGCAACGTCTGGATCTTGTCCATTTCTTTGTAAAACAACCTGTTGTACCATTTTATCTATCAATATCCACACTGGTGTCACATCCTTCTTAGAATCTGGACAATAAAGAATATAGTTAAAGAAATACTGTCAGATCATTTCAGGTTTAACATACAATACAACTTTATTTTAATAATTCACTTTGGCGTGGAGGGTCTTTAGCAGTGGAAGGAAACCAGAGGGCCCAGAGAAAACACACAAGGCTGGACAGGTGACCAGACTGGGATCTTAAAATATGGATGGGCAGGACTAAAACCCATAAAAGTATTGGTGACATGAACTTGAAGATCCATAAATGTAAAATAAAATGAGTGTGAACTTACAAGGTAACATAACTAGATGCTGTAAAATAGACATCAAGTTTTGATAGGAAACTGACATAGATAATTTCTTCCTTAATAATTCAAACATTGATGATGCACTCTTTGTATCAACATGAACCTAGAATGAAAAATAAATGACTTATCTGTTACATTTTTCAAAAAGATTTTGATAAACCCATTAACTACACAGTATTTCCCTCAAATTAATTTATTTCAATAGCCAAAATAGGGTTAACAACAATTGTAACTCCAATGAAATTTGTAGCCGAATATTTTTACATAATGAAAACATCACTACTCTGTTTAACAATATATAAAAGCTTACACAATCAAACTTTTTCGCAATCTCCTTTTCATCTTCATTTCTAACCATCTCAAAAAAATCTAAATGTCTGAAAACAAACAAATACAAAATTTGTAATATTTACACAAAAATGACAGCATCAACATTTTCAATGAAATCATTCAGGTTATAAAAGATCACGAAAACAGATAAAATCATTTTCGATACTAATATCAGGGAAGATTCTTGGGCAGATTTTATTAACTAAAAAAACCAGACTTGTTGAAAATTCTGACCAAAAAAATATCACGAATATTTTTTAAATTGAATTCTATTTTTATTAATCTACTAATGTATTTCTCTTTTCTTTTGTTCCATGAACATGATTTGGAAGGTCATCAACATTTATAACACAAATGTTGCTAGTCTTACCTATCTAACGTTGCATTTTCATGTGATCTAAGTTTATCTATGATTGGTTGAATTCCAAGCATTAGAAACTCATAACGAAGATGAAGTCTGAATTCAATGTGATCTTGACCAGGACCATATTTCAATGCTGCGTTGATAAATGACATGATGGCCGTTTTCAAATTAACTTCACCACGATATTTTCCTGTGCTTCGATCTAAATCTGTTATCAGTGTCTAAAAAAAAAATACAAACATTAATGAAGTCTATGAAGAATACTAAAAAAATGTATATTTAATTTACATAATCCAAAATAGAATTTGAAAAAATTCTACAATTTCTTACATGTAAAATTTTCCCAACATGACGACTAAAATTCAAGCCAAGCAATTTGACAGAAATATCCTCCAATGCCTTCCATCGACATGTTCCGTCCTTTCTGCGCTTTTTTCGAAATTTCATTTAGAGACAATGTATCAAAATGAACACACAAAAATGAAGCAAGAAACAAAATATTCAGTGTATTATGATGTCATCGATAATAGTGATGTCATAGATCATTGTTCTGTGATGTCATATCCACTATCAAATAGCATAATGCTCATGGTGAAAATATCTGAGCCATTTTAGAATTAGAAGGGGTACTTTTAAAGTGAACATTCAATATAATTAATTTACTTTCATTCCATCATAATTAATATTCAATACAAATAGACAAATTAAAGCAAAAATTGATGTTGAGGAAGTATTCGGAACATTACATTTTAATTAAAGGGTGTTGAGTACTCTCAAGTATAGGAAATGATTATTTTTTTTATTTGAGGACAGATACAAACATATAAACCACCCAAAAATACAAATTTTGTTTACCAACTGTGTTCCAAACTTGGCCCAAAAGCATGGTAATAAAAGGTGCTGATAACAAAAGTTGAACATTCACAGTCATGCTTGCAAGGAAGTTCATTAAATTTAGCATGAACAATGCTAATACAAGTCTAAGAAAGCTATAGGCCACTTTTTGGCTATTGGCTATGGTTTATCTGGTATCCATGAAAATGGCAAATAATAATGAGTTTTCTTAGAAATTCTATAAATGTTTGCTAAAAAAGATATGGATAATCGTTCATGTGGATCGAAAGTAGAGATTATAAGAAACATTTCAACAGCAAGACGTTAAAAAATATCTACTCAAAGCATTTTGAAATCCTTGCTCATTATTTACCTCAAAACAAAATTTTTTTGTTTTCAGTAAATTCTTTGAATACATCCACAGCAAGTTTTAAAATACATCAATTCGGATGTAAAAAGAAAATATTTACTTCAGTGTACTACTCAGCCACACTCAAAAGTCATTTTCTCAATTTAAATCCCCCCCAAAAAATTTCAGCGATGTTCCAGTCAAGATAGATGGTAGATTTGGATAATCGTGTCATAGAGAGGAATATCGTGTGGACATGTGACTTAATTGGGATATACGTTGTCTAGTCCGAAACTGTTGCTGAAGCTGCCATAATTGTTTACAGCAGATCATGTGTCCGATGTTTACAATGTCATAATTTATGCTACAAGTATGCAAAATCTTAATAACATTGGTGTTTAAAAGTCAGTATATATATATTAGACTACTCAAAGCCCTTAATGTATGTATTCTTTTTGATGAAAACACTTGGGACATTAAACAGTTTTTAATGTAAAATCAGAGAATATCAGAAAGGTAATTTCAATTATTTAAATTGAGAGTTTACCTGAAATCTAGTTCTCTCTCCGGCATACTGTTGAAAATGCAACATGGCATGGAGGACTTTCTTGTGGCCTCCAGGCACCAAGCAGACAGCACCAAGAATCTCCAGAACCGCTATCTTTGTTTTAACATTCTCAACACGTAAACTTTGAGCAATGATATTGATACATCGTGGATGAGCTAGCACATGAGCTCGACCATGCTGGAAAACAAAGCATTTATGTTTTAGAATTGTATAAAGAGAGGGTTTGACATACATTTGAAACAGACTAGACCATTTGAAACAGGACTAAATTATGGTTCAATTTTATTTCAATAATTTGCTTCCGCAGTTAGTGCACGCAGCTTGCACATAAGGGTCTTTAGCACTGATAACAGACAAAACAAGAGGACCCAGAGAAAACCCATGAGGTTGGACAGGCGAGTCTGCTCCATGTCACATACAACCAGGCAATCAAAACCATGCCATTTGATTCAATGACCGACCTTATGACAGTCCTTCAGTAAACAATGTTTGCAAAACTACCAGTTAAAGAGATCCTTACCATTCCACAGGAACCTACGGTTTTATGGCTTATTTTTTTAATGTTTTTTTTTTCAGAAAGAATAAAATGAAATAAAATTTAATGTCTTGCCAACACAATACTTAGGTTCATTTTGAGAATAACATACAGTATTTCTATTTCTTTGCAATTTTTTTTTGATTGTTCAATTGCCAACGAAAATGTTCATTTAGAATAAAAATGTAAGTAATTTGAATAACTGTAAAAATAATACAGGGAATACTTACTGAATTGTTCATAAGGGCTTTGATACAACCAATGATTGATGTATGTATGGCACTTTCTGATATAAGGTAATCCATTTTACATAGATATTCTAATAAACACTGTAACCCTCCTTGATCTACGAATCTCACCACAAAACTACAAAATAACAACAGAATGATGTGTATTTCGCAGTGAATGAATTTTCTAGAGATCCAAAAATAAACTATGCAAAGAAACCTTAAATATGTTATTCTAAAGATACATAATGTAAAATATAGATATATATATAATGAGCTAGCCGTTCTAGCTATAATAGTTCAAAAATAGAAAATACAAAATGAATATGTTGAAAATTTCATTCAAATTACTTTATTCTGAGCATCGTACTGGTATATTCGAAGTTTAGCCTCGCTGGATTCTCCATGTTTGAATTAAATCATTAAATGGCTGAACGTTCTAATCTAATTAGAAAATTGAGTATTAGCTGGCATCAAGAGTTGATTATGGTCTTGTCATTTTGATAAATGTCTAAATAATAATCTATAAAACACTTAAGACCTAAAAAAAGACCAGTAATAGGCAAAGTTAGCTCTTGAATAATGTATCCTTAAAACAGTGTATATACATTGGAAGCATTACCTACAAGAGAGTGCATCGTTCAACAGCAATCAATCTGTTTAAAATACAGAAAGATATTTCTTTTCGTTTTTTAGTACTTCCAATGGCCTACATTACATAAAGATCTGACCAATGACCCAATGAGAGAGAGAGAAATTGGGTTTAATGTCCACTCGACATAAACTAGGTCAATTTGGGACTAACATATGGTTTTAATTTCATTTCAATAATTCACTTGCTTGTTGGGGTCTTTAGTAGTGGGAGGAAGCTGGAGGACGCAGAGAAAACCCACGAAGTTGGACAGGCGACCCTACTCCTTGTCACGTACAACCTCTTTTGACCCTATGATGTCAGATATTGATTAATCAATCAGCGTTGACTTTTCTACAGGTTTACCCACAGGTACGCCAAGAACTCGCAGCAACAGACTGTTTCACTGGCTTATTTCTTAATTCAACTAGAACGCCTTACATCAATTAGAAGGCGGTTTATATAACAAATCTTCTAGATCTAGTATTGTGAAGACACGTAAATCGAAAAAAAAAAATGAAACAAAATATAGGATCTGTGTTATTTAATCAGATTGAGTAGCATTAGTATTGCTTCTTTTTTTTCTCTTACCATGCATGTGTCTTACAGTAGGTGCATTTTCACACAAAAATATCTTCATTAAGAAACAAACAATGTGTTTCATTCTCTTTAGCATGGGTTGCCAATAATTATAAGTAAGTGCATCAATAGTTACTGATACACTTTATTCGCAGGCCCTGTCTTCCTCACCTCTCATCAACAACAGATATGATGATATGAATGATTATGTAATGTTTTCTTAACATTAAATTATTTACCTCATGGTCTGTGTTCTAAGCGCTGTTTTTAAATTTTCTACTAGTTTTGTCCTCATACTTAAATCTTCATCTTTATCGAGACTAGTCTGAAGCTAAACAAAAAGAAAAGGCAAAACAGAATTATCAAAGACAACTGCTCCTACAATATGCATCTTTCATTTGACGCAACACAGAATTGCAGATATGGAAATTGTCAGAATGAAGATCGACTTAATAATGAAATAAAACAATATCAAATAATATAAATAAATTTCTTGGCAAAGCTATAGCATGAACATTTTCAGACAAACAGAATGGAAATATTTTTTTTCAATGAAATAAGTTCTATCTTGATCCCACATGCCTATAAATATACCAGTACGTAAAACATGTTTTACATCAATGAAGGAAACTGATGATGCTTCAACTTCTGTTAATAAAGGGATGTGCAAGAGAAAAATAGGTTGCCAGGCAACGAAACATACGCCCACACAGCAGCCAAATCGTCCGGGCAGTCAACAAGAGTTGTCGCATATTAAGGAATTATCAGAAAATCATTAGAATTTGTTTGGTTTTTATAATCAAACATTTTTTTTTATAAATCAGATAATAATTGTGACCTCCAGAGGCACAACAAGCTGAAAAGGGCGATTTTTTGGACAATCAGGGGCCATAATTCAGGAAGTTACGATCCGATGGGCGCAAATATCGAAAGGAACCAAGATCTTTGGGTTATAAACATACATGTCAAGTTTCATCAAAATTGTGACCTCTATAAGGTCCACAACATTGATATAACATATTTTCACACTATTCGCGTACAAACGGCGGCCATTTTGTCCGTCAATTTTGGTCCGATTTTCACGAAATTCGAATTCAACCTTCATAACCATGGAACGGTAATATAATCAAACGTTTTTTTAAATCGGATAACAATTTTGACCTCCAGAGGGACCACAAGCTAAAAAGGGCAATTTTTTGGAAAATCAGGGGCCATAATTCAGGAAGTTAAGAACCGATGGGCGCAAATATCGAAAGGAACCAAGATCTTTCGGTTATAAACATACATGTCAAGTTTCATCCAAATCGGTTCAAAATTGTGACCTCTATAAGGTCCACAACCTTGATATAACATATTTTCACACTATTCGCGTACAAATGGCGGCCATTTTGTTCGTCAATTTTGGTCCGATTTTCACGAAATTCACATTCAACCTTCATAACCATAGAACGGTGATATAATCAAACGTTTTTTTAAATCGGATAACAATTTTGACCTCCAGAGGTACCACAAGCTAAAAAGGGCGATTTTTCGGACAATCAGGGGCCATAATTCAGGAAGTTATGATCCGATTGGCGCAAATATCGAAAGGAACCAAGATCTTTGGGTTATAAACATGCATTTCAAGTTTCATCCAAATCGGTTCAAAATTGTGACCTCTACACTGTTCACAACCTTGATATAACATATTTTCACGCTAATCGTGTACAAATGGCGGCCATTTTGTCCGTCAATTTTGGTCCGATTTTCACGAAATTCGAACTCAACCTTCATAACCATGGAACGGTGATATAATCAAACGTTTTTTTAAATCGGATAACAATTTTGACCTCCAGAGGGACCACAAGCTAAAAAGGGCGATTTTTCGGACAATCAGGGGCCATAATTCAGGAAGTTACGATCCAATTGGCGCAAATATCGAAAGGATCCAAGATCTTTGGTTTATGGACATGCATTTCAAGTTTCATCCAAATCGGTTCAAAATTGTGACCTCTACACTGTTCACAAGCTAAAAAACGTGATTTTTCGTACAATCAGGGGCCATAACCCATGAAGTTACGGTCTGATACATGCCAATATCGAAAGGAACCGAGATCTTAGGGTGATAAACCTATATTTTAAGTTTCATTGAAATCGGATAAAAATTGTGACCTGTAGACTGTTCACAAACAATTGTGGACGGACGGACGTCCGGACGGACGAACAGGGGCGACGACAATATACGTCCACATGAAAATGTGGGCGTATAAAAACAGTTATAGCCATAATAATCCATGCAATATTAAAGATTCGTTTTATTTAAAGTGTCTATTTGCCATCATTAAATTTGAACAACTGGTGAATAAAATACAAAAGAACAAGCTTTATTTAGATGCTATAAATTGAAATAGAAAGAGAACATATTTTATTGACATGTTTTAAGAAGACAGAAAATGTGAATGATTCAACAAGTTGCAATGAATTTACATCGCCTTTATCGCATAAATGCAAATATTTCTGAGATAGAAATAGTTTTATTTCGAGCAAAAAAAGCGAACAGAATTATTGATTTGTGCATTTTATTCGATTAGCGCAGCAAACAAAACCAAATGTTCCACGTTTTACAATAAATCTAAAAATAGTCACACTTGTTCACAAATAATATCTGGCAAGAACTGGGTTAGTCTTTTGACCAGACAATTATGACAAAGAAAGTGTGATAGATGATGTAAGAATATAGTCAAATTGTTGACCTTTTAAACCACATATTGAAATCAGTGACAGAAACAAGTCTATTCACAATAAGCATACATACAACTTTTATATTTATCTAAAGATTAAAAGATTAGTATTTTGGGAGATGCTGGGAAATTTTTTCTTATTTGACTATAAGATACAAAAAAAAAAAATTTATTTTGACATGGCTACATATTTGAAAGAAATTGTTGAAAGTATCACATTTAGAGTTTGGATTTTCTAGCCACCATCCAATCTTCAAGATCAGCTCCTAGAATTTTGACTGGGTCTATTCGCATATAATTTCTTTTTGATCTTTTAACTTTAAATTTCACATGTGAAAAGTTCAAGATTCAATTTACCCTTGATAAAAACAAAATTCTTTCTTCCAACATCTTTGAAGTATACAAGATTTTTTAAATCCCAACAAAACCTAGAATTCATAAAATTGTTTATAATCATGGTTTAGACCCAGGATACGGCAATGATCGTTCATATCATATAGACTTAAGATGAAAATATTTGAACAAGGAGACGTATTTCTTGAGTCTTTTATCATCCAACTATGTCAATATTTTTTCACTTGTAAAATATTTTTTTTTGTTTGCTAAAAGACATCATTTGAACTTGTTATAATTGTATTCATGACCTTTTTAAAGGTATTTATATATTTGAACTTCCACAATTGTGGCTAGTGTTCAAAAACATTTATTAAAATGAGCAGTATTTTCCTTTTATTTATCTAACAGAAAGAATAACAAGTCAAGTTAATCTATATAACCCAGGTGTAATGGAACCTAATGCAATGTTAAAAGTTACTTTGGACGGAGGTGAGACAGGGCTGTGGACACCCTAATATTTCATAAAACATATATAATCTTTACAAAATGTTTGTGGGGAAAATTTTTTTTTTTTTAAAAGATGAGTAGTAGATTTTCATATTTGGCATTGGTCACAAGTGCAATTTGTGGACAAATTCTGCAAGGAAACTTTGGAAATTGTGCAACCCATGAAGGGTTCTGTATTACAATAATATTAAATATCTAATAATGGCAAATACGTACGTACTTTAAAGATTCAGCCCATAACATTTTGCATATACTACACACAAATCATGCAGTATATAATAAAAAAAAAAGCTTGTTTGGAAACATGAGAGAAAATCGGATGATAACTTTAGATTGAAGAGTGTCCACAAGGAAATGTGACCAATGGACTGACAACTGAACTGATAGGAGTGATGACAACATACAATTACATGTACACTGAAGGTGTATAAAAATGATACGTGAATGGGCATAATAATTATCAAATACGTACCGGAGACATGTCTGATATTCTTTCTATGTATTTATCTGGTAAATTCTGTGATGTTGGATCTGCATCCTTGATAAATAAAAAAAAATTATTTAAGTTTATTGTCTAGAGAAAGTATATTACACATCTTTTACTCAGCATAAATATCTAAGTAAAAGTAGAGCAGATCGGCCAGTATGTTTAAAGAAATGGGCATTAATGTCACTTCCTGTCTGGCTTGTAAATTCCCTTTTTTTATGAAATATAATGACTACAGCCACAACAAACACAGCGATCACAGTGCAAGTGAGGCTTCATTTTCAATAATATTAATGAGAATATAAAAATAGATCGAAAAATAATTATTAGAGGACATAAATATCTAAAAATATGCAACATTAAAATCTTTGAATGTCATTTGTGGGATTGAGGAATCCCTTGAAAGATACAATATAGCACAAGTTGATTATCTAAAAGGAATATCAGTCAAAAAATGGTTTAATTCTGCTTATATTATGCACAAAGATATGATGAATTGAAATTTTGTCAACCTTTGAATTTTACTGAGCTAATTTTTAATCAACTTTAATACAAGCTGAGAGTGATCAATATCTTGATTTTTTTTTGTAATGTCAGATAACCAATTTAAGTACTTTTTGGAATGATGATTAAGCCATAACAAATAAAATATTGTTTGAAAAATGCAAATGATGCACTAAGACTTTCACAGAAACATTATAACATCCTTAAGGTGGACCGATACAAAGTGGTGCAAACAACCAAAAGATAGGCCGGCACTGCCAGGCAGGATACGCCCACATTTTTGAGAGATGGATAGAGAACAAGCAATACCGAAAGTGATTTTTCCTACATCATTAAGTCCTGTATTTCATACTGTATTGGGAGCAGCCATTTAGTTGGTCAGTTCCAGTCTGATATTCATGAAATTCGAAGCCGACAATGATTATGGTGTGACGGTACACAACCTAGAAATGTGACTTTTCATCAAAATCGGGTAAGAATTGTGACCTGTAGAGAGTCCACAACCATGATAAACCATATTTTTACACTATTCGCGTACAAACAGCGACCATTTCGTCCGGCAATTTTGGTACGATTTTCACGAAAATTAGAGCTCAACCTTCCTCATCAAAATCAAATTAAAATTGTGACCTATACAGGGTCCACAACCATGATATACCATTTTTTTAAACAGTATTCGCATACAAACGGCGGCCATTTTGTCTGTCAATTTTGGTTCGATTTTCCCGAAATTCAAACTCAACCTTCCTTACGGTGTAACGGTGATATAATCAAACATTTTTTTAAATCGGATAATAATTGTGACCTCCAGAGGGACCACAAGCTAAAGAAAGGGGGATTTTGTGTATAACCAGGGGCCATAATTCAGGAAGTTATGATCCGATATGCGCAAATATCGAAAAGAACCAAGATCTTTGGGTTATAACCATGAATTTCAAGTTTCATCAAAATCGAATTAAAATTGTGACCTTTACAGGGTCCACAACCTTGATATACCATTTTTTAACAGCATTCGCGTACAAACGGCGGCCATTTTGTATGGCAATTTTGGTCCGATTTTCCCGAAATTCGAACTCAACCTTCCTTACGGTGTAACGGTAATATAACCGAACGTTTCTTTAAATCGGATATTAATTGTGACCTCAAGAGGTATCACAAGCTAAAAAAATAGGTTGCCAGGCAACGAAACATACGCCCACACAGCAGCCAAATCGTCCGGGCAGTCAACAAGAGTTGTCGCATATTAAGGAATTATCAGAAAATCATTAGAATTTGTTTGGTTTTTATAATCAAACGTTTTTTTTTAAATCAGATAATAATTGTGACCTCCAGAGGGACCACAAGCTAAAAAGGGTGATTTTTCGTACAATCAGGGGACATAATTCAGGAAGTAATGACCCGATGGGCACAAATATCGAAAGGAACCAAGATCTTTGGGTTATAAACATACATGTCAAGTTTCATCAAAATCGGTTCAAAATTGTGACCTCTATAGGGTCTACAACCTTGATATAACATGTTTTCACACTATTCGCATACAAACGGCGGCCATTTTGTCCGTCAATTTTGGTCCGATTTTCCCAAATTCAAACTCAACCTTCATAACCATGGAATCGTGATATAATCAAACGGTTTTTTAAATCGGATAACAATTTTGACCTCCAGAGGGACCACAAGCTAAAAAGGGTGATTTTTTGGACAATCAGGGGCCATAATTGAGGAAGTTACGATCCGATGGGCGCAAATATCAAAAGGAACCAAGATCTTTGGGTTATAAACATACATGTCAAGTTTCATCAAAATTGATTCAAAATTGTGACCTCTATAAGGTCCCCAACCTTGATATAACATATTTTCACACTATTCGCATACAAACGGCGGCCATTTTGTCCGTCAATTTTGGTCCGATTTTCATGAAATTCGAACACAACCTTCATAACCATGGAACGGTGATATAATCAAACGTTTTTTTAAATCCGATAACAATTTTGACCTCCAGAGGGACCACAAGCTAAAAAGGGCAATTTTTCGGACAATCAGGGGCCATAATTCAGGAAGTTACGATCCGATGGGCGCAAATATCGAAAGGAACCAAGATCTTTGGGTTATAAACATACATGTCAAGTTTCATCAAAATTGATTCAAAACTGTGACCTCTATAAGGTCCACAACCTTGATATAACATATTTTCACACTATTCGCTTACAAACGGCGGCCATTTTGTCCGTCAATTTTGGTCCGATTTTCACGAAATTCGAACTCAACCTTCATAACCATGGAACGGTGATATAATCAAACGTTTTTTTAAATCCGATAACAATTTTGAACTCCAGAGGGACCACAAGCTAAAAAGGGTGATTTTTTGGACAATCAGGGGCCATAATTGAGGAAGTTACGATCCGATGGGCGCAAATATCGAAAGGAACCAAGATCTTTGGGTTAGAAACATACATGTCAAGTTTCATCAAAATCGGTTCAAAATTGTGACCTCTATAAGGTCCGCAACCTTGATATAACATATTTTCACACTATTCGCGTACAAACGGCGGCCATTTTGTCCGTCAATTTTGGTCCGATTTTCACGAAATTCGAACTCAACCTTCATAACCATGCAACGGTGATATAATCAAACGATTTTTTAAATCGGATAACAATTGTAACCTCCAGAGGGACCACAAGTTAAAAAGGGCGATTTTTCGGACAATCAGGGGCCATAATTCAGGAAGTTACGATCCGATGGGCGCAAATATCGAAAGGAACCAAGATCTTTGGGTTATAAACATACATGTCAAGTTTCATCCAAATCGGTTCAAAATTGTGACCTCTACGCTGTTCACAAGCTAAAAAACGTGATTTTTCGTACAATCAGGGGCCATAACCCATGAAGTTACAGTCCGATACATGCCAATATCGAAAGGAACCGAGATCTTATGGTGATAAACCTATATTTTAAGTTTAATTGAAATCGGATAAAAATTGTGACCTGTAGACTGTTCACAAAAAAATGTGGACGGACGGACGGACGGACGGACGGACGGACAGGGGCGACGACAATATACGTCCACATAAAAATGTGGGCGTATAAAAAAGGCGATTTTGCGTATAAATAGGGGCCATAATTCAGGAAGTTACGATCCGATATGCGCAAATATCGAAAGGAACCAAGATCTTTGGGTTATAACCATGAATTTCAAGTTTCATCAAAATTGAATTAAAATTGTGACCTCCACAGGGTCCACAACCTTGATATACCATTTTTTAACAGTATTTGCGTACAAACGGCGGCCATTTTGTATGTCAATTTTGGTCTGAATTCTCGAAATTCGAATTCAGCCTTCCTTAGGGTGTAACGGTGATATAATCAAACGTTTTTTTAAATCGGATAATAATTATGACCTCCAGAGGGACCACAAGCTAAAAAGGGTGATTTTTCGGATAATCAGGGGCCATAATTCAGGAAATTACATTCCGATAGCCGCAAATATCGACAGGAAACAAGATCTTCGGGTTACAAACATGCATGTCAAGTTTCATCAAAATCGGTTCAAAATTGTGACCTCTATAGGGTCCACAAGCTAAAAACGTGATTTTTCGTACACAGGGGCCATAATCCATGAAGTTTTGATCCGATACATGCCAATATCGAAAGCAGCCGAGATCTTTTGGGGATAAACCTATATTTCAAGTTTCGTCAAAATCGGATAAGAATTGTGACTTGTAGAGAGTCCACAAACAAATTGTGGATGGACGGATGGACGGACAGGGGTGACGACATAATACGTCCACATGAAAATGTGGGCGTATAAAAATAAAACAGAACAAAGTGTTGGTAGTATAATCATAGTTGAATCCTACAAGAGTATTTATGAATAATACATGTATTGACCCGATAACTAAATTATTTTCTCTGAAAATCATTATGATATTATCCCATTTGTGTAAATCAATGGACACAAAGTCAGGTCGGACTACTTTATTGACCCTTTATGGTGTTGAAATTCAAATAGGAAATATTTAGGTTTTGCATTCAAGAGAACATGACATCTATGGTTATTTTGTAACATCAGGATCTTCTATTGACATTGTGTGATAGAAGAAATTTTACTGGAATTGAATGATCTGATAAAAATCACTAAACACATGTCCTCTGCTTATCTAAATGGTTATTAGTCTGGAAAAAGTTAAATAAATACTTTTTATTATCAATAAAATACTGGTCAGCTATATCTCACACAGCAAGGTAAACATCTGTTATTACTTTACTAATCAATTATATACCATTTTCAGATTGTCAAAAATAGATGGAGAAGCAGAGACCAGACTGATGTTAAAGGAGCTAAGTCTTTAACTCAATATCTTCCAAAATCTTCAACATAGAAAACACGAATTATTTGTCAATTTAAATCAAAATTGATGATGTGATCTTACCGAAAAAAGATGGGCTTCTGATATCCAATATTTAAGACAAAATAAATATTTTACCATTGGTACACGAATCGTGTACCATAATGCGTTTCAGCCCCAGTTCTAGCAAGAGACTCGAGGAACGAGGCTAAAAACATTGTACCAAATCAAACGGCGCATGTAGACTGGAATAACTAGACGCTAAAAAAATGCCTTCGGTTGACACTTCTGGTTTATTTCGCCGAACATAACTGATTTGAAATTGGAGTAAAAACGGAAACAATTGAATGCAAATCAGTTTATATACATTTATATCACAGTATTATATGCATTGCGATCCACTTGAGTCAATTTCTAGGTCCCAAATGTTAGCGATTTAGCTCCTTTAAATTCTGATATTAATTCTTTGACACATCACTAAATTTTAATTGATTGTGCAACATTTTCTGTGCTTTTCATATACCTACAAGCATAGTTGTCTAATCAATTTAGTCAAGTAAAAATTAGCTTTAGATATTACTCTCCAGATCTAACAACTATGGTGGTCAAACTCAAATATTTAATGTTGAGGTTAAGATAAATGATCATAAACGGATGTCAGCTGTTTCGTAACCTGGCTGTTTCGTACTTAGTTCATTCGTACTTAGTTCATTCGTACCTCGCGTGAGCTGTTTCGTACCTTCGGAAATTTCAAGTTTTACATGTACTTAAACATGTTGGTGGAGTTTCTTCCATTCTATCGTGCCAGTTGTAAATCTGTTAAAGATCCGTTTTAGGAAGCGATTTTATATAAGCTGATAAAGCTTGTTATCGTATCCTATATTCATTATATAAATCTTGTAAATTTAAATGAATAAAATATTGTTTAAATATTCTATTGTGCTAAGTTAAAGTTTGTTTTTTTTAAATTATTTTCTTCTTTTGTGCTGTGCTTCTATTCTATTGTGCAACAGGAGTGGCAGTGGGGCCGTAAACAAACAGGGAGCTGGCTTATATCTGGTTCTGTGCATATTCCTCCCACAGACTAAAAATACGATCCTGGTCTAGAGTGCGAATTCGTTGATATCTTTTTAACTTCCCCTCTTACACAAGCTTTATCTGTAACGGCAATATCGATGCTCTTTATGCAGCAATCTACAGAGCAGGTAAAATGGAGGATTGACAATTTATTTCCACAAAACGTATAAAAAGGTACGAATCATGTTTCAACGTTATTTCAACAACACGTAGGAAAAGGTACGAATCATGTTTCAACGTTATTTCAACAACACGTTGGAAAAGGTACGAATCAATCTGAGGTACGAAACGAGGTACGAAAGAACTAAGTACGAAACAGCCAGGTTACGAAACAGCCTGCACCCACATAAACCAATTTCTAATGCATATAAAAAAAACTCAAATATATTTGAAACTCTTTCTGCAAGAAAAATAATAACTTGTTCAAGACCTGACATTCAGTATAGGAGAAAAATGCACAACTCCAGATGCAAGTACACTTTTATCGTACCATTCATGTTTGTTAAATAACACTGAGATACAGCAACACATCTGATAAACAACAGAAGCATTTGTCTATCAAACTGGTAAACTGAATGAAATCATGTCAATATGCTCAGCTTCAAGACATTTACATCTGGCCATCTTCAATGTGCAAGATGTAAATGTTTCCAAGAAAAAAACTGATAGAGGTTGGCATTGCACCTGGAAATAGGGAATTCAGCAGACCAATGTATAAAATGATTTGAATGAACCTATGCTTTATATATCTAGTATAAATGGATATTATAAACACGTGAATACACGAAACTGATCTCTTGCTGACAATAAAAACAATGATGTAATGAATAACATGTAATTCTTACAACACAGATTAACATGTGGTCTTTTACAGCAGTAATTGGCATCACTAGAGTACTATTTGTACAGGTGATTCAATTATACTTTTCACTATGATTCCTGCAAGTATGTTCATGGAACAAGAAGGTCACATCAGAAATTGATTTAATACATACTGAACACTGAAAAAAACCTTGTAGTCAGTACAATGTACTTTAAAGGGAACATTCAAGATTTACAAAGCTCAGAAATTCTTGGGTATTCTTTGACAGACTTAAGATTAATTGAAGTGAAATAAAATGGATGTTAACTTTTGAGTCTCTTCATAACTGACAAAATATTATATATCGGAGACGTTGAATCAAACTAAATGTCTGCAACTCTGATCAGCCTTAATTTGCAATGAAATAAATCGATAGACTGAACACAACCAAAAATCAAGGTCTAAAATATCCAAATCAGAATGATTACTTGGATTATCAAATAAACTCATTAACTAAACTTTTACTACTCTTGTAAAAAAGACCAATATCGTATCGGTTTGAGAATTGACTTAACACTGATAAACGAGAATCAATAATAGTCTGTTAATTAAACTTATCCCATTCCGTACACATACTATCACAGATTGAAGCTTCTTCATTGGTTGTTTATGATCCCCAAAAGCCAATCTACAGATGGGGGTTACAGAGGTCAGGACAGGTCAACATAATGGGCTAAGTCTATAGATTAATTATATTTGTTTATGGTTAACAAAAAGCAAGTCTTCAGGTTTTTAACCAAAAATAATCAGCCTTAACTTAAAAGTCAAAAAAATATCAGTTTTCAAGTTCCCGGCAGAAGCTGATATTGCAACTACAGTTTTATTGTGAAAAGATAATAGTAACCTTTTCAACTTAATATAATAAATCATTAAATATGGAAAAAAAAACATTATGAAACTAAATTCTTTACGAAAATTGGTTTTAAAATGAACACAATATTCCAAATGAAGACCTATTAATTTTATTATTTGCATATTTACTTTTCCTATTTTGACAGTTTTAATAAATTGTGGACCAAAGAGTTTACAAATAATGCTTGGCGATGTCTCAATATCATGACAATATTTTTCTAATTTCTATGTTATTACATGATATCTAATAAAATAAACCATTACCAAATATAGAAAGCATTCCCTATATTCTCTCCATAATGCAATAACGTGTCTAAATAAACTGAATCTGAACTTAAACCATTTTAAACATGTCAAACTTCTTTTAGTTCTTGAATCTCTGGTAATATCTTAACCATGTACAAGTAACAAGACTACCGTTTATGTGAGAATTATCTTGTGGGATAATGTTGGTGGTTTGCATGAGTCCATTCATAGATTTGTGAGTGACAGATAATTTGTGAAACTGTATTTATAACATGTTAATTTTTGGTGACAGTATGTTCATGAATGAATAAATAAATCATTGCAACCTCAGCAAAATATGGCACATGTACTTGAGAGTCCTACTTTTAATTTTATATATTAGTATACTTAATAATTGACACTTTTAAACAATTAAATACTCTCTTACATAAGTTTAACTTCCTAAGTGGCAAAAGTATTATATTTAAGTTAATATATGAAACCTTATCAATTCTCCATCCAATAGGAAAACCAATGTAGAGTGTATGATATGACAGCTCCAAACTTATACGCTTAAGGGTATTAGTACCCCATCTAAATATAAATATCATGATCATTTGAGTTGGTTTAATTGTGTGAGAGGTACTAACTGCATTGCCCAGAGATGGTGAGGCTAACAGTCATTTTATTTTACATGAATGAAGAGATGCTATGGTTGAATTAAGTGTTTATGACTATAGTTGAAAAATATTTTAGAATTTTACAGGTTTGATAGGAAAATATCATGAAGAAATGGGTTCATTGAACTTCATATCACCTACATTTACATGTTATCTCAATCATCAAATTACATAAACACATAAGGTTGTAAAAGTGCCAATAACCGGACTATCTCAAATATTTAAAAATTGAAAAATTATATAATCAAATATCAACAGAAAGTATAAAATAACTTGACATGAAATATAAATAATGATATCAGTTGCTGAAAGAATTACTATATCCGCCCTGATAAAATTATTATAAATATGCCAATGCTGGCTGGATATAAACTTACGTGATCAATTCACTTTACATAAATTTATTTGTTCTATACTAAACATAAATTGGCTAAGTTTCCTATTTCATGTAGAAAACATTTCCTTTTTTTGTAACATTTTGGAAAATATTACTTATCTCAGAAGTACAATGTTGTGACAAAGACTGAAGAGATAGAGGAGAAATGGGGTTTAACGCCCACTCGACACAAAGGGGAATGCTCACTAGTCCGCTGGTGCAGTCTGCGGATTTATTAGTCCACCGATATTTATTATTGGGGTTGGGTTAAGGTAAGGGTTAGATTTATTGATACATAGTATTTCTTATAGTGGCAGACTAGTGCAGCGGAGGACTAGTGAACCCACAGACTAGTGAACCCCTCTCCCAAACAAACCTATGGTTCAATTTCACTTCAATATTTCGCTTGTACTTAGCGGTCTTTACCAGCAGGACGAAACCAGAAGAGATACTGCCGGGGATTTAAAACCATGCCAGTTTACTCAAAGACAGACCTTACGATTCAACACACACATGCTAACCCTTCGGCCATCCAAACCTCTAGTTGTTAAAAAAGTAAAAATCAACAGACAAAATCATTATTTCAATCTCAAATTTTTAGACCCACGAAAACAGTAAGAAAAGAAGACCTCTTTGTATCTATTCTTCAACAGAACCAGAATGCCATCTACAATCAAAATAGTCATTAAATATCTAGGAACATTTTAGATTTGGAGCTAGGACTAACTATATGGAAATACGTGTATTACTAGTTGATCTTGCTGGAAGAATTTAATCCGGATTTTGACAAAACCTCAGAGACACTGATTTGTGTAAAAGCTGTAGCCACAGTAAGTATGAAGTGCAGACTGCACCAGAGAGAGTTCTTAAAGGAATTACATGGTTGCATACTTGATAAATGGCCCTATGCCATTTTTCTTTTTTATATATGTGCAGTAATTGATGTACTTTTATTTCTTATATTTGGAAATGAAAACATGTCAAGCTGCCCTTTTTAAGTGATGTGGGTTAATCAAAGAACCCCCATATTTTTTTCATATGGCCTAAAAGGAAACTTTAATCCTTAAGGATATAGAAATCAACCCTTTTGTCAAGTAGTTTTAATAATGAATATTATTACTTCATATCTACATATAATGTAGATAATTACTGTTATAATATACTGTGTAAGTGATATGGTTTATTTTTAACTATTGAGGAATGTAATGACAGATCTATCGGGGTTTTAGAATATCCATAAACGAATACTAATATAGTAAATATTGCATGGCCTGGGGTATATATTTTGTCAGTCGTTAACCATACCATTAATACAATGGCTTGGTTTTTTTTATATAACATATTTTCCAATTAATCAATACTGAAGAAATGAAAGACATGAAAACTTCGATATATATCAAAGCCAACATTCATAAGTCAAATAATTGAAACTATTTTCAAAAATCAATATTAATCCAATCATTTTCTCATATACACCAGGTTTATGCAATAAAACAATTTTTCTTAACAAAAACCAATCTCAGAAGATGAGAGTAGATCATTAACAAGTCTTTCCTAGACAGCTAATAAATTTCAATGATTTCTAGAGTTACTTTAGATGTTTATGAAATGGAATTAAAGATGCATTGTGTAAAGTCATTTGGCTTCAATTTTATAAATTATTATTTAGACATGGAAAATCTAGAATCAACTCTCTAAACTATCAGACAGCTAAGATTTAAATGGTTTTAATAATCCATGAGACTTTAAAAGATGTAGAAATCTGATTGGACAATCAAGGCTAAGTCTCAGTGGTTAAGTACAATGTACCATTGTTACAATAATGAACAATCGACATTATATCTACAAACAAAGATAACTTAGCTTAGAATAAAGTAATTTGAATAAAATTTTCAATGTATCTATTTTTGAACTATTTTAGCAAGACCATCTTGCTCTTTATCTAAAATTTTAATTGAAAAGAAATTTTGTCAATAAATACTGATATGGTCACTACACTATCGGTGTGTCTCCAGTTCACCATATCTTCAAAAAATATGGCTTTTCTAATACAGAGTAAGCAACCAATGAGTTGATGTCCCTCCGCCCAAATCCCCAAATAAATTATAGATGACATATTAATTAATTGCACGTTTATCTTTTTCAAAAGTATCATGTAATCAAACTGATTATCAACTATATATATACTAAGTTTCATCACTCTCAATCAGATACAATCAAACTCAAAGAAATTTCTTAGCTCTGTTTAGCTTTAGCGGGAAATGTTAATCATTGGACTCAGTCAAGAAATTCACCTAATGAACATCAACATCAAGTTTAAACATTCTATATCATTTAAAAGCAGATTTGTTATGTTCCAAATTCTTGACCAATCTATTGCTTAAGCAGAAAATTCGCATTTAACTTAGTCAAGGTAATGAATTTCCTTGCTAATACTAGAAATATTTGTTAATAAATAACACCAGATGGCAGCTGATCCATGTCATCGTTATGTCGTGCTGACATTAGAAAAGGGCATATTGATTATTCCACAATATTCAAACATTGTCTGGTCAGACTAGAATAACACCAAAGTTGTACTTCTATTGTTTTATTTTACTGTCATGCAAATATCATTGGAATCGACTGAACAGTCTACTTATTAGCCACATTGAATGTGGCATGCATCTGTCAAATCACTTTAATTAGTAATGATTATTCGATCAGGAGTGTGTATAACAAGGCAAAATCCTTGAATTGTTACCTTTCTTTAGAAACATTTTTGTCACTTTAGACATTGGAAAGACAGCAAGAGGTGTATTATGGTTATTGTTAAAGGCAAAATGTAGAGAGATATTTATAAGGTTCAACTTATTTGATCAATTTGTGACTAATATCTATGGTTTAGTGCCTTTTAAGGACCAATTGGAAGGTGGTCAAAATGAAGAATCTAGTCAAAAGTTGTAAAGATGTAGGCAAACTTAAGAACAATAGTGATCAGACCCAAATTTTGTCATCCTCCATTCACAAGCGTCAATTGAGCTCTAGCAGCATTTATGAGCAAGTGGTTTTCTCTTAGCTGCATATATTGGGTGGCCAGCATGTAGTGTGCTAGCCTACAATACAAATAACCATAGTAAATGTTGCCCATTATATCAAAAACATCATTTGTTAATTATATGTCTAATAATAATTTCTTAATATGTGGGTTAAATTTGGTACATTATTAAAGTTTAAAAAACAAGTACTAAATAAGAAGACATGGCAACTTTAACGCCAGTCTTATTAAAATTATACCATCATCCAGTTTTATTTTTTTAGTTGTCTCTATTTCACTTTAGTCTCATAATGGCATTTCTACATGCAGTTTTAATTAAAGATAGATAGATATTCAAATCCTTGTCCCAACAAGTTGTAAGTTTATAAGCAAACCTTTAGACCACTTGGGCACCCCCATCATCAACTTTGAAAGACTTTATAACTAAACAAAGCATAGGAGTGTATATACATATATAAATAGAGATTTTAAAAGTTTAGGCATACAACAATAGGATTTTATTTCCTTTTGGGCTATAAGTAAAAGGTATTTTCCTTTCATTATGTTTGGTGTAGATATAAGTATGAATAGATTTTATCCACAGAAATAGTGAAGGGAATAAAAGCATTGATTTCTATAAATACTAAATGTCATCAATGTATAATTTATCAGGTTGTTTTATCTATTGTTCAGTAGTTATACATCTGTCCACTGACTGTCTAGTATTGATTTTTTGGTCATTGTCTGCTGATAGTACTATACTAACTTGGAACACATGGTGCCTACCACTAATCATGCTTTTCAAGGAATCAAAGTGGAAGTAGTGCATAATATAGTGCCTAATAGAATTCAAAATCTCAAATTCATTTTGGCAATTTAGTATTAGAATGATATTCTATAAAAGTCTCTGAAACAGGCCATTTAGTACCCCAAAATGTCCACAGTCCACATGAAAATTTTATTGACAACTATCCATCAAAAATTGTGCTCCTCATTATCTTAAATGATAAAAACTTTTACTCAAAATCAGAATCTTTTCATTTTGACATAAAAACCCTGGTCAAAATTATTAGAACCCGACTACTACATGTAAGTATTAATATGATTTTTCATTAATGGTATCCTTCATACTATATACCCAATGGTTAGGGTTAGACAGATGTTTTTATTTGCTACAAACACAAAACAATTTATAAATATTGTTAACTAGAAACAATCAAAGGTGGGTTTGTACACAATAAAATGGTGAAAATGTCAGAGAAACATTGCTGCACCGAGAAAGAATTCATTCAGACCATCAGACACTCAGGTTGAACATGTGTGGAATTTAGGGGAATTTGAAGGAAATACAGAGTTTAAATCAACATGAGGGGCGCAAGCATTTCATTCAACTGGTAAAAATACTCCACACTTGTTCTCATCAATTGGTGGGGCAGGAAAAATAAAAATTTGCAACAAATAAAGACACTAATCAAGGTAGTTGTTTAGATATTTTTTTTTAACATAAAAATTGTCATTATCAATCCTTATTCAAATGAAAACCTCTACTGACAACACTTTCTGAATTTTGTTTTAATATACATGTAGGAAACTGAAATTAATTCATCACATTAAAAGAATATCTAGACAATGATTCAACAACATTTATCTAATAGTAAGTGCAGGGGGACTGCACCACACACAATTCTACACAAAAACAAATATACAGATAAGACATCATACTAAGAGACCACAAACAAAAACAAATCAAAAAGAGTGAATGGATTAGGGGGCTAGCCGTAAGCGTCCACTGCGCTGTACAGTCCCGGGCCTGTGGTGACACAGACTTCACTCATATTTGAAAACAAGTTGGGAGTAAAACCCAAGGAAACAGTTATATAATGTCAGCATGAGTCATGATCTGTTATATGTTGCAAGAATTACGAATGCAAGCATAGAGACAAACCATAGTAATTTTTATTCCTTAAAAGTGTGGGGTTTTTTTTGATTATGTTCCAATTACTAAATGCCATTCAAAGAATAAGACTTCTGATCTGTTAAACATTTATAGAATATTCACAAAATTTGTAACTGTAGAGTTTGCATTAAATTTATCACAGTGCAATAAAACTAACCAATAG
Source organism: Patella depressa (assembly GCA_948474765.1). Lineage (NCBI taxonomy): Eukaryota > Metazoa > Mollusca > Gastropoda > Patellidae > Patella > Patella depressa. The sequence goes on from OX419719.1 coordinate 60,447,439, forward strand.
AATGAAGACTGACCCACCTATTCATAGACAGACCTTGCTCATCAAGTAGTCTCTAGGATTCACTCAACAAATCTAAACAATTTTGAGACTAAATTGATACTTTTTACCCCAATAATTTGAGGAAATTGGAGGATCCGAAGAAACCTAAGAGGTTGCCATATATATTCTGGGATCAAACTCTAGATTTACACAGATAATATGCCTATGATATTCAGAGCATGTGTTACACCACACCTAACAATATCATCCAAAATCTTGAACATTGAAAACACAAATTATTTATTAATTTAAATCAACTAAACATTGATGCTGTGATCTTACCGGAGAATGATTGGCTTCTGATATCCACTATTTAAGACAAAATAAACATTTTACCATTGGTAAATCATGTACCATAATGGGTTTCAGCCCCAGTTCAAGCAAGTGACTTGAGGAACGAGGCTAGAAACATTGCGCGTATGTAGACTGGAATAACTAGATGCTAGAAATTTGCATTCGATTGAGACAGGTGGATTATTTCGCCGAGCATTTGAAATTAGAGTAAAAACTGAAACCATTGAATGTAAATCAGTTTATATACATTTATATATTACAGTATTATATGTGTTGCAACCCACTTGTGTCAATTTTTAGGTCCCAATTGTTAGCGATTTAGCTCCTTTAAATTAACTTCCTTTGGTCATTATTCTGAGACTACATACAAAGCAATTATTTGAAACTGGAGAACCAACTTGGTTTATGATATAGCTTGATTTATTAAACAACACTATCCTCTACATTTATCTATGACCTGAAGCATTTATTCTAATGATAATCAGTTTATTATATATAAGACATATGCATTTAATAGTCCTGACTAAAATCAATACTAGACACTCTGTTGCAACACTTGGCTGGACTAAAAGCCTAATGGTATTCAGTGACTTACAGAACTACTGTACTTTATACAATAATTATAGGACTGATATTCCTTAATACTCTCACATCATTTTCAAAGACAAACTGACAAATTCTATAAAAGACCCCACATTTCACTTTCACTTCAAACTATTATCTAAGAATTAAGGTCCTTATTATGCATATTATTTAAGAATATCAATCGTTATGCAGTGTTAATAATTAGAAAAGGGCACAAAAAAGGAGTACTTCATGGGAAAATTGTCATAAGAATTCTAGTAAAAGATTTGAAAAGGAGTACTATATTAAACCTCTAGTTTTGTACTTGACTATAGTCATGCTGGTAGTAGTACATTAAAAGTGGAGCGTGTTTTAACAAGGATAATATAATTTAGTTGTTACTCCCATTGCCTGAAGGTGACAAGATTCATAATTTAAGATCAATAAATTTGTCATCGCTTGCTATTGATCAACTTCTTCAAATAAATGTCTCCAAGACATCAGAATTTCCTGCTACAAGTGTGAAGATATCTGAATGTCTTCATACTACAAGAGTACTGAACGAATGCTAGCGACATTTTTCTTTATTTTCAGATCGCCAATAATTGAGAAGACTACTGATCAAATTTTTAACAATATTATGACACACATATTTGAATATTTTATATGGCTTTGTTCATTTACTCTCACTAATCACTATGTGTGGGTTTTTTTTTCTATGTTTGTTACTTTTTGCTTATTTTTCGTTCAGTGGCTGCTTTACATTGTTTTTTTTAACTGTGTGTCAATTACATTAGATTATAATATTAAAATAATGTGAAGAGAGGGTCTTAACATTACAAGATCTTGTCATTCCTTGCAATTGCCATGCAGAACTTAAGTATAACAAAATACATCCCTTTACAGGGATTACAGCATATGTACATAACATACCTTTTTCTTGCTACAGTAGATCTGCCATTTTTTTTCTTTTGGTAAACTATACAAAGCTTCTTGATGTGGTTTATCTAAATCTAACTCAGCCTGAATAAATACAAAAAATATCTTAGGATTAAAGCTTGACAGCTCCTGAAAGACAAATTAGTGTGGCATGCAAATAACCCTTTGATGTACAAAACAATAATAGTAAGTGCAGAAGGTACATTTTTAACAAGACCCTTTTTGAAGAGCTTCAAATTGTTCAACAGGGGTACACCATCTTTCCAAATAAATGGAGGCAGTATATACAAGTACAGTAGGAGCTTTCTTCAGGGCAGACCACAATATGACAGGTTCAGTATAAGTCAACTTTTCAGCAAAGATCCCATTATCTCACAACATTTGCATAATAGTGGAATCCAATGTGCAGTGTATTGTCAATTTCATTCTTTTTAAAATCTCAAATGACTAGCCTAATTATGCATAAAAAACGCTCATGCACATTCTGTGGCAAATGTTTATTTCTGTGTTCAATCTCTCTCTTACTTAATTTATTTCAACTACATTTGCATGTTATTTTATACTTACAACCAGTTCCTGGAATTTAGCATTAAGTTCATTTTCATCTGTTGGCATTGGAATATCCACTTCGATAGGTTTTAAGGTTCCTTGTGCAGAGTCCATACCATGTTTAATCTCTGGGGGGCGTGTACCACCTAAACACCAACAAAATCCTTTTCTAGCTGGCATTCTGACAGTTATATAGGCCTATCCCTATACTTTAAACCTGAAATGCATATATATATAATACATTAGAAATTTGTCAAAATAAATTAAACTATCGTCATAAAATTTTTACCACTATACGATTTATCTTAAATGTTAAAATACAAATTTTCAATTTCTAATATGACAAACATCACAAGAGCTTCGATCGATCTTCGAACTGAATAGAACACTTTCACAGTTATGGCATCCATGCTAAGAAAACTTCATTAATCTCACAAATAATGAATTGATTTTATCTTTTTACACTTGAGATCCAACCACACTTTATATTTCAATTCCGTGAAGTAAAATATCTTTACACTAGAAATATTTGTGATCAATTCATCACCTTGTCTTGTTGAAAGTTGTAATCTGGGAAACAGATTTTTGCCCGATAAACTGGGTGTTTACCGTGCATGTGTGCAAATATGAAGGTTGAAAGATTCTTGTTCTACGTATTAATGAGATACATAGACTGAACATATATCTAGAGAGGATGTACATGTAGATTACAATGAGTAATTAATAAAAGTTAAAGATAACAAGTTTCTATACAGGTACAGGTGTAGAGGAAGGAAAGGTGTATAGTGTTGTACATCTATTATCAGAAAACGTCTGACAGTAACATGCAATGCTCATGTACAAGTAGGTAGAGATTATGCATGGCATTCTTATATCTTGTAACTGAAGTTTAAATGTTGTGATTTATTATAACCTCGAATTCCAACAGCAAATGCATTATTAACATGCACCAATGAAATAATGTGTCAAACTGTTGTAAAATTTACTAATATATATGCAATTTACACCCATATTATATCAACCATTTCATTCATAATGTAGACTATATAAAAACTTGTGTGGCATGTGGTTAACTTTTATCAAATCCATGTATATAAAAAGTAGATAAGAAAATGAGTTAAATACACCCAGTATATTAAAGGTTTATGATGTGGATCTAATAAGGACGGGGTGCCAAGATATGAAACTATTCATCAATCTTTATTATACCTTAATATAATGTACGTATAGTAAATTCATTCATTCAAGGGTGACTTAAAGGGTCATCATCATATGAAGTCTATTTTTGATATTTTAAACCTTAACCAAGATTCTCGTTTGTAGTCATAATTGGGAAGGGGGTAGACGGTAGCTGAAGCCTGTGTTACCATGAATGTTTTATTTTTCACTATTTTTTCTCCACTATATAAAAATATTCTCACTTCATATGATTTTTTATTCATGGGTTGCAGTAGTTCATCAGTTTAAAGAAGAACCTAATATAAACACTGTTACTGATTCCAAATATTTTACTATTAATTCTGATTTAAGATCATATATAGATATGTATACATTACATACATGTAGCAAATAGCATTTTACTCATAATTCAAATAATTCAGTTTTTGAATTTTTTGTTTACACGAAACTCTACGACATGCAGAATTTACTTTCAACAATTGTATCTCATCTTTGAACTTGGTTCATTAACCGAACAATGGTGGTGATCAAATGCCCCCAACATCAACCAGATAAACACCTTTCGATTTAAGGGAATGGGTCCTAATTGACCCGTTTCTATTATGTCCCATTTTGTTGTGCAACTTATTATCTTCAGCATCTGCATTCTTTTTATTCCCAGTTTAGTATTTAGATACCTTTATACATACTTAGGCTATGTTAGCCTTTTCACAAATGCTATTATGGGTTTATGAACACAAAACATTATATAAACCCTTGAAAGGAAAAGACAATTGTTAATAAGTGAATAAAACCTGGTAAGACCACAGACATATTTCACCTTCATTAAATTATAGATTATATCATGTTTAAAGTAGCTAAGTCTCTAACTCAATATCATCGAAAGTCTTCGACGTTGAAAACACAAATTATTTGTCAATTTAAATCAACATTGATGGTGTGGTCTTACCAGGAAAAGGTGGTCTTCTGATATCCAATATTTAAAGGGACAATCCCGATAAGAGCAGAGTCTCAAAAATTAAAGTCCGAGCATTTACGAAATTTATGGACCAAAATATAGAGACATGGTGTATTTACCTTGGCTCAAAGTTTAAGCTCAAAATATTGAGTCGTTTTGACGTTAACGTCAACACTGCTTATCCGGACACGTAACCCTTTTAAGATGTCGGGTCAATTTTTTGATTGGGTGACCTAATAATCGATTCCCGTTTCTTGAGAGGTCTATACAGTGAATGACCCATGTACTGTACTTGATAACAAAAGGTAAATTTCACCTATATATCATTTTTATAGAAAAAAGTCTGGTTTTATCCAGATAATGTATAATACAACGGTCTCCGTTTCCAGATGAAGACTGTCAGGTTTAAGTTATTTACAAGCATATCACAAATATCGGGTTAGTTGGTCGGCCTTAGGTAATGGGATATAAGGGATTTTAACACAAAATTAAGCAGTTTTATTCCCCAAAAAGTTATCGGGATTAACCCTTTAAGACGAAATAAATTTTTTACCATTGGTACATGAATCGTGTACCATAATGGCGTTTCTTCAGTCTCATTTTCAGCTAGGGACCCAAAGAACAAGGTATACTCCACATTAGATCTCAAACGGTGAGCATGTGCAATAAATACTATGTCGACTGGAATATAACCAGATGCTATATATATTGTGATTCAATTGAGACTTCTGGTGTTCTTCGCCAAACATAACTGGTTTGATATTAGAGTAAAAACGGAAACGATTGAATTTAAATCAGTTTATATACATTCATATTAAATTATCATATGGCTTGCGACCCATTTGTGTCAAATTCTAGACCCCAAATGTTAGTGATTTAGCTCCTTTAAAATGACCATCTCTGGATGTCAAAATAGAACTCTAATTCACTTCCATTATCATTCATCTTTAATATATCTTTCTGTGTCTGGACTCTACTTTTGCGAGGTGCATTGTACATTAATGTTTAAAACCTGTTCTCTATTTAAACAGTAGATAGATAAACATACTGGACCAACTGGTCAAAACATACACACTCACTCTAATCAAAACATAGTTCTATATTAACAGTATATGGTAATTACAGTTTCCAGTTTCAAAATAGACCTACTTTCAAGGGACTTGTACAGTGAAGTTGCTGCTAAAGCAGCCAGTCTCCTGAACCAGTAACTGATCTTTATTTTTTAATTGTAATAAATGTGGCAGATTCAATTTTTCTCAATTGACCTGCCAATATTGCACACAATGAACATTAAAATTGCACACTTACTTAGTATAAGAGCATTTAACCAATCTGAGTAAATCCATTATAGAAGTTATATTAGTAGAAAAACTGAAACAGTTTTTTCTAGGAGCTTCAAATTAGTAAATTAGTTTCTATAATACATGAATAGACTGTTCTCATGTCAAGCATGCTTCAGTTTTATAATAATATTTACATACCTGTAATTATAAATGTCAAGATTCAACATTTACTTCTTTAAATTAAACATTTTTATTCAGTTTCAGATGGTAATTAGGTGATATTTACTTTGAAAGTACAATCTGGGATAATGATGTTGGATGTGAGAGAAGTAATATTTGACTTAATAATTGTTACCAGTATACAATATATGAACTTTTTGCATTTTATTTATTTTACAACTATTTAAATTCTATAACATGTTTGCAAGTATATTACTGGTATATGACGGGGTGCCAAGATATGAAACTATTCATCAATCTTTATTATACCTTAATATAATGTACGTATAGTAAATTCATTCATTCAAGGGTGACTTAAAGGGTCATCATCATATGAAGTCTATTTTTGATATTTTAAACCTTAACCAAGATTCTCGTTTGTAGTCATAATTGGGAAGGGGGTAGACGGTAGCTGAAGCCTGTGTTACCATGAATGTTTTATTTTTCACTATTTTTTCTCCACTATATAAAAATATTCTCACTTCATATGATTTTTTATTCATGGGTTGCAGTAGTTCATCAGTTTAAAGAAGAACCTAATATAAACACTGTTACTGATTCCAAATATTTTACTATTAATTCTGATTTAAGATCATATATAGATATGTATACATTACATACATGTAGCAAATAGCATTTTACTCATAATTCAAATAATTCAGTTTTTGAATTTTTTGTTTACACGAAACTCTACGACATGCAGAATTTACTTTCAACAATTGTATCTCATCTTTGAACTTGGTTCATTAACCGAACAATGGTGGTGATCAAATGCCCCCAACATCAACCAGATAAACACCTTTCGATTTAAGGGAATGGGTCCTAATTGACCCGTTTCTATTATGTCCCATTTTGTTGTGCAACTTATTATCTTCAGCATCTGCATTCTTTTTATTCCCAGTTTAGTATTTAGATACCTTTATACATACTTAGGCTATGTTAGCCTTTTCACAAATGCTATTATGGGTTTATGAACACAAAACATTATATAAACCCTTGAAAGGAAAAGACAATTGTTAATAAGTGAATAAAACCTGGTAAGACCACAGACATATTTCACCTTCATTAAATTATAGATTATATCATGTTTAAAGTAGCTAAGTCTCTAACTCAATATCATCGAAAGTCTTCGACGTTGAAAACACAAATTATTTGTCAATTTAAATCAACATTGATGGTGTGGTCTTACCAGGAAAAGGTGGTCTTCTGATATCCAATATTTAAAGGGACAATCCCGATAAGAGCAGAGTCTCAAAAATTAAAGTCCGAGCATTTACGAAATTTATGGACCAAAATATAGAGACATGGTGTATTTACCTTGGCTCAAAGTTTAAGCTCAAAATATTGAGTCGTTTTGACGTTAACGTCAACACTGCTTATCCGGACACGTAACCCTTTTAAGATGTCGGGTCAATTTTTTGATTGGGTGACCTAATAATCGATTCCCGTTTCTTGAGAGGTCTATACAGTGAATGACCCATGTACTGTACTTGATAACAAAAGGTAAATTTCACCTATATATCATTTTTATAGAAAAAAGTCTGGTTTTATCCAGATAATGTATAATACAACGGTCTCCGTTTCCAGATGAAGACTGTCAGGTTTAAGTTATTTACAAGCATATCACAAATATCGGGTTAGTTGGTCGGCCTTAGGTAATGGGATATAAGGGATTTTAACACAAAATTAAGCAGTTTTATTCCCCAAAAAGTTATCGGGATTAACCCTTTAAGACGAAATAAATTTTTTACCATTGGTACATGAATCGTGTACCATAATGGCGTTTCTTCAGTCTCATTTTCAGCTAGGGACCCAAAGAACAAGGTATACTCCACATTAGATCTCAAACGGTGAGCATGTGCAATAAATACTATGTCGACTGGAATATAACCAGATGCTATATATATTGTGATTCAATTGAGACTTCTGGTGTTCTTCGCCAAACATAACTGGTTTGATATTAGAGTAAAAACGGAAACGATTGAATTTAAATCAGTTTATATACATTCATATTAAATTATCATATGGCTTGCGACCCATTTGTGTCAAATTCTAGACCCCAAATGTTAGTGATTTAGCTCCTTTAAAATGACCATCTCTGGATGTCAAAATAGAACTCTAATTCACTTCCATTATCATTCATCTTTAATATATCTTTCTGTGTCTGGACTCTACTTTTGCGAGGTGCATTGTACATTAATGTTTAAAACCTGTTCTCTATTTAAACAGTAGATAGATAAACATACTGGACCAACTGGTCAAAACATACACACTCACTCTAATCAAAACATAGTTCTATATTAACAGTATATGGTAATTACAGTTTCCAGTTTCAAAATAGACCTACTTTCAAGGGACTTGTACAGTGAAGTTGCTGCTAAAGCAGCCAGTCTCCTGAACCAGTAACTGATCTTTATTTTTTAATTGTAATAAATGTGGCAGATTCAATTTTTCTCAATTGACCTGCCAATATTGCACACAATGAACATTAAAATTGCACACTTACTTAGTATAAGAGCATTTAACCAATCTGAGTAAATCCATTATAGAAGTTATATTAGTAGAAAAACTGAAACAGTTTTTTCTAGGAGCTTCAAATTAGTAAATTAGTTTCTATAATACATGAATAGACTGTTCTCATGTCAAGCATGCTTCAGTTTTATAATAATATTTACATACCTGTAATTATAAATGTCAAGATTCAACATTTACTTCTTTAAATTAAACATTTTTATTCAGTTTCAGATGGTAATTAGGTGATATTTACTTTGAAAGTACAATCTGGGATAATGATGTTGGATGTGAGAGAAGTAATATTTGACTTAATAATTGTTACCAGTATACAATATATGAACTTTTTGCATTTTATTTATTTTACAACTATTTAAATTCTATAACATGTTTGCAAGTATATTACTGGTATATGAGGTTTTACTTCAGTATATTTCAGTTAAAGCATTGAAATGTAAACTATAACCCCATGTGCTGGTACAAGACAAACCTTCACATATCAATGTGACATCCTCAATTAATTCATAGTCTTTTATATTCAATCACAGATACTTAAATTTAGGTAAACTTTGTAACATCAACGATTAAAAATTATGGTAGTTACATGTACATTTACCGAGTTCATTTAACTGCATAAATTTAAGGAAACACCTTAATAGTTTATTAAGATGTCTCCTTACGGAAAAATGTGAACCTTCCTAGAATAGATAAGCATAAGAAACCATTCAATATTCCAAATTCTGGTGAACAGTAATTTTTACAATAAATATCACAAGTACATATCAGTTATAACCTATTGGTGTGATATTTTTCTCTTGAGTGATGAATCAATCATTTGTAATATAACTGATTTAAATGACCAGGCAAATCTTAAAAACAAAAATTTTAAGGAATTAATTTCTATCTTCTTACCTGCTTACAAATAAATGAAAATATATTTTATCCTTGAAACATATGTAAATATTTCAAAGTCAAATAATAAACAGGATATCTAAGTAAAATACATACACATGAAGTATTTACCTGGATTTCAAAGCCAGCTATCTATAATTAAATCTTCCATCAGAGATTTCTTTAAATACAGATGTTTAAAAAAACAACTGTCCATACCTAGCTAGATCAACTTGATATATAATACATAAGTAAAGTTTATATACCACAACGACCTCAGGCTCTTGGTCTGAATAAATGATAATAAAAGAATGGATGAGTGATCTTAAACACTGTTCTATTTTTTATATTGGGGTTGTTTATTCTTGCGTTACAGAGGATTACCTCCAGTTGTATTACCATTTAAATGAAGACATTTCTCTTTTATTAACATTATACCTCTCCTCACAGGGGCGGATCCAGGAACTTTTGCAGGAGGGGGTTTGCCAGGTTTCTGTTATGGAAATCTGCCATCATCGTCTCTAAATTACATAGGCATACATACAAATTGAGCTTTTTAAACAGATAAATCATTTTTATACTAACGTAGGATCACTATGTGAAGTAATTTCATTGATGCAAGGCATTATTTTTTTTTCATGTAGCTGAGCAAGGGGGGGGGGACCCCCATAACCCCACCTCTGGATCAAATTTTAGTAATACATCTAGCATGTGTTTCTTACGGTTGATGAAAGTTCAATTATTGAATAAGCAAGCTAACTCTTCATTATTTCACCTGTCCAGCAAATTCATTTTGATCACTTTGTCAGTTTTTCAATCTAATTAATAATTGTATTCAATTTTATCAGAATACAATATAATTGAAATACCAGTGAAAGGTAAAAATTTGTTAAAATAAAATAAGTTCCAGATATCCAGGAAACAGCATGAATTAGGTTTGTATGCTGACTTCCTTCTTATATCATTTTGTTAAACCAGCTCCTGTCACTTTAAACTGATATTATCTCCTCTTTTAAATAAACAGTCTATCATAACAATAACCTAATTTATGTTATAGAACAACATTTTTGTGTTTGTACTTTTATTTCATTCATGATTTCTGACACTTTGTAACACCTGTGGTGTTTTTGTTATCTTTTATTCTTTAAAGCCTTTTTTTCTACGTAAGTCCAAATTGTTTTACTGTTTATCTAAAAGAGGAATAATTGTAAAAATTATTTAGTAGAAAAAAATGGATTCAAAGATTTACAGTAAAAAAAAAAATTTTAAGATTGACATAACCTCTTTCCTTAAAGGGACAATAACATTCTTGCTGGCTTGGTAGCTCCAGAAAATAAATAATATCCTTATTCTAATAACCTCTTTCCTTAAAGGGACAATAACATTCTTGCTGGCTTGGTAGCTCCAGAAAATAAATAATATCCTTATTCTAAGTACTAGATGTTTAAGTGTCCTACCTATTGTGTAAATTATCCATTACAACCTATTTTACTTGTCCAGAGGGTTCAAAAATATTTTAAAATCCAAGTTACATTTGAAAAGGTTTAGTTAGACTTTTCAAATCAATTGGTTGAATTTTTCCAATTTTTTAAAATAGGTGTGTTAAGATGAAATTTATATCATCATTTAATTGGAATATTCTAAAATAATACGATTTGTTGACCAGAATGAAGATTGGGACATATTATTCAGTTACAACAAGAGTGTTATTGGTGCTTTAAATTGGGTTATGAAGGATACATTTCCATACAAATTTTCAGTAATTTCAGGGCTGGTTTGGATTTTGATTTCAGAAGTTGGAGCTATTGGTTTAAAGAGAGAGAGAGAGAGAAAGAGAGAGAGAAAGAGAGAGAGAGAAAGAGAGAGACAGAGAGAGAGAAATGGGGTTTAACATCCACTAGACACAAACTAGGTCATTTCAGGACTAACATGTTTTAATTTTATTTCAAAAACTTGCTTGCACCTAGGACTCAGAGAAAATCCACAAGGTTGGACAGGCGACCCTACTCCTTGTCATGTACAACCGGGGATTCAAAACCATGCCAGTTGACTTAATGACAGGTTTTATGATACAGCATGCACATGCTAACCATTAGGCCATCCATCCACTCCCCCCCCCCCCCATTGGTTTATAGAACGTTGCCCTCCAGAAAATCAACATACTGTCTCAATTTCAGCCAATCTGATTACATCGTAGATTCTATTTTGCTTTGATTTCTATAGTTTGGGAAGTGTTCATACGTATCACATGTTCTGGTTGAAATGAGGAATCAGCCAATGAAATGGTCTGTTACAGCGAGGTCTTGTCGTGCGATGCTTGGACCTGTGGGTAAACCGCTAGAAAAGTCAACGCTGATTGATTAACCAACATCTGATGTCATAAGGTCAAAAGCAGAGTTGGCAAGGCCTCAAATGCGAACTTTCTACATGAACCATAATGTAATGTAGGCAATCGAAAGGATAAAAAAACGAAACGAATATACATGTAGATCTGTATTTTAATCAGAATGCTTTTTCAGCCAAAGATTAATTGGAACCATCTTAGTCAAGTGTCTTCATGGCTTTGAAGCAGAAGATTTAATTACAATTTTGTCTTAGAAGTCATTCACATATGTTCAATTATCATATATTAAGAGTGGCCTAGTGATAAGCTCTCTTTAATCTATATAATTTATGTTGACTATCAGTGCCATACACTGATAAATCTTACATGATATGATAACGATATTTATGATCTTTAACGTTTTCAGGATAGAAAAACAGGAAAATATTTAGTGACTATCATCACAATGTTTTTCTTGGTTGATGTTATTTTTTTATTGCATGTTCATATATAAAAGCTCACATCACTGTGGTTCAAAACCACTTTAAGGGGTGTGGTTATGAATAAGGACTATTACCCAACGTTTGGGTGAAAAATATATTCCTTGGCACATTCGTGCAGAATCTTCAGTAGTATTGTCATGTGAACTGTCTGGACTACATACATAGTCTGGACCAAAACTGGCCCACCAAAGCAAATTTGTGGGTTTAATATGCATCAGTCAAATTATTGTTAGGCTATAGTATAGAAACTCTCATTTAATGAAGATGACTAATAAGTACATCTTTAACAGAAATAATTAAGATAGTGAAATTTGTCATAATTGAGAGGTGTCTATAGAACTGATGTTAGACATCTATCATTTTGTAATACACCCGCTTTAATCTTGTAAGTACCACTGGTAGATCCTGATGCATGTATGATGATATTCTATCTCCATAATTTGTTCACAGAAATAGTTGAAGTGTGTGAAACATTAACCAGATATCACCCCACATTAATCCCCTTCTTTTTAAATATAGATCCAAATAATGATGATATTAACCCCCAAGAAGAATCATGCATGGATGGAGGCTGCTAACTCATCTATGAAAGACATTATTCAGCTGTTTGGGAGCCCAGAGGAATTTGAAGAGAACACAGATGTTAAGAATTAAATTGTCCAAGAGCTTAACATCCTCACTTTAATCTGCTTAGTAGTTGAGATAGATCCTGGTGTTAGAAATTATCCACCATGTTATTGAGTGTTAATGATGTGTGTATACAACAAGAGTTTAACGACAAGCTAAATACAAACACATGATAAACACATGTTTATACCAACACTTTCAGAAACATATGGTCTATTCTAAGCATCTAAAACCTTAGGTGAGGTGTAGAAAATTTATGTTTGGATTATTCAATGCAATTTTTTTCTTAATTTAAACATGTTAGCTATTGGCTTTTTGGAAATATGACAAAACCCAAGTACTTGTACTTTATTTATCCAAATAGTCTTGGAAATGACGACAATAACACTGAATGATTTTCAATATCTTGATAACATTTTGAACTTGGGTGAACTTTTACTGCAAAATCAATATGGAAAGTAAAGTTATAACTTTGTAAAAATTGCAAACAAAGAGGATGAACCTCAATAAACACTTTTGAGATAAACACAGAAGTGTACAAAAAATATGACTTGAATAACATTAACTTACCTTTTAAAAATCTGAATTAATTTACACTCATTTGACTTTTCTTAATGCAACATGTAAGGGACAAGTTTTACATTCTATAAAATTTAAAAGGATTTTTTTTACCTTTCTTTTTCTTTAAAAGAAGCCAAGATTTGTAGTTTGATCAAATTTTGAAGCGAATGAAATGTTGTTTGTTTTATTTAGATGCATTGACATTTTAACATCTTTTGACAAAATTTTTTGGAGCATATCCAAGTCATTTAGCTGGTCTTTTAAAATGAGATTTTCTACTATTCTAAAACTGGTTTATTATAGGAGGAGATTTTATCATTTCAATAAACACCTAAAAGAAATACAGGTATATACATACATTCTAAAATGCATTAAATACCGTTTACAACACACACTGACCATTCCCTTGTTCAAATAGTGTAGCATGTTGTACATGTCTATCGATAAAATTTTAAATATTAAATACTATATAGTGGCATCAATATATACACATTGCAGACTGAAGGGCTTCCCTTGAGGCAAATTGTTCCAACATGCATTATGTAAAAGCTAAAATGGCCTTTTGCTGGTATTCTTTAGGCGTAGGCCTGATATGTCATCTAATTTATTAATCAGGCATAAATTAACTTATCAAGACCATATAATCAACTCTATTTGTCATTGTTAGTCTCTGATATTTAGTGGATTTGAATTTAGTTTGTGATGGATATAAAATATAAGAATAGATAATTAAGACTGTTTATTATTGTACCAATGGTAGTAATGACAATCAAGGCTAGCCTAAACATCAATCGCTAACATCTCGATTCTGAGTGAAGAAATGTGACTGAAATTTTCAGCATCTGTTTTCATTATCTATTTTTTAACTATCATAGCAGGAAATGTCAGTTCTTTATCTAATCTTACCCAATGCTTTTAAACAGAAAAATGGTTAAACTATGTAACAGGTCTCAATGCACAAGGCGTGATATGCTTACATTTTTCAGAACCTAAAACACCTGATATATTCTCATTTTATGAGTTTACATTAACAGTCCACAATAGTTTACTTAATTAACAATGGACTAACTTCCAGTATAGTAACTAGATATTTCCTTTTAAGTGTTTTAAATAATTAATATGTACATGTACTATATAATATAAATGTATTTCCCATAACCTGTAATAGTACGTCTCAGACATACTTTAATAAGTAATCAGAATAATTAAGGAAGGAACTAAGTTATTCTATTACATGTTAAACACATCCAACATATACAGTAATCATATTCTCTTGCATATTAACCATATCAGACGTAGATGTAAGTGCATTTAGTTAATCATGTTTTAATCCTACTAATTACTCATTCTTGTCTTGTGACAACCACCTCCTAACAAATATGTTGGGATAGACAATTTGACATATATCAATGGAGTATAAATAGGAAGGATAAATTGGCAGTCAACATATTGAAAAAATGTGTGAGACACGTATTAAATATTACAACAATTTTATAGTAATTTCAAGAAAAAACTAATCCCTTATTGCAACAATATCCATGTTCTTAACTTGTTGACTCATTATTGTATTTATTACAGAAATCTTTGTGGTAGTAATATTTCTTTAAAAAAATTTTTTTTTAGAAAATTAGCGGATAACAATCTAATTGGTTATGATATCTCAAGTAATTTATCATAATTATGACTAAATCATCTAATTAACCTAAGAGTAAGCTATTCAACATACTTTTATGTGTACCATAGTATTCACATTAAAATAATATAAAGAAAGAGAAATGGAGTTTAATGTACACTTGACACAACTAGGTCATTTTGGGAGTTACATAACACTTGGTTAAAACTTATTCATCAGTGGGAAGAAACTGGAGAACCTGGAGAAAACCCAAAAGGTTGCACAGGTGACACTATTCATTGTCACGTACATAAAGGGAATTGAAACTATGCCACTCAACTCTCATCACAGAGCCCATGATCTAAACCGCACACATTATAAACCCTCGAACACCACCCCCTAAAATATGAAGAGGAAAATTTGGGAAATGATCACACAGTATAATTTAGGGACTAACTTGTACTAAAACTATTTATCATATAATTGTGTTGGACAAGGATAAAGGCAGTTCTACCACCCAGCCCCCATAAAAACATATTTCATTAAGAAATGAGAACACAAACTGTCTCTTCAGTCGTAAAAATAAGAAGTTAATAAAAAAGTTAGAAGTTGACCACTTAATGCCCCCAAAAAGTAGCTTGATTTTACAAATCAAGTTTCATTAACTATTGTATTTGTAAATGGCATCAACATACATTTCTTTTATTTTTAAATTTTACTTAATTTCTAATGCTTTGGTCTCATGTTTATACCATCTATAGTATCTATTGTAGTATTATAACAATTACGACAGATTTTTGTTGAGTGGCAACTTCCAGTTCATTTTAATACACAAGTAGATTTTCAAACAGAAAAAGAAAATAAACAATTTGAGAACATTCAAAAAGAGATGAAGAGATTAATTATAGTTTATATCATTCATTATATCATGTCCAAGGTGTACCCATCTTTAATCTGAAGATATTCTCATCAGACTGGTCAAACAAAAAACACAAAGTATTTCTCATAATAAATATCTTACAAGTAGATATAAATAAACAACTGACTAACAAACCTACAAGAAACTTGACTTGTTAGACAGGTCAGACTCAAACACAAAATATAACTCATAAAACAAAAAACAAATATCAATGATTAACACTAGGTCATTTGAATGTAAGCAAACTGTGTGTTCTGACAGCGATGTCAGTACTGACAGTGTGTCATGACATTAAGGAGTGACATGACACCGACTGATCAATCTAAATCTCAATAAACTGTTAGTAAACATAGGACACCACTGTGTCTAAAATATAGCTTCAGAAATGTCAAAATACATTGACAAGTATCAGGCCTTTTTTTTTATATAAAAGTATTAAAGAGCACATAAAATGAGTAAACTAAATTCATTGAGCTTATAGACATTGGTTACTATATGCATTTTACGGCAGTTTAACATCGATCTGATGAAAATTAATTCAGATATCGTCACCCAAAGTCGCAAATATAGGCCTCCCGTAAAAACGACTTGGCCAATTATTGAAAACACTCTTAATCCCCTCAGACGCCAGTGACGTCACAGTGACCGAATGCATATTCGGGATGTTTATTCCTTAATTACCTGTATACACTCGGCGTGTGTATTCGTTAACGCCTGACTGATTCCTTAATCCCCCTAATTAAATAACAATTGACTACGGAATAATTTGTTTTGTACTTTATAATTTGTTTTATAAAGACAGTTGTTGTAGCCATATTCCCCATGTGTTTTTTTTTTTATCAGAATAAGCCGACAGTAAGCAAACAATAATTGGCTTCTGATTGAAACAAGATTGGTGTGAAATTGTTATAGCCGGCACTACGGACATCTTTTAAGCCGATAGAAATAATCAATTGTCGGCTTTTAAGAAACGAAATGGTTTCAAATAATAATCATATAAACTTAGATCACCAACATTTGTATTATTATTTATTGATCATTTTATCATACACCGAGCGAAATGGAGGCAGAATATTTGGAGTTATCATGTAGCAGTAGTTCTTTTAGCTTGGGCAGTGTATCGGATACAGATACGTCGCGGGAAATGATTAATATAGCGCCATATATGTTTTGAGCCGTATTTATCTGACATTAGTAGTTCCGTAGAGGATGGCGATGTAGAGAATACGGGATCTAACAATGACAATCATCCGATTGTTGCGAGACTAGATTCTCTGGAATGGTACGTACCGGAATATATAATATTTTACACACTTATTTTTGTGTTCTAATTTATTGACTGAATGACAGTTTTAAAATTTTACTAAATTATAATATCTATTAAATTATAGAAAATCGCACGAGAAGCTCGATTTCTCGATTGAAGGGTGTGAGTGATCAAACAACAATTTTTTGATTGGTTAGAAGTATCTAACCGCGGGAAAATTTACAGTTACTATTGTACACAATTTAATCATATGGAAGAAATAGCTATAGTACTCGTTGACTATTTTGTTATTTGATTTCAGATCGAATCACCGATGTTTTTATAATAAAGTTAATGTTAATCGTATTGTTTGTATGATCATTGTTTTGTTTTTAATGAAGTATTCTTGTATTGTTTGTTAATTGGCGTTATGATTTTAGCAATTTGATTGTTTGATTAGTGTTTATTGTCAGTGTCAGAAAATGCCGAAGTTAAAATCAGAAAATGCCGTGGTATTTCTTAATAACACAATTTGTAGTCCTTCACTTAACAGTCATGTAACTTGCAAACGTTTTTATTCATCCGTCGATGATAGACAATGATCACGTGACAACCATAACTGAAATGGCTATAAAATAAAGTTCTGTACGACTATGACAATACGTACGTAACTAACGTACGAAAATTAAATGGTAATAGGTAGGGTGAGTCTGTCGTTCAGATTGCCTGTCAATAGTGTAATAAAAAAAATCGATTTAGAACTGCTTTATTGGCATAATGCCAACCGATATGTCACGTATCATTGGAATTCTCCAATGGAGATTCTGTCGGGGAAAACATCCACTGTTTCTCTCCCCGTGTATTCGATGTTCAATCAGGGAATTATATCCAATGACGATTTAAATTTACCTAACAACTGGTCAGTGAATCCATCAGTTATTATTTTAATATCTACCGGTACCTGAAATTCACACGGACAGAGCGTGGAAGACGTGCAATTCTGAAACCATGCCGAGACTGTCTTCAATGACCACGTGGCTTATTTTAATGCACCTTTTATGAATAATCAACAAGCTTGTTTTGAATATTTTACCGGATTATAGAAAGAATATCCATATCCCAACTTGACTGGCATTCATCGTAGGAATGGAACCCGGGAAAAGTTTTATTCTCTGTTTGCGTATTTCGAAAACTTCAATTAAGTTAGGTCGCAGCCCATAGCAATCGTTTGCAAAATGTTCACTGCATATCACTGTTGTGACTGTAGGTTGCCAATCAGGATTTGAATTGTTTACAAACGCAATCCACCTTTTCCGTAAGATTTCATCCTTGGGAAATTTATGAAACGCCGGCACATTATTCCCCTTTTCCTTGCTGGAATTTCCACAACTCTCAATAACACAACGATAATACGGCATCTTGAAATACACTCCGAAATATTCTAGTCACAAATATATAATCTATTACAACTCAAGACGAGAAAGGTCCGCTTTTGAAAATGCTTTGACTATTATAGTATAGTGATATGTAGCTTACGTGTAAAATTACGAGTTAATGATTACGCCAGTCAAATGTTAATTGGACCGCGAAATACACACGTGTTAACTGGCGGTGTGTATACAGTGATATATCGTACAGATAGTGCTATATTGTATAGATAATGTGTATAGATTATGTGTAGTGCCTGTGACGTCACCAGCCAATCAACCGGATAAAGGTTGTAATTGAAAATTTGAAAACCGTTTTTGGCTGTCTGATGTTTAAACGTTAATATCTCAATTAATTTTAATCAGATTGGAGTGAACTTGACATAAAATGCATATAGTAACCAATGTCTATAGGCTCAATGAATCTAGTTTTCTCATTTTATGTGCTCTTTAAATATTGTAATATACTGTAGGCCTAATAATATTTCTATATTTCATATTGACATATGATCAGATATTTATTATTGTATATAAAAAAAAAATATTTGATAAAGTTGGATATTGTGAAGAAATGATGAAAAATGGTAAGAATAGTTCTCTAGATGTGTATGTTAAACGACAGTCAGTGGTTATCCAAGGTTCTGGTTGTAAAGAATTATCGAGGTGCAGATTATTCGAGACTGTCCTAAAAAATAAAGATGGCATCCCGTATCGGGATGAAAACAAAGATATGGTCAGGAGGCTATTCTACAGAATGCATGTTCTACAGCTGTTTGTAGTGAAAATAAATTATAATGCATGTATTTCAAATCTAAATAAATAAACGTGTAGTTGGTATACTATAAAATACAAATGCTATAATGTATTCAATATTGACTATAATAATATAGCCTACTACTGCTACCAACATTGATAGAAATTAGTGTCATACAGAGAAATTCTGCTGTTGTATAACAAACATTTATTGCTGACACATTTGCAGACCCAATAGGGGCGTCACATCGTGGCTAAGTGGGTAGGGCCTTGGCTCGCTAGCATGGGTGTTCGATCCCAGCATTGGCCAAGAATGTTCATCCAGATTACCTGCGTGGTTTTCTCCTTGTCAGTGATGCAGGACGGAGGGCCAGACAAGGACAGCAGCTGCTGTCTAGTCGAACTGATGGGACGAAAAACCGAGGTCCTGTGTACACATAGGAGTGCCCGTAAAAGATCCCTTGGCAGTTGGAATTTGATATAAGAGTACGCCATAGCATCGCTGCCCAGGCTAAATTCCCTCATAGCACACTGTATGGCATATGCCCGTCTTCATTAGCCCATGTTACACTAGGGACCGGGTATCATTCAGATTTGATGAAAAAAGGAAAGAAATTGAGCTTACCATCTATAATCTAACACACATATTCAGTTAATAGATTGCCATCCAGAAAGAGTTAAATACCATCAAGATTCATCAAATAAACACCCAGTTTGTGCTACCATTTAATTTAAGAAACACCATTTAGTTTCGACAATCGGTCATCTAGTTTATGACCATTTAGTTTAGTTTTGATATTGATCATCCAGTTCATGACCATTTAGTTTCATAAAGTAGACAACCGATGTCAAAGTAAATGGTAGCACAAACTGGGTGTTATTTGTTGAATCTTGATGGTATTTAACACTTTCTGGATGGCAATCTATTAACTTCTGTGCATAAGTCGGCCAACTTCAAATGTCGCCAAAAATACTGCTTAAAAAGACCCCAACCCATCCTTCCTTCCTTGAGAACACCTCTCAAGAGAAGTCTTCATTTGATTTCGGCATACAACATTAATTTTTTCGTTAAAAGTTTCACTGTTTGTCCATAAACATAACACTAACTTACGAAAACACAAAATCCCCTTCTATCCCAAATAAGAACGACAAAACGGTCGGCCCATGGGTGAAACAAACCATAATGATGATTTAATTTGACTTCTGCATACAGCAAACAGGTTTCGTGCATACGTCAACGAACCTCAGATATCAAATACACTGCTTATGAAGACCCTTAACCCTTCCTTCTTCCCTTAAAAATGCCCCCTTTACCCCTCCAGATGAGTTGATTTGAATCCCACATACATTAATTTTTTCATTAAAAGTATCCCTATGGGTTCACTAAAAGGTTCACTAGAACATTACACTAACTTAAAAGTGCTAAATACTCTTCTATCTTGAATAAGAACCACAAAATCAGTACCAGACTGGGTCCACCTGTCCACTTGTCCCTGACACGTGGGCCTAATCTCATTTAAAAAAGGGGGGGCCTATGCCTATAAAGAATAAAGACATTAGAAAAGAGAAAGAAAGGAGGGGGGGGGAAGAAAAGAAAGAAGGTGAGGACAAGACACAGGACAGGAGATCTCAAATTCATCTAATGATAGTGCTCTTAGGTCATTCTGTTATCTAATTCTATCAGGAAATCAAAATTTGCCTTTTGCTTTGGTCTGAAATGCTTGGAAAATGGGTTTGCGGATATCAATTTTCAAAATTTTCTTGAAGGGAGAATCCCCCAACCCTCCCACATCTACGCATCTGGTCAGGCAGTAAAGATCAACTGTTTTATTGTTACTAATCACAGATGCAAATAAAAACACAAAAGATATCCATCAAAAGACTTGTATATAGATTTGGAGAGAGAAAAACAAAAACATCCTGCAAAAATATCACAACACAAAGAGACGTGGTCATGTAGGAGGAAAAAAATGCAGAACACGCCCAGTTCTATTGTTGTTCTAGAGAAGCTATTCCTTTCATGCAGCAGAAAGTGTAAAAATAAATACCGTAGAAGGTTTTATTATTACCAGATTGGCTTTCATGGCAAAAACAATTTCCATTTCACTGCAAAAAAAAAATCTGAACTTCCCTCATAAATGTAGATTTATGCTATGGTACTGATAGAAATGTCACCAAATATACAGGTACAGTCATGTGAAGGACAGCAAGCATTTCAAAGTCTGACTGCGGACAGTATATATGAACATGTATGTTTACTCCTCACTCAAAAATGTTAATGAAAAAATTAATTAATGAATAAAAAAACATTCCTGGTATTAACATTGTCTTGCATGCTCTGTTCTAGTTTTCAAAAGTATTTTCAAGAATAAAATGTAAAATAAGCTTTAATCTGAAAAGAATATATTGCCAAAGAAGAAAAAATAATCATAAGATCTTACAAATACATGTATTACTCTTGAGTTCTTCCTCAATTTCTTCATTCACTGTACAAATGTAATAAATTTGGAAAAGTAATGTAGATAATATTGTTTCAAGAATAAAGAACCTGTTTTATTGTTTTTGTTAAAACAAGTATATTATCTGCTTTATGTCACTTAATCTTGGATATATAGACAGCCAAACATACACACAAAACAATCACATATTTGTGAAGAACACAGACCACAATCCTTAAATAGATTTTTTTAGGAATACAAGAATTCTCAAACAAGCAGTCTTAGGTCATAAACTCTGAGCAGCATTGAACATGTTTTGGAATGGATATCTTGAACGGTTTCTGAGATATGACCTTGAACAAAATAATGCAACTGAAATTTTTTGACAAAGCATACTGCACAATTAGGTTGATATGTGTACAAAATTTCATAGAAAGTTAATATCCTGCAGAATAACAATTGTACTAAAAAAATTAAATCTATTTCAATGAAATCATAATACTGAACTAAAAATTGTCTAAATGGCACTACTTCTATAATATACATGTATTGACGTACATGTATGTAAAAAATATTATATAGGTATTTTAACGCCATGAACGGTTATGAGATACATGTATGGTCCACAAACAAAATCTGGAAGGACATAGATGCAGGATATAATAAAATATTAGTTCTAAATGCATAGGTTATCATACTACAGAAACTATGAAGCTTAATCGCAATTTTGGCACGTAGAAATGGAAACAAATGTTTTGTAATGCTTATAATAATGTCATATGAATGTATAAACTGATTTACACAATTATTTCTGTTTTTACTGTAATGTCTAATCAGTTATGTTGGAATCTGGTTATTCTAGTCTACACATGCGACAACTCGGCATGCGATTCGTGTGCTAATTTTAAATTTTCATTTTTTCTTAATTATTGGATATCATAATCCCAACATCAATGTTGAGTTAAATTGCCCAGTTGGCTCCTTTAATAGAAGCTGATGGCAAGGGTATTTATTCCAAATTGATGCTACCTCGAACAAAAATAACAGAACAAATTTTGTATGCTGTAATTTCACCTACTAGGAATCATGTCTAACATGAGACTAATATTTGGTACTTGAGAAAGATTTATTGCCAAACACGAACAATGTGCAATGGCCCTATAAAATTGAATAATATTCAGAACAGTACACGTACAAGTGTAGGTGTTTCTGCTTCTTTGACATCGAAAAGGAATTATAATTGCATGGAAAATCAACAGAGATAAACACAAGTGAATTATCACAGGTAAACAATCAACAATTTTTCAGGTAATATTTCTTGCAGGTTACTATTTAAACTGATGAACAAACCCAAAACATGACTTAACTGGTATTCTTAGCCTCCTTAAAGGTGTTAAAACTAACACAAAAAATACTTTTTACTCAGACATATCCCAACTTTTAAAATGCCAAATTATTTTTTCTAAGTATGAAAAGTTGCATGTAACTAAATTTAGATGTTTTGAGAGATTAGACATGTATTTGAGAAGTAAGCCCATCTTAAAAACATTTTGAATTATGTCAATTAGTTAATGGAATGGATTAAAGACTCTACTTTTCTACACAGGTTCAGTAATTAAACTGTAAGTGACATTTTAAAACCTTTTTACCCCAGAAGAAGAAAATTAAAATAATTCTGACTTCTGAATCCAGTTTCGGTAAACTGTGAGTAATAAGCCACACTTGAATCATACTATTTCCCTGGTAGAGTACTTTAGTTTACACTATGCCTTTCATGATATGTACTAACATAGGCGTAAGAGCCAAGTGGGCCGGGGGGGGGGGGGGGAGCTAACCCCTTACTTTCGGGCAAGCTGACTTTTTGAGCAGACAAATATTATTTCATCTAGTTGGCAAAATAAAGTGCCCAAAATGTAATAAAATACAAGCCCCCCTCCGAGACGAATGATTGGTTGGTTGTTTTTCGAATTCAGGTCAGCCACCAAAGGTAGACTCCGCTCCTTCGCCCTCTCAGTAAGTAGACCCTTGTCGCCCTCTGTAATCTGAAATTTTTTGTACTGCATATGATATAAACAGGTCCCAGAAAGCAGAGCAAAAACATTCCAGGGTATCAACTTTTTTACATTGAAGTCTTATTTCACTTTAAATATTTTATATATAACTTCTGACCACTTTCATGCAAAATTCTACATACATAAATATATAAAATGAAATAAATTAAGATTCAAATTTTCTACTTTTTTCCCATCAGTATAACAATGCATGGTGACACATCAAACCAGTCTGACAAACACTTGATACATTCCATCATAATGCACCTGATTTAACACAACAAAAACAAATGAAATCTTTTTTTCTTCCAACAGATCCTACTTTAATCCATCTGTAAATAATCGTAAATAATTCAAACAATTTGACAAGATGGCTTATTTATTACACATAAACCACTTTCTCTTCTATAGTAGTTCTTGTTAGGAGATCAATGATGCAGAGCTTTTTTTTATAACAGATAATCTGGCTTGACTGTTGCACATATTGATTGTACTCGGCTACTTGCTGATTGAAAACTCCAAATGTACACACCCAACTACATCTGCACCTTTTGCGTTTTTGTACACAGATTGGGTCAAAAATCAATGAACTTTCATTTGCAGTCTCCTGATGGAATCCATCAATTGGATTCTTTTGTAAACAATAAATGTCAATAGCAGTGAAAGAAATGAGATTCTGTACAACTAAGTCATTTTGAGAATAACATCATTTATTATAAAATTTGTCACTTACAATGTACATGTACGTGTCTTTTGAACAGCGAATGGTTTAACTTTAGCTGCTAAACCATATAGATGATTAAGTTTTACCAGTTCATACTAAAGGAGCACGGTCAATGTATACATCAATCTCCACATGTACGGTACATGTACTTTGCAACAGAAACAAGGATAGTCAAACTTGTCATTGACAAAGCAAAATTATGATCCATTGTACGACACTAAAATATTCCTCATCAAAGAATATCTATTAGTACACGTATTTTCACATATGACAGATATAAAACTGTAACAAAATTTTGAAACAAACATAATGTGCACTATTTTTGTTTCTGCGGTGCATGTATCACCATTTTTTAGGCCTGCCAACAATAATAATTAATTTTTCATTTTTTTTTTAATAAGAAATATTTTTATTCAGATTTGGGGAACAAGCATAGCCTTTACTAAACCCCACTCCCTATAACATGATGTGCTCAATCAAGTTATCTTGCATTTTCATTATAACGAAAATTAGCATTGTTCTTATATTAGAATTTGAGGTCATTTACCCACGATATTGGATTCCTTGTCATAAATTGAACCCCCTTCCTCATTTACATGATTTCTGAACAATAAAATATATCACACAGTTGCCATCCTGGACCGTTGAAATACAGGAAACAGTATCCAGTTTGAATTTCTTTTACCAGTGTCAGGGGCCTTAAGTAGCAAGGGTAGAAAATCTGTATACATATAGGCCTACCGGTACATGTACATGACTGTAACTTGGCATCTTTAATTCTAAATATTGATTTTACAGGTATCACAACTACATGTACAGGTAAATCTACATAGGTAAATAAACCAGTATCTTCTTTAGACATACCTGGCTATCTCTAGTTCGTTGTATCCTTTTAATGGTACAAATGTACAATAATGATGAGACAGTAAATAAACAGAAGATGAGGGGGATTTCTTTTAGGGATATGTTCTTGACACTGTGTATGTAGGAAAAGGTTATCGAACAACAATAGTTCTAATGAGAATGGAAGCAAAGAAAAATCAGTATGCATGAACATACTATCTACAAATACAATAAACTACAATTTTTATTATCCAGTTCATTTCATTGATCTTAATTAGGAGAGTTTGTTTAAAATCTCGTAATTTTCCAGTTGACCTAATCTTGTTAAATGCCACCCAATGAGACAAGATGTTGTACAATAAACAATTACTTAACATGACAAATCGATATCACCTCATTAAACATGCTTAGTTAGATTATAAAACTATGTTACTTGTGCTCAAATGATATATGATATAACCTTTGGCTTATATACAATACCTTTATTACATACAATTCTCATGAAATACACACCCTTTCATATTGAATATAACATCGTGACATACTGATTACTTATGCTAAATTTTAACAAACAAATACCCTTTAAAAATATTAACTAAAATAAACCCAAGAAAATATTTATCTAATTGTAAACCCAAGCTAAAGTTTTGTAGTCCAAGCAAATTTATCACGTTGGGTAATATTCAAAACCATTTTACAAAAAATTGTGTTGGAAATGATTGCTTTCCCCCTATCATCCTTCAGTTTTAATTTTTATTTTATTTGCTCATATTCAGGTACATTTGAAACTGTTGGGCATTAGTTGGGAAATCCAATAAATGGAGACAACTCGAAATGTAAATTAGTTTTACTTAGATGTCATTTGAATCTATTTAGTAGTTTACTAGGTATACTAAGGTGACAGAACACCTGCCTTGTACACAGGTATTATTCCATGCTACATGTATTAAATATAAGTATGCACATTTTTACATAATATGTACCTGAAGTAAAATTAATGTTCTTGTCACAATACATGATATTAAACTATTCAACTGACTTCTATTTAAATAGTCTGGTAGAGCTGCTGTAACCATTAGGCCAACTGCTGTCTATTAAAGTTTTTTTATTATTTATTTATAAATGTTCATTTATAGTGAAATGATCTGCTTATGACATTAATCATTATTCCTCAAAATGGAAATTTCTTGATTCTAATTATTACATTTAGCTGATATTATGGAATGTAAAACCAAAAAAACTTTGGTGAATTTAATCTAGCTATCCATGTCTGGATATTAATAAAGTACTTCAAAATCCTTTTTCATGAAAATCTCGGCTCTAGGACAATTCATCCCCGAACAATTCGTCCCCGGACAGTTCGTCCCCAGACAATTCATCCCCAAGGACAATTCGTTCCCGGACAATTGGTACCATGACTATTAGTCCCCTAGGATTATTCGTCCCCGAGGACTATTCGTCCCCAGACAATTTGTCCCCATGGACAATTCGCTCCCTGACTATTCGTCCCCTGACTATTCGTCCCCTAGGACAATTCAGCCCCTAGGACAGTTTGTCCCTGGCTGACAATAATGGTACATGTGGTTCCAATATCAAAAACTGTCCTAAGTGTTCGAAATAGTTTTTTTTTAACGTCTGCTTACACTGATCTAATCTAATCTAATCTTGTAGTTTTAACATCCGCTTCCACAAAAGTGATATCGCCTACCCTGAATTAATCTTTACTTTTTATCCTAAATCTCAGTTTTGATGCTAATTTTACAAATGGTTCCTGAAGTTTTTGTGGGCTAATTGATATCCATGAGGTAATCAGCTATCTAGGATTGTAGATACTATATTGTGTGAAACTGGACAATCTTAAACTTCGATTATTTCGAATATTGTACAGGACATTACCCCTTATCTTCATGCTAGTGCACACAATCTCAGATTGTAGATAATTTATAATGTACGTTTTATGAAATTGGACAATCTTACGTTCGAATAATATTTTATATTTAAAATAAAAATACATTATAAAACGAATTTTCTTTTTATGTTATTGTTTTATGAAAAAAACTTTTAGAAATAGCATCTGCATATTATTGTTCCATTCTAGTGGCTTCGACAATTTTTCTGAGAGACAGAGAGAGAGATTAGGTTTAATGTCCACTTGACACAAACTCGGTCATTTCGGGACTAACAAAACGTTCAATTTTCTTTCAATAATTCGCTTGCGTCTAGGGGTCTTTCTTTTGCAGTGGGAGGAAACCAGAGGACCTGGATAACACCCACAAAATTATACAGACTACCCTTTTTGGGAAAATTGAAAGGATTGACTCTCCAAACCCACGCACATCTACACCAAGAGGTTTCAGAATTGGCAGGAAGGGAGACTACTTATTTCTTCCTTCATCAGGCCTTCAAAAACATGTAGAACGAATAGTCCTAGGGAACGAATAGTCCTAGGGGACGAATTGTCTGGGGACGAATAGTCTTCAGGGACGAATTATCCGGGGACGAATAGTCCTACGGGACAAATAGTCCTAGGGGACGAATAGTACGGGGACAAATTGTCCAGGTACGAATTATCCGGGGACTTATAGTCCTTGGGGACGAATTGTCTGGGAACGAGTTGTCCGGGGACAAGTTGTCTGGGGACGAATTGTCCCGTATCCGAAAATCTCAGGTGCTAATAATGATCTTAGAAAAACTCTAGTTAAATATTGAAACAGTTTCTATTTTTTTTTCCATATCTCTCTTTGAAAATAACTTGATAAAACTTGACAAAAAATTCTTTTAATTTTTAACAAAGTTGTCACAATCATGTTTAAAGAGACAAAATGGCACTTGTAAGTTAGACTAACTGTACACTGATACAGTCTTTGATAATTGTTGTTTTATAAAAGTTTATGTTGGTTTTGCAGTTGAACATTGAAAGTATATGTAGAAAAATCAGACCAACATTGGCTGTAGTTCTCTCAGTATATTGAAGGCATTGGTTTCGTTCAATTCTGAAAGGCTTGAGCTTCACTTAAAAACTCTGTGAAATCAATCAATCCAATGCTAAGTTTAACATCCACACGATTATCTCCTTGTTTCCCTTTATTTACACTAACATTCTCACGCAATTAACAAAAATAAACAATCATGTAAGAAAAATCTTCTTTAGCCAGTCAAATCCTTGTTTATTACATGCTTATCACGTTGCTCAACATAAAGCCAGTTTGACTCACACTGGACAGTAAATCGTAATTAAATATCACCAGGAAAAAAAGAATTGAACAGACTAATGCTTATTTAAGATAATTGTTTGTTTTTTGGGGGATGTTGGACTTGTGACCATGAAGATCTGATACATTATTGAGTAAA
Organism: Patella depressa; assembly: GCA_948474765.1. NCBI lineage: Eukaryota > Metazoa > Mollusca > Gastropoda > Patellidae > Patella > Patella depressa. The sequence goes on from OX419719.1 coordinate 60,476,243, forward strand.
TGTCCTAATATACATGATGTATCTGGGATGTAATTTAGAAAACGATTGGATTTATCTCAACATCAATGATTTTACACTGGACAATAACTTTGCTCAACTTTTGAAAATGATTGTCCACCGTTTATTTGACCTTGACAGAATAATCTTTTCCAATCATTTTTATGAAGGTTACTACTGGCCCATCACACCCATTTATCAACTGCATTTCAAGATATAATAACTCTGTAAATTAATGATACCAATCTTAAAATCATCAGCGCTTCAATGAAATTCAGGTTTTTCATATTTTAAAAACCAAGTAATATAGCAGCATTGACAAAAACGATCCCATTTAAATAGTTTATAAGGTTGAATTTTCACCAATCAGTGTAATTAATCAATAGTATATGAAATAAATCTACAGTGTTAGGTTCATTGATTTATATCAGACCATTAACACATTCTAGTCAACGGCCAGATTAATGTCAGCTGGGGAAATCTATGATGACATGTAAGACTTTATGACCAATTGATTCCCTTTAGATAAATGTATACATACATGGCCTCCTCATTTTCATGACGTTTACATGTAATACAAAGATTTCTACCATACCTCTCATTGAACTTGATACTGTCAATATATATCTATGATCTCTTAATCTGTTTAATCTGGTTATTTATCATACAGATAAGCGAGATAGACATTTGATGCTCATAGACACTAGTCCTAGTCCAGAAACAAAACATACATTGTATATATTTTAATGTTCAATATCTTAATGACTTAAAGTACAAATTGGCTAATCTAAGTGAATAGATTAGTGTTTTCAAGTGACCGAAATGTTCACATCTAACCTCAGTCAATCTCAATCTAATGTCCAGGATTAAATATATCAATTCTATGTGTATCTACTTTCACAGATAAAGATAAGGTTCAATGATTTGATGAAACTATTGACAGATTTAACCCCTTGATGACCAAAGGAATGTTGGTTAAACTAAACTAACTCAAGATTCATGTGTCAATGACCAATTTGGCACAAAAAAAAATTTACTTCTCTCTTTGAAGCCTGCAAAAGTTACTTACATGTGAAGCATAGAAAGAAGAATAATCCATACAGAATGCTGCAAAATCATAAACATTTTAAGGGTTCAATTTACTTGTAAAAGACAAACCAAATACAAAAACAACAATAAAATAAACAGCTTTCTAAAATAATTGGACAAGTTCAGATGTTTTCAGGCATATGCAAGTACATTTTGATTGTTAGATATTACCTGAATATTATCGATCTACAGTGTACATGAACAAATGCATGTTGACAGATGAAATTCCATTTAATTCCGATATTTTAAATATTTTTAAATCTTTGACACATTTTGTGATTGAAAAAAAAGCTTCCGAAAATCAAGCAGAGGGTAAACAGTGTTCAGGTTTAATTTATTAGACACATGTACAGCTTAATGTACATGCTTATTGTGACAGCTTACTAATTACCTTCTCGTGAAGAACATAAAAGCACACACAATATTTTATGCAAGAAGGAATCAAGAATGCTCTTTCTGTTATGGATATGAAAGATAGAATGAATCTAACTACATGTATATATAGCTTGGGTAAATTAGACTGGAGAAACACTAATAAGATTTGTTTGGGTTTAAATGTGTTGACTACATGACTGACATTGACTCAGTTCAAACCTTTTTATCTCATTGTTACAATAACACTTGCACCTCTATCAGGGTAAAATAAACTTTTTTCTACAAGTATTTCAAATGCCAATAAAACTGTACTGAATAACACAGCCTGGTTCTAAACATCAAACCACCTTCAGTTCATATCAAATAACAATCTTTCACATCTTGAACTAAATGACATTCTTAATTAAAAGTTAAATCAATTAATTACACAATGCACTTTGTTTTCGTTTTGTAGGGTAAGGCATTTCAGATTCAAGTTAAAGTTTACACTTCACTATGTATATTTCTTCAAAAGAATTTAAGATATATATACATTAAAGGTTTTGGGCATCATTAGTAGTGCTTTGTTTAGTTTTCATTTGACCTAATAAAAGTTGAATGGAAAAGATTCAGGTTTGATTGCACAATATTTTCTTCATCTCATTATTCATATACCATCCATAATTGTTATAATATAGCAAGCATAAAAATATACCATACTATACTAATTAATGTTGGTAATGTATACTCTTAATGTTCAATATTCCCTTCTAAAATTACACACTTTACATCATATTCCCTTATGATAAATCACAGATTGTATGTTATACATACATTGATATACATACATAAATATACATACATCAAGCTATACATCACAGCTTTGTATTCATATTTGCATAACCATCATTCATAATATAGAATAAATTGTAATATGACACTTTTGAAAGCCATGGGATACTTCTCATTGATTTCACAATACCGAAAGATGAACCTCTTTTCAATTTCTAAAATTTACACTCAGTTGTTTATTTAGAGAATTACTGAGCTCAAATAACCAGATAGTCGCGCGTGTCTAACTTACAGTCTTGGGTAATATACTTATTAGTTTCAATGAAAAAAAAAACCCAACCTCCTTTCAGTCTGTGTTAAGAATCAACAAATTCATCTTAATTCAGGCCATTAAAAAAACATCCGATATCAGCATAAATTCATGAATATCAACTCTAATCGATAAGTTTTGCAAAATGAAATGTTAATGAAATGAAATGGAATTTAACCTCCTACTGTTCTGATCCAAACTGGGCTAATAAAGACAGACATATGCCATACAATGAGCTCTGACGGATATTTTGCACTACTTCCTACTCTTATCGAATTCTAACTATCAAGGGATCTTTTCGCGCATGCCAATGTGTACACAGAACCTCTGTTTTTTGTCCCATCCAAATGACTAGACAGCTGTTTTGTCAGGCTTTCGATCACTGACAAGGGGGAATCATGCCGGAAAACCTGGATGAACTTTCTTTGTAAATGCAGGGATCAAACACCTGACCTTCAAGCTAGCTTCCCAGTGTCTTACCCACTTAGCTACCATGTCACTCCATAAGCTTTGCACACTTAATAACAGTTTGTTTTGTTGTCGACAATAAGATATCTGTTTTTGACAAAAGGTTCTAAAACCCTAACCAAAAAATAAAAATTAAAGTTTTTGATCAAAAATTTATCATTTTATTTGTTGTTAGAGTTCTCTTCCTAAAAATAAACAATATCATTATAGCTGTCAATAAACATCAACTAATTAATCAACTATAAATCTGTTGATCAGGTGTAGATATCACAGATAAGGAAAGATTTTAAAATCGACCCATATCCACTAATTCTTTTAACAGCTTTGCATTGTATGTAACCTAAACTCTTAACCCTTTCCCTTGGTCACATTAGCAAGATAATTTTTTTTCGAAGAATATGACACATTTTTTTTTAGCATTAACTTAATTCACAAACTATAATCTTGCTAATGTGACCAGGGTTTATTTATTATGTTTTAGGGTTTAAGTGCTTTGAAAAAGGTAAATTTATATGCGAATTGACAGAAATCAATTCTCCACTGCTATTAAAAAATTTCTGTGTCAGTTTGTCAAGTAAGGCAAAATATGACCAAAATGAAGGTAGACAATGGTGTTCTGTGGATACAAATTATACATAGTACACACATATTTACACGAATTATAAATAACTGCCCATAAGATAAAAAAAAAAAGTAAGATAGAAAATATTTGTAAAATTTTATAATTCAAGTAAAAAGTAATTATTATTGATAATATAAAATTCCTATCATATTTTTTAACAAAAATTATACAAAATAAATATAAGAAAGAACATCACAGACATTTTATATTTGAATTATTCCTACCATTGCCAGATTAGTGTCGCAAATTCTCCTCGCAACAAAATCTAAAGTATTGATTTAATTCCTTGGGATACAGACGACATGATAGCGTTCATATTACTCACACCACAGTGTTGCACTTTCATACAATTGAAGAGTATTTTTTTACTGAATAAAGCTCACCAAAAAATCTTCGGTCTCTTATCTTTCGGTTTACAATAAATCCTTTCTTGTATTGTTAAACTATTTAAGCAATGTTTTCAATAGCCAGCAGGTGACTTTATATCTCTTATTCTAATGCCACGAGCCTAATCGACGGCTTGCAGGAATATGCTAATTGAAAATCGTTACAATAATGCACGTGCGGGTTGGAAAAGAAAATAGCCTTTAAATTAATCTTGCGAATTCCCACTTCGGTGTAAATGTGAAAAAAAACTAAAAGAATTTGACGTTTAGAGTACTTACCGACAAAAAAATCTAGTCACATGTAAACGGCTTCTGTTCACTAACCCTCCAGTAGGACCAGTATCCTTTCATTGAATGACATCTCTTTGAAGTCACCGCTCGCTTTACTGTTCACGGCTCGTGTTGCGCTATTTTTAGTAACAGTATTTACAACCAATCGAATTCCATGTCGATCTTCGGTGCGCTCCTGCGGCGATAGACAAGATGGAGGACAAAAATGTAAACATTCTTTTGGAAACGGATTAAAAAAATTATTTTAGGCATAAAACACAAAACATTTTGTTCTTTTAATTATAATTTAAAGCACTATATGAAGATTCTTTAAAATGGTAAAACAAACTATCCAGATATTTGCCCGTGTAAAGCCAACGAAGGGAAAATCATGTGTAAGTGATTCGTGAAGAAAAAGAAACGATTTATAAATTTTACATATACATATACTATACCACTATTTATTAATCTCAGACTGTACAAGAAGGCTACAGGCTCTGTCCTGACTTTATTTGTCATGGTTGTTGGTGCATTGATTTATTCAACTGTTGTTTCGACGCAAATTATAATGTAATATGAATGTGTAGTTTACATTCAATCGTTTCTGTTTTTACTGTAATTTTTAATCAGTTGAGTTGTTCGGTGAAATACGCGAAGAGTCCAAAACAATGTAATTATTAATTAAAATATAGATCTATATTTCGTTTCGTTTTTTATACTTTCGATGGCCTACACTCATGTAGTTCTAACAAGTTATAGTGGGAGCTCACGTTCTATGACGTCAGGTATCAAGCAGGGACATTTGACCCGATAACGTCAGTCATTCGATTAACCAATTAGCAACCGCCATGCTTTTTAAAATCTACTTTTGTTTTGTTTTGATTTCTATCGGCTGGTGTTAGTATAGACGTCATAGATATCTACCCACAGTTCCGCGCATGAAAAGGTCAAACGGTCGATTCGACAGACCAATTGATTGGCTGACCCCTCATTTCAGGCAGAACACGAGTTAAATAACAAGTCCTCCAGATCCAAGAGTAGTAAAGACAAGTAAAAACGAAATTTTGAACTATAAAAAACGAAACGAAATTGGATCTGTGTTTTAATCAGATTGAGTCCAAAATTGAATGGCAATCTTTGACATATGTTTATAATTTATTCCTGTCAACATCGGTAGGGCCTAGTATTCTCCCAGGCTTTGGGGTATGATTAGCCATGTTAATCATGTGGCTTCATTCAAAATGGCACTCAAATGCATTCTTAAAGACTTGCCTATCATATATAATTCATAAAATAACCTTAGACTTTATAGAATTGCCAAATTATTCAAATTATGTATCAGATTCCACACAAGTTTATTAAAAAGTCACAAAAAATTCTTGATTTCTTATTATTTTGTTTTAAGATAAATTTAGGGTTTGTTGTTGTTCTTATCAGACTTTCCCCATGATGAAAGACTATTGTTATTACTAGGATTATTATTCTTTTTTTCCATTTTGATTTCTTAGGAACTATAAGAGATAGAGGTGTGAAATACCGGAAGTAATGTAAAGCTTGCACATGCACAAACATTGCCCATAATTCTGTTAATATTCAACCCATGTTTTATATAGTTATATCATTGAGTAGGCAGAGATATTGCCGATTCGATAGCCAGGCCTGGAAATAACGGTTTTAGATACACCTGACAAATGTCAGACACTAATGAAATAGTTACTGACATTTTCAACTTAGTGCCGGACATGTATTTAATAATATCATTAAGAAAGACAAATCAGTGCCTGACAAAATGGCAGTCACCAGAAGTTTTGTGCCTGACAAAGCTTGAATCTGTGCCTGACATTGTCAGTGACAGGTGCCTTATTTCCAGGCTTGCCGATAGCAGTTTCAATATGTTTGTTAAACTTGTAAACTTTGTCATTCTCATTTTTTGTGTGAAAATTAGAAAAATCGAAAAATATACTTAAATAGTTATTTTTAAGAAAGATTTTAAATTTTCAATTGTACATTGTTGTGGTCATAAGGTAGAGTGGAGTAACTTACTTTGAGACATCTTTGATCTTACTGAAGATAAATTTAAGTTCAAAAATTTTGGTACAATGTTTCTGATTATTATGGATTATGGAATAGATACCTGTCTGTAAACTACATGTACTCCCTTGCATTTAATGCATTAACAAAAAAAAATGTCATTCATCATTGTATCACATAACTTACCTCTCTCGGTACCTCACAAGGGGCGCAAAGTCAGAGGATAATTCATTACATACACAAGATGATGTTGTCTTTAATCGCTGACTATTTATTACAAATATTGAAGCCTAATTAAAATTCCCGGATTATCCACTGCCCACATATTCTTCCATGTTTTTTTATCTCGTCGAGCTGTCGATTAGCTAAACCTTTACTCTTAATCAGATTTTAGTGGGTTGTAAATGTTTTCATGACCAAGTCTCATAATGGGTTATATCTGTTGTGTGAAACAGGTGCAGATTTTAGTGGGTTGTAAATGTTTTCATTACCGACAAAAGAAAAGAATATGCATACAATCTTGTTGACAATTTTAACTCAGACAACAATTGGCTGCTGGTAACCTTTCTTTGGATAGCTGCTGAGTTCTATAAGTGTTTTTGTGAAATGTTAACCTTGATTTTTTCACCTTTTTTTTGGCATTTTAGTCAAGTCGTAGAGTTCTTATTTTTTTTTTATTAAACAGTGCATCAGAAACATGAGATTAAATGTCTAAATTAGTCCTCATATAAATGGAAATTCTCTTGTGAATGAAAGTAGTCAAATATAGCACCAAAACTTTGACAAATTCTGAAAAATAGATACTGTACATGTGCAAAAAATGACATGCGATATATGAATGGAGTGGGTTTCGATTAGTTAAAGTGACAAGTGTCTACTACAAACTAAAAAAGTTATGCGACTTTTTTTTAGAGGCATGTATCCCTAAAAATCTGTCTGTATAGAGAGTGTAATGGGTTATCTGTTGTGTGAAACTGTTGCACAAAAATTTGAAATACCAATTTAAGAGTAAAAGAAAAAATTTAATGAAAATGACCCAAAGTCAGAAATGGTCAAAATCGATAGAGTACATAAAGAGCTTTTGTTAAAGTTGTTAAAGTGACAATGTTGAAACTATGAGTGTTTTACATACTGTTTATTAAAATATGGATGGGTTTAGTGCTTCTTATTAATATGACAGGTCTGTTGTCTACATGTCGTCACAATTTAATATCACTGAATCTAATTCTCTCCAGTCAGGCTATTTAAAATTAAAAGCAATGTCTTGTATTGTGTGGATAAAAGGGGTTATTAAGAATGTCGTTGGGTCAAAAGATGTTGCTTATATTATAAACTGTTGAATTTGCTTTTTAATTGTATGAGATAATCTGTGTATAGACATGACATTTTCATGATGAATAAGAACATGTCTGTTAATTAATAGAACTTTCTAAAAGGATTTTAAAATTAGTTTTAGAAGAAGTTCTAAACACATTTTAAATCTAAACCCATCGAATTTCAAGGAAAGTTTTTCCCCCTTTTTCCAAATTGTGGTTCACTGACTGTGACATTTATGCATTGTGAAATCCTGAGCACTGCTAATTGGTGTTCTAGATCTTGTTCTTATTATTCTGTTTTTTACAATTTGAGTAAGCTTATATATCAAGAACTACTTGTCGGATCATTGTGACCTTTTCGATTTTAACATGATAGTTGTCATTTTTTAGAAATAAAATTCATTTTTAAATGTTCTATAACAATAACGTGAAATACCAAATTTGTTTTTATTAATCATCAGATTTTCCACTGTAAATACATTTTTGCATGGCTATTGCATCAGATATTTTATTTTCAACAAATCTGCTTACATGATATTTGTTTACCGGTACTTAGTTTACAGGTCCTAGAATAATTAATTATTGTAAAGTTCATATTACACTCAGAGGTGGAAATTGTAATATCATTTATTGTCAAAATTTTGATAAACAAAAATTCAATCTTCACCAGTTTGGAACATGTTTTCAGAAGCAAATCTGATGTATATAGAAGGAAGTGTCCAGTAAAATTGTTGTGTTTAGTTTTTACACTTTATTACACCATTATTTGAAGGTCAAAAAAGGTGTAAATTGTATGAGTCAATGTCCTGTAAAACAGTCAGTTATTGTTAGATTTTCACTATATGATAATAATTGTTACTTCAAATTAATTATATCTAGATGTAATCACAATGAGTGATGATGAGCCAATCATATCCTAATCCAGTAAATACTGCAGGCTAGCAATGACATCGATAAGTTAATTAATGTTTAATTAATAGTTTAGAGAACACATCTGAGACCTGCAATAGGCATATTTAGCACTTGTATAATGTATGTTTGATAAATTTTGAGCCATGCGATGTACATTCAAAGTGATTATTTTTATAATCCAATATAAATATTTTGTCGATAAATGGAAGTGATGTCATCTTGTTGACTCTTTGTGTACCGGATTCCTTTCATTGTTTATGTAAAACTCAACTAATATATGAATGAATATATGTTGACAAGTTTCCTTGGTACAAAAGTGAGACCCTGCACAGCTGTATCACTGAGTTTTGTGATGATTTTAATGGCCAGCAGGCAGTAGACGTGACATTATGTTTTCTATTCTAATGCTAAGATCCATCTGAATACGTTCATTTACATTACCTATTATCAATATTAAAATGTGATTTTCAGTTATATGAAGTAGATGAAGATGATGATGGAGCTCCAAAATTAACCTTCACCGTTCCTAAAGAATATGCCGATGGTTTTATCAATAATAAAAAGGACAATTATAAATTCAGGTATTAATTTACCTTCTTTGTATAATGCTTTTTAATTAAACTTGCCTCAACAAAACTTGAATTGAACAGAAATTATATCTTTTACAGATCTGATTTCTTCCTTTCATAAGGTCTGTATGTAGGTGTTGGCCAATGAACAAGTCCAGAATGATTTGTGTTGTAGTATTTTGGTAGGGTCTGTAACAACCTATCAGATAGATATCATAATGACAGAAATAAAATTTGGAATATGAAACAAACCGAATTACATTGGCTAAATAACAAGACTTTGTTTTTCAGTAAACAAATTTAAGTTGCTTTTGGTTAGAATTGCTAGTGGGTTTTGTTTTTTTTCCTTCAGGTTTTCCAAAGTTTTTGATCAAAAAACAACACAAGATGAAATATTTGAAAATGTTTCAAAACCGGTTATTGACAAGTAAGTATGTTATATTTTTTTTCTCCCAAAAACATTTTACATTTTGCATTTTCATGACTACCGGTCGGTAAACATGTACTCAATTTGGTTCCATATATAAAAAATATGTTGGAGTCACTTTTAATTTTAAAAATACTTGTTGATTATCCTCAAAATTGATTTATATAAAATCCTGATAATTAGTCATATTTTTAAAATAAAATTTATAGCCAATCCAAAATTTGCCAAAAGTTGATTACATAAAAATAATAATTCTGTTTTACAATAAAACTGTGATTTATATTTTCAGTGCTCTGCAAGGTTATAATGGTACAATATTTGCTTACGGACAGGTAATGGTTTATGTTGTTTATAGTCATATCATTTTTAAATTCAAATTAAAGATGCATTATGTAAGATTTAGATGTAAAGATGACCATTCTTGCTATAATTTTTCCATTATATACAATTCAAAATTATTCAAAAAACTTTATTCTGAGCAATTTTATCACTATCTCATGTTTTTGACATTGATAGTTTTTTTTTATCATAGAAATGATATATTTGTTAAACAAGGAATCTACCTTGCTTCTCAATTTTAAATTAAATCATTAAATGATGAACGTATTTTAATAGGTTTATGTCTGCACCATCCAATGATCTAGAGAATTGATTAAAGGCTTACCATGTAAATAAATGTATAAATAATAATTTACATATCATTTGAAACAAATTTAATAAACTGTTAGCTCTTACATAATGTATCTTTCAGGCAGATGTATTTGCAACTCTGTGTAGTTTATTAGGAGATCTAAATATTATTGTAGAGTTAGATTTGATGTAATTTCAGTGATCCAATAGGCATGTTCAAGTACATTCATGTGCAATAATGTTGTTATGAGAATGAAACAAACTAATGGAATTAAGACATCAATAAAGTAAAAGAATTGGAATATGCTAGTACACTACCAAATATATTTTGAAATTGGTGACTTGTTTATAATGTTACCGTTAAAAAATAGACATAACTCAAACTGATAATGAACTGTATGTTTTAGACAGGAAGTGGCAAAACTTTTACTATAACAGGTGGAGCTGAGCGTTACGTAGATCGAGGTATCATACCAAGGACATTGTCATATATATTTGATAAAGTTGAACAGGTAAATGTAAAAAAGATTTTCTGTAAACATTATATGATGCATATTGATTGTCTGGCTTTATCAATAGCCTAAATTCACTGTTTAGTGTTTAAGACAATATCTCTATAATATTGATTTGGAAAGGAAAGGGTTTTGATGAAGTACAGGGAGAATTTATGTTAATAAATACTGGTAATATGTTTTAGTTTTGTTTGTTTTGATGACCATAGCCCCCTGAATGATAAAATAATTATGATTTTGATTGTCCTAAGATACATGATTTTTCTGATATTGTATTTATAGTCACCCGATTTAACTTTCACTGTTCATGTGTCTTATCTTGAGATCTACAATGACAATGGATATGATTTACTTGATCCTAAACATGAAGCAGCAAAACTGGAAGATTTACCGTAAGTTTTATGTTTACAAGTAAAGATTAAGTTTAGAAACAAACAGATATTTGATAATTAACATTTAATTATCAGAAATAAGTTCCAAATAATAATGTTTACAAGAAATTTAATCATTGTTAGTGTTCAGTGTACTTATATTTTGTATGCTTATTGATAAAATGTTATTTTTCTAGCAAAGTATCCCTTATGGAAGATTCTGACCAGAACATACACTTGAAGAATTTATCTGTGCATCAGGCTGCTTCTGAAGAAGAATCTTTAAATTTACTCTTTCTAGGCGATACAAACAGAATGATAGCCGAGGTAAAATTCAGTTTTTTTGACAGAAATGAATCATTTAATGCCTTAGTGGTAAACAAAGATATTGAGAAACTACCAAATATTTCAATTTTGATAATAGTATTATATGATGCAGAGATAATTTTGAGTTAAAATCTTTTGTCTGTTCTTTTTCTTTTTGATTTAATCACTGTAAATGTAATAATTTATGTAATTTCAGACTCCAATGAATCAAGCATCTACACGATCTCATTGTATCTTTACTATTCATCTAACAGTGCGAGAGACAGGATCAGCTACAATACGAAGATCTAAATTACATCTTGTAGATTTAGCAGGGTAAGAATAACAAAGGCATAGTTTGATTCTTGTATGATGAACTTTTTAATCTTTTTGAATAATATATAATCTGTCCTTGGTGGGGTGATAGAAGATAGAATAATAACTATTATGATTATATTTTATAGGTCTGAGAGGGTCTCTAAGACTGGTGTGAATGGTGTTTTGTTAACAGAAGCTAAATATATTAATCTATCTCTGCATTATCTAGAACAGGTAAGTTCATATATTTTATACAGACTATGTATGGTATTGGGTTTAGTATGAATGCGGAATGCCATAATTTATGAACACTTATGTCTGAAATATGATTTTTTTATTTGTTTTTTAGATTTCTTATTTGTTTTACTATTATTCTATAGCAAAACCATTTTAGATTAAAGTTCCAATTTCACTTTTTCTAAGAAAGTCAAAATATAATTATTTCTATGTTTTTTGCTCAAAAGGTTGTCAACTCACTATTATACGATCATGGACAAAATTTTGGGGGGTTAGAAAGGGTGACACTGGTTGATTGAGGAAATAGTTACTCAATTACCTCCCTTGTTTTCCTATTCTTCTCCATGGACGGCCATCTTCAAACGTTTGAATTTGAAGTTGAAAATGATATTTTTGCCAATTTCTCAACTGGCAATAGTGAATTATAGGATTATTCTTTAACAAGGTAGGACTGTTTATAGGTTCAATCTATTTTGGGGCTTTATTTTAATAAATTTTAAAAATATAACTTTAAAAAATGCTATTGGAACTTTAAGTAAGTGTCATGGCAGATGCTTACTAAGCACATTCTTATATATATACATGTGCTAAATCTAGAATTCTTGTATCATCTTAATTCAACTGTGCAATCAATATTCTTATAACCTTTATCTTTCTGTATTGACAAAAATAATTTTTTTATGAATATTATATTGTTTCCTTTTATTTTCCAGGTTATTATATCGTTATCTGATAAAGGGAGACAACATATACCCTATCGTAACTCTATGATGACGTCAGTGTTACGAGACAGTCTTGGTGGCAATTGTATGACAACTATGATAGCAACATGTTCTGTTGAGAAGAAAAATTTAGATGTAAGTTGAATGTTTCATTGTAATTCTTTTTTCATATTTCATATTTTTTGTTTTTTTTCACTTCTGTGTAGTGTTGAGTTCAATTATGTATCCATTTTTATAAATTTTGAATTCTTTTCGTGGTAGCGGTAAACGTTTTTAGATTCGGAAGTCACAATCAGACAGTGTAAAAGCGTATCTGTGTACAGAATATATCTTGATTATTACTAATTTCTGAGTAATAAATTGTTTCACTTAATTAATAACATTTTAAGAAATAGTCTACATTAGCCGAATTGATGGGTAGTTTGTATCTTGATTTTTTAAATTAAGTAATGATAAAACACTCCCTTTCTCTTTCAGGAATCAATATCAACATGTCGATTTGCTCAGCGTGTGGCAATGATAAAGAATGATGTTTTATTAAATGAAGAGTTAGATCCAAAGCTAATGATTTTAAAATTAAAACGTGAAATACAGGAATTAAAAGATGAACTTGCAATGGCAACCGGTGAACAAAGAAAAGAACAATTAACAGAAGAAGAAGTAGAAAGGTAAACTTTTGATTTCATGCATCTAAATCAGTATTCCATGTAAATTCTGTTCCATTACTTATTTGACTAGTCACAGTAGTTTTCATTGTTATTAACATAAGGCATTTGTTTCAGACACAGATTAGATTTATATTTTTTCCTACCTAAACAGTACCATCTTATCATAAACATTTAATATTGTCATACCGGTACCTTTTGTACAGTACTTTGCTAATTTGTATTATTTAATAACAGATGTGAAGAGGCTGTCAGTAATTATATCAATGACTCGGATCCAGAAGCTATTTTATGTGTGGGAGCCGACATGAGAAAAATCCATACCTGTTTTAAAATATTAAAGGTAGTATTATTCTTAAATTAAAAAATAGTTAGACATTTGATCTTGGCTTAGTGAGTATGATAATATTTATATGATCTAAATGCTGCATTAAATTGATTTTAATTAAAGAGATAGAAATAGAAGTGAAAGAGTAATAGTCCGCTAAGGGAGACAAATCTGCATGATGGTCATTATAAGGGTAATACTTGTTCTTGCACAAATATTATTCATTCATATTTGAAACACATTCAGTTTAATATTAGTTTAATGATTAAATTAAATTTTATGATTGAAAACATTTTCAGCGTCATATATCAGAGAGACCAAGCAGTAAAAAAAGTTCAAGTCCGCCAAGGGAAGCAACTCCTGTTGATACCGGTCCTTACAATAATTCAGAAAATCAGAGATTAAAAGAATTAGTATTACAAAGAGATAATGAAATTAGTATCCTTATAAATTATAATATGTATTTGGTTGGACATTTCATCCATCAAACGATTAATTAAATATTTACAGTGATATGTATTTAGATAAATTTTTATCACATTTTTGGTCTTATTGACAGAGGCAAATTTCAGCCATTTTGATTTACATCTGGATTAACCATATTTAACGAATAACTTAACAAAATTCAGATATTTTGGTTAATATGTTAAAAAAAGAAAAGAAGAGGGCAGCAAGTAACAAACTGACTGACCTTAATGGCAGGACAAGGTCACCAGTAAGTGAAGATGGTGATATTAATGGACATTTAAAATCATCCAGTAGACCATCTTTGAATGGGGAGAGAAAAAATCAACGTAGATTATCCGGTCGACAGATTCTAGAAGGAGAAGATGAAGAAGTTGTCACCACAATTCGTAGAGAACGTGAAAAGTTAAAATTACGACAGGAAATGGATGAAAGACGTAAAACTAAAATATGTAAGTAGTTCACATGTTTTAAATCATACTCCTCTCAGTGTTACCTTTGATTAGAGCTAATCCCACTACTCACTGATGTAATCAGAGAAAATTCTAGGTCTAAATTATGATTGGTCAATAGTCTGATTAACAACCAATCGCTAACTGTGTTACAAAAGCATTACTCTTAAAACAGAGCACCAATTTGGACCAAATATTATGTTTACATATTGTTACATCATGGCTCACAATTTTATTATGCCCAATTAACCAGTGCATAGTAAACTAATTGCGTGACAAATGAGGCTCTCAAATCGAATAAAATGTAAACAATACTGATTGGAAATGAACATACTTTCACCATTTTTAATACCTTAATTCACTGTCAAAAGTTTTAGGGAAGACCCAGATTAAACTTAGGATTGTCATGTTGCTGTACTTGTGATAGATTTGATTGAATGGGAAAAATAGGCACACTCCCTCAAAAGTTCAAGTATCAGTTCTAAGCCAATCCAGCAATGGCCTTTGCTTCAGGAATATGGTTTTAAATGGACATTACATTTTTGTACTTATATTGATTAATAATGATAATGATTTAAAACTTAATTAAGTAATACATATTTTTGAAAAGAGATTACATATTCGTTTTTGTTGATAAAAATAATCTAGTAATATGGAATTATGTGAATTAATCCTGTTACTGTCTACTGATCACGAAATTTTAACTAAGATAAGATCCCAATTTTAGTAATTTGATTGGATAATATTAGATTGATTTTAGTGCTTAGCCAATCAAAATTGAAGTATCTACTAAAATTGGATTTTATCTTAATTTAAAATTTCGTGAAACAGGGCCCAGAACTGGCATGAAAAAAATTTTATTATTCAAATAATTGCTTGTAAAGCACTTTGGAGAAGACAATGCTATGTAATATTTTTGTAATGATATTAATTATTATATATCTAGTGGGAAAGATGTCAATGGGACGACAAGAAGCGTTTGATCTGTTTTTACGAGATTATGAACATAATGATGCAATTGAGGAAAACAAAGCAAGATTGAAAAAGAAATATTCTAATGCTAAATCATATGGTGAACAATTGAATCAAGCTAAAACTAATATCAGTAAGTAAGCTTATTTAAATTTACTCAGTCTTTTATTCAAGATGTTTCATAATTTTGTTATTTACTGATTAAAGATATTCTTTGAATGACATTTAGTAATTGGATCATAATCAAATAAAACACTATTTATGGAGAACTATTACTATGGTTTATTTCACTGCAATGTTTCAACAAGATTTTACAGGTCATTATCAAGTATGTAAATAAATCAACACAAACAAATAAAATGAATTGCCAGATTTTACACATTTTGTGCTGATGGTTATTTTATTTATTTGATAACAACTATTCTGCACACAGTGATGCATCTACTTTATACTTTGAGAATGAATATCTGTCTTGAATTGACGCATATCAAAAAATTAGTATATTGTTTTGTACTCCATTACACATATTCTGATATACACTTAACGACTAAATAAATTCCATTAAATCGAAGCAGAATAAATACTTCTTAAAATTCTTGGAGTATACTTAGTGTTTTCGACTTAGTGTCTGTTCTCAAGCAGAGCTAACTGCCCACAGACAGCTAAGTTTAGTGTGGATAACAACTTGTTAAATATTGTTAAAGCATATGGTGTTTTACTGATTAAAGATGTAAGAAATGCTGTTAAAACTTTTGCTCATTTGTTCTCTTCTTGTTTCGTAACATTTTAATCTGTATATTATATAATCTGATTACAGAAAGCCTGTATATATAACTTATTGTTCTCGTGTCATATTTATTGTAGTATTTATTAAGTTTTCTCATCTAAATCTAAATCTGAACCGATATTTTGG
Organism: Patella depressa; assembly: GCA_948474765.1. Classification (NCBI taxonomy): domain Eukaryota; kingdom Metazoa; phylum Mollusca; class Gastropoda; family Patellidae; genus Patella; species Patella depressa. Next base: position 60,492,677 of record OX419719.1, read on the forward strand.
CTTTTTTTTTTTCAGATCACCTTAAGAGTAAAATAGAACAACACAGGATGCACCTGGCTATGAATGGATTAACTGATCCAGATAATCCTCAACCTGATGATGAAGAACAACATTTACGAGAACAAATAGAGGCAGAAAAGGATTTGTAAGCCTAAAATCACTCATTAGATTGTAGAATGATAAAAGATAATAATGATAAAGGAATCATTTGCTTTGACTATGTTTTTGTAGTTGGCGTAGGTATTTATTACAACCAGTAAGATTCAATGTCTTTACAGTTTCGAAAATACATTGTAAGTAGAATTTTGGTTCTTTTTGTTATTTTTATAAATATTGATTAATTTACAGATATAAACAAACATTCTCTAAACTAAAGAATTTGAAAACAGAGATTGAACATCTACAACATTTTCTAGAGAAGTCAAAAGTGAAATTGATGAAAGATTTTGAATTATGGTGGGTGGAACAGAGCCAGAACACACAGGTAAATAGTCATCAACTTGATCAGCCAAATTATTTGCAAACAGTGTTTTTGTTTCAAAGCTTCGTCAGTTGGACATTTCTAGTCATCAACTTGATCAGCCAAATTATTTGCAAACAGTGTTTTTGTTTCAAAGCTTCGTCAGTTGGACATTTCTAGTTAATCACCCTGCATTTGAAATAACCCAAAATAGGTACACCTGTTTGATATAACTTAAATATTTGGGTTACTTTTAACTGTTTAAAACCACAGATAAAATCATAAATTACGACAATAATTATAGTTTCATTTTCAATCAATGTTGGTTACAATACCAATTTCAAGCTGCTGGTCTCAAAATTTTGATTTCTCAGAAAGACTATCACTGCTCTTAAAGATGCATTATGTAAGAGTCAAGAGCTAAATCTTATAGCATGACTTGAATGACAGCCTGCAACACACTTATTCGCTTCATCACAACTTCCAGTTTTTAAACATATTCTTAATTTACTTACCTTTTGAATATTACATATTACTAGCATTTATGAATCATATGTGTTGGAATATCGTCTGTGACTGCGTTGACTTCATCTGTGTATAGAAGTGGATAAGAATAACACTTTTTTCTTGATGCTTGTTGTTCTGGATATATTGAGTTACTGATCGTAGGGTACTAGCTGAGTATATTGCACATAATATTTGGAAATTAACAAAAGGGAGACAACAGAAAGTTGTGTAAAATTGATTTGATTACCTGATGATACATGAAACCTAGCATATCTCGATCTATCACGCTGATTGAGAGATACAAAGAAGACTCACGCTGACCACGATTGGCCTCCCTTTCTATCTAGAAAGCCGTACATGCATAGGATCGGGTGTAACTAGCATCTATAACGGGGACAGATCACCTCATACATCATACACCCGCTAAATGACTGGATAACCAGAATCCCTAAGACGCGACTCACTGAACATGTACGTGGATTCTTCCCCTAGATTTCACACACCATCAAGCCCTACATTATTCTGTGTTAGTTTTCTATATAAAACTTAACATTCTAAATTGGAAATGATAAATTAAAATTGATAGTCTTTTAAGAATAAGAAAAATAAAAATTAGGAGTAGCCTACAGTTTTTATCATAAATACTGAAAGGACATTAATGCAATAAGTTTCTTTAAATTAATTGTGTTGGTTATACATTGAAAAATTAGGTTTGGTGCATTGGTGAACTTATTATTTCAAAACATGTCAGTCTAGCTAAAACAAATATATTGTGTGTCTTTCTTACTGTACCAATAAGCCTAAATTTGATGGGGTTTGGTGTTATTTTTTTGAAGGGGGTGTTAAGGAGGGAATGCTGACCAAATTCTATTGTTTCTAAAATATTCCTTACTTTCCTAACTAAGACAGCCACATTACCCAAAATCCCAGAATTAGCAGGAAAAATAGCATTGCCTCCTTTTTGTTTAGCTAATAAACCTTTCCTAACATTTAATATTGCCTCCCTTTTGTTAAGTAATAAACTTTTCCCTTCCAGAATTTTTTTCTTATTCCCCTTTATTGTGTGTAGTTGAAACAACCACCCTGTCTTCTCACAAAGGTAAATCCAGCTGACACCAAATATGGGCATACACTTGTACATGTATGTAGGCTAGCAGACGTCAATTTCATGAGTTTCACAAGGGAGATAACTCTTGCTGCTTTCTAAATGGTCTGGTTAAGATTTCTTAAATGCCTTTCACACAAATGTTACAAACTTTTTTTCCTTGAATATTTAAAGGGACAATCCCGATAAGAACAGAGTCTCAAAAATTAAAGTCTGAGAGTTTATGAAATTTATGGACCAAAATATAAAGGCATGGAGTATTTATCTTGTCTCAAAATTTCAGCTCAAAATATTGAGTCGTTTGGACGTGAACGTCAACACTGCTTATCCGGACACGTAACCCTTTTAAGATTTCGGGTCAATTTTTTCATTGGGTGACCTAATAATCGATTCACATTTCTTGAGAGGTCTATACAGTGAATGACCCATATACTGTACTTGATAACAAACGGTAAATTTCACCTACATATTATTTTTATAGAAAAAAGTCTGGTTTTATCCAGATACGGTATAATACAGTCTCCATTTCCAGATGAAGACTGTCAGATTTAAGTTATTTACAAGCGTATCACAAATATCGTGTTAGTTGGTCGGCCTTAGGTAATGGGTTTTAAGGGATTTTAACACAAAATTAAGCAGTTTTATTCCTCAGAAAGTTATCGGGATTGGCCCTTTAATAGGCTTTATACATCTAATTATAATTAACTGTTTTCTATTTGTTTTTAAAATATTTGATTTGTATGAAAAATCAAATTATTTTTCAAATGGATTTCAAGTTATTGTTATGTTGTAGATTTTTTGATTTTTTTATTGACAATTTTAAATTTGTCTATTTTGAATTAAACTGAGTCATCTCCCTGTAATACTAATTTACTGCTGAGTGCTGATGTGTATATTTTAGTTCAGGTTGACTATCTCCCAATCTATGTCTCTTATTTATAGTCCACTAGCAATTTGATTTTAATCCTGAATACTGTTTAAAAACAGCAATATCCTTACATCAGAAATGTAAATATGTTGGAAATAAAAATTTTCAGTGGGAGAAATATGGGAATTACCCCAGGTATTTAGCTAATTTCAATTTTGTTTTTAATTTATATTTTATCTAGGAACATCTTCCTCAATCTGTCATAGACAATAATGTTAAAACAGCCTGGAGAACACCACCACTAACTCCTTTACAACATACCACATCACAACGAAATTATTCACAAGAATTTATAACACCGTCCAGTTCTACTTCATCCATTTCTCGACCATTATTATCGTCTAGGTCACGGAATGACATGGCTCACAATGTTGCAGCTAATTTATATTCTGCAGGAAATGATGTTACAGGTTATCAATCACATAATACCATTAGAAACGGCCAAAAATATCAGTAAGTAAATTATTTTCATATGAATAAATAGTAAGTTATTTTCTAGGATTCATGCAAACTCAAAGATGTGCTGGATCTCAGACCACCAAAATCTCTAAATGTGGACAGTAGAGAATGACATCAGGGGCGGATCCAGAGGGGGCGTTGGCGTTTCCAAACCCCACCCTGCTCAGCTACATAAAAAAAAATTAATGCCTTGCATCAATGAAATTAAATCACAGTGTGATCTTACATAATTATAAAAATGATTTCTCTCTTTAAAAAGCTCAATCTGTATGTATGTTTATGTAATTTAGAGGTCTATGATGATGGCAGATTTCCTTAACTAGAACCTGGCAAACCCCCTCCTGCAAACATTCCTGGATCCGTCCCTGGACATTTAACCTTCTAATAAAGCCAAACAACAAATGATCTCTTTGTTGGTGTTTGATAAATTTGAACTACATGTATTCTAGTACTTTAAAATATAGAAATTTGTAAATATTGTGTCTTTAATTATTTTTTCTGTTTCAATAGAACACCACCCAGTCTCAGTGATGATATACCTTTAACAGGTGACCCAGAAGCAGATGCAGATATTAAAGCTTTCATTAAAGCCAGGCAAAATCTTCTACAGAAAAGTGAGTATTTATTAGCACCTTACTTCAGTGAAAATCGCAAGTGAAATAAAATGAAATGAAATGGGGTTTAACATCCTACTCTTATGCACCTGACCTGGGCTAATAGAAGACAGGCATACGCCATACAGTGTGCTATGGGGTAAATTCTTACTCTTATATCGAATTCCAACTGCCAAGGGATCTTTTATATGCACACCAATGTGTACATGGGACCTCAGTTTTTCGTACCATCTGAATGACTAGACAGCTGTCCTTGCCAGGCCCTCCATTCTGCATCACTGACAAGGGAAACCACGCCTGAAAATCGAGATGAACTTTCTCGGCCAATGCAGGGATTTGAACACCCGACCTCCAGGCTAGTGAGACAGCGCCTTACCCACTTAACCACCGTGATTCTCAATTCACGAGTGAGGAGAGCCTAGTACTTTCCCATCTGGGTATCAGTAGTGACAGGTGCTATGCATGAAGCAGGTTATGCTTACTTTTTCTAGAACACCTGGTATCATTTCTCATTTATTATGGAACATGAAATAGCTTATAAATTATATATACATGTACTATACTTATTAGTATAGACTATCCATGAAACTTTGACAAAGACCAGTAACATACAGAAATAAACATACCGGTAGTTCTATTCCAAGGAAATGTATCCTATGTATTACCAAGTTAGTAACTAAATGTTACTAAAATGGTGATTATTTATTTACTTCTGATATTAACAATAATCACCACCAAGTCAGCACAAATATTGAGGCTTCACTGCAGGGGTAGTTATTATTTTCTCTGAATTTCTACATTTGAGATCTCGACTAAATTAAAATTAAAGGAACTTGGCTGTAAATCAATTTTGAATCATTTTGGCTTTTTATACTCCCACATTTTTATGTGGACGTATATTGTGGTCGCCCCTGTCCGTCTGGACGTCCGTCCGTCCACAATTTGTTTGTGGACTCTCTACAGGTCACAATTCTTATCTGATTTTGACGAAACTTGAAATGTAGGTTTATCCCCAAAAGATCTTGGCTGCTTTCAATATTGGCATGTATCGGATCAAAACTTCATGGATTATGGCCCCTGATTGTACGAAAAATCCATTTTTAACTTGTGGACCCTATAGAGGTCACAATTTTGAACCGATTTTGATGAAACTTGACATGCATGTTTATAATCCAAAGATCTTGGTTCCTTTCGATATTTGCGCCTATCGGAACGTAATTTCCTGAATTATGGCCCCTGATTGTCCGAAAAATCACCTTTTTATACGCCCACATTTTCATGTGGACGTATTATGTCGTCGCCTCCGGACATCCGTCCATCCACAATTTGTTTGTGGACTCTCTACAGGTCACAATTCTTATCCGATTATGGCCCTGATTGTCCGAAAAATCACCCTTTTTAGCTTGTGGTCCCTCTGGAGGTCACAATTATTATTCGATTTAAAAAACCATTTGATTATATCACCGTTACACCCTAAGGAAGGTTGAGTTCGAATTTCGGGAAAATCGAACGAAAATTGCCATACAAAATGGCCGCCGTTTCTACGCGAATACTGTTAAAAAATGGTATATCATGGTTATGGACCCTGTATAGGTCACAATTTTAATTTGATTTTGATGAAACTTGAAATGCATGGTTATAACCCAAAGATCTTGGTTCCTTTCGGTATTTGCGCATATCGGATCGTAACTTCCTGAATTATTCGAATTTCATGAAAATTGTACCAAAATTGCCGAACAAAATGGTCACCGTTTGTACGCGAATAGTGTAAAGATATGGTATATCATGGTTGTGGACTCTCTACAGGTCACAATTCTTATCCGATTTTGCCGAAAAGTCATATTTCTAGGTTGTGTACCGTCACACCATAATCATTCATCGGCTTCGAATTTCATGAATATCAGACTGGAACTGACCAACAAAATGGCTGCTCCCAATACAGTATGAAATACAGGACTTAATGATGTAGGAAAATTCACTTTCAGTATTGCTTGTTCTCTATCCATCTCTCGAAAATGTGGGCGTATCCTGCCTGGCAGTGCCAGCCTATCTTTCAACTAGTGATCGGATATGATTGATAAATTTTTACTTTACTTTATTATTTGTACCACTGACCTAAAGCATTTATACTACTTTTTTTATGTAAATACATTTTCTAAACTTTATTGTTGGTTTTATTTTCAGCTCAGCAAGGCAGCTGATATCACTACAATAAATAAATAAAGACATTTTTAGATGTAAATAGGCATTAGTTAAATCAGCATTAGGGAAAGATTTAAATAAAGAACTAACCGTTCTTGCTTTAATAGTTAAAAAGTATGTAATGAAAAATGAATATATTCAAAATTTCATTCAGATTATTTTATTCGGAGCAAAATTATGATTGTTTGAAAATTTAGTGTAGATTGTTTATTATTGTAGCCCTATGCCCTCTTGCAAATGGGGGTGGGGGTAAGGCCACCATGGGACTGATTATCTCCCCAGGTGGACATTGGGGGTGGGGTGAGGCTAAAGGGTTTTATGGAGCTTTTGACACCAGTCGGACTGAAAAGTGGATTTATCTGTGATATAATCCAGAGTTAACACTGACAGTTTCTATTTATTGATATGTCAAAAAATGATTGTATAAATTCTAGATATTGATTTATGAAACTGGTATATATTGTTGATATGAACTCATTGTTGCATTAATTTATTATCAAGTTTTAATAATTATTATTGTAAATGTATTTATATTATTTGGTCACAAACCATGCACATAAATTATAATATATGTACATTGTATATGAAATCTGTAATTCTTTAACTAAGTCAAACAAACTTCTTAAATGCTAAAAACCACTTTGTCAGTTTCAAAATAATAAGTTGGAAAGACTTTTAACAAACCACATTATATTCATCAGCATCATTACATGTATTGTTAGTCTTCATATAATTATACAGAAAAAAAAGTTTTGTAACATCTTGCTTCCTGTACTTTCAAAAGAGATCTAGCGTATATAGTGTAACAATGAACTTGTTGTTGTACTTTTCATTAGTTTTATATCTTAAAGATCTTAAAGGTGTACACAAAATATCATATTCTTAAAATTGCATTATGTAAGATTTAGATAGAAACTCTATAATAGTTTCGAAATATATAATGAAAAATGTATATCTTGAAAATAGCAGTTAAATTTCGTTATTCTGAGTAAATTTATAAATGTTTGAAATTTGAACAAGAAATTGCTACAATAGTCTTGATTGTTTAGTATCATTGCCTCGATAAAAGAAGTGGGGTTTCCAATCCTTCAGTTGGCACTCTTTCGTGAGTAACATCCATATTAATGTTTAATGGAGATGTGGTAAATAGCTAAGCCATCCGTCGTTCTAGATAGTTGATTATGGGCTTTTCATGTGAATAAATTCTAAATAATAACTTGAAGCCAGAAAAAAGACCTGTATTAGGCTAACTTAGCTCTTACTAGACTGGCCCAGTCTCTTCTATTTATTTTACATTTCGATTTATATAAAAGTATTAATTTTTAGTAAACCAACACTTTCGTTTCCATTTGTATAAAAAAAAAATTTGAGTAAACCTGTAACCAGCACTAGAGATTACGTTTTTTTTGGGGGGTTTTTTTTTGAGAGGACTGGCCAATTTTTGGTGTCTGGAGAAGACTGGCCACCAGTCTACTCTTACATAATGCATTTAAAAGTCATGTAAATTGAAATTAAAACAGCATTACAATTAAATATGAGAATGTTTAGTTCTTATATTTGTGCATTCTTTGAAATTATTGTCTTCATATATCTGTGAACATTGTACATTTGTATTCTTATTAATTTTCTTTTCTAAGAATTTAAAAAATTTTTAACCATAAATTAATAAACACTAGTATCACATCTTTGATTAGCTGAGAAATAATCTATGTGCTGTAGACTTTTTAGGTCATTCAACCACGGCAGTCTGTGTTAGAATAGATGTAAAGTATATCCTCAAAGAATTTGCAAAACTTTGTGATATAGTCCAGAATTAATATGCTCTCCTCTTCAAATTCTATTTCGTTCTTTCTCAGTTAACTATCTGTCTTAAATCAGAATTAAAAAAATACAAACAAGAAAAGTAGCACTAAGCCAGTCAACTTTGATGACAACTGTAGACCCAAACTGATCCCGCAGTGAATATTCGCTTGGCCGCTACAATCACTGATAAGCATGACATCGACGAGGCTTAATGAGTACGGCATATTAACTTTTTAACTCCGACAAATTAAATTCTCAAACATTTTTTTGAGGTAAAAGAAAAATAAATAAAGACGTTTGAAGTATTTGTAGTTTAAAAATATTTCCTATTTAGTGTAAATGGGTATTAAAAATAGTAAAATGCATCATTTTTGCCCGAAGCAGTTAGGTGTTTGCACGAGCCGTTGAGCCAATGACTAACGGCGCGTGCAGTCAACGCACCTGTTGTGGATTGTCGTCTGTTACAGAGATATTTCGTAAGTAATTCTCTGTGAAACAGATTGCTGTAGACCTCGATATCAAATGGAATCTGTGGTGACTCGGAGAGTAAGACACTGGCTTGCTAACTAGGAGGTCTTGGGTTCACTCCCGGGGCCGGTCAAGAAAGTGCCTCTGGATTTTCCCTTGTGGTTTCCACTTGTTTGTGGTGCAGGACACAGACTGTTCCTAGGAACAGTGTAGTCAATCGGATGAGACAAAAATGAGGTCCCATGTACATGTTGGCTTGAACATAAAGGATTCTTGACAGCTGAAATTCGAAATAAGAGTAGGCTGTAATGCCTCTGTCAGGGCTAAAATTTCCCTCATTAGCCTAGTCGGTGCAGTACAATAGAATGTTAAACCTCATTCCAATTCATTTCATTTCTATACTATGATGTTTTCCCTACCATGGACTCTATATCTATATAGTGGTCTACTGATTTTAAACAGGTCTCTGGAAACAGATTAATTTTTAAGTTTGAATGTTTTAAACACTGCATTATTGTATGGCTATTCATGCTTTTTCTTCAAATTTATTAACATGTTTTAGATCAATAAGAAAATTTATTGAACATCAAATCAAAGTGCTTCATTGATCCTTCGTCTCTCCACTTGCAGTGAGAAATGTGAAAACTATTACTGTTACATTTAATTGCAGTTTGATTGAAACAGTTAATTTTTTTACAGGAGAATTGTAAATCGAGTAGGATTGTGTAGTCTTTGTACTTATCTCAGCATTATTGCCTAGTATAAATAATTTTGTAGTATCAGCCTTATATAGCATTATAAATCAGCCTTGTATAAGTATTAAATATTTACTGATCACTTTGGTATTTAACATTATTTTACAATCGTACTTGCCTTAATATTGTTTTATTATAAATAAATAAATGAAATTATTTGTATCTTTCGTTTTAGTCTTTTTTAACCTGTTGAAGAATGCTAAAATTGTAGATTTAGTGGAGTTGGGATTGGGTTGAAAAGTTTGATATGTTTTCAGAATTTATCTTTGTGGAAAGTTGGGTTGAAAAGTTTGATATGTTTTCAGAATTTATCTTTGTGGAAAGGAACACTATGCTAACCCAGAAATCATCTCTTAAAATTAAATGGTTTTAATATGAGCTCCTTTCAAAAGTAAAATGGATTTACCCCCCTTTGTCTTATTACCGTTATCCATTATTTACTGTAGTCTGGATAATCACACTAGACAAACACGTGAAAGCTGGATAATCTGGAGTTATCGTGAAATCAACAGTTAAGAGACCGTGTTTGATGTGATAAAATACAGGTAAATATACGATATAATATATAAACATCCAAACTTATCTGTGTAACTTTGTCTGATTACATATAGAAGTGTTAAATGGTCATACTTTGATAACTTAAATATGATTGACAGCCTTAATTCGTAAAAACTTCGTGACGAGTGCTGTTAAGTTCGAGTAGAGTTTTATATAGTGTGTATGTCATAAACTTTTTACACTTCGCAAAGAATGTACACTGTACGCTTCGTCTTTAACCTCAGTGAATATTTTAATAGTCATATTTTCCGGGATACAAAATTAAAATTTTGACAGTGATTTGTACAAAGTATCCCCTAGTTGATGAAATGTTTTTAGGGTTTTTTGAGCTCTAAATAATAAGCTTTTTATTTGTTTTGCAATGATAGTTAAACGTTTTAAAAACTTTTCAACCAGGTAATTGTCCCATTTAAGACATAGGTTTGGTAAAAGTACATAGATGGTTATTGTTTATCTCATGCCATCGTTTTGAAAAAAAATGAGAAATGTGTGCAACCTGCATCTGCATTATTTTTCTCATTCAACTTTGTCAATTTATGTTTTCTTCTGCAGAATGATTTCATTTTATATTCAAGTCAAGCTAATGTTATTTAGTTATTTGACACAGATCAGTTTTTATGCTGAAGCTGTACAGGTAATACACTGACCTACTAGGATGGGCTGTTATATTCTGAATGCAACAAAATAGTATGTAACTGATTTGATAAAACATATTTTCAACTGGTTTTATTTAGTTTTTCCTAACATCTTTCATCAAATTTATATTAGATGAATATTTTTCAAAAAGTGATTGCACAATTAAGGGGTACATAAAATGTCATGTGAAAATATTTTCAATGAGTTGAATCTTCTGTAACTGTATAGATAACCAATAAGTGTGTAATAACAATAGTCTTCCTATTACCCTGCTTGTTCACAATCTGTTTCACCGAGAATTACTAACGAATTATCTCTGTAACAGATGCCTGTCCAAAACACGTACGTTGACTGCAGGCCTCGTAGTCATTGGCTCAACGGCTCGTGCAATGTTTACTTAACACCTAACTGCTTCGGGCAAAATGATGCATTTTACTCATTTTAATACCCATTTATACTAAATAGGAAATATTTTTTAACTACAAATACTTCAAACGTCTTTATTTATTTTTCTTTTACCTCAAAAAAATGTTTGAGAATTTAATTTGTCGGAGTAAAAAAGTTAATATGCCGTACTCATTAAGCCTCGTCGATGTCATGCTTATCAGTGATTGTAGCAGCCAAGCGAATATCCACTGCGGGATCAGTTTGGCTTGTTCAGTCTCTAAAAATTATAATATATTTATTTCTTTTTTTCTTTATGATTCTCTGCACATACAATATACATTTATTTTCGAAACAACTACCATTCCGACGATGGTTTTATGTTATGCACATCGTTTACATTGATCGTTGAAGTTGTAAAGTTACAACACAATAATAACAATTGTAGGATATTAAGAGGGGCTTACATATATATCTATTTTGTAAAATTTGCGTGGGGGGGTTATTGGGGATGTTTAGCACAGGCCCCTAATACAGGTTCCCATATTTTGGAGTTTTTCTCCAGGTTTCCTGGTTTTCATCCACTGTTGAATACTGCATCGTGTAGCGTAGCAAAATGAATTATTTTTATATAATGTTAAAAAAATTATTTGTATAGTAGTGTAGTATCTGTAATTTGGTGGATCAAGAGATATCTACTAATTTGCTTCAATTATTACTCTCTGACCTTTGTACAGCTTCTACAAAGTACATGTACAGTGTAGCATCCTGTGAATTAGGTGTGATCAATTTACAACTGTACCTATATTTCATGTGTTGATATTTTCTCGTGGGCTGTTATTCATCTAGTCCTGATTTCACACATAGTCAACTACAAAATTTAACATTGTTAGTGTTAAAATGATTTGTCCTATAAAGACATGTTTGCAAACACGATTTTTAAATCTCATTATGGCATAACCTCCAACAATAAAAGTATATTTACTATGGAACAACTTTCAAAATGTGTATTACATTTATGAAACAGTGTGTGTTTATAGTAAAGTAACTGGGGGTGAGGGGTAGAGTGTCCCGCTTCAAGCTCTAGCTGGCCAGACCCTTCTTTCTGGCTTGCGGTGTGGTTAAATGCCCTGGTGTCATTGTATTGAGCTTGGAGATCGGGGCGCCTTCTAAACCTCGGCATAGGTGCTGAATATACCAACAATATGAAAACTTGTCTGCAATATCACCTTGGTGGAAGCAGGACATTAAACCCAACAAGAACATAGAAATTTGGCAGAGTATAAATAATATTGAAGTCTGGTAAAAATTTTTATAGTACTACAATGTATGTCACAGGAGGATAGCATTGGGCAGGGCGGTATCTAGAGCCCCCCCCCCTCAGAAATTGCTAACAATCATTAAAGTATACATAATTCCTTATATTAACCTTAAAAAAACTATGCTTCCCTAAGCAGGAAGAGGTATAATTCAGGTGCATATTAATCCCACGGTATCTCATTACTTTATAAACCATTTTTTTTATACTAATCTAAAATATTTTAAATAAATTTAAAATATCACGATTTTTTTTTGTTTGAACACTTATTTTAAAATGCTTATTAGATGCCTAGGTAACTACATAGCATGATGATTACAACAGTCTGTTAGAATGACCTTTCCAAAAATTTCCACAAAATGTTTGCCCCCCCCCCCCCCATCGAAAGGTAATGCCCCCCCCCCCCCCCCCCCTGCTGAATGGTGTCTAGATACGGCCCGGCATTGGGCATGATGAAATTGATTATACACTGTATTTGAAACTTTTTTTTTTTAGTTGACACTTTTGATGTTTTACTAGAAAAGAAACATTTTATATACCGGGTAGTGTAGGATATGCATAGCACTGTTGTGCAGTTACATGTTCCTGTATCCAAAATTTGTTTGTTTTAGTTATAACTTTAGTAATATAATGCAAAGAATATCTCCAACCATATTTATCAGTGACAAAATAACTGCATAACTGATACAATGTTGAAAGTTTACTTAAATTTGTAAACCTTATATGGGGTTATTACACCGAGAGAATAGCTAACATAGGTTATTATTTTGAAGCGAATGCCACTTTAATATACTGGTAAACACATGTATCTGATTTAAACTTGAAACCTGGACTTAGAAGATGTTATTAACAGTTGGTTAAAATAGTCTTCTCGTGAAGTAGGAATGATCTCTATCTGCTTTGTAGCACTAACAACTTCCTACTTGATGGTACCTATAGTTTTAGTTTTCAAGGATATATATAACAAGCTGCAAAAGGAATAAGGTTAGAAAAACATTATTTAGAATGTACATGTAATTTGAACATATTTGCCTAATAGAAGATTTACAGGTACATACATGTATGGCAGGTGATAAGAAATGAGTGATCTGTTTTGGGGATTAAAAATGCTAAAATTAGAAGTTTTGTTTGTTTGGTTTGGATGAAGACACTCCAGTAATTGTAAATGGTATAATCTAAATAATTATTATTGAAAAGTTAGCAGCATGTACATGAAACAAAACAATTTAATTTCAAAAAGTCTTTGAAAGAGAAAAAACTTTTTCCTTACTAAAGGGGTTTCGGATGGCCTAGTGGTCTAGAATTCCGTGCTTCAACCTCTAGCTGGCCGGTCACCTCTGGCTTGCGGCTGTAGTTTCGATCCCTGGTGTCAGCGTATGTGGCATGGAGATAGGGGCGCCATCATAATCTCGTGGGTTTTCTCCGGGCACTCCGGTTTCCTCCCACTGCTAAAGACCCCTACACGCAAGCGAATTATTGAAGTAAAATTAAACCATATGTTAGTCCCGAAATGTTTGTGTCGAGTGGATGTTAAACCCCATTTCTCTCTCCCTCTCTTTCCTTACAACTATACACTGGCATAGAGAGTGTTCACCTTAATGTTAAAGAGGCTTTATCACGTTCAAAAAGAAATTTTTTTATAATTTGTCATGTAACCCTAACCTTAGAGCATAACATTTTGAAAGAACTGATCTCCTTGAACTGATTCCTTGAAAAAAAAGCATATTTAGGCATTTGTACAAATTGCACTCTTGATGTTTTTATTTTTTTTTATCTCAGAAAATTCAATAAAATGCAATTTGTACAAATGCCTTAACAGGGACAAAAATAACTCATAAATCTTTTCAAAACTTTAGTTGACATCTCATCCCCCTCCTTTCAAAAATCTTGTACTAATGTCTAACATCTTTTGGTAATTTCAAGTCAGTTTTTCTCCAAATATATACTATTCAAAAAAAGTAGGGGATATTTGATTTTTAAGTGTTATTAAAGTCACCTAATGAAACTGACGAAGAAACAAATGACAAAATGAAATGAAGTTCACATTCATCGATTTATTCCAAATGATCGTTAGACTAAGTAAGGCACAGACTGACCATTATAAGGGTAAAATGATACCCGGGGTCAAACAGCAAAGTTACCACAGCGTCACAACAAAGTCAGTAACGGGTAAATCCTCCTCTGTTTGCCAAACAAGCATTGATCAGACGTGGCATACTCCTAATGAGACGTCTAAGGTCATTTTGGTCCAGATTGTCCCATTCCTGTTGCAACGCAGCAGCAAGTTCTTGGACATTGGCAGGACGTTGTTGACGTTGACGTAACCTCTGTCCAAGCATGTCCCAGACATGCTCGATGGGGGAGAGGTCGGGACTCAGTGCTGGCCAAGGTAATGTGGTGATTTTCTGTTGTTGGAGGTAACCTGTAACGATCCTGGCCCTGTGACATCTTGCGTTGTCATCCTGGAAGATGAAACGGCGGCCATGACGTCGTGCGAACGGCACAACATGGACTGCCAAGATATTGTCCGGGTAGTACTGGCCTGTAACACACCCTGCAACAACATGTAAAGCCGTTCTTCCAGCAACAGTGATGCCTCCCCACACCATAACAGAACCACCCCAAATCGATCATGTCTGATGACGTTAACGTCTTGGAAGCGCTTGTTTCGACGACGCCACACCCTCCTACGTCTGTCCAAAAAATCAACAGTGAACCTTGACTCATCTGAAAACATCATATTGCTCCAGTGTCGATTATCCCAGTGTTGACGATCCCTACACCAACAACGTCTTGCCTGAATGTGATGATCTCTCAAACAAGGGATCACCGGAGGACGTCGGGCGCGAAGGTGACCCCTATGCAGTCGATTCTGAATCGTCTGGCCACTCACTCTCACACCAGTGTCTGTTTGAAGACGAGCGCTGATCTGATTTGCTGTGATGACACGATTTCTCAAGGCCAAGGTACGGATAAATCGATCCTGGGCTTGAGTTGTCGCCCTTGGTCGACCTGAGCGTGGTCTGTCCTGTACAGATTGTGTATCACGGTATCTGGACCATAGCCTGCTTATGACAGACTGAGAAACATTCATCGTCCGCGCCACAACCGCCTCTGTTGTGCCGATCTGTAGCATGCCAAGGGCACGTAACCTTTCATTTTGGGTAAGCCGACGCATATCAAAATTTGTTTTCTGGTCACTAAAACAATTAAACTGATGTTTCCACCCTGGAATTCAATGCCACAATGACCGTAACATTCAAAGTCAGAGTCGTGCAAATCTTGGGTTGGACCCCCATGATGATCCCAAGCATCACCTGCATTCCATGCGGTAGCTATTGGTGCGTTTGGGCGTCACATGTAACTGGAAATGTTTCTTCTGTTAGGTTCTATAGTGACTTTTTTCGTAGTCATTTGCATATTTTAGTATTATGCCCCCAAAATCAAATATCCCCTAATTTTTTTGAATAGTATATATGATTGTTATGTTTTGTTTTCTTATCTGGTATGTTTGTTTTACTTCATATTTACCATGTTAATAAGTTATAACTAATACTATGTAATTCCTTTGATGTTAGCATGATAAATCTACTGAGCTTTTTGTTATGATACCATTAGTATTTATAACATATTCAATCTGTTCCTCTCTTAGAAAAATGATTTATTATGAAGTGGTTCTCAGAATCTGTTTTTTTAAACAATTTTTCTAACTAATAATGTCTAATAAAAGATGTTCATCTTCGTTACTATCTAAAATATCTGTATCTAAATGAAAAGGAGTTTAACTGTTCTGCTCCTAACCTGGGCTAATGAAGACGGGCATACATGTATGTATGCCATACAATGTGCTATGAGGGAAATTTTGCCCAGGCGGCGTTGCTATGGCCTTCTCTTGTATCGAATTCCAACTGCCAAGGTATCTTTACGTGCGCACCAATGTGTACACAGGACCTTGGTTTTTCCCAACAACTAGACACCCGATTTCCGGGCTAATGAACCAGCGTCTTACCCACTTAGAAGTAGTCTACTAGTTCTTTGCGAAACAAGACGTTTTGTGAAATGTATTCAACCATAGCTCTTAAATTTGCTGCCTTAAAGGTTTTTCAGAAAGATGTCTTAAAAATTGAGATTATGGAAGAGAATCATGACCATTTAATGTAATTTGAATTTATGTAGATAAGTACACCCACTTGTGTCAGATGATTGCCATTAAGTGGACTATGAAGATAGAATGGTTGAAGGAGGTCATAATTAAAGGCATCCTTCTTGACTTTGATGTAATGCTTTGAAATGTTTTAGCTTGAATATTTTTATGAGAAGAGCAACATTCTAAACTTCCCCTTTCTACAGCTAAGAAACACACTGCTAAATGGGATAGAGATTAGGAATAATTAGAACCATTTACATATATATCCTAATCCAATTCACCTTAACCAATTTACATTGGTTTTTCTTATAATGCTGGTTCGATCCTGGTTTTGGCAGTGAAAGTTCCACAGAATTCTAGTCATTTGGATGTGACAAAAACAAAAAAAAAAGAAGGTTCTGCGAACACATTGGCATGAACGTAAATAAACCCCTGATGGTTGGAATGTGAAAAAAAGTAGGTGCAAAATTTACCTCACAGCGCACCGCAAAGTGTATGTCTGTCTTCAACCATCCGAATGGACCATTAAATTAGATATAGGACCTTAAACCCCATTTAATTTCATTTAATTTCATTAACCTTATTGTCTTCCTTAATGGAAAAAGAGTTAAGAGTTTAATGGATCATCTGTGTCTCTATGGTTAGAGGTTATATTTTCATTGATACAGCTTGTGACAGGCAAAATTTGGTGAATCAAAATCCTATTATATAATTGACCAACATTTGTTTTATGAAGGGCTATTGCACTAAGAATGATTCATTAAAAGAGAATGGAAAGAATTGCAAATCCACATTATGTCATTTTGAATTTGTCACAAGACAATTACTGGGTAAATGGTTGCCAACATGTAGCTTATTAGACAGTAGGCCCCTACATGTATAGAAGCAAACTTTAAACTTGTGAACCTTTGTGTTTGACACTAATTATGTTTGTTGCTTTCTGATTTTATCAAAATTTACAAACTGTATCACATATCCGAAATGTTTTATAATATACAATGTCAATGAACGTGAAGTTTGATAGGATGGCAGTACTAATTTTGTCTAAAGGATATTTGAATAATCATATCATGTATCGGAAATATTTTGTATACGCATAAAGTTTAAAAGGAAATGACCGTTGTCTACAGTAGGTCATTGTTCTGGTAGTGGTCCTATTTTTACACTGAAACTACCAAATGTATTTATGTATGTCCCTTTTCTCTTCATCTTCTATCAAACTGTTAAAAGTTTTGTATGAAACAGGCGTGGATACAGAGGGGGGCGCACCCCCCTTCTATTTTTAGAGGTGGCGAACAATTTTTAGCTCCATATATTCTCGCGAGAAAGGAGAACAAAAGTAGTTTAGGTTCGAAATCGAAATTTACAGTACTAGTATAAAATTAGTCCTTGTGGGCATTTTTTACACTCAAAAATCACGGTTCCGGGCTTCGCACTCCCAAGGTGGTGCAGCACATCCTGGATCCCTCTGTGAAACACTAAATATAATACTGTAATTTTATTGTTTTAATAACCATATCTAATTCTCAAGTGCCATCCAACTGATTTGAAGATGATATCCTTATCAATTTACTTATCACTATGGTTTTGCTAAATTTAAACTTATTGTCTCTGTGATTGAAGGTGATGAGAATGGAAAGGCTATGAATCTCCATATGTACTAGAATCGTAAGGGTAGCTACATGTATCATTACATGCTAATTACATCCTACTTCTCAAGTTCGATTCTCATGGTTTGATAGCTTTCTTGCAGAGTGAAAGAGAGTAATGGGGTTTAATGTCCACTCAACACAAACTAGGTCATTTTTTTATACTATCAAGTGGTTTCATTTTATTTCATTAATTTGCTTGTACATAGGGGTCTTTATCAGTGGGAGAAAACCAGAGTACCTGGATAAAAACCATGAGGTCGGGCTTTCTTGCAACTTACCAATTTACCAACTTACCAGTGTCTTGAAGTAGTAATACATGTACATGTAGTAGTCTTCTCAGCTCTCTTTCCTCAAATATTACAGTTTTCCTGCTTCTACTATTTGAGTTCTTCACAGTGTCAGATCAGATTTATACCTACGAACTCTAGTTCACTTGATTAGATATTTGTTTTTTATTACTAGCAAAGTTTATAGGTTTGTCTTCGCAGTTTTCTTATACTATTACAAAACTACTATGGTAATAGATTTGTAGATATCCACTTTAAATATGATAGTTTTGAATAGATGTGGGTAAGTGTTTATATAACGCTATACATACTTCTATTAAACTGTTAGTTAATACAGTAGACATTAATCAACCAGATTTCTTATACTTTATATAGCAACTTTTAGACGGATGTGTTATATAAGATATTTGTTTCTAGAAAACCCAGGTATGTATATACCCAGTTTTAAGTCATTTTTTATCGCCAGACATTTGTGTGTTTTTTGGAAGGAATTGTGTTTTGTGCATCCCACTGCACATAAGAGGTATTGAGTACATTGTATTTACACGTTTTGACAGTTATTACTCTAGATTAAGCAATCATGGTACCAATCTGGAGAAGTTAATTATCAAATATTCTATAAGTAATTTATTCTATTTTGGTCTCTTTCAGGACATGGTTTAAATCGGATTACCCATTCATAAAGAGTTTATGTGTGAAATAGCATTTCTATCTTACAGCAGCCAGCGCCAAAATTTCTTTACAGTTTGATCAGAAAAAGTAAAGATGGATAAAGTGGGAGAAAGATCAAGTTATCTTCTGGTAAGAAAAACAAATTTATTATCCTTTTTTTACAGACCAGACACTAGGCACCAAACACTGTTCATCTTATTGTTCTTTTTGGGGACAATGCTCCCTATGAATTATGTGAAATCTGTGGTTGAATGTAGGCCTATGCATATAAATGAAGTGAAGCCTGTGTTTTTCAATACAGTGTATCAATTCAACGGCTTGCCATCAGACCTTGGATGCCATCAGATCTTGTTTGAGTAGTAAGAGGCACTCCGGTCAACCTTTTTCAGTTGCTCCCAGTAGCCGAAACGCCAGTTGCTTTCAGTTACAAGGCCGATGTAAGCCCTCTTTAATATATCTGTTTTCTCAAGGCTTTTGTTGTTGTGCATAGTGCAGTCCCCCTATGCTTGCTAGGTAGGTTGCCTGTTTTTGAAAGCAGTATTTTCACTATAAAATATATATACAGAATAATTTATTCAGCTATTTAAATTATTTGATAGCTATACTGAAGTGAGTTTACAATAGCTGAAATAGGTCAGGTACATAAAGGGAAGTTTACTTTATTTCTCTAAGAGATGCGTTTCCTGTGTTTATGAGACGACAGTGGCTAAATTTTTATTCTGGGGATGTCCCGTTAAGAGCATCTAACATTTTCTCCTAAATAAGAGGTACCATATATCTTAACAAAAAGTAGTTCCATATTTGATCCTTCTCAAAAATTATGATTTTCAATATTAAAACATTCTCATATTGAGCCATATTTAATTATCATTTCATTGTGTAAATGTGAATAAAACAGTAACATACAGTAAATGTACATCATGTCTTGTTAAAACTGAATTAATGAGATACTTAGAGATGATGAGGAAATGATCAATTATTTATGGTTATATGGCTGGTTTGTATCAGTTTTATATAATTAGGTATATGGTATATGTTGTAATCGGTGAAGTAATCATTTAACTAGCCATGTGTTAAAATTGTAATAGACCACCAAATTAGTTGAATGGAGAGTATACACTGAAAAAAGCGAGAAAATTTAATATGGGAAATTTACAAGTTTTAGAAAGTGATTATTGGTAATACATATTTTATTGAAGTATCATGTGAATTAAAGCAGTTCACTGATGGATTTAAAACGTCTTATAGATTTTCAGCTGTCATAAATGTTTTTTCCATCTGGATACTTATATGACGGTCACCCATTATTCCTCCTACAGATGAGTTTGGAGCGCATGGGGATTTCATTTTAACCTGCTCTAGTAATTAATATTGCTGAAATCTGAATTCTTCTGGATATTAAATGCATTTCAAAATGGCCCTTTGAGAAGTGTACCTATTTATGGTGTAGTGTGCCATCATGCAGCACAAGTATTTTTGGTGGGTATTTTTCACCATACACAAATCTCATGACTATTAGACATGTGTTTTGATGGCTGGTTAAACTTGATGAGGTGTGTTGGTCTGTTGGGTAGATAGTAAATAGTTTTATATCCATCAACACCAACATATTCAATCTTTTTATCAGTATTTAAAGAGATTTTCGTCACTTGATGTTTCTTTAATCAATTCTGTCTAGTGTTCTTTGAATTGATTTAAAATGGTGTTCAAGTACACAATTAGCGTATTTGTTTGGGAATTATTCCTTTATTTACTTCCAATTATTTTAGTGACTTTGATAGTCTTGATCCCTTTTCATGAATGATTCTTATAAATGCAGTTCTAAAATATCCTTGGAAATTCAAATGTAACAATTCTCACGATCTCTATAACTTGCAAAATGGGTTTTGATTAAATGTTTGGAATGTGAAACATTCATTTTCATTTTTTTTCGATTTGAAATTTTAAGTTTTGTAGATTTAGAAGCGTTGAGATATAACCGATTTTGCTTTGTACTTTAGAATTAAAACCAACGCAATGACTAATCATATCACATCATTCTTCTAATTTTGACCTAAATCTGAAAGGTCCGTTACTTTTAACTAACAGTTGCTGCATAACATAAAGAAACAAACACAAAAATGAGTGATGTATGTCATGTTGATAAGACCTAAAACACTATTTCTATTAATTCTAATTTAAGTTCAGGGTGCTGCACTAATTTTTAGTTGAATTTTGTTCAAGTTGGTGCTAGTTTGTCTAGGCTTTTATTTTACAAGTCTACTAACCCAACATCAGAATCCTGAACCTATTCATGTTGTGAAAAAAAAGAAGTTGAACCATATAAATATAACATTTAATATAAATAAAGAGTGATAGTTAAATAATTCATATTTAATAGAGGTTAATTTTGGTACATTTAACAAGGTATATCCTGTTGAAATTATATTTAATTTTTATAATCACTAGATAATTTAGAATGTACTCAACAACATGTGATTTATTGTAAGCATGGTAAAGATGATTGTACACTTCCAATAGTCATTCTCTCTTGCTACTAGGGATTTGCATGACAAATGATATGCCTAATTTAAACTGGTTAATGATTATCCTGTACATAGTTGTAAGCATAGGTGTACGAGCCAGGCGGGCAGGGGGGGGGGGCAGCTGCCCCCCTAACTTTAAGCAAGCTGACTTTTCGGGCAGACGGGTAAAGTGAAAAAAATTTTTTTTATTTCATCTACATGGCAAAGTAAAGTGCCCGAAATCTAATAAAACACTAATTTTATGGTCTGGAATAGCAGGAAAGCGCGTTTGTGGCCCTCAAATATTTCAGGTTCTAGA
Source organism: Patella depressa (assembly GCA_948474765.1). Classification (NCBI taxonomy): domain Eukaryota; kingdom Metazoa; phylum Mollusca; class Gastropoda; family Patellidae; genus Patella; species Patella depressa. Next base: position 60,514,455 of record OX419719.1, read on the forward strand.
CCCCCTAACTGTCATCGAGCCTGTACGACTATGGTTGTAAGATAGCTATAGGCTGACATAGAATTGCAAATCTGGAACAATATAAGCTAATCTACTTTAACATATTTGAGAAGTACATGTAGCTTAGGATAATTAAGCTAACTTTACCATCTGAATGAGTTAGCTTAAAGTCGCTTACTGATCTTTTTATGAAATGCAATACATTGCAGGATATGTATGTGCATGGTTAACTATATATGATCTGACAGACAAAATCAATACATTAAGTCTATGTAAACAGTACACTCTACTGGTTTAAAATTACCAGACATTTTAGACTGTCTCTAACTCAATATTATCCATAGGATTCTGAGCAAAGTTATGATTGTTTGAAGTTGTGACAGAAATGGTGTAAATAGTTTTGATTGTCAAGTAGTAATTACCATTTGCTACGGCAATACACAAAGTCCAGATTTTCCATTTTTAAGAATGTCTAATCCACATCCACATAATATCTCAGCCATCCGATGGTCTACAGAGTTGATTATGAGCTTGCCATGTGAATAATAAAGATTATCTGTAACATTTGAAGTTAGAAAAAAGACTGAAATAGGCAGATGGACCTTTTACATAATGCATCTTTAAGTTATTAAATTTATGTGTTTGATGTGTGACTGTTAGCTTGGGGCGGTTTTCATTTTGCAAAGTGACCTAGATTTTAAATTTTATTGTGATTCTTTATTATTTCATGTACATCAATGTGTAGGAAATGGCAAACACGATTTTATTTGTAATTTGTCATTTGATCTTTTGTTTTATGTTATGTGTCATAACATTTCGTCATGGGTGATATTTTATGGTTATGTGAGTGACATGACATATAAATTGATCAACTTCTGTAACTTATAATCATTTTTGCAAGTTAGTCAAATTTTGGACATATTTTGTTTAGAGAGAGAAATGGGGTGGACTTTTACCAATAAATTTAACAGCATTTATTCTGTTTTGCTTCTTTGAAATTCTAATTTTAGGGGGTGTAAATTATTGATTGACAGGTGATTGACTGAAACAAATTCCTTGCATGTCCAGGCTAGATAAGCCCATACACTTAATCATTGAATTAATGGATATACTTGTAGTTTTTTTTTTTTAAAAAAGAAGAAAAATTGAAACTTCTGATCTGTAGTGCAGCTAAGTTCCAAATGATATTTTATGGTAACATGGCTATTGCTTGCTTCTTATTTCAATTTTGTTTGGTAATCTATTGGTAAATAGATATTTGACTTCTTGTAAGTTGTTTTACGATAAAAGATTGTTGTGAAATTTAGAAATCTAATCCAAAATATTGTGAGAAAATCAGGCCTTTTCACTGGAATAAAATCCAGAACTTCTGTAAATTAAGAATGAATTATATTAAGGTTCTTGAATTACTGGCTGTCATTTATTCATGTGTCTTATATATTTCTGACACGTTGACATATTTAGAGAATTGTTATAACTGGAGGATAGTCCATGAAAGAAATGTAACAATATATTTTGCCTAATAGCGAACACCTGAAGTTGATTGCGTGGTTAAATTTCAGTTGTGATTGTATTGTTGTCAAAAGATGACTGCATTGTTACCTTAACAGATTTGTTTCAGCTGTTAATGTTTTTTCAGGGAATATTATGACTTTTTTTATTTCCAGACCATTTATGTACATGTACATTGTACATGTATTTGAAATAAAATATTGCTTTGCAATGGTAGGAAATTAACAAATTTAGGTTGTTTTTAATACAAAAGTACATCAATATATTGTAAGCTATGTAATTTTAATGAATGAAGTGATATTAATTGTTTTGGAAATCCCACAAGTTGGTATAAAGTTAATTTTAGACATGAGGAATCCAGGAATAGCGCTTATATCAGGTAAAGTTTTGATGTATCAGAAGCAAATATAAACACTTGTATTGGTGCATCTGTATGTGACTCAGTGAGTAGGACGTTTGCTCGCTAACCTGGAAGTCCTGTGTTTGATACCTGCATTGACCAAGAAAGTTCATTAGGATTTTCTGGCATGGTTCCCGCTTGTCAGTGGTGGAGAATGGAGGGCTTGACAAGGCACAATGTATAGTCGGATCACATGGCATGCACGTAAAAGAACCCTTGACCGTTGAAATTCAAAATAAGAGTAGGTCTTATGCCAGTCTTCATCCGGCCAGTAGGATATAAACCTGATTTCATTCATTTTTTGGTGCATCTATCAATTTGTCTGTCACAAACGATATTTCTTGCCTCAAATCTCCAATACAAATTGTGCAATGTGTGAGTTTATTATCCAGATTAATATTATTACTGACTTGTATTGTGTATTCAATAATGTTTATGCCTTTTTATGAAGTTCATTCTTAAACTATTTTCAAGCATGTTTTCAAAAATATACAATTGAATTTTCCTCTTACTCGAAACAGCGAAATCTTTGTTTTATCAACACACTGTCTTTAGAAGAATAGATACTTTATGATTGTTATATAACCTGACATTTTTGGTGTTTGGATTAGCTCAGAAAAATCTTTTCTTATCAGTCATTCGATTCTGATCTTTTCGTATCACAATCATTTGATTCGTAATAACTTTTCACTATACTATAGTTGTGGATATCCACTCTTTTATGAACAAAAGTAACATCTGTCAATTGATTTCCAAGTTTGGAATCTGAAGGCAGGATTTTACATTAAATTTGTAAGTTATAATTATCCGGTCGAATAATCGATGCATAACAGGGAGACCTGATAATCACATCATGGGCTTGTGCATCTGTTCAGAGCCGATGCATAAATGAAGGATAAAACTAAAAGCACAACTCACGAAGAAATGACATTCCTAGGTTTGATTGAAAAAGACAAGAGAAACTTTGATTGATTTATTGTGGATTTTGGTGTATGCCAGGAATTGATAATTGTTGTCAGGTCTTGAAGCCAATTTGCGTTCTATTAGTGCCACATAGTGAGATGGAATTACTACATTAAGAGGCTCAACTAGTCACTTTTCAGTCTATCCCCATCAAGAGAGGTCACCAAAGGTCATGATCTGTAGCCTAAATTTAATTTATAGTTAATATAATATAACCTCTGGCAATAGAACCTATCCTGTTAACTCTGTAATGTTATTTAATGGTCATTTATTAACCAAATTGTAGAGAGCCACCAACAGCACCTTTCAGCTAGTACCTATTGGTGTACATGGTCTCGGATATTTTGCTGTTCTATTTGAAAGATTTTGTAAATTTCAAATTTGCTTCATTTTAAAAAAATTGGACAGATAAGACGATGTCTGGAGGAGTTTTTGACTATAGAGAACAATTTTCTTAAATACCGGTAACTGCTTTTAAAGAAAATTGAATGAAAATGTTACAGCACAAGAATGTCTTGCTCATCATAGATCATTTTTAAGGATCGAAACAACCATCGCTCCAAGTCTAAGTGATTCGATCAAACTACTGGATTTTGTGGTTTAAGGATTTGGATAGGAATTGATTATTGGCAGGATGTTATTAGGGATCTAAATATCTAACATCATGAAGGGACACAAGTTCATATCTGACAGATTGATTCGAGATTAAAAGTTTTTAAGAAACACCCCGAAGTAAAGCTTACCAGTACTAGAAAAAGCAGTGTGTGAACTCTGAAGATAACAATCTGAGCAATTGTTTTCCATACATGTATAAGAGACAGATTTCTAGAATTGTGGCCTGCAGGCATACTCACCAACTTTGAATTTCAGTTGACTTTTTATCAGGGATTAGGAGCTGAAAAGATGAACCATCTGGATATCTTTAGGTTATTTCACTATGGAGATTTAACTTCTGTGATAAATGTGTTCTGGACATGCTGAAAGTTGATTGGCAGTTATGTACCTTGGAGTTTGATGAGTTAAAGTCTCTGCTCACAATTGAGGAATTGTTAAAGTCTTGTAAACTATGCTATTGCAAAAGGAATATCAGTCCTAAAAGGGTGCAATTTTATAAGCTATTTGCAAAGATATGAAGAATTGAAAATTTATCAACTTAACTACAGATGATATAGTTAATATACACAACAGCCAGCTCCATCTTGGATTTTTGTGGAAATCTTTTGATTGGCCTCTTTTTAATTTGATTTAATGCAAGCTGTGAGATTAACAAAAGTTGATATTTTCTAAATTAAATATTAAGCGATGAATTTGATAATATTTTAGTATGGATTAAGCTGTGAAAGATTAGTTATTGTTTGAAACATGCAAATGACAATTACATGTAAGGACTTTAACATTAAACTGTGGTAATGGGATGAGCATACTGCATGAGAATTGGGTAAGACATATCTATATAATATATGTATCATCTGTGTGCATGTGTATTTTCATTAGAAATCTCTTTAAAAATCAATCTGCCTTAATTCTCCTTAATGAGATCGAAAATTCTTTGATTGAGCTTAGGCTGTAACTCGTCCAGTTTTCCTTAATTAAAAGTTGTAAAACTCAATAATGTTTTTGGAAGTAATGTTACCGGTAATCATTATAGAGAGATGCATCAGTGTGGTCTATTTGGGATTCAAAAGGTGGGGGTGGGGTGGAATCACGAAATATTAATGTTACTTTTAAAAGTGACACTAAAGGGGATGGATACCAATAACTCTGTATGCTGTATTAGATGCAACAAATATCTGACAATCAAAATAATGGAGGGTACATGTCCATGTATTGAAATATATGTGTAAGGCCACAGTACTGTGTCCTGATTATAAGCTGCAGTTAGTAGTGCAGTTAATAATGTACTCCATAAATAAAAAAAAATTGTTTTATGGATTTTAAACTGAACAAGACAGCTCTACATGTATGTTAAAATATAATAAATTGACATATCTGCACAGCAAAACCATAAAAATATGCTAATGTCTTTACTGTACAGTGTGCACACATATGGAGATCTGTTAAAAAATTGTATGATAAAAAACTGAGTTGAACCTTTACATGCTCTTTAGGCATGTACGGTTTCTTCAGGAAATGAACATTATGACTTGAAATATACACATGTCCACTTCAAAAGATATCAGGTTACATCATGGACCTTTTAATACAGTCCATGATTACACCAGTAGCTGTATCTTGTTAGTATTGTCAGTTTGAATGACTGATGTACTGGTCAGTAATAACATGACCTAAAGTTGACCTGACCTGTGACCTGATGGTCAGATCTTGTGCTTAACAGTACATTTGGTTTAAGTCCACTTGACCATTTTTATACGCCCACATTTTTATGTGGACGTATATTGTCGTCGCCCCTGTCCGTCCGGACGTCCGTCCGTCCGTCCACAATTTGTTTGTGGACCCTCTACAGGTCACAATTCTTATCCGATTTTGACGAAACTTGAAATATAGGTTTATCCCCAAAAGATCTCGGCTGCTTTCGATATTGGCATGTATCGGATGAAAACTTCATGGATTATGGCCCCTGATTGTACGAAAAATCACGTTTTTAGCTTGTGGACCCTATAGAGGCCACAATTTTGAACCGATTTTGATGAAACTTGACATGCATGTTTATAACCCAAAGATCTTGGTTTCTTTCGATATTTGCGACTATCGGAATGTAATTTCCTGAATTATGGCCCCTGATTGTCCGAAAAATCACCCTTTTTAGCTTGTGGTTCCTCTGGAGGTCACAATTATTATCCGATTCAAAAAATCGTTTGATTATATCACCGTTACACCCTAAGGCAGGTTGAGTTCGAATTTCGGGAAAATCGGACGAAAATTGCCATACAAAATGGCCGCCGTTTGTACGCGAATACTGTTAAAAAATGGTATATCAAGGTTGTGGACCCTGTAGAAGTCACATTTTTTATTCGATTTTGATGAAACTTGAAATTCATAATTATAACCCAAAGATCTTGGTTCCTTTCGATATTTGCGCATATCGGAACGTAACTTCCTGAATTATGGCCCCTGATTATACGCAAAATCGCCTTATTTTAGCTTTTGGTCCCTCTGGTGGTCACAATTATTATCCGATTTACTAAAACGGTTGATTATATTACCGTTACACTGTAAGGAAGGTTGAGTTCGAATTTCGGGGAAATCGGACCAAAATTGCCATACAAAATGGCCGCCGTTTGTACGCGAATACTGTTAAAAAATTGTATATCATGGTTGTGGACCCTGTAGAGGTGATAATTTTAATTGGATTTTGATGAAACTTGAAATGCATGGTTATAACCCAAAGATCTTGGTTCCTTTCGTTATTTGCGCATATCGGATCGTAACTTCCTGAATTATGGCCCCTGATTGTCCGAAAAATCGCCTATGGTCCCTCTGAAGGTCACAATTATTATCTGATTTGAAAAAACGTTTGACTCTATCACCGTTACACCCTACGGAAGGTTGAGTTTGAATTTCGAGAAAATTGGACTCTAATTGCCAGAAAAAATGGCCGCTGTTTGTACGTGAACAGTGTAAAAATATGGTATGTCAAAGTTGTGGACCCTGTAGAGGTGACAATTTTAATTTTTTCGATTTTGATGAAACCTGAAATGCTTGTTTATAACCTAAAGATCTTTATTCTTTTCGATATTTGCGCATATCAAATTGTAACTTAATGAATTATGGCCTTTCATTGTAGGAAAAATCACTTTCGGTATTGCTTGTTCTCTGTCTATCTCTCGAACAATTATTATCTGATTTAAAAAAAACCTCTGATTATATTACTGTTGCACCGTAAGGAAGGTTGAGTTCGAAGTTCGTGAAAATCGTACCAAAATTGCCGGACGAAATGGTCACTGTTTGTACGCGAATAGTGTAAAAATATGGTATATCATGGTTGTGGACTCTCTACAGGTCACAATTCTTATCTGATTTTGACGAAAAGTAACATTTCTAGGTTGTGTACCGTCACACCATAATCATTGTCGGCTTCGAATTTCATGAATATCAGACTGGAACTGACCAACAAAATGGCTGCTCCCAATACAGTATGAAATACAGGACTTAATGATGTAGGAAAAATCACTTTCGGTATTGCTTGTTCTCTATCCATCTCTCAAAAATGTGGGCGTATCCTGCCTGGCAGTGCCAGCCTATCTTATTATAAGTAGTAACAAATGTCCGCAAAATACCAGTAAAACTGTGGTTTAGAGTCCCCATTGTATAACTTTTTTGTGCTGGTTGGCAAATAGGAATTATACCTATTTAAAGTTAACAGAAATAAGGGCTGAAAGATGTTCTTTAGATATATAGTCAATCAAAAAACACCTTCTCAAACTTGATGTTCATGAAAATGATAATGGTCTGTATCTGACAGTATTAAGGATTTTATACTACGAAATTGTAATGGCTTAAACCTTTGTATTACAAGTACCGGTAGCCCTTTCCGTATGCACACATTGAGGCTCAAGTTATCATCCGATTAACTTAATTACTCAATTTTATTATCTTTTAATTTCTAATTGGCAACAGAGATAATATTCAAGTTGCACTACATATAGTCCGGTTGATGGAACTGATTCGAATATTATAATTTCCAAGAAGGGCAAACTTTGACCGAACTCTTACATCTATTATAGCAGCACACAAGTTGAAAGAAAATATTTTGACCAAGACTTATTCGAAATGTCTTTAGTCTGCTTTCTGAAAACCATTTCAGTCCTGCTTCCTGCTCTATTTTAAATCATATTTGAATCACAAGACATCCCTAATAATAATTTAGACTTTGTAATACAAAATATTCAGCAAACAGGAATTTTATTAAGTACTAGCCATAAGTACTTTGATAATATTTAGCAAACACCCAATTCATTACAGATTCATATCAAGGCTACCTCACACCTTTGTAATTTTATCATTTTTGCATTTTTGTTAAATACATGTATATAGTGTCTAGATATTTAAAGCCCCTCTTACGATAAAAGTTATCATATCTGATTTAAAATCAATTGTTTAACAGTTGATATCATTTTACACACAGGTGGTAGCTTTAGAAATATAGTATTCACACGACAGATTCTTCAAGGAGATTAATGAGATCAAGTCACATATACATTTTATTTAATACCTTGTAATTTAATGGGATTAGAAACTTTTTTTTAAAATTTCTCCCCATGCTTGAGTAGAAGTTAAGTTTAGTTTTATATCTTCAGTGGTGGATCCAGGATTTTTTGAGGGGGGTGACAACCCCATGTTTTGTCTCACCGACCGCGGTTTACGGAGCTAATTTCTGGCGCTAGTAACATAGATGCTGATTGTGTGTTTGATAAGATGCGTACCGTGTGCTATGTAATATAATATCCACAACCATGCGTGCATGTCAAGGTGGAAGCTTGTAGGAACTGGGATTCCTATACACCAGTGGGTCTGGATCCGCCCCTGATCTTATTAATGGAGCTATCCCAGGTATACATGTACTTTAGTTGATAAAACTAGATCTGTACTTGGGACTGTGTAATGGAGGTCGACATGCATGCACACTGGTGACATTCTCTGGTTTACTTTGAACTTTTATCATATTTATGTGGCTTCTATTTTATTCTCAATTCTGAATTGAAATAGTGTACAGTAAATTACATTTGGCATGAATCTTTTTTTTGGGGGGGGGGGGTCCATAAAGTATGGTATTGCTACTTTACTGTTAGATTTGTAAGTATTTCTATAATCAGATTGGCTTTGCCAAAGAAAAGAAGAGGGAATTTTCTTCTCCATCTTGAAGTCATTATCAGTCTCTTAAGATAGGTAGCTTCCAATAGACCTACCATCTTCACCCTAATTGGATATTGAAACTTCATGATAGGTTATGAAAATAAACCTCTTTTTTGTGTATTTTGATGTTTTATCAAATATCTCCACAATTATTGATCAGTGGATGAGGGGTTAACAGGAAGGTTGAAATTGATATTTTAAGGGAATTAACCCCTTAAACATGTCCCAAAATGATCGCTATACTCAATTAGTTTGATGATTGACCTTGAGTTGACCTTGTCAATGATGGGAATGTTGTATGTTGAGAATAAAAATCACGTCCTGTAGAAAAGCTTAAATAAAAGTAAATTTTAGACAAACAATTTCATCCCTTAACATATCCACTTTAAATTAGACAGGTGGATATGTGTATGGACAGAAAAACATGCCAAAATGTACTTTTCCTCAGTTTTTTACATACATGTATATGAATAATAATTGATGAGATTTGAGACGTTTTTTTTTTCAGTTTGTCAAGGTGTCCTTTTTGATATTTTTTGTTTTGAGAAGGATATGTCATATTAGATAATTCCTATTGCATTGTACATGTATGTAGTCTAGTTGCCAAGTTGGAGAATATGTGCTTTTGGTCTGAAAAGACAGTTTATGATAACCACTACTAATGGAAAAGTATTGTTGGGTGGCTTTCAGTATGGGAAGCAATTAAAAGAATCTATTGTTGGTGAATGTTGCAGTCCATACATGTGTACATCTATAGTAGATATGAATGACTGGTAGAATATGACCTAGGGTCAGTAATATAATATCTGTCTATTGGCTACTTATCTCTAGGTGATAACACCTGTACTACTCAAGTACTACTACATTATTATAAATACAGCCACATTGTATTTACAATGTAATAGGGATGGCAAACCCAATTTTTACAAATATTTAAATTCATTTTTTAGGGTGTGTATTGTAGGGCTATGTTTAGGTGTGGGTGGAATTCAAAATTTAAATTCTAAAGCTGGCAATCCAATCAGAATTATCAAGATACATTTTTTTTTACCTTTGGGTTAGATTGAAAAGTCAAGCTGTTCTTGTCCTTGCATTACATTCAATTGATAAATTGAGGGGTTAAATTAAGTGAGTTTATTTAAGGTGTGTTTAAATGACCACCAATGGTGTTTTACAATTTTTGTCAAATGTACAGGATTATAAAGATTTGCTACATTAATTACAGTGGTGAAGAGTTCACAAGACATTTTAATTCATCCCTACTTATGTAGGAATTGGGTTGATGGAAATCATTTTATGGAGAATTTAGTGTTAAATTGAGCGTAAAGTGGCATTATAATTAAATTTGTACAGGCATTTTATTAAGAGATCAGCAGGGGTAGATTTAGGGAGGAAGTGAAATAACGACAGTGAGAATCAAATTAAAAACAAAAATTGTGCTGCAATGAAAATGCACCATAAAACGCATTTATATAGATATTGTAGAATCTATGTGTAAACTTTGACTTTTGGTAGATGTATCTTATGCTGTTAAGAACTCAAATCAAAATTTTTTGAAACATTAAAGAGAAATGTCCATTCCTATGCCAATCCATTAAAGCTGAAATCTGATTACAAAACTACAGAAATAATTTAATTTAAAAAAGTTAATGCTCTAAACAACCACCATACTTGTTTTCAATTTATACAACAAACATGGTGATCGCTTAGGGATAACAAAAACACAGGCATGCCACTCCCACATTCAGTATATGCAGTGTCAAGCAAAGTGTCCTCATCCGATTAGCTATTCAACTACCATTTACCTTCTGATTGTGGGATGGCCTAGTGGTCTAGAGTGCCGCGCTTCAACCTCTAGCTGGCCGGTCACCTCTGGCTTGCGGCTGTGGTTTCGAGCCCTGGTGTGAGCGTATGTGGCATGGAGATAGGGGCGCCTTCTCAACCTCGTGGGTTTCCTCCGGGCACTCCAGTTTCCTCCCACTGCTAAAGACCCCTACGCGCAAGTGAATTATTGAAATAAAATTAAACCATATGTTAGTCCCGAAATGACCTAGTTTGTGTTGAGTGGACGTTAAACCCCATTTTCTCTCTCTCTCTCTCTCTCTCACCTTCTGATTGATTAAAGTTTTTTCACTATCACTATATCAGCTGACTGAAAATATTATTGCTACAAAAAGATGAAATAAGTCAACCACGATGTTATTTTGCTCTAAAAATAACAGAAAAACTGTTATTCACAGGAAGGCAAGATTGATGAAAAAAATATCAGAATTTGATGGTTAATGTATGCCTCATTTACTAATTTATTTTGTTGTAAAAATGTTATCAAGGAGAATAAATCAAATAAAAGAATATATTTTCTTTTGAGAACTTAGTCCATATCTAGAACTAGGTGATAAAAATGGGCTAGATTATTAGTGTATCAATGTCAAGTAGGGTAAAACCCTCCTAGATGCTTATAATAACGTCAATAATAGGGAGTGTTCGGCCCTTAAATATTGACAATAATTCTAACAATGACCACGTCTAGGGTTATTTATTGCTTAAGTAGCATTAGGTTTTAAAGATAATTGACAAAATATTTTGTCTGGCTTTAACATACAGAGTGAGATTATATTGAATGACAAATAAAGAGACACTCTAAGAATAGTCACAGATATTTGTAGATGGAAAGCATTACAAAAATAAGAATTAAAGCAAAATGTTTCTGAATGCTAAACAGTTTTTCCTTTTTTTTTTTATTTTGAACAAAGTTAAAGGCCGAAAAATTAAAAGTGATTACTAAGAGATGTACTCTGGTGTGAAAAATATTTGAAGTATAGTCAGTCAATAGGGATCATGGATGACCTATATGGGAAATAAATTGTAACACCTCATAAACATTGAGCTTCTAAAACCTATTTAAAATAGTTCACAACTGGTTTCAACAATTACTCTTCACCCCATTATTGTCAAGGGCTATCATACTATTTATCTCAATTAGTCTAATATTAAAATGTTATTGACAATATCAGTTGTCTGGAGTTCAGAATTTACCATATTTATGCCAAAAATGATCAGTATGATATCTCCAAAATGATATTTCATTATTTTCTCGAACTGCTATTATTGTCCATCAGATATATGTCTTTATAAACACTGTAATATATTGTGAGAATATTGTAGTAGGGTGTAATAGCCCCTTTAAATATTTTAGTAGGTGTTATAGTCACTTTAACAAGTTCAGTCAGTTTCTATTGTCTTTTGAATATCCAGCAAGTCTTGTCTTTCCAGTAGTGATAATTACTTTAGTTTAAGGTTTAAAAGATGCTGGATTTGTTAAGTATATTGAAAACCTAACGGTTCCTGTAGGTTGGTTATCCAGAAGAAGTTGTAGGTGAGATTTGGAAAAAAAAGCTTTTTTTGATGTCTATACAAATATTTTTGATACTGTTATTCCATGACTGTGTCTGTGTATATAACCATGTGATATATTTACCCATAGTAAATTGAAGAACTTGCAGGTGTTAATTACCTCGTTAAAGATAGATCTATAAGTAACTCTTAGGCGTTTACCTGCATTAAAATATCACATTGCAAGGGTGTTAACCTATTTATATCTGGTATTAAAGGTTTTTCTTCGTTTCAGGATAATTAAACAGGTCTTAATTATAAAATGTTCCCTACCAAAGATCGATCCAACAAACAGTACCGTTGGAGTGTTCACAAGAAAAGAGAACAATAAATGATGAAAATAGATAGAACCATTTATTGAAAGGTTGTATTAGCAAGCCTGGAAATAAGGCACCTGTCTCTGACAATGTCAGGCACAGATTCAAGCTTTGTCAGGCACAAAATCTCTGGTGCCTGTAATTTTGTCAGGCACTGATTTGTCTTTCTTAATGATATTATTAAAACAAGTCTTTCACTAAGTTGAAAAAGTCAGGTACTGTTTCATTAGTGGCTGACATTTTGTCTGGTACATCTAAAACCGTTATTTCCAGGCCTGGGTGTATAGACAGATGATTCTATATGCCTATATTTTATTGTGTTTGTATATCAGGGGCGTTTTAAGGTTTATCATGGTGGAAGCTATACAATTTTGAGGGACCTCTTTCACGGGGGTGGGGTGGGGGTGTCTTTATTGATGATTTTTATTCCAATGCAATGACTGCATTCTCATTAAGCAATGGATTCGACAGTAACAGTGTATAGAAAACTATTGACTCGGACTCGGGGCCCTTTCCCTTGGCCAGAGGGGCCCTTTTGTCAGAAGTGGGGCCCTTTTGTCTGCCTTTAGGGCCCCCTAACTAGGTTACATTTTCATTTTTCTCATCGGTTTTAGCCTTTTTCTCCCTTTTCTTTGATTTTTTTCGAGAGGAGGCTGGCGCCACCAGTACCTCAACTATAAAACGCCTTTGTTGTATATTGTAAAGAAGATGTTACTTGCAGTTTCGAAACTAAGATGGCAGTAAAAATTGCGAAATAGGCTACATGTATTAATGCAATGGCAAATTGATTCAGTATGTGTTTGAATCTGCTTTATTTGTCGAAATGTTTCATTGCCATATATATTGGTCTTGGCATCTGATTTAGGGTCATCTGATGAGGAACAATTTAATATATGAACAGGATCTTACGATCTAACAAAGTTGAGTGAGTAAAAATTCCCTTTAAAGCATGCCAGAAAAGCTACAAATATATTAAATATATTAAACACCGATTTATAACAGCTTCAGAACATAAGAAATGGCAGAACACATTAAGGTTTCTTTTAAATCATTAATTTCTTCCTTTTTAAAAGCTAATTTTATAGAAAGACTGTTTAAATGACATTGAATGATGTTTTATTTCTCCCACACAATACAACAATGACGTATCTTATATGCCTAAGCGTTCAACATTACAGTGCATCCTCCACAACTCTGATAATAACAATATGTAACAGGGGAACTGTCAAATGTTCATAAATTGTCTTTCAGACCCTTCAACATACATATATAGGAAACGTAATGTATAGTTTAATGTCTCATCAACATAAAACTTGAGTCTAACATGGTAAATTTTATTCAGTGGTCAGATGTACAATGTGAGGTAGAAGAATTTGTGGAAAAACTAACATTTCTGCCACCCTGCTTTGATTTCCAACTATCCATGGTATATTTTGAGTGTGCCTTTTTTCTTTAGTTCCCGCAAACATCGAGACACCCAGAATAAGTTAAGAATAGCCTTGCACACCAGGGCTTTCTAGTCAAGAATTATTTATATAAGACAACAGCTTTTGGATCATGTATTGAATGAACCATCAACTTGTACCACAGACAAAACAGAAACCAGCTTTCACTCAAGGTTGAAAGAAAGAATGAAAGAAAGATACTGAGCTATTATAAAAATACTTTTGCTTTAATTTCCATCTCATCTAATGCATTAAGCTGCATTTCACAAATAACATCATATCCAGTAACAGAAATAACACATACAAATTGTGAAAATAAACAGAATTTATTCTGGCAGAATATAGTATAATGTCTTTCTTAGTTTACATATATGAAATTACTTTAAGATCCAATAACAAAACAAAATGTAGTAATAAACTTTGTTTATGCTTGTAAAAATACCTACCTGTAATGTAGTAAATGGTTTTACGTTTTATAAATACATTTAACTCAATTTCATAAAATAATGGTTCAGTAATAGTGTGAAAATAAACTTGTTTAATATTTTTGAAACTACCTTCTTAACAAATTTTCTCTCAATTTCATATAATACTGAGAAGTGGATTCAGTTAAACTTGAACATTTCTAAGTTATATATATTTTTTTTATGGTACTTTTATTTTCCACAGCCATAATTATTGTTGTGTACTGGTAGACATAAACAGTTGAACAGGTTCCACTCAGCTTGTAGTATAAACTATTGTTTTTTTGTGTGGATGGTTTAGTTATAGGTTTCTAAAATAGAATGACTTAGTTGTTTTCTGTCAAATCTTTCCCGCTTTACGACTTAATATATTTTCTGAAGATGTCATAAGTTGAGAATTGAAAAAAAAGAGAGGGTGGCTTTTGGAAACATCCACTGCACTGTCCAACAGGGATCCATGCTTCTCTTTAAATGGAAACAAACTTGCAAAGAAGACGATAAACTTAAGGATGAATATTTTCCAAAGATTATGATTATTGTGTGGTCTGGGCTTTTTATCCTTTCAAGAGTGGTTATAACTTCTGACATCAAAATTATAGTTAATGATGTCTGCATGTGCACATATTCCTGAAGCAATGGCCCGAGAAATCCCTCTCTGGCCATTGCTGGAATAGCGTCTGTTTCTTGAACTTATGCGGGAGTGTGTCTACCGGTATTCTTTCCGTTCAATGAAAGCTATCACTTAAGTACAGCAACATGACAGTCCTTCGTTTAAGCTGGGTCTTCCCTAAAACTTTGGACAGTGATTTAAGGTATTAAAAATGGTGAAAGTATGTTCGTTTCCAAACAGTATTGTTTACATTTCTTTCGACTTGATAGCCTCGTTTGTCACGCAATTAGTTTTACTGTAGTATTCTGCTATGCACAGGTTAATAGGGCATAATAAAATCAAGAGCCATGACGTACGGTTATGTAAACATATTTGGTCCAATATTGGCACTCGTTTTAAATGTAAAGCTTTTGTAGGGCAGCTAATGATTGGTTGGTAGACGGACTACTGACCAATCAAAATTTAAAACAACAATATCCACTCATAATAGCAGTGTGTAGTGGGATTACTTCTAATCAAACGAAACGCTATGCGGAGTATGGCATGTGCATAGCTTGCATACAGCTCTTCAAAACACTAAGTACACGTAATTAGGTGGAGTTTTATGCATATATATATACATGTCTTTAATTATAAATACTTAGCAATCAGTGATTGGCCAGTGATTGTAGCTATTCACTGTGGACTAATTTCAAAATCGTTTTTAGTTGTTCAGATTATACATGTATGTAAAACTAAGGTAAATAGACCGTATAAAAATTCATATATGGGGTGAAGGTTTCTGCCCTGAAAATTGTTTTTCCTTATGCAATAAACTTCATTTACTCACTCTAGTTTCAGAAATTTGAAAATTCCACTTTATTTATATGTTGAAAGAGTTTATTACAGGGATGTTTATAAGAGTAAATATGGTAGTAACAATAGTAGACTGAACTATGGTGTATTGTCATTGTTGTAGTTTATATGTACCTACCTGGGTGATATTCTTTACTTATTGTCATAGCGTGAGATATGGCCACAGGCTACATGTAAAATAAAGTAAACTGTCCATTTTATTTACTGGTATATTATGACCAGATAGTCCAAGTGGCTGAAGACAGGAGGATACTGAAGTTAGTACAGTTTAAAAAAAAACTTGTTAAACATAAGATGGTAATTTGTTTTAAAATTAGCTGTGAAAGTTTTTATTTTTAGTGAAATACCTGTAAATCTTCTGAATTTTTGGATTAATTTAAATTGACCATGTGGCTTAGATGTTATCACTAATTAGTCATCAGTAACAGTGGATTTTTCACTCAAAATTTTAATATCTAGCGTAAGTGGATTACTTGAAATCTCCCCGTGACGAGACACCACACATAAATCTTCTCCATTCAATCTCCAGTATGACATAAACAATAGAACTGAGGTAAAAGATGTATTTTAAGAAGAGTTTATCAGCTGCTGTCATCCCAGGTTAATAATAGACAAAGTTGCAGTTTACAAGTAGCTAAATTTATTTTGGTATACTGTAAACCCACACAGTAAGTGTATGCTACCCAAATGTTTGTGCTGAGAAACGAGTAAAAGGTACCATTGTCATGTTTATTTCATGTTCTTGATGATAAATCATGGATTAGAATAGTGTTTTAGAAGTGGAAGATATTTTTAATCTTGTGTATGTGTGGTTTGAATTCTGAGTTGAGGGTTAAGAGTTACCTGCTGGATCTCATTGACTTATAAACAGTGCATGACATTTTATTAGACAGAAATTGATATTTAATGACTGGAAATAAGCACTATGTACCTTTAGTACTATTTAAAGAGGCAGTAGCTGATGTGATTTGACTAGATTGTATTCCAAGACATTTCAGATATGATATATGGTTTAACTTTACTTTATGAGAGGTACAATTTTTTATATTTTTCAAAGAGTTTAACAAACATTCGTAAAAATATATTTCTGTTATTAAGTCGTGTGATTTTCGATATGCAAGTGAGGTTAAAGTTTACAGGTATTTTAGATATGAGATTATTCATAATTTAATTCTTGATGAGATTAATAATACCTCTGATATTTTAATAGATTCCAATATAAACACTTTGAGTGTAATATATGCACTGTATTTTCACGATATGTCAAAATGGCATTAGCTATATCTGAGTTATGATTATTGAGTTACACCTCACTGATTGAGTGATATGATCATATAATAACCATACAGTGTAATTATCTTGATTATCCTCATGTACTCTAATTTATCAAACTTTCAACTTTAGTTCTGTTGGAGACTTTCCTTCAGTAATGATGGATAACAGCAATCGTAAAGAATAATTCGTCTTGTACAGTGCTGGATATCATTGATCAATTTTTTTTCATTTCAAGATTTTCTTATAATCTTGACATATTATGCTCAATATTGACAAATTAGTCTCTCCTTTCAAAATATTTGAATGCAATTTTTCGTCAAGGTTTGAATGCAACTAATATTGTCCTGATTGTGAGCATTTGCTGAGATATCAAAAGCTTTTTGGATTTTATTATTCAAGTATTTAGTTCAATGAGTTAAAATTGGCTTGCTTGATACAAATTTTTACAGTGTGTGAACCAAATTTTATTGAATTGTACTGAGTTTAGACCTTTCTTCTTTAGAACAGCCTGTATTATCAATACATACCGGTACAAACCGCCAGAGATTGGGATATTTCTATTCAGAAATTGGATCAAAGATTCAACTGGCTAGAGAACTTCAATGTCAGTCATTTTTAAATCAAGGGTACATGTTTTGACTAGGTTTCGTTTTAAGTTCATTGGTTTGTTTTCAAATGTTGTCAGTTTGAGTTGACAGAAACTGATAGTGACATTGTTTTAGTGATAAGATTAGAAAATTTAATTGTCTAATCTCAACTATTGCAAAACAATCTAATTTGAACTTTGGCTTCCTTTTTTTTTTTTTGCTATAGGATGCAAATTTTGTGGATTCTTTTCTGATCAAGTGAAGTTTGACCAGATTTGAACGTTTTGTTTTAACTGTGTCATTGACTCATTGTGAAAAGTTAACTATTCATTTCATGGAGAAACCACAGACTTGATAATATAAAGTGTGTTTATTAGTAGAATTAAGTTTGTGTTGTTGAAAATTCTACTTGGATTATCTACATCAATATGGATTATCATTTTGCACCTAATTTTGGGGTAAGCATTTTAATTTGTTTCATAATATACTTTAGTTTGTTATGCACAAGCAAATGTGCTGGTATCTAAAATAGAAGTTAACATCTACATAGATTAGAAATTTTGAGTTATCCATACCAATGCACGACTTAAAACATTGCAACATACGGAAGGTTGTGGTTCGCAGGAGTTATAGAAACCAGTGCCGGATTAAGGCACATTTTGATACGTGGCCTGAAAATACAGATATGTTGGGCTCATTGACAAAAGGAATTAAGTTAAATTTAGCAACAGAAAATTTATTACAAACAAATTCAGAACATTAACAGTACTGTATTTACTATAAGTAGCCTTGTACATATTCCCATTTTTTACTGCCTAGCTAGATTACGACTTTGGGTGATTTTGTGACTGCAAATTCGTCCCAATATGACATTACAGGCCATTTTTTTTTACTTATTATTTTGTGGCCTGGATTTTTGGCTGGCCCTAAGGCACGTGCCTTATTTGGCTTATGGTTAATCCAGCACTGATAGAAACAACATCTTCTTCATAAAGATTTTGCATATCTTCCTTCTTATGTATAATGGCTCCTGTTGAAATATGCTGGGAGCAACTCTTGTTTGGACCATGCCTAGGCCGTGGTGTGAAATTTCTAGCAAGCTTGCTTCTGTTGCTCC
Source organism: Patella depressa (assembly GCA_948474765.1). Lineage (NCBI taxonomy): Eukaryota > Metazoa > Mollusca > Gastropoda > Patellidae > Patella > Patella depressa. The sequence goes on from OX419719.1 coordinate 60,533,207, forward strand.
ATTCCGACGATTTTCAGGCGGAAAACAAACTACATAATCTAATTCTTCTAGTATTACTTTGTATGTCCACACAACTTTTCTTTTATCAATTCTTTGACGTTTGACAGAAAACGTAAAATAAAAATGGGCTTACTTATCAATGTGCGATGGTATTTGAATTTCGCGGTGATTTGGTTTTAATAGATCACGTGACAAAGCTCACCAATCAGACGCACACGACGAAAGGTCAACGGGTCGTGTAGAGTGAAAGGTTTGTTTACGTTTTGATAGTAAAAAAGCGGAAGAATAACTAGAACTGTATACTCCGTGTAGATTTTGTTTAAAACACCGATGTAAAACCGTTTACTGTGAGAAACTGGGAAAAATTTAGGATATGTGCTAACCAGTGGATCAAATTAGATGGAAATATTGATATGTTGGACAAAGAATTGTAGGAATGTGCAGACAAAACTCTCTCTCATTCTAACAATACAAACTTCTCACATACATTACCAACGTAAAAAAAAAACCCCAACAACTGTGTATGAATAAAGAACTATGTTTAGAGCAGCTAATATTTTACCAGCGAAATAAGAAAAAGAATAATAGGTCTGGTTAATTTGTTAAGGGGATCATATCTTAACATTTTCCAATTTTATTGCAAATGCAAGTTGATGAAGATATTCTCCTATTCCTAAATGTATGTCAACTCAGACTAAGACAAAAGACCACTATGGAAAAGACTGTGTCACCATTGAGGTGAAATACCATGTGCATTACTTTAAAGTTGCCTTACTGTATCTGCAGAAATTTATGCTCTTCTTGTTAAACTCTACTGTAACAAATGACAGGGTTGGGTTGACTATAGAGACTAAGAACCAAACAATATTTTCTCTGTGGATGCAAATCAGGCTGCATTAGGCAACAGATAGTTGTATTTGTTACAAGTGAAAGCTTTCTAGTATGGATTTGTGAAAATTGTTTGAATATGAAAGAGACAGTCAAATGATATTGATGGAATTACATGATTTTTTATGAATAGGCCTACACCTGTATACATACATATGTATTTTTGTAAGCGGTTTGGACATTGGTGTGCATGTAAAAAGACCCCTTGGCAGTTGGAATTCGATATAAGAGTAGGCCATAGTGCTGTGCCCAGGCAAAATTTCCCTCATAATAAACTGTATAGCGCACGCCCGTCTTCCTTAACCCAGTACATGTATATAGGAGCTATAGATAGATGTATTTTTTAGAAGTGAAAGTTTTCTAGTATGGATTTGTGAAAATTGTTCAAATATGAAAGTGACAGCCAAATCATATTGATGAAATTGTGATTTTTATGAGTAGGCCTAAACCTGTATACATATGTATTTTTGTAAGTGGTTTTTACATTAAATATTTCAAACATGTTTTACTTAAATGTACTGTACATGTCGATAAATGTTCATATCATATTTAGCTATTTTAAGTTGACATATATGTTTTTATTTTCCTTTTTCATTCCAATTCAATTCGGACGTGGTTTCTCCTTGTCAGTGGTGCAGGCAGAGGGGCTGACAAGGTACAAGGACTGCTGTCTAGTCGTTCAAATGTGACGAAAAACCGAATTCCTGTGTAACATTGGTGTGCACGTAAAAAGGTCCCTAGGCAGTTGGAATTCGATATAAGAGTAGGCCATAGTGCCGTGCCCAGGCAAAATTTTCCTCGTAGTACACTGTATAGCGTATGCCCGTCTTCATTAGTCCAGTACATGTATAAGAGCAGAACATTTCTTATTCATATTACTAGAACCATTTTATTTAGTTAACTGTTTGTTTTTCTCTTATATGTACTTTTCTTTACTGGCATATATCTTTTAATTTTGTACAGTGTATAACGGACACAAGACCTGATCTGTGTGTAAATACATGTAGTCTGTGCGGTTTAGCCCCCCCCCCCCCCCCCAAAAAATTGATGATTTCTTAGGAGTATTCTTAGCCGGCCACATCCTCAGCCCCTCCAAAAAATTCTGACCCCCCCCCCCCAATTTTATGAGCTGGCGACGGGCCCGATTCTGTGGATATAAAAATCTGAAAAGCAGATTAGAAACCATTCTCCAGTATTAATACACTATATAAATGATGTTATTATTATTATATACATTTTTCATTAAAGATACATTATATAAGATTTAGATAAAGAACTAGCCATTCTTGCTATAATAGTTCAAAAGTAGATAATGTAAAATGAATAATTTGAAAATTTCATTCAAATTACTCTATTGCAAGCAAAGATATTAGCCTTTAAAGGTTTGGCAGACAATTTCAACCACTGTACTGTTTGATCAAAGCTAAGTCTCGGTCCTCCATATTTGATTAAATCAAAGTATCGCTGAATCATTTTAATCTATTTAATATCGGAGAAATCTCATGCCATCGAGTGTTGTTGTTGAATACTGTATGAGGAAGTATATAAAATTGCATTCATTTCTTATTTTTTAGTACTGTATTTCTTTCTATAAAATAAATGTATACTTATTTGACATCTCTTATAATATGTCTTTATTGTTGTTTTTTTTAAAAACAAGTATAATTGCATGTTCAGGGTTGTTAGGTGAATCATTATTAATATTCTGTTGTATCAGTGGGCTCATGTAGATAATATTATTTTTTTTGTTTTTTTCTCAACATTATATATAATTATTATACCGAACCAGTATTTCAATCATGCCAAAAACGTTTTCATCTGTATACTATATTTATATTTCTTTTGCATATTGTTGTATTGAAATAAAATGGAAAAAATACTTTTTCCAGGAAATATCACATTCATTGATACAATTTCGCTTTTGACCATATTTTTTCCGCAAATCAGGGCCTAGCCGTGTTCACGGTGTCAGCACAACATTTACCTGATTTTATTGTCCCGTAATTCGGGCATATTTGCAGAAAAATTCTATCATACAAATGTAAACAAGCCAACGTGTTCCGTCTCGTAAAAGGTATTCCCTGGTCTATTTATGGCTATTGACCCCTGACCTAATGACGTTGATTGCTTTTATGGTTTCTGATTGGCTTAGAATATGATTTCTTCACCACATTATGGCTACACTTGACAAATATAGTCCGAGGCGTAATTCGAGTGTTGGTCTGATTGTACAAAACATCGCAATAGAAATGTGTACTACAGTGACGACTTACTTGTTTACTTGTGCAGCAAAGCGTCAGATTTTCGCCTGGAAATTGCTGGGACAAAATGAAACGATTTTCGTGGCTAAATCACAGCCTAGCCTAGCAAAACATCAAAATTACCTTATTATATCTACAAGTTCTTACCATATCCATTCACTTGATTTGATATATTTTTATTTTTTTGAATGCCTGTTTTCTGTCTTGTCCGCATGTTTATCTTGTAGATGTTTGTTTTGTGTGGAGTGCGGTCCTCCTACACTTACTATTAGAGTCTTGCTATGTTTATATAAACAATGTTATTTTTTTTTAATTGAATAATATAGCTGATATTGCCATGCATGTACATGTACCTATAAAAGGGAAAAAAAACATCATAATTAAGGTTTGGCATTATGTCCCTTTGATTAGATTGTCATTTCCTGTAATTACTGTAATATGTTGAGTCATACTGTCAGCGGTCAATATTCTTATATAATTTCACAGGGTTTAATACATGTGTTTAGATCGAATGATGAATTACAGTAATTGCTTAATAGTAGGTGGTAGTGGATACAATATTTGATGGTTGTTAACTAGCTGAGAGTAGAATTTGTGATCTTAAAGTGGATTCCATATATATGATTCTTAAATTCACTTTAAAAATAATGTAATACACCTACATGTAATAATGTTTTTACTCAGCACCTAGACTGAAACATGCCTACATTATGCTGATCGTCCTGTCTCCAGGTACCAAAGCAGTCACGTAGCCAGAGTAAGGGGGAAAATATGATGTAGTCTGGGACTTCCACCACTTCGAAAATGTACCAGATAATGTCAGAATATCAGTCCACAACAATCAATCTTGATACCACTCATTATCTTTTGAGATGAAGCCAAAATATCAAAGTTGTTTTTGCCCCCCCCCCCTCCCGGCTAGTGCTGACAATCCCCAAGAAGTATATTCTCAACCACCACCTCAGAATGATCTAATTAAAGCCAAAATATCAAAATTTCTCAGGGACAAGAAATTGCTCAGAAGTTCTGTTTTTGGATGCTTTTTTTGTATCCGACTGTTAGATTTTACCACTTTATACTAAGCAATCTATTTTGTATTGGGTCATTCAGTTCAAAACTCTAACACTTAACACTTGACAAATTTTCGGCTACATCACTCTACCAAAGGTTCCTAAATTATAGAAGTCCTTTAAATTCATTTATTACATGTTTGAAGTAATGACAGATGTGGAACGTTATAATCTATTCATGTTAATTCCTGACTATAAAGTGTGTGACCCTTTAAGTTTATTAATTACTGGGCTCTCACAAGTCAATTGATTGCCACAATGGGAGAATTATGCACAGGAGAATATTTGTCAATAAAGACTGTGTTGATTCCTGACAATAGTAAAAGATTATATAATATGGTCCAGACTCAAATTACCATATTGTCAATCATGTCATTTGCATGACAGGAATCACAGGAAATAGACCAGTTATTAAATTGTGTCAGTTTCATTTGGTCTATAACTTTTTGGAAACACCATAAGTTGAAATTTAATCTCTGGAATATAAAAAAAGGAAAATTATTGGATTTTTGTGACTTGTAAGTAGATTATTATTGAAGGATTGCTATCAAATGGAGATAAATCAAGCCTTTATTATTGTTAATTTTCAAATCAATATGTATTTTATTGCATTTACACAATCGCCTTTTACAAATTGATACTGATAATCAAAATATCTTAAAATTAAAACATGGTAAAGTAAGATTTGATTCATTGATGTCACTGACAAAGCAAATGATCATTATCAAGATATTACGCTTATTTTTCAACTATACAGAAACTTTATTTTTGCATAAAAAACCTTACAAGGTTATGTGCATATACAAATAAAAAAATAATAGAAATATATATGAAACAAACAAAGCATACATACATGGACATAATTGTACAAAGATACACTACTTCACAAAGACATGAATGAATAGATGTAAGAATAGTTCTGAAGTTCTTTTATTTATTATGTAACCTTCACAACAAATTGATATGGTTGTGACTATAATGTAATGCATTAATTCCTGACATCTAAAGACTTGAAGTTATATCATTTGTAAGTGATGGATGTAGTAAGGTATTGATAGGTAACAGGAAAGATAAAATGTGGTGCTGTCATTATAACAGTAGCTGTAGATATCTTAATGCTTACCATACAACTATAGTAGATAGGAGCATCTGATAGAACTCAGATGCAGCAAATGTCGATCATAAAGGCTTGTTGTCTATGCAAGTTAGGGGTTTAATCCTTGGTTTGTATATGTGACAAGGAGTAGAATTGTCTGCTTAGATATGTGGCTTTTCCTCCTTATAGTCCCCCTTATCTTACTCATGAAATGACCTGATTAGCGCAAGTGGACTTTAACTCCTCACATAATTATCAGACAAACTAGGCACTTCTAGTACAGATTGCTGCCCAGTTTTATCATGTAAATTTGTAGTACAAAAGCAGTAATAAAATTTGTTAGCTATCTGAACTCCTCAAATGAAAAGTGGTATCAAGTGTTCTAGAAACAGTAATTTATCTACTTGATATGAATACCAATTTTAGTGACTATACATGCATGTTCTATGCAGCAATTAAAATTGTCAACATATAATGAATGTGGTGTTACGGGGATGGGGGAGGAGAAGTTTACCAGTAAGACATTTTACCGAATGTCTGTCTGATTGGAACTTTTCTTACATAATATACAGAATCTGAGTGTTTGAGATGATTTATAAAGGGATAGATTATGTTTTTGTAGGCTTATATTTTGCATTAAGTTTTTCTTGTTTTAGGATAAATGATTCTCTATTCCGGAAACTGTATTTCACAAACTTAACTTTCTATTTACATATACATGAAATATAGATGTAACAAATTGTTCATGACACAAGGAGTAGATTTTATCACGATATATGTCAGTAATATCATCACTATCACATGTGTTTTATCACATCAAGATGGTAGATCTGCTGAAGATTAAGGTACTTATTTTTCAGATGTAATCATTGGGCAATTTCTACTAGACATATATGAAGTTCAGGTTTCCACTTGAGCTTTCAATAGCTTTTGGAAAATTCACCTATTCCATCTTTGTCAATAGAAAAATACTGCTTCTAATTTTCTGTGTCATGCAATCAAATTTCCATACTCCTCATAATGCAATAGGCTGGAATTCCTTCCTCATAGTCTAACGAAATCTTAATATTCTGTGTTCCAAAGTATGTCTGATGATGAAAGGGTACTGGAGAGGAAGGTAGAGGGCATTTTTGTTACTGTAATTATAAATAGACATTTCTATCTACGGGCTATGCTACAAATTGTTTTATTATGGTAAATAATGTAATAAACAAGCATAGATGTAGGTATGTGCATAAAGTAATAATATGTCTAGTCGTGTTTTCCTCATGTCACCTACTCACTACTGGGTCATTAAAATGTCAGGTGCAAACAGGTATTTCATTTCATTCAGCCACTTTATTATATTGGTAACAGTAGGATCATGTTGACAGGTAAATGACATCTTTCTGTCTAAATTAAGTCATTTTGAAATACTAAATTGAATATATTTTTGGTCTAAGTACAACTGTTTAAATTCTCTGTGCATTAAAAATACTTGATTTCATCATTTTGTTAAATAGATGATTGATTCATGCTTGAAATTAAGATCTGTTGAAGGCCCTTGCCTCATCCTTGTTTGTCTATATGTAAAGGCTCAGTGCAGAATTTTTGAAACGGAGTAGGGATGATGGTTAGTATTAATTACAAAATTTATCCGATATCGCAGCAGATACGGTGGGAGGGTCTTAGTTTTTTGGAGTGAAATACCACTAAAAAATCATTATTTTGGTTGATGAAGTGTCAGGTTAAAAGTAAAAAAATAGAAACTCCCCACGCTCCCAGGCTTAAATATGCCACTGGTTTTAAACATACACGTTGATCTTTCATATGGTCATTGAATTAATTTCTTATAGTGTTTTACGACACACAGAGTCTGTGCCTCAGTGAAATGTTAGAATGTTTTGATGAGATGTTGGACTCGTATGGATTGTACTGTTTTACCTGTTATTAACCTGTTACCTGTCTATACAACACCTGTGTTGATTACTATCTGTATATATACATACCGACATATATATTACATATGCCTATATATCTACATGAAACAATAAGGTTAGAGGTATTTGCCTCAAGCTGTCAAGGATTATATTTTAGGCGAATTCGAGGTTGGTGATTTCATGTTATATATTACACTGTTGACAAACCACTGTGGGAAAAATGAATTATTACATTTTGCAGAGAGTGTAAGAATTGTTTTCATTATCCCAGTTGGTGCAGAAAAGTAGGAGGTTACACTCCATTTCATTCATTCATTGGAAGAAGGAAATTTTTCCAGAATCTGGTTTCTCAAATAATTTGCATTGCAGTTGATTTCCCAGCAGATTTCGTATTAAACAAAATACCTCAGACTTATGTTGGCCATTTATAATATTTTTCAGACTGGAAGTAGGACTATAAACTGCTATGTTTTATTTGAAAGCAAATTTTTTAAACAATGGTCATATGTTTATGATTGAACATTGAACTTGTTTTGAAGGTGTCAGGTTTCTTGACCCTTGATATTCAACTGTTAAAGTTCAGAATAAATTGTGACACTTGACAAATGAAGTAGATCAAAGTTCTATGTACACATAAAACAACTGAAACCATAATTTAAAGTGACAGTCATTCCTTGAAGAAGGCCTTTATTTTAAAGTTTCCGTAATATTCAATATATATCCAAATTGTGGTTGGTATCTTAGAAATTAAAATCCCTGAAGTTGATAATTTTGTAGACCATTGTGAAGATGAGAATTTTGTAGACCATTGAGAAGTGCTATTGTATTCCAGAGTGTCCTCTTTAATACACAGCACCTACCACTACTTATAGGTAACTGGAACAATGGTTTTGACAAGGATTTCTGGATTAAAAGATAATCTCAAGTCCAAGTGTTTAAATACAAACGTACCACTATCTGTTTTTAGCTACCATACATGTTTTCTGTTTCCGTACAGATTCCAATATTTTTTCCTGGTTCACTAATTACAAACAATTTTTCAGAAAACGTAATATTTTCCGGATAGAATAGATGACCTAATTAACTTTAAAGTATTATTTCTTTTAAATGTATTATAGTATTCCTATGAAGGAGTCATTATGTAAGAGCTAAATTGTAGGTGTTTTTTCGTACTTCAAATGTTAAAAAAATGATTATTTACACATTAATTTTCAAGACATGCCCAGGGTCAATCCTCTAGTCATCAGATGGCTTAGATATTGAGTGGATTAAACAATGCCTACCATATTTGCTTGGATTGAAAATCATTGTTTATCATTGTGGTGAAAGTACTTAATGCTATTTCTTGTCAAACCTGCTAATATTCAAGCCGCCATATCATTTTAATTTGACTGAAATTTTCAACATTCATTTTTCTTGATCTATTTTTGAACAAATAAAGCATGAACGCCCAACTCTATATATAAATCTTACTTCATGCCTCATTGCCGCCTTAACTAATATAATTTATCATTTAAAGAATTGTGTTAAGGAAAAAAGTTCACAATGAAAAATCTGTCAAATTGAAAATTTGATTGTATCTTTAAGACATTTGTGTAACTTTAAATTGTAATTTTATCTACATAGTAATATTATAATATATTATAACAATAAACCCACTCAATTGTCCCGGGGCGATTTACACATTATAAACACATATAAACATACCTTAAACAGAGGATAATATAGCATGAAAATACCTGAAACGTGTTATAAACTATATTGTTACTGTGAATGGGGTTACCAACGTATGAATTATATAAAATTTGTGTAATGTGGATAATTGACTGAATTTTAAAATTAAGACACTCAACTATAAGTTGGCCTACATGTAGCATAGTGATAATACAGAAATACATAATGCTTGGATATGGTGTTAAACTTTGACACCTGTATATTGTTTTGGACAAGCCATCATTTATTGGGTAAGTCATTTGACTAAACAAAAATTCTTTCATTAGGTAAAGGTATATGTATTTTCTTCATAAAATTGATCATTAGATTGGGATGATTCAAAAATATTTTATAACAAACACAAATTTTAATTGTGTGTATAACTTATTTGATTTTGAAAGTAAAATCTGTAAGCCATGTGGAGACAATCTCTGTAACATTTTGTTTTTGTTTGAAAAAATACATTCCTGAGATTTTACAAAAACACCACTGAAATTGTTAGCTTTGTGGACGTTCAAATAGAAAAAAAATGTGGTGTAAGTTCTAGAATATAAAGTATGACAAAGGGCTTACTGGGTACATGTAGTTTGACTAAATTGTAAATTTTACAGATAATATATCTGTTTATAACAGTGTTTATTTTGAATCAAAAAGAAATTGTGTATCATATAAATTTATATTCTACGATTTTGACTGTCAAAGGCAACTTCTGTGTGTTTTATGTTACACAAAATGCCTTTTAATTTTAACACTTATGTATATGCATAGTGTTTATGAACTACACATGAGGAGTGGATGGGTGATGTTTTTAAGGATTGTTTTTGACAATACATAAAGAAATTAATGTGTCATATTTATAGTTCCCCAAATAAATGATTAAAATATAGTGCCGAAGGTTAAAATGTGTTTATATTTTGTTTAAAATGAATGGTCATTTATTACACCTCATAAGACCTGACCTAATTTATATGCAAGGGATTAACTCGCTCGAGGTGCAGTGATTTGTTTGAGATTAAATTTTTTTTTATGACTCTAGATCTCTGGATGTACTAGTCTTTAGTTTTGTGTGTTGTGTACCTGTCTGGATGTACTTGTCTGATGTGTGTAATGTACGTTTATGAAATGTCAAGATTTTAGTACTAAAGAATAAAACAGTAACAGTATTGTACTGTATTGTGAAATATGTAGGATTTCATTTCCACCCGATTTGGATTTTATTTATTGATTTTCTTTTGAATTTATTATTCAAAATGATAAAGAGTGAAACTGTAAGACTAATGATAGAAATATTAATAGTGAGTTGCTGTGTAACAACAAAAACATTTTTGATACCATTTTTACTATGAAACTACACGTACAATTTACTGGTAGGTTTATAGACGCTAGAAATTTCTCTGTGATTGACGAAATATTTTGAGATGGAATATTAAACAATTGTATGGATACTAATAAAGATTATTAGAAATAAGATTTCTATATACTGTTAGCTGTTATATTTGGTGAGTTGATATTTATATACAGTTTTAACTCATTATTCATTATGATTTATTAAGAGATGGTCCTCAAGTATTTTTAAAATCAAAATTACGTATTATTTTTCATCAAAATAGCTGAAGTAAATTGTTGTCATCATTCATTATTCTTTTATTTGGTTTGCTTTTTATCACAGATTTCTATTTGTTCCATCAGTTAATGTCAATTAACTTGTCCAATTTTTAAATTAAGAAAGACAGATTTGGTTGGATATATTTGACAAAACAGGATTTGTAGATGAAATATGAACAGATGTAATTGACACTTGATCATACACGCAACTGTCATAACAAGTTTTTAAAGAACATTCATTAACAATAGCGTGATGCCACTCATACACAAAGGTATATCCCAGTGGAGGAGCATTAGGGATGACAAATATGTCCCTTTTGCTCACCTTTCCACATGGCTCTCCATGCCTCTCCTGCATTTAGCCTAGCGCACCCACTCAAAGTCAACAATTTGGTGATGTAAAAATTAAATCACCTTATTTAAATTTAAAAGGGAAGATACAGAAAATCATAGATAAGGGGGGTGGGTGTGATCTCAAAATGTCAAGATGTCGGTTAAACGGGTATGAAAGTGCGCATTTCAAATATCATATTCTTGCCAAGCATGTTTTACCTACCTAATCAAGTTAAAAGACGCAAAACTCGGTAGCATATGTATGTCTTTTAGTTCAGTGACATTCAGTATGTCTGAGTAGGTTTAATTATGTAAATAAAAGATAAAAACATGTTGTAAATTGTTGAAGTAGGGACTGTAGAGTAGGTAAATATAGGTAAAGACTTGTACTTAAAAGTTTTTAGTGTCAGACTGGCAGATAAAGTGTTAGTCTGTTTTACTTGTTAGTCCAGACAGGTCAAGCCCAAATATTTCATAGAATAATTCTACGTTTTAAATATCATGTTGTTGTCTAGCTTGTTCTACCTGCTGTAAAGGTGGAATTTATATCCAGAAATTTTCTAAAACACTGACCATGTTAACTTTGTAAGCTATAGGAACTCGTCAAATGACAATTAATATCTGGTATTCTGAAATAGCAGTGCATACCCTGTCTCATGCAAGACACCATTTTGATTATCTGACCAAGTGAAGTTAATTGCCATAACAAAGTCTGTAACAGATTGTTTCACAAATTTTGATTTCCCATAATATGTTTTGATTTTCTTTTGAAAACCTGACTCTAGAAAAGATTTTAGATTGTGGACTAGGAACTGCATGGGTCCCAGGTGCTTCTCATCTTGTTCTTGAGGGTATCACTCTTGAAAAAGCCAAAGACTCTACCAATCCAAGTACATGTACAAGCGACATGAAACTTAGCATGCTTGTTTGTGGGACAATCGTGTGATATGACATCACAATTTCAAGATGGCTGTGGTGATGTTATACTCGCTTCCTTGTCCATGCTACTTGTACTTGTTTAGAATTATGTAAATATTATGTCTCTGTACATATAGAATCATGAATGTGAATATTTGACAAAACTGAAATTTAACAGAAGGCTACCTATAATTGGTTTTGTTTTGAAGCCTTGTTACAAAAAAAAGAAGAAATTCTGAGAAATTAGAGACAATAGAATGTAACACTTCTTCTATTTTCTATTAACACAAAAAAAAATCTTTGTACCATTTATAAAGACTTTATAAATCTTTTGTCCAAACAAAACATCTTAACCTAGAAATAGGAAACAGACTTCCTAGAAATAGAATAGAGTTACAATAACTTTTAGACCTGTATTCATATATTTTATTTACTCAAAGCTAAGACTACTTACATTATAGGTACAAGTATTTACTTAGTATTTAGTTATTTTATCAAAAGTAGTGTGAGAGTTCTTAAAAAGTATTAACTTAGTTGTTGTGTTTTGAACTCTGTTCACTATGATCGTGATCATATGCTTTTAGTGTGATGAAGATCACATTTTATCCTGTGTGTAGCTAGGTTAAAAACAAAATTGACTTTCAAATATTTGTCATTTTTTCCACTATAGAGATGCATGCATATAAACAAATCATGCATACAGTACATAAAGTTTGACAATTATAATTCCTTAAAGATATTTTTTAGACAATGTTAAACCATGGAAGCATTGATAAAATATTGTGTTGTTTTGAAGTCAGTTGTGGTGATGAAAATAATCAAACTGCTTTTAAAAACTGTTCAGTAAGGGTTATAAGCACATCATATATATTGGTGACTTTTAAAACTATTTCGGGGGGATGGATGGCAGAATGGTTAGTATAGTTCTGAATCCCTGGTTGTATGTGACAAGGAGTAGGGTCGCCTGTCCAATCTTGTGGGTTTTTGCCGGGTCCTCCCACAGGTTTTTATTGAAATAAAATTAAACCATGTGTCAGTCCCGAAATAACCCTCTCTCTAAAACTTTTTTAAATAATGATTTTGAAAGACGAAACTAAATAAGTATTGATCATTGTATGTTTGGACAGAGGGTAGGGGCTAAAGACCCATTTACTGTATGAGGGCAAAATTCATTTGGACATCATACATCAAAAAAACATAATATAATTGACAGAATTGTTTTAGCAAATATAACTGCATTTGCTTAAATTACTTACTTTTATTTTTAACATGTATGGATAAAACATGACTCTTAAAGTTTGAAGGATGAGGACTCGTCTGCCCCCTTTCCCTGTAAATTATCATACCTTTCAGAATTCATTTATGCATTGTATCAAATTGCACATTGAGTACTAAATCCACATGGTTTAAAAATTCTCTCCCTTAGTGAAGCTCATATTTTGTAACAGGCCACCTTATCACTTTCTAGGGGTCATTCTGAGACTAAAAGATAGCATCTATGGTATGTTGCCTACTGTATCTTAAAAATATATTTGAAATTTGGTAATTATTTCTATCACATCATGTACACCTTTGTGTCCTTTTCTTGATAAGTAGAGAACATTAGAGTCAAAAAAGGATTCAAGTTAATTTTCTTGATATGGTTTGGTAGGTCATTGGGTACATATTGTTCAGGTTATTATGACAGATAGATAGATATATATTCATACACAGCTTGTGATATCCTAATAGGACAAATAATTGTACAGATTTGTAATTAGATACTGATATTAATCAAAGTTCATTTAATAATTAAACAAAAACAGGGAGTTACATAGAAGCACTAACTGACCTAGTAATTATGATTACATTTATTCAGCTTTATCATTCATATTAAATGTTGTTACTATAAATATTATCTGAACTGCTCTAGTCTTTTATTTTGGACAAAACAATTTAATTGGTTGTTGCTCTTGCACTATTTGACAGGCATGTGTGATGTGTTATGTATTATATTTTAATATTTACAACAGAAATAGAAGTGACCGCATGTTGTGTGCGCCAGACTTACTTTAATTACATAATAAAAAAAAACCTTTCAGGTAAACCATCCTATGTTACCCTTATGTAATATCTATAAAATAAAAATGAGTTTAAATTTTTAATTTTTTTTTATCTATCTGCCTATCTGCATTTATGTATGGTTGTTGTGACATATTGTAACAGGATATTGGGATGGTCAGTACTTCTAATTGTGACAGAAATAATATATGCACTGGGCCCTTTAATTTTAATTCGTCCTCATGACCACACCCAGATGATAATATTATTAATTGTGATTTAGACATAACAATATACTTAAATATCTGGGAATCACAATGAACTGAAATTCACGCTGGATATTCGAAATAGGCAGTCTTTGGATTCGGCCAATATCAGTTTTGTTTGAGAAAGTTCTTCAAGATTTTCCAGGATGGTTAGGACTGTCTTATGTCTGAAAGTCCATATTTGCTGTTTATTGAGAAATTTTGAGCCTTTTAAAACTTCTGATATTTATTGATCTTCCTGAACCCATCTTGGATATGGAGTCAGTATATCAGGTTACCTTGATTGCATAATTGCATTAGTCGACTTGTAGTTCAAAGTTTGTAGCGACATTACTGGTTAATTCATTTGTTAAACATACATTATACAAAAGCTACATCTGCCTACCACAGGCCTAAAATGCTATCTAAATTATAAATTCGACATTAACTAATCTATCAAGACCATAATCAACTCTCGTCATCGTTAGCGTGCAATGTTTATTGGATAAGGATCTGGTTTGCTGCTCATCTTTCATTGATGATTTAATCATGAATTGGATAATGGAGACTATGTTTTTTTATCATACCTGCAATAGGCAGATTTAGCTCTTGCATAATGTATGTTTAATATTTGTCCATATTGGACCCAAACTTCCTGGATTATGTCCCAGTTTTTGTGGGTCTTGAGTCTTGGATCATCTACAGCATTGAAAATCTAGCATTGAAAAAATACACTGTTGCTGCCTCCTTGCCTAAGATTATTGTATGACACCATAAGAAATACCTGTATAATCACTATTACATGAATGTGGAAAGTTACACCTGATTACCTGCCTTTTAAATATAACATCTAAAAGACTTTTATCCAAGATGATATTTCACAGATTTCTCAAGCAGTATAATCACTGTATACTGGCAGATTAAAGTAAAATCATATTGAAATGTTCTTGCGTGGTCATACTAATCTATTGTAACTTTAAAAAATTTCTTGATATATAACCTCTGATTCGTTCTGTCATGTCAGATGAAACGAATAATATATTCTGACAGTAGGCTCTTGGCAAACAGGAAGTTTGCTCAACGTCAAATTTGTTATTCTAAAGAACTTTAACATTGGTAATTTAAATTGCAGGTTAGCATGACATTATAAATAAGAACATCAGATATCTGTCCAGGAACCATTTGTATTTTGAGTGTAATTCTGTGGGTGCCTCTAGATTGTTGTTTCATATATTCTAACTGGTCACATAGGGAAGACGCACTTAAAACATTACATGCCTGAAATTACTGTGTGAATGAATGTCGGATATTGAACAATGCACTCTGAATGTGTAAAGTCAAAGGGAACATTTTGTGTTTTTTTAGAAAAACAACTCCATAAATTAAATTAGAAAAACAACTCTATAGATATACCTATATTTTATGAAATATATAGTGCTGTGCAATAATTCTACTTCTTTATTATTCAAAGCTTTTTCGTAATTGCATATATATAGTTAATGAATAAAATAAATTTTGATCTATTTTTAAACAGCATGAAACCCTTTAACTCAAATTTTAATGAAAAAAAGAAAACATTACATACACATAGAGAAAGGAAAAATGTTTGTTTGATGGTGAAATTTTGAAGTTGGTATTAACAGTAGACTGAATTTTTTTCTCAGCTTCTTAAGAAAATTTTGATAATTATGAGCTTAATAGAAAAACAAAAGTTTAACTTAAACAGAAAGAAATAAAAAAGAAAAAGATTTAAGACCATGTAAGAGAAGTATGTTATTTCCGTATAACAAGTCTAAACTCTTCCGGCTGTTCTGCATTGATTTATGTAACTATGGGATAATTTAGAAAACTGCACGATGTCAACTTCATACAATGTCATGACCACATGCATCTGTGAAGTGCATTACATCAATTGCCAGTTCTGTTTTAATCAGAAAAACTTTTAGAGCATTATGTGGAACTCTTTTAGAAATATAATGAGGCGTGAAAACTGTTTAATGTGGATTTTAACATTGGATGTGATTTGAGTTGCATGTTTTCTATACAGTAGGATACATAATTTCTATATACAGGCAGGTGAGAGTTTATTTAGTTGAATTTATTTTGTAAATCAACTTAAATTTAGCTTCTAGTGGACAAATTCTTTATTGAGACTATAACAAAATAAAAAATTTATACCTGTTGTAAAAATTTGTTTACATGGTGGGGTTGAGCGATACTAAAATTTTGTGTAGAGGTATATGCATGGTGTTTAAATCAATTTAAGTGTTGTAGCTTTGATTGTATAGTTACATTGGTAGGTGATGAGAAGTAGACTCTGTTTACCCCCCCCCCTCCTTCCACTAAATATCTTTGTGCATGCTCAAATACCCGGTAATAGAAATACAGATGTACATATACCATGTATTAGTCCTGAAATGAGCTTTTTTTTTAAACCGCATTTCTCTGTTCTGTAATTGAAAATACGTTCTGATTATTATTTGTTCATTTACAGTTTTATTATTATTCTCTTTTGTTAACTTACAGTATCCATAAAGTGAATTTTTGTAATCTGATTTTAAATAGCGTAACACATATATTTATCCTTTTACGCTGTTATCACACGTAATTAACCTGTTAGAAAATTTTTATATATCAAAGTAACCATATTTGACTTGGAAACCGCTAAATTAATGCCTTTGATCGGTATTTAGTTATTGAACAGAAAAGGTATAATTTTATGGATACACAATTACTGAGTTTAACACTAAGTGACATTTTGACGAGGATACTCAGTAATTGTGTATCCTTTTGTTGAGCTAAATTGTTAAAGGAAAAATATTTTTGAATAAATAGCTTAAATATTTATGAGGTTTATATTTTTCTGTCTTGTAATTCATGTGGTATAAATTAAGTGCAGATGGGCTAAGGTATTGAAGGCTATGATAGATGACAACAGGTTTCAGCCAGAGGTTGGTCTGTCAATGCCAGACATAATGGGTAAAATATATTTTTATGTTTTCTGATAAATTATTTTTATACACCCACATTGAAATGTGGTCGTATATTGTCGTTGCTCCTGCCCGTCTGTTTGGAATGTGGACTCTCTACACAGATTAAAGTTAATATTTGCTTGACTTTAAATTTGTATATATTTTTTAAGGTCGTTATGCAAGAATCCTATTGATTTTCAATGTTTCTGATAATTACTGCCAGAATTATTGCTCTTGATCACTTTGAACTATCTTGTGGAAAAAGCTAATATAAGATGGACTTTGAACTTTATACGAAGAAGCCTATTGATTTTCAACAATTTCCAATAATTACTGTCAAAGTTATGGCTCTTGATCACTTTGCAATATCTTGAGGACACTCTAGAGGCTAAAGTTGTTATCCGATTGACTTGAAATTTATACACAGTGTTTAAGGTCATGAGAGGAAGAAACCTGTTGATTTTCAACAGTTTTCCGATAATTACTGCCAGAGTTATGGCCCTTGATCCTTTGAAAAATCTTGTTGACACTTTAGAGGCTAAAGTTAATATCCGATTGACACAGTGTTTAAGGTCATGAAAGAAGTAGCGTATAGATTTTCAACGATTTACACAGTGTTTTAGCAGCTTAAGTTAATATCTGATTAGCTTTATATTTAATACAGTGTTAAAGGTCATGAGATGAAGAAGCCTATCAATTTTCAACGATTTCCAATGATTATGGCAAATGTATTGTAAAAAAACGAATATGCGACATCCCAGATGACTTAGCTGCTGTGCGAGTATATTTCATTGCCTGGCAACCTATTTTTTGTGTTATGATGAGTAAGAACAAATGTTTTATTGAGTTTAGAACCAAACACCTGTGCTGGAGTATTTGCACCTGTGATTCTAACTTCATTCTGTTTTCATTGTATATTTTGCTTACATATATATTATGTCTTCTTGCATTTAACTACATACAGATTCTTACCTCTCGAACGAAAAAAAAAAATTAAAGATTTGCCCAGTGCTAATCCAAGATATAGATTTTGTATTGAACATATCAAAGCATGACTCTTTTTAAGTTCAAAAATTTGGTAAATTGAAATTGAATGGAGTTTGAAAATTGTTCGTCCAATCTGTTAATGACTGTTATCATATCATGCAAATCTTTGTTTCTGTATCATTTGTTTTATCTGGATATTGTTGTGCAGTGATCCTGCATTGTCTATATAATAGACACTAAGGACTTATCTTTGGCTAATGTCTCTAACATATCAGGTGATACCTATTCATAAGACATTAATATCATTTAAATGATATTATTCTAGGAGACGTAATTTTATCCATTAGTTTCTGTCTCTCGAGATATTTCCTGAATCTCTTTGTTGCAACAAGCTCTGATATTTGATTGTAACCTAATAATAGATGAAAGCATTTTGCAATTAACCAGGATCTCCTTTTTTGTGTTTGATGATAGAAATGTATGAACATCCTTGTGTTAGTCTTGATCATCCAAACTCATAGATATAGTTAAAGCATTTGAGTCATTGATGAACAAGACTAAAAAATGGTTAGCTCATTACTGATGTCAGTCTGACCGAGGAATATAAATTCAGTTTAAAAATAAATCAGCTTGAAATGTTTATACCTAATCCTATACAACTCTTGTCATAACACATCAACATTTCTTATAGGCCATTTTTCCATTTTGTAGTCTATTTACAATTCAGAAATATCAAATGATATCATGGTGGTCATGAAGTGTACTGTTTAGATTAAGAGTTTCAATTTCAAGCCAAAACTAACTGAAGAACAAATTTCTGATGCATACCTCTGACTCAGGGTCACTTACTTAAATGATTATGCTGATAAAAATTTATTTTTTTCTGGAAAAAATACATTTTAATCAAATAAACAACAATATATTGGAAATAAGAAATCACTTCTATAAATGGAGGCGTTATTATGTATTTGTGCCGGACAGTGTCTTATTTCCAAGCCTGCAAGTTAGGATTTTATCCCAATTTAATATCCATCACTAGTTTAGTTGAGGGCAACCTAACTTAAACATCCAAATGGTCATGTCATCCCAGTTTACTTCCAGGACGAACTGGTGGGGTGGGGTGCTCGTTTAAAGAAGAATTTTTTAAACATTGACAGTGTAACGTGTAGGTTGCTTTCTAGGGTTTTTCTTCATGCTTCTAGTTTAGCATGTGCTAACCTTCCTAAGTCATTTTAAACAATGTAAATTCATGACTAAAAAGGCACCCAAACTAAGTAAGAAATTAACTTCTTTCAGGGCCCCAGATTATACCATACTCACGCACTCCTTCTTAATCTGTCCCTAGTTTATTTAATTTACAACCAAGACATACCGGTGCCTACAAGTACATATATCATCTTATTTAGTTGACTATGGTATCAGTAATTACTCTAACAAACCCACTACCAAAATAATTTCTAAGTCTTTGCCATTTTTGTCATTAACATCTATTACATACTGATTATATTCCAAGAAACTTGTGAGAAAAAAAGGTTGCATCTCTGTGATTCTGGCAACATGTTCGATGGATCCCAATGGTTTAATGATTAATGTTGGAGGATGTTTTAGTTGAATGAAGCTGTAATTTGGCAAATGCGGGATAAACAGTTCTCATAATTACAACCTCGACTTTGTTTTTTGTTGATAAACAAAATGAAAATGTTATCAGGACGCCCAAGAAAATTCTAAAATTTCTGTTTTTGTTTGTTAATTCTTTCTGAAACCAAACTCAGATGAATAATGATTTGGTTACAATGGTGTGTTGTCTGTATTAACGTGATAAAATAGTTAGAATATTGCAAGAACATGTTAGAAATTCTAAAGATATGTAACTATCCTCACCACATAGAGGTGTTTCAGATTTTGTAGAGTGAATTACCGGAAATATCAGAAGTGAATCTCCCCTAACCAGTTCTCACCTCATAGATAAGCATATATGTATTAGGCATTCCTGGTATAATCTTCAGTCATGTTGAATTATCTTCATATCCAGTTATCTTAGTCGTTGTTGGGGAGATGGTTGGAGGTGGGAGGTAGCTGTATTCAAGCAGATATATAGCAGGCATAAATATGTGTGATAGTAAAAAAAAATTATTGTATATATGTTAGTCCCTAAATGACCAACAGTGGAGTGTTGACGAGACATTCATTTCTATTCCTTTTCTATGTTGATTTTTTGATAATAAAACTGTTGAAGAAAAGAAAAAAATAGTTTGTTAGTATCATGAAAAGTACAAGTTTTTAAAAGTCTGTGGAATGTCACAAAGAGATCTCTGGTTTTTAAAAGTAAAAGAAAAAATACTCTATATTTATTTTTTAAAAAAAACGTAGGATAGTGTCTAAACTACAAGCTTTTGAAAATCAGTGAAATGTTACAAAGGGATTTGAAAGTCGAAGAACAAATAATTTAGATTTATTAAAAGAAACCCTGGGGAAAAAAAGCTGTTATTTCAACAAACTAATTAGTTAAATAAACAAACTGGGGATTAGTTCTAGATCAAATAAATTTACTTTAATCCTTCCAGGTGTGAAATACAAGTTACTCAAAATATTATAAAAAAAGGTGAGAAAAAGATCAGCAAAGGCTTTCATTTGAAAACTTTGATCCTGAAGATAGTACTTATGTAAAGCAATTAATTATAAAGGTATTCTTAATTCTAGTCAAGTGGAGTCAGAAGACTTTAATTATTGAAATAAACAGTTTGATTAATCAAAAGGATAAATCACACCATTAGCTGGTTTTAAAAAGTATAAACCAAATATTTATTAATGTAGATTTCAAAAGACAGCAGGTCTAAGTAATGAAATTAACACTATATTTATGGACAATAAAAGTAAAGCCATGTGGTTTGTTATTAGATTTAAAACAACAACTGTTGGTTATAGACACAGGTAGGGTTCAGGTAACTACTTTTTTATTGATCTCTACCTTTAATATCCTTAATTGACAAACCTACCTTTATTATAGTAATTTGGAGGGTTGATCTATATAGACACCTATAGGATATAGCTGAAAGTATTGATTTTATTATAAGATTGCTAGTTCTAAAGATTATCCTGTTAAAGTTGGGAGGGGAATCCCCTTAGATTTTGTTGTGATAATATATATATTTAATGACTTATTAAAAATCTTTGGGGTGTCAAGAGTCATAATATATGGTATAATAGTAAATTATGTTGAGTTGCCAGATATTGTCTACCATATCACCCTTGGTGGAAGTGGACTTAAAACTCTGTTAGTGTCTTTGCAGGTAGGCCATAATTAAGGTATATTTATAAAAGTTTTTTGTCATGAGTGTTTATTCCACTATTTTAGTTTGAAGATGGAAGCCTTATTTACAAAAGAAACGTTACATGTGCTATGATACATGTTTATGCATATTAATCCCAGAGTTTTTATGAAAATTGATGAGGTATTGTCAGTAATACTTTTCAGGATTGGTTTCTGTTGATTGACAGATCAGTTATCTTATTTCTTATCTACAAAATAATATATTTCCCCACTTTACCTTTTATCTTTCCTACTTGAAATATTCTATATGTAACATATTTACATATGTAGTGAAGATTGTCAGGCCTGACAAGATGAAAGTGGTGAAATGAACCGACACTTTGTTTATAAGTTAGTTAATTTTCTCTTCAAATTCTTGAAAGATTGCCAAATTAATTCCCAGTTTAAGATATTAACAAGAAAAAAAAGCAAAATTAAAAGATTTATTTTATGTAGTTACATGTTATAGCTCAGGTAAAATTATGTGTTTTCTCCAGGTAGCCAATAAAGTGGTAATTGTAGATTGTAATAGATTCTACTTTGTGTATACAAATTTGTTAAGTTAGAAATAACTAAAGAAGAGAATGTTTATTATGTTTATTAACTTAGTAGTCATGAATGTAATGTGTAGGATTCAAATTGAATTAAAACAATTGTACATGTATAGCACAGTTGAGGTTTATAGTGTACCGGTATATGTACTAACATAATGTGTACAATATGCTCCGATTGTGTCCAAGATACATCTGGATTGGTGTGTTCTGTTTTCTTTTTCAATTCAAATATACATCCTTGACTTATATACATCTTGTGGATGTGATACAGGACAAAGTTCTCAGTGGAATTATGAAATACTTGGTAGCAATTGTTTATTGGGATCAACAGTAGTGTCGTAAATCAGTAAGTTTGAAACACATATTTTGGAGGTGAGCTTGTGAGTACAATACAGGAGTGCACATGGATAACTTTGCTGCTGGAAGGTTTACTTACAGGACCTGCAAGCCCATGCACTTTTGTCTTATTATTTTTTTATGAATATTTTCATGTTTTTTCAGATGTTAAATAGCATTGCAAGTGATTTAGATTTACTTGTGACAGATATATGTCATACCCAACCAGGGGAGGTAACTGATACAGGTGATTTTAACGCAGACGATCGTGTAAATGTTGCTATCTATCATCAAGAAGAAATTAAACATGCTAATCTTGTCACGTAAGTAGATTATAGTATTTTCTTTTGGACCAGTTCCCACTTGTCAGAAATTTGTCTAGTCATTCAGAAGGAATGATAAACGACACTTCACCTGTGACTAATACATCTAGAACAGATGTCTTAAATGTTCACAGAATAAAAATACAAAATGAAGGATGTAACATATCCGGCTTTAATCAAAAAATGTACAAATTTTAAATTTTTTTGAAAACCTGAAAGAACTTAATCTGCATGGGGCAATTAGTGTCAAAATGTCTGATTTTTGTTTTGTGTAAGTCTTAATATTTTATTTAGTATAGATCTGTTTATATTTAAGATATAAACTGTTTGGGCCAGTTAAAACATGTCTTTGGTCTACCTTTGCGGTATTTATAAATTAGTGAAGCAAAGGTGATAGACGTTTGCACTGTAAACCAGTGTACTGTACTGGGTCCATATCTGATCCCAATAATATTTAAGGCAGTTCACCATGTAAAAATGTGGAACTCTTCACACAAAAGTAATATTCAAGATGCCTATGGTAAATTTCAAGGAGATAATACTGTAGTATTATGTCACTACTGTCTACTACTATGTATGTTCATTTACTTATGTACTGAAACAAGTATATATGTATGGTGGGCTTGGTATCCTTTTACATTTACCAGTACTAAACTTAAATTGAACCTGATCACAGATCGAGATAACCTTGCTGAGAATTTAGCAGAATGGTTGCAGTTTCTGAATCAGTGAGAAAATCTCTGGCTTGCTAACCTCTGGAGGTTTAGAGCTAATTGGAGGTCACAGAATTGATCCTGGTGTGGTTTCCTTTTTCTGTGGTGCAAGACAGAGAATGTAAAGAAACCTTAACAGTTGGAATTCAAAAATATGGCATATACCTGTCTTAATTAGCCAGTTAAATCTTGTTGCATTTCCGAACTGAGTACCATTACATATATAGGTTATTTATAGATTTATTCAGAAGTTATTGTTTAGACAAAAGTATTTATATTTACATAAACAAATTTAACTTGCTGTCAAGAGGGAATAGCCTTAAGTAACCCAAGTTTTCGGCACAGAAATAATCAAATTCGATTTGTTCAAATTTTAAGTTCATTAAAGCCTGGGGGATTAGCTACCAGATTACAGTTCAATGTAAATTTTGCTTATGAACCCTTCTAGCAGACACATGTTTGAACAAAAATAATCTCATTCCATGTTTTATGGTCTTAGGAAGGAATTGGTTTGTCTTAACATAATTATAGTTTAGTCATAAATACACCTAGAGTTAATGAGAGTTGATTTTAGTACAATAAAAAAGATTCCTTTCATTGGTCTTGGCACAATGTTATAGATGCTGGCATCAGTCAGCTCTAGAACCTGTTTAATGTAAACAGAATGATGATGAGTACCTCAACTCATGTAGCAAGCATCATATATTATTAGGAGTACAAAGCATCTGAATCATTTCCACATGGACATGGATATTTATTTAAGAGAAAAGGTTTATCAATCACTTTTAAAAAATCAATTAAATAGAATTTATTTAAAGGGTCAATATTAAAGTTACATTATGGGAGATAAGATAAAGAGATGGCAGTTCTAACTATAATAGTTAAAAACTAGATAGTGTAAAGGTAATTTGCTGAAAATTTCAGTCAAATTGATCCACTATTAGCCGAGAAAAAAGCGTTTGAAATATTCACATAGTCTCGGTCATCATTACTCAAATCATTAATATAAACAGCATAGTCTTGATTATCCACTTGATTGATTTAATTATCAACGGCCATTAAGCGGCATATATGAATTTAATCCGCCAACATCGAAGGCTAGCCTTGCCATCAAGAGTTTATTATGGTCTGGATATGTTAATTAATGTCTAATTGATTATTCAGATAACATTTCAGGCCTAAAGAAAGACCTGTAATAAGCAGATTTTGCTCCACTGCTATTTTTAAGGATCGACAGCAGTTACTGACTTTCAGACCATTAGTAGCACAAAATGATCCCCCCCCCCTCAAGAATATTAGCCCAAAATTTACAATTATGATTTCTGCAGATAATGTCAAGCTTTTTTAGAAAATTGTATAAATTACTATTTAAAAGGGCATTATGGAAGATTAAACTTGCCAATCATCCATTAATTATACTAGATGAGAGAGAGAGAGAGAGAGAAATGGGGTTTAACGTCCACTCGACACAAACTAGGTCATTTTGGGACTAACATATGGTTTCATTTTTTATTTCAATAATTCGCCTGCGCGTAGGGGTCTTTTAGCAGTGGGAGGAAACCGGAGTGCCCGGAGGAAACCCACGAGGTTGAGAAGGCGCCCCTATCTCCATGCCACATACGCTCACACCGGGGCTCGAAACCACAGCCGCAAGCCAGAGGTAACCGGCCAGCTAGAGGTCGAAGCGCGGCACTCTAGACCACTAGGCCATCCCAACCCCCCTCTATACTAGATGAAATATTGGACTTGCATGACATATTTCTTTGAAAGGCACATGCGGGATAGTGTCTGCATTTTAAGTTGTTTAATGGTCTCGAGCTAAATACATTGCGTACTATATTGAAACAACACTCGTGCAGTATCAATAAATTACTTAATGCCTCGCTCTTGACCATTAAACCTAAATACTTGCTCCACTCTGAACCAAGATATTAGCGATTGAATTTTAGGCATAGTCCGATTATCTATTTTGATGTTGAATCCTCCATGTCACTGTTATTTTTATTTAATTTGTGTTTCTGGAACCACTAAGCTATTGTAGTTGCTCATACTTGTGCTGATATTAATAAACCAAAAAAGTTGCAGCCAGCTCAAATTTACTGAACGTGTCCTTTTGTCAATTTGACTAATGAAGAAAATATGTTTAGATTAGATGGAAAAACATATTTGATATACTTGTAATATTTTTGTATTTGTAGATGTGCGAGTGAATTAAGTTTAAGTAGTAGTGATAATGAATCAACCAGTGACAGTGGTCATGATGATAATCACCACTCCAGTTCCTCACTTCAACAGCAGGCATCGGACACAATGAACAAATTCTCTGATACAGGACAGGTGAGAAAACTTATTACAGGTCACTTCTGGTGTGACATTAGCTTTCTGGTCAATAATAATGTTATGATGTATCATACTAGAATGGTTGCATGCATTTGGTTCTTTGTGCTATGCTTTCATATTACCATAAACTTGATTAATAATCTATGGATATTGCACAGAATTGCTACTGCTTTCTAAAGATTTTAAGAAAATTGTTTAAAATCTCATTTCCAAAATTGAATTAATGACAGGCCATTTTGAAAATAATGGAATTAGATATCAATAAATTTCAAATTATAGTTCCATTTGTTGTATTACAATTGATTAATATTCAAAGTATGTGAGTTTGGCATCAGAAATTTTCATATTGTTTTTCAAAAAGTCGGAGGATGTTGGTCATATATTGTAGGATATGACTGAAAAGAAAAGGTTATTTGATATTTTGGTTTTATTTTTGAGTTCAAATAGACAAGCACAGAGTATGAAATGTATCTTAGGAATGATTCCTGCGAACTAAAAGATATTTTAGTCTTCCAGCAGTTCAACAATCTCCCCATCAATCAATCTATGATACCCAAATAGTATAACAAATATTAACACTTTTCAGATTGATGGCTAATTATCTTAAATATCTCAGTGTTTATTTTTGTACATCATTTCAAACTTGCGATAACAACACAATTTCTACAAACATCTGTATATTTACATCTTTTAGGAGAAGTTATTCTCATCACAACAAAAGTACAAATATATATATAGATGTTTGATTGATGATAACTTGTCATTAATTAGCTCTAAATATAACTTATTTTATTATGCAGAACAAATTTTAGTTCCTCATTAATACAAATTACCCTCAAGCCATGGCCATTTTTTGGTATTAATACAAAAATTATATACTATAACAAAAACAGCAACTGATGTGTAGAAGAATGGTAATTGAAAAGCTATAGATAAATTGAATACTCTAAATGGCTGTATAAATGAATTAAATGTCACGAACATTCAGTCATTGTCAGTTCCTTAGAACAGTAAAATTTCTAAAAGCAAAATTAATGCAAATATTTGTAAAGAATATAAAATCTTCATTGAAAAGTCGTATTGGGTGTTCCGAAAAAAAGAGTGGGGCGTTTTAAACCTAATATGTTCTGGAGATGTAATGAAAATGACTTCGGATTTGTCTGGAAGTGCAGTTGAAATATGATTTGCGGTGATAACTGGAGGCTGGATATTTACAGACACAAAAATGTCAACAACAACAACAATCAGATGTTGTTACAACCAGAATCACTACATTTCCCTGTATGATCTCTCAAAAAAGATTTACAATTATCAATTTGTAAAAGTTAGTTGTTATCAGTATTTAACACATCAGGGTTGTTATTGAGCGGAGCTAATAGTTTGAAGGTTTCAATACAGAAAAATATTAATAAAAGAATATATAGTACCATATTCTCTGAAACCTGGAGGTTGGTAATTATTAACAATTTGTCTTGGTGGGAACGCAACAAAAACTAACCTCATGGATGTATTATGTATTTTGAAGTGGTCATGTGGGTTAGACTAGAATATATCCTTTCCCACCTAGAATTCAGTTTGAAAAGTTAATTGGTTTTACTGTCATTCAACAAAAGGATCCAGTTGTTGAGTTCCAAGATTGAAACAGTAGTGGTTCAGACTAGTTCAGAGATTACTACAGAAGTAAAAGCCTCAGTTAGCAAAAAATTATTTTCATCAAAACAAGAAAATATGATTGATGTGGTTAATTTATCATCTTCAGTTGACAGCGGTTAAACAAAATCATACTATTGTCACCAGGGTCAGTCTAGACCCTATAATTAACCTATGGTTACCTTAACATGGATATGACATCTTAGAGCATATCCTCTTAATAGGAGTCTAATGAGATTTGAGACCCAATAGAGTAATGTGTACTAATGGTAATATTTTAATGCATGTATATAATTAATATTATAAGCCTATTTTCTATGTCTATAATCTGCTTTGTATTGTATTCTTTTAATATTTTAATCTATGTCCAAATTGTTGTGTATATGTTAATTGTAATAGAAGTATCTAGGGGTTACATCTTCAAGAATATAAATAGGAAGATGGACCCAGGAAAGTCAGTTAGGTCGGAGACACAGCTACAGACTAAACTTATAGTTATGCCAACTCTTGATATTATACTTCTTAGTTGAACATAATTGTGTAGTTATTATACCACTCTATATATATTGTCTGTTATAATTGTTATTGCTGTGTCTACATAAAACTCCACGTTTAGTTGAATCAAGTGTTTGTTATAATTTATGACAAGAAGAAACCATTAGGATGAACTACCAACTGTACTAAGGACCAAGCTGGTTACATGGGGAGATTGCCATCCGATTCCTGGAAAAACCTTCTCAAAACCATAAGCAGTGCTCAACCTTTGCTACACCCCCATCAAACAAAGGTTAAGACCTGAAAGATTTTGAGAAGTTATTTCGGTGAAGAAGAAGAAAAAAATGGCAACGATAAAACCATTTAATGGAGGAAAACATGAAAGACCTCACTATTGGATTAAAGATTTTGAAGCATATTGTAGATTCCACAATATAAGCAGTGACAGAATGGTACCATTGTTTGCATTGTCAACTGAAGGATGTGCAAAG
The DNA here is from genome assembly GCA_948474765.1 of Patella depressa. Classification (NCBI taxonomy): domain Eukaryota; kingdom Metazoa; phylum Mollusca; class Gastropoda; family Patellidae; genus Patella; species Patella depressa. The sequence goes on from OX419719.1 coordinate 60,561,466, forward strand.
GATTGGTATTATGGAATACAAAGAACAGGTGTGGAGACATATCAAGAAATAAAAAAAGAATTTATGGAAAATTATTGTCAACTTGAAGGAGATGCAATCCTAACCAAACAAAAAGAGACAGAAACTGTTGAGGAATATATCTCAAACAAAAAATACTGGGCAGGTGAAGTACACCAATTAAATGAACATACAACCATGTCGGCCATGTTAAACGGGTTACTCCCAGAAATAAAGAGACATGTTCGTTTATTTGGAAAACCAACAAATCTCAAAGAACTGGAAAAATCTTCACTTTATATGGAATATGTGCTAAAGAAAGACATAAATAAAGAGGAATCCTCTTCAAGTAAAAAATTAGATGACGTAACAAGTGCTCTAAATTCTCTTATTATCCAACTGGGTAACAATTCAAACAGTGTGGAAGACTGTGAAAATCGAAATTATAATTGCAATTATGATAAAACTTATGAAAGTGCTAAATTATTCGATCATAATGCTGAACTTTATATGGATGGAAATTTTCAAGACTGCACAAATTCTCATCATTATGCAAGAAGCACGCACCAAGGTAAGTGTGATCAGTTATATAATACCTTAGATACCCAATATAACAGTCAGTATCAAATATGTGCTACAAAAAAATTGAATTATTTTAAGTCAAAAAGAAAAAATCCTTATTATAAAAAAGCTTTAGTAAACAATAATTATACAGGGCAAGGAATTGCAAAATTATCCCCAGAAGAAGACAAACCATTTAAAAGTTCCTTAATTAATGTAATAATAAACAGAAAGATCATAAAAGGCTTAGTAGATAGTGGGGCAAATATTTCGGTGATATCTCATTCGTTGTACAAACAATATGATCTGTCCAAATTAGGCTCAATACAAGAGACAGATATAAAACACGTATCAGGTGTTGGTGGTGACTTTATTAAGGTAATGGGAAAAATTAATCTACCTATACTAATTGGACGTCTAACATTGCACCAAGATTTCCTTGTTTTAGAAAGAACAACTCACTCACTATTATTAGGTATTGACTTTCTACAAACACAAAAAGCAATTGCAAATTTCGAATTGAAAACCCTGTCACTTCAAAGTGGGACAACAGTTGTGCCGTTAGGAGATAATCAACTGGATGAAACATATGCTGTTCAATTGGTGAATGAGATAACAATTCCACGAAGATCAGAGATGATTGCGCCTGTCGCGGTAAAAGAGCTATTAGTAAAAGAAGCTGTAGGATTTATAGAATCAAACAGAACTCTGATCAGCCAATGCTATGTTCTTGGAGCTAGATGTGTAGTAGAAGTAAGAAACAACCAAACATCATGTAAATTACTTAATCCAACCAATGAAGACATTACACTTCGTCAAAATAAAATTGTCGGAAAATTTTCATTTCTCAAAAAGGAAGATATCCTAAATACTTTACATGATGAAGTCCCAGAAATCAATTCTTTTACTTCTGACCATCACAACAGCTTACAGCACGATAAACAATCAAGAGAGTGGATTAAAGAGGCAGAGTCTATTGGTATCAATCTAACAGAGGCAGATCTCACAGAGCAACAGAAAATATCCATGATGAAATTCCTTGGGCAGAATAGAAACATTTTTGCAAAAGACATGTCAGAACTTGGTTCTTGCACCCTACCAAACTCACTCCACAAAATTGACACTGGTGATGCCAAACCAATACAGAAACGGTTCTACAGGGCTACTCCTAAGATGAAAGAAGAGATGTCTAAGATGATCGATGAGATGTTAGAAAATGGAATTATTGAACCTTCTACATCACAATGGATGTCCCCTGTGGTACTTATTAAGAAAAAATCTGGAGAGCTGCGATTCGCCATTGACTATAGAGCCCTTAATGCAGTCACTAAACCTATAACATTCCCTCTACCCAGGATGGAAGATGTCTTTGACTGTATCGGAGAATCACAACCAACTATATTTTCCACACTAGACTTATTCTCTGCGTATTTTCAGTTGAATCTGGACCCAGAAACGAAAGAGAAAACAGCATTCACCTGCCATAGGGGTGTTTTCGCTTTCAATCGCTTACCTTTTGGCTTGTCCAACTCTCCGGCCGCATTTCAACGATTAATGACAGAGGTCCTAAGAGATCTCAACTGGAAGATGGCACTGGTATATGTTGATGATGTGTTAGTTTGGTCTAAATCTTTCGATGAGCATCTACAGCATCTTACAATAATTTTTCAACGATTGAGAGAAGCAAATCTAAAACTCAAAGCTTCCAAATGTCACTTTGCTACAAAAAAAGTCTTATACCTTGGGCACATTTTATCGAAAGATGGAATTATGGTTGACAGAACTAAAACAGAGGCTGTACAAACCTTTCCACAACCGAAAAATGTTAGTGATGTACGAGGATTCATCGGGTTATGTAGCTACTACAGAAAATTTGTGAAGAACTTTGCACAAAAAGCTGCGCCATTAAACAAACTTCTTCGCAAAGATGAACCTTTTAAATGGACTACAGACATGGAAGAAGCTTTTCAAAATTTAAAGGATGCCTTATTAGCACCTCCAATTCTAAACTTCCCAGACTTCAATAAAGAATTCATTCTATACACAGATGCCAGTTCACATGCAATTGGATATATTTTGGGGCAGAAGAATGAAGCAGGACAGGAAGTGGTAATATGTTATGGAGGAAGAGCAATGAATGAAAGAGAAAAGAAATGGCATATTACAGAACAAGAGTGTCTGGCTTTAATAGAAGGAGTCAAACAGTACCATGTTTACCTTGCCAACACAAAATTCCAAATATTTACTGATCACATTGCACTCTCCTTCATTAAAACCATGGAATGTAAAACAGGTAGATTACTTCGATGGTCATTGTTCCTCCAAAGCTACCAGTTTGACATTAAGCACAAACCAGGAAAGACCCATAACAATGCTGATGCCTTATCAAGAAGACCTTATTCTGACAAGGAAAGTTATGAGACAATGTGTGACAATGTTGCAAGTTTAATTGGCCAAAAGAATTTAAGACATGGTCAGAAAACACATCAACCCCAGCAGTCACCTAAAAGTCAGACAAAAACGGGGGATAAACTGAAATCAACTGCAGAAGTTTTTGTTGCTGCTGAAAATCAATATCTGCAACAGGATCCAGTGAGCACTTTTCAAGAAGTTTTGGCTATTTCCTTACCCCAATTACAAGAAGCACAAGCTGCAGATCCTCAATTGCTACAATACATCAAGTTTCTGCAGGATGACATCTTACCGGATGACCAGAAAATAGCGAATAGGATCCTTAGTGAGCAGAGCTTTTACCAAATCACTGATGGCATCCTGTATCATTTATTCTCACCCCGAGGTAAAGGAACAAGAATTGAGAGAGAGGTAAAACAATTATGTATTCCACAACACCTGAAAGATGACATCTTGAAAGCCTACCATGATTCCCTTGGACATCAAGGACAAGACAGAACACAGAGGGCAATCCAGTTAAAATACTTTTGGCCACGGATGTACTCTGAGATCGAATATTATGTCAAGTCATGTGAAGTGTGTCAACAAGCAAAACCATATTACCACAAGAAACCAGCAACGTTAATACCCCTCCCTGTAGAATCTACCTTCAGCAGAATTCACATGGATATCATTGGACCATTAAAAAAGTCAACTGAAGGATATACATCAATTCTGTTGGTCGTCTGCCCTTTCTCAAAATGGATTGAGGCATTCCCACTAAAATCAACAGGAGCATCTGTAATTGCCAAGATCCTTTTTACTGAAATCATTTGTCGCTATGGGACACCAAAAGAAATCTTGACAGATAGAGGACAAAACTTCATGAGTAAACTTTTGGTAGAATTATGCAAACTACTTCACATTAACAAGCTTACTACGGCAAGCTATAGGCCTCAAACCAATGCAGCATGTGAACGTATGAACCAAACGATATACAACACACTGCAAGCCTATATCAAACCAGACCAGTCTGATTGGCCAGATGTTCTTCCAGCAGTCCTCATGGCTTACAGAGCAACTCCAGCAACAGAATCTACCAACCTAAGTCCATTTCAAATGTTGTTTGGCAAGGAGCATACTCTCCCAATAGACATCGAACTGCTACCAGTCGAAACATTAGGCAGCAAGGATGCCAAACAACATTATGAAAGAATTACACAAAACTTAGAGATCGTGAAAGATATTGCAGCGAAAAACATAACTGCTGCTCAGAACAAGTACACCTATCAGCATAACAAGAAAGCTGAAAAGCCCAAGTTTAAGGAAGAACAAATGGTGTGGTTATACTGTTCTAAGACGGAAACTGGATTCAGTAAGAAACTCCAAAGGAAATGGGTTGGACCTTATTACATATGCATTGACCTAGGCAATAACACTTATAAACTTCGTCGGAATGCCGATCACCAACTAGTAAAGTCACCAATCCATGCCGACCGTTTACGTCCTTACATTGATCCTTCTAAAAGGCCAACAAACCCAATTGAAAGTGATGAAATTTTCAACCCTGAGGAAATCAATTCAGATATTTCTCAAACTACTGATGCACATCCATCTACTAACAATCAGAATCTTCCTAACACAGCGGGTAGTCAGAACCCAAATAACTCAAATAAATCTAATACACAAGAGGATACTAACAATAGTCCTGATACACCTGATAAAGACATGACTATGACCCAAACACAGACCAAATTTGAGGAAGATCATATTGTAAAAATTTTACAATCCTCAAAATATCGTGGTCAGTTTTGGTATAAAACTAGATTAAAGAACATTAAAGGACCACAATGGATTATTCGTGACTTATTGCCCCAAGATCTGGTAAGACAATTCCATGCCACAAAAACACAAAAAGGCTTTGCAAAAAAGAGACGTGCTTAAAACAAGTAGAGTTTTATTTTCTTTTGATATAAACTGTTATAATTAGCTATATGGGTATCTAAGACTGATCACACTTCCACTTTTCATAAGTGTTTTAATATTCAGACTATTATTCAGTCATATGGCCGTGAGTAAATCCTTGTATCATTGAATGTTTTTATTTTGCTTACTACATTATTATGGTTAGTAATTTTATTTTACTAAGTACATAACTTATCATGGGTATTTTTATTTCATCTAAGTATGTGTGATTAGCAGTAAGGCTTAATTATATACACAATTTAGTTCAAATTTTGATAGAATTAGTTCATTATTTGGCTACTATACTAATTTGATTGTATTACTATGTTATTGTAGGTATATTACCTATAACTTATGAGTGATGATGTTAATTGGCATTATATGGTTTTAGTCATATAATAGCGTATTTCTATTATGTATTTGGCAGGTGATGTTCAAGGGTTTAATTGATTATTTTATTATATTATTTTAGTCGAATATATTATGACTTATTATAAAAATACATTGTTTTAAATTTATATATATATTGATATAGATCATGTTGTGTTGGCTATATGGCCTTAATCATATATATGACCATATCCCAAATATTGATGTCGGGGTCGCCATCTTTCCAGGGGGAGCCATGTCACCAGGGTCAGTCTAGACCCTATAATTAACCTATGGTTACCTTAACATGGATATGACATCTTAGAGCATATCCTCTTAATAGGAGTCTAATGAGATTTGAGACCCAATAGAGTAATGTGTACTAATGGTAATATTTTAATGCATGTATATAATTAATATTATAAGCCTATTTTCTATGTCTATAATCTGCTTTGTATTGTATTCTTTTAATATTTTAATCTATGTCCAAATTGTTGTGTATATGTTAATTGTAATAGAAGTATCTAGGGGTTACATCTTCAAGAATATAAATAGGAAGATGGACCCAGGAAAGTCAGTTAGGTCGGAGACACAGCTACAGACTAAACTTATAGTTATGCCAACTCTTGATATTATACTTCTTAGTTGAACATAATTGTGTAGTTATTATACCACTCTATATATATTGTCTGTTATAATTGTTATTGCTGTGTCTACATAAAACTCCACGTTTAGTTGAATCAAGTGTTTGTTATAATTTATGACAAGAAGAAACCATTAGGATGAACTACCAACTGTACTAAGGACCAAGCTGGTTACACTATCATGAAATAACTGATGAAAACAAAAATCTACAAACCATTTTATTTTCAGTTCTCTGGAAAAAATAATAACCACTTGAATCACATGAAAGATGTTTAGTATCTTTGAAAGGCATTAATGAAAGCGATATATGATAACAGACAGCTTTATGGATAACATTCTCTAGGTTTATTAACTACAATGTTTCAATGAAGGCACTCTCCGTTATCAAGCAATGATGATATCGTTATCAAGCAATGATGATATCGGTGAGAGTGTCCTCATTGAAACATTGTAGTTAATAAACCTAATCCGTAAAGCTGTCTGTTAATTTGAAAAATGTTTAGTTTAAAATTTCCAAAAAACCCCAAAATTTGGAACTATCTGATTTTTTAACAATGCAATCATATATGTACTTTTGCTTTTCCCCCCAAAGAAATTAGAAAAAATCATGAAGAACAGAATATCACACTTTTGTTTTTGTAGTATTAATGAAGAAATAAATGAATCTGTTATAGGTGTTAATTTTACAAAAAGAACACCGGTGTGAGGTAAATGATGTACTGTTGGTTTTTCACAACTTAATGGAGAGACTGTGACTTTCTTGATGTAATCATGACGAATGAATATTTCTTATTTTTAAATATCGCAAACAAACAGTTCGTTTTCAGAATAGAAGTAAGGTGGTATGCCTTAATGAGAAATAGGCATGGGACCACTGTAAAAAGGCCTCAGAAAAATGGTATTCTGTATGTATCAATAAGTATTAAATGAGGCCTAGAAGTATCCTAGTACCTAACTGAACTTAAAGCTATTATAATGGTACTTAGTATTAACATGATGAATATCACAGACTAATAATATGTTATAATAATTTCAGGTCCAAATGACTCCCACTGATGGATATCGTGAAATTACCCTCTTAGAGAGACTGTCCAAAACACACACAATATGGCTACTATCGAATATTGGACGGACTGGAGCTGTTCATTTACTGAAGGACCTGCCCACTGGGGTAAGGAAACATTTTTATCGTCCAATAACACATTTGACAGTAGATATCGCTTGTGTGATAAATTACATAATTTTAGGAGATATCGCTTTACATGAATTTAATTGGTCAATCAAAGGTTCTACTTTCTTTTATTTTAAAGAAACCACTGATTTTAAATAAAAAGTGACTTTTTTGGAAAATAAGAAACTGTTTTTATTTAATTGACCTTGAAGAAAATACTGGGTCAATATATAGGACTTTGCAATAGCTAAACTGCTGTTAAAAAATGATGTATCACTATGCTGTAATGTAATTAGATTCAGTAAAAGTGAAATCTATACCAAAGAATTATATTTATTTATTTGTGCATGTAAGAAAGGATTGGGTGATAAAATCAGCTACAAGTGTTTTTTGATATCAAAAAATATCAACACAAGTTGATAAAGAAAAAATACCGAGGCTCTCTCGTAGGAGATTCTATATCAATTTTTAGTTTATCCCCAGTTGTATATGACAAGGAGTAGAGTCACCTGTCCAACCTCATGGGTTTTCTCCGAGTCCTCCGGTTTCCTCCTACTGCTAAAGACCCTTACGGGCAAGCGAATTATTGAAATAAAATTAAACCATATGTTAGTCCCAAAATGACCGAGTTTGTGTCGAGTGGAGGTTACACCCCATTTCTCTCTTTATATATATTTTAGTTTATAGAATTTGCATGTAAGAGATAGGTGCCTAATTCTATTGAACTGAATGATATTAAAAGCACCTTTTCACCTTTTAGTGATATAGTATGTTTTAAGTTGTTGGAGTGTAATAGGTTAAAGATGAGAATTCTGAGGAAAATTGATATCTGGGGAAACAATGATATCAACCTGTTGTTTATCATAATATAGATATTGGATGTAGACCACTGAGTGTAAACCGTCTGTTAGCCAAACAGATGCCCCTTAATCTTGAAAATGTAAATTAGGTTGAAACAACCTGTTGATTGTGACAATACAGGTACTAGATTGCAGACCATCAGGTGTAAACTGTTCTTTATAAGTTTATATTAGCATATTACATGTATGTGGAAAAGGGGAAAAATATTGAAACTATCCTAACTTGTTTTGTGAAGATAGTGAATATTTTATCCCATTAAAGTGCATATTGCAATTTTTTTGCTCACACTAACATCATATTTTATGGTAAAATGTTAAATCAGTAGTAGCTTCAGGCTACCAATATTGTGTAACCAGACATTCTAACTAAATGGCTTAATCATGCTATGTTAATTCAAAATATATATTTGATAGCAATTTATATAAAAAAACTAATATTTAGCACCACCTGATAATCACAAAATTCTTTATAGAAATAGGACCCCTGAGGTAACATATTATATGTTTGTTTAATTAAACTAAATACACGATCTGTGGATAAAGGAGATTGAGTCTTTTTAAAATTCAATTGGGTCAGCCTGGGGTGCATACTTACACCTTATCCATCAATCTACTTTCATTTTTAACATTTCTTTATCCAGTCTAGTTTTTCTTTCATTATCTTTTAGTCTTGACAAACAAGACTACTCATTATTTGATATGCAATGACTTTATTGGTGACTAATTAATCATATTTTGTCTTCCAGTCCTTCCTGGTTCGTCAATCAAGTCAGAAAAATTCACTAGCTCTGTCCGTACAGTGTAGATCAGAGAGGAATTCAACTGTAGATCATTATTTGATAGAGCATACAGATCGTGGACTGAAGTTACAAGGATCAGCTCATTATTTCAGAACTATTCCTACTTTAATAGCACACTACATCCAAAACTTGTAAGTTATATTTATGTTTTTGACAAGTGGATCATTCTTTCTGTGTGCCTAATTGACTTTAATAATAAGTGTGGGATGACTGCAACACACACAATGACAAGCAATCACATACCGAAAAAAACGCATGGGACACTGAGGACATGAAACATTAAGTTGGACTGAATCACATTACTGTAAAGTCTTGGGTCTCTAGTCTACTTAATTTCCAATTAAATTAAGCTAGTGTTAATATATTATTCTTCTGAAGCGTACAGGAATATGGTGATTCACAATTAGTTGGTAAAAAGTGTAGGCGGCAAACATCTCATGTAAACTTCTATAAACAGGAATCAGCTGATGAAATGGTGCCATTTAAGTCAATGACATATTCTTAGAACCAGTATATTATAAAAGCCAGGCTTAAAGAATATAGGTGAAGTGTGGGAGTAGATAAAACCAAAGCAGACATAAATATTTATAATAAATTTTAGTATTTTATCCAATCTACCATTCATTAAGATAATGAGTTTAACAGATCATAAAATATATACACTTGTTTCCTACTTTACTTATCACATTCAAGCTCTTTATGCTGTTGGTATGAATAGCTAGTGTACATTTCCATGAACAGATAAATGTCTAGGAATTTTGGTTTGAAAATTTGTATTTATTCTAACTATCTCAAACATGTTTATATGGAATATTTGAATAATTCTTAATGTGGACAGTTTTTGAATTAGTTTCTATGGTGTATTGTTTTGAAGATTTTTTTTTAGATTTCATGTCTGGTGTATTTCATTTAACAATTCATTCCTGTAGTGTTTTTATTTGATTAACTATTTCTGTATTTAAGCAAAGTTATATAAAAGTATCACAAAGAAATGGGTAGAACTATTGCTACTACATAAATTATATAATTAGTTAATAACCTGTAATAATTGGATAATTCTGCTGCTGAATTTAGCACTGAGGTTGTTGATTATTTTGTCTGAAGTGGGGTGTGGAAATATTTATTATGAAAAGAAAATTGTGGTTTTACTATACTCATGACATCTTCAAAGAAACAACTGTAAGCAATTAGTTCAAGATCCTATTGAAGCTAGTGTTAAATGATGTACTGATTGTTAATTAGGTAGAAAGAATGTAGAGGTTTCTATTTTTTGATGTTTTTTTGTGATGGTAGTCAATGTTTCTATTTGCTTGCTTCTTGTTTTATTTCAGGGATGAATTACCAAACAGGTTAATTCTACCAGCAGCCATTTTCCATGCTAAAACATCACAAGAATTGTCAGCGATTGCCATGTTAGGACAAGGTAGGTGATTGGAATATTATATGTCATAGATGTATTCTCCTCTGACTATGAGTATGACTGAATAGTCAATCAAATGGTACAAAAAATGTATTTCTCGTGTGCTAAGTGGGATGCATTTTGATGGTTGGAATAAATTTTAATTTTCTTAAAGAATATTTTTAATCAGGATATCTGAATGGGACTGGGCAATAGACTTAGCCAAAAAGAATAACCTGAGCTGGCAATATTTTGCTGATTGGAGCAAAATTTTCTTTGCCTTGACTGTATTTAAATGTGACATTCAAATTTGTCTGTTTAATGTTTTTTGAATCTTGCAACCTTTTTGATTCTGTTTATTTGTATTCTATCTCATATGTGTTTTTATATTATGCTAATCTTTATTTTACAGATTTCTGGACATCGTCAAAAGCTAAAGTTGGTTGTCTTCACGAAGGAGCTCCTTTACATAAATCTTGCAGTGAACCAATCAATATTACACATCCAAAAAGCACAGCTCCCTGGTGTCAGTTCCCATTAAAAGTATCCAGAATTCCATCACATTCTGTGGCCGAATTTCCTACTATGATGAAAGACAGCTCTTCACAAACTTTGTCAGAATTTACGGAAATAGAAAGTCGGTTTAAACCGCCATTGGTGCCGCCAAAGTCAAAATTATACAGAAGTGAATCCGGAGTTACTTCAGCTGAATTTCAGGATTATCAACAAGCCGAAGGGGATTATCATAAACAGACAGGTTCTGATGGTCAGTCAATTGATATGGATAGCGGTGTCGATCTTACAAAACATATTTACGATCAATCACAAACTCATCCACCCGTATCAAAGAAAAATAAATCAAACCTTTATTTCTCTACGTCTTTGGATCTAGTGAACATACCGGAAACAACTTACTTTAAAAGTAGTCTTTCAGATAAACTTAGTGACTATGAAGATATATGGAAGAATTCTGTCAGTGATTCTGAAAGTGTTCGGAATAATTTGTGCCAAAGGTTAAATCGCCATTTGGTGACAGACTCTGGAACAAGTTTAAATATGGTTCCTAGAATTAATAATAATATGCATCCAGGAAGTGATAGGGCGGTGAAAAATGTAGATAAAACGAAAGTAGACAAAGTTTTATCACAAAAGATTGCGAACACTGAGCCAAGCAATCGTGGATTTGTGAAATCTGTGAAAACTGTTCAAACGGCAGAACTAAAAACATTTAGGAGTGAATTTTCAAAAATTTTGAGGAAAAAGCCCCCTCCATTAGCAGCTTTGTCGCGAGTGAAATCATCGTCTACGTCATCCTTGACAAATTTAACCAGTCCTGTTTATATGGAACCGGTCGATGCAGTGAAATTAAATGGTAAATCAGCTCTCAGTGTAAGAATACGTAGACTTTCAGCGCCATCTGGTCCATTAAAACAAATGGATAAACAAGTGTCAAGAAATCCTGGATTAGAAACAATTCTGTCTCCAAGACAAATGATCGAAGAGAAAAAAAAGTTCTTCACATTTGGTCAGCAAAGTGCTCAAGCACACTTACAAACGCAATCTCAACGTCGTGAAAAGAGAATTTCTCGCAGTCAAAGTATGAGAACAGGCCAAGAAAATCGATCCAGTGGACACAAAAATTGGCAAAGAAAATTATTAAAGTTGAACATCCAAAACAATGAACATGTGTTACAAGAGCAACAAAATGGAGACTCGAACAGAAATGAAAGAACTAGTCATGTAAATAGTTTTGATGATTCTATGTTCAGTTCTGAGGATATTGATAATGAATGTCCTAGTAGCCCCCTGTCTAAATTTCCCGTTTATCAACCTCCCAATGTGACAGATAGAAACACTAACAGGACATCGTATTATTCGGAATCATCAACCGTACAAGACATTATTTCTGGAGCTCATCCGGAACTTTCCGTTCGTCCAATCCATCTTCAGCATTTTAAAAATGTGAAACGTGTGTCGGAATATGATAATTTAGGTCAGTATGCGGCAGGAAGCAATCGAGCACCAAGTAGTGTTGGAACTGTGTTTTGTAAACCCTGGGATAACGCATTTCTGGATAATCTTTTAGAACAATCTTTAAAAATACATGTACCTGCCATGGATCCAAAAGAAAAAATCCAGCAATGGCAGGAGAATAATAAACGATTCGAGCATTGTCCAAATAGTAATCGTGCCAGCGTGACAATTAGTGAAGCTCCAAATTCTGTGATATCTAACGATGTAAATAATGCCCAAACTAGCCAATCAAATGTAAAGAAAAGTCATCATTCCACCAATCAACAGAGTAGTTTAAATGGAGTTAGTGATCAGCGTGATAGTTGTATACATGCCAGTGACATAGAATCGGATGACGATGTTTTGTTGAGTAATGATGAAGATGATGATAAATTTATAACAGCAGATTTAAAGGAGAGAATGAGACCAATGATCTGTAAGTATCGATAGTTGTAATTTTTGTATAGGAGGATACCTAACTAAAGTAGAGGTCCATTTTTCCAGAATTATGATAATTTGTAAAACCTAATTTTCATAGGAAAATCATCAGGAACATTAGGCCGTATGAAAAAATATTCTGGTACTTAGATACTCCCCATCACCAGAATTTTTTGTTTGTGTGGCCTAAATATTGACACTGACATGATACATGTACATGTAGCTCATTTAAAAAATCAAGTTCCTTTTAAATTTAAAGTTTAACATTATATTTGTTTATGTTTCAGCTCAGTCATCTTGTCAATCAGCAACTGGTCCTGGTGCTAAAATTAGAGATTATATTTACAGGTTGGTAGTAGTTTGAATTCATTTATGTTTTATAAATCTGCAATGAAATGTGAAAATCCCCAAATAGATAAACCATTTCTGAAACCAATTCTCCAATAAATTTTTAATCAGATCACATTACTTCATAATTGGATACATGCTTGTAGATATTGAAAAATCAGGTGCATGCTAAAATTATCATTGTCTGTCTAAGCCTATCAAATTTTAAATGGGTTGTTACTCTTGGTCAGTTGTTAATGTCTCATTAAGGCTCGCATTGCCTATCGAAGAATGACAATGTGACAGCATCTTCGACATCACTGCTTTAGGTATATGTTTCTTTGCCTGACTTTTCTTCAACTAAATAAGACATGCTTGTAAATTCCCTATACCGGTATGTGGAATCTTAATTAGACATTATCAACATAAAGTTACTTTGGTTAAATAAAAATAAGTTTTTGTGTACCATGTATGTTCATAGTAATAATAAGGAACATGGTGGTACTATGAAATTTTTTATTCTACTAAGGATCATTCGTGTTTGAAAATATTCTTAAAGTAAACGATGTTGGAAAAATATATTTTTCTTAACCATATAGATAGTATTTGAATATAAGGCTTATTTGGATTTGTGTTATTTCAGAATGTCTCAAGATCGTAGTTTAACATTTGGTAGTACGATAGATAACTTTATACAATGTACTCTAGATGGACAGGAAACTAGTCCACATATAGTTGTTAGAAATGTAAGTATGAGGTCAGAATAGTTCTTTTTAATATCTGAAAGGATTTTATCATAATTTAGATTTGTTTAGTTTCAGATTTTAAAACGTTAATATTGCTGTGATTAAATGTAATGTGGAAGCATGTATTTGGCAGATGGAGGGGGACTGTTTAATTGCCACACTTACCCATTCAAAGGTTCTAATCTTAACTCCTTTTTGTAAAGAAAATTATTTAATAAGATGTAAAGATAAAGAATATTTTGACAAATGCTGTATCGCTCGGAGACATTTCCATCTCTTTTTGATTGTAACGTTTCATGATGATTTATAGGTTCGACAGTTTATGACAGGTATTAAGAATTATTTAATAAAACATGGAGAAGGTGAATTAACTGATATGATAGAAAGAGAACGCAGTAAGGTAAGATCTTTTATTGTATTTGGGGGTTTGGATAGACGAATGGTTAGCATGTGCGCACTGTATCAATCATAAAGCCTGTCATTGTGGTAACTGGCGTGGTTTCGAATCCCCTGTTGTATGTGACAAGGTGTAGGTTCGCCTGTGCAACCTCATGGGTTTTCTCTGGTTTCCTTCCATTGCTAAAAACCCCTTCGTGCTAGCGAATAATTGAAATAAAATTAAACCATATGTTAGTCCCAAAATGACCTAGTTCTTGTTGAGTGGGCGTTAAACCCCATTCCTCTCTCTCTCTTATTGTATTTATAATGCAGGCTGTCAATGTACTTGAATCTATTCATAGTTCAGTGGCCTAGGAATATGGTGAAAAATGTTAACGCAGTATCTTGGCTACACAGTGATTTGTTAGTATTGGATGGATCTTTTAATTAAAAGCTCAATCATGGCTTTTCAGATACCGATCTAGTGTGCTGTTAAATGACTTTATTATAAATCCTGTTATTTATCTGAACTGGTGATGATCTATTTTTTTGTCCTTCAGCTTGGTTCTACAGAGATATTAAATATAGATAGTTTAATAGAAGGTGCTCTACACGTGTGTGTTATACGGCCATTAAAACATTATATATATAGATTGTTTGTTCAACATCACAGCAAGTAGGTTTTCTTATCTTTTCAGTGGCCAAGTGGTTAGAGACCTAGGTCACATTTTTCCCCTTATGGTCCCAGGCCTTCTTAATTCCTCCTCCTATTAATTTGTTCACCTTTATACTACTCAATTGATAATTGAAACAAAATGCTTGATTAATTCCAATCAAAAGGAAAAAGAAATCCTTAATTCAATGGATGATAAAACTTCTACAACTAACCATATGGTATTGTTAAAGAAATTGTAACTGGCTTTAAAGAAGAGGTTCATGTTTTATATTCTGTATTATAGAAATGGTAATTTAGAACTGATGTCAACAAATATAAAATATGCTAGAAATAAGACACCTCAAGAAATCGGTATTAAGGTAAGAATTTAATTGTAACTTGATTCCGCCTTACTCGTTATGTTCTATTATATTTAATGCTAGATAGTCAAAATGATCTCATATACTGGTACTACTTTTGTGTGTTGTGTTGAAGACAAAAACTTGAAGTAGTACTTCGCAAACCCTTATTTGGATTATACTTTTTTTGCCATATAAAACAATCACTGATAAGTTGGTACCATATTTCTTTTAAAACTGAAATTTCCCATTTATGAATAAAGTGTTAAACCCTTTGTAAAACTTGTAAGTGATAACACTATAAAGATGTTAAGTCTTTTCCTAACCGTTAAATAATCATTTCTAGCCAATATCAATGTTTATATTTACAGCCTGGTATTCAACCCCCACAGGGTAGTGATATGGAATTAATCAAACATCACCTGGGTAAGATGCAGAGAGCCTACTCACCTGTTAAAAAACTAGAAAATTTACTAGCAGCCACCTCAACTATTTATCAATGTGTAAGTTTTTATTAAACATACATTATGCAAGAGTTAAATCTGAGTTCAATGATGAGCATTTTCCATTAAGGCTAAGCAGAGATAAATAATGTTATTGGTTGACGATTTGGAACTTGATAACTAATTGAATTAGAGTGATGGAATTTAGTGTATCTTCTGTTCAGGTTATGCAGAGTGATAATTGCTTTACTTGCAAGAATTATAGAAATGTAGTCAACTTTATGTCAATAATTTTCAGGTGCAAGGCCGAAAACAAATTCCAAATCGAGGTCCAGCATCTCTAGGAGCAGATGATTTTCTTCCAATGTTAATCTATGTTTTGGTGCATTCTGGGATGGTATCAGCTGAAATCGAGGCTGATTATATGTGGGGCTTGTTAAATCAGACATTACAGAGTGGGGAAGGGGGGTATTATCTTACAACATTTAGTAGCGCCGTATTGGTTCTTCGTAACTTTAAACAAACGCATGAAATGACATCACACCAGAGTCGTCTTCCCAGTATTAGTGACATGCAGGGCTTCCTGAAAGTTGCCCTACCAGATGAAATTAAAGACAGTATTACATGGAAAACCTTACCTGTTAGACCAAACATGAACACTAAAGATGTCTGTTAGTATATATTCCATAATGATATTTATTAATCTCTGTAGTAGACTCATGTGCACTTCGAAAATTAAAATAACCTCTAAAAAAAATTTAGCAACTTTCAACTGTCAGAATTTCGTTTTCTTGTGATATTTTGAGTTTTAAGTAGTGGTAACAAAGCAACATTATGACTCCGTATTGATTATTTGTTAGCAAATTAATATGATGTTGTTCCTTTTTATATAAAATTTGCAATAACGTTGGTTCATTTACTGAGTTTTTTATTTTAGAAACTCATATTTCAGACGGTATATTATAAAAGAGTTTTATTTGATATATTATTTTGATTGTAGGTGCTATGATTGCTCATAAGTTTAAGATTACAAACCCCCAGGATTATGGTTTATATTTATTAGTCCAAGGAACAGGTAAGATTAGATAATTATTTAATAATTGTATTAGCTATATATCCCAATGCTAGTATAAGATTTACACTGCAGAAAAGGCCACAGAATCTTGTTGCCAATAGAGAAATGTTGTGCCAAATTATCAGAGTTGTCTCCCCTTTAGTGTGTCAAGGGAGATAATTTGTTTTAGAATTATTTTATCCCATGTCCTGTTAAAATAGAAATCTATATTTTTGTATATTTATACATTTCCAGAAACAACTTTAGCTGATAATCTTTGTCCACAATTGATTAAATCAGAACATCTGAGTAAAGGTGTTGAATGTTATTTTGCATATAAAAGAAAAGCGGCTAATATTGCTTGGCCAAAAAACATGAAAAAACCATCAGTCGGTGAGTGTTCTGACATATTTTACTACATTCGTAAGTTAAACTGTTATGGTACTTTAGTACAAGTATTTATAATATTGAACACATAGTGTTACTTTGCGTGATTTAATTTTTCAATCCATTCTAACTCAGATTGATTATTTAACATTTAATTATGAAAACAAAATCAAGGTATCAATCAATGCTAGATATTCTCTTGGTAATGATTCAATCAAACTAAAAAGGATCCTTCAATTATATTTCGCAAAACATAAAAATAGTGTTTAGATTATGAGCAGCATATATATAGATGATATTTTGGTTTTTCATAATTTTGTAAGCATTGAATGCAATTGAACCATTCATGGACTGATATTCAACTTTTACAATACTGTAGTTTGCAACAGATTCATATTCAGATATCGCTCAAATCATGCTCAGAAACTTGAAAGAATGACCCTAAAAAGTGAATTCTCTGATTCCATATATTTAAAAATCTTTTAGAGGCATAGAGCAATACACTAAAACACATACTTATGGAATAACAGCTACTTACTTTATTTAGGTAATGTTTTGAAAAATATTCTCTTGAAGTTATCAAGCTGTATTAGCTTAGCTTGATAACGTCAAAGGATATTCTTTGAAACGTCACCTAAATAAATTAAGTAACTGTTATTCCATAAGTATGTGTTTTTTTGTATTGAGTTATTCATATATTTGATCTGATCATAAAAAAAGTTAAAAATGAATTTATAGACTGATTATATTTACAGGTAGCTAATTATGAATTGAACAGTTAACAGCGTGTCTGTGGTAAGGAGTAATATTGGTGGATATTTAAAGTTGTCTGCAGAAGAGTGTCATAGAAAACATTTTGAATATGAAACTATTTTCATTTCACAGATGTCATTTCTAAAGTTATTGTAATAATGTTATAGGAAGTTTTGATTCCTGCAATAAGACGAGACAAGTTCTATAACATTGTGGTTGGTGTAATAATGATACAGATGTTTTAATAAAGGAACATCTGATGTTAATAAATTAGTGTTGTGTCAGAAAATATGACTTTTATATGTTTTGCCTATAACATTATGAACCCTATGAATTAATGTGGATTGTAGTGGTGCTAAACCCAGGGTAATTATATTTTATGTGGTGTGTAAAACAGGTGAGATACCCATCAGTATCTACTTAACAAGTTGAAAACAGATGGGGGGGGGGGGTGGCCGAATGGTTAGCACGTGCGCGCCGTATTATCATAAAGCCTGTCATTGAGTCAACTGGCACGGTTTTGAATCTCTGGTTGTATATGACAAGGAGTAGGAATTACTGTCCATCCTCATGGATTTTCTCAACTGTAGGACCTAGTTTGTGCCGAGTGGACGTTAAACCCTATTTCTCTTTCTCTCTCTGAAAACAGACACATTTATTGGATGATATATGTAAAAATGAATAAAAAATTAGACAAACCTTTAAAATATTATCAAGTTTTAGCAGATCAACATGATTATGGTAGGCCTAATCGGCAAATGAAATCATATGACAACAACACAACTGATACCAATGAGTAAGATAGGTTTAGATACAGAGAATTATATTCATGCATAAGATGAAAATGTCCATGACTATATTAATATCAATTAATAATATAGGTTTAAATACAGAGTATTATTTTCATGCATAATGAACAGTGTATATTTATCTCTCATGCATTATGTTTTCATTTTTTTATTATAATAAAACTTACTTATTTCAATTCTTACATTATTTAAATAAATTATTGGTGCATGTCCTTATAAATTACGATGTTATCTATTTCTCTTTGTTATATTTATATTGATAATGCAATCAATACGTCATTCTTAGAGATCCATCACATCATAAGCTGCTTCACTGATCATAGTTTTTCAGATCGAACTCTACTGTTTCTTGTTTAGCTCTGTTGACTATAGACAACCAGGCAGTGCAGTGATTGGAACTGATGATTGAGATTTGTTATTATTGTGATGAGTATCTGATATTGATTTTGTGTCAAATAAGTGGGTTTTTATCAAATTAACGCGACTGATTTGTCTTTAAAACAATATATTGATCAATTCATCATAAAAATATAATATGCCGAGACACAATGAAACGCACTACTGATTTTACTGAATGTGCAGCTGAAATGTCATATTTGGTATGCAGGCTGTTCGTTGTTACTGACATGAAAATGAACAACCACCCACAAAGGATATAACAACTTTACTGTGAAACTTGGACACAAGGGTTAAAAATGGAAAGTCCATTTCTAGCAGCGACACAAGATATATCATACTATGTCTGCACTATAAATTTTGTGATTTTCAACATTCCAATCCTGTCCAATTCTATCTATAGTGTTAAAGAATTGATCTGTATGCAGTCCTTGCCAGATTGAAAATGTTTCTGTCAAACAAGATTTTCAGTCCTGTATTAAATTTGATAAAAGTGGTGTGCTTTCGTTGCTTCTCAGTATATAACCAATGATCTTTGTTAATTATTCTTATTTGTAATGTTTTTTTATTTGTTGTTTGGTATAAATTTTAACAGTTGTTATTCAGAATATGTGTCATTTGTTATTTATTGAAATTGAAATTCATAATCGTTTATAGTATACAGATTTAATTCGACTGTTTATTACCTTTTTAAATGTACACATGCTAGGTATTTATGTTATGTAATATGAAAATTATATGTGTTACATGGCATTTGATAACTGCAAATAAAATCATGGTCTTGTTGAAATTTTTATTGGGAAATTCCTGAAATATTTATATGTTAAAATGTTTTGTAATTGTAGGATTTTATAATTTACTTATTGGATTATAAAATCTACTTGCATAAGATAATATAGGTTCTTATGATTACCTAAGATATTATGTTTTGACTTTCAATATTAATAAAGATTTACATAATATACAATATGATAATGTATGATAGCTTAAAGTTTAAAGTACATTTGTGTATTTGCATAAGATATTAATATTAATACGAAAAATATTGTGCTAATTGCATATGATATACTGTATGAATAACATGAAACTTAAAGTTTACGCATTAAGATATAATTTTATACAAATTGCATAAGAGGACATTATGCAGTTTTAATTGCATACAATTATATTTATATACTTGTATACTTGACTATGCTAGTTGTATTTGTTAAATGTTTATGACATCTTGTTATGTATTTTAATGCTATTTGTATAAATGGAAGTGATGCTGTTTTGTATTGAATATTACTTCTTTAAAAGGAAATTTTAAAATTTTGAAAGGTGAATAAAAATGAGAAAGATCTGTTGATGCAGAGTTATTATTAGGGTTTCACACTGCGTAGCTTGTGTGAAACACTATTGTTTTTGTTAAAATTCTTCTTATTATTATTCTTATTATTATTATTTTTTTTTTTCCAATTTGCTTATATCTCAGGAACTACTTGTCGGATCGATGCAATGTCTTGAGTTTTACTGCGAAAGTGGGTGTGACTTAGAGATTAAAGCTATTTCCGGCATTCTGCGACAATGCGAAATGTCCGAAATCACCGAAGTTGTCATTTTTTGAAATATTGCCGTAATATTAACAAAAATTGTTGGAATTTATCGTTTGATAGTTTTTGAAATAGCCAGAGACATGGCACATAGCTACGGGTCTTTAGATTTTTAAATTTCGCCGAATCTTCGGAAAAATAAGGCGGCAAATTTTGAAAATTTAAATTTTGACAATAAACTTTTTTATTAATGAATATTTTTTAATGACCTTTTACCAAGGGTTAAAGGGTCGTCGGATTTGGGCAAAAATGTGAACATTTTTTTTCTGGATAATTTTCCTTGGTCGCTATTGGCTAATTCAGTTTATCGGTTCTGTATAAATTATTTATCGTCCGATTTGTATAAAACAAAGTTCATATGCTCCATGGTCCAAAATGTCATTTTTTTTGTTACCGGCAAAGTTTCCCATCGGCACCGTAAGTGACGTAAATTTAGCAAAAACTACAATTTTAACAGTTCGGTACCACTTTTCGAAAGCAAAAATTATTTTTTTCAAATCTAATATGACTGAAAAGATGTGCCATATAAAGGCGCACAAAACATCGGGCTCAGTTTTTTTAATTTCGATTTCGTTTTCGGGCAATTTGGATTAAAGGGTGAAAAAAGGTGTCAAAATAAGCTATTTATAACCCATCCAGCGTCTTCATATAAAAAAATATATCTTCGTAACATTCATAATCTCGTAGCAATAACCCATACGAAAAGAATGTATGTGAAAATTAATTTGTAATATGCGCAGTTGCCGGGAAAAAGTCGATTTTGCATGAGTCACTTTTCACGTTATTTTGGCTGTAAAAGAGTCAATTATTATGTGATTTTCAATTTTCTTTCACCATTGGATGCCTAATGTCATAGTGGTCAAGGTCAAACCATTCTACCTCATACGCTGCCACCGGAAATGTCGTCATTTGCTAAAAACTTAATTTTTGCATTAAAAAACAATATTTTATTCAAATGGGTCGTACTTGTTAATTTTTTCAAATTATGATATTTGATTCTATTCATCAAATAGAATGAACCCATACGATCATACAGATATCACAAAACGGTTTCTAACTTGCACGGTTGCAGAGAAATGGGCGATTTTCCACAGGTCACTTTTCGAGGATTTTGGTCTATGAAAGTGTCAGTTATTATTCGATTTTCATAAAATTTTCACCATATGATATCTTATGTCATTTATGATTTCATAGAACTAATTTAACATTTTCAGTATCACCGGAAGTAATTATATTTTGGCAAAAACTGTATTTTTAGCCTTCAAAACAGATATTTTTTTTTCAAATGAGTCTGATTTGTAATATATTTAAAATTATGATATTTAGTTCGCATGCGATCATTCAGATACCACAAAATGGTTTCCCACTTGTATGGTTGCAGAGAAATAGACGATTTCCTACAAGTCACTTTTCAAGGTTTGGGGTCTATAAAAGTGGCAAGTCTTATTCGATTTACATAAAATTTTCACCATGTGATTATTATTTCTGATTTTAAGAAACTAATTTAATATTTTCATTTTCGCTGGAAGTACTGTGATATGGTCAGGATCACTTACATGTTACAAATGTATAAAATGAATTGACATTGCTGGATTTTTGTTGATTCTGTTTCCCTTTTATTTGATGGGCGCAATGTTTATGTGGAAGTCTGTTTATCGGTGCCATTGGTTCAAGGGCAACATGGGAGCGAAAGTGACATAAGTTTAAAGTTAACTTGGCACCGCAGTGAAACCCGAAATTCCTGCATGCAGGTCTAGTTTATTGTTGTTTCTATTTCAGTGGGTCAAGGGAGGTAATCTATACATACACAAAGTATAGGGACAAAGCTCACCAAATATTCCTGGGGCCGGGCTAATTTTTTTTTTTTTTTAGTCTTTCTCTTACTTTCCCTTTTCCCCCCTTTTCATGGCGATTTTTGTTGACTTTTTGGTGTAGAATAAAAAAAAAGGGCGTTTGAAAATACCCAACGAAGTTTGGGAAAATTTGGAGCCGTTCTAAGAGACAAGAATTAACATTAAAGTCAATGGGGAAGTAATTAGTGATCTGTGGCCATTAGAAACAGATTTTTCTGCAAATTCCGAAATTTTGAGTTGAATAGATCATGTCTCCATAATATGATATTGTACTGTATTGATAGTAATCAAGAACATTATATTATTAATCAACATATCTTACAAAATCTTCAATAAGAAGACTGTCTCATCAGATATAGTTAATGTAGGGCGGCAGATCACAGATCGATCAGCTAAGCCAGTCTTTGATCCCAGAATATAAGAGAACTTGACAAGAATTAGAGTCTCGTGTCTAACCCCGTGTACATTTAGGGTTCCTTCCCAGTGACATAGACCGAAGGTATGTGCAGGGAAACTGCATAACACACATTAGGTTGGACACCTAAAACACATCACACACACATCAAAGCCATAGAGGAAGAATGGTTTAATAAAAGCTGCCTGTTTCCCAGTCCCTATTCAGATAGAAATCTGGATCAAAATATTGCTTTAAAAAAGCCATAGATGAATGGGTTAATCTATAATTTGCTGTGTAGTCCCTAGTCTTTGTTTCAAACTTTCTAGTTTGTGGTGAAAGACAATGTGGCGTTGCCCATGTGCCCCAATGACGGATGCTTTTATGCCTAAATCATAATCTCATTTTTAAAAATACGCTCAATCGCAAAGATAAAGGGTAATTATAATTCAACAACGTAAGTATAATAGTAATTAATCGAAAATATCAGAACTGACTTGCTAGGATCAAAGTATTGGTCTTGGGCGTATACTGAACTTTTAAAAAACCACTTCAGCCCGTAATGCCTACAACTCGCACAAAATCTTTAAACGGCGATGGATTAGCGGACCTGAGTAAAAAGGGTTCATCCTCTTATTGTTCAACTGCTTCACATTTAATTAGAAATAAATCTGTGAAAAAATGTAGCATCTATCACGTTCACAAGGTTTTCGGGAAAGAGCGGTAACATAAGGGACGGAATGTCATGGATAGCTGACTATCGACAGGGTTCCTCCTCTCGTACGCCCCAATGCTACACACAAATTTTGACTCACGAATTCGAACGTATCCCTAATAATGTAAGATCAATTTGAACAGTTTTAAAATAAAATAAAAATGTAACACCTGGAGGATATACTAGCTAAAAACGCGATTTTTCGTACAATCATGAACAATAACCCAAGATTTTAGTGTCTTGAAATGCGCCAAAATCGAATATATCTTTAGAACACACATAAATAAACATGAAAGAAAAGAAAACACATCTTAAATCTTAATGTAAATATATTTTTTGAAATATCAAATATCCTTTAAAAATATTGCATACGTTTTGTATGTTGTTTTTGTATGTATTCATAAAAAATATCCAATAAGGTTTCTTCAAATATAATAAAGAAATATAAAATCTAAAAATATAAAACATGAAGGTAAAATAAAAAAATAAACTTCGGTTAATAAATTGCAGATTTTTTGTAATAATTTGACATTTCTTGTATTGCTATGGTTTATCATCTGGTCTTTTTATACATTGGTTTTAGGTTGACGACTGCAGAGAAGAGATGAAAGTATGGAATGTTTCTTTACTGTTGCGTTAACTTTATTTTCTGAAATAAAATTTTTAGTTCATATAATAAATAATACATATAATAGAACATAATTATGTATGGCAATCCAATTTTTTGGTTGTGGTAACTTGGGGAGATTTTATTTCAGTTTTACTGGACTGTTTCCGTCGAAACTAAATAAATTCGAAAATAAATTTCAGGTGTATTCAAAGAAGTATATATCAATTAATACGACCATCGTAGTGATTCAAATCTAACCTTTTTCAGTACTTGTCTTTTTGTTCCGTTGTCTTGTGATTCGCCTCCAAAATTTCTACAATAAATAGAAAACATTTTACTTTTAATGCCTTAAAAAAAAATAACGTTATTCACATAATAGATGTTATATGGTTTCCAATTTCTCCATAACGATTTATAATAATATTATAATGACACACAAAGTAAGGAATGTTATTATTGAGTAAATAAACACACTCGATTATAAAAGAATTTCTTCTAAAAACAGTATTGTTGGTTATCTCAGTTAATCACGCAAGCTTTAAACTTACGGTTAAAAAATTCAGTCTTCCTTTGTCTGCTTTCTTTTTTTTTGTTCCAGCATCTTTCAATTCTTCTACTGCTTCGTTAACTAATTGTTTAGAGTTTTCTATTTCTGTAGAACTGGATGTTTTTAGATCAGCATCTGTTTTGGTATCATTGGAACAACGTCTGCTCAATATACCATACTGTTCCAGTAGTTGCCGTTTTAATCGATCTGCTTGTGGCTTACAATGTATGACAGTCTTCTGATGTGTGCTAGTGGTTTTATCTACTTCATTATCATCAGCTTTAGTTGCAACAACTGGCTTCAAATGATTTCTGTCGAAGTTTCCATAAGCAGTCCAAGTTTTCAGATTATCAGGACGAGCGGTTTCAAACTCAACGGTTTTGCGTTTTGCTAAAGCACCTGTGGCATCTCCAGTACAGATTTCACTCACCGAGTTCCTGTAAATAAGGTTCTCCAAGATGTCTTTTGTTTCCTTGACACTTTGGAATCTATTAGCGGAATTCTCCAGCTTCTTAGAATAACAAGACAAATTTCTAAAATTTTCGAGATTTTCTTGCTGAATGTAGAAGTCTGAATTCTCCCTAATAAACCTCAGTCGATGGAAATAATCGGGACAAAATCCTGAAAAACAAAAATTAGTTAATCCTTAATTTGAAGGGAATAATCGCACGGTTCTGGCACCAATTTGTAAGGATTTATTTCAATAATATTTTTGTGTTGAAAAAGCTAACAAACCTTTTGGTAGGGTTTTTTCCTCGTTATTTCCTACATCACGATGTTGCTCTTGTAACATTTTATCCGCCATTTTTTTTCTGTAAAGTAATATAATTATTCTTATACATTCATCAAAATTGTAATATTAATAATAACGTAAATGAAACTCCTCATTTTGAGAATCATTCTGTCCTTTATTAAGCCTTTTCCATATGATTTTTAAAATGACGTCATTCTTCTGTTCTTGATAGGACACCGCGTTCGTATAATACAATCATTTACAGACATTTAAAAATGTTGGATTTATTGCTAATCTTACCGTATTTCATTTCATATTTTACAGAATTAACTTATTTTGAATCTTAATCTTTCTTTCTAAAAAACTGACCAGAAAAAAATGGCAAATAACTTCGCATTTTTCCTAATGGAAGGGTGGATATAATTGCCAGTTTGTTAAACTTTGAAAATTGCTATTGGCTGAAAAGTTTGAATGTATTGATGTTATATAACAGACTTACCTCAAAGCAAGATGAAGACAATATATAGTAAAATCTTCTAGATTTTAAGATGTTAGAAAGATTTCTTTCGCTAAGAAAAACGATGCGTGACCTTCCAGTAGCGATATCTACGGGAAATATAATTGTTATGACGCCATCCAACTGTATTACGTTAAAACAATGCTACTCACGTCATGAAATGTTTCGATGTTTTCAGCGACTATTTTTTGAAAACAAAAAAAAATGAAAGGTCCTGAAACATACAAGAACATTAATATACGCTCACAACAAAAAGGTAGAAAAGAAAAATGTGCTTTTATTATGTTATTCCCCCCCCCCCCCACAAAAAAACCAGTCAGACTACACCACTAATGAAATTAAATGAAATGGGGTTTAACTTCCTACTTTCCTGCTCCATCCCATATTCCTGAAGCAGTGGCCCGAGAAATCCCTCCCTGACCATTGCTGGAATAGCGTCTGTTTCTTGAACTTATGCGGGAGTGTGTCTATTCTTTCCGTTCAATGAAAGCTATCACTTAAGTACAGCAACATGACAGTCCTTCGTTTCATCTGGGTCTTCCCTAAAACTTTGGACAGTGATTTAAGGTATTAAAACGGTGAAAGCATGTTCGTTTCCAAACAGTATTGTTCACATTTCATTCGACTTGATAGCCTCGTTTGTCACGCAATTAGTTTTACTGCAGCATTCTGCTATGCACGGGTTAATTAGGCATAATAAAATCATGACGTATACGTTATGTAAACATATTTGGTCCAGTATTGGCAGCTCGTGATTGGTTGGTAGACGGACTACTGATCAATCAAAATTTAACACAACAATATCCACTCATAATAGCAGTGTGTAGTTGGATTAACTCTACATCAGACGCAACACTGCGCGGAGTATGGCTCCATCCAGGCTAATGAAAACTGGTAACAAATGATAAAAGATGACCGCAAACAAATGTTTTAATTTTTTTAACCATTCATGAATTTAAAGAAATTTCAGTTCTTGACAAATTGATCAAGCAGGTACTGATTGATGCCCCAAAATTAAACCTTTATCTGTTAGCACCCCAACCTCTAAATCCTCCGACTCGTACGGCTACGCTTTGCATGGAAATAAATCGAAATGGGCTCCCCCTATCAAAATTCTACTCTATTATAGAGCCAAAAATAAAATTGTCCATTGGATTTATGTGTTGGTGGACTATTTGGTTCATTTGGAATGATCTGAAAGTGGTAGATAAAACCAACTTTGGCAGGCCCTTAGCTCAGTACCGGATCTAGGGGAGGCAAAGTGGGACAAATGTCCCGGGCCCCCCAAATTTAGGAGCCCCCCACAATTCTGGGTCATACTAACATTTTATCCCGGACGGTGCCAACCAGTACCTGTGCTGCGAGGGGGCGAGTATTGAGGCCCTGGGCAGTAAGGGATATTGGGGGCCCCGGAACTTTTAGGTCAACTTATTCTAAACATCAATGAAATCGCTGAACTTAAATTAATACTAATTTTAGAAAAAAAATCCTGGGGAAAATCACCCCAGGCACCCATTGGGGCAGAATACATACTAGTACGATCCGCGGTCAGTACGAACAATCTAAACAAACAACAATGGGGTCCCGCACAGTTGGTATGTCCCGGCCCCCTCCCCCCCCCTTAAAAGATTAATCCGGCACTGCCGTAGCTAACCCAAAAGCCTTCCTTGGGTGCCGATGGGGCGTCTGGGGGCACCGATGTAATTACAGGCGTGCGGTCTCAATTAATGTTAGAGAGACAGAAACAGAAATGCCCTAAAAAAATTCGGATTACAGAGTATAGGGATGCTCCCCCCCCCCCCGACAATTTGACGACCGCGAACGCGTTATCTTGCTATTCCAGTCCCTGAATACAGTAAGTGGTCTGATATATAACGTTGGTGACTGTTTCAAATTCCGATCAAACAATCATTAGGTGAGTCAAATTCCGATCAACCAATCAACCGTTTATAGTCCAGGGAAACGGGACCATCGGGAGCAAATTTGTATAAAATTACCTAGTAATTTCCTTTTAATTTTCGTGGTTAAAACGCCCATTTAAACTGTGATCTAGGTTTCAAATAGCCAGCTTGCGTTGCTTTCAGCCAATCCGTGGAAGTCGATCAGCTTACCGCACGTGCACGAGATGGTAGGTTTTTTTCACCTGTACTCTTGTATTGAAGCGCTTCCAAAGAACCAATCGATCGTCGTGGGTATGGGGGCCTCGAGACCCCCGAGAAAATTTAACCGCCGCATATGCGTTTTTCTGCTATTCTAACCCACGAGTTAGGCTGACACCCCCCCCCCCCCCAACGCCGGCCACCAAGAGTGCTGGAAATTTTCAGAAATTAGAGGCCGAAAACGTGATTTACTGGCATTCCAGGCACTTGCTTTGGAGCCATTCAGAAGTACCTCCCCCAGAAAAAAAAAAAATTCTGCCATTGCTCAATCCGCCATAGTGTATTAGTGAGCAGAGCTACATCAAACCTAATTTTGAAGTCGCTCAGTGATAAATAATGTCGATCGCGACACACCATGGATTGATGGGGACCTAGGGAGCATCGAAGAAGCCCCGTCACTAGGTCCCCGGCTGTTGGAGTCATCGGTCCGACCATACCCGAGGCGCGCAACTGAGATTTATGTGGGGACCCCCTAATGTGGGGAGAGGGGCTGGGTCCTGGGCCCCACGGTGCCCCGTGGTTAATCCGGTGTTGACCCCGCAGCCCCAGTGACATAGTTGATTTTCATTTTCGTTTGCTGTTGTATTGTCTCCGCCCAAGCAATCCAAGTTTGCAACGTATTACCATTTGCTCCAATGTATGCACCCCCCACCCGTCCACAAAATCCTGGATCCAGGCCTGTGATCCCACAATATTAGTGTACCTGTCAAGGATTAAAGTCTCCCGTCTTACCTTTTATACATTTAGGAAAAAGTTAAAAGAAAGCCAGTCTTTGATCCAGGCGCGGATCCCCAGTGACATAGTTGATTTCCACTTTCGTTTGCTGTTGTAGTTCACATATCTGCTCTTTAATAGATGATATAAACATGATTTTCTTATTGTCTCCGCCCAAGCAATCCAAGGTTGCAACGTATTACCATTTGAACCAATGTATTGTATGCGCTCCCCCCCCCTCGACAAAATCCTGGATCCGGGTCGGTGATCCCACAATATTAGTGTACATGACAAAGATTAGAGTCTCCCGTCTTACCCTGTGTACATTACGTTTCCTCCCCATTGGCCTAGACTGAAATATGTACAGGAGAACTGCATAACACATAAGGTTGGAAACCTGAAACATATCACACACACACATCAAAGCCATAGATGAACGGGTTAATCTCCAATTTGCTGTGTTGTCCTTAGTCCTTGTCTACAACTTTCTAGCTTGGGGTGAAGACAATGCTGGGCTGCCCATGTGTCACAATGATGAATGCTTTGATGCCTAAAACAGATTATCATTAAAATACGCAAACTATGTACAGCGCAGTGGACGCTTACGGCTGGCCCCCGGATCCATTCACTTGATTTGATATTTTCCGCAGGTTAATCTTATAGGTTTTTGTTTTTCATGTAGTGCGGTCCTCCTGCACTTACTATTAGAGTAGAGTTTTAACCCTTCGTACTGCAGAATGTTCTCGTTGTCGGGTTTTGCTCCTGATTGCTCACTACACATATTATTTTAGCGTTTTCCGAGATTCTACCCGGATTATCGCCCTTATTGTTGAAATTGTTTGACGTTCTAACATCTGACGTCAACTGGCAGACAATCGCCATTGAAGAGGCGACCATTGTCACGATCGGTCGCATTATTTCTGTTACCTCTTTTTTTTTTCAAATCATTTTTAGTGAAGCCTGTACCATAACAGGCCCGGGACTGTACAGCGCAGTGGACGCTTACGGCTGGCCCCCGGATCCATTCACTTGATTTGATATTTTCCGCAGGTTAATCTTATAGGTTTTTGTTTTTCGTGTAGTGCGGCCCTCCTGCACTTACTATTAGAGTAGAGTTTTAACCCTTCGTACTGCAGAATGTTCTCGTTGTCGGGTTTTGCTCCTGATTGCTCACTACACTTATTATTTTAGCGTTTTCCGAGATTCTATCCGGATTATCGCCCTTATTGTTGAAATTGTTTGACGTTCTAACATCTGACGTCAACTGGCAGACAATCGCCATTGAAGAGACGACCATTGTCACGATCGGTCGCATTATTTATGTTACCTCTTTTTTTTTCAAATCATTTTTAGTGAAGCCTGTACCATAACAGGCCCGGGACTGTACAGCGCAGTGGACGCTTACGGCTGGCCTCCGGATCCATTCACTTGATTTGATATTTTCCGCAGGTTAATCTTATAGGTTTTTGTTTTTCGTGTAGTGCGGTCCTCCTGCACTTACTATTAGAGTAGAGTTTTAACCCTTCGTACTGCAGAATGTTCTCGTTGTCGGGTTTTGCTCCTGATTGCTCACTACACATATTATTTTAGCGTTTTCCGAGATTCTATCCGGATTATCGCCCTTATTGTTGAAATTGTTTGACGTTCTAACATCTGACGTCAACTGGCAGACAATCGCCATTGAAGAGACGACCATTGTCACGATCGGTCGCATTATTTATGTTACCTCTTTTTTTTCAAATCATTTTTAGTGAAGCCTGTACCATAACAGGCCCGGGACTGTACAGCGCAGTGGACGCTTACGGCTGGCCCCCGGATCCATTCACTTGATTTGATATTTTCCGCAGGTTAATCTTATAGGTTTTTGTTTTTCGTGTAGTGCGGTCCTCCTGCACTTACTATTAGAGTAGAGTTTTAACCCTTCGTACTGCAGAATGTTCTCGTTGTCGGGTTTTGCTCCTGATTGCTCACTACCTACACTTATTATTTTAGCGTTTTCCGAGATTCTATCCGGATTATCGCCCTTATTGTTGAAATTGTTTGACGTTCTAACATCTGACGTCAACTGGCAGACAATCGCCATTGAAGAGACGACCATTGTCACGATCGGTCGCATTATTTATGTTACCTCTTTTTTTTTCAAATCATTTTTAGTGAAGCCTGTACCATAACAGGCCCGGGACTGTACAGCGCAGTGGACGCTTACGGCTGGCCTCCGGATCCATTCACTTGATTTGATATTTTCCGCAGGTTAATCTTATAGGTTTTTGTTTTTCGTGTAGTGCGGTCCTCCTGCACTTACTATTAGAGTAGAGTTTTAACCCTTCGTACTGCAGAATGTTCTCGTTGTCGGGTTTTGCTCTAGTTACTTCAAGTAACGTAAATTTGTTTTCGCTACGCTTCTCCATTACGTTACTAGTCAGCCTTATTAACAAGTAGTATGAAAATAAGGCTTTTCCCGGATTATTCCCAATCTCAGTTCTAAGACTATTTTGGAATCCTTACCGTCTATTTTTCACTGTGATTCTGCCTTGGTCGCCAAAAGGAATCATTTCTTGCCATATCCATCACAAATTTATAAAAATCCAAATCTATTTTCATATAGAATTGTGCGATACAAATGCATAAACAACTTTCATTGGAATAGAGCCGCCATTTTCAAACTAACGCTCAGCCACTCTTGCAAATTTGGGACTGGAATTTTACCGTAAACGAAAATTCTCACTGTACACGAGAATAACATATAGACTATTTAAAATATTTATGAACGTCAATATAATTCGTTGTTCTATTTTATAGATTTTATTGAAAAATTATTCATGTATGTGGACCGTGTACAGCACGAATTTTCGTTTACGGTAAAATTCCAGTCCCAAATTTGCAAGAGTGGCTGAGCGTTAGTTTGAAAATGGCGGCTCTATTCCAATGAATGTTGTTTTTGTATTTGTATCGCACGATTCGACATGAAAATGGTGTTGGCTTTTTATAAATTTGTGTCAGGTGTGACAGAAAATGATTCCGTTTGGTGATCAAAGAGGAATCTCGGTGAAAAATAGACGGTAAGGATTCTAAAATAGCCTTAGAACAGAGATGTAGAAAAGCCTTATATTCATACTACTTGCGTATAGAGAGGAACAATAACGGACAGAGATATCTATCTCTGACAAATCCGTTATTATAATAACTAGTTTTGCTCCTGATTGCTCACTACACATTATTTTAGCGTTTTCCGAGATTCTATCCGGATTATCGCCCTTATTGTTGAAATTGTTTGACGTTCTAACATCTGACGTCAACTGGCAGACAATCGCCATTGAAGAGACGACCATTGTCACGATCGGTCGCATTATTTATGTTACCTCTTTTTTTTCAAATCATTTTTAGTGAAGCCTGTACCATAACAGGCCCGGGAATGTACAGCGCAGTGGACGCTTACGGCTGGCCCCCGGATCCATTCACTTGATTTGATATTTTCCGCAGGTTAATCTTATAGGTTTTTGTTTTTCGTGTAGTGCGGTCCTCCTGCACTTACTATTAGAGTAGAGTTTTAACCCTTCGTACTGCAGAATGTTCTCGTTGTCGGGTTTTGCTCCTGATTGCTCACTACCTACACTTATTATTTTAGCGTTTTCCGAGATTCTATCCGGATTATCGCCCTTATTGTTGAAATTGTTTGACGTTCTAACATCTGACGTCAACTGGCAGACAATCGCCATTGAAGAGACGACCATTGTCACGATCGGTCGCATTATTTCTGTTACCTCTTTTTTTTTCAAATCATTTTTAGTGAAGCCTGTACCATAACAGGCCCGGGACTGTACAGCGCAGTGGACGCTTACGACTGGCCCCCGGATCTATTTACTTGATTTGATATTTTCCGCAGGTTAATCTTATAGGTTTTTGTTTTTCGTGTGGTGCGGTCCTCCTGCACTTACTATTAGAGCTTTCAACAACGTAAGCATAATAGTAATTAATCGAAAATAACAGAACTGACTTGCTACGATCAAAGTATTGGTCTTGAGCATTAACTGAACACTTAAAACCCACTATTATAGCCTGTAATGCTTACAACTCGCACAAAGTCTTTAAATGGCTATTGTAGCGATGGATTAGCGGACCTAAGAAAAAGGGCTCATCCTCTCGTTTTCAACTGCTTCACGTTTAATTAGAAGTCAATCTATAGAAAACTGCAGCATCTATCGCGTTCACACAGTTTTTGGAAAAGAGATGTAACTTAAGGACGGAATGTTATGGACAGCTGACTTTCGATAGGGTTCCACCTCTCGTGGTCCCAGTGCTACTCACAAATTTTGACACACGAATTTCAACGTATCCTTGATAATAGTTACGCAAATCTATTTGAAAGGTTTTGAAATCAAATAAATAATGTGACAACTGGAGGGTTCAGTAGCTAAAAACGCCATTTTTCGTACAATCATGAGCAATAACTCAGATACGTGCCAAAATCGTATTTATCTTTAGGATATAAACATACGTAAACAAACATGAATAATATAAAAGAAAAGAAAACACATCTTAATGTAAATAAATATATTTTTAAATATCAAATATGTTGTTTTTGTATATATACATATTAATGTCCAATTACGTTTCTTCAAATATAATATACACATGTAATAAAGAAATATAAAACACGAGGGTAAAGTAAAATAAACTTTGGTTTATAAATTGCAGATTTGTTTGGAATAATTTGCCATTTCTTGTATTATGGTTTATCATCTGGTCTTTTTATACATTGGTTTTGGGTTGACGACTGTAGAGTAAAGATGAAAGTATGGAATGTTTCTTTACTGTTGCATTAACTTTATGTTCTGAAATAAAAATC
Source organism: Patella depressa (assembly GCA_948474765.1). Classification (NCBI taxonomy): domain Eukaryota; kingdom Metazoa; phylum Mollusca; class Gastropoda; family Patellidae; genus Patella; species Patella depressa. The sequence goes on from OX419719.1 coordinate 60,595,062, forward strand.
TAAGTTGATATAATACCTAATACATATAGAACATAATTATGTATGGCAATCCAATTTTTTGCTTTGGTAACTTAGGTAGATTTTATTTCAGTTTTCTGGACTGTTTCCGTCGAAATTATATAGATTCGAAAATAAATTTCAGGTGTTTTCAAAGATAAATATATTAAAAATACATTATGGGAGATTAGATAAATAGTTGGCAGTTCTCATTATAATAGTTAATAAAAAACTAGATAGTGTAAAGGTAATTTTCTGAAAATTTCAAGCAAATTGATTCAACAAGAGCCGAGAACCGAGTTGTTGAAAATTTCGCCTAGCCTCGATCATCATTACTAAAATCAGCATAGTCTCGATGTCCAGCATATAGGATTTTAATCCCGGCAACATCGAAGGCTAGCCTAGACATTGAGAGTTTATTGTGGTCTGGATCGAAGCCTTGTATACGGCTTTGGCCTGGATAAGTTAATTAATGTCTAAAAATTAATTTAGATAACATTTCAGGCCTAGGCAGATTTAGCTGTTGAATAATGCATGTTTAATTAATACGACTATTGTAGTGATTCAAATCTAACCTTTTTTAGCACTTGTCTTTTCGTTCCGCCGTCTTGTGATTCTCCTCCATAATTTCTGCAAAACATAGAAAAATATTTTATTTTTTAATATCTAAACGACAATAACGCTATTCACATAATAGATGTTATATTGCTTTCCATTTCTTCATAACAATTTATAATTTTATTATAATAGCACACAATGTAAGGAACGTTATTATTAAGTAAGTAACCACACTCGATTATAAAAAGAATTTCTTCTAAAAACAGTATTGTTGGTTATCTCAATTAATCACGCAAGCTTTAAACTTACGGTTACAAAATTCAGTCTTCCTTTATCTGCTTTCTTTTCATTTGTTCCAGCATCTTTCAATTCTTCCACTGCTTCGTTAAGTAATTGTTCAGAGTTTTCTATTTCTGTAGAACTGGATGTTTTTATTTCTGTAGAACTGGATGTTTTTACATCAGCATCTGTTTTGGTATCATTGGAACAACGTCTGTTCAATATACCATACTGTTCCAGTAGTTGCTGTTTTAATCGATCTGCTTGTGGCTTACCATGTATGGCAGTCTTCTGATGTGTGCTAGTGGTTTTATCTACTGCATTATCACCAGCTTTAGTTGCAACAACTGGCTTCAAATGATTTCTGTCGAAGTTTCCATAAGCAGTCCAAGTTTTCAGATTATCAGGACGAGTGGTTTCAAACTCAAAGGCCTTTCGTTTTGCTAAAACACCTTTGGCATCTCCAGTACAGATCTCACTCACCGAGTTCCTGTAAATAAGGTTCTCCAAGATGTCTTTTGTTTCCCTGACACTTTGGAATCTATTAGCGGAATTCTCCAGCTTCTTAGAATACCAAGACAAATTTCTAAAATTCTCGAGATTTTCTTGCTGAATGTAGAAGTCTGAATTCTCCCTAATAAACCTCAGTCGATGGAAATAATCGGGACAAAATCCTAAAAAACAAAAAATAGTTGGTCCTTAATTTGAAGGGAATAATCGCACGGTTCTGGCACCAATTTGTAAGGATTTATTTCAATAATATTTTTGTGTTGAAAAAGCTAACAAACCTTTTGGTAGGGTTTTTTCCTCGTTATTTCCTACATCACTATGTTGCTCTTGTAACATTTTATCCGCCATTTTTTTCTGTAAAGTAATATAATTATTCTTATACATTCATCAAAATTGTAATATTAATAATAACGTAAATGAAACTCCTCATTTTGAGAATCATTTTGTCCTTTATTAAGCCTTTTCCATAAGCATTTTTTCAATGACGTCATTCTTCTGTTCTTGATACTGATAGGCACCGCGTTCGTATAATACAATCTCTTTCAGGCATATAAAAATGTTGGATTTATGGCTAATCTTACTCTATTTCATTTCATATTTTACAGAATTAACTTAGTTTGAATCGTAATCTCCTTATTTTAAAAACTGACCAGAAAATTTGGCGAATAACTTCGCGTTTGCTCTAATGGAAGGGTGGATAATTGCCAGTTGGCTCAACTTTGAGAACTGCCATTAGCTGAATTGATGCTACATGATAGACTTACCTCAAAGTAAGATGAAGACAATATATGGTATAATCTTCTAAATTTTCAAGATGCTAGAAATATTTTTTTCGCTCAGAAAAAACGATGTGTGGCCTTCCAGTAGCGATATCTACGGGAAATATAATTGTTATGACGTCATCCGATTGTATTACGTTAGACCAATGCTACCCACGTCATGAAATGTTCCGATGGCTTTCACAAAAATGAAAATATCAAATTCACTATTCAGCGACTATTTTTTGAAAACCAAAAAACCCCAAAAAAATGAAATGTTCTGGGGGAGTGAGGGGAGGGTGTAGTGTTTTACTTGCTATACACAAACACAACATAAGATAGTCCGTAATTTACATACGCAGTATAGAAAACAAACAAGAACATTAAAATATGCCCACAACCAAAAGAAAAAAAAAGAAGAAGAATGTGCTTTTATTATGTAAAATAAAAACAGCCAGACTACAGCGCTAATGAAATTAAATGAAATGGGGTTTAACGTCCTACTGTCCTGCTCCATCCAGCCTAATGAAAACTGGTTACGAATAATAAAGATGAAGAACGCTAATAAATGCAGCTCATACAGGAGGACATTGTTGGTTAGGCTACACAGAATTTACATTGTTTAAGTTGAATTTAAAGCAATTTCAATTCTCGAAAGAATGATCAAACAGATACTGATAGATGCCCCCAAATGAAACCTTTATCTGATAGCACTCCATCCTCTAAATCCTCCGAGTCGCACGGCTACGATTCGCGTGGAAATAAATGGAAATAGTCACCCCCTATCAAAATTCTACTCTATGTTATATCAAAAGAAATTGTCCATTGGATTTATGTTTGGGATACTATGTGGTTCATTTGGGATGATCTGAAAGTAGTAGATCAAACCAACATTGGGATATTGGAACGTTAATAAAAAAATAAAATAATGTTAAACGGTTTTTTTTATCATAAAAGAACGATATTTAAAACAGAAATTGGTGGCGTTTGTAAGATATAAAAAGTATTAAAGAATAGCGCCGTGGAACGTGATTGTGTCTTGCAGCTGATAAAATTACGATTTACTCATCGACTTATCGCCAAAATAAAACTTCATTCGCCACTTTTTTTTTATCGCAACTTGCAACTTTGACTACCGACAGCGCAAACCCCGTGTCAACTAGAGACAATATACAAGTCACAATTCTATGGATTACAATATTACAGCTTATTACTGAGCGTCCTTTTAACTATAGGTTGGTGTTCTCAGTCAAATTGAAAAGTGCATAATTTCATCATCCCCATTCACTTAAAATCAAAGTTGTCGAATCAAATAGCTCATCATCGAAATTAGTCAAGGGGTTGGTATACTGAAACTATATGCTCCAAGTTTGATGTACTGAAACTACAGTATACCCCAAGTTTCACCACTCTCGACCAATTAGAATCAAGGTTATCATGTCCCAAAACATCAACACAAAAAATGTTCATTATTTTAGTCAAGGTATTGAAGGATGTAATGAAATTTTATCGAAATAAGTCAAAGTATTGATATAATGATATACGCCAAGTTTCACCATTATCTCTCAATTACAAGTTGCCGAGCTCCAATGTCTACCAATCAAATTGCTCAACCTGATCCGAAAATGCTCATTATCAAACTTAGTCAAAGTGTTGATGTAGTGAAACTATACACCACGTCTCATCACTCTGACGTAATTAGAACTGATAGCGTGTACCAAAGCACCAAACAACCAAACTGCGAATGTCGGTTTAGCCTAAACAAAAAATAATCATCATGGAACCCAATCAAGGTATTCAACTAATAATCACCTACACCAAGTTTGAAAATTCTAGCTCCATTAGCAGTGGTGGCTTCCAAAAACAATGTGACAGACAGCCAGAGAGAGAGAGAGAGAGAGAGAGAGAGAGAGAGAGAAATCGGGTTTAGAGTTCTCTCGACACAAACTAGGTCATTTTGGGACTAATATGATTTAATTTTATTTCAATAAATCGCTTACGCGTAGGGGTCTTTAGCAGTGGGAGGAAACCGGAGGACCCGGAGTAAACCTACTCCTTGTCACGTACAACCGGGGATTCGAAACCAATTTGTAATATTTCATCCACGTGATCAGAGGTTGATTTGAAGAGGTTGATGCAGAGCCTTATAGGCTCTGGGTTGATGTGGATATATCAACCTATGATAACGCCATGACGGGTTAATATGAGATATAACTTCTATGCACAACAAAGAAATAACTACGACAGTTGTATATTTTTAATAATTTCGAATTAAACATGCATTATGTAAGATTTATAAGATAAAGAGCTGGTCGTTTTTGTTATATAACAGAGTGCCGGGGTAATCAGAGGTCGGATGTGACCAAAGCCCAGCTTAGGCATGGGCCTGAGGGGCCAATGCTAAGGGCTCCGCCGTTCATGGGGAAAAAAAATTAAAATTGCAGATGAAAGTTTCACGGTAATCGATCTAGTGGCGCGAAGGCGGAGACTGAGCTTTCCCTCAACCTTCTCTGTGAAGTTCCACTCGGTGATCGGTCTTAGCTTCTATACTTGTATGTCATTCGAAATTCTATATAATTCGTATGTGATCACATATTATATTATAACTATTCTTGTATTACAGACCGTTTACGTATGCGTTCCATTCAAAAAAATATGTAATAATCTTCTCTCTCTTCGCGTTAGGTGCCCCGCGATTCTAGACAGTAGTCTGGTTGGATATGTCACCTTCTCCATCCAGCCTAAAGCCCAGGTCCCCGCTCCGACTAATCTGGGCTTTGGATGTGACAGAATCCACTGTAGCAGGTGCGGATCCAGGAATTTTTGCAGGAGGGGGTTTGCCAGCTTTCGGTTAGGGAAATCTGCCATCATCGTCTGTAAATTACATAGGCATACATACAAATTGAGCTTTTTAAACAGAGAAATCGTTTTATACTGATGTAGGATCACTTTGTGGTGTAATTTCATTGATGCAAGGCATTATTTTTTTTTTATGTAGCTGAGCGGGGGGGGGGGGGGGCCCTCTGGATCCGCCGCTGTGTAGTTCAAAAATATATAATGCAAAATGAATATATTGAAAAATTTAGTCAAAGTATGAGTCTTTGAAGCTTCACAAGACATGCCCAGTATACCATTACATATTTTCCATGATAATAAAAGAAGTCTCGACTGTCGGCCCTTTTATTGAGTCATGTCCAGTCTAACGTTAACATATTGTATGTCGCGAATGATGTAATCCATTGAATACGACATCCATCCGATGATGTAGAGGGTTGATTATGGGTTTGTCATTTGCATAAATGTCTAAATATATATTTGCTTATATAACATTTGAAACCACAAACAAATACACAGATTTACATGTAGCTCTTACATAATTAATCATTAAATAGTTATAAACCGTGACAAAATATAAAGTCTACCCTTTGCTGTTTCAATTATTGCTGGTTGCAGTTACTTTGTACAATAAGGGGTCACGGTGGCTAAGTGGATAAGGCGCTGGTTCACTAGCCTGTAATGGCCGAGAAAGTTCATCTCGATTTTCCGGCGTGATTTCCCCTTGTCTGTGATGCATTCGGATGGGACGAAAAACCGAGGTCCCGTGTACACATTGGAGTGCACGTAAAAGATCCCTTGGCAGTTGGAATTCGATATAAATTTCCCTTATAGCACACTGTATGGCGTATGCTCGTCTTCCATTAGCACAGGTTAGGTGCAAAAGAGTAGAATGTACAATAAATAGTCACATCCAAACAATTCGTGGTTAAAACATTCCATCAAGATGAACGCTTGCACCTTGACTTATGTAAACGATCATTTGCAGTAATCGCCGGAATTCGTCGATCGTTTATGATAATGAGTCACAAACACAAAACACTGATAACATATTTAAATGTAAAGCAATATTCAAATCCGTACACTCACAAGTCATCTAGATATTGTCACTGTTGTCAACAACTAGATCAGTTTAAGGTCCATGAACAGCCTAGAGTCTATGCCTTAATATATGTAATAACTATCCTTACCGCCTTCGGCCCCCCACATTTCTGCCACTCTCATCATCACTATCGTCATCATCATCAGTTATAATACCCTGTTCAATAGTGATACGTTTTACTTGTTTTTGAATTAAACGACTTTGTTCAAGCAACGCACGTGTAGCTGCACGTCGATTCTCCATTTCAGCCATTATACCTGCCACCTGTTGTCGAGGTAAGGCCGGAGATTTCCCTAGCAATTCGTAACTAGGCGGAGCAGATTTAGGTCTTCGAACTTGATCATCCTCAAATTCGTGTCGTTTTCGAATCTTCTTCATGAAGTCCGTCCAAGCTGCTTTATCTGGCGTTTCACCATTTTGTAAAACAGACTTTGAATGTCCAGTATTCCTCGCATTTGTCTTTCGGGGACAAACTGCATTCGAGTTGCGTACTTTAGTGCTGACATCTGGTTGTGTTGCTTCATGAGAAGCTCCACCAGGAATTGCGGACGCGGATCTTGGTTTATGTGAATGGGGGCGAGAATTTGGAGTATTTAAAGCGCGCGCGGGAGTAGCAACACTGGTAGCTGGTCTTATTTTATGCGAATTACCCGAACTGTGTTGATCTGAAGCATGATATGTATTTTCTTTGCCGCTCGATAGTTCGTTTACACACCCAACAGCCGTTTTCGGCCGATCATGGCCAACCATGGGTCTATTAGACAGTGAGTAAAATTGCACTTGTCTGGTAGGTGGAGCGCTACAGATTCGTTGCCGCATTGTTCTAACCAACGTGGCTATTGGGTGCTCGTTTTCTGGAATCTCTGCCACGACACCTTGTGAATTTCTAGGCTCGTGTGGGCTTTGAACAGAAGTCGCGGATAAAACCGTGTTACTGCGGCGCCATGCTCCATTCTGCTCATCAGCCGCCTGTAACGAATTTTTACGTTCCTCCTCGATATTCTTTATGATATCGTTAATATGTTCTCGAGGTTCACTTGGTGTAGTATCACTACTATTTAATTGGTCGTTTTGCTTGAAAGTAGTATATATGCTTTGCTGTATCTGCGACTGTCCTTCTCGGGCGATATGACGCGAATCACCTATCATTACCCGACTTCTCCGATGTTTTCCTTCCTTGTTGGCTGTTCTAGCCTCAGCAGCCCGTCGGTACATCTCTTCGTTTCTCATCGCCATGGCCTTAGTATCAGGATGTGAATATTTCTCTAACCCGGGATAAACTCCTTGAATTGTTTTATAAAATGAATTACAGTCATACATTTCTTTATTAACACGACTTTTAGACATCTTCAATTCTTTGTTCATTATTTGGATCCTTAGGTTCAGTTGGTGTTGCAGACATCGGTTCCGCTTCCGGAGCATCCGGTCCACCCGTGATATCTCAGTTGACATGGTCCTAAATCTAAAAAAGACAAATAAAATACATTTTAAATCACACCAGACAGACGATTTGACCAGTAAAAAAGATATGAATTTGTGGTCATTCGGAAAAGCGTTACAATGTGCACAAGAATTTACGAACAAGCACTATATACAACATTGGTTCTTATGTTATGTTTAACTATGAAATAAATTTCCCATATTATTTATGTTTCATATACTGTGATTCTTATGTTCCATTGCTACAAAAACCTAATTATAAAATACGTTTGTATGTCAACAGGTAGCTATTTGCATTATCGAAATTTGTTTTACTGAATCTCAATAAAAAAAATATCACTACTAGCTAAAATAAACACTATCATTGAAAATATTGCTAATTTTTGAGTCATTTTGAAATTCATCGAATCTGAGGGGGTCTAATATTTTCATTTCTAAGATATGCTATGTCGTAAGTAAACGTATTACTGATTTATGGTAACCGATAAAAAAGATAAAATGTATATAGGGTTAGTATTTATTATAATCCCGTAACACCAGACATGTTGACGTTTCTAACCCAAAGTTGTTAGGTTAATTATAATACAGTATAAGATAAAATGTCCTGAGTAAACAAAACAAATAATATTGTATTTTATTATTTTTTTTTTTGTTCCATGGTCGTGTTATAACACGCATTCCATCGTTTCCCCGGATTTTCTGGCGTGGTTTTGCACTTGTGGTGCAGTCGGCGTCTACTCATTCGGATAGGACCAAAAACCGAGGTTCCGCAAATGCTGGAATCCAATTGCTGCCCGCGGCTAAAATTCCCTCATGCATGTTGGTGCCGAGAAGTAGGACGCTAAACCACATCATTCATTCGTTCGTTCACAGGCATGTAACCGTTAATAGAAACTCCCTTCTAGTCAAGCCTTGTCTTACGGGGTTTCTTATTAGTTATCCAGCCATCCCTTTGGGCCCGGCTGCAAATGTTCTACGACTTATCGGACCCTATACAGTCGCTTAGCAACTTCAAATCACATTTCGCTGCTGACCCATTTCCAAGATAAATTATTGAAACAAAATTGTCTGGCTTCAAATGTCATATGAATTATTTTTATACGCCCACACTCTATACAGGTAACAATTTTTATCCGATTTCAATGGAACTTGAAATATAGGTTTACCACCGTAAGATCTCGGTTCCTATCCATATTGGCAATTAACTTCATGGATTATGGCACCCGATTGTACGAAAAATCATGTTTTAAGCTTGTGAACTCTGTAGAGGTCACAATTTTCATCCGATTTGGTTTTAACTTGAAGTATATGTTTATAACCCACAGATCTCAATTCCTTTCGATATTCGCACATATCGAACATTAACTTCCTGAATTAAGGACCCTGATTGTACGAAAAATCGCATTTTTAGCTTGTTGACCTATAGAGGTCACAATTTTATCTGATTTAAAAAAAAAACGTTTCAATATATCACCGTGTTTTTAGTTTGTGGTCCCTCTACAGGTCACAATTACTACGCGATTGTAAAGAAACGTTCGAATAAATCACCGTTAGACCGTAACGTGGTCTGAGTATGAATTTCATGAAAATCGGACCAAATCTGACGAACAAAATGGTCGCCAATCGTACGCAAATAGTGTAAACATCTGTTATATCATAGTTTTAGACCTTCTAGAGGCCACAATTTTTATCCGATTTTCTATGGAACTTGAAAGGTCATTGTAGATACGTACGCTTTTGCTTTAATAATTACATTGTTTTTATTGGAAATATTCATTTAAGAATGGAAAATCTCGACTTTCATAAACTTATCAGTACTGAAGTGATGGACTAATGTAATTTTTTGGTGACTATTTTACCTTTCTATTGAGCAAATGGTGTTAAAATAAAGCGAATAATAAAAGCATGATTTCCATTAAGGAATAGGAATCTTTCTTTCGTCTCAAATTCACCGAGAGCAAAACCCACACGAAATGCAATGATGGGTACTCGCGAATCATCGATTTTTCATTCATTCTGTATTGGAAAATTAAGGAATAGACAAAGGATAAATAAAAATACCTTTAAATAGAATATAAGAAAATAAATTTTGTTTACATACCAGTTTGTTATATATAAATCTTGTGTTTTAGTCTTAATACACATTTATGTGGAGCTGGTGTGTTTGCTCGTACAAAATATTTTATCACCGTTATACGTATATCACCGTATACGACATGTTAACAGTAGTTTATCGTGGTTTTATAAATAATCCCGTCTGATCCCAGGTTAATCTGATTTAATCCCAGCACCAGCTTATTGGATTAAACACGTGTCAAAACGGGGTATATCAAAACTTGTAGTAAAACACATCTAACATTACAAGAACATATAGAATATACACAACTTGTTTTCTTAAAAATCATCTATAGTATTATTCAAAAGATGTTTATTTATTATTTGGGTTTTAGATTCACGGTCGAACTAAAAGCAATAATGTTAATAAGTAATATTATTATTGTCAAAGGGCCATTTCTTAGTAAGTATGAGGATTCACAGCATCGGAACTCAGTATTTATTAGCACGAAGTCACGTTGAATAATATTATAAAGAGATTTTCGATTGAGAAGTTCGTTATTCGTAAAAATATATGTATAAATAACTTAATCAACACGGTAGTATAATTTGAATCTGAACAGGTTTAAATCGATCAACCCGAGTTAGCGAAGAAGAAGTAATTTAATGTATGGAACCATTTCCTGCATGGTTTTAACAAAATTAGTCTCTATCATAACTGACAGAGTATGTTATCTCTATTTTTCATTCGGCATACACCTACACAGGCGTAAGAAAGGTACATCTACAGGTTCAAACAATCACATGTCTAACATGAATGCTGTTCAAATACAAATGAATTTCAGTTTAGTTAAAGTTACATTATGGGGGATAAGATAAAGAGATGGCAGTTCTCACTACAATTCTTAAAAACTAGATAGTGTAAAGGTAATTTGCTGAAAATTTCAGTCAAATTGATTTCACTATTAGCCGAGAAAAAAGCTTTTGAAATATTCATAGCCTCGGTCATCATTACTCAAATCATTAATATGAACAGCATAGTCTCGATTATCCACTTGATTGATTTAATTATCAACCGCCATTAAGCGGCATATACGATTTTAATCTGCCAACATCGAAGGCTAGTCTTGACATAAAGAGTTTATTATGGTCTGGATATGTTAATTAATGTCTAATTGATTATTTAGATAACATCTCAGGCTTAAAGAAAGACATGTAAAAATCAGATTTTGCTCTTGCATAATGTTATTTTAATGTTATGGATTTCTTTTATATGCATTAATGTAATTACAAATGACAAAATGTGCAATAGTAAAAAAATTAGACTTATTAGACCTCAATATTCCTGAAGCAACGACTGTGAACGTGGCTAGATTACTTAACAATTACCGAACTGATAGCTACCTTATCTACAGACACGTGAAAAGTATAACGTCCAATTAATGTACATTTTTAGAGTGACTAGACCATTTTACCTTTTTGTGATTTCATCTTGCTCGTCCGAAGATTTAATTAAATCTCGACTTGTATATTTACACCAATGCATTCTAGTTATCTCGACTTCTTTTTTTAGTTCAAAGATATGGTATATTCCTTTTAAATTGTTCTTTTGTAATTCAACTCAACTTGGAGAGAAACCGCAACTGGTCACTTTACATTTTTAAGAGTTTTACTAATAATTTGCCAACCGTTATTCCGACCAGAGAAACAGTATATCCACTGGATCAATTCTATCCTTTCAAGTATTTTCTTTATCAATTGATAGTAATATATTCTTTTCTTATATCATAATGAAAAAGGCACTCAGATATCGAACTGATTTTCAATCACCAAGACAAAAATCGATTATATCTTATGAAAGTAATATAAACCTCCAACTGTGTAAGGGATCAAATATTCCATTTTTTCCACTCGGAATGACTCTAATTAGTCATTATATGTTTTTCGTAATCATTTTATGAAATGAATAAAAAAAAAAGGGAATTTTTATGAAATCAAAATTCATAACTTGTTTCAGTAGCCTCAAAAGCCTCTATACATCCCACCTTTTCTCTGTTTATTATAAAAACATACTGCTTCTATTTTGGTCTTAACAAATAGATAAGCATCCAGAAAGTCACAATGAACTAATGATATATTGCGGCTATATATTCTATACTCAACCACAGATACAAAGAATATTCCACATTAATTATATCCCTATATATCATTTGATTTTCTGTATTCAAAATTTAATTATGATTAAGCCATCTAAGAAAACGCTCACAATTGAAACTTGTCTGAATTTAGATTTTAAAAAATAAACTTTATAATTCAGTATATAAGTTAACAGCTAGTGGTTCGCTACACCGCGATTTTATATGTCCTATAGATCATGAATCATATATTTGTTTAATCTTGTGAATAGAAAATGTTACAAAAATAAGAGTAAAAGGATCAAAGGTTACCAGGTGTTAAATGTATAGTAAAGATATATAAACTGTCTTTTTGTGTATCATTTAATATACTATGTTACGGGAATAAGTAATCTGACATTAAAGTGGGCAGGCCCGGATCCAGGATTTTGTCGAGGGGGGAGGGGGCCTACATTTGAGCAAAGGGTAATATGTTGGAACCTTGGATTGCTTGGGCGGAGAGAATGCATAAATCATGTTTATATCATCTATTAAAGAGCAGAAAACGATAATGAAAATCAACTGTCACTGGGACTAGTGGAGAGTTGGGGGGGGGGGGGGATACCGGTACCATTAATGACATATTCCTTCGGGTATAACACGGTATTCTATATTCATCCGACCCCCTGCGTAGGTTAAGTCGGCCATGGATACATAAACTATAGTAAAGATAACAGCAATAAGTATATTTTTCTACCCTGCAAATTTGGAAAAGTAGAAGCTTTATTTTTCTTTCAAAATTGGTACGTACAAACCCACACATATAACAAAGAGTAGTCCGGAAATGACCTAGTTTATGTTAAATAAATATAAACTCACCCAACCACCCAATATTTGGCATCGACAAAGATTACACAATGGAGCTAAAATTTCAGAATGATCTTGCCTCCGCCCCACCCCCCTTTGAATAGCAAATATACACCCAAGTACTCGATTTATGAATTTCTGTCATTCAAGCTGAAAACAGGGCAAATTTAATCACGCCTGAGTTTGTGAGTTTTGAAATTCATCAAGAGATAGTATATTCTCTGGGGAATTCCCAAGAAAACCATCGGACTTTAAGAAGCCAATTCTCTAACTCTATAGCATCAAAAATCTTCGACATTGAAAAAACGAATTATTTGTCAATTTCAATTAACACCGATGTTGTGACCTTAACGGGAAATGATGGGCTTCTTATATCAAATATTTAAAACAAAATAAAATTTTACCATTGGTACACGAATCGTGTACCATAATACGTTTCACTGACATTTGTAACAAGGGACTCGAAGAACGAGGAATACATATTTTACGAGTCATGTCAGACGGTGACCTCATATTCTTATCACGAGAGCATGTGCAATAAATACTATCGATGTAGACTGGAATAACCAGGCGCTAGAGATTGTCATTCGATTGAGACTTCGTGCGTATTTCACCTAACATAATTGATTTGAAATTAGAGTAAAACGGAAACAATTGAATGTAAATCAGTTTATATACATTCATTTTACCTTATTATATGCGTTACGACCCATTTGTGTCAATTTCTAGGTCCCAAATATTAGCGATTTAGCTCCTTTAAGTGTATAATGTCGCTTGAAAGATAGGATATATATATATAAATGGTGACTATCTTTAATCTGGTTAACTTATTGATTTTGATCAGATTAATGTAACAATAAGTCAGTCAATATAAAACCAATATATTGTATAGAATTATTAAAACATGTTATAATCCCTCTATTCATAGATGGTTTTGTGTATACTAGTTTAATTCACTCTCGGTCTATTATATTATACACTCTTTAATAATAAAATTATTATTAATCATTATATACACGTTGTATATACTGGCGCTGTTTAAAAAGAGAGTCAAGTACGAAAAACACTGTCAACCAAAAGTAATTTATACACAAGTATATTACAGGGATTCACGTATTACAATCGAAATTCCTCCGGGGCTTCCGTGACTCCCATCCTATAGTATAGGTACATGTACATGTATACATCATGGTATGGGTGTGTGGGTGCGTTTGTGGGGTGTACGGGGGGGGGGCTCTTGGGGTCATATTTTATCCGTTTGAAGATGTTCGAAATCTCCATAAGCCGAGTGTAAAGGCATATGGGGTGTGGTTGGGGTTAGAGAAAGTGAATGGATAACTCTGATACTAACCCGAACCAGGAATTCCCGATAGATGAATATTCCGTATATACACAAAGACATCTCATTAGACTATAATTTCAGGACTAATAGTTCAATTTTCTTAAAATATTTCGCTTGTGCACAGGGGTACCTAGCAGTCGGATGATCCGAAGAAAACCGACATGGTTGCACAGGCGTCCCTATTCCTTGTCACTTACAACCGTGGAATCGAAACCACGCCAGTTGACTCAATGACAGAGAGAGAGAAATGGAGTTTAACGTCCACTCAACACAAACTAGGTCACCTCGGGACCAACATATGGTTGAATTTTATTTCAACAATTCGCTTGTGCGTAGGGGTCTTTAGCAGTGGGAGGAAACCGGAGTATCCGGAGAAAACCCACGAGGATGGACATGCGACCCTACTCCTTGCCACGTACAACCGGGGATTCGAAACCACGCCAGTTGACTCAATGGCAGGCCGTATGATACAGCGCGCGCACGCTAACTATTCGGCCACCCAACCCCCCGACTCAGTGACAGACCGTATGATACAGCGAGCACCTGCTAACCATTCGACCATCTACAAGTTAACGAAAAGCTAGCCAGTAGAATTCATAGAACATGATAATTGGGTTTGCGTCTCGTTAACACGAGGTTCTTTGGAGACAATAATAATTGACATTTTTTATTGTTATGACTACATGGGCAATGTGTCATTCCTGGGCAGATGCGTTTTCATCGAAATTCAAACTGGTTCTTTGTTGTTTTTTTTTGTCAAGTCGTCTGTATAGAGGATATAATTGTTACACTATTCAGTCTGTCAGTATTGATCTATATTAGCTATATTATTACTAATAAGTTCTAAATGAGTCGATTTATCATAATTATACAACAATAACTCTTTAGTACAGAGAATGATTACAATAAAGCACCTTTTTACTTAGAATCTGATGACATACAATCCTCTATTTGTTTTGTTTTATTTTTACTTTACATGGTTATTAGTAGTCTCGACAAACTAAACCCATAGCTCTTCGTACATGTTTTTCATCCAATACAAAGCACATGAATTACCTTTAATTTTGGTGCCCCAATTTTATTGACAAATAGGTTTTAATGTTTACCAATGTACAGCTAAAGTTAGATTCTCATTTTATTTGGCTTTAGGCCAGAAATCCAATCTAGAACTATAAGGTACCAATATTACTAAATATATAGATACTTTTTGATCAGCCAATAGTTTCAGATTAAATAATCAAATTTAATGAAAATTAAAACATTAAGTAAATGAATTTCTTCAAATTTAGAGGAGTCGCTTTGTAAAGTAAACTAATATAATAAAATTCTTACCTTTATATTCACTGTTTATTAAAGAGAAATTCAAATCACACAGAGATCCATGGCACGTTTCTTCATTTGATTAACTATACAATAATTCTCGATTTCCTCTCTTTCTGTATACTTGTGAAAAACTCAGGTATGAGTTATGTAATCAAAGTTTATAACATGGCTATTATTGTAATAATACCCGAATTTCACTATATAGACTCGTTAATTAATATATGATACATGATAAACTAATAATAATAATAATTCCCCAGCTTAATTAAGGCCACACACATTCCAAGTTCACGACTTTTATTTGTTTATGAAAACAGTTACTGTACTCTATCTATACTTGTATATATCCTTCTATTCCAATAACAAGTTATTAAGTTGGAAAGAATAAAAAGTCCGTATAGTCCCAATAAGTTGAACCCGTTTTAGTCTACGTGCTTGCAGATTACATCAAAATTCTAATCTAAACGAAATTGAACGTGTAAAGTCTACGTGCTTGCAGAGTACATCGAAATTCTATTATTAACGAAATTGAACATGTAAATAATCTACGCGTCTGTATGTATTACGACATTGGATTATCCTATAGAGCATTATGGTAATCGCGTAACTTGGAGCGGATTAAGGGGCTTAAAGTTGATAATATCCATGTAGACACATTAAAGAGACAACTAAACTATAATGTCAGGTGTGTTTAATGTCTGTTACACAATAGCAGAGGCTATTTCTCCATGAAATGAAATTAAAGTACGACTGAGAGACATTTTGCCAGGACTACGACGTTTTCGCCTACTACTAACTGTTCATTTTGTTTGGAGGTGTATACTGGATTTGTCCTTCAAAGCAATCATTTTTTTTTCTTTGCGAGGTACTCCATCCTGCGTCCTGTACCATTGACAAGAGAAACCAGATTGTAAAATCCCGAGGTAATTTTTCGGTCAACACTGGGCTCGAACCAGGACATCTGCTCAGAGTGTCCGTGACTCAGTATTTCCTTGGGAAGACTATTTAAACTTCAACAGGATTTCCGCGAGTCTAGAAAATAAAACAGGTTGAGTTTTATTTAATGTTTGTAACACAGTGTCAACTAAAGAGAGTTTGATTAAAGTAGCTAAGTCTCTAACTCAATATCATCGATAGTCTTCCACTTTGAAAACACAAATTATTTATCAATTTAAATCAACATTGATGGTGTGGTCTTACCAGGAAAAGATGGGTTTCTGATATCCAATATTTAAGACGAAATGATTTTTTTACCATTGGTACACGAATCGTGTACTATGCGGCGTTTCAGACTCATTTTCAGCTAGGGACCCAAAGAACAAGGCTAGGTATACTCCACATTACATCTCACTCGGCATGCCTCGACAGATTTCGAAAACTACATCTAGACTCGGCTGTATGACGAATTCCGCCATATTGGAACTACTTTAAAAGTCCCGGATGAAACATGGTTGCACCCATACCGAACACAAATTAGCGACCCATTCGGCTGGCGACCTATTGGACCGATCCAGCTGGCAACTTGTTGGTTGGCAACCTATTCAGAATAAAGACAGAGGTCGCCAAAACTCATCTATTTTTACCAACAAATAAAATCAAACGTTACATCTATCAAATGAAGGTAGAATATATTATTTTTTATCCATTCCTTTAGCTCAGAATAGAAGTGTAATTTCGCCATATATATTCTGAAGGGCAATTGAATAAGTTTTCTAAATATTATTAGTAACACTTGGGGTAATCATATCAAAGGGGCGCTCTCTCATCCTAAACGTCGCCATTTTGTCAATATGTTAAAGTGAAAGAACGGTAATATTCCGAGTCAAAATTCGGACCATCGTACAGAATTCTGAGCATCCAGCTATATATAATCGGAAAGGTAATTTGGGGCGACTGCTGTCTTTATTCTGAATAGGTTTCCAACGAACAGGTTACCAGCTGGATCGGTCGAATAGGTCGCTAGCCGAATGGGTCGCCAATTTGTGTTTGGTTGTGCCCACGGTGCCAAGTTTTCCTGTTAAAGTAAACCGGTAGCCGCATCGCAAATGTATGGGCGTAGGTACATATCACTTACTGTCATACAGCCGAGATTTAATGTAGGTTCCGGAACCGGAATCTGTCGAGGATTGCCGAGTGCTTTGCATCTCAAACGGCGAGCATGCGCAATAAATACTATGTAGACTGGAATAACCAGACGCTATATATCTTGTGATTCAATTGAGACTTCTGGAGTACTTCGCCAAACATAGCTATTTGATATTAGACTAAAAACGGAAACGATTGAATGTAAATCAGTTTATATACATTCATATTACATTATTATATGGCTTGCGACCCATTTGTGTCAATTTCTAGGCCTCAAATATTAGCGATTTAGCTCCTTTAAAGTTTATTCTAAAAGAATAGGCGTAAAAATTTAAAAAAAGAAGTCTAGTGTAAAATGTAATTGGACCTACAAAAATACACCCCTCCCCTCCATGTCATCAAACTAGTTCAGATTTGAATAAAGTTTTAAAGATTTGTTGCTTGCAGACGTTTAAATGGATTTGGATAGAGTGTATTTGCTTACTTGCCGCACTATCTACGAACGACAAAATCCAGGAAAGAGTATGCATTATCAATTATTATCATTGGGGACATACCTGGTACAAACACATAGCATGATGGACATTCTCTTGGTGATATCAGACTTAGATGTTATTCATATGATTGTGAGACTTAAGCGATTATTATCTATGAAAGATGGTGGAGATTACAATGGATTTCAGATTGACGGTCACAAAGTCTAGCTATACTTATAAACTGAAATGTGAGATAAGAGCAAGGCCTCTGAAACTAATGTCCCGTGGTGTATATAAACACTCTATTAAGTATCCAATTTCTGTATTTATTTTGTAAGTATGTATAAATAATAGAACAACATCCGGGTATTTTATTTTAATCAGTGAGCTTTGTTATATGATACTCCACTTTGGTCAGTGACTATGCCTTAAAAAATAAAAGCAAACACTAGCAATATTTTAATCCGTTCATTGCCTGGAAAGATCGATAGCCCATATAGAAAGCTAGGGTGTTTACCAAATTTGATATGGTTCCCGTTTGCCTTCAACAACTCTATAATTCCACCCCATCCAAGGTGTTAATATATTTATATCTGGTATTTAAGATTTTAAATACGATTTTCAGTTAATGATTTCAGTAAAATGGATAATCGGGAATTTGTTTATAATTGTAATGACAATGACAATCGACGTTATAAAGTTTGTGTAAAGTCGATCGATAACTCGGCTAAGAGTTAAGTAATTTTACTGAAATTTTCAACATATCCCCTTTTCATTATCTATTTTGATTACTATTATACCGAGAACCGCCAGCTCTTTATCTAATCCTTACATAATGCCACTTTAATATAAGGTAAACTGCTTAAAAGAATAACTGAAGTGTGTGCTAACGAACCGTAATTCAACGACAATTTCTACACATTGATTTTATTGATCAAAGATTGACACTCCTGAAAAGGAAAACAACAAACTTTATACCGTGTCAGAATTATCAATTATACCGGAGGTATGCGATCACATATAATCAATAGACTTTATTTAGCAAAACCTGGTGTCACGTTTCCAATAGGGCCTGTTTTGGATAGGTTATTTATAGCGTTATAAAACATACCTTGGTATATTTGAAACAACAACACCAACAACTTGTTGAATAGAACCAGCAAGACAATAGCAAAAGGAGAAACAACCGGATACTTAAATTTTCTGATGTTATAAAAAGGAAACATATGAAAGCAGGACACTAAATCGATTCGGTTTCCGTCGAATGTCAAAGGCACTAAAACGATTCAAAGCAGACATGGGGTCAGCTGAATAAATTGTCCCTGACGTGGGTGTGTATGGACCCTGTGAAATATCATGAACTAAATTTTCATCATCCTGGGCCAATACTTTTCTGGAGAATAACCTTTCCGTCAAATTCTTAAATCTAACACACAATCGACATATGTGCAAAGATGTGCGGGACGGTCGCCGATCGAGCGGTTGTACTGGAAGGTTGTGTCAGGGGTCGCACGAGCGGTTTATGACCCTATGACGTTAGACATTGATTAATCAACAGCGTTGACGTTTTTAGTGGTTTTACCTACAGTTCTGTGCACTGCAAACCAAGAACTCACCGTAACAGACCGTAGGCTAATTCCTCAATTGAACTAAAAAGCCGGTAGTATAACAACTCTTTCAGATCCTAGTGTAGAGGGAGAACGCTAGATCGGCGACGGTCCTACGCATTTTAGCACATATGACGTCATATATAGATTGTGGGTTAGGGTTAGGGTAAGGGCTAGGACCTGTAGATTTGGTCAAAGTCCCGAGATATAAACAGGGCTAGCCCTAACCCTAACCCATGATCAAGCCTAACCCTTACCCTAACCCACAATTCACATATGACGTCACAATTTGCGTAGGACCGTCTCCGATCTAGCGTTCCGCAGTGTAGAGAGACAAGTAAAACGAAATTTTCAACTATAAAAAACGAAACGAAATAGGATCTTTGTTTTAATCAGATTATAACAGCATCAATATTAATTAGAATTTACCGATTTATATTGGATTCGTGTTTTGATTTTTGAATATTATGGAAAATAATAGTATTGACTTCGAGATTTAACTACTTTAAACATTAGTTCATGTGACAGACATATTTTCATCACCAAACTGATGAATAAATTCAACCATGATTTTCAGTTAGCCTGAATGGTTGCCATTATTTCACTGAAATTTAGTGCGCTTAGGAAACCTTCATAATTCCTAAACTGATTTACCTATTTAAATAATGGCGGCTGATTATCTTTACATACAGTAATATCGATTTATGAGAATCTGTTTTGAAAACTTAGCTTGGAATGAACCGACAAAAACCACATCACGGAAGCTGAACAGGATTAAAAAGAAGTTTTGAATTTTTTGCAGTGCTTTGAATTATAACGAGTCGATTTATTTCTTGTGAAATGTCACCAAGGCCTTCGTATACATTGTATAAGTTTTAGTTGTTAGTTCTAATTCGATAACAAAGGTAAAACAAACATGTTTTCCTCTGAAATTGTTTTTTTTCGTTAAAATATGCCCTGTAGATCACGATGCATTTCCGGTATTAACATCTACCGGTATCAAGTTTCTTGAACATTTCTAATCTACAAATGTTTACCGACAGCCATGCAAATATTGAGAACCGCTTGTGCAGGTTTTAATGTACACAGATCCAGGGGCGGATCCAGAGGGGGGTTTGGGGGGTCCCCCCCCCCCCCGCTCAGCTACATAAAAAAAAATAATGCCTTGCATCAATGAAATTACATCACAAAGTGATCCTACATCAGTATAAAACGATTTCTCTGTTTAAAAAGCTCAATTTGTATGTATGCCTATGTAATTTACAGACGATGATGGCAGATTTCCCTAACCGAAAGCTGGCAAACCCCCTCCTGCAAAAATTCCTGGATCCGCACCTGAGATCAAACATTTTTGTTAGAGACCGTCTTAATGCTTTGCCATTAGTTTTGAGAATGTGTGTCGTGCAATCATCCATTTGTCAAACCAGGGAAATATATAAAAACGATCGATACTGGAACACTCTGATTAAAACACAGATCCAATTTCGTTTCGTTTTTATAGTTCAAAATTTCGTTTTTACTTGTCTTTACTACTCATGGATCTGGAAGATTTGTTATTTAACTTGTGTTTTGCTTGAAATGAGGGGTCAGCCAATCAAATGGTCTGTCGAATCGACCGTTTGACCTTTTTATGCGTGGAACTGTGGGTAGATATTACGAGCGGATAGAAATCAAAACAAAACAAAAGTAGATTTTAAAAAGCATTGCGGTCGCTAATTGGTTAATCGATTGACTGACGTTATCGGGTCAAATGTCCCATGCTTGATACCTGACGTCATGAGTGTAGGCCACCGAAAGTATAAAAAACGAAACGAAATATAGATCTATATTTTAAATAGATTGATACTGGAATATACCTTTTACCCAACACTATGTCTTACCAATGCCAGATGTTAAAATTTTTTGAAGGGTTTATATTTTTTTTTCTCATCGTGTATATGAATTTGTTCTTTTAATAGATAATTATAAGTTTGTCCCTTTAAAATCACCATATGTTTGGTCCCATTAAACATTCACTCTGTTAGTGTCGTTACCCAGTGGATGTTAGTTCCCAAGGGAGAAATTGACATGGCAATACAGAATGTGCCTTCCATGAGATGAAAAGGTAGTATGTACAATGGCAATAATTAATTGATGGAATGATTTGAGTGACCTGCTTTCTATCACGTGTAGTAAGAAATCAGTCATACATGTATACATCTGTAAACAAGTTAAACCATTATTAATTGACATACAATTTCGTTTTCATGTCTGTCTGTTTTCTGTGATGTGAAAATAAATTGTTCAGATACGTAATTCGTTATGAAACAAGACAAAGCTCATACAGAATACCGAAGTCTTTTGTCGCATGAAATTATTGATTTTATCTTTTACCTGGGGATTTGATTTATATGTTTGTTTTTCTTTGGTCACAAAGATATATATTCATGGCAGAGGGTTGTTTTCAACTAGTGTCTTTAAAGATAGGATTTAAAGACCAAAACTTGAAACAAAATAGTAAAACACAAATACGCCACCCCCCACCCCCGCCAACAAAAACAAAACCGAAATGACGACCCATAACATAAAATTGAATTGAAATCGAAAGTGGTGCTGGCGTCCATGGATATTAGATCCCAAAGCCTAGCAATTAAAATCCCAGGTCGTTTATTCATTCTGTTTAATATCGTGTCCCTTTCACGCCACAATAGATGACAAATTTCAGGTCATTAGAAAAACTACGAAAGCCAAATCAGGTCATGATATTTTGTAATTTAATTTACCTTAGTTATAATTAGATCATATTGCTGTCGATCGCCTCAATACACAGATATAGAGAAATTGGATGGGGGAACTTAGTAGTATAGGTCTATTTTTACCTTTCTCCAATAGTACACGATTTAAAAAAATCTCGAAACATTCATTGCTCGCTGAAGTGATTTCGGATTGACGGAATTGACCAGAAATTACTTCCTGACAAACTAATGAGTACCACCGGATGTTGTAAAGTAGGCTAATGTAAACGTAAACAACCAAATGTTAAACAAATAACTTCGATATCATATCTAACTCTTTGTCGGTATTTATTTAACGATATCATTAATTACTAATCAATTGTATTTTACCTGGCTTTTACGTAATCGATATCCATTTTAAAAACAGAATAATAGCTTTAAACGAAGCGCATTTGGGTTTATATGTACTGGATTGTGGTATATTTCATTGCTTTATCCTTTGCGTGCATAAAAATAAAATTGGCTACATGCAAACCAACGTGATCTACACAAGAATAACACAGACAACTCAAACTTTGACATTGAAAAATACAGCAAAGGAAACTAATTACGCCACTCGTCGTACAAATTGATGATGGCATGCTAAATGTTTCAGGGCACGTTTACAATTCAAGTTTTATGAGCAAGCTATTAAACTCAGCTCGTTATTTTCTTGTTGTACTATATGATGTCCACATTTTACCGAACTTGTTTAATTTGACGAATATAACTTCAGTCGTGAACTGTTAGTTCGATCTTAATTTTAGTTTTAAAGGTACTATCCCGATTTAAACAGAGTCTCAAAAATAAAAGTCGGAGTTCGTATGAAATTTAAACGCCAAAATATAAGAAGTGCTGTATTTACCTTGTCTCAAAATTTCAGATCAAATCTAAACACCCTTTTAAGATTTTTGGTCAATTTTTACGTTGGGTGACCTAATAATCGTTCCTTTAGAGGTCTATACAGTGAATGGCCCATGTATTTCACTTACACATTATTTTTATAAAATAAAAGTCTGGTTTTATCCAGACACCACATAATACAGTTTGGGACACCGGTCTCCATTTCCAGATGAAGACTGGCGGGTTTAACTTGTTTGAAATCATATCACATAATATAATGAGGATTTTAAGGGATTTTAACACAAAATTAAGCAATTTTATTCCCCAAAATATTATCGGGACTGGCCCTTTAAAGATCGACAATTTCCATTGATCTTATGTTCTCTTAATCAGGGAATACCAAGGCCCGTTACAGACAATCTTACTATACCACTGTTTAAGAAGTGAATTGGCTGAGATGAAGTACAAGAGTTACACAGCGTCCTTATATTCTTTTAATTCGAAATCAAATAAACCTGACTGCCACTCAAACACAATTTATAAGATCTGCTTTTCAATGCATCATAAAGAAATATGGACCACTTATAAATCCTTAAAAAGATCTGAGTTTTAAGAGTGTAAGAAAGTGTTAGATGAAGTTTAATTTTATTGTTCTTCGTTACGAGAATTGACGGAAGTTTATTGTTAAATTCAAAATTATTTGGTGGCGCTAAACCTTAGAAATTGTTGAATACGATCTTCCACTTGTCTGTTCGTATTTCCAAGCAAACAAACTTACTTACAAAGACATTCACAATAATAAATTGTCTGCAATTTGAAAGATATAAGAACTTTGGCTGAAATAAAAGCCTCCACTTGGATTATTACAGAATAGAATATAATATCCTGACGTGACACATAATATAGAATAATAACCATGCGTTCCCCTTGTGAACCACACAACTTATATAAGTTACAGCATTAAAAAACGCCTAGAAGATGAAACGTACTTCTTGGATTGATCAGAGTAGCTAAAGCTTCCAGTTCTTTATTTCAGTAAGCCATAAGACTGATAGGGTATATACAGTACATAGAACAAATATTCTATGCAATAAAAGTCACAATAGAGATAGATATACACATTCAGTTAATATTAATTTACAGTAAATGATTTATTATAAAAATTATGAGCAGATTTTGTTCTAAATTCATTTAAAACAACAGACAGAATAATATATGATTTTGAATACATCATTTACAAATTCAATATTACAATTTTTATGTATAATTGGGTGATAAACGTATTCTACAATTGAATCTTTTATAAATACATGGCATGGATTTTCTGTAGACAATAAAACAAGCTGTTTTCATGAGAAACATATATTTTCAAAACCTGATTATTTGCGTTATGCAAATATCATATAATTCGTTCAGAATATTTAATAACCAGCTATTTCTTATCTATATAATATCTCACTATTAGCCTAAGCTTTTATTTTCGGTAAGGGAGGGGGGTGCTTAGTAGGTGCGCGCTGTATCATAAGGTCTGTCATTCTGTCATTGAGTCAACTGGCGTGGTTTCGTGACAATGAGTGGTGTCGCCTGTCCAACGGTGTGTGTTTTCTCAGGGTCCTCGGGTTTCCTCCCACAGCTAAAGACCCTGCACGCAAACGAATTTTTGGAGTAAAATCGAACCACGAGTTAGTCCCGAAATGATCTAGTTTGTGTCGAGTGGACGTCAAACCCCATCTCTCTTTTATTTTTTTGTAAAATACAATTTGAACCACAAGCTCAGTTGTGCATCTGTCGTAACATAATATATGTAAAGAAATATAAGGGCAATTTCAAAGTCTTCACCGGGATGAAATCGCCAAAATTCAGAACAAATCTCTTCTATTGTTTTTGTGTTTTCTAAAATTCCCCACGCTGGCGGTAACCCGACCGCCTTCATTTGCCAAGTCCGTACAGAATAGTAGGACGTTAAACCCCATCTATATTGATCTGTATTTAACCACTAAGATGCATATTGATCTGTTAACCTGATATATACTCTGTTGGTTAGTAAAATGAATCATAAACAGAATTGAGTTTCAATCATCATATAAAATACCCACAAATCATTAGGCGCTGGCATGCGAGGTTGTACAATACCGTTAATTAAGCCACAGTTTAAAATTGCCCTTGGACTATTTAAATAATTAAATCCAAGACATGTAGTTTCACTCCGACATATTTCGGAACAACCTGTAGCGTTAGCAACTGTCGTTACTGTGGCTGTAGACGGAGTTCGAATTTCATAATTTGGTTTTAACTGAAATTCAGCTTCTGCAAAAAGAGAAAAACCTCATTAAATTCAAGATTTAATACATAAAAACTGGAGGCACAACACATTACCAATCCGTATGGTAAACACTCCGTATCATGTATGTGTACCCAGTAGAACATATCCGTGCGTAGTCATTTCCCAACTCTGGTCTGGTCTATGATTCCTACCCAAGATAGATGACCGGTATAGCCATACTCCGCACAGTGTTTCCTTTGATTACAGCTAATTCCACTACTCACTGCTGTAAAGAGCGAACATTGTTGTTCTAAATTATGATTGGTCTGTAGTGCCATTAACAACCAGTAGCTGACAGCGTTACAAAGGCTTTACCTTTAAAACAAAGCGCCAAATTGGACCGAACATATTTACATCAGGTTACGTCATGGCTCACGATTTTATTATGCCCAATTAACTAATGCATAGCAAAATATTGCAGTAAAATTAATTGTGTGACAAACGAGGCTATCAAATCGATTAAAATGTAAACAATACTTTTTTTAAACGAACATACTTTCACCGTTTTTAATACCTTAAATCACTGTCCAAAGTTTTTGGGAAGATCCAGATAAAACGAATAAATATGTCATGTTGCTGTCTGTACTCAAGTGATAGCTTTGATAGAACGGGAAGAATAGACACACACCCACAAAAGTTCAAGTATCAGAAGCTAATCCAGCAATGGCCAGAAAGGGATTTCTCGAGCCATTGATTCAAGAATAAGAGGGATGGCTTGCCCTGGAACTTCTTCTATACAGTTCACTGGAAAAGACATATTTGTTGCCAAAACCATGTGTATCAAGAAGCTTGCATCGTAAAACTCCTAAATGTTATAGTATAAATTGTTTTTTTTACCTATTAACACGAGGCTGAACTTCACTATAGTAATTGATATACACAGAGCTGGAAAAATAAATAGGCAGTTGCCCTTGTTTGTTTGGTGATTCTATCTCAACAGTAAATAAACTTGATGGGTGACGTCCAATGTCAGAATATTAAGGCACGATCACATAGAGTCACATTTGCGATTAGAGTCCCTAATTTGGGTGCCGTGACGAAGGATAGTCTTATTGGTTAATTTAAATCAACATTGATATTTTGATGTTGGCATCATACTGTGAAAAGATAGGCTTTTGATATCAATTTTTTAAGACAAAATGAAAACTTGTCAAATTAGCACACGAATTGGCATTGAAGCGACTCGTTGAGCCAATGCCGGACAGGATCCACCTTGGATTGCTTGGGCGGAGACAATGCGAAAATCATGTTTATGTCATCTATTAAAGAGCAGATATGTGAACTACACAGTAACAAAACAAACGAAAATGAAAATCAAGCATGCCACTGGGACTAACGGGGGGGGGGGGGGAGCACGGCCCCCCTGCCCCCTCCCCCGGATCCGCGCCTGAAGGTGTAGCAAGAACACGCATTCAAATCCTCTTTAGCCGCAATACTTTGGTTAAAACTTCTTGTGCTAATAGGTGGTGGCATAATGGTAACTTCAAATTAGGTTTGATGTAGTAACATTCCTGTTTGGCGGCAATACTTTGGCAACAACTTGTTGTGCTACTAGGAGGTAGAATCAAGGTAACTTTGGACGAGGTTTGATGTAGTTAAATTCGTGTGTTAGGTTGTGGGCTCCCACATGCTCAAGGTCAGGATCCAGGCCCTCACCATAGTTAATCCGGCGCTGCCAAGCAAAGCGGCTCCAGATAATATATTTTGATCCAACCCAGTACAAATCCGCGGTATTCAATTAACAGAAAATAATTTGGGCAACCAGATTAATCTTTTTCGCACTTTAACCGTCTACTTGAAAGTCAGATTGGTCGACAGTTACCCCTTCACCCACCCCCTTGTCCAAAAAAAACTGAATGTAAATAAACATTTCGAACGCGAAATCAATACATTGTCAGGTCTTGTCCAATTGCAGCAATATACGAACAGACTAATCAGTGTGAATATTCATTGTTGAAACAACTTTGATTTGAATGCCCTTATTTATTTAGCTTGGTGAGCATCTAAATCATCCATTTATGAAAGTGGAGCATTTTCATTGCGTGTCAGCATATAAAACTTGAAACAAATATGAAAGTTGTGAAATTTGTGAAAGTAGTGCATTTTCATTGCGTCACAGAATATAATGGACAGGAAATAAATATAATCAACAGGGTTTGGTATAAAGGCCTATGGGGGATTCCACGGCGAGTGTACACAAGGTTCTAACATGACCATCACAGTTTTTTAATGACGAAAAAACGTGATTTGCAAAATTTTAGCGCTGGGGGCCCCATGGGGCCCCTTCAAGGGCATCCCAAAAATTGGGCCTTTTCGGCTGACCTTCAAACAGAAAATCCATAAGTTCGTCCCTAGTAATCCTACTTACATGAAATTGGTATCAAATCGCTGAAAATCAATAGGATCCTTTGTCTCATGACCTTAAACACTGTGTATAAATTTAAAGTCTATCATATATTATCTTTAACCTCTAGAACGTCCACAAGGAATTGTGGGCGACGTATGGACAGCCAGACAGGCGGACGGACATGTGGGCGTATAAAAAACAGACAGCTTGCACACAACAACCTACAATGAATTCTAATAAAATCGACGTCTGTTTTTGCGACTGAGGTGGACTTCATGTCCATCAAATCCGTTCCCATAGAGATCCCACTTTGATTTTTTGTGTGTTGCTAATTTATAGGTGGGGTAATGTTCACACGAAAAATTGGTCAAATCGAATCTGTCACTTTTCGGTGGCGTGGTTTCAAAGGTCAAGGCCGACAACATCTGCCTGGATTTTGTTCTGGTCGTTAGAAGTTATGGATTTTCAAAGTTTGAAGGTCAGCCGAAAAGGCCCAAATTTTGAGATGCCCCTGAAGGAGCTCCATTAGGTCCCCAGCGGTAAAATTTTCACATCACGTTCTTTCGACATGGTTCACTTGCACACCTAAAATTATCTAAATCTGCGATGGTCATGTCAAAATCGCCCAAATTTTGTGTACACTTGACATGAAATATTTATATTGTTTTATTAGCCGACGTCACTTAACGCTATTCATACATGCATTTAATTTTTGAAAATATAAAGGAGAATGAATGGTATTGTACCAAGAGCAATTGGGTTAAGCCTTTATTTTGTACTAAAAAGGTAAACAACTTACTTAATCGTGGTTGAACATTAAGGCTTCCATAAACTTCAAATTCACAAAATGTCAATTTTTCCGTGGCAAATGAACGAATGTGTACAAACCGCCCAGAACATATGTTAGTGCAATTTATACTGGTAGGCCCATCCATTGTATTGATATTAATACCTTGTTTACAAATACATGCCTTTTCCCCAACAAAATCTGGACTTAGATCCTTCACCACAACTTGAAAATTTGTCAGCGAATTAGCTGAAATAAACAAAAACAGAAACTATAATGAATAGATGTTTTCAGGCACATTTATCCTCAAACTTCGATTGATGTTCAGACTCAGTAAGACGGTAACCAGGGGGCCTCGGGTTCACTCCCGGGGTTAGCCGACAAAGTTACTCGAGATTTTTCTGTCCGGTTTTCTCTGCTCTTATTTGGAAATCCAATTGTCAATGTTACTTTAAAGTAGTTAAGTTTCTAACTCAATATCATCCAAAATCTTCGACATTGAAAACACAATTTATTGGTCAATTTAAATTAACATTGACGTTGTGATCTTACAATGAAAAGATGGGCTTCTGATATCCACTATCTAAGACAAAATAATCATTTTACTATTGGTACACGAATCGTGTACCATAATGCGTTTCAGTGTCATTTGTAGCAAGGGGCTCGAAGAACGAGGCTAGACATATTCCACAAGTCATATCAAACGGTGACGCTATATACTTATTCGGAGATCCTGCATAATAAATACTATCGGTGAAGACAAGAAGGGACGGATGCTAGCGATTGTCATTCGATTGAGACTTCTGGCGTATTTCGCCTAACATAACTGATTACAAATTATAGTAAAACAGAAACGATTGATTGTAGGGAGAGGGGTTTTACATAGGCTAAGCCTGTTCCCCAATCCCATTCAGACATCCTGAATAAAATATTGTTTATAAAAAAAAAAAAAAAAAAATTATTTACATCCATATTACATTATAGGTCCGAAATATTAGCGATTTAGCTCTTTAAAGAGCACACCCTAAAGATCACACCCTTCCGAACGATTATGCGTTGTCCCTTGCCAGACAAGGGGGAGGTACTTCGTGTCTTTCACGGACAACACCTGGACCTGCAGATTAGTGGGCCAATGCCATGCTCATCGAGGCCATCGTCAAGAATGGAATGAATTAAAGAGATAGCACAATTATTATTAAAATATATGTTTAAGGGAGATAAAGATAAATTCACAGAACCAATGTTAACGTTTTTTAAAAAAAACAAAACAAAAAAAAAAACTTCATCGTTGCGCATGTGTAGCATAGTTTTGAGATCTGCATAGGTCGCGCGGGGTACTAAATGGGATATATGTCTTTAACCTTCTATAGACTACCCGTTCTGATAACTGCCTGTTAATTGTTTGGATATAGGATCGTTCAGCTGCCCTTTTTCGAGTTCTACGCACAATATCAGTCAGCTTAAAATAGAACATTGAGCTGTATACAAATAATTACAGATTATGCTAGTTCTGTTTAATAACAGAAACTTAAATTGTCTAGCATTGTAGAAAACAATCGGTCTGTTTCACAGAGGATTTTGAATCCCATAGCGAATATTCACTGCTGATCGGTGTGGAAAACGATAGGTTATTGACGTCGGCTAGTGTATTTGGACAATGGCCACTTATTCCGATATACGTCCAGGAATGTACTTTGAATGAAAAACCATTAGTTTCGAGTCGTTGAAACCCTTGATATAGTGAAACGCTTAGAAATGTTCCATTGTATGATATACGTACCACAACAAGATGAGATTGGTTCCAAACTAAATGATTCAACTTTATATCTATTCATTAGATCAACGAGAAACCACTGGAAGTTATACTGTGCTCCAGCAGTTGATGACTCAATACAAGTAAGTGATACACCATCCACTCCCGAACTAGGAAGAAATAGTGTGTTGGTGTCTTTCATAAGAACCGGTTTGCCAAGAGCCAGATTTGAACCAGAAGCTGTAAAATCAACATGCGTTTCGCGGATTATTATTGCATAACATTTCTTAATCCCCCAAATTAATTAAAATACAGATCTATATTTCGTTTTGTTTTTTATACCTTCGATAATCTCCTCTAAATTAAGCAGAAACGAAATTTGATTTAAAAATCATTATTTTAATTGTTATTACACATTTCTATAGCACATAACGGCCACCCACTTGTTCTCATGTGCGATTTCAGAAAACATATGGAGCAAAACAATATTACGTTTAATAAAACGAGTTAACAAAGAGCATAAGTGATAAAACATTTCTTTGATAGGCATTTAATAATTGAACATATTAACAATATATATAATGTATATATAAATAATGTGTATATTTCTAATTCATTTATATTCAATTATATAATCAAGATCTGCAGTATGGTTCTCGGATTCCAAATATGTATAATATCTATATATGTTTGACTTTTGTTGTTATTATATCTATTCGTTCTTTGTCTGAAATGTTCCCATTCTGTTAGGTTCAGTATAATTTGGACTTCTCTCATTGAGACTACCTTCTGGCTAATTCCTAAACTTGTCTCTTGAAGGGGGCCCTTTGCGTTTTGCTTACTTTACCTGATGAGAGTTACTTCCCTTTGTCAACTTCCTTTGCAATTAACGATTTTTGGATTGGTCGATAAAACTAGCACAATCAGCTAGGTCGGATAACTTGAAAACGTGCCCCCCTCACAAAAGATGAACCCAGGTTTACTTGAGTGAACTGAATGAGACCGCCGGGGATAACAAATGATGGTTTTTATCAATCAAATTATGATACAGACGAGAAGAATATCCTCGTATTCAAAAACAATTAAAATTCTTATTCAGATAAAGTTATGTAATTAATAGCTTTGGATGATGTACACATTAAAAGGATCACCGGGCAAAAGCCTTTTTATTGGCCTATTTAGTTAATCCAAACAAACACTTTTCAAGCTAAAAATATTGATTTTTGCAAAGTCAATTAAAGATGCATTATGTAAGAATGTGACAAAGAGCTTGTTCTGGCTATACTGGTTAATAAAAAGGGAATATGTTAATAATTTCAGTCAAATTACTTTATTCTGAGCGACGTTAGGGATATTTTCATAATAGCGGAATCTCGATTGACATTGCTACTGTTGTTGCAATCAAAAACAAAGTTTCGATCATCCATTTTGATTATTAAATCATTAACTATCCATCGTGTTTGAATCCGTTGAATATCAAAAGCATTCGATGATATGTTCATGTTAATAGATGTTTAATTAATAATCTGTAGTAGTATAGATAAGCTTGCAATATGCAGATTTAGGTCTTGCATAATGCATCTTTAGAAAATAAAGTGTTTGTTTACAAGGGAGAGTTGAAGTATACATCACAAATTTTACATTCTACAACATAACATACTAGTCGCGCACGGTGCAATGCACAATAAAATATATTGTATAATTGTATTTTGATATTTTCTTATTAAAAGGTCTTTGATAATTATTTATTTTTCACTTTTAAAAGAGCCTAGATCAGAACCATAATATATAGCCGTATGTTAGTCACAAAGTAATCTAAACCCCCATTCCATCTTATTAGGTCTATAATTTATGTTCATGGCTTCTTACTCCGCTGTGAATATGTCGGCATAGCATCCGAGAGCAGGTCGAATAATTGTTTCTGACTGATATAAGTAGGTGTGTTTAAAAATGGACAAGTTGAATATAATGCAGTTTTATATTACACCTTTGTTAAAACATACATTATGCAAGAGCTAAATCTGCCTATGACAGGTGTTTCTTTGGGCCTGAAATGTTATCTAAATTATGAATTAGACATTAATTAACATATCCAGGCCACAATCAACTCTCAATCGCATAGCTAGCCTGTAATCTTTGGTGGATTATGATACCGCATAACTTCCCTTCTCGATTTAATTATTAACTAGATAATCGACTATGCTAATCGAGGCTAGGCCGAAATTTCACTTGCCACATTTTCTTTACAGCAAATTGCCTTTACATTATCTAGTTTTTAACTATTAAGTAAGAATGGTAACTCGTTATTTAATCTCTAATAATGTATTTTTAAAGTGCAGATTTATCACCAAACTCCGATTAATAAGCTTTAACCATCCAACATTTCTCCAACATTTGGAAAGATTAAGGTTTTATCTTATATTTTTGTAATTAAAGTGAAACATCTTAATCTTACCTGATGTAAGATACAATAAAAAGAGGGTAACAATTAACTCCATATTGAAAACTGGACTAACTGACAGACACGACTTCACAAATTGGTCTAATCTCGCGCTGCTAATCAACCATACTCCTCTCTACCACCGTAATATAATCAATAATCCAATCAATATACATATACATTTACTTATACACAGTAGTTATCAAATAGGTTGAATAACATTCAACTTTGGCTCCAGTTCCGAGAGAGAGAGAGAGAGAGAGAGGGAGAGAGAGAGAGATATGGTGATTTACGTCCACTCGACGCAAACTATGTCATTTCGGGACTAACATATGGTTCAATTTTATTTCAATATTTCTATTGCGGGGTCTTTAGCAGTGGGAGGAAAGTGGAGGACGGGTAGAAGACTCACGAGGTTGGAGATGCGATCCTACTCCTTGTCACGTGCAACAGGAGTATCGAAACTACGCTAGTTGACTGAAAACTGAATATCAGATCTCATGACACAGCGCGCACGTGCTAACCATTCGGCACCCCCCCTTTGTACTCGAGCATTTCAGTATTAGAAGCTATATTTACGGGGAAGCAAGGCGTTAGTCTGCTATTTATTTATTTTATTTTCAGCAAAATAACAATTTTAGCGACCTTGTACTTATGTACAACAGACCTGGGAATTAATTCTATCGGCGCTCAAATGTATTTAAACCGATCTCAGCATTCAATATCCAATACGAAAACCCGTGTTAATGACTCTATCATGTTTCCACATTGTATACACATATAACAAAAACGCCCACCACCACTTTGCTAAGATCTAAATAATCCGCCACATGGTGTCTGAGAGTGGACGTTGCTAGTTGCGAGATCTATGTGGGCGTAGTAAGAGCTAAATGATTCTACCATGCTGGCACGACGCCCCTATCACATGTTTTTTTGTTGTTAGATACATCTCGATCAGGGGCGTACATAATGATTTCGTTTGGGGGGGGGGGGTGTTTAGCCAAAATGCGACCGACTGATGCACATACCCCCCTCCAGTGCAATATCCTGGCATATGAGGTCATTGCTGGGAGAAATTCTTGTGGACGAGTGAACCAGAAATGTCAGTCAATGGGACAGAATCTCAAGATCTGTTTTGCAAGAGTTGACATAACATCTGTACAATCTGACGCCCCACACACCAGTGGAACTACAAACTGGGCAATTAATTCACTATAATTGTAAAATACACTGTATAATAGTACTGATACAGTATAAGACAACTGAGGAGTAGAAGAATAATTTTAAAATGGAATCGAGCGCCGCAGGCGCGAAAAAAAATTTCCGATATGTAACTGTGTAGAAAAATGATGTTATAATGGATTCGCGAAAAAATTTCAGATATGTAACGGAGCTTTTAAATTTTTGGGACTCGGCTTGAAAATTTGAATTAATATCATGGCAAATGGAACCAAATTCTCGTTAACGAGAGGATAAGAAATGGGACAGAATCTTGAGGCTTATTTGCCAATTTCGCCCGTTTTGTGATTGTTGGTTTATCTCATTAATTCATTTAGTCGGAGACCCACTGCGGTCTCATAGAACAACATATTCACTACAGAATAAGAGTGACAAGCATACGTGGTTATTTTATACTATAGTTTTGTGTGAAGTATGCAATTTAGGCACACGGTTTCGCGCAAATACACAGGTATTGTTTTTGAGACCGACTGCAGTGACTGTACGTATTTTGTGACCGACTTTTTTTCTCCCTGGGTGAAATTTTGTTGTTAAACGAACATACTCACAACAGGTTAAGAGTGACGTATGCAATTTAGGCTCACGGATTCACACAAATACACAGTATTTGGAATCTATTCTGGCATTGTGTTTGAGACCAACTGCACTGACTGCACTTATTTTGAGACCGACTATTTTTCTCCCTGGGTGAAATTTTGTTGTTAGACTAACATACTCACAACAGAATGAGACTGAAACACAGCATCTTTTCAAACATGATAAGTTGACAAGGTTATTATATACTAAAGTTTTGCGTGACGTATACAGTGAGCTCTTATTTTGATACCGACTATATACGTTACTCCTATTTTGCGACCGACTGCACTGATTTTGCGACCGACTATTTTTGGGCCTGGGGGGGGGGGGTACCACCACCCCCTACACCCCCACACACCCCTCCCACATTTACGCCCCTGATCTCGATCGGCGGATTTATGGTATATAGGGAGGTACTGGGCTCATTCCATTTGTTCCAGCCAAACAGACGGGGAAACAGCAAGAAAGCTTTTAAACAAAAATCGTTCACACATAGACCACTTCACCCCGATCAAAAACATCCGCCAGACCATTGTCTGGGAATGACATCGACGTTGCGAGATCTATGTGACCTAAGTAATAGTGTAACGTTAAACATGGAGCCCGGGATGGGCTACGATCGAACTACTTAGGTTCGTGGTGGAAAGTATGACGAGGGCGTGGTGAGAAAGGGGGCAGGGTAGTAGATGGGCACTGAGAGCGGGGAGAGCTTGGCTTGATTGGAAACAAATGGACCAGGCACCCGTGATGCTTCAGTCACGACCCCACCACACGCTCAATGCATACCTCACACTCCAGTCAAACAACTTTTGTTTTTCGAAGGAATTATCATGAGCAGAATCTGTCACTTCAGTCAGGTATATATATGTAGAAGGATAACTCGTGTTTTCCTTTTGCTTCCTTCGTTTCTTGACATCTTCGTTACGCAATGACCTATGTGTTCAAAGTATATTTGGAGCGTGTTAACCTGTTCTATAACATTGCCCTTTAAGGTGGATGATTGTGAACAATCGTTTATAATGAAAGCTAAAATACATATACAAGTTAATTTGCGAATAACGTTGTCATGCTTGAATAGGGTCTAAGTCTAATCAAATAAAACACGAAAACGTAATAAAAAAGCTGCACCAGAATCATTCGACAGAAAACTAATCGATACGGGCATAATTCCAGATAGATATTTCATTAGTTTTTAAGTTTTGCTGGATACTTTTTTTGTTTCTCGTATTACCAATGCAACGCAATACTATAAAGCAACGCTGGGGTTGGATAAACAAGCTTTAAAGTGAACAGCCATGCACAGAGCGAGACCACTAATGTAGACTTAAAGTTGTCTGTTTTATAGGTGAATTGTTTTGTATTGGAATGGTTCAATTTAGTTCAGTATTTACATAGGAGAGAGAGAAATGGGGTTTAACGTCCACTCGATGCAAACTAGATCATTTCGGAACTAACATGGTTTAATTTTATTTCAATAATTCGCTCGCGCGTAGGGGTCTTTGGCAGTGGGGGGGACACCAGGGGACCCGGAGAAAACCCACGAGGTTGGGCAGGCGACCCTACTCCTTGTCACATACAACCAGGGATTCGAAACCACGCCAGTTGACTAAATGACAGGCTTTATAATACAGCACGCACGTACTAACCATTCGGCTTTCCAACCCCCTTTATTTATATACATGTAAGTATGTTGACATTTGCGACCATCTCGAGACGATTACAAAAGGGTCTTTGCTAAACATATTTTGACGGGCCTATTTTTAATCAAATTGAATCCAGACGGGGAGATTATCCACCAATATCAGTTATATAGAAGGATAACTAGTGTTTTCCGTTTGCGTTCGTCACTTCCCGTTCTTGAAAGTTTCATAACGCTTCTATCGTAGCAATGATCTATCTGTATGTTCAATTTTTTTATTTGTAACGTGTTTAACAAGTTCAATTGCATATGTGATAATTACTGACACCAATATTGTCCTTTAAGTAAATTCAGCTCTGGTACAGAATACAAAAAGCCAATCCATAATTCTAAAGAGTTGTTTCCCTTGTAACACATGCCAAAACTGGAAGTCAAGTCAGATGCTTGTACATTATTATAGCAACACATTTCATTTTTGTCGCGGGTAGTCCATAAATATATTCTATCAATAAAGGGTAATGTAATGGGTTAAAAAGAACATGGCATACACAAGATTCATAACGTTGCCTTACATAAAAAAAACGAACGGGCCCATGCCAGGAAAGAGAAGACATTGAATGTCATCCAAGAAATTGAGCGAGCATGGTTTTTGTGAATAATGGTACGATAATATCGTTTTACCCGGTCGCCATCTGCAGTGTATTAACATAATTCCAAATATAGATCTATGATTATTTATGTGGTGATTTTACTTAGGTTAGGAGAAACGGAGGGGTCCTAAATTAAATCAATATATACTATTAAAAAAAAGTAGGGGATATTTGATTTTTAAGTGTTATTAAAGTCACCTAATGAAACTGACGAAGAAACAAATGACAAAATGAAATGAAGTTCACATTCATCGATTTATTCCAAATGATCGTTAGACTAAGTAAGGCACAGACTGACCATTATAAGGGTAAAATGATACCACAGCATCACAACAAAGTCAGTAACGGGTAAATCCTCCTCTGTTGCCAAACAAGCATTGATGCGACGTGGCATACTCCTAATGAGACGTCTAAGGTCATTTTGGTCCAGATTGTCCCATTCCTGTTGCAACGCAGCAGCAAGTTCTTGGACATTGGCAGGACGTTGTTGACGTTGACGTAACCTCTGTCCAAGCATGTCCCTGACATGCTCGATGGGGGAGAGGTCGGGACTCAGTGCTGGCCAAGGTAATGTGGTGATGTTCTGTTGTTGGAGGTAACCTGTAACGATCCTGGCCCTGTGACATCTTGCGTTGTCATCCTGGAAGATGAAACGGCGGCCATGACGTCGTGCGAACGGCACAACATGGACTGCCAAGATGTTGTCCCGGTAGTACTGGCCTGTAACACGCCCTGCAACAACATGTAAAGCCGTCCTTCCAGCAACAGTGATGCCTTCCCACACCATAACAGAACCACTCCCAAATCGATCATGTCTGATGACGTTAACGTCTTGGAAGCGCTCGTTTCGACGACGCCACACTCTCCTACGTCTGTCCAAAAAATCAACAGTGAACCTTGACTCATCTGAAAACATCACATTGCTCCAGCGTCGATTATCCCAGTGTTGACGATCCCTACACCAACGACGCCTTGCCTGAATGTGATGATCTCTCAAACAAGGGATCACGCGAGGACGTCGGGCGCGAAGGTGACCCCTATGCAGACGATTCCGAATCGTCTGGCCACTCACTCTCACACCAGTGTCTGTTTGAAGACGAGCGCTGATCTGATTTGCTGTGATGACACGATTTCTCAAGGCCAAGGTACGGATAAATCGATCCTGGGCTTGAGTTGTCGCCCTTGGTCGACCTGAGCGTGGTCTGTCCTGTACAGATTGTGTATCACGGTCTCTGGACCATAGCCTGCTTATGACAGACTGAGAAACATTCATCGTCCGCGCCACAACCGCCTGTGTTGTGCCGATCTGTAGCATGCCAAGGGCACATAACCTTTCATTTTGGGTTAGCCGACGCATATCAAAATTTGTTTTCTGGTCACTAAAACAATTAAACTGATGTTTCCACCCTGGAATTCAATGCCACAATGACTGTAACATTCAAAGTCAGAGTCGTGCAAATCTTGGGTTGGACCCCCATGATGATCCCAAGCATCACCTGCATTCCATGCGGTAGCTATTGGTGCGTTTGGGCGTCACATGTAACTGGAAATGTTTCTTCTGTTAGGTTCTATAGTGACTTTTTTCGTAGTCATTTGCATATTTTAGTATTATGCCCCCAAAATCAAATATCCCCTACTTTTTTTGAATAGTATAGTTAATCTGCAACAACACAAATAACAAGATAATCTACTCAGGAAACCCAGAAATAGATGTTTGTCATAATGGCAAACGCATATTAGGCACTATCTCTAACAGGATTTGCTTATTTGGCGTTCTGCAATGGGCATTTGTTAAATGACTTGGCGTTTGGTCGGGTGAATGGTTTGGCAGATTGACTGTAACATACAAAACTTCCACTTCTGTGAAAGACGTAACGATATGCCAAGGTTAACCCTTGAAGATGTTTATGCGTGTGGGAGGTGGGTGTGGACTCCAGAAAGAGGGTCGGGGAAGGCTGAAAATAGAGTACGTCTTCACAATACTTCAAGTTTGGGAGGTGGGTATTGACTCTAGAACGAGGGGTCAGAGAAGGTCGAAAAGTGGATAATCTGGTGGGGGTTGTGCTTTTTAGGGTGGAGTGTCGATTAACTATAATACTGTGAGGTTCAAAACTACGTACGCCCCACTGTAGCCCCTATCGCAGTGGTTCCAAAATTGATGCTGTCAAATTATATTTAACTAATTGAGGTAATAAATAAAAAGAAAACAAACCGGATTAGATCCTGATCAAAATACTTAATCACTATACGCCGATGTAATTGTCTCTATCAAGCTAATATACTATGGAAATAAAAAGTAGACATGTTTTCTTTTTAGAGAGAAACAAATGAACATAAAATCAGTCGACAATATTTTTCGGACTGTAACTGAAATCTGGTTTACAAAAATAGTTCCGGAAATTCGAATTTTGTTTATAAATTATAAAGCAAAACCTTAATAATTTTTGCAACGAATTTGAATATTTGACATTCGGACTATTATTTCTTTAGTGTCGAAGGAATAAATTTGTTTGTATTGTCATTATGTGTGTTATTGATAATGCATATTCCTGAAGCAATGGCGCGAGAAATCCCTCTCTTACCATTGCTGGATAGAAGTCATATTCTTGAAATTGGGCGGGGCGTGTCTCTTTTTAACGTCCAATCAAATCCCTCCTCTCTTCTCGCATTCGGCATAATTTTCAAAATGGCCCACGAAGAAAACATGTTGGCACTGGATAATCAAGCATAATAAATTTCGCGGGTTATGACGTAAACAAGTCGCGATTGTCACTAGATACATTGCGGTAACATATTTTGAGGTCTGGTTA
Organism: Patella depressa; assembly: GCA_948474765.1. NCBI lineage: Eukaryota > Metazoa > Mollusca > Gastropoda > Patellidae > Patella > Patella depressa. Next base: position 60,634,570 of record OX419719.1, read on the forward strand.
ACCCCGTTATTTTTTGTTACAATGTAGGTCATTGGTTGGTAATGGCACTACTGACCAATAATAATTTAGCACAACAATGTTCACTCAAGATAGCAGTGTGAAGTGGATTAGTTCTAATCAAACGAAACACTGCGCAGGAGTATGTTGATAATGAAACAATCGAAAGGTCATCTGACAATTCACCCATTTTCTAAGGAATCGGATGTAACCTAGTTGGGGTGTGGCGGCGGGTTGAGTGCAGGATATATCCTCAGGTGCTATTAAAATTTAAGTATTGAATTCCGGTATACCAAGTAGAACAGCTTCTCTAAATATGCTACTTGCGAGCGATTGTCGTTTATGGGTATTGCAGTGGGGCAATATTTTTCAACATTTGGGAAATTGTCCTGCTTCTTTTTAACAAAATGCTCCGAATAATTTAAATACGAAGTCTTACTGTCCTTCCGTCGTAATCCTGGATTCTCAATAACTTTATTTCTAGTAAATGGATAAAACATACCATCACAGTATCTAGTATAAATCTTTAAAAAAAAATATTTCATTATAACGGTCACTTCCCTTAAATTCGAATATATTTATTTATTGGAATTTGTTGGTCGATTTTTTAAATCGCAAAATTTGTTAGGTCTGCTGCAACATATCAGCTAATCTACCCTAACATTTTAAGACCTCACTGATATCTGATATAAAAATATGGTCAGATATTACTTAGCACCACAGGAGAACCATGGCCCTAATATCAATTTCAGACAAATCGGAAGATGACTTAAGTCGTTAGAGTATGCACAAGGTTCAAGAATATGAAACTAGGGCCATAACTGCAGAAGTTATACAGAAATGGCTTCTTCATTGTACTAATCCAAATAAAGCATATGAATTTAATACAGATCGGACGATAAAATAGGATGCTTCGTTTTAAAAAATTTTAATAATGCTTGTAAATTTAATACAGATCGGTATCTTTAGGGCGTCCACCGGGTACAGCAAAGACGGTTTCGTTCAACTAATCTAAATATCGCGTATACATTTCATACAGATCTAACAATAACTTTTGCAGAAAGGGCGTTTACAAGGGTCAACCATGATTCCATACCTTTTGCCGATAGAACGTTACAAGGTTGAGCCATGATTCTATAACTCTCGCGATAGAGCGTTTGCAAGGTTGAACCAAGTGAAGCAAGGGCCACGATTCTATATGTTATTGGCGGATGGCTCTATTTTTTGGAACCTTGAAATAGACAAAAATGGTTCTAAAAACACATAATAATGTGTGATTAATTTAGCCGCCAGGGCGTTCACGGGGTTATGCAAAGTGAAACAAGAACCATAAATCTAGAATAAATTGTAGAAATTAAATAGAATTCTTCCCCTCAGTAATGTAAACAAATAGATTTCAAAAAGATCAGATAATCAATGAAGCGTGTAGAGTTTAAAATGGACGTATAAAATGAACAGGAAACCAGTTTTTGTCACTCATAGCAATCCACATTCTATCCAATAATTATAAGGTTCCTTCTGTTTCAAATGTAAATACAGACCATTCAATGGATCAACTGCTAAGATTGTGCAGCCTTCAACTTCAAGTGTTAAGGACCAACAGTAACCGTATTTTTCTATCTTGCTGCTAGACACAATAGTATGCCACGTTTGCGATTTTTATTAAAAGCTAATAAACACTTTCAGCTTATAATTAAATTTTTTCAATTTCTAGAATTATCTGAGTTTTTTGGTTGAGGTTGCAGTAGATGACCTAATTAGCCCTATACGGAATACATCTATTAATTAAATAATTTGGTATTCTATAATAGTTTCTCGTGTATTTTTGTGGTGTTGTTTTTTAATTAATAATACGTGACTCACGAATTGCCATTGAATGTCATTTTGTAATACTAACTATCATTACCGCATACTTTAAACAGTGTGTTATCAAACCTGAGTGATAAAGGGCGGCAAAACAATATTTATGTTTGAGCAAATTTTATGGTCATTTATCTGACGTCCCTGAGGAAACATTGTCAGTTATATCGAGTCAACAGAATGAGTTAATAGTTTTATGTCATAAAGGGACGACACTTCATAATTTCACCTCCATGAATTTCTCTTAAATCAGCTGTGTCATGCGATGATTTATAATATATGTGATCGGCACCAATGTTGTTCAGCCCACGGCATGTAAATAATGATCTCATTGAGTACTTAAACGCCAATGTCTAATAAAACCATTGCTGCCAGTTGACTAAAAAGTACAAGTTTAGGATTGTCCCCTAAAACGGCGAATTATATACTGAATTTGATCTGAAAAAAAAGACTAGTGGGTCACGAAGCAACCATTTCAAGAATAATTCGTAACAAATTATACATAAAAATAGGTTGCCAGGCAACGAAACATACGCCCACCGGCAGCTAAATCGTCCGGGCAGTCAACAAGAGTTGTCGCATATTAAGTAATTATCAAAAATCATTAGAATTTGTTTGGTTTTTTATAAAGTTCTGGCCCATGTTAATGTCTAGTATACGAAACATTTAATATTATGGATTTAGCTGTGCAATTATCAAAAATTCATTGAAAATCAATATATTTGTTGGTCTCAAGACCTTAAACTCTGTTTCAAGTTTCATCAAAATAAAATTAAAATTGTGACCTCTACAGGTCCACTTGATATACAATATTGTTACACTATTCGCGTACAAGCAGCGGTGTAACAGTGATATAATCAAATTTTTTTTTTAAATTGGATAATAATTGCGACCTCCAGGGGGACCACAAGCAATAAAAGGCGATTTTTCGGACAATCAGGGGCCATAATTCAGGAAGTTACAATCCGATATGCGCAAATATGTAACCAAGACCTTTAGGTTATAAACATGTATTTTAAGTTTTATCAAAATCGAATTAAAATTGTGACCTCTATAGGGTCCATAACCTTGATATAACATATCTTTACAAACGACGGCCATTTTGTCTGTCAATTTTAGTCTGATTTTCAAGAAATTCGAACTCAACCTTCATTACCAAGCAACGGTGATATCATCAAACGTTTTTTTTAAATCGGATAATAATTTTGACCTTCAGAAGGACCACAATCTTAAAAGGGTGATTTTTCGGACAAACAGGGGCCATAAAATAAGGAAGTTAAGATCCGATGGGCGCAAATATCAAAAGAACTAAGATCTTTGAGCTATAAACATACATGTCAAGTTTCATCAAAATCGGTTCAAAGTTGTGACCTCTATAATATCCACAAGCTAAAAGCGTGATTTTTCGTACAATCAGGGGCCATAATTCAGGATGTTACGATCCGATATGCGCAAATATCGAAAGGAACCAAGATCTTTGAGTTATAGACATGCATTTCAAGTTTCATCAAATTCTGTTCAAAATTGTGACCCCTACAGTGTTCACAACCTTGACATACCATATTTTTACACTTTTCGCGTACAAACGGCGGCCATTTTGTCCGTCAATTTTGGTCCGATTTTCACGAAATTCGAACACAACCTTCTTTACGGTGCAACGGTGATATAATCAGACGGTTTTTCAAATCGGATAATAATTTTGGCCTCAAGAAGTACCACAAGCTAAAAAAAAGGCGATTTTTCGTACAATCAGGGGCCATAATTCAGGAAGTTATGGTCCGAAATTCAAAGTCAACCTTCTTAACGGTGTAACGGTGATATAACCAGACAGTATTTCAAATCGGATAATAATTTTGGCCTCAAGAAGGACCACAAGCTAAAAAAAAGGCGATTTTTCGTACAATCAGGGGCCATAATTCAGGAAGTTAAGATCCGATATGCGCAAATATCGACAGGAAGCAAGATCTTTGAGTTATAAACATGCGTTTCAAGTTTCATCAAAATCGGTTCAATATTGTGACCTCTACAGTGTTCACAAGCTAAAAACGTGATTTTTCGTACAATCAGGGGGCATAATCCATGAGGTTACAGTCCGATACATGCCAATATCGAAAGGAACCGAGATCTCATGGTGATAAACCTACATTTCAAGTTCCATTGAAATCGGATAAAAATTGTGACCTGTAGACTGTTCACAAACAATTGTGGACGGACGGACGGACAGGGGCGACGACAATATACGTCCACATAAAAATGTGGGCGTATAAAAAGAATGACAAAAAGAAATATGTCTGATATTGATTTTTAATGTAAATATCTGGTTTAAATCCTGTAACCGTAATTTCCCACAACTTTAATCCATTTGTGACAAAATAAAATCAATAAACTTAATGATGTGCAGAGTCAGTTTGTTCTTATAAATATTTCATAATGGGCATAATTATTTGGCTTATATGAAAAAATAACGTCAACTTTTGGAAGGAGCATGACTGACTTTATAAACCTTACGCATAGTCTATGATGAACAACTGACATCCCTTTCCATACCGGGCTAATCTTGTTGGGGGTTGGGGTTGTGATAATTTCGATCGCACCGCTTCAAATTTTTTATAGTTCCACTGGACAAATATGATCAGAGTTTCCTCAACACACCAGTTATAAACAACGCATTCTGTAATGGTCGGAAGCACTATTACGGTCATTTTCCCTCAAACCAATTACAAATCTCTGGTCGTTGAAACTGACAATTTATCTAAACCAATTTGATTAAAATACAGACCTATATTTCCTTTCGTTTTTTTTATACACTACATGAACATCTGACCGCTGCTAGCGATAGGTCACGTCAGAGGTCATACGAGCGGTTGTTGACCCTATGACGTGTGGCATTTGATTAAGCAATCAGCATTGATGTTACTAGTGGATTACCCACTGTTCTGTGCAAAACACACCTAAAGCTCGCCGTAACATAACGTTTCATTGGCTTATTTCTCACATCAATAGGGACGCCTATTTTATAGCAACTCTCCCAGATCCTGGTGTAGTAAAGACAAGTAAAATGAAACGAAATGAAAAGAATTGGGGTTTAACGTCCTGCTCTTCTGCACCTTACCTGGGCTTATGGAAGACGGGCATACGCCATACAGTGTGCTATGAGGGAAATTTTGCCCGGGCAGCGGCGCTACGGCCTACTCTTATATCGAATTCCAACTGTCAAGGGATCTTTTACGTGCACGCTAATGTGTTCACGGGACCTCGTTTTTTCGTCCCATCCGAACGACTAATCAGCTGTCCTTGTCAGACCCTCCTTCTTCATCACTGACAAGGGAAAACCACGCCGGAAAATTCCGTAATAGGATCTGTGTTTTAATCAGATTGTATCCAAACCAATGTCCATTATAGTTGACGTCAAGTGGAAACTATTAAGGCTATTCTTGCGGCGGGTTCTCTCAGCGACACGTATTCAATTTACGTAGTTCGTTTACCTTGTTAGTACAATTATATATATTTTCTGATTTGCATTGACCATGTTTTGTTTTGATAATTTCAAACGTTGTATTAGTGGTTTGGTTCTAGACTCTTCTTCTTAAAATGGCATTATGGAAGAATATGATAAAGAACTGACAGTTCTCGCTATTATAATTAAAATAATAGATAACGTTAACGGAAAATGCTGAAATTTTCAGTCAAATTACCTTATCGTTGTAACGATATTACACAATGTCTCGGTTATGTATTTTTTACGTTTAATCATTAACACTCAAATTTGTTTAAAACAAAATCGCATCCATTAGATGACACCGAGAGTTGAATATGGTCTGTTCATGTTAATAAATGTCTAATTGATAGTTTATACAACACTATGTCACAAAGAAAGAACAGCAATAGGTAGATTTAGCTCTTGCATGATGTATGTTTAAGGAATAAAACTCTTTGATTTGACTGTAATCAACAAGGTCTATACATTTTAAGACCTTTTGTTTGCCGACAATGTTTACCTGCATTTATTAATTCATTTGTCCGTGAAGGTATTACATAAATTTTGAACTTAGCTGCCTGAAGCCAAGTCTGGGTCTCTGTCGTTTTTAAACTCATTAACAGCAGTTACAGATATCCAGCCTTTTTAAGCTTCTTTAAATTGAAAATAACTTCAGCTTGTGACAATGTCAAAAATATATCGATGATTTCCTTGAATCCTTAAAAACGAAAGGTCTATCCAATAAGTGAAGTCTACTGAGGCTTGTCACAAAATATTAGGCCAATTTATAACCATCGTGAGAGCTGAGATTATTCTTCGTTTCTGATATCGGAACAAATTATCTACGTAATAGATTTCAAATTTAATTGATTGGTAAGTAAGGTCGATGCTCCATCATACTATCTCAAAGAAATGAACGAGTGCGTATGCATTTTCACAACCACGTCTGTAACCACTTCCGGATAAAAGTGGTGATCAACGGTGGTTGTCACTTTATTGTGTTATGGGAGGAGAAGTGGGCGGGGCAATGACTACTCAACCCAAAATAGGTCATATTCGGGACTAACTTAGAGTACAATTTCATATCAATATTTCGCTTCCGCTTTTGTCAGTACAGGATTTTGGGTCGCCACATAACTCGTGTCAGACCTAATGATGTTAAGGGGACATTCATTAGACGCCTCATCATCTCAACAAGGGCTTGTGAACAGATTCTAATTGGGTCGACTTTACCAGAAACCATGAGGGTAATTTCTCAACTGGACATTTCTTGCATTATTGTCTAGAATTCGTTTATTAAAGATAATAATCACAGCTAGATTAAACGGAGATAACCTTTTATTCATAACTTTAGATTAAAAATCACCAATGAGTTACCGTCACGTCGTTAGTAACCTATGGAATAAATCTGTCGTCTGCCAATATAATCGGAATGAAGTTACTTTGTGCATGACATTTAGAGAATGAGTCGGATGTGAAATATATCTTTCCCTGGACGAAAAAGCCACGGGGTCGTCGTGATGGAAATATAGAAGGATTTGTCGAATATTATTCTCTAGGTCACCAAGTGTTACATGTATGTAATAATATGCCGAGGAGCAATTTATGTAAAAACAAAAGTAAACAGCAAAATAAGTTCTTTTGAACATAAAGTAAAATCAGATGGTTATAAAGTAAAATAATCCTACGTGTAGCAAACAAAGTAATTAAATATAGCTACCATATTATGTAGAAAACAACACCCAATAAAGCAGAAAATAAAAATATCAATAATTAGTAGAAAATAAAGAAATCAGTAATCTACAGGGGCGGATCCAGGAATTTTTGCAGGAGGGGGTTTGCCAGGTTTCTGTTACGGGAATCTGCCATCATCGTCTCTAAATTACATAGGCATACATACAAATTGAGCTTTTTAAACAGAGAAATCATTTTTATACTGATGTAGGATCACTTTGTGATGTAATTTCATTGATGCAAGGCATTATTTTTTTTATGTAGCTGAGCAGGGGGGGGGGGGGGGGTGGACCCCCCAAACCCCCCCTCTGGACCCGCGCCTGATCTACGTAATCAGTAGAAAGTAGATAATTACGTAATCAATATAAAATACAGAAATCAGTAATCGTCAGTGATCAGTTGAAAATAAAGTAACCAGTAATGAGTAGAAAATACAGTAATCTTTAGAAAATAAAGTAATCCGTAGGAAATAAAGTAATCAGTCAAAGTAGTCAGTAGAAAAAAAGTAATGGTTCATACAGAAACAAAAATGCACGTAGAATTTAGATAATCGGTAACATGAAAAAAAAACACCATAAATTCGATTCTTGTCAGTGATTAGTAGGGCGGTTTGCATATCTCTCCTAGTCGCCCACTTTTTTTCATTAGTCTGGACACTATTGACATATACAAAAGCTCTCATCGGTTCTTGTCAGTGATAAGTGGGGCCATATTCATAATATAAGGTAATAGCAACATCGTGAATACATAAACCAATGAAGTCGGAGTAAATGAATTTTACGCTATATTGTTTTCTACTACCAGAAACTGTCCTGTAGTCCATTGTCCTATATGACGTATCACGGTCTTAAAATGAACATCGATAATTTCAGGAAGAAAATTTAATTGGTTTGGATCCAAAGACTACATAACTAATCTTTATCTATATTTTATTGGTCACTGTATTCTTCTCGTCAGCCATAAATACTTGGTAACAATTAGTTGCATCGCTGCTTCGGGCTATTCATCTGCAATTAAATGATCAGGGGGTCTTATTCACAGCTTAAACTAAAAAAGTTTCAATATTTAGTTTCATTGGCCGTTTAGAAGATCCCAATACAGATGTAAACCAATGAAAAGGTTGCACCTTAAAATTATTTCTGTGTACGTTCTTGTGAATATTCCAGTGCAAGTACCACAGAAGCTACCCATACATGGATCAGACAACCATTTCTATTCCATAACATCATTGTACATTGAAAAAATGTGTGATCGCCTGGACCAGGACAAGGTCCCACATTCTTTGACATTTTTATTATGAAGTAAAAGATAAAAGAAATTAGTTCGTGAAATGTCAAATAGAATGCATGTAAATGCTAGACATTTATACTACAGGCAATACTAAAACACTATCGTAGATGGACAGAAGATATATAGCCAAAAAGCAAATAGACATTGAAGATGTTTTTAGAAATATACACGGGGGAACTTTAAATACAAATACCTAAAATGATATATACAAATGTACACATTGGTCTGCACGTAAAAGAACCCCTGACAGTTGCAATTCGAAATTGTAGGCCGTAGTGTCACTGTTCGAGCACAATTTTCTTCATTCCTCATAGCACACTTCATGGGCGTATTCCAGTCTTCATTAGCCCTGTCGGTATATAAAAGTAGTACGTTAAACCATATTTCATGTAATATGGTGTATTTAATATATGATGTACGTAATATATTATGAATGTAACATGATGTCATTATATGATGTATATAATACATGTATATGATGTGGGTAATATATTGTATGTAATATTATATGATGTATGTAATATGATGTATGTAATATGCTGTATCTAATATGGTGTATGCAACAGGTTGTATGTAACAGGTTAATAAGATGTATGTTATATGACGTATGCAATATGTGATAGAGAGAGAGAGAGAAATGGGGTTTAACGTCCACTCAACACAAACTAGGTCATTTCGGGACTAACATATGGTTTCAATTTTATTTCAATAATTCGCTTGCGCGTAGGGGTCTTTAGCAGTGGGAGGAAACCGGAGTGCCCAGAGGAAACCCACGAGGTTGAGAAGGCGCCCCTATCTCCATGCCACATACGCTCACACCAGGGCTCGAAACCACAGCCGCAAGCCAGAGGTGACCGGCCAGCTAGAGGTCGAAGCGCGGCACTCTAAACCACTAGGCCATCCCAACCCCCCGCAATAATATGTGATGTATGTAATAATAATATATGGTGTATGTAACAGGCTGTATGTAATATATGATGTAATGTTATAAGATGTATGTAATATGATGTATGTAATATAAGATGCATGTAATGATGTATATACTATGATGTATGTAATATATGATATATGGTGTACATGTATGCAATGTCATGTAATGTAATGTGATATAATGTAATATATTAAGATGTATGTATTATGATGTATATAATATGATGTATACTGTGAAGAATGTAATAAATGGTAAATGTAGGATGGTGTTTTAAACTGTTGGATGATCGTCTGAACTAGGCTGAATAATACAGATATACAGTCAAACAAAAAATAAAGCAAACAGTACACGAGAAGGTACATAAAAAGACAAAAAAGGCCAAAAAATTTGATTTAGATCAAAAACAAAAATGTCGTTGATTTAGTTTGTTTGATACAGATATGTCTTCGTTAAAATTAGCGCCGTGTCTGGAAAGAAACTAATGTTGACATACAACCAAGTTTCGATAGTTTATGAGTAAAAAACAAACTAAAATTTGTTACAACCTTTAGTGAAATTATATCTAGTTGATGAATTATCTCTGTAAGAAACGGATATTGCACTGAAACTCATTATGTGGGCATATTTTGTTATAAAACGAATGAAACAAGCGATTGAAAATCTCTAAAATTGGTTGTAACCGTTGTATTAGTCCAGAAGCTAACAAAGATTTAATTAAAGCCCCAATAACACTCTTCTTGTAACTGAAAAATATGTCCCAATCTTCATTCTGGTCAACAAATCGATTTATTTTAGAATATTCCAATTAAATGATGACATAAATTTCATCTTAACACGCCTAATTTAAAAAATTGGAAAAATTCAACCAATTGATTTGAAAAGTCTAACGTACACCTTTTCAAATGTGACTTGGATTTTAAAATATTTTCGAACCCTCTGGACACAAATAAAATAGGTTGTAATGGATAATTCACACAACAGGTAGGACATTTAAACATCTAGTACTTAGAATAAGGGTATTATTTATTTTCTGGAGCTACCAAGCCAGCAAGAATGTTATTGTCCCTTTCACAGCTCGAGTGCGAAAGGTTTAAGGACTAGAATAAGTAGATATATGATCAAGACCCCAAAGTAATGCTTTTTGACACTCCACCAAGAGTAGTTGTTCACATTACTGCTCAAGTTGGTTTGTAGCACATATCGAGTACGTCCGCGAAACCCATGTCAAAATGTTTCTTAGATTTCCCAATGACAATATAAATCTTTCTGGGTAGTCAATTGTGGGGATTAACCCACTTCTGCTTATGTCAAAGGTCATCATTGGTCGGTCATGCCCAATCTACCATAAATGCATAATATATCTCAGTACATGACCATCACATTTGTCCTTGGAATTAACAAACTTCTGAGTAGGTCGAAGGACGACCATTAGTCGGCCACTCCCCGTTCACCTTAAATGCATAGCTCTGTACATACCTTTAGTACAAGAGCAAAATGGGATCAACTGTTCCTTGGGACTCCATTCCACTTCAAATTATAATATCGCAGACAGTACCCGAACAGTTTTGTCCTTACCAGCCTTCTGGGTGATAGGGTCACTATATAGCTTGTCTAATTCATCAGAAGTTTCCGTCAAAATCGCACAGAACGAGCCTATTTTTGTTAAGGATGTCACAGTAACGTCATGACGTCATAGGGACACAACACCGCCCTTTTTGGACCAAATTTGTAGTTTGTATGTGCTTCCTGTTATTGTACTAGACATACCAAGTTGTTATCAGTTACACCCACGCTAAAACCTAACAACTTCCTTCATTTACCTAATATGCCACCAAAAAAAACCCAACAAAAAGCAACCTAGTAACTCAATAGTCAAATCAATGGATATAAGCTGGGATTTAATATTCATTCATTACGTTTTCCTTTGTTTTGTCAAATTTATGATCGACAGCCGCCATCTTGGATATGGCTCTGCCCTCTGTCCTTATTTGGACCCCGATTTTGGTAACCATTCATTTCCCCAGATAAGAAATAGAAATAGTAAATAAAAAACCTTTTGATGCAATTTGTTCTACGTACGAGATCACCCAATCGTCGTATGATCAGCCTATGGCCACGAATACCAATGTAAATCTAGTAACGCCGATTGTCTATTTATACACGATTCGTGTGACCACAACCCATCAAATCAAGCAAAAAGAAAAATAGAATCTATTTTTGATCCAATCCAATCTTGTATTACACGGCTATAAACTTCGCCATTTACATTCACGTGTTTTCATCTCAATCTTAGAAAGTATTACAAATATTACAAATGTTTTATCCAACCAGTGATGTTTACTAGCCGTTGTGTGCCATACTTGTCCCAACAATTAGAAAATAAAAGGGGTTAGGTTTCGGGAATTCTCTCAGAGTAGAATTAGATAAGAATGTTCATTAGAATAAGGCGGGGAACAGGAGTATTGTATTCCCCAGATGTAACCCGACAGCTCTTTTTACCAGTGTACATATAACAGTATCATCTATATACGGCAACAAAACCTCAACACTGGATCGGCCGCCTAAGAGATATATAATATTACTTTATGTTTCTTACAGTACAACTATTAATATAATTGCTTCATATCCTAAAACAGAACATTACACTGATGTAGTCATCACATCTAAGGAGTTATACTGATATCTGTAACGATATATTATTTGTAGCTGTGCCATGATTCCAGATTCTCAGGTACGGTTCATGAATATGTTCGTACAAATAAAACTGAATGAGTGGCTGTCATTCAAGCCATATATCTATCCTCTGTAAAGTGTAAACGATAGGTTGCCATGGAACGTAATATACACCAACGGCAGCGAAATCGTTCAAGAAAAGGGGAAGTAAGGGACATAACATTCATACAGATCGGATCATAGCTGTTGTCGATAGAGCGTTCACAAGGTCCAACAGGTGTAGACGTAATTAACGAATATTGTTTAATAGGTGTAAATAAGGCGTCTAAATTTCAAACATAGCGGATGCTAACTTTTGTCGATTGAGCGTCCACAATTAAGGTCCAACAATGTAAAAACAAGGGCCATAACTCTAGAAGTGATTAATGGAAACAGTTGAAATTCAATAGGATTATTTGAAATATCACACAGATTGGATGATCGTTTCTGTTGGTGGAGTGTCCACAGGGTTCAACAAAGTGAAACAAGGGCCATAACTCTAGACGTTATTAACGGAAATGATATATAAGCTCCTTGGTCAAAATGATCCGATAATAAATGTAGCCTGTAGAGTGTTCACAAGAAATTGTGGACGAAATGCGGAGTGGCAGACCGACGACCATATTATAATTTTGAAGGAATCGTTGAAATGAGATTTATCTTCCTATTTTTCTGTCCCTGTAATAAAGCTCTTTATAAAACGAATAAATGAAAAGAAATGGAATGGGGTTTAACGTCCTACTGTTCTGCTCCTAAACTGGGTTAACGAAGACTGGCATACGCCATACAGTGTGCTATGAGAGAAATGTGCCCGGGCAGCGGCGCTACGGCCTACTCTTCAATCGAATTCCAACTGCCAATGGATCTTTTACGTTCACGCCAATTCTTTCCATCCGAACGACTAGACTGTCCTTGTCAGGCCCTCCGTCCTGCATCACTGACAAGAGGAATCAACACCGGAAAATCTCGATGAACGTTCTCGGCCAATGCAGGGATCGAACACCCGGTCTCCAGGCTAGCGAGCCAGCGCCTTATCTACTTAGCCACCTGATACCCTATAAAACGAATACATTCAGTTGAAATTCAAAATATCTTATTAGCAAAGTGATATGCAAAATTACATGTTCAACAATATGATTACAGACTTTAACGTGGACAGACTCCTGTGGTAGTGATATCAAGTGTTTTAGTGCTAAACACCATCGGAAGTTTGATCTTGAACTTCAGACGTTAAAGGATAGCAGCGTCAAATAAACCATTTCAGGGTTATTATTGTGATCATTAGTAATTAACTAATAACTAAAAGGCACCCCCTGTTGATATTTTCCATATTAAATCCTTTATGTTAAACGATTGTATACAGTTCTTCCCTGCTCAGTAATGGATATTTTCCTCCACGCCTCCGCGACACGTGTTATACCAAAGATTTCAACAGGGGGTGCCAGAATTACACCATTATAATCATTTTGAAATAACGTGAATCCCGGACCAAGAATTTTAACTAATTTTTTTAGGACCTAGAAATTGACACATTTGGGTGGGGTGGCGCAAAACCATATAAAGTGGTAAGAAGTACCCGGATGTCGTTATAATCAGATTTCAAACGTCAATACCCTTTCCAGGGTTTTCACTCCTAAAAGTCGGGTAAGGTCTGTTGTTTTTTGGCGGCATTATACTCAAACTATTTTTTTAAGTAATAAAAGTAAACCAAAGTGCAAGTATACTTCCGATGGTGAATACGACATGGCTTGACTACATCCGGGGTTCCTGTCTCCTATCAGAAATATATGATGAGTTGGATTTCCCCTCGGTCGTGTCGTTTTTCTCAAGCATACTGGAAATAGATACGGTGTTGAGCTATGGAAATCATCAATCGTTCGAGAGTGAAGTCCTCGGTGTATTTATTTTAAACATCGATCCATGTGTCAGCTACTTACATAAGCGATACTTCCCTTGGTGACAATTCATTAGGTAAAAAAAGTTCCCTTGTAATTTTAATTTATCGCTCGTTCCACTGTTTTTCTCACTTTTTCAACTGCAAATATAAGCATCCCTCCGTACATCCATCAATTATTTTAATACTTTATAAGATTTTAAATTTTGAGTTAGACACGGATACTTGATAAAAAACATAAAAACAATAAAGATCTTGAATTTCAAATGTTCTAACGACAATTAAAAGGGGCGTCCGTTATGGAAGCATAATATTGTTCAGTCCATTATTTCAACACTGTTACATACTTAACTACACACTCAGGCGCGGATCCAGAGGGGAGCACACCCGGCGCACGCCTCCTCTATTTTTTGAGGTGGCGAACTATTTTTACCTCCATATATTCTCGCGAGTAAGGAGAACAAAAATAGTTTAGGTTGGAAATCCTAATTTACAGGATTAGTATGAAATTAGTCCTTGTGGGGCATTTTTTCCACTCAAAAATCACTGTTCCGGGCTTCGCACTCCCAAGTGGGTGCGGCACGCCCCCTCTTTCTGAAAATCCTGGATCCGCCTCTGACACTAGTTGTTCTGGTAGATGTGGAAGTTGCCGAGGGCGTTCGGTATGTCACGTCGGTGCAGTCTGCACCTATTAATAGATGTATGACGCTTTTGTTCATTTTTATTCGCATGTCCCCATCAGATGTCAATAATTTTAGATTTTTTTTTGATTGGTATTGGACGGTGTCATTATTTCTATATACTGTATTAATATATTAACACATTTTTGGGGGTTGGTTATATTTTATTAAATACAGAGCAAATATAATCTGTAACCATGCGATGTATTTATTAAGAACTCATGTATATGTTCTTTTACACAATTGAATCAAACACACACACGTTTCAAATATTTAACTTAGGCACACAGCCTACTATTTGTTTGCGATTATTCATGGCTGATGATTCGTCACAGGTTGAGGACAAACCTGCATTCCAATTGACGGTAAATTCAATTACAATCGAAGATATTTTGCTAATATGCATATAACGTTGAAAAAGTTTACATGTTCCTATATCATAGCAGCTTCGTGGTCATCAAGATGAGAAAAGAAAAACTGATGATGTGTTGCAGTCCTAATTATTTGCCCTTTTCCTAAGTCATTCCATTCTGCCAGGTCGACAGGGGAAAATCTACGATATAACGCCCTAATTTTGATAATATTCGAAAGCTTAAACATATATAGGCAAGGGCAAAATCGGCCTATTGTAGGTCTTTCTTTAGGCCTGAAATGTTATAAAACCTATTAATTAGACATTTATTACCTTATTCAGACCATAATCAACTCTCGATGCCGTGGCTAGCCTGCGATATTTGCTGGATTGTAGTTCGATTTGCAGCAAAATTTTCCTTCGTGATTAACGATTAATTGGATAATCGAGACTACTAGTTTTGTCTTACCGACTTTCGTAATGACGACTGGAACTTTCATTCGCTTAGTAATCGGTTCATAGTGGATCAATTTTATTGAAATTTTCAGCAAATTGCCTTTACATTCGCTAGTTGTTAACTATTATATAATCTCCCATAATGTATCTTGAATCATTTATCTATTAGAGGTTTTGCTCTAAGTTTTTATATTTATGAATTTCGGGTAGCTAGTACGTTTATTGGACACAAAAGCTATAGAAATGTGTGGGGAAACACATACGGTCACTGTATAGTCTCTATTAGAAAATATTTGTGAATGTTCTAAAAGACATTTGAACCATCGAATGTTTGAAAAACGGACATAATTTGAGGCCTGAAAATAGCTATAATATTGGAACTCCGGACTAGAAATACATTAATATTTATCATCAAGAACAATCCTACCACAACATGAACCAGAAACCGAGCATGACGTCATCGCAGCCATCTTGGAATTATGATTCTCCAAAAACAAGTCAACCAAGTTTCAAGTCGAATGGTTAGCCTGCGCGCGCTGTATCATACGGCCTGCCATTGAGTCAACTGGCGTGATTTCGAATCCCCGGTTGTACGTGCAAGAGTAGGGTCGCCTGTCCAACTCGTGGGTTTTGTCTGGGTACTCCGGTTTCCTCCCACTGCTAAAGACCCCTACGCACAAGCGAATTATTGAAATAAAATTAAAACCATATTATGTTAGTCCCGAAATGACCTCGTTTGTTTCGAGTGGACGTTAAACCCCATCTCTCTCTCTCTCTCCCTCTCTCTCTTCCCTCCCTCTCTCTCTCTTTCAGAAGAAGAAGAAGAAGAACAACAACAACAGAAAGAGTTGCGCTTCTCGAAAATTTCCTGGTCCATTCTGTTTTCATGTAACTAAATACATTGATTATAACCGGACCGTGATAATATGCCGAATATATAAGTCGAATTATCACACTATGCAACATACAGATAAAAGATCAACAGAATTTTTTTTATAGTTTCAAGACTAAGAATTCTAGAGAGATAACTGATTTAATTTCCATTTTCCTTTCTTAGTCGTTATTAAATAATAATTGACGTGTCCTTTGAACTAAATAATTTCAAAGTTTCTCGTTTCTGTATCTTTTATGAATTTTAATTTAAAGAAATTTCACACTAGTCGGAAAAAGTTTATTGAATTTCATCAACTATATCTGGTTAATTTGAACGGTTGTGGGGAAATCTAACTTCATTAGGTCCCTTTTTAAAGTTGTGACCTTTTAATGGCCAATAAAATGAATCGATTATCAGTTCGTCATTAATAATGACATTAATCAGATTGCCAATTGTCAATATTTAATTAGTAGTTTATTAGATTATAAAATATTAACTTAGAAAAATGATGTCAATATTATTGCAAGGGTCGACTATCAATTGAGAGGCGAGTTATCTATGATGTGACGTGAGTATAAATATCAGTAAAGTATGATTGTTTGTTTTGGTACTATCAGCGCCATTATGCATCCCAATATTCATCATACAAAATAAATATCAGGAATTTAACATCAATCAACAGCGCCTTATATGAGTAATTTCTTCAAAGAACAATACGCATTTACTTGCGATTTTTGTTATAAAAAGGGCAATTTAATGGCAATACACAGAGCACAAATGCTCTAGAATACTGTTTATTACTGAGCGATGTTTCGGCTAGGCTTCTCTGGTCTTTATCAGACATCATACTGTAGTGTCGTGTCGTTTCAAAAGTCAACCCTTATGTTCCAAAACGACATACAAACAATACTTTATTAGTAATATAACAGATTAAATACAAGAAAACTGAAGATACATTCATATCTTTTTCTAAAACTTATATAACTTGAACCTTTGGAAGTTAATAGGAATAGAAAGAAAAACTATGCTAGGTTTTAAATTAAGTTTCAATTGTTGATTTACTTTGTGAAGTGGGTATCTGTCTTCATTTAGAATCTTAGTTCCAGATAAAGAGTCACTGTGTTGAGAGATAGCTAGTCTTGTTTTCCACTCTCAACAGTTTAAGAAAACAACCGAAACTAAATTTAGTAAGAAAACGTACTCCGGCTCAATATTTCGAAAGTTAAATCGTTTATAGTTTGTCCCATCATCTCCCTATTTTGTCCCATCATTAAACTGTTCAACCCATTCAACTTCTTATCTTGACCTACATTAAAGAGATTTACATCCTTTCAAATTCTCGGTGCCAAAAGTGTCCACATCGTTTATTTCGACTATCATTTTTGGCTGACATTTACTGACATCAAAACCCAAACTTTCATAGATTTTACTTCCTATTTACATTATTGTTTACTGTTTACCAACGGTATTGAAGGTAAATTGAACTGTCCTACATCACAAAACAGTCCAGACGTAGCTATAAATATATATATTTAACAACTGTATCAAAATAACGGTGTACTTAAAACATATATTTCCATTCACAGCAAATTCTACTGGTGTTTGAAGGCAAAAATAAGCTACATTAAGATTTGACGACTATATTAATATAACTGAATGACGAGACATCAATAAAGTTAAAAGTAGTAAGAAATACTGTCCTAATCAACCCCTGTATTCTCTCAGCTTTCTGAATAGTGTTCGTTAATGCGGTGAATTTGCAGGAAATTAAACAGTGTGTAACTCAGTGGTTGTTGCTAATGGGATTTATTGGAGTTTGTACGCGCCATCACACAGGGTTACGTGACGTTTTGCTCTAGTGTCGTGAGTTAATCGGGTTGGCCATTGAGTGGACACAACTACAGGTGTAGCAATTTGAAACATGTTTACTTACCAGGCATCATTAAGATTATCTATTTTCTAAACTATTTCCGGGGACGAAAGAAAGTAAACAGGTGGTTTGTTTCTATGTCTATGGTTATACTTTTGAACCTTTAACAAGCATTCTCACATAGTTATTGAAACAACCCAATCACTAATGCGGTCGTTCTGAACCTTTGTTTGCCACGGGTACGTCTTGGATCACATGAAAAAATAGCGGCACACTTGGCTAAATATATATATGAAGAATATGACAAATCATAGACGACGTAGAAGGGCACAAACTAAAGAAAGAAAAATACGGCTATAAACTTACTTGTACTTTATTACTTTTTTCTTTTTAATTTCATCAGTCAAATAGGTGTCAATTTTGGTGAGGTTTTTTTTGTGTGTCGTTCAAAATTTCGCCGCACTCTCAGGAAGCGTTCTTGGCACACCTTGTGCCGTGGCACACTGGTTGAGAATCGCTGCCCTCATACTAGGTTCCCACTGTCGTGCGATGCGTTACGAAAGGATTGATCCTTAGTCCACGAAGTGGTACGTGTAGATACGTTCGGATACGCTTCGATACGATCAACATGATTGCTACGACTTACGCCAAGACCTGTTTAGATCACCACGATTAAAACCACGATTCCAATGGCACCACGATAGTATGAACCTGGCATTAGCAATACATTTCTGTGAATATATAACCCAAATATGCATGGATGGAATACATTCTGTATAACTGAATTTTCACAGTTCTGGTCTGTAACTCTTCTGAGAAAAACTTTGATATAAAGTCAATTAAGGACCATAATTCATAGTTAAAGACTAATAAAAAATGGAAATGAAATGAAATGGGGTTTAACGTCCTACTGTTCTGCTCCGAATGGGCTAATGAGGACGGACGTGCATACGCCATACTCTGTGCTATATGTGGAAAATTTTGCCAGGACAGCGACGCCACGTTCCAAGGGGTCTTTTACGTACAATGTTTACTAATGAAAATGTTGAGCAAACCCAGGGGCGGATCTAGGAATTTTGAAAAGGGGGGGGGGGGTAAAGTGAGGGCACTGATCGTGGAGACGGGGCACACCGCTGAGAGGGGGGTGGGGGGGCACAAGATCATTATCCGTCATTTCCTTGCATCTGTAGCCTTTCCAAGAGCTATCTGGCTGATATTTTCGTCTATGTAAACGTTCGGAACGGACATAAGTTTTATTTGGGTCCGAGAAAAGGCACTCCCAGCAGTAAAAAAGGGCACTGAAGAAAATTAGGGGGAGGGAGGCGCGCCCCTTGCGCCCCATTGAATCCGCCTCTGACACCGACAGACAGGCCATACGGGACAACCAAAATTTTCCCAACGTTGTGTTTGGTCTAGGTTAGAGTAACTGTTTTATCCTTCGTAGGAGAAGTTCGATATTCGCTGACTGGACACCTTTGTTTGAACGCTAGCTATGTGATATTCTTGTTTAACACACATAAATCTAGGTTATTATCAGACATTGTTAAATGTTATATTCTTTTAATATTACCTTGAAAATAATTATACACGGACGACTGTTCAATATTATCATTGTGTATAACTCATATTTTGCTTCATAATATCATTTGAATGATTTTTGCACAATGAGCCAACCGTTATTACTAAAATAGATAATAAAAAAGAAATGAATACATTGAAAAAATTCAGTCAAATTACTTCATTCTGAGTGAAGAAATAGCCTAAATATTTTAGATTGTCTATGTACCATTACCACGAAGACTCGAATTTCAGTTCTACAGTGTCCGTGAGTGGCATCCATATAAACCTTTAACAAAGTCTTATCCACTCAATATCTTAGCCATCCGATGGTCGAGAGTATTGATTATGGACTTTCCATGTGAATAAATGTCTACTTGCTAAGTTATGTAACATTTGAAGCCATGTAATGACCTACAAAAGACATTTTAGTCCAATAAACCATTTTAACAAAATATGTATAATTCCAAAATATGCTCAAAATAAAAATTAAATATCCCGGAAATTGGGTTAATGAAGACGGGCATACGCCAACAGTGTGTTATGAAGGCAATTTCGCCCGGGCAGTGGTGCTACGGTCCACTCTTATATCGAATTCTAACTGCCAAGGACCTCGTCAGACCCTCGGTCCTGCAACAGTGACAAGGAGAAACCATGTCAAAAAATCTGGATGAACTTTCTCGGCCAATACAGAAATCGACCTGGCCTACAGCTAGCGATCCAGCGTCTTAGCCACTTAACCACGTGATCCTCCAAAAAATAACTAACCAGGTAATTGGGCTGTTACACTCAAGCATATCCTTATAACTAGCACATATTGAACCATTTAAAACAACTCATTAAGGTCCACTCATAGGAACTAACTGCAGTGCGACAGGTTATCTGCTATAAAACCCTTTAAATCTTCATTGATATAACTTCTGAGAAGTTTGACATGGATATGTTATACAAAGTGTTGAATGGGGCAAACATGAATTGGAAAGTGTATATGAGATTGTAAGCGCCACGAGGTCTACGGCTAATACTATGGGCAGATATTTTAATACGGAACACATGGCCTTTAAGTTGATGGATTAATGCTGATTACAAACTCTACTAAAACTTAAGTCTATAAATATAACCAGAAATTGCGCACATAACTACCCGTTTATTTGTTACACAGCTAAACCATGCAAGTTTTATTGATCGTCTATATCTACATCATCGCTAACTCTGGTGCTCTTTGAAACTTGTTTTGATTGACATTCTTCAATTCTGAGAATGAGAACATATTTTGTCCACTTCTAACGACCATAGTGATCCTTTGATAGTTTGTTCCTATTGTAGACCTACCACAAATTTCGGTTTCCACAAGTCACCGACAGGTCGGAGCATTGAAACTTTTATTTTATCCCTTTTTTCTATTGCCGAGACAAATGTTAGTGATTGTGTCGCAGAAGCGAAATAAATCTATTTATTTTATTTTCTTTTTGGGGGGGGGGGGATATTTGTCTCCGATTGTTTGGATGGGCTGAATTCTTCGAGTGTTTGGCGCAGGTGATGATACTTGCCAATGATAAAATCTTAATTGTAGATCCAAATCATTTATCTTTTATAAAAGAACTGCGATTTGTTATATTGGTTAGTATTTGGTAACCCATCGCATCTCCTTGTGTTACCCATTGTTTCCCAACTTTATATTTTCATATTGCATGCTTAGAAGGTCGTTCTTAACTTTATGCTGCATGTGCTGCATGTTTAGGATGTATTCTAAACTTCGTTTATTCGGTGTATTTAGAGTTTATTCTATACTTTATACTGAATGGTTAGGGTTTATTCCGTTAAATTTGTTGCTAAAAAGTCCCTTTTAAATTCGTGAACTAACCAACTGATTAAAGTTAATCCAAGAGAAGATTGTTTGGTCATTGACGGAATTTTAAATTCTAAATTCAATGTCTATGTATAACAACTTCATAGACGTTATTGTAACTTCATAGACGTTATTGTTAACAAAAAACTAATGAAATTAGGACAATTGTGTGGTTAATTCACAAAACTAGATTAAAGACAAAAAGATAACTGTAGTATTACCTACAGACAACACGATAAAATCAATTATAGGAAAAATTATAGGATTTGCATTACAGAAACTGTAGAATTCTTGGGACCGTTATTTCCCAAAATTCTGTAAAATACCATAGAGTTACATCCTACTGAAAATCGTACAGCCCACCTTCCCCAACTCTCGAGAATGTTCTTTTGAATTCTATAGGACTTTTTATTAAGGGTAAACTTCGACTTACGGAAGTCTAATGCAATCATTAAACCGATAACCGAGTCTAACACCTTTGTTAAATATAACTGCAAGTTAACGTGGCTTCCAGCAACAGACTCTCCCCCGGTTAAATTAACCCTCCGTTAACTCAAACCGGCCCGTGGTTTTAGGCCGAGCTTATTTGTCTCCCCAGCATAAAATAGGACTGGAGCTTTTTCCTATACACAACATTGAGTTCCATGTTGAAGATACTGGCGATACACCGTAGGCTGTCGATGATGTTTTTTGAAAGACGCCCGGAATACGACAATATTGTGCGAATTATTATTAACAATCGACATTTGGTGCAGTGAATGGCGGGAATCAAGTAGAAAATGGATATGGTAAAACCGTGTAGTAGGCACATGGTTCGTGAAGCATGGCGGGACTAGAGAATTAACCGTAGATAATTCATTTAAACTTGTGTCATACGGTGCGTATTTGATTGCACAAGAATTAGTTCAAAAAATAATATAAAATATTTTTAAATCATGTAGAAACCGTACAAAACCATCGCTCGAAAACTACACCCAAAGCCATTAAAGTTTATTTACTGCAACAACTTTTAACAAGTGTACATAACAATTGACAAAATAGAGATAACAAGCATCTGTAGATAATTTTATGAAAGAATTCACCACAAATGCACAAAACCGAAACGTCAGAGAACCATGAAACAAAGCAGTAGTCAGCTGAAGTCAATATCGGGTATGTCCGCCCTGAGCTCTTACACATGCCTGGAGTCGCCATGGCATGGACTGGCACAGATATCTCACTACACACTGTGGATTGTCTGCCAATGATATTGGAGTGCCTGTGCCAACTCTGCAACAGTTTGTTCAGAAAGTCTCTTGTCAATCTGACAGTGCGGAGTCGGGCGATGTTATGCTGGAAAACCATCTGGCTACGGACGCCATGTTATAAGCCAGCAATGGAAGCAACACCGGACGAAGGATGGTGTCAATATAATGTTGATTGCCTGGGCTACCACCAACTGGAGCCGGAAGTTGACGTTGACGCCACACATCCAAAACAATCCCTTTCCAGCGCGCATTTACGAGCAAAGCGTTCATGACGGCGTCGGTACGGTGACGTCCATCAGGAAAACTGAGGTTGTCTCGGGGTTCGTCCGAGAAGATGACATATCGCAATGGTGTGTTGTACAGATACCCCCAATTTGTGGCCCATTGCCCTCTGACAAGTCCGTGACGATGCAAAAGGATTTAACCCAAGAGCAGCCAGGCGCCTTCGGACTGGTTGAGGCCTGATCTGACGTTGCTTTTGTTCGAACAGTTCCCCTGGGAGTAGCAGACTGGAACGTGTAGTCGTATGTGGCCATCTTGAGCAGTGGTTGTTACATTTGGCGCTCCAGGTTGGGGTCGATCGGCAACTCTTCCAATGGCGTGGAAGCGTTGTCTGAGGCGAGCAATGGTCGATGAAACGAAGCCGGTTTCTGGTCGTCGATACTATTTTACTTTGGTTAATTTGATTACACACTGAGAAGGGGTAGTACGTTGGTTTATGGCTACCAATTGCGTCAGAGTCAAGTCTCTGCAGGTAGAGTTTTATGCTGTTCAAACTGGGGTGGATCCTTGATTTGACATAATGCTACTAACCCTAACCATCACAATCAAATGGGCGTACTTGTAATATAGAAATGGTAAGTAAGTAACCCAGAAAAAAACCAACACCTATTTCCTCACGTGCCACATTTGTCCCTGGCTGTCTAACATTTAGCCGGGTATCGTAAAACTAGCACTCTAAGTTTGGCTATGAATAAATAGGTGAATAGATTTGTAGCCGACATGGGCATGCTATTGCCATGTCGATCAATAGTATCAAGATGAGGTTTAGAAATATCGACACCGGTCTTGTTGGTACGATGATAAGACCGATACACTCCTCGGTCTTATTGGTAAGGTGATAACCCATTACCTTGATATAGTAAAAACATATAGTTTAAGTTCATTTAATAAACTGGATCCTGTTAAAGTTAAAATCAGGGGCGGATCCAGGAAATTTTGCAGGAGGGGGTTTGCCAGGTTTCTGTTACGGAAATCTGCCATCATCGTCTCTAACTTACATAGGAATACTTACAAATTGAGCTTTTTAAACAGAGAAATCATTTTTTACCGATGTAGGATCCCTTTGTGATGTAATTTCATTGATGCAAGGCATTATTTTTTTATGCAGCTGAGCAGGGTGGGGTTTGCCACCCCCCCCCCCCCCTCTGGATCCGCCCCTGAAAATCCACATTTTAGTAGATGCGTTCATTTTGATTGGCTAGGCACTAAAATTAATCTGATACTTTCCAATAAAATTAGTTAAAATTTCGTGAAACAGGCCCCTGGTCCTTGTTTATCATGCTCGTGAGTGAAAGAGATGGTTTGTTCAGACACTATTATATCAGACAATGATTCTTATCTGTGGGTTTTACGAGTAGTTTATCCCGTGATGGCTACAGTTCCACCTTCAGGTCTAGTGTAACTGTTTTATCTATGATTTTGTTTTAAAATAATTAAATCATTTGTATTTTGGACATAACGGTAAAATATACATATTTATAACATAATGTCTTTCTTTGTCTGATATTGGCAAAAAAACACTCTCATTGGTTGTTATCGCTGATTAGCACAGGCTCGCCGAGAAGAGACAGGAAAACAATACCGTGCCAGTAGATTTATGAATGAAAGTGTATAGGTGGATGTTTATGACGGTTATGGGATTAAATATAGACCCACCTTCGTCCACGTAATTGATTTCACCCATGACAATGAAATGTAACGTTCTTTTTTAAACCACATCATGACAGTTTCTGATCAACAATAACGAAAACCTGTCATATACTATCAACACGACGGTCATATAAATGATCAGCAGAATCAGCTTCTATAAAAATAGGAAGGCTGGTGCTGAATACAAGAGCAACTGGTCAAGTTTTCACGCACGTCTATAGTTGGAAGCTCAAAATATCAATTTACTGACACCTTCCATTATGAATAATATTTAATAGGACGGTTTGTGCTTATCACCGTGTTTTCTGGAAGCTAGGATTATTGATTTCACCTTTTTGAAATTTAATGTTGGCGGCACCATAGCTGAATTAGTCATTCTTATCACAGAATAGCAAGTCATAAACAGACACAGTATCACCATTCGTCAGATCTGCCAAACGCGTTAAAGGCCATGACAGATCCCACGTTGACATTGAAGACATTAGTAGTGACCAAAACTATCCGACCAACACTCAATTCTATTGAGCGGCGTTTATTGACAAAGCCCTTGTTGTCAAAGTTAACGTCTGAATATCGGCTAAATACAAATGAAATGGGGTTTAACGTCCTACTCTTTTGCACCTAACCTGGACTAATGGAAGACGGCCATACGCCATACAGTGTGCTATGGGGGAAATTTTGCCCGGGCGTGTACACGGGACCTCGGTTTTTAGTCCCATCCGAACGACTAGGCAGCTGTTCTTGTCAGGCCCTCCGTTCTGCATCACTGACAAGGGGGAACCACACCCGAAGGCTAAATACAAGTCCCGGCGTTGTTTTACGTCCTTCGACACAACAAAATAGCAGGTGTATTATGATTTCCGAAGCAGTGTGACCCCATGGTGGGTTCAAGTGACTCTTTTGCGTCACACATCCGAATGCCCGAATATTTAATCAAAACCATTTAATTTCATTACTATTATTTCTATTTGTTTACTTTTTTAAACTTTTGAAAATGCAATTTATTTTATTGATTTACTACTTTTTGCTTTGGTTTATTATTTTAAATCCTTTCGGGTATAATAAAAAATTTTTTTTTAAAAATATTCCAATCAGTAATTCCAATAGTAATTATGCTTCGGATTTTTTGGAAGGTGCAAAAACGATATCTCTTTGGGTGTTTTGTTGTAAAATATTAACACCACTATGGTTATATTCTTTAAAGACACGCGTAAAAAATATATGCGGTCGATAATTGCACGCTGTACTTTTAGAAAACATCTTCGACAAATTATAAATTAGAAATATTGATGAGGGTCTTTCATCACCAGTCTACCACAGAATCAATTTCGATCATACAATACATCATCATACCCAAAGTTTTTTTCTTCTAGATTAAAAAAGGTCGTCCTTCATTGTATTGTAAAATTAGTTAGTAACGAACCGCTATAATGGTCAAGGGTAACAAATATAATTTTAGAAATCATAGATCTTGTAAAGATATAAATATGGTTCTATTAATGTTTGCCAATATTAATTAAATAGGCATTATGCAAGTGCTATATAAGTAGATATTAAATACGATAATCGAGACTTTGGTTATTATTGTAACAACGGTAGTAATGACAATCGATGCTATAGCTATCGCTTAATGTACATAGGCTCGGAGTAAAATTTTCAGCATATTCTCTTTCCATTATCTATTTATTAATTGTCATCTCTTTGTTTAATCTTTGCAGCTTTAATTGTTTATTATTCTTGTTTCAAATTCGATTTCAAGGGTGTAAGCAATAACAATGTAAATGTACTTATAACACTCATAATGCAATGGATTTCCGCCGCAGGCCGTTCTAATAAACAAATCTACCATAAGTCACTCTCGAGTTAAAATAGTCAGAATTTACGTTCAATTATTCCCAGAAGCAACTCTTATGTTTCAAAGTTTTACGTCTAAAATATCAGATAAATGTATTATATTATAACATATATATTCAAGAAAAATATCTGGATGATTTGGAAGAGCATTAAGATTTAGTTTTCTGTTCGCGGTAAGTTCAAAATCAGATTTAATGAAACAGTTATCCATCTAATTCATTTACTCAAGTATTTTTGACTTGGGGAAAGATTAGGTTGGATAAGGTCAATTAACCAAACTTCTGCAAATGAAATGGCATGAATCGGGATTTCACGTTCTAGTTTTCTGCACTGAAAAGGCTTGTGAAGACGAGCATAGGCCATGCAGTGTGCCTTGAGGGAAATTTTGGACGGAGAGCGGCGCTACAATCAACTGTCAAGGGTTCCTTCACTGGTCCTCGGTTTTTCCTTCCATCCGAACAAGTAATATAACTGTCGTGCACCACTGACGAAGGGAAATGCACAGGGAAATCTCCAGGAACTATCTCACCGAACCCGAGACCTCCAGGCTAGCAAGTTGCGTCTTAGACATCACTGCAGCACTGACAATTATGGTAGTGATATCTTTATGAATTGTCTCTATTCCTTTCTTTCTAGTTTCATTCGTTCAAAATTCATTTATTATACGCGGTGCAAAGGTTCACACGACAGAGAGAGGGTTTACGTCACGGAGATAACTTTACAGCACGGAGAAAAGATTCACACCGCGGAGAAAACTCAATACCGCGGACTCAATGTCATGGAGAGAAAGGTTACACCGCGGAGGAAACTTTATACCGCGGAGAAAAGCTTTACACTGCAGAGAAAAGTTTAGAGAAAAGGTTTTTAATGGTTGTTTGATTTATCATAATTTTCACTGCGAATTCTCATAATATGAGGTAAATTTCAAGAAAAAGGTATAAATCAACGTATGGCAATAAGTATCAGGGAACTCTGACGGTTGCAGAACATTGATTACATCTTGTAGCTGTGAGTTTGATGTAGTTCCGGTTTATTGAGACAGCAAATGCTATTTTCTAAAACACATTAACATGTATAGCAAGAAATTACGGTTATGTTTATTTCCTTAGAACGAACAATAAACACCTAATTATAAACAAGCAATGTCTGAAGTAATATATGGATCTATCATGTTTCACATTGGCTACATAAATTATGACCTTGCTATTGTTGTTTACATATTTAGTATTTTTGTTATGTCCATATACCCTGACAACCTTATTATAAATATACATGGTAAGAACTATTTGAAAAACAATTGATCCAACCTACATATGCAATAGATAATTTATAGTCTAACCCCACGTTTCGGTTAAATGGCACAGGTGTCCCATCTGGTCAAGTTTCAAAGGTACGGTGAGTTTAATATATGCTTGTTATGATTGTGGAGTTATGAAAAAGTATAAGGCTACACATCAAGAAAGGTGTGATTCAACAAAACGTATACACATTGTAGGGACATTGCCAACCCCTGTTGATTAAAGGGCGCATTACAAATAGTAAAATCATAGGAGGCCAAATTGGTTAAGTATCATTGGTCTTTCTGTGTGATTTTAGCATGCGCATTTTTGAAAAGAAATGCTTCCTTCTATCATGCATATGGTCTTACAACTATAATAAATATTATCTTTTCTAAGTTTCATCCTATTGAACTGGTGTTTTGATGAAATATATATCTATTCAGTGTTAGCTATAGTTTATCCTTGAAGGTATGATGCCGTTTTATCTAAAGGTAAAAACAAGTGCACAGGGATCTATTACAGCAACTCAGGTGTCACCAAATTCGGCCCAACGCCCACATCACACACACTGAACAATAGAAAATTAATTGACCTGATTTATGAATGGATGCCGGCATTTAAATTAGTTATCGGATATCTTCTTGTTTATTATATCAGTAAGCACTAGATTGTGTATGATCCTTTAAGATGACAGTTTGATAATTACCCGAGTGTTTACCCTCCACCTTATGATATAATGGACAGACGAGGAAAATACCTCTTACAGGCGGGAGATCGACGGGACGTTTTGCAACGTTGCTTCTTCTGTCACTAGAAACGCCAACAAATCACGAAATGTCGGTATCATATGGTAAATTGGCTGTCGTCTGCTGGAGAAAGATTGCGAAACTATGGGGCGGGTAAGAAGGGAATTACATTTCTGCATCTCTAGGATTTTCAATTATACACCACGCACATTATGTGGGTCATATAAAGTTACCCTGGGGTCACAGAATAATCGTCATTCCCCATGAGTAAACGCACCACAATGGGGACATTTGCTAGATAACGAGAAACTGTTACAAATATGGATCCAATTTTATTGGACTATTTCCGTTCACGGATGTAAATTTTCTAATGAAAACCTCATTAAACAAGGTAAACAATGGTTTGGAAATGAAATGGGGTTTAACGTCCTATTGTTCTGCCCCTGAGCTAATGAAGACGGGCATATGTCATACGGTGTGCTATGAGGGAAAGGTTGCACGGGCAGTGGCGTTATGACCTACTCTTATAGTGAATTCCAACTGGCAAGGGATCTTTTACTTGCTCGCCAATGTATACGGAGGACCTAGGATTTGGGGTTTTTTTTGACATCCGAACGACTAGAGAGATGTCATTGTCAGGCCTTCCTGCTCCACTAACAAGGATTAAAAAACAATGGAGAAATTTACAGGAGGAGTGGGGTTTACGAAGTATGGCGTGGTGATCTGACACCGTCAAAGGCATTGCGAGTAAATACAAGAGTGAATCAAATAGTCTTGCAGAATGTCCAGAATCGCTTGTGTGAAAATCTATTTTTCTCTGAGAGAGTTGGTGTGGTGGGGTGTAACCATTATTTATGATCCCTATTGATAGAAATGCACATCATTTCATACATCACTATGTAGGCCAAAGTACACACACACACACAAACTGCTATTTTCAGGAATAAAACGATAAAAATAGATCCACAATGCAGTAATCTGTTACATTTAATTACTATTATTCTTTTGTATGGAAACAAAGGGCTGAACCCAGACGTAAATGGGTGTGCTTATGATATTTTTCTCGTCTATTTGCCATAACAAGGGAAGTAAAATAGTTATAATATTTAAACGATCATTAGGCTAGAATATTTTATTAAATGGTTATAATATTGACAAGATCATTAGTCGACCATTCAAATAAACAAAATAAATCTTTTATATTAGGATCTATGAATTTACACAACTGTGTCTACAATTGTGTCCACAGCTCTGTATGTTTAGATATAATTCGATATTTTTTTATTTTCCCACACTGAAAGAAATGATCAGTATTCATTGCTTTGATATTTAGTTTAATGACACTCGTTTCTGAAACATGTAACAATTGTTCAAACATGTACAACTTTAGTTCTGGTACGTTACAAATATGTCCAAACGACGCCATTTTTGTGTTAATATTACAAACACCATAAACATTACTTTATACTCGTTATTTCATACACGGTCTAATAACACATTGGCTCAAAAATCTATAGGATTTATTCAAACATGCACAACAGATACGTGTATCTTCTTTACTCGCTATTACATACAGGGTCGAAATAGTATATTATACCTAATGTACAACAATTTGAAAAAAGGCTGTAGCAAGAAAATGGTTATGACTTTTGTAGTGGGCGTTATAATTTCCCTCTGCACATTCCATATCTCGATTTCGAAATAACCAGACCAACGGATAAATGCTTTGTCATTGAAACCTCATAATTCAGAACTCTTAGCCTTAGTTGATAAACACGCGTTCTATATAAAAACCAAACCAAAAACCTACCTGAGTGGGGTTAAAAGTTAAGGGTTTCCTTTACCAACTCTGCTTTCATAATCGAAACAGAAATGGTTACAAGAACAATTAAAGATCTTGAAATAAATTTCTATTTAATGTTAAACCTAGGTCCATTTAGAGTTCCCGGTAGCCATACATTAATTCTAATAAATGGAGAAACAAAACACCTTTTTTTTTTAATTTATCCCACTCATGCATTTCAAGTCCATTGTTGTCAATTTCAGGGTTTTACTATCCCTTGCAAATTATTCCATTGTCAAAGTTGAATCTCAGAAAGGAATATTAGTCTAAAAATGATCAAATTCAATTTGAGCGCATTTCAGCATGGATTGAAGTATGCAAAATTATATTTCATCCGAAAAAAAGCAAATGACAAACCGCGACTTTAATAATTACAAATTGATTAAAGTAATTCAAAATGCAAACTCTCCAATCCTTGGGAATGCAAAACAAATGTTTGCATTGACTTTTTAGAATGCCATATAGATTCATTTCCTTCTTACTACATTTGCCGAGTGAATAATAGTGAGAATGGGTATTAACTCGTTTTTTGTAAAAATTAAATTGATGCGTAATCCTTTATAGTAATAATATCTTTTGCCATTTTATCTTTTTTTTTCCTGAATAGCTAACGCGGCGCCATTAGCGATATCATGATATTGTAGCAGGATTGGATGAATGACTCGTGATGTACTATCCACTGGTTTGACTTAAACTAGGATTGGTTTGACTTAAACTAGGATCTGAAACCAGTTTAGATTTTGACCTACATCCTCAGTCGCTTTAAAACAAGGGGGTGGGATGGCCTAGTGGTCTAGAGTGCCGCGCTTCGACGTCTAGCTGGCCAGTCACCTCTGGCTTGCGGCTGTGGTTTCGAGCCTTGGTGTAAGCGTATGTGACATGGAGATAGGGGCGCCTTCTCGACCTCGTGAGTTTCCTCCGGGCACTCCGGTTTCCCCCCACTGCTAAAGACCCCTACGCGGAAGCGAATTATTGAAATAAAATGAAACCATACGTTAGTCCCAAAATGACCTAGTTTGTGTCGAGTGGACGTTAAACCCCAGTTCTCCCTCTCTCTCTCTTTAAAACAAATGAAATGAAATAGGGTTTAACGTCCTACTTTTTTTGCACCGACTTGGCATCCGCCACGCAGTGTGCTGGGATATAATTTGATCAAACAAGTTAAAGTTATCAAACTAAAATGAGATGGCAACTTTGATTATTTACCCAAATCAATGTCCGTTTTAGACTGGTGGAAGACCAAATGCAAGTTGTGTAGGACAAGTTGAGCTAGGGTAATATTGAATTTTACAAAATGCGTAATGCCAGGTTGATAGTATTTTCACCTCAATGAACTTGTGAATTCCTAATTTTACAACCAATGCATACAAAGCAAATGGCAAGTAGCATGTTACTAGTCTCTAACCTTCAAAAAATCGATTTACGTTTTCTCCATGAACCAATCTCAACAGTGACCCGTTAAATCCCACGTAAAATTTCACAGAAAAGGCTTGCGTAAGGTGGGGGATTGAGCTATACTAATATAGATTTATAACCCTTAAAATATCCCTTTCATAATAAAACTGAACAGTACCAAAAAACTCAAAGATTGGAAAAACAAAACGATAAAACTGCTACAAAGTATGAAGCCATAGGGCCATGAACTTAAGGTTAGGGTACGACTACCAGTTTATGGTGTACTTATCCGACTGTGCCATCATCATATATTTGCCGGTTGTCATTCTACTTTTTACACTAATACTTTTATTTAATTGAACTGACAAACTTGGTTTGATACTACACATCATAAAGATATCCCTTATCAACTGTTATAATGGATTTCGATAAAAAAAAAATTGAAGATTGTTTATCGTACTTACTTTAACCGAATTGTCAATGAAATGTCCGAAAGTGTGGAATAACATCCGTACTACGAGCATGTATCACCGCTCGCTATTCGCACTCCTCGGGCTAGAAGTTGTATCAGGCTTTCGAGAATAAATTAAGTTTACTCTACGACTTCGTACACTTCATCATATATAGCAAACAATACAAAAGTGGCTCAGTACAGTAACTGAAGAGTCCAGGAAGAACGATCTAAGTCACATTTTTGTCTTTCCCAAAAGAAGACTTTTGGGCGAGAATGTTCGACCCGAACAGAACAACGAATGGCTTTAATTACAACTTCAAAATGATGTTTAACACAAACCATAATTACCAGTACAACCGACTTCAACTTTTCAGGCAAATTAAGGTTAAATTAAGGGTATGGTGTACTTGTATTTGTCCGTTAGACCATTTCAGAAGGGCCTTGCTTCGATGTGACTCTGATCGATTTTACCTGAAATTGTTTTTTCCACAAAAAGCTTATACAATTTGCTACCAGATGGCACCATGAACTGGTCTTCGTGGGAAAAGTGAGTTAGGTCGTTCTTCCCCCGGACTCTTCAATTGCTTTCCAGGGATTTGTATCATGTTTATTTCCATTAATAGGATTTAATCTAATTATTAACCTCAGTAAGGAGAAGCACATTCTAATATTTTTATTTAGAAAACCCTTTTTTGTTCCGACATTACTTGTGAAAGGTTATTTTCAAAATAATTACAAATTGCCATATTTTGTGATATAAAATATCTTTTAAATGTCAACGCGTAAGTTGTTGGATTTTTTTTTTAATTTTAAGGATTTTATTCATTAATAGAGGTCAATCGATTGAAACAGACAACAGTTATCTAAACTTCCTATGCGATGACACCAACGCGGCAACAATGTTACGGCTTCGTGTAGGAATTCCCGCGTTGCACCTACACAGGTGATGCAAATGGCGTATCCACAAGTGAATCGATACACACGTCTGTGATCATCAATACTCATCAGTGACAATAATACTCCTTGAGGGAGAATCGAAAGGTCCGCGCACTATATAGAGGGCCAAATGTGACCTTCACATGCTTTTGTTTTAATGAAACAATTATTTAGCCATAGTTTGTAGCTGTATTCTTCTTATGATTTTTATACTACGGCTATGAATTCCATTTGAGAACAGAAAGAAAAACAATATCCGTTTGTCAAATGGCCACCCATACCATACTAAACTTTGAGTGCACGTCTACAATTAGCTCTAAGCTAGATGGCCGACACCTTAAGTCCTAAATCGACGATTTTAGTCGAAAACACTAACTATACTTAGAGAATTTTAAAGTTTTTTTCCCATTCCTTTTAAGGTTTATTTAATCTGTGTGTGTGTAAGAGACATGAGAGTATAGCCGTATTACAAAGCAGTATGTTAATTGTTGGATATGGCCGCCATTCAGGGCAGAGATAGAGATTTATCCTCGAAGTACGACAATCTGATTAAAATACAGATCAATGTTTCGGGGTTTTTATACTTTGGATGACCCACACTGCACGGAGATCTCACTGGCTGTAGTTCAAGGTCCCATCAGGTGTCGTGCGAGCGACTTTTGACCGTATGACGCCACACATCTGATTATCCAAGCAACGTTGGTGGTTCTACGGAATACCCTCAGTTCCGTACACCACAAGCCAAGAACTCACCGTAAAACGAAACGAAATAGGATCCGTGTTTTAATCATATTGGAAGTATGAAGTAGAAGGATCTCTGTGCGCAGAATGGGTGCCACCCTGCCAAACAGAATGGGTGCCGACCTGTCAAACTTTGTCGTGGAATAAAAAGGAATCGAGTTTACTGGAAAAAAAAGGAATCGAGAGTAACTGATCTCAGTATTTAGAGTTTTTGATTACATATGGCCGGCCTTCAGAATCGTTGGTACTATGGATATTTCACATTTCGACGAACAGGTGGTGGATTAACGGATCGAATTCAACTGTCTATCAATGAAAATGGCGACTGTAATACTAGTTTTCAGTTCTGGGTTTCTCTTTTGCTCAAAAGGGGGCTCTTAAGCACGAAAGAACGAAAGCAGATTTAAAATACTCGCCATAATTGTTGTCAAGAGCTTTACTAGATTTAAAGATCGAAAAGTTTCGTTTCTCTTGTATCTACGTATTCAGTGATATTTTATTAATTGTGAAAACAATTTAATAGACGGGTAATTATTTATTTCAATATAATTCATGCGGGACGAAAATGCTTTGGTTTGTCTTTTTTTTTTTTTTTGGCATGGCCCGTACAGCAGATGATTTCACGACATTAACGGTGCCAATCGGCATGTTAGTCTCAATAATCTGAGCACACGTTGATCAGTCAGTAATGCAAAGGCTTCCCGTGTTTAACTTTGGTAGTGGCGTTAGAGGTTAGATAGCCTGGCAATGCATAACGTCTATTCATTCAGATGGTACGAAAACCCGCGGTTCCGTGAACACGCTGGTGCACACGTAAAATAAGTCCCAGCAGTTGGAAACGCCGCTGTTCCGGCAAAATTGCTCTTATACCACATTGCATGTGTTTGTTTTCGTTTTCATTATCAAGATTGTACGCATTGGTCAATGTTAATATCTTTTTATATATATAGAGTACATCTTTATGATAATAAATCTCAAACCCTTTGATCCGTAGAGCGATTGTAATATTTCAATGACGACGGCAAGAGCGCTGAGGATAATTGATACACGATTCTATAAATTTGGATCATTTCGATTTGAGAAGAAACCCAGAAGGTTCAAAATAAAGTAGTCCATGTCGGATCTGTACAACGATTACAAGATTTTAACAAGTAATGCAAGATCACATTCATAATGTGGGCGTATATCTTTCCCATAAGCTACTAATTTGTAGCTAATGTAACTTTTACCATCAAAAGTTTGCATAATGAAACAGCATAATAATGTACATTTCCAGAAACTTTAGACATGCCTCAGGGAATTTAAAAACACACGATAATAAAAATTCCTAAAGTATTAAAATTGCCTTTCGGTTGAATATGAGTAAATTAAGAATGACGTTTATTTTGACTAATAGCCAGGAATGGATCAAAATGCCTATCCTCTGATCAAAAATGAATTAGTGGACGTTTATAACACAACCCGGGGCACAGTTTTGTGCAATGAAATAAATATTAGTTTAACTAAAGAAACTTAAATCTGAATGATTTGTAGATTTTCTTTTTGTATTATTAGGGTCAAAACGGGTTTTTAAAAAAGAATACTGCTCTATTTCCATTTTCTCTCGTGTATGTGTGGGGCGGGGGGCTGCATTCTTATAGTATTTTCAATGAACTTAATCTGAACAGTATTTTAAAATTTTAATCAGTAGTCAAAGCTTTGTGTAGTTTAAGACAAAACACCACTCGTTTTATAGTATGATTAGGTTAAACTCCCTTTTTTCTGGAAATTTGTTTACAATTCCTAGAATATTCATTAAAACATGAAAAACATTCAATCTGAGTGATTTTAGCAGATTGTCTGCTAATAATATGATGTGATTTTAAGCGATTTAGTTCACGACACATCGCCCCTGGTTCCATAACACAGTTAATGACCCATACTATATACCTAGCATAGATTAATATGAACTAAGTCAGTAATTGAATAAGCAAATGAAACATTACAAACGTAGGATCATCATTGGGAAAGGCATTACCACACCTTGTCGTCATGTCAGTGCGTGGGACAACCTGCAACACATAACACCTAAACAGATACATGGTAACGATCGAATATACGTCGTTGGTGCTTCATATAAACCTCTATCTCGACACGCTACTATTGGCATTGATTCCACACTTACAGACCGAGTAGTTCTACGCAAGACCTTTAGGACTCGCCAGTAACAGAAAGCTTTGATTCCAATTAACAGGAACTTTAAAAGTGATTAAATTACAACAAAGACAACAATAAAGGAAGATAGTAGTAACTATAGGTTTAGAAATTAAAGATTTTTTTTTATATTCTTGGAGAAATTACTATTCAAGGTAAGAAGTTTAACACTCTCATTACGCCTTTCTTGTCTTCTGTGCAAGAAAGTTTGGGTTTTCTTGAGGTTTTTTGTTAATTTGTTCGACTGTATTGTATTTATAGATTTCCCAAAATTGTCACGGGATATAATTTGATAAATTTCTCTTAATCTTTTTTTTTTACAATTATAAAAATAATCTTTAACTTTGTTAAACACACTCTACCTGTTTAACGTTTTAAAACCAATGCCAATTATTTAATATATAAAGACCATGACTGCGGTTTTATTAAATATTAAAACTGTTACTTTCTGTCATTTAAATACCATTGACGCCAGACGCAGCTAAAAATTGAATTTTGATAAACTATTTATCGGATGATAGTCACCTAACCACAGCGCTCATTCACGAATTAGATGTGGCTGAATATGAACAGATTTGTTTATTTTCACACTTGAAGTTTTAGTTGTTCCCTTTGTGTAACCGTTGTTTTCCTAAGTTTGTTCTGTGAAAACGTTCTACATGTTCTTGGGGCAGTATATCTTCTGTGTCTATTCAGCAATCTATGAAAAAGGCAGTACTGATCCACGTTTGAATCCGTTTATAGCCCATTGTAGTTCGTAAATTTATTTTTCAAAGAAATATATTTAGTTCTTTGGGTTATATTTTTTGTGTAAGGAAAATGACTATTTGTTAATGACCAGATCGTTGTATGTATTCATCAAGCTATGAAAAAGACAGTACTGGTCCACGTTTGATTGTTTCTAGCCCGTTCTGCGGTAATATTCGTAAATTTATATCTTAAAGAAATATATTTAGAGTTTTGAATTATTGTTTTTTATGCAAGGAAAACGACTAATTGTCAATGACCAGATCGTTAGTTTGATAATGAACTGTCACATATATACTGATAATTATCACTCGCTCATAAGATAATACGTTAATAATTACTAATACGATAAACTTGATATTCCAGGTCATTAAGGACAAAATTGGTATTTATTGGCGAGGGTGGGGTTAACACAAATTGTCATCGCCTTTCTAACCGAATCGTCTTTTTGTAATTCGGATGGTTTGAAATAGACCACCCGTAATTCTGCTCGGTTGTACTTAAAGGGCATATGGCTCTATTCTTTGGAACCTTAAAAGAGACGATAATGGGTCTAAAAGCGCATGTTAATGTAATATGCATGTATATAAAGTGATTTATATTCAATTTCAAAAACATTTATTACGGTTTCTAATCAATAGTGTTCTTTGAAATACGCGAACAGCTATTATTTTGTCGTTTATGAATCAGCCATTACTAATTACTTCCGCATTGTCTTGTAGGAAATGTGTTTGTTCATATTTTCAGGGCAAGATAATATCAATATTCGTTCAAATTGCCCAATAATTCTAATTCGTGGTTTAAAAATTTCGGATATTATGGAAAATATTTGAGTTAGAGGTTTAGTCTCTTTAAAACAAATGTCTACTTGCTGCTTTGTGTTGTTTCTGTTCACTAGCATTGGAAGGTATCATGGCTTGTTCTTGGCCTGTGTCTTGTGGATGTTACAGGTTACTTTAAACAGAGTTAAACAAATATTCGTGGTGACAGATAGTTTGGAAAGTATGAAAATGTACTGAGTACTTTCCTGTACAGTTATACCACGCAAGGACAATGTGAAGTGGGCGCGCAATGGTTTTGACGGTTTGCGCCCCTTCAACTTTTTACGCCCCCTTTGAAATGGAATAAATCAATTGGTTTCAAACAGGTTTTATATGCTATATCAAAGTCATTATGCTCAACAAGTGTCAAACATATACCATAGGATCATATATATCACACATCAAAATTTCTCAACTCGTCAGAAATGCAATATCACGGATCACCAAGATACCACGAATGTCAGAACTTGCTTACAATTTACAGAAATGAAATAAAATTGGGTTTAATCGCCTACAGTTCTGCTCGACTGGGAATTTAGATAGACGGTAAATCTTACATATTATAGATGTTGAAATGAGCAATGCGCGTATACAAAACTAAATTTATTATTTATAAGAGAGCGAAGTAAGTCTAAATATTCTATTCTGCGTTATATTTTCAACGAAGGCTTGTCAATTACGAAGGAATACAATATTTAGTAATTGCAGTAATTCGTCATGACGAGTATTGACTACATCTATAAACTAAATTCATTTCCAGAACAATGACCAGCTTTCTTGAAACAAACAAACGCATTTAGAATATACCATTTTTTAAAAACTTAAAAATTATAATATTGCAATTAAAGAAAAAGCCTGTGACTTTCAAGTGTGGGCTGGCCAAACTTGATTCCATTCCCCAAGATGCTGGTGTTTGTTCCTTCGGAGTATCTGCACTGACTATAAGGACGTGGGGGTGGAGGGGGGAAGGCCGAATGGTTTGCAGGTGCACACTGTATCATAAAGTCTGTCATTGAGTCAGCTGGCGTGGGTTTGATTCCCCGGTTGTGCGTGACAAGGAATAGGGTCGTCTGTCCAACCTCTTGGGTTTTCTCCGGGTCCTCCGGTTTCCTGCTACTTCTAAAGACCCCTACGCACAAGCAAATTATTGAAATAAAATTGAAAAATGTGTTAGTCCCGAAATGACCTAGTTTGTGTCAAGTGGGTGTTAAACCCCATTTTTCCCTTTCTATAAGGAAGTTTATTAAAATTGGTATTGAAAGAGATGTACTAATTTTCAACTCCTATTATGTTAAATAAATGGGGTGGGGTGGGGTGGTCCACGTGGGTTTGGGTGTCGCAGTGAGAATAACTTAACATGGACAGTGAGGAATGTGAACTTAAGAACCCATCAGAACAATTAGATTTATCTTGTCAAGTCCACATTCTTTATAGGAATAAGAATTTTTCTCTTCAAGAAGTAATATAATAATGGAACATCAAATTTAATACCATGGAAGTCATTACATTTATCAATAGTTGAATTTGATGAAGTTGGACGAATCACAATTACTCTTTAGAATTCTCTTTAAGTCTTAAAAAAAGAAGAAACTTTTGTCGCGTTTTTGACATCCTGTGTTAATCTAAGAAATCTTGGCAATTTATTCGTTGAAATCTAATGTTTTTATGTCTTTTGGTTTGGCAACAGCTTAAGATCAATTTTATCAAAAAGATAGATCGAGTTTTATATGTTTATAAGCTACATATCATTTCTAATCATAGCCAGCCATCTGAACAGCACAAACGCGCATCAGTGATCATGAATGAATTTCTTTATTCTTAAATTAATAGATATTTTAAACTGATTACTTTAATCTGGCAAAGACTTGGGTTCACTTCAATTTAATATTTCATAAAAAGCATGACGCAGTTTTCTTATTTTAGAGTTTTAGATAAAGATGGTGAATTGTTTCTATCGTGGATTGGTAGATA
Source organism: Patella depressa (assembly GCA_948474765.1). Classification (NCBI taxonomy): domain Eukaryota; kingdom Metazoa; phylum Mollusca; class Gastropoda; family Patellidae; genus Patella; species Patella depressa. Next base: position 60,674,264 of record OX419719.1, read on the forward strand.
AGGTCACTGGATAGCTCAAACTCATCTTTCCTATACGCCCACATTTTGTTTGTGGACGTTCTGCAGGTCATAATTTTGACGACACTTGAAATATAGGTTTATATCCCAAAGATATCGGTTGATTTCGATATTGACATGTATCGGACCGTAAATTCGTGGATTGTGACCCCTGGTTGTACGAAAAATCACACTTTTAGCTTGTGAATCTCGTAAAAGTCACAATTTCTATCCGATTTTAAAAAGCGTTGAAATATATCACCGCTACACCTTAACAATTGATGGTTAAGTTCGTATTTCGTGAAAATTGAACCAAAACTACCTGACATGCAGATAGTGTAAAAGTATGTAATAGGTTATCATGTTGATTTCATTTTAAGGAATCTTAAAATATATATTTATATCCCACAGATCTGGATTCATGTCGATACTTGTGCGTATAGGAAGTAACTTTCCAGATTAGGGGGACCTGATTGCTTCATTTATTCACATATTAAATCAACTTGGCCGATCTATAAGAATTAGCTACTGACTATGAATTCATCTTAATTTTTGTAATCTGTGTTGGTTTCCTTCTCTTTATATGTGGAGATGTAATACCCTATACCCAGTGAAGGAAAGACGTTGATTGAATTAAGTCTGTTATAACTGGTATACTTAAGATATAGCATATTAAATAATATTATCGGTTTGGGAAAATAATCGTGTGTGTGTGGTTATATTGTTGTTGTTTTTGTTTTCAATAATACATGTTATACAAGATTAATCTCAACCAAGATTATAATTAAAAATAAAAGTAATGTGGGGGAGTTGATCTTGGAATATCTTTGATTCCAACTTCCGGTTTCTGGCAAATCTAAGGGTTTTATTTGGTTTCCTGAGTTTAAAAAATATATATAAAGTGTTTGATGCAGTCTGTGTAGTGTATTTGTAGCAGAGATGAAGGAAATAAACTACAATTGGTGGTGATTGTTATTTATTTCAGTTAAGCCAAGATAAATTTTCGGTTTTCGCTGTTTAGCCATTGCGCCAGGAATATGGCTATAGTAGCACATAGGTTTTTATAATCAAACCGTATCAAAATACACATTATGGGTTATTTTGAAGGTTATGTCTTCTTTGTTTGAAATACCAGCAATAATAGAATACAAATACTATAATTAACCATTATAGGTGGCTGCAACTCACAGTTACGTGTAATGAATTGGTGAAGGTATCAGCCACCCCTTCGCAGATCTCATTCCAGATATTGTAACCAACAGACCGGTTTATCCCAAGTTTTGGAGATTTTGTTCTAGAAAATCAATCGCAAATACGTTTCCAAAATATCAAATTTCATTTGAGATGTGAACTCGATACTCTAAGTAGTTTCAATGAAAAACTGACCCATTGTTCCAGACACAGACATTAACGCTGTTAATTCATGACAGGCAAAGTTTTGAGGCAACACGGTCGTTTTATGTTCATTCATTGCTTCATCTAGTCTGGTTCAGTTTTGTGATAGCTTCTAGCAAGTTCAACTAATGATATTGCACTTGCTTAACGACAGTAGCTTGTAAGTTTAGTCTCTACTATTGACAGTGTGACCATATTTTACTGGGCTAATCAGTTCGACTAGCCGCCATATATAGATCAAATTAATATTGGTTTATAATACAACTTTAACATCAAGTACAAACTATACACGTTACTATAGACACATACTGGTTTAAGACTAAGAGCCGATTTACGGCTTTGGCAAAGTAACTTTACGCCCTCGTAATCATACATCTTTTTCAGGTATTTGTAGTATGCTGTGTTATTTCCAAATACACTAACATATATTTTGCTTCTGATGTTGTGTTATTCCTGTAAAAATAATGTAATAAATGGACATTAATCATATAAAATACTGAAGTAACTATGTTGTTTAGATGACGTTGCCCAATTGAAAGCTGTATTATACGCCTTACTTTAAAGAAAAATCGTGGGAGAGCTTATTTGTGGAATTACAATGAACCATTAATTTATGGTTTTACATCGATATGAACCGAACAAATTCTTAGGGATTATCCTACTACATTTCGCAGTCTTTTTAATAGGGGGCTCAATTGGAACATTTGAGATAATTATGATAAAACGACTTAATTTTTGTGTCCCACGGATATTTAAGATAAACTATTTGATTAGTGTGACCAAACGTTGTGCGACTAAAGCATACCTCATTTTCAAGTATTTCTTAAAAAAATGATACATATTTCTTAAAAAATGATACATATTTCTTAAAAAATGATACATATTTTACATATTTCTTAAAAAATGATACATCTTTCTTAAAAAATGATACATATTTCATAAAAAATGATACATATTTCATAAAAAATTACAAACATTTCTTAAAAAATTACAAATATTTCTTAAAATATTACAAATATTTCTTAAAATATTGAAATATTTCTTAAAAAATTACAAATATTTCTTTGAAAATAACATAAATTACAAATATATATTCATAAGTTACAAATATTTATTCATAAATAACAAATATTCATTCATAAATTACAAATATTTATTCATAAATTACAAATATTTATTCATAAAATTTTGAAATTGAAAAAGACATGTTTTTACATCAAAAAAATTTCTAATTAAGGGTAGAACCGGTTAGCTATTAGGCGTTATGATTCTGTCTTGTTGAATCACATAGTGACATCAATTACTCCTGTCATCAATTTCTTCTGTCAGTCACCATAGCTGATCTATTATACTCCCTCAAGCAAATAATAGATCAGTTTGTGTCTTGATCGACACAACAACCTATTCCCTTGTTCTAGGATGATACAGGAATATGGCAATACAGAATCTGGGTAGCATTTATCAAAGATAAGATATCGATGATGAAGAGAGAGAGAGAGAGAAATGGGGTTTAAAGTCCACTCAACACAACTAGGTCATTTCGGGACTAACATATGGTTTAATTTTATTTCAATAATTCGCTTGTGCGTAGGGGTCTTTAGCAGTGGGAGGAAACCGGACGATGATGAAGAATAAAGATTGTGTACAGTTTATAGAAATACAAACAGAAAAACGGTTTCAATCGAGTTATTTTACTTATTTATATTGAAATACAGGATGCTTTATTTTCAACGTTGTCTTTAGAACCGCTGTTCTTTTGTCGAGGGTTTGGCTTTAAACTTTTACAATCACCTTTAAGATGGTAAAACAGCTTGTATGCATTTCATACGATTAATGTTTTTTTTTCGAAATTACTTGATAGAGATAATTTGATATGAATTTAAAAGTGAACAAAGACAAGTGGGTAACACACAAGAGAGTCTATTGATAATGAAAAAGGTGTAATACTGCAAACATTTATAACTAAATGTACGTTGGATTATCGAAAGTAAAATGCTCTTAAAGGACAATATTGGTGTCATTCATTTTCACATATGTAATGGAACTGGTATAACACGTTCCAAATATAATGTTAACACGGAGATCATTGCTCCGATAGATGAATAACCAAGGTTTCTACAAAAGGAAGTGTCAACAAGAGTTATCCTTTATATAACTAACCGGAGTGACGTATTATAAGAGATAACAGATACGTCCAGGTAAAAAATAAATCTCCACTTTACTTCATACTGACATACATTAAATCATATAAGCTAGCTATCTGCCTTCTATGGGCATCTTCAGACATTAATAATGTATACAAAATATAGCAAATGCGATAATATATATATATATATATATATATATACATTCTTAGAATAATAGATTTCCATGACAATGGATAATAAATAATATTGGATAACATACAACAAAAGGTTTAAAGTATATAATACATAACATGACATTAATCTGCATATTCTTCCTGGTATAGCTTGACAATGGTCAATTCAAGAATAATGAGATGAAAAGGCGTTCATAGACCAATTAGGTAATCTGGTTATAATAAAACTCAATCTTTCATATATTTACAAAGTCTTCCTAGTACAATTAGACAATAGAACCACACAGAATTGAAAAGATTAATCAAATGTCAATATATATATACATATATTTAATACATTTTATTAACAATAATATAGGTATTATGAAATCTGTATAGCACCACAATTAAAGTGGTCGGTCTTGTGTTAATGGTATCCTGCTGAGAAGTCCATTTTGATCCTTTTTCTTTTCTTAGTATTCTATACTTTTCTTTAGCCTTTAATACGGAATATCTTTGATCCATAAATGTATTGTACATTATTAAGAAATGGGTGTGGCGTAGAAGACATAGAAGATGGTCATTGTTTATTTTTTTATGATACAAATTAACTACGCTGCTTCTGGTTGCTTTTAATTAAAGATACTTTCCCGCTAACATGTTTGTAGGGTAGACGCTCAATATAGAAAAATATTGGATAAATACTGGATTCCCCGGTAACACCCTAAAGTCGCACTCAGGATGATAAAACATAAGGGTATAACAAACTTACACACTGTCGGCTGATTATCGATTCGAGTGATTCCGCACTCACAGGGAGCGCTTGATATGTTTTAAAAACAATGATATACATGTAGATATGTTGATAATATATTAATACACCCGTGAAAAAGAGGTGAGCAGTGATTAATCCTACTTAGGTTTTAATATGCATGGTGAATGGATAGCGGTTAAAGACAGGTAAACGCTGGAAATGGATAATCCGTCAATTTTCGCGACAGTCAAGACACGTAATAAACACGGGTGCTTAAAATATACACCCAAAGCCATTTAAAACGCAATGCCTAATTCGTGAAATGTTTCTGGTAAACGTTTTCTTGGGCTTTCGTTTCTTATGGCATATAGCTGAAACTTTTGATGGATCTCTTTTTGTGGAGTTCTGGGTTTGAACCCTGTATCATTTCTCGGTAATGAACTTTGTTCCTGCAAACGCCCGACCCCGCACTGTCAGATTGACAAGAGACTTTCCTGACAAGCATCATATCCGTATTATGGATTGGCCTGCTATGTCTCCCGACATAAACCCGGTCGAACACCTTTGGGATGAACACGGACCACGGGTTCGAACTCAAGCCGTACCCCCACGAACTGTTGCAAAGTTGGCACAGGCACGCCAAATTCATGCCAAGGCGACTCCATGCATGTGTAAGAGCTCAGGGTGGAATACCTGATATTGCTTCATGGTTCTCTGGCGTTGTGGTTTTGTGCATTTGTAGTGAATTCTTTCATGAAATTATCCACAGATACTTCTTATGTACATTTGTTAAGAGTTGCTGTAGTAAATAAACTTTGAATCATTGTGTTCAATGGCTTTGAGTTCATTTCAACGGCTTGTTAGAATATTTTTAGTCCAAATACCACAGTTTATACACGAGAAGGTGTCTTTAAAAGAAATAAGTTCTTAAACCATCATGTTATTTTTCTTCTAATTAGACCTATATCAACCGTAGTTCAAAAGCAACACAGTTTATTGAACCGATGTATCGGTCGCCGTCCAGATTATACATTCAACTACGTGGTTCAATCTGGTTTGCTGTAAAAGAGGATTAAAGATCCGTTGTTATATGTTATAATAGCATAGACGGTACTATGCCATATCTTGTTAATGCGTTGGCTTTTCCAAGGATTAAAATGTCTTTACTTTGTGTGCGTTCTGACTTATCTGACACTGTGAATTAAACACAATATTATAAACTATATTATAATCTTCAAGTTGGGTGAATGACAGAGTCTATGAAACCTATGTGTAACCAACAACTGCGTAATCTGTCTGCAGAGGGTCAGGGAACGCGATAAGGCCCGGCGTGCGGTGGGGTCCGGGCCCTCGAGTGACTGGAAGTCACTTTGCTAAAACACAGACATACATATGACATGTCAAAGGGCCAGCGACAGGAAATGGAAAATCAAAGCCCAAATATCAAAAGTAATATCCTGGTCCCACGGTTTCTTCCCACTGATAAAGAGTCCTACGCGTAAGCAATTTATTGAAGTAAAATTGTACCATAATAAATACCCTTATCCCGAAGTTTGTGTCGAGAAACGTTACCCGCACCACTCCCCCCTCTCTCTCACTATCTCCCCCACCCCCCTTATTGACAGTTATACTTCTGAAGTTAGGAAATGGGTGACATCTATGATATATCTAGATAGCGGCTTTTATGCCGAGGTCGTGGTAGGGTTATTGGTCATCCCTGGTGGTACCGAGAATCTTTCTGTTTTATTGATCATGCATCGGGTCGGGGCTGCAGGCGAAATAGTTAATTGTATATTGACAAGTGTCCCAGCTGCCAATCCCCTCTCTCACGGGCCCAGTACAGAATTAAAAATGGTGCTTTAGTCAAAACTAGTGAAGTGGCAAAAACTGATGTTTGGTATTGGGTTACGATATAAAAAAGGGCGAGTGATGTTGCAGATTATCTAATACGTAGAGCTTTTTATTAAAGGAGCTAAATCGCTAACATTTGGGACCTAGAAATTGATAAAAGTGGGTCGCAAGCCATATAATACTGTAATATGAATGTATATTAATTGATTTGCATTCAATGTTTTCCGTTTTTTGTCTTATTTCAAATCGGGGGGTTGGGATGGCCTAGAGGACTAGAGTGTCGCGCTTCGACCTCTAGCTGGCCGGTGACCTTTGGCTTGCGGCTGTGGTTTCGAGCCCTGGTGTGAGCGTATGTGGCATGGAGATAGGGGCGCCTTCTCAACCTCGTGGGTTTCCTCCGGGCACTCCGGTTTCCTCCCACTGCTAAAGACCCCTATGCGCAAGCGAATTATTCAAATAAAATTAAACCATATGTTAGTTCCGAAATGACCTAGTTTGTGTTGAGTGGACGTTAAACCCCATTTCTCTCTCTCTCTCTCTCTCTTATTTCAAATCAGTTGTTCCGTGAAATAAGCCAGCAGTCCCAATCGAATGCAAATTTCCAGCGTCTGGTTATTCCAGTTTACGTACGCCTTTGATTTGGTACAATGTATCTAGCCTCGTTCCCCGAGTCTCTTACTAGAACTGGGGCTGAAACGCATTATGGTACACGATTCGTGTACCAATGGTAAAATATTTATTTTGTCTTAAATACTGGATATCAGAAGTCCATCTTTTCCGTTAAGATCACACACAGCATCAATGTTGATTTAAATTGGCAAATAATTCGTGCTTTCAAAGTTGAAGATTTTGGATGATATTGAGTTAGAGACTTAGCTACTTTAATTTAAAAAACTAACTGCATGGGATTACGAATGGAGTCTTATGTTGCTAAGATTAGATGAAACCAGAGTAGAGCTAATCACTGTTTGCCATTGGGCTATAATTTTTGTAAAAATATAAAATGTTACAGATTACACAATACTTATTAATTTAAAAAGAACCAACAAGCGAGTGTTCTAAATGTTCTTAACATTATTATATGGCTTTTTCAAAAAATGCCAATTCCTAATGTGTAGTTAAAATTCCACACTTTAATGTTTCTGTCGTTTCAAATAGATGGACCATCGTCGAAAAACTATCAAGTACTTGCTAAATGAAATGGGAATGTCAAATCCTATAGAGATGAAAAACAGTTTAAAACATTAATTTGCCACGTTCTGTGAATATCAGAATACTGTCATGAAGAAATCATTGAAGTCAGGCAGACCCCGTTTTAACATTATATGGATAATTGACAGTTATTATATCAATGGTCGAAAAACAGTAAATATTTTTTAATGCTGTCGAAATCTAAATATTGTTATCTGTGGATAAGAAGAACCTACTGTGACCCTTTAAGCGAGCACAGAGGAATAATAATTATAGATAATGTGCGCTGCTTTCTACTTTTTTTGAGATTTAAACTGGTTAATTGTATCTCAGTATTGACTAAAAGACCATTGGCCTGATATATTTCTCTCGCGATCGTTCAAGACTACAAGGCTACAACGCACGTCGGTCAGGACAATAGTGCGCACAGTGTGTATACGTTTACATTACAAATTTTAAGCGTGTCAGGTACCGTTCCTGGTACGGCACCGTTAATTTTTTTGTAGTGTAAACGGGTCAAACACAAACACGTGCGGTACTGAGTACCGTGCCGATCTGGCCCACTGAAGCGAGGTGGTCTTGGAAACGTGCTAAGAACGGATCGGTTTAAATTTTCGTAGTGTAAACGCTAACCGGCCTGAGTACGGATTACTGCGCATGCGCCAAATGAACCTTGACCTTTTTTCCCGCGAACTTTGACAGCTCTGTCATCAGTTCTGTCAAAATGGCTACACGTACCAAAATCAACCGCCATAATTGTTTTAATCCGGGTAACTTGCTTAGGGACCGAAATTAACTTTTCTGTGAAGAGTCCCACATTTGGCGTGCTTGGCACGGTTCCAAGACCGGTAATGTAAACGGGTCTTGAAATGTATCGCGGCTTAGTACCGTGCCCAGTACGGCACGCTTATCACGGCCAAGTGTAAACGGGGCATTACTTTTTTAAATGGCTGTCATCTCAAGTCTGAATAATCAAGAATGTGTTGCTAATTAATGGGTTCAGAGATTCCCAAACGTTACCAGATTGATACATACGCAATGCACGAAGACTAATAATCGCTCTGGTAGTACATTAGAGGAGACAATTTCAGATGGGACAATCGAAACTAGAATATATCAGATTATGCCTATTATGGTCGATTTATCAAAACAAGATATCATTTTATTTGCCGTTTAAAGGTGAATAAAGACTGTGATTACTCATAATACCTTTCGACACATGTCATTTCCACACACTGTTCAATAATAACAGCAGTGCATTTTACTTGTGGTGTATGTTTTATTTAAAACAAAAAATGTTGATGTCAGCATAACATTAATTTTTTAACATTTTTATATCAATCTTTTCCTATACTGTATAATATGTATTTCTACTAAAGAAACTGATTGGTCAGTAATGGGTCAATGTAAAGTGGACATCGTATAGTAAATTACGCCATCAATTAAAGTTAGACAACTCTCGATGACCACTTCAAGTGACAACAAGAATGCTATACGCCACACGATGACCAATATCACATCTTCTCGTGATCAGAACAAGGCCTCTTAGATCAATCAATCCGCCTTACTGTCGCTTAAGAGAGTTTTTGTTAGTTCACGCAAGGCTGAAAATAACCTGTAGTATTATCATAGTTATAATAGTGAGACCGTTGACTGATGTGTTACTCCTGTGTTAGTACTGTTTAATTAGCTCGATACTGATACTAAACGTTGATATGTTTATTTTAGTAATTTACGTACCGTCACCGGACTTCCATACTTTTCATCCTACTCATGCGTTAATTAGTCACGATTATACAGCACTGATGACCAACCAACAATCTGAATAGTTAATGAAGCAACGATAACTAAAAGGAAAACCTTCCTGAATAGTTATTTACAAAAGAATATCAAATGATGCAGTCAATGTATGTGAGACTTAAGTATTATAGATGCCATTCTTAGCAAACGCTTCAAATACAGAATTACAGATATTTTGTTAGCTTCAATATTACATCTTAGATTAAAACTTTACACGAGGAACCAAGAATGGCGCCATCAAGATGAGAAACGCTTGGGGCCCAGTTCCCGGTCCAAAATAATTTTAACATTTAGTTACATCGATAGTGCTTTACAATTAGATTGCATATACAAATTTGAGTCGCGTCTGCCTTGTCATTTCGTCGATACGGTTGTTTTCGTAGAGGTCCTATGAAGTATACACTGTATACGGAGCGGTTTTCAAAAGTTCAGCAGAGTCCTACGATAGCTAAGTGGACCAGTTATTTTCTGCCGAGACTATGGTTATTTTAGTAGGATATTGTCTGGAATCAGTAACTCTACGGAGATATTTTTAGTGATAAATAAATACCAATTACACCTTAGATCATAAGGTCTGTCGCTGAATTAAGTGGCTTGGTTTCGATTCCAGGCGTAGGTACTAAGGATCGCTTGTACAACCTCGTGTATTTCATCCTGGTCCCACGGTTTCTTCCCACTGATAAAGAGCCCTACACGTAAGCAATTTATTGAAGTAAAATTGTACCATAATAAATACCCTTATCCCGAAGTTTGTGTTGAGAAACGTTACCCCCACCACTCCCCCCTCTCTCTCACTATCCCCCCCCCCCCCTTATTGACAGTTATACTAATGAAGTTAGGAAATGGGTGACGTCTATGATATATCTAGATAGCGGCTTTTATGTCGAGGTCGTGGTAGGGTTATTGGTCATCCCTGGTGGTACCGAGAATCTTTCTGTTTTATTGATCATGCATCGGGTCGGGGCTGCAGGCGAAATAGTTAATTGTTTATCATGGATCAGCTTGGTGCCGCCTAATTTTGGTATTACCGGAAGTGTAAACATTTTTTAAAAGTCTCGTTTTAACGTTTACGACAGGAGCAGTATTCAAGTGTGATTTAACTCTATGCTAGATTTTCAATAATAAGAGTGGCTTAAAGAAATATGAGTCCGTGTTTTGATTTCTAATTCGATTGGTGTTAAGTGTTTCTATGACTCCTACATGGACATCGGCTAGAGGTATACTTGTAACGTGATATGGAAAGAAATTGTAGATTTCTTTTAAATGTAAATTCTGCCACCCACAGCCGCCAATAGTGTATTTCATTCGGCAGTATTAACGGTCTACCTATCAACAACCAACGCCATGCTTTGAACAAATGAACTTATTTATTGATAGCACACTTCGCATGTTGCTCCATTTGACTCGACAGGAAATTACTCTGAAGTGCCTAAAACTGTGTGACGGTTTGTCAGCAGGCGTTGCATTTCATTAAATACATTTGAATAACAGGAAAGATAACTCCAGTAACCGATCACGATCCGATTTCCGGTTTAAATACCGAAAAGTTAATGTCGCGTGTGACCCTTCCTTTTATCGTTGATATTGATATTTTAAAGGAGAGGTGATTGGATAAAGATAAAATAATAGTTGCTTCGTTAATAAATTTATTAATCACATTAAACGATCAGAGATTGTTGTTATATTAAAGGTTTTCTAAAACCTTGTGAACGGTTTGTAAAACCAGGGATTAATGTGCTCTGTGATAAAAGGCTATATTTAATTTTCATTTATTTTCAATTATTATTTAATATGCAGCTTATAGGGTGTACGTTTCGCATTTGAAACGATATGCTAGAGTCCATTAATTGTATGGTGACGCCTTGGTAACTTAAATAGGGGGGTGGTGGATGGCGGAATGGTTAGCGTGCTTGCGCTGTATCATACGGCCTGCCATTGAGTAACTGGCGCGGTTTCAATTCCCTGGTTGTACGTGGCAAGGATTAGGATCGCCTGTCCAACCTCGTGGGTTGCTAAAGACTCCTACGCGCAAGCCAATTATTGAAAGAAAATTAAACCAAATGTTAGTCCCGAATTGACCTAGTTTATATCGAGTGTACGTTAAACCCCATCTCTCTCTCTCTCTCATTTATTGATTCAAATTCCAACTCATTATGTTGTAAACCAACCCGAACATCAATGAAAACCCTTTACTGTCTCCTTAGTTTATTTTGCTGTGTCGTTTTCATATGTAATTTCAAATTAAACAGATACTTAATTATTGTATAGTCATCCCTGAGAACCTTTTGACTGGAGATGTACCTCCACCGCGTCTACTACGGTACTGGAACTTAAACAATTTGATCTTTGTCTATCTCAAGCACACTGAATGAATCTTGGCTAAGGAGATTTAAGTTAATAGAAGCTAAGGGCAGTTGTCACCATATCGATTACTCAACTTAGATCTTCCGCTGGTTCGAGCGATTCACTGTTTTATTTCCATAATCCCTAGATCGAGTTATCGCTACGGCTATTGCTTATTCAAATATGATTTTAGAAGCTCACAGCTGACTTGGCAAACATATTTAACATTTTTTTCGTTAGTTTTTCATGGTTTTTAATCAATTTAACCTTCCGTGAAGAGTGTAAGAGATTATTGTAGGCCGGACAGGCTATATGCCGTAGGTGGTAAATTGGTAAAGTTAATAGAGTTATGCCATAAAGTTCCTCAGGTTGTGCAACACTGGACCACTTATACCCTTTAAATCGTGGCAGACAGACTCGCCTACAAATCATCGCCAGTTCCAATCAAAAGAACGATCAAGATGTGGCGTTGCCTATCATGCTCGTTTGAAAAAAAAAATATGGTTTTGGCGTGATTTGACTTAAATATTTCTAGTATCTTCATACAGGACTGCGTTGAAAATTAACAGTAGTTTGGTCCCGTCTATAAATTAATTTGCAATCCCCAGTTCGTTTTTCTATAAGCATTCACAGGACAGATTATATCGATGAAAATCACGCGGAAGAGAGAGAAACTGGAGATTGAGAGAGGGAGATCGAGAGAGATGGAACTTAACGTCCACTCGACACACTAAATCATTTCGGGACTAACATGTGGTTTAATTTTAATTGAAATAATTCGCTTGCGTGTATGTTCTTTAGCAATGGGAGGAACGGAGGACCCGGAGAAAACCCACAAGGTTGGACAGGCGACCCTACTCATGTAGAACCGGTGATTCGAAACCACGCAAGTTGACTCAATAATAGGCTTTACGGTACAGCGCGCACGTGCTAACCTTTCGGCCATCCACCCCCCACGCGGAAAAATAAACAACCAGATAGTGAATGGATATATTACCATCTGTAAGAGGCGAAATGTGGACACTACAACTTCTCATCAACTTGTCATTTTCAGCTAAGCATATAAGAAGGTATTTGACTAGACGTGGAATTAAGATAAAAAAAACTTATAACATTAGTTTGTACCAGATAAGAAGATCAAGTCGCTACAGACATTAAATACATAGTTCAAATGAAGAAAAAATATAACATCTTTTACATTGATCACTATTATCACCTCTCTAAAGATATGGTTAATAGGCTAGATTGCCGCCATTATCCCTTTGTACACTGCTCCATAGGCGAAGAGTGTGGTCGTTCTTTTTTGTACAATCCTTGGCCTTTTTATGAAACGAAACAGATTAAAACCTCATTCTGATATTGCTTTTGATTGACACCGATTACTTTGTTACATTATTTTCGAATTCGGACAGAAGGATATAGCCTCGTATGTAACTCAACTGTTTGACAAAAGTAATTTGATCAAAGCAGGCAATTGTTATTATAATCTCATCAAGGCCCCAACAGAAATATATATATAACATATATTGATCTTTATTGGTGAATTTATTACGATGAAACGTTTGTTTTCCATACTAATTTGTAGTAACCCATGAAATATCTGCCAGAAATTAATTGAAACTAGAACTTCAAAGAGTTCTGACGCGTTTCGGTACGTAAGGGCATGCCTTGTCACATCAACAATCAAGTTACACCATGCATTATTGAGTATTGTAAGATCCAATACCTATTAAAGTGGAAAAAACTGTCATTTTGAACTCTTGATAAAATCGGAAGTGATACTTCAAGATAAAAAAATAACTTTTTGTAAAATCCATCATGGCGGCCAAACGGTTGAAAAAGTTATAGAACAATGTCTCTGAAAATGAAAGTTAATCTATTTGGAGCTAAAACCACCATATATCATTACATACTGTAGTTTTGACCAGATGTGACATAAATTGTGTATTATCGTAACAACGTTACTGGTTATGCGGGGCTTAGCATCGTATCGCCATTTTGAAATTATATCATTAAATGGCAACCGTCTCTAGCATCGTATCGCCATTTTGAAATTATATCATTAAATGGCAACCGTCTCTAGGGAGTTGGTTATGGGCTTGGCATGTGAATAAATATCTCAATAGTACTCATTACCGATGAAGCAAGAAGGTGTGTCCAGTGCCGCACTGGTGGTCCTAAGGCCCACCTGTCAGGTCATTGCACCAAGGCCCACACAAATACTCGCCAAAGGGGGTGGCGTGACAATCTCAAACCCATTTTCCAAGCATTTCTCCTGTCCTGTGTCCTGTCCTCCCTTCTTTATCCCCCCTCTCCTTCTTTTCTCTTTTCCTTTTTCTGTCTTTTTTTTTCTTTATAGGCTTAGGCCCCTTTTTTTAATGATCTTAGGCCCACCTGTCACTGGGTGTGTCCTGCTACCGTTTACACTGCAAACTGCATCACCATCCGCTAGTCGATGCCTCAGAAGATATCCTAGTATTTAACAGGTGAATGTAGAAACTTTAAATGGCGGGGAACTGTTGGCTTTTTTGGTTTCTCCGGCTAGTCATAAAACCCCAAGCGTCAACTAATCCCGAAGTTGTGAAATGACATGAACTGAAATGGGGTTCAACGTCCTTCTTTTCTGTACCAACCGAGTCGGTGCGATTTTATCTAATCAATAATACTTATCGATAGGAAGAGTGAAATCACATTTAGAAATCTTTCTCCAGTTATGTTTAAATAAAAAATTAAAAAGTTATAATTATAGCCGTTTCTGTTTTAGTAACATCTCCATGTTAGTTCTTTGTGTCAAAAGACGCCGATCAATCAATAATATTGGCGGTTCACTTAGCTTTTTTAATTAAGGTGCTCTTCAATAAACATTAAATAAAGGAACCGATAAGTCACGGTTAGGAAACCAGCCCACGCACATAGAGTAGATATCCAGTTAATCGTTTGTAGAGATTTGGCATTGATTAATTGATTGAACGGTGTATATTTGAAGATTGGTGGAATAATATTTGGTATATAAAGCAATAAAAGTTTTCAATAGGATATGGTCGGTTTGTTTAATAAGCATAGGATCATCGACAGCGATAAATATAGATCATAAATATTTTTGTTCATCTTCCGATTTCTCCTTTAGAAATTATTTTAAGCTGAATTGTTAATTCCGATATGTCATAGCTTAAAGTAGTCAAGTCTCTAACTCAATATTATCCAAAGTCTTCGACAATGAAAATGCGAATTATCTGTCAATTTAAATCAACATTGATGTTGTGATCCGGCCTCTGACATTCAATATTTAAGACAAAATAAACATTTTACCATTAGTACATGAATCGTGTACCATAAAGCGTTTCAGTTCCATTTGTAACAAAGGATTCGAAGAACGAGGCTAGAAACCTTCCACAAGTCATGTCAAACGGTGACACCATATCCTTATCTTAAGAGCATGCGCAATAAAAATCGCAGATTAGGCTGGACTAATCAGAAAGACTTCTGGCGCCGAACATAACTTATTTGAAATAAAGAGAAAAACGGAAACGAATAAATGTAAATCAGTTTGTTCACATTCACATTCAATCATCGTATGCGTTGCGACCCATTTGTGTCAATTTCTAGGGCCCAAATATTAGTGATTTAGCTCCTTTAATTATTAATAACATTGCGATGTTGTTTTTTTTTTTAAACATTTAAAGTTAGTTTGACCTGGAAGAAGGAGTATTACAGCTTTACATCTATGTTTGACATTACGGTGTCGCCTATCCTATGATAGAATGTGATCACTCTTGGACTACACTATGTGGCCTTCACTTAATTTCAAATTTAATACTTCAATTTGGACTTCACGTTGTGTACATATTTTTAAAGATTATCAATGAATTAAATTCTTGAACACCTAATTGTTCTGAAACCTAGTATATATAACCGTAATACACGAGACTACAACAGATACAGTCGTAGTGGTATTACATAATCAGGGTTCCTCGAGCGTTGGAACAAGACCTAATTTCTAAAACGAAATATGGTCTTATGTCTAAAGGCACATCTTTCAGGAACGGTGCATGGTATCAGTAAAGAAGTCCTCGGGGCTTTAAAGAACCACAAACCCATCCAGTTCTTCTGAAGACTGGTCTCCGCGATTAGCCAGGCACCCTTCTTACTTGTTTGGTCACTTACAAAGACTGATATTAGAACTACGAGGGTTAGAGAGTAATGATGGATGCCATCGCTATGACCAAATAGGGTTACTAGACACCTTACCGGGTACCTAATTAACCCAAATTCTACTTGCTGGTCGAATTAACACATTTAACAAATACTTTAACTTTTACCAAGACTAATGGGTCTATTCCATTTGAGTTAACTATTTGTATTGTATCTAATAGACTTGATTAGACCCACTGACCATCTTTAAGTTTACGTTATCTCCACCACCAGCAACTCGTTAAATTGAAATAACACGTTCGGATTTTCTTTCCTTGGAAATGTATTATATGCAACTACCTATTTGACTTATCCTTTATAATTGATATCTTTATATCGGAATTTCACATAATATATAAACAACCAGCCCTGAGTGTCTCAATATGTTTCGTTTATGATTTGTTATGTTCCGATATTTTCGAAACAGAACAAGTGACGACATCGTGAGGTGAGGCAAGGTGAGAATTAGGGTAAGGTTACACCGACTGAGTGGCAATATGATGCCCCTAGTACCCGCATCTCAAATTATGTGTGCGCCTGTGATCTGTCATTCACGACAACTATCTTGTAAGGTCATCTTTTGGTCAACCCATGCTTATTTTGGAAAGGGCAGTATTTTGAAAATATATAAATCTTTGTCATTACAAATAGTACCGGGAACTAATCCCATAGACAATATTCTGTTTGCGTACTTTTGATAGGTCTTGTAACCGTTATGCTCAACGGTTACGAAGTCAGTAATGGTTTCTGAGATCCAAGGATACTTTATTACACATCACCAGCTTTAATTTGTAATTTCACATTCATCTAGAAATCTATATTTTCGTTTGTATAATATTAGTAAGAAACTAAAATATATCTTTATCGTATATGTTGATATAATATGGTAATAAATAGCACCACCGAGCGTATGATTAAATATACCCTCTGTGACATTTGTAACGTGGGTATACGACCGTAAGCGGGGTATAAATAAATCCCTTTATTAGGCTAGTTTATGACATTAGCCTTCCAGTTAGTTGGAGATTATATAGTTTAATTAGAGCAACCATATTTTATATTTTATGGTAACCAATTATTAGGGATTTATGGGTTTATGTGTTATGTAATCCCTTGGAGGCGAATAGCTGAGCTAACAATAAATCATCTGGTTAGATTAAACAGCGAATTATTTCACTTTTCATGATGTCTTGTTTGGGTTTAATAGGGTTTTTTGTAAGTGATTATCCACCCAGGATTTATTACATATTCGTATTTACTTCGAATATAATGATTGAAGTATAATTATGTAGAGTTTAAAAACAATGTAATTTTACACCGCCTTATATAAAACCCAATTTCATTTCATGTCTTAATTATATTCTTAATTATATAAAGGGTTGAGTGGTCGAGTTGTAGAACTCGAACCCTTTAGATAATGTGTTGCTTACATACAATTCAACAGCAGTAACAGTGTAAGTCTTTAAAAGTTGGATGGCCTGGGGAACTGGTATTTAATACAAATCAAAATTCTGTAGAAGAACCCGTCCTGTATATTGGACGTATTTTAACTATCAAAATAGTTATTTTTTCTGTAAGTTGTATTTTCATGCCATTTTAGTTTACATGCTTTTCCTCAACTCCTGGATTTCTTTTTTCACCATAATTTTGAAATACATTGTTGAGTATTTGGACTTCAGAAAGAAAAACTGAGTTCTTGTTTATATTCGTGACACTACAAAGAGTATATTTTGGCTTCTGGTTTTGCAAGACATCAAATTTCTTTTGCTAAAGGCAATGCCAACATCGTAGGTTTGCTAAGACACTACAGGTTGTGTTCTGTCGAGGATACAATAAACGTACATTATGCAAGAGCTAAATCTATTACAGGTCTTTGTTTAGGCCTGAAATTTTATCTAAATTATTAATTAGACATTAATTAACTTATCCAGGCCATAATGAGCCCTCGATGTCAACGCTATCCTTCGATATTAACTGGATTACAATCATGTATGCTGCTTAACGCTCATTGATAATTACATAAAAAATTGGATAGTCGAAACTATGCTTTTTATCGTAATGACGTTACTAATGATACTCTCGAGGCTTGGTGGGAATTTCAGTCGCTTAAATCTCGGTTCACGCAGTGGATCAAATTCCCTGAAATTTTCAGCAAATTACCTTTATACTATTTAGTTTTTAACTATTATGGCGAGGACTACCAACTCTTTTTGTAATCTCTCATAACACATCTTTAAGTACATGTTCCAACACCATGAAAGCTTGAACAACCTACAACTTCTTTTTTTTTTCGTTGACATTCAATATGGCTTATCATTCAATGGTTCTCAGTACAAGAACCTGCAAATTAGCTCATTTAATGAATCTTTTTAAGATAACCAATCGGTTTTACGTATAATGAATAAATTAGGAATTAGAATATGTTATTCAGTTATTGGGTTAATATTTATAATATCATTTAAGGACTTTCCGAATTTAAAAGACCACGTTATAACCTTACAAACAAGACGTGGATGGTTCTAAACATGCTGGTTGTATTGATCGTGCACAGGTTAAGCACAAGCTTTAGACTAGTAATCTCTGCTGTCAGTTATTGAAAACAAATGCCGGACTATTTTTAAACTCCCTTAGCTTATGCTTGTCAGTTATCCCTATTGTGCCATTTTCTACATAAAGATGCGTGCACTGTGGGATCAGGCCCGTGAAAAAATTGTCGGCCATAGATATACATTGTTCGTTACGGACCTGTGCGAGATGCCATTGTAGTGTCGCAGTATAAACTAAAAGAAAGTATTTACTTCTAATACTATTAATAACTTAGTAATAATGTACTTCAAAAGTACTGTTGAAAAACAAGTAATATGGCTTTAAAATTGTCATATTATTATGCATACCAAAATATTTACAGCGAAGTTCCCGTTGATGTCCATACAAAGCTCAGACTTCAATGGTATGAAATCAGTTCAGTTCTGTTAAACAACGCCATTACGTTAGTTATAAAACTTCTATTCGTGGCTTTCATATCTGGGAACCAAAAGACCAAGTCTATCTTCAAGTCCGTTGTGTATAACAACAACATAAAACGAAATGTCTTTGGGGTACAATAAAACCAATATGGCCGCTTATAATCCAATTATTAGCGCATAGACGATGATAAAAATTATTATCAATCTGAAGATAATTAAAGAACGTTCAGTTTTATGTCCACTGTTTACATAGGGACGCAGTACGTTGTGTTATTTTCTCCAGACTAATTTAAAATGATTCGACAGCCTTGAAACTGTCTGTCATCATGATTGGTTACATACCATGTCAATCAGCGTTGGGTTACCAAGACCCTAATCTTCCTTGAATATTCTCCATCCTTAAAGGATAGCGGCGACATGGAATCGAACATAGAAATCGGTTTGTGCTTCAGCAGTAAATTAAAGGGCCAATCCCTGTTATATTTTAGTGGATAAAATTGCTTAATTTTGTGTTTATAACCGTTAAAATCCTCTACCGTTCGGCCGAGCAACTAACTCAATATGTAATACGTTTTCAAACTACACGCCAGTCTTCATCTGGAATAGTTGATCTGTGTCCCAAGGTGTATAATGGCGTGTCTGGATAAAATTAACCCTTTGTTGCTAAGTACAGCTTATGGATCCTGCTCGGTATACTTCTAGGTAACAACAGCAATTGATTATCAGATCACCCAACAAAAGAACTGGCCCGAAATCTTAAAAGGGTTACGTGTCCGGACTAGCAGTTTGGACGTTCATGCCCAAACGACTCAATATTTTGAGATGAAATTTGAAGGCAGGGTAAATACGCCATTCTTCTATATTTTGGCGCTTAAATTCCATATGTACATGGACTTTAAGTCTTGAGACTCTGTTCTACTAATGGAAATGGTCGTGCGCACAGAGTTGCAAAATGTTTTTTTTTTTTTTACAAAATTAGTATGATCCATAATTCTAGCAGATTCATCTGGTTTTCTTCGGTAAGTGCGACTTTTTACGTGTTTCCAGTGGATGAAGACTATTGTTTGTTAGTTGATCGACATATCATATTATCATATTTCTAATACAAGAACATAATTCTTGTCGACCGAATGGTTAGAACCTGCGTGCTGCATCATAAAGTCTGTCATTGAGTCAACTGGCGTGGTTGCGATTCCCTGGTTGTACATGGCAAGGAGTGGGGTCTCCTGTCCAACGCGTAGGTTTTCTCTGGGATCCCCGGTTTCCTCACAAAGCTTAAGGCCGCTAAGCGCAAGCAAATTATTGAAATAAAATTGAAACATGTGTTAGTCCCTAAATAACCTAGTTTGTGTCGAGTGGACGCCCCCCCCCCAGCCTCCCTTTTCGGCTGAAACGATGGAATTGGTTGCTCTACTACAATGGGTCTTTTAGTGTCGTGAGATCTTCTATCGGATCGAACATCGTCCAATTCGAATTATCGTATAACTCGAACAAATTCCCAGTCTCCATCATTTCGAGTAGCTCGAATTTCGCTTCAGGTTGGCGTACGATTGTTTGCTGTAGTTGTTTTTGTTGTTATTGATATTTGTTGTGGGTATAAGCTGAGTTTGATGAGATGCACATCATGATCACACGAAATATTCAGATTTGATTAAATCTCGTATTACCATTTGGTACTTACAGTGTTAGACGTTCGTCTAAAATCGAGTCCGACTTGGTCGTAACGTTACGGTCTCCATTCATCAAATCATCGTGGGGGATATAATAATCAAGTGACCCCGTTATTTATCACAGAGCGACTTCAAAATTTGAAATTTGGTTTGATGTAGCTCTGCTCACTTACAGTGGCGGATTTAACGGGCTCCAGCTCCCTTCTCTCTCTGGATTGGTCCAATGAAAAAACGCCAGAATTGGCTAATTTTGTGGCAGAATTTTATTTTCTGGGGGAGGTGCTTCTAAATGACTCCGACACAAGTGCCTGAAATGCCAGGAAGTCACTTTTCCGGCCTCCAATTTCTGAAAATGTCTTGGGGGAGGGGGGGAAATCCCCCCCCCCCCAGCCAGACCTCCCTTGCGGGGCAGACCTCCCTTCGGCGCTCGCAGTGGCCGGTTTAGTCGGCCACAGCTCCGCGGTGGGTGATCAGGGGCCCCCACATGTTCCAGGCCCCAGGGCCCCCACCATGGTTAACCCGGCGTTGGATATGCTTAGTGTTATTTACTATAACATATAATTGCAAAACTGACTTACTTTGAAAATTCATAAAGCTAGAATTTTTCATGTCCGATTCTGTATTTATGGCTGATGTAAAAGTAATATAGGTTGCATTTCATTGTTCATTTGTTCTCATTGTATTTAGTACGGAAATATGTTAGTGGGATAATGGACAAAACAAGATGGCTTGTCAATTAATAATACGTTCTTCATAAAAGACAATCCATCAGTAACGATAATCCTTTTTTTGTGACGTTATGTATACGTGACACTCTCGTGTGTCATATGTTTCAATTGATCTTTTGTCTTCGAGTTTTTATTCTGGTGGTTATTGTACGAGTGTCTGGATATAAAAGACAGGATTATAGTTATTAATTGGATGATCCCAGGGGAGATTACTCGTGTTTTACTCTAATGAGACAGGTAACGATCAGTGATGACAGCAGATAACGCATTTTTTCTGTATTGTTTAACACTTCCATGTGATTGACAGAAAACATAATATCGACTGAGAATAGCATAATGGCCAACAGATTAAAACGTAAATAAAATCCTTATACATTTTTAAAATTATTAACAGTATGAATAAATGTAAAACCGACAGTCATCATTTAATGGTTTATGTTTTAAAAAGCGAAAAGCTTTTAATATCATCACTTGCAAAACATCAAAATAGGGCACATATGAAAGCTTTACATAGTTAATTGAAATGTGAAAGCTTCAAACATTTTGAAAAAAGATTACAAGATCTTTAACAAATGTATTGGTCACGAAATACTCCAAATGGTATATACATTCAAATCGTTTTCCTTTATTTCATTGATACGCTAAACGAAGTTCCAGATTAAACCAAATGATTTCATACATTTCAATCAACTGAGTCGTTATCTTCCATATCGGGGAAATAGATGTCTAAAAATGTGTATCATCACAGACATCATAACGCATTACCTTCAGAATAGTAGATTAAAACTGTTTTGCTAAATGTTGGAGGCTTGATTCTTTAAAAGGATATACGTGGGCGAGATAATATTTATTGGATAAGCGAGCAAAGCCAATATACCTCATAAAATCTCAGAACCTGAACGTCAACGACAAAATTTCTCAGATTGCTGTTTAGATTTGGGTTATTTTAGAATACACAGGTTTTGAATTTGAGTTAGTATTTAGTTCGTGGCTGCTCTGTCACACTTCTTGTGCTGCAGAACCAGACCGGAAAAGTTCATTCCATTACCTGTCAATTCTTGTATTTATTTTTCAGGTGCGGCTTGCTGATGTCAGCTATGTATCAAGATTTATCTCTACTCATGGTAGTTGTTGTAGCTATATTCACAGTCCAAATAGTTTCAGCAGATGCCAACTCTATATTTAAGGTAAGATATATTAATATCAGTAGACAGTAGACAAGGTAGGATATTTTAATATCAGTAGACAGTAGACAAAGTAAAATATTTTAATATCAGTAGACAGTAGACAAGGTAAGATATTTTAATATCAGTAGACAGTAGACAGGGTAAGATATTTTAATATCATTAGATGCGAACTCTATATGCAAGGTAAGATATTTTAATACCATTAGATAAGAAGTCTGTGTGTAAGGTAAGATATCTTTATATCAGTAGACATTAGATACTAAATCTATATTTACGGTAAGATTTTCCAGTAACAGCGGCACAGATCTCTTTTTTAAGGTACGATATTTTGATGTCGTCAGCTGAGAACTCTATATATTTATTATAAAGGTGCTAAATCGCTATTCTTTGGCACGTAGAAATGGGTCGCAACGCAAATAATAATATATTATGAATGTATATAAATTGATTTACATTCAATCTTAAAAACGAATGACAGCCTTAGCGTCTGGTTATCTAGTCTACACCTCGTTTATAATATTGCATCATTACAAATGGCGCTCGAAAGCATTCTGGTACGCGATTCTTGAGCCCATTTCAAAATTTGATTTTGCCTTAAATATTGGATATTAGAAGCCGATCGTTTCACTGTAAGATAACAAAATCAATGTTGATTTAAATTGACAAGTAAGTTGTGTTTGCAATGTGGTAAGATATTTTAATACGTTTAAGGTAAGATATCTTAATATCAGCAGCTGAGAACTCTATATTTAAGGAAATATATCAGCAGCTGAGAACTCTATATTTAAGGTAAGATATCTTAATATCAGCAGCTGAGAACTCTATATTTAAGGAAATATATCAGCAGCTGAGATCTCTATATTTAAGGAAAGATATCAGCAAATCTGAACTCTATATTTAAGACCTTTTTAAGATGCACTATGTAAGATTTAGAAATGAATATATTGAAAATTTCAATCAAATTACTTTAATAATCTAAGCTAAGTTATGAATGTTTGGAGCTTGGTTAAGAAATAGCCTAAATAGTTCCGACTGTCAAGTATCATTGCCACTATAATAAACGAAGTTTTGATTTGCGTTTCTCCGTGAATGACATCCATACATTTAACGAAGATATGACAGGCATTGCCTAATCCACCTAATAGTTTAGTCATCCGATGATCTAGAGAGTTGATTATAGTTTTGTCATTGCAATAAATGTCTATTTGAAGCCGGAAATATACCTGCAATGGGCAGATTTAGCTCTTGCATAATGCACCTATAGTAGGCCTATATATTATGTAGATAATAAATCCAGCATAAAAGACGAACTTGGTTTAGAGTAAAAAATTTCATATTTGCACGTGTGGTCATATCAATTTAGTAGCTGTATTTGTTACGGTTGTTACATATGTTGCATAAATACAACCAACGTATACGTTTTGATTTACAGCTGACGCCCCAGTCTGAATTTTACCCAAACGAATGTGTTTTGATTTCCGACGTCAGAATATGTTTCGTTTGTACTTACTAAAATTAAAAGTATTTATTTGGCGAATTGTTGTTCGTTTTCAGTTTACTCACAATTATATGCCATGTATTTTTTTTTTGTTGTAAATTTACAGGATGACAATACAGCCGAGAAAAGATTTGTAGCATTAGATGATGATGATAGTAGTAATGAAATGCCTTATAATCAACAATATTGGTACTATCCCCACACATCACATAACTTTCTACAGACCCTTCTCAGATATCTGGCAATTAATGAGCAGTCGTATCGTAACACAGTAAAAAGACAAAGAACGTTTGGTTTTATGGGGAGTCGGGGTAAACGGGGAGATGTCGAGGATATCAATGAATATCTCAGACAACTACGTGAAGCGGTGGAAAGAAGACGGTATGGACCATTGGCACAACGCTCAATGTTTGATAGTCAAAAGGGTGGGTACATTCAAATAACAGTTCCCCTGAAAGGTCATGAAAACATAAGTACGAAAGAAATATGTTACCGAATCAAAAAGTGGTATAAGATGTTCCAGAAAGAGCAAATGTCCCCACCCCTTTTTTGTGTTAAAATAGAGCGAAGCTACGGGGTAAATGAAAATCCTGCGGCTAAAAACCATCTAAAGCAAAGTTAAACGCACAATGTTTTCAATACAATCGTACAACAAAACTTAAATGAAAAATTGTATTTGATTGCGTTGTTTCTTTAGTAGTTCATTGCAAATGCTTATAATCTGCCTTAAGATGATGCCATTTGACATAATAATTTATGATCTAATGTTCAAAAATGGATCAGATATACATGTATCACTAAACAACAGATGCAGAGTTGTGCTTACTGGACCACTCTTAATATGAAGCCCGTATGATCCATGTTGGAGAAATTGAATTTTGAAAGTATACCCCGCCTCCCGTCTGAACATGTAGTGCTGTAAATGGAGAATGGATGCTGTCTGGGCAACAATACCCCGATAGCACCCTGTATGTTGTATGCCCGTTACGTCTATGTAGACCAATCCAAGTACAACATCGTAATTACGTAGTGTATTAACTGGATAAATTGGTGTAAACCAATCCAGATGGACATCGCAGTTACGTAGTTATTATCTGGTTAAGTTGGT
This sequence comes from Patella depressa, assembly GCA_948474765.1. Lineage (NCBI taxonomy): Eukaryota > Metazoa > Mollusca > Gastropoda > Patellidae > Patella > Patella depressa. The sequence continues at coordinate 60,699,242 of OX419719.1, forward strand.
GTAGACCAATCCAAGTAAAACACTTGCGACGTGTATTATCTAGTTAAGTTTGTGTAGACCAGACCAGATAGGGCCTGACAAGGACAACTGTCTAGTCGTTCGGATGGGACGAAAAACCGATGTCCCGTGTACGTAAATGATCCTTTGGCAGTTGGAGAGTAGGCCGTAGCGCCACTGAAAGGGCAAAATTTCCCTCGTTAGCACACTGTATGGCGTCTGCCCGTCTTCATAAGTCAAGTTTAAGAACAGAACAGTTGGACTTTGTTAATTCCTATTTCTTTTCATTTCATTTAACCAGACCAGATGGAACACCGTAGTTTCGTATATAGTAAATCATTTTCGCCATGCCTGGTTGTAAATGAATTTAACTGTATATTGAGCTTCGCCCAGTTTCAACCCAATATATCATAATTAAAATTACACATTTATATTTCAGATGACCTGTTAAAGATTAAACGACAGCCACACCGTGGCTTTCACGGCATGCGGGGATAAATGGTAAGTTGTTAAACATTGGAAATCGTCGTAGAAAACAATAATGTGAACTTCTATTAAGTTGACAGTCGATACAACTGAAGCTTAAAGTGATAGATGTTGGATATAAATTGTTGGGGACCAGTGTCATAATATATTGTATATAATAAAATGTAGCACTGTGCTGAAGGGAACATGTAGCTATGTGGTAATATTATATCCAAGCCCCACCTTATCCGGAGAATCGCGGGGCACCTAACGCGACCAAAGGATTATTCCGTATCCTTTTGAATGGCAGGCATGGGTAACACACAATTAAACGGTCTGTAATACAAGAATAATTACATAAGATCTGATCACATACGAAATCTATTAAGTTCCGAATGGCATACAATGCTTGGAAATGGCAATTAACTTCAAATATTGACAACGTTTGAGGTTATGGGTGACCGAGACTATGGATTGAGTGTAGTTAAGAAATGATTGGATTGGACTGAATTTCTTCAAAGGGTGCCAATTTCAATCCCACCGTGACTGTATTCAAGGGTCACTTACGAAACATGTTTCTAATGTCCATATCGTAGCAATTCGACAGATGATTGCATTGTGAGCCCCCTTTTCTCCAAAGAGCGTAAACCCTTGTTCATAAATATGTAAAGAACACCCTATAGTACCTTCCATTAAGGTGTCTTTGATTGCAAATAACAATCTATCTACCCTTTACTGAAATTTACATCTATATATATTTTCAGGTACCTGTAACAAGCCATCAAATAGTGGGTCCAACAAAACAGACAATATAAACTATCTCATGCACCGAACGATAACAGATCTTAACATTCCTGTCATATGTGTAAATTATTCTTCAATATACAGACAAGTGCTAACCTTTTGTTTTGTTATGGTATCATTCTTACCTTTGGTTAAATTTCGCCAACAATAATTGTCAGCTGTGTGTGACCTTCCCGAAGAAAATGGAAGCATACACAGTCTCCTTTATAACACCCCTCGTCAGCACGATTGAAGAAGTTTCAAATTCAGTTCATTAAGAAGTTGTGTTTGAAAAATTTAAGAATTCTTAAGAGGCTTGAATTTATTTTTTTTTTCATAGCAGAAATAAATTTTCGTTTAAATGTTGGCTTTACGGAATTATTTTACAGTCAGTCTTTGGGAGCGGTAATGGCGACGAGAAGCGAAATCAAAAAATGTCTTGGATTTTATGAACATGGGCGAATTTATTACTTAGTTTTGCTTTATCAAATTTTGGCTAGTGAAAGCCGTCACCAATGCATCAGACTATAAACCCAAGGTATGACTATACACACAGTTGACACCGATACCAAAGATATATTTTTACTTGCACAGTTCGGCGTTAGACTGTTTCTCACCACTAAGATGAGACGAGAATTGAAAAGAGCCATGCAGAAAATGGTGTCGATTTTTGCAACTTATAGTACGAAAATATGTTATAGGGTGGGGAGGAAAAATTTTAATTTAATTGTTTTATTTTTTTTTCTGTTGGATTTTTGTGGTTCTTTTGTCTAGTAAAGAAGAACTTTTGTTGTTGATCAGGTTTTCAATGTACATTTGTTTTGTTTTTTAAACCATGATCCCATTTTATAATCCAATCTAATTCATGTTGACATAAAAAAAATTCCACCTTTTAGATTTTTATGTATTGTGTTAATCAACAGTTTATAGATGTAATGACAAATTATGTAAAGAAATGCCCTTTCTAAAAGACCGTAACAAACATTAATTATGAAGAACCCCGCAGGACAAAAGAACGTACAAGATAACAACAGCACTGTGAGTCCCAGGGCCCTGATTCTCGAAATCTCAACTAAAGATCAAATCCAAATTTTAGTAGATACTCCAATTTTGATTGGACAAGCACTAAAATCAATCTAATATTATCCAATCAAATTTCTAAAATTAGGATATTAACTCAGTTAAAATTTCGTGATACAGACCCAGGGTCAGTAGCAAACTTTATCCGAAACGTACACAATCAGCCAATAGAAACTGTAGATCTCCACAATTGTCAGTCAGAACTCGATATTCTAGAAATGAATTGATTACTTCGGAGGGGGGGGGGGGGAATGAAAGCCATTCGAAATTTCATATTTAATAGGAATATTCTGTGGAGGGTCATTTATCGCAACTTTCAGATCCATCAATTCACCAACTGTTGAGTTCGTGTATCAGATGTTTCAAATACCAAAAAAGTAAGTGGGAAAGGTATGGTGGTTAAAAATGATTTTTGGTATATTATTTATCAAATATGTCAAATGTACTGGGTATTAAGTTGTTAATCCTATTCATTTACTTCTAAGCAACTACTGGTGGTGTGGTATAATGATGCCAATGGACTTTGTGAATTCATATTGTGAATTCGAACGTGGGACAGACGGCATGTTTAAGTATGACTCACAAATCGTATATCAAAGCCCTATCCACATGCGAACAAAAACAATGGCATTCAAAGTGCTGTGCAGAAAAGGATTAACCAAATTTCTATGTACTGTGTATCTTTGGTTTTAGAAATAAAATTTCAATTACATACAATAAATGTATTCTCGTTATAAGTTATATAACCTACTGATGGCAAAAAGCCTGTGCACTCCCAAGAATTATTTGTCAGCGATATTCTATCGTCGCGCACTATACAGCGCTACGATGCTAATGGAAGATGTTTTTAGTTTTCGTGTAACAGTGGTGCCGGATTTATCTTGAGGTATGGCAAACTCATGCATATGGCCGTAAAGATTTCAGACCAAGATGTTTGATAAGTTGGACAATGTCATAATCCTAGCTTACACACACTGTAATCTAAAACAACCGTCATTAGCATTGACGTAGTTAAACTGGTTTAATCCTGGCTTTCATATTCTTTACGTCGTTTGGGTGGGGGATTGGGATGTGTCTCAAAAGTGGAATAGTCTATATGCAGAAGCGTGCTGGGTGGGTAGCCGATCGCCTATCCTGCCCTAATAAATGCAAAGAAAATAAAGTAACAAAAATGTTTGATAACACTCGAATCGGATGAGATTTCCAGCCAGGATATAGAGGGTGGGGTAGTTGTGCCCGCCCTTCTGAAACAGTGCTTTCTCTTCTGAAATAGTGCCCTTCCTTCTCAAATAGTATCCTTCATGTTAAAAAAGTACCCTCGAAATTCGAGGTTCCTCACATATTCATGGAAATGCCGGCGTCATTGTCATCACATTCCCGTTGTCCTAATGGTGAAATTGGACCATTTTTTCCTGTTGCGTTCAATCTACGCTGCTGGTTTGCTTTCAACGCTTCTGGTGATCGACTAAACTGAATGTGACTTTTATTTCTCTGATTTATTTTTCAATAAGGGGTGCAAAGGTCAACCTGTGCGTGATTCACTGTGACGATTTCATGCAACGACGGGGGCGGGGTTTGGGGTAGTTCTCTGAAAAATTTTGAAAACTACATCGCCGTAGATGAGATTAAGAGCACTTCCATGTGGGTTTAGATAGAAATTGGAACGTCTGATTTCGTTGTTCAAATCTGTGGATAAACAAATGGAATTGGGTTTGCAGTATATAAGTCAACATAGCTTATACAAAATAACAGTTTCTGAATAAAATATGATCGATGCCCGGAAAATCTATTATAGCAAATATCGGACGAAACCTGAGACGCCCGGTTTCTGGCATAGGCATCATAACAAAAAGAATCGACTGGCAGTCTATGCCATAGTATGTAACCAGTATTCAGAAATATGGAAAGGGTGTTCTTCATGCTACAAGAAATAGACTTGCAATCTGAGTTGCCGACTAAAAGGCAAAATAATGCTATCCCCCAAAATATTATATTAATATAACTCTCTGACCGAGAGATCGGATAAATTTTCCTAAGTATGTTACGTGCCAAAGAAAGCATTCATCTGCCATTTTGAGATTCGCAATTCGCCTCGACGAATCACAAAAAAAGGGTTTCGCCGACGCGACGTCATATTATTTTTCGTGTCACTTCCGGTCCGACGAAGCTAAGAATCGCCAAGTGATAGCATTCAGGTTTGATTTTTAATTAATAACGCTGCAAAATGACAAATTTAATTACATTGGAAGCTGTATAATGATCAAATAATGTCTCGTTGGAAATAAAAATGACGGGTTGTGTTAGAACTATTGTGTATTAGGAGGTGGTGGGAGACGAAATGTGTTCAACAAGTCAAAACAATATAGCGGGCGACACATTTGCTGTTAATGTTATTGTAGTATATAATCAAGCAGTAGTAAGAAGTTTTATTTTAATCCCTTAAAGTGCCTGTGGCTTTGAAATTTTCAGCCAGCCTTCCAGGGGCGGATCCAGGATATTTTGCAGGAGGGGGTTTGCCAGGTTCCTGTTAAGGAAATATAGGCATACATACAAATTGAGCTTTTGAAAGAGAAAAATCACTTTTATAATGATGTGGGATCACAGTGTTATTTAATTTCATTGACGCAAGGCATTATTTTTTTATGAAGCAGGGTCGGGTGGAGTATGAACCCTCCCTCTCTGGATCCGCCCCTGGCCTTCGTATTGTGGTAACAATTCAATGAGGGAATTTCAATTGGAATTCTTTGAGATTTGCAGCTTATATACAAATTTTAAGAATAGTATAATATTTATTCCAGGCATCTTTATCAATAGCTCGACAAAGTTTTGCTTACCTCCAATTCTCATGCATGTCTAATTCTCTTTTTCTATTCGTGGAGTATATATATTATGTGTATTTGCAACCACTTTGTTTCCTCAAAAGAGACTCCATTGGATTTGGTCTGATGAGAGCAGAGTTGGGATTTTAGGCATAACTTCCAATCCTGATCATTTAAGAACTTTCTAAAATACATAAATTGAAATGTTGACAACACTCTCTAGGAGGTTCTGAGTAACTGAGACCTTCTGGGTAACTGAGACCTTCTGCTTCGATAATTTCTGTGCTTATTTCTAAAGAACTGGGGCCTGTTTCAACTAAGATACAATCCAAATTTTAGTAATTTGGTTGGATAATATTTGATTAATTTTAGTGCTTAGCCAATCAAAATTGCAGAATCTACTAAAATTTGGATTTTATCTTTAGTTAAAATTTCGTGAAACTGGCCCCTGAGCGTTAACAAATATCAGAATTTGTGTGTTTTGTATAAATTTTAATATTGAAGTTCTTTTAATATTGAATAATGCTATTAGACGAAAAAGTAACAACATTTTATGAAAATTAGATAATAATTCACATGTTAGTTTTGAGCTCGATAAAGAGTTAACCATCAGCAGGTGATAGAGCTAGTGTCCCATCGAAGCCAATCACCCGAAATGGGAAAACTTACATGAGTTGAGATTACGGAAACACTAGAGTGACACTAAGGTTGGATTCATTTCAATCGATAATTAAAAGCCAAGATAATGTTACAAATTTTGTTGTGAGTCAGTGCAAAGTTAGATATAAAGAATATAGTAAAGTTTTATATGCTTGTCTCAGATGCATCACTAATTATGTACTTAGAAAATGACCATGAGCTTGAATTTTAAAATTTAATATATTTTCCAAAGTGTAAACTTTTTTCTGACCTGAACATCAGATTAAGGTGCTCAGGTTAACTCGTTTACGGGAACGAGTCCTAACATTTTGTTCTGACATTCGATTTAAGTTTTAAATAATTTTCTGTATTTTTCTGGTTTAGGCAGGCAAGTGATCGTGTGTTGTTTTTTTCGTCTATGATAATTGTCTTTTTCACCAAGTCCAATCCATCTTGCCCTCGAACGAGTTATTCATTCAAGGAACTGGAACTTCTCGGTGACACCGTGCGGAATTTATGCTATGTTTTTATTAGAATTAGAGATCTTGGTTTATTAAATTTACCAAATAAATTAACTTGTAAGCCAATGTTTAACCTGTCGCCTACAACTTCATTTGATCATTTTGATATAAACTCAACCATACTCCAACTTCATGACATATAAGATCGATTAAAAAGGAAAACTAAATATATTTATTTGTTAGGAGGTATAAATACAAATCAGTAAATGCTTGCGGCTCCCCAGAAGAACTGGAGCGTAAGGGTCAATATAAGCAACAATATCGTACCGGGCGGTATTCAAATCAAATAACAACTCTTCAACGATATTAGCGAGATTTAGTTCGTCTGGATGATTTCCTTAATAAAACTACAAAATACTACTTGAAAATTCAAAGACAAAATCTCTAATTAATTACTTATTTTTATATATAAAAGATAGGTTGCCACGCATCGAATCATACGCCAACGGCGGTTTAATAACCCGGCAACTGCCCCCCCCCCCCCTAGCTCGTACGCCTATGGGCATAACCCATGCACTGTGGCACACTAATTTGGGAAATTTTGCCGAAACAACCGCGTCAAGCTTGTCCAATTCAAACTATTAAGGGTTCTTTTACGTGCATGCCAACAAGTATAGAGAGATACTGGGATTAATCTTGTGTCCGAAAAAAGCTAGGTAATTTCGTGTCTAACGTGGTACAGTTTTATTTCAATAATAAGCTTGCGCGTAGGGGTCATCAGCAGTAACCAGGGAAAAGACACAAGGTTAAGCATAAAACTCTACTTCTTGTCACAAAGAAACATTCGCCCACAGCAGTATAAAAATCGCCTGGTCAGTCGACAAGGGTCGTCGCGTATTTTTATTTTGTAGGTAATGTTGGTATTTAAAAGACATCGTTATCATTTTAATACAGATTGGATGATAGCTTTTTCACAAAATTATACAAAGTGGGAAAAAAGTTGAAATAGGACAGGCTTCTTGGTAACGAAGACAATTTGGCAACCTATTCGCGTAGCTGCAGATTCGACCGATCAAGCTTGCAACCTATTCAGAATGGAGAGAGAGAGAGAGAGGGAGAGCGAGAGAGAGATGGGGTTTAACGTCCACTCGACACAAACTAGGTCATTTCGGGACAAACATATGGTTTAATTTTATTTCAATAATTCGCTTGTGCATAGGGGTCTTCAGCAGTGGGGGGAAACTCCTTGCCACGTACAACCAGGGATTCGACACCACGCCAGTTGACGCTATGGCAGGCCGTTTTATACAGCGCGCGCACGCTAACCATTCGCTCATCCACCCTCTCTCCCTTTCAGAATAAAGACCAGAATCGCCCAAACTCTTCTGATTAAAGCCCCAATAACACTCTTGTTGTAACTGAAAAATATGTCCCAATCTTCATTCTGGTCAACAAATCGTATTATTTTAGAATATTCCAATTAAATGATGATATAAATTTCATCTTAACACATCTAATTTAAAAAAATTGGAAAAATTCAACCAATTGATTTGAAAAGTCTAACGTAAACCTTTTCAAATGTGACTTGGATTTTAAAATATTTTCGAACCCTCTGGACAAGTAAAATAGGTTGTAATGGATAATTTACACAACAGGTAGGACATTTAAACATCTAGTACTTAGAATAAGGGTATTATTTATTTTCTGGAGCTACCAAGCCAGCAAGAATGTTATTGTCCCTTTAAATACAATCCAAAGTTACATTGTATAAAATCAAAGCAGAATTAAGTTGTTATTTCGAATTAACTTAGACAAGTCATTAGATATACATGTAGTTTAAAAAGTAATTAGATAAGCTTTTTCAAATTGAAACCAAGAACAGTGCCCCCTCACCCTAACCTTGGCCATTTTTCAATATTATAAATTGAAAGACCGTTAATATTTCAAGTCAAATTTCGGATCATTGTTCAAAAGTCTGGGCATTCAACTAAATATATTCTGAATGGTAATTAAATAAGCTTTCAAGATATGTTTACTAAAACGTGGCACTGGCATATTAAATGGACGACACTCGTCCTAAACAATGCTCCGACTTTGTACGATGGTTCGAATTTAACGACCTTTCAATTCAAAATACTGACCCGGTTTAGCGGAGAGCGCACGGCTTTAATTAGATTTACTGTTCTTCTTTTATATTGAGAAGCTTGTCTAATTATTTTTTAGACTATAATATGTAGATAGTTGCTAAGAATTTTGTACCATAATCCGAAATTACAGCTGAATTCTGAGCTAAAAGTATAGCCTACTTTCATTTTATACACTGCAAAGTTGGATTGTATTGGTTGATGAATCTAGGTGAGTTTATTCTGAATAGGTTGTCAGCTAGATCTATCGAATCTGCGGCTAGACGAATGTGGTACCAAATTGTGTTCGATCTTCTTCGTTTTACTAATTCAAATAACGCCTATTAATTTAATACAGATCGGATGATAATTGTTTGGTTTGTTTTTTTAAAACGGAAATTGTTGAAATTCGAAAGACTTCGTGTTTGTACTAATTCAAATAGTACATATAAATTTAATACAAATCGGATGATCAGCGTGCTCACAAAATAATTGTTGACGACAATCTAATCTGCATTCTCCATAGACATACCGGGAATATGTAGGCGTTTGTGCCTGATATATTCGGGGACATGTAATTCCTGTTTTGAACATAAGACGGTCGCAAACCGTGTTCCGCCAGTTCCCGCCCTTGAAAAAGCCAACCAGAAAGTTGTCCAATATTGCTTCATGTGGTTTTGCAACTGAAATACCACTCTGTCCAGCAGACATCCAATCGAGCAAGCTTATTATAGCTCAATTCGCCAGGCATCAGAAACTTCACGTCCAGAAATTTTGCCGATACATATAATAATGACTGAATAAAGTCGTACATATTAACCTGATTTTAAATGTTTTACAAATCAGTGTTTTAATCAAATCAAATAAATGTGCGCAAACCGTTCTTATGCACCGAAATGTTGGGGAATGCTCCCTTTTATATTAGTCCATCGATAGCGATACCTAGACTAACGCCATTAAAAACGGAATGCCTAATTCGTTATATATATTTCTGTAGTCTCTATCATCCACACAAATATTCTACGAATATTAGTCTGGATGGGTCCTCAAAATTTGACGGAAAATAGGTCATTGTCTGGATTATCCAGTCTTTTAAGTTACCAAGTACTGAATCTATCAAAACAGCTCGTTTGTCAACAATGACACTCTTTAAAATTTTGTTTGTAAAGGTTACAATTGAATTGGTAATTTTCTCTCGTCATGAATCAGACGTATGGCTACTCACAATCTTCTTAATTCTTCATCGTCTCTATTTTGTTTCTAATAATAGATGTGCCAAGTGAATTGTGGGATATATTTCAACCACGCTTTATAGAATCTAGCAAAATCGGCCGGCTTCATACGATCTAGCACTTACCCGAGACTTTAGCCAAAAGGCTCCATTGCGCATGCGTAACCAAATGTTTGGTTTTTTATGGGGTAGATTATCCAGTAATTTTCGTCAAAAATTGAGAACCGTCCCAGACCCTCCGTGCGTTGAAGACTAGGGGGTTCTGGGTGACCGAGACTAATATTTCTGGTAAAACCTTTCTTTGGCTTTCCTATCTTATGGCATATATGTGAAACTTGTGATGTGTCTCTTTTTGTGGAGTTCTCGATTATGAACTTTGTTCGTTCAAACGCAACATTGTCTTTTTTCACGATTTTAAGCAGCCCCATGTCACACATTTTGCGCCTGCATTCCCTGCACTCTGGCCATTTAAATACAAATTTCAACATTCATCACTTCGGAAAAATGTCACGCCTTACACAAGAAATGAGGAACAGGGCTAATGGCATTCTGATTTAGGGGGTTTAACGGGTAGCCGCAACGCCGGATTAACCATGGGGCACCATGGGGCACAGGCCCCACCACATTAGGGGGCCCCCCACAAAAATCTCAGTTGCGCGCCTCGCGCATGGTCGGACCGGGGATTCCAACGTCCGGTGACCTAGTGACGGGGCCCCTCCGATGCTTCGAGGGCCCTCCATCGGAAGTCCCTGGGGCCCCCTCAATCCATGGTGTGTTGCGATCGACATCCGAGTATTCGGTGTAATCCGGTGATGGGTGTAACACATGTTTTTTTTACTGTCGTGAGATCTTCTATCGCACCGACCATCGTCTAACTCGAATTATCGTATAACTCGAACAAATTACACGTCCCCATCATTTCGAGTAGCGCGAATTTCGCCTCAGATTGACGTACGATTGTATATAAGCTGTAGTTGTTGTTGATATTTGTTGTGGGTATAAGCTGAATTGGATGAGATGCACACCATGATCACACGAAATATTCATATTTCGTGATTAAATCTCGTATTACCATTTTGTTTGTCAAACATCGAGTCCGGCTTGGTCGTAACGTTACGGCCTCCATTCATCAAATTCTCGTGAGGGTATAATACGATTCCGAATCAAGTAACCCCGTTATTTATCACTGAGCTACTTCAAAATTAGGTTTGATGTCGCTCTGCCCACTTACAGTCCCCTCCTCTAGAAATGTCATCATTTCATAGCACTCGCATGGATTGGTCCACTGAAATAACGCCAGAAAGCGCTAATTTGGTGGCAGAATTTTTTGTTTTTCTGGGGGAAGTACTCCTAAATGGCTCCAACACAAGTGCCTGAAATGCCAGGAAATCACGTTTCTGGCCTCCGATTTCTGAAAATTTCTTTGTGGGGGGGGGGGGGAGAGAAAACCCCCAGACCCCCCTATGCGGGGCTACGCGCCTTCGGCGCGCGCGGTCAGTGGTCAGCCCCCCCCCCACATGTTCCAGGCCCCAGGGCCCCCACCATGGTTAATCCGGCGTTGGGTAGCCGTCGCCAGTTCTTTAATGACCACCCATCGACCATTGCTCAGACGACGTTTCCACGCCACTGGAAAAGTTGCCGATCGACCCCGACATGGAGCGTCACCTAATAAAAACCGCTGCTCAAGATCGCCACACCCAGTTTAACTATACAACAAGTTCCAGTGAGCTACTGCTACTGCCAGTGGAACACTGCAACGTCAGATCAATCCTCAGTCTGAAGGCGCCTGGCTGCTCTTGGGTAACGCCGTCGTTGACCTTACCAAGGTCAAATCCTTTTGCGTGGTCATCGACTTACAGACAGCTATGGGGCTATGCCAAGGCAACTCCAGACGTGCAAGAGCTCAGGGATGACATACCCGATATTTACTCCTGCTTTGTGCCATGGCTCTCTGACAAAGGCAATGGATTCTTTTCATGAAACTATCCACAGATGATGGTCATGTACGTTTGATAAAAGTTGTTGCAGTAAATAACCTTTAATTTGCCATTGCGCTTGTAGTGGCTTTGTGCGTATGTTGGGGTTAGTGCTAGTGCTGTCGTTCATTAGTCCATCGATATCTATTATTAGGGTTAGGTTTATCGATACCCATTTTTTGGGTATTCTTACAGTGCAAACGCTGACAAGTGAACTCCTCTCGAAACGATTGCATTGGACTTGCAGAACACTTCATTTTACGGAAAGACTAACCTGATCTGTTTTTTTTTTTGTTTTTGATATTTGATTGTATTCTCGGTCGCCCGCAACCTCCTAGTCTATCAATGCTTAGAGGGTTTAGGGGCCCCTTGTCAATACTTGACGAAAAGTTCCATTACACATATGTAACAGGGAGTTGGATTTGATTATGTGGTTACCTATAATCTTTGGCCAAGTCAAGTAAGAGTTGCGCCCCTTTCCATAAACTGAACTTGCAGTAACGATACCTAGTTCAAAACCAACAATCCTCCCTTTCCCCTTGCGGTAGAATATGTCTGCAGTAGATTTTAATCTATTGGTACACACCCTAACTATTTTCTTATGGAACAATAGTCTAACAAGATCAAACGGTGCCTCAACATTATGCTTGATAAAATTCTGTTGGGTGTGAGTCCTCTTGAACAAAGGTTTGAAATTCATAAACAGTAATTACATCTGCAACACATATTCAATATTTGGGAATGAAAGACATTTTTTTTAGTTTTTTTTTTAAATCTTACATAGAAAATGTTTTGTATATTCTTTTTTACATGAATCATAAATGAAATTTACATATACAAAGTAGCACTGAAGATGAAAATAGTACAAATTAAATATAAATTAAATAAATGCTAGCATTAGAAGCCATCACTAGGTACTCTGACATCATCGATTTTCAGGATCATACGCACTAATTGCGTAGCTAGTAAAAGTTGCTGTTTTTTCGCCATCAGTGTCTCGATAACCTGTTGCTCTTTCATGTCTGAAATGATAATAATTGTCTATTTTGAATCAATCAACCACATAATACAAGGGATACAGATCATAACCAAGAAATACATACCTGTCAAAAAAGTATAATCAATAATATTTCACTCAACAATATCCAATAATATTTCACTCAACAATATCGTGGAAAATTGGTGTACAAAAACAAACAGGACGCAACAAATATTATTAGTTTGTATAAATACTCAAATTTGTATATTCTTCTACATGTATCAATTTCTTATTAAAGATACATTAGTTAAGGGTTTAATAAAGAATTGGCCGTTCTGGTTTTAATAGTTCGAAAATAGAGAATGTAAAATAAATGATTTGAAAATTTCATCCACATTACTCTATTGTGGGCGGAGATATTAGCCTTAGAAGGTTTGACCAGACGTGAGCAATAATTGCAAATACCGCCCTGGTTGTTCGAAGTTAAGTCTCGCTCATCCATTTCTAAATTAATCAAGATATAGATAAACCCTTTCTAATCTATTTCAAATTGGACAAATCCTATGCCATCGAGAGTTGATTATCACTTGGATAAGTTAATTAATGTTCAATTAATAATTTAGATAAAATTCCAGGCCTAAATAAAGACCTGCAATAGTCAGATTTGGCTCTTGCATAATGTATGTTTTAAAGCATTAACCACTCATATGAGATCCTCAGAAATGATATTCATTATTCCATTTATGACCATGGATGACGAGGGAAACAAAAGAAATAACTTTGTTGATTGAAATGAAATGGATTATGGCATTAACCATTTATTTTCGATTTAGAATAATATTAATTTCTTTTCTGCATGTTTGAACGTTTTGCCATGAACCTCGTTTATAATATATATCTTACCATTTGTTCCTTTGTGTAAACAGTCAATACCAAGTCTAGGATTTTTCTCTTTCACATGACGAGACTTGACCTCGGCTAAAGTGTGAATAGGTGCATGTCCACTATTTTCAGCTAGAGCAAGAGGAACACTTTCCAATGCTTCAGAGAATGAACGGACAGCATACTGTTCTAAGGTTGAGATCTGAAAAAGTAATATCAATTTTCTACAGCTTGGTATGCAATACATTACAATAACACCTCTAGTTGTGGATTCGCAACCATAACATATACCCCTCCACAACCCACATTTGAAGAGGCACGAGCATAAAACAACTCAACACTGAAAAGGTTAGTTCAGATACAAACAAGCAATTACCATGATATGCCCACATTTCCGCCCGCCGAAATCACAAAATAAACAGATGCCATGTATTGAGTAATGTCCTAGAGCTGATGTCCTAGATATTGCTTCTCGTCAGTTTATCGCTAATATTCTTGATAAATACGTCATTGTTTGTAGATATTTTTGAAGACTTTCAAATAAAATGGCTTTAAATTTTTTGTAGATCACTCAATAAGTTTGACAGACACCCATAATTCAATAAAGAATAATAATACCATTACTAAGTTCTGTTGTTTTGAAAAACATTTACGTCATTGTATGTCAAAGTTACATGTGTATGTGTCAAAGTTACACATGTAAATATGCACACAACAAGAAATAAAATAAGCCAATATTGTATAATTTATAAGAAATACATAAAGTAAAATAAATTAATGGAATATATCCCAAATCATTTTTTTCTACAGTTAACAATTTTAGTCAAAATTATATCTCTGAAAGGTATGGTCAGATTTTATTGAAACTTGGATCCACTTCCTATACTGACTTTGTGCAATAGGAGAATTTTTTTTTTGAACTTGAAGTCTGCCAAATAGTTGCTGATGTATTGCACCAAGTAAAACATTTGGTGTTGAATATTGTTTGCCAATTGTTTGTTGAATCAAAAAGTTAATTTAGTAGGGGATATTGTTCAAACCAACTTTTATGGCATTCAAGTTTTAAAAATTTTGTATTTTACTTCATAATTTCATTCATTCAGTTTACCATATAGGTTAATACTGGGAATATGAATTGAATTAACTTTGAGCTTTTGGGGGTAGAATAAAATCAAAATGATGGTTTGTGTTGATTTGTATACTTTGTGTTGAAAAATAAACTTTGTGTTATGTTTGCCTCACACCCTCATTGGATTGTCACGAAGGTAGTGACAAGAAACATAGTTTCAATTCAACACAGCCTAAGCAGACAATGTTTATCATTAAACTCCATCAAGGCATTCACCTAATCAATGCCAACACCAAGTTTGAACATTCTACCTCAGTTAGCAGGAAAGCTATTGTGTCCTGCAAAACAGCTTGGCAAATGCCATTGAAATCTAAAGACAGGGAAAAAAACAAATTGGGGTTGACCGGGGCGACGACAATATACAATGTGTCAACAAAAATTGCAAACACGTTAAAACATAAATAACAAACCTCGTCAGCTGCAGAAGCTACAGCCAATGAACAGGCAATTTCAGGTGCCCCTCCACCAAATACAACCCGATCATCACGAACTAAATTACGGATAACACACAAAGCATCATGTAAACTTCTCTTAGCTTCTTCTACAATCTGTAAAATTAAAAATACATTTTAGATGAAATGTCTACACCTTATAAAACCAGTTTTCTTGCTCAAACTCCTTTAATTTCATACAAAGAAAGTTACCAACTGAAAATCTCAGCTTCAGGGAACTGTTTTTTTTCGCTTGAGTAATGCTATAGGAATAATTGCTAACCTCAACATGAAAATGTTGCAAACAACAATTTGTTTTTATCACATTTATGTTATAAATTATATATCGCCGACAATACAAACTCTGTAAGCAGCTCTCGGACACTTTTCACTGTCAATTACCTTATATTCAGATAGAATTTATGATAAATTCAATCTAATCAAACAATAAGATAGATGTTTTATATAGCATAGTGTCTGAACTACTTAAAATATTCACATCTAAGTAGGTATTCTCTATGCTAATATTCTTTCTAATCACAGACGGTTTATACCAAAAAGTATATTTCACTAAGCCTATCCAGTGCATTATAATTTATTGACCAGGATATATGTTCCCCAATGGGCTTTCGATAAAAACATAGATCAGTATTCCATCAACAAAGTCACCACTCACCATTTTATTTCCACCTCGGATGAAGATTGTAACAGCTCTAGAATTTTTACATTCTTCTATAACCAACATTCGTTCTTTCGTTGTACCGAATGTTAATTCTCTAACAATACCAGCATGACCTAATTTCTCTGTAGTTAATTCTTCAAATCTTGGTACAATACGACCTCCTGTTGCGATGGCAATCAACTGAAAATTATTTTAAAATTGTTATTCCTGTTACAAAGACAAATGAAAACTAAACATAATAAATTAATAACTAAACAATGTGGAGCAAATGCAAAATTAAAATGAATGATGATCAAACTCCCGAGTATGTCAACTGAGGTAAAAAAAAAAAAAAAAAAAAAAAAAAAAAAAAAAAAAATTAAAAAATGTGCAGAATAGTTTGGTACAAGAGCCCTTTAATACTTACGACGACAAAACAAATATTAATCAGACAGATTCAACAATCCAAGCATTGGCTATTTACATAAATGCATTTGGAACCAACATCTGATGTAAAACTTTACAACTATAATGCGTTGAAGTTAATAGTAAAACAGCAAAGTGATTTTAGAATGCAATCAATGAAATATACCAACCTCTATTTCAGGACCACCAACCCACCGTACAGCAGGTAATTGTTTTTGTAGTAATAAATGATTGGCCTCATCATCAAAACCCCATTGACATATAACTAGGTTAGCTCCCTTGTCCTTCACCTGTAATATACGTGTAGGAACATATTTTTTTATTAAGTCAATATTCAGTTTATTTCAACAGGACTGTATAATTCAGTAGATAATTCCACTCTGAACAATGACATACTTTTATTAGGTGTCAAAATACAGCCATGTAAATGTGAAAACATCTTAACACATATTAAAGTCAATATGATGTTTGATACATGTAGCTTTCGAATTTCTATTAAAGATATTTTATTAGATACAAGACCAGATTGGAATATTTTTCTTTTTTTATGATTCTGCGTGTCATCTTTCTTACATTCAGAGAAAATTTATAGTAAATTGAATCTGATTATCAAAATAAGATAGATATTTCATATTGCATAGTGTCTGAACTACTTAAAATATATATATCTTAGTAGGTATTCTCTATGCTACTTTCAAATTCAATGTCTATAGATTTATACAAATCATAATCTTTCTCATCAGGCGCGGATCCAGTGGGGGGTGCACCCGACGCACGCCCCCTCTATTTTTTGAGGTGTCGAACAATTTTTAGCTCCATATATTCTCGCGAGAAAGGAGACTGAAAATAGTTTAGGTTGGAAATCGTAATTTACAGTACTAGTACAAAATTAGTCCTTGTGGGCATTTTTTACACTCAAAAATCACGGTCCCAGGCTTCGCACTCCCAGGCTGGTGCAGCACGCCCCCTCTTTCTGAAAATCCTGGATCCAACCCTGCTCATACATGGCACAAGTCACTTATTATAGACCGGGTATTTACAATAGATTTTGTAGAACGGGACAAGTTCAATCCAAAGTCCCATGCATAGAAAACTCAAAGAAAATAATTAGAACAAAATGTCTACATACCGATTGAACCATACTTTCAAATTTGCCGATTTCATATTCTCTAAGTTTATGATAATCTTCTACTGATGTGACGTCTAACTTATGTTTTGTTTTAGGCTTTGGGGGTTCAAAGGGACATGTGAGAATAGCCATCTTAGCATCTTTAACAACCTGAAAATGATCAGAGAAAACATTTAAAGCGTGAAATGAAATGAACAGCTGATGTTCAATTAGTCATTAACAAAATAGTTGTATCATTTCGATGGAGAATGCAACTTGAAGGTGTGTTGGTAGTTGCAAGGTTGTAACCACATTATATTTCTCTACCAATACATGTATACTATGCATATTGGGGACAAGTTTGATGTAATGGTCATGTAACGAGTAATGGAAAATTTCAAAAGTAATGGAAATGTAGTTCATTACTTAATATTACATTCCAATATTAATGTAATTGTCAATTACTCTTTAATTACATTTTATGGCACACTTTAATATTTCTATCTATGACAAGACTCAATGTAGGAACAAAAATCTATTCTAAAATAACAGGAAAAGGTAACAATTGCATTTTATTCCTTTTTATTCAGAGTCTGTTTTCAGACATGTACAATTAAACAAAGTGGATTTCCAGATTAAAAGACACCAAGATAGTCCTATTTTGAATTAATCTTAAGGTAATAAGTGGCAACACTGACACAGGGGAACCACAGTGGAATATCTAGATGAACTTTTTCGGACAATGCAGAGATCAATAACTCGACCTCCTGGCTAGTGAGCCAGTGTCTTACCCACCAAACCATCATGACCCACAATAAAAGCAATCCAACGTAGTATACACAGATATATTCATATGATATATTAAGCATTTGGGATTTTCTCTTCTGTTTAGGAATTGTTTGTTTACTTTTTTCATTTATTTTCCAATGCAGAATTTTCAGAACACCCATTTTATTTTCTGTAGGTGGTCCCCCTATACATTTACGAGTCTGATGGTAAAGTAATTAATGACACTGGCTATGTAATTGCCCCAGCCTGGTTTCAAGTAACAGTCTATTAATAATCAAGCAAATATAAGTAACTTACTTTAGGCATCTGTGGATGACTCATATCTTTATCAATAACAACACCTTTAACTAACATTGTATCTTCTAACTTTCCTCCAACTTTACCTTCTACTTTGATCAGTTCAAAATCAACATCCTTACGATCTAAATCAGCCACAGCTAGAATAGCATTAACAGCAATTTCAGCCATCTGACGATGACAACGATTAATACTGAAAAATATAAATATTTTGATTTACATAAATAAGGCTTGTTAGCCATTGAGAGTTTCATGCCCTTGTTTGTAAACTCGATAGGCTAAACTAGACTTTAACATTTCCTGACGACAGGAGTGGATCATCAAAGAACCTACTTTAAACGATTTTTAGGTTGGCAAGTCAGCAAATGATTTTAAAGATAGGCTGGCACTGCCAGGCAGGATACGCCCACATTTTCTAGAGATGGACAGAAAACAAGCAATACCGAAAGTGATTTTTCCTACATCTTTAAGTCCTGTATTTCATACTGTATTGGGAGCAGCCATTTAGTTGGTCAGTTCCAGTCTGATAGTAATGAAATTCGAAACCGACAATGATTATGGTGTGACGGTACAGAACCTAGAAATGTGACTTTTCATCAAAATCGGATAAGAATTGTGACCTGTAGAGAGTCCACAACCATGATATACCATATTTTTACACTATTCGCGTACAAACGGCGACCATTTCGTCCGGCAATTTTGGTACGATTTTCACGAAATTAGAACTCAACCATCCTCATCAAAATCGAATTAAAATTGTGACCTATACAGGATCCACAATCATGATATATCATTTTTTTAACAGTATTCGCGTACAAACGGCGACCATTTTGTCTGTCAATTTTGGTCCGATTTTCCCGAAATTCAAACTCAACCTTCCTTACAGTGTAACGGTGATATAATCAAATGTTTTTTTTAAATTGGATAATAATTGTGACCTCCAGAGGGACCACAAGCTAAAGAAAGGGGGATTTTGCGTATAACCAGGGGCCATTATTCAGGAAGTTACGATCCGATATGCGCAAATATCGAAAAGAACCAAGATCTTTGGGTTATAACCATGAATTTCAAGTTTCATCAAAATCGAATTAAAATTGTGACCTTTACAACGTCCACAACCTTGATATACCATTTGTTAACAGTATTCGCGTACAAACGGCGGCCATTTTGTGTGGCAATTTTGGTCTGATTTTCCCGAAATTCAAACTCAACCTTCCTTACGGTGTAACGGTAATATAATCAAACGTTTTTTTAAATCGGATAATAATTGTGACCTCCAAGCTAAAAAAAAGGCAATTTTGCGTATAATCAGGGGACATAATTCAGGAAGTTACGATCCAATATGCGCAAATATCGAAAGGAAGCAAGATCTTTGGGTTATAACCATGAATTTCAAGTTTCATCAAAATCGAATCAAAATTGTGACCTCCACAGGGTCCACAACCTTGATATACCATTTTTTAACAGTATTCGCGTACAAACGGCGGCCATTTTGTATGGCAATTTTCGTCCGATTTTCCCGAAATTCGAACTCAACCTCCCTTAGGGTGTAACGGTGATATAATCAAACGGTTTTTTAAATCGAATAATAATTGTGACCTCCAAGCTAAAAAAAAGGCGATTTTGCGTATAATCAGGGGCCATAATTCAGGAAGTTACGATCCGATATGCGCAAATATCGAAAGGAAGCAAGATCTTTGGGTTATAACCATGAATTTGAAGTTTCATCAAAATCGAATCAAAATTGTGACCTCCACAGGGTCCACAACCTTGATATACCATTTTTTAACAGTATTCGCGTACAAACGGCGGCCATTTTGTATGGCAATTTTCGTCCGATTTTCCCGAAATTCGAACTCAACCTTCCTTAGGGTGTAACGGTGATATAATCAAACGGTTTTTTAAATCGAATAATAATTGTGACATCCAGAGGGACCACAAGCTAAAAAGGGTGATTTTTCGGACAATCAGGGGCCATAATTCAGGAAATTACATTCCGATAGCCGCAAATATCGAAAGGAACCAAGATCTTTGGGTTACAAACATGCATGTCAAGTTTCATCAAAATCGGTTCAAAATTGTGACCTCTATAGGGTCCACAAGCTAAAAACGTGATTTTTCGTACAATCAGGGGCCATAATCCATGAAGTTTTGATCCGATACATGCCAATATCGAAAGGAACCGAGATCTTATGGGGATAAACCTATATTTCAAGTTTCGTCAAAATCGGATAAGAATTGTGACCTGTAGAGAGTCCACAAACAAATTGTGGACGGACGGACGTCCGGACGGACAGGGGCGACGACATAATACGTCCACATGAAAATGTGGGCGTATAAAAACCTTGTACAAGCCAAAAGAAAATATGACAACTATTTCAAGATTTAAATTCTACTAAACCATCAAAAATTAGGTGCTCCTAATAGCACAGCAAAAAATTGGAAATTGCCAAATAAACCAACCATAATTTTATAACTTCGTTGTTATAGCTGACAATCTAACCATTATTCATGAAAATCAAAGATTTTATGGGCAGCTCAGCCTACATGTATATGTTGTATGAAGGCACATATTTCATTATTAGGGTGACAAAAACTGAACAACTTACATTTTAGATCCCAAGGTTGTCATAGCTAATCTGATTAAAGGTTCTGGTTTCTTTAAATCGACTTCAAATCTTTCGCTAATTTTATCTAATGTTTCTACAGCAACTTTAGCTGCAATTTCATATCCATCAGCTATTCTGATTGGATGAATTCCTCGATCTAACAACTGTTCAGCTTGTTCTAACAAGGCACCAGCTAAAACTGAAAAAATTAAATTTACAAAATTGTTAAAACACTAGGCATCAAATTAAAGCCCAACAGCTTCATTTTGACAGATATTAACAACACCCCCCCTGTATTCTTTGCAGCACGTGCTTGGTCCTAGAACTGTAAATTGTAATCAAACGGAATAGTCATAATAAAACACACACATTTTGCTTTTGCACGCGAGGCTCCAACATAGGGAAATGTTGGCCACGTATGTCATGATGAGAGCCAATGATCTAATGCAACATTCAGTTGTGCCCCTTATTTTATTCTGGAATATTGCAATTATATGGATCTCACAGTGACCAGGAGTCAAAATCATGAATTAAGCCACTATACAAAGTGTTCTAACTTATGTGTGCATGATAAATCACTGCAAGAAATAAAGTGTTATGAAAACTGAGTGAAGAATTTGTTTGATGTGAGCAAAGGGAAATAACTATATTTTAGTAATTTTACTCATTATTATTCAGGTCATAATACTCATAAGCAACAAAGATATGGCGGTCGGTGGCAGTTCAGTCTTCCAAACAAAGTTGATCAAGTTCCTTTCTACACCTTGGTTTTGCTATGGAATATTATAATTGTCAAATAAAGGAATCAAATTCTACATGTATACAGAATGATATCACGCCATGAAGTCGAACATAATTTGTTATTGTGTACAAATTATGATTGTTTTCAAACGAATTGCAAGTCAAAATAATTTGCCAATACCATCAATTATTGACCACCGATAATTGATACTTGAAACAGGATCGATTGCCAGCTCTCGTAAGAAGTATGATTCTACAAAAGTTTTTGGACCAAACTTAAGTCAGAATTAGGACATATATTGACTAATACACAAATGCCATAAATAACGCACCTACAACTCCTGTTGTACCGTCACCTATTTCATCGTCTTGTGATCGTGATAACTGGACCATTAGCTTTGCAATCTGATGTTCGACATCCATCTGACTTAGAATCGTAGCTCCATCATTTGTGATCGTCAAGTCTCCATCAGGTCCTACTAGCATCTTATCCAGACCCTTGGGGCCCAGACTTGTCTTCAATACATTGGCTATTGATTTGGCAGCAAGAATGTGACTCTGTAGAATAAGAAAAATAGCTGTAAGTTTAGATCATTTTAATTTCATAAAACGTTTATTATATTTTCCACAGGCTGGACTCTAACCTCATAGTTTCTTCAATGGACCTGTCAACTAGGACATGTTCAAACCAGTTGCAAAAAAGTGGACATCACAAATTGAAAATAATTCCTATCCCTGATTGGACTGTCTGAATGAAATCGACTAACATCTGACAGTTCTAATTTTACGCCTGGAACATTAGCAATAATGATTAAAATACTTCGATCAAAAAGGTATTTAGTAAATAGGTTTTTTTTAACTTGCATTTAAATCCTGTCGTAACAAGAACACGAGAATTTGGAGCAGAAATGTCATCCCATAATTAAATTAGGCCTAAATAAAGTATTTTTACCTTGTGGGCCTCAATGCCTGTTAAACGGGTCTTATTTTCCTGATCGCGAACAATGATAAACGGACGACCATATTCATCAAATGCAATGGAACCCGTGCCAGCCATGATGGCAGAAAAATACTTTCCAAGGTAGTTTAAGAAGCTGATGCCGTTGGATTATTTTCAGCTACTCAAATTCATCAGCGTGCAGAAGATTCCAGAATTTACATGGTTTAACGAAATACTGGATGTTACCTGGTAAGAAACGAAATAAAATTGATTTCATATATTTTGGTAAGCGATAGGTAACATGGATCAATATGGCTATGGTAACTATTTTCGAGGAAAAAAAATATTTACATTTTAAAAAGGTAATAAATGACCGAGCATAAAAAAAAATTTCTGCGTGTCGTGTTTATGTGTATTCTTAAATTTTGATATCTCAAACCGGATACCGCGAGCTCTCACGAGACAACTCGCGGAATAAGAGTGTAAACAATTTACATAGCAACGAACAGGTTTAGGACATCAAATTTGACTTTGTCATCGAAAATTAGAAAGAAAAAACACCTGAATCACCCAGACGTCTTTCAAAAGTTCAGAGTAAAAAAATGTCTTTTTTCGGTTTAACACAACTTGGATATCAGCATACGATCAGGGAAAGTTCTGCACCAGCGAAAGCCGACCCCGTGCGTGGAAATCGTCAGCTTGGCTATCTCGCTCTTCCACCATTGAAAGACAACTGTGCAGCTGAACGATCCATTATTCCTGAAAGTCAAGTTTCATCTTACGGCCAAGGACCCAATGGATCGTATGTTGAATACACAAGAATGAAAAATAAACATATCAGAAAACCGAAATGTAAGTAGATTTCAAAATTATTTATTTCTCAAAGTCAAAGGCACAATGACAAAGTAATAATTTATTTACAAGTAACAAAGTGTCAAAAGTTATCCCTCGTGGGTTAAATCTACGGGTCCTCCGATTATACTCATATCAAACATTTTGAAAACCATCAGGCCTGGATCCAGGATTTTGGCGAAGGGGCCGGGGGGACATACATGCGGAGACAATGCGAAAATCATGTTTATATCATGTATAGTATTAAAGTGAGCAGATATATGAACTACAACAGAAAGCAAACGAAAATGAAAATGTCACTAGGGATTGAGGGGGGGGGGGGTGGGGGTGCATGGCCCCCTGGATCTGCGTCCGACCATGTGAATACGATGATCATAAAGCATCACTCAGTAGACTAACTTATAATCACTGTATACTTTCTTTATCCATACCATACATAACGTTGTGTGGACTATTCAACCACATGGTATTTTTCTGTCTGTATCCCTTTTTGGGCGACTTAACTAGACTTTTCGTGCGGACAAGTTTGCTTGTGGATGAGTCAATTGACATTTGTTAATTAAAAGACAGTCTTTGACAGCCTTGAAATCTTTCAGTCTGTAAAATCAACATTTTAAAATTGTGAATTAAGATTTAATATTGGTCCATTTCAATCGATATTGATTTTCAGAGTTGTTTAATTGCTCAGTGTTAAGCCTTTTTGAGTTTTTCGATTTGCAAAGCATATGACACAAACAGTAGAGTAGGCCTACCGGCAAGCTTAGGCTGAATACTCCAGTCAGAGGGCTATGCAGTCTACGCATGTATATAGTTCTTTGATCTACAGCAATGTATATACATTGAAATCCGTCAACTAAACCAGTAAAAATTTGTGTGTATTGTTAATTGACAGTTACCGGTGATTGATTAACAGATTTATCTCAAATTTTGCATGCAATAAATTTAAGACCTCCTGTAACCTGTGTCAAATCAAGTCAGATTATTAATTATTTTTTACAAACTGGTGAAGTTTTATTGGGTGAATGATAAATGCCTATTTAATTTAATTCTAAGCCTATTTATTTCTAAACCCTATCAATACTATTACTAGTTATTTCTCAATCATGAACTGATAATGTTAAATTTCTGGAAATGCTGTGAATTTTGTTCCTTATACTCAATTATAATAAAAGGTTGATACAATTAAAAGAAAATTTCTGCTTCTGCAAGTTTTGGAATATATTTTCTACCAAGCAATCTATGATATACCAAACAATTAGACCATTGCAAATTCATTAAAAAAAGGGCCAATAATTGTTCTTGTGATTTCACAATATGTTTTTCTCTATTTCCAGCAACATTTGAACTTTATCGTTATCCTGCTACTACCTCCGCACAATACGGCTGGTTTAACATACATAAACCATTGCATGCAAAAGAACCCTGGACATATGTTCCTAGAAAAGTTCAAATAAACAGTGAAATGACTAGGTGAGTAAAGATTAGCGGCCACATTAAACAGTTGACACACTTTGCATATTTTGGATGTACATTATCTTATCTATTATTGTAATATTCTCATGGCTCTTGCTAATATATACTCTCCCCAAAAAGAAATGCAATGTTACATTTCGTCGTCAGTATATCCTCGCTCTACCATCGCCTTGTTGCAACAAGAATCGCAACATGTCGCTGGCCAAACTGCTCTCCAGTGTTGCTGTGACCATACCCCCAGTGCCTGAACCCATTAAAGTTGGATTTCATGGTGTCGGCGTATTGCAAAACAGACGCTCTAACGGGGACGTCTGCCTCGTTATTCGGTTTCACATAGGCGTTTGCCTACTATCTGGTACGAGATTCTACACCGTCCGGGAATTGCTGCTGCAGTAGAGGTCGCTGTTGAAAACCATTTACGCCAATGATGTAACCGGAAGTGACGATCCAGGACAGGTGGGGCCTGAGCTAGGGCGCTGTCGGTACCTATTCCAAAGGCGAAAAATGGAACTAAGGGAAACATTCAGCAGCCTGGCTACATCTGTCTTGGATTCACCTGCTTGTAATCGACCAATAGCATTGTTGTGTTGGTCTTCGTTCTGATGTGGCATCACTTGGTTTCGTTGTGTGTTTACATGTGCAGCTGATTTGGAAACTGAGAACCCCAGGATTTTAAAGACCGTAGATTTAGGTTTCATGCGAAAAGCTCGCGAAGTTGTTTCTTGGTGCAATCAAGCAAAAAAAAAACACTTTACATAGGGTACAGGTATTGTTATCAAGCAAATAGTCCCCAACAAATTGGGTCCCTGACAAATTTTGGCCCCGAGTATCCTGCTAGTTTTGAACAGAACTAGATTGTTACTGATCTTAGATGTAAACTACGGAGGTTTGCTGAATTGGCAATGTAAAACAAGATTGAGTAATTTAAACAACATAATCAAGTCATTTAATACCAGCATTTCTTTCTGTGAACATGTATTAAATATCGTTTCTTTTCTTTTCAGATTTGTAAATCAGATGTCATTAACAAACAGACAGTTCTCCTTATTTTAAATGAGCTTGTGTGTTAATGAAATTGTTGTGAATGGTGTAATGAAAGAAGTTGTTAAAGATATTATGTTTGTTTCAATCTGTTTGTTTTGTCCAATTATATAGCTGTCTTGTTTTATTAGCCTAACGTTATATTATGCAAATCAGGAATAACGTATTAACTGTATTATGTTATTCTGCATTCAAAACATCGATTGGTTAACCTTAGCCTGTATCATATGCAGGTATTTTTGATTTAATGTCTAGTAATGGTCTTGATAAAGGATTGAAATTATATCCCTTTCTTAACGCAGGTAGTGTTTTATTTTCGTTTCACGTTAAGTGAAAGATTTCGTCGGGAACAAATTCATAAACTAACTGAGAACCAGCTTTGTACTTGGTTTATGATTAAGACCATTGACTTTCGTGCTGCTTTTTTAAAAAAAGTAATCTATTTGCGGAGTAGTCAAGTAACTCAACATTTGGCATTCCATAATCTCGAGATCATTCAACTTATTAGCTTGCATGATGTAAATTTGAGACAATTTAGAAAAGAGAAAAGTGAATGAAATGTACATATCTACACGATACTAACAGCATTATAATTTTTTTGATATTAAATTTTAGCCATTGTATGCCAAATCTATATGCTTTATGATTTTAAGTGATATATGAGTAATTCAATCAGCAGCAAAATTCAATATTGTTCAAGTTTGTTAAACTTGGTGCCTATGCCCTGCTTTTAGATTAGTTAATATAGTTTTCATAAACAGAGATTTTTTAATTTCTGTAATTTTTAGATATTGGATAAGATCAAATAGAACATCTTTTTGTTTTCTTAGCTGGTTTTATTTTCCTTTTTATCCAGAATTTGGTCATAACAGTAATTATGTTATTATTAAGAAACATCTTCCATCCATAATTTATTTAAAAATATTTTTTTATTAACCTTTTAGCATGTGGTACATGTTGTAAATATTAGGTAACCCCAGTTCCTTGAAGAAAATTAGAGAAAAGTGATATTTTGATACATGTACATCCCTGGACAAACCTAAATCATCCAAAACTGCTGTTCCTTAATAGACTCCGTCAAACGGCCCAAGATAAGTGAATAGTTTCTTGTATTATAGCCCGTTCTTGTGGGTTCTACAGCTGTGCTCATGACTGATTGGTTTGTGACAGTCAAAGGAGGCCTAGTTAAGGCGGTTTTAGGATGGCTAAGGGGTTAATTAGGTTTTTTTTTTTTTTTTAAAAATGGTATTGTAAAAGACTGAACTTGGTTGTGGTTATAAAAAGTTTGTTTTAACAGAAATTAACATAAATGTTCATATAAGCCTTTTAATGTACATGTTAATTGTGATATTTACAATTAAATTCATTTTATTATTTATAGGATTTTTATACCACATGTATATCTTATCACTGTGTCGAATGCTTTATTAGTCTAAAGCTATTGGTTCATAATTCAAAATAAAATATATCATAAGAATGTGGTACAGTGTTCTATAGCTGCTTTATTTTTAAACTTTGGAGCAAATGTTAAAAATGCGTTTACTGAAGGAAAATAATTTTGCCTAATATTTCAAAACTGATGGAAAAAAAAAGTAGCAATGACAAAGCTGGACAAAGGGAGATAATTTAGACTCTGTAAAGGCATGGTACGGTTCTTAAATGGAGTTGCCTACCCTTTACTGGTTTATTTTGAAGTTCAAAATTGCATTGCCAGGGCATGGCTTTGCATCGTTCAAATGGAATGAGATTTAACGTCTCCTCGGCACCACATATCCACATTTTGAGACTAACATATGGTTAGTTATGTGAACAATTAAGTGTGCAATTTTCAACGAGATGTATTTGTGGAACCGTTGTTTCTATGGCAAGGCAGGTGGGGTCAAGAATAGATCGAAACTAAACAAAAGAAAGATAATGTCGAGGAGCGAAACGAGGCGCAAAACCTTTCGGGACATTACGATCTGTCGATCAGTTGACTTGTTCACATGGTTTATTCCCGTTTAACTGCACGTTTTACGCAAAATGTAATAAATAATGGACTCTCAAAAAGACCACAATTATTGGTTTCAATTTACATAACACTTCACATGTATTTTGTGGATCAAAAGATCTTGAGGGGGGGTGATTTGGAGCGTATCAGATCGTAACTTTTTGGTCACAGTCCCTGACTTTCAGTTTTATACAAAATGTGAGTAAGTTGTACAAATATTGTGTACTTTGAGGGTCCTCGTTGTTTGTCCGATTGATATGAAACTTTGAATATATGTTAAGAATCAATCAAATAGGACAAATAGGTGTGATTTACTCTCAAAAAATCAGATAGCTCTGCTTGAAAGCCGACCATCTTGAAAATGATCGTCATGTTGGATTATCGTATCGGTACTATTCTTTTTTCAAGCGTATCCCGTAAGGAATTTAAGACATTTTTGATACTTTTATCCACATTCATTTTGAACGATTCCCTATTTTATGCAGTTAGCTGCTGTACCAATAATATTCGTGCCTTAAATATCAAATATGTTTTGCCGGAACAGCGGTGCTACCAGGGCCTATTTTAATGTGCCTAAAGGTCACGTGTATGCTTCGAAAGGAAAAATCCGTGCATCCAGAATCATAAACCCTGCTTTGAAAAGATTGCATATCCTCGTGAATCTGAAAATTTATCAAATGTGCCATTAGCAATCATTGTGATTAACAACAGTCACTGCGTTAGATTTCGGTGAAATTTCGTGTTTTGTGTGTTAATGTGTAAAATAAAAAAGCTGTTGGTGACGCAAGTATCTAGTCAGCTGCATGTTAGAGTAACAGATCGTCTGTTTAGTGACGCAGCTATAAATGCAAATCTGTAAATTCTATAAATTTATATACGAAACTTTTACCTCAAATTTTGCCCGTGTTAGATGTTAAGGATCAGAAAATCTTGATTGAATTCGATTTTGGTACAACTGTTGGATTATGGCCGTACATTCACAGGGCGTAACAAAGTTTGTGAGCTTTCTAGAGTGATGGATTGGAACAATCCCATGGATAGTCAGCATTCCGCGTCCTTCAGTTCCGGAGTAAAACCACCTCGAAAACCTTGTTGAAGTGATAGAGGTAGAGGCTATATATACCATTTTAATCGCAATTGGGTTTTTTTTCGACTTTGGTGTGAAGCATTGGGGTCACGGGACGGTAGACCCTTATTCAACGTTCAAGATATTCATGGCACCAAGCGCTTTCCTCACTGAGCCACCGCGACTCCTAATTTCGAAAGGTCATAGGTATTTGGAATTATATATTCTCTAAAGTGGCTCTGCAGTCACATATTTGAAGATACTGACCACATCCTTTCCTCACTGGGCCACCGCGACTCCCAATTTCGAAAGGTCATAGGTATTTGGAATTATATATTCTCTAAAGTGGCTCTGCAGTCACATATTTGAAGATACTGACCACATCCTGTTGCGATGCCCATAGACGTACGGGTAAGAAACTCAGGACATACTTCAACATAACTTAAAAAATATAAACTGTCTTTTGTTTTTCCTACACACCACAGTCTCGAGCTAAACACTTATTGTACATCTTTGATTTGTGAGGTAGACCAGGAGAGCCGCATCAAACAGCCACGGTGTACCGAGTTTGGTGGTCGCTAGTTCCCTCGATTAATTTTATAAACCAAATAAAAGAAATGTTCTTCCAGTTTGATGTGTTTAGTAAATTGGGCATGTTAAATATCTATAAAAGCTTCGACGGATGAAGTTTTTCTATGATACCTAATAAATATAGTGCCGTTTTTACTTTTCCACCATTTGTTGAGCCATTATAGACATTTGAGCATGACATGAAATGAAACTGGGTTTAACGTCCTGCAGTTCTGCTCCTAACCTGGGCTAATAAAGAAGAGCTTACGGCATTCAGTGTGCCATGAAGGAAATTTTGCCCGGGTAGCGGCACTATACGGCCTACTCTTATATCGAATTCCAACTGCCAAGGGATCTTTTACGTGCACGCCAATGTGTACACTGGACCTCAGTTTTTCGTCCCATTCGAACGACAAGAAAACTTTCCTTGCCAGGCCCTCCGTCCTGCATCACAGCAGAAAATCTGGATGAACCCTTTCGGCCAATGCAGGGAACGATCACGCGACCCCCCCCCCCCCAGGCTTGTGAGCCAACGTCTTACCCACTTAGCCACGTGATCCCCTGAACACGACAAGAAATATAGCAAACTACTCACCTATAGAATCGAACAACTTATTTACTCAAGTTAAGTTTGAGAAGGATCGCATCCTTGCTACTTTAACCGTAATACAATAACAGACAGCTTTACGTATAACATTCACTAGGATAAAGGTGAGAAAGACCTCTAGGACAGGCCCGTAGCTAGCGGGGGCGGGGAGGATGGAAAATTTCGTCGGCCCCCCATGAGCGCAGTAGGTGCCCTTTATCCCTTGGGGAAAAATCGGCTCCCTCAATGGGCGCCAAATGACGCAATACGAGACCAACGACCAACGTCTCCATAATAGTATGGACGCTACATAAAGTCGAGTGACATTGGTTGAGCGCCCATGACGATATTGGCGCCCAACCAATGCCGCTTGGTTGTTAATCGTGTGGGTCATTATGAGGCGCCTTACCATTTGGCGAAGTGCCTCATAATGACCCACACGATTAACACCACAGCAGAAGGGGCGCACAAACAGTTTGATATGTGGGGTGCCTTTAATGACGTGATTGGTGGGCCGCCTTATAATGTTGGGCCGCACATAATGCATAATAACGAATCAGATTGGTTGGGCGCCCACGACTAGATCAATGGGGCGCCCAAAACGGAATGATTTGCGGGGTGCCTTAGTCAAAAGGGGCGCTCATAATGCCGAGGTCATGGGCGCCCATAATGCCAAGATCACGGCCGCCTATAATATAATGCTGAGTTTGGTCAGGCGCCTACGAATGAGTTGGGCGCCAAAAACGGCGTGATAATTTTCTCAATTCAAACGGCATGTTTTGTGGGGTACCTCATCCCAGAGGGACGCGCATAATGCCGAGATCATGGGA
Organism: Patella depressa; assembly: GCA_948474765.1. Classification (NCBI taxonomy): domain Eukaryota; kingdom Metazoa; phylum Mollusca; class Gastropoda; family Patellidae; genus Patella; species Patella depressa. Next base: position 60,730,216 of record OX419719.1, read on the forward strand.
ACCCATACTATAATGCTTGTGAGATTGGTTAGGCGCCCATGAATGAATTGGGCGCCCAAAACGGCTTGATAATTCAAACGATGTGATTTGCGGGGTGCCCCATCCAGGAGGGGCGCCCATGATATAATGCTACTGAGATTAGTTAGTCGCCAACGAATGTATTGGGCGCCCAAACCGGCTTGATCTGTGGGGTGCCTTATTCCGGAGAGGCGCCCAGAATAAAATGAATGGTGGGGAGCCTTAAAATGTTGGGCCGCAATTAGTACATAATGCTGAATCAGATTTGGTGGGCGCCCGCAACTTGTTCAATGGGGCTTCAAAAACGACATGATTTGTGGGGTGCCTCATTCCAGGGACGTGGAATATAAACGTTTGATTGGAATTCGACTTGGCCATCTAAGTTAAGCTATATCAGACCACCTACTGTTTCAGGGACTGGAATAGCAAAAAAACGCATTTGAGGTCGTCAAATTTTCCTACTCGGCTAACCCGAACCCCCGTATGCCTACAGAGAGCACTCTATAAACCCTTCCCCGGAAGGGGGTTGGGATGGCCTAGTGGTCTAGAGTGCCGCGCTTCGAACTCTAGCGGGCCGGTCACCTCTGGCTTGCGGCTGTGGTTTCGAGCCCTGGTGTGAGCGTATGTGGCATGGAGATAGGGGCGTCTTCTCAACCTCGTGGGTTTCCTCCGGGCACTCCGGTTTCCTCCCACTGCTAAAGACCCCTACGCGCAAGCGAATTATTGAAATAAAATTAAACCATATGTTAGTCCCAAAATGACCTAGTTTGTGTTGAGTGGACGTTAAACCCCATTTCTCTCTCTCTCCCTTCCCCGGAAGCCTTTGCCCCCTAACAATTTTGGGCTAGCTACGGGTCTGCTAGCATCCTTGCTACTTTAACCATAATACAATAGAGACTTTTGACAAGCGTAAATTCCTGGTCCGTATCGCGTATCCGTATGAATTTTGCGTGTGACGTCATCATGTGTGTGTATTTCTCATACGTGATACGGCACACGGATACGGCAGGACGAATCGAACAGCGTTGATACGGAAAGGTTCCGTATAACATTGTTATCTTTTTACTGTCTTTGCTACTTTTAGACACTGAAATGTTACATCATAGCGTTTTCATGAATGTATCTGTATCCTAGAACTTATCAATGATAAAGACTGGAATTTAATCATTATTTTTGATGTGTTTTTTTTATCGGAATTTTCATACTTTTCCAGTCTGTCTGGATGCTGGTTGATCTAAATTTATGATGGTGGGACCCTTCAAATTTGTAAATGATTCTATGGTAAACGGGTATAAACTTTCTGAAATGATACATTAGTGAGACCAAAAACTGCAGTCGAGTCTCCCCCGGGAAATAGTAGGCTAGGCACTTAGCTAGTACTGATAGTGAGTGATCTTGGTAGATATATTCTGCTATCATGCTGTAATAGGACAAAGCTCAACTCAGCGACGCATACAGCCACGACGCAAAAATCTGCCAAAAGAAAATTCCACTTGCCAAAAGTCTATACAGGCAGCTTTACGTATAACATTCACTAGGATACCTTTGAAACGTTACAATTAAACATACATTATGCAAGAGCTAAATTTTCCCCAAATGTCGGTTTTTCTCCAGGCCCGCAATGTCATCTAAATTATTAATTAGACATTAATTAACTTATCCACACCATAATCAACTCTGGATGTCATCGCTAGCCTACGATATTTACTGGATAAGAATCCTCAACGTTCATTGATGATTAAATCGAAAAATGGATAAAAATGTCTATGGTTTTAAACCTACCGACTTTAGTAATGATGACCGAGGCTATGCCTAAAAATTCAATCGCTAAATTTCTGGGTTCTGACTGGATCAATTTGACTCTCGCCGTTATCCATAAAGCCGTCTGTTAATATACGTATACATACGTATATCGCTTTCACTAAATGCCATTTAGAGATAATACTTTAACCCAGGTCCGGCGTAAGTCGGATGCATATAAAGTCCAACTCATTGAAGAACTTTTGATCCTTGACGCAAAGTTTAGGTTTCAGTTTGTATAAACGGGTGGGCCGATGGGGGGGGGGGGGGTGAAGAGCGACATCGTGTGGAAAAGTCGATGTCGCGTTTGCCCCCATGGCTTGTCCATTGAAACAATCGACGTGTGACATGCCTGATATACAACACCATTATTATGTATATTTCCGTATGAATGAGAAAAACGACCTCTGTGAAAGTGGCTTAGAAACACTCACCACTACTGATGACAATAATGAACGAAGAAATACTAAATATTATCAAAATTCTAATTTACATACTGGCTTTTAGTACATGTCTTTAATAGAATTTTACGAATTTATGATAATCTAAATCCGCTGAAAGGAAGCCAAATCATGTATCTCTTGGCGGAATTAAAGTCTCTCTTTCTGTAGTAATTGGAGAGCTCATAATCTGTCTTCATACACTCTTTTCAAGATGGCGTCGGTTCCGTTCTGCATTACGTACCGGTAATTAAATAAGAAAATTAATCAACAGGTAATTTCCGGACCTCGTCAGGTAGGAATCCTGTAAACAGATTTCACGTGAACGCGTGCGATGTGCGTGATTAATATCTCGTGAAGAAGATATACGGATGAATGGTATTAGTTTTCCTGGATGAACTAAGAAGAGAAGACAATTAGACAACGATATTATTACTGTAGGTGCCATTTTGATTGAATCCTACAAGGTGCTATTCAAATCAAAATGGACGTCATGTCGTGGACGACAATGGAATAATCTTCTTGAGACATAATATTTTATCATTTTTTAAGGATTCTGTCTTAAAGGGCATGTTTCTACAGACATTTTTAAATGGCCTATAGTTCAACATGTACTAACTATACTCTAAGATATTTCTCTGGATTGTATTTCTTGGTCATAATACACATTATTTGATGAAGGTCAACATAATCCCAAATGTGCTCTATTATAGCTTTTGGATAAACCTTTTGAGGTAGTTATAGAATTGAGAGTCTAAAAATAGTTTTACCTAATTGCTAAATATATCTTGAACATATTAATTAAAATATATTAAAAACTTTGGTTGCATTCCTTGATCATTGAGGGGGGGGGGGGCATGGTTTAACGTGTGATAAGGAGTAAGGTCGCCTATCCAACCTCGGGTCCTCCGGTTTCCACCCACTGCTATAGAGTCTAGAAGTCGAAGTTGCAGGTTATTAACGAATGTTTCCTTACTCTATATAATAAATGTTTAAATGATTATGTATATTGACAACAAACAATGTTTTAACAGTTTTGTGAATGTTTCTTTTAAATTGGAAGTGGTATTTGAGTCGTTCTAGAAAGCAATGAAATTTCCAGGCGGCGCCAACTATAGTCCTGCCAATGTAGACAGTAACGATAGTGGCCATCAACAGAGTTTTCATTTTTGTTTGGCAAATACAAATACAGTATATGTCTACAAAAAAGAGGAGGTGTACAAACCCTCGTACACGACACCCCTCATTACATTGTAACAAGAGCGATATCTGGAATGGGGATTTTAAAACAGAAGCTAAAGACGTCTCTTCGGGTTTGTCCCTGTAAAATTCTTTTGCCTGGCTGAATATCAAACTTTGAAGTTACGGTTAGCGTTAGCTGATTATGTTTTTCCATTTGAGGATTTTTAAGTTTTCAGAAGTAGATCGTCAGTTCCCTGACAATATTTTTTGAATCATAGATTTCTCATACAATTCAAAAATACCAAACAATGAAGACTCCACCATGAAATTTCACGTGATGTTTATTTCAAAATGTCACGGTTCATTTACTTGTCTAAGTCGAAATGCACGTGCACAATTAACCGCTTATTATTCATAATCGTTTATTTCACGTGACATTCACGGAACTGAGAAATCGGCAAGAATCATAACGACATCAATGACGTCATCGATACCCCCGCTGTTGTCAAAGAAGACTAATGGTGTGGAGAGACTGAAAAAATAAAATTATGATATAAATTGAATAATGAAAAAAAATATTTGATGGTTTTGGGAATTGAACTGCGGTTTCGGTTAGATGTTTCTTTTTTTGTTGTCCGCATGACAAGGTAATTGGTAATCTCGCTTTCATCTGTGCTGTTTTTAATGGGCGAACAGGTTTTCTCCAAACAAGATTAATTATTTTAAATACAAAATGGTTTTAGGTTTGATTGGATGATAATGATAACGGTTGACTAATGGCGGTGATAAACATCTGTGAGGTTTGAACTTTAGATACGAAAATTAGTTTCTAATCTAAACCTGAAATGTAGTAGGTCTAGACCTAAGGCGAGGAAATAACACCATTCCCAGCTTAGGTGTTTCCCATTTTAATCCACGGAGCTAAAACGAGATCAAACCTTCTATTGAAGATGTGTATTACCCAAATAGAAACTTATTAGGGGTAGCCTATTGCCCTTCGACGAGAAAATCTAATAGGTGTGGGACGAAAATGAAAAAAAAAGAATAAAAAAAAGCATAGAGAGGGCAATGAAGAAGTCCAGTTCGTCCAGGTAGTTAAAGAGTTAACATAAGATCCAAGTATGGGTTCTAGCACAGGCACTTGTAGGGATTAAAATAAAACTTCTTACTACTGCTTGACTATATAGTCACCCGATCCGCCTATTTTTAGCCTGCTAGTAGTAGAAAGTTATTAGTCATTTTTAGATGCTAGTTACAGTAACAAGGGCTGCCCCTGCGCCTCTGGGGTCTGTTGTTAGCTGCTACAGTAACAGCTAACAAAGGCCACCTTTGTTGTCTACTAATACCAGCTAACAAGGGCCGTATTTATTTTCCCAATTTCCGATTAATCGAAATAAAATATCAGAATTGTGAAAATAATACATCTCTGACCTGCGGGGCGTTTACTCAAATTTTTTAAAATATGCATTACCACTGGGGGAATGTTCTTGCAATTGTGATGGAGAAAAACACATTACAAGACATAGTAAATTATGTCGATAAACATTTGACAAAAACACAATAAGTCACTGTTTGGGGTAGGCCTACCATTAAAAGTAAAATCGGAATCGAAAAAATAGTGGCAAAGTAAATCCTTAGTAACTCACAATTCGTCCCATCAACGTGTTTTTAATAATGACCCGTTCCAATATTATTACCGCCTTGAAGGGGCTAATAGAAACGAAATAAATCGGCCTTCAGGCGGTAAACGGCATGCCGTTTTTACCGTACGGAAAAATTTATTACCGCCTTCGGCATAGACGAAGTTTACCAGACGTTTTGCAGATAGCCAAGAGTTATCTTTCCAAAGCGTTCTTTACTGTCGCCATGTTTTATTCGCGGCCTGTTCCACAAAATGACGATACGAAATAACTAAGTGCATTTAAGCCTATTCATAATGGCTGACAAAGAAAAGGTAGGTTGATATTTTCCACTTGTCTTTTGTCATAAAAACGAACTTCCAAAAGAAACGAAGCGGAAGACGGAGCCAATGTGAATGTCCGGACGGGATGGCGAAACCTGCTCGTAAATTTGTCAGGTTCTTAGCCTAGCCTAGCCTAAACAATAAATAATAATTTGACTAGAGAATCAAGAATAGGAAGAAAATGAAATGAAATTGAGTTTAACTTCCTACTGTTCTGCTCTGAAAGAATAGTAGGAAGAAGGTCGTTGAATCCAATTAGGAGCTAAATAGCAAATAATAGGCCTATATATAGTATAATAATCAGGCCTAGATTTGCCAAATTTGAAATAATTTCTTGGCATGGGAGTGGGACCTTGAATTTTAGTTGACCCAAATGAATCGCAACGCATATAATAATGTAATGATTGTCTATAAATTGTTACCGTTTTGACTCTATAAACTCTAATTTCAATTTCAAATCAGTTATCGTTATGTCCAGGCCCAGGGGGTAACGGTGGATAAGGCGCTGGTTCGCTAGCCTGGAGGTCGGGTGTTCGATCCCTGCTTTGGCCGAGAAAGTTCATCTCGATTTTCCGGCGTGATTTCCTCTTGTCACAATGTCAGTGATGCAGAAGGAGGGCCTGACAAGGACAGCTGCCTAGTCGTTTGGATGGGACGAAAAACCGAGGTCCCGTGTACACATTGGAGTGCACGTAAAAGATCCCTTGCCAGTTGGAATTCGATATAAGAGTAGGCCGTAGCGCCACTGCCCGGGCAAAATTTCCCTCATTATAGCACACTGTATGGCGTATGCCCGTCTTCCATTAGCCCAGGTTAGGTGCAAAAGAGTAGGACATTAAACCTCATTTCATTTCATTTCATTTCAGCTATGTCCAGTGAAATAGTAATACAGCATGAGACACAACAGAAATTTCTAGTGTCTGGTTATTCCAGTCTATTGCGTATGCTCTCCAGGTCAGTTATGGCGTCGCTGTTTGACATGAGTTTTGGAGTTTAGCCTGTTTATTTTGTCTTAAATATTGGATATCAGAAGCCTACCTTTCAAGGTAAGATCACAGTAATGTGACCTAAAGGTATCGTATATATATATGCATACAAAACGATTTTATTGCCACTTTTGTCTTCAACTCTACGCGCTCACGTCATACAAACGTCAACAAACAAAAATAATCAAGAATAGGAAGAAAATGAAATAAAATTGAGTTTAACTTCCTACTTTTCTGCTCCGAAAGAATAGTAGGAAGAAGGCCGTTGAATCCAATTAGGAGCTAAATCGCGAATAGACTAATAATAGGCCTATAATAATTAGGCCTAGATTTGCCAAATTTGAAATAATTTCTTGGCATGGGAGTGGGACCTAGAATTTTAGTTGACCCAAATGAATCGCAACGCATATAATAATGTAATCTGATTGTCTATAAATTGTTACCGTTTTGACTCTATAAACTCTTATTTCAAATCAGTTATCGTTATGTCCAGGGGGTCACGGTGGCTAAGTGGATGAGGCGCTGGTTTGCTAGGCTGGAGGTCGGATGTTCGATCCCTGCTTTGGCCGAGAAAGTTCATCTCGATTTTCCGGTGTGATTTCCTCTTGTCACAATGTCAGTGATGCAGAAGGAGAACCTGGCAAGACAGCTGCCTAGTCGTTTGGATGGGACGAAAAACCGAGGTCCCGTGTACACATTGGAGTGCACGTAAAAGATCCCTTGGCAGTTTGAATTCGATATAAGAGTAGGCCGTAGCGCCACTGCCCGGGCAAAATTTCCCTCATTATAGCACACTGTATGGCGTATGCCCGTCTTCCATTAGCCCAGGTTAGGTGCAAAAGAGTAGGACGTTAAACCTCATTTCATTTCATTTCATTTCAGTTATGTCCAGTGAAATAGTAATACAGTATGAGACACAACAGAAATTTCTAGTGTCTAGTTATTCCAGTCTATTGTGTATGATCTCCAGGTAAGTTATGGCGTCACCGTTTGACATGAGTTTTGGAGTCTAGCCTCGTTCTTTCTGGTCTCTTGTTGCATATGAAGCTGAAACGCACTATGGAACATGATTCGTGAACCAATAGTGAAATGTTTATTTTGTCTTAAATATTGGATATTAGAAGCCTACCTTTCAAGGTAGGATCACAGTAATGTGACCTTCTATCCGTATCGTATATATATATGCACACAAAACGATTTTATTGCCACGTTTGTCTTCAACTCTATGCGCTCACGTCATACAAGCGTCAACAAACAAAAATAATGTAAATATTGGAAACAAGTGGCTATGATATCGTTTTGTGGGGAGTATTTATGCAAATCAAAACAGCAAGGTTGAAAATAAAAACATATCTGAGTGAAATGGCAGAGGTTATATTATCTGACATTACGTATACATGTAGTTGAAAAAAAACCGAAAGGAAGCGAAAGCAGATAATATTGAGGTTTCAAAAGGCATTGCATTACAGTTCTGTTTTTATATATATATATTGTCTAGTTCGATATGGGGTATGCATATAAGGGATAGAACTTAAAAGGTCAGATACCTGTGGCAAGATAACCACATCATTGTCTATTTGAATGGACAAATAATTCGTGTTTTCAACATGTAAGACTTTGGATGATTTAGAGACTTAGCTACTTTAAGATTTAAATTTTTTTGTTCGGTTTTTCTTACTTAAACTTACACACATATGTATGAAACTCTGCTAGGTGTTTTCAATCAATGATTTTGATGCGCCAGCCGCCTAGGCTAGTTCCTTTAGAAACTGTCGCTAATCTGACCAGACTACATAAAACTATTAGTCGAAATTCTGATTACCACTTCCAGATTTGGGTGGTGTGAATCCTAACCTGTAGGTCCAGGCCTATTTCCAGATTGTGATGAATTTCTGCAAATTACCATTATTAACGTTCTCAGACCATTCCTGGCAGTGTTTAGGCTACACTGTTTAAAATTTGACAAAATAAGTTGAAAGCCAACACTGTCTTGTCAACAGGACCAACAGTTTAACGCATTTCATTGGTATTTCATGAAGGTATACCTATCCTATAGGTCCTATCATCATAATGTTAAAGTAGCTTTAAGTATCTAACGCAGTGGTTCTCAACCAGTGTGCTGTGTGCCGCAAAAACTTCCCAAGTTTGCTGTGAAAGTTTGAAAATGCGAAAAACCAGATGACCCTAATTGAGTATTCACCGGCATCTACTGTTCTTTATGTTGTTTTGTTCTTTATTTAGTTTGAGTCAGTCGATGTGCATATGACTAGTCTGTGTCTACGGTTGTATGCTGTGTTTTCATTTTGCAAAATTCAATATTTTTCTTATATATTTGTGTCCCATAGTGTGCCGTTGGCTTTAAAAGGTTGAGAACCACTGATCTAACGCAATCATCATTCAAAGTCCTCGACATTGAAAACACGTATTATTTGTCAATATTAATGTTGTGATCTTACTGGGAATAGAAGGGCTTCTTATATCCAATATTACAAAACAAACATTTTATCATTCGTGTACCAGTACCATAATTATAATGCAATAATGGGTTACAGCACCATTTGTAACAAGGGACTCGAAGAACGAGGCTAGGCATATTCCACCACAACAATCTCCCAAACATAGTTGTCTTCCCTTGCAATTCCACAACATTCTCCCAAATAACTGATAAAACATTTATTGCCATTACTATATTAAAATAGAAATGGGTTCATATTTATTGCAAAATACTAAAGTATATTACAAACATACAGGGAACTCTTTCGTGTAGGATTTCATGGTTAAATGGTCATAAATATTAATTTCGCATGTCAGAGTCATGTCACCATGCTAATTTTAGAATACAATACATGTAGATTGGTTTACCTGTATTAATAACGTGATCGCAAGGCCTAATTCATTTACACGTATGAAACTTGCAAAATTAGATTGTTTATTTCGAAGGGGTAGTAGTTGATCATATTTTCCTCTGAAATTGACTAAAACTCATCAAGTGTTTATAACGCCAGGAACTTTTCTCACCTTAATAGTGATATGGTTAATTTGTTTTCCAGGCAAAAAGGATTGACCTGACTACCGAAACCATTCAAATTCTAAATAAATCATGGCACGAGGGGATGATTTCCTGTGGTAAATCATGCAAATGAAAAGATTATCAAAGAGGTGCCATCCCAAACTGGATTGTCTCAAGAAAAGATAAAAGTAAGTATACTAAGTGATTTATGTTATTTCTTTCAACTATAAAATATTTTTTATTAACATCACAATATAATTATTTTAATAATATCATAATTGAACCCTATTGTACCAGCAACACAAAATTTAAATTAAGTAAATTTAAATTATGTTTATAACCAAAAAAACAAATAAAATACATCCCTGGCACATTCATTCAGCCATTTCACCAATTTAAAGTTCAGGATGTCAATATGTCACTTTCAATACATTCTTTATATGGTGCATTTAGAACAACTGTTTTGGTAAGACTTGAAATTTTAATTATCCATTCTTTCTTTTCTAGTTAAATCAACGGAAAAAGACACAAGAGTGCCCTACAAAGAGATACTATATAATGGTGGAGGCATTATAACAATTCAACATCCAGCTGGACAAGCCTTTAAATTAAAAGTAGCTATGGAATAATGGTCATTAAAAAGATTTAACGGTTTACAGTCTTTCAAAGTAGGTTTAGTTTTCAGAAGCACTATTTTTTATGTAATGGGGAAGCTACAGATTGAAAATGGGTACAGTCACTGTACTACAGTGACATATTTTGGTCCTGAATTATGACCTGTCCACTCCCTATAAAAGTTTTTATATACCCACTGGACGCATATTGTCACTGCTCCTTTGTAGAGTTTTGTTCAATTTTTTTTTCTTGTGGAACCTATAGATGTCAAAGTTTTCATCCGATTGGGATGAAATTTAAAATGTATGATTTTGACCATAACTAATAAATCTTTGATGAGTAGCATTTTGACACAAAGCGGGCATAACTTCATAGATTATATTATTGCTCAGTAGAATCAAATCGGCCCAGGGCCAATCTGGTTGAAAAGAAGCCACACATTCAACAAAGACACCTAACCGAGGGATGACAGGCCTACCCGTCAAGCTTAGACAACGAACAATATTACTTTGGTCTACAAAGGCGAGACACGTAGTTGTTGCCTCCCACTACTGATTTCAAGGCATTTTAGTCCAGACCTTGACTCTCAAATATAAAAACTATTTGGTACCGTACTAAGTCATGCCAAAATATACTAAACCCCTTGGGAGTAATGTTTACACAGATATTTATTGTTTAAAAACTTTACTTCTTTATGGAATCAACAAAAAATCTAAACTTGTTAAAAAAAAAATAGATAATGTGCAGGGAGCATGTTGAAAATTTCAGTAAAATTGCTTCATTCTCAGTGGAGTTATCATCACTTGCAGAACACTGTTGTTCCGATTGACATTGTAACCGTTGTTGCAATGAAAAAAGTCAGGCACACAATGAGGAAAGAATTGATTACTGCAATGGGCGCCTTTGGCACCCTTTCCATTGCTCCTCTATCACCCCCCCCCCCTCTAAAATTATGTTATATTTTGTGTTTCTCTTTCAGAACATGAAGCTTAAAAAAATACCAAAGAAAAGGAAACGGGAGTACCTTTTGAGGTGAAACAATTGTTCAACATCCATGGATTCATGGCAAAGAGAGAAAGATATGAATGAAATACTAAGATCTTGTGCCAAACGTTTAAAACTGTAATTGTTTTCAAATTGTGTAGACTATATTGTTAGCACTCATGTCGGATATTTATGATCAGTTGGAGCGAGTTCGCTGTTCAATTTATTCAAACATTTAATTTAAAAGTTATATTACCTTTTATCGAAAATTATGATTAAAATCTTTATCATATTCTTATGAAACTTAAAGTTTTATGAGTCAATGGGTCCAGATCTAGTTTGTGTTTAGTTTGATTACTTTGCCACATTCCATTCCATAGTTACTAAAAGTTATAATTTTTTATTGAGTAAGCCTATATGTAGTTGTCAATATAATGTTTTGAATGATCTTATGCTATTATAAAGATGCATGTGTTCTACTCTAGTCCAGCAACCTCTGATACATTATGTCATATAGGTTTAGAAGTTATTATTGGCAGATCTATGTTTTTGCTCATCAAATGTTATAAAGTGTTGAAAGATCAAATTAATGCTTTTATTTGCAGATTTCATGCTGAGATACATCTTTTGAGTAAAAAATGTTAGTATGAAGATACATGTTTGGCTGATCTGTGTATGGAATGATCTAAATTTAGTATTATGATAAATTTGTTGAATGATCTAATGTTTTACAGTTGACTATGTTGTTATAAAGATACATATTTTGATTAGTGTAATGTCAGTGTAAAGTTGTTGATGTTAAATGGCTCATATTTTAAAGATACATATGTTGAAAGGTGTTGAATATGAGGTTTGTTTAATAAAGTTTAAGTGTAGAGTATAGTTATTTAATTTTTATATGGCCACATTTTCATGAGCTAGTGAACTCAACCGGGCCGTTACAGAATTTTATTTTTTAATTCAACCGCCAAAGCGTACTGTGATCGATTCAATCTTAAGATTACCATAGATGCAAGAAAGGGCTTATTTCATTTCTGCTAACTGTGTCACATAACAAAACCCCATAGAACTTTACTTACTGTATGACCACAAAACCTAGAGGATTTTTCCTTTAAGACTTTCGCTAGGGTTAATCACATTAGCAGTACTTAAACATTTCGAATAAAGAGTGTATTTTCATATCAAATGTTTGGATGGGGGTAGGTTTTAATGTCTCTCTTCAAGAGAGAGGTCGGTTTTGGGCGGTAAACGGGGCTCTGTTGGAGGCATAAAGTGATGCACACCAAAAATATCAAGAGGTAACGGTGGATTTGGCTGCCAAGGGTAGCTCTGTTAGACATTATATATTTGTATAAAGCGATAAATTTTGGCGCAATGTCAATGTCGCTATGGGTGCATACATTACAAATCTTGGCAAAAGCCGCTCGTTTCAACTGATACAGTAACTGACTGGTCCGAGGGGTGGGTTTTGGCTGTAAATTTTGTGCCATGGCCACACTAGTCGAATTAGTAAATTAAATTTCACTCAGTTATATGCATTTATATCTGAGTAAATGTCTGATCAGAGGTAGATCTTGTTTGTTTCAAAAATCTTAGAATGCGCCGATTTCTATTTTGATGTGCAAGGGTTGAAAATGGGTGAGGGCCGAAATTTTGAAGAGCTTGGACCATTTTGAAAAGAGAAATTAGGAATATTCAATTGAAAACGTCTAGAAGGGCTAGAATCCGACACTTTATAATTACCTACCCTCAATTCGAGAATTTTAATAAAATTAGAAACCCCGGGAAAGATCGTGTCCGTACCAAAATGGCAAAAATCAACCTTTCCTTTTCGCCCTGTTCTCAGGTGGATTACCGCTACGCCCTACTCCTTTTCAGAGAGGCGATTGGCAGCAAATTCTGAGGGCATGTACCTCAGCCTTTTGCCCCTGGCTTAGACAAATTATGTCACCGCCATAGGACCCTCCGCGGGATTGCATAACACTCACTTCCAATTCTGAACTCTACCAGTCGAGCGGTGGCCATTTTCTCGAGATTACCGAAATGTATTTTTTTTTCTCAAAATTCTTAGAATGCTCCGATTTTTATTTTGACACCAGATTCGGACGTATAAAGGTCAAAAATGGTGGGGTAGCCGTAATTGTGAAGAGCTTAGAATATTTTTGAAAAAGTTATTTAAGATGCTGAAGTGAAAATGTCTAGTAAGGTTCGGATCCGGTATATACTTACCTACCCAAAATTCGAGATTTGCGGAGACTTTTACTGAAATTAAAACCCCCAGGCCGATCGTGTCCATTTTCGGTGGGTACATGCCCACGGACCCCTACCGGGAACCCTCCAAATTTTATGGACCTACTAACCTATAAGGGTCGAGTTATGGGCTTTTTCCAGGGGGTTCCAATATACCCAAAATCAACTTTTTTCCCTTTTGCCCTGTTATCGGGTGGAATCACCGCTACGCCAACCCTTTTAAGAAGGGCGATTGGCATTAAATTCTCAGGGCAGGTACCTCAGCATATCGCCCAGACAACTGTGGATTGACTGGGTACCTGCCATATGTGACCCTCTGCAGGATCGCATAACACTCACTTCCAGTTCTCGGGGTTACTGAAATGATTTTAATTTTCAAAAATCTTAGAATGCTCCGATTTTTATTTTGACATCAGATTCCGACGTACAAGGGTCGAAAATGGTGGGGTAGCCGTAATTTCGAAGAACTTAAAACATTTTGAAAAAAGTTATTTAGGATATTCAATTGAAAATGTCTAATTAAGGTTCGGATCCGGTACTTACCTACCCTAAATTCGAGTTTTGCCGGAGACTTTTACTGAAATTAGAACCCCCAGGCCCGTCATGCCCATTTTCGGTGGGTATCTGCCTACGTATCTCTACCGGGAACCCTCCAAATTTAATTGACCTATTACCTATAGGATCTGAGTTACGGGCTTTTTCCAGGGTGGTACCATATGCCAAAAATCGACTTTTTCCCTTTTCGCCCTGGATTATCGCTACACCCGACACCGTCAAGAGGGGTGATTGAAATTATTATAACGGGTAGGCTACCTCAACCAATCGCTCATCGCGTAGCAAAAATATGGATCTCTTCACGACGATAGCGGCTGAGTACAGACCCTTTATCAGAGCTTAATTGGTCATGCAGGACAAGAGGTCAAAGTCCTGTGGGTGTGACCTCATGCATCCAGGGCTCGAGCGCTATAGGCAAAAATCAAAAATAATTCCGAGGCCCACAGCGGATCAATGAGAGGACTTTTGGTTGACGATATTAAAAAATGAAGAACAATAAACGTTGTGTCGACCTATCAGGTAACCGAGTTCCGACCCAATCGGCCGACCTTGACCCACGACCCCAGTCTGGGTTTCGGGAACCCACGCAGTCAGCCTGGATCTGAACCGACGACCCAGAGCTCGCGGCCTCTTAAAGTAAATCGACCCCGGGGATGACCCTGGTGACCTAAATTTGACCTTTGAAGGTTAGGGTCAAGGTAAATCGCGACATTTTTATCGATTTCACCCACTTCCGGTACCCGGAAGTCAATTTTAACGTCACCAAAAGTCTTCTCGGGGTCGATATAGTACAAGAATACCAAGCCTTAGGCCCAGCCCATGAGCCCTTCTAAGCGTTTGAGGAAATGCAACCTAATCGAAAGTTAGTCGTGCACAGTGGTATACCCTTTGAACGAGTTCCTAAAACGATGAAATCTTTAAAGATTAACCCGAGACCTCCAGTATTATATTATTATTATATCTGAAATGCCCAAATAAAATGTTTCTAAATGTTTTAACGAAATCCATCAACTCGTTCTCTCGATATAGACGGAAAACTAAAATTCTCAACTGAAACGATAATCCAAATGTGAATGGAACCTCTCGTGACCTTTGACTGGTCGACGTCACCAGTCACGAGTGTGCAATGTCAGTCGTAAACAAGGGAATCCCGAAGACAATGGCGAACGCTGTTGTCGTTGACATGAGGTGTATTGCTTATGGCTGTGATAATAAAACCCAATAACGTTCACTCTATAATTAATTTCCGTTTGAAAATAACAGTTATTTTAAAACGAGAGGCTAATTCTTTTGTCGTGACAAATCCGAAATTACCGAAGAAAGTAGACGTAGAGACTGCACTCGCAGCAGAGAGCAAATAAGAGGGTGAGTCAAATTCTGATTATGATATCTCTCCTATTTATTTTGTAAAAAAGATATTTTGTATAAAATTATATTATGCTATTTTGGTTTTGTTTGGTATTCAGCCCCTTGATTCCAGGTATAGGGGCCTATAATAATCAGTAGGCTAATTCATTGAAGAGACTTCTTGTAATTTGTATTGCATTAAATTAAATGTTAAGAAAAATTCTTTCCTTTTTTACAGACCATTTTTTAACATGCTGGTGAAGAGAAATAAAAATCAAGTCCAAGACTCCACCACCACCACCAGAGACTATTGAAGACAATGTTGTAATGACAGTGCTGATGAACATTTAGATTTTTCAGTATAACTATAACTAAGTAGGCCTATCCATTGTGATGATACAAGGTAGATACAGTAGGGCCTACATAATTATAACCATGATTTTATGGTGTGGTTCCATGTCAGTGGTGCTTGACGAAAGGCCTGGCAAGATACAATATTTAGGTACTGTGTAGAAATTGGTGTGCACATTAAAGAACCCCTGAACAGTTTAAGCTAAAAATAAGAATACATGTGGGTCATAGCGCGGCTATCTGGGCAAAAGTTTCCATGTAACTCTTTGCGTGTTATTTGGCGAATGCGATCATCATTAGTCAGAATGGAGCAGGAAAGTAGGACGTTAAACCCCATTTCATTTAATAATTTTATGTATACTTCGATTTTCCTTGCCAGTCATACATTTATTTCTTTCCCAGTGAAAGTCACAATCTATATTGTGGAGTTCTGTGAGTCGTGACTAGAGAAGAATTCATAATATGTTCCCTTCTATATATCAAACTTGTATTTTAATGTGTAACTGTCAATATCTTTTGCAGGAATAATAGTTGAGAAAGAACATTTGCTGAACCTCTGTTCAAAGTGCCATATTTGTGACAGCCCATCACTAAAAAAAAAACCATTTATCTCAATATGGTACTAAATAGTAGGCCTACTCGCATGTGGTTGATTGATGTAATTATCATATGGGAATCCTGCAGATAAATAATAAAAAATCGTCTGAATACATATTGTTTTTATTCTCACTTAAATCCTACATGGCATTTTCTTATACAAAGTACAAAGGTCTCTCTGATAAATTTTTACAATTGGTACACTGTCAGCATTTTGTCTCCCCAACACCACCTGGCAAGCTGTCATTTAACCATGTTCAGTATTAATGTCTCCTGAAAATATAATTATACATATTGGTATATTATTTTCACTCAATATGGTTAATGTCCACTGCACAAGTTGGGTCATTTCAGGAATAACATATATACATATATGGTAGAATCTTACAGTGGTCTTTAGGTGTGGGAGGACCCAGTGCAAACGCACACAGTTAGGCAGGTAACAGTACAGAATCTGTACTACAGATATGTGTGTTAAACAATTTAATCATTAAACTAGCTGTTTTAAACATTGTTTAATTGTCTTTTCTAAATTTGAAATTAACATATTATGTTTAGGGTCAACAACACAAATTAGGTAATTTCATGAATAACGTAATATGGTACAATCTTAATCAAATAATTCGTTTGTTTGAAAAAATGTGATTCAAATTTTAAAAATGTGATTAAAAAAACCCATAATTATTTTTCCCTAAAAAATGATTACAATTTTTTTTTTTTTTGACAAGTAATAACTTGGTTAATGATTGTTTAAAAGAATCCATATCAAAGCCAAAAGACCGTTTGAATTTCAATTTGATATAAACACAATATTACTGATAGATAATTCAGGAAAGTTAAAATATAAATTGTAATGTAGATAATAAAGATAGGTTGCCAGGAAACAAAAGATACGCCAACAGCAGCTACATCGTCCGAGCGAAAGACAAGGGTTGACGCATTGGGAGGCATTTTCAAGAAATTTCTTACAGATCAGATTATTATTTTTGTCGTTTTAGGGTTCACAAGGTTCTACAAACTGAAACAAGGGCCTTAACTCTGGAAGCAATTTACAGTAAATTTTCAAATTTGACATGCTTTTCTTTTTACTAATTTAAATTAAAATAATGCATGTAACTGTTGGCGATAGAGCGTTCACAAGAAATTGTAGATGAAGGACGGGCGGATAGACGATGCCGACCGCAATATACATCCACATTTCCATGTGGACATATAAAAAAACTTACCATTCATTGTAGTGGAATCCAGACGACCGTTGTTGCGTGGTTGTTCAAGCCGTTGATATCTCAACTTTGAGCGTGAATTTCTGGCGAAATTTTCAGGCCATTTTCGACCTCAAGGTCAAATTGGCCTGTGAGCCCGGGGTCCCATCAGATGCCCCGGAGCACCGGAGTCGATAGATATTTAAGTTATCTTTACCCTTTCAGATGAACTTTACCTACCAAGGTCACATGGGCCATGATGCCATGTTGGAAGGTCAAGGTCTCATGGTCCTGACTTTATTAGATGGGCAACAACCGAATTACTTCCGAGGAGCATAGCAGGTCAAGGTCCTGACTTTTGGTGGGCAATTTTTAAAAAAATGAAGAGCATATGTGGGGTCGATCTATCGGGTCAACGAATCACAGATCGATAGGATGACATTTTTTGGGTAATATTCCCTGAGAAATTCATTAGCAGTTTTTTTTAGTGATGTGGTCCAAGGACAGATTACTGGCCAATCCCAAACTGCATCCGATAATCTTGGTTTTGCGGCTTCTTCAACTAAATCTAACCCTGGGAGGTGCGTGTTGACTTTAAAGGTCAAGGTCAAATGACCATTATTCGCCATTTTGTCGCTCTCTCCGGTCCACACACAAAATTTCAACTGCACCATGCGACACGTAAGGTTAGATTTAGTGGGGGTAGCCGTGAGGACTAGTTGTGCAGAAGAACTAAAAAAATTAGAAAAAATAATGATTGAAATAGGACGTTGTGGGACACTGGAACCTCAAGGGACCACAATTTGGGGCTTTAGAATAATGGGGCCAGATGGTGGGACCGTTCTGGGCCAGGGTCCTAAATTTCATACCTCTCAGACTTCTAGTTCCGAAATTTGGCCCAAAAAGACATAAAAGTGCACCTCACAGCTGCTTTTTCCAGGTTAAAGCTCAGGTAAGATGGCAAGGGTTCCGATCACCATTTTTAAGTGTCCGGGTGACTTTTCGGGATGTTTTCAGACGAGGGTGTGTGTCTGGGAATTGAATTTTTACCTAAATTGCCGCCAGGGGCAGGTTATGCCAGCCATGGTCATTACCTTGACCCAAGGGACAGCCCTGTCACCAGGCTTGTGGGTCGTGACCTTGATAGTGACCTTGACATTTCTGGTCAAAGTCTGGATGGTACATGAAGTTTTGGGAATTTTTCAACCCCAAGGTCAAAGGTCAGCTCAAAGGTCAAGGTTTCATATAGAAGGTAATTGAAGTGTCCACCGATGGTTATGACTTTTGACATGCCACCTGGCCCTGGGGCCCAGCCAGAGGTCTCGCAGCCCCCAAGTTGGTCGATATTTTGGTGACCTTGACCCGTTTAGATGACCTTGACATACCTGGGTCACGTGGGCCCCAATGACATGTCGAAAGGTCAAGTCAAGGTGGTTCTGACTTAATTAGTTGGGCCCCTGGGGGGCAAAAACCGAAATATTTCCGGGGCCGCTAGCGGGTCAAGGTCACGACTTTTGGTTGACGATTTTAAAAAATGAAGAACAAATTTGGGGTCGGTTTATCGGGTTACCAAATCTCGAGTCGATCGGAAGACATTTTTGGGGCAAAATTGTCTGAGAAAGTCAAATAGATATCTTTTTACTGCTGTGGTCCAAGGGCAGATAACTGGCCCTTCCCGAATCGCATCCGACGACCTTGAGGTCGCGGCCTCTTCAACTAACTCGACCAATGAAAGTCGCGTGGTGCTTTGACCCTTAAAGGTCAAGGTCAAATGCCATCGTTGGCCATTTTGATCCATTCCCGGTCGCACCAGAAAATTGTCGATGGCAAGCCC
Organism: Patella depressa; assembly: GCA_948474765.1. Lineage (NCBI taxonomy): Eukaryota > Metazoa > Mollusca > Gastropoda > Patellidae > Patella > Patella depressa. The sequence continues at coordinate 60,749,350 of OX419719.1, forward strand.
CTCCCGCCCCTAAATCACTTTCCGTTAGGCCGCCTAACGGAAAGTGATTTAGGGGCGGGAGGGGCTTGCTTGCCTATTTACCAGACTTCCACCTAGAAAAAGGAGCTGCAGGGTCCCCTTTTTTGTGCTTTTTGGGCCAAATTCTCAACCCCAGAGACCCTTTGAGCCAATTGAGGCCTTTTGTTGCAAACAAAATCTAGATTTCACCCACTTCCGGTCATAGGGGTGACTTTTGAGGGGCCGGGCGTAACCAGGAGTCGATATACTTCAAGAATATCCAAACCCGCCGTCCCCCCTATCCACGTGGGTTCATGTGGGTGCTTACAGGCGGCAATATGGTGGGTTTTTTGTCAAAATTACACCCCCGCCCTTTTTGCAGGCCTACTAAAATGCTTCCTCCCCCCACCCAACTACTTAACGATGTTGTCCGTCTTTTACTACTTCCATTTGGATTTAGGGGCAAAGTGAGGTAGCCACGCGTAAAAATTATTTGACGCAAAACAAGGCGAGATAACTCCACAAAAAGAAAAAAAAAGGTATTGTGGATAACCGAGACTAAAACATACCCGTCATAGAAATAGCGAGCCTTTATGTCCCCATGAAGGCGGTAAAAACGGCATGCCGTTTACGGCCTTGAAGGCCGATTTTTTTCTTTGTTATTAGCCCCGTCAAGTCGGTAATAATATTGGAGCGGGTGGAAAAGTAAGGCGGGCCTACGCCATACAGTGTGTTATGGCCAGTTATGGGGGATTTATTCCCCGAACAATTTCCGCCCCAGCCTGCTTTTATTACGAATACTATCCGTCCTCGAGGGATATTTTACGTGCAGACAAATGTGTACACATGCTACGGCCACCTCTTATATCTCTTATTTTGAATTCCAACTATCCAACTGGTTGTTTTGGGTCCATATGTACACGGGGTCTCGCTGTTTCGGTCCTTCCGAATGACTAAATGATGTTCTTACAAGACTCTCGGGCCTAAAAGAACAACGAACCAAACCAATCGTGTAAATTTTATTTAATATTTAGTGTTGGTCATGTAGGCTGCAAATCGGTTTGCCATTGAAATAAGATATGTACCTATATTTTACCAAAGTAACTCGCCAGGCGCTGTGTGATTTTCAGTAATAATTGTAACAACATTCCCTTGGTGGTCATGAATATTTTATAAAGACTGAATTCAATTTTGGAATGATTTTTAACCGGACGTTATCAATCCATTTTAACATTTTTTTGTAAGCGCTTTACAGGTCAAAGTTGTTCATTATACTCACAATTTGTTCGGGACTCTTGTTCCTGGCATTGAAATAAAGGAATTAGAATAGCGATTTTACCCAGAACTACTGATCTTTTATTTCGATTAATCGGAAATTGAGAAAATAAATACAGCCCTTGTTAGCTGGTATTAGTAGATAACAAAGGTGGCCTTTGTTAGCTGTTACTGTAGCAGCTAACAACAGACCCCAGAGGCGCAGGGGCAGCCCTTGTTACTATTACTAGCATCTAAAAATGACTAATAACTTTCTACTACTAGCAGGCTAAAAATAGGCGGATCGGGTGATATAGTACAGTAACTTCTTACAAGTTTTATTTTAATCCACTATATAGTCAATCAGAAGTAAGAAGTTTTATTTTAATCCCTTCAAATGCCCGTGGGTTCTAGTATAGATGCTCAATCTTATTTAGCTCATTTACCAACACCACTATTACTTTCTGAATCTACCATATCCTTGAAAGGTTTCAACCAATTTCGACGACCTTCCGACATTTTCACGAATACTTGTTCGTGTGATTAGCATTTTTGACATTTTAAAAACTTGCAGTTACAGAAACAATTATTGAAACGAATTTTGACAAAATAATAAAAAAAACGTCGAGAATAGGCAAATGCGTGGGACCAAAACAGTAGGATGCAAGTCTTTAACTCGATATCATCCACAGTCTTCGACATTGCAAACAAGACTTATTATGTTGTTATCTTACCGTGAAAAGATTGGCTTTTGATATCCAATATTTAAGACAAAATGAAAACGACTCGATGTACGAGACTAATATATTCCACATGAGAATACTATCGATGTAGACTGGAATAACAAAACAGACTGCTGTTCAATTTGAACTTTTTGCATACTTAGCTAAACATAACTGATTAGAAATTACAGTAAAAGCAGAAACAATTGAATGTAAATCAGTTTATATACATTCATATTACATATTATTGTGAAATGAAATAAAATTAAATGTTCTGCTCCGTACTTGGCTATATGAAGACGGACGTACGCCATTCAGTGTGTTAAGAAGGGAAATTTTGCACGTACAGCAGCACTACGAATTACTCTTATATCCAGTGCCGGACTGGGCCCACCGGTCCACCTGTCCGTGACGGGTGGGCCTAAGCTCATTAAAAAAAGGTGGGCCTAAGTCTATAAAGAAAATGGGTTTGCGGTTGTCAATTTTCTGGAGAGGGGACCCCAGAAACCCCACGGATGCTCATGCGCTTTGGGCGTGCTAGTGACGCGCCTATATTGCGTATACATGTGTGGGTCGTGGTCAATGACCTGACGGGTGGGCCTTTGGCTTATATCGAATTCCAACTGCACCCAATTCGTACCTCCGTTTTTCGTCCCATGGGACCTCCGTTTCTCATACTGCACCACGGACAACGGGGAACCACGCCGGAAAATCTGGATGAACTTTTTCGGCCAACACCTGACCTCCAGGCAAGCGAACCAGCGTCTTAGTCACCGTAACCCCCGAAATGGAGTTTAACGTCCTTCTGTTCTGCTCGTAAACTGGGTTAATGAAGACGGGATGTAGGAGAAATTTTGCCCGGGCAGTGGCACTATGTCCCTCTATTATATCGAATTTCAGCTGACAAGGGATATTTTACCTCGATTTTTCGTCCCATCAGAACGACAAGACATTGTCATGCCCTCCGTCCTGCACCACTGATAAGGGGAAACCACGTCGGATTTCATGTTCTTTTTAAAGTGCCTGCACGTTACTCGTCACTCCCAAAAACGGCGAATTGCGAACGCCAAAAAAAAAAGAATTAGTGAATTAATTCTCCGACACTTCTATATTTTAGCGAGGAATGAAAAAAAAAAAAAATACGCGGGAAATAAAGTAATCTCGATGATCAAGTCGTTGTATTCCTATTTTTGGCGTTCGCCATTCGCCGTTTTGGGGAGAATCACAGACAACGCCTTTGTGACCCTAAATCATAATCTGGAATTTAACAAGTCCGGACCAAGACTGAAACAGACTGTCCTGTTGCTTCGGTGGAAGCGATATTGTCGTTACAGAAATTTATATACTGGGTGAGGCTCGGGATCTCCAATACAGAGAGAGAGAGAATTAATCGTGACGAGGTCATTACAATCGTCCTATTTTGATCCGTTTACAGATTGTTGACAGGGTCCGAGATAAATCGCCATTGTCCAAGTTCAAAGTTCGCTGATGTAAAATATTTAATTAAATGTGTGGCCCTGTTTTGAGGCTTAATTATTTGTCCGACACAAGGGTTTACTTGCAAAAATAAGTGCTAGGCCACATGAGACATAGCTAAAAGCTAAAGGGTGATCATTGTTGAGTGTGAATGATGGCTCGGGTAAAGTGAAAAAATACTTTTTATACTATTTTTAATATACATTTATGAAGAAATAGAACATCAATGACTTTCGTTCTGCATTAGATTAAAGAAATAATGGTTTAATGCAATGAGTTGTGGATGAACTGCAGCCAAATCTTGACTCATTGTTGACAAAATGGAGACGAAAAACAAACGACCGACTGCCACCGGATATTAAAATCATTCCTAAGTCAAGTAAAGAATGTGGATGATAATGTCGCAGCCATTTTCCGATCTTGTCTACAACTTCTTCAAATACACATTATCTTCTGCAGTTACACGAGAAGAGCACACGACCAAGTGACACGTGACCTAGCACGTGCTGAAGTATTATAGTGTTTACCTTTAAGAGTGATAGTTTCAAGAATTGTTATTCTGATAAAACTTCAATTCTCGTCTATTCGTTTCATTTGTGTCTAATTCTTGTATCTTATGAATGCCGTTTAATCAGGCGTATGATGGCAATAATAAGGGAGATAATCAAGTTACTTGTTTATTTAATTAATCCCTTTATTCACAAGATATTTGGCTTCAGTCAGTTAGTTTCGGGTGAATAAAAGAAAATACTGTCTCCCACTTCTTTGTTTCTGGGACATTTTCTCAAATTTCACTAAGAACCAAACAGAAATAAACGTCAGTGCCTGTCTGTTAGAACAAGGCGCGGCCAGCTTTGGAAAAGTCACTTTTCGTTACCTGATGTCAAATTAAGCTAAAGGAATAATTTCAGATTATCTCCACCAATTTTGTTAGCTTTTTCCCCAAAAAACATTCTGGTATCAACCCTATTTGCTTTTGCACCTGCCTGTTGCAGGTCTTTCTTTAGGGCTGAAATGGTATCTTAATTATTAAAGATACATGACGGGCAACGCCAGATTAACCATGGGGCACAGGCCCAGGGCCCCCCACAGTTTAGGGTTCCCCACAAAAATCTCGAATTATCGTATAACTCGAACAAATTACCCGTCCCCATCATTTCGAGTAGCGCGAGTTTTGCCTCAGATTGACGTACGATTGTATATAAGCTGTAGTTGTTGTTGTTGTTGATATTTGTTGTGGGTATAAGCTGAATTTGATGAGATGCCCATCCAGGGGCGTACATAACGATTTCGTTTGGGGGGGTGTTTAGCCAAAATGCGACCTACTGATGTACATACCCCCGCCCCACACACCAGTGGTACTACAAATAATCGAGAATATGATAGTGCTGAGACAGTATAAGACAACTGAGGAGTAGAAGAATGATTTTAAAATGGAATCGAGCGCCGCAGGCGCGAAAAAATTTGTAACCGAGTAGAAGAATGATGTTATAATGGAATCGCGATATGTAATATGTAACCGAGTAGAAGAATGATGTTATAATGGAATCGCGATATGTAATATGTAACCGAGCTTTTAAATTTTTGGGACTGAGGTTGATAAGAAATGGGACAGAATCTTGAGGCTTATCTGTCAATTTCGCCTGTTTTATGATTGTATGTTTATCCCATTAATTCATTTAGTCGGAGACCGACTCCGGTGAGTAATTTTTTTGAGACCGACTATTTTTTGCCGTGGTAGAAAACATTTCATAGAACAACATACTCACAACAGAATAAGAGTGACAAGCAGACATGGTTATTTTATACTATAGTTTTGAGTGACGTATGCAATTTAGGCACACGGATTCACGCAAATACATAGCATTTGGGATCTATTCTGGCATTGTTTTTGAGACCGACTTATTTTGTGACCGACTATTTTTCTCCCTTGGTGAAATTTTGTTGTTAGACCAATTTAATATACTTACAACAGAATAAGAGTGACGTATGCAATTTAGGCTCACGGATTCACGCAAATATATAGTATTTGGGATCTATTCTGGCGTTGTGTTTGAGACAGACTGCAGTGATTGCACTTATTTTGAGACCGACTATTTTCCTCGCTGGGTTACATTTTGTTGTAAGACTAACATTATACTCACAACAGAATGAGAGTGAAACACAACATCTTTTCAAAAATGATAAGTTGACAAGGTTATTTTATACTAAGACTGCTCCTATTTTGCGACCGACTGCACTGATTTTGCAACCGACTATTTTTATACTAAAGTTTTGCGCGAGTAGCGTGACGTATACAGTGAGTACTTGTTTTGATACCATCTACCTCTACTTTCTGACCGACTGCACTGATTTTGCGACCGACTATGTTTTTTGTGTGAGTAGCGTGACGTATACAGTGAGTACTTATTTTGATACTGACTACATTTACTTTGCAACCAACTGCACTGATTTTTCTACTAAAGTTTTGCGTGAGTAGCGTGACGTAAACATATTTTGATACCGATTACCTCTACTTTGCGACCGACTGCACTGATTTTGCGACCGACTATTTTTTTTGCTGGGGGGGTGTACCCCCCCAGCCCCCACCCCCACATTTACGCCCCTGTGCCCATCATGATCACACAAAATATTCAGATTTATCGATTAAATCTCGTATTACTATTTGGTACTTACAGTGTTAGACGTTCGTCAAAAATCGAGTCCGACTTGGTTGGCCATTCTTGCTATAACAATTCAAAAATAGGTGATGAAACAAGAATATACTGAAAATTTCAGTCAATTTACTTCATTTTGAACAAAGTTATCCCCATTGTAATTTTTCACTAGAAATAGGAGTCAACTCTATATTCACCGTCTCCGAGAATGGCCGATCGTTTGATTGACATGCGTGAACCCCACCTACATAACCTGAATTATCATGTAACGTTTTCAAAAGTTGTGGTACCGTTTGTCTATTCAATTCGTATTACATTTATTTTTTACTAAAAGTTAAAGGTCCGGGATGAAACATGGCTGCGCCCATGGTGTCTTGTGTTTTGTAATAGAAAAAAAACAAAAAACAGTGAACCTAATGAAAGATGTTTTCATTCCGGTAACATGCTTAAGGGACTGAAATTCACTTTTCGGTGAATATTTGTACACATTTTCCAACATCTGGTACTGGATTGGAATCTAAACAGAATTCGAAAAATACGACACCGATCCCGGTGACTAAACCTTAATAATTAAAAAGAAAGTAGTTATGAACCGAAATGAAAAAGACTACGGAAAATGAAAGATTTGATCATAAAAGTATAGTGTGTTACCAATTACTGAACATTTTAATGGCCCATCTTACTTACCTATGGCATCCACCCCTTACCCCCACACCGCACGCCCCGTCCCGTCTCATATCACCACGTCCACTGTAAAAACTTTATGGGGTAGTACCATAGGTGTACGGGGAAATTTTTGGCAGGGGGAAGGGGGCGGTGGTGGTTGGTGCCCAAAAAATGTAGTTAGGTTTTTAGTATGTTAGTTGTGGCTTACTGTACTCCAAACAATAGAGGGTTCGAGTCTTCTGTTTAATTGCCCAACTATTGTTACATTCAAAAACACAATTGCGAGCCCAAATTTTTCCAGCATTTGCCCCCCACCCCACCCCAGCTCGTATGCCTATGGGTAGTACATTACCATAGTCGCATCTCATTCTATTTCTAAGCGGCCGTGTATGCTAGGGTGTTGTGACTTATTTCAGCAACAACACGGGAATAACAGAGGTGTGTTCTGGATTTTGATCATGGGATGGTCCGCAGGTGGGGGGGGGGGGTATCGATAAAATCTTTTATCTTTTTGACAGCTGTTGTGTCATTTAAGTGCATTCATGTATAGCATGAGCATGGCGTGAGGGCTAAACGGCGATAATTCTTCCCGTTTGTTTGACATTATTTTGATGAATTTTGGAGAAAGAATATGTTAATAATTAACCCGCTAAAAGATTTAGCCAGAAATTATACACCAGCACATTCTGATATGAAGTCAAATGTTTAACGCATAAATTTGTCGAAATATTAGAATTATTATGATTCATTTAATTTCAACATCACTTACCGTTACCATCGTAAAACCGCCGGCTATCTTGTACAATCTGGTGATCTGTTGTAATGAAGGGTTTCAGTAGGTTAACAAAATTCTACAAGTGTTGCTTAGTTCCGGTATCATGTACAGTTTTTAGATCTTGATATGCTGTTGGAATACTTGAGAGATTTAAGTGATTTTATGGATTCGCTTGTCTGTCAAAATCCCTACCAAAGAAAACATGATGCAAGCTTGGAAACTTTCATTTGACCGTCATTTACATTAAAACCTACCTAAAGATGCGAGTGACTGTGTGTGTTTAATAGTCATATTCAGTAATATTCCAATGTGAAAGTCTAAATATAAAAAAATATACAGCCACAATATATAATCTCTATCATGTTTACAAGCTTTCTGAAAAACATATACATATATCTCTGGAACAGAAAGTCTCAGATTGCTGAAAATGAAAAGGGTTCATCCGTTTTGATTCTAATGTTTCGCGGCAAATTTGAAAAAAAAATTGTTAAAATCTGTAATCTCTATATCGCATTAATGACACATTGCGATGACAAGGACAGTAACACCAGTAAATCGGAGATGGCTGAAAATTGATATAGATCATTTTCTTTGGTGCCACATACCGCGTTGATAAATAATCTTTAAAAACTCCTAACCGAAAGGGGAATAATTCTGGAACATCCTTTGAAAGTTCATCCTCTGAAAGTTTCTATTTTGATGACATCGGTCCGTTCTGTTCTGTTCCTTAACAAATTTATCGGCGTCAAATCAAACACTCAATTTCGAATCACAGGTCTGGTTATTAAGTCAACTAGGTCAACAAAGGTGGTATATGTTGTGCATTGTCGAGAGATAAAGTGGTGATTGGTTGTCATGTGCTCATCCAAAATCTTCAACATTGAAAACACGAATTATTTATCAATTTAAATCAACATTGATGCTGTGATCTTAACGGGAAAAGATTGGCTTCTGATATCCAATATTTAAGACAAAATAAACATTTTACCATAATGCGTTTCATCCCCAGTTCTAGCAAGAGACTCGAGGAACGAGGTTAGAAACATTGCACCAAATTAAACGGCGTATGTAGACTGAAATAACCAGACGCTAGAAATTTGCATTCTATTGAAATTGCTGGTTAATTTCGCCGAACATAACCGATTCGAAATTAGAGTAAAAACAGAAACCATTGAATGTAAATCAGTTTATATACATTCATATTACAGTATTATATGTGTTGCGACCCACTCATGGTGTCAGTTCTAGGTCCCAAATGTTAGCGATTTAGCTCATTTAAAAACAATTCCCACACATACACGAAACAGCTGAATTGAAATTTGCAATTTAGTCTTTTTGCGCCCACATTGAAATGTAGTCGTATATTTATTGCTATCGCCTCCGTCTGTCCGTCCGTCCGTCCTTCCTGTCGTCCACAATTTCTTGTGAACATTCTACAGACTATAATAATATTTGTTAAATTTGTTTAACCTTGTCAACGCTGCTCTTACGTCAAATAAAGTTATCATCCTATCTGTATTAAATCTATATAATGCATTTTTAAACTACATGTAGTAAAAACAGGGAAACTCATTGAATTTCAGCAATTTACGTTGATTACTTCTAGACTTAACTCTTGTTTCACTTTGTTGAACCCCTTGTGAACGCTCCAGCGACAAAAGTTTTCTCCGATCTGTATTAAATTTATATGTATTATTTAAGTTGGAAAAGTTTAGAAGTATAATACTTTAACTATGCCAATCACATTAACGTATTTCAATAACTTTCGTTCTCTCTTATATTATCATAATCTTCACCACTTTGGCCCCATCAAAAGCCTTTAATGAAAATCCTCTGAACATTGGCACCATGGAATGACACGCCAATATAAATAATATTCCATTAAACAAAATCATCTTGACCAACAAGAATTTATTCTCACAGTGAAAATCAGGAACCAGGACCAAAATCGATTCCAAAATTTTAGCCATTCTTCAGACTACGCCATTTTCAATTATATCGGAAGACAAATGATTTAAGTCGCCATTGTTCGACTGTCAAGATCACGTCAACAATCTAAATTTGTCTGCCTTAGCTGCCATCTTGGTTTTTTTTGTTGTTTTGTTTTGTATTTGAATGAATCGACTAATGGACTAAAGAACTCAGGGTCTGTAATTTTGTCAGACTCGTACAATATGTACTTTTTTATTTTATTTAGAATTAAGGAACCCTAATGGAATAACCGTATTAATTAATATCATTATATCGTAAAGATAAATTGTTTTGTGGTGGGTAAAATTACAGCCCTTATCTAAGCTTTTTATCCACATGGGAAAGATTCTTTGCAAGTGCAAACGATTGGGAAGTTATTCTTTATCATTAAATATTCTGAGCTGTGCATTAAGAGAAATTAGATCTCTGATTTTGCACGGTTAATCGAATTGATCCGATTTGTGTTTTAATTTAGATCTGTTGGTTTCTCGTTTTTAATTAAAATCTTACGAAGCAGAGGGTGACGAGAAACAAGGGAAACTAATAGTATACACGTTGTATGCTGATCCCAGATTCAAATACCAATGACTGTTACAGACAATTTGAATGGATTTGTTTGTAGTAGGTAAATAAATAAAATAATCAATCGGATTTCGTAACATGAATTCGCTCGTAAATAAGACTGGAGTATAGTTAACCTATATACGACGCCCAAAACGAGTCTACCCTATTACTTGAAATCTTAAAATCGGAGCCACAGAAAATCTTCTAGTGGTACGACAGTTGCTCACTTCCTTTAGTTTCTCCTCCCATTTACACCAGATGTATCATTTATTTGTGTACTGCTGAATTTCAAACTTACCTGGTTCAACTATGCTCAAAAACACGTTTTGACAGTTTTACTGGAAAATTAGACCGAGTTTTAATATTTTGGTCAAAAATTGCGATGAAACGGACAATGTTATTTGATGTATAGGGAAAATTTGGCATCAAATAGACATCGGGGCAAAACAATTTATGTTATTTAATAAATATGCAATCCAATTTGATCGGTGATATACATATTTTGGCTGTCGGGGAAACTTCAAACCTCAACAGATTTTATAATAAAATTAGGCATGCCCATGAAGTTTTGAATAATACATATATATATACGAAATTAAAAAAAAACCCAATATAATAATTGTAATAATTTGAGAATGTGGCCCTAAAAGCTCAATAGAAAGGCCACACAACTGGGTTTGATACAACACTGTAGGGGCCTACTGAAACCCCCCAAAAATAACAGGTACCACATAAAACTGAGTTAAGATGAACAGTTACAATCTACAATCTAAGTATAAAATACCCAATTCTAGACAAATCGTCTGCTCATAAGAAAGTTGGCATTGAGAACTCTGTTAACAGTTGAACATACAAATTCAATAGCACAATATTAGAATCAAGACATTATTAAATTTCCAATCCTTAATTTGATGTAAACGAGAGGAAAAGATTATAATCAGCCCCTACAGTTCAAACTTCTAAACGTTTTTTTTTTCTAATCTGTGTCCCCACTTGTTATTGGATTGATCTTTGGAATTTCTCAAATGTATGAGTTGAAACGTTATAATGAATAACTGGCTTAAGATGTGGATAATATAACACCTGACTTTCAATTACTGGATTCTGAATCAAAACTTTTTGATATTGTAATCTACATCTGATTATTATCACCCCCACCGCCAGAAGTCACTTATTCGTGGTTTCTCATAGTCAGTGATGCAGGACGGCGGGCCTGACAAGGGCATCTGTCTAATCGTACGGATGGGACAAAAAAAAACTGAGGTCCCGTGTACACATTGGACATCGATATAAGAGTAAGCCGTCGCGCCGCTACCCGGGCAAAATTTCCCTCATAGCATACTGTATGGCGTATAAATGTCCGTCTTCAATAGCCCACGTTAGGGGCGGAACAGTACGACGACAGACCCTATTTCATTTCAGGTTACTTATCGACATAGATAAAACAATATTTGTGATATATTTGAACTTATATAAAGTAATATAGACATATTATAGATGACACAATATATGACATAGACAGAGACAAGCCTTTCCGTTATAAAACACCTTTCATTGTTTACATCAAAGTCACGGAAGTATATGTGGATACAGGGGTATATTTCCGTTTCTATAGCATTCTTATATACATACAATATTACATGTGTATAATATATAAATCGATGGTCATAATCCGATGGCTAACTTTAGGTTTATGAGGAATTTACATGAAATACCAAAGTTCAGAGTGCATTTGTTATTGACATACCGCACGATGCCTTCCATATCATTATAATACTCCATCGTTAACATACGGTGGCCTGTTAGTGCCATATACTGATTTACACCTATTTCTTGAAATTTATCTCATATGATAAAACGCAGTGAAAACTGTGATAAATTTTAAAAAAATAAAATATATCAAAGGTTGTAGCGTTTACGACTTTTAATATCTGGGGGTTCAACGGTTTGGGGAATATATCTAGTCATTTAAAAGTCAAGGACATCTGAAGTCACGTGCACTTAAAAGCTAATATAAATAGACGAAACTCTTAGGTACATAAAATTACGGTCTCAAAATGAACAATGTTGTCCGGGCATTAAACCCCGTTCTGTCTCTTCTTATTATTCACGGCAGATCACATTTTAAAGCTATTGCACAACAAACCTATCCATTTCAGTTCATATAGCGTCGTGCCTTTTTCTAAATTTAATAGTACTAATTATTAAAATTACTGAGCAGGTGTTGGGGAGATGTAAACGTGTATTATATCACCCCTGTTCGTTTCGACGATGATCGATATCAATTATACAGCCGTGAATAACAACACTTAAACCCCTAATCACTGTACAGAACACTTTATAATATAATACAATATCGATGTTCATATCTCTCCGCCTTTGATGTTGTCCATGTCCCTCGCCGGTAAATTGACCGCTGATTTGGACGACAATATAGTGAACAGTTGGTCAGATTAGAAGATAACAACGAGTTCGTCTCTATGCGCACCAACTCCATATTTAATATCTTTAAGGAGTTGGGCAAAATAGCTTTGATTGACGCCTTCCTTAATTCTAGAAGAAATCAGTCGGCGAAAGTCTGAAGATGAAAGATTTATGATTTTGATATAACAATAAACGATCCTTGAATGCGTTAAATATAACTGTTAATACCAAGCATCAAGACAACAGATTGGACAGAGAAATGACCAATTCGTTCCAAAAGCGTTATTAATAAAGATCAAAGACCGTTGGTGAAATTCAACGAAGAAGGCTAATTAAGGACTCGTTCTTTAAATAACGGTTAATCTATAATAAATAGGTCTATTGTATTATTACTATTATACAAAGCACCGTTAAGAATAGACATAGGTGTGACTGTGCAACTCACGAAATATATTTTTGCATTTTCTAGAATAGTTTACCTGTAGAACAGGTCCCAACTCAAGTTAAAAATTTACTCAAAATTTATCGCCTTACTTTAACCATAGCCCTTTATAAAATGTTTGTTGTTTTAATGTACCAAATACATCAATAAGAAACTATGTGAATTTTTTTGTGTTTTTGGACCAAAAATACCTCTCATAAAACAGTAATGGAAAGTTGAGTAAATTCTGAGAATACTTTGTGAAACCTGGGCCTGGTGTATATCGTGTGATAACCCAATTAGTCGACTGTCAATAATATTGAAACCGGTAAACCTTTCTGTTATTTTGTGTCCATCCATCATCTCAGTGAATATGTATTGCCGTTAAATGGGCTTACGATCGAGGCAAGGTATATCACAAGAACGGTTCCGTCACAGACTGCTAGCTGTTTTATCAAACCGTAGAAATGTATCACAAAAACCTCCTCAACAGGCAATAGAAGGCAGTACCACAACCTTATATTGTCCCATTCCATCGAAGCCTTTTCGTTGTAAATAGTTAAAAGGTGGTGGGTGTACGATATATGGTTGAACTAGAACCGAATTTGAGGGAAAAGTCGATTTTTTGTTGATTTCCCTATTCTTTATAGTAATGTGCAAATTACCGGTAATGCCAAGGTGCTTTATGTGTGCTGTGGATATGCGTATCTTGTTCAAACTATTAATTTGCGCAATTGGAAATTTACAATCTGACGTGCACTAAAAATTGCAGGGCATGCAATGAGTTAGGGGCTGGAAGGGTAGTTCTCTGTGCATGCTTAAAGAAACAAAATACCCACGACAATAAAGCTCTTACAACCCAGTTGAGATTGCAATATTGCATTAAGGACGTGTTTCGGCTTTCTGATTTTCAACCTTATACAAGTTGCAAATTGTGCGTAGTCATGAACTTTGCATGTAAAGTTCGGATATAACTGGATGCTTTTTGATTAAATTGCATAAAAAAGAAACACACACACAAAAATGAAAATGTCATTTATTAATTTAATGAATATCAATTTTAATGAAAGTGCTTTAAATTACTTTAATTTTTTTCCATTTTTGCCCAGAGTATTCTAATTTGATAGTTGACATTCGTTTAATTCATAAATTCAAGCTCCAAAACACACGTGCACACGCACGACTAATTAAGGTCCAATTTAGTAAGGAGAGAATTCGTGAGCATGTGGTGCGAGGTATGTCCAGGCGGTGAAATAAAAAGGGAAACTCCAAACACTATAATACCTTGCTCGCATTTCAAAGGTTTCTATTGAAAGCGGAGAAAAGGCGGTTCGTCTGAATTGGAAATCGCTTTGTAACAGTAAATGAAGGCCGTTATGTCGCAGAAGTCTTGGACAGATGGCGGGAGAATTTTCAGAGTACCATGGGAATTGACTAGAATTATTCCATTATAAAATGGTCTGGTTAGATTTAACGATAAAATACAATAGGAATAAAGACTCGCGCGTTAATCACGTATCGCCATCGCTACCAACGTCGCGTGCATAGGTCGAGCATGAAATGTCAGAAGCGTAGAAGGTGTGACGTGGCAATGGCCATTACGTGACGGTGTATTTGCTGCGTTACAGTTCTAAATTGAACAGTTTTTTGTTGGTGAGGAATATTTTGATCGTGTAATGGGGGTTAATTTACTCGTTTTTGATGCCATTCACACACTGGTGAACTTTCTAGATACAATTTTTCACATCTGTTCGATGTTTGATAATTGTATTGTGTTCGTTTCGGATGGAAGAAAATCCTCTAGCTGGTAGATGCCGTCATCAAAGATGATATTTTAGTTCGAATAATTTATATCAGATAATTTGTAATTAAAATTAACAGAGACAAATATAAACATCTGAAGACACAATCATTATAAAGTGTTCAGAATGGGTCGTCAAACCGGCCGTTATGATGTTTCAAGTGAATTTTATCGTATTTTTGTTTCATTATTTTCGTCAACTTGTGAAACCCTATCAAGTCCCTATCAATATTTTCATAGAATTATTAAATTTTTCGTCTATTTATTTTCATTTCTCACAAAGTTGATAGACAAGTCACCCGGAAAACCCACAATACTGCCTCAAGTCATGAAGGGTCGCGTGCATGGAAGGGAGCACGGGAGGACATGGTTTCATGTGACCAAGGGTCACTAACCCAAAGGTCAACTGTCACGTGTTGAGGTGAGGAGGTTTGAGCATGGCCTGTGGTTTGGAATTTAATTGGGTTCATTTTGGGGTGGGCGGAGATTAGGGGAAACGCTGACAAAAGTTTAACTTTATAATCACACGGTTTAAAACTAATAAAACAAATGACCGAGTGTTCACCATTTCATAAAATAAAAAAAAATATCGCCATATCGGTTACAAAAGGCGTACATAAAAGATGAAGAATGGTTTTGTGTATTTATTAGCTATAACGCATGCAGTCAGGAAATTAAAAAATTCAAATATGAAAAAAATATATACAATTTTTCCAATACTAATCATCAGTAGAGAAACTAAGAAATTTACTAAAAAGTTCAGGAGGAGGAGGGATGGCCGAATGGTTAGCACGTCGTGCGTGTTGTATCATAAAGCCTGTTATTGTGTCAAATGGTGTGGTTTCGAATCCCCGGTTGTGCGTGACAAGGAGTTGGGTCGCCTGTCCAGCCTCCAGTCCCCCCCCCCCCCCCATTGCTAAAGACTCCTACTCGTAAGCGAATTATTGAAAAAAAAACCTAATTGTTAGTCACGAAATGACCTATAGTTTGTGTCGAGTGGACGTTATATCCCGTTTATCTCTCCCCCCCCCCTCTCGCTCTCTCTCTTTTTGAAAAGTTCAATATAATACTTCTTTGAAGTTATGGAAATTGTTACACCTGGACCTGACAACAAGAGGTGTATAGTAAAAATATATTTAATATCTACTTACCATTAACACCTGTTCACAGGTATATTTCACCAAAGTAAAAATTAATTATTTACGTGTATTTTCGAACTTTAAAAAATCTATATTTATCTTTATTACATGGACTTGAAACTTATACGCATAAACCTACATTTAAACATTTTTTTCTTCACAAACATAGACCTTAGAATACCCCAAGATTAAATATGAATGTGATGAATTCTAAAACATGGATTGAAACAAAAACAGATACCATTCAATTCGACTGTTTTGAAAAATTGCCAAAATTGTCCCGGCTTCGTAATCTTTGATGTTATTAACGAAAATTCGAATCAGTTAAAAAGAATAAAATTGTATCTGAAATAGGGGAGGGGGATGGGGGTCAAACCAAATTAAATAGTCATATAATGGTTAGTAAATCGAATTTGTATGTTTAAAATATGTGATATATTGTTAGTTGTACAATTACCTCTTACACGTGCTATGAGAAACATGGTCCTTATCATTGCGGTACAATAACTATGGAAATAATATTTTAGACGGATGATTTTGGTCGTAAGGGGTTGTGTTGTGTAAGACATATTGTATGCTTACTTGTTATAAGAGCACATACGCCCATAGCCCAAAAGTTAATAATACTAATACAGGTCGAAATTCGCCAGTTTTCTTCAAATTTAGGAATGAGACCCCCACAGACAATAAAAAATTTTTGAAGAGAATCCTGTCATCAACTTATCAAAGACAATACGTTGTAGCCTAATTATCTGATACAGATGATGCGGTGTATATGGAATAGTTCTTGTGCTTTGGTATATCCCTGACATTGCTCTTACGTATTCGCCTGGACAATAGAAGCCTACGAATATTAGGTAGAGGACAGTAGAGGTACTACAAGGCCAGCTACTTAAAGCCCCACTCTTTCAATAATTTAGCGATGATCTTTTAAATGTGTTATAGTTTGACAATGTACATAAAGTCTTAAACATTTGATAATAATATTATCTATCTTCGAAATATATGATATTTATTATTTCAAACATAATAATTTGAGCATGGCCATAGGAAAACTGCAGACCCTAAAAGTTAACAAAGGCTATTTTACAGTACATGTTTTTATGGTTTGTTTATTTCTACCATGCTACCCATAAGAGAAAATGCAAAGAACAATAATGAGATGGGGATATTAATTAATTGATTGCAAATAAAAAAAAGGATCCGAATTAATGACAGAAGTTTAATAATCGTCTAATAATGACTTTGTAATTTTTGTTTATAATTTTGTATTTTCCTATTTAAAATAATGGAGGTAGCAGTCTTATAAGGTAACTGAATCTCGCGACAGATTTTACGGCACGCGTTTAGCTCGCGCTGTTAACACCTTAATCTCTTATTTTCTGAAGTCGTCATGTTCATTTTTTTTCTCCGCATCTGTCATCCTTTACAGCTCTCAGGTGAAATCCAATCAAAGTCTCACGTGGGGTTTTGGCGCGTGCACAGGTGTAAAGAATAGGTGATAAACCGTCGAGCGATAATTGAAACTGTTTTTTGATGAATGTGGATGTTGGTAAACCAAAGCCAGAGTTGGTGCGATTTTGGTTCAGTTATTCATATAACACATTATGTAATTTTATGTGGCAATATTATGTAAAAATGTAAAGATATATTTCTCATACAATCTAGATCCTAAATAATAATACGTGTGCATATAATAAAGCAGATAAATTACAGGTACTTCTTTGTTTACCGTAGATAAATAAAAAATACGTCCAGGTAAAAAAGTTCTCCATTTTACTTCACTCTGACATTATATTAAATCATAATAAGCTAGCTGTCTGCCTTCAAATATTAATAATGTATGCAAAATATTGCAAATACAATAATATATTATATACATGTAATTGAAATTAAAGATGGCAAAATAAAACTACATTTCTATGCTAACGTATAGTTTTATTTTGCCATCTTTAATTTTAATTATATACATGTATTACCAAAGAGTAGCTTTAAATAACTATTATACTATATACATGTATATATACATTCTTAGAATAATAGATTTCCATGACAATAGATTATAAATAATATGAGGTAGCATACAACAAAAGGTTAAAGTATGTAATGCATAAAATGACATTAATCTGTATAGTCTTCCTGGTATAGTTTGATAATAGCCAGGATTAAAATATGTTTGTTACCAGACAGTATAGCTTACCAATCTATAAATTCTACAGGACAAACATTGCGAAATGACATACATAAGTCGAAAACCTTATTAACGCTAGCATCACCATGCAACATATAGCACACCAACGCCATGTGCCCAGATAGCATAGGCTGAAGCAGTGATGGTCATTGGAAATACATTATTAACTTACCAGATGACCCAATTATGCTCGATTGAAAATTATCTTTAACTACTGGGTTATTCTACATGTATGTATATTGTTTGTATTTCTATTTTCAGAAAGACCAAAATTATAATTATATAAAAAAAACATTTGCTTAAGAAGCTTACATGCCATAATCCACATCAATGATAATTGTACTTGAAAATGAAAATTACAAAATGTCTTTTTCACAAGTAATTAATTAAATTTTAGAGATTAGGCTTAGGTCTGTACTCTAGTTTTAAGAAATTATTTTCTTGCCGAAACGAATGCATTATTCTTAATTCGCAATATCTAAACCCTATTATAAACTTCTGCCAATTTCAATTCTCAAGTTACAACGTAAATGATGTCTTTGCATTAATATTCCAATACATATCATTATCTTTTAAACAAAATAATAATTTTAAAAAACACAACCGAATTACTAAGATATTTAGGGTCGACAGAAAAGTAAATCCGATTCATAAAAGGGATTAACAAAAACCACAAAGGATTAATTAGCGGTATTAATAAATACAAGACAATTCTTCATCCACAAATTAATAAGTTAATGAGCTTCTTACACATCGGTAACTATTGTAAGACATTTTTCGGATACATTTTTACAAGCAGACTGCCATCGTCTCGATTCTTTAATCCTCTTACATTTGTAACACATGCATATTTCCCATACTTTGACGAAATTTGACACGAATAATCCACAATTGTGAACAAACATTACAGATTTAAGTTAATACGAATTACAACCGCATGGAGATTCCCATTTGTCTTTAAAACTTTATCATTGTTTGAAAAGACTTGAATGAGTTCCGCCATGATGTTTTTAAGTAAGTGACGCGCTGATTAGCATTACGTCATACACTTTAACAAACGGAAGTCTGACAACTCCTGAATTGGCCGATTGTATAGCCTGCTATGGAATATTTACTTAGATAAATTAACACGTGCATCCGGATTAAGCAGGATGGATGAAACTGGATCCAGATAAGGAATCAATTAACGTTTCCTTCTTAACACTAAAACCATGGAACTAATAAAACGTTGTCTGATTGTTGAACATTGACCAAAACTTTAATTGGATGGATTTTCGCAAAGGATTAATTTTGCGCCTTTTCTGCAAGAACTGTTTTAAGACCTTGTGCGATAGCTTTGTTCAAAGAATCTTTATTACACTATTTTGCCTATATAACGTTTTTTAGGACTTCGAATTTTGTCTAATGGTTTGGATTGTTCGTACTTGGTTTTATTTTATTCTAAATCTGCAGTCAATGGAATGACCATTAGATCTGCAGGATGGGGGACCTTGAGAAAGACGAAACTATACGTCCGTGCAAAAAAGGCGATGTCGTTATGTTATCAACTGGTTAAAATAGCGACCATGTGATTCAGTAAACGAGCTGTTGAAACACGAAGCAGACTTCTTTGTATCATTAAGTTGATATTTCGGAGCATTAAGTAAATTATGCTAATCAATTATAACCCTGTAAACTCATTTGCAAAAGATTAAATGTTTCAAGATTGAATGTAGTAGTAAATAAATGAACAAAGTGCTTCGTCTTGCCCCAATTTTATTTTAAAATTTTCGTAATAACAAACCATCGCCATTCACTGGTGATAAATATAATTTTTAAAAAAGAATACTTTCATTAGATAGTTCTGTTGTCTAATTTTTAATATCCATATAGAACTTCCCAGCCCGCCTGTTGTAAATCATGTGATAGTCGTAAAACATGGCACGAGTCGACGTTCTCTCCCCCAGACAAATGCTCGTGCCTTAAGGCAGACACCAGGCAGCCAACACCATAATGAGTCTAATAAACACCTACATCGTACACACCTGACAACAAGATCATTTTCCACGTGAAAAAAATCCCCACCTTCAATTTCGCATAGAAATCGTTTATTTCGTCTCGCTACCTTTTCTTCATTAAAAATTAGCAGTTTTTCTTCGGGCAAGGTGTCGCGTGGCTCCTACAGTAGATCACGTGCCGCGCGCTATTCACGCGCTCTCTGTTGGGGGTCGATTAAGGACCTTAGGACGGGGAAGGGGCCAATCGGAAAACAGAGTAGCTTTGTACGTGACAAAAGAAGAAACAAGGGCTTCTAATTTATCTGCTGTCAAAGTGACCGTGTCTACCCTTTAACCCTGGGTTTCAAATCATTACACTTAGTAATCAGCACATAGTCTCGGTTGTCGTACTTGGAGTTTGATACTACAATTATTTTTGTGTTGCATATTGAATATAAATTACATACAGCATCAAATATCATTACCTAACGTTAAGCTAACGACATAATGGGGAGAATAAGCGGTGTGGGGGTCTTTTGATACCTAACTCGAAAGTACAGTTAACGTTCATTATAGGACTAAGCTTGTCAGACGACCATCCTTCAAAGAAGAACCATCTGATGGTAAAGGATAAAGCACACGACCGTGACACTTTCTCGTAAAAAGTGCTGTTTTAAAAAAATTACTAGGGGTCACAGAGAGCTGAAAATCTATAAGGTTCGTCTTCTCACATTGAATTGAAAAACAATCCGTCAACAACACTAGCCCCTATCGTTTTAACGAGAAATGACAAGGACGGTTAATCCGGAACCGGAGGTCGCGAATGCTGAATATCAATAAGGTCCGTCCTCTGATGCACATAACGCTTCACACCAAATTTGAAAAACTGCAGCCTCTACAATATATGGAGGCCGAATCGTTAAATCGTGCACGTTGGGAAAGTTTGTCATTGAGTCAAGTGGCGTGGTTTCGATTTCCCGCTTGTACCTGACAAGGACAAGGGAGGTTTTCTCCGGTTTCCGCAAGCGAATTATTAAAATAAAATTGATCCATTTTAAATCTATATAGTAGCGTTAACAAAATTTTAAGAAATAGGGGGGGGGGGGGGTCGTCTTCATTAGCACAGTTTGGGGCAAAACAGTACAACGTTAAACCCAATTTCATTTCCAATCCACCAACTGTGAAATTTCTTGACGGACGGACAGACATGCGTGACGGCATAATGCGCCCACACTTAAATGTGGGCGCATAAAATTGAAAAAAAAGTGTTTGAACGTGAAAACACCAACAATGTTATGCGGTCATTATTCAAATAATAACGTTCCTGGGTCTCTCTGTACGCAAGAAATGGTATCCGTCAAATTTACCCCAACTTGTGACTAACGGAATTAAAAGTTATTTTTTTTAAAACTTCTGTCTCAAAGATATGTTGTTAACACAGAATTTATCTGCCTTAATGGTCTAATTTATTATAAGCAATAATAGTTTGTCCCCCCCCCCCTTGATCGTTGGAAAAATGATCTCTTCTTCTTTACACTTCGGTATGTATTACTGGAAGCACAGGACTACTGATAATACCACAGTGTCCATATCGTATATTTCCGGTCAATGCTCAGGTCAGGTGATTTACTCGGTGGAACAGGTAGAGAAAGCGGCGTGCACGTGTACATAACAAGCAAGTTTTCTAAGCAAGTGTGTTAAACAAAGGGGTTATAAGAAAATAAATATTGACGGTTGTCCATGTATTTTTTCTTGTTAGTCGCCTTATTTATTGTTTCCGCTACAACAGTTTATTATCCCGTGGTCATTATTTATCACCGTTAGTCATAACCTCATTAAACGCATGAATTATTGCCATTAATTAAGCCGATAATCTTTAAGCGCGAATCGTCTATTTTTCTACACAGACAAAGAAATTTTATATTTAAAATCTAGGTTTATCAATAATGTAATAAAATACGTAAAAATTGCACTTCTTCAAACTGGGGAATTGTCATAAGTCTGGCCAGTTTCTTATAGTCTTTATCTCTTTAACTTCTTTTTTGTTCTCACAATTTGCCGTCTAATTAAACGCATCAAATACTTTCATTATAAATGCTTAATAATTTAGAAAAAATAATCTTTATTGTGTTGATAAATTCGTGATATATAAAGCAAAATCACCATGAAGTTGATAAATGAATTACACTTGTTAATACATTTTTAGTTCACCTTCAAGATCATCTTTCTTACCACGACTTCGGGAAAGCTCAAATCGAATTTTGCTACGTGTAAAATGCATCTAATTGTCATATTGCATTAGAATACTGACGGTCATCGTGCCACACACCAAAAGCTATAATTTTAAGCTTTTCTAGAAAATTGGGAAACAATTTCGCGTCAGTTAGAATAAAGAGATTCGACTAAAGTTGACACAACAAGAATTAAAAACAAAGGCATTTTAACACGATATCCCCGTCTCACTATTAAATTCAAAAACGTAAACGAACACATAACAAAGTTTGTTGCGAATAATTAATTATGAATGAAAGGTTTAACAAAATACATTTGAAAAAAAAGAATTTCTTTCATGATTATAGAGATTGGAATAAAATCGAATCTTTTATAATTATTTAAACTTTACAGTTGATTGGAGCCTTTGAAGAATATTTTTGTTGATCGAACAAAAGCATAATTAGAGATAAGGTTCAAAAGTTGTGTAAGTTTGAATCATTTGTTCTGTTCATAAAAACCAAAGAAGCAGATGAGATTAATAACTAACAAATGAAAATAACTGAAATCAAATATAAACTGATGGCTAATTTTATTCTGCTTGACAAAAATTTAATATAAACAACTCTCTAGAAAAACTAATTAAAGGAACTCCTTTTGTTTAGTGTTGTCTTGATTCGCCATTGTTATGTAAACTGTCTCCTTAGCGGACTTACTTCCGGCGAGAGTGGTTCATTTCCCGTGAATTGTAACCTGTCTTCAATCAGCGCCATTTTTCATCGTCTTCCATCACTTCGTTTCTTCCTCTTAATTTTTAATGCATTGTGAAAGTTCTTTGTTTTGAATTTGAGCATTAGCTATTTTTTGTAATATCCCAACAAGGCATTCTTCTTTCTTTTAATAAAATTCTTGGAAAATTTTTCTCTTCCATACATCAAACGACAATTACGTTTGATTGAGGGTCCACCATTGTTGACTGTATATTTTAAGCAGACGACAGAGTGAAAAGAAAAATGGCGCGTAATGAGGAAATCGTCTCAGCTGAAGACAGTTAATTAGAGATCGCAGTTTTCACCGATTTAAGCAATTTGTTCGTCTATTCTTCATCAACTCTTCGATGACAAAACAAAAGACGAAGAACGTGACGGCACAGCTGCTTCACACGATGGACATGTAATGCACGCGCGTCGTTATTTTGCGCTGCCCGGGTTATATTAATTATGATGAGGGAAGAATCTTAAACAAAAGATCAACATTAGTTATCTTACCGCCTAATTACAGGTAAAGGGTTTCGTTCAATTTTTCAATTACCAACCAGGTGAAAGTGTAAAATGAAACGAAACGTTTAAGACGATATCAATCTCATCACGCGAGATGACGTGAATGGAACGCGACACGCGAGGATATCGGGTCGCTAATAACATGGTAGTCTTTACGGGCAGATTAGGAAAGCATAACAAAAGAAAAAAAAAACCCAAACAATGGGTACGGTGTCCCACAAAATATATCGAATCGGAGAGTAATATATATATTTAATTCGTCAAGCCAGGCTTTCATTATTCATTTTCTACCAAATTTTAAACAGCATTATGCGAGAGTGGAGAGAGCAAGCCCACTCGATTCATAAGCTCGCCCTAAGTTCACAAAGCATTCTCTGAAATTGTTCACCTTTTTAAAAGTAAATTACAACCCTCATAAAAGTTTTGTTGTTTTAATGTACCAAATACATCAATAAGGAACCGTGTCCGAAGTTTTGTGTTTCTAGTTCAAAGTATTTCTCATAAACAGTCATTGAAACTTGAGTAATTTCTTAACTTCAGTCTGAGAATGCTTTGTGAACTCGGACCATGACATTTTCAGGACCATCATACTGTAACCTTTCAACACCCAGGGAAAACCCACGAAAATAGTCAGGCCTAATGATCTGCGTTCAACCACTATGCCACCCATACTTTTGCCACTGCTATGCATGGGGGTGGGGGCGTAAAAGTAGGTACATTTTCTAGTATCGTACATAGTGGGACAAAATGCCCCCACTGGTGAAAATAAAACCATTGCTATATTTTTTTTTAAAAATAAACGCAGTGGGTCATACCGATGACGTCCAGTGAGAATTAAGAGGTTTGTGGTTTGAGTACTGTTTAAGAAATGGAAAGTAGCATAATTAGGTAAATATCAAATTTCTCGTGACGGGGGAGAGGAGGGCTCCCCGGGCCCTCTATACACCACTGGAGGTTTCGACAAGTGCTCGTCTTCAAAAATATTATAAGTGACCTAAAATCGCCTGTGTGCTGGTTGTTGCGCTGTACGATAACGGTTTTTCTTCCTTTGCCCTATTTCCCTTTTTTTTTCAAATCTGTGTTACGAATCAACCATAACAAAGCTCCATTTGTTAAAATTATACCTGGAATATGTTTAACCACTTCTTTGCCATATGTAATATTTGTGGATATCAACCTTGTCCTTTCATAAACTAGATAGTGTAAAGCGGGTGAAATTTTCGCACACCCTCGACCATCATTACTAAAATCATTAATATAAACAGCATAGTCTCGATTATCCACTTTTTTGATTTAATTATCAATGGCCGTTAAGCGACATATAAGAATTTAATCCAGCCAACATCGAAGGCTAGCCTTGACACCGAGAGTTTATTGTAGTTTGGATAAGTTAATTAATGTCTAATTGATAATTTAGATAACATTTCAGGCCTAAAGAAATACTTGTAATAAGCAGATTTTGCTCTTGCATAATGAATGTTTAAGTTTTCGTAGCAATACCAATTCACAGAAAACAGTTTATTAGACATACCGTCACACAAATTCATATTACTAAAAATGATAAACATAAATCGAGTTCGAAGACCTATAGTCAAACAAGTTTTTAAAAAATCTTCTCCCCCCCCCCCACATACATATAATCACACACCTAACCAACCAGACTCATCCGAACCCCTGTTTGATTAACTTGCGGTATTCCATTTGCATGAGCGGTTTAAAATATATGGGATAATATCATAACTACATGTATAACAAGAACTTAAAATAATGCAACCAAATCTATAAGTCCTATGTGACTTGTAAATAAACGAATACATATGCCTAGATCTCAACAACAACTACGTGTTTCATGCAAATTGCACTTGACCCCATCACTTCATACCTTCCTATTCTAGTTTATTTTTAAAAACAAAGTCATCAGAATTATCCTGTTGCATTAAACACCGGATATGTATACTTTAACAAACCTGAACGGACGTTAATAACTTTATGTTTGATTATCATTATTGTGTTGTTTATTTACTTGTTACTTCCTTAACTAGTGTATCAATATTATATTGACCAGAAACCAGGAACAAGGCCTCAAATACATACTTGTGAAACCTATAATATAGCCCGTCATGAAATACTTGATTCTAATTCTATTTTTTTAATAAGAATATTATAATACATGTATGTAAACTGATTTACATTCAATGGTTACTCTAATTTAAAGTCAGTTGTGTTCCGCGAAATACGCAAGAAGTTTCAATGTTTATTTTGTCTTAAATGTTTCATAATTGGAAGCCCATCTTTTCGCGACATTTTAATTTGATTTAAATAGACAAATAATTCGTGTTTTCAATATCGAATACTTTGGATGGTATTGGGTTAGAGACTTAGCTACTTTAAATAGCATAGTTAATATTTTTTCATTCCGTATTTTAACATCCACCGATGTGCTGCTTCGAGATGGCAAATCTGGAACGACAGAAAGTTAACTGACAATTCCCTGGGGTATTTTACTGTCTCTTCTCTTGTTCAGACCTGTCCATTGGTGTTCCGTTGGTGTAAATGGTCTTGCCCGCACCTTGGTTTGATAAAAAAAATCGGGTGTTAGACAGAGTTGTCCAATGTCACCGCATCTCTTTTCTGTTTACGTCAACGACCCAGCTAGAACTGTAAAAATCAAATAATTTGTGGTGTTGGTATTAATAACTGTAATGTTGCTATTTTAATGTTTGCAGATGACATCAATTCAACTGTACTGTCAGGAGATAAATTGCAAACCATGATGAATGAAGTCTTCCTAACTTTGTACGTGTTCGGTAATATACAATATAGTGTACATACATATATTTAGTACTGGAAATTTAAATGTCGAACATTTAGGAATATTTTAAAGTATGTGTTAATGAGCTAACCAAGTAAGCAGGACAAGCAGTACCATGTTTAAAAATCGTTTAAAATGTTTATCTGACAAACGATTACCTTTATTGTTAGTAATTGGTCATGAAGGTGTGATAAATCTATCTTAGAAAAGGAAGCTCATGGTCATACTAAAAAAATCTTGAAATTAGTCAAAAATGTAGTTTTGGAATTAGCAAAATGATTCCAAGAGTTACGGAATGACAGTAAACCCCCTTGTAAAAACGAATTACGAACCTATGCTTTGTTGTTTTGTTTTTAAGAGAGAGAGAAATGGGGTTTAACGTCCACTCGACACAAACTAGGTATTTCAGGATTAACATATGGTTTTAATTTTATTTCAATAATTCGCTTTCGCGTAGGGGTCTTTAGCAGTGGGAGGAAACCGGAGTGCCCGGAGGAAACCCACGAGGTTGAGAAGGCGCCCCTATCTCCGTGCCACATACGCTCACACCAGGGATCGAAACCATAGCAGCAAGCCAGAGGTGACCGGCCAGCTAGAGGTCGAAGCGCGGCACTCTAGACCACTAGGCTATCCCAACCCCCCTGGGTTGTTTTTTAAGAAAGGGTAGACTAATAAATGTCCATGTAGCAACAAATTAAGAACCTGCCCTTTCTTTGAAAAGGATTTGTAACCTCAACCTAATGTTATAGTCACCCCATCTCACTTGTTTGTCGATTATGCCCCTACTGCTCAGATACTGAGACAGTGTATCGCATTTATAATTGAATGACAAACGTTTTCGGATCTCCCATTAAGGCATTTTTAAAGAAATGTATTTAAGATAGATGTAAATTTCTATATCATTATTGAAGTCACGGTGTCTAAGCCGGTAGGAGACTGACTCGCAAGGCTGGAGGGATGCGTTTCGCTTCCGGGGTTGGCTGAGAAAGTTCATCGAGATTTTCCGGCGTAGGTTCCGGAATAGTGGTGCAGGACTGACAGCCTAACAATGAGAGCTTCCAAGTTGGGACGAAAAACCGCGGCCCCGTGTACACATTGGGGTGCACGTAAAAGATCCCTTGGCAGTTCGATATAGGATTAGGTTGTGGCGTTTCCTTTGGATTGAAACTCCAATTTCAGAATCCGTGCTTATCACTTCGGGCTTCCACAGATGGAAATTTGGTTTTTAAAATCTATTTATCCCTTTAAATTTTGGAACACATCTCTTTTCTGTAAGTTACGAAATTGAATATGCACCATAACGAATATGTGAAAAATTATTGCTGTTGCAATCGCTCTATTGAACAAATCTTAACAAAAGTATAATTTATCTCGCGTCAAACATAACATCAGCCGTCAACATGATACTTTAAATACACCTTATCCCATTACCTGTTCACAACACACCGTATAGCGGTACTCTTTTATCTTCCATTGCTCTAAGTACGCCTGTTCATTTCACGACAAATTCGCGTGTCCGTTTTATTTGTGAAAGAAATGATTTATGGCCTCCGATATTTCAGAAGAGCAACAATACATCCTCGGTTATTTTATAGACTACAATTATAGAAATAAACAGGGACCATTTGTCGCGTGTATCAGTGGTCAATAGATGAAAGGTGCCGAAATGTCGCTAACTGCATAGTGGGCACGCGAGATGGACAAAGTGTCCTTGTTTCGGACAATCCATCTATCAAGTGTCCAGATTGTTTCAATGAATTCGATTTGTGAAAATCAAACAAATTTGTTCTTTTAAACGTAAGCGGTTAACCCCTTTTTCCAGATTTTGTTTGTTTTTTGCCATTGTAATTTATTAATCCCTTGCATCGAGGGGCTTTCTTGGTTATCAAATGTGGTGGTTTTGTTTCAACTCATTCAGATTTCTTTGATCTGCTACACAAGAAACAAAATGGTAACTCTTGAAAGGATATATCATTATTATCTTTTTGAACAATTTAATAAATGTGGAATTATGGCAGTTCAACCGACTCCCATGATATTTTCGCCAGACATCTGTTTTGTCGTATTTGGAGATTTAGTTTTCAATTTATTATCTTAGAGGTTTTGGTATTAATGTTAATCTAAATACGATCATTTAATTGTATTGTATATTATCTACCCATGAGTTGTATTACTCACAGAATATAGAACTGCACTGAAAAAGAGTCATTTAGTATTTTAGGTTCTTCATAGAAGTGGCATGTGTAAGAAATTGAAATAAATAACACGAATAATTAAGAAAGAAAAGAGTTGCTTTAAACTTAGTACTAGTATTTGAAACCAGAGTATGTTTAGTTTTATTTATTCCATTAAAAGCCCCTCACGACATTAGGCGATAGACATTTCTATACCCCCCTCCCAATCATCTAATAGCACATACGTCCATATTTAGATATGGAAGTGGTTTACTACAAGGTTACACACTTAGCCGATGATTCTTCAGTATATATGCAAATGGCAGTTGAACGCAGGGCTGGGGTAATGGTAATGGGTAATGGCAATGGAATGTAATCATTTCATTTTTTAAGTAATGGTCAAGTAATGAGTAATGGAAGATTTCAAAAGTAATGAGTAATGGAAATGTAATTAATTACTTTCCGAAAATCATGTAATGGTCAATTACATTTCAATTACTTTTTAATTACATTTAAAGGCTCATATAAATATAGGTTTACATGTGACAAACATCAAATTTTATAGCACCAAAGAAGTATATTATGCAAGAGTTTAAGTTTCGTGCCATTATAGAGTAAGGGATTTGATGTGACTAACTCTGTCACACTAGTGTGTAATCTTTATGTTATTGATACATTCCTGCATTTTTTCCGTTGTATTTACGTGCTCTCGGTTAAAGTGCTTTTTAACAACCCCAACAGTTTATTATTATCGAAAAAACCCTTGATTTGCTGATGTATTAAATATTTTGTTATTTTTATAATTTTCTTTGTGTGTTATTTATTGCATTATATACACATATAATTTTGCTTGTAAAAATGGCAACATTCAGATCTCCTATTGTTATAAAACTATTCCAAGCCAAACCGCGACAACCTGTCTCACATTCGATGCATTCAGGATTCACTTCGTACCACCTCTTACTTGCAGAGTTCACATTTTGCTCTCCTGTCGTATTTCATTCAAAATTTCAGAAAATAAGTTTAAGAATTGTGAATTTCCGGCAGCCCTGTTTTAGGTTTGTTATTTGTAAATATGGGTAAAATAAGTAATGGTGATTCTAGTTTATTTGGTTAAATTTGGGAAATAAATCCAACACGAAAAGAAAACAATTCTCTCCTTAAATTTATTCCTTGAAAACCGATACCAATAGCAAAGATCTTTTATGAATTGTTTATCTGTGGCTTAAATTAGCCAATTGTGTGTGTGTCGTCTTTATTGTTTATTGTAATATTTTGAAAGGGATTAAATCCCGGAAAACAATGAACCGATAAAAAATAGAATGTTCCCTGTTCGGTCCTCTTCTTCTCTCACTTTCTTTAATTGATGTTTGACTCATATTTTAGTCAGATGGACGAAAGCACACATGCACGTGAAAACAAAGGACGTGCATTATACAGAATCGGAGAGTGAGTCACAATTGTGACAAGTTTTCCCAAGTCCAAATTCCTAATTTTCCTTATCATTGAGTATCTCACGTGTGTATGCACAACCGCTCTGATTAGCAAATTATCATATTTAGGAAGAATGTGTGAATTAGATGTCGGTTGTCGGAACTACTTCATGGCATGTCCGAGGCTTTGGGCGAAAATTAACGAGGAAATTTGATGAACCTGTAAATTACTATAATCATTTTTTTTTGTTCTTTAAAACTTGACACAGAATCAGAAATGTTGCAAACAATGGATTCGAGATATTTTGACATTTTCGAAATTTAGGAAACAAAACGAAGCCAAGAGTAGTCTACAAGCCATCACAGGATTCATTTATGCCACACATCGTCTTGTTAATTTAAAGAGATTTTGGCAATATTTACATTACGATTGCTCTAAACGTAAGCACAACTCTGTGTAATAATAACATTTTTTAACATGGAGCAACTTTCTTTCCTTTTAAAAAAAAATCTTTCCTTTGTTTAACTTGGATACTTGTCACAACAAATACCTGAATTTATTTATTATCTGTTTTGAAAGATAATTTATTATTTTTATTTATTGGGGCTTGGCAACCCTGTAACGGGGATATGGAGGTTTGTGATTTCTTTTTTTTAAATAGTCGAATTATATGTAGGTATAAAAAACTGACCTGACGTCCAAGGACGAACGAACTTTGTTTCCGGAGTCAGAGCAATCAAATAGGACAATGCAAATAAAGGAAATCTTTGTGGTAGTCTGACCAATTTTAAAGTCCGAAACTACAGGAGAGAAGAATGAAAGCTTTGTTTCTGGAGAACACAATTTCCCGTATGCATGCACGTGAAGGCAATCAAACACAACCGGTGTTACAAGTGTGTCAAACATTGATGACCATCAATCATTGCTTCGCGGAGCAAGTGTCAGGATTTCTCGACTAAATGTTACAAGTGCATTGGCTTTATAAATGTTATTAAATTTTGGATATATTCTCTATCTATTAAAATAATTACACTATTAATAACCTCGCCCCGCTGTGATTGTAATTAACTTTACAATATTAAAATATCTACTTTGATATTGGTTCAAAAACGACGTCAGTCATTAAACGTCATAAAAATCTGGCAGTCGCGTGCACTAGAAGAGGGAATATGAATTTATATAGACCAGCTAACCAAAGGGGGTCATAGACGAGAATAATGAGCGAGTGGCCCCTTCAAATGTCGGAACTATTTCTAGCTGAGTTCCTTGTTTCCATTCAGACCCCTTGATGGGCTACCTGGAATTCTGACCGCGCTTCTTTGTCAGCTTCGCCAGCGACGAGTGCCACTTTACATAAGAGATTTATTGTTAGAGATTAACGTATACCATAATTATCCGGTCGTCTTGTTTGTTATTTTTGAAAGATGTCCTATTTGACAGTTACCTTAATTGGTCGGACATCGGCTTAAGTTGAATAACGAGGTGTCATTTTGTTTGCTTATCATAGAATGGCACGGGATAGCATTATTTTCTCTAATTTACTGACTGCTTGTGTTTTTATTTTATTCAAAAGAACGAATTACTTTTAAGCGGATTTATTTCAATCTTATAGGATTTATGCGTTCAAGCTTCTGCATTTCAATTTTATATGATTGATTTTCTAGCTACTGTATCACCATTTTCTGTCCAAATTTCACCTGCTTCTATATATACAACCCCTCATCTGACACAAATACTGAGGTTATACCACGATACAGATCAAATATTAACATCAAATGATAGTAATTGTTTGTAAACGTCTCTACCATAATGTGATTAAAGACAATTACTTTAATCTACTTTAGAGAACCGCTATTACATTTTATTATTTTTTTCTTTCCCAAAAATCGCATGATCTAACTATCATTTCATTCGCGATTCTATCATAAAGCCTTATCTAAAGTAAAGGTAAGGGTCGTCCCCTAAGGCAACTTGTAACATGGTCGGTACCACTTGTCTCGCTAGGGAGCACAGATGGCTGACTAACCCCCATGGACCTTGCAACCTGCCGCGCATTTCCACGTGTATTGAAACCACACTGACAAATATGGCGGGTTGTAAAGGCCATGCGTGCACTACAATGGGGTATGTTCTATTGAATTATAGGCTCCAGCGCCTTTCCTGTACACTTGATGTTATCTATTTATAAAACTAGAATCCTTAACAAACTGATAAAAAAACAACCCTTGATTTCTTGATGCAAAATTATCACTAAAATGTATCCACTATAGTTATAGGTTCAGAAGAACCGTTATAAATAGATTATTGTGACTAGAAATCGGAGTACATTTTCCAGCAAATTGGTTACGTTTTATTGGGCGGCGCTGTGAGTTGTAAGGCGCGGGTCCAGGGTGGCGGGGGCGGAGGATTAAATTATTAATACCTAACTTTAGGGTTTCAAATATTTCCCTGAATTGGAATAAACAATATACATTGGTTTGCGATTTTCCCGTAATTAAGCCTCACCAGGCATAGTAAATGTCCCGAGTATAAATTCAAAACATGTCGGGTTTTATAGAAGAACGATATTGCCTTAGCAAAGTTTCCAGGTTATCGTCGTCCGGAAGAACATGCCATGGTTTCCCCCTTATATGGATATGGAAAAATTATTATATGCATGGAATAATTAGCTTGAAAACTGTGCAAGCAAAATATAAGTTGTGTGAACGTATTACGGTCAATTAGATCATACGGTCAGGCATTCGAGTCGCGCACTTCTAAACGTGAGTCTACACCCTTAACCCTGTGGGGTTTCTTCTCCCTAAATCTTAAAGAACCCTGTACGTAAGCGAATTATTTAGATAAAATTGTACAATATGAAATCTCTAAATGGCCTAGTTTATGTTAACCATTCTCTCTCTTGGAGAGCAAGGAGACCAAGCAATCTCGAGAATGAAATCAAATGGAGTTTACGTCCGACTAGCTGTTCTGCATCAACTACCAAGGGTTAATCAAAACGGGCATACGCCACTTGATCTAGTAGATCTGAAGTGGCGGGGGCGTCCAAATCTAGGGCGCCATACAATATGGCAGCATAATACTGGCTATAACACTGTTCGAGCGCCCCGGCAGAAGCTGATCTGTAGCTCCGAATAGAGGGGGGGGGGGGTGTTTCCAAATCTAGGGCGCCATCCAATATGTCAGCATAATACTGGTTATAACACTGTCCTAGCACCCCGGCAGAAGATATAGCTGTCCGTCGATCGTTATATCGCCGATAAACATTTTTATTCAAGTTGACATTAATTTCATATCATATCATGATTGTTATTGATTTTTGTCAACCTTAGAGAAGTGACTATATAACACCGAGCAAATTTAATGCGGGGTGGGGTTGGGGGGTGGCGCAAAATAATTTCAGACTGCAATGTATAATATTTATGTAACTGAAACTAGACTGCGTCTCGCCCCAAACCCTCGGGAACAATCACGTGCTCTAACCCGCTGAAGATTTCGTCAGGGTCACGAGCAGATGTAAACATGGCTACTAACCAAAATCCTCGGCAACAATCACGTGCCCTAACCCTCTTTACATCAAGTGACTTTGACGAAATATCAGTGCCGGATCAACCTTGTGGGAGAACCGGGACATACCAACTGTGGATGGCCCTATTGTTGTGTGTTGAAATTGTTCGTACTGACCGCGGATCGTACTGTGCTTGCACCTTCGGTTCATTACGGGGACAGACAATGAGCTGAACATGCGATTTCCATAATACCAAGGCAATGTGAAGGATGTTTTGGCCATTTCTCATGTTACGCACCATGGGGCGCAGATCGCCCAAAAATAGTGGTGGGGACAGTCCATGCCCGGGCGAATATCGTTAATTTTTTTTTTAAAACTAGACGCTCTAAAACGTACTCAGTGGGTATTTTTAGCATCATTTTCTGGCAAACAATTCTAATCCCTGAGGCAGCAAATGATAGGAAATCTAATCTAAAGACAAATCGTCAAGCCACCGTTCACGATTTATTCTCTCATGTACGCTACACGAACTAGAAATATTGACACTTCTGAGATTCCAGCTCCGCCTCCATTCCCAGTAGTGTTCGAACACTACTTAAAGTTTTTGAGCAAAATGTTTATTCAATTGGATACACAAATGTACAGGCCTACAAATCTTTTAATTTATATAAAACAAGCCACACACACGCTAAACATATCAATATTCAATCCCAATTGAACTAAATGTAACATTTTACTGTATTATTCATTGGTGATTAAAAATCCCCACGTTAAAATTCAAAAATGGCGACCACATTGAAATAATAACTTTTTGCTTTTTAAAAATTAAATCTAGCTGTTTATATTGTTCCCATACATTTATTTAGTATGGCAGTAAATCTAGCTGATTCACAAACTAAATCCTTTAGTTGGGTGATTTATCACCCAGTATAAGAAACCACATCTCAGTTATTCCTTAACCCTTTAATACGCAGCGTATCAAATATGCACACCTACATGATATGCATATTATTATAATCCCTAGGACGGGCTCGGTGACAGTTAGGGGGGCAGAACCCGAAATGTCCGAAAGCGGCGCTGGTCTTCTTCGAGAGGCGAAGAAGCGGAGCTTACCATGTATGGAACCCCCAAGATAATTTTCCTGTTATTCCAGCCCGTGAACAAAACAACTTCAAAGTGGTCTAATAAGCCTAATTAAAATGGCTGACTCGAATTCCAATCAACAGATCAATCGTTTACAGTCCACGAAGGCGGGACCGCTGGGAGAAAATTCATGTTTTCCTGCTATTCCATCCCGTGTGAATACAACAACCTCAATGTGGTCCAATATAGCCTACCTGGTTGACCTAAATCCCCTCCCGGAGAAAATTTTGAAAATTTAACCACCTCAAATGCGTTTAATGCTATCCTAGCCCGTGTAAGCAACTCCCAAACTCCAAAAGTGTCCAATGGTTTTGTAACCGAAATCCCACTCTGAATTCCTCCCATCCAATCAGACTGTTGCATGTACATTCACAAATAATAATCGATGCCCAAAAAATGTGGCACAAAGTAGAGTGGCTCCAGATAAAATGTTTTAATCCATAGTCATCTCATTAGAAATTCGTAGTATTCACGCTCGATGACAGTAAGTTCAGGGGCAGAAGCCGAAATGCCCGAAAACATTTCGGGTTTACAGACAGCGGCGCCGATCTTCTTCGAGGGGCGAAAAGGCGGAGTTTACCTTGTAAGGATCCCCCAAGAAAATTTTGGAATATTCTAACCCGTAAAATTATTAGATTTCGGGCACTTTATTTTGGCAAATAAACAGTATAAGCAAAACATTGGAAATAAGTGGTAGGGACAACGGGATCTGCGCCCATGTTACGCACGAACCTATCAACAGTTAAGAAAATTCAACCAATTTTCTAACTGAGCATAGGTCAAATCGAGATATAAGGGGACAAGGAGATAAAAGATGTAAAATTTAGGCTGGAAACATGTTCAGATTATACATGTGTCTGAACAACTATACATGTATACTATTCAAAAAAAGTAGGGGATATTTGATTTTGGGGGCATAATACTAAAATATGCAAATGACTACGAAAAAAGTCACTATAGAACCTAACAGAAGAAACATTTCCAGTTACATGTGACGCCCAAACGCACCAATAGCTACCGCATGGAATGCAGGTGATGCTTGGGATCATCATGGGGGTCCAACCCAAGATTTGCACGACGTTTGCGGCCGTTGAATGTTACAGTCATTGTGGCATTGAATTCCAGGGTGGAAACATCAGTTTAATTGTTTTAGTGACCAGAAAACAAATTTTGATATGCGCCGGCTTACCCAAAATGAAAGGTTACGTGCCCTTGGCATGCTACAGATCGGCACAACACAGGCGGTTGTGGCGCGGACGATGAATGTTTCTCAGTCTGTCATAAGCAGGCCATGGTCCAGTTACCGTGATAAACAATCTGTACAGGACAGACCACGCTCCGGTCGACCAAGGGCGACAACTCAAGCCCAGGATCGATTTATCCGTACCTTGGCCTTGAGAAATCGTGTCATCACAGCAAATCAGATCAGCGCTCGTCTTCAAACAGACACTGGTGTGAGAGTGAGTGGCCTGACGATTCGGAATCGACTGCATAGGGGTCACCTTCGCGCCCGACTTCCTCGCGTGATCCCTTGTTTGAGAGATCATCACATTCAGGCAAGACGTCGTTGGTGTAGGGATCGTCAACACTGGGATAATCGACGCTGGAGCAATGTGATGTTTTCAGATGAGTCAAGGTTCACTGTTGATTTTTTGGACAGACGTAGGAGGGTGTGGCGTCGTCGAAACGAGCGCTTCCAAGACGTTAACGTCATCAGACATGATCGATTTAGGGGTGGTTCTGTTATGGTGTGGGGAGGCATCACTGTTGCTGGAAGAACGGCTTTACACGTTGTTGCAGGGCATGTTACAGGCCAGTACTACCGGGACAACATCTTGGCAGTCCATGTTGTGCCGTTCGCACGACGTCATGGCCGCCGTTTCATCTTCCAGGATGACAACGCAAGGGCCATGATCGTTACAGGTTACCTCCAACAACAGAACATCACCACATTACCTTGGCCAGCACTGAGTCCCGACCTCGCCCCCATCGAGCATGTCTGGGACACGCTTGGACAAAGGTTACGTCAACGTCAACAACGTCCTGCCAATGTCCAAGAACTTGCTGCTGCGTTGCAACAGGTATGGGACAACCTGGACCAAAATGACCTTAGACGTCTCATTAGGAGTATGCCACGTCGGATCAATGCTTGTTTGGCAAACAGAGGAGGATTTACCCGTTACTGACTTTGTTGTGATGCTGTGGTAACTTTGCTGTTTGACCCCGGGTATCATTTTACCCTTATAATGGTCAGTATGTGCCTTACTTAGTCTAACGATCATTTGGAATAAATCGATGAATGTCAACTTCATTTCATTTTGTTATTTGTTTCTTCGTCAGTTTCATTAGGTGACTTTAATAGCAATCACATCGCGGAATGGAGTCCCCGGAACTGGTTAGGAACTATTGATTGGTAGAACCTCTAAGTTATGTCATTTAGTTAATTTTAGGGCCTAACCGATCTCTGCCCCCCCCCCCCCCCCAAAAAAAAATATGTTGGTACAAAATATTATCACGTTTTAGCTTATGGGCCCTCTGACACAATTTTTAAATTTTATTTTCAAAACTGTTCAAATATCACCGTTACATTCCCCCCCCCCCCCCTTGGCGCCGCCACTGGTTGAGTCCGAATTTCCGTCAAATATCCGCTATAACCTTTACGCAAATAGTATAATAAAAGCATGTAATACCCAGGCTTTGGACCATTTGGAGGCCACAATTTTATCCTTATAACAATATCAAGGTTGTGGGTGGTGTTTGCTGTATGATCAAGTATATTAAAGTTTGTAAGTAAGATTGCTATATATCTAGATACAAGCATATTCAGTATATTGTGTACTTAAGCTTTTCCGAAAGGGGACATAACTCAAGAACAAAAGGTCGTGGAAAGCCAGAAAAACGGGTTGGCCTTTCCGGACACCAAAGTTTCATTCCCAATTTGAATGAACTTCCTCTGTCCCGTTTACATATCAAAATTGTTGACGGACCTTTGCGACGACATAATACGCCCACAATGAAATATGGGTGCATAGAAATAGTCAAGCGTTTTATTTTGCAAAAAGATTAAAGTTTCACATTCAATAAAATCATATTAAATTGTATTAATTGTATTAAATTGTATTAAATTAGAATACTTTACAAGATTAAATGGGGGTGGGGTGGGGTGGCCGAATGGTTAGCACGTGCGTGCTGTATCATAAAGCCGGTCATTGAGTCAATTGCCGTGGTTTCGAATCCTCGCTGGTACGTGGCAAGAAGTAGGATCGCCTGTCCAACCTCGTGGCTTTTCTCCCGGTCCTCCGGTTTCCTCCAACTGCAAAATACGCCTACGTACAAGCGAATTATTGAAATAAAATTAACCATATGTTAGTCCAGAGTTTACATTAAACCCCATTCTCTCTCTCTCTTAATCGAATGGCAATCTCTAGTGTCTAATTATTCCAGGAGTATTTATTTCGCACTACTCCGGATAAGAATATGGGGTCACCGTTTGACATGGAATATGTCTA
The DNA here is from genome assembly GCA_948474765.1 of Patella depressa. NCBI lineage: Eukaryota > Metazoa > Mollusca > Gastropoda > Patellidae > Patella > Patella depressa. The sequence goes on from OX419719.1 coordinate 60,787,452, forward strand.
TAGCCTGGTATAAAATGTTTATTTTGTCTTAAATATTGGATATCAGAATTACATCTTTTCCCGATGAGATCACAACATCTAATTAATTTAAATTGACAAATAATTGGTGTTTTCAATGTCGAAGAATATTTGATGATATTGGGTTAGCGACATAGCTACTTTAAAGCCCCAATAACACTCTTGTTGTAACTCAAAAATATGTCCCAATCTTCATTCTGGTCAACAAATCGTATTATTTTAGAATATTTCAATTAAATGATAATATAAATTTCATCTTAACACACCTAATTAAAAAAATTGGGAAAATTCAACCAATTGATTTGAAAAGTCTAACGTAAACCTTTTCAAATGTGACTTGGATTTTAAAATATTTTCAACCCTCTGGACAAATAAAATAGGTTGTAATGGATAATTTACACAACAGGTAGGACATTTAAACATCTAGTACTTAGAAAAAGGGTATTATTTATTTTCTGGAGCTACCAAGCCAGCAAGAATGTTATTGTCCCTTTAACAACTTTAACAAGGACATCCATTTTATTTCAATATAGTATATATGAAGTGGAGTTTAACGTACTACTGTTGTGCACCTTAACTGGACTAATGAAGGCGGGTATACGCCATACAGTATGAGGAAAATTTTGCCTATTCTTTTATTGAATTCCAGCTACCAAGGGATCGTTTACGTGCCAATGTGTAGGTGAGACCTCGGGTTTTTCGTCCTATTCGAACGACTAGACAACTGTCATTGTCACAAGGGGAAACCACGCCGGAAAATGGGGATGAACTTTCTCGGCCAATGCAGGGATCGAACACCTGACCTCAAAGCTAGAAAGCCAACGTGATCGCTATTATATGAGAAACAATATTGTTATTTACGCATGTATAGCCACCCCCTCTCGCTACACCCCTCTACCCGGCAGACTTTAATTTCAATCGAGGCTATAGCTAATCTTCCTCTTTTTTTATTGATTTAGAGAGAGAGAGAGAGAGAGAGAGAGAGAGAGAAATGTGGTTTAAGGTCCACTCGACACAAACTAGGTCATTTCGGGACTAACATTTGGTTTAATTTTATTTCAATAATTCGCTTGTGCGTAGGGGTCTTTAGCAGTGGGAGGAAACCGGAGTGCCCGGAGGAAACCCACGAGGTTGAGAAGGCGCCCCTATCTCCATGCCACATACGCTCACACCAGGGATTGAAACCACATCCGCAAGCCAGAGGTGACCGGCCAGCTAGAGGTCGAAACGCGGCACTCTAGATAGGCTACCCCCCCCCCCCTGTTGATTTTAAGACGTAATTATTCCTATTGAGCGTTCCTTATACAGTTAATACGCGTAATCACTTATTTGCATATTCCTCATACAGTTCATACGCTCATACGCGGAATCACGTATTTGCGCAGGGATTTTTTGAAACTCCCCCCCCCCCAACCCCCACTGGATACACCTGGATATATTAATTGCACCATATGAAAGCGTCATTTTATTGCAAAGCTCATAACAGGCCAGACTCTTTAAGGTGGCTTATTTCATTACAGACTATTCAATTATACAGCAAACACGGGCGTGCATGTTCAAATCTTGAAATGCACGGTCGAATGTATCTTTGTTTATTGTCGTTTTATTTTTCGAAAGCGAAAAGTTAATTTCATTAACCGCGAGACACGTGACCTGGCATTTGTCTGCCCCGTGGATCGTAGTGATAAATAATGTTATTATATTTTCGTGAATATTATCCATCGCGTGCGCGCGTGGTCTACATCATATCAATAATTTCAAACCATCGACCACTCAGCCGTGACAAAAGAAATCAAATTATCCCACCAAGATGGCGTAGGCCCTACCAATAATTCCGATGTTCATATTTAGGAACGTCAAATGATAAAGAAAAGTCAAGGAACCACTCGTGCACCTCTCTACTTAGCAGACGACACAAATTTTTCCATTGACATAAAGGTACTACTGTGCTTGTTCTCCTGGCTTGGTCTAGAGTTAGCGATGAGAGCACGCGGATCAAATTTCAGAGTTCTAAAGCGAATGTTTGGAGGTAGAAATAAACACATACACACCCATGACTAATGGTGACGATTCAGTAATTGGGGCATCACTATTTCGTGTCGATATACTGAATGATAATGGTTTAAACTGTTGGCAGGGAAAGACAAACGGCAATGATCGTCAAACTTGGCTATTACAGCATGTTCTTTCACTCGTTAGGATATTTTAGTGTGTACGTAAATGAAATAGGTTACAGGGCCTTAACATTAATTTTGGGAGGGGCTTTTTCAACTACATTAGAGAATATTAAAGACAACATTAGTCTGTCAACGCAAAAATTTGGGTGCAGTCCAACATGGGTCTGCCATATTTTGAGCAACTGTGGCTAAAAGAGTAAGGCGCTGGCTCACAAACCCGAAGTCCGGGTTTCGACCTACGTGTGGCTGCGAAAGTTCATTGGGATTTTTCAGCGTGATTCACCCTTTCTGGGAGAGGGGGGGGGGGGCTGATAATGGTACCAAAAAAATATGACGTCTCGTGCACATGTTGGCGTGCCCTTTAAAGAACCCCTGGCAGTTGGAATTCGTGGTTGTCAGGGCAAATTCTCCATTAGTCCACTACTAGCCTACTCGGTTTCATTCACCCGGCTTGTGAAGAAAAGTAGGACGTCAAACTCCATTTCATTTCACTCCACGTTGAAAAGAAAACGGGTGGCTGCGATTTACTTTATCAGTAAGTTTACAAATAAAAATAAAATTTTTCAAAACAATTTTTTAAGCTGGGCCTTTATCTCTTAGGTGATTATCCCATTAAATAAGTGGTTTTCGGCAACTATTAGGCCCCACTCAGGAAAAATTAAAGCAGGTGTAAGTATCAATTAAAATTGATAAGCCTATATAGGCCTATAGATCTAGCATAGTTTTCAGAGTCATGATAGCTTTATCTTTATAAAACGAATACACAAAAAACAAAAAATAAATAAAATAAAAAGAGCCTATATATAAATATAAAACACTTATAAAGATTCTAAATATCACAAATATTAATGACACTTATCTTATCTTCCCTTAATTTTGAGAAAGTGCTCACATTTGATTTTTTCAAATAAAACTAAAAAAGGTACCTTTAAATTACATTTGATAAAAAGGTGTTTTCTAATAAAATATGTGCGGAATGACATCACGTTCAGGAATGGAGTAAATCGGTTGGTACCTGGGAATTCCCTCGGGATATGAGGTGTCATTTTAACTCGTCTTGCTCGTGATACCCTCTTAATTATACTGATGAAGGAAGTTTACAGTGCAGTTCTCGAAACCACGTGAAATAAGAGTCTATTAATCGGGTTAAATTTCAGGAAACACATTTAAAAGTAGGAAATTTGAGGGTCGTTTCTACGGCGACACGAGCCGAAGTCGAGTTGACCGGAAACTAAGAACGGGTTGTAACGGTACATGCGCATTAATGAGTTCTAGTGGTCCAACATAAACCCGATTGAATCAAGAACATGGCTGAACAAGGCAGGTACGGCAGACGTAAACAGAAAAATCCAAGGCGAAAAAACGGTAAGATCTTCATTTTCACGGCTTTTTAGGTTTTAAAATGGAATGTGAACGTTGTCAGCTTATTGTTAATTGAGAAAAATACATTTATCGTGGGTGAGGTGGGGTTTCTTATCAGGTTGTTACCTAGGAATACCTGGCGCGCTTAACATCGAGTAAAGTCGTCGTTATTCCTGACACCGATTCCAGGGGCGACAGTTGTCAGACGAATCCAAAAGGGGATAAATTCCATTGCTTCTTCGGTGAAAATTGTCAGTATGTATTTCTGAACCTTTGTCTAGGTGTGATCGAATTAAAGGTGGACATATCTTATCGTGGCGGCCTTCACGCTGAGTGACGACTTGATGGAAACCATATTTTAAAATCATCTGTGTGACGACAAGAATTCTGATGCTGTTATATCTTGTCAGTTGAAATTCCAAACTTTGTGAATTTTGTTAGTGCCGAACCCAGGTGCTAACATTAAAATTTACAGTGAATAAATTATTAAGATGATGTGAGCGAATTGTTTATGTAAATGTCGTTCGTCTCTCTGTATTTGATGTGGTGAAATGAGGTCGTATCGTCAAGAGCTGTGCGAGGCTGGGCGATCAATGCCTTTTGCTGCGACTGACGAATACATTCTGTAGTTTAGTACATAATAATACATATTTTTATTATCATAAGTTGGTATACAACCTTTTGGTATTTTAGTTGCCATTCATGTAAATTTATCAACAATGAATGAGTTTTATATCTTGTGATAGACCAGGCAGATTGTTGATAATATTTGTGTTTTGAAGACGACCATATGGAATGGGCGTTTGGATCGAATTACCGTTTCGCGACCTGTGTTCTGTGTCTAGAATCTAGCATCTTTCATTCGTCTCTGGGAAATATATTCATCATGTTGAAGTTGTTTACACCACACACCTATTTTCTTTTAATGGCGGATAAATATTTTATTTAGAATTTTAAAAAAAGTACGTTATGTTTTGGACCAGCCATTCGCGGCTGTTATCGGAATCGTGAGGGTATTTATTGACTTTTTCTTCGACAATTTTTTTTTTAACGATTCATTTATTCCTCTCTCATATCTGGACTTTTTTTTTCATTTTTGTCTTGTTTCAAAATAGATTCCAGGTCAGGTAATCGTAAGATTACGTAGTTACAACATTGTATAGTAACATGTGACATCCACACATTGTATGCAGCAACAGTGTTGCAAATAACGGTAAAACGGCTAATTTATCTCTTCTAGTACGTAGCCGATCGTAGGTTAATTATATTAATTTATTAATGACCCTTCGGCACTTGCTACCTTGGCAAATAGAATATGGGACTATTTCTCGGTGGAATTGATTTCCAAGAATTGGGAATTTAGTAAATAATCGTGTTAGTAAATAATGGCGTATTTATAATGATCAGACTACGTGAATGTTTTCTTTGTTACCGTGTGAAATATTCACCGTTTAGTTTATATTTTCATCTCATTCGTGACGCGTCAATTTCTACACGTGATATATGAAAGTGAACGGCAGCACGAGGTCACGAACGTCCTGGAATTTTTTCTCCCAAGTTGATAATATCTTGTCTTTGATTGGTTAATTCGTGTGTGAAAAAGACCCCTGTCTCGTGAAGTTATTGCAGGCAAGACAGGCAGGGGTTGTAAAGACAAGCGCCGTGTCTTGTCGTGGGGCGTATATTGCTACTGTTACGGTAGCTTGGAGTTCAGAAGATGCAGGTCGTCGTAGCTAACTCTGGAATTTAGATCAATTGAAGAATTCTCTTTGTTTGTAGTGGTGCAATGGTTCCTGTCTTTTTAGTTAGATGGCTATGGCTATGTCACTTTCGTGGCGGTTTCAGTTTACATTACTCTTTTATTTATAAATCAAGATACATCACAGATATATTGTTTTTATTAAAATAAAATAAAAACAAATCTGATTTAGGGTACTTTAATAACAAAACACCCCCTCCCCCCAAAAAAAACCAACAAAAAAACAAACAAAAATAATAAATCAATATAAGAATAATAAATTAAAAATAGACAAAAAAATACACACACACAAAAGACCAAATTAAAAATATTCTTTATGATGTGGTTAATTCAAAACTTAATATTGAAGATTAGAACAGAGGGTTGCATAATTTGTCAAATGGTACTGACACAAATATTTTCACCTTACAGAAATGACTAACCCTCTATAAGTTATATTCTACTTTTTCTGTTTTGCAGTAAAAATACAAATCCACTAACTAACAGTCTTTTTTATTTCTACCAATCTATAAAGTTATGCTACAATCCTGGCAACATTGCAAAGTCCTTCTTTCTGTATATAGTCCCATAATTACCTAATCAAAGCATACACTACTACGGTACACATAAGTTTCAAATAGCTGCAATAAAAAAAACAACCCATTTTAGATTTCTAATAATTTTAAACCTAAACCTTATATTATATATATACTGTACCTGCATAATATCTGGTGTTTATTATGTTTAATACTTACAATTAAACAAAATATATTATAATACTGGTATGTGTCTGTTGGCCTATGAAGCCTTTTCACTGAATTGGGCTATGTTTTAATGAATAACAATAAAGCATATAGAATTATTACATGTGATCTACCTGTTGTGACACACCTGACAAGAGCCAAGGTTTATTTAAGGCTAATTATGTATATATTATGATAATATGTTATTGATATAACCTGTCTACCTATCAGCTATAGTTTATTTACATAACAATAAACTTATACCATATAATCTGGATGCCACAATCTCACAGTCTGTGACTGTTTATTTATTTGATTGAAATATTTCAACTATTTCAAAATTTAGATTTTAGCTTTTATGCAATTAGATTAAGACTGGTTGGTAGTTTTATAAAGATCACATCACCGTCCTCAAAAACTAGTTTTATCAAATTCATCTTTAAACCGATTCTGCTTTGATAAAATCTTTTGTAGATTGCCCAACAGTAATGCAATAGTTAAAATACAAGTTATAAGTCATATCTTCAAAGCTCTTCTATGTGACAGAAAAATGGTTAAATGAAGATTTTTAGACAATACACAATCGAACAAAAACTTACTTATACAATTTTTAAAACAAAATTTTGATCCAAACACAAACCAGATTGGTCAATTCTACTAACATAAGTTATGGTCATTTTATGTTTACATTTACATTGGTTTATATTGATTTCACATTGTCATCTTTATATCTCTAAGACAAGTGTAGTAATAACAATCATGCCATCTTTTTCATAATAACCAGCCATTCTACATAAAGTTGTTTTTTTATTCAGATTCTCTCAATTACATATTAACATCCATCTTGATATTAAAATAATAAATATTTTTTACTTTTAAAACATGGGAACAATCTGACTTGTTGTCTTCAATTATATATCTTTTTCTTTATAGTGAAAGATTTCCAGCAAAATGTATATTTTAACACAGGGGGGTTGAAATCCATCACATTCTCAATTACTTCTTGAAAAACAAAAGCTGTTAACATTGTTTTATTTGTTTAATCAACAATGTGAAGTATTTTATGATCTGTGGTAATCAAACTACTTATTTCCTGACTTCTATTATACCTGGTAATCTAATTTGTTGTTCATTTACCTGTGATTAACATTCACCAATAACTGATCAATTTATCCTAACAACTCTTACAGTCATTAAATCCCAGAGCTGATTAAATATTTACCTGTATCAAGTGATTTAATCACCTGTTATTATGAGTTTTTATCCGATTTTCTCACCTCGTCAGGATAAAACCACGCCTCATTACACATTGACAATTACTGAACAAACATATCGCTTGTTGTCAGTTACCTGGAGAATAGTCAGGTGATTGATAGGTTGTTCAGGCAGGTAATTGGTCAACAAAAGGATTGACAAGTGAATTGATTGGTTCTCACCTGGGGTGGGGGCGTCTCCCAGCTGTAATCAATAGTTGGCTAGAGAGATAGATATTGGACATTTGATTACAGGTGTGGTAAGAGTAGTAGGTATAGTAAAAGAACATAGATAAGAGAGAGTTATACATAGGTGCATACATCATATAAGGAGGATCGATGAGGGTGTGGGGGCATAAGGGATGAATAAAGATACAAAGTACTGGTAATCTAGGCCTTGCCATAAAGCGAACAGATTCTTTTTACCCCACAGTTTCTTTAATCCGGAATGACAATACTAAACATCAATCAGCTAGATCTCCTGTTTTAACTAGACTTTATTAAGACGAAGGGAGAAGATGACCCACCCTCTCTTCTCACACCTGCTTGTTTTTATATACATGAACTTTTATTATTTATTTTTTTTTATTTTATTACTCCTTCATATGTAGATAATTTGATTTAAATCAACCTGTCCATAATAACTGCGATATGTATTGGACATTAAATTTGTAATACAGTAATGTACAGCAACAACAACTGGTAATCTATTCTACTGGCGACAGCTTAGTAGGGAATCAGAGGACAGTCACACTCAAATAGTAGAAGGGAGTTTACTTATGTATCAGAATACCATGGTATATGTGTTGGGGTATATCTAAATGTTGATTTTGTATTTCGAATGGAAGAGATTTTAGCTTTAAAAAATAGGACAATAAATTATAATGGCAAATAGTTTTTTTTCTGGAGTCTTACTTAAAAAGCTCTTTAAAGTACGGGTAGTTAAGTTTCTAACTCAGTATTGTCCCTAATCTTCAACATTGAGAACACAAATCTTTTGTCAATATAAATCACCAATAATATTGTGATCTTACCGGGAAAAGATGGGCTTCTGATATCCAATATTTAACACAAAATAAACATATTACCATAGGTACTTGAATCATGTACCATAATGCGTAACATGGGAGTCGAAGAACGAATCTAAACATATTCCACAAGTCATGTCAAACGGTGGTGCCATATTTTTATCTGGAGAGTAAGCGTATTAAATACTTAACACAATAAATGATTTGTCTATGTATACTGATATTCAGAAGCAATAAACTGATACTGATATATTTGCACTGATCTTGTATGTGTTGAAAGGTCATAAGAGGATGGTAGTCAGAAATAATTCTGATTATGGCAATACAGGCAGAACAAACAGTAATGATTAATTCCAAATTGGTACAATCAGATAAATGGGTCAATGTAAGCGCTTCTTGAAGAATGCATTTCTAACATCTTAGGGAATGAGCAACCTTAAGTAAAAATTTGTTACAGAAATAAATTTTAAAGTGTTTATGTGAGAATGACAAATTTGGTTTTATGAATAAATAATGTAGAGTTTCTTACAGGGTGAATCATTTTTCAGTAGGAACATGAATTGATATGTTTAAAACTGGTTAGTTGTTAGACTTTGATTGACTCACCCATACTAGATTCAATTTATTCTAATACATTACATTCTTTCTTGATTATTCATTCATAATGTTTGTGATTTTATTTTGTTATTCAATATGAATTTATCAGAATGACCTAGTTTCCCTCTCACTGGATCCATGTTTCATGTGAATGGGTTGATAATTTTTTTGTAAAACTTTCATGATCTGTAAACAACATTATAACCAGGTTAACACTTGGGTTGTAATGATACAGCCATTACAGGCTCAAGTTATATTGTCATACAGTGTCCTAAATTGTCAACATATAAATATGGAAAAGAACTAATACCGGTAGTCTTCTTTGATCCATTCACATATCTTGGTGGTAAACAATCACTGTTCTGAAGAAAATAATGATTTTCACATGTTGTTAATATACATTTCAACATTAGAAATATTGTACTATTAAAAAGACTTTACTTATAATGTAATTAAGGACATAGGGTATTAACCAATCTTAATGCAGGATGGCCTAGCTTGTATGAAAAAGATAGCACAACTATTACTGATAAATAAAGATGGCCAAGTTGATTGATTTGAATAATTTTTTGACAAAAAATGTTTTTAATATGTACTTTAAATTGTATAAAGCCTTAAACTCTCTGTATTTTACCTTTATTCTGTCATTATGAAATTGGTAACATTTATTTAAGAACTTTACAAATTCACCACAAAGAATATTAAATCGAGTTAAATTAAAATAAAATATTCATTATAAGATAAAATTAAAACTTGCATCAATCATGTTTAAAATGGCGTGAAAAACTAACGAACATGAAAAGAAATTCATATGAAAAATTCATGCAGGGTTTTTCTATAAAATAAGGGCTACCAGTGATCATTGACCTTAAAGGTTATTTTAGGGCATGATTGAGTGGGTTTGTTTTATGGATGCAATTGCCGTGTAAGGTTTATGCCACGCGTGAAGAGTATATAGGGGCTGTTTTCAGTGTTTAGTGTTGTGTAGAAGGTGATTATACCGTGACAAGGTTTTTAGAGAGGTGTAAAAAGGCCTGATTCAGGATTAACAGTCCTTGATATTGTCTTTTGTTCTTTTGTTTAAAGTCCACAGCCCCTTTTTACGTCCTCGCGTGTCAGTCACAACTTGCACCAACAATAGAGGTCAAAGGGTATATTTTTGGTGTAATGATAGGGGTCGTTGTGCACTTAGAGAGGCATGACGTTTAGTAATTAGGGATTTAAGAAGATATGTCAATCAAGGATGTAATAACAGGGATATATGAGGGGCTGACTGGCACATTTTTGATGATGTGCATTCACTAACGCAAGACAAGTAATCACCCAATTTACATATTTATGAATAAATTACATACAAAATCAAAACAAATCCATTAATTCTTGAACAATAGTATGAATGTCCTAAATAACTATTGTTGGCTAATTGATCTTATAGTTTATCGGCTACTTTTGTCAAACATAGCGTCTTTTGTCTTCTGCAAAAGTCTACAGCTCAACCAGTGGTTCCATAGTCTTTACCTAGTCGGCTTTCAGTAGTGTCTGTTTAATTAGCGATGTAGTGATAGGTCTTGTGCAGTGGGTATATTATGTTTTCACTTTCTGTAACATCCGATACTAGCTCTAATTGACTCTTAGCCAATGTTTGTGGAATTTATTTACCATAATTGAAATGCGCAGTAAGTCATCATTGGGAAGCAATACCAAAATCCCCTTATATGGCCACAGAACACTAATTATTGCCCCATTGACTTTAATGTTAATTCTTGTCTCTTAGACCGGGCGTAACTTTTTCCCAAATATTCGTTGGGAAAAAAGCTTTCTGCCACAGATGGAGCAACATGTGGCAGACTCTTGCCCAAAAGCATGTATGAGGTTCTTCATGAAAAACTTGAGATAGACAAGCTGGAAGTAGAGACAGCTAACCTTGCAATTTTCGGCCCTCCCTTTCAACGTAACCAACCTCACAACTCTTGTATCCTTCCGCCTCAAAATCATGAATATTCACCAAAACCTGGCAGAAAATGTATTTTCAAACCCTTTTCTTCGATTCTACACCAAAAATTCAACAAAAATCGCCATGCAAAAGGGGGAAAAAGGGAAAGGGAGAGAAGGACTAAAAATAACTTTCGCCCTTGTTTCGTGGGTGACTGCCCAGGAATATTTGGTGATCTGTGTCCTATATAGGGGTGAAATTTCGGATATCACCAAAAGGCCTTTTTTATTTGCTTCCCATATGTTCTGGCAACATGCTGGTGAAAGGAAATCAAAATCAAAGAATAACCCTAAAAATGATGGCCCTTTAAGTATACATGCTGCTTTAAGTACAGTGGTACATCTCAGGTCCCTGGGCCTTTTGTGCTAAAATTTAAAAAATCTTTTTTGATAGAGGCAGTATTTGAGCTCTGTGAAAAAATTAGACAAGTTACAAACAAACTACATAGAAAACACTCATAATTTGGAATTTTTATCAAAAATATATTTTTTTACTGCCATGTCATGAAAAATGTATAAAATTTACATGTAGCATCTGTCAAAAAAACAATGATTTTCCACTTTTTTAGATAGCCAGACTGGCAAGTAATATATTTTTGGAAACCCTGGACAATATGCAAACAGAAAAATCACAAATCAATTGCATTGATTGTAATTATAGAGGTGTGTACTGAAACATGTAACCCCACCCCCTAAAAATGTCAATGACTGAATCAATCTTATCTTTGGTTGCAGCGCTAACATAACCAAAGGAATATGTCTAACAGATATGTTTTACCATCCCTGGCTAATATATGTACATAGAAGCTAAAATAGGTGCAATTAATATGAATTATGGTTAAAATAGGCCTTGCTGGAAGAATAAAAAAGGTATATTTGGCCTATGTCCACCCCTCTCTAACAAAAGGGTCACAGAATACACAATTTTCACAAATTTGGAAATAGTTTAATGTTTTCAACATCTCAAACCTCAGGGGCATCATACAAATCTTTATTGCAATTATTGTACTGAAGCAAGATGTCTGGACCTTTACATCAATTGCGTTAAAAAATGAAGTCAAAAAGGTAGTTATGACATAGTTGACAACATAAAAGAGGCCTGAAAAGGAGCAAAATTAACATTTTACTGTTCTATAAGTGACATAAATGCAACAAACACCACAAATCCTAGATTTTGATAAGAAAATATTGACCATTAAGCTGACATTTACACATCTACACCAGTTCTGTATCAGGGTGTGGTCTTACTGGCCTGACATGTCTCAAGGTTCTAAGTTTGACTATGAACAAAAAAGGTCAGAAATCCTTGAAATGTACAAAATGACGATTTATTGGCAAAAAATAACATTCCCATCTGTAATTCAACAACAAATTCCAATTATTATCATTTAATTGTCAACACAGGTGCAATTAAATATCTCAAAACACATTAATAAAAACGGGTGGGGTGGGGCATTTATAGCCCCTCTAAACAGAAAGATGGGGTGAAAAATGTCTATAAAGACTGGGATATTGCTTCCCACATGAAGAAAATGCAAGAATTTAATGCTTCAAAGAAGAAAAAAATGCTTGTTCTGGGTAAAATAGTGGCCAAATTGAGCCTACCCCTGTTTTGAACATTTTGTACAAACCCATCTGCTGAATATTATTAACTCAGTGTTGCCAATTTTCCATTTTCTGTAGGAAAGCTGGAGCTATTTCTAAACTTGACAAACTTATAGATCCCATCTAAGTTACATTAGCAATGAAAATAAGGGCATTTTTAGAAATTTTGAGTAGGTATGAAAGCATTAATTTTTACATCGAAATGGGAGAATCTGGAGATTTTCTGTTAATATTCCTGATTTTTAGACAAAATTAGGTGAAATTACAATGTTGTTCACTTTATCTGTGCTTTCTGAGGCTGAATACACTGAAATTGGACATTGAAATATTTTTCTTACCGTTAGAAATTAAATAAAAACTGAAAATTGGAAAATTTGCAGTAAAATCACAATTTTTCCCCAAACTTTGATAAAAAATTTTTCTAAATTTATTTTTTTTTAGTTTTTCTGTAGTCAAGTTATTTTATACATATTTTCTGACAAATTAGTCATCATATTTTCAAAACTAAGGCATATCAGTCACAGCCTTGTCATACACAGACAGGCCACAGAACACTAATTATTGCCCCATTGACTTTAATGTTAATTCTTGTCTCTTAGACCGGGCGTAACTTTTTCCCAAATATTCGTTGGGAAAAAAGCTTTCTGCCACAGATGGAGCAACATGTGGCAGACTCTTGCCCAAAAGCATGTATGAGGTTCTTCATGAAAAACTTGAGATAGACAAGCTGGAAGTAGAGACAGCTAACCTTGCAATTTTCGGCCCTCCCTTTCAACGTAACCAACCTCACAACTCTTGTATCCTTCCGCCTCAAAATCATGAATATTCACCAAAACCTGGCAGAAAATGTATTTTCAAACCCTTTTCTTCGATTCTACACCAAAAATTCAACAAAAATCGCCATGCAAAAGGGGGAAAAAGGGAAAGGGAGAGAAGGACTAAAAATAACTTTCGCCCTTGTTTCGTGGGTGACTGCCCAGGAATATTTGGTGATCTGTGTCCATATACTGAGGTTGTCAGGATAAAGTGGACAACTTTTCGAACGTAAAAGTCTACCATACTTGAAATGCACAGTAATCCATCATTGGAAATTTTGGGAAGCAGTACCAAAATCCCCTTATACTGAGGTTTTTGGGATAAAATGGACAGCTTGTCAAACTTAAAACTCCACCTGAATATGAAAGATGTAAATAAGGGTTGTATAGGGGCACATAGAATCTGTTCAGCTTAACATCATAAGCCCCTGGCCTGAAATCCATCCAATCCTGGGAACACAGATGACTTGTTAGTTTTTCACCATTTATCTCAATCTGTTAGGTCATCAAGGGTCATTAACAAAATAAAGGGCTTTAGCGATTTTCTGACAAATTTAGGGGTGTCACTGACTATTTATGTTTGATGAATGACAAAAAGGAGCAGGTGGGGTGATAAGGGTCAAGTAAGGCCTCCTGATACTGGTCACTAAGTATTGTCATTGCTTCAATGTTAACTTGACTACTTTTATTTTTAGAGGCCATATTTTCTGTCTTCAGAACCCTACTTAGTTCTTGCTGTCAGCCACCATCTTGGGTATCTGCATTTATTTTGGGGCCAGCCCCTATTGGAGTTAACTGTGTGAATTAGTTGAGAGTAAAAGGTTATGAAATTGTGTAAATAGAATTGATTCAGGTGTTAATATTAAGTAGGATTAGGGAGATGTGATTTGTAAAGGGATTATTAGGTGTGTAAATCTGTTTATTTAAGAGGTTTGAGGGGTGTTATAGAAGTGGTTTATCAAGTGACATAGGTTAACTGTAACATTTGGTTAGCTGGAAGAATATTGATTGAATTAATAGATACATCTGTTCTTATTACTTCTGTAAATTTGTGAAAATTCCTTTCTCACGGTTTTATTTGAAAAATATCTGAAATATTAATGGGGTTGGAAGATTTGGGAAAATGTCTTCAACTCCATATCACAAAGTCTTCATCAAAAATATTAATTTGAATTAATAATTGAAATTGATAACTATTCGGACTTATTCAATTTTTCCTAATAATCAGCATCCAATTTTTGTAACAAAAAAACCTGATCAATGTGATATTTGGGTTAGATGAAAATATAATGAAATGTCTTAAGAAGGAAATGACATTATTCAACAAAAAATAACTTGATAAATGACTGAGACGGTTATCATAAATCCTGGACAACAAATGTAACACAGAACTATAATTGAACAAGGTTACCATTTTAACGGCAACCCGTATTATCTCACCTCGACAAGTCGTTGTCAGTGACAGTAAGAAATGAGTCGTCACCTCGATTGTCATTGGCACATGTCAATGCAGCGACAGTAACAAAAGAAAGAAAACTAACATGATCTTTTTTTCTGCAGGGGAACAAACGCTCTTCTCCCGATTTCTTTTGAATGGACCATCTTTTGTCACGGGACCTTATGCAATAAATCCCCTCGATATCATTAAATTATGTTAAAGGCTAGAGTTGTATAGGGGGAGCCAGTGAAGCGTAACGAAGATTATGTCCCCAAGTCTCAAGTTTTCAATAAAAAACAAACAGTATTTCAATTCTTCAATAGGCATGTCCGGGTGACTGTGAAGAAAGGGTTTGGACGTGTGTCGTACACGCGACCATGATAAGATGTTATCGCGAAGGAGACAGGCTACAATTTGACTTGATTAAAATGAAAACTTAAGAATGATAGGAAGCACGATGAACAAACCTGGAGGACACAAGTTTTGACAGATTAGAATGTGACTTGCAGCTTTGTTTTTTTGGATATACTTTAGTTGATTTTAATGATTATATTTGTTAGTGTCATATACCACTAAGATGAATAATTTTTTGTTGTCAGTGTAGGGGTAGGAATCCATCTTTTTGAGAAAATAGGAACAAGAAATTATTAATTAATAATTAATATAGTGTAATATTGAGACAGAAATTGAGATATGATAGTGATCATACCAGGAAATAATTCCTGTAGTGTTTGAAAATAAGAAAATTGAATTTGTACTGATAATGTATGATTTAACAAAAACCTACAAGAATGGGACATCAGTGATTTTGATTTGGGTTGTGTGTTTTGAATCAGACTCTTTATATTTTCAAAATAAACCGTTAAGAGGTTTTACTAGATTATCTATTTATGATGCTTGCTGCTTGTCATATTATAGGTTGATAATTTATGGTATGCATTTTCTCTCCATAATCAATGGATCAGTAGATGTGCAAGTCCTTTGTGGTCCTAAAAAAAATATTTAAAATATTGTCAAATTGGTCTCTTTAGATTTTTTGATGAAATTTCATGTTTGGGAGTGAATCACAAGAGAAAACTGCAGACATTGTTATTCATTAATTGATTTTTTTTAACGAGGTGATTTTATTAATGAAAGTCTCATCTGCTTGGATGGAGAAATTCCTGATAATAGCTTGTTATTTGATGAAGGTGTTGGAAACAATGGTGCGTAAATCCGTGGAGTGATTGGGGATGATATTGTTCCCTTAGGTTTTAACTCAGTCCATCATTAAGCACGACCTCAGGGCCCCTAGACAACGACCCTTCTGTCCTTCAATATCATATATTCACCGTTTTTAAATTTGCATGCTGGGAATGGTATCACCTGATAGTTGCTGGAGGCTAGTTGTGAGCCATGATCTTGTCATCTCAAACAATAGAAGATGGTAGCCGTTACAAAAGATAAAAGAAATATATTAATAGAACTCTTAGTTAAAGTTTTGAAATAACCGTGGTAATCAGACATATTGGATTGAAGTTTTTGATTTAACTGTCATCTTCACCATAGTACCAAGGATATTTAAATGTGCACATTCTCAGTTTTTTACATCCCCAATATCCAAAAATTTACAGTCATATCGGTTGTTGGTTGAGGTGTAGTTACATGTATCAAAGACTGGTAACTTTTTTTGAAGAGAAAAATCTCTCTGGATGAGCTATACATGTAGGATTGATAGTATTAGTAATGGAAAATGATATAAAATATGCACTAATTGTAGTGTATGTTGACCTACATTATACACTGTAGGTGTTAAGATACAACCAGTTACAATAGTTAGTATATCATGGTAAATATATCATAGTAAAACAGGATATGAAACAATGGGTGTAAGGTAACATCTAGATAAGAATCATTGTCTATGTAATACTGTAATACTAATGTTCATACAAACAAAAATATACATGTAGATGTCACAGCTAGTTCTCTAAAGATGTTCGTACTCCTGTTGCTTGGTATAAAGTGCCACGTCTATAGCCCTCCATAGGCATGTTTCACAAAGTAAACAAGAATTTTTAAATAGAATTGTTCATGAAAATATTTGATTTGTGAATGTGACCTGGGCGAAAATTATGTTGATCGACACCCCTGACCTACAATTCAATTGGGAAATATTGCATGCCTCACCGAATATAACCGTAGAACTTTGCATAGATTTTGGTGTAGGCCTATACATGTAGGACTACATTGGTTATGAAATATTCTATCAAGGTTCTTGGTCCAAGAAGTAAGGTCACTCTGGGCCTGTTCTGAGTTTGGTGGGGCTGACTGTGGTGGGCCCAGGATCATTGAAGGAAAGAGAGTTTTTAGAAGCCATTTAACTTGTCCTCACTAGACATCAAGGCAATCTGATTAATAAAAAGGTAATTAAATGTTTCAAGTTAATTAAGAATGTTTTGTCTTGAGTAAATCTGTTATTGTAATTGAATACCACCTTTATCATCTCACCTATAAAACATTGGTAATAGAATAGAAATGAAATAATCAGTAAATGAAGTATTAAGCCGTAACTTAGTTTCAATTTCATTATTATCTTTGGCACTAATTTATGTGTTAAGAAATGACAAATTCTTGTCTTATTCTGTAGATATTGCTGTTACAAAAGTGACCTAAGGTTATAATGTTTGTGAGAATTGTTTTGAACTGGTCTTTACTTCAAATAGGAAAGATGTGAAATTGCGTTTCAAGTGTTCAGTTTCATGACTATCATTTGAGTTATGACATTGTTCACAGAAAAAATCTTGTTAAAGATTATTGTTCAGATATCTATTTTATGATTTTAAGAATTTAATGTGAAAGATGTCTTATCTTTTAATAATAGATAGTAAATAAACAATTTGGAATTAAATCTAAAAACCTTGTTTCATTATCATTGTCATCATTCGTGTAAGCCTTCTCACCAATAACCCCAACCTACACTCAAGTGCAATAAAGAAAGCGTTGTCTGGATTTTTCAGCTTCAGATGATTCTATCGCCACCCCCAGAAAATAACCTTCAACTTCACTGTGTAGTGGCTGTATGTCTTGTGTATTACTCATAGGTAAAAGTTTGATTTGGAAAAGGTAGTCCAGCACTTTTATGCTAATTAAATTCTTGCTTCTATTTCTGTGCAAGTCTTTATTTAGCCCCAATGACAGCAAATGCAGATCATATCTACTTAAAAATGTAAGTTGTTATCGATCGCAGATTGTTGACGACATTTTATAAAATAAATAATACAGTTGTTATTATTTATGATAAACATTTACTTTGTAAGAAATTTTAATTATATTATTGTAAATATTGTTAATGTGGATTGTCTCCTCAAATCCTTTCAAACGATTTCATCTCGAAATACGAAACTAAACAAACATCGTCAGTGAGACCAGACACACTCCCATCATGCACCTTGTTTGCTAAATCTGTCATCTGTAAACATTATGGGATTTATTCCGTTATAATTCGTGATCATGTGACCATTCTCGTTTAAAATCAAATTAATATCACGAATAGCCGATCAATATTTACATTGGATGATCAACAATCCACGAATTTTGATCCGCAAGATGTTGAATAATGAAAATCCTGAAGACTTTACAGTTTTCCTTTTATCCAGTAGAACCCTTTGTTACATTGTAAACAATGCCGTCTTGAGGCCAAATGTTAGGCTATAAGCACAAGAAATTAAAATTTTAACATAACTATGAAAATTTTTTCGTGAAAAACAATATTAAGCACATCATTTTATTATCCTGTGGCTGTTGATTACAAATAAAATAACTCCATGTTTATAAAACCACATGACATGATGGGTTTAAAATTTAATGAGAAACTTGGGGAAAGGTAATAGGCTTATTCATATCAAAATATATTTTATTTTGGTTAAAAATACTTCAGGTCTCAAGTGCTGGTTTAAAAAACAAAAGAAAACATAAGTTGGAAATGTATTAATTGATGTGTGCAATTTGTGATTTTTCAAAAAGAAAAAGTATAACCAAGTATAGAATTTTAATAATTCTGTGAATACATGTAATTGTATTTGGTAATTATCCCTGACAAAACCCAACAATTAGTCATTGGCAAAGGTGTCTTCATCAATTGCCATCCCATAATTCTATCAGAAGTCGTGTAATCTGAGATCTAAGACACGAGTCTGGTTCGTCATGTACACCCTGGCTCCACCTAGCAGGAAATTAACATACTCATCAATGAATGAAGGTAGAATTGGTAGCTGTCACTTTATCCTTGTGACTCATAACTCTTGTTTTCATAAGTCACTGTAAACGACATTTGGCCATTTTAATCAACATCTTTAAGACGTTTGGATTGAAATCATGGAAGAAAAAGCTCTAGCTGGAAAGAAATTACTCTTCAAGGGGGGATAATTGATCGTTTTCTGATGAACCATTTGAAAAGATAAATCTTAATGGAAAAATAACAAAGCTTTCGACTCGAGAGATAACATTTTGCTTTGATGAGAAATTTTGTCTAATTTCAATGCCATACTGCAATTGAAAAATTACTAAATATGGTTGGATTAATTAGTTTTGAAATGATAAATTGCAATGATTTTTCCACTTATCAAATTTGAGCAGTTTTAATTGATAGGTTTTGGAGGAAAAAAACTGACCCCAAAGAATGTTAAACTTATTGAAACAAGCTCATGAATAATTGAAATGTACCTGTGGTGAATGATAGTTTAGTATAATTCAGTCTTAGAAATATGAACATTGTCACATAGGCCTACCTTATGGAAGCTCTTGTGGCAACTTCTTAATTTATCATTAACATGAACCTGCTACATATACCTGTGGGCAAATATTCTGTCAAGGGAACCCATGCTGTAATATTAGTGACTAGTGGTATGTTTATGGTAAAGGCACTGAGAAAACTAAGACTTGGATTTATTCACTTAAGTTTGTTAAAGATTTTATACCAAAAGAAGGAAATATTTTGGTAAATATATTATCTAATATTATACCTGTATGAAAATTCACTCACTCAGTCACTCACTTATGTAGATCTTTCATTCATGTCATATCCATTAGACATAATGGAATAATAAATACATTTCAATAATGATGGCAGACTATCCTGTAACCATGACAACTGGATGGCCGGTAACTACCTGTATAAATTATGGTGTATTATCTATCCTCAAGGTTATTTCAAGGTTATTTATGTTTTTCTAGGAATGGGACCAGACAGAAGATAAATAAGATAAGCCATGCTAGATTGATGTTTAATATCAACATTTAATAATAATGTTCAGATTGTAGTTGTTTTAAAAGATCTTGGAGCTAAAGGTTAGGGTATTGACAGGCTTTTACTGTGTTTTAAGACCACCACCAACACAAATTCCAACATATCAAGTAGCCTGCCTCAGAAGTATAAAAATGTATTTTCTATTATATTTCAAGTGAAACCAAATACACATGTACACACAATTCTTTTTAAAAATAGGAATTGATATTCATTACTGTTCATCCCTCATCCCATATATTTTCTTCATTATTGAAAAATATACATTATTACGAATAGAAGGACACTATTATACACTAGATTATTTTTTAGCCAACTTGAAATGAAGTTTATATTTAATTTGAAACCACCTTCATTTCTAAAAACATCATATCTACGACATACCAAAATGAACAGTACCAAAGCGCTATAAGTATAATTTTAGAAGGGAGGAAAAATGTATCCCTTATTTTTGTAAAACAAGTAGGCCTACAACTTGAATTGAAGTTTTTTTTTTAATGTGATCAATTTCAAAGGCATTCTATCTACTATGTAATATTATTTATGTATATAAAAGTATGTAATATTATTTATGTGTTGAATATTTTGTCCTAATAAATGTAATTATTAAATAGCTTATTAATTTATATCAGTTACATTGTGGTGTTGTTAGCAAGGTACTTCAGACTTATCCTGACATTGTAGAAAGGTTACACGGTGAATATAGGACCACGTTAATTACTGATAATTACAGTCAGAGAGTTAGGTGTGCCGATTTATTCGTTTTTAAAGGTCGACGTGTTAACGTTTAGTTTATATTATTGTCTTATCGTTAATAATAACCCTTATTATACGAACACGAGAATGTACAATTGGGCAGTAAAAATGACTGTATCATACAATCAGCTGCTACCTGACTTTTGAATCAAGAGTAAAAATAACAAATGAAAGTTCAGTATTTAGTTAAATCCTGCTTAGAGATCTTGAAAAGTGCCCAGAAAGATCCAACTAATGGTAGGTTGGTTTTATATTTGATTGAATGACGCTGAAGATAATAGGTCTACGCCCCCCCCTCCCCCTCCCAAAACAACAAAATTTATCATTTTATCTACATGGTCTATAACACCAGATACCACTTCTCAATGTTTCTTTGTATTTGAATTTTAAAGTAGTACATATGGCCCCAAGTACATAAAGAAAAAGTTCTTTTGTGAAATAGAGCCATAGCCACCTTTCGGAATAAAAAAAATATCTTATTGAAAGTCGAAATAAAATTGAGAAGCTTGTATATTTAATGTAAAGAAATACAATAATTGCTGAATGTCAAATGTTTTAATTCCAAGATACTAATATTTACAATCAATTGTGATGCTTTAAAATTGAAAAATAGAAAATTGTTAATGAATACATATGGGATTTATAATTCTATGTGACTTTCAATATGATTTTTTATTGCTTTGATACTAATTTAGTGAAATAGTTTTTCTAGTGTTACCACCTAGTTAAACAGGTATTAAATGTCACATGTTGACATTTACATGGAATTAACAACATTGTTGTATTCAACATTTACAAGCGCTGTGGGATATCTTGCTAGTCATGTTTATGGTTGGTGATTAGATATTAAAGGTATAATCAAATAATCTAATTATTCTTTCATCTACTTGAATAAAGTTCAACATGATAAAAATGGAACATATTCACTTTTTACCCTGATAGCTATTAGTTTATTAGCAATATTTGATATTTTAAAGGCTTGGAATACTTTGCACCCGTGTATGTACACCATTTTTATTTTTCATTAATAAAGACATTACAGGTCGTTCATCCACTTTAATAAAGTTCAACATATAAAGATGTGCCATATTGATATTTTAAAGTAAAGATAATATGTGATACCTTTTTATACGCCCACATGGAAATGTGGTCGTATATTGCCGTCGCC
Source organism: Patella depressa (assembly GCA_948474765.1). Taxonomy (NCBI): domain Eukaryota; kingdom Metazoa; phylum Mollusca; class Gastropoda; family Patellidae; genus Patella; species Patella depressa. The sequence continues at coordinate 60,809,423 of OX419719.1, forward strand.
CCCGTCCGTCCGTCCGTCCGTCGGTCCGTCCGTCCGTCCGTCCGTCCGTCCGTCCATCGTCCACAATTTCTTGTGAACGCTCTAGAGGCTAAAGTTAATATCCGATTGACTTTAAATTTATACACGGTGTTTAAGGTCGTGAGATGAAGAAGCCTATTGATTTTCAGCGATATCCGATAATTACTACCAGAGTTATGACCCTTGATCACTTTGAAAAATCTTGTGAACGCTCTAGAGGCTATAGTTGATATCCGATTGACTTTAAATTTATACACAGTGTTTAAGGTCATGAGACGAAGAAGCCTATTGATTTTCGGTGATATCTGATAATTACTGCCAGAGTTATGACCCTTGATCACTTTGAAAAATCTTGTGAACGCTTTAGAGGCTAAAGTTAATATCCGATTGACTTTAAATTTATACACAGTGTTTAAGGGCATGAGACGAAGAAGCCTATTGATTTTCGGTGATATCCGATAATTACTACCAGAGTTATGACCCTTGATCACTTTGAAAAATCTTGTGAACGCTCTAGAGGCTAAAGTTAATATCCGATTGACTTTAAATTTATACACAGTGTTTAAGGTCATGATATGAAGAAGCCTGTTGATTTTCAGCAATATCTGATAATTCCTGCCCGAGTTATGACCCTTGATCACTTTGAAAAATCTTGTGAATGCTCTAGAGGCTAAAGTTAATATCCGATTGAATTTAAATTTATACACGGTGTTTAAAGTCATGATACAAAGAAGCCTATTGATTTTCAGCAATATCCGATAATTACTGCCAGAGTTATGACCCTTGATCACTTTGAAAAATCTAAAGTTAATATCCGATTGACTTTAAATTTATACACACTATTTACGGTCATGATACAAAATAGCCTATTTATTTTCAGCGATATCCGATAATTACTGCCAGAGTTATGACCCTCGATCACTTTGAAAAACCCTGTGAATGCTCTAAAGGCTAAAGTTAATATCCGATTGACTTTAAATTTGTACATAGTGTTTAGGGTGATGAGACGAAAAATCCTTTTTGATTTTCAGTGATATCTGATAATTTCTGGCACTTGATCACTTTGAAATATCTTGTGGACAAAGGCCTTGAGACAAACCATCAAAACTATTCTAATCATTTCTGATAATTATTTAATGGGCTATTACTCGTAATAAGATTATCATGTGTTGTAAATGTTCTCCTTACTGATAAAAGAAACAATATGCGACAATCCTTGTTGACTGCCCGGACGACTTAGCTGTTGTGGGCGTATGTTTCGTTGCCTGGCAACCTATCTTTGTTTATTGTTAATGATGTGATACCTTTTTGTTTATTGACAATGACGTTAACATTTGTATTTTAATAATTGTTTATGACTTAATTTCTATAATTCAATTTATCTTAAATGTGCCATATATTTGAGGGCATAAGCAAACGAATTGACTTTTTTTTGACTTGGTATTTTTTTAAGAGCTAAAAATGTCTTCATTACCCATTATATGCATCATACGCATTACAAGTGGATGATATCAAAATCTGTCTTTTGTGTTTTGTGACCCTAAAATTGGTAATCAACCCTAGGGATAACCTTGATGATCAACCCCTACTCTTCTTTTTTATTGTCATTCAAAGATTTACTTAATTGATTCAAAAGATAACTATATCTCTTTCAGCAAAAATCAAACAAAACAAAACTTTTCTCACATTTAATAATGACCACTTAATGGAATAAAAGCAATCATATCTCTCAGGTCGTTATATTTAGAGAAAATCCCTTTTCTTGGGTTTATTTTATCAGAAAGAAAAACCTTTTTAAAATCCTTTTTTCTTCTCAAGATCTGTGAATATCTGATGTTGGCTGGGCATTATCGTTGTCTGTCAGTGACGAATTAACGCTGACAATGGTTTGATGTGTTGTCTTAAAGTCCTTAAAATAAAAAATGCATTTTTAATCTTTTCCACTTAACTGTCTTTAAAGCTTCGTAACGGTGTCTTTGTTGCGACAATGCCGATTATTTCTCGCTACCGGGTTGAATCACAGATGGTTGGACGATATCGTCGCCCTTAGGGAATTACAGTCGTTTACCTGGCTCACATTTAATCATGCCCACGTCGAGGTTTTAAAACTTTACCAGGTGTTAAGCTATTGAAACGTGAGGCGGTGAAGCGTATGAGGTTAAGAAAGAGATCTTTTAGTCGCGTGCCAAAGATTAGTGTTAAATGTTTGAATCTTTTGTTGTGTCGAGATCGAAAATAAATAAACCCTTTTTCTCTTAAAAGAACACAAAAAATTTATGAAACCCCTTTTTGTTGTGGGGGTGGAGGCAATACCTGAAATAAGTATATATAATATGCATCCAGTTGATTATAAACTGTTGATCTATTTGTTTTAGTGATTAATTGTTTACTATAGGATCTCATCCACTTATGTTTATATGAATATACAAACAACAAATTCTCAACTCCTTAATATAGTGTCTCCCATTTGGGAATTCATTAGTTAAAAAATTGTCCTGGAGACAAGCTCCCCCCCCCCTTCCCTCTATATGAATTTCTTTCTGGCAGGCTTGATATTGATAGTTTATGCAAACAATTTGTAAGCATGTTAGATATTAAATGATTGTGATAAATGGAATAAAATCAGAACAAAAAATACATCATTATTTCTCATTTTCCTCTTGTTAATTAAAGGAAGAGAAAGAATAGTGATATAATGATATTCTGGCAGTTGATGTCATAGTGCCAGCATAACTGCCGCTAGCAGTGATGTATGGTGTCTTGGTGTCAGTTGGCATGACAATCTATAATAATACGAGAATAAACAATCAATATTAATCACTGTTTTATTTAAATATTCGGTATGTGATTAAAATAGTAAAATATTTCTGTCTTTTTGTTATTGTACATTATGATTTAATGCTGCAAATATTTGTAATTATACGACTAATAGATAAGTACCTCATTATGATTGAATTCTACAAATATTTGCAATTATCTTACTGGTAGATTAGTACCCCATTATGCGGTTATTTTGATTACCAATAATTTAATGACAATGGTAAAGACCCCATTATACTTAGTCTAGGTCTTCGTGTTTTGGTTTCAAAATTTGTAACATTTGGTGGAAAAGGCATAGGGTGGATGATCTGCAGTCTATTGACCCATCTCTTCCTACCTTCTTATAGATCAGTGTTATAATTTAAATAATGTGGAATGTTAGAAAACACAACACAGTTTTTAAGGTAAACAATCACTGAATTATAGACAAAGCACAACATTTATTATTTTATGTTTTTCAAGCACAAATTAACTGTACATATTATATATATTTTAGATCAATATGTCTCTTTAAACTCTGATATTCCTCTTTGAATTTCTTCAGGCAGTAAACCAATTCTATACCGCTGACTTATATGTTATACATACAAATATTATTTCACAAAACCTTCATACACAAGAGGATTTCTTATTATTGATCGACAGCCACCAGTAGACTAATCAATACAACTTATAATTCCTCCAATCAAAATATTTGTACAATTCGTAACGGAATGCGTAGTAATACAGCTTAATATCGATGTATGGTTATAATCAATGAAGGTGTCAACATCGCCCAAATAAGGTAATAAGCCAGAGAACTGGCACAATGGCGCCAGTCTTAATGATAATTGATATGTTTAGATTTTTGGAAACTTGTAATTGACAGTATAGAAGAACATAGAAGCAAGTTTAATTAGCGCCATTTCTTTGCCAACCCACATTAAATTTGATAGATTATTAATGTGGTATGTTGCAAAATATTTTAAATCAACAATTTCTTTTTTATATCTGGTCTGAGGTGGAGAAATTACATGGAGTTTAACATACACTCACCAAAACTAGGTTATTTTGGAACTGACACAGTTAATTTTAATGAAAAGCAGGGGTTTTCATAATGACACAGTCGATTTTAATTTAAAGCAGGGGTTTTCATCAAGAACTCTTAGGTTAGGGAAGCAGCTAAACACTTGGTCACACACAATAGTTGAATCAAACCCATGACCACAGTGGATACTGACTTCCATACGACAACAGTACATGGCTGAATTTTTCCTTTCATCTATCATAAATTGAGAGGGTCCATTTAATGTTATGAAGGTTATTAAGATAACCATAGTCTGTCTTGGGCAGGATACTCAAAAGGTATTTTCGCTTCCAAAGTGACCATATAAACCGAACTGAGCCTTCATTTACTGGTCACTTAGTGTGGGTATGGCTGTTGTATTTGACTTGTTATTGATCAGATATTCTACCATCTAACATTATTTTATTCCAGCTGAATACCATAACATTTATTACCATATTCATAGGCTACATTGCCAACATTTATATACCATACGTTATTCAATAATGATTTTTATGAACCATATTATAGATATTTTTACAAACAGCACAATGTTTTTATTGTTTTATAAAAAGAGTGAAGAGATATAGTTGACTAGTTTATCTTATGATATTCCAAAACCTTTTATTTTTTTGAACAAAATTTTTAAATTGGGAAGGTCCTTTTAAATTAGAAGAAATGTCTGCCTGTATTGGTGTTCAACTAAAATGGATATATACACAAAAACAACCTTTTGGTTATTTTGAAAATTTGTCACAAATTACCAGTATTTAGATTTTGATCATATACATGTAACATGTAGGCATGTTAAAATCTAGCTGCAATTTGTAGCCGTTATAATTCTGATCCCGGGCTACAATTGATACATGTAGGTTCAATTGCAAAATTATCAAGACATATCATCACAGTTTGCATGGAAATAAGTAATTATGTTACAAATAGTGAAGAATGGGACACTGAAATCATAATCTTATCTTACCGAACAGATTTTCTGTATTTTCAAGTGACATGAAACCATGTGATTCTGTTTTGCGTGGCAGTTGGGTTTAATCATCATATAATACCACAAGGTTTCACCTTTTCAATGGGAATTGGTTTATTATACGTTAAGTTATGTACAGTACAGTTTTGGGTCAGTGTAATTGAAAACTAAGAGAGTTATAGGCTAGTAACTTTTTTTTTATAGTCAAATGACTACAAAACATGCTCAAAGGTAGGCTTTAGAACTGTCCACTTCTGTGGCTGAAGCAAGAAGAAACCAGTACTGAAAACATTTCTAGTTTAATATTTCTTAATTAATTTATCAACTTGACTCAGTATATTATGATCATGACAAGGTTTCTCTAAACTAAATTAGGGACTGGGAACATTTAAAGATGGCTCAATGAAAATTTAAGAAACAAATGTCTAACCTAACATGTGATTAGCTGAACTTATTACATCTTTATTATAGTAGACATTATTAAATTCTATGGGTGACTCCACACAAAACTGACAGAAGGTCATTTAAAAGGTGTTTGTCAATGATGAGTAACAAACCACTTAAGACTGCCATCACAGATTTTGCATTTGTCCAGAAATTACCCTTTATTGTATTTCACAATACTTTTGTTTATTTGTAAAACTAATTGCCGTAATAGAAGTATCTGGTGATGAGGTAACTTGGCCTCTCAACCCCTCCCTCAATGTCTGTTAGGTGACAAAATGTTGACAGATTGACCCTGAGGTCAATGAATAGTCATTTGTTCTCCAGATAATCTGAAAGGTGTAAAGATTATTTGTTTCCTCGTTTATTGCCTTTATTTTTGTTTGTTCATTAATAGCCAGAATTTAAATTTAGAAACTTTATTAGTACCTAATTTGTAATAGTCATTTGATTATATTTGAATGGAATGTTGTTGGCCATCAAAATTTTAGAAGATCTGAACAGGTGATGAAAAGATGAGTGTCCCAAAGTTGAATGAATTTAGGAATTGAAATTATGATTGCTGTTATTCTGGTTTTCATGTCATTATCTGTCTCCTGAGTCAGTTAATTTTGTGTTTTTGTCATTGCTTAAATTGTATTGTACAGATTGGAATGAAGACATGAACTCAACAAGCCTTTGATTTTTTTTGATAAATGTTTACTCTGAATTGCCAGTCTTTTAGCAAACACACAATATGAAATTATTTTTCATGTCTAACACATTAGTTGTTGCTGACAAGACATTGATCATAAACTACTCGTATAAATAATTCTTTCAATTGCTGGAATAAAAACTAAGAAACAAATGTTGCGTCAGAATTAGATTTTCGGATCCTAAAAATTTTAACATAAAATAAACACAAAAACTTTCTCCATTTATTTCCCGCCTTAATTTACAATAAGTCACATGTAAGGGAAGACTTGATCAAATTAAACACACATTGGCCTGTGAGTTGCAAGTGTTTCGTTTTTTTATCTTTTTGTCCTAAAACCCTTTTCACGATAAAACGCGATGTTAAAAAGTTTGAACAACTGGGCATGTTCTTGCATGACTAGTCAAGAGAGACCGAAGCACATGCCTTTTACGCAAATTATCACAATATAATTCTTCTATTCTATATCCAGGGTAACAATACACAACAGTCGACCAATCAACGGAAGTTACTTCCCTCGCTTAAAAAGATTTTTGTATTTGTCAAGAGCAGTTTTCACGTCAATTAAAAGATATTAAAACTTCAGGGCCTTTTCATAACTTTATCTAAAAAGAGTTCCACTTTGGTGGGTTTGAACAATCATGAGCAATAATTCAGAGTTTTTACATCACAAATTTTAATCAGTGGATCGTGATAATTTTACGCTACAAGAATTAAGAAAAGATGCAATGTTTCACTCAATCTGTCCCGGGATTTTTATCCACAAAATTACAGAGTAAAGATTTGAAACAGTTCTCGTCTAACCACAAAACTTCCGCATGATGTGAGTTTATTACCTTTATTGCATGATTGAAAATCTCCCAAAAATATTAAAACCTCAGGTTGTTGTTTTGGGGTGAATTCACAAAAACTCCTCAAAATGATCACTAAAAACATGACAGTTCTAATCTGAAAACCGTCCCCTTATATTAATGTAAAACAAATAATTTCAATATAAGAAATAAAGGAAGAAGTCACAATGGAGGGTTCCAAAATTAAGTAGGCCTAGTTATTATGTTAACATTTGATTTGGGATTATTTAGAAATAATAAGACACATTTTCAATCAATAGTATTTACTTGAGTGAATTAGAAATATCATTAAACCATGGAACTTTTGTTTCATGTAATTGCGAGATAATAATTCCATCAAACTACTGTCAAGGTATTGCTAGATCTGAACATTATTTCTTTGTAGCTTTTTTGGTGGTGTTCAAGAAGCATGACTTGAAACATCTTCACACCAATGACCAATCCATCAGAAATATGGATCGAAGACGAGAATTACGCTTATTTCATGTCTATTGTACATTTAATGGGTAGCAAAATCTAACGTCAGTCATCATTGCAGCTTCAAAGAATAAGATTGCATATGATTGGTCGTTTTTGTGAGGGTCTTTTGATCATCTTGTTTGTGTAAAGTCTACTTGAAATTCTAATTTTCATGAATTGTGCTGTTTGTAACATGATTCAATGAACATGAATAACAAAAAGAAAGTTTGAAGAAATTTTAGAATTTTTCAAAGTTTATTGTGATGTTTCCATATTGGGTTAATCCTATCATATCCATTATTATAGCAATGTGTGATCAATGGTGAAGTTTTCCTTTGTTTAAAATTTAATAATTTATTGAAAGAATAGGTTATTGGCTCCCTTTTCGTCTTAAAAGTCTGTGCTGTTAATAATGTCACTAACATGGCTTTAACGAGATCTTTGCATTTTTTAATTATTCTCCCGAATAATATTAACGTGTTTCTTCGTTGGTTTATAGAAATTAATAAGACTTCAAAGTATAACGAGAATTTGCGTTTAAAAAAATAAATGGCTTTTCTCTGTCAATTAATCACAAAATATAATAAATTTGAGAAAAAAATGTTGATTTGAAATAAAGAGGGATAATGAGCTCTGAGATTCTAATTAATAGAAAAATGAAGACAATATTGAAATCTGTCTGAATGTGAATTTCTTAATTGAATGGCCAACATTTCAATTATAATTTTGTTTTATCAATAGGTATGTTTCTATTTATGAATACATAATATGTTTTGAGTCAATATCAGTGACAGATTTAGAAGAAGAACAGCCTTAGGCTATATAACTATAACACAACACAGTTCTATTCCACTTATCAGTCCCCCCCCCCTTCCCCAATCACCCACCATCATGACTAGGGGAATAAGAAAGTGTGTTTCACAGTTGAGCAAAGATGGGGTGATGACGGATGTTTAATTATGGGTAAGGTGGCCTATCCTCCATGAAATTTTCCCCTGAAAACCAGTTAAATACCGGTAGTGCAAAATGAAGCACAATTGAATCATATGTGAGTGAGAATATTGATTGCGTATTTGGATTTAGATAATATATATTCGCTTTTTTATGTGAATTTATTTTGAATAGACAGTCTACCAGTCCGTAGAAAAGATGATGTGTTATTTCCTTTCAGCTGATGCAATGATATGTAGTCTTCTAGCAATGGTATCATGTCTTAAATTTGTACCAGCAATTTTATTAATTGACTAATAATTGAGAGATCACCTGTCGGTATTAATCTAGTGATTGATTAATTTATACATGTAATGGCAAATATTGAAATAATGTCTTTCAAAGAAAGGATACTCTTTTTGTAATAATATTGTTTTTTTATTGTAATAATTTGTTAATTTACCTGCGGACAATTTTCATTTATGGTTTGATTACATAATTGATTTATTACTTTTGACTTTTGTGAATCAGTGCACCAGCAAATAGTTCTTCACAATATCACCACTGTTCTTTTTGCGATAAAAATCATGAAAAAATGCCTTGAGTGTAATTCTGTTATTGGGATTCGTTAATTTACCTGCAAGCAATTTACTGATTAGCAGACAATGGAAAGATTACCTGTCGATGTTAATTAAACAATTTATTATTTTCTACCTGCTCTGCCATGGCTCATTGATATAGAAGTTGACAGATTGATTGCCACAAATTACCTGTGTCACGTTTCTGTTGATTAGAATTTGATAAAATTACCTGAATTAGTTTCTGATTTTGTCATTTGTAGATTTGTAGAGAATAGACAGACGTGTCATTCCTTCAACACAAAGTGTGTCACAACTAGACATATCAAATTCAGGTTAACTGCAATCCATTATTCACATTTAAGTTTGATTCAACATCGAACATCCTGACTCGTTATTCTGAAGTTTGGTACAGTACAGATTTATATGTGCTGCTGTGATCAAATTCTCCTTGATATTGATCTTTTTATGATTTCCTCTTGTCAGTGATACAGAAGGAGGGCCTGACAAGGACAGCTGCCTAGTCGTTAGGATGGGACGAAAAAACGAGGTCCCATGTACACATTGGAGTGCACGTAAAAGATCCCTTGGCAGTTGGAATTCAATATAAGAGTAGGCCGTATCGCCGCTGCCAGGGCAAAATTTCCCTCATAGCACACTGTATGGTGTATGCCCGTCTTCCATTAGCCCAGGTTAGGTGCAAAAGAGTAGGACGTTAAACCCCATTTCATCTCATTGATCATTTTATGGTGAAGTAAAAAAAGTATGCTTTCTATTTAATGCAAGCCTATTAATGACTTGTTCACACACCAGTGATACCTGTAGCCTTTAAGTGTTCAATTTATTACCAGTAATCTTTTTGTATCTTTTGAGATTAATTACTGGTTACCTGCAAATCAAGATTAAAACAATCTACAACTTAATGAGATTGATCATGATCTCAACTTCATTTGATTAGCTAATAATTCTTTAATTAACTCCGCTCAGGTGTGTTAACAAACACTAACATAGCCCTCAGGTAAAAACTACCCCTTGTCACGCAATCCGTACAGATTTCATCGACTGATAAAATTATTGACTTAACACTTAAAGTGTTTACCAATATACTCATTGCCAGGATTACACGTATGACAAGTACTCGACAATGTTAATAAATCAACAATCTCGTTGATGTGACGATTCACGCGAAACTTAACACCTGGAGTGAAAACTTTCTACTTTTACTTTATCTTTTGTATTTTCTTCTATAAAGTGCTTGCTTCCTTTCTAAAGATGAAAATAATAGCAGAAAAAAGCAAACGTTCTAGCCTAGATTTTCAATAGATTGATTTTTTTCTGAGAGTTTTTTCAAGTTTAGGGGACTGATATTGTCATTGTGGATTCTATTCATGTTAATAATTGTAGATTTTTCTTGCGAATCATTCAGAGATTGTCCGTTATATTGTTACATTGTGAAGCTATTCAAACAAGAGTTTATGATGATATTGTCACTCGTGAATACGTTTGTTGACACACATGTTATGTTTCCACGCCTTTTAACAGATTTTTTTTGTGCTGAATTGTCGCGAATAATCTTGGAAATATTGTCAAAAAATAATGTATTACTGCACAAGAGGTGGATTATAGAGATTTTGAACAAGCGTTTTTATAATTTGTTGAGTTTCGTTGATGAGTTTATCAAGAACGTAACACAAAGCTTTGACTCCATTATGAATTCCTATTAAAGACTTTTTATCATGAAATAGATTAAAGTTTGAAGTGGGTATTATAGGCTCAGGTGTTTTTTGTGAAAATACACGAATGTTTTTAGTTAACTTAATGTGAGAAGCTAGGTTTGTAAAACGGTGAATTTGTTTGTCATAAACTGCGAGCCTCTTTTGATGATTTAACGGGACATTATAAATTGGTTTATTATAATATGAGGAAACGGTAGTTGAAAGAAACGTAAAAGAGAAAAAAAAATGGCAAACATTGAAATCTTTTCAAAGATCAAAGAATATAGTCTCCCATTGTAATATCATTACTATTAATATCGTTATTAATTACAAATTACATGAATTATTATTTCTTCAATAATCATTGAGCCAGAGAAATAAAATTATATGCCTCTTCGTCATTTGGCATTCAGGAAGAGAATTTATATTGAATATCAAGTATCTATAATAAAGCTACAGGTCAGTCATCAAAAACATGTTCAGGATAACCGTGTTTATATATAAAAAAGTTGTAAATTCAACCAAAATATCAGTCTTTTCACATTTATTTAGTTCAGAGAATGACAAATTATAAGAATTCTGTAAATGTCATCATTAAAGATTTAAAGTGCCAATCCCGATAACTTTTTAGGGAATAAAACTGCTTAATTTTGTGTTAAAATCCTTTAAAATCCATAACCTAAGGCCCACCTACTAACCCGATATTTGTGATACGCTTGTAAATAACTTAAACCTGACAGTCTTCGTATAGAAATGGAACGTTTTATTATACAGTATCTGGATAAAACCAGACTTTTTTCTATAAAAATAATATGTAGGTGAAATTTACCTTTTGTTATCAAGTACAGGGCATGGGTCAATCACTGTATAGACCTCTCAAGAAACATAAATCGATTATCAGGTCACCCAATGAAAAAATTGACCCGAAATCTTAAAAGGGTTACGTGTCCGGAAAAGCAGTGTAGACGTTCACGTCCAAACGACTCAATATTTTGAGCTGAAATTTTGAGACAAGGTAAATACACCATGCCATTATATTTTGGTCCATAAATGTCATAAATACTCGGACTTTAATTTTTGAGACTCTGTTTTTATCGGGATTGTCCCTTTAAGAACTTGAGCACATGTCTCACATCTGAAAAATATTGTCATTGATGTTCACCCTTCTCTTTGAAAACCATAAGTCCCCTTTTGTAGGTTAAAATCTGCATATATTTTAATTTCTCTATAAAGTTTAAATTTAATTTTTCTAGGCCAAGTAAGATTGACAAACAAAATTCACATGAAATATTTTAAAAGTTTGTTTTGAACCTCTTGAGAACATCTTGATGTAATTGAAGCCATAAGACTTTCACAACCTGTATTTAAGAGAATTTAAATTAACTTTCAACGCAACATTAAACCCTTGGAATTACCCTACTATAACTTGTTGTTGAAACCTTAAAACAAGAGATCAAAGAGGGAACTGTGCCCTGATTTATCTACCTCCATCAGATTACCTACAAGGTCAAGTCTTTGTCTATAAGGGGTCAGTTTATCAGGGTGTATAGGGAAGCTGGACCCCTGGGGTGAGGGATAATTAAAATAACATTAAGTATATGATAGTATGTGAGTCTGGATGATAATTTGACATGTTTTACTTGTTACAGATTTGGGGAGAGAAATTTTCATACTTGATACAGGAACAGGTGCCCTTCCTCTTCATACTGTAAACATTCTAAATATTGTTGCAACCTTTTGATATTGAAAAACCATATTTTTAATTTTTCAGTTTTTGCCTCAATGCATTGTATTGTGCCATAAATCAAAAATATTTTCTATGTTAAATATTTTTTTTTCCTGGTAAGATATCAATGTTAGTTTCAGAATGATAATTTTGTGGTTAGTTGAAATTTGAATTACCAATGATAAAAACTTTTTGAATCGTCTTTGCAAAAAGCATTGTTTGGTTACAAATTTAAGTTTTTAAATGTGTTGTCATCAAATATGCATTGAGGTTTTTATGCCATACATATGTTGGCCCTAAATTTTAATATGACGCTATTATGTAGTAATTGCTGTACTATATAAACTGTTTTCAACAGGTGATAGTACTTCATCATGTCATGTAACCAATGGCTTCCCATGAAAATCATTTTGTCAGCTTATATATGCAGTTAAAATCAGGTGAAAATAATCCCAGTCCTTTTAAATTTTAGATAAATAACTACATAACCATCTGAAAGCACTTTCTGTTTGGGTATTACCTTATTTCTATGGGTGGCTCAAGTACAATCCCTGCGTTGGGTGAGAAAGTTCAGTGGGATTTTCCAGCTTGGCTTCCCCTTGTCAGTGGTGTAGGAGGGCGACAATATAATCGTTCAAATGGGGAAAAAACAGAGGTACCTGGTACACATTAGCATGTACATAAAAGAACCCTTGCCAGTTGGCATTCGAAATAAGAGTAGGACATTGCACCGCGTAGTGCAAAATTTCCCTCTTTGCACACTTCATGGCGTATGCCCGTCTTCATTATCCCAGTAGGAGCAGAACAGTAGGACGTTAAACCCTATTTCATTTCATTTTTTACTGTGTCCACTCTATATAACGGTCACATTCAATCCATTCGAACACCTTATGTGCATGGTAAAGGTAACCTAATATTGATGGATATGAAGCGTTTCCACTGGGCCATTAACGCATATGATTAAAGTTGATTCATTCACAGAATTCAGATTTAGATAGAATTTTATTTTTAAATGTCCTTTTAGCAAGGATAAAGGACTGAAAATATGCCACCAATTAAGAAGATGTGGTATGGTATTTACTGTATTCTCTAGACTGTTAGTAACAGGTGGTAGGAACCATTAGTTGTACGGCAGTATGGCTCTATCATACTTACACACAACACATGTAGGTACATTCAACTCAAACACATGCACACACTTGCTACTAAACATATGTAGACATCCTCCCTCACGCTTAATTCTATCTACTGTGTAAATGTATAAACATGTGCTCATTTACTATCTCTTGATTCTCTTCATACATTCTACACGACAAGCAATTTGTTCAAGATTTATCTTAAGCGGTTGTCAAATATTTAAGAAATCAGATGTGCAAACTAGATGTAAACTTAAAATATGACAGGGTGGGGCATCGACCAGTTCTTTAGGTGATGGTAGGGACTGCTACATATATTTTTTTTTTAGAGTTTTAGCCTACAGGAAAGGAAGATGGCAAGCTGGGCATAATCCAGGTGACAGAGAAGATTGTTTATTTGGGGGGCCTGCAGTGGTAACAGTACAACTTTATATTGGGAGGTTTACTAGAGGGTGGAGCAGTTGGCATCAGCTGAGACCCATGAAAAGGTACCTGCTTGATGGACAGTAAGGTGAAGGACATTGCCCAGTAACTTCCAGTTAATTGAAACAATTACAGAAATGCTTTTATCGGGGGGGGGGGGGAGATACAACTGTACAAAATTGTTAATCGTTACATTTCCTTCTAGATTGAGAGCAATCATCATACTATTTTGAGTTTTTTAATTTTTTTATCATTAAAGAAAGGTTTCCTTCCCACAGGAATCAAGGTGGTTAGGTTTAAAGTCAGAAATTAGCTGACAGTATACAGTTCTTTGAAATATAAACTTTAGCTTTTCATTCTGATGGGATGAAAACCCTAAAAGGTGCACATAAAAGAACCCTTGAAGTTGGAAATAAGAGTAGACTATGATTATGCCACATACCCTTACCCAGATGGGTGCGAAACAGTAGGGCGTACCCTTTTTGATTTCTTTTCATTGTGATGACCAACATAAAAAAAAGTTAAATGAGGTAAAATAATGCTTTGCAACGTAAGTAGGAAAAATGTTTCAAATTCAATCGATGATTCGATGCAATAAATATCTTGTATTTCTTAAAATGGACAGCAAGTGTATAAAACTTTCCTATAAAGTGATCATGGCATCTTTAAAGAATCTGTCAAATTATGATAGACACTTGATATTAATGGAGACTTAAAGAAGAGAATGTTTACAGCAGAAGACATTCCAGTAGTTGGTGAGAACCAGGTAACCATGGCGCCAATAAGTCTAACTTCCTCTGTCACAGTAACTTGAGAAAACAAAATGGCCGCTTGTCTTCTGCTTGTCTCCACCTTGAACAACTTCTCAACACTCTAGGATTTATTACTATTTTCCGCTTGAAAGACAACAGGAATGGTAGACTTGGATAAATAGACATTTTAGTTGGTGATATCTTATAAACTAGGTTTCTTTGTTTATCGTACATAGTTGAACATTTTTTTTTTTTTATGTATAATTCTAATTTATTTTGATTCATTTTATTTTGGAAGGAATAAGCATTTGAAGTATTGTAGAACTAAGTTTTTCGTGGAAACCATTTAGTTGTAAATATTGATTGTAAAATATTTTTTCTTGTTACAAAGCAAAATTAATCCAACAAAAGGGTATTCTTACTGTAAACTTTAAGTACAAAAAATGGACAAAGAACCAATGTAAAGTATTCAGATCTGGAAAAATGTGTGTGCATGTGGAGTCACCATGCAGAAAATTAATACCTTAATGACTTGAACAAGTTTTCATCTGCAAAGAAACGATTCCTGTTTTCATGTTGTTACAGAAACTTAAAATGAGGTCAAACTGTCAATATAACGAAGAAAATGGGTTTACCTTCTTGTTTGCAGAATTTTTAATTCCTTGTCGAAATATTCTAACACAGATGTCTCTGATGTTCGTGTTGATCTTTGAACACGAAGAAGTGAAAAACACACAATCTTATATCATGTCGTTATGTCCTTTTACTTATGTTAAAAAAATATTTCGGATTAAATTTCTTGTATGGCAATTTAAAAACATAATTTCTAGAGGTTGTGTGTGGAATTTTGTTACATTTTGAGATCAATTTAATGCAGAACTTGTGTTAAATTACTCTCACAAAATTTGTAAAATATGTTAAAATAGATGAATAACAATAAACAGAGCAGTGCATGATAACGCTGACACTTTTACTGGTTGGGAAAAAACTCATGTATTCACTAGACTTACACTTATTCATAAAGTTTAATTATAGATAACATAATTCTAAAATATGGACAAACTTTAAGCAGCCCAATAATTAAGAATTTAATATTATATTTGTCAGAAGAGCTCTTGTAGAACCAAGTAGTTTTCTCAAATTGGAAACTCGTTAAATAAAACAACTATTATAGTTATCTTGATAACGGGTACATTTGATGAATTAGTATTACCTGTTGTATGGTTTTCAGGGGGGTGGTCCTAAAGACCAATAATGAAGGATATGTAGAATTGTTGTTTTTCCTGCATGATCTGATTGGGTAATGGTACAATTAAAAGTATTTCAACATCCTCATTCCATAGTTAAAAAAGGATGTAAAATTTCACAATTTCCCAGAAAAATGTCACGTGATTAATAACTTTTAATGTTTGCTTCATATTGTGTTAAATATAATTATTATAAATAGGTTTCATTATCAAAACCTATTTAAACAAAAGTCTACTCCTCGTTTAAATAAAATTGTGTACAAAATCCCACCAATGACTTTTACCCAATAGTACTTTGTTCTTGTCTTTTCTTCTTCTTCTTGAAGACAGTTCATTTGTCACTGGAATCAACCATTCCGTGACTGGAATCATATCTTCATGACTGGATTGTACACAAAGATACCAAGTTCTTCTGATTTCTGATCTTTAAATGCCACCTGTACTGCTAATGTGTCTACAGGACCACATTTTTTTATGCTATCAAAATAATTCCACAAATCTAGAACATGAGATATCAGAACCAGGCTTGTAACCCCCCCCCCCCCCCCCCCTGGAAGATTCTTACTCTACCATTGTCGATTATCTGAAATCGAACTGGAAAAAGTCTTTTTTTGTTTCCACTCCAGTTGACTATAGAATCTTAAATTGGAAAACATTTGAACGTTTGAGATATTGTAAACCTAGGAAATGGACAGAACATATGTTAAAACCCAAATAGCTGACATCTTGACTTGATAATCCTCTGATGACTTACAATATTAGTGTTTTGTCCTTTTAATTTCATAGTTATGTATTTGGTATTACAAATAGCTTAAAGTGCTGTCCACCTGCACATGTTGATGAAGAAACTGTTGTACACAGTCATATTTGTTTATGATGTATATCATCTACAAGAATAGAGAATCAAACTGCTATGGTGAATAACTATGAAATATGTTAATTCCATTAAATTATAAATGTGGAATATTTTAACTCTTGTAGGCACAAATTTTAGTAAAACAAATAAGTGTTTCTTTAAAGGAAAGACATTGAAAACAAGTTGTGAAAATGTTGATGTAAAAATAAGATAATGTCTGATAAATGTTGAAATGTTTTCTCAACTTGTTTTATTAGTCACGTATTTCTGTGAAATGTAGGTTAGTCTGAAATTGTACAGATTTAATTGCTGTGATGAACTGTATCTCCATCGAAGATGAAACGTTTGTCATGCAATGGCCTAGTGGTCTAGAGTGCCACGCTTTGACCTCTAGCTGGCCAGTCACCTCTTGCTTGCGGCTGTGCTTTCGATACCTGGTGTGAGCGTATGTGGCATGGAGATAAGGGTGCCTTCCTAATCTCGTGGGTTTCCTCCAACTGCTAAAGACCCCTACGCGCAAGCGGATTATTGAAATAAAATTAAACCAAATGTTAGTCCCGAAATGACCTAGTTTGTGTTGAGTGGACGTTAAACCCCATTTCTTTCTCTCTCTCTCTCTCTTTCTTGCAATGCATGAAGCAGGGTATGAATACCTGGTGGGGTGAGTCACAGAGATTACTTTGATGATGTTGGTTACCTGTAGGTGGAGATAAAAGTAAATTGGACTTCTCAGAATTTCTAATGGTCTGCAATATGAAACATTTTATAACTAGACAGATTATTATATGTAGATTAGTGGTCTCCATCTTCACTAGACATTTCTTAGTCCCTGGGTGAGAATAAAACATTTGAAAATAATTAACCCATGGTGTCATCTCCATTTCCATTATTCTTTAGTCAAGAGTTTTAACACAGTTTTAATAATTAATGGTTTGATTGTCAAATCTGGATGGAAAGAAGAAACCATTTGTATAATAATCATTCAAGGTGTTTTGTAACAATACAAGTTAATTAGGTATTAATTACCATATCATTAAATACAAAGAAGTTCTGATCACTACCAGATAAAATGAAGATGATGCTTATTTGTTTTAAATCAAAGCTTATGTTTGACTGAATTTAGCCCACCACACCTCTCTACAAATTTATTCCCTCTCTGGGTTTTACATGTTTGTTGTGAAATTGTGTGATGAAATAGGCTTTGGGAAAAATGGTAATTTCAAAATTTATATATACTTGATAGTTTAGAGAAAAAAGAAATTATACTTGCCCAATTTAATTGTTAGTTCAACATGAACAGCTTGTTAGGTTGATGGGGTTTTGTTTGGATTATCGTGTGCACTAAAATCGCAGGGTCTGTCATTGAGTCAAGCAGTCAGTCAGTTCGATTACCCCGCTTGAATATGACAAGGAGTAGGGTTGCATGTCCGGGCCTTCAGGTTCATTTTCACGGCTAAAGACCCATGCATGCAAAAGAATTATTGAAATGAACTTGAACCATATGTTAGTCCCGAAATGATCTAGTTTGTGATGAGTGGACATCAAACTCTATTTCTCTCTGTTTAAATTTTACAGTACATTCTGACAACTTACTATTGTCTGTGGTTACATAATTTTTACCTCATGGTTTGGATTTCTTGTTAGTCATGCTTTGTCTCAGTATCATGAGTTTGTAGTTGTTCCTGGAGGACTTATCACTAAATTAATACAGTAACATAATGCTAAATTTGCTCCAAAACGAGGTATCTCTATTGTCAATACCTGACCAGGACAGAACTTGATAAATTTAAAGATATGACAAACATCTGCATAGAAAGATGGCAGATACACATCATGTTTTTCTCATTAAGCAGCTTTAAGACTTCATCTGATCAAATTTTGATAAGAAAATATTACATTTCATCTCTGTTGGTCGCCCTACTCAGATTACATATTTTGACCTGTTTGAAAACAGCTAGTTCAGGATGTTGGAGAGGTGATCAGAGTGGATTCACATTCATTCTTGGAATGAAGTTTTTGATCAGTTGAAACAAACAGCAAATATACCAGACTGAAATTTAAAGTATAAGTTTCAGGTATTGGGATGACAGCAGATCCGTTTGTGGCTAGTGGTCTTAAAGAGATTCCAGGCAATATTAATGCATTTGTAAAGAGAAGCATTTTGATATGTTCAACAAACAAACCAACCCCAAACTTAATCTATAAATGAAAAGTTATATCTTAAGTTAGAATTTGGATATTTAACATTTTGTGACATTTATCTTATCAACAAACTTCCTTTCCCTTGCAACTACCCCCACTTCCTTTGTGATTCTCAGTAAACCTACTTAAAAGCTGATCTCATAACAGGAAAAGCAGGCAGTCACAGCTCCGACACTAATTATATCTACAACCAGATTATTAGATTACACCTTTTCTAATTGCTTAATTAAAGACCATAAAGTAGGTTTGTAACACTTATTCTGATGGATT
Source organism: Patella depressa (assembly GCA_948474765.1). Classification (NCBI taxonomy): domain Eukaryota; kingdom Metazoa; phylum Mollusca; class Gastropoda; family Patellidae; genus Patella; species Patella depressa. Next base: position 60,828,571 of record OX419719.1, read on the forward strand.
GGTTTGTTTGTTACTGATGTTACAGATTAATTGATTGGTGTATTATGAATAAAACAATAATTGATGTTTAATTGTTTGTCTGCTATATCACCTATGCTGAAAGTAAAAGTTGAGCCCCAGGATTGACTAAACAAACATTTAATTGGGATCGTAACGAAATATTCAAATGAACAACAACAACTGTGATCAGTAAAATTATATCTTGTCATTTTACAAATAAATTGATTTTATGGCCTTGACTCATTTTGTAGTTAAAAAAACAGTTCAGATTTAGAACATATAGAAAAAAAATAGACCCAATATTTTTTTTTAAATTCAACATTTATCTTGTTCTTTGAAAGCCAAACAAGTCTGAGCTTCCATGACACTAGTTTTTAATGACAATTCCCTTTGAAAGATAAGTGCGAAGGAAGTGATGTCCCGTTAAAGGGATATTTAAGTGATTGGGATGTTGTAATCTGTTTAGTGGATGACAGATAATCTTAATCTATTGGTGCTAAAAGGTGATCAGGTGGTGATTAAAGCTTAGCAGATAAATATTTTATTTTTCGTACTTTGTATTTGTTCAAAGTGACTCTAATACAGTTACTTATACTTAGCTATGACTCTAGTATGAGAAATTAGATTGGTGTGCAATTAATAAAATGTGTGGTCTTATCTTCATGCAGAGAAACAAATTTTTAACTAATGATTTATTGAATCTAAGGATTTTTTCCGACTCTAAAAAATTTGGAAGAATGAACAACAGATGATAATGTTTGATTAGGATTCTTACATTCTCAATCATTGTTTCTGTAGCCAAGTTATCAAGTGTAACTTCTTTATAACCAACAAAAGATGCGGGCTCCAGTTATTCATATTCAAGATGGTCATTTATTAACCTAATTTGACATTGATAATCAAATCTTGTCTTTCCAAAATATCAAACGAAAACAGACACAGAATATTATTAATGAAATTATCGTAAATACGAGCAAAGAACAATCCAATGTTCGTGAACTTTGATCAGCAGATTATTTCGTATTGATCAAAATTTACTGTTTATACAGTGTTTGTCTTAATTCATCATCCATATTTGGCTCAAGATGTGCGTCTGCAAGTAAAAATATTGATTAAACGTGAAGACGATCACCTCAATTTAGTTGTCCGCCATTAATCATATCTAACAAGACGATGCAAACGCCAAAATGATCCAATAGGATTTCTTGTTACATGTTGATTAAAAGCCAATCAGAAAAGGTCTTGTAATTGTGACGGCCAATGATATAGATCTTTACAACAAGAAAACTCATCTTATTGACTTAATTATATTTGTCTCGCTCTTCGCATTAGCCAATGCTTTATAAAATGGTTAAATTTGTCTCACTGTGAGCAAAAGAACAAGATGATTTTCGCTCAGGGAACTATGAATAAATACCAGATCAATTAATGAAACATGAATATGATTCATTGTGTAAATAGCAAGACCAGTCGTGACATTTCATTTACATCTCATCCATTGCTCATGACGGGGTCAGGACTTAAATTGACCAAAGCTTCCAGTTTATTACTTTACTAGTTACCAGAATCTGTCCACCTCTCGTATTACCTGTACTGCAGATACAGGGAACACCAGTGTTACAGTTCAAGTAAGGTTTGGATGGACAGGTTCTGAAATTGGTTGTATCTCTTAAATTGATTTCACACAAAAGATGAAGAATTTTGCGTAATAAGTAAAAATAATTGGTTTTATCAACAATTTTTCCATATCAACAATCATACATAAGGGATTGTCATATAGGCTGGTTGTATTTCGGATATATGACCAGCTAGAAACGTGAGACTGAGAGAGAGATATAGGGGTGGGAGAGAACTGCATTAGTTGTGAAATAATGAAATGTGTCAGAGATGCATCGCAAGCGTCATCCTAATTTTCTTTGTTCAGACAACTACAACCACTCACTTTTTAAAAATCTGACAATTCATAATTTTTCTCGGCACTATCTGATAATTGAATAACCAATCAAAATTGATGTCTTATAATCAGATTGAACTCGTTAGTCTGTCAAAACAGAAACATAAAACATGATAATCAAATTATAAACAATAATTAGCTGAAAGTTAATATTCTAAAATAACAGTGCGTAACCCAACAATTACAACTAATTTGAGAAAATTAAATTTTTCGTTATTAACTTTTTTATGTGTTGCTGTAATTCTATGCTCTGTATTTACGGAAGTTATGTTTGAGTTTATTTATTTAATTATTGTTAACGTCACTCAGGTACATTTCTGTTACTTCCTGCATATGAGTTCGCTATTCTTACCCACAATGCAATATCCTGTAGCTGTTAAGAGACTTGATCAATATTGATCGTATAATTTATAATGTCCTTGACAGCGCTGCCTGAGTATGCATGGTTGAGTGGTCAATAGTTCCAGCAAGAACTTTTTATTAGATTTTAGAAATAATTACATTATAGAACAAATTTGTGGTTGATTTTGTTATTTTCTTTTACTACATGTAAATAAAATCATTTTGAATAATAAGAATTGCTTTTGTCTCTTGCATGGAGTAAAGTTCACCAAGCCAAAAGCAGCTCAGTTAAAACCTTTTGATAAATAGAGATTTTTGTGTTAAACTGTGTATTATTATAATAGATATAGTAGTAGTGAATAAGATACAATATAGAGAAATCTTTTATGAAGATGTTAAGTTTTGAATCCACGTAACAACATTCAAGAAAGGATTTTGTTATCTTACAGAGATTCATACATAATAGGGATTAAACTAAAGTGCATTATCCATATCCCCTTCTCATGTGACAAAAAGGAAACAATGTTATGATGAAAGTGATGGTTAGATACTGATAAATCTTCAATAATTGTGACATGAAGATTATAATAGGGATCTTACTCATTTCCTGATATTACCTAAATATCAAGGATAAGGGCTGGGTCATTTCCATAAATATATATATAATCACCACTTCACTCAAACCCATTTCCTCACCATCAAAATTCAATACCATTCAATTTTTGATTGCCTTGAAAATTCTGCCATTTCTCAGCTTGATGTTGAAATAATAAATATAATAAGGGTTGGGTCATTTCCCTAAGTCAAAATTGAAGAGAATATTTTGGACAGTTTCTGCATAATATTACTATTGTTCCTTTTCAGACTTTTTGACATGAATAATTGTCTCCTTTATCCAGTGATTTAAGGCCTATAATGATGGTATAGGGGCTCAAAACATGTCATTTCCTGGATAATTGAGACTGCATGCTGCTTTCATTGTTTTACGTGAATTTAGTGACTGGAGTTAATTTCAAGTGATTGTCGATTTTATGAAGGTTTATTTGTACCTGGTGTATGTCACATGGTCTGTCTTGTGTCACATGACATGTGTCAAATCGTGTTGTTCAGGACATGAATACGATTAAGGCAACCTATGAATGGTAACCCCTATATTAATGCTAATGCTAGACTCTTGTCAGAAATTAAATTGGACATACATGTGTAAATGAAACTTTGAGATATGAATTCATTTCATGTTATTAGAAATAAGCCGCATATTGCCTTTGTAAATTTGTAAATAAATTGAGAAACCAGGCTTCTGTTGTAGAATTCTACATATTAACTTTCATTTCTGTATTTAAAGTTATTGTCTGGCATGCAAAACAAAGGACACAACAAATAAAAAATCTTGCCTATTTTATGGAATGGCATGCAACCATCTTTGCCCAAAACATTGCCAAAAGTTATTGATTAAAGTTAAAAATCTTAATTAAATTATTCACGAATGCACAGAGAAATGGCAGGGTCAATGTCACAATTTATCAATAATTTTTTAACTATCATTGTTTCAACTTTGTAACAAGGCATCACCCAGGACATCATGTGGGTTTAGAAATTAGAATATTACTTTAATGATCCGCAGAGGTTGACAGCAACAACACTTGTCCCCCACAGTTTGACCAATCAGACACCTGCTTACAACATTACTCATTCCAGCATCTCATTTACATATCATGGGGGGACTCCCACAGTGTAGTTAAATATCATATAATAGCGTTCAATCAAGGTAGCCATAATTATATATTTGACATGACCATCCATTATGTATCACATGTAAGACAGGGTATGCCTACCCTATACCCTATTAACAAGTACGAACATACTAATACTACATGTATGTACCAGAAACTGACCTCAACGTCATCGCACCATCTTAGAACCCTGATGTCATAACAAAAGTCCAACCGTTGTTCAAAGAACTAACAACATGCCAAGTTCCATGTCGATTGTACTCGAATTGATGGAGCCATAGGTTTTTTTTTTTGGAGAGTGTTGCCCCAAGTAATCTGCTGCACCTTTATATCGAATTAAAATGACTGATATTTCAGCTTGTTACCTTCCATCCAGCAGTTATCCAAATTCAAACGATCACTGTAGTGGCAGGTGTCCTGCATGGGGAAGAGTATGCTTGCTCTTTTTCTTGTGTAACACTGGATACTACTCCTAATATTTGCGAAAAGTTCACATAGCTATTTTTATTTAGTATTGAAATTATGAGTAACAAATATTTTTGTTCATACATACTCAAATATATATTTGGGGAGCTTTCAAATAATATCTACGCCAGGTGTGACATGTAGAGCTCTCCAGGAGTTTTGTTTTGACTGACAAATATCTACATGAATAATGAACAATTATACATAAACAGTAATTTGAATATTAATGACTGAGCAAGCCTTCAGGGAGTCTGTTTAATGATAAGGGGATCTGTTAGACAAGGCGAAGTTTCTATTGTTTTGCTGTAATCCATCTTGATTATAGCTGAAAGACTTAACATTATTCCAAACATCTGTAGGTTTAGTTTATTTGTAAAAAAAAGGATAATTAATAATCACCCATGTAGATAATGTAAAACCTACTATATCTATTGCAGATATCTATGCATAAATATACATAATTTATACAAGTTTTCATAAAACATACTCAGAAATTGAAAATTTAAAAAATATTCTGATGACATTGTTGTATATTTTGAAATGAAATAGTGATTAATCTGACCTTTTTTGTGACAAAATTTATGGCTTTTGTGAGAAATAAAATTGAATAAAGCTTGTTAAATATTTTGATTAATTTATAATGTGAAATTAATGAAAGGGCGTTGTTGTTTAAAACGACTTCGAAATTTACTTATGTTGATTTCAATTTATCAATATTTTCATTATAAAGTTAATCATTTGAAACTTTGGCTAGGTTTAGAATTTTGACCGCCAATCTGATACGCAGTTACGTAATCCCTTTGTAAATTATCTCAAAAATCCTTAAAAATTTTTGTGTGAATGGTATGTTTAAGTGTAATATGATAACGATAAGAGGATACTTGTCGAAATGTTGTGCTTATAGAATGAAACCAGTGTTTGTTTCCCATAAAAATTGTTTTAATATAAAAATGACCACTAGGTTTTTATACGCTCACATGGAAATGTGGTTATTATTTCCTGTGGAAACTATGACCTTAAAACATTGATAAAGGTGATCTTAAAAATGCTAGACATTGGATTTTTCACACTTTCAAATATCTTCTCATTGATAGGCACTTACTAATTAAACATGTTGAAATATCCATAGATAGTTTAAATAGTAAGGAGTTTCAAAGTCATTGTTTTCTGCTTGGATTTGGACTATTCTACTGTTTCTGTCCAGCTTAAGAATTAATGTTTTCTGAACCCCAGGTGTAATTAAAATCACCTTTTATTTTGCGACCATTGCTAAAATCTCACTTATTAATGGCCACTGCATTGACCATTTTAAATGACCAGTGTCCAAATGGTCAGAGTATCAGTAGTAACCTGGATCCAATAAATTATTATCAACAATACAGCATGGTCAGTTCAAATCACTTTCTTTAGTCCAGCTGTTCGTCCAATGTCCACTCACTGGTCAGTTTGGCTTTGTAATCTGACGCCTTTCTCTGACCATCTTGGACGATACTGAACACTTGTGAGATTAAATTACCCATGGACCATGCCAGACTTTATTTGTTGTGTCCAGCTTATAAATACAATGGTCCCTTTAATTCTGTATCTGATGTATTTCTTTAAACCTCTCAACACCTTGTTTAATTAGAAGTATAATAGGGATCTTATATTTTAGGGTGTTGACAATAAAAGGGATGTAAGTAGGGGATGTATTTGTCACCAAAGATGTTAAAATTAAATAGGATGTTAATCATTTCTGCAAGATAATGGAGTTTCTTATTGGTGAATTATAACTAGAAATTCATTGAAAGACCAAAATTGTATTCTTACGACTAATTTTTATTTTAAAGCAGTCCCTCGAATAAAATATATCGTTGATAGAGTTTGGTCTTAAGAACTTTTTTTTATAAAATGAAATTAGAAATTTAATACCTATGAAATAGTTCAACTATATAATTTATGAAGAACTTCTTTCTTCAGTAGAAGCTAAATCAAAATTTAATATAAAGACTGAACAAGAGACAAGAGTAAAACCTAGTCTAATATCAAATTCAACAATTTCATGGTTCCTTCATGGTAGATCGTCACGAATCACGACCCATAGCATATCACACAGCCGAGGTCTGTTCATTTTTACCTTTACATGTAGCCTAATCATCATCACAATAGAAAAATTAAACACAATTGCTTTCATGACAATACAATCTACCAATAATGCAGCGGATAGCCATTTACTGCAGAGCTATAACACGTCTAACACAGTCCCGCTTAGTCACACCAACGCCTCAGGTCATACATCACTGATTCCTGGACTTGATCAATGCCATGCTCTGATTGGTTAGGTCTGCAATAATCCTGTAGCTTGTGTCTTCTCATTGGATGGAATTGTCAGGTTCTTGTATATGATTGGTTGGTGCCTTGTGAATTAGCCGTCAATCATATTGATAGTGGGCGGAGTGAGGTGTTGTACTTTGCTACTAGACTAAGGTGGAACTGAGGTATTCCTTAGTATTACACCTTTAGTCACCTGATCAAGGTATTCTGACCATTTCTACAGAATCTCAGGAAAAACTGGAAATATTATGATACTTCATCATGTTTGAGGAACTTAAATTACTCAGATTTGGTAAGTTAGTTTGTTTTGTTATGACTTACTAAATATAGAGAATCTTGTATATATGTACCTGTTCATCCTGTTCATGCTTACTTGAAAGAATGAAGTCATTTAGACACCCAAAACCACTTGATTGTTCATAAAATATTTGGAACAAGCAATTTAAATTTTGGAAGTTTGACAGTTCATAGAAATACTTTGCAAAATAGTACTTAGTCTGTATATTGGTTAGAACCCAAAACGTTGGTGCCATCATTAAATTATATTAAAAGTTTATGATATCAAATGATTCCAATGTATGCTTCTTTTCCAAATTTGATTTTTGGAAGTTTGGTTGGTTGTGAGACAGTAGTTACATCAAATTTTTAGAAGATAAATTAAATATCTTGTCAATTTTTGTTAAGAGATGATGTTCATTATCCGAGTTCATCCTCATTCTAGACTGCCATTTTGTCTGTTTAACTTACAGTTTATAAAAGTTTATTTATTTAAAATATCTAATTACATGTCTGCTCCTTGCTTGCTCAACTTTTTTTCATTTTTGAATTTCATTCCTGATGGAATAAGTAAACATCTAGCCATGATGAATCATGGTGCCTCTCCTATAACAAGAGGCATGTATCATGATGAGGTAAAGCACAGTAGCATCCACTGACAAATAAATTTGACCCCAGAGTGGAATTAATGATTCCATTACATTGCGAGGCAATCAGTCACCCTGGTTCTGTTACTGCAATCTTGTGTAGAACCAGCTGGCACCGCAAAACTCTGTCTTAATAGGTTAAACTTAACTGAAACGCCTTTGAAATTGTAGAAAGCCCTAAAATTGCACAATTGATAAATATAGTTATAAAGCAATTCGATATGGAAGGTTTTGGAGCATTCAAGAAATCTGTCTTTAATTAAGAAATTAAGAGGTGCACCTAGATTTTTAATAGGGAATTGACACTAATGGTGACCTAGTCTGCAATTTTGTGGTTTCTTACTCAAGACAGTAGCAGATGTGATTTGAAGAACTTCATAGTAAACATTGCTTCTGGTGGCTGGCTCCATTTTGTCTTCACCACCCTAGCAACCAGACAAGTTTATCTGCTGTTGTGACATCTTTTCAACTTCTGGATTCTGTCTTTTACAGATGTAGGACTGTGTAATTTTAGAAAGTGTCATAAATATAATGACGCTTGCATGTTTTTGTGTCTACAGTACTTTCATAAATTTAATGATTCCTGCATGTTTTTTGAATACAGTACCTTTATAAATTATGATTGGATTTCTTGAACTTTTGACTAGATGGACATTCAAATTTTAATTTTGCTGGAGATTCCTGTTTCTTTGATCTACAATCAAAATCTGATAAATACAATGACCGAAAAAGATTAAATAAAACAGAATAATTCTATTTACCTGGTTAACTAACTTGTTTTTTTGCATTTTGTGAGGATTTAAAATAAACATTTCAGGTTTTCAATTTATCCTTTATGCAATCTCATAAAATGTTATTTTGTTGTTTTAAATCAATCATTGCCTTCTTTCACAACTACATGACAAACCCAACTCTCATCATGGCGCCCATTAGAAGCAAAACTGTTTTCATAAAGAAACATTTCAACAGTTGTCAGTCATCTTGACTTTTGCTACAGAAAAAACATGAAAACATTTATTTTCTAATTAAACCCAGAATTTATGTGTGGGAAAATTGTAGTTTCTGTGGTTTTTAGACGCCCAGATGTTTTAGTAATCAAATAATATACACCAGTTGCTGTTGGTAACAAGATCTGGAGAAAGGGGGGCAACTCTGTCTCTAGTTTTGGAATAACAGGTGGCCAGGTGAAGAACTAACACCTGTCAATTATTATCCGTTAATTTTAGAAACTAGCAATAATATGTTTAATGTTTCTGACTAATGATGGGAATTTTCAAAATTGGAATTTGAATTGAAAAGTCTTGGAGAATTTTAACTTAGTGCAATCATGGGAAGAGATTAAGCTATATTAGGGGAAGGATTTAGGGCTTTCAGAAATGTAGTTATCACTGATGATGGCAATTCAGAATTTTGTTAAGAATTTAAAAAAATCTAATACAATTTTTGGTTTATAGTTTGTATATGTTTCTATGCATCTATCAACTTTAATGTATTGTTGAAATTTCTAAATTTTGTGATATTAAGTAGGAAGTTATTTGATTTGGTGTTTAATTAAGTTTTAACAAAATCCGCAAAATTCACCTATTATAAAAAGTCCATCTTACTAGTAATTGTGAATCAGTATTAAATCATGACATTTCAACTGGTAATGTGTTCCACCCTCGACTAATGTCTGTATTTAGCTGACTACTGATATTGCTGATACATCACCCTGTTATCTGACAAGATTATAAACCCATGGTTTATTTAGGGTAGCAAAATAGAATAAAATAAATAGATAAGAATTATATTCCCTTGAGCCTTACATCCAGTTCAAGACAAGCCATAAAACAAACCATCTTATTGGTCATGTCTGCAAGATTAGGCATATCAACCAATCACATCACTTGTTACAGTTTTGGGAAGTGTCTCTTAATGTCTTGTTTCTATGGTTACCTAAGATTTGATGATATCTTTCTGACAAATAGTCTTTAACACCTGTTTCTGAAAATCAGGATTTTTGGTCTTGAGAACATTTCTTTAGATCTTTTTAGGTATTGGGACGAAATAAATAATACAATCATTGAGCTTGTTTTTCAAATGAAAATAATTTGTTTCTGTTATCTTCTAGAACATTTTGTCTGTTTATTTTAGATTTTATTTATTTTATCATGAACTTAAAAAATCCAAAAACAGGTGGCTATTCTGTAATAGGCACTCTAGTAGTAGTAGTAGTAGTAGGCACTACTCTTCATATAAAATAATCTTTTGGGGTCTGATAAAAACTAAGGCACTTGTTCGTAATTATTTTGAATTTCCTTCTTATCAGTATTTGGATTTTATCTTTTGTGTGTCTTTGAAAGTGAAAGTTGTAAAAATTAACAAATGATTATCTTGAATTTACTTCTTTGACTTCAGATGTTCTAAGAGGTGTGGACAGATTAATGTTAAAACATTTTCTTTTATCCAGAATTATTTCTTATACAAATTAGGAAGTGCCAGATTTAACGGATTTTTATTCCAAGATGAAATATATACTTAATGGGTTGGCAAAAAGATATTTGTACATAAAGGATTTCCTTAATGGTGGACTATAAAAATATATATATTATATATTTTGTGGAGATATCAATTATATTAGTCATAAATCATGTTTCTGTTATGATAAAAGAGTTATAAAGATTGAGAAGTAATAAAACTTATTAATTAGATCATTAAATCCTCATGTTACTCATGATGTTTTCATTGTAGATCGTATTATTATTAGTACTGGTACACTTTTTATTACTTTTAGAAAATCTTGAGTTGATGTAGCTTCATTCATGAACATAATAGGAAGTAAACAAATATTGGATTGGGATGATTCCCATGCATTTTACTTTGTTTTTTTTGGAGCAAGCCATTCAGAATTCAGATGGTTATTCTCCTGAAAATGTTTTGATGAAGTCAGTAATACTTAATCAAGGAACCATTTGAATTGCTGCCAGTAGATGTTAAATCTTGTTTATTATGTAGGATAAAGCTTAGGTGCGATATGTTTTAATGAGGTGTATTTAATTAAGGAAGGAACCCAAAAAAGACATTCCTGTGATTTACAGTATCTTCTTCTGGTGACTAGGTACACACAGCACCTGCAAACACCTGAAAAGTTACCATAGTAACCAGGTTTGCCCAGGTAACACATTGTTTCTGTAATTAAACTCTTGGAATTTCGTCAAAAATGTCTGGCAATTTATTATGATTATATATTGTTTTGTTTCCACCTTGTAAGTTTTTCTATTAGTGGAGGGAAGCAAGATTACATGATGATTTGTTTAGGTACAGACTTATTTATAGAGTTATAAAAAATTGAAATAGGAATTTAATAGAATGAAAAAATCTATGTGAGAGTTTATGTTACTGTTTATTGGAAATATAAATGCTATTGTGTAGAAAGAAATACCCTATTAGGAGACAGTAGGTTTGATGAATGTTTATAATTGTCTATTTATACCAACAAATATGATGATATAATTAATTGCACATGCGAATATGACTAACAAAGAATTTCAAGTGGTCGAAATCACATGTCATATTACGTTCGTACTTGTTTTAAATCATGAGGTGAGTTGGCGCTATCATCTTGTTACACATGTTCATTTCAGGAAACATCCCATCATACCTCTACCTGGGACTTCCTGTTCAACGACAAGCGTTTATTTTTATATTCCACCCATTAGCCGTTAATTTTAGGTCATTATGACTTGCGACTTGCTATTGAAGCACCTAACCCACTCGCTAGCCTCACTCTGATTATTTATATAGATAAAGACAAAGAAGTGATTCATAGGCTACACATTAAATCATGATATATCTAATGTTACCTACATACAACTTTATGATAACATTTCAACTTTTAAATTATACAGTAGAAACTCAATTGCAGAATTTATTCTAATTGAAACTCAAATCATAAACTTCATGTTATTTTAAAGTCTGACTTTATTTAAAGTTCTGTAAAGAAAAAATTGTTGAAAAAATTTCAGTTCTTTTATAAATATATTTACATCATTCGTGTATGACAATAAAAAAGAAAACACACCTAAAGCAAAAGAAACAAAGTAGATAATTTAATCAGAGTAGGCCTACTATTACAAGCTTAAATTAATTTGACTTTCAAGTTGAATTCTGGTAATTATTTTAGGCTTTGAAATGGGTTTTTATCTCAACAAATGTTGCATATTGCATTTTTTGTATTATTTTGAAATTGGTGGTTTGAGGAGGGCCGTATGTCAGTCTTTAAAATCCACTTTGCAAATCTTTGATGATCTTTCACTGTTTTCTTTTGTCAGTTAACGGGTTTAAAAATCTGCACGTCTGTCGTTGAGGAGCGTTGTGTTGAAATAGTTACAATATGTACTTAAAAAGATACAGTGTATCGCTGTCAATCAAGCGCCCACTTTACAATGTCAAAAACTCACAAGTCTTTTGTTGGAGTAAAAACCAACATTGGTGAATTAATAACCAAGTTTAGTCCCCATTATTACCTCCCATTTTTATGTCAATGAGACTATTATTTGAGAAATTTGTCAAGGACAATGAAATCACGATAATGAGGGGTTCACGCACGAGCGAGTGCCTCCAAGCATGTTCATAAAGACACTTAGATCTAAGGTGAAAATATGTCTCACAATTAACAAGAGTTATCATTTTATTAATTAACAAAATGTAAATTAAAGATGATTTTAAACTTCTTTGTTAATCAAAGATTTTGCCATCACCTCTTTGACAAAAACCTTTTAGAATGACAGGTTTTGGAGTGAAGAGGTTTTTGTAATTGGAGTGTATGTAGTTATTATCATCAGATGGCCTCTGAAGTCATGAGAGTCATTAGAGATGAATTTGATAAAAGTTCACAAAGGTAGCAATTGATGTGACAAATACTCTACAAATTCTCATTATAATTACCATACAAGAGTGAGATTTTGATATTTTAATGAGATTCAATGCCTGTTATTAAGCTAAGGAGTTCATAGTAATTTTAAATATTTATTTCTTTACTGGCAAGTTTATTTCTTTCTGATTATCTAGTATTTTGATAATTGGTACTTTGGTAGCTATTTTTTAAGATTTAAATTATTGTATGTCTTAAACCATGTGGGAAATTATGGAATTTCAGTTAGGTATAGTTAACCAAATAGATAATTTGTGATGTCAACCAAATAGAAAATTTGCCAGAGATGGGAGGAAAGTTTTTTTATTTCTTCACCATCTTAATCTGTTCTATATACCATGGTAATAAATTCTGGTACATATATTGTACGCAGAGCTTCTTGTTAATTCAAAATTTTTATGATTATTTATATTTTTCAGTAGAAAATGAGACGTCTGTCAATGAATCTACGACAGTTGATAAAATCGCTGCAGCAATCTCCCGCAAACAAACAAATGGACTTAATGACAGTATTAAAGATAAACACGAGAACAACCATGACAATAAAATTGAGAACGAAACAAATAAAGCTGAGTTAATGCAACAAAAAGGTAATATATGATATTTTTTATCGTCTATATTGATGCAGATTGCTATGGATAACAGTAAATTTGGGAATTATCAATTAGTATTAATATGAGATTTGTATTGGTGAAACCCAACAAGGTTCATGCATTGATTGTAATTATTCTTTTATTCAGAAAATCTATCGCCAAAAATAAAAACCTGTTTGGGTGATTCTGATGAAACAATAAAAGAATTCCTGGCCAGAAGTGATACAGCAATAATTTACCCAGAACCTGTCAGTGACCAGGAAGATAACACAAAAGATATAGGTAAAAATTGAACATGGCTTCTTTATATCTCAAGCTTTAAGAAGATTATTTCTGAGACACTTGAATTCTATACCTAGATAGGAAAGTATAGTGTTATATTTGGTTGGAATGTGTAGTGTGCAAAATATTCTTTATCGGGGAATTGTTCAATAAAATATTTCTGTGAATAGCATGTTTGAATTAGTAATATTGAAGGAAACTTAATTTTTTTTTGTTTTCAGAATTTACGTCAGTAATAGATGAAGAATACCAACTGAAATGCATCTACTGTTCTGAATGTTTCACGAAACCATCTGTACTCCGTGATCATCACCGAGTACAACATCCAGATCAACAAATCAAATTCCAATGTCCAAAATGTAACGAAGCATTTGATTTAAAATCTGTTCTCGATAAACATCTTTCTCTCCATTCCCCAACCTCCCAGATCTGTAAAACCTGCAACAAAACCTTTGCGAATGTCTACCGTCTACAACGCCATATGATCAGCCATGATGAAAGCAATGATCTGCGGAAATTCAAATGTCCAGAATGTTCCAAAGCTTTCAAATTTAAACATCATCTTAAAGAACATATCCGAATTCACAGCGGAGAGAAACCTTTCGAATGTCCAAACTGCAGCAAACGCTTTAGTCATTCCGGATCTTATAGCAGTCACATGACATCCAAGAAATGCTGGGCAGTGAATATGAAGGGTCGTCGTGTTGATCGTAATGGAAATAACGAGAGTAGTCTGTATTACAGATCCCCGACAACTTTGAACTCCACGATTCCCATTACACAAGCACCAAGCTATTCTCCGATGATTAAATATGATCCACGATCAGCCCTTCCAGCTTACTATTCCCCACCAATAACCACAAGAATTCCAACTGCACATATCCCAACCACCACAACTATCATGACTTATGGCCTATATTCCCATAATCCCTATTCTACCTCTGTGCTTGCAAAAGCACTCAGTGCTCCAACCCTTGATGGTCTCAAAACGCCTCATGGAAAAATCTCATCAGGATCAGGCATGTCACAAATTTCTCCAGACGTCAATTCCAATACTCAGTTGCTGAATTCATCTGGCGAGAAAAAGACTGGATCTGCTGAATTGGAAGTTAAGTCTAAGGATGATGCTGATGATGCCTCTCGTGGAGCTGAAGCCAATTCACCTCATGAGTCATCCAAATGTGCCAAAATGGCTGAGAGTGAAATGGTTGGAGAGGATGGGAAACCATTGAGCATAACAGATCTGACTTGTCGCTTCTGTCACAACTGTTTTAAAAGTCCAGTTGAGTTACATCAACATGAAAGATATCTATGCAAGTCAAATAAGGATATAACTTTACGTATCTCAAGCTCAGAAACTTCCAGAAATTCTCCCAACAGCATTACATCTGAAGCTAGTCTCAGAGGAACTCCTAATGGAAGCCTAAATGAAACTTGCAGTGAAGAAGATGATGCTGATGATGAAGAATCACATGGTCCCGATGGAAAGAAATATCGAATGAGATCTTTGATCAGTGATGAACAATTAGCTGTTTTGAAAACCCATTATCAGTTGAATCCACGACCAGGGAAAGTGGAGCTAATGAAAATAGCAACAGAAATTGGTTTTTCCAAAAGAGTTGCCCAAGTTTGGTTCCAGAATATGAGAGCACGTGATCGAAGACGGGGTAAAGATGTTCCATATTTTCCAAACATGGCTCGTTTTAAACACAATGATGACATCCCCACGACCACCACAACATCATCATCATCATCCCTTGGATACATCCCTGTTGTTCCGCAACCTTTTGCAAACTTTGCTCCAAGCATCACCAGTACGCCTGTCTCAAAACTTAATAGTCATTTCATGAGTAAACCAATCACTAGTTCGGTTAAAGGAAATAGTCAAGATGAACCACTTGACCTCAGTGTGAAGAAACAGCCTCCTGCAGCCCACAGTGGAAGTTCATCACCAGCTCTGTCCAATAAATCGTATGATGATCAAGTTCTTAATCTCAGCTGTAAGCCATCCATTATCAAGGACGAACGGCCAGTCAAATCAGAATGTAGTATACAGGGTTCTGCCATATTTAAGTACATGCAACAAGAAGGATTATTTCGCACATCAGCACCAGCAGAGGGTGCTAAACCTTGGTTATCGCATTCCAGTCCTACCATGCTCAATTCAAACAAACCATCTCAATCACCTGCATCCCGCACCAGCAGCCCACCACGACCAATCAAAACAGAGGTATCAGATAATTCAGAGAGTCAGGTAGAAGAAGCTGGGCGATTAGTTATTGATGAATCCAGTCCAGAAAAGGCAGATGTTAAAACTGAAGTAACCAGTCAAATGCAATTTGATCCACTGGAAGTTAATCAGAATCTGGACACTTTAGCAACTGTTTCCTTGGCAGCCTTGGAAAGTGAATATGATGATGATCTTGACAGCAACAAAAATAAACGGCAACGTAAAAAGTCATGGAGACAGGTTAGTATTGTTTAAACCATGGCCTTATCAATACATCTCTCCCCAACAAATCCAAGTAGCTGTATTAAAAAGACAAAATTAGTGTAATTGGACCCATATCCAAAGATGAGAAAAAGCCCCATTGTAATGGACCGTTTGGCACCTTTATTTAATATGCCTATATTTATGTACTTTATTATAGGTTGAGGCAGAAGAAATTGCTGTAGAAATGGATGATTCTTTGAGTCAGGAAGATGATGAACCTGCGAGAAAGAAACGCAAGTCATGGAAAAATCATCGTGTAGATCTTGAGGTTGGAATGTACGCATGTGACCAGTGTGATAAATTATTCAGCAAACAGAGTTCTCTTGCTCGACATAAGTATGAACATTCAGGTAAGGTTACATAATATTATCTTGACTACTGTTATCCCTTCAAGGTCATTCATCAGCGACACAAAATATGTCTAGATCCCCACTTAAAACTCCCTTTTAAGCAGAGATTTAAAATTATTGGATGATTTCTTGATGTATAAATGATCATTTTATTTTTCAGGTGCACGTCCCTTTACATGTGATGTCTGTCCAAAATCCTTCAAACACAAACATCACCTGACAGAACATAAACGTCTTCACAGTGGAGAGAAACCCTTTAAATGTAAAAAATGTAACAAAAGGTTTAGCCATTCAGGTTCATACAGTCAACACATGAATCATCGTTACAAGTACTGCAAACCAACAGACGGAGATCTAGATTAAAAAGGACAAACTCAGTATCTCATCATCACATGGAGGTAATATATATTCACCAATAAGATTCGTCCTAAGGAAAGAAATATGTGTAAAATTCAAAAGGGGTAGTAGTAACTGCATCTCTGTCCTCTTTTCCAATCAAAATGTGATCAAAGGGGAAATAACTTTTGATAGAGGGAGATAACTTGTCTCAGTTCTCACACCAACCCAATTCCAACACAGATTAATAAGAAGAAGATTTATTAATGTTGTTAATAAGTCTTAGATTTTTCTATATGCAATCAAAACATTTCATTGTTAAAACCATTGATATTATTATTATTATTAATTAAGAATTTTCATTTTAAGTGCTCATTATTAAAAATGTTACTATACTATGTTATTTTTTGTAAATATTTGCATGACAAAGCTTTTTAACAAGGAACTTGGGACCACGATATTTGTTCCGAAATATTTTATAATGTTTAATCCAGGATGTTAATTTATGTATTGTAAATGTTTGTTCGTTTCCGCAGATATTTTTGGCGGATATTAGGTAATCGATAGCATTACATAATTAGTACATAGACCTTTTATGTATAATATTTACACCTTTATGTATGTCTCATTTCTTCCAAAGGTAACAGTATTATATTTAATTAGCATAATATAATATATAAACAAATTTTTGCATTTTACTTAAATATAGGCAGTGTCAAATATATCTTGAATCTTCCATAGAAAACAGTATTAGATTTGATTATGCATATATATGTATGCATAATTTCGCATAAATTTGATGATTATGATATTGTTACATTGTTTTTGCTTTTAAAATGGCTTCCATAACAAAACATATTTTTTTGAGATTTTTATTTGTTAATACCTGTTTTTTTTATGATCCATTTTAAATATTTCTCTGTTTCAAAAATCTGTTGTTCTTCATTTATTTTATTGTCTCATATTCTGCAGAGTTGGTCAAAAGTTGGAAAATCTTTTTTGATATTTAATCTTTTATTATTTAACCAGCAGTTATATCTGCATATAAGTCATGTTTTATGAATGCAAAGTGCTTCCAGGGTTCAAAGTACATCTTGTGTGCTGAATCAAAATGGTTAAAATCAAAATCTTATATTATTCTCAACCCATGATTGCAAAACTTGACATTTTGATTTTATTTATTTATTACACATTTACTTCATAATATTATATTGATGAAAGCATAGGTGCCAAATTTCTTTACAAGAAAGCATAAATCTAGTCATTTAATGAATAGTCTTCCACTTTTTCATATAAAATTGCATAATTGCCAAATCAATTATTAACAAGTTGAAAATATAATCAAAACAATTCACACTTGCCGGTATGTTAAATAAATGTGCATAGTTGCACAATATAATAATGTGCTTGTTTTCTAGTCATATTCTTTTTATTATCTTAAAAAATCGAAATCGCATAATTGCCAAATATTCTAGTATTAGTGTCCATCTGGTCGTTTGTGTGTGTGTATGTTTTGAGCGAATGTCCTTTTTGTGCCAAATATCTAGTCATCTTTACCGGACAGTATTAATGGAATGACCTCCCCTTGTCGGGTGCAGGAAACTCCAATCGTCTTCCAAAGATTAAAGCAATTTATAATTGCTGAATTGTATGAATGATTTGTTTGATTGTGAATTTGAATGGATTGAGTTTTGAATATATTGTGTGAAGTCTGTGAGTGTCTTTAAATAATCAGTATTATTTTCTTGAGCCTAAAATCAAAAAATGTATCATAATAATTTTATGTTGTATTTCGTGTATTTAATTTTTGTATATAATAAATCTTCACACAAAATAGAAAATATTACAAAAACTACCAAAAAAAGAGAATTTATATGATATTATGTATTTGCCATGTGTTGCCATGGTTTCAACATCCACGTCTTCCACTGCGTATTGTAATTAGCAAGTAAACTGTTAGATTTTAGTTAGACTTGTAGTGTTCGTTGACTTGTATATAAAATTTAATTAGGCTGCACAAAAACTAGATGTTAAAAAAACAAAATTCTGAAAAAACTTTTTGAAAGATCATCCGGCCCTAAATTTTTCGTAAATTTTTAAACAATTAAAGAAATGAGTTTATTTGATCTACTTAATTTTTCCTTAAATTTTGATATCTCTCAATATCAATTGTAAATTTCAGATTATAAGATTTGTAATTTCTTAAATTTCACATTAAAACTTGCACTTAAAATCAAAATCACTATGCTTTATGAAACAGTATTAATTTCCCTATGTGCCAATTTCTTATTGTTGAATGTTTGTTTTTATATTGTTCTTTTAGAAAATGTTTCAAAATAAACAGTATTATTCCCAATGATGCCAAACAATGTACAAAGTTTTCATGTTGAAATGTTTTTAAATGTGTCTTGACAATTAACTGTTGCCATTCTACTTAATAAAAATAGATCACACTAAGTGTAATAAAGCTTCTGGTGTATTGAATTTTTATGCAATTTGGTATTCAATTATTAATTCAGTACTGGTATTAAATTTTAAAATGATTTCAGTATTAAAAGCCTATTCAATATCGAATTCAGTATTAAAGATTTATTCGTTTCCAATTCACCATTAAAATATTAAATGAATTCACGATACAATTCAGTATTATTACAATAAAAACATAATCAGTATTAAAAACCTAATCACTATTACTATATATTATTCAATTCAGTATTATTATTTATTATTAAAGTATTACGATAGTAATTATTTATATAACAGTATTTAACTTTTTATCTTCCCATAATTGATAGAAATATATTTTCTTTCCGCAACTGCCAAATAATATTGAAATATTATACTCTTAGATTAATATATAGTCTTCCTTAGATATTTAAAGTTCCAGGATGCCAAATTGATATTATTTAATTGTAAATATTACTTTTAATGTCGTAGCTTGTGTGTATGAGTGTGAGGGTGAATGAATGAAGAATGGTTGCACCAATCAAAATGTTTGTTATAACAAAAACAATTTGCTGCCAGCTAGTAATACAGGGTGAAATATAGGTCTAATTAAAATTATTTATCCACAAACTGACTGGTTTTTCTCAACATAAAAAGAAGAGTGCTATCTTAAGTTCTTAGCAATATTTAGAAATATTCAAAATATGACAAATATTACAATTATTTAAATAGTTTCAAGACAACATTTTTTTGTTCAATAACTGCTAAGAAATGTCATAATAATTTTTTGCATTTATAATCTTTCTGTATAAAAATCTCCTTTTGTGCCAAGAACAATTTAGGTTAAATATTGAAAACTTTATTTCCAACATTGACCAACTCATGTTTTTTTTTGTTTTTTTTTTTGGTTTCATTATTTTAACTGACTTACTTTTATTGGAATTATCACTATACAAGTTAAAGTGCTTTGTGTTCAGTCATAATCTGTTACTCATTTTGTATATTTTATCTCATACATCAGTACCTTAAATACTCAATATTTGTGACCGTGAATGTGGCATAATAATGTACATATAGATATATTAAATACTTAATAGTATATATAAATAAATAAATAAATGTGTATTAATAGTAATATTGTAATATTGTATGTTTTAGTCATTGTCTTTATTGTATGATATCTTTTCACAGTTAATTGTATTTTTGTGCAGAACCAATTAAAGATAGGCTGAATTTTTTTGAAAATTTTTCCAAAGCAATAAATTTGACATGTTACAAAGTCAAGATTTTTCAGAATTGATGTTGATGTGTAAATATTATTGGATGAGGGTAAAATCGTTTTAAATATTAAATTTTTAAAAGAATAAAATCAGTCCATTTTATTGGTGTAAAAGTTCAGTTTTAATATTTTTTTATTTCTGGTAAGACCTTATTGAATTAAGTTATCCCTAAATTAAAGACACCCCTTTGAGGATATACTCTCCCAAATTATTTGATTAACCTTTGAGAAGTAAGAAGGTAATTTGGATGGGGTTATTGGTCATAACGGTATGATGTGTCTTCAAGTACTTATTTTCATAAGGTATATTACCAGATTAAATAATATTAGATTCTGTGTTTAAATTATGTTGCAGAAATGGTGTAAATACTCAGCTTTATTCTTGTTGTTAAATATAATCTCGATTTTATCACTTGTTAAACAATGATGGTGGAATATTGATATCAGGATTCTATATGCTAAGAAAATCCATAGATTTAAGATCCAACTTTAGCTGTAGGTGTTTGTACATCCAAACATTTGTAAAAACATAAAAAATTAAAGAAGTGCTAATTCTGATATCATTATTTACAGTATTGTCACTCGTTACTCGAGAAATTAGACAAATCATTTGATTGGTCGTCGATGAGTTTTCTAGTCATTTGAAAATTCCTAGATTTACATTTATTTTTTCATGGCACAGGATTTTTACATGGGTTTTCGGGGAATATGTATTTTGGAAATTGAATTATTTCAATGAAATAAAACATTTTGAATTTAATGATTGATAGAATTAAAATAATAATAATTATGTTTTAGGGGGCTTTTAATATCAAAACCAGATAGAAAATTTCAAAATTTCTCCAGAATCCTAACCTTCTAATTTTTGTTGTCATGAAAATTAAATAATCTAGAATATGTATATTTTGAATGTTATTTTCTTTTTTCATAAATGTCATCTCATTTTTTTCCAGAAATGTTAACGCTTAATCAATTCCATTCATTTTAAAAGTTACTCACTTGTTAAACTTTCTACAAATTCCTCTTGTTAAGATTTGGGGACATTCCAAAAATCCTTTGAAAAAATCTGTTGATTTATTGTAAATTTTGTAACAGAAATTATTGTTTCGTTAATTGGATGTTTTGATCCCCTTCTGTGTGTTCAACATATAATTTTAAAATTTAAAACTATTTTCAAAGTTTTGATTTAAAATTTTTTAATCCAAGTTTTTTCCTAGTTTTTGTTTCTCCCTATTAGTTTAATGATGTTTTTCTTTTTGTGAAATTGATTTTTCAATTCTATGAATTAAGACATTGATAAGAGAAGGACTTCAATTAGAATATAAATATAATTACATCAAAGATCAAACAAGATCAATATAATTAGACTTTCTAAAGAAAACAGGTTTCAAAATTAATCTAAATTGATTTCTTTTTCGGTTTTCAACATGTTATTTAAGTCCCAAAAGCGACAGAAACAGTTACCAATAATTACTAAATATTGTAAAACTTCATGTAGGAGAGTTAGCATCTGTCTGTTATAAGTTATTAAAATTATGCATATTTTATTGTGGTGAAAAATATAAATTTAATCTAAAAGCAGAATGTATTCGCAATTTAATATTTTTGGGACAAATTTACAAAACCTAGTAGTAGTATTAAATTATTAGAAATTTGAATACTGTTAAAATAATTAACTTAAATAACCTTAAACTAAACAAAAAAAAAAAGAAAGTTGTAACTTTTAAACAGCATTTAAATTAAATATACTCTTTAACAAACTACCCAAAGATATATTATGAATTATATAATGTAGGAATAGCTTATTCAGATTTATCATACAATGTGGTCAGCTAGTCCCAAATTTGTATTATATTATAATTTTATACAGTATATTATTATTAATTGTGTACAATTCCTGTATCTTCATTACGTAAGACTAGTCCTTTTATAAATGTTTATTCATGTTCTCTATATATATAGACAGTAGATGGCCTTAATTTGGACATAATGACCATATGTGTCAATATACATGTGGTCATGTAATGTTACCCATGAATGGTTAGCCTCAGGCTTTTACCTTTATTAGGATGTAATGAATATTCATAACCTCTGTTAAATAAACCATATTATTTCAAATTTGTCTTTATTTTATTCTTTCACTACTTTTTATTTGTGCGCACTGAAATGTGTTGACCTATTGTTGTCAACGTAGCCCCCAGGGTTGTCAAAAGCTCTCAATAGATGCATCCTTTCAGGGTCTAGGGAACAAAATAAAATGGGTTTAGCATCCTACTTTTCTGCACCTGCCAGCCCAATGAAGACATGGGCCTGTGATAGTCTTTTTGATATCGGCAGCATTTCCACCAGCTTTTGATCCAATCTCAATTACCAAGGAATCTTTTACCGGTATGTGTTTGCTCTTCCTCCTACACCACTGACAAAATTTTGCAGGTTGGAGCTTGGGTACATGAGAACAGGCACACCGTTTTATGGTGTCCCAATTTTTGATTTTCCTTTTTCCTATTTATTTAGCAACAAATAGGAAAAAAAAAGAAAAACAACATTTTTGGCTTAAAAACTATTTATCATTGTGCAGGAGCTCTAACCTGTATTCCATATTCCAAAACCAGAATATATTTATTTTCCATAATATTTGAAATTAAATAAAATGAATTAGAATTCAACAATGGTTCATTTCCATTAGTGTTTATGTTGTTGTCTTGCTGGGAAAATATGGGATCCTAATATCCAATATTTAAGACACAATCAACATGTATTTTACGATTTCGGGTGCCATTTGTAATGAACAAAGAAAAAAACATATCCTACAAGACAGTGGAGAAGCAATTATTAATGGCTGATTTACAAACAACAAAATAATCATAAAAAAACATGCTGAGTGGCCGTAAACGAAACCGCTGAACCGTACTGATAAGAAATTACAATAAATGATCAAAAAAGGGAATAAAATATCACTTAATATACATGTACATTTATATAACATTGATATGTGCTTTTAAATGCATTTAAGGTTCCATTATAGAGCTATACACCCTTTAATATTGAAATGGATCATTTAAGACATAGCAATGTAAAGTGTACGGTATATTAGATAAATAAAAGCAATACCCAGTGTAGGATGGTGTGTGATTACTGCGTAGCGTAGGCGCAGTTGTTGGAATAATCTCACACCGTTAAGGATGTGGTGTGCAGTGACAAATGAAATGAAATGAGGTTTAACATCCTACCTGGTACTGTTCTGCCCCAACTCAATCTGATTAAAACACAGATCCAATTTCGTTTCGATTTTTATATATCAAAATTTCGTTTTTACTTGTCTTTACTACTCTTGCATCTGGAAGACTTGTTATTTAAGTCGTGTTCTGTCTGAAATTAGGGGTCAGCCAATCAAATGGTCTGTCAAATCGACCGTTTGACCTTTTCATGCGTGGAACTGTGGGTAAATATTACCAGCGGATAGAAATCAAAACAAAACAAAAGTAGATTTTAAAAAGCATGGCGGTCGCTAATCGAATGACTGATGTTATCGGGTCAAATGTCCCGTGCTTGATACCTTATGTCATAGAACGTGAGCTCCCACTATAACTTGTTAGATCTACACGAGTGTAGGCCACGAAAGTATAAAAAAACGAAACGAAATATAGATCTATATTTTAATTAGATTGGCCCCGACTGGGCTAATAGAGACGGGCATATGTCATACTGACAGGTTGCTATGAGGGAAATTTTGCCCAGGGCAGCGGCACTATGGCTTACTGTTATATCGAATTCCAACTGACTTTGTCCTATCCAAGCTACTAGATATCTTGTCCTTGTCAGGATCACTGAGAGGGGAAACCACTCCTGAAAATCCTGATGAACTTTGTTGGCTAATGCTGGGATCGAACACGCAATCTCCTGACTAGCATTTTACCCACACTGATCAGCAGTGTATATTCGCTAGGCCACTACAATCACTGATAAGGATGACATGGATGCGACTTAATGTGCCCCAAATATTAACTTTTTCCCTCCAACAAATTAAATTCTAAAAATAAATGGGTATTAAAATGAGTAAAAGGCGCCATTATGCCTGAACCAGTAACATCTTGTGTAAACAATCATGCACCATTGAGCCATTGATTGACGCTGTGTGATGTGATGTCTATGTTCCAGGCAGTCATCTTTTACAGAGATATTATATTAGGAGAATTTCATAATTCTCTGTGAAACAGACTGCATCTTACCCACTAGTAATGGACATGCACAGGTGCCCAGGAGTAAACACACACGCGTGTCAATCCGATTTTCAATGATTTCCGATTATTACTGCCATAGTTATGGCACTTGATCACTGTGAAATATCCTGTGGATGCCCTAAAGGATAAAGTTAATATCCATTTGACTTTAAATTTCTACACTGTGTTTCCAATCATGAGACGAAGTAGCCTATTGATTTTCAGCGATTTCCAATAATTACTGCCTGAGTTATGGCTCATGTAAACATTCTAAAGGCCAAAGTTAATGTCCGATTGATTTTAAATACCCAGTGTTTAAGATCCTGAGACGAAGAAGCCTATTGATTTACAGAGATTTCCTATATTTAATGCCATGGTTATGGCTCTTGATCACTTTGAAAAATCTTGTGGACGGTCTACAGGCTAAATATCCGAATAACTGTAAATTGATACACAGTGTTTAAGATCATGAGACGAAGAAGCCTTTTTTCAGCAATTTTTGATAAGTATATTCCTTTAACACTTTGAAAAGTCTTGTGTCCAACTTGTGACGCTCAAGAGCCTAAACGTTAGCATAGAACCAAACAAATTCTAATGATTTTCTGATAATATTATTTAATATGAGTTGTCACTAAGCCTTAATCAGATTTTAATGTATTATAAATGTTTCATCACCGAAAAAAGTGGAAATACGTGAATCTGTTGTTGACTGCCCGGACTATTTTGCTGCTGTTGGCGTATGTTTCGTTGCATGGCAACCAACCGTTAGTTTGTTTTTTTAAATTTCAATCATTAGCCTTTGTCATAAATGATGTTCATGCTTTTTTCATCTTAAAATTTTTTGTGGATAATTGTATGCTGCCTCTTATTTATGGGGTGTTTCACTGTTTGTAAATAAAATCTATCTGAATGACTGAATCCAAATTGTCACACCTGACGCCTGTAATCAATGATGTAGCGCAAAGAGGTCAGGAGGCAAATTTATGGTATAAGGGGGGTAACTCTGATATATTTTACATTGTAATTTTTTAAAGTAGACATCGGTAAATATGACTGGATATTCCCAACAGTAGAATTCTAAACAACATGGCGGACACAGCTAAAGAAAAATTCGATGCTGCTGTAAAAGTCATCCGAGGCTTACCAAAAAATGGTAAAAATTCGTAATTTTTACATCTTCAATTACAGGAAGTCACATGGAGAAAATGTACACAGTTTTGACATCAGACAATGTTCTTTTGATTCGGTAGCGAATGGTGTGTGTGAAGAATAGTCGTTAACTCGTTTTGTTTTTGTTGTAGCGACCTTTGGCTTTGGACAATGTCCAAGTAGTTTGTATATGGGTCAAGATAATTAGATTGACTCAGATCTAATTACTGATATTTGCGATTAATGAGGTTTATACTATACATTTTCAAACAGTTAATCTTCCGGAAGTAATCAAATTGAAACCAAATATAGGGGCCCATCACAACCTAAGCTTGCCTATGAGTATGATAGTGCCCTATGGCCCTATGTCAAAAATCACCCCACATGAACATTTCAGGATGCCTAAACATTGTTTATCGTCTTTATAAAAATGTATTTAAAACAAAAAATCACTCGTCAAAAGAGGCATCCCAAAAAGCTTAATATAAAACGAAATACATAAACTTAAACACCTTTTGGGACACAATAACTCTCCTTCTAATTGAGCTAGAATGTTCCAACTTCGTAATCGTATAGATGTTTATTAGGTTAATACCTTGATGGAGTTCAAAGATGAGTATTCTCTGCTTAGGGTAAGCACATATAAGCAATTTGATTAGTTGATGCTTTGATACAGGATATCTTTTATGGGAGATTAGATAAAGAGTTGGCAGTTCTCACTATAATACTAATTTGCTGCAAATGTCTATCCACAGATGACTTTTTATCATCTGGCCTGCCAAACTGTGGATAGACATTTGCAGCAATAGAAAACAAATGAAGTCAAAAGTTGTATCCAAATACCCACTTGAAACATAGCTGATTGGTTAATTGAATGACTGACATCATAGGGTCAAAGGTTGCTCAATACAACTGGTCAGATCTTCACGTTGTGTAGGCCATTGAAAGTATTTAAAACTAAATGCAATGTGGATCTGTATTTTAAACAGATTGTATTAAATCACCTATATAATGCTATCCTCTGATGCTTTTTTTGATAAATAAAGGTGCTCTGACTCCTTGTTTACCTGTAGGATGGTCAACTGAGGCTTATCTTAAGTGATCACCCCAGGAACTAAAAGACAATAAACAAATTTTCTTTGCAATGAACTTCTCTTTAGCAATGGGAGGGAACTGCAGGCGAACCTTCTCCTTGTCACGAACAACTGGGGAATCAAAGTCACAACAGTTGACTCAATGACAGACCTTATGATACAACTCACACAAACTTACCATTTGGCCATAAAACACCCTGTCCACCATTTACACTACAGGGTTATCTGAATTTCAGGTACATTCCAACCATCTCATGAATTGATGTTAAAATTTTATGGTTTTTACAAACAGTCGACCGAAGGACCATGTAAACAGAGTAAGCCATCATTCTGGGATGTTGTTAATAAAGCAAAATGGTAGGTATTTTCTTTTTTTTAATTCTCAAACTTTCCAATGGCAATTCAAACATAAAGTCATAAATCATAAAAACATAATTCGCAATAAATTCTTCAACATCAAAATTATATTCGAGTGTTCCATGTGCTTGATTAAGGTTGTTTTATTGATAATATATGTATATTTTAGGGATGCATGGAATAAACTGGGTGAGATGCCAAGAGAAGAAGCTATGTTGAAATATGTTGATGAATTAAAAACAGTAAGTTTTCTATTTATGTTTCCCAGCAGATTTGATGAAATTTAATCTTTTCAAAACAGAATTTAGGACTTTCAAATTAAGACATTTTCTTTCAATAAATTGGCAATGTAGGATTATTAACTTATTACTATTTGGTATTAAACTTTTAATAGACAAGAATGAAAATATGGATAACAACTATTACTATTACCAGAATTTCATTGTTTGCATCTTTATATGTCCACATTCTATTGTAATCGTTTATCAATCTGATTAAAACACAGAACCATATTCGTTTGGTTTTTATTGTTCAAAATTTCTTTTTATTACTTGTCTTTACTACACTAGGATCTGGAAGAGTTGTTTTCATTGAATGTTCTGAATGATGTGGGGGATTAGCCAATGAAACGGTCTGCTACGACAAGTTCTTGGCCTTTTGATGCACGGAACTGTGGGTAAACCACTAGAAAAGTCGACGCTGATTGATTAATCAATGTCTGGCATCATAGGGTCGAAATATAGATCTGCATTTTAATCAGATTGATCGTATATAATCGTCACTCCAGTATGTCGCTCCATTCTTCTATGAGAATGTCGTTCACAAATTATTGCTTATGGATGCTTTAGACACGGAAGTTATCATCTGATTAACTTAAAATAAATATGTGTTGGAGTTCATAAGATGAAGGGGGGTTGGGATGGCCTAGTGGTCTAGAGTGCCGCGCTTCGACCTCTAGCTGGCCGGTCACCTCTGGCTTGCGCTGTGGTGGTTTCGAGCCCTGGTGTGAGCGTATGTGGCATGGAGATAGGGGCGCCTTCTCAACCTTGTGGGTTTCCTCCGGGCACTCCGGTTTCCTCCCACTGCTAAAGACCCCTACGCGCAAGCAAATTATTGAAATAAAATTGAACCATATGTTAGTCCCGAAATGACCTAGTTTGTGTTGAGTGGACATTAAACCCCATTTCTCTCTCTCTCTCATAAGATGAAGAATTCTGTTGATTTTCATTGATATCACGACACTAAAGTTGTCATCTGACTGACTTTGAAATTTATACATACTGGTAGTGTTTTAGTTTAAGAGACATATGATCCTATTGATTTTCAGTGATTTCCTATAATTCCTGTCTCAGTTATAGCACTTGATTAATTTGAAAAATGTGCGGACTGCTCAGACAACTAAGATGCTGTGGTTATTTGTTTCCTATTCCTTGTCCGCCAACCTATATTTATCTTTAAATTATACCGTATCTAGATAATAGAAACAATGCCCCAAACAAAACAAGTAGAAGAATTTATGGATACAATAGGCAGCTTTTATGAACTGATTGAAGAGAATGTTCCAGGGGAAAAGAAGTCAAAACCCCTGAAATTACAGAATGGTGATCATGATGACACCGATGATGAAGAAATAGAAATTGAGAGTAATATTTCTTTAAATAATGGTTTGTATGAGGTCATTTAGATATTGAAAAATTATTTTGGTTACTCAATATTTTTCATAATATTCGAAATTAAAAACATGAATTAGAATTCAATATTGGTTCATTTCAATCAATAGAAGTTGAAGTTCATCCAGATTTTCCAGAGTGGTTTCCACGCAGGATGGAGGGCCTGACAAGTCGTTTGGATGGTACAGAAAACTGAGATCCCGTGTACACATTGGCATGTACGTAAAAGATCCCATGGCAGTTAGAATTCGTTAAGGATTAGGCCGTAGCGTTACTGCCTGGGCAAAAATTCCCTTGTAGCACACTGTATAGCATATGCCCACCATCCAAAACTAAGATCATTTGCATTTTCTAATAACATTTTGATGTCTACTAGTTTGGTTAGAATGATCTCTTTAGATTAGATTAGAGGGTTGGTTTAGAACTGTTTCCTTTCCCTAAAGGTGTTGAGTTAACAAGAAAGTAAATCATTGTAAACCAGACACTCATTGTATAACAGAAATCTATATTAATAAAATCAAAGATGTTGGTGTGTATGTATGTGTGTGTTTGTTTGCCCATCATGCTTCGTCACTGCCATCTACCTCCATGTGTGTAGTATCAAATTAACCATCATGACCCTGTGAATGTTTTAGGCCATTGAATTGGGGACCCTGGGCGAATTTGGACCCAGGTGAAGCTTGGTATCGTGTTAATAATAAATAAAATAAAACATAATTAACATCATTTTAGTCAAAATGGGTGTTATAGTACTAGTATAATAATGTAAAATGATTGAGACAAGCAGGAAAATAGTGTTTGCTGGTCTGTGTATAGAATCCTGTGGCAGTATAAAATAGGCTTCAATTAAATTGCTTTGGCCGTGTAAAAAAAAGGTTACGTTTTATATTTGTAGGTATTGATAATAGTTTTAACCATTCAGCTGCAGTTGAAGATATTTTACGTAATGCAGAACTCATGAGCGGAAAGCAGCCACACGTCACAGTTAGAGAAAATAACATGGTTCATCAACAGCTTTATATTGAAAAAACTAAAAGTAGGTAGTTAAATTATAATCCAGGAAGAATAAATAAAAAAGGGCTTACTTGTTATTATGTCATTTCTCTCTGAGGTGAAAAAAAAAGTAAACCAGACTCCTAGGATGATGTTATTGCCATCTTGTAATTGTTAAGTCATATCTAACATTAAATTCAGTCAATCGATTTGAAATTGTCATAGAAGCAAGCATGCCAGGATTCATATCAGAGTCGTAGACTTTTTCGAAGAGCGTCAGCCCAAGAACCAAAACAACAATATGAGTAGCCTCTGGGACTCATTTTCTTGTCAAAGATTTCAACCATGTATTGGTTTCTTTAATATTGACATTGTCATGTTTATATGCCTTCCTATTCTATAACCATGAAATGAGTCCATAGCAGTAGGTTCCTGGAGGATTTGATTTTGAGGAAACATTCTAATATTGAAAGGCCTGCTAAACATTAAAAATTGACAATACTACAGTATGTAAGGTCCATTTTAGTTCATCCATGCATTAAAGATAGACAATGGTAGTCTTGCTCATTGTGAGGTACTTAACTGTGATATAATTTTTGATTTCTTCTCCATATATTTTGATAAGATGAGAATAGAGAGAAAGAAGAAATAAAAATAAACGGAGGAATGAAAGAGGATGTAGAGAGTGGAAGTGATACAGATGAGTTTTGTGATACATCAGATGAACCTATTCAGGTAATGTCTCCCTGATTAATTAATTGAATATTTTGTATGATTAATTATCGGCTGTTATGATTCAATGAGGTTTATTCTCTTTTCTATAATTAATTACTAAATGTAAAAACCTTTCAAGAAATAAAACTTGCATGGGTGTCCGCTTTTAGGATCATTTATTAGGAAAATCCTGTTACTAGTGTTAGCCACTTGAATTTTTGAAATGGTTGCCATTTCATCACCTAAATGTAGACCATCTTTGGTTTTCTTTTGCTTGTAGGCTTTTTTCAAAAGAGTAGACCCGCGGGAGTATTTGTGCCGATTTATTAATTACATGTTTTCACTGTGGCTGTTGTACTGTTAATATATTTACAAGGGTACCTTTAGATCTTAATATATTTTGGTTCTTGTCTTTAATTTCGCACTGACATTTTATTAAGTTAATAAATAAATGCAGTAAATTATACCATTTCTAAATATTTTCCAGGATCCATTACAAAATGGCCATGTCATACCAGTGTTAAATACATCTACACCAATAACGAAAACTGAAAATCATGTTCGGTTCACAGATAAAGACTCCATTCAAACAGAAGCTCAAATTCACCAAAGAACACCTTCATCTCGATTCACGAATAGTCAGAATCTTCGTATGGGTTTATTATCAAATTCTGTGCCTTATTCTTCCAAATTCAACCGAGATACCCTCCTTTCAGATAGCTTGTTAGTTAATGCAGCTTCAAATGACTCATTAAACTTGTCTATGGACAGTCAGTTAGGTGTTAGTCTCCATCATCCAGACAATAGTGTTTTACAACAAACTTTTGACAAATTTGAAAGTGATTCAGTTATGACACGTGGAGGGGGTAACATACCTACAGGTCAAGGGTCATTTCCAGTTTCAACAGATACGACAGATAGATCAGTGGGTGGTAGAGGTATGGACTATTATGTTATTTTGTTTAAATTCTGTACAGTATTGAATTAGATTTGTTGAATAATGCTAAAGTTTTCTACAATAAAAATTGTTTTAACTGGTTAGAGGTACCACAGTGGCAGTGACCTGGTCCCAAAATCAGCTCTCTCTCTACCCTGCAACATAGAACTTCTGATATCGGGAAATGGTGAAACAAAAGTCAGTTTTACAATGCTAGAAGATCTTTGATTGAATACAACACACGCCATTATATGATTGACAAAATATATGATTGGCTTTCTTCTTCAAGTAACTCCTTTGATTTCTTAAACAGGTAATGCAGGTAATGTATCGGGAAGTAGAAGAGGATTATTTCCCCCCGGATCTGGTGGTGCTGGAGAGGATGAAGACGATGTTTTAAGAAACCATCATTATGGTGACCTGAATCAGCAAATAGTGTTAACATTAGTTCGTTTACAGCAGGATATGAATAGTGTTTTATCACGCCTGACGAATTTGGAAGCAATGACAGAGCGGCAAAGTCTGGTTAGTAAATTTTTATCATTGGGGTTTCAGAAGTAGCCAGAATTAATAAAAGCGTTTAATTGACAGCAAAAACTAGACTTTTGGGCTTTGGGAAATTTAATTCTGTTTCATGCTACCTTTTACAGGTACTTAAAGCTATTTCTGATGTCAGTTTTCCCAGGCTGAATACTTACTATAAGGTAGCAAAAGAAGGCAAAATAAATTCTTACCTATCGTGTTGGTTTTTTTTTATATAGCTAAGTCCCTGTTTAAATACCGGTACATAACTTTGAAGAAAATTGTGAGCTATATTGGAACTTTGCAGATAATTGAGAATTGGTATCAGTTGTTTCCCAAAAAATATATTCTCTTGACTTGAATTTTGAAAAGCTGAAAGTATTTGGTAGGAGATGATCTTGGGACTCTGAGCCTGCTAGTGATGCTTGCATTGTAAAAACAATTAGGGGCCAGTTGTGGCAATGTATTGCTTCAGCACAACTCTCAGAATTGTATTTTTTTTTCTACAGGAAAAAGAGAGACAGGAGTTGCACAAGAAGTCAACATGGTGGCCATTTGGTAACATGTCTAAAAGAACAGCAGCATTTATATTTATCTGGCCATTTTTAGCTCATTTTATTATATCATTAGTCTGTAACCGAAGGAGGTTAGTTGATTTAAAGTATATGTATTCCTAAAAAGTCACGACCATAAGTCTGCAGGATTCTTTGTCTAATGAATATTAACAACTTTGTAGAGCCTTTAAGTCTATAGCATAACTTACGCGACTAGAGTATCTATAATTGTGGATGGCGGAAATACAGATTATGCAATGTGGATGTGCAAAAAAGTGCATGTATCAGTGTGACCTTCATGCAAATAAAAATACATTAAATAAGCTTGAAACAAATATATTCCTATTTTTCAGGAGAAGATAATCAAAGAATTGATGATAATTTTAAATCCGATATTGAATGAATGATTACAGGAAAAGAGAATGAAACATATATTTTGTAGTGCTATATATCTATCTACATGTACATTTATTGTCTAAATTTCAAACTATCAACCAAACCAAATCACTTTCTAGTGATCTGTGACTAAAAATAGTTTCATAAATATAGTGAGTGAAACATTTCTCCCAAGCTCATTGCAATTGTTTTATTACCCTTTGTTACATGTATCTATATAAATTTCAAAGCGAAAAAAAAGAGCCATTACTAATATCAATTTGTAAGATGACAATATATTTTTTAAAAATTGCTCAAATGATAAAGATATGGATTGTGTGAAAAAGATGCTGTGATTGAAACAATGAATGGTGTGAGAAAGATTATATGAATGAAATATGGAAGCAAGTTTGTGATATTTCAATATTAAATGTTCATATATTTTAAATGGAGATAAATGACTGTGTAAGTAATATTTTAATTGTGTATTTTGTCTGTAAATGATTTTTATGTGAAGCTGTGTGTCTGTATTATAATTTAAATATTAAGATCCATGAAAGAAAGCTTAGACTGACTTTACATCAAGCCAATTCATTTACCTTCTTTAATCAAGGCTTGATTCCTTTTTTTTTTTTTTTTTGATGTTTTGAGCCCAAGATTAATTACTTTTATCTGATTAAGGGTTGGTTCTATTGTTTGTTTCACTCATAGTCATCAGTCAAGAAATTTTATTAGAGAACAAATTGCTCCATCTTTAACTCAATAAATGTTTATTCTCTAATGTGGCAATGCAACAATTCTTCAATATGAACGCAAATTATTAGAGTGCTATTTTAATGTGCAATTATTCAGGGTTGAAAATTGATTGTACAGTTAAAACATATACTAGTGATTGCCAATGTTTATTGGGTTAAAGTCTTCTGATTATCCAAAGTGACATTAATTTGAGGAACTTGTATTATTAACTAGTTTTACAGAGAAAGAAAGAGAGAGAAATGGGGTTTAACGTCCACTCGACACAAACTAGGTCATTTTGGGACTACATATGGTTTCATTTTATTTCAATAATTTGCTTGCGCGTAGGGGTCTTTAGCAGTGGGAGGAAACCGGAGTGCCCGGAGGAAACCCACGAGGTTGAGAAGGCGCCCCTATTTCCATGCCACATACGCTCACACCAGGGCTCGAAACCACAGCTGCAAGCCAGAGGTGACTGGCCAGGTAGAGATCGAAGCGCAGCACTCTAGACCACTAGGCCATCGCAACCCCCCAGTTTTACAGGATTCTGATTACTTATTTGATAGTAAATCTACTGAGACATTAAAATTGAGAGATACTGTAAATATTGAATTACTGTAATTTAATGTTGACTACATTGGAAAACTAATTTTATTATTTCAATTGTTTTTAATTTATGTGAATTCCAGTACATAGATATTAAAATAAAGGTTTATAAAAATGATACAAATTGTTGTCAAAACTAAAAACATTAAATTAATGACCTACATACTCTGGATGGAAGGAACTATCAAATGTGTCCCTACACAAAAACTAGCAAGAGAAAACAAACACTTGTATTTGAAATGTGGTTTCAATATCAATTAGAGTATTAATGTATTTCATTGAAAGTGTGATCATCAGGTGCACACTAAAAATCATGATTAATCATGATAGAATGGGAAAGATATTCACAATATCAAGCATTTATAAAACAGATGGTTGGTAAATTACTCCTTGAGAAGTTAGTGCTTCCTGTTCCATTATTCAACATTGACAGACTATTCTAAAAGATGAGTTTGTGCTTTCTTTTAAACCAGTTGATTCTATACTGCATCATCTTGCTATTTCAGACTAGATTCTCTCAATTTTGGAGTGTTTTTTGGTAAAGTAGTGTGCTACATGTATCTTGTATATTATTTCTTATGTTAATATTGTGTAATACATTTTGCACTATGGTACAACAAGATTGTGTGGAATGAAATGGGATTGAACATCCTACTTTTCCCCCCCAAGTCACAAGTGGCAATTTCCCTGACATAAACCTTGAGGATTTGGCTCCATGTACCCATGAGGAGGCCGACTCGCACATATTCTTGTCGATCTTGATTGAGACAAATGACACAGACATCCTTATCGCCATAGCACAGATGCCTTCTTTCAAAATGATAGGCTTGGATCAAATGTAGATTTGATTTGGAAATGTGGAGCACGCTCAATAGATTCCTATCCATGACCTGGTGGCCACCCTAATGCCGGAGAAAGAAATGAAATGAAATGGAGTTTAACTTCCTACTCTTTTGCACCTAACCTGGGCTAATGGAAAATGGGCATACGCCATACAGTGTGCTATGCAGGAAATTTGGCCCGGGCAGCGGCTCTACAGCCTACTCTTATATCAAATTCCAACTGCCAAGGGATCTTTTACGTGCACTCCAATGTGTACAAAGGACCATGTTTTTTTTGTCCCATCCGAACAACTAGGCAGCTGTCCTTGTCAGGCTATCCTTCTGCATCACTGACAAGGGGAAATCACGGCGGAAAATCGAGATGAACTTTCTCAGCCAATGCAGGGACTGAACACCCGACCTCCAGGCTAGCGAACCAGCACCTTATCCACTTAGCCACCGTGCCCCCCTGCCGGAGAAAGAAAAGGGGATGTCATTCGTCCATGCTTACACTGGTTATGATGTGTGTGGGGGGGAGGGGAAAAAGACAGCATGACAGACTTGGAATGTCTTCAATAAGGCTTCAGTTGCCTTTGCAAATCTTAGTCACAGCCTGTCAGAAATCGAGGAGTCTGATGTGCAAGATCTTCGAAATTAGTGGTTCTTCTCATGTATGACCGGTGGAGTAGGCCTATGACACTGCAAGGCTTGATCTATTTGCACGAAAGCAGATACCACTGACGCAAAGTGTACTGAGGAAACAAGATGTATATCGAAATGAAATGAAATGAAGTTTAAAACCCGGGCAGTGGCGCTACAGAATACTCTTATATCGAATTCCGACTGTCAAGGGATCTTTTACGTGCATGGCAATGTGTACACAGGCCCTTGGTTTTTCGTACCATCCAACGACTAGACGGCAGTCCTCGTCAGGCCCTCCGTTCTACATCACGAAAACCACGCCGGAAAATCGAGATGAAATTTCTCGGCCAAGGCAGGGATTGAACACCCCACCTCCAGGCTAATGGGCCAGCGCCTTATCCACTTAGCCCTGTGATCTCCGAGAAGCATATCAAACAGATCATATATGGGGACAATGTGTTAGTGTCCTCAGTGGGAATTCCTAAATTCGGCCTTCCGTTGGTCATTAAATATCACAATGACAAAGGAACTCATCATCTATGACATGTATTCTGCTGTATTTTTACATAAAAAATGTCATCCAGCATTAATCTTGGTAAATGGTTGCCATGTTCGATTTTTAAGTGGCTATCATTTTCTTCTGAAAGTCTCATATGTGACTAAATGAGTCTTAAGTCGCAGAAGTAGATTTCTAATTTTTGAATACTTTAACATGTTGAATTGTATCAAATTTTAGTGGCTGTTTGGCATTTTTAACCATGACTTTTTTCATGCATATCAGAAATTTTGAACGTAATCTTTAAACAAAGTTTTCTCGAAATAGGCCTTTCTGGACTTCCGGACCTGAACTTATCTCAACTATGGTGTAGTTAGAGAAATGATTTTGGTATCATTAGACAGCCTAGGACATCCGCTTTACGATGACATATATAACTCAATTTTGAAATTTTGGTCATCAAGACTCATTTCACAGATACAATGTGCGCATGCGCGAGTTAGCCGTTACCTTCAAACGGCACTGAGTTTAATTTTCGATAAATTATACATTTATCGATATTGAAATGAATAATTTTTACTCTATTATGTGTGCGTGATCGCCAGGAACTTTTTTATGTGAAATAGATGTATACTGTTTTGCTGTTAGTCGTAATTATAAACAAGAACTTTTTGATCAGCTGTTAACTGTCAAAATATTTAAAATGGCCGTCTCCGATGATCTGCGATATCTACTTTACTTGTCACCCGTAATTAACTCTAGAAATTTGCTGATATTAACGATTTATTATAACGTGGGGAACTTTCTGATATGAGGTATATTGAAGTTTTACTACTCTGCGTTATTATGACTAAGAGTATGTTTACATTTGATTGACAGATCTAGCCTCCTATAGTATTATTTTATCTGTCACTTTTTCTTTAGCCTAACTGTTCAGAAATTCGCTGATATTTGCGATTTATTATAACGTGACTCATAAAAATTATGCACGGCTTATATAAACCTTGTTTGTTTCCATTTCAATATGCGATGATTTATTTTACTTACCGCACCGATTGAAGATTAGTTTAGCTAGGCCTAACAACAGATCGGCATTATCAATGGCCGCCAAGGAAAGATAACTAGAAACATTACATGGACTCAGACTACTAGATTTCAACATGAGTAGTTCTTCCTATATTAAAACTGTTGACTACGATTCCTTAAAAGACTCAGAAATATCTTTTAACACCTCGATATTTAACATAATCAAATCGGATGATGTAGAACTACGGTTATCAACAACTCTGGCTAACTCTATTTATACTATTTATGACTATACTGAATATTCCACATCCATTGTTGTTCAATTCCACTGTGTGGATTCATATACTAACTTACTGTCATCGTGTGCAAATTCTCATGTGCTGTATAAAAATAATGAAAACAGTGGGAAAGGAATTATTTATAAATCATCTCCGACGTCAACTCTTTCCAAGAATTTGAAAAAAGCAACAATTACCTTCTACAATAAATACAACAAGCTTCATATTCAAGGAAAGGACAGTTCTGCGTGGGTGGACACCAATATATTTCAAATTAAACCGAACCTTAAAAGTATTAATACTAACAATAGTGCTCTAACCTTCCGTGCTGTCTCTTGTAAATTTATGTCAACAACCCGTTACGAGCACGCCATTAAAGGGAAAGAGAAACGACAATTTGCTAGAAGTTACTCCGGGCCCTGTTACTGCTGTAAGTGTTATATCAAACAATATACCTGAACTGAACTATTCGAACGAACTTTCTGAAATTATCAACCGAATTACAGAGCTTTCTGATAAAGTCAATGCTCTAATATCGGCACAAAATAAACTTATTGGAAATTCATCTACATGTAGGCCTACATCAAATGCAGTAAAAACATTTAATGACAAATCAACAAGTACATCAAATATAGTAAAAATAGTTCATGACAAATCAACAACTACCTGCAGTTCAGCAATTCAAGATAAGTCTACCAACACGTCATCTTCTATCTATACCGCTGCTAAATGTGTATCTACTAGTGCTGATAATAATAACAATAGGCCTATTACTGATGTATGTATTTCTACTGGTGCAAAATCAACAATAAATTCGACCAACTCAACTACTAGTACCAGTTCAACGAGATTTCTAGAAAAACCTATACCTTTCAACTTTAGTAAAGCTAAAACACTGTTAATAGGAAGTTCAGTTACAGCTGGTATTAAAACACCTAACATTACAAAATTATTCGATCACGAATGCGTAGTTGACACCAATCGTGGGGCCTACTATACTAATATAAATGATAGACTTGTTCAACTTTTAAATTGTAAGCACTCACTTAAAAACATTATTATATGTGCTGGGGGGAATGATATTTCATTAAACAATCCCACTCAAAACACCACAGACTTTAATAAACTAATTTCAGTCACTAAAAACTCTTTTAAAGGAAATATTTATATTTGTTCGGCATTGCCAAGAAATATACATCGTCCATATATTAGAGAATGTAAAAAATTTAATACTTATATTCAGGAGTTCTGTCATAAAAATAACTGCACGTTTATTGATGTATTTACACACTTCTACCAAAGACGTCCAAAGGATGTAATGAAACGTGACGGAGTTCATCCTAATTATAATGGAAATGATCTATTAATGAATATTTTAAGTAATACTCTTGTTTCAGCTAATTCAACTGATGCGCATGAACATGTACCTGTTAAATCAATAAATTACTATGAATACTATGACTATATAAGATCTCGCCAATATGAGTACAGGTGTAATGTATATAACAATAGACCATTGCATAATCCTTATTACTTCCCCCAATATAAATCTTCCCCCCATCATAATTATTCTTAAGCTAAGCTTGTTTATTCATAATTGCCTGTACTGGAACTTGGTAGTAACCCAAATCAAACTTTCATTATTCAATGACTTTTCCATTTTCTAATTAGAAAGTTTTTCAGGTAATTGTGTGTCCTTATTTCCAGTCAGTTATTAATTTATTTATTTATGATTATTATGAATACTGTTTTAGTTAAGAAAGGTCTACATATTGCTCATCTAAATGTATGTCATGTTAAGAACAAAATTTCTGAACTAGGTGTTTTCCTTCAAAATTTTGATATATTTGGACTTTCTGAGTCACATTTAGATATATCTGTGACTAATGAAGATATTTCAATCCCAAACTTTCAACAGCCTTTCAGGAAAGATTCTTGTAATGTAAGTTCCTCTGGAACACTTCTGTATGTTAGAAATCATATCATATGTAATCGTAGGTTAGATTTAGAACATGATAATATTGAGGCTATATGGATAGAAATTACTCTTAAACACTCTAAACCATTGTTACTTTGTAATATTTATCGTAATCCCTCTTCTTTATCTTCCTGGAATACTGACTTCTCATTTATGATAGAAAAAGCATGGAATTCTCACTGTGAGATACTATTATTAGGAGATTTAAATATTGACTTATTACACAATCATAATAAATCTTGGACCGATCTTCTTGAAATATATGGTCTACATCAAATTATTAGGTCACCTACTAGAATTACTTCTTTCTCTAAATCACTAATTGATCATATATTTGTATCTGAAACTAAACATGTCAAAGAATCTATTGTTCCTTCATACTCAATATCAGACCATTTCCCTATTTGTTTTACTTGGCAAAAGAAAGGGGTAAAATTCCCCAAATCTTCACATACTAATATTACTTATCGCTCATTTAAACATTTTAATAATGAATTATTCCTCTATGACTTACAATGGGCTCCATATAATTCTGTATATGATCACTGTGATCCTAATACTGCACTGGACAACTGGTATAATATTACACTGCCCATTATTAATAAACATGCCCCTTTAAAAACCAAACGAGTCAAAAATGTTCATAAACCTGATTGGATAACCCCTGAAGTGTTTCATTATATTCATGAACGTGATTTTCATAAGAAAAAAGGCAATACTCTGCAATTTAAACATTTTCGTAATAAAGTTAAATCTCTTATTCGTAGTAATAAAAGGAAATGTCTTGAATTATTAGTCACTGATCGCAAAAACAGTAAACAAATTTGGAAAGCTATCAATACTGCTAATTCTGAGGGTAAATCTCATGATTGTTCTTCCATTCCTGTTGCCCCTGATGATTTTAATGCTCATTTTGTTAATGTTGCAACGTCCATTATACGTAGTCCATCAAAACATTTAGATTGTTCTACCTCTAATGTGATATCTACATTTGTATCTAATCATCTTGAAAACAATACCTTGTGTCATCTTCCCTACATATCAAAATTTGATGTATTCCAATATCTTCATTCTCTTGATACTTCCAAATCAATAGGATTAGATCAAGTTGGTCCTCATTTTCTTAAACTTGGTGCTCCAATTCTTTGTGATTCATTGACATTTATTTATAATCTTTGTATAGATAAGAATATTTTTCCGTCCACCCTTAAACAGGCTAAAGTTCTTCCATTATATAAATCAGGTCAAAAATCCCAGCCCAATAATTATCGCCCCATATCTATACTTCAAACTATTTCTAAACCCTTGGAAAAGCATATTTGTAAACACATTAATAACTTTCTCCTGGATCACGATTTACTTTATTCTCATCAGTCTGGTTTTAGGTCCAAATTTTCTTGTCATACTGCCCTTACAAATATTGCAGAAAATGTTTATTCTGCCATTAATAAAGGTCAATACACTGGTTTAGTTTTCTTTGATTTCCGTAAAGCCTTTGATATGGTCAATCACTCCCTGTTGCTTGAGAAACTAAAATTATACCAAATTTCTACCAAATTATGCACATTATTAGAATCGTACTTATCTGAGCGTTATCAGCGCACTCAAATTGGTGAAACCAAGTACTCTCTTGATCTCATTACTCATGGTGTTCCTCAAGGCTCCATTCTTGGACCACTACTATTTAACCTGTTTATTAATGACCTTCCTCTAAATTTGACAGCTCAATGTGATATTTTTGCTGATGATACCACAGTATATTCTTCTTCTACCAATTTTGATTCTCTTAACTCTACACTTCAGTCAGAAACTGATAAAATTATAAAATGGTGCAACTCCAATGACATGATAATCAATGAATCTAAAACTAAATGTATGATTATTGCTTCAAAACCTAAAATAAATTCCCTAACTACACATTTGTCCATTTCTATTAATTCTACCTTCATTGAACATGTTTCCAACTTTAAACTCTTAGGAGTATATTTTGACTCTAATCTTTCTTGGGACACTCATGTAAACCATTTATGTACTATTTTAAAACAGAAAAACTTTCAACTTAGGAAAATCAAATCATTACTTCCAACCGATGTATTAAAATTATTTTATAACGCTCACTTTCAATCACATCTTGACTACTGCTCTACCATTTGGGACTCCTGTCAAATTTCTTCTCTTCATAAACTTAAAATTATCCAAAAATTATCATTTAAAATTATATTCAACAAACCTATTATTAAAAATAATGCTTCTGATTCTTCATATTCCATTCTTTCAAAATCTTTAAAACTGCCTACCATTCAACAACGTCATTTAATGAATAAATATATATTTCTGTTCAAAATATTAAACTATAAAAGTCCAAATTACTTATGTTCTTTATTTCAATTTAAAAATACTCCTTACAACTCTATAAATCTTAAACTACAAATTCCACATCCAAATTGTACTAAATTTAAACATAGTCTTAGCTATAATGGACCAGTTTTATGGAATTCACTTCCAAATAATTTAAACTCATTACATGTTCTCTCAACCTTTAAAAAATCACTGCATAATTATATCCAAAATGTTATATAACCATTCTGTATATTTAAATTTAAACCATTATCGTTTTCTGCATTTGATGTTATTTGGAATGTAAAAAATACATTTTCATTTTTCAGTTTCCTTGCATGTATAATATATGTGTATGTTTGTTTTGTCTGTTGTCATTTAAGGGCAGAATTGTAAACAGGCTGCAAAGCCTAATTTTTCACCCTTTTGAAAATAAAGAAT
Source organism: Patella depressa (assembly GCA_948474765.1). Lineage (NCBI taxonomy): Eukaryota > Metazoa > Mollusca > Gastropoda > Patellidae > Patella > Patella depressa. Next base: position 60,870,937 of record OX419719.1, read on the forward strand.
TTATTATTATTATTATTATTAATACACGTTTGCCAACTTTCATACTTGTATTATAAAATGTACAAACTGAAATTCGATAGGCTTCTTCATTTTATATACATGTACATGTTGGATGATAACTTAAGAGCGTTCACAAGGTTCAAAGTAATGAACAGAAATTGTTGCAATAAAACAAGTTTCTTCATCTCATACTGATCGGATAATAATAGTAGTCTGTAGAGTGTACACCAGAAAATGGACAACGATTGACGGCAATACTCAACCACATTTCCATGAAGGTGTATAAAAATAAAAAAAAAGTCCAATTACTAGCATATATCAAGTTTCACGTTTTGTATCAACAATTTATGTACAAAATATAAATGTAATAATAATATTGTATATAATAAATATTTCAAACAATTGATAACAATCTTGTCTGATAATTTGCCCTTTTACGGATATGCACAGCAAATAAAATAATCTTTGTGTAGTGAAACAATATGTCATATTTTTGTGCTTATTTTCAAAATAGAATTCATTTGATTCTTGCTGTTTTAATGTAAATTTGAAACACATTCTTAATAATATGCTCACAAAATTTTTCATTTAGGGCCACTTGCAATACATGTAGCAAAACAGTACTTCTGTTAACATTACAAAAGTTGAATATTTTTTAAAATATTTGAAAAGAAATATCAATATAGGGTTTACTAAAGAATATTGTTATCAAGGAATTCTCTCAATGAAATAAAAGACCTGTCAGGATACGCCCAACATTTTCGAGAGATAGATAGAAAACAAGCTAAACAGAAAGTGATTTTTCCTACAATAAAGGGCTCGAATTCATGAAGTTACAATTCGATATGCGCAAATATCGAAAGAAACCAAGATCTATCGATTATAAACATGTATTTCAAGTTTCATCAAAAAGGGGATTAAAATTGTGACCTCTTATTGGTCCACAAACTTGATATTCCATATTTTGACACTATTTGCGTACAAACAGCAATTTTGGTCTGATTTTCATGAAATTTGAACTCAATTTGAACGGTGTAACAGTGATATAAAAAAAACATTTTTTTACATCGGATAATAATTGTGACCTCCAGAGGAACCACAAGCTAAAAAAGGCGACAATCAGGGGCCATATTTCAGGAAATTATTATTCGATACATGCGAATATCGAAATTTTGACCTCTACAGGTACAATCAGGGGCCATAATTCAGGAATATGTACCATTCATCGAATGAAATCTCAAATGTGTGAGATACTGTCTTTTGTAATTGTATTGTATAACCATGAATGTTTATAATGTTCAGAATATCCTCAACTATGTCCATCAGTGTAGATTCCTTTGTGGTCCGTCAAATTTGTTTGCTCAAGACAGAAAAGTTGTAATTTAATATTGCTTCATACCCTACAAGGAGATCCAAAGTTCGCATTGGTCTAAATAACATGTAAATTTACCGCACAAGTCAAGAAACATTACAAGTATTTAGTGGGTATTTTATGTGCCGATTAAAAGCTGTAGTCCTTGACCTCTTGCTCTTGCACATACACCAATACTTATCAAATCTAGAAGTTGGGTGGGGGGAGATATCTTGCTGCCTTTTTTATATTTTATTTATTGTACATATGTATCACCTTCAGTCTGTCATTTTAAGAATATATTCAGTTTCAAGCTTGGAATATAACTATGGCCTAATTTTCCTTTAGGGAACATGTTATATTGGAAGTGTTTTTATAAGTATTAATCATCAGACAAGATACAATTAATTATTCTAAGCTAACTAGGGTTATTTAGATCTATTTAACACCATATTAACTATATTTATTAAGGCTTGTTGTTCATCTGATTTATCGAGTTGATTTATTTGTCGTATAGCCTCTTTTCCATGTTGAATTGCTAACAATTTTGTCTGTTCTACTCCTTCACTCTGAAAATATACAACAAATTTTACTTATATAATCCAACATACTTGGCTTCAAATATGTAGTCTATTAAACAAACAAAATTTGCTCCACGAAAACTTCACCATGGACAGGTTTTACCTATATTGGTTTAACAGATTCAGACTATAATTTTAGAATAAAGATCCTGGCTGTGGGAGCGTCATGTTGATATAAATCAGTTGTTGTTACTGGCTGAAGTAAAGAGCTACACAGACAATTTTCCTCCCCCTTGACGATTCCTGTTGAAGATCAACTGTGTATAACAGATTTGTTAGGAAGAAATTGGACCTGGTATTCTGTTAACTAATAGTAATACTCTGATCATTAACACAAAATCCTTCTTGAAAAGCATTACTGAATATTCCATAATCTGTAAAAGCTCAGATTTGGAAGCATTTTGTGATCCTATGATATATAGTTACCTTGGCAACCAAATGTCTAGCAGTTTCTACATCTCCACTTCTAGAAAATCTCCTCATGATAAGAGAATTTAACTGGGGATACTGAAATAAAAACGACATAAATGGAATGTTTCAGGAGTCTAACCTTCATAAAAATTTCTTTACAGAAATATGAAGCTTTGCCACAGCAGTTCAACATAGTGCATTATTGTCTTTGTTCAAACAAATAATTTGAGTCCATGACTAACCCACATTACCACTGGTCAGTGGTCTAAGGATCTGTCTTTTGATGAGAATAGACTGCATTAACTACACTCAAGATCCAAGAGCCAATACTGCACATTTATGCAATAACATTTAAATTATCAATCCCCAAATAACAAGAACCTAAGTGGACATAATCACTTATCAGTCAATATATTAATAATATCCCTGTCTATGACAAAATATCTACATCTGATTGTTTCTTTGTCTAGCAACTTAATACTGCAAAGAATGTTATTCAAGTGATAATAAGGAAATGCCTAACCTTCCCCATTAGGTGCCCCAAAATCACCCTGATAAAAGCTGCGATTTTTATTTTCAATAAATCTCAATAATCACCAGCCAAGCAACATGATATCAATTGTTTGCAATCGATTGAGTAGTTTAGAAGAGGTTCAAAGTAAACCTTTTAATTGGACCCTACCCCCACCCTTATGGGAATTTGGTTGGAATCAATTGATCCCTACTTATCAACTTCATTTGAACAAATCTTAATGCACACCACACAACTCCACATACACACCAAATTTGGATGCAATACATGAAGTGGTTTAGGACAAGAAGTCGAAAATGTTTACATGTGGCTGCCTTAACATACCTCTTTGGGGTAGAATTTTAGCACACCTACCAAATTTAATTGAAATCTTTTTTACAGTTCATAAAAAGAAGTTGAAAATGTAAAAAGGTTACACAGAGGATTGAAATGGGTATGATAGACGCACTTTTACCTAATAAAGAAAAATAACACCATCTCACCTGTTGTGCAGCAAATAAAACGGGTGCTGTAGCTAAACCAAGTTTTAAATCGGCTGCCGTTGGTTTACCTAATATTTTATCACAGGACGTAAAATCTAATAAATCATCTATTAACTGTTAATACAAACAAATACAATACTACAATAAATAAAATACAAATAACAAGGACAAGATTACTATGTGGACCCGGAATCTTGCTTTGCATCATCGCAGCCATCTTGGATTGTAACATATCATAAATCTTTGTCCGTCAATCGATGGAGAATTGTTCAAGGAACAAGCATGTTAGATAGGGGTACTATTGGTTTTATTGATATAAGATATTGGCACGGAAATATATCAGCTGATACAGATACAATTACCGATCCTGGTGGATAAAAATTATTACACATCAAAATTGATGTAGACACAGGACATAGTCAGGAAATGTCTGATACTATTTTACCTGGGAATTAAGGAATAATTGGGTCACGCTTCATACGGAATCAAAAGTGGTGTTGTTTTGATTCCCTGCTTGTATGAGACAAGAGCTAGGACCCCTATGCGCAAGCAAATCATTGAAATGAAATTGAACTATGTGTTAGTTGCAAAATGACCTGGTTTGTGCCGCGTGGGTGTTAGTATTTCTCTGTCTGTCTGTGTTGGGACATTAGTTTCTCAATGGTTCAACAAAAAGTTCAAATCCTACCTGAAAAGCTATACCTATATTACGTCCATATTGATATGCTATATCCGTTACATCTTCTTCACAATTAGCTAATACGGCTACCTGAAAAAATCATAAAAATTCAGCTGTTCATTAAGTTATATTAAATTCAGCTGAGCCAGTCCCAAGCAAAAACAAAGATGGAAAATATTGCTATAAAAAATGATCTAAATAATGGCCTACCTATGATGTACATGACATGACCTCTTTTATGCTATTACTAAATTTAAAACATGTACTGCCAGATCATTTTCAAGCAATTCATTCTTGTCTTTTAAGCATATGTACTTACAGCTTTACAACTATTGGCTAATAAACTGGCAGTTTTTTTAAAGGTTTTCCTGAGATAATGTGAGAATCTTTCATTTTCATTTTCTTTAGATCCCAATTGCATAAATTCACCTAAAAAAGAAAAAAAAATTGATAATACAAATTGTAACATCTTATAAACTACTGTTTCACTTGCAATTTCATTTGCGGTTAAAAGTTGCAAGCATCATGTCACAAGAAGTCGTTTTCAACTGATGAAAAATAGAGTCAATAAGCTTCCCTTTAATAGCATGTATTACTCTAAATATTTATGATTACTACAAAAAATAAAGAAAAATAAATCCACCGTGATCATTTCAATACCAACAGAAAAACCTTTCATGGAACATCATAAAGTAATTCTATTAGATCAAAAGTATGAAATATGATATAATAATAAAATCAAGTCATTTACCTCGGACTAAATCCTCTATAACCTGAGATAAAATGGTCACTATTTGTTCATTTCGTATCCGTGCCAAAGCCATTGAGGCAACTGATAAAATAAAGTCGCCAGCTAAAATGGACTGAATTAAAAAAGATAGGTTGCCAGGCAACGAAACATACGCCCACAGCAGCTAAATCGTCCGGGCAGTCAACAAGGGTTGTCGCATATTTTTATTTTTTTCGGTAATGAAACATTTGTAATACTCTAAAAACTGATTAAGAGTAACAACTCATTATGTAATTATCAGAAAATCATTAGAATTTGATTGCTTTTTATAAAATTTTACCCCACGCTAACAATTGAATTAGTATATATACATGAAACATTTAAAATCATGGATTTAGCTGTTCAGTTATCAAAATTCATTGAAAATCAATATACTTGTTTGTTTCAACACCTTAAACTCTGTGTATCAATCTGAAGTCAATCAGATGATAAGTTTGGCCTTTAAAGCGTCCACAAGATTTTTTGAAGTGATCAAGGGCCATAACTCTGGCACTAATTATCGGAAATCGCTGAAAATCAATAGGCTTCTTCGTCTCATGACCTTAAACACTGTGTATAAATTTAAAGCCAATCGGATATTAACTTTGGCCTCTATAGCGTCCACAAGATTTTTTGAAGTGATCAAGGGCCATAACTCTGGCACTAATTATCGGAAATCGCTGAAAATCAATAGGCTTCTTCGTCTCATGACCTTAAACACTGTGTATAAATTTAAAGCCAATCGGATATTAACTTTGGCCTCTATAGCGTCCACAAGATTTTTTGAAGTGATCAAGGGCCATAACTCTGGCACTAATTATCGGAAATCGCTGAAAATCAATAGGCTTCTTCGTCTCATGACCTTAAACACTGTGTATAAATTTAAAGCCAATCGAATATTAACTTTGGCCTCTATAGCGTCCACAAGATTTTTTGAAGTGATCAAGGACCATAACTCTGGCACTAATTATCGGAAATCGCTGAAAATCAATAGGCTTCTTCGTCTCATGACCGTAAACACTGTGTATAAATTTAAAGCCAATCGGATATTAACTTTGGCCTCTATAGCGTCCACAAGATTTTTTGAAGTGATCAAGGGCCATAACTCTGGCACTAATTATCGGAAATCGCTGAAAATCAATAGGCTTCTTGGTCTCATGACCTTAAACACTGTGTATAAATTTAAAGTCAATCGGATATTAACTTTAGCCTCTAGAGCGTCCACAAGCAATTGTGGACGCCGGACGGACGGACGGACGGACGGACGGACGGACCGACGGACGGACGGACCGACGACAATATACGACCACATTTCAATGTGGGCGTATAAAAAGTATTCATTTAAAGCAGTGAAGTTACATTCCCGGGGTATAAACTGGGTGATTTGATGATATATTAGAACTAAAGATAGGCTGGCACTGCCAGGCAGGATACGCCCACATTTTCGAGAGATGGACAGAGAACAAGCAATACCGAAAGTGATTTTTCCTACATCTTTAAGTCCTGTATTTCATACTGTATTGGGAGCAGCCATTTAGTTGGTCAGTTCCAGTCTGATATTAATGAAATTCGAAACCGACAATGATTATGGTGTGACGGTACACAACCTAGAAATGTGACTTTTCATCAAAATCGGATAAGAATTGTGACCTGTAGAGAGTCCACAACCATGATATATCATATTTTTACACTATTCGCGTACAAATGGCGACCATTTCGTCCGGCAATTTTGGTACGATTTTCACGAAATTAGAATTCAACCTTCCTCATCAAAATCGAATTAAAATTGTGACCTATACAGGGTCCACAACCATGATATATCATTTGTTTAACAGTATTCGCGTACAAACGGCGGCCATTTTGTCTGTCAATTTTGGTCCGATTTTCCCAAAATTCAAACTCAACCTTCCTTAGGGTGTAACGGTGATATAATCAAACGGTTTTTTAAATCGAATAATAATTGTGACCTCCAAGCTAAAAAAAAGGCGATTTTGCGTATAATCAGGGGCCATAATTCAGGAAGTTACGATCCGATATGCGCAAATATCGAAAGGAAGCAAGATCTTTCGGTTATAACCATGAATTTCAAGTTTCGTCAAAATTGAATCCAAATTGTGACCTCCACAGGGTCCACAACTTTGATATACCATTTTTTAACAGTATTCGCGTACAAACAGCGGCCATTTTGTATGGCAATTTTCGTCCGATTTTCCAGAAATTCGAACTCAACCTTCCTTAGGGTGTAACGGTGATATAATCAAACGGTTTTTTAAATCGAATAATAATTGTGACCTCCAGACGGACCACAAGCTAAAAAGGGTGATTTTTCGGACAATCAGGGGCCATAATTCAGGAAATTACATTCCTATAGCCGCAAATATCGAAAGGAACCAAGATCTTTGGGTTACAAACATGCATGTCAAGTTTCATCAAAATCGGTTCAAAATTGTGACCTCTATAGGGTCCACAAGCTAAAAACGTGATTTTTCGTACAATCAGGGGCCATAATCCATGAAGTTTTGATCCGATACATGCCAATATCGAAAGGAACCGAGATCTTTTGGGGATAAACCTATATTTCAAGTTTCGTCAAAATCGGATAAGAATTGTGACCTGTAGAGAGTCCACAAACAAATTGTGGACGGACGGACGTCCGGACGGACGGACGGACGTCCGGACGGACAGGGGCGACGACATAATACGTCCACATGAAAATGTGGGCGTATAAAAACATATTCAAACTAATTAATTTATCATAATTTTGCTTCAAATCGTTCTCAAAATATAGTAACTGCCAAGTATACCCTGCAATAAAAATCTATCAAAAGAGACCATGTTTGTGTCAGGGGATTACCCCTCTCCGTACCTATAGAAATGGCGGTGGAGACTGGAGACAGGGGAGAATTCATTTCATACACAAGAAGATGTTGTCTGTAATCGCTGACTATTTACAACAAATATCGAATCCTAATTAAATTCTCGGATTATCCACTGCCCGCGTCTTTTTCTATGATTTTTATCTCAGAAAGTGTTGTAGGCCTAACTCTTCAGAAAGTTTATCAACATGTACACAAAGCGCTCAAGTTCGTGTGCAGTCTTCGACGCCATGCGTGCAGGTTTTCTTAAATTTCGAGCTGACTATTAAGGGAACCCCTTACAATTTTGTCCTGTATTCGCTCCATAAGTGTTTTTCAGGGAATCCAGTATTTGTCTATTGAGATTGGATATCTCTATTTTCCATATATACCAAACTTTTCATACCTTTATAGGCAATAACCAAATGATAAATACTTATCTGGGAACCCAACTTTATATTAACAGAACCACTATTTAGAGAATATCAGCTTAACCAAACTTCATGGACAGCTAGCTATCTAATTTGAGTCAACAAATAACTTTTTAGAAAATTTTTTTACTATTAATTACCTATCGGGATACTGAAGACAGGCATATGCTAGACCATGTGCTATGATGGAAATTTTGATTGGACAGGGACATTTTCAACCACTCTTCATCAAATTTCAATGTCAAGGTCCTTATAATTAAACACCAATGAGTACATAGGTTAACCTTTCTTTTTCACTGACAAGCAGAAACCAAACTGGAAGTTCTAGAGGAACTTCCTTGGCCAACACCAGGATCGAAACCTAGGACCGCTTGATCAGTGAGTCAGATCCATACTCACTAAGTCACTGTGGGTCCATCTGTCAATGGATCTTTTAATAAACCTTCTTATGGACCCTTTTCTTTGCTAGTTTAGATGAATTAAATGCTGTTTAAAAATTATTTGAATAAATTTGTTTATGCCCAAAATCCTTCAATACATTAAAGGACCTAAAATCAATTTTACCAATCAATTAAAAGATTACTTTTCTTTGTCCCCACACCAAGTTGACACTGGTTTTGCCTCTTCGTGTATCTGCTGCATCAATAACATCATCATGAACTAAGCTAGCTGTGTGGATCATTTCAGCTATCACTGATATTCTCTTTTGAGATTTTATAATTCTACAAGAAAACAAAATGTCATACATCATAGATCATACTGATGAAAATACAAATCAATATTTCATTTCGTTTTGTTATACTTTCAATGGCCTACACCATGTACATCAGACCAGTTGTACTGGAAGGTAGTGTCAAGGGTCGTACAACCATGACCCTATTACATCAGACATTGATTAATCAATCAGCGTTGGCGTATCTAGTGGTTTACCCTAAATTCTGTGCACAGCACGCCAAGAAGTCACTATAACAGACCGTTTCATTGGCTAATCCCTTACTTCAACCTAACCAGCAGTAGTATAACAACTCTTCTAGATCCCCAGTGAAGACAAGTACATGTAAAACGAAATTTTGAACTATAAAAACCGAAACAAAACATAATCTGTGTTTTAATCAGATTGATCATAGATAAGTTTATTAGAACTGATAAGAACAAAATTTAAATGTGCTTTAAAATCTGATAACTTTCAAGAACATCAATAAAAGAAAAAAAGACAGTATTGGGAAGAGGTAATCAATTTCTAAAAGTTGAGAGTGTTTTATAATGTTCAGAAGCGTACTCTCTCAAAGCTATCGTTTTAATTATATCATTTATATATAAACAGCTAAAAATTAGTAACTTTTCTGATTTTGAACTAACAGATGCAGCCTTGGATAGTAAATAAGACATATTATGAACTTACTGTGGATTAAATAAGTTGATGTGTTTATTACAAGCATGGGACATGAGTAAAACAACCATGGGACGAAATGCTTTGCCCTGTCCATCAAAATAATACTCTACAACCTCACATAATTCTTTAGATGCTGTACTAAATTCCTAAAATTTTCAAAACATAATCACAGTACTTTAGAAGCATCAAACACCATAAAAGACAAAGTATCTACTTAATTAATTAGCACACTTTCAGGTTATATCTCGCAAAGCACCCATTGACAATTTAAGATGGCTATTACCGGTCATTGGGGGGTAATATTGTGCATGGATGCTATTTCACTCAAATATGCTGCCCATCAGACGATTTTCAGTTTACGTAAATACTTAATAGAGTCCAGAATTAGGTCACCAGAATCTGGTCAGAGCAGCTCTCTGAATGATCCCAGCCACACATGACTTTAAACTCTATTTTGTTACCTGTCTTATTTCGTCTGTAAGGGATGATAAATCTTTCTCCACCAGGGAATGAGGACTAACATGTAATTTATCAATACTTTTTTTGTCGTGTTTCGGTGTCTGTGAGTAGCTGTGTGACGTAAGTGTGATATGGTTGGCACATGATTGATTTAACTGTAATAAACAAAACATTAATTAAAATTTAAACTCAAAGAAATAACTTCTCTGATTTAAATCAAGGAGTTATTGCACTTTCGTACACCTACCTCTAGTGCCTTACACTTTTCAATTATCCCATGAAATAGCCAGTGCTTATTTATTCTTTTGTGTTAAATACCCAGTATTAAATATTAAGACTTTAAGATAGCTTCCTACATAATGATCCTCCTCACCACCAATATTCCATGGTTGGCTTTTTTCTCTGCACAACTGTTATTCAAGTCACAGACCGATTGTTGGTTCATTCCATTATAGAAGTGTGGTTGACATGTAAATCTGATTGTAGTTATTTGAATATTTCCATAATATGACAGAGACTGATAATCAAATTATCCTTGTGTTATATGTCAGTTAATAACCCTGGTCCTGAGTGGAATCCGTCATCCCAGGTAGGCTTACCAAAATTTTGTTTCATCTTATATGGCCAAGTTCGAAAAGTCAAGTCGGTTAAAAGATGGGCACTTATTTTTTAACAGCGTGTTGTGTCGCTCATGGTAGCCTACTCATAGTGGTTCTAGCGAGGTAAGCAAGGTGTTATTTTCTCATTAAGTAAGGTGTTCAGTTACATAGGTCAAGCGTTTACAGGGACTGTCACACAACAGTTTAACAGTAAAAAAAGTTGTCCAGTGAAACTGACTTGGAAGCCAAACTTTTTCCACAAGGATTCAATAGCACGGTCCTTGAGTCTACAGGGCGAGTGCAGTAGTAACGAGACCTACGTTCCGAAGTTCATAGCTCAACTACTGTGGGCTATGTTTACAAGTACAACCATTTGTTGAATGATAGGAGTGTAATTTGAGGAATCTTAACAACATGCTATCAAAACGTTGCTACATAATCATTATTATATAATTTGAGGTCTATTCAACATGCTATCAAGTATCAAAACGTTGCTTTCGGTAATCATTGTTATGACAAACAACGTGGTTTGCTTATGAAACACATCGCTTAAAAGTTAAATAATTGCATGTCTCAAGGTCGACTTTCATAAACTAACTTACAATCAATGAAGATGATTGTTTTGATGGATATATCTTTTTTGAAAATATCTCTCCATCTTTGAAAATACTGTGAATATATCTGTTTTCTATGCCAACCGCATGATAAATCCAAAACCGAAGCAAGCCGTTGTTCAGTCTGCTTCTGAGAGCGGCCATGACTCTGAACCGGCCAAACGCAAAGCTAACCAAGGTCAACGCCCGGCAAGATACAGTTTCGTATTTGCACTTGAAACCCCCTATTATGAAATTTTAATAGATATTTTTGTTTAAAAAAATATAAAATTAACGAGATCACTAAATTATAACTGAAATAATTACAAATATTCTTTTTAGTATTCCCCCCCACCCAAAAAAATAAATAAAAAAATTCTAGGATTCTTATTAACATCTAGTTGGAAATTCAAGGCCTAGTCCTTTGGAGAGGACAAAAAATGCAGTGCCAGTTGTGTACACATTAGTATGCACGTAAAAGATTCCTTTAATTTGATAAGAGCTGGTGGCAACTCTGCAGTCTAGTCAAAAAAGATACCTTTTTTCATCTCATACCCTATAATATGTTGGCTGTGGGAAGACGGCCTGGCAGGCAAAACAATTTTTTTTTCAATCATCAAATTTTTGGGGAAATGGCCAAAAATGGCAATGGTTTGTGGATATAAAAGGGAAAATATGAAAAGAAAAAATATGAAAATTAATCTATCACATATAAAATGAAGTGCCCGAAATCTGAACTTTTACTGACCATTGGGTGGGGTGATGCGATTCCCAACAAGAGTTCACAGTTTCAGAAAATCACACAATTCTAATTTTAATCCAGACTATGTAGTTCTCAAACTTAAACTGAAGTTCCAGAAAATTCACTTGTCTATAGGACACTACTTGCGTTTTTTTTTTTAAGATTTGACTAATTTGATGCTGTGATTTTACGGGGAAAAGATGGGCTTCTGATATCCAATATTTAAGACAAAATAAACATTTTACTATTGGTGCAGGTGCACGAATCATGTACCATAAAGCGTTTCAGCCCCAGTTTTAACAAGAGACTTGAGGGACAAGGCTAAACACATTGCACCAAATCAAACGGACTGGAATAACCAGATGCTAGAAATTTGCATTCGATTGAGACTGCTGGCTTATTTCGCCGAAAATAACTGATTTGAAATTAGAGTAAAAAACGGAAACCATTGAATGTAAATCAGTTTATATACATTCATATTACAGTATTATATATATGCGTTGCGACCCACCTTTAAGGTCTGACTGAATCTTAAAAAAATTTTTTAAAAAATACAATTTTCTTTGATAATTTATTTTAACTTAGTTTTTAAAACATTTAATACTTCGGGAAATGTACTGCTCATAAAATGTCCTTTGTCAGTAAATTTATGAAGTTCTGGATTTAAATTGTCTACTATTTCCTGTTGTTCAGACCAGGGAATGAATGGATCATCAGTTGAACCAAACTGAATTATCAAATCTGTATTTTTTTTCATTTCTTCCCAAAGCCATGGCCGATTGTAATAACCACTAGCACGTTCGTTCTCCACCCCTAAATCTGTAACACAGCCAGACACAAGGGTTATTCCCTTCAATTTATACTTTTCAGCATATCGCATGGCTGCTTCAGCACCTGAGCTATGTCCAACAACTATAGTATTTTCATCACAGTTTAATTCTTTGTGCATATATGGAATCCATTCGCTTTCACTTGCAGTGTATGGATCAGGCATGGTCTCTAATCTGCATGGTATTTTCATTTCTGTTAATTTCTTGTGCAACCAACCATACCAGTTTGCTGTAAATGGATTGGTGCAACCGTTACCTGGCACTATTACGATTTTCATTGAAGATGACATGTGGAATTATGTGTCAACCTAAAATATGTAAATAGAATAAATAAATTATAACATGCCGAGAAACAAATGGAAATTAAATTGTTATGTAAAGCGCTATCTTTTGGTATAACTGATAACAAACTTCAAATCAAAGACTTAGCTTTGAACGTAATGCGTTCTGAAAGAATACTATATTTGACCACGCCCCTTTACTATACTACACGACTCTCTGACTCTGTATGGAGTGTTGCAGTTAACTTAATAACTATTTATTGGACCCAAAAGATTAACAGATGAAACAGTTTATGACCGCTGTATTAATTTGATTATAGAATCAGGTGTCAAAAGACACTAATCTGGTTGTAATCGATAAACCCGTTCGTGCTACTTAGCGACATTTAATTACTTGTGGATAATAATTAATGTCGATTACTTATCCACTGTTACACTCTATGGTGGCTTTCAGTCCTCCGTTATAACGTGAATGAAAACGCATGCGCTTGGTTGGGGATTCTGGGATACCTTCATGGTCTAACTTCTCCGCCATGATGGAAACTAAAAATTGCTACAAAATTGCTGGATTCGTGGACTAATTGTGAACATTAAGCTGTTTTTTGTGTATCTTTTTGATATTTGTCGAAATGTATAAACATTGAGCTTTAATCGAAGCACGGTAGAGTCCTGCTTAAAGGGCTACTACCTTCACAATTTGTGAAAACCTATTTAGACTATCTCATTAGCATATCCGATCGGGGAACAGAGAAAATGAGCAAGGTGTCTTTTCGGGCTCGGGCGCTGGACGCCACGAAGCCCATGCCTGTGTACAGGGCCGATGAAATACCTGACCTGCCAGATTTTGCAACCATCAACAGATCTGTGCCGCAAATGCCCACTGGAATGGAAAAAGAAGAAGAAACGGTATGTCGTTCGAGCTTTTGTGCGGCAACCTAATTTTTACTATCCGCCATCTTGAAAATTAGTGCCCAAATCTGAATGACTTTGGGAACGTTATTGAGCTTGAAATTTGTTTAAACTGCCCATGTGAGGGTGTAAATGGCAGAACTATTATTTAGCGGATATAATCGAAAGGATTTTAATTTGAGTTTAGGTGTTTTTATCAAATATTTGACTTTAATACGGGCCTTGGAGCTTGTGTAGAAGGTCAAGGCCATTCGAGGCAGTGACCTAATTTTACCACAACAATAAGGCTCGAGCAAGCCAGTCCATTTCTTTTCCGTTCGACCAGCCTACCTCAATTATATAATATGACTAATTAATTATGTTAGGATAAATTAATAGTTACAACTTAGTGTATTATCAGTTATATATTAATTATATCAGTTGTCATTTTTTTTAAATAAGATTGTCATTAAAAAATATTTCCAGACGGCAGGTGAGTAGGGGAATCCCCTATCTTACCCACAGCTACATGTAGCAGGTAGCTTGAATAATTTACAATACCTGCACTGCAAGTTTACACTTGTATTTTTAAAACTAGATAGATTATACAATTAGTTCAGTAGCTAAAAATTAAAGGAGCTAAATCGTTTACATTTGGGACCTAGAAATTGACACAAGTGGGTCACAACGATACATAATATTGTAAATATGAATATATGTATATAAACTGATTTACATTCAGTGGTTTCCGTTTTCAAATCAGTTATGTTCGGCAAACTAAGCCAGCACTCTCATTAATTAGAATGCAAATTTCTAGAGTCTGGTTATTCCAGGCTACACACCTCGAGTCTCTGCCTAGAACTGGGGATGAAACAAATTATTGTACACAATTCGTGTACCAATGGTAAAATGTTTATTTTGTCTAAATATTGGATATTAAAAGCCCATCTTTTTCCGGTAAGACCACAGCATCAATGTTGATTTGAATTGAAATATAATTCCTGCTTTCAATGTTGAAGTTTTGGATGATATTGAGTTAAGAGACTTTGCTACTTTAAAATGGAAGTGTGGAAGAACCATACATGTACCACACATAAACATTTAGACAAGAGAAACCCGTGGACAAGACACAATATACATGTACACAGAAATTTGAACAATAAACAACAAACATGAAATAAATTGAATGGATTCGTGGCCAGTGGTAATTGTCCTGGGATTCACTCAAAATGAAAACAGATTAATATTCAAGTTACTCCACAAACTACTAGACACACTGTCAAAACAAGTTAGATAAGCTTATAGTTTTTACATGGGATACCTTGCAATTCAAATTTTGCTTTCCATTTCCCTAATTTCTCCAAATGAGAGTTTAAAATTACGGGGTGTTTAGTAGTTTGTATGTCCACTTACTTTGTAACACAGGGATGTATGTGCCTACTATTGTATAGTGACTGGGCAACTTTGCCCTGCACCAATATTATTCTCCCTGCAAAAATATATTGACGGAGATTCTGCACTGCCATTATCTTGTAAATAAAGTTAATTTAAAATAGAAAAAAGCGTATTTGTTTTTTTTGACCTCATAAACTGAATAAATCATCTTGACTAAATAAATTTTTAGCTTGCCATGTAGATTTATCCAAAAGATTTGTAGACTCTTTTAACCAGTTATATCTGTGTGATGAACTAGTATGACTGGTTAATAAACTAGTTTAGTTTGATTACTGGCACTGCACTGTTGTAGTTCCGTAAAACTGTGCCAAAACATCGCGAAATTGCACATCTTCCATCAGAAAAAAATTATCATTTCCTTCCGAGGGGAGCTAATCTGCCCCCTTAAAACTCCCCCTGCTATTCACAGGGGGGCTGTCGCCCTACTTGTTCACCTCCTGCCCAAGATTATTGGCTGGCATGAATATTTTACTTGGCACATTGCTGGTAGTATGATTATTGGTATACCTGATTCCAGTTGCTAATTTTATCTTAGTTGACCAGCCACTTTTCGGTTACACTGCTCCACCAGTTCTGAAAATTCATACCAAGAATTCTTAGGTATCTGTGTTTCTTTCACAAGACCACATGCAGGTGCTTTTGACAAGCATAGAATTCATACATTTCTATCCAATGAGCATGTACATCTCAGCTATTTACTTTATGATAATAATACAGAGATCAGGTCTAAGTTCCTACTGAGAGTTTTGTGTACATGTACTTGTTAGCACTCTGTGACTAATGACTCCAAAACATGCTTTTGTTTTTCCCTGATGATCAGGTACAGTAGACTGTTAGAAGACACTTTTATGCATTATGGTAATTTATTAAGAACAACATTACATAAACAAAGTCTTCATTGAAAACCAAAAAATCCTCATACACATAAAGAATTTGATGTGATTAACAACTACAGTCAACAGACAATGCATAATGCATATAATATGTAAAAAATTATTATTTAAACACCTTTATTAACATTAAACACAAACATCTGTATGGTGACTCATAAATCTCCAATATTAATTCTGTAAATGTGCCAGTTTAGCAACCAGTACAACTATTATATTATTTTATTAATGCCTACTTTGATTATGTAATCTACAATATATTATACCATTTTATCAAGCCTTGAAATAACCGTTTTAGATGTACCTGACAAAATGTCAGGCATTAATGAAATAGTACCGGACATTTTCAACTTAGTGCCGGACATGTATTAATAATATCAGTAAAAAAGACAAATCAGTGCCAGACAAAATGACAGGCACCAGAGGTTTTGTGCCTGACAAAAGCCTGAATCTGTGCCTGACATTGTCAGTGACAGGTGCCTTATTTCCAGGCTTGCATTTTGTAATCAACAAAGTAGATATTACAAATTTCTTGCTGAATCTTCCAAAGAGTTTCAGGGGATATGACTCTTGTGTAATATTTATAATAGATACTCGGAACTGTAATTAAAACAACACGTGGTAATAGAGAATAAATGCCATAGTACATTGTAGATGAAAGAAAAAAATCTCAGACTTCCTTGTGTATACATTAGGTCAAAACGATCTCTTTTATCAGTCTTTCAATTCTCAAACAATTGGAAGGAAAAAAACACATGCTCGAAAATAAAATGAGTTTTTGTTGCCCCAGGCAACTGTTAATGTTGAGCCCTATCTGGCATATGGACTGACTAGAACTTTTTATCCTTTCTATATTACAGGAACATCATTTACAGAGAGCATTATCGGCACAGCAGGTTTATGGGTCATCAGAAAAATTGGTCATTCCTATTCCAGAGATACAGGATATTGGTGAAAGATATGAAATCTTCTATAAAGATGATTATAAATTATCTAAACAATATATCCATATCCAAGGTTTGTGGATATTTTTTTTTTAAAGAGCCTTTAGTGTTTTCACAGAAACAAATTTGATTTATGATGCATCTTTTGCTCCATTGCTTGCATTTCCAAATGTTCAAGATATTATGAAACTCTGTGCACATTCCAGTCTGATAATACTTTTGTTAATTTTGATAATTTGAAAAACATTCTGATTTAACTATTTTTGTGTTTCTGTGGAAACAAATTCTTGTTGCGGGCACAGATTCATTTTGTCTAGTGTTTCAATGACATTAATTCATTAATACATGTCTGGCACAAATTTAGTTCAAGGCCTGTATATTGATTGATAACCGTATCTTATCCACCATTAGGATAAACTTTTGTAACATGTTCATCTTTTCTATCCACAGCGTTTGGAATGGACCAAGAGATACCAGACTATGATATGGATAGCGAGGATGAGACATGGGTTAAAGAACAGGTGAAGAAGATGGAAATAACGCCATTAAAGTTTGAAGAAATGATGGATAGGTTAGAGAAAGGCAGTGGACAACAGGTTAAACTACTTCACTTAACATTTTTTTTTTTTTTTTTTTATAAAATTGGGATAGCAATTATATATACTGAGATTCAATGAAAAGACTCCACTGAATTTCATTGAAGTGATCACCAGTGAGACAAAATGCTACTAGACTTATTCTAAGCATGATTTTAAGCTGGATAACTTATGTGGTCATAATAACTCTACTATGAAACATAGGCACAAGTGGTTACAAAGAGTAGTCTGTAGGTACCTTAGGTCGACCAGAGTGTAGTCCGCGATGAATCATGTCAGAACCGTAGAACCCATGCGCAACCTTTACTGTAGCAGCAGCATGGGGGTGTGCAATTCTGCATTCATTGACTGATGTGACGGTCTGGAGGAAGTGTTGTAATGCCTTGCCATTTGGCCTTGGTCCATTTCTAGTACCAGGTCTGCTTTAAATGATAGGCCAGTCCCCGGATAGTAATGTGATGGCATAAGACCTATGGGTGACAGCTCTATTACATTTTAATTTTACAGGGTAAAGTACATGCATGATTTATTATAAAATTTGCCATAATTGTATTTGTACAGGTTGTAACGATACAAGAAGCTAAACTGTTGCTAAAGGAAGATGATGATTTAATTATTGCTGTTTATGATTACTGGCTCAACAAAAGATTACGTACAGTAAGTCAGGATTGAGAAATTTTGTTTGCTTTCTTTCTTAATTGAAGTTGTGACATGTTACCATTGGCAGATTTCCATTGTCCATCATTGTTATTTTAGAATTTTGCGAAGAGTTTTTATCTAATAGTATGTACGGGAGAGACCTCAGCCTCAGGACACATAACTCTTATTTACATGAACATGAATAAACCCACAACATGAAACAATTATTAAATCAAGTTAATGGATTGGTCTGAAAATTCCTATTTCAGTGTATTAACATCAAAGATTTAGTTAAAGATATTTTGAAATTTATATTTTGTAGCAACAACCTTTAATACCTCAAGTTAAAACAGAAAAACGTGATGGATCAACAACAAATAATCCTTACGTTGCTTTCCGTCGTAGAACGGAGAAAATGCAGACTAGAAAGGTCAGTTACTTATATTGATAAATTCAGAGGGTACTGGTACAGTATGTAGTTGCTGTAAAAAAAACAAAAAAAACAATAGTTATTGAAAGTCAGTTGTCTTTAATCTGGTTTAAAAGTTTCCAAAACTATTTTGTTTAAATAAGAAAAGAATTCATGAAATGTTTGTTTGATTTCATCTTCATTCAGTTCTTAGTAGTGGGTGGGTTCCAAGTTCACAAAGCATTCTCAGACTTAAGTTAAGAATTTACTCAACTTTCAATCACTGTTTATAAGCAATATTTTTGACCCAGAAACACAAAACTTTGCACATTGTTTCTTATTGACGTATTTGATCAAATAAAACAACAAAAGTTTTATAAAGGACAATATTTTAGTTAAAATAAGATGAACAATTTTGATTGAATTTATTAGCCTCAGTCTGAGAATGCTTTTTGAGATAAAGGTTGACACCAAAATAGAGCATATCAAAAGATATTGACCTTAAAGGACAATATCTTTTGATATGCTCTATTTTGAATTATACTGCTATCTGGGAGGGCATCATTTTTTGTATCAATCCAAGATCATTTCTACATTTTGCAATGAAAATACATGTAAGTTAAGATTTGACATCATGGTAGGCTTTAATTAAAATACAGATATTAGGGATGTCACTAGACTTGTCACTTCATTGGAAAAGAAATTGGGAAATTCTTAAATATAAGAGCAAATATGAAAAAGAAATCACCTATTCGGTGAAAAAATACAAAATAAACCCCCATAACACATGTTTGCCCTAAGATTCAGGCTAGTGATGTCTCTGTGTATGATATTTTGTCTACAGTTTGAAGAGAAAATTATATAAAAGTCCCATTATTTTCAGAATCGCAAGAATGATGAGACATCTTATGAAAAGATGCTGAAATTAAGACGGGATTTAACACGAGCTGTGTAAGTGTCTATTGTATGCTAGCAGGCTTAAATCTCGCTCTTAGTATCTTTTCTTTTACAGTCCATAGTTCAGTAATGTTTAATGTTATCCATTAATTAAACCACAACATGCACCAAGTACAGAAGTATTACATATTTTAATAGTTCCATTTATAAGAATCTAGATGAATAATATATATGTAGGTTTCACTTAAAACAAGAAATTAATGGTGAAACACAAACCAAATGAGTAGGTTCACAGCCAATTTGATGTTCAAAAGATAAGGAGGGTGGGCAGTACTTGGAATTCTTGCATATTTCTGGTAAAAATAAAATTACTGAAACACTAGTTTTTGTCGTGCATGAGATCGGACTTTTTTTTTTATGTATTTGATGATATTAAATCAGTTAAAATGAGAATTTCAACAAAAATATATCCTTGCCAGAAATCAAAAATATGGACAACATATTCACAATGATGGGACAAGATCAAATTACATTTACATTACGGTGATTAGGATATGTTGACCTCTATGATAAAGGGCTACTAGTACTAGTGCCGTCGGTTATCTACTAAACTTTGACAACAATACTGGGCTTCCGATATGCCTTTCAATCACAAATTATACTCTGTATGTAAGCTGATACGCATATTTTTTATTTACTGTCAATTTACACTAAAGATCGATGTTAATAAGATTAAATAATTTGCTGCTGTGATAATTCGCGTCTGCTGATTTTAAATTGCAAGCGAGTTGCGCTCATCAAATCTTAAGGCCTGGGTTAATGCCGGCCAGAATTAAGTCACCTGAAGTGGTTTGTCAGATTCAGAAAATGGGGTCAATAAGCTTCCATTCCCTTTAATAGACTTCAATACAAAAATATTTTATGTTACTACCATGTCGTGTTCTGAATATAAAAGAACAGTTGTACCTGGCTAATTTTCACATTTAATTACTGAGTGGTATTCAAATTTATGTCAGTTATATTTCTCAAAATAATGTGTTTCTGTAATATTATAGAATGAAACCAAACTGACCCATACCCGTTCAAATTTCAGCCGGTAATGTTCCTTCAAAATTATGACGTGCGTCTTTGTTTATATGACAGAAAATGAAAGCAAAACATCTGTGATGAGAACAGTTTGTGATGTTGAAACAACCATGATAAGAACAGTTTGTTATGTCGAAACATACATGTAGCTTATTCTGTATAAAAAGAAGCTTGACCTTAAAGATTATTTTCTGGTCTGAACACTCTCCAATAACACAGAATTTCACCCATGGGCAATTGGGGTTCGTTTTATTGAGGAATAAAAGTTAGGAACTTTTTACACCACGTTAGATGCACAAATGTTACAGTCCGTGTTGAAACATAAATGCCTGCCTCTGTTAGTTCACATCAATACAGCGGATGTAATGAGCCAAAACATCAAGATAATGCTAAATATAACTACCAAATCTATGAAAATATATCCAGACAAGAAGTGAAAAAATTTCATTGACATTTTCAACATGAACAATATTGCAATCAAATGACTTTTTATTGAGGCATTTTTCATTATGTAGCAATGTTACAGGTTAATCAAGACTCTCGCTTCTCTGTGTTCAATTAAATCATTAATTGGTGATAATCTGATGGCATTGAGAGTTGATTAAAGGCTTGTCATGTAAATAAATGTCTAAATAGTAATTCATATAACATTTGAAACGTAGATTTAGCTCTTACATAATGCATCTTTAAGACATTTAACTATAAACAAATTAACAAGACAATTCTTTAATATATTAATGGTGTCTGTGTTTACCTGTAAGCGTTTTGATACTTAATAATTACATAGAACATGCTACTCTGCTTATCGATGATTGACCACTTGCATTTTGCCCCAAACATCAAAGAATCTTATGATTTATTTTCACCTACAACAAATACTTCAGTATTAGTGGTGAATCAGCTTTAATAATTCTACCTCTACTTTTATTGTGTTGAGTAAATATTATGAGTTGGCCTATTTTTATTCTGTGCTGAATGCAGTTTAGGAGAGATATTTAAATGTGCTCTGCCCTTCTTTTCGTTTTATTTGTTTCTGAAACATGATCACATAAATTGTTAAAGATCCCTTTTTGAGGTTTTGTACACATATCAACCTATAGTATTGTACTAGTTTTGCCTTTTGATAATTTGAAATTACTTGTATTTAATCCTTTTATTTCTGTAAAAATGAATTTGGTATATAATCGTTATTCAGGTGCATATCTCACAAACCATTCAAGACATCTCTGTGAATTATTGCACACACATCAACCCATTTACATTATCTTTGATTTAATAAGTTTTGTGTTTCCATGGAAATAAATTTGCCTTTTTACTTGTTAACATAATTGATATAAACTATTCAAGATATCTCTATGATTCGAAATTCTTTGTAAACGCATGAACCTATGTACTTAATTTTTTAATTTTTTGTTGACTAACTTATGTGTTTTTATTTAATTAGTTTTTTGGTGAACAATTATTATTCTGGAACATGTTTTTATAAATCTGAAAGTAACTTTCTACACACATAAGCTAGTGAAAATATTTGACTATGTTTTTGGTATCTTGAATACATTCAATATATGTCGGTATGATTATGAAATTAAGTTTATATTCATACACCTAGAACTGAATTGATAACTTCATATAAGTAGATTGTGCAATTCATAGAAATAAACAATTATTGAAGTTTGTAATTGAACTCAATTGATGTCTACTTTTACTTGGTAGCATAATTTTGATGTCTTGCGCTATTTTTGTCTTCATTAGACAGGCTAATGGAGAAAAGTAGGACATTGAACCCCTTATAACTAGTATTTGGGTTTTGATTATCTATAACAAAAGAAATTGTCTATCCCTGTAGCTTCCAAAACCTGGTTCGGAGCAGAACAGTAGGACATTAAACCCTATTTCATTTCATTTCCAAACCTGTTCAAGGGTGTGGCAGGTTGATAACTGAGTCTTCTTGATTGCATTGATTTATTAAGCTCTCATTAAATTCTGTTTTAAGCTTGATACCTACTGTTTAAGCCATCATTTGGTGTGTGATAATTTATTTGACTCTGTCATTGAATAAAAATCTTTCTCTCTTGTAGAACTTTATTAGAAGTGATCAAACGACGAGAAAAATCTAAGAAAGAACTTTTACAATTAACCATTGAAATACTTGATAAACGGTAAGTAAACTTATAAAGCATAAACCATTCAGAACTTCCAACCGAATGTAATCTCTTCAAAACTTAAAAGGGATTTAGGAACAGGAATAGCATATGTAACCTGTCTCCTACCTCAAAGACTAGATATAGATATTTTATAAAAGAAATATGTGAATAAACAATAAAATAATTGCAATTCAACATTCTTTAAAAATGCAACATGATTTAGATAGAAAACAATCACTGGTTTGAACACATATAGCACGTTTCAACAAGATTTTGAAACATCGTGCTATCTGTGTACAAACGAGCTGTCGTTTTCCATTTAAATTCTGTTGGGTTTTTTTTCTGCTCAATCGCTAAATGCCTCTCAAGAATTAAATTCAGTATTAATCCAGAACTCTTTGTTTGCAACTCATATGATTCCTGAAATGTTACCATACTTGGTCAATCAAATAATGGTGATCTAATAATTGTTTTGACAGATATCATGGTGAAGATTTTAATGGAGCGTTGTTAGCAGAGGCCGAGGCTGAAAGAAGTAAACATCCATCATTTGTTCCACCATTTATGTTCAACAGACAGGGTGAATGGGTTACTGGATTAAATGGCGTAAGTTTTCATCTTAATCTCTTTATAGCCATTAATGACATTTGAAACATACTAAATTTTAATGTTTTTCTCAAAAAAAAAAAAAATTTGATTCAGTAATTATGGTCTTTAGTAAGCTTGATAGATGCATTGGCTTGCCATACAATTGGAAGATATTCCTACTACATGAATAAGAAATGATTTTTTAAAAATTTGTTTATTTTAGGAGGAAATGGCACCAGTTATCCGTAAGAAGCGGCAGTACAGAAAACGTAAACAAGCTTCCCAACAACAAACAGCAACTGCCACCACAAACCAATCCACAACATCGGTTAATTACAATGAGATCGATAATCTACATCAAGATCTTGATAGTTCAGATGAAGAAGGTTTCTCACCGGTATGTTTCATGTCTTTTTATTAATCACGGACACTTGATACAAAAACTTTGCTGTTTAATATTGTCCCACTTCAATCTGTTTTTCATCACACCTTTACAATTGATATCACAATGTAGATGAATTTACTGAATTACATATGGGGGGGGGGGGGGGGTTATACGCCCATATTGGTTTTAGTCATTATGCAAAGATATAAATATTCTTTTATTTACCTGTTACAGTTTAATAAAATATAGTTTTGATATTTTACAGAGTATGTCTCAGTCTGATCACGAAGATGAAAATGACCCGGACGGTCCATATGCTTTTAAACGTAGAAAACACTGTAGTTATTATGCAGTAAGTTTTTATCTTACTAATTATAAAATAGATAATTTTTAGTTTGGTGAAATTGTGTTAAACAACAAATCATTTAATCCTTATAAGACATATAGAAATAGATTTCACTAAAATTAAAACACATATATATGGATAAACTACTTCTGAATTTTATTATCATGCTGTGTTTCCATACACATACAGGTATCGTTATCAAGCAAATATTTGCTTGATAACGATACCTCTATTTGTATTGAAATGTGGCATGTCAATAAAATTCAGATGTAGTTTATCCATACAAGAGTGGTTATTTTTAACAAATCATTTGACCTAAATCTTGCTAGAATAAAGCGAGATAAAAATCGGTTGATCATTCTTGTATTTTATCCTTCTACTGTAAATGATTTGTTATTGATTGTTCAATTCACTCAAATTATTAAATGTCTTTTTTTCAGCCTTTATTAAGTCGTCCTGGTAACTGGCGATGGACAGGAAAAGAAGAGGGGGGTATGGGAGATAAAAAATATCGTTACTCGTTATTTTCACTACCTCAACCTAGAAACTGTGTTGGTTTTGCTCGACGGAGAGTTGGAAGAGGTGGTCGGTAAGTTAATCATTTATTAAAATGATTGTAAATTGACATTGACTACTATACAAGCTGGACAATTGAAACAGTGCTGATTTAAAGGAGCTAAATCGCTAATATTTGGGGCCTAGAAATTGACCCAAATGGGTCGCAACACATAAAATGATCTTATATGAATGTATTTAAACTAATTTACATTCATTCATTTCTGTCTTTACTCTAATTTCAAATCACTTATGTTCAGCGAAATACGCCTGAAGTCTCAATAGCATGCCAATCTCTAGCGTCAGGTTATTCCAGTCTACATTATTGTCTTATATATTGAATATCAGAAGCCCATCTTTTCCCGTTAAGATCACAACATCAATGTAGAACTAAATTGACAAATAATTTGTGTTTTCATTGTTGAAGATTTTGGATGATATTGAGTAAGAGAC
Source organism: Patella depressa (assembly GCA_948474765.1). Taxonomy (NCBI): domain Eukaryota; kingdom Metazoa; phylum Mollusca; class Gastropoda; family Patellidae; genus Patella; species Patella depressa. The sequence goes on from OX419719.1 coordinate 60,896,200, forward strand.
TTAGCTACTTTAAATGATGGTATCTCTTGCACAGTATTTTTACCTAAAATTGCAAATTAATGTGTCTGTACTGTTTTGTTATACACCCACATTGAAATGTGGTCATATATTGTTGTCTAAAGTTAATATAATTTGTTTAAGGTGATGAGACAAACAATCAAAACAAATTCTAATGTATTCTGATTATTGCTTTATGGGGTAATACTCGTAATCAGATATCCATGTGTTATAAATATCCTCTTTACTAACAAGAAAAAGTATGCAAAAACACTTGCTATGTGCATATATTTGGTTGTCTGTAACCTAATTTTTTGTTTTGAATAAGTAAGTTAATCGACTGAAATAAGTGCTTGAATCAATTACAATTAATATTGTGTGTTGACAAGATCTTGTAATTATAAATGCATTTCTTTACTTTTATCCCCACTTTCAGCATAATTCATATACATGTTATATTTCAGTGTTATAATAGATCGGGGATTTACACCATGGGATGATACGTTAGATCGAATGAATCTTATTGATAACACGGGTCACACCTCTATCAAAACTTCAGAATATATCACATATATTCGAGATAGAAAAATGTAAGTAGTACTTTTTTTTTGTGTATATTATTAAAGTAATAATAAGTGATGGATAAATGACATGAAATCCAACACTGGCCTTTCAGTGAAGATTTGAAAGCATTGCCTCTTTATGTATCCTGACTAGAATGTAGTAAATCTTCACAGAAAAAGGCAAGGGCTTTAAGTTAAAACTTGTTAATCCTGGTGAACAATTTCATAATCGTGTTTATATAATGATGTTCTCTCTTTTCAGACCACATTTTCGTCCTCGGACGCCACCTCCTGAAAAAAATATAGTACTACCATGTGAACCGAGTTCGAGTAACGAAACATTTGAATTTAATCTAGAAAGTTTTCAGTCACATCAAGAACAATTATTACAGATGAAACGCGAACAGGAGGAAAAATTAAATCAAATGGACAGCTCAATTAATCTAGAACATTCCTTTAGTTCACAACCTACGTCACGATTTACTTTAGATCGGGCAAGTGCCGAGTTGGCTGTAACGGCCGTAGTAAAACAGGCTGAAATCACAAGTGCAAATAATGGTGCTAATTCATCATCTAAATCTTATATTACATCATGTGTAGTTAATGGACCAATTATTGATAGTAAGTAGACCAGTTGATTTTTCCTTATCAAGAAATATTAAAGAAAAAACCTCTTTCGATGAGTACTTCTAATGGCCTTGTTTGGATTATAATCCAGGATATCAAAAGATACTTTAGTTGCAGAACAATTAAAGAAGAGTGTGTTAAACAATAAAATATGAGAAACCAACCTAAAAGTTACTGAAATCACCAGTAGACTTTAGACTTGAAACTCACACATGAAACGGCAGTATCGACTGTAGATTTATCAAATGTACCAGACCCATATTAGATTTTGTTCTATTTATTTCAGGTAAACCTAGTGGGCTTTCAACTTCACCAGCTGCTAATGTTCTACAACTTAATTTCCCTCTAAATACATCCGCTACACCATCATCATCTATCGCATCATCATTATCAACATCACAAACTCTTACATCAATATCATTAACCTCACTTACTGCTGTTAATGTTAAAGATTCATTGAATTCAAATCGAGTGTTACCAGTAGCAATATCGTCACATCCAGTTTCATCAACAGTGTCCCTCCATCCATCCCCGATGCCAGCAACAACGGCACCAAAATCAACATCAACACTGCCTGGGTCGGTGATGTCGATGCCAGTTGGAGACAACAAAGGGAACAACATCATTAGTAACAGTAACACGATTCTGAAAAAGTTTACACCATCGCCATCAGTTTCCATTGAACTTGTACAGTAAGTACTGTTGTAGACTTATCATATTTTTCGACTGGCAACCTTTTATACTTGTGTGCTTAATCATCAAACATTTTAACATAAAAAAAGTATGTGTTTTTGACATTTTGATATGTAAACAATCTGATGTGGGCTGGGATTGTTCATTGAAGCATATTGAAAAACCCTATCAATATACAATATTTTTCATATAGGATGCCACAATGGCTCAGTGCGCAAGGCACTGGCTTATTTACCTGGAGGTCCTGAGTGTTTGCAGTCGTAGTTCTAGGGGATTTTCCAGCATGGTGTTTCCCCACTCCCTACATAGGCCATTTGCATAGGCTATGTCAGCCTTCATTAGACTGTGAAGTCCTATTTCATTTCAAAGTTTTTGTAGTACATAAATAATTATTTTTGAATTTCAGTCAAAATCATGAAGATTCAAAGACTGTTTTAAGTTTAACTGAAGATAAAGTGGTTGCCATGGATGTAACGTGATGTTTACTTATTGTGATCGTAGTGTACAAAGATAGTGGTATCCATGCCAACCCCAGTCTGTTGCTAGGAAAAGGTCATGTGATCAGATCTTATAGTTACCATGGTTATTATGTAACCGCATGTGTTGCTATGGCTGTAGCCTTTTACATTAGTTTGTGGTTACTTTAGTGATAACCGTAGTGTTTTTATGGAGATGACCTGGGCACTGAGAAAGAAGAACAGAGAAAGATAAAACTGTCAAGAGAGGAAACATGTTGTGAAATGTTATCGATGTTATTTTCATGTCTGACTAAAGTTGAATTAAAATAAAACATTGACATTATCAACATCAATATGTCAAAAAAAAATCTCTATGCTTGAACTTAAAACAAGAAAACAAAACAGTCTAAAATGTTCCGATCTTTCGTCAGCTTCTGATACTTACTTGTTAACTGACTAAAACCTTAAAAAATAACCTTTCTAAATTGTGGTAATCTTGAGATTTTGTGTCTTGTAAAAGCTCACATTATCTTTAAAGGGATAAGTATCAGACAATCTTTGTGGACTGCTCTGATGACTTGGCTACTGTTGGCTTCTGTTTAATTGCCTGGCAACCCATTGTTACCCCCCCTCCCCCCTCCTGCTGTACCCTATCAGTCATACACTCAAACTGAAATGCGTGACGTGGTCATGAAGCATTGAATATAGAATGTGTTGCCCCAGGTAACCAGTTAGATATCAACAATAACCAGTGGAAGTCCTGTTTTGCTTACATGTGAAGTTAACAATTTTATATAATTAGTTTTGACCTTAATAAGAAAGTGTTTTGGGGAAATACAAGTGCTAACTTATGAATTAAATTATTGATGCCCAAATACAGTATTTTGAAAAAAAAGTTCTAAATGTGAGAAAATAAATTAATTGGCTTGAAGAGACATTATGCGAGAGTTGCTGACCATTCTTGTTGTAATAATAGATCAAAAATAGGTAATGAAAAATGAATATTGTAAATTTGAATCAGTTACTACTCCTAATAGAAGTCAGGAATGGCTTCTCTTATTGGGTTGCAGAATGCAGACATTGAATTCAATTAAATTTGTGTAACCATTAATCGCAGACAGTATAGCCCTTGTCTAATCCACTCAATATTTAAAGCATCCTGTGGTCTTGGTGGATGATTATGGGCTTGTCATTTGAATGAATACCAAAATAATATTTTATATAACATTTGAAGCCTGAAAAACACCTGAAATTGGCAAATTTAACTTTTGCATAATGCCTCTTTATAATTATTATTATTGATCATAATATTCTAAATAATGTTTTCAATAAATAAGGTCACATTGAACATAATAACATTACCTACTTGGCTTATATTGAGCCTTGTCACTTTCTTTTCAACCCCAGTCCTGTTGTCCAGTGGGACCCTAAAGAACATTTATGATAAATAATTACAGGGTGTTGTGAAAAATAAGACATACAAAAATTACAGGGTTACATGTTGTAAAACATATATTATAATTAAATGACAGTAAAATGTAAATGAATTCCTTGTTATAGAAAATTTTGATTTCTGTCAATTTTAATTCTTTAAAAATGTCTGTATTCTCTAGCAGCTGCAAAATGAGGCTTACAGTCGTTTGATTATGATGTGTTAAAAGGTGCTATATGAAATATTTGAACAAAAATCTTTACTTTAGAATTGTAGTTTATGTGTAATTGTTAGTTTATCAAGAAACTTTCTTTTTGAAAACTGTCATAGTTTTCAATAATAAGAGACATTTTTTTTTAACTAATGATTATACACAAAACAGATCCAGCTTTAATTGTGATTACTAATGATAGTTCTGTAGATGCACAAGTGTTAGATATGCCAATATTTTTATTATGTGTAATAAAATTTGTTATTCTCGTAATGGCACAAATGTAAATTTTTCGCCTTAATATTTCTGTGTGATTTGTAAGTTATCTTTTTTTTATTGAAAATATCTGGAGCGCACAATATAAATTTCTTTGGTAGCTTTTAAATTAAATGATTTTGATTGGTATTTGTATAACTATTGTTATTGATACTTCTAAGCCTTGTAGTTTAAAGTTGCTGTGTTTTTTGTACTTTTTAACATAACTACTATATTGTCTTATTGAAGCCAAAAACTTTTTTTTAAAACAACAATTACTTAACTGACTTCTTCATATAGGCTACACCAGTCGTTGTTTTTTGTATTTTTGAAGAGAGCCGAAAAAAGCTCCCCTTAATGAAGAAATTGAAAAAATCGCTCTCCTAAAAAAGCTCTCCCAGTTTCGATAAGAAGAGTGATTTAGACGTTAAGGAGAGCGATCTGATATTAAGAAGAGTGATTAGTTTTCTGTATATGGAAAATGGTTCTGAAGATCAATAACTTGGTGCAAGGGGTCATTCCTGGTTACATAATTGATAATATACATCGTCTGCTAAATAATAGCATTCGTTCGTAGCCGTACGGTCAAGTAAAACTTCTGCTATCGTCTATATATACTATAACTACTTACAGTATTCCAATAGAAATACTTGTCAAAATTTCTAAATATATTTAGCTTGTATAATTATTTTTAAAAAACATAACCCCCATTCAAAATATAATCATAAACGCTTGAAAATTCCATCAAAATATCTATTTGTTCCGAAATTATTCGCATTGGAAATTTTTACGTGCCATCTCTCGTAATTTCTCACGTCTCGCGAGCGTTCTACTTTTCACTTCAGTTAAATTAACCAATGGCGCATTGGCGCCATCTATTTTTAGCAACATATACATCGGAATTTTATTACAATGTGCTATCACATACTAATCGAATACACCAAATAATTTAATTTCACAATGACAGCATGGCGGAGATCGAATACATGTCCATGATTTACAAATATGGAGAGCGATTTTCAATTTTAAGGCGAGGGAGAAAAACCTCCCCTCGGCCGACATTCAGGTGCGCGGCAGGCGCTCGCGAGCGATCGCGCGCCTCAAAAAACAATGACTGCTACACTGCTATGTGTAAGTGAATCCCTATTGTATTACAACTTCATCAGCAAGTCATTTAATTCCAGTTAGAATATAGTTTGTTTAAAAAATGATAGAAGTAATTGTAATGATTGGATAGAGTTTTTGGAGGCATATAGAACAACTATTGTATTAGGCTTTGAAAGGGTATAGGCCTAAATTAGTTTCTGGGTTGTATCCATATGTGAAAGACATTTTTCAGTGTTTTGCAAAATCTTTTACAGCAAAAACAAAAAAAAAAAGAAGAATTTATTAGTTTCAAAACTGGCGCTAGCAAAGACATTTATGCTTGTGAAGCATGAACTAAATATGGGCCCTTGAAGCTTTGTAAAGATATGGGGAAAAAAAAGTTCTTTATAGTTGAATGATATTGTTAATTATTCAAACAGTTAGTCTTTTAATAACACTTATTCAATATTTTGATATCTTGGAATTACAATTTCCATAGGTGTACCGTTACTAAATTGTATTTATAATATAGATTTGTTCAGATTCAGATAGACATGTATATGTGCATGCTTTATGAAATGTAAAAAAGTTAAAAATATATTCCCAAATAGGGATGAATTATGTTGTAAGATCATGAGCATTTATAATCATTTTGCAGTTATAGTTGAAGCGAATGTCATTTTTATTTTCCTTTCAAATAAGTATAAAATGGTAAAACTTTTAAACAGATTGTAAGATTTTAAAAATAGCTATTGCAAAGTTGATCAATAATTTAATGTAGATTTATCATATTGTCTATGTAAGTGTCAAAACATTACTTTCCATTTTTCATGTGATATTTGCAAACTTAAATTTTCTGAATTATGATAAATGGCATGTTATAATTGTATGTAGGCAAGACAGGATGTAATAGTTTATTTGATTGGCTGGTAGATAGCTGGACGTTAAGAGACAACTCATTAATACTAGATAATAATTGTACAGCAGTATGTCATATGATGTATCATGTGAACTAGGTTGTTAAACGTAAACAATAACTGTGATAGTGTGGTGTATTCAACCGCCTTTTTTTCACAAAAAAATAAATTTGTACAGAAATTTGAAATTGTTGTTATTCTACTTCCATATATTGAAATGGGTTATATGATATCGTCCGTCTTTTGCAATCTTTTGCAATCGTTTCTGATAATTATTGACCTGTGGCTATTGATAACATAGAAAAATCTAGTGGGGGCTCACTAGTTATCACTCCATCGACTTTCAACAGTGTTTATATTTATGAAATTAGAAACACATGGAAAAAATAGCGGCACACCTGGCTAAATATACTGGGCGCCATAGAAAACGCATCACTTAGTTTTTCGTATAACAAAATGATCCTGTAAACATATATCCTATTTATTTTGCTTCTTATTGTGAACAATATTCAAATGGGAACACATCAATAACAACACATTTGTACACTTATATGTTTAATCTGTAATCCCTTGTATTGAATTCTTCCGCAAATGAAATGAGGTTTTGCACCTATTGTTCAGCTCTGACTGGGCTTATGATGACGTGCTACGGCCCACTCTTAAGATCCAATTCCAACTGCCAAGGGTTCTTTATGAGCCTATGGAATCTCACTTCCTTGCCCTTGTCAGACTCTCAGTCTCGCACCACTGATGTGACGTGACGCGACGTGACGTGGGGGGGGGGGGGGTGACATCCGAAAATCCAGAATGAACTTTCTCCACCAATGCCTGGACCTTCAAGCTAGCAAACCCATGTCATACCCACCATGATTCCCCCTATATATTCTACATTATTCAGATTGGCGGGGGTTGGGATGGCCTAGTGGTCTAGAGTGCTGCACTTCGACCTCTAGCTGGCCGGTCACCTCTAGCTTGTGGCTGTGGTTTTGAGCCCTGGTGTGAGCATATGTGGGTTTCCTCCCACTGCAAGTGAATTATTGAAATAAAATTAAACCATATGTAAGTCCCGAAATGACCTAGTTTGTGTGGAGTGGACAATAAACCCCATTTCTCTCTCTCTATTCTGATTGGGGAGAAGCAGAAGGCATCAATTTTCATAGATTAGTGAAAAGAAGCCCTTCATTTTTATACACCCACATTGAAATGTGGTTGTATATTGTCGTCGTCGCCCCCGCCCACAAATGCTTGTGGATGCTCTAGAGGCTAAAGTTAAGATCCGATTGACTTTAAATTTATACACAGTATTTAAGGTCATGAGACGAAGAAGCCTATTGATTTTCAGCAATTTCTGATAATTACTGCTAGTGTTATGGCCCTTGATCACTTCAAAAAATCTTGTGGACACTCTAGAGGCCAAAGTTAATATCAGATTGACTTGAAATTTAGACACGGTGTTTAAGGTCATAAGACAAAGAAGCCTATTGATTTTCAGCGATTTCTGATAATTACTGCCAGAGTTATGGCCCTTTATCACTTAGAGAAATCTTGTGGACGCTGTCGAGGCCAAAGTTAATATCCGATTGACTTTAAATTTACACACAGTGTTTAAGGTCATGACACGAAGAAGCCTATTGATTTTCAGTGATTTCAAATAATTACTACCAGAGTTATCCCCCTTGGTTTTTTTGAAAAATCTTGTGACCCTATCGAGGCCAAACTTATCATCCGATTGACTTCAGATTGATACATAGAGTTTAAGGTGTTGAAACGAAAAGTATTTTCACTTTCAATGAATTTTAATAACTGAACAGCTAAATCCATCATGATATTAAATGTTTCGTATTCAACTTGTTAGCGTGGATCAGAACTTTATAAAAAGCAAACAAATTAAACAAAATTTTAATGATTTTCTGAGTTATTACTCTTAATCAGATTTTAGTGTATTACAAATGTTTCATTACCGAAAAAAGTAAAAATATGTGACAACCCTTGTTGACTGCCCGGATGATTTAGCTGCTGTGGGCGTATGTTTTGTTGCCTGGCAACCTATCTTTCCCTTTCAAGAAAGCACAGTCAACAAAAGCGATCATCCAGTTGGTATTATGCATAAGGGCATTGAAGAATTGCAACAATTTTTGTTCTCTTATATTAAGTCATTGGCCTTTAATTCCGTCATACAATCTTGTCAATGTGCCACTGATATTTTACAGTATAAAGATGTCTATTCAATAGATAAAATTTGTGAAGCACTTGAAGACTAAGCTGTTGTGGACAAATTACTTATACCAGTATTGATAATTTCCCTATTAGTGCAGCAGTAGATAACTGCATACACAGGATAATTTTTCAAATGTACATGTATATACAAGTAAATTTTTGTTTTTGAAAAGCCAATAAGCAATTTGAAAATCCAACCCTTGCAAATCTTTTGATCGTTCGCATATTTCAAAAGTTACAAATGAATTGAACCAATAATTAATGTATACATGTATATTGTAACCTGGGCTAATGAAGACAGGAATATGCCATAAAGTGTGCTATGAGGGAAATTTTGCCCGGGCACTGGTGCTACGGCCTACTCTGATTTCCAATTCCAACTGCCAAGGGATTTTTTATGTGCACGCCAATGAGTACATGGGACCTTGTTTTCTTTGTGCCATCTGCAGGACTAGACAGCTGTCCTTGTCAGGCCCTCTGTCCTGCATCACTGACAAGGGTGAAACCATTTTGGAAAATCTGGATGAACTTTCTCAGTCAATACAGGGATCGAACACCCTACCTCCAGGCTTGCACGCCAGCCTGTTACTCACGTGATTTCCTCAAAATCAGATAACAATTGTGACAATATGTAACCACTTTAGAATGTGGATGTATCTAAATATAAAGATAGGCTGGCACTGCCAGGCAGGATACGCCCACATTTTCGAGAGATGGACAGAACAAGCAATACCGAAAGTGATTTTTCCTACATCTTTAAGTCCTGTATTTCATACTGTATTGGGAGCAGCCATTTAGTTGTTCAGTTCCAGTCTGATATTAATGAAATTCGAAACCGACAATGATTATGGTGTGACGGTACACAACCTAGAAATGTGACTTTTCATCAAAATCGGATAAGAATTGTGACCTGTAGAGAGTCCACAACCATGATATACCATATTTTTACACTATTCGCGTACAAATGGCGACCATTTCGTCCAGCAATTTTGGTACGATTTTCACGAAATTAAAACTCAACCTTCCTCATCAAAATTGAATCAAAATTGTGACCTCCACAACCTTGATATACCATTTTTTAACAGTATTCGCGTACAAACGGCGGCCATTTTGTATGGCAATTTTCGTCCGATTTTCCCGAAATTCGAACTCAACCTTCCTTAGGGTGTAACGGTGATATAATCAAACAGTTTTTTAAATCGAATAATAATTGTGACCTCCAGAGGGACCACAAGCTAAAAAGGGTGATTTTTCGGACAACCAGGGGCCATAATTCAGGAAATTACATTCCGATAGCCGCAAATATCGAAAGGAACCAAGATCTTTGGGTGACAAACATGCATGTCAAGTTTCATCAAAATCGGTTCAAAATTGTGACCTCTATAGGGTCCACAAGCTAAAAACGTGATTTTTCGTACAATCAGGGGCCATAATCCATGAAGTTTTGATCCGATACATGCCAATATCGAAAGGAACCGAGATCTTTTGGGGATAAACCTATATTTCAAGTTTTGTCAAAATCGGATAAGAATTGTGACCTATAGAGAGTCCACAAACAAATTGTGGACGGACGGACGTCCGGACGGACAGGGGCGACGACATAATACGTCCACATGAAAATGTGGGCGTATAAAAACAACCTTTATTTTTTCCATTTAATTAATATTCTTCACATGATTTTAATGGTTTCAACAGAATGTACAAAACATATTTTCTATTTACAGTTCCACAGTATTTACACAATATAATTTTATTTTTAACAGATGAACAAATCTTCAACAGCTATCATAAGAATCTCAGCAGAGGTCTTTTTCCTTCAAATACATTTTGATATTTCAAGAAATATTGATCAGAGTTGATGATTATCATGAGTTTTAAAAGCACTTAATAAATTCTTGTTGTAGCACTGGCTTTCAAATTACAGTTAACGCTGAAAAAAAAATCACTACCAGTATACAAGACAGTGATGATGGGTCAAGAAAATGAGTTTCTGAATGATTTCAACATCTGGGGATGTACAGCTTAATGCAAGAAATTTGCACAGTTTATACTTTTGTAACAAAACCATCTGTTCACTGTTGATCTGCTGCGTAATTTGGATGTACAACAAGAATCGGGTCGCCTTCTCGTACTAATGTATCCTCATCGTGTTTTGTCTTGGTTTTTAAACCTGTCTGTGTCAACTCAATCAAAACATGATCCTACAAAAAAAACCCAAAACATTTAGAAAATATTAATATTTTTATTCACTTGCAACAAATGTCAAGAATAAGATTTGTTTATTGTAAGTTTTTTATTCTAATATATGCTTATGTTATTGTCACAAGCTCCAGTTTATAATTTGTTTTTCACTGGAAGTCTTTCCATATACATGTAAATATAATTGGCAATTACATGCCGGCTGAAGGTGGAGCTACCTATAGCAGTAATTGTGACTTCCGGTCTACACATACCACAGAGGGTGTTGTAAATTACTTCTTAAAAAACCCAACCCAAACTTCTTTATGATACTGATATTAACACCAATAAATAATATCAGACCGATGTTTTAGGTAAAAGATAGGCTGGCACTGCCAGGCAGGATACGCCCACATTTTCGAGAGATGGACAGAGAACAAGCAATACCGAAAGTGATTTTTCCTACATCTTTAAGTCCTGTATTTCATACTGTATTGGGAGCAGCCATTTAGTTGGTCAGTTCCAGTCTGATATTAATGAAATTCAAAACCGACAATGATTATGGTGTGACGGTACACAACCTAGAAATATGACTTTTCATCAAAATCGGATAAGAATTGTGACCTGTAGGGAGTCCACAACCATGATATACCATATTTTTACACTATTCGCGTACAAACGGCGACCATTTCGTCCGGCAATTTTGGTACGATTTTCACGAAATTAGAACTCAACCATCCTCATCAAAATCGAATTAAAATTGTGACCGATACAGGATCCACAATCATGATATATATATCATTTTTTTAACAGTATTCGCGTACAAACGGCGGCCATTTTGTCTGTCAATTTTGGTCCGATTTTCCCGAAATTCAAACTCAACCATCCTCATCAAAATCGAATTAAAATTGTGACCTATACAGGATCCACAATCATGATATATCGTTTTTTTAACAGTATTCGCGTACAAACGGCGGCCATTTTGTCTGTCAATTTTGGTCCGATTTTCCCGAAATTCAAACTCAACCTTCCTTACAGTGTAACGGTGATATAATCAAACGTTTTTTTAAATTGGATAATAATTGTGACCTCCAGAGGGACCACAAGCTAAAGAAAGGGGGATTTTGCGTATAACCAGGGGCCATAATTCAGGAAGTTACGATCCGATATGCGCAAATATCGAAAAGAACCAAGATCTTTGGGTTATAACCATGAATTTCAAGTTTCATCAAAATCAAATTAAAATTGTGACCTTTACAGCGTCCACAACCTTGATATACCATTTTTTAACAGTATTCGCGTACAAACGGCGGCCATTTTGTATGGCAATTTTCGTCCGATTTTCCCGAAATTCGAACTCAACCTTCCTTAGGGTGTAACGGTGATATAATCAAACGTTTTTTTAAATCGAATAATAATTGTGACCTCCAAGCTAAAAAAAAGGCGATTTTGCGTATAATCAGGGGCCATAATTCAGGAAGTTACGATCCGATATGCGCAAATATCGAAAGGAAGCAAGATCTTTGGGTTATAACCATGAATTTGAAGTTTCATCAAAATCGAATCAAAATTGTGACCTCCACAGGGTCCACAACCTTGATATACCATTTTTTAACAGTATTCGCGTACAAACGGCGGCCATTTTGTATGGCAATTTTCGTCCGATTTTCCCGAAATTTGAACTCAACCTTCCTTAGGGTGTAACGGTGATATAATCAAACGGTTTTTTAAATCGAATAATAATTGTGACCTCCAAGCTAAAAAAAAGGCGATTTTGCGTATAATCAGGGGCCATAATTCAGGAAGTTACGATCCGATATGCGCAAATATCGAAAGGAAGCAAGATCTTTGGGTTATAACCATGAATTTGAAGTTTCATCAAAATCGAATCAAAATTGTGACCTCCACAGGGTCCACAACCTTGATATACCATTTTTTAACAGTATTCGCGTACAAACGGCGGCCATTTTGTATGGCAATTTTCGTCCGATTTTCCCGAAATTTGAACTCAACCTTCCTTAGGGTGTAACGGTGATATAATCAAACGGTTTTTTAAATCGAATAATAATTGTGACCTCCAGAGGGACCACAAGCTAAAAAGGGTGATTTTTCGGACAATCAGGGGCCAAAATTCAGGAAATTACATTCCGATAGCGGCAAATATCGAAAGGAACCAAGATCTTTGGGTTACAAACATGCATGTCAAGTTTCATCAAAATCGGTTCAAAATTGTGACCTCTATAGGGTCCACAAGCTAAAAACGTGATTTTTCGTACAATCAGGGGCCATAATCCATGAAGTTTTGATCCGATACATGCCAATATCGAAAGGAACCGAGATCTTATGGCGATAAACCTATATTTCAAGTTTTGTCAAAATCGGATAAGAATTGTGACCTGTAGAGAGTCCACAAACAAATTGTGGACGGACGGACGGACAGACGGACAGGGGCGACGACATAATACGTCCACATGAAAATGTGGGCGTATAAAAATTATTGAAAATCAGTTTACCAAACAGAATTAATTAAATTGATAATGACTTACATGTTGAATGAGTCGGTCTATTACTTTTTCTACAATAGTTTTTCTCTCTACTAATTCGGATTCAGACTCAATTTCACCTTCAATCTCTCGTAAGTACCAACCAATCAGATCACTCTTCCGCAAGCCTAAGGCATCGTCATCTAAATAAGATTGGAAGCAAAAATAAAGAAACAAATGATGACAAACAAATATTTTATTAATGATGTCCTTCATAGTGTAATTATTATGTAGGAGAATTCCCACAAATTAGTATATGGGCAATTGTTTTGAATGCTGATGTTTTTACTTATGTACTTCGATTAAATGTAAATTGAAAGATAGGCTGGCACTGCCAGGCAGGATACGCCCACATTTTCGAGAGATGGACAGAGAACAAGCAATACTTAAAATGATTTTTCCTACATCTTTAAGTTCTGTATTTCATACTGTATTGGGAGCAGCCATTTAGTTGGTCAGTTCCAGTCTGATATTAATGAAACTCGAAACCGACATTGATTATGGTGTGACGGTACACAACCTAGAAATGTGACTTTCATCAAAATCGGATAAGAATTGTGACCTGTAGAGAGTCCACAACCATGATATACCATATTTTTACACTCTTCGCGTACAAACGGCGACCATTTCGTCCTGCAATTTTGGTACGATTTTCACGAAATTAGAACTCAACCTTCCTCATCAAAATCGAATTAAAATTGTGACCTATACAGGGTCCACAACCATGATATACCATTTTTTTAACAGTATTCGCGTACAAACGGCGGCCATTTTGTCTGTCAATTTTGGCCCAATTTTCCCGAAATTCAAACTCAACCTTCCTTACAGTGTAACGGGGATATAATCAAACGTTTTTTTAAATTGGATAATAATTGTGACCTCCAGAGGGACCACAAGCTAAAGAAAGGGGGATTTTGCGTATAACTAGGGGCCATAATTCAGGAAGTTACAATCCGATATGCCCAAATATCGAAAAGAACCAAGATCTTTGGGTTATAACCATGAATTTCAAGTTTCATCAAAATCGAATTAAAATTGTGACCTTTACAGGGTCCACAACCTTGATATACCATTTTTTAACAGTATTCGCGTACAAACGGCGGCCATTTTGTATGGCAATTTTGGTCTGATTTTCCCGAAATTCGAACTCAACCTTCCTTACTGTGTAACGGTAATATAATCAAAAGTTTTTTTAAATCGGATAATAATTGTAACCTCCAAGCTAAAAAAAAGGCGATTTTGTGTATAATCAGGGGCCATAATTCAGGAAGTTACGATCCGATATGCGCAAATATCGAAAGGAAGCAAGATCTTTGGGTTATAACCATGAATTTCAAATTTCATCAAAATCGAATCAAAATTGTGACCTCCACAGGGTCCACAACCTTGATATACCATTTTTAACAGTATTCGCGTTCAAACGGCGGCCATTTTGTATGGCAATTTTCGTCCGATTTTCCCGAAATTCGAACTCAACCTTCCTTAGGGTGTAACGGTGATATAAACAAACGGTTTTTTAAATCGAATAATAATTGTGACCTCCAAGCTAAAAAAAAAGGCGATTTTGCGTATAATCAGGGGCCATAATTCAGGAAGTTACGATCCGATATGCGCAAATATCGAAAGGAAGCAAGATCTTTGGGTTATAACCATGAATTTCAAGTTTCATCAAAATCGAATCAAAATTGTGACCTCCACAGGGTCCACAACTTTGATATACCATTTTTTAACAGTATTCGCGTACAAACGGCGGCCATTTTGTATGGCAATTTTCGTCCTATTTTCCCGAAATTCGAACTCAACCTTCCTTAGGGTGTAACGGTGATATAATCAAACGGTTTTTTAAATCGAATAATAATTGTGACCTCCAGAGGGACCACAAGCTAAAAAGGGTGATTTTTCGGACAATCAGGGGCCATAATTCAGGAAATTACATTCCGATAGCCGCAAATATTGAAAGGAACCAAGATCTTTGGGTTACAAACATGCATGTCAAGTTTCATCAAAATCGGTTCAAAATTGTGACCTCTATAGGGTCCACAAGCTAAAAACGTGATTTTTCGTACAATCAGGGGCCATAATCCATGAAGTTTTGATCCGATACATGCCAATATCGAAAGCAGCCGAGATCTTTTGGGGATAAACCTATATTTCAAGTTTCGTTAAAATCGGATAAGAATTGTGACCTGTAGAGAGTCCACAAACAAATTGTGGACGTCCGGACGTCCGGACGGACGGACGGACGTCCGGACGGACAGGGGCGACGACATAATACGTCCACATGAAAATGTGGGCGTATAAAAAGCTTTTTTTGAAATCAATGTTTTATTTCAGTCCAATACACAGAAGCAAAGAAAATAAAAGTTAAAATCTTGAAATAAATGAAATGAAATATAACGTCCTACTGCTCCTCAACTGGTCTATTGAAGACAGGCATACGCCATACAGTGCGCTATGAGGGAAATTTTACCAAGGCAGCGGTGCTACGGCCTACTCATACATCGAATTCCAACTGCCAAGGATTTTTTTTAAGTGCACACCAATGTGTAAGAGGGGACCTTGGTTCTTCGTTAAAACCAAACGTCTAAACAGTTGTCCTTGACAGGCTCTCCATCCTGCATCACTGACAAGGGGAAACCATGCCGGAAAATCTGGATGGACTTTCATGACAAATGCAGGGACCAAAACACCGACCTCCAGGATAGCTAGCCAGCGTCTTACTCACTTAGTTAAAATCTTGATTGTAATGACATTATGTGAACATGGTCTGGCCATAGTTTCCAAAGATTGTCCTAATTTTATGTTTAGTGGACATTGATAGTGGATGCCAAGGAGATACAACTGATTAGAAACACTAATTTAACAAAGTAAGTGCAGAAATGGATAATGGACTAATAATGCCCTTAACAACTGCCCAAAAGAGGGGAATTAAATTGCATATTGAATACAACCTAGTTGGTGCAGAAAAATAAATAATAAACCTAATTCTATTTGAATGCTGAGTATCCTTAAAGGTCAGTTTTTCATTAGCATTTGCTGGATACCGTTAGAAATGATACCAGTAACGAAGTTTTCTTTAACACATAAAATATAGATATCGTACCTTCTACAGCCTCCTCTTTACGTCTCATATACACAACAAGTAGATTGGCCATGTGTTTATATTCCTCATACGTTAATTTCAGTGATTTCTTACTGGCTGCCGTCTGGTCATCTTGTTCTGTTGATTCCTGTATTGGTTGCGTCTGGCTAGCTGGAGTTTCAGAATCTACCAAGATTAGGATAAAATTTTAATTTCATTCATTTGAAAACATTTAAGGATAAATCCTTTCTATAGCAAATAAACCAAATATAGATATTGTAGATCAACCTCTTCTTGGGCCACATGATATATAATATTCTGGTTCTCATATAAAGGTGTCAATTCAAACCATTTTTAGTTGAATCCAGGAATATGCTTGGCTATATTATAAAGTACACAACCACATAAAAGTTATTGACTCAAAACTGTTGAAATTTCAATATGATTCTTTGTTAAATAATATACAGAAATTTCATACAGATCAAATAGATAGATAGAACTCAATGACCATTGAATACAGCTCGGATTATTCAATGGTTCAAGAGTGTGTATCACTGCACAAGTATTCCACGAGCGATATTCAACGGTCATTGAGTTCTGTATTTATTCTATAACTACATGCAAATCTCAAAATACACTGTACTATTCAGATTATCAAAAAAATCATCACCAATAACGTTAAAATTCATCATAGGTTCCGCCCTATTTTCATTCCTTTTGTTGTTGCTAGTGGTGACGCCATTACCGATTGACGTAATTATGAAAGTGAGGTCATTCTAGGCAAAAGTAGTACGTTTTCAAGCCATTGAATACAACCATAGTTATTCAATGGCTGTATTCAATGATATTTGCATGTAGTTATAGAATAATAACTTTTATCGTTTAAGCATTCTATAAACTGAAACAAAGTCCATAAATTTGGGAAAACTGACACGAAAACATAAAGATAGGTTGCCAGGCAACGAAACATACGCCCACAGCAGCTAAATCGTCCGGGCAGTCAACAAGGGTTGTCGCATATTTTTACTTTTTTCGGTAATGAAACATTTGTAATACTCTAAAAACTGATTAAGAGTAACAACTCATTATGTAATTATCAGAAAATCATTAGAATTTGATTGCTTTTTATAAAGTTTTACCCCACGCTAACAATTGAATTAGTATATATACATGAAACATTTAAAATCATGGATTTAGCTGTTCAGTTATAAGTTGTCTGCGATATCACTTATGTGGAAGCAGACGTTAAACACTAAGTAGTAGTAGTAGTAGTGTTCAGTTATCAAAATTCATTGAAAATCGATATACTTGTTCGTTTCAACACCTTAAACTCTGTGTATCAATCTGAAGTCAATCAGATGATAAGTTTGGCCTTTAAAGCGTCCACAAGATTTTTTGAAGTGATCAAGGGCCATAACTCTGGCACTATTTATCGGAAATCGCTGAAAATCAATAGGCTTCTTCGTCTCATGACCTTAAACACTGTGTATAAATTTAAAGCCAATCGGATATTAACTTTGGCCTCTATAGCGTCCACAAGATTTTTTGAAGTGATCAAGGGCCATAACTCTGGCACTAATTATCGGAAATCACTGAAAATCAATAGGCTTCTTCGTCTCATGACCTTAAACACTGTGTATAAATTTAAAGCCAATCGAATATTAACTTTGGCCTCTATAGCGTCCACAAGATTTTTTGAAGTGATCAAGGGCCATAACTCTGGCACTAATTATCGGAAATCGATGAAAATCAATAGGCTTCTTCGTCTCATGACCTTAAACACTGTGTATAAATTTAAAGCCAATCGGATATTAACTTTGGCCTCTAGAGCGTCCACAAGATTTTTTGAAGTGATCAAGGGCCATAACTCTGGTAGTTATTATCGGAAATCGCTGAAAAACAATAGGCTTCTTCGTCTCATGACCTTAAACACTGTGTATAAATTTAAAGTCAATCGGATATTAACTTTAGCCTCTAGAGCGTCCACAAGCAATTGTGGACGCCGGACCGACAGACGGACGGAGGCGACGACAATATACGACCACATTTCAATGTGGGCGTATAAAAATGTTCTTTGGAAGAGTCGTCTGAAAGATTGTTTTTTTTATGATCACATGACTGTCTACTGCACAAGCTACTTGTTTATTCAGCAGATTAAGCGACTGTGAGTGATCTTAACACGACAAAGAAACAGTTTGAAATATACTATAATATAACATATAATGTACCTTCTACTTCCATTTGTTCTGTGTCATCCTCCTCTTCAAGATGGATGTCTGGTTGTTCTACTCTAATAATAGACTTATTCAACAAGCGAAAAGCTTCTTTCACATGTTTTGGTTGAACCTATAGGAAATAAAATTTCAAAATTCGATAATTAAATAACAACATTTTTGAAACCATTGTGAAGCCGCACAAAATATTAAGGATTAATAATCTTTCCAGTCCACAATAATTTTCATTTATAATTTGACGAAACATTTTGAGTCTTGTATTTCTTTTTACATAAATAAAATTGAGACCCACCTCATCTTGACAGTGCATTCTAGCCATAGATTCAGAGAGTCGGATCATGCTCTCTAGTTGTCGCACTGTAATTCTCCATGCTGATTTAGCGGCACCTTGTCCATCTCTCTGACGTAATCTCTTGTATTCATCAACCATATAATCTTTAGACTCTTTCTTTATCTGTCGGTATAAAAAAGACCAAAAGACTAATATTACAAACCTCTAACCCGAGATGAAGAATTAAATTCATATGGTATTGATCCCGTATGATGTCAGAATTGATACAAGTCCACTAAATTTGAAAGTGAAGACTGCTCCACTATTCTTCAGAAAAACCCAGAATGACCACCATAAACTGTCTTGACTCACCTTAGGTTTAAACTGTCTGGCAAATAATATATATCGTGTAATATCTTCTACGCTATAAACACGCTCATATGATTGTTCATTATGACTATGTAATTCTACAATTCTTCTAGCAATAGCATAATCTGTTACCTGCAAGTATAATTTATGAAATGATTCATTATTTCCCTGTTTGTTCATGGGGCAACACTCTTTGGAAAAAGCTAAAGGTTCTATTTTCGATATGTCACAATTTCAGGATTTCAGTGATAACATGGTTGGGTCCTGGTCCATATGGAACAATTTCACTGTTTTTTGTATTTCTACAATTCCATGGTATTCAGGCCATCTTAAAGGACAATACTTGTTTTTAATTTTTGTGTCGCTTTTGATTCTTCAAATCCTTGTTACACATCTATCGTAGCAACGATCTCTGTGTTAAAATATATTTGGATTGTGTTCAACCAGTTCTATCACATATGTGAATATGTGATAATGACAGACACCAATATTGTCCTTCAATCCAAATCTTATTGCTCAGTCGTGTTTCCTTTCATTATTAGTCCACAAGTTTTCAAAATTCTACAATAATAATTGTTTTCATTTTAACTTTGATGCATAATAAAAGCAAACCAACCATTTTAGTTTTTAATGAATTTATCTGAAGTGAACATTTAGTTGATGAACTTTCTGTGAAAGTGAGAGAGAGAGAGAGAGAAATGGGGTTTAACATCCACTCAACACAAACTAGGTCATTTCGGGACTAACAAATGGTTTAATTTTATTTCAATAGTTCGCTTGCGCGTAGGGGTCTTTAGCAGTGGGAAGAAACCGGAATGCCTGGGGGAACCCACGAGGTTGAGAAGGCGCCCCTATCTCCATGCCACATACGCTCACACCAGGGCTCGAAACCTCAGCCACAAGCCAGAGGTGACTGGCCAGCTAGAGGTCGAAGCGCAGCACTCTAGACCATTAGGCCATCCCAACCCCCCCATTTAGTTGATGAACTTTCTGTGAAAGTAAATTTGATGATGTGACAATCGATCTTACCTCATTACATTCGTCAACCAAAATAAAGAAAAGATCAAATCGTGACATGATAGGTGCTGTTAGTGATATATTCTGTTTTAATGATTTCGTTCTGTCATATCGTCCACCAATGGGATTAGCTGCAGCTAGAATTGATGTTCTTGCATTGAGAGTAGCCTGAAAGCAAATATTATTAATTTCAAAGAAAGAGCTAAATGAATTTGCAAAGCTCTGGCTCGTGGGAAAAATCTTCCTACAGGGAAGCCTTGAAGTTTATCAAATTACATATTTGATTGCCAGAATTCTTATAACTGAAGAATGAATGAATGAAATAGGGTTTATCATCCTCCTTTCCTGATTCAACAGGGCTAACCAAGACAGGCAATGAGGTAAATTTTAACCGGACAACAGGTAAATTGCAACTGTCAAGGGTTCTTTAATGTGAATGCCAAGTGCCAAGGTGGATATGGGATATTGTTTGTAGGGTATCATCCGAGCGACCAGATGCTTTTCCTTACCAGGCCCTGTACAACTGACAACGGTGAAACCATGTCTGAAAATCCCTAGGAACTTTCTTAGACAGACAAGACCCCCTTATTATATTTGAAACATAAATGTAATACAACATACCCTAACACCAGCTTTAGTAATCGATATCGTCTGCTGTTCCATGGCTTCATGAATAGCCACCTGATCTTTTGGATCCATTTTATCAAACTCATCGATACAACACACGCCATTGTCAGCCAACATCAGCGCTCCAGCTTCTATAACAAATTCATGTGACTCTTCATCTCGTACCACGGCTGCCGTCAGACCAGCTGCTGTACTGGCTTTACCACTCGTATATACTGCCCTCGGTGAAAACTCTTCTACCTACTCAAACAATATACATCAAATTATAACAAAAATAATCCACATCAGAGTGTTAGGCAAAAAAAAATTATATATTTGTGTTTATTGTTACTTGGCACGCAAAAATATTAATTAAAGCTCAGTTGCTGTTTAAGGGTCAGGAAAATAGTGCTGATTTGGACTAAATATCATTGTTGGTATTTGTCACCAGAAAACCATGCCAAGACTAATTTATAGGATATGGGAAATGGAAAGAAAAGGTTTAGGATCGGTTGGGTAACAGTAAACATATTTCTTTATTTTGGCCTTATGATTATTGACATATGATGCAACAGTTATTAAACTGAAAGGATTTCGTCTTCAGATGGATCACAATTGTTGAATTGAGAGTCAAGAGTAAATGTAATATATGAACCTGTTTAAGAAATTGACTTTTAGCTGTACTGGGATCTCCGACAACACATACATTAATATCTCCTCGTAACTTGGTTCCCTCGCCTGTAGTTTTGGGTACTCCACCAAATAACATCAATAATATACCTCTCTTTACCTCTTCATTACCTGGTCAAGTACATGGACAATTTCATAGATATTACATAAAACAACGTCATATCGCAGGTACACGAAGAGGGATAAATAGATTTACATGTAAACAGATATATTGATCTGGGTATTAAATACTTTTACAATATGTAACATCTAGGATTAATTTATACATACAGTCAGCTCAAATCAATGCGAATAAACTGTCCAACAATGGAGAAAACACAAGGTAAATACGCAGATTAAAATAATAAATCACTTTTATTAAATTGATGAACAGATCGAAAGATAGGTTGCCAGGCAACGAAACATACGCCCACAGCAGCTAAATCGTCCGGGCAGTCAACAAGGGTTGTCGCATATTTTTACTTTTTTCGGTAATGAAACATTTGTAATACACTAAAAACTGATTAAGAGTAACAACTCATTATGTAATTATCAGAAAATCATTAGAATTTGATTGCTTTTTATAAAGTTTTATCCCAAGCTAACAATTAGTATATACATGAAACATTTAATATCATGGATTTAGCTGTTCAGTTATCTAAATTCATTGAAAATCAAAATACTTGTTCGTTTCAACACCTTAAACTCTATGTATCAATCTGAAGTCAATCGGATGGTAACTTTGGCCTCTATAGCGTCACAAGAATTTTTGAAGTTATCAAGGGAGATAACTCTGGCAGTAATTATTTGAAATCGCTGAAAATCAATAGGCTTCTTCGTCTCATGACCTTAAACACTGTGTATAAATCTAAAGTCAATCGGATATTAACTTTGGCCTCCAGAGCGTCCACAAGATTTTTTGAGGTGATCAAGGGCCATAACTCTGGCACTAACTATCGGAAATCGCTGAAAATCAATAGGCGTCTTCGTCTTATAACCTTAAACACTGTGTATAAATTTAAAGTCAATCGGATATTAACTTTGGCCTCTAGAGCGTCCACAAGATTTTTTGAAGTGATCAAGGGCCATAACTCTGGCACTAATTATCGGAAATCGCTGAAAATCAATAGGCTTCTTCGTCTTATGACCTTAAACACTGTGTATAAATTCAAAGTCAATCGGATATTAACTTTGACCTTTAGAGCGTCCACAAGATATTTTAAAGAGATCAAGGGCCATAACTCTGGCACTAATTATCGGAAATCGCTGAAAATCAATAGGCTTCATTGTCTTATGACCTTAAACACTGTGTATAAATTTAAAGTCAATCGGATATTAACTTTGGCCTCTAGAGCGTCCACAAGATTTTTTGAAGTGATCAAGGGCCATAACTCTGGTAGTTATTATCGGAAATCGCTGAAAAACAATAGGCTTCTTCGTCTCATGACCTTAAACACTGTGTATAAATTTAAAGTCAATCGGATATTAACTTTAGCCTGTAGAGCGTCCACAAGCAATTGTGGACGCCGGACCGACGGACGGACGTACGGACGGACGGACGGGGGCGACGACAATATACGACCACATTTCAATGTGGGCGTATAAAAAGGATTAAGTCAGCCAATCAAGGAGACGATCAAGGAGAGTGATTATTTGTTTATATGTATAGGAAATGGTTCTAAAGACCACTAACTGTGTGTTAGAGGTCTAGTTTTAAAATATTTTTAACCGCCTAAAGAGATCCAAAATAATTTTTTGAAAAATTCTAATTAAAATCTTACCATGTATAGTGGGGAATAAACTTGTACATAAATTATGATATAAATTCTTATCATGACTCATTTCATAAACTTTCTGCCATTCTTCATCTGTCATTTGTTTTTTAATTGTTTCTGCAGTCATCTCTTCTTCACGAAAGTCACGACCACCAAACTAAAAATTTACAAAATCATTGAAAGACAATACAAAATATACTGAGTGAGGAAAAAAATCATTTTAGGAAAGATATTATCTATTTCTATGAATGGGTTATTCTTTTATTTGACCATGTTTAAATAAAACATAAAAATTTAAGACTAAATATTTCAGGTGAAAAATGAAGAGATTTAAAATGAAATTTTCAGAATATTTGTTAAGAATAATGACAACTTACTCTAGGGTTACTAGAAGATACTGTACAGGCTAGAAAAGCAAGTCTATATGTCAAGTCTCTGACACCCAGTGCTCTTAAGCCTCTAACACCTTCCATCTCATTACCCTGGTTACCACGAACCCTTGCACCAGTCTCAACTCTACCTTGACCTAAAACAAACCAAAGTCAGGAATAAAGTTGTGAGAGAAAAATCAAGTTTATGTTCATCCAGGAGTAACAATGTGTAATCTCATTAATAATTGTCTGGGCGTCTGAAACAGGAGAGGAACTGGGGACTCAGCCACCAAACTGTGCCAAGAAAGGAGGGGAACTGGGGACTCCAGAAAAACCCATGAGGTTGGTCACTCCACTTGACTCAATGACAGCCCGTATGTTCGAAAATGCACACAATTAACCAAATCAGCCACCAAACCGTGCCAAGAAATCTCAATACATTACAATTCTTTATCAAACCTACCTACAAAAAGACTAGAATCTAAATTGATAGGTATTACAACACTGGTATTTGACTCAAAGAAACTTAGAAGAGGACTTTAGTTAGATTTAAAACTGATATACTGTACTGACAGAAACCAGTGAAGGGGTGACATAAATCAGACATACCTGGTGTAGCAATAGTACTGACATCTGGGACAACAATAAGCGTTCCAGTAAAGTCACATTTATCTCCAGCTTGGGCTGTTTCTACAGCTTCTGCTCTTAACACTATCTCAACACTGGAATATGAATAATGAAAATAACTTAAGTGATGCCATTAAATATGAAATTTGCAATCAAAATTTAAATTTTGTGATTTTTTGTGCAATAACCTTTTCTTAAGACCATTCCCTCTTGATGTGGCAATATTTCTTTGTCAAAGAAAGTTTTCTAAGCTTTATTTTCACACCAATCCATCCAATTAATCAATTAGTGTTGTCACAGGCTGTTTTGGCAGTATTTATAAATTTACAGAATATAACTAAATTGATTATGTACCAACCTTCTAGGTATACTACCACGTGGTAATTCAGCTTGTGTTTCTTGTATTCTAACTTTCTGAAAATCTACAAATCTTGATTTGTTGACATCTAACATAAATCTCTGCCGATTATTACACACAGGATTTCTACATATTGTAGGCTGAAAAAATAATATTCATTTTAAATAGTTCAATAATGAGAACGGCATTAGGAAAGTTAAAAGTTTGGATACAAAGAGAGATAGACAAATAAAATGTCCAATTGTAAAAAAGGGATGCAATATATTACTGACTTTTCAAAGCTAAAACTACTAACCTGTGTAAATTTAAACTGTTGTTCGACATCCTTAATGACAGTACGACAGTCCAAACACATGAATGTTCCACTAACCAATTCAGGATGTACAGGATGGGTTCGTACAACTTGACCAGTTATACGTAATAATGTTCCTATTTTAGCTGTTGTCATTTCACGGACTCTGAAATAAATGTAATTGTTTTGATGAACACTACTATTTCATCAACATTTAAATCAAGAAAGCTACATTAACACAATTAAAGCTGCTGATGAATTTTTAATATGAATTTCTTTTGAAGAACACTTTTGTGTTCAAGTCTTATCTTTAAAAGCATACATGTACAAATATGGTGGACTGAAAATTTCACAACATTCAACATCCTCAGCAGACAATAAACATACCAAACATGAGGCATAATTCCCAAATAAATAGACGACCCTCATTAATTCCTTGAAACATTTCTCTTTTTACAACAATCTAACATTCAATTTCTTTATCACTCTGCTTAACATAGAGAGAGAAAAATGGGGTTTAATGTCCACTATACACAAACTAGGTCATTTCAGGACTAACATATTGGGTTTAACGTCCACTAGACACAAACTAAGTCATTTCGGGACTAACATGTGGTTCAATTTTATTTCAATAATTCGCTTGCGAGTAGGGGTCTTTAGCAGTGGGAGGAAACCATAAAAAATTTTTGCCAATAAATTGAAGATTATGCTGGACTACATACAGGATTAATTGAAGGAAGGACGCTTCCATTAAATCCCAGTAATTGTATTCCATTGTTTTCTCATTTTACTTACTTCAATCTGGTTGGTACTTCTGTAAAGCTAACATAAAATTCCTTTAATGGAGGAATCTGACCCCAGTCCTTAGCATAATTTCTAACAGCTCGACAGATAAATGGATAAACTCTAAAAAAAGAAAACATTCAAACAATACAATAGTTATATACACATTACAACACCCGAAAGTTCACTTATTTGGCCAATTCAAATAACTAACATTTTTGTTTTGCTTTAGAAAATACTAAATAGCAAAGGGTTGTTATAAAACTATAAGTTAGAATTTCACACCTGTAATATTCCTCTAATATAGTTGTGGCTAACTGTTGGTTATATTTCTCTACATCTTCAAAATCAACTGTCAGCGTATTTCGCTCGGGTCGAATCAACTCTTGAACTTCCGATAAATATTTTGATTCTCCATCTGGAGCAAATCTAAAAATATATAATAATATAATTATAATTAATGCATGTTTTGAACAATTACTTATTACAAAACGCCGCATTTATTATGTACTGTTATATTGTACACAAGTTGAGTTAAGAAAAGGGATGAAACGTTACAAAATGTCTACTGTAACTAGGACATGGTAGGAGTATGAGGTATAATCTGCTAGTAGTATAACATAACTAAATGAAGAGACTGATTAGAATATATGAATTTTTCTTTTTCAACATAAAAAAGATCTTCTCGTCCCCTTTTTGTAGTTTCTGTGTCCCCATTTTCAATTTTGCAGTCTCTGTACGATAGTATGGTGTTCAATCAATTTATATTTGCATGACTAGAGCTACCAGAACAAAAATAGTTAAATTCTTAATTCTTTGGCATGCTGCTACTATTTTGTGCATACCCAAAATGTGCTATTATTTACTATACAATGTGATGACTGAATTTCGGAAGATTATACATATATACATAGATCTATCTGCCATCTGGTGTTTCATACCCTACTAGTAGTAGTAGTACTAGTAGTAGTAGTACTTCTAGTTACTGTACACTAGTCTATACTACCCAAGCAATTTCTCACTACTATATAGACACCCCTGGAATTCCCCCCCCCCCCCCCAAAAAAAAAAAAAGATTTAATGGAAAGTTTAGCAGTTGCAGTTGTGGAATCTCCCATAAAGTCTTTCTTTGATAAACTTAAGTTAAAGTAACATTAGATTAATCCATATGAAAAGAGTAAATAAAATAATAAATCATTACAAAATATTGGGTTGATTGATGTATCATGATGAGTATTCAATAATCGTGTAAATATCAACAGACTTTTCTACAATATTAAAATCGATAATAACTTTTGAACACTTACTCTTCCAGAAAATCCTGAAATAATTTCTGGCATCTTTCACCAACTTGATCTTTGATTTGATTCGTTTGTTGTGCTTGATCAACGACATCCATGATGGCTTCGCTCGATTGTCAATCAACAACAAAGCCTTTCCCGCCGTATTAATCACGTGTTTTCTCCCGCCAAATTTTAGCTAACCCTGAGGTCATTGCATATGAAATAAGTCACGTGTGGCATTCTGTAGTCTCGATTTGTCTTTGAATAACCAGTCCATTTTCGCTCTTTTACGGGCTTGTGCACAACTTCCAATACAAGTATTAAAAGCGTAATGTAATTCCCAAGAGGCCAAATAATGCACGACTTTATAATGAATAGATTGACTAGTTAATTAATATCAGGGATGTGGTCAGACGGCTATAAACCATATATATGCCAAAATATTTATTTTTCTTTGATAAAACTACCAACTGACTCTTATTCATTTGATCAACATTATTCTAACAGGGGGTTGTAACTTATCAACACAATGGAAATTGCATGATGTTTTAAAGTGATTGGGTGGTATTAACAACTTCGAAACTAATCTGCCAAATAGCCAATGTTCCGATGCCTAAATTTAAAATGGCATCCCATACTGTTTTTAAAATACTTTGAAATTACCAAAGTGCCACAGTCCTTATTAGATAATGCCTATTTATTTTACTCAATTAAAATGACTTTTTAACCAAAATAAATATTTTTGGCTCCTAAAACTTCTCGAATTTATGCTGTTCATTAAGAAATAATTATAATTTTATGATATTAAAATTTAATTTCAAATAGACCTATAACACCTTTCAATAAACGCATTTGAGATTATTGATTTATCACTTTTCAAATCATAACCCCAAAACCATATGAGTAAATACTTTGCATGTGGCATGTCTAGTATTATAGGCCTGTGTAAGAATGATTTTAATACCAAGATATTATTTAAGAGTGCTCTTCTTTCCATGGATTTCAGTTATTTTTTTTCTGATGTTGTTTTTTTTTAATTTTTTTACGTCTATTAATTATTTGAAAATGGTATGATTTATACCTGAATCATATGGTATATGAAATACATGTAGTTTTGTTTGCTGGGGTTTTGATTATTTTCTTTTCTGCTTGGGGTTTTAATTTGGGGTGGGGCGTCATCTCATTGCTTGAATTGTAGCTACATTTCACATGATATAAATTAATTCAGGGGATTTTGTTGTGAAACACATCTATCAAAAGTTAGGATGAAATTTTAGTTTAAGATGATTCTAAGGAGATTTACGTTTTTGTTATACAGGATCCAGGGCCCAGATCTAGTTTAAAGTTACATTATGGGAGATCAGATAAAGAGATGGCAGTCTCACTATAATAGTTAAAAACTAGATAGTGAAAAGGTAATTTGCTGAAAATTTCAGTCGAATTGGTCCATTATTAGCCGAGAAAAAAACCTTTGAAATATTCCCATAGCCTCGGTCATCATTACTCAAATCATTAATATAAACAGCATAGTCTCGATTATCCACTTGATTGATTTAATTATCACTGGCCATTATTAAGCGGCATATAGGAATTCAATCCGCCAACATCGAAGGCTAGCTAGCGTTGACTTTAAGAGTTTGTTATGGTCTGGATATGTTAATTAATGTCTAACTGATTATTTAGATAACATCTCAGGCCTAAAGAAAGACCTGTAATAAGCAGATTTTGCTCTTGAATAATGCTATTTTAAGGCATAAATTTAATGTTTGACAGTCTTACAAATTCACAAAACGACGTAAATTCCCGAGAACAACAACTGCTTTATGGGTCTCCGAGCCCCCCCCCCCCCACACACACACACCAGCCCCCACCCCAATCATGGCTTAAAGGAGGTATTTTAGTTTTTCATTCGATGGCCCGTCGATGTCCCAGAGAGATAGATTGATTGATATGAAGACATTAGGTTGGTAGCTAGATCACATTTATTAGGCTACCATTAATTTCCCTGGCAACAAAAACTCCTAATCAAAAATCTACATGATAAACCTGCGTACAATACAGAAAAAAAGACATTGCAAAAAATAAGGAATATCAAGTGAAAGGGGGGTTGGGATGGCCTTGTGGTCTAGAGTGCCGCGCTTCGACCTCTAGCTGGCCGGTCACCTCTTGCTTGCGGCTGTGGTTTCGAGCCATGGTGTGAGCGTTTGTGGCATGAAGATAGGGGCGCCATCTCAACCTCGTGGGCTTCCTCTACACGCAAGTGAACTATTGAAATAAATTTAAACCATATGTTAGTCCCGAAATGGCCTAGTTTGTGTTGAGTGGACGTTAAACCCCATTTCTCTCTCTCTCAAATCAAGTGAATGGATCCGAGGGCCAGCCGTAAGCGTCCACTGAGCTGTACAGTCCCGGGCTATGGTTAGGGTTATGTTCTTAGTGTACTTACCTCCCTTTAACTAAGTAATGAAAAATACAAGATTTTCAGTCGCACCAAATTTTATTTTATGGCAATTTTACCATTTGTCTATCATGGACGAATGAATAAAACTTTTGCAAGTTACGTGAAAGGACTACAAAGTTTTAATTGTGTTATGAAGAAATGCCACGGCGCTATATTAGCTTCTTTTGGCTACGGCATTTTCTGATACTGGCAATAAACAATAAATACAATTTTGTTTTTTAGTCAGTATTATTAAGATTCGAAAGATTTGCGCAGATTGTGTGAGAATCCTCTTAGATTCTCAGAAATGTGACAAATTTGTAGCTCCGTAATGATATACCAATCTCCCAAACAGAGTTGTCTTCCCTTGCAGTCCACACTAACTGCTTGATAGAGCGAGACTTGTTTATGTTTGTGGTCTTTGAGAATGATGTCTTGTCCATATATTTGTTTTTGTGTAAAATTGTGTGTGGTGCAACCCTCCTGCACTTACTATACTAGTAGTATTAACAATTACATGACGTCATGGCGTTATTATAATACATTATAATTATGTACATGACAATAAGATCAAATTTAATATTTGATCAAATATAAATATTCTAGAGCATCAAATTATATAACAAAACTATGCAATATTTAATTTGGGCCGGGTGATACTTTATGGGGCGCCGATTGCGACTTTATTGTCAACTCAAAGTATATATGCTAAACTCTATAAATAAGACAAACTTGGTTTTATTTCTTTTAAATTGATGCAAAACTCGAAATATATATGACATGTAAAGTTAGACTCAAACTTTATATATACGATCAACGCTAAATATATAACGTTCTTCTTTTATAGATGACAAACTAAATATGTATGCGAAACTTTCTATATACATGCTTAGTTAGACTCGGAATAGAGCGACCATAACGACAATCTCGATTAATTTCATTTGGTGACGGCGCCCCCAAAGACCAACAATACCCTATCAAATGTGGATAGCGCGACCAATTTAAACCATGGACTGTATTATAAGGTCCATGCCAAAACGAACCCTCTAAATTCATGTGGTAGTGTGTTTCTCATCAAAATAAATAACGCGGCCGAATTTGACACACTGGATCACTTGCTAGCGACTTTGATTGCGGCTCCCAAGTGCGTGGAAACTTGGGCATTATATTGGCGCCCCAACACTGCAACCCCACTTTTAAAAACATACATACGCCCCTGTACACCGCACAACATTAACGTCATCTATGGTCCGAGTCCAGTATCGCCGACACATATTATTGAGTCTGATTTTAACTTTGGGTTAGGATTATAATAAGTATATACTACGGTCATGTTAGCATCAATTTGGTTCTATTAACCTCTCACCGTCATCTCTATACGACGCGGGGATCACGTGGCTAAGTGGGTAAGACGCTGGCTCGCAAGCCTAGAAGTCGGGTGTTCGATCCCTGCATTGACCGAGAAAGTTCATTCAGATTTTCCAACGTGGTTTCCCCTTGTCAGTGGTGCAGGACGGACAGCCTGACAAGGACAGCTGTCTAGTCGTTCGGGTGGGAAGAAAAACCGAGGTCCCGTGTACACCTTGGCTTGCACGTAAAAGATTTGGCATTTGGAATTCGTTATATAGGCCTAAGAGCAGGTCATAGCACAATGTATAGCGTATGCCCGTCTTCATTAGCCCAGTTTAGGGACAGAACACACGCCCGTCTTCATTAGCCCAGATTAGCAGCAGAACAGTAGGACGATAAAGCCCATTTCATTTCATTTCTATATGACGCCAATCCCCACAGGCGGTGGGGACGAAACGACCCGTAGACTCGAATACCAGGACATAGACAAGGTAAATTTCTAAGACCGGTAATCCGAGTCTAACTTAGCATGTTTTTAGAAAGTTCCGCATAATATTTAGTTTGTCATCTATAAAAGAATAACGTCATATATTTAGCGTTGATCGTATATATAAATTTTGAGTCTAACTTTACATGTCATATATATTTGGAGTTTAGCATCAATTTCAAGTTTACCAAAGAAATAAAACCAAGTTTGTCATATTTATAGAGTTTAGCATATATATTTTGAGTTGCCAATATAAAGTCGCAATCGGCGCCCCATAATACTTCCTAATAAAATGCCGTTCTTTATTTTATAGCAAATTATTATCCGACCAGAAATAGTTGTTGAGTTGAGTTTATATAAGGGGAATGCCCTAAATTTCTCCTTTCCACATGTATCATATTATAGTGTTCGCTTTGTGGAATCATTCAATTTTTGGTATTAGCAACGTGGGATTTGTGTACGTTTTAAGTCGTTTATCCGTATGTTGAGTTGTGATTCAGTTTTGCCCATATATAATTTTCATTATAACCTTTGCATATTATCAAAATATAACATTTTTACTCACAGGTCATAGAAATCATAGAAATATATAAATAGACTATTTTATGATAGAAATAGCTAATCATTTTCGAACGTCACAGTACAATGACGTCATAATATAACTTTCCATAGTGACGTTCAAAATGGTGGATGATAAAAATGAAATTGAAGCATTGGAGAGTTTTTGTTTATTTTTTGTTAATTCTACTCCAAATACTTAGTGGTTTATCTGTACCTTTTAATAGATTTCTGAGAGAAGGGATATTCCTTGGACCAGAATCCAAAAATGGATCGAATAACAAACCATTTCTTCACAAATCAAGACACAAAAGAAGTAGGCCTAACGTTTTATTTTTTATTTTTAATTTTGCAAGTTTTTAGGATTACACATTTAGAGGGGATAATCGTTCTAACCACAGTCTTCGAAATTGCAAACACGTCTTATTTTATTGGTCAATTTATTAAATGAACATTCACATATTGAATGATCATGTTAGTTTAAGTTAGGCTATCTAACTAGGCCTATCTTATTCTTAATCTTCTTACAATTAATAATAATAATAATAATAGGCTACTATGAAAAGATGGCTTCGTTCTAAGAATAATAATAAAATATCCAATATTTTAGACAAAATAAAACTTTTAAAATTGACGAGCCAGAATCAGAATGCTTTCGAGAGCCATTTGTAAAGAAGCGAATCGATGAGCGAGAATAGCCTATCTATAGCCACTATGACTATAACCAGACGTCACAGACTGACAGTGACATTCAATTTGGATTCTTAGCATATTTCGCCGAACGTAACTGAGAAATTACAGTAAAAAAAACAACAAAAAACAAAACATTCATATAAGTTATCATCACATCATGCGTTGCGTCCATTTGGTGCCCGTTTCTTTTAATAGTTTTATTAACATAAACACCTTGTAAAAACTATGAATGAATTCAGACTTGGATTCAGATGATGTCAAAGCTACTAATACCCTCGTCGCAGACTCATGACAATGCCAGGGTGAAGTCCTTTTCTGCGTCGCAACCAGGATAGCAAATGGTCTTAGATTCGTAGTAAGATCGTCATAAGCGTGGTGAAAATGCCAGATATCGTTCTGTGGTCTCCGGTCCATGGCCGCAAATGCCAAGGTCTGCGGTCTGCCTTGGAAAGCTGTGAGAACGCGACAATTTTCAAGTTTGTAATTTTTGGGTACATTTTGTTGAGTGTGTTCACGTTTGTCGGCGACCTTCAGCCTTTTCTGTACATGGTCGCCGCAGCAAGAACACTACCCGGTCTGACGGGGGCTTAACCCAGTCGCGTTTCCTTGCAATTTAATACTTAAAACGTATTTCTATAATTACTTTGACTTCGGTACTTGTAGTAAATATTTAGTTTTTCAAATAAAGTTGAACCGATATAGTATATACAGTGATATTTTGCGTGTAAGTTTGGACTTGGTGAGTTCCTATAGGTAGGGATCTCTCTCTGTTGGTGTAAAGATGTAGGCCTATTGTATACGATTTTGATAACGAACTGACAGTTCTCGCTATATATTATTTATGTACCCCTAATCTTACCTTGTGTTTCGTAGCTTTGATATATTTATTACATTTTACCTTCATGGTAGACCTAATTGAATACGGACACGACTTGAAACTGAATCCATGATCAGATATTAATAACAAGTCACATTTATAAGGATACACATTTCTAACTAGTTAACTGTTTTATTGTTATTATAGTGCACGGAGTTGTTATTTATTACGACTTAAAATTTATTATTTCAGGCCTGCCCACAAACTTTTGTTACGATTCAAATAAAGGTGTGCGCCCCACTATTCAAAAAACAGTAGAGCCCTGTGTTACTGTTTGTTGGCGACATCGATTTCATATTGCCTTGATGAGGGTTCGTAAATTTAATCATCCTTCTAATAGATAAGAATCCTCATCTCTCGACCCAGCGTGTCACGAGATATATAGTTCATTCTGGTAGTTACAGATGTGAATCACATAGTAATTCCATATAAGCAAAACTGTCAATTGTTTTCTTCAAAATAACAATATTGTATTATTCGTCACAATAGAAAGGCCGAATGAATGTAATGGGACATTTCTGTTCCATAGCGGCTAATTAATTAAACGCATTACGAGGGAAATTTGAAAGTTGTTTTACGTACCGGGGTCTCGGTTTTTCGTCCCACCCATAAAGACATAAAGCTGTTGTCTTAAATTTGAATATGTATTACAGCAAGGTGACAAGTGTAAATGTTTAAAGAATATACAACAGGCGAAAAGGGCGGATATGGAAGAATGTAATATACCATGTAAAGGCAACAAATTACAGAATTGTGGTGGTGAGATTAGTTATGCCGCTTACCACACAGGTAAAATACAATATTAAAATTCAGATTTTTCATACGAAAAGGCTTTTTACAATAAGTTTCCTTAATTTTGATATGTTTATAAATGCATACTAACTCAGGTTTGGCCTAGTCCCGATCATCGTTACTAAAGTCGTCGGTACGATATAAGAAACATCCTCGATTATTCATTTGTTGATTAAATTATCAATGAGTATTGAGCAGCAAATCGGATTCAAATCCAGTAAATATTGCAGGCTAGCGATAACATCGAGAGTTGATTATGGTCTGGATAAGTTAATTAATGCTCAAATAATTTAGATAAACTTCCATGCCTAAAGAAAGACTTGCAATAGGCACATTTAGCTCTTGCACAATGTACATGTATGTTTAATTCTATGTTACAGGTTATGTACATGACCCTAATTATAGATATCGGACAGGTTATTCACAAGCGGCACTATCGAGCAGTAAGTATTTAATACGCTTTGAAAACTGCATTGTTAAATTCAACTCTTGTCGATCTGTGTATGACATATAATAGTGTTGAGTTTTGACAGGCAACTTAAAGTAACTCAATATCATCAAAAATCTCCAACATTGAAAACACGAATTATTTATAAATTTAAATCACAATTGATGCTGTGATCTTGCTGGAAAAAGGTGGGCTTCTGATATCCAATATTTAAGACAAAATAAACATTTTACCATTGGTACACGAATTGTGTACCATAATGCGTTTAAGTCCCAGTTTTAGCAAGAGACTCCAGGAACGAGGCTAGAAACATTGGACCAAATGTAACGGCGTATCTAGACTGGAATAACCAGACGCTAGAAATTTGCATTCGATTGAGACTGCTGGCTTATTTAGCCGAACATGACTAATTTGAAATTAGAGTAAAAACGGAAACCATTGAATGTAAATCAGTTTATATACATTTATATTACAGTATTATATGTGTTGCAACCCACTTGTGTCAATTTCTAGGTCCCAATTGTTGCGATTTAGCTCCTGTGCGGTATTTTCTGACCACAACTGAAAATCTGTAATACTAATAATATTGACCTTCGTTTTTACTTTATCGTTTATAATTTTCTTGATATATATTTATCTGATCAATTTGTATTCTTATATAGATTTTGTGTGGGGTTTTGTTGTGCAACTTTCCCCGTATCACTTCTTAAAAAACAGAGAAGGGAATATTAACTGATGTTATTTAGTTGTTTTCATTCCACTTTAATTTAATTATTATAAAATATAATTAATTTGTATGTAATATTATTCTAGATAGTTATGGATGTTATTTGCAACCACCCAGCACATTAGTATCAACACTGATGTCGTTCGAAAGTTTACGAATGACTATACCTATGTGTTTAGCGGTATGTCAAGAAAATAAATATATGCGTGGCGCTCTTACAGTAAGTAAATATTACCAACCTCTTCGTTAAACTTTGGTCTTCCGTAAATTACAAAATGGCTGCAAGTTCAATGTGTAACAAAATAAAATGGAATGGGGTTTAACGTCCTAGTGTTCTGCTCAGATTGGGCAATGAGTGTACTACGAGAGAAATTTTGCACAGACAGTGGCGCTACGTTTTTTCGTACCATCCGAATGACTAGACATCTGCCCTTGTAAGGTCCTCTGTTGTGAACCACTGATAACAAAGGGAAACCACGTCGGAAAATCACGATGGACTTTCTCGGCCAACACCGTTAGTGAACCCGCAACTTTCAGGAGAGAAGGAGAGAGCGGTCTAATTTACGTACATGCGGAAAACCGCCAAGATTGCATGACCTCAGAGCGAAAGGTCAAATCAGCACGGGCCAGTTTCATCTGCAAATATCCGGGAATATTCGCGCCCACGCTCACTAATCAATCGTCTTCCGCGCGAATCCTTGCAATTCGAAAATGAAACTATTTTTTACCATTCTGCATTTTACGGGGGGGGGGGGGACTTTCGGTGCCATTCATTCATTTATAAAGCTTACTCTTTCCACCACAGAGAAAATATGTACACCGCGGAGACAGGTTTCCACCACGGATAAAAGCTTTTTACCTCGGAGAAAAGACTTTCTACCTCGGATTCTCGGATGAATCGTTTTTCATTTTTTTTTAATGACCATATTTTTTTTTATTGCGAAACACTAGTTCATTGTTTAGAGAGAGAGAGACAGAGAGATAAATGGGGTTTAACATCTACTCGACACAAACTAGGTAATTTCGGGACTAACGTGGTTCAATTTTATTTCAATAATTCGCTTGCGCGTAGGGTCCTTAGCAGTGGGAGGAAACCGGAGAACCCGGAGAAAACCCACAAGGTCGGACAAGCGAGTGGTGACCCTACTCCTTGTCACGTATAACCGGGGATTCGAAACCACGCCAGTTGACTCAGTGACAGGCTTTATGATTCAGCACGCACGTGCTCACCATTTGGCCACCCGACCCCCCGAAATTATTAGAAAGGGTATAAAATAACGAATGGCAGCAATAGACCAACGTGTTTTGAATTTCAGAATGCGGATGGGTGTTTTTGTTTTAACGACAGGTTGCGTCTTAAAAAAACGGACCCAAACAGATGTAACCTGCCATGTAAAGGAGAGGAAAGAATGATGTGTGGCGGTAAAAAGAAGGAAGTCAGCGTTTATAGAACAGGTATAGGAAAACGTTTATAAGAACGTCGTACTAAGACAAACCAGCAATTAGTATTGAGAAGTTGATATGCGCTAGTTATGTTTCTAATCTACCCAACTCATTTCATATTTGATTATCAGTTACATTAACAGTTAAATTAAAATACTTTTCATCTGAAATTATACACATTTCATCTGAAATTATAGACTATTTAAAATGTTCCAAAATTATTCTCGTCAAATGAAATAACTTATTTTTTATTGTACTGTATCTTAATTGATGAGTGTTGATTCCAATCAGATGAAAATATAGGCTTCAACAGGTCTATATTTTGTTTCGTTTTTTTTTAATAATTCTTTCGATGGCCTTCACTAAACCTATAGTAGTGGCGGCAAATATGAAGTATACTGAAAGGAATGACGTAGCATCTGTGTTTTAATCAGATTGTGTTAATTCAGATGACGTGCATCAATGACAACAACAAACTTGTTAGTTTATATGCTTTCCTTGTACATCAAGAGGGGATCACGAGGTTAAGTGGGTAAGGCGCTGACTTGCTAGCCTGGAGGTTGGGTGTTCGATCCCTGCATTGGCCGAGAAAGTTCATCTCCATTTTCCTGCGTGGTTTCCCCATGTCAGTGATGCAGAACAGAGGGCATGACAAGAAGAGCTGTCTAGTCGTTCGGTTGGAAAGAAAAACAGAGGTCCCGTGTACACACTGACGTGCACGTAAAAGATCCCTTGGCAGTTGGAATTCGATATGAGTCTGAATAGAGCCGCTGCCCGGGCAAAATTTTCCTCAAAGTACACTGTATGGCGTATGCCCGTCTTCCATTAGCAGGTTAGGTACAGAAGAGTAGGACGCTAAACCTCATTTCATTTCATTTTGTACATCAAGATATATATTCAATGTAAAAGAGAGACGTCTTCTTGTTGAACATCACTTATATTATAAAGTTATTGTGAAATCAAGTCAAATTGTTATCTGAATCTAGACATCGTTTATCTGCGTTTGGACAAAGTGTAACGAATAACAATTTTTAAGTTTTTCCGCTTTGGCTGAAACTCTTAACACCACCCGAGGGGTGCACATAAATAAACAGTTATTCGACCAAATGTAGCACTACGCGTGATTATAGTCAAATATATACGTTTCTTTGTATCAAAATGACTGATGTATTATGTTTAATTTCATTCCATTCTCACAAATCTTATCTAGTTATTACGAGGGCCACTTAGTCCCAGACACATGATATTTCAACATTATTTTATCAAATTATACAGTTAGCAACACATAACATTGTAGTTGTTTGTTTTAGACAAGAAGTTTGATCCTGATGTTGGCACAAAGAAGGCGAATTTTAAAACTCCTGTATGGGCCATACCAAAGCAAGTTGGTAGGTTGATGTACAAATATATTAAGTTCTTTAAACAAAACAAACTTGAGAAGAATAATAATTTCTGTTTATATATCTCTTTCTCTCTCTCTCTCTCTAGTCTATGCAACACCGATATGCATTTCTCAAGATTACACTTACGTCAATAACATTTCCACGTGCACATCTTCAAGAACTCTTAACAACAGTTATATTTGGGTCATAACCAGTGCTGAATTAACCATAAGGCAAATAAGGCACATTCCCTAGGGCCAGCCAAAAATCCAGGCCACAAAATAATAAAGTGAAAACAAATGGCCTGTAGTGTCATAATATTAGGCTGCATTCCACTCACATTGTGGTCCTGATATGACTACAATGAGTTAAGTCTCCCTTGATAATCCCTTGACAGGAAAAGAGGTAAAGGATTTTATATTTTCAGGCCACCTATCAAAATGTGCCTTAGGGCCAGCAGAGCCATAATTATAATCCGGCACTGGTCATAATCCCAGATCCGTGACCATTTCCCGGGGAACAAGGTTTGAAGATGGTTTATGATATACATAGAAGGGACCCTAGTGAAGTTATTTGCATATTTGTACCTTTGAAAACTACAGGCTAACTTCGGATAGCGACCAAAATGGTCTGAAATATCTCTTGACAAATATTATTGACGAAATGACTCGTGTAATATATCATTTTATAGGTTTTGTTGGTCTTCGGAACCATTATGGACAGTTTAGGATTCATCTCACAAAGGGTTGATCCAATATGGCAACCAGAATAAAAAATGGCCATAGAAATTAGCTCGAAAAGTGATATGCCGTTTCATGGGTTGTCGGGGACGACAAACACGAAAATGGCATTTCAAAGATGATAGAACTAATTTGAAAGGAGACAGCATACACAAATTAAGCATTTTCACGACTACAGACCTACACATGTAATACTACATGTCGATATCCACGAATCTTCTTACATGTCATAATACATTATAATGCATTTATATTTATATAATAATGTATTCGACAGTATGACTCAAGAGTCTACATACTTTAAGTTATTGTGGGAGTTATCGACTGAGAAGTTGTTTAAACACTGAGACATAGGGCATAAGATGACAATGTGGAGTCTGTTATGCAGCATAGTGTAGGATTGGTAGAGGGTTTTTTTATCTTTTGTCTTAACCAGAAGCTTACAGGGGCGGATCCAGGAATTTTTGCAGGAGGGGGTTTGCCAGGTTTCTGTTACGGAAATCTGCCATCATCGTCTCTAAATTACATAGACATACATACAAATTGAGCTTTTTAAACAGAGAAATCATTTTTATACTGATGTAGGATCACTTGGTGATGTAATTTCATTGATGCAAGGCATTATTTTTTTTTATGTTGCTGAGCAGGGGGGGGGGGGGGACCCCCAAACCCCTCCTCTGGATCCGCGCCTGGCTTATGGTAAACGCGTTGTACACAATATAAATCGTATGTTTCCAAATTACTGAATATATCTTTTCATCAAATAACGATGTGTAGGCATATTCAAGTCCCGACATGTTAAGAAGTTCTAGCGATCTCAGCGGTACAGATTCTGGTACAGGCCCACGATACGTTGGCTATTTCTTTTTTCCTGGGAATTAAAATACAAGGCATAAAAACCTACAATCTTAAAAACAACAAAAAGTCAAAAAATGTGATCGATCACGTTGCAATTTGTAGCAGACATTTTGTTGACGGAGACAAACGACATTTGTCAACAATAATTCCACGAATATTAATTGGAATTACTTTTCGACAAACACTTATCTATCATCTCATAGTCCTTGTGACCCTTACCATATTTCAGAAAAATCAATTCAGCCATTGTGAAAAACAAGCAGATTTTGTATAAAATATCTTTTATTGTTATCTTAAATATGTTCGGACTTAAGTGCACATGCATGCAATTTTAAAAGACTGCGAATGCCCCAATATTGGGGCCCAATATTATTAAAAGACGACGAATGCTCTCACTATTGTTAAAAAAAAAAAATCAGTGACTTGGAAGCATATAATATGTACTGTATATCATGCGTATATCACTCTAGATAGCGACAGTTTTATGCAAAAGGCCAAAAGAGCCAACACTGCATTACAGACTCCAGAATCCACCATTGCTTCTTTGGAATGGCTGGAAATAAATATAGTGAATAGGGAGTGTTTGTCTATATGATGCTCACACGATTCTCTATGTCGATCAGTCTAAAACAACTTCTTCTTTCAGGTAAACATGGTTACGATTTTTTCAAACCAGCACCGCTACCGGTACCAATAGCAGCACCGGAAACAGAATCCATATTTGATAACAGCCCAAGCTCAACTGTCATTGATGAAGAAGTTAAGAATGAAGCTACTCCTAAAAAGAGTATGAGTAGGACGTTACCTAAAAAGCGACGGCATCGAAAAAACAAAAAGCCCAGAAAAGTTCAAAAGAAGGCAAAGTCTAAACGGCCAAAAAAGAAAAAGCTGCAAACGTTAAAAAATAAAATAAAGGCAATAAAAAAGAAGAGAAGTGGGAAAAAAAATAATGGAACAGACGCCGATGTCGAAGTAGGTGTGTCATTTTTAATCAACTTTTAATTCAAACCCTTTTATTGAAAATTTTTGTCTCCCGACCTTTCGGAGAAAACAGTCAATTATTAAAGTATGTTTATTTGCATGAAAATTCCAACTCTTAAATTAGTAGTGCGTATGTTGATAGACCTTCTTCAATGCATGCAACTTGTATTTATAGATTACTTTAACAATTATTACGAAAATATTTTATTATTTTTAGAGAAAACAATACTATTTCAAAATCTTTTTGTACCAGCATTATTTATATTAATTTATTCAACCTCTGTAGAATGTTGTGAAATCGATATCACAGTATTCACAGGTTTATTTTGTCGTGTCTTCACCCTCATCATAATGTCGTGTTAAGAATTACCATATAATTTCAAACTGCACCATTCGTCACCATAAATAGAGTTAGAATTATGTCGTCTTTAACCCCAAATATTCGTTTGACCGCTAAAATCGCCGAAAGAGATGAGAGAGGGAGAGAGAAATGGAGTTTAAAACGCCCACTCGACACAAACTAGGTTATTTCGGCACTAACATGGTTTAATTTTATTTCAATAATTCGCTTGCGCGTAGGAGCTTTAGCAGTGGGAGGAAACCGGAGTACCCGGAGAAAACCATGAGGTTGGACAGGCGACCCTATTCCTTGCCACGTACAACCGGGGATTCGAAACCACGCCAGTTGATTCAATGGCAGGCCGTATGATACAGCGCGCGCACGCTTACCATTCGGACCCCCCCCCCCCCCCCCAAAAAAAAGAGATGGCATCGGGGCGAGCTAATTAACTGTTATTGTGTGTTAATATAACTCTTTTTTCTTCTGCAAATTTAATTCTAAATCAGTTATTTTAATTAATGATAAAAATAAATCTTATTTACTGTAAATTTAACTTACATAAAATAGTAGGTCCAACGCAGAGGATTGAAGCCAGGAAAATACACGATTTGTGTCCCGAACAGTTTGTGTCTACTCATTACATTGTTTACAAGGTTCAGACTTTTAAGTTAATTCCGCCCCCACAATAATTAATATGGAACATAATATTTAATTAAGCTCACGTTTCGGTAGGGGTCCTCTCAATGTTACCAGACAATTTTTTTCATCACGTTATTTAAATTTTGGATATGGTATTAGATAAAATATGCATTATATCTATCGCATATAATATTATTTACTTATCAGTCACTTATTACATTTATTTGGGTGTTATTGACAAATACACACTCTTTATTTTAAAAGAAGAGACACAGAAATCAACAGACTATAACTATAAGAAGATTGGAGCTATTGGTGGCATCGGTTTTATCGTAATAATAATCATCTGTTGTATTAGTCAAAGGTAAATTACAATATTTATAACAATCTTCACGGTATACTTATCCTGGTTATATATCTCTGCAAAAAAATAGAGGATAGATTAAAAATTGTCGTGTTTCGTGTGATTTTGGGCGCTCGACTAACAACTAGTTCGAATCCTGACTTGAACCTAGAATTTGCCGGTTCCAACTTTTTCGATGTGGACAAGACAAGTCTAGTCATTCGTATGAAGTGAAAGAAATGTACATGTATAGGATTGTCCCGACTTCTTCCCCTGTTTAAATGTCCGACCAATTCTCAGTCTAAGCAATTAATTTGGTATTCGAAAGAGTCGTGTTAATCGACTTTATTTTGTTGTTAAATAGTTTAAAGTATTTAAATATGTTAATTTTAGCAACAATTCGAACGCAGAAGCAACAGGGGCAAAGTAAAGGGCGGTAAGTAGATGTATAGGTCATACTCAAAGAGAATTCCATTTTCTCTCACCATTTGATTATTTTGGGATCTATAAAAATGGAATTAATGCTTTTGATTTTTTGATAGAATCAATGGAGGTGTTAAATGGAATATCAACGATAAGGATCGGGAGTTCCCCATAAAAATCTAACACTTCCACA
This sequence comes from Patella depressa, assembly GCA_948474765.1. Classification (NCBI taxonomy): domain Eukaryota; kingdom Metazoa; phylum Mollusca; class Gastropoda; family Patellidae; genus Patella; species Patella depressa. The sequence goes on from OX419719.1 coordinate 60,938,828, forward strand.
ATATTGAATCGTGTAATACAAAACAATTGATTCAGCGAAATCGTTTAATTGTGAAATATTAGACTTTTTTGCTACCGGTGAATGTTTTTAACCAGTGACTGCCAAGCAGGATACGCCCACATTTTGCATGAGATGAAAAGAGAAAAAGGTAAAACAAAAAAGATTTTACGTACAATCAAAGGCCATAATTAAAAGATCTGATATATGTGAATATCAAAGATATAAAGATATATATCAAGTTTCATTCAATTCGGATTAAACTTGTGTCCTCTAGAGCCACGTTTCTCAACCTTTTCTCACCGCTCACCCCTAAATGAATTCTCAACCAACCCATTTACCCCCAGAGTTTTGAGGAGGTTACTGACCGCGGAGCCGTGGCCGGCGAAGCTGGTCACCGCGAGCGCCATAGGCGCGAAGCCCGTCGAGGAGGGTCAAGGTCTCCCTCCTAGGAAGTTTTTAGAAATTGGAGCCCGGAAATGCGATTTCCAGCCATTTCAGGCACTCTTCAGGCGTTTCATAGGAACTTGAAAATGGCCTTTTTCTATAGAAGCCATCCGACATGAACCGCGGATCCTTGCACGGGCCTGCACCCCCTGATCACATTGACATTGAATATGGAATGAATACGGATCGAAGGTGAGATTCAATAATCACCAAATTTATATTTTAATGAAAATATGTTGTTTCCAGTTCAGTGCGAAATTTGCTCCTTTGATTGTCACAAGCGATTTTTTTTATTCTCAGGACAGTGTTTGAGAGTGCTAATCTCAACTGCACATCCGTTATATGATCATTTTTGAAGTTACTGGGAGTGTGGTCATTCACCCCCTGGACACGAGCCATTCCCCCCTTGGGGTTGAATTTCCCCCAGGTTGAGAAACGTGGCTCTAGAGGGTCCACAACCTTAATATACCATATACTTACACTATTTGCGTACGACTGGGGTGGCCATTTTGTCTGGCAGTTTTGGTCTGATTTTCTGTCATTTTCACGAAATTCGAACTAAATCATCATTATCGTGGAATGGTGATATATTCAAACGTTTTCTTAAACCGGATAAAATTTGTGACATCTACAGGGACCACAAGCTAAAAATGCGATTTTTCGTACAATCAAAGACCATAATTCAGCTAATTGAATTTTTCACCTAATTGTATACTTTAGCGTGGAATTGCTCAAAATTGTGACCTCCAGAGTGTCCACCTTTCGTACAATCAGGTGCCATAATCCATGGTTTTGATTCGATACATGTCAATAGCACAAGAAACCGAGATCTTTTAGAAATAAGTTCCGTCAAAATCGAATATGAATTGTGACCTATATAGAGTGTTCACAAACAAATTGTGGACGGACAGACGAACGTATGGATGTCCAGACGTACAGGGGCGACAACAATATACGTTCTCATGAAAATGTGGGCGTATAAAAAATTAAAGGCCCTGATATATGTCACGAAATAAAATAATAAGCAACCCTTCTCAGCCCTCAAAGCAAACCTTTATGGACTATGTCTGTCTTCATTAGCCTAAATATTGTTTTATTTTGCAGAAAAGAGCACATTTAACACCATTATACTTCATTTCCTCTTGAAAACGTACATTGAACAAGAATTGTATTACATGACTGCATATAAACATATATTAATTATAAAAATGTGTTTAGAATTTATAATATGAATGTTTTGATTGTATCCAGGAAGAAGAAGAGCGAAGAAATAGAAAGAAAAAGAAGAAGGAGAAAAAAAGGGATGAGGGGGAGAAGAGGATGATGAATAAGGAAATGAATCTTTTTGATTTAATTTCTAGGGGTGTATATAATATATATTTGAAAATATTACTGATTCCATAAATTATATATTTAATTGTATTTGTATAGATAAATCGCACTTATTTTTGTAAATGTGAGACTGTTCCCTCTGTTTAAATTTTGTTATAGTTGAAATGGATGTAGACTTAACCTTATATGTATTTGTGTGGATGCGACGGTGTCTATTTTTAAGTCTGGTTGGGAAACTCTGAAATTCAAAACACGAAAATCTTTGCTCGACGGCGACCACTAATGTAACTCGCCAGTTACTAGTCTAAATAATCTTTGAAATATTTATAGGCCTACCTATCTTGGACACAGACTGAGTGTTGAAATGATTTAGGAAACATTGTTAAAATATCAAGTAATGGATATATGTACTTCTATTTCAGAACAAATACCAAACAATTTCAGTATCACATATTGCTTCACAAATTTGTACTGATTTAGTTTTGAACAAGTATTCGAACAATAGACATCTAAACTATTTGACAGCTAATGCGCATAATATATTTTAAAAGTCTTGACGATATGTTTTGATCAATCTCCTAATGTCTCACGGTATATGGAGTGGTTATGTTGAAATTAAAAAGTGCAAAAAAAAAACAAACTAGGAGGGAGAATGCTGTTTTTGGCATTATCATCCTGACGAGTCCCTCCGGAAAGGTTTGATTTAATAATGTTTGTAAACAAGGGTAAGGGTACGCCAGCTTCTGCAAATTCACTCTGGATTTATTGGAAAGCCCTTGAATGAAATGCCGAGATTGAAAGCATGTGGGAAGACTGTTACTATAAGTTGCTCTCATTTCCAATTTTCACCAACGTCACATACTACCACCACGCACTACCTAATTATTGTGAAACACTAACATAATACTTCAAATATATATATAAAAAAAAACCTTCATGGAAAACTTGCGATAAATATACCGTAAAAGTGATGATAAATGTCTCGCTTGCCCCGTTATCTACCTTAATTTGTAAACCTTTATTTAACTTAATATTTTTGTATGCGATATCACTGTTGTGGAAGCAAACACTAAAGAACTACGATACCTATACCACAAGAATTCAATATTTGGGCATTTTGTCAATATTGTTGTTGTTATCGGGTATCACAAAGAACATTACAGGGGTCTGTGTATCAGTGCCCCCCCCCCCCCCAACAAAATCAATATGTGGGCCCCTGAAAGGGGTAGGCCTACTGTTAATCAACTCTACTGTCCGCAACAAATCGAAAGTAGAGGCGAAGAAAATGGCGGTAAGTACGAGGTAAGGTTGGCTGAAAAGTTTTAAGTCTATATCTTTCAAAGACCCGTACAAAATCGATGGTTTCCACCTATCTTTCTACCTAATCGCTTTCGACACAACGAGTACACACTTTTGCCAGCGGCATGCCACCCTGAACCAAGATGGCAGGGCGAGTAAAGGTACGTTGCACAATATGACGTATGCCCGTCTTCATTATCCCAGTAGGACGTTAAACCCTATTTTATATCATTTCTTCAGATGACGACCGGCTAAGATACGTTTTCATTCCTAACTCGTTGGCGATAATGTGTCCAAACCTCTCATGAGAGATGCCCACAACACTGGCAATATGTACCGTGGCTGCTAGCCGTTGGTGGCCTTCCAGGAAGCGGGTCATCGTCAAGGGTTTCTCTGCCACACTTAAATTCTGCAGCTCATTTCTTTACTGTGGAAAAGGGAAGGACGTCATTTTCAGTTTCAGGAACTTGATGACTCTCCTATTTACAGATTTACCCATTTCTGGTGATGGTCTGGTACAAAGACAGTAATAACATTACAGCTGTAGTTCTTATGTCTCTGACTACATCAATGATTGTACTATCCGTGCCAGGCTTAGACATTTTCAGCCAACTCCCGCAGATGTTGTATCCGATATTCATGTCCTCTTTTGTTTATTTTGTGGTCTGGAATTAATGGAAAGAATTTTATGATTTGATTTTCAGGTAGAATCAATGAGAGTATTAATGTGAAGGATTGATCACCAATTCCCTAAACCAATACTCCACAATACAAAAGTTTAGACCCCGGGGAATATTTTTATAAAGTTGGAGGCCTTGATATGTCATGAAATTAAAATTGGAGGAAACGAAATATAAGCAAACTGTATAGCCTAGTAAATGTCCATAGTTATTATCCTATTTTTACAGAACAAATATGACGTTAAACAACGTTTCATTTCATTTCCACGTACATTGTAGAAGAACTGATTTGCCCGCTTATAAACATTATATATTAATAATATGATATGTTGTATGAATGAATAAAAAAAATGAAAAAAAAAGAAGAGCGAAGAAATACGAAAGCAGAAGAAGAAGAAGAAGAACGATGATATAAATATGAATATGTAAATTTTGAACCAACGATAGAATTATTGATTCTATATAAAATATACTATATATCTTTATTTCACATTTGTACACCGAATAGATACATTGCACTTACTTTCGTAAAAAATCAGACTTCTCTCACGAATTATTGAAATTGAAATGAAAAAAAAAAAACATATTTGGCCTAGTCCCGAAATGACCTACTTTGTGTCGAGTGGACGTTAAACCCCATTTCCCTTTACCCCTCTACTTTTCGAAATATGTTTAGTACCCCGGGGTACACGTAACAGTGCATGTAAAAGATAATTCGTCACTTACTATTCGAAGTAGAGCAGACAAAATGTCAGCAGTCTTTGGTTAACTTTCCTTTATCAACGAGCAATCAGACCGCGTCATACTCCGTCATAATAGAATGACGACATAATTGCTGTGACGTCAAAAATGGCATAGTGACATCCAAGATGGTGGACGGTAAACATGAAATTAAAGAAAAGGGGATTTCTTACATATTTTTGGTTAATTTTGCTCCAAATACTTCGTAGTTTATCTTTTCCTCTTGATAACAGTTCGAATGAGGGGATAGACTTTGCATCTCAAGCACATATTGGAACAAGCGACAACACATCCTACGAATACGATCACCACATATTAAAACGAAGTAAGGCCCTTTGATTTTGAATTTGTTTACCGTAGGCCTAGTGGCGGAAGGCCTACACTGGGCTAACTAACACTAACTGTATTTCTTGTTTGTGTTAAAGTCGCTTTTGTCTTTGTAGCGTTGCTTTTTTTAGTAACAAATTTAGACGAAGTCAGTATGTAGATGGGCAATTCCGTGAGTAACAGAACAGACCGACATTTGGAACAGGTTTTTGTCAGCCTGTTGTCCGCTTTAAACTAGGAGATTTTAATTTAACTTAAAGAAAGATACATTATGCCCATTGGAGATTATATAAAGAGCTAACTATAATAGTTATATATGCGGGCCCGTATTGCTAACAATCATTAAAGTATACACTGTACACAAATTCTTATATTAACCTAAAAAAAGCTAAAACTTTTTGCTGGAATACTTATTTTAAAATGCTTATTAGACGCCTAGCGTAGCATGATGATTACAACAGTCTGTTAGAATGACCTTTCCGAAAATTTCCTCAAAATGTTCGCCCCCCTACCGAAAGGTAATGCGCCCCCCCCCCCCGCTTAATGGTGTCGAGATACGGGCCCGTATATATGAGAAAATTTAAAGGGTATTACTATTAGTTTAAATGTCAGTCAAATTGATGCACACTGACTGAACCGAGAATTTAGCGATTATATTTTCCACCAAGCCCTCGGTCATCATTACTCATTACTAATACTAAGTCCGTACGATAAAAACATAGTCTCAATTATCCATTTCATGATTAAAATAAAATTTAAGCAGCAAATCGGATTCCAATCCAGTAAATATCGCAGGCTAGCGATGACACTCAAGAGTTGATTATGGTCTGGATAAATTAATTAATGTCTAAATTAATTAACAATTTAGATAACATTTCAGACCCAAAGAAAGACCCGCAAAGGCAGATTTACTTCATGTATAATTTCAAATTTTGAAATTCATACCAACTTCATAGAAATTAGTTTTATTTCCTACTGTCCCGCAAAATTCTGTAGAACACTATATAATTTCATCCGATAAGAAATAGAATAGCCCCCCCCCTCCCTCCAGCAACAATCTATCCCTCAGTTAAAGTTAATGATCCGTTATCTCCATTATAGCTTACAGCTTATTTATCGCTCTGTTGAGTTTTGGTATTTAAAAGAACACAACGTGAAGTAAACAGATAGTGAAGTTCACGGTGAAGCATTAGGTGTGTTACTAAGAACATGGGGTATTTCTACACATTATAGTCATGGCTATTTTACAGGCATCTAAAACTTTTTTTTTTCTTAATAGGTGTTGGCCGTGATATATGTTATAAAACAAATGATAAGACTATGTCTGCTTTTCCAAAGAAGGATGTAAACGGATGTGTTACCGTCTGTTGGCAACATCGACGCCATGTAGCAATGATGAAGGTATGAAAACTTACAATTCGGGTAACGAAATTTTCAAAAACAGCTTTTGGAGAACTTTAACTGAAAACTGAAAAAATTATAACAAAGTACATGTTTACCCATAGGTTATTTGGTTCGTGTTAACTGCTGTGAGTAGAGATGAAAAATAGTGAAAAACCTGTGGGATACCTTTGGCTCAGAAATGTGTCGTGGCTCGAAAGTGCGCGAAAATGAACTTTTCGACCTTTTTCAATGGCCATTTTCTCGAAAAGTCATGGATATCCCATGATTTTCCTTTGTGATATTGCAAGACTACCTACTACATAATGTCTCTAAAATACAAAAAAGATTCACGGGACAGTAAAGGCTTTTGGATATATTTCCATTCAAAAATAATTTTTGTGTCCATTTTAACACTCTGTGTACCCCACTATTTTTCATCTCTACTCACAGCAGTTAACACACTCTGTGTGTGGGTTTCCATTAGTGATGGAAGAAAATAATAAGATAGAATTTGAACAAAAATGAGATGGTGTTAGTAACGTTACATGAAATGGACACCAAAATTTTGATGTTTTGTTTTCTGGTAAATATTACTTTCAAGTCTTATCTCTTATTGATACTAAGTATTTATTGAAATAGGTATGGAGGTTACTGAGTTATTTATTTGAAATAAAGATAAATATGACTACGGAAACGTTGTTAGTCAAGTTACGTTACTCGCGTTACATTGATTTTGTAAAATTAAAATTACAGAATACTTGTAGTTGTAAATAAAACTTTTGGTAATAGTAATAGTATAGAAAAATTTTTTCAACGAACTGTTGTCAGGTTTATTTATAAACAGTGCAAATATAAGTTTCATAATTTTTAATTTCAATTTATTACAATATATGTAACATGTTCAATTATAATAATCCAGTGAACTTCGGTTATCTTTGTTTAAAGGATGAGGCATTGATAAAGCATCTTTGGCTGTTAGACAATGAAAACTACTATACTTCCAGGAATAGCCCCACATTGTGCATATTGAAGTCATTTCTATTATCCTAGCATCTTCGACAAATGATTTTGTATTTGTTACAATCCATTTTCTTTGTTTAACTTTTCCCAACCAAACCACTTCGCACTGACCCCAATACCACCTACTGGGCTTTTTCCATGGGAAGTTGCAACATCATTCCAGCTTAAGGATATTAAATGGGTTTTTTTTCAAGTAGTGGAAGACAAGCAAATATATAAAGGTTTTTTTAACTTGGAAACAGGTCCATCTGACCAAAAAGAAACAGAAGTTATATTAGAGGGAAGCTATTGAAGAACTCCATGAATAACTATTTGCTGTGAATCAAATTATCAGGAACAATAACTTTGGAAAGAATTATTACTGTAAAGAGAGAAACTTGGTTTTGATTCCAATGGGCATTTTGAATTTCAGCCTGTGCCATGCAGGTATAATGTTGAGAGAAATCAATCGGCATTGTTGCTTTTGAGGGGTCATACACTTCACATTTATGCGACAGACATGTTTTGTCTCTCATTGTTATAGGATTTGGATTTATAACATTTATAAAGTTCTCGTGATATCTACAAAGACACACATTATGGGACAATTTGTTACTCAGTTAGACACATTTTGGTCGCAATTTAGCTAACTTATTTCTCACACTTTTAAAGTCGGATACCCCCACCCCCTAAAACAAAAATGTTTCCGTAACAATAATAGATGATGTAAGGTGTCTTGTATGAATCTGAGATTTCATTCCATTGCTATAACGTGCACATGTTACATATTTCTGGTGCCTGTCTACTTAGCCTATACCAGTAATTGGTTATTGGTTATTTTTTGGCAGTAGCAGACATTGCAGACCTTCTTTGAATTTTTCTTCAGTTGCTGATATACTGGTAATTGATTTTGAATTTCCAGCACATTCTGACCGCAACAGTTTTTTTTACAGACAGTATGCCTGCGCCTCTCAGCATATGACAGTATACGCGTCATTCTTATTGTAGCCCTTGCAACGGCAAGACTACTATACTAAATGCTGCATCAGTGTTACTATTAGTATTATTAATGTTAATGGCTTGTCTTCATTCGATGACAATGTGCACCAACCCTTTTTCTACCTCCCTCCCTTGACGTAATCTGTTTCTTTCAATTTCTTGAAATAACCTATAGTCATCATGTGCTACATTTTTCCTTTTCTTTCACGAATTTGACAAAAACGTCTTTGTCGTTCTGCATTTGAGAAAGCCATTTCATAATATAATTTAGGATGTAAACAAACTTTCTTTACCTCTTTCTTTAGCTATGGAGCAGATGACAATAGTGTGACATCATAAGTCTGCCTTGTGAGGTCATATAGTAAAATGTCATCATAAATATTAGAAAGTTTTAAAGAAATAAATAATTCATTTTTGTAAAAACATTGATTTATTTCCTTTAATGATATCATGATTATAAAAAAATAATTCTAACTGAAATATATAAAGGTAATGTGCGTTACTTACGTCACATTGCGTTACTTACCTTACATGATACTGTTTCTAACGCTACAAATTTGTAGGTGCAGTTATATGGAGAATAAATTACATGGTCAATATTAGAGATTCTATGGAATATATGACTGACATTACTAGAGGTCACAAGTTTGAATCGATTTTGATGAAACTTGAAATGCATGTTTATGAACCAAAGATCTTGGTTCATTTCGATATTTGCTGATATCGGATGCCCCCACCACGATTGTACGAAAAATCGCCCATTTTTAGGCTTGTTACAATCCGATATGCGAATAGTGTAAAAATGTAGTATATCAATTGGTTGTGGACCCTGCAGAGGTCACAATTTAATCCGATTTTGATGAAATTTGAAATGCATGTTTATAACCCAAGGATTTTGGTTGCTTTCGATATTCATTCATATCGGATTGTAACTTCCTGAGTCATGGCCATAACTTCATGCAGATGAATAATATTTGGACTAAAATGTTTTTAAAAAGGTAGATGAGGATATGAGTTGCGTTTGTTGGGATGAATTGGGTTTAATGTAACAATATATCTCAAAAGTTTAAATGAATAGAGAACAATATTAACTTTACATGGCCATAACTTAATGCACTTAAAATTAATCGATATGAATAATATTTGGACCCAAATGTTTTAAAAAGCAGAATCTTAGTTGTGTTTAATAGGACGAATTGGGTTTAATGATATTCTAAAATATATTTATTGCAGCAAGGCAATATGTGTAAATGTGTAATGAATTATAAATTAGCACAGAAAGTAGATATGAACCAATGTAATTTACCATGTAAGGGTAATAAAAGACAGAACTGTGGAGGTGATTTCAGTTACGCTGCCTATCCAACAGGTAAGCTTTGAAGTATTTCATTCCGTTGTTCTGATTCTTTTAGTAGGTGCCCAGGTAGGGGGTGGGGTCGGTGGTGTATTAGTCAATGGTTACTTCTGGCACATGTCTGGACATGAATAGAATAACAATAATGAGGGCACGACTGTACACCCGGTACGTAAAACATGGTTTTAAGGGAGCACCACATTTAAGAGATGGATTTTAGTATCAAATTGTATTAATTAAATTGTATCATGTCTTTGGGAATTTAATGCTGTTCAGTTCTTGTATCATTTGTTTTGTGCGAGTGGTTTAAAAGCCACCCCAATATTGGTGGCGTTGTTCTAAATTATAATATTTTGTGATTTGTCATACAGTAAAGGATGTTTGATGAGGAATGGAGGTAGTAAATATTACTTCAAAATCCTGCGTTTAAGCCGGTTCTCATTAAAAACAGCTTCTATTTTGGATCCCAAAATGTTCTTTTTAAACGATTTCGGTATATTCAGAGAATATTTAATAGAGGAAATGTGTGTTCAATCATATTTCTAATAGTAAATGCAGGAGGACCGCACTACACACAAAACAAAAATCTACAAGATAAACCTGCGGACTGCAGAAAATATAGACATTGCAAAAAATAAACAAATATCAAATCAAGTGAATGGATTTCAATTATGTCAGTTTCTGAAATTGGCTGACAAATTAAATGTGTCTTACGGAGACCGAAAAGTATTGAATTAAAGGCTTTCTTAGGAGAACAAGACAATCAAACTTAAGTTAGTTACACGTTCATAGCCTTCTATTAATGCTCAAACATGTCGACTATTTACAGTTAAGATAGATTTACTCTGTGTTATTTTGTAGGTTATGTTCACGAACCTAAATATAGATATCTTCCTATATATAAGCCTGGTAAAATGTCACAATGTAAGTACAATGTAATTCCGTTTTGATTCCTGAATCTTATTGGGAATGGCCCTTTGTATTTATGGTTGTCTAATATTGGTATTTATAAACTTATATAAAACACAAGCCAGCTTGGTATAGCCAAAGGAAAGCACATTCGTGTAACGGCCTCAATTATTTACGATTGCCAACTAGAAAATTACTTTACAGTCAAATATCCACCCTACGAACCAGGTATGGGATCCAAAGATCAAAGGGGGGTTGGATGGTTGAATGGTTAGCACGTGCATTCTGTATCAAAAAGCCTGTCATTGAGTCAACTGGCGGGGTTTCGAATCCCCGGTTGTGCATGGGGTAGGGTCGCCTGTCCAGTCTCGTGGGTTTTCTCCGGGTAGTCTGGTTTCCTCCCACTGCTAAAGAACCCTACGCGCAATCGAATTATTGAAATAGAATTAAACCATATTTTAGTCCCGAAATGACCAATTAGTTTGTGTCGATTGGACGTTAAACCCATTTCTCTCTCACTCCAAAGACTAAAGTGTAATTCCCGGAACTAAATCGCCTAACATTATAATATTAGTTTGTGCAAATTCTATTGGAAATTGTCGTTCCTTAAAGGATAACATAAATTGTTTGAGTATAATATACCTATATTACTAAATTTAAATACTTATATGTATTTTTGTTATTGACAGTAAGGGTTGGCTGTTATTATCCACCAAAGGGCAAGGACACTTCATCAATGGCGTTTAAGTCTCTCCGTATGACAACACCATTGTGCGTTGGCGTATGTTTAAAAAATAAACATAATCATGCTGGATTGTTTGTAAGCATTTCTTGTTTATACACCACTTACTTCCTAAAAATAGAACTCTCCAGAATTAAAGCATATTTTATCTTTGTTGGAAACACAGACACTCCAATTTTAATGTCTTTCATCAGATATGTGTTCAGTCTTCCCGAACTGTCTCGAGGGAACACTGAAACAGCAAATAACGAAATTTAATGTGAATGTCGAATTCGTGAAATCAATCCAAACAACTATTATACTGATACAGGTCGATCGGAAATCCTTCAGTTCTATACCTTACTCTATCATGGCAACGCGACTGCATATTGTATTATTATATTTGCAGGGTGGATTGGGGTGTTATTGTTTCTTCTCTATAAAGGCTTTAAGGAAAGCACCCGATAGTCGCTGTAACATGATTTGTAGAGGAGAAGAGCGGATGAATTGTGGGGGAAAATCCAAAGAACTCAACGTTTTCAGAACAGGTGAGGTTCACCAACCGGGCCATGCAACTGGACCCATTGTTTATCTAATTAGTGATCTCATTAGTGATTTTTAAAACACATCATTTCAGTATCTGTCTATTATACCGTTACCCTGTATGTCCGCCTGTCCGTATGTCCGCCTGTGAACGCAATAAGGGCTAAGTTTCTTAAACGGATTCATTTTTATGCGGCCACTCTATCCGTCGCCCCTGTTTGTACGTGCAGAGGCGTATTCAACAATTTTCGACAGAGCCCTTTTTTACTGCTGAAAGTGCCTCTTCTCAGACCCAAATATATCCATTCTGAACGTTTACGTACACGAAAATATCAGCAAATAGCTCATGGAATGACAACAGATGCAAGGAAATGACGGATAATTTTCCTTGGGGGGACCTCCCCCAACCCCCCTCTCAGCGGCGTGCCCCGTCTCCGCGGTCAGTGTCCTCATTTTGCGGCGCCCCCCCCCCCTTTTCAAAATTCCTAGATCTGCCACTCCGACGTGTGTGTACACACACTCTTTGTTATTATTTTGTCTGTAAATACTATACAATTTGCAATTATAAACTGGGCCCTGTTTCACGAAATTTTAACTTAAGATAAAATCCAATTTTAGTAGACACTTCAATTTTGATTGGCTAAGCACTAAAATCAATCTAATATTATCCAATAAAATTACTAAAATTGGGATCTTATCTTAGTTAAAATTTCGTGAAATAGGCCCCAGATTTGGATCCAATTCGCGGCATGATTCATAATAGGAGTGTAATGATGGAAACTTCTGTATTTTTATATATTGCTCCTTTAAAAATGAAATGAGCTTTGATTAATGTCCTACGTGTCTGCACGCTGACTTATTTTTATACGCCCACATTTTCATGTGGACGTATTATGTCGTCGCCCCCGTCCGTCCGTCCACAATTTGTTTGTGGACTCTCTACAGGTCACAATTCTTATCCGATTTTGACGAAACTTGAAATATAGGTTTATCCCCGAAAGATCTCGGCTGCTTTCGATATTGGCATGTATCGGATCAAAACTTCATGGATTATGGCCCCTGATTGTACGAAAAATCACGTTTTTAGCTTGTGGACCCTATAGAGGTCACAATTTTGAACCGATTTTGATGAAACTTGACATGCATGTTTGTAACCCAAAGATCTTGGTTCCTTTCGATATTTGCGGCTATTGGAATGTAATTTCCTGAATTATGGCCCCTGATTGTCCGAAAAATCACCCTTTTTAGCTTGTGGTCCCTCTGGAGGTCACAATTATTATCCGATTTAAAAAACCGTTTGATTATATCACCGTTACACCCTAAGGAAGGTTGAGTTCGAATTTCGGGACAATCGGACCAAAATTGCCATACAAAATGGCCGCCGTTTGTACGCGAATACTGTTAAAAAATGGTATATCAAGGTTGTGGACCCTGTGGAGGTCACAATTTTAATTCGATTTTGATGAAACTTGAAATTCATGGTTATAACCCAAAGATCTTGGTTCCTTTCGATATTTGCGCATATCGGATCTTAACTTCCTGAATTATGGCCCCTGATTATACGCAAAATCGCCTTTTTTTAACTTGTGGTGCCTCTGGAGGTCACAATTATTATCCGATTTAAAAAAAAACGTTTGATTATATTACCGTTACACCATAATGAAGGTTGAGTTCGAATTTCGGGAAAATCGGACCAAAATTGCCATACAAAATGTCCGCCGTTTGTACGCGAATACTGTTAAAAAATGGTATATCAAGGTTGTGGACCCTGTAATGGTCACAATTTTAATTCGATTCTGGTGAAACTGAAATTCATGGTTATAACCCAAAGATCTTGGTTCTTTTCGATATTTGCGCATATAGGATCGTAACTTCCTGAATTATGGCCCCTGGTTATACGCAAAATCCCCCTTTCTTTAGCTTGTGGTCCCTCTGGAGGTCACAATTATTATCCGATTTATAAAAAACCGTTTGATTATATCGCGAATACTGTTTAAAAAAATGGTATATCATGGTTGTGGACCCTGTATTGGTCAACAATTTTAATTCGATTTTGATGAGGAAGGTTGAGTTCTAATTTCGTGAAAATCGTACCAAAATTGCCGGACGAAATGGTCGCCGTTTGTACGCGAATAGTGTAAAAATATGGTATATCATGGTTGTGAACTCTCTACAGGTCACAATTCTTATCCGATTTTGATGAAAAGTCACATTTCTAGGTTGTGTACCGTCACACTATAATCATTGTCAGCTTCGAATTTCATGAATATCAGACTGGAACTGACCAACTAAATGGCTGCTCCCAATACAGTATGAAATACAGGACTTAATGATGTAGGAAAAATCACTTTCGGTATTGCTTGTTCTCTATTCATCTCTCGAAAATGTGGGCGTATCCTGCCTGGCAGTGCCAGTCTATCTTCTAATTATTGATAGAAATTTTTCTTATAATTAAACAATTCTTTCTGAATGTATTTGTCAAAATACAACATCAAACAAGTCGGTGAGTAAATTATTTGATCTGAACTAATTGAATTAAGTCATATCGACAAAGTTTTATCCATTTCCGGTAAAGTGTCGAACACGGACACAACTCTCCTAAATATTTATGTTGTGTGTTTGTGTTTTATTTCAGGAAAAGAATTTTCTAAAACCCAAGGGGCGAAGAACTATTCTCCCCCAAAATGGACACAGCCGAAACAAGTTGGTAATATGCTTTTATGTAAAACATACTTCTTTTCATGTTTCAATCTATAATCAAGCCAATTTCTGCGTCCATCAGCATGCTTATTTTATTAATAAAACTCATTTTTGGCCCCACAAATTCATTGAATATTAAGGACCAAAAAATCCTCATTCCTTAAGTTTCTTTCGAAATGTTTAATCAGATTATTTTTCAAGAAGTATATTATTTATACATAGTCATTCCTTTTACACAGGTAAAAATGGATATGATTATTTTAAAGTTAAAGGAAAACGTAAACAGAAATCTAAACAGAACAAGAGCAGTGCAAAAAAGCCAATAACTAATGTAGAAAAGAAAAAGCCCGGAAAGTTTGCCAAAAGGGCAAAGCCCAGAAAGTTTAATAAAAAGTCCAATAGCCCCAAAAAGAAAAAGCCGCAAACGCTAAAAAATAAAAGAAAGGAAAATAGAGGCGGGAAAACTAAAGCTCGGCAAGCACCCGGAAAAACTAGTGAAGCTGAAATAAAAGAAAATAAAGAAACAGACGTCGATGTAGAAGAAGGTAAGTCATTTCAAATCAACTTTTAATCCTTTTTGTTGGCAATTTTTGACCCTCCCCCATCCTTTTGGCGATAACATAAGAATCAGTTATTAAAGTATGTCTGTTTGCCTGAATATAATATTCTAAAGCCAGGCTGACTCTTGCACGACTTTTGGACACGATTTTGTCGTGCCCATCAGTGTCCACATTGACTCGAACTGGCACGACGAGTTCATGCATAGTTTGCGCATTCTTTACGCACTTCCCGCATTGGCACGACGGTGTCCGGCCGGGTCGAGTCGCGCCAATGCGTGCCACGGAATCGTGAAAGTGTCAGCCTTGCTTAACTCTTTTAAGAGTTAGTAGTGCGTGTGTTGATAGAACTTTTTCAATGCATTCAAATTGTATTTATAGATTACTTTATCGAAAATATTTTA
This sequence comes from Patella depressa, assembly GCA_948474765.1. Lineage (NCBI taxonomy): Eukaryota > Metazoa > Mollusca > Gastropoda > Patellidae > Patella > Patella depressa. The sequence goes on from OX419719.1 coordinate 60,954,220, forward strand.
TTATTTTTAGAGAAAACAAAATTGTTCCAAAATCTTTTTTGTACCAGTATTATTTATATTAATGTATACTTCTGTAGGATGATGTTATGAAATCGATATCGCAAGTTTATTTTGTCGTGTCTTCGCGGTGATAATGTCGTGTTATGGGAAAGGAGAAATTTCACATGGCCATTATAATTTCAGACTGCGCCATTCGTTACCATAAAGAGAGTTGGAATTATGTCGTCTTTAACCCCAAATTTTCTTTTGGCAGCTGAAATCGGTCTACATGTATTAAGATATGAACCATTTTAACTATGAATTTAATTATAAATCAATTATTTTATTTAATAATAAAATAAAAAAAATAAATCTTATTTACTGTAAATTTAGCTTACTGTCCGGATCAGTTTGTGTCACTACTGATTGCATGAATCGGACTTTCGAGTTAATTCCTCCCCATACACAATAATTAATATGGAACATAATATTATATTTGATTAGGGGCCCTCTATGACATGATAATGTGTACAATATGCACATCTATCTCATGTCTTCCGTTTATTGATTGGTCACTTATTACTATTCTTTGGGCCTTATTGACAAATGAAATGGGTTTAACGCCCTACTCTTCTGCACCTAAACTGGGCTAATGGAAGACGGGCATACCGTCATACTGTGTGTTATGAGGGAAATTTTGCCATGGCAGCGTCGCTACGACCTACTCTTATATCGAATTCCGACTGCCAAAATATCTTTTACGTACACGCCAATGTGTACACGGGACCTCGGTTTTTCGTCCCATCCGAACGAGACAGCTAGACAGGCCCTCCGTTCTGCGTCGCTGACAAGGGGAACCCACGCCGGAAAAATTGAGATGAACTTTCTCGGCCCATGCAGGGATCGAACTCCCCTTATTGACAAATACACGCTCCTGTTATTTTTTTTTAGAAGAAGAAGAAGAGTTGCAGAAACCACCAGACTATAAGAAGATAGGAGCTATTGGTGGCATCGGTTTTGTCGTTATAATAATTATATGTTGTGTTAATCAAAGGTAAATTACAACATTTAAAAAATCTTCATGGTATACTGATCGTGGTTATAAGTCGGCAAACACAGAGGATAGTTTTAAAATTGTTGTGTTTCATGTGTGATTTCGAGCGCCCGTCTAACAACTACATGTAGTTCGAATCCTGGCAGGTTCAACTAGTGAAACAAATGTATAGGATTGACCTTGCTTCTCCTATTTAAATGGATGACCAATTCTCATAGTAGTCTTAGCAATTAATTTGGTGTTCGAAAATAAAATGGGTGTTAATCAACCTTCTTTTGTTGTTAGATAGTTTAAAGTGTTTAAACATGTTATTTTTAGCAACAAATCGAAAGCAAAGGCAGCAGAGGCAAAGAAAAAGGCGGTAAGTAGATGTATATTATTAGTTATAAACACATATTCATAGAGATTTCCCGTTTTGATTATTTTGTGGTCTAGAAAGAACGGAAAGGCTTTTTTTTTGCCAGAATCAATGAAGGTGTTATGTGGAATATGAATGAAAAGGATCGGGAATTCCCCATAAAAATCTAACACTCCCACAATATTGAATCGTGTAATACAAAACAATGATCATTTACTTGTAAAATGTTAGGTTAAAAGCCCTGATATGTCACGAAATAGAAATATAAAGAAATGAAATGGGGTTTAACGTCCTACTTTCTGCACCTAACCTGGGCTAATGAAGACGGGCATACGCCATACAGTGTGCAATGAGGGAAATTTTGCCCGGGCAGCGGCGCTACGACCTACGGCTTACATCGAATTCCAACTGCCAAGGGATCGTTTACATGCACGTCAATGTGTACACGAGACCTCGGTTTTTCGTCCCACCCGAACAACTACAAATAAACATACATAATATGTGTTTATGAATGTATTGAATAATATGAATGTTTTGATTGTACTCAGGAAGAAGAAGAGCGAAGAAATAGAAAGAAAAAGAAAAAGAAGAAGAAGAAGAAGAAAAAGAAGGAAGATGATGAGGATGGAGATGGAGGGGAGGGGGAAGAAGAAGATGATGAATAAGGAAACGAATCTTACTGATTTAATTTCTAAGCGTGCATATAATATATATATCTATGTTTTAAAATATTACTGATTCCATAAATTTTTAAATTGTATTTGTATAGATAAATTGCACTTCTTTTTTTATAAATGTCAGACTTTTCCCTCTTTTTGAATATTGTTATAGTTGATTGGGACAATCTGGTTAAAATACAGATCTATATTTCGTTTCGTTTTTTTTATACTTTCGATGGCCTACACTACATGAAGATATTGTCGGTTGAAGCGTTAGGTCGCGTCAGCCTCATACGAGCGGTTGTGACCCTATGACGTCAGACATTTGATTAACCAATCGGCATTGATGTTACTAGTGGATTACCCAGAGTTTTTGGCAAAACACGCCTAAAGCTTGTCGTAACAGACCGTTTCATTGGATTGGTAAATCCCTCACTCCATTCAGGTCCTAGTGTAGTAAAGACAAGTAAAACGAGATTCTGGACTATAAAAAGGAAACGAAATAGGACCAGTGTTTTAATCAGTATGTAGTTGGGAATGGATATAGCTTACACAACCTTAGCTTTTATCAGTAGTTATCTGGATGTAAGCCTGCTTACCCTTTCTAGGAGTCCTGAGGACACAACATACTGTTGCCACTATTTTTCTAGTAATGGAACAGGGTTATGAGTATAATACTTTTGTTAACGAGCGAAGGAAATCGAGGGTATCTATTTTAAAGTTCCGTTTAACTAATCTAAATGATCTGATCAATTTGAAATATTTATACTTACCGTTGATACCGAATAAGTTTTGAAATAATTGTTAAAATGTCAAGTAATCGATGTACATACACTACAATTCCAGTAAAACACGTCTCAGTACCATATTTCTTCACAGCTTTGTACTGGTTTAGTTCTGAACAAGTATTGCAATGACACAAAATAGTTATGCCCAGGACTTTGAAAGCGTTGACGAATTGTTTGGATCAAAATCTAATGTCTCAGAGTATATGAAGTCGTTATGCTGAAATTAAATATCGCAAAAAAATAAAACCGGGGGGGGGGGATATGACAGGTCGTCCCCGAAAGGTTTAATCACTTTTGTGTAAAAGCAGACGTTAAAGAACTAAGACACCTATACCATACTAACTCATTATTTTCCATAACATTCGAAATTAAAAATACGAATTAGACTTCAATATTTGGCATTTTAATCAATATTGTTTATCTTGCTGTGGTGCTGTGGAAATGTGAGACCCTAATATCCAAAGAGCTAAATCTGCCTATTGCAGTTCTTTCTTTGAGCCTGAAATGTTTTAGATATTATAGACATTTATTAACTTGAAAAGCCCTTAATCTCTTTCGATGCCATTTTATGTGTCGGATTTTCACTGGATTTGAATCCGATTTGCTGCTCAACGCTCATTGACGATCTTATCGAAAAGTGGACAATCGAGACTATGTTTTTTCTCAGTACCGGTATTGATGGTTGAGACTCGGCCCTAAATTATAAAGCCTATATCTCGGTTAACAGTGAAGCTGGTTCAGAGCGAAGCAATTTGGCTGACATTTGCAGCACACTCCCTTTACATTATCCAGCTTTTAACAGTGAGAACTGCCGACTACTTACGTAATGTTCAATAATGCCCCTTTAAGAAACAAAAGCCATTTGTAATAAACAAAGAAAAAAATCCCTACAAGACAATGCGGAAGTAAAATTAGTAATGACTGATTCACTAACGACATAATAATAATAATAATAATAATAATAAATGTGTGAAATGAAGTAAGCAGGCATATTTCACCAAAAATAACTGATTAAAAATAATTGATTAGAAATTACAAAAATTCTTGGAAATATGGAATGTACTTTCATATTACATATTATGTGCTTTCAGACACATTATCGTCAATATTTAGGTCCCAAAGAATAGAGCCATATGTAAGCCCAAAAATGAATCCATTTCTGTAAAATTGCCTCCCTAACGTGCTGGAAAATAGACCATCACACCGATTAACAACCAGCGGTTGCAAGGCACGACACGCCCACATTTTGCAAGAGAACCAGTTTAAAGAAAAGAAATTTCGGAAGTTATGGTCTGAAATGTCCGAACACCGAAAGGAACTGAGATATTGGGGATATAAGGATATGTTTTAAGTTTCATCAAAATAGGATTTAAAAAAAATGCAACCTTGGTATTACATACTTTTACACTATTTGCGTACGACGACGAACCCAACCGACATTATGGCGTAACGGTGATATATTCGAACTTTTTTTTTAAATCGGATATAATTGGAACCTCTACATGGGCCACATTGTAGGACACAGCTCGCAAATCAAGGGCCAAATTTGTTTGTATAGTCTTTCTCCCCCTTTCCCCCCCTTTTGCATGGCGATTTTTGTTGACTTTTTGGTGTAGAATCAAAAAAAGGGGGTTGAAAATACATTTTCTGCCATTTTATTTTGGCGGAAAAAATATCTGGCTGATAAATTAAAATGAAAAATTGGCGGAAAAAAAATGGAACCCAGAGTGAGCACTGGGCCACAATACATGTACATGCCAATATCGAAAGGAACCGAGATCTTTGTTAGATAGACCTATACTTCTAGTTTCATTAAAATCGGATAAGAATAGATAATCCTCAGCTGGTCGAAAAGTTGCTCAGTAATGATAGGATCACCAACGACTACTCCGTGATTAAAACCACGATTTCAGTTGTAGCGTAAACCTTGCATTTTCTGAGCAACGTTTTGACCAGGATTATCTATTCTTTATCAAAAGCAATGCTACAGATTGTTTTCAAAACACCTGGGTAGAGGAATTATCTTTATTCTCTAACTCTAATTCCGGCGAAAGGGCACACCATCACTGTCTTTAACATCATGTTGATATATACTTAATAACATGAATTACATTCTTGATATCACGAAAAGGAATGGGACACCCCAATCTCACATCAACACCCGCGTCTATTTATTGGTAGTGCACGTAAATGATCCAACCCGAAGAATGTTGATGGGAACACTGCTGAAAATGTGTCATTTAGTATAGTCCCATATTAATGTCTTAAATTAATGGATGACCATCACTGTTAGGGGGGGGGGCTGATTTTTTAGAACGTGCGTGCTGTATCATAAAGCCTGTCATTGAGTCAATCGGCGTGGTTTCGCATCCCCGGTTGTACGTGACAAGAAGTAGGGTCACCTGTCCAGCCTCGTGGATTTTCTCCGGGTCCTCCGGTTTCCTCCCACTGCTAGAGACCCCTACGCACAAGCCAATTATCGGGATGTTAGTCCCGAAATGATCTAGTTTGTGTCAAGTGGACGTTAAACCCCATACCCCCTCCTCCCAACACTGTTTCTGCAGCAACATATATGAGTCAAAATTAAATATTTAAACTGTTAGAAATCGATTAGATGTCCTAAAAGGCGTAAGTAAACACGCCTCTTAGGTGATACCAAATATGGAACAGTACTTTTTTAACCTTTCCATACGTCAAAATGAAAACGTTATACGGTGTTCATACACGGCTGGTGCAGAAAAGTATTATTATATTAAACACCATTTCATTCATTCATTCGTTCTATATTGGAAGGTCTGACCATGTGGGTGTGTCTGTACACCACCAGATCGTGTAGTATTATAATTCCTCCCAAGCCTCCCAACATTGTTGAAAAAAGTGTATACATCGAAGGGAACTATGTAGAAAACTAAATGGTAACCACTGACTTTGTACGAGTCTTTCACAGATGGGCTTAAAACTTTTCAGCCCACCTCTTGCAACATCGCCAATCGTTTGTTCTCTCTCACGTTAACGATTTGTTTCATCATCCCTTCATTACAACATATTAAGCTGTAAATAATGATGATGTTTAATAGGGTCGCGATTAGATGATGGTTTCTGACAAGGGATCGCAACCAACAAAAAGTTGGAAACCACTTATGGAATGGTTAAAAACAAGAAAATTAAAAATATATAAATCTTACGGGAAATGCATAATGAAGTCTAAAATCGCACGTTTTACTTAACGTATTGTTAAGGCCATTTTATATTGATGAATCAAAAAGGTATTGAAACTGACACCCTACTAATATTAATAGCCAAAGATATTGAGGAAAAATTTTAAGTATGCATTTATTGATAAACATCCATCAATGATTTAACAGTTAAAATAGTTTCCAGTTCATTCACATCCGTTTCTTCCCAGGCGTAAAATATTACACTCTTCGTCTCGTCTTTCATTAAGAATCCATTTTCAGAGAACCGTCCAGGAATCCGATGAGAATCTAGCCAGACAAAGGGGGCTATTTTTGTTGTTCTTAAGATAATTTTAAATTCTGTTTTCATAGATTGTTCATCAATTATCCGTGCTATCTAAAATGTAGAAAACAATACATTAAACGAAATCAATCCTACATAAAAATAAGATCTTGTGATTGGCTAGCACATTTAATACCAAAGGAATGGCATGTTTACAGTGGCTGCATGGGGGGGGGGGGGGGTCAGATATGATCAGTTGAACACAAATACATTAAAATGTTGTCAGACCATTGTAGTGTTTTAAAGCGAGAATTTATTTTCTAAGAAAGTCAAAACATAATTATTTTATGCCTTTTGCCCAAAAGGTTGTCAACGATCATAAGTATCATTCTCTTACTTAAAAATCATTAACACCGGAAATAATAACGCAATTACCTCCCTTGTTTTCTATTCCCCCCATGGAATAGCTATTTTCAAACGTTTGAATTTGAAGTTGAAAATGATATTTTTGCCAATTTCCCAACTCTCAATAGTGAATTATAGGATTATTCTTCAAGGTAGGACTGTTTATAGATACCATATATTTTAAGGTTTTATTTTAATATATTTTAAAAATATAACTTAAAAATATGAAATTCTCGCTTTGATATAAACGGCAGAAAAGAGAAAATGAAAAACAGGTGGGGTCATGTACATCCTTGATTAGTTGAAGACTAGACATTATTTTCTTTCTGTGAATTATTGCCCCTGTCTCCCAAACCTTGTAAATGCTCTAGTTTCAATTATTCATGTACATGCTCAAAACAAGCTTAGAAACAAACAAACTATCTAGACGTAAACTTGATATGAGAATCACGATACATCAGGAGAAACAAACTATGTAGATGTAAACTTTATATGAGAATGACTAGACACCCGAGATAATCAGATACATAATTGTTGACACAAACCACTGATAGGCAACCTACCTCAATGTTAGCTTTTCGTAAACCATACGCTTCATTGAAATTAGACATTCTTAGCCAAGCAGTCGGTATCATATGCTCTTCTCTATCTTTGATATAGAAAAACAGAAAACAGCTTTGTACAAATGGACAATCGGCTTCTCTCATCAATTGGTCTAACTCTTTCTTAAAGACAGATTCTGATGTAGTTTTCATCTATTAAAAAAAATAATACCTGTCTTCATTAGACCAATTGTCGTATAACATCGTAGCGTTAAAACCTATTTAATTTTAATGTAAGAATGATTTTAAATCAATACTAAAAGACGTAAAATGTGAATTTACAATCCACTGTTTTCATTGCATTTTGGTGAATCCAGGTACAGTCAAGCGATTAGGGAATTGAACTGGCGGTTCTGTAAATGAAAGTGTACCTGGTCGTTTCGTTAGTATAATGTCACTTATAGATAAACATATTCTACACATCATATTCTTAATTTGGAAGATTTCATAAAATATTGAAAAACATATGAATAATTGAAATTTTGAGAAAAATGGTTTACTAATCACCGACAAAAGTGTCTCATGTCAATTTCACTTACCCATATTTTGGTCAGTTTTGTATGAAATGTGCAAATCTATATTTTTCCTTTGCAATAACTTTGCAATGACGTTATGCCCCCACCCCCACCCCACCCCCCAAAACAAACCGTTCCTGCCAGTCCTTGTGGCTGATTTGTAGAACCGCAAATAAACATAGAAAACTACGTTTCTGTGTTTACGAAAAGGCCTAAAACTATAGTATAGTAGTATCAAAATGAGTTTGACTGTCACCTACACATTCTATATAGACAACAACATTGGGCATGATGTTGGCATACTTTCTTGTTCCTTGGCCCGCATGCCCGTCAGCATTAAATTCATATGGGGGGCTGTCGGTGTATTTGTCTATCTCAATGGCGTTTGAGAGAGCCCTGGTACTATACAAGAAATGATTGGGTACTGGGAAAGTGGTAAGACATCTGTATTCAGGGGCGGATCCAGAGTAGGGTTTGGGGGTTCCCCCCCCCCCTGCTCAGCTACATAAAAAATAATGCCTTGCATCAATGAAATTACATCACAAAGTGATCCTACATCAGAATAATGATGGCAGATTTCCGTAACAGAAACCTGGCAACCCCCTCTTGCAAAAATTCTTGGATCCGTCCATGAGTTGATCACCGCAATTTACATTTGTTTATAAGGGCACACTACCTGGTATGGAACTTCCCACTCTTTGAGAGGTTCTAACATCGTCCAAGAATACATGGATATAACTAACGTTCCAGATATTAATTTCTTGGTTTTTGATATATGATATGATATATCGGAATTCGAATAAGCGGTGTAAAGTAGTTCAACTTTCTGAGTTATTGGCCTAAATTCCATTTTCTTTGTGTAAGAATCTGTCCACAAGGTAACTGGAATTTCATCGACAACCAGATAAACATTGAGATCGCCATCATCGTCTATATATGGTGAAATGAGCAATGGCGAGAAAGATTTCATCATGTAATAATGTAGCATCTTCCATTTTACGGTATAATCTAGAAAACAGATAAAAAAAACTTTTTGCATAATATATTAACCCAATGTTCCAGAATAAACGTCACCTAAATACTTTCGGGTAGTACAACAAGACGTTATTAAAAGATTTCTTTTTATGAAAATATTATTATTAAAAATCTCAGGGAAAGTTACACCGATAAGCCAGGGAAACGCCACCCTTGCCATAATATACTAATTAATGGAAGCTGCCCCTCCGCTTTCAGAGATCTTCAAATAATACTTTTGAGAAGCGTAGTATTTTTCTTATTACATTAATACAATAGGAAATGAAATGAAATTTGGTTTAATGTCCTGCTGTTCTGCTCCGAACTGGGCTAGTACGCCATGCCGTGTGCTTTCGAGTTCCAACTGTCATGGGATCTTTTACATGCACATCGGTTTTTCGTCCCATCCGAACGATTAGATAGCTGTCCTTGTCAGGCCCTTCGTTCTGCATCACTGACAAGGGGGGAAACACGCCCAGAAAATCTGGATGAGACTTTCCGGCCAACGCAGGTATCGAACACCCGACCTCCAGGCTAGCAAGCTAACGCCTTACTGATACAATAGTACAAGATACTAATAAAGTAGATAATAATTTTGACAAAATATCCAACCTATTGATGACCAGCTTGGTGCAGGCCAAACATCATTTAACTGCCAATACATGGCTCCCATTGTTAAACCTTCACCATTGTCTCCTACAAAATTCTGACTTCTACGATAATGTTCTGTTTCTGCTTGAATGGCCATCGCTTGTGATATCTTAAAAAACAAGGTAACTATTTTTCGGTTATTGTTTCAACCCACTGAGGCGAGGGGATTTTGGTATGTTATATGGAATAAGAAGCAAAGAAATGGTTCGTTGTTATCCAGTTTGCCAATGCAAATGGGGGATGGGGTACCGGTCAACTACGTTTCTTCTTATAGATCTTTTGCGTGTACGTCTCACTTATATTGTCGTCGCCCGATAAAATGGCCGCCCCTTGTACGCGATGTAATACGAAGGTCACAATCTTTGTCCAATTTTGATGAAACTTACATTATATCTTTATATCACAGCCCCTTTCGATATTTCACGCCATAACTTCTTGGATTACGGCGCCTGATTGTACGAAATATCGCGAGTTTTTTCCGCTTGTTTTCTATACATCTCTTGCAAAATGATGCTAATCTTGTATGTCAACCACTTTTTCTTTCTATGTAAATGACTTGCAAGGAAACTTTAGTGTCCATTTTCGTTTGCATTGGATAAGCCAGTATGATGAATTCATTACTTTGTTCCATGTTTAATCTCAATTACCACGATCTGTCGTTTTAGGAGTATGCGAAATACGAAGATATTATTATAAATAACCAGTTATTTATCAAAACGAATGATGTATAGTTGCGAACTAGTTTCCCCACCCACACAACCGCCCTAATTTTGCCTGAATCCACAGTTAACAACCACAGTATAATTAGGATTCTTTTACCTGTGTCATGTAAATGATGTCGGCTAATCTTTGTTTTTCATCAGTAGAGTTAGGGAAATCCATGTACTTTTCTATCAATACTTTCATTTCAAATTTACCTGTTAAAATAATTATTATTTCTGTCAATACAAAAATCATTCATGCCGTAGACTAAGGGGTTTCTATTTCACCCGAATGTTTACTGCTCTGGTTCTACATCGCATACGATAACCAAGAAATGAAATGATATGGAATGGGGTTTAACGTCCTACTGTTCTGCTCCTTACTGTGGCTAATGAAGACGGGCACACGTTATACAGCGTGCTATGTGGGAAGGGGGGTTGGGATGGCCTAGTGGTCCAGCGTGCCGCGCTTCGAACTCTAGCTGACCGGTGACCTCTGGCTTGCGCCTGTGGTTTCGATCTCTGGTGTGAGCGTATGTGACATGGAGATAGGGCCGCCTTCACAACCTCGTGGGTTTCCCCCGGGCACTCCGGTTGCCTCCCGCTGTTAAAGACCCCTACCCGTAAGCGAATTATTGAAATAAAATTAAACCATATGTTAGTCCCGAAATGACCTAGTTGTGTCGAGTGGACGTTAAACCCCATTTCTCTCTCTCTCTCGCTATGTGGGAAATTTTGCCCGGGCAGCGGTGCTATGGCCTACTCTTAAATCGAATTCAAACTGCCAAGGGATCTTTTACCAGCACGCCAATGTGTACACGGGACCTCTGTTTTTCGTCCCATCCGAAGGACTAGACAGCTGTCCTTGTCAGGCCCTCCGTCCACGAAAACCAAGAAGAAGCCAGTATACCTGATGGGTGATGTTGGCGACGTTCTAACATTTCAGAATCAAATGTAAGATCTTCTTCAGCAAGTACATCTTCCAGTGATTCCATACTACAGTATGACTGTATACCATACTCTGTACACATTCTAACAATACTATAACTTTTATAATTCCATAAGTCACCACTATACTTATAAAAATGAGCTGAAATAAATGAAATACAATGTTATAATTTCCTATTTTGGTTGCACACAAGGAGATTGGGTGGTTAAGACGTCTAACGCGTGTGCATCAGATCATAGGGTCTTTCATTCAGTCAAATGGCGTGGTTTCGTTCCCCGGCTTTTACGTAATAAGGAGTAGGGAAGATAAAATTGTATTATAATGTTAATCCTGAAATGACCTTGTCACAATGTTTGTGCTAAGTTTCTAAGTGTCTAACAGACTGACTATAAAGTAGAGTTGGCGTAATCGCCACTACACGGACAAATCCGTAGGTGTACGGGCTCGATGAAAGTTAGGGGGCAGAATCCGTGATGCCCGAAAATATTTCGAGTTACAGACGGCGGCACTGGTCTTCTGCGACAGCGTTTTACTGCTATCCCTGGTCTAATATAGCCTAATTAAGATGGCCGACTCGAATTCCAATCAACCAATCAACCGTTACAGTCCCGAGATGGGACCGTCGGCAGAAATTTTTTAAAATTTAACTGCTGCAAATGCGTTTTCCTACTATTTCAGTCTGTGAACACAACAGTTGCTACAGTATGGTCAAATCAGACTGTTGCAGCTACATTCACAATGCCCGAATAATTTCGCACAAAGTAGATTGGCTCCAGACAAAATGTTTTAAACCATAGTCAATTCAGTTCATGTTCGTGGTATTCAAATAAAAGAAAAGTAAAATTACTGTTTTATTAGATTCCAGGCACTTTATTTTGCCAATTAGAAAAAAAAATTTCTTTCTCACTTTACCAGCCGGACGAAAATCCCCCCCACCCTCTAACACCCTGTTCCCCTGGCTCGTACGCTTATGGATAAACCCTTCTGTCGGATATAGAAAACCTGGAGGCATAATATACGTTGTTCTCCTACTATATATGTAGTATTGTGTTCAAGGTTAAATTCCACCCTTCCATATTCTTGGTTTTTGTGACCTTAATAAAATTTAAACATGGATGTAATTAATGAACAAGAAACGTACTGTCACCGTACAGGGTGCTATCAGGATTCATAGCTAAACCATTTTTATCACTTTCAGATAGTCTACCATTACTTGGACTTGACGCCAAATATGGTCTACTTTTATCAGCTGTTTGTACAATCGGTTTAATTGTGTGCAGATATAGTTTACCATAATCATCTGCGTAACGTTCAAAATTGCGGGAAGTAAAATACCTGATAAAAACACAAAACATAGGTATCATTAGCAGAGCATGCATTATAAAAAAAAACATTATAGCATATAGCATATTATTAAATTTCAAAATACTTTTTGAAAACATGTTGAAAGGGCAATAGCAATGTATTATAATGTGTCTATTAATTCACCCAGGCACGCTGTAAGATTTTTTTTTTTTTATTAAAACTTATTTTGGCCTATTTGGACAAAAGTACTCTTGCAAACCCCTACCGTTATCAACTACATGTATCTCACGTTTATGATTGTTTACACGTCGTGTGGTTGGTAATTAGTCCCAAAATTTCCAACTGTATAAAGCGCATGAATATCCATGTGTATATTCTTGCCGAAGTGATCGTCACGATTATTCAGGGGCGGATCCAGAGGGGGGGGGGTCACCCCCCACTCCCCCTGCTCAGCTACATAAAGAAAATAATGCCTTGCATCAATGAAATTACATCACAAAATGATCATATATCCGTATAAAAATGATTTATCTGTATGCCTATGTAATTTAGAGACGATGATGGCAGATTTCCGTAACAGAAACCTTGCAAACCCCCTCCTGCAAAAATTCCTGGATCCGCCCTGTTATTGTTACTACTGCAACTAAAGTAAATTCCATACAGATACCTTCCCCTCGTACAATATTTGGACTATAAACATATTCAAAACTGTAGCTTCAAAGTAGTCTCTTATCATCCAAACAAATATTCTACGAATATTAGTCTGGATGGGTCCTCAAAATTTGACAGAAAGTCGGTCACTGTCTGGATTATCCAGTCTTTTAAGTTACCACGTGCTGAATCTATCAAAACATCTCGCTTGTCAACAATGACACTCTCTAAAATTTTGTTTAAAGTTTTTAATTGAAATGGTAATTTTCTCTCGTCATGAATCAAACGTATGGCTTCTCGGACAATCTCCTTAATCACGATTCATGCTGTTGTATCATCTCTATTTTGTTTCTAATAATAGATGTGCCAAGTGAATTGTGGGATATATTTTATCCTCGCCTTATAGAATCTATCAAAATCGGCCCGGCTTCATAATATCTATCACTTGCCGAGACTTTAGCCAAAGGGTTCCATTGCCCATGCGTAACCGGGAGTTTGTTTTTTTATGTGGTAGATTATCCAGTAATTTTCGTCAATAATTGAGAACCGACCCAGACCCTCCGTGCGTTGAAGACTAGGGGGGTCTGGGTGACCGAGACTAGCTTCAAAGCCTTTTTAAAACATTGTATTCGCGAAGAAAGACCCCAAGCTATAAAGAACATATTTAAAGAAATCATGTTTGTTTCACGTGACTTGGCTATCGTGGTACCTAGCAACTTGTGCAAAGCAACAGGAGAATTCATTGCATCTTCATTAAATTTTCGGATTATACACTGCCCACATTTTTGCCGTGGTTTTATCTCAGAAACAGCTGTATTTTTCAGTCTCTCACTCTTTCCTAATCTGCTCACCATCAAGTTTATCAACATATACATAAAGCGCCCCCTCACGCTGAGAGATCAGACAATCTTCACTGCAACCGTTGACGTCACTCGATCAGACAGTCCTTAATCGTCAGACACCCAATTAATGATACCATCTCAGTTTTGTCCTCTGCGTACTACATGGACGTTTTCTTTAAAAAAAGGGATGCAGTATTTTTCGATTGATTGTTTCCACTTTCCATATACCAGAACTGCCATACTTATACTTTAAATTACTACCCGATAAATACTTTTGTGGGAAAGTATCTTTAAATGAATAAACAAATCATTTGCGATAAGCTATAAAGAATCTATATTGTCACATTTTGGTTTTCGTTTACATACTTTATTCCACTTTTAGTCTGTTAGACATGGAGAGCGGCCCACATACTAAAACCGATCGCCACATCCCACGTCTAACCCATGCATCTAGTATTTTCAATTGTCTTCTTTGCTTCCTTTCACGTTGTGTATTCTTTTCTCCTTATCTAAGTAGTTAAGATGTTTGTCTTACCAGGAATAATAATGCATCACTTCGTCTGTTTTTTTAACATTTTATATTAACCACTGATTACATAGGATACATCTTCTTCCTCTGGAATCAAGCGGCTGTCTGACGCATGCTCGGAGATATGATAGTCTTGTAGCTTTCAGTTTGGACCTCAAATAATTAGCCTAATGACGTCGAAAATCACCCTTATAAGGATATTCGAAACTTACACTAGAAGTTTCATACGTGTTACTGGAGATATTTTGTTTTCACATAGAACTAGTCATGTTTTAGTTTTGTAACTCTTTTTATGTGTATATCTGTCACTCGTCATTTGAGTGCAAGGAATCTGACTTCTATAAAATGTTATTATTAACATAAAGAGCAAAAAGTCTACCAGTCTTATATACTGCATCATGTGCAAGATCGTATTAAATTAACAAATATACATACCATCCATTACTTAAACCAACTTCATTCTCATTATTACCACTCCATACTATTATTGATGGGTGATTTTTCAATCGAATCATCTGTAACAAATAATACTGGGTGAATTCTTCATATATTTTCAGAGTCCATTAGAATCGCCAGAATCTATTATCCTGTCAAAGACCTCCGTTCCCGTACCGGCCTAACAGCTAATTGCTGACACACCGATCTTGGGTATCGTCAACTACTACAGACGAACAACTGGTTTTTAAAACGTATCTTCTTGCTGAAGGTGTGTTGTTATCAAATGAGACTTGAAACGTGTTTCACAACTAAACCCTGCTAATAAATATTAATTATCTTTTACCTGATATTTTATTTCTTTTTCAACTGAATTTAAAAAGTCTTCGGTTACAGGATAAAGATTAACACTGAACATAAAATCTTGCCATATCATAATACCCAGTTCATCAGCTAAATCATAGAAATCCGTACTTTCATATACCTACAATAAATATACTCTATGGAACATGCGGCTATATAAATGTAGTATCCGTGGTGAAATGAAGTGTTGATAAACGTCATACTTTTCTATACCGAATGGGCTAATTAAGAATGTAAGATAAAAAAAATGTCCTGCTATGAAATAAAACGAATAGAATATTGACAAAATGAGTTCAAAATGGCAAAGCATTATCCGGGGTTTCGTTCGATACCTGCTTCCAATATATATGCCTAATAATACAGAAACATTAGTAAGAGTATAAATGATCTGGATGCCGATATTTTATACTTATCAACGACACAAGTACTCAACTCATGAAAGGTGGACTGCGGTACCAGTGGCATTCTATAAAACCAAGGGACATGTTCATTTGTATAACAGTTGACCCCATTGTATATAGTTCTTGTTCCTGATATACTTACCCCTCCACCCCACACTCTAAGACAGTTCATATTAGCATCAACTACTGATTGCAACAAATGACGTAATTTACTTCGAGTAATCCGTTCTTTAAAACTGTCGGCTGGTACCCAGTTAGATCCCTTCAGAAATATTGGTATACCATTGATTTGATAGAAAAATGTTAACCCTACAAAACAAAATAGACTATACCATGCATTATATGTAAGGGTGGTTCAATGAATGAGTAAGGCACCGACTCACTAACAAGAAAGTCCGGGGTTCGTTCCTGACATTTTCCTACGTGACTTCCACTTAAAAGTGGTGCAAGGCGAGTAACCTGATCAGGAACCGCGTCTAGTCTTTCAAGTGCAACGAAAAATAAAGAGGATCCGTGTACATAAAATAACCCTTGGAATTTAAAGGACAATATTGGTGCCAGTCATTATCACATATGTGATAGAACTGATTAAACACTTCCCAAATATAATATTAACACAGAGATCATCGCTACCATAGAGGAGTAATAAAGGATTCATGAATCGGAAGTGACGAACGCCAAAGGAAAACACGAGTTATCTCTCTATGTGAATGACTGAAGTGACGAGTGATGACAGATAAACGGCCGAATTTCTGCTCACTAATAATTCCTTCGAAGACAAAAAGTTGTTATATGGCATGGGACCCCAAGAGGTTATCTGACGATACAATAAAGTAATTAAGTGTCATAAGATAAGAAAACACGGGAAAAATAGAAATACTCCGTACAGCCCCTTGTTTTTATTCATTCTATAGGGGAGACCGGGGCACATTGAACCACTTTGTTCACATACATGTTTGTCCTCATTTCATATCAAATGTTTTTATAAGAAGATCTCTTTATTTCATGATCAAAATTTTAAAAAAAAATCAATATTCCCCCTTATATGGATCAAACCCCGGTTTATCTGGATTGTATAGATTAGACATATATGAACTTAAGTACAAGAATTTCCTAGGCTAAGAAGTTAACATGTATGGAATTTTTTTCTCTTTTAAGCGCTTTTTTGAAAAATTCACTGCCTAAGAAAATAATTGACAGCATGTGGCTTATTGATGGAGAAATGGGTCTAAGAAGTTGTCTCACTTCTGTACAGTGTTGGGTTGTATAGTATTATTTATAAAGGATATATCCATGGTGGTTCAATGTGCCCCGGTCTCCCCTACCTTATAAAACATGGTAATGCACGGACTCTTAATCTGTTTTTCTTTCCTGTTCTCTTTTCTAGTGGCAGTCAATTCTTTTTATGAATTGTAAGATATTCTCTCACAGTGTCACACAGCAACTGTAGGTCTTCGAGGGAATTATTAGTGAGCAGAAATTCAGCCGTTTATCTGTCATCACTCGTCACTTCAGTCAGTTCACATAGAGAGATAACTCGTGTTTTCCTTTGGCGTTCGTCACTTCCGATTCATGAATCCTTTATTACTCCTCTATGGTAGCGATGATCTCTGTGTTAATATTATATTTGGGAAGTGTTTAATCAGTTCTATCACATAATGTGATAATGACTGGCACCAATATTGTCCTTTAATTGCTGCCCGGGCAACACCTTCCGTCTAGCGCATTATAGCAGGTAGATGCAGAAAAGCGGGTTGATAATCCCCAAATCGTTTATTCATTTGAAATATAAGGCGAGGAAACTTGATTTATTGAGAAGAAATGAGAGATCTTACCATATACAAGCGACTCGGTTCGAGGTTTATATGCCTTCATTGACCTGTAGCTCGAGATCTGATGGTCAATGTTTAACAGGTGACCCAAGCAGAAAAATGAACGCCACAAACAACAAGTCATTTTACCTGCACTCGACAGTGTGTCTTTATTCACATGTTGCTCAGTTAGGACATTTTGCTACAGAATTCTTACCCTTTGACATGTCCCTTGAAACTTGATTCTGTATGAGTTCAACGGTTCTAAATCCAAAATAAGCTGTCTTGGTTATAGATTGTGTTGTTTTCCACACAGTAAAAGTGGCAAGAAGACCATACATATTTTGTTCACCATATCCATTTGGCCACCATAATTTTATATCAGCCTTCTAAAAAAAATACATAAACAGTGTTTCTTTTGATTTTAAGTGAAAAGAGAATCGAAAACAATAAGTTATCATAGTTCCCCCCCCCCCCCCAAAAAAAAATATCACCCACTCAATCCAGCACTAAGGAAACGTATCATGTCTGAATTGATCTGCCCCTTACAAAGAAAATATTATGCTAATGATTAATATTGCACGTTAAATATAAATGGTTATGAGAAGGGGCCAAAACTACTGTAGATAAAAATAAATTACCGTTGGTATTTGTAAAGAAACTTTAAAGTGAGTATTAGTTGGTGTGAGTGTTATTACTTGTGAGGAGTTGATGTTAGTATTGAGTAATTCAAGAGTTAATTCCCCTGATATTATATCATTTATACCGAAATAGACATCAACATCCACGACCCATGTAGCACCATCTGTTATAGAAAGAAAGGTTTATAAGATGTCATATTCCAAAATTAAACTTCCGACATTTTGATTCGTCGAACATAATTATTTATCAACTATAGAAAATTTAGCACGGCATTTTTGATGCAAATATTTCTTAAATTCGTGCCCAAATAGATGACAGTTCAATTGAAATATTCCGTTACAATTGAAGAGGGGGTTTCTTAAGGATGCGTTATGTAAGAGCCAAATATGCCTATTGCGGTCTCTATTCAGGCTTCAAATTATTAATAATTTTTTATTGATACCCTCTTTAAATCACAAGCCCTTAATCAACTTTTAATCGGATGACTGAGATATTGAGCGGATTAATGGTACTTGAAACTATTTACGTCATTTCTCATTTGACTATTTTTAAATAATAGCTCTTTGCATTATTCGTATTTTAAGGGATTGTATTTTTATAACAACATTTTGCCCTTACATACAAATTATGCCATGCAACACAGTTTCATGTATACCAGTTACCTTTTATTGGAACCACACACAGATCTTGGATGATGATATCACTGAAACACTGAATGTATATAGCTTTCCTGAAATAGCAGAATTTCAATATCACGTTCTAGTTGATTAGCCCATGAAACGGTCTTTTACGGCGAGTTCTGTGGAACTGTGGTGAACCCCTACAAACGTCATAGGGTGAAAAGCCGTCCGTATGACCCCTGGCACGCCCACCCAGTACAACTGTTCAGATTTCCATGTATAGCCTGGGCCATCGGAAATATAAAACAACGAAACGATATATAGATCTGTATTTTAATCAGATTGGAGGGACTGCTCATACATGTTTGCAATAGAGACATTCATACACGTCTAAAAGTTTGAAACATGTCTAGGATATATACCTCCCGCAAACAGATTTGTTCTAAATCAGCCTGTGATTAGGGTACTCTGGTTATTATGAATACAGTTTTTATAGTATTAATAAGATGCATTTACTGGTTGAGAGTGACGGTGGTCCTTTAAATGTATTTAACTGTAAAAAGAATTATAACAATAAAACGGGGTTTCACGTTTTACTATTCAGCTCCTACTGGGCTAATGAATACGGGATATACCAAGGAATATCTATATTATTTCCTTAGAATCGATATAATATAGTATTTTCAAACTATAAAATGTTTTTACTGTCATTCAATAACAATACATACCATATACCCACAGTAGGAAAAGACGGTGCAAAATCCCAACTAAATGACGCCTGTTCTTTCCGGATATACTGTCTATTTCTTTCGCCATGTTGGAAATCAACATTAGAATTAATACCAATAACATATGATGATTTAGCTGCCTGTTTATTAGCATATTCCACCGGTGACTGAAAATAAATCCTTATGTTGTTGCCACCATTCTGGAAAAAAAAGAAAGATTTTGAAGGATTTGATATGCTGAAATGAACTTATCCTCCATCTCAAAATTTCCATATTATTCAAATACGAATTACAATACAATATTGGTCAATTTCAATCAATATTGATGTTGTTATCTTGCCGTAAAATTATATAGGATCCTAATATTCGATATTTAAGACACAATTATTGGTTTCGGGTACCATTTTGTAATGAAGAAATAAAAACATATTCTACAAGACAATGTAAAAGTAATTGGTAATAATTATAATTTTTTTTTTATCGGATAATATTTGTGCAATCCGTGGCCATATTTCAGGAAGTTACAATCCGATATGCGCAAATATCGAAAGGAACTAAGATCTTTCGGTTATAAACATGAATTAATTCAAGTTTTATTCGCGATCAAATGAAAATTGTGATCTCTAGATTGTCCACGTACTAAAATCGAGATTTTTTGTAAAATCATGGCAGGGGTCATAATTCAGAAAGTTATAGTCTGATATATGCCAATATCGAAAGAAACCGAGATCTTTGTTACGTCAAAATCAAATAAACATTGTGACCTGTAGTGTCTGCAAATAAATTGTGGACACTAAATCCACGTTCAAAACAGGGTATTCAGTGACACTATATATAGGAAGAGATTCAGATAAACGATTTTAAATCGACTTTAAAATGTGTGCGTTTTATTATTTTTTTTTATATCAATCACAACGTTGTATAACTTATAATTAACGGGACTCGATTTAAATTAAAATAAAATATTGAACTGAGTTTATCTTGTGTGTTATTTTGAATAGGGTCTTAGGCTTACGATTAACTTTGTGTTTTGTTTGTAAAGATTAAATGATTATACAAATTTTAATTCCATTTTATTTCTTACTAATTCGGCAACACAATACAAGTGTGGTTATATCTTTACACTGGCTCTACTAAAATTTTCATAAAAAACATAGCTATTTTAAAACAACAAATCAACATGTCAAATCTATAATGATATTCAGTCATTTTAAGAATAAAATTGTGACGCATTTATTGGCTTTCAGTGCATATTCTAGGAGAATTGATTACTTTACCTTTAAATGTTGCTTAATATCAAAAACATAACGAACGAACATGTTATCTGTTGTTCCAAGTAAGTGATCGTTCAGATATACTGAGGATATGGTATCCAGTCCCTCACAAACCAACCATATAGATTTGTGTTTTTTCATCCCTTTAAGTCCTACTAGAAATGAAATAAAATAGGGTTTAACGTTCTGTATGTATTCTGCACCGACTGGGTTAATGGGGGGGGGGGGGAGGGAGGGGGAAGGGGGTAACGTCAACTCGACACAAATGTAGAGATCTTTATCCTTTATCAGCTGGAGGAAACGGGAAAGTCCAGAGAAAACCCGCCAGGTCGGACACGCAACCCTACTCCTTGTCACGTACAATGACTCAATGACAGATCTTATGCTACGACGCACACGCGTTAACCATTCGGCCATCGACCCCTAGGCAGAAGTTCAAATGGATAACGATGTTTTAGGTTTGTTGTTTTCCTTCTTTTTTCAGTTTTTTAAGCCATGTCTTTATGCGTATAGGTTAATAATAGTCACTTTTTGAAATAAAATATACATGTATCAATTGTAGAAATGTATGCGATGTCCTATAAATACGTATCTGGTGGGGCCTATTTATCTTTAGTATATCTACAATAGAAATGTAGGTCATTTAGAAGTTGAAATATAAAATAACGACCAGGAAAATGTCTAATGAAAATTATGTTAAACTTTTTTTCAAAATTGTTACAATGTGTTGTAATCTAGCCAATTCCAATCAATTAAGTTGTTTTTATTCTCAGACAGACCCGAACAGACAATTTAATTGGTGTAGGTAATCTGAACATAGAATGTAAACAAAATATGCGAGATTAAAATGCAGTACAACATATGGTTACGAAAAGAACTGGCTTAGGCACACTGTACTGTTTTTCTCATCTAATTGATTTATTTTCTATGTCAGATATTAATGTGTCAAGGATAACAGTAAGAAATGTGAAGCAAAGCGTGCTCGCTCAGGTACAGATGGCATCCTATAATCTTCTTCCCGGCAGAAATCACGCGTGCGCTTACATTAAATGGTAAGAAAATAACAGTGGTATTACTCACATAGCAAACTTAAATCATAAGTCCAGTTAGAGTGATTAATCCAATGTAGCTGAGCGTCATTGTCTCTATAATATGGTTCACCTATTATTCCATTTTCCAGTAATGCCGTGTGCACGGTTCCTGGTATTCTTCCACGGACAGTGACATCTTTAAGAGAAATAAATATATCTATAACAATCATTGGCGTGTACGTAAAACATCCCCCAGCATTTGGAATTCGGAATTTGGAATTCGATGTAAGAGTAGACCGTATAGGGCCGCTGTCCGGGTAAAATTTCACTCGGTGCAGAAAACTAGGACGTTAAATCCCATTTCATTTAATTTACAATTGGAAATTACGTATTGGGCAGCATAGTGATACAAACATATATTTTAGCATAAACGGGGTGTATCAAGTATATAGTACAGGGGTTATGCCTAAACCTTCCTGAATATCTTACATTTCGTAGATATTAAAATGGAAAGTTCACATAACTAACGATGTATATTGTACTTTTGTTCGTAGTGGTCACAATTACAAAAGAAACGAAAAACCACTTACTTTTTCCATTAGATATTTGCCATGGTATGCCCGTCAGTGAAATTTTATGTTCTATAGCAAAATTCGTAGCAAGTTGGCAGACAATAAGAAGAATGAAACATACCCCAGACATGCTTCAACTAGAAGTAAACAGAAAAAAGTAAAAAGTTTTCTTTTGGAAATGGTGACATCTGTTGATTTATTAGTATAAGGCTTGTATGTGAATCGATTTAATAGCTTGCCTTACAAATGATTTAACAATCGCTCACAAAATATACACACAAAATATTGACCAATAAAGATAAATTTAATGATAAGCATCACCTTGCTTGGAAATATTTAATGTTGTCATTGATATTGAACAGAAATGACTCAATGCATTCGAATTAAATGGTAAGGACACTGCTATGACAAACTTGGCCTGGTATTCCACGCGTATAACAGGCAAATCAATGTTTTGATTTTATGTTATTTTAAAAAATTTTTAAAAAAAACAGTAAAAAAAAAAAATAAAAAGTGTACTTTGAATTAATTAAATCTTTAAATCTTGATGCTATCAGCTATTAGTCATATACTTTCTACGTGCTTAACTTATGTTCCAAAATTTAAGTCGCAATGATACTAACTAAACAGTCTATATATAAACAGACAACTTCGATTTCGGTCCTGAGATAATGTAAATAATGATTACTTTTAATTACAAAATGTGTAGGTAATATTTTACTTACATTTTGTATATTGATAATTCCCTTATGTTACGCCATGTCACACTGTTTGAGTCTGCATTAGTTTTTCCCCATATTATAGTCATTACAGAATTATTTTGCTGCTTAGTTATTTCAGTATTATATGGAATGACAACTTCGTCAAAATGTTGGGGGGTGGGGGTTACCTTTTTTAGTCTGCGCATTTGTCATTTCAGTACTAACATATAATTTTATTTTAATAAATAGTTAGCGCAGTGTGGGGAAACCAGTACTCTCCAAGAAAAACCCGCAACTTTACATCCTACATAGGACAGGCGATCGGTCGGGCGGGTGGTTCGCCGAGTAGAATCGTCATCGCCGTTAACGGGTACACAGACGATTATTTCGAGAGATTTCATAATTGACGCGATCAGGCTAAAAATACGCTCGTCTTTCCTCGGTTTTAGGCAGCGATCAAATATAGAAAATTAAAAAAAAGTCCACTCATTTTAGTCCTATGCAATATATATTTATTTAATGTATACACGTGTTTACATAGGCTATTCATAATATTGGATTTTGTGTAACATGTAGCATACCATAATAAATTCAGTTCAGTAGACTAATTTGAAATAATTGTATAATAACCTCTCATTTATAATAATTAACATATAGATTTGTTAATGTTGGCTTGTATAAAATTACGAGTAGGAGTAGGTCCAGTGCAGTATCAATATGTCTTTTGGTTACCTTCTGAGACTCACTATTCACTTTTTCTTATTTTATGAAAAGCAATTACATTTCACATCATAAGAATACTAGCCATATATTTAAATTATAAAGTTGGACCGATATCTAAGGAAGACAGTGGCGCGTTTTTGTTGTACGGGTGGGTGGGGCTGTGGTTGTATTGTTGTGTGCACTTGGATCTAGTCTCGGTCTTAGAGACTAACTTGGATCACAAATCTGAATGTCCCGGCTTTGAATTACGGCTCGGGTCAAGAAAAACTTTCAAAATGTGACTTAAAGTAAAGTGAAATAAATAAAACATTTTCTGGATATAATATAGGGCTATAGGCCTATCAGTTGGGCCGAAACCAGAGAACTACGCATGTGCATGTAGGCATACATTTTACTTTTTTTAAGACAAAATAATGGCGTATTTCACTCCGCTTTATAACATGTCTACATCATTAATAAAACTATTGCTGCGGGTGATAGGCATGTTCTGTTATTTAATATCATGTACAATACAGCTAAACAGCGAGGGCGGAACGACCCGAACTACAATAAAAGTCATGTGATCGATCATTAGTTTTATCACATGACAGCTGGCACACAAAATGGCGGATGTATCCGCTCCTTCACAATCACAAATAAATCAAGTATCTGTCCAAGAACATCTCTATAAAATTCTTGTCATTGGTGAATTTGGAGTTGGTTAGTCATCTTTATTAGTCAGTAGATATATCGGTGTTTTTGTGGATGTGTGTACATATTTTTTACTTGAAATGAAACACTGTACAGTATATAGTCAAGTAGCTTCCTTGATTCAAGTTGAATTTATTTATTGAATGTTTTGATTTTAAAAATTTGTCAATCCGTGGCAGTCCTTATTTTAGATCATAAGATTTCAAGTCCATAATCATTCAAAGAAATATCCAAAACTCACTGAGAGTGTGATCATATTTATTCAGATAGTCGGATCTACACTATTTTGCATTAGATATTAGGAGATTGCTGATTGATCACGTAAGGTACTACGGTAGTATAAAAGTGTTAGAAGTTTACTGAAGTGAACATGGCATTGACAGCACATCATAATCTAATCTGATTAAAATACACATCTATATTTCTTTTCGTTTTTTATTCTTTAATGGCCTGCACTGCATGAAGATCTGACAAGTTACAGTGGGAGTTCACGTCAGGGGTCAAACGAGTTGCTTTTGAACCTATGGTGTCAGACATTTGATTAACCAATCAGCATTGATGTTAAGAGTGTATTAACAAAAGTTCTGTGCCAAACAAGTCTAAAGCTTGCCATAACAAACCGTTTCATTGGCTAATGCCTCACATATCATTCAGAACACGTCAATGATTACAACTCTTCCAGATCCTAGTTCAGTAAAGACAAGTAAAATGAAATTTTGAACTACATGTATACAGATAATAACGAAATGAAAATGAAGTGTTTTAATCAGATTCATCATAATCATTACAGTGTATCAGCCATTTTGATCTTGTAGTTAACCAAACTCTGTGTAGGGTATTACATACATTTAATTTTAATGTTTTTTAATGTAGTAGTTATCACAATAATAAATTTGTTTATATCATTTCAGGTAAGACATCTATAATCAGAAGATACACAGAAGGTATAATCTACTGAGTAGGCCCTACTCATCTTTAAGAATCAAATAAAATTTTGGGAGAATAGCTGAGTATTGAATAGGCCTAATCCTTTAATTACTCTCCTCATATTTTCTTAAATTGCAAGGTCTGAACATGAAGGGTGTATGGTTCTATTCTTTGGAACCTAAGATGGAAATGGGTATAAAGCACATATTAATGCAATTTGTTCATTTTTAAAAAATTTTCATTGTAATTTCTGAATATTCAGTAAAATCTGTGAACAGTTTCAATTGAAAGGCAGTTGTTACGCCTGCTCAGTCCATTCTACACGTTGTTTTTTATTATTATTCTGTCATTTGTGAATCAGCAATTATTAATTACTACTTCATTCTCTTGTAGGATATGTTTATCTTTATTCCTTACAAATGGTGACAGAAACCATAGAATACACGAATCATGTATTGAATTTGAAATGTTCATATATGTCTTAGATATCATTTTAAAAGATAACATGAATTTACATTTCAGGTACATTTTTTCCAAACTATAAGTTGACGATTGGTGTCGATTTTGCCTTGAAAAGTGTTGAATGGGATCAGAATACAAAAGTCAATTTACAATTATGGTGAGTTATATTAATCATCCACTCAATTTTATTAATTATATTTTTACTTTTATCAGCATATGTGACAAAATGGTTCCTTGAAGAAATGATACCAGAGCCCTGTTTCTCGAAATCTTCTAAAGATAAAATCCAAACTTTAATAGATACTTCAATTTTGATTAGCTAAGCGCTAAAATCAATCTAACATTATCCAATTTAATTACTGAAATTTGGATTTTAGTTAAAATTTCGCGAAACAGACCCCTGTACATTATTATTTTGATATTTTTGGAAAAAAGACAAAGTGAACCAGAATAATTAAATTAGAATTTTGTTTATGATAATGTTTGTTGTATAAATCAGGATGTGGTTTTAATTAGATTGGAATTAACAGAATGTTTTATTTTGTTTTAAAATCTAGGGATATTGCTGGACATGAACGATTTGGTCATATGACAAGAGTTTATTATAAATATGCGTATGTATATATTTATGTTTTTTTAAAAATTAGCAAATTAGTAGTACCAATTTTTCAATCTCTGAAGAGTTAAGGAACCTCCAAATAATATCCATTTGTTTTTACATATCATACTTATTACATACGTTTATTATGCTGAATTTTGTCAGGGCATAGCAATACAAGTCTTTAACTCATTCTTATTGTTAAAAATAATTCTTTTGAATATGTAAGCTTTCTGAGAATTCATACCAATGTCAAGTTGAACAAATGTAATTAAGTCACTTGACTTTTTATTGCAGGATAGCAGCAATTATTGTTTTTGACTTATCTCGGTAAGTACTTATCAATTAAGGATAGGCTAGTGTTTGAAGAATGTATTTTCTTAGCAAGATATATTAAATTTAAATTTTGAAAATAGAAAAAATAGTTAACAAATTATATATTATCTGTTTTAATAGAATATTTCATTTACATGTGTTAATGCGGTTTGGGTTTGTCATCTTGGCATTGATTTGTGTTCAGATATGTGTATTGCAAGTCTGATTATATTGATAATATTGTAGTCAATTCTGTTAATTAAGGGAGAAATGCAGTTATATGTCAAGACAATCTGATTAAAACACAGATCCTATTTTGTTTCATTTTTATAGTTCAAAATTTCGTTTTACTTGTCTTTACTACACTAGGATCTGAAAGAGTTGTTATTGACTTGTTCTGAATGACGTGAGGCAGTAGTCAATGGGGGGGGGGGGTCTGCTACAGCGACTTCTTGGCCTTTAAAAAACAGAACTGTGGGTAAACCACTAGAAACACTGATTGATTAATCAATGTCTGACGTCATAGAATCAAAAGGCGCTTAATTTGATCTCTGATGTGAACTTCCACTATAACTTGTCAGATCTTGATGTAGTGTAGGCCATCTGAAGTTTAAAAAAACGAAAAGAAATTTAGATCTGTATTTTAATCAGATGTCATGACTAACACATGGTACATTTTAACCCAGTAGTTTTCTTGGGTGCAGCAGGGTCCTTAGAAGTGAAAAGGAAACAGAGTAATCAAGAGAAAACCCACTGCATCAGGTGAGCGACCCTGCTGTTTGCCACAGTCATCAAACCCATGACCCTTTGCACGTGACAAGCTTTACTTTTGATCTGCCGTCTGCCAGTGTCCACACATTACCCTTATTACTATGACTGTATTTATTTGCACATGATAGTTTAATCTACTGGTGTTAAAAGAACAGGAATAACTTACTCATCAATGAAAATGTCAGTTGTATAGTTTATTAAATATTGTTGTTTTGAATTTTTATTTCAGACCAGCAACATTTGATTCCGTCTTAAAGGTATTTATTTATTCATCAAAGTTTCAATCTTCAAAATAATTAAAAGAGAGAGAGAGAAATGGGGTTTAACATCCACTCGACACAAACCAGGTCTTTTGGGACTAACATATGGTTCAATTTTATTTCAATTATTTACTTGTGCGTAGGGGTGTTTAACTGAGAGAGGAAACCGGAGGACCTGGAGAAAACCCACAAGATTGAACAGGCGACCCTACTCCTTGTCACGTACAACCGGGGAATGGAAACCACGCCAGTTGACTCAATGACAGACTTTATGACACAGCTTGCACATGCTAACCATTCAGCCATCAAACCCACCACAAATTAATTTAAAAGTATTATTTAATGTAAATAATACAAATAGAGTGAGTTACTGTCATTAATACTCTCAATTTATTTTTAATGCAATCATATTTTATTTTCAGTGGTTCAATGACATTAATTCTAAAGTAATGTTGGGAAATGAACAACCAGTTCCTGTTATGTTAATAGCTAATAAAGTAAGATGTTTAAATCCTGTAATAATAACTGTTTTAATTCATCAATGAAAGTCATTGGAATCCAATAATGTTTAAACAGTGATTGAATAACTACAGCCTTGATTGTCCACAGCAAAACCCTACACTATAGTCACAGATTTTTCACGAAAATCACAATAATTTGACCCTTGACCTACATTCCTGGTTCAAATCCAGAGGGGTGCCATTTGGAAATTAAGGCAGACTTCAACAATTGATTTGGAATGGAAAATGTGGATGTCAAAATAGCTACAGGAGACATTACTGACTTTGATTAAATATAATTTCTTTTGTTATAACAGTGTGATATTGAAGATGTAGAGATACAAAAAGATGTTCTTGATAAATTTTGTGAAGAGCACAACTTTATAACCTGGTTTTCTACATCAGCTAAAAATAACACAAATATTGGTATGTATAAATTGCTTAAGCTTGCTTAAGCAACATTTAGTAACTGAATGAGAAATGAAATGAAATGGGGTTTAACATTCTACTGTTCTGCTTCTAACAACTGAATGAGAATAACACAACATGTTTTTATGGAATATAAATTACTGTACTTAAAAGTTTATTTCTAGTGCTGTTTCAACAGGGTTCTCTAGTCTTTAAGTAACTTGTATTTCATATAATTGTGCCATGTGTTGTTGGAAATCCTACAGTTCTGCTGAGAACTGGGCTAATGAAGATGTCATACACCATACAATGTGCTGTGAGGGAAATTTTGCCTGAACAGCGGCACTACAGCCTAGTCTTATTTTGAATTCCAACTGTCAAGGGATCTTTTATGTGCACGTCAATGTGTGAAAAGGGACCTCAATTTTCCGTACCCTCCAAACAACTAGACAGCTGTCCTTGCCATGTGTTATTGGTATGTAGTTAATAATTGTATTAGTAGTAAAAATATATGCTAATCTTTTTTGTGACTGGCATCCCTCCAGTTAGAGATGGTATCCAATGGCAGGTTCAAATAATTAATAGCTCTGTACTTTCTACTTAAAGTAATGTACAACATGTGAATTAATTTTGATTACGTGTAGTCTTTTGACTAAAATATTTGTTAATAAAAGTACTTTTAAATTGTGAATGGTCTTAAGGCTCTACATATGACCTTTATTACGACTTTTTTTTAAAAACAATATTATTCAGGTTGTCTGAAAGGGATTGGGGAACAGGCTTAGCCTATGTACAACCCCTCTCCATTGATAATTTGTATACATATATTATTAATGCAAAAAATTATGGTTTTGATTAATATAAAACAATACACAAAATGTCAACATTAAATCCAAAGTTTACTTCGAATCAATGGCTTTTAGCTATTAACTTACCCAAGATTTATATTGGGAACTCCCTCAGGTAAAAGCAGTGGTACCGTTAATGCTATAACTACAAGGTGTCACAGAAAAAGTATATAGATGTACCCATCGGACATTAGATTTCTCTTGAACTTATTTGTCAAATTCACTGATTTTTCTTTTGTTTTAGATGATGCAATGAAATTTTTAATAACTCACATATTGTCTTTACCTACGGATGTTCAACAACCTTCAGATAATATTTTATTACACAGTGGTAATACATCATTTGAAGACTCAGAAAGCGACGATAAAAAGAGCACAACATCAAGTAGTGGTTGTTGTAGCTAGTATTGATTTAATGCGAACATGATAAAAGTAAATTACATGACAGTTTTAGGGCTCCATATTTTAAAACCTGATCTATCATCGGTATCTTCCATGTTTACTCATCTGTACCAAATCCAAATGTGTTTGGTGCCACTGAACAGAGATGTTTAATGGCATTGGGTTGTCTGCCTTATTCTTTGAGCACCCCACTCCAGGAAAAATATTACCACACTAGTCTGAAATGTTCTAGTGGTGTTAAGTCCATTACAGCAGGAGGCAGTTGGGTTTCTTTAAGATGATGCTGCCATTTTAATTTAATATTCGGGAACTACTTTGTAATATAGATGAATGGACAATAGAGTTTACAAGCATATGTAGTTTCTAATATCGATGATAGACAAGGACTTTTTTTCTTCAGGATAACTGTTAATAAATTTATACAAATGCTGATAATAATGGTGACAAACTGGGCTATGAGGGAAATTTTGCCTGGATAGCGGCACTAGGGCCTACTCTTATAATACTTATATCAAATTCCAACTGTCAGGGGGTCTTTTATATGCATGGGACCTCAGTTTTTTGTCCCATCCAAACAGCTAGACAGCAGTCCTTGTCAGGTTCTCCGTCAAGCATCACTGACAAGGGAGAAACATGCGGGAAAATCTGGATAATCTTTCTCGGCCAATGCAGGGATCGAACATTCGGCCTCCAGGCTAGTGAGCCAGCATCTTACCCACTTAGCCACATGATCCCTCAATAATGGTGACAGGTTTATGCCTACTGTACAACCATGCACCTTATAATACATGGAGGTTATAATACTAATTATACGGACCATGCTACAACTTGTAAATCATACATATATATTATTAGTATGCATAATTTTTATTCAGGATTGTTATATATTTGTATTTAATGTTAGGTGCATATAGAAATCAAGTCTTGTTTTACAGTAGATGTTAAATATCAATTACTTTCATTTTACAATCAGTTATGAATTATTTAAATTAAGTGCTACTCCAAGGGTATCAGTTATGACCCTTACTGTTCGGATGTATTAGAAATGTGTTGTGGTGATAATGAGACTTGTACATAATTGTGTGAATTGTTTTTTGCTCACTTATGTTGTGGCAAAGAACTGCTTGTATATTGCACATTTTATGGCGATAAATTTCACAATCTAATTATCTGAATATATAGAAGTCAGATGGGTGTTATTAATAATCTGGTCAAATAAATGTTTCTCTAAAATATCATGATATTAATAACTATTAATTCTAATGTTTTCTTTCTACAAGTGGAACTTGTCAATATGACAAAATGGCAAAGCAATTAATTACCAGTAGTACTATATATACTCAATGACAAATAGTCAATCAGATCAAAGAGATAAGATGTAGTCAAGTCTTCTTTAGACTCAATTGCTCAATAATTCTTCTGCAGCAGATTTTTACTCATAGTTTATAGGGAATTTCTAAGTGTATAATAAGAAAGAAGTGGAAGGTGTTGTTAATATTTGATATGACAAAGAAATGGGGATTAACCTCTTACAAAAGATGTAGTCAAGTCTTGTATTTTAGACTCCATTGCTCAATAGTTCTTCTGCCGCAGATTTTTACTCATAGTCTACAGGGAATTTCTAAGAGTATTATAAGAAAGGAATGGAATGAACGTGCTATCAATATTTGATAAGTGACAAAGTAATGGGGATTACCCTCCTACTTTTCTGATGACAAACAGTCTTTATAAATATTGACTTATTTTACTGGAGCTATAAAGTCAGCCATTGCTTCCCTTTAAGTTAAATATACAGACCTATATTGACTGTGATAAAAGAATTTATATAATCAAATTATTTTTATTACAATATTTCTACATATGTAAATTGTACTGCTTTTTGCTCATTAGTTGTGTGCATGAATAAACATGTTATTATTATAAAACTGTTTGTTGTTTTCTTTTTTTAAAATTAATGAAAATTTTTAGGAGCATTTGCAAACCACTCCAAAATAAATGTAATAAGAGCTTGGTTTTTTTTTTAGATTCTAATTAAGTCCCAACTTTTTCTGGTGCACCATAGTTATGAATTGATAAGCTGTTTATGAATATTTTTAGTCTTGTGGAATTTATTGCACCTTAATGCTTCAGGAACATTTTATTTAATGCTTCCTTTAGTTTAGAATGAGTCATAATAAGCTCCTACGATTTTGAATTTTCTCTTTGTGAAAATCACCAGGACAGTTTCAATAAAATTCTTCTTGATATCTGTCAAACATAGATATAGACATTAACAAGAAAAAGTCGAAAATAACTAATTCATTCAAGTGAGAATCTTGGAATGAAATCAAAATAAACACATCCAAAGCACCATAGATAAGATAAGAGTTTTAGCAAAGTTTAGACAAGTTTCTGTTTATAATTCAACAAATCTGGGCCCTGATCATAGGCGTACGAGGCGGGGGGGCCGGGGGGGCACCGGCCCCCCCAAATATTTTCATGAAAAAAAATAGAAATCTGAAAAGAGCCCAGAATTGTGAGATCGGTCATTAGCCGAGGAGTTTTTGAAAATTGGGTGGGGTAGGGGTATGGCCTTGTCGGGGAAGGCTTTGGTCTTGTCGGGAATGAATGCTCAGTTTGTCGGGAAGCGTCGCGCCGTCTGTCGGGTTTGGAATATTTTTAATAATATGGAAGCGGAAAGAAAGCAGTCCAGTCAATGATAAACACGTTAACCATCTGAATAGAACTAGCACGTACACATGGCCTTTCTAAGTTCTTGAGTACGGTACTGTGTTAGTAATAATCGTTTGACTTTTCGTCTTTTGGTTTAATATAGTGCACTAGATGTAAATAAACTTGAACTAAAATGGTCATTCATATATTAAAAGTATATAAATTTTACAAGTTCAAAAAGTCTTCTATCTTGATTCTGGATATATCTATCTTAGATATGGATAAAAAATGTGAACTGTCATATAATGAAAAACGTGGCAAAAGTAAATCGTAATACGGAATATATAGATTGTAAATTTGAACTTTTATAAAATGGTCATTCATATATTAAAAGTAGATAAAGTATATACAAGTCTTCTATACATCTGAGATCTGGATAAAAAAATGTGAAGTCTCATAAAATGAAAAATGTGGCAAAAGTAAATCGTTCGACTTGTTCTTGTTTTCGTAGTAAATAGAGCTTATTTTAAAGATGACTTTTTACCAGTTTTTATGTTGCAACTGACATAATTTACTACCCACTCCAAATTACTAGAAAGTATTCTAAATGCCTGGAAATCGCGTCTACGGCCGTTTCTTTTTCAAAATTTTCTGGGGGAGGCCCCCCATACCCCCCGTCGGCGGGTCTCATGTGAAGTCTCTTAAAATGAAAAATGTGGCAAAAGTAAATCGTTCGACTTGTTCTTGTTTTCGTAGTAATAGAGCTTATTTTAAAGATGACTTTTTACCAGTTTTTATGCTGCAACTGACATAATTTACTACCCACTCCAAATTACTAGAAAGTATTCGAAATGCCTGGAAATCGTTTCTACAGCCGTTTGGTTTTCAAAATTTTCTGGGGGAGGCCCCCCATACCCCCCGTCGGCGGGTCTCATGTGAAGTCTCATAAAATGAAAAATGTGGCAAAAGTAAATCGTTCGACTTGTTCTTGTTTTCGTAGTAATAGAGCTTATTTTAAAGATGACTTTTTACCAGTTTTTATGCTGCAACTGACATAATTTACTACCCACTCCAAATTACTAGAAAGTATTCGAAATGCCTGGAAATCGTTTCTACAGCCGTTTGGTTTTCAAAATTTTCTGGGGGAGGCCCCCCATATCCCCCGTCGGGGGGGTCTCATGTGAAGTCTCATAAAATGAAAAATGTGGCAAAAGTAAATCATTCGACTTGTTCTTGTTTTCGTAGTAATAGAGCTTATTTTAAAGATGACTTTTTACCAGTTTTTATGTTGCAACTGACATAATTTACTACCCACTCCAAATTACTAGAAAGTATTCGAAATGCCTGGAAATCGCGTCTAGGGCCGTTTGGTTTTCAAAATTTTCTGGCGGAGGCCCCCCATAACCCCCGCCGCTCCGCGGATTCTAAAGAAATATATTTGTCGGGAAAATATGCTGGCCCCCCCAAACAAGTTCGGCCTCGTACGCCTATGGCCCTGATTCACGAAATTTTAACTAAGATAAAATCCAAATTTTAGTAATTTGATTGGATAATATAGGTTTGATTCTAGGGCTTAGCCAATCAAAATTGAAGTATCTACAAAAATTTGGATTTTATATTTAGTTCAGGACCCTGGTGTTGCACAGATGTGCATCTCTCTGTGTGTATGCCTTAATGTTAGTGGACAAGTTCTAATAGAATATGACATTAGCGAGTACTCGTAACATCGATACTGTGTTATAATATAGCGCAGTGGACGCTTACGGCTGGCCCCCGGATCCATTCACTTGATTTGATATTTTCCGCAGGTTAATCTTATAGGTTTTTGTTTTTCGTGTAGTGCGGTCCTCCTGCACTTACTAATAGGACAACTCTTACAATCATACTTTGTTACAATACAGTGGCTTAGTGAGTTAGGTGGTGGCTCTGTAATCTGGAAGTCCTGGTGTTGGCAGAGAAAGTTCCTCCGGATTTTCCAGCGTGGTTTCCTCTTGTTGGTGGTGCAGCAAGGTGGCTCATTAAGACGAAAACCTTAGGTGTGAATGTTAGAATTCAATTGCTGTCAATCATAGCACACTGCGTGGCATATAACTGTTTACATTAGCCTTGCTGGAGCAGAAAAACAGGATGTTGAACCGCACGTCATTTCTATATTTTCATTGGTAAGAATGACTATCAATCAGATGATTGACAGGTAAATACTGAAGAGAGAATTTAAACTTTGTTTCTTGTTATAATGACATACAATATTTCCGGTTTTGACAAAACTGGGAATTCCGTCACTCTGTAACTTCCGACATATTGTAACGATCCTGTACAATGTCGGATTTGAGTCCACTGTACTTCAATGTGGAAGTAATTGTAAGAAAAACAAAACTCGCAAGGATAAGGATGTGTAAAACTTTATTGACTTGTTGCATAAAATACTCTTTGAAGCTGGGGTATAACAAAAATATTTCACAAATAAGAAACATAGTTAAGCATGTTATTTGATCAGCAAAATATAGTGAATGCTAATGGCGGAAAAGTAATTCTTCAAGGAAACATAACTAAAATCTTTCAATTTCAATATGAAATGTAAGTTATAAATGATAAGTATAAGAGTTATGTATTATATCCAATAGTAGTTATATCGAATTCTGATATTACTATTTGTGTATTATAAGTCATTATTCAAATGCTGACTGAATATTCTATTCAATTCACATTATTGATGTATTTTCCCCTTGATCAAAACCGTAAATCTTTTACTTTTATCTGTTTCTTGTTTTTGAACATCAGTTTATTTGCTTTTAATAATGTAAATATTTCATAGGAAACAAAGATAAAGAAGAAATTTATTTCGTTTTAATAGATATTGAAAAATGAAAGTAAAAAAAATCAGTTGAAATAATTTTCAAAAACAACACTGTATACGAATATTCATGTATGAAATAATAATTTATTCAGATATACTCTATGTAAATTTTCTGCTTTGTAAATATACACACTAACATTTATGAGCGTACTATGGACCAGGAACAGAGCACGACATCATCGCCTTCACCTTGGAATTTTCAGGTCATATCAAAAATCAGTCCATCAATCGATTTGCAATTATCCTTGAAAAAAACTTGACTAGTTTCATATCAATCATACTTGAATTGGCAGAGTCTTGAGGATTTTTTTCGAAGGAAGTCAAACCCCAAGAAGAATAAGAACAGCAACTACAAGATGAGTATAGCACTTTGAGCCCAGTTCCTGATCCAAAAATAATGAAGATGATCAATATATACACGTAGCATTGTAAGCAATTATCATGTGATAAATATAAGAACACAATACTGGTAACACACATTTGTACAGGGTGACCAAAACACATAAAAGTTTTATTAAATCCTACAAAGGTCCAAAATCTGCTCCAAATGGCCTCTGCGGCATTGGGGGCAAACTAGCATACCATTATGTAATTGCCAATTACTCGAACACATTCCTCTTTGAGGATTTCCCTGATTATCTCAAAAGATAATATGTACCAGAACAACCTCAAACGATCATTGAACCAAAGGCAGCAATCACAGCAAAATTAAGAACATCTCCAAAGAGAAATGTGCAAGAGTAATTGACAATTTTATATAAGTTAGTCTCAAACACTGCAAAGGCCATTTGGAGCATATTTTAGAAAGAACATGACTTTTATGCAAAGTAACCAAGATAATTGAAACTTTGGGGAATGATCGTTTACAGATTGAAGTTTAAGTCCAGCAAATTTGAAGAAATTTGTTTGACCTTTGGAGGATTTAATAAAAATTTTATGGGTTTTGTTTTGGTTTTTTAGTCACCCTGTATAAAAATTTATACTCTACTACATGTAATTAATATAAAAAATAGTTATAAACAAAATAAATAAACCTAGTTCCATTCCAATAATAATATATTGACTAAATAATAATATCAAAAATTGTGTAGAAAATAATATAAAGATAAATAGTACCATTCATACAATAAAACTCAAATTCATTTATACTCAATCTCAACATTGATTGAAGAGGCATTAATGCTATGAAGGTCTTTTCTGATGGGTGAAACAAATAATTTTTAATTTGAAGTGATTTCATTTTCTATACAGTAGTTACTTTGCCAATCTTCAAATTAGATTATATGCAAACATTTGATTAATCTGTGGTTCTTGTGAGAAACACCAAACCTTAAGTAATAATCAGTAATTATATTCCATAGAATTGTGACCTGTGTATTTCAAGTTCAGTTAGTAATGCCATTGAAATAATTTAACTAAGTAATAGGCTGTTCCCTAAATTTTCAATCATTAGGTGACACTAAAGTACTTGAAAATATGATATTCTATAATAGTTGCATTCATTTCCTTATTTTTTGATTAATTTCGTAATGCCTCTTATAAATATTGCAATAACCCACACAAAAAGTCATTACTTTTTTTAATGGAAATGCCCATAATCTGTTTCTCATTTTTACCATTGATCCAAGAAATCAAAACCTGTTTTCATACTTGTTGATAATAACTCCTTGTTTTCAACCTGTAAGATAATGAAATTAACATATATTCATGTATCTTTAGACGACAGCACCGGTAGTGTAAAACACCTCTATTTAAATAATTTAAGAATAAAACAGATTTGTAGAATTTGAAGTATGCTTGGGCACAGACCAGTTATTTCCCTTAGACCCCACAACAATCCAATATTGGTGTTCAAGTTTTTTTTTTTGCAATAGGTAGAGTGGTTCAGGCTAAAAATGTTTTATAACAAACAGACACTATTTCGGGATAGTAAAGACATTATATGATAAGACTTACTATAAAAACTTCATTGATCAACAATGGAAGTCTGGCCACTTCTGAATTTTGAGGATATATAACCATTTGGACATATATTATAAATGGCTCAAAATCTTCCCGGCTACCATAATCAAAGCAGTTATCTCTTAGTGAGAATAAGAGCTATGTCCCTTGGTTGTACTAAAAAAATATGCTCCAAGCTACGCACGTCCCGGAAACGAAATAACTTGATCGCAGTCGGAAAATATCGTTTATTTCCATACTGCAAAGTAACCGAATACACTCTATGAGACGATTGGATTTGACATATGTACGCATGCGCGAACGCTTCGTTGTTTTAACAGTAAACCCGCGCCTTCAAATGTCTTTATATTAACCGTGTTTATAATGCTACAGTAGAAATTAAAATACATGTTAAGCTGGAGATGAAAAGATCGGCATTTGACATGAATTATTTCAAGATTAGCCTCATACATATATTAAAATGAACAGTGCGTTTACTTATTTATACCCAGACACTGGCCTATTTATAACGGCATGTTATACAGAGGGAGCGAGGGAGAGAGATGGGTCTATAAATCTAATAATGTAACATTTTAATGTTTATCTCAAAGATAACTAAATATTATATTGTGCAGTACGATGTTTGTTATGAAAAATAAATTGCCGGGTAAAGTACGAGGAAAATATAATGACATGTAATACGGGGAGTGAGAGAGAGGGATAAACACCCCAATAAAACTATTAATTAAGACTTTATTTTTTGTCCCTCAGATAAATAAATATTTTGTACTGCATGATGTTTGTTATGAAAAAAAAACACATTGCTGGGTAAGTGGCGTATGCGCCGAGCCAGCGATTATTGCGTATGTACCGAATTTAGAGCCAAATTTTGTAGTTTCGTCTGTAGGCCTATAAAGGGTGGTATTTTTCGCCGACTTCAAGGTTTCCTAAACATGTGGACACCGACGCGCTCACATGATATTCTTTGAACTGTAGATTTTGATGGAGTGTAATTATTTTTTTTTTCCGCGAGAGCCAAACATGCGGTTATAACCACTGCTACGTTACCATTGGAAACGTTTAGATTTTTAAGTTTCATGACCAAATTATGGCATTCTGCTGTGTATCTTTGATTTTTGACATCATACTAAATTCCTTCGTTCATCTAAAAAGGTTTGGACTTGCAACCATTCTTTTTACCTGCCAATTGTTTTTTATTTTCATTATTAGCCTTCATGTGAATCATTTCTTTTTTAGTCTTCGGAAGTTGATTTTTTTTTTAAACTTGGTGATTGTGCTTTTATGACAATCGCCGCAAATACTTTTCTTTCTATCTAAATCAGTTAAGGTCGCATCGGCAGATGTCCGAGTCTCTCTGTTTATTAAATTAATTTCACTTGTGTCTGCCGATGGAGTAACGTAAACTATCACGGAAAAAATGGGGTGTCAAGAAAATCATCGTATGATTTCATACCTTTTAGTGGACTAAACCTTACTTTTACTCACCTTCCTAGTCTTTGTCGTCAGTCTGACCAGTCTATTTTGAATGTATTTGTCACCAAAAGTCACACAGTCGTCATGTAAAGCAGTCATGATAGACCGATGCTCCGAAGCAGAGTTGGGATTTCGCCCGTATATTCCGGACTTGTCCGAATTTTTTTCCCAAACGCACAATATTGTCCGACCGGGAATATGCCCAATCGGACATCAAGACATAGTGAATAATATTCAAAATTCCAAAATTAATATAGTGTACTGTGAGTATAACTACGACTCAACCCGATTATCGTTGACAATAGGCAGGATTGATTAGGTAATTAAGTGATCAACGTATTTATTGTGTTATACCGTCAATAAACCGAACTTGATTAACTACTTAATCTGCCTTGATTGATTGACTTAATCCTTTGTCGGACCATTCATCAATCTAATCTTCAACAGAAGTCATTGCTTTCCCTTTGTCAGACTATTCGAAAATCCAATAAGAGTGATTATAATTTTAATCCACCTGTTTACCTCGTGGTCTTCAATTGTCGGGCATTTTAATCGCATTGATGTGAGCCGACAGCATCTATCAACTAATCATAGATGTCACATATCGTAAGAGTATATTATTTTATAACACCCTAAATTCATTTTGTCAACGATATCCTTTACGTCTTTTAAGAATCCATATATAAATTCTTATCCACAGTGGCACTTTCCCGTGATCTCAAGCGCCGCACGAATATTGCTTAACATATTAGGCAGTGCTTACTATGAAGCTGTGTGCTGTAAGTCACGTACGCCATAGCGGCAATACGCTGAAGTCAGCTATGCCTTTTGTCATCACCACAAGTATTATTTCGAACGCTTTCCTTTTATTTGCTGCCGTGTTCTTATTTCTATTACGCACAGATTTGAATATTTTGTTGACATTTTATAAAGAAAAAACGATGTTCTGACATCACAAACTATTCTTATTTCGGAAGTTCGGCATTCATTTGCTGCCACGTAAATCTAACGGAATATTACGGTTGTGAATTTTATGCCGAAGCAGGATCGGCAAGCTTTCATTCAATGTATTACGAAAATGCTTAATTTTGTACGGCATTTACTGACATAAATTTGAATACCGTACGGGAATTAGGTGTGAAAAATAGCGAGGTTCACCAATTTTTATTACATACGGGATTTGAATATTTTGTTGACATGTGATTTTTAGTTGTGGTATGAATTGAATACCGTACAGGAATTAAATATGAAAAATAGCGAGGTTCACCTAATTTTGTTATGCACGTGATTTGAATATTTTGACATGTGACTTTTAATTGTGGTCTGACTTCGTCTGCTTAAATAACGATAAGAGTTATGCCCCTTTACTTTCGGTAAAATGTCCGACACGAAAAATTTTGAAATCCCAACTCTGCTCCGAAGTTGTCGGGAATTTATTAACATTTGTCTAGCATAAAGCCTATTTGTGAATTTTGTCATAGGTAGTTTGTTACAGTTCCCAAATCATAGGGGTACTTGTCCAATCCAATGCTGGATAGCAAATCATCCGTGGACGATATCTTGCAGGGCTCAGTCTCAAATCTAGAAAAAAATAAGTCCGTCGATCAAAATCTATGGCTACAGGATGGTTAGATAATATACTATGATTATAAAAATAATTTACACCATGTTACCGAAAAGGGTCTGGAAAATAAAGACTACAAATAAAAAGTTTGTTTCGGTTATTTTCCGGTCTCAAATAGTTCTGCGTATTTAGAGCTAACAAATATTTATTTCCTAACCACAATAGTCGCCAGCGTAAACCAAGAATGTAGCCACTTAATAAAAGTAAATCTCGAAAGGTTGTAGTGAATTTATCTGGGCGCTTTCACCTACTTGAAAGTTAGAAATGAAACGAAGCTATTATAGCTAGCTCTGTATTTAAATCACCAAAATCGCCAAAATCAAAAATCAAATCAAAGAGTGAAATCGAAATTTTTGCTCACGTTCGCTAGTAAATAAACACGTAAGTCGAAGCCCGTAATGAGTGTATTTTTTACTCCGCGTTATATACCAATACAGGTTTGTAAAAATACCTCATGTGACGTATATTTGCTGCGACTTCCTAAACCACGTGCGCGGCGCTAACTTCTGCTCACTTCAGAAGATTTCTCGACGGAGCAATCACACAGGTAAGCGGGTCAGTTTTTATAAGGACAAATACTGTGTCTCTGAACCACTCTACAATAGGCTGACTGCACTCAACTGTACTGATAAAGATGGGCAACCAAGGTTTACATGTGAGAGAGAGAGAGAAATGGGGTTTAACGTCCACTCAACACAAACCAGGTCATTTTGGGACTAACATATGGTTTCATTTTATTTCAATAATTCGCTTGCTCGTAGAGGTCTTTAGAAGTGGGAGGAAACCGGAGTGCCCGGAGGAAACCCACGAGGTTGAGAAGGCGCTCCTATCTCCATGCCACATACGTTCACACCAGGGCTCAAAACCACAGCCGCAAGCCAGAGGTGACCATGTATACATGTACATGTATACCATGCAGTGAGTTCTAGAGGTAAAATTCAACCAGTGAGATCTAGAGGTAAATTTCAATCAAATTCCAGCTGTCAAGGGTTCTTTTACATACATGCCAACATTTATGCAGGACCTAGGTTTTTCATTCGATCCAAACACAAAAAAAACAAGAGTAATTTTCTTGGCTAACACTAGGATCAAACCCTACACTTTCTAGTCAGTGAGCAGTGCATTACTCACTGAGCCACCGTGGCTCTTTCATATTTAAATATGTAATTTACTTACCTCTTCTGTGCTAGGCAAAGAGGTGTAGCTATCAATAGATTTAGCTGGAGAGGCTGGTGTCAGCATGGATTGTTCAGGGCTAACAAAATCAACTTCATCTTTACTAGTAGTACAACTGATTTCATTTGTATTGTGTTCTCCTGGGACAGAACTCTCTTGTCCTATAAAAGTTGAATAATGATCAGTCAGTGTGGGATTACTGAAAGCAGTTTCTGGCTCGGTCTGATCAGATATTAGCTGATCAACTGCATACCTGTCATCATTTGGCGAAGTTTCCGTGGAACAAACTTTTGGAAATTTTCCACTAAGATTCTTTATATGATGCCTGGGTGTTTTGGATTTTGAAGGGCTAACACTATCCCCACTGGGTGATATTCCCACATCTGATGATGGAGCTGGTTGATTTACAATTGGAGTATCAGAAATATAAATGTTTTTTCGACTTCTAGGTGCAGCTACTGGAATAGTTTCGATACTCCCTTCAAATCCTTTGTTGACCTCTGCTAAAGGCGAAGTTTTGGGGACAGCATTGATGGCATCTCGATGGATTTTGTAACTTGATGTTAGAGCAGAGGTCCAAGGTTCCGACTGCCATTTAAAAGGATCTACATGGGAAGATGTTGTAGAATCAACTGATTGTTTAGGTAATGGTTTGTTGATGTTATCAGCATCTAAATCAGCAAGAGTCAGATCTTGTTGACTCTGAAAATTAAAAAAAAAAATGATAATGATTATAAAACGTCTATACAATGAATTCATTTGTAATCTTTCTAAGTATTTTTATGACATAATATATACCGGTAGTTCAAATTGATTAAAGATAGGTTGCCAGGCAACGAAACATACGCCCACAGCAGCTAAATCGTCCGGGCAGTCAACAAGGGTTGTCGCATATTTTTACTTTTTTGGGGAATGAAACATTTGTTATACACTAAAATCTGATTAAGAGTAACAACTCATTTTGTAATTATCTGAAAATCATTAGAATTTGTTTGCTTTTTATAAAGTTTTGCCCCACGCTAACAATTAGTATAGGAAACATTTAACATCAAGGATTTAGCTGTTCAGTTATCAAAATTCATTGAAAATCAAAATACTTGTTCGTTTCAACAGCTTAAACTCTGTGTATCAATCTGAAGTCAATCGGATGATAAGTTTGGCATCTATAGCATCACAAGGTTTTTTGAAGTGATCAAGGGAGATAACTCTGGAAGTAATTATTTGAAATCGCCGAAAATCAGTAGGCTTCTTTGTCTCATGACCTTAAACAGTGTGTGTAAATTTAAAGTCAATCGGATATTAACTTTGGCCTCTAGAGCATCCAGAAGAATTTTTGAAGTGATCAAGGGACACAACTCTGGCACTAATTATCAGAAAATCAATAGGCTTCTTCGTCTCATGACCTTAAACACTGTGTATAAATTTGAAGTCAATCGGACATCATCTTTGTCCTCTAGAGCATCCACAAGATTTTTTGAAGTGATCAAGGGCCATAACTCTGGCACTAATTATCGGAAATCCGTGAAAATCAATAGGCTTCTTCGTCTTATGACCTTAAACACTGTGTATAAATTTAAAGTCAATCGGATATTAACTTTAGCCTCTCGAGCATTCACAAGATTTTTCAAAGTGATCAAGAGTCATAACTCTGGCAGTAATTATCGGATATTGCTGAAAATCAATAGGCTTCTTCGTATTACGACCTTGAACACTGTGTATAAATTTAAAGTCAATCCAATATTAACTTTAGGCTTCTTCGTCTCATGACCTTAAACACTGTGTATAAATTTAAGGTCAATCGGATATTAACTTTAGCCTCTAGAGCGTTCACAAGATTTTTCAAAGTGATCAAGGGTCATAACTCTGGCAGTAATTATCGGATATTGCTGAAAATCAATAGGCTTCTTCGTCGCATGACCTTAAACACTGTGTATAAATTTAAGGTCAATCGGATATTAACTTCAGCCTCTAGAGTGTTCACAAGATTTTTCAAAGTGATCAAGGGTCATAACTCTGGCAGTAATTATCGGATATTCCTGAAAATCAATAGGCTTCTTCGTCTCATGACCTTAAACACTGTGTATAAATTTAAAGTCAATCGGATATTAACCCTGGCCTCTAGTGCGTTCACAAGAAATTGTGGACGATGGACGGACGGACCGACGGACAGACCGACGGGGGCGACGGCAATATACGTCCACATTTCTATGTGGGCGTATAAAAACCATGAAATATGCAATCACCATCCTACATTGCATTTTAACATGGACATTATCATGACCAAAGATTCTGTGTATGTTGGACATGCCGCCATGATGCTATCTATGCCCTCCTGTCTCTTTAAATCATCCACAGAAACTGTCAGGCTTCAAATTTTAAATAGATATTCCTGCTGCATTTAAATTAAACCATCTCTGATCAGAAAAATCAAAAAAAAATTCTCAAATTGATGATGGAATATGTAATTTGATGGCTGTATTTGCACAGTGAAGTATTAATACCATAAATACATGTATAAAGTATCTTCAGAATAGGTAAATATGTAATGAAAATTTAGTTTCATTTACACATACCCTTGACTTCCAGGAAAAAGGTCCAGAATGCTCATCTCTCCAAGTACTGAACTAAAATAAAGGAACATGCATAGCATTAAAGAGATTTTTAAAA
The DNA here is from genome assembly GCA_948474765.1 of Patella depressa. NCBI lineage: Eukaryota > Metazoa > Mollusca > Gastropoda > Patellidae > Patella > Patella depressa. Next base: position 60,998,574 of record OX419719.1, read on the forward strand.
AATAATTTCAATTGACAATATGCCAACAAACCTATTGGGGGGTCTTCTACTTCTACATGTAGTACATTTCTACATGAGAAAATAATTGTAATAATTACATTTAAAAAGTAATGGTAATGTAATTAATTACACTGGCAATGTAATGGCCCCAGCCCTGTCATGTACATATTTAAATTTTAATGTGGCTAAAATAGTTGTGTCATTCTATATTATATTCCAAAATAAAAAAAAAGACCACAACAGTGAGTCTTGCAATGGAAGGTCAATTCAAAGATATTTTGTTCATATGCTTTTGAATCACCAAATTTTACTTGAATATAGTGTTGGATTAAATAAATTTGTGTCGGATGTGGGGAGAAATACATACATGATTACATGTAACATAACAGTTTGAATTCTATCACAAATAGTGAAAATCGAATCACTGATGTTTTTGTAATAAAGTTACAAAGAATGAATATAGATTCAGTCAGAACAGTTTTCCAAATGTTCAATTGATCACATACGCAGTTGTATCGAGGATTCAAGCTTCTCACACCATTTTCTATAATAAGCATAGTTTTCAATAATAAGTAATAATTTTCTATAATAAGTATAATTTTCTATAATAAGTATAAGTGTTTGTTTTTTTAATGGTTTTCATTACTGAAAATGTTTTTGAATTTGTTATATTAATGAACTTGTCTCTGATTTTCTGAAAAAGAGAGGGAAATGATGATCACGCAGAACTTGGCACAAAAAAAATATAAGAATACCTACATGTATGTCCCGAAAGTAAACTATGTCGTGTGGACGACTTTACCAACGTATTATTTTATCGTGAAATTAATCTAAGTTGTGTGGACGACTCCACCAACGAGTAGGTGCAAAAGAGTAGGACGTTAAACCTCATTTCATTTCATTTCCACCAACAAGTGACGATTTTCAGAAAACCAGGGGGAAAGGATTATCATGCAGAACTCGGCACAAAAAAATATGCTAATTAAGAATACCTATGTGTCACTATGTCCTAAAAGTAAACTAAGTCATGTAGATGACTTTACCATCGTATGTCTTGAAATTAAACTAAGTTCTGTGACAGATTCCACCATCGGGTGTGGACAACTTAACCAGATTTTCTGTGTGGACGACTTGATTGGCAATCATACATGACATGTAGGAAACCAAGCTGATTGGGATATGTCATATTAGAGAAGGTCAGATTTCTGTGGTTTATCAAAAACTAACAGTAGGTTCAGGAAATACTTACGTCATTTTCACAGTCCACAACAATCTTTTCACCTGTTTTTATGACAAGTTTAGGAAATGATGATACAGTTTCTGTTGTTTCATCTGATGTACTGTATAATTCTCGAACGTCATTGTCAACTACAAAATCATCTATCAGTTGTTCTTTTTCTTGAAATGATAATTGATTCCATTTTTCACCGAGGAAATTACAAATATCTTTTTCATATTTCATAACTTTTCTTGCCGTATAATGTGACGACAATATATAAGGCACGTATTCTGTCTCCATTTCAGAAGTAATGCAATCTATTTCAACTAACTTTGTGGTTTCTTTATCTTCTCTGTCAACAATAAATAATAATAATAAATTCGATGATATACTACACCGTGTTCGCCTGAACAGTTTAAAATTGATTACAATTTAACTGGAACGAAGAAACGGTATTTTTCCCCAAAAAGTATATACTACAGAATTATTTTCTTTAAAATCTACCCAAATAGAAATATAAGAGAATATATATTGTAAACTTGTGATCCTTTGTTAAAGAAGACTAAATATTGAAGCTATAGATTATCTTAATTCGTTTACATAAATGTCGCACAAGATTCTTATTTGTGAAGGAACCCGAGACGATGTTATCATTTTTTACCGTCCCCGGAGCCTGGTCTTATGACGTCATATGTGGATTGTGGGTTAGGATAAGGGTTAGGATAAGGGCTGTGGTCTGCAGATTTCGTCACAGTCTCGAGATGTAGACAAGGCTAGCCCTAACCCTAACCCTGGGCCAAGCCTAACCCTTATCCTAACCCACAATCCACAATATGACGTCATAAGACCAGGCTCCGGTGGACGGAAAAAAACGTTTACCATGTTATCAGGGTTAGGGTTAGGGCTAGCCCTGTCTACATCTCGAGACTGTGACGAAATCTGCAGGCCACAGCCCTTATCCTAACCCTTATCCTAGCCCACAATCCACATATGACGTCATAAGACCAGGCTCCGGTGGAGAGTCGACCCTAAGTCCAAATCGAATAGCCAGTCGTATAAACCGGTCGATGGCTTATTAAAATTTTGGAATAGTATGTAATCAGTAAAAGTTAAAAGAAAAACGCACTAATAGCAATATCTTTTGTTACGGTATTGTTTTTGTCTGTTTTAGTCTTCAGTCATACTTCAGTCGAATAATTCAGTCGTATAAACCAGTCGAATAATCCAGTCGTATAAACCAGTCGAATAAACAAGTCGCTCAATATAAGCAGCGGTGGCATTGAACTAAGATAATATTTTATCAATTCATGCTCGTAGCTATAGCTGAAGGAGCCGGGGGCACGGGGTAGAGTTCGGGGCCCAGGGGCCTTCCCAACGAGTTTCAAGTTCGATTTTACAGGCAAAAGTAGTTTGGCAAGTAAGGTATTCAGACCATAGCTAAGCTATAGCTGAAAGAGAGAGAGAGGGAGAGGGGGGGGGGGGGTTTAACGTCCACTCGACTAAAAGTATGTCATTTCGGGACTAACATATGGTTTTTAATTTTATTTCAATAATTCGCTTGCGCGTAGGGGTCTTAAGCAGTTGGAGGAAACAGGAGGACCCAGAGAAAACCCACGAAGTTGGTCAGGCGACCCTTCTCCTTGTCACGCACAACCAGGGATTCGAAAGCACGGCAGTTGACTCAAAGACAGGCTTCATGATACAGCAAGCACATGGAAACCGTTCTGCCATCACCTCCCACTCCCACCCATAAATGAAGGAGTCAGAAACTCGGTAGGGAAGGGGGAGGGGTGGAGGAGGTTTTCATTAGTCTTAACATCAGTCAAATAGTTCAGTCGTATAACTCAGTCGTATAGCCCAGTCGTATACTTCAGTCGAATAATCCAGTCGAATAAACCAGTCGTATAATCCAGTCGAATAAACCAGTCGTATAATCCAGTCGAATAATCCAGTCGTATAAACCAGTCGAATAAACAAGTCGCTCAATATAAGCAACGGTGGCAGTGAACTAAGATAATATTTTATCAATTCATGCTCGTAACCATAGCTGAAGGAGCCGGGGGCACGGGGTAGAGTCCGGGGGCCAGGGGCCTTCCCAACTAGTTTCAAGTTCGATTTTACGGGCAAAAGTAGTTTGGCAAGTAAGGTATTCAGACCATAGCTAAGCTATAGCTGAAAGAGAGAGAGAGAGAGAGAGAGGGGGGGAGAGAGAGAGAGAGAGAGAGAAATGGGGTTTAACGTCCACTCGACACAAAGTATATCATTTCGGGACTAACATATGGTTTTTAATTTTATTTCAATAATTCGCTTGCGCGTAGGGGTCTTAAGCAGTTGGAAGAAACAGGAGGACCCGGAGAAAATCCACGAAGTTGGTCAGGCGACCCTTCTCCTTGTCACGTACAACCAGGGATTCGAAATCACGGCAGTTGACTCAATGACTGGCTTCATGATACAGCAAGCACATGGAAACCGTTCGACAATCAACTCCCACCCCCACCCATAAATGAAGGAGTCAGATGCTCGGTAGGGAAGGGGGTGGTGGGGTGGGGGGGTATGCTATCCATTAGTCTTAACATCAGTCAAATAGTTCAGTCGTATAATTCAGTCGTATAGTTCAGTCGTATAACTCAGTCGTATAGTCCAGTCGTATAATTCAGTCGTATACTTCAGTCGAATAATCCAGTCGAATAAACCAGTCGTATAATCCAGTCGAATAAACCAGTCGTATAATCCAGTCGAATAATCCAGTCGTATAAACCAGTCGAATAAACAAGTCGCTCAATATAAGCAACGGTGGCAGTGAAATCATGTAATATTTTATCAATTCATGCTCGTAGCCATATCTGAAGGAGCCGGGGGCACGGGGTAGAGTTCGGGGGCCAGGGGCCTTCCCAACTAGTTTCAAGTTCGATTTTTACAGGCAAAAGTAGTTTGGCAAGTAATGTATTCAGACCATGGCTAAGCTATAGCTGAAAGAGAGAGAGAGAGAGTGTGTGAGAGAGAGAGAGAGTGAGGGGGAGGGGGAATGGGGTTTATTGTCCACTCGACTCAAAGTATGTCATTTCGGGACTAACATATGGTTTTTAATTTTATTTCAATAATTCGCTTGCGCGAAGGGGTCTTAAGCAGTTGGAAGAAACAGGAGGACCCGGAGAAAATCCACGAAGTTGGTCAGGCGACCCTTCTCCTTGTCACGTACAACCAGGGATTTGAAACCACGTCAGTTGACTCAATGACAGGCTTCATGATACAGCAAGCACATGGAAACCGTTCGGCAATCAACTCCCATCTCCACCCATAAATGAAGGAGTCAGATGCACGGTAGGGAAGGGGGTGGTGGGGTGGGGGTGCTAGCCATTAGTCTTAACATCAGTCAAATAGTTCAGTCGTATAGTTCAGTCGTATAATTCAGTCGTATACTTCAGTCGAATAATCCAGTCGAATAAACCAGTCGTATAATCCAGTCGTATAAACCAGTCGTATAATCCAGTCGTATAAACCAGTCGAATAATCCAGTCGTATAGACCAGTCGAATAAACAAGTCGCTCAATATAAGCAGCGATGGCAGTGAACTAAGAGAGAGAGAGAGAGAGAGAGAGAGAGAGAGAGGGAGAGAGAGAGAAAGAGAGAGAGGGAGAGAGAGGGTGGGGTGCTGTTTAACGTCCATTCAACACAAATTATATCATTTCGGGACTAACATATGGTTTTTATTTTTATTTCAATAATTCGCTCGCGCGTAGGGGTCTTAAGCAGTGGGAGGAAACAGGAGGACCCGGAGAAAATCCACGAAGTTGGTCAGGCGACCCTTCTCCTTGTCACGTACAACCAGTTATTCGAAACCACGCCAGTTGACTCAATGAAAGGCTTCATGGTACAACAAACACATAGAAACCGTTCGGCCATAAACTCCCACCCCCACCCATAAATGAAGGAGTCAGATGCTCGGTAGGGAAGGGGGAGGGTGTGAAGGGGTTTTTCATCAGTCTTAACATCAGTCAAATAGTTCAGTCGTATAGTTCAGTCCTCAGTCGTATAACTCAGTCGTATAGTTCAGTCGTATAATTCAGTCGTATACTTCAGTCGAATAATCCAGTCGAATAAACCAGTCGTATAATCCAGTCGTATAAACCAGTCGTATAATCCAGTCGTATAAACCAGTCGAATAATCCAGTCGTATAAACCCCATTCCCCCTCCCCCCTCACTCTCTCTCTCTCTCACACTCTCTCTCTCTCTCTCTCTCTTTCAGCTATAGCTTAGCCATGGTCTTAATACCTTACTTGCCAAACTACTTTTGCCTGTAAAAATCGAACTTGAAACTAGTTGGGAAGGCCCCTGGCCCCCGAACTCTACCCCGTGCCCCCGGCTCCTTCAGATATGGCTACGAGCATGAATTGATAAAATATTACATGATTTCACTGCCACCGTTGCTTATATTGAGCGACTTGTTTATTCGACTGGTTTATGCGACTGGATTATTCGACTGGATTATACGACTGGTTTATTCGACTGGATTATACGACTGGTTTATTCGACTGGATTATACGACTGGTTTATTCGACTGGATTATTCGACTGAAGTATACGACTGAATTATATGACTGGACTATGTGACTGAGTTATACGACTGAACTATACGACTGAACTATACGACTGAATTATACGACTGAACTATTTGACTGATGTTAAGACTAATGGATAGCATACCCCCCCAACACCCCACCACCCCCTTCCCTACCGAGCATCTGACTCCTTCATTTATGGGTGGGGTGGGAGTTGATTGTCGAACGGTTTCCATGTGCTTGCTGTATCATGAAGCCAGTCATTGAGTCAACTGCCGTGATTTCGAATCCCTGGTTGTACGTGACAAGGAGAAGGGTCGCCTGACCAACTTCGTGGATTTTCTCCGGGTCCTCCTGTTTCCTCCAACTGCTTAAGACCCCTACGCGCAAGCGAATTATTGAAATAAAATTAAAAACCATATGTTAGTCCCGAAATGATATACTTTGTGTCGAGTGGACGTTAAACCCCATTTCTCTCTCTCTCTCTCTCTCTCTCTCTCTTTCAGCTATAGCTTAGCTATGGTCTGAATACCTTACTTGCCAAACTACTTTTGCCCGTAAAATCGAACTTGAAACTAGTTGGGAAGGCCCCTGGCCCCCGGACTCTACCCCGTGCCCCCGGCTCCTTCAGCTATGGTTACGAGCATGAATTGATAAAATATTATCTTAGTTCATTGCCACCGTTGCTTATATTGAGCGACTTGTTTATTCGACTGGTTTATACGACTGGATTATTCGACTGGATTATACGACTGGTTTATTCGACTGGATTATACGACTGGTTTATTCGACTGGATTATTCTACTGAATTATACGACTGGACTATACGACTGGGTTATACGACTGAACTATACGACTGAACTATACGACTGAATTATACGACTGAACTATTTGACTGATGTTAAGTCTGATGAAAACCTCTCCCACCCCCCACCCTTCCCTACCGAGTTTCTGACTCCTTCATTTATAGGTGGGGGTGGGAGGTGATGGCCGAACGGTTTCCATGTGCTTGCTGTATCATGAAGCCTGTCATTGAGTCAACTGGCGTGGTTTCGAATTCCTGGTTATACGTGACAAGGAGAAGGGTCGCCTGACCAACTTCGTGGATTTTCTCCGGGTCCTCCTGTTTCCTCCAACTGCTTAAGACCCCTACGCGCAAGCGAATTATTGAAATAAAATTAAAAATCATATGTTAGTCCCGAAATGACATGAGTCGAGTGGACGTTAAACCCCCCTCTCTCTCTCTCTCTCTCTCTCTCTCTCTCTCTCTTTCAGCTATAGCTTAGATATGGTCTGAATACCTTACTTGCCAAACTACTTTTGCCCGTAAAATCGAACTTGAAGCTAGTTGGGAAGGCCCCTGGCCCCCGAACGCTACCCCGTGCCCCCGGCTCCTTCAGCTATGGCTACGAACATGAATTGATAAAATATTATATTATTTCACTGCCACCGTTGCTTATATTGAGCGACTTGTTTATACGACTGGATTATTCGACTGGTTTATACGACTGGTTTATACGACTGAACTATACGACTGAATTATACGACTGAACTATTTGACTGATGTTAAGTCTGATGAAAACCTCCGCCCCCCTCCCCTTCCCTACCGAGCATCTGACTCCTTCATTGATTGGTGGGGGTGGGAGTTGATGGCCGAACGGTTTCCATGTGCTTGCTGTATCACGAAGCCTGTCATTGAGTCATCTGCCGTGCTTTCGAACCCCTGGTTGTACGTTACAAGGAGAAGGGTCGCCTGAACAACTTCGTGGATTTTCTCCGGGTCCTCCTGTTTCCTCCAACTGCTTAAGACCCCTACGCGCAAGCGAATTATTGAAATAAAATTAAAAACCACATGTTAGTCCCGAAATGACATACTTTGAGTCGACTGGACGTTAAAGTTCCAATAGCATATTTTCTAATAAAGTCAAAACATAATTATTTCTATTTCTTTTGCTCAAAATGTTGTCAACTCAATATTATACGATCAAGGGCAAAATTTCATGGGGGTTAAAATGGTTGAGACAGGCTGATTGAGGAGATAGTAACTCAATTACCTCCCTTGTTTTCCCATTCCTCTCCATGGACGGCCATTTTCAAACGTTTGAATTTGAAGTTGAAAATGATATTTGTGCCAATTTCTCAACTGGCAATAGTGAATTATAGGATTAATAGGATTATTCTTTAACAAGGTAGGACTGTTTATAGGTACAATCTATTTTAGGGCTTTATTTTAATACATTTTAAAAATATAACCTAAAAATATGCTATTGGAACTTTAAACGACACTCTCTCTCTCTCTCTCTCTATCTCTCTCTCTCTCTCAGCTATAGCTTAGCTATGGTCTGAATACCTTACTTGCCAAACTACTTTTGCCTGTAAAATCGAACTTGAAACTAGTTGGGAAGGCCCCTGGCCCCCGAACTCTACCCCGGGCCCCCGGCTCCTTCAGCTATGGCTACGAGCATGAATTGATAAAATATTATATTATTTCACTGCCACCGTTGCTTATATTGAGCGACTTGTTTATACGGCTGGATTATTCGACTGGTTTATACGACTGGATTATTCGACTGGATTATACGACTGGTTTATACGACTGGATTATACGACTGGTTTATTCGACTGGATTATTCGACTGAATTATACGACTGGACTATACGAATGAGTTATACGACTGAACTATACGACTGAACTATACGACTGAATTATACGACTGAACTATTTGACTGATGTTAAGTCTGATGAAAACCTCCGCCCCCCCCCCCCCTTCCCTACCGAGCATCTGACTCCTTCATTTATGGGTGGGGGTGGGAGTTGATGGCCGAACGGTTTCCATGTGCTTGCTGTATCATGAAGCCTGTCATTGAGTCAACTGGCGTGCTCTCGAATCCCTGGTTATACTTGACAAGGAGAAGGGTCGCCTGACCAACTTCGTGGATTTTCTCCGGGTCCTCCTGTTTCCTCCAACTACTTAAGACCCTACGCGCAAGCGAATTATTGAAATAAAATTAAAAACCATATGTTAGTCCCGAAATGACATACTTTGAGTCGAGTGGACGGTAAACCCCTCTCTCTCTCTCTCTCTCTCTCTCTCTCTCTCTCTTTCAGCTATAGCTTAGCTATGGTCTGAATTAAAAACCATATGTTAGTCCCGAAATGACATACTTTGAGTCGAGTGGACGGTAAACCCCTCTCTCTCTCTCTCTCTCTCTCTCTCTCTCTCTCTCTCTCTCTCTCTCTCTCTCTCTTTCAGCTATAGCTTAGCTATGGTCTGAATACCTTACTTGCCAAACTACTTTTGCCTGTAAAATCGAACTTGAAACTAGTTGGGAAGACCCCTGGCCCCAGAACTCTACCCCGTGCCCCCGGCTCCTTCAGCTATGGCTACGAGCATGAATTGATAAAATATTATATTATTTCACTGCCACCGTTACTTATATTGAGCGACTTGTTTATACGACTGGATTATTCGACTGGTTTATACGACTGGATTATACGACTGGTTTATACGACTGGATTATACGACTGGTTTATTCGACTGGATTATTCGACTGAATTATACGACTGAACTATACGACTGAGTTATACGACTGAACTATACGACTGAACTATACGACTGAATTATACGACTGAACTATTTGACTGATGTTAAGTCTGATGAAAACCTCCCCACCCCCACCCCCCCCTTCCCTACCGAGCTTCTGACTCCTTCATTTATGGGTGGGGGTGGGAGGTGATGGCCGAACGGTTTCCATGTGCTTGCTGTATCATGAAGCCTGTCATTGAGTCAACTGGCGTGCTCTCGAATACCTGGTTGTACGTGACAAGGAGAAGGGTCGCCTGACCAACTTCGTGGATTTTCTCCGGGTCCTCCCGTTTCCCCCAACTGCTTAAGAGCCTACGAGCAAGCGAATTATTGAAATAAAATTAAAAACCATATGTTAGTCCCGAAATTACATACTTTGTTTCGAGTGGACGTTAAACCCCATTCCTCTCTCTCTATCTTTCAGTTATAGTGTTGCTATGGTCTGAATGCCTTACGTACCAAACTACTTTTGCCCGTAAAATCGAACTTAAAACTAGTTGGGAAGGCCCCTGGCCCCCTGCCTCCTTCAGCTATGGCTACGAGCATGAATTGATAAAATATAATCTTAGTTCACTGCCACCGCTACTTATATTGAGCGACTTGTTTATTCGACTGGTTTATACGACTGGATTATTCGACTGGTTTATACGACTGGATTATACGACTGGTTTATTCGACTGGATTATTCGACTGAAGTATACGACTGAACTATACGACTGAGTTATACGACTGAGCTATTTGACTGATGTTTAGAATGATAAGACCTTCCCCACCCCTTCCCTACCGAGCGCCTGACTCCTTCGGTAATGGGGGTGGGATGGGTGGCCGAATGGTTTGCAGGTGCTCGCTGTATCATGAAGCATGGGACACAGACTACAACACTAGCTGTTTCTAGCACGGCCATTGTTTATGTTTATGTTTTCAGTCGATGACATCAGTCGTTGACCTTTAACCCGAATTTGATAACCTTACTCGCTAAGAGTGGTCAACAGGTTGTTTAGGGGATTGCTATTGAAGAAAAATCTCAATAAATTTTTGATTTCAATTGTCAGATTTGAACTTCGGGGAAAATAAACAAAATAGACAAAAACGATTTCAGGAAATTTGAGTTAGTGCGTTTTTTATTTACGTCAAACAAACTATTCCCAAATTTTAACCCAACCATCGACCGAATTTGCTGACTGGCTATCCTTGTGGTACTTAGGGGTAATTGCCGGTGGACGGTAAAAAATGCTTACCATGTTATGTTATGTGGGAGAACGCTAGATCGGCGACGGTCCTGCGCATTTTAGACCTGTAGATTTGGTCAAAGTCCCGAGATATAAACAGGGCTAGCCCTAACCCTAACCCATGATCAAGCCTAACCCTTACCCTAACCCACAATTCACATATGACGTCACAATTTGCGTAGGACCGTCTCCGATCTAGCGTTCTCCTGTTATGTACCGGGAGAATTCCAGGTCGGAGACGGTCCCGCGCATTTTAGCCGCGTGGATTGTGGGTTAGGTTAGGGTAAGGGTTAGGACCTGCAGATTTCGTCACAAGTGACAAAGTCTCGAGATATAAACAAGACTAACGCTTACCATACTCCTAGACCAAACCTACCTAAACCCAACGCACAATCCACATAATAGATAGATAGATAGATAGTTTATTACATATAACACCCATTTCGGGCAGCATGTAAATAGTACATATTATGCATACAAAACAGACATACATGTACATAAAAAGTGAATATAAAATAGTAAAAAAACTGTATGAAAAACATAAAAAGTGGATGAAAATTACATAAAGATGAGATGTACATTTACATGTATATAGCTTGAACTTAAAGTAATGAGCTCAACGAATTGTTGATTATTATTATCATATTTTTTTGTTTATATAGAAGTGGGTGCCACATCTCTTATTTTAAAAGCATGTTGCACAAAGGTGCACACTGTTTTTGCCAAAGCAAGTGGCGGGTTGAACATGTTTTCAAAGGAAAATGGATAGTTTTGGCTCTCAAATGCCCCATAAACAATTGTCTTTCGTAGTTCCTCATACCGGTTGCACTCAATGAGAAAATGATATTCATTCTCAACTTGCTGTTGAGGGCATTTTGTGCAAAACCGCAGATGTGCAGGTATATCCTTGTATCGTCCTCTCTCTATTTCAAGGGAATGTGTGCTTAGTCTAAGGTGGGACATCGCGGTTTTAGTTTTAGGATTTTTAACAACTTGCAGGTAAGGCACGGTAGCGTTGATATTATTTTTAAACCTGTAAAAAGTTCGTAGTTTCTGGTTATCTGAAGCGCATAGATTAGCATAAACTTCGTTGAATTTTTCTTCTAGGTATTTAGTAATTTGATTAGTTGATGAACTAAGGGATGATATATTAAAAGTATTTAACAATTTTGCAATGGCTGCGGTCCAAGAGAGTTTAGGGTTAGTTGCTCCTAAAGTACTATCCTCTTTAAAGGAAGCAAAAAGAATCGGGTTATTTATACTGAGTTGTGGGTTGGGACGCTTAAAATATGACAGCATTCTACAATATACATCAACTTGTAGCGGGAATATTTGAGCTTCGGCTAAGCAGCCAATATTTGATGCCTTTGTTGGTTGCGCTAAAATGGACTTACAAATTTTTATGGTAATTTTATTTATGTCTAATTTATTCCATTTCTTTAGATCAGAATTTTTGCTGTGGACAATTTGAGAACCCATATCAGATGAATAATATGACGTCATATGTGCAGGACCATCTTCGGTATTCCAGCACCCGGATTCGAAATGAAGTTAGCACACATATTCTTAGCGCCAATAAAACCCAATCTCCAAATTATGAATATTCACCAAGGCCTCGTAGAAAATGTATTTTCAAACCCCTTTCTTCGATTCTACACCTCCCCAACAAAAATTGTCATTTGGTGAGCTCTGTTCAATTATCACGAAAATAATTGATAACCTTTATATTAGAATTTTGAAAATAGCATTTTAAGACATGATTGGGCTACAGACTCAGATCTATACTAACTTAGTTCACTCCCATTGATGCGTAATAAGCATGGTTTTTCGTTTTCCACCATCAACTCAAGCGACTTTTTTTTCGACTGAAATATACATTGAAATATTGGACTGGACGAGGTGAAGTTGTATGAAATCATCTCGTCCAACACCCCCCCCCCCTCCCCAACACACACACACACACACACTACAGGCATGGTTTGGACTCAATTCATTTAGATGTGGGAGCCGAAAAGATTTTTGATAGGACTGCTGGACTAACATGGTCATAACATGTAAAAAAGAAAAATTATCTAAATCTTGTGTTCATTATAAGGAAATAATTCTGGGTGAAAATATTTGTAGATGACTTTTGGCGCAGCCCTTAGATGACACTTAAAAACGCAACATTTTTCATTCGTACGTATACACATATTTTCAGGCTTCTTGCAGGGTTCGTCACAAGTCATCAAAGGTGTTTTTACGCACGATAAAATAGAAGAGTATATACTGAGATTCGGACATAAGTCACGACGACTACACTATTACATCAAAAAGGTGAAATTCGTGTGACATATCTTTTGTAAGTCGTACGAAGACCTTTCTGAACTTTTGTAGTTTTATCAGTCGTATGGTTTTGTAACCGAAATCACACTCCGAATTCCAAGCATCCAATTAGACTGTTTTGCAGCTGCATTCACAAATATCAATCGATGCCCGAAAAATGTCATACTAAGTAGAGTGCCAGAGTGGCTCCAGACAAGATGTTTTAATCCATTGTCAACTCGGTTCAAATTCGTGGTATTCAATTAAAAGAAGGGTTCGGTGACAGTTAGGGAAGCGAAACTAGAAATGCCCGAAAAAATATCAGGTTTACAGACAGCGGCTCCGGTTTTCTTCGAGAGGCGAAGAAGCGGAGCTGACCTTGTATAGACCCCCCCCCCCCCCAAAGAAAATTTTGGAATATTTGACGGCTGTAAACGCGTTTTACTGCTATTTCAGCCCATAAAAGTAGTGCTTTATTAGATTTCGTGCACTTTATTTTGCCAAGTAGATGAAATATTTTTTTTTCTCACTTTACCCGTCTGCCCATCGGTTTGACCGAAAGTTAAGGGGGCAGTTGCCCCCCCCCCGGCTCGTACGCCTATAATGCAAAGTACATCTAGATTGCCATTCACGAGCTATGGAGCGTTAGGGTCTCATTTCGAAAACTCAGGGGCACATCCACTAAGCTCAAGGGCTATGATTAGGGTGGGTCCATATTAAACGTTCTTCTCAGACTTGGGGTCTTCTTTCCGCGTTTCGTCTTCTATCCATTTTGACGAAAGAACAGTCACCGAATCTGTACCTTAATATCAATATGGGATGCCATTAGGAGAAAATATTAGTTTATCTTCTGTAATAAAGTATTTCTCACCAGAGATAGAATATAGAACATATTGAATGTGCTATTCCTTAGGCACTTTTTCACTGATACTTAGCCGTCATTATTATTAAGTGTATAGCAACCGGAAGAAGTGCAACAGCTCCATTTTATTTTATAAGCAAAAGACACAAGTTCTATAATAAGCTGACGTATGTACGAAGTTTCTTAAAAACAATATCTTGTGCGTTTCCTGACATACCAGGGTCTGTCCAGAGTTTGTAACAAGTAGTAGCTCCCCGCAAAAGCTCGTAAATTTCCCCAGAATATTCCCATTTCTTCACACGTCTTAAAAAACAGGTTGAAAGTCAATTGTTGACACGAATAAAAATATATCAGGATATTTCTGAAATGACCTAATGTGAGTACAAGTTATCCCCCTCCCTACAGACAAAAAACCCTAATATCGGTTTTGGTATAGTAATCTATATAAGACTTTTATTGGCAATAAGGAATACAAATTGAGAAATAGGATACAATTAACTAAAACTAAAATATATCACAATGCTTTATTTGATGAATGTATCTTACTCCTAATACGGACGTTAACAAAATCTCTTTGATTTACCATGGACTATATCACTTTATTCTGATGGTTATGCCGAATGTGGAATCAATTGTCAGAGATGTAATGTGTGCGGAGTTATTGAAAGTTCTTCGGTCATTGTTTGGATTTTGACGTCGATTATTTAACCATTCAAATAAAATTCCTTTTCATCTCAGTCCCGACCTAAGACTAAATATACTACCTTGTTCCCCACCCCACTTTAAAAGCATAACATCCTACAAATTTTTTAGTCCTTTAAATATTGATCCCTATTCAATATCAAGGACGTAGGGTTTCGTAACATTTATGTCCAATGGTTTGTGAATACAAATTCCTTAATTCCATGTTTTCTAGTTAATTAGTTTATTGTGTTGTTGAAGTCAAGAAATAGTTTATGCTGGTGATGTCGAGCCTCCTTTCTTCATATCCACTATAATAAGGATTCCACTAACGAATGCCAGTATAAAGGCAATGACAGCCAGAATAAGCGAGTATCCAACAGGCCGTAGGTTGATAGTAAATACAGTAAAAACGAGCGAAAAGTAGTAAGCAAAGACGATGACAGCTATTAGGTAACACACAGCTGAAACATAAACGAAGAAATTCATTAATTTTAAATAACGGTCCATGAAGTGGTTTTCTAATGAAATATAAGAACTGGGTTGTCCCCATGCCATTTTTTGTAACATCCAGACGATCAAAATCCGTTTCCAATTTGATCATGTTCATCAAGGCAACCTGCAATTATTTTGAATGCTCAGGATTTAAAGCTGAGCTCATTGACTAATCGAAGCCGGATATCATGTGCATTGAGAGTCAAATAGAATCTGTCGTATCAAGAATTTATGGTTGAACACACCTCCCAAATTGCCAATGTACATTAATTATTTTGGTGGATGCAACTATCCGTATTTTGGTAGATATGATTATTCATATTTTGGTGCATGCGACTATCCATATTTTGGTGGATACGACTCTACACAACAAAAACTAAACCAGGCACTTTCTTCTACTTATTTAAAGATGACCACAGTACCTTTTTAATTACATAGGGGAGTGTGACTATTAAGCAAATAAAATGACCATTTCGAACTGAAACTTTCAGATGAGTTTTAAAAAAAATCTATCGTTACATTAATTTGTAATTGATATTATGTTGAAACCAAGCAAAAGGCATTTTCAAATCAACCTAAGATGACATAACTGACATTGTAAGATTGTTAGCAAATTAATGTAGCTAAGTTTTTAACTCAAGATTATCAAATCTCTTCTACATAATATAATAATGTGTCCATTTCTAGGCCCCAAATATTAGCGATTAGCTCCTTTAACTGACATTGTTACATTATAGAAACGTAACTGGCTATTAAATTTTGGGCGTAAAATACAAATGATATGATCCCAGAGCACAAATTGAAACATTCGGGTAGTCAGTTAATAATTGTGTCAACAATTTATGATAATGGGGTGATTTAAAGACACCTTAAAACATAGCTGAATGACCCCCATTCATTCTTCCCCTGTTTTTATTCCATTTTTTTAAAATTAATTTAACGTGTTTCTTACCAGCAACAAGGCAGAGGATACCAGCGGCCATTCCAGCATCACCATTTCTCTTACACTTTGACGTAAACATCAAAAGAACAACCAAGAGAAAAGCAACATTGATTCCCACAAATGCAAATATACCAAATGCTTGAACAGCACCATACCAATCTGTAACAAAATAATTTCAGAAATAATACTACTAAACTTCATGCTGTTTATTCCAGTTCGGACCGGGGGCCTTATTCACGAAATTTTAACTAAGATAAAAATCCAAATTTTAGTTATTTGATTGGATAATATTAGATTTATTTAAGTGCTTAGCGAGCCAATCAAAACTGAAGTATCTACTAAAATTTGGATTGTATCTTTACTTAAGATTTCGTGAATAAGGGCCCTCCCTGGTCCCTGATTTATAAACTCTTAACTTAGTTAAAATTCCGTGAAACATGCCCCCGATATATGAAAATGTAGATCTCAATTTCATAATAAAATGAGGCACATGTACTATACAAAGCTTCGAATTGAATTTTCGATGGATTTATTTTGCGCTTTGCGGAATGGCTCCTTAAGTTAAGAAGTTGTTATTAAATATAATATTTAACCCCGCTGCGATCCTCGAAAGCATGAGGAGAACGTCATTTATATGTAATGGTTAACGCTTTAGGTACACGCTTTGCAATAATTGTAGGCGTGCGTGCTGTATCATAAAACCTGTCATTGAATCACAGGGATGGATCCAGAGGGGGGGGGGTCTCCTCCCCCCTGCTCAGCTACATAACAAATAATGCCTTGCATCAATGAAATTACATCCTAAAGTGATCCTACATCAGTATAAAAACGATTTCTCTGTTTAAAAAGCTCAATTTGTATGTATGCTTATGTAATTTAGAGACGATGATGGCATATTTCCGTAACCGAAACCTGGCAAACACCCTCCTGCAACAATTCCTGGATCCGACCCTGAATCAACTGGTGTAGTTTCGAATCCCCGGTTGTACGTGACAAGGGTCACCTGTCCAGCCTTGTGGGTTTTCTTTGGGTCCTCCGGCTTCCTGCCACTGCTAAAGACCAATACGCGCAAGCCCCAAAATGGCCTAGTTTGTGTCAAGTGGACGTTAAACCCCATTTCTTTCTTTCTCTCTCTTTCTATTATCAAATTCCAATCAATGGTTTCTATAGCAATATTAATGATAGCACGATAAATATCCCAGATAAGAAGCCCTAACGAGTAATATAATAAATCACTATGCATTCTGAGTGCCTGAATTTGAACATTATCTTAAAGGACCATTTCGGCGTCCACAGATTTTATATATAGGACAGAATTGGTCAAATAGGATTCATATACAATTTCTTAAGGTTTATCGGTCAGCTCGATTTATAAGATTCTAGGAAAGACGCCAAAATTAGAAATCGGATGATGTTGTTATTAACTGAACAGCTATAATACAAAAACGATTTCGGCAGTTTGATAATCCATTTTAAAACGAATATTGGTTATACAAAAAAAGGTCTGATTGCCAGGATATTAAAAAACGCAAAAATTTTTTACTATGTTTGATTAAATTTTGCTTACTATTTAAGCGCTTTTCTTTCTGTTATTTGCCATACTATCACGTATCGAATATACACCGATATTTAAGGTTAACCTAAACTACTAAAAAAAACGGACTACATGTAGGGGTTTTTTTTTTTCGAATGGGTTAAACATATTAACATAAACGTTATTTAAACATTTAATAAATAAATATTTTGTAAAAGGTCGCAGACTCCCGATGCCTTGAATGTTCTAGTGCACTTCGGATTTATCAAGATATATAAATAAGTTGTCCACATGCAAATGCATTATAAAAAAAACGCACAGCAATCCAGCCAACGTCTGTCTTGCCTCATAGAAAAATCATTTGAAGACGCATCCCGCAAACACATAAATACATTTTATTGTCTGGCAAATTTTCACTTAAATATTTAGAAAATAATAGGACTTTGTACACATCTGTATATTTTTATTGTCCTTGTACAGTTGAGGTTGTTGACTAAAAATTCAATATTTTCAATTAAATTTTCAAAACCTAAAAGGATGGAAAGCGCACTTTCGGAGCATTTGTCACTAAACAATTTTGACATGTTTAAACTCTAAAGCATTTTACCAAAACTTTCAAAAATTATCAAGCAATATAAAATTATTCATCCACCAAATGATTCGGAGCAAATAATTTGCATGGAAAACTGGCAGAAAATGCAACAATTATAGTAAGGTTTTTTTCTATGATTTTTTTTCAGAACAAAATGCGCATGAGAACTCCGTCAATTGCAGAAATATCATAAAGTGTCTGAAGTTTTAATAAAACTTCGAGTAAAAATATCAAATGTATTTTAAATTTTTACTTTTAAACCACAATCAGCATAATATTTTTACAATTTCCATTAAAAATATTCATTTATTTTTTTAGAAAAAAAAGGGTTATGATACATACCAAGATTCCATCCATCAAGTTGACTACAGCCTCCAGTGGCTAAAGTATTTCCACAAATTCTCCATAAACCCCATCCATCATATATGTTAGCGTTGTAATTGTTAACACTGCTGTAATTTTTACCCCATTCTGCTGTACAAAATGCTATCCAGTTACAGAAGTTAGCAGCCAGAAGCACTATGAAGTTAACTTTGCCCAAGATACTCGACCCGGAAAAATCCTCCTTAACACCCATGTTTTAGCAGTATTTAATAAGAATGTGAAGACGGCAATATCAAACGCTGACTGATAAGAACAACAAATCTTCACCAATAGATATAGTAATAAATAATTTTGTTGTCATAATACAGTACTAAGTTGATAGTTACCGATACAAATACACTTTTTAATATGAATCGTTTCGTGTATACTTTCTCCAATTCTCCAACAAGGGAAGGTTTACCTTTTCATCAGGCCAACAAATTTTTTTTTTTTCTTAAAATATTTCCAGAAAAATAGCAAATTTTTCATCACGTCAACAATTTTATAAAAGAGAAAATTTAGAGACTGAAAGTTTTATTCCAAATTATAAATGAAATAATGTTTAACGTCTTACTGTTCTGCTCAGACTGGGCTAATGAAGGCAGCTCAAAATTATAAATTTAAGGGAATTTTTTGAAAATATCAAGTCCAAATCTGAACAAATTTAAATCGAATTAATGAAGTAATAATTTTAGTATTTTGCTAATCACGAAATAAGAAATTTCAAATTGTTAAAACTAATTTTTCCGAAAAATTCAATATTGCTTTTGGTTCAGTGGGTGATTTTCTCTGATGGAATACATCTGTATTTGTCTGGTACGTGGCCACATGATAAAATCTCCAAATTGAGTATTTTTTTGTATTTTTTTAAATCTTTTTTGCAGAAGTGTGAGCAGTAAACCAATAAATAAGATAAATCGCCTAATGCATCGATCGCGTGTTTTCATGGCACATGAATAAATCGATCAAATATTGCTTTGCGCTCTATATATTGACTACCCTATTGTAAATGGGTTGTAAAGAAAGATTTTTCCCGCCTATAGATACGTTGTCGAGAGATACGTTGTTTTCATGGAATTCCTATAGAAAAGATCGGATAATAGCCCGTCAATAACTAAAGGACAACGTTTGGCAGGATATCAATAAAGGAGGATTAATTTCGCCTGAAACGATTACACTATGTTACTGCATGTTCTTGTAACAACAAATTTGATTTGTGACTAGAATTTTTAAATAATTTGTATCCGATATTTTATTCTCTCTAATATTATATCACATTAATTCCTTTTCATTTCTATTTTTTACTGCCCAAAAACAATCATTTAGCAGTCTCTGTCTAGAGGGCGGGTTTGTTTTTTTGATTGTTTATTTCCCCACCAAAGTTTTGCAAAAAGTGACCGTCAAAGAAAGAAAGATATGTTAATATATATTCTAAACATCATATCCAATATTTAAATGATTTAAAAACAATTGGAAAATGGTGTTTGAGAAGTGTGTATGTGTATGTGTGTGGGGGTGGGTGGTCAGTAGCGCCCTCTGCATTGCAAAAAGTGACCGACATGGAAATATATGTTATAGATTATTACTACGTGGACAGGTCTGTTATAGATTTCTACGTATCATATCCACATTTAAAATCAGGACGGCTGAAAAGAACTCTAGTGAAGAGTAACAAAAGGATAATAAGATGAAGAAATGGAACAAATTAATTTCCAGCTATACCATAATGAAACAGGGGATCATAAAGATAGGCACAGCTTATGCTGATCCGAACCACACAGGGGCGGATCAAGAGGGGTTGGGGTGCACAGCTACATAACGTTGTTAAACAACACTTTTTGTGAGAAAAGTTTAACGGTCGTGTGCTTTATTTTTTATCATCAGATGGTGGGATTGGGTTGGTTTTCAAAGCGTGAGATAATGATATAGACATAATGTGTGATATCACAATAACTAATGCTTTGCATCTATGGAATTGAATCACAATGTGATCCTATTAATTCATTGCAAAAATTGACGTCAAATCGGGTCTTGGATCTCTCTCTTTAAAAATCCCAGTGTGGATGTATGCCTCCATAATTTGGAGACGATGATGGCATCATGCATTGTCAACTGTAAACTTTCAGAGCCTAGCAAACCCCAGCTGTAAAAATTCCTGGATCCGCCCCTCGGCACATTATATTTCCTATAGCAACATGGTACACATACACACAATAGAAATTGATACATTCATTTATTACAATACAGATTAACCCCCGAGAGCTATATACACACTATAAATCTGTCGAGTTGATATAAAATGATGTTTTACTATGGTTGTGATTGTTAACAACGGTGTTAATACATGATTGTGACCCCGATTGCGGTCTTTCCAACAGAATTAACGACTGTCTCTATTTTGGTATTTTATAGAATCCAAAAAATATACAATAAAAACTGAGAGCAACACAATGTTAACTAAAGGGAACTGTAAAAAAAATTACGATATCTTTTTTTAAGCTGGTGATGTTCCACCTCCTTTCTTTGCTTCAACTATGATAAGAATTCCACCAATGACTGCTAGTATTAACGCTATGATAGCCAGTCCAAATGAGTATCCAAGATCAGGATTCAGATTGGAGGATTTGTAGGTGTTATCAAAACGAGCACCAAATATAATAACACTAATCAAATAACACGCACCTGAAAAATAACAAAATAAATGTACATTCGTCTTGTATTGGAAGAATGCATCAAATTGTTATGTGGTGGGTTGAGATAGTGCCCTTTTTTACTGCTGAAAGTGCCCTTTTTACTGCTGAAAATGCCTTTTTCAGACCCAAATATGCCCTCTCCGAACGTTTACTTAGACGAAAATATCAGCCAAATAGCCCTTGGAATGTCTACAGATGCAAGGAAATGACGGATGGATATTGTCTTGGGTACCCCCCCCCCCTTAACCCCCTCGCAGCGGCGTGCCCCGTCTCCGCAGTAAGTGCCCTCATTTTGCGCCCCCCTCCCTTTTCAAAATTCCTAGATCCGCCCCTGGACAACACAAGTTTTTGTGTAAACTGAAATGGGGTTTAATGTGTGATTTTTGTCCAGTGTTAATATGTTAGATATTATGATCATGATCAAGACTATCTCAGTAGTCATAATGTATTATTAATAATAATACTTCTTTCGTTTTATTTTCGCTTCATTTTAAGTTTTTACATAAAACTTGTCTCACTGTTCAATTTGCGCAACGATGGTATTTATCGTCGATTTCTCTTGGTAAGCAAACAGTCAGATGGACAATATTGATATCCGATATCGTCGCTTCTGTTCCGTACGCCAGCAATAATGTGGACATACACATTGGTGATCTCGGTGACAAGATGTCGACATTAATTGGTTTGAGAAAATGTATCTTAATCTTACCAGCCACGAAACAAATAATGGCAGACGCCAATCCAGCATCTTCATTTTTTTTACATTGGGATACGAACACGCTAAGAACAACCAACAAAAAGGCAATATTTATTCCCATAAACCCAAATATTGCAAATGCCTGGAAGGCTCCATACCAATCTGTGAAAATAGTATAAAGACATTAGAATACATTTTTATTACAAAACAATTTATTTATATTGTCTATCTAATAGGGTGTTTTTATAAACGATCAATTGGCTTACTCTGATGGTTGTAACTTGTAATTTGGTCTTGGAATCTGGGGAAAAAACTGTGGATCACTGTCTTACTTTGTAATTGGTCTGGGGTTCTGGGGAATAGCTGTGGATCACTGCCTTACTTTGTAATTGCTCTTGGATTCTGGGCAATAGCTGTGGGTCACTTGTCTTACTTTGGTCATTGTAATTGATCTGGGACTGTTTTATAAAAAAGGATGTTTAATAAACGATCCATTGGCATTATTGGCTTAAGCTGATCATTGTAATTTGATCAGGGATTCTGTGGATTAGCTGTGGGTCACATGTCTTACTTCGGTCATTATGTTTGGTCTGGGACTCTTGGGAATAGCATAGCGCTGGGACACTTGTCACACTTAATCATTGTAATTGGTGATTATTGTAGGTTACTTGTTTTACTTTGGTCAATATGTAATTGCTTTGAAATTCTGGGGAATAGTGTGGGTCACTTGTCTAAATAGGTATTTTGAACAGATCTCACACGGTGTGGGATTAACCTAAGTGAAAAATTTCATTTAACGAGTGTGTACTACTTAACAATTCATGTACATTTACAGAAATTAGCCCATGTGGTCGTTAATGCCTGGTTGATTCCTTAAAGATACATTATTCAAGAGCTAAATTTGCCTAATGTACGTCTTTCTTTAGGTCTTAAATGTTATATAAATTAAGCTGACATTGATTAACATAACAATACCATAATCAACAGTCGATCTCATCGGGTGATCGAGATTTTAACTAGATTATAACGGGTTGGCCATTTAATGATTTAATTTTAAAAGTGGAAATCGAGGCTAAGTCTCGAATATACCAGTGCCGTGGTTACGATAATAAATAATCAATGCACACATCTTGTCAAAACTACAAAGTGATACCTTGGCTGAGAATAAAGTAATTTGAATAACATTTTCAATATATTCATTTTGCATTATCTATTTTTGAACTATTAAAGCAACAACGGTCAGCTCTTTTTATCTAAATCTTACATAAAGTATCTTTAACAACGTGATAAATAAAGCAATTAAAACGTCATTAACATGAAATCAGCGAGATAACAATATATCTTATTAAAAGTATGGAGAAAGATTGAGGTTAACGCGTGCGCGTTGGATTAAAAGGTCCGTCATTGAGTTAAGTGCCGTGGTTTCGATTCTTCGCTTGTACGTGACCTGCTGTAGTAGGATCGTCTGTTCAATCCCGCAGGATTTCACTGGGTCCTCCAGTTTCCTCTCACTGCTAAAGACCCCTACGCGCAAGCGATTTCTTGAAATAAAATTGAACAATACGCTAGTCTCGAAATGACCTAGTTAGTGTCAAGTGGACGTTAACTACATTTCTCACAGACCATTATTTCACTTCCACTGGGCCCTTAGACCAATCCCGATCTCAGAGATAACTTCACCCTCCCCTCGTTTATCTCTGGTAAAACTTGTCGTTCATTAATCAGCGTGAATTCGGTTGTTTAGCTCCACCCCCGTTGCTACTGATTGACAGGATTTGTTAGAATGAAATACTGCCGATTTCGAAATGGCTATTGGGTTTTACCAGAGATAAACGAGGTTTAAATTTATCTCTGGGGTCGAAATTGCCTTTAAACTCATCTTGAGATCAGTGAGGCGTAAATTTATGGTCAAAATATCACAAAATGTCCAACAAAAGCGGTTATACCTGCAAGAATTATTGGAGCCTTCTGACATTACTTATATTACTCAACTACGCAACCTAACTTCTGAGATGTATGTCCTGCTCAACAGGACCAGTGCTATAAAATACATCCTCATACCTGGTTGATTCATTCACACTACGTCAGCAGCATACCACGACTCACGACAGTTCAGAGGGACCAGGCGCTTGCAAGGGAAGACTCGACGCTGGCCACACTGCCGAAGTCGTTGTCAATCACTTCCAGGTCAATGTTGGGACCACTAACAGGCTTCAGCAACAGTTTAGGGCCACCAACTCCATGGATGGTCGCTCCCGAAATGGTAGATCAAGGGTGCAGAATCTCTCCACACAGGCATCCGAGACAGCATGTCAGGCAGTGGAAACACACGGAAGCAGATCAGTACCGATACAGGGCGCCGAATTCTCACCCCTCGCAGGGGCGGATTGGGCCATCGATCGGGCGATCGCCCGAAGGGCCGGTTGGACGATCGCCTGAAGGGCCGGTCGGACAAAAAATGAAAAAAATAATTTTGTCCAATTCGTCTAAAAAAAAATTTTATGCGAGGAGTATGGTGGTCGGCATATTCCTGAAGCAATGGCCCGAGAAATCCCTCTCTGGCCATTGCTGGCATAGCGTCTGTTTCTTAAACTTATGCGGGAGTGTGTCCATTCTTTCCGTTCAATGAAAGCTATCACTTAAGTACAGTAAACATGACATTCTTTCGTTTAATCTGGGTCTTCCCTAAAACTTATTGATTTAAGGTATTCAAAACGGTGAAAGTATGTACGTTTCCAAACAGTATTGTTTACATTTCATTCGACTTGATAGCCTCGTTTGTCACGCAGTTAGTTTTACTGCAGTATTCTGCTATGTACGGGTTAATTAGGCATAATAAAATCGTGAGCCATGACGTAACGTTATGTAAACATATTTGTTCCAATATTGGCACTCGTTTTAAATGTAAAGCTTTTGTAGGACAGCTAGTGATTGGTTGGTAGTCGGACTACTGACTCATAATAGCAGTGTGTAGTGGGATTACCTCTAATCAAAAGAAACGCTGCGCGGAGTATGGGTGGTCGGTGGCTTTAAAGGGCCGTCACGCCATAACTGGAGTCTGGAATGGGCAGCTATAATAGACTTTCTGGGCCGGATGTGCTGGGTGTGGGCCAGAATCCGGAATCCTGCGATGGGGATTTCGAATTTCATCGGATTCACCCGACACTGTTACCCGCAAATTTACTAGTTATTAAGCTGCATGCACCTTGTTTGTGGGGGATACGCCAGAATCCAAAATTCAAAAATCAGTTTATATGAGCCTCAGTTTTGTCACTCTGTACCATCACAGAGGAATCAACTAGCGCTTCTGGCAACAAAAATGGGACATTTTTCAATGAAAATATCCAAACTTATTCAATTTTCCTAACTGGTTAATCAAATGGTCAAAAATTTCTCAACTAGTCCCATTTTTTAACCAGTTAAATTCTCTTGACTCTTGACGATACAATGATAATACGTTAATTAATAATGACGATATGATAATTTCACAGGTTGATGGTTGTTAATTACTTGCACGTCGGGGTTTTGGTCTTAGTTAATC
The DNA here is from genome assembly GCA_948474765.1 of Patella depressa. NCBI lineage: Eukaryota > Metazoa > Mollusca > Gastropoda > Patellidae > Patella > Patella depressa. Next base: position 61,023,872 of record OX419719.1, read on the forward strand.
GATTTATGAAATATATTATTTGACAGAGATTATCATCAGATATATTACAACCAAATCGCATATTAAGGTTCATTTTTCAAACATTTTCAGTGGGAGAACCCCCGGACCCCCCCCCCCCCCTCCTCGCGTCCTGGCTCCGTGGTCAGTACAAGGGGCCGCTCCGACACGGGAGCCCGGGCCGGTTCCCGGCCCCAATCCGCCCCTGACCCCTCGCCATCGACGTGAACGTCTACAGTTTGCCAATCAACACCAGAAATGGAGACACAGGCAACGGAGAGCTGTTCTGTTCACAGATGAGAATCTAAAATTACGTATCAACTGCAGATGTCAGGACCAGAACATAGCGTCGACATGGCCAGCGTTATTCTGACCAATATGTCATTAAACGAGACTCATGGGGAGGTCTAAGCATAATGGTTTGGGGCGGAATCTGTGAAGATCGGGACGCTGGGTAAATAGTAAAATACCTACATTTATATGACTTTAGTTATTGATCTATATGAGTTATGTAAGGTTTACCCAAAGTACAAATTCGGTTGATAACCTTTATCTGTATCTAATTGAATATATTTAATTATGTATCTTTCTTTGTGATTTATTTCCCAAAGCCCAAGTTCGGATGGTAACCTTCAACCTCATCTGTGTATCTATAGGTAAATGAACTTAATGATTTACATATGTGATTTATTTCAGTTTTGGCCTAGGGGTCTAGAGTGCCGCGCTTCGACCTCTAGTTGGCCGGTCACCTCTGGCTTGCGGCTGTGGTTTCGTTCCCCGGTGTGGGCGTATGTGGCATGGAGATAAGTGCGCCTTCTCAACCTCGTGTGTTTCCTCCGGGCACTCCGGTTTCCCCCCATTGCTAAAGACCCTCACGCGTAACCGAATTATTGAAATAAAATTAAACCATATGTTAGTCTCGAAATGACCTAGTTTGTGTCGAGTGGACGTTAAACCCCATCCTCTCTCCCTCTCTCTATTTCAGGTTTGCACAAAGCCCAGATTCATTTACTTGTATCTACTTTAAAAATATCAGTTTGACTTAATATTATATGTATATTGATATTTTAATTTATAGCTAACAATAATATGCAACCGTGCCAAGGAATACATATTCTTATAAATTGAATATGTGTTCAGAGTTTTCTATGACAATAACTTTTTGTCGAGCAAGCACAAAAGTATTTATTGAATGGGTTTAATAAAAGTAACCAAGATAAACGTTTATCAACTATATAAAAGACGCCTGACAACACTAACTGGTATAGCTGTTACAATTTAGTAGGCGACTTAAGTCGTACGCTTTTGACCCTTTCAATAATTTTTATGTCGTTTTTACATATTTTTGTTACATTAGGCCAGACTGATTATCAGAACCATGTTTATTCGCTCTACAAAACTTATTTGATCTCGCCTATATAGCCTCAATCAGAAAGCAAACATTATGAAGTGAATATATATACGTACTAATGAAGACGAAATGAAATTAAATGGGGTTCAACGTCCTACTGTTCTGCTCCAGAATGGGCTAAGGAAGTTGGGTATACGCGATACAGTGTGCTATGAAGGAAATTTTGCCCGGACAGCGGCACTGTGGCCTACTTTTATATCGAATTCTAATTGTTAAGGGATCTTTTACGTGCACACCAATGTGTACACTGGACCTCGGTGTTTGGTCCCATCCGAACGACTAGACAGCTGTCCTTGTCAGGTGCTCCACCCTGCTTCACTGACAAGGGGGAACCACTAATGAAGACGAACATAATTATTATGTCATACACTGTGCATGGCGGATAGTTTTCCCGGACAGCGGCGCTACGACCTATTCTTATGTCGAATTCCGAACTGCCAAGGATTCTCTAACGCACACGTTGTCCCTTGCCAAACGCTATGATCGAAAATGGAGCCACTAGACTAGAGAGCCACCGTCTTACTCACAGTGTCACCGCGGTTCCCCAAACATTTTTTTTAGGAATTCAAATTGAAAGTAAAATTTGTTTAACTCTAGTCTTTCCTAAATTAAATCAATCCATGGCATCATCTGTACGAAGACAACACCTTTTAAAATGTGCAATCCGAGAAATAGCCTCAGACTACTTTACAGATACTAATTATGCAATGTATGGTCATTGCTCAGAGCGAGTCTTTAAGAAATTCCCGTTTTCCCTTCTTATGGTATGCTGTGGTCTGTTGATCGGTTATAAAAACGGTTCTTCTCGCATGATATAACGTGACTGAAGTTGCCCCGCAGACAGGGACGTATACATATCGATTTTGTCAAAGGGGTGGAGGAGGGTGTTGAGAAAGAATCTGAAGACTGATGCTCAGGCCCCTAATACGAGTGACGCAGCCACAAGCTGAGATGCGCGAGCGTTCGTGGGTGATCGGGGCATGCTCCACGTAGAATTTTTTTTATAACATGGGTACTATGGGAATTGATATTAATTATTAAGAAATTTGCAATTACGTACAAAGTACTATGACAAATTATGAAAGTGATAAATACATCATTTATCTTGTTGTGGTGAATATGCATACATTTTGGCATTGTTTGTTCACCACAACTGATTTAGCTCAAAATGTTAATCATTGAACTCTGACAAGAAAATCACCTTATGAACATTACCTCAATTAAAAGCAGAGTGGTTATGTTCCAAAGTCTCGACAAATCAAATTGCTTTCATCAAACTTAGTCAAGGTAATTATAACCAAACGTATCGTGCCCCTAGCAGACAATATTTATCATCGAACTCAACCAAGGCACCAAGTTTGAACATTCTACCCAAATTAGGAGAGTTATTGTGTCTCGACCTATCAAATTGCTTATCGTTCTGCTTACCCTGAGTAGAAAATGCTCATTATCGAACTTTGTCAAGGTATAAAACTATACACAAAATTTCTCCACTCTTGCGTAATAAGAGCTACATTTATCGTGTCCCAGCGCACCAATCAATCAAATTTCTTATCTCTGCTTACCCTAAGCAGAAAATGTTCATTTAACGCCATCAAGGCATTGACCTAATAAACACCTACATCAAGTCTGAACATTCTAGCTCAATTAGAAGGAGAGTTGTCATGTCTCAAAAAGTGTGACAGACAGATTGACGGACGAACCTATTTTAATAGTCCCCTAGACTCCATTATCATTGAAATCGTTATTACGATAATAATCAAAGTCTCGATTATCCACTTTTACGACAATCGCATCAACCACAGACCGTATTCAAATCTACTTAATGTCGGAGCCATTCGATGGCATCGACAGTTGGTAACATTCACCAAGAGTTACTGAATGAATGAAATACATGTAGGTTTATCATCCTACTTTTAAGACGGGCATATTCCTTATGCAGTGCATACCGGCGTCCCATGCGAACGGCCCTGTACTACTGAAATATACCGAGAACTTTCTCTAGAAACACCGGGATCATTGAGCAACCTGGTTTCTACTTAATGCTCTGGTATTCGATTTATTAGATATTTTACTTCCTGTGACTGAATTTGAAAGGCGAACCTATATCTATATCATACATCATTAAAGCTTTTCAAAAATATATCTCAGCCCAGGCCAGGCTAGTAAAGCTGAAATCTTCAAAGTGCGCCGGCATGATTGGTAGGTCATCAAAAGGGTCAAAACTTCAAAATTTTCGCCGGAGGGGGGGATACAAAAACCTTTCTTGATTGAATGTTTCGGACCTGTTAGTTTGCGAGTTAAAGCAGGGTCGCCCCTTCCGGAAAATATCACGGAGCCCTTACATCGAGGGGGCGTAGCCTGGTCATTGCCCGCCATACTCACATAAATGCAATTTGTATATGCTATATAAACAAGCTTATTTGGCACAGACATATAACATAAATCATATGCTTTCTAAAAAAATTATTTTACAACTAATTTGGTGGCCCATTTATTATTGGGCTAAAAATCAGGAAACCCCAAATATGATATACACTCACTTAAAGCCCAGCCGTCTGTTCTAGAGCAGCCACTGGTTACTTCTTGATTTCCACAAATTCTCCATATTCCATATCCCACATATATTTCGTCATTATTATTATTGGTGTAACGTTTTCCCCATTCAGTTGTACAAAATGCGATCCAGTTACAGAAGTTGGCCACAAGAAGCAGAATGAATGCTATTTTACCAAGCAAACTGGTTCCTGTAAATTCCTCCTTAATCCCCATCTCGCAGTAAACTGTGCCGAAGACTGTGGTTTCAAATATGTATTCGATGATATATATTTGTCAAATTAATAATAGTTGGTTGTCAAAATAATTCACTAAGTTTACTGTTACCATGCTACAATTTAAACAATATCACATGTCCAATTATACTTCTTTTGGTAGCTATATTATCGTATTATTGTTTTGTTAAAACCCTTAATTTATCATTCCAGTTCAACAACCGTGGTCCTTTACTAATTAAATAGAAAAAAAAAGTCAGAAATAGCAATCCATAAAACCTGAAAGCGTTTTCATGTTGTCATGACGTAATCGATCCTGTATGCTACAGAAAGCTGTAATTCCTTGTTGATTCGAAAATTAATTCATCAAGCCATTTCAATCACAGTCGTTACATAATGACGGGAATAGGTATTCCACAAAAATAAGGCCATAATATATAATAGTAATCTATAGGTTACCGCATATATTCTACCATTGTCCATACGGCGAGTAAGACGGTAGCAAAAAGAGGACGAGATTGTAACACAGGTACATGGGGATAGGAACGCCCTTATTACACTATGGCACACCGGACCTATAATAGAGTCTATGTGATTTTTCAAGTTTTTTTAGTTTCTGTTTTTTTCTGAACATTTTTTAGATTTTTAATCTTATTTTATCCATATTTGATGCTAAATGATATGTGTGTTTTTTTACGCCCACATTTTCATGTGGACGTATTATGTCGTCGCCCCTGTCCGTCCGGACGTCCGTCCGTCCGTCCACAATTTGTTTGTGGACTCTCTACAGGTCACAATTCTTATCCGATTTTGACGAAACTTGAAATATAGGTTTATCCCCAAAAGATCTCGGCTGCTTTCGATATTGGCATGTATCGGATCAAAACTTCATGGATTATGGCCCCTGATTGTACGAAAAATCACGTTTTTATACGCCCACATTTTCATGTGGACGTATTATGTCGTCGCCCCTGTCCGTCCGGACGTCCGTCCGTCAGTCCGTCTGGACGTCCGTCCGGACGTCCGTCCGTCCACAATTTGTTTGTGGACTCTCTACAGGTCACAATTCTTATCCGATTTTGACGAAACTTGAAATATAGGTTTATCCCCAAAAGATCTCGGCTGCTTTCGATTTTGGCATGTATCGGATCAAAACTTCATGGATTATGGCCCCTGATTGTACGAAAAATCACGTTTTTAGCTTGTGGACCCTATAGAGGTCACAATTTTGAACCAATTTTGATGAAACTTGACATGCATGTTTGTAACCCAAAGATCTTGGTTCCTTTCGATATTTGCAGCTATCGGAATGTAATTTCCTGAATTATGGCCCCTGATTGTCCGAAAAATCACCCTTTTTAGCTTGTGGTCCCTCTGGAGGTCACAATTATTATTCGATTTAAAAAACCGTTTTATTATATCACCGTTACACCCTAAGGAAGGTTGAGTTCGAATTTCGGGAAAATCGGACGAAAATTGCCATACAAAATGGCCGCCGTTTGTACGCGAATATTGTTAAAAAATGGTATATCAAGGTTGTGGACCCCGTGGAGGTCACAATTTTGATTCGATTTTGATGAAACTTGAAATTCATGGTTATAACCCAAAGATCTTGCTTCCTTTCGATATTTGCGCATATCGGATCGTAACTTCCTGAATTATGGCCCCTGATTATACGCAAAATCGCCTTTTTTTTAAAGCTTGGAGGTCACAATTATTATCCGATTTAAAAAAACGTTTGATTATATTACCGTTACACAGTAAGGAAGGTTGAGTTCGAATTTCGGGAAAATCAGACCAAAATTGCCATACAAAATGGCCGCCGTTTGTACGCGAATACTGTTAAAAAATGGTATATCAAGGTTGTGGACCCTGTAAAGGTCACAATTTTAATTCGATTTTGATGAAACTTGAAATTCATGGTTATAACCCAAAGATCTTGGTTCTTTTCGATATTTGCGCATATCGGATCGTAACTTCCTGAATTATGGCCCCTGGTTATACGCAAAATCCCCCTTTCTTTAGCTTGTGCTCCCTCTGGAGGTCACAATTATTATCCAATTTAAAAAAACCTTTGATTATATCACCGTTATACTGTAAGGAAGGTTGAGTTTGAATTTCGGGAAAATCGGACCAAAATTGACAGACAAAATGGCCGCCGTTTGTACGCGAATACTGTTAAAAAAATGATATATCATGGTTGTGGACCCTGTATAGGTCACAATTTTAATTCGATTTTGATGAGGAAGGTTGAGTTCTAATTTCGTAAAAATCGTACCAAAATTGCCGGACTCGTATTATTGTTTTGTTACAACCGTGGTCCTTTACTAATTAAATAGAAAAAAAAGTCAGAAATAGCAATCCATAAAACCTGAAAGCGTTCTCATGTTCTCATGACGTAATCGATCCTGTATGCTACAGAAAGCTGTAATTCCTTGTTGATTCGAAAATTAATTCATCAAGCCATTTCAATCACAGTTGTTACATAATGACGGGAATGGGTATTCCACAAAAATAAGGCCATAATATATAATAGTAATCTATAGGTTACCGCATATATTCTACCATTGTCCATACGGCGAGTAAGACGGCAGCAAAAAGAGGACGAGATTGTAACACAGGTATATGGGGATAGGAACGCCCTTATTACACTATGGCACACCGGACCTATAATAGAGTCTATGTGATTTTTCAAATTTTTTGAGTTTCTGTTTTTTTCTGAACATTTTTTAGATTTTTAATCTTATTTTATCCATATTTGATGCTAAATGATATGTGTGTTTTTATACGCCCACATTTTCATGTGGACGTATTATGTCGTCGCCCCTGTCCGTCCGGACGTCCGTCCGTCCGTCCGTCCACAATTTGTTTGTGGACTCTCTACAGGTCACAATTCTTATCCGATTTTGACGAAACTTGAAATATAGGTTTATCCCCAAAAGATCTCGGCTGCTTTCGATATTGGCATGTATCGGATCAAAACTTCATGGATTATGGCCCCTGATTGTACGAAAAATCACGTTTTTAGCTTGTGGACCCTATGGAGGTCACAATTTTGAACCGATTTTGATGAAACTTGACATGCATGTTTGTAACCCGAGGATCTTGGTTCCTTTCGATATTTGCGGCTATCGGAATGTAATTTCCTGAATTATGGCCCCTGATTGTCCGAAAAATCATCCTTTTTAGCTTGTGGTCTTTCTGGAGGTCACAATTATAACCCGATTTAAAAAAAACCGTTTGATTATATCACCGTTACACCCTAACGGAGGTTGAGTTCGAATTTCGGGAAAATTGGACCAAAATTGACATACAAAATGGCCGACGTTTGTACGCGAATACTGTTTAAAAATGGTATATCAAGGTTGTGGACCCTGTGGAGGTCACAATTTTAATTCGATTTTGATGAAACTTGAAATTCATGGTTATAACCCAAAGATCTTGGTTCTTTTCGATATTTGCGCATATCGGATCGTAACTTCCTGAATTATGGCCCCTGGTTATACGCAAAATCCCCCTTTCTTTAGCTTGTGGTCCCTCTGGAGGTCACAATTATTATCCGATTTAAAAAAACGTTTGATTATATTGCCGTTACACCGTAAGGAAGGTTGAGTTCGAATTCCGGGAAAATCGGACCAAAATTGACAGACAAAATGGTCGCCGTTTGTACGCGAATACTGTTAAAAAAATGGTATATCATGGTTGTGGACCCTGTATAGGTGACAATTTTAATTCGATTTTGATGAGGAAGGTTGAGTTCTAATTTTCAAGAAAATCGTACCAAAATTGCCGGACGAAATGGTCGCCGTTTGTACGCGAATAGTGTAAAAAATATGGTATATCATGGTTGTGGACTCTCTACAGGTCACAATTCTTATCCGATTTTGATGAAAAGTCACATTTCTATAGGTTGTGTACCGTCACACCATAATCATTGTCGGCTTCGAATTTCATGAATATCAGACTGGAACTGACCAACTAAATGGCTGCTCCCAATACAGTATGAAATACAGGACTTAATGATGTAGGAAAAATCACTTTCGGTATTGCTTGTTCTCTATCCATCTCTCGAAAATGTGGGCGTATCCTGCCTGGCAGTGCCAGCCTAATCTTTATAGAAAGAAATATATATGGAAAGGAACTGGGTGGTTGATTTGTATTGTAACCCAATTTTATTCACTATTTTGAAGTAAATATCGACAGAGGTACCTCACGGAAAAGAAACGTCAACAGAAAAGTGTCTTACCTTTCTCTTTTATAAATACATAAGAGGGTATTTTTTTTAAAATATGAATTACATGTTTGATAGTAAATATTCTATCATTTAGCATCAAATATGGATAAAATAAGATTAAAAATTTAAAACATTTTCAGAAAAAAACAGAAACTCAAACAATTTGAAAAATCACATAGACTCTATTATAGGTCAGGTGTGCCATAGTGTAATAAGGGCGTTCCTGTCCCCATGTACCTGTGGATTGTGACTCTTTACCAATAGCTATAAAGGATAGCCGACCAGAACTTTTTACTCTTTGATCACAGTTTAACGACAAAGTAATTCTGTCCCACTCAATATACAGCTATAATTCTGTGTAATAAATAAATTAATTTTTTTTCCACAAGGGTCACGATAACACAAAAAACAATCACTTTGTAAATCTACATTTGTCACTGTGTATTCCCAAAATGGGTGATTTAAAACATAGCATATCATTGAACATCATTGATTTCTGCATTCATTTCGTCCAATTTATTTATAAATCATGGACGATCGCGGTAGTTATGTATCAAATGCATTTGTAATGTCACTTTCCATTCGACACTGTGGAAACACTGAGTCTTATTGTCCCCATCTCGAAAATTGAACAGCAGGGTCCTTGAAAAGCTGGATTGTGGGGTACCTGATAGGCCGACGGGACACTTGTCCAGGGCTCCGGAGACAAAAGTGACCCGGGGGTATGCCGAGTAATGTTTAAAATAAAAGTTGTTGGTATAGAGACCTTGTTTCTTTCAGTTATTTTAGATTCCCCACCTCCTGTCCCATGGCCTTCTGGGTCCTATCGCAGGCAGTATATATTCGTTTCCAAGCAACGTTATGTCAATATTTAAAAGATATTTTCTGTTGAATGTATAAATATGTAGTGAACTGCGAAAATTAAATTAAAGATTCAAATTACTGGTCCACGAAAACAAATTACAGTGTATCAACCACCGTTGCAATCGCACATATCACAGCGCGTTCCATAATATTACCAACAAGCTGTTCGTTACGGCAACGATCACGCATCTGTACTATACATAATGGCTGTGCCCCCTGTGTGTCTCAGAAGTTGTGATACCTTTAGAATCATGAGTGCGTTGTATTTTTGAATTTGAAGTTGGTAAGATTGTTTCTTGTGGTTTCAATTTGATTAAAATGCAGATCTAAATTTAGTTTCGTTTTTTTATACTTTCGATGGCCTACACTACATGAAGACTTGACCGGTTTTAGTGACAGGTCGCGTTAGTGGCCATACGAGCGGCTTTTGAACATATGACGTCAGACATTTGATTAATCAATCAGCATTAATGTTTCTAGTGGATTGCCCACAGTTCCGTGCACCACACGCCTAAAGCTCGCCGTAACAGACCGTTTCATTAGCTAATCCCACACATTATCCAGAACACATCAGTGATAACAACTCTTCCAGATCCTAGTGTAGTAAAGTAAAACCAAATTTTGAGCTATAAAAAACGGAACGAAATAGGATAGTGTTTTAAGCATTTAATTTTTCTGATTTGTCGTTTCATAGAAATGGTGCTAATACTGGGTGGCAGTTTGTATTAGATCTAAGATTACAAGTAACTAGTCAGAACATATAAACAATATTTGAAACACTATACGTCACCCAACAGGCAACCGATGTAAATATTTCAAAACTTGGGGTAAATATCTTCTCTGTTGCGGGCTTCGTAAATAAAACAGGTTGCCAGGTATTTTTTGAAGAATGATTTGTATGGTTATTTGCGGTAAAGAAGAATTGCAATAATCGAGTTTTGAAATAATAATAGCATTAGGTAACAGTTTATAAGTGTCGACATAAAAAATATTAGCGAATTTTACCAGTGTTATGTAGAAATGAAATGAAATAAAATGCGGTTAACGTCCTACTTTTCCGCTCCTAGGGAAATTTTGTCCGGGCCGGGGCACGGCCTACTCTTATATGGAATTCCAACTGCCAAGGAATCTTTTGCGTGCACGCCAATGTGTACACGGGACCTCGGTTTTTCGTCCCATCCGATCGAATAGACAGCTATTCTTATCAAGTCCTCTCCGGAATACCCGGAGAAAATCCAAGAGGTTGGACAGCGGCCATTGCTGGGATCGAACACTCGCGTGACTCGACCTCCAAGCTAGCGAGCCAGCGTCTTACCCACTTAGCAACCGTGATCCCCATGATGTCCAGATATTATAGAAGTTTGTGCATGTTCATTCTGGAATCAAACTGAATACCAATATATCTAACACTGTCGACACAATTAAAAAATTATTTTCCAACTCGAAAAGAGTGATTATTGTATAAAAAAGGCGTTAGTCCCACGTACTTCAGTCTTATCGGTGTTGATCTTGAAATTCTTTTTTATCAAGTCATGTTATGACCTTGGTGGTGTATAAAATTGCGTTTCAAATTCATACATCCATCAAATGTCAACAACCTAAACTAAACGGGACCTAACACGGATCCATGGGCCACCCCCAACTTAAGATAAAAACTGTTGTCTAACGATGAATCGAACAATACCGGTCGATTAATATTTAATAGGGCATACTCGTATGGTACATTTCTACGATTATGGTTAACCTCATTTAGTTGATAGTTGATAGATACCTTCAACGGTTACTACACTTTTATTGTTTTGGGTTACGGGAGTCATAATATGGATACAAATAAGAAGGCGTGTTGTTGTTAGGTGTTGGTTGTATTCTCTTTATTGTTCACCTGTTGTTATTGTCAATAAATAATGGAGCAGAACTGGGTGGTGTAGTCCGAGTGTTGTATAAACGTATACATTTAGATATACAGACTGACACTAATTGAAATTGTACCCACTTTGCGTGCGCATTATAAAGATAATTGTCTGTATTTATTATATTATATTTGAATATTGGACACCCGGTTTCCACCCGGTGGTTTCATTAGTCCTTGAAGGGCATTTAGCTTTAAGAAACGTCGGAGATTCAAAAGAATTACGATCAGTTCTAAAAACGAAATACAAATCTATCATAATATATTTGAAAATCGCTTTGAAAATATTATTCACATTATTATAGACTATATCATCGATACAGTGGGTTAATCAACATCTTAAAACGGCAATTTCATATTTTTCAGTTATATTTTTAAAATATATTAAAATAGAGCCCTAAAAAAGATAAACAGTCCTACCTTGTTAAAGAATAATCCTATAATTCACTATTGCCAGTTGAGAAATTGGCAAAAATATCATTTTCAACTTCAAATTCAAACGTTTGAAAATCGCCATTGCATGGAGGGGAATGGGAAACAAGGGAGGTAATTCAAGTAAGTGTGTTATTATTTTCTGTGCCAGGGATTTTTATGCCTGTGAAATATTGCCCATGATCATATAATAGTGAGTGGACAACCTTTTGAGCAAAATACATAGAAATAATCATGTTTTGACTTTCTTAAAAAATATGAAATTTCTGCTTTGAATCTTACAGTAAAATGTTATTGTGGCTGGCACGAGTTTCATTAAAAAAATTAAAACTCAATTTTCTGAGTAGAAAGTATTATTGAGTATTGTGACTAGTTGAAGCGGAATGTAACGTCGCGCGGACTTTGATAGAGAATTTGTTTCGGACGAGTTAATTGCCCCTGAATATGATAATCTCTCAAACGAACGCGGACATAGTTCGAGATTTTATCTTCACAATATTAGTTCAAAGAATAATTACTTATTCAATCAACTGCATTGGATTGAACAAGTTCTCTCCAACAATATATATTTAAAAAATAGTTGATACTTATGTTTACAATAAACAATGGTGGACATATTTATAGACAATGAGTTATAAACATTATGTACGTATATACATTTCTTTGGGTGTAATGGTAAGAGATAAATATCATTTTCATGTGTGACAAAGTGATCTCTACATCATATTATACATACCGGTATACAGATAGAACTTTCTGACCTCTGCTGGATTTTGATCATTAATGATATTGACGAGTTCAAATCTACACAATTTCTTCTAAGGCACGGACTTTAGAACATCTAATGTGTTCAATATTTTGTTTTGATAAAAGGCACGATCTCATTAAACATATTATTTATTCAAAGGAAATATGCAGTGCAGTTACAGATACTATAATCTCATAAATAAACAATACCAAATTTGTACATCGCTCGTGTATCATTTTTCTTAATTGATTGTATGCTTTATAAGTCATTTTACGTCAGAAGTGTGCCTATTTCATGCTCTCAATAAAGGTCTATCGACTATGCTGATATTCTGTTATCTGTACATAGTAGTCACAGGTATCAGTAATGGTGCCCGTGAACCAGTGAACCAGACACAACGTGATCTAGTCCTATGAAGCGGCAGGCAATCTTGTTATATAAACGCCAGAATTCTCATAGTTTTAAATGATAAAATCTCTTTGCACTATTACAAAAATCGAAAAATGTTAGAATTGGTATCACCTGAACGATCGGGGTTAGGCCTACCATATAGAATTAGGTCAATTGCAACATTCTTTTAAGGTGAAGAAGAGTTCTTAGGATACATGTATATGAAAAAATAATGGCAATTAGAATTATCTTCGTATGAAATCAGTGTTAAATCCATGACATTTCTTGGTCTATAACCCCATTTTTAACATTATATGATCTTAATACATTTTTATTTATAACCACAAAGAGCACAATATGTCACAATCATCTGGTACGAATATTGAAAGGGGTTGACAACTTCGATTTTTGTTAGGTCTGGCAATCCGTTATTTTAGTAGGCGATCATCTTAATTGTATGTTGACTTCCTGACCTTCCTCCCCCAAAATCATGAATATCAGCGAAACCTGACAGAAAATAGAATTTCCAACCTTCTTCTAGGATTTCAGACAGAAACGTCACCAAAAATACCACGCATAAAGGGGGGGGGGGGGTATAAGCTGAGAAAGAGGTAATGGCTATAGGCCTACATTAGTGAATTGCATAGGCCTATCCATGGACCAATCTGATCATAACACAGATCTTGTTTCATTTCGCTTTTTATAGTTCAAAATTTCGTTTTACTTGTCTTTACTTCACTATTATACCAGCATTATTATTATTATTATTATTATTATTATTATCTGGACGCGTTTTAGATGCTATAATTACAGGCCCTAACCTTGTTGATGGGAAGGATTGCTGCAGCGAGTTTTTGACGCGATGCACGCGGAACTGTGGGTAGGCCTATCCTAGGCCTACTAGAAAGATTAACACTGATTGGTTAATCAAATGTCTTCCGTCATGGGATCAAAAGCCTTTCGTTTGACCCACGGAGATCATCGAAAGTATAAAAAAAAACGAAACGAATTTTTTATACCGGTATTTATTAAGTTACGTTAATACTATTCATCAATATTTCAAAACTGATATTTTATCTCCCTTTTTTAATGTTGAAAATTGTGACTATTATTGTTGCTTTGGTACAACTTATCCAAAGTCAGCCAAAATCCCCGTCAAATGGATTATTATTTTCAAGTTTGGATTAGCCGCGTCTTGCTGTCGTCATTGGACAACACTTAATGTCTTCGCGGATATACTCAACCTGTAGCGGCCAAGCGAATATTCACTGCGGGATCAGTTTGGGATATACTGTCAAATATCAGCCGTACGTCACTGCGCGTGCGTACAAGACGAATAACAGACACATGCAAATTGTGTAATGTCAAATAAGACGAAATAGAAATGCTTTTGTAGGAAACGATTCTTTTAAAAGAAAACAAAAAAAAAAAACCAAAAAAAAAAACAAGAAAAAAAATCGGCAACTTTGTTTTGAACACTATTCGTGTCTAAAACTTCCATTCTCATTGAAATTGTCAAGTCGTCCGCATAGCCTGAATACAATGTGAAAAATTGTTAAGCTGTTACGATACGTACTTCCTTCCCGAATTATTCAATTCTAGGCATGTGTAGGCCTATAAATTGACGATAAATAATCATATGTTTTTGTTGTGCAAATATGCATGGGCCTTATGATACATGACACGAAACATCACAACTGAACTAACACTGTTAATATTTTAGATTTACCAATACCACGCGCTGGAAAGTATTTCGTTTCAATTCCATTCCGCCCGAAGCATAATATTATAGGTTACCACTCGGATGTATTTTACGGGTAAAAATCGCCACCTTCCCAGACGGGGTTGCAGTAACTGGTTTCGTTTATATGACATGCGCACAGCATATTTTATTTGGTCGTTTCCGGTGGAAATGCGGAAATCTGTGACAGGAGAATTGTCAAATCTTCAATTTTACGTGTTCGTGTGTAAAGAAAATACGTTATGGCATGATTACTGATAACATTTGTCAAGGCCATGCCAATATACTGTATCACCAAATACTCTAATGTCATTACAAATAGGTTATATCAAGGAATGTTTTTTTGTGGCTGCTTGGGATTATGGCCCTTGGCCTTGCTCCCGTAATTGTAATAATAATAATATGTAATAATATGGCATTGCTAAAAAACAAACGGTACACATAATAAAACCTGACAGTTTTGTTGAAAGCCTCTCAAAATGTCTCAACGAAGTGGTATGTTTACAACCACAACAAGTCCTGACAGTGTCACATCAGTATTACTCTCTGATGAAAATGCAAAAAAGTGGAAAGGAATTTTTATCAAATTGCTGAAAATGGTAAGAAAATTTGTTGATGAAGAAAGACCTTAAGGGGTGTAAGAATCAAACTTACAAAGTACTGTTGTTGATGCATACTTTTATGATTATCTACTCAATCACTCTGGATGGACTAAGGACATATATGATTCTAATTATACCGAAATATTGCCTCTTCCTGGACAACATAGCTACATTACGGACTACTACCTAAGAGTCGGATATATTTGATTTTAGCTATGATAGGAGCCCTTCAATTATCCTGTAGGAACTCATTCATATCTAAGATAGATTTAAACCATTATTGTGACTAATTTTTAACACACCCACCCTAGTTTAGCATCAAAATATTTGCACAACTGAGCTTACCTGTTTCATTAGGCCAAGTTGGTGTTTTTCACTATCACTTGACACAGTTTGAATCAAGTACTAGTATTTGAATTAACTGTTAGGCAAGCTATGACTTAAAACAAAATAAACTGTTGACTACAATTTGACACAAAATTGGTTAGATTTCAACATTGGCTCTCTCTCAACCTAAATAGACAGAAATCCACATCTCAAAAGTAAAATTAACAATCAGATTTAAGTAAATGAAGTTATGCTTTTATTTTTTACCCAAATCAACCAGGTCATGCCATTTTATATCAAACTCTGTAATAATATTCTGTGATCCAGACTAGCACTTGATTAAAAACTGTCCGTTTATTAGCCACATATTTATTAATATAGGCCTATTTTGAAATCAATTATGTGGTCAGAATGGCAGATGTATCTATTTATGTAAATAAACATCCTCGGTATCCCCAGTGGTATCATTCCGTTCACTCCACTAACCCTGGGTCCATGCATGGGGGAGACTTCTAGTCTGATTATCCAGACTTGGTAATTGTGCTATTTTTATTGACCAATCAAATAATTCCATAAATAGAAAGTGGGCAAGTGAAGGGTAGTAACTGGCATTTTATTCTAATTTAGATAGCTGAATCTTTGTTGCGAACTTGTCAAAATGTTTTAAGCTATCGTTTCATGCGCATGTCACTTTTGTGGTACCGGTGTGTAAACGTTTTTTGTTTTTTTGAATGGTTCATAGAATCAAACTACATGCCCAATGGAATTATCGAGGGCAGATAAATTGAATTCGTGAAAACCCCATGAACAGACCCATGGGTTAGTGGAGTACAAAGAAATGATACTACGGGGGGATATCAAAGACGGTAATTAAAGTGCTGGGGACTTCAAGATGTGTACTTAGTGTACTGGTGTAGTGAGAGAGGATTACACCAATGATTACTCCATGCTTGGATTGACTAAAATCGTTAAGATAATGGTATTGATTGATATATTTTGAAATCAGTTATGTGGTAGGAATGTAGGATGTATCTTATTTATGTAAATATTTTCATTATATTTCCATTCAATTACATTTTTTGCAGGTTCAACGGCAAGTTCACTCGGATCTGAGCGCTAAAGAAGATGCGTTAGATTATATTGAAGGACTACTGCTGCAATTACTTGTCTCTCTCTGTGCCTCTCAACCTCAAAAAGTACAAGATGTTGAGGACAGAATACAGAAAACTTTCCCTGACCCCATTGATAAATGGGCAATTAAAGATGCGAAAGAAGCCCTGGAACGGGCTCCTGGCATTAAAGCGAAGAAAAATAGCAATCAAAATCTACCTGTTGATAAAGTTCATCCTTTATTAAAAGTGAGTTTGGATGTTTGTTTTCACTGATATTTTCATTTGTAACTGTATGTAGGTTTGTATAACATAATGGTGTGAATATGTATTGTATGTCGATTAGTAAAGTTCTACTAGAACATAAGATTGGCTGATTAGAGATTGGTAGAACATAAAATGGGTGGAAGTAGTTTGGTGGAATATAAAGGTGGTTAATATATAGTTTTGGGGAATATAAAGGTGTGTCTGAGTTAGTAGGTTGGGGTGTAAAGGGGTGGCTAGGTAGTTTTCTGGAGTATAAAAGTGTGGCTATGTACCTTGGTGAAATAAAAAGAGGGGACTAGGTAGTTGGGTGAAGGGGTGGCTTACTAATTTAGTGAATATAAGTAATGACAATGTAGATTGGTAAGAATATAAATGATTGGTAATGTAGATTGGTATAAAAAAAGCGGTTTCTTGTTTGGTAGAATTTGAAATAGTGGCTATGCAGATTGACTTCAAAATCTTATTGCCACTGCACACACTAAAAACATGGTGGTGAAAATGTTATGGAAACTGCTTATATACATGTATACTTGCAATGTCCATGGCATGGATAAAAATATATGACATGATAAGTTACAATGTCTCCTTAGTTTGACAATGTGCTTGTAGCCTTCAAATCATTGTTAACGTAATAAAATTTAAATATTTCCTTGATCTTGTTTAAATTTGATCATACATAACAATGTTGAATGTATTTATGTAGGAGTTGCTGGGTTATAGAGTAGATTATAGTGTAGCAGTATATATGGTAGCAGTATTGGAATATATCGCAGCAGATATACTCAAGGTATGTAATATTATGTTATACTGAACCTTTTTTTTAACTTATATGGTAGATACAAACTGTCTTTAGTTTATGAGACGCAACTCTTGCATAATAGACCCTGTCATTGGCTAATCCCTTACATCATCCAGAAAACGTCAATGATAACAACCCTTCCAGAGCCCATGTAGTAAAGACAAATAAAATGAAATTTTGAACTATAAAAATGAAACAGATCTGTGTTTTAATCACGTTGTACTTTGTAGTAAGCAAATTTTACATTCTTCAATAGTTATCAAATTTCAAAAACATTCTTAACATTTTGTTTATGTTTCCTTTTAAAATAAGTTAGTCAGATGACCAATTAACAATCACTCACACATGCACCATGAGATATGTTGGAAAGGTGTTGATCTATAATTTTCGTATTTTTATATAACAGTTTACTGGAACATATGTGAAAAATATTCGACATGGTGAAATAACATGTCAAGATGTAAAAGTGGCAATATGTGCTGACCAGGTAAATGTTATATATCCTTTAGCATGGAAATTCTGGGTTCTTTGGCTCATTATAACCATATTAGTGGATTGATCTGATGTGCGATTTCAATTGATGATTTATTTATTCTTCAAGTAAAGGTTACAACATGACAACAATAAATTAATGTACATGCGTTAAGAACTATGAGCTGCATTGTATGATCGGGAAAGTGGCAACAATAAATATAGTTGTGTATATGAAATAAAGACGTTCTGAATCTGATGCATTGATGGTGCAAACTCATTAAATATTTGTTTTTTCTGGACGTAAAATTTTCAATGAATACAGATTTTCATCCACAAACAAAGTGAAAAGTAGAAAAATCCAATGCAATGAAAGGTTGTGTTTGTATGCTTAACAGAAAGGTGTAGTCATTTTAACATTGTTCGAAGTTTATTTTGTTAACCAATTTTATTAATTATCTTTTCTTTAGGTATTAATTGATATGTTTTCACAAGAAGAAGAAATGTCCATGTCCATGGTAGAGAATGAACCAATACATCGTGATTCTCTGAAATATGAAGATATTGTTAAAGATTTTATTTTAGAAGAAACCCAGTATTTGAGAGATCTAAATCTAATCATTAAAGTATTTAGAGTTCCCTTTGCAAAGTTATTTCCTCGGAGCAAGGTAACTATTGTATTTTTGTGATAATTTAATAGTATCAAAAGATTCTTTGTTAGTATCAAAATGACCTAATTAAAGTGTTGATAACTCAATGACCCAATTCAGATCTTTCCACTTCTGTATCCGTATTAGTAAAAATTTTAAACCCCTCATCAATTGGATCCAAACTTCAAATGATGATGGATTAATACTATAGAATTCTGCTGAAAGGTTTCATATTCATAGAAAAATAATTTTTTCTTTGCAGGACTTAGAGGTTATATTTAGTAATATATTGGATATATATGATCTTACAACTAAATTACTTAGTCTAGTAGAAGACCAAGTAGAAATTACAGACGAACAGGAAACGCCTTTAGTTGGAACATGTTTTGAAGATATTGCTGAGGTATGTATGTTGTCCAACTCTTGGAAATTTGGTTAATTTTTTGTGATAAAATAACATAAATATCCATAAATACTTATAATATGTATGTATTTATAAAAAAACACGTTTGTAAGATTCTGTAGGGGTTACTCAATTGAGCATTATGGAATTAATTTTTTTCAATCCCTCGAAAGGTATCAGTCTAGTAAACACAGGAATTTGGGGCAACAAGCCATGCACCTGATAAGTGTGACACTCTTTCAACTGATCACTTGTTCGATTATGTCAGGCTTGTGCTCATACCACATTTTGCTGTTTGGTTGACAGGCTTCATACTGGAAAGATAACTCTTCAATTACCTATTATCTCCCCTTAGACCACAAGTCAAATAATGGTCGATTTTGTAAAAATTATACATAATTTTCATTTTTTATCCTTTATTCAATGAATTTAACAGGGTGAAGAATTTAATGTATATGAGAAATATGTAGATGATATGATGGCACCTAGAGGTAAAGAAAGACTATATACTTTATTACAAAGAGAAGATGTTAGTCAATATATGCAGGTAAGTAGTCAACTAAAAATCTTATATTTCTTTTATTACACAAAATCACAATGCTTAAAGGTATATTGTCCTTAAGAATATAGACTTAAAAATTAAATTTGGATAAATTTGTTATCTCTTTGATTTGATATAATTTAAGATCATGCCAGTTTTTTTTTTTTTTTTATTAAACTCAAAAACCTTTTGAGCATGTGACTAATAACCTCTCATCAGAAAAAAAAATTCTGTAGACCTTCCTTCTAACAACATTGATAGATAAATATATAAACTATTTAAGACATTTGAAATAGAATTTTCGAAAATATGCCACCTAACCAATAATAGATTATTGAAAACAAGAGTGAACTCTTTTCTGTAATTAGGTCTTCAGTCTGCATTTCTTGATGGAACAACATTTTAAGTAGAAATTTAAACCACAATATTCCTTTCAAATTTATTGAATTATTTAGAAAATATCTGGCATAGGATTTCACTGAGAAAAATCAATAGTTTGTCACATGAAAATGGAGGAAAAGATTGTGTCCTTTTAAATGGTAACATTTTGTAGAGATTAGATTAAATAACATTGTATAGAATTTTTGTTATCATGTTATTTTTATTAATAAAAGAAATATAAAAAGTTTGTAATGTGTTGTATTTTAGTCTGCTGGTCACGGTTTTAAAGGAGCTGTAAAATATGTTTTACCTAAATTACTACTTGGACCTGTGTATCATTGTTTACATTATTTTGAAGTCATTGATGTAAGTATGTCTAAAGAAGATTATTATTCTTTCCGAATGAAGAAAAATTTATTAGGCGGAAACACTGCAGTCTCTTTAGTTTTGCACAAATTGTCTTTAATTTGCAACTGCCATGGGTTCTTTCATGGACATGCCAATATGTATGCAATTGGACCTCATTTCTTTTGGTGAGTAAAGACCAAGATTGAAAAGTCCAGTGACCAAGCCTGCTCAACTACAACAACATCATCTGTGGTTTGAGATCAGGAAAGCTTTGAGTTCACATACTGTCATCAATAGCCTTGATGTGCTAGCCAAAATCTCTCATTTTATATAAGCTGCTATATCACTCAATAATTTCCCTTACTATGTAGATTTCCTTGTAGTTATAAATATTGTAACATATTGCCATAAGGCTGTGTTGAATTGGAACTATGTTTCTTGTCGCCCGCGCGCTTAGGATCGGGGGGTCTATTTTCGGCCGCATAGCTTTTCAACACAAAAAATTTTGAAGTTTTATTTGAATGTTTCCGACATTTTTAACAATTATTTTAGAAATAAGTTACCCCGTAATATCTCGTTTATCAATATTTACTGGCTAAACAATAATAAGTGACATTATGTTGCGGTCTGTTGCCGTGTTTAATACAGAAGAGTGATATAACAGTCGATTTTGTTGGCGGATAGCTGCAATTTACATAAATTTTATGCGCCCATGGCCACTTTGCTCTATTAGATGTATTTCAACTAGTAAAACTGTTAATATAAATCTAAAAACAGGTATTCCACAAGCGAAATTCTCGGCTTTCGCTCGGTGCAGCCATGTTTTTGCATACATAATGAAATTATTTTAAGAATAAGTTATTTGATTGGTCGGTCGCTAAGGTCAATGGTTGAAGTGTCCAATCAGAAACAAGCAGATCAGGTTATTAGGCATGCGCACTGAGCTGATGTCCTAGATATTCCTTCTCGTCGGTTTATCGCTAATATTCTTGATAAATACGTCATTGTTTGTAGATATTTTTGAAGACTTTCAAATAAAATGGCTTTAAATTTTTTGTAGATTACTCAATAAGTTTGACAGACACCCATAATTCAATAAAGAATAATAATACCATTACTAAGTTCTGTTGTTTTGAATAACATTTATGTCATTGTATGTCAAAGTTACATGTATATGTGTCAAAGTTACACATGTAAATATACACACAACAAGAAATAAAATAAGCCAATATTGAAATATTGTATAATTTATAAGAAATAAATATATGAAAAGTCATTTTATTAAAGTAAAATAAATTAATGGAACATATCTGCCTAACAGATCCCAAATCATTTTTTTCTACAGTTAACAATTTTAGTCAAAATTATATCTCTGAAAGTTATGGACAGATTTTATTGAAACTTGGAACCACTTCCTATACTGACTTTTTTTTCTACAGTTAACAATTTTAGTCAAAATTATATCTCTGAAAGTTATGGACAGATTTTATTGAAACTTGGAACCACTTCCTATACTGACTTTTTTTTGAAGTCTGCAAAATAGTTGCTGATGTATTGCACGAAGTAAAACATTTGGTGTTGAATATTGTTTGCCAATTGTTTGTTGAATCAAAAAGTTAATTTAGTAGGGGATATTGGTCAAACCAACTTTTATTTGGTGATTGCATTCAAGTTTTAAAAAGTATTTCAGACAACTTTTGTATTTTACTTCATTATTTCATTCATTCAGTTTACCATGTAGGTTAATACCTGGTAATATGAATTAACTTTGAGCTTTTGGGGGTAGAATAAAATCAAAATGATGGTTTGTGTTGGTTTGTATACTTTGTGTTGTAAAATACACTTTGTGTTGTGTTTGCCTCACACCCTCATTGGATTGTCACGAAGGTAGTGACAAGAAACATAGTTTCAATTCAACACAGCCTAATGATAATTGACACGTTAAAACCCCATTCCTGTGTTTGTGTATACCGTTATAGCTTGCAATTGTATACGATAGTTCTATATCTCCAGAACTAACAGTCACGCAAGAGGTCTTTGACTTCCCTCTAGGGTTCTAAGGGCAAAAGTTATCAATGGTTGGTCAAATGTTTCACCCACTTTGCCTGCTGTTGTATGAGTCGTGATCCCATTAATTTATTTCCAAGGCCATTAGCTGTGTTTTGTATAAGGAAAACAAATTTTTAAATTGTAGATATTGATAGAAAGTAGTAAAAATGAAGAAGATCAAGAATGTTTAGAGCAAGCTAACAGTTTACTCCAAGCCCTTAAAGCATCCATGGAAAGGAAGTTTGGTGGAGCTATTCCTAAACGTAAACCATGGTAAGTAAAAAATATTTTAAATTTCAAAACCTTCAGTGATTATATTTAGTACAGAATGTTATAAAGACATACCAAGTTTTGTTTAATTTTTTTATAGTTCAATTTTGTTTTAGTTTTCATCATAAAGTTAGCATCTTAAAGTCTTTTTTTTTTAACATGAGATTCACATAGAATTCTGGGAGATACTGTTTGGGTGGTTTCTGAGATCAAGAGTTCACCTACATGATCACTTTATATGTAATGGAGGCAATGAAATGTATTTTAAAAATTTACCTATGTATTTAATAAATATGAATAATTTGTTATCTATATTGAATCCACTAAAGTCACCTACTTATTTTAGAAAATGAATTGCATTTGATTTATGGGGCTTTATGTATTATTGATTTATTCATCTATTTTTTTATAGGGAAATATCTCTACGGTTACAAGGTAGATTTGGCAGACCAGAAATTCTGGAGAAAATGAACGAAATACAAAAAAGTATTGATGGTTGGGAGGGTAAAACAATAGGGCAGAGTTGTAGTGAGTTTATAATGGGTAAGTAGATGGGAAAAGGCTGTGTTATATTTCTTACTTTACTTTCAAGCCTAAAATAATTAAATTTGATCTATTAACAAAATGTAATTCTTCAGTAGAATCTCAATAAACAAAATTTAAACAAAATTA
Organism: Patella depressa; assembly: GCA_948474765.1. Lineage (NCBI taxonomy): Eukaryota > Metazoa > Mollusca > Gastropoda > Patellidae > Patella > Patella depressa. Next base: position 61,047,258 of record OX419719.1, read on the forward strand.
TTAATGGGATATATTCAGACCTGAAATTTCACCAGTATCTGCAGTCCAGTGCAGTTTTTATAGTGAATACTGTACTCACAATTTCTAGATATCCTAAATTGATCATTTGTAATGGATATGATATTTGAATAGATCTTGATGTATGTGAGCATACTGACAAAAATCAGACTCTGAGATCCTTACAGATTTCTTAGTCTGATGTTTTATTTTTTCATTTGTGTTTATTTTGTAACAGAAGCATTGTATTCAGTTCTTTTTATTCATTGTGTTTATTTTTGTAGATGGGGAGTTAATTAAACATACAGGTCGACGTCCGTCTGATAGACATGTATTTTTGTTTGATAATTTGATTGTATTATGTAAACACAATAGACGATCATCAGTGACTGGTTCTATATCCGAATATAAACTAAAAGAGAAATATTATGTACGTAAAGTTGAAATAAAAGACAGAGAAGATACGGATGGTAAGCTTTGTAGTCAGTCTTCATATAATTATATCTTTATTGTGTTTTCTGTAGGGCTAATAAGGAAAGTATATATGCCTTCTGGTGATGAATATTTATTATTGCACAATAATTATACAAAGTTTTGATAAATACTTCCAAAAAGTTATCAATAACCTCACGTTACGATATGACTAAACACAATGTCCACCTGTGTAAACAGAGTGCATAGAAAAGACCTCTTGACAGTTGGTATGCAATGTAGAGAAGCCAGAAATATTGCTCTCAGACATAAATTCTCTTCCCTAGCATAGCATGGCAAATGTGACCACAAAAAGAATAACTTTTTTTAGTCTCAAAATAACAGTAATGTGTTAAATTCTATTCCATTTCTATCCTATTATTTCTTTCTTTTTGTATCTGATTTACACTTATAGATAAGATCCACCATGTATTCAGAATTAGTCAGCTATTTTTTGTTCATTCTGATGTGGAGTTTAAATGATCAAATCTTATGTACTCACACCCCCATATCCAAATGATCAGATCCTAAGAGTGTATCGTTGTTATTGGTACAATGATACTTAAGAGAAATATTTAAGAAATCTCCCACTTTTAAAGAAGAATATATATTTCAAACACAGTTAATCAAAACAACTTAATCATTCGCATGTACATTGAAAATAATGTTTATTTTTGTAGATTTAAAACATGTCATTGAGTTACATCCACGTGATCATCCTGGTGTAATATTGACAGCTAAAAATGCTGAAGATAAAGCTAACTGGATGGCAGCTTTAATATCATTACAGACCCGAAGGTATTCTGTCATAACCACAATACACTGTACTTTATTCAGTTGTTATACTATTGTCTCAGTATCATACAAAATTTATGCTATTGGTCAGTTAGGCAATTTGATTAGGCTCCTATTGTGTTTTCGTTTGTATGGTTAGAATTTTGTTATATTAGTCTTCATGACCTTAGAATCTAGAGAGATTTTGTGATAAAATCTGTTCAGTTTGGTGTAAAAAATTAGCTAATAAAATGATCTAGTCAAGCTTCAGGTGAGATGTACACAGCAGTAGAGAGACATCTTTAGAGCAAAAGTGCATTGGTCGAGAAAGTTCATCCAGATTTTCCGACGTGGTTCCCCCTTGTAAGTGATGTAGGACAAGAGGGCCTGACAAGGACATCTGTCTACGCGTTCGGATTGGACAAAAAACCAAGGGACCGTGTGCATGTAAAAGATCCCTTGGCAGTTGAAATTTGATCTAAGTGTAGGCCGTAGCACCGCTGCCCGGGCAAAATTTCCCTTATAGTACCTCTATGGCATATGCCTGTCTTCATTAGCCCAGGTTAGGAACAGAACAGTAGGACGTTAAACCACATGTCATTTCATTTCCTTTCTTTAAAGCAGCAGAGAGTAAAACAAAAATTCAATATAGATAGTTTACATCATTTGGCCAAATTTCAACTATGTTAATATGACAATGGTCAGGTCTATAGGGACTGGTGGCCATTGAAAGGATAGAAAATGTAACAGAATTAGATTTTTGTATTTTCAAATGTGATTTTCATTTAAAGGGGATGTATTACATAAATTTTAATGTAGTGATGGTAGGAATTGTGAACAACTTTGTCCTAGGTTTGTAATATTTTGATTATATTTCAGTATGTTAGAAAGAGCTCTAGATGGTAAATTGAGAGAAGAAGAAAAACAGCATCCATTGTGTCTTCCTACACCACAACAATATAGGTTAGTTCATTATAATGGTCAACAAAGGTTGATTGATCTTGTAAAGTGCTGGTCACTTCAGTCATTTATATAGAGGGATAAATCGTGTTTTCCTTTTGCGTTCGTCACTTCCAATTGTTGAAACCTTTATTAACCTGTGTGTTAAAATTAATTTTGAAAGAATTTAACCAGTTCTATCACATATGTAACAATGACTGACACCAATATTGTCCTTTAAATACGATAAAGCGATCAACAAATTTTAATTTTTGAAAAGAGGTCAGAATAATGTATCTTTTATTTATACAGATTTGCTGAAGAGAACTCAGAGGAAAACATAGTATTTGAAGAGAACCAAGATCCATCAATAGAAAGTCCACTGATAAAAGGTGGACTACTAATAAAATTGATTGAACGTCTCACATATCATATGTATGCTGATCCTAAATTTGTGCGGACATTCCTTACTACTTATAGATCATTTTGTAGCCCACATGAACTACTTGATTTACTCATAGAACGGTAAGTCATCTATACTTATTAACAATATTTACTCAATAACAACATGTTACAGGAACTGAAAACAAGTTAATGGGGGTTGGATGGCCGATTGGTTAGTATGTGCACGCTGTATCATAAAGCCTGTCATTAAGTCAGCTTTCGAGTCACCAGTTGTATGTGATAAGGAGTAGGGTCGTCTGTCCAACCTTGTGGGTTTTATCCAGGTCCTCCCGTTTCCTCCCACTGCTAAATCATATGTTAGTCCCGAAATGACCTAGTTTGTGTCAGATGGACATTAAACCCATTTCTCTCCCTCTCTTTCTCTGAAAACAAGCCAGAGCTTATGTAAATTCATCTATATTTATTATTGGTTATTCTATAGTATATATATTCTAAATTGAGAAACACTGACACACAGGTTGATAAACGGATCTATTTATTTATTCACTACAACAGTCTCTAGATAACAAGAAGATGTACAGCTTTTAAGATAATAAGATATTCGAACTACGACATTTGATATACAAATTCATATATTGGATTCAATGTCCACCATGTGTATATGTAACGCCTCCTCAATTACATCCAGTGGTATTTCTTACTTTGTATTTTTTTTATGATCATTGTTTTACCTAAAAAGATAAAGGTTTGAAGAATACATTTCAATTGTAATTTGAATTTTGGTTGAGTGTTATGTCAAAGTATAATATTGATATCATTTTGATTTGATTATTATATTTTCATACATTATTTTGAGTGTCAGCAACAAGTCCTTAATTGTAATTTGAGTAAAACTTGAGTTGAGATAATTTTGAGATGGGAGCTGAAGTGGTGAAATGTTTTTATACTAACAGTATATGATGTTATATCAACTGAATATATTATAGATTTGAGATACCAGATATAGTTGTACAGCAAGATGATATTGGTGTTGATCATCAGAAAGATCCAAGTCTAAAAACTAGAGATGACTTGAAACGATTTCGTAAAGAATATGTTAAACCCATACAATTCAGGTTAGCATTTTTATTTTATCTTAATAAACTTAATTTCTTTTTACATTAACCAGTTCGGAATGATTTGTTTTAAACTAGGCAGATGTTGTTTATGGTCTGGATAAGTTAATTAATAATTTAAAAAACATTTCAGGCCTAAAGAAAGACCTGTGATAGGCAGATTTAGCTCTTGCATAATGTATGTTTAAAGAAACTTTAAGCTAAGCACCTGCAATGTTACTCTGATTATAAGATGATGACTGGATAAGCATGCTAGCGTTAGCACTCACTGATATACAAATGGACTTAGAGACCATGAATATTATTTTATATTTGTAGAGTTGTGAATGTATTAAAACACTGGGTTGATCAACATTTCTATGATTTTGAGAGAGATGATGCACTTCTAACCAAGTTAGAGCGATTTCTCAGCACTATCAAGGGAAAAGCAATGAAGAAAATGGCAGAGTCAATCAACAAAGTTATTAGTCGAAGGGTTAGTATGATACGTTTATTTTAAGAAAATTAAATTGACATTATCATTTTTTTATTTTTTTTTTTGAAGTTTTACAAATTTACTTTCTGGTAGAATTTAGGGAGTTTTGCTCATTTTGTATTTCGATATTCAACCTCAAATTAAATTTCAAAAATATATATATTTTGTATTACAGCAAGAAAGTTCTAATACAGAGAGAGAAATAACATATCAAACAGAATTACCAGCAATAGAATGGCATTTAACACAAAAACCTGAAGAATTTGACTTGATGAAGGTAAGAGTTAATTTAATTCCACTAATACATGATAACTTGAGTTCCAGAGCTGCTATCCTTGGACTTAACTACATCAAATTCCTTATTTTTTCTTCACGTTCATCATTTAACAATTTCTCTCCAATATAGCACCCGTACAAAAAGCTTGTTCTTTGAAATCTGAGCATTACAAATTGTGCTAACTCAGCTGGTATAGGCCTTACAATCATGTGAGTTAATACTTTTGCAAGAACTCAGAACTTTTAAATAATTGAAAAGAATTGAGAAAATTGAAAAATGAAAATCCATATTTTTGTAAAGCAAAACAATAAACTAAGAAGTATTCAAAACCATACGTGCTACACATTTGCTACATTATAATGTGATTTGTAAATTATGTTTTTCAGTTACATCCAATAGAAATAGCTCGTCAAGTAACGTTATTAGAGTTTGATCTATATAGAGCTGTACAGCCATCAGAATTAGTTGGTAGTGTATGGATCAAGAAAAATAAAGATAAAACGTCACCTAATTTACTAAAGATGATACATTTCTCTACTATGGTGCGTAATCTTCTTGACTACATATCACGTCTAAATGATTAAAGGACATTATTGTAAAATGACTAGTAATTCGCAAATGACTAATCCAATAACTTAAATTGCACTTTCTTAATGTAAAATGTCAGACCTAGTAGATATAAATGTATTATTTCTATAATCGGGATCCCAAATACATAAACCAATTCAATTTAAACATATTTTATTGTTCTAACTAACAAGTGGATAGGGAACAAGTTTTACAACTTAGAACACTGTATTCCTTATACCCTACGAATGAATTATCCAGCGGCAGAGTCAAAGGCCACATTTCTGAATGGATTGTCTTGAAACTTGCTAAACTTTTTCCATAAGTACGGCAACTATTGATTTTTGGGCATGATTTGGTATTTGTAGACTACTATTCTGCAATTCTAAATGGATCATCTTTAAACTTTGCTTATTTATTCTTTATACCATAAAGACAGCAACTATTTATTTTGATGCATGCCCCGATTCCATGGGGCAGTGTCACACCCATTTATTTGTTAATATTTAGTTTGTAAATTTGGCAAAACAAACCCAACACCTTCCCTTCTTTACCTCTTGTCATTTGCAGCCATTTCATATTTCATTCTCTTCATTTTAAAACGTACCATATCAATGAAAGCAGGAATGTGGACGTATATTGCAGCGTAAGCAATGTTTTTGTTGATAAGTGAGATTATAATTTATTACAGTTTACATTCTGGTTAGAGAAATGTATTATAGAAACGGATAATCTAGAGGAAAGGGTAGCTGTTATGTCCCGTATTCTAGAAATAATGTTGGTATTTCAAGAACTCAACAATTTCAATGGTGTATTAGAGGTTGTTAGTGCTATGAACTCGGCACCAGTTTATAGACTTGAACACACATTTAAAGTAAGTAATATCTTAATAGAATAATTAATTTTCAAAATATTCAGATGTGATCAAGATGTGTACAGTACAAATGATGATAGAAATTTTATTTCCCGAGATTTCAGAAATTTCCATATAATTCAAGTATAATTATCATGTCAAAAAGATGATCTTATTTTTGAATTCTTATCTTTTACAGGAATTACCCCACAAACTCTACAAATCTTTTGATGAAGCCAAAGAATTAAATTCAGATCATTTCAAAAAATACACAGAAAAGCTCCGGTCAATAAACCCACCATGTGTTCCCTTTTTAGGTAAGTGTCACACCCTGGTTGGGGGCGTGGCCTGCCTTTACTTTTGTACGCTAATCAATCACCATGCTTGTTCTACAAATTGGAAACAAGTAAGGTGGTTGTTCAGGGTGTAAACTTTTTTGTATTTAATTATTTCTGTAGTTTTGTAATCAGAGTTCAGCTTTAACTACATTCCAGTAATAACAACAGTCTTCACATTAAATTATGCAATATTTGAAATATATTTGAATGATCTGGCTATTTGTATCTAAAAGAAATATGGCTGGAAAAGTAGAGTCAATTTTTCTTTTAAAAGAATATTTCAAACATCCTATATTAATAGTAATATTTTTTTAACAGGAATGTACCTGACCAATATTTTACTAACAGAGGAGGGCAATCCAGATTTTTTACCCAATCGACCAAAAGGTCTGATTAATTTTAGTAAAAGACGAAAAGTGGCAGAAATAACTGCAGAAATTCAGCAATATCAAAATCAGCCTTACTGTTTAAGTGTAGAGAATTCTATCAGAGTAAGTACATGTTATTATGTTACTTTTAAAACGCACATTTTATTTTAATGTGAACGTATATTGTTTGTCTCTGTCGTCCATTCACAATCTCTTGTGTCTGAGTCCCTGCTAGGCTTCATTTGGTCATAAGGATGACCCCATTCTCTCTATTACAGTACCGACTTATAAATAATGTATTCTACAGGATTCTTGATAGAATTTATTATTTTTAGACTCTTGTGTGATTGTTCATTATGGGTATAAGGAAGAAATCTATCAATGTCAAATTGTAATTTCAAGCACATTTGCAGGGTTATCTTTCTATGGTAAAGCTTTGGTCATGGTTCTTAGTGAAATTTTGTCAAACTTTCTCTGCAAGATTTGTTTACAATGATTTTAAAGCTAACATAGGCAACACTGCTGCTTGTGGGTGTTGGAATGATAATTACTGCACTCCAAAGTTCCGAAGGGATATGGGAATGCGTTTCTTCCCCAATTTTATTTCCATAGTATATTTTATGAAATGTTGTACACACATTATCCCATTATTGTAGTTGTGCCGTTTACTAATTAGAGATTCCACAGATTTAAAATTTTGTATTTCCATAGAATTAAATTTGATTTAATTTTTGATATACTGTTTTTATTCCAGAGCACATCTCATAAATGTTCAATACCAGCTTTCTGTAATTTGTATACACATCAACCTAATTTAGTCGTGTTATTCTTCTAATCAGAAATTTCTGAATGTTACTATTAGTTTGTGTTTTTTCATGGAAATAAATTAGACTTTATTTTTGCAGTATATTGATGATTGAGTCCTATATCTCCTTTTCTAATGTATATATGTATGTCTAATACAGATTGCTGTGGTTTAATAGTTCATATCTGGAAGACATGATTACACTCATTTATTATTCAGTCAGTATATTGATATTACAACTACTAGTAAACTTTAAATTACTAGTAAACATGGATTTTTTTTTGTATTTAAGGAATTTTTTGAAAAGTTGAATCCATTAGAAGATAGATGTGAAAAAGATTTCAATGATTATCTTTATGCAAAATCATTAGAAATAGAGCCACGAGGTTCAAAGCAGGCAGTAAAATATGTAAGTATAAACATAACAAAAATAATGTCTATACACATAAGATGTCAGTATTTTTTTTTTTAAAAGTTAGATTATACTTTAATATGAAATATTGCCTTAAATATTTCATTAGAATTTAGTACTTGAACTGGAAATATGGAAGACACAATTCTATGGAATATAATTACTGCTAAAGGTTTTGACTAGAAACATGTCGTTTTAATCTCCCTTTTTTCCAAACTTAACCAATATATGAAAAAAATGATGAAAATATGTCAAATGTGCTTTATGATATAGCGCTGGTGTATGAGAAATAGTGTGTAAATAGCAGTACTTGACATATAAGAATTATTGTGAATTATTCTATAAATTTGACATATTTCTGGTATAAAGCCACTCAGATTGGACTGGTAAACTCTCACTACATGTGAACAGAATATATAAATTCTGCTTACATTAGAATATATAACTCTAAGTTGTTGGGATTTTTGTTGTTAAAAGTGTAACCTGAATATGTGTCCTAATTTAAATCTATCACAACACATGTATAAGGTTGTATAAAATGAGGTCCTGTGTTCACAGTGGTGTGCACGTAAAATATCCCTTGGCAGTTGGAATTCGATATAAGTGTAAGCTGTAGTGCCGCTATCCGGAAAAAATTTCCCTAATGGCACACTGTACAGCATTTCAGGTCATTCATTTCATTAATATTATATAAGTGACAAGATTTTCTTGCATATAAACTGATTAATTGTAATTTTGTTTATATTTACCAGCCAAAGAAGTTCCTAGATTTCTCATTAAAATCACCAGGTGTGAAACCATTATCTGGTCATAGACAGAGTTCGGCCAGATCAAGCCAGCCAACCACTTTTCCTTTTAACGTACCAAAGAACTCAGAAGATGATGATTCCTCTTCACCGTCTTGTGCCACCCCACCTACTCCAAGCACCCCTCTCACCCCCACACTTTGGAGTGGCAGTCATTTGGGTAGTATGAGTACACTAGCTAGTAGTACTAGTACATTAATGGGCAGTACACATAGTGTTGTTACAAACTTTTCTAATGATACAAGTATCTTATCAGGTAAATTATTATCTTAAAATAACTAAGTCTCTAACTCAATATAATCCAAAGCCTTACATGTTGAATACACAAATTATTGTCAATTCAAATCAACATTGATGTTGTTATCTTACCTTGCTTGAAAAGGTAGGCTTCTAACATCCAATATTTAAGATAAAATAAACATTTTACCATTGGTACACGAATCGTGTACCATAGTGCGGTTCAGAATCATTTGTAACAAGTGACCACAAAAAACGAGGCTATACATTTCCACAACTCAAGTCAAAAGACAACGCCATAACTTATCTTGGGAGCATGCACAATAGACTGGAATAACCAGACACTAGAAATTTTTATTCAGTTGAGACTCATGCTGTATTTTGCAGAACGTAACTGATTTGACATTTGAGTCAAAACGGAAACAATTGAATGTAAATCAGTTCATATACAATCAGATTACATTATTATATGCGTTGCGTCCCATTTGGATCAATTTCTAGGTCCCAATATATTAACAATTTAGCTTCTTTAAATATAATATCGTATAAAATAGATTACAGAACAACAATTGATAGTTTCTCAGTTACTGAATTTGATGGGTTTAAAGATGCGTTATTTAAGATTATTATGAAATATGAATAATTGAAGTCATGAATTTATGAAATTTTGGCAAGAAACAACGTAAATAGTCTTGACTGTCGGGTACCTTTGCTACGATAATAAATGTAGATGCAGTTTTCGATATTATAGCTGACCAATAATATCTCGACCATCTGATTGTAAGTGCAACAGACAAATTTTGCTTTTATATAATGCATCATTAACTATGTAAACCAAAGATCAAAATGTGAGAAAATAATGTTTTTTATCTTGTATGATGAATTTATTTGGGTTTTGTTAAGCATGGTTACATATGAGTGACTTAGTAATGGTGACTTTCACTTTGGCAAGTATTTCAAGTCATTTACACCCCATGGAATTTGGGAACTTATGGCTAACCCTATATGGACACTAAAGTTTGTATTTCTTTTGAAAAATATCACAGAGCTTCAGATAGTTGCTCAGAACTGGAGTAAAGGTTTAGAGAGTCTTTCACTTTGAATAAACAGTCTTGTTAACTCAAATGTATCTGGAACAGCTCCTTTAAATGTTACAACATTGAATATTATTTTTTGGGGTAGTTATATATTTTGAACTATATTTCAGAATTTGGAGGATATGGTTTAGAGTTGGATAATGCTTTAGAGAAACATGTGTTAACACCACCACCACTTCCTCCAAGACGTAAACACAATGACTCTGAATGTTCTTTATCAGGATTATCTCTATCAGATAATCCACCTATTCCCCCTCCTCGTCACGATGAAGAAAGACCTCCACCTGTTCCCCCTAGGAGAGATTCTGTTAAGTCACGAGACTCTGTTTTTAGTACATTACCGAGATCACAAAGTATCTCTTATCAACCGCGACCTGTTATGCCACCGTCAACAAGCTCAACACTTCCACGTCACAATTCAGAACGAGGATATCCTTCTAATTTGATCTTTGACATCAATGGGGATGATCCCCCTGGACTTCCGGAAATTCCACCTCGAACTTACAAGATTGTTCATTCACGGAAACAGAGTAGCTAGAAGTGAGCCTTAGTGTTTATATAGTTGGCTTGGATGTGATATGTTAAGACAAATTGTGAATCAAATTATTTGTATGAAAAAGTAATGTACGAGAATTTCATTCCTTGTTTACAGTAATCACTACTGTATATATTGTTTATGTAGAACGGAAGAGCGAGAAAGTGCCTAGGAGGAGAAAAAAGAACAAGTTGTTTGTGTGAAGGTTTTTTTTTTCAATAAGTGGACGGAACATTATTGTGGTATTGTTAATGATTACTATATAGACAGTGAGTTTTTATGTTGTGTTTTTGTGTACATAAAGTATGTTATTTTTTGTGTAGTGTATGTTTGTAAGTATGTGCTAGGTTTTTGTGTAGTGTATGTATGTATGTTTGTGTGAATGTGGCTTGTGAAATGTTGTAGAATTAAATAATGGACTATATTATGTGTCTAGTCACTAATGTTGTGTGCTCTTAGTAGAAATAATATATCAAGATGACATAGAAGACATTTTGGACACATCAGATGACAGTATGTGCATGGCTAATTTACTTCCTTAATGTGTAATTATCAATTTTTCAGTAAACAGTGATAAGGTCACCAAGACATCTATTAGCAAAATAATAATTTTGTGGCGCTTTCTACAATAAAATTTGGAAAGAGCTATGTATGTCATGAGAGTTGGTTGGCTAAACTTGATTGTTATTAAATACAGAGAAAACAGACTACAAGGTTGTTCTTTAAATATGCATTTAAGAAGGCTGTAGACCTTGAACACTGGCGCTTCACTCTAAATAAACAATGTTAATTGGGGTCCACTAATTATGTCTACATGTACCTTGCTTTTAACAGTAATAGATTGATTAGAATTAACTACAGTAGAATCTGTACGAGCAGCCATTCCTATACAGTGACATCTCCTATAAGCAGTCACGATAAAATCTCATTATCAAATATGTCACAATGTTAGACAGTAGTTTTGAAATTTGGGAAATTTCTGTATATAGCAAACCTGCAGATCTAGTGGGAATCTTTTATAGTTACTGAATTATGTCCCTCTAATAACTTAAAATTAACTTTAAGGTACCCGTATTTGATTAAGGGTTACAGACCAATTCTGTGAAAATTTAGTTTAGATTATATTTTCACCGAAATGTATTCATAGTATTAGTGTCTTACAAATGAAAAAATGGTCAATTTTTGGGCAACTTGGTAGAGACTTATATTGTCTCAAACTTGTTAACAGATGTCTTGGTTGCCTTCACAACATCCAAATAGTTTATTATAGCATTTATATTATAAAATTTTATTATTAAAGTGAAGAAGTCATGTAGAAATCTTCAGGGGTCAAATAGAGATCTCACAGTTTGTTTTTCATCCAAAGGCCACAAAATTGTACGAGTTTATGTTAAAGATAGATATAATCATAGAGACAAATTTCTTTAAAAAATCTTTTAAATAATATATATTTATTTTGATAGGCTTGTGTTAGTTCATACTGCTCTATCAGAGGCTTTAAGTTGAAACTATCAAATGAAAAATAATAAACCATAGTACAGTTTCATTTATGCTGCTTATTCTGGTAGGGTATGGGTGTATTTTGTGTATTTTTGAAAAAAGATAATATAAGAGTTGTTCTGAACACAAACCAATCCTTTGTAAAATATAGATCTATATTTAGTTTCGTTTTTTTTTTTATACTTTCGATGGCCCCGACAGCATGAAGATCTGACCGGTTTTAGTGGGAGTTTGCTTCAGGTGTCGTATGAGCGGCTTTCGACCCTATAACGTCAGATAATTGATTGGAAATCAGCATTGATGTTTCTAGTGGGATACCCACAGTTCCGTCCAAGAACTGTTTCATTGGCTCATTCCTCACATCAACCAGAATGCGTGCTGTATAATAACTCTTCCAGATCTTAGTCTTTTAAAGACAATTAAAAACAAATTATGAAGTCTGAAAAATGAAATGAAATAGGATCTGTGTTTTAATGAGATTGTTTTAGAAATCCTGTTGTTATCTGATTGATTTGAAATTTATCTGTATGATTAAGTTTATGATAATTACTTGCTTATTGCCTTTGATCGCCCAGAAAAATCTTGATTACACTTTTAGTCAATATTCTTACATTTGAAAGCCAGTCTGTTAATAGAGAATTATTATTCAGCACACTTTATGTGGACTGCTTGGACAACTTACCTGCCTAGCAACCCATCTATATGTTAATAAATATTCACAGTATTTCAGTATTCTTTACAGTTAAAGTAAGCTGCCCTCTCAGACTGATACAAGATAAAAAGAATGAATCTGTAATACTACTGAATCCAGTATTAAAACTGTATTTATCACCAGTTATTGCAGTTCATTCATTTAATTAGTAGTTTTAATATGTTTAATAAGAAATTATCTGTAAGATGCAACTATATAATGGCTACACATAAAATTAATCTATGGGTTATATTTTCCCTTCTTAATTGTAATGGCATTTGCATACTAAGACCTTATTACATTAACCAGTTGTAAATAAATTAAGATGTATATTTATGTTTTTTACTGTATTATTACAGCTTATAAGGCAATTCTATTTTCATTGAATCTATAATTATATACAAGAAACAAATGTACAAAAATACATTAGTTTCTTTGGATAATTGGTGAAATGCAGGTTAAAGCCAGATTTAATAAAGCTTTACTTTTGCATAGTAAATTCTATTTCCACTGAAATATCTTTTTCCGATGTCAGCCTGGTTCAAAGGATTGCATATTTTGAATTATTAGGACCCTGTCAGACGTCAGTGTGTTCAAAACAGTTTTCCTCACTGTTTCCACCATTCTTACAGATTCAAATGTACAATTTCATCTGTAAATGTTGTATTTTACACACTTTTTCCCCCTATGGTTCAAGATCTGATGAGTACCCTGTACAGCATTATGTTTCGAAGAAAGCAGGGGACTATCAAAATCGGTCTGATTGACTGTCCGTTCGTCACACTTTTTGGGACTCTTTCTAATTGAGCTACAAAGTTCAAACTTGGTGTAGGTGTTTATTATGTGAATGCCTTGATTAAGTTGGAAGATGAACATTTTCTACATTGGGTAAGCAGAGATAAGCAATTTGTTAAATGGGGGGGGTGGATGGCCGAATGGTTAGCCTGTCATTGAGTCAACTGTTGTTGTTTCGAATCCCCAGATGTACGCGACAATAAGTAGGGTCGCCTGTCCAACCTCGTGGGTTTTCTCCGGGTCTTCAGGTTTCCTCCCACTGCTAAAGACCCCTACGTACATGCGAATTATGGAAATAACATTAAACACTATATTAGTCCCAAAATGACCTAGTTTGCGTCATGGGGACGTTAGTTACAAGAATTCTTATTCTAAACCATGGTTTATAATTGTATCTCTGTTGTATCTCATTATTTGTCATAAGCTAAAATAAGCAATTGTATTTGATGGCTATTTCATTAATGTTCATCTGTTTTAGTAATGTAAGAGCACTGGTAATCATGGAAAATAAAGTATTTTGAAAGAGTTTTTGTAGATAATACATTGGATGAGTGTGTTTAAATCTGAAAATTGTGATTTTAAAGATATTTTATTTGTATCTAAAATATTGATAAAACTGTTGGTATTTGTTGAATGGTTTTTTTTAGGATAATGTGCGAATTTAATTGGTCAGGAGATTTTAGTGTAGATATATTCTAGGTAACTTACTGAACATTACCAAAATAAATCACCTATTTCTAATTATGGGTAACTATTAATTAGACATTTATTAACATGAAATGACCTTAATCAACTCTCAATGCCATCGTATGCGATTCACTCTACAAAGCTCATTGATGATTTAATTCAAATATGGATAATCAAGACTTTTCTATCGTATCAACTTTAGTAATGATGATCGAGGCTAGGCCTATAATTCAAAGCTAATATCTCGGTTAAGACTTTAGCAATTTGACTGAAATTTTCAGTATATCCTTTTACATTATCAAGTTTTTAACTATTGTAGTGAGAACTACCAGCTCTTTTTCCATTTTTATACGCCCACATAGAAATGTGGACGTATATTACCGTCGCCCCCGTCCGTCCATCTGTCGGTCCGTCCGTCCGTCCGTCCGTCCGTCGGTCCAACCGTCCATCGTCCACAATTTCTTGTGAACGCACTAGAGGCTAAAGTTAATATCCGATTGACCTTAAATTTATACACAGTGTTTAAGGTCATGAGACGAAGAAGCCTATTGATTTTCAGCAATATCCGATAATTACTGCCAGAGTTATGACCCTTGATCACTTTGAAAAATCTTGTGAACACTCTAGAGGCTAAAGTTAATATCCGATTGACCTTAAATTTATACACAGTGTTTAAGGTCATGAGACAAAGAAGCCTATTGATTTTCAGCGATATCCGATAATTACTGCCAGAGTTATGACCCTTGATCACTTTGAAAAATCTTGTGAACGCTCTAGAGGCTAAAGTTAATATTGGATTGACTTTAAATTTATACACAGTGTTCAAGGTCGTAATACGAAGAAGCCTATTGATTTTCAGCAATATCCGATAATCACTGCCAGAGTTATGACTCTTGATCACTTTGAAAAATCTTGTGAATGCTCGAGAGGCTAAAGTTAATATCCGATTGACTTTAAATTTATACACAGTTGTTAAGGTCATAAGACGAAGAAGCCTATTGATTTTCACGGATTTCCGATAATTAGTGCCAGAGTTATGGCCCTTGATCACTTCAAAAAATCTTGTGGATGCTCTAGAGGACAAAGATGATGTCCGTTTGACTTCAAATTTATACACAGTGTTTAAGGTCATGAGACGAAGAAGCCTATTGATTTTCAGCGATTTCTGATAATTAGTGCCAGAGTTGTGTCCCTTGATCACTTCAAAACTTCTTGTGGATGCTCTAGAGGCCAAAGTTAATATCCGATTGACTTTAAATTTATACACAGTTGTTAAGGTCATAAGACGAAGAAGCCTATTGATTTTCACGGATTTCCGATAATTAGTGCCAGAGTTATGGCCCTTGATCACTTCAAAAAATCTTGTGGATGCTCTAGAGGACAAAGATGATGTCCGATTGACTTCAAATTTATACACAGTGTTTAAGGTCATGAGACGAAGAAGCCTATTGATTTTCAATGAATTTTGATAACTGAACAGCTAAATCCTTGATGTTAAATGTTTCCTATACTAATTGTTAGCGTGGGGCAAAACTTTATAAAAAGCAAACAAATTCTAATGATTTTCAGATAATTACAAAATGAGTTGTTACTCTTAATCAGATTTTAGTGTATAACAAATGTTTCATTCCCAAAAAAAGTAAAAATATGCGACAACCCTTGTTGACTGCCCGGACGATTTAGCTGCTGTGGGCGTATGTTTCGTTGCCTGGCAACCTATCTTTCCATAATGTATCTTTAAACATTTTCAATCATGTGAAGTAAAGGTAAAAAAAAAACAACTGAAGGTTTATAGTGGTACCCCCACTTGAAAGATACATTATGTAAGATTTAGATAAAGAACTAGCGATTCTTGTTATAATAGTGGGAAAGTAGATAATGTAAAACGAATAATTTTAAAATTTCATTCAAATTACCATATCGCAAGCAAAGATATTAGCCTTTGAAGGTTTGACAGACGTGTGCAATAATTTCAACCACAGTACTGGTTGATCAAAGCTATGTCTCGGTCCACCATATTTGATTAAATCAAAGGATCGCTGAACCATTCTAATCTGTTTAATATCGGAGATATCTAATGCCATCGAGAGATGATTATGGCCTAGATCAGTTAATTAATGTCTAATTAATACTTTAGAAAACATTTCAGGCCTAAAGAAAGACCTGCAATAGGCAGATTTAGCTCTTGCATAATGCAATTTTTATTATAGTCTAAGCACCAATTGCTCTGAAGACGTATTGTGAAATAAAACCATACTTCTTACATCGGAATGAAATACTGTTGCAGTGTCCAAATTTCTAAACTAAAAAAAATCAGGGAATTTGCCACAATAATTTTGTCAAATTCCAATATCATCTATGATAAAAGATTTTACCTGACAAAGAACGTTACCTGTAATCTATGTCATTTGTTTTCGGGTGGGTATGCATATGGATAATGTGTGTGTAGTCTATATTAAGAAAGGAAGGGTTAAAGCCCATGCTCATGGAAAGTGCAATAGAAATATTGTTGTGGATAAAATTGTATAATTTTCGATATACATGTTACTCTTTTATTGTTTATGCTTGATGGAACAAGTTTTGGAGAGAATGTTTTATTAATGCTTTGTTGATATTACAGACATTGTTTATGTAGTACGTGGGATCAAAAAAATGATTAAAGAAAGTAAAATTTAACAGGTGGTGAATGTTTATTTGTCTCATTTGTAGTTATACGTGAAATAGAACGCTTGTGTATTCTGTAAATTTGGTTCTAAATGTAAATAAGTAGAAGTGATAATATGTTCATTGGGAGTGTTGTTATTGTATATGTAATAGGCTGTATATAGATATATGTTTACTGCCTGTATTTAAAAAGTACAGTACTAATTATATTATACATACATATTACATACCATATACATGTAGTTAATAGGCATTTGTCATATACATTATTTGACGATTGAGATATTGTACATTATATATTTGAAGATATCGTGTTATTGTATGAAAAAATACAAGAGTTTAAAGTGCTATATGTACCTACTAAAACAATATGTGAACCTGTGTTATCTGATGGTACATGTACCTATATTAAACATGTTAAACAAAGGGTTATCTTAGCTTGTATTAGACCCTGTTTTCATTAGCCCAGTCGTAGCAAAACAGTAGCACATTAAACCCCATATAATATGTCATTTCATTTTATATGCCCACATTACCTTACTTTTTATTATGAAAAGTTGAAATGCAAACTTCGGTACATGTATATCCATTTTAGTCATTTTGGTCAGTGGATTCTTAAAGGACAATAGTGGTGTCAGTCATTATCTCATATGTGATAGTACTGGTTTAACACGTTCCAAATATAATTTCTATGATATATGCGTTATCAAGGTTTCAACAAACAGAAGAAGTGACGATCGCAAAAAGAAAACAGTTATGTAGAAGAATAACTTGTGATTTCCTTTAGCGTTCGTCACTTCTGTTTGTCGAAATTTCTATTACCCATCTATCGTAGCGATGATCTCTGTGTTAAAATTATATTTGGAAAGTGTTTAACGGGTTCTATAAAATGTGATAATGACTGACCCCAATATTGCTCTTTAAAAACATAATGGATTACCAAATTCTGATATGAATCGAAGATATCTCATTGATACTGGCATGTACATGATTTGAATTTAAAACTCTTTATATATCCATTACTATAGTTCACAAGGCAGACAGTCATTATCGTCCATAGATTTATATGGGGGGTTGGGATGGCTTACTGGTCTAGAGTGCTGCGCTTCGACCTCTAGCTGGCCAGTCACCTCTGGCTTGCGGCTGTGGTTTCGATCCCTGGTGTGAGCATATGTGGCATGGAGATAGGGGCGCCTTCTCAACCTCGAGGGTTTCCTCCAGACACTCCGGTTTCCTCCCACTGCTAAAGACCCCTACGCGCAATCGAATTGAAATTTAAAATTATTAAACCATATGTTAGTCCCGAAATGACCTAGTTTGTGTCGAGTGGACGTTAAACCCCATTTCTCTTCTCTCTCTCTCCCATAGATTTATCATATTCCCAAAGCAATGGCCCCAGATATCCCTCTTTGTCCATTGCTGGATTGGTTTCTGATATTTGAGCTTTTGAGGGAGTTTACCATTCTTCCCATTCAAACAAATCTATCCCTAGTACAGCAACATGTCAGCCCTTTTATTAAACTGGGGTCTTCCCTGAAAGTTTGGACACTGATTTAAGGTATTAAAAACGGCGATAGTCTTGTTCATCTCCATACAGTATGGTTTATATTTTTCCCGTGTTGATAGCCTTGTTTGTCACACAATTATTTTTCCGCAATATTCTGCTATGCACTGGTTAATTATGACATAATGTTATATAAACATTTGGTCCGATTCGAAGCTTCGTTTAATGTGTAATCATATTGTTACGAAGTCAGCTATTGGATGTAACAGAAATTTGCTTCAATTAAAGCAATGTTTAGTTGGATTAGCTCTAATCAAACGAAACACTGCGGGGAATATGTAGATTTATATATTTTAACAAAACTCCTGCCCTGTCTCCCTTTGGCATGGGCAGAGACCGGATATTCCAACCAGAACAATGTCTAGTCGTTTAGATGGTTCTAAACCCCAAGGTCAAATGCACACAGTTGAATGATAGGTAGAAAAGCAGCCATCTGGTACTGGCAGTAAATAGCATATATGCCAGTCTTCGATAGCTCATTCGGTCTAGAAAAGTAGCATGTTAAACCCTATAGCCTACAGAAGTTATCCCTGCCTTCATGACATTAAGACATCAGACTTTTTCCGTTTTAAAATGTCGTATCGGGGTCAGCTTCTACACATCGATTAAATAGCGATGTTTTGTACCCGTGTAGGGTAGGAATGTGTGCCTTTAAAATAATAGTATTTGGGCGTAGCAGATATGTAATAAATAACAATAATCAATCGACAGTTTTGCTTATCGAATTCCACTGTAATTTATATCGGATTCTGCCAGAAGGAACTATATTGTCCCATATCTTATCTCGAGACACACGTGGGCGAGGGATAGGATGTCTTATCTAATTAAACCAATTTTATTTAATAATATATATTCATTATTCATATAAATTAAAGGAGCCAAGTGTCTAACTCAATATTTTCCACAAAAATTAAAAACACGAAATAGAATTGAATGTTGAACACTTTCATTCAATAGGATTCTAATATCCATTATTTGAGACACAGTTAACATTTTACAATCAGTACACGCGTCGTATACCCTATGGTTTGGATACCATTTTGTATTGAACAAATAACAATATATCCTACAATAGAATCTGGAAGTAATTAGTAAAGGCAAAATAATAATATGTGCTTTAAAGCCCATTTTAGTCTTTTACACAGTTCCAAAGAAAAGAATCACACCGTAACACTAGAACTAACTTGCCCAGAAATCCTTCTATGAACAGAAAAATAAATTTTTATCCTTCTGCCAAATATGTTAACGCGTTCTTCGATCAAATTGCTGCATGGAATGTATAATTCATAATACCATTTCAAATGTTTCTCACTAACTTGCCGATGGTAAAGTGGTAGAGTTAGTTATTTTAGGTTTTCCATCTTCCAGACGAATAGCATTATTTCCATCTATTGTGGCCATCATCTTTCTTCTTCTTAGATAGTTTATACGTAAAATAAAAGTATCTTGTGTAAACCGGCCGTTTTTCTTGTAATTAGCTCGAACAAAAGATGGTAGCCCACCAACTAAAGATTCAAAATCTAGATGTTGAAATAAAAAAGGTTTCGATTGCGCAGGTTCTGTATACTTATAATCACTTTCATAAACTGGATATTCCAGACTTTCGTCAAAATTTGAATCGCAATCATCTTCAGGCCCATTTATATTCTTTGATTCCATCTTTTTCACAAAAATAAAATATGAATTTATAGGTCCTCATATATTTACTCTTAGTCTACATAATACCCAGATGATTTGATTTCACTGTTGACCTGTATTGACTATTATGGTTTGTGATTAATATTGGTCTTTTATATCTATCGACACTGAAATATGTCTATAATGATATTTACTTAAAGCCTTTGTCAATATAGGTGAAAAATGTTCTAACTAATAAAAGGTAGAGTAGATAAGATAATAGCCCAAGGTTTGTCAATCCGTGGGATTCTTTTTCCTAGGTTATCATCAAGTAGTTTATATATACTCTTTATGCTTTTATTCAATACACCATTCCAAACCTAGCAAGTAGTATTGCACTATAAAGAACCTGTACATGTATATTAAACTGTGACACATTCTTTGAAGACAGATTTAGGCTTGGAGATGTCATGTGTACTAACAAAATATGAAGTCAGTGTAAGTAAAAAAAAGTAAATCCCGAAATTTCACAACATTGCGGTTATTTAAAATACTAAGTTATGGAATACGCTTGCACTGCTGAACAAGACAAATGGTCGTTATCGAGGATGAAAGGAACCAAGATATTTATGATATAAACATAAATTCAAAGTTTCATCAAAATCGGATCAAAATTGAGGATCAACAACCTTGACATACCCTATATTTACACTCTTTGCGTAGAGGGGGGGGGGCATTTTGTCCGACAATTGTGGTTCGATTTTTACGAAATTAGACCATTGGGGTGTTACAGTGATATATTCAAACGTTTTCATTTTTTAAAGGGATAAAAATTGTGACAAAAAGAGATTATATGCATGATCATTGTTTACAAATGAAATCAGTTTATATGTGCATCTTGCCAAGAAACGAACATACACCCACAACAGGATTGTTGTCTTGGTCGTAATAAAAGGCTGTTGACTTCATGACATTAGTCACATAACAGTATTTAAAATTCATCAACACTGCTCTCAGATATACTGGGTATTATCTGGACGAATTCTCAAGCTCTTTCTAAATCCTTCATTCAATTTTTGTAAATTTTTGTCTTTCAAAAGGCAAAGTTCTGCCCCATATGTGCATTGTCATACCAGGATACTGGTACACCTAACTGTCTTAAGCCCTGTAATACCTTTCAATGAAATGCCAAGGAGCAACAGGCTGTTGTCAGATATCGGGTTTCTCAGTGTCCCACCATTTTTCTCAATGCTAAAGTTCCTAACATGCAAGAAGATTAAAACCTGTATTAATCCCAAAACAACCTAGGTTGTGTTGAGTGGACATTTAACCCCACCTCTCCCCCCCTCTCTCTCTCTCTCTCTCTCTCTCTCTCGAAGACTATTGGCAACTCAGGTTTCTTAATACATTTTTATACATCCACACCACATTCATAATGTGTGTGTGTGGGAGGGGGTGTCTGTGTGCCGCCTACAGGCCACAATTCTTCTGTGATCATCTGGAAACTTCACATACTTATTCCTAATACTAAGCGACGTTTCGACGAGGATACCCTCGTCTTCATCAAGCAAATGGTACAGGTATGTGAATATTAGGCAAATATATACAGAATATGCGGATAAAGATAAAGATAAGAATTAAAAATTTCAATTTGTTGCACAATCTAATATACATGTACTTGCCCCCCTCCCCTGATTTATCAATCTGCTTCATTAGTCAGGTTGCCATATCTCCATATTTTTGATTTTATCTTTGTTCCATATTCTGTACATATTTATTTGCCTACTATATATTCACACGCCTGTATCATTTGCTTGATAAAGACGAGCGTATACTCGTCGAAAGGTCGCTTAATATAAAACTCAGTAATTGTGTATCCATGAAATTGTACTTTGTGTTAATTTGTTAATAATTAAATGCCAATCAAAGAAAATTCAATATTTATTCTCAAAACTTTCTAAACCAACAGGGCTAATGAATACCAGCATACACTATATACACAGGCACTTGGATAAATAACAAATAATGACAGCTTATGAAGTCAAATTCTGCTAAACCCAGAACCACGCCCTCTGTCCGTTTGATTGGAGAAAATTTGGTAGTTGAAAATACAGTAGAAAAATTCTGATAGTTGAAAATGCAAAGATTAAAATTTTACAGTGAATTTGCAAATGTGAAAAATAGAAAGGAAAAAAAACATGACTATACACGTATCAAATCTGACTATCATAATTTTGCAGTGAATGTGCAAATGTGAAAAATAGAAAGTAAAAAAAAACATGACTATACAAGTGACAAGTCTTGAAATGACCCTTTTTTTTTACCATTTTGACTATCATAATTTTGCAATTCCAACCATGATATTTTCTCTTAATAACAACGATTCGGCTCCATATATGTGTTTCCAATTTTCCAAATGTGTTTCTGACTAACTGGGGCCTATTTCACGAAATTTTAACTAAGATAAGATCCCAATTTTAGTAATTTGATTGGATAATATTAGATTGATTTTAGTGCTTAGCCAATCAAAATTGAAGTATCTACTAAAATTGGATTTTATCTTAAGTTAAAATTTCGTGAAACAGGGCCCAGGTTTGTATATTAATTGTTTGATATGATTTTTGCATTAGTAATCTGTATACCATGTTTAAATATGATAACTTTCAAGACTTATTTTGTATTATTTAGAGTTGATGCCGAAATATTAAAGAACCTTAATGATATTATGAGAAATATGGGGTTTTGGTAATTTCAGGTAATTGTCTAATCAATAAACTGTAAAGCAATTATATTAATAGTAGTACTTGTCACCGTTCATCAATAATATATCAAGACTTAACTAATACTAATTTGTCTTTAATGAGCTATGATCTATAGATGCACTGTAATAATTTAAAGGAGAATACAATAATAAAAGTTTAATTTTATCATTTACTTAGTTCATTGTACGGAAGCGTAATAGGGCCACATATTTTTTTTTATTCTATTTTCAATTTTTCAAGTTAGTAACTTGAATTTTCAAGTTAGTAACTTGAATTTTCAAGTTACTAACTTGAATTTTCAAGATACTGTTATATTATTATAAAATAAGCGTTTTGATCTAATGGTATACTAGTAGTATGTCATGCAATGCTTTAGTCAATGGACGACACGGTTATAGACCTCAATGACAAGATGCGGGAGTAACCTATTAGATCACACAGGTTTCCCCCCCCCCCCCTGCAGCGAAATTACTCCCCGCGCATTATGGTGTCGACGTGCCATAAAACACCATTTATTCATTCATTCATTCATTCATTCATTTTAAAGTTCCAATAGCATTTTTTAAAGTTATATTTTTAAAATTTATTAAAATAAAGCCCCAAAATAGATTGAACCTATAAACAGTCCTACCTTGTTAAAGAATATTCCTATTAATCCTATAATTCACTATTGCCAGTTGAGAAATTGGCAAAAATATCATTTTCAACTTCAAATTCAAACGTTTGAAGATGGCCGTCCATGGAGAAGAATGGGAAAACAAGGGAGGTAATTGAGTAACTATTTCCTCAATCAACCAGTGTCGCCCTTTCTAACGCCCCAAAAATTTTATCCATGATCGTATAATAGTGAGTTGACAACCTTTTGAGCAAAAAACATAGAAATAATTATATTTTGACTTTCTTAGAAAAAGTGAAATTGGAACTTTAACAGTATTGAGCCCTATAGAAAACCTTTTTGAAGTACAAAAAAAAAATAAATGACAAATCAAACGTCCCAGTTCCCAGTTCTAAAAATAGTCTTTAGTGACATGATACACGACCCCCCCCCCCCCCTGGATATCTGCCCCCGGATAACCCCCCTCCATTTTAGGACTTTTACTCCCAGGACATTTCCTGCTGAAGACATCTCACCTCCTACGACATCTCCCCCCGGACTTTTACTTACCGGACATCTGCCCCCTTGGACATCTACCCCCACCCCCGACATTTTTCCTCTGGAACATCTGCGCCCTAGGACATGTCTGCCCCAAAGTGGAGAGAGAGAGAGAGAGAGAGAGAGAGAGAGAAATGGGGTTTAACGTCCACTTGACACACACTAGGTCATTTCGGGACTAACATATGGTTTTAATTTTATTTCGATAACAGTAACTTGAAAAACAGTCACTAAGATAGCAGAGAATGGGACTCGAACCCTCGACATCATTGATGGCAGACCAAGACGTAGCTTATCGGCCACCCGACCCTCTCCCCAAGAGTCGGCTTCTACGACACGCTAGGAATAGGGTGATTGACGCATTCTACTTTCTAACTCTGTACTATTGACCTGTAAAATAATGCACTGTAAAAAATTATATTTATTTTACATTGTTTCTTGGAGTACCTCGTAACGTCCAGGGTTCTAAAGGGTGTTGCGAGGTAATCCAAAAAACAATGTAAAATAAGTATAATTTTTTTACAGTGCATTATTTTACACGTTCAGGGTTCTAAAGGGTGGGGGATTGGGATGGCCTAGTGGTCTAGAGTGCCGCGCTTCGACCTCTAGCTGGCCGGTCACCTCTGGCTTGCGGCTGTGGTTTCGATCCCTAAATCATGTCAATCTACGTGTTATCGCCGATAATCTGCTTATGTTCTGGGAGTACCCCTAAGTGATCGGATAGGCTGCTCCTGCACCTTGTCACTAAGATAGCAGAGAATGGGACTCGAACCCTCGACATCATCGATGGCAGACCAAGGCGTAGATTATCGGCCACCCGACCCTCCTCAAGAGTCGGCTTCTACGACACGCTAGGAGTAAGGCGATGGACGCATTCTACTATCTAACTCTGTACCATTGACCTGTAAAATAATGCACTGTAAAAAATTTATATTTATTTTACATTGTTTCTTGGAGTACCTCGTAACGTCCAGGGTTCTAAAGGGTGTTACGAGGTACTCCAAGAAACAATGTAATATAAGTATAATCTTTTTACAGTGCATTATTTTACACCTCCAGGGTTCTAAAGTGTGTGTGGGGGGGGGGCCTAGTTAGTAACTTGAAAATTCAAGTTAGTATCTTGAAAATTCAAGTTAGTAACTTGAAAATTCAAGTTAGTATCTTGAAAATTCAAGTTACTAACTTGAAAAATTGAAAATAGAATAAAAAAAAAATATGTGGCCCTATTACGCTTCCGTATTAGGTTACACATTTCAGAATTAATTTTAAAAGAGACAAAAAAAATGTTTTAGTAACAAATAACGTTAAAAAAACATGTTCGGATTTCCGCAATTACGGAAATACCCGACAATTAATGAGCTGAAGCTAAATCACGTGACATGACGTAAGAGACGGCACTGATATTGCAGTCGGTGTATATTTCAGCTTGTCAGACATTGATTTCGTCCAGAATGTTCTTAAAGAAGTATTATCAATTATGTTTGGTATACGTCGCTTAAGGAATTTTCTCTATGGGCGACATTTTGTGATTCTAAATGATCATAAACCACTGGAACGAATTTTGGG
The DNA here is from genome assembly GCA_948474765.1 of Patella depressa. Classification (NCBI taxonomy): domain Eukaryota; kingdom Metazoa; phylum Mollusca; class Gastropoda; family Patellidae; genus Patella; species Patella depressa. The sequence continues at coordinate 61,072,728 of OX419719.1, forward strand.
TGCAAAAACAGCAGTGTCAACATTAGAGGCGCAACGGTTGCAGAGATGGGCGATAGAACTTCAGCTTTAGATTACGAATTGAAGTACACTTGTACATATCTTCAAATGAGAACTTTTTCGATGATGCTTTACCCTTAGCGGATCTGGCGAACTTTACAATATCAAAGATAAAATATTAGACAGTTTTTGTATAACGAGTAAACAGATTAATACGGCAACACGAGTAGATCCAGTTTTATCACGAATATTACAGTGTACGAAAACTGGATCGCCAGACGAAGTGGGCGATGAACAATAATTAAAACCATACTTCCAGCGTAGATTTGACTTAAGAGAGTGGGGCAGAATTTTATTCTGTGGGGATTGCGAGTTGTTTTGCCTTCGAAATTTATCTCAGAATTTATCTTGCAGCAAAATTACATTCATCACATCCAGGAATTGTGAGAACGGAGGAAATTGCGCGAAGTCATGTTTGGTGGTCAAATAGATCAAAACATTTCGGATATTGTAAAACGTTGTACCAACAAACCAGAAATTTGCCTGTACACCACCACCATTAATGTCATGGTTATGGCCTGGTCGGCTTGGAACCAGGGGCGGATTGGGGCCGGGAACCGGCCCGGGCTCCCGTGTCGGATCGACCCCTTTTACTGACCGCGGAGCCAGGACGCGAGGAGGGGGGGGGGGCGGTGCTTCGGGGATTCTCACACTTAAAATTTTTGAAAATTGAACCCTAATATGCGATTTGGTGGTATATCTGATGATAATCTCTGTCAAATAATATATTTCAGGCGATCGTCCAACCGGTCCTTCGGGTGATCGCCCGATGGCCCAATCCGCCTCTGCGTGGAACGAGTTAACATAGATTATGCGGAAAAGATGGTAAAAACTATTTGATCATTGTGTACAGTTACTCAAAATGGCCGGAATTCATTTAATGAGAAGTGCGACATCTCAAGCAACAAATGCACAATCACTGTGTTGTGAGGGACTTGTTTAGTAAATACGGTATTCCTTGTCAGTTGGTTATAAGTGACAACGGTCCGCGATTTGGCGGTCCGCAATTTGTCAGTGATAAATTTAAGGCATTCTTAAAACGTAATGGTATTGCAACAGGACGGGTTGTTATTGATTTGCACTTGAGCGTCGGAAGTGACCCCATCTTATGCAAACCGGAAGTCTAGGTTCGTACACAGAATGTCAGGTTTCTCTTTATTAAGTTTCAAATTCTTTATTTCAGAAATTACAGCGTTCACTGACCGATATGCGCGTTCGGGTCGATTCCTCTTCTTCTCTCCAATGGTTAACTAGCTGAATTAAAGTCTTGCGCCAAGCCCATCAACTATGTCCCTGTACAGAACCAAAATGGAACCCTTAAAATAACTAGAATCTCATAACGTAATCCAAATATAATTCTCCCATAGTTTTGAACGCCCGTCTTAGCCACAGGCACTTGAAGGGATTAAAATAAATTAAAATAAAACTTCTTACCACTGCTTAATAAATATAGTTATAGTCAAGCAGTAGTAAGAAGTTTTATTTTAATCCCTTCAGGTCCCTGTGGTCTTAGCCCGTGCTTTTCCTCACCTGATTACACCTGTTGGACTTGCCCGTTAGTGGCGTTACTAAGATGAAAACACTATATATAGTCTACTCTGGGAACCTTGCTTGCCCGAGCGGAATACTTGATTACTCCTTTGGATCTTGCCAGACACCAGAGAGAGAGAGAGTCTCCCCTAGGAATTCTTATTCAATATTTCCGCTGAGGTTCGCACCGCTCGACAATTAGAATGGCTTTGAGAGTCCTTCGCTATACCCTATATAAACGCTCTACACTGGAGAATACACGTGCACTGCATTCGCACTAATTAGGGGACGTGTTCTCCATGGCTCATTTTAATCCAATATCCGAAGTGCCTATCGACATGTACTATCTCAAGTCAGTTTACAAAATGGCGTGTTTCTATACCGTTTCCTGTTCCACGTAGGGTGACCGTCAATTCCGAGTTTGAAGCAACATAGAGCATTATAGGCCATTTCTATCAACTGGCAAAAATAACTAAAGTCACAGCTGTTTCAATGATCTATGGTATACGAAACCCTAACAGTATCAAACAAATTTTAGGGGATGCTCGATTCACAGTCCAGAACGTCCCGAATCGACAAAATTGGAGTCGACCCTAAGTCCAAATCGAATAGTCAGTCGTATAAATCGGTCGATGGCTTATTAAAATTTTGGAATAGTATGTAATCAATATAAGTTAAAGAAGAAACGCATTAATTCCAATATAACGCCAATGGTCGCCGAGTCACGGCGTTTGTTTTGAGCATGAGGTATTTGACATTTTCATGTCGCTTTGTCCACTCAATAAAAAAAACAGTCATTTGTTCAGTCTGTTACATAAAATCAGTCAAGTAGCTCAGTCGAATAGCTCAGTCGAATAAGTCAGTCGTATAGTTCAGTCGTATAATTCAGTCGTATAGTTCAGTCGTATAACTCAGTCGTATAGTTCAGTCGTATAACTCAGTCGTATAGTTCAGTCGTATAATTCAGTCGTATAATTCTGTCGTTCAATATTAAGCAGCGGTGGCAGTGGACTAAGATAATATTGTAACAAATCATGCTCGTAGCCATAGCTGAAGGTGCCGGGGGCATGGGGTAGGGGCCGGGGGCATGGGGTAGGGGCGGGGTCCTTCCCAACGGGTTTCAAGTTCGATTTTACGGGCAAAAGTAGTTTGATAAGTAAGACATTCGGACGATATTTAAGCCATAACTGAAAGAGAGAGAAGGAGAGGGAGAGAGAGAGAGAGAGAGGGAGACAGTAATGGGGTTTAGCGTCCACTCGACACACACTAGGTTATTTCGGGACAAAAACATGTTTTTTATTTTTTTTTTTCATAATTCGCTTGCGCGTAGAGGTCTTTAGCAGTGTGGGGAAACCGGAGGACCCGGAGAAAAATCCACAAGGTTGGACAGGCGATCCTTCTCCATGTCACGTACAGTCGAGGATGCGAAACAACGCCAGGTGACTCAATGACAGGCTTCATTATACAGCGAGCACCTGCAAACCATACGGCTATCCACCCCAGCCCCACCACATAACTGAGGGAGCCAGACGCTCGGTAGGAAAGGGGGAGGGGGTTGGGGAGGATCTATCAGTCTTAGGATTAGTCAAATAGCTCAGTCGAATAATCCAGTCGAATAATTCAGTCGTATAGTCCAGTCGTATGCTTCAGTCGTATACTTCAGTCGTATAATTCAGTCGTATACTTCAGTCGTATAAGTCAGTCGTATAGTTCAGTCGTATAGTTCAGTCGTATAACTCAGTCGTATAGTTCAGTCGTATAACTCAGTCGTATAGTTCAGTCGTATAATTCAGTCGTTCAATATTAAGCAGCGGTGGCAGTGGACTAAGATAATATTGTAACAAATCATGCTCGTAGCCATAGCTGAAGGTGCCGGGGGCATGGGGTAGGGGCCGGGGGCACGGGTTAGGGGCGGGGTCCTTCCCAATGGGTTTCAAGTTCGATTTTACGGGCAAAAGTAGTTTGATAAGTAAGACATTCGGACGATATTTAAGCCATAACTGAAAGAGAGAGAAAGAGAGAGAGAAGGAGAGAGGGAGACAGTAATGGGGTTTAGCGTCCACTCGACACACACTAGGTCATTTCGGGACAAAAACATGTTTTTTATTTTTTTTTCATAATTCGCTTGCGCGTAGAGGTCTTTAGCAGTGTGGGGAAACCGGAGGACCCGGAGAAAAATCCACAAGGTTGGACAGGCGATCCTTCTCCTTGTCACGTACAGTCGAGGATGCGAAACAGCGCCAGGTGACTCAATGACAGGCTTCATTATACAGCGAGCACCTGCAAACCATACGGCTATCCACCCCAGCCCCACCACATAACTGAGGGAGCCAGACGCTCGGTAGGAAAGGGGGAGGGGGTTGGGGAGGATCTATCAGTCTTAGGATTAGTCAAATAGCTCAGTCGAATAATCCAGTCGAATAATTCAGTCGTATAGTCCAGTCGTATGCTTCAGTCGTATACGTCAGTCGTATAATTCAGTCGTATACTTCAGTCGTATAAGTCAGTCGTATAGTTCAGTCGTATAACTCAGTCGTATAGTTCAGTCGTATAACTCAGTCGTATAGTTCAGTCGTATAATTCAGTCGTTCAATATTAAGCAGCGGTGGCAGTGGACTAAGATAATATTGTAACAAATCATGCTCGTAGCCATAGCTGAAGGTGCCGGGGGCATGGGGTAGGGGCCGGGGGCATGGGTTAGGGGCGGGGTCCTTCCCAATGGGTTTCAAGTTCGATTTTACGGGCAAAAGTAGTTTGATAAGTAAGACATTCGGACGATATTTAAGCCATAACTGAAAGAGAGAGAAAGAGAGAGAGAAGGAGAGAGAGAGAGGGAGACAGTAATGGGGTTTAGCGTCCACTCGACACACACTAGGTCATTTCGGGACAAAAACATGTTTTTTATTTTTTTTTCATAATTCGCTTGCGCGTAGAGGTCTTTAGCAGTGTGGGGAAACCGGAGGACCCGGAGAAAAATCCACAAGGTTGGACAGGCGACCCTTCTCCTTGTCACGTACAGTCGAGGATGCGAAACAGCGCCAGGTGACTCAATGACAGGCTTCATTATACAGCGAGCACCTGCAAACCATACGGCTATCCACCCCCACCCCCACCACATAACTGAGGGAGCCAGACGCTCGGTAGGAAAGGGGGAGGGGGTTGGGGAGGATCTATCAGTCTTAGGATTAGTCAAATAGCTCAGTCGAATAATCCAGTCGAATAATTCAGTCGTATAGTCCAGTCGTATGCTTCAGTCGTATACTTCAGTCGTATAATTCAGTCGTATACTTCAGTCGTATAAGTCAGTCGTATAGTTCAGTCGTATAGTTCAGTCGTATAACTCAGTCGTATAGTTCAGTCGTATAACTCAGTCGTATAGTTCAGTCGTATAATTCAGTCGTTCAATATTAAGCAGCGGTGGCAGTGGACTAAGATAATATTGTAACAAATCATGCTCGTAGCCATAGCTGAAGGTGCCGGGGGCATGGGGTAGGGGCCGGGGGCATGGGTTAGGGGCGGGGTCCTTCCCAATGGGTTTCAAGTTCGATTTTACGGGCAAAAGTAGTTTGATAAGTAAGACATTCGGACGATATTTAAGCCATAACTGAAAGAGAGAGAAAGAGAGAGAGAAGGAGAGAGAGAGAGGGAGACAGTAATGGGGTTTAGCGTCCACTCGACACACACTAGGTCATTTCGGGACAAAAACATGTTTTTTATTTTTTTTTCATAATTCGCTTGCGCGTAGAGGTCTTTAGCAGTGTGGGGAAACCGGAGGACCCGGAGAAAAATCCACAAGGTTGGACAGGCGACCCTTCTCCTTGTCACGTACAGTCGAGGATGCGAAACAGCGCCAGGTGACTCAATGACAGGCTTCATTATACAGCGAGCACCTGCAAACCATACGGCTATCCACCCCCACCCCCACCACATAACTGAGGGAGCCAGACGCTCGGTAGGAAAGGGGGAGGGGGTTGGGGAGGATCTATCAGTCTTAGGATTAGTCAAATAGCTCAGTCGAATAATCCAGTCGAATAATTCAGTCGTATAGTCCAGTCGTATGCTTCAGTCGTATACTTCAGTCGTATAATTCAGTCGTATACTTCAGTCGTATAAGTCAGTCGTATAGTTCAGTCGTATAGTTCAGTCGTTTAACTCAGTCGTATAGTTCAGTCGTATAACTCAGTCGTATAGTTCAGTCGTATAATTCAGTCGTTCAATATTAAGCAGCGGTGGCAGTGGACTAAGATAATATTGTAACAAATCATGCTCGTAGCCATAGCTGAAGGTGCCGGGGACATGGGGTAGGGGCCGGGGGCATGGGGTAGGGGCGGGGTCCTTCCCAACGGGTTTCAAGTTCGATTTTACGGGCAAAAGTAGTTTGATAAGTAAGGCATTCGGACGATATTTAAGCCATAACTGAAAGAGAGAGGAAGAGAGAGAGAAGGAGAGAGAGAGAGAGAGGGAGACAGTAATGGGGTTTAGCGTCCACTCGACACACACTAGGTCATTTCGGGACAAAAACATGTTTTTGTTTTTTTTTTCATAATTCGCTTGCGCGTAGAGGTCTTTAGCAGTGTGGGGAAACCGGAGGACCTGGAGAAAAATCCACAAGGTTGGACAGGCGACCCTTCTCCTTGTCACGTACAGTCGATGATGCGAAACAACGCCAGGTGACTCAATGACAGGCTTCATGATACAGCGAGCACCTACAAACCATACGGCCATAAACCCCCACCACCACCCCATAACTGAGGGAGCCAGATGCTCGGTAGGGGAGGGGGAGAGGGTTGGGGAGGATCTATCAGTCTTAGGATTAGTCAAATAGCTCAGTCGAATAATCAAGTCGAATAATTCAGTCGTATAGTCCAGTCGTATGCTTCAGTCGTATACTTCAGTCGTATAATTCAGTCGTATACTTCAGTCGTATAATTCAGTCGTATAGTTCAGTCGTATAAGTCAGTCGTATAACTCAGTCGTATAGTTCAGTCGTATAACTCAGTCGTATAGTTCAGTCGTATAATTCAGTCGTATAATTCAGTCGTTCAATATTAAGCAGCGGTGGCAGTGGACTAAGATAATATTGTAACAAATCATGCTCGTAGCCATAGCTGAAGGTGCCGGGGGCATGGGGTAGGGGCCGGCGGCATGGGGTAGGGGCGGGGTCCTTCCCAACGGGTTTCAAGTTCGATTTTACGGGCAAAAGTAGTTTGATAAGTAAGGCATTCGGACGATATTTAAGCCATAACTGAAAGAGAGAGAAAGAGAGAGAGAAGGAGAGAGAGAGAGAGGGGGAGACAGTAATGGGGTTTAGCGTCCACTCGACACACACTAGGTCATTTCGGGACAAAAACATGGTTTTTATTTTTTTTTTCATAATTCGCTTGCGCGTAGAGGTCTTTAGCAGTGTGGGGAAACCGGAGGACTCGGAGAAAAATCCACAAGGTTGGACAGGCGACCCTTCTCCTTGTCACGTACAGTCGAGGATGCGAAACAGCGCCAGGTGACTCAATGACAGGCTTCATTATACAGCGAGCACCTGCAAACCATACGGCTATCCACCCCACCCCCACCACATAACTGAGGGAGCCAGACGCTCGGTAGGAAAGGGGGAGGGGGTTGGGGAGGATCTATCAGTCTTAGGATTAGTCAAATAGCTCAGTCGAATAATCCAGTCGAATAATTCAGTCGTATTGTCCAGTCGTATGCTTCAGTCGTATACTTCAGTCGTATACTTCAGTCGTATACTTCAGTCGTATAAGTCAGTCGTATAGTTCAGTCGTATAACTCAGTCGTATAGTTCAGTCGTATAGTTCAGTCGTATAATTCAGTCGTATAATTCAGTCGTTCAATATTAAGCAGCGGTGGCAGTGGACTAAGATAATATTGTAACAAATCATGTTCGTAGCCATAGCTGAAGGTGCCGGGGGCATGGGGTAGGGGCCGGGGGCATGGGGTAGGGCGGGGTCCTTCCCAACGGGTTTCAAGTTCGATTTTACGGGCAAAAGTAGTTTGATAAGTAAGGCATTCGGACGATATTTAAGCCATAACTGAAAGAGAGAGAAAGGGAGAGAGAAGGAGAGAGAGAGAGAGGGAGACAGTAATGGGGTTTAGCGTCCACTCGACACACACTAGGTCATTTCGGGACAAAAACATGGTTTTTATTTTTTTTTTCATAATTCGCTTGCGCGTAGAGGTCTTTAGCAGTGTGGGGAAACCGGAGGACTCGGAGAAAAATCCACAAGGTTGGACAGGCGACCCTTCTCCTTGTCACGTACAGTCGAGGATGCGAAACAGCGCCAGGTGACTCAATGACAGGCTTCATTATACAGCGAGCACCTGCAAACCATACGGCTATCCACCCCACCCCCACCACATAACTGAGGGAGCCAGACGCTCGGTAGGAAAGGGGGAGGGGGTTGGGGAGGATCTATCAGTCTTAGGATTAGTCAAATAGCTCAGTCGAATAATCCAGTCGAATAATTCAGTCGTATAGTCCAGTCGTATGCTTCAGTCGTATACTTCAGTCGTATTATTCAGTCGTATACTTCAGTCGTATAAGTCAGTCGTATAGTTCAGTCGTATAACTCAGTCGTATAGTTCAGTCGTATAGTTCAGTCGTATAATTCAGTCGTATAATTCAGTCGTTCAATATTAAGCAGCGGTGGCAGTGGACTAAGATAATATTGTAACAAATCATGCTCGTAGAGATAGCTGAAGGTGCCGGGGGCATGGGGTAGGGGCGGGGTCCTTCCCAACGGGTTTCAAGTTCGATTTTACGGGCAAAAGTAGTTTGATAAGTAAGGCATTCGGACGATATTTAAGCCATAACTGAAAGAGAGAGAAAGAGAGAGAGAAGGAGAGAGAGAGAGAGGGAGACAGTAATGGGGTTTAGCGTCCACTCGACACACACTAGGTCATTTCGGGACAAAAACATGTTTTTGTTTTCATAATTCGCTTGCGCGTAGAGGTCTTTAGCAGTGTGGGGAAACCGGAGGACCCGGAGAAAAATCCACAAGGTTGAACAGGCGACCCTTCTCCTTGTCACGTACAGTCGAGGATGCGAAACAGCGCCAGGTGACTCAATGACAGGCTTCATTATACAGCGAGCACCTGCAAACCATACGGCTATCCACCCCCACCCCCACCACATCACTGAGGGAGCCAGACGCTCGGTAGGAAAGGGGGAGGGGGTTGGGGAGGATCTATCAGTCTTAGGATTAGTCAAATAGCTCAGTCGAATAATCCAGTCGAATAATTCAGTCGTATAGTCCAGTCGTATGCTTCAGTCGTATACTTCAGTCGTATAATTCAGTCGTATACTTCAGTCGTATAAGTCAGTCGTATAGTTCAGTCGTATAGTTCAGTCGTATAACTCAGTCGTTTAGTTCAGTCGTATAACTCAGTCGTATAGTTCAGTCGTATAATTCAGTCGTTCAATATTAAGCAGCGGTGGCAGTGGACTAAGATAATATTGTAACAAATCATGCTCGTAGCCATAGCTGAAGGTGCCGGGGGCATGGGGTAGGGGCCGGGGGCATGGGGTAGGGGCGGGGTCCTTCCCAACGGGTTTCAAGTTCGATTTTACGGGCAAAAGTAGTTTGATAAGTAAGGCATTCGGACGATATTTAAGCCATAACTGAAAGAGAGAGAAAGAGAGAGAGAAGGAGAGAGAGAGAGAGGGAGACAGTAATGGGGTTTAGCGTCCACTCGACACACACTAGGTCATTTCGGGACAAAAACATGTTTTTGTTTTTTTTTCATAATTCGCTTGCGCGTAGAGGTCTTTGGCAGTGTGGGGAAACCGGAGGACCCGGAGAAAAATCCACAAGGTTGGACAGGCGACCCTTCTCCTTGTCACGTACAGTCGATGATGCGAAACAACGCCAGGTGACTCAATGACAGGCTTCATGATACAGCGAGCACCTACAAACCATACGGCCATAAACCCCCACCCCCACCCCCACCCCATAACTGAGGGAGCCAGACGCTCGGTAGGGAAGGGGGAGAGGGTTGGGGAGGATCTATCAGTCTTAGGATTAGTCAAATAGCTCAGTCGAATAATCAAGTCGAATAATTCAGTCGTATAGTCCAGTCGTATGCTTCAGTCGTATACTTCAGTCGTATAATTCAGTCGTATACTTCAGTCGTATAATTCAGTCGTATAGTTCAGTCGTATAAGTCAGTCGTATAACTCAGTCGTATAGTTCAGTCGTATAACTCAGTCGTATAGTTCAGTCGTATAATTCAGTCGTATAATTCAGTCGTTCAATATTAAGCAGCGGTGGCAGTGGACTAAGATAATATTGTAACAAATCATGCTCGTAGAAATAGCTGAAGGTGCCGGGGGCATGGGGTAGGGGCCGGGGGCATGGGGTAGGGGCGGGGTCCTTCCCAACGGGTTTCAAGTTCGATTTTACGGGCAAAAGTAGTTTGATAAGTAAGGCATTCGGACGATATTTAAGCCATAACTGAAAGAGAGAGAAAGAGAGAGAGAAGGAGAGAGAGAGAGAGGGAGACAGTAATGGGGTTTAGCGTCCACTCGACACACACTAGGTCATTTCGGGACAAAAACATGGTTTTTATTTTTTTTTTATAATTCGCTTGCGCGTAGAGGTCTTTAGCAGTATGGGGAAACCGGAGGACCCGGAGAAAAATCCACAAGGTTGGACAGGCGACCCTTCTCCTTGTCACGTACAGTCGAGGATGCGAAACAGCGCCAGGTGACTCAATGACAGGCTTCATTATACAGCGAGCACCTGCAAACCATACGGCTATCCACCCCACCCCCACCACATAACTGAGGGAGCCAGACGCCCCCTACCCCATGCCCCCGGCACCTTCAGCTATGGCTACGAGCATGATTTGTTACAATATTATCTTAGTCCACTGCCACCGCTGCTTGATATTGAACGACTGAATTATACGACTGAATTATACGACTGAACTATACGACTGAACTATACGACTGAGTTATACGACTGAACTATACGACTGAGTTATACGACTGAACTATACGACTGAACTATACGACTGACTTATACGACTGAAGTATACGACTGAATTATACGACTGAAGTATACGACTGAAGCATACGACTGGACTATACGACTGAATTATTCGACTTGATTATTCGACTGAGCTATTTGACTAATCCTAAGACTGATAGATCCTCCCCAACCCCCTCCTCCTTCCCTACCGAGCGTCTGGCTCCCTCAGTTATGGGGTGGGGGCGGGGTGGATGGCCGTATGGTTCGCAGGTGCTCGCTGTATCATGAAACCTGTCATTGATTCACCTGGCGTTGTACGTGACAAGGAGAAGGGTCGCCTGTCCAACCTTGTGGATTTTTCTCCGGGTCCTCCGGTTTCCCCGCACTGCTAAAAACCCCTACGTGCAAGCGAATTATGGAAATAAAATAATTACAAACCATATGTTTGTCCCGAAAAGACCTAGTGTGTATCGAGTGGACGCTAAACCCCATTACTATGTCCCTCTCTCTCTCTCTCTGTCTCTCTATCTCTCTTTCAGTTATGGCTTAAATATCGCCCGAATGTATGCCTTACTTATCAAACTGCTTTTGCCCGTAAAATCGAACTTGAAACCCGTTGGGAAGGACCCCGGCCCCTACCCCATGCCCCCGGAACCTTCAGCTATGGCTACGAGCATGATTTGCTACAATATTATCTTAGTCCACTGCCACCGCTGCTTAATATTGAACGACTGAATTATACGACTGAATTATACGACTGAACTATACGACTGAGTTATACGACTGAACTATACGACTGAGTTATACGACTGAACTATACGACTGAACTATACGACTGACTTATACGACTGAAGTATACGACTGAATTATACGACTGACTTATACGACTGAAGTATACGACTGTACTATACGACTGAATTATTCGACTGGATTATTCGATTGAGCTATTTGAATAATCTTAAGACTGATAGATCCTCCCTAACCCCCTCCCCCTTCCCTACCGAGCGTCTGGCTCCCTCAGTTATGGGGTGGGGGGGGGGGTTATGGCCGTATGGTTTGTAGGTGCTCGCTGTATCATGAAGCCTGTCATTGAGTCACCTGGCGTTGTTTCGCATCCTCGACTGTACGTGGCAAGGAGAAGGGTCACCTGTCCAACCTCGTGGATTTTTCTCCGGGTCCTCGGCTGTACGTGACAAGCAGAAGGGTCGCCTGTCCAACCTCGTGGATTTTTCTCCGGTTCCTGCGGTTCCCTGCCACAGCTAAAGACCCCTACGCGCAAACGAATTATTGAAATAAAAATAAAAACCATATGTTAGTCCCGAAACGACCTTGTTTGCGTCGAGTGGACGTTACCCCCCAACCTCCTTCTGTCCCACTTTCTCTGTCAGTTATGGCTTAGCTATGGCCTGAATACCATACATATCAAGCTACTTTTGCCCGTAAAATCGAACTTGAAACCAGTTGTGAAGGCCCCTGGCTCCTACCCCATGCCCCGCACTTTCAGCTATGGCTACGAGCATGATTTGCTACTATATTATCTTAGTCCACTGTCACCAATGCTTAATATTGAACAACTGAATCATACGACTGAACTATACGACTGAATTATGCGACTGAACTATACGACTGATTTATACGACTGAACTATACGACTGAATTATACGACTGAACTATACGACTGAGTTATACGGCTGAACTATACGACTGACTTATACGACTGAAGTATACGACTGAATTATACGACTGAACTATGCGACTGGATTATTTGACTGAGCTATTTGACTGATGTTAAGAATGATAAGACCTTCCCCACCCCCACCCTCTTCCCTACCGAGCGTCTGACTCCTTCAGTAATGGGGTGGGGTGGATCGCTGAATTGTTTGCAGGTGCTCGCTGTATCATGAAGCCTGTCATTGAGTCAACTGGTGTGGTTTCGCATCCTCGGCTGTACGTGACAAGGAGAAGGGTCACCTGTCCAACCTCGTGGATTTTTCTATGGGGTCCTCGGCTGTACGTGACAAGCAGAAGGGTCGCCTGTCCAACCTCGTGGATTTTTCTCCGGGTCCTCCGGTTTCCTGCCACAGCTAAAGACGCCTACGCGCAAGCGAATTATTGAAATAAAAATAAAAACCATATGTTAGTCCCGAAACGACCTAGTTTGTGTCGTGTGGACGGTACCCTCCCCCCCCCCCCCTTCTCTCTCACTTTATCTTTCAGTTATGGCTTAGCTATGGCCTGAATACCTTACATATCAAGGTAATTTTGCCCGTAAAATCGAACTTGAAAGCAGTTGGGAAGGGTCACCTGTCCAACCTCGTGGATTTTTCTCCGGGTCCTGGGCTGTACGTGACAAGCAGAAGGGTCGCCTGTCCAACCTCGTGGATTTTTCTCCGGGTCCTCCGGTTTCCTGCCACAGCTAAAGACCCCTACGCGCAAACGAATTATTGAAATAAAAATAAAAACCATATGTTAGTCCCGAAACGACCTAGTTTGTGTCGTGTGGACGGTACACCCCCCCCCCCCCTTCTCTCTCACTTTATCTTTCAGTTATGGTTTAGCTATGGCCTGAATACCTTATATATCAAGCTAATTTTGCCCGTAAAATCGAACTTGAAAGCAGTTAGGAAGGCCCCCGGCTCGTACCCCATGCCCCGGCACTTTCAGCTATGGCTACGAGCATGATTTGCTACTATATTATCTTAGTCTACTGCCACCAATGCTTAATATTGAACGACTGAATTATACGACTGAACTATACGACTGAATTATGCGACTGTACTATACGACTGACTTATACGACTGAACTATACGACTGAATTATACGACTGAACTATACGACTGAGTTATACGACTGAACTATACGACTGACTTATACGACTGAAGTATACGACTGAATTATACGACTGAACTATGCGACTGGATTATTTGACTGAGCTATTTGACTGATGTTAAGAATGATAAGACCTTCCCCACCCACACCCTCTTCCCTACCGAGCGTCTGACTCCTCCAGTAATGGGGTGGGGTGGATCGCTGAATTGTTTGCAGGTGCTCGCTGTATCATGAAGCCTGTCATTGAGTCAACTGGTGTGGTTTCGCATCCTCGGCTGTACGTGACAAGGAGAAGGGTCACCTGTCCAACCTCGTGGATTTTTCTCCGGGTCCTCGGCTGTACGTGACAAGCAGAAGGGTCGCCTGTCCAACCTCGTGGATTTTTCTCCGGGTCCTCCGGTTTCCTGCCACAGCTAAAGACCCCTACGCGCAAACGAATTATTGAAATAAAAATAAAAACCATATGTTAGTCCCGAAACGACCTAGTTTGTGTCGTGTGGACGGTACCCCCCCCCCCCCTTCTCTTTCACTTTATTTTTCAGTTATGGCTTAGCTATGGCCTGAATACCTTACATATCAAGCTAATTTTGCCCGTAAAATCGAACTTGAAAGCAGTTGGGAAGGCCCCCGGCTCGTATCCCATGCCCCGGCACTTTCAGCTATGGCTACGAGCATGATTTGCTACTATATTATCTTAGTCCACTGCCACCAATGCTTAATATTGAACGACTGAATTATACGACTGAACTATACGACTGAATTATGCGACTGAACTATACGACTGACTTATACGACTGAACTATACGACTGAATTATACGACTGAACTATACGACTGAGTTATACGACTGAACTATACGACTGAAGTATACGACTGGATTATACGACTGAACTATATGACTGAGCTATTTGACTGATATAAAGAATGATAAGACATTCCCCACCCCACCCCCTTCCATATCGAGCTTCTGGCTCCTTCAGTTATGGGGTGGGGGTGGGGGATGGCCGAATGGTTTGTAGGTGCTCCCTGTATCATGAAGCCTGTCATTGAGTCAACTGGCGTGGTTTCGCATCCTCGGCTGTACGTGACAAGGAGAAAGGTCGCCTGTCCAACCTCGTGGATTTTTCTCCGGGTCCTCCCACTGCTAAAGACCCCTACGCGCAAGCGAATTATTGAAATAAAATCAAATCTTATGTTAGTCCCGAAATTACCTAGTTTGTGTCGAGTGGACGTTAAACCCCATTCCTGTCTCTCCCTATCTCTATTCTCTCTCTCTCTTTCGGTTATGGCTTTAATATCGCCCGAATACCTTACGTAAAATCGAACTTGAAACTAGTTGGGAAAGCCCCCGGTCCCAACCTCATGCCCCCGGCCCCTATACCTTATGCCCCGACACCTTCAGCTATTATAGCTACGAGCATGATTTGCTACTATATTATCTTAGTCAACTACACTTAATATTGAACGACTGAATTATACGACTGAACTATACGACTGAATTATACGACTGAACTATACGACTGACTTATACGACTGAAGTATACGACTGAGTTATACGACTGAAGTATACGACTGAATTATTCGACTGGATTATTCGACTGAGCTATTTGACTGATGTTTAGAATGATAAGTCCTTCCCCACCCTTTCCCCTTCCCTACCGAGCGTCTGAATCCTTCAGTAATGGGGGAGGGGTGGATGGCCGAATGGTTTGCATGGGACACAGACTAAACACTAGCCGTTTCTAGCACGGCCATTGTTTATGTTTATGTTTTCAGTCGATGACATCAGTCGTTGACCTTTAACCCGAAGTTGATGTCCTTACTCGCTAAGAGAGGTCTACAGGTTGTTTAGTGGATTGCTATTGAAGAAAAATCTCAATAAAGTTTTGATTTCAACTGTCAGTTTTTAACTTCGGAGAAAATAAACAAAATAGACAAAAACGATTTCAGGAAATTTGAGTTAGTGCGTTTTTTATTTACGTCAAACAAACTATTCCCAAATTTTAACCCAACCATCGACCGAATTTGCTGACTGGCTATCCTTGTGGTACTTAGGGGTAATTGCAAAATTGCAATCGAGTGACGCGGAATTCAGTCCTGTCACAGTTAAGCCAGTCCCGACAGCTGAGGTGGAGTGAGTAGAATCGTGACGTATTCACACGTAAAACATATGTTTCAGCTGTCATGATTGGTTGACATATTTTTTATACAGTCGACACATGCGTTGTACTCCGAAATTCTCCTTTTCACTCGATTGACACGAGTTTTGGAATTCAATTGACATAATAAGGGTAACTGGCGGCCTGGAACAATTCTCGAACGAGACGCTGAGATAACGTTATTTCAGATAAAACGGCAAGTTATAAACATATAGGACCTGAATACATCCATAATTTGATACTTCAAGTATAAGAGATTTAACGTAAGCGATAATCTATAAACATCTACACCCAAATCAAACGAACCACGATCTCCAACTGAGATGGATATCAGTTCTACAGAGTTAAATGTGCCCCCCCCCCCCCCCTCAGCCCCAGTGAGACTGGTCATC
This sequence comes from Patella depressa, assembly GCA_948474765.1. NCBI lineage: Eukaryota > Metazoa > Mollusca > Gastropoda > Patellidae > Patella > Patella depressa. The sequence continues at coordinate 61,088,682 of OX419719.1, forward strand.
ACTATTTAGACCAGCACCTGCAGCCAAAAATGGGATTCCCAGATTTTAGTTTCTGTATGCCCTCCCCCCTCGACAAAATCCTGGATCCGGGCCTGCCACGTTCTTCGAGAATCGCGAAAAAAACTGAAAGATTGATTGAAAAGTGTTCATTTTATTTTTTAAGGAAGGGATTACAAGTGAATGAACGATTTAATAGTAAAATTTTTGATGTACATGTAATTTATCGGTTGATAAAACAATATTTCAGTTCATAACGAAATGATTAACAGTTGTAAAGATTCATAATGGGATGTATTTACTCAATAGCATAGGATTACACTGTACATAGGCATTAGATATTTATGGCAATGATTACACACCATACATGGTACCGCTAAATATAGGGCGATGTCATATTGTCACATGGAATGTACCGCCATACAAAGCATGTTGCCTTCTTCGACAATAAAATCTAAGCCTTCCATTTTACCACGAAACTTGACACAGCATTCTGGGAAAATTTTGGAATACAATTTAATGTACAAATAAAGTTACTTAATAAGAAATTATTTATATTTCTTTTGTAGTTTCACTCGACAAAAGTTTTACTTTCCATGCAAAGTAAGTTTGAATATCAGGATTCAAAACTGGATAATATTTTAGGTATTCGACTAGAATAAACAGATAATTTTATACACATATAGTTTAAAAGCTATCACTTTATTGCCAAAGCTTCATTCCACTGTCTAAAGACACCAACGCTCAGGCGAAATGGTGAAGTAAATTTGAAACATGTGTTAGTCCCTGGTTTGTGTCGAGTGGACGTTAAACCCCATTTGTATCTCTCTCCGTCTCTCCACCCCACTGTCAACACAATAAGTAGTTAGAAATAAGACCACAACTCTGGCTTGATCATCAAGAGTACAATTATGACGAGAAGCGAAATCTATATGGAGAATGGTGTCTCTACCAACACCAGCACACTGTAATGTTTTTGCAAAGAATGGATTTTACAAGAATGATATTTACTGATCATGAATAGTGTTTGTTCTATATCTTACTACTACATGTTGGAGATAGCGTTATGGATTCGGCCTCGGATCCTAGAATGGAATTGACTTCACTCATGTTTAACGTAGAGAAGCTGGTGCAAAATATCCGTTCTGGTGGTTTCGCCGATACTGACGTTTTCTGTCTACATCTAAACAAATCCATGAAAGATTTCCGGAATCGACTGCTTAAGGTAATATAGAAAAAGAAATTACTCGAATTACTGAGTAGATCAAAGAATGCCCCAATGTGTATCATGCTGAAGAATAGATAATGCTCTCTAGTGAATGGTCCATAATCATTCCTCATATTTACTACAATGGCATTCGTGGTGGTTGGTAATGCAAATAGTACCAAAACAAAAGTAGAAACCAAAATTGTGACAGTCGTCTGCCTTTCCCGGGCTTCATTCCTGGTGTCCGTGCAAAGTTCTCGTCGCCTTTGATTATATCCTCGTATTATGGCGACCGTGGCCACATTGAGTATTAAACATACAATCAACGGGATGTACACAAATATAACTTTACTTGCCAAACTCATAACTTCCAGCTGTCCCAGATAAGACTTATCCTTAAAGGCGAATTTCCACATAGTTTCATTGGTAATTGGCGAGATGTTAGAAACAATGGTGTACTTGAAGACACTGTAAAGATGGCAAATAAAGGAAACAACTGTTGTTCCAATAATGAAAACCAGAGGAAACCGGATAAGCCGAAAATGTTTTGATTTTAGTGGAAACGTAACGGCGATAAATCTCTCGGCAGACACAAGGGCTGTTATACAGAATGTACTTCTTCGAAGTGCAATCGATATATAATTGCTCAAATATAAACCAACAGAAAGATAAACATACGAGTAAATTGCTTTATCCCCATAAACTTGCCCAGTAACTTCAAAAATAACAGTTGATGCTACATATAAGACTTCGCTCAGATTAAGAGCAATTAAATAAATACTGGTAGGACTCTTCATTTCTTTCCTGAAATAAACAGCTACGCTTAACATACCAAAAACCACAGCAAAGATTTGTATCGGATATTGTGTGTATTTTAGCACCTTTTTTATCATATCCATGGTATCTTCAGAAACAGATCCTTGTGAAAATAGCAACTGGGGACCTTGGTTTAAATCTTCCCTTGTAGATGCTGGTGCAGTTATATCTGATTTCGCGGTGGTTGGTTTGTCGGTGTTAATTAGCTCGTTGTCCCCAATTTGAAATGACTGAGTGTGGTCACCATCTCTTGATAGTGACATATTGTGTTCATTAAATGACGTCTGTCCATAAACCAATGACGATGTGTGGTCTTCAGCATTAAAGACGTTAGTATTATTGCCTCCCAAGGAACGTTCATTTCTTGTGTGTAAAAAAGTATTAATTTTAATCGTTCTTTTCCAGACGTTTTGATCTGACGCACCATTGTTGTAAACTATTTGATTCCATAACCTCCTATCTTTTTTCCAGATGCTTGGATCCGATTTGAGACTGTTATGTATTTCTTGGTTGGAAAACCTCCTGGGAATAATTGGGCTTTCATTGGTGCCCATTGCGTAAGTATATATCACCATAACCAGAAAAACATACTGAAACATTTTTATAAGAATCTCGCTTAATTAGTGCCAAGTCGCGAAGAACTATAACTGACTACCATGTGTTTATTAAATAGTCTAGTATTATAATTAATATTATTCATACATTTTTCTATCGATAATACTTGGATGACCGGAAACAATAACGCGTGGCTTTCAATGATTAGTGCCGTCTTCGATTCAGATTAAAATGTATTTGGCTTTGCATATCGAAGGCCAACGTTAATAACTAAATACATTGTCTTAATAAACAGGTTATTGTTCTGAATAAAAATGCCTTCATAGGCGTACGGGCCAGGGGGCAGGGGGGAGCTGCCCCCATAACTTTCGGGCAAGCTGACTTTTAGGGCAAACGGGTAAAGTGAAAAAAAAAAATATTTCATCTACTTGCAAAATAAAGTTCCCGAAATCTAATAAAAGACTAATTTTACGGACTGGGATAGCAGTAAAACTCGTTTGTGGTCGTCAAATATTCCAAAATTTTCTTGGGTGGTCTGCAAGGTCAAAATCGCTGCGCTGTTTGTAAACCTGAAATTTTTTCGGGGCATTTCTAACTGTCATCGAGCACCAATTTTACTTTTATTTTTATTGAATACCACGAATTTGTACTGAGTTGACTGTGGATTAAAACATTTTGTCTGGAGCCTCTCTACTTTGTGCCACATTTTTGGGGCATCGGTTAGTGTCTGTGAATTCATGCAGCTGCAACAGTCTGATTGGATGCTTGGAATGCGGAGAGGGATTTCGGTTAAAAAAACATTGGATACGTTTAGAGTTACTTATACGGGCTAAAATAGTAGAAAACGCATTTGCGGTGGATACATTTTCAAATTTTCTCCGGGAGGATGAGGCCCCTATACATTGCGACGATTAATTGGTTGTTTGGAATTCGGGTCAGCAGGTAGGCTGTATTGGACCAAATTGAAGTTGCTGTATTCACAGGCTGGAATAGCAGGAAGACGCGTTTGCGGCAGTTATTTTTCCGTCTTCGCAAAAACGATTGATTGAAATTCGAGTCAGCCACCCTAATTAAGCTATATTATTAGAACACTTTGAAGTAGCTTTGTTCACGGGCTGAAATAGCAGAAAAATGTGTTTGCAGCCGTCAAATATTCCAAAATTTTCTTGTTGGGGGGGGGGGGGCGTGGCGTCTGTAAACCTGGAGATTTTTCGGTCAATTCGGGTTCTGCCCCCCCCCCCCATTGTCATCGAACCCGAACGCCTATGAATACCTTTAACGTCCACTGCGCTTTAATTTCCTGGAAATTCACCTAACATGAAAACAAATTCACAACAAGGGAAAAAGTTTCTAACCTAAAACACGGAAACATTGGTTTTCCAAACACTGGATTATTCTAGTGTGTATGTCAGTCTTCTACAAAAGAAACGACCAGAGCGTTTGGGGGTTTTTTTTCTCCATATTTAGTTCTAAAAATTTTGCAACGATAGGTTACCATGCAACGAAAAATACGCCCACGGCAGCTAAATCGTCCGGGCAGTCAACAAGAGTTGTGGCATATTTATAATACACTGAAATCTGATTAAGAGTAACAAATCATAAAGTCATTATCAGAAAATCATTGTTTGGCTTCTAGTTTTGTGCCATAGTATACAAAAATTTAATACCAAGGATTTTGCCATGCAACGAAACATACCCTCACAGCAGGTAAGTCGCCCGAGGTGTCAACAAGGGTTCTGTCCTATTCTAACATTTAACATACAAAACATTTACTATCTTTTTTTTAATCATTGGAAATCGTTGAAAATTGACAGGCTTCTTCATCTTATGTCCTTAAACACCCTGTATAAATTTAAAGTCAATCGGATGTTAACTTTATCGTCCATAAGATTTTTTCTATGTGATCAAGGGCCATAATTCTGGCAGTAAGAATCGGAAAATGTTGAAAATCTAACAGAGTTCTTTGTGTCATAACCGTAAACACTGTGTATGCATGTGAAGCCGTAAACACTGTGTAGGCTATACATTGGGCCATCGGGCGATCGGCCCGAAGGGCCGGTCGGACAGATATTGAAAGAAATAATTTTGTCCAATTCATCTAAAAAAAAAAAATCTTTTTCTGTTGAACATTAGCTTATATGGGGAAGGAGGTATGATGATCATGTTGTATGTGGCCGATGGCTTTAACGGGCCGCCACGCCATCACAGGAGTGTGGGATGGGCTGGTATTATAGACTTTCTGGGTCGGGTGTGGGCCAGAATTCGGAATCCTATATGGGGATTTCGAATTTCATCCGAAAATCACAATGGATTCACCCGACACTGTCGCCCGCAAATTTACTAATTATTAAGTCACCTGCACCGTTTATGGGGAGATTAATTAACGTATTATCATTGACGATAAAATGATAATACGTTAATTAATAAATAATATGACTATATAATTTCACAGGTTGATGGTTGTAAATAACTTACAGGTCGGGGTTTTGGACTAAATTAATCGATTCATGAAATATCATTTCACAGAGATACCACCAAATCGCATATGTGGGGTTCATTTTTCAAAAAATTTTTACAGGGGGTGAGCCCCCGGACCCCCCTCATCCGGGCTCCGCCGTTAGTAAAATGGGCCGCTTCGACACGGTGGCCCGGGCCGGTTACCGACCCCAATCCGCCCCTGATGTGAAGTCAATCGGCTATTAACGCTAGAGCGTCCACACGATAGTTAAAAGTGATCAAGGGACCCAAAGGATGTTCCATATTGTGCATACCCGATCCTAGGGGCAGAGCTAAGCCATTTTTTTTGTTTTGGTTTGATTGTCCCCAATGTATCCTTGTTTGTGGTTCATGCCCACCCTATTTTCGTTTAGTGTTTGTGTATCGTCCACGACCACAAGCCGCAATTCTTGATCAATCGCCTTGAAAACTGGTTATACTTATACGCTAAATATGACCTCTATCAATGTTAATACATGGCCGACCTCTGGAACAGAGCCATGTCCATTTTTTTGTGTGTCTAATGTTCCTACAGACCGCAATTCGTAACATATCCTTTTGAAACTTTGCGTACTCATTCTTAAGGATGATCCCTATTGGTTTTTGGTGATGGCCCGACCTCCTAACGGCCACGATTCTTAATAGATCATCTTGGAGCTTGGCATATGTATTCCTTATAGCCAACGGAGGGCAACTACTGATTTTGGTGCATGCCCAATATTTGTGTTTATAATACACTCGCCACACAGCCATACCCAATTTTTGCGTTCAGTGCCCCAGGGTCAGCCTGTCAAGGCCATGCCCAATGTTTGTATTTTTCATCTACAGATTGCAATTCTGAATGGATTATCTTTGCATATTTATTCCTTTTACTGTAATGACAGCTAATATTTTTGGTGTATGCCCCGACCCCCTGGGGTGGTGTCACACCTACTTTTTAGATTATATTTAGTCTGTAAATTTGGCAATGCAAACCAAACATCTAGCCTTTTTAGAAGTCATTGCAGTCATTCCATACTTCATTCTCTTCATTTTAATAAGTACCATATCACTAAAAGCAGGAATGTAGACCTATATTGCAGCATTAGCATGCTCTGGTTTTTCTTTACATAAGGGATTAAGACATCATATTGTTAGTGATCATTTCAAAGCAACTAACAGAGCTAATGTTTTCAACAATTTTAATAAAACAAATATTGAAACATAATTTTTGTTTACATTTAAATAATGTATTTGTATTTCTTTTTACAATAATATACTTTGTATTTCTTTTTACAGTAATATAATATAGGTCTATTACTTTGTATCCATATCGTTGTCAAGTTGAGGTGGCCATTTTAACTCTACACCCTGTAAAAGTAAAATTATATAAATTAAAATATGAAACTTTAACATAATTAGATAAAAAAAATAAGGAAAAATTATACAAATTATATAAATATACACAATTACCCTGAAAACACAGAATAATCATATAAATTTAACTGTTGACTCACTGAAGCAGGAAATAGGAGGGGAGGGGGCAATGTTCTTAAGTAACCCCACTAAGAAAACTACATATATACCTGTACATCCAATGTTAATATATCACAATCAACATTTAGTAAACTAGATAGATTAGGTACAGTTCTACCAAAATCACCATGAACAAATTCTTTTATGTATCTTATAGTGTTAAGAAAAAATTATTGTGACTTGTGTGTATTCATTTTAGTTAGGCAACATGATTACTGATCTACTTTTTATAAACTGTCAAAGATTGTACAACATTAAACAAATAAAATAGGTTGCCAGGCAACGAAACATACGCCCACACAGCAGCCAAATCGTCCGGGCAGTCAACAAGAATTGTTGCATATTAAGGAATTATCAGAAAATCATTAGAATTTGTTTGGTTCTTATAATCAAACGTTTTTTTTAAATCATATAATAATTGTGACCTCCAGAGGCACCACAAGCTAAAAAGGGTGATTTTTCGTACAATCAGGGGACATAATTCAGGAAGTAATGACCCGATGGGCGCAAATATCGAAAGGAACCAAGATCTTTGGGTTTAAAACATACCTGTCAAGTTTCATCAAAATCGATTCAAAATTGTGACCTCTATAGGGTCCACAACCTTGATATAACATATTTTCACACTATTCGTGTACAAACGGCGGCCATTTTGTCCGTCAATTCTAGTCCGTTTTTCACGTAATTCAAACTCTCATTTCATTACCATGTAACAGAGATATAGTCAAACGTTTTTTTAAATCGGATAATAATTTTGACCTCCAGAGGGACCAAAAGCGAACAAAAGCGATTTTTCGGACAATCCGGGGACATAATTCAGGAAGTTATGACCCAATGGGCGCAAATATCGAAAGGAACCAAGATCTTTGGGTTATAAACATACATGTCAAGTTTCATCAAAATCGGTTCAAAATTGTGACCTCTATAAGGTCCACAACCTTTATATAACATATTTTCACAGTATTCGTGTACAAACGGCGGCCATTTTGTCCGTCAATTTTGGTCCGATTTTCACAAAATTCATACTCAACCTTCATAACCATGGAACGGTGATATAATCAAACGGTTTTTTAAATCGGATAACAATTTTGACCTCCAGAGGGACCACAAGCTAAAAAGGGCAATTTTTCGGACAATCAGGGGCCATAATTCAGGAAGTTACGATCCGATTGGCGCAAATATCGAAAGGAATCAAGATCTTTGGGTTATAAACATGCATTTCAAGTTTCATCCAAATCGGTTCAAAATTGTGTCCTCTACACTGTTGACAACCTTGATATAACATATTTTCACACTATTCGCGTACAAATGGCGGCCATTTTGTCCGTCAATTTTGGTCCGATTTTCACGAAATTCGAACTCGACCTTCATAACCATGGAACAATGATATAATCAAACGTTTTTTTAAATCGGATAACAATTTTGACCTCCATAGGGACCACAAGCTAAAAAGGGCAATTTTTCGGACAATCAGGGGCCATAATTCAGGAAGTTACGATCCGATTGGCGCAAATATCGAAAGGAACCAAGATCTTTGGGTTATAAACATGCATTTCAAGTTTCATCCAAATCGGTTCAAAATTGTGTCCTCTTCACTGTTCACAACCTTGATTTAACATATTTTCACACTATTCGCGTACAAATGGCGGCCATTTTGTCCGTCAATTTTGGTCCGATTTTCACGAAATTCGAACTCGACAATCATAACCATGGAAAGGTGATATAATCAAACGGTTTTTTAATTCGGATAACAATTTTGACCTCCAGAGGGACCACAAGCTAAAAAGGGCAATTTTTCGGACAATCAGGGGCCATAATTCAGGAAGTTACGATCCGATTGGCGCAAATATCGAAAGGAACCAAGATCTTTGGGTTATAAACATGCATTTCAAGTTTCATCCAAATCGGTTCAAAATTGTGTCCTCTACACTGTTCACAACCTTGATTTAACATATTTTCACACTATTCGCGTACAAATGGCGGCCATTTTGTCCGTCAATTTTGGTCCGATTTTCACGAAATTCGAACTCGACCTTCATAACCATGGAACGGTGATATAATCAAACGGTTTTTTAAATCGGATAACAATTTTGACCTCCAGAGGGACCACAAGCTAAAAAGGGCAATTTTTCGGACAATCAGGGGCCATAATTCAGGAAGTTAAGATCCGATTGGCGCAAATATCGAAAGGAACCAAGATCTTTGGGTTATAAACATGCATTTCAAGTTTCATCCAAATCGGTTCAAAATTGTGACCTCTAAACTGTTCACAAGCTAAAAAACGTGATTTTTCGTACAATCAGGGGCCATAACCCATGAAGTTACAGTCCGATAGATGCCAATATCGAAAGGAACCGAGATCTTAGGGTGATAAACCTATGTTTTAAGTTTCATTGAAATCGGATAAAAATTGTGACCTGTAGACTGTTCACAAACAATTGTGGACGGACGGACGGACGGACGGACGGACGGACGAACAGGGGCGACGACAATATACGTCCACATGAAAATGTGGGCGTATAAAAATATGGTGAACATCTATCCAACACAAATTAGGTCACTTTGGTACTAATATATTGTACCATTTTTTTTTCAATTTGCTTCAGTAAAACCTTCAAAAGAAGCCAAACCGGACAAACCAACTCCTTGCAACATACAAGTGTGGGATTGAAACGACATCACTTGACTCATTGATAGACATGTTAGACCATTTGGTCACCCAACCTACCCACAACAGGAAACAATCAAAGTATGAAATAAATTATTATCTAACAAGTATTCTGCTGAGGCCGTCATTTTGTAGTTCAAGTCAGTCCACATCACTGCATATTCAAATCTATGACCTAATTCACAGTATTAATGAAATAACTGCAGTCTTAGATGGTCAATAATCACATATGAATTGTTTACTGCAAGGATACGTTCCTGCTTGTGTAGAAATATAAAGTTTAAAATAGTTCTCTTTAGTTTCTTTAATAGATATATCATAGACCATTCTCGATCTTACAGCTTGTGATCGTCTGAAACACAGAAATACAATCTTTAATACACACTGTGTCATTTCTTAATCAGTTGAATAGTCAACACCTACAGCAATCATCAAGAATAACCAAACAAGTTCAGCAATATCCTTTTCAAAATTGATTTTAGTAAATTCTCGCCAAGTGAGCTTGCAAGGGCTTAAGATTTTAAAATAGTATTTAAAAAATTTGGGTCTTTAGGGTATACACATAACATCAATAATATACAATAAAGTTATTTTATACTTACCTATGTAAAACTCTTAGAGGAGTCTTTTGTTGTATTTCTATTGTCTGAAAGAAAAAAAAAAGCTTACAATGAATAGTGAGCTTATTGTTCCCAAAGATGATGAATGACACTCACGGATTACTTGCACATTTATCTTTTTATAAAACATTGACCAGTTTCATCCCACTTACTCAAAGCATCGAAAAAACCATTTGCTTATATCTGCTAAGCCTAAGTAGAAAATGCTAATAATCAAACACAGTACAGAATATTAGCTTAAGGAACATAAATCCGAACATTCTACTCTAGAAGTAGAGTACATGTATATATATTGGCTTAATGAAGGTGTTTGAAACTTATCTTATACACAATGAAAACTACTATCAAATGTTTTAAAATGTCATCAAGAATTCTGCCCTCAAAGGTGTTCAGGTGTCTGATCATAAAATAGGGAGATAACTCTGAAATTTGTAAACAGATGACGGATGCCAGAGACACTGAAGATATGTAAGTCCAAATCAAATCTGGGCATGTAATAAAAAAAACTTCAAAATATTATTGAACTATATAAATGACAACTTTTTAAATGTATCTACACAAACAGTTTACGCAATGAAATGAAATGGGGTTTAACTTCCTACTCTTTTGCACCTGACCTGGGCTAATGGAAGATGGGCATACGCCATACAGTGTGCTATGAGGGAAATTTTGCCGGGGCAGCGGCGCTGCGGCCTCGGCCTACTCTTATATCGAATTCCAACTGCCAAAGGATCTTTTACCTGCACTCCAATGTGTACACTGGACCTTGTTTTTTGTCCCATCCGAACAACTAGGCAGCTGTCCTTGTCAGGCCCTCCTTCTGCATCACTGACAAGGGGATCACGCCGGAAAATCTAGATGAACTTTCTCGGCCAATGCAGGGATCGAACACCCGAACCCCAGGCTAGCGAACCAGCACCTTATCCACTTAGCCACCGTGACCCCCAAACAGTTTACGAAGTTTAGTATTCTATTGTTTAATATATTAATGACTGTCTTTCACTATATAGATATAAAGATTTGTTGAAATTCAATACTTAAATGTTGATGTTTATACCTTTAGTTGATTAATAAGTTGTATATTTTCTGGTGTAAGTAGTGAAGAAGACCAACATAATGCCATATAACATTTACTCTTCTCTAATTCACCTTCTTTTAGATTATGTACATCCTCTCTAAAATATATATCATAACAAACAATAATAATGTATTCAATCTTCTCTGCATCCGAACATATATTGTAAACAAATTTACAATAATACAAACTTAATATAATTATATATAGCTGGGTCTGGATACTTATATACGATTAAGTAGTAGATACCACCTCCTTTCTTGGTTGTTATCCGCCAAAATAAAAACCTAAGGGAGGAGAGTATACGTTTTATTTCTAATAATAACTGTTTTCTTTAACATAGACACAAAGTTCAAATTATCCAATATCAACTACTTACCTTGTGGATGTGAAATTCAAAGTATGTGCACTGGGTTATTAGGGTTTATTCAATATCAAAACCAAATGCTTTGACAAAAGATTGATATAGGGAATAGCCAACTTGCTATGTGAGATATAATCTGGAGATGTATGCTAATATATATAGTATATAGAATTTACCTTGTGATAAGTTGCAAATCTCTAACTTTTACAACATCGGATGTTTTGTTTATCAACTAAAATAATAATAATGATAATATACAGGTACTGTCATAATATATATTCATTTGGAATTAAAAAAAAACAATGCACAATCCATAATCGCATGATATTTAACAGATACAGGATAGATGTATTGACTATTTTGATTAGTCTACAAGTGAATTTGGTAGACCAATGAACATAACTATAGTTAGTGATTTGATTAAGTTTCAGGAATATGCTAATAAGCACACATCCATAATTTCACCATCTGAATATTTTAACTGGATTTTATCTGCCTGTACCTGCATCCCGTTATAACACCACTGCAATTTATCTTGCAAGCAGAAATTCCTGAATCAAGTGTAGAATGGCATCATATGTTGCCAAAATGTGTTCATATTAGAAGATCAATTTTTACTAAAATTAGTGAGAAAATGGATACTTCTTCCATTAGGTAGACGAAACTTATTTAATGTACATATAAACAAACCTCTTGTACTGCAGATATTTCATTAACGGCATGACAACGGTGAGCATCGAGTATTTCTACTATAAATGGTCTACCTGTAGAAATACAAACTTTTTCAATGAATAAGTAGAACGAGTAACACATTTAATCACAATTAATACAGACGAAAAGAGGCAAGGTGTTTCATCGGGACAGTTTATACAAAAGAGTGAGAGAGAAGGAGAGAGAGAGAGAGAAGGAGAGAGAGAGGAGGGTTTGACCTCTACTGGACACATGGTTCAATTTTATTTAACGTACTGGGAATCAAAACCATGCCAGTTGACTCAATGACAGACGTTATGATTATGATACAGTGCACATGCTTACCATTCCGCCATCCAATCCCACAGGTTTATACAGGAAAGATAACCAGCGGCTGCCAGGCACGTAGGTCAACATTTTCTAAGAGATGGATAGAGAACACGCTAAACAAAAATAGATTTTTCGGACAATCAGTGGCCATAATTCAGGAAGTTACAATCCGATATGCCCAAATATTGAAAGGAACCAAGATCTTTTGTTAATAAACATGTATTTCAAGTTTCATCAAAATCAGATGACAAAGGTGACCTGAAGAGTGTCCACAAATCTAATTTTTTGTACAATCAAGGGCCATAATCCATGAATTTATGGAGGTAGACCACCATTAATTTCCCCATTGACTTCAATGTTAATTCTGAACTCTTTGCCCACCTCCAACTTTTCCCAAAATTTTCGTTGGGCGAAATGCTTTTCACTACAGATAGAGGAACAAATGGCCATGTCTTCGCACTAAAATTTTTATGAGGTTGACCACCAAAACATGTATTTCAAGTTTCATCAAAATCAGATGACAACGGTGACCTGAAGAGTGTCCACAAATCTAATTTTTTGTACAATCAAGGGCCATAATCCATGAAGTTATGGAGGTAGACCACCATTAATTTCCCCATTGACTTCAATGTTAATTCTGAACTCTTGCCCACCTCCAACTTTTCCCAAAATTTTCGTTGGGCGAAATGCTTTTCACTTCAGACAGAGGAACAAATGGCCATGTCTTCGCACTAAAATTTTTATGAGGTTGACCACCAAAATTTTGAGATACACGAACTTGAAGAAACATACTCAAAACATGTATCTAGTTGCTGTACATATCACCGTAGCCAACCTCATAACGCCGTTATCCTTCCGCCTCAAAATCATGAATATTTACCAAAACCTGGCAGAAACTATTAATTCAAACCCTCTTAGTCAATTCTAGACCAAAAAATCAACAAAAATGGGCATGCAAAAGGGGAGAAAAGAGGCAGAGAGAGAACTGCTATAAATAGACGAACTACAATTTGTGGGTACCGAGATGGTGAAATTTAATGGTCGTCTGCCTCCTTATGGTATGATTTAAGCCAATATCGAAAGAAAGCGAGATCGAATAAAAATTGTGGTCTATAGAGTGTCCACAAACAGATTGGACTGACAGACGGCTAGACAGTGGCGACAATGATATATGTCCACAAAGAAAATGTGGGTGTATAAGAAATAAGATGACATCACATGGGAAAAAAACTCTGGATATTAACTTGTATTTTATAATTGCATCTATTTACGAACAAATTGTATTAAAATACTGACCATTTCCCAGCATCCTAACATCTACATCTTCTCTACCCGATGATGAAAATTTGAAATCTGAAACAAATATATGTTCAAAAGTAAAAGATTATTGGTAATGATTCTAATGGTAAACACTGTTTAGTTTTCTACATTTAAAATGAGTGGGAGCTGCAGAGTTGTGTGTCTAAACCATGAGATACCTGTTTTCCTGGAACATCTGACAAATTGGGACATAAAGATATATTTTAAGTTTCATAACTGTGACTTCTGGAGGGTCCACAACCTTGGAATGACATACTTTTACACTATTTGCTTACAAGGAGCTGCCATTTTGTCAGGCAATTTTGGTCCAATTTTCACAAAATTAAAACTCAGTCGTTATTAGGGTGTAACAGTGATAATTCTAAACCTTTTTTTAAAATTGGATAAAATTTGTGACCTTCAGAAAGTTACAGTCCGATATGAGCAAATATCAACAGGAACCATGATTTTTGGATAATAAACATACAGTTCAAGTTTCATCAAAAGAGAGACAGGCAGACGGACAGGGGTGACAACAATTTACATCCACATGAAGATGTGAGCATAAACAAAAAGTGATGAAAATCAGCAGGCTTCTTCTTACAACAAGATAAATAACTGTATCAAATTGATATGAATTATTGTAACACATATGAATGAAGACCGGATGAGCAATATATGACCCTAATAAAATACACCCATATTAGACTTACCTGTGGCTTTAAATATCGACATAGCACCGCATATTTCTTCTTCCACAGATGATTTAGTTTTTCTAACACCATCAATAATCCATGGTGTTTGACTCAATGTTCGACTAAATTTTAAATATCTTCCTGAAAACAAAAAGTCAATTGAATATTTTTAAACATCAATCATGGGTCCCGGTAAATCAATGTTCATAAAAACAGTTTACATACAAATTACAGATGTTTAGTTTTCACAAATCTTGAAATATTGATCAACTTTCACCCTTTAAGATGTTTTTAACAGATTAATATTACAGTATTTATGGCTGATTAGAGATAGTTTTTAGAGTCAGAATAACGAAAAGATTGTTCAGAGGATTAGACAGCTACATACCAGCAATAAATATAGCATCAAAGTTGCATGATATATCACAGTCTATAGTTTTAACAGGAGTCAAACATGGAGTTTGATAATTTCTGTAAAGATAAAATTAGTAGTCTTATTTTTATAATCACAAACTAGTGTGGCTGATGTCAACCATCTTAATCCAAAAATTAATGGATGACCCTCACTCACTCGTCAAACCTCGACAGATTTAATCCAGTCTCGGCTGTATGACGAATTCCGCCATATTGGAACTACTTTAAATGTCCCGGATGAAACATGGCTTGGCCCATGGTGTCTTGTTTGTTTGTAATAGCATCAAGTTTTCCTTAAAGTAAATGTATGGGTGTAGGTACATATCACTTACTGTCATACAGCCGAGACTAGTTTTAGGTTCCGGAATCTGTCAAGGTTTGCCGAGTGCACACTCACTCTCACATTTATTCTTTTATCAAGCCATCCACTGAGCAACCATAGCAGAAAATGTTCATTCTCAAACATAGTGAAGGTATTGTGGTAACGGAACTATACAAAGAGTTTCATCGCTGAATTACAATCAAGGTTATTGTGTTCCAAAGCGAACTGGAAGTTTTTATCTCAATTAGTGAAAACGATAAATAGCACAATTACTTAGTTAAGACTGAAAATGCTCATCATCAAATCACCTTATTCTTGATATCATCTGAGGTTGTTCAACGTATGCACGAAAGTTGATCATTGTAATGTCAAATTAAATCGTCATTGTGGCCATTTCAGCCATCGGCCTCCCGTTTTTGTTGTTCTTATCTGGGATAGATTTTGCGTTCTTAAGTTAGTGTATTGTTCTAGTGGACCAATAGTGAAACTTTTAACGAGAAAATTTAATTGCCAATTTAATCCACAGAAGACTGTCTTATAATAGTAACATTATATTGTAAATAAAGCTTACTTTTTAAACACATCATCTGGTAATGTTGTTACAGCTTTAAAAACAGCAGCTCGGGTAAAAAGGTCAAATGGTGACTAGAAATAAAAACATACATACACAAGATTAAACCCACAGTCCGTGCCACATACATCGAACCTACAGTCCGTGCAACATGCATACATGAGATCAAACCTACAGTCTGTTCCACATACATCCATGTGATCGAACCTACAGTCCGTGCAACATGCATACATGAGATCAAACCCTAGATTAACATGCAATTTTTACAGTACTTTGATGCATGAAAAAATTCTATAAATTTACAATAAATAATATTTTCAAACTAAAAAAAATTAAATGTAAAGATGATTATTTTTTGACCTGAAAGAATAAATGAAAGATAAAGTTGATCAGGAAAAAAAGATCACTGTTTTTCATTTGATAAAATGCTATAACTTACTTTTTTTCTTCTCTGAAATTCATTTGGATTTGTTTCTAATCTGAAAAAAAAACAATAATTTTTTCTAATTTTCAATAATGAACCTATATAGATGATTCCATTATTGATGGGGAGTTTTTTTTACTGATAATGATGAATAGATAGTTAGATATTTCTGGTTTGCTCTGAACTGGGCATATGTGTGCTATGGGGGAAATTTTGCCTGGGCAGTGGCACTAAGACCTACTCTTATACCGAATTCCAACTGTCAAGGGATCTTTTACGTGCACGCCAATATGTACATGGGACCTCGTTTTTTGTCCCCTCCGAACAACTAGACAGCTGTCCTTGTTAGGCCCTCTGTCTGGAATCACCCGGGAAAATCTCGGTCAATGCATGGATTGAACAACCAACCTCCAGGCTAGCAAGCCAGTGTCTTACTAACTTACCCACCATAATCCCCCAATATTTCTTAATATCACAAAACTTAAAACAATAACATCAGCTGTACTCACAGAAAGTAACACTCTTTTTCAGAATCTCCATATTTAAAAATCAAGGAAATTTCAAAGGGGCTCTGAAAGAACAAAAGAACAGCATTGGCTTAGAATAAAATTTAATTTGTGTGAAATTGTTTTAAAAATACTGAATAGGGTTAAAAAATAGAACAGGGAGATAGATATGACTTCCACTAGGGCAGCGGCAATCACCACAGGCCTACTCCTTGAAAAATTTCTCATATAATTTCTCTTCCTAACTACAAAAACGTCATGGGACTAGAAAAAAAAAAGAATTATGCTAATGTATTAATTCAAAATGTTTATTGTATATCTTTATTTTATTATCAGTAGTGGAATACCGCGTTTTATTCTAGGACTACATGCAAATACAAGCAAATATCATTGAATACAGCCATTGAATACAGCCATTGTCGCTCGTGGAATACTTGCGCAGGGATACACTCTCTTGAACCATTGAATAACCCGAGCGGTATTCAATGGTCATTGAGTTCTATCTATTTATCAGTGAAATAAAAGTGTTATTCCACTGGCTAGCAGTAGTCCATGTTGTTTTACGTAAAATTATTGTAAAATCATAAAATAAATAGAACATTTGTCATTTTGTCGTGAATAACATACTTTATTTCATCTCTAAGCAAGAAAACGTTTAGATTTAAATATAAGTTTTCTTGCTTCTCGATGAAATAAAATATGTTATTCACTCTAAAACGACAAATATCCTCCATTTATTCTGGTTGTAAAGAATTCAATTTATCTACTAAGACAGTGGTTATCAACCTATGTTTGCACATGGCACACATTGGAAGACATGAAAAATATTTGAATTTTGCAAAATCAAAACATAGCAAGTCATAGACGACATACAACCGTAGACACGGACTAGTCATAGACACATGGAATGACTAGAACTAAATAAAGAAAAACACAGCTATGAACTTACCGGTAGATACCAGTGAATGTTCATTTCGGATCGCATGTTTTTTAACATTTTCTTAGTGTACCGTTCAATATTTCGCAGCACACTTAGGACAATCTTGCGGAATCACTGTACTAAGAGCTTTAACATTCATAGAAATATTTGAATAATGACTGTAAGATAATACCTTTTGCTTGAACTCGGAGTTTAATTGTTTTGATAATGATGGACCACAAAACCATTTCCATACATCTTTAATAGATGATATTTCTTCTTCTGGTATTTTACAATATACAGAACTAAACAAATAAAGGTGGCTTTATCAAAATTAATAAATAAATCCTCTTATACAAACACCCACAGCCAAATCTAAAATCAAAGTCTAAATCAACAAATCGTTTAAATCAAGTTTTTAAATAAAAAAACCTCTGAACTCTATCCCAACCTTTAACTATCAGTATGTGAAACCACAAAACACTTTCGAAATTTACAAGTTAAAATATTGAAACAAGTTATTATTTTAAAATGTATTGTTAAAAACTCAGACAAGTATCCCATAAATATGAAAATTTGTCATGAAGGACAGGCGCTGGCTATGATAGTATACGTCCAGACTGAATGTGGGTATATAAAAGAAAACAAATCCAGCTGTCACATATCTGACTGGCTAAACAAAACGATCTGTTAATCCATAATATATAGCTACTCACCCATGCTTTTCTTGTAAAAATAGGTAAATAGAATGCTAAAAAAAAAAAGAAAATTGAAAGTAATATGTAACATAAATAAATCACTATGAATAAGTAGCTGTGTCTTGAAATATTTGATATGATAGTATATGTTAGTTATATTACATACCTGTCTAAGTATAGTACATACTGGTACAATTAGTGAACATTGATAATCTATAAACTCATAATCTTCTTTCTTTACAACACTATTTATCTACAAAAATACAAACATCTATCTTAAAGCTGCAATTTCATATTTAAAAGATATATTTTTAAAATATGTCAGAATAAAGCCTTAAAATAGATGGTATTTATAAACAGTCCTACTTTGTTATAGAATAATCCTATTGATCCTTTAATTCACTATCGTCATTTGATAAATTAGCAAAAATATCATTTTCAACTTGTAATTCTAACGTTTGAAAATAGCTATTGCATTGGGAATGGAAAAACAAGGGAGGGAATTGTGTTATTATTTCCGATGTGAAAGATGTTTAAGTGTGGAAAATAATCTATGATTGTATAATAGTGAGGTGACAACCTATTGAGCAAAAGACATAGAAATAAATATATTTTGACTATCTTAGAAAATATGAAATTCACGTTTCAAACCCTTTCTATACTAGACCTATAGATGCTATAGAAAACTCAAAAAGTTATTCCAATGTTCAACTATCAATCAAGCACACTTTTTAATTGTCCATTGGAAGCGGACGTTAAATAAAACTAATTCACACACACACACACAATTGTCCATTAGAGGATAACCCCATTCTTCAAGTGATACAATCTTATGGACAACAAGAACTGATGTATCTTACATTAAACAAAACACACATTATGCAAGAGCTAAATCTGCCAACTACAGGTTTTTCTCTAGAACTGAAATGTTATCTAAATTATTAATCATTAGACATCAATTAACTTATCCAGACCATTATAAACTTGTTACTATTATAATACTAGAACTGCCAGCTCTTTATCTAATCTCCCATATTATGTATCTTTAACTATAGAAACGATAATCTCATCTGTTTCATATTTTATGATAATCTAGAACTACCCACCTCTTGTAGAAAATCTGACGTATTATATTTGTGCAATATTCCCAAGCAACCGGGACATATAACACAATCAACTGTATCAT
Organism: Patella depressa; assembly: GCA_948474765.1. Taxonomy (NCBI): domain Eukaryota; kingdom Metazoa; phylum Mollusca; class Gastropoda; family Patellidae; genus Patella; species Patella depressa. Next base: position 61,108,049 of record OX419719.1, read on the forward strand.
CTTTAGCATTTAACAATTGTCTCAGCTGAAAAATATTGGTTGCCAGTCAAAAAAACATTCAGATATCAAAGCATTATCCTCAATAATAAAATAATCACAAACAGTGACAATACAAGAACACATTGTAATGTAGATGCATAAAAAGTTGGCTTACACTCAACACTATTACCAGTACTAACGGTAGTTCAACTTTGACTAACATATGATAATTTTTTTACTTCATAATTCTCGTGCAGACAGGGAACTGTAGTTGTGAGAGGAAACAACAAGTCTGAAGGCAACCCTATTTCTCCTATTGCTTATCATAACAAAAGTGACAGCCTCAGTAGGCCTCCATAGACAACTTGCCTGTATTCAGTAACCGTGCCAAAATGACTCATCTCACTCAACATAACAAAAGTGACAGCCTCAGTAGGCCTACATAGACAACTTGCCTGTATTCAGTAACCGTGCCAAAATGACATATCAGTACCGGTACTTGTACAGTAAGCATGGTTCTTGGTGTCATTCCAATGAGGGGGGTTGGATGGCTGAACGGTTAGCCATGTACAACCGGGGATTCGAAACCATGCCAGGGTGTATGAAATAGTGCACGCACACTATAACCATTCGGCCACACAACCCCCACAACATGATTTACATAATTACAAGCCTTTGCCATAGAAAAATTATACCTCATTGACTGTTTCATTTACATACATACAGGGTCTTTTCTCACCAAGAAACCTTAAAATGCACCATGTACAGCAGTTTATAGAAACCAAAGCTTGAGAAATTTCTAAAGCCAATTCATCAGACGTTGTGAAAAATTCAAACTGAAAAATACAAAATAAATAATAAACTGAAAAATACAAAACATGTACATGTATTGTGTATTGAAATAGGTATGACCAAGATTATTACTGTTCTTATCAGTAAAATGCTTGACAATTTAAATGATGCATAAATCTTGTGACGCAATATTTATCCAGATATCATTAACAGTACAAACAATCAAACAGTCATCATTTAAAAGGAGTTAAATCGATATTCTTTGGCACCTAGAAATGGGTCGCAACACATATAATAATGTATAATGAATGTATATAAACTGATTTACATTCAATCGTGTCAGTTTTTACTGTAATATAGGCTTATCACCAAATCAGTTATGTTCGGCAAAATAAGTGAAGATGGCCAATTGAATGGCTGTCTTTGGCATCTGGTTATTCCAATCTACATCCGTAGTAGGCTCATTCTCGTTCATCAAGTTGTTTAATTAGAAATGGCACTCGAAAGAATTCTGGCACACAATTTGGAATTTAAAAGCCCAACTTTTCACAGTGTAAGATACCAACATCAATGGAACTGGTAGAGGTACAGTACTTTACTGAAACAGAACCGATTTAAATTGACTAATAAGTTGTATTTGCAAGTTGTGTTGGTTATTTCATATAGATGTGGTTCTATCAAGATTTTGATGATAAAAATCCTATCTTTCCATTTCGGTGTAGTACATTCCAAAATTTTTATTAGCCGCACATGTTTATCAAAGATACAGCAAACGGTTATATATTGATGACAGCATATTTATATATCTATGGAAAACTGTCAAACTACCAACCTGCATTTTGGACAGGCTTAATTCGGCCATAATTCGCTATCGGTTGTGCAAATGTCAAGTACTAGATTTTACAATTTCTCTTCTCCTGTGATTATTTACTGGATATTCAAAAATTTAACTGTTGAATAAATACGAATCGAAATATCTATGAAATGAATTAAATATTGAGTTTTAAACCTCTCGCGAAATAAAAAAAAAAGTGCTTATTAAACAATCTATTAAGAATATTATTATTTATTTGTTAAAATTATGAAATATAAGTTTTTCTATACATGTTTCGTTTGGATAACAGAATCGGAATTAGACACTGCGCATGCGTGGTTAATTTTAGGAACGTGGAGGAAGAACTGTTTGGATGCTAATAAAACAGTGAATTTTCAATTATTTCTGTAAAAGTAATTTATAAACCTAACAATGACGTATTTGAAAACGTGGGAAGAATTTTCGAAAGCAGTAGAAAGATTATATATCAACGATCCAATCAAGGTAAAGTATCGACACCGTAAAAAAGTGTGATCGAACCTGACAACATCATCATCATCCTTCCACTCCAGCTGTTAAAGGAGCTAAGTCTTTAACTCAATATCTTCCAAAATCTTCAACATAGAAAACACGAATTATTTGTCAATTTAAATCAAAATTGATGATGTGATCTTACCGAAAAAAGATGGGCTTCTGATATCCAATATTTAAGACAAAATAAATATTTTACCATTGGTACACGAATCGTGTACCATAATGCGTTTCAGCCCCAGTTCTAGCAAGAGACTCGAGGAACGAGGCTAAAAACATTGTACCAAATCAAACGGCGCATGTAGACTGGAATAACTAGACGCTAAAAAAATGCCTTCGGTTGACACTTCTGGTTTATTTCGCCGAACATAACTGATTTGAAATTGGAGTAAAAACGGAAACAATTGAATGCAAATCAGTTTATATACATTTATATCACAGTATTATATGCATTGCGATCCACTTGAGTCAATTTCTAGGTCCCAAATGTTAGCGATTTAGCTCCTTTAATGTTAGCCTAGCTATTGACTGAATGTTTTGACTTACAGTGTTATCATTCTTCAATCTCTATCTATGCCCTAGAAATGGTTCCACTACTGATGTCTTCCGTCTTATTCCAGGCACAGTAGTGGCTTTTCCTACAGAGTTCCTTTGTGCAAGTTTTTTAGTCAAATGACTACAAAAAGTTTACTGGTCGATAGCTCCCTTAAATTGCACATCATAAATCCAAAACTGTACTGCACATATAGCTTAACATAATAAATCAATCCCCATTGAAATAAAGGTGAAGCCTTACCGCATAATTATATGATTTGATGAAACCTAACTGTTACGTGAAATTTCAACTGGCCGGTGTCATGGCGGCAAGTTGCGTAATACGTGATTAGGCCTACAATATAATAAAACTAAGTACGAACAATCCAAACCATTAGACAAAATTTTTAAGTCCTGTAAAACGTTATAGGCAAAATAGTGTAATCAGCAAATGGACTGTTCATCGTGTACAAAATACACAACAAACAGTGGTAACGGGTGTCCGGAAGAGTAAATTCAGTAAGCTTACCCTGCCTGGCGCCAACATACACATTGCTATGCAAAGAAAAACTGTTCGGTAACTACTTTAATGGTCCAGTCCTCTCTATTTGTGATAGAATTACTTATTCCAATAGAAACTGTAATGATATGGGGGGGGGGATGACCTAGTGGTCTAGAGTGCCGCGCTTCAACCTCTAGCTTGCCGGTCACCTCTGGCTTGCGGCTGTGGTTTCGAGCCCTGGTGTGAGCGTATGTGGCATGGAGATAGGGGCGCCTTCTCAACCTTGTGGGTTTCCTCCGGGCACTCCGGTTTCCTCCCACTGCTAAAGACCCCTACATGTACGCGCAAGCGAATTATTAAAATAAAATTAAACCATATGTTAGTCCCAAAATAACCTAGTTTCTGTTGAGTGGACGTTAAACCCCATTTCTCTCTCTCTGTAAAGATATGTGTTGACAAATGTGCGTTTAAAGTTTAAACTTTAAAGCTATTTGAACTTGCATAGTGGTTCTTAGACTGTATCAATAATAACCTTAACACAGATTAAGGTTGCAAGTATAGTAACTATCTATGCCCATGGTCTCAAACTACTGTTATTGCTGTACTTTAGGACCAATACAAAAGTATTAGGACAGAATAATGGTTTTCAGCATAAACATTCAGTATATACATGTAATGGCTAAATCTGCCTATTGCGAGTCTTTTTTTAGGCCTGAAATGTTACCAGTATCTATAATCTAAATTATTAATTACCGTACCAGACCACAATCAATCTACTCTCGTGTCATCGAGATCGATAGCCTCTGATATTTACTGGATTAGTAGTTGCCAGTTAGTTTCATTCATGATTAAATCATGTAATAGATAATTGAGAATATGTTTTTAATTGTACCGACTTTGACTTTAGTAATAGCGATCGAGGCTAGGCCTAAAGTGATTAAGTTCAATCTCTAAATTATCGGATCAGAGCAGATCAATTTGACTGAAATTTTCAACAAATTCCCTTTACATTATCTAGCTTTTTACTAGTGACAACTTCCTGCTCCTTATGTAATCTTTCTTAATGTATCTTTAAAGAAAGTCAAGTCACTACTCAGAAAGTAAATATAAGAACCTATTTCAATGTAAAACCCTGTACATCTTGTTTTGGTGAAGGCTGGAATATGGTGCAATATGGGACATGTGCTATATGAAGAACTTATTGAACTGTTGGGAGTTATAGTGAGTGCATTCAAAGAAAATCATTCTGCTAATCCAGAGACACTTAGTGTGTACTGTACCAAGGATGCTTCATGGATTGGGACTACCACCTTGCAAAGAAAAGACACAAGGACCTCGTTAAGGTGGTTCTTTCAGCCATTTCTTTGCAACCTCACTCCGTTTCGGAACGAATGCTGTACATATTTTATACAAAAATATACACGCATTATAAATAATAAACAACAATATATAAATAAGTGAATGTAATAGCTTCATTTTTTTTTTTCAGTGTCGTTTTGTAATGAAATATAGAAATGTTGATTGCCAGTTAGTGTTAAAAGTAACAGATAATCGTGTTGTAAGTGTTTCAAACACCTTAAATTCTAATCAGTTATGTATTGTCCAGCCATGTCGGATTTGAATTTGATGTAAGAGCTGGCCATAGTGCAGCTGTCCAGGCAAAATTTCCCTCATAGCACACTGTATGGTGTATGCCTGTTTTCAGTAGAACAGCAGGATGTTAAACCCCATTTCATTTCCATTCGGGAGTTATCCCCCCTTTGCTGAAAACACCATAGGGAATGTATTTTAAAGCATTTTAGCATGATAGAGGCTCTAGTTTGTTATTACCTTTATATTTCAAATTTGATGTGAAGACTGTTGTTTTTAATAGATCTTTTTCATAATTTGGCCTGAAGCATTAGGGTCATCAATCCCTATAGATATACATAATCTGCAGATTCCTTATCCCCCTTTGGCGTAAGAGGGATGAACCCTAGAGATTAGATTTCTTCAAGGATCCTAGATCCTTATCAAATTTGCTCAATAGACAAGTTTTCCATTCGAATAAGCTACAGTTGAGACAAAGCTGCTGTGTTGGTGTAATCCATGCTTTTTCATGGATACCCTGCCTGGTATCGTCTTTGAAGACAGTGCTCAGATCAGATGAACTCATTTTCCAATTCAATTATCTGTTTATTATTGATATATAGGGCATAGTCTTAATGTGAATTATATGAAGCTCAAGCTTAAGGGCTGAGCTGTAGAATCATTAAGCCGCTCACCAAGTACAGATTTAAAGATCAACTGCCAAAATCTGGGCATTTGGGTGCTACATATATGCAGGGCCAGATAAGCTTCACAACGATAAAAACGGGAACATTGTCGAAACATCATGCTTTTAGAATAAAACCACTGATTGTTTCCCATAAGAATTGTATTCTCTTATTGATTATAATAGGCAGTTGAGTGATTAAGACTCAATATCACACTGAAGAATAGCTTGATGTTAATTTAAAAAATTAGCCCCAGACCATTCTATTTCATTTAAAATCTCCTCAACTTCTTATTTTTCAGTGTGTACAGTATAAGACAGAGCATAATCAAGATGTTAAAAAAATGGAAAAATTAATTGGACAATTAATACGACACATGGCCTCTAAAGAGAAATAATTTAATGCCAATTTTTCTAAATCAAAAATCAAGGGAAATGTATATATGGATTGTGGATAAATGGTCAGAAGATACTGAAGTTCTAGAATTATTGAAGACTAAAAAAATATGAATAAGCGATTTTTAAAAAAAGGTGCCGTTTTTGATATCACGTCTTCTATGTATATATTTGTGACTGTTGTTTTTCTGTTCAGGGTTGCCGGCTACACTAAGGCTGCAGAAATCTGGGAAAAAAAAGGCTGCTTGAGTCAGGAAGTCTGACGGTATTGCACTACCACTGCCACGTTATGTAAGATTTAGATTAAGATCTGGTCGTTCTCGCATTAATAGTTAAAAACTAGATAATGCAAAATCAATATATTGAAAATTTCATTCAAATTACTTAATTCTGAGCAAAGTTTTCAATTTTTGTAATCTTGACAAGATGTGAGCATTGATTGCTTATTATCATAACCAAGGTGCCTCTTTCGAGACTCGGCCTAAGATCTTAACTTCTCCATTTTTAAATTAAATCATTAAATGGCTAATAGTTCTAATCTACTTAAAATTGGAGCCATCCAATGGCATCAGGAGTTGATCATGTTCTTGTCATTTTAATATATGTCTAGTTAATAATTTATATAACATTTATGGCCTAAGGAAAGACCTTAAATAATGCCTCTCTAATCATGCATTATGCAAGAGCTAAATCTGCCAATTGCCGGTCTTTCTTTAGGCCTGAAAAGTTATCCAGACCATAATCAACTCTCGATGGTATCGCTAGCCTACGATATTTACTGGATAAGGATCAGATTTGCTGCTCAACTTTCATTCAGGATTAAATCATGAAATGGATAATTGAGACTATGTTTTTTTATCGTACCGTCCTTTGAAAATCTAATTGATCAATTTGACTGATATTTTCAACAAATTCCCTTTACATTATCTAGTTTTTAACTATTATAGTCAGGACTGCCAGCTCTTTATCAACTCTTCAATAATATTGTTTTAGGTAAAGGTCACAGATCCCTGTAACGCCAATAAGCAGCTAGTTGTCTGTTAAAGAAACGTGCTGTATATGTTTTTGTGAATAAAACTGGTTTATTTGTGGAGAAAGGCTATTGTAAAGCCATAATCTTATCCGATGTTCTGGGATACTTTGCTGACAAACTATCAAATTCCTTAAATTAGTTACATTTACGTTAAGCAAACCAATGGTTAATTTGCTAATTTTCAGATGAGGTAGAGGATATCACCTCAGTCTTCTTTTTGATTTGCATACTTAAATCCACTTAATTTCCAATGTCTTGTGAAATCTGGTACTGCTCTTTAATTGTATGTGTGTAAATAAGTCTGTGTTTCAGAGTAGGATGTTCTGAAATGTATGTAATGATTATATTTAAATAAAAAATTCAAAACACAATGTATTTGTATATCCGGAACTCCGCAGAATCGTTGTATTTGTCTTAGACAATGGTCTTAGACAATTCCTGTGGCTATAGCTACAAAGATCAACTTGTAACTCATGTGATATGGTTCTACACTGACTATCATCTCTAGACGTCAGTTGTGCTAAAGTATCAAAATCTATACATCTGGGAGATTGGCTGATACATTTTTTGTCAAAAGTTATATAAGTTCATGGAAGTAGAATGCAAGAAATTCTTTTATCCGGAGAATGTATTTTTTAAAAAAAGAGTATTGAGCTAATTAAGTATTTGGACATTTCTTACACATTTAGTTCAATTTATACAAAATTTGTACTTACTGTATTGTAAAATATTCCTCTTCAGATGTCCAGCAATTTCAGTTGAGAACAAATGTGAAAAAAGCTCCAACACTCCTTCAGTACAAAATTTGGATAAAAGCTGTAAAAGATGTAGACTTTGCAGGGTGGGGCATCAATATAAAGCTGGCCACGTTTACGCCATATTCTAGTCACTGATGCCTGTAAATGGACCGAACATTGACCTGGAAGTGATTGAAAACGGCATGGGCAGTTTGGCCGGTGTCAAGTCGTCCAAGCCACTTGTTCCTCTGAGCTGTCTTGTGTCGTGACATACTGCTGACGTTGAGGTATTAGGGTGCATTTTATAGGCCTGGTCCCGGTGAACAGCACGCAAAGCATGAGTTACATGAAAATCATGGAGAATGCATTACCATTTCATAAAGTCATGTTGCATTTTTGAAAACATTTCCTAGATTCAGTCCTGTATTTCGGAAGGGGCCTTATTGATCAGGTAAAATCTGAGATGAGGTCACAAATATATACAATAAAAAGATTGGCAAGTTATATGCAGTGCGACTATTCAGAGTAACTTATCAACCTGCGTTTCTTTTGCTGCTTAGTATATATCCGGCCCTGTAAATATAATAATGGTTAAGAGGGCACATTTTCTTTCACAATGCTTCTTTCGCGCTTCAACTCGATCCAAATAACCGTTGACTAAAACAGCACCCAAACTCCAAGCTGTATGAGCTGTTCGAAAACTAATCATAATCTAGATTTGGGGAATTGGATCTTCGAATCAGTCCATACTCCTTCGTTCTACAACCACAGTCCATAGGCTGCAGCCAATCGCAAGCATAAAAATGCACCTGAATTCAGGGTGCACTCGTCTTGCTTTGGAATTTTAAGACCAAAAATCAAATGTTCACCCCTTATCTCAACGAACAACATCGGATGACCTTCTTCAGAGAATTATGAAATACTTATTTTTTGGTAAGTTTTCAAATAAATCTTTGCTAGTTTTTGGCCTGAAAGGTGTATTACTACAGATCTAGGTGTGCTTATTAATAAATATAAGCTTGGTCCAAATTATTTTGCGTATACTTTTGACGTTTGGTTAGTTACCATATTAAATGAGATATTTCAATTTTCTAGTGTAAAAGTTATTTTTCATTTACTATATTTCACTCAAGTATTCTCGTTTTAAACAGCTTTAATTTAGTAAATGGTGTATGATTTATGCGAGATGGTCCTCTGGCTATCAAAAAAGTTGTACCATTTACAGGTTTTGCATAAATTGTTTGCAAAGTTAAAATATTGAGAAACATAATTTAGCGGTATTTAAAGTCAATAATCTTCTGAATCTTTCGGCCATGGCTGTATATTAACCTGCGTTTTCCTGTGAGCGGGACTGGATTAACTCAGTGCAACTGCAACACATGAAGCTCTTATCTCGTATAGCGGCCTCAGAAGTCAGAAACCAACACCGATTAAAATGGTTTGGTCTAGATACCTGTTATAATGTTGTGTGTACTATTTTTTTTTTTTTGCTGAAATGGAACAACCATATTGAAGAAGATATTAGTTGTTCCCAAGAAATGTAAATCCACCACGTTACCCCTACCATCTCCAAAGTGAACAAATTCCTTTGGGCCACAATAAACAAGGTTGTATAGACTGTTTTTGACACCAATCTGATTAAACACAGATCCTATTTCGTTTCGTTTTTTATTGTTCGAAATTTCGTTTTACTTGTCTTTACTACACTAGGTTCTGGAAGAGTTGTTATATAATAGGCGTTCTTATTGGTGTGAAGAATTAGCCAATGAAACGGTCTTTTACGACGACTTCTTGCCGTTCTCTGCGCGGAACTGTGGGTAAACCCCTAGAAACGTCAACGCTGATTGATTAATCAATGTCTGACGTCACAGGGTCAAATGCCGCTCGTTTTGATCCCTGAGGTGAACTCCCTCCTTAACTAGTCAGATCTTCATGTAGTGTAGGTCATCGAAAGTATAAAAAACAACGAAACGAAATGTAGATCTGTATTTTAATCAGATTGTATTAAACATTTATCTGGCAAACGTCCTGGAACGCTTTATGAATAAAATGAAGCGTGCCTTTAAATCGAATATCCTAATTAAATATAGTTCTGCCAATATCAAATAAATATATAATAAATTTCCTTTGTATATTTTTCAATTTAAATCCGTGGTGGTTTTTTTTTTTGTTATTCAAAAAAATAGGTTATCAATGATTTTAAATCTTAAAAGTTGACGTCGGGTGTAGTGATATATTATTTTATTAAAGCAATTCGATATCTGAAATACATAAGCTACTAAGATGAACATACCTTAATTTTGACCTCTCAACTGGAAATTTACTTTACAAAGGGCTTGGTAAAATAATACATCCTTTATATAAACACAAGAGAACAGAGCTCAATTTGTTTTATGTCATTGTTTCCAGTAAGCCGGTGTCTATATTTATCTACGTACTTTACCTACACATGTGGATAATACTTTATCTAAATAATAATATACTACCAGTAATTGAACGTACAAAGACATTTAGCCGTAAGAAGTAATTGACGGTGAGCAGTGTAAGCAGTAATACATTTTCTAGGGATAGGTATAATAATTTAGAAAATGTGTGTTAGGATTTGTTATTATCTGAAAATTGCCCTTCTGCAGGAAATCGTTAAAGGATAAGACAAACAAAATTCCAGAGTTAATAAAGACAATTTAAGGATAGGTGTTATATAAAGCAAGAGATTGTTGAACATTGTCAACATATTCATTGTATCGTGATGGACCAGAGCATTCAGCTACCTAAATTGAACAACCCGCGACTTAAAGAAGTCGGAAGGCAGCAAAATCTATCCAGAAAGAGAGTGACCATTACCAATGATAAGTTAAAGAAGACATACCTTCGATTAAACTGCAATTTACAGAGAGAAGCTCGAGTACAAAACTATCTGAACTGGCAACAGTCTGTGGCTTACAAAAAATCATTGGTGGAACACAAAGGGTTACAAGTGTGTTTGAGACGCAAACGCGAGTACACCAAGTCCTTGCCTACATTTCAAAATGGCGTTTATAATGGTATGAAATTGGACGCCATGAAATCGGAGGTGAAACGCGTAATCTGGGAACAACATCCTAGAACACGACGGATGCGAGAAGTTGAAAAAACGAAGCAGCTCTGGAAAAAGAATGGCAATATAGTAGATTATAATAAAACGCTACAGTCATTGGATGCCATCATAAAACGACAGAGGGACGTGCTGCCATCGATAACCGTTGAAAGACCAACGCCAAATCCAAGAATTTCTGTTGTATCTCAGAAAAGTAGTTCACGATCAATTGAAAATAGACAATTATTGGTGCTGCCTTCAATATATACCATTAGATCGGTGACTTAGCGAAATAATATCCTTGTATATGAACAATTTGCTGTGAGAATTAGGGTATATCAAACTTCTTTTCGGATCTAGATCTATTCAAAGTTTCATTTTATCATACAAGACTTCGGGAACACAGAAGAACGTTAAGATTGAATAAAATCTGTGGAGATAAATACATGTATGTTGGAAAAGTCTTGGTGGCATTCTATAGTGAAAAGCACAACTGATTTTTGACTTAAGTGCTGTCAAGACATAGGCCTACTGCGGATAAAATGTGGTTTTTGGCGGATTATAAGCTGGAAATTTAACAACGCAAGATAATTAACGTTACTTAACCGCTAATATTTAGGACCTTGAAATTGACACTAATGGGTCGCAATATAATACTGTAATATAAATGTATATCAACTGATTTACATTCAGTCGTCTCTGTTTTACTCTAATTTAATACCAGTTAGGTTTGGCGAAATAATCCAGTAGTCCAGTAGTCGAACGGCAATTCAATCTATACCAATAGTATTTATTGCGCATGCTCTCCAAATAAAAATATGAGGTCACCGTTTGGCATGGCTGGTGGAATATGTCTAGCCTCGTTCTTCGAGTCTCTTGTTACAAACGGTGTTGAAACGCATTATGGTACACGATTCGTGTACCAATGGTAAAATGTTTATTTTGTTTATAATATTGGATATCAAAAAAGCCCATCTTTTCTCGGTGATATCACAACATCAATGTTGATTTAATTTGACAAATAATTTGTGTTTTCAATGTCGAAGACTTTGGATGGTACTGTGTTAAAGACTTGGCTACTTTAAAGTGAAACGTAGGCATCGGCGGTAAAAGTCAAAGGTCAGCACAGACGTCAAACGTAACGCTGCCTAGCATGCAATCCGGCATCACATTGGATCCCTCACAGTAACATCTGTACCGAAAGCTGGCAGCGTACCCCTGCTTAATTTGCCGGATAATGTGCCTGTCTTGCCATTGTCACGCATTGCCGTTCAGATCTGTTAGAAACAATTACCCAGTCTAAGAATGACTGTTTGGTAGCATTCAACCCTCGAACGACGGCTCTGGTACTCAGTCAACGCATAGGTGTACAGGAGTCGTACTTGGCATATCGTTGGTTCTTCCACAGAACGATAGTTGTACCGACTCTAGCTTTTCGAAAGTCACATTTTATGTCTGCACCGTAAAATCAATATTATTCTAATTGTGTTGAATTCAAAATCAATCGTTTGTGTTTGAGAGATTGTTCAGGGGAGCGTTTGAGCGCTCGTAACGATATCATTCTGACGTGTTATCATCGTAATCTGATATTATTTTCAATCCAGAATTGCATTTAAAGTGTGTACCTCTCTCAAACGAGATTCACAATCACCAATTTATAAAGGAGTGCATTTTCATTGCGTCCCAGAACATTCTATAGGCTACTTTTTGAGACAGAAATATCGAAAGGGCAGATTTTGTTAAATTTTTTACTAATGTCAGCTTCAAGAGGGCGTGTGGGTATAAAATTCCTAATTTTCAACTTGACTGTTACCCTTGAAAATGTAGGCCTATTATATTGTTATTTACACAAGCAATTTGTGACCTTGTGTATTTTAGCATACTCCTATTACCTATGTGAATATTATATATTGAACGGATATTCCAAACCTCGTTTAGATAAAAGAGATTTATTCTATATTGTATTTTTTTTCTGAATGTATTGACAACACATATATATTAATCCTTAGTAGGCTATGCATACCACCGTATCTTATTTCAATAATAATAATACTATCAGATTGTTTATTGTAATGGATGGGTGTCCCCAGGATGATTTCAGCGACAAGTTTCGAGTTTTAAACATTATCTATTTCCCTGACAAAGATATGGTTCAGCAGTAAACTAAAAAGTCTTAATTTTCACTAAAACAAACGGGCATCTTTTCAGCCAGTACAACCACAGGTCAAGCTGTAACTATGTGAATCCCGATGCAATTTACCAACATATATATTTATATTATTTATGAAATTATGCGGATCCCCGAAAACTGACACGTAGGAACCTTTTCCGTTCGCGAACACACTCAAAATTACTATTCATTTGCTTCACTTATGGCCGGTTGACAAACAGTTTTTTGTCGGTAGTTTGAATACATGTAAAATTATGACTTTATGATATTATATTTTGAGTCTGTAATATTAAATATATACAATGCCGATGCCGATCTGATATCAGTCGTTTCCGTTGGAATATATTTTTGATTTTGATTCTTTGCAATCATTGTCGACAATGTTGTTGATAATATAGATGGTGAATGTAAATTGCCGTGGAAATAACCATGTTCACAATAGATAAGCTGATTTCAAAATGGAATATTTGTTGGGACCTACAGCTGACCTGGATTCGAAAATAATAAATTATTGATATACTGTTATTAAGATTCAATATTCAGTTGTCATGGTATCCTTAAATATACAGAATGAGAGATTGGATAAAGTACTGGCAGTTTTCACTATAATAGTTAAAAACTAAATAATGTTAAGGGCATTTGCTGAAAATTTCAGTCAAACTGATCCACTCTGAACCAAGCATTTAACGACTGGAGTTACTTAAAGAAACATAGTCTCGACTATCTGTTTCACATTAAACCATCTATCGGTATTTTGACAGTGAGGGTTCAAGCAAGAAAGTAGTCTCTTATCATCCATACAAATATTCTACGAATATTAGTCTGGATGGGTCCTCAAAATTTGACGGAAAATAGGTCATTGTCTGGATTATCCAGTCTTTTAAGTTACCACGTACTGAATCTATCAAAACAGCTCGCTTAGTCAACGATGGCACTCTTTAAAATTTTGTTTGTAAAGGTTTCAATTGAAATGGTAATTTTCTCTCGTCACGAATCAGACGTAATGCTTCTCACAATCTTCTTAATTCCTCATCGTCTCTATTTTGTTTCTAATAATAGATGTGCCAAGTGAACTGTGGGATATATTTCAACTACGCTTTAGAGAATCTAGCAAAATCGGCCCGGCTTCATAAGATTTAGCACTTACCGATACTTTCATTGGATACTTAAGCCAATAGGTTCCATTGCCCATGCGTAACCAAATGTTTGGTTTTTTATGTGGTAGATTATCCAGTAATTTTCGTCAAAAATTGAGAACCGACCCAGACCCTCCGCGCCAATCTGTTTCACAGAGAATTACTTACGAAATATCTCTGTAACAGACGACAGTCCACAACAGGTGCGTTGACTGCACGCGCCCTTTGTCATTGGCTCAACGGCTCGTGCAATGTTTACTTAACACCTAACTGCTTCGGGCAAAATGATGCATTTTACTCGTTTTAATACCCATTTACACTAAATAGGAAATATTTTTTAACTTCAAATACTTCAAACGTCTTTATTTATTTTTTTTTTACCTCAAAAAAATGTTTGAGAATTTAATTTGTCGGAGTTAAAAAGTTAATATGCCGTACTCATTAAGCCTCGTCGATGTCATGCTTATCAGTGATTGTAGCGGTCAAGCGAATATTCACTGCGGGATCAGTTTGCCTCCGCGCGTTGAAGACTAGGAGGTTCTGGGTGACCGAGACTAGCAAGAAAGGCAATATTGCCGCGCAAACATTTGGCGTAAGGGGGCTTACGGGTGTTATGTTGGTAATACGCTGGTTCGCTAGCATGGAGAGATCGGGTATTCGATCTCTGATTTGGCCGGTAAAATTGATCCAGATTTTCCGGACATAAGCTATGCAGGGCTGGGGATTTCCCAGAACAGCGGTGTTTCCGCCAATACTTCACCGACAGGAATTGTCGAGGAACTTTTCCACCAGCAGTGAACACCAGGGTCGAATCTGGGAACTTTCAAGGCTATACCGTTCAGTGAGTCGCCAGATAAAAGCGCCACGAGTCAATTGATCTGTGCATTTACGTACCTACCATGCGTGCCCGGTACATTGACATTATTTCTGTTTTAAAATGGGATACATATTAGTGGGTGGTGTACTGTTGATATCCAGGCTCCTCTCTTTTAAAACTGGTTTAGTTGGTGGTTTTTTTATATAACAATACAAATATAAAAGGCGTAATAGGTAAAGAGGAGTTGCCTCCCTTATATCACAATTGCAATACGAAGTAGACGCACATAATTTTAAAATTGTCCCAAACGTGTATGCTTTAAAATCTATAAAAACTTGAGTTAAGATAATAAGCTAAAAATCTCTCGTGCATTCAGTTCGTCGTGGCGAAAATTACATTTAATCGTTGAAAGTCTATGGATTATTATATGCCTTGAAAAATTTCCAATTGTTTAAAACAATTAATGCAGTCGACCCCGATGGTAGGCCTTCACTCATCCTTTATTATTAGTTAGTCTGCCTTTTTTTATTAAACAATAAGACGCAGTTGGAAAGGATTATGAATTTGCGGTATACGATACGCCGGTGGATGTGACAATGATTCCCGAGAAGAAATAATTTCTAGCGCACAAGCTTTCATTTGATGCATGACGACTTTCAACATGGACTCTGTAGGTAGCTTTCTTCATAGACAAAGCTCTCATAGGACGTTACAGCGGCAGTGCATTTTTTTAAGAAGAAGAAAAAAAGATAACCCCTGTTGCTGGACGTACGTTTCATTCATTCGTTTTGGCTTCTCTTCTAATTAAATGGCAGGCATCTAATTAGTGCCAATGATAATAATTACTCGCATTGACAAGTCGCTTCAGACCAGTTAAGTGACTTGCATTATGACGAACAAAGAATGAACGAAGATTTAGAAAATCATGTTGAAAGAAAACATAAATCACAACAAAATAATGTTTGAGAGCATTAGCTTTTGGGTGTTTTTGTTGCAATCATGATAATGCCAATGCAAGATTTAGAAGACCTTGGAGAACACAACTACATGTTTCATTTAACTTAAGTTGTCAGTAGGGATTTCTTGTTAAAGTGTTTTAATCTTTTCCTTTAAACGACTGTAAAATTTGTGGTCTTTTGTATCGG
Source organism: Patella depressa (assembly GCA_948474765.1). Lineage (NCBI taxonomy): Eukaryota > Metazoa > Mollusca > Gastropoda > Patellidae > Patella > Patella depressa. The sequence continues at coordinate 61,123,965 of OX419719.1, forward strand.
TACTGGCGAAAATGGGTGAACATATCTGAGATTAGATTGAGATGAAACCCTTCTTTATGGGATCTTTTCTCATTTATTTTGGCGTTTTTTGAGAAGAAGATGAACACCATTAAAATAAATGGAAACCATAATGTTGTTTAAAACAAATATTTCAAAATGCTTTAGTCTAATCTGTGGTTTAAAAGAGTTTTTCTTCTGCTTTATTTCCTCATTAATTGTGAATTTTGATCATCTCCCTTGTACCAGTCGCGTGACTTGAATCAAATACATGGAGTATTATTAAATTATGTACAATACATCCCTGGGAGTTACTACTTCAAGGTAAATAAATGAAAGTCATTCAGATATTTGTCGACACAGGTTCACGTTGTCAAACGCTTATATTTAAAGGGACAATAACATTCTTGCTGGCTTGGTAGCTCCAGAAAATAAATAATACCCTTATTCTAAGTACTAGATGTTTAAATGTCCTACCTGTTGTGTAAATTATCCATTACAACCTATTTTATTTGTCCAGAGGGTTCGAAAATATTTTAAAATCCAAGTCACATTTGAAAAGGTTTACGTTAGACTTTTCAAATCAATTGGTTGAATTTTTCCAATTTTTTAAATAAGGTGTGTTAAGATGAAATTTATATCATCATTTAATTGGAATATTCTAAAATAATACGATTTGTTGACCAGAATGAAGATTGGGACATATTTTTCAGTTACAACAAGAGTGTTATTGGGGCTTTAAACACGCTAAGTGAGTGCAGCGTTCATAAGAGATATTATACATGCCAAGACAGCTTAACTATATCGACCTCGACAGTTACCCGAAGACATGAAATGAAATGGGGTTTAACGTCCTACTCTTCTGCACTTAACCTGGGCTACTGGAAGACGGGCATACGCCATACAATGTGCTATGAGAGAAATTTTGCCCGTGCAGCGGCTCTACGGCCTACTCGTATTATATTGAATTCCTACCATCAAAGGATCTTTTACGTGCACTCCAATGTGTACACGGGACCTCGGTTTTTCGTCCCATCCGAGCGACTAGACAGCTGTCCTTGTCAGGGCTTCTGTTCTGCATCACTGGCAAGTAGAAACCACGCCGGAAAATCGTGATGACTTTTCTCGGCCAATGCACGGATCGAATACCCGACCTCCAGGCTAGCAAGCCAGTGTCTTACCCACTTAGCCACGTGACCCCCCTCCTCGAAGACAGAAAGCTAGCAGGGCTCTTATAAAACATTTTAAAAGATTGCTTTAAATGAAGGAGTCGGTTTAAATGTGTTCTTTATTTGAATTAACGTTTGCTTATGATGAAAGACGTTTGTAAACACAGCGGCTGTGCATAGCTTCCAGATATATTTCAGTAGGAAAACTGTAGTACCGTGAAAGCTCCGGGAATCGAAATTACCAACAACAAATTGAAATTTGTATTCGTTTTTAGTTGCTTTCAAGTCTGTAAAAGAATTTGAAAGTTATTGCTGCATTTTAATTTTATCGGAGCTAAGTTTACAGACGATATCGAGTTACGTACCCCTATAATCTGTTTTGGAGATTGTTTCCGAACAGCTTCATTTCTGGTGCAGAAACTCAAAATATTATAAATATTTGTTCGAATTTTGGAGTTTGGTTTTGAATTGTTTAATTCTGGGCCTTCTCCTTTAACGAATTCTCGATTTTCCAATGCTTATTACCTAACTTATATGTAAGACCACCCTCTTTAATAAAGATTTCAATTTATAGTCTACAGTGATGTACCGATCGTTTTAAATGAGTTGTGTAACGAAATCAACATCTATTTGATAGAACATATATTTAGTTAATTTTACTGATCGTATTTATTTAAGAGCTGAATTTTCCTTCTGAAGTCTTTGTTTTTAGTCCTTTTAAAAATGTTATATAAATTATTACACATACATTATGCAAGAGTTAAATTTTCCAATTGCATGTCTTTCTTTAGGCCTGATTTGAAATGTTATCTAAACTATTAATTAGACATTAATTTAATTATCTAGACAATAAACAAGTCTCGATGCCTTCACTAGCCTGCTCTATTTACTGGATTAGAACCCCGTTTGCTGCTCAACGCTCATTAATGTGAGAACGCCCAGTCGTTTATTTAATCACCCATAGTGTATCTTTAATTAGGTCATAGTAACCCTCGATGCCATCGAATACTCAAGATTTTAACGGTTCCGCCACTTAATGATTTAATTTTAAAAATGGGGAAGCGAGGATAAGCCTCGAATACACCAGTACCTTGGTTACGATAATACACAATCAATACACACATCTTGTCAAAACTACAAACAGTTGAATGAAATTTTTCATTATCTATTTTTGAACTATCTTATATGTATCTTTAAAGGAGCCAAATCGCTAACATTTTGGACCAAGGAATTGACAAAAGTGGGTCGCAACGCATATAATACTGTAATATGAATGCATATAAACTGATTAACATTCAATGGCGTCCGTTTTTACTCCAATTTCAAATCAGTTTTGTTCGGCGAAATAAGCCAGCAGTTTCAATCGGGTTCAAATTTCTAGTGTCTGGTTATTCCAGTCTACATACGCCGTTTGATTTGGTGCTATGTTTCTAGCCTCGTTTCTCGAGTCTCTTGCTAGAACTGGGACTGAAACGCATTATGGTACCAATGAGCAAATGTTTATTTTGTCTTAAATATTGGATATCAGAAGCCTATCTTTTTTCCGGTAAGATCACAACATCAATATTGATTGAAATTGACCAATAATTCGTGTTTTAATTGTTCAAGATTTTGGATGATATTGAGTTAGTGACCTATCTACTATAAGAAACACGAAACTTAATTCCATGGTTTATATTTAAACCTTCAGGGTGTTAATCAAAAAGCCATATGGATTCTCAATAGAGAAGTGAAACGTACAAGATTTCTGTCTATAATCTAATCAATCCGAATACCACTTCACTGAGAGAGATACATCCATCATCAGATATATCTAATATCAAACCAATATTGGGCCCAAAGAATATCAGACGTATATTTTTATCATATTTCTTGTCAAGCATGTGTTAACGTACCATAGTAAATATTTACGCCCTGGTAACGAAGGATGGCTTGTGATGTTTGGAGGGGTGAGGCCATGTAGTATAGAGTAGCCTAGGGCTAATATAAATATATAGATATAAGTTTGAACAGGTGTATAAGTAATAATAATCTATATATACTGGTTGTTAACACGTCTTAAACATATGGTCTCATGTGCTGGGTATGATTCAGTCTGGATTCAGGAAATCGTGAGCACACTCTTTGAATCAAATGAAGACAATTGCAATGTATACCATTTCTTTCATTTTTATTATCTCCGTTTACTGATGACATTATAATAAAGCCTATGTTATATCTCTATTATTCAATATTTATATATCAAGAAGCATTACCAATTGATTGTACATTTATACAGACACATAGTAAACATTAGATAATGTAAAGGTAATTTCCTGAAATTTCAGTCAAATTGATCCACTATGAACCGAGATTTAACCAATTGAAATTTCTGCTCAGCCTTGATCATCATTACTAAAGACAGTGCGATAAAACGAATAGTCTCGATTATCCATTTTTGAATTTAATTATCAATGAGCGTTAAGCAGCATATAAGATTGTAATCCAGTCAATCGTTGGCATCGAGATTTCATAATGGTCTGCATAAGTCAATTAATATTTTAGATCAAATTTTAGGCCTACAGAAAGACCTGTAATAAGCAGGAAATGCTCTTGCATAATGCATGCTTAATGATCAAAATACAGGTTCCTAAGCAACAGAGTATACGGCCATAGCAACTAATTCGTCCGTGCAATCCATGGGACAAAATATTTAGACGGTATTATCATTGCTAGATGAAATTCATTGAGCTTCTGCGTTTCATTAATTTGAATAAAGTTCATAACTTTGTTTCAGATCTGGTGATAAAATTTGTTAAATACTAGAGCGTTCATAAGATTCTACAAAGTGAAACAAAGTTAGTAATTAACGGTAAGTAGTGTTTTTAATGTTGAGAACATGGCGAGTGACGAGTGGTAGGTATTCCGATACTAATATATCAATTTATGATTTATACAATATAAAATATTTATACATAAAACGGTTGATTTATGTATTGTGATTTAAAGCCACCGGAATAAATCAATTCCATAGAGCTGCAGAATTCATGACTGATTGTTATTTTTCAAAGTCATTAAGTTAGAACATCTCCCGAGATGCTTACAATTAAAGGCATTGTCAATATCAGGCAGAAATTGCCAAAATAACCCAAATGTTGAAAATTAAGAAAACAAAAACTGTTGGGAACAAATATCTTTTTTGAAATGAGGTACATTAGAATTGTCCATCATAAAATTCATCTGATAAGCTAAACGAGCTGCACGTCACTGCATGTCTAATAAAAAGTCATTAAAGCGTGTTGCCGTAGATGATGTAACGCCACCATCAAATTTTCAACACCGCCACTGACAGCCTGCCATTCTGTAGGCGCATAATGAAATCAGTGATGCGTAAAATGGTTTCGGATTTTTTAAAAAAGTTTTAATTATCATGTTGATACGGACCAATCGTCATACTAACCCTGAACACCATGCAATCTCGAGGACAATGGCTGGTGCTATGAGATGTACGGAGATGAAGCGATCTTAAAGCCGTCGCAATGATCATAAAAACACAATACAGTAATATTTTATGCATGTGTGTCGTAAATGTCGTAATGACAAACCGTGTGTAAATCACAAAGCCTCAAGCCTGTCATTTTAAGCAAACCCAAGTGCAAAATACACGTTTAGATTGTGTAATTTCTCATTAACATTCACCCGATCTCAGAAATCAGATTCAACCAACATAATTACGACAAACATAAATTGGCAAGTCGCGCATCATCGGGGGCAGTTCTCTAACCCGTAGACTGAACTACGGATATATAGGAACGGAATATTTTGAGCGACTGTAATTATTATAGATGGAATATCGATTTTCTGCTTCCCAGATTCGAGAACAAGGCATAATACAAAAGTCGAACTTTATTTTTGAATAAAAAAATATAAGAAAAGGAATAGGGGTTTAACGTCCTAATTTTCTGCCTAAAGTTCGTGCGCTACCTTCTACAATGCGATATGACGGAAATTTTTCCCAAACAGCGACAGGGTTCGTTTACGTGACCGTCAATATGTACATGGGACCTTGGTTTTTCGTCCAATCAGAACGACTAGACGATATCCATGCCAGACTCTCTGTCCTGCACCAATGACAAAGAAAACCCTCACAGGAAAATCTAAGTGAACTTTCTTGACAATAAAAAAAACCTTTAAGGGTTATTAAAACGTCTGAAACAGTATTTACAGACATGCATAAACTAAATTGAATATATTTTTAAACAATCTGACACAACTGTTTTTTTCTATAATGAAAAATAAATAACTTTGATAAATGATATTATTCTTTTAGCTTCACGTGTTTCTTCCCGTATTTTTTAAAATGTGCTAATTTCCAGCGCTCGGATAACACGCTCACAGAGCTCATATACGCTGCTTGGAATCATGCAAGATTGATAAGAACTGACTTCAATGTGTTTTCTGATTTATTTTTAACTGGCATCATGCTGAGTACAATGTTCTCGTGTGGAGTAAGGATATAAGTAAATACATACATTTCAGCACAGCTGTTGGCTAACGTTGAGTGAGTTCAGATAAAGTTTTAGGTAAACGCTTGATATCAAACTTAGAATCTAACATTATCTACCCTTCTTTCACTGCCTTATTAAATCAAGCACAGCTACACTACTAGATTTGTGAAAGAAAAAGATGTGATATAGTTTAAAGTTGAATAGATGACAATATCAGCAAGGCATATGCTATTATATTCCCTCGATGATCGATCTCATATTTACATAACCAACACAAGAGACTAATTCCAAAAACATATGAATGTCACTGAAATCAAGACATCTTACGGGTATGAAATGAGAACGTAAATTGTTAAAATGAAGGTGTAATACTAGGGAGTAGAATTTGGACTGTACATCTGCATTTCTACCTTTTCGCCATCCTACCTTTTCGTCATCGTCATCGAATTCTGTCAAGGTTTGTTATCTTACTTGTACGTGTTACATCTGAACGACTAAGCAACACAACATGACAAATTGCAAACTTGAAAATCACCACGGTCTTCGCGTCCAACTCTGAGATTCTAACCCGCAACATTTAATATAATCGATAGTTGAGTCCCTATTCAAAAATGGGATAAACACATTAATTAAATATGAAATATCGAGAGTTTTTTGTTCGATTAAACTAATTTTTAACTTTGGAAATTTACAACATTTTTATGGTACACCATTATTATTTCAAGAATGTAATATAATAACTATTATCAGTGGTGAATGGTTCAGAACCGGAGAATGACTCATCTGAAAGAATGTGCTAAAACACCGTTTGTAGAATTCCGCACAAAAAATAGCCGTCAGAGGGATGTTTTTAACTACACTCAAATTGCATTTGGGAATCTACCTACGTATAGTATATTTCCTTATATTTTTTACTGTATTGCTCCACATATGTTCATCAAACAGACCAAAATATGATAAATGTTCAACAACTGCCTTCTCGCGCTGTTGCTCGTGCCATGAGATGTTTTAGTCGCGTGGCTACCATTTGCAAAAATGAAGCCGACAGCTTCAACACATTGCCAAGAAATCATCAAGCACCTTGCTTCCACCCTTCTCATAGAATGATTAATCGCTCAGGAAATGTCTGAAGTTTTGGCACTTTCCAATCAAGAAATGGTCTTGGTATTGTTCTATAGAAATGCAGGTCGAACATTGCAAGACCAAACTCCTTAACGAGGAAAATGTGGAACAATGCCATTTTGGAAGGACGTAAAGCTCCATATAAAAGATGGTTGTCACATGTCAATAGAATTCTATCAGACTGGATAAGGATATAATACCAAATGACACTTGCATCTTTCCAGCATTAGCTTATTAATGAGGGTATAATTTTCACAAGTTAAGTCAACAAGTAGCATTAAGAAGGAACAGAATGATTGATAGGAGGCTCACGTTTTGTTGGCTAAGACTAGAATATGACGGATGAAGGTTGGTTAGTAAACACTTTGTCACATCAACATTCAAATCAGCTGACACCAGCCGTTCTTCACATTGATTTCACAATATTATTCACAAATGTCCTTTGTTGATGACTTCGATTAGATTCTCCAAGAGAAGTAAAGACGATTCAATGACCCTTTTAGTGCCATTGTTGAAAAACCGTCAAATAATGGACTGGAAATTCCGTTACTCCATTACGTTCTTCATTGATACTTGTTGGTCTTAATTTTGAAGTTTTTTGGGGGAAAAGTATAACTTTTTTATTATATAAATGTATTTGAATATATTGTAGTAAAATGGTCATTTGTTTTAGGCGATTCTGTATAACTAGATTTTTAAAGCCATATGATTACCCATCGTTAAGACCCAGTCTGAAAATAATGAAGTCTAAGGACCTCCAAGTATTGAATGGGCTATATAATGAACACGCGCAAACCCCATTCAGTGTGTTATGCGGGTAATTTTGACCGTGCAGTCGTACTACGACCCACTCTTATTTCGAATTCCCACTGTCAAGGGTTCTTTTACGTGCATGCAAACGTGTACAAAGTTCTTCGACCCCGGTGTTGGCCGAGAAAGTTCCTCGGGACTTTCCGACATGGTTTCCCCTTGACAGTGCATGTGCAACACAGAGGGTCTGGCAAGAAACAACATCTAGTCGAAGCCCTGTGTACATGTGGCACGTTAAAGAATCTCTGGAATTAAGTTAGTTGAATTTCGTTCATAACACACTAAATGGCGCATTCCCACCCCCTTATCCAAGTAGGTGCAGAAAAGCAGGACCTTAAACCCACTTTCATTCATTCAGACCTTACGCGCTGAGCCAAAAGGGCTCCCTTTAACATGAAAACAACGGTCCCCATTCGAATGGAATGGTGTTTAATGTCTTTTCGATACTTTACGCATGCCTTTTGAGATTATTATTTCTATGGTTACGCGCGCAACCTCGTTTTCCATTCATTTATGTTTGCGGTATATTTTCAAACATATTCGAAAAACGTCTGCTTTTTATAATGAGGTATCCGCACATGGTGTAGCAGACGCAATGCAACAAGATCCGTGGTTTCTTAGTTCCCCATAGTGGAAACCCTATACTTTATTGCACTTCAAGGTATACCATTGTTATACCTATCTACAAACATACTTATATTTATACTAAAATCTGTCAAACACGTGTGACAGGTAGAGGTATGTGGTGTTCATTTATCTTATTGTAGGGTAAAATATGTAAAAAATTATGATAAGTGTGTTGTTAATTGGTGCAGGTTTATTATGAAAGCCGTAGTGATAAAAGCAAGAAAATGGCGTTTGGTGTCTTTTATTATATATCATACAGCCTTTTTACAGCCTGGTTTATTATGATTACTGTCTTACTAGCTGTATAAACCACCCTATGTTTATCCTTTTTACAAACAGTCGAAATTCTGCACGTGCAGTCGTCTACCATTTTATTAGGAATTATTGTAAACATGTAATAAAGCAGACGATGCTAACTGCTGTAAGATTTATATACCAATTCCTTACACATATTCATAACTCAAATAATAGAGAGAGACAGATTATGTCATTTCGGGACTAACATATGGTTCAAGTTTACTTCAATAATTCGCTTGCGCGTAGGGGTTGAACACGCGACCATGCTGCTTGTGGCAATCATGTTTGACCCAACTCCCTTTTACATTCTACCACGTTTACTGTTGGCAGGTGTGGGGGGGGGGGGGGGGCTAGGGGTTAGAGTTAGGGTCAGGTATGTAAGATTAAAACCTATAAATTCAGGGTTAGAGTGGTAAAAACAGCAATATAATTATCTGCCATCAATTCTGTGACAATTTCTATCACAGTTTCCCATTTTCCCTATACAAGAAATAGGAGTCACAACAACCACAGTGCCACAAACATATAAATAAGCGTTCTGTTAATCACCGGCAAGGATCCATTCAACTTCTGCTTCCTTTACAACTCACCAGTCTTTGTGCTGCATCTTTTTGAAAGCCTTTAGTCAAGATTTATTAACTTTTCCTCAATTCTCTATAAATTCGCCTTGTAATAAACAGTGGACGGTACCAATGGACAGGCAATCTATCAGTTTCGTCAATCCTAGCCCCTAACAGCCGAAATAATAATAAAAAAGTTAATTGAAGTCGTTGATCTGAGAAGAAAAAGTAGCTCATTATCGATAAAAAATGACTATAATAGTAAATTTAGTATTAAACGCCTAACCTGCTAGATGAGATGAGGCCATCTGTTGTATTGGTGACACCCACCCTTCCATTTTAGTAATTGCGTAAAGATGAGTCAATTAATGACTCGATTATACTAGTCTTTAATTCAATATAGCCATTTCATCAAGATGTAAGTCTGGATATGGTCGGCTCGATTTCCCGCCATTTCTATCTTAAGCGATAAACTAATGAAGTTGAGATTGGTGTGTAGAATGACACTAAGTGTGGCTTCAACAGATTGATCTGGATCTATAGTTCCCCCCTTCCCTGACAATACCCCGAAAAGCTGACTTACCCCTGGAGAGAGGTCATTACCTCGTACATTATCAGAGCTATTGGACCAAACGTCCAGTTCGATCGTTTGCTGAGCTGCAAGAAACGGCGCGAACCAATTAACGCTTGATGAACTGGTTTGTGTTCAGAGCAAGTCGATAAAAATGAAACGACGACTTATTAGAGGAAACAGATTGAAAAGAATTGATTTAACCATGTCATAATATTTGAAACTCGATACTGCCTTTCTTGGATGGTTTGGTAACTAACACAGATTGGTATGGTTAAAAGTTTATGGTACATGAGGGACTATAGTTTGTCAATCTTATCGCCATACTTTCTCTTGAGTCGTGAAATTGATTTTGTTAAAAGAAGTCACCGGGGAGGAAATCAGAATAAGAACCACTTGTCCTAAGGGTGAAATATAAACCTTCAACAACAAATACAGTAGTGTAGTACTATAATTAACTTAATAATTTGTTCTAAAATAGTTTTGAACCCACTTCATTTTTTTAACCTTTGAAGCGACCGGAAAGTTGTTTAAATTGAAACGTGCATTAGCTACAGTACTGATTATAAATCCAGCATGGTAAAAAAGCCGGTCAAAATTGTTATAATAAAAGGCCTCTCTAAGTCTTTATATTATTAAAGACGTTAAGTCTTACTTTTCTGAATCAGTCGGGTTAATGCAGATGGTCATACGCCACACAGTGTGCTATGTGGGAACAAGTTCAATTTTAAAGAGTTTCGTAACATACCGTATTATGGTAACCATATAGTGTAAAGGTCAAGCTAATTCCTATCATAAATGGGGGCCGGGCGTGTGCGCGCCGATCATAAGGTTTGTCATTGAGTCAACTGGCGTGGGTTCGATTCCTCGGTTGTGTGTGACAAGGAGTAGGGTCACCTGTCCAACATCATGGGTTTTCTCCGGGTCTTCCGGTTTTCCCCAACTGCTAAAGACCCCTATGCACAAGAGAATAATTCAAATAAAAATGGAACCATATGTTAGTCCCGAAATGACCTAGTTTGATCGTATGGACGTTAAACTCTCTCTCTCTCTCCCTCTCCCTCTCTCTCTCTCTCTCTCTCTCTTGGTCTTTTAGCATTTCAACTGATTTGTATATTTTGCCGTCAATTGCGATGCGTGTTTTACATGTTATATTATAAACTGTATTGAGCGGAAACATAAGAAAAATATCATTGCATCCTTATTACTTACATACATAAGCAAATGTCATTATATATACAAAGTATATTATTTATTAACTTTATACTCTGCATATGTACACTAAATATAAACAGTTATTATACATAATATACTCTATAAGCAAACTTTACTTACCTAGTTTTGACATTTACGTTAGATATTTTATATAAATATTCAGGTGAGTTAGTCAGATCATCTTGGAATTGTTCAGATGAGATACAGATGTTTTTATGTTTATTTAATATGAAATAGATAAAATTATTTATATACGCGTGTATTTTGTCGTATATATGCCATAACAGAACCATAAATTGATATTTCATTCTCAGAATTTTCATATCAAACATTTTCAATTCAAATATTGGTTTTTTATGCCAACTAAATATCTTGCTCAGTTTGATCAAAACACACAAAAAATATAACAATACAGTGAATGGATTGAAATTTGCATATTGTATTAAACGTACCTCATATTTAAGAGCTAAATCTGCCTATTGCAGGTCTTTCTTTAGGCCTGAAATATTATCTAAATTATTTATTAGACATTAATTAACTTATTCAAACCATAATCAACACTCGAGGTCATCGCTAGCCTGTGATATTTCTTCAATCTGTTGCTCCACACTCACCCATGATTAAATCAAGAAATGGATAATCGAGACTTATGTTTTTATCGTACCGACATTAGTAATGATGATCGGGGATAGGCCAAAATCCAATTACTAAATTATCGGTTCAGAGTGGATCAATTTGACTGATATTTTCAGCAAATTCCCTTTACACCATCTAGTTTTAAATTATTATAGTAAGAACTACCAGCTCTTTGTCTAATCTCCCATAATGTATCTTTAATAAATGACGATGTACAAAGTTATAAGAATATGGTTGCAGTGAAATTTGAAATTAAATAAATATATATAATAACAATACAAATTGTCTAATACCATATTGATTAAAGATGGGGGTACTATCACAATATTGTTGTAACTGTGCTCAAACTTACAAGCAATACTCCCCATTATAACCCTGTACAGTATTCCCCATAAATTTTAAGAGGCATAGATGTAAGTCATCTATATTTCTTTAGTACAGTATGTGTTTATTTCTACCTCGAATGTGAAAGTTAGTACAGGTTACTTATCTTTGAAACTCACCATATGGCCTTAATTTTAATGGTATCAAATAAATAAATTACATGGAGCACAAATATGAAATATGGGAAGGAACAGGAAATATTTTATGCACATACTTACAGTACATGTATATTAAGTCAGATTGTGATTAAAGGGAAAGTCCCAAATAGTGTACCCGTTGATAAAAGAGCGTTTAAAGTAGCTAAATCTTTAACTCAACCACAGTCTTCGACTTTTGTCCAATTTAAAGTTACATTATGGGAGATAAGATAAAGAGATGGCAGTTCTCACTATAATAGTTAAAAACTAGATAGTGTAAAGATAATTTGCTGAAAATTTCAGTCAAATTGTTCCATTATTAGCCTAGAAAAAAGCGTTTTAAATATTCACATAACCTCGGTCATCATTACTCAGATCATTAATATAAACAGCATAGTCTCGATTATCCACTTGATAGATTTAATTATCAACGGCCATTAAGCGACATATAAGAGTTTAATACGCCAACATCGAAGGCTAGCCTTGACATAAAGAGTTTATTATGGTCTGGATATGTTAATTAATGTCTAACTGATTATTTAGATAACATCTCAGGCCTAAAGAAAGACCTGTAATAAGCAGATTTTGCTCTTGCATAATGCTATTTTAAATCAACATTGGTGTTGTTATCTTACCGTGAAAAAGGTGGGCTTCTGATAATATGATATCTAATATTTAAGACACAGTGAACATTTTAAAATTGGCACACGTGATTATCCAGGCCCTTTGGATAGTCTGGAATTTTCAGAGTTAATAATTTTGCGAAACCCTACCATGGTGTTTCGGATATAGTTGTAAACGACTAGAATAATTATATCGAGGAGTCTTACAACCAAAAATTAACCCGTTCGATCAACAATAAAATGTCTGACCCCGCTTCTTTAACATTCAATTATTTATATTAACAATGCTAGGAAGTGTCCAATTGAAGGAACTTACCCAGTTTGATTTGTTATTAATAACGCTGTAAAAGGACCAATTTAATTACATCGGAAGGTGAATAATGATCAAATAAAATCTCGTTGGCAATAAAAATGACATGAGGTGTCAGAACTAGTGAGTATTGTGAGATGACACCAGACAATATATCATAAAAAAGTCAGAACAAAGATGGCGTCTGCCATCCCTTTATCATATAGTTATACACCAGTCAAGCAGTAGTAAGAAGTTTTATTTTAATCCCTTCAAGTCCCTGTGCCCTGACCATATTTTATCCACAGTATAACTAATAGGTAAATAGTAACGTGAAAGTAATTCTATATTTGATGAAAGTGTAAACTCAGCACTTATGTAAGAAAGAAATATGGCATATTTTTATACCTAAAGATGAAATTGGTCCAATCTGCAATAACTGTTGATAAGATTATCATGGTCGTTTTACGGTCAGATGTTGAACTGAAGAATCCCAGCAACCAATGACTTTTTACCTAGTTACATAGGTTAAAGCAGTTTTCAGCTTCTCGTTCGTTAATTGGAAAAAAAAGGTTGGAAAGTGTAAACCAAACAACCCAGTTATCTTCGGTTTCTGAAATCCAAGTGCGGAATAGAATAAAAGTATTGGGAACGTCAAAGGCTTCTTGGCCCGACAGACTCATTAAGTGAATATTATCCAATTCTAAATATTAATGGAAATATAACTTCTCCCGCTTTGTGGATTAAAACTTCGCCATGATACCCAAGATGAATTCCAATATACCGGAAATTACTGAGATATGCCAATTGCTAATGGAATGTCTATATGTTCTGTTTAAAGTCCCGGCGTTATAGCGCAACTGAAATTACATGTACCTTGTGTGCCATTTGTCTAGATTTTGTACGGTGTTTCGTAATAAAATAAATAGAATGTGATATTTATTGATAAAAATCGTATGTTCGCTTTAATGTGGTTACCAATCCCAGGCAAGTTATAGCTGTATTTATTAGATTTTTGATTAGATGGCTCAGTTATAATGTCTTCTATAACGTTTGATCCTATAGGGTTGATACTTTTACAGATGGCTAATAAACTCTTCCGTACTTCTCTTGGATGTCTGGAAATCGTGAAAATACAATTTCAACACCCACCTGTGCTTGACAGAAACCGAACGACCTATAAAAGTAAAGCCAATATTCAAAGCTTGGTTAATAAAAAAGAAACGCTTCTGGCGGTTCTTCTAGCTTTTATTTTCTCACGTCTGTTCGCTTGACAGAAAAATTATATTCTATTCCTCAATATTCTAGACTTTTGACATTTTGAAAATTAATAAGCTGCGTGCTTGTTTTCTTTTGAATTGTGACTTTACTACTATGTTGAAATCCTGTTTATTGTACAATTATGTTTCATTTATGAAGACAGCCTTCATTACATTCTCACAATATATGTGACACACAGGATTAATATAGATAAATATACCACGAGAATTAAATTGTTGTTCACGACGACCCACATCTTTCAGTTGCGGATTCAATGGGGGGGGGGGCGTGAGGGACGCCCCAACCCCCTCATTTTTCAACAGTGTCGTTTTTACTACTGAAAGTGCCTTTTCTCAGACCCAAATATGTCCGTTCCGAACGTTTACTTAGACCTAAATATCAGCCAATTAGTTCTTGGAATGGCTATAGATGCAAGGAAATGACGGATAATTTTCTTTGCCCCCCCCCCCCCACCCGTCAGCGGTGTGCACCGTCTCCACGGTCAGTGCTCTCATTTTGCGGCGCCCCCCGCCCTTTTCAAAATTTCTAGATCCGCCCTGTCTTTAATTGGCAATGGTGGCGTGTGTCCTGGTAAGTGTACATGTGATATAAAATGTGCAGTAAATAACAAGTGCTTTTTTTTTTAATCGGGCATTGAGGGTTTGGATGACTTTGAGATATTGCACTAATAATACTAGGTACCTGCGTCATATAAAACAACCTTACAAATAAAACGTGCAAGGTTGGTAAAGTTGTCTCGGTTTTCCAGAAGCTGGACATTACATTGATAATCTATTGTGAATGAAAAACATCCATCTGTCATGCTTCGGCGTTCTCACGCTGATCAGCACGGGTAAAATCTTTGAGGGGGGGGGGTGATATCAGCACGGATACTCCGGTTTCCTCCTATTTGAAAGCCCCCTGCATGTACGCTAAGATAATAAAAATGGAAATAAGACAACTTGTCTGCGATATCACCTTCGGTGGAAGCGGACGTTAAAGTTCCAATAGCATTTTTTTAAGTTATATTTTTAAAATTTATTAAAATAAAGCCCCAAAATAGATTGAACCTATAAACAGTCCTACCTTGTTAAAGAATAATCTTATTAATCCTATAATTCACTATTGCCAGTTGAGAAATTGGCAAAAATATCATTTTCAACTTCAAATTCAAACGTTTGAAGATGGTCGTCCATTGAGACGAATGGGAAAACAAGGGAGGTAATTGAGTAACTATTTCCTCAATCAACCAGTGTCACCCTTTCTAACCCCCCAAAAATTTTGTCCATGATCGTATAATAGTGAGTTGACAACCTTTTGAGCAAAAAACATAGAAATAATTATATTTTGACTTTCTTAGAAAAAGTGAAATTGGAACTTTAAATACTAACACAGAGGTATAAGAAGGCTTTGACAATACCTCTCTGAAACAGATTGCGACGTTCTAATATTGGGACTGGCAACCCATGATGTCAGCTTTTGTATCCGTGGCAAATTACATAATGAAACGGAGCAATGTTCCGCCTTTCGAGCAAAATACAAGCCCACTATCAATGTCCCCCTTTTGGCCTTTTCGATCAAAATACAAGCCCTCTAGCAAAGCTTACTGGACAGAGACCAAGAACATTGCTCAAATCTCTATTTTTGTAAGATAGCGTTGACGATTTTGCTACTAATATAATTGGCGTATAAGTTATAACCGAATAGACCAAGTCTAGATTTTTTAAAGAGTGTATTGGGGGTTTTTTCTACCAAAGATACGTATAATATACGATGATTTACTGACGGTTTGATATTTAAGTATAGGTTGGGATTTTTTTTTAAAAAAAAGAAAAAAAAATACTTATCTGTGTTTGTCGTGTAAAACGAGAATAAAATCATAGACATATTTATCATGTCCACTTAATAAATAATTATATTCATCTAATAAATGTCATTCATCCTCTGAATCTGTTTTAATAATACTGTAAAAACTCAGTCATACGCCTTATATTCTTTTTCATTGGTATACGTCTGCTTTTTTCCTTTTTTTTATTTTTAGCTTATCATGTAGTCTTGATAATTGTGTGCTGAACTACAGACGGACATTTCCTTTCTTATATATATATATATGTACGGGAAATTCAAGCAGTTAATAATTTAAGTCGATGTAACACTTGTGTCCCAAGATTATACGGACACAGAATAAAAGGGAACAGGCATGACACATATTGTATGCATGGGTTTTGTAAGTTTCCGCATTCTAAGGTGACAATATGAGACATTTCTGCCATTTTGAAAATAATACTTATTTATATGTACAGTTGATTCACGTGTGCATCTTCAAACCTAAACATATGTTCGGTACAAAAATATTGATAGAACGCTCACAATTTCAAAGGCGAGTGTTTTTTCAGGAAAACTGGCATTCGCAAAGCTTCGTATTAAAGGCATCCATTTCCGCAGATGTGAACGTGCATGTTTTTGATATATTTTTATCACTCATAAATCTAAAATGTGTATGACACATGAGCTTTGCATCCACTCAGGAACTCATATCCCTATTACCAAGCTGGTGTTTGTTTAGGGGTTAAGTTGGGGTCATGATATATTTCATACTTCCTGGAGTTACAGTCAATATATCAACGTTTGTTGTCGTTATATCTACTGAATGCTTTCATCTTTTTGTTTGTATTGTTTGTATGGAGATTGATTTATTTATGTCACGTTGTTTTTTACAGACAGAATTAAGATTAAATAAATGAAAATGGACCAATGAAGAAGGACGTATGCTATGCAGTTTGCCGTCAGGTCAAAATTCCTGTTCAGGAACCAAAAATGTAAAACTCCATTTCATTTCTTATTTAATTAAAGCTCACGGTACATGTGGCTTGTGGGCACACTATCAAATCAATAAAATTATTAATTCATTAATTAGTAATGGAAATAAACAATATTTCTTCGAACTGTTCCACCCTCGTAGAATGCTTAGTGATTTACCCGGCAGTATAAGCTATCAATCTTTGTTAACAGTTTCCGAAGATGTGGTTACAAATGATGTATAGTTCCCGATCTTTTCTTTAAAAAACACAGGGCTGTGTGATTGTAATGATTACATACATTTATTTTTACTGTGTGTATAATAAATATTATTGTAACATAGGGATATATATCTGTATCTTCTGACAGTCTTTATTATATATATTTAGTAGTAAACACGACAGAGATTAATGTACTAGCCATTACCACACTTTTTATACAGCAAGAAAGAATGTACTAACAAGGTTCGTTAGTTCAAGTAATATACTAAAAGCCACATAATAAATATAGGTTGAAATATAGGGAGAACATTAAAGACAGAATAAGTCAAACCTCTCACGTCTTCTATAAAAAGAGCTACGTTTTAAATGTAAAGATTTATTATCATGCCTTTATATAATTATGCACATCTTTCAAACAAAATGGTCTGGCTTGTTGAAAAAGATTGCAGAAATGCTGTTGCCCTATTTATCAAAGAACCACAAAGATGGTGGTCTTGGATCAATAGATATTTTACTTCGCCCTAGTTGATAGATCTGAATAATTTGAGGACCAGAAGTTTATTTGGTTGCATGCGAGGCGTTAACCACATAACGGAATTGGACGGAGTTCAATATACTTCAAAGATGGTGATGTTGAATCAATAGAAATTTTGATTCGCCTAAATTGATGGATCTGAATAATTTTTGGACCAGAATTATTACATATAAAAGTGCGTTTGGTTGCATGTGAGGCTTTAACCACTTAACAGAATTGGATGGAGTTTAATATACTTCGGTCAGTTTGAGTCAAATTCGTAAATTTTCTTAAATATAGTGTTGCACTGTTACTGTCGACAATCGAGTAGGAACATTGGTAAAACATCTAACAGCATATTTTCTGAGATGAAATAATTGTCGGTAGTTTCCGTAAAGGGAGATACATAAACAACTAACAGTACTTTCTTTTACCACATTGTTCTAAAATGTGAAAGGTTTTTGTGAAACCTAACGGTAAAAGTGTAAGAAGGACTAAATATTAGAAAGACTAGAACCATGTGTTAGGTCTATTGTGTGAGTAATATAAACCAGCTATTAACTTGCATTTTCTACTACCAGGAATGCAGCAGATATTTACACTATGAACATATGGTCGACGTGTTCTACACCTAGTATTCATGTATGAAGGAGTCCTATAGGAATTGAAATGTTACTTTATTCAAATCTTTGCATTGTCTTTCATATATTAGAATTAAAAAGTATAGTTTATATTGTCAATAGAGGGTTAATTAGGGTTACGTTCTTTGTCCGGATTTTTTCCAAAAATCAAAAGGGTGGTTGGGTGGTCGAGAGATCTAACGCAACGCGTGCGTCATTTGGCGGATATTTGCTAACGTGTAGAGTCGCCACTCTAACGTTCGGTTCCCTTCCATTCTCATCCTCGATATACCCAGTGGTCCCATTCCGCTATACTCCTGAGTAAATCCATAGGGTTTCCACGATTTCAAATTATCTGCCGTGGCCTTGATTGTAGTTTCAATTGAATGGCAGAGTTTGGCGTATGATTAATCAAGTCTTCATTGGTTCGTTTATCCTCGTTTATCGAGTCGCTTCATTACAAATGGTGCTCGGAAGCATTCTGGCACGCGATGCGTGTGCCAATTTTAAAATTTTCATTTGGATATCAGAAGCCCAACTTTTCACGGCAAGATAACAACACTAAAGTTCATCTAAATTGACCAATAAGTCGTGTTTGCCACGTGTAAGACTGTGGATGATAATGAGTTAGCGACTTGCCTCCTTTAATATTTGAATATTTCCACAAATTCTTAAATAACCATTTTATCAAATTATATCAGGTTAACGAGCTGTAGTTTTTGTTCAGTTTGTTATCCCAGATGGAATTTATTCTTTATAAGCCAACCTAATATGTTTAATTCATATCACTTACACAAGGAATAAGGAATAGATTATTCTTTAATTGAATTTCCGATAGTACGATGCAAGCTGCAAAGAGGCGATCGTTACGAACACGACTTTTATGTTATAGAATTTCTTTGAATTACACAAAAAAATACTGAAGATCTGATAAAACCACGGAAGAACTAATACAAAAGTAATTCGATATTTTATTTGACATGCGCTGTAACATGTAGTAACGTGTATAAACATTGGATAGAAATTAATAGTTACCCAATTATATCAACTGCTGACATATAATTAAGATTTATCGACAAGGTATTGTTACGTTATTTGATTCATAAAAAGCGATTCTCAGAAGAAATCGATCTTTTTTTTTTATAAGAAATGAAAATACAAGTGATCTAGCAAATAATTTATAAAGTAATCTTCTATAGTGTAGTAGAAATGTGAAGATGTAACGTTGTATCGATATTTAAAATTGCATTTGTATTTTGTATCAAGATCATTGAAATGGTAATGCTACTGATTATTCCTGGTTACTTTTAGTTTAAATTTCTACAATGTATTTATGGATATAGAGACGTAGTAGGGTCGGTTGTATATCCTTAAGGATCCTCGGTTTCCACCCACAGCACAGCAAAAGAACCTTTGGCGCAATCGAATCTTTGAACGAAAATATACTATGTTAGAATCGAATTGATCTGGTTTGGGGTGGCTGAATCACTATATTTTTCTCTAACGTCACATGACTTGGTTCTGAAGCAACGTATGCCGATGACCGCCATTTTGTACAGAGATAGGTCTCACAACAACTGATGAATATCGGTCCTAGCTATTGGTTCTGGAACAACTATTACTGATAACCACTGTTACTCGAGCAACTATAACTGATGGTTATTGGTTCTGCAAAAACTATCGGTTCGGAAAAACTATCATGGATCACCACTGGCAACTGGGTGTAAAGGGGGGGGGGGGGAATTAGGATGTTTGAACCATCTGACACTACCAACTATTAACATACGTTTATAATAATTAAAGATACATTCTGTCTGTAAGAGTTAAATCTGCCCATTGCAGATCGTTCGTTCGGCTTCAAATATCATATAAATCATTAACCAGACATTTATTTACATGGCAAGTGGATAATCAAATGGTTGTGATTTTCAACGGATTCCAAAATTTAAAAATGGATAATCGAGACTTTGTTTATCATCGTAACAACGGTATTAGTGACAATCGAGACTTTCCAATACTTCAAACGGTAATAACTTCGCTCAAAATAAAGTAATTTGTCTGAATTATTCAATATAATGCCCTTTCGTTATCTAGCTTTTAACTATTATAGTGAGAACTGTCAGGTTTTTTTTTTATCTAAATCTTACATAATGTCTCTTTAATTGTTTGGGATCATCCATCAATTAGTAATTATTAACATCTACTTTATTTAGACAGAGTTAATCACACAGAATGGTAGAAATAATATACATCGCATATGTTGTTGTTTTTTAAACTTCAAACTATGTAACGCGTACAGTTACGTTTTCCACGTAAACCATCTCTTTTCCCCATTTATTTTACAATTTCAAAGCCATCTGTACACAAATTTAGCACAGAATCTAGAAAGGTTTAAATTCAATACTTTTCATAAAGAGTGTTTTTGAAACCGTAGTACCCATAAGCAATTCCAGGTGTGGAGCTGGAGGCATCGACTACCAAAACGTTCTGAGACTAAACGTAGTTTCTTATTATCTTTCATGAGCTAAGAAAGAAACCACGCAGATGCATCCATATTCTAAAGCTTTTAACATTTCCCGTTTATAAGACGTGGCATTTGTTCTAATCTAACTTCTTAAATATATACGTTAGACAATAAGTGTATACTGTAATTGGGATCTGACAGTAATATAATTAATTAGCTTTTAGTCTTCTGTCTAACATAATTATATTCATTGTGGTTTTATCAACAATACAAGTTTTGTTATTCTTCTGAACGTCTCAATACACTGTAATTCATTTCCTCCCCCCCCCCCCCACCCACTCCGTTGCTATTAGGAAGTTCGAAGCGACCTGATCGCCATGTTATTTAGTTGTCTGATTCTTAATGTAAAGGATTGTTTCTAGTATTTAGCTAATAGAATCTTAAATTAAAGCGATATTTTCTAGTATTCCACCAATAGTATCATTCATAAATTTAAGTGCTTTTTTCTAATATTTAGCTAATAGTATCAACAAATTAAATGTATATCGTCTAATATATTTAGCTTATATCAAAATTAAAATGATAATTTCTGATATTTAGCTAACACAATCTTAAATTAAAGTAATATTTTCTAATGCTTAGTTAACAGAATCATAAATTAAAGTGCCATTTTCGGATAGTTAAATGTAGCTTACATAATGTTACAATAAAGTCATACTTTCAAATTATTCCTGATTAAAAGACAAATAAATAATAACAAAATCGGTGTAAAACAATGAGCATGTTAATATGAAAATTGGCGAAATCCATCAGAAGTTCCCATTACTTTCTACTGCTTTCATCGTTTCTTGTTTCGCGTAGATCATTAGATATCGGTTAAATGATAATTCTGTCCGCGAACATCGAGGCCAAATAATTGCCTGTATTACAATCTACAGAGCACTTTTAAATAAGAAACATGGTCATTGTCCGTCTGGCAGAAGGAGGCTAAAAATCATAATAAATATATAAAATGTTTTGTCATTTTGACTAAAGAACCGTTCATGCAATTTTATTTAAGCTGTTCAGTGATGAAGTATCCAAGAATTGTCCAATATGTGCAGCTCGATGTTCAAGTATCCAAGAATCATCCAATATGTACATTTCTGTTTAAGCTGTTTAATGATGAAGTAAAATCAAGAACTATCAAATAATAATTTATTTTGTCAAAGATTTGTTTTTTTCTCAATTAACGTTCCTCTTACACGAATCTAAAAGGAAATGAATTTCGCATCATTTATTGAGAGATTTACGACAAAGAATTCGTTGTCTAGGTTATTGACAAGGTATCCAAGATATTCTGACATAATTCCTGAACTTTGTCTATAAATAACCCATAAATATAAGATAAAGTACCTTTGACCGGTAGCTTTGTGGTAATTACCGAGAAAAGAGAAGATTAGTATCAGGAAGACCTTTCTATACCAGACAGTGTCTTAAAATATACCCACGTTGGTATAAATACAAATTGGAAAGCGGTCAGATAGAAAATGGAGCGTGTAGTTTTAAGCAATGAAAGGAAACTTATTTAGACTCAACTGAATAAAGTGTGTGTGTGTGTGTGTGTGTGTGGGTGTGTGGGTGTGTGTGGGTGTGTGTGTGTGTGCGTTTGTGTGTGTGTGAGAGAGGGAGAGAGAGTGGAGGAGGGTAACGTCCACTCGACACAAACTAGGTCTTTTCGGGACTAACATATGGTTTAATATTATTTCAATAATTCGCTTGCGCGTAGGGGTCTTTAGCAGTGGAGGGAAAACGGAGGACCCGGAGAAAGCCGACGAAATCGAACAGGCGACCCCACTCCTTGTCACGTACGATCGGGGTTTCGAAACCACGCCAGTTGACTCAATGGCAGGCTTTATGATACAGCGCGCACGTGCTAACCGGGTAAGGAATATAAAAAACTTTAATACTAACGTAGGAAGGCCAAACGGGGGTATGGTTGGGTTAAGCGCCCCCCTGCCCTACACCGACTGGGCTACATAAGGCAACCATAATGCGGTACTGTGTGTTTTGAGCGCAATTTTGTAATGAGAGTAGCACTACGACCCACTCCTCTTATTTGCCAAGGTTTCTCTTACATACACGCTAATTTCATGCCATCCAAACTACTAGACACTGTCTTTGTCACCCCCTCCGTCTTGCACCACCGACAATACGAAACCACGCTTGGAAATCCAGGGAAACTTTCTCGACCAGGATCAAACCCCGCGTACTGGTTAACTGACCTGCGCCTTACCCGTGGCTTGCAAAGGAATATAACTGTAACAATAATATAAAATAGAAAGTGGAATGGGTCGTGACAGAATTCAGACAAAATCTAGAAGAAAAACCACGTCTGCTATATATTTAAATTGCAGACAAATTAAGCACCATTTCTGCAATCGTTTGCTGATAACTAAGCAGGTGTATCCGCCATTAAATAGCCATCATTATCCAGGACTTCTTTAATTCTAATGATAAATAATCGTATACGTCTGCATTTGTAATCACGGTGCACGCAGACGCTACCATAACTAATTACATCTTAAAATTTAAACACACACCTTGAAATCTACAGGAAGTTGATACCTTTACCACCTGACAAATGGCCGACAGTTATCATGTTAAAGAAGCCGCTCCACATGTCAGTTTGCATTAAATGTGCTAAAATTTTGTATAGCCTAATTTATATATCGCAAAACAAAGAATATTGTCAGGTATTATAATTTAAAATCTTAAATCTTTCCTAAAGGGCTTAAATTATACAACTTTAATAAATGAGCATTAAGGAAAAGTAAAATTTGTATAAATATTTTTAAATTTTAGTAGGACTTAAGGGTCTTGTTCGAGGACGGGGTGGGGGTCAATAGAAGAATAAAACACAATATGACAAAGGTTCACTGCACTGTATACATAGTTGCTGTTTGGAAATTCAAGTCTAGTTGGGCCGAATTCATATTCAATCTGGGGATAGGGTGGATAAGGGGGTAAGACGTTGGCTTGTTAGTCTGGAGATTGTCTGTTTGGTCCCTGCATTGGTCGAGAAAATTCATCAAGATTTTCCGGTGTAGTTCCCCCCTTGTAAGTGATGCAGGACGGAGGACCTGACAAGAACAGCTCTCTCGTCGTTCGGGTTTGGCGAAAAACCAAGGCACCGTGTACACATTGGCGTACAGATAAAAGATCACTGGCAGTTGGAATTCGATAGAAGAGTAGGCCGTAGCGGTTGTCTGGGCAAAATTTTCCCCATAACACACAGTTTAAGAGCAGAACATTGGGACGTTAAACCCCATTTCATTTCATTTCATATTCAACCCTTTAACATTATATACCCATATCAGTAATTAAATCACAGTGGACTAATGTCAGAGATCAATATTGTTCTGCCAGCTAGTGTCAGTGATCATAAATAAACTCTATAGTAATATTCCCCCTAAAATAACAGGACATAACTTACCCATGGTTGTTTATACTAACATTATGTTTACGGTATAGAAATATACTTTTAAAGGTCAGCTCTTGCCTTTAACCCACTGAATGGACAAACCATTAGCGATATTAATATGGTCATCGGTGATAAACAATTTCTTTCTCCCCATATACATTGAAAGAGAATCTGGTAAGTGATATCTATGAGTTGTTAGTATTATGTGAGCTATTTTGCCGTTGGTAAGTAACATTCTACCAGGATTTAACTTTTGGTAGAAGATTACATACCTTTGTCAAGATATTCATCGACATTTCTACATCTGTAAATAGCTCTCACTATTGTAGGTGAGTGGGAACATGGCCGCCATCACTCCTGTTCCAAATTGTCTATGGACCCAGCGCAGCTATTCTTTCTCATTGACTTTTATGTTAAATCCATGAAATTTACTGGCCAATTACAATTCTTTTAACATCCAGGTCATCTTGATCTTTTAAACCGCAAGAGTCCAACAGCAATGTGATAAAAATATTTAAAGGTGGTTGACCGTTTCTAATTTTGCCAGGCAAAGTCAAAGGAATCCATAGGCAGTCACGTAATTTTTTCGTGTAATGTGGGAGGAAGGCGAATATTTACCAGGCAGACGTATTTGCAGATCTCTTCTTAAGTTCTACCTGTGAAGGACCCTCCTTTTACGTGAATGACTAGTTACACTTTCTTTGTCAGTTCAACGGGTTCTCTGACTTTAAATATGGGTATATTTTTAAGTGATTCGGTCCTCCAGGCACGTAAAATAAATACATGTCACGTGACAGTCATGTGATTCGTCACTTTCGGGAAAATGGCTACCCCGATTCACCAAAGAAAATTTTTCTGGTTTCGAGATTGTATTACTACATCTCGAGGCGAAAATATTGCTTATTGTAGGTACAAATATTGACAGAATCTAACAGTGTGTTATTCTACTAGATCTTATGATAATGACTACCTACAGATGTACACAGGCAGGGTAAAATAATATTTAATACTAGAGTCAATCTGTTTAAATCATTACAGTAAATTATTATTAATTTTACCGTGTGTTGTTTTGCAGTCCGTCCGAATTGTACCTGTTCCTATAATTCGCTGTATCCACTAATGATTTTGCCACACTGTCACATTGACACAAGATGGCCATACGAATATGGAATTTTAAAGATGGACCCGAAGATGGTCAACAGCCAATCAGAAATGAAATGAAATAAATTGGGATGCGCCATACAGTGTGCTATAAGTGAAAACCAATGCAAAGACATACAATCAGGTAAAAATAACCACAAAGGGGTCGAACAATGAATGACCCAGTATAAAATTACAGATATTCATTTAATCTTTTTGTGAAATCTTTCGAATAATGTATGCGTAATGTC
Source organism: Patella depressa (assembly GCA_948474765.1). NCBI lineage: Eukaryota > Metazoa > Mollusca > Gastropoda > Patellidae > Patella > Patella depressa. The sequence continues at coordinate 61,149,621 of OX419719.1, forward strand.
GATTCCATTTATGAAATTTGAATGACAATAACGCCAAATTTGATGACGACATGTTGATGGTAATAACCTGGGGGCATTGAAAATTGTGGAACTTTGGATCTTGTGAGGCGCCAGTAGGCTACGGTAGAGAGCGATTCGCCTGAAAGAATTGATGCTTCTCTAATTAAATTTCATAGAGATGAGGTATTACTAGATAGTTTCACGCCTCATTTAAGTTGTCGTCTGTCCGAATAATTCAAATATCGACTCGTCTGCTTTAATTCAACCATCTTATAATTCTGCATGTATCAATTGTTCTGATTCGCTGCACGCGAAATTACGTCAGCGAAATTAATAGCCTCATTTGCATTTATGCGCGGATCGAATCATGTATGGAACCATGTCTACTCTGGCGATCTCCAAGACAGGAAGTTGGGAGCTGAGAATGTTGATAAGTCGGAGAGTGGAGGTTAACATAACTGGCAAAAATAAACGTGAATTGAATTGGCCAATGATTGAATTGTTATTGCTAGGAAATGAATGAGAATTAATAAGAAGTCGGTTTATTATTTCTCTTTTGAAATGTTGGCTGGGGGTATGTTTCCTCGGGTTTTACGAGGTTAATTCATTTTCTGTTAACTTCAAACGACTTTATTCACCAATCTCTGAAGAAACACAGTCGACGTAGAAAACATCTTTCTTTCATTACATCGCCTGTGTTGTAAATTCCCCGATTCCGCTCTGTTAAAGAATAACTTTTGTGGAATCTGAGTGTTTCATTAAGAAGCAATTCAGCTCACGTAACTAGAGGGGTATAAAAAAGCCAAATACATAGAACACCATTAACAGCTTGAGTTTATCACTTGACTTTGTGTGGGAATGTTGAACAAGAGAGATATTGTTATGTACGTTTCCATTCCATGCGATTGTTTAACAAAAAGGGAATATGGGCTGATTTAACTTAATGTTTTAAGACACAGACAAATTTTTTGTTGTCCAGACGGTATCATCAAATTATCCAGGAAATAAATATTAATCATTATGTCAATACATCTATATTTTACCTGCTTCAGAGACAACAAAGGGGGGGGGGGGCTTTAGCTCATAAGATCTGTCATTGAGTCACGTGGCACCGTTTCGATCCAAAGCGTGTACCTGTAAAGGAGTAGGGACACCTACCTAATCTTCTGGGGTTTCTCCGGTTTCACTCCACTGCTGAAGACCCCTTCTGGAGGTCTCTCTCTCTCTCTCTCTCTCTCTCTCTTTAAAGAGATATTAACTCTTTCGAGACTCACTGTAGAAACCAGAAGAGTAGGACGTTAAACCCAATTTCATTTCATTGTAGAAACGGAGCTCCGATTAAATCTAAATGTAGTTTTAAGCGGGAATTTCATATTTTCTAAGAAAGTCAAAACCTAATCATTTCTGTCTTTTGCTCAATAGGTTGTCATCTAGGAAATAATAACACAATTACCTCCCTTGTTTTCTATTCCCCCACCCCCCAATGCAATAGCTATCTTCAAACGTTTGAATTTGAAGTTGAAAATTATATTTTTGCCAATTTCTCAGCTGGCAATAGTGAATTATAGGATTAATAGGATTATTCTTTAACAAGAGAGGACTGTTTATAGATACCAATTAGTTTAAAACTTTTTAAAAATATATTTTAAAGTTCCAATAGCATTTTTTAAAGTTATATTTTTAAAATTTATTAAAATAAAGCCCAAAAATAGATTGAACCTATAAACAGTCCTACCTTGTTAAAGAATAATCCTATTAATCCTATAATTCACTATTGTCAGTTGAGAAATTGGCAAAAATATCATTTTCAACTTCAAATTCAAACGTTTGAAGATGGCCGTCCATGGAGAAGAATGGGAAAACAAGGGAGGTAATTGAGTAACTATTTCCTCAATCAACCAGTGTCGCCCTTTCTAACCCCCCAAAATTTTGTCCATGATCGTATAATAGTGAGTTGACAACCTTTTGAGAAAAAAACATAGAAATAATTATATTTTGACTTTCTTAGAAAAAGTGAAATTGGAACTTTAAAAATATAACTTGCAAATATGAAATTGCAGCCTTTAACAGTATGCGGTTGATATTACTTTTATTCCAAATTCGGTGATTTGTTTATACGATTTGACTGTACAGCTTAGGTTGCATAAATTTGTCACAGGACTGTCAACCAATCGCCGAATTGTACGCATTATATCTTTCTGTAGAGTTTTTAGTTATTATTACTCTATAGAAAGCCAGTTGTATGCAGTATAGTCTACTTTATGGGAGTCGACGGTTATTTGAAATACGATAGTATACTGAATTAATGATATTTATATTCTGGCACAAAGTGATAATGTCTATTTCATTTCTATGTCCTGTCACTCACTTTAAAACATAACAGAACCAGTCAACTAATCTTTTATTTAAATCAATTCTCTTATTTTCCTTCTTGGTTGACCTTAGCTATGACCCCAACATACAATACAATTAAGCACAGACATATCACCTTGCACAAATAATTATATAAAATAATTGTAGTCATTACTAACTGTTTGTTGATATTAGGCCTAGACTCTATTAAAGTGTAAAATGATCATGTAATACTAGATGATCATCAATATTGTGGGGAGATTGGAGAAGCCATGCATGATATTCATCAAATATCTCTTCTGCAATTCAACGTTTGGCTTTGACTTTGATTCGATAACGCGAGACCCTGATTTGAAGAGCAAGGCATGGTTCATAATATGAATTGAATAACCCGAAATGACAACTCTTCACGCAAGGCAACCATTTCCTGTTACCGTAGTCTAGTTAACCTCATATCCGAAAAGAAAAAAAAAATAAACTATCAAAACAATGTTTGTGATATTTAAGTTCAGAGCAGGTAAAATAATAAACCATGTATTACCAATTCTATATTCTTTATTAAACATTTTTAGCTGTTAACGGTTCAAAATTCAGCTAATTCCCAATAATATGAATAACCCAGCTATGCTTTAGATCAGTTTAGATCTGAACTTCTCAATTCAAGTGGTCCATTTCACACTTGGTTATGTGGATTTTTAAAACTAGGTTTGCCTATTATGAACCTGGTCTCTTCTATATTGTATACAAATCAGGTTGAATTATAAATATGAGTTAATAGCATATGAGAATGCCTAGAAGGGTAACTTAATTAGTTTAACGTTGTCGGTCTAGTTTAATAATCACAAAAACCATATCAAAACTTTTCTAGAACTGTCCTCAACTGACCCACTTGGCGAAGTTATTCGGCTGGGACCAAAAACAGAGGCAGTTGGAATGCGAAATAGAGGAGCCGGAAGAAAAATTGTCCGGTAAATTTCTCGAGTTTTAGGGTCCAACCGGGCTTATGAAGACGGACATGTCCAGGGGGGCCAATCGAGGTATATTTTGACCGGATAGCGGCCCTACACTTTGGAGACCATTCTAGGCCTACACCTTGATACACCCAGCCCATCCCCCCTCGGTGTGTGTGTGTGAGTGTGTGTGTGTGTGTGAGAGAGAGAGAGGGATAAAAAATGTAACGTCCACTCGACACAAACTAGGTCATTTCGGGACTAACACAATGGTACAATTTTTATTTCAATAATTCACTGGTGAACCAGTGTCATAACCACAGAATTCACACCTACCTCAGCTATTTGTATGGTTATTGCCCAGTTTTACAAGAGGGGAATAGGGAATATTATACATGTATTGTGATTGCCGAGGTTTACAAGTGGAGAGTAGAGAATATCTGTATTGTTATTAGACCTGGAGAAAGAAGATGTAATATTATACAGCATCTGTTTCACTCAATAAAGTTAACATTACTAAATATCTAAGAGAGAGTTGTTTCACCTATTGACTCGTAATTAGAAGAACAGCCACAAGAAAATCTCTAAAAACAAATGTGAAAACAGTAAATGTGTCACATACTATCATCACGTTTTCTATCATTAGTATTTTTTACACTGCTAAACGTCTTCTTCTCTCCTTAGTTTTCATAAATCATTGTCTAGATTTTTTTTTATAATATATTGCTTATCATTATGATGCAATATACACACGACTTTGTGTTGAAACAAAAGAAACTGCTTGGAAATGGCGTGTGTGTTTCTGTTACTTTGCATAGTTCAAAGATGCATGTGTTTTATATTGTAATCATTATACCTGCAATGCAAATTATAATGGTGCATGTTAATTATCTGTGAATATGCAATGGAGCAGTGCATTAATAAGAGATAAATCTGACTATTGCAGGTTTTTATTTACTTCAAATGATAATATGTAGATTGTTATTTAGACTATAGCCTATAATCAACTCTCTAGAATATCGGATGGCGCAGATGTAAACGGATTGAAATACGATCGTCATTTAATGATTTAATTTAAAAATGGAGAAGCGATGCCGTGTCTCGATTAACCAGTAACGTTGCTCTGATAATAAACAATCTATGTCAAAACTTCAAACAGGGATAACGTCGCTCAGGATAAAGTAATCTGAATGACATTTTCAATATTAATTTTGAAATATATATTTTTAAACTATTATAACAAGAACAGCCAACTCCATCTAAATCGTACATGATGCATCTTTAAAGTATGTTAGTCATATGCCTCACTGGACCGAAATATCACAAACATTGAGCCGTTAGATATATTGGCCCAATGAGGTTACCGACTTCGTCTGCGGAAACATTATACGAGATTCCGAGTTGGTGTTCTTGCTATAATAGTTCAAAAATATATAATAGAAAAAGAATACATGGAAAATATCATTCTGAGCGAAGATATGGAATTTTGAAGTCTTGGCCTGAACAGCCATAAATTGGCATAAATTTTCATGAATTGCCGACAATGGCAATCTGATTAAGATAAAGAAATTGCACTACATGAAGATCTGACCAGTTGTTTTGGGAGGTTGGTCATACGAGCGGCTTTTGACTCTATGACGTCAGACATTTGATTAATCCATCAGCGGCGTTGACGTTTCTAGAGGTTTACCAACAGTTCCGTGCACATCACGTCAAAAGCTCGTCATAACAGACCGTTTCATTGGCTAATCCCTCACATCAACCATACCACGTCACTGATAAAATTCTTCCACTAGTAAAACGAGTAAAACGAAATTTTGAACAATAAAAAACGAAACGAAATATGGGATCCGTGTTTCAATCAGATTGCTACAATGGCCAATCGGAAACTCCTCCACTGTTTATATTCTGATTTGTCAAGTAACTTTATTACGATAATATACGAACGAAGTGTCGAGTGTCAGACCTTTTATCGATAGTCTCCGCGTGTGGCGCCATCCATTACCGGACAATTCCGGATTTGTCGGCCATATTATCAGTATGTAAAGAATTGATTATGGGCAGATCATATAAGTTATTGTCTAAATAATGATTTTTATAACATTTGAAGGCAGAAATAAGAGTTTAATCTATCGTTTAGATTCCAACTGCAACTGTTTGCTGGTTTATTTTTTTATAGAATAAATCTACTTCACGCAAATGTTCTATATTTTACCAGTATTTCGCCCTACACATTACTTCACCTAACTTTTTCCCCATACAATAACATCTTTGCAGCTTCCAAGATAATATGTTCTTGGTTATTTATTTATTCTGTTCACGCGTGTGATATGTTTTATTAGCCTTTTATTGTCATATTTTAGTCTACAAAACAACTCGAGCTATTTATTAAATTATCTGTTTTTCTATTTAGACATGACATAATAATTATCACATTCATATCACATAGTGTGAATTATGCAATTAGCGATGCGTGTGTTCTAGTCATACCATATGTAAAAGTTGGGCTATTATGACGGAGAACAGAAACATCTCGCTCATTTTGCTCAGAGAAATTGTCATGAATACAAAAGCACACCAGAGAGAGAGACCGAGAGAGAGAGACAGAGATGGGTTTAATGTCCTTTAGGTCATTTCGGGACTAACATATGGTTTTTAATTTTATTTCAATAATTCGCTTGCGCGTAGGGGTCTTTAACAGTGGGAGAAAACGAGGGGCCCGGAAGACTGCTCATGGAAACAAAAGCACACCACAATTGTTAGCCCTTTAAACTTCCCAAATAAATAAGAAGTGGCATCGTGTGTTCAAGAAATGGTAAGCGGGTGAGAGGACAGTATCGCGTGCACAAATACGTATGGCTGCTTACGACACGGGAAAACCGCGCTGAAAAAATACCGGGGTCGAAACCCACGGCTTCCTGATTAGTGAGCCAGTGCCTTACGCAATGAGCCCCCGTGAGTGTGTTGGAAATACTGCACCTTGATTTCTTTTGAAGTATAAGCCGCAAAAATATTCTAAATTTACGCGTAATTAAATTCTGTCGAGCCCCGTTGTTAAGTGAGTGACATACCTAATGTTTCTTCTGGTTACAACATTATAATTACTTCCGCCTTCCATTACACCCTTATTTAATATGCATAACGTTAGAATAGTTTCGTCTGGCTTATAATTAAACTCTATAACATTTTGAACCGATATCTTATCACAACACCATAAACAAATTAGTCTTGAAATTCTTTGATCAATTAATACATAAATGTGAAAATAATGTTAGAAATTGAAATCAGTTACCAAAACGCAACGCTTTAATATATGATTGCTTCATAAAAGTAATGTTAACACCCTCTATCTGATTCTAATTAAGACTTGGCTGTAAAATAACCCCCGTGTGTGGTTTTTCAATTGATATTATACAAATTGAATGCTGTGAAACAGAAACTCGGATCATTAAAGATGCAGTATGTAAGGTTTACATAAAGATAGTCCGTTTATAATAGTTCAAAAAATAGATAATCAAAAATCAATATACTGAAAATTTAATTCAAATTACTTTATTCTGTGGTAGATGAACATAACAGCATGTCGAATCTTGAAATATTCATACGTCATATTCCTATCGAAGCCTATCGTCGCAAATGGTTTTTCAAAGTAAGTATATATCCCAAGCGCCTGCTTACTTGAAGTAATTGTGCCTACCCCTAGCTGTGTTTTCAGACATTGTCCGGTTGAAAAATAAATTCGTAGAGTTTATCTCCATTATCATTGCATACATAATAAGGCAATAATCACCAATTACTAATTTCATCTTTAAATACTGCACCAAATTCAACTGAAACATACCACAATTATAATATTTCTTGCTATGAATTTATCTGAATTTATAAGTTCAACCGTTTGGTTTCCTACAGCGAACACACAAACAAATAAATAAATAAATAAATAACTTTCAGTTTATATGGCTGAATTAATGTAAAGTATACACTGATGATGTTTTGCCGGTAATATCATAAACACAACTTTAAGGCGACCTGCAATTGCATTCAGTAGAAGGTCATATCATAAAACTCTATAGCAAAAATAATCATCGCGAGCCATGATGTAATTATGTACAACATACTATCCTTCAAACAAGCAACAAAACTTATTTTGTGATATAAGAATGCATAAATGCACCATGGCCACCTGGTTTGGAGGCAGAGGCGGATCCAGTTGGGGGGGGGGGGGCGCTCCTAATTTTCGACAGTGCCCTTTTTTACTGCTGAAAGTGCCTTTTTTACTGCTGAAAGTGCCTTTTTTCAGACCCAAATATATCCTCTCCAAACGTTTACTTAGACGAAAATATCAGCCAAATAGCCCTTGGAATGATTATAGATGCAAGGAATTGACGGATAATTGTCTTGGGGGACCCCCCCCCCCCCCCTTCAACCCTCTATTAAACCCAATTCCAAATCAATCACTAGTTGACCACGTATTGTGGCCATATTTTGGCCTCCTGCCACCTGCCAGAGCGATCAAACTGGACGTGGGATGCTAAAGTGTGTTATACTTTGCTCTTTTTTGGGGGTAGACGGGATGCGAGTTCGGTGACGACCAAGTTGCTTGACTCAACAAGAGTAGTGTAGCTTTATATATATAGAATGATATATTGTCGTTATAATGAATAAAACGTTTAGCAAAAAATGAGTTATTGGTGTAGCCTAGCGTTAGTTATATTAACATGGTTTACGAGTGACTGGGTTTTTGCGTGATGAAATGCAAGTGAAGTTAATAGCATGTAGTAATTATGACAGTTTTATCGTTACTGTGTTAAGTAGATTCACAGCAGTTTTATAATTACACCTAGCATGATAATATATATATTTACATGCTCTGGTATTATAAAACTAAACTATCTTTAGTTATCATCAACAGTAATACAAACAAAAACCCTTGAAATAGGAGGGTTTGGATTAAGACCATTAGAGGTCCCAAGCCCTGAAATGATTATAACAAAAAAAAGATTCTTATCTTTCAAAATGGCTCTAGATGTACTGCTCAATTTACTGTCCTTGGTTGGATTGCACCATTTGTATGCTTGTAAGCCCCTTTGGAGCTTTAAGCGGTGCGTATGGCTAATGCAGAGATTCACACAGAAGATGCAAACTCTTGGAGAAGGGTTCCGAATTTGAATGAATGACTTTTACGTCAAAATCGTAGTCCAAAAGAAACGCCCCAATGTAGGTCTACAGTATACATCTCGGAAAGTTCTAGCGTAGACTTGGGTTCTGAAGATTCTGGAATCAACCACTGTAGACTATCGTAACCTCTGTCACACCGAATATTAGCACTACTATGAGTAACAATGTCAGGTCAGTGTGGTAACAGTTTGGGTGATGGCTACGTTGCCCAAAACATTCACTGATCTGATTCTTTCTCGTGCGGTAATCGACATCTCGTGGATGGCAATACAAGAAAGAGAAGAGAAGAATTATTCGTTAATAAAGTCACCACTAAAATGGAAATGTTCTACTTATAATTAATGGACGATTTATACTTCTATCGATTACCGAAGTCATTAAGTCTCTACTATCTGGTCATTTTAAATTGCAAGATTTGGGTTAATCAATAATCTGTCAAGAATCAGTTATCACCATTTAAAGCATAATATAATATAGATACTTGACATTTTATCTTAGTTTATCATAGTTAGTAATATTCGTGGATAATACCCATAAAAACACTACTATTATAGCTGCTCATCAATAAACTAGAGGAGAAACAGTTTTATCGTTCTGGAACCATACGAAATTTAAGAGATGGCACTTATTTTTAAAACCTCCTTCTATAGAGATCATATAAAACGATGTTTAAATATTGCGATTAATTGCCGCTGCCAGACGTAATATAATCGATAATATGATCATAAAGCAATTAATCACGTGATTTATGCTAAACTGTGACACCAGAAGAGAAAATTGAGATCAAGCTTGTCGTTTCCGTGGCAGGAGATAATAAGTCATCTAGCTAGTAATATTATTTATGTCCGTAACTTCCATCTCCCGCCAGATTTCCTTAAGGGTTTTTTCCTACAAGCAGTAAGCTTTACTTTCTTTATTTTATTTCCCCGTTTTCCTTTGCAGATTATAAAGCCATCCATTTTAAAATCAGTATCAGACTTGAAGATTGAGAAGCTTTAAAAGGCGACATAAAGTCGAAACAATTAATATGTCCTTAAAGATTACAAAATCCCAAGTGCTTGGTTTGAGTTATGGGTTTAAGTTTTCCTGTAATCCTGTTATTGCTTTAATAATATTAAACTAACTTGCAGTATTTAATTTACAGGTTATCGGTTTTTTGTTGTTTTTGGGTTTTTTGCTGTTATTTATGCAATGAATGTCAGATGTTATTGTCATAGGAATACTCGTCTGCTGTTGGAGGGTTGGGTGTCCGAATGGATAGCACGTGCGCGCTGTACCATAAAGCCTGTCATTGAGTTAACTGGCGTGGTTTCGAATCCCCGGTTGTACGTGACAAAGACCCCGACACGCAAGCGAATTATTGAAATAAAATAAAAACTATACGTTTGTCCCTAAATGACCTAGTTGGTGAGGAGTGGACGTTACCCCCCCCCCCCTCCCCTCTCTCTCTCTCTCTCTGTCTCGTCTTCTGTTACTCGATAAAAGCTGCACGTAGATAAAAGACATTGTCAGTTTGTACAAAACATGTCGTTGAGATTCACTTGCCGGGTAATTCCGTCAAGTTCGGAATAACCACGTGAATGTTGGAGCTATCCTGTATTTTCGGTGCCCTGTATTTATGCAAGCCCTACGTCGAGACGAGCGTGTAGGATCCTGAAACTTATATCATTGGCTTATAACTCAAATGATTCAGTTTGGTCTTTCCTGCGATCAACATAGGCCTAAAAGTTACAGGTGGTCTAAAATCGTTGTACTGGGATTGCACAAATACTGGTAATTCTATAGGAAAAAGACCGAAAGTTCCACCATTTATCAAACAAGAAAATTATAAACAGGTATTGTCCATGTGAACTAGATCATGGTAAGTCCGTCAATCGATGCACAATTGTCCAATCAAACAACACCATAGTTGACACGGCAGAATCTTGGGCTTTTTTCGACCTCAGGATAAACGAAAACGTCAGTTCCTGGTCCAAAAATACCATGGTTGATTTTTCGCAAACCGTCTGTTATTGATTTCATGGTGCAGTGTGGGTCAGAAATGCTAATCTACACACGTTCGTCTTTGCGACTGTTTTTGAATGCCTTCCCCGTGCTTATTTCCCGTCTACAAACTAAAATAACTGAAAGGGTTTCTCTTTAATCCAAGTTAAAATAAGGAAAATCTGATGTTTTCAGTTTAATGGATGCCTGCACGCAATGTCTAACCCGGTCACTTTACTGCAATATTGTCTTATTGTAAAGACAAGTTAACGTATATTATGTGTAAGCACGAAGTTATTTGCCTTTGAAAATAGCATCCACTATAAGAGACCTGAAGTTAATTATCGACTATTTAATTGTCTGTAATGCTAGGCACTCTCTTAATTGTTAATTAAACAACACTTATGACTAGAAGCATGTATATCTACTTGATTGCCCCGTTCATTGATTATATATAAGAAATCAATGGTCGACGGTATTGGGGCTACAACTTCTAATTATAGATGATCGAACCAATTCGTCTTTAGAAAATGGCTGACCTAACATTTTCTGTTGTATGAATGATCTGACGATTTTACTATTATAATTTGTCAATCAATCTATTAGTCCCAATGTGAAACGTCTTTTATTCAAAGCATCTGTCATTTAAGGCAAAAGGAAATGCCCGATGGGGTTGATTTGGTGGTATACGACTGGATTACTGATGAGGTAGATTAAGAAAAAGTCGACATGTTTACTAACTTTATTTTTAATTTTTGCTCACTGTGTCGACAGTGAAACACAGACTCGGTTATATCTCTACCACAAACCTGTTTTGTTCAATAATTTACAAATTGTGAGTTCTGGTTTGCACATCATTGATTTAAGTTCAAATAAGAATGTCACACTATTTGACAATCTGAGTAAAACACAGATCCTATTTCGTTTCGTTTTTTTATGTAGTTCAAAATTTCGTCTTACTCGTCATCACAACACTAGAATTATATTATCGGGGGTTTGGTGGAAGACAGGGATTTAGCCAATGAAACGGACTATTACGGGTGTCTCTTGGCGTGTCATGCACGGAACTGTGGGAAAACCACTAGAAACTCAAACGTTGATTGGTTAATCATTGTCTTATGTCATGGGGTTAAAAGCCGTTCGTATGAGCCCTGACGCGACCCAGTACAACTGGTCAGAACTTCATGTTGTGTAGGTTTTCGAAAGTATAAAAAACTAAACGAAATATAGATCTATATTCTTTTTATCAGATTGGCCATTTGAAGGATATTACACACAAAGCAATGCAAGTTTACTCTTCCAAGAACACCTGATATCTCTTTCTTTAGGAGTCTATTACTATTCAGTTGATATCTAACTCTTTAGTTGTAAGGAAATTTTTTCTAACACCTCCACTGCTATATTGACTTTTTATATAAAACGCTATCATTTCACATCAGTAGGAGGCGCTCTCTATATCCATTAAATTTCTACAACAAGTATATCCCGGGGGTATATTGTAAAAAATACCTCTGTGGCAATATGAGATATATTGATCTATGGAATATATAAAGGAAAACTCATGGGTATTGATATTGAACACTGTATCACAAGCATAAAAGAATCCATAGTTTCTGATATAGATGTAGGTGACAGAAAGACAGAGAAGATAGTCTCATAATTCCAGTAATATTTTCAGTTGTGGATTAAATGTGGTCTTTTCTAATGAATATTTTATAACTGTAGGTGTGAGCAATAAAGAGTTTCTAGAGAAAATTACAACTGTTTAGGGTCGTTAATATTTTCTGGTGTTATTTTCAAGTCGTTTCTTTTAGTGGACCGGATTCCAGAATTTCAGTAACGCTTAAAGGTAAGTTTGCTAGATTTGTATATGTAACGTAGAATTCCAAAATTTATTGTTAGTTTTGTGAACCTCTTAAGCAAATTGGTTCCAGATGTTCTGCTTTGTGCACGACCACGACAACTACCACTATACACTACTAATTGGACAGTAGTTTCGATTTAAAGCTGAAAGCTGAAGACTTAAATTTTGGTATTTTATTTAAATAAGATAAATTCTTAGGCCATTTCTACAAGCAGTAATCTTAAGGCAGTAATCAAAAAACATTCGTTTGAACACCAAGATATCATTCTTGTCATACGTTTCTGTACAACATCTGATAGCACCTTTTACGGAAACATCTGACAGACATTTCCTCTTTTTCTTTATTAACTGATATTGAATATTTCGCAATATTTACAACAGTTACGACGGAAATTGAACAATATGCATTTTACGTTGCCAGTATTCTTAGCAAAATATCCTATTACAAAATTTAACCTTTGAACCGTAGATTCAGCGAATGAACTAGATCTGGGAATACCGAACCAATACTCTAGTAATATTAACCGGCTTATAATCGTCTGGAAGATTTGATTGTAGATCTGTAACCACACAGACAGAACTAACTAGATTTCATTACAACATTTGTATCGTAAAACACAGGGACTAGCTTGAAAAAACGACTAGATTTCTGAGCACTATATTGCAGTAGTTTAATGTCTTTTGAAACGAAGCTCCCATGTCCAATTCCAATCGCGGGGGGGGGGGGGCTGTCCGAATGGTTAGCACGTGCGCTCTGAGTCAACTGTAGTACGTGACAAGGAGAGTGGGCACCAGTCCAACCTCGTGGGGTTTTCCTCGGATCCACCGGTCTCCTCCAACTGCTAAAGACCCCTACGCACAGCGAATTTTTGAAATGAAATTAAACCATACGTTAGTCGCGAAATGACATAGTTTCTGTAGAGTGGACGATAAACCCCATTTCTCTGTCTTCCAATTGTATTATACGGCACTTAAATTTCGAATCTTTCAACAAAATTCATCAAGTGAATATTTCGAATAGATTCCACTTCAATAGCGTTGATTAAAATCATGAAAAATTATTTTCTAAAAGACGCATCGGTATTTAAAAGTACCAGAATAAATGCTCATTTATTCACTGAAATAGGCAATAAATCTTGACTATTGCATATCTCACATGACGTGATGAAATCATGTGCAGGGGATACCATTTGTACAATTATAGATATCATTGTGTATAGATATCACTGACATAGTAAATACGGCTTACCCCAATCTACCCGTATTATGGTGTTAGCCTGCTGTTGAGAGGTTGTTTCTGAATTTCGTCAGATGAGCTCGGTATCATGGAAATGGTTTACATCACGAGAATTAATCTAATAAAATTAATCACGTATGTCACTATGAAACAACACTCGGGTTCACTCCAATAAATCTCCAATATTTAGAGCCAAAACAGTGACAATTCATTTCAAGGAAGTTGGTAGAAAAACATAACACAATGTTAAAGAGAGAGCTCGTTAATACAAATGCGGTATTTCAATTTGAAAAGCAGGGGCGTGTATATCGATTTTGTGTGGGTTGGGGAGGGGGTGACACCGGCTGATGCGCAGTACAGAGAACGGTGAATCTGTGAGAATTTCTGAAAGTGATAGTCATTACATCATGTACATGGACCTATATTTTCGATATGTTGTAATGAATATACATCAATTAGCAAGTATATGGCTATGTCCTCATTGGCGATTTTGTCAAGATCGATTCGTGTTCGTCATTGAGGCGTTCCGGTTTCATTACTGAACGCATGACAATTTTTACTAATTACAGCTTTGAAAAACTGGCGCATTGTGATATCCAATTAACGTAGTCATACGTACACACAAATATATTCAGACATATATTGAGTATTTGGGATTTCCCCTTCTATTTTGTCATTTACCCCGTTAATTCATTTAGTCGCTGATGCATAATTTTGAGACCGACTGCACCACATTTACGACCCCGTTGAAGAGATATGAATTGGATTATTTTCAAATAGTTTCCATAAACTCTTTTTCTCTATAAGATTGATGGTGTGTTTTAGAATAAAATAAAATTTGAATAGAATCTACATTTAATCAAAAATACACCGGTCAGAGGTCAGTTTGGATAAAAGGAAGAGAAATTTCCAAGCAGCTCATCCTCGTTCATTGTGATGTGGTTTAAAAGCTGATATGTCCAATATCATATGGGGCAGACACAATCGCGGGATTGTCTACGATTGTTTTTTTAAAGTTGTAATAGCTGAAGCCGGAAGAGTTTTCCAGAAGAAAGATGACGTCCTTTCATTCTCCCAATAGAAAGATGGGGGTGTAGATCAATTGTTAGCTGCTGGTGTAATTCCTAACATTATGCCGCACGCCCGGAAACTCTACGCTGCACGAAGAACATGTTGAAAATATTACGATATAGAAAGAGCGACGACGATGGCATCATTTCTTAGGAAATCGAATCATACTGTCTCAACGACCATAACACCAAAGATGCCTAGGATGTGAGGTTATTATACCGTATCTGAAAGACCCGACTTCCTACAAGTAATGATAGCGGTGTATCTTCCAGCTTGTGTATTTCAAGTTTTTCATGGTGAACCTCATACATGCTTTTCGGCAAGAGTTTACCACATGTTCCTCTTTCTGTGACAGAATGCGTTCTGCCCAACAAAATTTGGGAAAAAGTTAGAGCCGGTCAACAGACGAGAATTAACGTTAAAGTCAATCACGAAATAATTAGTGATCTGTGGCCATATAGGCAAAAATGTAAAATTGATATTTTTAGAACCTAATGATATTGAGTATCTATATCGGTTAAAGACAACGCCTCTCTTTAATACGAAACAGTGGGTATATTAAAGGAAGATGTTTATCATCAATGTCGATATAAAAATCTTATTAACTTCATTTCATCTCTCTATCTATTGGTTTAATTCTAGTATCTCTGTATCTCGCTCTATATACTGTCTATTTGTTGAAATGTTGGACATGCTGCATAGAGGAAGTCTGATGGCGATGATGATGATAAATTGAGAAACTGGTGATTCAATTATCTGATCGTTATTAACAGTCTTCTATAGCTTCTAGTGTAATACTTAGATTACGTTTGTTCTTTGGCTGGAAGGAAGATAGAGCTAATATATGATACCCCAAAAACAAATGAACTGAAATAAATCCCACTTTACTTTCTTCTTAAAAATCAGCGGAATATAAATGTGTTTCTAAAATATACCGTAATGCTGTAATTTAATTAAGTTACATATCAGCCTACACGTTCCATTTAAATGTTGTGAGGATTTCGAACTCGATGTAAATTATCTAACGTTTACATGGGCCTTCATCGCCCACTGGTTAACATTTATCACACAAACGTGACTTAAGGAAAATAAAAAAAAGTGCATGATTTTCTACATGATAATGTGACATCGATTATCTTTGAACAAACACTATTTTTGTATTACATGTATAAAGAAACAGCTAGTTTATGCTGCAATATATTTAAGCTATCGCTCTATTTCGGTAGAAGTAGTGACAGTGTGTTGCGCGGGGCAGTGTGTGATTCCATTTTCATTTGAACACATGAACCCCTTTCTCATTCACTGAGTTCAGAGGATCATGTGGGTAAGTGGGTAAGACACTGGCTCGCTTGCCTGGTCGGGTGTTCGATTCCTACATTGGCCAAGAATGTTCATCCAGATTTTCCTGCGTGGTTTCCCCTTGTCAGTGATGCAGGGTGGAGGGCCTGAAAAAAAGCTGTCTAATTGTTCGGTTGGAACGTGTACTCATCGGCGGGCACGTAAATGACCCCTTTGCAGTTGGAATTCGCTACAAGAGCAGCGCCACTACCCGGGCAAAATTCCCTCATATCGATAAACATTTGTATTGGGACTATGGGTGTTGACTTTTATCAATGTATTTGATGGGGAAACTGTAAGTCGTAACAATGATGGTACGTTGAAACCAGATAATTCTATGATTCACAAACAATAATAGAAAATACAGATTTACAATCGTCTTGTTTCATCTGACACCTCATTTATTTATTATTGTACTAACGGTAACGTTATTTCAGGTAGCACGTAGTTTCCCTCACGTCGTTACCGTCACACAATTTATTTACCTTCTGACCGTCTATTTACTCTTGTAAATGGTCTTAATGGATTCCCAAGACATTATGGCAGTAAAATAGTAGAGAAGATAAGTTTAAAACCTGGCCGTGGACTGACTTTTCTTGTAGATACCAGGTAACATAATGATTTGTTGCACCTTTAGGGTGTGAAAGGTAAAACTAGTTGAATCAAACACCAGATGTTGGATCAGACGAACTTTTCGTCAAGTCAGATACTCGTTTCTGTTTATCTATGGCTGTTTACTGCAAGTTGTGTCCCCGCCCGTTTTCATGTCTGACGTTTAATAACATGATGCGTGTTGGAAATATTGGGTATCTATTTTATGTGTTGATATAGATTCAAGCTTTACAATATTGGTATCTTATTGAAATAAATGGTATTTTTCTAAGAACTCAAGATGGCGGCCAAATCCGAACGTGATTTCTCAAGGCGCCATATTTGTTATTATAGGCATTTTGGAATACTAATTTTACACGATTCTTACATAGATTAATAGTACATGGCCAGCAAAAATGGAAGGGAGTGTTAACTTTTCAAATTAATGGGAAGTGGAATCAGGTGTTCTAGAAGAGTAAACATCTTATCCCAGAATCACTCCAAAGTCTAATTACCTTTTCACTACCATTGTTTTTATCAAAATAAAGAGCTAACATTCAATATTTTGGTACATTGTTGGAATTAAACCAATAGGCTGGTGACTCTGTTGGTGGTCTTTGATCCCGACACAACCAGTAACCACAGGATTCTGAAATCTTGACCTAAATCATTGCTCTTATTAGTTGTTTGCACACGACAGGGTATGCTTATACTTTCTAGAACTCTTTCATGTCTGGGGTTAATTATTTTGTATTGTTTGTTACTGTTTTATGCTACCAGTGTTCATTCCCTATATATAATATACAACTTTCTTAGCATTCTTGTATGCTATCAAACTCATCATCAGTGGATCTTACCCTATCGCTATCATAAGTTATGTATATTACAAGTAAAACTTGTCTAATTCATGATTCATCAACATCAGCACCGTTTATATCAAAATTTATCCCAGTCGTTTTTTTTTACCCCAAAAAAGGTTTGCGCTGTTTCTATTTTAAGTTGTAGTAGCATTGAATCTTTTTATATTCACGACGACATAAGAAAATCTGTTGAACGTTAATTATCAAGGTTTGACATTCTATATTTTCTTAATCGATTTTATGGAAAGAATAGCATTTTCTACGTTAGTTTCAAACATTTATCAACATTCTTATTTTCTGTCTAGGGTTGGGTTAAATAGCCAATACTGTACCGTGTACAATCGGCGCTTCGGTTTCTGAGACGTTCACTGCATTTAGCTATTAGTAGTGACTCGTGTCGTGAATCTGTACACTCTTTCTTGTCCCATGGTTATCATCCTCTTTGGAGTAAATTCGACATCCGAAATCCAGATGTAAACAATCGCTTCACTTAACTCTGAGTAATGTCTGGGGGAATGGACTCTTTCTAGAACACCAGATGCTACTTCCGTTTGACAATTTCAAACCAGTTGCAAACTGGTATTAAAACGGTCATTTTATGCATTTACAAGCATTTTAATACTCAAATCAGACAGAGAGAGAAATGGGGTTTAGATTCCACTCGAAACAAACTAGGTCATTTCGGGACTAACATGTTTTAATTTTATTTGCATGTAGGTGTCTTTAGCAGTGGGATGAAACCGGAATGCCCGGAGATTCATTGTTTTCAAGATACTGTCTCATCGATAATCAATGATGGTGATGCAGAAGGAGGGCCTGACAAGGACAGCTGCCTAGTCGTTCGGATGGGACGACAAAAAAGGTCCCGTGTACACATTGGCGTGCACGTCAAAGATCCCTTGGCAGTTGGAATTCGATATAAGAGTAGGCCGTTGCGCCGTAACCCAGGCAAAATTTCCCTCATAGAACACTGTATGGCAAAGGCCTGTCTTCATTAGCCCAGTTTAGGAGCAGAAAGGTAGGACGTTAAAACCCAATTTCATTTCATTTTCATCAATAATATAGGATCTTTACCTTCCTCTTTTAGAATATTATCTTTCAAAATAAGGGTAGAATAAAATTACTCAACCGAACCCTTGCTTAGATTGGAAACATAGTAATGAGCCAATCAATTGCTACAATACAAAAAACCGTGGAAAAAAAGATGGGATGACAGCTTTAATCCTTGTCCCGAAAACGTGACAGAAAATGTTCACTTATGGTTAATGAAACTTGTGTCACTACATTTTGTTTCATCCTAAAACAAAAACATTTTTAAAAGATAGACAAACATTAAAACATAAATGCCTAAAGGTAAATTATCGATAAGCAAAACACACATCAAAAGATGCGTCTATTTACCTGCCGACAATTAAAGGATCTTTTAACGTTAGGGTAGTATCAATATTTCTAAAGAGTCGTCATGTGATTAGCTCTATTATAGCCAGCATCAATATCAAATAGAGCATAATGGATGGCAGTATTTTATTATCGGTTGCACAAATACTTCACGCCATCCTAAGCATATTAATCAATCAATATTCAGTCTAAAACTGTGCACAGATCCTTTGATGTATATCTCTGCATACACTTAGATATTGATGAACACTATTCCTCTTTATTGACTTTTATTCTCTGTATATTGACCATTTAAGAAACATCAATAGAACTAGATTTAGACGAAAGCGGGAATGATGATATTGTATGTTAAATCAAGCTTTTCTGATGTAATCCTTATATTTCAGTATCTCTTGCTATTTACTGTTACCCCTTGTCATAGATGTAGGCCTGACAATGACAGCTATCTAGTTGTTCGGGTGGGACGAAAAACCGAGGTCCCGTGTACACATTGACACATTAAAAGATTCCTTGGAAGTTGGAATTCGATATAAGTGTAGACAGTAACGCCGCTGTCCGGGCAAAATTTGCATCATAACACAACGTACGGCGTATGCCCGTCCTCATTATCCCAGTTTAGGAACAGGGGCCTATTTCACAAAATTTTAACTAAGATAAGATCTGAATTTTGGTTAATTGATTGGACAATATAAGATTGATTTTAGTTCTTAGCCAATCAAAATTGAAGTATCTGCTAAAACTTGGATTTTATCTTTCGTTAAAATTTCGTGAAACAGGGCCCAGAACAGTAGGACGTTTAACCCCATTTTATTTCATTTCATTTCATTTATTTACAAATACTCTATTGCTATAATACAGTAAACTGAAAACGCGATACTGAAAGATATATTCCCACGAGAAAACAATTTATTGGTTGAATATCGGAATTACGGGCGATAATATAGTCCTTTGAATTGTTGGTTTGATTTTTGGACTAATTAATTATAAAATGGCAGACAGTGCTCTTTCCAATGAGTAAATGATAAATCAAAAGTCAGAGAATATTATGAGTTGTGGCTAATGAATAATAGACTTGTAATTATTTCTCCCGTTTATTAGAAAATGTTATATATATATAACTATATAATCTATGACCTTATCTTAAAACGAATACATTGGTCAAGGAGATAAAATCTTTCTGGTTTGGGTTCTACTGTCACGCAAAATTGTATGAGCATCTTTGGCAGACCTTTAAACCGAACTGAGAGCCAGAGTTCACTACCGTTAGCCTTATCTCACTGTAGTCGTAACATTTTTCTCTACCTGATCTCTCTTCATCAACTCTTGCGTAAATAAACTTTTCTTTTAACATATGGTTACATTTAGGTAAAATAAATACTCGTAATTATTCGTATATAGTGTATACAATATTATATATCATAAACTAAGATTATTTACTAATTTATTCTCTTTGATGTGGGATAATTATTGATTAGATGATGAAGATGGAGATGAACTAGAATTGTTTTCTTCACCTTAGTTCAAAATAATCACACCGTAAAATAAATTGAATTTTAATCCCATGAGATTGCGTGTAATGTTGTTTTTCAGATTTCAGATTTAAAAATTAAGATATAAAAATCTTTGCACACGTTAAGGAAACGGCTATCACATATTGCTAAATTTACCTTTACAAGTACCACACATGTAGTAATTATAAATTTTAATGATCTTCCCAAGCATTAAGGGTGAAAGAATTATCTTCTTGGCATCAACATTATTTATTTACACGATAAAGTTATTCAAATGTTATGTTAGTGAACTGATGAATAAATTGTTATAAATAGTATTAAACATACATTATGCAAGAGCTAAATCTACCTATTGCAGGTCTTTCTTTAGGTCTGAAATGTTATATAAACTATTAATTAGACATCACATTAATTAACTTATCCAGACAGTAATCAACTATGGGTGGCATCGCTAGCCTGCGATCGTTGGTGGATCATGATCCGATTCACATCTTAACTTTCCTTCTCGATTTAATTATTAAATTGATAATCGAGACTATGCTTTTTACGGCGCCGACTTAGTTATGATGATCGAGGCTAGGCGAAAATTTCACTTGCTTAATTATCGAATCATGGTGGATCAATTTGACTGAAATTTTCAGCTAACTGCGTTTACATCATCTAGTGTATAGTGGGAATTGCCAACTTATTATCTAATCTCCCATAATGTATCTTTAAGTGCAGATTATGATTAAGAATTAAATCAGTTTTGCAAGTTATTGTGAGGTTTTATTTGAGACAGGTATAGTATGTTGCCACATTACGCCATTTATTTTTCCTTATTTCTCGTCTCTTTGACTGACCCTAACTGTTCAACAAATTTTCATCGGGTTGTATGCTTTCTACCACAGAATACAGATGCTCAACAACATGTATGACAAAGTTCACCATGGAAATCTTGAGATACACCAACTGAAAGTTGTATACTAGAAAACATGCAGCAACCCGCCCTACATATCGACGTAACCAACACCTTTAAAACCCTTTTATCTTTCATGAATATTCACCACAATTAGGCCATGATGTGAAATGTCTAGGAAGCTTGCTTCTGTTTCTCCGTCCCGATCATTTTCGAGTGGAAAAAAAGCTACATCATCTAATCCTTCTAGTAAATTATTACTTTGTATTGCCACACAACTTTTATTGTTCAAAATTTCGTTTAACTCTTTACCACACTAGGATCTGGAAGAGTTGTTATCATTGACATGTTCTGGATCATGTGAGGGATTAGCCAATGAAACGATCTGTTACGGCGAGCTTTAGGCGTGTTTTGCACGAAACTGTGGGTAATCCACTATAAACACCAATGCTGATTGGTTAATCAAATGTCTGACGTCATAGGGTCAAAAATCGGTCGTTTGACCTTGGGACACGACCAATTACTACAAGTGTATGTCGGAGAACGCTAGATCGGAGACGGTCCTACGCATTTTATGGCGTTACATTGTGGGTAAGGGTTAGGCTTGGCCCAGAGTTAGGGTTAGGGTTAGCCCTGTTTACATATCGAGACTTTGACGAAATCTACCGTTCCTAGCCCTTACCCTAACCCTACCCCACAATCTATGTATGACGTCATATGTGCTAAAATGAGTAGGACCGTTTTCGATCTAGCGTTCTCCGTGTGGGTCATCGAAAGTATAAAAAAAAAACGAAACGAAATATAGATCTGTATTTTAATCAGATTGTATTCACCAAAACAGAAAATGTACGTTCAAACTCTTTTCTGCATCAAAAACACCAACAAAATTCGCCCTGCAAAGGGGATAGCATATGCAAGAATTAATTGTGTCCAGTTTCCATATAACTGCTACAGCCATATTGTCATCAGGTTGCCTTCTGGTTTGACAATCTTGGGTCAATGCTGTCAGTGAGTTCCAGTGCTGTGGATATGATCATTTAGTGACATTTGATGATATTTTGCACTCAGGGGAACATTTAGCTTAGCCGTGCATGGTCGGATCTAGTATGCTACATCTCTCAATATCCATGGGAACTAGGTTGTTACATAATAATTATGAAGATAGTGAGATCATAATAGAGCACACTGTAGCTCTAATCAGCAATGTCTACTACCTTTCTAGTAATTATTAGAATATGGAGTGTACTACATCGCTAGTGTTCTAGAGACGATCTCGTGAGCTTCAGCTCTGGTCTCCATGGTGAGATATGGTTCACAGTTGAACGACATGGTCAAGTATACTGCAGCACTAGTCACCATGGGATGATCTAGTCTACTACAACTCTTGCCTACATAAAAATATCTAATAAGATGTAGCTATGATACTGGCCTATATGAGGACCTCTAAGTTACTACAGCTGTAATGATATCGGAATATTTAGTGTACTTCGGATAAACGCGCTGGTCTTTTTGGCTCCTAGGTTTCAATTTGAAGAACCATTTGAACTGTGTCTTCCTGACCTTTTGAGTGGTCCTTCTTAAGATCATCTTCTAGAAACATTAAAGTCTGTACAACTAAATGAAACAACCATTTTATAGCCGCCTTCCCATTTTCTCAGAGTTGTTTATGGTTTAATATTTTATACACAGGCTAATAAAACATCAACACACCTAATGAAATAATTAAAACATGGAAATCATAGCTCTTACATGTGGACTACTAAAAGAGAAATGATTATAGAGCGTGTTTCAAGTCGAATGTTATAGGAAGGGTTTATCTCTACAACCTATCCTGGAGAAAGTACCCACTTAAACTCTCATTATACGTCCATACTAGTGTTGTGTAACCATTTGTTAATACGTCATCCAAGAACCATTAAAATGGGGATTAACGTCTTTCGTTTGAATTGTTATATAGCCAAACAACCTGAAATTATTAATTATTCAGGATTCCTTACATTAAAATCGGTTTGTTTGATTTCTCGTTGATTTATTGTATGGTTTATCAATAGATGAATATGATTTTATATCTAAATTAACGGCATAATAACTAAAGATTATTAAAGAGAGAGGTGGTTGAATGGTGTAGATAAAAAAAAGGGTCTGTCATTGAATGAAGTGGTCTTGTTTCCAACCCACACTTTGTCCGCGACAAGGAGTAGGGTTACCTGCCTAACATCGAGATCTCTCTCTCTCTCTCTCCCTCTCCCTCTCTCTCTCTCTTCTCTCTCTAGCGGGGGGGGCAAGACTGGTACGTTGGTCGTTGGTTTCGTATTGCATCCAATGGGTATCCGATTTGCTCCAGGGAAGGCATGCAGCTACCCCTCTTGCCCCCACCCCGCTACCTACGACCCCCCACCCCTCGTTCTCTCTCTCGTGCATGTAATTCACACAGTCATTGAGCCAGCTAAACATACATGCAAAATTATCTGTACATCCAGACAACCCATCTCAATGCAAACAACCAGATTTAAATTACGTGTTTAACAAATATCAAATAAAGGTTTAAGCTGCTATGTGCATTATATTTGATTTTCAAAGCATGTTCAGATACTGAAATTTGAAACCTTAATGTAACATCCTGCCATTATAAATGACAAGCCTTACAATTGTATGGAAATTATCGTAAACAGTTTAAATATTTATCTAATCATGAGTTTAATTTCTATGGTTCAAGTTATCGCTCATCTTTCATCCAGATTTTCTTATTTCGCAACCATGTCTGCACTAGGAGCACCGAACAATACCATAATGGAGCTTTTCTCAGCGGCTTCCATTTAGACCATCGTTCAAACAAGCACCACTTCCGGAACACCTTCCAGCGACTATTTTAAACTGTGATGCCGACAGCGGATACTCGTAAGGACCCCATGCCGGACTCTTTGAACACTCAAATTCAGATAATCTTTTTAAATTTTTCACCTGAGGGAGTTTTCTAATTGTGCCTGAGAATTGGGACACGTGACAGTGCTGATCAAAGACCAGACAATGAAATTTGATTAATCTATATTGGAAGCAAGCCTTAACGTAATTATGGTGGAAATTAAATTTCACGTGCTGCGACAGATTAGCCCAGAATGTTCATGTCCATTCTGGCTCGTACTCAGTTTAAAATAAACCTGTATTGTCTAATATTTAGACGTATATAGCCAGTATTGCGTAATACTTTTTTGAACAGTGTAATAAAGATTGATTAAAGATGATTTAAATTCACCCATAAGATCTTAATGGGGGGGGAGGGGCACGGTGGCTAAGTGTATAAAACGCTGGTCCGCTAGATCGGAGGTCGGGTGTTCGATCCCTGCATGGGCCGAGAGAGTTCATCTCGATTTCCCGGACAACTGCCTAGTCGTTTGGATGGAACGAGAATCCGAGGTCCCGTGTACACATTGGAGTGCATGTAAAAGATCACTTGGCAGTTGGAATTCGATACAAGAGTAGGCCGTAGCGCCGCTGCTCGGGCAAAATTTCCCCCATAGCACACTGTATGGCGTATGTCCGTGTTCCATTACCCCAGGTTACGTGCAAAAGAGTAGGACGTTAAACCCATTTAATTTCATTTCAAGATCTTTGTCTGGTTGGCATAAAATTTAGTGTCCATCTTAACAAAAGGGGGTGCTACTCAGGATTGTTTTCTTTTTCCAGTTTGTTACCCAGGAGATAATTTAGGACAAACCCTTGGCAGATTCGGTTATTTTTCAAACAGCGGAAATACACCGAATTACACAAATCTGAATGCAAAGGGACAAGGTGGATTGAATAGGTAAGTGTGTAACTAGAGATGAAATCAGAGCATCTGTGTTGGTGATGTAAATAAAAAGAAGCGGAGAGTGTATGTACTATATCACAGCTGTTACCTCACGATACAACTGTGGCAGATAATCAATATAACATCATGTGTTGCAATTATTCTTTACATGAAAACACGCCTTTATAACAATTTACTCCATTTTTTATATAAATTTTTTTAAAAATGTTATGCCATTGTTGCGTAGTTTTATCATATTTCGTATCTTTTGTTAAATGTTATTGAAGTCATTAGTTAACGTTTAGAGCCATCTGTTATAGACCGTACAATGTAAGCCTTCGTCAGTGTTAACACAGTTAATATTTTATAAAGTCATCTGATCTGTATTGTTCCGATAATCCACTAGACCATTTATCTAATCCGACAGTCTGGTTGTAAATGCTGTTTAGATACTTACTTGATCAGAAACTGAAATGCTTCAAGCTAAACTGGAAATCCATGGCTATTACGTGAAATAACTTGGGATGCAATGGGAAGAAAAGGGACAGAAATTATTCGGCTTAGCAATCGAAATAAAATGGGGTGTAACATCCTACTTTTCTGCTCCTATACTAGGATAATGAATACGGGCATACATCATACAGTGTGCTATGGGGACATTTTGCCCGGGCATATCGAATTCAAAATTGGATCTTTTACCTGCATGCCAATGTGTACACGGAGCCTCGGCTTTGTCCTCCCACCCAAACGACTAGACAGCTGTCCTTGCCAGGTCCTCATTTTCTATACTATAGGCTATATCATGTGCGTATATTTCAAATTGAATGGAAGGACAGATCTGTTCCTATATTTAAATACATAAATTATTATCTTTATAATTTTTGTTAGGTCCCGGGTTCGATTCTGATGTTGGCCATACAAGTCCCCCGGAAATCCCAATGTCGTTTGAACATAGCAGCGTTACCGGATGGTGGGCCTGGCATGGAACGATAGCCGGTCGTTCGGTCGGGACGAAAACCGGTGGCTCGTGTACGTAAAACAGTAGACAGATGGAGCACTCTGGAAAGAAATTCAAAATATTGACAGTTTGCGTAGATGCCTCTAATGATTAACGCTATCTAACGTATTTTGTATGTCTGGAACAAAAAATAAATAAAACGCGACCTACATGATTGTTGATCTGTTCTATAAAAACGCATTGTTTTGACCAAGTTAATAATAAATTCATTAACCGATTTTAGAATAGACTGACGAGACTAGGCCTTAGGCACTTTCTGTCTGGCATTTATTTTGACGTCAGTTCAAAGTCTGCCCTAAGTATACTTCATTACTTTCATCATCATATTTTTATGTTCAGTTCGTCAGTTTTCTGAAAGTTAATTACAGAGTCACGGTGGCACAGTGGCTAGGCGTTGTACACAGGATGTCCAGGCGGACAGTCTTTTCCGCGTTGTTAGTTTCGGGCGATGGGGCTGGCAAAATTCCCGCCATAGCACATAAACGTCGGTCGGGTAATCAGTAGCCATGGAAGCAGATGTTGTACCACCAGCTGCTATTACTAACCCACTCTTACAACCAAATTTTTCCTAACAGCGCGATTTCCGGTAGGTTCAAAAACGTAGGACGTTCAACAGCATTCTATTTTATTTTCATTTCGCAAAACCGTATGATATTGTAGTGACCTGCACTTCAATTACTTTTCTCCAATCTGGATTGGTATAGGTGGTCTTTTGGTAAACCAGTGTTTCAGGTGTTGGATTCGTCTGACCGTGACAGTTCAACTTTTTTCGACATAAAGTAAATTTCTGAGATGACGGAAAGGAACGTCTGTACAATAAACCCTTTTCTAGGAATTGACACTGTTTACGATATACGAGATTTCTAAATTGCTATCAATATCCTTTGTCCGCGCGTCCTGTTCCGGGGAAGTTACTAGACTGACACCGGGACCGAAACCCACACCTTACTCACTGAGTCGCCCAACTAAACCAATTCATGGTCCTAGGTTACACATGGAACGACTGGAAAATCCTTTTCTAATAAACTGCAGCAAGTAAAATATAAACATGGATAACACTTGTTACAAAATTAATGCTGACGATACACGGCAGATATAATAACAATTTTATATATATTCAGATACAAAAAATATACAAACGTGCTGCCTATGGAAACAAAGCGAGTTTATATCAAGCAGAGTATAAAGACATCGTGGGAAGATAGTACGTTGACAAAGCTGCAGATATCTATACATACTTGAGGATTTCAGAAAGGGCGGGAAACCTAAAGATGAAAAGGATGCAAGGCTATCTAATTTAACGTCAAACGGGTGTATCCTATTTATCTAGGCGTTTGGTTACTAGTACGTGTAATTTATTAACAATTTAATAATAGAAACGAACTTACGTAAGTTCTTTTAAGATATTTTCCTTTGGTGAAACTTGAAAATACATGTATTTTATTTTATTGTAAGCTGTCTGGTGTTATTTTCGCCTTGATCCGTTTACATCGCTATTATTGATAGTTGTCTTTGAAATGCATTTCAAGAACTAAAATAAACACTCAAAATTGGATAATAAGAGTTGGGCGAGATAAAAAAAAAATCTTGGAACTTTGAACCTTTTTGAAGAACAGTGCTGTAGCATTATGTTGTATCACCACTAAATTAAGTATTGACACATCTGTATGAATTAGTATATAAAAGGGAGTCGTGTACAACTTAGAAGTGACAGTCGTTTGGACGGGTACAACTTATTTGTACTCTCTTCCCTGGAGTGGTCCACCTATTTCTATGGTCACGATTACTTGGATCAACTTTAAAACACGTCTGTATATAAGCCCCCGATCAAACTTTACAATTGGTTTGCGACGTCACCGGCGGAACTAAAATTAGCAATATTGTACATTGGAAAAAGTGGTAACACTACTCAAAGACAATTTCTACACACAAATTAAACATACTGGACCTACTTACCAAAAGCATCGCCACTTGACACGTAAACTTTTACTAAAATATTTTAAGCGTTTAACCTTCCAATTGGCTAAAAGTTGAAATCCGATATAAATTTCCGCTCTTAGCCAATGAAAAGCCAGGAATTTGAAATTGTTTTAGATTAAGTTTTCATCAATACGACCCCGTTAGTATTGGTAATAGGTTTTAATAAAAGGTGTCACTTGAATGCACAGGTGGACCATCACCTTTAACACTCTATTTAAGTAGTATTCCATGCATTAGAACTTCCCTCTTTAAATAAATAAGATCTTTCTTGTCAATATAGTTGTATCACAGAGCGGTAGTAACAGAGCTGGAGTCTTTTGACTAATAACGGGAACACAATTCTCAAATTGTTGGCCACCAGAAGTTTCGAAAAGAGGCATTTTATCTATCTTACTTCGTTGCACAGTCCCCTTGTCAGCGATACAGTAGGAGGGCCTGACACGGACAGCTGCCTAGTTGTTCGGATGGGACGAAAAACCGAGGTCCCCTGTACACATTGGAATGCACGTAAAAGATCCCTTGGCAGTTGGAATTCGATATAAGAGTAGGCCGTAGCGCCGCTGCCCGGGCAAAATTTCCCTCATAGCACACTGTATGGCGTATGCCCGTCTTCCATTAGCCCAGATTAGGTGCAAAAGAGTAGGACGTTAAACCCCATTTCATTTCATTTCGTTTAACACATTAAATATTGAAATACTGGGATTATAAAATGCAGCTTCATAAACTGTTTTATACACGCGTCTTGGAATCTCATTTCTAATGGGTAAACAAACATAACAACGTAAGCTTTCTGAAAACAGAAGAGTAAAAACTTATATACGTGGTGTTTATTGATTGTATTAATGAAATAACGGAAGAAAGTTTCTTTGATCTGCGACATACAAGTGCTAAATAAGATCCCGGATGTGATAAATAACTTATAACCGCACCACGAAATGAAAAGATCTAAGACATAAGTCAGACCAACATCTCCGGGACACCGAAACAATGAACAAGATTTTAATTCAGTTGAAGATATAGAGTATAGGAGTAGTTCTATTGTCGCCTCAGCACATTTTCTTCAAAATAGCTTTCTGCTGTTCAAACTATTCCTTTTAATGAAAACAGACGAAGAGGTCGAATTTTATGATCTAATTCAATGACATTTTAACTTTAATGTTGTGACTTGAATACGTATCAGGCTTACGATCATATTAGTTCCATCAATTGGCTATAGAAATCAAGCAATCACGAAGATCAGTCTACTGTAATGACTCTATCCAGTTAATGGAGCGTTTTATTAAAACATATTACTAACACCTTTCCTAATACCTATCACAGTCGTTAATGGTTGGAACTTAAATAGCCGTAACCATTGAAGATCATCATGCTTACTCCTTAAACCTTTTGATTTCTCAAGCATCATGTCATAAAGCTCATAAACAGCCAACATTTATTACCCTTTGTAACAGATTTCGCTCAAATTACGTAATGGAAAATCCGAGTTTTATATAAAATATCAAAGATCAAATCAAACGAAATGTCACTTTAAGCTCTTTTTACCGGATTCTGCACAAGTACACCGTAGAGCGATTCCTTAATTGGAAATACTCTCGTTACCGTTTCATGGTCAGCTGAAAGGAAATTACTTGAATACTATAAAATGACAAAGATTCGAGTGACATTTTAAAGAACTTTAACCACTTTTTTTCTCAAAGAGCTTTACTTGAGGGCTAATCCTTTTATGTCTAACATGATACTGTGTTAAGTTCTAATTGCGACCATTTTAAGACATAAAACTTTTTTTGTCTACTGCTTTTATTTATAAGCGTGGATTTAATGTCAAATCAAATATGGCCGTGAAATTATATATCAGTATTTCCTACCTATTAAGCAAATTAGTTTGTATTTAAAACTATTGGATAAATGCGTACTTTTCAAGCATGTAATTGCTACAATGGATGAATCAAACTGTCTGTATCGCAAACGTGTAATACTTGAAACGGACAAATAAAGTCCCACCTTGCGTAACTATAAGTTTGTATAATATTTTATAGTGGATAAAGGTCGAGAAAGTTCATCGGGTTTTTCCGACGTGGTTACCCCATGCTAGTAGTGTAGGACCTGATGAGAACAGCTGTCTAGTCGTTCGGATGGTATGGAAAATCGAGATCCCGTGTATACATTGGCGTGCAAGTAAAAGATCCCTTGGCAGTTGGAATTTGATATAGGATTATGCAGTAACGCCGCTGCCCTGGCAAAAGTTCCTTCATCGCACCCTGTATGGTGTACATCCTGCTTAGATAGCCTCAATGGAGCAGAACAGTAGGACGTTAAACCCCATTTCATTTCATTTATAATAGGTAAACCCGATTCTGCAGGACATGCCTAATGGAAAAGAGAGCCAATAATCCTCCGGTACAAATAAAGGCAGTCAATTTTTAATCTCTTTTTTTTTATTGTAGTAAAGAAATAAATTGACATTATATAGATAAAGAACGAGGTGGATTTGGAATATTTAATAACACGGAAACATGTGTCTTTGTTTTGAATTTTGATTATATTAATGAATAAAGCGAAGGTTTCACATGAGACTGTTAAGAATACATGGTTTAAAAATGCATGATAGTAGCCGATACAATAGTAGATTAAAATCGAACATCATATTTACTGTTTGTGCAGATTGGCTCAGCATGCCATCATTCTACCTCTTTAGCCGTTCCATCTACACACATTCTAAATAAGCAAAGACAAAGGAGATAACCTTGTGGCATACCGCTACCACCTGGGGCTTTCCTTTTCAATGATCGATTTTGAGCTTAGGCTGGTGCATTTCTAATACTTCAGTTTGATTATTTTCGTCTCTTTCTTGAAATATTAATTCCATAAAATAGATTGTGTTTTAATCATAAGAACTTTATCTGATTGCCAAAGGGGAATTATGCACAAAGACTCCTAAAATAAATTTCATCGATTTTAATCTTTTATTTTATAAAATATAACGAAAACATGTTAAAATTGATTCCAGTCGGTTGTGTTATTAGTACCCAAGTTATAGCTGGAAATCTACTATTATATTGACTAACATATAAATAATTATAAATTATAACATTAATACAAAGTAGTAGTAAGCAACAATTTAAATATTGTATTTGGAGTGGAATCATCAAAAACAGAAGATTAAACAATATTTGTATTTGAGAGACTTTATTTTTTCTTAAAATAATAAAACTGTTTCATGTTGATAGACAAGCCAAATATTTATTCGCACAGTCATGCTTTTAAAAGATGGGGATAATATGAAAAGTGTTTAAGAAAATATATTATAAAAATACGTTTAGCACATGCCCTGCTCAATATGGCGTTCAATGAACAGATCAAAAAGGTTATAAAATCTCGGGTAGCAATTAACAGATGCACGCTGTTTTATTTTGTTTCATTTAGAAAACAAACTATAAACATCACGTATCATCTGTGACCCTTCAATAGACGACAATGTCCATCTGTTGTTGACCATTAATGCCAATCGACGACACCGTTTAACACTTGAACGTGATGTGCATGCTGATATAACATGGTTTGGTCAGTGTTGCTGAACATCACTAGTGTTAATTAGATTTACCCGGGGGTCAACCCATTTCCAAACTAATTCCTGTCGTATAATTAATCAGCTTGCAAACAATATGGGGACATCAAAGGGCGACAACTTAATGATAATAATCTTTCCGTCTTGTAACATACTGTATTTACCATTAACATTTATCAATCAAATGGTGTTTGCGTGATTCGAAGAAAAGATTAGAATAATTTATACATCATAAATACCGACCGATGATTTATGGACAGATGATTAGTAAAAATAAATCTATTGTAAAGTCCTGATTAAACACAACCAGTTCGCTCGTCTGGAGGTCGGGTGTTCTACCCTTGCATTGGCCGGCCAAGAAAGGTCGTCCAGATTTTCAGGCGTGGTTTCCCCTTGTCAGTGATGCAAGACGGGGGGGGGAGCTGCCACGGACATCTGTCTAGTCGTTTGGATGGGACGAAAACCCGAGGCCTCGTGTACACATTGCTGTGCACGTAAAAGATCCCTTGACAATTGGAATTCGACTTAAGTGTAGCACACTGTATGACGTATGCCCGTCTTCATTAGCTCAGTTTAGTAGCTGAAAAGTAGGACGTTAATAGCCATTTCATTTTCATTTTTTAAACATAACCATCCTTTGATTTTGCCGAGGATAAATTTCAAACGGCTGGGGTTGTTGACTTTTGTTAAAAAGAAAAAAAAATTCTTTAACATGTAGTTTGTTTATCAGAATATCTTAAAATAATATACAAAGTTAAGGAAAGAGTCGCCTGTTTTATATGTCCAAGGTTATCAATTCATCTGAATGTTAAACATAAATATTCTTTACCGCGCCTCCAGACAAGATATTGAATTTCCAGATCATAAACATACATCTGAATAGGGAGTTGTGATGATTATGTTTTGCTTCTAGGGATAAACGAACCGTGCAGCTACATGAGAATAATGCTAACGTGAAGCATATTTTTATACTGTACTTCCTCTTGTCAGCTATTTAACTTTTAAAATATAAAAGAGAACATAAAACTGGAGTTGTTTTTCTATCTGATTAAAATCATATCTTTATTTCGTTTTGATTTTGTACACAACATACGATCACATCACGTGATGAAAGTTTCTACTCTAAACAGTTATAAAATGAATAAATGGGGTTTAACGTCCTACTGTTCTGCTCCGAACTGGGATAATGAAGACGGGCATACGCCATATCGTGTGCTATTACGGAAATTTCGCCTGGAAAGCTGCGCTACAGGCTACTCTTAAATCGAATTCCAACTGCCAAGGGGTCTTTTACATGCACGTCGATATGTACATAGGGTTGTCATTGAGGCAAATGGCGTGGTTTCGATTTCCCGGTTGTACGTAACAAGTAGTAGGGTTGCCTTCCAACTCCGGTTTCCTTCCACTGCTAAAGACCCCTGCGCAAGCGAATTGTTGAAATGAAATTGAACCAATGTTAGTCCCGAAATGACCTAGTTTGTGTCGAGTGGACGGTAAACCCCATCTCTCTCTCTCTCTCTCTCTCTCTCTCTCTCTCTCTCCCCCTCTCCATATATTCATTACCATAAACTCTACACAAGTTTATCGTGTATATTGAATGTATAAACCCCTGTTTGTTATAGCAAACGAAGATGTTATTTTATTAATAACTATCCCTCTTTCAAATAAAATAAAAATCACATAATTATTATGATCAAAAATTGTCTTATTCATCAAATTATTCTTAAATAATGACGTTTTGAATATATACTTAATTTAACCACTTACATTTCTTTGAATAGAAGTATTAAGTATACATATACAAAATAGTGAGACTTTCTGGCTCCATTTCACCAAATTATACTTACATTAGGACATTTGACTAACAAATTTGATTGTATAAATTTAGATGAGTATTGAATGTCTGATATAAGGGTGTCTGTAGATAGGAATACTAACGACAAGGTTTAGAATATACATAAATATAAGGTAACAGAATATGGGTGCTACAAAGTATGATAATGCCCTTAAGAGTAATTAACTTTAGAATAACTCTCAATTTTTGATTTTGAGTCTGATTGTCTACTTCATTAGAATTGATTTGATGGTACGACAATTTCTGCTCTACAGACCACGTCATTGTTGAGTATGTGTTCATGTCTCAACACAGGAAGTTAAAAATAAAAATAAGATGATAGACAACAAACATCCGCTTATAATATTCGGAAACAAATATATAAGGGTACAGAGCTTTCCCCATCAGATCCCCGTCAGACCGGGGTGGCGTTCTTATTGTGCTGCTGCGACTGTACGGCGACCTGAAAATGTACAGGGTCACCGGCAAACTTGAACACAAGACGAGAAAATGTCCCCAAAAATTACAAACTGGAAAAAAGTCGCGTTCTCACAGCTTTGTAGGTCAGATCTCAGAACCTTGGCGTTTGTTTTGAACATGCTCAAAACAAACGCCATGACTCGGCGATCATTATACCCCCGTCAGACCAGGGCTGCATCCTTTTTGCGCTTCTACAGCGACCGAAATGGTCTCAGAGCGAGTCAAGATCGCCATAAGCGTGGTAAAAGCGTGGTGGAAACACTAGACATCGTGCTGTGGTCTCCATGGTCGCCAATGATCGCCGAGTCACGACGTTTGTTTTGAACATGCTCATATGATCTGGAAAGCTGCGAGAATGTGATGGGATCGCAAAGGTCCTTACTGCGCTGCTACGGCGACAAAAAAATGGTTTCAGGGCGTGCCAAAATCACCATAAGCGTGGTGGAAACGCGAGATATCGTGCTGTGGGCTCCATGGTCGCCAGTGATCGCTGAGACACGGCGTTTGCTTTGGGTATGTTCAAAACAAACGTCAAGGTTCTGCCATATAACCTGGAAAGATGAGAGAACGTGGTGGGTCGCGAAGGTCGCGAGATAAGCGTGGTAACATCTCTATGAACGTAGTACACGCGCAGTACACGCGTGGCAAAGACGCTGCAAAAATTGTAACATTTGCAACGGTGCCTTCATGGCGTCTTCACCACAACGCTCACGTGCCGGCCGCGACCCCACCAAGCGTTCTGAGTCCTTATGGTGTTGTCAGGGCGATGTTACGATGATTCCACCACTTTTGCACGATTGCATCACGACCTCATGGAGCTACCAATAAGCATTATGGCGATGTTAGGAGGTTCCCACTACGTGTATGGAGTTCTTAATACGACCATGGCGCGGTTACCAAGCTTGCATTACGCGACTATGGCGACCATGCTTTTCAGGCACGACTTGCTTTGAAAACGGGCGATTCAAAGGTCATCATGAAATTTCGAAAAAAAATCTAACCAGCTTATATAGTCGCCGTTATCACGTGGTGGAAACGCACGTGTAGTCCAGATAAGACGTGTGGTTGAGCGACTTCAGCTCACGATGACCGACGTTGCCAAGCTTATAGATCTCAATAGAAACGCCATAAGCGCGGAGAGATCGTGACGAGCCCGCCGGGAGAATGTTGTATAAACGCACTGGTCGCAGTAAGAACGCAACTTTTTAAAGTTTGTAATTTTGGGACATTTTCCGCGTTATGTTCACGCTTGCCGACGACCTTATGTATTTCCGGGTCTCAGAGCGCAGTAGGGTCACCACTCCGGTCTGACGTGGGCATTAGGGACCATACTACAGCGCGATTTCCACCCCGATTTTACCACGCTTATGACGATCTTGACGCTCTCTGTGACCATTTTGCTTCGCCGTAGCAGCGTATTAAGAACGCCAATCCGGTCTGTCCGGGGTATCACTGATCAAAAAACATCAGGTCAACCAAATTGAATACTTCATTTTGATATAAAACTAACCAGCTGTTACTTTTAGGTAAAAAAAACAGAAACATGTCAAAAGATTCGTTTAATAGATGTTTTGGTCACAAGGGCGACGAACTGTGGGCGTGCTTCAGAGGTACATTCGGGTTCAAAGAACTCACTTTCTGCCTTGGACATGATAGAAAAGAAAGCAACAAAACAATTCTAAAACAGAGCCAACATCATGGACATTGCAATTATTTATTATGCCAATTTGGAAAATAATGGGTGCACAAGGTGCTGATACGAAAATGCAAATACCAATGTGTGTAGAGTTCTTATCAAGCCAGTGATCTTCAACGTAAACCGATATAATGAACGGCAAAGATTATGAACCTTCTTGAACATGTTCTAATATTTGTTATTACATTTAATACCGAATAAGTTACAGCAGGTATGGCGACTTTTCACGGGTTGAGCATTACAAACTTAAAGTACTATATCGGAATAGTTTCATAAAGCTTATGCAATTCTGACGTCGGTGACAAAAATTTATTTTCCTGTTTAGGCCGCTGCTCACCTAGGGAATATTTTGTTCTTCTGTATCTCACAGTAAGTCTTGAAAATGTTCTTTATGTAAGTAAAATCCGAGACACCGTTGTGATTTAGCTATTTATAGAGAAACGAATCGTGTGTTTGATGTTTGCCTCTAGAGGCGTTAAGCCGAGAGGAAGTGTCAGTAATGAGTTTACAATACGAACATTATAGCAACAGCTCTAAGAAACTATAAAGCAAAGGTTTTGGTAAACAAGACGCCTGATTAAAGGTGATGGAAGTGTGTTAGAAAGTCAGCCATTGACAGGTATCCACATTATGTACAATGTCTTCTGTTACTAACCAATCTCCGGCAATATGAGCAGCCATCAAGGTTTAGTAGTAAAGACTGATAGTTACTGGTTGCCATTGATTGATATAACAACAGCTTCTAAAATAAATCACCTGCTATACTTCTCACGTCTGAGGATTTAGTCGTCTGTGAAGTCATAAGTAAAGCGAGAAATATACCAAATGTTTACCTAGATATATGAAATAGTTTTAGTCGAAAGGTCAATTTACTTTTCTTAAGCATAAGAGATAAAGCATACTGATTCCATTGAAGTCTGGATCGGATTTGAAATTGACCTATTTCCTCTTTTGGGAATACAAAGTTAACCGACTAGATAAGGCACTATTTAGAAAGCGAGAAATATACCAAATTTTGCCTAGATATATGAAAAAGTTTTAGTCGAAAGGTCGATTAACTTTTCTAAAGCTAAGAGATAAACCTTACCGATTCCATTGAAGACTGAATCGGTTATGAAACTGGCTTATTTCCTGTTTTGGGAATACAGAGGAAACCTACTAGGAAATTTGAGACACGTTACAAATAAGTCTTATAAACCACAATTTCGAAATTATTGTGTGAAAACTTGACATATTGTCATATTTTTGTTGAATATAAAATTCTGTTTGAGAAACGGGGAGAAGGGGGTGGGGGTATTACTTAAGACAAATAATATGATATCAGCCGGCGTGGAAGTGTTCAATCCCATTTCCGTAATCCTCAGCAGCAAAGGGATTTTAAACTCCTTATATTATTCAAAACTGGTATCTTCTACCCAAGTTTATTATTTACATTTATTCATCTTACTGACCAAGTTGTAAGTTATACTAGAGATTCGTCATTATGTCTGTCTCTACTGTATTTGCATGATGAAATAATTCAACGTCTGTCATTGCAATAATCAAATGATTGTTAAGTTTGAATGAGCAGTCCCACGTGTTCACCGAGTCTGAGAAAATTAAATTGCAAAATATATAGAAATAGTCCAATTCCAAAATATGAAGAAATGGTCCAACAATGTTTTAAGCCGGTTTTTAATGATCGCAAAACGGTACTTTAACTCTTTACACCCTTCGCCACCAATTTTTCATCGAGTGACCTGAAAAATGCGACTATTTGATACCGGAATTAAACGCGGCAATAACCTACAAATTTCTATTATCAGGGCTATAATTAACACCAGTTTTATTCACAAAAATATATACCTGGGTCGGATATCTCCTTTAAATATTCACATATTAATAAATCATGTCAACGCTGATTTAAATGAAAGGTCCCCTTTAATATAAAAATAATCTTTTTAATGTTTCAAAGGTCAAGTCAATTGAAATCTATCTTCTACTATATGAGAAATAATTATAGCGTGGTGTTTTATTTATGCGTGTGATTAAATGAAATAGTTTGGTTACTATTTAAGTACAAATAGATTATATGTCACTAGTGATAAATACGGGTGCTCATATCGCTACATTTAATTAAATAATAAACCATGATTTGTATTTGGCCATTGGGTACTGTTGTACTTACCGTAAAGTTGCGATATCTCGATGAATATATTGTTAACAGTCTTGCTACATGTCTAAGTCGGGTCATGATGGTGCTATACCTTATATTTAGAATTCAGAGGGCGTAGGTAAAGCTTGTGCTGACCGGGTGGGTCTTTGCGTTCGCCTCGAACCTGAAGGTAAAAAACAACAAAATGCACAGCAAACATATTTGAAATTTAAATAAAAAGCGGTGATTTTTTGTGAGGGAAATGTCCTCAGAAACAGAACTCTTTATCAGTTACCTAAGTCGGAACTCGGCCCTTATTCCACCGGGTTAGGTAGCGCAATGACTGTAGATAGGAGCAATAAGCCAAGGCATAGGGATTGAAAAATTGTCTTTAATCAAATTTGTTTAACTTCTATAACCAACGAATTTATATTGCCAAGTGATTAAATCAACGGCGAAGCTGGACGTCCATGAGAAGGAAAATAAACTGTTATCAAAACCAAAGAAACTTCACAGTTATGCTATGGATATACACTACATGTAGTTCCAAATTATGTGTTAGGAAGCTGAATGGTTTAACTAAATCTAAATGAAATAGAATAAAAAAAACTGCGTTTAACGTCCTACTTTTCGGAACCAACTGGGCTAATGAATGCAGACGGGTATACACCAAGCCCAAACAGCGGCGCTTACGACTACCCTTCATGGCAAAACAATAAAACAGGGATCGAACCCGCATTCAATGGTTTGATCTCCCACCCCCCTCCCCCCCCTCTCTCTCTCTCTCTCTCTCTCTCTCTGACATGAGCATGACTGTCACTCGTCTTTACTTTTCAATTAAGAAAATTAATTTTGTAAATTACGGAGACTTCGTATTCCTTGATTCCTCGGTTTTAATCTCATTATTAAGTTTTAAAATCATACCAAGCGTAAAATCAAAGACAATAGTTGCGTCAGCATCCAAAATTAAAAGGATGAGATTCTAGTTAATATGGATAGCATTTTGACAAGAGATTAATAATAATATGATGGGGTGTTATAGTGTTAGTATTAAAGTTTATAATACTCTGTCAAACTTATTGATTAAATGCTAGCAAAAACTGAAGAGATGTCGTACAGGTGGTCGGTGCCAGAATACACGCATCATCAATGTCGCTTCATATTGGAAAAAAAGTAGTTCCTTGGAATAATTAGCATCATGGAACCAATAACAGCAATGTCATTTCCAGCTGACCTGATAACTCGGTAACGCAAATAGAAAATATGGCTTAACCTTGAATGACCGCCAAATTCGTATTTAGACACAGACAGACAAAAATATTAGACGTTGATTTGAGCAGACGTTACATTATGACGTTTGATTGACAAGTCAATGTGAAATGTATAGAAAGTGATCAATCACGGTGTAGACTATGTTAAAGTTTAATGTATAAATTG
The DNA here is from genome assembly GCA_948474765.1 of Patella depressa. Lineage (NCBI taxonomy): Eukaryota > Metazoa > Mollusca > Gastropoda > Patellidae > Patella > Patella depressa. The sequence goes on from OX419719.1 coordinate 61,188,783, forward strand.
TACCAAACTGTCTTCTGCATCCCCCACCCACACAATATTGTGTATCTGAAATATAGGCCACAAGATCTAAATCGCCCCAAATTAACTGTTCACAGTACTACATATCCTCCCGAACAATGCAATAAGAATGTTTTATCCAAAGTGTTCTGACTTCCAAACATACCGGAGTGTTCTGATTCATGTATCTTATTATTTGAAGTGAAGGCCGGATAAACTTTATATTGAAGTGAAAACGTATGGGATCTAATTTTGAATTCTTGATGGTTTAACTTGGCCGTTCCCTTGTCGTCTGCAACACAATATTAAACACCGATCAGCTAGACTATAGGATCCGTCTAGCCAAACTGCACTTATGTTGTTATGCCCATCGTGTCAAAACAAACTTGTAAGGATCTTGTAGTCACTCTCATTCTTCTCCCCGGATATTAATATCTTATAAGTTGGTCTAATATTTGTATGTGAATTATTTGGTTTTATTGGAGAAATTCGACTGTATTGAACACCCAACAAATACACATTGCAGGCAAGGGGTGGTGTGGGCTCTGAAACAGTGATCAATGTGCTAGGGCCTATTTCACGAAATTTTAACTAAGATAAGATCCCAATTTAAGTAATTTGATTGGATAATATTAGATTGATTTTAGTGCTTAGCCAATCAAAATTGAAGTATCTACTAAAATTGGATTTTATCTTAAGTTAAAATTTCGTGAAACAGGGCCCTGAACTAATACGGTAAAATGTTCAAATCTTCAGGTCGATCAACCAAATCATCTACTCCAATAAATCTTTGCCAACCGAACAACTACAAGTTACAAATTATACGTCGTTTTTTATTTATAAAATGTAAGTGGGTGTAGTTTGCAACCTTTTTTTATGGAATGATGAATGGGTAACTTCGGTTATTTAACATTACAGTGTGTATTTCATCTAACACTATAATAGTAATTGTAGGAGGACAGCTAGTCCCTTTAGAAATGTTTCTGGGTGGTTTGTGTCCGCTGGCAGGTACTACTACTTGCTATGTATGAAAATATGGCAAAATACCGCTCTTCCCCACCTCTATTCTCACTCTTACCTTCTATCTGTCACCGTGAATCATTTATAATAATTCAACACACACTATGTTCAAGTAGAATTCAACGATTAAATAGACATATTCGAGCCTCGTATGCCTGATCAGTTCAAACGTATTTTGTATATATATATGATTTTAACGCAAAATTCTGCTTGAAAACAGTTTTGAATTATTATGAATGTGTATATCACCTGTGGCAAGAAATGATCAGATCAGAGTGACAAATAGTCGGCATATGGATTCAAAAATAGACAAGGGGTGAGGATGAACGATATTTCCATATTGTAGCTAAATAGCGAGCGGTAGGAACTGTCAGATGATAGTATTTTCTATGCAAAGCTACAAGAGTGTATTTTCACAATAAGGGTGTGTTTTCAATGCACCGCTATAAGATTGTATTTTCTATGCGGCACTATAAGATTGTGTTTTCTATGTAACACAGTATTTTATATGTGTAACACCATACAAATGTATTTTCTATGTAAAACCAAAAGAGTGCATTTTGAATAAAAATGCTATACGAGCGCATTGTCTATATAACAATAATATAAGAGTGTGTTTTTTTACTGAACGCCATATTATTAACAGTGTGGATTTAAAGGCGATACTATACATTGGTGAGTTTACACATCCAGACACACGATACACTTTGTTTCTCTTCTTGACATTTACAACTTATTAAACGTTTTAAAAGCGTCACACTGATCGGCATTATATCCATTTCTGTTCCATAATAACTCTAGCCTGTTAACATATCAACTTGTGAGGCAGCTTAGACTGTTTTCCATTACTTTCGACAACAAGCTGACAATGCCATGATAGAGTCTAAAGCGCTCGATATCAAGTATTCTTCTCCTTAGTTGACTGCCTTGTGTTGGTTCCAATCACTTTATAAAGCAAGTCAATCAAGTGAGGTAACCATCTTATAATTTATCATGGAGTAAGATTTAGAGTGTGTCTGTTATTATTAAAGACTGTATATTATTCTGTTTTAAATCTAGATACGAAACTATGGACATTTACCTGTTTGGATATCATTAAGGTAAGCCATTTGTTACAATACAGATCGATGGAGAAAAAGAACAAAGTTAGACAATTGAATGTAGCAATGCTACAATGCTTTCTCCGAATGCTTTATTGGTGTTTCTTGACTTATTAGCTTTTGAATATCATAAAATTGTTAAGACGATAAATTGCTTACTTCCAGATTGTGTAGACTCACTTGTGCTTTCAACAAGTCAATGGGGGTTTAACGTCCACTCGACACAAACTAGGTCATTTCGGGACTTACATGGATAAATTTTATTTCAATAATTCGCTTCTGCGTAGGGGTCTTTAGCAGTGGGATGAAACCGGTGAACACAGAGAAAACCCATGAGGTTAGAGCAAGTGAATCAAACAACAAGGTCCGAATCTATAAATTTTATGATCGTAAAATTAGCAGTCTGTCTCCGATCAGTGTGCAGTCACCTGTCTTTTTATGAACATGTAACCATTTAGACATTATTCAACTTTCGGTGTGTCAATTGGGTGATTAAGTAATCTGGCGTGTGCGCTTTAGATAATAAGATCTGTCACTGCGTCAAGTGATGTATTTTCGACCCCAAGCTTTTACGTGACTATGTGTAGGGTCAAACTCGTGGGTTTTCTACAGATCCTCCACAACTAAAGTGTATTTATATTATATTACCGACGTTTGGTTGTCAACACTAAACAAACTATTTATGCATTTACAAATTTGTTTTTCTGTACATTATATTCTAAACTAGGCTTGCTTTTGGTGTTTTTGTCTGCATTACTGAATACTTTTACATAGTATCATGTCAATACTACTTTTATAAGAAACCAATAACTGCCGGTCAAGTACTGCATATCTGTGTGATTTGGATCGTACCAACAACTCGGTATTTTTCACTAAAAGTCACAATAACATATCGATAATTACTTGTCTTCTGAAGTCATTATACACTGTAGGTCGATTTCCAGACACTAAGTATTCCTTAACGACGTGTCTAAACGACTGAAATAAAGGAAGGCACAACGATCTGGAAGCAGGCATTTTCTGATACCATCATTATTGGACTTAATGGAGTCGAGTTATTGAACTTCTAACCATTTTTGTCATTAACCCAACGCAGGCCCGTATCTAGACACCATTAAGCTGGGGGGCATAACCTGTCGGTAGGGGGGCGAACATTTTGAGGAAATTTTCGGAAAGGTCATTCTAACATACTGCTGTAATCATCATGCTATGTAGTTACCTAGGCGGCTAATAAGTATTTTAAAATAAGTATTCAAACAATTAAAATTTAGCTTTTTTAGGTTAATATAAGGAACTGTGTATACTTTAATGATTGTTAGCAATTTCTGAGCGGGGGGGGGGGGGGGCGAGCGTTTCACGCGGGGGGGGCATGCCCCCCCCCGCGCCCCCCTGTAGATACGGCCCGACCCAACGACTGAATTGGGAAATAATATAACATCTATATTAATCGGAAACTACTCGGATTTATTTGACCCCCAATCTGTTTTCCTTTCGTAGAGATATAACTTAAACTCGGAATAGGGAACTCAGGGCGCCGAAGCAGAATTGTTTAAAAATTGGAAACATTCTAATATTTTTTCCAGCTAAATGCCACTCTTTTCAAAACATTTTGAAAAAATGTATGCGTGGACCCATACTGAACTTACGCTGTCTATCTGCAATTAGCTTCGCCTGGGAACAGACACTAAGCTGATTGACCGACATATGAATTCCCGAATCGACGATTTTGGTCGAAACTTGAAAGTGTGATTTGGAGAAGTATACATACAGCTTCCATTTAATATTTTTTTGATTTATATACTCTTTGTGTTAATGGCAGATCAGTAAAACGAATTAGAAACTTACTTTTGAATATGGCGGTCATTTAGGACATAGGTCTAATTTCAAAGTAGAGAGTTTCCTGTGTGCAGAATGAATTGGGCCCTTTCAACATGAAAATCACACCGTTGTCTAAGGTGTCTGATTAGAGTGTGTATATCATATCTTGCACCTTATATCAAGGTATATGATTGTTATTAAAACAAAATCGAGACTTCACAAGTCGAGATCTTTGTCACATTTATCACCAATCCTTCGACATTTTGTTTCATTTACGCGTCAGTTATGTAAATTGTACTGGATTGACTGGTTACGTGTATGTAAATGTATATATTATATGTGGAACCTAATGATAATGATGTGTTTATATTTTGTTTATATTGAATGTTAGCCTACTTGAAACACATATCGGCACATTTCAAACAATCAATTCAGTGGCACGTGGCCGTCCGGATTAGGTCTGCTACTCTTTGAATAGTTCGTTAAGTGTGATCATTACTTTGCAAGTATAAATAGGTTGTGGTGTGTGTTTTTGCAAATTTTCAAATGTTTATTTCCAGTTTTTTTCTTTCAAGCCAAAATAAATCAAATCATAATATATGAATATACAAAGGCCATATAGGTACTTTAATCTACGTGGGCACCTGTAAACATTATGGCGTATCTCCATGCCGTTCTTTGTAAATGTCCGAGAACCTGAGTCTATGTATAAGGTCTACCGTTGAGGATCGGTTATCGTTAGTCCATATTTTTTGGTCCATCCGAGATAACAATGAATATTATGACATTTCCCTGCTGCTAGTGATGTTCTGGTCGAAGCACCGTTCGCCTGTGTTGTTCATGTCTATTAGAAAGATGGTTGTGATTTATATAGACGAATTTTATAGAAATCGGTGAATAATTTCATGGTTGTTGCATTATAGAAATCGAGATAATGACTTCCTGGTTGTCCTACAGTATCTAGTTAGTGATTCTGTAAGATAATTTCAGGTAAAACAAATTCTAGGCTGGCTTCCAACAAGTTTGCTTGCGATCCACAGAATCATCCGATTAATTTATTTTACACCCTAAAACTCAACATATAAAAGGGGTTTGGGGGAAAATTGGTCTAATGTGTGCGCTTGAGGTCATAAGATCTGCCACTTAGTCAAGAGGTGTGGTTTTGATCCAAGCTTGTGCGATATGAGAAGGTAGGTCGCCTCTCCAACCTCGTGGCTTTTTCCGGGTCTTCCAGTTTCCTCCCACTGCTACAGCGGACACATTTGTTTATACCGAAACGACCTAATTATATGTCAAGTAGACGTTATCCCCCATTTTCTCTTCATATTTCCTAAGATAATGATTGGGAGTTTAAGATATATATTTTGAATAAAAGTTTGAAAAGATATCCCATCTTTTAAGCAAGTCTGGCTGTATTAGTTTCTATATCGCCTGTTAACAGTAACATTGTCTATAAAATGTATATATAGAAAGGTGACCAGTCTACTAATGAAGATAAAAAGACTAATTTATTGTTAGTGTGATGACGTTATAGCACGTATAGAACGTGTAAAGTAGAACCATTATCACGTACATCGAGGTTTTAACTACCCGCATCTACAGTACTCTCTGATATTGGTATTTATCTACACGCCTATTGTTGTCATACAAAATCTTCACAGAACTATTTCTTTTGTTGTAGCATTCTTTCACAGGGAGAAGTGACACGGGCAACAGGGTACACGTTTAGGGCGGCTGATTGGTTCAAATTGAACAAGAACATGTCTATCCATTTTGTTTTCAAGTCCATCAATATGACAAAATGTCTATCAGTTCCAGAACTTTGTTTTATTTTGGTGTTACTTTCTCGGGAATATCGCTGATGTAACCAGAAATAATATATGGTTTGCAATTACTAGAAAGTTAAGTCGGGTAGGTGTAAATAATGCGGTAGAAGTAGACCCTTCTTCGTGGAATGCACAAAATCAACAGGGAACGTCTTCAAATGGCGCCGTTTATATATTGAAGTTGGAAGAGGCGGAGTTTTGAGTGGCGTGGGCAAATAAGAGAAACTTTAAAAAGTATTACAATAGGATAAGGAAATAACAGTGCATGTTTGCTCAGATATGTAGATAGTTAGCTACGAGAACGTAGCTAAAAACGTTGAGATATACTGATGTTCTTGTTTTTAGCTACGATTTGAGGCGCTTTAGTTCTATGTTGCAAACTCAATTTCTTTATTAATGCATGTAACATCTTTAAAATAAGATAAGTTAATACTCTTATCACTAATTAAACTTACAGAGGCCAATGCGGTGGCACAACTATCGCCTAACTCCAAATATTCGCATTTAAATTACTGAATCTATATTTTGTCAGACATCCACTTCCATTGATATACACGTGGATGTCATTTAGTATTTCCACATGTAATTGCGTTTTTGATTGGCTGTTATAAAGCCTAAGATTGAGCGCCCGCCCACATTATGACAGCTGTTAGACTTCACTGCTCTAAAAAAGATGGCGGTCTTAGTAACGGCATAACGCCTCGATTTTAAATGCGATGATTTATACCCGTTCCAGGTAGGATTACATGCTTAATTGTAATTGAGTGTGGCAGAAATATTATAAATAACAATAATCAATCGTTGTTTTGATGAAAAATATTGTCAATTTTGTTTAATCGCAGCAGGAGTGAATCACGACGGGATGTGCTACATTGGAGACTATAGGCCAAAATCTTATCTCGAAACACGGAGTGTGGAGAGATAAGATTTGTTATCTAGTAGATAGTATAAACTGAATTTTGTTCCAGTAAATCAGGATTGTCTGCGATATCACCTAGGTGGAAGGTGGCGTAAAATACAACTAACTCACACACACATTAAATCAGGACGTCGATGTCTGATTTCTGAATCAAATAGAGACATTTATGACTGTAGCTGTATTAGCAGTTTCAGCTTTCCACGAACTTCCGTTTTTGAGTTAACGCGATAAATCCATTATCATTATTTACAAATAACATATGTAATTTAAGAAATATATAAAGTAGGTTTAAGAAATATATAAAGTAGGTTAATCATAAATAAGATCAGTAGCATACTCAGCCAGAACGTACCTAGAAATGCCCCCCCCCCCCAACAAAAAAACAATTTTGACAGCCTTTCAATTATAAAATAATATACTTGATTAACTTGGGCATTATATTGGCCACACCACTCTGCTGCACCACCACTTTTAAAATCCTACATTCGGCTCTGTACTCAGCTTCGACATGTCGATATACAACATAAAATATGGCATTATACATGTGTGTATATATAGACTATGATCTATTATTAATGTTTGATGACACCACATACTCTTAAAAGATTGATGATGGTTACACAGACCAGAGTATTGTTAAAAACATTGGAATAACATCGAGCAAAATGCAGTACAAGACAGAATCGGCAAAAATGTTAGGGTGACATATTCCTTAATGGCTAGTGATATCGGCGGTTTTGGTAAAAGAAGACACACCCTGTCTCGTGTACGACTACCACATTGCCGTACGAGCCAGGGGGCGGGGGGGGGACTGGGCAGCTGTCCCACTAACTTTCGGGCAAGCCGACTTTTCGGACAGACAGGTAAAGTGAGAAAAAAAATTATTTCATTTACTTGGCAAAATAAAATGCCCGAAATCTAATTAAACACTAATTTTACGCGCTGGAATAGCAGTAAAACGCGTTTGCGGTGGTCAAATATTCCAAATTTTTTCGGGGGGGGGGGGGGTCTGTCTGTAAACCTGAATTTTTTTCAGGCATTTTTACTTTTGCTTCCCTAACTTCCCTAATAAAACACTAATTTTACTCTTCTTTTAATTGAATTCCACGAATTTGTACTGAGTTGACTATGGATTAAAACATTTTGTTTGGAGTCACTCTACTTTGTGCGATATTTTGTGGACATCGATTCATTGAAATTCGAGTCAGCCACCTTAAAATTCAGCTATATTAGACCACTTTGAAGTTGCTTTGTTCACAGGTTGAAATAGCAGGAAAACGTTTGCAGCCGTCAAACATTCCAAAATTTTCTTGAGGGGGTGGGGGGGGTTGTAAAGCCGAAAATTTTCGGGCAATTCAGGTTCTGCGCCCTTACTGTCATCGAGCCCGTACGACTATGGACTACCACATTATTACATTCAGCATTGTTTCATTCTCTAGAACTCATAGTGCCACTTTTTTTCCTTGAATCCTCGAAGGGGTTCACTTAAGGGAGACAAGTCGCTAACTCAATATCACCCACTGCCTTAGACATTGCAAATACGACTTGAAAGTCAATTTAAATCAAAATCAATGTTGTTATCTCACCGTAAAAGGATGGGCTTCTGATAACCAATATCTAAGACAAAATGAAAATTTTAAAATGGTAATGAATAACCAGACGCTAAAGACTGCCATTCAATTCAAATTCTTGGCGTATATCGCCAAACACAACTAATTGGAAATTACAGTAAAAATAGAAACCATTGAATTTAAATTAGTTTATATGCATCCATATTATATTATTATATACATTGGGTGCCAAATAATAGCGATTTAGTCCCTTTAATTTTGATAACTGTGACAGTTATCTATTAACCTATTTTAAAAACTTTTCATCAGAATATAATGATTTATATTCATAGAAAGTCAAAATAAATATAGTAGCTTAACCTAATTTTAATGGTTTATTAACCAAAGTTGGTGAATTATTACAAATTAAGCCACTCTGTGTGGAAATGAAATGTGCTTTATTGAATATATTCATTGGTATTATAGCTAACCCCCAATAATACTTACGAGAGAGAGAGAGAGAAATGGGGTTTAACGTCCACTCAACACAAACTAGGTCATTTCGGGACTAACATATGGTTTAATTTTATTTCAATAATTCGCTTGCGCGTAGGGGTCTTTAGCAGTGGGAGGAAACCGGAGTGCCCGGAGGAAACCCACGAGGTTGAGAAGGCGCCCCTATCTCCATGCCACATACGCTCACACCAGGGCTCGATACCACAGCCGCAAGCCAGAGGTGACCGGCCAGCTAGAGGTCGAAGCGCGGCACTCTAGACCACTAGGCCATCCCAACCCCCCTAATACTTACGAACAATAGACATGTTAATACTACTTCAAGATCTATTTTAAAGTCGACAGACACCGATGCCTAATTTACAATCTGGTAAATCAGTTGTTTTATTCTCTTAACCAGTGTAGAGACTGTAACGATTTTCTCTTTTTAAAATACTCAGTTAAGCTAGCAATCTGCTTAAGCTGATTTTAATTCGGTGGAAGTCTATTGTAATACTGTAATTGTCAAGAGTTAACTTTCGCTTCACTGATATCGGTCTAATTTAGGGTTTAAAGATACGGGTATATAAATATAAAATCGCATCCGGTTAACTCTCATGCCAGGTTTACACTGTCGATTTTTTTCGTTACGAGTTTTACGTTCTTCGATTTGCTAACTAAAAATCGATGGTCTAAATCCTGAAGCTGGTCTATTTGAAACGTATATACAGATATATACGCTTCTCCAACCTCGACCCAGTTCAAATCGGAAAGCTGGATACGTTTTCCAACATCCTGGTTAAAAGTCGACGGTGTAAACCCAGCATAAGAATACATTTCACAGCGTGACTGACAGCTTGTCTAGACAGCGTGCGCAAATTTCTAATTCGATTCCACTTCCCAATTCATTTCAATGAGAAAGATCAAAGATTGACGGACCACTCCAGTTCAATTGCAGGTTGATCATACAAACGCTTATCTCTCTACTTAACTATAAAGATGGTTAATGAGGGTTTTTTCATCACGTGATATGCCTCCAAATGTGTAGGTATCGTGACCAATGTAGGCTTTATCATTAAATATCACAGCAGATGACTACCTTAAATGCACAGCAGCACGCAACAGAATCTGCACCAAAAAGGCCACAGCAAGCTTAGTTAGGATGACCGTGAGCTTATCTTTGAAAAATTGATGAAGCATTGTTTAGTTCTCTGGTAATGCAATTTTTCCAAGGGCTTAATGAAGTTAAAATAATTCATTGCCACAGAATTAAGACAGTCGATAGCAACAGTTATAAGACGTGTTGGGAGTATGCTGAATTGACACCATTTAGTGACGTGTGGCAACGTGGTAAAGATTAGGTTTCCATCTATGGGGTGTTACACTCCCTAAAGCCTATAGTTAGCCCTTTTCCTCTTAAAATGGATCTAATAAGACAGTTTTATTCACAACTATCACAGCTTTAGCCTCTTATGAATAGTATCAAATTCTCCATAATTAATTAGACAAATGCTAACTGCTGTTAGGTTGTTCTTTATGCGAATTATTCAATTTAATCTCAAGTTCAAAATTTAATTACCACAACGCATCATTAATCCGAGTAAAAAACCTCGCCTGGGATGACATCATCGTAAAGACATTGATTGCGATATTTGCACACGTTGCCTTTATGTGTAAATTATACCATTGTAGCAGTGATCTCTACTATCATCGTCAGCAAAATCTCAAGGGTTTTGGAGTTGTGCTACATAAATTAAATTGAAACCATTTGCAGTCCCAGAGTATGACATCTGATGGCAGTAGTTGCCTTACCTAATCATTTCTCACGCAGTGGTAAATTAGGACCTTGTCAAATTAAAATCAGGATTTGGCTATTCAGCTAGGCTATTGTTAAGAGGTTATTTGATAAGCGGGATTAAAAATTGATTTATGAATGTCACTTATTAGGAATTAAGATCTAAACTGCTTTACGCGACGGAGAAAAAAACAACTATTAACTCAATGTATCGACTATAGTGTAAATAGGGGGTATTCAATCGCTAGTCATTTGATGGAATTGAAACCACACGTATAAATAAGATTTTCAACTAAATTGACTTCTGTAACATCTGTTCTCCAAAGGTTGGTCTTTTAGTTAACTTTCAGAACGAGAATTTATGTTTAAGGAAACTCTAACCTTGTTTGAATTGCAGACTATACTTCGATACGCTGACAACCAGGCATCCGACCCCCTTAATGAATGTCGATTCGACAGGCATGATGAAGCACCTTCAAGATTTGTCTACCGAGGTTCGCAACCTCAATAAAAAATACAGACCGTTCCGGGTTTTTTTTTTACGTACGATGACCATAACTTAATATAGGCCACCTCAGTGATCACCCGGGTGAATGACGTAAACTATTTTGTTTTGATTTCTACTGTTCCATAGATGTTTCCCACAATTAAGTGTACGTATTGTCTACTGGCGTTTCTAAAAACAGGGATAGCGAAGATTGCACATTAATTTGAGCAAACGGCAACTCATCTCGCAACCTACAAGTATTTTCTTCATTCGATTTTCCTAAGGCTGAGATTTATTTTGAGGAAACCTTGCGATCTATTGAAACTATGTCAACGAGTAGCCTATGTGTAATGAATTGATTCTATCTATATACACTCTGGGAATAAAAACATAACCATTTGACACAAAGGTGTAAGAAAAATATATCTCATGAAATTTTCATCTAAAAAGATGTTTTGGATTTTTGACGCACATCATAAATCTGTCTGGCAGCAAAATTAAACATTGATTTCTTGTCTTTCACTCGTGACCTTGAATCGACTTCTTCATCTCAAGATTTTTAGTTCATGTTTAGGTCAGACTTCAGCCGCTCTGTTAAACATCGTAACTTGTTTTTAGCAAAACTGCATATTTTCCAAATGTGGACGCAGACTTCGGATATCGAAAAATCTATAAAATCAAAGTTTTCTCGCGGAAATCGCATGTGGGGTGGTTATTCGTGTATTTTTGGAAGGTCAACCCAATTTGTGACAACAAATATATTATATGAAGGGAATTATATCATATAAAGCCAAATCTGATTTTGCACGCTTTGTGTAATAAAAATATTTTCACTGTTAAATATAATTTTGAGCAAACGTATGCTGTTCCTAAAACGAAGCCATCTTGACTTTTCAAAGGAACAAGTTTCGTGTCGATCGTATTTGAATTGGAGCCCTAGGGGGGTGGGGGTGGAAGAGCGTCGCCTTAAGAAAAACAACAGGATGAGTAGATTCCTGTCACCAAAAATTAAATTATATAAAAACAAAAGGCTATAGAAATTCCACCTGTACTTATATCAGTGATATGTACCCGTGATGCGAATCTGTGCTTGTACTACACTTCCATGTGGAACCTGACTTCTGAAATATCAACAGATCGAGTGACAAAAAATTGTCTTTCAATGAATTGAAATTAATTCACTCGTCTTATTAATAATAGCAGCTTAGTGTTCTTAAACTTGCTCTTTTACCGGGAACAACGCTACCATTTTGAATAGAAACCAAATATCAGTCGAACGGGTTAATTCGAATAATTATAAATAGCATTCGAATGATGTCTATGGCAGTCGTTTGGTGGATGGAAAATTGTCTAATCTTTAATCTTGGGTTGTCTTCGCATGCGGGTCTGAATGAAATTCACTTCAAAGTACACGTTTGATAATCACGTAGTATTAGCTGTAATCGAGTGCTAATGTATTTAACGGAATGTAGGTAAGATGGTCACCTTTTGTTTGATGTCCAACACCTAGCATTTAAATAATCTAACGGCTATATGATATGGTCACCGTTATTTACCTATTACACCCTGTTTTTACGTGTTGACCAACATACGAGAGTAGATTAAAGTCAGTTTAGAAAAACGATGCATTCTCATTTACAGTTTCTAGTTCAAGAGTCTCGTATCTTGAACTAATTAGGATGCATAAATATTCAAAAACAATTGTGTCTAAAATTTTGAATTTATATGCCAAACATTTTCTTATATTTTTGAATGATATTTTTCTTAAGTACAATTGATAATATTTGAAAAATTGTTATATTTTGGAATGAAATTCTTCTTAAATGCAATTTATTTGTTTTATACTTTATAATATTTATTGGCATTGTATATAATAGTAATATAACCCTATAACAAAAACTCCTGATAATTTCTAAATTTCTGACTCATCGCATTATCTGTAAAGCGGAAAATTCTGAAACAATCATGATTTACAGACTTGTGGCACCATACCAATGATTCCTTTCTAGGTTGATGGAAGAGAAATGGTTCTGTCGGTCCATTCTGCAATCAAATCCAAATTTTTACAGACCTTCCAATGTAACGAAATGCATTTTTTCCACATTGATTTATAGCTAGTGTCATCTTAAGGTCATCATTGACTTGTGTTCAGTGATGTTCCAGCAATTACTGGTTTAGGCGGCCGTAAAAGATAAATGCATTTCAGCTTATCATTTGTAAAGTAAATAGGACCGGGTTAATTTTCCTCGCAACTCCAGAAGCAGGTTCGATTATTTGAAGGAGGAAAACGTTTTAGGGGTCGTTTCGCTCCTCGGTAGCCTCTATTGTTTCAATCTAATCAATGTGTGCACGATTTATCGGTCGTTAAAAAGACCTTTAATGCTAACATTTTCCATCCCCGTCACTCAATTCTTCTCAATGCCTGAATAGTCGTTTAACTAAAACGAGTCCCCGAGGTGGACCAAGTGCTCCCATTCATCGCCATTTTAACTTAAAGCACGTCTCGTGGGAATGGCGTACATTATTAACTCTGTGACCAGTCCCAAAAGCGATTAAGATGAATTTTATTTCGAGTGGTCCTTCAGAACGATAGCTGACACAAATGACACTATTTGTATGCATATTCTAGTATTTGATGAGGTAATTTTTACATTAATCAACAACTTCCAACAGTGTTGTGATTTGTTTGGTTTACAAAACCTTTCCTCTTCCCATCAATCAGTTTATTTCTGGGTTGGTTTTCATCCTTTAAGAAAACAGACAAGAAAAACAATAGAGTCTGATTTTAATGATACAAATTATCTCACGTCTTATAATTTTGGACCAAATCTTAAAGCCCAAATTCGCTTGCCGGGCAAAAAACAAAATCTAGGTAAGCGATCAAAATGATCTCGATGTCAGGGGATATCAGTGAATTATCCTTATGCAGTGTAAAATCAATGGAAAATAATGTGAACTTCAAGTAGGCATAACTTACGATCGGATTTATAGGTTTTAAACTTTAAAATTTAAAGGGACAGTCCCGATTAGAACAGAGTCTCAAAAATAAAAGTCTGAGTACATATAAAATTTAAATGCCAAAATATAGGAGGGTGGTGAAGTGACCATGTCTCAAAATTTCAGCTCAAAATATTGAGTCGTTTGGACGTAAACGTCAAAACTGCTTATCGGGACACGTAACCTTTTTAAGATTTCAGGTTAATTTTTTCGTTGGTGACCTGATAATCGATCCCCGTTCCTTGAGGGATCCATACAGTGAATGGCCCATGTGCTGTACTTGATAGCGAAAGGCATATTTCATCTACAAATTATTTTTATTTAAGAGAAAGTCCGGTTTTATGTAGACACCGCATCATACAGCTTGGGACACCGGTCTCAATTTCCAGAAGAAGACTGACGTGTTAAAGTTGTTTGAAATCGTATCACAAATAATGAAACAGTTGCTCGGCCATTTGGTAGAGGATTTTAAGGATTAAGCAGTTATATTCTTCAAAAAAATATCGGGATTAGCCCTTTAATACTTTCTGGACATTATTCTTTTTTTGGCAGAACTTGATTTTCTTTATGGTTAATATCTGTTGTACTGTCCCGGATTTTGCCTTTACTTTAAAGGCCTTTAATTGATGTACTAAAGGTCATATCTGACATCAAAAAATCTCCTCTTGAATTCTAGTTATCAGTTATTATCAAGTCCACTACAAAAAAATCATTGCTGAAGAAGCTAATAAATAAAAGATTATCTACTACAAATACACGCCAGCGCGAAGCACCGTATCTTCATACTGAGATAATGATAAACATAAACATATTTCAAAGAACTTGTTAAGCACAGGTGATCTAGTAGCGTTGTTTTGGTAGTGCATCACAGCAGGATCGTGATGATCACCATCAACAATCTTGGTGATAAAGAAAATGACGCTCTTTTGAATGCTTCTTTTAAATGCAAAAAACATCTTAATTGTTGAGTTCTTTGATTGATCCTGCAAGGATAGCTGATAAACTATGATCGTATAGATTTGAACCAAAACGATACGACGACATTGTCTCCGACGTCTTAGATGAAATGAAATTGGGGTTTAACGCCCTACTTTTCTCTACCGGCTAAGCTTAAACCAACTTCACAATGGCGCTAAGAACTACTCTTATTTCGAACATTTATACACGGTCTAAATTATCGGGGAACTTATTCAGCTAACACCGGGAACCAACCCCGAACCTCGTAGCGTTGAGCCAGACGTACTAAGCCAGCAAGGTTCCCAGAAGTCTTGAATTATAAATACCGTACAAACACAAGGTGTAACAAACAGACCATATTGTAATCTTAAGCATGATTTTGATACAAACGAAGTGTTACGCGTTCTGGGATAAAAAAAAAACTGTACTGGGTCTTGGGGTGCGCTGGTCATTCAATATTTTTGCCAATTGTGAATGGCTTGTTTATCTTCTGGTTTAAACTAACTACTAGTTTATACTTAATTAAGGTATCAGAATAAATAATATTCAAAGCAAGAGATTTGGTATTAAAAAGTAAGAAATAGTTAAGCAATTCAGAAAAGAAAACCGGGTCATTAGTTCAGGTTATAAAGAATATGTATTTCTCCATTGGTGAACTATAAATATGCAGTTTACACTTATCTGTATACTCCAGGGATACAGTTAACCCATTATACAGGTCATTTGATCAACTAATTTATATATAATCTACTCTTATATCTCCCTCTACACCAACAATATACCTACTAATGACTTTATTCTCATATCATCACAAAACACCAGTCGTAAAAAATAAATATTATGGAAGTAAGTGAAAAAATATCTGCTGTTAATTTATCTTTGATATTTGACCACTTTCAGAGAGAGAGAGATGGGGTTTAACGTCCACTCGACACAAACTATGTCATTTCGGGACTAACATATGTTTTAATTTTATTTCAATAATTTGCTTGCGCGTACTGGTCTTTAGCAGTGGGGGAGGGGGGGAAACCGGAGCACCCGGAGAAAACTCGCGAGGTTGGATGGACACTTTCAAAACGTACCAATATTTAAATGTAGTAAGTGTTTATGGTTGTCGTAGTAAAATAGCTAATTTAAGCTGATCGTCTCAAAATATTATCCTTTTTATACGCCCACATAGAAATGTGGACGTATATTGCCGTCGCCCCCGTCCGTCCGTCTGTCCGTCGGTCCGTCCGTCCGTCCGTCCGTCCATCGTCCACAATTTTTTGTGAACGCACTAGAGGCCAGGGTTAATATCCGATTGACTTTAAATTTATACACAGTGTTTAAGGTCATGAGACGAAGAAGCCTATTGATTTTCAGCAATATCCGATAATTACTGCCAGAGTTATGACCCTTGATCACTTTGAAAAATCTTGTGAACGCTCTAGAGGCTAAAGTTAATATCCGATTGACCTTAAATTTACACACAGTGTTTAAGGTCATGAGACGAAGAAGCCTATTGATTTTCAGCGATGTCCGATAATTACTCACAGAGTTATGACCCTTGATCACTTTGAAAAATCTTGTGAACGCTCTAGAGGCTAAAGTTAATATTGGATTGACTTTAAATTTATACACAATGTTCAAGGTCATGATACGAAGAAGCCTATTGATTTTCAGCAATATCCGATAATTACTACCAGAGTTATGACCCTTGATCACTTTGAAAAATCTTGTGAATGATCAAGAGGCTAAAGTTAATATCCGATTGACTTTAAATTTATACACAGTGTTTAAGGTCATAAGACGAAGAAGCCTATTGATTTTCACGGATTTCCGATAATTAGTGCCAGAGTTATGGCCCTTGATCACTTCAAAAAATCTTGTGGATGCTCTTGAGGACAAAGATGATGTCCGATTGACTTTAAATTTATACACGGTGTTTAAGGTCATGAGACGAAGAAGCCTTTTGATTTTCAACGATCTCTGATAATTATTGCCAGAGTTATGGCCCTTGATCATATCAAAAAATCCTGTGGACGCTCTAGAGGCCAAAGTTAATATCCGATTGACTTTAAATTTACACACACTGTTTAAGGTCATGAGACGAAGAAACCTACTGATTTTCAGCGATTTCAAATAATTACTTCCAGAGTTATCTCCCTTGATCACTTCAAAAAAACCTTGTGACACTATAGATGCCAAACTTATCATCCGATTGACTTCAGATTGATACACAGAGTTTAAGGTGTTGAAATGAACAAGTATTTTGATTTTCAATGAATTTTGATAACTGAACAGCTAAATCCATGATATTAAATATTTCCTATACTAATTGTTAGCGTATGGCAAAACTTTATAAAAAGCTAACAAATTCTAATGATTTTCAGATAATTACATAATGAGTTGTTACTCTTAATCAGATTTTAGTGTATTACAAATGTTTCATCCCCCCAAAAAGTAAAAATATGCGACAACCCTTGTTGACTGCCCGGACGATTTAGCTGCTGTGGGCGTATGTTTCGTTGCCTGGCAACCTATCTTTACATTTGTTTTATGAGAATTGCAGTGCAAAAGCCATCGTTTCATTTTATCTCTATGGTAGTTAAAACGTAAGGGCGAATTTTATAATAATGGCTGCAATATCTGCATTTCTTGGTTGACAGATCAGCCACGCGAGGCACAAAACAGAATAAAAAAAAACGATTGCAACAAATAACCAAAGCTATTGTAAATTACATCTGCGTGAAATCCTACAGATTAGTGATGACATAACTGCTATTTAATGGCGGAGAGCTAGATATCTAATTTCATTATTTGACGAACATTCCCAGATGCAAAATTACATCTATTTTCATTTCAGTCAGGTCTACTTGATTCGAGGTCTTGTCAATATATCTTTATTTCCGCCACTTACCAAACGGTTTCAAGAGTAGAAGGGTTTTATGATTGCTTACCGAACTCAGTGTGTCTGACAGGGATAAATGTGGTACGTCAACTTACTTACGTTTAACCACCACGACTATTTGAAAGACCCCTGATAGCCTAATAATGGAGGCCGTCCCATACTAACTTATCATTAACTCATGTAATTATAGAGAAAGGGAAGAGAATAAAGTCCATCCAGTAAGCTGTTCTGATTATTTTACGTTTGATTATGTACTTAAAAGTTATTTTCTAACATGAGCGATGTTTATGGTGGCCGTAGAATGCCACCCGGTCTGCCAGCAATGGTAGTAATTACATAATAAACGATATTGAACATTAGGGCATTACTTTACATGAAGATTAAACCACCATGTAGCGCAATGATGTATTATCCTCAAAATACGTTTTGCGGTTTTTTGCTCATTTGTAAAACAAGACAAGAGTATATACTATGTATGGTATTTATTTAATCTCTACTACATGGCGTATTATTCCTACAGTCGGGTTTAAAATGATTAGGACGATTACAAAAGGCTTTAAAGCGCTGGTTCTTCTATGCCTGAAATAATTACATCATCTCGTCCCAATGACAACTGGCCTATTTCTGGAGTCTGAACAGTATACTGCATGTGTAGTCTGTTTGCTAGTGCAATAGGCATTTGAATGATAGATTGGATATAGCTGCCCTAACAAAATTGAAATTCGCAAGCGTTACTTTCTTGGACTAGTGTATAAATATATCTGATTTGTCATCTCCTGCAAAATTACGATTCCAAGAAACATTTAAGCTTAATCGTCAGTTGCATTGTTCGGGCAATACATGAATCCAATTCACACGGCATAATCCACTCCGATCTTTTGACCGATATTCCTTTCGAGAATGCTGTAGTTTGCAAATGATGCTGTACAGGTTAGAATTGTGTCTAAAGAAAAGGGAAACAGAATTTGTTTTCTACCAAATGTAAATAAGCAAAGAAATCTTCGAGGTGTGTTGTGGTAGCCTTTGCGGGTGGCGATGCGTTAACGACGTCTGGAAAAAACATTGCAAGTATAACCACATGACCATTGTTGATATTGTCAATATACAAGTTCTAGAATTACTCGACATTGTAGAATGTAGAACATGGACCCCGATGGCACGCGCCACGTCTTATCTATAATAATGATGTTATATTAGCGAACAGTTCATGTAACTTTACAGACTCTATAACCCCGTTTACATTACAAATTTTAAGCGTGCCAGGTACCGTTCCTGGTACGGCACGGTTAATTTTTTTGTAGTGTAAACGGGTAAAACACAAGCGTGCCGTACCGAGTACCGTGCCAATCTGGCCCACAGAAGTGATGTGGTCTCGGTACCGTACTAAGAACGGCTCACTTCAAATTTTCGTAGTGTAAACGCTAACCGGTCTGAGTACGGATTACTGCGCATGCGCCAAATGAACCTTGACCTTTTTTCCCTGCAAACCTTGACAGCTCTGTCATCAGTTCTGTCAAAATGGCTGCTCAAACTAATTCTGTCATCATAATTGTTTTCATCTGGGTAATTTGTACAGGGGCTGAAATTAACTTTTCTGTGAAGAGTTCCTCATTTGTCACGCTTGGCACGGTTCTGAGACCGGTTATTTTAGAGTAATGTAAACGGGTCCATTTCTTGAAATTTATCGCGGCCTGGTACCGTACCTAGTACGGCACACTTATCGCGGCCAAATGTAAACGGGGCTTTAGAAGTCATTTCGTATTCATTAATACATCAGGGGTGGATCCAGAGGGGGGGGGGGGGCAATCCCCACCCTGCTAAGCTGCATAAAAAAATATAGCCTTGCATCCATGAAATTACATCACAAAGGGATCCCACATCAGTATAAAATGATTTCTCTATTTAAAAAGCTCAATTTGTATTTATGCCTGTGCAATTTAGAGACGATGATGGCAAATTTCCGTAACAGAAACCCCGCAAACCCCCTCTTGCAAAAATTCCTGGATCCGTCCCTGTACATGCACTTCGTTCTCAGTCATTTTTGTTCTTTTTTTGAGTTGTCATTTTATAACACCATCTTTAGAACAATGGAAATGCCATCCATATTTGGATGAAATATTCAGTTTGCTGTTCCCCGCCTTACATTGGTCGAGACTTATGGCGGGGGAAAGCGGCAAAAACCTAATGCTATGTAGAAATGTCTAATTCAAAACACACATGTAACATAATGCCATACCAAATACCTAAAACGTCTAATGCAAAAAACAAAATACAAGAAACCTCTAATACAAAATACCTCATACGTCTATTGCAAAAGACAAAATACAAGAAACCTCTAATACAAAATACATATAACCTCTTATGCACAATTGATTTTACAATCTGAAACATCTACCATAAGCATTAGATGACATATCTCTCATGCATTACTTACGTTTCTCCACTGAATTATCTTTATTTAGGTCAATGTCAAGGTCACCGAACACAACTTGGCGACCTATTCGGCTAGCGAGCTATTCGACCGATCCAGCTGGCAACCTGTTCGTTGGCAACCTATTCAGAATTAAGACAACAGTCGCCCAAACTCATCTATTTTTAACAACCAATAAAATCCAACGTTACGTCTATCAAATGAAAGTAGAATAACATATTATGTAACCGGGGGGTGTAAATCAATAGAAACTACGATCTTGAGTTCTTAAACCTTTATTAAAAACCCTGAAAATATATACATTAAAATTAATATACATATCACAGTTGATTAATATTAAGTAACATAATAGTAATACATGCGTACTTAATGATGAAATACATCAATCATTTACGAACTAAAATACATCTCTAACTTAAATAGATTATAATAAATATATTAAATATGCTTTAAGTTTTTACTAAATGTAATAGTAATATATAAGTAACTTATCACATACCCAAAGAAGGGGTTTTTAAGGAAGACTACCAAGATGGTGAACAAAATCTTCAGAAAACTATATATTCTGGAAAATAACAATCGTCTAATTATATATACAATATTCTTTCAATGTAGTACCTTATACTCTACTTTATATTTATATATATGCAAAACTAATTATCTCTACATGTTATTTTCTATATTACTATTTAAATCAAATGGCCGCTTTAACTAATATTATAATTTCTATCATTCCTTCTTCATCCACTCTATCTAAACCCCAATTACCCAAAATAAGAGAATTAGCACACATACCTGTAATACTGAAGTAGTATAACTGGAAACAATTCTCTGAAAATAACCTAACTAGATTTGAAAACTAAAGTTAAACAATTTGATGAAAGGTATCAAATTGTCCTTACACTTCGAAATCTATCTAAAGTCTGATGTCCAAAGAGAGGTTTTGTTAGAAAGAAAACTTGCTTGTAACCAAGGGAGTAGAATTGTACTCACCCCAAGATTTGGGCTCTAAGAAAACAGTACAGGTTAACAAGCCAAGTTAAAGGAGAGATGTTATTAAAGGCCAGTTGCAAGTAAAATTAGTGTCAGTTTGTTAGTTTAAAGGTGCACATTACTCTATACACTATATTACTTGGCATAATAAAACCTATAAACATATTAAAATTCCGTTTCGCTACATACTCCCTCCCAATAAAAAAATGTCGTCCCGACATACTATTAAAACACTAAAAACCAAAAGTTGACTTTAAAACACTACTTAGACTTTTACGTTGTTCAAATGGTAAACCTATAAAATCATCCGACAGCAGCAACGCCAAGACTGTAGCTGGACACTGAACAACAGAAGAAGTTGAAGTCTGGGCTAACACATAGTCTTTATAACGGGCTGGTGGCTGTCGATTCCTTGAGGATCTCCTTGGTACAGGCTCATCTACATCTGCTTCCTCAGAAGAAGGGCTGGATAGAGTGTCCAATTCTTCTTCAACACGGAGAGGTACTGTGGGGCTAGCTGGGGAATCGATTACATCATTCCCTTCCACAATCACAATCTCCAGATCATCATCACTTGAGGTACCTGGTTCCTCTGGAATTATTTCAGGAATAGGTGTTACTTTCCTTCTAGGCTTTGGTACTGGTGGCGGCTGGGATAATTCCATAGGTACAGTTCCTATGGGAAGAAGATGGTTCCTGTGTAAAGTACGTATTGTACCAGTTCCATTTTCTCGCTGCAGCATATACACCGGTACATCCTGATTGGGTTGTTCTTTTATGATGTAGACGCAATCTTCCCATTTGTCTGATATCTTGTGTCTACCTTCTTTGAAAAACAATCTTTTCACAAGCACTCGATCTCCCTTTTCCAAGATTGAATTCCTGGCCTTCCGGTCATAACCTTTCTTTTGATGTGACTGGGCCTTGTTAATCTCAGAAGAAGCTTTGAGATAAGCCATCTCCAAACTATCTTTGAGATCAGCAACATACTTACTGTAGCTGTTTGTAGACTCTTGATTAACTAAACCAAGCAAAACATCTACAGCAAGATGAGGCTTCCTCCCAAACATCAAAAAGAAAGGTGAATAACCGGTGGTTTCATGAATGGTACAATTATAGGCGTGCACTAAAGATGGTAAATGTGTCTTCCAATCTGCCTTATTGATGTTCTCAAGAGTTCCAAGCATGTTCAGGAGGGTTCTGTTAAATCTCTCGCACATTCCGTTGCCGCTAGGGTGATAGGGTGTTGTACGGGACTTTCGCATTCCTGTTAGTAAGCACAATTCTTCGATGATCTTATTTTCGAAACTTCCTCCTTTATCACTATGCAAACGTCTTGGAAAACCGTAGTGAACTATAAAATTTTCAAACAAAGCTTTGGCGGTTACCTTTGCAGTCATGTTCCTGGTAGCTATGGCTTGGGCATATCTGGTGAAGTGGTCGGTTATGACTAAGATGAAACTATAACCTCCTTTTGACTCCTCCAAGCACATGTAGTCTACACTAACTATCTCCATTGGTTGAGATGAATGAATACTAACTAATGGAACTCTTGTATTGGTTGGAGACTTCCTCATTATGCAACGTTGACAAGTCTTAATGTGATCTTCTACATCCGTTGTCATTCTTGGCCAATACACACGTTCCTTCAGCAACGAAACTGTTCTGTCTCTTCCAAGATGTCCAACATCATCATGACAACCTTGCAGCGCTAACTTCCTATCCAAACAAGGAATCACCAGTTGAAGAACGTCTTGTCCACTTACAACAGATTTTCGATACAAAACATCTGACTTCAGAGTGAGGTGGTCGAATTCTCGAAGAAAGATGGCTTCTTCCCGATTGCTGGGTGGTGACTGTGGTCTTACGTTGTTCTTCACTGCTTGATGAAGGGGTCCAATGACAGGATCTTCTAGTTGTTTCTTCATCCAGTCTATTTCATGAGCAGGAAACATCTGTGTGTTGGTAACACCTGGGATGATCTGAGTTGCTAAACACTCCACATAGCCACTATCATTCCTTAATTCACTGAGTGCTCTGAAAACATCGGGACTCATTTCCTTATAAGTATCTTCCGGTGGATTGGGTATTCTTGACAGGCAGTCAGCATCGATGTTTCGTTTTCCTGGTTTGTACCTGATGTTAAAGTTGTAGTTCGCTAACTCCGCTAACCAACGGTGACCAGTTGCATCAAGTTTTGCTGTTGTAAGAACGTAAGTAAGTGGATTGTTATCTGTATAGATGGTAAAGGTGTTTCCGTAAAGATAATCTTTGAACTTGTCAGTCACTGCCCACTTCAACGCTAAAAATTCCAACTTATGTGCAGGATAATTTTTCTCAGATTTCGACAATCCTCTGCTGGCATATGCGATTACTCGTTCTCTTTGATCTTGCAATTGGTACAGAACAGCGCCTAATCCTCGTCCACTCGCATCCGTGTGTAAAACAAATGGTTTAGTAAAGTCAGGGTAAGCCAAAATAGGTGGTGACTGTAACCTTGTCTTCAGTTCTTCAAAAGAACTATCTTGTTCTGGTCCCCATTTCCATTTTGGTATTGACTGGTCATCTGACTTCTTCCTCCCCCTCTTTTTGGAAGTTGATCCTCCGACTAAAAGTTCATTCAAAGGTCTGGCAATTGTAGAGAAGTTCTTTACAAATCTCCTGTAGTAACCTACAAAACCTAAAAATGACCTTACCTCATCTGGAGTCGTTGGTGTTTTCCAGTCCCTGACCTTTTCAATCTTTGCTGGATCGGTCTTTATGCCTTCTGCAGAAACTATATGACCCAAATATTTAACTTCCTGTTGGTAAAAATGGCATTTCTTCGGTGCAAGCTTCAATCCGCACTCTTCCAGTCTTTTAAATACCAGCTGCAGTCGTTCTAGGTGCTCTTCGTATGTTGATGAAAAGATAATCAGGTCGTCGAGGTAAATCATGCAGATCTTATAATTCAGTTCCCCCAAACACTCCTCCATCAGTCTCTGGTAGGTGGCTGGTGCGTTGGTTAATCCAAAGCTCATGCGCGTGTACTCATAAAACCCAAGAGGACCTACTGTGAATGCTGTCTTTGCCTTGTCTGTTTCTTTCATCGCAATCTGATGGTATCCACTTTTCATATCCAAGACTGAAAAATATTTAGCTCCAACCATAGTGTCTAACATTTCTTCAATTCTGGGAAGTGCGTAAGCATCTTTGATGGTTCGTTGATTCAGTTGTCTATAATCAACACACAATCGAATGGAATTGTCTTTCTTCCGGACTATAACAATATTCGATGCCCAAGGACTCTGCGATTTCTGAATAATTCCTCCATTCAACAGTTCATTAAGATGTTCTCGTATTTCCTTGTACATAGCTGGTGGTATCCTTCTGTTCTTTTGCTTGAATGGTACTTCATCTGTAAGATTAATAGCATGTTCAACCATGTGGGTACAGCCTATATCTGTATCACTGTGAGAAAAAATGTGTGACCATTCATTGATGAGATCTTTAACACCTTCTAACTGGCTGGCAGTAAGTCCTGATCCAAGATGAATTTTCTCTAAAATACTGCAATTACTTCCAACTTGAACAGAAGAACATTTACTATTGTTGATATTGTTCACGATGGTTACTGGTTGTAGTTCACAAAGAATGGAGTGTGGTTGAATTGAAACTGGATGAGTTGATAAATTTGCAATTCTGATGTAAACAAGATCGTTGTTGTCTGGATGAAAATCAACAAGAACAGGTGAAATTTCAACAGTGTCTGGTATCTTGGACTGCGTAGAACGTTGACACATCGCTTTACAGTGAACGCTTGATTTAGCAGTAACCACTCCTGCTATAACTGTAGATTTATTGCTGTGTAACAATATAGAATTTCGTTCTGCAGACTTCACAATACCCACACACTTATCTTGTTTGTACACATTTTGCTGAACTTTAAGACACTTAAAAGTTAGCAACCAGGGAGTTTCTACTTGAAGTTGACGATGAAAGTTGAGTCCATGTTTCTCGATAACTGTATCCAAAAGATGTTGTAGAATGTTAGTACCAAGCAGTACTGGTGTGAACTGATGGTATGATGTATCTGGTACTAATAAAAATATACATGGTATTGCAGCTGATGTCATCTTAGGAACTTTTATATCAATTTCAATCATACCTAAGTATGGAAGTTTATTTCCTCCAGCGTCTTCTAAGTTCACCAACGTATCTAATCCTTGCAGCTCACAAAAACCTTCAAGGTTATCTCTGAAAAACGATTCACAAATCGTTGATACTTGGGAACCACTGTCCAACAATGCTTGACAGTCTACATTACCAATTAATACTGGAGCTACATTGCTCTTCCCTAATAAGCTAACAGGGCTCTTAGTTCCCAAGCCTATTGTCTGCCCTTCGACAAAGACTTCCTGGAGTTTAAATCTCTGTTTAGTCTAACACGACAACCTGTACGGATGTGTCCCTTTTGACCACACCTAAAACATGTAGGTTCCTCGTGTTCCTGCATACTCCTACTCTGATCAGGTCTATTAATCTTCAGATCTTTTACATCTTTCTGAAGTGCCTGAACAGTCTGTGTTAAAGATGATATTAAATTCTTGATGTCGTTGTCTTCTGTTACAGCTTTAACATGAGATGCAGATGGTCTTTTTTTCTCAGATGATGATAAATAAACTTCTGATTCGATCTTTCTAACTTCAACCATCAATTCTTCATAATCTTTAATACGATCGTATTTATGCGCAGTTTGCTGTTTAATACTGGCTGTTAGTCCACTCCAAAATCTTGTTCGTAACATGTCGTTGGTAGCATCCTGTGAAACATCACCACGATCAACAGCTTTCTGGAGAATATCTTCGAGTCTACAACCCCATTCCGCAACTGATTCCTTCGGAGTCTGTACTGTAGAGTAAAACTCGGCTAAAAGATCTTGTGTCTCCTCTACACGTCCAAAAACACTGTTCAGCTTCTTCAACAAACGATCTAACTCCACCCTGTGTCCCAACCTCATCACAATCTTACCTGCTTCACCACGTAACGATTTAAAGATGGCTTGTCGAATCTGTTCTTTGTTGTAACTTGACTGAATCAACTCCTCGACTTCAAACTTCCAAACGTCAAAGGAAACTTCAGACTTGGATGCTGGATCCCCAGAGAAAAATGACACCTTGGGTAAAGCTGGTAGCATCTTAATGTCTTCACGTGGCTTATCTCGAGTTGACGCTGGTAGATTTTCTTGTGAAGGATGAAGTTCTTCTTTTGTTGTAAAATAATCTTTCATCCATCTCTCAAGGTCTTCTTTACTGGAAGCTTTAGGTTTAACACCCATGGCTAGAAAAGTTTTTAAAAGATTATCAGCTTCTTCGGGTGAAAATGATTCTGCCATTGCACAGCGGAAATAAAATCAACACTTTAGACCAAAATAATCAAACACCAAATCACAAGTTGATAAAACAAATCCAGAATACAAAACTCATAAAATGAAAATAATCAAATTCACAATTCAGTACAAGTATCAAACAATCAAACATAAACCCAAGAAAATGTCTAATACCAAATGTCAAAACTACAACTCATAAACTACAAAAATTAAATAAGTCGAAGTAAACAGTTGAAGTCAAGTCCTAAGTCAGAGTCAAGTCTAATGTTAAGTCAATGTCTAAGTCAAACTTCCAACTTAAGCGACAAACTTAAACTCAGCACCAAAACTCAATACAAAAACAAGAGATCAAACAAAATCAAACTCAATATAAAATCAAAGTAAAACTAGAAATACACAAAAACAAATCAGATTGAAAATATATATCAATCCAAAACACAATTTCAAAATCAAAACCTGAAAAATAAATGATCAACACCAAGGGTATCACTGAAGACGAATTAAACAAAGTTCCAATCAGTGACAATCATAAAACAAATTATAAATATATACAAATATTTATACCATATACAAGAGTTGTGAATGCAAAATATGTTAGTGCTGAATATGTGTGTGTGTTGCAATAATAAACAATGTTATATAATTGAGAGAGAAAACTGAAAAAAAAATGGAATGAAAGACTGAAAGAAAAGTGAAGGAAGTCTGTCCTGAAAAAAAAATGAATAAACAAATCCTAATAAAATCCTAAGTTGAGGTATGTGTGCTCGCGATCCCACCTAATATAAACCAACCCAAATACACAAGTACACACCCTTTCACTCTATGATAATTAAGTTTTAAAGTAAAGTCGAAAAAGTATGCAATATTTCCTAAGTATGATTATAAACAAGTGGAAAATGTATGCAATATTTCCTAAGTAGGATTATAAACAAGTATGTACTAAAAAGTCAAAGGAAAAAAAATAAATAATTTCACAAATATAATTGTGAAGAAATAAACTACCGAGTATATAAAATAAAAGAATTAATTAATAAATGAAAAACCTAATACTGAATATGAAGTTCTATGTGTATTTGCTACACAGAATAGTTACAATCAAACTTTGCCCAAATACCAGAAATAATCTATTTTAAATAATGAAGGTATACTGTAATCTTATAGATTATGTAAATAATGAATATATAATATTATAATCTGTTAGATTATGTCAATAGAAAAACAAAATTTACAATATTTGAAATAATATACTAAATTAAAGTAAAGTGTAAAGGCCTACCGCACAAATCCAAAAGAATTTCACAAACACAAATAAGATTAACACTGATGATAATGTCTCTAAAGATCCACCGATGAAACAGCATCTGTATCTCGCGAACGCAAATCTTTAGGCCTCTGGAACTCTGTCTGTAGGTACCTTGTCTTCAGAACGTTGGGCGCCAAAATGTAACCGGGGGGTGTAAATCAATAGAAACTACGATCTTGAGTTCTTAAACCTTTATTAAAAACCCTGAAAATATATACATTAAAATTAATATACATATCACAGTTGATTAATATTAAGTAACATAATAGTAATACATGCGTACTTAATGATGAAATACATCAATCATTTACGAACTAAAATACATCTCTAACTTAAATAGATTATAATAAATATATTAAATATGCTTTAAGTTTTTACTAAATGTAATAGTAATATATAAGTAACTTATCACATACCCAAAGAAGGGGTTTTTAAGGAAGACTACCAAGATGGTGAACAAAATCTTCAGAAAACTATATATTCTGGAAAATAACAATCGTCTAATTATATATACAATATTCTTTCAATGTAGTACCTTATACTCTACTTTATATTTATATATATGCAAAACTAATTATCTCTACATGTTATTTTCTATATTACTATTTAAATCAAATGGCCGCTTTAACTAATATTATAATTTCTATCATTCCTTCTTCATCCACTCTATCTAAACCCCAATTACCCAAAATAAGAGAATTAGCACACATACCTGTAATACTGAAGTAGTATAACTGGAAACAATTCTCTGAAAATAACCTAACTAGATTTGAAAACTAAAGTTAAACAATTTGATGAAAGGTATCAAATTGTCCTTACACTTCGAAATCTATCTAAAGTCTGATGTCCAAAGAGAGGTTTTGTTAGAAAGAAAACTTGCTTGTAACCAAGGGAGTAGAATTGTACTCACCCCAAGATTTAGGCTCTAAGAAAACAGTACAGGTTAACAAGCCAAGTTAAAGGAGAGATGTTATTAAAGGCCAGTTGCAAGTAAAATTAGTGTCAGTTTGTTAGTTTAAAGGTACACATTACTCTATACACTATATTACTTGGCATAATAAAACCTATAAACATATTAAAATTCCGTTTCGCTACAATTATTTTTATCAATTCCTTTAGCTCAGAATAGAGATGTAATTTCGCATTATCGTACAAAATTCTAGACATCCAACTAAATATATTCCAAAAGGTAATTAAATAGGCTTTCTAAGTATTATCAGTAAAAATTGGCGCAATCATATTAAAGGGGTGCACTCTCTTCCTAAACATGACCAATTTTTTAAAAACTGTTAATATCCCGTGTCAAAATTCGGACCATCGTACAAAATTCTGATGATCCAACTAAATATATTCTGAAAGGTAATTGAATAAGCTTTCAAATATTATTAGTAAAAGTTGGCACAATCATATTAAAGGGGTGCGCTCTCAACCTGAACATAGCCAATTTTTCAATATTTTAAAGTGAAAGAACGGTAATATTTCGAGTCGAAATTCGGACCATCGTACAAAATTCTTAGCAACCAGCTATATATATTCTGAAAGGTAATTGAAAAAGCTTTCTAAATATTATTAGTAAAAGTTGGCACAGTCATATGAAAGGGGCGCGCTCTCAACCTGAACATAACCAATTTTTCAATATTTTAAAATGAAAGAACGGCAATATTCCGAGTCAAAATTCGGACCATCGTACAAAATTCTGAGCATCCAGCTATATATTTTCTGAATGGTAATTCAATAAGCTTTCTAAATATTATTAGTAAAAGTAGGCACAATCATATTAAAGGGGCGAGCTCTCAACCTGAACATAGCCAATTTTTCAATATTCTATAAAGATAGACCGGAATTTTTTTCGAAGTCCGAATTTGGACCATCGTACAAAATTCTGACCATCCAGCTACATATATTCTGAAAGGTAATTGGATAAGCCTTCCAAATATTAATAGTAAAAATTGGCAGAAACATATTAAAGGGGCTTGCTCTCAACCTGAACATGGCCAATTTTTCAATATTTTAAAGTGAAACAACGGTAATATTCCGAGTCGAAATTCGGACCATCGTACAAAATTCTGAACATCCAGCTATATATATTCTGAAAGGTAATTGAATAAGCTTTCTAAATATTATTATTAAAAGTTGGCACAATCATATTAAAGGGGCGCGCTCTCAACCTGAACATCGCCAATTTTTCAATATTTTAATGTGAAAGAACGGTAATATTCCGTGTCAAAGTTCGGACCATCGTGCCAACTTTTACTAATAATATTTGGAAAGCTTATTCAGATTACCTTTCAGAAAGCTTATTCAGAATTTTTTTACGATGGTCCGAATTTTGACACGGGATATTAACAGTTTTTCCCTTTAAAATTTTTTAAAAATTGGTCATGTTTAGGAAGAGAGTGCACCCCTTTAATATGAATGGGCCAATTTTTACTGATAATACTTAGAAAGCCTATTTAATTACCTTTCGGAATATATTTAGTTGGATGTCTAGAATTTTGTACGATAATGCGAAATTACATCTCTATTCTGAGCTAAAGGAATTGATAAAAATAATATATTGTTCTACTTTCATTTGATAGACGTAACGTCGGATTTTATTGGTTGTTAAAAATAGATGAGTTTGGGCGACTGTTGTCTTAATAGGTTGCCAACGAACAGGTTGCCAGCTGGATCGGTCGAATAGCTCGCTAGCCGAATAGGTCGCCAAGTTGTGTTCGGTGACCTTGACATTGACCTAAATAAAGATAATTCAGTGGAAAAACGTAAGTAATGCATGAGAGATATGTCATCTAATGCTTATGGTAGATGTTTCAGATTGTAAAATCAATTGTGCATAAGAGGTTATATGTATTTTGTATTAGAGGTTTCTTGTATTTTGTCTTTTGCAATAGACGTATGAGGTATTTTGTATTAGAGGTTTCTTGTATTTTGTTTTTTGCATTAGGCGTTTTAGGTATTTGGTATGGCATTATGTGTCCATGTGTGTTTTGAATTAGACATTTCTACATAGCATTAGGTTTTTGCCGCTTTCCCCCGCCATAGAGACTTGGATACAATGACTACACTTCTTCCAGTGATGAACGTTTTTCCACGAAAGTGTAGTTGTTTATTGGGCAAATGCCTTGAATGAGTTCAAGGATGAGCATGTTGTGCTTAGGCCTAAGCAGAGATAATCAACTTAATTGGTCAAGGCTTTGAGAAATTATAAGTCAGCTTCCAATTGAGGTAGAATGTTCAAGCTTGGTGCTTTATCTTGTTTTCCAATCAGATCTTTACATTGTAGGTATGCGCACGTTGGTTTTCTCAAAGTGCAAGTGCGTTAAAGATACATTCCCACAAAAGTATTTATCGAGTGGTTATTTTCAATAAAAGTAGGTTATGACCATTATGGTATATATGGAAGTTAGAGTCATCCAATCTTACTAGCAACATCCATGGAACGCGCAAGGACAAAAATGAGAGGGCGTCAGTCAGACGATTAGGACTGTCTGCTCGAGTGACATCAAAGCCATGTTAATGAAGCAAAGACTGCCAGCTTTACAACTTCTTGACCATGCTTGATTGCCTTGCAATCCACGAACTTATAGCTACGTTATCTCTTTGTACCGAAGACACGTGAACAGTGGCGACCAATCAGATGTTGTGACACAAACAAACTAAAATCAAACATGGCGATCTTGAACGAACCTTGAACTTTGCAACTCGGTTATCACAGGCAGACAATTTAGCGGGAAAGCACGAGACTTGGTAATCGCGATGATTGGAAAATCTGATAGGCTCTTCAGCTGGGTCAGCACCCACTCGAAATACGTGCTGAAATATGCAGGGTATAACGTGAATGGATATGTACGGATTTAAAGCAATATCAAACCTTCTATTGGAGATATGCCAACGGTTGCACGTGTAGATTAGGGAGTGCTTAATGCATATGTTGATCAACATGATAGTGAGCGGGCGTGGAAAAGGTGAGTGACTGAAACGTGCACAAGACTCAAAGACTAAACTGCGGGAAAAGAAGTAAACAGGGGATAATCCCAGAATTTACTTAGGCCTCGATATTTATTGTAAGATGGACAGCGATTAAAGTCAACATCGTCTTTTATATGGAATGGATTCTCCTTCGGCAGCCATGGTTATTTTCAGCGACCTCAAAGTCACGTAACACAAACATGACTTCTTTAAATAGATTTGTTATAGCTTGGGGTATTTCGTCGTGAATACCAACGTTTTGAGGGAGGGGGGGGGGTGTTTTTAGTCCAAATATTATATCATTAAATCACCCAGTTTGAATATGGGGAGGTGTTTTAATAGACCTTGATCGTGGCGCCCAGCTAGGTCGTTTACCTGGCAGAATATTCAAGATATGCTGATTTGGGGGTTTTAAGATCTTACATGTATGTTTATATATAGAGATAATTATCTTATCGAGGATGGAAACAAAATTGACACACCACTGATCTAACGCGCCATGTCTTTCAATTCATGTTTATATAAAAGTTAAGTTTTAAAAGATGAAGTCAGGCAGTCGCTATCTATGATCTATCACACGGCGGTAGGTAGCTTGCATGTAGGAAACAGCCAGTATGATAGGTTATAACTCACATTTACAGAAGTTAATTGATCGAGAAGGAATTTTGATTGGTGATTTACAAAAAAATTGTATGTCTTTAATAGGCTATCGAAGCGGATGTGATGAGAAAATAAGCTATAATGTATAGCCTACTTAACTAAAATAAATGTATTTGTAATCCCTTTCGCTTTATATTTACCATCAATTTTGCAGCCTATAGTTAAGTTTGAACGCCAAATCATGACAATTGTGTTCTGTCCATAAAAAGTAAAATGTATGTATATTATACGCCCGCGATGATGCTTAGGTCGAGCATTTCTGGGCTGCCACCTATGTCCGTTAGTGGTGTAGAAGTGGCTACTGGTGTTCTTCAGATTTTAGGATTTTTTCAAAGTTATGACCCTTGATGAGTTTATAACTTTTTAGATCTTTTTACAATAATTGTTTACATTATTGTGACGAATGATTTTTGGCAAATACTTGCAAAGTTATACCCATTGGTGATTAAAGCGGGGATTTCATATTTTCTAAGAAATTCAAAACATAATTATTTCTGTCTTTTGCTCAAAAGATGGTCAACTCACTATTATACGATCATGGGCATTATTTGCCAGGCATTAAAATCAGTGACACAGAAAATAATAACACAATTACCTCCCTTGTTTTTTCATTTACCCCCCCATGGAATAGCTATCGTCAAACGTTTGAATTTAAAGTTGAAAATGATATTTTTGCCAATTTCTCAACTGGCAATAGTGAATTATAGGATTACTAGGAATTTTCTTTAACAAAGTAGGACTCTTTATAGATACAGTCTATTTTAGTACTTTATTTTAATACATTTTAAAAATATAACTTAAAAATATGAAATTGCAACTTTAAGCAACATCTAATGAACACACTAGTGACTGGGGTTTCCGTTTTCTCTTCTTGAAGTTTATGAGCCTTTATAAATGAGCATTATTTTGAAGAAATGAAATGCGGTTTAACGTCCTACTTTTCTGCACCCACTGAGCTAATGGAGGCAAGTGTTTTGTGGGCGCACATTTCTTTAATGTTACATTCATTATTAGTCAATTTCGATGAATATTGATGTTGTTATCTTGCCATGAAGGTATGGGACCCTAATATCCATTTTGAAGACACAATGGACATTTTAAAATCAGTACACTATTGGGCATAATGGGCTCGAGCTCCATTTGTTATGTGCAAAGCTGTGTGTATGTTTTCACATTTTAAAATCAGTACACTATTGGACATAATGGATTCGAATGCCATTTGTAATGTACAAAGCTGTGTGTATGTCTGCTCCTTTGCATCCTATTTTTTTTAATAATTACCGGGTCTGTAAAAAGGATCACAAATAGATGACCTCTAATATGCAGTAGGTATATTACACCTAATTTTCTAATTCCCAATAAATAACATGTAGATGTTATGTCAGTGTAATGAATCAAGTGGGTGATAAATATTGATATAAAAGTATGCCATAATAAATCATAAACAGTTGTTTTTAATTAAGGAGGGAAAAAACATTATGGAAATTTTAAAGTAGTTAGTAGTTAGATTTATTTTATTTTAAGCGATTTGCTAACTGGTAAAGGAATTGTTTAGATGATATAAAACATATGATAGATTAGAGTCCGTCTGATTCAAAGACTGTTTACTCTTTTCATAAAGATTACTTATATTCTGATATATGTAGACAAATGTTTTTCTGTCCAATGTATGATTGGTATTAACATCAATAAGATAACAAAATGTTGCGCCAACTTGCGGGTATATGTTTTTTGACCTTGTGAGTGCATGTGTAAATGCTGGCTTATATCATCTTTTAACTGTCTGACATTATTGTACATTGGTGCATACCAAACACAACACAGTGTGTTTAATATAACTACGTAACAAGTTTGACGTGTGAAAATGTCAAACAATGTCGAAGTGCAAATTTCATATGGACGAGTGTGATAAGATGCTAAGATGAAGGAAATCAACTTTATAGATCAATTTACATTCGTGTATTGAATAGTTCGTGTTAGGCAACAAACTGATATAAACACCATTTTGTGAAAGAACAGTTTAAAGCTTCTGCAATTGTTTGAAGATCGTTACGTCAACGTCTGGAAAAGATAATCGTCGCATAGTTACAGACTGACGTTAAAAACATGTTCTGTTATTGGGGCGTTGCGTCAATGTCTGACAGTGTAAAGTAAAATAGTGCAAAAATACAAAGGATTATGCTTCTATTATTGGACAATTCCCGTCCCAATCACCTGTTGCAACGAGTGCATTTTTGATGATTGACATCATGTGATGGATAGCATTTGCTGGTGTATATATTTCACATAGTGCGAGCTTGTACAGAACTACATTCTGTGTATAAAACATACGTTTATCGTTTCTAGTGTTTTATACATCAAAAGCTTATAGATAATAAATATATATCACAAGAGTTTATATAACAAAGAGTTGAATCGTTGTGATTATGGCTTATTGAGTATTGACATCAAGTAAAGAACCTTTGTGTAATCAAGTGCTTTGCTGATAATTATAGATAACTAGTAGAAATATTATGAACACAAAGGTTTCTCAGTACAAACCTATTCGGTCACAAAAAGTTCGATTCCATTACGATAAAAGTGTTAATATGTCTATTATTTGTCATTGTGGGAAACCAGCGAATTCGTAGCAGGTTCGCCCCGAAGTCGCCTTGGTAAAACCTCTAAGTTACCCGATTGCATTGTCTATGGAAAATTTTCGGGTTTATTTTGAAAACAGCTCGTGCAGTCAGGAAACCAACCCGCTGATTTATTGTTCAATAAATACTGTGCTCAGAGCAACTGACTGTTACAGAGTGGTGAAACAAAACCAAAAAAATAAATGTCATTCGCTTGTCATCGTGTGATGACTGTGTACCTACCTCCTGTTGAAATATATATAGCTTCGAGCGATAGGATTTTCAAATCTCGTGTGAATTTACATCATGACCAAAGCAAATATATCGAACCGTTAAAATTAAATATTTGAGTTTCTCGAATATTGTCTTGTAGTCGATCGTTCAAGATGTTCTAGAGCCAGCTTCTGATTTATTGCGAGCTTTGAATAAAACGTTCACCATAAAATGATTTCTACATGTCACAACAAGATATTTATTGAGACGAATCGGCGGACACCAATAAAACACTAGATGTACAGATAAGCTTAACATTCCAATCGGGATATATATAAACTTTTTCATTATGGAAGAATTGGATATTTGCATTGAAAAACTATTGGAATTGGCTGATTCCTTAGAGAAAGATATAATGGTTCCGTCCTGGCATTATACCGATGAACCTATTTATGACAACCTGCAGTCGCTGAAGGTATGTGTCCATTTTGTATAGAAAGAACGCCTATAGCAAAAGAACCCCCTACACAAGTTTCAAAACCAATCCATGCCAAAACATACGTCTGGTGGTTCAAGGCGAAATGGGTTTGTTGTTGCTTCCAAACATCACTCTTTACCTACTCGTTGCAAAAAAGCTAAAGTCGGGTGTAATACATATTCCTGAAGCAAAGGCCATTGCTGGAATAGCGTCTGTTTCTTGAACTTATGCGGGGGGGGGGGGGGTCTATTCTTTCCGTTCAATGAAAGCTATCACTTAAGTACAGCAACATGACAGTCCTTCGTTTAATCTGGGTCTTCCCTAAAACTTTGGACAGTGATTTAAGGTATTAAAAACGGTGAAAGTATGTTCGTTTCCAAACAGTATTGTTTACATTGCATTCGACTTGATAGCCTCGTTTGTCACGCAATTAGTTTTACTGTAATATTCTGCTATGTACGGGTTAATTAGGCATAATAAAATCGTGAGCCATGACGTAACGTTATGTAAACATATTTGGTCCAATATTGGCACTTGTTTTAAATGTAAAGCTTTTGTAGGGCAGCTAGTGATTGGTTGGTAGACGGACTACTGACCAATCAAAATTTAAAACAACAATATTAGCAGTATGTAGTAGGATTACCTCTAATCAAACGCAACACTGCGCGGAGTATGGGTGTAATAGGTCTATGTAGAACCCCAAAATGTAAATGTTAATTGTGGGCAGAATTACTTCATGTTTTAAAACCTATTGTGAGTCCGTTGCCAGATTTGGCAATAGGAATATGCACTCGGCAATTCTCGACAGATTCCGGAACATACATCTAGTCTCGGCTGTATGGCATTAAGTGATGTGTACCTACGCCCATACATTTGCGATGCGGCTACCGGTTTACTTTAACAGGAAAACTTGACGCTATTACAAACAAACAAGGCGCCACGATTTTATTGGCGATTTTTATACCTGTAATTTTGGAATTTACCTTCCGGAAATACGTCAGAATGCACCAAATTGAATTTAATTTACCAAATTTTTCTGGGGGAGGGCCCCCAAACCCCCGTTAATTGATTGAGCGCCTTAGTTAAGCAATTATCAAACCTAGACCCCCCCCCCCCTGCAAAAAATCCTGGCTCCGCGTCTGCAGGGGTCGTGCTATTGAATTTTACTGGGCAACCCTTTACTGCTAAACGGTCGCGTTTCAGTCCCTGTGGAGGCCTGACCAATGTAACTGAACGTCTTAGTGAGAAAATAAGACCCTTTTACCTCACTAGTACCAGTATGAGCGACGCAACACGCTATTAAAAAATAAGTCCCCGTCTTCTAACTAACTTGACCCACTTCATTGAAACCCACAAACTCGACCGTATAAGATAAAACGAAATTTAGGTAAGCCTGGGAGAAATTGTTGAAAAGATGAGAATCTTCAGTCATTTATTGCTCTGCTTAGCCCAATTACAATAATTTACAATATTTTTTTCCCAAAACCCCATTTTTCCTTTCTTCGGTCACATGTGCAGAGAAAAATTTTGTCCAACTGTCAAGGATTCTTGAAGGTGCACACCAATGTGTTCAGGAATAAACCCCGGTTTTTCATACCGGCTGACACTACCGGGTGACGGCATAGGGATGAAGTGGAGTAAACAACTGAATAATATACTAAACGAAATGTTGATTTTAATTATTTATACTGCTTTTTTTCTGTTGCATGTCAAATTTCGAGTAAGTTTTTTTTTTAGCTTATTAGAATGCGATGTACATCAGGGTTCCAGTCGTTTAGGAGAATAGCAGAACCAGAACTACTTTGTTGTGTAGAATGACTTTGTTTTATGGAACGATCGTTAGCTGTCTCTGCACAGTAAAATGCTTCTTAAAGGAGCTAAGTCTTTAACTCAATATCATCCAAAATCTTCAACATTGAAAACATGAATTATTTGTCAATTTAAATCAAAATTGATGATGTGATCTTACCGGAAAAAGATGGACTTCTGATATCCAATATTTAAGACAAAATAAATATTTTACCATTGGTACACGAATCGTGTACCATAATGCGTTTCAGCCCCAGTTCTAGCAAGAGACTCGAGGAACGAGGCTAGAAACATTGTACCAAATCAAACGGCGCATGTAGACTGGAATAACTAGACGCTAAAAAAATGCCTTCGGTTGACACTGCTGGTTTATTTCGTCGAACATAACTGATATGAAATTAGAGTAAAAACAGAAACCATTGAATGCAAATCAGTTTATATACATTCATATTACAGTATTATATGCGTTGCGACCCACTTGAGTCAAGTTCTAGGTCCCAAATGTTAGCGATTTAGCTCCTTTAATAATAAATCGCGTTCCAACCAACTAAACCAACTTTGACTATAACGTTCATCTAAATTAATTTTTATAACAGATCATTCCGCACTAATGTTTGATCAAAGATTAAAGTAATACTAGAACTGTCTGTATTATTTTGATTTATCTGAGCTGAAAATTTGTCATTTGTGGAATAAAAGTCTCGTAATTCATGGGTGTAATTGAAATGACTGATTGGTGAATCTTGGTGTTATTAGTAACAAAAAGCAACAATAGATGATGCACCGTTAATGGAGAAAGCATACTTAACATCCGAGACTATAATAGAAGAGTATTGATTGGTTTACGCTTCACTTCCTCTGTCATGTATCTGTGACATGGCTTTAATTTATTGCGCCATCTATCTTTCTGTCGGAAGAGGATTTTTGTTGTCCAGACATGACTTGAAATGCTCACGTAATGATTGTTTTACGACTGGTTAATCTGGACTGGGTTTTGAGATAGTACCGAAAAGGATGATAATGACTTTGATCCGTTGGTACTGTGGTTTATATTGGCTTTAAATAATCGACGTTTTCTTTTTAATCACTGCTATCCCACAGTGAACGTATCGATTCATTCATGCTTCATTTACAAGCAATTTATAATACCGACATTCAACCAGGCTTTCATATAACAAGCCCATACAAGTTACTATTCATTAGAGCGATGGTGTTAGAGACGATAGCGAAAATGTCATTCAAATTATATCCACTTAGCGTATTGATGATGATAGACTATATGTATTAGTGTAAAAGTATATCATTCCCACGAAAATACGATATCGCGATTTTCGATCATGTTCTTGTTTCCGCAGATTGCTTTGTGAGATATCCATCCTATATTGACCAGTAACGAAATAAACAAAGAGCCATTTGAATGTAATTTATTTCTTTTATTATATTATATATAGCCATAGACTCCGTCAACTGTCAAGAACTAGTGTACTAAAGTGTACTTACTGGTTCGGTGAATTTTCGAAAACAATATGACTTTACGGAATCTGGGGCCAGTTTCACGAAATTTTAATTAAAGATAAAATCCAAATTTTAGTAGATTCTTCAATTTTGATTGGCTAAGCAATAAAATCAATCAAATATTATTCAATCAAATTACTCAAATTTGGATTGTATCTTAGTTAAAATTTCGCGAAACAGGCCCCATGTAAATATGTATTTCCCATGTGACTTGCAGTGTTTCAGTAAGTTATCGACACATAGTCCTAAAGCCCCACCCATACCATCACACATTACTTCAAAAGATGAATATACATTTGCATATTGATATTCATGGACAACCATCACAACTTCGAACTGGTGTGAAATGAAGTTGTTACAATTTTTAGCCGTATCTTTCATCTTCCCAACAACATTTCAAGTCATCAACCAACCAGAAGGTGTAAAGTATGTCATTTGACACTGCCTTGATGTCGCATTCAAAATAGCAACCCCGAAAATGAAATGAAATCAAATGGGGTTTAACGTCCTATTTTTCCGCTCCGAACTGGGCTATTGAAGACAGGCATACACCATACTGTCCACTATGAGAGAATTTTTGCCGGACAGCGGCACTGTGCCTTTATATATCGAATTCCAACTCAAGGGATCTTTTACGTGCACGCCAAGGTGTACACCGGACCCTTGGTTTGTCGACCATCCGAACGAACGGCTAGAAAGCTTTTCTAGTCAGACCCCTGCCCTGCATCACTGACACTCGCTGACAGGGGGAGGGGGGCACGCCGGAAAATCGGAATGAACTGTCTCGGCCGGTGCGGGGCTCGAATAACCGACCTCCAGGCTAGCGAGCCAGCGTTTTACCCACTTAGCCACCGTGACCCCAACCCCGAAAAGAAACTCATGATGGCCAGGTCGTTTCTAGAGGTAACTCAACTAATACAACGTAGTCAGGGAAAATCATGAATTTATAATAATACTAAAAACGGTATTTTAAAAAATGTATGGTGATGTTCTAAAGAAATGTATGGTGATGTTTTAAAGAAATGAAAGATGATGGTGGTTTAGTTTCGTTTTATTTTTTTTTTTAAAAAAAACAACCTACAAATACTTGCCTTTTTGCACTGTAGTCTGTCTGATAGTAATGTGACAGATTTACAATTCTAGAACGACTAAAACAACTCCGCCATGGTAGGCTTTAGTAGTCGCCCTGCCAGATCATTATAATGTTATGATGGATTGGAGATTATCAAATATTTATATATGTATAACTATGTAGATTAATTTGACAAACTGTCGTTTTTAATCCTATTAAAAGAAATCCTGATGTTTATATAAAAATTCTAGTAGTCAAAAATCACTGCAGGAGGATATGTCACTATCAACCTCCCCCCCCCCCCCAGAAGTATATCGTTTAAATTGACACCAGTTAGGTTATTTTACATGATAATAGAAAAGTGAGATTTTTTTTAAAATAAGAACTCTTTGAAACGTACAGCAATAATATGTCCATATTAAAATTATTCTCGGTTGTCCAGACACATATTCGTTGTTGTCGAAGAGAGGACAATTTGGACTGAGACTGTCGAGGCTATATTACATTGTACGTGTGGAGGTAATTGAATTTCGAATGTTGACATAACGAACGGTTAATTTTGTTTTTCATTTCCGGTAAATATGGAATTGAACAGATTTTAATATAGAGTACGAGAATACGTTAAGGACTTGAATGTAACACTAACCGGTCTTCAAAGGCACTCTCTACTTGTTTGCTTATTTAATGAAAAGATTTGTTTAATACACACATATTTTGTGCTCTCTTACTATAACAGTCGTACATATCTATATTTACATTCTAAGTTGAAGATGTTCCTTGGATTATTTAGTTTCACCTCTTTATAGATTTACTGCCAGACTGAGAAAATCACAAATATGTGTTTATTTCTTTTAAAAATCTCGACACCTGCACAGATTCTGCTGTCAATTAAACGGATATATTGTTACGAAGTTTTTTTAAAATGTTAATTGCATGACTTGGGTTTATTGGGTTTCTATGATAAAGAATAGGCCCATGTCTATAATTTTAAAGAGAGGGAGAGAATGTGGTTTAACGTCCACTCTTCACAAACTAGTTCATTTCGGGATTAACATATGTTTTCTTTAAATTTTATTTCGCGTAGGGGTCTTTAGCAGTGGGAGGAAACCGCAGGACCCGGAAAAAACCCACGAGGCTTTTATGTAATTTATTTTAAAATTGGGTGTGGTAGCCTATGTAGAATATAATATGCCTTTCCTTATCAGTCACTGTTTACAAGACTTCAGGTGTTATTGACAATAAACGCTCGTTTTCTTGGTTACTGCAGTTTTGATTCCGCTTGACAGGGTCGTATTTTCTCGTAAGATGCACTGTGAGGTGGAAATGAAATGAAATGGGGTTTAGCGTCCTATTTTTTTGTTCTGAACTGGGCTAATGAAGGCGGGCACTGTGGGTTGGTCTAAAATCATTAATATACTATTGCATACATCACGATGTGATTACATGTATTAAGGGGGTGTCGTCTGTCACCTTTCTTCTCGTGGATCAGCCATTATAAAGACATTAAACCAAACATTCTCTTCTAAAGCGTAATATTGGTGTCATACAGTCGTGAAAGCATTCTAACATGACATTACCAGCTCATCAAACTTTCATCACTGTAGTTGTTAAAGGTCCTTTCAAAGCGATCATTGAATACTTTCGTAGATTCTTCAGGAAAACCTACACGTCTGTCTCCGAGTTCTGAAATGGGTTAATGCTTTTACCTAATTCGCAGTCTATAAACTTCCAAGGAGCCGATCTTTCTTTTGAACTTTCTTGATATAGTCTATGACATAGCAATTTTTGCGTTTAAATCAAGATG
The DNA here is from genome assembly GCA_948474765.1 of Patella depressa. Classification (NCBI taxonomy): domain Eukaryota; kingdom Metazoa; phylum Mollusca; class Gastropoda; family Patellidae; genus Patella; species Patella depressa. The sequence continues at coordinate 61,230,867 of OX419719.1, forward strand.
TTTGTGCGTGATAAAATTAAGGATTACAAATAAACCCCTTTATAATCATATTTAAGCTGTCTTTCTTTACACCTATTAGGTAAGTAAGTCGACATGATATGCAAAAGCCTAGTTGTTTATCTTAACTTGGTGTACACTTGATTCCTCTTATCAAAGGAGGATTTAGTATGGTACATTATTACGTACAGTGAGTGGGTAGGATGCTAAGCTCCTTGAAGTTACAACACCTTTGTTTATTTAGTACCGAATCACTTCCCCAAAACTTACTGCTACATTGCATCGATAGAATTCACGATATCTATCATTGTACTTGAACACTTGAATTAGCGTTATTGGTGATAAAAGGCGTGAAACGAACGATGATAATAAACTGATAATGTTGTTTAAGAAAGTGGTAGGGGGTTTAAAGTGGTAAATGTTAAGTGTCAGTAGTTAGGTTGATTATTGTGCGAAACTCAACATGAAGTCTAATAGAATTATCTCTTGTTGTAAGTCGATTGAATAACAGATCTGACGTCATTATCTTGATGTTACGAAATATGGAAGATAACCGTGCGTTTATTAGCGTTCATAAACTCAGTTTATTGTTTTAATAAAAGGTAAATTTATAATTATTCGCCACTCTTTCATTTATTATTACTTACGATTGTTACTTAAGGGCCACATTACCATTATTATGCAATAACTATATCAGGATTTCTTTGCCGAATTAAATTAATGTTGGGCAATAAATGTTTTCAGTCTCCCAGATGCATCCTATTCAGAGATACATTTAGCGAAAAAAGAAACCCCTTTACGAAGAGGAATACATTAGTAACTTTTGATGATTACTTTGATTTTGTTTATATCAGATGTTGTCATTTTTGATGTTATCGTTCCATTTAATGATTTCTGCTGTTATTTTGTCTTCGTTTTAAATAAATAACCTAATGAGGCAAGTTGGCTCTTTCTAAGACAATTTGTAACTTAATTATTTCATTTTCCGGTTAAAATCATCTCTAAGTCTCCTATTTTTCTGTCGATTAGGACAAAATATCTCGTCTTCATAATCAAGTTTTGTGGATCTACAAGAAGATTTAGTACAATCAGGGGTCCTTTTCTGATATTCATAAGCTCTGAGTACTTGTTAGACAAAACTGATCTTCAGTACACTTATAAGTCTATACAAGTGTCAGAAATCTTATGAAAATTCTCCATTTTGTTCTTTATGGGTTTCTTGGCAACTCTATGCATGAATAATTTTTTTAAAGACATGGATTGGCGTGGATTTGTGGTTTTAGTATTTTAGGTGAACAGCTTTACACCATTGTCTGACTGAAGCCTATTTTGATTACGACAACTTATTTGAAAGTTTGCCAGTCTTCTCAAATATTTGTCACTGGTAGTCTTTTGGTGTTAAAAGTAGAGTAATATAATTTGTAATTAATTTGGAATAATAAAAGTACAAATTCCGAGTTCACGAGGGCATCTACAGTTTTTCTTAAGGTTGGTCTGAGTAGCTGTCACCATTATCTATCTTTCTTTAGAATATAAAATAAAGACAATCTCCGTTGAGGCATTAGATAAAACACCTCTAGCATGTGATTCATTCGTATCACTCACTATCTTAGTACATTTTATACACCATTTGCTTTCTTTCTGTCCACTTTGATTCCTCTTCACGGTGTTCTGATATTACGACATTATACGGGTGACACATTAACTGCCTTGATAACGCCGACCAGGGGTCTCTTTTAAAATAAGTAAGTAACTGCAGTTCACTGGCCCACCACACCCTTTATCATCATATCGTACACTGTATTTTAATCAATATTATGTTAAAGTATTCACTGCAAGAAACACACAAAGTATAAGTGTGCTGAATATCAGTTTTGTCTTGCAGTATTCACTGCAAAGCAAATTGAGCCAACAGGGCAAACTACCTAGATGTCCGGCGTATAATCTAGAAATTGTGAAAATGTTTATAAATTTAGAACAGTATGTTTCCCCATAATACATATTACTACCACAGACATTGGTATTACACTAAAATTTGTCAGGTGGGTTAAGTTAAATCTTGTTACTGTTACAGAATAGACATTTATGTAAATTGTGAATAAATATGTAGATGCGCGTTTGTAAAGTTGATTTATTGTTCAATGTAAACGGGTTGGGGTACCTTAATGTACGATCTCCTATTGTTATGATTTCATCCTGTTACTGTTTGACCAAGGTAGAGAGGTCATACAAGGCCCGGTGAAGGGATTAGATAAGTATCGTGTTGTTTGACCCCGGGGTCAACCGCTATTCACCTCATGTTCAATGAGTAATGTCAGTTGACAATTAGATGAAAACTACACCGTTTTGATATAAATAGAACAAAATAGTTGGAAAAACTGAATACAGCGAGTCTTTATACGTTCAGTAGCATTTCATCATCATATGGGCCACATTTTTTTATCATTTCGAAAATTAAGAACATGGTGACAGGTGCCAAAATTGCGTCCACGATTTGACTGTTTTGCCATTCATGCATATATATCTGAAAATACATGTATATATTTATGTATATGTAAGATATGATAATTCATTGGGAAATAAGTTAGTTTTTAAGACTCTTTCACATCTGAAAGTATGGCAACACCGACTGTGGTGCACCTAGGAGTGCTGCTAGGATAAGATGTTTTGCCAATTTGAGTGAGTTGTTTTGTTCATTTGATAGTCACTTTAAAAGACATTTTCATATATATTATAAGAAAAAGCAAATCAAAATTATTAGCATTAGGCAATAAAATTATTTGCAAACTGATTTACCAAGTTATAAATTTGGCCCTGTTCACATCAATAATATTATGTGGGTCAGATGTTCAGGTGACTTTAACGAACCTAGGATCGCAGACGGTCACCTTTATATTCAGTCCTCAAAATAAATCCTAGACCCCGGGCTATCACATATAAATATTTATTATTAAATATTACGTTTTGTACTACATACACGAATGACAGGGTGGTTAATATAAATTCGTATGCTAAATCATGAATTTACATATCTGTACTTGAAGCGAACATGGTGAACATGTCCTTCTGACTATGATCATGTCATCTGATATCATTGAACACTCAAAAGAAAACAATCTGAATCGCATGTAATAAGATGAACTTAAATATAAGGGTATACTATTTAAAATCTCGTATGTTATTTTAAGTGACCTTTAAGTCAATTGACAATTACAGTGTATAGAAGCTATTAAAAGGCTTTACGTGGAATGTTTGTCTAGCGTCTACGCGTCTTTCACGTCTTAAGAGATTAGCATAATGCACTTAATAAGATTGTAATACGAATTATAAACAGAGGATATGTAGAGATTAAAGCAACGGATCTTCGTTGTGCAAGATTATGGGACTATTTGCCTGAACACGAGACTCGATCGCCACATGCACTTCTAAATTTCTGACCCCAAGTTCACTACCATTCTCAGACATAAGTTGAGAATTTATTCAAATTTCAATCGTTGTTTATGAGAAATATCTTTGATCCAGATACACAAAACTTGCACATAGTTTCTTACTGATGTATTTGATACATTAAAACAAAAAATGTTTTATATAGGGCAATATTTTAGTTACAATTTTGAGTAAATTCTTAACATAAGTCTGAGAATGCTTTGTGAACTCGGGACCAGATCTGGAGACAATTTGCTATGACACTGCTTTATCGCCAGCACTTGCACTTATTACTTACGGTAAATATATTGATTTCAAAAATAGTATTCTGGGGCCTATTTCACGAAATTTTAACTAAGATAAGATCCCAATTTTAGTAATTTGATTGGATAATATTAGATTGATTTTAGTGCTTAGCCAATCAAAATTGAAGTATCTACTAAAATTGGATTTTATCTTAAGTTAAAATTTCGTGAAACAAGGCCCTGATCGATCAATCCCAATGCGTAAGTTATGTCCATTCTAAGTTTCTTTGGTTATTTGATTTTTTATCCGTTGACATCGACCCCAAGATCTTAATCACAATATAATTATATACTATCTAAATAACACTTTACCGAGCCTGTGATACGAATTACGATGTACAGCTTCTAATTTAAAAAGAACTTTGACCCACTCGAAAGCCATTGTTTTCTGTAGGCCGCGATCTTCGAAACCCAAATGTATTTGAATTCCAGACTTCAAATACGTTCTTGATGATATTTCATAGCAATTGATTTGTAACCAAATGAAATATATCAAACGAAGATACCCCAAAGAAACAATAAATACTACATTTATTCTTATGTAAAGCCACATCAAACCCCCGTAGAACTCGTTTGATTTTTGTTGTGTAGCCGACTAAATAGTAATTATGTACTTTCTATTTGTATGACACGCTACCTCTTTATTAACTCTTTATGAACAAGTAGTACTTGAAAAGACGGATTTATAACGATTTAAAGGCGTTAATCACCCTCATTTACTATTAACTTTTATTTCATCTCTCCCCTTTGACGTAGGTCCTACATATTTCTAACCCCGTCTCAAACGTTTAATTGGAAGTCAGGTTCATGTTACCTAAGAGATGTTTCCGTCACGATTTCAAGTTTCACGACATCGCCAGAAATCACATAAAACAGATGATCAAATCGCAGGAAATTCTACTTTTCTGTAATAATCACTGTACAATAAAGATATTATCGGACTCTTTATAGCATTATTTGATACATTATTCAACCTAAAACCTTTTCACTTATGTCAATATACAGCAGGCTATCTTGCCCTCAGTGGAATTGAATGTTTTGAAATGTACGTACCCCCGATATCAATTTATTTCCTTTATGGGTTTATTTACTGGAATATGTGTATTTTCTATTATGGAAAGGTGATACGTGTATAGATGTTTTAGACATGCAATCAGTATGGGCAAAGTAGAATTCTATGAACAAAACTCTTCAATTGATGTTTTAAATTCTTAATCTTAAGTGCTATTAAGGATGAATACTAACTAAAGTGTGTTAACAATATTTGCAATAATTTTAATTTTTTAAAAACTTCATAACGGATAGATATATATGCGTATTCGCCAGTCTTACCACCGCTTAACCCAGTGGTATCGCCTTGATGTATGCTGGCCAGGGGAGGGTGGCCAAATACGTTAATATAAGTTGTAAAAATATCAGAAACATTGCTAATTTGCAATGACAATACTGGGGCGAACTATAAAATATGATAAACGAGAGCCATTGGCGAGCAGACTTTACAATATCCTAAAGTATATCAGTATAATAGTAATAATACTTTGTCCTGCGATGACCTTGTCCGGGTAAACTTTAAATCATGAATGCAAAGCCTTTGTCCTGGCTAGTTTTGAAATACGGCAGATGTAAATCGAATTAGCATTGCATTGTTGAGTTGCCGACATATATTGGTCTTACTGGTATACTCATGCATGCAATGCCATATCCTCGAATTTTTTCAAACAATAAACCTAATGTAACTGCATCTAAAATGGCATTCCCGTTCGAGTACTGCATGTAGACGTAAAACAGCATTGCATTGTTGGGTTGACGATATATTTTGGTCTAACAGGTATTTTGGATCCTGTTCGTGTCACTGTAAAAAAATATCTACTCCGTAATCCATTCGCAATCATATGAATTCAGTTTATATAGGGGACCTTCTTTCATAAAATTATGGCATTTCCATGTCAACGCGCCTTTCACAATGATTACATTAGACACACAATATCCTTTTGTCTGCTTGGGACAGAATTTTTTTTAAAAAGACAATTTAAACTAGTTATCAATACACAAAGTGCGTCTGCCCTTTCTTTTCTGCTTACCGTCTATCGTTTACATTTGATGTTTTCAGTAAATTGTTTGTCGAATCGATTTGGGAGATGTTCTTCCTTAGCGCGCGCTCCCTCGGGTGTCGCTTTGGCAAGCTTTGGTGACAATTTTTAAGTTGACAGAAGCGGCAAGGCTTCTTAGATCGATCGTTTCACGAGCGTCTGTACTACTGACATTTTCACCAAAATTAAATTTTTGTTCCTATCTCACTTTTATAAAAATGGATGTGTATGTTGCCTGTCGCCATTTAATGTGATGATCGATAATTTCATAACCATTTTCCAATTATCTTATTTACGTACAATTGACACAGATTAGCATCGATTTGTTCTTAGCGTTATATCATATAGTTCATCAAAATCGAATGAAATATGTGTAAACTAATTGAGAAATTTCAATTTTTCCACACTTTCTATTCTTAAATTTATTGAAAGGAACAAATTTTTCCAAAATACGAGTGAGCTAGAGATATTTTCTCATTTTAATGACTTTATTGTGATTTTTCCATTGTTAAGAAATATTAAGGGTATGTCTTTTCATCCTTTCTCTTAAATTTGAGCTGGCAACTTTTTTCACTCTTTTCGCCTTTAGAGAGAAGTCTGAGAGACTAGTAAATCAAATAATTGATCTATATCTGGCAGTCTGGTCTGGATACTCTTTCATTGTACGCAGGCTATATTGCCAATTGTAACAAAAGACTGTTCTATACAATGAATGAATGACTGTGATGGCAGATATAAGCACAGTAAATAAAGTCAGAGCGGTGTAAGTAATTTGAAAGGTAGGCCTACATGTATCTCGCCTGCTTACCACGGCTCACCGATATAAAAGCCACACCGAGAAAACGGGGCTATTTAAGTCGTTCATATAAAACAGTAACATCGCTTTGAAGCCTGCACGCCTCTCAATCTCTTTTCTTGACTTGACCGCGTTATACGGGGAACGTTCGGAGAGAGCATGTGGCGATTTTTATAGCGTTGGATGTCAGTTGAAGAAGGCTTGCGAAGTGAAGCACCTGGCTGGAGACCGGGTATTAGAATAGAACAGTTTGCTATAGGAGCTACAAACGATCAGGTACGGCTGATGGCTGCTATCCCTAAATCACAAGCACAGGAGATAACAGAGCTAGCTAGTTTATTAAAACCCTTCGTTGGATCAGCTTATCAGAGACCTAGACTGTCATTTTGATTGTAGATTTTGACATGCCGGCGCTCAGGTTACAGATCTGAATATGCACGTGTAAAGAGAGTTGAAAAGTCGTTAATATGGCTGAAATGGAAAATAACGTCGGCTATTGGTTTCTTACTATCCAGTGACTTGTGTATTCGTAAAGGATTATCTCGTATTTGTTTGGATATCTTGAGGTCTAATCTCGTAGAATTGTGTCAGGCTGTATTGGAAATATGAACTGGTTTTACGTTCGTTGTCTGTGTTTTGACGATTTGTAAACATATTTAGAATGGGTGGGATTTATTGGGAATTGTCGGCTACATATATATGGGATTGAAGTGAGCTTCTCGACATAAGACCCAGGCTTCAGTATGGATTTACAGTATTACTAGTGAATCTAGACAAGATATAATTTATAGTAAGTGGACTATTTCCATCTAGGGAAGCTGTATATAATATAATAAGATAGGGTAGGTGTGTAAACGTGTTTTTATTATGGTTTACAAATGACAATAGATTGGTCTAGTTTTGCTGTACTCTTCCATATTATCCTACTATTAATTAGAAAATCAGCATAACCATAGGAGGGGATCATTGAGAAAAGTATTGAGTGTTACACTTGTAATTCAAAAATAAGGGTCTTGAATCTTTAATTAGGATCTGGCTCACCTATATATTTTTTATTTGTTTATATTATAAGCATGTTTGTTGCATGAACAGGTCATTGCAAAACTAGCACATTTTTATTTCAATAATTTGTTTGCTTGGAAGTAGTTTTAGCAGTGGGAGAAAAGCTAGTTACTTTAGTAACCATGTCTGATAGAGGCAACCCTCTCTAGCCTTTATCAGAGACATGATTACTAAAGTAACTGGAGAAAAACCTACTACTGGTACTTGGTTAGTTTGAAGATTAAAAAAATCACATTTGTGATGCTGGACTAGGGCTCACTACACCCACCCTCCCAATTAAAAAAAAATGGGTTTTTGCTTTGTCAGTGTAATAATTTGATATTTTGAGACTTTATTTTTATTTTCGGTATGGTTTTATAATGAGACATAAATGAATTTTGCCAGGGCAGTGATATTTTTGTCTTTTTCTCTTTGAATGCCAGCAGTTAAGGGATTTGCAATACACAGTTCATTTGTTAACTGATCCTTGCTTTTTGAAATATCTGAAGAACTAGACACTTAGACTTGCCCCACAGCTGACAAATTGGTAATTAACTTGAAAAATGCATTGTATGTTTTTGAAATTTGGAAAACTATCACTTTTTATACACTGCCAAAGATTTTATTTCTTGAATATAGAACAGAAAATATATCGCTTCTTTTGTTTCCACCCATGACCTTATGCTTTTTGCCGAATTTACACACAGGTATATATTATTAGAAACAGACTCAATCTGCACATGGGGATCATAGTGGCTAAGTGAATACAATGCTGGCTTGCTAGCCAAAAGTTCAGGTGTTCGATCCCTGTATTGGCCGAGAAAGTTCATCCAGATTTTCCGGCATGGTTCCACCCTTGTCAGTGATGCAGGAAAGAGGGCTTTACAGGGACAACTATCTAGTCATTTGGATAGAACAAAAATCTGAGGTCCTGTGTTTACATTGGCGTGCACATAAGAGATCCCTTGGCAGTTTGAATTCGATATGAGTAGGCTGTAGTGCAGCTGTCCAGGTAAAATTTCCCTCATAGCACACTGTATGGCGTATGCCTGTCTTCATTAGCCCAGTTCAGGAGCAGAGCAGTAGGGCGTTAAAAGCTTAAGGTGAGAAGTGACATAATATTGGTGCTGTAGCTCCACTACTTGTCTTTCTGTGTTATGCTACTGTTTTGGTTGTCCCATGGCTACAGTAGCAAGGGTACATGTCCCTCGACAGCGATCTAATTACATTGATAACAGTAGATATCTTTTCAAAACTCATTTGAGTATCTTTTCCAACTTGTGAAAAAGACTGCTGAGTGGCTGTTTAATTATCGAGTTAGCAAGATTGCGTTATTTATCAATCTGCACGAGCAATTGAGATTCCTAGTGTCATTCCACATATAGAAACAATCTTTGGCATTTTAGACATGATTACCCATGATTGTCTTATTTGCATGATATTTCTTCATGCACGCAATTCTCATGACTGCTACAGTGGTCTTCTTGTAAAGACAATTTTTGAAAAATATTTCACACAAATTACATAAACATTTACATGTATCCAACATTTTGCCACCCAACACAGTTTATAATTTCAAGGTGTCATGCTTTTTTAATCTAAATCAGTGAAAAATTATATTTCAAGTAGTTTTTATTATATGAATTTGCTCTGAAACGTTATTTTTAATAGGAATGTAAAATCTTATCTTGATGATCTAAGCAAGTAGAAATTAAACATTTTTGAAAAAACAAAATGATGAACAAGCCAAAAATAAGTTTATTTTGTGTTAACCTTCAGAAAATATAATCTCTTAACTTGTATTTCTATGATATATGATAATAAACGAGCACCAGTATGTTGAAGAGGGATTTAACTTATCACAGGTTATCTAATGTAAGTTTTAACTGGCTTTCCCTAGATACATTCCTTGTTAATGCTTGAAGGGGAGATAACGATCTAATCTTAAACTCTTGATGAACATACAAGTTATTGAGTACATCAGAGAATTACTCTCAAGTACATCTTGGAGTTAAAATTAAATAGGATATATTAATAATCTATATTATTAAAGTTTTAATAACTACTGACATACCTGAGTTCTTAAGCAATTTTCTTAAGTGATCAAAGATAGGTAAATGTAAGTTTTGTCTATATGTTCTTGAAAGTATATAAGTATCTTCTAAGTAACCTATTATGTATATCTGAAAGTACATGAAATAGTAATAGGTTTTAGAAAACTCATTTATTTTGAAGATATATTAATTTATTAGGTTTTTTAAAATCTGATATTTTGTAAAGTTCAGGGATAGAATGTTTAAACCCCATTGATGTTGATTTACAATAAAACTATACTTTTACAAAGAAGTAGTTAATCATACGATATATGTAGTGCTAACCAACCAAAATTTAAATTGGATTTAATTTAACTAGTTTAGCCAATAATTGAAGTATAATTGATCATTTTTTGGATGAATTATGTGGGTAATGACTTAAAACTATCAGCTCTATCTACTTACTATATAACCATTTTCTAAGTCCACTCTTGATAATATTCACAACTTACAGTATCCAGTTTTAGAATTTCAATTCTGCATGAAATGTAATGGATTATTGAGCTGTTAACAAGAAGGTAAAATTAATCGGCGTGCTAGGTAAAATACATCGAGAGGCAAATCCCGGGGAATGTAATTTTTATCTGCTAGATACAATTTAAGATATGTTGTACACCTGTTGCGTTTTAATAACATCATGATAGATGTTTCAAGAGCGAAACATTATGGATTACCAGGTATATACTATTCAAAGTTGTAGTTCATCATGTTGCATCTGGCTGTTCTAGGTCCGAGTTTGGTGCTTGCATAGATTCACATGATACCCTTTAAAGTCTATAATAATAATTGCTGAGCTGATTTAGTGGAAGTGTATTTTTTTAGACTATTCTAGTAGAGTTTGGCTGTGATAGGGTTTGTTTAGAGTATGGTTTTAGAGTATATGCTAGTAGACTATGGCTGTTATAGGGTTTAGAGAAGGATATGGTTTTAGAGAATATGCTAGTAGAATATGGCTGTGATAGGGTTTAGAGTATGGCTTTAAAGAATATGCTAGTAGAATATGGCATTGATAGGGTTTAGAGTATGGTTTTAGGGTGTACAGTATTCTACATGTATTAGAATATGGCTTTGTAGAGTATATGCTAGCAAAATATGGCTGTGATAGAAATGTTCTGCATTTAGCTTGGTCCATGAAATTAAAGTCCCAAAGCATTTATCTATAATTAACCTGTCTGTAGTAATGTGTGTTATATACATACTCTTTCAGAACATCTGATACCACTTCTTCGTTATCAGGAAAGTTGAAACAACCACAATTTGATTGCACTTTAGTATCTACAAGTTTCTGTCCAGAATATTGTACCGGTACATCAGATGATAATGGTCTCCACTACTCTCCACCATGGCAAAATTCAGTTCCTAAATCTTATTTACCATTCTTAGTCTTTAAATCACATTTTAGAACCTATCTTGCCATCTGACTTTCTTTTATTGTATGTTGGGGGATTGGATGGTCGAATGGTTATCACATGCTGATTGTCCTGTGCGTGCTGTATCATAAAGCCTGTCATTGAGTCAACTGGCGTGGTTTTGAATCCCTTGTGCAAGCGAATTATTAAAATGAGATTAAACCATATGTTAGTCCCAAAATGACGTTAAATCCCATTTCTCTCTTTCTCTCTTTATTGTATGTAAAGATATAGATGACATATTATTGCGGTGTGACAAAATGCCAGTTTTGAGACTTGTCAGACACACATTTCAATTCTTTATCTTTTTTTTTTACCTTTGGCAAATGTCATGAAATGGTTTTATATAAAGAAGAGTCCCTCTAGTCACACTTTGAGTCTTAGGATTTTTTCAGTTATTACTTGAAAATGTAGAGTCCAGGGACATTTATAATGGCCTTTAGAAAAAGATAGATATCTTTCTAATTGGTGATAAAGTATTGATGATTGTGAAATGTCATTTGAAGGTTGCTGCAAAAGTTATCTGATTACATACAGTATGTAAACTAAAATATATATAAGAAGATATGTAGTGTTATCATTAATTCTGATGAAATTATTTTATTAGGAAATAACTTCCATAAAAAGTATTTTAGCTAAAAGCACACTTCCTGGATAAGTTGATACTGCATGCCAAAGATCTTTTCAGAAAACAGAGCGATCTGATTAAATTCAAAATAAATGTTTATTACATTTCGTTTTGTTTTCAAAATCCGAGTACAACGTTTGTCAGACATATTTTCTTAGAAGCTGATCATCAGATCACTTAATGGTCAATGTATTTCCTGTATGGGATTATGAGCTTGTTATTGGTGGCGAATCATGGGAAATTTTAAAACCGGGAAAATTTGTTTTTGGAACACACTGTTTATTTTTTAAGGATTAAACTTTTATATTTTTCAGATAGAACACAATATGGAGAGGGCTCGCACAGTTAGGTCTGGTATACCCACATTAGCAGGGAATGGTATACCCGGTAGAGCCCATCATGTGACATCACGACAAACAGCCAACACAGGAATAATAGCTCATCCATATACTGTACATAAACATGCTATAGTTCGACCAATCAACTCAACAGGATCTGAACACAAAATGAAACACGAAGTAAGTTTTGTTTTTTTAAAAATTAACATGTAACTTAAAGGTGACGATCCATGTATTTCGGTTTTCTAAGAGATAGAGTATAATGACAGCTACTACTTGTACCTTAGAATCGACAGTCGAAACGTCATTTGTGTACTTAACAGTGATTGCATTCCATATAAATTGTGTTGTGTTTTTGCAAGAATCAACAACAAATAACTGTTCAAACACCACACTAAATTAAAGATTGGGCAGAACGGGAACTAAACATTGCCACTTTAAAAAGTTAGAAACACAGCTAAAATTTAATTTCGAGACATCGTTTTATGTATTGTAAGATAAAGTTTGTATATTAACTTTGTAATTCATTGACATGTAGAATATTATATTGATGTAGTGGACACGTTACATGTGGTGGGAATTTGACCATAACAGCAATTTTACTGTCTCATCTGTCACAGATCTCAACTCACTGGGATTCATTTATACTCAATGAGTCTATCAAAGTTATTTCTAACAAGGCATTAATTTTCTGCTCAGTAGTTTTGAGAGTAGAACTGTAATTCACACCTATCAATCCAGATTGTATATTAGAGTTTCTGATCTTTTGTGCATATATATTGAATGGTAAATTAAAGATAACAATTAACAAACCTAGGGGACAACTACAAGAAGTCAGAAACACAGACATTGTAAACAACAAGATAACTATCAAATCAACAGCCATCTTCAAATATTTAATAAACAATACAGGTAAACATGTTTAAACACAGAAAACACTAATGTTACAAATTTTAAAGGAGAAACCTAGCAATACACAAAATCCAAGCAGGACGGAGGGCCTGACAAGGACAGCTGTCTAGTCATTCGGAAAAACTGAGGTCCCGTGTACACATTGGCATGCACGTAAAAAAAACCCTTGGATGTTGGAATTTGATGTTAGAGCAGGCCGTAGCGCTGCCGCCCGGGAAAAATTTTCCTCATAGCACACTGTATGGCGTATGCCCATCTTCATTAGCCCAGTTTAGGAGCAGAACAGTAGGACGTTAAACCCCATTTCATTTCAAAAGAAACCCAAAAGTCCTGTAATAATGATATATAGTGCTGAACATGCCTTTAAAATGACTAAAATAACCTATCGATAGTAGATCATGTTGTCAAAATAATATAATTGCTTGTTTAATTGTACAATTAATTTCAGTTTGAGTAATCGCTTGAAGCAACATCAATGATAACCATTCACTTGTGTTATAAAATGGTGAAAATGGCTTCAAATTTTGTAATTGAATACTATTTAATATAATAAAATATAGACTCAATGTCTGCTAAGATTTTTTTTCTTCGTAAAACTTGAATACATTTTATATTCCTTTATTGAATTTAATACATAGACTTGTAAACATAATTATGTGAAACTGATAACATTAAAATATGAATCTTCATTTTATAGATAAGAAATAGAATTTAAATTGAATTGTAAGGTGAAGTAATTTTGAATTTAGATGTGAAAAAAACAACATTCTTTACAACTTTTGGTATTATTAAGAAGATTATTCTTAAAATTGCCCATTAAGAGTTTTGTTTTGCCTACAGTGCTTGTTAAGATATTGTAAACTATGAAATGTTAAAACAGTGAGAGTGAATTAGAAATGGGGTTTATGGTGCATTCAACATTGAGTGTTAATTTGTTTTGTGAAGTGGGGAACTGTCTACATTTAAAATTTTGATGTCTGCAGATAGAACCATTTTTTTTGTATTCAAAATTTGAGAGTTTAAACGAATAAAATAAAATATAAAATTATTAAACCTACTCGCTTGTCCAAGCACTAATTGAAATAACACAACAGATCTTCCCAGTTCATGGGGATTGGATGGCCGAATTGTTACCATATGCGTGCTGTATCATACAGATTCGTCATTGAGTCAACTGGCATGTTTTTGATTCCCATGTTGTACATGACAAGGAGTACGATCGTCTGTCCAACCTTGTGGGTTTTCTCCAGGTATTCCTGTTCTGTCCCACTTCTAAAGACCCTATGCGCAAGCAAATTATTGAAATGAAATTCAACTATGTGTTAGTCCTGAAATTAGTTACTTTGTGTCTAGTGGACGCTAAACCCCATTTCCCTCTTCTCACTTCCCAATTTAATACTTTATTTTGATCTAAATCAGACTGGTTTAGCTCCTGTAAAAGCATTTTAGTCATGAAGTATGAATTTATTACTTCTCCACGACTCCAGGATGTTAAGATTTGTCCTGCCATATAGACAAATTAACTAAATCAAAAAAAGTTTAACTGAAGTACTTGTAATAAATATTCCAAAATTAGCTTACTGATCTTGTTGGTGGGTTATACTAATTTCTACAATTTGTTTTGTTGTTTATTAAATAAAAGTGGGGGTTGGATGGCCGAATGATTAGCACGTGCACGCTGTATAATAAAGCCTGTCATTGAGTCAACTGGCATGGTTTCTGATCCCCAGTTGTACGTGACAAGGAGTAGGGCTGCCTGTCCAAACTCATGGGTTTCCTCCGAGTCCTCCTGTTTCCTCCCACTGCTAAAGAACCTATGCACAAGCTAATTATTGAAATGAAATTAAACCATATGTTAGTCCTGATATGACCTAGTTTGTGTAGAGTGGATGTTAAACCCCATTTCTCTTTCGCTCCCTATTGAATAAAAGATGTATGGCATGGAATACAAATGAAATTGTTTTCTTCTGTCAATAATCATTAATCGAGACCAACCATCAGTCTAACAGCCATACAATATTGCGTCAAATGTAATGATTTATTGTCAAGTAAGGAGGGGTACATATTTGGTAACTGGTTCCGATTTATACTAAATAGTTGATGTAACTTGTCAACAAATATTCATGAAAGGTTTCATATACACGATAGATAAATGAGGTCTCAGCCTGTCAGCCTGTGACACATTAAGTTGCGAGATATTGTCATAAAATGGTGAGAAAAAAGACATTTTATACCACAGTAATGTATCCAGCCAATATCTTATGAATGAGACACTAGTTTATCTATGAACTTGTCGAGAAATTTAATGACTTCACATCGTACATGTAGGTAGGCAACATTTCGCTCCTTAAGATTGTTCTTTCTCACAAGATCGCTCAAGCAAGACAATCTCTGACCATAAAAAGAGAATTTTATCTTCAATTTCTGTGAAGAATCTTGTATGATATGTATGATAATCCTGCGAAATACGAAGGGTAAACAATAAAACAAGTTTGTTGGAAATATATACAGGTGAATCTCACGAAGCTAACATTGAAATACATGTAACGAAGATCTTATTGATTATAACTATAGTATCACAGACAGTTCAAATTCTACTACAATCTTCCCATCTTTTCAAATCAGGTCTTTTTAATTGACAGAAGTCTCTTATAAGCCTTGTCAATAACAGCTGTTTGGCTGCCGTTTTGTAAATTGTAGCTGAGATAGAATCATTTTTCAAACCTACTGGATGTTAATTTTTTGGAAAACTCCAAATTCTGGGCCAGGTGTTTTTTTATTTTGGTTTCATTTTTGCAAGACTGATCACCAGATAGATTGTAATGTATATTATATTCAAAGTAAGTGGAATTTATGGCCATATCTAGAATGGGGTTAAGTGAACTATTGTTCAGGCAGACAATATGCCATTGTGCCTAATTACTAATATGCTTTTATGTATAGTGAAAAATATGATTTATGGTCAGTGTGCATGGCTGGTTGAGGGATAAAGGTCATTGTGTGGTTGTCTGTCATATATATTGTATGAAATATGACCAGCATGTTACCTTTGTGAAGCATTCTCAAAATCTAACAGAATGCAGGATCACTTATAAGTCACCAGACATGTACATCTGACATAGGAAAAGGTGTGTATGGAAATACATATTTTTGAAGCAAAGGTAGCTAGTACATTGTAATTTAAATTTTGATTTTCTTTTGTTACCCTGACTTTGATTTTATTTAATTGATGGATTGATTTGTAAACATTCTCGCTTTTGTTGCTTAAAACAACAAAACAATGATTAGGTACTGTGCCATATGGTTGTCGCATGAGCTGACATGACGTTTATTTTTCATGAGCATACAATTTTATGAATTTCTTTATAAATGTGCATTAAAAGTAGGCACATACATGTATTTTTAGTTTGGTTAGATAGCATCTGGTGCAGTTGAAAATGTTTATCTTCATCAGTCTGATTGATTGACATTTAAAAAAGCCATTAGTCGATTAATTTTTTTGAATTAAACAATGCTGCATTATTTAAGAAATTTTTCAATCATGAATTTAAATGGCAAGCATACAATTAATAGAGCGAGATTGTTTATGCAGAATTTATAACCATTTGGTATTTCTTTATTAAGTCCAAATCATGTGCATATAAGATTTCAGATTCTGATTAATCTGAACAAGAAAACTTCTCAAGATATTAAACCTGCTTTTCATAAAGACATGTTTTAAATTAGACCATATCTTAGATTTGTTTTTAGACTGGAAGAGACTGTCACCGTCTTATGTATCCTTAGGCTTATGTCATATTTTATTATCTTATTGTTTATTTATGACAATAAAACCAAGATTTAGTGGTTGTTAAATGTTATTAATGTAAGACAGTTTAATAAATACATATCTTGTTCTATTATAGAATGAAAGAATCATCAGTGGATCCAGCAACCAGGAGGTGTATATAAGTAATTTAGATGGTCCACGAGCTTCAACTCCTATCAGGGATATATTAGGAGCAGACGTAATCGTTCACCAACCTCAATACCACGAACTGGAAAAGTTTAACAATGAGGATTTAGCAGAAGATGAAGATTATCCAATTCGTGGAACAATTTCTCCCCTTACAAATCAACGTATACAACGATCTCTGGATCAAACGGGCAACGAGTTATCTTTTGTGTTCGGAAGACCTTCGTCACCCTGTGTGGACCAAACTATAGATGGTCGATGTTTATCACCTATTAACGAACAACGCCCACTTTCTCCTTCATCCGAAATGTTTGCCATGAAACAGGATGTATGTAATATGGCCACTGATAAAGGAATAGAGGGACGTGTAGTGCAAGGTGGTGTATGTTGTGAACATTGTAATAATTGTTTAATAGATTTAAAACGTCAAGCTCTCAGGATTATGTTTCCAGATAATACAACACGGAATACACCTCTCAAGGTAAGATCAGTAATTATCAATCTATCACTTAATAACAAGCTTGGAAATAAGGCACCTGTCACTGACAATGTTGGCACGGATTCACGCTTTGTCAGGCACAAAACCTCTTGTGTCTGTTATTTTGTCCGGCACTGATTTGTCTTTTTTATTGATATTATTAATAAATGTCTGGCACTTAGTTGAAAATTTCAGGTACTATTTCATTAGTGCCTGACATTTTTGTCAGGTACATCTAAAACCGTATTTCCAGGCTTGCTTAAGAAGATATTTGTCAATTAAAGCTAGGCTTGTTCTGTAACAAAGACTAAATGTCTGATTCCTCCTTGGCCATAAATTATCCAGTTTAATGCTCTGAATAAGCTGAAAATTTAAGTCCTGTATGTTTTATCTACAGAGTTTTTCATTGGTTGATATTAACATGGACAATGCAAGTTTTTAGTTTAGGGCACTTGAAAAAAAGATTAAGACCTTTATGCCAAAAATTCAGACAAACTTCTTAAGAGGAAAACTTTAAACCATAAACCTATTCTATATAAGCAGATTGTATGTTCTTCTGTGGATAATTGTAAAAAAAACATAACTGTATAGGGAAGGCAAGACCATGGACCTTCTAATAGGTACAAGGCAAGACCAACCAAAACATTTCTGTTTTTTGCGCTAGATGTATGTAAAAAGTTTATTTTGGATTCATCCCCACCGACCGTGCGCAGTAGGCTACATATGTAGAATGTGTTTATACTGAATGTGACTGACCTATCTTTTAAGGTTATTTTGTAAGAAATGTTTTTGTTGATAACAATAATCTAAGATCAAAGTTGTACTACTTGATTCCTGGAGAAAGTAACCCGATATAGAGGGGAAGACTTTTAGACCCATCCTAACCTCCATCTTAAAGTATACTCTACCCTTACATATGTTTAAAGATGGTAATATTAGAAGCAGGTCTTACAGTCAGACAGACACAAACCCAAATACTTCAATCATGCTGTCAATTTAAATACTAACAATAGGTTACATACATGTAGTTCTAATTTGAAACAAAATACTGACATGAAACAAACGTTGAAAAACAGACAGTTTAATCTCACTTTCAATGTCTGGCTGAGTCTTAAGCTTGATTTAGAAATCTGCTTTGCTATATAGTAGTTTTTTTTTTTCTTTCATTTGGGACAAAAATATAATTGTCGATAAAACTTTTTTTAATATGTTGATTTGTTTTGTGGGATGAAAATCTGTTTTTATTGAGAATTTTACGACCAAAGATAAAGTTAGTGTTGAGAAGAGCGTTTTTGTGTTCTGCCCTCAACATATAAGGCCACAAATAATACAAAATTTAGTTAACTTGTGAAGCAAACATTTATTGATAATGTGCCCAATCACTAGAATAACACAAAAAAATAGACTGAATTCAATACTTTATTTTGTCCTTTATCAATTAGGTTTAACTCCTTTAAACTGATTTTTTGTGTATATATTGAGAAGCTTTTATTGGTATTTGTGGTCTTTTATATCCAAAACTCAGTACTTAGACATAAGCAGTGACGGTTATCAATGCATGATACATGTTATGCTTACCCTTTCTTAAACAACTGATATTGTTTCTCATTTGGAGAGTTTCCATATATGTACAAATATATATAACACATTTTGTTGTATTTTTGTGTACTCCTAAGTTTTTATTCATGAATTTTATCTCAAATTTGGCTTACTTTACTTAACTTTGTTCTCACGTATACTTCATTTACATATTATTTCAATTATTGTATGACCCAGGTAGTTTCTAGGGGCTTGATTGTAGCTACATTGTTATCTATATGTTATTAACTGTGATATATTAGGTAATAAGTTGTATTAAGGGTTATTAACGCTGCGCTAAAGATATCTATTATAACCGGGGATCAGTATGCCACCTCTGGTAAATAAGAGACTTCTTCCCTACAATGTGCATGATGAATGTTATTATATCTGTCAGGAAGGGGGTGAGAAAATTACAAATGATGCAATTTCAGTTGTAATCAGGCCAATTGAAATAGTATCTTTGCTGTACAGATGACAAATATTATATGGGCCATGACAGTGACATATTAGGGTGTTGGGGTGGATCAGCATGATGTAGGCTATTGTTTTCACATCACTCTGACAGCATAATCACACATTTTAATGTTGAATTAGTGATTATGGCCGACATTGGTTGGAAAACTTTATTAATATTCCGTTTTTGGTAATTTCATCCAGACAATTATCTGTGAATATGTGTCTGAAATTCGGTATTTGAATTTCAGAGTTCTCGGTTTTTCAGACAAGCAGCATATATAATCTTCTCTTAAAAGTTCTTCAACCCGTCTGCTTGTGACATATTTCAATCAAATTTCTCTTAATTGCACGATTCTTTAACAAGATGGACGTGGAACTCTGATTGAATGTGTCAATATTGGAAGCTAGATGAAGTAAGATATTGCTATTGGTATTATAGATTAGAGTGTAGATGTATGTAGTTTCGTAGACAATAGGTAAGAAGAGTTTCTATGTTCATGTACTAAATTGATATCTACAAGTATATCGTGTTCAGTGAGATTACAAGCTACCATCAGTAAAGGGCTGGTTTAGCCGACGGTGAGCTGAAGTGGTTGATTTTGGTGTCTCAATGAGTTATTATCTGGTGCAATCAGGTCTCTTGACAACAAGAGCACTTCACAGATGAAATATGTCCTTGGGCCTCACAGCTGGTAGTACTTGGACAGTTACAACAATGTCTCTCTTTTAGATGTTCTTAGACACATTTCTGCTATTCAATAACAAGAAAAGCCATGCCAGTACACTCTTGTTTAATACCTGGTTATTTCTGAAAAATGGTCGAAAGGTTGATATCACCTCTGCAAGTTCTCAGATATATAGCTAATGACCTGTTCAAAGAAAGGACCGGGGGGGGGGCATGTTAAGTATTTTGCTAAGAAAGTCATCAGTATCCTTACCATGAGGCTTATACATCGGAAAGTGGATATATATGGGGGTAAAGTTGTTGCGATAGGAAGACTATGAATATAACAATCAAATATATACTCAATTTTATTATAATATTCATTTAATAGCATAAAGATCTATCTCTTGTGGTCATTATGAAATAGATGTTGATAGACTTGGTTCAGGGGTTTTTTGACAACAGATATTATGCCAGACAGAATCATAAATTGAAACAGATGGAGGTGGAAATAAATTATTATTCAATCCATTGTTATTGTATCACTTGTCACTCGTTCTACCAATTATACAATGGCTGACTCCATTTAATATTCTTAACAAATCTGTATAATTGTTACATGAATCTTCTATGGTTTAGATACGATTTGAAGTATAATTTTTTTGATTTGCTTCTTTTACCGATTATTGGATTAGTAAAGTTACTGGGAGTTTGTTTTTTGTTCATTGTCACAGTACATGGACGTCATGGATATTGTGCTAGCGAGAACTTTGCAATTGGCCCAAACAGACCAAAATGCTATAAATTGCTAAGAATGTAAAAGCTTACAGCGGTGTTGATATACAAATTACCAATCTTTATTAATTAAGTATTTGTGTTCATCTTGCGAAATAAGGTTTAATAAATTATAATACTATTGTTTGCTGCTGCGTTTTGGTTTGATGTGACAAAAATGGTCATATTTTGATCTTTTTGCATGGAGAAAAGGGATTACCGGTAATTGTCACACTGGTTCCCGAACATTTATCAGAAAACAGATATACATGTAGGTAGAGTAATCTGGTTTATGGTCCAATGCAAACAAGGTCATTTCGGGAGTCACATGGTAGACTTTGTGATCTAAAATGCATGAAACCTACCAAGCCCACTGTAAAGAAAAGCTGTTTTTTGTTGTATATAAATTATGTCATTTATTTGTTCATAAGAAAAATGATCTTTTAATTTGGTTCTGTTTGCAATAGTTATATTATTTCTTAAAACTATACTCAAATCTAATTCTACAATTTGTATGTGTATAAAAGCTTATTCTTATTTCATTAACTGTCATTTGACATCCTCGTTTATAATTGCTGATAAATTGTATTAGCTGCTTGAAACCGATATGTGTATCTTTTTTAAGTCATGCATTGATTTGAAGGTTGAGCCATTTCAGCAGACACAAGGAATCAGATCAGCATATTATTTCTTCAGGCCATAGTTGAGTTAAATATTGATGTTGTCAGAAATTATATCATTTTAGTCTCTCTTAGTGCTCTAACAGCACATTTTGTCCAAATTGAATTCGACTCATGCAATAGCCAATAAAATTAGATATTGTCATTTGCATCCGTAACTGTTTCACTTAAGGTGATTCATTCAAGCTCATTAGTATTAGGTTTCATGTTTGGGTTAATCAAAATTTAAATTTTAGGAGAAGAGATATTTAATGAATAAAAATATGACGCCACACTCAGTCTACACAAAAAAGAAATCTGCTCTTTGCAGTGAGAGACTGCAGTTGCTATTTGGTTAGCTGGACATGCAACTCCATATACATGTAGAACCTGGGCCCTGTTTCACGAAATTTTAACTTAAGATAAAATCCAATTTTAGTAGATACTTCAATTTTGATTGGCTAAGCACTAAAATCAATCTAATATTATCCAATCAAATTACTAAAATTGGGATCTTATCTTAGTTAAAATTTCGTGAAATAGGCCCCTGGATTCTATTATATTGCAATGATACAATAAAGCCTTGCAATTAAGAACAGCTTTAGAAAAAAATGCTGGTCCTTTAGTTGTATTAAAATAACTTTCAGAGAGATTTGGTTGCAACCAGTCTGGGCCAAAATTGCCACTACTGAAACCCAATTTAAAATATCAAAATGGTACGATGGTACAATGTTCAGTCTGAACCTTACATCCTCATTCCTGACCAGAACTAGCCCTTGGATGTCAGGTGGTCTCAATCTAGGATTGAAGTACAGTTTGGTACGGTTGTGGTAAGTGGATCTGGCCTGTTTATTTCAGTAGCCAACATAAACAGAGCTTTTCTGTGAAGACTTCCACACATAACCATGCCAAGAAACCGTTTTGGCGCTGTTAGTGACATTTTAGGGTTCTTGGGCTTAAAGTGCCATGTTTAGTGATGAGATATATGAATCAACATATGAAGACTGTCATCATATATTTTCATTGATTTATCTAGTATCTGTTTTTATTTGATATCCAGATTTATTCCGGAATCCCATTGCCTGCTACATACAAATGTACTGAAAGAATATCACCATACTGGTACTTTTGGTGTGTGGCAATTATTCCTTTTATAGCATGTAATTCTGTGTAGGTGCTAAAATATAAATTGTTTTGTGAAGCATAGATAACAATAAGGTTTTAACACAGAACCATAGAAATGGTGGAAACCAATTTATTTGTCTGAAATTTCTAAGTGTACTCTTTTGATTGCTCTTTCAATTATTAAACAACCCCATTTACACTGGACTTCAATAAAACAAAAGTACACAAAATATTTGTTAGCTAAGTGAACTCCTCAAAGCTGATATCAGGTGTTTATGAAAGTAAACATACACTGCCTCATGCCATATTCAGTCTGGATTCGGAGGTGGTCTGAATAACTCTGGGCCCCTTTATAGCTTGATGTGAAGGGTGCCCATCGGAATTAAAAGTATGTGACAAGTCGAGAAAACAAAACTAGGCCGATTCATTTTTTTCCACATCATTTGTAGATCATTTTCATCCTCGGATATAGGCCATTACATTTTTTAGTATATGCCAAGATTAATTATCTTTCAATTTGGGCCAATGATCCCCTTAACCGCCTGGGTCGTCTGACCACGTCTGAATGTCCAAGGCCCAGTCCAAGACTTTTTTGATTTTGTACCTTTATATGTGTGGAACTTCTTACATGACAGCTACAGTAGTTTGAGGTTGCTATGGTTAAATTCACACAGGTAATTAAGATCACAATGAAATACATGGACATGTTATGTGCAAAAAAAAACTTGACTGAACTCAATTAAAATTTGAAAAACCAAAATTTGAAAGAAACCTCATTTCTGCTCAATTTTAACCCAGATCGTTCACAGTTTGACTAATTTGAAAAAATGTGCAAATGCAATAAATGAAGTTTTTAGTGCCTCAACTTCTTGTTGACTGCAAACAGCAAAAAAAATATATTACTGAGAAATCTGTAAACCAATGTAACAAAATCATAATGTCTCTTTTGGCTGTTAATTTATATATATTTAATTGAGGCTTCTACTATTTTCCTGAGGGGTTGGATGGCTTAATGGTTAGCGTGTGCGCGTTGTATGATAAGGTCTATCATTGAGTTAACTGGCTTGCTTTCGATTCCCCGGTTATACATAACAAGGAGTGGTGTCGCCTGTCCAACCTCGTGGGTTTTCTCTGGGCCCTTCAGTTTCCTCAAACTGCTGAAGACATCTACTTGAAAGCGAATTACAGAAATAACATTGAACCATATGTTGGTCGCAAAATGACCTAGTTTATGTTGAGTTGAAGTTTAACCCCATTTCACTCTCTCTTGCTCTATACTATTTTCCTTATTATGTCACTGTTCATCATATACGTCATACATATGGACAGTCCATTTGCTGATTACACTATTTTACCATGAGTTTGTCTGATTGTTTGGATGCAGCTGTGGCGGGTGTGACTCCGGGAAAGGTAAGCTTACTCCTCCGGAAACCTGTTACCACTGTTCATCCTGTATGCTGTACATGTCGAACAGTAATTTACTGATTACACTATTGTACAAATAGAGTTATTTAGGATTTCAAATTTTGTGTTACTGGTTTGGATTATTCGTACTTGGTTTCATTTTATTCTCTTAATACGAACACAAAGAAAGTTGTAATAAAAGTATAATTGATTTTTTTTTTCAAATCTGAACAATTATGTCATGTTTTGTCTAATATCAAGATTGGTTTCAACAAATTCAAATTTATATTAAATATTTATTCCATGAAATAATTACCAATAAAAAAAATATTTGAATTTATTATGATTAATATCTTCATGCCATGAGTTGATTTAATTCTAGCAGATTCCCATTTAAATTTTTATTCAGACATTAAATTAAATAGTAAAAGTGCCAAAACTTGTATTCACATGCAAAAATCAAATATGTTTTAACCACAGAATGTTTTTGTGGTATTTAAGAATGGATAAAATAAAGATGTCTTCTAGCTATGACAGATGGCAAAGTTAGCTTTCTCTGCAGCAAGACAGATATTTTATCTCTAATTTTATTTGGTTTCTGACTTTCTTGGAAACTTTCTTAATCATCATAATATTTGATTGCATTCACATTTACACTCAATTAAACAGATTACATTATTCATCTGATACATCATGACTCCTAGAACCAATGTAAACATATTGGGATAGTTGAACCTTGTCACGATTGTCAACTCTTTAATAGTTTATAATGGGACTTTAAACCTTGAAACTGTGTAGTTTTACACCAAAATGCAATCATTCAAATTCCAATAGCTTTTCAAGACTATTCAAAATGAATTTTTATGTTGTTGTGGGGTGGGGTGGAAATACTGAATAATATTAACACAGTAAAATATTTTGATTAAAACGTTTTACAATTTCTAGAAATCTGATAATCAGTAAAACCAACTCAGAATTTATTGAATTAAAGACCTTTTTTTTTTTATCATACTTGAGTATTAGAATCGCCATTCTGTGTGACCACTGCTTTTGAATAGATGTACTAATACTTTCAGGAAAGTATTGCACAAGCTCTAATGAATCTGACATTTTACTAATAGTTCCATTAAACTGATGTGTATGCATTGTACCTATTTAAAATGGTTGCTAAAAAAATTCTTTATCTGTTTAATTCCTATAAAAACTGAAACCCTATATATTAGCCATTGATATAATAATGATACTTGGAATACATTAAAGGTCACATTTATGTACATTATATATATATAAATCATAAAAAAAAATGTATTATTTTAGTCAGATCCTATCTTCTTCGGTTAATGAAATATAAAGTTGCTCTTATATCTCTGTTTACAAAACTGTAGGGATGGTAGTTGTGGATTGTGACTTGCACCATGTCGCCAGAATTAACATCTGAAAAAATATTTTCAAATTATTGCCAGGAGCAGGCAGGCTGAATCAGTCATATCATTAATTATATTTGATTCCTGTAATTTGTGATTGTGTATTCTTGTCATCTAACAAGTTTCTATAGAGATTAGCTCTACAACTAGTTGAAGAATTTCTCATTAAACACCAATTATCTTGGTTTTAAGTTTGAGGTATGAGCTGGCACTGACAGCTGTCACCATTGATGAATTTTTTCTTAATCAGAGACAAAAAATACCCCTAATAGAGACTATCTTTAAAATGAAAATCAGAGTCCGATAGCCGAATATCCCTTTTCCTCACGCAAACACTCCACTTCTCACAACTCAATTAATTCAGTAATTTTGACAATTGAATTACGCATAGCAACCACCAGAAATTTGGTCATTCCAACTGAAAAACGTTTTATCCTCTCTTTTTTAGCCGGAGGTCTATCTCCTATGGGGCATTATCAACATGGGGATCTATATTAAACACCCTATGAGATTGTCTCCAATGAAATTCTACCTCACAATTCTGTTACGGATTTCATTGATTTTTTTAGTGCTGCCTTTGTTTTTTCAGACAAAAAGCAACATCTAAACACGATGCGCTTCATTAACTCTGTGAATAATCAGAATTAGTTTGTGTTTCGTCCATTGTGTTGTCACTAATATCTTGAGGATGACATAATGATGCTAAAAACTCATGTTGTATTTTCTTGTTTACTGATGAAGAAGATAAGATGGCTTTTCACAACATGCCTTTTTATTCTCCTCAACTCCGCTGTTTATATAGTTTTACAATTCGCCGAAGTAACTAAACAAATTACAGCATTATGATGATTATCGACAAACAAGCGACTCATTATTAGAATGGAAGCTTAACCAATAAATGTGTGTAATGGTTTATGTGTAATAATTTGTTATTTAAAGGACAATACCAGTCAATGTCCTCAGATTTTACATATGTTATATAGGTTAAACACATTACAAATACAGAGATCTTTACCTCGGTTAATCTCTAATCTAAACTAGGTGATGTACTGACAATTTTCTTCTCACAGCATTTGGGAAATATATAATAACTCATTGTCTTCACAGAAATTATTAGTATGTTGAAAATTTTTCCCAAAAGAATAATTGGTTTCCTTCTTTTACATTGCTTCCATAATCTTTAAATTGTTATTATTAAAGATCAGTTATATTTGGAATTATCAATTACATATGTAAAATCTGTATACACCTCCATTGTCTATTACCAAATTGATCACCAATAATGGGTTTTAATTTATGGATTATGTGATGCGAAATTATGAAATAAAATTCATTACCATCCAGTGGTGACTACAAAAAATCTGAAAAGCAGCAACCAGGCACATTTCCGTGGGCAACATGGAGGAAGTAGTACCATTAGCAATGTTGTGGGAGGATGCACATCTTTGAGACATTTTTCTGTCTGTAATATTATAGATAATACATGTAGATGATTGCAGAGTGAAAAGGGGATGGGGGCAAGGCCATGGGAAAGAAGATAAATAGTGATAACAATCTCTTTGTTGCACAGGTAGGAATTTATTCACAACATTGTGCTGTAATTAATGAATTAATAACTGCTACTAACTTAGAAAAACCATGAAAAAAACCCCAGACTTCGTGATCAGTTGGGCCATGGGCGACTTATATATGAACTAAGCATAATTGAGTGTGGGCAGTTTCTGAGAGACGAGATCAGTTTTAGTTTGTCAGGTTGCAGCTTGACATATCAATATGAAATCGTGATGTGTGAAAATTACCGTAACATTGATTTAACGAATCATTATGGGAGATTAAATGAAGAGTTTACCGTTCTGGCTGTAATAGTTAACAAATGGATAATGTAAATAGAATATGTTGAAAATTTCAGTGAAATTGCTCCACTCTGAACCGAGATATTAGCTTTTGAATTTTAAGCTTAGCCTTGATCATCATTACTAAAATCGGTATGATAAAACATAGTCTTTGGATTTAGTCATCAGTAAGTGTTGAGCAGCAGATCAGATTCAAATCTAGTGAAATTCTGACACATAAGATGACATCAAGAGCTAGCTATGGTTTGGATAAGTTAATTAATGTCTAATTAATAGGTTACATAGCATTTCCGGTCAAAGAAAGACCTGCAATAGGCAGATTTAGTTCTTGAATAATGTATGTTTAAGTTAATTTTCAAGTAAATAATCCATATAGATGTATATTTCAAGCGACATACAGTTTTCATGGTCTGTCCCCTTTTTCTGGGTGCACACTAGGTTGGTTAAGTTCCTTTTATTCACACCTGCTCATGCATAAACATGTTACATTAGATGTTAAAATAATATTTAGGAAAATACTAGGATTCTTCAGGCTAATAATGATCGTGAATGAGAAATAATGAAGAGCTTCAAAGTTCATATCTTTTCCCGGTCTTGAATAACAGACCGTCATTATTGCATGAATTTGCAAACGAACGAGTGCCACTGGCACAATAAAACATCTTAAGACAGACATGTAAGGCCATACCCAAAAATATTTTGGTTCTTAGACAATTGTGCCAAAAAATCGTATGCAAGGAAAGTTTTATTTTTTGGTTTTGATTGTGTCAAAGAATCATTAAATAATTTCTAAGAATTTCAAAAATGAGCTAGTCAGTATTTACCAAGAGCTAAAGAGTTAAAGGGCCAATCCCGATAACTTTCTGAGGAATAAAACTGCTTAATTTTGTCTTAAAATCTTTTAAAACCCATTACCTAAGGCCGACCAGCTAACCCGATACTTGTGATACGCTTGTAAATAACTTAAACCTGACAGTCTTCATCTGGAAATGGAGACCGTTGTATTATACAGTATCTGAATAAAACCAGACTATTTTCTATAAAAATAATATGTAGGTGAAATTTACTTTTTGTTATCAAGTACAGTAAATGGGTCATTCACTGTATAGACCTCTCAAGGAACGGGAATCGATTAGCAGGTCACCCAATGAAAAAATTGACCTGAAATCTTAAAAGGGTTACGTGTCCAGATAAGCAGTGTTGACGTTCACGTCCAAACGACTCAATATTTTGAGCTGAAATTTTGAGACAAGGTAAATACACCATGCCTCTATATTTTGGTCCATAAATTTTATAAACTCTCGGACTTTAATTTTTGAGACTCTGTTCTTATCGGGATTGTCCCTTTAAGCCAATGAATACAAAGTAACTACATTCTGATAACAATGAGTCTTGTTTTACTAGTTGTATTTGTACTTATGATTGCATACTTGATATTTGAGTCCCATTTCAATTGGAAACATTTAATAGAGCTACTTTCCTTTTCTACAGATAATATGAACTTAAAGCAATCAGCGAGGATGTCTTTTTAATTTTTTTTTTTCAAGTGATGTGACAATATTTTTTATATATGGCCTAATGCTCAAGTAACAGTGTAATAAATAGAAAGCTTGTTATTGTTATACAAGATAGTGCATAAAAATCAATGACATGTATTTGAACTGTATAAAAAGCCTTAATGGAGTGAAGAGCCTGCAGGACACAGTAAACAAGCAGTAAATCAGTTATAGTTATAGGAAATTAGCAAAAGTCTTAATCCCCCTTTGACATGTATATTGATCAAAGGTCCTTAATGCTGCTCTGTTGGTCATTGTTCGGTCATTGTGATGCTCAATACAATCTAATTACTCCTAGACAAACAGGTGACATACTTGTCTTTTGTCTTTACGACAGATTTACGACACAACAAGTTAGTTAGTGTTAAAACACTGCATTCGAAAAACACTTTGATTTGAACACTGTGCAAGTTTTAGTGATATATTGAAAAAGGAGTATTCACCAGTAGTTGCTGTTATATACGCATGGGAAAAAGAATGAGATTTCAGTATATTTGAGCATTATTGCCAAGGAATGTGGATATTTTTTATCTTCAGTGTGGTCTTCATATTGAAATATGGTAGGATACTCATAAACAAGTTTTGCCAGCAAGACATGCACTGAAAATTCATGGACATTTCATAGTTACATTTAAAACATGTTGTTTGGTGGTTATGAATTTTCCACTAATTTTATGTTTGAATATACACATTTGAGTATAGAATTAATTTAGTACTAAGTTTGTTGTTTCCACAAAATTTATGTTTGAATATACGCCGACACTTGAGTAGAGATGGATTTTGTACATAGTTAGTTGTGTACATTGTGTCATGTCTCATTCAGGTGTGCATTACCACTGTATGGGAAGTGTATAGGGTGACCTACGGGGACACCATGCCTCCAGTGCCACATCATACCACCTATTCAACAGATGACCAAATGATAGCGTCACCCTAGTATCCACCCGTGTATGGCTGCAGGGTTTTTTTGGCTGTCATTTATCGCAAAAGGTTGTGTCACATCTCAAAACATTGGGTTACTCATAGAAATAATATAAATATTTACTTTTGGCGTTACTATTGTCACCTTTACGTCATCCATTGCCACGCCCATTCTCCTGCACAACTGAAATGGGGGGAACCACCAACAAAAAATCCCGATGAACATCCTTAGTGAACACAGGCATCAAACACTGGACCGCCAGATAAGCAAGCCAACATCTTACTCATTGAACCACTGTGGCCCCACCTTCAAAATACAGCCCAGATTTGGGTAAAAATTATAGCCATTGACCACTCAATGAATCCCATGTATTTGGTATGATTTGTATTATGACTAATGGGTGAAAGTAAATAATACTGATATCATAAACAAAGATGTGACATTAATCAATAAAAGTTGAAGGTTATTATTATGGATGATGTGTGATTTGTCAACACTTGAATTAGTAAATGTACTTTGATTTACTCAAGATTGGCACCTCAATTATCAATGCCAACATGTCAGTTTGAAACTAGGGACCCATATGCGGAGGAGGGGGGGTCTTTTTTAGCTTGAAGAAGATGGTCCACCTAATTCTTCATGCTTAAAATAGATAAATAATGATGACGGCTACTATAATCAACACATTATAAATATTTTCACTATGTATATTATGTAATTGTCTGCAATATCACTTCGGTGGAAATGGACGTTAAATAAAGCTATTTCACACACATGATCAACTTTCAAAACCTTTCTTGGTACCCTAGAAAAACTTGCAGTGTAATCAAAGGCAATTTTTAATGTCAACACAAGTGCTAGCACAATTTAGATTAAATCAAAGTCTATGAAAGATCTAATGAAAGATATCAATGATTTTTTTTTTTCTACAGTCCAGTTTGTAAATGAAACATAAAGCCAATTGATAGTTTGAAATGTTGATTTTGTACAAGAAATGTTGACACCAGAATGTAGAAATATCAACCAATAATTTAAGATATGGCATTTGTAAATAAAATGTTCAAATTAGAATGACATTAATACTGTCCCATTTGGTTTTCCATAAAAGTCTGATACTATTAGTTGGTTTAAACATATTTTATTAATATAGTATAATGTAGCAGAAATGGATAAAAAATACAACAACATCCTTTATATCAGTTAAATTGATTACCTTTTCCAAAACAACTTGTGAAAATCTTTAAAAAAAATCTCTTCCAAGGAGAAAGTGGATGTAATGGTTCCGAATATTATTGACATTATTTTTCAAGTGGAATAATTCCATGTCTTTGCAGGAGATGCATTTATCATTCTAAACATTTATTTTTTTCTTGATATAACAGATGTGCTCTGTACTTTAAAAACTATAAAGTTCATGATAAGATCATTTTAATGACTTTTCCAGTGGATATAAAACATCAAGTTAGTGGAAATATCTTGAAATGAGAAATTGAGTGATAATAAAAAATGGCATATTTCGCATTGTCTGATAAAAACCTGGCACCATTCTTACTTTAGATTTCTCCAAATTCCTTTTTACTGTAATTGAATAGACTGATAAGGAGGACAACACACCTTAAAATATTCACAACATTTTTGTTTTTCTGTGAAATAGTTCAACAGTGTCTAAGATATGTGAAATAGGAATGGCACCATAGTCTGTATTTTTACCTAACCTTACTAAGGATTCCATGAAGAACTCTTGCATTAGCTTAAGTGCTTTGTAATTGTTTTTATTGATACTGAAATTTTAGTAATGGTCTGTTTTTGTTTTTATTAATGTTGAAATTTTAGTAATGATCTATTTTCAGTCTTCCCCTAAACCATATAGATTTGACGTTTTATTTTCCCATAAATGACCAAAACTAAATCCAAGAGAATCATTGTTTTTAATTAGAGCCTTGAAGGTTTAAAGAGGTACATGCATACATGTAGTTTCAACCCTAACAGCGTATTAAAGATGCATGCATTAGTCTAATCAACTCAATATCTAAGCCATTTTATGGGCTTAAGAGTTGTTTATGTGCGTACCATGTGAATAAATGTCTGAAAGATAATTTATATAACAAAAAAAAAGACCTGCAATAGCGAGATTTAACTATTCCATAATGCATCTTTCAAGTTGTTCTCATATCATGATTAGCTACTAGAATGTCTCTTTAACTTCTATATATCAACTGTTTTCATTTTTAAAAAAATTAATCCTCTAAATGTATTAAAGAAGCCATTTTGATATGATATCGCAATAAAATTTCTGTTTACACTTTTGTTATCTATATCGTGTCAGACAGACAGGTAGTTTCCTATTTAGTTGTATCTTTATATCATAAATCAAAATGGTTCACTCTCATATAATTAAAATTAAAAACTACTGGGTTACACCATTAAATTAAAAAGGATCAGACTTTTTGGCAAGAGAGATGTATGAGATTTTTTCTCAAAATTATTGAGAGATGAAAAATCCCGAGGCAGTAGAAAAGGTATTAATAGTATACAAATTATGTAATTTCATGTTGTATTATTTTTTACAGCCTATGAACTATGTTAAAGTTGAAGAAAAGTTACAAGTGCCTGATAATTTTCGTCGTTATGTGAAGCGAGAACGCTGTGATGTTTGTGAAACTCCTATTAGACAGTTAAAACAAGAAGCTGTTGCTATGATACAGTCCATCCAACAAGCCCAAAGTGCCTCATCTGTTCCTGCTAATATACCTGCTTTAGTCGGATCATATAATATAGGTGCACATCAACGTAATCATCAACCCAACAGGTATTATTGAATTAATGGACTTTGTCTGGTGTGATCTTTGTGAAGACTAAAGGGAGATAACTCCAGCTATCTTATAAGCAGAAATAGCTAGGGCCACTTCACTGGCCTGTCATTTATTACTTTTTTACATTAATGGATTAAATGATTATGTCTAATCAAAATAACTATTCTATGGTTGGTTTCATAAATATTTCTCAGTTCTATCATGGATTCACATATTAAGTTTTGTACAAATTTAATGAAAAGGATGTTGCCGACTAACTAGATCGTCAGTATTCAATTTTTATGCAATCACTTTGATTCACAACTTGCTCTCAAACTTTGATGTTAAAACACTTTGTTTTGCTTTTGTACAACCAATAAGCAAATTTGTGTTATGCATTTATGACCTCAATACGCAGGTGTATGCATAGTTAGCATAACCAGATATAGGTAGTTCTGCTTAATGATCGTATAAGAAAAACTGTTGTTCATAAAGAATCATGATCAAACAATAAATTATTTACATTTTTGAAGATTAAATATCCAGGCTTCCTTGACAATTATCACCTCCATATTTAAAAGAGGGAGATAACTGGTTGTTTACTCTGCTCTTGTCTGCATTATTCAATTGTCAGTCGACAGTGGAGAAATATTAATATGGATCAATACCCCCAACAGCTACGGTTTGATTTCTTCTCTTAATTTGGACATTTTTTCTCAGCTGTCTTCTCTGATGGAATGTGGTGACTGTCCACTTGATGACAGTGGAAATTTAATTTGGGAAAAATTTAAGGAATAATTTATTAATTGATGGCATTTTAATTGTTGGAAAATCGTAATTACTTGATATTTTGTTATGATTTTGAATTTTAACAAATTTTATTATTTTCAGATATTTGTCAAGGACATCAAAGAGTAGTCAGTTCAGTTCATGTGTGTCGTCTGGTATACCATTAGCAGCTCAAGCACAGGCTTATCTTGAACAAAATGCACAATCCTGGTTAAATCCTGGTAATCGACACAATCAGGTAGGATATTTATATATTTATAGGAAAAAATATGTCTGTTTATATAGGTATTTATCAGAGCTCACTAAATGGATAATGGATAAAAAAAAAGCACATTTCAGGAACATGGAATACATAATTGAATGGCACTTTTTGTATATTGTTAGATTTGAAAGATTTTTTTAAAAATTCAGTTTGTTAAAAGTGCTACAAATTTTTTTTTAAAAAAAGAAAATTTAGGATTGTATTTTGAAAGTTTTCTATTTGGGTGAAGATCTGTTAACGGATTGACTTAATTGGTTTTGGTTATTATGTTACGAAACATTGATTTTTACAACTGTTAAGATGTATGAAATCTCATGTATATTATTATAATATATGCGGCCATGCACACATACACATGTATGCAAAATCAATTGATATGTTTACTTAAGTACATAGTATGCTTATAAATAGAAGATAAGTAAACCTATATGAAGAATTTACTTACATATAAATACATTGTATTTGATCAGTATCAAAATCAAGATATGTCACAATAAAGCCACATGTAAACAGATAGCATGATAATCTTTGATATGAACTTCTTTATTATAACCACATGTACACACTAAAATATACCAACATATCTTGTATACATATTAGAGATACATTATGGGAGATTAGATATAGAGCTGGCTGTTCTCAAAATAATAGTTAAAACCAAGATTATGTAAGGGAATTTGCTTAAAATTTCAGTCAAATTTATCCACTTTTAGCGATTGAGTCTTGAGTCTAGCCTTGATTATCCATTTTTTTATTTAATTATTAATGGATGTTAAGCAGCAAACGTGATTGTAATCCAGTCAATATCAATGCTAGTATTGACATCAAGAGTTGATTATGGTCTGGATAAGTTAATTAATTGGAAACTTTTTTTCAATGTGGCTTAAAGGGGCATTAGGTAATAGTTAAAAAAGAAAATAGATAATGAAAACAGAACATGCTGAAAGTGTCAGTCAAATTGCTTCACTCTGAACCGAGATATTGATGATTCAATTTTAGGCTAGCCTTGATTGTCATTACTAACATTGGTATGATCATAAATAAAGTCTTGATTATCCATTTTTACGCTATTTTAAATTTTCCATCACAAAATGTATTCACATCCACTATGTCGATCCTCAAGTTGATTATGGTCTGGATAAGTTAATTAATGTCTAATTAATAATTTAGATGATATTTCAAGCCTAAAGAAAAACCAGCAATATACATATTAAGCTCTTATAATGCAAGTTTAAGGAAACTTTCATTTCTACTCAATTGTGTACTCATGTGGGAATTCAGATTTTAGTCCCATCCGAATTGTTAGACATACTTTCTATGCAGGCGCGGATCCAGAGGGGGGGTTTGGGGGGTCCAAACCCCCCCCCCCCCCTGCTCAGCTACATAAAAAAAATAATGCCTTGCATCAATGAAATTGCATCACAAAGTGATCCTACATCAGCATAAAAATGATTTCTCTGTTTAAAAAGCTCAATTTGTATGTATGCCTATGTAATTGAGAGGCGATGATGGCAGATTTCCGTAACAGAAACCTGGCAAACCCCCTCCTGCAAAAATTCCTGGATCCGCACCTGCTATGTCAGGAGTGCCACTCCTGGCAACCCTGAAGGTTCTGATGGCAGGAATCCTTTAAGTAACCTTATTAATTTTGTTCGTTCACCTTATAAAGAACAATTCATAATGTAACTACACTCATACAATTAATCAAATATTTTTGGGATTTTTTGGGGGGGGGGGGGGATTAGGGGAGGAGATTAAATGGAAAAAAAGATTCAGTAATAACAAACCCCACTAAGGGTTACAATACCTCTTTAAGATTTGATATGGTAATACTAATCTTGAAATTTGAAAACCACAGCAAGGGTTATATATGCTTATTTATGTAAATGATACCTCTTCTTTTCAAGGACCTTTTGACATTTTTATATTACAATTGACACCTTGCTAATTGTAATTTATATAGCCAATTATAATTGTATGGTGTAATAAGCTCAGGTATGTGTCAGGTGAACAAGTGAATAAATTAATTATTTTATTTTAATTAAATACATGTACATACATTATTCTAGTTCTTAAGATGTTATTGTTGCTGTACATAATAAGATAGGTGTGACTTCATGTAAGGCTTGATATATTAGAATTATTATGGTGGGAGGTTTACCCCATATTGACCACAACAAATCCACCTTAAAATGACTATTATAATCCAGTTCATAATTTGTCAAAAGTAAAATTTCCATTCTGCTGCACTCAAATGGCTAAATCTCATCACCTTTTAAGTAGTGATAGGTTTCATACCTGGATAAGGGAGTGTTTGCTGTTTTTGTAACACTAGATACCACTCTTCATTTATCAAGGAACTAGGTTTTACTAATATTTTCATGTGTGCGCTGAATCAAAAGCCTGTCATTGAGTCAGCTGGCCTGGTTTCAAATCCAAGGTTGTATGTGACAAAGAGTAGGGTCGTCTGTCCAATCCCATGGGTTTTCTCCGGGTCCTCCGGTTTCCTCCCACTGCTAAAGACCCCTATGCACAAGAGATATATTGAAATAAAATTAAAAAGCATGTTAGTCCTGAAATGACCTAGTTTGTGTCAAGTGGGCATTAAACCCCATTTCTCTCTCTCTCTCTCTCTCTCTACTAACACCTTGCATACTTGACTAGGACTGCATTAGATATTGACTTAAGACTTTTTTCTCTATCACTTACCAAACCTGTTGAAAGTTATACTTACCAGTACAAACTTGACATACACACTTATAGATGAAATGGTGGGTGGTAGGTAATTGATTAATCCCTTCTGGATTAAAAGCAGATTATCATAATGTGTATTATTAAAACAATGTTATGTTACGGCTCATGTGAAGGAATATTGAGTGTAGATTATAAGTAATAAGTTGTATACATATCTACTACTGAAAGAGTTATTAAATGTGTGAAATATTTACATAAGTAGATCAAGATGTGTATATATTATTACTTATACCTTGTTGATCATTTATCTGTTATAACTTCATACATCAACTTGGATTAATCAAAATGGAATTATACAGAATCATCAAAAAGGTTGGATTTTTAATTTTTGTTTGTAGATATCAAAATAATGAACAGTGTTTATTGAAATACACTTTGTATTTTTCAAAATTTATTGATAACAGAATTTTAATTTTGAAGTCTTGGGAAATATATTCCTTCAAATATTTTGGACTTTTAATTTAGGAATTTGGGAACATTCATGCATGTATCACCTTCAGTGTTTGACTGTTCAATAGCTAAAGGCAATATTTATCCCTGTGTGAGGTTATCAACCATTTTCTTTTTTAATGTTTTCTACATTTTCTTGTATTTGTGGCCGCAAGCAAGGGAGTGTGGTACAATTGCAGATGACTATGTATAATCCATAGAGTGCTTCATAGAGAAACTGCTCGCTTGGATTGAACAGGGCTTTTCACTCGCTTTTTGTTCATTGACCATTTGTAACTATTGCTGAGAAGTAATAGCCTTCGGGCAACAAGAACTGATGAATGAGATTTTACAGGCTTATACAATATACTGAAGTAGAAAATGGAGAGGGAGGGTCAGTCGTCTTTACCTTAAAGTAATTATTGATGCTTCTTAAAACCTGATTCAATGCGTAGCCGCTTTACTGTCTGCCAATATTGAATATGTCATAGAGGCTGTCTTTATTGAAGCTTCACATTATCTTAAACTTCTTTCTTAATGCAAAAATGGTGTGTTGCTCAAATCAAATCCTTGTTCATCCATGATGTAATTTAATAAATATGTGATAATGTGACACATTTGTCAAATTATTTGCATAAAAGATGGAATGAAAAAAAATCATTGCATTTTTACACCTCACATTTTAAAAATGTCATCACCCATGACCTGTCGATTAGGCTTTTATTTCCTGGTAGAAACGTTACATGTAATTGTAAAATTGTTGATGAAATATGTATTTGAACGGCAAGGCACAATTAAATCGTCGTATGGTTGAACTACATCAGAAATTAGCATTTCTCAACAATTATATATCAAGTTGAAAAAAAATTTAAATGTATTTGAAAAGACCAATGTTTCAAAACTAGGAATAAGGGGAAGGAACATTTTGTGCTCAAATTCAGGATTATCAAAATATTCACAGTGGAAATATAATAAGAAAGACTCATATAGGGTGGAATTTAATTAAGTTTTGATATGGCATGTGTTGTCTA
Organism: Patella depressa; assembly: GCA_948474765.1. Lineage (NCBI taxonomy): Eukaryota > Metazoa > Mollusca > Gastropoda > Patellidae > Patella > Patella depressa. The sequence continues at coordinate 61,268,810 of OX419719.1, forward strand.
GATTATTCCCTAGTTTAATTGATGTACTAGAATCAACAGTATTAAACTATAACAATGGTATCTGTATGACACCAACCAACATTAAACTATCATACATCAGATTTACAATTAATTCTCAGTGCACTTAACTGTCAATAAAACTCGCTCAAAAAACCTTTAAAACATATAAACTATGGTTCATAGAGGTCAAACTGGTCAATTTCATTAAAACAAGAACTTGAATTGCTAGTTTTATTTTGTAAAAGAGCAGATAAAATGTTATTTTATGAGTGGGACAACCAGGTGTATGAGTGTAGAATGGGTACTTAAATACAGTATGAATGTGTAAAATAGGTTATTGTCTGTATGAGATCTAAACTCTAATAGTATATACAACTATATGCACTGAAATGTTACTGGTCTAAAATTGGTATACAAATAAATAATATTTTTGGTTTATTTTGATGTACATTCAAGATAGATGTATTTGGATATTGTTTACCACCCAGTAGTTTACAAATATTGGTAAAGTTCTATGAATATAGGTAAAGTTCTATGAAAATAGGTAGAGTTCTATAAATATTGGTAAAGTTCTTTGAATAATGGTAAAATTCTACAAATATTTGTAAAGCTCTACAGATATAGGTAAAGTTATACAAATATGGGTAATTCTACAAATATTTGTAAAGCTTTACAGATATGGGTAAAGTTATACAAATATGGGTAAAGTTATACAAATATGGGTAAAGTTATACAAGTATGGGTAAAGTTATACAAATATGGGTAAAGCTTTAAAAATAAATGTAATATGGAATCTTTTACATAATTTTAATGATGCAGTAGAGGAAGCATTGAATAATTGAATGAATGATTGAAAAATATTTGAGGTTCAAAGGGAATGAGTAAAACAATATTATACTTGACATATTTTACATACAAGTTTAATGCATGATATTTAAGATCATTTAACTGGAATGTGTATATTGGTATAAAATTAAAATCAAGTTGAACTCTTCTTTTTATTGAATTTCATGGTTACATGACCTTATGACTCAGACTTTTTAAGAACAACTGTAAAGTCATTTATTTTCTAAATCCCAAATTTCTGCTTTCAATCTTGATAATAGCTTGGCAAAGCTTATGGCTTTCATTATTTTTAGCAGGTTTTTATTCTGTCAGATTTCAGAATTTGTTTAAGTAATGTCCGTCTTCGAAATCTTCTAATGCTATTAATTTATTTTTGTTTGTATATAAGTATTAACATGCCAGAATAAAAGTTAAATACAGGGTCTTTGATATGCAATCAGAAGTATTTTTTTTTTTTTAAAATATTTTGATGCAAAACTTATTCAAATAAATAACTTCTAACCATAGTTATGACCATCGTTCATTTCACACAACCATGTTCATCTAACTTAGACAAATAAAGTAATAATAATTGTGCTAACGTTTTTGTATAAGCCGGTCCATTCATCATGATGTTTTATACTTATGTGTGTAAGTACATAATGACACAGGTTTTACATTTAAATTGTTTTTCACTTTTGATATATATATTTTGACGATCTTGCTTGTATCTTTTAAACTTCAATATTGGCAATTGTATAGGACCTGTATATCATTAAAGAGGCAAAGACAAGTTGTTGCTTATGAATATTCATGAATTGATAATATCAATACTACAAGTTATGATATAAAATGTCCTATACACAATTGAAAGGTCAATGAATATAAATATCATAAACTTTTACAATATATTTATTAGCATCTATTACACATATGAATATAAAATCTCACAGGTGCAGTGAGAATTTGAACTGCATTGGTAATAGCTAGAAGCAATTAGCTTAATTAGAATTAATTAAGAGCTTAGTGGTCAGTGCACACCACTGTCCTAAACATCGGTTGACATTCACATTTTGAATAATTTACAATGCAATTCGTTCTTTCTGTAAAGATTCATCTTTTAAAAATCTATGAAACAACAGAGCATTTTCACATTCAAATCACAGAGTAAGAATTTAGAACAATGCAAAAAGTGACTGGTCCATTAGATATGATACATTAGCAACCTTTCTATTTACAATTTTACACATGTATATTACTCTTTCTGCATACAATTTATTATCCTATATAAATCTAAATTAGGGAGATATATTGAAATCAGCTCTATCCGCCCAATTTTGTATCCAGAAAATATCTCAAAGTTCATTTTAAGTCTCTTTTCTTTGATTATTTCCAGTTTTTAACTGAACTCAATTTATATCATTTGATTGTTTATTACCAATAACACCAAGTTTGTAAAGAATAGATTTAGAGTCCACTGCCTTGGCAGATACTACATATGCTGTAGTTAATATTGTATTTATCAGGTAGCATGTATCAAAACACTCTCTAAAACAAAACACGTATTTATTGAAAACAATTTCCTACAGATTCAAGTATAAATTGTGGACAAGCCTGACTGAAATCAAACTAATGTGGATTGTGTATCCTGGTATACATTCTTTTTCTATAATTTAATCACTTATTGTAATCAAAGAAGGAGTGTTGTAAACTTTTGGGAAAGTGATTTCGATGTATAGATAAAAAAAAGGTTAACATTGTTCAACTTACTGAACAAGTCAATTTACATGATCAGTTAGTATACATCGTGACCAAGTATTGGACCCCATTTCAGAGGTAATATTGTTTATTTTTTAATATTTAGATTACAACATAGCAAATAATGTATGCTACGATATCAAATAATTTATACACATAATACGCAAAAAAGCATAATCCACCAATTATTCAATACACATAATATATAATACACAAGTAGTCTATAATAAACAACTTATACACAATCATTTATAATACACCAATTATTCATTACACATAAAATGTGTATAATAAACAACTTATACACAATCAATTTACAATACACAGGACACAAGAAAGCATAATGCACCAATTATTCAATACACATAATAGATGATACATAAGTAGTGTATAATACACCTATCAATTAATAAACAATTAGTTTATAATATACAAGAACACAGAATACACACATTATTCAGTACAGGTACACAAGCAAATTGATTTTACACTCATTATTCATTACACAATCATACAAAACCAATTATTTAATACACAAGCAATTCCTAACACATCCAGTACAAACAGTTATAATGCAACAAATATTGAAACATGAGTATGTTATAAAATGTATCAACAATTTATATACATAATGATAACATCACAATTAATAATATATAACAATTATAATAAAACATCATTAATCATAATCATTAATGAATAAACGTACACAATGCACCAGTTATTTGATACAGTAGTAGTAAAGAAACACAACAATGGTTTTAGTAAATGGTGTTTATTGATGATGATCCCATTAGGGGATACACAAGGTGTACTTTAATCATTTGGAAGTATGTGCTTAAAAAAAGGTTTCAATAATTCAGGATAGATGAGGAATTTCTCTCGTTCATTAAGTCAACGAAATTCACTTTTACAATTACTGATGAAAGCTTAGTTCTGTCTTGGCAACTCAGGAATGTCACCGTATTCTTTCATGTTGATCTCACTTGTCAAATGTTGCTGTTTTTTCTCTGGTGGTAGTTCGAGAGATAGCATCAGTAGATTGGACAGACATTAATGCATGTACAAACCAGGGACGAGAAAAATTAGTTGTCTGTTCTTATTAACGTGAGGTATTACTCATCCCTAAATGTGTATCTGGTGTTTTGGATTTTTTTTTACTCGGTTCCACTGAATTTTGATGAAGAAGAGTAGTTGCCCTTGTCACCTGACAACCAGTGTCCAAATGTTGATAATTAAGTTTTCGTCTTCTGATCAGAATTCAAACCCATTCCAGTAGCGTTTTAAATTCTATTAGGCCATGCTGGATGTTGTTTAATTATTGTAAAGGGAGCAAATGTCAAAAAATTAGCAGGCAATCTGAGTTTAATAGCAGACGACTTTAACAGTAGTTAACTCCATACCCACAGGTGGTTAGAACAAGCTTGCGTTTAATTGTATTCTGTTGATTAAGTTTTTGGCAGGGAACAGATAATGTTGGTTGGAGATCCATAACCTCTCAGCATCTAGCTTATTATTATAGTTTAAAGAAATTAGTTTTATATTTTTTCTCGTGTAATACCTGAGATTGTATACCACGGTGTTCCACTATAAATTCGGCTTTACAATATAAGAATTCTGTTTCACAATACAAATACAGGCAGATGGACAGTTAAACAAAATTCAATAACACTTCATATATATTTATATGTTTGCATTTTAATTTTTTGTGAGTTTTGATAGAAAGAGGAAATTTGTTGTATTGTGTACTGACTAGAGTAAGAGGTTTGTTAACCATTTGTAAGTGTTTGTTCAAGTAAAGGATTAGTTTTTCAAATTTATATGAAGTGTTGACAGTGTGAGTAGGGAAGGTGTATTGGTTTGAATGATCAACCAGTCACAATTTGTTATTAATTGGCAACTTTATTGTGCGGGGTTGTAGTTGGTGATAACTTAAGATGTTTGTTTCAGAATAATAGCAGGATGTAGAAAGTGTTTTATTAATTGATGGGTGGTTGCCCACCTTGATTCTGAAGACCGCACTCATAAATTGCAATCTTGATGAAATGTCGGTGACTGAATTGCAAAATATCATTGGCAGATTATGATTGCATGATTATGTGACGGATCTCAGTATGGAAAGATCTTATTCCAAATTTCATAAGTATATTCTAAAACAGTTGATTCTAAACCAATAATTTGTGAAGAATTCTTTTCACGTTGATCTAAATGCATTAATCTTGCTTTTTATGTATTTATAAGTCTGTTTAAGTTGTATTTATACTGATAAATCACTTGTGCCACATAATAAGTTTGGCGCATATTTATTTAATTCTGACGGAATTTATTAGAAGATGTACAGTAATGCCTTTAGTTAAAAAATAACACCCAAAAACAAGTTGATATCATTGTCATTCAAACTGTTATTTTTCTAGATAGAAATTGGATGAAACATGCAATCAAATTTCCTTTGCTGACAGTAAAACCGAATTGTTACTATCACTGTCTCTTGTTGTACAACGAGGATTAACATTTGAAATCTGATTGATGCATCCTGATAAATCCATCATTAATTTTACTCCGATTTTTTTTCTATTTTTAAAAATTATTGTTTCAGTTAATAACAAATCGACCAAATCAACAGGAGAGAATCTATGCAGAAGTAAAAAACGAGAGTAATATGGGTCCTCATGGCCGTCCACCACTCCCAACTTCAGCCTCACATCATTATCACAGTACTGTTGTTGCTAGAAGTGGATCTCCTATTGTTATCTCCTCAGGAATACCAACACCAACAGGCAGTTTCTTATCAAGGTAAGGCACTTTTTATTTCTATATATTTAATCACACTTGACACTCATCTGGTGAAAGGTGTGATGACATTGTTACTTATCTAGGAAGATCATCCATGCATACCTAACCAGTCTAACATGCACATTTTTTTAAAGCTAGCATATATTTTATATAATATCTACTCAAAGTATTTTAACATCTTTGTTGATTATTTACCTTCAAACAAGATTTTCTGATTTCCAGTAAATTCTTTGAATAAGTCCACAACAAGTTCTAAAATACAACAAATCGGACGTAGAAGTAAATATTTACTTCTGTGCACTACTCTTCGCTCTCAAAATCATTCTATACATTTTAAAATGGTAGTCTTTGACCATCAAAAAATGAAATTCAGCCATGTTTCAAGTCACAATAGATGGTAGACCTGGATGTCATATATAGACGTCAACGGTCCAGTATGAAACTGAAGCGGCTGTGATTCTTTACTTTGGATGTCATAATTTATTCAACAACCGTTTGCTTTAAAAAAAAAAATCTTTCCACTAGCATCTCCATTATTACACAACAAATGGTGAGACTACTCAACACCCTTAATTAAGACAGAATGACATCATCGATAGTCATGTATACCCAAAGCAGAATGACATCATCAATAATTGTCTATTTTGAACATCCATGCATACACAGGACAAATAATCATCTTCCTAGTACATCGGTACATATTCTGGCGTGGAGGATGCAGGGTTTTGGGTTATTAATGCCAAGGACATTTTGAAAATTCAGGGTGGCACTGATCAATTATGGCACCTATCTTGATCTTAAACCTAACGTAATGATCAAATCATCAACAACCTCTCTATACTGCAACCAACAAAAATCTCAAATTTACATGTTTCATAGAAATAGAATAAGTAGTCAATTTTTTGTACTTTCAATTTGGGGAAGGGGAGACCCATAGTGTCCCTTACCTGGATCCACCATGTAACAATTACCGGTACATTGAAAACATTTTGGCATAACTGAGCAGTTGTTGTTGGGCAAACCAGAATTACTGGTCTGCATTTTTTATGCAAAATTGGCAAGTTACAGTATATGGAGGATCACTTGCTTAAAAAAAACATGTCTTAATGTAGTCATTCACACAATGCAGCCTATTCTGTCCTTTATTTGCTGTTGTAACTCATTAATCTACTATTAGTTACCCCATGTTTCCGCTGATTGAAGACATTTTGTAAATAATGGTATCTTTGAAGAAGTTTGCAATTCTTCTATGCAACTGTTTGTGTTCTCTTACAGTACCACGCTTTTGATGTAATAAGCTATAGAACTAGCACTGTGTAAGCTGTGGTAAAGTACGCAATATCTCGTCAGCTAATTATATTGTTTGACAAAAACCATATGACCAAAACACAGGAGCACTGACAGGGCCTTTCCTCACTCCACAACATAATCGGAGTTTCTAATCCGATTTAGACGAGGCATTGACCACCCATGAAATATCCTCTAACAAATTTCCCATAATTAATGAGTTTTACCAATGACTCATAAATTTGGTGGGTGAAAGTGTCTAAGAAGCACACAACGTGTTGAATGCGGAAACAAACACTTAGTGTTCCTCTTCATGGCTTCTCCAACAGTTTTTCTAAATATTTGCTCTATCTGCCTAATGCTGTTTTGACTGTTATTAGCAAGGAAATAATGCATTGATTCTATTACTTGTTTAAACAGCCAGTTTTCAGCTCGTCTTAAGTGGTAAAAAATTAGCCAGAGATTCAGACCATATAAAGTAGTTGTCATATGTTTATACTTGACTAATATAGTAAATTTAATTCAAACATGTACTGTTAGATAGTGATGACCACGTTGGTACCTGTGACAAAACATAAATACCTTGGTATTGATCCGTTTGGTACCTGTGACAAGACCTTAGCATTGATAGAATATAGTAGACATATACACTTCTGCACAGTCAAAATGATCTGAGGATTACTGTATGAGGTACTGTAAGTCTCAGACTCTCCTATGTGTGATACTGATGTCGAGATGTTATATTCAGAATCCTATTCACTGTTGGTATAACATCTACATAACACTGTTAGGTCATTTTCAGTGTCTTTAGAAGTGGGAGGAAACTCAAACAGCTATAGTATTTAAAGGGTATTCAACCCCAATCCACCCATCTATTGCAAGAATGATATTAAACTTATAAAATAAGTTGATTTTTGGTGTATTATAAGTTTAAGCAAGAGCAACAACATGGGATTTGGAAATCCAGAATCTCAAGCATATTAACTGTAGTATTTATTTTTTTAAATTGAATTATCAAGTTCTAACTTTTAAATTGAATTATCAAGTTCTAACTTGGACTCCATAAATCCGTAGTGAAAGGCACATTTCAAACGGACATATGCAAGATAGGGATGATGAAGTAGCTATGGACCACAAATCTGAACTCCTTTAAGAAATGTGCTTAATAGCGTGGATGAGGTCGCAAACATGTCTTAGGTTAAAGGTATCATGTGACATAACATTTTAAAACATTTCATCTATCAAATTTCATCCTTTGATGAAAAAGACCAACGACAAACAAAAGTCTAATCTTGCTAATTAGAAATAATATTTTGAATTTACCAATTTGCTACAAAATGGAAGGAATGCAAAAAACATAAGCGTGAAAATGGAAGAAGATTTATTAGGTTGTTTGAAGAATAAAATGAAAATCAATATTCATAAATTGAAGTTAATGATGTGTAAAAATTCAATATTGATATCAAGTAATTTCTGTCATTGAGAAGAATTTGTTGAATAGCCTCGGAAAAAAGTCAGTTTACTACTGTCAGATGTTAGGATGTTTTCCGGAATCATCTCAATAAGAAATCAAGTAAAGTAGAAAATTTTGTTCATTTTCACCACTGATCGCAATTTCGGACTAAGCTCGACAAGGAAACAGTGTCTCATTTTTTTTAGTGATGATTCTTTCTAACTTATTCTCATGTGAAAACCATAATTAGGCAAATGGAAAAGTTTTGAAAATGATTCTTTTTAATTGAAGTGTTTAAAAGTTTAAGAATAAAGTTGATGATTATGTGTAACATGCTACATTGATATCCTTAATATAAAACTTCTTAAATGTTGCTTTTATCTGTGTTTTTTTTTTATAATCTGCGACTTTGTTTCTAAGTTTTCTTTGAAGCTCTGTTGAAATCTTTGAAGCTCTGTTGAAATCTTGATGAATTAGAAGATTGCATGAGAAACTAACAGTTTGGTTTTGTTTACCCCGAGAGTCATTTGTTCATTGATAAAATGCTAATATTTTCTCTGCCATTTGTCCATTAATGTTTAAGTTGGCGATTTGCTCATTAAATCATTATACAATACCTCATTAGATTTAGCAATATTAAGTGATCGCTTGTAAAGTATAACAGTAATTATACACCCTTTTTTTCTGCCTGCTTATTGACGAAGCTATTACGTCCATGCTTATAAATCAATAACACCCTTTGAAGATGTCCTCTTTCAATAGAAAAATGAAACATGGCACAAGCAATATTAGAACAGTCATCTTCCATAAATTTTCACAATATATATTTAAGAACAAAGCACAACAAAAAATTACATGTCATATGCTAAACAAATAGTTATTGTGGTTTTTCGATTTTGAAAATTCTGAAATACTGTCGTAATGGTATAATAAAGCATTTATATTTTGTGAATAGTCGTTACAGGAGCTCATTAGAAATCTGATGATAAACATCATACAATAATTTTGAATAGTCATTAGGCTCGAGGACGGGTTTATAAAGTGATGATTTAATTACAATGGTGTTAATTACTCTACCTGATTATGATAGAGTTTTAATTATCGATAAATTAAGTTTTGAAAAGATCAAAGAGATATGATTGTCATAACCAAACACCAAGATCATTGTAAAGATACTAATGTCATTTTAAATACTTTTTGATCAACACTGATGATAATCACATAATTTTTGAAATAAAAGCTACAAAGTCAATGCTATTATAATCTCACATATAAGCTTCGGCCATTAAATAGGAGTAAACAGTTAAAAATTGTCATTGCAAGAGTAATCCAAAGCACACATTTCCAGATCAATGATGTGAAACCTTACACGACAGTGGTGAACTGTGTCCATTTGTGGGGACTAATTTTGAAATAGGAGATAGAGAAACATTCCAAATCTATGGGAGAAACTTTTTTTTCAAAGATAGACAGATAGGAAAGTCTTTCTAAATAAATGGGAAATGGCTAACAAGAAAATCTTCAAGTACAAAAGAAGAAACATTTCCAATTCAGAGGTATAGAAACTTTTTGAATCAATTACTTAAAACATTTCTAAAAAAAAGTAGGAAAAAGTTATCCTCTGTTGATAAGTAAGACCCATCTTAATGTTTGCTAGAAATGCGCCCAGATGATAAGCTTTAGAATCTAATAATAAACCTTTCTAAACAAAGTGTGGAAACCTCTTTTAATCAAAGCAGAAAATTTTCCAGGGAAGACTTCTCAAGAGTGCTGCTTGCACAACAGACTTGTTACAAAATGGAAGATCATATGAACTTGAAGGTGTTCCACGTAAAATAGATTGTCTAATTAAAAACTAATTGTATTATCTCAATCAAACTTGATACAATCTAACCCACCTGTCAATACCGCCAGATGGCTTTATTAGTTTAACAGCTTATAAAAAGTGACAAAACACGTAGTTTCCCTACACCAGATATTTTAGGTAAACTCATATTTAATACAATAGAAATATACCTTTCTTTAGCCAGCTGGTTGGTAAACAACTAAAATCACATCTCACCGAAAGTATGTGTCATAGAGGTTATGATTAATACATGACCGTCTACTCTCCGTACAAATCATTGAAAAAATACGAGATTTATCCAAAGGAAAAAAATGTCTAAAAATATTGCATATTTGACCTGCCAAAAATTGAATGTTTTAGAAAAAATACTTGAGTCTTGCACAAATACAAATTGGTTATCTACATTATTAAATCTGGACACTTGATATGAACAAGTCAACATCGGTTATAGATCTGCCTATTCATGTTCTGTACATACTGCTTTAAGTGTTTAACACATAGCCTCAATAAACATTCATCTTATTTTGTCAATTGATCGTAATTTGCCTGCATGTTATGTTTGCCCTGGTATAGTGTAGATAATGTTCTAGAAGCAGATTATTGGACAAGAAAAATCAGCAACTTTATTCAACATATTCAATTTCTTTTTCTGCAGGAACAAGAGTTCATAAAAGGATATCTTTTACTTGTCAGATTTAAGTAGCAGTATAGCATATTCCGTTATTGACTGAAAGACATGGTTGATAATTTAAAGGGGCATTGCTGAATTTGGTGACATTGAGATATTTTATGTTTAGTTTCTGTCTCTTCAATGAAAATAATAATACAGTAGAATTTTGTATGAGCCGCCACTCTATTCAGCGATATCTCCTTGTAAGCGGTCACGTTAAATTCCCCCTGTAGAAATTTACCAATGCTCCTAGTATTGATGTTTGCTCCCAATGTATCCAAGCGTAAAAATTTGCTTGAGTGGTTTTGATTTCCTGTTTGTACGTGACAAAGAGTAGGGGTGCATGTTCAACCTTGTGGGTTTTGTCTAGGTCCCACAACCGAATTTTTGAAATAAAATGACCTATTTTGTATGAGTGGACATACAACTCTCTCTCTCTCTCCCTCTCTCTCTCTCTCTCTCTCTTTTTCTCTCACAAGCAATTTTAAACAAAGTAAGATAGCAAGAAGTGGTAAAATTGTTTATTGCTCAATTTTGGAAAATAATGAAATTCCTTTTAAAGCAGCTCAGATAATAGTCAGCTGAAAGAGACAATAAACTTGATTTTGGGTTGAGTTTTTAGTGTTGCACACCTTTTCTCAGATATCAATTTAAGTACCAGTATATTTGATACTATTATATATTGATACCCCCAAAAAGGAGAAGCCTGACAGGTTTTCTAATAATCAGTATTATTTATTTAATTGAATACATATATTATATTATGGTAACTAGATTGTTCTACATTAGATGTAAAGAATATATAAAATGTAGATATTGAAGGGAGATAAATGTGGTTGACTTCTCTTCGCTACTTTCTTATACCCAGTAAGTCTATACACTTCATTTATAGAAGCTCAATTTTACACGCGTTTGAAAGCCATGTTGGATATCAGTCCAAATTGAACAGTTCTCAATATAGATTGATGATTATTTACATACTGTTATAATATGTCAGCTAGCTGTAAATTAATTCAAGCACATTTATTGTAACAGTTCTTAATCTTTAATTTTCTTGTGTAGATGATTTTATCTGAATATATATTTATCTGAGGACTGCGATCGTCTTTTGTTGGCCAATAACTAGCAGTTCTCATACTAGTGTTTCAGGATTGTTAATAGCACAGGAACAGAGATCAGTCAGTTAGATGGAGCAATGTTCCTGATCCCAAATCAATTATGCAGACCCTGTTTGAACCAATATACATGAATTACATATAAATTAATTTTTTTCTGTTTCAACATGTTAACTAGCTTATTTGTCTCTAAGTAATGTAAATAGTGTTTGTTAAAGTAAATGAATTTCCTTTACCATTTTAACATTTTGAGTGTATGCACAATTTCATCCACTGTGTACAAATTGTCTTTATGTTTTTGTTTTGGCAAAGGAATGGCTGACAAGAAGGAACGTGTTAACATTAATGATATTATCCACCTCGCCATACTACTCATTTCTCTCTGGTGAATACCAAAATATTTTATGGCTCAAGAGGGTCATTTGTGGTTCATTTCCGCCACTATTTCTGTTAATCACCATAGAAACAGAAAATCAACATGCATCAAGCGTAACACTGATTGGAACCAAAATACTTCATATGATGGAGAATTTACTTCTTCAACAATAGTCCTTAATTTAGAAGGAATTTAAAGCGTTTTCTATATAGATCTTGTCCAGATTAAATAGATTTACATTTTACCAACACAATGTATTTGTAATAAAGAACCCTGATTGATCATGTATAAAGAAGGGCAGCCAGAATTTTTTGACGGTTGTTTTTCTCACTTTTCACATTATTGTGTCTGCTTTTTTCCTTGGCACTAGTGTATGTTTCATTTCATCTGCATTTTACTTAAAACTATCAGAATACTTAAAAAGTTTTGGTTGAGTAAGATCGTTATATCATGGTTGCATACACTTTTTAGGATTTATGCAGACATATAAATTTGTTCATATATGGACAGATGTCTTCTTTAATTAGTAATATAAAGTGATGGGCTTCTTAAGTGCCATATTAAATAATATCACTTGCACAATTAAAGTAAAGATAAGCCTGTAATAGCACCTTGTGAATTGAAAATCAAGAAAGTTATTTTGACAAAAATTATTTTTGGAATATATTAGGTTGTAAAGAAATTCTTAATACTGCCTGTGAAATGACTATCAGTTTTGATTTAATATGAATTGACATCTTAATGCAATCAAAAGTTGTTTCAATGATATTTTTGAAAAACAGAAATGTTGCCTGTGTCTGTTCCAGATTGAAAACAGAGAGAAGTGAATATGTGTATCATCAGAAGAAATGACAAAATGTAGAGTATTTGACATTAGAATATTTTAATGGAATTGATAATCTAATGCTTAGATAAGAAACTGGTCAAAAATTAGTTTGTTTCCATACCTTTCCATGGTAGTGATTAAGGTTCAAGACTCCCATTTTGAGGAAGAATGTGATTGTGAGTGCCAGAGATAACAGCTACTTCGTCTTTCAGAAGGATTGCAATATGCAGGCTTCAATTTTCTTTTGAAATTATTCTGCAGATCATCCTAGATTGTGGTTCCCCTGGCAAAATTCTACTCCATATTGAACAATTAGAATGGAAGAAGAACAAATGATACAAAGTCAAGTCTTTAAAAGACTAATAGTAAGTGCAGGGGGACCGCACTACACGAAAAACAAAAACCTATAAGATTAACCTGCGGAAAATATCAAATCAAGTGAATGGATCCGGGGGCCAGCCGTAAGCGTCCACTGCGCTGTACAGTCCCGGGCCTGTTATGGTACAGGCTTCACTAAAAATGATTTGAAAAAAAAAGAGGTAACAGAAATAATGCGACCGATCTTTACAATGGTCGTCTCTTCAATGGCGATAGTCTGCCAGTTGACGTCAGATGTTAAAACGTCAAACAATTTCAACAATAAGGGCGATAATCCGGATAGAATCTCGGAAAACGCCAAAATAATAAGTGTAGCAAGCAAAATGGTTGGGGATTTTATTTATTTCAATAATCCAACTGAAGAGCACAAGATCATTTCAAACTGTCAATAAATCTTAAAGGTTGCTTTAGGCTTTCCAACCTAAATCCAGAACTTTATTCAAAAGGATCCTTTGGAACTTATTTATGTGAAAATGTTTATATGGGAAAGGGAAAAATAAGTAGGAAACATGAAGATTGCTGTATATAGAGAAGCTTATAGTATAATTACTGTATAGTAAATAATGTAAAGAAGTGTTCATCTAGGACTTGGTAGATAAGCTGACAGATTATATAGTATTGATCTGTATTAGTAGGAAAGTAAACCAAGCACTTCAGCTACCATTCACACTAGAGAATACAATTAGCTAGCCACAAATACGATTGATACGAGTTATTCACGGTTGTCGAGACTTTATATAAGACTATAAGACCAGTCAATACCTACTGAGATTTGGCAATAATTTTTGTAACTTGTCTGTCTAGATGAACTAAATAATCTCATCATGTTAGTGAATAGAGGATTTATAATGTTCACTGATGATAATGATGGCTGCGGATCCCTATATCGCATGGAGCTAGGGAAAACAGTGTACTGGAATTGCCTCGAAAAATGGACCACTGGGTTGGGTTAGTTATAGAATTTTCCAGGTTGGAGCATCTCGAGAGTCACATTTTGCCAAATTATAGATTTGTTTGAACAATAATTGATGAAATTATTCATCAAAACCCAGACCTGAAGTCACAAAGGGGGGATATCATTGAAAGAAAGTGAAAGACAACACTTGTTTAACACAATGTGGGTGTAAGATATACTATAAGTAAAATAAAGTTTGGGTAGATTATTAATCTTACCTCAACATAAATGTCAATGGATCTTTAGCTGGATGATTAGTGTACCCACTCAATAGTTAAACAGCCCTCCCTCTTATTAACAAAATATATATTGCATACTTAGTGTACTACTACACAAAAGTTTATTTAATTCAAATCTTTACAAAAATTTAAGAAGATAATAGAGAAAATATACTATGCTGAATTGGGGAATAAAATCTCATCAATTAATATCTGAATATGGTTTTAAATGATTCAGACATGCATTCATTATTTACACACATCTAAAAAGTCCTTTTAAAATTTAAACATACATTATGCAAGAGCTAATTCTGATTATCAGGTCTTTCTTTAGGCCTGAAATTTTATTAACCCTTAACCGGTCAACGTCATTTTTACGTTATGACGTCAAGTGGTCAGGCTAAAAAATAACTAACGTGAAATATTTTGTATGCCTATTACAATCGACTACTGCCGAGTCTTGACACCAATAAAAAAGTTGAAGAGGATAAGTTGATGTATAATTTGCATACCACTTTAAATCATTTTCATCAGAAATATCGTCTTCAGAATCGGCGCAATCGATATAATCCGAGTCGGAATCATATATAGGCATTTCAATGACTTTGAGGGTCTTTATTATTCCCGACATCGTTAAATTACGTTTTTTGTCAAAAAATGTAGAACGAAGACATGTTTTTCTCAATGTTATTGACAAGACAAGTTCCTGTCTGAGACGCATGCATGGCGATATCAATTAAATACGAAACTAAATACTCAAATGCGGCTTATAAAAAAGGTTCTTGCTATGGTCGCAAATATGCGACCGTGACCACTTTTGGATATAACGTTGTGGTGCAAATATGCGACCCTGACCGGTTAAGGGCATGACAAGACCATAATCAACTCTTGATGCGATCATTTATCTCCGATATTAAGTAGATTAGAACGGTTCAGCTATTATTTGATTTGATTTTAAAATGGAGAAGCAAGACTTAGCTTCGAACATAAGGTGATTACAATTAATGCACTGACAATATATTCATTTTGCATTGTTTCCAATATTATTGCAAGAATGGCTAGCTCTTTATCTTAATCTTATATAATGCATCTTTAATAAGAAAATCAGGACAATATATTGAAGTATCTTGGTTCTTTAATGATTACTTTAGGTATAAAAGCGATTAGTATCCAATATTAAAATTCAGTGTAACGAGAATTCAATGTACTTTACGAGTGGACATCTTGCACATTTGTTTCGAAACCTTGTAATTCACAGCGATCCCTGCATTGACCGCGAAAGTTCATCCAGATTTTTCAGCGTGGTTTCCCCTTGTCAGTGATGCAGGATGGAGCGTCTGACAAAGACAGCTGTCTAGACGTTTGGATGAGTAAAACAAACAAGGTCCCATGTACATATTGGAATATGCATGTAAAAGATCCCCTGGCAGTTGGAATTCTATATAAGAGTAGGCCGTTAGTGCAGCTGCCCAGTCAAAATTTCTCTTATAGCACACTGTATGGCGTATGCCCATCTTCATTAGACCAGTTTAGGAGCAGAACAGTAGGAGGATAAACTCCATTTCATTTCATTTCATTTCTGTAATTCACAGAGCAAGAAAAGTGAGAATGGGGATTGACATAGAGTGTAATTATGTTGGTGTGTTTCATGTGATGTGTCTACCATTCTACTTATCATCAACCTTCCCAACTCCTCCTCCACTTTCCCTATCAACAACACTAATTCTTCAGCCATCATGCTGATTTGACCCATAGCCCAGCACTGCCGCTGTTTCTTTCATTGTGGTCCAAGTTGATTTAACCGTCTTGATGATTCTTTAACCTTCATGCTTACTTGATGAATTACTTCTTATTGATGGCAATCAGTGTTTAAGTGACAATATGGTGGTGTGTAGACCTTTGGGTACAGACATCTTGCCCCATGTCAAGCAGACAGTAACACATTGATTGAGTGTCAACAAAATTCTACCTATTCCAGTAAATATTATTGACTCCCACAATCAAAAGGCGACAAATTAATAGATATTGACTGAACCCGTTCAAATTCCAAAGGTGGAAGTCAATTTGGTTCAAGACCTTATGCTGAATTCTAAATATACACTGACCGAATTTCAAAATGGAGAAACGGGATCCTTTGAGAAATTTGTCATTCAGTTTGACTTTTTTCAGTCAAGATAATCAGAGCTACTGTAACTGATTCAAATAAAAGAACATAGATATAGATTATACCCAGTCTTTTTATTTGGCCATTTTTCATAATTAGAGGTACAAAAAGAAGGCACTCAAGGCTGTAATAGAATTTGCTATCAGCAAATACACGGCACTCTAGAGTAGTTTTTCAGTCACTGATATGATTAGGCTTTCCTTACCGTGGCCATTTTATTGAATTTAGTCTGAAAGTAATCAATTTCAGCGTCAATAAGAGATGAAGCTGTGTGTTTGTTTAGAGGTTTTGTAAGTTATACTTGCAAGTTGGTATTTTTGAAACAAAGTTATTGAAACCAATCTGGTTATTGTTTTCCGTGTTTTATACTCTTCTTACCACAGCTTTCTATTTTCTTACTCGGCAGGGAAAGATTATAGTGCACCAAAATGAGAAATTGGCTATGATACAGGATCGTTGCATTCATTTAAGCATGTAAAACCAGACTGACAGAAACCATCTAGAGGTGCTATAGTATGCCATGGTTTTATCTTCTAATAAATAAAACTCCTAGGGAAATGTCTTTTCTTTGGCAGCTAAATTTATTATAGATATTTAAGTATTACTTAATACATATTTACAAGGTATATTTACATACAGAACCAACAGAAAAAAATGAATATTCTACTAGGAATCAATAACTGGCATTGAGAAATTGTACACCTGCAGTTAAAGGGAAAGATGCTTGAAGTGCCAAAAGTTTGAAGGGAGGTGATCATGAAGAATAAGACACTCTGAATCTCTCAGTTTTGTATGAACCATACATGGGCTACAAGTACAGTGAAATATGTAGCATAGCCCCATTGTTTCTTATATTCTCAAAAGTTCAATCATTTTCTGCTGAGGACTCGCCGGCCCCACCACCCCTCAACCCAACTCACCCACCTGCTACTTTTGCCCACAACTTGCTCAAGTCATACATCTTTATAAATTTACTTATACTAAGGAATCCAATTTGATGTTAAGCAATGATCATTGTGTAATATATTTATGGTATATTTTATCCTGTAGACTAGTTATAAGACATTGAATATATCATCCATAGTTGCCTTTATAGTAGACAAACATGATGAATTATATATAGATTGTAATAATCTTCTGATGACATTTTATTCTACCTCATGTTAACACGCCATTAAAAGGTGGTACACTATTCTAACATTTATTATATCATAAGTCTATATTGTCCTTAAGGGAATCGTGCCATATCACTAGTAGTAGAGCCAATCACCATAGCTAGTACATACTTTATATACTGAGATGTAAGTAAGTAAGTAAATTTATTGCATATAAATGCCTAGCAGGAGCAGCATACAAAACTTACATAAATACAATACAACAAATATACATTTAACAAATAAACGAACGTATATATATATATAGAGAGAAATGGGGTTTAACGTCCACTCGACACAAACTAGGTCATTTTGGGACTAACATATGGTTTAATTTTATTTCAATAATTTGCTTGCACATAGGGGTCTTTAGCAGTCGAAGGAAACCCTACTCCTTTTAATGTACAACCGGAGATTCTATTAGAAAATGAAACTCATCCTCCATATTATTGTTAGAGCAGTGTCTACATGTAGTCTTTGGCCATACCAGTGACATAAAACTTACTGTTTTAAGGAAAAAATGGGCTTGAACGTCCTACTTTTCCAGCACCAACCTGGCTAGTGAAGCCTGACATACCGTACATGACACATTTTTCAAATTAAAACTGTCAAGTGTTCTTTTATGTGCATGTTAACCTTACACAGGACCATAGTTTTTTGTACCATCCAATTGACTAGACACTTTTCCTTAACCGTTGATCAGAACTCTGTTACAATATCTAAACCGATTTGACTAGGTTCTGAATGACATTAAAGTGAATTTAATATTTGTTGAGTGTAACCAGTAACTAGATTTTTCAGTTGTCCAGAAATTCTGTACAAATTCACTGTTACTGACCGCAAGCCACAATTCATATTCTAATGTGCCTTCTCCGATATTCTACTAAATGTCTCTAAGTTTATCTACTTCTGAATATATTTTTTTAAAGAATAGAAATTAAGAAGGCCATCTTAGTACATATGATGACGAGAAGAAGGTAGAAGTGCCTCATACGTTCGTTCTGATTGCTTCACTAGATCTCCTCCATGTCAAGTATCTTTCAGTCGGGTTGTAAAAACAACATACATTTACACGATTTCTCTCACAAAGAGAAAAGAAAAACATTGACTAAAGTATTCCTTTTTTATCGGAAGCTCTTTCTTTTATCTGTCCCCGAAGATGGAGGCTAATTATGAAAACTTTCTAATGAAATATTGAAATAACTATATCTGACGGGTAAAAGAGGACCATTGATTGTTGAAGCAGAAGGCAACAAGTTGGATATCTGACAGCTCCTGTATTGATAAGATGGCAATGCTCTTGCACCATTATTTCTCGGATGTTTGATTAAACTCACGAGCGAAAAAAGAAGGAAAACGTGTTTTAGAGAATTGTTGCTAACCTTGGTTCTGGTCAATAAATTGATTACCGATGTTTGTGACAAAAAACGGTGGGGGTTCAATCAATAATTGACAAAGATTGTATACATGTAAAACATGTTAGGGTAACAATGCCATTTTTAACCATTACTATCAGCGAGCGATTTTTGCGATTTTAGTCACGTTCCACCAATAATATTTTCTATATACAGGATGTTATTGTTTGTCTGGTTTATATGTTGGCGTTGATAATCTTACAACCTTTTATCTTAGGTTACGGTATATACTAATCATGATTAGTTCAACTACTGGTACTCCACCTTATAACATATCTAAACTCGGCAGACAAAAAACAAATATCAATCATCTTTCGATTGTGGTTATTTTTATTCTCGTACACTTATAGACTTATATATCAATAGACATCTATCATTTGAATTGTTCATTTTGAGCTACATGACTATCCATAAGGGAAATCTTAGGAAAAGAACCTTATACCAGACATTTAAATTGGATGATCAACCAAGGGTTCAGATATCTTGGTTGGTTGGTTGGTTGGTTGGTTGCTTGCTTAAGGCTTAACATCTGCTTCCACTTAGAGTGGTATCGCAGAAAATTTAGATACCTTGAGTTTCTTGTTACATATACATCTAAGGTTGGGCAACTGGAGGGACTCATGTCCACATTTTATGTCTCATGCACCGGGGGTTTTATTTGCGAGTACTGGAAATTACAGTAAAAATTGAATGTAAATCAGTTCATATACATTCATATTACATTATTATAAGTGTTGCAACCCATTTGTGTCCATTTCTAGGTACCAAAGAATAGCGATTTAGCTTCTTTACTATTTTAACTGTCATAATCAAATAAAACATAAATTTCATCTGCAAAGGTTACATATAATAAATGAAATACTGAATTTAAGTCATTTCTTTCATTATTAATTAATTGATCAATCAATCCCTTAACTAAATCAGGGTATATGATGGTACTAGATCGAATATGTCTGTACTCCAAAGCAAGATTCCACACCACAATATGCAGCCCTACAAAAATATCTGTATAAATCAATGTGTAAGTAAATGTATATTCCTGTGATCTATGTATTGAGTAAAGTAACTTATAAAAAATAAGATGTTATGGAACCTTCCTTAAGATCAAGTGAGAAAAAAATTGCTTTAGTTAGCATAAATTCAAACAAATCAAAAATAATTCTGAATCAAAAAACATAGCAAACTTATAGTGCTATTCTTTAAAATAATTGTGTGACTAAATAATTATTCAAAAGTTGATTCATGTGCATAAAACCGTATATATCGGACATTGCTTATGTGAATATTTGAATTTTACTTATAGGGGTACATGGAAAATTCCAGATGCATGCATTCCACTTGATGACTTTTAAATAGGAAATGTTTTCTTTACCATATGCCTCAACTAGAAATTTATTCAACTGTATACCGCCTACATTTCTGCTTGATATATCAAATATCCTTTTACTTTTATTGTATGAACATAAAAAAATATACAACACTGCTCTTGGTAGAATAAATTTCCCCAAGTGATATTATTTTAAATACATGGTTGCATGACAAGATGTATAAACAGTTTGTTCAATGTTCGTCAGTTTTTTTTCTAGAATCATGTGTACAGGGAATGGTTACAAAACAGTACATGAGAGGGTTGAGGGGGTGCAATGTCCATTTAACGCTAACACGGTTATTTCAAGACTAACATTTTTTATTTCAACAATTTATTAATGAGCACAGATCATTAAAAGTTTGAGACAGAAGTATCATGAGAAAACCCATCAAGTTACTCAGACAATCCTACTTCTTTAGATAGAACCCATGACTTGCATAGATGGAAGAAAACCCACAAGGTTAGGAATGCTGTTCTACTCCCAGTCACCTGGGAGCAGTTCCACAATACTTGAATTGATGACAGACCTCATGATCTGCAGTGCATGCTTTAGAAAACCTGTTTGTTTAAGAATAAGGCCGTTTGAATGTTGTATGACAGTAAAAGGTTTAACTTAAAACCATCAGATATTGTTGTGCTTATTTTGATTAGTCTACTGCAAACTTACTAAACCAATGAAAACAATCGCCCATATTTGCTGATAATACGTTTTACCATTGCTTTAGAAATATAAGGGGATTAGTATGAGAGATTGACTTGAATACCAATTGCAATCTGTATACAGCCTAAAATGTGTTATGTTGAACTTTCAGGTAAAGCAATTGACTATGACATAACATGATGTTTCATGCTGATAGCAAAAAAAAGAAAATCGTAATCTAGTTCTAAAACCCTAAGCTGTATATGTAATTCTTAGTATCTGCATTGGTTTTTGTAATGTTCTGATTAATTGAAATGTTGAAAAAGGTTCTATAAACTATTTACAATATGGGGAAACCTTTTTGATGGAATTCAAGATTTACAGGAATTTTTCTAATAGAATTTTCATACTTGATAGGAATGATTCCGTTACACACGAGATGGTAAGGCAGAATATTTGTCTGTGTTTTTTAACCAATGCCAGTTTTCATTACTGATCAACTTGCTGGTAGATAGGAAAAAACTTGACGATGGAAAGATAAATAGTCAGTGTCAATTGGTAATGTTAAGTTAATTACCACTAGAGTTGAAACTGTGTACCTTGTAGTAATGTAGTAAAAGTCATGTGACCCACGAGTAAGATTGAATGAGCAGCTTAATTTGTTAGACTGTAAAGGTATTGGTTTTCCAGCCTGGCTTCTAACTTGCCAGTTGTAAGTGTGGACTAGAGTGAAGAAGGGGCCAATATGACTGATAATATATCATGGATATATAGTGTATAGGACGAGAAAACTGGACAAGTCAATTTTACGTAAGATGTTATTGAACAAAATCTTACTTTTCGATGCCTGTTTCTTATAACCTCCATTTTAGACAATGAGTCGGTAAGTAGATCTGTTATATATTCCCAGTGTTCCTGGTAGATAGATATATATATACTGTAGGTAAACTTCAGTCGTTTGATTGACATATTGGCAGAACCGTAATTCATTGCTTCAGTTTGTTTTCATATTTTGTGCCAGTTTATACAATCTGTACATCAAACTGAAAGTATTTGTATGTATTAAATAAAGTATAGGTAATGATTTTAGTATATCGGTATGTTTGAGATACTCTCGATTCACCACATATGTTATCATAATAAAATCTATTTTACTAATAAGTATTTTGGCACAAGGTTAGATAGTAAATTATGTGGAAATAAGTGAGAGGAATAATTGAAAATTTGTAAAACTGATAAGATTAATGAATGAATTAGATAACATTAATTAGAATTTCTGAATAATGTACACATGATTATATTGTAATTAGAGAGAGAAAGAATAGGAATTAAAGGGGCATGATCACCCTCATGTAATTTAGTTGGATTAATATATTTAAAATAGCGCCAAGTATATTATCTTTTACAAGCGTTCATTAAACTCCTTGATAACCAATGAAAAAGGTTTTACTATTTGTAAATTAAAAGTTAAAACATATATATTTCTGTGATGGTGTATCAGCCTTGCCTCAAATTTTGCATACCATCTAGTTTGCACGATATAGTTTAATTTCATCAAATAGGGAATAATACAGTTCAGTTTCTTGAATGCAAAGTACAACCAAAGAGGGATAATGCAATGGTGTTTTTTTTATAGAGGGAGAAAGAGAAATGGAAGTTTAACGTCCACTCAACACAAATTAGGTCATTTCGGGATTAATGTTTTTTTATATATAATTTTAGATTTGAGATATGTGTATATTTCAAAAATTATATAGGCTGTTTGTTGAAAGGCTGTTCGTTTAAAAAAATGCAAGAGAATTGATCAGTGCCACAACAGATTCTATATACAACATAATTGATCTGAAATTATTCAGTGAAGTTTATAGTAGAATAGGATGAGATATACTTGCAAGAGGTCAGAGTCTTAACCATGCAATTATAGGGTAGCCGTTACCCCAGTTGGAATATCGATATTATGGTTCAGTTCTTATATACCAAAATAATTAAAATCTCTAGACTATATCGAAAACTTGTAGAATCAATCATTCTGGATGTTCATGCACTTTTTAAACTACTTTGTAATTCATGTTAACAAAGGGTAGTCCTACGCAATAATTATATGTAAATGGCATTTTCTCTCCCCGGCGCAGAGAAACTTTGGACTGAGCTTTGATATATGGTTGACAATGGTTGAGTAATATTTTTATAGCATTGAAAATCATATTGAAACCACATGATTTCTTTTTATTTTAGAGGGAGCACAAAATTTTAAACCAATGATGCAAAGCATGTCATTGCATCACATAATTGTTGAAAACTTCTTTTATATTCGGGAGTTTTGATGGCCGAATGGTTAGCATATGTGCGCTGTATCATAAAGCCTGTCACTAGGTCAAGTGGCGTGGATTCGAAACCCTGGTTGTACATGACAAGGAGTAGGGTCGCCTGTCCAACCTCGCGGGTTTTCTCTGAGTCTTACGGTTTCCTCCCACTGCTAAAGACCCCTACACGCAAGCCAATTATTGAAATAAAATTAAACCATATGTTAGTCCTAAAATGATCTAGTTTGTATTGAGTGGATGTTAAACCCCATTTCTCTCTCTCACTCTTTTATATCACATGTTCAGTTGAATGATGCTATTCTAAATTGCAAAAAATGAATGCATATGTTTATTATATAAACATGTTTTAATTTTGATCCGATTTAGTAGTTTGTCAGAGTTTGTATTTGAGGTGCCTAAATTTGTATTGATTTAACTTCAAAATAACTCAGTTAACAAATGTATAGTGTAATTTGATTGTGGACACTTACTTTTGTTGAAAATTGAATTTGAAGTGATGCATTGCAGATGAAACTCCAGTCTCTACCAATTTAATCATTCTGTCGGTGGAGGATTTTGATGAAGGATTATTTCATTAAGCAGACGGTCAGTAGATATACTGAGTAGAGGAGGGGTAGGATTAAATGAATATATATTAATTGACAACGATGACCACTAGAGCTTCAATCATCATAGTACTTTAATTGAATGAATACACAGCTGACAAAATAGTCTAGACCATACTATTATAGAAAATCACTTAAGAGATTATAGGAGGAAATTAAAATGGATAGCGTGATAATCAGTTTAACTTAATGGTACATGATATTATATAAATCTGCCCTGTTAAATATACCATCTATCAACACTTCATGTATGATTAATGTCATAGAGTTATATTTGAAGTATTAATATGTAGTAGCGCCTAGATGTTGTTATGAAGGGTATAAATAAATAAAATGAAATGAAATGGGGTTTAACAACGTCCTATTGTGCTGCTCTGAACTGGGCTACTGAAGACAGGCCATATAGTGTGCTATGGGGGAAATTTTGCCCAGGCAGCGGCGCTATGGCCTGCTCTTATAACGAATTCCAACTGCCAAGGGATCTTTTACGTGCATGCCAATGTGTAGAGTTTACCTCAGATTTTTTGTCCTATCCAAATGGCTAGACAACTGCTCTGTCCAGGCCCTCCGTCCTGCATCACTGACAATCAGAAACTTGCTGGAAGAAAGGTATAAATAAAATTGGAAGATAAACAAATTCATCCTGAACAAAATCTGTAAAAGAACACTCTTAAAATTTAGTTGATAATCTTGTTCTATTGAAATAAGACTTGAAGTTTTAAAAAAATGCATCCACAATTCATACAAGAAACTTGTATGATTTATGGCAAATTGCAGGCCCTTAGCTAGCGGGGTACAAGAGTTGTATGTGAATTTGTATTGCGTCCAATGGAAAAGGCACCAAAGGCGCCTAATTGGGTAACTGATTCGTTCCCGATTGGGTAAAGGCATTTATTATGAAACCTTGTAAAAAAGGTACAGTTGAAATAGTTATCAACAAAGCTACTTATAGGTGTGCCTTTCCTTTCTGGTAAACTGTTTTTACAGTTTTAAGTAAAAAAATCAAAATGGTAAAGCAAACTTCTGACACATTCCGATGATATTATTAATTTCTGGATTATGAGTGGAGAATGGATTTCAGTTAATAAGAAACATTTTGTAAAGTTGATGGTGGAACTTAGGGAGTATTAATTTAAACTCCTGCAGTTCACAGGATCTATGTTGATCCCCTATTCTATTACAAATTGATCACCTTCAGAGTTGAGGTTAGCCAACTTTTCACAAGGTGCCATGAAACAGGGGGGAATCCAGTCTATTAGAATGTAACATAAGCTGTACTTGATTAAGCTGTTTGTGCTAGATATATCCGAGATAGGATGAACAGTGGTTACAACAGGCAATGTGTCAGTTGTCGAGAACAAACCTCAGGGCAAAGATATTAGCTGTCGATAAGTATTACGGCCAGCCAGCAATAATATTACTCTAGAATTTCCACGTGTTGAGATGGATTGTTTTAACATTACCTATCACCTTTGATATAAGACCATCCCCGCATGTTATTGG
Organism: Patella depressa; assembly: GCA_948474765.1. Lineage (NCBI taxonomy): Eukaryota > Metazoa > Mollusca > Gastropoda > Patellidae > Patella > Patella depressa. The sequence goes on from OX419719.1 coordinate 61,294,484, forward strand.
AATATAAACACACTAAGATGCTTTACTGATACCTTCTTCTATAGGTATCAATTCATCTCACGTCTGCCTGTAAATGTCAACAGGGAGAAATCATTAACCTATGATATGATATAAATATATGTATTTCCTTGCATTTTATAAATATGGTATTGTGTTTGTCTTGGCAAAGGATGTCGATAATCAAACTATATGCTCAAAAATATGTCTATGTTTTATGATCCACATTGGTTTACAGTTTAGGAATTCTATCAAACTTTTTTCTCTCACTTGGTTTTCAAATGTAACATTAGGCGCAGATGTAAAAAATTAATTTTGATTTGTTTTCTCCGAAAGCGCAGAAGACATGTTCTAAGGATAATAGACTCCTCAAAATCAAAGTATTTCTAACTAGGTTAGGGTTGATGAAGTCGGGGAGGCTGGTAATGATGCATGTGAATGACCCTGGATAGTTGCAATTTAAATGGAAACACCACTGTCCAGGCAAAATCCTGCCTTTCATCATCCCTTGTATTATACTCATGTTCATAGCAACATAACATAGTGTACCAAGGGGGCTGGGGATAGGCACTTATTGATGGGTCAGTGACTTTGGTTTATTGATTCTTAGAAACCTAAAGAGTATCTGATAACTTTAAATATAGGACTACCAAGTTTTCAAGATTCACATTTTCTAGTTTTTGTTGATTATCAGTTTTATGTACGAACCCTCAGAATTCATAGCATATTCTGTTTCCGGAACAAAAATAAATCTACTTGCATTGTATAACCTAAAAAGAAAACACATTTATCAAGTCTAATGCACAATGATACCATTTTGAATATATTGTTCAAGGCAAACGATGCTAATTTTTATATTACACACTTTGACTTTTAGAAAGGTAGCAACAAGATTGTCAAGATATATCAACTATATATAAAGATTTATACTATAAAAGATTTATACTATAAAAAATTTATACGACTACCATTAAAAACTTGTGTCAGCATATTTAGGAATTTATTGTTGTGAATTCTTGATTACAAAAGTGCAACATACTTGTGACAACTGTGTGAGCTGAAATCAGAGGTGATGCTAGGTATTCATGAATATGAAGCATGTCCTACTTGATGCATCACACTTATCACAACATGTAATGAAGTCGATTAATTGTTTGGACTTGGATTTCAGAAACGGAATAGGTCTGTCATTGAGTTGAAGTGGCATGGTTTCGATTACCCACTTGTACTTGACAAGGATTAGGATCGTCTGTCCAACTGCATGAGTTTTCTCCTGGTCCTCCGGGTTCCCCATACTGAACATGCGAATTGTTGAAATATATTAAAACAAAATGTTTGTCCCAAAGTGATGTTTGTGTCAAGTGTATATACACAATCTTTTTAAATTGGTTTATCAATATTATAGCAGTGACAAAGACAAGATACACATAAAATTAATTGTTATTGCATGTTAACGTATATTAAATCACATTTACAAATAGAAATTTTTATCTTAGCAAGAAAACAGCACTTTACTGTTTAAAATAATACTTTTATTTTGATCTGGTGTTAATGTTATAAATCAAAAACATTATCAGAAGATTTAATTGGCTAAAGGTCAAACTCATCATGCAAAACATTTGACCCCATTATATCTTTTACTGCTTTCATACATGTTCAACAAACAGTGTTACTTGAATTCTTCTGGACAATATCATGAGACTCGGTTGAAATAAATGTGATATTATTTGATAAATTATGACATTTTTTTAAGATGTGTTTTATGTTATCTTCTATTGTTCTAGTTTCTATCTTGATGACCTAACTTCCATAATGCTTTGTCTTTTTATACCTTTGTTTATTCAACAAATGATTAATGACTGGAAGGGGTCCAACGTGCTATTTTCCATACATTTGAAATTCAATGAGCGAAATCAGGGAATCCTCTTCAATAATGGAATGCTTTCCTAAGATATGAGAATACCTACATTTATCTGATCTTGTAGCTTATTATTAAGCTTTTTACAAGTTACATGGTTGGGCACCAGTGGGTGTGGGAGGGTTCCAAACGTGCATGTGCTTTATGTCTCTCATCCAGGTATATGGGTAACACATGACACAATTATATGGAATACAAACTTAAAGAGTTTATTTCAGTGACTTTCAACAAGGGTTCTCCCATCTTTATCAAGTTATATGTGGTAGTTTCCTCTGGTTATATCTGACTTTCCTCCTACTGCTAAAGACCCTTGCACAAAAGTGTATTATGGAAAATTTGATATATAGTATGGCAGTCAAGGATTGAGCTAGTTTGTGTGAATGTTAAACCCTCTCCCTCTCTCTCTCTCTCCCTCTATCTCTCTCTCTCTCTCTCTGTATTGGGTTGTAAAGAAAATCTGTATCTTATTTATTATTCTCCATATACATGTTTACATTTTGTTTATGTCGGTCTGTTTTATACTTTCAGGGCTGCTCAGAAAATCAGTAAAAAGAAAAAGCGTCATCAGCCACCTGATCCCGAACCACCACCTTTTCCAACTAATTTTTGTGACATCATCCGCTCCTCACCTCCACCTGCTCCACCATGTTTAGCTCGAGGTCTGGGACGACTACTCAATCCTGGTGCTGGAAAGGTAAGAATTTCGAAAACATGTTTTACAATCCTGTATCTTCAAGATATATACCATTATATGTGGGACAACCAACCCCAGATCCATTTTTCCTGTTTTGTAAAGCAGTCCATTTACTGGGTTAGCCCTATGAATTACTGACTTCATTAGCTCGCAAGTGCAGAAAGTAGGACATTAAACCACATTTGATTCACATCTTTTGAATATAAAAGTTAATTAATAGAGGAGCACTAATGATTCAAATATTATCTCATATAAAACAAGGAGTAGTCTTGACTCTCAAACCTTGTAGGTTTTCTCCGGTACACTAGTGTTCCTGGATATTTGTAAACCCTCTCTCTCTCTCTTTCTCCCTCTCACTCTCTCTCTCTCCAAAAAGAAGAAAATCTCAAATAGACAGACACCATTTTTCAGCTATTAATATGATAGGCAACTTTTTCTAGTTCAGTAGAGTCTTATATTGGCAGTATAACCCAAATCAATGACTTAATGGTTGTAGTCAATTTCCATATTGTCATAGCCTTGCTTCTGTTTGACATTCTGATCTAGCAAAATGACAAACCAACTGTCGAAACTGTTCTTCTGCTGCGTCAATCATTTCCACCAATCATTTTCTTGCTGTAAAAAGCCAACAAATAAATCTTAGGTAATTTTCTCAGCTGGATGGTTTAGTGTCAGTACGTAAAGAAGATATTGCGCTTTTATTTATTGATGATATTCGTACTAGCGGAATATAGATAACTTATATGCCGTAAACATTATATCATTTCCATGAGCTATTGATAGATGATGTTGTGTAAGTAATGACACCATAGGAATCGGTGATAATCTAACTGCCTGCCTGACAGACGGTGCCAATAATGGCTGAAACACAGCAGAAGTTGAAATGATGATAGAACTAGGCTGATTGTATCTGATAACTTGTGATGGCTTGCTTATCTGTAAGTTCATCTGCTAATAGGTCGCTTCTCGCTGACTTTCTAGCTCTTTAGTTTAGAAATCATTCTCTGAACTTGAAGGATTATGGAGGAGAAAAACTGTATCATGGTTCAGCCATTATTTCAGTTAGATGCCATAGAGATAGTAATTACCTTAATTTAAAATCCGCAAATGAAGAATTTTTATAAACCAATATGTTAAGGATGGGAGGAATGACTTCTAGATGGAAATGTGAACATAGAATATTTTAGTTATGATATATCTTTAATTTTGTTTTAAAAATCAAGTAAGCATTTATGGAACAATTTGGTCACTGTTGTACCTTATCAACAATCAGGCTTCTGTCTTGTCTGCAACATCACATTCTGTAGAAGTAGACCTTGAAGTCCCACGAACAAATGAATAAACAAGGTTACTTCTGCAAAATTATCTACATCACAGATCTATATTTTTCGACAGACGTACAAGTTGCAAAAAAGGAACCAACTAATTACTTATCAAAAGCCTACAATTTTTTTTTGTAATACAAATGAAAGAAATGATAAAAAAAAAAAAATATATGAAAATGGTGACACATTCTGTTGTTGTGCAGACATGTCGTCATACCATTTTATTACTTTCTAGTGACCTCCCCTTCCCAATTCATGACAAGGTCAGATTATCGATGCCAAATATTACAATAAAATGTGATCATAAAACACAAGCATGTCTTATCAATGGATAATAATAAAAACTTGGTGTGCAATTAGTTTCTTGATTACTCTCATAAATTTGTCTTTTCTCGGAACTGATATGGTGTTGGAGCAGACGACAAACGCTATAAGTTTAACTACTTGTATAATTCTCACATCTGTTACCCTTTTTGTTAAAGCTCTGTTTATTTTAGATAGCCAACTTCTATTTAAAGATCTACAAGCTAATCAGAAAATAAATTTTACACTCAATATACTCCGCTCATGAAAATATACTTAAGTTTTACATGTGTTTTAAATCTGATATTTGACCAAACATGTGAAATTAGGATAATTCATGAAAAAATAAACAAAATATGAAAGATTATCCATGTGTACATTTTGATGTATTGTTTGTTATCAAACCTTTGGTAACCTTCTATTTCATATCAATCATGCTTTTGCTTTGATAGTTTGGTCCTTACATCCTTACAGTTTTTGTAGTTGCAGATGATAAGCTGTTTTTTTCTTTTACTAATTTTGTTAATTAAGGAACAAATAATATTATATGGCATTGATATGACTTGAAAGATATGGAATGAAGATATTTTGATAACTGGCACAACATGAGTATTTGAGACCTCTGAATAAAAGTTTGCTCCCTCGCCCATCTTATTTTGTAGCACTTGAGTTATATTCAAAACTAAGGTTCTCTTTACCCTAAATAGTGTTCACAGATATAACTTCTGATTAGCTGAAACCCTAAATCATCATAAAATATGGTTTGCTCATATTCCGAATTCTCATTAACCAGGCATGTGAAGGCCATGGTCCATATTACATGCTTATATCCCTATAAACATATCCAATATCTGAAGATACAAGTTTATGTATGTATTTTATAGCATGTTAGAAGGAGTTGAAGTAGATGGTAATAAGGTGATTTAAATGCATAACATAAAACTATTTACACTATACCATCAACTTCATGCTTTATAATATCTCATCTGTATGGAAATATGCTACAATTGACAAGCATGTACCATTAAGAGAAAGCAGTGGTCAATAAAAATAGTCCAGAGATGTGATGGTCAGTTTATTGTGATGTGTATTCACGATTCACACAATCCAATTTATCTTTGCATGTACATGTCAATCATAGTTCATTTCCCCAATATCATATTCTAACAGTATTATTGTGAAGGCTTTTTATTATAGACTCACATTTTCATGTTATAACCCCAGTGGATAGAATCTTGGGGGAATTTTTATTCAAGTTTGCTTAATGATGTTTAGTAAGTTCCTACTGTAAAATAGATAAGTACATGCTTTAGTGATGTTGTCCTTTTTGATAAATAGATAAATACATGCCATAGAGTTATTGTCTTTGATCCAAAATTCTGCTTACAGTTTGAGTATTTGAAAATGAAAATGTATGTTATGTTATTTATTTAGATAAATCGAACTATGATAGTTAGTTGTAACCAAAATAGTAAATTTATCTTATCATAAATGACATGCAAAATAACTGATGACATTTTACTGTCAATTTTATACAATTTAAAACCATAAAAATATCTTTTATTGGAGGAAGAATATAAATGAGGAACATTCAACAGAAAAATTGTATTGTTTTAATAACATGGTGAAAAAAATACACCCCTTTCCTTTCTAATACTAAATATTAATTTGGTCTTGTACTTTTAACACAATATAAATTCCCTGAACAGAAACATTCAATATTATGAACTTTGTGCAGAGAATGGAAACACCAGCTTGCCCATTACACGACTTTTATGCTGCCATTTTGATAATGAATTTTCCAACTGATGCTAAAATTGATCAAAAATTATTGAAAATGACTGCTTATTGATTAAGGGAGGGTTATTTTTTGTTTCTTCGGTCATTAGGTGCTAACTAAGCTGGCAGGATTATCATTATTTTACACATCTGATTGGCCTACCAAATGCTGTCTGTATTGAAAATATTGTCTTCTGATGAATAGGAGGAAGTGATGATTTGTTTTTGCAAATTGATGCAATTCAGCGTGTAAACAGCAATTATTTAAAGCTTCGTGTAAAATGATTAGTTGTGTGTACAACATGTTTTAAATTACGTGTGGTTATTGTTTCTCTGACCTTAGCATGTTTGTCTATAAATATTTAATATTTAATAAGCATTTTAGACGTTAATGTAGTATTAAAACATGTATGGACACGATCGTAGATTTATTGATAAAAGCAGTTTATTGATAAGTAAATTATGATCAGATTTGAAAAAATAGTTATTGGTAAAAATTTATATTAATCTTTTGGGGTGGGGCTTGTCTGAATGTTTTAATGCGGTTGTGTTAAATCATGAGGTCTGTAATTGAATCATGCGGTGTAGTTATAATCCCTATATGACAATAAATCGGGTTGCTTGACCAACCACATGGGTTTTCTCCACTGCTAAAGACCCATAAAATATGTTTGTGTCGAGTGGGTGTTAAACCTGATTCCTCCCCCACCATATATGGAACTTATATAATAGGTTAGATTAATATATTCTGTCATCAGTCATGAAATAAAATGAAATGGGGTTTTAGTTCCAGGTTAATGAAAATGTTCATACATAATGCTGTGTGCAATGGAGGAAATTTGGTCTGGACAATGTGCTATGGTCTGTTCTTATATCCAATTCCAACTGTCAATGATTCTTTTATGTGCATGACCTATTTTTTTTTTTTTTTTTATCTCATGAGAAGGACTAGATGGTGTTCCTTGCCAGGCCTCTGCCCTGCATCATAGACAAGTCAAAACCACATGTACTGCACCAAACGGTTCATATCAAAAAGGTTCTTGGTTGATCTTATTAATTGTTAAATAGTTTTAATATGAAATTCTACTCCTGCTATCAAACTACCAGCTATTGAATTATAGGAAAACTAAGAGCAAAGTGTATAAATATTTTAGTGCTTTATTGAATTAAAACAGAATTGTTTGTTTTGGTGAAGGTATGGAAGTGTTCTGGGAATACTATCATGTCACGTTTGATGACCATTAAAACAATAGACTATATGTGTTCATTAACTATAGTTCTACAAGCTCTCAAGAGATGAAATAACTAAACTAATGTCCCCGACAACAAGTAACAAAATCTTAAATAAATCAAACACCATGAATTTTGAATTCTTTTATAACCCTTTTGGCGACACTACCCATCAGTCAAACTATGATTTCAATATCAATATAGATAAATAATTGAGATAATTGAGATGTTGTTATTGTATTTATATCATGGAGATGACAAGTTTCACTAACAGACGCCAGTCCACAAGGATTCCTAAGAAATGGTGGTGTGTGACTATACCATTAATTCTTTAAAAGCTCCAGCAAGAGGCCGATGATAGTGGTCTCTTTATAACAGTATCTACTAAACACTTTCTAAGTATTTAATGGTTATTGTTGCACATTTTGTTTTATGGTTTCAGATTAGAAGTATAGTCCATTAGGTTTACTTTATCTGTCTAAACCATTTATTAACATAAAGTCTCTATATAATTCTCTTGGAAGTTTGGTATATATGTAACCCATTATTAACATAAAGTCTGTATATAATTCTCTTTAAAGTAGTGTATATACATAAACAATTTATTGACATAAAGTCTGTATTTAATTCAAGTCGTGTATATACATAAACCATTTATTAACATAAAGTCTTTATGTAATTCTCTTGTTACACTGGTATATACATAAACAATTTATTAACATAAAGTTAGTATATAATTCTGTTGGAAGTCTGTTTTATACATAAACCATTTATTAACAAAAAGTTTGTATATAATTCTGTCGAAACCATTTAAAAATATAAAGTCTATTTCTTGAAATCGTTTATTAACATATACCTTTAAAGTTTAAACATAAAGTGTGAAAGAGTTTATAAAGTAATCTCAATTATCCAGAATCTGGGCATTACCCATATTGACAAATCGTTCATGCGAATGAACTGCAATTAGAATAAGACTGAAAACCATAAAACTGTCATTCTATATATTGGGAGATCAACAGCTCACACTGACAGCCTCTGTCGTCATGGCAAATTGCATTGTTCAACACAGCCGTATTATCTGGCAATATTTAATTTAATTCAGTTAAATTTCACTAAAAAATATACTCTCATTTTTCTCATCCAATCTAATTGAAATTATGTCTTTTTTTTGTTTCATCCTAATATTTTTTTGATGGTTTTCAACTCTAAACTAACATATATTTAGCTTCTGTTTGTATGACTGACATTGGTTGCACTTGACTTAAATAGGCATCATGGAAGATTAGATATTGATTTTTGGATTAAATCATCAAAGAGCGTTGAACAGCAAATCGGATTCAAATCCAGTGAAAATCTGACACATAAGATGGCATCAGGAGTTGATTAAGGGTTTTTCCTGTTAATAAATGTCTGATTAATAGTTTATATAACATTTCAGGCCTAAAGTAAGACCTGCAATAGGTAGATTTAGCGCTTGCATAATGTATGTTTTAGTTACTATACATAGATCAGTGGACAGTGTCTCGGTGTGATTAGAGCAGCTGTTTGTTCATTGGCTGTCTACAGTACACAAGTAGAAAACATTGATAGAATTTCCCAAAAGTTACGTAAACTTGAATCGGATAGAATATAAACTACAGAATTTAAACGAAAAGGAAAAAAAAAACGTATTGAAAAATATCTGGTTTTAATCAGATTGCAGTCATCAATATTGACACATATGTAACGTGAAGGTTGTTGGTGCCACCATTTCTTGTTACTATAACAACTAGATGGAATTCTTGTAGCTACATCCTTATAATTTAATCCTTCTTGTGACAAAGGTACCTTAGTATAAAGCCCAGGCTTGGTACTAATCTTATTGTAAGATTGTGGTTGTACCTTCATTACATCTGTAAACCCTCGCACAATCAACACCCCTGTTTTCTTTCCTCTCAGTCAACGTGAAAATTAGATTTTCTTCTTGCCTTTTCCTACAGCCATTGCAAGAAACGGGTAAATAGATTGATAGAGAAGAATTATTTCTAAATGAGAGCCTTTTCAGTTTGGGAATGTGCCAAAACATAGCAATGGTTTGTGATTGTGGAACATTAAGATGATTATAAAGCTAAGCTTGAGCATTAATAAAAGGTTACACATAGAGGCAGTTCTATAACAGTGCACAGAAAGACACACACACACACACACACACACACAGTTTTTCATTTTGTAAAATTGTCAATAGCAACTTGCATGACCATATGGACGAGAATTAGAAGATGGTTTTTGTTTGTAGTTGATGATTTCAGTGTCTGCTCTTGATTCTTTGCCTCCAGTTTGCACTTGAATTAGTTTGATTAAATTGTTTGAAAAAAAAAAGGGATTTGCTGGCTTTTGATTATGTCATGATTGTGTTGTTGAGAGATGTTTTGGGTAATTATTTGAATGCAGGGTTTTGAGAGGACGTAACCCCAGCAACAGGTTCAAAGTGACATCTGATCAGTGGTTCAAATCATTTATACAGAACCTCTTGTCACACTGTCAGTGTTTTTGACACGAGCAAAGGAAAACATTCATTCATTATACAACACAAAGTTATCATAAAGATACATTTGATACAATCAGCCATCTTTAATTTCTGCTATGATAATCTCCATCACAAGGCTTTAGGTGAAGCAGAGGCAAAAGACCATTCTCATTCAATCGGAATAAATGGAACATGCACGGACGACTCATATCTTTGGGAGAAAGAATGATATCTAAATTGAAATTTGCTATTTTTGCTTGATTACATCTCCCAAAAGGCAATTGAATTAATTCTTGTCTTCCTAAATTGACCCTTAGATGTGACAAAAAAAAATCCTTTGAAAACTGACAGGTCTTTACTACTGTAGAATATGCAATATTCAAATGCAAGTACATGTACATTCTGCATGTAAATATTCCAGGGTTCTTTAGACATTTAGCTTGCATCAGATGAACAGAAGAATGATGAAACAGATAAATAATTGCTGAAAAGAACTGCATATCCTTTTGATCAACGGACAGAATAATTGGTTATTTACATATACAATGGAAAATATAATGATGTGATTTTCCATATGTGGCCATTCTTACGCCTACATTATTATCAACCTGCATATATTCTGAATGTTATCTATAACTCAAAAGCCAATCTCTTTATGTTATTTTAAAGTCATGTAATTTATGACTTATGATAGGCAAATGCCATTCCTTGCTTTATAAAAATTGTTTTACAAGAACATATGTGACAATATGGTGCCATACTGCTGCTGTCTCTGGTATCAAACTGGGATTGAGTTTAATTAAGTAGGAGGTAAAAACATAACCTGCTTATTTTAGCTGTAGGAGATTGATGAGATCAGGAGGGGGATAGGTCCACAACCTTGAAATTATCTCTCTACCATGCGGAGAACGTTTTATATTGGTTCATAGAATCAATAGATCAATAGACGAAAAAACAAGCTCACTCATGTTGAAATTCAGTTGATTTTTACACCAACAGTTGTTATTTCTTTTTAGGAAAACTGACAGGGATTGTTTTATTTAATTAATCAAAGAGAACAGATTTTCTTTCCTGATCTGACTTTTTTGTGACGTTCTAATTAGTAGAGGCCTATTATATCTTTATTTTATTTTGTCTTTATAGTTCTGATTGTTCACATTAATATAAGATTGAACATATATTCAGAATGATTGGTGTGGACATCAGTTGACAACAACTCTGTGTAATTGGAGCCTGACAAGGACAGCTGTCTAGTCGTTCGGATGTGACAAAAAACTGAGGTCCCGTGTACACATTGGCATGCTCGTAAAAGATCCCTTGGCTGTTGGAATTTGATATAAGAGTAGGCCTTAGTGCCGCTGCCCGGGCAAAATTTTCCTCATAGCAAACTGTATGGCGTATGCGCGTCTGCATTAGACCAGTTTAGGAGCAGAACAGTAGGACGTTAAACCCCATTTCATTTTGGGTAATGTTCATTGATTGTTTACAGTGTACAACTGTAAACACACCACAATGATACAACTCATTAGAATTTAAGTAATATTGTTTCTAATAGAATACAAAATGTGGAATATACAATGAAAGAAAATAAAAAAAAACTTCATCTGATTTTAATCAGATTAGAGGTCTAGATTATCGCAAATACTTTGGACAATAATATATGAGTCTAGTTGTTTGGATACAAAAATAAACCAGCAATAGATTCTGTTCCACTGTTCCGTAGAGGCCTTCTTTTTTTTTTTACTTCGATAACCATATCCAAAATGATGTGTGACAGGTGGATTATTTCTTGTGAGATTCAAAAGAAGTTGTCTTATTCATAAAACTCATTGAAATCATTATTTATACGTTATTAAATTTTTTCAAAGATTTCAATGAATACGTCTGCCAGTAGCAGATGTGAAATTCACCATGTCAGTTTTTCAGTCATAAAATTTATGTGTATTGATCTGCATCTTTTGCTGATGTAATAAACTAGCTGATCTTATGACCCATTTCCATAAATTCTCCTTCACTTCCCGAAAGTTTCGATGCAACAAAGTCTAGATTAATATATGTATGGTTTATAAGCTGTATTTTGGTATTAGATTCTTTTGATCGCATCCAAGATGAAACGAGATCAATCAAGTCCAGTTCCAGCAAATGGAATTTAAAAGAATCTTTTCAACAATGTTTATCAAATTATGATGAGGCGGATAAATATGTCATTATAACCAAAAGACATAAAGTCAAATCTTGTTGCGTATGTGAAGATTAAATTCGTTCCAACAGTTAGTCAATTTGTTTTCACATTCAACAACTTTCCGTCTTTATTCGGTATTAAGTAAATGAATTCCAGCACAAGTGGTTGAAAAAATGGTGGAATTATTCATGACCTCTTGTGAGACAATATATGGGTAAATTCCTTCATTCCCATCCAGTAATGAATGGTATATATCTAGTTGTCAGTTTATATAAAATGGTGGGAGACATTGAACCAATTTTTTTTTCTTTCTCATTACTAAATCAGTTTTCAGAAACGAATTCTCTTTACTCTTTACGCTATTTACATAACTACTTCGTGAAAATTTATCCTCTAAGAAAACCTGATACCATCCAATAAACCTTTATCTACTATTCCAGTGAATTTTCTGGTGGCTGTTGAGTTTTGATCCCCAATAGCCAATAACCTTGTTTTCGAAATCCAGGTATAGATTACCATTCCGTTAAGTTAAAAGTCATGAAAAGTAGCTTGCACCAGGCAGAGTATGCTTATTTATCTCAATATAACTTCTTATTGATGAGTTTTCATTTGTTGTGCTTTTTTGTCGACCTGTAGAGGGTTATAACCATTAGCTTATTATTGTTGTGTCGACCATGTATTTATGGGTGTGGGGTTATGACCGTTTATCATGGGTGTTTGGCTGGATTAACTGTCTATTATTTTTCAGTCACTTCCCATGCAATCTTGTAATTGCTGTTACATTATGAATCTGTATTTTCGGTTCCGTTACATTATGAATCTTGTATTTTCAGTTACATTATGAATCTTGTATTTTCAGTTAAATTATGAATCTTGTATTTTAAGTTACATGATGAACCTTGTATTTTCAGTTACATTATGAATCTTGTATTTTAAGTTACATGATGAATCTTGTATTTTAAGTTACATGATGAATCTTGTATTTTCTGCTACATTATGAATCTGAATCTGTATGTTCATAAATTACCTTGTATATTTTCAGGTCAAGGTAATGTTAAAGATATGTTCTCCTATAGTTCCTGGCCAGCAAGAACAAGGACGAAGTTTTCTAACCATCGACCCCCGCCGTAAACAAGTGACGGTACATGACCCAACTGCTAGTGGATATATTACGTCTGCCAGTCGAAGATCTGCTGTGGCCGCTCCTAAAATGTTTGCGTTTGATGGAGTTTTCTCTCCGGATGATTCTCTGGTAAATTATAAACTTTGATTCGTTAATAAAATTGATAATCCACAAATTATCAACGTAAGATAAGTTCAACCAGATTTAGAATGTTTATGTCATTAATTAAGCAGACGGGTTAGGAACTTTTTATTAAATTAAACAAAAAGAAACCTGATTAAAAAAACACGTTCATTTTATGAACAGATTGTGTTTAGATGTACAACATGTGTTAACAGTTAAAATTAGCCCTGGGGGACGGAACACCACCAAGCAACTACAAATCATAAATAAATTCACTCACATTCACCATGGGGATAAAGGTGCTTCAACGCTAGAATGTTTGATTTTATCATCTTGACAACTGCAGACTACAAAATCATTTCTCTTCCAATATTTCTGCTGTAATCAGCAGACGGCCCACATTGCTTCATGATGTCACAAGTACATGTTTTGAATAAAAAAACAAGTGATACAGATTGATCATTGGGATAAACTCTATCTTGATTAGATTTCTATCATCAATAGCTACATCAGAGGTGTTCTTCTTTCAGTATCTTATAAATTTTAGGTATTTGTTTCGAAGGCAAACTTAACTGTGTTGATTGCTATCCTGTAAGACGAAAATTTTTAACATGTGTAGGCCTATTGTTTTTAGGTTTTCCAAAGTATTTTTAAGGTGACAGATATTTGGTAGTCATAAAATAGATTCGATTTGACCTGCAATTTTGGAATTACTAAAGATTCTTGCAAAAATTATATTTGTTAAAACAAATGTTTTGCGCTTTTACTTTTGAAATTTCGTAGTGTATTCAAGTTCTATTTAAAGAAATCTTAAAGGTTTAATGGCTATCCTAGAAAGTAATTTGTACCTGGACGTGAACTGATTAGTATATAATAGCATTCCAGACGACCATGAAGTAGTATACCTTCTACATGATCCTCAAAAGCCTTCTTCTCAGCTCTACAACATATGGTCAAATCTTTACTCTTTGCTATTAAATGGCAATTCCATTCAAGTGTTAGAGGTTAACTGACACTTGGGAGATATTATCAGTAGAAGTGTTAACACTGAAACACTACTTAATCTCACCTTTAACCCATAATTTGACCAACTAAAACAGCTTTTATATATGCTGTATTATAAGTTGACCAGAGGGAAAATCATTAACCCTCTGACTGCATTCTTTTGCACAAGGTATAATATTATATTTTTATAAGACCCAATATATACACTCAGTAGTCCACTATTTATTTTAGGCTATTTATGAATACTTTTCTTAAGAATCAATATTTAAACATATATTATGCAAGAGCTAAATCAGCCTATTTCAAGTCTTTCTTTAGGCCTGAAATGTTATATTTACTATTAATTAGACATTTATTAACAAAAAAGACCATAATCATCTCTGGATGGCGTCAGATACTTGAGATTTAACTAGATTAGAACAGGTCGACATTTAAAAATTTAATTTAAGAATGGGAAAGCGAGGCTAAGTTGTGAATATACCAGTGCACTAGTTACCGCTATGCACACATCTTGTCAAAACTACCAACAGTGATAATTTGGTTAAGAATTAAGTAATTGGAATGAAATTTTCTATTTCATCATTTATTTTTGAAGTAATATAGAAAGAATGACCAACTCTTTCTTAAACTCTTAACTAATGTATCTTTAAAGGAGATAACCATTTATTTCTATATTTTAATAAAAGGTAGAGAGAGAAATGGGGTTTAACTCCACTCAACACAAACTAGGTCATTTCGGGACTAACATATGGTTTATTTTATTTCAATAATTCCCTTGCGCGTAGGGGTCTTTAGCAGTGGGAGGAAACTGGAGTGCGTGGAGGAAACCAACGAGGTTGAGAAGGCGCCCCTATCTCCATGCCACATACGCTCACACCAGGGCTCAAAACTAATAAAAGATAGATAATGATGACAGCTAGCTACTTGGATCAACTATTAAGTAACCCTGTTCAACCAAAACCCTTAATACCATATTTGTCAATGTGGTGTTGTCAAGCATAAAATGTAGAAGTTTTTTTTAGAAAATCTGACAGATTTGTTTTTTAAAGTCACGTTTTCACCTTTTTATATTGATAATTGCTAGTTCTGATTCTCCCAATGACATGTATGCAATATATAATTTGGTGTGACAGTTGTTACAGTTGATTTCTAGTAGTTTGCTAAAGTTGATTCTAGTAGCTATCATCATTATTTATCTATTGTTGAAATACAGAATTAAGTGAACGACCTCCTTTAATGAGGGTGTTGATTATATTAGTTTAACCACAATTGTCTTCAGATAACCTTTGAATTGCGATTTGACCAAACAAAAATTAAGTTTTGTTGATTAAAATAGATTGATGAAAATCCATTGACTTCAGATACCAATTTTCCGATTGAAACCACTGACTTATGTAAGCTCTCCAAACCTCCAGGGAGTGCCTATCTATTATTACTTGCTTTAAATTGATTGTTTTTGGAACCTTGATCAAAAATCAGATAAAATGGAGGGTGAAATATAACTTCAAGTACGGTATATAGCAGTTCCTGGAGATCTTGAAGACATAATTAGTCAATCTTCTATTATATACGATCGTAATACGTTGTTTATAAACATACATGTTAAGATAAGTACTACTTTATGCATGAAGAGAAGAGTTAATTTACCAGGATTGATAGAGTTAATCCGGTGGATGAGTTTTTTAAGTCTACCTATATTAATAGTTCTAACTAACACCTGATGATTGATCGCTGATTTCATTAACGAGGATAAAAGAGAATCTTTTGTTAACATAACCAGGGAGAGGGGTTTTACATAGGCTAAGCCTGTTCCCCAATCCTGTTACGACATTCTGAATAAAATATTGTTTATAAAAAAAAAACAAAAAAAAAACATAACCAGGCTTTGGGTTATTTTTTGGCCATCTGAACAGTTTCTATTATCTTAGGGCATGCAGCAGTTTCAAGTAAGACATACCCTTTTTGGTGGTGGTATTATGTTAACGTTGATGCCAACTACCAAGGTTTAACAACTTCTTGAATAGCTTAAGTATGGCCATCTGAACAGCTTGTTAACTGTGCAAGAAAAATTGATATGTTAGTCTCAGAACAGTCTTAGCAGTTTATTCTTAATTGTTTGGGTATTTTTTTATTTCAGACGGAAGTGTGTGCTGGCAGTCTTTCTGACATTTTACAATCTGTTGTTAGCGGTGCTGATGGCTGTCTGTTTAGTTACGGACATTCAAGACTTGGTAGGTTAAAGCATTAATACATGTACGATAATTATAGAATGAAAATGATAATGATATAGCAATTAATTGCTTAGCAACAAAAATATTCCAAGGATAATAAGAGGCAGACCTGAATGGCAGACGCCATTCAAATTATGGGATTTTGATGATAAATACATGAACATGTTTATGTAAACACCGCCATAGTAGCAATTTTGTATATACAAACAATTTGTAAATCAGAAAATATGCACTGAACTTTGTCTGCAGATGCAGAATACGCTTTCTGCACATTGGTCCACCTTTAAATCGTTAAGTTTTTTTGGTGGTATGTATTTTTTTATCAGTGTTAACACTATTGCCATAAGTAATGCAATTTAACTAATCAATTCAACAGCTCAGCATGAAATTGAAATGTAAGAGTGAGAGCAGCCATAGACCATTATATAAATTGGTAAATATTCCACCACATGTAGCCTCCTGCTGATTCTCTAGAACTTAGCCGAAACTAGAAATTATCTTGTCAAGTTTCTTCAAGTCTGGGCCTGTCACACATAACAATGAATAAATAGTTTAATAAGCTGCCACATATTTTTGATTTTGATTATTTATATGAAGGTTGTGACGTGAGAAAACTGCCAACCTATTGTTCCGAGTACACTTACGTCAGATAATAACTTGAGACAGGCGATCTATCTGTCTTAGCATATTTCTATGTGCACTTGAGGAAGCAATCATCTCAAGATCCTTACTATATCTCGTATATAATTCCGTGTGTAAATGACACACAAATCACCAAGGATTCTGTAATCACACTTAAAAGTTGCCCATGACTTCAATTTTAAATGATGTAACACTTTTTAAAAAAGAACAACTAATAACTAGAGTTAAAGGATATATGTTTTAGGATATGTATAAGCAGTAGGAAGATTCTATTAGAAGTAAATAATATACATGAAATAAATGCGTACATTCTAGATTGTTATTTTATTACTGACATGTTTCGTATAAATTTCAAGGTAATGTAGGTAATTAGGTATGGAAACAATAGTGTGACGTAATTACGTAATTATAATGGAGAATAATACATTATGCAAATGGGTTCAAATCAAACCATTTAATTTCGGTTTATATGTATCAATGAAATATTTTTCCTTCATTCCCATTCGTATAATATCAGATGTAGACATTTTATAGAATGTTTATACAACAAAATTAGGACTTTTGTCCTTCGAACAGGTATCAATATGTGCACTTAATGGGATGAAAAACCAAAGTCCTGTGTACACATTGGCGTGCAAGTAAAATAACCCTTGGCAGTTGGAATTCAATATAAGAGTAGACTGTAGCGCTGCTGCCCAGGCAAAATTTTCCTCATGGTGTATGCCCGTCTTCATTAACCAAGGTTAGGAGTAGGACATTAAACCCCATTTCATTTCTCTTCACTCTCATGTCCAGTTACCAAATGCCTCTTAAACAATATAAATGTATCAGAGACTGCTGCTATGATTTAACAATTTTACTTCTACCAGTAGTTCTAAGTAAATATTTGGAGTTTAGAACTTTGCTAGAAATTCTGTTTATAGTTAAATATGCCGTTAGCTTAGACTTATCTTGTCTAGTAAATCAAAGACATAACAGTATCTTGCACAGAAAATAATTAATGTAGAATGGCTCGTATAATGGTGGACTTAGTCTATTACTAGATTCTCAGCATTAACCACGCTCCGTAGCTTTTAGAATTTTTAACGTTAATCCTTAAAAAAGTATACTCATCCCCAATTTTGTGTTTCCTCTTGTATAGTAATGAAATCAGTTTGGATCAGTTCAATACCATTATAGTCGGTAAAGGTGGGGAAACGGGCTTTAACGATGTCTGGTTCAATTCGAGGTCTATGGTTACGAGAGATTTAATATTATCCTATAGACTTGTCTACCCACTTCCCTTTATAGCGTGTCAATTTAGATTTGTTTCTGGGAGTAATTTAGTTCCGGATATTTCTAACAATGTTAGACTTACTTGGTTTTGGTCTGCTTATTCTAATGGATTGATTATTGGAATCTTCTCATGTAAATTAAGCTACTTGTCAGCATAGTGTCCTCTTCTGTCATGCTTCGTCTCACTAAGTGCTGATTTGACAAAAGTGATTCATTCCTTATCCATGCTACCCCGAAAAAAATTCACTATGGAAAGGAAAATGTAGGTTTGATGCAGGTTGAAGTTGAAATAGTTCAGTACATTTTCCTACTCTCAATGTTACAATCTTTTCCTGTCAGTGATGGAGGTGACTTATCTTGTTAGTGAAAGCCTGACACACATGTCATTAAACTCTATATTTAACGCTAGTAGATTTACAATGAAAAATGAGTCGGTACAGGGTCGCCCTAATCAACGGAAACTTGGTATTGTTTTTAGATCAGTTCTTGATTGATTCTAAAGAATCCTTACCCATATACCCTGTGCTTGAGAAACTGATTTGTCTGCCTTCCCCAGCAACTGACCAGACTTACAGGTCAATGCTGCCAATACTAACTAATATGATTAGCAAAATTATGAATGAGGTCAGTATTGATATCATTAGATACTGACCATCAGGAAGAGCGGAGCTAAGGGAATCAATATTGTGCATATTGGTTAAAATAGCATACATCTCGCCCCAGGGATCACTTAATTAACCAAGCGTGGTAGATTGAAGTGCTGCTATAAGCACGTCTTTATGGCTTGATTAATAATGATTGGTGAATTATGGTATATGGACATGATTAGTATAGTTCTTGTCGGATGTTTTATTGATATTTGCTAACGTTATTTTTGCACTTTATGTATCTAATGTAATCTACTTATTAATGTTTAATTTGAAGTAGTTAATTAGGAATATCTTCTTAAAAAAATAAGCTTTTTGATGTAAGATGTATAATTTTTGGGGAATTGCAATTAGCATTGTTCATGCAAAATTTGATCAAAATCCGTGCAGGCATAACTGAGAAAATTCAACTTTGGTTGTCATCAGCACCCTTTATCACGTTTTTGGCCAAGTTTGGAGCATAGTTGTTAAATGAAATAAGTATTTTTTGGGTGATTAATATGTAGTTTACTACCCTAAATAACAAACTATATCCTATGAACAAAAACAAGTGCATCTTAGAGTATTCAACGTCTTTAATAATTATGTCTGAACATTTTACCCTTCTTATTCCAGTCACTAGCATGGTAGACCTTGTTCTTTGTGTAGATATTATGGTATAAATATGATAAATTACTAGTGGTTGTTCGGTAAAGGGACAAGATGCTGAAAGTCACATGAATTATTAAGGAATATTTATTGTTTAGGGTCAGACAGAGTAACAGACTTGATCATAAATAATATCTTTAAAACTGCTTGCTTTCATATCCTATGACATCTCATTTACATTCAAGAACCTACTGGTATATATACATGTTTACAGCTAAACACTGATTCCAAACAAAATTTCACTTGACTACAAATTCATATCCATTTTAATGACACGCTACAAATTTGAGTGCTTAAATTACTTAAAGAGATAGAATCAGTCTCACCACAAAAGTCATGCAATTTGAGTGCTTAAAACAACTTTGACAGGTATTATCACTTTCACAAGTTATTTAATTAGTTTTTATACGCCCACATTGAAATGTGGTCGTATATTGTCGTCGCCCCCATCCGTCCGTCCGTCCGTCCGTCGGTCCGGCGTCCACAATTGCTTGTGGACGCTGTAGAGGCTAAAGTTAATATCCGATTGACTTTAAATTTATACACAGTGTTTAAGGTCATGAGACGAAGAAGCCTATTGTTTTTCAGCGATTTCCGATAATAACTACCAGAGTTATGGCCCTTGATCACTTCAAAAAATCTTGTGGACGCTCTAGAGGCCAAAGTTAATATCCGATTGGCTTTAAATTTATACACAGTGTTTAAGGTCATGAGACGAAGAAGCCTAATGATTTTCATCGATTTCCGATAATTAGTGCCAGACTTATGGCCCTTGATCACTTCAAAAAATATTGTGGACGCTATAGAGGCCAAAATTAATATCCGATTGGCTTTAAATTTATACACAGTGTTTAAGGTCATGAGACGAAGAAGCCTATTGATTTTCAGCGATTTCCGATAATTAGTGCCAGAGTTATGGTCCTTGATCACTTCAAAAAATCTTGTGGACGCTATAGAGGCCAAAGTTAATATCCGATTGGCTTTAAATTTATACACAGTGTTTAAGGTCATGAGACGAAGAAGCCTATTGATTTTCAGCGATTTCTGATAATTAGTGCCTGAGTTATGGCCCTTGATCACTTCAAAAAATCTTTAAAGGCCAAACTTATCATCTGATTGACTTCAGATTGATACACAGAGTTTAAGGTGTTGAAACGAACAAGTATATTGATTTTCAATGCATTTTGATAACTGAACAGCTAAATCCATGATTTTAAATGTTTCATGTATATATACTAATTCAATTGTTAGCGTGGGGTAAAACTTTATAAAAAGCAATCAAATTCTAATGAATTTCTGATAATTACATAATGAGTTGTTACTCTTAATCAGTTTTTAGAGTATTACAAATGTTTCATTACCGAAAAAAGTAAAAATGTGCGACAACCCTTGTTGACTGCCCGGACGATTTAGCTGCTGTGGGCGTATGTTTCGTTGCCTGGCAACCTATCTTTTATAAATATATTTGAAATAACCTTAAAATTCACTTAATCCAAGCACTGATTTACTTTCAGTAAGGTATTAAAAATCTTAAAAATCCTTGAAAATTGAAGGTTAAAACATGCAAATTTCTGTGATGATTTGTCAAATTTGTCTAAATGTTTGCGTAGATTCATATTTTCCTTTTTTGTACCAACTAGTGCAGATCTTTGAAATAATGTGCCTCTTTAATGTGTTACTTCCTGTGTTGAGTTACCTAGGACATATTAGGAAATACATTTCATAACAATAGATGAAATTTGAGAATATTTTGGCAATTAGATTGGACAAATTATGTGGAATTAATAATATAGTGTCACAAGTTAAGACCCTAAAAGTTGGAACTTGTCATATTTCAACCAGGGCAGAGGAGAGGCAGGAAAAAGTGGACTTTTGTGATAAAGCTCCAGAGCTCTAAGTAGATGTAGGTCATATTTAAGTTTGCAATAATTGAAAACTAGAATTTTTGTCATTCCCATGTCTAAAGTCTGAATTGATGCTTGATGAACGTAATCCGTCTAGTCACTAGTGGTCAACTACAACTAGCCAATGGCGTTTTATAGCTGAGGTGTTTTATAGCTGAGGCGCCAGCCTACTCGCGAAAAAAATCAAAGAAGTTGAACAAATAAAACAGAGAAAAATGCTAAAACCGTTGAGAAAAATTCTAAAACCGATGAGAAAATGAAATGTACCCTAGTTAGGGAGGGCCCTAAAGACAGACAAAAAGGACCCTCGTCTGATAAAAGGGCCTCCGCCATGATAAACCTTAAAATGCCCCTGCAACTAGCTATCTTGCTTATGTATGTATTAGAAAAGATGAAAAACATTTGAATTAAAGGATGCATACTAGATAATATTATCAAGTTTATATGTTCATGTATTTATTTGTATGATTTCCTGTATCAGGTGTGAAATGACGAATTAAGTCAATATTTGATAGTAGGCAGCTGCTGCAGTATTTCTTTTATATCTATCATATATATACATGAAACCTGTGTTATACACTAGTATAAACCTGATCTACTAGTCATACTATCAACCGCTTGTCAGTTATTTCAAACTTGTCAGACCACCAACATATTGACAGATTCCCTAAACAAGCAGATGGTTTGATGGTCACTCACAATATGGCCATTACTTGTTTCATTTTATTTATAGAGGAATCTCCCATTATGTGGTGCCCTTAATCAAGTTCTTTCATTCAGGCTAAGGAAATATTATTTTAGATATATGAAAGTGCCCTGTTATTGAAAAATTGCTCATTTGAAATAATTATATTGATATAACTGGTACATTTTACATCAAAATTTGATATTTTAAGAACTAAAATGGAGGTATTCAAATTTAAAGGAAGCAGACAACATGGAAGCAGATGTAGATCTATATATTTATTTAAAACAACAGAAATGGTTCTTCATCATGAATCTACATAACCTTATACAACAAAAACACATCTACATTAAACTCCAGAGAAAATGCTCATGATTCCCCTCAAATATAGATGTATATTAGATGAATCTATTGTACAATAAAAACACATTTACATTTAAACATATATTATATAAAATAAACTCAAGAGAAATGCTCATGATTCCCTTCAAATATAGATGCATATTAGAAGAAATTATTTTGCGATATCTTTTGGGAAATTTTCGTCTTGTGTTTTGGTACAGGCTTGTAGACAATGGTATACATGGTTTTCTAAAGTAGGGACAAGAGCACAAAATATCTAGGGGATATTTAAATCTCTCAACAAAATGGAGGGGGAGGATGTAATGTATTCCACCTTGCCAATATTTTTAAGCATCCAAAATATCCCCAAAACAACATTATTTCTGATCTGTTATTTGTTGTTTTGTGTATCTTGTAACCAAATTGGTTGGGATGGGTACAAAGGATGTAATGTATTCCACCTTGCCAATATTTTTAAGCATCCAAAATATCCCCAAAACAACATTATTTCTGATCTGTTATTTGTTGTTTTGCATATCTTGTAACCAAATCGGTTGGGATGGGTACAAAACACTTGTTTGGGGTGACCATCTCTGGCTGTACTATAACTTATATTAAAATGACATTGTTGTGATCTCGATCAGTGGAGCCAAATTTGATTAAGATAGAAGGAAACAGACTTTCTTCTTTCATTTTCAGGTAAATCATTTACAATGATAGGAAAAGATCATTCACCGCAGACTCTAGGAGTAATACCTTGTGCTATAGCTTGGTTATTTAAATTGATCAGTGATCAGAAAGAAACGACAGGAGCAAGATTTTCGGTCCGAGTTTCAGCTGTAGAAGTTTCAGGAACCCAAGAAGTTTTAAGAGATCTTCTTACTGAAGTTTCAGGAGGTATGTAAGAGCTATTTTGAAAATAATATTTTTAGACCAGGGGGTACATTGCACCCTCTGATAAATAAGGCCCCCCTGGAAATATCTCCCTCCCCCCTTAAAAGAAACCCATTTTTGACAGACTTTCAATTATAAAATAATACAATTGATTATGATCAACATCAGTTCAGTAATTTGGGCATTATATTGGCACCTCACCACTCTGCTGCACCCTCACTTTTCTAAATCCTACATTCGGCTCTATGGCATATACCTGAAACACTAATTATTGATGTAAACTAGAATACTTAAATGTTTAAAAGTGTTGAGCATGGATATAAATTTTGAACATTTGAAATGGGTATCAATTTTTCGAAATATGATAAATGTAAGCATCAGGAAGAATGATAAGCCAATCAAATTTTAATTATTTCTGATGATTACTTTGTGAATTGTTACTCTTGATCAGTTTTTAGTGTGTTATAAATGCTTTCATTACCTACAAAAGAATAATACGCCACAACTTTTGTAGACTGTTCACACAGTTAATTGCAGTGAACATATGCTTTGTTTCTTGGCACCACACCTTTTTTTAAATTGGATATTTCAATAAGACAGCAATGATGTCCAAACAAATATAGAAGTAATTTTAGTTAAAATTTCAAAGAATAATTTAAAAGTATGGTTATTTGTGTATTCGCTACATGAGCTAGATATATTGACAACCTATAGCTAGGCACTACTGTTTTTCTGGTTAACTTGAAGAACTCCAGCAGATTGATACTGACACAAGAATGTACTAATCTTCTTACTAACTAGCTTCTATAATAGTCAAACTATGTCAGACATTTATGTTGTAACACCTTGAATCAAATCTGCTTCTCTTCTGCTACACTCTTGGTATTTGGAATATTTGAGAGAAAATTAATATTTTGACATAGGACAGAAGTAAACATATTAAAAACGGATTAGGTTCATCTTTCAAACACTTAATGATATATTACTGTTGTTTTTCTGTGGCCTATATTTTTTTTAACATTTCCTTTAAACAAATAAAAAAATACTATAATGATCGTAAAATTGTAAAAAAATAAAAAAAAAAAAAAGCCATTAGCTTTCAAAACGGTTTCTATGTTCTTTACAAGTATCCTGACATATAATGTTGCAAAAATAGTTTTATTTTTTATCTTTACCTTGGAAATGTTGACTTCAAGGTTTATATAAATTATTGTATGTCAGAGAATATACTATGGCTGTTCTCTTCTTTTTTGAAAAGTTTTCTTTATGGGAGGGTGGGGATGAGAGTTCGGTGGTCAAGTACTTTAATGCATGCGCTTTAGATTATAAGGTTGTCATTGGGTCAAATAATGTGTTTTTGATCTCAAGCTTGTGCGTGAAGTAGTAGGATTGCCGACCCATCCATGTGGGGTTTTTCTGGGCCCTCCACATTTCCTGCCAATGGTTAAGACCCATATGGACACCTGAATTTATTGGCCGAGAAAGTTCATGAGGATTTTCCAGCATGGTTCGTCCTTGTCAGTGGTGCAGCACCAAGGGCCTGACAAGAGATAAAGTATAGTCATTCAGATGGGATGAAAAACTAAAGTCCTATGTTCACATTGGCGTGCACATAAATGATCCCTTGGCCGTTGGAATTTGATATAAGAGTCGGCCTTAGCGCCGCTGTCCGATCAAAATTTCCCTCACAGCGTACATTATAGCGTATGTCCGTCTTTATTAGCCCAGTTGGAGTAGAACAGTAGGACGTTAAACCCCATTTCAAATTATTTAATTTATGAGAGACCTAGTTAGTGCGGTGTGGACAGTAAACCCAATTTCTCTCACTCTCTTTGATGAGCCATATAATTCATCATCATCAACAAGAAAATAATTAACCCCTAATAAACATGAGCAAGAGAAAATGTGTCCATTTTGACAGCTGGAGTAGTATTATCGTAACCATATTCACCAATCAAATATCCGCCTGCTACCCCACAACAATAGACATTTAATCTCTAGTCTCTTACAACAAGACTCTTACTCACTAATAAAGCCATCAAGCACATTCAATCACAACTTATCGCAAATAAGATTTCGTGCAACAGGCAGAAAAATGTTCGAATATAAAATGATATTCTTCACTCCACAAATTCCTTTATATGAGTCATTGGATTAATTAACAGTTTAGTTAATTATCTGAAGAGGATCAATTTATGATAGTTGAGATTAGCAGGAAGAATGACCATATTGTCCACAACTAGTGCTAGGATTAGATGGTAAAATGAGATGATGACAACCAGAAATCTGTGTTTATCAGACCACCCTGTATGATTAGATATTGAACTTCTGCTACCATGTGTCATAATATAATATTTAAAGTTGACGGCAGTTCAAACAATGTATTAAGATTTAATGCCGAATGAGAATCAAGCTTTGATTTGTCATATTTACAAACTTGAAATGGAATTGGATGATAACTAGCTTATGACATCTTATTTCATCCGTCTGTATTAGATAACCAAACTTGTGTTTTCCGTTTTTTCAAAGACCGTTTTTGACTCATACAAGTTCAACAGTTGTCATGTAGGAATCTTATCAGTAATGAAATGCGTTTGATTTTGTGAAAAAGAAAAAGAAACAGAAATGTCAATACAAAATATGCCCAAGAACATCTAAGCAAATAAATAAATTGGCAACGCTGAAATCCAATATGTCGAATCACCACTAGACAAAATCTCTCTCAGGAAAAAGCAAGCATACCCTGCCATATTCACAATACCTGTTGCAATGGTTATCCAGTTTTTAGTCCTCCCCACATTCTATTATGAACATACTGGCATTCCATTTTTGTGAATAGTCTGCAAGTCAGTTTTCTTGACAAATTTTTATACAACCATACTGCAAAATTGTAAAATTATCTCTCCTTTTATTTTTTGTGGGGTTGAATGGCTGAATGGTTAGCATGTCCGTGCTGTATCATTAAATCTATCATCAAGTCAACTGGCGTGGTTTCGAATCCCTGGTTGTACGTGACAAGGAGTAGGGTCGCCTGTCCAATCTCGTGAGTTTTTTCCGTTTCCTGGTTTCCTCCCACTGCTAAAAAACCCTACGTGAACGTGCATTAGTGAAATAAAAAAGTTAAAGTTTGTCCCGAAATGACCTAGTTTGTGTGAATGGATGTTAAACCCTATTTCTCTCTTTCTTTCTGTCTGCTTTTATTTACAAATATACACATACATGATGACAGTGTTATCAATAGAATTTTTTTAATGCAGTTTTATAGGCTAGTATGGATGATATTGCTTCTGGTGGGCTTAAATCGGAGCCCAAAATCACTTGTCTCTTATACCATACAGACACTTAAGGGTAGTTTTCATTAATATAGACTCTTGTATAGTTGGAATTAATAATATTTCACAGCTGCTGTGCCTATAATATTTATTACCGCTTTTCACACCTAATAAAAACAAGATATGATGGTATTAGTTAATGACTCATTAAACCACTATTAATTTCTTTGTGTATTTCTCAGCGAAGGGTAATAAAGGCAAGCATCTATTGAGATTATTATAGGGATTAATATCATTTGTTGTCGATATTACTGTTAATTACGCTAGTTGACATTTGATTTCTCGAGCTGTAAAAGCTACACTGATGTGATTATAAGTTGTGTGCAAATTATCCCCAATACAAGTTGTCAAATCATACACTAGGAAATGTCAGGGTCAAAATAGTTCCTGCAATTAACAAAAAAATAGATTTGTTATTAATTCACAAAAACTTTGTTCTCATTTATCATCTTCAAATATACATAAGTAAATGTCACATTACCGAAACTGTAGACAGAGTAAGAACACCATTTATCAATCGGGGGGAGGTTAGCTAGTCGAGGCCAATGTTTCATCATAAGGTCTTGAACTGTGTCAAGTTTCGATTCCAAGCTTTTATGTGATAAGGAGAAGGGTTGTCTACCCATTATCCAATCTCATGGATTTTCTCTGGTTCCAACCTTGTGGGTTTTGTCCAGGTCCTCCAGTTTGCACCCACTGCTAAAGACCCCTACATGCAAGTGAATTTTTGAAATAAAATTGAAACATATGTTAGTCACGAAATGACCTAGTTTGTGTCAAGTGGAGTTAAACCTCATTTTCCTTCTTTTATCTGGTATCTCCAGATTCCACCCACTGCTCAAGAGCCCTATGTGCAAGCTAATTATTGAAATAGAAATGTACCAGATGTTAGTCCCAAAATGACCTTGTTAATCCTCACCTCTCTCTCTCTCTCTTTCTCTCTCTCACACACACACACTGTTTATCAATCAGCACACTGATCAGTACACAAATTGATGCACATTAAACATCCCTTGTCAATTGGCAATAAAAAAAACCCTGAAAAGACCTGTAAGTAGATAAATAAATATTTGTTAGACATGTGTTAATTTCATGAAAATATAGATCAAAGAAACTTATATACAGATCATATCACAATGATCTAACTCATAAATGGAAAAAATGGGTGAGAATTAATTGTTCTCGGGATCGTTTTTCAACCAAAGAGGACATACATAATGATGAAACTTATTTTATATTCGACAATGGAGCTTCAAGTGACATGTTCTACTCTGTCTTGTTTCACGCTCAAATCTCTAGTTCTACTTAATCAATAGTAAATATACATAAGTGCTATATTCTTTTACCATTGAACTGCGATTCCCTTAGGTTTGAGTAATGTAACAAAACCTATTGATTCATAATGCCCACTTTTAGTAATTTGATGTTGATCATACACCTAGATAAGACTGTCTAAATTGTTGAATAATTCTCTTTTATAAGCGGCCAGAAGTTTAGATAATAGCGCCTCCATATCACTTGATTTGCTCTAGGTGAATTTTGATGCTTAACTCCCCAGCTCATCAGCGCAGGCTTGTGGTGAGAATTGTGAAGTATCATACTGTCACTGCCTACTCTTTGAAAAATGTAGAAGCAAACTGCTTTCGTCTGTCTGATTGGAAACGTTAGAATTCCACTCAACGCTTCCTTTTAGTCGTTTCTATCCATTGCTTGGGGAAATGAATCAATTACCAATCACTTGGAATTGTCATGTACCGAATGTATAGTAGGAAAATAAATTCTACAATTGATTGAGCGATGCCAGCCACAATTTGCCCTTGTGGGATATGTTCAGTAATACAAAGTCTTCAGAATTTTCACTTTCATTTGGTTAGAATAATCAAAATGGAGTCGTTTCTGCCATCAGTTCTGATGACGGATGTGAATATACGTAAATGAGTTTTATTGTCCGCGTAATGTTTAATGTGTTTTAATTATACCGCTATGAAGATCTCCTCATGTTCAATCTCATCCACTTGCAAGCACAAACTATGTAATCTAATATTTGTCTTTTATTGCATGTAATAAAATCGGGTGCTCCTGATGTGCATGCATTTCTTTCAATTTATTATTTGATTTGTAGAGATTTTTGTGTTTAGTTAAATATGTCTGCAATAAATCTGCAGAAGGAGGAAAAACCCAGGTCCCGTATACATGTTGGTGTGCAAGTAAAAGAACCCTTGGCCGTTGAAATTCAATTGCTGTCGTAACAAAATTTCCCCTCATTAATTGTAATTACCAATACTGGATATTTTGTAAATTGATAAATTCAAGAGAAATTTCTTGAAAACCACAAAAAAAAATTATTTGACTTGCAAATTGAAAGCTAACATGCCTATAAATTAGTGATGGATTGGTCGTTTTGTCTCAAATTTGGCACACAATCTAATTTAAACATCCTCAATGTAACTGTTTCGTCAAATAATTTTTGTTACCAACTGATGAAGAGCTCCAAAACTCAAATGTCTCCATTTCTCGTGGCACCTTATTTTTCTGGGGGTGCATTTTTTTTTTGTTGGAAAAATTCCTAGAAACTTTGGTGGTCAAGTTTAAAAATAATAATTTAATTTCACTTTGTTTGTTCTTTTTTTAGCTTTCAATCTACCTTTACGAAACCAAATGGTAGATCAATTTACCTACATGTTTATATGTACATATGCGTGGAAGCAAGTCATGATTTAAGAACCTATATATTCAAACCGTTGACTGATTAATGAGAAAAAAATGGATCTCTCCAATAAATATACTGATATATTGTTGACGTCTGCACCCTCCATTTAACATGTGTATATTTATTCAGCTTACCTGGCAGTGTTTAATGTATATATGATATAATAGGTGCAGACATAAATGATATAACAGGTCTGGTTACCTCCCTTGAGGTAAACCATTAAATTTCTTGCAATGATTTATGCAAATAAATCAAACCTCACTGCACATGCATTGATAAAATTTGGTATAAATCCAATCTCATGGTGCCAAAAAGTACAGAATTAAAATGTTCTTTGATGGTTAGATAAATATAACATTTTCATCTTATCAAGGTGCGGATGGTGGCAGTGGATCAAATGGTGTGTATTTAAGAGAAGATCCTATCTGTGGAACACAACTTGAAAATCAAAGCGAACTTCGTGCACCAACTGCTGAAAGAGCAGCCTTCTATTTTGATGCTGCTTTGGCTGCAACCAGTAAACATGGTGAGATAATGTTTTAAGATAATCTTAGATTGAAGTGTTAAGCTAAGATTGAAGTGTTTAACTGAGTGAAAAAAAACTAAATTATTTATAAAGTAGTTGATTAATTTTTAAGAAAATGTCCAAAGTGTGGTAAATCTATCTGGTTGTTTTAATTGTTAATTGAATAGCATAATTGATTATCCATGTTAAACAGCAGAAAATGTTTTACCCAGCGCTTTTGATTCTATCCCCTATGTATGTCAGTGGGAAGCCATTAAATGACAATTAAGATGATAGATCTATGGGAATTTAAACAGGAAGCTAATAATATATACATAAATATCATATCAACATCTGATTCTATGCATATTACGTGAAAGTTATGAACGATTTCACTTTCAGGGAAGCATGCCAAACAGACACTTTCGTTACTCTTTAAATGCATTTTTTGCTAATCAGACGTGTATAAACATATATTTATCTCTCTGGTCTGCTCAATTTCTGAGGTGGGAGAGCGTGATTTCAGTATTTATATCTAAGAAAAAGATAACCGAGGAAGCTGTGAGGTTCAAACCTTTACTTATTCCTAAATCTTTCTATTTCAACAGTGGAAGAAGACGGCCGATCATCTCATTTGTTATTCACCCTACATGTCTATCAGTATAGAATAGAAAAAGCCAACAGAGCTGGATTACCTGGTGGTAAGTAATATCGTTATTTATTCTGTATATTTTGTTGATATTCATAGATGTTTATGTTTCTACAAGAAAAAAAAGAGGAAAGTTGCCTTTGGCATGCTTCAGAACTTCCTTTTGATTCCTCTATGATAGATCTGGTCCAAGTTCCAAGATATTTTTCCTGTGATCTTGGAATTCTTTTCAAGTTTAGTCAGAAAACAAACAATCTCTGGTGTGAATATGAACAAAGAAAAGATTAATGTGAATACTGAGAATTAAGAAATGTGATGAATGACCTCCTTTATTCTTAAGTTATTTAAGATAGTGAACATGCATGGGCCATGTCAACAATTTTAATTTTCTTTAACTCCTTTTGAAATGCGACGTCCTCAAATTCCATTACTAGCATCCAAGAATGAAGCTGTTTAATTTCATAACCAACAATAATATGTGATTTTTTTATATAAGATTCTCATTTATGCACATTAGCCGAAATAGTAGTGTCTCCCACCTTTCAAAGAAAGCAAGGAATTATTAAATTTGGTTTATCTGTTCATCTGTTGCTAATAATTTTAGAACTCTGTAACTCTACTTCTAATTGAAGTGGACTGTTCAAACTTGGTGTAGATGTTTATTATTAGGTGAATTTCTTGACTGACTTAAACGATGAACATTTTCTGTTGATGCTGTAACACTCTGCTTTTAATTGAGGTAAAATGCTCAAATTTGTTTTTGATGTTTGTAAGATTAATGTTTTGACCAAGGTCAAGGATGGGCATATTCTGCTTATACTAAGAAGAGATAATCAAGTTGATTTGTCAATGCTAATGAATATGATACAAGAGTAGGCCGTAGAGCCACTGCCCGTGGAAAATTGCCCTCATAGCACACTGTATAGTGTATGCCATCTTCATTAGCCCAGTTTAGAAGCAGAACAGTAGGACATTAAACCCCATTTCATTTCATTTCGTTTTATAAAAAGTTAGTGTGTTCTATTTATTTTGAGATTAGGTTGGGGACATGAGTCGCATTGTTGGCATGTTTTATAATATTTCATAACTGACATAAATTTAACAATCTTCATCATTTTAACATTGTCCTTTAAGTGAACTTTCAACAAGACATTATAAGAGTTTGAGAAATAATTAAACCTGTAGGCAATATTCATGGAGGGAGAATATTCATTCCTGCACCATACTAACTTCTTATTCTTTTTAAATACAAAACTTATGCTGGGGTGTTTATGAGCAGTTTTGGGGTTTTACTTTTGTGTTTTGAATGTCTGTCTTCTAATGAATATATTAGTCTGGTTCCAGCTAAAAACATATAAAAATGACTTATGTAATGTAGCTGGCATTCTATTATCATCCTAATTATTTTAAGATGCATGACGTAATTGATTTCATGTGTTTTTCAACTTTATTTATAATTAAGAAAATTTAATGAAGGGCTCTTGTCAATTCTTTAATTATATTTCCCCAAACAGATGCTTCGGTGCATATTAATTAATCAACTTTCAATAGCTAAATAATATAAGAAATATTTGGTGGCTAGGTTATAATTGAACCAAATTGGAAGAGAAATTTAAATATTTGGAAAGTGGCCAGAATGAGTGTTAATGGTGCTATAAATCAGTATCTGGGGTGGTGTTTTGTGAGTTAATGGTGCCTCATTTCCACTACAACTTGGTTCTTTTACATTAAATGGAACACATAGGTTTTTCTTCTTGTATACAACTTTCTCCAATCCCAAGTCATGATAGACTATTTTAATCATTATACTATTAAAGATAATAGATGCTTGATGAATATAATATTTTTGTTGAAACAGAAACTGATTGCTTAAAACCCAGCAAAATATCTGTTACAAAACATCCTTATTATTGTCTCAATAGGCCAGGAGTTATTAAAATTGATTTTCTGTGTGTTCATCAGTATATCTGTCACATTTCTTGGGGGGATCAAATGGCTAAGTGGGCAAGGCGCTGGAGGTCGGGTGTTCGATTGCTGCATTGGCGGAGAAAGTTCATCCCGATTTTCCGGCGTGGTTTCCCCTTATCCATTATGCAGGATGAAGGGCCTGACAAGGACAGCTGTCTTCTCGTTCGGATGGGACTGAAAAAATAGGTCCCGTGTACAGATTGCCGTGCACTTAAAACATCCCTTGGCAGTTGTGGACACAATAATTCTGCTTCAAATTGAGTGAATGTTTTTACTGGGTTGATGATGTGTATTTTCTGCTTTGGCTAAGTCATTTGTTTTAAGATTTTATAACATAAAAACTCTGCTTTTAATTCTTAGGGTGGGGGTGGGTGATGTTTCATTAAATACCTTGACAGAGTTCAATAAGTGGTATTTTCGACCTAGGTTATGTAGAGTGATAAACTTATTGATTGTTTGATAAATGTCCAAGTAATTAATAAGTGTCATCTATTTATGTTGGGATGAAAGTTGCGGACATCAGAAATAGAAGTCAAAATAATAAATTTCAGTAGAAGTCAAAAATAATCTAGTTATTCCAAAATTATGAATCCTTATACAGTTTGATTACACACTATAACAAGCAATCAAATTTTATACCAAATAAAGGATTACCCAAATTGCTCCTGATATTATATTCTGAATTAATCCAACTAAATCAAACAGTAGTTACTGGACTGTCCAGATAGAGGTATCAAATATCTGTATAATTTGAATATTTAATGTCAATTTACCAAATATATGGTCAATTAATACGATAAAAGCTGATAGGTACATAGAATATTTTGTTTAAATTAACTTTAATTAGCATAAAACAAATTATATATTAATGATTTAAACTGGTGGACTTTATGAACTGAGTTAATTGTCCAAATGACAGAATGATAATTTGTTTTCAATCTCCAATATTAGTTGTGAAATTTTCATGTTTGCTTCGAGTGACGTTAAACCTAATCTCTCTGGCCTTGAGAAGGGGTCCATGGGGACTACTATGAAACTTTTGAATAAATGCTATGTTTTCATGGAAAGCATACATGTATAAACAATGGCTAGCTGAGAATTTTTAAGCCTTAAAAGGATAGAAAGATTGAGTTGAAACAAACTTTTGCCAGGAACAAGTACAATTGTTGAATGAATCATAGACATAAGAACTGCACATGTAGGGTTATTATTGTCTTCGTACCAGATCTACCATTTGAAATCACCAGAAATGGACAAACCGGCTAAAAGACAGCTACCAAATACCTGCCACTGAAATGATGAACACCTACACAATTACATGCAGATATGGTACTCACTTTATGGTATGATGCCACTTCATTTTCCGCAGTGGATAGGTGGGTTTGGAATTTAAGCAGGTTTCATGATGACCTGCATCCTGGAAGGCCGTCAACACCAACCATTACCTTGGTGCATGACATGGTGATGACTGATCAATGATTGACCCATTGCCAGTGTTGTGGGTGTCTCTCACGAGAGGCTTGATCACATTATATTGCCAACGAGTTCGGAATGAAAATTTTTTCTGCAAGATGGATCCCAAAGCTCTTGACTGCCAATCAGAAACATGTTTCTGATATATGATAATATTTTTGGCCAGATTTATAACCATGGATGAAAGAGGAAGTAGCCGTTTGTCATTGTCCTAGTAATGATGATCCCATGTCAGATGGGAAGAAAATTTCTTCCAGACTGACATCCAAACCTTGCAACATCGTTGGCAAAAAGTGTGTACATTTCAAAGGGGACTATGTAGAAACAAATGGAAACCATCCACTTGTGGAGGTTTCAGCCAGCCCTTGTAAATCTCTAATCGATACTCCTCTTGTTACATTGCCAATCGTCTTTCCTCTGTGACGCTCACGATTTGTTTCCCCAGTCCTTCAATACAACATATTAATTTGTAAATAACGATGATGTTTAATAGTAAAAGGTGGGTTTGTTCTTCGAGGGTCGCGACCAGTTGATAGTTTCTGACAAGGGGTTGCAACCAACAAAGGGTTGGAAACCCCTGATTTAAGGTATCAATCACCTGTGTTCACTCCTCCATATTTCTTTTGTTGCAACACATAGACTTTGAAGATAAACCAGTAGGAGGAAAACATGCGTTTCATTTGAAAAGAATATAACCTGTATGTCCACGAGGCATAAATACACAATTGGAAGACTATAAGCTATATGTCCACAAGGCATATATACACAACTGGAAAGACTAATACCAGCAACTCTACAAAACATTAATACACAATTTATTTTGGACTTTAGCTTTTCACAAAAACAAGTATTTTCAGATAAGGCAAGAAACTGTACTAGTGTACTCCTACAATTTTGAGATATAATTAAAGTCAGCATTATTTATTATTTTTGGCAAAAGACTTAAAACTAAAATAGATACTTATCAACATACAAAAAAGCTTAAATTTTAGAAGAAGCTGAGTTCTGGCATATTGAAATCTTATATTCAAGACTCTGCAATTCCTTCATCATACTATATCATATACCTTGATATAAAGTTTATCTGGAAGCAATTTTAATGAAGATTTTTTTTCCTAAATAACATTAATGATAACAATTTTGTGGTGTAAATTTTTAAAAATCTTTTAAATCTAAGCTTGAATAATATAATATGCAACTAATGTGGACTAATTAAATGTAGATATACTTAAATATGTTTTGACTTCTGCACATTATGATATGATTAAATAACATATAAGTTACTTATGGCAAAGTAGGTTTTCATTACCTAATTTTACTTTTTGCAAAAAGATAATGAAATTCGTCTTGGGTCTACATGGGAGGCTTGATGGCAAATAAGCGAATTTTTGAAACATCAATTGCGTTGATTCAGTGCCAATGTTGTTTGCCAGTCACTACAAAACAATATCATTAGCCATTTCCATGAAGTCCTGTTGATTGTAGCACTGAATGACAACACCTGCCTTTTATCAAGACCTATTCTATGTTATATCTAACAGGGTGGGTTGGGTATCTATATGCTCAAACTGGGGTACAGCAATGTTTTAGCGTAACAGAATAGCCATGGAGGATGGTTTTCACCACCAGAAAAGTATAGCCTGTTGAATAAAACTTCCGTGGGGACATTATACACTTTCAGTTCTTCCAAAGCCCAGATTGGGAGTTGCAATCCGTACAAAAACTTTAGAACATTGTTGATCATACAGCTGCTTATCTTATTTTTTTGACCAGATCTGCTTAATATTGCCTGTTTAAACTAATTAGTCCATTCAGTGCAGAAGAGTCTGTACCACAACAGGCCTTGGACTGTACAGCGCAGTGGACGCTTACTACAACTCCCCCGGGATCCATTCACTTTATTTGAATTGTCCCTTTCTTTGTGATTTCTGTGGATTGTGTCTTGTCCACATATTTGTTTTTGTGTAAATTATGTGTGGTGTGTGGTGTGGTCCTCCTGCACTTACTATTGTAAATGGCCTTCTGAACTTCATATGTACTAGAAGAAACATAATATCTACTATTTACATGAAATAGAGCAATAAATGTATCAACAGCCCCAGTAGTAAAAGTCTCACATATGTGGGTGGCCGTATATTATTTACATAAGGTTAAAAACCTATATTTTTAATGGTACTGAATATACATGGATCTTAAGTTAAAATACATTGAGTGTGAAGTTATAAATGTCTCAACACAGAAAGATATGAACTAAATACTTTATTATCTAATAAAATGCAAATACATGTTGAGTTGTTCATCATCGCTTTAAACATGTTTTAGATAGTGCGGTGTAATTCTAACCATCGTTAAACTATTATTATGGGAAAGAATAACGGTTATCTTGACAAGTTGGCATATTTTCTATGTTAAATACTGGTTATTCATAGACTTATTCTGGAAAACCTGACACACATTGGTATATCTGAAATTTCTATCAAAGACTCTGGAATTCTATTCGGTACAAACTTGTATAATCTGATTATTTTTTTCAACTCATGCAAATAATCAGTTGACAAATGTCGTTTGTGCCTACAGAACCGCCCTATATTTAAATGTCACTCTAGCGCATCTCTGAAGTGGCAGTGAATTTTAATGAAACTAAAAAAATTGATGGGATGAAAAAGATGTTAAAACTAATTTGAAAAATCTATTTTTCAAATTATTTTACATTGATCAGTAGATAAACCTAGTTCTGTTGACATCTCATGAAATTTCTTCTTTTTTTTGTTATAGTTGCTGGAGGTCGAAGTCGTCTACATCTAATTGATTTAGGAAGTACAGCGAAATCTAAAGATCCGAACAACGCTTCTTTAAGTCTGTCAGCCCTCGGTAATGTGATAATGGCTCTACTTAATGGACAACGCCATTTACCACACAGGTAAGAAAACATGAAAGTAATTATAATTTGCGTATTGTCTTTCTCTGGAACATTCTGTGTATTGCTACAAGCAATAGATAGTCCTGATGCTCTTTTAGTGCCAGAGAATAAATGTTCTCATTTTACTTTTTACTCAGATATATGAAAATGTGTCATGACAATAATTGAAGAGTGTACCGCCATATCTAGTAGAGAAGGAAATTGACAAATGAGTAAATGAACGGTGGTAGCAAGTTAACACTTTAATAATGATTGTGCATAAAATAATGGAAATGACCCATAGAGTTTGACATAGATAGATGTATATAATATGTGAATTTGTCAGTAATAGTTGTCAAGGCAATGGTTTAGATGCCTTGTGATGATAACTTAGTCCAACTTTATACGATTCACAGTCTGCACATACACCACTGTTGTTGAAGCAGAAAAATTACATCTGGTGTATGGTACCTTTAATTGGATTATCATTCACAGTATGAAGTAAATAAAATGGAATTTGGTTTTGGAATAATAAAGGGGGCAAATTATATTTAATTAGTTGATGTAATATTTTTGAAAGAAATAACAGCATAGCTTCGTTGGCATGAAAGAAGAGACAAAAATAACCGTAAGGGAAAAAAAGAAAGATTATTACAAATGAGAGACTGCACTATTTGTTTATTCTATTCCACGCCATATTTTTTTTTTCTCCTTAGATCATATTTATTCTTTAGTGAATATAATCACAGTTATCAATAGAGAACACCGAACAGTGCATCAATTGTATCACCATGTTTCTTTCACGGTTGTAACACTTAATTCAATTTCTACTAGCGCACTAGCTGCTTTTTCTTGCGGGTTTAGTTATTTTGGTTTTCTATACATGAAAAGCAATACCATGAGCTGCAAGCGTGAATATATGCATTGTCACAATATCTTATTTCTTCTCTTTATGAATTAGCTAATAAATAGTGTTTTTTATTTAACTGTATGCCACAGAACAAAGCTAATTCATCACCTCTAACATTCCTGTATTGTAAACAAAACCATATCAAGTTGCCAATGGTCCCAGCTAATTTACACTTGACATTTCTGACTAGTAGGCTACATCCTTCCTTGTGCCTGCTGAGATAGTTATTTGTAAATGGTGTTGTTCAGGCAGAAGTGAAAAGTTGGAATAAATATCAAACACTATACAAATATAAAA
Organism: Patella depressa; assembly: GCA_948474765.1. Lineage (NCBI taxonomy): Eukaryota > Metazoa > Mollusca > Gastropoda > Patellidae > Patella > Patella depressa. Next base: position 61,332,680 of record OX419719.1, read on the forward strand.
ATGTCAGATTGTAGTTGCTGATATTATGATTGGCAGCTTATGACAATTTGATAGATATTACGATGAGAGTGACGATATGCAAGTGATGAAAATTTTATCCGATTTCTGCTATATTGATGAAAGAGCTCTCTTTACTCTTCCATCCATCATATATTCCGGTAGTAAATGATTTCTGGGATCGTATTAAAATAAATCATAGAAAGATCAATTTTACAGTTCTAGATTTATTACTTTATATGATATAAGAAAATTGATCTGATAGGCTCAGCATGTATCATATGATTTAACCATAGGCCTGTCACTTCTTTTATTTAATTATGAGACAAAACTATTACCAAACCAGGAATTTTTATACACCCACATCAGATGATTTTGGGTGATTTTACACGATTTTTACATTGAATGAATGTGAAACAGTTCAGTCAACTGACCATTACTGCTTATCAAATACAAATGTGTGTTTAAAACCTACAGGGGTGTTGGATGCCGGGGAATAACGACATTAGGTCTGCCATTGAGTCAAGTGTCGTAGGTTTCTATTCTACAATTATACGTGACAAGGATTATGGTCACCTGTCCAACCTCTTGTGTTTTCTCCGGGTCCTCTGGTTTCCTTCCACTGCTAAAGACCCCTGTGCACAAGCAAATTATTGAAATAAAATTGAACCATATCTTAGTCCAGAAATGACCTAGATTGTGTCCATTGTGTCCATCAGACATAACACATTATTTTCAAAGCTGACTTAAAACCTTTTGAAACAAATGAATAATTGATAAACCCAGTGAACGTAGGGTTTTGTTCTTAAAAGCAACACAGACCTCAGACTGTGAAGGTTGTTTATTTTTAGAAAAAAATCAATAGAAAAACATAAGACAGAGTTTAAGATGACATGCACTGCTGATATTCTAAACAACATCAAACACATTTATTTAATTATTAAAATAATTATGTTTTACTTCCTACATACATGGATATAGATCAGAGAAAATGGAAGACATTTATATTACGAAAAGGGAAACAAAAACTGAGCATTTAAAGATATTGATAACTGTGTATAATTCAATATACTTTGAATTAAATCATTTGTTATTCTTGTTCTGTTTCTAAGATTATCATTTTATTAACATCTAGGGGGCGTTGATAAACAAATGGTTAGCATGTGCACGCTGTATCATAAAGCCTTTCATTGAGTCAACTGGCGTGATTTCGAATCCCTGGTTGTATGTGACAAGGAGTAGGGTCGCCTGTCCAACCTGGGTCTCTGGGTCCTTCGGTTTCCTCGCACAAAGACCCCTATACCCAATCAAATTATTGAAATGAAATTATACCATATGTTAGTCCTGAAATGACCTAGTTTATGTCAAGTGGAATTTAATCCCATTAAAAAGATCTTGATTAGACAACCAATTATATATCTCGATAATCAAAACCTTTCTAAAGGAATCTGGGAATTTTCTACATCACAGGGTTTAATTGGTAGGTTAATCTGGAGCCAACCAATCATACTCTGTATGTGCCCTTTAAGTAAATATCTTTAGACCAAGGTAAAGTGGAAAAAATAACTGAAAAACAGATTGAAATGTTGCTATTGTTTGAATTAAACTATATTTGACTTGACAGTTTTGAAATTCAATTAGCCTGTCTTTGACGAAAAACAGTTTATTCAGCATTTTTTAAGATTATATTTGTGTATATTGAAATTAAATCTTCTGGAAGTCTTCTGAAAGTTTTTCTTTCAAGCTGACATATTAGGGTCCAAGAAAGATATATAGGAGAAAAAGAAGGTTGTATGTTGATATAATTTGAGATGATTTAATAAGATTAATGGACGACTAGCTCTAATGGGAGAGCCATTTTGTGAACAATCGTAGGCCTGTAAGATATATATCTTAATCAATATACAATCCGACTAGCTACATCAAATACTGGAGAAATCGACAACAACTTTCCTTTAGCTTTATGTTAGACTTTTACTCACATAAATAGTCCAGGTTATGGGAGAGAAATGCATCTCATTGAAGTTTATGTGGTAAAGGGTCAGAAAATGGCCTATTTGGTATAACTTTTCACGTTGAATCAATGATTCTTGACTGATTAGTGTGCAAATGTTCAAAACTCAACTCTAAATTTGCTTAATAAGCTTAAAACTTAAATGTCACAGTTGTTCAGTGTGTCTAGAAGTTTTCTTTGATAGCCGAGTAAACGCCAAATGTAAAATGAAATAAATAATCTTCATGGGAGGATAAATAAGAAATAATTTAAAAAAAAAACAACAGAAAGATTCAAGACCAAAATTTGTAAACCAATTGCTTAGTGGCATAAATGAAATTTAATCAAATAGAACTAATATTAAAAGTTTTGCACCTTTAAATAAAACCGCAAGTTTTAAGTTTTCTTCCAAAATAAGATGTGTATACATGTTTGAAAACTTGGCCAAGAGAGAGAGAGAAATGGGGTTTAACGACCACTCAACACAAGCTAGGTCATTTCGGGACTAACATATGGTTAAATTCTATTTCAATAATTGGCTGGCACGTAGGGGTAGGAGGAAACCGGAGTGCCCGTAGGAAACCCACGAGGTTGAGAAGGCACCCCTATCTGCATGCCACATACGCTCGCACCAGGGCTCGAAACCACAGCCGCAAGCCACAGGTGACCGGCCAGCTAGAGGTCGAAGTGCGGCACTCTAGTCCACTAGGCTATCCCAACCCCCCGAAAACTTGGCCAATGATTTCATTCTAGATGTATTATCAAACAATGACATCATTATGTAGTTCATTCGTCTGCCAAAAGTTTACCTACAATACAAGCGGAATTCAAGCAATTCTAACTTAGTTACAGTATAGAAGTAGAGAATTGGTATCATTAGGAAAAGAAGTAATGTTATAAATTATATTTATGTAATGTAATGCCTTCAGGCAGTAGTAATGGGTATTCAATACAAGGAAGACAAAATCTTTTGAAGTTTCCATTATTTTGTTAGATTTGCCATTAAAACACAATTCATCTAATGATGGGACGTTTTATTGGACCTTCGAGAACTGCGATGTTTTCACTTCTATGAAAAATGGTATGAATTGTGGTAGAGAATTGCCACTTTTCTAAACAAGACTGGCAAATAGTCGTAGAAAAATTTGATTTAGTGGTCAGAAGCTTGGCGTGAAAGTATAGGATGTAGTAGTATAGATAAACAGAACGATTCGTGTGATGTTAACAGAATATAAAAGTTAACATATTGATTATATGAATTAATTGGTCGTGTTTCTCGCTATATATAGGTTAACTTTACACACTGTCGTTATTATTACACGTGTTGATCACTAGATCACCCTTCAACTTTAATAACATCTTCCAATTACTTGTCATCTTAAAATACATCCTCTTTCTACACATATTTGTTCTGCTTAAACATGACTGATAGAGTCGCTCAGATGTCAGTAGGACTGATGTGGTTAACTGTGATTTAAAAACTATTCCTCTCCCAATGTGTTTTAATGAGAATTTTAATAAATTAAATGAATTAACACACTGGAATTTAAGCGGTCATGTCATGTTAGGTCCTTTTGATCATGGCTTTATTTGATTTGGTGTGAAATATGCTTTTTTAATGATCTGTAAATTGAATTCATCTCTGTCTAGTGTTTAGAACAACTGGTTTCAACTTTCAAATGGAACCGAAATAAAGAACAAATGATTTTTTCCTGTTTGGATCAGGAACTGGACCTCAAGCACTACTCATCTTGCTGTTCTTTGGGGTGATGCTCTTAGAAAAAATACAATGAACATAGTTAGCTTTTTGTTTGTTCCTTATACAGTTGTGCATTTTTGATTCAAGTCCAAAGTGGCGGCGATGACATTGAGCTCAGTTTCTGGTCAATATAGATAGATCATATTAAAGAATAAATTCATGGCAAGAAATTAGTATTCAAGGATATTTCTATACTTTTCAGGGACAGTAAGATAGCTCAGTTACTACGTGATTCACTTGGTAATACAACATGTCGAACATGTATTATAGTTCATGTATCATCAGCCTTACCTCATCACGCAGAAACGCTTCAAGTTGTACAAATGGCTGCCAGGATGCATCGTATGAAACGCAGAAAGGCCAAGGTTTGTATTCATTTTATTGTCTACATAATTATTAAAATAGAAATAAGATAGCTTCAAATTTGTTGGCAAGCATTGCATGTTTTTATACAATCAACACCCATAAGCTACTGAAAGTTTCAAAATGAATGCTTGCAACGGCTGTTGGGCACAATGATGCTCCTCTTAATGTCTTTGGTTTTAATGTCGCATAATCTATTTTACAGATGTCTAGTACAAGTTCTGAAGACAGTTCTAATGATGGAAGTGGAAATTTTCGAAGACCGTATCGAGGATTAAGAATGGGAACATTACGAGAAGATGTTTTATATTCTTCTTCTCATTCAGATCCGGACAACTATACATCAAGTAGTGAACAATCATGTGATACGGCCATTTATTTAGGATCTAACGGAGGACAATCGTTAAGTGATCGTGACTTTACTGACAACGAGGGCCCCCCTCGATCTGTGCCTAGAACAAATCCTCGTCTTCCACGACGACCCGGTGGATCTCGTTCGTCGGGAGATGAAGGTTCTGCTTCTGATAGTGGTAGAAGCATGACGTATTCAGATCATCACAGGTTCATCAGTCCTGGTTTAGAGTCACCAGTTGCACGAGCAGATTTACCAATTCAGAATATTCTCCAGATGCATTCAGCTCCCAATTCACCACAACACCATCCTTCACACTCTTCTAGAAGAATCAATCCTCACGCTAAACCCCTGGTTACTAGGTCACAGATGCCTGCAGATGTGAGGGATGCCAGTCCACACACACCAGAGAAAAGTCAGAAGGCACACAGCTCTTCAAGCAGACGGCAAAAATGCCAAGATGGTCAACAGTCTGTAAGAGGTGAACAGTGGATCGATGGACCAGGAAGTGCCATTTATACTGAACCCAAAAATGTCAGTGAACATTGGATAGATGGTCCACAAATATTCAAGAAATGCCCACAATCTCCCAAACCCGATTCTTCAACTCGTAAAAAGTTAAAGAATGTTGTGGTCAGTTCAGAAGAACGATGGATTGATGGACCTCGTGAAATGATTTCTAGTGGAAGTAAATCAACAAATAAAAATCAGGCCATGCATACGTTAAGTACTGTAAATGATAACCAAGTACCACCTTCTCCCAGTCCTAAATTAAAACATGCTACAACCGGTGAACGAGCTTTAAAACAAGCCATTATAAAACAAATACCAGATATTAAAATGCGACCAGAAAGTAGTATAAGTGTAGAAAGTAATACTTCAACTCATGCTGAGGCTGCTACATCACGACCTGTTAGTATTTCTAGTAATGACGGACAGATGAAAGATTGTATTGATATCAGTGAAAATATGGTTGTTAAACCATTTGTTAGAGACTGGGTAGAAAAACATCATGAAGTTCCCAATACCATTGTAACCTCAGATAGCCCAATCAAACCAATATTTCATGAATCAGTCATCAAAAAATTACAAACCTCTTCATCATCATCTTATCCGTCACCAACAAGTTCACCATCTTTATCCAAAAAATCAGACAGTATACCACCAGACGCCATCTTTCCTAAAGAACCTGAAACTACAAATCGTGTTACAGAATGGGTACGTTCTGTTTCTATGGAGATGCCTGACGTTTTAGACACAACTTTGTCATCTGTTTCTATGGCCGATGCAGAAACCAACACAGATCACGATTCAGATTTTGAACAAATTGCTTCCAAAACCAAATTAAATGTGACTTTTGACAGTGGTGAACCAGAAGTGAATATTGTTGATACCAGTTATGATAGTGTTGATACAAGTGACTGTGTTAGTGCTAGAGATTCTATTTACGAACAAGACGTAGAAGAGAAACTCGAATCTATGCATCTTCTTGCAAATCAGTTAACAGACAATGAAACATTGAGTAGTAAATCATTTTCTAACGATATCAATGAAAGTGCTGAAAAGGAAATTCGTGCTAGTGCTAAATTAAGTAGTCTGGCGTACAGCCAGGGACAATCTTCCGTTTCTTCGGAGAATGACAACAGTTGTTCAGTGTTAGAACCATGTAGATTATTGTTATTACGTAAACCCGATGGAGCTTCAAATCCTAATTTATCAAAAGACTTTTTCAGTGAAAAATGTATCGACCAATCAGTGTTAAGTATTAATAGTGATAACGTGGAAACTGTGGCTAACATGTCTCGACAAAATATTACGTTAAGTGAGAAAACATCTACCTCAACTTCACAAACAAATAGTAAAGACAAATCTAACAACAAACCTAATATAAAAACTAAACCCCCTCTTCCGCATAAACTTAATGGCACTGTCAAGCCTAGCTCCCTTCCCAAACCTTCATATTCACCATCATCCAGTCCGAAACAAACCCCTTCCACCCCATCCAGTAAAGACAATTCACCCGAGAAAAAACAAAAATCCATCCTTCATAATGGTAAAACAAGTGAAAACAAAACTAAATCTAAAAGCAATGTTACAGTGAGTACTTCTACAAGTAACGGTGTCGCCAAAACAAACTCGAAACCCAAAACACCCAACGGAAACAGCAAACTACCTCTATTATCTCATGGCTCAACGAAGGAGGCTAAGTCGAAAAAGAAAGACTGTAAAGTGACTTTGAAAGTGAGTAATGGACAAATGGGTGAAAATTCAAGTAAAAAGCAGTGCAATGATTCGGACAGTGGAAATGATAGTGGTATCGTAGCAGCAGTAGAAAAGAAATTATTGTCTCCATACAGTAAAATAACGAAACCTCGTACTCCGAGTCATTCTAGTAGTGGTCATGGTAGTGATAATAGTAGTTCTATTAGTACCGAATTACACTGTCATCATGGTAGTAAGTCAGATAAAATAAACGGAGGTACCAGTAGTGGATACGAGAGTATGTTGAGAGAATCAGAAGCTAGCTGTTCTTCAGAGCATGATGATAGTGCCAGTGAAAGTTCTGGGGAACGCAAGAAGGGGTCTAAGCGAAAAAATGGTAAATTATACTCTTGAATTGTTATTCACTATCAAATAATGAATCAAAACATGATATTATATTTTATATAACCATACATCTGACAGTGGGAACTGAGATGCTTTGACAAATTTTGAGTGCTATTTAATTATTCCTGACAATGTCTGGTTACTGGTCTTGAATCAAAGAGTCTATATTCAGACACTCAAGTTAAACTGGTTTGATAACCCGGTCGATGGATTCTTAAACCAGTTTAATTTTATTGCCATTAACGCAAAGGTGTGGCAAATAATTAGTTTTAAAACCTCAGCTATGTACCTGACTCTGAGATGGATTATCTTAAAGTATGGTTGGTCTTGGCAGTCAATGGATTGGTTTTAAACTACTAGCCCTAGCTCGCTTTGGGCATTGCATTCAGTTATTTTCCTGGCAAAATAACGGCATGTGCTGTGCCGGTTTGAAGATAACTCTGACCTTTAAATAACACTACACAACACAGTCTTAAATAAACCTCCTGTATCAGCAGAAAGATAACTCTATGTCTGAAAAAATAATTGTGTTTGATAAAGCCTGTATTATCTTGGTGTTGTCAGTAACGGGTTGCTTATTTCCATGTCTGTTTGACATAAATTTTGTCCCCTTACATCTAGAATAATGTTTTGACCGCTTTCAAAATTATTAAATATAGGTCATGTAAGATTTCGACAAAGATTAATTGAAAATTGCTGATTAACAGGTCATATTTTCGATTTTCAGTCCTTCAATTGGCTGTCACTCTTGTGTGTTGCCATATTATTATTCAAGGTACATATGGCAGGTGTTGTCTAATCCACTCAATATCTAAGCCATTTTTGGATATTAAAGTGTTTTAGACCCCGTTTGATGTGAGAGGCTAACGTCATTACAGTATAAATTTTGTCATATTTTCAAGGTACAAAAAGGAGTCGATCTGCACCAGGTCGAACATCTGACAGTCCCCCTGATAGTTGTAAACAAAGTCCTGCTGCTAAGCGCAAAACATCCAGTCCTTCTATGAAGAACAAACACGGCAAATCAAAAGAAGAACCAGTTGATATTAAATCTTATACCACTAATGATATAGATCGGTTACAAAGAAAGAGACCTGATGATGAGGTAAGTAGAAATTTTCCACCGTTCTTCTTTTGGGGGTTGGATAGTCGAATTTTTAGCACCTGCTCCTGTCATTGAGTCAACTAGTGGGGTTTCGAATCTCTGGTTGAACGTGACAAGGAGTAGGTTCGCCTGCCCACATTCCTTGGATTTCTCCAGGTCCTATGGTTCCTCCCACTGCTGAAGACCCTACGTGCAAGCGAATTATTGTAATAAAATTAAACCATCTGTTAGTTCAGAAATGACCTAGTTTGTATTCAGTGGACGTTGAACCCCATTTCTCTCTCTCTCTTTTGGGGCATGATTCTTCTTCCTCCAAGGATGACATCGTTCCACCTCGGGTGGTAACACAAACAATTCTCAAAAAACGCGTATGAGGGCATCAAAAAGTTTTGATAACTTTTTGAACAGAATATGTTTGAAATCGGAATAAATAAATAGTCTCTTAAAAATATATGATGAATAATTTCAGTCATTGTCTCGTAAATATTTTAACAATTGAAAAATTTAATCTAAGAAACACAACAATATCTTAGCCGAGTGAACTTTTTTACTAAATGGGGAATCATGTGGTTAAGTGGGTAAGACGCTGGCTCACTAGCCTGGAGGTTGAGTGTTCAATCCCTGCATTGGCCGAGAAAGTTCATCTAGATTTTCCAGCGTGATTGCCCCTTGGCGGCGATGTAGGATGGATGGCCTGACAAAGGACAGCTGTCTGGTCATTCGGATGGGATGAAAAAATGAGGTCTTGTGTATACATTGTCATGCACACAAAAGATCCATAAGCAGTTAAAATTCGATATAAGAGTAGTCTGTAGCTCCGCTGCCGTGGCAAAATTTCCCTCATAGCACACTGTATGGCATATGCCTGTCTTCATTAGCCCAGTTTAGGAGCAAATCAACAGTTAGATGTTAAACCCCATTTCATTTCATTTCAATTTTGGGAATAAATGAGACGCGTTGTAACAAATAGTATAAATGTTTGCACAAATCCTGCCTGTTCCATGGCACCACTGACATTTAATTGAGGTAGTTTCAGTAAAAATATTTGAGTGCCTGCTAATTGCTTTTAATTTTATTTTTTTAGACATCTGAGAGAAAGGAACAAGTTCGTCAATTACTGAACAAACAAGAAACTTTAAAACAGGAACTTGTAATGGCAAAAGATACCATCATGATGGAACGATCGGGCTGGAGTTTTGATTGTAAGTTTCTCATGTGCTTCTCGTGTAAGCCACGACAACAACCAGCTGATGTGTGATGTTGTGACGTAAACCTGTTTCTTCAAAAGATAGTTTTAGATTCACTTGTCGATGTTTTACCAGAGGCCTGGGTAACGCCTGTCACCAGGTACCACCACACAGCCATAATACTTCTCTACATCACAGAGCTTCCATATTTTGGTAGCTTGATACGTTTCTAATAAATGATTGAATGATATTTTAATATTCACCACCATATTAAAAAGACAGATTCATATCCAATATATTTTCGGTTTGGTCTTGTACATTAAATTATAAAACAATTATTCTTCCTTCCTTATATTAGTTCACACATTTGTGCCAAAATATTTTTGTTTTGTTTTGACATATTTCATTTAAGTCTTTTTAGAATTCACACATATGGTGCCATAGTTTGTTATTTTCTTTTTAGAAGTAGCTTAATGTACATGTATGTTATATAGTGGTGCACATATTTTGGTCATGCCTATTTTTATATACGCACATAAATGGACCCTGATTATTGAAAGTTAAAACTTATTAAATAAATAAAACATTAAATGTCAACCTATTTTTGGAGCTTGATATTTATGCTATCCCACTCAAGATACAGAGCTGTGTCATCGAGTTATATCATAAGTCAACTAATTGATAGTTGACATCTTGAATATAAAGGATTCTCTATTCAGCTTATCTCCTCTTGAAGATTGATATTAATGCGTGATTTGTAAATTCTTCTACCTACATTCTGGATCTTTTTAAGTTTTATATTTTCAAGACTTGGGTGTACATATCATCCACCATAGCTATTTTACTCCTTCTTTTGATAATTTTTTTATAATTTTTCGTCGGATTCAAATCATTTTGTCATGTCTTATCTGTTTATCATTAAAATCATTTAAATATTCAATAATCAATCACTTCGTGTTTGGATATAATATATATATTTTTGTGTAATTGTTTGTTAAGAAATATTTACATATTATGGAATTCAACAATTGTTTGTATAAGATAATATTTTGAATACAGAAAATAATGTGAAGCTATGTTTTGAATAGTATTAGTATCAGTTATGTTGCTATGGTTACTAAAATAAATAATACATAATGAGCATGCTGCATGTTAATAATTTCAGTATTTGTTGCTGAATATGCAGATTTAGATGACCCAAACAATGTAACAGCGTTGCAAAATGAAACGGCCATACTGGAAAAACGAGTAGATGCTTGCAAGTCACATGTTATGATGGTCACATGTTTCGATTCTAAAACAATGAATTGAAAAATATTTTGTCTAGGAATTTAAAATATTTAGATTTATTATATTATGGTTGTGTTAATTTATGTGCAATGTTATTTTATTTCGTGAAGGAAATACTGATATTTTCTTTAATTCGAAACTTGGGACTTTCGTAATGTTCCTCATAAACGGTCTTCTGTTTTTATATAGTTGACTTTCGGATAACTAACTTTCTATGTGAATACATAAGACAATCTCCTTGATTTATGATTTAAATTATGAAATTTGGAAACTGTTCTGTTTCGTTCTTATTTATTAAACTAAATTAAAGTCTAAAGTAAGGGAATTGAAGACCCTTTAACATGCTATACATCCTCAACTGTATGCATTTTGATAAAAGTATGTATATAGTTATGTAATGTTCTTAGTTGAAAGAATTATATTTATAAATGCAATGGTGCTTATTGATTTAAACTATAAAGGACATAATGTCTAAATACTCAAACGACATATATGTTGGTGTAAGTAGTATTTGTACATATTATTAGAAAATTTTATGGCTGGTACAATAATTGTAATTAATCATGCTAATATGCATAATAGAAATCAGATACTATAACCATTTTTCCATGTTAAATTGTACAAAGTTTCTATAATTATTCATATTATGTCTTTCAGTCTATGTAATATATTCAAATATATTTGATTCGTATGAACTCTTCAATAAAATAAAACATTATTTAATTTCATTGAAAAATCAGGAATGTAGAATTTTTTGTAAGGTATAGAATCGTATAAAAAAAAACCCATTAATTTAAGATGATTTATCATTTTTAGCCACTTAAATTAATCGCAAATAATTCAAAACCGTTTTCAAAACTGTTCATTGAAGATGAAGATATTAAATGTTTGAAGACTTTAAGAATTCTAGAAATCATTTTATTACTTTGTTAATTTAATCATCAATAGATGTTGTAAGAGATGATTTATTTGTTTCTGAAACTAACCTGTTAGCTTCCAGCTTGTCATAATCTACTCACATAATAAAATGAAGTTTAATTGTCAAATCAAGATGTATAATTTGTCTTTTTGTATATTAACAAACATAATATACACTTTATATACTAGTATATTCATATCTTGTTTGTTATTTATAACTGGGGGATCAAGTTGCTATGTTAAGACGCTGGCTCGTTAGCCTGGAGTTTGGGTGTTCGATCCCTGCATTGGGCGAGAAAGTTCATCCAGATTTTCTGGCGTGGGTCCCCCATGTCAGTGATGCAGGACGGATGAGACAAAAAACCAAGGTCCCATGTACACATTGGCTTGACAGTTGGAATACGATATAAAAGTAGGCCTTAGCGTCTGGGCAAAATTTCCCTCATAGCACACTGTATGGAATATGCCTGTTTTCATTAGCCCAGGTTAGGAGCAGAACAGTAGGACGTTAAACCCCATTTCATTTCATTTTATTTCATTTTATAAAGATAATGGGGAGTTTTGACGGCTGCATGTTCTAATGCATGCCCTTGGTCTAGTGTTGTGGGTTTGGAGAGAGAGAAATGGGGTTTAACAACCACTGGACACAAACTAGGCCATTTTGGGACAAACATGGTTCAATTTGATTTCAATAATTTGCTTGTGTGTTTAAGGAAACTTGAGGACCTGGAGAAAACCTTGGCGGTTAGACAGGCGACACTACTAGTTATCATGTACAACCGGAAAATTGAAACTGCACCAGTTGACTCAATGACAGACTTTATGATACAGCACCCCTTTGACAAGCAGTTGTGGTCACTTGACTGAAATCTTGGGTTTTCTCTGGTTTCCACCCACAACTAAAGACTCCTATACATGCAAGCGAATTATTGAAATAAAATTGTACCAAGATAGCCCTTAAATGACGTAGTTTGTGTTGAATAGATGTTAAACCCTATTTCTCTCACTCATATAAAGGTAACAAGAACTTGGACCTGTTATCCAGCATAATGTCAGCTGATGCCTGTGTCAAAATAATCTGAGAAAATATAAAACACATACAGCTGATTAGTTAAATGTCATTCTGCCAGCATCTAGACAAAATTTAAATGATATTTATTGTTCACACTAAAAGTCAAGGACATGACTTTATCACTGGAATTTCAAATAATCAAAGAAATTTAGCTATTAAATTCGGGTTATACACATTTTACATACAACATACTTTACTAGCAGGAGTTATCAGACAGTCGATTTCAGTTCAATTCTGGGAAGTATTAAAGGAGTCTGATCAGACACATGGATGGAATGGCCTGGGGTTTAATGTCTTATCAATACAATATTCTGGTAATTTTTAGTCTAACATAATATGGTAATTCCTATGGTTACAATGCAGGGGTTAGGTGTGATTTTTCTGGCTACCAATGGTAAAACTGTGGACCTCACTTTTTTTCTTCTGTCCACACAACAATGTCCACTATGCATGTCTAAACCAAGATGCCACACTTGAAAGTCTGAACCAAACATGAAATATTATGAAGTTTCTTGTCAGCCCACACTTGGGAATGAACTTCTATTGTCTTAATTGCTCAAATACCATAGCCAGGTATGTATTTGTCAATAAATCTTCTGGATTCTATATCAAAGAAATGAAATAGGGTTTAACGTCCTGCTGTTCTGTACCAACTGGGCTCATATGTAAAAAATTTTAAGAAACCTCAGCTCTTAAGACAGGCATACACCATACAGTGTGCTGAGGGACATATTGACGGGATAGCACCATTCCACTAACTCTTCATTAAATTCCATCCTCCAAGGAATATTTTACATACTATTACATAGAACCTAATATTTCCGTCCCATTTGAACAACTAGATAATTTTCCTTCCCATTTGCTCCATCTTGTACCACTGACATGGTGAATCTATGCTGGATGTCTGCCCTTGGATTTTTAAGACATTTTAGTCATTTCGATAAGTCAAAATTTAAGGTCCCAAATGAAAGAGACAACTTACAGAGATAATGAATAGCTTCCCTAAATAAAACTAAGCCTTTGTATCATACCATGAGTATTTGTTTAAACCAAGAACAGAGCCCATATATTTTGGCACCAAGTGTGATTTGTTACCCATTTCAACATATAAGCCATTCTCTATATACTGATTATACCCTTATTTATTACTATAATGGATCATATTAATATACAAAATACACAAATATACATACAGTAACCTAGGCTACAAAACCACATAGCTTACTGATGTTTTACATATAGATACTACTTTATCTACAAACAATTCTATCATAAATAAGTAATAAACTACTTATAGTTCAAAACATTAACTACAATATAACAATAACTTGTATCAGTATATGCTTTGGAGTGATATAATCATAAGACTAGATTGAGGTGCCAAATTCTGCCTTGTCGCCGTCGGCCACTATTTGCAATACTTAAGCGGTCGACACACTACTCAAATGATTCGGATGAATCTATCAGCGTTGAAATTCGTTGAGCGTGTCCACTGTCATTTGGTCAAATTTCTATTCACCTGAATGATTTGCCCGATTCAAATAGGTTAGATATATTTGGAAGAAGCATTCAACTGAATGTAGAATTTATTAGCCAATCACCACCCATTTCGAGAACTCATGTGATTGTTTGAAGACCTAGACGCCACCAAGTTTAATCATGTGATGTGAATGGTGATGCAATCAACTGGTGAATCAGGCGAAGCATTTGGCTCGTGTGACTACCCATTCGACCAAATAAATTTTGGAGCCGATTGATTCGACCAATGTGTCCACTGCTCTAGGGCTCCATTGACAAAAGAACACTATTGTCGATGGTTAGTACTAGTAGGATCACCAATTTAAAATTACACCTTCGTATTTAATGGAAATTCACACAGGTATAAAACAAAATCCATTCCACATTGACCAAGATATGAAATTAAAATCCAACCAATCTATTTCAAAACAATATCTAGAGTTATTATTTTTAAGGCATTAAATTTCAAAAAAAGGTGAACAAATATATCATTTTGTAGTAAATGTAAATTATCCAATGTGACATGCTATTCTGTTTGTCATGCTATATAAAACTGTATTTACTTGTTAGAAAATGTTAATGGCATCACTGTCCTAGATGCAAAATGAAATGGGGTTTTAATATCCTACTTTTCTGCACAAACTGGGCTAATGAAGACTCCTCAAGATGCAAGATGGGGGAGACAAAAATGGGATTTAATGTCCACTCAACAGAAACTAGATCATTTCGGGACTAATATATGGTTTAATTTTATTTCAATAATTCACTTGCGCGTTGGGGTCTTTAGCAGAGGGAGGAAACTGGAGGACACGCAGAAAACCCATGAGGTTGTACAGGCGACCTACCGTTTGTCCATACAAACAGGCAAAATGAAACAATGTGAGTATTTTCAAGTTATAAAGAACAAAAGCATTATACTCCATAACAAATCTATATACAATTCTACTTCTGTAATTCTACATGTTTTCTAAATACAATCAATAATTACAATTATTTTTCTATTTTCATATAAAAACATTGTTTCACATTCAGCACCATATTGTATATATATATTTCATATATAAATAGAAAATTACAAAAATTTACACAAAATAATTGTACAAAAAATGCATATTGATCTTGACAAAAAAGAACGGAACAGCAGGTTGCCACTTGATTTTTGATGATTTTCATCAAATTGCATATCACAATTCTACATGCATCATGATATAATAGAAGCCGAGATGTTATACCTTAACTACACAAAAACAAAGGAAAAGATCTTTTGGCAATAAGACATCAATTTAAAAACATTGATTTATCATCAATAATTCCGACAAAACAAGTTAGACCTTCGACTCTCACACAGTTCCATTAAAGTAACTAGATATATCTATGTCAGGGTAGTACACTTGTGAATTGTGAACATGCAAGAAATACAAGAAATTAATGCTATAACCTTTTCTTATTTTGAATTCCAATGTGGATATGTACATGTAACCTCATTTAGGTCGCATTAAGATCACATCAACTTCTTGTGGATCCTTGACCATGGGAAGATGACAGATTTACAAGTTAAGATTCTTAAATAAATACAATGTAATATACAAATATGTGTATGAAATTATAATTCATGAACATTTCTAAAGATATTCAAATAATAACAATACTTCTAGAAGACATTTTTTGGAATTTAGATCAGATATAGAATTATTACAACTGAGATTCTGGAACACTTAAAAAGATAAATATAGCCTTGAAATCGATGATTACAAAAATAAAATCTGCTATAGTTTAGTTAGGTTACTGGATGTTTACATAAAATATATTATATGTAAGAATTATAGAGCTAATCAAATATAGTCATCATTTACAATGTCTAACTTCAACAATATCATGAAGATATTGCACATAATTCCAGCTTTTTTGAAGTTTTTTGACACAACATTACAAAGCCAAGAGGTGGGAAGAAGAAGATACCAAATCCATTTTTTTTTTCATTTTCACAGGTTTCTTTTTATTTTATTTGATCAGAAAAAGGGTAATTTTTATCACTTAGATGATTAATCTATCATTCACTTGTATTGTCATTTATACAGCCATGGGTTCCTGATCTCGTGGTTTCTTACATGAAGAACACATCCAAAATTTACAACTTGTATTGTCATTTATACAGCCGTGGGTTCCTGATCTCTTGGTTTCTTACATGAGAAACACATCCAAAATTTACAACTAAAATTCCAGCCTGATGATCTTTCCAATGATATTGTATCCTTAGTGGATTCAGTTTTTACATCTTCTTCTACAATCATTAAATGCTGTAAAATAGAAAAATAAATGTTTAAACAAAAAACAATTATTTATTATGATCTTAGCTATAATTTGGAGTCAGACTGTGAATCTGATAGTCCCATGTTATAATGCTGTCTAGCTACAGTACCCTTGACAATAAACTCATATATAAAATATCTTAAATAATTCTAATTTAAGCATTCATATTCTGAGATGAAAGGTCATTTCCTTTGGGATTTTTCAAGCTAGAACAGCAGTTCTAACTTAACCAGTTAGGGGTACCCCCAAGCTTGGCTAAAAAGGAAGTGAGCTACATATGTCATTGAGTGCGCATAGAAATTTAAGTTAATCTTCTTCACAATGTATAACAATTAATGCTACTGAGACAGGTTGTTACGGAAGTTATCAGGTCGAAAAATATACGCTCACGCAGTCCAAAAGGTTGCCACTAATGGGGTGTTCAGACAGCCAAGCTTACTTATAAGTACGGTAGAACTGTACGGTAGAACTGGGAGTTCTAAGCTGGAAGTTAACTGGGTTTCTTTTCCAGAACAATAAAAATGGCATTACTTACCTCCTCTTCATATCTCCTTCTCTGATATTTCTCTGCTTCTTTAACCGTCATTGTCTTCATTTCTAGATGACTGTCTTTTAATTTAGCTGCCAGACGGGAATCACGGTAAGGGCTAGTTGGTTTCATTTTACTGATAGGACTAAGGTTACAAGTATCAAGAGTTACAACTTCTATGGCACGACTTGGTGCAGATCGACTTCTTTTACCACCTGAATAAAATAACATAATAATTTAACATCCTGAATTTGTATGACAAGAAATAATAGAATTGAGAGTTTTGAGATGGCAATCCAAGAAATACTTAAATGAAATGGACTGTTCTGCTCCAAACTGGGCTAATGAAGACAAGCATACGCCATACGGTGTGCTATGCGGAAATTTTGCCCGGGCAGCGCATTACGGCCTACTCTTATATCGATTTCAACTGCCATGGGATCTTTTACGTGCACGCCAATGTGTACAGGGGGGTTCAGTTTTTCATCCCACACATAAGACTAGACATCTGTTCTTTTCGGGCCCTCTGTCTTGCATCACTGACAAGGAGAAACCACAGTGGGACATTGTGATGAACTTTCCGGATCGAACACCCGACCTCCAGCCGCCGTGATCCCCCTTATGACAACAAAGAATTCTTGGCAAACCATGGGAATTAAAAGAAGGTTTTGGGATAATTCATGTATATTATAAATGACATCTTGTCCAACATGACAGCTTTAAGAAAATTCCCTTCCTTGCATGACTCATGTAATGCTGCTTTTTCTCTACTATCAGCAGAAGTTTGAATCTAAAGCAAAATTATTTTTTTTCCATGAATTGGTTGACGTTGACGATACAGTTATGTCTTATTATATACATTTACTTATATAAACATAATTCTCAATGGATAAACGTTCGATGCGCTGCCAATGTTGGGTAAATGTTCTGTGTACAGGGTAAAATGTCGTCATACTCAATTACGAAATCACCCCTTGTGGAAGTGGACATTAAACTCAAGAAACAAACAAACAAAATGTTTCTAAAACATATTTTAACATAAAATTCTCACCTTTTCGAAGAGTATTTTTCTTTTTATCTGCTGCTAATTTGATATCCTCAGTATCAGAACAGCTAGCTTCTGATTCTCTCAACATACTCTCATATCCACTACTGGTACCACCATGTATTTTATCCGATTTATTACCATGATGACAATGTAACTCGGTACTAAGAGAACTACTATTATCACTACCATGACCACTACTAGAATGACTCGGAGTACGAGGTTTAGTTATTTTACTGTATGGAGACAACAATTTCTTTTCTACCGCTGCAACGATACCACTATCATTTCCACTGTCCGAATCATTATGTTTTTCACTTAACTGTACATTGACAATTCGCTGCGTGATTAACATTTCTTTTTCCTTTTTCCCACATTTATCTTTCGGAGTACTGTGAATAAATTGCGGTTCTACTAAATGTACCTTCTTACATGTTTTTTTCGATGCACTTTTACTTGTCTTTGCTTCTCTTTCGTTGCACTTTGAAGGAACAAATTGAGCGACATTTTTCACATTTTTTCGTTCCGGCGAACTACACATATCTATAAATGTTTTAGCTGCGGGTTGACTCGATTTTAAACTCGATGGAAGTTGGACGGTACTTAATTTAACCAAACCGTGTACAGGAGAAGGCTTTGTTTTAACAGTTTTCACCGATAAGTTTGTATTAGTATTATCATAAGCACCTACTCCAGGAAAGAGTTCTTTTTCGGGTTTATAACCAGACAGGACAGTTGAGGTAGTTTTTTCGGGGATATATCCTGAAAGTTGATTACAAGTCACAGTACTTTCATTATGTTCACTGGTAATTCCACAAGTTTCACTGAAAAAGTCTTTTGATAAATTAGGATTTGAAGCTCCATCGGGCTTACGTAATAACAATAATCTACATGGTTCTAACACTGAACAACTGTTATCATTGTCCGGCACGTCTGTATAAGAATCTCCGTCAGCACTGTGTTTCATGTTTGAATCGGTATCCCCAATAGAATTATCAGGGGTTATCCAACTATTTGACACATTTTCCAACTTCTTTTCCACATCGTGTTCGTAATTAGAATCTTTAGCACTAACACAGTCACTTGTATCAACACTATCATAACTGGTATCAACAATATTCACTTCTGGTTCACCACTCTCAAAAGTCACATTTAATTTACAAGGTACAGACCCATGGCGTTCTAATTCACTACTTTGTTCCATTTCATTTGACACAGATTTCACCCACTCAGTGACACGATTTGTGTAATGCTTTTCCTTAGATAAATTTGATTTGTGCAAACGGGGGTTGAGAGTTTTCGCTTTTCTACCACTCATTGGAGAATTCTGAGGTGAATCTCGAACATTTGAGGCCGACGTGTGCAATTTTCTAAGTAAAGAATCGTGTAATTTTGTTTTCTTGTGACTACAAGTATTTTCATTATTGTCCATCCAATGATTATCCGAAGATTCGATAGAATTAGGAACATCATGATGTTTTTCTACCCAGTCTCTAACAAATGGTTTAACAACCATATTTTCACTGATATCAATACAATCTTTCATCTGTCCGTCATTACTAGAAATACTGACAGGTCGTGATGTAGCAGCCTCAGCATGAGTTGAAGTATTACTTTCTACACTTATACTACTTTCTGGTCGTATTTTAATATCTGGTATTTGTTTTATAATGGCTTGTTTTAAAGCTCGTTCACCGGTTGTAGCATGTTTTAATTTAGGACTGGGAGAAGGTGGTACTTGGTTATCATTTACAGTACTTAACGTATGCATGGCCTGATTCTTATTTGTTGATTTACTTCCACTAGAAATCATTTCACGAGGTCCATCAATCCATCGTTCTTCTGAACTGACCACAACATTCTTTAACTTTTTACGATTTGAAGAATCAGGTTTGGGAGATTGTGGACTTTTCTTGAAAACTTGCGGACCGTCTATCCAGTGTTCGTGAACCTTGTGAGAATTCGTTTTGGGATCAACTTCAATTGGTTCAGCATAGATTGGACCATCAACCCAATGTTCACTGTTGACAGCACCAGCAGATGTACCAACTGACTTCTGATGCTTGCTGGAATGACTTCTGATTTTCCTACTTCTGTCCTGATGTGGTTCTGCTTCTATTAAACTTGATAAATAGTGTGGATGAAACTGTTTTGATTTTACCTGAGACATCTTATGTTGACTATAATTGGGATGACGTTGTGGGGAACATGGGGCTGACTGCGACTCTATAACATGATAATGATTTTGCTGCATAGGGGAAGCACCCATCCTGGGCCTGAGACGCTGATGATCTGAGTATGTCATACTTCTGCCACTATCTGACATAGAACCTTCATCGCCTGACGAACGAGATCCACCAGGTCGACGCGGAAGACGAGGATTTGTTCTAGGCACAGATCGATGCGGACCCTCATTGTCAGTAAAGTCACGATCACTTAAAGACTGTCCGCTAGATCCTAAGAATATGGCCGTATCACATGATTGTTCACTACTTGATGTATAGTTGTCCGGATCTGAATGAGAAGATGACACAAACATGTCTTCACGTAGGGTCCCCATGCGCAGACCTTTATATGGTCGTCTAAAATTACCACTTCCATCTGTAGAACTATCTTCAGAACTTGTACTTGATATCTGCTGTAAAAAAAAACAACATTTGTTAAACAATTTGCTTCTTTAGCTAGTTATATGACTGTTTTCTGAATTTTTGTTGTGTTTGGCATTGGACTATTTTGTACAATCAAGGGTCACAATTCAAGAAGTTACGGTACAATATGCCAGAATATCGAAAGGAAAACATACATTTTCAGTTTCATCAAAATCGGATAGTAATTTTGACTTCAAGAGGATCCACAACCTTGGTATTACATACTTTTACACTCAATGCGAACAAGGAACAGCCATTTTGTCCGGCAATTTCGTTCACATTATCACAAAATTAGAAGGTCCACAAGTTAAAAATGCAATTTTTCAAACAATCAGGGGCCATAATCCAGGAAGTTATGTTCCAATATGCACCATTTTCCAAAGGAACCAAGATCTGCGATATCAGCATAAGTTTAAAGTGTCATCAAAATCGGATCCAAATTGTGATTTTTCATACAATCAGGAGCCCATTATCCATAAAGTTACGGTCCGATGCATGCCATTCGGATAAAAATTTAGAACTCTAAGAGTGTCAAAAAGCAGGAAACGTGACTTTGCATACAATCTGGGGCCATAATTCATAAGGTTAATTTTCAATATATGCCAATTTTAAAAGGAACCAGTATCTTCGGGAGATAAACTTTTATTCTAAGTTTCGTCAAAACAAATTGTGGAAGAATGGACAGACAAACCTACAGGGGCTAAGAGAAATGAAATGGAGTTTAACGTCTAACTGCTCTACCATAGAACTGGGCTTGCATATTGGCTCAGTAAATAAGGCGTTAGATGCAGAAAAGTAGGATTTTAAACCCCATTTCATTCCTTCATTTCATGTGAGTCATTTTACTAAGTTACAAAGTGTACCATCACTACCATCTGAATGGTTTGATTGAGATATACTGCTGATTCTTTACAACCTAACATTCAAGCTTACATCTACATGCTTAAAGGCAAGAAAAGTATAAAACTGATTCCAGTTTATAATAGACATTATTATCTAGAATTTGATGAAATTCAAATAATTATACCAATCAGACATGTAGACAATAAAATGATTACAAACCTTGGCCTTTCTGCGTTTCATACGATGCATCCTGGCAGCCATTTGTACAACTTGAAGCGTTTCTGCGTGATGAGGTAAGGCTGATGATACATGAACTATAATACATGTTCGACATGTTGTATTACCAAGTGAATCTCGTAGTAACTGAGCTATCTTACTGTCCCTGAAAATATGAATACAAAAGATTTCTGAAATTTTTTTAAAAAGTAAAGTTTCTTATTCAAAATCAAACATGAAAAAATGCTTACCAAACCTAATTTACTGTTCTACCATGACATCATTAGCAAACGAGTGATGTCACATCACACAACCTCGATCTGGGCGTCAATAGCATGTGCAATGTTTACATAGGATATAGTACTGTAAACTGTCTGGGAAAAATGGTGCCTTTTACACATTTTATGCTCAGGGAAGAACTTTTGCTATCCATTTTCGGTAATGGAGATTTTAAAGAGACGTTTTCCTTAATATTTTCTTTAATTCCAAAAATATCAAAATTTCTTTACATCCATTTTTTGATGAATTCCTGAATTTAGTTTGGTTTGCATTTGACAAAACCATAAACTGATTAATCTATTTTTAAACATGATGTAACTATGTGGGGAACAGAAGCTGTCACTTAATTAGGTGTGTCTAAGTAAATGTGTCCATCATTAAAACAAAATATTAATATCTGTGATGCAAAATTGAGCATATTAGTAATATAAATACAATCGAAAGGGGTAATATATTTCACCCAAATAATGTTTAATACTGTATTGCAAATTATACATTATTCAGCTTAGTACATAAACCCTTTATCGCATACTTTTATAGTATATATTTGCTTATCATAAAATCATTCTTCTACAAATAATCTACTTAACAGTAGACGGCTGAATTTAAGAAAATGAACATTAACCAATTCCCACTTATTCTTTATTGATCTCTCCACTTCACTCTAATCATCAAATCTTATCATATAAAAATATTAATGAGCAAATTAATGAATGCTGTTTGAAATTACTAGAATAGTCATCAAATATATCCCATTCCTGCCAATAAAGAATTTTATTACACCAACCATAATCTACGAGCTTTAGCCCTAGTAAAATGGCCAGTCCGTCTCTAATCGGCATCACATCTAAGGATACATCTGTGAAAAATGCAATTTTCGATAACGACAACAGACCGTTTTATTTGCTGCTGACTGGCACTCATGTTTACAATTCGCTGCTATTTACGACAATTTATGATTCGCTACTAAGAGACATAAAAAATTTTACAGCCTAACAAATGAGATAGGCAGGCAAAATCTTGAACACAAGGCAAATCACAGGTTCTTTTAATTTGAATGTGTCATTTAGTTCAATCATTATCAGACCAAAAAAAGTTACTTCACATGACTATGTTTTTAGGGGTTTCATAATATAACGCAATCAACACAATAAACAATGGCTTTTGACAAGACGTTGTTTTAGTTCAGAAAATAGGCTAATTGAAGGGAGGCCCTAAACTAGAAATCTATAATAAATAGCTTGGAGAATTAATTAGGGTAAATGCTTTCAAAGGTCCAGAAAGCATAATATTAACTTTTTGATACAACTTTAATTACAACCCGAACAAAATTATATCTACTAATTTTTTTTACGTTGCGAAAATTAATTTAAAAGTTATTTTTCAAATGTTCTAAATATATTCATTTTTACAACCTACGTACATGGCTGGCATAGCCATTTCTTCAACAAATTTGTTCAAGGCAACAAATATATCGTCATTATAAAACCTTTTAACTCTGATTATTGTTAAAATCCCCTTATTATGTTTTGAAATCTAGACATCCTAATACATATTCAAATTATGTAACCATTTCTAGTATATAAATTGGTTTATAAAAAATGCCATTATCAGTAGCATACTAATATGTAGAGAACCATTTCTTCAAATTATTGTGTAATGTAGGTATTAAACTCAGAGATAGTTTTCCATATAAACTTGTGTTTTATATCCTAAACTGTTGGAAAAAAATCAATACAATATATCAATTTGGAAGTGTTGCTGATTTGTTCATGTCATTTATAATTTGACGACCAAAATGATAATTTTTTTTGTTGCGTGTGTATTATTTGAAATATTTTTTTACTATTACTACTTAATTTATAAACTTCTCTAGAGTAAGCAGTTCATTTTATCTTGTTACATTTACAAATAGTTAAAATGCATTTTAATTGACCTGTGGCTACATGTATATGGTAATCATTGACGAAAGAATTTAAGTGCTGAGTTAATTTGTGGACATTTGCAAACTGATCAGTCAAGAATCATTGATTCAACGTGAAAAGTTATACCAAATAGGCCATTTTCTGACCCTTTACCACATAAACTTCAACGAGATGCATTTCTCTCCCATAACCTGGACTATTTATGTGAGTAAAAGTCTAACATAAAGCTAAAGGAAAGTTGTTGTCGATTTCTCCAGTATTTGATGTAGCTAGTAGGATTGTATATTGATTAAGATATATATCTTACAGGCCTACGATTGTTCACAAAATGGCTCTCCCATTAGAGCTAGTCGTCCATTAATCTTATTAAATCATCCCAAAATATATCAACATACAACCTTCTTTTTCTCTTATATATCTTTCTCGGACCAAAACCAATTTTATACGTTGGGCAATAAATCGCTAATCAAAATTATGCTTCACTAGAAATATTTCTAATCTAAACACATGAGCAAACTTTATTTCTTCTCTTCAATTTTATTTTTATGGTTATACTTGCTGATGGAGAAAAATCCATCCCATTTCTGTAGTGCCATATCTTTTAATGACAGTGACTGGATATAGTAGTTAGAGGTTATTCTGTCAAATATGGATCTTAAAGAATGCCTTTTGCAACCAAAATACCAAACCTTACTGAATCATGCCATCATCATGTTAAAGATTCAGTTTGCTGACAGATAAAAGTACATTTGTGACTTTTATGAACTTAGCTAAATGGTTTATTTTGCTTTGAATAATTCTACATCATAAATGAATCTATCTAATTAAAGTACCACAACTGAGAATTCATTTCACTGTGAGAACTACTGGTATAAAAAATGACACAGTAATATGCAGAGCAAAATTTGTACAACTTCGAGGCAATTTATATTAGGGATACTTTTTATTCCTAATCAATATATCAAAAATGCAAATAACAAAAGTCAAAAAAAGTGTAAGCTTAATATTGAACTGTTTATAGGGCACCATTAAATTATTTTAGTTAATTATGACAACAAAAAAAACTGTATAAATTATGTCATGTCTTGTAGAATTATTACATTTACAGACATTTTAAGATGGTGGTGTAAAATTAAAAAAGATAGGTTGCCAGGCAACGAAACATACGCCCACAGCAGCTAAATCGTCCGGGCAGTCAACAAGGGTTGTTGCATATTTTTACTTTTTTCGGTAATGAAACATTTGTAATACACTAAAAACTGATTAAGAGTAACAACTCATTATGTAATTATTAGAAAATCATTAGAATTTGATTGCTTTTTATAAAGTTTTACCCCACGCTAACAATTAGTATATACATGAAACATTTAATATCATGGATTTAGCTGTTCAGTTATCTAAATACTTGTTCGTTTCAACACCTTAAACTCTATGTATCAATCTGAAGTCAATCGGATGGTAACTTTGGCCTCTATAGCGTCACAAGAATTTTTGAAGTTATCAAGGGAGATAACTCTGACAGTAATTATTTGAAATCGCAGAAAATCAATAGGATTCTTCGTCTCATGAACTTAAACACTGTGTGTAAATCTAAAGTCAATCGGATATTAACTTTGGCCTCCAGAGCGTCCACAAGATTTTTTGAGGTGATCAAGGGCCATAACTCTGGCACTAATTAATGGAAATCGCTGAAAATCAATAGGCGTCTTTGTTTTATGACCTTAAACACTGTGTATAAATTTGAAGTCAATCGGATATTAACTTTGGCCTCTAGAGCGTCCACAAGATTTTTTGAAGTGATCAAGGGCCATAACTCTGGCACTAATTATCGGAAATTGCTGAAAATCAATAGGCTTCTTCGTCTTATGACCTTAAACACTGTGTATAAATTTAAAGTCAATCGGATATTAACTTTGACCTTTAGAGCGTCCACATGATTTTTTAAAGAGATCAAGGGCAATAACTCTGGCATTAATTATCGGAAATCGCCGAAAATCGATAGGCTTCTTCGTCTCATGACCTTAAACACTGTGTATAAATCTAAAGTCAATCGGATATTAACTTTGGCCTCTAGAGCGTCCACAAGATTTTTTGAGGTGATCAAGGGCCATAACTCTGGCACTAATTATCGGAAATCGCTGAAAATCAATAGGCTTCTTCGTCTCATGACCTTAAACACTGTGTATAAATTTAAAGCCAATCGGATATTAACTTTGGCCTCTAGAGCGTCCACAAGATTTTTTGAAGTGATCAAGGGCCATAACTCTGGTAGTTATTATCGGAAATCGCTGAAAAACAATAGGCTTCTTCGTCTCATGACCTTAAACACTGTGTATAAATTTAAAGTCAATCGAATATTAAAGAGCACATAAAATGAGAAAACTAGATTCATTGAGCCTATAGGCATTGGTTACTATATGCATTTTATGTCAAGTTCACTCCAATCTGATTAAAATTAATTGAGATATTAACGTTTAAACATCAGACAGCCAAAAACGGTTTTCAAATTTTCAATTACAACCTTTATCCGGTTGATTGGCTGGTGACGTCACAGGCACTACACATAATCTATACACATTATCTATACAATATAGCACTATCTGTACGATATATCACTGTATACACACCGCCAGTTAACACGTGTGTATTTCGCGGTCCAATTAACATTTGACTGGCGTAATCATTAACTCGTAATTTTACACGTAAGCTACATATCACTATACTATAATAGTCAAAGCATTTTCAAAAGCGGACCTTTCTCTTCTTGAGTTGTAATAGATTATATATTTGTGACTAGAATATTTCGGAGTGTATTTCAAGATGCCGTATTATCGTTGTGTTATTGAGAGTTGTGGAAATTCCAGCAAGGAAAAGGGGAATAATGTGCCGGCGTTTCATAAATTTTCCAAGGATGAAATCTTACGGAAAAAGTGGATTGCGTTTGTAAACAATTCAAATCCTGATTGGCAACCTACAGTCACAACAGTGATATGCAGTGAACATTTTGCGAACGATTGCTATGGGCTGCGACCTAACTTAATTGAAGTTTTCGAAATACGCAAACAGAGAATAAAACTTTTCCCGGGTTCCATTCCTACGATGAATGCGAGTCAAGTCGGGATATGGATATTCTTTCTATAATCCGGTAAAATATTCAAAACAAGCTTATTCATAAAAGGTACATTAAAATAAGCCACGTGGTCATTGAAGACAGTCTCGGCGTGGTTTCAGAATTGCACGTCTTCCACGCTCTGTCCGTGTGAATTTCAGGTACCGGTAGATATTAAAATAATAACTGGATAATACATTGATGGATTCACTGACCAGTTGTTAGGTAAATTTAAATCGTCATTGGCATTGGATATAATTCCCTAATTGAACATCGAATACACGGGGAGAGAAACAGTGGATGTTTTCCCCGATAGAATCTCAAAGAATTCCAATGATACGTGACATATCGGTTGGCATTATGCCAATAAAGCAGTTCTAAATCGATTTTTTTTTTATTACACTATTGACAGGCAATCTGAACGACAGACTCACCCTACCTATTACCATTTAATTTTCGTACGTTAGTTACGTACGTATTGTCATAGTCGTACAGAACTTTATTTTATAGCCATTTCAGTTATGGTTGTCACGTGATCATTGTCTATCATCGACGGATGAATAAAAACGTTTGCAAGTTACATGACTGTTAAGTGAAGGACTACAAATTGTGTTATTAAGAAATACCACGGCATTTTCTGATTTTAACTTCGGCATTTTCTGACACTGACAATAAACACTAATCAAACAATCAAATTGCTAAAATCATAACGCCAATTAACAAACAATACAAGAATACTTCATTAAAAACAAAACAATGATCATACGATCATACAAACAATACGATTAACATTAATTTATTATAAAAACATCGGTGATTCGATCTGAAATCAAATAACAAAATAGTCAACGAGTACTATAGCTATTTCTTCCATATGATTAAATTGTGTACAATAGTAACTGTAAATTTTCCCGCGGTTAGATACTTCTAACCAATCAAAAAATAGGTTGCCAGGCAACGAAACATACGCCCACACAGCAGCCAAATCGTCCGGGCAGTCAACAAGAGTTGTCGCATATTAATAAATTATCAGAAAATCATTAGAATTTGTTTGGTTTTTATAATCAAACATTTTTTTTATAAATCAGATAATAATTGTGACCTCCAGAGGCACAACAAGCTGAAAAGGGCGATTTTTTTGGACAATCAGGGGCCATAATTCAGGAAGTTACGATCCGATGGGCGCAAATATCGAAAGGAACCAAGATCTTTGGGTTATAAACATACATGTCAAGTTTCATCAAAATTGGTTCAAAATTGTGACCTCTATAAGGTCCACAACCTTGATATAACATATTTTCACACTATTCGCGTACAAACGCGGCCATTTTGTCCGTCAATTTTGGTCCGATTTTCACAAACTTCGAATTCAACCTTCATAACCATGGAACAGTGATATAATCAAACGTTTTTTTAAATCGGATAACAATTTTGACCTCCAGAGGGACCACAAGCTAAAAAGGGCGATTTTTTGGACAATCAGGGGCCATAATTCCGGAAGTTACGATCCGATGGGCGCAAATATCGAAAAGGAACCAAGATCTTTGGGTTATAAACATACATGTCAAGTTTCATCAAAATTGTGACCTCTATAAGGTCCACAACATTGATATAACATATTTTCACACTATTCGCGTACAAACCGCGGCCATTTTGTCCGTCAATTTTGGTCCGATTTTCACGAAATTCGAATTCAACCTTCATAACCATGGAACGGTAATATAATCAAACGTTTTTTTAAATCGGATAACAATTTTGACCTCCAGAGGGACCACAAGCTAAAAAGGGCGATTTTTCGGACAATCAGGGGCCATAATTCAGGAAGTTACGAACCGATGGGCGCAAATATCGAAAGGAATCAAGATCTTTCGATGTCAAGTTTCATCCAAATCGGTTCAAAATTGTGACCTCTATAAGGTCCACAACCTTGATATAACATATTTTCACACTATTCGCGTACAAATGGCGGCCATTTTGTCCGTCAATTTTGGTCCGATTTTCACGAAATTCGAATTCGACCTTCATAACCATAGAACGGTGATATAATCAAACGTTTTTTTAAATCGGATAACAATTTTGACTTCCAGAGGTACCACAAGCTAAAAAGGGCGATTTTTCGGACAATCAGGGGCCATAATTCCGGAAGTTACGATCCGATTGGCGCAAATATCGAAAGGAACCAAGATCTTTGGGTTATAAACATGCATTTCAAGTTTCATCCAAATCGGTTCAAAATTGTGACCTCTACACTGTTCACAACCTTGATATAACATATTTTCACACTATTCGCGTACAAATGGCGGCCATTTTGTCCGTCAATTTTGGTCCGATTTTCACGAAATTCGAACTCAACCTACATAACCATGGAACGGTGATATAATCAAACGTTTTTTTAAATCGGATAACAATTTTGACCTCCAGAGGGACCACAAGCTAAAAAGGGCGATTTTTCAGACAATCAGGGATCATAATTCAGGAAGTTACGATCCAATTGGCGCAAATATCGAAAGGAACGAAGATCTTTGGTTTATGGACATGCATTTCAAGTTTCATCCAAATCGGTTCAAAATTGTGACCTCTACACTGTTCACAAGCTAAAAAACGTGATTTTTCGTACAATCAGGGGCCATAACCCATGAAGTTACGGTCCGATACATGCCAATATCGAAAGGAACCGAGATCTTAGGGTGATAAACCTATATTTTAAGTTTCATTGAAATCGGTTAAAAATTGTGACCTGTAGACTGTTCACAAACAATTGTGGACGGACGGACGTCCGGACGGACGGACGGACGGACGTCCGGACGGACGGACGGACGAACAGGGGCGACGACAATATACGTCCACATGAAAATGTGGGCGTATAAAAATTGTTGTTTGATCACTCACACCCTTCAAGCGAGAAATCGAGCTTCTCGTGCGATTTTCTATAATTTAATAGATATTATACATTAGTAAAATTTTAAAACTGTCATTCAGTCAATAAATTAGAACACAAAAATAAGTGTGTAAAATATTATATATTCCGGTACGTACCATTCCAGAGAATCTAGTCTCGCAACAATCGGATGATTGTCATTGTTAGATCCCGTATTCTCTATATCGCCATCCTCTACGGAACTACTACAGTCAGATAAATACGGCTCAAAACATATATGGCGCTATATTAATCATTTCTCGCGACGTATCTGTATCCGATACACTGCCCAAGCTAAAAGAACTACTGCTACACGATAACTCCAAATATTCTGCCTCCATTTCGCTCGGTGTATGATAAAATGATCAATAAATAATAATACAAATGTTGGTGATCTAAGTTTATATGATTATTATTTGAAACCATTTCGTTTCTTAAAAGCCGACAATTGATTATTTCTATCGGCTTAAAAGATGTCCGTAGCGCCGGCTATAACAATTTCACACCAATCTTGTTTCAATCAGAAGCCAATTATTGTTTGCTTACGGTCGGCTTATTCTGATAAAAAAAAACACACGGGGAATATGGCTACAACAATTGTCTTTATAAAACAAATTATAAAGTACAAAACAAATTATTCAGTAGTCAATTGTTATTTAATTAGGGGGATTAAGGAATCAGTCAGGCGTTAACGAATACACACGCCGAGTGTATACAGGTAATTAAGGAATAAACATCCCGAATATGCATTCGGTCACTGTGACGTCACTGGCGACTGAGGGGATTAAGAGTGTTTTCAATAATTGGCCAAGTCGTTTTTACGGGAGGCCTATATTTGCGACTTTGGGTGACGATATCTGAATTAATTTTCATCAGATCGATGTTAAACTGCCGTAAAATGCATATAGTAACCAATGTCTATAAGCTCAATGAATTTAGTTTACTCATTTTATGTGCTCTTTAACTTTAGCCTGTAGAGCGTCCACAAGCAATTGTGGACGCCGGACCGACGGACGGACCGACGGACGGACCGACGGACGGACCGACGGACCGACGGACGGACGGACGGGGGCGACGACAATATACGACCACATTTCAATGTGGGCGTATAAAAACTATTGTAAACTTCAAAAGACCAAAACTTAATTAAATTAGACGAATGTCAGATTTATCTAGTTCCACCAATCTTCTGTGTATTGGAGTCATAAGAATAAGCCAACATATTCACCAAACATTCTTATATATTTGACATGACCCAATTGGAAGAAGGACATTGAAATGTAAATTAATGATATGTCAGTCAAAGTATGTAAGTTCAAAAGTCTTCAAAAATTCTCACACTTGTTAAAATTCAATTCAGTTGGAGAAGCTGGCTAGACTTTAAGATGTACTTAATCATGCTTTAGCTTGATTGAGGGAAGTGTTAAGTGTTTGGAATTTTCATGGTATTTGAACTTTGTGTCATCACCACAATGCCATTAACTGTCAATAACAAGTCATAGACCTATCTACCAGATGGTCTCCAACTTAAATTTAGAACTTTGATCTTGGTTATAGGTGCCAAATACACTTAAATTCTTACCAATCTAATAATGAACTCAAAGCACTTCATACTTGTGATAATGATTTTTTCCTGTAGTGGTTCATTCATTTAATTAAGTTTTTGATACATCCAATATGGGAAAAAATTAAAATATATAAAAGTAATGTATACGTTTAAGGAGATACAGCTGTATTGTGATTTATTAACCCAACATTTAGTGAGTAACTAATATACTTTCTCGGATCTCATGTAATTAAAACAAGTGTTTATGATAATTTCCTTCATCAGGAATAAGAACTAATAAGTTTAAGACCTGCTTTAGAATCAGCCAAAACTTATTGCTAAGTAAGCATGGTAATTATTGTGTTAATAAATGTTAACTATACAAAGTCACTAAAAAAACAATATCGTTGTCAGAGATAATAAGCCTACTGTGTTTCATAAAAAAGTAAGCATAATCTGTTCATGTATTTTTTTTTTCTCGTCTAGCCTATGCATTGATGACATTTCATAACCAAAATTAAATTGAACCAATCAAAATGGCTAAAACAACATATCAAACAGAACAAACTACTGATAAGCAAATGGGTCTATTTAGTTCAAAGAAGATACTGTATGGCCACCACCTCAGCCCCAGTGACATAGTTGATTTTCATGTTCGTTTGCTTTGTTACTGTTGTAGTTCACATATCTGCTCTTTAATAGATGATATAAACATGATTTTCGCATTGTCTCCGCCCAAGCAAATCAAAGGTAGCAATGTATTAGCCTTCTCTCCAATGTGTGCCCCCCCTCCTCGACAAAATATTGGATCTGGGCCTGTGTCCACTGCATATCATAAAGTGAACTCCTTTTTTCATTTGTAGATGTGGTAAATATTGTGTTGTTTGTTTACAGAAGAGAATAATAATATACTTTTTCTTACCTGTGTGGTAAATGTCGTTGTCCATTAAGTAGAGCCATGATGATGTTACCAAGAGCAGATAAACTAAGAGAGGTGTTTTTTGGATCTTTAGATCTGGCCGTACTTCCTAAATCAATCAGATGCAGACGACTTCGACCTCCAGCAACTATTCAAATAAATCAAAATGGTAAAGTTTTATTTTTAATCTATTTTATGAGTAAACGAATACTTACTTTAAACAATATACTTTTTTTTTTGTTCTTCACAAAAACACCATCGTCAATAAGCTATATATCTGATGTGTTACTATAAATTTAGTGAATTATAAAATAATAAACAAAAATCTTCATTTCTGCTTAGGAAAATGATTTCTGAAAAAGGGATGCTTTTATATTAAATTTCTTCATTTAAACACACAAAATGGCTTAACGATGTAGATTAATTTGAAAACAAACGAATATTGATTTTGCCAAAGAATTACAACTTCACTATTATTTCAGAATATATCAGCCTAAAAAAATAGGTTCCTGAAATTGAATTAATTGTTGGACGGTTTGTCTTGTCTATTGGTCATGTTTTTGTCAATTTTAGATTTTAATTGGTTGGGATGTTTTACTTCAAACAATGAATAACGTTAGTATAATTTAATACAATCAATTATGTACATATTTTCTTTTCTTTAATTAAATGAAATGATCTATAGATCTTACCACCAGGTAATCCAGCTCGGTTGGCTTTTTCTATTCTATATTGATAGACATGTAGGGTGAATAACAAATGAGATGATCGTCCATCTTCCTCCACTGTAAATAGATAGTTATTATGTAAATATTTTTCAATTCAATATCAATTTTCCGTGTAAAAACAAATATTGATTCAAAGTAACATTTTAATAACATCTGCCTGATTATTCTCTAACATCAGCATTACCATTATAAAAGATAGCCCAAGTGGGCATAATTACAATTTCAATTGAAAGAATCTGAATAAACACCAGCACTTACAGTTTATCTACCAAAATCATAAAGTATATGCCCCTTTGAATGTGTCCCCATGGGGTTGGCAACTTCATTTGAATAAATCTTATAAAGTTACATATCTAATAAATTTTCTTAAAATGCATCAAGCTGGATAAATTTGGCACTTTGAGGTTCTGGTGCCAAGACTTTAAGGGGTTGATCAATTCTTTTTTTACCAAATTTTAATAACCAGTTAAAATCTATCAGATGTCTAAATATATGATACTTTCCCATGCAATACCCCTAAACAGAGTGAATAAGCACCAACATGAAAAATAAACCCAATAGAATATTTGTGCCTTTGGTCCCATGCTAAAAAAAAAAAAAATTGCATGGGGCACATGTAGCCCGGCTGCCCTCACACCCTTTGACCACAGCATCCAGCAGACTTCGGAGTCACTACTTTTCTCAATACATGGATCTATCCCAATTTATTGCCATACATTTGATAAATAATAACTTACCATTTTTATTTCTAGCAGCCAAGGCAGCATCAAAATAGAAAGCTGCCCTTTCAGCATTTGGAGCTCGAAGTTCACTTTGATTTTCTAGTTGGGTTCCACAGATAGGATCTTCTCTTAAATAGACACCATTTGACTCACAACCATCCACCCCTAAAAAGTATCATCATATATTTATGTTTCACTTAGTCAAAACAAATATTGCTAAGACATAACAAATTAATAAACAATTGTTTATTTGAAAGAATTTATCAAAGCAACACCAGTACTTGACATATTGACAGACGGGCGGTCGATACACATTTCCTACAGGCATATTCTACTAATTCAATTGCCCATAGTATAAGAGCATAAGGGAGACAATTGCATTCGCTACTGAAACAAAAGTATCAGATGTGTCTTTATGTCCAAAACTCAAAATATACATACAATTGAATATGTTTTGAATTTCAATTTTTTAATATAAGTAAAATAAGTATGTACTGTCATTCTTAGTTAAGTTAATTTCTTAAATTCAAAGTAGCATTTGAACAATTTTAATTGAAAATGCAGCATCAGAAAATTTTAAATTGTAGTGACTTAAATGATCACAAATGTTACACATAAAATGCAGCCAAGCTGGTTGTATAAATAAACAAAAGATAAATGGGCATGACTGATAGACATCTCCAATCAAATGTAGAGTGGTTCACTGCATCAGTTTACAATTACATACATCAATGCAGAAAACTGACTTCACACCTAAGGTTAGTGGAAATATGTATCTATTTACTTTCCATGGATAATTTGAAATGATTTAGAAGTTTAATTTCTTTTCCATACCATTTAATTAGGAAGCATTATTGCGGATTAATTATCGAGATTTGAGAACAAACTATGGGTTTATTTACATAAGAGGTGAAGGAGCATGTTGCTGGTCTGATGGGAGCAGACCCAGCTTGTTTCTGTCTACAATTTCAATTTTATTTGTAAATAGTGCACACTATGACACATGGTAGCAGAAGTTCAATATCTAATCATACAGGGTGGTCTGATAAACACAGATTTCTGGTTGTCATCATCTCATTTTACCATCTAATCCTAGCGCTAGTTGTGGACAATATGGTCATTCTTCCTGCTAATCTCAACTATCATAAATTGATCCTCTTCAGATAATTAACTAAACTGTTAATTAATCCAATGACTCATATAAAGGAATTTACTGGTGAGAGCAATATCATTTTTATATTCAAACATTTTACTGCCTGTTGCACAGAATCTGATTAGTCGATCTTAGGCACAAGTTTTGCTCTGTGGTTTTATTAGTGAGTAAGAGTCTTGTTGTAAGAGACTAGAGATTAAATGTCTATTGTTGTGGGGTAGCAGGCGGATATTTGATTGGTGAATATGGTTACGATAATACTACTCCAGCTGTCAAAATGGACACATTTTCTCTTGCTCATGTTTACCAAGGGTTAATCAAGTTTTCTTTGAACTAAAATAACTACACAACGAAAGAAGGTGCTAGTTTTTGTCCATTCTACCGCAAAACAGACGCTATCAACATACGATTCATCAAGCTTTCTCTAGAGACACCATCATGGAAATAGACACAAATATTGAGTCATTACAGTGTTTTAATACTGAGACCTCTGTTCATTTTCAGATTCACAGGGAATATCCTCTTATACAAATGATTAAAAAAAACAATGGGACAAAAATAATTTGTATCTCCCTTATGTTAAACAAGTGTAAAAGAAAAATTCTGATAATGGCAAATGAATTTGAAATTTATAATGAACAAAATGATGCAATCTAATTGCTAACTGAAATATTTGGCAAACAGTTTTACTGATAAGAAATTCTTTTTACTTATAAATGAATATTCCTGTAAGTGTTTTCATGTATTAAAACATCAAAGAATGAAAGTAAAACACTATTATACAAGCCATACAATTATAAAGAGAAATGGGGAGTAACATCCGTCGAAACAAACTAGGTAGGGACAAACATATGAATTGATATTATTTCAATCATTTGATATTATTTAAATCTATAGCAGGAGGAAACCAGAGGACCAAGAAATAATCCAAGAGGTTGGCCTACTCCTTGTCACGTTCAAATGGGGAATCAAAACCACACGACTTGATTTAATGACAGTCCGTATGATCTAAAGTGCATATGCACTAAATGCAATTCATTTACCTTTACTAAAGTCCACCAATAGATCTTTTAATATTTCTTGTGCTCCTGAAACTTCTACAGCTGAAACTCTGACAGAAAATCTTGCTCCTGTCGTTTCTTTCTGATCACTGATCAATTTAAATAACCAGGCTATAGCACAAGGTATTACTCCTAGAGTCTGTGGTGAATGATCTTTTCCTACCATTGTAAATGATTTACCTGAAGAAAAATAATTCAAAGAATTAATCAAGTAAGTATATATTTTACATACATTCTTTTGCCATTTTCTTTTTTATTTATAATTGGTTATAGTTTTATGCATAATGTTAATACTCACCAAGTTTTGAATGTCCATAACTAAACAGGCATCCATCAGCGCCACTAACAACAGATTGTAAAATGTCAGAAAGGCTGCCAGCACATACTTCAGGCTGAAAGAACAAGACAGAAATTAATTTTGTGTTCAAATAGTTTCCATGTTTGTTGTATTCAAATGACTTGAATATTACTAATAGCTTACCAAAGAATCATCAGGAGAAAAAATTCCATCAAAAGCAAACATCTTAGGGGCGGCCACAGCAGATCTTCGACTGGCTGACGTCATATATCCACTAGCAGACGGGTCATGTACCGTCACCTGTTTACGCCGGGGGTCGATGGTTAGAAAACTTCGTCCTTGTTCTTGTTGACCAGGAACTATAGGAGAACATATCTTTAACATCACCCTTACCTGAAAATAAAAGGAATCATCAGTTCAACATCATATTATATTTCAAATATTTTGGCATAAATTCAAATTCATTACTCTACCAATTTTCATATTTCTGCAATCCTAAATTAAATTTGTATATTTCACTATGAAAACACCAAGTTTTTCTGTTAGTATTTATCACAAAGATGTAATAAGTACAGTTGATTTTTATCTAAAAGCATTTTTTTTTATCTAAAAGCATTTTTTTTATCACACTTAATTAACACGTATATTGAACCAAAGGAAAATGCTTAAAGAGGCATTAGAACCTTGGAGGTCTCTGCCAGGTAAAGAATATGGTTTGACTTTCAAGTTGAATAAGGGATGTTTAAATTAGATTGTGTGTAAATTTAGAGATAGATCTGCTAGGCCATTGCTTGAAATTCTGTGAGTCAAAGATTATTTTGAAAAACATATTATTTAAAATTAAACACATCACTTTTTTGGTAGGGATTACAATTTCACTTTAACCATATTGAATATTTTGCATTCCGATTTCTTAATAACATAATATGTAAGATATTGTATGATTTCAAATTTCAAATAACAAAATGTGCTTCGGATGGATACATTTTTTGTATGATTATAGCCTATTGAATATTTTGTATTCCTGTGAATCGCAAATGATTAAAATATTGTGTGATGACAATTAGAGTAGGCGTTTAACACCATAAATGGGTTGATCACCTAATTACCTAATCAATCCTGCCTATTATTAACGATAATGGGGAGAAGTAATTATACACTCAGTACAGTCCATATATTTGGGAATTTTCGAATATCATTGATATCCGATTGGACATATTCCTGGTCAAGAATATACATGCAAAATAGCATCCCTGATTTCAATCTATTATTTATAATAATATTTGTAGACAAAATGATAACATTATGATGAATACCATTTTACAGATGAACTACTGAAACTGAAGTTCACAATGGAATAATGAAGTTGGAAAGGTTTACATAATAGACTAGAACTGGGAAATCAAACCCAATCAATTGAAAAATCTAATTTGAATAACTGACTTGAGTGAATGTCTCTTTAACATCAGCAGTTCATTCTGTATGTAAATATGTAAATATTGTGTCTGCTTTTTTGTTCTTAATTCAATTAGATTAAACACCATCCTCTATCCTAGACAAGAATATTGATTCTAATTTTAAAATATGGACTTATCAAATCAAGTGGTGCCACTTCTTAACTTTAGAAATGTTCCTGGAAATAGTTAAGTTAATATAAAGGTAAATTAAATTATGGTATACTGGTACACAAGTTTCAACAGAAAGCTGTTTTTTGTACTATAATTTGTTTTATGTCTTAAGAACAAAATAAATTACACAAAATTACAAGTTACTGTGCCAATGTAATATTATAAACTGATATCTCTCATAATTTTCGAAATACTATGTACATATCTTGTAAAATAAAGGAGTATACATTGACATTAATGGGTTGGTTTATTGAAGTAAATGAATAGTTCTAAAAGATACATGTTTCAACAAACATCGAACATTCATTACAAAATACTTTCAAATTGAGCAAAAATTTGGTCAGAGATCATTTCTAGTTTTAGATCTATTAAACCAATCTATTGGTGTACAATGGAGAAATACTACACAATAGTATTTATGGTATTTTAAGTTGATATTCTTTCAAATATCTAATTTCATGGCTCAAAATATTTTCTCAGCTGGTCAATTTCACTACCAGTCAGTCAGGACCTGTCAATTATTACTGAAACAAGAGCACCATAAATTCTGCACCTTACAATGAATTAGAAATAATACACTGTACTGATGAAATGAAATGAAATGGGGTTTAACGTCCTACTGTTCTGCTCCTAAACTGGGCTAATGAAGACAGCTGATGAAGAAGGTACCTTTTTATTTGATGTTTAATTGTTAAAGATTGTCAGACATCAAAACCTAATAAGCTTACAGTAGTTCCAACAGCCCATAAACTTTGTATAAATATGGTGAGTAAATAAATTTGTTTGATTTAAAAACGGGTGGGGGAGGGAAGACACATGTTGGCTTCACATATAAAAGGAAATGATTACCAGTTCCAGAGAATAATTTTGATATCTGTCTATATAAATACTGTCATTTCAAATTCTACTTCTATTGATCGCACAATAATGATAATCATTTACAATAAATGTGTACATTAAATTAAAATATGTATGTAAATATGACTGTTGCTAATGGTAACTGAAACAGAAAACACATTTACTCCTCTAAATGTTCCATATCTTTTTACAATTCTATGACCAATAACGGTACTAGCGGGACACTGCAGATTGTTTTTGGATGGTTGTAAATATACATGCCTTTAGTACATTATCTTGTATGACTAACACATATCATCAGTAATTGGGTTCTATATCGCTGCTCATAAGACCCAGTCAACTCATTGTAGCAAACTATTTGCTTCACAACCGATTTATAATTTTTATTAATTCCATCGGCTTTGGCACAAATCTGATTAATGTTGTTTGGTCTTTAATGTGCTAAAATGGTGTGGCCATTCCATAGATTAGGTATTGACTTTTAACACATATAGCGTAAAAACTCTGATACTCTATTGACAAATTTCTATTTTATCTTTTTTTTTTACCCAGATTGTATCAATAGTTCAATAGCGCTGCCAGGCAATGCTAGAGTAGAAGTACCATGCAAGGCAATAGGTACAGATTGCACATTCACACTCTCAAATCAGTTTTCCAAACATGTTAATACAGAACCATTGATGAGGCAATATGAGAGTCACAATGTCTATTTTATAATTGTATCAACTAACACTACAGATTACCTAACAAAATTTAAAGTGAAATATTGATTTAAGATTCATATAATATTATTGTAATTTTTCATTTCTGGGCTCCTGCTTTTTCATACCTGGGGGTTGATAGATTTAATTGGTAAGGAACCATTGATGAGACAATAATAAAATCACATTGTCTATTTCATAATTGTGCCAGCTGACAAATTATAACTTACAAAACAAATATATGTCAATTATTGATTTAAGATTCAAATATTATATTGTAATTCAGATCAGTCATATAAGATATATTTCGTATTCTTAATATGATTGAATGACATATCTTTAGTAATCTTCTGTCTGGTTTTATATATATCTGTCATATAATAACCTCTTATCATTATCCTACTTTTTCCACCAATATAGGCAGACAACTATAATGAATATATAAAGTTAATGATAAAATAATCTAAGACATCAGGGGGTCTATTATTAGTAAAATAATTACTGGGTAACCCTTATCAGTCCCTGCTGTTTTAACTATTGACTTGGAGCTATAATGCCATTAATTCTGTATCTAATACGGCAGTCAATTTTAATAGATGGTGGTTGTTGCGGTACAAAAGCCATTTCCACAGAACTTTAGCTTAATGAAAATCTGACCCCAAACAAAACCCATGAACACTTTATTTTTATGCATATTCAGAATGAATCTGTCTCAATAAGTTGAAAATAATTTTTTGGATACATTATCTTAAATTTATTTATAATTGTCAACATATCAGTCACAATCGTATGTAAGAGATCTGTTAAATTTTTAAACGTTCTTGTTTTGTTTTTTTTTATAAGCAATATTTTTATTCAGATTTCTATCTGAATAGGGATTGGGGAACAGGAATAGCCTATATTAAACCCTTCTTGGTTCTTGGCTTTCTACATATTCTAAAACTATTTTTTTTCTCATCTGAATACCTTTCTTAATTAAGCGATAGGTACGCCATCTGACTTCAGATGGTGAACCTAGATATAAACTTACATCAATTTTTATTTTATTTCGAACTTCATTTATCTATCCATTGGGGATGGGGGGGGGGGAGTCATAAGCAACAAATTAATCAATTTGTATGGAATGTTTAATAGTTACCTTTCTGTCTAGATAAATTAGTTTACCCCCAGATATTAAATATAAACTAATTTACCTCCAACTGATTGTACTAAATAAACAGCAAGTTTCAAAATGAAACTAATTTACTTGTTTATGTTAACACATGACAGAATCAAAAACATTTTGACGTTAATACGATCTTCAGCTATGATGAATGTCTGTGTGACAGGTTAACTGCTGGTCAATTTCTCTACAAATTAAAATAAATTATTCGATTGACAATGATCATGGCTACCAACAGAAACAAACGAGTTTTTCTCCCACTGAGAAAACTACTGGTATGTCATGATTTATGTTTTTTTCTTGCCCATCTGACATTGACAGAACCATACAGTTATGACAGATCACAACCTAACCACCAGAACTTCATAATCATAATGATTTGTGGCACTGGTGCTGCCATCTAAATTGGAAGTTATTGTATCGGAATTTGTACGTGTAGTACCCAACTTCATTAGTGAGTCACAACAGATACATGTAGGCCTACTCTACACCTAATTACTCAACAAGTCATCATACACTTGTCAAAATTACTCAACACAGTTTAACCCTTGAATAAAACAAATATATTTCTAGGGGAAAAATTAACAGGCCCTTAAAATAAATGTGTATCGCAAAAAAATGAGCCCTGAGGAATTCTGGCAAGCTTCACCATGTCAAAGGTAAAAATCCTCATGGTAATGAAGATCTCTTGCCTCAGTAAGGGCAACAACAATCATGAAAGTAAACTCCAAACAAAGTCACAGGAGTGGAAGGCAACACAAACTAGGTCATTTTGGGACTAACATATTGTTTAATTTTATTTCACTAATTCGCTTGCAGTGGGAGGAAACCGGAGTACCAGAGTAAACCCACGAGGCTGGACAGGCGATTCTACAGGAGTAATAATGATTAGGTCCTGGTACTCCTGGATTAGTTCTAAATCACAATAATTTGAACCAAAATTTAAATATACTTTGACTTTATTACATCAACAAAATAATAAAAAAAAAACAACACTAGTCTACGACAATCATACAT
The DNA here is from genome assembly GCA_948474765.1 of Patella depressa. NCBI lineage: Eukaryota > Metazoa > Mollusca > Gastropoda > Patellidae > Patella > Patella depressa. Next base: position 61,374,455 of record OX419719.1, read on the forward strand.
TTCAATTTAAATCTATTCTCCTCTCTCTCACACTAATTCCAACGTATTTAATATATATCCTTCTATTTTAGGTGTATGCTCAAACTGAAATGGCTCTCATTTAGAAATAATTCTTCTCTATCAATCTATTTACCCGTTTCTTGCAATGGCTGTAGGAAAAGGCAAGAAGAAAATCTAATTTTCACGTTGACTGAGAGGAAAGAAAACAGGGGTGTTGATTGTGTGAGGGTTTATAGATGCAATGAAAGTACCAGCGCAATCTTACAATAAGATTAGTATAAGCTGTCAGTGCATGTTGGCCCCATAACACTGTTTAACTTAATGAATAGTGCAAACTAAAAAGATGGTCGACTGTTTATAGAGAATATGTTATTGGTGCTCAACCTACATCTAACTTTATTACATTATTCAGTGAAAACCTGAACAAATTACTAAATAGATTTAGCAAAAATGTTATACAGAAGAAAACGCATACAGACGGCATATATGACTACATGTTGGAATGTAACGCATGTCATGTTTGAAGTGGCAGATTCAAGAGACTCAAAGTGACTATTTCAACATGAATGTTCAAGATAATTTATTTTATGTAAATTTGAAGCACACAAATTGTATAAGCAACTTTTGAAATAGCTGCACTTTTATTATTGCTAATGCAGTAATGTAGTCTGGAAAAAATATATTCAAGAAAAATCGATAATCTTGAACAGAGCAACAGCAGCACATACATGTACTGGTAAATAAGTCTACTTATTTTTGAAAACTAAAATTGCCTAGGATTTCAGAATTGAGTATGGAATGACCTACGTTCACTCATTGTTTGCACAGACAACTCGGGTTCTACTTTCAAACACAAGCACTTGAGCCTGCATATCCATGTGTGCCTTAAACAAATACAAGTTTAGTGTTCAACCCATGAGATTCATTTTGCATGCTATCTGTGACAATATCATCATCATCTTCATCATCATCATATTGTTTGGGGTTAAACCGATTATCTCCAGATTGAATTGTTTTTGACAACTTGATGATTCCTTTGGGATGTGACTCTTCTCTGGATGTTGTTTCTATTTTGCCTCTTGTCAGTCAGATATTCATCCAGGGAAACTTTTTTACTGTTTTTTTCAAAGCAGAACTGGTTGAGATTCAATTTCTTAAATTTATAAAAAAAAAAATGTCTTCGTCGATACCTGCACCCACTCACATTGTGGATAAAAGAGTGGGAAAAAGCTGACAATTGAAATAAGTGAAGTGAAATGGTAAAGTAGCTAACTAAGATAGAACTGTATCTTGTTGAAGAAAAACATGCCCAGAGCTATTCAAGAAATGGTGTGTAAATTCAAAACATAACACGACAATAGATCAAACGTCTCTAATGGACTCAAATATTTGGTGTCAAAATAAGTCGAATGGCGTCATTTCCTCCACATGGGGCTATTTACATCAATATGTCTTGGCAACTGAATCACAACTATATATATTAATATCTAACAAACTTCAGCCATTAAATATTTAATACATGAAACAATATATATTTCGAATTACCACTGAAAATCTATCAAGACATTTGGATAAATTTTTGTATCTAAGGAGTGATTATAAGTCATTTAGATGTGTGATGGAAGTCATCTGACTGCCATTAGATAGAAATAATAACAAATAGGGGATGTGGACCATCAAACAATATACCTTATATAAACAAACAACAGTCATTAAACCTATCATTATTATATACACAAGAGACATGGACAAATTACATCTAAAGGAGCCTTTTACAGCATTTTTAATCGTTGAAACCAATGAACACAGTGCTGAATTCTTATTTATGTCATAATCCCACTTACCAAACTTATACCTTCAGTGCTTGATTCATGACCAACATGATTTCGCCCATAAAAGTAACTCCAAACTTTGACACCATTTTAAGCTTACAGGACTCTTGTATTTTATTTATTTATAAATATTGCCTAAATATCACACTATTGCCTACAAAATGTGGGAAAACAGATTAGAAAATAGAACCATTTTTGACAAACTCCCATGTCTCATGGGCCTATGATCACTTTTTTAAATCCTGTTATTAATAGTGAGACATAAAAGAGAGACATGGAGGTATAATACCAAGTCTATAATCTAATTATTTCACTAAATGTTGTATAGATAGGAACCACAATGTTGACAACATTAATATTGCTTCCGGACGAATTATTGTATAATAAAATTTCAACTTGCTATTCAATTGCACTAATTGAATCTGTTTGTCAATATGGTTGCTCAAAAGCATTATTAACTGAATTTAAAACTGTGATAATATCTATAACTATCATCGCCACAACTAACAAAGAAATAAATTACTATTTCCGCGACACAGCGTCGTCAACATTTCTATAATCAAATTAATCACATGAACAAAAAAAAACAAACATGATTCCTTTTATACAATCATTTACAAAATATCAGCGGCAATGAGTCAAAATGATTTCAAATAATTCGAACCATTAATAATGACACAATTTGCTGGAGACGATTAGATTCAAACTGGCAAACTTTCTTTCTCTCAAAAGTTTACAATTTTTATCATTCATTCAAATTGATATTAGATTAGTTATTAAAATAGTTTCTGATAAACTAGAAAGCCCTATATGGTGAGGGTTATCCAGAAGTATTGAAAATTAGAAGGGACTACCTATCAAATTACATTATCTAGCCCATAATCTTGCAGTGCCCAGCTTATCTACAGTAAGAATTTAGTGACAAGTGTCACAAAGATAAGCTAAACACAGAAAATCAGGAATCCTGTCATCCATCATTCCATCCTATTATATCATTGTAGTCCACATGTATCATTAAACCATGTGTTCCACCTACCACCAGCCATATTTTGTCTTCTGCTCATTAGGAACAATTTAAAATCAATAAGATCTTGAGACGGTGGGTTGATAAACTATATAATGGTTTTATGTACTTATTGTACCATTGTGTTGGTCAATACATAATTCCAGCTCAAGGTAAATAAAATTAGTTTCCACCCTTATAATTATATTGGTGTATATAAGACAAATTAGGCACTTGTGTACAGTTAATATAATTACATGCTCATAGACAAAACATTCAATTAGCATTAATTGACTATAACGCATGAGAAGATACAGACACTGTAGGAATTATTGGCAGACTATGTTATTGTGAATGTGTAGAACTGAGGATAAACAGCTTAAATTAACTCTTAGGTGTAGTTTGTGTGTATGGGGGTGGGGAGATTAAAGTACCCATGCCTTTGTAGAATCACTTTTATGTATCTATTAAAATGACTCAGACGTTAGAAGTTGTCATACTATAAAACCTTATTTTAGTCTCTTTCTGACATCTCCCACCAAAATCAATTAACCAATTGTTAACCCATTCATTACCTGAAACACCCAAGGTTAATTAACAGCCAAGTTAAAATCGTCTCGCCTCAAGTAATTCCTAACAAGACTTAAGCCTGACCACTTATATCTGGCTTACGGATGAATTGAATAAGGCAAGCAGAAGTAATCAAGTTATTTTTGATAATAACATTGGTCTTAGCAATTAATGTTATATTCATTAACATCACACTAGTATCTGTAGTGGAAGAATACAATTAGTTCCTTTCATTATCAGTCTAGACATTATCAAGTGATTTTTAGCAAACAAACAACCACCCGTAATTAATAATAAATTAATGCTTTCATAGCTCTAGTTCTTATACCAAACTTACTTACAGACATGATGAATTTAGGATACAAGGGAATAATATCAAGTAGTGCTTTAAGTGAGGAAACATATTTAATTAATTTTCTACAGTTTAATAACATGTGTGGTGCAGTCCTCCTGCACTCACCAACATAATACAAGTTCCTTTGACATTAACCCTTCTGCTGTTATATCCACATATTTTTTTATTTCCATTTTTGGACCAGTTCACAGATGTTTCAGTTTTATCTTAAATTATATTTCTTCTCTGGGATTATGTACATGTGGTATCTTCTTGTATAATTTGTTTTCTTTTAAGTTTTGTTGTGCAGTTCTCTTGCATTGTCTATTAAAATTCAATGGCCTAAAATTTGCCATCAAAAACTTATACGATCATGAAGGAATTAAAACCAGTATCTACCAGATAAACCAGAAAATATTATGACTCCTTCGTGATAGAAAGTGGAGTTGATTTGTTTTTAAAGATGTTGTCTCCCACTGAACGATAACTAATTATTTACATGTACTACTGGAAGGAGGAGAATATTCTGTTGTGCTGCTATCATCAAATTTCCTTCCCCACGTTGGATAAAGTCACAGACCTTTATATACATAGTATGTTCTTTCAAATTCTAGGCTTTCTTAAAATAAACCCAGATGTATATTTACATGTATGGATGGCTCTGATTTAAATCTACTCTTCAGGGGTCATCAGTGTACCGAAAGGCTGGGTTCATATCATTTCTCAGAGCAGCATGACAGAAATTGGATACCATGGCAATATTTTATATATGTTGTCAGTGGGAGGTGAGACAGGCTCCAGTCGAAATCAACTGGAACATTAGAAAAATTTATATTATTTCATGTGACGACAGATATCCTAGACTAATTGTTCTATGTTGTCAAACACTAACTTTACACAGTGCCATGAAATACCTAATCTGTAAAACCATCAATCTTGGAATAACTAACGGTGCTGATATTCCCATGGGTTATCTATAAGATTGTCAGGAACTTGAGAGAAATCTATTAGAGGAGTTAGCCCGTGTAATGCTGGGGTTACATCAGTGTACTAATTACACCATAGATATTATAATTAGTTATGGTCAATGATTGAATGTCCAGAACAAGCTTTGATTACAGTTTATTAGCCTATTGGAATGTTGCTACAATTAATTAAAGAATGTTTAGTATTTTTACAACCGCGACATATTGTATGTGCTGATCTTATTCTAGTTTTGGGAAATGTATGGAACCAATTTTAGTACTACTTGAGTTTGCATATTACATTGAATTGACGAAATTTTGGGTCATAGCAGGAATATGATATTGACATTTCAGTGGCCAGTAGGCTACAGTGTGATAAACCTTGATAGAACTATTTTGCCCTGCATAGAGAAATAAGTCTTAAGTCCCCAGCAACAAATTATACTGGGTTTTTTTTTCATCCACATGAATTCTTTCCCAAACTTCATTGTTTGTAACATGTTATTTACTCTAAGTAAGTAGTGTGCCAATCAATATGGGAATAAGCAAGATCATTAAATTATTTTTTATTTAGAAATCCAAATTAGACCTAATGCTTTTATAATAAAAATTTCAGCAAAAGATAAAAATCGAAATGTCTTTTTAAAAGCCAACAATAAGAAAATATACGATCTTTGACATACAGATGACCTTTACAAGTCAGACATTTCTAATAAAAGAATAACAAAAAGTAACATTTACAGTTCACCAGCACATACATATTAACAAGACAATGTTGCCACCATGGCTAGTCCTGGAGCAGACATATAAAATATAACAATTCATGGATAACATTAATATTCCATAGTTATTCCATGGTGCTGAAAAACTGATTACTGATACATTTTACTCCCTTTGAATTGTAAGAGACCTATTTGTATTAAAGTAATCTAACTAATCAATGGGATTACTAACACAAATCAGGATGTAAATATTGTAAGCTCAATTACAAAATCACCCTTTGGGTATTTCAATCAAAAACTACCATGTTTAAGGCCCATTATAAGATGACATCATGGTGGTTCTAATTAAAACAAGACATTACAGAAGATAGAGTGGGCATGGGTCACTATTAACAGGATACTTGAGCAGAAATGACCAATGGTCACCAATGACCACTAGGTCCAGCTAGCCCTAATGGGTAACCTTTTCCAACTTCAGCACTTTGATAATAGCACAGTATTTCTATTGAACTCTCGAGAGGATCTAAATCATGAATACATCTTAGTTTTAATTATTACAACTTGAGAGTATCCAGTCAAAGTCAGACTCTATGTAAAAATATATTGATTTAGGAGTACTGACAACTCACATAAACATAACACTAAAAAAAATACCATTTATCAATTCTTTTCATCATTTTTTAAGAAACAGTCAGACATTTTTCTTTCAAACCACAAAGTTGAAAGCAAAAAGAATACAAACATAATACATATTTCTAGAGTTGGCTTTCATTTACAAATATTGAACACGAAACATTTAGAATATTGATGAAATATATAAAACCCGAACTATTTGTTATTCGAAAACAGCAAATTGAAATAAAACATTAACATTATAATAAGTTATTAGGCAATTGTTATGTTTCTGTTGCAGAACAGGCTGAGATGCTTTCCTAAGACAGATTTGCTTTCTTTGGAAACTGTTATCAAATCGGCCATAAAATTCTGTGCCCTTATCTTACATAATCAGGCGACTAGGTGAATAATTATCTGTCTCCTAAATTCTGGTTGCTAACAATTAGAAACTATAAACTAGAGACCCGTATCTGGTCAATCAGTCAACCAAGTTTAATGGTGATCTGCCAAATCACGAATTAACATGGAACTTCCTAGCTAATACAAGATGCAAACACAGCAAGTAATCTTGTAAATTAGCACTATAAAACAAAATGTGATAAGAGGTCCCAATGCAATATAACCCAAGGTGGAAGCGAACATTAAGCAACGAAAAAGTCCTCATTTCTTACTTTTATTGCTTAAGGCACACATAACAGTTGTGAAGTTAAAAAAGTCTTGTTGAAGAACATTTTATTTAAAAATATTTTAAATTCTTAATCCCCAATCAATCCCAAAAGGATTAAAACCCAACAATATAGTGCTGATTAAATTCAATTATTCAATACCAATGTTCAATAATAAATTTGGTAGGTGTGTTTAGGGACACACACCATGGCAAGGAAAAAAAATGTCTGTAAACTGAAGCCATTTCAATATCAGTACCAGTTAAATAAAATATGTGAAAAGTAATCAAACTGGGTCCAAACAAATTTATTGCCTTGTACTAAAAATAACAACTTTTATCTTCAATATATTTTGGTTGAGTAAATGAAATTCATATTGGTGGCACCGTTAAAGAAGAAGTGAATCAAAATGTATTTCTTGAGGCTTTTAAACTAAGGGACACATATTTGCAGTTTATTCCCATCCCCATTTCGAATATGAATTAACTCCAGTTGGCGATATCATCCACAAGAATAATAATGATAAGTAGTTTCCAAAAATAACTTGCAAAATTCAACCTAGAAAACCCCAAAACATTAAAGCAAATTCTGACTTAATGCAAAAAAATGAATTATCCATAAAATTTTCTTATAAAAAGGTTTCAAATTTCCAAATGCTGTATTAAACTGATATCAACAATCTCATTTAATTTTATAGTTAAATTAATATTTCTAAAATGGCCAATTCCAGGGATTGTGTCTTTAATTTGGTCAAATTGAAATATATATGAAAGTAATAACAGACACCTACTCTGCAGTAGTCAATCCACCGCTAATAACTCCTGCACTACAAGTCACAATAAACTAATGGACAAGCCTTCTCATAAAAATCCCACAAAAAACTGGTGTGTTTGGTGAAAAGGGCAATATAAGACGATGTCTTTGATTATCATGTTGTCAATATGTAGTAAAACAGCTTTATAAGTACCATCATGTCTAGCCTATAAAACCCTTTCCCTCATATATTTTATATACCATGCTGTATAGCCTGGTCAAAACTCCACAATCCTGCTGCTGTTATCAACTTTTATAGCAAACTTAGTTTTTGTTGAATTCAATATAATATATATATGTAGCGAAGGTTCACCCGAGCATGTAGAGCCAGCTTAGCAGATTGAAGTAATCACCAAAAAGATATTCACTCAATTATTTATGGGTTCCATTTATTGGTTTCATGTCTTTTTTTCTCAAATCAATTATGCAGACACATGAATTTTTAACTATCAAATTTGATAAACATCACTTTCACATTGATGCAACCCAGGAGTAAAAAAAAAGAGAAGAAAGAGCTTTCACAGCTTCCATAGTGGTGCCATAACTTCTAGGCTTAGCAAATTTGCATGGCATTATTTGCGTGATATTTATCTCTAATGAAAATAGCACCATATCAAGACCAATATTTGATTATATATTTATTTGAGAGTAATCACATATTTCAGAATTTGTTATTTTTTTCATCATTTTCAAGTTGCCACATAATCTGCAGTTAATGCACGCATAATCTGGTTTTTATAGCTTAGGCCAGATCAATTTGGTGCCATATTACAGCTTCGCGTGGAATGGGTTAGGGCTTCTGTAACTCAGTATTATTCCATATATTGAACAATATTTAAAACCAAACCCTAGAAAAGGTTAAAGAATAATGATAAGTTTTCGTAATTCTTACCTTTCCAGCACCAGGATTGAGTAGTCGTCCCAGACCTCGAGCTAAACATGGTGGAGCAGGTGGAGGTGAGGAGCGGATGATGTCACAAAAATTAGTTGGAAAAGGTGGTGGTTCGGGATCAGGTGGCTGATGACGCTTTTTCTTTTTACTGATTTTCTGAGCAGCCCTGAAAGTATATAATATACACACATTAATGATATACATGTATATAATATAAGAAATAAAATACTGTCAATTCAAGAAAATGGTTCAGAATAATTGTCTTCAGTATTCTAAAGTCTAGTGGTATTGATGTAGGGTGATCATTAGGATAGTTGATTGTATAACTAGACTTAAACTTTCTTCTAACAGATTCAAAGCGTTTCTATTGTTTTTTTTAAATTCTTAGAAGGATCCCATCAAACATATACTACTGCTGATTAAACTATTTTGCCTATACCTTTCTTCTTGGACAACGAATTTTGTCTAATGGTTTGGATTGTTCGTACTTGGTTTTATTTTATATTAATATAGAGGAAAGAATTTATATCAAAAGTATCCATGTGAACAAGACCAATATTTGACTTTTGGAATTTAAGAAGCATTTGGAAAAATTTCATGGACATTCACTCAAATCCAATAATGTACTGATCATCTCACATTTTGAATGATTTGACATACATTATGTACATGTGTTTACTATAGGTACCCACATATATACAAACATGCTGTACATATCTAGTCCTCCCCCAACTAAACATCTTATCAACTCATCAAATTTAATCTCTGGTTTCTCTTCACTGATCAGGCTGCCATTAAACACATAGCAATGAATGAGATATGTGTGTGGAAATATGTCATTAATTTTAAAGGTTCCTTTTTCTACATCAATCAGAGATTTATTGGTAGTTGCTGACAGCTGGTTCTAGGCTACATGGTGTGATAAGATAGAAACAACTACAGACTTTAATTCATACACATCAAAGAAATCAACATTTTTATGAAAAAATCTTATAAATTGAACTTTCTTTTAATCAGAATACAACTATTAGGACATATGTTGCACATCTCAATTTACAAAAGATAAGATTCAATATAGTTTCTAATACAGCTGTTCAAATGATTGGGAAAAAATGTAGGAGATTTAAGAAGAAGTTAAATTAAATTAATGGAAAGAATTTCTGTGGTGAATTGGACATTTAAAGGCAAAGTGCTGCTTCATATCTATAACATACTCTGATTACTTCTTTCAAAACTTCATTTCTATAGGTGCTTGATTTGACGTAAAAAGTATTATATCTATTAAGAAACTGGCTCCATTGAGAAGCGGTGTGTCTTTAAGTTGGTGCTTCAGTGAACAGTATTTCCGTGCTGTGAAATTAGATTCATTATCTCAACGCTTGTTTCTTCCTTGCTTTCTGACAACATCCCCAAATCAATCAATATACTGTCGTCTGTCTGTATTAGACCAGGTTTAGAAATAACTTATCTCTCTATTAAATAAGTACATCATCTTTGTAACACCAAGCACACCCCAATTCCTTCCCGGTTTTCTCTTCATCAAATGCTGATTGCATTTAAAATGGATTTCATTTTACAGACTTTTGTTTGTATTGGTGTCCATTAGACTTTTATCTCTTCAATTCAATATGACGTTCTTTTTATGCCCCTTACAATGATACATAACAAATACGCTGTTCAGATGCTCGACAAGATTAAAGACTTAACCAGCTTGACCTTGTCATCTGAACACAAACATTTGGTCAAATAACCCAGTTTAAAAAAACCCATTTCTCTGCGTGAGTTCTGAGAGGCTTTGCAGTTAGCTTAGGGCATGCGCTTTTCATTACGGTCAAAAAAGTTAAGCTGGTTTTGCTTATTGTCGGTGTGAATGTTCCCCTCCCTGGCTTAAATTACTGACCTATAGATTAGCCACCTGAATGGCATTGGCAAATGGAACTCTTTGTTAGCCCTTCTCTACATAATAAAATACCCACAGTGTTTCCTTTTAAAATACTGTGGTCAAATTACGAAGTCCAGTGGATGACTTCATCAAAAGCAATCAGATGTTCATGACAAGGCTAAGCAACAAAGCCTGCCCAGAACTTGGCAAAAAAGAAGTCACATTAACCAGTGAAAAAAAATATTCAAAAATATTTTTAAAAATCGAAGCTAAACTGTAAAAATTCAGTAATTATGACCAAGGACTTTAGTGTCCTTCAATCCCACCTTGATAATGATATATTGAAGTTGTAAAATCTAAGATAAAAGGCTTTTAATTTCCATATAGTGAAATTGTTTGAATTTAAAGTGTGTGCTTAGTAAAAGTAGACTTGAACAATTCTAAGACTAAAAATGCAAATAATGTAAAACATGTAAATTCTTTTATAAGCAATCCAAATATCTCTCAACTTATAAACACGTAGTTTGTATCATATATAAGTATATTTATAAAAAGTTGCAAAGTTAAAATCATGTAGTAAAAAGTTTTGAAATACCAAAATATACTGTAAAAGAAAGAAATAACTTAAACAAATTACAGTGCATTCCAGATAATAATCAAATTTTAGACATAACCAAAATAAATGGCAATCAACAGGTTGTTTATATTACTTAATACTTACTTATTAAAAGAATTCATTTTCAATATCCTATTCTATTTGTTCTAATCCTTGAAGAAAGAAACACTCAAAAAACAACGCTATAGACCATGCCTATGTATACATGTATATCAAATCCAGCATGTCCACTTTACTGTGAGTTCTACACTATATCCATGATATACTATCAGTCATATTGGCCCCTTCTTCACTGTAGTCCACACTTACAACTGGCAAGTTAGAAGCCAGGCTGGAAAACCAATACCTTTACAGTCTAACAAATTAAGCTGCTCATCCAATCTTACTCGTGTGTCACATGACTTTTACTACATTATAAGAGTCTACCCTGGTAATTAAGTTAGCCATTAGACAGGGAGGAAAGTTTTAATCAACCCCAGTTTAAAATTTTCACAAGTTTTCAAATAGTGTTTGTCACAGTTGTTACACACTGTTCTATATTATTTTCTTCCCATCATAATATAACTTGTGTCTTAATAAATTGAAAAAGAGCTTTCTTGAAAAATTTCCTTCACATACACTTACTTTATCACTTTTTGTAGCTCACTTTAGTAAAATATAACTGATTTATGCTACTAAGAACACTTACTATGCAATTTACTAGAAGTCGAGAGGGTGAATAATCAAATGCTTATATATGTAGTTGCTAATTAATCAATAAATTAAATCAACCCATTCACTGCATCTCTATTTCATACTTGCAGGTTTTAAATTCAAAATGAGTAGTCATTTTCAAATAAGTATAAATTTAGTGATATTAGACTGTTCTATAAAAATTTCGGAAATTGTGTAATGCCACATGAAGTTTTTCTGGACTCATTTATGTGCTAGAATTGCGGACGCCCACCAACCCAAACTGAGCAATAGGCAATCCAGTCCTGTTTATAGAAAATTAAATGATAACACCTCATCAACACAATATTTTGTCATTTTGGGACTAACATGATATTTACATGTGCAGTGTTAGGTGGGGAGAATTTCTACCAACTACTCCCTATCAATTGCAGATACAGATTTTCAAAGAAAAAAGTTGTTAGATAACTTTTATGAATGGGAAGGGGTATACAGCACTGTTGACTTCATCTTCTGGGAGGTAATTGGTTCTTAAAATGATTTATTTTGGAGGAAGGGGTGGGTCCATCTAATTCACAAATTTACACAATCTTGTGCCATTATTTAATATCAAATAATGTTATTTCATTTTTTAAATATTTTGGGGATGGGTGAGAATTTGTAATCAAAGATTACATGAAGTTTTGTAGCTGAAGACAATAAATGGAACAATATGTTTAATAAAGTTGCTGATCTTCCTTGTCCAATAATCTGCTTCTAGAACATTATCTACACTATACCAGGGCAAACATAACATGCAGGCAAATTACGATCAATTGACAAAATAAGATGAATGTTTATTGAGGCTATGTGTTAAACACTTAAAGCAGTATGTACAGAACATGAATAGGCAGATCTATAACCGATGTTTGGACAATTCCTGCAACCATAGATGGTCACAATAAGAAATCTAGAATCATCAGAACATTTGTCATCTAATTGGTTTCTATATAACTTGCTTTAGAGACGCGGCACCGTCATCATGTTTCAGTCTATCGCAAAGATGCCTAATGATCAGTATTAAACATTAAAATTTCCAATCAAACCATCAGTTTTTAATAACTATGACTTCTATATTTTGTCTGTATTTTCTTCTGTATTCAGGCAGAAAAATGTACATCATACACTGAGGCTTTCCGACGATAAATTTATATTTTAAATCAGCAATGACAAAGAAATCTTGTGGGCAATTTATATTAACTGATAGGCCCAGAAATATAAATTTAATAGGTACACTTTGATGACAAATAAATGGGTTCATATAAAGCCTATTTCACATGCCTGTCTGAAGATCACTAAGCACATCATAAACTTACCATATAACATCTAATACAACTTTTGAATTTTTCTTTGATTTTGAACGGTTAAAATGTGTAATGTATATCTTGATAGTTGTGATGAACTACATTAAGCACATTATCTGGACAATTACTGGAAGCTCCAACTGCTTTTCAAATTAAAGGAAATGAATGGGATTTCATGGCATGATAGTTTATAGTGGGATTTATGCCCCTAGCCTAATGTGAGCAGGGAATATTTTTCCATGGTGGCAGCACATTAGTTTTACATCCTGTGGCTCTTTATCATATTGGACAACGTTGTGTTATTGGAAAATACACATAAAACTTTCTTATCCGATTTAAACATATACAAATTTGGGAGTAACGTGTCAGTGTCAGAAAACTAAGTTAGGGCACTCTATTAAGATGTAGATCAACATTTGTATTTTTTGGATAATGTATAATTTTTCATAGCATGATCAAAATTAACATTTAATTAAAGGGGTAATAGGTAAGAATAGATAAAGAGCTGGCAGTTCTCGCTATAATAGTTAAAGATAGATGATGAAAACAGAATATGCTGAAAATGTCAGTCAAATTACTTCCCACAGAGATTGAAATTTTAGGCTAGCTTCAATCATCATTACTAACATTGGTACGATAACCAACTAATCAACAAAGTCTTGATTATCAATTTTTACATTAAATTAACCATAACAAAATGTATTCAAATCCACTGAATATCGCAGGTCAACAATGACATCAAGAGTTGATTATGATCTTGTAAAGTTAATTAATGTGTAATTCATAATTTAGATAACATTTCAGGCTTAAAGAAAAACCTGCAATAGGTAGATTTAGCTCTTGCATAATGCATGTTTAAGAAAGCAATATCAAAATATCAGTCATAGAAAATTTCACAGATTGGATATAATCAGATTCAAAGGAGGCCCATCAAAAGATTTTAGCAAAGATTACAGGTGCAACTGGCTTTTTTGGAGAATATCCCAACTACAGAGAATGTTGAATGTTGGCAAATTGATATCTGGATAGATAGATATACCTTTTAGAGATTCAACTTTTGCAATACTGTATGTAGGAAGCAAGTTATTCCTCAAAAGACGATAATAGACTTTAACAGTGGGATATCATAAATGAATTTTTGTTCAGTTTTTGAAATATGAAACAGTAATCGAATCAAACATTGACGACTTGGAAAATCGTCATGGCATTTCCTATCCCTATTTTATTGTCTAATAAATACAGTCAGACATCTGACACTATGACATTCTTGCAGGAAAGCACTCACTTTTTATGAGTTCACGGAAAAAAAGAAAAAAATTATTGTAAAGAAAATGGTAAGGATCAGGAAATGTAAGTCAAACAAAGCCAGTCAAATACTGAACTTATAAATCTGTAAATCTGAACTCTTGAGAATGAAACGATCAAAATGATCAATCGACTGATTCAACCCAACTTCTTTCTATGTGGACTGATACCGTTACCTCATATTAATGTGCTTAAACAGAAGTCTTGCACAAGAGGAAACAAAATCAATATTCATAAATTGGAAGTTAATGATGTGTAAAAAATCCAATACTTTGATCAAATATCATCAAGAACAAGAATTAAAATTCATATTGTGAGGATTTAAGCGTGGTAGCAATAGCATAGCAATTCATTACATGCCATCTGACATAAAAATCAGATTTTTAATGAAATCGTGTGTCATCAAGTGTCTGATCAAATATCAGAAATCACTAGGTAAGGATACATAACAACACAACATGATTAGAAAATTAATGTGACCAAACACACCATTGGTTCAACTTAATCACACATCCAATTGTGTAATCTGTTTTTTATTCAACGACCTATTTTTTGATTCATCTGGCTCAATTTCTCTAAAATAAGGTTAATTCAGTATAAAAATGTGTTTTTCAATTACCTGATATATATATATATATGTAACACAAAAACATCCTATTTGTTCATTTGTTTTGTACACAGATTTTTAATATTCTGAAAATTTATGTTTTCTGTATTCTATTTTCATCATTTCCAAGAAGATAACAATATACTTTTCTTTTAAAGATGCATAATGTAAGAGCTAAACCTGCCTATTGTGGATCTATTTTCTGGCTTCAAATGTTACATAAACTATTATTTAACCATTTATTCGCATGATATGCCAATAATCAACTCTCTAGAACATCAGATGGCTGAGATTTTGAAGATGCCTGCCATATCATTATACTTGACAATTGAGACTACTTGCACTATTTCAAAACTTTAAACATTTATAACTTTGCTTGGAATAAAGTAATTTGACTTTTTATTCATTTTTCATTATCTATTTTTATAATATTACAGCAAATACAATCTGATCTTCATCAAAATCTTACATAAAACATCTTTCAGGAATATATAAATAACTAAAAAAAAGATCTATTTCTGATAAATTATTAACTCTTATTTCAAACAGGAGTAAATGGGACAGATCAACAAATTTCAAATTTAATACACCAGGTGGCCTGGCAATGAAACTATGAATATTTGCAATTCTTAAGTTCATTCAATATGATATTATTATGAATAAAATATATTTTAAAAAATCTGACTGCAATAAACAGCGCATGTCTTTACTAACATTGGATTACTAAGTGTGTAGACATTGTGACGGTATATTATGATTATTAATATCGAGATAATATCAAATCGCAAGTACTAGTCACCAACCATTCATCTCCTCATCTCATTATTACAATACTAAACGAGGGTACGTACCTAAATTTACGAGTTTTATTGGATTTTTAGGTAATGAAATTTTCTGCAATTATGGTTTTATCACACTCAGTACACATAATGTGCTTCTTGACCACGATCACCTTCTGATACGTGAGTCATTGGTGAAACTCATTAATTATGGGAAATTTGTTAGAGGATATTTCATGGGTGATCAATGCCTCATCTTAATACGATTAGAACATCTGATCAAGTTGTGGGGTGTGGGAAATACTTGTTTTGGTGTTTCTAAATTTTAGTAGTATGGATCGTGTCAAGTGGTCATTATTTTGTCCGTTACTATGATCATATGGAGATAATAAGAATCATATCAGATCATTCTGTTCAATTTATTATTACTTCAAGTGTGACAATTTATGATCTTGTCATTAAACTGTTCTTAATTAATTTTCAATGGACAAGTTTATAAGAAGATTACTGATTGTTTCCCTTGTGTCGTAGAAGACAGACAACAGTTATTAATACCTCAATGTTGCTGATTGTTTCGTTTCCTGGATCTTTAAAGATACATTATGGAAGATTAGACAAAGAGCTGGCAGTTCTCGCTTTAATAGTTAAAAACTAGATAATCTAAAGGCAATTTGCTGAAAATTTCAGTGAAATTGATCCACTATGAATCGAGAATTAAGCACTTGAAATTTCCGTAGAGCCTTGATCATCATTACTGAAGTGGGTACGATAAAAAAAAAAGTATTGATTATCCATTTAATAATTAAATCGTGAAGGAAAGTTATGCAGTAAATCGCATCATAATCCACTAAAGATCACAGGCTAGCGAGTTGGTTATGGTCTGGATAAAATTAATATCTAATTAGTAATTTAGATAGCATTTCAGGCCTAAAGAAAGGCCTACAATAGGCAGATTTAGCTCTTGCATAATATATGTTTAACAGAAAGTGATAAAATGTTGTAAATTTAAATTTCAGCGAATTTGGGTGTTTGAAAATGGTGAATTATATTTTAAAGATACAGTACGCTAATATAACACATTCCTCATCAACATGGGTGGTTCCAGGATCTAACAAGGACACTTTATATCATCCTGCCATGGAGTCAAATCACGATGATTTCAATCCCAAGCTTGTGCGCTTTCTCAGGGTCCTCTGGTTTCCTACCACTGCTTAAAGACCCTTACGCACAAGTGAATTACTGAATTAATATACTACCATATATTATACCCAAAATGACCTACTTAAATACTAATACAATGACTGAATCAATGATCTTCTGATGAAGTATATGGGTGCAATGTGGTTGTAATTACATAAGTATTTTTCACTTACCTAGAGAAAATGTTATTATCCTCCATTCCAATCTCAGCAGGTGAGTTGCATCTTGCTTGACTGCCATGTTGTATTCTTGTGAGAGATGAACATCCATGGGATCCCATGTCTATTTCTTGATTTAACTCCATATAAATCCTGTCATGTCCACTTGTTCTAGCATTAACAACCTGAAAACATTTAAAAAATAAAATAAACCAAGTTTTAAAATGTCGGATACAGAGTCTGCTTCCATCAGTCTTCAGATTGTGCTAAAAAGAGAACAGAATATAAGAACTATAGACAAAGGTTTTCTTGAAACCATTAGGCAAATATATAGCTAAATGCTTAATTATTCATAAGATTTGTGCCCAATATCATATTTCTGAAAAATTACTTTCAATATCCTCTTAATGCTACTGCTATTTCCAATATATTAAATTTTCACAACTACATAAATCAACACTGTCTAACACAAAATGACCCAGTTAAACTTGAAAGGGGCTTACCACAAGAGAATTTTCCCTTCAAGCTTCAGAATTACAGGTAGGCCTATAGCCTATAAGATCAATGATATCACAAATGAAACTAGTCCACTATCTCCTAAAATGTCCATAATTATATACTTTCATGTGCTCAAATTCTTATTTCTTACGTATAAAGGAATCATGCCCCAAGGAATCCAATAACTCTGATATAAAAGATGCCATACATGTACATGTATACATCAATATTAGTCTTCTTAACTTAGAACAATTTATTGCCATAGGATAAAAGCTCATCTTTTTGTAATGTTTTATTCTAACTTCGATCTGGTCTCAGCAAGCCGCTATAGAGGGGAAAATATTGACTGTGAAATGCAATATGCTATAGATCAGGCTATTCATATCACCATAAAGTGTGAAAATAGCCTCCGGCCACAATGTTGGGCCAAGTTCAATACTTGTAGATACATGTATAGATCCTCATATAGAGAGTAGAAACAACTTGATCACTAGTTGAAGCATGAATAACCTATAAAAGATTAAGAGATAAACGGGATCACTTTTTCTTCTTAATACCCCAAATTAAAGAAACTGGCTAAGTTGGCTACAGTCTCTGACACAATATTTCATCAATGAATAAGGGATCACTTTTTCTTCTTAATACCCCAAATTAAAGAAACTGGCAAAGTTGTCTACAGTCTCTGACACAATATTTCATCAATGAATAAGGGATCACTTTTTCTTCTTAATACCCCAAATTAAAGAAACTGGCAAAGTTGTCTACAGTCTCCGACACAATATTTCATCAATGAATAGGGTTTCGAAGAAACGATAGATATTGCAGATAATACAACATATACCGGTACACACATTTACCAGTCTGATTTAAGAGGGTAAATTAAATATGCTCAATTAAAATTGGGACTCTTATTAAGATATATTCATAGTTTTTTATATCAGCTGATCAGATTGCAGTAATAAGCATTTTTCTTCGAACATAGGAGAGTATGATTATAACAGATTACATTCAATTTTTTTCAAAATCCATTTATCAAAGAATCAGACAGCAATATGTTCAATGAAGTTACACCAATGTTTCATCAATGAATATATATGTATATGAAGTTTTACAAAATCTGTTCATTGGATGTAAGTTATTGAGTTTTGCACAATTAACCAATGAAATTACAGCACGCCAATTAAATATTTACAGATGGTGTTGATGTTTCAAATAGAAGTAAAGTTGTGGTACTACCTTTCAAAGAATTGACCAAACAGATTGCATGTGACTGTGACAATGAAGGAAATACTTAGATTTATTAAAATCAATTGACTAGAAATAAAGTTACCACATTTCATAATAAAGAGTGACAGATGGACTGCAGGACAAAAAGAACAAATTTAATTATTTAATAGTTAATGAAAATTTTATCAGTAGGTCAACATTTTTTTTTTCAGATAATAACTAGTACCAATGGGAATCACCAAAATTCTCACAATAATAGATTATTATTTCAACAATATAACATGGATAATAATTAAAATCTGGAAACATTTGGCTAATCTAAATATCTGTTTTAAAGAACTGTAGCCTGTTTTAAGCACCTGTGGGTATGGAGTTAACTACTGTTAAAGTCGTCTGCTATTAAACTCAGATTGCCTGCTAATTTTTTGACATTTGCTCCCTTTACAATAATCAAACAACATCCAGCATGGCCTAATAGAATTTAAAACGCTACTGGAATGGGTTTGAATTCTGATCAGAAGACGAAAACTTAATTATCAACCTTTGGACACTGGTTGTCAGGTGACAAGGGCAACTACTCTTCTTCATCAAAATTCAGTGGAACCAAGTTGAAAAAAAAATCACCAGATACACATTTAGGGATGAGTAATACCTCACTTTAACAAGAACGGACATCTTCTCTACTTCAGATTGTGTTGCCACTTGGTATGAATACTAAGGAAGGCAATAAGAGAATAACAGACAAGCAGGAACCACACTCCATACACTCCACTAATTACATGACTTTCTAACAAATTTCTGCTATAGTAACAAATTGAACAACCTTTTTTTGTCTGATCATAAATCTAATTCTGATTTGACAAGAATCCTGATCAAACATACATTAAGATGTGAAAAAAAGGTTAATTACTATTTTTAAAGAGAGAGAGAGAGAGAGAGAAAAAACCTAGGTCATTTCGAGACTAACATATGGTTGATTTAATGACAGGCTTTATGATACAGCACGCACATGCTAACCATTCGGTCAGCTAACCCCCCACTATTTTTAAAGGACATCTGGGGCTGAAATATAAAAGCCTATATCTCTATCACTAATTTGCACATCATAAAATGGTTTTGTATGTGAATAGTTACAAATTTACCTTTTTAAGGCAGCGCTTAAATATACCTGATGTTCAATATCTATTCTTTTGAACAGCAGATTACCAGTAACTGATAGTAGATGGATTCAGTCTGTCACACAAATCAAACTTTTATAACTATAAATGCTCTGAGGTCTAAAACTTTCTAAAGATCCTAAGAATCTTAAACTACCAATTATATGACCATTCATTCACCCAATCAAATAACCAGAAATATAACCTCTAACACTTCCTAATCACTTTTTAAGAAACAAGTAAAGATTTAATCTAATTTCTGAAGTTTGTTTGAGGATGCACACTTCTTATAATAGGTTACCCGACACCTTTCTGCCAATAACCCAATCACATGCTAAACTGAATGTCAAACAAGGATGTATTAATCCTACAAGCATACAACAATACCACCCTATCCTAACTTACACCTACAAAAAGAATTCATCTTGTCATATTAGACATATCACACTTAACTGGCTAGTCGGACGTGATCCCCTATCATAATCTTTTTACCGGTAGTAGTACTTTAAGTAAGTAATTAGTTTAAATCCTAGAACAAATGTGATTAATCTAACCCTTGGGCTTCTTCATATAAGACTCTTTTGACTGATGGTTAATCTCCTTAATTTGTATTAAGCATTTATTTATTGATTGCTTCTCATGAACAGTTTCTATATTTCAATACAGGAACTCAAAATGGCACATAAATTATCTGTCACCATTGTTAGAAAATTATTTCTTCTTTTTTCCTGTCGATACCGTACTGTAACCACTTGAACATACAGATCTTTAGCTTATCAAGTATCTCTTCTAAGCAATTTATTATCTCCCATACAAAAATTTCGAGGCATAGTAGTGTTATTACAAATCTTATCTATGCAATCATGCATGATTCTTCAAGGAATAAATTCTTTCAGTTACCGGTACTGTAATCTCAGTGAATTGCACAAATTAATTGCACATGTTAATTCCTGCACATATATCACAGATATAGCATTCAAGTCAGTTGTATACCTTCCTGTGCATCATCTTAGTAATTGTCAAACTCTCCGAACTACTAACGAAAAGGTAAAAGTCCCTGGAACAAATCACAGAAACATACAAATTTAACAGTTGAAACTGTGCTCTATGGGTATTTTGATGCTTTCGGATGCAGTTTGGAATGAATAATGATCAAGTGAAAATCACTGAAAATTACTTCTAAGATTGTATTTTACAAGATCTTTTTACAATTGAAAACACACCAAGATTTGTGTTAGCCCAAACGGATGATCACCCTGCAATCGGAGGGGAAGGACCTTCATGCATAGTAAAAAGCAGAACACTATCTATATGAAATCTGACAAATTATATTGTGGTAAAAGCATCTCAGTATGACATATTACATTGTTCCATGGGCAATTTGATATTCAATTAACATTCTAATCTGATTTCGTCAATCCTCCAATAAAATTTTCAATGATTAGATCGCAATTAAAATCTTTTAAAATTGCAGAGTGCACTTTAATAACATGAAAAAATTCCAATATTCCTCCTAAGCCAACACCCTAAAGCAGTCTTTTCTAAAAGAATAACAGAAATGGAATTTCCCTTATTTGAGATTCAAAAACAAACAAGAGTTCAACACTATCTTCATCAGGGCCAGATCTGTTCATAATTCTCAACTCTACAATCTTCATTTGAATAGTTAAAAGTCCTCTCTGACTCAGTCTTTAACATTAGTCAAAACGTCAAATAGACTTAGTCCAGTTTAATACCCCCAAGCGTAATATTTCCCCTTTAATATTTTCATCATATGGGGATGACACGGTCAGCCTGCAGGAATTCCATAACTTCCATTGTCAGAAGATTTTGAATGTTCATATTTTGTTTAAATTTGTGGTTATAAAATTTCCTTGATGTTAAAAGATATACGGCCTTTAGGGGTTACTCTAGTCGACAGATCTCAAGTTACGAACTATCATTCTGTTTTATTCCCGTTCAGATTAATTTCTCTGCCATGAGAAATCAATTTTTCAATCAAGCAAAGTCATCTGCACTTTTTGATTTCTTCTAAAATCAGCTTTTTGCAAGGGCTAAACCCCCTGCGGGTTTTGTTGTGTTTGTCGGACATCTTGAACACAAGACAAAACCCACCCGTATTTATGATGTTGAATCAATGGCTTGCAAAGGATTAGTGAAACGTACTTGTTGAATTGTGGAAGCAAGCATGCCTTGAGGCTAAAAAATCTGCGAAAAATTACATGGCATTAAAAAGTCTGATGACCTCACAGAAGGATAAATATTACCTCAAGTCAATGAACCACCCCAGGGTATGGCAATTCATTCTTTCAGAAATTCTACATATTTTTTCTAATATTTCCATAAGACTCTTACTCTGTCATTCTTTGGTGATAATCTCTAATTTCTAATTTTTATTCATTATATAATAATAATAGGTAAACTGAAGAACTGTATGTCTAACAAAAATATAAGAAAATACATTTTCTGGGAACAAAAATGATGGCTAGCTATACGAAATCCCTGAAAAAGAAAATTTAAGAAGAGGTATCTGAAATATATGTAGGTCATCTTTGAAAAAAGTAGTTTCAAATGTATTAAGATCTGGCCTTGTATATGTTACATCAGTCACATTCAAAATATACAGTAGAACAGTCATCAAAAACTGTGGCTCTTGATTATAGGAAAACCATTTTAAACCAGTCGTCTAATTATTTGGAAGGAAAGGAATAGAATTAAATGTCTTGCCAACACAATAATTGGTCAAACTCATCACAAAGGTAAATCTACTGTAATTGCAATGTGTACAATGCTACTCTTCTTGGAATTCCAACTCGAAGGTTTCTTTCTACCACAAACCACATTTGAAATATTAATGTTTTAATCCTTTTTATGTGCAAAATGTGTGGAGGTAAAACTTATTATTGGGGATTTATGATTGATTAACACTAAGCATTGCATTATTAACTAAAAAAAAAATCATATCCCCCCTCCCCATTTCTTCAAGCTTAGTCCCGAAATGATCAAGTTTGTGGCAAGTGTACGTTAGACCCCATTTAGCAAATTCTTGGCTGCTTTTTTTTTTAGCAAAATCTCGACTATTTATTTTTAGCTAAGCTCTATATTTAGAAAAATCTTGGCTGGTTTATTTTTAGCAAAATCTCGACTATTTTTTTGTTAGCAAAATCTGGCTATTTTTTTTTATAGAAAAATCGTGGCTATTATTTAATTTAAACAAGGGCAAAAACTAGAGAGAGTCTTATAACAAGATTTTTTTTGTGGAGTTAATGGTACATCTATCTTAAGTTTTATTAAATTCAGTAATCAATCTCACTTTCCATTACTTCCAATCAAATACAAAACACATCATATGATTTATTGACATATCTTCAACATTTTCCTTAACTACATTTCTCTCTTTTCTACCAGTACAGAAGTTTTTTGACATGACAGACACATTTCTCTAATGGTCACCTAATGTACACTCTCCTGGGAAGCATGAAAAATCCATCAGTCGAGTTTGTCTTTTAAAATTAATCTGTCTATCTTGTTTGTCTTGCAAATCATTAACACATTTCAAGTAATTGTAACAGGATTTAAATCGCCTTGTTCCGTATGTGTCTCCATGGACTGTTTCTGCCTACATTAGACCATCATAGATTATCAATATTGCAAGGGAAAATGACCTGTAATCCTTTCCGTCTTACGCTAAGTATCATGGGACATTGATAAATGCAATGTCTTTAAAGTGAATGCATGGACATATTGGAAAGCAGATGAGGTTCGGATATAACTTAATTGTCTTTACTTTGGGGAAAACATGCGTTGTGTTACTGAACAGAAGTAATTTCCCTGTTTCTTTTAAATATTCTATGTCAACGTAAGCTGTCTTCTACATATATTTAACACAATGAAAAATGTTTATTGCATGTTTTAGAAATGACCCAGCCAGTTAATTGTTTTTCTTGAAAGAATATTATCAAAAATATTAAAAGCTATCAATTCTCAAAGGACAATCATGGTGTACAGCATTTTTACATATGGGATAGAAATGGTTCAACACATTCCAATATATTATTAACAAAGACATTTTTGCCTTTGTTGAAGATTCTCGAACTCAGCTGTCGACTGAAGTAGAGAGCCGTATCTACAGCCAACTGTAGCTAAGATCTCTATGTTAATATCATATCTGTAATGTGTTTAACCAAATCTATTAAATACATATAATTGTCCAACACCAACTTTGTCCTTTAATTAAGTAAACAGTTTTAGAAAGATGTTTGTTTGAGCATAAATTCATCTGTCTTATCCATAAAACATTTATATGTGAAAATGTATACAAAGATCATGAAAACAAAAATTATAGACACAAATAGCCTAATAACTTAAAAAGTTTTTTTATTACACAGCATTAACAACAATGTCTGACTTTGTTATTTCAGTGCATGCTTTACAAACATTAGGATCACGACTGTCAGGAAAATAAATCTTTAAACCAAAATCTGGAAAATTGATATGAATCACAAACCTAGTCTTATTAATCAACCACAAAATCGCACCCCAAATAAGTATCCTAATCATCGTCATGATATGTTAAGAATTTAACATTATCACAACTATTTTTACGAAATTAGTTTTCTATTATCTGAAATAGAAACTTGAAGTCAGCTCAGCTAAAGAATATTGAATTTTCTTTAATAGCATCCTACTGACCGCTGGCTCTAATCACAGCATCAAAACCCAGTTTAAATTTATATGCACACATTTAGCTAGACACGCTATTTCATGATAACTCAACTGCTTGCTGGCTGATCATCCACAGGGATTATATTTTTAGTGTTTTGGCATGTACATAAATTGGACAAGCAACACATTTGCATTTCTATCTCCTCTGAGATTGCAGTAAAGTAAATGAGTAAGAATGAATCTAATGTTGATGAATATTCTATGAATAACTAGTGTATTTTGTAAATGTATCTGCAACCATTGTCACGTCAATGCCATTTCTATTACACTGCAAAATAAAGTCATTCCAGTGCTAAGAGTTGCCAATGTTAAAGGAATACTCCAGTGCATTCTATAAGAGTTGATCATCATATAAAGATCTTCAACTGTATAGTGTAAATTTATATATCCTCAACATAACCCATTACCCCTCGTCATCAGATTGCCTCGTCATATTTTTGGGAAATTACATCTGAGAATAAAACTGGTGCTTCCAATTTCTCGGAGCATAAATATTTACTGTTAAATTTTATTAAAGTGAACTATGGCAAAGGGTGAAAAAATATTTCCCCATTCTATATCTGTGGGAGGCACAGTGAGTAAGGATTTTTTGATTTGGTTTTCCATCATAGTGTAGAAAGGAGCTGGCAAAAAACATAATGACTAAGTCATTTGGATGAGATAAAACAAAAAATGTGTACACGTTGAAATGCACGTAAAAGAATCCTTGAGAGTTGAAATTCTAAATGAGGGAAGGCCATTATACCGCTGTCCAGGCATCATTTCCCTAATAGTACTCTGCATGGCATATACTGCATTCGTTATCCTGGTTGGATTGGAAAAGTGGGACATTAAAACTCCTCGTCCCTTGAGTAAGATAAGGTCGTAAGTGACAAAATCTGAAAAATCACTTTTTGTTTAAAAAAATGACTAATAACACTATATCTATCTTACACTAGAAAATGGTCACAATCGAAGATTTTTTAAATGCATTATGGGTAATTAAGAAAAGGTCGTAAGTGTTGAAGTTCACCATAACTTCCCTGTAATAAGATTGTAAGTGCATATGGTTAAGTTTCAAAAAGCTAAAAAAAATATTAAAACATCATTTAGTGATATTATTTTGAAACCTTTAAATGCGATTATCTTGAAATGAAATAATTGTCACTTACGACCTTATCTTACTCAAGGGATGTCCTATTCATTTCTTAATTTGAAAGTCTAAAAGTGAATACTCACTTTTTTCTTTCTCATTTATAAACAATATTTTTATTCAAATTTGTATCTAAATATGAATTGGGGAACAGGCATAGCCTATATTAAACCCTTGTTAAGGTGGGTTCGAAAGCTATATTGTTATGCCAAGATGGATATTACAGTATTTTACAAGACTATTTTACCATCCTACTTTTCTGCACTCACAATGAAGACGATACCTGAAAAGACCCATCCATTTTTAAACTCAACATTTACATTTTATGTCTGTTTCAATTCCCGCAAGATAACAATAAATATATAAATATCCTACCTGATTGTGTCGATTAACAGGATTTAACCAGGATTGTGCATTTTGTTCAAGATAAGCCTGTGCTTGAGCTGCTAATGGTATACCAGACGAAACACATGAACTGAACTGACTACTCTTTGATGACCGTGATAAATATCTGAAGAAAAAAACATAAATATATTATGTAGCTAATATGTTTTAAGCCAATATACCCTGTGTGGCTGCTGATAAAAAATCTAAATCATTTTGAAGCCAGAATAGTCAATCCAATAATTGTATCATTAAACCTCTCGAGAGAAAGTCTATTCCTCCTGGAGCTTACCTTACAATATCGTAGACTAGAATTTGTATAATCAATTAATAAGTTTACTTTCGATAAAACACCCGCGTTCAAAGAGTAAGCACATTCCATCAGAGACGGCAGCCGTGAAAAAATGTTCAAATTAAGAGAAGAAATAAAACGGTAGCTGTTGGGGTTATTGATCCATATTAATAATTCTCCACAGCCGACTCGTAATGGTAACAATTCTATAATCCTTGCCGCATTCAGACATACAAGCGGCCAAACTAACTGATTATAGTCAAAGGCTCAAATTTACTGATTAGGAAATTGAAAATGTTGTTTTTGATTAGGGCCTGTTTGTGTAAACTAACCTTCATTTTCCATTATTGATATTTTTATGAAGCCAGTCAAATAATTGACAGACATGATCCAGACAGGATATTTCTAGGTCATGCTTGAATACAAATAATCCATCTTAAAAAAGATCATATTGATTTTAGGACAGATTACAGACAGATTTTTTTGTCTAAAAACATCACCCTCTCACTTTCATTCTATTTGAACATAAGGAGCTGTGTACGTATTGTGATTGAATGTAAATTTGTATATTCAATCATTTCTTATTGAATAGGCCTATATTAGTTATAGGTTTTTTTTTACCAAAAGGTAATTATGCAACATTGACCTAATTCATGTAGCATTGATTTTGTGTATAGGTCTACTGAAAGATTCCATAAAAGTATATCAAGTATAACAAGAGTTGGTCACTAACACAATACATCTCATCGTAGAGGCAATAAAATGAATTTTCATCTTTGGTAAGCAAAAGAGAGAGAAATGGGGTTTAACGTCCGCTCAACACAAACTAGGTCATTTTGGACAAACATATAGGTTAATTTTATTTCAATAATGCGCGTAGGGATCTTTAGTAGTGGAAGGAAACAGGAGGACCCGGAGAAAACCCACAAGGTTGGACTTATGGTAAGCAGCTGGTCAGATTATTCAAGAGTTAAAACAGTAACTTGTTTATGCAATGTACACAATAAAAAGTAAAATTGCTTCTGACCAAAATTGATTTTGACCTCAATACATGAAAAAAATATCAAAGATGAAGTTTGTAAACTCTGATTGCAAAATATTAAAGTCATGCAGAATGAAAAAAAAAATTACAAGAATTTGGACCGGTGAGAGTGGGAGGGATCTAATATTTGGAATCTAATATATCACATTCATATCTACCATTACAACCTAAGTTAAAGACATATACTTTAAGGTAATTTAACACCTAATTTTTTTATTGATCTTTTAAAATAAATTTGATATATTGTCATATAAAATACTCACATTTCTAACACTGTGTACAAATTTTAAATATAAATACATTTGAACATTGAAAATCAATATATGTGAATGATATGGGGAGATCGTCATCATGTACATCTAGCATGTCATCTAAATCTTGTGGTTAATTACGGCTAGTTAGGATTATTTCAAGGTTTTTAGCGTGAAGGGTAATTTACGCAGGAACCATGAATGGTTAATAATCAGACCTGCAGGCTGGTGACAATAATTCCTAGTGATTAGACCGTTCTTGGTCAGTTTATAGTCTTTACCAACGTCCAAACCTCAACACTTCTTGACCAATTGATTTTTATGTTTGACTTTAATTATTCATTTGACTTTATTGATGATAACTGTCAATGTCTTGTTTAATTATTTTCTCTTTATCATTTCATGTTTGATTTAATTCTACTAGTCATCTTAATTTCTTCCGTCCTACCATCATTTCTCTACAGACTATTCTATTGTGATGAATTGAATAACAAGGTGAGCATGTCATAGGTTTAATAAATGAATGAATGAATGAAAATCCATTGAAATTGGAGTCCAGGATATTAAAACTATTTGATAGCTCTTCTTTTGACCTGTGTTTAAGATTGTGTGGTAGGTTTAGGCATTATGTAGGTTACAGATAAGAACTGACTTTTTGAGTTTTCCTATATATAATGTCACTGACTTTTTGAGTTTTCCTATATATATAATGTCATATGAATGAAATGGGGTTTAAGGTCTTAGCCTACTATTATGCACAAACCATGTTAACGGCTTGTGCCATATACATCAGTACCTAATGTGCCAAAAATTATACAATTTGCTTCAAATTCCTGATTGTTCTGTTACTGAGGTATGTGCACCTGATAACCTCAAAAATCAATTCATAAATTTGTACATGAAACATTTACCCATTTAAAATTAAACTTTACTACCATTGTCATATATGTTTATGATTATGTTCAAAAGTATCAGTAATGATCCATTTACACTAATCTTATATTTCCATTAAATATGCCAAGTTATGTCATAAATGCTACTGATAAAACTCCAATTTCAGTGAGCTTACACAATCACATTGTAAAGATATATGAATCTTTCTTCAGTTGAGTAAAATAATGAAGTTCAAACTTGATTAATTTTTTCAGAATTCTGCAGGCCGGAATTTAGGACTTTATTAAATAACAAATCCACTTATGTGGTGAAAGTACAAATCCTTGGTGAGCATTAAATTTAATGCTTGGTTCTGGTAGTTTACTTAACAGTACCATGACCTCAAGTTGATCACCATGTTTTCCCCACAATGGCATGTATTGTAAATATATCATGGAATTATATCCTTCCTTTTATCACAATTCTTGTGTATTTGATAAATTCAACGCTTGCTTAACTTCATGTCTAATCAATCAATCAATCTTAGATTTCCTGTATTAAAGGTAAACGTCACTGACCAAAATCTTTTATAAAACATCAGAGTCAACATAAAGTCATTTCCTCCTCTATTTTCTATATCAAATTATGAGTTAAATGAACCTATCATTTTCATTTAATCTAATCAAAAGTACTGATTTTAAACATAAAACTGCTTTTACTAAACTTTTTCAGAAATCTCTATTGTCACAATGGTCCGCTGGGCTTCAATCTGGGCAATTTTCAGGCTGCGAAATGTCTTGTTGGTATTGAAAATGTCCAGTTGGGAAAAGAATATCATTTAATTCACATCCAATAGAATTCAAAGAACTAACTTTATTAAACTGAAACAAATTTTTATTTCTAGTCATATTTCTACTGTAGATTTTATGGCATTAGTATTTGACATAAAAAGATATATTCATTTTATTGGTGAACCTGCCTCTTTAAGCCTATATTCAATATGAAAATATTTGATGCTGTAGTATTTTTAAATTTATGAACGAGTTGACTATGATATCCTATTATAAATCATGCAATATTTTAAAAGGGAATTTGTGTAGTTTTATAAAATACTATCTACTAAATAAAGAACAATGACAAAAACACAGTGGGGAATGTTATTCGATTACTGACAGAAAAAGGAGACGAAATCTCATAAAACTATGAAATATGATGGTCATTATTTTGGAAGTTACAAATTTTTCCACTTCAGATTATTTGAATATCATAAATTGTTATGTAAAGCGATGTAGGAAATGAAGCATGGTACTTTCATTTCTTTATATGATCAAAAAATGCATTCAAGCATGTTCCCCTGCTTCATATTGATTGGTATATTCATGACGGCAAATTCTCTTACAGCATTTAATATCTTTGATTCGCTTTCTCTGCAAATTTTATTACATCATTTAAAAGTATGGATGACTTGACATGTGACCAGTTTCAGCATTACATCATACTAAATCATGGCCCGTATCAAACTCTTTTTCCAATTCCTCACTTCTATCAATTGTTCTCATAATTCCCAACTGAATTTTACTGAACTGTTCTCCAACAGAATGAAATGTCAATGGCATCCAGTACTGTATTTGTGGCTTGCTATATAATTTGTGCTGAATAGACCATGTTGCCTCACACTTGTATAAAATCAATTAAGAGATATCATATGTAACCTAAACATTTTTTAATTTCAATTGCCACATTAAAGATTCAATTTACTTTTTTCCTGAAATTTCCTAGAGATAGAATTATTTATTCTAAGCAATGACAATACTTCAACATGTACCTCAATTTCTAGATAGGACATACATGTATTATATGTTATACATCATGCAATGAGCTAAAAAAAAACCCATCAAATTATATGCCAAAAAAGTACACAATTTGAATAGTCCCGAAATGACCTAGATTGCGTCGAGTGGAAGTTAAACCCCATTTCTCTGTCTCTCTCACACACAGCCTGAAATATATCCTATAGAAATTACAGCAAGAGAAGGGATACTGTGTTACTCTGCTCGCCATATTTAACAGGCTAAAACAGCTTAGAGACGAGAAAATTAGTACTTTTATCTTTGACAAACACTAAAAGAATGGGCTTACCCATTCAGAGATTAATCAAATTAGTATTCTAATAAAATTTATTATAAATCTGGGCTTAATAAAAAGACAACGATAAACTGTCCAGACTCCATATGGCAAAATTTTAAAGCTTAGCTGCTGTTCCAGATTTCAATGATATAATAAAATGCTGATAATCAATGGGAGACATCCATTTCTTAAGATAATAATTTTAAACAAAGAGTGTGACAATCTGCAATACAGGATGAGTAATGTCCCTGCAATTTAACGTTCCCGTTTTGAAATAAAGAGAGTTGTCTCCCACTAGCCACTGAAAGTTTCATCATGGTATCATTATAATCAAAAATGTCTTTTTTCTAGCTTTTGTTTTGTGGCTGTTTTACTGACTGATAACAATAGAAAATCATTTGATAAGACCTTGTTTTAGCATTGTTTTTTTTCTGTATCTTCAATATAAGTAATAGAAAACAACACACCATATCATTTGAATGGTAAATGATTATGCATTCAAACATAACAAAATGAAGGAATGAAATAAAGTTTAACACCCTGTTTTTCTTCTCCAACCGGGCTAATGAATACAGCAAAACGTAACAATATTCAGCAAATAGGACAAAGACAGGGAACTTATAGTTTGACTTTCTCCAATGAGGTCAACTGTCGTCAACAATCAAAAAAGTGATAAGATAGATTAGGAGAGAGAGAAATGAGTTTTACCCTTCACTGGACACAAACTAAGTAATTTCGGGACTAACATATAGTTTAAACCCCAAAGAAAACCAATGAGGTTGGACAGGCGTAGATAGATTAAATGGTGATAAATTGTTTGTCGCTGGTCTTACCTGTTGGGTTGATGATTACGTTGATGTGCACCTATATTATATGATCCAACTAAAGCAGGTATATTAGCAGGAACAGATGAGGCACTTTGGGCTTGTTGGATGGACTGTATCATAGCAACAGCTTCTTGTTTTAACTGTCTAATAGGAGTTTCACAAACATCACAGCGTTCTCGCTTCACATAACGACGAAAATTATCAGGCACTTGTAACTTTTCTTCAACTCTCATGTAACTCACAGGCTGCAAAAATAAAGATCAACCATATAGATCCTACTATTCGTGTATTAAAAATACTTCAAGCTGGCATCATCTACCAGTCCTCTGTGAAGTATCGATACAAAGAAAAAAAGTGGTTTCTACATATATATTTAGGGCAAAATAACCTCCTAAAATGCAGCTTACATTCTGGTGGCCAGTGATTTCTGTTGGGCAAATAGACAAAACAAAGTTGAACAATAACAATCAACATTTGTTTAGAGTTATATTTCATTTTTAATTGACGTCAAGTTGACACATATAATAATAATAATTCACAATCCAATAGAATGGGGGCCATCAGCACAATATGTCTCCAGGATATTTTTAATTTTAATGGTTATATGTAATGTTACACAGACAGTGGCAAATTTATCAGTCAAAGATTCTTTATGTGGACGTCAACATGTACAATAGTGGACTTCTTTTTTCCAACTTGTCCCATCCAAATGAATAGGTATCATTTTATTGTCAGCCTTGCCGGATCCAACTCTGGCATGGGGGCACTGGGATCTAATCCTGGGACATTCTATTCGAGAGGCCACTTCCCTACCATGGATAATGGATAATTTAACGTAAAAATGGAAAATCAAGACTTTGTTTATTTTCGTACCAACATTAGTAATGACGATAGAGGATAGCCTAAAATTGAATGGCTATTATCTCAATTCAGAGTTGAGTAATTTGACTGAAATTTTCAGCATATTCTGTTTTAAGTAGCTCTTTTCTAACTATTACAGCGAAAACTGTCAGCTCTTTACCCAGTATCAAATCTTACCAATATAATTCCCCTTTAAAATTGGATTACAATTTGAGAAATGCTAAAAAAAGACTTAAATATCTTAAAAAAACAATACATATGTAGGAAATTGAACCCTGGATTGCGGTTTTGAAGTGGGACACTCTGTTGTTATGTAAAACGTAATAACCTGATAGATTGAATACAATACCACACCCATTTGTTCAATAATTCTTGTGTTAAAAAAATGTGTGTTTGACCCATGTGTCATTTCAGCTTAAAGGAGTTTTAACTTTTTAATTTATGTGGTAATATAGTATTAAACTCAGTTGTTTGAACAAAATAGTCAAGTACTTTCAGAAAATAAGATAAAACTAAATAAATTAGGGGTCTTTAGCAGTTGGAGGAAACCAGAGGACCCTGAGAAATCCTACGAGGATGGACGGGCGACCCTACTCCTTGTCATGTACAACTGGGGAATGAAAACCACCCCAGCTGATTCAATGACAGGTTTTATGATACAGCGCGCACATGCTAACCATTCAGCCATCTACCCCCCTCCCCACCCCCGATAAGTCCTTTGGGATGATGAGACTAAAAAATAACTCATAAAAAGTAACTAAAAATGTAATATCTTACTTATATTATCAATAAAAATAAACCAAATTTCTTCCTGCAAATTTCTGTTAAAACCCAAGAGAATGAATCCTGTCAAGTGAATAATCTATCTCTCGAAAACAAAAGTATCATTTAATGACAAAAAATACATACGTCTTTGAAATACAATGTAGGTGTTAAATATATTACATAACAGAGTGTTTTTATTCTGAAACAAGCAGATCATACTAAAAATAACTTTTTTCATGTACTCATGTAGGTGTATATATCTATTTGAAGTGCAGAGAGAATTTAAAAAAAAAAGAAGAAAATGTTGTACGAGAAATATACACATCATATTTTTGTAAACAATACCGGTAAGTACAGGAGGACCACACTAACAAAATACATTTGATTTTTTGAAAAGATGGGTAGTCTTACATGTACACATGTATGACCAGTTGTCTGAATTTCACATCATAAAAGCTTTAAAGCCTTTGATGATAAATACTGCTGTGTTTCGTGATATTAAATAAAAAACAATGTAGCCTGTTGAACGTTCACAAGGCTTTCATGACATATACACAAACATTCAAAATGAGATGCAATATCATAAGAGAGTTGAGAAGTCACATGATGAGATGAGCAATAATAACCCCTCTTAATAACTAATATTTTCTCTGGATTTCTGTAGGGATTATAAGTGGTGTACATATACTCTTTCTGTAACACCCAACATAACTTTGCTCTTGGAACGCCCTTTGACTTTACACAATCCAGTGATAAAAGTCCAAATACCATCTTTATATAAGGACTTCGAATTGCTTTCTCTGAGATCAATAGATACAGATGATCCAGAGAGAGAGAGAAATGGGGTTTAACGTCCACTAGGTCATTTTGGGACTCACATATGGTTTAATTTTATTTCAATAACTCACTGGCGTGTAGGGGTCTTTAACAGTGGGAGGAAAACAAAGGACCTGGAGAAAAACCCACAAGGTTGGACAGGCAACCCTACTCCTAGCCATGTGCAATTGAGGATTCGAAACCACTAGTTGACTCAATGACAGGACAGTAAATAAGATTTAAATAATTTGCAGCGAATTTTACATCTGATGTGGGTATACAAATCATTGATCAGTGTTGTTCAAAGGCGTTTTATAGCTGAGGCGTTGAAGGCGACAGCCTCCTCACGAAAAAATCAAAGAAATCAGAAAAATAAAACGGGAGAAAAATGTTAAACCGAAGAGAAAAATGAAAATGTACCCTAGTTAGGGGGGTCTTAAAGGCAGACAAAAGGGCCCAACTTCTGACAAAAGGGCCCTTCTGGCCAAGGGAAAGGGCCCTGAGTCTGAGTTAATAGTTTTCTTTACACTGTTACTGTCGAATCCATTACTGAATGAGAATGCAGTCATTGCATTGGCATAAAAATCATCAATCAAGACCTCCCCCACCCCCAGCTTAAAAAGAGGGCCCTCAAAATAGTATAGCCTCCGCCATGATAAACTTTAAAACACCCCTGGTGTTGTTAAATGTATTGTATATCAATATAGTTTCTAAAATATATATATTACTCTTACAACTGTAAAACTGAAACATACCTTAATAACTCTAAGACCGTCTTTTGAAATTTCCTACAAAACTTTAAACAATGAAACATCTCCTAGTTGTCTCCATTAAATATTCTCTGTCAAATATTTAACTTTACAGACATATGTATATATATCTATACAGGTGACAATCATCTAACTGAATGAGATTATATAATATGTCAATCTGAGACAACATGAACCAGACCTCTCCTGTCAACTGATTTCATTGGTAACTTTACCACTAAACTTACATCAACTGATCCAAAGAGAAGATTTCAATTTAATCCCACTGATGTTTGTACTAGACTTCCTTTATCATTTCTAAAATACATCAGTCTTATCTTCCAATAGACTAAGCTGAACATCATGCAAAGAGTATTTGGTGTCTTAAATAAAGGTAGGAAGATATAATATGTTTATAATATCTTAAAGTAAATGTAGATCAAACAATGTGAGCTATATTATTGGATAATATAGCCAGCTTAAAAAATCTTTTGCGTTTTTAAACTGCGTGCACATTAAAGACACAACAAGCAAGATCATTCACTATTTTAATCTTACGACAGTTCGTTTTTATGTAATTATGCACATTTCAGTTTAAAAATAACCTTCTTAATGGTTGGAATCAGGACTTGCGTGTGTACTAAAAGGGGACAGAATTATTATTTTCAAATTTTTTTTCTAGGAAACATAAAGGTGATGAGGAGAAATATGTAGCACAAATTAAGAGTCCACCAGACGAACAATGCAAGTTACTGTTGGCATATTGTAGAAGCTTTTTGCGGAACAATCAATATCAGGTAAAAACGATAGGCGTCACATCGAACCAAGACCTCCCAGACAAATACAAGTCCATCGTACCCTTTATTTAACCTCCTAAAAAGTTGAAGTCAGTTGTACTGGTAATTATGGTTCATGTCAAACATCATTTTAAAGGTGTAATTAAAAACATGAAATATGGATTTATTTTGCAAAGTTTTCGTGCGTTATCAAAAATGACCGGTAGTGAAAATTTTGTAGTGGAAGAACTGAATTAAACCCACTCACTGTTCTATTTGTGTCAAACATTCTTGTCCAAAAGTCTGTTTTGGGTTTTATGCAAACAGACAAAAATGTGATCTTCCCTGGACTCTTCAAATGTGAACATTAAATGACCGTAACATGAGTAAGAAATTTGTTCTATAATTTATCTTTGTAAAGTCAATACAAGCCCATTTATGTGGCAGTTGTGAAGAATATTTAAACTCTGTATCTCTGGGACTTTAATGCCTTGTCAGATTACCTTTCCTTATTTTGTGTGGATTTCAAACAAGGAAGAAAGTTTCAATACAGATGGCAAACTGTATTATTAGCATCTATAAATATTCAATGTCTACTTCCCAGACACAAGTGATTTTCATATAAATAAGACCAATGCTATGAGTTACAAAATTATCCGTCCGTCCCTCCCTATGCAAGATTTAAATCCGAGTGTCAGTGTTATCTCTTGATTTTTCATATTCACTCATGTAAGTGTATTAGTCATTATGATCAAGTATGTCATTAAGGGCAGTCACAGAGGTCCTGGGTTTGATCCTGACTTAGTAAAGTTCCTGGTTTCCCCCATGTGCAGGAATAAGGGCTTGACAAGAAAAACAGCATCTAGTTGTTTAGACAGCTGTGCCCTCTTTGGTGTGCATGTAAAATAACCCTTGGTAGTTGGAATGTGATAAGAGTAAGTGGACATGCCACTCTCTGGGCAAAATTCCAGTCATAGCACAATGCAGGGCATATGCCCATCTTCATTAGTTCAGTTAGTGCAGGAAAGGTAGGACATTAAACCCCATTTCATATCATTTCACCTAATCAAGTTCATCAGGATCACCGATAATCTATGAGTTAGTAATCTATATTCACTACTGATTATCTGTCATATATTAGTTGCTGTTCCTAATTTAAATCAACAGCATTTCACAATCATCAAGTGGGAGCAAAGGTGGTTAAGTGAGTATGACGCTGGCTCATTAGCCTGGAGGTCGTGGGTTCAATCCAAAGTTCAGCAGGATTTTTAGTTGTGGTTTCCCTTGTCAGTGGTTCATGCCTGAGGGCCTGACAAGGACAGCTGTCTAGTCGTTTGGCTTGGACAAAAAAAAAATGAGTTCCCGTGTACACATTGGTGTTCACATAAAAAATCCCTTGGCAATAGAAATTCGATATAAGAGTAGGCAGTAGCGCCGCTGTTCGGAGAAAATTTTCCTCAAAGCACACAGAATGGGGTATGGCCATCTTCATTAGCCCAGTCAGGGCATAACAGTAGGATGTTAAACTCTATTTCATTTCATTTCAATCATGAACTTTTCCTTCCTACTATTACTAGTATTTCTTACTTATTATGGACCTATAGTTTTGTTCACCACTGATTTTTGTTTAATAGTTGTTTATCAGAGTTAATCATGGATTATAAATTAATTGAATCAGAATTCACACCAGTGAGTGGTAATCATAGTTTATAACTATTTATTTGTAAGTAGGTTAGAGTAAACAATTGTTGTAAATTCAAAGACTGGTTTGATTATATGAACTGACAACTGTTGAGACTGATTCAACAATTAATGCCATGACTCATTAATCTAACTAATTAAACCATATGTAAATTAACTGACATTTTCACCTTGCCAACACCTCTTGTATAAAACAAAGCTGAGAGCTAGTACATCTGCAGTGTACCTTATGCATGTAAAAAATTATCCCCATCCATGTAAAAAATTATTCCCCTTACAACATCTTTACTAAGATATCTTTATGTGCCGTGAACTGAATTGATGGACTTATTTGAAATCTGATTGAAGACTGAATCCAATACAGGAGATTATCTAGGTTAGTTATTTTGATTCTGTTTTCTTAATTAAATGTTAAAGATGCATTATGTAAGATGTTGATAAAGAGCTGACAGTTCTCCCTATAAAATTTAAATAATATATAATGAAAAGGGAATATGTTGAAAATTCCAGTCCAATTACTTCATTCTGAGTGTTGTTATGATGGTTTAAAGAACAGTATAGTCTTCATTGTCATTGCTATACTGTTGTTACGATAACAAACAAAGTCTTGATTATCCATGAATATCAACTGCAGGCAATCGTGTTTTAATACGTTGAAAATGAAAACCAATCGATGTTCTAGAGCGTTGATTACAGGATTGGCATATGAATGAATATCTAATCAATAATTTATTTAACGACAAAAGGTCTGCATTAGGCTGATTTTGCTCTTACATAATGCATCCTTAAATAATTAAACATACATTATGGAAGAGCAAAAACTGACTTTCGTCGGTCTTCCTTTGAACCTCAGATGTCACAGAAATTATAAATTAGATCTTTATTTAAACAACAAGCTCAAAATGAACTCTGTAGACCCACAGATGGCTTGGATTGGGCTCGGATTAAAACAGGATTTCGTCGACTGATTTAATCACTATGGCGTCGTGGGTGGGGTTTCTCCGTGACGTTGACGTCATCATACTTCCGGAAATTATTCATAAAAGACAGTGATGACCGAGGCTATACACAAGCTTCACTAGATACCGTTTAAACATTACTTGATGATCGAGACTATGTAGGTGTAGTTAACGCCTGTCAATCAACAATCGGCCATAGTGGGAAAAGGGTGTCGATGAATTTAGCTACCATTTCTAGTAAAAAATTATAGTGGTAACAACTTTGTTCAGGATAAAGTTATTTGACTGAAATTTTCAATATATTCTTGTTTCAACATCTATTTTTGAACTTTTATAGCAAGAATGGCTAACTCCTTGTCAAAATCTCCCATAATGTATCTTTAATTAGTATATGATATCAATACCTATGACTAAAACTGAAACATTTGCAGACAGATCAATCAGTGTGTTAGTACCGTCGCTCTGGAATACCCTTCCAGAAGTGTAAAACAATGTCGACTGCAATGGATTTTAAAAAGAAACCTAAAACATACTTTTTATGTAAAGCATTTGTTTAATGTTTGTGTAAGACTTTGTGAAGCACCACTGAATGAATGCATGACAGTAATGTGTGCTATATCAAATGTAATATGTTATGTTAGGTTACATATGAGTGTGGATTAAGCTGTGAGAAATTTGATATTTTTCGAAAAATCATGCATCGTTATCTTAACTTATAAAGAGAAACTGACTGAATCAATGTTATTGATATCATAACAGATCTTTAGACGGACACACAATTACTGTATTGTAATTACCGTATTTAGAAAAACAAACATTTCATATTCATCTAATTCAGCAATTACTTGAGATACATGAACACAATCTCACAGCATGAGACAATACTGTTTAGAATAATCATGGAATCTGCAGATTTATAGGCTAGGGCTGAATATTACAGCTGAAAAAAGTATTGTGATAGATATAATATTCATGCACACTGAATATTGTTTAATAATTTGTATTTCATCAAAGTTATGTGTATTTTGTTGTCCAAACATTATTCAGAAATGAACAATGGTCATGTAACAACTTGAATGAAGTAAACTTTATTTTATTTAAGTTAGCAAATACATGTATATTGAAAAGTTTATTGGAGTGATCAATTAATAAACACCAATCAAGCAATGAATTGTTCTCTTTCTTCTTAAAAGACAATTTATGGTGATTTTGACAATTTAAGAATGAAATATTAGCAAAAATGAGAAAAAGACTCATTTTTCATTAAATTATCACGACATACAATCAACTTTCAGAAATTGTATCAATATATATTGCTAAGGCAAAATACATCATATTACTGGAAAATTGTCACATTATGCCTACTATAGACTATACTGCTCATCATAATTTCAGCAAACATGAAGATGAACATCAAGCTGTAACTTGTCTGACTTCTACCTTGCCAAATTTATCCCCACATTATTCACTTTTCATACAAAGGGAAAACCCAATACAACTTCAATCTAACTAGTAACTGTCATTCTAAGTAATTGTGCAATAGAACCCGACTTCTTTCATTTTATTTTGAACAGATCAAATCGGCTTAGTCTTAGTGTTTAGATTCATCTATTCATGACATTCCAGCTATTTCTATCTGAAGATCTCCTTGTTGCTGTCATCTGAACAATACATGTAGGTCGTGTAAGTGACCAATTAAGTCTCTACAATTCCTGCTATCAAGGGATCAATAAAAAGATTAACTTAAAACTATCTATATTATTAGCTACTTCTCTTATTAACCTTAATACTTAGTCACAGTAGCTTAAATTTGGTGAGAGAGAGAGAGAAATGGGGTTTAACATCCACTCGACACAAACTAGGTCATTCTGGGACTATCATGTGGTTCTGATTCTATTTCAATAATTCCCTTGTGCGTAGCGGTCTTTAGCAGTGTGAGAAAACCGGAGGACCCAGAGTAAACCCACGAGGCTGAACAGGCAACCCTACTCCTTGTCACGTACAACGTGAATCAGTTGACTCAGATTAATACTTTGGGCAAATTGTCAGATTACTTCCCAAATTTTGAAGCAAATAGCGAGAAAAGGTATTTAGAACATAAAATGGTCAGATAAAAAAAAATTCATGTTAAATGTTTGTAAACACAGTCTTAGCGTTCTGTTAAGCTGGAAGTGGTTCTGAGTGAAAGGCACTGGCTAACCAACCTACCTGGATCTAACAGTTTTGATTCCGGTGCTCAGTTGAGAAAGATCCTCAAGGTTGCGCCTCGTCATTGGTGCAGGACAGAGAACAGTTCCTAGTCTTTGGAAAGGGGTAAAAAAAAACCAAGGTCCTGTGTACTTATTGGCACTCAGGTAAAAGATCCATTGACACTGACAGTTGGAATTTGAAGTACGAGTAGGCTGTGGCACCATTGCCCAGGCAAAGTTTCCCTCATAGCACACTGTATAGCATGTGCTTCATTATCCTCGTTAGAGCAGAAAAGTAGGATGTTACATCCTATTTTACTTCATTTCTGTATAATTAAATTAAATGTAGAGGTGTCTTTCTTAAAACAAGATTCATGTGATTTATATCACACTTTTATTCTTATATTTGCCTTTATGGAAATACTTATTTTTTGTCCTGCGTTACTGAATCCTTTATAATCAGTTTAAATACAAAAGTCTTATATTGACTGCAACTTGTCAAAAACAAAAAGTGGTGCCATATCTTAAGAAAAGAGTCCTGTGATCAGATTTGTGTAAATTCGAAGAATAATTAATGACGTCAAATTAAATTTATAACATGATTCATTATAAAATTGTGTCATTCTTCTGTTAAAGAGAACAGAATCAATGTACCGAAATACAATTTACACAGAATTAAGGCGTGATGCTCTACGGTTCATGTAGAAACTATCTTTTGCAGCCAATTTAATGCATATTTAATCTGTACAGTAATTGGCTTTCGAATGATTCAATATTGTATTCTGTTCACTAACCAAAATCATGTGACAGTCATCTGGCTCTGACATAAATGATTCATATAATGCACATGACAATATATATTTATATATCATAATTATTGTTAATTTTATATATTACTTATATATAAAAAAAATCTGTCTTGAAAGTAACCAAATCTCTAACTGAATACCAATCCAAAGTCTTGCACATTGAAAACACAAATTATTTGTCAATTCAAATCAACATTGACGTTGTTATATTACCTTGAAAAGGCAGGCTTCTGATATCCAATATTTAAGACAAAATAAACATTTTACCATTGGTGCATTTTACCATTGTACCATAGTGCGTTTCAGCATCATTTGTAACAAGTGACCAGAAAGAACAAAAATGAAATTGGGTTTAACGTCCTACTGTTCTGCTCCTTAACTGGGCTAATGAAGACGTCCAGAAAGAACAAGGCTAGACATATGCCACAAACGGTGATGCCATAACATATCTGGAGAGCATGCCGTATTCTGTTGGACATAACTGATTTGAAATTAGAGTCAAAACGGAAACAACTGAATGTATATCAGTTCATAGACAATAAGATTACTTTATTGTATGCGATTTAGCTCCTTTAAAGTGAATTTTATAACAAAAAAAAATTATCCAAAAAAATTTGAAAATTGAAAGTGCATGATGTCAAAGTATGAGTCAAATGCACAGGCCATTTCTCTGAGACAATTTCATTAAATATGGTATCATTTCAAAAAATGGTGAATTGGAATCAATGCGTTTATTTGAGACAAATGGCGACATATATTTCACTTATTATTCATAAATTTCTGATCTCTCAACTTAAACTGTCACATTTAATTCACCAATTGCACCATTAGGCATATAAAAATTAAAATCTTCTCCACAGAGCACATGACAAATATAATGAGAGATAAAAAATCTGTCTCATTGGGACAAAACTAACTTTACCATCTGTCATGGTGAGCAGAAGTCTTTATTTCAACCACAACTCAGGAATATTTTAATCAGAAAATACTAGAAACACAATTTGCGGTTTTGTCTCTTTTCATCTAATTCAGATTAATGATATTGATTATCATATCTTAAATTATATCTGGTCACCCTCAAAATATTACCACTAAGAAGTCAACAGCTGACCACAATGCAAATGACCATGGACAAGCCATACATTATACATGAGCTCTCACCTTCACAAATTTAAAACTTATTAAAGCAATTGGTAAAGTGTTAATTGTCACAGGTCAACAAGAAAACAATAAATTGGATACCAATCATGATCAGATGGCTTTCATCCCAGCAGACGTCCTTTGCTTACATTATACCTTTGAACTAATTCGGTCTAGACTTATTGCTTTAGGCAAAAGAGTCACATTCAATCTAGCTGTCATTAAACTATGATTTATTGTGGATATCATTTTGTCTATGGATTAATTGTTACACTGGTATTCTATTTTATGTAAATCTTTACATAATCAAAGGCAATAAAACTTATTCTGCTCAAGGGTAACTCAGAGGATCAAAACTTTTTGGGTAGGATGAATGTAATTGATTAATGATTATCCAATATTTGAGTTTTATCTACGCTATTAATCAAATTAACATTTCATTTTTTTTTTTACAATTTGGATGAATGATACATGGATTACGAAAATATTTCTATATGAAAACACTAATTGTGTGCCACAAACTAACAGAACTGGTTATATAGCATTGTAATCAACAAACTGTCATCTTCTTTAAAAATAAAATTAAAATGGAAATTGCTATTCATCAATGTTATGTTTAGCTTACAAATTCATGATGCAAAAACCTAAATTTCTATAAATGTTCAGTTAATGGGTGCATCTTCTCAGTGACCTTCACACGTACATATCACAAATACTGTATAACTCAAAATTCTAGAATATAGTCTTATTAAAAAGCATAACATTGGTCCAATAATTGGTCAAATCATCTTTTTGTATGGAAATAGATTTTTTTCTATTTCCTGTTGCCATTTTGATTTCTCTGAGATTGTTACTCAATGTCTGACAAATTTTTTGATTTCTATCCACAAACATCAAATGCAAAATGAAATTGAACCCATCCTTATTTTCATTAAAAATATGATTCTTGTTTTAAAAATGATAAAAACCGGAAAACATACAAATAACAGATAACAAAACACACCCATAACACAATAAATCCTAATTTCTCCTATTTCATGCCACAAGTCCATTGATTCAGTTATTTCATTTTCTAATACTGTATTAATTCCTTATAAATGTTTTAATTAGATCTCAGCTATTGTAATCTTTAAAATCTATTCTTTTCCCACCCACTGATGTAATTGATAACCGTCATTAATATCAATAGAAAGCTTTTTGACATCTTTGACCCATGTAAAGAAACAATGACGCCTAATTTTCAATGGGACCCATTTCTAATTACACAATTCTATGAGTAATATTACAATTTCCTCACAGCATGGCTAACTTTAAAACTAATTTGTCCCATTAGCAGCTCCATGCTGTGCTTGAGAGTCCGCATGAAAAAAAAGTCTGTCGGGTAAAACACAATTTTTTTAATTTTTCAAGAGAAATGGTCTCCTGTGTATTCAATTTTAACACATTCAGTCACCTTACCGCATTTAATATGCTACCCGATTTGCTCATATAGAGGCCTATGTGTTATAATTATTCATTTACATAAAATTAAACACTTAAACAAAGGAATACATTCAATACAGCAGAAATATTATACAATGCAGACGGCATTCATCATTTCAATATCAAATGAAAGGCCATAGTCGTAGAGATACTAATTCTAAATTTAGATGAAATTCGCAATACTGGTAGTTCAAGGATGAGAAGATTCCATAATTATGACTTAAGTAATATTTTCCACAAATAAATTTTGATATATGTAAAGCTTCACAATCGAGAGTTCCACACCAAACTATGGATCACCGTATAAACTACAAAATAAATTAAACCCACGAAGGAGACTTTTTGATTTTCGCCAATGAGATCATTCAATTTAATTTCAAAAAAGAAGAACTTACGTGTGAAGGTAATCGAGGTTCACCCCTTGAATTTACTGGAAACATAATCCTGAGAGCTTGACGTTTTAAATCTATTAAACAATTATTACAATGTTCACAACATACACCACTTTGTATGGTACGTAATCCAGGAGGCGGCTGAGATTGCGGTATTGCTGAATCTTCCAGAGTTGATGGCGGTGGATATTTTTCACTCATCCTTGACAAAGGTCTTCTTCTGTCTCCAATATATAAAGGTGGTCCATTCATCGTGTATCTAAAATCAGCCATTTCATTCAATTTTGAATGGTCTTTTTGGGGGCTATAAAATTTATCCACTGAAGTCTCTTTGGAATGGTTCAGATACTGGTTTGGGCTGTCTTCTGATAGAACGACATGGAGAGGCGTTACTGATCTGACACCAAAATTGTTCTCAGCAAAGAGTTGTTCCCTCTACATAAAAAATATAAATGAACAAAAGTGAAAACATGTGTTGAGTTTAATAGGTATGGGTATAAATTATTGCTGGTAAATCACTGTCCGACAGTCAGAGGAGCAGATGAAAGGTAAAAATAACAATGACTACCTTGTATTAATCAATTGACAACCGTGATAAATGACCAGTTAGTAAGTAAAACTAATGGGTATACACAGAGTACGTCCTGTCTGCACATAAAATGAATGATATAGGGGTAAGTAAGAGGACTTGAGATACACATACTTGATAAA
Organism: Patella depressa; assembly: GCA_948474765.1. Classification (NCBI taxonomy): domain Eukaryota; kingdom Metazoa; phylum Mollusca; class Gastropoda; family Patellidae; genus Patella; species Patella depressa. The sequence goes on from OX419719.1 coordinate 61,419,313, forward strand.
TAAGTAGGCTTGAGGCCAACTCATCATATATTTCATTATGTGAGTGTTGTGAGTATATGTTTACAGGCTGTTTATATGCTATCTATAATGACTATGTGACACAACACATCAAATTTTTCCTTCTAGCTACATACAACAGATTGATTTTAGTCTATAATAAGCTATTCGCAGTGATATTACACTGGTAGTAAATAAGCCCAAGGCAAAATAATAATAATACAAAAAAATCGCAAGATTTACATGCATGTAGCCTATAAATTGACAGAAATCGAATGTCCAAAATAATTGGGTGCAAAGAAAATTCAATAATAATTTCTTTTTAAGCACAGTTGTTTTTTTCTCTCAAATTTAGAAGGAAACTGATGATGCTGTATTATGTACAGTTTAGGAAGACTTCCTGACATTTTTTCTTAGTTCCAACCTAAGACTTGCTTATGACAAACTGTAAATAATGGCTTAAAGGATGATTACCTTTAATAAGTCTACTCAAATTAGTTTAATAGTAAATTGCGTGGATATTATTAATTTAAGGACACATTATGTATGGCATTGCTTGTCTAGCTGAAGGATATCTATAGGAAATAAGAACATTAAGCTAGATCTTTCATGGACTAATATTAAAGAAATAAATTGTTTGACCTTTTTGGTAAAAGGGTAAAAAATTTCAAAAAGAAAATAGGAATATGATCAAATAACACAATTTTTTTTATGGTTTTGATCTTCAACAATCTAAATAAAGAAAATATTGGAAGAAGGGAAACTTTTGCAGTATAGTCCAAATCTGAAATTGTTATAATTTGTACTTAATAATTTCTTTGATAATTTAATCAAAATATCTTGAAATATGGCTACATCTGGCTCTATTTGTAGATACTCGGTTATGATCATGTTAAAATAAAAGTCCTGACCACATGGGATTGGACACAATGGTACCAAGCACATTGACCAATACCACAGATTCAGTGAAGCTTGTTCCTAATGGTTAGATTGACTGAAAGCAGTTATATGCTCACATGAATGTCTGTAAATGAAACGATAATTTGGCAAACTCTGTCATTTAATGTCTGTTGTTCAGAAATAAAACCCTAAAGAGGCATGATCACTCTTACCAGGAAAATAAATTTAATCAAATTTGAATAATGCTATGATATTCAAAGTAAGGTAATTAGAAAAAATCTATGCATTGACCTATGTAATGTATTTGAAATTTCTAACAAGCATTTTTTAAACTTTTCGATAACGCACTCCTAATTTTAAAGTTAAAACTATGGCTTGGAAGATTTGTAGCAAACCTTTCTATGGAAAATCAAAGCACCGACTTGAAAGTAATGTATTTAAAGCACTACAAATTTTGTACACTCCTAATTTGAAAGTTAAAACAATGACTTGAAAGATTCGTTTTAAAATTTTCAATGGAAAATCAAAGCACTGACCTACCTAAAGTAATGTCTTTTTAACGAGAGTTTGTTTAACTTATTACCAACAATGCCTCGATTAAAAAGACAACAATCTCAGAACGATAGACACCAGGAGAAAATACTTAATGCATTTTACAAATTTATTACTATTGATATATGTGTTTCCATTTGATATCTATCCTGATATACAAAACTTTGTATTGTGATAATTTAATTCAGATTGTTCTTTTGTTTGTTGAAGATGAAGCTGGCATCAGTATAATCTCATTGAAACAGCTGTAGAATATCTGGTTATAGCAACTGTTGGTATTATTGGTTCGTCTTGACCCCTCAACCCTTCATCTCATCCCACTCATAATAACTATAACAGTACTATCTTAACACTGGACAATGCCTGTTCATCCCCTCAAACTTTGACTTAAACCAACCACCATCTGGCCATTAAATAAATAATCACGATTCACTAAAGCCTGACTAGAGTGCAGCTTTTATGGTAACTGTTATCATTAAAACCGTAAAATTGATTCTAATAGGCTGTAAAATTCAATTGCCAGCTATAATATATTACTAATAATGCATATATTTATGTTAATTGAAACTGGTACCCTGGGTAAACTTATTAACCAGAGGCATGTCTTCACACAGCTTCACCACATTCAATAATAAAATTAATTCATTTAAAATTGGTAATAAAAGTCAAGGAAATATTTCTCCAAGCAATCTTTAACACAATTTTTACTTCTATAATGAATATTTCTCCTTGTTTTTTTAATAAATTCTTTTTATATCCAATTTTTTTACTAGCTAACAACCCTAACTCTTAAATGATATTTAATAACTTGGGGGGTTGGATGGCCAAATGGTTAGCATGCGTGCTGTATCATATGGTCTGTCATTGAGTTAACTGGCAGGGGTTTCGATTCCCAGGTTGTACGTGACAAGGAGTAGGGTCGTATGTCCAATCTTGTGGGTTTTCTCCAGGTCCTCCGGTTTCCTTCCACTGCTAAGGACCCCTAAGCGCAGGCAAATTATTGAAATAAAATTGAAACATGTGTTAGTCCTGAAATGACCTGGTTTGTGTCGAGTGGACGTTAAACCTCATTTCTCTCTTTCTCCATATTTAATAGTTGAAATGTTTTGTTTGTCCAGTAGATGAAATAATTCTGTTCAAAGAAACAGATCTATAAAAAATACGCTTGAATATTTTTCTGATACAAAATATATTCAATTTATTTAAGAGACATTAAAATGATATTAGTAAACAAATACATGTTGACAGATGGTACAATCACTCTTGATGTCAACAGTAAGACCTTTTCTATTCCACTAGAACAATTCCAGGCATCATAGAACAACTTAAGCTCAGCAAGACATTGACAATTGAACTTGATTCCCTGACAATAGGACCCAAGCCTTTCGATTAACCTCTGAATATTGAATTAGTTGATATCCTAGGCTAAGCATTGTTAAAATGTTATTAAAAACTTGACACAGCCAAATGTTACACACAAGACTGTGACGCCATGTTTTTTTGTTTTGTTGGGGTCTACTCATTGATCCAGAACTTATTTAGCCCGATTGTGGACTGGTTTATGATATCCTTTTAAAACTCTAAATTTGTAAATTACACACCAAAATCTTTTAAATCCTAACATCAAATATATAGTTTACGACTACCATACATGCTCAAAACAGAGAACTTATATAGGCTTTTGTTTGTTGCTCAATCCAATCTTTTATTGAATAAAATATTGTTTAAACTATTTAATTACTTTGCTAAAAAAATATATATCATATTTCAAAAAGTTTTCAGATCAATTAGCTATAACGTAAGTTATGGGCATGCAATACCCATATTGCTATTGCTTATATCCCCACCCACCCCTCCCACATATCTAACATCATTCTTATTTTATATTGGTACCAGCCAGTCTTTCTTTATGAAGGTTTTTATACTCAGATGTGTTTAATTACATAATAATAACAACAGACATTAAAATTGTACATATTTAAAGTTAAGTTATGGCCATGCAATATTTGTATATTGTGCTGAAAATTATAAGAATGACTATAAGAGTAACTTAACCATGTGACTTAACTTTTAAAAGTTTTAATGAACAGCAGAAGATTTGATTCTGGAAATCCAACCACAACTGTAAGACCCCATTCTTATTAAGGTTGACTTTTCAGGTGAAATTTTACCTCATGTACATCAAGTTTCAAAACAAAATAGCCATACCTGTGAAAGATACCTATTGGTTCTGGATGAAGAATTATTTGTTCTTCTTGGAGACCGAACTCTTTGGTCGCCATTTTCTTTTACGGCTCTTGTGCTGTGACCACTCGCCATGTAAGCTGAATTTCTTTCACAATGAGATTTCATCTGTAATAACAAAATAATTCACAATATTAAATAGCTTAAGAAGCCCTGTACCTGTTGTAGGCTACTGTCAATTAATTATGAATGTCTCTATAATGGTGGTTGTTGTCTATGTAATTGTGACGTCGGTGCAATAATATTTTAGAAACCTCACTGAACTTTAAGGCAACTAAATCAGGTTCTAATTTACGGTATTAAACACTTAATTCTGGGTAACCTGTTTTGAACTGTCATATCTAACGAAAACACTTGGACAAATGTGGTTGCACAGAAAAAGCTGTATGCGTAATAATAGGCAGACAAGTGAAGCAGGTGCGAATGGTGCAGTGGGTCACTACACTAGCTGCTGTCACAGAGAAAATCCGGAGGAACTTTCTCGGAGCCAAGTATAAATAATATCATTTGTTAATTCATACAAAGCAAATTTAGGGTTGAGGTATTTAGTTTCAAAAGAGAACGTCTGGATTTTATTTAGAGTAGCCAACCGTGTAATCATGAGAAGTTCGCTAGCAAAAAATAAAACAAAAAAAAACCACATATAAAATATATAGTCAATAATTAAGCTTCCGATCCTCTCGGGACAGGGTAATGAATATCGACCAATAGCCACGGGGCACGCTATAGATCAGCGGAAATGCAAAATTTTACATGACTGAAGCGATGGTGTGCTGTACAGTGGCAGCGCCAAGGGAGGGCAAGGGGGGGCATTTGCCCCGAAAAAAATCTTGCCTGCCCTCTGTTTGCCCCCCCCCCCCCAATAATTTTCGAAAAAAAATGTCTGAAATGCTACCTGGCTGCATTCTATTTTACAAAATATAGTGGCGAAAATTTTCGTTCACTTTGAGTCACTCTTACTCCGCCCGCTCGACACTCTGGTCGGGTAAACTTGTGATTTGGCGACAGGCGGTATCTGTTGAGCTCTATTTATCTCGACGATCAATGCCTAAAATACTGCCAGACTGCATTTCGGGCAGTCTACTTTTCAAATTATTGGGAACTTCATTGAGTTTCATGTGACACTTTCCTCTCTGGGGTCAGAAAGACTAGTGATCAGGCCACAGATGACATCCGATCAGCTCTATTCATCCCTACGATCGCTGCCTGAATACTGTCAGGCAGCATTTCCAACAGTCTATTTTTCAAAATTTTCTTGGGGAGGTCCCCAAAACCCCCACAAGGACTCGCTACTTTAGCGCTCACAAAGGTACTTCGTTGAGGGTCGCAAGTCTCTGATCAGGCTACGTACAGTATGTGGTCAGATTTATTTATCTCGACGATCGGTGCCTGACTGAATACGCTGTCAGAGAGCATTTCCGAGAGTCTATTTTTCAAAATTTTCTGGGGGAGGTCATCCATACCCTCCATAAATACTCCCGACATTGGCGCTCGAGAGTGGGATTCGTCGAGGTTCGCAAGTCCGTTCATTTGACACTTTACCCCAAGATAATTGCCTGAAATACTGTCAGGCTGCATTTCCGGTAGCCTGTTTTTCAAAATTTTCTGGGGGAGACCCTTTGCCCCCTTAACCTTGGAATTTGCCCTAGCTTTGCCCCTCCAACCACCGACGGCTGGCGCCGCCACTGGTGCTGTAATAACTCCATCTAAATAATAGCCTACTTTTGGGGTGTTCACGGGGATTCAATGAAATGAAATGGGTTTTAACGTTCTACTCTGACATGACAAATGAAGATGTGTGCTTTGAGTGCAATTTTGCAAGAACAGCGGCGCTATGCCTACTCTTATATCGACCTCGTTTTATGTCCCATCCGAACGACTAGACAGCTGTCCTTATCACTAATTTCGAGCCTTGTTCTGCACTACTGACAGGGGGAAAGAACGCTGGAAAATCCTGTTTTTCGGCCAATACCGGGATCGAACCTGCGTCACCTGGGCTAGCGGGCCAGCTACTTCAATGACAGGAGCAATGACTGTGTAATAAATCTAAATGATTATGAATACAGGTACAATAAATCTGTGAAAAAATCTAAATGGGTTCGATTCTATGACTAATTTAAATAATCCCAACAAGCCCCCCCCCCCCCCCTCCAGATTTATTAGATCTTTCATAAACTATCGCTGCGCTAGCAAACCACTGGGATAACATTTTACGCGTGTACATATTAATCAACATCTCAAAATATGTGCACCAAAGAAATAACTTTCTGACCACGACATCACTACTCATCAATTACTGGAACTATTTTGCCCTTGGCTATAAATCTTACAAGAGTTAGCAAAAATTTATCAACCTTAAAACCATTTTCTGAACAAACGACCCAAATTGATCCATATATAGGTCTATAGGAACAAATTCAATATTGGTAAAAGCGAGAGAAAATTGATTTACCGGGATCTTGAGAAAACATACCACTAACGGTAGTCTTCGGGGCTCCTGTAATTCGAATGCACTTGACTTGGACGCTATATTAATAATATTGTATAGCTTTAAACTAGTAATGCCCTTTAGTTGTTTTAAGATGTCTTTTATTTATTGAAACTGATATCAAAGAAAATCCGAATCCGACTGAAATGAGCGTTGTAGCACGTATACGGTGACAATAAATTCATTAATTAAAGGAACATCGTCACCATTCTTTTGATCGTTAACTTGTACCAGATGGGTAGAAATGGACAACCTTACTTCAAAAGAGAGGCGGATTTCTGCGCCTAATTAAAAAAGATTTGTTAGTGCCCCCGTGATTTGAAACCAATGATAGAATTACAATAAATTGTATAACATTAGCACCCTACCACGTAATGTGTTTTTCCATCTCATCCGTCCTTGTTTTCTTTCACAATCTCTTCGATCCTCTGTGACTCGAGCTTCTGTCAAACGTATTTGATTTCTGTTAAGTTTTTCCTTCAGACGCCAGTGAATTAAAATCAGCTCGCTGCTCTTCACTATTCAATTACACACATAAAAGTAAAGTTAAAAACTACTTTAATCCAACAGTGTCTGCCAGGAATGATTTATCCATTTATAGAATCACTTGAAACACAACACAGTAAATAGTCGAGATGGCTTTAAATAACAGACATTTATTTATCTGTTTAAAAGCCAATTTTTCTCTACTCTATACGAATCCAGGAAAAAAAATAAGAGACGGGAAAACAGCTTTTTCGTTTTACAAAGTCATAATACATTCCATAGGTTAGATATCCATTCTGCTAGAAACCACGTGCACGTATCGTATTAATGACAGACACGCAGTTTAAAGTTCCCCTTTCTCTATAAAGTTAAGAGTTTTTTCAGCTGTTTGTGTATCATCGCCTACCACAGGTTAAACAAAGTTTTAGCAACCATCATATTTTCACTGGTTTAGTTGAATAGTTCAGTTGTTAAAATATCTCCCACTCTTCCTTCAGCAGGAACCGACCTCAACTCAGATTACTATGACTTCCGAACACGTGTGAGATGACAAGAAAAGCAGAGAAACTGAAGACTATCGCATCCAAGACAGAAAAGAAAACGTCACGCCGGCTTACTGACGAACAAGCCAACATTTTCTATGGCCGCTGGTCACAATTACCATTTTCCATTGGCATAAAGGAAAACTATTCCTTGGTGATGAAGAAAAAATGCGAATGGAATGAATAATAAGTTTCACGATAGGACAAAAATAACTTATTAGTTTCTAGAAACTATTTCACAACATCGCTGATCTTCTAATAATCCCAAAACAAAAAGGTAAATAAGAACTATATTATGAGACTAATATATTCCGGTCTATATAGTTCTTTGAAGAAATCGCATCCGTCGTATTGTCACATTTAAAATGTAATAAATATTCAACACTAATAATAATATGTCAAGGGGAGAATTGCGAAGCCAGTGGTTTTAACACTGTAATTATAACTGTTTATAGATGAATGCGAACTCTAACGTCGTATGGTTTGATGACAATGTTCATCTAAACTGGGCCTATCCACGGATGATAATTACTTCACGCACCGTCGAACACCGTATGTGCATCGTCTACATAACGGTGGCAAAACCCGTTATCGACAAAGCGCTTTGTCCATCCATTTCGAGTCTTCGATTATTAAGACGCCTTGAAGGCGAAGTGGCAGGCAGCGAAGTCAATTCAACACAAAGGATGTGGAAATATCGCAGAAAAAGATCGTTTGTAATGTTTAGCTTAAAATACTGATGTGAAGCGAGGATTAATGACTGCAGAAATAAGCTTCTCAGTGTTGACTTATCCGGAGAAAAAAAAACACCAACTTGTTCTTACCATTAGAATACGATATATTTAGATCCCAAAGGACAAATGACATTTTACGACCGGGCGTTTATCTTGGTTTTATACAATACGTCATTAGGCATACTTTTTGCCAGTACAAAAATTCATCAGTGACATTTGACTTTCTATGTGACAAATGACAGTGTGATCTAATTATTTCTATCAATACGTGCTTTTGATTTATGAGATAGTCCTTCTATTACAGCTTACGCAAAGTATGCATCCTAGATTTCTTGAACTAATAGTACTGGTTTAACTCAACGTGAAAAACAATTATAGGGTATTTTTGAGAAATAGTATTTATAGGTGTCTAATGAGTATTGAAATTTTTAATACATACATTTTATACATATTGAAACAATACACGATTCTCGTGACGATAAGTTGCTACATTAAATTTTCGTTTTTCATAAAACAAAAGATACTGTACTTTTCGAACACTTCTAATTTCGACATCATCGTTTTACATCTTTTAAAATGAAGCTAGAGAAAAGCAACCTAGCACCTACACCCAAACCCAACCTATTGTGTGGCAGGTGAGGTGTTGAATTAGTATTGACATTTCCTTCTATCAAATCGGAATCGCCCATGCTATCTTACACGTCTAGATTCTTTACAGAGGAATAGCCAACTGGGTCCAGTTTCTATCGAAAATATCGGTTTAGAATTCAATGGGATCTTTTTAAATCGATAACAAAGCTGGAAGTCTACAATGTAATGTATAAAAAAAACTAAACTTATTAACCCTGCTGTTCAGATTCATTACTATATCTTACATAATACATCTTTAAAGGGACAATAACATTCTTGCTGGCTTGTTAGCTCCAGAAAATAAATATTACCCTTATTCTAAGTACTAGATGTTTAAATGTCCTACCTGTTGTGTAAATTATCCATTACAACCTATTTTATTTGTCCAGAGGGTTCGAAAATATTTTAAAATTCAAGTCACATTTGAAAAGGTTTACGTTAGACTTTTCAAATCAATTGGTTGAATTTTTCCAATTTTTTAAATTTGGTGTGTTAAGATGAAATTTATATCATCATTTAATTGGAATATTCTAAAATAATACGATTTGTTGACCAGAATGAAGATTGGGACATATTTTTCAGTTACAACAAGAGTGTTATTGGGGCTTTAAATGAATGATGTTTAGTTTGGTCTAGCTTTGTGTTTTAGTTTGTCTTCTTAGCTACATTACCCAAAAATGGCATACATGTGGATTCTGTTCGGCAGAAAAAATGGCGTGACCCTATGATGATGATTGGACAAATAAAACGAAACTGAATGCATTAAAGTTGTGTTTAACAATTAACTTAGCACATAATAGGAAGAATAAGAAAGAACTCATTGTTTTCTCGTTGAAAGAAAAGCTCTTCTGCACTGGCCCCCAACCTAGCCACTAACAATGGTTTCTTAAGAAAGCAATGAATCTGAACAGCAGGGTTAATAAGTTTAGTTTTGAAGAGCACAGCAAGGCTCTCGTTAGAGTTTTTTAATGACTAAATGTCTTCAGTGATAATTAATGTGAAATGAAGTTTTCAAAGGGACTCTTCGATAGTACCTTAAAATGGCTTAAATGAATTCTTATAACGTTACATGTAGTTGATAATCAATATTATTCATATAGGTCAGTCCTTTGAAAATAATTTGAGGACCATATACTGCCCTTACATATATTTGCATCACCAGTATTTCCAAAGACTTGGGGACAATGGCCGCGTCGTTAATCACCATCAGTAGTTAAAGTTTTATGGACGGGTAGTTTCTGTGCTATAAACTCCGACAAATCATATCAGCATTGTTAGGTTCATATGTGACATTTTGTCATTTTTATATATTTTTACACCAAATATATTTATAGGCTGGAGTTTCCGTGAAATAGGCTATTTACTGCTTTGTGACAACCTACACATACACCTAAAACCCCAAAAGCTTCTCCAAAAAGGTCTCTGTATTTGGCGAGGGAAGGTGAGTGGATATATCCCTGTCACACAACACACACACACAATCTTGGTTATTGTTTAGAAACACACTCCGAATGATCTCATTCGAAGACAAGAACCGATTTTACAAAACTCTGCACAATCCATATTGTGGTATATGGACCAAACATTTTATTAATGAAAGAATAAATTGTAAATAACAAACAAGGGATTGGGAATCATAAAATAAGTCAATCAAAGCTGTCATGGTGGAGAAGGAAATGATCTTTCTCTAAACAAGAAGACGTGCAACAGACAGAGACATATCCCCTTTAATCGATTCAACAAACAATCGTCTAATAATGAGAAAAACATTAAATGAACACATTTGAAAGTAGCTGGAGGCAGACCCGTTTTGAGTGTTCACAACTCAAGTTATGATTATCAGTTTTTCTCGTCGAATAAAAGCAAATTTTAAAAGTCTGAAATAGAGGCGAACGTTTTGTAAAAAGGGCTTAGCGTAGCAATTACGCTACCACACTTTTAGCACCGTATTTTCACACTGGCAAAATGATCTAAACGAAGTTTATTTATCATTCTACGGTCAATTGGGTTTCTTCTCTCAGCTAGGAGAATTAATTAGTTCGGGCAATACTAAAGTGTTTGGCCATGACTAATAATGTGCCAATATTGGAATCAATGCAACCATTGCAGGACTATTGTTTAACGTTGAACTTGTACACGGAGAAAATAGACGTTTTTTCTTAGTCATTGTGTTTTTTAAAGAACAAAAGGGGGAAACATTTTTCTGTTTTGTTTCTGTAATGCCTTCCATGAAGCTCTCAACTGATCTTGAAAGCAATTTCATCACCCGTGCCTTTTTATCCTTCACATTTAACTAACAATATTTAATAAACGATACTGGGATTATATAGTATTGTGTCTATATTGAACATTAACGAAGGTTGATCACAAACAACGTATACTTATTGGCCTACCATTTGTCCATACTGTTGACAGGAAACGAACAATTAATTGCAAACGATATATTATGCGTTTAAGAGATCGCGGTACGAGTATTCTAATTAAAACGCCCTGTTTTGATTTCCGCGTATACTATTTTTTTTTATTCTATGGTGGTCATTTGTTCGAATTTAATTTCTTGCCAACGGAGTATCATTTCAAATGTGGTCCCATTCCGTTCAATATATTCAAAAATATGACACCTATAATATTCGCTAAAATCTTTTAGGGGCCGCTTTTTAGTAAGAGTTAAACCGGGAGATTATTTGCTGTTGATATTATTTTGTTTTCTTAATTCAATGGCAAATAATCAATTTGGGTATTTTTTACTGTGAATAATTAGATAATGTCGATCAGTCTCGTTTATGGCGTAAAGTGTGTGTGTGTGTGTGTGTGTGTGTGGGGGGGGGGGGGTGTCTCATTTCGTTAAAAACATTTAAAAAAAAACACAACTAATATTTTTAAACGGCAACTAACCAATTCCTGCAATTACTTGGCAAAGTACCATTTTTTGCGATTATGGTACAGAACAAAAGTTGATAATTTTAAGACTATTTCTCTCTGAATTCAACTGTTTCAGAGTGTCCACAAGAAAGCTGCACGTACTGTGTCAAGGATACGTTCGCTACTTGCATATTTTTAAAACGTCGTTGGTTATCTTAAAGGGACAATCCCGATAAGAACAGAGTCTCAAAAATTAAAGTCCTAGAGTTTATGAAATTTATGGACCAAAATATGGTGTATTTATCTGGTCTCAAAATTTCAGCTCAAAATATTGAGTCGTTTGGACGTGAACGTCAACACTGCTTAGTAACCCTTTTAAGATTTCGGGTCAATTTTTTCATTGGGTGACCTGATAATCGCTTCAAGTTATCGGGATTGGCCCTTTAAAGTAGGATCAATTTTTTGACGTATAATGCACATTTTTACACGGGCTTTTTGATTTTTGTTCAATCTTGCTGTGACTATGAACGTGTTGGCACAAATACAAGGAAATAATCGATCAACCTACCATATCAGTAGCGGAACATCGCTAAGAAAACTCCCAAACCTTTTATTCCAGGATTTCACTGAATATTTATTTAAACTGTTAATTTTGGATGGAATACCCTTGCAAACCGTTATCCTTGTCATGTGTAATTATCTGAAGGGTTTGAAATTATTGTTCGAAGAAATATAAACTTACAGTTTCCATGTTGAGTTTGCTTTACAAATTCCAACATTCCACGTCGTATAAGTTAATGGTCGTTGGGATTTTTAAGTCACTCATACAAATGGAAAATAAGTTACTTAAATAAGTTACTTAAACCGAACGGGTCAATATTATGATTTGAAATTTTCAGACATTTTGGTGTTTGATTTACATGTAAAAACATATTTGTTATGGTATCCCGAGAAATCTGGAACCTCTCCCTTAAAGTAAGTAATATTATTGTTGTCTATGTCGTCAATACATAATGAAAGAAATGAAATGGAATTGAGCACCTTTCTTTCTGCACCAACCAGGCTAATGAATTCTGGCTAATTATAGAGAGGTTCAGATGCCTACAGAGAACTAGAACGACTGGAAGACGTGACGTGACGCACTTTCACGTTTCAGAAAAATCCGCATTCTTGATGGTCCTGAAAATTGAATAGAGCAAAAGGTGCACCGTTTGAAAGTGTTTAATTTGTTGTAATTTGGTATATTTGAAAAGGATGTGTTTTGGTAGAATTATGAAAAAAATTGTCTTACATAAAATTAAACCACCACGAAATTCACTTACGACTTCAGAGGTCTGAATACGTTTTCTCATGCCTAGAGAACTGATCATTTAGCATGCAAAAGGGAATCACCTCGTTCTCGTTCTCAGAACGCATCTGAACCTTTCTAATGACGCATGTGTTTTTCGCCAAGTCCTCCGCCCTGCTCCAAAGTGTGGGGGTGGGTGGTGGGTTTGGTAGGAGGCTAGGCGGGACAATCCTGAGGAAATATCTCAGTATAAACCGGGATCAAACCTGAGGTAACCAAATTATTGAAAATCCAAGCACTGACAAAGTAAAGCCAGGCTGACACTTGCACGACTTTTGGCCACGATTTTGTCATGCCCATCAGTGTCCACATTGACACGAACTGGCAGGACGATTTCACGCATAGTTTGCGCATTGTTTACGCACTTCCCGCATTGGCACGACGAGTTTGCGCAAATCGGACGGTGTCGTGCCGACTCGAGTCGTGCCAATGCGTGCCACGAAATCGTGCCAAGTGTCAGCCTGGCTTAAGAGCAAAGCGCTTGGCACGAGCGCACGTCACCTGCAAAAAAAGACAACACGGGCATTATAATGCGTGGTTGATTTGTAGACCCCTTTGAAAATTTTATCAACCACGGTGTATCTGCATGGTCGAGTAATTGGAAATAGAAAAACAGCGTAAATGGACACAGCTTTTGACTGGCGTATCTGAACACTGTGTCTGCCAAAATGGTAAAGTGGTACGACGTATACATGTATAAAGCTTCCTGGTACAGCTTGGTGGTCAAAAATCTTTTGAGATCGTTGCGCTACTATTTTAAGTAACGTTTTTTTTTTTTGTCAATCTCCAGAATCCCTTGCTCAAGTCTTGTCTTTGTTTCTTGTCTCACACATCCATTAATATTCATCTCAACTACTTTCTATAATAAATGCAAAAAACCACGGGTTATATGTTTTAATGAAAGTCCTTACAGCTGATGTATTCTCTGTGGACAGCTGATTTATCAGGGCTAAATAACCTTGATTATTGACTGCTTGTGAAATATAGCCCCTATAGGCCCTGCCAGGCTTAAAATAATTCCGTTGGCTAAACTTGTATCGTTTATCTCAAAGGTCATCATTATGTTATTGTGACTTGTTCTTTAGGGATGCGAGAAACAACAATGCGGCGAACAAACATTTTGGCGCTACAGACATGACTTGAATTTTAAAAATTGTTAATTTTTGAGTGCCGAAAGCAAAGCGGGAATATTTGGTATATTAAGAGGGTAAATTATGTAGCTTACTTATAGGAAAAGAATTCGGCACATAAATTCGTCTTAAATCAGTTGGTTGTATGGATAACATTATCTAGGTCATAGTTGACAGCATGAAATAGTTTGGTGGTATTGCAGAACCCTGCTGACTTCCAATCTGGTTCACTAAAAAATACATCTTTCTTTTCCGGCGAAAGGAAAATGTATTTAAGTGAAGTTACATTATCACCAGTTTGAAATCTCAACCATGCTTCAATTTATTGGTCCCATTTCCGTCTTAGAATGGCGTTAACCAACCACTTGAATCTCTATAAATCAACAATAATAAATCCGTCTCTCTCCTCCTTAAAGTGATTAAACATTTATCTAATGTGTTTAGTGAATCATGATATGCTTAAGTTAAGATTTGAAATTTGATTAAAACAAGGATTGAGTCATAAATTCGCATATAATTGGAAAGATTAAACGACGTTTTATAATTGCTTTTATTTGTTGCGGGACCATTATTTGCGTGTCTCAGGATTCTGTTAATGTTTGTAATAAATTCGATTCGTCGGGCTGATGGTTTATACTTAAATTTTAACGATAATATCTTAACAAAACTGCTTTTTTTTTACATAATCAAGTAAAGAAAAAATGTTTCAAATATAAGAGCTAAACTATAATATCAAATGCAAAACAGCAAAAATTAAAAGCATATTTTTTTTTTATTTTTTTTTAAAAAAAAAGAGGGATAGAATTAAGAGGACTCATTAATTTACGTTAATGATTAATTCATGATAACTAGACAGAGATTTTGGTCAAACTCTGTCCTGATCAACTTTTCTATCCGTGCACAAAACGATGGTCACACGTTATTTGAGACAGTGAATAATGAGGAACATCATTTTGTCCCAGCTTGGTGTCAAAATGAATGTCGATTGACTCTTGTCGCCTTGCTTGTAAAATGAGTTGCAACAGGAGAATTGAAGGTCGTGCCGAATGTCGTCTCGATGCACAGTAACGACATAAAAGACAAATTAAATCTGTGACTAAATCACGTTAACAATAAACTAGATTTGACTACCGAATCAGCGACTCATTACAGATTATAGTAACTCTGAGATTAACTAACTCCTAATGATCTCTGTAGGCTTTATGTCATTTAACCATCGACAGACTTCAATACATTATATAATACACAAATACTTTTTGCACATTTTATTGTGTAAAATTTTAAATAAAAGAGTCAGAATAATGACAATTTATTTCAATGCCTTGCAAACCATGGAAGATATCACAGCTCCTTTCTTGGGTCTGACAGTTCTTTAAGTCTCAGAGCAATGCGGTTTACTACTTACAAAGTTATGATGAACTGAGAATCTGTCAACCTCTGCATAGGGTATAATCTGGAGTGTCCTAGCTGTCACTTGAAAAGTTCAGAGGAAATTTGTATACCGTGCACACAATCTGAGGTGTTGTTTTGATGAAACTTTTACACATAAGTTAATTTCTGATGTTCAGTTCGTGTCTGGACTGTTCCCTAAACTGACTGGATAACAAATTGTATGTTTATAAATGAAGTACAACCATAAACCCCAAATCTTGCCAATGCTTTGTGTTTTCAGAATATGACAGAATTAGTGTTTTAGATATGTGGGACCTATCGTCAGCGCACCGAGTTTTCAGAATATGACAGAATTAGTATTTTAGAAATGTGACATACCGTCAGTGCTCCGAGTTTTCAGAATATGACAGAATTAATATTTTAGAAATGTGAGCTATCGCCAGTGCCCCGAGTCATCAGAATATGACAGAATTAGGGTTTTCAAAATGTGAGCTTATCGTCTGTCACTGTTTGACAATATTACACCCAATCATGAATATTCCGTTACTCATTTGACGTTAGTTTTGTTAGACTGAAACCAAGAAAGGCATTGTTGGCCGTCTGACAGACGTATATCCTAAAGGGCGATTAGGACCATACTTCATATTTTATGGGGTTTGTTCCCCCAAACCAAAGTCGTATTCGTGTTTTAAAGACAAGGGATGAAGTGCTGATTGATTGAAGCACATGGTCAATTAGATACATTTTAAAGTTCTCCACTTTGTTACACGCAATCAAGTCATCGTTTCATCGTGGACTGGGAAATATGTGATTGAAGTATATTACTCCTTCCTGTTCATTAACCAATCCTAAACTAACTTCCAACTAAACAACTTCCCAGACGACATGTTTTATTGGATTTATTAACCCGGGAAATCCTCGACTGGCCAATGAACAGAAGTAAGGATTAAAGTCATGTTAACAAGTATCTATTTCCAATAATTACACTCAGATCACACGAAAGAATCTCGGTGATTTAGAAGAAATTCCATCTATTTGCACATAATGGTTTGATCCGCAAGACTAATTTATTTCATTGGTCGCCATGACCCCTGTGGCACGACGCGTGTTTAGGGTGCACGTCGGATTGCTGAACGCACGAGGTGTACAGATGGTAAAAGTCGACAGTATAAAAAGGGGATATTGGACATGATTTATAACCATAGCCAGGGCCTTATTTTACTCCTAGCTTTAAGTACGGTTTTAAAAGGAAAACTCGTGAGGGTTATGACAAAATGAACGACGCTACTGCACAGGCAGGAGAAATTTAATCTGAAAAATACTCTCATTGTCAATTTTCATTGTTCGTAATATGCCTCCAATCAAACATCCATGGACTATGGAAATCTGTGATAATGGTCATGGGGATCTGTTTAGATCAAATTGAAAATCCGAGATCCTTGTAACGTCAAAACGGGAACGGTCTTTTTTGACATTCTGGGTTATGGCCACTGTGATTGCAGATTTTCATTTAATGTCCTGAGTTACATTCTGTTCACATCTTATTATGAAGTAAAAAACGATTCGAAAAAGACAGCATCAGAGGTAGTTAGGTCCTAGTCTAAATATAACCTTTGTTTAGTGGCACTTCGAAATACAAATAATTATCTTAATATTGCACATTTAGGCTAAACAGCGCAAAACTTCAAAGACCAAGTGCTCACGTACGCTTTACCAAATATGATACAGAAATTGAATATACAAATGTTTAAAAAATCAACCTGAAATACATGTAAAAATTAAAATCAACTTAAAATCTTATAAATGTCCTCAATGCATAAATTATTATTACTATGCATAAATAAAAATGATGTATTACCTAGGAAACACTCTGAAATAAATGCGTTTTCAGTTTTTATGCAAATGATGATCAGGTTCTAATAATTTGAGGAAGTTTGTTGTAGAGACAACGAAGGACTACCAAATGAACTTAAGTTTGCAGAACGTTCTACTAACAAGCATGAGTCCGTTGAAGATCTGATTTTTCCTTTTGGAACCAAAATTTCAAGGAGTTCAGACAAATATGAGAGAAAAAGATTATTTAAGCATTGATAAGTTAGTATCACCTTGAACTAAACTCTAAAGAGTGTTATAATTGTGAGATGAAAGTTTCAGAATTTTGCCGTTTATAAACAAGCTAACAGCGAGGCTTGTTTTCCCCGCCGAAATCTCAAAATAAATCGATGACACACATTTATTAATTTCAAAAGCATCAATATGTAACTAGTCTAGCATAAAATGTTCACGATCAAACTCAGTCAAGGTTTTGAAGTACCTCGTAGTGAAGCTATACGCTAAGTTTCATCACTCTCCATCAGTCCCAAAGCACCAAAAAATACAATTGCTTATCTCTGCTTAGGATGCTTAGCCATAGTGGAAAATGCACATGATCGAACTCTGTCAAGGTATTCACCACCTACAATGAGTTTAGCAATCTATCTCAATTTTGAGGAGAGTCATTTTAATAGCCCCCTGCTTTCTTCGAAAAGCGGGACATTAAAAATACAAGAATGGGAATTATTGATTAAAGTTGTATTACTTCGTTTGTGATATATTTTCTAATCTAGATAATTTCAGTTTATAATAGTAACACACTTAACGTAATACTGTTAACTGTCATTGAGTCAACTGGCTGTACATGACGCTGTACATGACAAGGAGTAGGGTCGCCTGCCCAACCACGTGGGATATCTCCGGGTCCTACGCCCCACCCCACACACACTACTAAAGACCCCTACGCGCAAGTGAATTTTTAAAATAAAATTAAACCATATGTTAATCCCAAAATGAGTTAAACCCCATCTCTCTCTCTCTCTCTCTCTCTCTCTCTCATTAACTCATATTATTATAATCCAATCTAAAAAATGCTTTCCGGAAGTGAGCAGAAATACATTGCAGTGCTTAATTGGTAAACATAGCTCGATTAAAGTTGTTAAAAGAATGCCAGTGTTTCAGTCTGCAAGGGTTAATGGTGTAAGGGTTGTTCCTAAATTACAAGCACACTTGTCACCACGATGAAATTTCGGGGTGGCGGGTGAAGTTACTTTGTGGATGAGAACTACCACCATATAGCAGCAGATTTGGTTAAGGCGCGCGACGTTGGTTCACCTAACATTCAGTTAAATAGAGCAAAACAGTAGGACTTTAACCCCATTTCATTTCAGATAGATAGGCATTTTGAGTAGGACTTAGCACCTGACAACTATTCTGTGGTCTCCTGACCAAAATGAGGCGCGTCGTCGCCTATGCTGTAGTATTGTTGTTTTTTTTCTCCATTTTGAAAAAAAAGAGCATAAAACTCTTGACATTTATTTTCCATTGTTGGAAATTCTATATTGGAATTAACATAGTGCAGGCACCGTGGATGACCTAATCAACTCGACAATCATCACCCAGGGGCTTAAATTATTTTGTGGAGGAGATTTTCTGCTCAAGAAAAGATGATGTTTTTTGAGCTTGTCAAAATTGTGAAATCGCATTAATTGAATTAGGGTGCCAATATCTTAGTTTTTGGATATTATCTGTTTGACATCCATGACAGCCTCATCTAATTGAAGTTAATGTTTAAATTGATACACGTCTGAACAATTTTCGGAGATTAGTTTACGTCATGATAGTGCGGATGTTGCATGCCAGTTGATTGTCATGGCAATTATTGGAGTTTGGAGATAAGTTTTCTCTGTTTCTTTAAAGCAAACTGTTCGTGCAATGATTGTGTCAGGAGTAATAATGTCAAGTCTGGCTTGACGAACTCTTTCCATCTAAATACCCACAATCAATTTGTATTCATTCAACTGGGGTCTCATGTCTGATATTAACATGGAACAGTGGTCCGTTCTACTTCCCTTATCTAAGGCTCAAGTAACAAACAAAATCTTTTTACTGTCACCAATGTTTTGTGTAAATAGAGACGTGTTTAATGCGGACAGTTGATCAAACAGTCATCCACCGTTTTCTTGTTGGTGGACAGATATTAAATTCGTCAAGTTGAAGTCAAATACGAATTTTATCCTCTCAAATTGCACATCTCGTTACAGACGAATTGATCAAGCTATCATTATGCATGTCAATATTTGGCAGTATGGAGTGCTAGAAAACCTTTATACACGCATGGAAAAGAGAGATAATTTTATGCCGGTTTCAATGACCGATGCCACCGTCAACTATACCATCACACCCTTTGCCTAAAATCCGCGTACCCTCCCTTGATTATTATTTTAGCTAAAACTTTGTACGTTATTGCAATTGAACATGAACTTTACAATTTCCAATTTGTGGTAGGCTACTCTGATGTCGTCTAGGGTGGACACCAGAAATCGCCCACCTCTCACAAAACTAAGATAAACCATCACCTGCCCCCAACCCACACAGCCGCCTACTAAAAAGGAAAACTTTGGGGGCGGAGGAAGCTGATTACTGATAAGGTTCGTCCTCTCTTTACCCCAATGCTCCACACCAAATTTGGGGGTCACGGTAGCAAAGTGAGTAAGGCGCTGGCACGGTAGCCTGGAGGTCGGTTGTTCATCCAAATTTTTCGGTGGGGTTCCCAATGTCAGTGATGCACAGAACAGAGGGCCTGTCTAGTCGTTCGAATGTGACTTAAAACCGTGGCCCCGTGTACACATTGGCGTGCACGCCGTAGTGTCGCAAGTCCAACATATTGTATTTTAAATATTTTGTAAGATATTAGATTAAGGAGATGATTGTTTTTGCTTTAATACTTGACAGTTGGGCTCATAGGCGTACGGGCTCGATAACAGTTAGGGGGCAGAACCCAAATTGCCCGAAAATTTCCGACTTACAGACAGCTATTTAAGCCAGTGAACAAAGCAACTTCAAGGTGGCCTAATATAGCTTAATTAAGGTGGCTGGCTCGAATTTCAATCAATAGTTTACAGTCCACGAAGACGGGAGAATTTTGAAAAGTTAACTGCCGCAAACGAGCCTTCCTGCTATTCCAGCCTGTAAATACAGCAACTTCAATTTGGTCCAATACAGCCTATCTGCTGACCCGAATTCCAAACAACCAATCAATCGTCGTGGGGTATGGAGGCCTCACCCTCCCGGAGAAAATTTTGAAAATTTAACCACCGCAAATACGTTTACTGCTATTCTAGCCCGTGTAAGCAACTCCAAAAGTATCCAATGGTTTTGTAACCGAAATCCCACTCCGAATTCCAAGCACCCAATCAGACTGTTGCAGCTGCATTCACAAATACTAATCGATGCCCGAAAAATGTCGCACAGACAAAATGTTTTAATCTATAATATTATATAGTCAAATCCGTGATATTCAATCAAACGAGGAGTATAATTAGGTTTTTTTTATTAGGGCTCGATTACAGTTAGGGAGGCAAAACTAGAAATGCCTGAAAAATGTCAGGTTTTTTTTTTCTCACTCTACCTGTTTGTCCCGAAAAGTCAGCTTGCCCGAAAGTTAGGGGGGCAGTCGGATCGTACGCCTATGGTTGGGCTGATATCTTGATTATCTATTTTATTATTTAACTCTTAAATGGCTGATGTATTCCAATCTACTTACAGTAGTAGCTGTCCAATGCCCCAGCGAGTAAGCAGCAAAAGAAACGTCAGGTTTGTATGTTACTATGAATCGACACATCGCACAAAACTTGCAAAATGTTTTTATTGTATATTTGTGACCACGTCTCCAATGAGTAATAGTTCCTACGCAAACACATAATAGAACCTAGAAAATGTGCACCCCACCTCCATTCCTGGTGGAATCATCCACACTACGTCAGCAGCACGCCACGACTCACGACGGGTCAGACGAACCAATACACCTCGCAGTCTTTCGTTTGATTATATCCAATCCCACTAAACACTGCTTTAACAGATAGCAAATTTCTGTTCCAAATAATGAATGGTCAATGGTCCGATTTAACGAAAGGATAACGCTTTAAACAGGGCTCCAAATTTGACCTAATATGTTTACTCGCAATTTTATTATGCTCAATTAACTAGTGCATAGCAGAATATTGCAGAAAAAAACGTGCCTATCAAATCGAATACAATGTAAACAATACTGTTTGGAGACGAACACACTTTTAGCGTTTTTAATACCTTAAATCAATGTCTTATGTTTTAGGGGAGACTCAGATTCAACGAAGGGCTGTCATGTTGTTGTACTTCAGATATAAGCCAATCCAGCTATGGCCAGGAGGGATTTCTCGGGTCATTGCTTAACCAAAATGGGAGGAACCAGGCGCTTGGAAGACCTGACGCTGGCCAAACAGTTGCCAATCACTTCCAGGTCAACGCTTTCGGACCACCAACACGTCAGACAGTGGGAACACACGGAAGATCTGTAAGTACCGATACAGTGCGCCTATGTCTCACCAGAGAGAGAGAGAGAGAGTAGAGACTAACACCTGGTTTAATTTTATTTCAATAATTCGCTTGCGCGTAAAGGTCCTTAGCAGTGGGGGGAAACTCACGAGGTTGCACAGGCAACGTTGCTCCTTGTCACGTACAACCGGGGATTCGAACCCACGCCAATTGACTCGATGACAGGATTTGATACAGCGTGCACGTGCTTACCATTCGGCCATCCAAACCCCTCACCAGAGAGAATACCCATTGCTGTGGACCGATCCTCGACATGAACGTTTACAGTTTGTCCAACACCTTAGCTGGCAACACCTACGGTATTGCGTATCAAATGCAGATGGCAAGACCAGAATAATAATATGTCGTCGGCGTGGCCAGCGATATTCTGACCAATTTGTCATGGAACGAAACTCACGGAGAGTACCGAGACCAAACACAGCCGATGGATTGCGCCAGGCTTTCCGAGAGTGTGGTTCCAGGTGCCAATGGCGTTCATTAATTGTCTGGTCCACTCCTTGTACAGACGCTGCGTTGCTGTTATTGACACTCCAGATACTGTGTTCGGACTCTAAACCTTTTCATAATGTCTTGGAATGGTGACGAATTAATCACTTATATTATAATGCGTCAACATACTGTTCACAAAAAATTGCTTTGATCCATTTAGTACGTCGTTTTCTAGAATGATCTGATTAAAAAGCATCTCTGATTTTGAAATTGTACGGACGTTTTGTTTTTTGCTGATTAGTATACAGTATAACAAGTGGAACCAGAAAACGGACCTACGAAAGGAAAATTTAGCTCTTACATAATGAATCTTTAATTTTAAGCTTCATCAAAATTAGATAAAAATAGTGACTTTTAGGGGGTCCACAACCTTTGCATCACACTTTTACACAATTTGCGTACAAAGAGCAGCCATTTTGTGAGCCAGTTTCATTTCGATTTTCCCAATATTTGAATTCAACCTTCATTATGGTGGAATGGTGATATATGGTGACAGTTTCAAAATCGGAAGGAACAAATTATGACTTCTAGAGAATCGACAAGCTAATAATCCAGCAAATTATGTTCAGGTATGGACGATTATCAAAAGGAACCAAGTTTTGGTCCGATTTTCACGAAATTTGAACTCAACCGACATTAGTTATATTTTGGATTTTTTTATCATCAAATTTGATAATAATTGTGACTTCTGGAGGCACCACAAGCTACAAAAAGCTAGGTTGCCAGGCAACGAAACATACGCCCCCAGCAGCTAAATTGTCTGAACAGATAACAAGAGTTGTCGCATATTCTTACTTTTTGTCGGTAATGAAAATTTTATAATACACTGAAATCCTTCGATTTTTTAAATTTTTTTTATAAAGTTCTGTCCCATGCTAATGCTTAGTATATGAAACATTTAAAATGTTCGGTGAAATAATCTCCCCCAACCACCGCTACGAGTTAAATGTCTGGCATGTTTGATTTTACTATCTAATCACTTCACAACATAAATAATTTCAGTGTATTCCTTGACCTAGAAACAAATGGTTAGACACCAAAATTATCATCCCAGAATAAATTCTATGGGAGATATAGGGGATCTTGAATTTCTTAAAACGCTCATGGGTGACTGAGGTTCACCCGACAGATTCTGAACGAGGACACCCTAGACCAGGCTCATAAAATTTAGGGGGGGGGGGGCTACGATATTTTTTGGAGGGGCTGAGGATGTGGCGGGCTTAGAACACTCCCAAGAAATCATTATTGTTGGCGAAATATTTGGGGGGCTAATTCGACTTTTTGGAATGTGGGAATGCAAATTTCCACTTGTAGATTTTAAAACAAAGATATTTCAAAATGTTTATTTGACACAAAAACCTGCAACAAACCATACATTTTTAATATTTCATTACTCAGTCTTACGCTGGAAATATATATATCTTTCTGTGCAATTTTTCTTACATGTTGTCAAGACAACATTGGTAATATCTACTCAATTACAATTCTTAGTTCCAAGGTTTCTCCTTAAATAACTCCTCTTTATTAGACTAATATTAATCTGATTTAATTGTTACTGGTGATGTAATACATTTCTATTTTAAATGCAATCACCAGGCTATGATAATCAGTAAATGCAATTTGGACCAGCAGCTAAATAAGAGTTATGTCCCATACAATTCAGATTTGATTGACTATTCAGCCAAGACATCCACATTTTGCATTTAGATTCAAGTCATAAAGAATATTTGTGTTAAAATCGGCAGATGCTTTGCACGCATTTCACTGATATGACCCATTTTCAGTGATATTATAATTGAAATGTTAGGCGTGTGAAGCATTGTTGTCGGATATCTTTTCTAATCTGTCCACAATACAACACCATCTATTTCCAATAATATCCATAGATCTCTTCATTCCATCTGTACATAAAAGAAAATAAGATATAGAAATGTTTATACATAAAAGTTCATAAGCACAATAATCTTCCATTTCCTTGTTTAGTTAATACAATGTAATCTGGATGAACTCTTTTTTCTAATGACCACCACCAGGAGAGTAATCACTGATTGATCTAACATCTATGTCCTGTGGAGTAAGTTGTAAAAAAAACAACCTAGCCGTTTAGTGACTGGTAATATAAATCAGAAAAATGCATTTGACATTATTGAACCCCAAAAGGTTAAATGGCTAGGGATTTGTCTATTTCTTTATCAAGAACTCAGTGCTATCACATGTCTGAATTTAAACAGGGAGATATTTCTGTGATGATAATGCAACAAGAAATGAAATGAAATGAGAGAGAGAGAAAGAGGGAAATGGGTTTTAACTCCACTCCACACAAACTAGGTCATTTTGGGACTAACATGTGGTTTTCATTTTATTTCAATAATTCGCTTGCGCGTAGGGGTCTTTAGCAGCGGGAAGGAAACCGGAGTGCCCGGAGGAAACCCATGAGGTTGAGAAGACGCCCATTTCTCCATGCCAAATTCGCTCACACCAGGGCTCGAAACCACAGCCGCAAGCCAGAGGTGACCAGCCAGCTAGAGGTCGAAGCGCGGCACTCTAGACCACTAGGCCATCCCAACCCCCTGGAAATGAAATGAGGTTTAACATTCTAATGATATGGATGGACCATGGTGACTACATATGCTAAATGTGGTTTCTGATTATTTTAATATGTCTGACAATTCTATTCTTTCCATGTAAATAAGGCATTAGAAGTGACCCAGCCAGACGAATTCCATTCGTTCAGTATATCTTTAACAAAGAATATATTTACTACATAAAGTTTATCTTCTTACCTTGCTTATCCATTTAAATAAATGAGAACCGTGCCTGCCTTCTTTTTAGGGGATACAATATCAACCATTTAAGATGTTCCTTCTATCTGGAAAAAAAAAGTGTAATTTTTTAATCAGATATAAGGAAAAAATAATTCTACTGGTTATCTGTTCAATTATTTTTGACTAAATTGGATTCAAGAATGCATTAAATTCTTACATTATTATGCCAAAAAAATTATTAAGTGGAGAGTGCAAATTATTGATTATAATTGGAGATTTAACATCAAGATCTATTTGTGAGAACACGATGTTTCCGGCAATGAAATGAAACAGTGTTTAATGGGATGTCAGCACCAACCGCCGTAAATTGGTACAAAAAGGTCTAGTACTACATGGTAATTATCAATCAAGTTGGAGAAAAAATAAATTTACAACAGTTTAAAACGAACATCAATTACTAAATTTCTCCTTTACTTTTTTCCTGATCATGAAATGTGGAATGCGCTGTACAAATTACAAAATACATTTGCACATAAAATTTCGGTCTGATGGTTCAAATGACACAAGATTTGCACAATGCCAATTCAAAAGGGAAATGTTCTACTCAAATGTCTGGTTAAAAGCTTTAAATTTCAATATCTATACAATAGGTTACCGACAAGTTGCGTTTAACAGATTGTTATCCTGATTCTCGATATTGTCGTTCACTAGGTCGATTTGTCGATCTCCCGGCATCTCGTGTCGATCATCCCGTCGTTTCGTCAATCATGGCGCCAGCTCGTCGATCAATCCGCCGATAATCGTAGCATCATCTTCGTGGTCTTCGTTTCATACTTCTTAATTAAGTAATACCATAGCCATAGTGTAAAATATACAGTATGAACTTTGACAGCTTTCTTATAATATCACAAGATAAAACAAGGCCGAGAACTTTTAAAGATCTTCTTGATCTAATTTTGATAATTTATTACCGATACATCATGATAAGAACACAACATGATTACAATGATTAATAAAATGAGTTCGAATATACACTTAAAATTATGATTAGCGTTCTTTTATTTTTAGATATAAATGAAATTTGTTGTAAAAAGTTTCTTGGATGATTTCAACACTAAGTTTATTTTACAATACATGTAGATGGAGGATATACGCCCGTTACTGGATAGATATCTTCACGATCATCAATACGGCCCGGGTACTCGGCTTTCCGGCGCTGTCATACGATCCGATCCGATGCTAGACGCAAAAAATGAAAAGAAATAATTTTGCAGTAATTCAAGTATCATATATAATTCAAGAGAGTACAAAACAATAAATTTCATGTACCTGCATAGATAAAATCATTTCTACATAAATTAACAAAATATTTCATGGATACAGAAGTTTGGTAAATCTAATCAAAATGACCAAAATAACCATAAATGTAAGTAAAGCAAACCCATTATCCATAAAATTATTAATTATTGTTACATGCATGTAAACCTGTATTAGAGTACTACTAGCTTTAATGTGCGGCATACTGGTTTTGGTCAATAAAGTAATAAAATATTTTAGAAATTTCTATGTGTAATGATCCCTTTATCATGCAAAGAACCAACCAACTAGTATGATGAATTTATGAACACTAATACAGTTACATGTATCACAGGAGAATACTGCTAGTGCTAAAGAATAAAAACATTTCACAAAGAAAACTGTATATTCTGAGCCTAAACTTAGGAAAAAGTATATCGGCATGTTCGAATATAAAATATTCTAGATGATATTCAGTTAGTAATGTTCCTCAAGATGACAGATTAACATTACATTGTGCAATATAAAAAGTAACATTAACCCCTGACTGCTATATGGAACTGTCAGTGTCAAAGCAATGCATAGCAATTGTAATCCGTTATCAGCTCCACATTGCAGCCAAGGGTGAGTACTTTGTAGTATTACTACACTAATGTAAAGATGGGGAAGAGATAAAGAAACTGCCTTATTTTATCCATACTCCCTTTAAAGAGGCATTAGAATGTTTAGGATTTTGTCAAGTTTGTATGCATAATCTATTTTTTAATCCATCGCTGAGATACAAATGTTTTAAAATTCAGTCTGAATTCAAAACATTGAGTTTTCAAGAAGTGGAGCAAAAGCTAGGGCTGGACGATATTTGAAAATTTCAATATTGCGTTTTTTTTTCAAAATTCCTCAATATATTGTCAGTATTGCGATATTTTGGTGCACCAAGCAAGTGTTGTCGAAAAGCCTTAGAAAAGGGGGTGCTAATCCTCTCCAACAGCAATGAGGCACCCCTTGAGTTTGTTACCTTACTGGTTGTTTTAATTAATCATCCTGCATCATACTAAATATATTTTTTATTTAACTAGAACCATGCCATGTTCCGTTCCGAGTTCAGAAAAACAGTTGATCATATTACAACCAATTAGGCCTACTTCTACAGAAACAAAACACTTTTTATTTTATAATCAGCACAAGTATATGAACACAAAAGTGAATAATGAAATTATTTTTGTTACAATAATATAACATTTATCAATCATTCATCCACACTACAGTTATTTTCAGTTTTGTATCACCAACAAATTAAACAAAACACGACTGCAGTTGAAGGGTTTTAAAATAAAATTAAATTCTACTTTCAATTAAATCATTTTAAAGGTTTTTTTTTAAAAAAAAAACAAAAAAAAAACATTTACAGTTTAGTAATGCACTGGAGTAAACCCCCAGTTTAAGAACCACGCTTGTTAATCTTAGATTTTAAAATGAAATAACACAAGACGTGATAAATTATGTCTTCTTCAAGATATTAAAACCGGAGAAGAGAGCGTACAAATTAGCCTACTTGTGTTTCCATTCTTGGCAGCTACGTTTCTTCTTCACAATCTACATAAAATTTTATTTTGACAAGTATCGTTTACGTCAATCCGAAGTAGGCCCTAATGCCGAATCTGGCTTGTACAGTTTCTCTTCGGGACTCCGAAGTTGTCCCTTCAACTTTCAACTTCAACTACATCGTCTGCCATTTTGTAAATCTACCGATAGCTATAGACATCGACGACCAGCCGCAACTTTACAAATTAAAATTGAACATTGATAATCAAGACTAGATAAATGCCGAAAATAGCATCGGTTTTTCCCGGGTTTTTTATTTTCACTTTCGACTTTTTTGTTGTCTCGATGTACCAGCCACGAGATCTCATTGTATACTGTGTGACTGGACATTGACTGGTCCGGATTTACCCGATAAATATGTATATTTCTCAATTAGTCCAATTAACTTTAGTTATTCGGGGGTTTCTAAAGCAAGTTCGGGACTAAACTAAGAGAATATTGCAGTGCATACCGCGGTATATGGCGTCAAACGATATATTGGAATATTGCGGTTTTTCTGAGGGTCTTAAAATTACCGTCAATATAATTTCCAAACTGCGATATATTGATTTATCGAAATTACCGTCCAGCCCTAGCAAAAGCTCAACAAAATATGGTATTGCCGAGATAAGTTAGCCTAGAGCTATTTTGAACTTGTTATTTAAAATTAAATAAAAATTATTTTGATGTATACAGTTCTAATGGCTTTTTAAGTGCAAGCATGCAGATTTGACATATAGGAGAAAACTATTCTATCTGAACCACACAAAACTCGCATTCAATTTTTAACATTACACACACCCTCATCCCAGCAAAACACTTGGGGAAAAAAGCTAGATTTTTTTTTTTTTTCTTGTTTGTTTTTTGATGAAATGAAAGTGTAGGTACGTTTAATACAGATGGTAGAAATGAGAAAATGGATATATCTAACGGATTTGGCATTTACATATAATTATTGAAGTTAGAAAAGACCAATTTAACCGTGAACCTTCATTAGCTAAATAATTAGAATATTAGTTCTGTACCAGTCAAAACACGTTCACAATTTCTTAGATAATATGCATGATGCTACAATAGCAAATGTCAAGGCCTGTCATGACATTTCAGTGATACCATCATGCTCCATATAAAATTTGTGTATAAGAAGCAAGTACATTCATTTGCTTTTAAAAATTCCAGTACTGATATTTTGTTTCTTAATTAGATAATTAAGGTTCATCCATAACCATGCACTAAAAGGGGTTTGCAACACATTATTAATAACATCATTTTGTGATTGTAGATTTGTTAAGTTTTTTTACAAATAATTTACAGTGTATTTGGAATTTCTGATTTAAAGTATACTAATAAATTAAGATAAAAGTTACGGCTCTGGAAATTTTGTCCTATAATGGTAATTTCAAACCCCTGCTTGTGTGTAAATTACAAGATTATGTACATGTTGGCAATATCATATAATAATTACCGGTAGGTTGAATAAAAATATAAATAGAATCATTTTAGACTTTTTCCAAAAGAGACGGATTTGAAGCATTAGTTACCGAGAAACAATTTGATGTTAAAAAACTTGTGATAAAAGTTACGGCTCTTGGAATTTTATCCTATAACGGTAATTTCAAACCCCTGCTTGTGTGTAAATTACAAGATTATGTACATGTTGGCAATATCATATAATAATTACCGGTAGGTCGAATAAAAATATAAATAGAATCATTTTAGACTTTTTCCAAAAGAGACGGATTTGAAGCATTAGTTACCGAGAAACAATTTGATGTTAAAAAACTTGTGATTATTGCATAATATTGCCAAAATAGCTAGTCATATACTGTACATAGTATTTCATACAAACAAATGAGTTGACAATTCCACTAATACACACACACATTAACTTTACACATCTTACCTTCTATCAAACGAGTCGGCTGTGAAATCCCTGAAAACGCACAAAAATGAATAAAGACTTGACAAAAATTACAATAGCTTGTTTTTGATTTACTACTCGTATTCTTATCAATATGAATTTCACGGCCAGACAACAAATGATATTTAATACATTTACATTCATGTAGGATGGCCTGGGTTTTAGACTTTATTAATACAGCAAAACAGATTTAGTTTTCTTTAACAAAGTTACTGATTATAATTCTATTGAAGTTAATACAACTGTACAATTCTCCATTTCAAAATTCAACCATTGGTTTAATCAATAGAAATCATAATTCTGATGTTTTCAAACTCTTTCACATTATTCCAAAAAATTCATGTAAATTGATTTTTGTTTTGCATTTTAATTGTAATCAAAGTTGACACCAATTGGCAAAATTGTGGAAATAAGAGCACTGTTACAATTATTTGTGTAATGAAAATAAAAGTACAGAATATCATACATACTTACTCATCATAACCTCCAGACTGGGAATAACCTGGTACAGATCTATAATAAAACATAACTCTTTCAATACATTGTCACATCGATCTCTTTACAAATAACAACTGCCAACTGGTTATTATAAAATGAAAATATTTTAAAATAAAATCAATGAATCTAAGGCCTTTTATTTAAAATCTTATATTCTGGACAACAATATTTTTCATTCTCTATGTAAAAGACATAATTTTACTTTAAAGATCTTGTCTTGATTTGCAAAGAAAGATTAATTTAAGCTATTCATTGTACCAATTTATAGATAAATACATACCCTCCTGGTCTTCTGCTGTAATATTCTGGTGGAGGTCGGCCATAACCCTCCCTCTCTCTTCCCCTGTAATACATACTTTCTCTACCATAACCTTCTCTTGTTACTGGTGGTCTTCTATCATAAGGCGATTCGTAAGGCCTGTATCTATCACCAGGGTAAGGAGCACGTGCATATGGTTCTCTGTAGTAATCATCATAGGGATCACCATAAGATCCACCCCGATATGGTTCACGTCCATAGGGTGATCTACCATAGGGATCACCTCGTCTGCCACCGCCACCTCCTCCTCGCCTAATAATAATATCAATTTATACCTATTAATTCAAGTAAACAAACACATTCATGATTTCCAGGAAGAACTTGCTTTATACTCTACATTATAATAGTGTAATATGTTCTATATAATCTAACTCAACATTTAGATATTAATAAAGTTTTATTTAATGTATTTAAAATTGCATTACTTACATGTCTGATGGACAATCTCTTCCCCTGAAAAAATGAACAGGATAAAAGTTATTGGTGATTTAGTAACGATACTTTAAAACATTTTTAAAAAAGCCAGACACAATGTACAGTCTATTAATAAATAAGGTTATGATACCATTCTGAAATAAATGTCAAACTGACTGAATTTGCTTAGCAAAGGAAAGCTTAGCTAGAGTAGAAATTAGAATAGTTATTGTATCTTTGATCTTATTTAGGAATATATGATGAAGTTTCAATGGATAATATAATCAGATTTTCATATGTGTCTTCATATATCGAATACCATGAGATATTGAAATACACACCAGTGACCAAATCTACCACATTTGAAACAACCATCTTTGTTGCCCATTCCTGGTTTCTGTCTCATTTTGCTGTTGGATATTTCCACACGTAGAACATTACCCTGGTATTTAGTACCATTTAATTTCGTTGATAATCGAGCCTGGTCCTCTGTAGCAAAATGCTGAAAAAATGAAATGTTTGTCAAGATCACAAAATAAATGGGTTATATATACAGCAGTTAACCATATACCATATTTTTTTGACTGTTAGTTTAAAATGATATACATGTATATTTGTATTTGAAAATGATAAAAGACAACTTGTTAAAACTAGATGTATAATAAACCAGTGATTGTATTTCATATAGACTGTCGTATTTTTAATGTACTCAATTGACTTAAGAATTATGTTGGTCTATCCACAAATCACCATTCAATGTTTACTTACAACAAAACCATAGTTTCTAATAACATCATACTCTACTATGATACCATAACTTTCAAACATTGAACTAAGATCCTCTTTAGTAGTCCCTTCAGGTAAATTACCTACATAAACTTTGGTGGTTTTACCTCTGGCTCCTCTCTATAATATAAGTAATAATATAAATAATAAACAACAGTTACACTGCAGACAAACTGAGGACACAAGATTTGTTTTGTGAAAGACAGCCATGCACAGCATTGAATACACCAACACAGCTGCATACCGATTTTGAACAAATTTTTTAGGCTCTATTACCGTGAAGGTTTTGAGAAAAGGGTGCGTAAGTTCGAAAAAGAAAGGTGTTGACCAGTGTCCCCATTGATATATTAGGAAATGTTTAGTTCTATATCACTAAATCCCTGTAACTTAGTTAGCTAGTTCATTGACTTTGTATCAATCTGTTATAATTGACCTGTTTAAGTTAGCAGACAGACAAATTTATGACACCATAAGGCCTGGTTTATTCTTTTATCAATTGGCTTTTCAAACATCAGGCAATCGAAACCAAGTAAAATCAGTTAATTAAGATTCCTGATGTATGTAAACACTTACTCAGTTAACAGTTCGGTTGCATAGTAGAATTGGTTCACAAAATTACTACCAGTAAGTGTGTGAAGTAGTTGTATTTTACGTCCGCTTCCACCGAAGTGATATCGCAGACAATCACGTGTTATTTTTTTTTTTTTTACTCGAACCATGTTGGTGTTGTAGGGATGCCGTGTATACTGCAGATACTGAAGTTATTCGAACTAGCACTGGTGTCGTGAGGTGTGGAGGTTGAGGGATGGTAGCTGTATTCACAGATGTCGATACTACTTTCATTTATTAATAAGGACAGTGCCGTTTGATTAGTTATAAACACTTAATAACAAAATATAAAATCCGAAATTTTGTGGCCTGCTGGTCTGATAAGTTTTTTGGGGACCAAAATTTATTGGCCAGTTTTTGCCACTTTTAAAAAACAATCATTTTCAGTTGAAAAAAAAAACAAACTTACAGATCCCTGAACACTCCTTGAAACTTCAACTTTTAGATTTCTCCCCATAAAATCACTTCCATTTAAAGCACTAACAGCTGCCTTGGCCGAATCTTCACTCTCAAAGTGCTAGAAGAAAATTGTTGAAAATATATTTAAAAAAAATTACTATTACTTTACAACCATCTCCTACATTGATTTCACAAAGAGTGACTACCCCAGTCAGTGATACCTTAAAAAAACTTCTATTGAGAACTGTGGTAAAGTGCTAGCTCACTAATGAAGTGACCCCAGTTCCTTAAGATTATTTGGCTTGGTTTCTCCTTGTCAGTGGCAAGGTACTGTGCCTTGTACGGTTTGAATTTGATGACTGAGTCTTGTGGAACTGCCGGTTTTCACATAAACTTTTCCCTACCACACATCTTGGCTTATGCCAGACTTTGTTAGCTTATTTGGTGTGAAAGACAGGATGTTCAACAGTAAAATCCTTTGTTCATTTTTTTCAAATCTCTACAACTACAAGCTAATGTGATAGTTATTTTTAGATTTTCTTTCAAACTTGCTTGAAGAAGCGATTGTATAGCCAAACAGAAATGAAATGGGTTGTAACGTCCTACATTTAATTATAACCCAGTTCTTACCACAAAACCATAGTTTCCTATAATAGCACATTCTGTAACTGTTCCATATTCATCAAACAAAGACTGAAGATCTTGCTTTTCCACATTTTCTACTAAATTCCCTACATATAACTTAGTAGGCATTTTTGTTGTCTGAAAAAAAAAGAAAAAAAGGTAAGTATATGAGCTTAAATCATAAAAAAAACCTAAATTTAAGTGCGAACATCGTTGACCCAATTCCAGCTTACTTTAATTTATAGGTTAGGATCTTGAATGGGAATGACATTAACCATATGGATTGAAAACAACAGGACATTTCGGGGAAAAAAATCTTTTTGGCTCAACTTGCTGTTTTGAACTTGCGAACAAGTTGAAAGAAAAGGTTGAACACAATTATTTCAAATCAGTTTGCAATAAAAGCGACCATAAATAAATACTGTCGACTTATATTATGAATTTGTGTATGGCGAGAAATGTCTCCTTTCGCGAAAAATAAAGAATCAATATCATGATGAAAAATAGAAGGTAACATAATTACTTATTTTCATTGTAACTGCGATGATGTGATTGTTCGCTGAAATTTTGCAATTGTAACTATTCTTATTAATATTATCTCAAAGGTATCACGTCATTTGGGACTCCCGTCATTTGGGACTCAACACAAACGACATTTGGGACCCAGTTGACGACGTTTGGGACTTCATTGGCGTCATTTGGGACTCAACACAAACGACATTTGGGACTCAATATAAACGACATTTGGGACCCGATATAAACGATATTTTGGACCAGAGTTCGACACAAACGTCGACTGATTTATCGGAGGATCACTAGCTGCGTGCATATAATTTTGTGCATTTCGCTCGGGAATCGCGCTTCTTTGACGCTCCGTATGAATTCCAAGTACCGGTAGATATTAAAATAATAATTAGATCATGCATTTAATGGTTTCGCTAACCAGTTGTTAGTGAAATTTAAATCTAAGTTGAATATAACCCTCTGACAGAACACCAAATACACTGAGAAACAGTCATTAATAATAATATATTTTTTCCGCCATTGCCAAATCCGCCGATGACACGCGACATTGATTGGAATTTCTAGGTCAAAAAGCCGGCGATGTCACATGATCACTGTGCCGCATGTGTGTCTATCATGGACGAATGAATAAAAACATTTGAAAGTTATGAGACAGACAAAAACTACAAATTGTGCTATGAAATGTTAAAATAAATAAATGTATTGTTAAAATAAATAAATGTATTTATAAGACTCGTACACATTTTAATCATATGGAAGAAATAGCTAGTACTCGACTATTTTGTAATTTGATTTCAGATCGAATCATCGATGTTTTTATAATAATGTTAATCGTATTGTTTGTATGATCGTATGATCATTGTTTTGTTGTTCACCGATGTTTTTTTTTTTAATGAAATATTCTTGTATTGTTTGTTAATTGGTGTTATGATTTTAGCAGTTTTGATTGTTTGATTAGTGTTTATTGTCAGTATCAGAAAATGCCGTGGCATTTCTTTAGACTATTTTGTTATGTAACTTGCAAACGTTTTTATTTATCCGTCGATGATAGACAAACGACACAATGGTCACGTGAATTACCATTGACGATTTAAATTTACCTAACAACTGGTCAGTGACTTCATCAATGTATTTTCCAGTTATTATTTTAATATCTACCTGTACCGGAAATTCACACGAACAGAGCGTGGAAGACGCGCAATTCGGAGACCGCCGAGACTGTCTTCAATGACCACGTGACTTATTTTAATGAACAATGTCGTGTGGACGACTTTACCAACGTATTACTTATATCTTGATCGAGTCCCAAACGACGTACACCAAAGTCCCAAACGTCGTATATCAAAGTCCCAAATGTCGTATACCCGAGTCCCAAATGTCGCAGTCAATTTTTTTTGAGTCCCAAATGACGTGAGTCCCAAATGACATGTAATCATCTCAAACGCTCGAATAGGCCTAGTGTATCAATTGTAGCTAGTAGCTGTGACCAAGATAAGGCAATTTATTTATCAGTTCGGCTACAAAGTAACAGCACGGTCACGCACGAGTCGGATAAAAGAATGGTCAGCGGACAGGGTCTGATAAGGGACTTTGCCTATAGAAGAACTAAGTCTATGACTATTATGGCCGTAATAGTGACATGAAAAATACAACTCCTGTGTCCCGTAGTGTCCGTTACATAGTTTCAAACAATGTGAAAACACGGTTGGTTGTATGTCACCATTTATAATTTTGACGAAAGTGTAAAGTACAAAATTATTTCAGTCGACTAGAACTAGAAGTGGAGAGAATCTTACAGAAAGAAAGCTTTTCTCCTAATACATTACCTGGGATGCAACAAGACTAAATGCTCAATGGTTTTAGCCCTACCAAGTTAGGAATTGCGGAATAAATGAATGGCAAAATGAAATAATACCTTATCTGCGCAGGAGATGAAAATGTGCTTTGCAAATGGACGCTTCAGCCGCAAGTCTTGATTACCCAGTGCAGTGAAAGGAAAGATTTTATTCGTGCGTGCGCATCAGACCACAGGGACTTTCACAACTCGACCACTTTGTCTAAAAATTAGCTTTTTTCTAAATTATGATGTTTTGTTACAAAGGGATATAAGTGCTATGATATTTGTGCATATTTTTCAATGAAATATTGGTCATCTATTATTCAAATCTTATGTTAATTAGTTCACGTTTATTAATCAATAAAAATTTCTTTTTTCTACACAGATAGAATTTCCCCTGTGGTGAGATGGCTTCTTGCCGGATATACGTAAGACCTGATATCCAAGAAACATAAAGGGGCGTGGGATCTGCTTAATGTCAAGGTCGTTGGTATAAAACGAATTCACACACCATCAACAAGTCATTTGGTCGTTTGACTTGTGTGCTAAATAGGGAGGAAAGCGGTAACTTGCGAAGCAATTTTATTTGACTACAGACTACACATTAAAACTACTGAACAAAATGATGTTAAGTAGTGACAGTTCGGGTAGATTTTTTTTTTAAGTTTTCTATTAATATTTATGTCTAAACTATTTCTACATGGTTTAGCAAAATGATTTGAGGAAAGTTTTTAATATAACATAACTGTAAATTGCGGCTGCGAAATGAAATGGGGTTTAACGTCCTACTGCTACTCTTGTTTCGGCTGCTAATCATTGATATAATAATATTCCATTATCATTAGGCCTATGACTATGGCGATAGTCATCACGATACAGGTAAATCCGGAGGGGAGTATAAATTTTGTCTCTACCCATCTGTCTATTTATTTGGCATTGTTGTTTTCTGGAAAGAAAAAAAATTCTTTTACTTTTAAACTTTGAGAAATTTAATTGCAGCCACTGACATCATAGAAGTATCATTTTGCAAAATCTGTTAATTTTTACAGATAAGATAAAGATGGGTAGGTAGCCCTAATTTTCTGAACCAACTGGATTAAAGATGTAAGATTTAGATAAAAACTAGCCGTTCTTGCTATAATAGTTCGAAAGTAGATATAATGTTAAATGAAAAATTTGAAAATTTCATTTAAATTACTCTATTGCAAGCGAAGCAATTACCGATTAGCCTGTGAAGGTTTGACAGACGTGTGCAATAATTTCAACCACAGTACTGCTTAATTGAAGCTAAGTCTCATTCCTCCATTTTTGATTAAATCAAGGTATCGCTGAACCATTTTGATCTATTTAATATCAGAGAAATCTTATGCCATCGAGAGTTGATTAAGGCCTGGACCAGTTAATTAATGTCTACTTAAATTAATACTTTAGAAAACATTTCAGGCCTACAGAAAGACCAGTAATAGGAAGATTTAGCTCTTTTATGAATACCTGCATATGCCATGCAGGTTCTGTTGGCGGATATTGGTCCCATCCTCACCCAAACCATCTCCAATTCGAATGATTGTCAGGTCCACCTCTCTGCACACTGATGAATTCTGAGGATCAACATGCTCGTCCAGCATAAGGAATGACCAATTATGCATATCAGTGATAAACTAGACATCTGCCAATATGGTTGATCCATTTTAGCCTGTTGGTTGATACCTGATTAACAGTATTGTTCAGATATTAATCGGTCTCTTTTATTACTTTTTATACGCCCACATTGAAATGTGGTCGTATATTGTCGTCGCCCCCGTCCGTCCGTCGGTCCGTCGGTCCGTCGGTCCGGCGTCCACAATTGCTTGTGGACGCTCTAGAGGCTAAAGTTAATATCCGATTGACTTTAAATTTATACACAGTGTTTGAGGTCATGAGACGAAGAAGCCTATTGTTTTTCAGCGATTTCCGATAATAGCTACCAGAGTTATGGCCCTTGATCAGTTCAAAAAATCTTGTGGACGCTCTAGAGGCCAAAGTTAATATTCGATTGGCTTTAAATTTATACACAGTGTTAACGGTCATAAGATGAAGAAGCCTATTGATTTTCAGCAATTTCCGATAATTAGTGCCAGAGTTGTGGCCCTTGATCACTTAAAAAAATCTTGTGGACGCTCTAAAAGCCAAAGTTAATATCCGATTGACCTTAAATTTATACACAGTGTTTAAGGTCATAAGAAGAAGAAGCCTATTGATTTTCAGCGATTTCCGATAATTAGTGCCAGAGTTATGGCCCTTGATCACTTCAAAAAATCTTGTGGACGCTCTAAAAGCCAAAGTTAATATCCGATTGACTTTAAATTTATACACAGTGTTTAAGGTCATAAGACGAAGAAGCCTATTGATTTTCAGCGATTTCCGATAATTAGTGCCAGAGTTATGGCCCTTGATCACTTCAAAAAATCTTGTGGACGCTCTAAAAGCCAAAGTTAATATCCGATTGACTTTAAATTTATACACA
Organism: Patella depressa; assembly: GCA_948474765.1. NCBI lineage: Eukaryota > Metazoa > Mollusca > Gastropoda > Patellidae > Patella > Patella depressa. The sequence goes on from OX419719.1 coordinate 61,457,589, forward strand.
GTGTTTAAGGTCATAAGACGAAGAAGCGTATTGATTTTCAGCGATTTCCGATAATTAGTGCCAGAGTTATGGCCCTTGATCACTTCAAAAAATCTTGTGGACACTCTAAAAGCCAAAGTTAATATCCGATTGACTTAAAACTCATACACAGTGTTTAAGGTCATAAGACAAAGAAGTGTATTGATTTTCAGCGATTTCCGATAATTAGTGCCAGAGTTATGGCCCTTGATCACTTCAAAAAACCTTGTGACGCTACAGATGCCAAACTTATCATCCCTTTGACTTCAGATTGATACACAGAGTTTAAGGTGTTGAAACGCACAAGTATTTTGATTTTCAATGAATTTTGATAACAGAACAGCTAAATCCATGATGTTAAATGTTTCCTATACTAATTGATAGCGTGGGGCAAAACTTTATAAAAAGCAAACAAATTCTAATGATTTTCAGATACATGTAATTACATAATGAGTTGTTTCTTTACCAAAAAAAGTAAAAATATGCGACAACCCTTGTTGACTGCCCGGACGATTTAGCTGCTGTGGGCGTATGTTTCGTTGCCTGGCAACCTATCTTTTTACTTGCAGATATGGAAAGGGAAATTATATCCACCATCAAGAAAAGAATTATGATATTTGATGGTGGTATGGGAACGATGATTCAACAACAGAAATTAGAAGAAGAAGACTTTATTGGTGAAGAATTTAAAAATCATCCTAAGAATTTGAAAGGAAATAATGATATCCTTTCTCTTACAAAACCTGATCTTATATACAACATTCATAAGGTATATCTTAACCCAAAGTGTCTTCTTTATTATTTATATATACATTTTTTTTCTTTTTTATGCTCCCAAATTTTAGTTAGAGATAGGATAATCTGTAACATTGTGTGGCCACTCAGGACACGTGACAATTTGATGACAGATGCTGACTAGTTGTAGCTGGTAATGACACCAGTGACATAGCAGGACGTAGGCAAGAGCATTGGTGTTGGAGGGGAGGAGACCATAGTGGTCATTCGCCGCCAATTTTCCTTTGGGTTCTACTTCTAGTCCATGATAGCCATCAAATAATAATTTTCCTCTCTCCTTTTTTCCGATTGGCATTTCTGATCAAATATAAGTGACAACATTGAGAATAGCCTGTGTATAATATTTGTATAGTACTATTATTAAGCATCAATACAGCAACCTAATGTGAAATTACAACACTTTTATAAATCAATGATAGGTCTTGTTTGAGAGGTTGATGACCTCTGTAACAATTGAGAATGAATTCACTGTAGATAACTCCTTCAAACACAACAAATTAAATTCGACAGCATGGGAATGTGGAAAATCACCATGAGAGGCTTTTGAAGAGCTAGATCTTTGTGGAAGAAGCAACAATATCCTATTTTGACAAATGAACATGGAGAATATGTGTTATTGTGTTAATTCAAAATAGCATGAGAACCAAAGCTGCATTACAACAAGAGTGCATAGCCTGTGTGGCTGCTAGAGGTTTTATACCTTTGCCTGTAAAGTAAAGTTACTATGGCCTCTGTGGGTTATTGTTGATTTATTGTGTCAATAAATGTCCAGACTACAGTCTTACCAAAAATCATATTTCTGCTGCATTGCCAGCACTTGTTTTCCTATGCAATTTAAAATGTTTTATTAAAAATTTATCTTTTTCATCCCCCAGGACTATTATGAAGCAGGAGCCGATTTTGCAGAAACTAACACATTTAGTGGGACGCGCATAGCCCAAGCTGATTATGGAATGGAAGATCAGGTAAGTCAAAGGTTGAGAATGGTGACTGACTATACTGTGTCTGTCTATATGAGAGCATTATCTGACATATAATTTGGATGAAATATATTTTAAGCTCTTGACACAATACTTTACACAATCTCTTTAATAAATACCAGATATTTTGCACTAAACTGAATGAAGAGTCCAGGGAAAAAACGATCTAAGTGACATTTTTGTCTGTTTGCATAAAAGGAAAAATAAACTTTTGGACGAGAGTGATTGGCGTGAACAGAACAAGTGGGTTTAATTACAACTTCAAAAGTATGTTTAATACAAATCATAATACCTGGGACCTGTTTCACAAAATTTTAACTAAGATAAAATCTTAATTTTAGTAATTTGATTTGATAATATTAAATTGATTTTAGTGTTTAGCCAATCAAAATTGAAGTATCAACTAAAATTTGGATTTTATCTTTAGTTAAGATTTCAAGAAACAGGGCCCAGTATAACAACCAAGTTCCACTTTTCAGCCAAAGTAACGTCCAATAAAGGATACGATGGTTGTATTTTCAGAAGGGCCTTGGTTCGATGTGACTCTGATCGTTCATACCTGAAATTGGTTGTTCTACAGATAGCTTAAACAATTTGCTACCAGATGGCGCCATTAACTGTGGTTTGTTGAAAAAGTGACTTAGATCTTTCATCCCCCGTGCTCTTCAATTGTTATTAGTTGATAGTATTGATGTTTATGTACCAATTTGTTTCGTTTTATAAGATCTTTTGACCTTGATTTAATAGGTATATAGACTAAATGTAGAGTCTGCTAAAATAGCTAAACGAGCTGCAAATGATGTCACAAAAGCAACAGGTGGGTAAACAAATAATGGAATTATGACAAAATTGTATTGGTCAGAGATATGAACAAATTGATTGATTAATTAAGTTATGAATTAGGATTCTTGTTCTTATAATTCATAGCACCAAAAAAGATGTTTTAGCGAAGGTAGGGATAAGTCTGTGCAGGCCCATTGCCAGCTTGTTGGCTCCGAAGGAGCAGCAAAGTTTTTTTTTTTTGGGGGGGGGGGAAGTCTACAGTAGGTATTTGGGGGGGGGGGTCAAAACATTATTTCAGGGTGTCCGTCTGGCCCCTGCTGGCTACGGGCCTGAGTCTGTGTATAGCATTACTCCGGTTTCCTCCCACTGCTAAAGACCCCTACGCGTAAGCGAATTATTGAAATTATATTAAACAATATGTTAGTCATGAAGTCACATTTTAACCCAAGAAATTAAAGGAAATGTGGTTAATATCCTTCGGTTCTGCACTGACTGATCTTATGAAACAGGCATATGCCATACAGTCTGCTATGATGGTTATTTTGCAGTGGCACTGCAGCACGTGCATGCCAAGGTGTACATGGAACCTCGTTCTTTCATCCCATCCTGTATCACTGACAAAGGGGAAACCAAACAGAAAAATCCTAAGGAATTTTCTCGGCCAATACTGGGAGCCAACTTGAGACCTCCTGTGGTTAGGAATTTTCTCGGCCAATACTGGGAGCCAACTTGAGACCTCCTGTGGTAGGAATTTTCTCGGCCAATACTGGGAGACATCTTGAGACCTCCTGTGATTAGTGAGGCAGTGTCTTACTCACTGAGCCACTATAGCTCTTGTTTTAACCAAGACATAGTGTGAACTGATTAACATACACAAGTGCATGACCAATTACAATGCTGATGTGTACATGTAATTTGAAACATATATTTGAATGATATTTGAATATGCTTTCAGGAATCAAGAGATATGTTGCAGGTGCTATGGGACCAACTAATAGAACTCTTTCAATTTCCCCATCTGTGGAGAAACCAGAATTTAGGAATATTAGTAAGCAATTGATTTTTTGTAGGGGTTTAAATGTTTAAAATAAGTGCAAAAATGATCTGTTGATTAAATAAAATCAGACGTTTCTTCTGGCTTCTGGGGATGGGGTGGGCAGATATGCTAATTTTGTGCAAGTTGTACTTAACCACTGATGATTTATTTTAGCATTTGATGAATTGGTAGACGCTTATTTAGAACAAGCTAAAGGTCTGTTAGAAGGTGGAGCAGATGTTTTATTGGTTGAAACCATATTTGATACAGCAAATGCCAAGGTAGTAAAGATTTGTATACATAGAAATATAAGTTTATATGGAATATACTAGGAATATACTATAAAAAATGTGAATTACTTTCATCTTTGTTTAGTTAGAAAAAACATTCAATAGATCCCTTCACCAGATATTAATTTGTTTAATGGGAATAAATTGTCGTTCTGACCTGAAATTGAGAGGTTTAATATAGTGTATATGATGATGAATGAGTATTATTTTTGAGTTATAAATATGCTATGTTTGTTTTTAAAGGCTGCTTTGTATGCCATTCAAGTTTTATTTTCTGAAACCAAGAAGAAGTGTCCAATATTTGTAAGTATGTCAGATTTTGGAGAATTAATTATTGCTGATAAAATAGCTCTTAAAAGTCAAGGTGTATTGCAACATTTTCTGTTTTATTTATTTTCATAACACAAATTCGATGATATTAATAACCTGCCACAAGCACAATGAAAAGTAGTCTTAACAAAATTGACCAATCGATCTTAATGGAAACTATGGCCATGAAGTTCACATTTCTATTGATTTCATTTGCCATCTTTTTTAGTCATTAATTGCCTGCCAATGTCTGAAGACATCAAGGCCATGATATCTAAAAAAACACTTATCCCAGTCCTTATTTTCGTTAATTTTAAATATGGAGAATATTGTTTGGCATTCAAGTGCATTATGCTATTGATAAATAAATTGCAAGAATTGTAACATATTTACTTTCAGTTTTTATGTCGAAAAAATAAACACAACTAACTATCTCAGATATTATTGGTTAAAACTTCCATCCAAGCCTTTATAAATGGTATATATATTGGATTCAGTTTGTTTATGTATTCAGAATCTATAAATTTCTATATCAGTTAGGAAGATCTAAGTTGTTTAAAGCAAAAGTTGCATTTTTTAAAGTCATATGTTTGAAATATGTTGAAATAAAGCCTTAAAACTCACGGATTCTATACACAGTCCTACCTTGTTAAAGATTAATCCTATAATTCACAGTTGTCAGTTGAGAAATGGGCAAATACATCATTTTCAATTTAAAACGTCAACTTTGAGCTTTGCTAATTCCATGGAGTGTTTATAGAAACAAGCGGGGTGATTTTGCTATTATTTCTTATTATTTTAAGAACTAGAATGAATAATAGTGTTTGACAACCTTTTTATATATATAAAAATGATTTTAAGTTTTTATTTTCTTAGAAAATATGCAACTATCGCTTTAAAAGTATGTTCTATGTATTGAATCTTCTTGACAGATTATAACAGAAAGTATAAATTTAATAAATACCAGGCCTTAAAAGTATATTTGTTAGATTTTCTGACTATTGATATAATGATTTGTAGGTATCTGGAACTATTGTTGATAAAAGTGGTCGAACATTATCAGGTCAAACAACAGAAGCTTTTCTAGTCAGTGTTTCTCATGCTGGTCCAATGTGGTAAGTTTCTATATTATAAATTCCAGTATATATGGTGGGGGGTGGGTTCGACAGCCGAATGGTTAGTATGTGCATGCTGTATCATAAAACCTGACATTGAGTTAGCTGGCGTGGTTTCGAATCCCCGGTTGTACGTGACAAGGAGTAGGGTCGCCTGTCCAACCTTGTGGGTTTTCTTCGGGTCATCCAGTTTCCTCCCACTGCTAAAAGCGAAATCTTGAAATAAGTTTTAAAAAAAAAATATGTTAGTCCCGAAATGAACTAGTTTGTGTCAAGAGGACGTTAAACCCCATTTCTCTCTCTCTCTCCAATATATATTCTATTTCTCAATGGGGGTTGGGATTGCCTAGTGGTCTAGAGTGCCACGCTTCGACCTCTAGCTGGCCGGTCACCTCTGGCTTGCGGCTGTGGTTTCGAGCCCTGGTGTGAGCGTATGTGGCATGGAGATAGGGGTGCCTTCTCAGCCTCGTAGGTTTCCTCCGGGCACTCCGGTTTCCTGCCACTGCTATAGACCCCTACACGCAAGCGAATTATTGAGAAAAAAAATGAAACCATGTTAGTCCCAAAATGACCTACTTTGTGTCGAGTGGACGTTAAACCCCATTTCTCTCTCTCTGTCTCTCTCTCTTTCACAACAGACAAGGGTCGTAAATTCAATATATAATCTGTAAAATTTTATTTTTTTTTATGAAAAATTCCTTGACTAATGTATGAATGAATGTTATACTTGTATTGATTTCTTATAGTTTGGGTTTAAACTGTGCATTAGGAGCAAGTGAAATGAGGCCATTTATAGAAGCTATAAGTTTAAATACTTCAGCATACACAATATGTTATCCTAATGCAGGTAAATAAAACCACAACTCTAATAAAACTAATATTTATCCTAAAGTTATTTTGATTGTCAATTCCTATTGCCATGTAAAATTGATAATGTGTTTCTTCTCACCCGCTTTGGTATTTGCCAGACGATTGTTGCCATAGATTTTTCATAGGAAAAATGAAGGAAGATAAAAACATATCACTCCAATTGCGTCAAATTTAAATGTTGGCTAGGTCACCGATTATTTTGCTAAATATATTCAAGTCATTACTACAAATGAAAACAGTCCTGAAAACGCAAAAAAAAATGCTTTTATTATGCTTAATATCCAACCAAGAAAATGGTGGTCAGGGGAATTATAAATTGCACAACGATTCGATAGACTCGTTGATAAATAAAAGGTATAAACTCAGATTTTTTTTACATTATTAAGTCTTTCATAAATCGTAGCTGTTTGCACAAAAAAAACCTCAAGTGTATATCATATGAATGAGACAGCTTACCATATTCATAGTGTCTAAAGGCCTTGCAAAAATTACAGTTTGTGTTGTGTTTACCGCACACCCTCTTAGGTTTACCCAGAGCACAGGGACAAGAAACAGGATATCAATTTTACACAGCCTAAAGTATCGTTTATTTCTTACAATCACCAATATTCGTTACTTTTTATATTCCTGCTGTGTTCACATTTCTTGTAAACCTTTAGAGATTAGAGTTTTTGAAATTTCTCAGCACTTATATGAATAGTCGTAAAGAGGAATCCTATCAGAGTTTTTGATACTTCTTTTACAACTTTGCTGGATTGTTCTGCTAGTCCTAAGGACGAAAGGTATCAAAATTAAGAATCATTACTGCCCCACTATTTTTTGCAATGCCTTTGACTGAAAACTGGGTGGTAACAGAATACTTTTTAGTATCAAATTAATTGTTTTAACTTTTTGTTCAGGTTTACCAAACACCTTTGGTGACTATGATGAAACTCCTGCTCAAACAGCCAATCAAATAAGGGTATGGACAAATTGGTATTTTTTTATATAGACAATTTTTATACTTCAACATAACTATTATGATGGATCTGACTACTTTTATATTGTAGTCATATTAACCTGTAATCATTAGTCTATTTTATTCAACATACATTATGCAACCGCTAAGTCTGTCTATTGCAGGACTTTCTTTAGGCCTGAAATGTTATCTAAATTATTAATTAGATATTGATTAACTTATCCAGACCATAATCAACTCTGGATGGCATCACTAGTCTGCGATCTTTCCTTCTGGATTTAAATATTAAATAGATTATCAAGACTATGCTTTTTACTGTTCCGACTTTAGTTATGATGATGGAGGCTAGGCGGATATTTCCATCGGCTTATATCTCGGTTTATTAGTGGATCAATTTGACTGAAATTTCTGGCAAATTGCCTTTACATCATTTTTGACAATTATGGTGAGAACTGCCAACTCGTTATCTAATCTCCCATAATGTATCTTTAAGGGTTATTCTGTTTTGAATTATTTCTGACAAATTTTTAAATTGGAAGTTTGTATTCAATTATTTGCATTTATCTTCTGGTATATATTTTCAGGAATTTGCTCGTGATGGTTTAGTTAATATTGTTGGAGGTTGTTGTGGAACAACACCAGCTCATATCAAGTAATTTCTTTATGTTGTTGCATCTTTGACCCTTTTACAGTAAAGCATGACTCCATTCTGTGTGACACATAATATCAGTTGATTATCTGTAAATGATCATATGTTCATACTCAGACAGTGAGACCAATCAAATGTTGGATATTATGCTGCGGGGAAATGACTTCCAATCTACCCAGTTCATTGTCAATTTTTATTTAGAAATTACCATGTTATCTTTGTCCACCTTCTATCAGCAAAATTGGGTCTTTCTCTATATTCACCCCCTGTCACATACTTTGAAAGATAATAACTTTATTTCTTGTGAATAGGTTTTGATGAAACTTAAAATATACTTTCCTGATCTCAGTCACTCATTTAAGTTAGAAGATCGACACTGACTGTGCAATTCTTTAGAATACTGTGATTTGATTGGTTGATCCTTTGAATCACAATAATTGAATGGATTAAACTTACACATCTGCATTATGCAAGTTGATTGGCCAAGCTTTTAACTGTAGTAAATCTATGTCTTATGAATGGATGTAAAAGCAGTTTTTGTAATATTACATGCATCTATTTTTCAGGGCCATAGCTGAAGCTGTTAAAGAATTTGCACCACGTGAACCTCCTAAAGATCTCAATAAAGACTGTTTGATGTTATCTGGTAATTATTCATATTCAGTTAATTTCATTATACAGCTGGTATGATTACGAATATTACTAACACAAATAATAAAGCAATGAATTAACCAAGATTTAACCATGATTAATCATTCTAATTTAATGGATAATCTCATTCAAGTGTTATTTTACCACTCGAAGCCTCAAAGGGATCATGTTGGGACAAAACCAATATGAACCATTTTTGGACTGACTTTTCTTTAAGAGATTCAACTTTTACAATTTTGTAATTTACCAGGGATTTAACATCCCTCAAATGGCGATCAACAGCTTTAAAATATTGGACTTTATGTAGGGAAGGGCACAGCTATAATTTTAGATTAGATGTGCTTTTATCTAATAAACTTTATCTTACAGGACTAGAGCCAATGGCTATAGGAAAGTATGCGATATTTGTAAATATCGGTGAAAGGTGTAATGTGGCAGGATCTAGAAAGTTCTGTCGTTTGATTAAAACTGGTAACTATGAGGTATTAGCACATTTACTTATAGACTATATTATTGTAATAAGCCCTTTGACTTAATGCAGTGATGCACTTCCTGTTATACATTTTTCTATATAGAGAATTTTTTTGGGTTCTAAAGTAGACATTAATAATGTTATGTAATGTGATGTTATCAGATACAGGACATGTGTCAGAGTTTGAACTTAATCTTGACAAACTCAGATAGAAGTGCATAATCTGTTTTTTGAACCAGGAACTGGGCCCTAAAAGATACTCATATTGTTGTTCTTCATCGGGTCCGAAACCCTTCAAATAAAGCCAGTAGCTCCATCGTCAATTCAAGTACGCTAAACATGAAATTGGCATGCTTGTTCCTAATTGATTGACAGACTGCTATTTTGGTTATGACATCACAATTCCAAGGTTGAGGGGATGACATTATGCTTGGTTCCTGGTCCACAGACCTTAGTCAAATTTGAGGAAAATTGTTTGTTTGATAGCAGTTATTTTATGCTGATTGCTCTATTTTGATAATGATTGCATTATTTGTTTATTTCTATTGTGATAATAGTTGCATTATTTGTTTATTTCCAGGAAGCATTGAGTATTGCTAAATTACAGGTAGAAAATGGAGCTCAGATATTAGATATTAATATGGATGAAGGTTTATTAGACGGAGTAGCTGCCATGACTAAATTTATTAATCTTATATCTAGTGAACCAGACATTGCCAAGGTAATGTATGATGTAGTTGATATTTCAATACAAAGAGAAGTTTCAGACATTTTCGGAAATATCTTTGAATACTCAAAGGGCAGTACAGGATTTGTGACTAGCTATCTGTATAGTGTTAAAAATAAATATTTTCTTCGTTGAACCAGTAGTTAAGATTACCTATGGGTTGCTGCTGTTTGCTATATAATTAGGTCTTTGTGTCACTTTTAAATTTGTATAAATGTAAGTATGCACATATGCAACGAAACATTACATCTCCTATTCTTTGACCTTGATGTAATAGACAGATCACCATAAATAAAACGATAAGAAAGATGGTTATCCCATTCCTTTAACCAATAGTTTTTATTGCTTTCATATTTTTTTAGGTGCCCTTATGTATAGATTCATCTAATTTTGCTGTAATAGAAGCAGGTTTAAAATGTACCCAGGGTAAATGTATTGTTAATAGTATTAGTTTAAAGGAAGGAGAACAAGATTTTATTAGAAAAGCTGAAAAAATAAAAAGATTTGGTGCTGCTACAGTTGTAATGGCTTTTGATGAAGAGGGACAGGTAGGTTTTTCTATTGGGACACTTCTTTTTAGCATTCTGGAATTTAATTTCACTGTTACATATTTGCAAATCTGTTAGTTCAAAATGTTCCATACTGTTAATCAAGCACGCTCTTTATTAGATCATCGCAGGTGGATAAAAATCAAAATATTTAATTTTAGAGGAATCATTTTGTATTTGTAAGAGTAATGTCAATGAATGTTAGCTGTAATGTGGAAGATTAAATTAGCTTGAGGAGGGACACTTTAGACTTACAATGCGAGTGTGTGTTAATTACGTCTGCGTTCACATCTTGGGACAGTAGATGTAGTTAAGTGTACTTATAAATGACTTGATGGATTTCATTTGGTTTTATAATCGAAAACTAGCTTTTATATTTTATAAGTTTTAATTGGCTTGTTGGGAAGTTCAATCAAAATTATTTTAGCGAGCTATAAAAATCATGTAAAATCAGTTAGATATGTTGCATTTCATGTTTTTCCATTGCAGGCAACAGACACAGAAAGAAAGTTTAGTATTTGTGAAAGATCATATAATATACTGGTGGATAAAGTAGGATTTAATCCTAATGATATTATATTTGATCCTAATATATTAACTATTGCTACTGGTATAGAAGAACATAATACATATGGTATAACATTTATAGAAGCTTGTAAACTTATCAAGGTTATTATATTATAATTTTTTCTTTGATTACAATGTTGCAGTATGTGTATTCGAGTTGTCTAATATATGTGCTTTAGATCATAAGGTCTGTCATTGACACAAGTGGCGTTGTTTTGGTCCTTAGCATGTTTGTTACATGAAGTAAGGTTGCTTGCTCGACTTCATGGGTTTTCTCAGGGTCCTTCTACTGCTAAAGACCCATACACGCAAGCGAATTATTGAAGTAAAGTTTACCAATTTGCCTTGTACTGTTGAGTGGACATTAAACCCCATTTCTCTCTCTGTCTTGAATTCAGATTGATGCTATACATTGGTGTAGAGAGTATTTATAGAAATAGCCAGCAATTCTCTTTAGCTACTCTGAATCTGTGAGGAATTGCCACAAATAGAGGATTCTCAGTTTTCGAATTGCTTCAGTTTGAATGATTACACTTCAGCATTGCTAGGTAGCAGAAAAATACATTATAAAAATTGTATTAAGGAATATTGTGTGTTTAGAAAAATACTGCTTTTTGCGATAACCTACCTTCATAGATGAAATTATATTTGATAATTAATTGACGTTATTTGTATTGATATTTTTAAGGCTAAATTACCAGGAGCTAGAGTGAGTGGAGGTGTGTCTAACTTCTCATTTTCATTCCGTGGTATGGATTCTGTAAGAGAACCGATGCATAGTGTATTTCTCTATCATGCCATCAAGGTAATTGTAGAGGACAATAAAGTTTTACATTTTTCCCACTTCATTTGTAGATAATTCTTTATTTTAGTCTTTTATCAAAGTATATTATATTTATTTTTTTAATTCAAGACAAAAATACAGTATTGAGCAATTTCATGAAATGATATGGATTTACAAAAATAATGTTATGATTTATAATATATTAAATGCTATGTTACGTAATAAATATGTGACATTTAATTTCAGGCTGGAATGGATATGGGTATTATAAATGCCGGATGTTTGCCAGTCTATGATGATATTAAACCAGAGTTATTACAGCTTTTAGAGAATGTATTATGGAATAAAGATCCAGATGGAACGGAAAAACTTTTACAATATGCCCAGGTATCATAATTTTACATAATTCATTTTTATTTACCCGAAAAATTGTTTTGATTTACACCGAAATATGTACTATATTGAAGCATACAAACATTTCCTATAGAAGAGGTCAATTATGATATCTGGTTTTTTTTTTGTATTGAATATTAATTTTCCTATTTTGATCATAATTATTGTCCTAATTTTGTGTTATTTTTCTTCGTGTGACGTGTTTTGTAGCACTCAGTCCTCAAAATCAACAGGCATTTTGCGTCCGTCAAATTCAACCCTTTATTGTTGCTGTCTATGAGATTTAGAGAATTCTTTCAGAATGTTAGTTTACTCAAAGTGTAACTGTTAATGAAACTCCTTATAAATTAAATTGTTGTTACACTAAATTAATGATCTCTGAAATTTTGACTGTAGAAAAATGGTAAAGATGCTAAAAAAGTCCAGTCCGATGACGAAGAGTGGAGAAAAACCACTGTGGAAGAAAGATTGAAATACTCTCTTGTTAAGGTGAAATATGTACCTATATATTTGTAACTATATATCTATATAAGAGTTTACACTAGTAGGCTAATTATTAATTGTTGGCCATTGCCTTTCAAAATAAATCTAGTGACCATTAAAATAGGTTCCAACCAAATTTTGTAGATCAGTTGCCTGAGAGGTGAGTATTCAGAGATATTCATATGCAGTTTGAGTTGGGCCATGGCAAGCACATAAAAGATGCTAATTCAGATTTTTACATACTGTTACAACTGCCTCAGCAAAAATCCTCTGAGGCAGTATGTTGTTTGGGGGACGTTTTTTTCAGTTTGTGCAACAAAGTGGCAAATTTAAAGTTTTCGATGGCTTCCCACCATTATGTTGAGGTCTGTAAGGCAGAAATTTTGAAATTTTGTTGGAATAATGTTTCTTTGGTGCCTATCCAACCCATCGATGGATGATTGAGTCCATTTGTTTTTTTAAAAACTCTTTGTTTTGATAAAGTAAACAGGAAGATGATTTATAATTTTCAAAACTGTTTCTATGACTTTTACAGGGCATTGATAAATATATTATTGAAGATACAACAGAAGCAAGAACAAGTTTTGATAAATATCCGCGACCCCTTCATGTTATAGAAGGACCTCTCATGGATGTAAGTAAATTAGAAATCAAAATGGTTTATGATATTAAAAAATTCAAAATAATCAATTTCTATTCATAATTTGAAATGATTTGAAGATATTATTATTAATTCTTAAATCTATTTGCTGTTGTTCTATGATCTTTTCATATTTTATTATGTCCACTCATGAGATATTCAACGATTTCCAATAATTTCTGCTAAAGTTATGACCCTTGATCACATTGAAACATCTTGTGGACACTAAAGCAGCCTTTTTTGTCAACAGCACACCTTAGAACACATGAAAAAAAACAGCGGCACACCCGGCTAAATATGAAAAAAGCTTGAATTTTGCAAAATAACAATGTCATAGTTGGCATACAACTGTTGACACAGACCAGTCATAGACATATATTGCCGTGGCACATTGGTTGAGAATCACTGCTCTGGAGGCTAAAGTTAATATCTGATTGACTTTGAATTTATACACCATCTTTAAGTTCATCAGACGAGGAAACCTATTGATTTCAGATAATTACTGCCAGAGTTGTGGCCCTTGAAATAGCTTGTGGACGCCCTAGAGGTTAAAGTTAAAATATTTAAACACAGTGTTAAGGTCATGAGGGGGTGGTTCCCTCTTGTCAGTGATGTAGGTCGGAGAGCCCGACAAGGACAGCTGTTGAGTCATTCGTTTGGGACAAAATGACAAGCTCCTGTTTACATATTGTCATGGGCGTTAAAGATCCCTTTACAGTTGGAATTCGATATAAGAGTAGACTGAAGTGCCGCTGTTACTCCACAATTGACCATTTCAATTTACTTTAATGCATGAAATAAGGAATAATGTTCTAATAGCATAATTTTAATATTGTCAGAATGGGATTGGTCCAGGCTTCATGTAAACTTTTAAAAAATGTTATTTTACAGGGTATGAGTGTTGTTGGTGATTTGTTTGGAGCCGGTAAAATGTTTTTACCACAGGTTATTAAATCTGCTCGTGTCATGAAGAAAGCTGTAGCATATCTTATACCTTTTATGGAAGAAGAAAGAGTGGCCAAGATGGAGGCTGAAGGATTAGATTCATCTGTAAATATATACATCTTTTACATTCAGAGCAGTAAGACTAGTAGATAATAGTCTTTAGAACATAAAATGAATGTGTTACGCAATTAATGCAACCAGAAGTGACAATATGCATACTGAAATTAATGTGACTGGTCGTATTTGTACTTTGAACATAACAAGACTTCAACTAGATAATGCCAACATTTTTATGTGTCAACAGTGTTCATTAGCCTATCATTGGGTTACTTATAATTAACTGTTATCTAGCGTTGCTGTGGTAATGCATGAGTTGTTTGTATGCATCCAAAGTAAAAACATAATATTTTTATATAATAAAATATACAGAAAGGTTTATCAGTATCATATCTTAAGTTTTGGGTATTCGAAGATGTGTTGAAATAATACTCCCAGTATTTGAGGTACAATAATATTTCCGGTATTGAGAAAATTGAGTATTCCGACATGCTGTATAATATGGCATATTGTATTGATTTTGTACTGTGTCGGAAATGACAGAGTCCACTCCATGTCCAGGAGCATTATAACATTTTCCAGATTCTTTGTTTTATTACTTTAAAAAAGTAAGATATGTATGATTATTTGATTATTAAACTTCAATTAATCTGTTAGATTAATTCTCTTTTCTAATTTTAGGAACCAGCTTGGGCTGGAACTATTGTTTTAGCTACTGTAAAAGGTGATGTTCATGATATTGGTAAAAACATTGTTGGTGTTGTGTTGGGCTGTAATAATTATAGGTATATATAGTTTATGAGCAGATAACTCAGTTGGTCATATCTTAAAATTTGAAAGGCTTGTTCAGTTTGAAATACCAATCTCATTAAATCACAGATCCCCTTTCTTTTGTTTTTTAAATGTGTAGTTCAAAACTCTGTTTCAACTGAATCCAGAAGAGTTGTTACATAATCCCTGATGTGGATGACTTTATGGGTTAGCCAATGAAATGGTCTGTTACGGCTAGATTTTGGCCAGAGGTGCAAGGAACTGTGAAGTGTCGGACGTCATAGGATCAAAAGCCGCT
Source organism: Patella depressa (assembly GCA_948474765.1). NCBI lineage: Eukaryota > Metazoa > Mollusca > Gastropoda > Patellidae > Patella > Patella depressa. The sequence goes on from OX419719.1 coordinate 61,472,728, forward strand.
TGTATGACCTCTGACGAAACCTTCTACTTAAAACACTCACATGTTCTTATAGTAGAGCCATCGAAAGTATAAAAAAAACGATACAAAATATAGATCTATATTTTAATCAGATTGTCCCAATACCTGACCAGATAAAAATAGTGAATGGATGTGGCATAAACCAGTTGTCAATCACTGATACACACAGAGTCATACAACTGTTTTTACATTTACCTAGTAGACTTTTAATAATCACTTCAGCTCATGAACACTATATCAGAATCTGAAATAGGTTAAATAGGTTCTGTATTAAAATTAAACATACAAAATGATATTTATGTATGATGTGTTATATTGAAATTATTTAAGTCGTTTGTTGTTTTTTTAGGGTTGTCGATCTGGGTGTCATGACACCTTGTGAAAAAATTTTGGAAAAAGCCATTGAACTGAATGCAGGTAGGTCAACCAGTGAAAACAAGTACAAGCTGACTATGGATCAGGAACTGAGCATGGAATTGTGAAGTCATATCAAAACTGTCCAAGTTTTAAGTAAAACATACTTGAATTGGCAGCCTTTTTCTCAAAGACCATAACCCCAAAGAACAAGATAGGTAACGCTTTGGGCCCAGTTCTTAGTCCAAAAATGATATTTACAGTTAACATTGAAAACTTGAATCAATATTAAAGAGTCTTATCAATATTGGTCAGATTTCTATGCTTCAGAAATATAATTGATTCGTATTTACAGATTTTATTGGTTTATCTGGTCTGATTACACCATCTTTAGAAGAAATGGTTCATGTTGCCAAAGAGATGGAAAGAATAGGCTTAAAAATTCCTTTATTAATAGGAGGAGCTACAACATCAAGGTAACAAATGCTTGTAGATCTAAGCTCATGAAAATATCATTTTCATAAAGCTTTCCGAAAAAGGACGTTTAATATTAAATATTTTGTGTAACGAAAAAATATAAGAATTTTATTAATTAGATTCTGTATTAATTTTTTTCAGGGCTCATACAGCTGTTAAAATAGCACCAAAATACAGCAATCCAACAATTCATGTTCTAGATGCTTCTAAAAGTGTTGTTGTGGTAAGTTGAACATGAAATAAATCATTTTGATGAAAATTGAATCAAGTTTTAGCGTGATGAAATATTAATTGAAATATTGCATTCAAATCTGTGCTGAACATCTATATTATAGATTTTCAACTCTGATGGCTATTGCTATGATGGTTATATTTATATATTATAGTGTTCAGCTCTATTGAATGATAGTGGCTATGATGATTATATATTTGATATACAAGAAGAATATGAAGAAATTAGACAAGAACATTATGAGTCTTTAAAGGTAAGGGCCTTTCATTGCTGCATTTCTCTCCAAGCCTTATATAAAGATCCCCTCATTTAAAGTCACTGATCTTTTACTAGGAGTCTTAATAAGGCTGTTGGTGTGATAAATACTTTCCCTAACAAGAGATTCTTATTTACATTGTACTTTAAGTAGTGTACTTCTCAATAGATATGTTCCTTAATCTATTGCGATTGTTTTACAGGACAGAAAATATGTGAAACTAGATAAGGCAAGAGAAAAGGCGTTTAAAATCGATTGGCAATCTGAAGCTAAACCAGGTTTGCTTTTTTCTTTTTTAATGATTAATTATCTCAGATGCATTTGTCATAAAGTGGATTTTGTCAACCCATATTTTCCTTATTATAATAAAACACATCTAAAATACCATTTTGTTCTTTAATTATTGGTCAGAGTTGATTTATTATAATGCCATGCATGCTATCAAATCATTTAAATTTTTGTAAATTATATTTGTTAAAGATACATTATGAGATATTAGATAAAGAGCTAGCAGCTCTCATTATAATGGTTAAAAATGTGTTAATGTAAAGGGAATATGCTGAAAATTTCAGTCAAATTGATTCTCTCTGAACTGGGATTTTAGCGATTGAATTTTTAGCTTAGCCTTGATCATTATTACTTAAGTCAGTATGATATAAAATCATTGACACGATTATCCATTTCATGATTAACTAGCATTGACATCGATAGTGGATTATGGTCTGGTTAATTTAATTTTTTTAATGTCTAGTTAATAATTTAGATAACATGTCGGGACTAAAGAAAGACCTGCATTGGGCAGAGTTAGTTTGTTCATAATGTATGTTTAAGTCCTCTGTTATTTTTACCATTTCAGTGGAACCATCTTTTCTTGGAATTAAAACATTTGAAAATTATGATATTTCATCGTTAATACCATACATTGATTGGAAACCGTTTTTTGATGTATGGCAATTGAAAGGAAAATACCCTAATCGTGGATATCCAAAAATATTTAATGATAAAGATGTCGGTATGTACTTAATTATCTGTAATCTTTGAATGCTGCCACTTTTTCAGCTTTCACAAATAATAACTTTCCACTTAATCCCTGAAGATGCTTAAACTTCATTGTTGTATTGATATAAAACATCATAAGATATCAGAAGATTTGCATGGTCATAGTTTTATGTGTAGTTAATCCGTTTTAAGTAAACGTTTATTTTTAAACAGGAGAAGAAGCCAAGAAAGTATTTGATGAAGCCCAGGACATGTTAAAGAATATTATCAATAATTCTAGTCTTACTACCAGTGGTGTTATAGCATTTTATAGAGCAAATAGTGTAGGTGACGACATACAGGTCTATGATGATAATTATAAACAGATAGCTACATTTCATGGATTACGACAACAGGTAGGATGCTGTAATTTAAAATGTGGTAAATTTTAGCAAAATGGTTATTTAAATATTAATAATTAGGCAATGAAGGGCTTAGCCTTTACTATTGAAATCATTGTAAGAATGAATCAAATGGTAGAATTGTAATTCCAGGTAAAGGGTTTAAAGTAGGAGCTAACAGGTTGTTTGGGTTGATCTAAAGTGTTATTTCAATTATGTTGTCAGACAAGATGTATATGATCTGAATGTCCTTTTGAAATATATTATTAAGATGAACAGAAAATCATTTGTATCCCAACATTGGCTCGATTGAAAAATTTTAAATGTAGACAGTAGACAAACACCCTCTTTGAAAATTTAACCAGCACACACAAATTTGATTAGATCAACAGTTTTATTTTTTTTTACCTAAATCTGTGAGGTTTAGTAATTTTAAATGGATTTGAAAATTTTTCAGCATTTACTAGATTTGAGATATCACATCTAATGATTCATTGAATTATTTTATATATGCAGGCAGAAAAAGATGGTGGTACATATGAATGTTTATCAGATTTTATAGCACCTAAAGACAGTAATATAGAAGATTATATTGGACTATTTGCTGTTACAGCAGGTATAGGTGTTCAGCAGATGTGCAAAGAGTAAGTAAAATGAAGTAGTACTTCTAATAGAATTGTTTCTTATCATATTTTGTAAAATCAAAAAATAGTCAAACAGTGTGCATTTTCATTTCGAAAATTATTTTATTTTTGTCCCTCGCTTTTCAAAAATAGCATAGGACTAATAAAAGGTAGATGAGCAATTTATCAGTATGTGACATCTATTTATTTTTAAGAGTAGGGGTATCAAGCATATTGTTGGATTGTTTTATTATAGATTTGAAATGTAATATCTCTATATTCTGGTTATTTTAAATTAAACATTATATTACAGATTTGAAAGTAAATATGATGATTATAGTATTATAATGGTAAAAGCTTTAGCAGATAGATTAGCAGAGGTAAGTCTATTTCACTGCCAAACTAAAAAAGTTTAGCTTATTTCCATTTGGTTTTTGATTTCATTAAAGATACATTATGGGAGATAAGATAAAGAGATGGCAGTTCTCACTATAATAGTTAAAAAAACTAGATAGTGTAAAGGTAATTTGATGAAAATTTCAGTCAAATTGATCCACTATTAGCCGAGAACGAAGCGAGTGAAATATTCACATAGCCTCGGTCATCATTACTAAAATCATTAATATAAACAGCATAGTCTCGATTATCCACTTGATCAATTTAATTATCAATGGTTGTTAAGTGGCATATAGGAATTTAATCTGCCAACATCGAAGGCTAGCCTTGACATCAAGAGCTTAGTATGGTCTGGATAAGTTAATTAATGTCTAATTGATTATTTAGATAACATTTCAGGCCTAAAGAAAGACGTGTGATAAGCAGATTTTGCTCTTGCATAATGCTATTTTAATTATCATTTCCAGTATATCAAGCACTATTAGTTACAAAAAATTCAGAAATCAATAAAGATATTTGTCATATCTGCATGCAAATTCAAATAAAAATGGGTCTAGATCCAATCTTGTAAAAGTAGACATTCAATGGGTCTAGATCCAATCTTGTAAAAGTAGACATTCATTGTCTATGTTAGTAAGTTTTTTACCATACAAATTTCACATACAATTAACAATATCAAAGAGTGGTCATTACTATGATTAACAGTTTTCATTCTGCTTGTATTGTTTAAAATATAATTTTTATTTTGGTACTAATCAATTAACATTCTTCACTCAATTTCAGGCATTTGCTGAGCTGATGCACGAAAAGGTGCGACAAGAATACTGGGGTTATGCATCATCAGAAAAATTAGGTGCTCAAGACTTACATCGCATTAAATATCAGGTATAGCAAGTGGAAGTTGATCAAAAAATATATTACTATGATTGATATTTAGGACAGTGTGGAATGTTTTTCAAATTCATGTTCAGAATGCTACAAATTTTATGGATGATCATATTTCACAAAACCTGTTGTTAAACTGAAAAGCTAAGATTTGAATTTTACTGACATTATCCATTATTCATCCAATGCAAAAACTTCCTATTTTTTAAAAATTTCCATATCTGGCAGCTCAATTTTATTGAATGTGTCATTGACATAATATAACGTTGCATAACATTTTTTCTAACGCATGGAGGCACAACACCTTTATCACCATTCATTTTATGGCACCATTGATGAACTTGGAATAAATGTGCATGATCTTTCACTTTTAGGCCAAAAACAGGGGAATAATTATTCTAGGCAACAGTCATTTATCTGGTATCGGACCACAATCAAATTTTTTTTATCTTTTCATCATTCAGCTTTTTTGCTAGCCAATTTTGACATCAATTATGTATATTTTCAGGGTATACGTCCAGCACCAGGATATCCTAGTCAACCAGATCACACAGAAAAACAAACTATGTGGAAGATATTAGATGCAGATAAAGTTGGTATTAAACTAACTCAATCTCTAGCTATGGATCCAGCAGCTTCAGTTAGTGGTTTATATTTTGCATCACCACACTCTTCATATTTTTCTGTTGGTAAAGTAGACAAAGATCAGGTAAGTTCTGCTGTAATCTTCTATTGTGTGTTTCGATTTCAGATACATAATTTAGTAGTGACTAGATCTGGGTGAACTCACTTTGGTACATGTGTATGGAATATAATTCTCTACTGCAGTCTTAAGTTCAGGTTTGGGAACAGGCTTAGCCTATGTAAAACCCCTGTCCCTATACAACTTGGGTAGTTATTGAAAAAAATGAGCATGCTTTGTGAATAGCTAAAATACAGTAACTTTTAATAAATGATTGCTTTAATGTGCCTGAGATTGTGGGTTCGATTTCTGGCATGAGCATCCTATCACACTGTCAGGACCCCTAAATACTTTTCTTGTTCTTTATAATTTTATTTCAAATATATGTTTGTTATTAGTGGTATTTATTAAAGGAGTTTTATATATTTTAGATTGAAGATTACTCTAAAAGAAAAGGAATGGATGTAAATGAAGTAGAAAAGTGGTTGGCTCCATATCTGGCCTATGATGTGTAAATAATGATCTGCTCTTTTACATCATCAATATAATGTTGAAAAAAAATCTCAGGAATACAGAACTTATACTTTAAAGCTATTAAATCTATGTCATGCCATTAGATATAGTAAAGCATATTTTCTTTACTGTTTAAATTCAGGACATGCATTTATATAGTGAATAAATAACACAATCATTTTGTAACATTACAATGTGTCAAAGTGAAATAAGCCAGCATCCGATCAATTATAATTATGTGATCTCAAAGAAGTATTAACACTTTTACTACAAACGTATTATGTAATTAATTTTGAACAATATCAGATTTGAAGTGGCATTATGTGAGAGCAGTATATCCTTATTGCTGGTCATTTATCTAGCTTTAAATGATATATTCATTATTATTTAGACATCAATTCACATGAAATCCCATAATCAACTCTGTAGATCATTTGTACTAGAAGGCTTTTGACCTATGACATCAGACATTAATTAATCAATCAGCAATGAAGTTTCTAGTGGTTTACCCTTACAACCAGTTCCATAACATCACTGTAATGGGTGTTTTCATTGGCTAATCCCCCATTTCAACCAAAATGTCGATAATATAACAACTCTTCCAGATTCTAGTGTAGTAAAGACAAATAAAACAACATTTTGAACTGTAAACAACAAAACGAAATAGGATCTGTGTTTTAATGAGATTGCTTATGTCTTTATCCCAGTGATGATTTGTTTCAAATGTATATTGTATATAATCTAATTTGAGCACCACTGATGTTACAGTCATAAATCACTAGCAAAGAAAAACACAAAAGCATCTTTAAAAGATTTACTGTATGTGCCATACATGTATCTATTGTTATCGTTGTACTTAAAATATGTTTTATTAGCTTTACTTGTAAATATTGTTGATATAAAGAATGTTTCTCAATGGACCTATATCTAGTTTAAATTAATTTATTTTCTATTTGAATAAGATAGAAATATATAGTAAGGTATTGCATAAAAAACATAGTTGCATTTGATAAACTGGGTTCAACTTCAAAATTGTATTATGGTTATGACAAAATATAATTTATTAACAAGTTTTTGTTGAAGTTACTTTTATATGATTTTTTTTATTAGATTTATAAAAAATGATTATTGTAAATTGTGTTGTATATAACATTTGTACTTATCCTTAACCCTTAAAATGGCATTTAGTTGATAATGATAAGAGGATACTTGTCGAAATGTTGTGCTTCTAGAATAAACCAGTGATTTTTTCCCATAAAAATTGTGTTCTGTTAATAGAACACTTGGTTCAACTTTTGAATGTGTTTTTTTTTTTAACTTTGACTGGCGGGCAACAGCCCAAATTATATGCACTGTAGGCCTTAAAGCTCCTTGCTGTATGATCTGGGGACCTTAAGATATTTCAATATTGACATTGTTAATATAACAGTAAACTTACCAGACAGGTTAGAAAATCAGTATTGCCTGAATAATCAGAGTTAAATTATCTCAACTGTATTATACATGCATAAGGGTTAGAGTTCGGGAAAGCTTATAGAAGTTTGTGCTATGACATATTTTTGACTATTTGTTATGTTTTTGTCTATTGTTAATAGCTAAGTGTAAATATTGTGTTTAGAAACAAGGATTTATTTTTAAATACATTCTTAATACATATTTCATAATTGAGATATTTAGTGTTATTTCAAATAAGTAGCATTTCTTTTTAAATTTCAGCCACTTTTATAATAGTGTCATTTATTGTTATTTTCTATTACTTAATAAGTTAATAACTATCATTATGTATAATATATATAGATCTAAATAGAGATAACTGGTCAAATTGCCTATTTTTATCTACTCTATGTATAGATTTACATTAAATAAAATTATATATTTTTATTTTGTACTTTTGTTGTCTGGAGGTCGTGTGTTCGATCTCTGCATTGCCTGAGAAAGTTCATCAGGATTTTCGGATGTGGTTTCCCCTTGTCAGTGGCCCAGGACGTAGGGCCTGACAAGGACAGCTGTCTAGGTGTTCAGATGGAGTGAAAAATCGAGGACTCATGTATATACTGAGTAGGACATTTTTAATACCCAGGAAGTAGTGGGGCAAATGCTGTTAAAAACAATTGTTAATTACTATCAAGCAGTGGGGCAATACCTGCAATGATGTCGAGTGAAAATCATAAACAATGGTAATATTTCAACAAGCTGGTTTCACCCTAATCAGCACCTCCCTAGCTTGCACATATATGCACATGTGTGAAAGTTGAATGTCTAATTGGCAAATTTGGAAAATGGTTCAAAAAGTTAAAGGAGCTAAACCTCTAACTCAGTATTATACATGTTTGAAATTAAAAACACAAAGTAGAATTCAATATTAGTCCATTTCGAGCAATGTTAATGTTGTTATTTTGCCATGAAAATATAGACTCTAATATCCAATATTTAAGACACAATGAACATTTTATAATCAAATAAAGAGTCACACAATCTATGTTGTAATTAAGAAAGAAAAACATATCCCACAAGACAATGCAGAAGTAATTAGTACCGGGTAAAGGCTGAATCACAAACGACAAAAAAAAAAAAATATAAAAATATTGCATAATTGACTAAATTCATGGACCTACTTATAGCCCACAAGGGGATCATGTGCCTAAATGGGTGAGACACTGGCTTGCTAGCCTAGAGGTTGGGTGTTTGATCCCTGCAATAGCCGAGAAAGTTCATTCAAATTTTCTGGCAGGGTTCCTCCTTGTCAGTGATGCAGGAAGGAGGGCCTGACAAGGACAGCTGTCTAGTCATTTGGATGGGACCGAAAAAAGGTCCCTTATATATATTGGCAGTTGGAATTCGATATAAGGGTAGGCTGTAGCGCCCATGTCCGGGCAAAATATCCCAGTATAGTGTATGACCGTCTTCATTAGCCCAGTTTAGGAGCAAAAGAGTAGGATGTTAAACCCCATGGCATTTCATTTCATTTATAGCCGACATATAAGATCCATGCTAAAATCATGATGTTCTTTTAGATCATATATTCGTCAAACTTTTTCAAGAATAGGTAACAAATATTAATAAATTAGATTAAACTACTTTTTAGACAGATTCAGCAGTGGAAATTTGATAATTTTGCGAACAATGACATAAAATATAAAGAAATTTATAAAGTTCCAATAGTTCCATGCGTAAATCAGTGCCACGGGTGGGGGGATAACTGTTGATTTACCGACAGATGGCGTCACTGTAAGTTTATAGTTACCGTTAAGATGGCGGACGAGTGATTACTGCATTAATTCGTTTCAAAACCAAATAATGCATTGAAAGATGATTTATCTTCGACGACTTCTGCAAGATTAAATCAAAACATATGGTATGTTTTGTTTTAGAATCATACAAATTTCTATCTTATTGGACAGAGCAAAGACATTAATAAATGAAGAAATGTGGATGGATTAGCGCGTGACATGCAATATAGCAATGTCAATAAATAATGGTAAAAATAAAGTAGGTTACGCGGCATCCATTAATAATTTACAATTTGCGTGGATCATCAACTGATCGATTCACTAAACGTCTATCAATAATATACGCGAACAAATATATGTATGTTAAATCATTGTTCCAACAAACCAAGATAGATCAATTTTTATTCCCATACGACATACGAGTCGACCATACGGCATAAATAAATGATGATTATGATATACAGGCTGAGGTATGATGCATCATCATTGATTCAATGGTTCATTGTGTTGTGGGATTTCATGGCATTTGAAATTTATCGTTCCTCCACCGAATCCCATTGCAACATCAGACCTAGTTCAGCCCTGAACGTCGGTCTCATTACATTACATATTACACTCACCCTGAACGTTCAGAGACTGCCCGATTGAATTATTAATGTCGAAAATAATTTGAGCCCCAGTCAAATTTACTGGGCAACTTTTCACTGCTAAACATTGGGGTGTCAATCCGGGTGGACGCCTGTACAAATTTAAACGAACATCTTAGTGAGAAAATAAGACCTTGCTTACCTCGCTAGCCTAGAGTCAGTATAGTATGACTATGAGTAGTATGAGCGACACAAACACGCTGTTAAAAATGCGTCCCCTCCTATCGAGTTAACCTTTTCGCCGTCATGACACAACACGCTGAACTACATCAGACCTTTCAGGATGTTTTTAGGATATATCTCATACTTGTTCCACCATCATGAATACACATGTTACTTACAACTGTAAAAGTTGACTGCTGGACTCCATGTAGTTGGCATAATCATTGTCCAAATCAAATGATCCACCAATCATATAAATGTATATTATATAATCTATGGATTTTGGTCAATTTCTCACAGATTGAGTGAAATATTATGGTATATATAGTAATAGGTATCACGTCATTTGGGACTCACGTCATTTGGGACTCAACACAAACGACATTTGGGACCCAGTTGACGACGTTTGGGACTTCATTGGCGTCATTTGGGACTCAACAAAAACGACATTTGGGACTCAATATAAACGACATTTGGGACCCGATATAAACGATATTTTGGACCAGAGTTCGACACAAACGTCGACAGATTTATCGGAGGATCCCTAGCTGCGTGCATATTTTGTGCATTTCGCTCGGGAATCGCGCTTCTTTGACGCTCCGTATGAATTCCAAGTACCGGTAGATATTAAAATAATAATTAGATCATGCATTTAATGGTTTAGCTAACCCGTTGTTAGTGAAATTTAAATCTAAGTTGAATATAACCCTCTGACAGAACACCAAATACACTGAGAAACAGTCATTAATAATAATATATTTTTTCCGTCATTGCCAAATCCGCCGATGACACGTGACATTGATTGGAATTTCTAGGTCAAAAAGCCGGCGATGCTACGTTTAATTTTAGGTAGCATGTGCCGTTATAATTTTTTTTATAGGCCTACACATGCTGACAGAGGCTTAGTTTTAAACATACATGTATTGTCGTTGTTATTATTGAAAGGTATCTGGCATAGTCGTACGGAATTTCATTTTGAAGCAATTCAATTATGGTTGTCACATGATCACTGTGCCGTACGCGTGTGTCTATCATGGACGAATGAATAAAAACATTTGAAAGTTATGTGACAGACAAAAACTACAAATTGAGCTGTGAAAAAATTATTGAAAGGTATCTGGCATAGTCGTACGGAATTTTATTTTGAAGCAATTTCAATTATGGTTGTCACATGATCACTGTGCCGCACGTGTGTCTATCATGGACAAATGAATAAAAACATTTGAAAGTTATGAGACAGACAAAAACTACAAATTGTGCTATGAAAATGTTAAAATTAATAAATGTATTGTTAAAATAAATAAATGTATTGTTAAATTTTAATGAACAATGTCGTGTGGACGACTTTACCAACGTATTACTTATATCTTGATCGAGTCCCAAACGACGTACACCAAAGTCCCAAACGTCGTATATCAAAGTCCCAAACGTCGTATACCCGAGTCCCAAATGTCGCGGTCAAATTTTTTTGAGTCCCAAATGACGTGAGTCCCAAATGACATGTAATCATAGTAATATACCATACAGTACTAAGCTTATTAGAAGGCCTACACACTGTACAGTTTACTTTTACTTCTTACTTAGATTATCCCTGATATTTGATGACCTTGTCACAGTTTTTATCCACATTATTAAGATACAATTATTGTACTTAAAAATGGGTTATCCTTGAATATATCTTAATTATTTACTTTAAATAAAGTTTCGGGGATCATGTGGCTAAGTTTATAAGGCGCTGGCTCGCAAGTCTGGAGGTCGAGTGTTCGACCCCTGCATTGGCCAAGAAAGTTGATCTCGATTTCCCAGCATGGGCTCCCCTTGTCAGTGATGCAGAACGGAGGGCCTGACATTGACAAGGACAGCTGTCTAGTTGTTTGGATGGGAAAAAAACCGAGGTCCTGCGTACACATTGGCATGGACGTAAAAGATCCCTTGGCAATTGGAATTCGATATAAGAGTAGGCCGTAGCGCCGCTGCCTGTGCAAAATTTCCCTCTTAGCACACAGTATGGCGTATGCCCGTCTTCCATTAGCCCAGGTTAGGTGCAGAAGTTTCAAAATGCATTTCTGTAGGCAGTATTGTTTTAGACACAACTTCCAAACATGATTAGTCCCACAGCACCAGTCCTACAGCACCTGAGCTGATCTCCCCAGTTTCTGTAGGCAGTATTGTTTTGGACACATTAACTTCCAACTATACTATAGTCCTACAGTACCGGTTCATACTGTTTCTGTATCAAAAGTCTGATTTGATCTCCCCCATTCCGTTATACCACACTGAAACTGTTTAACAAATAGCCATTTTGATACTACAGGGAAAACTGCACATTTCAATCACATATGTTGATCAACTCATTTCCCCCCAAAGAATTCCGACTTCATTTGAGTGCATCATGATAAGCCCCATTTATTATTTTTATACCATATTTCAGTTGTGAACAACAAAAAGTTTAAAAGTTAGTTTACATTGGATCTGCGGTGTCAACGCTCACCATGAATTCTATCACAGCTTTAAAGGGAAACCTGGGATTAAGGAGCAGTCGTAAGTAAATCAAAGTTTTAAAATGTCAATACATGTAGAATGTTAAAGTAGCTTAGTCTCTAACTCAGTATCATTGAAAGTCTTCGACGTTGAAAACACAAATTATTTGTCAATTTAAATCAACATTGATGGTGTGGTCTTACCAGGAAAAGATGGGCTTCTGTTATCCAATATTTAAGACGAAAATTTTTTTTTACCATTGGTACATGAATCGTGTACCATACGGCATTTCAGACTCATTTTCAGCTAGGGACCCAAAGAACAAGGCTAGGTATACTCCACATTACATCTCAAATGGTGAGCATGTGCAATAAATACTATATAGACTGGAACAACCAGACGATATATATATTGTGATTCAATTAAGATTTCTGGTGCACTTCGCCAAACATAACTGATTTGATATTAGAGTAAAAACGGAAACGATTGAATGTAAATCGGTTTATATACATTTATATTAAATTATTATATCGCTTGCGACCCATTTGTGTCAATTTCTAGGACCCAAATATTAGCGATTTAGCTCCTTTAATGTGAGACTAGAGAGCATCAAAACTGTTAAAAATAATCAGATGGTGAACATTGAATCACTATGGGTGGCACATACAGGCAAATTCTAACTTTATTTGATAAAAAAACCCACAGATTGTCAGATGCGTCATTAATTTCCATTGTATATTTCAGCTTTGTCTCCTACATCAAGTAAACTATCCACCCAATACCTAGTTTTAGATCACATGGCCAGTCACTATAAAAAAATTAGTAAGGCCAAATGTAAGTATTCATGTTCGATCAGTAACAGACAGCTGTGTCAATGTATTGGTAGTGTTCTATTACAAATCGAGGACTTCGTGTCAGCACAAAGCACTGTACTTCTTCCTTAGAATTGATGAACTGCCATAAAGATACATGTCCGCAAAAGTTGAAATTCTAATTTCACAACCATTAATTGAATTCAAACTACCTAGAACAGTACAGTTTGTCAAGAACTAATGTATGTCCTATCTTCCTAGATACATCTACTCGTAACTCCTTTTACAATCTATAAATTTTTCATTATTTGAAGTCTATAGATGAATGCTTTGCACAATAAAGTGTATAGGTGAATGCTATGAAATGCGCAAGAGTGCATTCACACAGATATCAGACACACTGGTTGATTTTCTTAAGTTTTATCATGGGCTTACTGTTATGAGAGTACAATTTTATTTTGCCCAACTATTATTGGTAAACATGCTTTCACTACTTTCAGATAAAAATATGTTTTGTAGTAGGAATAAGCTCAGATGACTGAATTTAAAAAGGAACATATCTTTAAAACGACTGTCCAATCTAACAACATTTTGTCTACCATGCATATTTTTAAATTAAAGCTAATAAAAAAATGTTTTGCTTTAATCTCATTTTCTAGCTGCCATTGACAGTGGTCGTCCAAAATCAATGGTATGCAGTCAAAAAGGTTTGTTTAATTTGTTTTCTCAGTATCTGTTTGTAACATTATGGAATTGAATATTTTGTAAACATTGTAACATTTCTGAGGCAATGATAATGAAGAACAACTTCATTATGTGTTGAAGAGTTTGTAGGCCTATGTGTAAACTTTATTTAGTGCTGGTTGTATTTTGATTGGACTGCATCATTTCAAATGTATAATGTTTGGTTGTTTTGATTTTTTAGCAAGAGATAATCAAAGACGAAAGAATATTTCACAAGGTCTACCAAGTCGTACAACATCTCAGATGTCTAGGCATACACCATCACCAAATCACTACCGGTATACAACAGAGGAACACTATGATAATGCCTTATGGGTAAGTTCAGTCGTTGTTTTTTTTATTTCAGAGGAGAGCCAAAAAAAAGCTCCCCATAATCAACAAATTGAAAAAAATGGCTCTCCTAAAAGGTTCTCCCAGTTTCGATTTGAGGAATGCTTTAGAAATTAAGGAGAGTGATTTAGAAATTAAGGAGAGTGATCTGATATTAAGGAGAGTGATTGGTAGATAAATGTTAATAAACCCCCAATGACTTTGTAAAGGAGAGTGATTTTCAATTTTAAGGGGAAGGAAAAAAAACTCGGTCGACATTCAAGTGAGCTGTAGGCGCTCGAGAGCAATCACTCGCGTTAAAACTCGCGTTAAAAAACAATGACTGTAAGTTTATGATACATGCCAGAAAATTCTGCCTTAAAATAATTCAAATGGATCAATTCTAATTTAAGTATTATAAGATATAATAAATTATGTAGTAATATTTAAAAATAATAATGCCATCAGTATTCAAAAGTTTTCAATTGAATTTCTGAAACTTCATGGGATTGTTCCTTTGAGGTAATGTATTTGTTTTTCATACCGGTAGTTGTGTTTCCATTCACATTTTTACTTTCAAAGCTTAGTATAGAAGTCAAAATAATATATTTTAAAACTTGCTCTTTGGAATTTTTTGACAATTTTATATATAGCACAGATATCTTTGTTAAATACAGTGGCTGTATATGTTTTCTACTTACTAATAAATAATGGTACATATTTTTGACTTTAAATGTAAAGATTTTGTCATTAAAAAATGTGACAAATTTACCGTTAATAACTACAACCTAGGCTATGACTAACTTTCGATGGTAAGAAATTTTAAACAATTTGCTTACCGGTATCTTATGTTTCAAAATGGCTTTAAACCTTTTTGCTTTACTTAAACTGCTTTTACTGTTTCACTGTGTTTTTGCTTTTACCATTATGGGTTATTGACTTAAAGTTAAAAACACCAAATATGAATTGCCTTTAAACTTTTAATTTATTTTGTTTTTTTCAAGATGTGTAGTGTCTGCCCTTGTTCTGTCACCCTTATTTTTGTCAAACTTATGTCTAAAGAAAAAGTATCTAGAACATAATTCAGGACACAGGAGTGTTTTAAACAGTTGATCAAATCTGTGATGTCTTGTTACACTTTACAACTGATATTGATAGTAAACAAGAACTTTCCAGTAAGCCTCTAAAAAAGAAGACAGAGAAAATAATTCCATTTCATTGACCAGATAATAAATAGGTGTTTTGGCCATGGATATAATGTAAGGTAAACACTGCTGTGATGAAGATGCTATTACATTTTGGCAAAAATAATTTTTTGTTTAAAATTGATTTTCAACAAGATCAATTCTAAAAGTATTATTGATGAGTGATATCAGTTGTGAAAACCAAGCCAGATTTGAATATAGACTATAGTTATGTATATTCTTGATTGTATCACTGAGATTGTACAATGTAACTTATGTTTTAAATGTGTATTTTTAGGACGAGGAACTTGAAGATGAGGATGATAGATTAGTTCAAAGCATAATGAGAACAACATTACAAACAAAACCTAATCCCAGCCATCATGCAACATTCAATACCAATAATGCAGAACATCATTATCATCAACAAGATGTCTATGATTCTCGTAACTTTGAGACTACAAGACCTGTTTCACAGCGATCTATGCTAAGCAGTGCATCGCGACTCAAACTGGCATTAGCTGCCACAAAAGGGCCAAATGATGGTGATATTCTGGAAAAAAGAAAGGAAGTCTTTAACCAACCAGAAAAACCATTTACACCTCGAACACTTAAAACAGACAGAAAGTCAAGACTAAGCGAATACAAATACTATACACCACCAAAGAAAAACAAAAACAAAAATCAAGAAACGTCCAGAGAAAAACAGATAGATAATCCCAACAAGGAAAAAATTGATAATCAGCCTAAACCGAAACCTCGAAAGCAATCTTCCCAGTTTCAACCTGAAAACACAATGTCCAGTACAATGATGCGTGAAAGCTTTCAAACTCGTGATTTTAGTAATAACTACAATAAAAGCAATGCAGATGTTCCTCCTTTAGACATTACAGTTGACAATGATCATCGGAATTGGTTAGAAGAGCAGGCTGGAAAAGCAGAGCACAGAAGAGAAAAAGCACCACACATTCTGCATTCCAACATCAATGATGATGGCCCCTCTCAATATATCCAGTAATGAATTTTAATATTTTTTGTTAATTGTTAAAGTCCTGATGCATCATTTTAAGCAATATAAATCACTTGCCAACTAGAATATTGTGAAATATGAATCTCTAATAGGAATATCAGTACAAAAATGATCCAATTCCATTCAATATTTTGTTGTCAACAAAAATTTATCTAGTGTTTGGTATCTTAATTAAATGTCAAATAATCAATCAAGTACAAATTAGCATAGATTAAAGGGACAATAACACTCTTGCTGGCTTGGCAGCTCGAGAAAATAAATAATAGCCTTATTCTAAGTACTAGATGTTTAAGTGTCCTACCTGTTGTGTAAATTATCCATTACGACCTATTTTACTTGTCCAGAGGGTTCGAAAATATTTTAAATCAAAGTCACATTTGAAAAGGTTTACGTTAGACCATTCAAATCAATTAGTTGAATTTTTCCAATTTTTTAAATTAGGTGTGTTAAGATGAAATTTATATCATCAATTAATTGGAATATAGTAAAATAATACAATTTGTTGACCAGAATGAAGACTGGGACATATTATTCAGTTTCATCAAGAGTGTTATTGGGGCTTTAAGCCATGAGAAATTCAAATTTTAGTGATAAATGCTAATGGTACATCATTAATTTAAATCTTTCATTCAGTAGGGGGAGATCTCAATCAATTGCAATTCTCTTGTTGCACTGATTTTAATCAGTCCTAAGATTTTTTGTTGAATAAAAATACCTCAAAAATCTTCCATGATCATTAAATAGTAGATTAGAAAGTATGTTTTGTGTGTAGTTAAAGTGAAGCCTATTAGAAATGGGTCAGTAACAGTTATTCAGTAAATGAAAGTATTGCTATGTGTTATTAAATTATTTTCTAATATTAGAATAATTTAAAGTTTGTTACTTTCTGCTATATTTGTTAAATATCCTTCCACTTTCAAAGATTTTATTTTTGATTTAAGTGCTTCACCTTATTGTGAAAGATATAATTTTGTATGTGTAGTAGAGTTGTTGTTAATTGTTGAAAATAAATTAGATGTAGAAAGAAAATCTAGTAGTGCATATGTAATGTATATTTATATAGAAAATTTAGATGTCAATGTTCACTTTTAAGTACTATAAATATAAACATAATATTCTGACTTGTATCAAAATATATTATTTTATATTAAAAAATATTGACATCTTTTCACATTTTATTCTTTTACCATTTTAGGGGGTCTTAACCATTTTGGGGTTCTTTGCCCATGTTACCTATGAAGTGATTTTTGTTTTATAGTAGCTCATTTCTTGATGATAAAAAGGTGTCTTTTACATTAAAGTCAATTTGCAAATAAGTCCAGATTTCCAATGATGTATGAAGCATCAAAATTAAATCTCTCAGTATGTGGCCTTTAAGTTTGTATTGATTTTGAAAAATCATCAGTACAGCTGTGAACAGTTCTAATGAGTGAAACTGTTTTAACTTACAGAGACGAGGAACAAAAATACGTAGATTTTGCTCATGGTATAACTAAAGATATTATCAGTAGAGGTGTATATACAGATAGGTAAGATTTTTTAAAAAATTTCAACTAGAGTTGTTAAGTTCAAAGGTCCGTGTGGCAAGGAGTACCAGTAGCCTATTAGCGTGTGGCTTTACATTTAGTTCTTTAGCTTCCTTCTACCTTACAAAGAGTTGTGTGCATGGGGAGTAACAGACATGTTTAAAATGGGTCCTAGTAATTAGTATTGGACTAATAAAATGCTTTGCTAAAATATCTTTTTCCTGTACATAAGAAATTTAACATTAAATGTTACTTGTTTCCTTTCAGAATGCTAAAGCAAGTTTTTAATGAACACTTTGAACGAAGAAAACATGATCTGGATCTGGTAAGTTTTTCGGATTATAATTTTCTTAAACCTGCATTTTCTTTTCTGTGCATATATAATAAATGGGTGATCGTACATCTTGTTTGAGAGATACTGTACATTGATATCTAGCAATGCTGAATTTAACAATAACAACACCAGATCACAATAATTATAACATGTTAGAATGATGATTTCATGATTGCGTTAATCCAACTCAGTGAATGGGGTATATGTGGCTTTTAAAAAGTTAGGGTCAGTAACACTAGTGTTCTGTTGAAAATTCAACGATCAGCAGGTTGACATCTGAATATTGAGAACAAACCATTGCTTTTTTATTTTTGTTTGTAAAGAGAGGACTTAAATTTCAAATACTCATTTAAACAATTAATTATTACTTACTGTTCTTTCAGGTGAAAATGAAACAAGAACTTGATAAATTGCGCCGTGAATTAGATCTCCACCCAGAAGTCGGAAATGACAAAGACTATGTTGATACCAGACATAATATACACTTTACCAATGAACCTTACCTTGGCAGAACTACTGAAATTGACGCCATTCACCAAAATAGCACCACTCGTTACCATACAAACACTGCTGATATTCACACAATGCCTCCAAATACTTCTAGTTACTTGGAAGAAACTGCTGATCATCGTAAAAATAAAACTGCTGGTTATTTGGAAAAGACCACAAATAATGAAACCAAAAAAAGTGACCTGGAAAAAACTGCCATAAGTGATGCAAATGAATCAGATGGTTATTTTGGAAAAACTTCTGATTCAAATAGGCCTAATTCGAGGACAGCTAATTCGAGGACAAGGTGGTCTATTGACTCAACCAATACCTTGAACTTTAATAGCACCAAAGGTGAACTACTGAGTACCATTCAATCTGATAATATTGAAGGCGATAATGATGATCTCACATCAACACAAATGTTGGATCAGTATCAGACAATGATGACAATGAAGGCAAAGGATGGTGAAGAAACAGATAGTCAGTATCAAAGTAGCCAGAGTCATCAGAGTCTTGACAGTTCCAAACATCATGTGATATCTGATAACATGAAGACATTGAAAGAAACCAGTGTACACCAAACTGCTGATGAAGATGATGATTATAATGCTGAATATGAAGATGATTATGACACTGATCATGATACAGCCAAACATGACTCTTCTGATGATGATTTTTAACTTCATAGTTTTCCCACCATAGATCAGAATACAAACCATTATAATGTACCGGTACATGCAGTGCTTAGGAGAATTTTTTTCTAGTCCCAAATTCCTAAATCATAGTGAGTGTTGAATTTATATCTCAAAAAATGACTTATAATTATGTTCAGTTTTTGTAGTGTTTTAGAGTGTTTATCCAAGGAAATTATTTCTGATGATGATACGTACAATCAAGAAATTTGGAGATGTGTTTCATTTATTTCCAAAAATGTCATGTTTCTGTTAAAAATTCTCTTATATATACATTATGCAAGAGCTGAATCTGCCAATTGCGATATTTACTTGATAAGAACCTGATCTGCTGTTCAACACAACAATCAAAAATTGGATAATCAAGACTGTTTTTTTTATCGTACTGACTTGAGTAAGATGATCTAGACTCAGCCCAAAATTCTTGGTTCTGAGTAGACCAATTTTACTGAAATTTTCAGCAAATTGCCTTTACATTATCTAGTTTTTAACTATGAAAGTGAGAACTGCCAGCTCTTTATCTAATCTCCCATAATGTATTTTTAAAGATAATTAGTTTTACAATCTGTTTATAAGTTTGTGTAATATTGTGTATAATTTTAAAGTATGTATTAATTATGTTATATGGTTTTTTCTAAGGAACTCTGGCTGTCTCTGATTTTAATGAATCATGTTTTTATATTTCAAGAGTACTGTATTTTTGTCCACATGTACTGTTCCCTAGTTAATAACCTAAACGTTGATTTTAATTGTGATAAGACTCTTATATTAGAATTTAGAATATTTATTTGATAAATTTATTGTATTATTCAGTTGTATACAATTTTATCAGTTTAATGACAGGAAACTTGCAATTGTCAACTCTTTACCATCAGTCATTATTGAATTGAGTGTGGTAGATTTATATTCTGTTCTATGAATTAGGACATTTTTACATTCCTAAATACAATAAATAAAAATAAGCATCAGGCCTGTGTATGTGTTGTAAATCGTAATCATAATTGCTTTACCCAGTATTTATTTTTATTTGTTAATCATTTAAATTTCCTGTGATATTTGTTATAGATGCAATATGGATTAAGATCTACTATTTATTCAAATTTAAAAATGTTACTTTTTTGTTTATTCAGATGTCAAATTGATCACTACTGCATTTTGCTTTCTGTTAATTTGCTCACCCTCAATAGATTTTTTTTTTTCTAAATAAATAAGATTATAAAAATCGCTCAATACAATGATGTGTTGAATAATGAGTTAGTAACATTTCATAGTGAGATATACCTTAATACACGTCAACTCGTAGTAGCACTTAATTCAAGATGTTCAAATCTATTCTGCACGGAAAGATAAGTAATAGATTTCTGCAATGAATAGTCACCATGTTGAAAAATTGGTGTACTACATGTATTTTGTTTTTCTGTTCTAATGACACACAGAGACTATAAATATTTTCAATTTCATGAAAGTCTTGATGCCTCATTTTAAGAAATATGACTCCCTTGCAAACTACAATTTTGTGAAAGATAAATCTGATAGGAATGCCAGTTCAAAAATGTTACAGTTCCCTTCAGTTTATACGAGTCTATTTATGCTGAAATAGGAGGAAAATGTGCTTGCTGCGGTCGAATTTTCATTTAATGGTGCTGACCATCTTGATTGTTTGCTGCGCCCAGTCAGCAGGGCCGTACCTAGCGGGGGTACATAGCACCCCCAGAAAATTAAGACGCCCCGAGAAATGGTGCCCCCACACCCCACCCAAAAAAATTAATTTGACAATATTTCAATTATAAATTAATACACATGCGTGCAAAGGAAGGGTAATAAAATATGCATATTTAACATACCGGGTAATTGACTCTCTGCAAAGAGAAATAGCCTAAACACTTGTGGGCTTTGGCTATAATACTCGGTGCATTGAAGATATTTTCAAATGAAAAGGTTATTCCAGTATTATCAAGGATTGGGTATAATGTTTTCTCAAATCTTCATATTTTCGCATTCTATAAGAAATTTTTGCTCGTATTGAATTGTTGACAGAGGCAACCATGGGATGGTATATAGTTATCTTAAGACATAAGGTGGATCACGGTGTGTAAGACGCTGGCTCGCTAGCCTGGAGGTTGGGTGTTCAATCCCTGCATTGGCCGAGACAGTTCATCAAGATTTTCCGGCGTAGTTTCCCTTTGTCAGTGATGCGCAGGACCGAGTTGGAATTAGATATGAGTAGGTCGTAGCGCGGCATCCATGGAAAAAATTTCCCCTCGTAGCAGACTTGGCGCATGCCGCTTCTCCGTCTTCATTAGCCCAGTTAAGGAGCAGGACGTCACACCCCTTCACCCCTTTTCATTCCATTTCATTTCTTAAGAAAGAACACACCCACCATAAAAAAAAATCTACAAAGAACAAATGTAATGTATAGGCCTATCAAACAATATTATATTATTAACTTCTTTTTTTTCCGACAGGATTTCACACCCCTTTTCATTCCATTTCATTTCTTAAGAACACACCGATCATAAAAAAAAAAATCCACAGAGAACTAATTAATGTATATCGATCAATATTATATTATTAACTTTTTTTTCTTTCGGCTTTTGCAAATTAAATTTTCACATTCAAGATCGGTAACACGATTTACCCAAATCCACCATTATTTCAACTGATATCACAATAATTTATATCGATAACTGATCATATACAGTTCTTTCTATCAAATTGTAATTTTAAATTTAAAATCGTAGCGTTTTTGTGTCAGAATGTGATTTCCACGTCACTTTGGAAGAACTACAAATTTAATGGTGGTCTGCATCCATGTGGGTATATACAGGAGTTATGTCCCTTACATACGACGACGAAAGACGCATGAATTGTTGGTTTTTAAGACAAGAAGACCATGATTTTAAAGTAATTATGACATATTTAGCTAAACGAATGATAATATATTAAAAAATGATAAACATTGTGATATATGTGGAAATAACGTAGTTTTGGGTAGATTTGTGTATTACACGAGCTATTCCCTTGGTTACGACTTCCAAACTTGCTTGGAAATCGCATTTCGGGGGGCATTTTGACAATAAAAAGCTGCGATTTTAAATTAAAAATGTCAATTCCACATAAAGAATGGTATATTATCAAATATCAATATATACCAATATTATGATTAAGGAAAACAATAAATGTCTTGTTTGGAAGTATCTATAAAATATTTCGTATTGAGTGTAAATGGGTAGTGTAACGCGGAGGCGTAATCACAAGTAAAAAAGGTAAGAGTTTGTGTTGGGCGTCTAGGCGGAGAACGCTAGATCGGAGACGGTCCTACGCAAATTGTGACGTCATATGTGAATTGTGGGTTAGGGTAAGGGTCATACTGCACGCAGCGATGTATCTACGTCATTTCGAGATTACATCACTGCCCCAGATACCATCCATTTAAAACGCCCACGTGATCATTCGGGGGCGTGATTCATCCTTGCCGGCACTACTTCACATACCGGAAGCAAGCGTTGTTATGTAAACAAATAATGACGGGCGTTCTTTTTTCTAGTCTACGATATCACCCTCGGCGTTCGTTCAGAAAATGTCTACTACTCCGATAAAAGCGGTAGGCCTATATAGTCTGTGCTGTCTCTGTGGCCAGCGTGATAAATCAAGATTAAATCAACTAGAAAGAATTGTCGTAAAACAAGTAGCACTTTTTAAGGAAATAGAAAATATAGTAAAAACACAATTATCAGACCGTCTTCGTAAAATTCTACAAATTTGTAGATCCTGCAAATTGAAAATAACAAATTACTTAGAATTCACAAATGAATCAAATAATTATTTTAAGAATTTGGATAAAAGAATCAAAAGAATGCACTCGACTCCCGATGCTGAAAACAAATCATGTAGTAAAAAATTAAGTGCAATTGACTTTATAACCAAATCAGTAGAAAAAATGAAACTAGCGAGTCGTACTAATACTAATACAACGAAAGAAAAAGAAGATGAGGCACACAGATCGGGTACAACTACAAGGAAGCAACTCTTTTCAAAGAATGAAAATGAAAATGAAGGTAGGGTTGAAAAATATATTATTGTCAATATCAATCAGAATTGAATAAAATATGCTTACCAATAATAGTAATACAGACAAATAAAATAAGGGCCTAGATGTATAGACAGGCACTGTATACAAATTCTAGCCTACTAATCTCTAAATTATTTTTTGCTAATTTTCAGGTGTTACAGGTGTTCCATCTGAAATTTTTGGTATCCAACCATTACTGACAGGAGGTAATACTAATAAATGTCAATTATAACTGAATATGCATACCAATAATACTAAAAAGTGAAATAAAATTGGTTTAACGTCCTTCTCTTCTGCACCTAACCTGGGCTAATGGAAGACGGGAAGCGGCGCTACGTATGGCCACCCTTACAGTTACATCGAATCCCAACTGCCATTGCCAAGGGATCTTTTACATGCACACCAATGAGTGCACGCGGAACCTCAGTTTTCGTCCGATCAGAATGAATAGACAGCTGTCCTTGTCAGGCCCTTCGTTCTGCATCACTGACAAGGGAAAACCACGCCGGAAAATCGAGATGAACACAGGGATCGAACACGCGACCTCCAGACTAGCGAGCTACTATCTTACCCACTTAGCCACCGTGATCCCCTAATAATCTATAAATTAATTTTTGCTATTTTTCAGGCGCTACAGGTGTTTCATCTGAAATTTTTGGTATCCAACCATTACTGACTGAAGGTAATATGTCAATCATAACTGAATGCTTACCAATAATAATACTGATAAATAAATATGGGCCTAGATGTATAGATAGACACTGACTGAAGGCACTAAATGCGATTGCCAAAGTTATGTGTTCTCGAACTCGAAGGCAACAACAGTGGTTCAGTGAGTAAGGGGGGAGAGAGAGACATTTGAGGTTTAATGTCCACTGGACACAAAGTAGATCATTACAGGATTGTATGGCTCATTTTTATTTCAAGAAATTGCTTGCAAAAAGGGTTATTTACATGTTGGGGGAATCAAGAGGACCCGAGTGGGATCAAAACCATGACACATGATTGAATAGACTTTATGATCTAAGTCTCGTGCATTTTCCTTTAAGCAGGCTCAATTGTGGAGAAAACCCCCCATTTATTTTGTAAATCAAGAGATACCGATACTGCTTAAGACAAATTAAACAGTGTAAAATCATAATTCTGTTTTATATATTTAGATCATGATGTTAAAGATAAATCCATTGAAGAAGAAATAAAATCATCAAAGAGTCGTGCCATTGACTACATAAATGAAAATTTATTTAATGAAAGTGATGACATGATAACAGCAGGAGATTACAAAGTGTTATTTGATATATTTCGATTGAAGGAATGTGTCTCTGTGAAGTACCTGATACACATCATTTTAAAATGTGGACCATTAAAGAAAGCATTACATATGTCTTTTCTTCAGGACATAGAAGCATCGTTACAAACTAAGTTTAAGAATCACAATAGCCAACTATATTATAGAAATGTTGAACAATTGTTATCAGAAGATATTATGTCAGACATTATCATTGAACTGCGGGAGCGGGTACCATTTTTGTTTGATTTGTTGAAGCTTTGTTGTAGAACAAAATCTGAAGACACCAAGATCACGATGGTAGCAACAATTTTCTCCATGTTCATGCAGAGTCGTGTTAAGCAAGCCAGTGCTATTCAGAGATTTTACACCTCAATATGTATTCGATACCATGCTGATAACAAGGTAAATAATACTAAACCTAATTTAGTTTTGGATAAAAACTTTTGCTATGTTTATGTCCTGGCGGCATTTCTTTTATAGGTATTCTAAAATAAATAGGATTCTTCATTGCATCAAAATCCACAATATGACTCGATAGTCGTGAAAACTCTGACTTAAACCTTGCCTTATTCAGACTACGTGCATTTGGGGTAAATTGTTTTTTTTGGCATGCTGACTCATTGAGTAAAGACTCTGGCTCACTAATCAGGTCTGAGGTTTGATACCAATGTTATCTGAGAATGATGAATAATGAAATGGGGTTTAACGTCCTACTCTTCTGCACCTGACCTAGGCTAATGGAAGACGGGCATACGTCATGCAGTGTGCTATGAGGGAAATTTTGCCCGGGCAGCAGTGCTACGGCCTACTCTTATATCGAATTCCAACTGCCAAGGGATCTTTTAAATTACATGCACGCTAATGTGTACACTGGACCTCGGTTTTTCGTCCCATCCAAACGACTAGGCAGCTGTCCTTGTCAGGCCCTCCTTCTGCATCACAGACAAGGGTAAACCACGCCAGAAAATCGAGATGAGCCACCGTGATTCCCCGTTATCTGAGAAAATTGTGTAATAATTTAAAGGTAATCAGACATTAATTAGTTTATATTGTATGACAGGTGACAACGACATACAAAATCATTTCGTAAATGAATTAAAACTTTTATGTACATGTAAGTATTGATTATTACTCATGTAACTGTAAAATTTATTTTTAATAATGGATATCCACTACAGCTTCTCACTAGACTGAATGCACTGCATCTAACTCTCTCGGAAAAAAGTAAAAGTGATATTATAAAAACTTATGCTGATTATTCAGAACAGTTGATAATTAATGAAGTAAAGAATGGAAAAGATGGCAAAATTAATGGAGACAATTTAGATATCAGAGTGTCCACAGCTGATATGAGACTCGGTTCTAGGGAAAAAGATTTTCATTTTTTTGCTACAGACTGGACACCTTACCGTGTTGATGCCTCATCGTTACCAAATGACAAACCTATATGTAATATAGATGAAGTAAACATCCACTCAGTTTTATTAAATGAAAATGAGAAAGCAAAATTTAAAGAAGATTTAAAGATTCTTATTGCTCAAGAAATGGTTAACGTATTCCATTGTTTCAAGTGGATGAACTTGGTTTTGCCAAAAAATATTTCACATGAATATGAGGAAGAAATGTCTACTAAAAGTTATCCTCATATTATGCCAGTAATTTTGAAAAATGAACAAAAGTATGACGACTGTATTGACATTCTGCAATCTTATCAAGAACAAACCCAACGATGGTACCATGAAGCTGGTCGAGGTTTCGTTGTTTATCTCGATTTTGTTATAATTGATTAATATTTACATCTTCATTTATAGTTGTTTCTAGTTTTGCATGACGAATGTACGTGACAAGGAGTAGGGTCGCCTGTCAATCTCATGGTTTCTCTCAGGGTCCTCCGGTTTCCTCCCACTGTTAAAGATCCTAACGGGCAAGCGAATTATTGAAATAAAATTGAACCATATCTAGTCCCCAAATGACCTAGTTTGTGACCTCTCTCTCTCTTGCATGATTTGCTTGCATGTACTTTTTTTTATGTATTTTTTTTTGTATAGATGAACATATTTATATTGCAACAATATAAACACAAATGCTTCATTACATTTATACATGAACTTATTTGTATTACTTCAACCTAAATCGTGGCAGTCATTTTTAACAGATTTTATGAAAGAAAAAACGTGTAGAAATTTTATGAAAGAAAAAACATGTATAGAAATTTTATTTAAAGCCACAGTTATATTCTTTTTCAACAGCTGATAAGTGCCCTGTTGTATAATATATCACTAGACAGTTCGTGGGGTTAATGTAACCATATCGGACAGATAATTACGTTCATCATTTTTATTTGTAAAAGTTACTAAGGCAATTTTTTTTTAGCCTGACTATTGGTAAACTTCTACATGATTGTTAAATATTAATTTTTTTTTTTTTACTTGAAGCATTCCTCTATGATATTGTTCAGTCTGCTTACATCAAATATATCTGATATTTCACTTATCCCATAATGAAAATTTCTTATTTATGAAATAATGTACATGAGTTTCAAATAAAAGTAAGGTACAAAAACATGTAAATGAACATAAGAAGAAAGTAAAGACCTAACCTATCCAATAACATACAAATTACAAATATCATATTTCTCAATCTATTTCTCAATCTTTTTCCAGATGATCATTACAGAAACCTTAACATTCCAATTGGTGGTGACCAATTAACTAGAGTTAGATTAGAAGGTGCCAAAATGCTGCTAGCTGGATCACATACGAGGATAGAAAGATGTGAAAATTTATCACCAGTTGTTGTTGAATTTTTTCATACTTTACAAGATTTTCTTGAGGTAAATATTTTAATTTGTAGGAATGCTTTGGTCATTCAATACATAGATCCAGCACATGCGTGAACACTTGTACTAGAGAACCTATTACATACATAGGTTACATCTTTTACCAGATTTTGATTGATTTGTTGGTTTGGCTTTGGTAATATTCATGTACAGTGAGCTGTATACAGTATTAAAGTGAATGTAGTAATATTGTTCTCAAAGGTTTTAACCAGGGGTTGCCAGGCAGGATATGCAAACATTTTCGAGAGATGGATAGAGAACAAGCTTAAAGGGACAATAACATTCTTGCTGGCTTGGTAGCTCCAGAAAATAAATAACACCATTATTCTAAGTACTAGATGTTTAAATGTCCTACCTGTTGTGTAAATTATCCATTACAACCTATTTTATTTGTCCAGAGGGTTCGAAAATATTTTAAAATCCACGTCACATTTGAAAAGGTTTACGTTAGACTTTTCAAATCAATTGGTTGAATTTTTCCAATTTTTTAAATTAGGTGTGTTAAAATGAAATTTATATCATCATTTAATTGGAATATTCTAAAATAATACGATTTGTTGACCAGAATGAAGATTGGGACATATTTTTCAGTTACAACAAGAGTGTTATTGGGGCTTTAAAAGAAAGTGATTTTTCGTACAATCAAGGGCCATAATTCATGAAGTTTGTTTACAATGAGATTGTAAATACCAAAGCTTTTAATATTTCAATTTATTTCAGAAACTCTGTAAGAAATTTCTGATTATAAATAAATCCAGGGATAAAGGAACTCTTGCACATATCAGAGTTATTATTCAAAGAAGCAATGTGAATGGTCAAGTTAAAAGTAGATTTAAACAACATGAGGATTTCATTTCAACAGTTGGAAAGGCATATCTTATTGAAATGATTCAAGAGTACTTTGGTATTGAAAATGTTGATTCTCTTCCAACTAAAAACACACCACCAAAAAATGTAGAGTTTTTTCATGAAAAACGTCGGCAAATGGTGTTTGACAATATTTTAGACAAGTTCATGGATGAAGTTCTAACAGTCTTTGACCTTGAGCAGGTGAGATTTTTCAATTGTGTAGGAATTATCCTGAAAATACAAAATATATGTTATAAATATGTATACAAAAACATGGTTATAAATATTCAATAAACAGCACTCCTGTTGCAAGTCCAGTGTAAGTGGATTTAATTTAAAATAGCATTATGCAAGAGCAAAATCTGCTTTTTACAAGTCTTTCTTTAAGCCTGAGATGTTATCTAAATAATCAATTAGACATTAATTAACACATCCAGACCGTAATAAACTCTTTATGTCAAGGCTAGCCTTCGATGTTGGCCTGCGTGTCGACCTCTAGCTGGACAGTCACCTCTGGCTTGCGGCTTTGGTTTCAAGCCCTGGTGTGAGCGTATGTGGCATGGAGATAGGGGTGCCTTCACAACCTAGTGGGTTTCCTCCGGGCACTCTGGTTTCCTCCCACTGCTAGAGACCCCTACGAAATGACCTAGTTTGTGTTGAGTGGACGTTAAACCCCATTTTTCTCTCTCTCTCTCCAATCTAAGTGTTTCTTTCTTTTTTTTTTTAGAGTATAGCAAGTACAATTCAGCTGGAGTTAAATATTGATGATAAAAAACATATTGTTACAGCAGATGTGAACGACATTGATGCAGTAAAAACAGCCTCTGCATTACTATCCATTGAAGGAACACAACCCTTTCGTTTAGTAATTCCCCTTATATCATTGGAAAAATCTAAAGTTATTTCAATCACCCTCCCAGGAGTTGAAGGTCCTGTTCATATTTCACAGAGAGAACAGGAAAGACAAGATGACCTTTTTAATTATTGCAGTAATTTTCTACAATGGTATTTTTTAATTAAGAACTTTAAAAGTGCTATAAAATATGGAGACATTTTCAGAACA
Organism: Patella depressa; assembly: GCA_948474765.1. Classification (NCBI taxonomy): domain Eukaryota; kingdom Metazoa; phylum Mollusca; class Gastropoda; family Patellidae; genus Patella; species Patella depressa. The sequence goes on from OX419719.1 coordinate 61,502,300, forward strand.
AACATATGCTTAAAAGCCATGATTCCATTTTTCTATACTCATTCTAACTTATCAAAATATCTAGTGGAATGCATAGATTATATTTTGAAAACTGAGATTATTTTGTCACCCCAAATGTCACTGAATGTGCGAACATCAGGATTTGTTAACAGAAAGGGGGTTAAAGGAAAAAACAAAGCAGCAGATATGGAAAAAGAGAATCAAGTCAAGTACCTGAAAGAATTGATAAGAGGTTTAGGACCTTGGAAAACTGAAGATAACATTTGTAGAATAACAAAAGCTGGACCGGTTGTTCAACTAGTTTCAGATAATTTTGATTCACTATTAGATGTTAAAGGATATTCTACCACTCATAAAGTAAAATCTTCTGAGGAAGACTTAAAAGCAATTCAAAAAGAATTAACAGAGCTGCAACCTTTCAATAAAACTCCTGGCAGAACCTTGGATGCATTCAGTGGAATTTCAAAAGATCCGTTTGAAGGAGTAAACAGAACCAAATTTAAATCAGATATAGAAATTATAATAAATCGTATTTTACGAAATATTCCAACAGACAATCAATCAGAAATCATATAAAAATGTAAATACTCACCATTATGGTATTACGACAGTTACTACAACACAGTGAAGGGCCACCACTAAAAGTGTATTCAGCACCAAAATGATTTAACAACCGTTTTCTCAAGCATGATGTTTCATCTTTGCAGAAAAGAATCATCTGTTCGGTAATACCTGGCCTGTTAGCTGCAATATCATTATTATTGTAGTACATAATAGCGTGTGATGGTTGACCATTTCTTCCAGCTCTACCAATCTCCTGGCTATAACTTTCCAATGACGTTGGAGGTCGAAAGTGTATAATTCTTGATACTGAAGGAGCATTCAATCCCATTCCCAAAGAAACTGTTGCCAAAACCAGTCTCAATATAGGATTGTACTTGCAAAGTTCATTTATAATGAGTGTTTTCATTTTTGGTGTATATTTTGAATGATATTGAGCGAAAATTCTATTTTCTGGTGTTTGATCTATTCCAACATAACCATCTTTACCAACAAATTTTTCAATGAAATTATAACAATAATACAAACATTCCAAACTGTCTACATAAACAATTGTAACTGGAAATTCACTTTTCAGTTCCTTCAGCTCTGCAGAAACTGGATGTATTAAATCATCAAATTTTTCATATTTTCTTAAATTTGGTAATCTTGATTTTTTTTCGATAAATATGTTTTGTCTGTCTGGATTCATTTTAACTACTGTAGGTTTAATTAACTGCAGATCATTGGTAATGCTGGTAATCCCAGAATTCGTTAGTGTTGCAGTGACTACCAAATGTGCAGCATCTGTATAGAGGGTTGTTATCTCTGATAGTCTTTTAAAGGCTTTTCTGAAATCTTCTCCCCTGAAAAATATTTCATGGAATATATCTACATGTAGAAAAAAATACTTAAAGTCTCTGGTCATAATGTTTTGGGGGATTGTTAATACATTTTAAACTGCAATATAGTAAAAGCTGAATATATTTAAGGAATATTGGCCCAAAATTGTTAGTTCTGTTCCGAGTTTACAAAGATATGACTAAATGAAGATTTGTCACCATTCGGCATCATCTGCATACAATAAAAACTGTACATTGTATATGGTCACAACAGATGTAAACAAAACGGTCAGACTATACCTTAGTAAAAAAAACGACCAAAAATGTTGTCAACAAATATTTAATAGGTTGATTTTGCTTTTTATGGATGTTTTAACTAATATATATGTCTGTTTTGACTAAAAATGTTTGTCTGGTTTGGGTTATGGTTGTTTCATTTATGTCCTTTTAGGACTGAGACAATAACCAAGGCCATGTATGCATATTGGCAGCAAAGGTTAAAGATCGAAAGACAATTGGATATTGATAAGTTTCCTATACTGCCCAGCTAATCATATAATAAAATTAAACCTACGACACATAAGATAAAAATATTTACCATTCAGCAACCATGTGTACTTCATCTATAACCACACACCCTATTTGTTTTTTATATTCTGTTGAACGTAAAAGTTTCCCAATGATTGAATTAGACACCAGAGTTTCTGGATGGGAATAGATAATTTTGTAATCACCCTGTTGTAAAGCTTTAAGTGTGACCTCTTTTTCTGTGAATACACTTTTTTCATTTCCTTGTGTTTCGCTTTCCTCTGTATCACTCCCTTGATCAGCAATAAAGCCACCAGCAGCTATTTCATAGGTTTTTCCCATATTATTTTCAGATGTTTTTATATTTAAATAACATGCTTGAACACCTTTTTTAACCAATCCAGTCTGAAAAAGTTAAAGTATTTTTTTAAAATTATTTTTAATATAATGGAACGCTTCTATTATTCTTCTATTATTTGAATTACTACTACTACTAGTTCTAGTAGTAGGATGATAGTAGGCTATATAATTTTAACAGTTACACACATTGACATTGACAGTTTAGCTTAAATAAAGTTTCTCCTAACCATGTACCGAGATTAATTACTGAATAATTCTTAATCATTAAGGTTGGTTGATAAAAGAAATTAAAAGAAAAAAATACTATAGTCTTAACCTAAACATGTACTTACTACTTGGTCCTGCATGATACTGTTGAGTGGACACACTACGAGCACAATTGGTGTGTATGGTGAAGACAATTTTGCTTTTAAAAACCATGGTAAAAGCTGGAAAATCAGACTTTTTCCGTAACCAGTCGGTAATATTGAAATGCAGTCTTTATCGTTGTAAACAGCCTTTAAAGTTTCAATCTGTTTATCTTTCAAAACAATGTTACGTACTCCTAGATTTGTCTTCGCAAACAAAATCGCTGCCGTAGACAGGCAGCCTAAGTTTGGGATGGGTAAGGGTTAGGCTTGATCATGGGTTAGGGTTAGGGCTAGCCCTGTTTACATCTCGGGACTTTGACCAAATCGACAGGTCCTAGGCCTTACCCTAACCCTAACCCACAATCTATATATGACGTCATATGTGCTAAAATGCGTAGGACCGTCTCCGATCTAGCGTTCTCCCGTCTAGGCGCTATGGACGTTTCGCGTTACGGTACCTCACTGATAGGAGAACGCTAGATCGGAGACGGTCCTACGCATTTTAGCACATATGACGTCATATATAGATTGTGGGTTAGGGTTAGGGTAAGGGCTAGGACCTGTAGATTTGGTCAAAGTCCCGAGATGTAAACAGGGCGAGCCCTAACCCTAACCCATGATCAAGCCTAACCCTTACCCTAACCCACAATTCACATATGACGTCACAATTTGCGTAGGACCGTCTCCGATCTAGCTTTCTCCTCACTGATAAGTGCATTACCGCACAGTAAAGCAGATTGGTATCAGACTTGTATGTTCAAAGCTATCACACGGCATGCTGGGTATGAAGGGGCACCTGCGCATGCTTCGCGCATGAGCGGTCTTTCAATTCGCCATCATGGGGTTCCAAGACACATGGTTTTCTCACCCTAGAAAATATGGCTCAGGCTCAAGAAGCTGGTTAGTCACAGTAATTTTTAAATGATAAGAAATGTTATCAAATATTTGATTATTCGATTTTAGATCATTTCCCCCCGCGAGTAAACTTGTTGGCGAGATTTCCTCACGCTCGTTACGACGGTTGCAAGATCATTTGTCATCACAAACACACAGCCATGGACTTATTACACAAAATATTTCGGAGATTTTCCGAAGAAGACCTTTCTGGTCCAATGGTTTTCAAACTTCGGTTTAGCAACGGAACACATGAAAAAAATGCGCCACACCTGGCTAAGTAATATATTTGAAAAATATTTGAATTTTGCAAAATAACAGGGCAATTCATAAACAAATTGAAATTGGTGGAGCATGTATACCGCCGTCCGTAGACAGTCTAGCTCAGCTTTGAACGTACCGTAGTTCTCAGTACACTGGCCCTGAACATTCAGAAACTGTCCTGTCGAATCCTTGTCGAAAATAAAATCGCTCCCCAGTAAATTTTACTGGGCAGCTTTTTAGCTGAAGACTCGATTTTACCAGCTCTCGCTTTTTGGCTGTTTTTTTTCCCCAACAATTTGTAATGCCAGACAATCAAATCTCTGTAGATTCACTCATATGATATGTTTTTTCTACAATCCAGTCGTTTTGATTTGCATAAATACTCCCACAAAACGATATCGTTACCACTTGTTTCCAATATTTACATTATTTTCGTCCATTTCCATTTTGTCCTCAACTCCATGTGCTGACGTCAGTCACACAAAACACTGAACACAAATTAGCACCAAAATTTGACTTGCTAGGTTTTTCCAGATTATGGGAGACCAGTGAATACTCAATTGGGATCAAGAGTTTTTTCGCATTTTCTCAGTGGCACACTGGTTGAGAAGATTGTTCTAGTGGGTAGTTCAGCTATGAACGTAGGTCTCATTACACTCACCCTGTATGTTCAGAATCGGTACTCTGGTTTTAAAATCCAATGTACACATTAAATAGGCTGGTTCATAAAAGATTCCAAGGCATATAAAGTTTGACTGCTACAGTTTTATTTTTAACCATTATTGTGTTTTCATATAGGACCAAAATTGTCACAAAATATGTATATAATTTAGCATTGCTTAGTAAAGTTTTGAAATTTAGTTTTTTTATCTTCTGTTCCTTATGAAATCTTTCATTGACATTTTTTGAAAACAGAATGAATTGCCGAATACATAATCTCCCAATATTAAAACATGATTTATTGTGGAAAACTGACAGGGGACTTTCTTATTTTAAACACAATTACATGTAGTTAATTTACAGAAATATACCATTAATGTTATTACCAATGTCTCATCATTTCCATTTTCTTTTATCCTCCCCAAATCTAGACCTCTAAAGATAAAACCCCATTAATACTGTCCTATAAAATGGAACTGTACAATATTCCCTTTATTACTGATCAATCAATGTTACTTGGATATTAGCTGGAAAGGTTTTTTCATAAATGGCAGTATTATTATTGGAAGTATTCAAGGACAGCATATTGGATAAATTGTCTAGCAGCTTTTTGAGTATTGATTACTTTTCTTTTTTCAGTCGTGTATGTAGCAACACACATGGTTTAATAAGAAAATATGGTTTAAATATTTGCAGAAGATGCTTTAGACATTATGCTAGAGAGATTGGATTTAAAAAGGTGATTAGTACTAGAAAACCCATGTGTATAAAATGTCAAACTTTACAGGTGTATTCAAATTGTAATATGCAATTTTGTATAGCTTATGTGGAGAATGACAGGCCTGCTGAAAATTTGTTTTCCTAATTTCCTATGCAGAACATGGATTTCAGAACCAGTATGCCAAATTTTCTAAACCATATATTGCATTGCTATGAAATTCTTGATTATTCTGTGAAATACAGCAGTCTAGGTTCTTTTTGATATTTGCACTGCATTTAAATCTAACCAATATTGGATCACAAGCAAAACTTTTCATCAGCCTAAATTATATTCTGGTGCAAACCAATCAGAATCCTTCTTTAGCTACACTTGGATTTTAAAATTTCTGATTCCTGCTTGCTTCAAAAAGTTACTGTAATCTCAGTACATTCTTGCATACAATTTCATTTTGTTAAAAAAAAAATAATACTAATCACAAATAAAATTTTATTTTGCAGTACAACTAATTTTCTGAATGGGATATGGAGAAAAATTTATTGGAAGTATTGGAGCTCGAATGAGGTTGAATAACTCATGATGTTGTACATACAATAAAAAAAACCCATTCTCACATTTTAGAGTTTGATTTATCTTTTATCAATATTTGATTGCAATCATTGATTTATGAGTAATTTTTATGCTGTCTCCCATTTTGAGTTTGATCCTGAGCATATTGATTGGACAAGACATTGTAACACAATCGAGTGGGGGGGGAGGATGAAACCTGCTGTTAAGCTGGGTGATCTATCTCCATGAAAGCCTATGTAATTCTAAGTTGCAAAACATTAATAGTTCAGAATTGGACCCCATTTCATTTCATGTAAGCTATATGATCAAAAAATAGTTCCAAAAATGAGAACATATCAGAAATGCTGTAATGGTCCAGTCATTCGCTGTTCGGCAGTAGTCACAACTACAATAAACATGTAAACGTCTAAGCTATAGCGGGTGACTGTATATGTATGTGTCATTACCCAACAACTAATTTCAAGCTGACCATTCTCATGTGAAAGTAACTTGTGGAATCGGGTTTGGTCGGTCTCTAATTTGGCTCTTTGGCATAATATCCGATTTAGTTATTTCAAATGTCTAAAGATTCCCTGTTGGGAAATGTCAATTACCGGTATACAGTATCACTTTCAATTGCAATTAGCACGATATTCTGATTATACAAGTTGTGATTCATCCTTGGGATTTCCAGTGGAATCTTCCACGCCATTAACTCCAGAGTCAAATTATCTGCCCTTGATAACTGGTATTTATATCCAATCAAGAAATTCTAGAAATATAAATCTAGAGGGCAAAGGGGGCTAACTTAGATTTTATCTTTGTTAACTAAATACCTTCGGACATCTTTTTGCGTGCATGTCACTTTAATATTAAATTTCTTGTAAAGTTTCTCGTAATCCAGACCGGTAGCTAACTCCGCTCCGCCATATCGTCCCGAAAGGCACCCTTTCCATTGGATGGAGAGGCGTCTTAGAATGACTTGCACCATTAACACCACAACTTGATTGATTGGGCGTCCCAAAACGGCTTGATCTGTGGGGTACCTTATCCCAGAGGAGTGCCCATAATGACAATATATGAATGTGTGGCCACTCTTAATGCATAATACCAAGTGAGATCAGTTGGGCGTCCACGACTTGATCAGTGGAGCTTCCAAAACGGCATGTTAGGTGGGGGTGTCCCGTATCACAAATTCAGCCTCAAAATTGAAATTTTGTTATCTTCAGGTGCAAATAATTTGAATTTGTGAATGGAACGAAACTGCTGAGGATGGTTGTAATTATTAATCCCAAAATATATTATAATAAAAACAAAACACAATTACCAACAGAAACGTGTATTCACACCAGGTGACTTTATACAGTTATCACTTTAATATAGATTTATATACATGATTTATAAATCTGAAATAGTTTTGAGTCTGGATTATCCTAGTAGCAAATACTGTGGACCCTGTATTGCTAATATTAGCCAAATATAACTTTAACACAGCAATTAATGGTAGTGAGGTATCTATGTAATTTGTTTTCTAATTTATAGTTCCCCTTTATGACATGCTACAGGCCACACTAGTTAAATAGGGCCCTGAAAATAGAACTTTTAACGAAAGAAACTACATATCAGTAATTAAGTAGATTTACATAATGCTTAATATTTTCAAAAAAACCTTATATAATAATATAATATAAAGGTATATATGCAAGAAATATCAGAAATAAAGTGAGCAGAAATTTAATTCTAGAGTTTTAATAGCTTCTGCCAAATAGTGTATAAAACTTGGCAGTATTTTTACATGTTGGATGAACACATTTAGTGTTGGGTTTTAATTCTGCTAGTGGTTTAAAAGGTATACACAGACTTTTAGCACCCATAGATGGTGCACCTTCTTCTACTTGAACTTCTCTGAAAGTAAAAATAAGTTAAAGATTGAACTATAGTAATATAAGTGAATCAAAAGATTAAAATTGAAATAGGTCAGACACTTGATACTTAACTAATTACAATTGCTTCAAATCTATAAAGTATTAATACATGACACAATTATATGGAATACAGTTACTTGAAGAGTTTATTTCGGTGCCGATTTGACAAGGGTTTTCCCTGTCTTGTATTATTGTGTCATGTGATATTCTCATTCAGTTACTAAATGCCACTTAATCTATTAATAATTGTAGCCAAGCCAATGTTAGAAGTGAAGAAACACGGATGACTTTCAAGACTCTGATTTTTATGAATTCTTTAAGGTCTATATGCATCCTTTAATTCTTTTAAATCTTAGAAAGCTAATAGTAATCAGGCAAAATAAAATTCCTGAAAAAATTCAACGATATGTGATCATAATATGACCAAGATCTAAACTATATCAGATATGCTCAAGTAGGTGAATCAAACAATTTATAAATATTTCCAATTCAAAAGCTCCACATACCTAGCACTGTCTTTCTTAATTTTATCTTCACAGTCACCGTTGCCACAGAATGGAGCTTGGATGATCCTCTTTTTATCTAAAGCATTACAAAATTCTTCCCACTCTTGAATAACAACCATATATGTTTCCATATCTGTTTTACATCTACAGAAAGAAAGAAAATGTATTTTTATCATATACATGTAGATTTCTTTCAACAGCTACATCAATTTGATTAAAGTACAGATCTATATTTCATTGCATTTTCTTTATATTTTGATGGTCTACACTACATGAAGATCTGACAAGTTAAAGTGGGAGTTCACATCAGAGGTCATACGAGTGGCTTTTGACAATGTGACGTCAGACATTACATTAACCAATCAGCATTGGTGTTCCTAGTGGATTAACAGACTGTTTCATACGTCAATGATAACAACTCTTCCAGATCCTAGTGTAGTAACGACAGTAAAACAAAATTTTGAACTATAAAGACGAAACGATATAGGATCTGTGTTTTAATCAGATTGCAGCTACATTGTACTAAATACTCTTCATTTTCGTCGCCTATTTTTACTTTTGTTGGAAATGAAACATTTATAATACACTAAAATCTGATTTAATTCCATGGAGTTAGTTATTAAAGATCAATATACTTATTCATATAAATATGAAATCAAGCAGATGATAACTATGGTCTCTAAAGCATCCACAAGATTTTTCAAAGTGATCAAGGGCTATAACACAGCGACGACAATATACAACCACATTTCAATGTGGATGTATAAAAAGAGAATGTGAATGATTATTTACACCAAGCTTAAACATACACTATGGAAGAGCAAAAACTGACTTTTGTCGGTCTTCATTTGAGCCTCAGATGTCATAGAAATTATAAATTAGATCTTTATTTAAACAACAAGCCCAAAATGAACTCTGTAGACCCACGGATGGCTTGGATTGGGATCGGATTAAAACATGATTTCGTCGACTGATTTAATCACTATGGCGTCGTGGGTGGGGTTTCTCCGTGACGTTGAAATTATTCATAAAAGACAGTGATGACCGAGGCTATACACAAGCTTCACTAGATACCGTTTAAACAATAGTTGATGATCGAGACTATGTAGGTGGAGTTAACGCCTGTCAATCAACAATCGGCCATAGTGGAAAAAGGGTGTCGATGGAGTTAACGCCATTTCTAGTAAGAAATTATAGTGGTAACAACTTTGTTTAGGATAAAGTAATTTGACTGAAATTTTCAATATATTCTTGTTTCAACATCTATTTTTTAACTTTTATAGCAAGAATGGCTAACTCCTTGTCAAAATCTCCCATAATGTATCTTTAAAAAATGCTATAACATTTCAAAGCTTTGCTTATTACTTTACCATACACTCTTTCTTTGAAAAATCAGTAATTCAGCATAAATTAATAGGTGTACATACAATACAGATTTAACTATATCTCCCAAATATATAAGTAAACTAAACTTACTTTTGATATAGACTGTCTTGTATATTTTCTAATATATCTTTAATTTGTTGTGAAATGTTTTCTTGTTTTAAAGTAAGTTTTTCACCAGTATTACGCTTTACAGCTACAACTGTACTTTGTTTGATATCTCTAGGTCCAAGTTCTAGTCGAATCGGTACACCCTTTAAAACAAATTTGCAAACAGTACACAAAAACTGTATTACATGTAGCATTGTAGCATGCTTAAAATGGGTATGAAAATGCATATGGATGGTAGAATCAGGTCTATCTTGCCATAATAAAGGTGACCCACCATAGATGAATATCTCCAAATATCTCGACATTTACACCACAATACTTAAATAGATTTTTTACAGCTGTAATAGTTGATAAATTTGTGGAGACGTGCACATGCAATGGCTATTTATAGTCTCATAGATTCCACGGCTGAAAATTATCATACTGCGGAGTGAGCTATCATCAGTTGAAAAAAGTGTGCACATTCGCCGTGTTGAGACCAAGTTTCTGTAGAGAAATTTTATGTGCATGAATCTGTAATCTGGGTAGGTGCAAATGCACAAATCTTAATAAAATAGCATTCATTCAAATTTTAGTCAGGGATCTGTTTTGGCTATTTACCTTTAATTCCCAATGGTTGAATTTCCATCCTGGTGAATAATTGTCTCTTAAATCAGATTTGGATCTTATACCGTTAGATTTTAATAATTTAGATAATTCTTCACATTTATCCAATAAATTATTTAAGTCTGCTTCTGGTAAATTAGCTGTGATACCACATGGTACAACAATAACCTTTAAAATCAAAAGGACAAAAATTAAAACACTAAATAAATACTGTCAGTTAATTTGTAAACACATAGCCTAGGAATCATGAATAACTCAGCCACCCCCCACCTGCCAAAGAAAAATAAAGATGTGGTGAAAATATTACATACACATTATATTTAAATTCTGCCTTTATAAAAGACCCCAAATTAAAATCAACTATCAACACATTTGACATGACTTGTAAAATTATGAACGTTTTTATCCCAGGACGTGTTCCAGTTCCAGTATTCTACATCAGTCTTGTTATTTTAAAAGGATTGCTTCCTTTTTGCCAAGTGGTATAACTAAGATCCATGCTGACCTGCATTGTACCAGTGATTTTTCCACAGTACTACTTTGGTAACACATTTATTTGTCTCAGTCTTGTAATTATTTCATACCAGATATTAAATCAAATCATAGGATTCCAAAAGGCACAATATTTTTGTATTTCTTAAATAAGGGGTATGGAAGGTGAAGCACCCCTAAAACAATTTATAGAATTAAATACCTGTATCTGAGCAACTCGGGGAGGTAGAACCAAACCTTTATCATCTCCATGTGTCATAACCATAACACCTATAGTTCTTGTTGTTAAACCCCAAGAATTCTGGTACGCAAACATTTTGGTTTTAGTTTCAGGATCTTCAAACTGGATTTCAAACATCTTAGAAAAATTCTGTCCTAAATGATGTGATGTAGCCCCCTATGAAATAAAACATCATGGGATAAATAGAAACGAAAATTCTTTTTTGGATTGGTCTAAAAATTGGATAAAGAAGAATGCTCTCATCATTGTTCAAGTCACAGGGTAATATGGATTAATGTCTCATCATTTTGAGACAAATTATGACAGTTTTATTTCAATGGTTGTGTGCACAATGCAAGATTAGATAACTTTGCCCAAAAATCAGCATTTCTGCCTACTCTTCTTGGATTCAACTGTCAAGGGGAACACATAAATGTGCACAACGGTCTCCTATTCCATCCAAACAATTATGCACACTTCCCATGTCAACCTCACACCAACCTTAACATGTAAAGGTCAGGCTTAATTTTTCTTAAATCTTTTTTTTATCCATGCTGGACTACCTGGGCCTTGTTTCACGAAATTTTAACTAAAGATAAAATCCAAATTTTAGCAGATACTTCAATTTTGATTGGCTAAGAACTAAAATCAATCTAATATTGTCCAATCAAATAACTAAAATTCAGATATTATCTTAGTTAAAATTTCGTGAAACAGGCCCCATGGCACTAATTAATTGTAAGTGAAATTTACCTGTATAGCTCGCCCACTGGCAGCTATGTAAGCTTCAACAGTTGTAGTAAAATCTCCTCCGGCAAATTTCTCTTTTTCTGTTTTTCTACCTCGGACAACAGGTATAGCCAATAAATACTCGTAGACTTGGGCATAAAGTTCTAAGATTTCATAAACCTATAAAAGAAAACAACAGCATTATATATGTCAAACATGAACCCTTGACACTACCTATTTTGGTTAATGAAAACAAATATTTTTTTAAATCTTAAATGAAGCAGAAGCCTGTGCCAAAATTTATGCTTCTACTATACTAGTTGGCAAAGATGGTAAAACTAGAGTGTAAATTCTACCCATTATTCCTTATTAATAGTAGTTTATCTTACCTCTTCTGTTGCTTCTTTTTCAGTAGCAAAAGCTGTATGTCCTTCTTGCCATAAAAACTCTCGGGTTCGTAAAAATGGTTGTGGATGTTTAAATTCCCATCTCTAGAAAACAAATAACCAAGGTAAAATACATAATATACATGCAGAAGATGATATTAAGTCCTACAAAGTTTTACCTGCCTAACATTCTGTTTCTTTGGGTCCTTTGACTACTATAGACCGAAATGTGGAGTGGACGTTTAACGTCACTTCTCTATCTGCCAAAAAAAATATGTGAAAAAATGCCACGTTCTTACAAATGGAATGATGCTTATTATTATATGTTTTTTACTTATTATTATAGAGAGAGAGAGAGAAATGGGGTTTGACGTCCACTCAACACAAGCTAGGTCATTTCGGGATTAACATATGGTTTAATTTTATTTCAATAATTTGCTTGCGCTTAGGGGTCTTTAGCAGTGGGAGGAAACCGGAGTGCCCGGAGGAAACCCATGAGGTTGAGAAGGCGCCACATACGCTCACACCAGGGCTCGAAACCACAGTCGCAAGCCAGAGGTGACCGGCCAGCTAGAGGTCGAAGCGCGGCACTCTAGACCACTAGGCCATCCCAACCCCCCTTATTATTATATGTTTTTTACTTATTATTGTAACTGTATAAGAAAATTTACTTTGATTTGATTTATTTGTCCATGAAATACTTACAACTACATTACACCATTGGTTGAGTTTTAAAGGCAGATCACGGTGAGATTTCACCCATTTAGCATATGATGGATACATGACTGTTTCACTTGTTGGTCTAATGGCTACAGGTTCAGTTAAATCAGATGATCCACATTTAGTTACCCATGCAACCTACAAAAAATACATATTATAAGTATATCAAAATATAGCCAATAATGAATTCAAACCTTAATATTTGATAAATGTGATAATGGCTAGCTTTCAATGAAATTGTGGTGAATTAAGCATTATACTGATTACACCAATAAGAATACATATTTCATAACATAACCTTACATTATCTTATCTGATGCTTAAACATACATTATGCAAGAGCTAAATCTAACAATTGCACGTCTTTCTTTAGGCTTAAAATTATTAATTCGACATTAATTAACTTATCCAGACCATAATCAACTCTCAATGGCTTAGCTCGCATGTGCTATTTACTGGATTGCAATCCTATCTGCTGCATAACCTCCATTAATAATTAAATCAAAAAATGCATAATGGATCAATTTGAATGAAATTTTCAACAAATTCCTTTTACATTATCTATTTTTTAACTATTATAGTGAAAATTTCCAGGTCTTTATCTAATCTCCGATAATGTATCTTTAAGTTTTATGAAGAGATTGTATGTAAACTAAGTCAAAAGTTGTATTTACCTCTGGAGAAAAATCAGCTATATGTTCTTTTTCTTTTTCTAAAGCTGCTTGAGATACAAACATTGGAAAATAACAATTCTCGACACCCTTCTTCTTGATTTCAGCATCGAAAAATGCTTTAATATTTTCCCATATAGCATAAGCCCATGGCCTTAATATATAACAACCACTAACATCATAGTATTCTATTAACTCAGCTTTAGTTATAATCTGAAATATAGAAACAGTTAATATAATCACTGACAATGCTACACTGTTTGATTGAAAAGAAAAGCAGAAACTTGTAATTACTCAATGTAAAGGTCGGTTGAAAGGTAACAAATCATAAATCTACTAGTCAGCTGAGGAGTCAATAAAGGTTGTCATTTTATTACTTTTTTTACGAAATGAAATGAAATGGGGTTTAACATCCTACTCTTCTTCACTGGGCTATAAGGGAATTTTTACCTGGGCAGCGGCGCTACGGTCTACTCTTATATCGATTTCCAACTGCCAGGGGATCTTTTACGTGCAGGCTGTCCTTGTCAGCCCCTCCCATTCTGCATCACTGACAAGTGGACACCACGCCGGAAAATCGAGATGAACTTTCTAGGCCAACGCAGGGATCGAACACCCGACTTCCAGGCTAATGAGCCAGCGTCTTACTTAGCCACATAGTCTCTACTTTTTTTTTTTTTTAACGTAAATAAAAGTAAAATCTTTAAATTCTATAGGATGGCATATAATCACTTACCTGTGAATACCAATCAGATAAGTCTTCGGATTTCTTGGCCTCTAATCCAAGTCTAGAAAGAATAAATAATAAATTCATTTAAATGATAACTTTTTCACTCAGAGCACCATAAACTAAACAGAAGCCATTATGGAATCGTAGGACATGCCAAACATTGACAATGACAGGGAGTAAAACTGCCTTGATTAGACTATAACTTAATGCTGAATTTGGATGTTTTGTTTCAGAGCTCACACTGTCGGTCGCCAAAGTCGCAATTTGCGATAAAAAATGAAAGTGGCGATTAAAATTTAATTTTTGCGATAAAGTTTTACGGTACTGGCGATTCTTTTTGAGAACTGGCGGAAAAAAATCTTAAAATTCTAATCGTATTCATAATGTTTTAACCATTATTGAGTGTCAATCACGTGGCTAAACACAATAATAAATTAATCAACTGGCTGATAATCCGGATAGCGTCGCCGAGTAATACTAATCAATTGTCTCGGATTAATGATTAGTTGATTGATAATTGCCAATGATGTATATTAAACCTATCTCGCGTCACTATTTAATCTTAATGATTAAATTAAGCGGTGATTATTTGATGTTTCGTTTCGTCTTAAAACGAAGAAAGGTAATACATGTAACCAAAATGGCCGACAATTCTATCGAAAAGAAGTAAATATAGTTCAATTCTGTTTACTGTGGCATCATATACGGCATGTAAAACATACAAGTATGCCTATTGGATATCATTATTTCAAATTATCGTATCATCATGGTCGAAAACACATGAACTAGGCTACTTGAATATCGGCGATTCTTGTATAATTGTATAATTGTAAGCTTCTTACAAATATAATTAAGTACATATCATTCTATCAGAGATTCAGATACCGTTACGGTACCTGAAAATAACAATAGTTCTATTGTACACGCAATCCTTGGACGAGATTAGACGTGTAAATATTGAATATATAGTGCAATACAGCGATGTTCAAAGAGACTAAAGTTACCAAAAGTAAAATCCGATCTTAGTAAACCAAAACTGTGCTAAATGTATTATACAAAGACTGATTTGTTAAAAGTTGTTGTATATTGTATATATTGGTAATTGTTTTATAATAAGCCTAACTTAGACATAAAATTGTTAGATATTGTATAATTTTTTTATCACATATTTTTGGCGGATAAAATATTCAAGTTGGCGGAAAAAATATATGAACATTTCTTTACATAAAAATTATCATCCATTTTGGCGGAAAAAAATTGAAAGCCAGTGTGAGCCCTGTTTTGTTTGTTTTTTTATTACAAAGATTTACTGGTATCCCAATAGGTTAATATATCTTGATTAATAGTTATTTAGTTTCTATTTTTTTAAAACAATTTGTCCAATGAAATTTGTTATAGCTGCATTGCAGATCTAATTTTAGTTTTATTTTGGCTTAAAATGATGACAACTGACCAACCACGGGATCTCAACACTGGAATGAAGACAGATTCACATCTCTCAAAATGAATGTAGAATTATAATTTCTATCGACTGAATGATAATACCTGGTTATTTTCTTAACTTCTCTGCCATCATCAGCACCTTTAGTTTCTTTTTCTACACTTTTCTGATCTTTTTTCTTGACTTCTTTTTCTTTTTTTCCAGGTTTTTCTTCCTTTACTTTTTCTTTCTTTCCCTTTTTATTTCCACCACCTCCTATATCTTCTCCAGTTAAGTTTTTATAATCAGATTTTAGAGCTAATAAAATCTTTACTTCAGCATCAATAGATTCCTGTTGATATACAGATGATTGTTACGAGAATCAGTAAAGAATTGTACTATTAAATCTGATGGGTTAATTCCAGTGATTATGATCTTGATAAATAGTGTTTGTATCAGGCCTAAGAAGTGCTACAGGAATTTACCACTTTATAACAATAAGAAATAAATTTACAATTGCAAGACAAATTTTTTCTAGAGATGTAGCTATTATATGCAATTTGATGAAAACTAATTTACCTTGCTTCCTCCAGATGATTTTAAATTCCTGACTTTTTCACCTTGAGCATCTATTTTAGATTTCAAAGCATCTGCTGCACCTGATGGTGTTGAATTAGTGGCCTGATCTTGTTCAACTTTAGGAGCTGACTGTGTATTTGGAGCTTGATTGCTTTCTTGGTTAGGTTTCCAATCCTGGCCCGTAGCTTTTTTATAAGATTCTTTTAATTCTAATAAAACTTTAACTGCATCAGTTATAACACCCTAAAAACAATTAAACATACACAAAATAACATGTCTAAAAGATCAATAAATAAAATAAAACAAATACCATTTGTCTGTATTAAAATAACTAATTCTTGTCAACTAATATATTCAGTCACGAATCCTGAGAATGTGTATTATTGGGTTGATCCAATTTTGCGAATTAAAGTTATAAATTTTATCTAGGGACATTAATATTGTATCTTAAAGAAATATAGAATTACAAAGCACGGATAAATGAATTTAACATAGTGATTATAAAAATAAAATATATATGTATGGGAGATGGATTTGATTAGTATTTGAGATTTACGTCCCTTGCCATCATCTACGAGTAAACCTATGGCTAACATTTCATTTCCCTGTTCTTAAAACACAGAGTACATGTATACTACAATGTTCTTATTCCATCAAGAATTTACTACTTTGCAAACTTTGCTACATTTTTGTGCTATTTTAATATCATCTTAAATTATCCTACCCATACTTATCCTACTGCTACCCAATTACAACTCGGTAGACTTAAGCAAATATATTCCCCGATTCCACAGCCAGCTTTGTGGTGACAGATCTAGATGGCTAACTGCTGTACCATATCCTCTGATGTGTTTCACTTTTTTCAGTGATTAAATTACCTTAGGACTTTTAGCAGCTTTCAGTTCTCTCACTTTGTTGCCCTGGACAACTATTTGTTGATTTAAATCCATATTTTTATTGTCTGCTTGTACTGGCTTTGTTGGTTCTGGGGCAATAACAAGATCTGGCTTCCAATCCTTGCCAAAAATACCTTTAAATTCTGCTTTCAATCTCAGTAACTCTTTTACTGCTTCATCTATCTTCACCTTAGTAAAATATAAAACATGATGGATAAAGAGAATAGACCATACTTTTAGATGTGTTAAAATAACTAGTAACTACTACTTGTCAACTAATTCAGCCATCTTATAGCCCTGAGAACGTGTCTCACAGGTTTGAACCAATTTTCTATTGCAGGCTTTACAACTTCGGGATTAAAGTTCTTATTTCATTAATAATGTATGTTTTAAGAAAAAAAAAGCTGGAATATTATCTTATTACCTTATCTGCTTTCTTAGATTTTAGATCACGAACTTTATCTCCCTGGTTTTTAATGTCTGTATTGAGAGAAAAGATGTCAACGTTTGATGATGGGGTAGTTGCAGGAGTTGCAGGAGTTGATTGGGTTGTTGGTACTACCACACCCGGTTTCCAATCTTTACCAGTCGATGTCTTAAACTCAGATTTTAATGACAAGAGAACTTTGACGGCAGCATCTATATCAGCCTGTAATAATTTACAAAAATATTAATATATATCTTAAGACAAGTATTACAATAATATAAAATAAAAAGACAAGTATTACAATAATATAAAATATAAAGACAAGTATTACAATAATATAAAATAAAAAGACAAGTATTACAATAACATAAAATATAAGGACAAGTATTACAATAATATAAAATATATATATTTTTACGATCTCTGATCATTATTTGGAGAAATTTAAAGGGACATTATGGGAGATTAGATAAAGAGCTGGCAGTTCTCACTATAATAATTCAAATTAGATAATTTAAAGGGAATTTGCGGAAAATCTCAGACAAATTGATCCACTCTGAACCAAGAATTTAGCGATTAAATTTAGGCCTAGTCTCAATCATCATTACTAAAGTCGGTACGATAAAAAACATAGTCTCGATTATCCATTTTTCGATTTAATCATCAATGAGCCTTGAGCAGCAGATCAGCTTCGAATCCAGTAAATATCGCAGACTTGCGATGACAATGAGAGTCGATTATGGTCTGGATAAGTTAATTAATAATTTAGATAACATTACAGGCCTAAAGAAAGACCTGCAATAGGCAGATTTAGCTCTTGCATAATGTATGTTTAAATCCCTTGCACACTAAATACTATGAAAGTTGAATTTCTGCTGCAGCATTTCCTCTGAATAAACTGATGTGTTTAATTTTCTAGTGTCTAAATTACCTTAGGACTTTTAGCAGATTTCAATTCTCTGACTTTGTTGCCCTGGTCAACTATTTGTTGATTTAAATCTGTATTTTTATTGTCTGCTTGTACTGGCTTTGTTGGTTCTGGGGCAATAACAAGATCTGGCTTCCAATCCTTGCCAAAAATACCTTTAAATTCTGCTTTCAATCTTAGTAACTCTTTTACTGCTTCATCTATCTTCACCTATAATAATTAGTACAAAATATAAAACATGATGGATATGGACAACAAATCATGTTTTCATTGTATATAGAAATAGAAATATATATTTAAAGGCTGTCAGAGTTCTATCTATCTAGATGTACACTTACCCTACACTGTCTGTTGAGTAAACAAGTGTTACTCATGAAACTAAGTCTACATGTACATTACTATTGTGTCATATGGTAACTATAGACAAGGGCATGCCAGTCCCCCTTTATTCCTACCAGCCCATATTCAATCTAAAATCAATGTCAACATATCACATAGAACAAGTTTTAAAATTCTTTTTTATAAATGCTGACAGGGAAAAATAACTCTGCGAAACAAATGTATTTTTAATTATATTCGCATGAACAACAAAACTAAGCTATAAAATTTCCATACTTTATGTCACCCACAAGATATCTTAAAGGCCCAATACCACTCTTGCTGTGACTAAATAATATGTCCCGATCTTTATTCTGGTAAACAAATTGTATTATTTTACAATATTCCGATTAATTTGTGATACCAATTTCATCTTAACACACCTAATTCAAAAAATTGGAAAAATTCAACTAAATGATTTGAAAAGCCTTAAGTAAACCTTTTCAAGTGTGACTTGGATTTTAAAATATTTTCGAACCCTCTGGACAAGTAAAATATGATGTAATGGATAATTTACACAACAGGTAGGACACTTAAACATCTGGTACTTAAAATAAGGTTATTAATTATTTTCTGGATCTGAAGAGCCATCAAGAGTGTTCTTGTCCCTTTAAGTCTAAATGTATATGTGTAGATAACTCTAATTTTGGATTTCATTTGGGTTTCCCTTTACAACAATCGTTGCAAATTGAAACCAAAAATTTAACTGCAGTATGTAGAAAAAGTTTTTGAAGATCTGTGTTAACTAATATAACTGTAACAGGTTTTTTTTCAAGTACATATCATCAAAGAAAAACACAATTGCTCATGAACGATGATGAAAACAATATAAAAACAACACAAACCTTCCCAGCTTTGTCAGATTTTAATTTTCGTACAAGATCTCCTTGTGATCTAATTTTCTTGTCGACATCAATTGCTGATGAGGATTCAGATTTTATTGGAGGGGGACTGTCATCTTGTGGTGATTTCTCACTAGCTTTACCTTTCTTACTGCTGACTTTCTAAAATCAAATAAATAAATAACTTCTATATTACCACTATTGTCAGTTTAAAAACAACATTTTCCTTTGATAAGAAAGTGTCGACTCGACACTCAAGTTAGTCCACCTAACAGGTTGTATATACACCACTGGTGAACAGTCTCTCAAAACGTTATAAAATTCATTCAAGAGTTGTCAAGTTTTATAAGGGCACAGGTATAAAATATGATCTGTGGTCAAAACACCATGATTCTGGCAGGTGATAGTGTCTTTCTCAATATGACCAAGGAATTTAGACGAATCTGTCAATACTAAATGAGATTGTACATATAAAAATTCTGTCAAAATGCTGTTAACTTTAGGCGACTGTTACATATCCTACCTGTATTTATTATGATTCACTAACTTTTTTTCTGGAATTGTAAATTATACTAACATCCAAAAGAAATTTTACCAAGAAAAATTATTCAATTTGGATTAAAAAAAAAATGAACTGGATTTGACATATGTTGTCTAATTCAAAATACAGCCAATATTTCTCACAAATTTAAAAAGTTTCCATTTAACTTTCATATTTATCCTTTCTAAAAACAACATGTTTTTATTTTAATTCATTAGTTTCTCTCAGTCTTATAGGGTAATATTGCAGACAAACTTATTTCATGCATTTACCTCAGTTTCATAGGTTTATAAAATCGCTCTGATAAATTTCATAGATTTACATCAGTTTCATGGGTATAAAATCCCTCAACCATGTAAGCCTACTACCGGTATAGTACACCTGACCTATTTGACCTAATTACAATATTTTTTGGAATAATTGTAAAATAATTGATCTCTACTGAAATTAATTTCATCATCTAACAAATACTGACTAAGTTAAATTTCTTTTAACAACTAATAAAATTCTTGCATGTGTCTCACCTTATTGCATCATCTCTTGTTTATGTCAATAAAAGTTGACAAACAATCAATCCAATCAAGTCAACTACTACCGGTATGCATTATATATGTTTTCATACTAAAATTATCTGTGTCATGATATGAAATCATATTTAGCAGTATCCCACACTTTACAAGTTTTACAGCTGTTGTTTACAGTTTACACTCTAACAGCCAACGTGGACAATAATAGATAGTGTGCCAGATGTACAAGATCTATATGTGACATGATCATCCAGTCTCTCATTCTGAGATAGTCTTGTTCAACCAGACTCACACAAAACTAATGAAGTCTGGGGATAAAAAAATTTTCCTGCACAATAGGGACTTTATTTATAAGGTCCAAGTTAAAGCAAACAAACTGATATTCAAGCCCATCTACCTTAAGATACACTGGGTAGGTTTAAATAACTAATGAATGATTTTAGAATTAATGCTTATTTTCTCAAATGTAATTTAGACCAGTTTATGGATGAAATAAATAAAGTTTACTGGACACATTTTGATAAATCTATTCAAAAGGTTACTTTGATCCTATAGTTAGGTTAAATTCTATCTAGTGCATCCAGCTAATATCTATTATATTGAGTTATCAATGGAAAGCAACATTTCATGCTGCTAACTGAAGCAATATGGTTACCATTACATCTCTGAATTCATATAAATCAATGTCAATGATATACATACATACCTCTTTAGCACTAAGTTCTGAAGGTTTGTGTTTTGAACCAGCAGTTGGCATTTCTTTCTGATGACCATCAGGTATATTCAATAATACACAAGGGTTGGCTTTTCCTGTATTTGGACTGTGGAAAAAAACCCAAACAACAATATATCAAGCGTTATTAATATATAATCCTTTCCAAATCTCCTTTAGACATGAGCAAAATTGATCTTTCAAAACTTCTTACTGTTTTGGACTGTATCTTGATGACCAATGTGAAAATTAGTTTATCAATCAAATATTAGTCATAAGAATGTTCAAAATCTGTTCAGTGCTTACAAAGATGAATAAAAATTTCATTGATTTATATATGCTGTTTGCAATGTAATAAGCCTGTGTTTGTGAAACATAATTGATGGGCCCATTCTAAATCCAATCCCGATGTTTATCTATTTATCTAGCATTAATAATTTAATTTTGTTTTCTTACTTAAATGTTAAAGAATCAATCTGAATCTGAGTGCTTATTAGCGTGGATTAAGCCATGAAAAAATTAAAAATTTTAGGGAACAAGTGGTTGCCATCCAAGATATTGCCAAAGTATGAGCTAAAAAAGACAATTTTCCATGCAATCAGGGACCATAATCCAGGAAGTTAGGGTCCAATACACGCAAATATTTAAATGGGAACACATCAATAACAACACATTTTTACACTTATGGATGTTTAATCTTTAATAAACAGTAAAAAGTCTGAGGGGTCAAAACCAAAAGTAGAAATTGATGATAAGCATCAGATCTAGAATAAATCTAAACCATAGTTACATGCCCATACCCCTCATCCAACCCCAACCTTTACGAAAAGTGCCTGAATGCTTACCTAATTGGTTCATATGGTTGATCACATATAAAATAACCTCTTCTCTGTAACTGTATAATATCGCCTTTCTTTAATAAAGCTAAACATGGATCACCCAACATCAGTTCTTCTTTCTATAAAACCAATATACACAGTCATTACTAGGCCTATAGGGTTATTAAAACTGAGAAACGAGTACTGGTACATAAATACAAGTTTACTAATCAGATCTTTTTCATCTATTTCATAAATAATTAACTGAAATTGCTATTAAGTATGAAATTTTGAAATGAAAGAGGTTAAACTGCTGTAATCTAGGTAAAGGTAAAGTAATATATTAATTTGATTAGTGATGTAAGATATTAGATTTTAAATCTAAACACAATTGCTAATTTTCAATTAAGACAGATTGTAACAATAATATTACGAAATCAACAATTATATTTGTGACCCAGATCTAACAGGGAATGCAGTTTTAATGTGAAGATTGAAAACAACTATGATCACATTTCGTACATGTTAGTAGATATGATCTCTGACATTTGGCTACATACAATAATTTCATCACAAATGTCTTACATGTATAAAATATAGAGTTACCTTAGAATCTCTGTTAATATAGGTCTTAAAATCTTCATCTTTAGCTAAGACTGGCTTAGAAATGATGTGATCATACTGAACACAGACTGTTGGTATAAAGGCACCTTGTGGACATTCACATAACCAGGTTAACTTTTGTGTCTTTTTGAAATCCTGTCAAATAGTTATGAAATCCTTTCTTTATAATTCCATTCATTTCACATATTCTGTATTTTAGAAATTTGTATTAAAATCATTAAAACTGGAGTGAGGTCTCATTAATGGAAATAGTTTCTTGAATTAATGTCTTATTATACATGTATATTGCTTCAAAAACATATAAACTAAACCTACTGTATTATCTAGATTTAAATTGGCATCAATTGATGTAACATTGCCTTTAGTATCCCTGTAAACAACAAAAAAAGTATCAGAATCGTTAAGAAATAACCAAAGCAAACAAGACATTGACATAACGGAATGGCGTAAGAAATGGGGTTTAACGTCCACTTGACACAACACTAGGTTATTTGAATTTTATTTCAATTATTTGATTGCACGTAGGGGTCTTAAGCAGTGGAAGGATACCGGAGCACCAAAGAAAACCCACAAGGTTTGACAGACGACCTTCCTCCTTGTCACATACAACCGGGGAATCCAAACCACAACAGGTAACTCAATGACAGACCATATGATATAACAGGCATGTGCTAACTATTTGGCCATCCAACACCCTCTACCCAAATCGTTCACAATTGTTAGGCGTGTGTGATAGTCTTACTGCACATAGGAGATAAACATCATCTTTATCAAAGACACTTTTAAGAGTCAAATATAATAGATCAGTTTTCTTCTCCCTTAATTGATATGATAAAAGTAGTTTCTTACTTTTTAATAGATTTAATAACCAAGTTTCCCCAGTTAATAAATGTCACTGTTTCTCCTTCCTTGATAACTTTAGCGTCTGCTCCATCAATATATATCTTTGGTCCATACCATACTGTTTTATTACCAACATCTTTATTCTAAATGAATACCAGGCATACAATAAAAATAAACAGTCATTAACTATTGCTCAAACTAGTTCAAGAAGTATTACTAACAGTTTTGTCATTTTGGTTTATGAGTTTATTTTCAAACTCTGTATATCTGTACTGAATAAATGACTTTAATTCAATTCAAGGGTAATTAGTACACAAAGTAATCACGATAGGAAAAGAAGGGTGGAAGAGTTCCCAGAACAGTGCAGGCAAGTTTGGATTCTCAGTGATGCATTCAAGGAAAAACAGGAAACAATCCTTGTAGATAAATCATAGTATTACACTAATTAGCATGGGCCAAACTGTTACTTCCTTAACTCTACGCTTGAGTTTACCATTGAAAACATTTGCTTTACAAGAAACCTTACCTTTGGGTGAGCAGCTACTTCTTTTGATTCAACTTTAGCTCCATTTACATTAATAGGAACAACATCATCTTTTGATAAAGCTGTATATCTTGGTACAATAGGATCTATTACCTACAAAATAAATAAGATGGTATTTATACAGCTTTTATGCAAAATTAATTAAATATATTTTGGAAATTTCACATCTATAGAGACAATTGTACTTTCACCAAGTAATCAAAATTTAATTTATTTAGCACATTATAAACTTCGACTTATACACATACTGAGAACAACCAAAGCACGTTTCTCTTTAAATGTTTTAAGATATTTTTAAGATATTTTTGTTGTATTAATATCCCCTGTACAATGAACATTGCTAATGATGTAGTGAAACATTTTAGGTGTTAATTAACTGACCTTTTTATTGACAGACCAGATTTTGTCCCATTCCATCATATTGACAGATCTTGAAGAACCCTGAAAAGTAAAATTCACTTAATTGATTAAAAATTCTTATCACAGATCTTTAATTTCTTTTAAGTGGTTATCCAATTCAAATCAGGGGCTAAGTGAAAGGGGTCCAAAGACTATAGTATATTCCACACAGCACAAAATTTCTCAGCACAGTGGAAAGAGAACTCCCAGGATCCCGCCCCCCAACGATATAAATTTTTTTTTTTTTTTTGTGCCCCCATAAGATACTGTTCCTCATGGATAACGTTTTTTTTAGAATCTAATCCTTGTGGATTTTTCCAATCAATCATTTTTGAATGATAGTTGATTTGTTTCAATTGATGAACACCAAATACTAGTTCAAACAGCCTTAAAAACCAATCTCCATTATTCATAAAATACAATTGATCATATTCATTTAACAGAAACATAAAGTTTATGTTCTCATTTACACTCCGATATTAAATAGGCAAAAGGTTAGTATTTATTGTACCTGTGAAATGATAAATTGCTTTAGACCATCTACCGTCATACCACGCCTTAATACACCTCTAACTGTTGGAAAACGAGGATCATCCCTAAAATGCAACAACAAATGTCTATAAAATAACAGTTTATCATTGTGTGGCTTTAGCTACAATATATATGTACATATCCACCAGACTAAAGGTCATAAGAGACAGAAATGGGGTTTAACATCCACTCAACACAAACTAGGTTATTTTGGGACTAACATATTGTTTTTAATAACACTTCGCTTGCGCGTAGGGTCTTTAGCAGCGGGAGGAAACCGGAAGACCCGGAGAAAAGCCACAAGATCGGACAAGCGACCCTACTCCTTGTCACGAATAACCAGAGATTCGAAACCACGCCAGTTGACTCAATGACAGGCTTTATGATACAGCGTGCACATGCTAACCATTCAAAAGGTGATAACAAAATGCTTCCACATGGAACCAAATCACACATACACAGATACTTGATTTATTAGTTATTTTATGTCTTACAATGACATTGTTTTTATCTTGTCCTGGTTTTCTAGTTAAATAGCCGTCCGCCTGCACTTACTTTGACAGATTTCGACATTCACAAAAGTAATGAATTTAAATCTTACCAGCCATCAACCAGACCTTCATTTACAAACCATGTCAGTTTACGTTTTGACATAACAGTGTTCTGTAGGTTCAGACGACTGTATTCATATATATGTGGTTTTCTCAATCCTGAAAGAAAGATCATTCTTTAACTGACAATCATTCCACAATATGACATAAATCATGTTATTATTAAATAAACTGTATTACAACTAATTTATTATAAGTCTACATACGACCTGTGATTAAGATTAAAATTTATAAAATGTTAATAATTCTATTAAGAGAGTTTTTTTATTTTATCTACAATACAGAGAATAGAATTTAATATTACCCAACACATCAATAAACCAGAAATATTGATCATCTCTATCATGATACTCTGTTGTTCTTAGAGCATGTGTTACACCTTCAACACTATCAACTATAGGACACGCAAAATCATACGTAGGATACACTCTGAAAAAAAAAAAATTTTATTTGAAATATCTAACACTACTTCTCAATTATTTTTGGAAATATTCTATTAGAATAATCTTTAGGAGCAACAGCTATATTCAAAGTTTTGTATATCTGTCAATAATGAAACAAGGAGTTTGAACACAATGTCCACGCCTTGGAATTACATGTTTGAAAGTAGTCAACTATTTGTGTGTGACCGTGCCCAGGCCATTTGCCATGAAGACAAAAGATGTCAATGTCGAAATATAGCATGTCAAAACATAGCATTTGTAGATTTTGCATATCAAGCCTCAATTTTGCAAATGATTATTCGATGTGTTTCTGGTACAGAATCTGGTTAATGAAGGTAACTTCACTATGAGGTGTGCAAAAGCAGACCTGTTTATTCATGGAATATTCATTTTCTAAAAATGGTGGCAGAAGTAGTATCAAGTTTTGTGGATAACAATTAGTTATTGTGAACATACTTGTATTTATCTCCTGTTTTTATATGGGTTTCATTTTTACATCTATAAATAGTTGGATCTCTCATACATCCATTATCACTAGTCATGCTGATCTTAGCACGAACAGCACACTTCTGCCCAAACTCACTTCCCTTTTTCATAGCATTCCACATTTCCAGATTTTTATCAACACCTACAAAGACATTTATTAGTTATGTGAACATCTCAAATTAGAAATGGGATCAGTTTTCTAAACAAGAAAGAGAGAGAAAAATGGGGTATTATGTTCACTTGACACAAACAAGGTCATTTCGGGACTAACATATGGTTTAATTTTATTTCAATAAATCGCTTGCGCGTAGGGGTCTTTAGCAGTGGGAGCAAACCGGAGGACTAAGAGAAAACCCACAAGGTTGGACAGACAAGGTTACTACTTGTCATGTACAACCGAGGATTCAAAAGCACACCAGTTGACTCAATGCCAGACCTTATGATACAGCACACATGCTAACCATTCAGCCACCCACCCCCCCTTTTCTAAAAAAAATTTAAGCATGTGGTAATACCCCATCTCATGCACATGTCATTTATATACATGTACCGTAGCAAAATGCAGTAATGGTTTGGAAAGAAACACATCAATGATTATCTAATGATCTGCTCAAATTTGACCTCAAATTTCAATTTGAAGTGTAATAACTGTCTAAATAATAAATTACTTACTATTGTTTCTATTTTTAGAATCTTTGCGATCTTCTCTTTCTTGTTTCATGACTTCTGGTTCTGTGTCATCAACATATGCATTGCCTTTACGTATCATAACTTCACAATAATCTTGTAATTTGTCGAAATGATCCGAGGTATGGGTGAAGATGTCATATTTTATACCCAACATGGCTAAATCTTCCAATATAACCTGAAATCAGTGAAATACGGTCAAATATACAGTAACTCATTGATGATGATAATTCTGTCTCACTAGCTTGTAAATGAGGTTTGGGAGCCTTATTTGCTGTTTTCTGTAGTACTTGTGAATACCTTCAGCTTTGGTCAGTTCTTGTATATATACAGAAGACAGTAAACAATGCTGTATTCATTACTGGTGTATATTCTTTGTTGATCATAGTTAATAACAAATAGTTATGTTCGCTACATCTAGAATTTCTCTTGTGTTGCATGTTTTTACTTGCTCAGCAACATCCAAAAGTGAAATGATGTGGGTTTTTTTTATCATTATGACTTCCAACTTGAAAAGTGTATTAAACACTATACTGTTTATATGGCATTGAGTGATAGGAGAACATTGACCCCCCCCCCCCCCCCACAAACACAACTTTATGGATAACAATCAATAGCAACTTTAAAAGTGCAACGTTTCAACAAGTGTCCTCTTGTCGTTATCAAGCACAGGGTAAACGATAATATGAACACTACTTACATTTATACCATAATAAGCTTAATCTGTAAATTTTCTAGTACATGTCAATATTATATTTGAAATTACCTTCTCATATTCAGCATTCTCTTTAGCAGGATTGGTATCATCAAAGCGCATGATCAGCTTACCATTAAAACTTTGTTGATAGTATTGGTTAAGTAGGGCAGCTTTAGCATGACCAACATGTAGATATCTGAAAAACATTTCCTTTAGAATTGCAACAGATCTGACTTTATGTTTATAATAAATCATTTTATTTGTTGTTCTTATAACCACTTCAAGAGCTAAATGAATAACATCTGACAATTGAATGTAAAACGTTATAGGGCATACTTTAAGTGGGGAATTGACGCTATATAAATGTTCATATCATTATTATTATTATTATAAAATCACAGCATAATCAAGAAATTTTCTATGTATAATCAAGACTAAAACAAATGTCTCGGGTTAAAAAAATCTGATAATGTAATGGTCATGTCCTCCTTTGATTGCCCGTTACAAAAAGAAAATAAACCTACCCACTGGCTTCTGGTGGAAATCGAACAATAACTTTACCCATCTCTGCACCTGGTAACTCAACAAATTTACCATCTTCCTTTTTAATCTATATATAATAAAAACAACTAAATAACTGACAAAACATGTAAAAAGAAAGCCGAAAAATATATTTTAATATTGAATAGGGTAAGATTGTTATCACAAAATAAACAATCAGTTCGGGGGAAATAACATAAAATTCTGAATACCTGATGTGAGCAGGTGTCCAAAAACACCAGCTATAGACAATAATTACAGTCCTTATTTCATTGTTATTCGGTAACAATAAGTGAAAATATGCATTTTTCTTTTTGTGACATATTTTATAACATGCAGTTCGCTAATGACAAACATGTTTTCTTGCGAGTATGATTTAATTGTCAATTAAAAACAATATTAAAAGTCACTTACTGAACTATCCCCAGCCTTTTCTGTTTTTGTAGAATTTCCTGATGTTTTAAGTTCGGAGAGAACAGATCCAAATAATTCTTGACTTGATAAAAACTCATAATATCTCTTTACATTAAGACAGCAATTCGTACCATCTAACATCTTCTGCCATGCAGAGCTCACTGATAAAAAATAAAAATTACAGTTATATTTTTAGTATATTTATATAACAGTTATCCTTTCAACAATATGTTCAATAAATTAAGTAAGTTAATTATTACAAACTGTCAACTACTGTTAGTCCATCTGTATATCACTCCTGAACCAAAACAGGCCTTCTCATGTAAAAGAAATAAAAAGGTTTCACATTACTGCATTCATATAGAGCAATGCACATAAGGTCCTAAACAATTTAAGAGAGTTTTTGTACTTATGGATAATGTGTGATGTGATCAGTCTTTGATAATTGAGAGTGAATGGTTATTTACTGAAGCAACAGGTAGCCTTTTTTTTTAAACCTTTTGAGACATGGTACATGTACAGTAACTACTCTCATGCTGTCACGGGAAGCTATTCATCATCTTAAAATTAGAGTCGTATGTCATTCATAATGGTATCTGTGTTAATATTTTTATTATTCAAATCAATCTGATTAAAATACAGATCAATATTTTGTTTCGTTTTTTATACTTTCAATGGCCTACACTACATGAAGATCTGTCCCATTGTACCGATAGGTCGTGCCAGAGGTCATACGAGCGGCTTTTGACCCCATGTTTGTAGCAGATTACTCACAATTCTGTGCAAAACACGCCTCGAGTTCCTCTTAACTGACCGTTTCATTGGCCAATCACTCACATTATCCAGAATATGTCAATGATAACAACTCTTCCAGATTCTAGTGAAGTAAAGACAAGTAAAACAAAATTTTGAACTATAAAAAACGAAACAAAATATGATCAGTGTTTTTATAAGATTGTATTCAAAATGTACTGTCTTAAAGGAGCTAAATCGCTAATATTTGGGGCCTAGAAATTGACACAAATGGGTCGCAAGCCATGTAATATGAATGTATATAAACTGATTTACATTCAATCGCTTCCGTTTTTACTCTAATATCAAATCAGTTATGTTTGGTGAAGTACACCAGAAGTCTCAATTGAATATATATAGCGCCTGGTTATACCAGTCTACATAGTATTTATTGTGTATGCTCACCGTTTGAGATGTAATGTGGAGTATACCTAGCCTTGTTCTTTGGGTCCCGAGCTGAAAATTAGTCTGAAACGCCGTATGGTACTTTAAATAATCTTGAAAGATTATCTTTCTTATTATAAGTTTGGATATGTTTTCAAACCGAAATTTGGATATGTTTTCAAATCAAAATTTGGATATGTTTTCAAATCAAAAGTTTTGATATATGTTTTCAAATCCAAAGTTTTGATATATGTTCAAATCAAAAGTTATATATTTCAATTCATATGAAGAATATCGCTTTCAATTTATTCACAAACAATCATTTATCCAAGAAAATCATTTTCAAACAATTGAATTGATATAGACCATACTTACTGTGCAAGGCTTCCCACACACTAAAATCAGCCAATGTTAGGCCATGGCCAACCAGATAGGTTACAGGGCCCAAAGCTCTATCCAGATATTCAATAGCATCTTTGAAATCTGTCGTACAAGCTAGACGTCTTCTAGAAAATGTCATCCAATGGTCCACCTAAAGAAATAGGACAAAATTAACACTGAGATAGGTTACATGCAACAAAACATACATTCTCGGCAGATAATTTGTCTGAGTGGTCGACAAGGGTTGTCATATATTTATTCTTTTGTAAATAATTGGGGGCATTTACAAGACTTTCAGAGCATTCAGAAGGTTCAACAAATTGAAACAAGGGCCATAACTCCAGATGAAATTGTGGTGTTGATACTCATACTATATTTATTCAATAACTCGAAGGTGAAGTACAATTGATAATCTTCTCATTGCGTATTTTCCCCCGCATGCTTCCTCATCCATTCTCAGGGACCACACGCTCCTCCACATCCCAAGGGAACTCACTCTCCCTGTTTCGACACGGACTCAGACCGACACCACACACTCTCCCCACAACAAAAATAAGCACTGTATATGAAAAAAAAATATGTAAGCAATCGGTCAAGACTATAACAAAGGGATGTAATCCAAATATTTTTTGGACAGCAATATCATTAAAGTTTTAAGTTACTGGAGTACATAATCCTGTAAGTATCTTGGCGGCCGTATGTTCCGACGAGGCCGATTATTGACATCAATATCCGGTTGCGGCCTATCGATTGTAGGCATCGGTACCGGGGCGTAAAGATGAGGCGAAAAGGTGTCATCTTGTAAATAACACTTAACAAGACGATTAACATGCCATCGCTTGCCACCTACACAAGTCACAATATTTCGATGAATATCCGTAATAACAGTGGGATCAGAAAATTTTGAAGATAGTTTATGGCGGCCTATATGAAGATCGAGCTTAATTCTCACTTTGTCCCCAACCTTGAATACGTGATGGCGAACATGGTGACGCGTGTCGTAAGAACTTTTCATCCGTTCAGCGCTATGCTGTAGTTCGGAAATGACATCAGGCGCCGCACAATTCTTATTGTTCAAATTGGGTTTCAAGCATGACAGTTTAGATCTCATTTCTCGTCCAGTCATCAAAAAATGAGGTGAGCACTGTGTAGATGAATGGGGTGTAGAACGGATCACAAATAAAATAACACGTAAAGCTTGTGTCCAGGATGACGAATCTGAAACATTAGTTTGTAGCAAGTGTTTTATAGTTCCATTTAGCCTTTCAACGGCACCGTTAGCCATGGGGTGGTAATTTGGGGTGCGAATATGCTTAATGTTATTCCGTGTTAAATATCTTTCGAATTCCGCGCTTATGAATTGTGGTCCATTGTCTGTAGTTATGGAACGTGGTAGACCCCAAATGGCAAACCGCGATTCCAGAAAATCAATGATCTTTGATGATGTAATATTCTCTGTCATAAGGGACTCCGGCCATTTCGAAAAATAGTCTACTAGATTAACCAAATACCGCATACCGTAGGGGGCAGATGTAATGGTCCCTGAATGTCGATACCGAGATCTTGCCATGGTCCATTAGCTGGCCTCCTGGGCTGTAAGGGGACAGTAGCACATTTAGCAGATTTATCACTTGATGAACACGGGACACACGAACGAACAAAGTGTTCAATATCCTTATCATATCCAGGCCAATATGCACAATTGCCAATCTATTCTTCGTTTTAACTATGCCCATGTGACCTTCGTGGGCCAATTTCATAACATCACTCCGCAAGGAATAGGGTATAATGGCTTGATCACCACGCGCAATACAGTGGTCACCAAAAATGAACAGCTCATCCTTGAGTTGGAAGAAAGTAAGTAACCCTGGAGATAATTGAGACTTCGGTGGCCATCCGGTACGTAGGTATGTAAGCAAGGTGCAGAGCAGTGGGTCATTGGTGGTTTCGCGTGCTAGCTTTTCGTGTGAAATAGCACAAGCAGAGCAGAGCTGGCCGGCAAGTACAGTCTCATCTATCGATAGATGACAGACTGTAGACCCAAGCTCTTGAGCATGTGTTGTCCGCAATCTTGAAAGTGCGTCTGCAACAATATTGGATGTACCCTTTTTGTATTCTAATGTAAAATGATAATCAAGCAGTATTGAGGCCCAACGGCTAATTCTAGCAGGGCGTCTGCCGGTATTCTCTGGGTGTTGAAGGAGTGTCACCAGGGCTTGGTGGTCTGTTAACAGTTTAAAGTGTGTGCCCCTTAAATAACGGTCCCACTTTTTAACGGCCCAGAAGCATGCAAGGGCTTCCTTTTCACCAGTGCTATAACGTTGTTCACATTCAGAAAGTCTCCGTGAGGCGAAAGCCACGAGTCGCAGTTCTCCATTTTCTTGAAGTTGGGCAAGTTCCGCCCCCAGTGCATAATCCGAGGCATCACACGTAACATAGATGGGCGCAGTAGGGCAGTATAAGGCTAGAACTGTTGACTTTGACAAACACTGTTTTAAATCCTCAAAAGCATTGATCTGGGATGTTGTCCATTGCCAGGGTACATCCTGGCGAAGCAATTCGCGTAGCGGTTTGGAACGCTTCGAAAAATCCGGGATAAATTTAGCGTAGTGGTTGAAGAGACCCAGAATTCGGCGAACTTCCTTAACATCTTTAGGTGGAAGTAGTTGCGTAATGGCCTCGCCATTTGTAGGGCTTAGGTGAATTCCAGAGGCCGAGATGGTAAAACCCAACCATTCCACTGAGCTGGCTTTAAAGGTACATTTATCTGGGTGTAGGGTTAACCCGTTGTCCCGTAACCGCGAGAGTACGTCACGTAGGCGAATATCGTGTTCCGCTGCAGTAGATCCGACCACAACAATGTCGTCAAGAAACCAAAAGGTAACCTTGCAACCCACTAAAATCACATCCAACATTTTTTGAAAGCTTCCTGGTAGGTCAGCAAGACCAAACGGCCCACGCTTGTATCGGAAGAGGCCGAACAGTGTAGTAAAGCTACAAAGTTTCATTGTCTCAGGGTGTAAAGGTAGTTGGTGATAGGCAGAATTCATGTCCATCTTGGTGATAAACTTTGGGTTCCGGACAGATGCAAACAATGTCTCAATGTTGGGTAGAGGGTATTTCACTGGGTAGATATTCTTGTTTACGGACCGGAGATCTACACAAACACGCAATTTACCTGTACTCTTTCTGCCCAGAACCAAAGGGCTAACCCATTCAGCATGGTCAATTTGCTCTATAACATTATCTTTCAGTAATTTATTAATCTCGGTCTGTAAGTCATCCATTAAAGCAAATGGAACAGGGCGTGGTTTATGTGCAACTGGTATGGCGTCATCTTTCAGAATAGATCTATGCAAAAATCGGGTAGCCAAGCCGACACCGGTGAAAACGGAGGGAAATTCCTTCTGAACTTCCTCGAAACACGATAAGAAATTGACCGTAAGTGGCTGATTAGATTGTACACAGGTTGTAGTAGGCCAAGGGCTAATTGTCATTTGTAACAATTGTATAAGATCCAGGCCAATTAAAGACTCTCCATTTTCAACAACGTAGAATGTAGCCATCGCTGTACGATTCTGGAAAGAAACTGTAGTAGTGTAAATGCCCTTAACACAAATTTCGGTTTGAGTGTAAGTACGTAACTGGGTGGAGGCTTGGTGTAATGAGGCAGCTGGAAAAATTTCCAAAAATGTATTGTAATTCAAAATGCAAACAGGGAATTGGGACGTCGTGTTAAAAATATTTAAAGTGCAGGTAAGACGTTTGAGGCCCTGCCGTTCCGTAACTTTAAGTATAACATGGTCGGTGATAGCAGCCGAACTGGCATTAACAGTGTTGACAGGTGATTGAGCAGTATCCTGGTTATTTGACATACAAACTGAGTGAAAATGTCCGAGACGACGACAATTTGTACATACACGACCAATGGCTGGACAGCGTGGATGGTTAGCTCTATGATTTCGACTCCCACATCGAAAACAGGCATTGGCCGGGAGCTGCCTTTCCGTTGGAGAATATAATGGTGAGGTATAGTTCTTAGGTGACCTTGTATGCCGGAATTGTGAACGTTGGATTTTATGAACTGTCGATTCCTCTGCTATAGTCGCCATACACTTAGATTCCTTCAATGCTGTTTCAACCTGTTTTGCTAACGTAACTGCCGTCTCTAAAGTTAGTTGTGGCTCTAGTAGTAATCGCTCACGTATCTTAAGTTCGCTTGTTTTTTCAATTAGTTGGTCTCTGATCATGTCATCAGTGGAAGCACCGTACTCACATCGAGCAATTAAATCTCGCAGGCTCGAAATAAACTGATCAACCGTTTCGCCAGGATACTGTGAGCGTGACCGGAACCGGTATCGTTCAGCGGTGACATTAACAGCGGGTGTGAAATGGCAGGAAAAATGCGGTGCGTGCACGCTCATTCCGACTTGAGTTGAAATAAAATGTAGGAGCTTTCGAAGGAGGTGTCTAAATTACCGTTCACTTCGTCGCCACTTTGTGGTGTTGATACTCATACTATATTTATTCAATAACTCGAAGGTGAAGTACAATTGATAATCTTCTCATTGCGTATTTTCCCCCGCATGCTTCCTCATCCATTCTCAGGGACCACATGCTCCTCCACATCCCAAGGGAACTCACTCTCCCTGTTTCGACACGGACTCAGACCGACACCACAGAAATAAAACAAAAATTATTAAAATTAAAATTTTTTTCTTCATCTCACTTATGTAAACAACATTTATCAATTTCAAAACTATCAAATGATAAATGTAGTCTATAGAGAGTTCACAACCTATAGAACGAATTACAAAAGTACAACCTACATTAAGTTTGAACATTCCAGCTTAATTAGGAGAGTTATTGTATCCCAAAAAGTGTGACGGACTGATGGACAGATAGACAGGTTGGGATAAAAAACAAATCAGGTGTGTGTATGCTATAATGTTAAATTTTAGATTCTTATAGCATGTGTGCTACTTTATATTGCAGGTTGCATTTCAATACAGGAGTAAGGTACTATCCACAGGGTCTGGGGTTCGATCCTGGTGTTTGCTGAGAAAAACAGAACACTCACCTCTGTCTTTTGTAGGTTTGTTGAACCTTGAAGTGCAAGACTTGGATTACTTCGAGCTAAGTAACGACAAATAGATAACGGTGTTGTAAAACTGGTCTCCCTGGAAATTCAAAATACATTATGAATGGTATCATTTGCTATCACAATTTAGAGGGTATGCAACTCTTGAGTAAGAATAGCGTCATTCCATGTCAAGTGGACCAAATTTTGGAAAGTTAGAAACATAAATTATCAAAAATATATTTTATACTAACAAATCCAAAATGATACCTCTCTAGGTCGAAAATTCGCTGAGATATGGCCAAAGATACTAAAACCGCTCATAAATTCAGTAACTTTTTCAGTTGCTTTAAACATACATATGAGTAGAACTCTCTAAATGTGTAATCTAAGAAAACTGAACATGGTGATCGCCTATCAAAGGATGTTACAAAAGTTTTTTGATACATTTAAAGACTTCGTAAAATATTTATACACCTCAATGATTTGTCGACGCCATATTGTCAACCTGGATCAGTAGTGCACATATAGCCAGGAAATCGTTGGAGACATGAATATGCCTACGTCTGGGCAACAGATTATTTATTGAAGTTGGCAACAAATAATGTTTGGTTAAAATAGGCCTTTAATGTGGTGAACTGCCAAAAGGCCCCATAAAAACCTGAGAAATCAATCCAGAGAAAACTACATCAAAACAGAAATCATTGTGATGGAATCATGGAATCACACTAGAAATCAAATATGGAGACTCACCCGTCAACAGAAAGACTTGTATTGACACCTTCCTCAATTTGTAACTTGCCACCATTGAGTTGGACATATTTACTAGTCAACAAAACAGCTGAAATTTTAGAGATAGCCTACAATTATTATAGATTCCAATACACACCAACTTTTAACAATTGATTTAATAATACTTAATTTATTTAAGAACAGTAGAAAATTATGCCTAGATCATTTGATTCTGTATAGCTATACCTGTAGTCATAATAAGGCTTCCATATGGCTATTTCGGTCTCTGGTGGTCATGGTTGTTGAGTCAGAAAGACAGATGTAGAAAACCTGACATTAAATCCTCACAAAGGCAAATGATTAAACCTATGACCGATGTAATATACTGAGCTCCATAGAAAAACGCATCACTTTGACTTAGTTTTTTGTATAACAAAATGATCCTGTAAACATATATCTTATTTATTTTGCTTCTTATTGTGAACAATATTCAAATGGGAACACATCAATAACAACACATTTGTACACTTATGGATATTTTATCTGTAATCAAAGGTACCAAGTCAGAGGGGTCAAAACCGAAAGTATGACGCAATCAATTGTGGATGCCGGACCGACAGACGGACAGGAGCGACGACAATATACCACCACATTTCAATGTTGCTAAATCGTCCGAGCAGTCAACAAGGGTTGTCGCATATTTTTACTTTTTTCGGTAATGAAACATTTGTAATACACTAAAATTACTAAAAACTGATTAAGAGTAACAACTCATTATGTAATTATCAGAAAATCATTAGAATTTGATTGCTTTTTATAAAGTTTTACCCCACGCTAACAATTAGTATTTAATATCATGGATTTAGCTGTTCAGTTATCTAAATTCATTGAAAATCAAAATACTTGTTCATTTCATTACTTGTATCAATCTGAAGTCAATCGGATGATAAGTTTGGCCTCTCTAGCATCACAAGATTTTTTGAAGTTATCAAGGGTGATAACTCTGGCAGTAATTATTTGAAATCGCTGAAAATCAATAGGCTTCTTCGTCTCATGACCTTA
This sequence comes from Patella depressa, assembly GCA_948474765.1. NCBI lineage: Eukaryota > Metazoa > Mollusca > Gastropoda > Patellidae > Patella > Patella depressa. The sequence goes on from OX419719.1 coordinate 61,539,802, forward strand.
AACACTGTGTGTAAATTTAAAGTCGATCGGATATTAACTTAGGCATCTATAACTCTGGTAGATATTATCAGAAATCGCTGAAAATCAATAGGCTTTTTTGTCTCATGACCTTAAACACTGTGTATAAATTTAAAGTCAATCGGATATTAACTTTGGCCTCTAGAGCGTGAACAAGATTTTTTTGAAGTGATCAAGGGCCATAACTCTGGCACTAATTATCGGAAATCGCTGAAAATCAACAGGCTTCTTCGTCTCATGACCTTAAACACTGTGTATAAATTTAAAGTCAATCGGATATTAACTTTGGCCGTTAGAGTGTCCACAAGATTTTTTGAAGTGATCAAGAGCCATAACTCTGGCACTAATAATTGGAAATCGCTGAAAATCAATAGGCGTCTTCGTCTTATAACCTTAAACTCTGTGTATAAATTTAAAGTCAATCGGATATTAACTTTGGCCTCTAGAGCATCCACAAGATTTTTTGAAGTGATCAGGGCCATATAATGGCATATAACTTTATTATAACTCTGGTAGATATTATCGGAAATCGCTGAAAAACAATAGGCTTCTTCGTCTCATGACCTTAAACACTGTGTATAAATTTAAAGTCAATCGGATATTAACTTTAGCCTGTAGAGCACGAGCAATTGTGGACGCCGGACGGGGGCGACGACAATATACGACCACATTTCAATGTGTGCGTATAAAAATGATGACGAAATCTCAAATTCTTATCGGCCAATTGTAGTTGTAGAGTATTTGGTTCTATATCAGTAATGTAACTCTGTCAGTTCCAGTGATCAAAGAGACTTGATATTTTCAGTGAATTTTAAGGGGAAATAGTCATGTCCTCATCAAATTTCAGCCGGGTATCGTGTATGTAGAGCCAGTAGATGTACGTTACAGAAATAAGGCCAATCGAATGATGCCAAATGTACAAGATTATCCAATATCTAAAACAATTCAGTCCTAAATAACATTTTAACATAATTTTTAGGATTATAACATGACATAATAATTACCAGCTTTATCCTTATTCGTAACTAATTTTACAGTCATTGTAAATACCACTCAGTTATTTCAGCATGTGCACTATCGACGTTGTAATCGTTGAACCGGTACAAGTGACCGTTATCCAGTCTCTATTAACTCCAATTCAATACCTCGTCTGCAAATAAAATTTATTAGTCCGTGTTTGTGTTTAAATACCTATACCCAAAATGTCTATACTTCACTCGATTACATGAGAAAGTTAGAATGGGTTGTAATCTTTTCCTGGAATAAAAATATTACCGAAGATTTCGTCAATTTTACTCTAAAAGTTTGAACAAGGTCGAGGTCAAGGGAAATCAGAGACGGTCTAGCGCAAATATTGGAAACGGTGCAGCGCATATGACGTCATGTTGATTGGGTGTAAGGGCACGGGCACTGATCTATATTATATAGATCAGTGGGCACGGGTCTTAATTATAACGGTCCATGGCTGGGTTAGCACTATCTCTGTTAACATCTTGCGACCTTGACGAAATTTGCAGGTCCTAACCCTTACCATTAACCTAATCCACAACCCACATATGACGTCATTTGCACAAGACCGTCTCCAAAGTGTGATATACATAATATGCTAGACCGTCTCCGATCTAACGTTCCCCCGTTTCTACTGTCCATATGGGGGGGGGGGGGTTATCTTAGTACATGTGCGCTAGATGGTCTTCACGTTGCAAGCTAAAGAAATATTGCCCGGTTAAAATGTATCATGCGGCTTTACCCTGCCAATCAGTTAACAAGTCTTCAGAACTTTTACTGCGGGCTAGTCAAACGTAACGTCCTTGACATTTGACCACTAAAGTACACATACAGGCTCTGGTCTAAAAGATTTTTTTTAGCATTACATGCTTTTAGGTATAATTACATGTGTATCGTAATAATTGTAACAGATCCATGGGTGATTTAAATTTTTCCAAATTAATTAACAGATAAGTTAGACTATGACTAAATCCGTCTCAAATTAGAACTACAATATCAAAACGTTTTTATATACACGGCTATGTTTACTATAAATTTTCACTATGGCGGACAAATGTCTCCCGAATAGTATTGGCGTACGTGACGATCGTAATGTATGTCAGTTATGCGGTAAACTAGAAAATTTATCATTATGCTCTGGTTGCCGTGATACTTGGTATTGCTGCAGAGAACACCAAAAGGCAGATTGGAAAAAACATAAAGGTGCTTGCAAGGAAAAAACTTTAAAAGTCAAAGAATCCAATCATGATAATGAAGGAAATCAACTTGTCAACACAAATTCAAGGGATGCAAAACAATTTGCCCCAAATAGATTAACAGAGGACATATGTGAATGTTGTGCAGTTGAGAAAATAACAATGAAGGAAGAAAATGTGTCAAGTGCAAAACAAAAAAATGGAAATAAATGTATAAATTGTAAACAAACTGCCAGTCAATCAAGTAAAGTTAATGAAAGTAGGCCTAGATCTACAATGTCACAGACCCAAAAATCACATACCAAACCAGAGAGTTCACAAATAAATTCCTCTAGGCTTAACAATGATGGTGTTCGACAGGAAAGCAAAAACGGACCCCATCAACCAAAAGCAGAGATAGACAATTCAGAGACCTATGTTACTGTTTTAAAATCGCGTACAGATGTGCTTTCTAAGTATGTGATAGATTGTCTCAATAAATATGGTATTTGTGTGATTGACAATTTCATTGGGGATTCCAAAGGTACAGAAGTTCTTGAAGAGGTGATTAGATTGAGGACATCTGGAGTTTTCACTGAAGGCCAATTAGTTAACTCGACTACCAATTCCACACAAGAAATTAGAGGCGATGTTCTAACATGGGTAGATGGGCGTGAAGCTGGATGCAGCAATATCCACTTTCTGATATCTTCTATGGATGATGTAATCTTGCGATGTGCACGAAAGCTTCAACAATATAATATCAATGAAAGAACAAAGGTACACGTATATTAGTGGAAATGCTCTTGTTGATTGTTGATCCATCCGTCTGTCATTCACAGTTCTTTGTAAACACTTTATGTATTTATCGTCCTGGGCCATTTTGTGCCAAAAGAACCAAAAATAGATTCTTGTTAGAACAAATTTTGATTAAATTTGGCATGATTAAACCCAAGAATGACATTTAACTTACCTAGTGTCAAAAGCTTATGCACACTGCACTTGTTTAATTAAACTATTTCTGGTTATCACATGGACAGTTTTGGATCTTGATTTATGACTTACTATGACTTACTTCTTGACTCTAAGAAAACATTCCAATTACACTTATTTATGATACTGAACATAGATTGTATATATTTTCCCCGGTGTGATTTCCTGACTTTATTGAAGAATAATTATTAACTCATATTAACAGTTATGATTTATACCTGTTTTCAGTAGAAAAACTGTAGGGAGCCATATAAATGCACATTGATTTATATCCATGAAAACAAAAGACCAATCTGTCCAGCAAATGTGTTGTACTACCAGTGTTTGTGGCATTTGAAATAGTGTACACATTGCTAGAAAATAAATCTACTTGAAACGTTACTACTAAGGGCCTTATTAGCAGGATTTTGTAATCAATATAGTTTTTTTTTAACTGTTCTCTTCCAATTAAACATTGTTCTTTCAACTTCTTGGAATGAGGTGGTGTAATTTCCATAGAAAAAGTTGTATTGTAAGCATCCTGATTTCAAGAAACAATCTAGAAGATACTTGTAACAATTGTTATTGGTGTCAACTGTTTGATAGGTTAATAGGGGTTGGTTGGTCGATTGGTTGGCACATGCACCCTGTATCATAAGGTCTGTCATTCACTCAGTCAAATGACATGGTTTCGATTCCTGAGTTGTGACAAAATGTAGGGTCACCTGCCCAACCTCATGGATTTTTCTGGGTCCTCCTTTTTCCTCCCACTGCTAAAGACAACTATGTTCAAGCAAATTATTGAAATGAAAATTGAACCACATGTTAGTCACAAAATAACCTAGTTTGTGTCGTGTGGGCATTTCTCTTTCTCGATAGGTAATATTCTTTGGAGGTACTCCTGTTTCAAAAGAACTTTGTTGTCAAATAATAATTTATGTAAATGTTGTATATTAATGTAAATGCTGTGTAAAAGTGAATGGAAATAGAATTCTAAACTAAAAACGAAGGTCATTAGAAAACTAAACAACTTAAAGCTTTTATTTCTATTTATTTATTTACAGTATCAGTAAATATAAAAATTGGATATTATTAACACTCAACAGTATTTTGTAAGAACATTTTTAGAAAAAACCTTATATGAATTTATTTGGGTTTCCTTCAGGCAATGGTAGCATGTTATCCTGGTAAGGAAACAGGCTATGTACGTCATGTTGATAATCCGAATAATGATGGTCGCTGTGTTACATGTATTTACTATCTTAATAAAGACTGGGATGTAACTGTAAGTATATTAAATTCTTTGATTTAGAAGAGTTTATCCAGGTCAAAAAGTTGCATAATAATAAATTCAGTAAACTCTGAGATGACATGAAATTTGACATGAATCAGTTTGACCATTCATTTGAAAACTGGAGTTATTCCCCTTCTGTCTCTTAATACTAGTGCATCGATGAAATGGATTTTTCCCTGACCAGGCGGCTAACACAAAATGCTGTGAGTATGGCATATATATACAGTATTTTGTTACGCTGCAACGATGGAAACAATTTTAGGGTTCATAGGGTCGCTACAGACAATGAACTCATTATGGGTCTTTGAAAAAAATGAAAATAGTAAATGAAGTTTTTGGCTTAGAACTAAGTATATGACTTCCCACCCGGGATATATTCCACAGACCCCCATTTCAGGTCAAAATTTCAAAATAGAGAGGAGAGGCCCTTCCAGGGTGTCATCTTGCCACTTGGCCTAGCGGCTAAACTGCCTCATGGCACGTAGAGATCATGATCCGTCACTTGGGAGGTCCCCGGTACCCCCTTTCGTCTGGTCAGAGAGAACCCCTTGCCCCATCCTAAAAATGTCAAAATTAGCAATAAAATGATGAATGAAGCAAACTGGTTGAACCAAAAGCAAAATTTTAATAAAATTTAATTTACTAATTTGTAGGGTAACTAACTAGTAGACTATATATAGATTTTTGTCGCCTGCTGAGGGGAACATCAGCCTCACTGTTGACTTGTAATGAATGGTTCAGCCTTGCATGTCATATGTAAGCATTGTCTGTGGTACTAATACTTTAAATAATACTTTGAAGTTGAATTTACCTGTATTTTTTTGACAGAAACATGGTGGTATGTTGACGATATATCCAGAAGGTCAAGATCAAGTGGCAAACATTGAACCAATATTTGATAGGTTATTATTTTTCTGGGCAGATCGGAGAAATCCTCATGAAGTTCGGCCAGCACAAAGAGAAAGGTGTGTATATGAAACTTTATAGGTTGTATTTCAGGGTTCAAGACTAGCTGCAGTTACTATACCTTTGTATAAGAATGAATTCATCTATCTATTTATTCACAATTTACCAGTACAACAAAACAGGCAGAAATTTAGGGAAGCATATTAGAGTCAAATAAATAATTGAAAATTATCTCCCAAGTAGGAACTAGTAACACCTAATTCTCTAATAATAATAAGGACTAAGTATCTCCTAATTAGGATTTTTTTACGACAAAATAGATAAAAGAATAGCCTCGGCACAATCTTTACAAGGACTTTTTATTTCTTGTATTAATCGATCGTATGTTTTTACCAACTTTCAATCCATGAAGTGTAAATAACTTAATTTAATAAACCTGCCATAATAGGACGTTAAATCTGTAATAAACAACAAGAACAACAATCTTTAAAAATACCATTAAAAGTTGGTGAGTGCTAAAAAGGCAGCACACAAAGTTTTTGGCTCTTCAGTTTTTGCTAATATTTACAGATTTGGCTTTTATATTGATATACATGTATATAAGATTATTCAGATTTGTAAACAATCAAAACAGCTGGTTTTAAGGTCCTACCCAATTTTGAAATAAAACTGCGAACTCCTGTATGTAATTATCAACATCTAAAAGCATATACATGTATAAATATTCCTTTAAGTTATTTTTTCTAAATTAAATTACATTTATGGAGGAGACGTAGATAATAAGTTTTTTTTGACTGAATTGCATGATATCCATGGAGGTTTGATGATGAGCATTTTCCTCTTGGCTTAAGCGTAGATAAGCAATATGCTTTGATGATGCTTTGAAATACAATAACTTTGATTCTAATTGAGTAAAGTATGAAACTTGGTGTGTAGGTGCTTTACTTCAATGCCCTGACTAGTTCAATACCCAACTACTCCCAGCTGTATGTTGTGTTAGAGCCAAACACATTTTGCTGGTGAGATATTATAAGTTAAAGTTATATATAATAATTAATTTTCTTTTAGATATGCTATTACTGTTTGGTATTATGATAAAGAAGAACGAGCAGAAGCTTTGAAGCAGACTAAAGGTCAGTTACTAATGTAGTTTAACACTGTTAAAAGTCCCAATACACCTAAGGTTTCGGAAAATATATATGCAAAAAAGAGTTATTCCCCTTTAATATCCCCTTGGAATAATTATTATCATAAAAACAGATTCCTTCTATGTGTATTACAGGTCAGAATCCCAGGAAAGTTGCTATACCTCTTATTAAAAATGCTACTGGTAATGGAAAATGAAGAAATGCTGGTCTAGTCGCTAGAGAGTATGTTATATAGATACTGGTGTATATGATTTGAATGGTCAATTGATTTTTTTATTCAGATTATTTACTGTGAATCGTTTTTCTTTTTTATTTATCTAATTGAACAAATAATCAAAATGTTTGCTGTTGATATAGAATTAAATTTGCCTCAAGATAGGCCTATCGTAGACCATTGAAAATAAATGTGTGTTGCGATGATACAAGATTTATTTCCCTCGCACCTTAAACACATGTGAATCATGAGGTTGCTATACATGCTTCATCTGTTATTCCCTTGTCATTGTTCTTTTTTTTATTACAACATTGACATATTTTCATTATCTTGGTGTAAAAAGGAATAAAAAAAAAAACAATTGCTATAGAGCAAGCAGAATCCTTTTATTCAGAAAGTAAGAAACACAGTACAGATGATTTTACTTTTACTTTGAAATTCCTGTGAACAATGAAATGATGACTTTGGTTTAATTCTTGCTGACATTATAGTTAAACTTGAAACTCAGACCCAAATTTCTCCTCTACTCAAATAGTATTAAAGCATGTAATACCAAGAATTTTATCGGATTTTGACGAAGCATAAAATGTATGTTTATATCCCATAGATCAGTGGTTCCTTTTGATTCTGACGCATATCAGATCGTAACATCCTGGATTATGGCCCCTTATTGTACGGAAATCCCTCTCCATCTTTTGCAATATGTGGGTGTATCTTGTATGGAAACTGCTTGTTCAAGTTTTTATTGACCAACATAATGTCGAACTGGAAATACTGAGTTATGATACAATAAGCAAATTCTAAATATCAGTTTAACACTAAGATCTTTGCTGTGGTTGATCCATGACCTTGATCTTCTAATATTTGTATGTGATGCACAGAGAACAAACTTTTGTTATTAATGACTGAAAAGGAGAATGTTAATGTGTAGGTGATGAACTTGTTATTATTGACTGGAGTAGAGAGTGGTAATGCATAGATAACCAAGATTTCTATTGTTGTTATTGACTAAAGTAGAGAGTGGTTCCTGCCACCAAGACTTCTGTTGTTGTTAGAGAGCGGCTCCTGTCATCAAGAATTGACTGAATTAGAGAGCAGCTCCTGTCATCAAGACTTCTATTGTTGTTATTGACTGAAGTTGGGTGTGGTTCCTGCCACCAAAACTTTTACAGCTATCTACTTTGGTCAATAATAACTGATTTGTTATTGAAACATCAAATATGGATCAACCACAGGAACAATATTTATTTTAGAATTATATTTGAATCTGTTTAACCTATTCTAACCTGTTATGTAAAATCTATGGAATATTGAAGTTGTCTTTTAAACATGGAGCAATTCAAGAACGTAATTGAATCTGTTAAAAAATATTATCTCAGGCCTCTTGATTGACTTGGCACCAAGAAGGATTATCAAAGGATTAACAATAATTTTAAAAGAGGATTTGTATTGTGATATGGGAGTAAAACAATTTAATTAATGTTTGATTTTATAATGCATGTGTATCAATATTATAGTTAGTCCTTAGTTAATATTAGGGTTGAAAACATTCAGACAGTTAGTGGCAATTTTGTAATAGAATGGGGAAATTTGTAAGGCATTGAGACTGGATATGTTTTCAAAAGCTACCTTATCTGTTAATAAATATTGTGGTTTCTTCAAAAGAACACAGTATTTTTGGATTGTGTTACTATGTGTATGTGTTAGGGCGTTATTTTTTGTATTTGAATTAAATGAGTGTGCGTTTTACCAAGATATGATAGAATGTATTAAATGAGTTTTCGAATGTAACTAATTGTTATAGGTTGTTAAATCTGTGCTTGTTTTATTTTTGTTGTGATGATTATTTAATTATGATACAATTTGTTGGATTTCTGATTTTATAATCTGAAATGGTGTAAAACGGTGAAGGAGAAAATAGGATGTTGGAATGAGAATAATACATTTGGAAGAATGACCCCAAACAGCATCAGTCTAAAAGAGAATATTTTAAAATGTGGAAATTTGAGAATCCAAATTAAATATTCAATGGGTAAATTGCAAAATATATTTATGTAGATTTATTATTTTTCTGCTAAAAGCCTTTATTTTGTTTACTTACATGAACAAGTCTGAAATATTAATAAATGTATGAAAAGTTTACAAATTAGACAATTTTTGACTTTTTATTAGTAAAAAATGGGCTATGGTGAACCTCATTCATAGGTTACATACCCTTATGGCTGCATTAACTATTATAATTACACTATAGTATAAACTCATAAATAGAAAATCAATTGTATGATATCAAATTATTTTTATACCAATCTTAATGTTATGAAATAAACCTTATTGTAAAATTTATAGTAATTTTGTAGTTCCCGATAATAATATCATGGTACTCGAGTGTTGCTGGAAATATGTAAACTTGCCCACCTCTGGGACAGTGGATCATTATTAGTTAAGTGATCAGTGCTCTGATCCCCAAACTTGGCTATCTCAGTTTTTAACCAGCTGAGATGATGCCCCAGGTTTTCAAGCCCAGTCTTCACCTTGGCATGCTTGGTCCCTGCAGAACTTGTGCCTTGTCCTTCTGATGGAAGGCAAAATGAACGTTCATACGTGTACTCATCAATAATAAATGCCTTGAAATTGAATATCTAGAAAGAGTAGATGGAAATGTTCCTACCCGGGTAAAATTGCCCCGCCCCCCTGCATTTCGCACAGGACACCTAACCATAGAAAATAAATTAATGTTAGTATTGATAATTTGATGCATTCCATTCCATTCTTTCACTGACTTGGCTAAAAGAGAGTTAGGCTTTCTGGTTACGATTTTTATGCGCAAACATGGTAAACAGACTTTTTGCTTATTTTCTGGAGTTATTCCCCCGTATTTGAGAAGCTTGTGAACACTATGGACCTTACAATCTTTTGTTTTTTGAGATAAAACTGCTTTTTGGACGTATTCCACGTTGTGCGTAGCTATCTTATAACAAGCGGTTGCCAAGCAAGATACGGACATATTTTGCAAGAGATGGTTTAAGAACAGGTTAAAATAATGATAAAAAAGTAATAAGGGGTTAATGCCTACCTAAATCGTATGTTACGGTTCGACATGGCATTACGTCAATATCAACAGGAACCGAAATCTTTAGGACATAAACATACATTTATGTTTCATCAACCTTGGTGTTGCATTCTTTAACATTATTTGTGTAAAAAGGGAGCGGGCAGTTTCGGGCCGATTTTCACGAAATTCAAACTCAACCGTGCCATTATGGTGTAACGGTGATATATTTGAATGGTTTTTAAAATGGGATACAAATTATAATATAGAGAGATCACAATCTAAAAACGCGATTTTTCGTACAGGCAGGAAGTCAACCTGTAGCGGCCAAGCGAATATTCACTGCGGGATCAGTTTGGCAGGAAGTTACGACCAGAAAGGAAATGAGATCTTTGGATAAAATGGGATAAAAAGTTGTGACCTCTAGAGTGTCCAAACTAAAAACGTGATTTATCGTACAGCAGGACCATGATCCACGAACTTGCAGCCCAATACATGTCAGTATCGAAGGAACTGAGATCTTTGGGAGATGGCCCTAGAGTGTCCACAAACAAATTGTGGACGGACGCACAGGTGCGACGACAATATACGCCCACATAAGGGCGTATAAAAAGGGCTTCTCGAGAAGGTCCTCTTCCCAGAATGGGAAACTATAAAAGTAAAACCCCAATAGTGAAATTGTAATAGCCATGGAAAATTTAGTACTAACAATACGCGAATTTTCCCACAATCAAATGATTCCTAGGTTGGTATATATTCTACCCACACGCGATAGTCGTTTCAACCATAAAATCGTGTAAATATCTCTAACGAATAATAACTATTAAATAATAAAAGGGTCAATGAATTAAAACAGTCTTGGCGATTATACACCCAACACCTTGCGCCATAATCCACAACTAATATCGATAATAAGTGTATTCAGTTTCGTTAAGATATCTTGAATAATTCCTGAGAAAAAAAAACGGGACTGACCCACAGTTCCTGCCACCATTTATTTTGGAAAATGGGCTACTGTTTTGTAACGTCCGTGGAACAGTTGCTGTGTTGATCTTGTAAAATATATTATTGTAAAAGATACCACCATCATAAAGTTTCATTGCACAACTAACGCGAAGACCATGAAGAGTTAGCTGCCAGGACAGAGTATAATACAATACGTATCCCCATTGTGTCACACGAGTAAGATCCGAAGTCGATCCAAAGGCAAACGGACCTTCACTGTCACCTGCACCTGACCATCTTCGGCTATGTAAATTTCGTGCATAGGTGGTGGTGGGAAATCGAGAGTGGTCGATGATAATACAAACTTGCCAGATTCACAAGGCTATATAGCATTTTGTCAAAGCACGTATTTCAGATTTTCAAATCGCGGATGTTATCTGGAGGCACATTCGTTCGTTCGTGGGGTTTAACGTCCACTTCCACCTAGGGTGATATCGTAGACAAGGCACATTCGTGCCCGTAGGCACCTTTTATGGGCCCTGGACATGTTTGTCACCCAATTGTTAGCTTATACATTTTCGACTAGAGATAAACTGCTTGATAAATATCATCCAATTTGATAGTTATTTCAGAATTTTTTACAGTGATATTGGTCTGATAAAGCGACTGGTTAGGGTTGGCTGACGGCCAGTGACGGGTATCAGTTTAGTGAAAATGAAAACATTGGGATTGAATCAAGAACAATAACTCTGTAAGTAACAACTTAATTTATACGAGATCAATACTCTTTGCCTTATCAATTATTTAGGACGGAGTGTTTGTTTACTATGTGTTTGCATAATCAAGAAACAAACAACAAACAACATTTGAATTTTAGAATAAGTTAAAATGATAATAATAATTTTAAATTTTGTGTGTAAGGCATTTGTCGTGATAATATGCAAGAAGAAAAAAAATAACAATATTAATAATAATATTAGTAGTAATAATAATAATAATAAAGATTTAAAAAAAATGGTTGATCTAAATAATATCTAGATCTCTATCTTTGATATGTACTTTTTTCTCATTTGATGCAACCTTATTTAAGTTATTATTATCCGGGGATTTGGGTCGCGAGGAACTCCCGGAATTATCACACGAATGATGCCGGGGCGTCGTGTCCTGGTGATCATTCTTATAGTTAACTGTTCTTTGGGGGGAATTTTTGGGTGATGTTTTTGGTGAGTATGTTTTGGGAGAAAAGTTTTCACTATTGGAGGAAACGGTGTCATGTGGAGAATTATATTTAGAACTTGGATATGTTGAAATAAATGAATAACTCGGTGTTGAAAGTGGCGAAAAGAAACGAATAATGTCACACATTTGTCCTTCAATTCTGTTTATCTTTTGATTCAAAATGTCCAAGTCTTCCTTGATTTCAAGTTTGATATTGATAAGGGAGGTTATAAGGTGTTGTTCGACGGGCGAAAGAGCACTTTTTCCTGGGTACGACCGAACTTCCTCATCCGTCTCATCTAGCCTATTATTACTTTTGAGAAACCCAGAATCTACGGATTCAGTTTTCTGAAGATTGGATTTGACACCTATTTTATCCACGTTTTCGTAGGACGAGTCTATTTTGTCTAAGATATTCCATTTTGTTGTTGGTGGTGCCTTCTCTTGTACTTCTTGTTCGGCTAAATCATTTGTTGAGGCACTATTTTTGCCAATGCGATTGAGAAATTTTCCCCATTGAGATGACCCAACACTATTTTCTTTCTTCTTATCTTTAATAAAGTTAGCCACGGAAGGTTTTCCAGCTTCTTCGTCCACTTCCTTCACGGAGTGTTTATTGTCGCTTATCTTACGGAACCTAGAAATCAACTTTCTAACCGGGTGATCATTCGACAAATCTAGCGGGGGATCATTCTTTCTTTTCTCAGCCAACTCCTTTTCTTTTTTCATGTCGGCCACCTTCCTAAATATTAACTGTAAATAGAAGATACAAAAGATTAGAATATATACGCCCAGGGGCGTTTTAAAGTTTATCATGGCGGAGGCTTCACTATTTTGAGGGCCTTTTTCGCGGGCGGGGGGGGGCGTCTTGGTTGATGATTTTTTATGCCAATGCAATCCATTCAGTAACGGATGAGACAGTACCAGTGTATATAAAACGATTGACTCGGACTCGGGGCCCTTTCACTTGGCCAGATGGGCCCTTTTGTCAGACGTAGGGCCCTTTTGTCTGACGTTAGGGCCCCTAACAAGAGTACATTTTCAGTTTCCAATCGGTTTTAGCATTTTTCTCCCGTTTTACTTTTCCAATTTCTTTGATTTGTTTCGCGAGGAGGCTGACGCCTCAGCTATAAAACGCCTTTGTATACGCTGAGTTTTGAAATAGGGGAAGTATTAACGGATGCATAAAATGACACTTCCGGTCTTATCTGGATAAATACACCGAGTTTTGAAATAGAGAATGAGTTAACGGATGCATAAAATGGCACTTCCGAATTGATCTGGATAAATACACCGAGTTTTGAAATAAGGAAACTGTTAACGGATGAATAAAATGGCACTACCAGCTTGATCTGGATAAAATTTAAACGAATGTTTGGCAATAGATAAAATCAAACCAAAAGGTGATAAACAAATCAAATCCAAAGTTTAATTTTTCGAAACAAATATTATCCTAGACCTAATATAGTGCCTGCTCCCATCACCAATCAAAATGACACATCAAAACTACCTAATTCAATAGTCTAACTCAAAGAGGTTTATATTCCCTACGGACATGGCGTGATTGGAACTCATTTATCATCTAAGTTGTAGAAGGATTTATGAAATGGCCAAAAGCCGCTACGAAACGCTATGCCCTGTGGTAATAATTCCATAGATAATCAAAAGACTGCAAGTTTCCTTTTCTTTGAGGATATTGAAAATCTGCACCTTATTTTATGTAGTTTAATCTTAATTTAGAAATTTTAATTTAACGGCATGTTAATTCGCTGTGGATTCGATTTCAGTAACTTTTCGGGCGCAAACAGGCTGATATAATCGAATACAACGCATCGTGGCCAGATAAAACTGACTTACTGTTATTGACTCATGTCATCCAACCACAATTTAAATCAGATTGCAGCCTGGTACGAGGGAATTGGGCTTGGGGAAATCCCGAAAATTATTTTAGCCGCATGATTTGACTCACTTGCCTTAAGCAATGGTACAGTTTGACTGTCTGGTTTTACTAACCGCTGGATTTACACGATGGATTTAAAAGAACGCATGTTGTCATTAAAATGCTTAATACTTACCCTGTGTCGAAGATTGTATGTCAATGTCATATTTCTCGAAAAGGAATTAGCGAAGGCATGGTAGAAATCTAAAACTTCTAATAGCTGATCCCGTTTGATTGTATGAAGGTCACAATAAGTTAGAGCTCTCACATTTGCCATTGATTGTCCAATGCCAGTTTCCTTCCAAAAATTATCTCCAAATACATCTCCTTTACCTGAAATTAAACGAATTATTTCATTCTTATTTTTATTCTCTCAAATTTTTATGAGATTAAAACAACAATGGTACTTAATAAAAAATCTTATTTTTGTGAAATTTACTGCACTGCAGCATGTTCATACTACCGGATTCTATTAAAATACTTCAGTTTTGTTTGTTTTGCTTCCGTGTTAGAACATCATTAGTTTAATTCATGTGTTACAATTAATTATAATATAAAATGTCATTAATAAAGCTTCACAATATATTATTTACAGATATCAGTATAGGATTACACCTATTTCTATCAGAACTTGCGTGGTTAAAAACAGAACTAAATATAATGTAACAGACAATGCTATATCCACTCGCTGATAATAAGAGAAGACATGCTATTATTTAACAGTATTTCCAGAAAGTCATCTAGCTTCCTTGATGACAGACAAGATGGATATAATAATTAAATATAAGATTGGGGGCTCACTAGTGCGAATTCCGGAATCTATGGTTAAAAGGGACTAATTAAAAAAGGACATTTCAAGGTGGAGCTGAACAATGATGATAAATTATTGGACCGCTGCGCCCGCACCCGACCCACATCTTCGAAAATGCACAATTGCCCCAGTAATTGAGAGTAATTCTTTATCATTTGCAATTTTCTTGGGGGGGGGGGGAATAAAACTTACTTAATATGGCGACCACTTCTTCATCTTGTATCACTTCTAAAGATCCAGAGACAACAAAACAGAGAGCATCCAGGCTTTCTCCAGAATGAAATATAAGATCACCGGGAGCACTGTGAGTCATGTTAAAATGCATTGCTAAAGCACGTAAACATCCATCACTGGCTAGTCGAAAAGCTGGATGTTCTAAAAACACTTTCCTATTTAGATGGACACACAAATCAGCTTTCATGTCTTTTGGACAGAAATTCAAAACCTGAAAAATGTCCATTTTATAAAAACAGATTTGTTCAAAACAATTACAATATAAACAAAATGTAGCTAGTGATCGTAAAATATCTCCAAACTTTCACATGTAGGATTTTCAGAACAGTAAGATCATTATGATTTAATTATGCATGCGTATTTAATCAGACGTCAGAAGAAATTTTTGGACTGGGTTATTGTAAAGACCGTATCGGATTATAGCTATTGCGATTTTCCAACTATAAAAAATCGTTGCTTAACTAAAAGATAGCACTGTTGAAGATCACCGTATAGTTGGATTTTAAAAAAAAGAAAGTCGCCGACAAGGATGTTCGCGCCTGGTCATAACTTTTGTCTGGACTGATTAATCATATTTGGACCAATATGCTGTTCTCAAAAGCTTTATTTGTTTTTCTAAATAATAAAGTTTAACTTTCTAAAAACATACCTTCGTAGCATCGATTCCCTTCGTTATTGCCCAAGTTGAGACTATGTAGTCCATGACTCTTTCACTCAATGATTTAGGTACATCATGAAGTTTCATAAATTCACGAACACTATTCAACATATCGTGGTATCTAGCAAAACTGGCATAGAATTGTTGAAATATGGTAGTGACGTTTGAGAAAATTGTGGCATACAGTAAAGCTGTGAAATATAAATACATGAAATTAAATAAAATATTGATTAACATCCTACTTTTCTGTTCGATCCAGGACAACGAAGACGAGTTAACGCCATTCACTGTGCTATAAGGGGAATTTTACCCGATCAACGCGCTACAACCTACTCGCTAATGTGTACACGGAACCCCTGTTTTCGTATAATTCGGACGACTAGACACTGTTCCTTTTGGAACTTTCTCGACCACGATTGAACCTGGGCTCATCGCGCCACCGCAGTCCCTGTAAAATATAATCCAACGTGTACATACTATTCTTATTGGGGGTTTTCACCGGTCAGCAAAATCAAATATTTCGATTTGCTGTGATTTATTTATAGGGTGTTCAAAACAGATCGTATGCACAATTTCAGACAAATCGGCAAATATGTCATATCAACAGTTAAATATAAATAACAAAGATTAGATGTTCTTTGCTCTAAGCAGGCCAGAGCTCGGAATTTCGGTAAGTAGGTCGGTCTAAATGTGATATTTTCTAAAATAATATTTTCCTTTATCTTTGTACAAATTATAATGACCGCATAACTATTTATTTTGTATAAAAGTTTACAAAAGCAGATTCATTGTGTATTGGCGTTGATGTTTTATTGGGTTTTTAATCTTGTTAAAAATGAAATGAAATGAAATGAAATGGGGTTTAACGTCCTACTGTTCTGCTCTGAGACTAGGATAATGAAGACGGACACTCGCCATACAGGGTGCTATGAGGGAAACTTTGACGGGCAGCGGCGCTACGGCCTACTCTTATTTCGAATTCCAACTGTCAAGGGATATTTTACGTGCACGCCAATGTGTATAAGGGACCTCGGATTTTCGTGCCATCCGAAGGACTAGACAGCTGTCCTTTTCAGGCCCTCCGTCCTGCATCACTGACAAGAGAAAACCACGCCGGAAAATCTGGATGAATTTTCTCGAACAATGCAGGGATCGAACACCCGACCCCCAGGCTTGCGAGGCAGCGTCTTACCCACTTAGCCACCGCGATCCTACAATCTTTAAATAAGGTAACATTATGGTATTTATATTTCCTAGAACAAAAACTCCTTACCTCCAACAATCATCATGAAGACTGAAAAAAGTTTTTCGGCTTTGGTATTAGCTGCCACATTTCCAAATCCAACACCAGTCATGCACGAGAGTGTGAAATAAAGTGACGTCAGGTATCTCATTTCAACATCCGGCCCACCCAGTAACTGATTTGGAGTAGTGTTATTGGAATAGGAAAACATCTCCCCTGTTACCCTGGATAACGCAGGTAGCCATCCATACGTTACTCTGCTACCCAACTCTGCATAGCCAATAGAGTACCAAATACAGGCGAACCAATGTGCGAACAAAATGAAAACCAGAATTAGAAGAACCAACATGGCAGCTCCATATTCCAAATAATGATCTAATTTACGCACCACTCGACCAAGCCGAAGCAACCGGACTACTTTTAAAGCACTGAATAAAGTACTTATTCCCTGAAAGAAAAACAATTGTTGTTGGTTAAAATTGGAATATTTGAGTTCCCGCTGTTTGTTTTGCAGAAGGTTGTGCCATATGACTCAACGATCCATCCTATACTCATCTGTCCCTTTTACCTATATGTGAACGATCTGGTCTGTTTTGTTTTGCCTTGAAAGTTTTTACCTTTATTTTCTAATTGAAATTTAAAATGCCTCTTTACAAACACTGTGAGTTCTATTATCAACAAACTAAATGTAATTAATTTAAAACTTTATATTTTGACTTTACATTCAATCCTTTTGGTTTTTTTTAGCAAACAAAGAATTGAAGGTACTCACATCATCTACGTACTGGAATGCATTGAAGACATCATACGGTAAACAGGACAGGAGATCAATCACGAACCAACTTCTTAGGTAGTGCATTCTAATAACCTTAGGGTCGGATATAACTTCACCGCTTGACCCAACAAATGACGTGTGGAAATTGAGAACAATATCAACAAAAAACACTACGTCAACCATACTGTCTATTACCAACAAAGGTAACTGGTCCATTGTCTTAATCTTAAAGGCTGCATTAAATGGAACCATAATGGCCGTGTAGAATGTTAGAAAAAGAATAATCCAATCCCAAATGGTTTTGAACAAACAATAATGAAGAATAATGTGTGGGGGTGTTTTGGGTGCTTCTAAGCGATATTGTGGTAAAACGTCTGCGTTCAGATTCATCATCTGGAAAAGAAGGGTATATCTCATTAACATGAAAACATTTTGTATACAGAAACCTTTAATGGTCAATATTCTTTCCTTGCGTTTTTTGAAGGCGACATGAAGGGTTGATGGTCCATGGAGAGGCCGAGATACCCCATTTTTGTCAGTTCATGAGAAGGTTCTGTTGTTTTTGGTGTTTTCTTTCAGACCGTCCGTGCTTTATTATAATTTAAAGATAGGCTGGCACTGCCAGGCAGGATACGCCCACATTGTTGAGAGATGGATAGAGAACAAGCAATACCGAAAGTGATTTTTCCTACATCATTAAGTCCTGTATTTCATACTGTATTGGAAGCAGCCATTTTGTTGGTCAGTTTCAGTCTGATATTCATGAAATTCGAAGCCGAAAATGATTATGGTGTGACGGTATACAACCTAGAAATGTGACTTTTCGCCAAAATCGGATAAGAATTGTGACCTGTAGAGAGTCCACAACCATGATATACCATATTTTTTACACTATTCGCGTACAAACGGCGACCATTTCGTCCCGCAATTTTGGTACGATTTTCACGAAATTCGAACTCAACCTTCCTTACGGTGCAACAGTAATATAATCAGAGGTTGTTTTTTTTTAAGTCGGATAATAATTGTTCGAGAGATAGATAGAGAACAAGCAATACCGAAAGTGATTTTTCCTACAATCAAAGGCCATAATTCATTAAGTTACAATTTGATATGCGCAAATATCGAAAAGAATAAAGATCTTTAGGTTATAAACATGCATTTCAGGTTTCATCAAAATCGAATTAAAATTGTGACCTCTACAGGGTCCACAACTTTGATATACCATACTTTTACACTATTTGCTTACAAACGGCAGCCATTTTGTCTGGCAATTATGGTCCGATTTTCTCGAAATTCGAACTCAACCTTCCGTAGGGTGTAACGGTGATAGAGTCAAACGTTTTTTCAAATCGGATAATAATTGTGACCTCCAGAGGTACCACAGGAGTTTTTTCGGGACCATAATTCAGGAAGTTACGATTCGATATGCGCAAATATCGACAGGAACCAAGATCTTTGGGTTATAACCATGCAATTCAAGTTTCATCAAAATCGAATTAAAATTGTGACCTTTACAGGGTCCACAGCCATGATATACCATTTTTAACAGTATTCGCGTACAAACGGCGGCCATTTTGTATGGCAATTTTGGTCCGATTTTCCCGAAATTCGAACTCATCCTTCCTTACGGTGTAACGGTAATATAATCAAACGTTTTTTAAATCGGATAATAATTGTGATCTCCAGAGGGATCACAAGCTAAAAGATAGGCTGGCACTGCCAGGCAGGATACGCCCACATTTTTGAGAGATGGATAGAGAACAAGCAATACCGAAAGTGATTTTTCCTACATCATTAAGTCCTGTATTTCATACTGTATTGGGAGCAGCCATTTTGTTGGTCAGTTCCAGTCTGATATTCATGAAATTCGAAGCCGACAATGATTATGGTGTGACGGTACACAACCTAGAAATGTTACTTTTTGTCAAAATCGGATAAGAATTGTGACCTGTAGAGAGTCCACAACCATGATATACCATATTTTTACGATATTCGCGTACAAACGGTGACCATTTCGTCTGGCAATTTTGGTACGATTTTCACGAAATTCGAACTCAACCTTCCTTAGGGTGCAACAGTAATATAATCAGAGTTTTTTTTTAAAATCAGATAACAATTGTTCGAGAGATAGACAGAGAACAAGCAATACCGAAAGTGATTTTTCCTAGAATCAAAGGCCATAATTCATTAAGTTACAATTTGATATGCGCAAATATCGAAAAGAATAAAGATCTTTAGGTTATAAACAAGCATTTCAGGTTTCATCAAAATCGAATTAAAATTGTCACCTCTACAGGGTCCACAACTTTGACATACCATATTTTTACACTGTTCGCGTACAAACGGCGGCCATTTTTTCTGGCAATTATGGTCCAATTTTCTCGAAATTCGAACTCAACCTTTCGTAGGGTGTAACGGTGATAGAGTCAAACGTTTTTTCAAATCGGATAATAATTGTGACCTCCAGAGGGACCATAGGCGATTTTTCGGACAATCAGGGGCCATAATTCAGGAAGTTACGATCCGATATGCGCAAATAACGAAAGGAACCAAGATCTTTAGGTTATAACCATGCATTTCAAGTTTCATCAAAATCGAATTAAAATTGTGACCTCTACAGGGTCCACAACCATAATATACAATTTTTTAACAATATTCGCGTACAAACGGCGGCCATTTTGTATGGCAATTTTGATCCGATTTTCCCGAAATTCGAACTCAACCTTCCTTACGGTGTAACGGTAATATAATCAACCGTTTTATTAAATCGGATAATAATTGTGACCACCAGAGGGACCACAAGCTAAAATAAGGCGATTTTGCGTATAATCAGGGGCCATAATTCAGGAAGTTACGTTCCGATATGCGCAAATATCGAAAGGAACCAAGATCTTTGGGTTATAACCATGAATTTCAAGTTTCATCAAAATCAAATAAAAAATGTGACTTCTACAGGGTCCACAACCTTGATATACCATTTTTTAACAGTATTCGCGTACAAACGGCGGCCATTTTGTATGGCAATTTTCGTCCGATTTTCCCGAAATTCGAACTCAACCTTCCTTAGGGTGTAACGGTGATATAATCAAACGGTTTTTTAAATCGGATAATAATTGTGACTTCCAGAGGGACCACAAGCTAAAAAGGGTGATTTTTCGGACAATCAGGGGCCATAATTCAGGAAATTACATTCCGATAGGCACAAATATCGAAAGGAACCAAGATCTTTGGGTTATAAACATGCATGTCAAGTTTCATCAAAATCGGTTCAAAATTGTGACCTCTATAGGGTCCACAAGCTAAAAACGTGATTTTTCGTACAATCAGGGGCCATAATCCATGAAGTTTTCATCCGAAACATGCCAATATCGAAAGCAGCCGAGATCTTTTGGGGATAAACCTATATTTCAAGTTTCGTCAAAATCGGATAAGAATTGTGACCTGTAGAGAGTCCACAAACAAATTGTGGACGGACGGACGGACGGACGGACGTCCGGACGGACAGGGGCGACGACAATATACGTCCACATAAAAATGTGGGCGTATAAAAAGGTGATTTTTCGGACAATCAGGGGCCATAATTCAGGAAATTACGTTCCGATAGGCGCAAATATCGAAAGGAACCAAGATCTTTGGGTTATAAACATACATGTCAAGTTTCATCAAAATCGGTTCAAAATTGTGACCTCTATAGGGTCCACAAGCTAAAAACGTGATTTTACGTACAATCAGCGGCCATAATCCATGAAGTTTTGATCCGATACATGCCAATATCGAAAGCAGCCGAGATCTTTTGGGGATAAACCTATATTTCAAGTTTCGTCAAAATCGGGTAAGACTTGTGACCCGTAGAGAGTCCACAAACAATTGTGGACGGACGGACGGACGTCCGGACGGACAGGGGCGACAACATAATACGTCCACATGAAAATATGGGCGTATAAAAATGGGCTTCGTTCCCAACATGCATTACATTATACGCTCTGCGAGATCTAGATGGCCTGCGTCTCCAAACTGACAACTGATAATGGACTTTATTCTCATAATTGAAACGTTTTACAGTGAAACTTACATTAGCAATCTGTGATGGTTTAGAGCTGTCGAATTTGGTATTTGGCATGTGCGAGGAAAACTGCAATAATGTCGATCGATTTCTGGTGACAGATCGAGCTAAACGAGCAAATTTGCTTAAACCTATTGTAAAAATGACATTCATGGATTAGTATAATGGATCTCTGAAAAGAGCATATAAAATGTTTGAGCAAATACAATATTATAGCAATCAAGTATGCTTGATAAATGCTCCCGTGGAATTGTACTTAAATTATTGTATAGATGGTGGGTTGCGCAAATTACCAACGAAAACATATTAATAACAATAAACCCTGATTATAGAGTGTGTGCTATATTAAAGACAAGTGAAAATATCAGTGTCATATTAAGGGAACAGCATGTAGGTGCTGAAAGGAGAATCGGAATTATGCATGTTTGACGGGTTTTCATGAACTCATTTTGGAATTTATTATAAAGATAAATACCTCTTCCTGTTTCGTCATCAATAGGTTGTTTGAGAGCGGTTATATCTTTGAACGTTGATAAAAATAACACCACTTGATCCTTTTCGTTTTTAATAGGGGCCACATGTACCATCAACCATAACGGTGTACCTAAATCAGACAGATAAAAAATGAAGGATTAACTAAAACTTTGGAAAGCTTTTCTCAAAAATGCGACGTGATATGAGCTCTTGTTATAGTATTGATTTAGCCATCGACATATTCGTTGAAAAGGGCAGGCTTCAGATGTGCAAATGATAATTCAGTTCTAACAGTGGGTATCTAACCCATTTTTTGTATTTTAATCATCTAGATCCCTCTACTTAATTAATTTGAATATTTAATGACCCCCCTCCCCACTTCATGAAACCCTGCAGATACAACTACCAGCCTTTTTTAACAGCTACATTTAAAATATATGGCATCAAAATTATACAACCATACGATGGGAGCTTTCGGTACGAGAATAATACTTAAGACGAAATACAACTTCCGTGCATTGATCCAATAAAACACAATTTTTTTGATCAAGAAACTAGGAGTAGACAATGAGGTTTTGAATAATCATAGGTTAGTTTCAAACTATACATTCATTCCTTGATAAGTTTTTGGAGAAGTGTGCCATGATGACGTCATGCACTCTCTTGAGAGACAGCATGGTCTGATTCTTGTCCCTCTGGGCTTGTCTGCTGCCTTCGACACAATCGACCACGAGATCCTCATAGACGGGTTGCGTTCCTGGTTTGGGATCGAAGGAACAACCTTATGGCTTGAATCATGCAGAGGGTTGCGATTGGTTCGGTGGTTTCGGAGACACCCCCTCTTACTTATGAGTACCCCAAGGTTCCGTTCTGGGACCAGTTCTTTTCTCGTTGTACATGGCCTCACTCTAAGAGATTATTATCCACCTTGGCCCAAACTCCGTCATTTACGCAGATGACATTCAACTGAACATTGCGTGTGAATCCCGGACTGATTACAGTATGATGCGTCGTATTGAGGCTTGTATGGACGAAATTCGCCATGGATGCGTGCGAATATGCTTGCATTGAAAACTGGCAAAATGAAATGGTGCGGTATCTTGGTGTGTTGATGGATTCGAAGGGGACCATGGACAATATTAGATCACTACGGCGTATTGGCAAACTCCAGAGGCTCCTTGATCAGCGCTCGACTGGGAAGCCTGTCCACGCATTTATGAGTTCACGGTTGGACTATTGTAATAGCTTACTATTTGGATTATGTGCAGCACATTCAGAATGCTGCTGTTCGCTTTTAAGCAGTCAAACCATTGTTGGGGCGTCATGCAGGTATGACGGCAATACTGACGGAACTCCATTGGCTACCAATTGAAGCTCTTATCAGTCTAAGATCATCTGTATAATTTTCAAGTTGATCCGTCATACAACATCTGCACGACTCGATCTCACTGTTACTACACCGGTGAGAAATCGTCGTAGTGCTGACGGTGTGAAACTTTCGTATCAACCACTTCGACCCAAACCGTCAAGAGCTTATGGTGATCGCGCGTTCAGTGTTTTTGCACCCCCCCCCCCCTATGGAATTCCTTGCCTGGTCACTTGGATATCTTTTAAATGCTCTTTAAAAATATACCTTTTTCGGAAATGCCATTCAACATAATGCGCTTTATGCATTGTGAACAATTACTGTTTCTAGTACAAATCGATATGTGAAAAATTAATTATTATTATTATTAAGTAATAATGGGGATCCGGAATACTATTATAATAATAAAACGTTACATAGCAACTTCCTTTGTGATAAGGTTGCCAGTTCCGTGGGTGCCGAACATGTCATGGTGTACTGCTACCGGTAATACATAAATCCATATATTCCATATAAACTGAAGTTAAAATCAATAATGTTTTGTGTTTCCCATCGTCGTTGAAATCGCTAGTAAATGTTCGATGGAGACAATTGACTACAAAATATGACAAAACAGATACGTCTACTTGTAGGGTTCGGAAATGGAAATGATAAAGGTATAGTCGAGTTTGGATTGTTAACCAAGTTAACACATGAACGTCAATTGCATTTTCAACTTTTAAAAACTTCAACGTTGAATTATTAGACAGCAATTGGCTACGAAGATGAAAATACTAGGGGTTATTTCCCAGCCCTTTTTATTGTGTACACGACCTTCATAGCAAAGAGATAGACCAATATAGGGAAGTTAGCAATGTTAAACAAATAAAAATAAGTTCAATGTAGTCGTAAAATACTGTAGCAAAAATATTCATATAGTCTACATTTTACATATATCTAATCAGAAATTTAACATAAAATCAGCAATGAAAGCTTTTATTATAACCTGGTTACACATGGCTGCACTAGCCTAGAATAACTACGGCTGAATTTATTTCTATAATGGTAAACTTTGATTCTTATACGAGCAAAATCAATATTGATTTTATGAAACTACTTTGTTTGAACAACTCAAATCATTTATAAAACTTTTAGGCAATTAGTGATAGGCGTAAACATAAGAGTATTTAATGACACACCACACTAATTGTCTCATCTGCTGTTTTCACGTCCAACTAACATTCTGCATTTACATTCGTAATTGGATTCTTTTTGGCATTATGTACATAATTTTTATGCTCTCTATTGGGGTATATCTGGCAATAATAATGTTAAATTTAGGAAAATTATTTTTACACCCTCAATGAAATTCGGTGTTGTATTAGCGTATTTGTGTGGGTATAACCTTTTCTGTTAGTGTTTCTTGGTACATAGTGTAGGTGTGGATAATTGGGTCAGTACAATCTACAATAATTCGTATTTTAACATAACAAATTCATTACAATTAACCAAGTTGTATAAACTAAAGGATAAATAGGTTTATTCCCACGAAGGCGCAGTTATTGACCGTAACGGATTAAAAGAGATCGTTTTCGACGACCTTGCGGGAATCCAGCTCCTAGGGATTAAAATTTACACTTTCATAATCCCCGCTGTAACTAATTAACCATCATTTTAACAAAAATTAATTTAATTTCGCCAAATAACATGAGTATACTACTATAACAAATTTCGTCAAATAAGAATTAAACTCATGACTATAGTATAACAAATTTCGCCAAATAAATAAAAACTTAACTATACTATAACAAATTAGTTTAATTTCGCCAAATAAGACACCCTGTCCAAATACTCGATTAAATTCAACTCTTCTTCTTCGTGTCTTCCTTTTAATTCCTGGAGCTGGCTTTGGATTTGGGTATATTTATGCCTCTTCCTTGGTGGTCCCTGTCCCCCTGCATACTGGACGATTTTTATCTCATTATTTTGTTCTTGTTGCAAAAATGCGATCATTTCAAACACATTCGGATGGGCTTTTCCAACTAGTTTCTTGACTCTTGAATGCCATCCTTCAAGATTGTTGTTGGTTCTGTGCTCCTATAGTGTCATAGTGGTTCCATTGACGAATTGAAAATTCACCCTGGAACCATTGATCTGTTATGTAGCCGGCCAATTTGGTTATTTTTGGATTGGCTGGCATTGGTGTAACAAAACCAAGAATCCTATTATCGGCACCATCATCGATTAGGTAAAAATGCTCACCACCAATGGTATGCTTTAGATTATCAGGTATTTCATGTTAACGTTTTGTTGTTGGCATTTTTGGATATATTGATCGTCTGGCGCGATACAGACTATTTTTCGTAGATGCAAAGGTTGGAAATTAGTTGCCAATTGGTGAATAAAATTCAGAGTGAACATAAATTCATAAAGTCTTTAACACCCTTAATTGGGTTGTAATAACAACATGCCCCTCTTCAAACGAAAGCCGACACGTCGATATCTGCGCCTTCGCGGAAAGGATTAATTTTGGTCACGCTCTGTAACTGCGCCTTCGCGGGAATACACCGATAAATAATCAGTGGATATGTACATAATGACTACATCCTACAGCACCTTGTTCACTAACTAAGGGGGTGATGGTTAACACTAACTAAAAGAAAACCCGAACCTGCTAAAAACGTTGGTTATTCGGATGTGTTTTCTTTAACTATAGGTTTGGAAATCCTCTTTCAGTCACGCTGCAAACATTTTTTTCTGGTTCAAACGTGTGGCTTAAGGACAATGGTCTTTAGAATTATAAATGTATAAAATCATGTAAAATAATTCCCAAACTCCAACAAATTTTCGAAAGAAAACTATTATCCGTTAACTAAGTCCAACTGCACATTTTCGTATCACCATCTATCACGACATTTTAGCTATTTTTCAGAATATTCGGCATCATTTACAGTTTTGAGAAAAGGTTCAATAATTGTATCAAATCGCTGGTATTTCTAAACCTTGTGTTGAGCACCAATCTGATTAAAACACAGATCTATATTTCGTTTCGTTTTTTTTATACTTTCGATGGCCTCTACTACATGAAGATCTGAGCGGTTGTAGTGAAAGGTCACGTCAGGGGTCACCCGAGCGGCTAATGCCCCTATGCTGTCACGCATTTGATTAACCAACCCGCGTTGACGTCTGTAGTAGGTTACTCACAGTTTCGTACACATCATGCCAAAATTCGCCGTAACAGACCTTTTCATTGGGTAATTCCTAGCATCATCCAGGTTATATAACAGGTACTAAAGTAGTAAAAACAGGTAAAACGAAATTTTGAACTATAAAAAAACGAAACGAAATAGGATTTCTTTAATCAGATTGTGTTGAGCGTGGTAAAACGTATGTCAAGCTTAAGTGGTGCAGTGCTAACGTTAGAAGCGCTACTACTTTTTTTTCGCTAAACAACATGGACGGAGAAGTAAAGTGTTAATCCGGGGCTGATTTACATGTAAAACACACTATCACGTTACTGGAATTAAGGAGAACGTTGTAAATATTTTTTTAGATTCGTGCAATGTGGAGAGATTTAGTTTCTACTTGAAGACCCATTTTGTTTAATTGTGCCTATAACGTATTAAGAAAAAACGTGTATATCATTATGTAGATATACAAGCTTCCAATAACTCCCAAATTATTATCGGTTGAAATCAAGCGTTGTTTATTGCTGATTTTCACCGTTCATTCCAGTAGATTGTCATGTACTTCGGTTGCTAGTGGCAAAACAAAAAATCCACGCCCCTTTCGACTCGTGTCGGTGATAGATTGCTTTATATAAAACTTGGTGATAGCCGCAGTGTAGATGTTGGATGGTTTTTATGGAAGTTTAATTCGTAGTCCCGGTTACGATCAAAGAACCTTGATTATAAAGGAGGGTTTCAGCACTTGTTAGTTTAAAGGAAATTGTTAAGTGTTTAGCAAGCAGATACCTACTCGGTTTTAGTGTTTTTCTATTTGGTTTCGTTTATAATTGTTTATGCTACCAAATTCCAGTGAAAATAAATAGCGAAATTCCATAAATGGGTGTAACGGCGGATACGGTTTGGCACAAAAGGTGAGAATTCGGTGATTGGGTGATAGTATGATGGCAGTTAAAAGCGACCACACCGTTTTCTAGACAGCTGTCAGTACGTAGAAGCGTATATCGGTGGGGAAATGATCACCAATTCCACAGTAATTTCAAAAATTTTATGTATACTAGGTTTATATTTAATCAATATTCAGACGACAAGAAATCAATAAACACAAGCCAGGCCACAATTTTGGACAGTGATGTAGCTATGTTTCTTAATTGTAGAAACATTAAGGTATATGTACTTGTAAAAACGTCATCATATGGATATCTTTATTTTGTCTGCGTCATGCAATAAAACCTCAGTGTAAATATGTAGATGATTAAATCTAACCATCTTTCTATTATCACGAGCTATATCCATACTAATTTGTTTATCTAACATCTGGTTGGTCGGTGTGTCGGTACAATATATATCAATACGACTGATTAATTATCGACAATACGAATTCCTGCGAATTGCTGGTAAACAATTCAGTTCAAATAGATAGACAACTATAGAACATTAATTAGTCAGGAGTTAGCAAGACATACCCTTGTGACCTATCACAACATTCTGTCTACCCTTTTCTCCACGCCATCCCAATAGGCCTACAGCCACTGAACGAGTCATTATAGACCCCGATTGATACCCACAAATAATATTATATGTTTTTTTAATACAGGTAAATTTACAAATATTGATGCTTTGACTCGGTTCCTTAGGCAATGGAATACGATTCGGTTTCTCCATTTTCAAATAGTAAATATTTCATTGATTGCTTTTGGTTTTGCCATTGACTTTATGTAATTCCCTGTGGTCATTTTAAGTTATTAATTTGGTATTGATTACGGTCCTTGTTTATTAATTAATTCTACTTTTGTTCTTATTATTATTTCATCAGGCCAACGGTACAGATCTACCATTCTACTTACTGTACGGGATGCAGTCGATTTGGGCAACTATACTAAAAAAGTAAGGCACTCATACAAGCAAAAACGTTTTCATAATAAATCCGCGCAACAAGAGACGACAGTCGCTCAAGGGGGGTTTAAATTGAATTGAGTTTGTTCGGGGAACCCAAATAACGCAAGGTTCCTTCGCTGATCTATCCAATCTTCCTGAACTTTAATTGGGACCCTTTACTCGCTGCTTCTTCTGATAACGTTAATTGATTATATATTGGTGTTATTTTGTAAAAACTTACGATTTTTCTTGTATATGAGTATTTCAACGTGTTCTTGTTCCAAAGTTTCAAACGCCCCTTCCAGTTTGGTAATGGTCTCTTTATCAGTGAGGTCACCGTACATAAAACTGCACGTACTGCTCTTCTGCATAACCTCTGCTCTGTTGTAACCGGATAATTTACAGAAGCCATCATTGCAGTATACAATTGGGTAGTCCACAATTCGAGCATTGGCTAAGAGAAAGCTGTTATCTACAATAAAACAAAGTAAAATGTTTATACTTAATACAATACAGCTACCCCGTAAAAGTCACCATGAAGAAGGATTCCATGGCTCAAATTTTTCGTTCCCTAAAATGGGTAAATCGTATATAATCTGAACTGTGGTGATACAGAAAGAACAATGCATGATTGGCAGTGCCGGGCTGGGCTCACCTGTCCACCTGGGCCCACCTGTCCACATTTTCAAAAAGTGGGCCTAAGCCCATAAAGAAAAAAGTAAAGAAAAAGAAGGAAGGGGGGGGGAAGAATGGAGGAGAGGAGAGGACAGGACACCGGAAATGATAGGAAAAATGACTGACAAACAATACAAAAAAAGAAGTGTACTACAAGGAAAGAACTTTATGAGTTTGACCTCATTATACCGAGAGCCGTGTAATTCAGGAAATGGGTTTGCGTTTGTCAATTTTCAAAATCTTCTGGGGGGAGACTCGCGCGCTTTCGGCACGTACTTGTGGTTGTGTGGGCCTTCGCTCTACCAGTCCGGCACTGATGATTGATCTCCCAGGAGCGGATTAAGAGATCGGCCATCGTTTATGGCTACTAAATTTATTTTGGTGACATTATACCCGACTTTAAACCTGGTGGACACTGTTCAGGATGACCACTGAAACAACTACACCTTAGCTAGGCCTATGATCTCAATTGTTATCACAATGAACAGATTATCGCGTTTTGTCAAGAATGCGGATTTTTCTGAACTGTGATACTGCTTCACGTCCTCTGAGAGCGTTGGCGACTTCACCTCGCTCTCGTTTTCGTTCGCAGAACCTCTCTAATAAGAATATGAGAATCTAATTCAAACCACACGAGTCTCTTTGGCAAGATTTACTGAACTCACCACGATTACCGAGCAATGGGCAGTTTATTGCGCAAAAAGAGAATTTTCGATACAGATTAAGGGTTGTAATTGGACAGTAGTTCTGCAATTGTTAACCACTCACACCCTGGAAATAAATCTGACAAAAGAAAAATAGCCTTGCTGGATCCTCCAGAGATGGAGTATTTCAATTGTAAATGCTGACTGGACACAGACATACATGTAGGGGTCCTTTTCTCCGATTCGACCCCTCCACCTCAGCCCCACCAAACAGAGCCCGTCTGAGGGGTTCA
Source organism: Patella depressa (assembly GCA_948474765.1). Lineage (NCBI taxonomy): Eukaryota > Metazoa > Mollusca > Gastropoda > Patellidae > Patella > Patella depressa. The sequence continues at coordinate 61,569,966 of OX419719.1, forward strand.
ATTCATATATTCTCCCTGGATTCGGCGTTTTCTTTCAGTTTTCCATTTGAAGATCTTTAAAAATAAATTCGGGTCGAAGGCTGTTGCCCCTGGCACCTCCGCTATAATCCGCTTCTGGTTTTCGCCTTCCAAATCAAAGCGTTAACTCTCGATTTCAACCGTATACTTAATCATATACTACATTACATGCATGAGTATCCAATTTTCATTGTTAAATGTATACATGTAATGGTTGGCTCAACTGTTAACTCAAGGGGAGATTTTTAATTATTATAATTCATTGTGCTCTTTTGTTAATTGTATATAATTCAGAGGAGTTGACTGACGTACATTTCGAGGTTTTATATATGCATGAAGATTATATACCACTAATTAGATGCCATCCATAACAGACTCACGCAGCCTCGGGTTTCTAATTTGCTGAGAAATCCATATTCTTTTCTACTAAATGTACATTTATACTGTTCACAGAGATTAAGTATCATCCCAATGAGCAGTCTTAGTTATCTATATATGTATTATATCTATGTAACTCTTTTAGATCCCTAGCCTTCAATTTTTCCTTGGGTGACTTTACAAGCTCGACTAATCGATACTGAAACGCAACAGTAACCGTTCCCGCTGGAAAACATCAATACAAAAGTATAGTTTCCAACTCCACCGGAAAAATAGCCGAAAATTTATTACAGGGGTTGCGATGTTTGCTTAGCTCTAGAATAACGGATTCTAAAGCAAACACCCCCACCCCCACTCACAAAAATTTAAATAATAAAAAATTAAAAGAGTTTTAATCACTGGAATATAACTTTATCCAAACACTTTATCGATCTTATCTTCGCCAGTTGTTTTGTCTGAATGGATACTGTACCACTTGTAATTTTATAGATTACCGTCGTTTATTTCATATATTGAGCTTTAAAACGGTCCCTGTAATACTGTTTCAAACTTGGACTAAACTTTGATAGAATGCCAACAATGCAACCTGGAAGAAAGGTCGTCTTTACTTTAACTGAGACCGAGCCAAAGTACGTTTCTAGTGATTAAGTAATTGAAAGTGTGTATGAATGTATTTTCCCTTGAATCTATCTTCCCGATGCTCTGTCTTTTCGCAATGTCACAAAAATTACACCGTTCCAACCCTCGATCTATTGCATGTAAGAAATGTAAATTAAATGGGACGAATCCCTATAATACTAATTTCTATTTTGGTACCCAAATTACCAAAGAACTAAACAGATTGGGATTAAAACTTAACTTAATAGAATACATTGGACTGGAATCGGGAAAGAAGTTAGGGTATCAATCTAAATAATAACGCAACAATAATTACACAATCCGACTGTTCTAACAACGTCATCACTTACAAATAAATACCCGAATGACATGATTTTAATTTGATTCATAATGACGATGATTTAATACGTCCATGCCCTGGAGACAAGTAATGACACATTAGTTCTTTTACTCTAATGGTTAGCAAAATATATATTACACTAGATAGAAGTTTACATTATTAGCCTCAAAACGCTACATTTCAAGGGTATGGAGTACATGAAGCACCCTCAGAACGTCATATTAAAGTAGGATTGGAGAATAATATCGGTTTCCGAGTATATTTCTGATAGGGTTGGGGGCGGGAGTATCTTGGTTGCTGATAGTTTTGTATGGTTCTAATTAGACCCGTGGCTATCTATGTGTCTCCAATAATTCTACGTTATTTGTTTTTTGGGGGTTTTTTTGGTGGGGGGGGGGGGGGGTTGTAGATTTGCCATGATTTGAAAGTGTAGTCCAATCAGACATTATTTACAGACACATTTGTCATGCAAATCCATTTCAGTGTTGAGATAATCGAATTTAGGTTATGGAGAAGTATACTGTCCTAGCTATAGGATAGGTTTCTCCCCAAATAGTTGCAATCTTTCTACTCCCCCATCCTGAGATGTATATTTCTATAATGACATCATAATATACTTTCCTCAATTTCTTTAATCCCGTTATAAATATATTTCCATTTTTAAAAGAATTAAATCACCCTATATTTTTCTGATTTTGTTTTGAATCAAACCATTCTATTATATATTCTATGTTTTTATAATCCCTTGATATACATTTCTGAATTTCCATAATCCCTAGTCGGTTCTGAAAATTAGAACGTTAAACCCCATTTTATTTCTGTAATCCTCTGTAAATGTACTTTTCTAATGCCTTGATAAATATTGTTCAAGACGTTTTTTTTAAATCCTTTAAATCCAATCAGCCGGTCATGTATTTTTTGCAAATTCCTTTAATTCTATCTGATATTTTTGTAATTTCTATAATCTTAGGATATCCCCTTTTTCCGATAAATTTATATTATTCTTGAAAAGTTGTTTAAAAAATATAAACTATTTAAAAGATAATATTAATTCTGTAAATAAATCTTCAAAAGCTATTGATATTCTATTTATTTCAGAATACTAAATCTATTTATTGTCCATTATTAGACAAGTTTCAGCCATTAACTAGATAGCACTTCTTATAAGAGGCTTTGGCAATTTCTATGAGTGGGTTTGAGTGGAAAGGTGTCTATTCCGGCACGAGAATATAATCCCAGTGGCGTGTTGCGACTGCCTATTAATAATTCAAAGAGCTTTTAGATGCGACCAAGCAGTTTGTTCGCCTAATAAAGCAAAAATAGAAAAGATGTTTTAACATAATTATCAAGTGGTTCCGTTGGCAAGCCAGCTGGTCGGTAACGAAGGGTATATTGATCGGTAAAATGAACACACACGTTAGTATATCAGCTCATTGATTTCTGACTAATTTACACTATCATAATATAACGATTTTCAACTCATTAACCCACTAAAGTATATGTCCTTTAAAAATCCTCTTAAAAACATGGCTATAGAATTATGTGGTCTCTATGCGACTTGCTTTATCTAACGTCGATGGAACTGTGCAATAAAATGATTAAAGTTGTTGAAAAGATAGGCTCATATCACTCACTGTTATATAGCAATCGATAATGCAGTTCGAGATATTATTCCACTGTATAGTCTTGTCACAATAGACATGTATATACATATATTCAATACTTATATAGGTAATGATAAACAATGATATATTATACTACATGATATCATAGATATATAAACATATTATACCACATATAGAGAGAAGTTGATAAATTTTTACAAAAGACAAAACACCTATGTTTTATATATGTATCTATTGAAGTACAATTAGCCTAATGTCGCCGAGAATGGAACTGTCAACCCGTTTGTTTTGTTTTGTTTTAAAATTCACATTTCTGTGAGAATCTTTTATACAATTTTGTATAAAATCAAATGTCAGTAAGTAAAGGTGATAAAATTTCTACTTACGTTGACCATTAGAACGACGGATGATGTTCTCGAGGAAGGTATTTTGTGGGGCGACAAGTCCCCGCCTCGCTCCGGGCATTTTATTCTTCTTTCTGTTTTACCATGTAGACAGTAGAAAAATCGATACGCCTATCCTCTCTGATCTCCTAACATTAGATAACCATCACGTTTTAGCTATTCATCATTTCCCAAAAACTGATCCTTGCCGTTACCTAGTCGTTTTCACTGAATCCGAATAATTGATTACCTATTTGGCGCATGTTATGAAAGAGATAGGTAGTTTCTCCAATCAGGCAAAATTAATATCATGCAGTTTACCGATTTCCTGTCCGACCTTCACAGTGTATTGTTACCTTGGTGACGACGTCACGGGGTTAGAACAACAATAATCATAAAGTGTATTCCATTATAAGAATTATTTATCAAAATATATAGCTAGATGCAATACCTGTCTATGTATATAATACCTATGGAAAGTCAGACAATGGTAGTCATAATTACATCCTTAAATACGACAAACATGAGACCAGATACACATCAGTCACAGGTAGATTACACAAAAACGGTAAAATTGGATAAAATCTCGAGAGACGTTCCACATGGTAGCAGGATTAATGTCAGACTGTAATAGAAGATATATATCAATAGTTATTGGAAATAAATTAAATATTCGACCTTCAGGTATTCGTTTATCAACAACGGTATATTGGTTTTTGATCGTTCATAGATACCAATTTGTCTGTAAATGTGTGACGTTTTTGGTATTTATAAAAAAACAACAACAAAAAGGCTTACATTAAATCATGGAGTAATGCATTTTGAGAGTGTTGATCATAGGAATACACAGACTGACATTTAAAAAAAATATTGGAAATTGCGATTCATGTTAAATTAATAAATAATCTTATTGGCTTATATATTTCATTCAGTTTTTAGTAATTGTTCAGCCGACATTTTAATTGTTAACGTTTAGTTATAAAAATAGATAATGTAAATATAACATTATAACATTGCATACAATTATTACTCAAATTCTGATATGGTCACATCAATTTGATTTTATGTTCTTCGGTAAAACAGGTAAACCAGTAAAACCGGTATTTCTTCAGGAAAATATTTTTTTAAAAACAATAGTACTTGGCTGCGCTGTTCAAAGGCTTTTAGTTCCAAAATTGTAAGTTTTGAAATTTTAAACTAAACATCTTCACGTGAATCAGTTTGCTATATTTTTTTTCATCATGATCCCGAATAACAGAAAATGAAATTGGTGTGGCAAATTTACATTTTGTTGTAAAAACTTACATGATTATTATAGACACGTCGGCGTTTTATTTATTTTTTTTTCCTTTCATTTCCTGAAATGGGCAAAAGAATGATTTTTTTTAAGACTGAAAAACTTCAAACAAAGTCGAGTACAAGAATCCAAATCGGAGTTCACGAAATGTCAAATATTTGGGATATTATCATGTGTATGCCTGGTGATCCATAAAGGCATAAGCCCTTCTTTAAGGGTAACTCGCATTGCTTACGTGTTTCAGACCTTTGGTGCTATGTATTTTGTTATCTTAAAAAGATTTATAATTTTCTTTTACCAATGTGTTTAGCATTGATACTTGTTTGAGGTTCCTATCCAACCTCGTGAGTTTTCTCCGGGTACGCCGGTTTCCTCCTACTGCTAAAGTCCAAGCGAATTATTGAAATAAAATACCACCATATGTTTGTCCCGAAATGACCTAGTTTGTGTCGAGTGGACGTTAAACCCCAGTTGTCTCTCTTTCGCTCTCTGTTTGATTTTCGCAGTCAGAACAAATTACAATGTGAAGTCGCATCGCACTGATGGTTAATGAAATGGAAGGTTCGAAGCTCTGAATGCATCTGGATCACAGATATCAGGTTAATTGTCATATGTGTATATTGGAACATAATCCCATGTGTCTTAGAAGGCAAACCTTTGCTAGGACTGTTATTACAACATACAATTCTCCATCTAAATAGTAGCCATTAGTAGGTCAATTATTGGAATGGAATATCGGTGATTAAATGTTGACGAGTTATTGACCCTGTTATATATTAAAACAAGCATTTACAAGGTGTGTCCAGAAATAAGTAGAATCGTTTCTTTTCCGGTCAAGGTGTGGTCCAAGACAGTGCCGGACTGGTGGGCTAAAGGCCCACCTGTCAGGTCATTGACCAAGACCCACGCAAGTATTTTTTCCTTTATAGCCTTAGGCCCACTTTTTTAATGAGCTTGGGTCCTTCTGTCCAAGAAATCGTTCGGCTCTCTCCTCCCGATTCACCCCAAATGTGCAGTGTCCTTTCTTAGCTGTTCCACGAGCGCTTGACAACAATTCCCGTAACCAATGCCAAATCATCACAAGCCGAAGAGCCGATTGCGTAATAAATGCACTTGAAAATAAATAGATTTCCCTGTGGAGAAATGGAGATATATCATTATAAATTGAGCGGTGGGCAATGTTTGAGATGCTGTCAAATATATTGACAAAGATAAAGTAGTGTGCGTCATAGACGTAAAACGTTTATAACTGAGAGAAACAGTCAATGTCTAATTAACAAACTATAAATTTTTGCCTTATTGGAGAAATAATAACTAGATGAAAAACTTTTAAAATTTAAAACATGGTAATAATATTCAGAATTCATTTGGGTGTTCCAAAAAGGCGGTTTCAAAAAGAAAAGCTCAAATGAATGCGTAATCTGATTAAAATCAGTTGTCAGTTACTCTCCGTTTTAAAGATACGTTCCCGTGTATAAACTGTGTGTTTTAATGGTACAATGTATAATTTTGCTTCAAATCGTTCTCAAAACATTGCCAAGGAATATTCCTGCAATAAAAAAATCTATCAAAAGAGATCATGTTTATGTCACGTGAACATATCGACAAATAAAAGTGTTTTTATTGGTATACAGGATTCTAAATGAAAAGAAATGGGGTTTAACGTCCTACTCTTTTGCACCTAACCTGGACTAAAGGAAGATGGGCATACGCCATACAGTGTGCTATGAGGGAAATTTTGCGGCGCTACGGCCTAAACTTATATCGAATTCCAACTGCCAAGGGATCGTTTACCTCATTCTGCATCACTGACAAGGTGAAATCACGCCGGAAAATCGAGATGAACTTTCCCGGCTATAGATATACAGGATTCATTTTACTAGCGAATATAAGTTTAAATCTGATTACTCACATAAAGTCATAATTTGTGAATGTAAAGGACAAAAACCGTAAAACGCATTACTTTAGTTCTTCTTGTAATATTGAGAATTGAGAGCTAAACACTAAAATCTGAATAAATTGTGTGATTACAGATGAAGAGTTCGCGGGAAGAACGATCTAGGTCACTTTTTCAACAAACCCCAGTTAATGGTGTCATCTGGTAGTAAATTGTATAAGCTTTCTGTGGAACAATCAATTTCAGGTAAAAATGATCTGAGTCACGTCGAACCAAGGCACTTCTGAAATGACCTCCCGGCATGTCCATCGGAACCTTTATTTAAAGGAGCTAAATTGCTAACATTTGGGACCAAAAAATTGACACAAGTGATTCGCAAAGCATATAATACTGTAATATGAATGTATATGAACTGATTTACATTCAATGGTTTCCGTTTTTATTCTAGTTTAAAATCAGCTATGTTTGGCGAAATAACATTGATCCAATGTTTCTAGCTTCGTTCCTCGTGTGCCTTGCTAAAACTGGGACTGAAACGCATTATGGTACACGATTCGTGTACCAATGGTAAAATGTTAATTTTGTCTTAAATATTACATATTAGAAGCCCGCCTTTTCCGGTAAGATCACAGCATCAATGTTAATTTAAATTGACAAATAATTCGTGTTTTCAATGTTCAATTTGTGTCAATTTCTAGGCCCAAAATATTAGCGATTTGGCTCCTTTAAACGCCATTTTGAAGTTGTAATTAAACCAACTCGTTGTTCTGTTCGTGTCAGGGATTCTCGCCCAAAAGTCTGTTTTGCGTTTTATGCGAAAAGACAAAATGTGACTTAGATGGCAAATAGAGTTCTTAATTAGTAGAACATCTCCAGATCGGCGAAGCGCAAAGGGGACGACCAACAGGGCTACAGGTAAAAGGGGTTTGCTATTTGTGTATTTGCAACTTTGGAATCAATGAGTAAATAAGATTGGTATATGCACGACCTGTTGAAACTGAGAATGCATTCTAAGTTTTTGGAAATTGTCTAAAAGACAAACTACCGTTTTAATCTGATAGCTGCATTCTAATCATTTCTGCGTGTTGCGTTAGATAGTTAAAGGTCGGTTAAATAATCAGATTATATGAATTATAGGGTTTGTGTGACCAGTTTGATTTAATAATTCTTTAACTTTCCATTCATCATCTTAGTCATTAAGAAAGCCGATTATATATCGATATTCAATCTTCTAGGAAACACAACAACAGTTTAAGTGGTTCCACTGAAAGAAACAGAATTTCACAATGTTTAAATTAAGCATGTCTTAATCCCAACCTTGCAACACAATGGGGGGGGGGTATAACCTACATATATCATAATTTATAACCTTTGCCTCAAGACCATTAATGTTCAAAATAAATTTTTTTATATCCCTGATGCCCGCTTTTTTGTTAGATAAATTTGTATTCTTTTACTTTGACAGAATAAAAGGGCAACATAGTCTATTTCGTTCTCAAGAGATTTTAATCCGACTTTGACTTCAATAATTCAGCGAATCGTTTGATCTAATGCTGAAACAATCGGTAAAGGTTTTTTCTCTTTTTAAAACAAATGTTATTTAGTATCTAGTATTGAAATTGTTTCAGCAACGCAGATACCTTGGTCCAAATCGTTTTAAAACTCCATCTATTGCAGACTTATATTTTCGAAGTTTTCTATATTGTCTATAGTATTATAAGCATGGTATTAGATGACGCGAAAATGAATATCGGGTTTGAACCACTGTAAATTAACAAATTATCACGCCCAGTGAGAAGTTATGAAAGGAACTGCCAGCTCCCGTAAATAGAGAGATAAATGAGGTTTAACGTCCACTCGACACAAAGTAGATCATTTCGGGACCTACATATAGTTCAATTTTATTTTAATAATCCGCTTGCACGTAGGAGTCTTTAGCAGTGGGATGAAACTGGAGGACCTGGAGAAAACTCACAGGGTTGGACAGGCGACCCTACTCCTTGTCACGTACAGTTGACACAATGACAGGCTTTATGATACAGTGGGCACGCCCCCCCCCGCCCACCCCTGCCTGTAAATAAACCCATCAACTGTATATTTTTACGTCTATTGGTTGGCATTCACTGGGTAAAGCACTCTAATCAAATTTTCAATGCATGACTTAACAAGTTTGTTGTGTTTTCAACAGCATTTCATTTCATTGGTATTAGATCTATTCATATCTCCCAGTCAGCGGTATCGCTGAAGCTCTTTAATAGGCTGTATAACCAAGGTTACCTGATCTTGTAGACTGTTTAGCTGACAGGCTAATGTAGGTATTGGACATCGATATTGATAATAGTAGAACACACCATGAGCGCCATTATCAGGTATTGTTCGATTAGCCATATCGATAAATTGGATGGTAAATTAACGTGGGGGATATATTATGCAATTTCCACTCCTTTAAGTATTCTTGGTTAAATGTATTTATTGGATTGAGATTACTTGTGGCTTGATTTGAAATAAAAACTTAAATAATAAACAGCACAAGCAATATGATATGGGAACTTTTATTGCATTTCGCTCATAATGTAAGATAAATTATCATCCATAACGTGATAAAATGTTGCTTAGTAATATAACTTTGATTCGTATTCATCTGTCTACAGTTGGGTGTGTTTTCTTTGATCAGCAAGGCCAATCTGGTTCGTAATTCTGGGAAATATTTACCGCCCTGATTGTCAAACAACTAACCGCTCACTTATTGGTGACAACAGTTTAATGGATACCTTTCAGATTGCCCATCTAGAAAATTCCAAAGAACCGAAACCATTATGGTTCGTGCTCAGAACGATATTTATATGATTTTTAATAACCCTGATTGTGTTTTACTCATACTTTTAGATTTATTCACAGCATTTAATACGGTGGACAAGGATACCCTTTTCCGTACCGGCTGGAATCCGAGATCGGCGTGTCTGGAAATGTCTGGAATGCGTTGTCACTGTTGTGGTCATAATGTTAATATTATATCATCTGCTACCCCACCTTTAGCGTTAGGAATCGAGCAAGGATCCGTTATGGGATCAATTTTATTTTGCATTTATACCAAACTCCTAAAACTTGTTGAACTAGTATTTGCTCTGCCTCTCCGCCCTCATTTCAGTTATTGGGTAACTATAGCACAAAGCAAAAGCTTAGCATGCAGTTGGTAATGCGCACTTACAGTTTGGTATTTCGAAGTTCAGGAACATGATTGGGACTAGAATAAAGGGGACCAAGAACCCCCCACACAGAACTAACCAGTCTTATTCACTGATATTAGATTTCATAGGAGCTTGACAGGAATTTCACAAGTATTTTAAACCCTTTTACCCACAACTGTAACTTCGAACTCTCCTTCATTATCTCGTTAATGATCAATAATGAGAAATCGTATCGATATTGTCGTGGTTGGCAGGTTGATAGATATGGCTTTATATTGAGGTTTACCGAAGATAAAATCTTTCGTTAAGATGAATCATTAGGTTTAATACACACTCCACTAACTGATGCCCAGCATGAACCAAGGACTAACTTATTGAATATATTAACATTTGTCGATTGACTAAAAATGAGAAAACGTATTAGATATAATTACGGCTAATATCTAAATTATAGATGTTGTGTCAGCCTTCAGAAATCTAAATTACTATTATGGAGCTTAGGGGCATTTCTTATATTAATTGTGCATTTATTTCGATATTGAAGACATGCTCACCCTGACATTGCGATACATAGAATAATTTGGCATTTTAGTGCCCTTTGTGTCAATGGCTTGGGTGCACCAAATCCGCTGTTTGAGGTTTATGTTATGAGGCAATCTATCATCAAATTATTCATGCATGCAGTGTGTATATCCCGTCTGGACCCATTCAAGTGAATGTAACGGACTGCGGTACAACAGTAGAAGAAGAAGAAGAAGTTTATTGCATCGAAACGTCCATTAAGGACAGCATGCATACATATACACTTAAACATAGTCATATATATTTAATAATACATGTACAATACATTCATACAAACAATATACTACGTGTATGTGTGCACAAATACCATGTAATGGAACAAAACAGTTCAGCCATAGGCATTTTGGTTTGCTGTATATTTTAGACTAATTTAGAATATAAAACGAAGCAATTTGAATTTAATTAAGAGCAAGGGCATATATCATATATGAACCAGACATGTGTATTATCTGCCCTCATAAACAAATCGATTTAACACGTTTGTTTATTTTATTTTCTTGTCTATAATCATAACCTACATCGATTGTATGAAGATATATTTCTATAACTGTTTTGCAACAGTTGTGAGTGACATGTTATTTAAATGTCAACATGCAGCACGTATAGAAGTAACAGACGGATTTTGCATCACCGATATGGAACGCTTCAGAAATTGCTGATAAAGACTTTTTGTTTTGAGATAAGACGCTTTTAGTAACACATTCGACGGGGTTAGTGTCATACATTAGGAGCACTAATGATCTAAAGTACGATGGCATGATAACAAACTCGGGTATTGCCGACCTGAACAAATAACTTATAGGCTACAATTGTTAAAATTAACAAGTTCGTTTATTAATAAATATTATCTTATCAATTCCTCAGCATCCACTTAGGGTAAAATTATTCGAATGATCTTTAAAATGACGATATTTTAAACAGCTCGGTCAGATTTCTTTATTTCATGTGTTAGGATTTTACTGTTACTACCAATTTGACGCATGTCTGGTTTGACCATGGCGGGGACGCCATGAACGACATTTTTACTATGGTAACACAAAACACAATAATTATATAGAAGGAATACAAGTTATTTATAAATGTATTGTGTAAATTCAGCTATTGCAGGTCTTTATTGTGGCTTCAAATGTTACATAAACTATTATTTAAATTTGATTGAATAATTGGAGGTATTTTGCTAAAGCTAGATTTAGACGTATGGAGAGACACTGTCACCCCCATATTCCTGAAGCAATGGCCCGAGAAATCCCTATCTGGCTTCTGATACTTGAACTTTTGAGGGAGTCTATTCTTCCCGTTCAAACAAATCTATCACAAGTACAGGAACATGACATTCCTGCGCTTAATCAGGGTCTTCCCTAAAACGTTGGTATTAAAAACGGTGAAGGTATGTTCGTTTCCAAACAGTATTGTTTACATTTTATTCGATCTGATAACCTCGTTTGTCACGGAATTAGTTATACTGCAATATTCTGCTATGCACTGGTTGATTGGGCATAATAAAATCGTGAGCCACGACGTAACATTATCAAAACATATTTGGTCCAATTTGGCGCTCTTTTTAAGCGTAATGCTTCTGTAACGCAATTAGCTAATGGTTGTTAATCGGACTATTGACCAATCATATTTTAGAACAAGAATTTTCTCTCTTTACAGCAGTGAATTATTGGATTAACTCTATTCAAACGAAACACTGCGAGGAGTGTGTGTCACCCTCTATTTCACTTAAGAGTTCCTCACAATTCGCCGTCATCTAGACTAAAGGAAGATAAACCTGCTTTTAAACACGATTGATGGTGACGGGTGTTACAGAATGTGTACACATTCGCCCAATCTCACTAGATCTTGAGGCCTAAGGCTTCAGTCTGGTAAAGCAATAGGTAAATCCGACACTGTATTTCGCATTAGAAAACACCGGTAATTATAATAATATTATTGTCCCTCAAATTATTCTGTTCTCCAATCCATTTTCAATTAAAATAAAATATTGTTTAGAAAAATAAATCGACAGGTGGAACCAGAGATTTCGTACAAAACAAATCGTCACCTCATAAAGAATCACCACCAGGCGCAGGAGAAAATAGACTTTTCAGAACGAGATTAAAATATTGTTGGATCAGATATGTGGAATCAGATGGTCCAAGCAGAGGTCATAGCAATATGCATATATTTGTTTTTAAATGATGTCGCCCACCGGGTAATTAATTAACAATAAGTGACTACAAATAAACCAGGGATTAGCAGTTTAAATGAAAATATGTATTACTCATAATAATTTCGCTTATAAAGGTCACCATCATAATAACGTTATTATTTCCGCACCGGCATTGTGTCAAAATAAAGGTTGGTTAAATTATCAGAGTCCATATTTGTATAAACTGCAGTATGCTTTCTATGTGTACAGTATGGTATAAATGTTTCTTGATAATTCTAATCAGCACATGTAAGTATAATATCGACATATCACTTGATTTTTACCAATAGAACAGCCAATCTTTTTTTGTAAATTATGTACTGTCGTTTGAAGGGTTCATATATTATAGTACACCAACTTTTGTTGGACTTTTGCATTTATTAGCTTCTTATTTTATTGATCATTGGCTATAATTTGCCGAAAATGGGAAATTTTCTTAACGGAAAAACAAAACTGTTGTTATTGAAGATCATATATACACATTTTTATTTTTATCAAACGTATCCTTGTCTTTAATTACAGTTGTAACAACAGTCACAAAAATTAAAGCCAGAGAACGATTAAAATGTCAAAGCAATGGCCGACGAAGGTCTGTTCACGAAGCGCCATCTATAAGACACGCATTGTCATATCAGGACAATGTGGAGCTGGTGCCACAGATTGAGAAGAAAAACTGCCAGGGCAACACGGTTATAAAGTTCAAAGAGAAAGTAGACGGTAAAAATATATACGACGCAAGTGTCACTGTTACATTCAACAAAGATATGGGTGGTGTTGATGCCACCGGAGATTTGTATGAAGATATCAATATGGACGAACTCAAGGAAAGACAAAAAATTACAGCAACAAATGCTTTGGAAATAGCTATAAATCATAATAAGGATAGCCACAGTTCCATATCCAGAGTTTCGCAAAAACTGGACGTGTTCTTAGATGTAAATTTGAAATCCTATTTAGCATTTTTTATAAATTACATATCAATATCAAATGGCGAAACAAAAAGACCCTTTGCAGTTGTTGATGCTCATAATGGCAGCGTCCTTTTCGCCCTAGATATATTGGATACATGTAAATCTTCGCTGAAAGCTTACGGTGGAAATATTAAAATAGGCCGTATAGATTATGGAAAGGCGGATAAGTGTTTAAAGTTACGAAGACATGGGAGGTTCTGCTATTTAGAAAACAAGTTTGTTCGTGTAATTGACATGAATTCAAGCATGGACGACAACATTACGGAAGCTGCTAAATTCTTATGTAAAAAGACGTATAACGATTCTGTGAATGGAGCTTATTCGCCCGCTATTGATGCACTGTTTTATGGAACAGCAATTGTGCGAATGTTCAAAGATTGGTACCCAGGAACTCCTCTTAAAAATCGTATATTATTGCGAGTCCATTATAGTGCAAATTATACAGATGCCTTCTGGGACGGAAAGTATTGCACCTTTGGTGACGGTAGTGCCAATATATATTATCCAATGGTATCCTTAGATATAGTTGGACACGAAATAGGCCACAGCATTACAGAAAAATTTTCCAATCTTCTTTACATGGGGGAGTCCGGGGGAATAAATGAGGCCTTCTCGGATATGACGGGGGAAGTGGCAGAGGACTATATCGACAAGGCTGATTGGATGGTTGGATTCAGTATCACACGAGACGAACACGCAATACGTTATTTCAGTAATCCATTAACAGATAACGTATCTATTATTCACATACGAGATTACATAGACGGCATGGATGCTCATATTAGCAGTGGGATATATCGTCGTGTATTTTATATTTTAGTGAATCAATTTAGTATTCCTATCAGAAAAGTTTATCATGTGTTCCTCTTCGCCAACCAAATGTATTGGCATAAAATGACCAATTTCGCTAGTGGTGCTTGTGATGTCCTAAGGGCTGCATTAGATCTAGGTAGTCCTGTGGGTGTGTACGCAAACGCTTTTCAACTAGTTGGTATAACTGCTTGTGACGTAAATGATCATATATTCTGGTTAAGAGACAACGAGGAGTACAGTGGAATTTATGTGTCAGTTGATACGCAGCCCATATTTGGATTTTCTTCCCCCGCATGGGCCGGAAGTATAAAAATAAAAACTACTAGTGTGCTTCCTGTAAATATAACATTGTATAACGCTGGCAGTTTATCTCAAGGTAGATATTACGTACTGGCATCTGGTAGAAACGAAATGACTTTCTCTCTCTCTGAACACGAGAATACTAATTTCTTCATTCTTCTTAGTTCCCAAACGAGGTATATGATTAATAATGTTATTCTTGTCGCAAGCTATGATTGTGTCAAAAATTACACAAAACATCATAACTTTGATTATTTGAATTATATGAAAGACTGCATGGGGAATAATGGGCGAACAACATGAATAAACTGTAGGTTAGACCATTCTGTATAATCTGTGCTGCTCACCAAACCAATAATGGGTCCGTCCAAGCAAACACGTTCGCCCCTGGCAAGTGGGAATCGATGGTGATCTAATCATATGACTATTCGCCTATCAGTAACACATGCAGAGAGGCACTAACTTTTAAAGAAATGCGAACTGTATTTGCATTATATCTTGGAATATTATCAACACAGCGTGTTGAATGTGGATAATGTGACAATGGAAGAAACTGCAACTTAATGGGATTGTTGGTTGGGGCAAAAGGGGAATCCATTCTAATTTCAGACTTTTTCGATCCCAAATCGTGGAGTTATCCCCATTTTACTCTGGACATTGAATCTTGTGAACTCAATGTGCAGGCGCGGATCCAGGGGGTGGCCCAGCCCCCCCCCCCCCCGGTCAGCCCCAGTGACATAGTTGATTTTCATTTTCGTTTGCTTTGTTACTGTTGTAGTTCACATATCTGCTCTTTAATAGATGATATAAACATGATTTTGGCATTGTCTCCACGCCCAAGCAACCCAAGGTTGCAACGTATTACCCTTTGCTCAAGTGTATGGCTCCTCCTTCGACAAAATCCTGGATCTGGGCCTGATATAGTTTATCAATTTTTAACTGAAATTTGTGTTTTCCGTATAAAATACGTCGCAGAACATAGTCCTGCCGGGAGCTGATGACACATGGGGATAAGTTCCCATTTGGCTTAGGACAGATTTTAATCTTATGGGCGCGATACAGAACATGACACTCTATGGACTATCAGTTTTGAACTTTTAATTAAGGCTTGTGAACACGTATAGCAAGATCTGTTAATGGGGACATTAGGTAGTTAGTACCATATTTAAATTTCAACTTTCCGATGGAATTCCCTGGGTTGTAGAAATGATGATAATGTGTTGGGCTTGTACCAAATATTAACATTGACAATATCATAATCAACTCGACTCGATGTGTCCGATTTTCATTAGATTTGAATCCGATCTTCCGTTCAACGGCCGTTGATGATTAACGGTAAAATTGGATAACCGAGACTTTGTTTATCACGTAACAACGTTGACAATGACAATCGAGGCTACAATGTTATTAGAATGAGCGTTTGTCCGCTCACAGTAAAGTAGTTTGACTGATCTTTTCAGCTTATTCCGTCACATTATCTATTTTGAACTATCATAGCGAGAACTGTCAGCTCTTTATTTAATATTCAATAATGTTAATTCATAATTTGTCATGATTTCTATGCCGTTGTATTTTGGGTAAAATATAAATCAATATGTGATAAATCTGATGGTGTTTTTATTATTATTATATTGTCATACGCCCCTTTCTCTGTCCACGCATATCCTGTTATCACCAGCTCATGAGAAAGCCCTGCTGCCTTTTCCGAAATCTCTAAGTGAGCGTGGGCGCATTGCTGGTGGAGCGTTCAGCACGACAACTGTGCCTTTTATCAGGAAAAGATGTTTACCTTTTGGCTAATCCCTTCAAATAGCTTAGTATGTGACTCGTCGAAAGTAGCCACTTGGGGCAGAATTGCCGTTACTGTTAGCAGAACTCTAATTAGAAGACGCTAAAGATTTTATTGGGCAGAGGGGGGATCCTCTATAGCTTTGTGAAAGAGACACTCATTAGCTTTGTTGTTACATCTTTTCAAAAGACAGGGGTTGATGGGTTAGGGAATCAGTTAAAGGGGTTAAGCACAAGCTATCGGGTTGTAGGTTCCCGAAATCAAAACTAGAGCCAATGGCTTTTGATGGAACAAACTCTCTTATTGGTCATAAAGTACACTTTGAGACTTGCATCGTAATAAATAGGTGGTTTACACAGAAGAAGGGTTATATTTGGCAGGATGACACAAGGATTATGCACAGTAGGTTCTTAGCTCTCTTCCAGTTAGTGATGGATACACTTACAAGCTGTTTGCATTGGATGCTAGATTTCAATCCAGAAATATTCAGATGTACAGGGGTGAGTTAAAGTCGCGGCGAAAGAAATCCGATGAAAAGCTGAATAAAAGTTTTCTTACCCGAGGGAGGCGCAAGACTTACACGATGTCCGTCCCAAGATACGCTTTCTTAAGACTCCTAGCACGATGACTCCGATGTGGTTTGGAAAATGCATGTAGTATTCGAACTTGGGTCATTTCGCTATACGCTGAAAACCAGAGGTCCCATAAACAGAAATATGCTCGGGTAGTACGAGAGTGAAATTCAAACCCTCAAGAAGAGTCGCACGGTTGGCAAGGCTCTCAAAGAACAGAAACCAAACAACCAACTCTCGGGCAACGAAGTACAAGTTTCAAAGAATAAATTTTTAAAAAATTAATTTGTCGCTGTTACCTTTGTTGTACATGTTAGCCTACAGTCACAAGTTGGATCATTTGAACAGATTTAGTTTCTATAGGGAAAACAATTGACACGAATTGCGTCTCGTCGTTATGCTTCATCCCATATTCCTGAAGCAATGGCCCGAGAAATCCCGCTCTGGCCATTGCTGGAATAGCGTCTGTTTCTTGAACTTATGGGGGAGTGTGTCTATTCTTTCCGTTCAATGAAAGCTATCACTTAAGTACAGCAACATGACAGTCCTTCGTTTAATCTGGGTCTTCCCTAAAACTTTGGACAGTGATTTAAGGTATTAAAAACGGTGAAAGTATGTTCGTTTCCAAACAGTATTGTTTACATTTCAATCGACTTGATAGCCTCGTTTGTCACGCAATTAGTTTTACTGCAGTATTCTGCTATGCACGGGTTAATTAGGCATAATAAAATCGTGAGCCATGACGTAACGTTATGTAAACATATTTGGTCCAATACTGGCACTCGTTTTAAATGTAAAGCTTTTGTAGGGCAGCTAGTGATTGGTTGGTAGACGGACTACTGACCAATCAAAATTCGAAACAACAATATCCACTCATAATAGCAGTGTGTAGTAGGATTATTACTAATCGAACGAAACGCTGCGCGGAGTATGGCTTCATCCCTGCATAATTGGGGTTGCAATTAAGGTTGGGCTACCATTTTTCCGGCAATTAGAAATGTTTTGCTTGGTCATATTTTATCGAATAATTATTTTGAAAAACTGTGTCATTTTACTACCATATGATATAAATAAGAGGGGAAGCTCATATACACGGCCAATTTAGATCCAAAGCTAAATCAATTTTATCAATATTGATAATTATAGAAATAGCAGAATCTGCCTCCCAGGCCGCAAAAAATAGCTGTTGTTATTTACCTAGCTAATAGCTAATAGTCACTATACGCGAAATGTTAAGGTCGAACTTTCCTATAGGGCTTACTTATACACAATAGTGTTTATGGATTGAAAATGTTATACCTTTTCAGTAATGCAAGGGTGTCAGGTTCCGAGGAGAAGGGGGGACGACCATAATTTACAGGATTGGATGCAGACCACAAAATATTCTACCATTGACTTTCATATATAGACAGATCAGCATTTAAGAATATCTTGTTCTTTACCTTATCTATTTTGAGATTCTAGTAAACATGCGACTATCCGCTGTACATATCGCCGAACGATTAATATTCTCAACATTCTAAAATTCTGGCAGAATATGTAAATTCAAAGCCTAGAGTTTTTTGTGACTCTATACCAAAAAAGTCAACAAAATGGACCTGCAAATGCAAATGGCGAGTGGGGTAAGACAATGAATAGAACAAACTACATGTAGTTACCATTTCTTACCCGAGAGCGTAGAGTGCACGGCGTCGCGGACTGATTTTAAAATTGTCCATTGTGTCTTTATACTAGGAACACCCATGTTCACGGCTCGGCAAGATAATTGGAATAGACAATACTGGTTTGGGACTTTATGCCCTTGAATTAAAGCTCAAAGTATCAGTAGAACCGGGTTAACCTTGTATGGGTACGGGACACGTCAATGGAAGCGGGGCAGTGGTGGAATACCAAAAAATGATATAGAGTCTATGCAGGTGCACATTCGGGGCGAGTAACGCAATTTAAACATTTGGACCTAGAAATTGACACAAGTGGGTCGCAACGCATAATACTGTAATATGAATCTATACCAACTGATTTACATTCAGTAGTTTCCGTTTTTACTCTAATTTAAATAAGTTATGTTCGGCGAAATAAGCCAGCAGTCTTAATCGAATGCAGATTTCTAGCGTCTGGTTATTCCAGTCTATATAGTATTTAATGCGCATGGTCTTCAGATAAGATTTGGTGCAATGTGTCTAGCCTCCATCATCGAGTCTCTTGTTACAACTGGGACTGAAACGCATTTGTGTACCAATGGTAAAATGTTTATTTTGTCTTAAATATTGGATATCAGAAGACCATCTTTTCCGGTAGGTTCACGGCATCAATATTGATTTAAATTTACAAACAATTCTTGTTTTCAATGTTGAAGATTTTGGATGATATTGAGTTAGAGGCTTGGCTACTTTAAACGAATCACCTCTCTCTCCACCCCCACACACACCAAAAAATCCAAACTCAAAACAAAAATAAAATATATCTTTGTGTGGGTGTGCCACTAGATCCGGTAATGAGCATCAGGGCGGTTCAAAGGAGGATTGGTTGGTCAGAAATTTAAGATCGTCACATTGAAGTGTTGTAGGACTAATGACAATTCAAGAGCGCCGAAGGTGCGAAAAGCCCACAGTCAGACTGTATTCATAATGAACTTTCTCTTTATTTCTTTGATTTCTTTTAATATGTATTATGAATTCTGTTTTCTTTAACGCTCTACATTTTTTGGTGAGTGGGGAAGGGGATTTCTTGCGACAACATTGTATTACAATTTAATTTATACAAATTTCGGAATGTTATTTTAATGGACAATGTTGGTGTTCACTAATATACTATTCAAAAAAAGTAGGGGGTATTTGATTTTTAAGTGTTATTAAAGTCACCTAATTTATTCCAAATGATCGTTAGACTAAGTAAGGCACAGACTGACCATTATAAGGGTAAAATGATACCCGGGGTCAAACTGCAAAGTTACCACAGCATCACAACAAAGTCAGTAACGGGTAAATCCTCCTCTGTTTGCCAAACAAGCATTGATCCGACGTGGCATACTCCTAATGAGACGTCTAATGTCATTTTGGTCCAGACTGTCCCATTCCTGTTGCAACGCAGCAGCAAGTTCTTGGACATTGGCAGGACGTTGTTGACGTTGACGTAACCTCTGTCCAAGCATGTCCCAGACATGCTCGATGGGGGAGAGGTCGGGACTCAGTGCTGGCCAAGGTAATGTGGTGATGTTCTGTTGTTGGAGGTAACCTGTAACGATCCTGGCCCTGTGACATCTTGCGTTGTCATCCTGGAAAATGAAACGGCGGCCATGACGTCGTGCGAACGGCACAACATGGACTGCCAAGATGTTGTCCCGGTAGTACTGGCCTGTAACACGCCCTGCAACAACATGTAAAGCCGTTCTTCCAGCAACAGTGATGCCTCCCCACACCATAACAGAACCACCCCCAAATCGATCATGTCTGATGACGTTAACGTCTTGGAAGCGCTCGTTTCGACGACGCCACACCCTCCTACGTCTGTCCAAAACATCAACAGTGAACCTTGACTCATCTGAAAACATCACATTGCTCCAGCGTCGATTATCCCAGTGTTGACGATCCCTACACCAACGACGTCTTGCCTGAATGTGATGATCTCTCAAACAAGTGATCACGCGAGGACGTCGGGCGCGAAGGTGACCCCTATGCAGTCGATTCGTCTGGCCACTCACTCTCACACCAGTGTCTGTTTGAAGACGAGCGCTGATCTGATTTGCTGTGATGACACGATTTCTCAAGGCCAAGGTACGGATAAATCGATCCTGGGCTTGAGTTGTCGCCCTTGGTCGACCTGTGTGTGGTCTGTCCTGTACAGATTGTGTATCACGGTAGCCTATCTGGACCATAGCCTGCTTATGACAGACTGAGAAACATTCATCGTCCGCGCCACAACCGCCTGTGTTGTGCCGATCTGTAGCATGCCAAGGGCACGTAACCTTTCATTTTGGGAAAGCCGACGCATATCAAAATTTGTTTTCTGGTCACTAAAACAATTAAACTGATGTTTCCACCCTGGAATTCAATGCCACAATGACTGTAACATTCAAAGTCAGAGTCCTGCAAATCTTGGGTTTGACCCCCATGATGATCCCAAGCATCACCTGCATTCCATGCGGTAGCTATTGGTGCGTTTGGGCGTCACATGTAACTGGAAATGTTTCTTCTGTTAGGTTCAATAGTGACTTTTTTCGTAGTCATTTGCATATTTCAGTATTATGCCGCCAAAATCAAATATCCCCTACTTTTTTTGAATAGTATATTACGCATCATCCGATAGAACTGCTTAAACACACATCCTAGATATAATATTAACACAGAGATCACTGCTACGATAGATGCGTAACGACGATTTGAAGAAACAGAAGATGACGCATCAAGCTGAAAACATATGAGTTACGGTATCCTTCAAGCCATATATATAACTGACTATAAAGTAGAGAGGGATAATATAGATTATTAGATACACGGTCGATTTTCAGCTCACTGATAATTCCTTTGAAGACGGAAAGATTTCATTTTAGACTGTGAGAGGATATATCTGTTCGAAATGACTAGCCATATCATATGCAATCTGAACGACAGACCCGCCCTTGGGCCTTGTCATAATTATCAGGTCTATATCATTTATTTAGACAGACGTTAACACATGACACAGAGATTTATTTCAGCGACGTTTCGACGAGGGTTCCCCCGTCTTTATTTTTGCTTTATAAAGACAGGAGAACCCTGTTACTAGTTACTAATTAGACAACTTAGACAGACGTTGTTATTTCAGATTGCTAACTTCAGTTCAGACTACGCCACTTCCGGTTCCGTTTCCTGAAGAAAGTGGGTTGTTTGAGTCATAATATTAGATTGGTTTAAAACCATTTAACTAATATGTTTGACTAAAAGACTTGTATTTAATAATATATATCTGCAACGCATTTACAGTGCGGTTGTAGAAAGGGAAACAAAAGTCTATGACTATAGCGGATAGTAAGCAGCAGATAATAATCACTACAGCATCGACGGAGTGAGACGAAGAGGATAAGGGTTTATCAATCGAAAAACAAATTGTCAATGTCAATGACCTACGAATGCGTAAATAATCATATGCAAGTAAATTTTAATTGTGATTTATACCCAGTGTGAGAAGACAAAACAATGGCCAGACAACCTGTCCGTATTAATGTGTATGATATGGTAAGTAAAAACAAGTCTGTAGTGTACCCACTGTACCGTAGTTTACAAATGTACTTTCTTTCGCCTTCGGTATTCAGCACACAACTCATCCTAGATAACAAACCTCGCATCTCAACCCTCCGTGTTTCGAGATAAGAGATGATCCTATATAGTTCAACGTAGCAATGCGATTGCGAATATTATATTGAATATTTTTCATCAAAACAACGATTGATTATTGTTATTTATATTATTTCTGCCACACCCAACCACAATTAAGCATAATCCTACCTGAAACGGGTATAAATCATCGTATTTAAAATCGAGGCAGGAAGCCGTTACAAAGAGTGCTGTCTTTGTAGACAGGAGATGTATGGCAGTGTATGTGGCATAAAAACAACGCTTCGTTAATTTAAAAGCGTATATTTGGAGTAAAGCGATAGTTGTGCCACTACATTGACCTCTGTAAGTTTAATTAGTCATAATATAATAAAATTATCTAATTTTGAAGATGTTACATGCATTAATAAAGAAACCGAGTTTGCCACTTGGAACTGTACATGTATGTACCCAATCGTAGTTTAAAACAAGCACATCAGCATATCTCAACGTTTTTAGCTACGTTCTCGTAGCTATAAAACTCATCTGAAAGACAACTCATCTCAAGACTAGTCACACTACTACTTACTACTAGTATTAGTGTAGAGCCATACACTAGGGTACATGAACTTGTAGTTTCATTCACCAATCTACAGATTTTATATTGACCCTTTCTTCCTAATATTATAGCTTTAAAGATTTTCATGTATTATTAGGCCTATAATCTACTGATCAAGTAGCCTTAGTAAGCCTACTGTATTATAATTAAGAAGGCCTGCAGGCTAAGCGTAACATAATTTTATCTCCAAAAATGTCATTCATTTATGATTATTTTATAAATTAAAAGTAATTTGACAGTAATAGTAATGAATTAAACCATGACAGCACTACTAAACCGTAACATTTGGTAATTGATTATGTCACTTTTATTTTGATGCGGCTCAATATTGAAATGCTCTAACTATAAATGAGGCCTATTTCCTATATTCTAGTACTGGATGAATGAATATACAGCACCTATTGGGTTAGGAGTGTTTCATTCTGGAGTAGAAGTGTATGGAACAGGTTAGTATAATATAATGCTTAAATCTGTCTTGTAGGAAAATTCACAGTTTTCAGAATGGCCTCTCAAATAGAAGTTTGTTTAAGGTGTTGGTTAAGTACTCTAAAATGCACATTTTAAAGTTAGCACTGTAAGTTTTGTTTATATAACTTATTATAGCAAAAGCGGTCACCCTAGTTCCATTCGTGATAGATGTTAGACCTGGATAATCATGTCGTATAAGGAATTTCTTCTGGGCACTTTACTTAATTGGCATTGGTTGTTGAACTGTTGCTGGAGGTAGCCATGGTTATAATTTACTCCACAACAGATCTAGGTACTGTTATGTGTACTCTGGATTATTTTACACATGGGACAGATATGCAAAGTCTTAATAAGATTGGTGTGTATCTTAGACTACTCAATGCTCTCAAGTATTGCAAATCAATTACAAAGCTGTAAATATACCATGTCAAAAAGTTTCAGTTTCACATATTCAGCTGCTTGGAAATTAGTGTCAAAACTATTCATTAGCGTTATCTAACGCTAAAAAGAGCACCCACCTCCAATTTTTTATTTGCCAAAAAAACAAGACCAAGAAAATACGATACTATACAGCAAAAGGTTTTAACTAAAGTATCTTTAATAAGGCAGGGGCATGCTGTATATTATGTTTCTAGTCAAGAGGATTTCAAGTATATTGATCATTTCAGGCCTATTACATGTATGTAACATCATTCAATGCCTCATTAAATCATGGAAGAGGCTAGCTGCATGTATATTGTGGCCAGCCAATGAATAATACAGGTGATCAATTGAATAATGATCAGGTTGATGAAAATATAGTGGTCAGATCGTTACCCAAAACCCAATAGTGGTTAATAATGATAACCTTATCTCCTGTGGATCTGCCAGACATTTAATGAAGGGAACAAGACATATTTTATTCCCCAGGGCCAATGATGTAACTAAAAATATGATGGGCTTAAACACATAGTTTTGGATAAATTGGGCCATCGATAGGTTTACTAAAGCAATATTGTATCTCAAATGAGCATGACATTTGAATTCTTTGTCATATATTTTATTTTATCTTTTCAGAATATGCATACGGGGGTCACCCATTTCCATTTTCTGGTTTGTTTGAAATAGCACCTCGAGACGCTGAAGATTTAGGAGAACAATTTAAATTCAAGTAGGATTTATTTAAAATCTTTGTTATATTCCTGATTTAATGCCAGATTTAGATATTTACTGGTTTTGATAAGTTTGTTTATCCTTTATAAAGATGTGATACATTGTGTGCAGGTGTTTTATCAGGCCTGAAATATTTATCATATATCTATTAACAAAACAAGACCATAATCAACTCTAGATTGCAACAGATTATTTGGCTCAGAATTTAGTAATTTGACTGAAATTTCAATAGTTTCTTCTTGAATTATTATAGCAAGAACGGCCAATTCTTTATTAAACTCTTAACTAATGTATCTATAAATAAAGATAATTCATGTGTTTACCATCATACCGTACATCTGTGCTTCATTTGAATTGTGTAAAACTATATTTTTAAGTCAGGATAAGAATATCTCTGAAATGAATCTATCATGAAGTCATTTGTTGAAGAGGAACATCTTAGTGGTTTTCATAACATTTTCTGTGTTTCCCAAATTGCCAAGATTACTGATATGTGATGTAATAATATTTTCATGACATTTAGATCCTTTTAATCGCTGTGTCAGTAAAATTTTGTTTTGTTGAGTTCATATTAATATTATATAAATTTTCTTTTCAGAGAATCTATTTTAATAGGTTATACTGATTTTTCTCATGAAGATATAAAGAATTATGTAGAACAATTAGGTAAAGAGTTTCGGGGAGATCAATATCATCTGCTGAATAAAAATTGTAATCACTTCTCAGCCTCCTTAATTCAGGTATGTGTGTTGTTGCTCTAACAAGGTTATCAGTATGCACAATGGTGTACACAGAGGGTTGGTTATGCTGCTGCCATGGAAAAACAGGCTTAAAACTTATGATGTTTTCTTTTTGAATTACTACTAGTGTGCTTATACAATTTAAATTCTCGATGGAAGAACTGTCCGTCCTCTGTCTATCTTCTGACAGTTATAATGATCTGTAGAAGACCGATCAAACAAACCCTCGCACCTAGGGTATGTAGAATTTTGTCATACTGAAAGATGGTTCATACAAATATTTTTGATTTTTAAAATGTTTATTTGATTACTGTTTATTTCTAGATTATGTGTGGCAAAGAATTACCAAGTTGGGTGAACAGGTTAGCATATGTTAGTTCCTGCATACCATTTATTGAAAAAGCTATTCCTAAAGAGTGGTTGACTCCTGCAGCACTGAAGGCAGTTATACCACCGCCTACAGAAGAACAAAGGAGGGAAGCAGAGGGTCGTAGGTGACACAGCTATCTTGATCTTTCCTCTATGTTTAACTTAAGCAAATCTTCAGCCATTCCTGCCTCATGATTCTCAACTTTACAGATAGAAAGAACTGTAATAGTTTCAACATTACCTGGGAAGAACATTGATTAATGTATTGGTAATGTAACTGGTTGACAGAGTTTGTCATTAGAACCAATGTAATGGTACATGTCATGGAGCAAATGAAGAGGAAATGTTTCTTTATGTAGTTAGAAACTATAGCTGATATTTTCTATTTTTTAATTCTCTATTCAGTTGTTTTCTATAATTATGAGTAATTTATAAGGCAATTTAATCGTGATTCTTCTTTTAATTTAATCGAACAAAAATCCCCAAGACCATGGAAAGTACAGTGTGTTTTGTATTCTCTCAATGTTTTCAGAAAGGATGTCTCACCGTTTAATATTCACACATTTGCAGAAGACAAACATTATGATGTTTTCAATAGAAATTACTTTGCTAAACTATACAGATGGATATTTGAGGCTACAAGATTCATTAACGATATTTCCCGCAATGCACTTATGTTTTGCATAACAACGAAAGTAATAATATGAACAATTAATTAGATTATAATTGTTGTCAATATCATACTGATTCAGGAAATAGAACAGAATACAAGAAAAGACATAAGTACCACTCCTGAAGAGTTTCACAAGAACCGTATATGTTACTGACTTTACCCTTGTTATTTAAATTATAATGAAACTAGACTTCATTTTCATAAACTGGTTTATGTTATCATTTTTGTCCATGGACGAAACTTACTCATAAACTCCAAAGACATTTTTGTACCTCAAAACTCTTTCTCTTTTTTTTTTTTCATGTTTTTCATATTTGATTTCTTTCTCTTAATTGCCCCCTTGACCAAATTCAATGAGTATTTTCTGCTGAAGTTAAGCAGAGTGATTAGTCTAGACTTTGGAACATGATAGCTTTGATTTTAATTAAGTAAGTGTAGTGAAACTTCCATTACAGCAATACACTGACTAAGTGTCATGATGATTATAGGCAAATAGAGACTTCAGTTTGGAACCCAATAACTTTGATTTTAAATGAACGAGAGGGGTGAAAGCTTCATTAAATTAATGCCTTCACTAATTTCGATCATAAGCATTTGCTGCTTAGATGAAGGTGCAAGTATTGGGACCTGCTGTATTTAGCAAGACAATAGTTTATGTTCGGGTTTCTTGGGATTCCATTTATCTCAATTATGGCCTTCATTTTGACTTAAAATAAATAAAAATTATAAAGATCCTTTCCTTCTTGGAAAATGTGTAATTTGATGATAGATTTCTCACACTAGATCTATTACCATAAAACTTCTGAATTTTCTATTTTTGCCCCTCAGGCCCGTGCCTAAACTGGGCCTTGGGTCCACCTCATAAGTCTAACAATCATAGTTAACTACTGCTTTTCAGAAAAATTTCACATTAAGTGAAATGGGTCAGTGAACAGGAATGGATTTGGATGGAGAGTTATCGACTTTCCATTGTATTTAGTATTTACAATAATCTCTATATTATATCTTGTACATATATTATATATGTTAATAATTTATTGCTGTATTTTTAATGAGAAATTGATATTTAATATTTCATAGACTGGTTAGACTCTATTTTCATTTTACCGTAATTGTTCATTTTTAACATTCTGTATTATTTTGTCTATTTATGTAAATAATACCATCGATTTTTTTTATAGCTCAATCACTTCTGTTCACTAGTAGCCATGCAAATTAGCAGAATAAACATAGTTTCATTCCATTTGTTTTATCTTAAACTAATATATTATTAAACCTCTTCAATAAAGTGTTTATTATCATAAATTGACTGATTTGGTAAAATTAGAATTGTAACAAAAGTGGTTTTAAAAAACCCCTAAAATTAACAATTTTCCTCTTTACAAATAACATTTTACATGCACTTTAGATTTGCATTACATTATAGGCCTACAGTTAAAAAATAAAAATCCCTTCATAGGGAGGGGTTCCAAATATCATGTTATTGTCACTAGCAGTATTAACATGTGAAGTAAAGTTTGAATATCTGACCCAAATCCAACATATTGGAATGAAAAGAAAATTGAATTAGTTTAAAAGAATTATGACAGTCAAGACTATGAAGTATTATTTACCTAAAGGTGACAATTACGAAACCCAATAATCAAATTCTAGTGGCTATCAAGAATGCCATTATTTAATCCTTACCTATTACCCATCCCCTCCCCCGTTTCTTTACAATTCATACTTTGTTTTACCGGGATGCTGAATAATCTCTCAGTTACAAATGTGGATTGATTAGGAATTTACCAAATTGAAAGACATTCAATTATAACAGTTTCACACACCTCTCTGTCACATAAAAATTATTGTGCATGATTTTGTAGGAGCTTTGTGGGTAATAATAAAATATAGTTAAAGATACATGATGTAAGATTTAGATAAAGAGCTAACCATTATTCCTATAAAGCTCAAAAATAGATAATGTTAAATGAAGATATTGAAAATTTCTTTCGAATTACTTCATTCTGGGCCAGGTTATCATAGTTTGAAGTTTTGACAAGATGCGTGCATTGTGTTAACAAGGGCACTGGTATATTAAAGACTTAGCCTCGATTTCCCATTTTTAAATTAAATTTTAAAAGGTGAACCATTCTAATCTAGTTAAAATCTTGATTATGGTCTTGTTTTGTTAATAAAAGTCTAATTAATAGTTTATATGCAGTTCCTGGCCTAAAGATAGGCAGGTTTAGCTCTTGCATAATGTATGTCTAACTTTTTAATGTTTGTAAAAAAAATAAGTTGTTCTTTATATAGTTACATGGTATTGGTTATAAACAACTTTCAATGTAGGCCCTAATGGGTAAAGCAATTAATGATTACATTTATTCCCACGAATGAGGAATGGTTACATTTAAAAAGTAATGGTAATGTAATTAATACCTTTGTAATGTAATTACCCTAGGTCAAGAAATGAAATAAAATAGGGTTTAACCCCTAGGTCAAGAAGAGGGTGTAAATGCATCTGAGCATATCAAAGTTTTAATTTTTAATTCTGTGCATAACTTACACACGAAACACAAGAGCTTACCAAGACACTTTGTATCTTGTTGTAAAGTATGATTGATAAAATATCATAAGTATGGTACATAGTTCATAAATGAAGATTATCACTATGACTGACTACTGAAAAAATGTGTGCTTGATATTATATGATATGCAAAATTGTAATTTCTCAATAAGTATATTATATATTTTTGTTATATTCTTCAGTTTGTGTGCAATCCCATATATATTAGTCATTTGTATTTTATTTTTCAAAAATATTTATATGTTGTTTTGTTGTCAATATCATTATCTCATTTCTTCCCCTGTACAGATATCAACAAATTAATATATTTGTTTTTACTTTATGATATAGACAGCTATTGTTTTTAAAAAATGTTATTAAATCAGTCAAAATAAAATTCTTTGTAATTGGAAATGTTGAATTTTTAATTATTGTATATGTGTTGTTATACTATTATAAAATACCTACAATTTTTGGAAGGGTTTAGCTTTATTTCGATGTTCAAAGACTATAAATGTGTAGCCAGGAAAGTTTAGGATTATTTGGCTGATTTTTATCTCACATATATATGTATAAAATATTAAAACATAATACATCTGAGTACTAAAAAATCTGATTGCAGTCTCCATGCAAAAATAAAATGTATTTAACACCCATACTAAACTATCTAAAATTAGGTCCGCCTGAAATCAAACAGTTGGTCGACATTTTAATTCCAAACTCAACGATTTTAGTCGAAAACACAAGTACCGGTACACTTCGAGAATATTGAGAAGTACTTATTCTGTAACTGCATCCTAATGAGAAGAAATATTTTTGTGTGTTCTTAGTTGTTATTTCCGTCTGCCCGCAAATGTTAAGATCGCTGTCCTTTTCATTTCAAACAAACCTGGATTCGATAAAGGTACAGATATGATGATCAAATAATTCCATGTTATTTTCTTAAAGATGTATCTTGTTAATGCTAATCCCAAAATAGCGGTGGTCTAATTGAAGGCTATGCACTTGAATGGTTCGATTTAAATGTACTTAAAGGTTGATTGTTTCAAACTTTAATTGCACAGGGAAAGAAACTACCTTAACATTTGGAATTAAAATGTCGATCAACTGTCTGATTTCAGGCGGAGCTAATTATTGATTTTCATTACGAAGTATAATTTTTTGAACTAATGGTTTAAATTTTTGAAAGACTTCACACAGATAAAGGTAGTGCCAAGGTTATTCTTTATTATATATAATTATCCAATACAATATCGGCATATTCTACTATCGGGCAAATAAAAACAAGATATATTTTATTAAGTGAAATTCTATTGATTTTGATTTTCAATATACGAAAATATGTATAGACGACCGCAAGTTCTCTGGTATATATTTGAAATATGATTTGACCATAATACATTAGACTGAAATATTAATCCCAAATGAGAATTACTTTTGTATTTTCGAAGATAACGTCTGGATGAATTGTATTTTTAGTTTTATTGGGGTTAAAGGACAATATTGGTGTCAGTCATTATCACATGTTATAGAACTGATTAAACACTTTCCAAATATACTATTCAAAAAAAGTAGGGGATATTTGATTTTGGGGGCATAATACTAAAATATGCAAATGACTACGAAAAAAGTCACTATAGAACCTAACAGAAGAAACATTTCCAGTTACACGTGACGCCCAAACGTACCAATAGCTACCGCATGGAATGCAGGTGATGCTTGGGATCATCATGGGGGTCCAACCCAAGATTTGCACGACTCTGACTTTGAATGTTACAGTCATTGTGGCATTGAATTCCAGGGTGGAAACATCAGTTTAATTGTTTTAGTGACCAGAAAACAAATTTTGTTATGCGTCGGCTTACCCAAAATGAAAGGTTACGTGCCCTTGGCATGCTACAGATCGGCACAACACAGGCGGTTGTGGCGCGGACGATGAATGTTTCTCAGTCTGTCATAAGCAGGCTATGGTCCAGATACCGTGATGCACAATCTGTACAGGACAGACCACGCTCAGGTCGACCAAGGGCGACAACTCAAGCCCAGGATCGATTTATCCGTACCTTGGCCTTGAGAAATCGTGTCATCACAGCAAATCAGATCAGCGCTCGTCTTCAAACAGACACTGGTGTGAGAGTGAGTGGCCAGACGATTCGGAATCGACTGCATAGGTGTCACCTTCGCGCCCGACGTCCTCGCGTGATCCCTTGTTTGAGAGATCATCACATTCAGGCAAGACGTCGTTGGTGTAGGGATCGTCAACACTGGGATAATCGACGCTGGAGCAATGTGATGTTTTCAGATGAGTCAAGGTTCACTGTTGATTTTTTGGACAGACGTTGGAGGGTGTGGCGCTTCCAAGACGTTAACGTCATCAGACATGATCGATTTGGGGGTGGTTCTGTTATGGTGTTCGAGAAGCTTGGAAAAGAACTGGTATAAGCGCAATATACTAAGAAAGAGGCAAAAAAAAATGTCAGGAAACTACCGCCCAGTGAGTCTGACCTCGATTGTTTGTAAAACTGTGGAATCGATAATGAGGGAGTATATCATAACACACTTGAAAGAGAATAACTTATTTTCAAATAAGCAGTATGGTTTCATATCGGGAAGATCAACAACCTTCCAACTACTGTTGGATTAATGGACAGACGCAAATGATAGGGGGTTAACAGTCGACTGCATCTACATGGACTAACAAAAAGAGACTGCAAACAAGATCATATCTTATGGAATCAACAAACAATTAGGCCTACAGGTTTCGATTGCCAGTTGGGTTTTTTTTTTATGTACGACTACAGCAAGTGGCATCAAATGGTGCGTGTTCAAAGTGGGCCCCCTGTGACGTCCGGAATTCCACAGGGGTCGGTGTTAGGGCCAGTTTTATTTGTTATCTTAATTAACGATTTGCCTGTATATTCTGATGGGTTCCTTTTCGCTGATGATACTAAAGTGTTCAATATAATTAAAACAAAGGGGGATTAAAAAACAACTCCAGAACGATTTGAACTCATTTGCAAATTGGAGGACAGCACATCAAAGAATCTGAATACACACACTTTACTATACATGATAATAACGAGTTGCTTTAGAAAGAAGGATGTAGGACTGTAGAATATGATCCAGAGTTGTCATTTGAAATACACATAAGTGGAAAAGTGAAGAAAGTCAACCCTGGATTTGTTCTACTGGGAAGAACTATTCAATTCCTAGTTGTGGGCACATTTGTGCCATTATACAAAACATTGGTCGAGCCACACTTGGACTTCGGTAGCTGCGTGTGGGTGCCACATAAACAGAAGCATATTGACCTGATTGAAAACGTTCAGAGAAGAGCCACCATCAGTTACCAGGACTCAGGGATCTTACTTATGGGGAAAGACTAAAAAAGTTCAAAATCCCTACATTGACATACGGAAGATTGATGGGAGATTATATAGAATGTTATGTACAAAATAGAGCATGCAAAATATGAGAAAGAGACTGCATATCCCCTAAAATTGTGGAATGATGTGGCGAGGTTGGGGCTCGTGGAAACTCCAAGAACATTTTTATCCCGAGAGCAAACAAGACAGTCAGGAAAAATTCTATAACTGTGAGAGTCCTCCCACCTGGAATACTCTGCCCCAAGATGTGGTTCTCAACACTTTTAAATCCCGACTGGAGAACTTTTGGCAAAAACACGAATTTTACTATAATTATAAGGTTAAATTCACCGGAATGACATAATTACTTTGAGCCCAGAGTAGAGGATCGTATAGAACCTGGTTGGGAAATCTACCATAAGTAACCTTAAAGATTATAAAACGTCTTGACGCCTCCTCGTGTCGCAGCTATATGCGACGCCTAAGAAAATTTAGACTCGCTGCTTTAGGTGTTCGGGATAGGGTGAGGAGAAAGAATAACTCAAGATGGTTTTAAAAGTTTATATAAATATCACATATCACATTGCTATAAAATTACAATTAACAACCCGCGAACGCGGTTATTGCTTATTGATGAATCACCAGTATGACATCACATGAACGACATAATCAGGTGCAAAACAACATGCCCTGAAATAACAAAAATACATTCTATACTAAACTAATTCAAGTTTGTACAATTCAGATCATGTCGCAGTAAACTCAATGATTGACTTCCATTTTGGATAAAGTATATAAATGATTTCATAAAATCATAATATAGAATCATTCATTCTACACACTTGATTTCACACAACCAAGTCACATACCCAAACATTCATGTATGCTAAAGTTAAATGTAATATACTATTCAAAAAAAGTAGGGGATATTTGATTTTTAAGTGTTATTAAAGTCACCTAATGAAACTGACGAAGAAACAAATGACAAAATGAAATGAAGTTCACATTCATCGATTTATTCCAAATGATCGTTAGAATAAGTAAGGCACAGACTGACCATTATAAGGGTAAAATGATACCCGGGGTCAAACAGCAAAGTTACCACGGCATCACAACACAGTCAGTAACGGGTAAATCCTCCTCTGTTTGCGAAACAAGCATTGATCCGACGTGGCATACTCCTAATGAGACGTCTAAGGTCATTTTGGTCCAGATTGTCCCATTCCTGTTGCAACGCAGCAGCAAGTTCTTGGACATTGGCAGGACGTTGTTGACGTTGACGTAACCTCTGTCCAAGCATGTCCCAGACATGCTCGATGGGGGAGAGGTCGGGACTCAGTGATGGCCAAGGTAATGTGGTGATGTTCTGTTGTTGGAGGTAACCTTGGTCGACCTGAGCGTGGTCTGTCCTGTACAGATTGTGTATCACGGTATCTGGACCATAGCCTGCTTATGACAGACTACTGAGAAACATTCATCGTCCGCGTCACAACCGCCTGTGTTGTGCCGATCTGTAGCATGCCAAGGGCACGTAACCTTTCATTTTGGGTAAGCCGACGCATATCAAAATTTGTTTTCTGGGCCCGGTTGCTCAAAACTAAGTTATTTTAACGATCCGTTAAACTCTAACGGATCGTTATCTTTGTAACGTGTCGTTTGTTAACGGTCTGTTAAATTTATGTTGCTGGAAAGTCAATTTCATTATCAGTTAGCTAACGCATTCATTAAAGTTAATCCAAGAGAAGACTGTTTGTTCATTGGCTGAATTTAAAAATTTTAATTTCAATGTACATGTATAACAACTTCATAGAAGTTACTATTAACAAGAAACTGAAGACAGCGAGAAAACTGTGCAGTCTGTTCACAAAACTAGATTAAAGACAAAAAATGACTGTAGAATTTACAACAGAAAAAACTAGAGAATACTTTATTTTTTCCTTTAGAATTTTAGCGTAAATCTGTAGGAAAAATTATGGGGCCATTAATTCCTATAGTCCACCATAATTCTGTAGAATAGTATAGAATTTCATCCTATAGAAAATGGAATAGGCCCGCATCGCCCAACCCTCTAGAATATTCTATAGAAAACTACATTGGTAATCTATGACTTTTTGCTACAGCCAACTAATGCCATCATTAAACAGATAACGGAGCCCAAATCTCCGTTAAATATAACCCAAGTTAACGACACATTAAAGTTAACGGCACTTCCAGCATGGAGTTAACGGATCGTTAAAAGATAACAGAGCTTTGAGCAACCGGCCCCTGGTCACTAAAACAATTAAACTGATGTTTCCACCCTGGAATTCAATGCCACAATGACTGTAACATTCAAAGTCAGAGTCGTGCAAATCTTGGGTTGGACCCCCATGATGATCCCAAGCATCACCTGCATTCCATGCGGTAGCTATTGGTGCGTTTGGGCGTCACATGTAACTGGAAATGTTTCTTCTGTTAGGTTCTATAGTGACTTTTTTCGTAGTCATTTGCATATTTAGTATTATGCCCCCAAAATCAAATATCTCCTACTTTTTTTGAATAGTATATAAGTGTCTTGCCAGTTTGTGGAAATGAGCTGTATAAATCAGGAACAATGAACCAGTCATTCAACCAGAAAATGAAAGAGTGAGAAAAGAGAGAGAGAGAGAGAAATGGGTTTTAACGTCCACTCAACACAAACTAGGTCATTTCGGGACTAACATATGGTTTAATTTTATTTCAATAATTCGCTTGAGCGTAGGGGTCTTTAGCAGTGGGAGGAAACCGGAGTGCCCGGAGGAAACCCACGAGGTTGAGAAGGCGCCCCTATCTCCATGCCACATACGCTCACACCAGGGCTCGAAACCACAGCCGAAAGCCAGAGGTGACCGGCCAGCTAGAGGTCGAAGCGCGGCACTCTAGACCACTAGGCCATCCCAACCCCCCCGAGTGAGAAAAGATACCGATTCATATCTTTTAATAAAATGTGCCACCCAAATAACCAATCGGAATACAAGAAATCATATCACCTGATAAACAACCTCGAAGTGAAATATTCAACAACCTTCCAGAACAAAAGTAACTCCTCGATATTTTAAACTAAAGACACAAAGAAAAAATTCCACCAAACATAAAAATCAAATCCTAGTTCCTACAAAACTAAGACCAAAACTTCAAAAGTATTACTACAATAGCAACTTATATACACCACAACCCATAACATCTTTTTTTACTTTTTTAAATATGTAAAATAAAACTCGAAATCCCATTAATTAAATAACAAGATCAAACGGACAAACTGAAAAGCAGCAAATTATACCCCGCTACCACAGGCACTTGAAGGGATTAAAATAAATTAAAATAAAACTTCTTACCACTGCTTAATACAAGCATGTAAGTCAGACGCCATCTTTGTTTTGACTGATTTTCCATGAATCGTCTGATATCATCTCACAATACTCACTAGTTCTAACACTTCATGTCATTTTTATTACTAACGAGACTTTATTTGATTATTATTCACCTTCCGATGTAATTAAATTGGTCATTTAACACTGTTATTGATAACAAATCAAACTTGAACCGCTATCATTTATCGACAATCAACTTCCCGAGACCGGAAGTAATCCGAAAATAGGTCAAAAGAAGTCTGTATCACCCAGTTCCTTTATAAACCTATCATTACTCTATATGTGCATAGGAACTGGGTGATCGAGTCTCGCTCAACAGCGGCCTCGCTTCGAAGGCTTTATCACGTGATAGAACTTGACTGGTTGATAATTAAATAGCAAATTCAGCTGCTACAAGATGATTTGGTAACGATAATCTCGAGTCACAACTTAAGAAAGCAGAAAAATGGTTATTGTATGCTGGTATGGATAAAGACAAAGGGAATAATTTTCACAACAATATTTTGAAAACAAATAATTATCAGTAATTCTGAAATCCATGGGTGCTCCTAAAAAGGAGAGCTAACTTCAATGCTGGAGGAGAACGCTAGATCGAAGACGGTCTTACGTTTAGCATATAATATGACGTCATATATAGATTGTGGGTTAGGGTTAGTGTAAGAGCTAGGACCTGTAGATTTCGTCAAAGTCTCGAGATGTAAATAGGGCTAACCCTAACCCTAACCCTAGGCCAAGCTGAACCCTTACCCTAACCCACAATCCACATGTGACGTCATAAGATACGTAGGACCGTCTCCGGGATTGCGATCATGACGTCATAGATCTGTTCTACGACCCATATTCCAAACCGAGTTGTCTTCCTTAGCAGTTCACATTATTGCTAGATATCCAGAGTGACTTCGATCCACAACCATGCAGGCGCCGAGATCAAGCTGGCCCTCAGTTGCTCCAGCCTTCACTTGGAGATAACACCCTTCACTAACTGCGAATCACGCCAGCCCTCAGTCCCAAATTCGCTGGATGATCAAGACTTCAGTAAAATCACGTGCTTGATATGGGCTAATCCCAGCCTTCGATAAATAAAATGAATTGAAAGTAGTCTATTTTTAGTAATCCATTTCTTGGTTAAAAATAAAAATGCTTTTATCTTTTCTAAAGTTTGTAATCATGAATGTGCCAGAAAATAACAAGTATATTTAGAGAGCCATAGAAACGTACTTTCCGGTGATGTATGGAACAATAACTGGAATTTCGTATTAAGACACGTATTTTGACATAAAACACTCGCCCCACCCCACCACTCTCTTTAATTCAGCTAGTGAAGGCAACCAAACATGTATCAATTTTAATTTAAAAAGTATATATGTATTCAGCCGAAAATAAAACAAATTCATTTCAATAGAGGATTAACTTTACTTTTAGGTATAGAAACACGAAATTTTGCCTTACCCCCCCCCCCCCCTTTCACTTTACCATTAATCTTTTTTTTTTAAATGAAGTAAATATAAATGTGCCAAAATTTTTTTTATATATTTGAAAAGAGAAATATATGAGCTTTTCAGTGATATGAAACATGATATCTGGAATTTCGTATTAAAACCCGTATTTTTACTTTGAATATCCCCACCATTTAAAAGAATTTTGTTTCACTCGACTTTGATCATCTATCAAAATAAGTAAATGTGAATGTGCCAGAAAATTATTTATATATTTGAAGGGGGCAATACACAAACTTTCCAATGGTAAGTAACATAATGGCTGAAATTTCGTACTAAGAACTGTATTTTAACATTGAATACACCCCCCCCCCCCCGCTTCATAATCATAGTAATATAGTTAAGTACCACCCAACTTTGGTCGGTTATTAAGGTAAGTAAATATGAATGTGCCAGAAAATAATTTATATATTTGAAAAGAGCAATGAACAAGCTTTTCAATGATATGTGACATAATGGTTGGAATTTCGTACTAAGAACCGTATTTTGGCATTGAATACCCCCCTCCCTCCTTCATAATAGAGTTTTTTACCACCCAACTTTGATCGCTTATTAAGATAAGTAAATATGAATGTGCCAGAAAATTATTTATATATTTGAAGAGATCATTAAACAAGCTTTTCAGTGATATATAACATAATGGCTGGAATTTCGTACTAAGAACCGTATTTTGGCATTGAATACCCCCCCCCCTTCCTTCATAATATAATTTTTTACCATCCAACTTTGATCGCTTATTAAGGTAAGTAAATATGAATGTGCCAGAAAATTATTTATATATTTGAAGAGATCATTAAACAAGCTTTTCAGTGATATATAACATAATGGCTGGAATTTCGTACTAAGAACCGTATTTTGGCATTGAATACCCCCCCCCTTCTTCATAATAGAGTTTTTCACCACCCAACTTCGATCGCTTCTTAAGGTAAGTAAATATGAATGTGCCAGAAAATTATTTATATATTTGAAGAGAGCATTCAATAAGCTTTTCAGTGATGTATAACATAATGGCTGGAATTTCGTACTAAGAACCGTATTTTGGCATTGAATACCCCCCCCCCTTCATAATACAGTTTTTCACCACCCAACTTTGATCGCTTATTAAGGTAAGTAAATATGAATGTGCCAGAAAATTATTTATATATTTGAAGAGATCATTGAACAAGCTTTTCAGTGATATATAACATTATGGCTGGAATTTCGTACTAAGAACCGTATTTTGGCATTGAATACCCCCCATAATTCCTAATAGAGTTTTTTTACCCCCCGCCCCAACTTTGATCGCTTCTTAAGGTAAGTAAATATGAATGTGCCAGAAAATTAATTATATATTTGAAGAGAACATTAAACAAGCTTTTCAGTGATATATAACATAATGGCTGGAATTTCGTACTAAGAACCGTATTTTGGCATTGAATACCCCCCATCCATCATAATAGAGTTTTTTACCCCCCCCCCCCCAACTTTGATCGCTCATTAAGGTAAGTAAATATGAATGTGCCAGAAAATTATTTATATATTTGAAGAC
Organism: Patella depressa; assembly: GCA_948474765.1. NCBI lineage: Eukaryota > Metazoa > Mollusca > Gastropoda > Patellidae > Patella > Patella depressa. The sequence goes on from OX419719.1 coordinate 61,608,569, forward strand.
ACCATTAAACAAGCTTGTCAGTGATATATAACATAATGGCTGGAATTTCGTACTAAGAACCGTATTTTGGCATTGAATACCCCCTCCTTCATAATAGAGTTTTTTTTTACCCCCCCCCCCCCAACTTTGATCGCTCATTAAGGTAAGTAAATATAAATGTGCCAGAAAATTATTTATATATTTGAAGACACCATTAAACACGCTTTTCAGTGATATATAACATAATGGCTGGAATTTCGTACTAAGAACCGTATTTTGGCATTGAATACCCCCCCCCCCCTTCATAATAGAGTTTTTACCACCCAACTTTGATCGCTTATTAAGGTAAGTAAATATGAATGTGCCAGAAAATTATTTATATATTTGAAGAGAGCCTTAAACAAGCTTTTCAGTGATATATAACATAATGGCTGGAATTTCGTACTAAGAACCGTATTTTGGCATTGAATACCCCCCCCCCCCCTTCATAATAGAGTTTTTTACCACCCAACTTTGATCGCTTATTAAGGTAAGTAAATATGAATGTGCCAGAAAATTATTTATATGTTTCAAGAGAGCATTAAACAAGCTTTTCAGTGATATATAACATTATAGCTGGAATTTCGTACTAAAAACCGTATTTTGGCATTGCATACCCCTCCACCCTTCATAATAGAGTTTTTCACCACCCAACTTCGATCGCTTCTTAAGGTAAGTAAATATGAATGTGCCAGAAAATTATTTATATATTTGAAGAGGGCAATAAACAAGCTTTTCAGTGATATATAACATAATGGCTGGAATTTCGTACTAAGAACCGTATTTTGGCATTGAATACACCCCTTCCTTCATAATAGAGTTTTTTTACCCCCCCCCCCCCCCCCAACTTTGATCGCTCATTAAGGTAAGTAAATATGAATGTGCCAGAAAATTATTTATATATTTGAAAACACCATTAAACAAGCTTTTCAGTGATATATAACATAATGACTGGAATTTCATACTAAGAACCGTATTTTGGCATTGAATACTCCCCCCCCCTCATAATACAGTTTTTCACAACCCAACTTTGTCGCTGATTAGGGTAAGTACATATGAATGTGCCAGAAAATTATTTATATATTTGAAGAGATCATTCAACAAGCTTTTCAGTGATATATAACATAATGGCTGGAATTTCGTACTAAGAACCGTATTTTGGCATTGAATACCCCCCCCCCCTTCATAATAGAGTTTTTACCACCCAAATTTGATCGCTTATTAAGGTAAGTAAATATGAATGTGCCAGAAAATTATTTATATATTTGAAGAGAGCCTTAAACAAGCTTTTCAGTGATATATAACATAATGGCTGGAATTTCGTACTAAGAACCGTATTTTGGCATTGAATACCCCCCCCCCCCCCTCCTTCATAATAGAGTTTTTTACCACCCAACTTTGATCGCTTATTAAGGTAATTAAATATGAATGTGCCAGAAAATTATTTATATATTTGAAGAGAGCATTAAACAAGCTTTTCAGTGATATATAACATTATGGCTGGAATTTCGTACTAAGAACCGTATTTTGGCATTGCATACCCCTCCACCCTTCATAATAGAGTTTTTCACCACCCAACTTCGATCGATTCTTAAGGTAAGTAAATATAAATGTGCCAGAAAATTATTTATATATTTGAAGAGAGCAATAAACAAGCTTTTCAGTGATATATAACATAATGGCTGGAATTTCGTACTAAGAACCGTATTTTGGCATTGAATACCCCCTCCTTCATAATAGAGTTTTTTTTTACCCCCCCCCCCAACTTTGATCGCTCATTAAGGTAAGTAAATATAAATGTGCCAGAAAATTATTTATATATTTGAAGACACCATTAAACACGCTTTTCAGTGATATATAACATAATGACTGGAATTTCGTACTAAGAACCGTATTTTGGCATTGAATACCCCCCCCCTTCATAATAGAGTTTTTCACAACCCAACTTTGATCGCTGATTAGGGTAAGTAAATATGAATGTGCCAGAAAATTATTTATATATTTGAAGAGAGCATTAAACAAGCTTTTCAGTGATATATAACATTATGGCTGGAATTTCGTACTAAGAACCGTATTTTGGCATTGCATACCCCTCCACCCTTCATAATAGAGTTTTTCACCACCCAACTTCGATCGATTCTTAAGGTAAGTAAATATAAATGTGCCAGAAAATTATTTATATATTTGAAGAGAGCAATAAACAAGGTAAGGTAAGTAAGTAAATATGAATGTGCCAGAAAATTATTTATATATTTGAAGAGATCATTAAACAAGCTTTTCAGTGATATATAACATAATGGCTGGAATTTCGTACTAAGAACCGTATTTTGGCATTGAATACCCCCCCCCCCCTCCTTCATAATAGAGTTTTTTACCACCCAACTTTGATCGCTTATTAAGGTAAGTAAATATAAATGTGCCAAAAATCATTTATATGTTTGAAGAGAGCATTAAACAAGCTTTTTAGTGATATATAACATAATGGCTGGAATTTCGTACTAAGAACCGTATTTTGGCATTGAATACCCACCCTCCTTCATAATAGAGTTTTTTACCCTCCCCCCCCCCCAACTTTGATCGCTCATTAAGGTAAGTAAATATGAATGTGCCAGAAAATTATTTATATATTTGAAGACACCATTAAACAAGCTTTTCAGTGATATATAACATAATGGCTGGAATTTCGTACTAAGAACCGTATTTTGGCTTTGAATCCCCCCCCTCCTTCATAATAGAGTTTTTTACCACCCAACTTTGATCGCTTATTAAGTTAAGTAAACATGAATGTGCCAGAAAATTAGTTATATATTTGAAGAGTGCATTAAACAAGCTTTTCAGTGATATATAACATAATGGCTGGAATTTCGTACTAAGAACCGTATTTTGGCATTGAATACCCCCCCTCCTTCATAATAGAGTTTTTACCACCCAACTTTGATCGCTTATTAAGGTAAGTAAATATGAATGTGCCAGAAAATTATTTATATATTTGAAGAGAGCCTTAAACAAGCTTTTCAGTGATATATAACATAATGGCTGGAATTTCGTACTAAGAACCGTATTTTGGCATTGAATACCCCCCCCCCCTCCTTCATAATAGAGTTTTTTACCACCCAACTTTGATCGCTTATTAAGGTAAGTAAATATGAATGTGCCAGAAAATTATTTATATATTTGAAGAGAGCAATAAACAAGCTTTTCAGTGATATATAACATAATGGCTGGAATTTCGTACTAAGAACCGTATTTTGGCATTGAATACCCCCTCCTTCATAATAGAGTTTTTTTTTACCCCCCCCCCCCCCCCCAACTTTGATCGCTCATTAAGGTAAGTAAATATAAATGTGCCAGAAAATTATTTATATATTTGAAGACACCATTAAACACGCCTTTCAGTGATATATAACATAATGGCTGGAATTTCGTACTAAGAACCGTATTTTGGCATTGAATACCCCCCCCCCCTTCATAATAGAGTTTTTCACAACCCAACTTTGATCGCTGATTAGGGTAAGTAAATATGAATGTGCCAGAAAATTATTTATATATTTGAAGAGATCATTAAACAAGCTTTTTAGTGATATATAGCATAATGGCTGGAATTTCGTACTAAGAACCGTATTTTGGCATTGCATACCCCTCCACCATTCATAATAGAGCTTTTCACCACCCAACTTTGATCGCTTATTAAGGTAAGTAAATATGAATGTGCCAGAAAATTATTTATATATTTGAAGAGATCATTAAACAAGCTTTTCAGTGATATATAACATAATGGCTGGAATTTCGTACTAAGAACCGTATTTTGGCATTGAATACCCCCCCCCTCCTTCATAATAGAGTTTTTTACCACCCAACTTTGATCGCTTATTAAGGTAAGTAAATATGAATGTGCCAAAAAATCATTTATATGTTTGAAGAGAGCATTAAACAAGCTTTTTAGTGATATATAACATAATGGCTGGAATTTCGTACTAAGGACCGTATTTTGGCATTGAATACCCACCCTCCTTCATAATAGAGTTTTTTACCCCCCCCCCCAACTTTGATCGCTCATTAAGGTAAGTAAATATGAATGTGCCAGAAAATTATTTATATATTTGAAGACACCATTAAACAAGCTTTTCAGTGATATATAACATAATGGCTGGAATTTCGTACTAAGAACCGTATTTTGGCATTGAATCCCCCCCCTCCTTCATAATAGAGTTTTTTTACCACCCAACTTTGATCGCTTATTAAGTTAAGTAAACATGAATGTGCCAGAAAATTATTTATATATTTGAAGAGAGCATTAAACAAGCTTTTCAGTGATATATAACATAATGGCTGGAATTTCGTACTAAGAACCGTATTTTGGCATTGAATACCCCCCTCCTTCATAATAGAGTTTTTTTTTTACCCCCCACCCCCCCGACTTTGATCGCTCATTAAGGTAAGTAAATATAAATGTGCCAGAAAATTCGGACTTGAAAAGCTTGTTTAATGCTCTCTTCAAATATATAAATAATTTTCTGGCACATTCATATTTACTTACCTTAAGAAGCGATCGAAGTTGGGTGGTGAAAAACTCTATTATGAAGGGTGGAGGGGTATGCAATGCCAAAATACGGTTCTTAGTACGAAATTCCAGCCATAATGTTATATATCAATGAAAAGCTTGTTTAATGCTCTCTTTAAACATATAAATAATTTTCTGGCACATTCATATTTACTTACCTTAATAAGCGATCAAAGTTGGGTGGTAAAAAACTCTATTATGAAGGGGGGGGGGTATTCAATGCCAAAATACGGTTCTTAGTACGAAATTCCAGCCATTATGTTATATATCACTGAAAAGCTTGTTTAATGCTCTCTTCAAATATATAAATAATTTTCTGGCACATTCATATTTACTTACCTTAATAAGCGATCAAAGTTGGGTGGTAAAAACTCTATTATGAAGGAGGGGGGGTATTCAATGCCAAAATACGGTTCTTAGTACGAAATTCCAGCCATTATGTTATATATCACTGAAAAGCTTGTTGAATGATCTCTTCAAATATATAAATAATTTTCTGGCACATTCATATGTACTTACCCTAATCAGCGACAAAGTTGGGTTGTGAAAAACTGTATTATGAAGGGGGGGGTATTCAATGCCAAAATACGGTTCTTAGTACGAAATTCCAGCCATTATGTTATATATCACTAAGAAGCTTGTTTAATGCTCTCTTCAAACATATAAATGATTTTTTGGCACATTCATATTTACTTACCTTAATAAGCGATCAAAGTTGGGGGGGGGGGGGGTAAAAAACTCTATTAGGAAGGAGGGTGGGTATTCAATGCCAAAATACGGTTCTTAGTACGAAATTCCAGCCATTATGTTATATATCACTGGAAAGCTTGTTTAAGGCTCTCTTCAAATATATAAATAAGTTTCTGGCACATTCATATTTACTTACCTTAATAAGCGATCAAAGTTGGGTGGTAAAAACTCTATTATGAAGGGGGGGGGGGTATTCAATGCCAAAATACGGTTCTTAGTACGAAATTCCAGCCATTATGTTATATATCACTGGAAAGCTTGTTTAAGGCTCTCTTCAAATATATAAATAAGTTTCTGGCACATTCATATTTACTTACCTTAATAAGCGATCAAAGTTGGGTGGTAAAAACTCTATTATGAAGGAGGGGGGGTATTCAATGCCAAAATACGGTTCTTAGTACGAAATTCCAGCCATTATGTTATATATCACTGAAAAGCTTGTTGAATGATCTCTTCAAATATATATAAAATAATTTTCTGGCACATTTATATTTACTTACCTTAATGAGCGATTAAAGTTGGGGGGGGGGGGTAAAAAAAAACTCTATTATGAAGGAGCGGGGTATTCAATGCCAAAATACGGTTCTTAGTACGAAATTCCAGCCATTATGTTATATATCACTGAAAAGCTTGTTTAATGCTCTCTTCAAATATATAAATAATTTTCTGGCACATTCATATTTACTTACCTAAAGAAGCGATCGAAGTTGGGTGGTGAAAAACTCTATTATGAAGGGTGGAGGGGTATGCAATGCCAAAATACGGTTCTTAGTACGAAATTCCAGCCATAATGTTATATATCACTGAAAAGCTTGTTTAATGCTCTCTGCAAATATATAAATAATTTTCTGGCACATTGATATTTACTTACCTTAATAAGCGATCAAATTTGGGTGGTAAAAAACTCTATTATGAAGGAGGCGGGGGGGGGGGGCTTATTCAATGCCAAAATACGGTTCTTAGTACGAAATTTCAGCCATTATGTTATATATCACTGAAAAGCTTGTTTAATGATCTCTTCAAATATATAAATAATGTTCTGGCACATTCATATTTACTTACCTTAATAAGCGATCAAATTTGGGTGGTAAAAAACTCTATTATGAAGGAGAGGGGGGGATTCAATGCCAAAATACGGTTCTTAGTACGAAATTCCAGCCATTATGTTATATATCACTGAAAAGCTTGTTTAATGTTCTCTTCAAATATATAAATAATTTTCTGGCACATTCATATTTACTTATCTTAATAAGCGATCAAATTTGGGTGGTAAAAAACTCTATTATGAAGGGGGGGGGGTATTCAATGCCAAAATACGGTTCTTAGTACGAAATTCCAGCCATTACGTTATATATCACTGAAAAGCTTGTTTAAAGGTGTCTTCAAATATATAAATAATTTTCTGGCACATTCATATTTACTTATTTTGATAGATGATCAAAGTCGAGTGAAATAAAATTCTTTTAAATGGTGGGGATATTCAAAGTAAAAATACGGGTTTTAATACGAAATTCCAGATATCATGTTTCATATCACTGAAAAGCACATATATTTCTCTTTTCAAATATATAAAAAAAAATTTGGCACATTTATATTTACTTAATTTAAAAAAAAAAGATTAATGGTAAAGTGAAAGGGGGGGGGGGGGGGGGGGTAAGGCAAAATTTCGTGTTTCCATACCTAAAAGTAAAGTTAATCCTCTATTGAAATGAATTTGTTTTATTTTCGGCTGAATACATATATACTTTTTAAATTAAAATTGATACGTTTGGTTGCCTTCACTAGCTGAATTAAAGAGAGTGGTGGGGTGGGGCGAGTGTTTTATGTCAAAATACGTGTCTTAATACGAAATTCCAGTTATTGCTCCATACATCACCGGAAAGTACGTTTCTATGGCTCTCTAAATATACTTGTTATTTTCTGGCACATTCATGATTACAAACTTGAGAAAAGATAAAAGCATTTTTATTTTTAACCAAGAAATGGATTACTAAAAATAGACTACTTTCAATTCATTTTATTTATCGAAGGCTGGGATTAGCCCATATCAAGCACGTGATTTTACTGAAGTCTTGATCATCCTGCGAATTTGGGAGTGAGGGCTGGTTTGATTCGCAGTTAGTGAAGGGTGTTATCTCCAAGTGAAGGCTAGCGGAACTGAGGGCTAGTTTGATCTCGGCCATGCAGGCATTGCATTTTCAATTTTGAAAAATTTCAACTCTTGTTGAAATCAAAAAAAAGGCCTGAGTAAATGTTATTCTTGAATTTCATCCCATTATCTAGATTGAAGGGGGCGTAATAACAAGTTTTAGTTTGAAGCGTCTGGATAAACCTACCTTCAATTTTCCAGAATTCTAATTATAGAATGTGACGTTTCCGGGAAAACTTGTAGAATAATTTTAGACTGGTCAAAGTGATGTTGTGAATATAGTGTTTATAAATATTCCACAACAAAATGTCAGCCTTTGGTGGAGGTTTGTATCTTGTCTTTCTACATATATTTTGAAATACCATACGAGAGAATACAAATCTAATGTAATGGATTTGAATCTGAGCTTATCAAAAATAGCCAAATACAAAAATGGCTGAATCTTGGCTTGTTCACGACACTTGTCTCAGTACTCAGTACGACAGTAGAGTCGCGTCTGTTCGAAAAGCATGGCAATGCAGATCATATCATGGATCTTATAAATGTATTATAAGGTCCATGATCATATGAATAATTTCTGTTTGTTAAAGTTATTTATATACTCCAGAAGACTTAGTATTATTTGACTCAACTCAAACTTACAAATTCAACAAAGTGGCAATTCCGCTCTGAAGAAATTTTGTTGAGTACTACATGAGTATTTGCAAAACTGATAGTAATAATAATATAATGGATTTGAAAAAAATCTGAAGCTGTATACGAGCTGTTTCGTAACGTGGCTGTTTCTGACCTAGTTTGGGGGGGGTGGGGGGTGGGATGGCCTAGTGGTCTAGAGTGCCGCCCTTCGACCTCTGTTTTACATGTGTGTCACTTGCTATATATTCTGTATTTTATTGCTCACACAACTAACTGAACTGACTTCAGTAATTCATTCATTATCCAAAAACATTAATTTAGTGAAATCAACAATCAGATGAAGAAAAATATTTTTGATTTGAAAAATCAATAGTACACTAGAAGTAGAAATCTAAAGATAAACCAGTCCAATTGGATATTTAAACTGCATTTGATGTGAGCTATAACATAATTGGTAATCCCTAGTAAGTTTCATTTATTGTGTTTTAAAGGAACCAGTATGCAGAGTGGAGTGATTGACAATTTATTAAATATGCCTAGTGCTGATCTCCGAGCACAGATTGGTGACTTTGGTATGGCAGAAGAGAGTAAGTACTTCATAAATTTGTATATTATTTTAATCGGTCTGTGCAGTCTTTCCTATGCTGTGATGAACATTGGTAAACTAAGATGTCTGATAATTGTCAATATTTTAACATTCTAAACTTAAGATAACAGTAGGATTTCTCCTTTAATAAGTTGGATTGAAGAAAAAATAAAAAGTTAGGTTTGATGTATTTTCTATGATGATCATAATAATTAATTCATCAGTTTTGCAAACAATTTGTTTTTTAAATTTTATTCCTCATTAATATTAATATGTCTGTACCAATATATACCCCCAAGTAAACTCTCTTGAATTTGAAGATAATCCGTAAGTGGCATTTAAGGTAAACGCATTGTGCTTGATAGCAATGAGAGAATACTTGTTGAAACATCGTGCTTTTAGAATAAAACGAGTGATTGCATTCCATAAAAACTGTGTTCTGTTAATGAATTTAAAGAGTAGGGGAGCAAACTTCCATGATACTGATTGATCACGTCACTGTCTGTGATTCTTGTCTACTGAGTGGCCTACTCACGGTTATAAAAATCATGCCAAGGTCTCGAATATTTTTTTTACAGCTTTTATTTTGTTTTCATTTTAGCATCTGCTCAACCAATGATTAATGCCCCTATGCAGGATATGTCTCCAATGCTAACCAGTTCATCCGTAATGACAGAACGTGTCATTCAACAGACACAACCACAACAGTTCCAACCGAAACCTAGGGCACCCGTTGAAGAGCTATTGCCATATGTTGAAATTATTGAACAGCCTAGACAAAGAGGATTACGATTCAGATATCAGTGTGAAGGAAGATCGGCAGGCAGTATACCAGGACAGAGTAGTACAGCTGAAAAGAAAACTTTTCCCACAATTAAAGTAAGTAAATATCAGATATTTATCATATCAGTTTGGGTACCCTTCTTTCAATGAACAACCATTATGAATTAGGGTGTTTGTAGATTGGTGTTGACTTAGTTCCAAATAGTGAAGTGCTCTGTATTCAATAGGAAATAGATTTTGTTCCAAACTCCAATTGCAAGAGGACAGAAGGACTTTTGCAAAATCCATTACAAATGTCTTACATGAACAACATAGCAAACCATTAAGATAAGATTATACATTGATAACTGTAGACTGTTTAAGCCAACTCAACATTAGGAATCCAGCTTGTCTGAATGTGTTCATCTTTATTGACTACGCTTTTCACTAACATTTCTTGATAAGTGGATGAATTTCTTAATAGACTTCATTATTAGAAATGTATATCTGATGCAATCAAATTAATTATGATGGAGAAAAAATAGGACAAATTATCAAGAGTCATCTCCCTTTACAATGGCTGACACAATAAGATTCGGTAAAGTTTATTACATCACAATTCCCACGAGAAGCAGCATACAATTACATAAACCTCATTATTACATTAATCATATGCAACTGACTTCTATTGTTCTTGTAGATACAAAATCACAGAGGTCCAGCCATAGTTGTTGTATCTTGTGTAACAAAAGACGCTCCCTACAAACCTCATCCTCATCAATTGGTTGGTAAAGACTGCAAGAAGGGAGTCTGTACAGTCAAAGTAAAAGATACTACAGTAGTCAGGTATTACCAGATTTCAGTTAACTTGTTGAAAATAGGGGGGTGGGTGGCCAAATAGTTAGCGTGCACCATATGTTGGTCCCGAAATGACCTAATTTGTGTCGAGTGGACGTTAAACCCCATTTCTCTCTCTCTCTCTCTTGTTGAAAATAAATTGCAATTTAGAAATTCAGGAGCATTTTTGGGTAGAACTGAAAGACTATTATAACCCTACCGCCTCGAGGTTGACTTTTGACCCCCCGAGATCTCTTGATATGCACAGAATCTGTTTAGCCACATCTCTATAAAACACATTTATCAAAACAATCCGGTAAAGCTGTTATTGTTTCTATTCAATTCTTGTTTTTCCACAGTTTTTCTCATTTGGGGATACAGTGTGCCAAGAAGAAAGGTATTGAAGACTCATTAAAATTAAGGAAGACAATTAATGTTGACCCCTTTCAAAGTAAGTTCAGTTTTAAGGAATAGTATTAGTACATGTTAATTTTGCTTATTGGTTTCATTTAACTTGCCTTCTTTATTTGTTAATTAATAGTAGCACTGTATTAAACTCTTAAATTACCTGAAGGTTTGACATTATAAAGTCTTAAAACCCACGTCATAATGGTCTATAGTCTTAGAATATAGATATGCAATTTTAAAAGTAATTTAAGCTTATTTAAGTAATTGAAAATTTGTTAATTAAACCTACTTCTATCACGTTCACTTCTAACGTAAAACTACAAATATCTACACCACCAATAAAATCTGAATCACTGTCATTCAATAAGGATGGTAATCTGTCATTACGTTTATATGTGGTTTTCACTGATCAAATAATTTATGTTTCTTTTGATTACAGCTGGATTTGAATTTAACAATGTATCGTCAGAGATGAATGCAGTAAGATTGTGTTTTCAAGTCTTCTTACCAGACAGTAATGGGAAGATAACCAAAGTTTTACAGCCAGTTGTGTCTCATGCCATACATGATAAAAGTAAGTTCAGTCAATTCTTTAGAATAATTTATTTGGACATAAAACAATTCCAAGTAAACATCTGTTTGATTTATGTCAAATTTCTTGTATCTGTTGAATCTAAAAATTAAAATTGTCATCATAATCTATAATGATAATATGAATTGTCAATCATGTTGTATGCTTTCTTTTTGTTCTAAAGTGGTAAATCTATGATAACATATTACAGTACCATTGTAACAAATAATATGTATAAACTATTTCAGAGGCTTTGAATGATTTGGTCATCTGTAGGGTTGATAGAAGTTCTGGAAAAGCTCAAGGTGGAGATGAAGTCTTTCTGTTATGTGAAAAGATAAACAAAGGTAAAGAGAGACGTAATCCATGTTTGTAAATTTAGGTTGACAACCAGAAAGTTTTGGGCTCAGGCAAAGGCGTGGATCAAACTTTTTCGCAAAAAAAGGGGAGTCCAGCACTGGTGTTTTATTTGGTATTTAATTGATGAAGTTTATTCTTATAACATATAGAGGAAGGTTACCCCCACCTCCACACCAAACATTGTGACAGACTCTTAATTCACCATTGAAATTTCAGGTCTCAAACTAAATGTAAGCAATAGGGTTTATGTTATCAGTTGTTTTGATATAATTTTATTATTACATAGATGATATTGGTGTGAGGTTTTATGAAGAAGCTAGTGATGGAACGGTAATATGGGAGAATTATGGTGAATTCGGAGCTGGAGATGTGCATCGACAGGTAAGGACCTTGTTCTCATTAATCATAAGTAAGCATATGACTATTAACATGGGATCAGTTTTTAGCACACAGAAAAAACTTGATCTGTTGCTTTGTCATAATGAAACCATGTGAAACACTTGAAACTTAAATTATAGATTAGTGTATGGTGAAATAATAACTTTGTGTATGATAAAATAATAACTTTGTGTATGAGGAAATAATAACTTTGTGTATGAGGAAATTATATCTTAGTGTTAAATGAAATTTTAACTGTAATTCCATTTGTGTTTCAGTATGCTATTGTGTTCAGGACACCACCATATAGAGAATGTTATATCAGTCGACCGTTCGATGTTAGTATGCAGTTACAGAGACCATCAGATGGTGAAACCAGTGAACCCATCAGCTTCACATATATGCCTGAAGACCCAGGTAATATACTCAGTATTATAGTTGGTACTTCTCGAGGGAGGTTGTATCACAAGGTCTATCATTGAGTCAACTGGCGTGGTTTCGAATCCCCGGTTGTACGTGAGAACGGGTAGGGTTGCCTGTCCAACCTTGTTGGGTTTTTTTCGGGTCTTCCGGTTTCCTCCCACTGCTCAAGACCCCTACGCACAAGTGAATTAATGAAATAAAATTGAACCATATGTTAGTTCTAAAATGACCTAGTTTGTGTCAAGTTGACAGAACTCCATTTCTCTCTCTCTCTGGTAATTTTCTATTTTGTTTCTATCAATTAAAGTTTCTACTCAAAATTTATTGAGCATACTTGATTGAATGATTTGAAATCTTTCAGTCATGACAGATCATGTTTCAACAGAATAAGTGGCTCATTATGGCTGAAATATCTTTGTTGTGTATGATGATTTCATGATATTGCAACACAATAACTTGACTTTTTAAATGAGGTGGAATAATTATTTGGTGTTGATGTTCATAAAGTAACTATTTTGAGTTCTACAATATGCATTTAGTGCTTACTTAGACTGAGCATTTTCTGCTCAAGTTAAGCAGTTTGATAAGCAGTTTGTTTTATTGCTTGATACAAGTAATTAATGAGTGTAATCTATTTTGGGGGTTGTTAGTTGTTAAGGTAGGGGGACATAAGCCTAACTGATGGCTTGTTAGGATTAATATGACTTGGACAAAACTCAAACAATTAAAACACATTGAATTCCAGTATTATTTAATTTATCCATCCTTATACATTATGGTTTGACCTCTTTCAAAAACCAGTTGAATTTGATGCTCAAATTTTAACCCTGAGAATAACGTGTTTGTCATATTTTATAGACCCAGATAGAATTGAAGAAAAGAGAAAGAGAAAAGCTGAAAGAATGGTAACTCTTGAACAAGGTATGTTATTGAAAAATATTTAAGCCATTTCCCTTTTCTGAAAGATACATTATTTTACAGCTAAATATGCCTATTGATGTCGTTATTTTGGCTTCAACTGCTGTATAAACTTCTTCTACTGCTTCTATCGTATTTAACGTCCACTAGGGTGATATCATACACAAACTGTATAAACTATTGCTTAGACATTTATTCAACACTCTAGACCATGGAATGACAGGGATTTAAACAGATTGAAACTCAATTGCTATTTAATGATTTAATGCTTAATCGAGATTGTCTTGATTAACGAGTACCAGAATATCATGTTTTTTTACATGTACCTAGTGGACCCTATGGAGGTCAAACTTTTATTCCAAATTAAAAAAACATTTGACTATATCCCTGTTACACATTAATAATCGTTGAGTTTGAATTTCTTGAAAATCAATAATTGAACAGCTAAATCCATAATATTAAATGTTTCGTATACTAACGGTTAGCATGGGGCAGAACTTTATAAAAACCGAATAAATTCTAATAATTTTCTGATAATTACTTAATGTGCGACAACTCTTCATGACTGTTGGGGTGATTTAGCTGCCGTGGGCGTATGTTTCGTTGCCTGGCAACCTATTTTTTAAAGGTTATTGCAAGAACAGGAAGCTCTTTATCTACATCTTACATAATGTATCGCCATCCTCTTAAGTTTTTACAGGGTCCTTGTGTTTCACCCACTGCTAAAGACTCCTACGTGCAAGCAAAGTATTGAAATAAACTAGAACCATATATTAATTTCTACAAAATTCCAGGACAAAAGTAATAATATGTACCAAATGTTTTTAAAATGATAGATATATTGATATTTTTATTTTCAGATATCGGGGCTGGACCGAGATGTGGTGGAGCCAATGTAAATGTCAAGGACGGACTAAGAAATAAATTAAAAGCAAATAGGAAGTTCACACAAGCAGAGATTAAAACTGAAGTTACCACACCAGGTAAGTTTAGCTGCCCATAATCGTGCATTGTGGAACATTAACGTATGATTTATTTAGTATATGACTGAAATCATTGTTAGCACACTGTATGGCGTAAGGCCGTCTTCATTAGCCCAATTTAGGTGCAGAACAGTAAGACATTAAATCCAATTCATTTCTGAAGTTGTTGTTGTTGTTTTTACTCCACTTCATCCTGTGTCTAAACTTTAGACTCTAAAGCCATATCTTTTTGATGTGTGTTCACTAATGTTTAGGTTGTGATTGGTCAATCCATCATTAGATCCATCTACCAGTCAGAAAATAATGAATGTCCATTGTAGCACTTGACAAAGAACATCTACATAAAGACTCTTTGCTCTCAGTTGTAACTGGTTTGAAACAAACAAATTTTGACGTAGGTGAATAGATAATGAGTTATACCAGTTATAAGAGGCAAAAAAGGCTTGGATTACATGGCTGTCAATTCAAAGTCAAAGGTACTATGATACTGTTCTCACAGACCCAGATGGGTTTTGGCCATTCAAATAAATGGAATTTTTATATCACTACATGTAGATTCACCAATTCCAGAAACAGATGCATTCATCTAAGAATATTATTTTTTATTGTTCTTTCAGTTTTGCCATCCTATTCAATTGGTAATATTAACACATCTGGTTATGAAACGAACCCAGCCAATAGTTCATCATTTAGTTACCGCACAACTGATAATACGACTATGGGAAACATCACTATCGCTCCTAACAACAATTTAGCTCAGCATTCAGAAGCCATAAAACCAAACCAGGTGTATAACATCATGCAGGATCTTAATCAACAAGGAGTTAATTACACAACCGGGCAAAGCTCATTTGATTCCTCAAATATAGATCCGCAAGTTTTAATGGAATACTTACAAGATAATGGTTTGGATGGTCGAGACATATTATCATTTGAATCATTGGATATGTTGAGTGGTGGTACAGCGGAAAGCTTGTTGACAGGTTTACAACAAGTGGGTGCAAATGAACTAGTAACCAGTGGGGTGTCAGATTGTCATATGGACTCAGAAACTTTTCAAAATGCCCATGATGTTCTCAACCAGCTTCAAAATTAAAAAGTATATTGGATTTTTTTTAAATATAAAAAAAAAAATCATGAGTGCTATAACAAACAGTAAATATAACAGTGTTGAATATTTTAGAAAATTGTTATTTTATATGCTGTTGTTGGATAAAGTGTTTGTTTTGGACTCAAATAGTTGTTTTTTTACACAAAAGAACAGAGTAATGACCTATGTCATGTTTTATTTTAGAGAAGTGCTATGGTTACATAATTATTATGTTTTAAAGAACATAAGGGCATTCATCTTTTAATTCTTCAATACGTTTAAGAATATCATTCATTAATATTGTTTTGATAAATTAGATCAAATAAATACTAGCAAATGAAGAGATAATATTATTTTGTATAATTCAGTGTATTTATGAATTATGTTTAGATTTAATATCTAGTTTCATTAATTTAAATGATTACATTAAGTGTGCTATGATTGCTTTTAGTATTAGGTTGCAAAATCATATGATAATCTTTGTTCATATACATTAATGTATCAACATATTTTTAATTTAGATAGTTTACCTATTTGATAATGTAGGGGGGGAGGGGAAGGGTTAGTATGTGTGCGCTGTATCATTAAGTCTGTCATTAAGTCAACTGGTGTGGTTTCGAATCCCCGATTGTCCATCCTCATGGGTTTTCTCCTGGTCCCCCGTTTTCCTCCTACTGCAAGCGAGTTATTGAAATAAAATTAAAAACCATATGTTAGTCCTGAAATGACCTAGCTTTTGTTGGGTGGACATTAAACCCCATCTCTCTCTCTCCCCCCTCTCTCCCTCTCTCTCTCTCTCTCTCTGATAATGTAGAAATTAATATAAACTCAAGTCGATTAAATTTGGCAAATTAAGAGTAAATAAAACCCAACAAATTAACTGTAAATAAAATTGGATAAATTACAGTACATAGAAATTGACGAATAAATAGTAAATGAAATTTGTCAATTAACAGTAAATGAATTTGGACAAAATAAAGCCAATTAAAATCAACATTATGTCCTAAAATTACTTGCCCAAGGGAAGGACATCAGTTATTCCTGGTTATGAGGAGTAAAAATAGATAAGTGTATTGCTTGATAAAAGATTATAAATGAAATATATAAAATCACAAGATAATATTATTCATGTTTGTGTTCAATGTAAAACCATGTAATTGTTACTATAAATGATTAGACCTCTTTGATTTGGGTCAAATATAAAACTGTCAATTTCATTGGATTTACAGAGACTTGGCCCCGAGTTCACAAAGCATTCTCAGACTTAAGTTAAGAATTTACTCAATGTTCAATCACTGTTTTCTGAGAAATATCTTTGATTCAGAAACACAAAACTTTGCACATCGTTTCTTATTGCTGTATTTAATACATTAAAACAACAAACACTTTAAAGGGCTATATTTTAGTTAAAATAAGGAGAATAATTTTGAGTAGATTCTTAACTTACATCTGAGTGGTTTGTGAACTTGGGGCATGGTGTTCTAAGTTTGACACAGTGAGCCAAAATTTAAACTAATAAATATACAAGCTAACTTTCAGTATATGGAGCTTGCCTCCCATCAATGTATCTTGCCACCCATCAATGTAGCTTGCCACTCATCAATGGAGCTTACCTTTCATCATTGATCAAATTAACACATCAGATCAATCCAATTTGACACTTTATTTTGACCTAGATCAAAGAGGGTTCACTGCTTTAAATGATTGCTTATGTAATAAGATGTATATATTTTATATTTTAACTTGTGTTGAGAATTTTTAAAGTTTATATACAAATCGATTCTCATTAGTTTGGCAGCAAATTAATTTGCATTTAAAATGCACACTGCTGTTTGTTTGTAAATCGGCTACAGAACGTAGTGCAATGTTAAGTAAACCTTTGGAATTGTAAATAATTTTGTAATATTACCACTGCACATTTATTATAGTCATATGCTAAACCAATATAATAATTAACTTAATACAAATACAAACGATGTGGTATAGGTTCCGAATCACATAAGGGAATAAAATTTAGAATTAAAGTTTGAAATTAATTTCATCCAATTCATATGTAAATATCAAGTCTCAACTCACACAGCATGGAATTTCCTGAAATTCTGTCCATAGAGGGACAATTGGTTAAATTTGTTATATGTTTTAGTTATATTGAAGAACAAATAACTAGAGCATTATAGAAATGTCTTTTTTCTTTTCTTTATTTTTATTCTGTTGTGTCGATATACTTTATTGGTTTCAACTTATTTTTAACTCATTCCATTTATATGTCATATTCTATTATTATTAACATGGTATTGTGTTATGCCTGAAATATGTTTAGGTACTGTAGCTTTTGATTATTGTAGAGCGAAACAATTGTCAAAAGATGGGTGGCTATGGTTATCTTTTAGTACATACCTGTGTAAGTTAATCTGTTGCATGTGAAGTTTTTGTGAATCGGGAGAATATTGATGGTGGCTTCAATACCAAACTGAGGTCAAAGCTTTATATTCTGGTTTTCAGAACACAAGGACGCAAATCAAAAATCCCTACGCAGTTTAAAATACTAATATATTATGTAACTCTGGAATGGAAGGTTACAAAATGCTGAAAATCAATATATTGTATCTTCTGATTTGTCCAAAGCTTCACTAAGAATTTGGTTTATTTTTTAATTCAAAATTAACCTTTATTCATTTACAATGAATTCAGCAAGGGGCATGAGTGCAAGGTCGATGAGTTCTAAAAACTATTTGTGTTCAATTGTTGATGGACAGATGAACTGACTGGGTGGTAATATTATATGCCCACACTGAAAGGTGGGCATTTAAAAAAAAAGTGTGTATATATACAAACGGAAATATGAGCTATAGAAATATATATGTAAATATATATACCCAAATTTTAGTTCTAAATATGAAGTTCTATCTATATTTCTATTATTATATTCACATTTATTTTTTGGATTGTTTCTTTCGATACTTATTTCCAGTTTCTATCACTCATCCTGTCACATATTATATACATAATTACATTATTCCTGAAAATAACTGTACTTGTAGCTATTAATATATCAGAGTATAATATCACTGTGTTTAGCCTTTATATCATCATTTATACATTTTTTGGATGCTTCATTTACTTGAAAATAAAACTTTAAAAAAATGTTATACACATGTTTTATATTGAATTGGGAATGGGTGTAACAATTTAAACAAAGCCAGTTTCTCATCACACAAAACTATGGGAAAACGACCCACAAATGGTCTAGACTTGAAGTACTTTCTTGTACTGACATTGACAAGGGGTAACCACTCTGATACTCAAGATTTTAACTTGATTGGAATTAGTTCTCCATTTAAAAATTCAATTTAAAAATGGGAAAGCCAGGCAAAATCTCGAATATACCATTAGCACTATGCACACAAACTGATAAATTTTCATGTTACATCATCTACTTTTTGAGCTATTGTATCAAGAATACCTTCTGTTCACGGAGTTCGGAATAAATGAAGACAGGCATACGCCAAAGATTCTTATACATACATGACAACGTGTACACGATTGAGACCTCAGTTTTCCGTCCCATCCGAAACCATAAAGCACCACTGTAAAAAGAACCCTAGAGAATTTACTCGATCCCTGGACGTCCCTTATTCACAGAGCCAAAGTGACCCCCTCTGATTTCAATTTAATATCAACAAGTTTGAGTTAGTTTTAAACTGTTAATCTACTCAATGAGTTCTACTTAATATATGAATAGTGAGATAATTTTAACGTCTTTAACCGATACTGGAACTCGCTGCCGATATATTATTCATCATTTAAGCTTAGTTAGTTCCTATAACTGCGATGACAGGAATGAAAAAAAAAAAAACACATATCATATAGAGAAAGGTGATCGTGACGAGGAATGGGGAGAAAAACTGATATACCGCGTACATTTTGCGTGCATATAAAAAAATCCCCCAAATCTTGACAGATGGGATTCGATATAAGAGTAGACCTTTTTTGTGGCTACCTGGGCAAAATTTCCGTCATAGCCCACTCCGTCTTCTTTATTAGTCTCATCGGAGCAGAAAACTATAGGACGTTAAACCACATTTCATTTCATGTTTTAAAATTTAAACTGTTGATTAGAAAAGCCCTTAAAAATAAATAGAAATACGTCCAGGTAGAAAAATATCACCAACTTTTACTTCTTCTAATACATCTATTTCAGCTCTGAACGTATGTCTCATTACACTCGCTCTGTAATGAGACCTAAGTTCAGAGCTGAACTACTGATACATGTACATCATGTCACCTGTTTGCGTTTCATATGCGTTTTTTTTTTATGTGTTATAATATATATATAAATTAATTGTCTGGATATTGTGGCTTTTTTTTTTAAAACGACCAAATATTTTAATAGGTCAATAATAAGCCGACTCGTCAATCACACTTTATCACTCTCACCGTTATCTATAAGCATAAAATGGGAAGCTTTCAAGTAGCATAGTTCAATTGTTTTTATCATCGCCTTGACTTCATTTTAACTTAAAGTCGATCTTAGGTTTACACTGTTAAATTTCTATCAAAATGTTGAAAATCGGATCCAATTTCTCGATTTTATCTGAAGACAAGATGCTGAATTTGGTGAATATCTCTGTCAAATTTCGTCTTCAAATGGTTTTAAAACAATTTTTCATCAGCAAATGTGGCAAATTAAAAAAAAAGTAACGATCTACCAATAAAGATAGTCAATGTAACCATAGCTTTACTAGGTATTCGATAAGACGTAGACGTGTATTAAATGGTTTGATAACAGAAATATAAAAAACGTGACAGTGGTAGTTTTATTTGCGCGTACTTTTTTTTAAATGTCTAGTTCTGTTTGTTGTACATTTTCTATCAACCAGGACCGGATTAAGAATTTTCGGGCTAAGGGTTGGCGCTACCAAAAATCCCTATTTTGCCCAAGCCCAAAACGGGCTATCATTATTAATTTATGCATTGCAAGTTCGAAGTCATATATAGGCCCATACGATTACATCATGTGTACCTACTTCAAGAATACATGGAGTAGGCAAGCACAGGTGTGTCGTATGATATAGGCCCTTCGAAACGTGTAATTGTTTGAATAAAGGACCAGTTAGAAATAATTATACACAGTGGGCCAATTTTCATCACAAAATAATGTTCATAATCATCACATTAAGATTAGATGATATTTTAGTGGTCCGTGGGGCACAAGAAACAGTTCGGTGAAAATGTTTGATGCAGGTTTGGAAAATGCTGATTTCCGGTTCGTTGCTTTAACAAAATAAATAATGCGTCTTGGTTGCATATTACAACTGCGACGGATGACAGAAAATCCACTTGGAAACGTCACTTGATATTTTCGGGAGCAGAATGTGTTAATAATGGTAAAACAGGTTATTTTTACCCTGAAAATATACAATTTGATTGCCCTGTGGTCGGTAGGGGTCCTATTATATATTTTTTTTTGCAATGATCCGGAATGAAATGGAACTGGACGTGTGATATCTTATATTTTTCTCTATAACTTCAACAAAACGGAGAATTGAGAATAATATCAAAAGCAGATCCCACGTTTCGGTTGTGGGAGAGATGGGGTTTAAAGTCCACTCGACACAAATGGGGTCATAACGGGACTTACAAATGGTTTAATTTTATTTCTATAATACGCGTGCGCGTAAGCTATGGGAGTTAACCGGAGGACCCGGAGAAAACCCATGAGGTTGGACAAGCAAACCTACTTCTTGTCACGTACAACCGGAAAATCGAAACCAAGCGACTTGACTCGATGACTGCAGACCATTCGCAGCCCCCCCCCTCCCACGCTCTCAGAGATAACCGCAAAATTATAACTTGTTATGATATTAGCAGCCACCATCACCTAAATAGTTTTGTTTTTGCTTTTATGCATATTTAATATTTTGAAAAAAAAAAAAAACGTAGAAGGGTCCCTGACCTAATTTTTACCCCGTCGAAATAATTATTATTAAATAGATATAATATTATTATTAAATATATTTCATTATTTTTAGATATATTTCATTATATTTAGATATATTATTATTATATCATTAAATATAATATTATTATTAAATTATTATTATTGAATACAATATTATTAAATTATTATTATCAAATATATTATTCTATTATTATTTTTAAATATATTCTAGGGGATTAAAGGCAAACTGTCCTATAAAAATTCAATCAATATGCGAGAAGCTTTTTCACGTTCAGTTTATAAAGTACAACAAATTTAGTTTCTGGTAATCCTTTGTGTGAACGTTTAGACAGTGCTTCTGACAAAGACCATGCTACCAATTGTTGTCACTGGTATTGGTAACGTAACAGTTCATTGAATCAGCAGGGTGAAGGTCGTCCCCTTTTCCGCTTGTTAATCATTCAGGAAACTAAACAAGAGTTCCCGGCGTAGGTACGATTGGTCGGATTGGTTGGGGAATCCACCATACCAGGCTATATTTCAGTCTTGTGATACCGGGAGATAGACAACACGTCACACGACTTGATAAACGATTACAGAACAGTCACTTAATACCACGCCTGCTTGAAGGTAAGAACATGTTGGGGTTTTTTTTCAGTTAGTAACAATTGTTTACATTTTTTGTTAAACAAGCAATAATACAGGACTAAGTGTATCGCCGTGGCGTGTACCAAACAAAAAAATGCATTTAAATTAATTTTTTATTGGACCGATTGTTCAATTGATAAATTTCGGTAAACCTTAAAATGCCCATTATATTTTCATTGTTTGGTAACATTAATTGAGAACATTAATTGTAGCATGATGGTTTTTATTTTTATTCATTTATTTTTATTTATTTTTTTTTTCCAATTTTGTATTAATTTTTTGGAGGGAGGTATAGTCAATTTATTTTAAACAAATATTATTTTAAGCTTCTAATCTTCTGACTAACCTGGATAGTTGAATAAATACCAGTGTTGTTAGTATAGTCTCCAGAGTTAATAATCTTAAATGCACAATGCAGTAGAGTATATTATTATGTTAGATGTAAATTTAAGTTTAAATTTTAATCTTCACTTATTGTAACACTGTCTTCTTTCTACCGTATCACTTTGGGTTAAAGTAATAAATTTACTTTATTCTATTACTAGGTCACCGTTTCTATTTACCCCCATGAGTGGTGAACGCAACGCAATAATAGATTTGTGTAGTTTTGATATCTTTTGTATAGTAAGTATTTTTTAGCGAATGGACTTTAAACTTGAAAGGTATTTAGGCCACCTATATTTACCCGTAAAATCCGTCTGTACTATCTAAACTGAACGTACAACGCTAACCATAACCTAAATGTAAAAACGGACTTTGAGCGGAGTTATCACATAAATAGATTGAGCAATGGTTCCAGTGCTGCAAGGTTATTTCTGGCCTTTGTTTATCTACACAGCCTTTCGTTATTGTTTGCCATACGTCATACATCATCTTGAATTTCCAATCAATAGTATACATACGTGTAATTCTCAAACTCTAATGTTGAAAAAAATACTTATGTCAGCCGTAAAAATGTCAAGGTAAATCAAGGACATGCGTACTTAAAATTATCTCATTTGTCAAAATAATTAGGACACTCATATCGTATAATCGTATATTTGTGCACGGTCATCGTAAATAAATGATTTTTTGTTGATGGTCCTTTATTGGTTTTTTTTGGTGGAGGTGGTGGTGGGGGGACGGGGGAAGTTGGGGGGGGGGGCGGGGGAAGTTGGGGGGGGGGAAGTGGGGGGGGGGGTCAATAGTCGATGCTAACCGTTTGTTGTGATAAAACTGCATGTGGTTATTTTTACGAAATGTGCGTGTCATCAACTGCTACCGATCCTTAAGTGACGGAATTTATATTTGCAGTTGTTTCTTCGCAGTGTACATTGCACTACTGTCTCTTTATGGCGTCCGTTTAAATATAAATATATTTATGCAAAAAGGGTCTAGGCTATAACTTGCATGTGTGTTAAATTCTGGGATCATTTATTCTCAAAAATCAATGAATACGTGTTCCGTTATTTAAAACAACTTGTTAAAACGACCATGCACTAAAACAGATTAGTATTAATAAATTATCTATCTATAGACGGATAATCCGAAGAAGATTAATCCGAATAAGCTAAATTTGTGGAAATATATTATTATTATTAAAGACATGATTACTGAAAAATGTAGTATTGTTGATTAACTTAAATTCATATTATCTAGCGTTGTTTGGTTGTTTTGGTTTTTTTTGGGGGGGGGGGTGGCAGAATGCCACTAATATTGCAGTAACTGATCACGAGAAGGGGAACTTCATAATCACTGGAAGCCACAGGTACGACCCGGGTTCAATCCCATTCCCCACACCCCCGTACACCATAAGAGTTCAATACGGTATATATAGTCTGCGGTCCCATACACATTTTGACAGTTTTAATTAGGTTGCTGCCTGGTCAAAATTTGTCGTCTGCATTATCCCTAAGGTGCAGAAAAGTAGGACGTTAAAATTCATTCATTCATTCATTCATTCTCTCTAACATAGTAAACTATACTGTAAACTTATGTAACGTAAACATGTGTCTTTTATTGCGTTTCCTTCTTAAGACGAATCATGTGTAAATTCGCCTGGGGGTATTTATCCAAACGTAGGTCAATGTGGTGGATATTTTTTTAATTAATGCGATTTAGCATTTTAACAATGCGATACGGTAAACTCATTATGTAAGAACTGATTTGTTAAAGAGAGATTAAGATCAAGTGTCACCCACAATTAACAACTACTAACAATCAGTATAATTAAATCTAAAGTTGAATACGTGTAAATGTAGGGCTGCTTGAAAGATATTGTTCGTCTAATCCAAATGACTGTACTAATGACCTCAATATAACCTTATGCTATAAGTTCCCGCTATCACGATTCCTGCTGCGATTTGAGTTTTAGTTTTAATCGTCATTGATGTCATTCGTGGCCTCCCTGTTGGTCGCATCCGAACGTACATGTATATGCACCTACCTGATCGTGGACTTAATAGGGACAAGCCTATCGCAAAACATAGCACGACAGTGGGAACCTGGCATTACCCGTATCAGAATTTCCATTGTATTAAAAGTGGGCGACATATCTGCAATCAAACGAATTATTGAAATGAATATATAATAGTAGTTCCGTAATGAGGTAGTTTGTGCAGAATTGGGTTTTAGTGGGTTAAAGGCTTAGTCCGTGAATTATTTTTTTCCGGGTCACTGTTTAGAATAATTATTACACAATGGGTAGGGTCATCACATTTCTGTCGAACATTTACAGGTGTGATATCATTCTACGGTATCGTTTAAATAGATAAGAAAAAGAAGTGGACCGAGAACAGTGCCCAGTGGCGCGCCCAAGGGGATAGTTTATTTCGGGAGAGGTAACACACCCATTGCTGTCTTCCCTCTAAATAGCTGTGAAAGCATTGAAGGGCGGCTCCGCGTACTCCACAGCTATCAGATCTGTTATCAATGATACTCACCAGAGCAGTCAAGCTGAAAGTAATGGTTTAGCGTTAGGTTCTTCTGATGACACGTCTTATCTTTTTAATATAAATTTTTAAAAATATGTCAATCTACGTTTAAACCTTACCTCTCCGGTTTTTATACGCCCACATTGAAATATGGTCGTATATTGTCGTCGCCCCCCGTCGCTCCGTCCGTTGGGAGTCCACAACTGTTTGTGTACGCTCTAGAGGCTAAGATTAATTTCCGACTGACTTTAAATTTATACACAGTGTTTAACGTCATGAGACATGAGCCTATATATTTTCAGCGATATCCGATAATTACCCTTGATTACTTTAAATATCTTTTGGATGCTTTGGAGGCTACAATTAATATAAATTATACAAGGCCATGAGATAAATTCTAACAATTTCTGATAATTACTTAATGGGTTATTACCTGTAATAAGATTTTCTGACAAAAGAAAAAATATGTGACAATCCTTGTTGACTTCCCGGACGACTTAGCTGTTGTGGGCGTATGTTTCGTTGTCTGGCAACCTATCTTTCTTCTAGGAAATTGTTTGTTTTCCTGTCATTATTAATGACACGAGGTAAGGTTTATAACCTACATGTATAATTCACTGACTACTAGTATCAAGGCTCTCCACACCGTAACACTACCTTAAATAGATTATAATATTACATTATCATTTGTCACGGTGTGTTGATAGGTAACGTACTGCATTAATGACTTTAATTCATCACTCAGGTGTCTTTCTATTTTTTTTTTATTACGTTTGGCGAAATTTTAACTGAGATTTTAACTCCCGGTGTTCAGTCAGAAAATATAAGTGGAATCACCATCGTGTCTAACTAACGAATGACTTAATTCACTCTAAATTGTACAAAGAAACGAAACTTAAAATGCCTTGGTAAATAATATATTAAAGTGTTTAAATACTTTGTAACAATGACCGAAAGCTCAAAAGTGTTGAACCTTTTGCGGGGTCGTGTATCTTATTTGTTGGCCTTGTTACGGACACCTTGTAAAATTGCTTCCGTTTTTGAGAAATAATAATATCAAACCTGTTGTCTTGGTATTCGTGTTTGCAGTAACCATCAGTAGTCGTTTTGTAATACGTGAATTTCGTATATTTCTAAAACATCTGATACCACGTCTCTTTTACGACTTCGTACAGCTAACCACTTTTTGTTGCACTGTCATATGTTTACATTTCTAATTTCAGAATAAAGTAACATGAAGCTGGCAAGAGCAGGAAGGGCGTTGCTCTGGTGTGCTGAGGCGGCCACTAAAAGATGTACACGTCCAATTACGCCCCTCAATCAATCTCGTTTACTGCAAAATAGAACAATGAGTGTATGGACAAAAGATAATACGTTCAGGAGTCCAGCACCCGATGTTGATATACCTAATGTTTCATTTGCTGAATATATGTTCTCTAAATGTGATAAATACCAGGATTTACCAGCAGTGGTAAGATACCAATTATCATCCTAAAATTGTAATCTTTAAGTCAGTTTACGCACGACACGACCAATCATGCTCTGTTGGGGTCTTTGGTTGGCATAAATGCAGATTATTGGAAAGTGTATATTATTATTATAATGATTCTTTATCTAAATTTCCGAAACAATTGAAGGAAACGAAATTGTGACTTAAATTTAATTAGAATGAGTCGTAGGTTATTGTTTTTTTGCAAATGAAATAATAGGCTAATGATGAATATGGCATTGGTTATATTTTTTCAGACAGATTTTTCATCAGGAAGAAGCTATACTTACAGCCTTTTAAAAGCATCAGCAATAAAGTTGGCCAGTGCCTTGACTAAATTGGGGTATAAGAAAGGAGATGTAATAGCTGTGTTTAGTGTCAATATGCCAGAATATTCTATATTGATGATAGCAGCAGCCTCTATGGGAGTTATAATAACACCAGCTAACCCAGCATATACAGCAGGTTAGTTGTTGACCTTTACGGTTAAATTGTGGTTATATCGACGTTAGTAGAAAAGCCCCCCCCCCCCCTCCCTCACCAGGACATCAATTACATGGATCTTGGGCACTTTATCTTGTCATTTTTTTTGGGGGGGGGGGGGGGGCAAGTATGTGTGACGCCCATGCCTTGATCCAAAATGAGTTACGACAGTCAGTATCATATCACATCTGAAAATAATTTCCAATATCATTAGGGGTTCAACTTGTTTTTGTTTCCAATTGTGTGTTATCGGGTGCATATATTATCAAACATAATCTTAATGTCTTCGGTTTTTCTTATTAATTTGCAGGTGAATTGGCAAATCAACTCGAACATTCTAAAGCTCAAGCAGTATTTACTATTCCACAGTTATTACCAGTTTTACAAGAGGCACTCAGTCTAAATTCCACAGTAAAAAATAATATTAAGGTACCAATATATTTTATTTTAGGTGCTATGTCGGGTCCGCTTTTACTGACGCAAGACATATTAGGGACATTGCATTCTCAGTCTACTGCACCGCAAGTCTTTTACTAAAATGTTTCGCCGTACTCTTAAGTAAAACTCTAGTACTACCTATTACTGTCGGGGGATCACGTGTCTAAGTGAGTAAGACGCTGGCTCGCTAGCCTGGAGGTCGGATGGTCGATCCCTGCATTGGTCGAGAAAGCTCATCCAGATTTTCTGCGCGGTTTCCCCTTGTCAGTGAGGAAGGGCGGAGGGTCTGACAAGCTGTCTAGTCGTTCGGATGGGACGAAAATCCGATGCCCCGTGTACACATTGGCGTGCACGTAAAAGATAACTTGGCAGTTGGAATTCGATATAAGAGTTGGCCGTAGCGCCGATGCCCTGGCAAATTTCCCTCATCAGGCGCGGATCCAGAGGGGGGGTTTGGGGGGTCCAACCCCCCCCCCCCCCTGCTCAGCTACATAAAAAAAAATAATGCCTTGCATCAATGAAATTACATCACAAAGTGATCCTACATCAGTATAAAAATGATTTCTCTGTTTAAAAAGCTCAAATTGTATGTATGGCTATGTAATTTAGAGACGATGATGGCAGATTTCCGTAACAGAAACCTGGCAAACCCCCTCCTGCAAAAATTCCTGGATCCGCCCCTGCTCATAGCACACTGTATGGCGTGTGCCCGTCTTCATTAGCCAAGTTTAGAAGCAGAACAGTAGGACGTTAAACCCTATCATTTCATTTCTCCCTGACAGAATCTTCATAATACGTATGCTCGTTTAGTGATTAATTATAATCTATTGTGGGTTCTTTGTTATAGGATAAGTTTATATTTGGAGAAGGTGAGGGTTGTAAGCCTGTCCAATCTTTATTAAATGATGATGGTAAAAGTATGCCAGATGTAGATATAGATGTTAACAATGATATATTAGTTTTACCATATTCAAGTGGCACTACAGGTCTACCTAAAGGTGTCATGTTAACACACAGAAACTGTATATCAAATCTTATTCAGTTCAGGTAAGAAAATAGGATAATAAATTCGCCTACTCTGACGATGACTAAGCGGTACTTCTTTAAAAACACAAAATAATAAGAAATAATTCTGGAATTACACCTTTTCTGGAATTACAACTTTTCTGAAAGCCGTCTGTTGACAGACATTTTGAGCACGATTTAGGAGTTAAAGATATACTTAAAACAGCTTGATAGAATATTATTTTCATTTGGCGGGTATTTTTTCAAGGTTTACGATTTGACTCGGTTGGATAGATTTTTCATCAAGCGACTAAAAACGATCAATGTAATCCTCCAACACATGGTAGCTCAAGCCTACTTCTCTAAGACTCTAAATACTGTGAAAGTAAATATCATTTGACCAACTGTTTCAACCAATGTGTATATAATGCCCCATCTTTATCAAGCCCTTCGCATAATTTCCTGCAGTATTTATTTCGATTGGGTAATGGCTCTGCTTGAGAGCCTATCAGATTCCTCGATCATCGCGAATACCAACTCGTGCGCTTTCCAGCTAAAATGTCTACCTGTGATAATCGAGTTGCAAAGTTCAAGGTTCGTGCAATGTCAAGATTTCCATGTTTGATTGGAGTGTGTTTGTGTCGCAACTTCTGATTGGACGCTACTGTTCACGTATAAACTATATAGAATTGTGCCCCGTGTGTGTTTTAACAAAATATTACAAAAACAAAATCTTATTAATATTTACAGTAGCGTGACAGACATTAAAGAAACAGAAGATGTAATGTTGGGTATTTTACCGTTTTATCATATATATGGTATGATGCCAGTACAGTTTGGTTGTTTACATAGGGGTTGTCATTTAGTCACATTACCCAAGTTTGATCCAGCAGAATTCATGAAAGCTTTACAAGAATACAAGGTATTTATCTATATATAATGACATAATAGGTTTTATAGTTTACTTTTAGTTTAAAACATGATTATTATACGCTCACATAATATCATATTCCCGGTCCCTTTGTCAGCTCATACACAATTTGTGTAAATACTGCACATGGCGGAGTGCTTTAAACTTGGTTTGTCTGGCTAGTTATAAGTTGCAGTGTCGGGTTGGATTGGTCGCAGCAATGGATGTAGGGACAAGATTTTGTATATAACGGAGTGAGGTTTAGTAGCTGTCGCAGAAAGTGTCAAACCAAACGATAGAAGGTAATAAGCTTTCTAGGAGGGTCCAGATGAGGAAACCCCAGGAAATTTGAGCAATTTTAAACCTGTTTTACTACATGTATTACAGTTGTTAACAATTTGATAGCAAGCTGTCATTAGAATCATCCTTTCGGGATCTAGGAGCTCAGCATCGGAGAAAACTTTGCGATTTTAAGCGCATGTAGCTCTGAAAATGATTTAAATTGTGTTTTCCGTTGGCGTCTTATTAATTTGGCTCTAACAATCAAATGTAGACATTAAATGGTTATAACATACAAAATAAACATCAAACCTTAATGTGTTTTTATTTCAGATTTCTCAACTACATGTAGTTCCACCAATAGTACTTTTTATGGCTAAACATCCCATGGTAGATCAGTTTGATTTGTCGTCGTTAAGATTTGTTGTTAGTGGTGCTGCCCCATTAGGAGAGGGTCTGAGCAAGGGATTTATGGATAGAACTAAAGCACCCATCTATCAAGGTAACTTGTACACGTAGAACGTTACAATTTCAGGTCTTTACTCTCGTTTAAGCTTTGGTACTCTTTGGCAAGAGCGTACATATATCTTCTCTATCGATTAAGAAGATATTTGACTAGTGGCTACTGGTTGGTGTATATATATAAACACCAAGAGAAAACAACGTGGACTTATTTTACGCTCAGTCGTGATGCAGCAGCCTATATCTCTCGAGTTGAGTAAACTTTTATGCTCCTTAACTTGCTAGAGCACAGGCATCCTCCAAACATTAGACGTTTATTTTACTGACATACATACAGATAAATAAGGGAGAAGTAGGGCCTACCAGACTAAATGAGGCCGGCAGTGTGCATAGTCGTGCTGATTGGCCAGACATCCGTTAATTCGACATTTTAACGGGCATAAAATGAAATGGGGTTTAACGTCCTACATTCTGGACTAATGAAGGCGCACATACGTACGTCATGCAGCGTGCCTTGAGGACTAGATGTTGTTCCGTACCATGCGTTCCGTCCTGCACCACTGTCCACTGATAAGGGGTAACCAGGGAACTGTCTCGGTCAACATCAGTAGTGAATAACATACTACAGACTTAATAAGAGGATATAAGCTACTCTCGTAAGAGCTATTGAATTAATGGGTGAATGCCTTAAAAAAAAGATAATCAGTGACGGATCCAGGATTTTCAGAAGGGGGGGGGGGGGGCGTGCTGCACCCACTTGGGAGTGCGAAGCCCGGTCCGTGATTTCTAACCTAAACTATTTTTGTTCTCCTTTCCCGTGAGAATATATGGAGCTAAAAATTGTTGGCCAACTTAAAAAAAAGAACGGAGCGCCCCCCCCCCCTCCGGATCCGCTCCCGATAATAATGGTTATTGCTGGAGCGAGTATGTACTTTACAAATTCCTACTAACGACTAAGCTCATGTTTGTTATAATCCGCCAATACACAAAGACCGAAATGGTTTGGCGCTAAAAAAAAACATTAGATGTGGTGAATTTTGACTATAATTAAAATAAATTGTAGGTTATGGTTTGACAGAAACATCACCCGTCGTTAACATTGATTATGCCCCTGGTAAAACAGGATCAACTGGACCAATTGTACCTAACTCAACAGGAAAGGTAGGTGTCCGCAAGTTCTTCAAGCATCATTATTTTCAATCATATCTTTCGATTTAAGTTTCTTCCGGTCGCCGGTTAAAGGGGGTTTTACTTTCGTGATAGGGCCCAGTTTTGATTCAGGTTTGAATACAAAATGCACCCGGACATGATCAATATCAAACTGCGTGCTGTGTGTTTGGTCCAGCTGCTATGTAATATTTAATACTTTTTTTTTGTTATTACCGCTTTTACGCAAACTCTACTATAACAATGCAATATTTATATTTATAGATATGTGATATAGAAACAGGTAAAACTTTAGGTGTTGGCGAAGAAGGTGAATACTGTGTGAAAGGACCACAGGTAATGAAAGGTTATCTCGATAATCAACAAGCAACGGACGCCATGATCGATAAAGATGGGTGGTTACATACAGGTATTATTGATTGGAACATGTACTTTAATTTAATTTTGACGTAGGGGTGTTAATTTAAATATCTACACAGTTTGCCATGATTATTAATGGACGAAGGCAGTCCATTTCTATTCATCCTCGCTAAACCGTGACTATACGCGACTCACATTGTACAGATATTGAATAGCTCCAGTTTTTCGAGAATGAGTTCCAAACCAATAAGGATCCTTCCCTTCTTGAACGGTAATTTCGAACCCATTTTTTTTAAGAAAAGGGATGGGGGTTAACGCCCATTGATCCCACCTATAGACCAGATTGATGAGAGTAATGTATCGTAACTCATTCGGGTTGCAACGGCATATTTATTTGAATTTTAGGTATCAGTTTGTTTGATTTGTTTTTGACAATCATATTGATCAGACAAACCTGCAAGTTTCGTAAGTTAAACAAATGATTTTAACGTATTTTAGGAGATATTGGGTATGTTGATGAGAGTGGTATACTGGTAATAGAAGACAGACTTAAAGAACTAATCAAATATAAAGGTTTCCAGGTTCCACCAGCAGAACTAGAAGCTTTGTTATTAACGCATCCTAACGTACAAGACGCTGCTGTTATTGGTATAGCGGATCCCGAGGCAGGAGAACTACCCAAAGCTTATATCGTACCTAAATCGGATTCTAAACTCACAAGTCAATGTGTGGCCGAATTCATACAAGGTACGTACCTATTCAAGCCACCTTGAGATCTTTGGGTTGTCTCGACGTCTAATCTCCAGGTTGCTCTATTGGGTCTCGTCTTCTGCTCTATAAACGAGAAGACACAGCCCTGCCGATAAACTAAATTGACACTACCGATAAACTAATGCCTAGATATTCGACATCAAAAACTCCACCGACGGAAGGTTTTAACCAAATAGCTAAGTGATACACAGCGTGAAGTCTACGATATTGTTATTAAAAATATGTAATATCGTATTGCATTTCATAAAAACTCAGCGCGCAAATTTTCGTCATTTATTTTAGTACCAAATTATCGAACAAACCGAGTGTAGTCTTAAGAAGCAATACCTTGTCTCTTACACATTTCCTTTTTTTCAGAACGTGTTTCACACTACAAGAGACTACGAGGTGGTGTACAGTTTGTTGATGCTATTCCTAAATCTCCTAGTGGTAAAATATTACGGAGAGTTTTAAAAGACGTGGCGGTATAAACAATTGCAAACATATTTTTTTAGTGTTAGCGAAACAAAAGACACTCAAATGGCTCAATCTGAACCTTCTGAACAAATTGTATGGATTAAAGTGAAACGTGCATCTATTTGTGCTTCACTGTTTTGAATTATTTTATCTAACAATTTATTTTAATTCAGATTTTTCTAACAAATTTATTTGGGGTTTTTCCAAATGGACGATTATGATGTATCGTAAAGCTTCGGCATAATTAGTATGTTGTGTTCAACTGTCTTCAAGTATGTAAAACAAGCCGCCCACAGTTAAAGGAGCTAAATCGCTAATAATTGGGATCTAGAAATTGACACAAATTGGTAACAACGCACATTATGATATAATATGACTGTATATAAACTAACATTCTATAGTTTCAGTATTTATTCAAATTTCTAATCAGGTTGGGCTAAATACGCTTGAAGTCCGAATCAAAATTCAATCTCTAGCTTCTGGTTATTCCAGTCTACATCCATAATATCTATTGGGCATGCTCTCCAAATAAGAATATAAAGTCATCGTTTGACTAGACTTGTTGGATATGCCCGGCCTCATTTTTGTGGAGTCTCTTATTACATGATTGGTGTACCAATAGTAAAATGTTTATTTTGACTTAAAATACTTGATATTGGAAGCCAATCCTTTATTTCCCGGTAAGATAACAACATCAATTAGTTGTTTAAGTGACATTTAGCATCAAGGTGGGTTTAAATTGACAAATAATTTGTGTTTTCAGTTTTTAAGACTTTGGATCATTTTGAGTTAGAGACTTAGCTACTTTAATTTAACAGACGGCAAAGTGATTTTTGTTTTTATTTTGTTCTTGTATTTGTTGGTATCAAGAACTTAGTTTTCGAAAGTATAAAGTTCTACTGTTTTCAGTGGGTGTTATCATAGGTTTTTATAATATGCTTAAGCACTATAAATTGAATTTTTATAATTTTTTATAATATTAATATATCAATAGACAAGGTGTACATTAATGGGCTTTCATGTGTAACATTTACCTGTGTTTGGAATCAAATTTTATAAATAAAATTTATTTGTTGATTTTATTTTGTTAATCTTAATCCAGGTCCCCCCCCCCCCCCCTAACAAAAAGGGTTGAGATTATCTGATACAAACTCTACCATGTATGTGAAAAATCTTACCCACCATGTAAAACATTTTAAGTATTCCGACAAAAATTTTGAAATAAGTCAGTTTTTTGGGCTATTATAAAACTGGACCGATGAATCTCGTATCATCCAGACCATGAAAAGAAAGATTTATACCCATGAATATCAACAGATTATAAAAGGTCCCATTCATTTCTGGTGGAGATGATACGGTATCTCAGGCAGGTTCATCTACCAGACCGTTATTTTTTAATCTTCACATTCTGGTTGATTTGGGTAAAATTATATAAGCGTGGAATACCGAACTATAATGGCTAAATAGTAGGCCCATCAGGTATTTCACAAATGATCCCCACCCCACATACCACAGTGTAGTAAGAAGACCATAGGACATGGGTACCTTGGAATTTGAGCCAAGGCCAAGACTAAGCGAAACTTGTTAATCCAAAAGGTTTGCTATCCCAGACATGCTACATCTATTTCCAAATGCACACTTTTATAATGTAGATTGCTTATGTAAACAGCATATTGTACGGTGAATGCTTAAAACATTGAAATAACAATGCTGGGGATGACACAAAATATAGTCTGTAGGTTGCACTGTCTGCCAGGGGTGACAACAATATATATACATATTTAATGTTGGCATATAAAAAACAACAAAACAAACAGTTTGATTTTTTTAAAGGCAATTCCATGAACATGTAAATTAACACAAATGCTATGGATATATATGTTGGCATTAATGAAAAAAAAAGAACAAGCTTCACGATGTCTACCAGTTTAAAGACTGTTTATAACAGATCTATCGTAACATTTTGTAGCTTTTTTTGTGAACTAGTTCCCTTGGAAGATGCAGTATATTCGGTTACTGGGGGTGAGAACGATTCTCAGAAGACTCAGATCCGAGAAAATGGTGATTTGTGGTGCATATCTGGACCCCAACATAACATATAATTTCATCAACTACATAACTCTAACCAATCTAATTAAAATATAGATCTGTATTTCGTTTCGCTTTTTATACTTTCGATGGCCTACACTCATGTAGATCTAACAAGTTATAGTGGGAGCTCATGTTCTATGACGTCAGGTATCAAGCACGGGACATTTGACCCGATAACGTCAGTCATTCGATTAACCAATTAGCGACCGCCATGTTTTTTAAAATCTACTTTTGCTTTGTTTTGATTTCTATCCGCTGGTGATATCTACCCACAGTTCCACGCGTGAAAAGGTCAAATGACCCCTCATTTCAGAAAGAACGCGACTTCCAGATCCAAGAGTAGTAAAGACAAGTAAAAACGAAATTTTGAACTATAGAAAACGAAACGAAATTGGATCTGTGTTTTAATCAGATTGAACTCTAACCAACTAATTTATGCTTTCACAGAAACAGAATATTAACAATAAGTTAACTACAGTCATTCAAAGTGGGTGGGTGGGGGTTAATTTGGGTCCCCCAGGTCTCCCATTTGGATCTGCTACTGTTAGTACCATGTAACGTCGATCTTTAATTACAATTATTTAATTATTTGCACCATACATGAATATATTATACAGTCTATTTACAGTAATCAGATTGTTCATCTTTAAAAAAAAATATCACAGAACAAGTTTGTCTGCACAATATACATTAATTTTGGCTTGATAAGATTCTCTTCATAAGTCACATAACCAATACTGCACATGCAGTTGATTTAGTTTGTCCACTATTATAAAAGGATACTGATTAAAATGATATTAGTAATAAAGCATCCTTTAAGTTATACTTATTATAATACATATACTAGATTATCAATGGTAAGTAACTCTTAAACATACATTATGCAAGAGCAAAATCTGCCAATTACAAGTCTCTCTCTAGGCCTGAAATGTTATCTAAATTATCAATTAGACATTAACTAACTTATGTAGACCATAATAAACTCTCGGTGTCAAGGCTAGCCTTCGATGTTGGCTGGATTAGATTCCTATATGCCGCTTAACTATGCTGTTTATATTAAAGATTTTAGTAATGATTACCGAGGCTAAAGGGAAATTTCACCCACTTCGTTCTCGACTCATAGTGGATCAATTTGACTGAAATTTTCAGCAAATTACCTTTACACTATCTAGTTTTTAACTATTATAGTGAGAACTGCCAACTTTTTATCTTATCTCCCATACTGTATCTTTAAGTACCATTCTCATTGAAGGAGGGGGGAGGTCAGTGGATAAAAGCCTGTCATTGACTCAACTGGCTTGGTTTCGAATCCCTGGTTGTACGTGACAAGAAGTACGGTCGCCTTTCAAACCTCAAGGGTTTTCATTGTTCTTCTGTTTTCCTCCCACTGTTGAGTTATTGAAATAAAAATTAAACCATAGGTTAGTCTTGAAATAACCTAGAGACCGTTAAACCACATTTCTCTCTCTCTCTTTTTTCTCATGGAAGTCTTTTATTCACAACATACCTAATACCTGATACAGTAATAGGCAATTTTAAAAAGACCTGTAGTGCATTTTTTATCTTAGCAATACTTTTATTAAGTAACAACATTTGCAAATAAGGAATTGTGTCTAGCCTATATAAACCTCTCTCTCTCTCTCTCTCTCTCTCTCTCTCTCTCTCTCTCTCTCTCCCCCCTCTCTCTAGAATTAATGAGAGATTTTTTGATTTTTACTCTCTGGTAGACAACCAACTAATATATACATTTATTAAATTTAACAATTCTGTTATAATAATTTATTATAAATTGTGTAGTTAGTATTTATAAATATCACAATGTGCCATCTTGTTTCACCAGTTAAAATGCATCATTTCTTCTTCTTTAAACTCTACAACACAATTTCATTTTTTAAGTATAAGCAAAAGATACAAAGACAAAATTATGAAAATGAGACATGACAACCGGTATTGAAAAAGCTGGATTTCGAACAATCACAAATCCAAGCATCAAACACTATATACAAACATTTAAATTTTCTTATTCAAATGTTTAAGTTGAAAATATTGATGAAAGCATTCTCACATGTTTTGGGGTTTTTATTACTAGAAGATAAAATCCTAATTTACCTTAGATTTGCCTTGTAAGAGGAGTTTCTGTTCGTCTATTTCATCTTTCTGTTTGGCTAATCTTTCATTCATTCCTGCTAAATGTTCACTCATCATACTCAACTGATTTTCATAACTTTTAGTTGTTGTTTGATGTTCATCCTATAATAAATTTTGTATAAAATAACAATTGTAACAATTGTAGCAACAGTATAACAGGCCAATTACTCTTAGTATGGAGGCCCAATGTTTTTTTATTTTTCAATAATTGCATATTCTGGAGAAATGTTGTTATGACATTACATGCAAGACTAATTTATACGTAACAAGCCAACAGTGAGGCCAAAATCTTGAAATAAATAGATGAAACATATTAATTAATTAATCTTTTTCAAAAGTATCAAGCAATCAAACTGATTATCAACTATACACTAAGTTTCATCACTCTCTATCAGCAAAAATCAAAGTCAAAGAAATTTCTCAGCTAAGCTCTGCTAATGCTTAGCTGAAAATGTTAATCATTGAACTCAGTCAAGACAGTCAGTTTAAATATTCTATCTGAAATAAAAGCAAAGTTGTTATGTTCTAAAGTCTAGACCAATCAAATTAAATGACAGACAGACAGACTATTGCATTTTAATATTGTCCTGTTTCCTTAAAAAAGGTGGGGGATAAAAAAGTTTAGCTGAGTCAATAAAACTTTGGGTTTGGTAGTACTGTCAGCCTGTTGTAATGTTTGTATGTGAAGAGTTATCTACCTTTAATTGAGCTAACGCTTGATTAGCTATGTTTAATTCTTCTTCTGCTTTACTTTTCTGTTTTTCTGCTAATTGCAGTTGTTTGTGTAGTGCCCGCACCTACAAAATACATTCAATAATTCAATCAATGATAAATCATATTTCAAATGTTTGCGACAACCATTTTTCCACAGTCTTTTTGTATTGACAGCTAGGTGGAATATAACATAGGATATGAACAGAGAGAAGCCCAATATTTTGGTCTAAGCCAAATAACTTTTGTAATGAGTTAAACCACTGTGAACATCTTTCTGTAATGATTTGTGGAGATATTTTCTCAAAGTTGTCTGATATTCTCACATTTGTTGGATTGTGAAAATTCAATTCCAATCCTATTTCATTTCGTTTTTTATAGTCCAAAAACCTGTAGAAACGTTAACGTTGATTGATTAATCAATGTCAGATTTCATGAGGTCAAAAGCCACTCGTATGACCCCTGACTCAAACTCCCAATACAACTGGTCAGATCCTCATGTGGTATAGGCCATCGAAAGTATAACAAAACGAAACGAAATAATATAGATCTGTATTTCAAATCAGACTGATTCAGTCTGGCCTGATATGATTTTTAACAAGGCTATAATCATTTCACTGTAAATTTTGAAATAGATAATATGGAGCTAGTGTTTTTAAAATAAAATAGAAATAAGCTCACCTCGGCATGAAAATTAACACATTTACTATCAGCATGTTGTAGTTGTAACGTTAATTGATTTTGTCGAAGTGTAAAATGATTTTTAATCAATTGTTCTCTAGTTTCCCCATCAAAATTACTACCACTTACTGATTCTAATTTACCTATCTGAAAAATATAAAAAAGGATTTCAAATCATAGACTGTACCTTAGTTAAATATAGAATGAAGAAGTATACATGCCAATATCCATCGATCATCTGATGCCACCCCTTGATGTTTATGCACAATTATTTCAAGTAATGTACTGGCGACGTGCCATTCTTACATTATTTATAATATTGGACTTGCTTGACGATTATTATATTGAAATGTATGTAGGACAGTGTCTGATTTTTGATAGCATTATCAATGAATGACGGTACTGACCATTAGACCATACACAATACATTATAGGCAGACAGTAAAAGACATTTCTTAATTATCAAATCTGTATTCCAGATGCAATGTTTACAAAGACAAACAGCTCATTAACCATTGCTACACTTATTATGATAAAGTGTTGTTACAGTTATCTTCCCCTGGATCCTGTCTCTACATCAATTTAGAAGCCGTAGACTACTATAAAACATGGAAACAGGCTTCCGCTTGGAACCAGAGCTTTGTACCTTGCACATGTTGTTACAAATGGACAAATTTGCAGCTACAGGTTGTATTGATTCAATTGAAAGGTCTACAAATGAACTAAATGAGGCAAGCAAACCAATGAAAACTAGCACCCATAACTGAAAACAAGCTATGGATAAGGAGATGATAATGCTTGATACCATTGCTTTAGGAATATGCATAAAAGTATTAAAGTAGTTTGAACTGAGATATCTGATAAGAGAGAGAAAATGGGGTTTAACAAACTAGGTCATTTTGGGACTAACATATGATTTAATTTTATTTCCATAATCCGCTTGCGCAAAGGTGTCTTTAGCGGTGGGAGAAAACCGGAGGACCCTGAGAAAACCCACGAGGCTAGACAGGCAACCATACTCATTGTCACGTACAATCTGGGATTCGACACCACGCCAGTTGACTCGATGACAGGCTTTATGATACAGCATGCACGTGTTAACCATTCCGCCATCCAATCCCCGAGATATCTGATATAAAAGGCTTTTCTGTTTGTTTCTAAAGCAGATTTCTGTTTTTCAAATTAAAAAATATGTGATTCTGCATAACTAACAACACATAAAAAAGTTGCATTCAAAATGAAAACAAATAATAACTTAATTCAAAAATATCTGTATACTATTCTTACCAGTAAATTATCTGAAGGGATTTGAGTTTTATTTATATTGGTATTTGTTGGCTCTAATGATGGCATTTTCTCCATGTTTGATTCAATATCATTCGGGGTATCAGTTATACCATTCCTCTTTAACAAACTAATTTCTTTCTCCAACTGTTTATATTTCTACAAAAGCAAAAGTAGTTCCATTTAGTTGATGTATGCTTATAATTTCAATAGAACTGAAATCAGACCCAAAACCATTCACATTTTGCTATCAGGGCTGAAACTATGGAAGTATCACTAAAACCTTGTATTATGATGGATAAATAAAACCCTATATACTTCTAGCAGCATCAGTTGATATAATTAATATGTAGCAGAATACAGATCATAAGTATATGTGGATGATAATTTGTTTATTTCAACAGAGAGAGAGAGAGAGAGAGAGAGAGAGAGAGATGGGGTTTAACATCCTTCTGACAAAAACTAGGTCATTTTGGGACTAAAATGTCGTTTAATTAGTTTTCAATAATTCGCTTGCACGTTGGGTTCTTTAGCAGTGGGAGGAAACTGGAGAACCCGGAGAAAGCTTATTTCAACAGATGTAACTTATTACTTACATATGATAAACTTACAATTTGAACACACAAGAAAGCTAATATGGCCCCCTTTTTTAAGTCGCATTTAGTAATTGAACAGTAACACAATAACACTATTTATGGATTAACAATTACTGGTTTATTAACATGCAACGTTTCAACGTTATTGTTATTGTGGTGATATGTCCTATTTCTAAAATCTAAAATAGTGCAATTTGAATTTGTATTTTGATCTATTTCTAATATTACTTTTAATTTAAAGTCATTTCTTTATATTGAAGCAGATTTGTTTACATTTTGAAAATCATAGTAAAAGCAAGACAATTTTATTCCAACTGCATAATATATTTCCTTACCTTGAAAAAAACCCTTAATAAATCAATTGTGTTCCTAAATGGCAGTTTTTACCAACATTTTTTATACTTATCTATCTTAAAAGTGTGTAAATTGCCAATTTACTGCATGTGATTGTAAGTAAGAAGTTACATTGAAATATTAGCATGGGTATTAATATTTCAACAGTTAGAATTACGTTGTGAATTTCACTCCATAAATACTAGATGTAATCACAGATAATCAACCGAAAGAAAAAAACATAACTCTTTCTTTTGTTCTCAGACCTTTCCATTAAGATGCATTATCATAAAATTCTGTACAAATTGTATGTAACTAAACACAATTACTTGAAGAAATAGGAAGCCACATATAACTTAATATAAGATATTTTTTATACCTTTCAAATAACTGTATGCACTTAATCCCAAAGATCAATCTATTATAGCTATATAAATGCATAAACAACATTAGTAAGAAACAGTAAGTACTATAACTATAAATAGAATTTGTATATGCCTGGAGGATCTTAACACAACCAATACATGTAGTTACATGTTAGTGAGATTCATCAATATGTCCTATAAACATGGCAGACTGTTCAGTATATTCTGTATAGTATTATAGCCATCCTGTCACTGGTACGAGAAAATCAATATCAACTCTCTCAATCTCTCTATAGAATCCCACAACATGACTCATCATAATCTATGTACATTCCCAGTCTATAGTGTAAGCTACCTAATGCATATTATGTGTACATTTACTTAAAAGAGACAAGCCAGAATAGAATTTCAATATAGTTTTCAGGTTAATACCCACTTAAAAGTTTCTCTTACTAAAAAGACATGGTTTCAAACCTTATTTCCATAAATCATTCCTGTAGTAAGTTAACATGATTTCTCATATTCCCCATTATGCAATTGCATACATCCAAAAATAATTTAACCTATTTTTTTTGTTTTAATCGTGTAAATCACACTTAAAATATTGAAATGTTTTATTGGTCTTTGGTCAGACTGTCTACAAGTTAAATATCTATGTGGTCTAACCACTCAATCCTCATACACAGATATCACCAAAATCATTGTTACATGTAGTTCATGGATCACTATATGTCAGTAAATTAGCCACGAATATCACATTAATCAATCTATAAATATAAAGATAATTGCCCAGTTAATTATTCACTTTCAAATAATTACCTATGGGCTTAATTCAGAGAGAGAGAGAGAGAGAGAAATGGGTTTAACATCCACTAGACACAAACTAGGTCGTTTCAGGACTAACGTATGGTTTTATTTTATTTTAATAATTCGCTTGCGCGTAGGGGTCTTTAGCAGTGGGAGGAAACCGGAGTACCCGAAGAAAACCCAAGAGGTTGGACAGGCAACCCTACTCCTTGCCACATACAACCGGGGATTTGAAATCACGCCAGTTGACTCAATGACAGGCTTTATGATACAGCGCACGCACACAAACCATTCGGCCATTCACCACCCCCCCCCCCACCCATCAATTCAGGAGTTGGATTAAGCTATCAATTAATAATCTATCTCTGATTTTGTACAACTTTTTAAAAACTAAAATTCTTGTTGAAAGAGTTTTACATTTTGAAATATTATTGTAACTGTATTAAATTCCCTACCCCACCCTCAATTAGAATTATTGTGGTCTTAAGTCTCAAACAGAAAACAACATCATCATTCTCAGTCAAGGCAGTCATAAAAAAAAAATCCACAACAAGTTTGATCAATCATTCTTCTTCAATTAGAAGCAAAGTTATTGTGTCCTAAAATGTGTGACAGCTGCTTAGTAAAGATATCCACACAGCAAACATATACACGAAGTTTGAACAAAGACACACAAATATTTACAACATGCAACAATCAATATACCGCTAATGTCAAGGTTTGCGCATCAGGCCATGTGACAGGGAATGTCTTAAATGTGAACAAATTATTTGGACATTTTATACGCAGGCACATGTAACATTAAAAATCTCTTTCAAAAGTAACATTAAAGTTGGGAATATGTCCAAAGTTGATTATGTTCATGTTAGTAAATAAGATTAACACATTCAAGGGCAAATAACTTGTCTGAAGCAGATTCTCTATCAGTTGATATTATAAGACAAGGACGTAAGAAAGAGAATTTTACCATATTTCACACTATGACTCTTTCTTCACATTTAAAAAATCTGACTCTTTCTTCACATTTAAAAAATCTGACTCTTTCTTCACATTTTAAAAATCTGACTCTTTCTTCACATTTAAAAAATCATGGGGAGCTGGATAAAACCATTCTGGGATTGGAGAAAATTGGAAATTGCACCACTGGAATGAAGGACAGGAGATGTGCAATCATATGTAATTATCATCATTCAAAGCATAAAACACTGTATTACTATTATTATGTTTCTTTTCTATTTTAAATAAAATAGATGCACCTCGATATTTCTTGTATTTAAGTCAC
Source organism: Patella depressa (assembly GCA_948474765.1). Taxonomy (NCBI): domain Eukaryota; kingdom Metazoa; phylum Mollusca; class Gastropoda; family Patellidae; genus Patella; species Patella depressa. Next base: position 61,651,618 of record OX419719.1, read on the forward strand.
GAATCAGCTTTCATAAGTTCCTGTCAATAATATTGCTCAATAATTACCCTGCCTTCGTTTAAACAATAGAAAATGAAATACATGTAGTCATAATGTCTAAACATTGTTTATCTACTTTATAAAAAAAATAATCATTGATCGTTAAAATCACACGTCAAAACGCATGACAATCGATTGACAACTATTAAAGGTCTTGTTTGTTATTCAAGCTTGTGTCAAGCCTAGGGTTATGTGCCTAATTTAACCATTGTAATATCTTTGTAGTGTATGAAATGCTTTGTATGGCAGCCTTATAGGGTAATTGGGTTCAAGGCATAGTATTGCTGGATAATGCCACTAACACAGAGAATTTCAAAATAGAGTCTAAACAAAAATTATGCATTATGGATTAGCAGAAAATAAATTAACTGATGTTTATATAGCTAAATAGCTAATAACAGGGAACACTTTCAGATTGGTTAATTTTTGGTGTATAAGGCACATTTAGTTGCCCAGTGAATATTTCTTTAGGTTGGAAAATTATCAAAATAGCGTGATAGTGAGCACATATTTGACCGATTCTTACAAAGGAAAATAATAACAGATTAGATTGTGTGATCACGATTGACATCTGTATAGAGCTAAATGATGGGCAGAAAACAAGTAGTAGACTAAACACGAAAAACCCGCCGATGCCAAGCAATGTATATTTAGTAATTTCTGATTGCGGAAGACAGCAATAAAATACACAGCTACATTGGGATTTACGTGAGCGATGGAGCGCGGGAGCACCTGCACACCTAAACTCGGATATGTGTGTTTGTTTGGCAGTATAGCTTGATAATTAAAATTACCTAATTAATCCAACGTGTTATCAACGATAATCGGGTTGAGTGGTAGTTATACACACAGTAAACTATATTGATTTTGGAATTTTGAATATCATTCACCATGTCTTGATGTCAGATTGTGCATATTCCCGGTCGGAAAATATTGGGCGATTGGAAAATTGCGTCGGACAAGTCCTGAATAAACGGGTAAAATCCCATCCCTGACATGAACCCAATTGACTTCAGATTTTATACTTTAGCTTTATGGGGGTTTTTTGAAAGAGATTACACATGTCACAGTCATCTGTGATCTCATATCGATCTTGTAAAACATACGGTACAGGTTCAAATTCATTATGAACCAACCAAGAGAACAGAATTTGGAGAAGGGAGGTAATTGTCAACCTCACGAAATATGGTCAATAAGTTCAAATGAACATTAACATTAAAAGACTTCAATAAAAAATATTTCTTGATAATTCTTATATTGAATATTAAAGTATGATTACCCCGAAAAAATATAGCTACACATGCATTTTTAATTAACATGCTGACTCCAAGTTCATGTCAATGATATTCACGAATAAAATACTGTCGTCCCTTACTGGATAGATACTGAAAGCGAAACGTCCATGACAACAATAGTCATGATATATAAACATCAGGTATATTCTTTATCTAGTTGTGCTGGTTACTTGCAGCGTGAACTGAATGACATCCACCCAATCTCAAACTTAGGTACTGAATGTATCATGAACTATGTTTATTTACAAGATTATCAAAATTACACTTTGGTATTAAATTTGCCAATTACTTGGATCATGAACAGAATGAGGCAGCATTGACCACATGGCCGATTTCCATTAAGGTATGACTATGACTGTTCATTGACTTTATAACAAATAAGAATTAACTTTTTTCTAACTGGACCGACTGCAGTTTGATTTTATGATATCATATATAGAGACCATTGTATTATCAATCAGCTGTTTCAAACATTAAAGGGCTGTAGCTGACTATAATCTACCAGTCAGTTAAATCTATAATTTCATATTTTCAAAGAAAGTGAAAACATAATTATTTCTATGTCTTTTGCTCAATAGGTTGTCAACTCACTACTATACAATGATAGACATTATAACTCATTAACACAGGAAATGATAACACAATTACCTCCCTTGTTTTTCTAATGCCCCCATGAAATAGCTATCTTCAAATGTTTGAATTTGAAGTTGAAAATGACATTTTTGCCAATTTCTCAACTGGCAAAAGTGAATTATAGGATTAATAGGATTATTCTTTAACAAGGTAGGACTTTTTATAGATACCATCTATTTTGAGGCTTTATTTTAAGAAATTTTAAAAATATAATTTAAAAATATGAAATTGCAGCTTTAAGATTCTTGGTTGGCATAAGATTCAAAATAGCAGGGCAGACAACTCTATCTTTAATGTGTCAACAACATAAAGTGAGTTACAACAGATAATCATACTTACATGAATTTCATTTTCATATTTTATCTTTAACAACTGTAATTCTAACATATAATGTTCTTTTTCTTGTTCTAATGATCCCACACGTTGTTGAAATCTTTCTATTTGTTTAGATAAACCTTCTTTACTTTCAGCCGAACTCAATAAAACTTTTCTATTCTGTACAGCTACTTTATGAGGTACAGATTCCGGACATGGCTAAATCAAGAAAAAATAAAAAATGCTATTTATTTAAATTTATCCTGTAATACAGTAATGATACCAATGAGCAGCCACAACAGCAGATCTACTTGCTTGAAGGTTTCGGAAATGACAAAAAGTCAATAAGGAGTACTTTTCAATGTAAAAGCAATCATGAGTTTTTGAATATATAAGGTAGGTCAACTGAATAAAATGAGTGTTCACTAGCTAATTTAGACTTATTTTTGAGACTTAGTGAAGTGTGACAACTTCATAAAGTAGTGATGACTCTTGTTAAATTAGAGATCATCCATGAAAAATTTAGACTCCAATGTGTACGAGCAATTTCAGATGTATTTCTATTTCTAGGACAAGGTAGATCCACTATTAATTTTTGAATCTTGCTCAAAACAGCTAATAAATATAAACTACATTTAGTTTATCAAGTTTCATTAAAATCTCATGAAGATAGTTGCCAGGCAACAAAAAAATCATTTTTGAATTTTACAAACTGTCATTTAAGCAAACAAATAAATATCTTGTACACAAAAATCCAGAGAAAACCATCTTCAAACGTAGCCTTCTTCAACAGAGTCGAATCATAAGTCAGTTCCAAATACATTTCTCAGAATAAAAATCTGGTCTTAAGAAAGGGTAAGTAAGACAAATTTTAAAAAGAAGCATTTGGTCATATCTTATTCCTCATTTGACATCAGTTGGGTGCAGTTTTCTGTTTGACGTTTATTGAAAGTGCACATGTATTTAGCCATCAAGAGGATCACATTTACTTAATGAAAAGGTAAATCTCCTTAGACGGCCTTATGAAGGGGAATGGTCATAATTATATCTGTAGCACTTTGGAAACTGTGCCCGAACTTTCTCTTACATAGTTAAAGAAATATGAAGAAATAATTACCCTGGCTAATGAAGAGATATATTCTGTAGTTCTATGTTTAAATGAAGCTACTACAGGATTTATACCAGTATTATCAGAATTATTTTTAGTACCTCTGCTAATATAACCGGATTTCTCACTACAAAACTCTATATTATTACCAATAAAAGTTGCTATCTGAAACAACAAATATTAAACAAAAACTGTCATTATGTTTTAATACAATATTTTCTTTCTATTCATCAAAGATAGGCTGGCACTGCCAGGCAGGATACGCCCACATTTTCGAGAGATGGACAGAGAACAAGCAATACCGAAAGTGATTTTTCCTACATCTTTAATTAAGTCCTGTATTTCATACTGTATTGGGAGCAGCCATTTAGTTGGTCAGTTCCAGTCTGATATAATTGAAATTCGAAACCGACAATGATTATGGTGTGACGGTACACAACCTAGAAATGTGACTTTTCATCAAAATCGGATAAGAATTGTGACCTGTAGAGAGTCCACAACCATGATATACCATATTTTTACACTATTCGTGTACAAACGGCGACCATTTCGTCCGGCAATTTTGGTACGATTTTCACGAAATTAGAACTCAACCTTCCTCATCAAAATCGAATTAAAATTGTGACCTATACAGGGTCCACAACCATGATATATCATTTTTTTAACAGTATTCGCGTACAAACGGCGTCCATTTTGTCTGTCAATTTTGGTCCGATTTTCCCGAAATTCAAACTCAACCTTCCTTACAGTGTAACGGTGATATAATCAAATGTTTTTTTAAATTGGATAATAATTGTGACCTCCAGAGGGACCACAAGCTAAAGAAAGGGGGATTTTGCGTATAACCAGGGGCCATAATTCAGGAAGTTACGATCCGATATGCGCAAATATCGAAAAGAACCAAGATCTTTGGGTTATAACCATTAATTTCAAGTTTCATCAAAATCGAATTAAAATTGTGACCTTTACAGGGTCCACAACCTTGATATACCATTTTTTAACAGTATTCGCGTACAAACAGTGGCCATTTTGTATGGCAATTTTGGTCTGATTTTCCCGAAAATCGAACTCAACCTTCCTTACGGTGTAACGGTAATATATTCAAACATTTTTTTAAATCGGATAATAATTGTGACCTCCAAGCTAAAAAAAAGGCGATTTTGCGTATAATCAGGGGCCATAATTCAGGAAGTTATGATCCGATATGCGCAAATATCGAAAGGAAGCAAGATCTTTGGGTTATAACCATGAATTTCAAGTTTCATCAAAATCGAATCAAAATTGTGACCTCCACAGGGTCCACAACCTTGATATACCATTTTTTAACAGTATTCGCGTACAAACGGCGGCCATTTTGTATGGCAATTTTCGTCCGATTTTCCCGAAATTCGAACTCAACCTTCCTTAGGGTGTCACGGTGATATAATCAAACGTTTTTTTAAATCGAATAATAATTGTGACCTCCAAGCTAAAAAAAAGGCGATTTTGCGTATAATCAGGGGCCATAATTCAAAAAGTTACGATCCGATCTGCGCAAATATCGAAAGGAAGCAAGATCTTTAGGTTATAACCATGAATTTTAAGTTTCATCAAAATCAAATCAAAATTGTGACCTCCACAGGGTCCACAACCTTTATATACCATTTTTTAACAGTATTCGCGTACAAACGGCGGCCATTTTGTATGTCAATTTTCGTCCGATTTTCCCGAAATTCGAACACAACGTTCCTTAGGGTGTAACGGTGATATAATCAAACGGTTTTTTAACTCGAATAATAATTGTGACCTCCAGAGGGACCACAAGCTAAAAAGGGTGATTTTTCGGACAATCAGGGGCCATAATTCAGGAAATTACATTCCGATAGCCGCAAATATCGAAAGGAACCAAGAAATTTGGGTTACAAACGTGCATGTCAAGTTTCATCAAAATCGGTTCAAAATTGTGACCTCTATAGGGTCCACAAGCTAAAAACGTGATTTTTCGTACAATCAGGGGCCATAATCCATGAAGTTTTGATCCGATACATGCCAATATCGAAAGGAACCGAGATCTTTTGGGGATAAACCTATATTTCAAGTTTCGTCAAAATCGGATAAGAATTGTGACCTGTAGAGAGTCCACAAACAAATTGTGGACGGACGGACGTCCGGACGGACAGGGGCGACGACATAATACGTCCACATGAAAATGTGGCCGTACAAAAATAAATATAGATGCTTCATTTATCTGAAAAAAGACGATGGAATAATAGGCCAACAGTAAACACACTTTCCGTTAACAATAATTTCTACAGACAAGAAACTGGCATAAATTTAGAAAGAAACATAACTGTGAAAATCCATCAAAATATACTACAATATTTATTTTATTTTTTTGCCCTAAAACACTGAAAGTTTGCTTTGCCCACAACTGGCAGATGACTGGACTAAAATAGCTGAGCAATCTCTGTATCATCGTCTCTGGACATCCCTTACGTAATACAGATCCACCAATTAAACTAACATCCAGTAAAAAATAAAAGAGAGAGAGAAATGGGGTATATTGTCCGCTTGACACTAACAAGGTCAACATGGTTGAATTTTATTTCAATAATTCACTTGCACGTAGGGGTCTTTAGCACTGGGAGGCAACCAGAGGACTTGGAGGAAACCCACGAGGTCGGACAGGCGACCCCTACTCCCGGTCATGTACAACCTGAGAATCGAAACCACGCCAGTTGAATCATAAACAGGCCATATAAAAGAGCGAGCACGTGCTAACCATTCGACCATTGACCGTCCCACCCCCACCCCCGTAAAAAATTAAGAAGTATTATTTTAAAGACTAGCCATTAGACTGATGACAAGAATTAATTTACTGCTATACATACCTTACTAGCACTAGTAACTAAAGATACAAGGGAAGACACAATACATTCATCTGTTGTTTTCAGTTTCTGTGTTGCTGTAGGTAACTGGTGTTCAAGTGAAACTTTGGCATTGTAATGCTTGGATACCTCTAAAATTATAACATAAAAATTATCACTGCTTTATTTCAATCTATACTAAAATGCTTTGTCAGACAATGTTGAAATAAAATTTGCCATTTGTATTACAAAAATCTGAAACTGTATTTACTATCCTGGGACTGAGATTATTTTAACTTAAAAATGTCAAAATGAAACTAACATAAATAGTTCACGAATTCAATAGTTGAACTTTACCTTTGACAGTAATATGGAAGTCTGTTAAAGATTGGGATAAATCTTGAAATATCTGTACACTATCACAGGAAGAATTAGTAGACGTCTTTTTACCTGAAATATATGTAAAACCATAAAACATAACAATCTGAATGTTTTAGATGAAAATGCAATAACTACTACAAAACAATGCGAGTCTGGAATGTTCCAAAAAGACAGAAATTCAACAAAAATGTTACACTGAATTCATTGTGGTGTTACAGTCACAAAGTGAAATGAAATGAATTGGGGTCCTAAACTGGGCTAATGAAGACAGGCATACACCATACAGTGTGCTTTGGGGAAATTTTGTCCAGGCAGCGGAGATACAGCCTACTCTTATATTGAATTCCAACTCCCAGGGAAACTTTTACATGCACGCTAATGTGTACATGGGACCTCGATTTTTCATCCCATACTAGACCTAATGACTAGACAGTTGTCCTTGTCAAGTCATCCGTCCTGCTTCACTGACAAGGGGAAACGCCGGAAATTTGGGCGAACTTTCTCAGCCAATGCAGGGATCAAACACCTTACCTCCAGCCTAGCGAACCAGCATTTACCCATTTAGCAACCGTGATACCCTTGTTCTGCTTCTGGAATATGGAGATTCAAAATAGTACTGTCACAATATCTGTTTTAAGTAAGAACGGTTATATTACCTAACTGCGAAATATGTTGATCTAGTTTATTATAAACATCATTCAGTTTCTTATAGGAGTTGTGCAATTCCATATTTTTAGCTGAAAGCGTGGATGGACAGGAAGATAAAGCACATTCTTCCTCTATACTGAAAACAAATATTAAATATATCCAGATGAAGGTTGTTACAAAACACCTGCCAATAACATGTCTTTTCAATATCATTTTACTTTTCATTAACCTTAGTTTATTAAATATCAAAATTTCAAATGAATCAAAGTTAATATTCTTATCATATAACAGTACCTGGAGAGTTGTAAGGGTAATAATCTATTATTGTAGTCTACAAAATTGTGAAAACTGTCACAAAAAGGTTTCAACTCTGTTGTAGTATCCTGAATCAGACAAAATACCACAAACTAAAATATCTTATAAATAGTAACACTTCATCTGTGTTCGTTTAAAAAAAAATATTTGCAAAAATTTAACTTTATTTCATTTAATTATGAAAACTTCTTTAAGAAGTTCAAGTTAAAATCGGGTTGGATGAGAAAAAGTAACCTGTGTATACATAAAATATAAACTTACTAGAATTGTAGAAAAAGTAATTTGTGTATAGATACAATATTAGCTTACTAGAATTGTAGAAATAGAGTCATCTTTTAATATTTCACCAAATTTTTTCAATGACTGTTCAACGGGCCTGCAGTATACCAGATTTTCATGTAAAAGTCTGCAGTACTAAAATATAGAAATCATTTAAATTTTTTATTGTATTTGCATTTTAATCATTTCAAATTTCGTGGAATAGGAAAGATAATTGAAATCATGTTTCCTAAAGTGAGATCAAAATCACATATCACTCCTACTGTCTTAAATAATCTTCACTGAAGCCAACACTGACATACAAGACATTAAATAAAACAGTACCAAAATATCTTCAGAATCTCTGGACTCACTACCAACCAAAAATGTTGTTGAGATCCGAGAGTTACATGTAACTAGTGAGCCGGAGTCTTGTCCACTTAGCCACGTGATCCCCAAACACTGTATCAAAAATTTGAATAATGACTCAAAATATTCATATAGGATCCTTGGCATTTCATGTGACCATTATACCAAAGATCAATTATTGTTGGTTAATCTATACATATTATTAACTCACCTTTGTGTTTACTTCACTTATAGGTTCTGTTCTACTATCAGCAGGATAGATTTTAGATCTCTGTTCACTATATGTATAGAAGTTTGACAGACTCTGTACTAATTCTCCAACATTTGTTCCTGCTTGATTAACTAATTCCCAAGCACGTAGCTGATGTTTACGATCAAAAACAGGTATGTTAAGGCTATTTAACTGGGCAATCTCTACAATCAATACAGTATAAAATTTTAGAACATTGATTTTTACGTTTATTGTTACTGATAATACAATTTGTTGTTATCAATAAAACACATTTTTGTCAATTCAAGTCTAGCGTTTAACTTAGATTACGGTTTTTAATTTAGAATATAATGGAAAATATAGAGTTAGAAATTTGGCTGTGTTAAAGTAACATTACACTGTACATAGGAAATAAAACAATGTTGCATAAACAGAGCAATATGATTCTTTTAGCCACTAACTAATCAATTCTAAATCGCTCTTTGTACTTTAAATATTTATTAGCATATTTTCTTTTCAGACAGTACCAGATTGTTATTACTTTACTCAAGTTTAAACTCACTTGTATCAATAAACGGTAATCTATCAGATATTATATTTTCAGCAGTTTGTATTCTTTGGGTTAAATCTGTTTTTACAGTGTTCAACTTTATCTCACTGGAATTAACAAAAAATGAACAGTAAAATTAAAGCAAATATAAAATCTACTGAAAGGAAATAGACAATTTAACATTTCAGTAAATTTAGCTCCCAATTCTGATGTGTTTTACCCCACTTAATTTACTCTAATAATGTGAAGAATTGAGTCTATAGCATAGAGGAGGTATACTTATTTCATCCATTTCAAAATTTTCAAACCATAAATGTGAAATTTAACTTACGCAACTTCAGCTCTCATTTTAAACTGCTTTATATCACTATCATGAGAATGAAGTTTCACCTAAGAAAACAAAACAAATCGGGGGAAACTAATTAATCCCAAGAAATTTAATTGCAAAATTGGATGAGAAAAACGCCCAAAATTATCAAGTCTCAGAACAAAATACATCATGTAGATGCATGAATTTATATAATGATCAACAATTCTCAATAATTACAGACTTAATTGTTCCTTAAACTTATTTAAAACAAAATATGTATGGAAATCTTGAAATCCTGTACCTCTAACATAGCTTTATCTTCTTGTAATTTTTCTATTTGACTTTTACTCTGCTGTTTGGTGGCATTTAATACTTCATTATACTGACTATGTTCCAATTCAACTGTTCTTAAACTGTTTTCCAATTCTTGAACTTTCTTCTCATATGTTTCTGATGTCTCATTGACCTGTGGATAATTAGGATTTCAGTTTAATCCTATTATTGAGAATTTTATTCCAAATATGGTATTGTATTAATTTGTTTCTACCTACCTTCTATTTTTGACAATATTATTGGACAGGTATATAAGTGTAGTTTTCTTACCCCAAGTTGGATACATTCTTTAAAGTAATGGCAGTCAATGTCTAAAGCATACTAATACTATGCATTTGAAAAATTCTACACATTTAAAGTTTACATTATGGCTATGACAATCATCAAATATCAGCACAAATAACTTATGTACAGGCTAATCTGTACAAAAAGACAAAATACCTAGCAGTCAACAACATTAATACACCTATTTGAAAGAGAAATAAACTATAACACATACATGTGTAAAAATATCTACAAATTTATTTGAGCGATGCCTCGAAGTTATCATTATTATCAAGCTAAGGCGTAGCCCAAATAAATTAGTGGCTGTGTGATAGTTTATTAATTTACCTGTTTATGTAACCTGGCATTCTCTTCTATTTTACTCTGTAATTCTTCATTAAACACACCACTGGAACCTAGTTTTACTTGATCAGATGTAGAAGCATCATTTGTCTTGTGCTTAAAATACAACAAACCAATTTATTTCAACAATGGATATATACTTTGAAGAGTGTTCCTAAGAGAGCACAATATACGGTACACATATTTCAAAGCAGTTTGTGTGGCAAACTGATAGGTGCCATACCAAGAGAGAGAGAAAGAGAGAGAGAGAGAGAAAGGGGTTTAACATCCACACGACACAAACTAGGTCATTTAGGGACTAACATTATGGTGTAAATTTTTTCAATAATTCGCTCGTGCCTAGAGGTCTTTAGCAGTGGGAGGAAGACGGAGGACCCGATTAAAAACCACGAGGTTGGACGGGCGACCCTACTCTATGTCACGTACAACAGGGGATTCGAAACCACACCAGTTGACTTAATGACAGGCCTTATGATACAGCGTGCACGTGCTAACCATTCGGCCATACAACTCCCCCAGGTGCCATAGCTATTTGATTTAGGTCAAATAGAGTGTAGAACTGTATTTCGATCAGGGATGGGTCAAAATCTTAGTGATAAAATCAAACAACTATCGTGCTGTTAAAATTATTTACAGTTCTATCCCTAGCTATCAGTAAAAGCATCATGGATAAGTGTAGGGAGCAATAGAGACCCACAGATTATTTGAGCACATGTTGTTTAAAATTGCTTAAATTCTATTTCTCATTGACAGCTCCTTTTCAGTGCCCATGGTATCAAATACTTATTATTCAATAGTGAAGGATCCCCCGATAACTTATTTGATTTTTAATCCATTTACTATTGCTAGTTAATAGTAGAAGCATCCCTTAGGTGTCTTAGAAGCAAACTTGCATAAATTCTATTTCTCATTGAAAACTCATATTTTGAGCCTTCAATGCTAATTGCAAAGCTTCATAAGGAAGCGAATATTTATCATTCTGTAGTCAGCAAGTCCCCTGTTGTGCCGCTAAAATTGTTAACATCCCTTGTCATCAGAATAAGCATCATTTTCTTGTCTAAGGTGCAAAGCCCTGATGAAATTTACTCTAAAACTAGTTAAGTTCTTTCCATTGACAGCTCATACCTAAGATGAACCTTGGAAAGATTCCTTAGGAACCGAATATTCATCGTTCTATGATCAACAAAAAGCTTGCCAATTTGGACATAACACCTCTAAGAGTCTAGATTATTGGACACACCCTGTATGGATGCTGATTTTTTATAGTTGGACTCTATTACCATATAGTCTTTCTAGACCTTATCTACCGTTTCAATAATAACCTTTTCCATAAGCATTCTACCACATTCCCAACTTCATTCAGCTAAACCAAACACTGCTGTTTGTATTTAAGAGGAGAGCCGAATAAAGCTCACCTAAATCAACAAATTGAAAAAAATTGCTATCCATAAAAAGCTCTCCCAGTTTCGATAACAAGAGTGATTTAGAAATTAAGGATTAGTTGTGTGCATGGGAAATGATTATGAAGATCAATAACTGCATGTAAGGGTGATAATATACACACAATGACTTAGTAACGGAGAGCAATTTTCAATTTTATGGGGAGCGAAAAATATCCCCCTGATCGACAATCAGGTGAGCGATTGCACGCCTTAAACAAAACATGATCAAACCTTGTTTTTCTTTTTACCAAGACTACTCTCAGCTTGCTCAAGTTCATCTTGTAAAAGAAGAACTCTCCTTGACAACTGCTGATTTCTGAAAGACAGACTATCTGCTTCCTGTTCATATTTGCGTACACATGTTTCCTTCTCTTTTAACACATCCTGAATGAAATAGAAGTTCAATGATTAGTATGAAAAAGAGATGAATAAAAAGAGAATTGTACATTCTGAAGGTTGTGTCATTCTAAATGAGAACTATATGTATAACTAGACCCTTATTGGGTAAGTAAGACCCTAAAATCTGGGCAATAGTAGCAACTAATAAGTAATTATCAGAAATAATAAAATTTTGTTTATAGAAATTCCTGATGCTAAAAAACAATTGTGGATGATGGACCAACAGGCGGACAGAGAGGAAGGCGACAATCTTTTAACAGATATTTTAAGGAAATTTTCGGTTTAATAGGCCTACCTTTAAATTTGTATTCTCTGTTTGTTCATCCAAAAATGCTTTCTTCAATACCGGTATCTGTGCTTTAAGCTGTAAAAAGAAAATACTATAATGCATTTTTGTATTCAGACAAGAAGTTATCTCGTTTGATTCTATTGTTGTACATTTAAAGTTTTTATATGTCCAAATTAATTTAGGAACATTTTTAATTTTTTAGTTTAATAATCATCAAGAAAATACTGGGAAATTCCCCAGCCTTGAGTCCTGGAGTTGACCCGCCACATCTCCTTTTCTGTTTCACGTTTACATGGTACAGTCATATAAAAAACAGATAACATAGTTTTTGTGATCAAATTAGGAGAGTAAATAAAAAAAAATAATAATACTCTAAATAAGAAAAGTAGTATGCAACCAAGAACAACATTAAAAAGAAGAAAAGTCAATATCCTACTTTTTGGCACCAAGACGACTAATAAAGACGAACATGCATCAAGGAATGGAATACTATGAGAGAAACTTGCATAGTACTTTTCATTAAATTCCAATTGTCAGGAGTTCTTTTGAGCACACAAATAAGGGCAAGGTCCCAGGTAGAGCTTATCAAACAACTTCTGTCTGATCAATCATAAATTTTAAGCGGATTCCTTTGATTATGAACAAACTACAAATGTACTAAACTTTGGTTATTATAAACTTATCCATGTGTTTGAAATCATCTCCTGTTTAATAAAATCCATTGTACAATTAAATATTCCAACAAATAAAAAAGTTATCTTTTCAAAAATTCACATTTTTACTTCTACTGTCTACATGGATTCCGTCATGTGTTGGGCGAAACCAGTGAAACTGTTGCGGGGGTGGTTTAAGTTGCAATAAAAACAAAGCGTGATCATTCCAATTGTTTGAGTTTGGGCAACGAAAAATATCAACTGAAAACAATTACCATTTTTTTCAATCTAATGATAATTGTTTCAATAACATGTATAAAAACATGTTAATTGTGGAAGCCCTGAAAAAAACCCAACGGGTGAGTTCGTAAAAAGTGGATCATCATTTCTAGATTGACAGTTTTGACCATCCTGTGATATGGTGCAATATTTGATTGTTCATAAGATAAATATATATTCTTAAATCACACCATCAAAACATGTAAATACCGGTACCCTGGCATTTTTCTATGTCAAAAATTTGTGGAAATTCGAATTTTCAAGAGAAAACGTTTCTATTCATTGAGATATTAGATTGTGCAGTGGATTTTATTTAACAGGTGGTGATTTCAAACACACAACACAGTAAGTTTATAATAACCAAAGTTAAGTAGTTTGTTCATAATATAGAGCGAAGCTCTAAAGCATCGCGCGAAGCGCGGTGCTTGAGCAAAGCTCTTTTCCGGTAACACAGGAGCGTAAGCAAAATGTCACCCACAGACTGTTGATTAAAAAAAATTTCAGACCGGAACCGGATACACTGGGCAAAATTGGCAATGCGCATGTCTCACAATGCGCATGTCAGCGCATGTCAACTTACCAAATCTCGCCCAAGCGAGAATTCGCGTCTCTAAGAAATATTTCTATGACGCGTCGAATGAATGACGTCACATATTTTTGACGTCAATGAAAATTCTCACACTTTTTTGTTCTTTTTTCAACTGGGGAAACTTTATTATGAAGGTTTTATATTTGACAACAATCACACCAGCTTCGCTCTACTCAGGCTAGGCCTGTTACATATTAATCGAAGAAATCTGTTCAAAATAAAAATTTAAGGTGGTTCAGACAGTAGACATTTTTGCCTTGTCAGGCCCTCAAACCTGCCCCTCTGAAACTAAATTGATATAGCCTGAGGAATTTTCTCAATCAACAAAAGGATAAAACCCACTACTTCCTGGCAAGTGAACCAGCTGAGCCACCGTACCCCAGTGCCGGCATAACTCCCAATAAATCAAGAGCTGAGAAGGGGGCGTGTTCGGAAATGATTACATGGCGAGGGGAGTCGATATCCTGAATTGATTTAGAACGGAGCGGACATAATTCACTCTGCAAGTTACTTCATTTAGATGACCTCTCCCAATATTGAATGTATAAGCATTAACTCCCGACCTTTGAATATTCGGCTGCTAATTTTTGATATTTGCCAGCAAGATCAGCCATCTTGCCACAGACCGGATGTTTCGATGGGGAGAAATTAGTCAGTATTAAATATAATCAATGACAGCACCCGTTTGTATTATTTCAACAATCTGTAAAATATTAAAAATTACAAATATCGAAAACACATTAGTTTTTCATTATTGATTCTAGCTTGTTTAATATGTTTGATTTTATTCACTAATAATGTTCACAAAGACCTCCCTGAGCTATCGAAAACGAACGAGGAATAATCAGAGAATGGCGAAAGCATCGCTCTTGTGGTGAGCAACCGGTCAACAGTAGAATTGGAATGGGCCGCCGTTATTGTCAAAAATGACACCATTGCGGATGAACCTGTTTAATGGACGAATATATCGACGATCCGGATGATAGAGGTTAAAAATAAATAGAGAAAGGGGGTGGTGGATATATCACCATTCACCATAGGCGTACGGCGATATTTTTAACTGGGGGGGGGGGCTAAAAATGTACAAAATCGTGTATGAATAAATATGTATTTTAAGTGATTCTGATGAGTTTTTACCAAATAAAAAAAAAGTTCAATTTTTATTTGAAGGCCCATGGCAGGTTCTACAATATCACTTTTCCGATGAATAGGCCCAAGTTCTTAATTTCTAAATCATCAATAAAAGAGAACTGAATTTTATTTAGGCCTACTTGTAATATACACAACTATTGAACTAAAAACAATTGTTTATGTAACTGTAACTTACTGTACTCTGAACAATAGAAGGTTCGAGTCTTAAGATTTCTATTTAATTGCCTAACTATAGACATTCTGAATTTAAATTCGCCCCCCCCCCCCCCTTAGCTCGTACGCCTATGTATATAATTTTCGTGAAGCTGATCGAGGCGCAATGAAAACGCAACACTATCATAAACATAATTATGGACTATGGTAATTGTAACTTTAATCACGACGATAAACGTCTTTCGGTAGCCTAATGCAAAGTACAAAAATTATGCGCATGTACGTGTAAATGCATAGCACTCACATACCGGTACAAAATTAAAAATAACTGTGTAAAACAAAATGTCGGAATTTGGTTTTTCACGATGCAAAGTCATCAATAATTGTCTCCAAATGGTGAAGACGTCGGGTATCAAATAAGGGTTGTGGAAGCTATATAGAGTCATTAAACCTATACCCCGACTTTGATTTGTTTTCCATTTGAAATTGTTTGAGTGAACGCTAAAACGCAAAGAAACCCACTATTAAAGGAATGTGGAGTCGTGGGGACACTGGCGTATAAGGGATCGAGACCGATGAAGTCGTCTTCCTCCGGGCACAAGAATTTTATTTTAAATTTAGACTACCTCCCACCTGAGTGCTATCTGCTATTGTTCTTAGTGTTTAACGTCCGCTTCGACCGACAGTGATGTCGCAGAGAAGTCTTATTTTTCATTTTTATCTCAGGGGTGGATCTAGGAATTTCGAAAGGGAGGAGCGGCGCCGCAAAATGAGGGCACTGACCGGGAGAGGGGGGCACGCCGCCGAGAGGGGGGGGGGGGGTGGTATCCCCCCAAGAAAATTATCCGTCATTTCCTTGCATCTGTAGCCATTCCAAGAGCTATTTGGCTGATATTTTCGTCTAACTAAACGTTTGGAACGGACATTATATTTGAGTCTGAGAAAAGACACTTTCAGCAGTAAAAAAAGGAACTGTCGACAATTGACTCTGTATCTTAGCACACGCGCAGGCGTCTTTTAAATAAATGGGTACCGGTTAAACAGTTTGAAATACTGTTTTCTAAGGCTTCATGCGGTTTCCTATTTAAAGTAGTTCTACAAATATGCTATCAACAGCCGTAAAAAAAAAGCGCGGGGGAAGAAGCAACCTGACATAACGCTGTCCGTCCGGGAATATACAATTGAATAAATAGCATTGTTGATTATGCATTGAGGCACCACAATTTCACGCCAATTCGTCACGTTTCTTCGATTACTTAAAAAAAAATCACCCATAAAAACAGCCAGTTAAACACGACTTCCACCAGGTGTAACTAGCGTAACCTTCTTACTATAGTGGAATAATTTTAACTAAAGCTTCATTCGTCAAGGAAAAAATGGTCGTGAACATGAGAAGCATGCCAAGATAAAGACGGTGTGTAAGGATTACCTGTGCTAGATGAAGGATACATTTTAAGCCACCAAGAACTTTGTAAACTTTGGTAAAGCGTAAAACCTGTAATGATGAGCGTTTACTCTGGATGTACACTGTCTCTATATTTTGTATCGCAATACATATTAGTGTTAATACGTAAGTTAATTTCCTTTTTTATGTTAATCAATCAATTCCAATGATTACCGATAGGCATACAGATTGAACTTGAGACGAAAACTTTTGAACGTTTTAAAGGGCATCTTATGGAGATAATCGCTCTTTGATTGGCTCAATGTTATAGTCGTCAATGACAGAATTCTCAATGGCGCCATTCCAACCACTTTTTGTGCATTTTAAAGGAATGTTTCGTAAATTTATAATGTCTAAGCACGTTTTGTTGCCATTTCAATTTACTTTGCTCGAACTGTTCGGTCAATCAATAATGCCGCAATTCCAAACGAAAGCAGAAAATTATAAAATTTAATTTCCAAGTTACTTTTTTATTTATATCGGAGTAACATTTTGATTTTTTATTTATATCGGAGTAACATTTTGGTACAATCCAAGATGATACTCATCCGAGCGTCTACCAACTAGACTTGTAAACTATAGCTACAATTCGTTTCATGCGGGAGATGTGATGTCCACAAGCCGTCCAGGAGCCGGTTTCTCAAAGTTTGTTAATTTTTAACAACTCGTTAACACGGAGTTAACGGATCGTTATCTTTAACGGGGAGAAAGTCTGATGTCGGAAGCCACGTTAACTTTAACATGTCGTTATCTATAGTCGTCATATTTAACGGAGGTGTTGGGCCCCGTTATCTGTTTAACGATGGCATAAGTGGACTGTCAGTGGAAGTATACCCTCAGCAAAAAGTCATAGATTACCAGTATAATTTTCTACAAAACGTTCTAGCGATGGGATGGAATTCTATAGTTTTGTACAGAATTTGGGGGACCTGTAAGAAATAATGGGCCCAAATATTTTACAGTTTCTGTTATGCAAATCCCATAATTTTTCCTACAGATTTATGCTATTCTAGGAGAAAATAAAGTTTTCTATATTTTTTGTAGTAAATTCTACACTTATGTTTTTGCATTTAATCAAGTTTTGTGAAAAGACTGCACAGTTGTCACACTATCTTAAGCTTCCCGTAATACTAACTTCAATGAAGTTGTTATACATATGCATTGAATTTAAAATTCGAAGTAAGAGTAGGCTGTAGTGTCATTATCCGGGCAAAATTCCCCTCATAGCACACTGCATGGCGTATGCCAAATCGGTGCAGAAAAGTAGTACGTTAAACCCCACTTGTTTAATTTCCCAAGGCTCCGTGAGAGGCGGGGGGAGATGGGACACTTGTCGAGGATCCCTGACCTTTAATGGACCGTTACTTGGTCGTAAGTAGAAGAAAACCGGCGACTTTTCTGAATGTGGGTACATAGTGGAGTGGGTAGGATCCTGTCCACCTTTATTGCGTGTATTGGAAAATTAAAAACTATAAGCCACCTCACAAAGTAGAGGTGTCAAAATAGACGTCAATTGAGATATACCCACTTTTTCTTTCATTTGAAATAACTTGGAATTTCAGGTCAACTGACATTGCACCTTCGCGTGTATGGCGTTCGTGATAAAAAAGGCGTCTGGATAGAGAAAACAGACCAGTGTAAATAAGTCGATTGCAACGGAAATGTTGTGTTCAGACAATGATAATCCCAATATTTCCAGAAGTCGGTGTCAAGTTGACTTGACCATTTACCAAAAATAGTTGGCGTCTCTAAAAACAAAGAGTTTTTAAACTCTCCGTGTGGCTTACACAAATATTCACCGCCCCATCCAAACTTACCGTTTTTCATATATATTTTTTGTTTAACCCTAACCCAAATCATGCCAGTCATCTTTATAGCAAATCACTCAATGAAATAAATCTTTGTCGTTCTAAAGTATATTCTGTTTAATTTCAGCTTTTCTAACTATCATAAATTGTGAACAGTTATGTAAGGGTAAACCGTTGATGTATAATGGTCGACGTTGTGCTTCAACTACAGTCTACCATGACGGTAGAAAGGGAGCCTGTGGATGTGGTCCTAAATGGTTTGATAAACAGTTTCCATGGAATGGCGAACTCTATACCGCCGCAGTCAATCAAAGATTCTTTGACTTTGAAGGAACGATGTGGTGTGGTGATCGATGTGGGGAATGCTATGAGCTTACACCAACAGGTACTTAATATAGATTTCGACGTCTTAATTTGAAAGAGAGTCGCGGTGGCCCATTAAGTAAGACGCAGGCTCGCTAACCAGGAGGTCCGGTATTCGAAAACAACCCTAACAAAACGATGCCCCATATGCAACAATGGCGTTCACGTCAAAGAACCCTTGCCCAGTTAAATTTCCCTCCATAGCGTATATCCGTCGTCAGTAGCCCGATTGCTGAACAAAATAAGGACGTCATTTCATTTCTTGGCACAATAATACGCTTTTGATCTTTATTTCCACAGGTGGATATATCGAGGGTCAAGGTGAACCACCACGCTTCTTGCACACAATCACTGTCATGATAACAAATTTATGTCCAGCAGAACATCCAAATTTACAATGGTGTGCACAGCATCACTGGAATCAACTAAATATGTATGGATATATGACCCATTTCGACCTAGAGAATGGTCGTCAACAGATTAGTGTATTAGGATGGGATAATCCAGAAGTTACCTACAAGAGAGTTCAGTGCACTGGGAAATTTAAAAGTTTGTACGAACAATGCCAGTGTTCAAAAGATTTCGTCTAATTCATTGCAATAAATTGTGGATTGTTTTATTTTAAAAAAATATATAGTTTGTTAACATTTATTAAGGAGATTGACAGGGAAGCGTCAGTAATGAACAACCTGACCTAGTTTTAAGATATTCTATCGAGAGCTTTATCCTGTATTTCTGAATATTCACGGGGTTCCGCATTGGACGCCTCTGAACATCAAGTGACAAAGAATTCCTCTATCGCGTACGAAAGCTTTCAAAGTCAAAATATGAGCGGAAAGATAACTCCGCAAAAATGTTTCGAAATGTACAATTCGCAAATGTTAACCAACCCTAGGCATACTCACGCTATAGCACTTACAAGAATACATAATGGTGGATCTTCTTCCCAACCGCATCAACCCACACTTAATCCTAAACCCACAGTCTACCGGGGGGGGGGGGGTAGTAAACTCGCACTCGGGCGTGAGACTTATCATGTGTCTCCCGCCTGTGTTCGGAAATGTAGAAGATCACAGACTTGCCGTGGAGACTTTTGACACTGCACATCACAGAATTTTCACCCGGTTTCTTGCGGCTGGTCAACACGTATAGTGGGTTGTGAGCTAGACTTTACCATAATTCAGTTAACGATATTCTGATGCTTTCGTTTGAGAAAGAAATCACTTTTCGAAACCTTCAGGTAACGAAATAGTATAGTCGTATAAAACAAAGTTATACTTTCGGGAGAACAAGCATTAATATCAATAAAGCAAGACACTAGGGGAATTAGAATTTGCGCAGAAATTCAAGATTTATTATAATGATCAACGAATATTCATTAATATCAATAAAGCAAGACTGCGGGTGAATTAGAATTTGCGCAGAAATTCAAGATTCATTATAAACGATCAACGAATATTTATTATGATCTGGATATTGTGTAATTCGCATTTAGACCCAGTCGACATAAAAAACGAATTCATAAATCTTTGTCGGGTACAAGTAACATATACCTTGAAAACTAATCTCGGCGGCTATCAAACATGTTTTGGCTACCTTACAACTTAGTACCTTTAATACGCCCCCCCCCCTCTCTCTTCAGTGTCTATGGTTAAGATGCAAATCTCAATAATCGTAGTCGGCATATCAAGCTTATTATGTTACATCTTGTTTTCTGCAAATGTCTATACAGTAAGGTGGTTACCGTAACCTGCAATCTCACTAACAACCACGTGTCCTAACCTTATTTACATCACACCCACCTTGACGAAAATTGAGTTGGTCTTAAGAAATAGTTCTAGCTAGGAAAGGCATATTCCTGAAGCAGTGGCCCGAGAAATCCCTCTCTGACCATTGCTGGAATAGCGTCTGTTTCTTGAACTTACGCGGGAGTGTGTCTATTCTTTCCGTTCAATGAAAGCTATCACTTAAGTACAGCAACATGACAGTCCTTCGTTTAATCTGGGTCTTCCCTAAAACTTTGGACAGTGATTTAAGGTATTAAAAACGGTGAAAGTATGTTCGTTTCCAAACAGTATTGTTTACATTTCATTCGACGTGATGGCCTCGTTTGTCACGCAATTAGTTTTACTGCAGTATTCTGCTATGCACGGGTTAATTAGGCATAATAAAATTGTGAGTCATGTAAACATATTTGGTCCAATATTGGCAGCTAGTGATCGGTTGGTAGACGGACTACTGACAAATCAAAATTTAAAACAACAATATCCACTCATAATAGCAGTGTGTAGGTGGATAACCTCTAATCAAACGCAACACTGCGCGGAGTATGAGGAAAGGTGATATATTTATTTGTCCAGGTGTAATAGCATGAATAGGCTTACAGCACTCAAATCAAATGTCAAACTTTTCCAAATTGAATAGACTATGGAAGAAGGGCTTACTATGCTTTACATTTAGTGTGGTATGAGGTAAATTAGGCTCCCATCCACAATGACATACTCAATATTTATAATTCCAACTTCAAGGGGTTTAACGTGCTTGCCAATTTGTACATGGGACCTCTATTCTTATCCCATACAAACGGCTTGATGCTGGTCATTGTCAGGCTTTGTAACATTGACAAAGAGAAATCACCCTGGAAAATCTTTTCGGCAATCCGATAACTAGTTTGTTAGCCTACATCTTACTGATTCACCTCGCCATGACCAACACTGACATTACATCCAACTGGCTTAAAGATGTTCCCGTCAAACATTTTGCAAGAAATCAAAAACTTGTTGGAGAAATTTCACACAAGTGTATTATTCACAACAAAACAAAATGCATTTCTAACTTTGATGCCAATCTTAGGATAAAGCCAACTGCTAGAGGGATAAATTATCATAGGTTAATGTAGACAAACAAGAAACTGGTGTAATGGCCGACAATTGCTTCTACAGAGAGCCAGGGAGATGGGGTTTAATGTCCACTGACAAACTAGGTCACATAGGGACTAACATGGTTGATGGGCTTTAATGTCCACTGACACAAACTAGGTCACAGGGACTAACATGGTTTATTCAATGATTTTCTTGTGCGTAGGAGAAAACCAACGAGGTTGGACAGGCGACCCTACTCCTTGTCACGTACAACCAGGGATTAGAAACCATGTCATTTCACTCAATGACAGGCTTTATGCTAGAGCACACATGTGCTAACCATTCAACCATCCACCTCAGTGTCTAGAGCTTCCAGACACGGATGACTGCAACACATAAAACCATTTAAATGTGGGCCTAAAAGAATGAAGCATGTAAATTACAGGAGGTAAATTCTTTATTTCAGTTTCTACATGTTTATATGTAATCAGTGTAGACATGATCATTTTAATGACTGAACAAACTACATTTTATCAGACATCTTTCTTGTTATTAGTCAATACTATAATTAAACAGAACTATTAACAGATTTTAAGTCCAAGCAAGCATTTATAATTACAAATGATGTAAGTTAAAATGTTATTACAATAGGTGCAGAGCTTTGATTACTTTTGATTAAACTTCGACACTAACTTTACAGATATTCTTGCACCTGCCAGCATTCAAGATCAATCTACTAAACCAAAAATTAATACCCAGTTTTTGATTTAAACTATAACAGAGTAAATTTAGAAAAATGGTTCAACTACCTATAACACTGATTCAAAAGTAAAACAAAAAAATATATATCACCAATTTTCCGTAGTGGAAATAAAATAGTACACAATATTTCAGTGTTTTATAATATATATTATCTATTCATAATTATTCCACTAAATATCATTCTACATGTTTATTATTATGGCCTGTGTGTAAAAGAAGCAATTTTTTCAAAGTTTGAATATCTACATAAATAAAATAAAGGGAATTTCTCCTAGTCCGGGCTAAATAACCTCTTGACTTCTGATTGGTCAAACCTGCTACATCTGTGATGAAGACATTGTTTAATAAAAGGCTTGTAACATGATGATAAGATTGGTAAAAATATAACAATATGGTGGTAATATGATAATGTATACATGTGCTCTTTAGGTCACTCAAAATAACACCAGCCTAAATTATATCTCCCGAGCTAATGTCTTGATCACAGATGTACAGCAGTCTAATGCGGGCAACCTGACAAAGCCCAAGTCACTGACAGTGCATTCTTTAGTATCCTGCTTTGCCACATAGCTATGTAGTCATCTTGAATTCGTTCAGAGATAAAATAATGAACAAGAATAAATTCCCTCCGATCAATCATACTTTTTGAGAATCTCAAATGATTCCGATGTTTACATAATTACACCAAAGGCAGGGCTATAAGATAACTATATTGTAAAACAATACTCTTGACATTAAGCTCTGGAAGGAATTGCATTCTAAAAATAATTTTAAACTAAAATAAGTAGGTACAATCTTTCTTTTTAAAAGAAAAAAAGAATACAACACCCCATTAGAAAAATATGCATAACTTTACTGGGTTTTGTGTGTCATTACTGATAAACTCAAAGGCTAAACAATTAACAAAACTTGACAACTGTATCAAAACCATGCCAACTTCGATCTTTCTGGCAGTGTTCACAATCGTTCAAGAAGAAAAAAAGACAAGAAAACCCACCTACCAGTAATTGATGATTTTTTTTTTAAATAAAACAAAACAAAACTATGTTTAACAAAGACTGAAACAATGCCACCATGTATATCTTATAATGCCAAAACTAAAACATTTTAAAGCACCAAATTGAATTTTATTGAATCAGTAATTGTGGAAATACCTCTGCTGTAAAGTAAAACTGCAGTTCATATGTTTTGAGTCCACTGT
This sequence comes from Patella depressa, assembly GCA_948474765.1. Lineage (NCBI taxonomy): Eukaryota > Metazoa > Mollusca > Gastropoda > Patellidae > Patella > Patella depressa. The sequence continues at coordinate 61,675,251 of OX419719.1, forward strand.
ATTTATTCATTTTTTTTATAAACCATTTTGCCTGTCATTAATAATTGCATCTGTTTATCCATTAATAATAATAAATATAAAAATTTTATTCACATTTATATAAAAAAAACCCACAATTGCACATGATTTTCTTTTGTTTTGTTAAAATGGAAGACAAAACCATTCAATACACTACACTTAATTTATTGAGTCACATCAAGTATCAAATAATTGTTGAAATTCAGTCTTGTTGAATTTTTATTACGTTATCTAATATTGTGTGTTACTTCAACTGTAGTCTTACAATGAACATGTATGGCCGATTATAAAGAAAATGTTGAAGACGCAAAAAAACACACAACAATAAATAGCTATCATTAAAATTTTGTTTGTCAAAAGCAGTGGGTCATACTTTATAATTAAACAAATGAACAAATATAAAATGCGTGTAAATTATGGTGAACGCATATTGATGATTGGACATCACAAGGTACCGATTCATGGTGCATCATGACATGTTTCAAACTTTAAATAAGTGTTAAAACAGGGAGAATGGATATGTAGCATTTATCTAGGTTTAAAGAAAAACACCACTCAATTATTAAACTGAAATCTTTTTTTTTTAAAGTTCTTTCTTTCTATAGCTTGAATTAATACGATTCATTGCACTAGACGTCCTCCACAAACCCACTCATAACCACTAGAAACCAAAATAACACTGGTACACAGAATAAAACAAGGTGGGAGGAAGGGCTGTGGTTAATTAATTAATGAGGACCACTAGGATAGTCTTCTTTTTCTCTCTCAATCTCTCTATAATAAAATGAGCCAATCCCAGCAGGAGTGAAGTTTTTTTTATAAGCCAATCTCTCATGTCAACTGCTATGTTGCACCAGCCCAGTTCTCTCCCATTGATGTTCCATTTACAGGTCACTCTCACCATATAAGGCAGTGGAGAAAGACATGTAGTCCAGTGCACCAGGAACAGCATCACGACCTGAATAAGGCGCCATTCTTTGAATACAATACTCAGCTTGATCTGGAGGCAATTCTTGACGAAGGATTTGTGCAGTAATGTATGGCTGGAAAACAAAAAAGGTAGTACAATATTAGCAGGTTCATTTTACATATTACAAGACCTAGCTTTTATACCTTGTACAACTACCATCCCTACAATTATTTATTATTCATGTACATGCTGTTAAATCAATAATTTGACCTCCGCGATCTATACAATCTCCTGTGATCCCATGAGACATTAAAAGTTACCGATACGGATCATTCATTTTTGAGACTACACATAATTTTTCAAGGTTGAATCCAAACATTAACAGTAAATAATCTTCTGTCTTGTTAAAATTATCTTGTCTAAATGTGTTTATCTAAGAACATTCTCAACCAATTGGGCTAAACAGTTACAAATTCTTAAAATTTAGGGCAATAAAACACACATAAAGATCCAACAATATCAATGGTTTCATGCTCCTTTAAGTAAATATACAAAGATAGGCTGGCACTGCCAGGCAGGATACGCCCACATTTTCGAGAGATGGATAGTGAACAAGCAATACCAAAAGTGATTTTTCCTACATCTTTAAGTCCTGTATTTCATACTGTATTGGGAGCAGCCATTTAGTTGGTCAGTTCCAGTCTGATATTAATGAAATTCGAAACCGACAATGATTATGGTGTGACGGTACACAACCTAGAATGTGACTTTTCATCAAAATCGGATAAGAATTTTGACCTGTCAAGAGTCCACAACCATGATTTACCATATTTTTATACTATTCGCGTACAAACGGCGACCATTTCGTCCGGCAATTTTTGAATGATTTTCACGAAATTAGAACTCAACCTTCCTAATCAAAATCGAATTAAAATTGTGACCTTTACAGGGTCCACAACCTTGATATACCATTTTTAAACAGTATTCGCGTACAAAAGGCGGCCATTTTGTATGGCAATTTTGGTCTGATTTTCCCGAAATTCAAACTCAACCTTCCTTACGGTGTAACGGTAATATAATCAAATGTTTTTTTAAATCAGATAATAATTGTGACCTCCAAGCTAAAAAAAAGGCGATTTTGCGTATAATCAGGGGCCATAATTCAGGAAGTTACAATCCGATATGCGCAAATATCGAAAGGAAGCAAGATCTTTGGGTTATAACCATGAATTTCAAGTTTCATCAAAATCGAATCAAAATTGTGACCTCCACAGGGTCCACAACCTTGATATACCATTTTTTAACAGTATTCGCGTACAAACGGCGGCCATTTTGTATGGCAATTTTCGTCCGATTTTCCCGAAATTCGAACTCAACCTTCCTTAGGGTGTAATGGTGATATAATCAAACGTTTTTTTAAATCGAATAATAATTGTGACCTCCAAGCTAAAAAAAAGGCGATTTTTCGTATAATCAGGGGCCACAATTCAGGAAGTTAAGATCTGATATGCGCAAATATCGAAAGGAAGCAAGATCTTTGGGTTATAACCATGAATTTTAAGTTTCATCAAAATCGAATCAAAATTGTGACCTCCACAGGGTCCACAACCTTGATATACCATTTTTTAACTGTCTTCGCGTACAAACGACGGCCATTTTGTATGGCAATTTTCGTCCGATTTTCCCGAAATTCGAACTCAACCTTCCTTAGGGTGTAACGGTGATATAATCAAACAGTTTTTTAAATCGAATAATAATTGTGACCTCCAGAGCGACCACAAGCTAAAAAGGGTGATTTTTCAGACAATCAGGGGCCATAATCCAGGAAATTACATTCCGATAGCCGCAAATATCGAAAGGAACCAAGATCTTTGGGTTACAAACATGCATGTCAAGTTTCATCAAAATCGGTTCAAAAATGTGACCTCTATAGGGTCCACAAGCTAAAAACGTGATTTTTCGTACAATCAGGGGCCATAATCCATGAAGTTTTGATCCGATACATGCCAATATCGAAAGCAGCCGAGATCTTTTGGGGATAAACCTATATTTCAAGTTTCGTCAAAATCGGATAAGAATTGTGACCTGTAGAGAGTCCACAGACAAATTGTGGACGGACGGACGGACAGGGGCGACGACATAATACGTCCACATGAAAATGTGGGCGTATAAAAATCTACTAACCTTGTCACCAGCCAAGATTTTGAAGGACTGCATTACTTGTTCAGCAGTATCTGTGTCTGCAGTTTCTCTTGTCATAAAGTCAATAAAGGCCTCAAATGTAATAAAACCACTTCTGTTAGGATCAACAATAGCCATAATTCTCTGGAAATCAGCTTCACCCTATCAAAATAGTAAATAGTAAATTACATCAAGTATTCTATGTAACGAGATGATTATTTAATCACACTGATCAATTATTAAAACAAAGTACAGATTTTCTCTGTTTCGTATAGTGTAGGGGAGAGGGATGGGGAGAAAAAGACAAGGACAAGTTTATCGAGAATAATAATATGCTATTTTGGGTGTTGTAAACAATTTTAATTAAATAACTGTGTCTTGATTTGAAAAAATATCACAAAACAAACATAATGCTAACGCTACAATATACGTCCACATTCCTGCTTTGATTGATATGGTACTTTGTCAAGAAGGCTAGGCGTTTGGTTTGTTAAGCGTTGAGGGTCGTGCCTCAACATCAAGATAGGTATGCAAAGTTTTAAAAGGATCTGTTAAGAATTGCATCCTGTAGGCAAACACAAGACACAAAAACATTGGGCTTGGCTCAGTCCCAGGGGGTCTGGCATACACCAAAAATAATAGTGGTCAGCCTTAGGGTATAAGGAATAAGTATAAACAAGTTTTCAAGACAATCGATTAAGAATTGTGGCCTGTAGGTGACACACAGACACACAAAAAGAAAATGGGCGTGGCTCTGCCCCTGGGGGTCGGGCATGCACCAAAAACAATAGGGATCTCCCTTAGGGTATAAGGAATAAGTACGGTATACAAAGTTTGAAGAAAATCCATGTAGAATTGCGCCCTGCAGGCGACCCACAGACACACACAGGGGCGACGGCATAATACGTTCACATTATGAATGTAGACGTATAAAAAGGCAGCAAGCAACCTCAACTTGTTCTATTCCTATGAGATTGTCAGAATTTTAATGGACTGAAGGATTGTATCTCTTACACCTATTGAAAGACATAAAAATGAAATATGTTCATAAGACCTTTGATTGGAAAATTAACATAATCAAACAATTAAGAATGTCATAAAGATTATTTCCTTACCTGTTTATCATCTCTAATATTATAACCCAAACTAACAAGACATGCTTTGAATTCTTTCGGCTCCAATCGACTAGTTTTATTTTTATCAAAGTGACTGAAGGACATCTTGAATTCATTCATTTGTTGGGCTGAAATACCCTTAGAATCTCTAGTTAAGATCTGGAAAAGAGATAATGTAAACACATATAGCATTAAGTTCTTCATAAGAAGTGAGATGCAACTCTTAGAAATTAATCTCATTCATACTATGATTATCCATTATACAATGGCTCTTTCTAGGAAATTCTTTCAACACATGGACAGTACAAAGGTGCTCAAATAGAAGCTGACGCTGGACCTACGCTATTCATTCAAAAAGTTCTTCATATAATATACTGAGACACATTAAATAATAAATTTACCTGGTTTTCCAATTCATTAATATTTCTGGCAAGTGCTGTAAGAAGTTGCTCCCATCCAACTCTCAATGTCTGAAATAAACAATATTATAATTCCTGAGGTTAAACTATTTTGTGATGCACAATGTATTGTAATATGTGTAACAATATATTGCCAATTTCTGAATTTTTAAAGAAAATGCATCAAGACGTTGAATAATTAGAAAGATTGTTCTACTTACAGAAGCATGCAAAAAAAATCCCTAATAGTAAATGTTTCAATCTTTAACCTTGTATTACAATATTTTCATTCAGTATTATTCTGAAATTAGATCAGTCTACTAAGCCAATATGAGTCCATATTCATTTAGCACTAAAAATCTCACCTCCATTGTGTATTGTGTGTATCTATTTTCAAAGATCATAGATTCCTGGACTTCCTAGAAAAAGGAAAATATATTCATCTATTTAGCTGGATATGGGTTCAAAAGTGTCTTCACGAAAGAGTTTCATTAAAGCTACATGGAAATTCATATTGTACATTTATATTATATATAACTATAATGGGTATATATATATATAAATATAGACCCTCTAGTTTACTAAAGTAAAATGTCATTGTGCTTGACAACGACAAGAGGATACTTATCGAAATGTTGTGCTTGTGTAAAATAAACCAGTGAGTATTTTCCCATATAACTGTGTTAGTTCTGTTATGTCTCCAATCGCTAAATGCCACTTAAGGATTAAGAGAAACTTAGTCAATACCATGATCAATCTTGGGAATTTTCTATCAGTCTTACCTGGTTAATTCTCTCAAGTTCATCCATATGAGGTCTGAAGCCTTGGCATTCTTTCTCTGTATGTTGAATTTCATTAAGCTGATCTTCTAGCGAACCCTTCATGTGAACTCCAATAGCGGCAACAAAATCTAAACGTTTCTCTATCCATTCGCCAACACTATTAGCTTTATTAGCGAACTGTCGTCTGAGAGTTTCGTTCTTCTGTTGTCTCAACATTTCTTGCTGTAATGTTTGATCTCGTCTTGGTATCAATTGTTTTACTTCACCCCATTTGTTAGCAATATCCTAAAACAAAAGAAATGTCTTTTTATTATACGTGGGTGGTTTTTTTTTTATAAAGTGAATGACATTTGTGGAAACTGTTTAATGCAGTAACACTCAGCAGAACACAAAAATGCCAGAATACTAAACTATATAAACAAACATATCAATTCCATTACCATTAAAATATTTTCTTACTTAAAAATTAAATTCTATTTTAATATAAAGCACAAAATTAGTGCCTTGTTTCTCCTGTGAAAAGTTGAAACCTCAGCTTGTAAAGCCGTTTTTCTACAATTCCTGAAAATGATTACAGCACATAACCACAGATGAAACTAAATATTTCAATACAAATGACAATGATGAATTTAAAACTGTAGACTCATGCTGTACATCATTCAATAATTATGAAAATGAAGTCTTTTTTTATGCAAGTTTAAAAACCCAGCACTTGAGCATGCAGAATTGCAAATAATACTTTTTTTTTTTATCAAGTGTCCCTATATTTTACTCTAACATATTGTAATTAAGTTTAAATGAAGAAACACATATCTATTTGTAATTTAATTTAACTTTCAGTTTCTGACCAATAAATCTGAAAAATCTACACGAGTGTATTATCCTTGAATTTGAATGTATTTTTGCTGGCTCACAGATGCTTGATAATTACAAGATGAGAGAGGATAGCCAAAAGTAAGAACCATGCACCCTAAAAAGTGTACCTATAAGAGTTATTTATCAGGGTTTGTTGACATCATTACCAAACTACAGGAATCAACTCTTTTAACTTTTATATCATTACTAGTACGAACCTACTACCTCTCTGTTAAACTAGAAATTGAATAGGAAAGGTTTCATCTAATCTAAATAAATTTTTAAAATCTAGATGAAATTAATGAGTGGGATATATACACAGTTCACCTCTAAAAGGCATATGTATGACATAAAAGGCACAGGTATGACATAATTCCATAAATACCTAACCTAATTAGTTTCATATTGAAAACACATTTAAATGGACTTGGTTGATATTAACAAAACATGACTTTATTTAGATGGTTGATTAGTTAAACATGCTACTTTTATTGAAGTAAAACTTTACACAAACATGCTATGGAAAAATGAAGTCATACCACATGAAGGCATAAAGAAAGATGGTAGAGAGAAAATAAGAGATACATGTATTTAGTTTCATTATGTGTTGACAGGCATTTTATTCACAGGTCAAAAAATTAAATTTATTCATGCACTTTCAAGAAGCAGTAGTCAATTTGTTGTTTTAAAGCCGCAACATTCCAGATCAAGAGATAAATGTTGACTTTCAATTAATACAAAACAAAAAGCAGTCTACTAAAAAAGAATATTGATTCAAAAATTATCAAAAAAAAAAGGATTTATCCTACAGTAACTTATAGCTAATCTTAAGTCCACATAAGTACACTCCGCAAACCTCGGCAGATTCTGTTAACCTACATCTAGCCTCGGCTGTACGACAGTAACTGATATGTACCTGTGCCCATACATTTGCAATGCGGCTACCGGTTTACTTTAAGAGGAAAACTTGCTGCTTTTACAAAGAAGCTCCCAAGATGGCGTATTTTGTATAGTGTGTAGAGTTTTCGTTGCAATGTTGTCCTTTGTTTCAAGAAAATCGGATAAACTTGAAATACAAATAGCTTCAGACATGGTACGATTGTCAAGATTGTATCTCTATTCCTACTAAACACAAGGCACGATGGGCGCAGCCATTTTTCATCCGGGATCTTTAAAGTAGTTCGAATACGGCAGAATTCAACATACAGCTGAGGTTACATTGTACCGGAATCTGCCGAGTACATAAGTATTGTCTTATCAAAAAGAATACTGACCAAAAAAGTAATAATCAAAATTGATTAATTCTATTGTAAGATATGGTCATCTCAAGTTCACATTAAAATTTAATGATTTCATGACACCAGTCAACGAATTAAAGATAACTCTGCAGCATGGCTTTAACTTATTTTTAAAATTCAATTTAAAACAAATATTTGCATAATTCAGTACTGCTTCTTACTTCTTATTTTGGGTTTTATCATAATATACAAGTCAATACCACAGAATATCTTGTTTGAAAGGATTACTTCACAATACAAGTATATCAATGAGAATTAGTTTTAATGTTAAGAGTTAAATTTGAAACACAAGTTAAAAGAGAATGATAGTTCCACTATGATTACACATACATATAGTTTTAGTTTTTGTTGTTAGATATAATTACCCATACTAACCTCCTAATATCACAGCAAATCATGGAAATTAATTCAATGAAAACATTAGATAAGCATTCACAAAACAAATGCAAAATCATGAAATCTTTTTTAGTTTTAATATGAAAACAAACTTTAAAAAAACAGAAAAGGTTTGAACAGTGAGAGGAATGGGCATTTTACAAATTTCATAAACAATGAAGGAAACAATTTGGAAAGTAAAAATATGGAATTGTGAGGTATAGGGAGAAGGTCCTGGCTGTATATGAAATATGACAGGATGGTCGATGTCCTCAATAATATCAACACATATCAGCAACTGAACAGATCTGACTGGATGTCAAAGACCACACATGTAGCCCTCATCAACACGCCTTAGCACTCATTAACTGAGCACCTGATGCATGCAAATCATCCTATGCTATTATTTGTTAGTAATATAACAGCACACTAAACTAGCAAATGAATTACTACGATATGACAGGCTATAAAATTCTATAGTAACAGTCGTTCCATGGTTACACAAACTTTAAAACATGTGGTCAGGCAGAAGTTCTCACATTTCTATGAATAAAAGTGTGTAAATTACTCCATATATTTCCCTTTATTAAATTTTGCTAGCTTATTTCATTACACTGAAGACTAGTTGTGACTTTTTCACCTTACACTCAAGTCAAGGCATCTTATGGCAAAAAACCAAATACAACAGAATGGTTGGTCACACAAATAATAACCTTTAGGGGCTGATATGACTGATCTATGTCTAAATGGCCTTGTAAAATGATGAATTAACTAAAATCAGAAAAAAGAAAGCCAGTACGAATGAAGTTTTTACCTGAGCATGTAATGTGGTGTAAGGGTTATCTGGGGGTGTCATGTTATATTGTTGGGCGAGACGGGCAACATCTTGTACCAGTGTAATAATCGTATTATATTCTTTATCGGCTTCACCAAGAGTAGATTTAAATGTGTCATGGGCAGAAATCAAACCCTGAAATAATAAGAAACATGTAATCATATGTATCTCAGAAATCAAATGAATGTTAAATTAAAAATCTACAACATACGAAGCAAAGTTTTAATTTCTATGGTAGGTAAGTACAGCCAACAATAAACGAAAATGTGTGTGCTGACTGGAGACAAATTAAACATTCTTGTTGTGATCTTATACTGTCGAGACAAGATTTCTCTACTTTGCAATTTCATTTATGGAAAATATTAGGATAGCCAATGAAACCAAAAAGCCAGCCCAGTTTATCATATTTAAAATTGAGTATGAATATGACAGTGTACCTGTACTTCTTCTGTTGTATGTACAATAAACATATCCATTAAATCTTCTTTAGCACCATCCATCCAGTTATTGAATGGCTGTAATAATAAGATAAATACACAATATTTAAATCAGTAATATACTTATCACATTTCTCGTTATGGTAAATAATTGTCTAAAAGTTATAAGAGCTGGCAGAAATTGAATTTAATGCTGATATTACTGTAATAGGGTTCATTTTGAATACTATTGAACAACCACAGAAATATAGCCGACATATTTTCAGATTAATCTGTTTGCAATAGTTTTGACCATAAATCCACAGATATACTTAGTATAAAAAAAAGACTTACAGCTGCTCTTTTGGCAAATTCAAGATGGAGTTGATCAATTCTTTCTAAGATACGTTCAGCTTCCTGTAAGGTAGAAAACAAATTGAATTAACGATTTCTATTCTTCTTCATACTGAGATAAACTAAGAAGACCTATGAAATTATTAAACAAAGTTTGTAGCACTGGTCATATATATATATGCCCCATAAAGCAGAATTTAACAGACCTTAATTCCCTTTCTATGACATATGTCATCTAGTATCATCTGGTTTACTTAATTTAATCTACACTATTTTGAAATAGAGTTTGAAGGAAATGTTTAAACACTATTGATCTCAACTTACATCTAAACCTTCTCTTCGTTTCTGTGTGGATTGTCCTAATCTATCCCACTGGTCACAGATTTTCTAAAATTAAAAATCAAAATATTGTTGTTAAACATGCTTCCAAATTTTCAATAACAATTGTAGACAGTTATAATCTTATTATAGAAATTATCTGCAAGCCTGGAAATAATGGTTTTACATGTAGATGTACCTAACAAAATGTCAGATATTAATGAAATAGTACCGGACATTTTCAACGCAGTGCAGGACATGTATTATTATCAATAAAGACAATTCAGTGCCGGACAAAATGACAGGCATCAGAGGTTTTGTGCCTGACAAAGCCTGAATCTGTTCCTTGACATTGTCAGTGACAGGTGCCTTATTTCCAGGCTTGAATATCTGCAACACTTTACATGAAGTTAACTTCAACAATAGAATCTTTAATATTAAGTACTACTTACTTGACATCGGGTGTTGACAGTTGCTACATCATGATAATCTAAGGCACTGAAATATATAATAACTTATTAATCATATTTAATTACAATTTAAGTTACTGGTGGACATTTGTATTACCTGACCTAATTCACACTAATTTTTTTTCAAATTCATTATTTAACATTTAATTAATTACGAAAACAAAATCAAAATACTGAAAGGAATTAAACAATTTTAAGACTGATACTCCTTTCATAGATTCAACTCTGAAAAAATGTGTACTTTGCAACAAATTCAAATACTCTAAAACGATGATCAGTGGTTTCATTACATCAGGTTATGACTATATCTAGCAAATAATGCCCAATTTTACCGGCGACACACAAAATTGGACCAGTCAGGCCACACAATATATGCTCATTAAAATGTGTAATGTTTTAGGCAATATAGCCAAAGTTCTTACTTTAATTCTTGTGCAATGGCTGCTATTTGTTCAACTCTGTCTTGGTGAGCTGCTAAATCACTCTCAAAAGCTTCATGTTTCTTTTTCATAGCCTGAATTCAACAATACATAGTTAATTTTATTAAGTCTATTCACTTATGAAATGAAGTAATCACAACTTAATAAGAAGACCAATACATTATTTCCATTTTGTATTAAAAAAAAGGCTAATACAAAAAAATATTGTACCAATGATCCTAATGAGCAATCAAACTCAAAATCCTTAAATATAAATTACAATATCAATATGAATTGAAACATTTCTTTCACATATAAATATGAATTAAAACAGAGTTGAGACTCACCTTAAGTTCATTTAATCTACACTTTTTATAATCTCTACTTTCTAACATATCTTCTTTACCAACAGCCCATTCTTCATGGATTTCACATTTATGTCGGAATTTCTGGGCAAGATGATCCAATCTTTCCAATCTGTATACAAAATAATGTAAATTCTACTACCAAACATGATTTTACAGAAAATCAAGCATGAAATAGTTACACACATCCTTAACAATGGGAATAAAATTTTGTATGAACATGTTTCAGAATTCTATTTTGGAATTCAGTGTCTGGTGGAGAAGCAAGGAACTTGATAGTCACATTTATCATATCACTCCAGGAATCAACAGAGTAAAACTCTTTTCAAAGTTAGGTAGGCCCATTAAATACATTTATTATTCATTTTCCCCGTCTCTCCAAATATAACTTGTGAAACCTCAGGTGGATGAATCAAGTGATTCATATCAGTGCAGGAAACTGTAACCATTTTACAAGGATGTCCTCTAGAACAGCAGTATTCTGTGTTATTAGTTATTTGGGTTTTTTCTACTATTGGAAACTAAAGCAAGTATTACAAACCTCTGTAATTCTGACAAGAGCCATTCTTCAAAGCCTTTCTCTGCTGACTCCAAACCTTTCCATGCATCAGCAATATCCTACAACATTTAAAAAAACACACTGTCAAAAATCAACACCAAAACATTGGAAAGTCTCTACAAAAAACTACTTGAAATCATCTTTAAATGGCATTTAGTAACTGTAACAACAAAAACACATACTTATAACAGCTACAAGTGTATTTTAAGGCGACATTTCGTATAGTATTCATTCAACTATAAAATCATTAGCTTGATAACGTTGATACTCTACAAAATGACGACTTAAATTACACTATTAGCTGTTTTCCATAAGTATGTGTTTTTGTTGTTACTTGAAAATCATTTAGTGTTTGATAACATCAGGGAACACAGACAGACAGGAAATTGCAACAAGTTAAGACTGCAACATATAATTTCAGCCAACTAACTCTTAAGATGTGTTTAAAACTGTCATTGTAGAGTGGTGGTCTAATAAATGAATTATCATTATTTGAATCAGTGCTGATATCATTCTCTGTGTACATCTTTGTACTTTGGTATTCCGAAAACTCTGACTGCACAATTGATTATAATTAATAAAAAAAAAAATTCCTTTTAATTCCACGCAAACTACAATATTGTGAAAGTAGCATCTCTAAATGAAATATCAGTCCACAATGGTTCAATTCTGTTCAGTATTTACTGATGAATTAAAATTTCATTAACAATTGGTGTCTACTGCAGAAAGTGCTGCCTGTACAATATTTTGAAGGGCCTCTGATTGAATCCAAGTCAGGAGATTATCTATGTTTCTACATAGATACCATTTTAGCATGGATTATTTGAGGAAATTTGAACTTTTCCCACAAAATGAAAATGATGTATAGAGTGAGGGGGGGGGGGGGGGAAATAGGGTTTAACACCCACTAGACACAAACTAGGTCATTTTGGTACTAACGTATGGTTTAATCGGATTTCTATAATTCGCTTGCGCGCAGACGTCTTTAGCAGTGGGAGGAAACCAGACGTTGGATAGGCGACCCTACTCCTTGCACGTACAACCAGGGATTCGAAAATGATGCATAGAGATATACAATCATATTCTTACCGAAACAAGTTTTCCCTCTGTTGGTATATAAGCTGGGCGGTTACTAAGTCTCAAACGTGTTTGTAAAGTATTAAAACTATTTTCTAGACGAGCTTTATCTTCCAACTTGGGTGGTTTATGTTTTCTTCTGTAATCACGAAATTCTTCTAATTTATGCTGTGTACCGGGCAATGTATTGTCTGTTATACGATTTTCTAACCATGGTTTTGTTTTCTTAATCCAAGCTAAAAGCTGAAATAAATGAAAAATAAATCATATTTTAACAAATATCTTTTAAAAAATTTTAAAGTTGATTACTGGTCATGAATTAAAAATAATAGGATGTTAAGTTGTCAAAACTGTGTTCAAATAGTTTATCTGATATGATGACAAATATTTCAGGATTTTTATGCAGTGATGGTAATACATGAAATTCTAAACTTATTACTAAATACTTACGTCACTGGCAAGTCTTTCATACTCTTCCATTAAACGTTCATTTTCTTGGTTAATTTTCAAAACTTTACAAATTCGGTTAGCAGCTGTTTCAGCCTATCAAATAGAAGCAAAAATGATTTACAGCAACAGATATGTTTAACTCAAATTATAATTGTGAAAAATTAAATTTCAGAAGACCTGAATCACTCTGTAATTTTTATACTGTCACTAAATCTTATAAAGAAGTACTAATTTGAGATTTCATAACCATGTTTATTTTTTTATAATCTTAGCTAAAAGCTGAAATAAACAGAAACTAATTGGAGTGAAGTGAAGTATACAAGCTCTACTCCTAATGACTTAATAAATTTTCATTTAATTATCATTTTTTTTTTTACTTAGAAATCAATTAATTTATCACCTGCTGAGCTCCAGAGAAAGCGTGGTAATATGATGAGACATAGGCCATAACTGAACGTTCATCTGGTTTAGCAGAATTAACCATGTCTATAATACAACAAAATTTAACCTTTATTATTATACAGGAAAGTAACATCTTTCCCTAACTGTTACACGGACTATAATAAATTGCTGACTATATGCGTTTACTTGATAATTTTTGCTACATGTATATCGCCAACAAAAAGTATGCTTAAATTTCAGTTATTCCAAGGTGAGAGTGAGATGTAACAACAGATGACGACAACAATACATGTGCATGATGCTTTCACGATCGTATAAGTGCAATACAGCTCAATCTTCTTAAAATTGAATTCAACATGACGCGGAAGTTGCAAATTACTATTTTAGTGAGTAGACTTAGTGTCTAAAATGTGGCTTTTAATAGTTAGATCAGAACAACTCCTAGACTTTTGTGCAAAACCCAATAATATGCCTCAGTTAAAACCTGAACCCTCAAAAAACGTGCCATTATGTTAATTCAAGGGGGCATGTGTACTACCAGAGCCACTGGAAGCGAGGTTGCAACTGAAGTGTTGTGATGGCTGCTAGAAGTGGACACTCGCATTACTGAGTTTTGATTTTTACCCTTTGTGCAGGGCTGGGGTAATGGTAATGGAATGTAATCATTACATTCTTTAAGTAGTGTCTATGTAAAGTAAAGTTGTTATGACCTCCATCGGTTGTTACAATCTTGCAAAATATCAAATTCTAGAAATTATGTTTTATGAAATGATTTGAATCATTCAATATTACCTTCTGGATCTAACATTCTTGGAATATCCAAATATTTCTCTGCGATATCAAAGGCTGTGTTCAAATTCTCTAATGGATTTTCCTACAATAAATGATGCAAGGAACATCTTTATTATTATTACTACCTCAAAAACACATTATAGGTTACTTTACTACAAGATCAATGTCACAACATGGGTACTACTTTCAATCATCACCATATATTTCTACTGTTATCTAAATAAATAAAGGATTTGGATTTCAGGCTTTGTCTTAAGGAATGGTCTATACAAAGTATTTATAATCAGTTTGATCATCAGCAGATTTTCTTCTTTTTCAAATTTATATCCAGATTTTCGACCACTCTGTCGTTAATACAAGTAAGCATGTTTGATATCAAAACAATGCTGTGGATGAAATTCATTTTAACTACAATATTCAAACTTCATAATATTTAATAAAAGTCAAAGTGACAATACTTCATTTTGGAAAGGTTAAGAAGCTGGAATACTAAAAATCTATTAATTTGCTATTTTCATGCCTAATACAGATTTTATCATCTACATGTAGATGATAATAACAAAGAGCATAAAAACAGCTATCTATCTAAATTATGTGAGGAAATCTACATCTAAAATCATGCAAAAAGGCTTTAGGAAATTCACACTAGAACTAAAAAGAAGGCAAGCTTGTCATAAAAATGATAAATCTTTGAGATGAAACAGAATGGAATAAAATGATTCAGGCTTGAAATGATGGATTTTATATTCCCAAGTGTGACTTTTCTAACCATGGTGCAATTTCTATTTTAGTCATAACTTTATCTACTTTAATTCCTTTTATTTGAAAATATGTAAAATTCAATTTCATAATTGAAATATTTATCTAAATTTGATCTTTCATAAGTATAAAATAAAGTTTTTCTTAAATAATTTCTTTTCATTTTAATACATGTACATGGAAACTGAAATTTTTCTTAAATAATTTCTTTTCATTTTAATACATGTACATGGAAACTGAAAGGGGATGTATGGAGGAACAGTCAAGTGACTTCATATAAATGGGAAGAATTCTAAATGATGAATGTGAAAGGAACAAGACACCCCAAAAACCCAACACCAATATGAAATAAACCAAATAAATGTTTTGGAAAAGGAAAATAAACAAATTTAAAAAAAAAAAGAAATAATATCTGTTAATAAAGATGACATGCTGTTTATAGAAGAAATAAATTGAAAGCTCGGTTTGGAATCCTACCTATGAACTGTTACCTAGAATAATGAACTAATGTAACAAGAGATAAAATTGCAGAGCTTACATTATTTATACATCTCTATCAAGCCACTAAAAATCTTAATTAGATAACATGTGAATAAATCTATTTCGATCTAAAAAGGTGATTTCTGAAATCAGACGATTATTTTTATTAATTCATACAGGTTGACTTATTTTGCTAGGCTCATGTTCTTACAATTACAATATGTTGTACTTTAGTGATTTTTTTCAAATGTAAGCTGTATCTTAACTTTCATTAAAAATATCTGATTCTTATTTTATCAAAATGTCCATGTATGCAAGAAGCCCTGACACTGAACTCTGAAATGAAGAATGGTGTTGTAAATGTTTGTCTTGTAAATAATAGGATGTCTCACAAATGGTCGCTATTTTTTTTTCATATTGACGGGCCACCTCCTACTACAACAACTAATATATAATGACTGAAAATCATGGAGGATGAACTTGTTGAGCCTAAAGACTCACCTTAGATAACTTATGGTAATCTATAAGATCGGGGCGATGCCTATGAATCAAGGCACAGAAGGCCAACCCATCTTTAAAGCTGCAGAAGATAAAGATTATCAGCACATGCAAAAGAGAAATTAATTTTCTAAAAAAACAGAAATAGAGAGTAGTTTTTTCTGTGTCAAAATATTTTACAAGAGAAAATATCTAAAAATGATAAATTTAGAGTTTCTACAAAATTCATAACAAAAAAAAAACCCAAATAAAACAAGAAAAAACTACTCGAGAAATAAAAGGGAGCAATTGTTAGAAAGGAAGTTCTTGTGCAAAGATCACAAGATTTTATAGAGTATTTTACCCTTGATAACTTGTAATAATCTAAAAGTTCAGGACGATGCCTGTGGATTAAGGCACAGAATGCTAAACCATCTTTCCAGCTGAAAAATTTGAGTTTAATAATGTCAGAATTTCATAGAAAAAATGCCTACATTTTACCGTTCTTCATACATGATTTATTACAAATGACACTTACATCATGTATATAATGAAATATGTATATGAGGTCCTTAGTGGAAACACTTCTTTCAAACATATGACATGAAAACCGATATCAGTACTTATTCAAACGAGTTGAACAGTGTAATAAAACGGTAACCAGTCAACGGACTAACCGTTTTCATCCATGGCATAACGCCATCTAACATTAATGTGAACATTGTCAATTCAGTAAAACTATGAGTGTGCCATCTGAATATCATATTATTTTCAGCAATCACCATATATAGCTGAAATAAGTCCCCCCTGCCCGCTGGTCACGATTCTACTCACACTAGCCAGGCCGAACTATGCGAGGATTTGATTCTGTGTAACTCAATTACAATTCCGTCAATACATAATATTCTGGAGCACAAGTCTTGCATCCTCAGACTCAGAGTAAGCAAATCCTGCGTTCAAGTATACAAGGTTAAATTATGTCCATATAATACCTGAGATGGAAATTTTGAACATTAACATTCTTATATGGAGCTGTCTTTCTTTGACACCATAATAACAGACCTTCTTTAGCTGTTAATTCTGAAAATAAATAAAATTTCACAATATTTGATCAAAAGATAACTAAATCCAAATTTACAGAGTTACAATATTAGTAATTACAAATTCAATGTTGACTTGGGGTAACATTCAAATTGCATTTGCAGGAATCATAAGTAATGTTTAAATAGATAATTTGTTTGAAAATTGGTATTTTTCTTCTTTATAAAACATATAATACAGTCTCTTTTTTTTAATTAATATCAGTAGGTGCAGAGCTTGTAAAACTTACCTTCTACTGTGATATCTTGAATTGCAAATCTCAAAATAATAGTCCAAATCATACCTAATGTCATTTTAATATTACCATCTACGATTTCTGAAAGTACACAAAAGCATAACCAAATATTAGCTTATATTCCAATTCTTTAGTCACTATACATGTATAATAAAACACTAACTTGGCTTTACACATGTTCTCTTTCAAATAAAAATATATCTCTGTCTTTCTGCAAACTAACTCTCAAAAATTTAAGTTTCCCAATATTGAAGTTTGCAAAGGATTTAAATCATGCAAGCAGGAGACAAAGGTTGCAACATATTTATTCTCCTGTAGGTGATTGGGGGCAATTACAGGACAATTCCATACAGATCAAATTAAAATTTTTGTCATTTGAGGTTCACAAGATTCTACCACCTAAAACTAAGGGCTTTAACTTGGAAGTAATTTACAGAGAATTTTGAAATTTGACATGATTTTTTGTTCAATATAGGCCTGTTTCACAAATTTAAATGATGCATACAAATTTCATACACATCCGATGAAACGAGGGGTATAACTCTAGATAATGAATAGAAATTGCTGAAATTCAATAGGTTTCTTTGTCTTTAACTAATTCAAAAAATGCATATAAATTTTATAAAGATTGGATGATAATTTTTGGCATTAGAAAGCATTCACAAGGTCCAACAAGGTCCTTAACTCTAGACATAATAAACAGAAATTATTGAAATCAAAAAGGCTTCTTCATTACACTGATGTCAGAAATTGTAGATGACGGACAGACAGGGGCGATGGCAATATACGTCCACATTTCCATGTGGGCATATAAAAATCCCTCAAATGATGTTCAGACTTTCAGCCTGCTCTGATATATTGTAATGAAGTCACTTTACATCTAAGCTAATCATACAAAATTTTAATTTTCATGTCTTCAAAAGATAGGTTGCCAGGCAACGAAACATACGCCCACAGCAGCTAAATCGTCCGGGCAGTCAACAAGGGTTGTCGCATATTTTTACTTTTTTCGGTAATGAAACATTTGTAATACACTAAAAACTGATTAAGAGTAACAACTCATTATGTAATTATCAGAAAATCATTAGAATTTGATTGCTTTTTATAAAGTTTTACCCCAAGCTAACAATTAGTATATACATGAAACATTTAATATCATGGATTTAGCTGTTCAGTTATCTAAATTCATTGAAAATCAAAATACTTGTTCGTTTCAACACCTTAAACTCTATGTATCAATCTGATGTCAATCGGATGGTAACTTTGGCCTCTATAGCGTCACAAGAATTTTTGAAGTTATCAAGGGAGATAACTCTGGCAGTAATTATTTGAAATCGCTGAAAATCAATAGGCTTCTTCGTCTCATGACCTTAAACACTGTGTATAAATCTAAAGTCAATCGGATATTAACTTTGGCCTCCAGAGCGTCCACAAGATTTTTCGAGGTGATCAAGGGCCATAACTCTGGCACTAACTATCGGAAATCGCTGAAAATCAATAGGCGTCTTCGTCTTATAACCCTAAACACTGTGTATAAATTTAAAGTCAATCGGATATTAACTTTGGCCTCTAGAGCGTCCACAAGATTTTTTGAAGTGATCAAGGGCCATAACTCTGGCACTAATTATCGGAAATAGCTGAAAATCAATAGGCTTCTTCGTCTTATGACCTTAAACACTGTGTATAAATTTAAAGTCAATCGGATATTAACTTGGACTTTTAGAGCGTTCACAAGATTTTTTAAAGAGATCAAAGGCCATAACTCTGGCACTAATTATCGGAAATCGCCGAAAATCAATAGGCTTCATTGTCTTATGACCTTAAACGCTGTGTATAAATTTAAAGTCAATCGGATATTAACTTTGGCCTCTAGAGCGTCCACAAGATTTTTTGAAGTGATCAAGGGCCATAACTCTGGTAGTTATTATCGGAAATCGCTGAAAAACAATAGGCTTCTTCGTCTCATGACCTTAAACACTGTGTATAAATTTAAAGTCAATCGGATATTAACTTTAGCCTGTAGAGCGTCCACAAGCAATTGTGGACGCCGGACCGACGGACCGACGGACCGACGGACGGACGGACGGGGGTGACGACAATATACGACCACATTTCAATGTGGGCGTATAAAAAGCAACAATATTGCTAATTCTCACTAAAGCCCTAATAATAAATGGTTTACCGTATCTCAAAATACACTGAGTGTTGGGGTAAAGAGCAGAACATAAAGAGAACATTTTTGAATCGACAGTTGCCGTAACATTTAAAAGTCTTCAACAGATCCATGTCATTTGAAGCATTTTTTATAAAATGAAATTTAGCAGGTTTAAAATATCTCCACTTTCTTAAAATCGTGTTAAAAGATATTTAAAGAGGTTAACTTTATCAAATGTATTGAACATGTTAAAGTTGTATTTACATGTATAAGCGTGTTCATGTGTAGAAAACTATAAATAAACTCAGATCTTGTTCAACCCACAGACCATGTACACTGAGGTTACATGTAATCTCTATGGTAACTTAATACTGTGTACACCAAACTACCCCCCAAAAAGAAATATGTTTTTGTTTTCATGAATTTAAAACTGAAGTAAAAATATGGAACATATTTTTTAACAAAGCAGTGTGATATCCAGTAATATTTAAATTCACAAATAAATAATTTAAATATAGGTTGCCAGGTAATGAAACACAAGCCAACAGCGACTAAGTTGTCCAAGCAGTTTATAAAGGCTGTTGCTTTAGGTGATAACTTTAGCCTCTAGAGATTCCACAAATAATTAAGATGAACGGGCGGATGGACAGACAATATAATAGCCGTTTGCCTTATCTAATTATTTTGGCCCACATTTTGTAATGTCCAAAAATGTGCAGCCATTTAACCCAGACAGTAGGTAGAACTATTGAAATACAAGTCAAAATGTAAAGCAAAAACCAGTCTGATTCAACAAGCGGACCTAACTGACATGAAAGATGAAATTTGGTCAATCAAATAACAAAATGACAAACTATCCATGATTGTACATCTGTCAAGTTCGAATCAAAGCACCAGTAACAGATTTTACTTTAGCATTTCAAAATTTACAAAATCCATTATTTCTGAGAACAGCTTTGATGAAATTCAAGACTTACATTTATAAATAATCACTGTTCTTACCTTCTGCACCTATGGATACAAGTTTCACACCTTTACTAGCTATATAATCTAATGCTTTATTTACGTTGGCTATTTTATGGAACCTCATTTTGCCACGGTCAGGTTTGGGTAACTGCTCCCCAGAAATTACTTCTAATAAAAGCATAAGTTTGAGGCCATTTCGAAAATCCTCTTCTATGTTTTCTATGGATGTACCAGCTTTCCTTAAATGTGAATTGCACCATGCTGTGAATGTCTGTAAGTAGAAGAAAACAGTTTAAATATTTAATTTTTTAAACATTTGAACATTGTCATAATCTCAAAATGAACAAATGTCAGGAAAGCAGGTCTGAAAATAAGGCATCATTCCCAGACATTATAAATGTCAGGAATTAATTAGGTATTTGTCACAAACAATTTTAAGTCTAACATGCATATATCACCAAAACTGCTTTTATGCTTGGCTCAATCATGTCAATTCCCCACTTACTGGACTATATGATAATTTGGAAAGAAGCTACTGTATGTCAGATGGTAGGTACATGTAAATACATATAAATACTTAAAATACAAAGTTTGTTAAATATTTTCATAAATATTTATCAGACTTGTAGTATGCGATTAGAGAGTACTAGCGAAGTTCTAATTTGTAGAGTAATCCATGGTGTGGAGAATGTAGAATCTACATTTTATTATAATATTAAATATTTATTTAGATGAGCTAATAGCTCATCACATGTGTCTGACACAACTGACAATCAATCAAACTAATCTACTGAAGAGGCATCTTGACAGGTACAATTTACTAAGAAATAACTACTTATTATGACTAAAAGAAAAGCTCTCTGTCTTACAGGGTCATTTAAGGCGGCTTAACTAATGCAGGGAGGCATACCTAAATCAGTTAACACTATGATATATAGTGTTTCTACACAGGTTTAAAAAACTAGAGCTCCATATCTGAACAACCCTGAATCATTAACCTGGATAACCTGTTTGACAATCCACTCAGTAAAGGTTAAACATGGTCTGTCAATTCCTATATCAAAGTATGTTGTTTTTAGTAGACCACTGGACTAGA
The DNA here is from genome assembly GCA_948474765.1 of Patella depressa. NCBI lineage: Eukaryota > Metazoa > Mollusca > Gastropoda > Patellidae > Patella > Patella depressa. The sequence goes on from OX419719.1 coordinate 61,696,909, forward strand.
AAATGTTTGGTACAAATAGATTAATGACAAATGTTCAACTGTCACAGTATACAAAGACAATGAATAAAACATGAATTGTCAATCATAGCCCATATGTATTAAAATTTTAGGCCAAAATGAAAAACATCTGGAAAGGAAGTCTTTAAGTCGAGTCTATACTATTATTACTAGCCAGATTCTAAAAATATGTAACCTTATTTATAATAGCGTGAGATTTGTTTATTTAACACAGTCACAGAAATACTGCATTCAAATATATTAATGTCTTTTTTTTCTTTCTAGCTACCACAAAACATTCTAATTTTCATATTATGGCTGTGCAGCAAAGGGTTAATCCGACTTCAATTTAAAGAAACTAATATTTATGTCTTTATTTGTAATTTTATGCAAATATCAATAACCGATTTGACCACCTCTTTTATTATCAGTAGACTTTACTGTTGCCTACAGGTGTTCATATAATCATATACAATGTTGGTAGGCTTACATTATACATACATATATCATGTTTAATTATATTCATGATATATGTTTACAAGTAGAGCTATAGATAACTACGCCATGTGGTTTATCATAATACAGATACACTAACAGGTATAGCACAATGTACATCTTAACACGATAGATGAATTTGTGTTTGATGGGTTGTCTGTCTTAGCCTTCAAGTGCAAGGAATGTCAGTTATTTTATGTCTATTGATTCGACAATCAAAATAAGAATCATAAGAAACCCTGTTTGATGAGTTAAGTAGACAGTATTAGATAGGTGTTAGGAGAATATGACTCAGAGGAATTGATTTTGTCTTGAATACCTGGCCCTCAGGCCAGCCTTAGATTTAGAGGGGGTTTGCCATTTTTGGTCATAGTGCATCCATGTTGTAACAACTTAAATTACATTATGACAAATTTATTTTGCTTCATTTGTTTACAAATGTTTAGATTTGATTTTGTGTTTCCTCCTCCACTACACACAGCAACAATAAAATAACTGTCCTTCAATTACTTCATTGTGTGTTTTTTCTAGCCATTCCCAAAGAAGCCTAGCAAGTTATTTATAGTTTCTATTTCTAGCTCCAGAGTGAGGTAAGCATGCGTGGAGGTGTATTGCTTGCTTAGTGTGGTCTAGTTCCGGAATAAAGACATCTGAATAAGATTAGTAATATACAAGTACTCAAGCATAAATATCTCCACTTTATCTCAATATCTATATAATATATATATTATCATCTTGCCTTTGTAAAACGTAGTTAACCTACAGGTGGCCAAAATGAACACAGCCAAGACTTACATGTGTTACCAACATAATATTTAACAGTTTATAGATTAGTCATTTAAAATAAGGAATAAATTTTCTATTCATTAAATTGATTACACATCTATTGTTAACGGAGTGTCTCTGTGTCGCATACCAATGTAACACATCACTAGTCGTTTTCAATTTGTAACAAATATGACATAGCCTGTGTTATAAGGGACTGCCCAGTCATATTTCTCCTTGTTAACCAAATAAAGTTGGTGGAAATACTTCTAATATAGTTTGGGTACAGTGTACTGTCTAATGGGTTGGGTGGACAAAGAGTGTCTGTCATTGAGTGGAATAGTTTCAATTCCCAGCTCGTAAGTAACGAGGATCGTCACCTGTTCCAACCTCATGGGTTTTCTCCGGATCCTCCAAATTTCCCCAACAGCTAAAGATATAAGTGCAAGTGATTTATTGAAATGTGGTCGAACTCTATGTTTGTCTCCAAATCACCTAATTTGTGTTAGCTCATTCCGCCAATTTCTTTCTCTCTGTAATGTCTGGATTTGGGCCATAAATGATTATTTATAGATAAGGTACACTATCCATGGATATTTGTAAAGACGATATAAATTCCTATCCAGAGCTTTTTATAAAGGTAATGAAAGGCTTGTCTAAGCCAACATCAATTGCCAATATATAGTGCAAGAGCAAGATTAAGCGACAAAAAGTAAGATTCAGTCCCAGATTTAATTCATTGACAGCACTGAGCTGAAATTTCTTTATAACACGTTACACGCCTGACATATTTCTGCACTATTTAAATCCTTTGGTATTTTTATCACTTTTTCTAACTGCTCTTCTAAGAAAAATTATTATAGCGACAAGCATACAAATGTTATATTATATTCAAGCCTTGAAATAACTGCTAAGGTTCAGCCTGACATCATGTCAGGCTGAACTGATTTTCGGCCGGACATTTCAGATTTTCAGCCTGACAAATACCATTATTCCATGCAGTGGAAAATTCCCTCATATAATTCATATTTTTAAAATACTTTATTTATATAGAGTTCACAATTTAATTTAGTCACAAAACCATCGTCTTCTTCGTATGTTAACCACCCGTCAGCATTGCATTTTGCTACGTCAGGTTTGATCCACTTTTCTACGGTTCTTATTGTATGTAATTTTCGAACTAGTGACGGCCATGGCCCCCGTTTAGAAGTGTCATTTTGAGAGACATTAAACACAGTACCAGTTTTAAAATATTCTGGAACGGTCCCACTAGCCGGGATATCCGTGCCCGCAGGTTGGGGAAAATAAGAAGTTATTTTATTCGACATGTTTTCATTGCTCGTCTATTTACATTCACATCGATGATCGGAAGTGTCCAACAAAGTGAGATATTTTAATTTTCGTATAAAAAGTCTCTCCCTAATTACACCCATAGTCAACTTGAACATTTTCTTGTAACATTTTAAATATCATTACTTTTATTACTAATAATTTGTATAATTACATGTCATGTTATGTGTGATTTGGAGCTAATCATATACGAAAGTAACGCAAAGCTAGCTACTACACGTAGACTCGAATAACCAGCGGAAAATAGCCGATTCTCAATATTATTCATTATTTTATCTTCACGCGGCCAAGATACATGTATGTAAATAGTGAAATTTTAACTATGACTCGGGTCGTTAATATAACCAGCGAAAAAGAGCCTATTCTAAAAAAATAGTAATATTTTTACTATGACTCGGTTCGTAGATATAACCAGCGGAAGAAAGGCGATTCTAATAATTATTGATTATTTTATCCGCACGTGGCAGAGTTATAAATAGTAACATTTTCACTATGACTCGGGTCGCTGATATTTTTGGGCCTGGATTTTGAGCCGATTCTATAAAAAAATAGCAATATTTTTACTAGGACTCGGGTCGTTGATATAACCAGCGTAAAAAAGCCGATTCTAAAAATTATTGATTATTTTATCTGCACGCTGCTGAGATATAAATAGTAACATTTTCACTATGACTCGGATTGTTGATATTTTTGTGTCTGGATTTTCGAGTCTAGTAATAATTAGCGATCGACTCGAATTCGCGAATGAAATTACTATTTTTGGCTTACTGTTTTACCTAAAATCGGTCGGACATTTATGTCCGGACGAAAGGCAATTCGGTCTGTCAAAGGGGGTCAATTCGCCCGGACATTGTCCGTGTCCGGCCCCTTATTTCAGCGCTTGGATTATATTCATTTATAATTCTATAGAATTTCATATATCAGAAATCCTTCAGATATGGTACAAGATGCAGACTTTTACTCAAAGACTAAGTATTATTTTTTTTTTCTTTATGAAGTATTAATGTTGACATATATAATTTCACATAATATGTAGAGATTTTATCGGTAAGGCCTCATTCTTTAGCTGAATTCTGAAGGTGAAAAAATAATCATGATTTTGGCAACTAGTTCAACCCTAAATGTATTTGATCTTTGACGTACAAATGTACCAGGAATCCTTGAATTTATATTTTTTTTGTGTTTGTTTCCTAAGTTCAAAGCAAATAAAAAATCATGGTCAACCCTATCAATGCAGTGAAACACAAATTTGCTAAGTTTTACACCAAGATAACATTTAATGTGTATCTGTCTGACTTTCTAAACTAATACTTCAATGATTTTTAACACCAGGGCGGAGTTGGAAAAGTTGACTTCTCAATGAACACAAATTTCACAACATTGCCTTTTTGTTACATGTGCATATAAACCTGACATTGTCAAGGAATCTAGGACTGTGTAATTGAGCAGATATTCCCCAGCTTTTCAAATATTTAGAGAACAGAAACTACAGTGCATCACAGTTTTCATATATTTTTTTAAAAACAATATATTCCCTGGCTTGAATCCATACTAATATTGATACTTTTTTCATTCATACATAAAAAAAATGTCCAAGTGTGTCATGAGTTTTCTCAGAAATTTCAGTCTCCTGCAAAAAGATTGATTGACTCTTTGTGATTTCTATGATGATGTATGTCACTGCAAGCAATTTTTTTGTGCAACAGTCCTCTCCTAGAATTATTTCAAATAAAATTAAAGTACATGTACATGACATGTTTAAATATTGCACTGCTTAATGAACTTAATTGTCCAACTACTCTCCTATGCTATACAAAGTCCACAGAGTATTTAACATTTTGATATCAAGTTCATTGAGTCAACATTACATGATATCAAGATCAAGAGTGATTAGGTTTTCGCAAATAATTCAGTAGCTTATATATACATCTAGGTTACATTTAACAGTATAATTTCTGTTGTCAGAAGTTTTCCATGTGGAACTAGGGTCAACTTCTAATGCCGAATCAAATATCGCCAAGTAAGCTTATTAGTATTGGTGTCTAATACAAGTTAGTAACATACATCTAGTACTAATAGGATAATGAAATGCATTAAATCTATACCACATGTAAATCAGGAGATTATGTGCTAACTGTAAAATTAGAAACTGTCAGCAAGGTAAGCTTATATCAAAAGCTTATGAATTAAGTTTCACTAGTCAGGCATGTATGTATATTATATGTGTTGGCAGACCACTACTTTTGTTAATTTATGCCAAGTCATCAACAAATTTACTTTCATTAGCTTGCATTAAACATACCTGACACATTTTATTTTAGCCACCATTTATATTATTCTGTTTATGTCAAATGAGATTTTTCAATTTTAAATGTAAGTTTGACTTCAATTCTAAGAATTTTTCAAAGCAAAAATAAACACAAATTTGATCTAATTTCTGTAAGAATGGCTTTTATCCTAGTTAGATGTTTATGTGAAAGTTATATAATGATATACACATAATGTAGTATCTCTGTATTTATAATTTTAAAAAAAAAATATAAATACAGTTTACTTGTTTTAATCAATATAAAAAACAACAATTTATACAATATACAGTTATTACATGTAGATTTCTACAGAATAAAGTGTGGTCCAAAATATGCATGTAGTATGATGTACTAAATATTTTAAAGTTTTTAAACGAACAACAAAATTATCAATACAGTATAAAATACACATCATGATTTTGAAAATTATTAGGTTTTAGGTTTATTCCCTACTGTACTACTAGTGTACTATTACTACTAGTATTTTGTCTTTAACATTTGATCGATACGAGTTTGGATTCCTAGGTAATATAGATCCCTTTTTTGTGTAGTATAGAATAAGTTCATTTGATTTGAATAGGGAACTTCTATCTCTTATTTACATTTCAAATGGTTTTATCATGACATGCAGTTAAATTTAACATAATGTGTTACCATTGACATTGTTGATTTTATGATCTGTATCACCATGCCAACCCAGTTATATAGTTTTATTTATTAAACTTTGGGTAAGTGTTGGTCACAAACAACCATTAATATATGAATGACTGCACAGACAAAAGGTCATCCAGGGAACTTACATGTTGCGCTTGTGTGACCAACATTCACCCAAATTAAATTCACATTGGATATTAGAACATAAAATAAAATTTATTCCACCGTCTCACATACACGTCTCACATATACAGTCTCACATATACACGTATAGAACAAAAAGCTATTACTAAGTTGTCCACTGGCAAATCCATGCACTTTTGGTCAATTTGATAATAAAGAATTTGATAATGAAGAAATGTCTCTCACTGTCGGCCTACATGTATTATGCATGGTTTAATGGTCGATCCAGAGAGAAAAATGGGATTTAACCTCCACTTGACACAAACTAGGTCATTTTGGGATAAACATATGGTTTAATTTTATTTCAATAATTCGCTTGTGCACAAGTGTCTTTAGCAGTGGGACGAAATCAGGGGCCCCTGAGAAAACCCATGAGGTTGGACAGGCGACCCCCTACTCCTTGTCACGTTGACTCAATGACAGGCTTTATGATTCAGCACGCATGTGCTAACCATTCACCCATCAAGTTTTAACAATATGCAATCTGATTAAAACACAGATCCTTTTTCGTTTCGTTTTTTTTTTATTTTTTATAAAAGCTGCATTCTGGTTAAATGTTGGGAATTAGCCAATGAAATTGTCTGTAACAGCGAGTTCTTTGCTTGTGATCCACAGAACTGTGGGTAAACTACTTCAACCGTCAACGCTGGTTGATTAATCAATACATGTATCTGACGTCATAGGATAAATGGGGTTTAACGTCCACTCGACACAAACTACATGTAGGTCCTTTCAGGACTAACACGGTTTAAGTTACATTTCGTACATGTAGTAGGAGTGGGATGAAACCTGTTAGACAATCCTACTCCTTGTCATGTTTAACTGGGGAATCAAAACCATGCCAGCTGACTAAATGAAATGACAGACCTAATGATACAACATGCAAGCGCTAACCATATGGCCACCCAACCTCCCTATTGACGTGAAATGGGGTTTAATGTCAAACTCCAATAGTGGGGTAACGAAGACAGGCCATCGACATACAGTGCGCTATGAGTGAAATTTTTCCCAGGCAGCAGCTTTATTGCCTACTTTTATATTGGATTCCAACCGCCAAAGAATCTTTCACATACACCCCAATGTAAACACTGGACCTCTGTTTTTCCTCTCATCCTTACGACTAGACAGCTGTCTTTGTCAGGCCCTCCATCCTGCATCACTGACAAAGGGAAACCACGTCAGAAAATGAAGATGAACTTTCTCGGCCAATGCAGGGGTCGAACACGCAACCGTCAGGCTAGCGAGCCATCGCCATACCCACTTAGTTTAGCTACCATGGCTGTCATGTGAATAAATCTCTAAATAATAGTTTATATAACATTTTAATATAAGGCCAAACTTAAGAACTGTAGATTTACATAATGCACCTTTAGTAATTTAGTGTGAAAGTCCTGCTATGTGACATTTATTCCAAAGACAAGCATAACTATCTGAATCTGAAACTCTGATAATAATTTAGTGAAATAGGAACTACAGCTCTCTAGTAGTGCACAAATGTCACATTTATCACCACACTCACTGCACAAAAACAACAAAGTATGTGACAGTCAAAATTCTTCATGTTTAGACAAAAAGTGAATAATCTTTTCTTTACATTTTTGTGTTTGTTATGCATACTTATTCCTATTTGCATCATTATTTACATTATATCTACTCCTATAACCTAAGGTGCTGGTTCGCTAGCCTGGGGTTTGGGTAGTGTTCGATCCCTGCATTAGCCAAGAAAGTTTATCAAGATTTGTCGGCATGGTTCCCTCTTGTCAGTGATACAGGATCAAGGGCCTGACAAGGACAGCTGTCAAGTCGTGGGGATGAGACGAACAACCAAGATATGTCACCACACTGTCGTGCAAGTTAAAGATCCCTTGGGATTCAACATTGGAGTAGGCCATAGTACCGTGTCCTGGCAAAATTTCCCTCACAGCTCACTGTATGGCATATGCCTGTCTTCATTAACCAAGTTCGGAGCAGAACAGTTGGACGTTAAACCCCAGTTCATTTCACTCCTTTAACGAATAATAGATTTTTAAAAAATCGTGGTCAACTGCAATCATTACAACTAGTAACAACTAGTACCAGGTATTTAGAATTTGTACTAAATATCACACAACTTGATGGATAGTTTATATAGATTAGTTTTGCTGTATAAAAATGTTTGAAATTCTTCAAATATTATCCACAATGATATTGTTTCAATACACTGGTGGTTACTGGTGTCACACACATTATTAATAATGCTATCAAACAGAATGGTTGTACAACAGTACCGGTATGTTTTATGCATGCCACAAGGTGTTCTAAATCTTTCGGTACCTTGGAATTTTAAGTTATAAATATAAGTCTACAAAATGTTGGTTATGATAAACTGTAACTGAACATCAAAATCTTGCAGTTACCTTTCATTCAGAAATATCTCGATAAAAAAATCAACCCCATGGAAATGAAATGAAGTTTAACCTCCTACTTTTCCAAACCAACTGGCCTAATGATAATTGGCATGCGTTTTGTTCCATCTGAATGACTGCATGTACGTTGTCCCTTGCCAGGTGCTACTCCCTGCACTGCTAACAAGGGTGAACCGCCCCGAAAAATCACGAAGAACTTCATCAACCAACACCAGGTTCAAAAACAAGATCTTTAGGTTAGCAGGTCAACCTCTTTATCACTGAACCACCACGGCTCCTAAATGAACACATGAGGTAGGCCTAGATCTATACTGTAAAAGTGAATCAAAAGTTGATATAATGCAAACACCCTGTGGCTACAAAATACTATGTTGAGTTATAAGTTATTTAAAGCTGACATGTTCAAGACTGCAAATGTGTAACTTTTAGATACATGTCTGGTAACATTCTGATGATTAGGCCATTAACTATACATCCAGTTTTTATAAAATTAATGTGTTATGTTATTTGGACTATCTTTTGAAATATTTTTGATGGAGTTATTACTTCATTAGTTTAAAGTCCTAATGCTCAACATCCTACTACTATCAAGTCACATCAGAGCTCAGCTAATACAATTTACTATATCTGCCTTGAGTCAAGAGTGTGAAGTCGTTAAATTTAGAATCAATACTGTATGAATAAGCCACTGCTAACATTCCCATTAGCGGAGACAAAAATCACTGATTTTCCCCAGGTAATGTTTATATTTATTATTTAGGGGGCTTTGTTTAAAGTTGAAAAGTAAATATTATCCAAATGTGTAAAATAACTTGTTTTTTGAAAAGAAAAAGTAAAACCCATAGCCTGATGTAAAAAACAATATTTGAAAACCACTCGTATAATAAAATGCTGACATAATTCAATCTAGAACAGAATTGTATATTCTTATACCTTGCACTACAACTGGACTTCTACACAACAGTTCACATCTGTATTAATTTAGTCAAGAGCCAATCTTTGCATTAAATTTTTTTTCTGGAAGGGGCCCTGAGGAATAGAGGGCAATCATACTACCAGCGGGACTGATAGACTTTACATTTTATTGTATTGAGAAACTTAATATGTAATACTATTTTGCCAAGTGATAAAATGTCATGGCAAATTGCATCTGACCTTGCTTGCTGTCTTTTGTGAGAATTTATCATAATGGATGTTTACTTCTAGTTTCATCGTTCATTTTATAAAAGAAACACCTTTACAAATTACATTAAATTAAAAGAAATTAAAAATCAACCAAATGAATGAGTGTTTAACATCTCACTTTAATGCAGTGCACCCACCGGGCTAATGAAATCTGCCAGGCATGTGTCATACAGCATACTTAGAAGAGGGCAATTTTGCACGGACTGTCAAGTTCCTATCTACTGTTCATTAGAGCTTTTTGCTGGGCCCCAAAGGCAGCCCCTGAAATGACTTTTTTTTTGTATTATGTGAGATAGCAGTTTTATTTGACAAGAAAAGATTCCACCAACTGGGAACATTCAATTCGTCCAACTCGTGGCAACTAGCTTAAAGCTGGCCTTGACAACATCATGAAGGTGTATTTGTTTTTTCTAAAAGCACTGAATCACTTGTTTCAGTAGATGTATATAATATAGAGTAATAGCGTCAGCATACATTACATGCTTTCTGTCACTTTCATATACTATGTAATATACATGTAGTGTAGTGTACTGATGTAGTCTACCTTAACATTCACTTGTACCTTGACAGGTAATTCAGTAAGTTCACCTGGTATTCAATATGATGACATTTAACAGTCAACAAATAATAAACATCATTCTATCTTGATAAATACGTGTAACAATTTATCATCAATTTAACAAATCACTATTTTATCTGTCATTTTCTATTGTAAATAGTTGCTATGTATTGTGTCGACGAAGATGGCTCCGCCCCTTCCATGCTTCAACCTTATTTGGAGTGCAATCAAAACCTGTCATGGCGGCGACCGGTATTCTTAAACATGATTTCATGACATTTAAATTCTCTGAGTTTATTCATGATAATTTGTCTTTAGGAATAAATTGTCTTAATGAAATGTTCCTTAAACCTATAATTAGCATGCATGTTATGATGAAATGGAGCCTAACCTACTCGACTTTGAATAACGACCGCCAAATACACTGACCTTTTTCTGCTGGATTTCCCATGCAGGGTCCAGTAAACCTTCTCTGTCCCATTCTTCTTCTTCTTCCATATAGCCATCAAAATACTCGTCGCTCGCCATGTTTCCTGGCTACACTCCTCTGAACCCCCTAGGTGCTAAAATTGTATTAAAGAGTAATTTTGGAGTTCTGAAAGTTAACAAGCAAGGAAAGATCAACACCCTAGCCGGAGATCTTGTCACGTGACCTACTTTCTTACCGGAAATGACTTACTAATGCTTTCGTCAGAGGTTGGAGGTAAAAGGTCATGGGATATAAATGGAATGCCCATGAAATAATGATACACCACACACTACCCAAAATTTGGCATTTATCATAATTCGAGATAAATTTATTAGCCGATAACATCTTGATTATCAACAAATTCTGAAGTATTGGATCAGACTGCCTTAGGCCTAACAGCATTGTAAAATGAATATTCCACAGATATTAACCAAAAATGTTATTTATAAACCATTGACGTATTTTAAGTTGGGTTGACCTATTTTAAAGCTCTAAAAAGTTGCCGTATTGAATAAAATTATATATCCGGTAAATTCTTTAAATTATCCGCATACTGTATTTTTGAGGTTAGGCTATAATTTACAAATAAACGCTTTGTTTCCATATTGATACCATTTGACCTAAAATCCCTGTCGATCGACAATTTTGAGAATTGACTTTCCTTGCAATAAGATATTATTATAAATTTGAAGGCTTAACAATAGGCCTATAATTTCTAAAAAAAAAAATAAATAAATAAATAAATAAATAACAATACCGCCAGACCTACCTTTTTAAAGTCATATATATATATAGTTAAGGAGCGCGTATCACACTGACTATGGATAAGAGAAGAATGTCTGACTTTACGATCTGGTCCGAAAACTGCCAACATCTTACGTCATGGCATATATTCTACGTACTGGGGACTGTCATGACGTAATGACACCTGCGCGTAAATGATTGATAAAGGTAATCTAACTACCACCACCCCTTATAAGCAAATGCTTATAGAATACAGCTGGAATGAATTTTGTTTGATGCAGCAAGGTATAATATCTTGTGTAACATATGTAACGTAAATTGATACAGCGCAAACGCAGAAATAATTATGAATATGTTGATATCGCTATATCAAATGAAAGAGATAAACGACATGTTTCTGGAATTTCTGATCAAATTCGCGAACACAAACTATGTGTTTCTTTCGATTAACCCACGCCACTGCAGCCAGCCACTTCTTTTCCGATAAATGCCACAGATCTATAAAACTATAAAATTGCAATCCACTTTCAATTGGAATTCATGATTTTGAATGGAACACATAAATGCACTGGGCAAGCCGTTCCGCTTTGTGCATTTTTTGGTCATTGAACGGTTTTCGTAAATATTGGAACTTAGAAAACACGGCCGTATTTCCAAAGCCGTGCTGAGATGGATATCTTGACTTGATATTTTACCTGAGAGACGTAGCAAATATTTTAGATTTTTCATGTGGTTGTTTTGATTTGGGATTGTGTCTTTGTACTGCGGTTGATTCATGCGCTTGTAGTATCCCATACCCCTACCCCCATAACTAAATTGTGGAAAGATATGCCGTTTGTAACGCCTCTTTTCTGCACCTATTGGGATAATGAATACGGGCATGCACCTATCAGAATAACGAAAACGGACATACACAGTGTGCTATATATAAGAGGAACACTTGCCCCGACAGCTGCATTTCGACCTGCACTTTAAATACAGGGGACGTCTGTTTTTCGTCCTATCAGAACGACCAGATGCTATTCCTTGCCAGGTTCTCGGTCCTACGCCCCCGAGAAGAAGAGGAAACCATACCATACTATCCTAGAGGAGCATCCTCTTCCATCACCAGGACTGATTGTGGCTCATACAACACCGTGAAAGTTATATAATTATATAATTTAACATATCCCTTTAGCCCTTTGTACATGTAAATTCTGAAATGAAATGTGATCTATGTACTTTCGCAACCAACGCAGGGATCGAACACTGGACCAACGTCTTACCAACTGAACCTCCATGTAAATAGTAAATATTGGCCACCCCATGTGCCTGAAGAAAATTAGAGCAAAGTGATATATTATAGTTCATACTGATTTATCCCCGGACACAACGAAACAGTCAAAAACTGCCGTTTCTTAGACCGCCTATCGATCGAAATATCGCGACAGTTTGGGATGGGCGGGGGGCTAACTCCTAAAATAGTTTGGACGGTTTGTGTCGGTCTAAGTGCTAAATGCTTAATGTATTGTGCCGGCGACTAAATGGATGAGACGGATCTGCACGAACCGGGATATAATGAAGACGGTTGTGGCGACGAATCTGGCGATGTATGTCATAGAATAGTGTATATTGTTCATAACATTAATATATCGACATTTATAATTATATCTACATGTCTGTTCCGTAACAATAAAATCGTTGATAATATTCTTATTTCCTGCAGATATCCTCTGTGTACTTATACAATGATATCAACTTTGAGTGAATCTAAGTAGAATTATATACGTCTATAAACAGACTATAAGTAGACTATATGCAAATGTAATTGTAACAGCACTTAATCCACTTTCAGTCGCTCTTCCATTTCCTCAACTAGTCGTATGCGTTAAGAAGGATTTATTATAATATAGTATAATTTTCCGGATAATTCGAAAATTGTTCATCAAGATCTCATTGTGTATACTTGAAATCATCTATATGGCACAACAAATTACGAATCTATGCAGTTTAATTTATTAAAAGTTTGTCGTTAATTAACAGGCTAGAGTACAAACAAATTATTGCATTAAGAAGTCACTTGTTTAGTTGGAATATTTATTGATTCAGAAATTTTCAGTGTACACTATACATAGGATTGATAAAAAATTGAACTGTTCGTTTGTAGAGTTTTCAATTAGTTAGGAAATGAAATATTGGGTTTTATCCTACTATACGCTCTATACTTCTCTGCACCGACTAGACTGATAAAGTCGAACACGTGGGACATTTTGTCCGGACGACAACATCGCTACGGCCTACTCTTATATTTAACTGTCTTGAGATGAACCCCGTCTTAATAATTATGGTGGCGGAACACAATTTGCTACCTATTAATATTCTAATTTGGTGAGTTTCCCGCGTATCGGAGCGGGAAGCAGTGGTGACAAATAGCAGCGAGTCTGGCTCGTTAACTTGAAGGTCTCGGGATTGTCTGGCGTGGTTTACTCTCTAAAGTCGCGCAGCAGTGTCAATTAATAGTCACTCGGTTGGCACAAAAACCGAGACTCTGTTTTTCATTGTCGTGCACACGAAAGAACGGAATTTGGAATAACAGCTGTACGGGCCATTTTTCCCTCATTAGTAGGGCCTACACTGCGTGGCGTATGCCCGTCTCCGTTATGAATAACGGGCTGAGGACTGATGTATTGCCGTTATCAACTACTGTGCTGTATCTTTAATTGACCAATAAACCACAGTAAATATACATAAAACCACCCTAACAATATTATCCCATAGTGAATATACAACGATCGGCCAATATACATTATCGTATTTATAAGCAATTTCAGGATGTTCTATATTTTTGTTGCATTGAATATCATTATCACCACATCAGGTGGCCCAATTTCTTTTCTAATATTTGGGGGATGGGGTGGGGTGCTCTTTAAAAGTTCTGATCAATCAATTTATCTTGGGCCCATAGGATTACTGGTGTACACATAGAAATACGAAGCCCATTACTATGCAGCTTCAAACTGTGTTATTTTTGTTATGAGTGACATATTATATACGACTAAAGATTTTCAATTCTTTGTGGGAAATTGACAAAAATACCCCCTAGGAACAGCAATATCATCCTTGTAATAAAAGGATGTATCGTTCAAATCTGTTGCAAATTACGTAAGGAGCTTTTCAATATCCAACTTTGATTCTTCAATGGTAACAGACAAAGATAACAAAAAACAGTAACAAATTGTATATGGTGATGACGTACTGACTCATCATTTTTTATATAAAATATTCAACAGAAACAACAATTTATTTCATTGCAAGGTCTACTATATGCCAGAGACATGAACATTTCAAAATGAAAATAAAACAGATTATAACTTGACATGCTATTTTTAAAGAGCAGTAGTAGCATTCTAAGTTGAGGCAAGCAGAAAAGGTTTCTTTTAAAGAATGAAGCCTCTGGTATAATGGATTCTTAACAAATCTTTTCTGGCTGAATCTGATGGATTATATCATGTGTAATAAATAAATTCAATTTGATTGTAATTCACCCTGAATGTCAAATAAGATTTAAAATACATGTAATTCTCAGAATTAGATTAATTCCATGGATGATTTCTCTCATTTTAAATCTGCAATGTTTTATATAGTTCTTTGAATTTCAATTTATAGCACACTCTATCAACAGTTAAAGATGCATTATGTAAGCTTTATGTTATAATAGATCAAAAATAGATGATGAAAAATTAAAATATAGCAAATTTCATTTAAATTACTTTATTCTGAGCAAAGGTATGACTTTTATGATCATAGTAACGGTACTTGACAATCAAGACTATGTTTAATGATCCAATTTATTGTTACATATATTTGCAGCTGTGCCGGAATGGCGCAAGGGCCAGGGTACCAAAAGATAGCTGATAATGAGATTGCGAGAGTCAGTTCACAACTGACCAGAGAGCAATTACAAAAGTTTGAAAACTTTCATAATCCCCCAGAAAAGGGCAGGTTACCATTTGCATTCCCTGGTACACAGGTTACGGCACCCCAGCATATTTGAATCTTGTAGGTGTTCTAATCCATTTAAATCTCAGCCATTATAGGTTTCTCATGTGAATAAATAATGGTTTATATAACATTTGAAGCCAAAATAAAGACTTAGCTCTTACATAATGCATATTAAACAAACAGAAATACTTGCAGGTTCTGATTATATTCTGAACTAAGGAGGCAGTGCATATATTTAATATGAAATGTCAAAATTAAATTAATACCTTAGCAAAAGATGACACTCAAGAAAAGATGAAATATGTGATTCTAAATTTTTTTTAATGAAATACGTTTTCATTCCCATTCTATTAAAAAGAATAAATATACAGCTGAAAAAAATGTTATAAATGGAAGCTCTGGTCACAGCACTTAATATCTTCATTATATTAATGTAAAGATTTTCAATACCTAATTTTGCTTAACCCCTTGTGGACGGGATTTTCGACGAAATTTCGTAACCCTGGACGGGATTATTTAGGGGAAAAAATCATATTTTTTAAAATGTGAATTTATCTTCAATCTGCTTGGCTTAAATTCTTAAAAAAGAATTCCTGTTGTAATTTTATGATGTTTTGAGTTCACAAAATGAATTTTCCTTGCCTTATTGTCTATTTTACTTCGTCGAAAGACAGCTGGCGCTTCCTGGCAACCGCCATTGTTTACATGTCGTAACTATGCAGAAAATTGGAAAATTCGAGAAAATTACACGATAAAATACAAGTGATGTCATCTAGAACAACGGGAGATAACTAGTTTATGATCGCAAGGCAAAGGGGGATTCCCCGTGCTAAATTTAGCATATTTAAATGAGGACTGATTCAGGGTGTCACGTGTGACGTGTTAACACGTCAACCGTCTCTGGGCACGGAAAATATTTGCGTGTCAACACGTCATCCGTCCAAAAGGGGTTAAACTCAGTACAATGGATTGGATGAGTTAAACCCTAAATCTTGAATTAAAACTGAGTGTAATTCAAAAGGAAGACAACAGCCATTTTTGGTCACAAACAATAGATTTCATAATATATTAATATGCTAGTTTTTAACCATGTACATGATAAAATTATCACAAAAAAAGAAAAGAAGAAATGTCTTAATATAAATTTATAATAATCACCCTGATGAGAGCAGGGATTTTACAAATATATACATACTGATAGGGGTAGTTAAAACACCCCCATTTTTGATTGTGTGTGTAACTAGACAGGCATTCATTTTGATTTGACTGCCTTGAAATATATTGCACTCCCAGCAAAGACAAACATTACGTCAAAAAGTCAACAAATCAGACAAATCTCGAGCATTTGATACTGGTTAGGATACCAACCAAAACACTTAACAAAATGTGTCCATATAATAAGCAGATCATGTTCACATGAAGAATCCAGATCTCATTATGGCAGAAGAGTCCACAAAAGCTCATCAAACACTATACAATCAAATAAATTATAGCAGTTCCTTTCTAATCTATATATTATATATGTAGCAGTTCCTTGATTCACATTTCTCTGTAAATATGTACATTTAATATCAGCATGGTGTGATTCATTTTATATACAGGACTCCTATGAAGAGAGCACTAGTCTTTTTTATAGTATATAGGTTTTTAATTATCACAGGGTTTCGTACATGGTTTTCAACTTTGTGAAATTTGATGTCTATTATTCCTTTACTTAGTATTGAAATGGAACAAGCATGAAATAAAAATACTATAAGAGTGTACCCTGATTCAGTTTTGGGACTAATAATGTTAATTTCTCTAGCCGATTGCACAAGAGGTTAGTTGCGATCTCTATATAGTCTGGCCATGTACTGTTCTCTATGTCTGTGTTGAAGAAAGAGCCTTATAATGCGATAAATATACTCCTGGGAGAGCACTAGTCATCCATACCCACACTTTTGGCACACAAGAAACACGCCCAGTGTCCTACAACTACAGTATTTTTTAAATAGTTTTCGTCTGAAACGACAGTATTTTTTCAAAACACGATCCACCGCGGAGTAAGCGTCCATTGATGATATGGTGGATCTTAGATCTTTAGGTTTATAGCACTCTTTCTTGCCATCTATACAAACACGAGCTTGACTTTTAGCAAAATCTGATTTTATCATGTTTTCATCGGGTACTGATGCACGACATGTGAAACTAAATCTCTGTTCTATATAACCACCTCGAGTTCTGTTAGTTTGAATCCAAGGTGTCCATTTCGTTTTCTTTGCATATTCTGAAAAAATAAATTTTATCACATTGTTAAAATCTTAAATACACCGGTCAATAATTTGCTCTAAAACAAATTATTTTTCTGGTCAAATGTTTATATATATCATGTGCATTAATTGAAAGCAATTTTGAAAAGAAAGGAGATTAAAATGTCTGGCAATAGAGAAGTAACAAGTTTTAAATCATTTTATTGGATTTACCAGTTTACCGACAAAGGATAAACTCAGTCAATCAAGACAGATTAAGTTGTTAATTGAGCTGATAAATACTTTGATCACTTAATTACGTAATCAGTCCAGCCTTTTATCAACAGTAAATGAAATGAGTAGTAGTTATACACCCAGTAGTCAATATATTTATTCAATCGATTGGGCATATTACTGGTTGGACATTCGGAAAATTGCATAGGATATGGGCGAAATAACATTCCTGGTAGAAATCATAATATATACCACATGTATAATTCAATGGTTGAGATACTTTTGGTGGTTCTATGCTTATAAGTGCAAGAGAACCACACCAAAATCAAAAAGAAACACTGTGGCTGTAAACCTCTATTTTTGGAGAATAAAGGGGGATAACTCTTGAAATGAAACCTATTCACAAACACATTTTTAAAAGAATATTTCAAGCAAATATTGTTTACACTTTTGTATATTAACTTATAATCCCTAATTCCAGTGTGCTTCAAATGAATAACAGAATTTCTGTTTTTAGGGCTATTTGATAAATGGGTACTTTCTTTATTCATTTATCGGCTATACTTCTACACGTATACCAGTTAAATTCAAATATAAAGGTTTATGAATACCTTTACAAGTCTGTGCATTACACATTCTCCAATCTTTCAGATTACCGATACACGGGACACCTGCGTAGGAAGGTGGTGGATTATCACAAGCACGGCGTCTAGTTTGTATACCACCATTACATTTAGCTGTACATTGACTCCATCCAGACCACATAGACCATATACCATTTACTGGTGGCACTAAAAAAATAAAATATGTCAATAATATTAGTAATCATTTTCTTGTTTATCAAGCCATTGTAGCAAAGATAAATTTCCCATACATTCATATTCATAGGACCACAAGATTATAGGGTAACCATCTCTAAAGTTCCCTAAACAAAATAATATGCTCAGACCTGGGGAAGAAAACTTGTCTGGCATTTAAGGTTGTGATATTTTTAAAACTATTAACCATCTCAAATTACCACAAATTTGTTAAACTGCCTAACACTGTAACTGACACAATACACTCAACAATAACTTTATTCTGCCATAACTCAAGAACCAAAGTAACCTCTCTTTTAGAGAGTATATTAAACAATAGTTATCTCCCTTGAATAAGGTATAAGCAAGTACTAATATTAAAATAAATCATTAACAAATTGTCATTTGAAACATAGCGATGGAACAGAATAAATTGGGTTGCTGTTGTGAAAATTAGAAAAGTACATACCTGGACAAGATGGGACATTTTCACAATACTGTTCTTCTTCATTTTCTCCCATACACCCTCTACCACCATATTTAGGTGTTGGATTTCCACAATGTCTGCTTCTTTGCTTTATAGCAAAACCACAACTCTGTGAACAACTAGACCAGGAGGACCATTCTGTCCACTGACCATGAACTTTAAAAAAAAACCATTATGCACAGATAAAATAATTCAAATTCTAGAAGACTAAGTTTTTGGTTGGATTCCTGGTAAATGAATTTGAGACAAAATTGTCAAGTCCTTAATTCTAATAAGAATATAAGTAGTTGATGGATTATTAAATCAGAGAATGTGGCAAATGTCACTTTTCGGAGACTATGGCAGATAAGGGTTAAACAATAAATGATTCTTACCTGTGCAGTTGCTGACTTCAACACTAGGACCACTGCACGGTCTACCACCATATAAAGGACTAGGATTGTTACATTGTCGAGACCGACACATACATTCCTCACCATCACTAGTTACATGTTGACATTTATCCCAATCAGACCAACTGGACCAGTTACCATTTACTATAAACAAATACATTTATTACAGATTACAAGTCAACACATTCATTATGTTTATCATATTCTTCCTAGAGGATTGAGTGTGCTGGTGCATAGAACATAGATAAATATATGACTAAACAAATAAATAAATAAAATCAATAATTTAAAGATAGAAAAAAAATTAAACAGGTTCTGCCTCTTTAAATATAATCATATCTGTTAAAGTTGTCGCACCTGGATATTTGATATTTGGACAGGAGCTGATAAACTGTATCCAGTTTTGAGCATGAGGATTGCCTTCTGGTGGTGGACCACAAGTCCTTGATAACCTATTCCATCCACAATATGGATCCATTGCATATACACATGCACTGAAATATAAAAGAGTCACACATCAAGAGTCACCCATCTCATTATCATACACTCTTCAGACTGATTAACATCCAATAAACAATAACCCATTAATGAACTACCAAATGGCAAAATATCTGTATTTATGAAAAGATACTTTCAGCATGGGAGGAAAACAGAAAACCTAGGGGAAACCTAAGAGTTAGAAATGCAGTAAAAACGAACACACAATCCAAGAACATTTCGTCGATGGGTAGACGAAGTGACGAATCTTCATACCATAACTAACTGACAATAAGTCACTTCGACTATCTACTGACGATTTGTGTCCAGTAGTAGGAAATTAAAAATGATGTTGGCAATGTCAAATGCATAAACAAAATGATAAATTTCTGTGCATAATAATTATGAATTAATTGAAATAGCAGTCCAAGTGTGAAAAAAATGGCGGGGCAGCACTGTAAACCTTAAATTTCTACAAATTAATACTGTTTCAACACACAATGTACATAAGAAATTATCTTATTGTCTGTATCAAATGATTCTTGCCGATAAGAGAAAATATTGGCAACATAATTTTTGATTAGAATTACTTACTCTTCATCTGTAAAACGGCTACATCTATTAACAGGTATTTTAATAATTTTCTTATTTGTTGAAATATATATAGCACCCTGAAAAAATATTTTTAAAAAAAAACCAAACAATAAAAATCAAGTATCTGATTATACAGTTATCATTCAATAACAACTAAGAAATAATATTTATTTTTTTATTCTCTTTTAATCTCTGCACAGGTTTTATTTCATGCAAAATACTTGTCTTTTTTTGCTATAATAAAACTTAATTTCAACTTTGTATCTCAATGACAATAGCAACGAGAAATCAGATCTTTCTTGAAATAATCTACACCACTACATCAGTCATCACATATTTGACTTTCTTCTTATGCAGTCTCACTGGTTATAAAATTTGTTTATATTGTATACATTTTCAATCAAATATATTTTACAAGAGTGAAAAACACCAATACCTTATCAGGAGAAAGTTTCATAGCTTTAACAGGTCTTTTCTCTCCATTAGGAACAATTTTAATTTCTTCAATCAGACATGTAATGTTCATATAATCTTCTTTTAAACGCATTTTTTTGAGTATTTTACCATCTTCTGTAGCCAGAAATATAACATCATGTAGTCCTTGCTTACCAATAACATGATCTACTACAATATGAGTCCATCTGAAAAAAAATAAATATAACTTATAGTTCAATTAACTAAATATGAGTGTTTTTATTTTTTAAAGAGAACTGACGATATTGAAAGTTTTACAAACAATTCACTCAGGTTATTTTGAGACATACAATGTGATTTTTCCATGAGATAAAAGGGGCAACTATAATCGACTTTATCAATTATGACCTTTCTGCAGGCAAGTTGCGCACAAGTTATTTCACTTGCACAAGGGCTAAATATACACATAGTATTAAAAACGTTGTGTTTATCAAGGCACTCAATGATAAACCCATTAATTTGTTTTACTACATATTTTCAAACGACTCAATTTTCTAAGATGAATTATTTAGACAAGATAAATAGGCTATTTCTCCGATTTTGTGTATAGGCTACTTAAATAAGACTTCTTCAAGTACAACCCTAATATCATCTATTAAGATTTCATTTTTGAGATAAGGAAGAGTTTAAGGTGTGAAGTTTGGGACATTCAACACAGCAATCACCGATAAAGGTTTCAATATCTAATTTTTACATTTTTCAATAAAATAAACACCAACCTTTCATTATCATTATGAATTAATGGTTCTTGATCAACTGGTTGTACCGCTAGATTCATGAGTTGATATTGTTGAGCTAAAACTAACGGTTCACCATCCATCTCTGGTGATCTTTTACTATTACTACCATGACTTGGACACTGAGAAATACATGAATCAGACCATTATTATACGTAAATATTTAAAAATCAGTGTTTTATTTTTACAATATTTCATAAATTTAACTTATTAAAGCAATTGTTATAAACAATAAAGGTACTCACTCTTTCCATAGGTTTAGAATTATCATGTTTCATCCAGGCTGATTTAGCATTTTCTTGGTATTTAAAAGAACCTGTAAATGCTGTTTGAAAAGCTGTCATATTATACACACACACAGCAGAACCTGCAATACTGTTACTGCAATAAATAAACAGGTTCAAATGAATGAAAGTTTGATGTTAACGCATAAAATATGTATCCAAGGTTAAATGATGAAAATTTTTTGAGGATCACTAAGCTCCTACACACTTTTCAACATTGCAATTAGCCATTGATGACAAAAATCATACTCAGAGCATGGTTACTGGTACTCATTTTAGAACAACTGATAAGCCTACCATTTCTGATTTGAGTAGTTAACATAACTAACACATTCTTTCTAGTAGGCCTACCTTGATTACATAGCAAACAAGTAGGCCTAATATTTCAAGAGTGGCGCTTCCATGATATTCTTAAAATAAATCAGACTGAATTCAAGATCAAATCTTACACCAGTGGACCACAGTTGGATTGCTAAATACTGAATGGAAATTTAGAAAGCAAAACTATGGATTGAAAACATCAATCAAATCAATCTGATACTAGAGTTACCTCCCTTGTATGGGAGAAATTGACGTCTGCTAGCCTTATGTGCATATGCACAAGTGTCATTTGACTGGAGGTTTGTGTCATGAAAGGATATTGTTTTTACTTTTTAACTAAACACAAATTTTTTTTAACAAAAACATGTGAAAAGGTTGTTGTCAGCTTATAATCTGAGCAAACAGGATGCATTTACAGCCAAGACAAGGTAGGCATATGTGCAGCTTACTGTTTAATGTTTCAGTTACAATATTGGTTGTCATGCTCAAAATTGCAGATAATTAACTTTTTAAGAAAAAAAACATGGTTTTAGTTTTAGGCTCTGCATGTAGTTATTTTGAACAATTCTCTTTTTTTTAGAAAAAAAACAACAGAATTTAGGTCACCACCTTTGCACCCCACCTACCAAACAATACATAGGTCAGCAAATCCCCACTATTATGGAAAACAAATTGTTTAGAAGATTTAATTCCCCTATTAAACTTTACAACATACAGATATTTTTCTTCATTTACTTTAGTTTACTTTAAACCTTCCAACAAACATATATTTTCCCTCATTAAACCTTCGAAGATAGATATTACCCAACCTTTCAAGATATATATTATCCTTCCGAAATACCAGTACCAATATTTTCCCCTATTATAACCTATTTTCAATGAAACAATGGTTTGCCACAAATGCAAAAAACACTTCAATAATCAATGCACATAATCATCTTATATCTCCTTAATTAAAGTCTTAATGTGTAAAAACTAATTTGTAACACAGGCCCATTCACAATTTAAAAATGTAAAAGTATAGATACCATTTCAAATTTAATATGTAAATTTTAAGGCCTTATTAATTATTAGGGGCTTGATGATGTATGAAATCCGGGGGAAGATTCCACGTATATGTTCAGTGAGTCGCATCTTAGGGATTCTGGTCATCCAGTCATTTGGCGGGTGTATGATGTATGAGGTGATCTGTCCCCGTTATGGATGCTAGGTTACACCCGATCCTATGCATGTACGGCTTTCTAGATAGAGAGGGAGGCCATGCGTGGTCAGCGCGAGTCTTCCTTGTGTCTCTCTATCACAGTGATAGATTGAGATACACAGGGTTTCATGGATCATCATGTAAGGGAATAATTTCTTCTTAAAATTTATTGCTTTCTGATGCATCTAAGGTAAGAATTTCCATGAATAAGCTTAAGCAGTAGGAAGAAGATTATTCTGCCAGATAAATTTTGTACTGAAGACTGTAAAAGGTAGGTGCCGTTGGGATTCTATTCAAATTAATTACTCTTTGAGTAAATAGTGCTATATTGGATTTGTCCCCTTTGATAAAATAAGTTTATTTGCTAGAATTAATTTGTACCTTTGTTTGATAAAATGATACAGAGATAAAACTTTTAATTAGAACTTACGGAGGTGTTGTAAATATGGCATATATTAATTCTTCTTGTTCAGAATAATAAGTACTCTGTAATTCATCATAATAAAATGGAAAATCTCCAGGAATAGAACAATTCATTCTGGCTTTCAGGAATGATGTCCAGTTATCTTCCAATAAGAATTTACCGCCATTATCACTCTGAAATAAGTTTAAATGTAAGTTAAGTAGTGCGAAATCCAACCAACTGAGAATATCACTTCTTGTATTGTACTGGGTCTAGTTAGGTGCGAGAATGTTGCTAAATGAAATAAATCTGATGTGTTTGTTTTGGGCTATGATTAAACTCTAATCTCTAATCATTAGACGCCTTAAATTTCATCTTCCCAAACCATGTTTATTAACACATAAGAACAAAATATTTCAAACAAAAACAAATTTAATTGTCGAGTCAAGGGCCATTTTCATGTAGGTAATTGACTCACCATCACTATGTATTTCTCCCTTTTTCAAAAATATTTGTCTAGTTACAGCTTCCGCGTTTAGATTGTTTTGTTATCATCAGCATTCATGTCAGATATGATATTCAATAGATAACAATTATTAACTACTGTTTTAAATAAGAATGTAATAGTATTTGCTCTGTTAATGACAAATTTCTATCCAAGACATCAAGGGTCAAGAGGATCGGTACCTCTTTAAGGTCTGTTGTTCTTCTAAAAGTATTTTCTTACCTTACAAACTCTTGCTACTCTTGAATAAATTTTCTAGAAAAGAAATAAAACAATACATTAGTACAACTCTTTTATGATTGTTTTGACGTTATCACATAGTACCGGTAGTTGTGTATTAATCTTGACATTCAGGTTATGGCCTATTTAGACTATTTTGCACCTTTCTTGTAAAGGCATTTGACATTTAAATGGACATATTGGATTGTCTAGTATTCTTTTACTGGATATTAGACAGTTATAACAGATATTATCAATTGTACAAAGAAAATGAAACATTGATTGTGAAATGATATTGGATATTTATTTATCAATTTAGTTACCAATAGTAGTTGCTTCCCTTTATTTGGATTCTATGGCAATCATTATTTAGCAGATACAAGTAGTTTCACAGCATTTATTGAAATAATGGTTTAATCTATTCCATTAAGTGTGTTGCATTTACAACAGTATGACTAATCTTGAACAGTGTGTACCGTGTATATCATGCAAATAAGTAGCCTAACCATCATTCATGTATGGTCCAAAATGCTTTTTATTAGACAAATTGGCTCAAATGTGAAAAGTTTTAAAAAAGAAAAAACTCTCAGTTAAATAATCTATATTTAAATGAACATTGATCTTTTACTGTTAATCCCGGATAAAAATTAAATCTACTTCAGTTCCTCTTTAATTGGATAAAACCATAAGGCTTAATTTACCAATCTCGTATTGTATTTATTATTATTACCTTTTGTTTCAAATTGATAAATAGATATTGGATTGAGATAAAAGTCATAATAATTATGCCTCCTTGTAAAATGAAAGATATGTCATACACATCCTCAATTAGACAGACAGCATAAAAAAAAGTCAAATGACATTATGTATGTGAATATCCCTCCATTTCCTAAAAAACAGTTTGCAATCTTGTAAATAATCAACAAAATATACTTACTTTTCCACAGTTGATGAATTCCACAGCTGTTTCACGGAAAAAAAAATAGATGAAGCCTTCTATTTCATATGTTGAGATAAAGTTAGGTTCTGTAATAGTGAAATAAACAGGTGGTTTATAATCGCCTAGGGTGTCTCGATAATAGACATGCAGACATGTAACAAAGCATCAAGAATGGTAAAAACACGAAGACAATTTTAAATTTATATCTGGTCTCAATATGATTCCATTTGTAAACAAATGATCTATATTATGTGTCTAAATTCTGACTTGTTTTTTCTAAATTAAATTTCAAGTACCAGTACCACTACGATACATTAAGTCATTTTAGTACATTCATGTGCCCATTAAATTTTGCCTATAGTTAGTTATTTGATATGAAACTTGAATGTGTGTCACAGGAAATACATTGCTACACTGTTTCAAATTTTAATTATCCTTAAATTAACATACTATTGTATATCAAGATTTTTCACATTAAGTAAAGTGGGTCAATTTAGACTGAGACAGTTGTATATTATATTAAATGCGGCAGAGTTGTTTATGTTTTGTAAGAATTGTGACTTATACTGCTCCTATTAATCTACACAGGCTTCTGTGAACATTATCAGTGTTAAAGTTCCAATAGCATATTTTTAAGTTATATCTTTAAAATGTATTAAAATAAAGCCCTAAAATAGATTGTACCTATAAACAGTCCTACCTTGTTAAAGAATAATCCTATTAATCCTATAATTCACTATTGCCAGTTGAGAAATTGGCAAAAATATCATTTTTAACTTCAAATTCAAACGTTTGAAGATGGCCGTCCATGGAAAGGAATGGGAAAACGAGGGAGGCAATTGTGTTACTATTTCCTCAATCAGCCTGTGTCAGCCATTTTAATGCCTGTGAAATTTTGCCCATGATCGTATAATAGTGAGTTGACAACCTTTTGAGCAAAAGACATAGAAATAATTATGTTTTGACTTCCTTAGAAAATATGAAATTGGAACTCTAAATCAACTGGTTCTAACATTGAAACTAAGAAATTTGTTTACATATCATATGAAAAGTTTTTGTGCTATCATAGCAATAAATAGGGTGTTATAGAATCTATTCATGTCAGATGAACTTTAAAACATCTGTTAAAAGGTAAATCTTCGACAGGTTTTTATCAAAATCCTTTTTAAGGATACAGAAGAATATTCAATGAGGGATTAGTGTTATTTATGGATAGATCTCAATATAATGCAACACATAGCAGTTGTTTTTCATTTTCTATGCATATGTTTTCCTATCTTTCCTTCAGATAGTAATTAACTTAGATGAGAAAGGCAGGGGGTCTCTAACTGATCCATGAGAAAATTTTCAACAGCTCTTGATTAAATGAAATTGAATATCATTCATGCGCAGAACTTACAAGTTAAAATGATCGTCATAAATTAAATAATTTAATATGCTTGAAAAAAAAATCAGATGATGACGTTGTGAATTTGAAAATAAGGTAACACTAGTAACTGGAGACATGAGGGTAACTTTGACATGTCTATATTTTGGGTATTGGTACTAACAAATAGTAAAGCTTTATCAAAATGTCTTTGGCAGTATAAATGTTAATAATTATTTTGTAGATCATTACGTTTCCCTTGCCAAGTTGGATTTTACCAAAGTGGGCAAAATATTTCAGCTAGTGAATATTAAATTATATTGTTTCTTAGCAAATTGCGTTGATTTCTTTTTTATTCAAAAAAAGACTCGTAGGAGATCCTATCTAATATGCTGACATGATTGGGCTGCAGTTAGATCCCATTTTGGAGAAAGACACTTCCTATTTGGTATTTTGACGTTAGTTAAGGAACTGTTAGTCGGTGGAATAACTCCTTACCGTTTAGCCATTTTGAGTTGGATCTAACTGTTCGTAGATGTTTTGATGGTCCTAGATTTCTACTGATTGATGGATCAGTTGCTGCAAAATCAACTACAGTTGCTGTATATAGATCTCCATTTTTAGTTATTAAAGCTGTTGCATTATGGTATGGATTAAATGGGCTTTTGGCACGACCGTCTATAGATTGATTTACTTCTGACAAATTGTCTGCCTAAAAAAGAAATCCATTGAGATGTGTGTATAATGTACTTAACTTTAAAATGTATTTATGATAAGTGATTAAGTAATTCTCTTACACCTTTTAAGTAGCAATAAGAAAGTAATTACTAGCAATATATTTTAACCTGTAGAAAGTAGCAGGTGTCTTTACATCATCTGTATATATTTATCAATAAGGTGCGAACTACCATCATCATAAACATCACAGAAAAATAAATATAGGTTGTAAGACATTACATGTGTATTAATCATCGAAAAATCTGTGCTTAGTCAGAATAATCTGTTTTTGTAACATCTAATCAGGAAATCTTCAACACAAATAAAGAGAAAATGCAAATGATGCATTAATAACATTGATTAAGAGAAATATAATGTCTCCATGAAAAAAACATTAAGACATATCTGAATCAAGATTTCTTACCAGTCTCCACTGACATAATGGATTGAAAGCATTGGTACCACACGTAAACACCATATCTTCATGTAGTAAAAGAACTCGCACAAAATTATGACAATCATCCTGAAACACAGTAAAATCCAGTCAGATAAGTTATGTAGAACAGGACAATACAAATACTTTTATTTAGTTTCACCATCGTAGGAGATATTCAATGGGAGTTCTTCAAATGTCCAAAAAATATATATATTTTTTTAATGAAAAGCATCTATATACGTAATCTTTCAAATCACTATCTGGTTCTCCACAATGTTACCATTTAATATAAAAATAAAATCATACCTTAGCTTGTCCTTTAAACATACAGGCTTGTGGATCACTAGGCATCCATCTGGCCATTTCAATCTGTGATATATCATCAAGAGAAAGTCGGAACAGTGAATCCCTAAAAAGGAAAAGAGAAACACCATTGGTCAGCACAAAGAGTATTGATAAATGAAATCTTTATATATATATATATTGATTAACATAGTTTGCTAGTTGTCTGTGAAGTACACAATGCTGGTCACATATTTATCAATTTGTATTTAATGAAAGTATTTAGAACTGATAAAAAATTGCAACTCAATAAATAATTATCAGAAGTATTTTTTTTATTCCTGAAGCAGTACTGGCATGAGAAATCCTGCTCAAGCCATTGCTGCACTTCCAGGTAAAGGTTGGTTTTTTGACTGAGTGTTGAGTGTGTCTATTATTATCCAATTTCATTGTTGGAAGTTGCTGTTATATTCAGTTTGTTGAAACAAAACATGTCTCTTTGATTTGGAGTCTTCCCTAAAACGTCAGACAGTTGATCAAATGTATTACAAGCTGGTGAAAATGTCAGTCTGTTGCATGGTCCAACATATGATGTAGCAATTACCCATGGCAGACATATTGGATAGCCTCGTTGGACAATTAGTTTTTCTGCAATATTCTGATATTCTCTGGTTAATCAGTCATACTCAGTTGTGTAATTAATTATACACTTTTACTTTAACATATTTTGATTTGTAATGCTGTAATGAATTGGTTGTTAACCAGTCATAATTTGGGACAGGAACCATCAGTCAGTACAGCAATGTTTGGTTGAGAACACTGCCAGAAATACCAGATCTTCCAGATATATTTAATATGCAAAACATACATAAGTAATCAGGTGATAACTTTAGCAGTTCCAGTTATTGGTTGGGAATCAGCGCTCACGCTGTCGATCACCATTTCCGCCAATTGCGATAAAAATATAATTTTGGGGATTAAATATTGAATCTGGCGAAATATTTGTTACAGTCTATAGGAATCAATAGGTTTCTCCATCTCACAAAATTATTCAGAGGATAATTTGAGCTACCAGAAAATCCACAGGCAACAGACAGACAAGGGTTGCAATAATATTGTATGACTGCATTTCAATGTGTACATATAAAATGGTACAGTAGGGGTGGGGTGCCCAAGTAGTGTAACATGAGTGCTTTAGTTCATTATGTCTGTCACTGAGCCAAGTATGGATCCAGGAATGAATGTGACAAGGAAACTGAACGCATGCCTAATATTGTGGGGTTTATTTGGCTTCTCCACACTTTTAACAACATGCAAATTCTTGAAATAAAAATATGCCAATCGCTATTCCCTAAATGACCTAGTTTGTGTTGAGTGGACAATGAACTCCCTACCGTCTCTCAATGATAAAATTAGATAAACAACATTTATTTATACTTCCAACTTACCGTGCACCAAGTAAAAGTTGATTGCGTTCATCATCTAATGTCAACTGTACATAGCCTTCAATATCATTATGTTGGAATACATTGACTTGCGACATGAGATCTGAAAAATTTAAATTAATAATTTTAATATTCAGAGAAAAACAGAAACCTCTTGATTGTGAAATTAATAATAGAGCCATCAAAAGCTGAAGACTGAAATATCATAAATATTGAAGCCCTCTCTAAGCAATAACCCTATCTACTCCATGAAAATGGAGTGCTTTCACCCCCCCCTGAAATGTTTGACAAAACTATCAATACATAATAGTGTAAACCAGGTAAACCATACTGAGACCAGGCAGAAACTGGCTTGTCCAAGAGAAGTGGTCTTGATCTGGTTAAAAAGTGTGATTGTGTAAATGGAAACTAAGTCTAACCCAATTATTCCAATAATTTATTTACTGATATTAGTTAGGAGAGCATATCCGAACTCATTTCAGACAAAACGACTGATTTTTAATGGAATTAACGTTTTAGAATAAAATTATTACATAATGGGAAACTTATTCCATAAAATTATTCTTAAGAACGTCACGAATAAAGTAAAGCTTCAATATACAAGACAATTATATAAATAAATAAACTTATACAGTTTACGTGAGATATGACAAGAAGTGTGCTGCAGAAAGTAACATATGTTTTCTTTGAATAATATAGATGTATAAACCTAAAATGAGGCATTGAGTGCATGTAAGCCTTGAGATCTTCGAATCAGACATGTGAACCGAAATTATACAAATAAACAAAATGAGGAACATTTAATAAACTGTTCAAACACGTTATGTACTTAAATAAACTACAACATGTACTACAAGGATAAATCTTCAAAAATACTTTTGTTTTATTAAAGATACTGTATGTACGAGCTAAATCTATCTTTATTTTGACTTCAACCATTATATATACTATTATTTAGACAATTATTCCCATTTCAAGCCTATAATAAACTCTCCAGAGGGTTCACAAGGTTGAACAAACTGAAGGACCTTAACTCTGGAAGTGATTTACATAAATTGTTGAAATTCAACCAGCTTTTTTGTTTTATTAATTCAATGGATACATATAAATTTCATACAGATCAGATTATAACTTTTTTTTATTTGAATGTACATAAATTAATTGACAGAAATGGACTTCTTCATTTCACTCATTACATATAAATTTCATACAGAGCATTCACAAGGTAAATGATGGCCTCCTGTAGGATATGTGCAAGCATAATTAATTACATCAACTGATTGACAAAGTGAGAATCATTGGTCAGAATAAAAAATAATTCTGTGTGAATGGAGGAATATTAGGCTAACTCATTTTTCAGTGGTTCAACAGAATATATACATGTGCCATCAAATTCGTTATGACAACTAAGTCTATGGCGACCTGCTGGTGCAATATATTTCAATAATCACAAAAATAAAAGTCTAATTTTTTGGCAAAAAAAAAACAAAAAAAAAAAACCTGGCAAAGTTTTAAGAAAGCCCTTTGACATCAAGCAACAGGTAGCCTACTACATGTAATACAGATAACTACTTGGTATATATCATTTCTATTAGTTTGTACTTAGTTACCTATCAGACTTGTAGGCTACACTTCAAGAATGGGTCAGTGCTTGTAATATCGCTCCCTATGGGAATACTAAATTACATACATGTTTGTCTACTTGGTACTTTAACCTCTAAACATTTACTTTACAAAAAAACAAAGTTCTTTCTGGATTTAACTATTTCCAGGTATACTTTTGAATGATTCTAAGTTTATTTTATAGTTTAATTAAGATATATATATTTATTCTATGTAACATTGATTACAGAGTTCCTAACATTGGCACATCCATATAAATCACCAATTAATCCTTTCTTAAAATTCAATTTCAACTTTGAAAGTCACTATTTCATCCCATTGTAGCAATTTCACCCATCACATAATTAACTAAGACTTGAATTATTTTCTAAGAATCCTCAATATACTGGAATTCGTTCAATTTTAGCAATTATTTCAGACATAAATTGCTTGGGAGACCATTTACAATCCGAATGTTAAGGTGTCAGAAGTTGATCAAATAAATGAACTATCTCTTCATTAAGGCTGGTTGATTGTGCTATATATTTTGCTCAATGTCCAGAATCTCTCCTAATCAGTAAGTGTTTCTGCTAGATCTATGGCATCTACTTAGCTCTGATAAGCCTAAGAATTAACAATTACTTTTTGTTTTGTTCAATTATAAAAGAGAAAAATTTATTTCCCAAACCTTTAGCCACCTGGATATTTTATAAGACATATGATCTACATATTCGCAGGGATCAAAGTATAATTTAAATACAGAGTATGTATAACACTATTTAAAATGGAAGGTGGATATAATTAATTTGAGTAAGACTTGTAAAGAGATATGGACATCTTAAGACAAAAACTATTCCTTTCCCATAAAGTAGCATTAGTTTTGATTAAAAATCAGTTTTAAATTTCCATACATACATTACAACTAGGTAATCTTGATGGGATGGGTTTGTTACAGTTTTATGATCCTATCAGTATGTTTTGCATAAACAGATTCTTTCACAGTAAATGTGTAAATATCAAAATATTTTGCATTTTGAGAAAATCCTATCGGCTCATTTATCTCAAAATTAACTTCTTTTTACATTAAAAGATTTTTGGCACACCTAGACCCAGATATCTACATCTTTAAAGTATATACCAACTAAACTAAAAGCGATAAAAATCGATAATGCAGAGTGTAATGACTCTGCTCTATTCAAAGCAAAATTTTTTCAATCTTTTCACTTTCAGTTATATTACTGGTTGAGATAAACTAATTAAGGTAATACAAGGTACATCAATTACTTCCAAAGATATTCCACAAATTATATAATTAAGATCTTTAAATATACATATCGCAGGCCTGAATTTCTCTTTTGATATTACTGCTTCAATATTTCTTTGATATAGCTAAGCTGTTGAAAGGATCTATCATTAAGCACCAACTTGGTATGTAATATTGGTTGCTGTTAAATTGTATTAGCATGATTTGCATGCGACAAAATTCTTCTGAGAGGGGGGCACAAATACCATCTATAATAATCTTCATCCTAGCAATGTCTATCTTTGTGTACCCGGTATATCACCAGTTGTAAAAAACATTTTGTGTCTATCAAAGTTTTACTGTTCAGTCAATGAACATGTATATTTTTACCTTTTTGTGCACATGTACAGGATATTGTCCAATATCTATATTTTTAGACATTTGTTTTTTATTAACCATATGTGCATCTTTGTATTTTGTTTTTCTACCCTTTTGAAACCTGAAATGTTTGTGTGTCCTTATGAACAACTAACTGTGGTCTGGGTGTAACCTTATATATAAATACTTGTAACATGTAATCTTGATATTACTTTAGTGTCAGGCCGCAGCACATTCTATAATTACTCTTGCATTGTGATGCTTTCCACATTTCTTTAGATGGCTCGCTGTGATATACACACAAGTTTTTAGAACATGTTAAGTACAGTTCAGACCTTAAAAAATAATTAAGCGTGATAAGGCATAGCTTACCACACAGCAATAAGAGACAACATGTACAATTTGAACTACATACAATAAAAAAACATCATAGATGGCAGATAAGAATAAAAAATATACAAGTAGACAAAAGGCAATAGGATTTATCTTGTCGACTGAGTGGATCTTTCATATAGTTTTCAAAGAATTAAAAAAAAAACTGCACTTCATAGAAATCAGAATTACAATCATGTCTAGAAATATTTTCAGGTGTAATTATATTGAACAGGTAAAATAAACATGGAAAACGTGTAAAAAGTAGTTTAAAATATACATGTAGTCATGTTGATAAGCAAATAAACTCAGAAAGTCACGTTCCTGGAGTTATCCCTTTATCATAATCTTTTCTTCAGAATATTTATATATACAAGAAAATATGAAAAATGTCAATTGCATGAGGAATGCATGTTTTTAAAAGTAACTATATAATTTATTCAAAAAGGTCATTCTGACTTTAATATTTGTGGAATGTGAATTAAGAGTTATATCTTAATGTGAAAACCTCAATGTTATTCATGGTCATTATTCCCATTGCTTTTTATGACAGCCAATTTGTTTTCACTTCCCAAGACATCCAGTATTGATGTTGAACTCGTTTTCTTATGACTTTTGAGTGTAATTTTGTCAAATTCAGGCAAACTTTGCCAATATACATATCAAGTTTGTTTTGGCTTTTACTTCTTCACAGAATCAGGTTCACAAGCAAATAATCTCTTTACAATACATACCATTGTAGGAAATTCTCCTGAAGTCACTTGGGTCATGGCATAATTCTTTGTCACAAAATACAGAACACAAACATCCACAAATAATAACAAGTACAATGTTTGTTACTGTTCCACTCATTCTCCACATTAAGTTATAACCACCAGCATATCTCTAATACCACCTCCATTCACACATCTACATACTGATGTACACACTCCTCAATTAAACCTGAAAAAATAAACAGAATATTGATTTAAATTGAAAAAAAAAACCACAAAAGAGTTAATCCATCCATTGTTATGATATCTTCAAACAAGGAAAAAAAAACTTCATTTTGATTTGCAGGAGTGACAAGTGTCACTCTTAAGGTAGGATGTAATAATTCACCAAATTATGATACAGGTATTTGTGTCTAAAATTATTTTTCACATTCAGGGTTCACTTTAGTAGGAAATGTAAATGCAGAGAGGATAATTATTGGATCCAAATTAAACAATCACCCAGAAAATATGGAAACTCAGAACTCCAATTTTTAAAATAATGATATAAAATTTTAAAGGATTTATTATTGTCATTGTCTAAGCTATTACTTACAGTGTATTTTCATTAACAAATCTACTTAGACCTTTGACAACACCACATTAATTGGAAGTCGCCATAGGTCAACTTTACAAGTAGATATGACATGTTTTGCTTAAATGTCATTTGAAACACCATAGGTTTTTGCAAGTAATTCTTTATGGCTATCAAAATGTCACAAAGAACCAATCCAGCAAGAGTTGTTTTTCCATATAAATATGTAAGTGTACCATCTAGGGGGAATTTTATCCTTAAAAATCTATCCACACATCCCCTTGATGTGTGTTAAAACTTATAAGGTTCAAACTTGGCAATAATAGAAATAGAGAAAATATATGGTCCTGTTTCCATCCATCATATACTGTACATCTCTCCAACTACCTAATCCATTCTTAGGATCCTCAAACTTTGCATGTGGGTCATACTCCGTGCAGTATTGCATTTGATTAGAGGTAATCCAACTACACACTGCTATTATGAGTGGATATTGTTGTTTTAAATTTTGATTTGTCAGTAGTCCGTCTACCAACCAATCACTAGCTGCCAATATTGGACCAAATATGTTTACATAACG
The DNA here is from genome assembly GCA_948474765.1 of Patella depressa. Taxonomy (NCBI): domain Eukaryota; kingdom Metazoa; phylum Mollusca; class Gastropoda; family Patellidae; genus Patella; species Patella depressa. Next base: position 61,732,006 of record OX419719.1, read on the forward strand.
TTACGTCATGACTCACGATTTTATTATGCCTAATTAACCCGTGCATAGCAGAATACTGCAGTAAAACTAATTGCGTGACAAACGAAGCTATCAAGTCGAATGAAATGTAAACAATACTGTTTGGAAACGAACATATTTTCACCGTTTTAAATACCTTAAATCACTGTCCAAAGTTTTAGGGAAGACCCAGATTAAACGAAGGACTGTCATGTTGCTGTACTTAAGTGATAGCTTTCATTGAACGGAAAGAATAGACACACTCCCGCATAAGTTCAAGAAACAGACGCTATTCCAGCAATGGTCAGAGAGGGATTTCTCGGGCCATTGCTTCAGGAATATGCATGTGGGTAAGTGAATTGATAACAAAATGAGCTGAACACCGCCCATATAATTTGTTGAGTTTGGATTTAATCAGGAAAAAAAATTAAGAATACTATAACGGATAACCTTTCTTTATGGGGCAAAAACTTTGTTTTTGATATTACGATAAATATCCTCCATTTGGTCCATAAAATACAATTAATAGAAAAAACATATTGATGTTAAGTATCCATATTACTTTTAAAGGACATATTTTATTAAAAATAATGTATTCACAAAAACCATATTGAGCAGAAGATCAATTTATCTCACTAAGTCTGTAACCCTACACCTTCATCTGATATTTTACTTATATCCTAGTCTCAAGCCAAAGGTTTCCATTGTTAGGTGATCATGTGTCTGCCTCAATTAACTTAGCTACCTACATACTCTTATAAAGTTTCCACCTTTTCAGACCTAGGTATAAACTTTTCGTTACACTATTGTATATTTGTTGATGACCTCTAATCTTACGAGTTCATCTTGGCCTGCTGTTCTCAGTTTTTCTTGTGAAGCTTATAGGGTATTGGGTATCAAACTTTCATAGCCTACCAGGTATCACTAACCAAGCATTTTTTGACAGACCTTTGCAAAATATTTGTTGGTTGGCTTTTTTTTTTGTATCATAAAAAAATCTGATAATATTAGCGTCAGATAGTGAGGTGGATCCACAGCAAACAGCTTGCCTTTGATGTAAATTTTGAATCCCTACATGAAAAATATACTGGTAAATATAAAAACTTCTCATTCATAATATGCAAAAGAACGTTTATGTCCATGAGCTGGTAAAACTCTTTTCACTACAATACTCTGAATGAAATATTTTTTAACAAATCTGATAAGGCATCTGGAATCTCTATTTGTGATACCTCTCAAATCTCTAGTAAATAATTTCCCAAGCCTATGCTAGCTTACTTAGAATAAATTCCCAGAACAAAACCCAGTTCTTCTTCATGAAGCCAGAGACTTTGCCTAATTTATATGAAAAGTGGTGATTTATATGAAAAATGAATGAAAAAAAACTTTGCCATTATTTGATTGTTTTTCCATAAAATAACAGCAAATTACTTTTGTCTGACCTTCTAAGCACCAACAAAGGCAAGAGTACAAGTTCCTAAGACAAAAGACAGAACACCTCAATATAAGATAGGGCAGATCAGATCATTCTGACCATTGACCTTTTAAAACCAGAGTGATGGAACTCTGTAGATTGCAATCAAATGGGTGGACTTCTTAAAATATGTTGTCATAACATCCGTAGGCATAAAGTATTGATAAGAATACAGCTAGGAGGTATATTGCACGCAAGGCTTTACTTAATTCATTTACATCATAATTATATTCACATTGAAACCTATAAAAGTTACATTTCCAGGTTAATTCACAGTAAGCTTAACGATTCCAGCAAAGATCTCACTGTTTCTTGGTCTAACAGACATAGCTACGTCTGTTGGAACTATGTTAAGTATGGTCTTAATAGAACCACCTCCAACTGATCAGATAAAATCATCACATTGCTAATTGTGAAATCAGATACACTATTTGTTTTCACATATCAATGGCATCATATTCTTTTATCTAAGATTAACCTTATTCCATATGCTTCTTTTTGTTGTGGCACATTTCTGGCAAATTAGTTTTTTCCTATCGAAGTGAGTGCCGAGATCCTGGCAACCAGCTGGCAATCGTGATTAGTTTACTTCACGTTTCTGATAATATTTATGTGGGTGCCAGATCACAACCTAAGAAAATCAAGACTAGTGTGGCACTAAAATCTACCATGCTTCATGCAGTATAAAATATTATGACTTGATTGAATTTGTGTTGTGAAAGGCTACAACAGGTGTGTGTAAGCATATAACTTAGTTGAAATGCTCATAGAACCTATACAAATCCAAATTTAATCTGCACAGCTTCAACAAAAGCCAAAAATCATTTTGATACCATGTTGCTCCCCCCCACACTCCAACAAGTTGCAAGATGACAAATTATTCTAACATATTGCAGACTTTCAAGAAAATATATTTCAGTCAATAATGCAAAACTTAACATATCGTGTAATGTTGAAGACAATCATCATGCGTGACACTGAGCCCCATGTTGTCCCTTCATATTTGACTTTTATGGTCAAGCCCTTTCTCTTGCACAACATTTGAAACAGCGATTAATAACTTTTTAAGCTTTTTAATTATTTTCTTCTGCATCAATGAGGTTTGCTTGCACAGCTAATAAAAACTGCCTGCGACTGAGATGACATTTTGTAAAATTGCCAATATTGTCTTTTGATTGTTCTTCAATTTCCACGAATAATGGAATATTTATTCAAATATCATTCCTTGTCTAATCATACAATCTAACAAAGTCAATCAAAATAAAACGTTTGATTTGGGTAAACATCATTAACTCCTTGATTAATAAAATGTCTAGACAGTTCAGACTGGGTCAATTCTTAAAATAAAGCAACCATCCCTGAACATCCTCTTAAATGTCTATTTTACTTTGTAAATTAATAGAGGGAGGTCTAGAAATGGATTGTTTTCTGAATATCTTTAGTACATATTATGTATGGAGAAAAATGTTAATTTTGAACCAAAGTCTGTATTTCTTCTTGGTAATGATGGTACTGGATGGGGAGGGTACATTTATGAGATCTTTTTCTGAAGCATTAATTTGGTGCTATTTTATGTAGTGGACTAATTGATCCAAAGCTCACCTTAGATTATCAGTAATGTAAAGTAATCCAAGTGGGTTGTCTTTCAGAATTAATCAGTGATGAGTATCAGTGATGAGTACTCAATTTGAATCAACCACTGAATTGTACATCACTGTTGTGACAGTCTGTGTTTATAACCTGTCTCTGAATTGATAAACTAAATTGTTGACAAAAGTTTACTAATTATTAGCCATTGATTGATAAAGATGAGCTTCCGCCAAGATTATCAGATAGTTCATCCTGAAACATGGCTTGTTACATAGAATTCTAATGTAGACTCTTAAAAAGAGTTCGCCAATTATTGTATCTGAGTTGTTTAATGTGTGCAAAGGTTCCACAATTCTTGAAAGCAGGAATGCAATCATGAATGTCATTTCAAAAGTTTCCACTGTCACCAGAAGGAATTTATCAGCTTCAGGAGGCTTCCATTCCCTTTAAAAGATTTCAACTACAAATAATTTTATGTTATGTAGCATATTGTCTTCTGAATACAAACAAATTGTATTGTCTGATTGGTTATATTCCTGGTTGGACGCTTAGAAAATCGCATAGAACATGTCCAGAAGATACAGGTGAAGTAGCATTCCTGGATGCACTGGTATCTACTAAGATAGTTTTATAGGAGGTTGGAATGTCAGTAGGTGAATTAGAGATTTCATCGTCAAGTTACTGCAATGAATTGATATTTACGCATCAAGAATATGATCAAAAGAGTTATTTTCAAATTTTGCTGGAACTAATTAATAACTTGCAACAATGAGATTGTAAAAATGGATCAAGTCAAGAAAATGCTATCAAATTAATAATGTAATACACAAAAGCCAAGACAATCTGTATGTTTATATTATTCTAGCCAAGTGTGATTGAAGGTCATAGCTGGCTTTGCTTATATGTTACATATACATATAAGAGATAGGGCACGTTAATTTCATTACAGGGGATATGATCACCAAACAATAGGAACCTTTGCTTCACACAGGTGTGTAACATAAAGCTCTCTCCACACTAAATATCTCCATGTGCAAAAAAAACATAAAACATAGACTTTTAGTGTACATATGTGACATATACATGTACATGTATTACAAGACGTCTGCTATGTGTCTAGCACACAGCTTCTGTTTTTCTTTAATTTTCGGCATTTACTTAACCCATGTAAACGTGTATTTTAGGTGACTATCCTGTTGAAAAAACATAACTATAGCCAAGTTACAAAGCCAACAACAAGTTTATTTCATCATTTCTTACGACTTAATATATTTTTACTTTCAAATAATGTCTTTTGCCAAAGCTTTTAAACATATAATAGGTATGATATGATAATGAATTTTGTACGCAGTTTGTTTTCTATAAAAATATCGCCTAGGGCAGTCTTAAACAATTTTTGCTTTTGAAAAATTAAATAAATGTCTACTTTGAGTTTTAATAATAAGAAAAATCAATCCAGATTTTCTTACATTTAAACATGAACTTTGAAACTTTTACTCTTTATATGTACAGAATTGAGGCCATACAAAAGAATACAATAAAAATAAACTATGGTCAAAGAATTATTTAAATTTAAATGTTTTTAATAGTTCTGTGTGTTGTTATATCTGGTTGAAACTGATATACATGTATACAGAACAGCTTTATCTTCAATAAATCTCATTCTGTAAGTAAGTAAGTGCATTTTATTGCATCAAAATGCCCCATTTGATTTTAGAAGAGGGCTTTAGATACAGCTAGATAAAACACAAGCAGCATCTAATTGGTGACTTGAATGAAGAGCTTTGCGATGGAACAGAACTAGTTGCAGTTATGTTATTGTCCTGAGAAAACATGAAATAACTGGCAACTAACAGACCATATTGTTTTTATGTTTTAGAATACCATACAGTTCTTTATGAATCTGGATAAACTTTTCATAATTGTTAACATACTAAAATGCAGCATATATTTTGAAACTATTCCTTGAATTTATTGTTATTGCAAGGTATGAAGTCTTGAACTTAGTCAATGTTTGTAAATTTTAGGGTAATAGTTTTACAGTTTATCATGGAACATTTTGAAACATTTACGGTGTTATCTACATTAAAGATAATATTTAATCATTTTGAGACTTATTTTCATAATTTTTTTCTGGTGGGTTACTCAGGTTATGAAATTCAAACATTTTAAAATGTTGTAGTATTATGTACCTTGCATAGAAGTGTATTTTTATTTTAATCAACTTTTTATTGATACAAAGTAATACATATAATATTTATAGATGTATTTTACAATGATTATATGATCACACATACGTCCTAGCAAGCTGTCTAATAAACTAAAGATATTTAAAAAAAAAATTGAAAAGAATCATTCATTATCATTATTTTTGGTAGCATAAATTATATACCACCATATATCTACTGGTAATAGAGTTCTATTTACTCAATGTGTTGACGTTACTTCACTGTTTAATTTGAGATACAGTGATGAGTTTCACAGGTTAGCACCCCTTTCAGTCTTGGCTATACAATAAGCTGGTTTCAAAGCATTTTCTTTCCACATCAGATAATTTTATCAGCAAGGAAGTAAATTTGTGAATATCTTGCATAAGCAGCAGAAGTTGGTGTTTCATGCACATCAAAATCAGTTTTACAACCAATGATTACTGGTGGGTTACAAATTTGATAAACTTCCAAAGATTTTACAAGAAAATGACTGATGCTTCTTGATGGTGATGTCACAGTAATACTTGGTGAGGGCAAAATGGGATGCCATTATCATTTCCAACCCCATGTGTTTTGTGGTCCTACAACAATTCTGTCTACTTAAATAGTGGGAATCTGTAATGGTCTTGTATGTTGTTTTAGACCTCAATCTGGAAGTTGTTCATGGGAAACCATTAACTAACCCTGGTACATGTACATGACATCAATTTCTAAAGGTTATTCCATGTACAGTAACCACATACACCCTCCTGCATGTACAATTTGGAAATAATGGCTTTGCATTTGATAGATATAATCAACCATTGGATGCATGGTGCCAGATTGGACAAAGAACAGTGAGGAACATGTTAACAGAATGTTTGTTCTTTTAAGAAAATACACCACAAAAAAGCAGTTTTATCAGAAAATAACATGGTGCAGTCTCATCACATTTTAACATTCATTGTACATAGATTTTATTCTTTATTGTAACGGATGATTTAGAGTCAGTAGACCTATCCAGATGCTTTTCTTTCTATAAAAGCAGCCATTCTTCATAGTCCATTGCCACATAATATTCTTCTTGTAGTAAGTACAAGTACATGAAGCTCCCTTTGAACTTGACATTTGAACTGCATGTATATATGTGTACTAAGCTTGCTTATATCTTTACCTTTACCTATCAATGCTATGTTTAGATAGCTTCAGATTTTCACACATGTTTTGATATTGGTAAGAATCAATACCATTCCTTCACCTGCATTTACAATAGAAAACCTAGAAAATCTCAGACACACTTCATCCAGGCATTCTTATATCAATTTTCTCTGTAATCCTTCCAAAAATTCAATATCTTGTCACTCAATGCAGTTTCTTAAAAAAATTCAGCCACAGAGGAAAGTTCATCTAATGGACCGCAATAGCAAAAGACTGCTAGAACGACTTTCTGAGATATACTTAGAACATTGAGGTTAAATCATTATTTCTTAAACTTGTATTTAACAATTACAACAAAAACTAAACTTTTTTCAAAGCTTCTCATTACTTTTATTACTTTCTGTAAGTGAACAATTATCTGAGAATATGAGGCATGATTCTCAGATTGTTATTTATGAAAGTTATAACATGTTACTCACCTATAAATACTATTTCTCAGATGGTATAAACAATATATTATGTTGGAAGAAACACTGACTGTAATGTGTTTAAAATAGGGAAGTAATCAGGTAGACAAGATTACGAGTATTCAGTCTTAGCACAGGAAATAATTACCTCTATTCCCTATCCGCAACAAAACAAAATGAAGCAAATCAAAATATCAATGCAGAAAAAAAGAAACATGAAATTGTACTCCAAATTCTACCTTCAGCATTGTATTTCCCCATGACAATAATAGTCCTGTCTGCCTTATGTATGTATAATCATATCAGACTGTGTGCACCATGCTTTTTTGATGATAAAAACCCCCCACAGAACGCATGCATCGACTTCAGAATGACTATTCCAGAAATCATTATCTGATGAAGAAAAGAAAGGCAATAACATGACTTCAATACAAGAATACTGTTAAACAGATTTATAGCATTGACAACATCTTAAAGTGAATATCTTTCCAGTATAGAAACTAGGTTTATTGTATCTACATGGTTTATGTCATGTAGTTACCTCAAAAAACTAATTACATATACATAGCTATTCAAGATCCTGATTGAAACTAAGAACTAAATTACAAATGCAATATGAAAATGTTATCAAACCAATTTAGAGATGAGTTGCGTTGTAGGAAAACACTGATATCTGTTTAAAGTACTGTATAAAGACAATGAAGCAACTTTGAAATAATAATATATCTAAATTAAAATTTGTTTCTCAGTTGTTTTTTTAGAAGTTTTTTTTGTGGACTATTTATAAAAGCATACTTTATTCATAGACATATTGACTACAAAAGGCAAAATAAGCATGATGTTTTAACACTAGGAAATCCAAATTAAATAGAACTTTAGAAAATCTCATTGTCCCTTGAAGTTCAAGAATACATTTTATAGCTCTGGAAGATATGATCTTTTCAAGGGTTGGTTTTGAATTGTTATTCTAAAAAGGTCATAATCCATTTCAATGTTGAAGTAGAAATAAATATACTTATATATATTACCATGATATCAAGTTTCTTTCTTGAGACATAAACTTTTCCTTTAATTTATATTAATAACCCCCACAATTGTTTTCTCAACCTGTCTGTACTGATCAAAAATGGTTATTTGATATATTCTCCAAATTTGCAAACCTTTTGCAGACAAATACAACTACCATGTTCTAATTATAATAACAAGTTTCTCTTTTATCTCTTGTAATGTAAGTAAGTATAATTGGTACCTTTTTAAGTAATGTATTATATGATAGGCATTAAGTATTTTCAATATAGATTAATTTAACCAGGGAGGTATAATGAAAGGAGTAGAAGTGCCTTAATAGTTAATTATCTTGTTGTCCTTTTTTAGAATAAAAGGGATATCTTTGAACTACTTCCAGAAAATGTTGATGAAAACATATGACGTACATTTGTTATTTTTAGAAAGTCATTAGAAAGATCAGCTTGCTCATTTATTAACTCAATTACCTCAGTCCTTTCTTGTAGCTATTTTGGGTTTCACAGCCCCCGTCCCTGCCCCCCACTTTAAAAAAAACTCTACTAATTCAGGTACTTATACTTTATCAACAATTTTATCTTTCATATCCAAATTTGGTATTTCAAAAACTTACATGGATATGATAAAAGGTTGGTATCACACTATTAAATGTTCGGTTATCTTTGTAACATTGCATTTTCTGATAAAAATATATTCTTGAACTGGTTTGAATCTTTACTATTTGGAGACTAGGAGGGTGAAAGGGCCTTTTGCAAAGAATGGGAAATTCATAATTCTAGCCATAGCTTTCGCCCACTTCATTCATATCCCAACACGCTAGCTTTAACATTTCTGTGTACAACATGTATGGATCATGTTCAGCCAATCATCAGAAGAAAACATTAATGATTAAAAACAAAGTATTTCAGACAACACATGTCCTTTTTTGTCACAACAACATGTCATTTGAGTGACATATTAATATAGCTATGAGAAACAAGATACTGTCAACTAAGGACTTACTAATTTCTGTTCTCTTAAGAAAAAAACGATACATCCATCACATCTACAGAATCTGAAAGTCACATGTCGTATGGTGACATAATGATGTGTTAATTATAAGATTTTATGACTTCTTTAAAAATATTTTCTGACAAATTCTCAAGGATAGAAAACTGCTGTCTTTTATGTTAAACCATGGCTCACTGAGCCGCTGCTTGTTATGATAGCTAGCTGACAAACTAATTATTGTAATGTTCAATTTACAAGTTTTATAAAAATGGAAAAATGTTAAAAAATGAATGTACATGTAAGTATTCCGCATAGAAAAGTTCACTGAAAAGCTCTTTATTTCTACATTTGTTGCCATAAATTAAAGCAGATATTTAATCTAAGATGGACACCTCGGTATTGTCTTGCTGTCATTTATCTGATATATGCTGTCATGAAAACAGATTAGTTTATGTTAAACAATAACAACAGGTACATGTACCACTAATGGCTTTTCAAGAGCTTCAATCATTAATCTATGTTTGTGGGTATGAAATCTGTATTAATCTGCTAGTTGTTAGAAGTTAAATCTATATAAACCTAGTGACGTGTACTGGGTACTTGAGATGATGACCGCCAAGCCCACCTGGTTGTTATATTGCAATCATGTTGCAATCACCTATATATTTCATTTTTTTCTTGAAAAATGAGCAGAGCACCATGGCAATGGGACACACTGGTTAATTTCATCATTCTATTATTTAGTTACCAGGGGATTAAGCAGACATATGTCCAGACTATTCAAATTCAATGATGATTTCTGTTAAAAAGATATATTTCTTGTGTTTCAAGAAACATTGGAGCAAGGTTCATTTCAACTATTTACACTAACTGGAACTTAATGTACTAAAATGACCTTGCTTAACAATTTAATTTCAAGACAAACTGCTCCTCATAATGTTCTTTAATTGGATTTGGCACTTTTCTAGACTAAGCATATAATATTTGTGTCATATTTTCATGATAAATACTTATAATGATTTTATGAAAGAGACTGATTAGACATCTAACAAAACAAAATAGAGTTTCTTTCCATTTAGAGACATAAAATAAGCCAGATAATATGAATGTCAAATTGACATTAAAATTATTAATCATTTGATGGGTTTAGTATTTTACTCGTTAAAAGTCTCCCATGAATAACTGTTATTATAAAGATATTTAAAATAAGGATTGAGGGGTTATATTTATATTGTGAGTATATAAAGAGTAAGCGTATGGTTAGTTAGATTGTATGTATTCCTATTTGTACATCAGGTGTGATCTAATGTACTATAAGTGTTTATTGAATAGTCTTCACACCCTGATAATCAAATTTAAAGGACAAAGTTGGTGTCAGGCATTATCACATATATGATAGAACTGGTTAAATACATTCCGAATATAATTTTAACATGATGATCATTGCTACAACAGATGTGTAACAAAGATTTCAAGAAACAGGATGTGATGAAAAACTGGAAAACAGAGTTATTCTTATATATAACTGACTAAAGTAACAAGTAATATCAGATAAACAGTCGAAATTTCAGCTCACTAATAATTCCTTCAAAGATGAAAAGTTGTTATATGAGTCTGTGAGAGGATATCAGACAATGTATAGAAGTAACTGATTGTAGCAATGATCTCTGTGTTAAGATTATATTTGGAATATGTTTAACCAGTTCTATCACATATTTAATAATGTCCTTTAACTGGAATGTTCATCTTTTTGAACCAATGACATATTAATTCACATTGTTCACATATATACTGAGACAATATGAAAAGGCACAGTGAATTTGACTGGAAGTGTTGGTGAGACATATTATATGTAGTTGAAATATGATTTTTGCTTGATTGTAGGCTGAACATTTATTGACACATAAAAATCAACAATAAATTTACAGAATCCTTTACCGTATTAGTGGGGTTGGATGGCCGAATGGTTAACATGTGTGGGCTGTATCATAAAGCCTGTCATTGAGTCAAGTGGCGTGGTTTCGAATCCCCGGTTGTAGACGACAAGGAGTAGGGTCAGTGCACCTGTCCAACCTCATGGGTTTTCTCCAGGTCCCCCAGTTTCCTCCCACTGCTAAAGACCCCACAAACAAATTATTGAAATAAAATTAAACCATGTTAGTCCTAAAATGACCTAGTTTGTCGAGTGGACATTAAACCCGATTTCTCTTTCTCTCTCTGTACTGTATTAACAAAATTGTTGTTTATTTCCATCTATGTATAAATTCAAAAGCAAGATAAATTAAAAATTCAAATATTAATTCACTAGTATATTCAATTAGCTTTACAATATTAAATATAACCTGCTAAATTCATGCAAAACTTAAATATAGTCATATACTACTACCTGGTTCATCTCTAGTTTCTCTTTTACAGATATATTACAATTCACTAGCATTTCTTCCTTCAGTATATGATATGTCTATAAAGCTTCATTCAGTAAAGGCTAAACATTAATCCATTCCTTATACAGCAAGTTGAATTTGGTGATCTCTATTTCCTAAGGCTCCATATTCAAAAATTTGTTATTTTTATATGTAGAATTTTACCTCCAAAAGTAAACAGAACACACTATTATATTTGAATTTGCTTCTTTCTTACACCTAAATGAGAACTATTATGAGGTATGAACAAGTTTCCTAAACAAAACAGAATACATGATGTGCCATTGTGGCTCAACACCTGGATCGATGCTACTATAATACCTGTGTATTTGTGAATAATCTTTTGATTCTTTTTGATGCTGTTTGCTCAAAGATATGGTTATATGTTTATTTGAATGGATTAGAACTTCAAATTGTTTTTGATTTAGTCCATTTCAGGAAATCTGAAGTTATTAGAAATTATTAATTGCTCCCATTTAGAAGCCAATAAACTCATAGTAACTTCTAGTATACATTGCAAGTCACCTATCCCTAAATTATCAAAGATGTGACATTTGCAAGTCACCCATCCCTAAATTATCAAAGATGTGCAACAGATGGCTGAAATGTACCTTTGATGTATATGATAAGATCATTTTATTACACAATTTACTAAATCTATATTTCATAAACATTACATCTTTCTGAACATGACACAGATGGCTCAACTTTTTCTATCAAAATTTCAAAATTAATCATTAATTTCACTATATATGCAAATTAACCAATATTTCCAAAGAATATTGCATGTGTTCACTTAAGCCAGATGGTTCAAGGCAATGTTTAGCACCACCATTTTATCAGAACTGTGCTGTTAGTGTTGTACATCCAGTCTATTTTATATGGATCTAGAAAATTAGTTGTAGATATCATCTTCAAAAACATCAATCAATCTAATTTGCACAGAATAATAAATTTGAGCAAATGGTGGAAACAATTATCTGAATCTAGACTTTTGGAGTGTTTGATGATAAGGGGAAGATAAGCAAGTTTATGTTGCTATCACACCGTGATAAGGTAGATGTAGCATATAATGAAATTATATAGGGTTTTTTTTAATGTGGAGGTAAATTTGATCTACTTTTAATCAAAGGTTACTAAAACGAATATTGAATTATCTGAACTCAATCTATCTGATATAGGTGGTAAGGATAAAAAGTTCTGAATTTCAAGACCAATGCCAATTGTCTCTGATAACATTAAAAGTGGTACTAAAGATTAATTCCCCAGACATTCTATAACTAGTAGCCATAAATAATACCAATTTAATGTTGGAGTAAATATATAGTTTATTACAACAAAATTTTGGTTAAAGTGTAGTCCCAAGGTTGTAATGACAGTAAAAATAATTCTTTAAGCTGGATTTAAGACTAAAAACAAGTGAGATTATCAATTAATCTGACTGGTTGGATTTTATTGGGAATTTTTAGGTGAATCAGCAATATTTCAGGCTTATCACTTTTCCTGAGACAACATAAAATTCTTGGTATTATCAAAAGGCATGACTTTATAGCCATTTTCATAGTGTACTCAATGAGGCACAAAATTCCTAACTTTGTTTCCATAAACTCAATTGACAAATTCCAATTCAATTTTATGTCTATTCAATTATGCGCTCAGATTAGGTTCCTATAAAGAATGCTTCAGATACTAAACATGTGAAGTAGCGTGACTGACCCTACTAAATGACCAATAGATGACCAGTTTTGTTACCCTATATAATTACTGTATTTGCTTTCAGTTAACCTCAAATAATTTTTGTTTGTTACTTATATTTATATTCCAGTATAAAACCAATTTGAAGCTGTTTACAAGTAGATTATTCTTAAACATCTCATTCATGTTACAATGACTATAGAAAGATTAGAGTAAGTCGTCTGTATACAGAATCGGGATAAACTGGGGTCACTCATGTATGACCCCTTTTCATTAATTCTTTTTATTTAAATAGGGAGTCCACTTAAATATACTGGAAAGTGAATATGCTCACAACATTAGAGAATGCATTTTTTTACATCAAAATTTTGTACATTTCAACTGAAATCAACTGGAAAAGATGTCCATTTATAACACAGATGTGTAGGTATCAAAGGCAGAGAAATTTGCTGATTTATATAGAAAAAACATTTTTCCGTCTTTTTAAGAAGGGTCAATTTTCGAATATAATTAGATATCTTAATTTCTTACAGCTCTGATAGAAATGTTACCTCACAATTTTTAAGCGTGCCAGGCAAGGTTCCGAGAATGGAACAGTTAAATTTTTAGTACAGTTCATATCTGTATTTATTAAGTATGAATTTCAGTTTTTAAAATCTTCAAGATAAAAAATCATATCATAAATGCCTTGCACAAGACAATTAAGAATACTCTCACCTTTTCGAAGACAAAGATATGATTGACATTTAGTAAAAATGCACACAAGAAATACATTATCCGGATATCCATTTATAAATAAAATATGAATAAATTAACCTTTAAGAGGTACATGTGTATATCACCCTGATAAATACATATACATGTACCTGTCATAAGAAAAATAAACACATATTTACATTTTACTTATGTTACTTATATAAATACCTACAGATGTCTTATATGAAGTGTGCACAGGCATAAGTACATGAATTAATCCCCCAAATATCACCCCCTGGACAAAACGTATCTTGACAACGCTCAGATAATCGACAAATGTGTTTATATATAGAACTGAGATCTTACACTACTACAGTTATGAGCACTGATTACCTAAATTACGAATCCTCAAAAATTAGTATTGGCACAGCATGCAATTAACCCATTTTTGTTTTTGCCTTACAGTAGGAAGATCGCTTATTCTGACAGATACATAACGGTAGTACATATCATTTACTTTAAACTGCTCTGTATGATACATGAAAATTAAGTAAACCAACTATTAATGAGACCAAATTCTTTTCAAGTTGTTCATAATAAATAATAGATTACAACCAGTTTATGGTAATGTCCACAGTAAAAAAAGAAATGGTGGTTGATGGTTTTGTGGAAGAAAACTCTTATCACCAGCAGGCTTAAATGCACAAAGATTCACAAAGTCAATAGAGTCTTTGATTCAAATTATCGAAATGACTAAATTCATCTTTTTCCTTTTGAAAAGCTATTTGGTAATTTTTTTCACACCAGGTCTTAATAAAAATGCAATATAAAAGACAACCATCATAGCTCCTTTTCCCTTTATCTTTTAAATCAAATTTTCAAAGGCAGTACAATGTTTTGTTTCAAATTACTGGATTAAATTTGAGATAAAAAAAAATTCAATTAATCTCGTCTTTCTATTTCCGAAATCTTTAAATCATGACCCACCAACGGTTGCTAATCTTTTTAATGCCAATTTCTTGAAATAAAGAAAGGAATTAATATGTTGAGTCTCGTACTTAACATTCAACGCCAATTTATGACTTTTTTGTAATTAATTTCTAAGGCAATAATCCTGCCTTCAAGCCAGAGTAAATGTTATCTTTGAGTCATCTATTGTCTTGATAATAATTTTTACTTTTTAATCATTTTTCATTGGCCTGTCACTGTTATAATGACATTATGGTCATATAGTGCCTTAAAAATTATCAACTTCAGAAAATGTTTAATTCACCTTTTAATCGTTGTAATTAATTACATTAAATGAATGATCAGGAGACTACATAATTTGGTTAGTAATAGTTTTGATTGATGTAGCTTCTGGAACTAATTAGGCACACAAGTAAAATTCATTAAAATGAGATAATTGGGCACAACCTATGAAGAATTTCTCAGAGAATAAGTTTGATGAAATATACAATAATCACAAATCGTGTAACAATATCACCCTTTTTAAAATGATGGGGAAATTCTATAGCTATTCAGGTTTATTAACCAATTGAAATCAGGTTAATTAACAGATATTAATTACCCTGCAATAGTATTACATCACTTTAACAGGATGTCACTGGGAAATATCTCATCATATGTAAACATTTTGTCACTTTCCGTAATGCAAAGTTTCAGTTTATCACTTTTCAAAAAACAGTAGTCAGCTCCCATAGTTTCTCTTGAACAATTGCTTACATGTACCCAGAACCTTGTATAAGAGGATGTCAAGTGTACCTTGACAGCTAACAATCTTTTAAAGTTATCCCATAACCTCTTCTTTCTACTTCATTTAGATTTAAGTGATGGTTCATGTACATTCATTTCATTGCTTAGTAAATTCTGAATAATCAAGTCCCAATTGTTCTTCACCCTTGACCTTTTTCATACAGCTGTTACATAAATTTTCATATGGTAGCATTTTTTCCCCTCTCTCAGAGGAGCATTTACACAAAAATCTACAGAAGCCAGACATTCATGTCAAAAGTGGCTTTAAAAGTGTTCCTCAGTAATGATATCAAGATGAAAACAAGGCCATTGTGTAGGCTTCTTTCAACATAATTTCTATCCTATGATTTTAACAATAGACATTATTCACAAACTTTTTACTCTGTAATTTTACATCAAGGTATTTATTTTTTTATTTGTAAATAAACTAGAACCACAGTAATAGTAAATACAGGGGGACAGCACCACACATAAACAATCACACAAGACAAAGCTACGGATAGGACACAAAGTTTGCATTTTAAGTCCTACAGATCATAGCTAACTATAACAAATTTTCGGTTTACTGGCATATGGTTACAAAAGCATCAAGCAGTATCTTTTTGTTTGTATGAAGAAAGTCAACTTCCCACAATCTGACATAAGATGGTCAATAGTAGTGGGGGGTGAGAAATTTGTATAGAATGAGAGACCGGTAACCAAAGAACCTTATTTAAAAAATAACACTAACAAACAGCTTATGCTTCGAGAAAGCAAATTTCTACCTTAACAAAACCCTTTAACATTAAAATGTTCATGCTGTGGAGGAATCTAACCTAGAGAAGCAAGAGTCAGATTTATTGTGGCTATTTTTATTAAACAAAACCGTATGGTGTATTTTACCTTGACTTATATCTTGTCTACGATATAATACTATATCTTCCTATTCTTACCAGCAAATGCTACCATGCTAAGCATGCTGTCTGGAGGTGGGTTCCTAACACTTCACATCCTATCTATCCTAATACTCATGGTGCATATGTAACACACTTCTAAATATAGATTTTTAACGGTATTGTGTTAAAATACCTGCACTATAAATATACATGTACCCTGTTTGTGGCATTTAAAAAAAACACTCAAAAGTAAATACGCTAAAGACGCATACTACATCTTTAACACACTAAAATATAGATGAATTTGCACAATTTCTAACAAAGGCTTTAACATATGAGACCCCAAATAGAGAAAATTTTGAGGCTAATTATTGACAGGGGCAAATTTGGCAATTATTTTCCTATGAAAACTTATATTACCAGTATTGGCTTTATAATAAATATTTAAGTATACAAACAAAAATCAAGAAAATATAACACATGTACAATATTGTACCTTGTAAGATTACATAAAATTTATTATAGAATAATGTGAGCCAAATTTGTGCTTAAATTTTTGTGGAACTCAAATAGCCCCAGCTTTGCCATTCAATATGAGAATGAAAACCTACACTTATCCCAAGCTTAGCCTCATTTTTAGTTGCTCTGACCATTATCTAATGGAACAGGGTCACCTTGACAATTTCTTACAAAGTATGCACCTTTTATATATGATTTTGTATGCATTTTATCAGATGTGTTGAAATTTAATTAAATGGAGCTTTTTTGGCAGTCTTGAAATACCAGAAAGTATAAATTACTGCTGATGTATACACTTGAAGTTCTCCAGCTCAATAAAACAATTGTATTAATTACTGTATCTGGCTTTCGCAATCTGCCATTTAATTTCAAGACAGCCAGTGGTTAGATCCACTTACTCAAGGCATTCACTCTTGCCAAGTAAAATGAGGAGATGTGTTTTATCAATTATATAGCGCCATATTACTAACCAGGCCCTGGAACACAGCATTTCTAAATAGACCTCCAACATACAAGCCAAACTTCAAATGGACCATCATGTTTACCATTCAGCATAGGTCAATGTTTTCATTCCCTGTATGTTAATCAGTCTAACTTCAGCCATGTTACAGTTATTGAAATCAGAATTCACAAATAAATTTAATAGTTTTGAGTTAATATAGTTTCACTTTATTATTAGAGCTGCTAAGGGTATCATAAAACAATAAGAATTCCAATCTTATGAAAAGTTACAACAGATCAAAATTGATTCTTGTCTGTGTGGAAATAATTCCAATAAACTTAAGAGTCGTGATAAAAAATACATTAAAACTCGAATCTTTACAACACATGTTTTTTCTTGACCATTACTGCCATTTCCACAAAGACAATGAATATGAAGGCATACATGCTAGTATTAACACTATAACTAAATCATGGGTAGTTCTATACATAACAATAATGGGAATAGTCTGAAGAAAGATGGTAAAAAAGGGTACCTTTTGAATTTTTTGGGGGGAGGGGGGCAGGTCTGAAGCCTGCATAGGTACAGTTCTCTCCAAACAGATTTTTTCACTATTTTCATTACCAATGAATGAAGAGTTTTTTAAAAGTTTTATACATATTCATATTGGTCTCATGGCAAATCTGTCAACTATGAAGGTGTGAATTTTGATCCCTATTCCCAACCTCAATAAAAATTTCACCTATTGTGGAGGCAAAGTTGCAATGATACTTATTGTTATATATAAATTATGTTACTTTTTTTATTCAGTCAAGGATTGGGAGGGATCCCAACCTCCATGAAATTTTGCCTATTGTGGAACATCATCATTTTCATGGGCTGCAAAATTGCTATGATGCTCATGGTCATAAAATAAATCCTATTACTTCTTTTTTCAGTCAATGTTAAAATTTCAAACTATCTATTTTGACGTATTGACTTTTTGAATTGGGTGGACGTTCCCAAATCAGGTATAAAGGCAACTACTTAGTTTTACAAGGGTAGAAATTTAGGACAAAGGACCTGCTTTAGATTTCACCCTTGACACCTTGGTTTAGCCTCTTGTCTGAAATACTGTGTAATTTTCTTGATGGATAAGTCTGAACAAGAATACTATTCTTACACTTTCAAAGGAGGCACTTTCTTTTGAAACTATACATGTATAAACAAGGTGTGTGTACTAAATATAGAATAAACCAGAGTTGCCTGCCAACTTAATATAAAAAGCGTACATCAAGTTCTAGACATTAATTAATAATCATACATAGGGCCTATAGTACAACTACCTGGCTAAATTTAATGGAGAATTACTTTTTCACTTAGTGATGGTTGACATTTACAACAGTCATTTTCTCATCAAGGTAATCATTTTAATGTGTAACGCAACTTTGAAACGAAATAGGGTAACACATGTAGATGCTGATTTAATTACATGGTATTTATTCAATAGCCCAGGTTTTCAGCAAAAATTACAAGATTTTTGTCAAAAATCAAATAATGATCTGTTAATTATTTGATCATCTGTGTCCAAATTATTCAAATTATGTCAAACGGGCAAGTAATTCAAGTCAAACTGGATACAAAATAACCAAAACCTATTTACGTATGTCCAAATATTCTGGTACAACAAACAATACTATTACTATGAATAAATATTTGAACATGCCACAGAAATCACTTAATCTGTTCTCTCTACAACTTCTGCAAGCTAATCATAGGTAAAACCAATATGGATGGCAACCATGTAGGTATTTTTAATCATAAAACCCTTCTCCCACCCACGATACACAAGGCAAATCTCTCACAGAATAATAAAATTTTATTCTTATCAATTTAATGATTTACTACATTCATAACCTTTCACTTTTTTCCATGTGACTAGGACTCACGCTTCATTGAATAAGAGATTATGAATGAAAGGTCGGCGTTGATATTAATTGTAGCATTACTGCATTCACTTGATCTTTCTATCTACATCCCTATAAGTAGTGCATGCTCTGATTGGTGGCTAGATATTTGAATTGAAAAGTTTTGACCTTTTATTATTTTCACATCAAAGGGTGTGTGCTACTATTATGGTACAACAACTTTACGGCCTTCTACATAACACTTTAAATTCACCATTAACAAAAATGCCATCATGTCAATTTTAAAAATTTATTAAGTAACCTTGAAGGGACTGGCAAAATTTGTTAACTTCAATAAAGAACAACTTTGAATTACTCTTACAGAATATATTCATATTAATATCATTTGAGTAAATTATTTTATAAAAATCTCACATCTATATCATTATTTTAAGTCTACTCTCGCTCACTAGAAATGTTCATCTATTATCAATTCTATTCAAATGTTAATTTGGACAAAATGAAATTACAAGTAGCTGAATTATCTCTATTCAAAATTTTGAAGCGCACTGTGGTATTGACAAGGTTTCAGGGACAGAGATGGTAATTCAGCATAGACTTGTTGTGAGGCAATGAAATTATGGTAGAGTTCATTCTAGAACAATCCCAGAAAAATGCAAGGACTTTGAAATGGAGGTAGCATACAAGGTCTCTGTAACAGGACCATTAAAATTGTTGCACAGCTCTAAATTGTGATAGGGATATTCACCAGAACTAGATGAATAATCACAGCAAAAAAATTGTAAAAGCTTTGATCTGTAGCGTGCTTATAAGATTTCTGTGTCATGGGAAGTAACTCTGTGAAAATCATTTTGCAATAAGGTACCTAAGACCATTTGAAAATTTCTTTTTCAAAAACTCTGAGTGTTAGCAAGAATTGTGGATATATGGATAGATAGATGATTATAATGGCTAATCAGACATGAAATATGGGCAATAATAATGAATTCAAAGCAGTTTCCTTTAGTTGACAGTCCCCTTTTGGCTGAAATGACATGTCATGTTTCAAACTGAATCCATCATTTAGCTACTAAGTATGTTTTTTTCGTGGCACATGATGGGTTTTCTGCTTGCTAAGCACCTCCTTGCATGCTTGATGAGGGTCCATTACAATCTAGTATTACCGATGGTGTCAGTTTCAAGACTCTTAGGGTTTGAATTGGTGTTACAAGATCACTTTAAAACACTTTCAAAGTGAAGGTGAAGAAAACAGTCTGCTTACAAATTTTGGTTACATGTGAAGTATTTGTGTTATATCTTTTTAACTTCCATTAGAGATGGCAAAATTGAATTCTTTTAATGAGAAAGCAGACTTTAACAAATTTAATTTTGTTTTCAAACTGGGCCATGAGTTTTAAACACATGAAACTAAATTATCCAAAAATACATGTTCAACAAAAACCATTTTAAATTGTGTCTGATAAAGAAATATGCTGGAGGAGACAGCTTGTTCAAAATTTAAAACACTTCACATGTTTTACATTTTTTAAACAAGGATTATTTTTGTCAAGACAAAAATGCTCCAAACAAGAGTTTATTGACTACTTTTTGTATAAGTTAAAATAAAAAAAATTGTGTTCTGCTTATTAAATGAGAACATTATAAACCAGTACAAGTGGTAATATCTTACTTTCAAATTCTCAGCTTTTTACCAAAATCTTAACAGCCAGACGTTTTAATTTTTACAGTCTGTCCAGACAGACTAATTCAATAACTTCTATCATATTGTCTCTGTTCCAAACTTTTACTTTTCATAAACGTAATAAAAGTTGGCAATGTTTCTAGATAAATAATTCTTTATTTTTTGAACAAATTGTCGAAAACTATTATATATTAGATTTTGAGCTAAGTATGCTAAACTTTCAACCAATCAACCCTACATCTTTTCTTATAAGTGCTGACCTCAGATAACAACTTTTCACATTTTTCCTTTTTTCTATAGCTCTATGTAAGTATGTATATAAATATATATGAATAGCGCGGATGTTTACTCATACTGTGGTCTCTTTAATACACAGACAAAATTCTATTCATCATTACCATGGCCGATAACATCATATATTTAAAGCCATTATTTCATACTTCATGTCGTTTAGTGCTGCTCTTTTCGTGGTCTCCTGATCACTATCTCATGTATTGTTGAAATTTATGGACTAAAAACTAAAGCAGCGACAAAGGTTCAGTTAAAAGCCTTTTTGTGAGTACTCTCACTTAAAAGATCATAAGAAATGACTTTCTTGAGATGTTAACCTCATTTCTACACATCAGCGTTCAACTTCTATTCTCAATTGACGTAAATGTTGCTGAAACCAAGAATATAGACATGTACGTTGTTTTTACTTACCTACAAATTAGAAACAACTTCTACCGCTGCTAAAATTCATTGTGATCCCCAATTCAATTCTTCAAGTCAAGTCAAATAGTGGTCACTGCCATTAAATCCCTTTTATATAAGTAAACAGTGGACAGACAGTAGATAAACAATATGACAGCAACTTGATTAACCAAATAAAGTACCAAACAGCCCTTGTCTTCAACAAATGCAGCCAATTTATATACATGTACATTTACTTATCCAGTTGAATGTGTGTGTATATCTACTACTATAAAGACCTCTACGATGTATATATCCTACACCTGACTCTATAATAACTAACAGAAGAAGTACTCTATCCCAGCTGACTGTATACTGACCAGACTCAGCAGATTTATCTCATTGCATTATCTACTTGAAATAAAATAGTCTACATACAAACGGATAAAAACATTATAATTAAGTAACCATTTAATTATTATTTTGAAAGGGCCACTCCCATACTGATAAAGATTTATAAGTTTGTTTTGGAGACATGTAGATATGTATTGGTGATTTGATACTTTGCTATATATTGTAATAAAAATATATTACACAGTGTTAAATTATGTGATATTTCTCTGTAGAAAAGATCCATATGTGTCATGTCCAACTTGAATACTTGAGATAAATTTGCATGGTTTGAGATCATGATATCCTTGAGTCTCCTTAAAATATTTCCCCAATTAGCCTGTTACTGGCTCTTAACACATTACATATGGTGTTTAACTAAAAAGGAGATATAATAATCAAGTTAAAACACAACGTCAACAATAACTATCATAATAAAATGTTCATAGACTTTAATAGACCCCAAAAACTGAATGCAACTATACAAATGTTTTCATACACTTGGTACTGGCTGAGAAAAATTTATGCAATATTATAAAGGTCTTGCAAATCATTTAGCAGACAAATAGTTTGTGTCAATAGCGACTTTCTAAAAGGCAGGAGAATTTTATCTGGACAGCAGCTTTTCTGCTTACTATTCTCTGATTTCAAGGGTATTTTATCATGCATCTACGAAAATGGGTGGATCTTATATTTTCATCACATCCCAATGACAAGGTACATTATCCCTGTCCGCCTCACATGTGCAAATCCTGACAAGTGAAGACCCGTATTGAAAAAATCTAGCAATTTCATCTCTTCATTGCTCACACCGAGATTCAACCCCAGGACATTCTAGTCAAGGGTCCAGTTCTCTTACCTCATGACTATCCTGCCATCTACCAACCTAATTCTGTACAGAGATATTAGGAAATGATAATGTTATCTCAATACATGTACTTCAACACATTGGCTTCCTAATTTTTAAACCAGAATGTTCAAATGTTTGATTTATCAACCCCTCAGATATAAATCTGTCAAAATAATGTTCTAAGTGAAATGTATTGGAAGGAATTGGATGAGAATCTTATATTGATGAATTGCTTAATCTGATCCTGTGTTCACATATCAGTATCAATAAACATATTTGAGGACCAAAATTTGTTTTGTGGGTTTTGACTTGATGATTCATCTTAAATTAATCGTGTCTTCAGGAGAAAAAATAAATATTAACCTAATTTTGCCAATCACATGGCATGAAATCAAAATTAAGACCTTTGGATTAAATTTTAACTGTTTAAAATGTGAAAATAATGGTACTGTTCATTAATTGTATGCTGAAATGTATGAATAGTGTAGAATTCATAGTATAAAATTTACAAATGAACATTATTCCTAAGTTGGAAACTTTAAATATCATATAGGTTCTTTTCTTGACCTTCAAATAAAAGGAAATTCCACTTTAAAGTTTCCAACTTAGGAATAAAGTTCATATATGTAAATTTTAAAATATAAATTCTACATATATGAACTATCTTCCTAGTTGGAAACTTTAAATATCATATAGGTTCTTTTCTTGACCTTCAATTAAAAAGAAATTCCACTTACGTCTTAAATCCAGAAAAATGACATCCACCAAGTCAAACCCAATGGTTGGATATGTCTGTTTTTGACTTCTACAAAACCAACCTAAAATTAAAATATTGTCACTGACTTATCAACTGGATTACATGAAAACAGGCAATAAAAGTAAATCCTAGGTATTTGGAATTCATACTGTACTGGAAATTTTCCCATCACATCCTCTCCCCCCCCCCCCCCCGTAAATTAACATACAACGATCTTACTTATAAAGTATCTATGAGACACTAAGTCTAATGCAATATTATTTCTATGTGCTTTATTAACAGTTTATGCAATTTCTAAACACATTTCTTTCTTCTTATCAAATTTTTAAAATTCTTTCTCAAGGAAATGGAAAACAAGTCTTTCTGCTCTTAAAAATCTAATAGAAAGATGTTAAAACTGTATATCATTGTTTTTCATTTGGAAGTTGTTTTTCTTGCACAGGTCTTCTTATATATACTTGAATGGTATATGTACAGGACATACAAGTAAAGAAATAATAAAATGAAGTATAGACATACCAGTAATCACACTTTGTACGGCATATTATAAGCAGGTCCTATTGTATAGACCATATGGTTTGTATAGGATTTATTTGACTGCACAATCTCAAAGAGCTTTTAGTATATACAATAGCCATAAAGTATGTCTATATAAACTTATGAAAATTTACATAAATACATCTAAATGGATGTATTTAAGATAAATCCCTTCTAACCAAAGCTTTAGAAGTTCCTTACAATATATATATTTCCTACTTTAATGAACAGATTCTTTGTAGGTAAATTAAATCTTGTGTTCAAACTCAATGAACACACCATAAATTGCATTTAACAGACAAGCTGACAATGCACTGGTATGTGACAGGATACATATTTTCCGACCGATTGCTTCAGTAATGCTAGCATAGAACCCACGATGTATACACTTGATCCAAGTGGGTTTTTTTTTTTGTGTTATTGATATAACCTTCTAAATTGCTGATTTGGTCAAGTACATACAAAATTATTTTGCTGTGCCTGTGTGCTGAAAATATATAATTTAGTCTTTGACAAAACATTAGAATTTCTTCTTTACCCATTGGTATCAGATGTGGGATATGTGCAGAAGCTGCAATTACCTCTTGGGCTTAAAAGATGATCGGCCATTGTATATCACAATATATTATCTACTCACAAGAATTGAGATTCAAATTTATACTTTATCAGAGCAAAATCTCTCTTTCCACAGTAAAATAGAATAGACAGAACTTTTTTGCGTAATCTGAAATTACCGCTGTTGAATTTATTTATGTTGAAGTCTTGATAAAGTGATTGAAATGTCTTTAATAAATCTGCAATCATTGCAGTAATGCAACAACCATTGCTTATATAGTTTACTCACTTGTCCCCTAAGGACATTTAACATTCATACCTTCACGTTAAGGTATGCATTCAATATAGCATGATATCGTTACCAGTTGAAACCCTTACCACTATACATATATGATCTTTCTGACAAACTTAAAACTGGGTACATGATCTTAATCTAAGTACAAAATAAATATGAAGAGCATAATGGGGAGCATATCATATTTGTATGATAATTCAATACCCTGATTGCTGTCATATATTAATATACTACACACCCAATACCAATCTTTATAGGCTTCTTCACAATGTTTTTCAAGAGTTATTTCTTTTAACAATAGCAACCTGCATTTTTGTGTCTATCTTGCACTCGAACCTACATGCCTGTAAACAAAGGCCAAGGGTAGACATGTATATTATCATGTAAATTCAATGAGTATATTGTCATTTTACTAAGAAAGAAGTGATGTTTGTAGAATGGAGACTGTAATTAGACCATTGAACAATTTCACGTTTTCATGTCATATGATACAGACATGTTACATGAGTTACTTTTGAAATAAACTTCAGCCTATGGCTTTCTACTTTCCACCCTACTGAGAGTTAATGTTCTATACTATAATATGCAATTATAAAGTGAATTTTTTTCACAAGGTGATTATAATGTCTATAAACAGAAAGACTTTACTTGCATATTCTAGGTATTTAGTGTTTACTTTCATTTTTTAATATTTCTATAAATTTTTGCTTACATAAACATTTTATGTACAAGTTGGAAAAATATACAAAGGCATGTGTGGAAGGCTTTGAGAATGCTACAATTGATGTCTCTTAGATGTCCAGATGACAAAGTTTTTAATTCCATTGCAATACTCCACCATACCCTGGGTCTATTCACAATTGATGTCTCTTAAATGTCTAGATGACAAAGTTTTTAATTCCATTGCAATACTCCACCATGCCCTGGGTCTATTCACACATTTTTTACGAATTCAAATTATCTGTCCTTGACTGTAAGTTGATTCTACAAACCAATCAAAAACGTAATTGTTTACATTCACCGCAATCATCTTGGTTACTTCCCTTCGTCCACTCGATTGGTCGATAAAAATAGTACAAGTATCAAGGGCAGCTGACTGGATTATGTTCTCCCCCGTGAATGGACCTAGGGTATCGTGGAGTAGAACGGAACGATATCACAGGGGATGCAGAGGATGTAGCAAAATACAATTTCATAAGTCTTAGTGGGAATTATCAAATATATATCATTTGAAAGGCTTCAAGTGGTTCTTCTAATTTCAATGTCTTGCATAAAGTTAGTTGATATAAGAAGTGATCAGTTAATGTGATATTGGTTTTTCTTTTTTTCCAAAAAACAAATAAAACTTCCTTAAGAAACACTGTAACTAACAACCATACATTTAAAAGTTTTTGTACTCATATCAACAATCTAACTGATGAACTACTGGATGCCCACATTTTATAAGCTCATGTTTTGTACGCAAATGAACAATCCTTTTTTTTTGCATATTACCACAGGCCAATCTTCTGTTATTATCTAATTATAAGATGAAAATGATATAAAAGTAAACCATATTGGTATCCAGGCAGCGTAAGCTTACTCTTCCGGACATCTATTATTACTACTGTTTGTCTTGTATTTTGTACATGGTGAACAATTCATTTGCTTATTAAACTATTTTGTCTATACCGCTTTTAGGAGTTCAAATTTTGTCTAATGGTTTAGATTTTTCGTACTTGGTTTGATTTTATTATTGCAGCGATTCATAGCAGCCCTCCCAGACCACTGATTAAAATTGATGATAAGATATACAAATATATGGAATTGCACAACAATAACAAATCATATCAGGTGAATGGATTGGATGAATGACTGTATGGCACAAACTTCATTTAATTTGTAATCAATTTCACGAATTTTGTTTTCTGAAATGCATGCAATTCATGAATGTCCAAACGACATGCTTATAAATAGAACAGACCTACTAGTGCTTGAGTTTTGGCAAGGTTTCATCTGATATATTTTTTACCAATTGAAATGAATGGAGATTTATAGCACACCAACAAGTAACACAAAGTTTGTAAGTTATTTTTATACCATTTTATGAATGAAATTTTTCCATTAGAGTTACACTACAAACTATTGTTGTACCACTTGATTTGTTTATGGTCCAGAATTGTAGGTTTCTTTTTCATCTTCAGACAAAGATTTAAACAGATATAGTACATCAGTATCAAATTAATTCTAAATTTTTTGTCTTTTTGACAAACGATCAAATAACAAACCATAATTTGAATAAAAATGTGTTAAATATTTTACATAATATAATTGTGGCAACCTTTTGTTGAAAGCAGTGCATCGTTGACTTTGAACTGCTTGATGAGCAATTATTGTATAAATCCTTTGATGTCTGTTGTTATGTATATAACATGTAAATAAAAGATGTAATTACACCCAGGCAATAAAATAAGTAACAATATAAGTTCAATGTTTATTGTCGATAACAATAGATCAGTCGTGATGATGACCTTTTCAAATAATAATGTGGCATTGTCACATTTAACGTTTGTGGATGGTTTAAATTCTAGGATATTGGCATGATATTGGAGACCATCAAAGAATTTCATCCATCAAATTCCAGAATTTGGTTTGATATTTTTTGATGCATTAAATGATCAAATATAAAGAGAAACAAACATTTATGGTTTAATAAAACACTGTTCCATTCATACATCTAACTCAATCAACTTAATCAAAAAGGAAAAACAGCAAAATAGCATGTTTAAATTTTATAATGAATTAAGATCATTTCACCTTTAAACATAGGAAGCCATTAAAACAGATGTTACACTTATCAAATTTAAATATATTCTAGCTGTCATTTCTCAAAATGAAATTTTACAACATCTTGTCATTTAAACTTGCACATGTGGGTTATTTATGTTGTGATTACTTGTTTTCTTTCTTTATTCTGAAAGCAGACACCTTGAAGATTATTCCACAAACCTTCATTTCAATTTTGATATCCAGTCACATGAACGTTTTTGGTTATTATAACTACACAAGTTTATTTATATTAACAAAATATTTGACATTTATAAAAATATACAATATTTTGCTATGTTCATATCACTATTATCCAATTTTTCGGAAAATAATTTAAACTTTGAAAACATACCATTCTTTGGGTTATTTTGAAACCATTTGGTTCAATCATTTAGACTTACATTAAAGAAAAGTTATTTTCAATAATATCATATTGATCATATTTATATGAAAGGTAAGAGTGAATATCGTTTTCATCATAAAAGTGTTAGATATAATCTCAGATGGTATTTATTTAGCTAGTTTAGTAAAGGGATATCCCACACTAAAGTGTTACTTAAAAGGTGACTTTATACCTCAAGAAATAGATAAAAAAAACTCTACTGATATTTATTGCAGTACCAGTAGACATTTTCAGATACTGTATAATATACAAATTACACAATGGTCCACTCTTAGGTCAACTGTTTGAACGGTCATGAATTGACCATTTCCTAAATTTTGAACAGTTACTCAATTTCAATGCCAGTATCTCTTAACAAATACCTACCAGATAACGCTGTTTTACAAAATGATTTATTGGAAGCCGCTTCTATTTTAAAAAAAACAAGACATGAAAAACAAAAAAGTTCTGGATTTAATATCATCTTATTATATTAAGAAAATTTAATCCAGACATTTTAAGTACTTGCCAATCAAATTCAGATGCATTAATATGAACAGTACCTTTCAAAACTGTGGAATTTCTGGCAAGTGTTTTCAGTTTTATTTGAAAGGCATATTTCATTGCTTATTTCTTTTGAATTAAATGGGCTTCTCAATTGATAAGATCTAAACATTTATTTGATAATAAAATTTCTACAATTTAATCAACTGTCCAACAATGTAATTGGATTCTTCATATTTTAGGGCTCATTTCATATGTCTAGGCTAGGTACATGAACAGGTTCCCAATAGTTGAAAACAAATGTCAACAAATTGACCAATGAGACCAGGTGAATTGAAGTAAAGTTAAAACAACAAACAAAGTAAACTAATGCTAGTTCATAAAGCTCTAAGTTTGAACATTTCTTAACATTGGTATTCAATTCACTCTGATCCTTGTCCAGCTGTCAACTATAATACTAAAACAAACAAAAAGATGGACAAGCTTTTAAAGGTAATGGTATCAAATGAAATCCTTTCATTGTTGAACCAGCCAACCCTAGGAGCGCAGACCCTATTTTCACTTTTCAACATATCAATACAATACTTTTATTGTATTAATAAAAAGCCCATAGAGAACAACATACCATTCAATCTTTTTACGGCTATAATTGCACACATCATTTCCACCGGAATGCTGATGTACCCCTACAATACATGGACAGACAAATACATGTATACCAATATAAATATATATCCCATATCATGGATTCCAAGTCAGACTTCATTAATAATCGACACATTCCAAACATGAGATTTGGTTGGCAAGACATCCTTAAACAAGCAGGGAACTTTCAATTAACCATCACATGGTGTATATGCATCAACTATTATAATAGAAGGCTAAATCTTTTACATGTGTACATGTATAGTTTGTGCTCTTAAATTAAGTCTCCATGATGGAAGCCCTGCCTCTTTCATTATAGTCTCTGTCATAGAAATTTCTACTAAATTTCTGGAAACAACAATATGTCACACCTCTGAGAAATTTTAGATTTGGTCCACACAGAGAAGATTAATTGGAAAAATGTCTTTACTAATCCCCTCCTTGAGATGAGAGGATTTGCAATCACTTTTAAAATGTTATAATGTTTTACTGTTTTTCTTCTTGACTTTATCAACAAGAAGATTCTTTGATATATATTATTGTTTTTTCAACTGAAAAAGTCTGAAATTTTAGTAGGGATCTTCCTTAATCCTGCCAAGTTTTCAAAAATTTCATTCCAAACTTTGTTCTGTATCCTGTTCACCATGTTAACAGGGGCAGATCCAGAGGGGGGGGGGGGGGGAGGCCAGCGGGTCCGGGCCCCCCCCCCCCCCCTCTGCTCAGACTTGAAAATTTTTTATGCGATCTTATTGGCGATTTAGACCTGTAATTTTGGAATTTACCTTCCGGAAATACGGCAGAATGAACCAAATTGAATCTATTTTACCAAATTTTTCTGGGGGAGGGCTCCCAACCCCCCCCCCCCCCCCCGTTAATCGGTTGAGCGCAATTAGTTAAGCAATTATCAAACCTAGACCCTCCCCCCTGCAAAAAATCCTGGATCCCCGCCTGGTTAACTTGTGCTCAGAAACGTAACTCTTCAAAACGCAATTGAAACTTATGACTGTACAATTCTTAAATTCAAAAGGGTTCTTCCTTATAATGTAATAATAAGCAATCGCTCAATGCAAATTTGAAAAAAAATTGTCATGTAGTCTAGCCTGTAGAGTATTCAATAGATATTGTGAACCGACAATAGATAGAGGTGTTGACCATAAAAAACTTTTCATCACATTCGACTGAGAGATTTATGAGATTACAAAATTTGCTGTTACAATTCTATAAAATCGCAATGGTCTGTGATGGCAATGAATTACATGAAAACCATTTAGAAAATCTGTAAGAAACGGCACATCTTAGACAATTATTAAGAAAAACATTGTTACACAATTTATGCAACGTTATGTGGCAATGTGAATAAAAATTATTTTCCACAATCAAAAGGTGCAATCAAAAATGTAGTTGAACAAAGCCTAAGAAAGTTGATTTTTGCTCAAAATTTACTAAACTTAAGGATATCATAGGGAATAAAATAATGTTGCAGCTTCTGCACTATGGTTTAAATACCCAATTAATGAATGAAATATACTTATGTTATATAATATTATTTGCAGTTTGAACAGCACTAATTCATCTTGATGTGCAAAGCAGATAATAATTTGTGCTTCCAAGTAATTAGTAAAGCTGTGAAAATTATAAATATCTAACAACATATCTCTGCAAATATGAACTCTATATATTTTCTCCAGTTCATCTTTAGTCAGCACTTTTCTAGAAACATTCACATTCAATTTTCTAGAGGATCTCCTTGTAACATTACAACATTAAAGACAGACAGAAATTTCAATATGACAGGGACAAAGATATATGTTTAGTGTTTACAGTTAACTATAAACTTCCAGATACTGTTTACTATTAATGCAAACAATACACACACCTGTAGTCAATTCTAATGGCACCCTTTGGGTAGAAAGGAAAATTTGGTAGAGTGCACGCTAAATTTTACCCCTACGGATGTGCTTAACTATACATAGTAAGAGAAATTTAGAGAAATTTAGGAAAATTGGCAAACACATTCAGTAATTGGTTAAATTTTTTTAGTGGTATAGTAAAATTGTTGCAGCGATTACTACTATACCATATAAGAAATAGTACTACATGTATCTATATTTATATGCCAACAGCTGCTATCCTCTAAAAATGGAGAGATAATTTTCCAGTTATTCATTCAAACATATTTTCGCAAATAAACATAAACAGGTAGTCAATTAGCAAAAGTCTGGCATGAAATTTGGACTGAACAGAACAGCAGAATATCATTTTAATGTTTTCATGCCGACTACAATAATACTATTATTATTGACTGTTCCATTTTTTGCTACAACCTAAAGCCTTTTAGTAAACCTATCTTTGGTTTTGTGCATAGAATGTGTTGCCAATACTAATAGAGTGTTGAGCCATGGAGTAGACCTACTGATAATACATTGCTTCTAAATTTTCAATCAAAACAACCCTTACAATTAAAAAGAATCTAAATAGAAACTGTATCGTTCATGTACATAGTATACAGTGCCAATATTTAACAGGGTGCTGGATAATGGATCTACATCAGTACTCAATTATAAAGTGCCATCAATGTTTTAAGTGTTTCAAATTCCAAATGTCTAAAAATAATATAATAAAACCAGTAGACTAAATTAAAGACTACAGTACATGTGTACATTTAATTCAGCAGAGAAAGGACTGTGTTTATAACCTTATATTTGTTCAATTGTTGTAAGTGTGGTTAATCCAAACCATAGCACATTATAAACTATGTGGTGGTTAAGTAAACTACTGGGTTAATTGCAATAATTTCTGTCAACGCTAGCTTTAAACTCTGTTGAGTGATTTACATGGAAGTAACTTTGGAATTTTGCAGGTCCAAGTTAAGTACACTCTCAACTTGTATTTCTTTCATAGATACAGGTAAATTTTGTTACCCTGTAACTGAAAACAGGAACTTATTGTACTGCTATTTGGCACAGCACCAACCCTCAGTTAAAGTTTTTATGTCTCATTTTTTCTCATCCCATTTGGTCAATTTTGGATAAATTGTTCAAAATAATACATCTCAGTAGGAAATACTGAATATATTCCATAAAATATAGTCTGAAAAAAATCTTCTTTGATACCTAATTCAAAAGTCACCCATAGCCACAGTGGCTCATTGAGTAAGAAGTTAGTTCGCTATTAAATATAGTGGCTTAACCCCATTTCATTTCATTTTGGAAGTCATCCACATATGTTTAGGTGACCGAGACCTAATTCATTTAAAAAAAAGAGTCAATAATTTTCACAGAAGTAAAGCTACTCTTTATGAACTATTCAATTTCAAAAGGATTACTGCCCAAATATTATATTACATCAATTCAAGAAAACATAATCCCACATGCATGTGTCATATAGTACTACATTTACCGATATCATTCAATTGTACAAATATTCAAATTCTATACATTAAAGTCTATAATTCTTGTATTGTATATTATATATTCATGAAATTGAGAGGAAAGATTTTTAGTTATGATTTTACTATACATTACTTCTCACAGTATTCATAAACGAAGCTCATTTCAACATGGCAAGAAAAGAATTAAATTTGCAAATATATATGAATGGATTGGGAGTCCTGTCAATAGTACACTATCAGTATTTTATTGTTACTTTATAAGACTACACTCATGTTTTTATTATCAGGGTTGCTTATGGAATGATGGGGACAAATTTCAAAATGGGCAGCAATTCAATTCCAACTGATGGCACCGGTGTGTTGATAGACCACATTTTTGTTTCATATGAGTAGAAATAAATGGAATGTAACAATAATGGTTTTATTTGAGCAACACTACAATTCTTGTGGACCAGAAAGGAAAAGTTTAATAACAAATATCTAATATTATGGAGTCAAGCAGTAAAACAATTCTTGGGAAGTTCTCTTCAAATGTTCCTTTTCTTTTAAATGTCTAGCAAGAAGTAAGAGTTCATTGGCAGTCTTATTTTCTAGACACAATAAATAACAAGAACAGAAAACATCATCAAGATCAGCACTGCTTGTCATATAAAAGACATCATTACATATTATGCCCACATGGCACCAGTTTATGGTTAGTTATGGAATCATAACTGAATGATTGCTAAATGATGGGAAATTTCCTGCATATTTGACCTTGTAATCTAATTTGTACCAATGAAAATTTGAAAAAAAAGGGTCCTCAATGTATACAGAAATGTTTAAAGTTCACTCCAAGAACTGTTCATTTATGTTAAATAAAACCTTTTTTCCCCCCAGAAGCAATTTGCTTTGAAATCCATTTATTATTGAATTTGATTTCAAAACTCTCCCCATTAAATACCAGAGAACTCTTAAGGACATGTCTATTTAATCTTAATGTATCTTATATACTCATTAGTTTATCTTGAAAAATCATTTTGACTAGACACAGCTTGCTTAAGACATGTAATATGCAGACCTAAAAAGATGACATTATTTATGATCATGTAATGAAATCATATAGGTCTGAAGAAGGCATACATATATACATATATACATAAGACAAATGATCCAGAGTGAATGTAAACTTCAAACTTCTATGGTTTCATGCATCTCAATAGTGATGATACAATGGCGATATTTTAACAAAAAATAGACCGTTGTCGGTAATTGCATAGTTTGATGTCTCCTATTACCTTTTCTTTTATTAAGTTGCAATTTATATCAATAATCATATACTATAGTTTTTTAACATAGATCTTTCAAGTCATATTATGTTCAGCAAGCTAACAGTTGAGACTCATGTCCCACCACAATCAGTCCCAAAATAAAATGATGACATTCAATATGCACATTTTCTTCCCATAAAACATCTAGCAATCAAATTGTTTATCGTTCTTAATAACTTAACTAGAAAATGCTCATTATAGAATTTCATCAAGGTATATTATTGTACGTATATTATGTAATACTAAGCAGAAAATACTCATTATTGAACTCAGCCAAGACATTCACAAACTGAACATCAACACCAAGTTTGAACATTCTACCTTTTTTATAAACAAAGTTATTGTGTCGCAAATCCTTGACTAATGAAATTACTTCATTTCAGCTAAGACTAAGCACAAAATACTCAGCTTTGACTCCAGGAAAGGTATTCACCTGCTTGACAATTAAAACAAGTTTGAACCTTCTAGCTCAAATAGACGCAGAGTCATTTTGTCCCAAAAAGTGTGGGGGGTTGGGATGGCCTAGTGGTTTAGAGTGCCACGCTTCGACCTCTAGCTGGCCGGTCACCTCTGGCTTTCGGCTGTGGTTTCGAGCCATGGTGTGAGCGTATGTGGCATGGAGATAGGGGCGCCTTCTCAACCTCGTGGGTTTCCTCCGGGCACTCCGGTTTCCTCCCACTGCTAAAGACCCCTACGCGCAAGCGAACTATTGAAATAAATTCAAACCATATGTTAGTCCCGAAATGACCTAGTTTGTGTTGAGTGGACGTTAAACCCCATTTCTCTCTCTCTCTCTCCCAAAAAGTGTGCTGGACAGACAGATGAAACCCATGTTTAATAGTTCCCAGTTTTCCAATTTCTTCAAAGGAAAGGGAAAATAAAATTGATTTATCAATACAAGTATATTTCTATACCGGTATTTAATTAGAGGTGAAATTCATGCCCTGATATTCTGATAACTGTGTTTTAAAGCTATAATAACCATATATTGACTGCTAGATTGACCAAGATCCTGATAAACCGCTTTTGCAAAGTCAATAACTTGTGATTACAGCTGGACATTTGTGAATCACTGGATTGGTTAAAAGTATTTTTCTTAACCTTATTCCATAATGTTTATTAAATTACCAGATAAATATTTTGAAATTCAGATGTCACCTAGAGTTTTTAGCTTTTCTTTTTGATGTAACACATGTTTTATTTGATATTTTGTTCAGGTTAAAACTTATTAACCAAAATATTAAATAAGTTTATGCCTTAAATATACATTTTGGATAAAAAGCAGGATATATATTTCCCCAAAAGTAGTTAATTGCCAAAGCTCTGAAGTTGTTCTGACACAGATTTCAAAACTAACAACTATTATAACAAAGCCATACAAATTATTATGAATGCAATAGATCTTTCATCATGGATGCTTTTGAACATCAGCTCCTTACATCAAAAATTGTATTAAAATATGAAGAGAATTAATTATCTTATTGCTTCTCAAAATTGTGTTCAATTGAAAATTTCACCAAATGATGTGGTAGATTTTTTTTTTCTGGGGCTTATCTGTGGAAATATTTACTGTACTGTGTACTGTCTAAACAAATTTTTGGGGGATGTGAAAATTCCTCCCCCTTATACTTTATCTATCATTTTGTGACAGGTGCTCAAAGAAGTACTGCAACCCCCAAATTAAAATCTGACATACATGTAATTAGTCTTCCCTTTCGTGTAGATATCAAATTTCTGTGCCAGATATATTATTATCATACACATACTTGTTTACAAAATACATGTGGAATCATTGAGATAAATCACATTTTATTCCAAGAAATTTAATAATATTGCACATAACTATAAGTATAAAACTTCGTACTGTATTTATAGTAAACTAAAAAGTTATTATGTAACTAAAATGTTATTATGTTAGTAACTAAAATGTTATTATGTTAGTAACTAAAATGTTATTATGTTAGAAACTAAATGATAATATAATAGATACTAAATTAAAATGCTTATTAGGATTTGAAACCATGGCTTCCACAAAGTTTCAGTCCGCATTGACAACATAAATCTAGATTGAAAACTTAAAGCATTTGTAGTTTGATAAACAGTATTTACTTGTCTCAACTACAATGTGTTGGTATATAGTGTACATGCAACTATTTGTTTAGTCTTACCTGAATAGAACAAGTTCTAGACTTCTAGTCAAGAAATATAATCCAGTGCAGCTCTTCCTAATACCAGAGATACAAATAATATTTATATAAAATCCTGTAGCACCACAACTCACTTCACTAATCAGATTATACTAGTTAAACTATAAAATCAGAGAAATTAATACTTATAGCTTTCTTAATTATATAATTATCCAATTCGCTACTGCTCTTACATTGTTGTTCTACTCACACTCCTAAATGAAGAAATAGAAATGCTCCACGTAGGTCTACACACTAAAATCATGTAGAGAAAGAGTCAAAATATAATAGAAACACTTGGCTCTACAGGTCTAATCATATAACTCGGGTAGTTATCTGTTTTTTCCACTCTTCAGAACCAGTCAACTTGCTCTAACTAAAGCGAATATTCTTAACTCCTTCAAGTGTGAAGTATGTAATGCACAAATCTTTGACTCAAATAACCCAAGTGAAGAGAGTCCCTTTAAGTCGTCATGCTGACTGCCCACATAGTGGTCTAGTTAAATCTGACCTAAACATTGTAGTGAAAGGCAGCTGTCCGTCAAATTGTACACACTCTCCCCTTTGGGTAATAGTTTCTTCTGAAAGAAACCTGTGTCTACACTGTTTTCACTTAATTTTTTTTCTCTCCCCCAAAATGGAATACTCCATTGTCAATGATTAGGGGTAACAGTTTATGTATGTAATATGTAACAGACGTGTCTAATGACACAACATTATGTTTTACTATATCACAATACATACATGTGCTTACATATTTTAACTATTATATATGTACTTAAAATACTTGTACCATAATGTACATGAGCCAATGCATTCATACTATAGGTAAGTGTCACTCATACAAGACGAATAATCTACCTATAGTTCGCCCATTAATTGCACTAGTGGTCAAAAGGGCAGCTAATTATAATTCTTACTAAAGGTAATCAACTACAGACCAATGTAACTCTCTTTAATATAAATTTAGCAGACGTATCGGTCACATGCTTCTCAGAAATTTAACTTTAGTATATACACATATACCACTAAAAACCTATTTAAACTGATTAATTTGAGTGCTAGTAGCAGACGGTACTAAACCTAATCTTCACTCAATCACTATTATGTTACTTAGCACATGTAAATTCCAGAGATTTAAGTAAACGCAGATCTATTTTTACCTGTATATAAGGCTGTTAGTATGTTGAAGTAAGACATATATAAACTGAAATCATATTAATTTGCGAATAAAGGGTTTGATTTGATCAAGCCTAACAACATAATAGTAGATCGAGAGTAAGACAAGCATTAATATTTTTCTAACAATGCCCCCTCGACCATAAAAACATTTGCCCGTCTCATTGACAGTTTTAAATATTTTCTTTTATTATTTGTTTTCGTTAATATACTTTCTTCTAAAAACAGGTTGATTTAATAATTAACCATTCAATTTTTTAGTGGGACTCACTCTGGGGCGTATCATGGCGAATTTAGGTGGCAATTTCCCATGGTGCAGGAATGAAGAGACGCCAAGGTTCCATTGGGGCTCTGGTTTAAGGACCAGTAAATTAACCATCATCCCCTTCCCCATATAAATGACAACATTAAAATTATGCTTGTTATAGGATTTTTTCAGTGTAAACTCTGAAGATTATAATCTACTAATGGGTTGGAAGTGCTAGAATGCTGTGGTCATTTGCAGAGAAATATCGGCAATTACAATTTTCATTAAAGAGATGAACCTCTTTGATTAGGTGAAAATAAAGTGTTGTATTGAGTTGATCGGACATGTTACTTCAATTTATGAAAGGACAAAATCTATATGATCAGATGTCAGCAATTGTTTGCTAATTTTATTTTTATATTTGGCCTGAAATATCAGTGCAAACAAAATCTGCTTCATTTCAACGCTAGCTCTATCCAGTGGCAAATTCAGGCAAGGGTCCGGACCCCTCCTAAACAACAATCTGAAATATTCACTTAAAAGTTTATTTCAATGAAATTTGTAAATTTGAGCTTTTTGTTGGTTGGGGTAATGTAGCTGATACATGCAATAACCACCTGATTTTTCTAAATTTTCATGAGGGAGAATGCCTGAAAAATATCCCACCCCACCCCAGCAAATCGATATATCAAATAAATTTCAATTACGCTTCACAAATCAAAGTGGTCTATTCATTTTTATAATGTTAATATGATTGAACTTGCAAAGAGTGAGAAGAAAATAACAATTTGATTTATTGCATTCAAGAACACCTGTACGGATAAAGAAGTCTGAGTGTTTATGTTTTAACCTACCACTTTAATGCTGTGGCCAAAAGTCTGATTTAAATGTAGATATTGGAAGTTACAAAATCTTTTAATTTCGTTATAGTGGTATAGGTGACTTTATTTCCATAAGCATATCATAAACTTCTGATCTTCTGATACTCTCTGAGCCTGAAGATATCAGTATCACTGACTTGCTGAAATTTTGAAATGTGTTAATTTCAAAGACCATGTTTTTTTAAAACAGTCTGTGAAAGCTCTATCAATTGGTAATCTATATTCTCCCATAGGTCACGTCAATCATTTTTTCCAACAGAAATCGCAGTTTATTTCCTAAGTTTCATTGCAAAATGTATAATCCATATTCAGATAGGTAACAAAGTTTCTTGGGGGGGGGGGGGGGGGGAGAAGGAGATGTGTTCAAGAAATAAGTGCTCAACTTGGGCACAGAGATTTGCTAAAAAAAAAAAAGTTTGATTCTTAAGCTCATAGAAAACTTCTACCTTAAAAAGCATATCAACTGTGCAAATGTACTCTTTCTGATCAGCGGCAGTAGTCACAATAGTGGGATCTGAAAGGAAAGAGAAAACATGAGGAGTTCTGGCAGCTTGACAGTGTAAAATAGTGTCCTATTGACAAAATATAACACCAGAAGGGAGTCATCCATATTGCTAACACAACATCAAATTCCATGTGACTTATCTTCATATCCAAATTAAAAATAACCAATAACAGGTGGGTAATATCTGTATACTCATAATCCATGACAAAGCTCTTAAAGGCTTAACTTCAAGTACCCACTTTTTGTCCAAACTAATCCAAATATTTTCAGTAAAATGACTCTTTAAGGAGATTTCTTACATAATGTATGTGAACAGTTAAAGCTGGCATATTGTTGAGGTAAAAACTCCTTTTTTCCACTACAGATTTACGAAATCACTTCAAAGTGTTATACAGACCCCTTTAGCTATTAAATTATATAATGGGGCTTCATGCCGATTTAATTACATCTATCAATTAAGAAGGAAGTAATAAGTGTTAATCTTGTAACCTGGTCATACAACAATCAATTCAAGGTGACATACTTGTAGGTATGTCTATCTATATGGATATAATTCTAAAATGCCCTCATATCATTGGTTGCAAAATTGATTAAATTATTCCCATGTCACTAAGCACTTGCTTAACCTCAGTCATATATGTTTCAAAATATTAAAATAACTTAAATACCCACCATTATTGAAATTTTTATCATGTACATAAATTTATATGTACAGTAGTAATTTTAAACCTTGGCCTGGATATATCGTAATTACAAACAAGCAGACTTAAATTTCATTTTAACCTATAATACCACTTGTCAGTTAAGCCCTTAAACCCTTTTTTTGTCCATGTTAAAAAGGAATTAAAGATAGGGGGTGTAGTATAATATAGTGTTACCAAGACATGTCTGGGTATTAATCTATACACAAATGTGTAAGACTGCATCAACCCCTAACTAACAAGTTGTTTCTCTCTTCAGGTTAAACTTAAAGAGCACATCAGATGTCCATCTGAAAGTTGCATGTACTTGAATCTAGTGTTTATCATAAACAATTTGGCTGATTACAAACCAATCTGATTAAAATTATTCAATCGATTATGTGTCAGAAACTCTAAAAGATTTCTCAATTTTTCGATTACAGTCTTAGTTATACAGTTGATTTGCAAGTGATGTCACAGGGACTATACATCTTATCCCTGATGTGGATTGACTACTTGGCTTATCTAAAAGTGTTGTTACCAACAGGCCTTTCTGCTCTAGTATTGTTATAGACTTGGGACTGGATTATAAGATATTAGAGTAAATTTGCTAATGCCATATTATCTTTAATATGTTAGGCTTCCTTACAAGGGCAGATCCTTCTATTTTTTCATAAAGTTAACAAATATGAAGCATTGCGAAAAAAGTGTGTTGTGTTTGAAAATTATTTAATTCCTGATGCCTAATGCCGCATTATCTTTAATTGTGTGACACATAAGGGCAGATACTTCTATTTTTTCATAAAGTTAACAAATATGAAGTATTGCAGAAAAAGTGTGTTGTGTTTGAAAATTATTTAATTCCTGACTTAAGGTCACAACGGTGATTTGCAATAAATATTTGTAGGACTATTTTTGATAATTGGCAATGATGTTTTTACGCGAGGTCTATATTTGGGATTTTGAGTGAAGATCAAGTTTAATCAGATTGGCTTTGAACTTGTTGTAATGTGTATATAGTAACCACTCGCTATAAGTACATAAAATTTTATTTGGCCAGTTTATGTTCTTTTTAAGGACAGATGTTCATTATGCATCAACATGCTCTACATGCTCCTTCTGAAACTATAAATTTAAATAAATTACATAAACATCAATTTTTGTTTTATAAAAACAAATTATCTTCACATGCTGGTCTGCAAGGCACTTTAGATTAAACTATTACTATTACTATTGCCCTATCATATTATTTTTTCTCCAATCTTTAAATCTGAAATTAGTGATCCTTTAAATTGATTAGAAAGTCTTGCATATGGATTTAAAGTGGATTAGAAATTTTTCACCAAACAAAAAATATGGGATGAATAAATAATTCAATTTTGAAATTATGAATCATGAAACCTGCTCCTTTTTATATGAACTTTCAATTACATTGGACAATACAGACATGTCCTTTAAAGTTATAATTTTCATGTGACCTTTAGTTTATGTGTTGATTAGGTAATAAGAAGATCACAATTGTCTAGGTAGAGATGATCTGGCATGACATTTGGAATTATGATTTCAACAACTATTGTAAATGAGAATATGACGAGCTCAATGATACAGGTTCCTTTTGTGGGATTTGCTCATCATTTGTTCCCTTAAAGGTCACCCACAGATCACTGTCATTAAATCTGCAGTAAGTGTTATAAAGCTTGGGCATCTCTAATCTTCAGTACTTATAGCATTAATACAAAGATTAGAATCTGTCTTCTGAAAATCTGTGATGTCATTTCGTCCTTTGATGTTTGAGATGAAGAATAAAAAAAAAATCACAAAGAATTTAAAGCATGCTCAAGTACACAAAATTTATACAGGCTGTCGAAAAAGAGACAAAGTAGGAATTACAAAAATTGAAATTAACTGTGACTGAAAATTCGAAGAAAAAAGCAATATGGTATTTGTAATACCATATTTTCGGCAAATCAATAGGTCAATATACTTTCAATACATGTTCAGCTTACAGGAATTTAATATAATTAACTATCATAATTTCAGATTCTTCACAACAAAGTGATTAAAATTTTTATGAGCCAACTGAGTTTCAAACATTCATAAAAAGATACTTTCATGGTTTTATACTTCCAACCCACTTGTTATTTCAGGGGCGGATCCAGGATTTTCAGAAAGAGGTGGCGTGCGGCACCAACTTGGGAGTGCGAAGCCCGAAACCGTAATTTTTGAGTGTAAAAAATGCCCACAAGGACTAATTTCGTGCTAGTACTGTAAATTACGATTTCCAACCTAAACTATTTTCGTTCTCCTTTATCGAGAGAATATATGGAGCTAAAAATTGTTCACCACCTCAAAAATGCGCCTGTATTTGGAAAATCTGAATTAATCTCAAATAATACCAAATATTATATTTATTACATGATCATCAAATTCTAGTTTATTTGATATCCTAACTGAAGGTGACTTAACCTATTACCTTTAAGGCTGGTATGGTTGGATGGTTTTAACATTTAGATAATTTGTTGGTCATGTTGTTTTCTGTCCATGCTGTTCCATCATTCCACACAATTAGTGTAACTTTAACATTATCTCCCTTTTCTACTAGAGTTAAACTGAGATCCTATTATTCTTCATTAAGCAGAAGCTGTTGTGATTCTCAGCAGGGGATTTTCTTTCTTGTTTTCATAATAAGCGTATCTATAGCCATATCATTTGTAAAGTAAACAGTTTGGGTTATGATCAGGTCCTGATGCATGCAATACCTTGTGAAAATATTCCACATAATGATATCTTCTGTCCATGTCTACTGAAATAATTGTCATGACAGACACTGGGTCCAACCTTCTGTTTGTGAACTCCATACTGATCCCGTTAAGTGATAGCCCAATAGGATAGCCATTCCAGTGTTTGTGAAATATTATAGGTTCTAGGATTTCAGATTCTCTTACTTCATGTCAGAGTTAGGCATGTAAAAAATGTGTCATTTTTATCAAAGATTAAGCGCAAAACAAGTTAATTATACAACTGATATACTGACTTCTGACATTACATCTGGGCTTATATATAGTTCATGGTTAAATTTCACACCCGAAAATTAGTATCAATACTATCAAATTAAAGATCAATTTAGGAGTTATGTGTGTGCATGTTAGGTAATGGTTATAGTTATATGTCAAGTATTTTTATGTGTGAATTCTGTTTTAAATCAAGATTCACCTTTTAAATAACAGAATTATCAAAAACTCATTACGGCTCATATAATATGCAATGAAAACGCATCACTGATATGACACAAAGTGATGGCTGGACATCATGCAGCTGAAATACAATTTTCTAGCATGAATATAAGCTGCAAATTACTGACACAAGATAATCTCATACATGTATTTTAAAACACAGACACAAGTCTGCTTGTGAGATCCTTCTTCTCTTCGGTACTCATGTCCACTTGATGCAATGGCGCGTTCTACAGAACAG
The DNA here is from genome assembly GCA_948474765.1 of Patella depressa. Lineage (NCBI taxonomy): Eukaryota > Metazoa > Mollusca > Gastropoda > Patellidae > Patella > Patella depressa. Next base: position 61,775,135 of record OX419719.1, read on the forward strand.
TTGGACTGTACTGACTATCTTATTCAAGCCACATTTTATACCCCATGCATGAATCGTATTGAACAAAGTCTCTGTAAAGAAAGATAACATCTTGGATTAAAACTATTCAAGCAAAGTTAATAATTTTAAAAAAAACGTCAGTCAGAGCATGTCCGATTTGGAAAAGGGTTCTGTTTGTCAAAAATGACCCAATCTTTATTTCGCAAATAATCCAATCTGATTTTTATACTTTCAATGGTCTCTACAACATGAGGTATGACCAGTGGCAGTGGAAGGTCATGTCAGAGGTCATACGGGCGGTTATTGACCCCATGATGCTAGACATATGATTAACCAATCGGCGTTGACGTTTCTAGAGAATTACCCACAGTTTCGTGTACCTCACGTCAAAACTCGCCATAACAGAACATTTCATTGGCTAATCCCAGAACATGGGTTATAACAACTCTTCCAGATCCTAGTGTAATAAAGGTAAGTAAAACAAAATCTTGAACTATAAGGGGGGTTGGGATGGCCTAGTGGTCTAGAGTGCCGCGCTTCTTCCTCTAGCTGGCCGGTCACCTCTGGCTTGCAGCTGTGGTTTCGAGCCCTGGTGTGAGCGTATGTGGCATGGATATAGGGGCGCCTTCTCAACCTCGTGGGTTTCCTCCGGGCACTCCGGTTTCCTCCCACTGCTAAAGACCCCTACGCGCAAGCGAATTATTGAAATAAAAATTGAACCATATATTAGTCTCGAAATGACCTAGTTTGTGTTGAGTGGACGTTAAACCCCATTTCTCTCTCTCTCTTGAACTATAAAATATGAAACGAAATAAGATCTGTGTTTTAATCAGTTTGTAAATAGTCCTGTGGAGACCAACAAAATCCACAAGTGTTTCGGTAGTACATGTAGTTAAAAAAAACAATACATACAAATCACCCTTTTACTTGTTCAAAACAAAACCTACTTTGTACACATTTGGCCTCAGTTAAAATATATATTTTTAATACAAAAAAAAAATAAACTCATGATGTCAAAGCTAGAAAAACCACACCAAACTAAACATTGATAATTAGCTTTATGGGTGTAAAGTAATTTTAGGATTCATCAATGAATCATTTAATTATCAGGTCACGTAACGAAAAATTGACCCTAAATCTTAAAAAGATTACGTAACCGGATAAGCATTGTTGACGCTCATGTCCATATCTCCCGTAATCTGGAAAAACCTTGCAAGTCAAATTTTGGTGAAAATTGATTTAGACCCATATTTCGACTTAGTACACATGTATATAATAATAGTTTTTTTCTCCTTCACTGATAAGGCTTCTAATTATCTTTATCTAAAAAGACAAAATAGAATTGGTTTTATATTCAGTAGCTTTGTTTTCTCAAATATACACGCAACAGTGTTACTAGGTTTATCCAGATTACGGGAGATATGACTCGATATTTTCAGCAGAAAATTTGAGATGCTGTAAATACACCATTCCTCTGTATTTTGGTGCTAAAATTTCATACCTGGACTTTTATTTTTGAGATTGTTCAAATCGGCATAGTCTCTTTAAAGAATTAAAATTTGTAGATTTTGATATAAAGATCAAAGAAATCTTGTATGAAATTTGGATTATACTCAACATGTACAACACAGTTTATGAGTTTGCACCTAGTGGAAATGCAAAGATAAATCTTGATGAATCTTCTTACTTTATATGATCAGTGTCAAGTGATAATTATATATAAATATATATCAAAATATGAAGTTTTAGAAAGAAAATACTGATTCCATTTCTTCAAGCACTTTAACCCTGACAGGGATCAGCAGGCAATATATTTCTACCTGAGAGTAGACTATTATTTTATCAACTTTTTATGTGAATATATATACATGTCTAAATTAAATTTTAAGACAACTTACTTCAAGGTCAAAGTAGAGGTCAAATAATAAAAACTTAAATATTGCACTTTTTCAAGGAAAAAGATAAAACTAACCACAAGGTGAGCCTATATATCTACTCAAATTCTAGAATAAATCTATTTTCATTGACCTATTGTACCATACTGTTTCTTGTCTAATAGTGAGCTGAAGTGTTGGAAATTTGATCTGATTTCATCACATGTGATAATCCCATGTTGTGATAATCATGGCTAATTTACTACACTTTCACAGCTCACTAGATGTCAGAGGATAAAATAAAACCACTGACTTTTACCATAGTAGATCAATAATCTATACTTCAAGGTACTTAGTGATAACAGAATACCTGTCCAATCAAACCAAAAGGAGGTAAAATGCTATTTAAAACTGTATTTTTCCAGGTCTCATGTGACAGAGGGAGAAATGAGGTTTAACGTCCACTCGACAAAAACAAGGACATTTTGGGACTTATTTCAATAATTCACTTGCGCATAGGGGTCTTTAGCAGTGGGAACTGGAGACCAAGAGAAAACCCCAAAGGTTGGAGATCTCATGTGAATATCTTTGATAGATATGCAGGGATTAATTATAAAAGCTCTAAATATGGGTTCATTACACTTTAAAATGACCAAATCAATACCATAACATTGATTCCTTTCACTTCAAATAAATTGTACGTTATTATTTTAGAAGTCAATTTAAAAATTTAAAGAAAACATGTTAACTGAACTCTTCCAACAGGGTGGTGATATCTCTCCAACATTTTTGTATATTATAAAGGCCGTACTTGGTAATGAAAAATGTGATGTTATATAGCCACATGAATCAACAATCTTTATAATGAATAAAAAGCCATTCAGTCAGAAATAAAGTGGAAATATAAATGTTCGGTTAATCAAACTGTCACAAACACTCAATGAATAAGAGACTGCTGCTATTTGGGGCGTGAAGCCTTTTGATTTGCCAGCTGATTAACACGGATTACGAACAATTCACACTTTACCTTCTATATACCTAGACATAATATTTTCAATCTTGAGGCAATAATTCATATTAACCAGGTGGGTTAGTCTCATTTTTATATTCTATTCATTCATAAAGTTGACCAAGTGTAGGCTTTACCTGATTATAATAAATAATACTGTTAATATACACATTAATTACAAATATTTCAATTATACATAAAGTGGGCTATTTTTCGGTATAATCTGTAAAACACTGTCCATTTAAAGGGGAATATCAACTATTTTCAACAATGTTTCCGTAAATCTTAAAAATATATTTAGAAATAATCCCTCTGTAACAAAAGCAAAAAAGTTTTTGTAAGTGAGAAAATTAATTGGTTCAACATGCATGGGTCTATATAGCAAGCATACAGAATTGGTGTATGGTTAGTGCTCTATTATGTTCACATATTGTTGTTTGTATGGAAATCCGATAAAAGGGACTTTTTATTGGGATATTTTAAATATGAAATTGAGGATTTTTAACATTTTAATACACTGTGGCCCAATTCACACCACATGGCTAATTGTTTACGTCACATGGTTTGACACCCTTCACATGACGGATATTTCATCAGCTTGAATGTTTCTGTAGGTACTGACAGTGTTTTTACATATTTAAACAGGCTTGTAGCACATATATATTCAAATAAATATATAAATTTCCAAATTATGTCAACGTCAGACACCAATCTTTTGGAATATAAGATATCACTTCTATGTCAATAGTAATGCTGTACACAGATATGAGCCAAGGAAAAGTAAAAGTCATTCATTATATTACATGTCTTACATGCTCATAATTTCGATCTGTTTTTGTTGAAGACAAGTTGCCAGGTAACATATCCCCATAGAAGCTAAATCATCCGAGCATTCCACAAGGGGTGTCACATATGTATTCTTTTGTAGACAATTGGCAGCATTAATAATTTTTGACCAAACTACAAATAATGAACAAAATACAGTGTTAAACTTATGCCAAATCTGTATGCTAACTAAAGAGATCAGCAAACACGTAGATTCAATTTTAATTGTAATAAATATTAATTTCTGGGTTAAAAAAAAACTTTTTTGCTTATGTTACAGTGGAGATTATTTCTGAATACATAATTACGATTTATGGAAAATTTGCTGAAAATCATTGGTCTTCCCCTTAAATTTTCTTTTGGGCCACATTTATTGACATTAAAATCAAATTTTAGTGAAACACAGCAAATTCATGAAAATGGTACCAATCTGAATAAGATGCTTGGAGGACTGAAATTAAATTTTCTGTGAGGAGTTCCCCATTTAGTATGTGAGGAATGGTTCCGTGTGTGTTTATTTCAGAGCAATGTAAAAAGTGTAATTTCTTTAACTTTATCATGCCTGGAACAGTTCCTAGAACAGAACACTAATGTGATCAAGTGAAAATGCAGTTTAAGCATTGGTTTCCCCAAGTCAAAGTGAAAACTTTACACTTTAGATCTATAATTAAGCTTACTGTCATCTATAATTATTTACTTTTTTTAAACACAATATAAGACATTCTTTTCATCAAAGCTCCCCTTTAATTCTTCACTGCAAACTACACATGTATAACAGCATATCATTCAATACTTTTTTGTGGAAAAACATTTGTTATCTGAAAACTAATACCTATAATCTGGTGATTTTTGTTAGAGACAGGATGTTTCCTCCTGGGAAAGTGAAATTACGCACATAATAATTATCAATCATGTGAAGAAAAAAACAGAGTCATTGCGTATTTTCAATACAGGGTGAGCCAAGGGTCACATATCAATCCTGTGTGATATAGTATATGAATTAATAGTTTCCTGCAGTTAATCAATATCATAATAAGTATCTAAAGTTGATTTTACACATTGTACCAGGCAGGACTCTCCATTTTCTCATTGATCTTTTCAGGGATGGGACCATATAACCAAGTGTTATAGAACACTCTATCTTGATCTTAAAGAAACTATTTTCTTCTTGTGACAAGTTTAAAATGTGAACAAATTACTGTAAATGGTCTTTTCTTTCATAATCTCTGAGATGTATACGCATCAATTGGAATGATTCCATTTGCCATGCTAAAATGAGTATGCAGCTTTAGGGTATGCTCATACTTGGTTTGTTTAAGTTAACTAGTTTAACCTTCATGAATGAAAGTATGTGTTGAAAAACTTGTAATTTCCTGTGCGCAAGTTGAGAGGTAATATGTGAAAAGAGTTAATTGGGTAAAGTTGCCTATTTCTATATTATAATATCCTAATCAAATTGTCAGCCACAACAGGAAGTGGAAATGGAATGTCAGGATGCCCTCGTTGATCACTCTTGTTACTACAGTTCTTTATGTGTCTGCTCCCAAGAGAAGTTTTCTGCTTCAGGGGTTGTAATACCAAATCATTGCCTCATGTAGGATCCTCAACATGGGAACAGTCAGCTTACAGGCATTTCATCATCATTTACACTCACAAAAGAGTTGAACAAGTAAAGTCTTTTTATCTTTAAATCTCCAAACGACAGTTCAATGAAAACAAATTTGCTTGCTTTGGGGGTTCTACAAGAGGTTCTAATAATCCCTGGATGTTAGCACTATTGTTGATGCTGTAAAGATGGAGATTTAGATACTGGTATTTAAATACAGGGATTTTGTTTTATAGTAATTTATACAGAGTGATTTAAGGTGTAGGATTAAAAGAGACAGGGATTTATAGCTTGTAGCGATTAGCATTATATAATCTGTAAATAAACATACTAATTATACTATTAATTTATAGGTATCCAGCTAGCTAATCACTGGCAATCACTTTGTGCTTTCCACATATGACACGCCCTTTCAAGACCATACTATATTTACAGGCTTAAAGCCACACACAGAATTTAAAAAGGACCTTCTCTGCACAAAGGTGTAGACAGTTGGTGATAGGGGCTGATGATTTACAAAATAGTTTGCCAGCTTCAATTTGGGAAGAAAGAGACGAAGTCTTTTATTAAATTCCTATGACCTTTAGAAATCTATACACATGACTTGTAACTATAAGCAAAAGGAAAGAATGGAGTTTAGCAATCTTCATCAATACATTGAGAATAACATATTTCCTCTAATCAATTGTGCTATATCATAGGAACAAGAATTCTGCCCAGGGAGTTGTGTTTCTGTCTACTCATCTTTTAATTCAAACTGTTAAAAGAGTTCTTTTACGTCTACACCAATGTGTGTGTACATGCAGTTTGGACATCTATAGCAGATTTTTTTTCAATTAAATAATCAATTAGACTGCAACTTTGTTTGGATTAAAAAATAGATGTTATCCAAACAATGAAAAACAGTGGCTTTAATATAATTGTTAATAGCTTGTCAGATTTTAATATCCATAATTAAGTAATAATACATCTGGTAACCAAAATGACAAGTTTAATTTACATTTTCTTTTGAAAAATGATATGATAATACTTCCTTTTAAAAGGTCAATTATGCTAATGATAACAGGTAGGGCTTTGATGTCAGAAATCTTGGTTACAACTTGAACATTACTTATATTGTCATGTCAACATTATAATCTATATGTTATGTCACTACATACACAAATAATGTCATGTTTGTGTCATAATCTAAACGTTAGTGTCATAATTTCAAATAAGTGACATATTGGTTTCAAGAATTTCAGATTTGTTAAGCTTTAAGGCAACATAATAACATGCATACAATAGGTCCTTTTCTCTCTGAATATAGATAATGTACACAAATTCCTGAGTATCATCAGCTTTACCTATTTCCTGCGATGAAACATATTTGAAATAGTGATAAATGAAATTGTACAGATTTACATGTATACTTCTAAGTATCTGAAACAAATACTTTGGTTCAGATCAGGTATTTTTCTTATTTCATGTCATATAAATTTTATTTTGATTAATTAGTTTGTTGTGTCAATAATCATCTCGTTACAGCTTCTAATCGAATATTGCATAGTACCAATTTTTTGTTATCATATTCATAATTAGGTCTAAAAAAATATTTGAACAATACACTGTAGAATAAAAATGTATGTTTTTTTACAAAATAAAGTGGGTGGTCGAAATCTTTCATAAGGTGGTCGGTTGTCTGCTAAACAAGGGAGGAAAGGTTATTTACATCTAGCCTAAGTCTTTTAAAAAGAAGCTAATTTTCAACAGAAAACTTGGCATTTTGGTGTCTTCTTATCAAAACATTGTTCTTCATCATTCTTTTCTAGGAAAAGATGTTCTAGTGTGTCAGAAACAAAAGTAGTTGAGATAATCCAACCATATCAAATTTTGGAAAAAGAACATTTTAACAACAATTTTACTAAGACTCAATTTCTTAAATTGGCATTCTAGAATTTCTTAAAATGTAACAAAAAAAGTTTTACTAATGCATACATTCATCCACACCCCTTTCAAGAGACAATAAAATATATTTCCTTCCCAAAAAGTCTTCCAAATTACATTCAGCTAAAATCTTATTGCTGATAATTTTCATTGAACAATAACTGAAAAATCCATCTAATGTAAATTTACTACAAAATAATGAATAAATAATAGGAAAGAAAGAAAGGAAGGTATGCAAATACCAAAAATAAAACAATGATATGACACAACCTGAGAATGACACCTTAATCCACATTTGTTTGAAGAATTGATTTTTAAGAGGTACTTACATTATGAGGCAGGATAGATTGTATTATCTGACCAATGTTTATACAGGCTTACTTTGCCGTCCACCCTATCTGCAGTCATATTGTCCTCATCAATATCAAGTAAATACTATAAATATTACACACTTGTTAAGATTTATATTGATTATATCATCTATATATCAAATTTTCACCATTATAAGTTTGCCGTTTATAATAGAAATATGAGATCAGTCCTAGGGCGGATACTGGGGGCCACAAGGATAAGCTCTCCCTCTTGTCTACAATAGCGCTAATATATGCTATAAAATGTCATAAAACTCCACAGGGTCCGATCGCCATATAAAATCGTAAAAAATAAAATCTAAATCTAATTGGCTCACTCCACTAGACTGTCAGTTTTTTCGTAAATATTAGGGGAAACATATTTAACAGAAATATTGCTCTTTTCTGTTGACAATACCCCTTTTCAAAATTCTTGAATTCATAACATATTATTGGCTAACTTTATACAAAATCAAGGTAAGAAAAATATATCACTTCCCTATCACAAAAAGTAAGGTGATGAACACAACTTTACAGTTACCTTTCTCAGAACCTGTCAAATACTGCATAAAAATTTACAACAAATATCAAAATTTTCTACTAACAGTAATTAATATCTATTTTGTGTTTAATCTCATATGACTTACCTTTCTCAGAACCTGTCAAATACTGCATAAAAATTTTCAACAAATATCAAAATTTTCTACTAACAGTAATTAATATCTATTTTGTGTTTAATCTCATATGACTATCTAAAATTTTTTTACCATCTTCCAAAGTTTGTGCCTGGTGTTAGCTCATTAACATCTTATATAACAAATAGCGGATTTAATTGGATTTTAAATGATTCTGTTAATTTTTTTTTGCCTCCAGCCATTCTCACTCAATGGAGTATAATATACACCAAATATATTTTTCGCGAATGGAGAAGTAAGAAAGAAAGGGGAAAAGTATTTGAAAATGAATTGGTGATCAGTTACCGCTAACTGAGATGAGGATAGGGAAGTGATGTCAGTAGTAAATAACACTAGACATATCAGATAGACAGGAGTAGAATTAAAATGGTACTAGAGAATAGATTAAGAGATCAACTAATAGATTTGTAATTGAATTACACACCTTTTGGTTTTAACACTCACCATCTTGGTTACCAGGTGTTGATTGATTGACTCAAAACTTCACAGCTTATACACACATTTAAGACTTCAGCCTATAGTTTATAGTTTTGTCTTTTCATTTACTCAACTATTCTGATGTATTTGGAGCCGTTCTACACATATCATCTTTCCTCTAAAATGTCATGACAATTTTTAATTTAAATTTGAAAATAAAAAGTAATTGTTAATAGATTTTTTTAAATAGTATTAAAGCCCCAACATGTCAGACTAAATGAAATGAATAGAATGGTATTAAATTTCCTATTTGTCTATACCAACTGGGCTAATGTTATCTTATAAATTGAAATTATAACAACAACAATTGAAAAAAATGTCTGTCAAGAAATTCTATTACTGCTGATAGGTAAATGGGACCTCAGTTTTAATTCCATCCGAAAGGACTAGACACTGCTCCTTTTCAGGTCCTTGATTCTTCATCTAACCATGGAAATATTTTTGAATATTTTTGGCCAACCTTTGACATCCTGGAGTGAGCCACTGAATTACTCACTGAATCTCCGTGACTCCCAAAATATCAGAATAAAGGTAAGATATATCTTTATTCTGCAAGTTTATCATTAAATAATGCACAAAATTATACAGAGCTTAAAACATCAGTTGAGACGTGTTTGATTGTATTATCTCGAGCGCTCGACTTGGTATCTCGACTTAACTATCTCAAACGCTCGACTTAGTATCTCAAACGCTCGAGATATTATTATTTTTTTTGCGTGTCCTTAATCAGCCACCGTACAGATATACATAATCGAAAGCAATTTTATCTTAAATAATTTTTTTATCTGTCTTAGATAAATAAAGTAATAATAACTATTCCTTCTTTTATCTTACATGAAGGCTTTTTTAATGCCTGGCTGTCCTTAATTACTTTAGAATAATATACACTTACATAATGTGAATGATCTGACTTGTGTCTGTAATTTTGAACAGATTTGTATTTTCTTTGCACCAATCCATTTCATTTCATTTCTATTTGGGTATCAGCACAAATAATTTAATAAAATTGTAACAAAAATATGAAGAAAATATATGTGTTTTAAGGGCTCAAATCAGTGAAATCTGAAGCAAGAAATAACAAATCACCAAATCAAAAGAAAGATATATACATGTATATCATTTATCAGCTGTTTTTCAAAGATACAAATCTATATTGTTGACATTTCTTTATTTTCCATCTTTTCCCCTTTTGATTGCCATCTATAGGATTTGTACACGCTGTACACAAAGATATCTTTCCAGTCACTGGGTGGTATAGATATAAAAAGATGTCTCCGGTTCATTTCTATAAATTGTACAATTCTACAAATGTTATTCTTTCATGTCATGTTATCCTGACCCTCACATGACTGAGAGGTCAAATATTAGGTTGGCATTTGCAGAACATTTGCCCTGTTCAGTCACATGGAACTAAGGTGTCTATTCTAATTGTTAGACTTACCTGTAAAGTTTCTCATCAATATAGACATAGTCTAATTAATGACATTGTTGGGGGTACTTGTGTACAATAAAAACGATTGAAATGTCTAAATAATCTAATATAAATCTATGAAAAAAAAAATCTGTTGTGACATTAAAATTAGAACGACTGATTTGTCTTAACAGAAAGAATCACCATTGAAATGAGCATTTATGACCAATGTTAAAAAATTATTATTTTAAGATACTGATCCAAAATTTGCTATTTTAGTTTTCAATCAGTAGTTTGAACATAATCAAATTAGTACTTGGCGTATAATGTTAACCTGTTAATAAGCGGATATTGCGTCAACAAATCTAATTACGTGAATGTAAATCTATTTGAGTGAAAATTCTGCCATTTATATTCATTCATATATTCAAATATGTGAAGCTACAGCAAAGTTACATAGGAACAACAGTAGCAACTTGAGATTCTTCTCTGAAAATTGATAACTTAATGAAACCAATTACGGAAATTCATTCTTGAACTTTACGGATACCTACTTATAATATCTTGCGAGAACTATTCAAATCTATTATGTGTGACATAAAGTTTAAAAAGTGACAGTGACGTCACTTTGTGGTTTTACTGAAGGAAGTTGTTGGCATCTTGCTGAGGAAGTGTACAATGACCCGGGTTGTTAGTATTTCTCAAGTACTTCCATTAAAACCAATACAATATATACATATGAAATTTCTAACAGAGTTTTTGATTTCAAAGTGGTGTCTCCCTCTTCTTATTTCCTTCATGTGCTTACATTTACCAACTTCAAACTTAATTGAAAATAATTCAAACATGAACACGTATGCCATACTACACATAGCTCCAAATTTGTAACCGGAAAACAGTTTATTGAATGAGAGAAATAAAACCACTAAATTTGGGGGCGGATCTAAAAAAATAGAACATGATCACAGTGGTATTACGTTCATTTACAACCCCTGTCATCCAGTTTGTAATAGAGATACCCATATACAATATAATTTATCTATCACTAGAAACAGGAATGAACTGATAATTGTCAATGCATCTTGGATTAAGAGGAGAGGGTTTTGTGGACATTAAAGTATGAAATAACCACACCTCCTTCACAGTACTAATTACACCCTCCTTCCTCCCCATTTTCATTCGATTTTATAAGGACAATAAGTGGCTGAGTATGTACATTTAACAATGTCATTTCTGACATCTGCAAAGATACTATTTATAAAGAAATAGATAAAAACCCAAGTGACATGAGAAAAAAACCCTCCTAATTGGATATTCCCCAAATGACTAAATTAAACTGAAGTTCACCTATGATAGAATTTGACACCACACAGGACACAAATTTGAAGCATATGTTTAGCTATTTAAGAATAGTATTTACGATAAATACTTGTAATTTAAGATTCTCGAAATTTCACCAAACTTACAATGTACCACTATGCTTCAGGCCTGTTTAAGAACTTATATATAGTTAAACATATAATCTACAATAAAATTTATCTTATCTGATATATATAGATGTGTTTTTTAGCCTCCAAACGAATTTCTGCAGAATCCCAGAAAATTTGAAAAAAACTCTCAGATTATCGTTACCAGATTTTTATAACAAGGGCAGTAAGTATTAAAATAATTGGTTGTCTACTCAGAATTATGATAAGAAATGAAATGAAATGAAATGGGGTTTTAACGTCCTACCTTTCTGCTCCTAAACTGGGCTAATGAAGACAGGCCTTTGCCATACAGTGTTCTATGAGGGAAATTTTGCCCGAACAGTGGCACTACATTCTACTTTTATATCGAATTCCAAAAGCCAAGAGATCTTTTACGTGCATGTCAATGTGTACACGGACCTCGTTTTTTTTTGTCCCATCTGAATGACTAGACAGTGGTCTTTGTCATAATTTTGATAGGGAAAATCTAAAACCAATTTGCCCTGTAGTGTGAGTAATAGGAGTTAAAGGATAAAAAACTCTTGGATTTATTTAGAATCGAAGTCCTGAATTGGGTTCATCATATCAGTGATGGTGCAATCCCAAAACAAAATATTAGAGACACTCCACAGGCAATCCCTATGGTTATGTTCAAGCCAACCGACACTAAACACCTGACTAAAACAAGCCTAACTCAAATTATACCACCTCATTTCATTTACTCCACATACTCATCAGTAATGCCAAGGTTGTGACTGGAAGACACCAATTCAACTAACAAACCTTTTTAGGCAGAAAACAGCTTTGAATATCCAGAGATTTTTCTGTTACATACTTTTTTAATCATGGCTTCACATTTTAATGAAATCTGTTTTACAGACGGACGTCTTTTATCTCTGTCCAAGATGACTGACCTTTAATAGTAAGTGCAGGTCAGAACGCTATAATTCTACAAGTGACGTCACATCATAATTGATGGTCACACGTGCGTTGTTTACGTCAAACGTAGTAATATGAACTGGTACGGGCAGAATTATATTTTTTAAACCATTTTACGCCTCCGCGTACTATTTTCTGTACCTATTTATGCTAAATATGGAATACCTTTTATACAGATATATTTCAAATACCTTTATTTATTTTTCTTATACCGGTACTTCAAAAAAAATGTTTTAAAATTTAGTTTGTTGGAGTAAAAAAGTTAATATGCCTGTGATTGTAGCAGCCAAGCGAACATTCACTGCGGATCAGTGTGATGTTAATGATGTGACAAACATAAAAACAGAACACAATTGACATAGTTTTAATTAGTATGGGTTTATAATCAAATCTATCCATATTGGCTTAAGGACCAATGTAAATGATACTAATCAGCATTTTTTGGAATTATTATAGAAAAAATCCTGGCACCACTAGTGATTACATGCACATAGTATTCATTGTAGCATTACATTTCAAACATACAGTACCAGAAACTTTCGAAAGTTTCTGCAAGCTACATATACATTATGATTATTAATGTTAATAAGAAAGCTATGCGTCTGTACATTTCATGTTTAAAATAACTTGGTTCCTAAATAATATGCTTGACAAACTGTGTAATCTGTATAAGATCTATTACTGGTATATTATCATAACCAGTAACTGATGTAATAAAATAACACTATCACCATCTATATCAGACATTGTTATATACAGTACTTCCACACTCTCTATTTATATATAACACAAGACAAGCACACAAAAAAATCCATTTAACAATACTGGCATTCCTAAATCTAAGCTATGTCATTAGGATTGTTTGTGCCAACCTGAATTCTTTTTTCGACTCATCACTGTGAAATGGCAGGAATAGTTTAAGTTTGAACCTAATAACCGAGAAAAAGTTCCACCATACTCCCCCTCCCGTCACACCATCAGCTCATCGTTTTGGTAAAAAGCACCATAACTTATTGGTTATCAATGAAAAGAAAAACCTATAACTAGGTGTTAAATGAAGAAACATCAGGTTTCCATGTATTTGTGGATGGTAATGATATAAGCATGGACATGAAACCACACTTCTTCACTAAGTCAGTTTTTCTGTTCTTTGAAGAAACAAATTATATCTTCTAGTTGTCCAATTATTATCAATTTAGGTTTTCAAAAACAGTGACTGTATTTTGCAGACATGTCCCAGTACTATATTGACTAAATTATGTACAGAACCTTGTTCTTTTCATATTTCAATCCAACAATCCCTGTTTTTTGCAACTCCCAACTTTCGGATATCCTGGATGCCAATGGTATTATAATTCTTAAAACTTTTGACTATCAAATACTACATTAAAAAAAGAATAATGGATAAGAATCGGTAAGATACAATAAAAGACTGAGTGGGCTCAAAATCTTCTCGTTCTGTCAGACTGTCCTAGCAATGTTTCTTAATCCTGAACATTATTCAGAATGGCTTAGGGCCTATAGCCCACAGTAGTTTCATTAGTAGCCTGCCTATTACTTTTAGAAAACAGGCAAATAACACTATTACGGTATACTAAATCTTACAAAACCAGCATTTACACATTTTTTATCAATAATCGCCAATATTAGCTTTGGAAAACATTTGTCTGAAATTCTATCCATCCTTAAGAAATCACCAGGCATCTTAAATAAACAAGGATTTTTATTATCTGTCTTGCAACACGGATGTTTAAATTACCAACTGCATATTCAAATAAAAATGGTTTGGTGTTCTCATACTTTTCATTACATGCTGTTCATGTTCATATAGGCCTAGCTAAAAACAGAACTGATTTCACATATGGATAATAAACTTTTTGTTAAAGATTCTGTGGCATGGAAGTGACATTTGATCATTATATCTTAATCAAAGGATAACCAAAAGCAGTGGGCAGAGGGGTGGGCATCTATTCATTGACATTAAGATTCATTTTGTTTAAAATTTGAAATTATTGCTTTTAACTTCATTGTACAAGCTGGTTTGAATGTGGGTCCATGTTTTAATAAGTGCGATCTGAGCAGAGACACTCTTACATTTAAATAGTGGTTATGTTGCTGATTAATTATATCTAATTTGAACAGAAAGTTATTTCATCTGTTTATACTTGTAAGATATATCTTCTGTTCTCTCATTTCTCAGTACTTGGCCTTATACTTGAGCATTGGGGGCATACAATCAAGGAGATGGCCTTGAGCATCACCATACCTGACAGAGGTATGTTTTACAAGAACCTAAAAAAAAAAATATGGAACCCAAGATATCTAAACTTAAACCATCATTTCAAGCAAAGATCTTATTTGCCCACTAATTTCAAGAACATTGTAAGGACATACATGCAAGACATACATGTAAAAATATGCATTATTTTTTGTTTGTTCTCAAATGAAATAGATCCTCATTATTCTGATAGCCAAGCTTTGAATAAATATTGTACTCTGAATTGCAACTTCAAAAATCCAATGTTGATCCCTAATGGTACCTTTAAATCTTGAACATGCATGTACTTTAAAATGATCAAAACATATTGTTTCAGTTACAAATTACAAGATGCAACTACGAATATTTGTGATATTTTCTAGCTTTAAATTGTTTTTGAACTGGCATTTATTCAAAAATGTAAGACGTGTATGAAACCTGCAATACGGGTTAAAATCCTATTGGATTATGGCCAAACATTGTGTTTTCATTACATTTATTTTTAACCAAAATTAAGATTGGTATAACATACGTAAATATTCAATTAAGAACACATTGAAAGAGTACCATCAATTAGTAGTGCTGGTACTATTACCTACTGTCTGATAAACTAATATACCTAGTCGGGGAATTTTAATATCCTTAGGTGGTACGCCAACATAAAATGTAACAAGTGAACAATTTGAATAACTTGTTTCCAGCACAGCAACTCCATGGTACGAAATGTAACACAAATCATAATATGATATGTGATACATGCACACAGTGCCATCATGAACAATGAATTGCATCATTGGTTTTCTTTGCTAAGGATTATCACCCACTGCTAAAGGACAAAATACCTATAAATATGTATACGATACGCCAACTTAACTGAAATTGAGTGAATAATAAAAAGCAAATTTGGCCTTATAAAGCTTTAAATCAAATATTAGTACCAGTAAGTGCAGGAGGACTGCTCTACATGCAAACAAAACTGATAAGAGAAACCTGGCCATAGGTGCAAGACACAAACTACACAGATATTGCAAGCAATAAACAACAAATCAAATGAATGAATCCGGGAGGCCAGCCAGAAGCATCCACTTATTTCTCATATTGTCTTTTATTCTTCTTTTGGAAAAGTTGGCAAACATGAACCACTTTATTTGAGCAAATTAATATAGATAAATAATTGGCATAATAAGTGGCATAATTTGCATAATTACATGAGTAATATTCCAAAGATATGTAGCATCATAAACATAAAATAACTAGATGTATTGGAGTGTTTTTCCATAATTAAAAGTAATCTTACAACACAAATATAATTCTTTTTTGTCAAAAACTGCACTTCTCTTGACATTTTTATAGAAATTAAGAAACTGATGATGAAAATAATCATCTCATAAAGACGATTTTATTACTACAAACACAGATAAGAATGACTTCAAATAATAACAATCGCAAGGAATTGGCTACATATAGAAATTCACAGATAAAAATTGAACAGAATTAAGACAGAGCAAAGAGATTTTATCGTCCCTTGCCATCAATCATATTGACAAAAATTTCATTAGAGTTCTGACTACCAATTTAACTTTATGGTGGCTTTCTGTTACCTCAACATAATTCAGAAATTGTCTATTATAGATAATGTATACTGTGACATATTCATTTAAACCTCAGGGTCACCACAAATAGTAATTTCCTTCAAAAGTTTTTACCAAAATTCATAGAAGGAGCCAAGATCATAATAAAACTGTGGGTGTTGCTACTTAGAGTTAATGGATGAATGAGATTTTTAGCTTTTTTATAATTGAATGAGAGATTACCTTAAAGGAGCAATCTCAATTTTAACTGGATCTCATTTAAGGATGTGATTGCAAAGTTTGGAAACGAAACGAAAAAATATGACAAAAAGCATTTCAGTTTCCTTTCAAAGTATTGAGTCACTTGGAAATTATCTACAATTATTGGGGTTACGTAACCCTTTTAAGAGTATCCACCTTCAATTCTTCTTTGTGATAAACATGACTATTTGATATATACTGTTAGTAAGTTAAACAAGAGGTAATTAAAACTAAGAACAAGCCAACAGTGAGGCTGATGTCCCCCGCCGAAATCCCAAAATAAATAGAAGACACATATTAATTAATCGCACATTTATTTTTTTCAATGTATCGAGCAATCATAATGAACACGAAGTGTCATCCAAAAGTGTTTTATAAAGAAAAATGCTAAAACTGACGAGAAAAATGAAAATGTACCCTACTTAGGGGGACCCTAAAGGCAGACAAAAGGGCCTCTCTGGCCAAGGGAAAGGGCCCTCGTGTCCAAGTCAATCATTTCTATACACTGTTACTGTCGAATCCATTACTAAATGAGAATGCAGTCATTGTATTGGCATAAAAATCATCAATCAAGATGAACCTAAGTTATCTTGTCCCAAAGTATCAACCAATCAAATTGCTTATCTCTGCTTACCCTAAGCGGAAAATGCTCATCTTCGAACTCCATCAAGGCATTGACCTAATAAGCATATACACCAAGTTCGAACATTTTAACTCAATTAGAAGGAGAGTTATTGTGTTCCAAAGTCTCGACTACTCTCGAGCAATCAAATTGCATATCGCTCTGCTTACCTTGAGCAGAAAATGCTCATTATCGAACTTAGTCAAGGTATTACTGTAATGAAACTATACACCAAGTTTCATCACTGTCACTTAATTAGAACTAAAGTTATCATGTCTCAAAGCATCAAACAATCAAATTGCTTATCTCTGCTTACCCTAAGTGGAAAATGCTCATCTTCGAACTCCATCAAGGCATTGACCTTATAAGCATATAAACCAAGTTTGAACATTTTAACTCAATTAGAAGAAGAGTTATTGTGTTCCAAAGTCTCGACCAATCAAATTGCGTATCGCTCTGCTTACCCTGAGCAGAAAATGCTCATTATCGAACTTAGTCAAGGTATTACTGTAATAAAACTATACACCAAGTTTCATCACTCTCACTTAATTAGAACTAAAGTTATCGTGTCCCAAAGCATCAACCAATCAAATTGCTTATCTCTGCTTACCCTAAGTGGAAAATGCTCATCTTTGAACTCCATCAAGGAATTGACCTAATACGCATATACACCAAGTTTGAACATTTTAACTCAATTAGAAGGAGAGTTATTGTGTTCCAAAGTCTCGACCAATCAAATTGCGTATTGCTCTGCTTACCCTGAGCAGAAAATGCTCATTATCGAACTTAGTCAAGGTATTAATGTAATGAAACTATACAACAAGTTTCATCACTCTCACTTAATTAGAACTAAAGTTATCATGTCCCAAAGCATCAACCAATCAAATTGCTTATCTCTGCTTACCCTAAGCAGAAAATGCTCATCTTCGTCCTCCATCAAGGCATTGACCTAATAAGCATATACACAAAGTTTGAACATTTTAACTCAATTAGAAGGAGAGTTATTGTGTTCCAAAGTCTCGACCAATCAAATTGCTCTGCTTACCCTGAGCAAAAAATGCTCATTATCGAACTTAGTCAAGGTATTACTGTAATGAAACTATACACCAAGTTTCATTACTCTCACTTAATTAGAACTAAAGTTATCGTGTCCCAAAGCATCAACCAATCAAATTGCTTATCTCTGCTTACCCTAAGCGGAAAATGCTCATCTTCGAACTCCATCAAGGCATTGACCTAATAAACACATACACCAAGTTTGAACATTCTAGCTCAATTAGGAAGAGAGTTATTGTGTCCCAAAAAGTGTGACGGACAGACGGACAGACAGACAGACAGACAGACAGGCAGACAGACGGACGGACGAACCCATTTTAATAGTCCCCCAACTTTCTTCGAAAGGCGGGGGACAATAAGGTGTAAAATTATATCCTCCCTTAAATACAATATAGCAACAAGCATCACTGCACATGGTGCCGAGTTATAGATATGTTTATCAAGGCATTGGCTGCATTAGCTAATTGTAAATCACAAACGATAACTGGGCATTTATCAATATTTCTTTGAAAATGTATCACAAAGCTTCATTAGTCCAGTCAGTGCAAAAAAGGAGAATATTAAACCCCCATTTCATTTCAGTAAGTATATCTACTCAATGGCAGTAAATAGTCAGTCACTCAATCAGTGGCACTTGTTTTATCAAACCTAATCTGTTACAGATTATTTACCATTCAAAGAAAGAGCTGTCTCACTGCTCTGTGGTTTTCCCAAATTCTTCTAACAGCTTATGAGCACTGTGCGCATCATACATTCTAATGAAAAAAAGCCCCAATACATGCCAGTCCCAAAATAATAGATATCATTCTTTGCCCCTACTTTGGCCTGACCATAAATCTTAAAAATCTGTTACAACTTCTTCTGCATGTTAGTTTATGTTTACATAAATCTTTAAATTTAGCTAAACTGTATATTGAGAATAACATCAACATATACATATTATATTACATAAATTACTTCGAAATACAGAAAAACTATCTAAGTCTATACAGATATGTTGTATTCATAGCAACAATATTCTCAGTTAAACCTCAATGTATGAAAACTTCAGATGGATAATATATGCATTTGAAAATTTTGGCATGATAGAGTACAATGAAAAATGCCACGTGCCGACTGACCCCCTCAAGCCCACACATCTTAATTATTTTTAAACTATGAACTCTTCTACACTGCATGACGACCTAACATTTGACTTACATATTTGTGAAAAACTACGGTTTCATGTATCAAAAAACCATAACCATATTAAAAATAATTATCTACGTAAATCACTATAAACTGCGTATTTTACATTGCCTCTTTCAAATATGTTTCTAATGTACGTAAATAGTATTACTGCATATAAATTATGCAGGAAATTATTCAAGATATAAGTAATTGTTTCATCCTGTCAAATTCTTTAAGACATTGTGCGAGATATCCGTTATAAAAGTAACTAGACCTGATGCAATAATTAACCAATATAAGTACAAAATGAATTTCCTCACACTATACGTAAACGCTTCTGTAATGGCAAGAGTCATTATTCCTGTTCTTCAAATAACTTATATATTTTGATTATAATCAGATGAAGAATTCCATGCATTTTTAAGTTACAAATTAATAAGTTCGTTTCGTATTTCAAAATGCATTTCAAGTAGAAGAAGGTGGAATGGAATGCAATACAAATTTTTTAAAAAAAAAGTCATACTAGAAAATGACACCAGCCATTCTTTAATGTTTTTAAATTAAAAATTGACAAGGGTTCATAAATTATACGCTAAATCGTGTACCATTACCACCCAGCCCTTTCTTTATAGTTTAAAAACGTAAAGACCACCATGTTTGATTTGGAATTGAAACAAATTTCCTTCTGCATTTTATGGTCTAAAATTATTACAATCTGAGAAAACCGGTTAAGTATTGGGGGTAAGGATCTGATATTGATATAATTCAAGATGTACCTACACTACAAGCACCCAACAAGTACTCAGCACTGTTATGTGTGAAACCCTTCACAAAAATGTGGCATGGCAACATGGGCAATATGGTTATGGGGAATGGTCACTTACTAATTGTATGTGTGGGTGCTGGAGAATGTCTCAATTTAGACTATCCAAATTTTAATCAAATCATTGTAGGTCGAGCCCAAACACTCCCAACTGCAATGAACCATGTCAGGGCCCCTGCCAGATAGGTTAAACCATTAATTTGCAATACAGTTCCAGTTTCAGAATGACTATATGTTAAATGGTTCCATTTTCGTAATGTAAATAAGGTTTTAAGGCTTTCGTAAGTGGACAGCTTTTCCTAAAAACAAATATCTGTACAAAAAAATGTGTTAGCTATGTGAATTTCCCATATGTCGGTAAATTCATACGTAATATACTATCGCCAGTAAAGAGACGATCATTGTCAAGATCAGTTGCATTATTTCTGTTACGTCTTTTTTTTCAAATCATTTTAGTGAAGCCTGTACCATAACAGGCCTGGGACTGTACAGCGCAGTGGACGCTTACGGCTGGCCCCCGGATCCATTCACTTGATTTGATATTTTCCGCATGTTAATCTTATAGGTTTTTGTTTTTTGTGTAGTCCGGTCCTCCTGCACTTACTATTAAAAAGAATAAATGAAATGAAATGGAGTTAAATGTCCTGTTCTGCACTGACTGGGCTAATGAAGATGGGCATACAATGTGCTGGGAGGGAAATTTTTTGCTGAAACTGGCACTATAGCACACTCTTATTAAATTCCAACTGTCATATTATTACAGTTACTTGCACGCAAAGTTGAACATGGGACCTCATTTTTTTTTTTGTCCCTTCCAAACAACTAGCCTATACATTTTCTCTCGCCATACCCTTCATTCTTTACAACTTACAAGGGAGAACCACACTGGAAAATCCTGATGTTCTTTTTCAGCCAAAACCGTGAATGAACATGGGACCTCTAGGTAAAGTAGCTAACCTTGTTCTCACTGAGACACTCTTACAAAGAGTAAAACAGCAGTGTAACTATCAACCACACTAAATGGTGCAGATTAAAAGATAAATAAATGTATGTGCGCATATTCTAAGGGTAGTCTGCCTCTTGAATGACACTGGTTGATAATTAAAGCTAAATAGAGCAAATATTTTGGCTTGCTTCAATACAAAAGTACAAGAAAAGTTGTCGTTATTAAAGGTAAGTTATGATATAACCAAATAAAATTGTAGTCAACATATGTTATGTTTAACAGAAATACTTTTTTGCATCAGTAAATATTGTCTCTGGCACCATAATCATTTTGAAATTATTATGAATGCCAGAAAATCACATTCATGTTTTCTGTAGACCCATGTTTTGATTTATAGTTTAATTCTTATAGCATGAGTTATCAAATTTGAACAGCCATCTATGTACAATGAATGCTGTACATAAGATTGTTTCATAGCCTTAGGGTCATGATTAGAAAGTTCTTTTAAGTTGGGGCAGGCTTACTAGAGAGCAATTTACCAAAGTTCTATCAAGTCATCTCAAGTATGCAATTACAGTCCAGATAGGGCAATAACACCATTTGTCTGTACATTTTGACCCTACACTTACATTTGATTTCCAACATGGTCTTGGACAGACGGGTCATTCAAACTGGGTAACACCAACTGATTTTACTCATTAATATAATGTAAACAATAAGTACATGACATGTCTATTCTTCTGATCTTAATAAAATCAACATATTTTACATACATGGGGTTGTCAGTCTGTTGGGGGATAATAGCTGTAAGAATTGGACTAGACAACTGAGAGGTCATCTGTCAATTAGCTTGGTAAATATATAGAAGGCTTCATGTAATCATTATTTGATGTTTGAAGACAATAAAATAATCAGTCAGGGTTTAAATCGAGTAAACACACAGAGCCCTGACTACCTGCACAATCATTATATGTTAATCGAAAGTCATAGTCGAGACTAAATGTAAATCATTTCATCAATGTCAGTGAAATTAAACAGATTTTTCAATGTAATGATCTACATGTATTTGTTGACATTTTATTTGTGTATAATTCAAGGCTATCAAGTCTGTCAAAAAAGTTTGGATTTTACAGTTGTGTTAAGATAAAATTCTCTATTGTGTGGGAGGAGTTTTGTCACATTCAGAGTTCTTCTCTCATTCCAGACCCACTCTGCTCCAACTGTGATTGACCTTGCATTTGTTAATGCCCTATTCTTGTCCCTCACAAGTTCTATTTAGTACTTAACATCTACAGTGTACTACAGGGCAAGCTGAACAGTGATGAAATTAAATGGTGAGCGAACAGGGGCCATTTTATTAAAACAAAACACATTGGATATTTTTTTACTCATATCTCACAATGTGAGACATTGATGTAGGATTAAGCACTAATCGGTTATAATATGCCATTATAACAGATACCATTTCTTGGTGTTTTCTTTCAGAGCAGTTGACACTCAAGGCTGTTACTGATCAACAAGACATTACAGATATTCCCTTCTTTTCGATTCTGACTATAGCCTCTGACACCCAAGTCATGTAAAAGCATTCAGAAATATAATCAAGTGAATATAGGCCTACAATTCTGGGTTTAAAAGGTTAAGATGTCAATTAAATTACCTGTTCTTATAAGTATTTATTTTCATTCAATAATGATTTAATTGATCTATAGAGACAGACGTATATGTATAAACCGAGCAGCTGTTGGACTTTGTCTAAATAATACTAAAGAAATACAGTGTCATTAAGATCTTCTTGTGCTTTTCACAATGAAAATAAACAAATTGAAAGGTCAGAAAAAATGGTCTGCACTAGAACTTACCTCTCTTTTTGCCACGTCGCATAGTTCAACGACTCTTCTTTTCATACACAAATTTTCTGAAACATAATAAAACCATATAATATTTTAAAAATCATCATTATCCACAAAATGAAAAAAATAAAAATAAATCACATTATGTTTTACTCAAACCTATTTCTCTGGATAAATTTTAATGTGGTCATTTGTTGTCACTCCTGTTTGATAACTATCTGCCAATTATTTTTTGTTAACACCCTAGGGATTACATACTTTAATATCAGAGGAAGAATTGTAGTGGCATGGTTTTGATTCCCAACATGTACTGACTAGGGTCTACTGTCCAACCTCATTGGATTTCTCTGGGTCCTCTGGATTCCTCCAACTGTTAAAGACTACTCCACACCAGAAAATTATTGAAATAAAATTAATCTGTGTTAGTCCTAAAGTGACAATCTGTTTCACAGAGAATTACTTACGATTTATCTCTGTCACACATGACTGTCTACAACATGTGCATTGACTTC
The DNA here is from genome assembly GCA_948474765.1 of Patella depressa. NCBI lineage: Eukaryota > Metazoa > Mollusca > Gastropoda > Patellidae > Patella > Patella depressa. Next base: position 61,798,787 of record OX419719.1, read on the forward strand.
ACGTGCCGTCAGTCATTGGCTAAACGGCTCGTGCATTGTTTACATAACACCTAACTGCTTCGGGCAAAATGGTGCGTTTTACTCATTTTAATACCCATTTACACTAAATAGGAAATATTTTTTAACTACAAATACTTCAAACGTCTTTATTTATTTTTCTTTTACCTCAAAAAAATGTTTGAGAATTTAATTTGTCGAAGTAAAAAAGTTAATATGCCGTACTCATTAAGCCTCGTCGATGTCATGCTTATCAGTGATTGTAGCGGCCAAGCGAATATTCACTGCGGGATCAGTTTGCTAAAGTGACCTAACGGTAGTTTGTGTCCAGTCTACAATAAACCATATTTTTTTCTCTTTTTTGGAAATAGAGATCATATTTGTAAAGCATTTTTTATGAAAATATTATATATATTTTGAAAAAATAAGATTCCTATTGATTTTCAAAGTTTCTAAAGTTAACATTTGTAAAGAAATCACTGTGAAGACTTTCAGCCATTATTAAGACTTTTGAGAACCAATTGTCTGCTTTTTCAACCCCTGTGGAAATGGATGCTATGCCCCACTAACGAATGAACAATGAATAAAATATGCACCTTAGTAATGAGACCTTGCAAAGACTCTGGAAGCCCCACTTATCAGGCAAGTTGTATAAGTTGAATGGTCACATCAGAGAATGACACTTACAAATTTTCAACAATTTTCAAAGTTAACATTCAGCGTCATGCCCACTTGTGAACAAAACCATATTAACACTGTGGCGGAGACTACAATTATTAACCAATCTCTTTGACATCTTTTTGGGATGCTTAACCATATAAGGGAAAAAATTTCATTAATTTTCATCAATTATACCCTTTGACATAACAAGTACCCGGTAACAATGCAATTTTTATAAATTCTCTTCAGACAATAACTTTCATCTGATTTTATGAACTAGCACACAGAGAACTAACAATTCTGCTTTGAGAAAAGATTTCCTCCTTGAATGGCTACCATCTCCTACGATTTTTGTAATGTGGTCCTACTCCAGTTCACATCTGTTATACACACAAAGACTAATTAAACTTTTTCAATTTTTTCAAATGAAAGCAGATATACTTTTCAAAATTCTTGAAATATACTTGGTGTTTTCAACTAAAATTATTGATTTATGACTTAAAATGTCGGTCAACTAGCTTAGTGTCTGTTCTCAAGTTAAGTATGTTGTAAGTGGCAGAGGCTTATTGATTTCAATGATTTTCAACATGTCAGGGGTTATGCCCATTTTAAACCGGTACTACAATAATCATCCAATTTCTTTCTTATTTACTGTATCTTAAACTACAAACAGCAATAACGATGTGAAAATTTTTTTATCTTAAAAGCGGGTGCATATTTATCAATATAAAGGTGTACCCTTGGATAAAAATATATAAGATTGTAATAGAGACACTGCCCTGCGTGTCTGTGCCACCTTAATCAAGAACCAAGCAATTTTATTTGAACAAATATAACTAAGCACAATCCAATTAACATTGTCTTCCTACCCAATCTCATTCAAATCAATCCAATGCAATTCGCAACAAATGTATTCAAATAAATATTTGATGTATTTCCTGCACCTTCAAGATATCAAACTAACATAATATGATACCAGTTACTCCCACTAATATTTGATTTCTGTACACAGTACACAGTTTACCTAGAAATAGGAGTTGCAGACAAGAAAACTAGTTCCAGTTAAAGGGGAGATAACTCATTTTTAAATTAAGCCTCCCTACGTCAATCATTCATTATAGCTTTGTTGTTTTTTTTCAAAATCAAAATTGAACATATTTGCTAACAAATTTTAATAATGTAAACATCCAGCAATAACCAAACTCAGACGATCCAAAATAGCAAAGACCAGAAGAAACAATTCATGACTAAATCAAGTGTCAAGATGAATACAAAACTGTCAGCTACATAAAAATTGCATTATAGGGCATTCTTTCACTCATTTTATTAATACATGTATATTAATACACTTAGGTGTCTATCTTTGGTCAAATTTTTATGCCTACATGTGCTGATAAACACAAATTTTCATAATTTGATTGTGCCAGTGATCATGACAATGTCAAATTACCAGTACATATAAGCGACTGATGGTATGTGTGTGGGTGTGATGGGGGGGGGGGAGTCCAAGATAGTGGCATGTAGACTTCTCAGATTCCTCTCATAAAACTAGTACTTTCGTTCTAATCATGTGAACTCTTCAGGATAATGTAAGAATGTAAGACTTTGATATTTGCAGCAAATTAAACAAAAACAGCTGCTTCCTTAGTGGTATAACTGACAAGCAATTTCTCTGTCGTAACTGTTTTAATTACCAAGGTAGAAATATAGACTTCTACTTATTACATTGCTCCCTATGCCAGAAACAATATGTGGGGGGTAGCAAACAATACTTTTCAAGGCAAATTAATGAACTCTTTGCAGATATGAAATGAAATGGGGTTTAACATCCGACTGGCCTAATGAAGATAGGGTTGCAGATATTAACCATAACAGACCAAAACAAATAAGTGGAGAGAGAGAAATGGGGTTAAACGTCCACTCAACACAAACTAGGTCATTTCGGGACTAACTTATGGTTTCATTTTATTTCAATAATTCGCTTGCACGTAGGGGTCTTTAGCAGTGGGAGGAAACCGGAGTGCCCGGAGGAAACCCACGAGGTTGAGAAGGCACCCCTATCTCCATGCCACATAAGCTCACACCAGGGCTCGAAACCACAGCCGCAAGCCAGAGGTGACTGGCCAGCTACAGGTCGAAGCGCGGCACTCTAGACCACTAGGCCATCCCAACCCCCCCAAATAAGTGGAAATGTTAGATAAAACTAATTGAGTTTTTCAAGACTGTTCCAGATAGTGACAAAAAAATATGGCACAAGGAAAGCATAAGAATTCAAACTTTCTTTCGCACTGGATGACATAAGAGTTTGTCCTGAAGCCCATTCTTTTTGTAGACATTTTTCAATAAAGCCAGTATTCAGATACAATTGATTGTGATTGTGTTTTTGAACAATATAATGAATGGTACTGTCCCATCACTAACCCAAATAATACATCACTAATCTAAAACAAACAAAAAAAAAACCCCACCAGATCAAAACAGTTCAACAATTTTAGAAATTGCATTCCATAAAATAGTAACGGGTGAGTATGACTGGGCAATCAACCTTCCCGTACTAATTATAATGATCTAAATTTGAAAACTTATTTGGAAATACAGATTTTCTAAAAAGATAAGATAAGATTACATCCATTGAGGACAGTATATGACAATTATAACAACAAGACAAGCAGTATCGCATCGGAACTTCCCTTGAGCCTTGAGGACAGCATACAATATACAAAATATGACCACTTGCTGTGTTCAGCCATGCAGCGAGAGATTCCTTGCTGCCACGTGCAATTAATTATGCACCATTCTGTGAAAGGGTTACCATTGATTCGTAATATGTTATCCATAAAGTTTGTTCTATCTGCACACACCTACTGTAAGTACCCATGCCAAATATCGTTAGTACTGCCGTACTACTGGGTAGGATGATCTGTTCTATGCGAATATCCAGTAGTACTGCAATACAAGTGCACCTCACGTAACACCATTCTGCGCGGGAAATTTCCCCACGTGTTGTGTATATATTTGTGAAATAGCTTTATTTAACGCCCGCTTCCACCGAGGTTGACTTAGATCACCGTTTGCTTTATTATTAGATACTCACATAAAAATTTGGCTTACGGTTTAAAGTCACCCGAAACTATTATAAAAGCACCGGCGGAATTAATTCTCAAATGTTCATCTGAATTATGTGGCTTAATTTATACAACAGGAAAACAATTCCAGAAGCCCTACTAATGAAAGCAAAGCAGCCAAATTATTTATTTTCCCATGCATTTAAATCTCCTGTAACGTGTTAATAGAGCAATGTTCACTCGACCTGTCCCACATTTGTGTAATTAATGTATGCGTCTTACTCAATTTTGATCAGCAGCGAACACGCGAGGTGAGATGAGGGAGTTCTGTGAAATGAATTTATTCAACACCGACTTCCGCCGGGGTAATATAACGCAAAGGAATGAACGGGCGTTTCGGCGAGAGCAGGATCATGGTGACCAGTGATTTTGAATGCGGAAAAAATTGCGTCGGGGCACGAAAACACAATATTTATGATCTAACTGATTGACTTCGGGTTCACTGCCATAAATTGAACCGATCTGAAATTGATGTGGACAAAACGATTACAAATTATAATATACACATTTTCTCATTAAAATTGAAAAATTGTAGTAAATGAAGTTCTTCCTAGAGTGTTAAAGTTCCAATTTCACATTTTCTAAGAAAGTCAAAACATAATTATTTCTATGTCTTTTGCTAAAAAGGTTGTCAACTCACTATTATACGGTTCTGGGCAAAATTTTTGGGGCATTATAAAGGGTGACACAGGGTGATTGAGGAAATAGTTACCCAATTACCTCCCTTGTTTTCCCATTCCTCTCCATGGACGGCCATCTTCAAACGTTTGAATTTGAAGTTGAAAATGATATTTTTGCCAATTTCTCAACTGGCAGTACTGAATAATAGGATTAATAGGATTATTCTTTAACAAGGTAGGACTGTTTATAGGTTCAATCTATTTTTGGGCTTTATTTTAATACATTTTAAAAATATAACTTAAAAAAATGCTATTGGAGCTTTAATATAATAATTCTACTTTTAGTCAAGACATTACACTTACATTATGCAAGCGTTAAGTCCGCTTATTGAAGGTCTTTCTTCAGGCCTTGAAATGTTATCTAAATTATCAATTAGAAATTAATTAACTCATTCAGATCATAATCAACCCTCGATGTCATCGCTAGCCCGCGATATTTAGCAGATGGGTAAACCTTTTTTCAAAAATAATTAAACGTAAAAATGGATAATCGAGACTTTGTTTTTTGTCGTAGCGACTTTAGTAATGATGATGGAGCACTTTGACTGAAATTTTCTGCATATTCTATTTATGTTATCTATTTTTGACTATAATATAGAGAGAACTGTCAACTCTAATCTACCGTAATCCCCTTTTAATCAACATTTTGATACGACACAGTCTCCTAGCTAGTACTGACTTACAATATTCAAATTATGCTGCTCCTAATTATTCACAACCAATTTAATTATAGGTTTCAATAAAATTCAAGAACAGGATAACAGTAATCTATTTAATTGTAGTGATTCATGGGTCAAATGGCATCCAGCCGATTGTCTAATTGCAGTAATTTATATTTTTGATCTTTCACAGATGGAAGAGGTGGAAATATTTTTCTTTCATTATTCAAATTTTGACAGGAGCATAGGCATTGTATCACTAATGTTGAAGATTGAAATTGGATCTGTGGTTGATTTGTGTTGTCTGTTTCTTATAAGATCAAATTTTTCCTATTATGAAATCAACATTAAAAGTAAAACATATATTTATTGCACAAAATCAATATACAAAATACCTATATTATCTTCAACAAAACGAATCTTAAAAATGACAAATTTATAAATAAAAATTCAGCTAATAACTGCAAAAAAATACATAAAGAGCTCCCTTACAATGTTTTACTTAACAAATATCAAAAGGTTTAGCTTTGATAGAGATATTAATACATATACAAGAAAACTAGGTCTTCAATGTAATACAATAATTCAGAAGTATGAATATAATATTGCCAAATTCCAATCAATGGAATACTGATTATGAAATTTTCTGCAATTTTTTCTCAAAAAGTTTATGTGAACTTTGAATTGAGTTCAAAAATTAAATATGCACCTGAAGTTATTTGATTTAGATATTATAAGCTATCTTCAGATAAGTGAATAATTAATAAAATTGTGTATACCAGGGATGGGTCCAGAGGGGTGGGGTTGGAACCTCTCCCTGCTCAGCAACATAAAAAATATTGTAAATATGAGAAAAGTGTCACAGTCATGTGCTTTAACCTTTATCATCAGATGGTGGGATGGGATGGGCATTCAAAGCGTGAGATAATGATAGAAACATGTGATATCACAATTATTGCTTTACATCAATGAAATTGAATAATAATGTGATCCTATCAATTCATAATAAAAATTTCTGTCGAAAAGGGTATTGGATTGAATTCTTTAAAAGGCCTGATGTGTATGTATGCCTACATAATTTGGAGATGATAATGGATAATGTCAACTGGCAAACCCCCTCCTCCAAGAAGTCCTGGATCCGCCCCTGGTATACTTATAAATAATAAATATAATAATATATGTATACATAATAATAAATAATACTATGGTTCATATTGTATACTGGCAACATCAAACACATGTACATGCTATATGTATATACATGTAGTACGCAATGTCTTCCCAAGACCATTAAACAACCATTGAAACAATGGTACACCAACATAGATGGATGATGTCACATCTGTCATATAACCAGTTATAATTCACAAATAAAAACTCATTTCAAAAGCACTTCATTATTTAAAAGATTTCCGTGGCAGGGGCAATTACTTGGTGAAAATTTGATCTACAGCACTGATCTTTGATACAAGCTTCTTTTTGAATATAATCTTCCCTCCCCTCCCCCTCTAATTTATTGTGACATGTACAAGGTTTTAGTGACAGTGTCAATAATTATATGTAAAATCTTTGCATAAGTCTGTATAAACCAGACAAATCTCTCTAAATCTCTTTAACACTAGTTGAACAATCCCAGCAATTCTGAGCGGACAGAAATCGAGGACAAAATACAGTGTCAACAAATTACATGCACACATGTATGATATGTAGACTACAAAATGATACACATCATTAACATTAACAATATAACATCTAATATCACATTTTATTTTGGCAACATTGTCTTTAACAACAACAATATGCTTTATTTATAACATAATATATTAAAAATAACACTTTTTAGTACATTGAAACATGGGTTACAGGTCGATGTTAACTGTTTGTAGAAATTTAGATTTAGTTTTTAGCATCCTGTTTGAAATATAGGCTTAGAATTTGAATAATTTTGAGGCATTAGATAATCTTTTGAGGGATCTTTGTGGATGGATACTACCTCCACACTGTATCATGCATCATGGCAGTTTACATAAATTTTACAGTGTGCCTTGGAGTTGAGTTTAAATAAATAATCATTTCATTTATAAGAGATTTTGCACGCCCAGTGAATCACATGAAAATTAAACAGTATAGAATTGAGTAGCAGCTGATGACTGAATTTCTATTTGACCAAGTCTAAACTGACTTCGTTTTAACCAGTTGAGTAAAACAGAAGAATTAAAATTAGTCTGATCTTTGGTTGGATGTGGTGGTTTCCAGTTCTGACAAACTTGCATTCTAACCTGTAGATGTCCTGGTAACTATAAAAAAAACATTATAAAAAAAATCACACAAATTCTAACAACATGTTCTTGTTTGATTAATCTTGCAATAATCTCTCTGTTGTAACCTAATCTGTTCAAACTATCCTTTATGGCTTTTAAAAAATATCTATTTTTTGTAATATTACTTTCATAAAGACATCAATTACCTTAGAGTGGTATGCAAACAAAATGGTGGTCCACATTGGAAATAGCTGAAAAAGAGAGCAATACACAATTAGATCCTCAACAATAACAATTTTTTTTTATTTTACAATCATCTTAAAAACCACAATTACCACTGAAATTTCAAACTGGCTGTAAATTATTCTGAAAAATAAAATTACCTTTGCTAAAACTGAAGAATTGCATTCTTGAAGTGCTTCCATCAAGCTAAGGAAATGTAGGTTCACCATTTCTGCTAGCTGTAAAAACAATAAAGACACCAAATGGGAAGCATAATATTCAGATACAGGGAAACTGGTATTGAAATGTTAGTGGAGAGTATCTGAAATTTATGAACATGACGACCAAAGGCTACATGTATAATCACCCATCAAAAAGTTCAAACTATGCACCCTCCAGCTGCCCCTACCATTTCCTTTTATCTAGATCATTTAAAGATGATTCCTATCAAATTTCAAATAAAGTCATTCAGACATTCTAAATAAGAATATTTAAAGAAGACCTAAATATGTCCTTCCCTCATTTGGAAAATCAGCATAAACACCAAATTCTAAAACGTTTAAATGTTTATCCCAGACGACATAAAGTTTTGTCAAGTGGCGTTGTTTTGATTGAATGCTTGTACGTGATAAGATGCAGGGTCGGCTGTCCAATCTTGTGCTTTTTTCATAGTCCCAGGTTTTTCCCCCGACTGCTAAAGACCCACACGCGCAAGTGAATTATTCAAATAAAATTAAACCATTATGTTTGTCTCAAAATCACATTTATCTCTGTTATTTGCATAATGTTTACTTTCGTTTTAGATTATTTTGCTTATTTAAATGTACAAGGTTATACAGATGAAAACAACATAGTTATACCCAACCAATCAGCTGTACTAGTCAGTAAGAGTCTCTCAGTTAGATCTAATATACCTTTTTTCTGTTTTACTATCATATGTACGGTGAGGCTATAAATAGACTATCCGTGGGTATTTTAACCTTTATTTATGATTAGGATTATAGACATACCACTGTAGAATGAGACAGGAGTTGCAGAATTCCTGGTGTAACTCTTGCCCAGAAATCCATCACCATAGAAGAAGCTGTATCATATTGTTCACTATTCTGTGGATGTAATGCTGCAGCTGATTCACAATACATTGTCCATAACTGTAACATAAAAATACATTGAAAAGATAAACAATATCAACAATTCTTTTAACAACTTTTTAAAGGTTTCTTTAATCAAAATTTGGAAAACACCTCTGTAAATAGGAATGTTCTTAGTGGTGTCAATAGTTCTAATGTTGTAAAGCAAAGAATTCCAACAGAGAGGAAAAGAGAATGAGAAAGAACTTTTTGTAATTTCAAGATTTACTGATGGTTTATGTATAAATTAGTGTAAATTCTCACCTGACATAGTATAAAAGCATGAAATAAGGAGGACATATGTAGTACTGATGCCTGAAATACACAAGGTCATATTACAATTAAGATAACGTTTTTTTAAGCAATTGAGAATTAATTAGATCCCAGAGTGAAATTCTGTTTGAGAAATCTGCTACTTCACAGCAGTATCTGTAGTGGGGTGGAATGGACTGTGTGTCGATATATAATTTCTTAACTGACATTAGTGTTTAGGAAATTCTTTTTCTTCTCAATTGTTATGAATTGTCATTTTGAACATGACTCTATATCAAATCAATTACATACATTTTCTTCTTGGAAGAAAGATAAATCAGCTAGATATTTGGAACCTGGAAATGTGTTACTTGTATTTTAAGAAATATTAGAATTGTTAAGATTGTGTAAACCATTCATCCTACCTTTGATTGTTCAGCGAATCCTGTCATTATAACCATGATGTGATCGGCTATATGACAACTTGTTTCTATTGGTATAGGTAAACATGATGTTGGTGCTCCACCTTCTCTAATAGCAGTATGTGTTAATGATCCAATCAAAATCCATGATAACAAGCGAATATGACCAATACTATCACTAAATTCTTTAGGCCTGAAAATCATAGAAATCATAGCTTGCAGAATCATTGTGGGAAAAATAATTTGTGTGCTCGCATTGTTTGATAATCAGCAAGAAGGAACCAATAGAACATAAAGAAAATCCATGAGGTAGGACAGGCAACCCAGCTCTTCGTCACATTCAGTCAAATTGGTGGCCTAATACTAGAGTAACATTTTAGACCACTTGGTTGCTCTGATTGTTTTGTTTACAGTAATAATGTATCAGGAGTGTGATGCTTCTCTGTCGTTAACATGGTTGTAGGATGGCTATGGATTATGAACCCTAATGTACTTCAGCTATTGTAGGTTACAAGGCATGTACATGTACAAGGCGTTGGCTATTTCAAAATAAGGTAATAAGTAAATGAATATTTACCCTTGTTGCATGGCAGAAGGAGGATGATATAACCATGGTAGATATCTAGTTATAGCACGATTATCATGTCCATTCCCCCGTGTTATTTCCAGTGCTACAAATTGAGCTATGCCAGCCTTTAATTGACACCCTAATGTATCTTCATTTAAACTTCGACCTGTACATTTGATGTTATTCTGAAGAAAAAAGAAAAATTGAAATGAAAAATGTCCACACCTTGGAAGTATATATTTCAGAAAACAGCAGTTTCATTAACATTTACTATAATTTTAAGATTATCTATGAGCCAGACTTAATGTTATATCCCGAAAACAAATTATATGCAAGAACTCTGCATTTATAAATTATACCCTGAAAAAAGTTACTGCTCACTAGTGAGTGATTCTTTGACAAGTATTCTCACAGCTGGATAGACATTAGAGATCCATAGTTGAAGAAATGAATAGCAATTATATATTCCATAGGATTGTGACCATTGTATCTGCGTAATAACATGCAAAAATGTATAAATAATAAGTCAAGATATGTGTTTAATGTAATAAATAATAACATACATCTAAATACAATTGAAATGGGTAAACTACAGTGATTGTCTTTGAATGGAAATTGAATATTTACCTTGACTTTAGAGAGTGTATGAAGATCTGATATAAATTCTATACATTCATTAAGATGCTGTCTCATACATTCAGCAGCATTATAACTAATGAGAGATTGTGGTGGAGAATTATATATCATTCCAATTTCTTCAGCTGTTATATTAGTACATAAACTACCACCAGTATCCAATACTACAAACTAAAATAAATATGTCAATATGAAATGTCTCAATGAATATTTCAAAATACTAAGATTAATTCAGAATTACTAGGGTCGTAGACAATTAAAAATGGATTGAGGGGGGGGACACATATTTTGGAATGGGATATTGTCTTGGTATTTGCAAACTGTATATCGTGAGAAAGGGAGCTGGGGGAGGGGGGGGGCTCTTACAGCATTCTGGTCAGGGTTCAGGGGTCAAAGACAACAAAATGATAATGCTAGAGAATCTCTGGTAGAATCCACTGAAAATTATAAGGGGGAATGAGCCGAGCCCCCACCCACCACTGTCTACAAATCTACACGTAAAAACATTAAAAATAATTATTTTACTCCATTTGCAAATTTTGGTGGTTTAAACAATTATAAATGTATATAATTATGTTACAAATGTTTTATAATTAACTAAACTAACCTGAACTAACATAAGAAGGTTTTCATCTGGAATACTGATCTTAAACTTCAATGTTTGTATCAGTTCAAATATAACTACCCTTGTCAGCAAAAACTTGTCTCGTTCCTGTAAATATAAACAATCTGATAAATGAGGTTTTATAAGACATTATAGAAATAGTTTTTATTAAATGTAAAGAATTTGTCTTCATTATTCAGCTACAATTTCGTACCTCCACAATATATCATACTTATTTTTAGTTTATTCTCTCAACATTTATTCTGATACACATTTATAAATTAAGTACGGTATATAAAATTAGGAAACATCTCGAAACACTCTTTAAATATCGGGATCAGCGCATGAATTTCATTATGAAAGTTTACTTACCCTACTGAATGCTCTGTTACATAAAGAACAGATATCCAATAGATTTTGTAACTTGAATGAACAGTTCTGGATGGCAAAACTTACAATCTTGGAGAATGGCTCTAATATTGCCTGCAAATGAAAATGAGGCATTTATTAGACTAATATTATATCTTTACTTGTTCCATTTGTATATCAGGTGTTTTTATTTCTTAAAAATCATTTGCCTATATATAATTGGTATTTCCTAATATCCTCAACAGTCTTTCAACCGAAGTGAGATTTTCATTTCAGATCACATTTTTGGAAAATCATTTGATTTCCTCTGCAATACATCTTCGCAGGCTATCTTATTGGTTGGAGATTGTAATTTTTAAGAAAATGACTGTACAATAAATAAAGTTACTTACCCTGACACTACCAACAGCAAATACTTTTAATATAGAGATGATTATCTTTAATACAGGTGTGATATCACATGGGTTAGGAAGAACACATGGCAGACGACGGAAGAATATTTCAAACTGGTTGAGAATGCCTGGCCATATAGCTGTAGAACTCTCTAGTGATACACAGTTAAGATATATAGAGATATTATTCAGTAATAACATAATATTCTCTTGTGGAAGATTCTTCTTCTCGTTCAAACCCTGAAAATATAGTTACCAATTTCAATTACGTTTACTAATTAGCTACAGTAATTTCTATATGCCCACATTTTCATGTGGATGTATATTGTCATCAACTCTGTCCACCCGTGGGTATGTGTGTCCGTTCATATTTTGTTTTAGGGCATTCTACAGGTCACAATTTTTATCCGATTTTAATGAAACTTGAAATATAGGTTTATATCCCATTGACATGTATTATGGCCCTCAATTGTAAGAAAAGTCCTGTTTTTAGCGTGTGGACACTCTACGAGGTCACAATTTTAATCTGATTTTGATAAAACTTAATATGTATGTTTATATCCCAAAGGTCTTGGTTCCTTGGCTGATAGCAGACTGTAACTTCCTGGAAAGTGTAAAAAATTTTTATCTGGTTTTAATGCAAAATAAATGTTTATAACCCAAATAGAATTCTGTGAAAATCAGACCAAAACTGCCTGATAAATGGTCGCATCCTATACGATTTTGATGAAACTTAAAATATATGTTTATATCCCAAAGATCTCTTTCGATATTTGTGCATGTTGGACCCATAATTTCCTGGATTATACCTCCTGATTGTATGTATAGTGGGCATATCATGCATGGTAACCGCTTGTTCAGATAAGATATTATAAATCAACTGAGTATACAACAGGAGTAGCCATATTTCTCCCACTTTCAGTATACTAATTATCAAATTAAATGAACTGATGCAACTTACCTCTAAAAGGTATTGTAATACAGCATGACAAGTCAGATCATTAAAATCAACCAATGCTGCAGCCACAGTTTTCAAGAAACATGGTTCTGAAATAATATTAAAGGTAATAATTGTTTGGCAAATAAAAAACTGTTGGTTAAAAATGGGGCACAATGAAATAGAACTAAGAACAATTTTTTATATGCTGATTTCAGAGAACTAAACAACAATGATACAGTATAAAATATATGTCAACCTTTAATGAACATATACCGAAATGTTGATACCTACCTAAATTACTCTGGAATAACATTGGAAATATACCGTTTGGTGCTAACTGATGTAGAACACATCGTAAGAGTTGCCTTGCTATAGTAATACTGTTACCAGGCATTATCATATTACTGTAATGTAATATTATTAAATAAATAATTACCAGTATTCATTAAGATTAAGTCTATTAAAATAATACTGACATTTCATTCCATTTTATTTTTCAGTTCTAAAACAGTATTTCCATTGGGGCCATTCAATAATGCTTGTAATACGATTTGTCAACTCCAAATTTACAAATCATTTGGTGCATATAAATCCTGCAAAATCTATAGAAATGCTTTCATTATCCACACATTTGATTGGATGTTTAATGAAGATAAAGTGTACAATCATGCTTAGATCAGAAGTCCTGGGCCCCGTTCCTCAAAACGATTGTAACCCTACAATAGTTGTAAGTCAGTACAATCCAATTGTAACTTTTATTTACAATCACTACATTGTTCCTCAAAGCAATTGTAAGTTACAATAGTTGTAAGTTACAATCAATTCTGTAAGTTACTATGACCGTCTGTAACCTATACTTACAATCGATTGTAGTGGAATGCAAAATAGCGTTATTTGTTGCAATACAACAACAAAAGAAGGGAAAGATTGGTCCTGATAGGATATTCAGGGACAGGACCCGTGTTTTAGATGTCTTCTCTGATGTTGATATATTCTCCCGCTATAGGATGACGAGGTTGTCAATTTTTAAGCTGATTATATGCTGGAACCACGTCTGTTTTCCGACACAAAGCGTTCTCACGCACTCAGCGTTGAAAACAAAGTCTTGATAACGTTAAGATTTCTTGCAAAAGGGGGATTTTTTTCGGAGTTGGGGGACATCCACAGCACGGCGAAGTCGAGCGTCTCTCGGGTGTTTCATCCAACAGTCGAGGGAATTATCAATGTCCTCGACAACATCTCCTTTCCCACGTTGGGGACCGCCCCACAAACCATGATCGGTTTTAACGAAATCGGGTGATTTCCGAAGGTGTTGGGGTGCGTTGACGGGACCCTCATTCCCATAAAACGGCCACCTATTGATGTGGAGCAAGCCTACGTTTGCCGGAAGATCACGATTGTAAGTTTACAATCGCACGATTTACAATTGCTAGACTTACAATTCCCTTACAATAGCTTCGAGGAACGCAATTAAACTGTTACATATATACGATAGTTGTAAAGTTGATTGTAGCTGTTACAACTATTGTAGGATACAATCGTTTTGAGGAACGACACCCAGAACATAATTTTCTTAATCTTGCCATTAGATATGAATGGATCGACCATTACTGCAAAAGCAATAAACCAATTTCAATGAAATGGAATTTAACATTTTCAATTTTTATCCAAGAATAAAAATAATAATGTTTGGGAAATGAATTAAATAGATGTTATAATGTAACTGTCATAATCACCATACCTTTCAGCTTGCCATGAATACTGACTACTGGCAGCAATTCTATCAAAGAATAAAGGAAAAGAAAACAAATATTAAAAGGGCAATCCCAGATTTCACAGGGTATCTTTTAATAAAAGCTTGTTTAAGAATGAGAAATCAAATGGCAAAAGTATCACAGATGTTCAGATGGTTACACAAGAGTAGCATGCATGTTTCTGGAAAGCTTTACACATATCTAACTAGTCCTGTTCCCATGTTGTTCTCAGTGTTTCTAAGCCATTCACAACAAAACAGTTTTTGGAAGATCATTCCACATTTTAGCTGCTTTCACAGAGAAAGCATATTTACCAGAACTTTTGTTATATTTAGGAATCCTCAATATGCTACAATCACTAATAGCAATTTAGATTACCAAGCATGATATCAAATCCTTGTACGTTGTCCCTGAAGAGCCGGATATTGAAGTTCAAATCACATAGATGTTTTTTAAGGCAAGAAGAAAGACAATTTAATCTACATTATATCTCTTACCTTGATACACATTGTAGAATTTTAAGTAACATGGGTGTGGCTAATCCTGGTTCTCTATGTATAAATGTTGATAGAACAACAATACATAGTCCTACAGTATCATCATCATATAGCTCTAAAACTACACCACATTCTGTACATTTCTCTATCATAATACTCTCACTACTTCGACTGGCTTTACATTTCTTAGCACTTTCTCGACTTTTAGCTAACAAAGCAGCTTTTCTGGACCTTCGACTAAAATTGAAAAATTTGTCACAAATTTATAAATTTTAAATCTCTTGAACTGAACACTTCATATAATGTGCATAGACACATGTAAGAATTTACTTGTAAGTTTTCCTGGAATACTGGGTCACATATCTCAATACCTCTGGTAATGTGAGGTAACTATGGTATATGAACCTATACTGGCAATACACCTGGAAGAATGTGAAGTCAATTTTTATATTTAAAGAACATTAATGTATCTAAATTAAAGTCTTATTCTGTTAAATATTCCTATTCATGTCATAAATGCTACTGATTCTCAAATGTCATGGTTGCGGTCTGATGTTGTTTCATTCAGAATTGTATCTTTATTATTATTAAAATTAATTGGCATCACCTTGTTGAGCTTGAATATGTCTCATTTTGGGACTCTTGTACTTTTTCACATGCTTCTGAAAATTCTGGATAAATATTGTGCATCTCAACAGCTGTTAAACCTGTCTTCCTCGATTTTCTTTGACGAAAGTTTGGTTTTAACACCTGACTGGTTTGTCCATGTGTCTCTTCTGCAAGAAATATCATTGAATCTAAGAATAACATCTTGAACTGATTTTAGAATACTGTCAGTGTATATAAATACAATGCAATGAGTTAAGGCGCAGATATGATTGATGAAGTAATAAAGCTGCAAATCTCAATCTAAATGTATGAATGATTAAAACATGAAAAGGAAAATACTGATAGGTCATTACAGTAAAATGACTGTGTTGGGACATGTAACAAACTGCATCTTTTTATCAAAATATAGAACCTAATGTTTAAGGTTATCATCCTTTGAACTTATCATCAATGTAATAACAATTTTCTCAATGTCTTTCGAAAAATATTTATGTCGAATCTCACTCCCACATTCAATTAAATTCAATGAAGATTAAAATTAATGTGCAAATAATAAGCAAGAAAATTATTTTGCTAAATATTTTTGGATCATTATACCAGTTTTATCATCTTGTCCAGAATTTCTTTCGGACTCCGCATCAGATGTCTGAACTTTTTCACTTTCTTCTGTACTTTCAATTTCTGATGCAGCATCGCGACTTTGTTCTGATGTACCACCTTCCCGATTACTAGAGCCATCTGTTGTACTGCTACCTGCAGCTTTATACGTTTCTGTTTCGTAACTACCATCTAAACCTTGGTTATATTCATGCATGTGTTTACTAAGCTTCTTTTCCACTAGAGAAGAATCAGATGGTGATTCTGATTGGTCCTCAGATTCAATATCTCGAGACATGATTGGTTTAAGTGGTGACCTTG
The DNA here is from genome assembly GCA_948474765.1 of Patella depressa. Lineage (NCBI taxonomy): Eukaryota > Metazoa > Mollusca > Gastropoda > Patellidae > Patella > Patella depressa. The sequence goes on from OX419719.1 coordinate 61,815,482, forward strand.
ACAACTGATATACCTATCAAATATCAGATAAATAAATGCATTCAAACCTGACAATACGTGAAGGGATTATAACAACATGACGATAAAAGAAAGTTGCCTAAACATTTTTTTAAAGAAAATATATTGATAACCCAAAACGTTAAAATTTGTTAAGTTTTTTTTATATTGAACAGCCAATGTCAAATTCTCATACAATTTACATTTGAGCCACCATGCATTTGAAGCATAATAGCGAAGATTATGGGTGGTTCTAGTTTGTTTGATTTTTTATATTATCTGAAGATGTCAAATGTTCACAAACTTTCATTTCATCTAACTGTTGTAAAAACTGAATGTTTTGGGGTTACTCTCCTGATTTTTTGTCCTAAGGCAATCAAAAATCTGATTAAATATAAAAAAATAGGTTGCCAGGCAACGAAACATACGCCCACACAGCAGCCAAATCGTCCGGGCAGTCAACAAGAGTTGTTGCATTTTAAGTAATCACCAGCAGAAAATCATAATTCAAACTCACCCATAACTATGGTGTAACTGTGATATAATCAAACGTTTTTTTAAATCAGATAATAATTGTGACCTCCACAGGGACCACAAGCTAAAAAGGGTGATTTTTCGTACAATCAGGGGCCATGATTCAGGAAGTTACGATCCGATGTGGGCAAATATGCAATGGAACCAAGATCATTAGGTTATAAACATGTATTTCAAGTTTCATCAAAATCAGTTCAAAATTGTGACCTCTATAGGGTCCACAATCTTGATATAACATATTTTTACACAATTCGCGTACAGACGGCGGCCATTTTATCCGTCAACTCTGGTCCGATTTTCACGAAATTCAAATTCTCTCTTCATTACCATGAAACCGTGATATAATAAAACGTTTTTTTAAATCGGATCATAATTTTGACCTCCAGAGGGATCACAAGCTAACAAAAGCGATTTTTCGGACAATCAGGGGACATAATTCAGGAAGTTACGATCCGATGGGCGCAAATATCGAAAAGAACCAAGATCTTTGGGTTATAAACATACATGTCAAGTTTCATCAAAATCAGTTCAAAATTGTGACCTCTATAAGGTCCACAACCTTGATATAACATATTTTCACACCATTCGCGTACAAACGGCGACCATTTTGTCCGCCAATTTTGGTCCAATTTTCACGAAATTCGAACTCAACCTTCATAACCATGGAACGGTGATATACTCTAACGGTTTTTTAAATCGGAAAACAATTTTGACCTCCAGAGAGACCACAAGCTAAAAAGGGCGATTTTTCGGACAATCAGGGGCCATAATTCAGGAAGTTACGATCCGATGGGCACAAATATCAATAGGAACCAAGATCTTTGGGTTATAAACATACATGTCAAGTTTCATCCAAAATCGGTTCAAAATTGTGACCTCTATAAGGTCCACAACCTTGATATAACGTATTTTCACACTATTCGTGTACAAACGGCGGCCATTTTGTCCGTCAATTTTGGTCCGATTTTCACGAAATTCGAACTCAACCTTCATAACCATGGGACGGTGATATAATCAAACGTTTTTTTAAATCGGATAACAATTTTGACCTCCAGAGGGACCACAAGCTAAAAAGGGCGATTTTTCAGACAATCAGGAGCCATAATTCAGGAAGTTACGATCAGATTGACGCAAATATCGAAAGGAACCAAGATCTTTGGGTTATAAACATGCATTTCAAGTTTCATCCAAATCGGTTCAAAATTGTGACCTCTACACTGTTCACAAGCTAAAAAACGTGATTTTTCGTACAATCAGGGGCCATAACCCATGAAGTTACGGTCCGATACATGCCAATATCGAAAGGAACCGAGATCTTAGGGTGATAAACCTATATTTAAAGTTTCATTGAAATCGGATAAAAATTGTGACTTGTAGACTGTTCACAAACAATTGTGGACGGACGGATGGACGTCCGAACGGACGGACGGACAAACAGGGGCGACGACAATATATGTCCACATGAAAATGTGGGCGTATAATAAAAATTATATGACTATCTTGATAAAATTTACCTTATTCTTGCCTATAAATTTCAAATTACTTAAATCCTCTTCTGCTGAATCAGGTTCTGAATAATCAATTAATTGCCGTGGTTGTCTTACTTTAGACAGCTTTCTACCCACATCTTTCTTACTTCTGCCATGTGTGGTTGGTGTACACTCTGCATCTGATAAAACACCCTCACTACTGTCAGCAGCGTCTTGTTGTTCCTTCAAATACCTAACAGTACTTGATCCATCATGACCTTTAAAATGTATCTTAGTCTTCTCTTCTTTTCCACTTAAGCTACTTGGACTTTGAGGTGGGGTCTCTGTCTCTTGTATATTTTCCAAATCACTCATGGATATTTTGCTAAAATCTGATAGAAATAATAGACTATTAGATCAACTATATATTTTGCATACAAGGTAATAATGACTACACTTAAAACTACAATCAATTGTTGCAAATATGGGAGCCACATTGGCTCTGTGCGAATGGTGATGACTCATTAAACTGGAGGTCAAGTGGGCTAAAAAAGTTCTTCCTTATCAGTGATTCAAGAGGGCCTGGTAAGGAAAAGCATCTAGCTGTTCAGATGGTGCAGAAAAAATTGGTAGCATGTTAAAGATAATAAAAACTGTTGAAAATAAAATTAGAGTAGGTCATAACGCCTCTCTCAGGGCAAGGTGTATGCCTGTCTTTGCTAGCCTGTCATCCTTTCATTTTTCACTTCTGTTGCAAAAATGTTTCTGGTTCAATAACTTGGGATTCTTTCATGAAGCTTTAATAAATTGTTGCATGTCGGCAGATAAAAACAGGTCATTGGAGCTGAGGACAGCATGATGATTGAGGGATCTTTTAAAAAGACTTCAATAACAGAATTGTATATGTTGAGACCAGAAAGAAAACGGTGTGTTGCTTAAAAAGTGTAAATGATAGGGTTCTGGACAAATTATAAATAGGGGGATTATACTTGCATATAAAATATTTATCATCCAATAATGATGTGTGACACAACTGATGTAAATGATTTACCTTTACTTCTTGGTACGGTTGGACTAGGCAATGGATGACCTTCTTCTGATGTTTTACACCGATGATGTTGAGCATCTACTGTATTAGTAACTATCTGTACTAATATCTGTATTATAGCTGATACCGGTGATGTACTGATCTGATACTGAATTACAAATAACAATGTACTCAAATAAGTAATCTAGCAATCCATAACCTTTCAGAGTAAGGGCATTCCCCCCAAACCCCAACAGAAAATCTTAGCCATAACAAATTATTTATTTACTAAAACTTTGTTCAAAAGTCAAAGAGAAGGTCATTATTTTTTTCCCTACAATACCAAAACAATTTCAGGCTACTTCTCTCAATGTGCCAAAAGCTCAAAGAATAGTATGTTTTTAATTCTAAAGTAATTAGTAATTCTCAAAAACCAGCATTCTCAAATATAATTCATACATATTCCAAAACAAAAATAGTAATACACACCTTATAAAGTATAACTAGCAGAGCTCGTAGCCATGACATACGAGTATATTGTTCTAGATACCATAGTGTATATGTTGGTGGTTGATAATCAGATGCATATCTCTGGGGTGATGGACTGTATTGTAGTAATAGTAGGGTTATAGGTAAAATTGTATTCCCTAACTTAAAATTATTATCCAATACCTATAAAAATAAAACATTTATTCTTGAATGTATGTTTCAATTTAAAGCCATTAATTTTTCTATTATAAGAATTAATGCAAGACATTCATTTCATATGTAATTACAGTAAATTCACATAAGTTGGATCTTCGCACAACTCGGATAAAATCATTGTAGACCCTTTGATCAGGCACATTTTTCTCATTAAATTTCTGTGCGCAAGTCCGATTTCCTAAATCAGATCTTTACTCAATTCGGATCAAAATGTTTGGTCCATTTCATCTAATTCCCGCGTTTTTCCGTCGCCTTAGTCTGATCGGCAGTATGTTCAGAATTTGTCTAAGTCAGTTTCCTCCTGATGGCCTAAAACGCTTATAGGTATTGCATGCACAAAGTACCCAAATACTTTCCCCTATCATTTTGACTCAAATCAGCCCATTTGACACGATGCAATAATAGAACTTTCTTGGAAAATTTGAAACTTGCTGCCTGCTGTACGAGACTCTTTCCTGGAAAATTTAGGATATTTTTCAAAGATGGCAACAAAACAGAAGTTGTAGTTATCTACTCGCACATACGAACAAAGATTGAATTTCGGTCTTTGGCTAACTCAGATCTTTGGTTAACTCACTTAAAATTAGTCAGTCCACTTAAATCTGACTTATTAGAAGTTTACTGTACTATCTGTATTGTTTTAGAAAGCAGTAATAGAGAAAATGCACTTACAAATGGAACACCAGATAAATAAGCATTAAATACTGCAGACGATCTGAAAAAAAAAAAAAAAAATTAATATCTGAATTAGCATTGCTTCTCTGTATATTAAACTGTTTTATTAACAGTTGTAAATTATATTGTTAGAAAATACAACTAAAGTTTTTAGAGAATGAATTCATACAGATAATGGCAGTACTACAACTGCCCAGGTAAATTCATCTTCTATATACAGTACACTATCATAGGCATGATTGAAAAACTGGTTAATATTTCATGAAATAACTTCATTTCATTCTATGTCATAGAAAAGCACATTACCTTAATTTATATGGCGGAACACTAAAAGATTTTTCTGTTTGGTTATATCCAAGTAAGATGTTTAAATGACGTAAAACCGTATTCTATGAATAAAAAATAAAAAGTATTAGTAATTCTAAATATATTTTACTATACATGCATTCAGAATGCATTACTATTATTAATCAGGCTTTACTTTTCTGAGAGCACAAATTATTTTTTCCAATTTATCACAAAATTTGTAGAGTCCAAAAACTACATTTTAGATCCACCTATCTCTTCTGTTGCTCAGTTAGAATATACTGTGGAGATCAGAAGGTTAAAAAGTAAATATCTTAATGCCTCTACAATCCTAGAAGCTGCTCTATTTTACAAACAGAACTGGCTATAAACAAATTATTTACCTGAGCTCGACTATTATCTCTCTTAGGATCTTCTATGTATGTCCCCATAAACTAAAATAAATGTACATCAATTTACATTACTAACATAACTATAATTTTTCAACAGCTTTAAAAGTAAATTTAGTTTGGCAATTAAGGCATTCCCCAGTGTTTTAAAACAAGATCCTCAGGCCTTGAAGAATGTATCATGAACTCCCACTGACTATGCCGAAAGTTTATGTGCATGATACAGATGATACAAAAAGAATTTAGAAATATTCCCACTGAAATATAAAATAATAACAAAATACAAAAGAAATATATAAGTAAAACCAACCTTCATTAAAAGAGAAACTAGTTGATATACAGTATGTCTATCAACACCTTCTAAATCCATGGCTCTCTGTAGTAAAGCAGCAAAATTACTTTCTTCATCTGTAAATTCTCTCAACTGACCACCTAACATGTAATTTAAATGGGTACAAATGAGCAGCTTTGTCAAGGAAAACCCTCAAATCTTAACTGAAGTGTCAAGTTTGCATAAATTGACAAAGCACTACATGCTATATACTATCTCATTCTCTCAATACAAGCACTTGATTCTTCATGTCACTATCTGTGTATAATACCTGTGCTTTAAACAGGTAATAAATCGCAAGTACCAACTTCTACTTTTGACATAAAATATTACCAAATCACCCTGTTCACTCACGACTAGCATGACCTAATAGCATAAATAGTTACCTGGAAACATCATATTACTGTAAGAACCCAGGTTTAATTTTGATGACATTCTAGAACTTAGATTAAACAGTGGTGCTGATTGTTGTCTAACACATGCTAAATCTTTTAATGGTACTGAAATACAAAACATCTATATTGTAACATAACTATTCAAATTTTATATAAAATTTATAATGGATTATAACATGTGGTTGTCATTTGTCCTCTGAAAAAATAATGTGGGAATCTAATAACAATTTATACACAAGCTAAAATACATTATTATATTTCCGGTATGTTAGGAATGGTCTTTGGTATTGAGGCCACTGGAATTCCCCCTCCCCCCTAAAATATTCTACAAATAACTGCTGCAGAAATATTTGTCATGCCATTAACTCTGAAATCATTAGTACTTTTGTAAGGAGCTACATCAACATATCCTACAAGAATTTGTAATAAATTAATAAGCATAAAAATTTACCTTTAGGTGGAGAAGCACCTTTAGCTATAAGATGTAATGGTACAGATACAGCTCTTCTATATGGTGGTTTACTCAGAATACTAACACTAACAGATCTTATACTATCTGTTCTCGCTAATGCTAATCTGGCTCGATTCAATTTACGTAAAAAATGTTCACTGTGACGATCACTACTTGTTAGATCTGAAAGAAATAAAACAAAAAATTACATCAGGAAGAGGTTATTCGTATTTAGGATTAGGGCAACTTTTTATGATTACACTTTATATAATAAATAAGCATAAGGAGTGCTTGGTAGCTTCAATGAGCTTGGGTTAGTGTTTGGTCATTAATGCTTCAACAGTACGAGGTAATTGTCATTTACAAATACAGTATTTACGGGTCAATCTTTATTCGTAAACACCTCACACTTTATATCAAGTCGTTTTTTGACGAAATTACAATAAAAAATTTTATTAACATTAAAGGCATAAGGAATTTGGAGGTTTTTTATGGGTTGGAAAAAAATAACTTTTGATTTGACAGGATCTATTATGCAGTTACCAAGCCATTACAGATTTCAACTTTCAATTTAAAAGTCATACAAATTTCTTAGTGGTTTTCAAAGATTTTAACTGGCACTTGTGAATATACTTTACCCTAAACTGTAGGTCAGTGCAAAGACTTTCACTTATCAATTGAGTCTTAGTTTAGTTTGAATCTGATTTTGTTCAAAATTAATTACCAGTAAATGTGCTGTTCAGTTTTGTTTTAATATTCATGGATAGAGGGAAAATGCCTCTTTCAGTTTTTATCACAGTAACCTAAAATGGTTCAGTGTTCATAACATCTCTAATGAAATTTAGAAATATAGAAATAGGTATGTCAACTTAAATATTCTGGAATAACAGATAAATTTAATTTATGTTTTCATATACATCAACGGCATTAAAAATATTTCTCTGAAACATTATAAAGCATTGTTCTGTTAACATATAATCTAATAAGCGATCTAAAGAACATACCTTGTGGATAAGGAATATCACCCCGGTTTTCTAGATCTATCTGAGCTTCTAAAGACAGAGTATCAAATCTACCCAGAAAAAACTCCCATGTAAGTATTTTATGATCAGGTAAAACTGAAGCCAGTAGTTGCATTCTGTGTAGTATCATTGTACGATCGTTTATAACAGTATCAAACTGAAACTCTAAACAATGAACCAAACACTGAAACAAATAGATAAACTTTTATTATTAGAACTATCAATAAGTTATACAATTTCTTTTCCCAACATTTTCCAAGGGTCCTCTTCCTCTTCTTAGAAGTATCAATACAGTTTAGCTAAATGGCATATTTATTATCCCAATATAAATTAATTAGTCATAATGCGTATGTAAATTCCACCTCACCTAAATATGACAGAATATCAACCAAGAGTAAAAACAATCCATTGGATGAGTCGTGTTAACATAGTGCTAATTAGGGCCATTGAGAATAAAGCAGTTCAAAATCTCATACACACCGTTGTTTGGTCATTTTGAAACTAAAATATGGTTCTTTGTATTATTAACAAGATCACATGTTCAATGCTCAACACAGTTATATGGAAAAACAATCACTGGTTTATAGGCACAGCACGACATTTCGACAAGTATTCTCTTATCGTTATCAAGCACAATTTTGGGAAAAGAGTAACATTTCTGCCTTTTCTTCTCCCAATTCCACCTATCAAACATTCTTTACTGCGAACACATTCGTGCTATCCCCTATCCTACATGTCAGGCAAGATTAAAATTAATAGGTTGAGCTTATACGAACTATACAATTCTGTGTGATTTTACCTTTAACGCTGCTGGTCTGATTGTATCCATATATAGAATGGATTTCTGTGCAATAGCTGCATTAATATCCTCTACTGATCCAATCAAATGACAGAATGCATGGGCTAAACTTGTCTGTACTACTTGATTATTTCTGATAGAGTCTGTATCTAGGCAACGTGCCATTACTGTTACTTTCTCAACTACAAAAAAATAATAAATATGGAATTGTATCAAGCTCCAATTATGAAAAAATCTGAAGTCTGATCACCAATGACAGAAACATAACCAAGTTTGAATATGGTGAACCACCTTTCTAGGAGGAAATATATAATTTGCCTTGATTATGGCAGTTATTGTATTGCAATATGATAGCCCAGAAACACCATCTTCCAATTAAACCTTGAAATGTAAATCAATGACTTTTTGACCAATATATCACTGGTCCCACATATAGATGATAATTCTGCTGTACTTTGTATTCATTAGTCTGATTCGTTCTGTAAAGTAGAATGTCAAACACATTTGATTTTATTTAATCATAATGGCAATGTCAATGCAATGAATGGTCCCTTCTTCTAAATGTGGGGCATACTGTCAAGTCTTTGATTTTTGTTCAAATTGCTATAAACATTTTTACTACCTGCAGCAAATCTTGCCCTCCAATCATCATGACCAAAACAATCTTCTACCAATTTCCAGAAGATGTCAGCACCAGTGGGCAATGTGATAGAATGAACCAATAGAGGAACAGCTACTATTGATAACTGGGAATGTTCACATTGTAATAACTTCCATAAACTGCAAACAAAGTACAAAAATAATTGATATTTTAAACTTAACAACAAGTATGTAAAGTTTAAAGAGGATTTATAAAGAATGTGGCCTATAGACAACAAACAAATACAAGAAATGGGTGTGGCTCTGCCCCTTGGGGTTGGGCATGCACGAAAAACAATAGGGATCATAATTAGGGTATACGGTATAAGTATACTAAGTTTGAAGAAAATCCAGTATGATTTGCGCTCTGTAGACGACCCACCGGCACACATACATACATACACACACACACACAGAGAAGGCATAATACGTTCACATTATGAAAGTGGAAATATAAAAATGAATATCATTAAAATAAAGTGAACTTTCACTACTATTTTTAACAACATTCAACACATTTTTTTAAAATCTAAATACTATCAAAATTTGGTAAACAAAAGTATGAGACATTCTATAGGCCCGATGTTTTGTACATAATAAAGTGAATCTCATGACTGAATGCAAATTGGTATTTGTGAGTGATTCTTAAATCTCTGCTAAATAATTTACAGATAGTTGCTATTAATATGAACTCAATTATTTGATTTATATGGATTTATTTAAGTTTTTACTTCATTTGTAAATTACTCAATTAAATCAAACCATCCATAATATCATGTATAATCTATTGGATACTAAATTTGTCCTCAACAACAGCATGTAATATCCAATGTCACATACCAATTTAAAGACATGGTGAGTATGGAACTTAAATTCATGCATACATATCTGATATAGCCAGACAGAGCCAATGATCTATACTGACTATACATATACGAACTTACTTGGGTATAAGATGTTTCCTCAATGTGAATGGTATATAGAGATTATACTGACTAACAGTATAGTTTAAACATTCTCCGTGTAATATCAAATATTTAAATGATGACAATAGATAAAACAATGCATCCACATCAGTAACAGCACATAAACTCTGTAAAATATTTAAGAAAAGCAAGCACTGAAATGTTATGAAAGAACTACAATAAAGAGAGACTTAATAGATGTTTAACTAATATATTCTACTAGCTTTAAGTATTGAGCATGATCTTCTAATTTCATTTTGCGAGCCGCAGTGGCCTGATGGATAAGGTTCTGTCTCGCTAACCTTGAGCAGTCAACTGTATGCTGTATTCATAAGCCCCCATGTAGCAGAAAAGTAGGACGTTATTTAAACCCCTGTTAATTTCATTTCCATTTCTCTTTGTATCATCAGATAATCTTTTGCAGTTAATTTCTTAAATGGAATCAAAATTGTGTGATCTAAATTTGCTAGCACAAGTTTTATGTTTTTTCTTCTATATGCACTGTAACTATTGGCTTCAAACTGCTGTCCCCAATTAGCTGATGATCCAATAATCAAGAACAGAACATGGAGCATATAGAATTTTGTTGTACTGTATATGAACACTTTATGAGAAAGCTTTTATAAAGAAAGACTTACTTTAAGTAGTGTGTCATACAACTGTAGATATATAGGAAAAGTATTTATATCATACTCTGGTTCTTTTTCATTCTTCTCATGTTGAGGTGATCCTTTTTCAAATTCTATAATAGAATAATGACACAATCGCATGTTACAAAAGATTATCAAACTAGGGCACAGGTCCTATTCACAATCTGTGCACGTAAGAAAAGAGTATGTTAAAGACAAGTGTCAAAGCAAAATACTTCCCAAAATTAATCTGGAAATACTTCAAAATGCTTATCTGACTCTAAATTGTCATGTGACAAAACACACCTAAATTATTACCTTGATATTCAGTACTTAGAATATCTTGTTTTAATTCTTCAACCCGTGGTAATTCTTTTGGTGGGATTTTCAGTGGATCTCTTGGACAGATGTGTTCCATAAGTTGAGCAGCAAGTTGATGCCATAATGCTATATTCTGACAAAATTCACAGTTGACCTTTTGAACCTCTGATAAACATGTGTGAATGCCATCCCATTCTTTGCGTAACATCCATGTCAATAACTGCATGACTTCTCTACTTGTTTCATTATATATACCTAGATGTTTTGGTGATTCTTGTAACTCCATCTATAAAAAAACATTTATTTACTTTCAATATTATAAGGACCATACCCTTACTCATTCAAGAGAGAAACAGGGTTTAAAGTTTAACATCCACTAAACTCAACCAGGTCAGTTTGAGTCTAACATGGTTAAATTAATATTTTTCTGTCACGTAGAACTCTTTTAGCAGTGGGAGGGAATTACAGAACCTAGATCTAGCTTCATACAGCCAAGGAAATGAACTGTCTGAAAATTTAGTAAGATTCTTACACCGTTTTTTTCTGACGACAACCTTCAAAAAATGACCTCCAGTATCAATACTAAAAGAAACTAATATTGTAACTGAATTGTCTTCAGTCAACTAATGGATAGATGATAATTTCTTCATATGTTTTATAGCAGGGGGATAATTAAGAATTAATAACTATTAACAACCGATTCAAATTTACTCAAAGACCACATAATATTGTTATCAGTCACTGATTGTAAACTCTCGCTTTTAATAGCATTCAACTTTCATTATCTTATCCAAATTCAGGAATTAAATTTTGATACCAGATATTTGATCTTACCTGTTTGAGTACCATATCTAACATCATAATAAAACTTGGTAAAATTATTTCTGATTCACGTTCATACATATATGTATGAGCACTGTTATAATGTGGTTGACGTTCTGGACTGAGAGGGGCTGGATATTCATCTTTAGGAGAAGAAGAATCTATAGCGGAGTGAAGATGACCTTCCCTTCCACCATCATTAGCCACATCTTCTGGATCTGTGTTAATCTGATCAACGCCAGCTTTACACATGCGCAGAAATAAATGCATGGGTATGATGATATCTAATGATGACAGAATCTATAAGATAGAAAATAAACTTATTAATATGTTCATGGGATTTTTAAGTAAAATTTTGGAATTATAATGTCTAATTGTTTGTATGAAATATCAAATTACAAGGTTACAGAGGTATGTTTTGCAAATTTGTGTAGCGTTAATCCATATCAAGTTTATATCTAAAGTGTTCTATAAAAAAGATCTATTTCATATGGTGAAATATAATTAGTACTACAGTGCCAGGGAGGTAACTCTTTTTATCATTCATTTTGACAAAGGCACGAGGCAAGACAGTGGCAGAGAAAATGTCTTCACCATAAATTGAAGAACTTGCCTGTAGCCATTGCAAAGCTTGTTCTTGTACAGAAGCACTACTATCAGCAAATCTTTCTGTTATAAAATGATACATCTTCTCCAATGTAAATGGTAATGGACACATATCTATATCAAAAGCTTTACTGAAAATATAATAATCAAACTACTCAGGATTTAGAAACAAAGCAAGACAGTCAAAAAAGAGAGGCTTAGACATTTGCATAAGATAAAATTCTGTGGTATGTTTCTACATTGAGTAAAGATAAAATATCATACCTCAATAAAACTTTTAATTCATGTAAATCTTCTTCAGCTATTTCTGTTCTGATTGCTTCTAACCAATATGGCATCACATAATCCCATATCTGAAAACAATTTTTCAAATTTCTTTACACTTTACCACTTATCAGCCATTTTATGATACCTAATTAAAAGGACAGGTGAATGTTGGTAACCATTTGCACCAGGGCTACCTTCCAAATTCAAAGCCGTAAAGTATCACTGTTTACTGGGAGGGTTTCATGCAGGTGTTGCCACTTTCTAGAACTCCTACCAGTTTGATTAGTTTTTCATTTTAACAACTGTATAAATCCATCACTTTGGATACAATAAAAAATATATTTTAAATTTCTTTTATTACCTCAAATGTAATAATATTATAGGGAACAAGACAGAAGAAACAGTTCAATCCTTCTTTTATCTGTGCTGTTCTTGTTGCCAATGTATCCCTGAAAGTAAAAGTTTAATATCTATATAAAATAAAACTCATAATTATATTTAATAACATTTTACTATAACACTCAGAATATTTTCTGCAGGCTATTTGTTCAAGGATGGAAAAGATAGTCTGCCAGGCAAGGAAACATACACTCACTGCATGTAAATCGGCCCAATTGTCGGCAAGGATTGTCGCATATTTATTCTTTGTAGGTAATGGGGGTCATTTACAAGACAATTTCATACAGATCAGTTTGTAATATTCATCGACTGAAGGTTAAAAAGGTTCTACAGACTGAAATGAGGGCCTTAACTCTGGAAGTAATTTACCAAAATTGTTGAAAGTCAATCGACTTTTTTCCTTTTACTAATTTAGATAATGTATATAGATTTCATACAGATCTGATGATAACTTTTGTCGTTCTAGTGTTCACAAAGTTCAACAAAGTAAAACAAGGGCTATAACTCTCGAAGTAATGAACAGAAATTGCTGAAATTCCAAAGGATTCTTCGTTTTACTAATCTAAATCATGATGCATATAAGTGATGCAGATTTAATAACTTTTGTTGTTCAAGCATTCACAAGGTAACAAAGTGAAACAAGGGTGATAACTTTAGACGTAATTAACAGATATTGCTGAAATTCAGTAGACTTCTTCATGTCACTAATTCAAATGACGCATATAAATTGCGGATGATGACTTTTGTTGTTACAGCATTCACGAGGTTCAACATAGTAATTCAAGGGACATAACTCTCCAAGTAATTAGCAGAAATTGCTGAAATCCAATTTAATTTGAATTCTGCATATAAATCTTGAAGAGATCCGATGAAAATTTGTTGTTTGGGTGTTCACAAGGGACATTACTCCAGAAGAAATTAACAGATATTAAATGGGCTTCTTCATATATGAACATATATCAATTTCAAAAGAATCAGTTGATGAATGTAAGCTGTAAGCTGTATTATGGATGAAGGACAGACAGACGGACAGACAGGGGATGGTAATATACAAAAACATTTCCTTGTGGGCTTAGAAAAATTAATAAAAAGGTATTGCTTATCTTACCAAAATCCTCCAACACGTGAATATTCTACTGGGTGTGGTAATAAACAGGATACAACTACTTCAAAATGTGTCTTCATTACATCTTGTAACCAACTATATATATACTGAAAATATAGAATTACAAAATATATTAATATGTATAAAAATCATACAAATATTATATATCTGGAATGTTGTACACCACAGCATTACAGAACCTTCTTATCTAAACATTATTTACAAAATGGTAATGACATAATATCATAGAGTTTTTAATTGATATACTACATACCTCAGGTTTTAATCGTTCCAATGCATTTCCAACATTATCTACAAAACAGTCAAAATGAAACATGAGAATAGTTTACCATAATTAATACGAGATGTTGCAATAATATTAAATAGGTACTCTGATTTCAGAAAAACTGTCAAAGCTTCTATAAAATGTGTTGGGATTACACTAAATTGATCTATACATGTTCAAAATTTGAGATAAATCTGTAAATCATTGTATATATTAAAGATATCATAACGCTACACAAAATAAATGTGTTGTTTCTCAGGCAACTGACAGCTGAAAATGTAGGAGGGGAGGGTGGCTTCTTTTCTTTTTTCTCTTACCTCACTGCTGGCTAGAGGCTGGTGCAAAATAAAATAAGGCTATTGCTGCAAATTATAGTGGTTTCCAAGAAGTACAGTAGAGAAGCATGGTGGCTTAATGAGTAAGGTGTTGACTTACTAACCAGTAGATTTAGGGTTTCTGTACACGTTGGCATGCACATAAAAGAACACTTGTCATTTGAAATTTGAAATAAAAGTAGGCTGTAACACTTCTGTTCAGGCATAATTTCTCTTATAGCCCACACTGAATGGTGTATTCCTGGTCTGTTTTTGCCCTGATGCTACAAAAGCTGAAATCAATATTTCTGTAAGATCTGATATCAATAAATTCTTCACAGAAAAAAATATTACGTTATGAATACAATATCTTACCATCAGGTAAATAAGCTGTAGCATCAAACCATTGAAACAAAATACCCAATAGTCTTCCTAATATCTCCTATAAAGTATATAATTAATGTCAGTGAGTTATTAAAACACTGAATGTAAGTATCTGACTGTAGGTAGAAACATGAAATAATAGTTTCCCCAAAAAAGTTTAAGTTTCAAAATAGATACATTGTCATTTAAAATAGTTTTTGGTGTGGATCTGAAACATGCTCTATTCTATAAAAGTTTGTTTATATAATATGCCAGAATGACCACCAGCCATGTGAAAAGCTTCCCTCAGAAAATTCTATTTTGATATAACTTACAATGGATATATCATTTTTTGGTCGACATAATTCTACCATTAACCATATACCATATCTACTTAGTAACTTATGATCCCCTCCTTCCTCTACTTCGTAACATTCATCTTCGTCTGTTAATCTACGCTGTTCTTCTCCCATCTCTACCATACGTTTAGACTCTATAGGCTGAGCTTCTTTTAATAAGCTATATTATTCAAAAAATTGTGGAATCAGTAAATATGCAATCTTAATTTAATCACAGTTCTAAAAGTAATGACATAAAATAAGTATTTAAAGTATTGCATTGTGACTTGCAAAATCCACTTTTAAACTAATTCACAAATTAAGTCCTTTTCTTGTTCTATTTTTTTCCTACAAGTCCATGTCTATGTATTTATAATTATTTTAATAAACTATCAGCAAATTAATACAGCAGGTACCCAACACAGCAATATATTGTATTGCAACATACAAGATTTATGATTTGTAATGATAATTCATCTCAAAGACCACATATGTTAAATGACTACACTATATTCATTTCGATACTTTATTGTCAACCTCATAAGACCATTACATGTTCACGATTCGATGTACAGAATACTTGTGCACGCTTTACCATGACAACAAGATATACGACTGCGCACACACAAACATCTTATCACTATTCATATATTCAAAGGGCATGAGTATTCACATTAAAAACATATATTGAGGTTTTATGCAAACATGTAAAAAAAATTCTTTGGTCCTTGGAATTAGAAGAACAGTAAGCAGTTAACATCACTGTCTAGACAATGTTTCCCTAACAGCACACTACATGGCAAATGCCAATCTTCAATGCCCCAGGGCTGTAGTGGTGCGTAGGCCCACGTAGGCCCGGCCTACCCACCTTTTTTCTCGTCAAAAGTTGGGTAGGCCCGGCCTACCCTCCTTTCGGCGGGAAAAAGTAGGCATTGTGAGGCCCACTGAAAAAAAGGCCCTATTTCGTTGCTCTGCTGCAGTCTAATCTTGGAGTGTGACGGTAAGGTGAGCGGCCTGACGACATTCAGGCGAGAAGGGAACCAGCCAATGCTAGGGTGCCCCACCCTAAATGAATATCTCCAAATATCTCGACAATTACACCAGAATACTAATATATTACGAAGCCTTAAATCTGTTTCACACATTTATAGTCACTAAATAAACGACCATGCTGTACTTCATAAGCTATGATCATTATCGAGATGCAAATGATACCAGATCACGAGTTCACAGGCTAGAGACTCTTGGCGATTTGAATCCAGTTCAAGCATTTTTCGCAAGAAAATAATGTGATATATTTCCGAAATTCATATTCTCTGGGACTGACTGTGTGCGCAATTTTTACTGTTTTATGATAAATTGATTGAATTTTTTCCATTTTTATGAGAATTTCTAGATTTGTTTGGTAAAAATCGAAGGATTTTCCAGAATGACCAGGCCTCGGAAATGGCCGCAGATGGCGTTTCCAGGCATCAAATTTTCGAAATTTTTCGGGGGGGAGAACCCCCCGAACCCTCCCCCAGGCTCCGCGGTCAGTAAAGTGAGGGCCTACTTACTAAAAACTTTACCACTACAGCCCTGCAATGCCCAAGTTAATCCCATACCATTTTGACAATAAATGCTCAAAATCTCACCTGACAACAGCATCAACAAGATATCTTTGCAATTCTGGTGTACAACTCCAAATATCAGATATACTCATATGATAAACATGATTCACTTCAACTTGGTTACTATGGCGAGCTTCGTGACAGAATTTACAATATCTGATTGGCCGATTACCATTAAAACTGGCACATTCTATGGAAAAACATGTACTAACAGCTAAATTCTGCTCTGATCTACAATTCTAGAAAAAAAATCATGATTAGATAATATAATTAGAAGCTAAAGAAGCATGATGATCACAATCTGTCACCAGAAAACATTCTACAGACCCAGCTGCTGCAGATCAGCTATTGGTAGAAGATCTAATTAAAAATAATTTTTCTACACCCACGTCTAAATCAACCAGGAACACAGCCCCAATCCATCGTTACTCATCTTGTTGTTCTTGGAGAGTCTGGGGGTGAGGGGGAGTTCCCCAATGCAAGTACGAACGGTATGAAACTTGGCAGGATTGCTGTTCTTGGAGAGTGTGAGGGTGGGGTGAGTTCCCCAATGCAAGTACGAACGGTATGAAACTTGACAGGATTGTGCACTGATTGACGCACTATAATTGTTGATATGATGTCATACTCTGTTGCTGGTCCATGATACACTTATACCTTTTTGGTCAGGCTACGTTGTACAGTTATATTTCCCTTTTAGATTAGGTTATTTTTTATTTTAATTAATGGAAGAATGGCTAACTATTGCTGATCGTATTATTTGAAAGAAGCATAAGGCATGCAGAATTTGTTCATCTTTAAACATTTTGGAATTATAACTTCAGTCTTCAACTATCATGCAAATTATCCCAAAACTTACAAGTTGTACTGAACAAAACATCCAGCATGAAAATTTGTTTGTAGGTACCAAGAAAGTAAGCATCTGTTTAAAAAAAATAAGATATAATCCAAGCCTAGTCATTTACCTTATTTTCACATATCGTTGAAACATGATTGACAGGCAGTAGTAGATCTACCATATACTCGTTATCTCTACTTAACTGTTCAGCACAATCACTACATATATATAATGGTGGTGGTGTATCACCTGAATGTATGGCAAGAGCTGGATTTAAACACATCTGAAAAAAAACCCATTCAATTAATATTGTGGGCAATTGTAACCAAATACAAATAACCAACATGATCTACATGTATAATTCTTGCTGATGTCCTCAATGGTACCATTTCAAGGCAGTTGGCACCCAACAGTAAAAATCATGTAACGTCGATAAGTTATATAACATGTAAATGATTTGACATGTTCATATATTTTTGTAAAAATATAAATGTAGCTTCCATTAATTATGATAAGATGAATGTAACACAGTAACATCCATGATTTTTCCCAAAAGACTAATAGGTGGTACTTGCAAATGTTTGAGATCATATGTTGGCAGTCGATGAATGCAGCTGACAACAATATTAATTTATATTCACATTAAATATGGCCAATTGGCCATAGAATCCCAAAAAGTAAAATGTAAAAAAAACTTCCTGATACCTTTGTAGCTTGACATTTTCTCCTATTAGAACAGTCATCTCTTTGACACGATAATGGCTTCCAAACTAAAACAACAAACATAATTCTTTAATAAAACCATTACAATTTTTTTACCATATAAGTTAGCATGGACACGGAGAGAGACAGAGAGAGAAATGGGGTTTAACATCCATTCGACACAAACTAGGTCATTTTGGGACTTACATATGGTATAATTTTATTTCAATAATTCGCTTGCCCATTGCAGTCTTTAGCAGTGAGATGACCCTATTCCTTGTCACGCACAACTGGGGATTCGAAACCATGCCAGTTGACTCAGTGACAGGCTTTATGATACAGAGTGCAAGTGTGCTGACCATTCGGCCACATACCCCTCCCCTCAGCATGAACATGAATCTTTTCCCCAATTATATTACATATGTAACAACTATAGACATATATATATATATAAACTTTAAGACAATGGAATTCACATATAGTATGCTAGAACAAAAATGTTTGAAATAAATTTAATAAACAAGCACAAATAACTACTAACGAAAGAGCCACAACTACACAACATAGACCATTTTTTTTCATTTTTAACACATTAAACTTACCAATAATTTCCATATTTCCTATTGTGTAGCATAGCATATAAAACGTAGACATATAAGATAACTTTTAAGTTAAAATTTCAGGCTTAAATTATTTGCAGTCAAAGTGTATTAATCAAAACAGTGCATCTTAATACAACAATTTGTTTAAGTAACTCCAACATGATTGGGAAACGAAAAACTGCCAATTGTGCATTATATCTAATTAGAAGAAACCTAGTACAAGCTAATACCAATGTGCCAATTCCTCTTTAGCTTAAACAATATTTTCTTACACACAGAAGCTTCAGTAAGAAACAATATAAAACTGTGTATTACTGTCTATTTAGTATGAATAAAGCCTTTGCAAATATAAATATGAGTTTACATACCACAGTATTTATAATGTATCCCACGTCTATCAGTTAAAGCTGGATTTAATTGTGGCCAGTAGTAAAACAATAGATGTGCTGCTGGAACACGAGCACTTGGTGATCCATATGCTATAATACTGATCAAATCCTGTAATAATAACAAACATTTACTAACATAATTTATTTCATGTAGTGAATACAGAAGAGCAAGAAATTCAATGCTTTATAAAATGCTAAATTTTCCAGTTTGCATTATTTCACAGTGGCTTTTCCAGAATACAGGGAGTTTATACAAATACTTTATATAAAATTTCCCAAATTCTTGTAAATATAAACCGACTTTTTGTCCAAAAATCACCTTTCAAAACATTGATTAACCAGTTGATCATGGTTAAAAAGACTAGTCAATGTTCTGGCATGAAGTGTAATGTAAAGAAATCCAGAGTCTCATCAGCCAATCAAACAGGATACCGGTAATACTAGTGCACTAGTGCTCTATTATAATCAGATGTGGGTACCGGTAACTGTATAATAACAACTGTCTTTTCATATTGATGCCTTTAAACTTACTTTCATTACATTTTTCTTCATTGCCATGAAAGTCTCCACAATTTGAGAATGGAATGCTAAAAAGAATAGAAAAGTTATACAGGTATATGTGGACTGAATAATGCATCATAACTACTAATTTTACGAAAGAGACCCTGTAACAAAATTTTGATGAGTAGGGAGTCAAATTGTTGTTCTATTAACGATTCATTTTGCAAAAGCCAAATCATCATTTTGGCTTCAAATGTTATAAGATAGGCTGGCACTGCCAGGCAGGATACGCCCACATTTTCGAGAGATGGACAGAGAAAAAGCAATACCGAAAGTGATTTTTCCTACATCTTTAAGTCCTGTATTTCATACTGTATTGGGAGCAGCCATTTAGTTGGTCAGTTCCAGTCTGACATTAATGAAATTCGAAACCGACAATGATTATGGTGTGACGGTACACAACCTAGAAATGTGACTTTTCATCAAAATCGGATAAGAATTGTGACCTGTAGAGAGTCCACAACCATGATATACCATATTTTTACACTATTCGCGTACAAACGGCGACCATTTCGTCCGGCAATTTTGGTACGATTTTCACGAAATTAGAACTCAACCATCCTCATCAAAATCGAATTAAAATTGTGACCTATACAGGATCCACAATCATGATATATCATTTTTTTTAACAGTATTCGCGTACAAACGGCGGCCATTTTGTCTGTCAATTTTGGTCCGATTTTCCCGAAATTCAAACTCAACCTTCCTTACAGTGTAACGGTGATATAATCAAACGTTTTTTTAAATTGGATAATAATTGTGACCTCCAGAGGGACCACAAGCTAAAGAAAGGGGGATTTTGCGTATAACCGGGGGCCATAATTCAGGAAGTTACGATCCGATATGCGCAAATATCGAAAAGAACCAAGATCTTTGGGTTATAACCATGAATTTCAAGTTTCATCAAAATCGAATTAAAATTGTGACCTTTACAGCGTCCACAACCTTGATATACCATTTTTTAACAGTATTCGCGTACAAACGGCAGCCATTTTTGTGTGGCAATTTTGGTCTGATTTTCCCAAAATTCGAACTCAACCTTCCTTACGGTGTAACGGTAATATAATCAAACGTGTTTTTAAATCGGATAATAATTGTGACCTCCAAGCTAAAAAAAAGGCAATTTTGCGTATAATCAGGGGCCATAATTCAGGCAGTTACGATCCGATATGCGCAAATATCGAAAGGAAGCAAGATCTTTGGGTTATAACCATGAATTTCAAGTTTCATCAAAATCGAATCAAAATTGTGACCTCCACAGGGTCCACAACCTTGATATACCATTTTTTAACAGTATTCGCGTACAAACGGCGGCCATTTTGTATGGCATTTTTCGTCCGATTTTCCCGAAATTCGAACTCAACCTTCCTTAGGGTGTAACGGTGATATAATCAAACGGTTTTTTAAATCGAATAATAATTGTGACCTCCAAGCTAAAAAAAAGGCGATTTTGCGTATAATCAGGGGCCATAATTCAGGAAGTTACGATTCGATATGCGCAAATATCGAAAGGAAGCAAGATCTTTGGGTTATAACCATGAATTTGAAGTTTCATCAAAATCGAATCAAAATTGTGACCTCCACAGGGTCCACAACCTTGATATACCATTTTTTAACAGTATTCGCGTACAAACGGCGGCCATTTTGTATGGCAATTTTCGTCCGATTTTCCCGAAATTCGAACTCAACCTTCCATAGGGTGTAACGGTGATATAATCAAACGGTTTTTTAAATCGAATAATAATTGTGACCTCCGGAGGGACCACAAGCTAAAAAGGGTGATTTTTCGGACAATCAGGGGCCATAATTCAGGAAATTACATTCCGATAGCCGCAAATATCGAAAGGAACCAAGATCTTTGGGTTACAAACATGCATGTCAAGTTTCATCAAAATCGGTTCAAAATTGTGACCTCTATAGGGTCCACAAGCTAAAAACGTGATTTTTCGTACAATCAGGGGCCATAATCCATGAAGTTTTGATCCGATACATGCCAATATCGAAAGGAACCGAGATCTTATGGGGATAAACCTATATTTCAAGTTTCGTCAAAATCGGATAAGAATTGTGACCTGTAGAGAGTCCACAAACAAATTGTGGACGGACGGACGTCCGGACGGACAGGGGCGACGACATAATACGTCCACATGAAAATGTGGGCGTATAATAAACTATATTCTAGACATTTTGAAAGCCCATAATCAACTCTCTAAAACACCGAGTGGTAGTGATTTAAACAGAGAGTAGGTATCGCTTGTCCTGTACCATTGCTCTTATCATAACAATTCAAGCTACATCTTCCAACCCCCATAACTTTGACCAGAAAAAATAATCTAAATGAAATTTTCAATACATTCATTTTTCATTATCTATTTTTGAACTATTATAGCAAAATCGTCCATCTCTTTATCAATCTGATTAAAACACAGATCCAATTTCATTTCGTTTTTTATAGTTCAAAATTTCATTTTTACTTGTCTTTACTACTCTTGGATCTGGAGGTCCTCCAGTGGAGGACTTGTTATTTACCTTGTGTTCTGCCTGAAATGAGGGGTCAGCCAATCAAATGGTCTGTCGAATCGACCGTTTGACCTTTTCATGCCTGGAACTGTGGGTAGATATTACCAGCGGATAGAAATCAAAACAAAACAAAAGTAGATTTTAAAAAGCATGGCGGTCGCTAATTGGTTAATCGAATGACTGACGTTATCGGGTCAAATGTCCCGTACTTGATACCTGACGTCATAGAACGTGAGCTCCCACTATAACTTGTTAGATCTACATGAGTATAGGCCATCGAAAGTATAAAAACCGAAACGAAATATAGATCTATAATTTAATTAGATTGTCTCTTTATCTAAATCTTACACAATGCATCATTAAATGTTAACCAGTACCTCCATTTTCAGTATGCTCAAATACCATAGTTATAATAGCAGCAGCTGATTCACTGGCATAAGATGGTTCCTGACATCCATCAAAACCTGGTAAAAAAATGAAGACAGGAATTTATGAATAAATGTTCCTCAATAAATGAATGATCTTTTCGATTAGAAAGCATGCACAATTGACTATCTTCCAATAAAAACTTTAGCAATATATTTAAAGAAAATATTTGAAAATATCAAAATAAATGATGTAACAATGATACATACCTAATGTCATTGGTAGAAGACTGCAGCACATTAAATCTATAATATCTTTATGTACAGTTGAAGGGAAAACAGCCAATGTTGATGCTACTGTGTAGGGCAACAAATCAAGCAGATCATGTTCTAGAAATGGTACCAGACATCCAAGAACATTCAAAACAGCTTCGCCAAAAGCTACAACAAATCAGAATGACATGTCATTTTATAATAACAGTTTTGACTTTCAAGGAAAGTACAGGACATCAGGGCCACAGCATTATCAGAATAAACTCAATAGGAAGTATGCAGGAAATTATGTGTTGAGAAAATAACTGTTATATTTGTAAAGTGAATTAAAGGCTTCTTTATCTCTGGGGGAAAAAACCTTCTGCCTTCATCCTTATATGAACCTGCGTCCAATCTCAGCATGAATCTATACCTTATTGTTCATTCTCTTATAGGCACACAGACTCCATAAATGCTTGGAGGGGGGGGGGGCAGAACCTGAAATGTGTTCATGCTATTCCAGTCCATGAATACAACAGCAAGTGGTCTAATATACCCTAACTTAGGTGGCCAATATAAAATTTCAATAAACCAATCAATCGTTTACAGTCAACAGAGAATACAACAACTTCAATATAGCCCATCTTCTATTCTAGCCCTTGAGTTAAGCAACTTTAATGTTTCCAATCGTTTTGTAACTGAAATCCCCCTCTACGCTGACCTGAATTTCAACCCTCAGATTGGACTGTTTCAACTGCATTCACAAATGATATAGTCAATACCTGAAAAATGTTGCATTTAAAAGTGGCGCGTCTCCAAGCAAAATGTTTTAATCCTTATTCAATTCAGTACAAATTCATGGAATTCAATTAAAATAAAAGTAAAATTAGTGTTTTATTAGATTTCGGGCAGTTTATTATGCCAACAAGATGAAATAATAACTTTTGTCAATCTCGTTCCCAGAGGCAGCCGCGGAGCCGAAGGCCTCTGGCACATTAGACCGTCCATTTTTCCAATTTTTTTCAAACCTAAGCCCCGCCCATTCTGACCTCTTATTGGTCAATTTTTTGGGGTCGATTTCTCGAAAACTAGAGGTCGGATCGTCGTTTCGTTTGTTGTAAAATGATCCTTGAGTCAAAGTCAACTCGCTGACATAAAAAATTGGATCCTAAACGAACAAATTCAAGTTTTTGTAAAGATCTATATTTCTACGCGTGGGTATATTTTTAAGTGATTCGGTCATCCATCCATGTAAAATCAGGGGCGTACGACGCAAATAAACGAGAAATTTCGCGTGTAGGAATTACATGTCATTTTCCGGGAAAATGGCTACCCCAATTCACCAGAGAAATTTCTTCAAAAATTTTTCTGGTTTCGAGATTGAACTTTTGTTTCACTTTACCCGTCTGCCAAAAAAGCCAGATTGCCCGAAATTTAGGGGGGCATTTTTGCTGAACTAATAATAGATATATTACCTAATTGACCAATCTGTATTACAGATACCAAATCTATTATATTCATAACAGCATGATATAGTCCTGTATAATCCAAATTAGGAAATACAGACAGACGGACACTATCTCTCTGTCTCGGACCATAACTCTCTACTGGTATACTAGGTACATCTTTAAGAACACTGAAATTACATAATAATAACAATTTCTATCATATTTTTTTCTATTTATGGGTAAACTTCATTTGTCATGGTATCCAGAAATGAAATTCTCAGCCCTGTAGCATATTACAGCATATTTCTGGTTTAATTTGTCAGGGCACCAGCAGCATATATTATCTTCTCTGTTCCTGTCAATGAATTTCTGCTGTTCAAATTGTTTAAGTCAAAGTGTCATTCTTTGACAGGAACAGAGAAGATAATCTGCAGGTAGGATCTAGCCATTTTGCAAAAAGTCATCCGGAAGTGGTCCTTTGCTTTAAGAGTACATGTATATAGAAACTTTACTTTTATACCACCCCTGAATTAGAACTAACCAAATATTCAAAGGTAATTCGGTTATCCTACACTATCACAATTTAGCACTGTCTCTATTCTCCAATTTTCTGTATCTCCTCCTACAGACTATAAGTAAGACATCAAAATTGAATGAGAAAAATTACCTGAGTAGAGTTTGGGAGAAGTATTTGAGTGTATTAGCAATATCTTCTCCATTAGGTTGCGGTGTTAAGTTATTGATTATGCGGTAATGATAATCCTTTAAATTACGGATTTTTGATGTGACTGAAAATATAAAAATATTACATTAATACAGGCCTCTCTAAAAGATACAGAAAACAATGAATGGAAATAGATTTTGCCCAAGGATGATCTTGGAGTGCTGGCAAGGTAGGCAACCACAACTTACTTAAGACATTGATATCAATTTCATAAAGATCGAATAATAACTTTTGTCTTTAGCGCATTCACAATGTTGAACAAACAAAGGGAGAGAGAGAGAGAAAGAAAGAAATAAAAGTCTGGTTTTATACAATATAATACAGCCTGGGACACTGGACTCTTTCCAGATTAGGGTTTTTAACACAATATTATAGTTAAGCCCTTTTATTCACCAAAATATAATAGAGAATGGCCCTATAAATCATATGACACAGTTAGGTCTGCATCTACGGTAGGCCTACATCAATAACTAAACTCGATACTTACAAGTGGCAGCTCTGGTAGCCATTTCAACTGATTAGTCTGTAGCTATATCATCAGACCAGTCGGTTTCTGTGTTGTCTACATGACTGGAGGATTCCTGTCCGATTAGATAGATTACCTACGTTTTCGATCGGTCCAATTAGCTCATCCTTAAAGTGCAGTCAATTCTCTGCATTTAAAACACATAAACTTTGATCTAAACGCATTAAATAGTATGAATCGGCACTAGTAGCACTGTTTGCCATTCATAACGGAAGCTGGAACCAACCTCATTATAATTTATGGAGAGGCATCGAGGCCATTGGCTTTATGCCAGTGCTAATACTTCAATTTACGTTTGGGTCATTTCATTATTTAACTTATCAAGTGAACCATTACAATGTAAAAATTCAGGATAGTTTTGCCCCGGCTCAAAACACAAGAAATTGTTTAATAATTTTTAGATAATCTGGTAAACCAGTGTTCTCCCGCCAAAACAACAGCCACGTGTTGGTCATAAAATTTAGATTTTAATTTCTCCCTATTAAGGATTTTGTCATTCTGTTTGTGACTTATTGAAAAGAGAAAACCAGCTATTATAGAATTAAAAAGAGTGAAGTAAATGAGATTGATAAGACATTACGGCTACAATTAATGTCGACTAGCCTACTTTTAATATGAGATATATGCCCCATATTTCTGGTAGCCTATGTGGGAATAAATTCAACGACAGACCTAACCATTTCTTGTAAAATATAAATATTTGCAGATAAGAGTTATTATAGGGCATGCGACCGGGAATAAACCTATACACGAGAGTGATACAGTAACGATTTTATTTATAAATCTGTTTATCGACCATAATGACCTTGAACTAAAGACGCGTGTGTACGGAATCTAATTAAATTCCTGCGATTCCCCGGATGTTCAATTAATTGATGCCAATGGCGACTGCTATATCATGAAGTAAAAGAAGCAGGTTGAGTTCCTGTAGGGTATATTTTTTATGCAATGATAGAATATTGGTCAGTCGCTAAAATTGACGAAAGGGGTAACACGTAAAATTAATAATCTGTGCAAAATCCACGACTATAAAAATGAAGATACTGATATCGGTTTGGTATTTATTTACATGCTGTCTGCTTGTAGTATACGGTGAGTTAGGCTATATAGCTCTTGACTTTTTAGGTTTTATTGGTCCAAATTATATAAAATTACAAATTTTGCTGTATTGAATTGCATGTATTCTTAGAAATTGCGTAATGAAATTTAGAGACAAGTATCTCTCTCTCCCATATCCATATGCACCCGCCCACTTTTTTGTTGAGGGGATGGGGTTGCAAAAAGAAACCAAAACTTAGTCTTGTCGGGCTTTCAGTACACCCACCAGCAGCTAAGTCGTCCATGCTAAACTGGCCACGAATACCAGTTTTGCAAAGAAACTTTAGATATGGGGAAAATAAAGTAAAGCAATAGTCTTATTATAAAGTGTAAGTAATATTAGAATATCAGGATTTGTTAACATGACTGTAACAGTTTATGAAAATAATTACTAATGCTTAGATACTATATATGCGATTTAACAGGAAAGAAGAAGATCTATATACCAGACGAACAAAGAGTATTTGAAAAAATTATGACTGGATATGAGAATTCTGTTCGTCCAGTTATCAACTCCAGTCATGTTCTAGTTGTCAAGTTTGCATTGAGATTAAATCAAATTGTTGGTTTGGTAAGTTTATTTATTTGATTAAAAGCTATGTTTCTGCAGTTTTAATAGAATTGTGATAGTCATGGTAATGCTAGTTAACAATTTTGTTTTTTATTGTGTAGGGTCCTACCTATATTTGTGTTAATGGGGGATTTTTAATTTTCAATTAGTGTTTATTAGCTATAGAAAGTGTGTAGTTCAGATGACCATAACATTAGCACCATAAATTTTCCTTATATGCTTTTTGATAAGCCTATATTTTTATTGTGTGTTCTGCAAGTCTATATTTGCAATTTATTCTGAAATATTGGACATTAAACTACAATAATAGATTCAATATTGTTGCTACACCTTACAGAATGACTTACGTTGATCTTTTCAGCACAAATAACAGTAAATTGAATAAATCACTCACTTTGTTCTTATCATTATTATTTTATTGATATGCGTGTCTTTAAAATAGCGAGTTTATTCCCATAACAGAAAACAACACCTGGATGTTGTTAATTAAATATTTTATTATTGATCTGTTATTTATTGTGTTTCAGGATGAGCGTCATCAAGTTTTAACAACTAATGTGTTTATTGATCAGGTGAGTCCTGGAAGGTAGAATGCACACCCAGGTTGATACCATCTGTTTATTTTGAAACATTGATCAATCTGTCTATTTTGAAACATTGATCAACTACCCCTAAATGGCTTATTTAGGTGTAAAAAGAAAATATTAAGTGTTCAATCTAAAGCTTCTAAATCATTAACAATAGATATGAGGAATGTTTCATGTGTTGAAATGAAATGGTGTTTAACATGCTACTGTTTTTTCGCCGAACTGGTCTAATGAAGATGGGCATACGCCATACAATGTGCTATGAGGGAAATTTTGCCCAGAAAGTGGCACTATGGCCTACTCTTATATCGAATCCCAACTGTTATGGGATCTTTTACGTGCACGCCAATATGTACATGGGACCTCAGTTTTTCATAACATCCGAATGACTAAACAGTTGTCCTTGACAGGTCCTCCATCCTGCAACACTGACAAGGGGGAACCACATCGGAAAATATGGATGAACCTCTCAGTCAATGCAGGGATCGAACATCCGACCCCCAGGCTAGCAAGCCAGCGTCTTACCCACTCAGCCATAGGCTACACTGTGCTACGGCCTACGCTTCTTTCGAATTCTTGTTAAGGTTTTGTTATGAGCCCCTAAACTGCAGCATGCTGGAATATCTTTAGAAACTTTCTCAGACAACAAAGGAATTGAAATTGGGATCTCCTGGTTAGTAAGCCAGCTCCTCACACAGTGAGCCTCCAATGCAAAGAATCTAGTCAAGGAAGTGGTGTTCCATTAATTAATGTGATGAAATAACAGAATTATTATTTTTAACTATTTAGTATATTTATTATGTATACAATTTGTAGGAATGGGTGGATGAGAATTTAATCTGGGATCCAAAAGAATATAATAATATTCAATCACTACGTGTTCCTACTAAAAGTATTTGGCTTCCAGACACTTTTATCTACAACAAGTAGGTTTTATGAAGGCATTTAAATGCTGATTTTTTCATTATAATTTAGAGAATTAGTTTCTTCCTTCCATATTTTAACTGGTTCCAAATTATTTATGCCATCACAGAGCAAAGAAAAACTTTTCAAAATCATTGTTGAGTCAATGAAAATTATACATTAAATAAATCAAATGAAGTACAGCATTCTCAAGTGTCTCTTGGTTATAAAATTTGAATATTTTTCAGTGTGGATGATGGATCAACTGGTTTTATGCAAGGGTCATATGTTCTTATCCATTCTGATGGCACTGTATTATGGCCAGTTCCTGTAAAACTGAAAAGTTCTTGTAAAGTTGACATTACATTCTTCCCATTTGATGACCAAATATGTATTTTAAGATTCGGCTCCTGGATCTATAGTGGAGACTGGATGGATTTTATCATAAGTAATAATGACACTCCGGTGGACTTATCTTATTATATGAAAAACAGTGAATGGGAATTACTATCAATCAATCAACAGAAAAACATTAGACGTCAGTCATGTTGTTCGGAAACACATCCAGACTTGACGTTCATGTTACACATACGTCGTAAAACATTTTACTACATATTCAATATTATAGTACCATGTACAATGTTGTCTATTCTAACTATGTTGACATTTTGGTTGCCCCCTACATCAGGTGAAAAGATAACTCTTGGCTTGTCAGTTTTTTTAGCATTCTCTATGTTTATGTTGCTGATAGCTGAAGAAGTTCCTGCAACTTCAGAAGCAGTTCCACTGATAGGTGAGTTTTATTAATTCTATATGTACAATTGCCAAACATAATCAATCATTGTTTTGACAAATCATATTTAATTGTGCTTCATAAAATAATGTTTTTTCATGTGTGTCAATTGGGATACCCATTTATTACAAGAATTTCAGTCAAATGTGGAATGTTCGATTCAAGTTCATAACTATATTTTGTATTATTTAAGGTATTTATCTTTGTGTTGTGATGACAATGACGTCAGTGTCAGTCATTGTGGCAGTATTGGTGATTAATATCTATAATCGGGGTATGAAGACAAGACGAGCTCCAAACTGGTTAAGAAAGTTAACATTAGTATGGTTTTCTAAAGCTCTTAGTATGCATCATGATATTGAACTGGTGGCTAAAAGTGTTAATCTGGTAAGATTCCATTTCTGATTTAATTTGAGTGGTTTATAATACTGACCAATTGGGGATCTAGGAAAAGGCATAATAACTAGGCACCGAATGAAGTGAATTGATGTGATATGTTCACATAAAGAACTGGAAGAACACAAATTGTCCATCTCATCGCAATTGAACGTAATTTTAGCTTAACTCATTTACAACAGCAAGCAGGTAACACTGACTTCTGGCGTTCATTATACTGCTGGCAAGCTGTTGGTATCGGTTCATTCTCCCATTGGCGGTTTAATACTGTCATGGACTATTATCTTGTTCTCAGTGTATAATTTTGTTACTTTCATATATTCTTTAATTACCTTTTCTAATTCTAAATAAGTGACATTGAATGAATTTAAAAGGTCTGTTTTAAAATAAAACATTTCAGAATTATATTTTTCAGGATCTGTTTATGTTTGGTTCGCTAAGGAGACCAAGCATGATGACACCTAGGTGTTCTCTAAAACCAGAAACAGAATTAATAGTCAAACAGAATAACAATTCTGAGGATTATTTAAATGATGACAACACAAATGGTGGACTGGGAACGGATCAAAAAGACACAAATGTGAATACCACCACTGTTCCTTGTAGATCATCTTATAATCCTTCCGAGAAAGTCTGGTATCGTCATGAAGAACTGGAAGCTTTAAAAAAAGCTGAACAAGAAAATGGTAATAGCAGTCACACAGGAAATGACAAAAAAGTCACTACGTCCTCAGAAACTGACGCTACCAAGCCTTTATTGGTGGAAAATGAAACCAGCAAAAACAAGTTACTCCAGCTTCCCTATTCAACTGCAGAAGATATCAGTCTTATGACAGATATTCATAAGAAAAAGGTCATTATTGCAGAATGGCAAAGAATTGCAGCTGTAGTAGACAGAGTATTGTTTATATTTTTTCTGTTAGCCACAATAATGGCTTACTTGGTTCTGCTAGTAATACTGCCAGCTCAACATTACACAACACAGAAAGATACATTATCAGAGGCCATACTGCAAAATATAGCAGATGATGTTTAAGATCAATCAATCAATTTAAGGGAAATATTTATCACTTCTGTGAAAGCGGAGGTTAAAACACCAGGTAGTAGTAGAGAAATATTATATTCTACCATGAACAATAATGTATAAATATTGGTTTTGATTCAGCATTGAGCATACAATGTCGAAAATGACCCTAAAAATGTCTTCCATTTGTAGCATTTAAAGAGATATTGCTAAATATTACAACTGTGTTTAACAGTTTAGTAATCTGTGAAGACAAAATCAGTCAATGTTTCCATAATAATAGCATATGGAATGTTATAATACTGCATGTGGAATGTTATAATACTTATTCCAACCAGAGATAGATTGAGGCAGCTTGCAGGGACGTAAGCCGAAGGACGGACACCTCTTTATCTAATTCTTAATGCATCTTTAAGTTTTCAGACTGACATGTTTTTGTTGCTGTATGATTTTTATTCAAAATTTATTTCAACATATATTTAAGATGTTGTGGGGGTGGGGAGAAATGGGGTTTTATGCCTACTCGACACAAACTAGGTCATTTCGGGACTAACATATGGTTTAATTTTATTTCAATAATGCGCTTGCGCGTAGGGGTCTTAAGCAGTGGGAAACTGGATGATAAGATGTTGGGGGACCAGAGATTAATAGAATGCTCATAATGCCTAGCTTTCATTTATGTTACTGGTAACTGTTATTTTACATGTACATTAGTTTACTATAAGTTTATTATGTGTTCAATTGTTATTAGATATATGGTTATGGTTGGATATTCAATAAAATAGTTAAACTGATTTACTTTAGAAGGATTTGAAATAAATTTTTTGTTTGTTGTTACCTTTGTGACATACCACAGCCACGGAACCATAGATATTAGAAAAGGAACCAGATATTGTTTTGAAAAGTAAAATTTAAATGATTCACTCCTGGAAATGTATGCTTATTCATATAATAAAACCCATGATACTGTTATGTTTATCTTTTTATAATTATGTACTTTGAATGGACTAATATGATCCCATATACTTTATTAGTGATTTATTCCGCTGCAAGACCAAGTCATTTGTCATATGTCTAGCTGTTTTACTTTCATTGGTGAAATTTGTGTAATTGCTAATCAAACAATTGTTTGATGGTCTAAAAAAATTAAAATACATGTTCACACTCTACTCATGCTGACCTTGATGAAGCCATTTTGGATAGCCCTGCCAATCAAAAATGTATTTATACAACAGTTTTCTATTTATTCCTGCACATGATATTTTGGAACATCAACCAGGTCATTTCTAACAAATTTTTTTTTTCAAAAACATCTTGGGCGCAGGGTTTATGCAACCAGGATACCACTACACAAAGAAATGTCACCTAGTAATGCAGGCGACAGTACAGCTTGTTATTCACAAAATCAGATTCCAACACATGGTTTTGCACATATAACAAGCCTCATAATGTATAGTGCTCATATTTCTTATCACAAAACAGTTCATTAATGTATAATAAACAATTTATTTATAAAACAGTGTAAAGAGCCATTTATTATGCTGAAAATAATCTGATATATAACCAAACAAAATATAACTTTTATAATAAAAACAACAACACACACATAATTAAAGGTATATTGCCCCTTAGATAAATCAGAACAGTTGTCTGCATAAAATGTTCATACTTGTGACTAGTAGCTCGATTTGTATTGTTATATACAGTAACATTTAAATCTTTTATTTCAGATCTTTTTTTTTTTTACTGCAAATTGCAGTCTGGTAACATGAAATGTGGCAGTTTTGATTTTTAATATTCTTGTGTTTAATACTGTCAATATTCACATGTTTCTATGTCAAATTTATTTCAATTTTTCTTTGTCAGTTTTAACACAGAACTGACTGTTATAATTAGGATTTCTTTTTAATTTGTGCTGTAAACTTTTTGTTCAACAAAATGATAAAAAACAAGATATTTCACTAACATAGGCTTGTGCCAGAATTTTGAATCTTTAACATATCAATTTGAAAAAAACCCACTTAATTCATACTATACACGTGGATTAATCTTTCACATCTACAGAATCAAGGCCAACATACCTTTAAATCATCATAATAAAAAAAATTATCAATGAATGTTAATATTCCAAAAACCGACAGGTAAAGTGGTAATCAATAGATTTTTTAAAAATTAAATGCAAAGAATAGAAAACAAAATATTATTATTAAACAAGCCAACAGTGAGGCTGACGTTGTGTCCCCCACTCAATCCCAAAATAAACAGATGGCACTCCTTATTTATTTGCACATTTATCTTTTAAAAAACATCTAATTTGTTTATCACTCTTCATAACCAAATCATGAAATGGTCATTATCGAATGTACATGTATTAGTCAGAGAAGTACATCAATCAGATGCAGACTTTAAAGTCTCAGTCAATCAAATTAGCCCACTAAGCATAAAATGCTCATTATCAATAGAATTCTGCGTCTGATGTCCTTAAATACAGTGTCAAAATTTAAAGTCAATTGGGACATTTACTTTAGCCTCTAGAATGTATTTTTAATAGTGATCAAGGTACATAACTCTGGCAGTAATTATCGGAAATTGGTGAGAATCAATTTAAAGTCAATAGGATTGGCCTCAGTCTCTAGAATGTTCACAAGATTTTTCAAAGTGATCAAGTTCCAATTAAAAGCATTTATTGTGTCCCAAAGATGTGACACACAGATCCATTTTAATAGTCCTTTCTTTGAACAGTGGGGGAAAATTATGTTATAAATTTAGTACTTATTTATATATAATTATTATGCACAAAATATATTTACCTGAAGACATTGCTGTAGAATTTAAATATTTATTAATTAAAATTTATAAGGAAGTTAACAATTAGCTAGCTTTCATTTATAAAGTGAATAATTTGATCTTAAAAGCATTTGATTATTAGACGCAACAAAAGAAAGAACCCTGTTTTGATAGTACCTCAGATCTTTAAAAGATAGGTTGCCAGGCAACGAAACATACGCCCACAGCAGCTAAATCGTCCGGGCAGTCAACAAGGGTTGTCGCATATTTTTACTTTTTTCGGTAATGAAACATTTGTAATACACTAAAAACTGATTAAGAGTAACAACTCATTATGTAATTATTAGAAAATCATTAGAATTTGATTGCTTTTTATAAAGTTTTACCCCACGCTAACAATTAGTATATACATGAAACATTTAATATCATGGATTTAGCTGTTCAGTTATCTAAATTCATTGAAAATCAAAATACTTGTTTGTTTCAACACCTTAAACTCTATGTATCAATCTGAAGTCAATCGGATGGTAACTTTGGCCTCTATAGCGTCACAAGAATTTTTGAAGTTATCAAGGGAGATAACTCTGGCAGTAATTATTTGAAATCGCAGAAAATCAATAGGATTCTTCGTCTCATGAACTTAAACACTGTGTGTAAATCTAAAGTCAATCGGATATTAACTTTGGCCTCCAGAGCGTCCACAAGATTTTTTGAGGTGATCAAGGGCCATAACTCTGGCACTAATTAATGGAAATCGCTGAAAATCAATAGCCGTCTTTGCTTTATGACCTTAAACACTGTGTATAAATTTGAAGTCAATCGGATATTAACTTTGGCCTCTAGAGCGTCCACAAGATTTTTTGAAGTGATCAAGGGCCATAACTCTGGCATTAATTATCGGAAATCGCTGAAAATCAATAGGCTTCTTCGTCTTATGACCTTAAACACTGTGTATAAATTTAAAGTCAATCGGATATTAACTTTGACCTTTAGAGCGTCTACATGATTTTTTAAAGAGATCAAGGGCAATAACTCTGGCATTAATTATCGGAAATCGCCGAAAATCGATAGGCTTCTTCGTCTCATGACCTTAAACACTGTGTATAAATCTAAAGTCAATCGGATATTAACTTTGGCCTCTAGAGCGTCCACAAGATTTTTTGAGGTGATCAAGGGCCATAACTCTGGCACTAATTATCGGAAATCGCTGAAAATCAATAGGCGTCTTCGTCTTATGACCTTAAACACTGTGTATAAATTTAAAGTCAATCGGATATTAACTTTGGCCTCTAGAGCGTCCACAAGATTTTTTGAAGTGATCAAGGGCCATAACTCTGGCACTAATTATCGGAAATCGCTGAAAATCAATAGGCTTCTTCGTCTTATGACCTTAAACACTGTGTATAAATTTAAAGTCAATCGGATATTAACTTTGGCCTCTAGAGCGTCCACAAGATTTTTTTAAGTGATCAAGGGCCATAACTCTGGTAGTTATTATCGGAAATCGCTGAAAAACAATAGGCTTCTTCGTCTCATGACCTTAAACACTGTGTATAAATTTAAAGTCAATCGAATATTAACTTTAGCCTGTAGAGCGTCCACAAGCAATTGTGGACGCCGGACCGACGGACGGACGGACGGACGGACGGACCGACGGACCGACGGACGGACGGGGGCGACGACAATATACGACCACATTTCAATGTGGGCGTATAAAAAATAAAAAATTACTAAACATAAAACAATCACCTTCACCCTTCGTTGAAACTAAACCCTTAAGCTATTTGTCACCGTAGCAAATAAATGTGTTCTTTGAATTTCAGTAGGTAATTGTCCATTTTGATGATTTTTCACAGTCATATTTTTCTTTATCATCACAAAGTCTATTGAAAGTCATGTCTGGATCAAACCCAAGGATTTCACGTTCTTCTTGAATGCGGAAAGAAAAGGTAGATTCTTCAGTTCCTATAAAATACCTGAAAGATAGAAAATAGAAGGACTAATTATTTGATTTGTAGTAAAAAGCACATATGGCATTAAAAGTAGTTTTTAGGGGTTTCGTTAGCTCTGACAGCAGGTGTACTGGTCTCTCGTATGATTGAGAGAACTGCAAAATGTCAGACACATACATTGAAACATGGACAAGAAAAGACAGAGTACTGTTTAATTTTTATGCTGATGACATCATGTGAATAATATGTATCTACACTAACCTAGCATGAGCACATATCCACTGATCTATTATAGCTAAGCCACCTTCTTTATATACTTCTCTAACTTCTGATGTAGGATTAAATGCTAATACTTCAAAATCTGATAAATATTCACTTAATTCTTCAAATTCTGTGAAAAAAGAAAACACAAATAAATGTACAAAAAATTTAAAACATCTTTTCACTTTAGTATACATGTTTGAAATGTGGCATATACAATAAAAAGAATTTGTTGGAATTGAGGAGATATCACTCCAGCAGTTACATATCTATACACCTGTGATGATATGGCAGACTGTTCTCAGCCATCTATTTCTCTATGGTGTTAAGACAGATTGCTTTTAAATACTAAATACAATCTAATTTGAACATCCCCAATGAAACTTTTACATCAAGACCTGCAATATCATTTACAGCGCAATAAATTGTACTGTCCCAAGTCCATCTATTGATAAAACTGATGAAACAGTAGGTTTGGTCTTGCAGGAAATATGGTTACAGTCCAGCCAGTATTATAACCATGTGGTGGAATGCAACTCTGTTGTGATTGGGTTACTGTCATGTACATATTTACACTAACAAGATTATATCCCCATATTGTGACCACCCCACTTTGATCTGTTGACACTAGAAAAAAAATGGCAACAAACATATGGTGTATGGTACCTACCATCCCTAGGTGCATCAGTTGCTATAAAAACTTTAGATAAATCATATTTTATTAACAATTTTTCTATTTGTTTAGCTGCATGTTTTAATGATGGTAAATGTCTGGATGTTCGTAAAAAGTCTTTTCTTCGAAGATGAACACCAATATATTGGCCGCCTTTAGCCTCTCCATGTTTTCTCTGTAAAATGACCAAAAAAAAAATAATAATTTACCAGTTGTTTTATAAAATGAAACACATTTCCAAGGTAACAAAACATATGAACACAAGCAAGCTTGTCCCAATTTTACAAGCAAAAGATTTATAGGGAAACAGATTTTGTGACAAATATGGACATAAAATAAAAACCAATAGATAATATCTAACACATGAATAGACTGTTTTAGTACTGGTATGTGTTACAGGATCCCTGGAAAAGAAAGCCATTTCAAAATAAAGACTTGCCTTCATTTTTGTCCAATCTTCTTCAAATATAGTATTATCTTTTTCATCTGTTGAATCTAAATATTTGGCACGAAATTCGTTACCAATATCCCTCAATGTTTTAGAAAAGACCATACTACGTCTTGCCTGTAAAAATTGACATATTACAGTGATATTTAAATACACTTATAGAGAGTATTCAGATCCCAGCACATTTTGTAGTTTGTCAAAAATATAATTCAAACTGCTTAAAAGTGCAATAAAAATCATAGTCTTAGATGTCTAATATGGTATTCAAAACTATTACTAGTACTTCTGCCTAAATCCCTTCATCCAGCCATCGACTTACTTTATAAATTATTTACAGATTATTTAAAACTGTGATCTCAGAAACTAGAACCAGGAATGTCTATTTCCTGTACACACCTGTGAATAGTCCTTCTGCATATCGGAATGGAAAAGATATTGATCAGGTGATGTTTAATGGCTAATTTTTAAAATAATAATGTGATATTGTTTTCATCACTTAAAGATTATCCTTCTATCTCTTTCTCATCTGAACTTTTATGGACTTCTGTCACAGACATTTTCCATAGTAAAAATATTTATGGTAGTGTAGCTTTAATATTAAATATGTTGAGTCTGTTTTTATTCAGTAGGATAAATTAACATTAACACTTTTACACACTATCAAAAATAGTATTATAATTTGGTTGGGTGGCATATCATTCTGATAAGAGATTAAAGCTTGGCGCAGACGGTCAACTTTTCGTCGCTTGTTGCTGCAATTAGTGCAATAGGCAACTACTGGCAACTCTGAGCAATTGGCAACTCGAGGTCTCCCGTGTGCGCTGACTGGCAATGAGAAGCAATTTTTCCCCGGATGTCTTCCATTTCCACGGACCATAGCTGTTCCGACGCCCCCATCTTGAAGTATCACATGACAGTAGAGCGCTCGCTGATTAGACAGTTAACCAGTTGCTTGTTGCCTGTTGTCGCCTACCGCCGCAGACGAGTAATTTTGAAGCAACAGATGAACAATTTCTCGGCGACGAGCGATTTTCTGTTGTCGAATATCAAACATGTTTGATACTTGGCAACGAGAAGCAACAGCAGGCAACTATTGTTGCCCGTTGGCGCAGACGAGCGATTTTTTCTTTCAACGACCAGCGATTTCACTGTTGCCTGAAAGTTGCTCGAAAAAGTTGCCCGTCTGCGCCTGGCTTAAGTGATATAGATGAAATACATGTATGTAGGTCTACCTGCCAATATTCACTATTTCCAAAGTGATCATGTAAAACTGTTTCTGCTCTTTCTAACATGACTGACCTACAATGACATAGTACATGCACATAAAAAAAATGATGAGTGCCGACCTGAAATATTATTTTTTATTTTCATGAAATTTGTCACCTTATGCAAACTCCCTTAAAAATACATAAATATTTCCTTAAATAAAGATTAAATTATGTCTTGTTTAAATTCATCACATACCTTGCAGTTGTGTTTTTCAGTAAAAATGGTTTCAGAAAGCTTGCATGGCCCATGAATGACACACACTGAAATTTACTTGCAGTCACTTGATCTTCATACCCAAAGAACCAGGAATCCCATTTTCCGGTTTCGAAGTTCTGAAAGGTATGTTAAACCAAGAATGAGACTTTGGACTGCATTTCAAAGAGGGACCAACAACCTTGGTATCACATACTTTTACACTATTCACGTATGATGAGTTGCCATTTTGTCGGGCAGTTTCCATTTCACTATCAACTGAGCATGTAGCATATAGAATAGGGCCTTCTGTGAAAAAAGTTGTCTTTAACATTATCAGATACTTTAAGTATTGTGCATGTGAATCTACAGTTCATTCAAATCTCTGGATAATTTTTCCTACCAGCCCTATCCAATTTTTTAGTCAGCAAGGGTCGAGGCTGAGGGTATAATAGTTACGGCAAGCCAAAGCGGAATTAATTGCAAGACCGTTTTTCTGTATGGAAAGAGAAAAAATCGAGTGTATAACAATTTTTTCATCACCTTCAAAGCATTTTTCACATGTCAAGACAAAAAAATCCACATGTCAAGATGAAAAAATTCACATGTCAACATTAAAAAATCCACATGTCAAGGCGGAAAAAATCACATGTCAAGACGGAAAAATTCACATGTCAAGACGGAAAAATTCACATGTCAAGATGGAAAAAAATCATATATCACGAGCACAGTTTTTGTGGTCACATGCTCTTGAAGGGTCACGTCGTCTTGACGTGAATTTTTCCGTCTTGACATGTGATTTTTTCCGCCTTGACGTGTGTATTTTTTTGTCTTGACATGTGAAAAATGCTTGAAAAGTGATGGAAAAATTGTTAGATACTCGATTTTTGCTCTTTCCATACAGAAAAACGGTCTTGCAATTAATTCTGCTTTGGCTTGTCATAAATAGTCAACAAAAGTTTATGAGATTTTGCACAGAAACATATCTACCTTCCAATAATAATGATTATTCTCATTACATGGTTTAAAGTCCATCTTTTCTTCCCATTCAGTCCAACCTTCTTTATAGTTTTGTAAGTAATAAACTTCATCTATGACAGGTTCTTTACTCACTGTAGTAGAACATCATGTCAAGTTATAAGATTAGGTTTCATTCAAGGGAGAATATAGTATCAACAGATTGCAAAAGAAGATGTGGACAATGAACAAAGTCTGTAGCTTAAAATGGCATCTTTGCGAAACAGAAAGTGTTTACTTTCTATTTTTGTTCAATGAAATACATTTAATCAACCTATTTGCGTTGTATACGGGAAGTGGTTATTTTGTCTGACAGTTTTGATGCCATTTTCATGAAATTCATACTCATCTGTCATTATGGTTTAACAGTGATAACTTGAAAATGTTTTTTCAAATAAGATAAAAATTGTGACCTCTAAAACATGATCTTCGGGATATAAGCATATATTTCTAGTTTTATCAAAATCGGGTAAAAATTGTGACCTCTAGAAGAGCCACAACCTTGATATTATACACTATGCTATTTACCAACAAGGAATGGCCATTTTTGTTATTCAGTTTTGGTCCGAATTTCGAACTCAAACCATCATCAGGGTGTAGCGATGATACAATGAAACAACTTTTAAATTGGATAAAAATTGTGACCTCTAGAGGAACCATAATGCGTGAATATCGAAAGGAACCAAGATCTTTATGCTATAAACACATGTTTTAAGTTTCATCAAAATTGGATCAACATTGTGACCTCCAGAGGGTCCACAGCCTTGATATTACATACTTTAACACTATTTGCCATTTTGTTTGGCAGTTTTGGTTCCATTTTGATGACATTCAAAATCAAAACTCAACTGTTCATCCATCCATTGTCCACAATTTCTTGTGAAGGCTCTAGAGGCTCAAGTTAATAACCAATTGACTTTAAATTTATACACAGTGTTAAAGGTCATGAGACGAAGAAATCTATTGATTTTCACTGATATCCAATAATTACTGCCAAAGTTATGACCCTTGATCACTGAAAAATCTCGTGAATGGTCTAGAGGCTTAAATTAATATCGAACTGACTTCAAATTGATCCACAGTGTTTAAGGTCATGAGACGAAGAAGTCTATTGATTTTCAGCGAAATCCGATAACTTCTGCCAGAGTTATTGTCCTTGATCAGTTAAAAAAATCTTGTGGACTCTCAAGAGGCTAAAGTTAATATCCAATTGACTTTAAATTTATTCATAGTTTCTAAGGCCATTATATGATGAATCGTATCGATTATCAGCAATTTCCGATTATTACTGCAAGAGTTTATGGTCCTTGATTACTTTGAAATATCTTGTGGGCACTCTACGGGCTAAAGATAAAGTCTGATTGACTTTAAATTTATACACAGTGTTTAAGGTCGCAAGACAAAGGATCCTAGTTATTTTCAACCATTTCCAATAATTACTGCCAAAGTTATGGCCCTTGATCACTTTGAAATATCTTGTGGACGAAGGCCATGAGACAAACAATCGAAACAATTCTATCCATTTCTGATAATTACTTTTATGGGCTATTACTCTTAATAAGATTTTCATGTGTTGTAAACAGTCATGTGTTGTAAACGACTTAGCTGTTGTGGGCGTGTGTTTCGTTGTCTGGCAACCTATCTCTTTTATATCAGAAAAAAGTTTGGATCTTTAGAGGGACCACAAGCTAAAAACGCAATATTTCGTACAATCCAGGAAATTATAGTCTGATGAATATCTAAAGAAACCGAGACCTTTGGGTTATAAACGTACTTGTATCTAAATTTTTCGTCAAAATTGGATCGAAATTGGGATGGTCTGATACATGCCAATATCAAAGGGAACAAAGATCTTTTGTGTATAAACCTACATTACAAGTCAGATAAAAATTGTGACCTGTAGAGGGTCTACAAACAAATTGGACAGATGGACCGATGGCCGTATAAAAGTTTGATGTTAAGATAAAACAGTTTGTTTGTTTACGATAGATGAGATATGATCCAAGCTGAAGATATAGACTACTATATGTCTGCAGACTCAGTTGGCCTTAATTAATTTCAGAAAAGTAACCCTTAAATTATCATTTGTTTTAAAATCATACTTTTTAAAAACTCTTCAAATTCTACTACAGGAGCAAACTTCTTTAAACTGTAAACATCGAAGAAAAGAGACCAAGGTATTTGATTCTGATTTTTTATATCTTTTGATTGCCAATGATAGAGTCGGCCCCAGGGAGGTAATACCAATATCCATGGTTCTTCTTCATTTAAAACTCTGACTAGATTAGCTATTCTCATATACACATCTCTTCTTAGGTTAAAACCTTCACCATAGTTTACATTATACAGCAAAAATCTGAAATAATAAAATATATCAATATTGGAGACAAATATTTACTCGTATATCACATTACCTGTGTCAGTATTCTACGCAAGATCAAGCT
Source organism: Patella depressa (assembly GCA_948474765.1). NCBI lineage: Eukaryota > Metazoa > Mollusca > Gastropoda > Patellidae > Patella > Patella depressa. The sequence continues at coordinate 61,857,588 of OX419719.1, forward strand.
TACATGTTGATATTCTACTCCTTATATTACATTACTGTGCAAGCAATCTGATTAAAATACAGATCTATATTTCTTCCTTGGTTGCTATTTAGTAATTGAACATATTAACAGTATTAACACAAGGTACAATTTCATGGATACACAATTACTGAGTTTAATATTAAGTGACGTTTCCATAAAATTGTACCTTGAGATCTGTATTTCATTACTTTTTTTATACTTTCGATGGCCTTTATCACATGAAGATCTGACCCTATCCTATGATGTCAGACATTTTATTAACCAATCAGTGATGATGTTTCTAGTGGATTAGGCTACCCACAGCTCTGTGCACCTCATGCCAAAAACTCGGTGTAACACTAACAGATTGTTCCATTGACTAATCCCTCACATCAGCCAGAACGTGGGTTATATAACAATTCTTCCAGATCCTAGTGTAGTAAAGACAAGTAAAACGAAATTTTGAACTATAAAAAACGAAGGAATCAGGGTTTGTGTTTTATTACTTTTAATCAGATTGCTGTGCAGGCATCACAGTTTGGTTTGGATTCTTGCTCAAATGCTAGTTTAAATTTCTCCAATGTCAATTGCTTTATTGTCCACTGACAATTGTTTTATTGCCCAATGCCAATTGTTTTATTGCCCAATCTACTTAGTTATCATATCATAACAATCTACTTTCGAAGTGAATTCCCTTTCTCATTTCACTCATATAGCCTACAAATGTACAAAAAAAATTATGAGCTACAGTTATAGTCTTTTGTCCATCATGTATTCAATTGTCGATATCATGATAGACAAATGGTACAATGATCACCTGACAACCATAACTGAAATTGCTATAAAATAAAATTCAGTACGACTAGGATATAGGCTTCAGTAATATTTCAAAAATTAAGCCTCTTTCTGCATACGTGTATAAAATAAAATAATAATAACGGTAAACGTTATTCAGAACTGGTTTATTGACTTAATTCCAACCAATATGTCAGTGTCATTGGAATTTGGCATTGTTTATCTCTCGGTGTTCTATCAGGGGATTCGATGTTCTACCAGGGGATTATATTCAATGAAGATTTACATTTACCTAACGACTGGTCAGGGAACTCATCAATGTATGATCCAGTTATATTATCTACCGGTACCTGTAATTCACACGAACACACGGGTGGAGCATGGAAGACACACGATTCATAAACCATGACAAGATCGTCTTTATTCACCACCTGGTTTATTTATTATTTAACTTTAACTGAACATATTATGAATAATCAGCAAGAACGTTTGGGTTTTTTACCGGATTGTCAAAAAAACGGTTAAATGTGCTAATTACTTGGAGTCGGATTAAGAACTACATATGGCTGATCCTCATGTGACTTAAGGTATGTTTGTAATCAATAGTCGGAGTTGACAATACAATAATATTCTCCGAGCTTTATTTTTTTACTCGAATCCTTGTAGATTCGCTGGACGTAAGCTATTGCAAGAATCCTTGCGTGAATCAGAATCGGAGAGTCGCACGAATTTCTAGCCCTGGGTCAGGTGTCTCTATACTTTTCATATACCCAATATTCCATACAGGTATACTTCTATTGGAGATAATTGCTAGCCTACCCTATAACTATAATGCCATTAATGGGAATGTAGGTTTAACAGGGTTAGCACTGCATCCAAGCAATAATATTTACTGCTGACCAATCAGTTTGCATACCAGTGACACTGGTAGAAGTTCTGGATACAAAAAAGTAATACTGTTTTAATACCACTAATTAAAACATATAGGGTAGTTGTCTGAAAGGGTCTATGTTCATCATATCCGAAGGGCCTATCCGAAGACGTTTTCTAAATCTATTACCGTACCTTGGAGCTTTAGCCTCAGCAAAACTCATAGAAACACCATTTCCTGCATCGAATGCTGTACCTTCATCAACTCCACAATATGTATCAATAATAAATAATGCCGAAAGAAATAAATATATCGACAGGTACCGAACTGCAGTCATGTTCACAGCCTACTGTTAACTTCGTGTGGTGTGTAACTATTTGACTGGCTTAAAATCACATTTCATTTCACCCTGCTCCATGTATTGCGCATGTGCGGATTGCCGTGTGAGAAACTTCCCCACAAACAAGCACAAGCGCTTGACAAGACTTGGAATTATTTTGTTATAGTACAGTAAACAGTTCTATGATGAAACGCAACTGCACCCATAGCAGTATTAACAATGATAACATTACCTCTGCACTGCATCACGCAAACATGAAAACATGTCAGATATCTAACCTTCACACGAAGAAACGGAGAAAGTGAGAAACACAACAGCTGATGATAGTTATTTAGTAGTAATACACTAGTACGCCTAATATACTAATAGTGATTGTAACCACCGGTATCGTAAATGTGCGTTTGATGATGCCGTCGATGTGTGTCTTACACGTTAGCCGTGAATCGAAGGTCGTGCTAAGGACTAATCGAGAGAAATGGGGTTGAACGCCCACTCGACACAAACTAGGTCATTTCGCGACTAACATGGTTTAATTTTATTTCAATAATTCGCTTGCGGAAACCGGAGGACCCGGAGAAAACCCACGAGATTGGACAGGCGACCCTACTCCTTGTCGGGTACAACCAGGGATTTGAAACCACTCCAGCTGACTCAATGACAGACTTGCAAACCATTTGGCCACTCAACTCCCCTTGTGCCAAAGGAACTTTTGTCTCTAATTCTAATTTAAATTATAGTTTTGTGTTGTTGATATAAACAATATTTTTTCAAATAATACTGATGCTGTTAAAACTTAAATACGTATACATTGCCAAACGAACAATGATTCCAAACCAGCACCAAGCGTTTGGTAAACAGAATTAAACGCAAAATAGGGGTTACTGCTTTTTGGGGACAGATTTCAGGAATAATCCATGGTGCCACATGTAAAGAGCGATAAACTATCGTTCCATACCACATATAAGGAGGTTCTGTACAACTCAAGTTTGGAAAAACAGAATTGGCTAAAAAAAATAGAGGATTGTGCTTTACCGGGACAGATTTCATATTATGTCAGGACCTTGAGGAATTATCGAATGTGCCACATGAAAGAGGAATATACACTCTTTTGTTCTATACCATGAATTGTGTGGTTAAGGAAAATTACATGACTTGAGCTAAAAAGCTCTAATGTCCATGCATTTGATTTTTATGTGGTTGCTTATCAAGTAAATTCGCCAAATGTGAGCAAGGGGTTTAATGTTTACCTGGGCTTATGAAGACAGGCGTATGCCATGCAGTGTGCTACGAGGGACATTTTGACCAGACTGCGGCCTACTCTCATATTGAATTCCAACTGCCAAAGGTTTTTATGTGATCAAGTGACATAGCGGACAGTAATTCGTGGAAAAAATCAGATATTCATTGAATCAGTCCTTTCGTGAATATGGTAGCATCAGTATGATCAACATGAAAACTGATAGCTCGAATTCAGAGAGAGAGAGAGAGAGAGAAATAGGGTTTAACGCCCACTCGAAACAAACTAGGTCCTTTTGAAACTAACATGTGGTTTTATTTTTATTTCAATAATTCGCTTGCGCGTAGGGGTCTCTTTCAGCTGGAGGAAACTGGAGGACCTAGAGAAAACCCACGAGGTTGGAAGCTTGAATTCATGCAGTATAAAAATACACAAAATCTGAAAGTAGTTTATTAGTCTCAATATTTAGGAGAGTGATTTAGCTAATTTGTAAGAGTCCTTCACGACTCCCTTGAAGGAAAGACGAGGAGCATCGAGAGAGCATAAGCTCACATAAAATGTGAAGGATTGGATTCATGATATACGACTTTAACACTGTGTATAAATATCAGATGATGACCAATCCCTTGAGTGCCCAAATACATGTATTGGAAGCCGATATCTGACCACAGATACTGTTTTAGGACGAAGACTGCAGATATTCAGATTGAAATCTCATCTAATCACTAGTGGGATATACATAATAGAGTAGCCTTTAGCTAGTAAACATTTTTATCATATCTTTAGCCCCAAAAAATAACAATCCAGATTGTGTCTTCATTTAGATTTATTTATATTTTTTTTATAATTTTAACAATTGCACTATGCACTACATAATCTGCAAAGTCAACAGACAAAAAAGCTCAAGTTTTAGAGATTATGTTTTCATTATTTTAACAGTTTTTAAAGAAGAGTACAAAGAAATATAGATGCAAATAATAATAGCTATAATAAATTCAATGTTAAACTTGAACATTACAGAAAAACTTTGAGGACAAGAGTTCATTTCATGTAATTAATCGCATGTGTTTGTCACAGAAACAGGAATATCAGCTTATGTTGAAACCAAATAAATTTGTGCTGCACTATATTTCTACATAAAAAAAAGTAACTAAAAAAGAGGAAGCATTAAATCAAGAACTGACATGCCATTGGAATGTATTTTATCAAAAACTTAATTTCAAGAAGAAAAAAAACATGTTTGTTTTCTTTTGTCGCATCCAAATATAAATTTGTTGTCCTGCTTTGACTTAAATAACTTCATTTTTGACTGAATTGAGCAGAATGTAAATTTATAAACCATCAACAGAAATGATATGAAATGAATAAAAATAAATTAATAACCATGTTAAAGCCCCAACATGATGGACGAAATGTTAAAATTTGAGACCCTACACAATGAAAAGTACTACCATTATTTCAAAAATAAAACAAACCATTTTGTTCAATAAATTCTAAATTGTTCCGACCATGTAAAGTTTACACTAGTTTATGTTGCTTTTATTTTTACATATAATAATTCTGCTATCTTTTTCAAACATGCAAGTCCATTCCTCAGGAAGATTTTTGATACCGTACCCAGATTAATTACATAATAAAAATAGTCTTTAGTAGTACATATTTTTTACTTTAACTTGCATGTTGGGGCTTTAGTAGATTCAGACAGTCCGAATTACAAATACAATACATTAGATTTGCATCAAAAGTCAATACATGTACAGTGGACTCTGTGACATCCATTCGGCCGTCCACCCCCCCCACTCAAAGGCACAATGATACTTCCGGTATTGAGTATTCCGTCATGCTGTGTAATCAGGCATATTTTATGTCCCTACGACGCTGGAAGTGACAAATTCCATGGTACATGTATATCAAGTTTACATGTGTATTTATTAGTTTGAATCGGCTATTCATGTGTCTGCAATGCTATATGGAAACATGGAGAATCACATAATACAAAGGCTTCTGGATACAATACAATATGGTAATCTGATATCTGATACAATTATTAACTATGTATCCAGGTTCCAATTCTTTATCATTGCAGAACTAGTTATTTTTTCCAGTGATATTTGATATTAAAAGTTTTGAATTTTGAGTCATCTGTAGTCATTCCAGCAGTACTGTTAATTTTTGAGGAGACAAGCTCGATTTTTTTTTTAAATACAGTAATGATTTAAATTTTGGATGTAAGGTAATATCAAATGAATGGTAAAAATATTAAATATATTCACAACACAATGTCATTCAAAAACAAAAAATGTATTTCAGTATACATGTATATTTTAATTTCAGCACTTGTACTTGTGGTTGATAAATTTACATGTATATATGCACCAATAGATTATTAGTTTTGTCTTCTTATACCTGGCTGTCAGTTTAAATTACAGAAGAAGCTAGTAAAGAAAATTAATATATAATTTAGGATAAAGATAATCATTAATATTGAAAAATTCAAAATATATAAAAATAAAGGTAACCAGTAAAAATGCAGTAGAATTAACCTATACTTAATATCTCATTTTGAAGAAAAGGATATAAAATTCAACCATAAATGCCTCATGATAGAGATATTCTCCAAAATAATCTGTTAGAACTGATCATGGATTTCAAATTTCTAGTGCAAATTTTTGAGTTTGTAATATTATCCAAGACAAACACAAATTTAATTGGTAGTGTAACTGTTACAGGAATGAAATGTTTGTAGAGAAATGCACAATATATATTTCGCTATCTACAATAGCAACCATAATACACAAAATTAACAAACAAATCTACAAAATCAAAATAAAAACACAACATTTTCAAATATGTTACAAAGAACAGTCAAATGTTTCATCCCATTTGATGAGAGTTTATATCCTGACATGATTTCTTCTATTGTACAGTAGAGATGTCCAAACATGTGTGTATATATATATTTACTCTATCCCCCAAGTTTCACATTCAAATTCAAACAAAAATTTATCCACCCCCTACCCTTTAATAATTGTCATCTTTCTATCCTGTATTCATACATAATATAATACAATAACTTTGTAAAATTGTTATTTATCTTTACAAGACACTCAATTGTTAATTTATCAACACAATTGTAAATTATATTTGTTACAAATGGCACTCGATTCTATTTTATGCTGTTCACTAGAACAGCTGTGAACACACTTTTTGTTGCAATTTATTCTCACGACCTTTCTCTGGTGCAAATGATACAACTTGTGATGCATACACAAACCACAGCTAAATATGATGATACACATAAAAGCACACCTATTTCAGCCTGAAATCCCACGGTGGGATAACTCCTCTTCCATTACCTCTGTCAACCAACCCATCCGATTATTTCATAGTAACCAGCGATCTTGAATTTTAGTCAGCTCCAACTATTTATCACCTTTTCTTTCTCAATTCTCCTTACCTGGTGATTTGTCACCTGTCCATTCTGGGTCATTTGGATCATCGTCATCCATCACAGAATTAGAACAACTACTTTGTATTGGAGATGTTGGTCGACTACTTCCAGGGGTACTTTCAGTTCGGCTTGATGAGTCAGTAATAACATCTGCATTAACAGTTGGTTGAACAGGTGAAATGACCGGTAATGTCTCATAAACATGAGGTTCAACTGACTTCATTTCTTCATAGTCTGTTTCTGATAATGGGAACGTTCTAGGTGACCAAGGATCAACCTTTTCCCTTTCATACTCCATCGGATCATCAAAACTAGAACTTACACTAAACCTTTTAGAAATAGAACTACTCCTCCTGTGAATGTGAACACTTCCTACACTTTCATCACCAAATGCCGAGAGTGGCGAAGATGGTCGATGTTCCTGAGATGTGTGAGTGAATGTTTCTGTTCCTAGTGGATCTGGGGAGGCTGGGTCTGATGTAGAGATTCCTAAATCTGTTCTGATACGTCTTCGCATAGGATACTGAATGAAACTAGCAAATCGTTTTTTCTCTTCAGCTTCACACTTCTGATGTCGAATAGAAAATGATGCATCAGAGATATCCTGAAATTGATACAAAGAATGGTCGTATTGAAACATTGTGAAAATTAAAATAACAAAACCAATCTGATAACACAGATTCTATTTCGTAATTTCGTTTTCCCTCCCAGCGTTTTGGTTCAAGTGAGGGATTAGCCAATGAAATGGTTTATTAAGACGACTTCTTGGCATGCGTTGGACGAAACTGTGGGCAAACCAATAGAAAGGTCAACACCAATTGATTAATCAGTTATGATCTCACAGAGTAAAAGCCGCTTGTAAGACCCCTGACACTACAACTTGTCTGATTTTCATGTAGTGTATGCCATCGAAAAAATAAACCAGTGGATGTCAGGAAAGATAAGCCCATATTTTGCTAATGATGGATTGAGAATAAGATAAATGAAAAGATAGGTTGCCAGGCAACGAAACATACGCCCACAGCAGCTAAATCGTCCGAGCAGTCAACAAGGGTTGTCGCATATTTTTACTTTTTTTGGTAATGAAACATTTGTAATACACTAAAATCTGATTTAGAGTAACAACTCATGTAATTATGAGAATAAAGTTTTACCCCACGCTAACAATTAGTATGTGGGTCATTCCATAAATGAGGGGGCCAAAGTGGGACATGGGTACTAAAATTTTAAGTAATCTCAATCACAGATAAACTTATACCAATAATAGGAGTAATGTATGCCATTTGCGGGACAGTTAATGATTTCTCATTGTTGAGTTCAAATGAACGATTTTACATGACAGGTTACAAACAGATTTCTCGTGTAAAGGGACACCAAATTAGACTTTTAATGCTAAATTTCTGTGGATGTATAAGATATATTAATGTGTTTATGATGTATTATTATTCAAATGAGGCACCTTCATAAGAAATCTAAGCAGAAATAGTGAATATTTGTGCCAACACCTCTTGTCAGCCAATGTCGATTACATGGATATTCACAACTTATCCATACAAACTTAAAAGTGTCTTTAGATGTTTAAAAAAAAAAAGATTTTACAAAATTGTTGAAGTTTGTATGACCCTAACCCTCGACATGAACTACTGTACTTGAAAATCAGTATTGTATCATGAAAAATCACCAAGGAAAGGTTTAATGTGATCCGGAGTATTGCAGTTTCACGTGTAAAGGGACACCAAATGTTGACGACTTGAATACTAATAATTTAATCAAGCCATATTAAGTACTATTTCAACTTTAAAACTTGAACAATGAATGAACTTTCAAATATTAAAAAAAAATAAAACTTTCAACAATCAAAATGAGTAGCAGTCTTTGAGAATTGCTTGTGTCCCTTTCAATAGCTTACGTTGTGAACCCGTTGTGACAGGGAAGCAAAGAAAATAATGGAGCATTAGTTACATACGTGTATACTAATACAATATCTCGTTAATGATAGGGACACGACATTTTTGGTTTCCCATTTTTATAATAATATTCCGACACCTCAACCATTCTGTCACATGATCCCCGAATACCAAGGAAGCGATAATTTTCAGGTATCGAAGAATACTATTATTTTAGACTCGGCAATTATAACGTTCAGCATTTATGCACCGTATGCAAGAGGAAAATTCGCGTCACAACGTAATTTCGATCACAACGTAAATACTGGGACACTAAACTTTGATTCGAACTTATTCAGAAAATATCCATTCGCCGGGTCACCGACTGCTTTGGATGTGTGTATCATGTGACCGTAAACCAAACATCTCTCTCTGACGTAATTCACAGGTAATAGACGGCGTTAGCGGTGGCATAAACAAGCACTTCGTAAATTGAACGAGGGACGCAATTTTGAATATCGATAAAGCTAATAAAATTTTTACGGACAATTTTACACTATACATCTGATTACGTATTCGGAATTTGTTATTTATTACATTGCCAACGAGATGGAATAGAGATGAAACATTTTGGTTTTATTTTTCAAGTTAATATCGTGGCTAAACTGACAAAAATACAACGTAAATATTGGGGACACAAAAATTTACGTTGTGAGGCGTGAATAAAAATCCTCCGACTGAGATTATTTAACATTTGTTTAGAAATGAAAAATTACCAAACGAAATTTTACATCTTCTGCTGCATGTCTTATGAAAATATTTGGAAATATTAGTATTTTGCTCAACATGGTCTAGTTGTTAAAATGTTAAGTAAAAAATGTCCCCAAAACGTACACAAAATTTCAGGGACACCATGAATTGCAACATAAAAATATTTAACCACAAACCGATTTTCTATGTTTTTATAGAACATAAGTATAAAATAATAAACATATTACATGATGAATTACTTTTTTAAATAATTGGTGATCAGAAAATAGGTATTTTTGCTGCTTTGAGCAATGATATGTATGAATTTTCAATTGGACCCCTCATTTATGGAATGACCCATATACATGAAACATTTAATATTATGGATTTAGCTGTTCAGTTATCAAAATTCATTGAAAATCAAAATACTTGTTCGTTTCAACACCTTAAACTCTGTGTATCAATCTGAGGTTTGGCCTCTATAACGCCACAAGATTTTTTGAAGTTCTCAAGGGAGATAACTCTGGCAGTAATTATTTGAAATCTCTGAAAATCAGTAGGCTTCTTCGTCTCATGAACTTAAACACTATGTATAAATTTGAAGTCAATCGGATATTAACTTTGGCCTCTATAGTATCCACAATATTTTTTGAAGTGATCAAGGGCCATAACTCTAGCACTAATTATCGGAAATCGGTGAAAATCAAAAGGCTTATTCGTCTCATGACCATAGACACTGTGTATAAATCGGATATTAACTTTGGCCTCTAGAGCGTCCACAAGATTTTTTGAAGTGATCAAGGGCCATTCCTCTGGCACTAATTATCGGAAATTGCTGAAAATCAATAGGCTTCTTCGTCTTATGACCTTAAACACTGTGTATAAATTTAAAGTCAATCGGATATTAACTTTGGCCTCTAGAGCGTCCATAAGATTTGTTTAAGTGATCAAGGGCCATAACTCTGGCACTAATTATCGGAAATTGCTGAAAATCAATAGGTTTCTTTCTCTCATGACTGTAAACACTGTATAAAATTAAAGTCAATCGGATATTAACTTTGGCCTCTAGAGCGTCCACAAGATTTTTTTGAAGTGATCAAGGGCCATAACTCTGGTAGTTATTATCGGATATTGCTGAAAAACAATAGGCTTTTTCGTCTCATGACCTTAAACACTGTGTATAAATTTAAAGTCAATCGGATATTAACTTTAGCAATTGTGGACGCCGGACGGAAGGACCGACGACAATATACACCCACATGTGGGCGTATAAAAAGCATTTTTCCATACAATCAGGGACCATAATGCCAGAAGTTATGTTCTGAAATGCACGTACATCAAAATGGACTGACATATTAGGGATATAAAGATATAATATTTTAGGTTTCATAATAAAAACCCTTGACTTCTAGAGAGTCCACAACATTTGTTTTAAATATGTCTACACTATTTGTGTACGAGAGGCGGCTATTTTGGTCGACTTTCCCGAAATTCAAACAAAGGGACCTCGTTTTTAGTTCCATCCTAAAGACTCCCTCTTGCCAGAACATCCATCCTGCATCATTTTGACAAGGGCAAACAGTTTCCCCTTGAAGTGCACAGTAAAGAACACACAGAATATGTCCAAAAATATATTACCTCAATATCTGAACTTGATTGGTCTGCGTCCAAGGAAGTTTCTTGACTAACATCCCGCCATCTACAATATACAGAATTCACATTAGCATTCTGCCTACTAGCAAGTGATAACAATAACAACATATTTCATATTTGAATCTAATGGGCTGTAAGTTTTAACAACTTAATTGAACTTCCACATTTAAATAGGATAATATCACCAATATTTCATTGACAAATGTAATGCGAAAATGAATCATTAAAGAAAACTTACTCAGGTGTTGCTATCTCTTTGTATTGCAGTTTTTCTACTCTTGTGGCAGCTGCTATGCTGTAAGGAATAACAATGTTATTTATGTCATAAGCGTTTTCACCTCTCTTCTTCCTCAGTGATTCTGCTCTCATTTCCTTCAGCAAAGATGCTGAACAGCTTGAAGAAAGATTACCTTCTCCCGATATGGAATTAGCCAAATTGGAATCTGATGACATATATCGAGCCTGTCTCTTCAATGCAGCTGTAAAATTACAAATGAAAATAATTTATTAATATTATGGACAGTTTATCCATCTAATTCAAAAATCCTGTATGCTTTAAATGTTACCCCCCCTCCCCAGCATTTGCCATGCAAGACACAGCTGACACTTCAATTGTCCAAATGCCCTAGATTAAATTTGCCTAATGTTCACATGAAAATACGGTTGTATAAAAAGATAGATAACATGTATTTTAAGTTTCCAAGATTGGATAAAAATTTGGACAATGTAAAAGGACATCTGGGCATGTGTGGCAACATAACGTTCAAATGGTAATATGGGTGTATAACATACATTTTCTTCTTATCGATAATAAAGACAGAATAACACAATTTTTAATATTGAGTAAAAAATAAAAACTTGAGGAAAATTGAATGAAAGCAAATTTTTAATTTCACTGCTACAGCAATAACATACTCAGTAGATAGGCAGGCAATAATTGACTTACCCACAGCCAGCTTAGCTGCTTTTCTACGTTTATTCTCAACTTTCATATTCTTTTTGTTTGCTTTAGAGTTCCAAACAGAGTTGTGTCCCCTTTTTATAGCTTTATTTTCATATTTATTTCGTATTTCTGAAGAAGAAAACATATCCAAATTAGACAAATATGCACAAAAAATCATTAAAATTATTATCAAGCTATGTATAGCCACAGATTCAAGGTCTAAATAAATCATATGTGTACACAGTATTTCTGCACAAGCAATTTGACCAAATCTTAACTTCAAATGATCAAGTAAGACTAGACAGTTACACAGTACAAGTATCTTGGGTTTTGAAATCTCATCCAAACTACTATGTGAATAGAACATCTGATATCCCTTTCAAATTTATTAGACAGGTTCAATTTGTGTGTGCCACAGATTTCTTAAAGTCTTGTGTTTATATGTTACGATTTAGATAACCGTATTTCTACAAACTTGTCTTTTATCAACTTACTAGCTGACTGAAGAATTGCTGCTGCTGCATTTTTACTTAATTTCCTCTTTTGGTCACTGATGATACGAGTCTTGTATTTCCTATTATGTAAAAAACAAAACAAATATAGAATATAATGTCTAAATGGTCAAGTGTATACATGGAAACAAGTCATTAATTATTTCCTCATATGTATGTTTCTAAAAAGTACCTAGCAATTAAACTACATTATATCCTAAATAGAAAATACTCACTGTCAAACTTGCTTACGGAACTGATGTAATATAACAATACTCATCAAACTCAAAGATATTTACAAACCTTTATACATGCACATTTAAGTAGAGTTATTGTGTTCGAAAGATATTCAAGTAATGAGCATTTACATGTACATCAAGCTTGAACAATCTACATGTACATGTACTTCAATTACAAGCAGCCATTATATTTCTGCTTGGCCACAGCAGAACCTATTTATCATTGACCTCAGTGAATATTGACAAAATGGGGATTAATGTACACTTGACAATAAAAAGGCCATTTTGGGACTAACAAATTGTTACAGGCCCACCAGGTTTGACAGCCAATCCTACACTTTGTCATGTACAAGCAGGTAATCTAAACCATGCCGCTTTCCTTAATGTGTTAACCATTCCCCCACACCCCACAAAAAAAAAACCCCAAAAAATTCAGTCAAGGCATTCATGCAATGAACATCTACACCAAGTCTGAACACAGTGAACCCATTAGTCCTCTGCTTTCTCTGAAAAGCCAGGGAAAAATAAAACATAGACATAAACGACCCTTCAGGATTTCCAAGAAAACCATTTTCAATGAATGTAGTTTAATGATAATCATTCAGTATAAATAAAATTACGGTATTAATTAAAATCATAAAATGTTTATCAACTAGTTCGTACTGTTAAAATTGGATATGAATTGGATATGAATTAACACAAATAACCTACCTTTTCTTATTATTCTTATTTACATTAGTTTTATTAGGTTTGGTCATCCAATTACCGGTTTTTATCAAAGATTCAAAATGGAGATGAAGAGGGATATCTGAAAAAAAATTAATAAATACAAATCAAACTTTAAAAATGTTGGTTTTTGGTCCACCACAATCCAAGAACTAGGACCTGTTAATTTAATTATGGTTGCGTGGCTGTAATACAATGTATGTATGTGTATGTAAATTTCCATATACATGTATATATATAATACATAATTTATATGTCATAAATGGTGGAGATTTGCAGTTACGCATATTTTCAAAATAAATGCAAATGTTGACGGACGCTGTGTAATTTACACGCAGAAAATTCCTCGATGTGACAATAATTAGATTATTCTATGTTGTTGTTTGTACAATTTATGTGTTTCATACATGTACTTCATTTACACTGCACGTAGTCTCCGTAGATTTTCATATTTCATTCATAAGTTTATGGCAGTAGGCTAAGCCTTCTATACGCATCTATCCTGAGGCACCCCTTATTTTCCCACATTGGAAGCAATAAAGTGCATTTCATACAAGTCTTTGGTCTATCAATGAAATAAAGACGCATAAAACAGGGTTATTCACAAAACGACTTGACTTGCTTTTGTTGAGTATTTTGACAGACTCTTAATCATGCAGATGTAGATGGCAAAAACGCAAAGTTTTGGAATTTCTGGGTAAATTGATCCACTGCGACCTCTGTTTTCTTGTACCATGTAGACACTAACACTGGTTTTACAATTGCACAACCAGGGTTCAGATAAATGTATTATTGGTAATTTCTAAAAACTAAATTAGAAAGTATACTAACCATGTGAAAATGAAAGAACAGGATGAAATGAAGAATCCAACAACGACACACGTTCACGTATTGGCATAGAATCTGCATCCACTTGCTGTTTATTATTATAACGACCCCCGCACATTGGACAAGGTGTGACAGGTGGATAACAGTGACAATCTACTGTAGAAAGACGAGCGGCTTTGCGACTGCTTTGATGCAGACCTCTAGTCCTGAGTAACTTTCTTTTTCTATAACTACGTAATGGACGACACCTGGCCGCTTGGCAAGATGAATCTGTGACAGGAGATTTGTTTATATTCTGGATACCATCATCCACAGATGGGAGTGAGATTATATCTTTATCTTCAGAATCTAATCCCTGCGACACAAGCGGAGATTCTATTAGACCGTTTACAGAACTAGCAGGAGAAGAAGCACATGATTTAGCACCCAATACAGGACTAGGTGCTGGAGATAAAACATTACCTAAAGAAAGAGTTAAACGATTTGCTTGTTTGTCCACATTGGACAGTAAATTTGATATATTACATGGAGACATTTCTGTTTTTTTATCACGACTAGCTAGAGTAACTTTCTGTCCACCAGGGTTTGGCCTGGTCATAAAATTTGGTGGAGAAGGCGGGTCTCCGAGCACTATACTGCCTTTACTTTGACGAATCTGTTTATAAATATCACTTTGTTGTCGAATACGATATTCTAGATCAGAGACTTGAGCTTGCAACCATGTCCATCTGGATGCGACAGCTGCTCGTTCAACACACCATTTCCATTCAGCTCTTTTGTATCTGAAAAAGGCATTTAAGATTAATTAACATAAGATTGTTAAGGGTTGAGTTTAATAATATTACCACTATGAACTGCTACATTTATGTCAAGGTCTAAATAAATTTCATGTATGACATGCATCATTGTACTGTCTAGTTGATTAAAGTATTGGCTACTGAACATGCAATGGTGGTTGTTACATGTAACCTAAAATTGTATGGACTAAGGAAAGCAAAGGGAAGTCACTCCTTTGAAAACTGGGCTTTGTAAACATTCTTAAATTTTTTATGGGAACATGCAGACTGCCGACATTGTTAATTTATGTGTCCATAACTTGACTGATTTAACAGATGACTTACAATGGCCTGTGAAGTTTACGATAATTAACTGGAATGGGGTCGCCTTCATCGCAACTTTCACCTCCTGAACTACTTTCTGTTGCATCAGAATCTATAACTGTTTCTGCATGATGAACATTCATCAAAAATTGATCTGAAACTTTCTGACATTCACGTCGCGTTTTTCGGTCCATATTCAACACATTGGTGGTTTCCTGTCTTTTAGCACTAATTTCTGAAGTTGAGTTTTGTGATGCTTGTTTTTGAGCTTGCTGAACCAAGTTAACAAGAGCAGCCGTGGACAAGCTTTTATTCAGAACATTTGTATTTAATTCACTTTTGGCATTTAAGCCATAACTGTGGTGAGAACTGACAGCTCTAGTCACAGTCTGCAAATTTTTCTGTTGATGTTCAACGCACAGTGTTATCTGGTTTCGAACATGCTGTTCCAGTTCTCTACCTTGAAGTCGCCGCACACGCCTTAAATAAAAATCCATACGTCTTTCTAATTGAGCTTGTGTATTAGACGCTTCCAGTCGTAGGTCCATTTCACTGGATGCCTCAATGACTGCTCTCAGCTTCTCTGCTTTTGATACCTGGGGCATTGTCTTTGGCCTTTCCTGTGCAACAGTTACAATTTTCTTAATTTCTGTGTCATTAACAATCACTGCACCTGAACTTAAAATTGTAATATCACTTTGTTTATTATCCAAGTCCAATGATGACAGTGGTTTCATTTCCGGAACCATGGTTCCAGAATCAGTGTCCTCTTTTTCAGTGACAGTATCTGAATTATTTACAATTTCACCATCATTAGCTAAATTATTTCTATTTCCCATATTGACAAACTCGGGTACATTATTTTTTAGGTCATCTTCATATTCTTTATTATGTAAATCTATATTCTTTAACTTCGTCTTGCCATTAACAAGAATTGGTTTGACATCATTCTGTATTACTGGGGGCAGAGAGCATGATTCTGTAACCTTTTCCGAATGCTGATTTCCATTAACCGGAACTGGTTGATTCATTCTATCAAAAATGTTTATGGATTTAAGAAATTCTTGTTGAAATGTCGAAGGTTTTTGATGTTTGCATAAGCCTTTTTCATTAACAGGAATATTCTCTGGGTTAACTGTTTTATTCTTAGAATTTGATTTACTTTTAGTTTTCACTCGACTTGATGTCTTGACCCCTAACTTTAAACTCTCAGTCAAATGATGCAATGTGTTGGGTATTTTAATTACTGTTTTGGATCCCAACAATACTGGATTAAACACATTACAAACTTCACCTTTCTTTGCAGGTTGGTCATTAGGGTCCCTGCCATTTAGTATTGATGTTTTCGTGGGCGAAATTGGGGCACCTGACAATTTAATTTTCGCTTGACTGGCCGCATCCGTAAGCGCGGGAGCCATGGCTGCAATGCAACATATCCTGAGAGAAAATGGGGTCGACATGCACTCTAGCGATTCAAAACAACACAATCAAGTCCTTGATTACTTTTCATTTCCTCTATGCACGACACAAATGATAAGTACTAACGACGCCGATCAGTATTTCACACCAAAGACGTCTCTTCTCTCTTCTAGACCGCAAGAGACCCTTGCGCCATGTGACTTGTTATTGTGTCATTTTCTGTTTATCGAATTCACTTGAAACACCACAAAATATCACAGTCTGATCCTTGACAGTTCCGTTTCTATATCTGGATCTATCTATGCACTCTCTTCACATTTTAATAGCTATTTATCAACTCAGAAGGAAGGTGCCTCTCTCTGAATAATCACAAAGTATCCCAAATAATAACCCCACGTGATCAGCGAATCTCGCTTGCAAGGAGACTCCATTTGCAATTTAGATCTTACATGGGTTTTACACAAATATCCAACTATATCTGAAACGCCACTGCAATTTCAATCCTGCTATAGTTATTAAAGTATTTTAATGTTTGCAATACATCTATCAAAGGCGCGGAACAACGTTTAAATTCGCCACAAATTGCTGTTGAAAATACGTAGAAAAGACAAACATGGCGGATCTATCTATTATCGTAGAATGGCTTTCCATACCATCGTCGAGAGAGACGATTGAGTCAATGGCACGCACCACCCTCTAAGACTCAATCCTGATTGGTTAACATAACGTCATTGAAGATTTGAGTATCCAGCCATAATGAGTACATAGGACCAAACGCTTTAAATGGAAACATATTATTTTGTCATTATTTTTTATATTGGATATTGATTCGTGTGATGGTAACAAAATTTAATTTCATCATTTATTTTAACTGAAAATAGCCTTTCTGTTCCAAAAATTTTTATTTTAAATTTGACGCTTCAAGTTTTCATGAGCGAGGTTTAACAGGACAGTAGTACTTTTGAATGACTGGATAAGCGAAAGGATCAGCCCAGACACTTTTTCGACGTCACTGGTGACCAAACCCAAGCGTGTACGATACGCACCGTTCACTATATGTGTACGACATATCGGCTATGAAATAATTAAATGTATAATTACAGGAAATCTCTTTATAAATTAGTAAAAAGAGGTTTATTAATATAGTAAAACAATAAATTGCATTTTTAAACAAAAACCGTTCTATATACCATATTTAAATAATTAATTGGCATTAATAATTAACTAACGAAAATATCGTTATAGTATATCCTATCATAATTTAGTTCCGTTAGGAACTGTCTCCGAGTCCGCTGAGACACTTCCTAGGAGCTAATCATAATTGCCATTATATATTTTTAGTGAATGTTGTCTGTTCTTGAACTGCACATAAATAATATAATAAGGCTCAAGAAATTCTATTCTTTTTACTTCTATTTGACTTCATAAAAGTTAAAAATATGATATCATACTAATTGTAATAGAGCGTATGTATTTTAAAAGATATATATTTCTTTTTAAAAAAAATGTAATTTAAAATATATATATTTCTTTAAAAAAAGAAATGTATTTTGAAATATATATATTTCTTTTTTTAAAAATGTAGACGTTGCAGTCGTCACCATCGTCGTAGTCTGTTTGTCCATTTCTCGAGAACACCTGCAGTTTCAGATTCGAGTTCTTTATTCCTCCTTCTTTTTTTTAAGAATGACAAAAAAAATAAACGTCTGCATCGACTGGACTAATGAATAGGCGGCCTATCACCCAAAGGGTTCCGAACGACTAGACACCCTTTCTAATGCCCTTTTTTATCGGAAGACCCCCCCCCCCAACATATATATATAAAGCAGCATGTTAAAGTCCGGTGAATACAGGAATATTTGACTGGAGTTTTAAAAAGTAAGAAAAATAAGTGAAAAATAACATTATCTTTGGCAACATTATCTTATTTTAATAAAACCTTGTTGTCATAATCATCGGTAGGCTTCGTTTATACCAATTTAAATAATGCATGTAAATAATACTGGACGGATGATAACTTAAAGCTACAATTTCATATTTTTAGAATATATTAAAATAGGTCCTAAAGCCTTAAATATCTATAAACTGTCCTACCTTGTTAAAGAATAATCCTATTAACCCTGTAACTCACTATTGCCAGTTGGGAAATTGGCAAAAATATCATTTTCAACTTCAAATTCAAACGTTTGAAGTTAATAATTTTTTATTTTTTTTGGGGGGGGGGGGGGTAAAACCAAGGGAGGTAATTGTGTTATTATTTCTGGTGTGAAGTGGGGGAAATAATGCCTTTGATCGTATAATAGTGAGTTGATAACCTATTGAGCAAAAGACAAAGAAATAATTATGATTTGACTTCTAAGAAAATATGAAATTCTCGCTTTAAGTCGTTAGAGCGTTTACAAGGGTCAACAAAGTGAAGGACCATCATCCTTAGAAGCTATCCTTTAATTTATTGAAAGAAAAAATGTAGATTTAATATAGAACGGACGATAACTTAAACATACATTATGCAAGAGCAAAAGCTGCCAATTGTAGGCCTTTCTTTAGGCCTGACATGTTATAAAAACTATTAATTAGACATTAATTAACTTATCCAGGCCATAATCAACTCTCGATGTCGAAGCTAGTATTAGATTTTTTGTTGGATTGTAGTTCGATTTGCTGCAATATTTTCCTTCGTGATTTACCGATTAAATGGATAACCGAGACTACTAGTTTTGTCTTACCGACTTTAGTAATGTTGATCGAGGCTAAGTCGAACGTTCATTCGCTTAGTTCTAAGTTCATAGTGGACCAATTTGTCTGACATTTTCAGCAAATTGCCTTTACATTAGCTAGTTTTTAACTATTGTAGTGACAAATGCCAACCCGTTATCTAATCTCCCATAATGTATATTTAAGTCGTTAGAGCGTTCACATGGTTCAACAAAGTGAAACAGTGGCCTTAATTCATAGAAGTTATAAACACCTTTTCTTAACAGACCACCCACCTCGTCCTGCAATGGCCCTATTTTTTCTATTGGAACAAAAAACCCCAAAAAACCAAAAAAAACCCCAAAACCCACACATATAGGCATTAGGTTCAACATAGTGAATCAGGGGCCACAATTCTTAGAAGTTACAAACGGAAATTGCTGAAATTCAATATTGTATGGGCTTCTCTGTTTTACCAATTTAAATAATACGTGCAAATTTAATATATAGGTGTAAGAGCGTTCAACAAAGTGAAACAAGGACCATGACACTAGATGGTAAGCCTACAGGGGTGGGTCCAGAGTAGGGTTTCGGGGGTACAAACCCCACCCTTAATACATAAAATGTTTTTGTAAAACAACACTTTTTATGAGAAAAAGTGTCACGGTCGTATGTGCTTTATCCTTTATCACGGGATGGTGGGATGAGACCGGCGTTCAAGGCACGAGATAACTATATACACATATTATTATGTGATATCAAAATAAATGTTTTGCATCAATGAAATCGAATGACATAATAAAAATTCACTGCAATCGGGGTGTTGGATTTCCCTCTTTAAAAAGCTCGATATGTACAATATGGATATGTATGGCATAATATGTTCATGTTTAGTATAATGTTTTTCTGTAAAATCACAATTTCTGTGTTTTGTCAAAATGGCCTCTGGTTATCCCAGATATACGCCAAAATGACGGTAGAGACCATGTATTTCTCAAAATGATACATATATTGTCTCGCCCCAACCCCCCCCCCCCCCCGCCCACAAACATTCCTGTTCCGCCCCGCGGTAATTTTTTAAAATTTAATAGGATTATTCGTCTCACCAACACTGTTAGAATTGTTATAATGTAATTTTACTCTTGTTTTAACTGGCAGAAATATTGCCATTGTTTTAACAGTATTTTGACATCGCATGTTATTTCATTGTTCTTTTTGGATCTGTCTTTAAGCGGATGATGTCCACTGACAGTTCCTATCCGGTCTTATTATACCTGCAATATGAAAATACGACTTCGCGTAGTGTCCCGTTTGATTGGAGGTAATCCAGAGACGGATTTCTCGGGCCATTGCTTCAGGAATATGTAAAATACCGTGATTCCCCATCTCTGTTCTCGGGCTGCTTTTGAACCCTAACCTTCTATTGTTCACCACGATTCTTTATTTTCCAGCAAAAGGAATTATTTCTCACAATATTTGACACAATTTGATAATAATTCAACACCATTTTCAAGTAATATTTACCGATGAAATAAACGTACGGTTTGCGCGTGTTCGAGACACGCCATGGCTCACCAATTCAAACGTATTTTGCATAAATGTTTTTATTCGCAGAATTTTACTTGAAAATACTGTTGAATCATTATAAATGGGCAGCGGCTAAATACCACGTTTCAAAATACCACGCTCGCCTTACTGCTTCTATACACACGAAACGTGGTACGCTTTTTCGGTACCACTTTCTATTTAATTATAGGGATTTTACATTATATAAAGCTGATTTTGCAAATTATGTTGATCATTTAATCAATTTTGATGTTTTTATTGGTGATATTTAGGCTACACTTATAATCTTAAAATAAATTACAATACAGATAGCCGATCGGTCGGTTATTGCATCGAGCCGTACCTAGACTATACGGTTTATAATACGGTGTAACCGTTATTATACCCTATTCAAAAAGACCCTACGTGATATATTGGCATATTATGTATGCGACTATGCATAGATATGAAACAAAACCCGGAAGGTAAAAACTAACGTGGTATAATCCTGTATAGGGGCGATAAGAAAGGGCGATAAGTTGACAGTAAAAAAAGTGGTATTCTGCGGCCGAGATAACCGTACCACGTTCGCCTTGCTAGTGCTATACAAACGGAACGTGGTACGCGACTTCGGTACCACGTCCTTTTTATTTATAGGGATTTTACATTATTTGTAGTACATTTTTCAAATTATGTTGATTATTTAATCCATTTTAATGTTTTTATAGGCAATATTTACACTTTATGTTAAAATTAATTACAATACAGATAACCGATCGGTAATAATACTGTGTAAATTTAAAAAGAGCCAACGTGGTATATTGGAAATGAAATGAAATGGGGTTTAACGTCCTACTGTTCTGCTCCGACCGGGCAAATGAAAACGGGCATATCAGTACCTCGCTCGACTTTCTCCATCTACAAAAACGAAGCGTGGTACGCGACTTTGGCTTAATTTTCAAATTGGATTATATTTAATCCACTCTTGCTGGATCTATACAACCGAAACGTGGTACCCGACTTCGGTAAAAAAGAATCGTGGTAAAATAGAATCCAAGACTGAGACAACCGTACCACGGTCGCCTTACTGGTTCTATACAAACGGAACGTTGTACGCGACTTTGGTTAAAAAAACGTGGTATAATAGAATCCGAGACAGAGATAACCGTACAACGCTCATCCTACTGGTTCTGCATAAACGGAACGTTGTACGCGACTTCGGTAAAAAAAAAGGTAGTATACTAGAATCAGTGACTGGTATAACCATGGCACGCTCGCCTTATACTGGTTGTACACAAACGGAACGTGGTGCGCGACTTCGATACAAAAAACGTGGTATAATAGAATCCGAGACTGAGATAACCGTAATTAGAACCAAAGACTGGGATAACCATGCCCGGCTTACTACTTTTATACAACTGAAACGTGGTAAACTCGCTCTACTTCTCCTATACAATTGAAACGTGGTACGCGGCTATGGTACCACGTCCTTTTTAATAATAGGGATTTTACATTTTTCGATGCAGATTTTGCAAATTGTGTTGATTATTTGATCCATTTTGATGTTTTATAGGCCACTTCCGTACAAAAAACGTGGTATACTAGAATCAGAGACTGAGATAACCGTAGCACGCTCGTCGTATACCGGTTCTATACAAATGGAACGTGGTACGCGACTTCGGTACAAAAAACGTGGTATAATAGAATCCGAGACAGAGATAACCGTACCACGCTTGCCTGACATGCTCTATACAAACGAAACGTGGTACGCGACTTGGGTACAAAAACGTGGTAAACTAGAACCCCCGACCAAGATAACGGTAACTAGAAACCGATACTGAGATAACCGTACCACGCCCGGCTTACTACTTCTATACAACTGAAACGTGTTATGATCACCTTACTTCTTATATACATTGTACAATTGAAACGTGGTACTCGGCTTTGGTACCACGTCTTTTTTTGATTATAGAGATTTTACATTATTCGAAGCAGATTTTGCAAATTCTGTTGATTATTTAATCCATTTTGATATTTTACACAATATTGTTAACCGTATGGTCATTAACGGACCGATCAGCTACCTGTATTGTAATTTATTTTAACATAAAGTGTAAACAACAAAATGGATTAAATAATCAACATTATTTGAAAAATAAGCTTTATATAATGTAAAATAAGTCAAAGTCGCGTACCACGTTTCGTTTGTATAGAAACAGTAAATGAACTTGGCACTGTTATCTCAGCCTCGGATTCTATTGTACCACGTTCTTTTTACTTATCAACTCACGGTTCTTTTGTGTCATTCCCATTTTTTATTATACCACGTTTTATTTCATATCTACGCATTAGTGCAATATACCACGTAGGGCCTTTTTAAATAGGTAACGATAACTTGTACACCGTATTTAAATGGCGATTATTTTAACCGACTGTTTGAATTGTATTATATTAAACATTAAGTGTAAATATGATCTATAAATAGTATAAAACATCGAAATTGATTAAATAATTAATGTAATTTGCAAAATTAGCTTTTAAAAAGGTGAAATCACCATAATTAAAAAGAACGTGGTACCGAAATACCGTACCACGTTACATTTGTATAGAAGCAATAGGGACGAGCGTGGTATTTTGGAGCGTGGTATTTAGCCACTGCCTTATAAGGCTTATAAAGGTGTGATTCCTTTGGGGCTAAAGTAGAATCAAAGTGAAAAATAATAGGTACGGACGAGTGGTATTTTCATATTGCAAATTGCAGCTATATAAGGCCGGAAGCGTGTATTTATGGGGGGGGGGGGACTTGGGATCGGAAGGGGGGATGAATTGGTCTTTCTCCCGCCAGATTTTGATCGCCAGAAAAAGTTTATGACCACATGAATATTATAACGCGCATGTTTTAATTAGAACAAAGGAACAATTACAACACAGGATACTAAGACTTGTGAAACCTAATATAGAATTAATCAGTGTACATAACCGGCCAAGTATAAAACTTATAATAACAAAAATGATAATGTTAAATAATGCAAGGTTCAATCTGTTCACGACAGGGTCACATTCCACAAGAGGATGTCTGGCTGGTTCTTAGACCCAGTTCTAGGAGTGTGAGAACTTATGGTAGTTAGCATGCAACACACATTATAATAACAATAACTAAATGTATAGGATCATCTTAAAATAGGTTAACAGAGCCGACTCCTCAAGTTGACTCCGTGATAGTCAGTGTTTCCGAGGAGAACCAAACTGAAACGAAGGAGGTAAATGTAGGCCTACCTATTTCAATGCGTGTAGACTTTATGGTGTCTTTGAAGTTCCAGACCAAATGGTATCAGGGGCGATCTTGGCTACATTGCGTTGAACGATCGGGAAAAGTTTTCTGTTTCGAGTGCATGGATGCAGTAAATAAGGTTCTTTTGAATCCATCTCATTACCGGAAGGTAGGTCTAAATGCGTTTAGGGTGGATAATGCCCTTCGCGGAAAAGAATAGGACGAGGTAAAATTCAAAAGCCTTCTTTCCTTGCAGACAGAGGCAGGCCCGTGGCCGTAGCAAGCTTGCAGAAACAAGCCCACCGTGATAGAGCAAGGGACTGTGATTGTTTGATAAGTGCCTGACAACCTTGCCATGGAAGCGACCAGACATGATTTGCCATCATAAGTTTGGGCAGGTATTTGGTGACGGAGCGGATACCGCCACCACACCCCCTCCCCCACACACACGCACACACAATCCCATGCTCATCACCTCCATAAATATTTCCCGTTAGGCTATATTATCCCCTTCCAATAGGCCTATCCCATGTTATTATACGAATTAATATTTGTATATCGATGTTACAGAGTTTTGCTATGAGAGACTGTCATTTTCTCTTATCTAGAACAAGGCGAAGGGCCTGACAAGGACAGCTGTCTAGTCGTTCGGATGCGACGAAAAACCGAGTTCCCGCGTTAGCCTACATGTAAAAGATCCCTTGGCAGTGGGCCGTAGCCCAGCTTTCCGGACAAAATTTTCCTCATTGCACACTGTGTTACGTATGCCCGTCTTCAATAGTCCAGGGCCTTGTATCACGAAATTTTAACTAAAGATAAAATCCGAATTTTAGCGGATACTTCAATTTTGATTGGCTAAGAACTAAAATCAATCTAATATTGTCCAATCAAATAACTAAAATTCAGATCTTATCTTAGTTAAAATTTTGTGAAATAGGCCCCAGTTTAGGACGTTAAACCCGATTGGAATGGATGGACTGTTAAAATAAACAAATGAATCTTTATTCTGCAAGTTTATCATTGAATATAATGAACAAACAAAATCATAGCTAAAAACATCGGTTGAGATGTGTTCGGTTGTATTATCTCGAGCGCTCGACTTTGTTTAAAAGTTAGTAGGCCTATATCTCCGATCTCGATTCGAGCGCTCGAGATATTATTTTATTTTTTTTTTTTTTTTTGCGTGTCCTAAATCAGCCGCCGTAAGATCAACTGAAATGTGATCGTAAAATAAAAATTATTGGCGGTAATGTTTCCAAATACATGTACTTAGATCACAAATAAAACTAATAACAACGAAAATTCGTCTGCATTTCATCTAGATCATCATGCCCTCTTGAATCGACATTCACTATTCACGTTGTTAACACTGGCATAATTATTTACAAATCTTGTTTGTCTTGAAATGAATAAAACAACACTATTTTTTAAAAAGTAAATATGCCAGTGGGGAATAAAGATGCGTAATGGATTTCGTTGTTGTATACTCGTCCCTACCTATCTCAGATGAAACTACATTCGGTGATTTCGTGACACTGACATAGTACTAACTCATTCGTGGGGCGGAAAGAAAGTTCGAACGACTAGATGATCGAGTCTACCAGCTTATCAAACGAAAAAAAACATTAATCAGAACTTTGTACCCGACCAGAATGGCTGCTGTGTTGAGGAGAAAGTTGTTTCAATGCAATGCTGTTGCAAAGTTATGTCTACCCAGACAGCTTTCGATTACATCAACGGTATTATCGAAGGAGTATGGTTAACTTTTATTTCGATAAATTTTAGGGTATATTTAAAATATGTTAATGTAGGCCTTCACCGGCAGGAAAATAACAATACTGAAATACTCAAATAAATAAGAGCTAGTAAAACTAGATTCTATTAGGATTAGGCTACTAGTTACGGTACATTATATGTCGATCTTATTTAATTTGACATATATTTGATAATTCAGACCTTGAGTGGCATTTGATGATCAGCACATTAAAAACTAGATAACAAACCTCATCTCTCAACCCTTCACGTTTCGAGATGAGAGATGGTCCTATAGTAATTAGTATAGTTCAATGTAGAAAAAACAAAAAGGGAACGTGAATCTCATCGGCCATCAGTAAGCAAAATTGACAATATTTTTCATCGAGCAATTGATTGATTATTGTTGCATGTATTTATGATATTTCTGTCACACCCAACTACAATTAAGCATATTATAATCCTGCCTCAAACGGGTATAAATTGAATGGGTATAAATTGAATTCAACAGAGAAAGAACAATTAGAGTTATGTGTGTGAGCTTTAAATATCAGATGCAGATTAGATATGTCCTGAGAAATATATGGATTTAGTTAAAAAATGATCTAGTTTTGTTGAGCAGAGTAGAGATTGAACAATGAATGCTTCATTGCATGTGAGGTAACTAACCTCTGTCGGACAGAGTCTGTTTGCATATGAATTGTTATAGAATTTACTACTACTAGCGCTGTTTTGTTGTATATATATACTATTCAAAAAAAGTAGGGGATATTTGATTTTGGGGGCATAATACTAAAATATGCAAATGACTACGAAAAAAGTCACTATAGAACCTAACAGACGAAACATTTCCAGTTACATGTGACGCCCAAACGCACCAATAGCTACTGCATGGAATGCAGGTGATGCTTGGGATCATCATGGGGGTCCAACCCAAGATTTGCACGACGCTGACTTTGAATGTTACAGTCATTGTGGCATTGAATTCCAGGGTGGAAACATCAGTTTAATTGTTTTAGTGACCAGAAAACAAATTTTGATATGCCTCGACTTACCCAAAATGAAAGGTTACGTGCCCTTGGCATGCTACAGATCGGCACAACACAGGTGGTTGTGGCGCAGATGATGAATGTTTCTCAGCCTGTCATAAGCCATATTCCTGAAGCAATGGCGCGAGAAATCCCTCTCTTACCATTGCTGGATAGAAGTCATATTCTTGAAATTGGGCGGGGCGTGTCTCTTTTTAACGTCCAATCAAATCCCTCCTCTCTTCTCGCATTCGGCATAATTTTCAAAATGACCGACGAAGAAAACATGTTGGCACTGGATAATCGAGCATAATAAATTTCGCGGGTTATGACGTAAACAAGTCGCGATTGTCACTAGATACATTGCGGTAACATATTTTGAGGTCTGGTTAACCCCGATATTGTTTGTTACAATGTAGGTCATTGGTTGGTAATGGCACTACTGACCAATAATAATTTAGCACAACAATGTTTACTCAAGATAGCAGTGTGAAGTGGATTAGTTCTAATCAAACGAAACACTGCGCAGGAGTATGGTCATAAGCAGGCTATGGTCCAGATACCGTGATACACAATCTGTACAGGACAGACCACGCTCAGGTCGACCAAGGGCGACAACTCAAGCCCAGGATCGATTTATCTGTACCTTGGCCTTGAGAAATCGTGTCATCACAGCAAATCAGATCAGCGCTCGTCTTCAAACAGACACTGGTGTGAGAGTGAGTGGCCAGACGATTCGGAATCGACTGCATAGGGGTCACCTTCGCGCCGACGTCCTCGCGCGATCCCTTGTTTGAGAGATCATCACATTCAGGCAAGACGTCGTTGGTGTAGGGATCGTCAACACTGGGATAATCGACGCTGGAGCAATGTGATGTTTTCAGATGAGTCAAGGTTCACTGTTGATTTTTTGGACAGACGTAGGAGGGTGTGGCGTCGTCAAAACGAGCACTTCCAAGACGTTAACGTCATCAGACATGATCGATTTGGGGGTGGTTCTGTTATGGTGTGGGGAGGCATCACTGTTGCTGGAAGAACGGCTTTACATGTTGTTGCAGGGCGTGTTACAGGCCAGTACTACCGGGACAACATCTTGGCAGTCCATGTTGTGCCGTTCGCACGACGTCATGGCCGCCGTTTCATCTTTCAGGATGACAACGCAAGATGTCACAGGGCCAGGATCGTTACAGGTTACCTCCAACAACAGAAAATCACCACATTACCTTGGCCAGCACTGAGTCCCGACCTCTCCCCCATCGAGCATGTCTGGGACATGCTTGGACAGAGGTTACGTCAACGTCAACAACGTCCTGCCAATGTCCAAGAACTTGCTGCTGCGTTGCAACAGGAATGGGACAATCTGGACCAAAATGACCTTAGACGTCTCATTAGGAGGAGTATGCCACGTCGGATCAATGCTTGTTTGGCAAACAGAGGAGGATTTACCCGTTACTGACTTTGTTGTGATGCTGTGGTAACTTTGCTGTTTGACTCCGGGTATCATTTTACCCTTATATTATAATGGTCAGTCTGTGCCTTACTTAAGTCTAACGATCATTTGGAATAAATCGATGAATGTGAACTTCATTTCATTTTGTCATTTGTTTCTTCGTCAGTTTCATTAATTGACTTTAATAACACTTAAAAATCAAATATCCCCTACTTTTTTTGAATAGTATATATATATATGTACATTACTGTTACTTATTTCAGAAATGCAAGAAAAGAAATTGGTGAATCAGCTAATTTGATGGACATTGGTAATAGAGGGATATTTTCAGAAGAACATGACATGTTTAGAACAAGTGTTAGAAGATTCATGCAAGATGAAGTAGCTCCAAACCATGATCAGTAAGATTTGTTTAATGCATAGTTACAAAGCCAAGACATTGTCAACCACAAATTATCATACAACATGTACATGTATGATGTTCAGGTTTACTGATATGGCCTTTGGGGAAGGGCAAAGGCATCATATAAAATGATTGTGACTCAAAATATTGTAATTTTGATGACAATTAATGCTGTACCATATTTGCCTAAATAAGCATTGCGATATTGGGGGTTGGATGGCCGATTTTCACATTAAGATGTCATTTGAAGAGATTTTAATTCTTTATCGTTAATTATGATTGCAGATGGGAAAAAGATGGAAATGTTAGTCGTGAGGTAAGTAAACAAGTTTCTTAGCTGAATGTCTGAAATAAGTTCGATGATAAACATTGTCTGCTCGCGGTAAGAAGAGATAAGCAATCTGATTGGTTGATGCTTTGGGGCACGATAACTTTGGTTTTAATTTTAATTAAGTCAGAGTGACAAAATTTTATGCATAGATTCATTAAAGTTACATTATGGGAGATTTTTATAAGGATTTAGCCATTCTTGCTATAATAGTTCAAAAATAGATGATGAAACAAGAATATATTGAAAATGTCAGTCAAATTACTTCATTCTGAACATAGTTACTACCAGTGTAATGTTTGACTAGAAATGGGATTGAATTGCATCTTCACCGATTCTTCGTATGGCCGATCGTCCATTGACAGGCCTTAACTCCACCTACTTAGTCTCGATTATCAAGTAATGTTTAAACGGCATCTAGTGAAGCTTGTGTATAGCCTCGGTCATCACTGTCTTTTATGAATAATTTCCGGAAGTACGATGACGTCAACGTCACGAAGAAACCCCGCCCACGACGCCATTGTGATTAAATCACTCAACGAAATCCTGTTTAAAACCGAGCACAATCCAAGCCATCCGTGGGTCTACGGAGTTGATTTTTGGCTTGTTGTTTAAATAAAGATCTAATTTATAATTTCTATGACATCTGAGGCCCAAAGGAAGACTGACAAAAGTCATTTTTTGCTCTCCAATAATGTATCTTTAAATAATTACCTTGACCAAGTTCGATGATGAGAATTTTCTGCTTACGTTAAGGAGTGATAAGCAATTTGATTTGGTTAAGGCTTTGGAATTTAACAACACTGCTTTTAATTGAGGAAGAAGGTTTAAACTTGATGTCGATGTTCATTAGGTGAATGTCTTGACTGAGTTCAATGATTAACATTTAAATTCCAGCTGAAGCTAAGAAGAGCTAAGCAATTTCATTGGTTGATGCTTTGTGACAAGATAATTTTGATTCTATCTGATAGAGAGAGTGGAAACTTACTGTATAGTTGATAATCAGTTTGATTGCTTGATACTTTTAAAAAAATATAAATGTGCTATCAAGATGTGTCATCTATTTATTTTGGGATTTCGGTGGGAGACATAGGACTCACTGTTGGCTTGTTTGACTTCTTTAGATAACACTCATGGCTTATAAATTAATTTAGTGTTCTTGTATTGTAAATTCATATCAAAAAGACACACGCTTGAGTTATAATGATGTGTAAATATTAATCACAATTAATGTATTGGATGATAAACAACAACAATAAAAACCGCCATTTTTAGCAAGTCTTCATGGCTAGGTCTTGTGTAAATTATTTAATATTAATGCTTTATGTTTAAAAATAGTCACTATAAAGTGTCATGTGAATGCACAAAGGGTGTGTCCAACTTTTTATGCCTGTTTATGTGCAGTTGAAGGGTGATAAACAATAGATTAGACATTTTATCAACTATTGCAATATTTGTTTTATGGAATATTGCCCTGCTCAAAAATGCAATTTTATTATGGAATTTGCTTCTTTACTACAGAATTAAGTCAATATTTGTAACCAGTCAACAGTCACAAAAAGTAAAGCTGAAAAAGGGAGACAACTCTTTTAAAGTGGACATGATCCAAGAATCTGTAATTTTTTAGTCTTGACAATTTTTGTTGAAGCCCAAATATTGTTGTTAATCAAAGTCAATCACCCTACATGATTAGAAGGATAGAAAAAGGTTTCCATCAAAATGATGCGAACATACAAATGTCATACATAATTGAAATCCGCTCTTGTTCATTCTTTTGTCTGTGTAATTTCAGATAAAAGCTTGTCCCTGATTTACTGCTTAGAAATGTTCTATTTTTTCCTGTGGTTACAAAAGGATTTAGAATTATGTATTCCAAATTGTACTGACACTGCCGCACACTGTGATGGATAATTGATCGAGGTCGGCGAAGAGTAGCAAGATTTAGACAACTGGAAATATTACTGCTTTGAAATTATAATTTTTATTGTTTAATTTAGGTGTGGTTAAAAGCAGGAGAAAATGGTTTATTGGGAGTTAATACAGCAGCTGAACTCGGTGGAATAGGTGGGGATTTCCTGTCAACGGATATTACTTGGGAAGAACAGTACGTACATTTTACTTAATCTTTGTTTTATACTTGAGTGTCTTTAATAATAACACAATAACAAGTCTTTATTATATACCATTTTCAATTGCTTGGCGGTAGCACTATAATGCTTCGATTTTATTGATTTTAATGGCATCTGAATGGCAATTAAACAAACTTTCATTCGAAAGTGATGAAGTTGTGTCCTGTGTAAGAGGAAGCATTTTTGAAAATCCTGAGGTACTCCCCAGCTAACACCAGGGTTGTTAGAAATGGAAAATGTGTTTTTGAACATTCGGTGATGATGTTCAAACCCGAATAGTACATGTTTTGTTAAACAAATGTTTGCATCAGGAAGGACTGGAATCCAATCAAATTTTAATTATTTTTTAAAAATTATTTCTAGCAGAGTAAACAGTAAATGCATTGTCTTGCCAAAAACAGCACATAGATAATTCTTAGAGTAAAGTATCAGTTGTATGTATCAATTTATTTCAGAATGTATGTAAACTGTACAGGTCCAGGGTTCACTCTACATTCTGATATTGTCATGCCATACATCACACATTATGGAACCAAGGAACAGATAGAGAAATTCATTCCTAAAATGGTATCGGGGGAATGGATTGGAGCTATTGCCATGACAGAGCCTGGGGCTGGAAGGTAATTTTGATTGTTTGAGGTGTTCCTTTAACATGTACTTTTGGATTGAAATTATTACTAGTGCCTTTTTTAAAAGTTATTGGCAAAAGAATTAGTAAGGATTACCATACATTTATTCAACGAGCTATGTTTGAAAATAATTATTGCTTGGATAATATAGGCTATATTATTGAAAATACGATTCAACAGGCAGTGGAGTTTTACAAGTTGAAATGTCATTTATTTTCTTTACTACTTTAGCATTTACTTGAAAAAAGTAAGATTAGGTGATATAGATTACCGTTGCATTTTAGTATGTAGTATAGTGTATGATGCAATATGTGATCATTTATTTTAGTGTGGCACTTGCTTTCAAAAACAGTTGTTATCCTTTTACTATTTTCAGTGATCTACAGGGAATTAGAACCAATGCAAAAAAAGATGGTGATGATTATATATTAAATGGTAGTAAAGTCTTTATTACCAATGGTTATATGTCCGATGTTTGTATTGTTGTAGCCATTACTAACACATCAGCTAAATCTGTAGCACATGGTATTAGTTTATTTCTGGTTGAAGCTACAATGCCAGGATTTATCAAAGGCAAAAAATTAAAAAAGATTGGATTAAAAGCTCAGGTGAGTAATTAGTTTAGAAGACTTCAACATGGCCTTCAGAAACATTGTAGCTATAATTTGTGATGGGTGTTGAGTACAGATCCGGTAAGTTCAAGCCCTTCATAACACCTGTTGCTACTTTGCTGATTTGGAGGGGTGTCGCTGAGGCTCGGTGGATAAGGCACTGATTGGCTAACCAGGTGTTGGGACAGTTTCTAGTCATTTAGATAGGAAGAAAGTTGGAGGTCCAGTGTACAGATTGGCATGCATGTAAAAAAAACTCTTGACAGTTGAAATTTAAAATAAGAGTCAACTGTAGTGCTGCTGTCTGGACAAAATTTCCCTCGCAGCATGCTGAATGGTACAAGCCTGTTTTAATAAGCCCATACAGTGCAAAAATTAGGACATCAATGGTGCATTACAAAGGGCCTGACAAGGAAAGCAGTTGAGTTGTTCGGATGACATGTGTACACACAGGGGCCCCAGAACCTGGATACCAGGGTATACCAATGTTACCCTGCACTTTCCCTCATAACATGCCCATCTTCATTAGCCCGGTCGGAGCTGAACAGTAGGACGTTAAACCCAAGTTTCATTTAACTCATTTCATATACATATACCACCATAACATAAACTGAACATTGTCAAATAGAAAATGAAAGAGAGCAGCAAGCTGAGGGTCATAAAATGTCTGGATTATTTTTTTTATTCAAAACTTGGTTTATTAGTATAGAAATTTATTATTGGGAGTAACGATTTAGGGTTAATTTTATATTTTGAAAAATGTTCCATATGAAATTTTATATCTTGAAAAATGTTTCATTTAATTAGATAATGAAATTTTTTATATTTTTTTAAATGATATTTTTCCATTTTATGATAGTTTTATGAGAAATGGCAAAATTTTATGAAAATATAAATGTACATGTATTTACGTACAGTCCCTGTAAATACTTTATGTAAACTGGGATATTCAGTTTCTAAATCCCCCTTACTTGTAATTATTAGTAATTCTGGGTAATATTTTGATTGCTTTCTAGGATACTGCGGAACTGTTTTTTGAAGATGTTCGTCTTCCGAAAAGTGCTCTATTAGGTGAAGAAAATAAAGGTTTCTATTACTTAATGAATGAACTTCCTCAAGAAAGATTGCTCATAGCAGCCATGGGACAAGCTAACTGTGAATGGATGTTTGAAGAAACTAGAAACTATGTGAAGACTAGAAAAGCATTTGGCAAGACGTTGTCCAATTTACAGGTTGGAATATATATTAACAAGATGATAACAGTTTAAAATAGCATGCTTGAAGTCAGAATTCTGTTCATATTTTAAAACTGAAATTCATACTATCATTATTTACCAAAAACTATATTCATATTTACTTATCTTCCAAAATGAAAAAAAAAAAAAATATCTCGAAAGCAAATACTGTACCCGGTGGAAAATGTTACCTCTCTTCCATATCGATTACAAAACGCAGCTCTACACATACGTTAAACCTATCTATCTACTTCCCTTACAAATTTCTCTCAAATATTGCAACTACTAATACAGTTTTTATGATTATTAATTATGTTACATTATTCAATATCATCAGCATAAGCTATAACACATACTTATGAAAGAACAATTATAGAAAAGGGAATATAAAACATAGTTTGGATTAGATTGTTTCAAACCATCTTTTCTTTTGCAGACTATACAGCATAAATTAGCTGAACTTAAAACAGAAGTGTGTGTTGGAAGAGCTTTTGTGGACCAATGTTTAAAAACCCATAATGAAAGAGGCCTTGATTCATCTACAGCCAGTATGGCTAAATATTGGTAGGTATATTTTACATTATCCACTCTAAACTGTATGATTAGAAAATATCTGAACTTCCAAGCCAGGCAGGCAAGTGTGTAGAGACCTTCAAATGTGACAAAAACTGAGTAGTGTAGATGTCTTAAAAAAAGAAAATGTTGTATTTAGTTGCTATTTCAATTTTGGCTTAAAAGTTTAAATGATGACAAAATAAGCATAACATCATGTTGTGATAGATATGTAATGCCCTCATACAGATATATAATGAATAAATGATGTTATGACATCATAGTTAAGAAACTTAAAGGAGCTAAATCGCTAATATTTGGGGCTTAGAAATTGACACATATGGGTCGCAATGTAATGTAATGTGGAGTATACCTAGCCTTGTTCTTTTGGTCCCTAGCTGAAAATGAGTCTGAAACGCCGTATGGTACACGATTTATGTACCAATGGTAGGGTGCCCCACTTGCCAACTGAAAAGTTGTTCTTCACTTGACACGTTGATCCTGCACGTTTTTGTTGAATGACTTACTACTGATTTCTAACAGTCTCGCACACTCGTTGAGGCTATAAATAGCAACAGCATGCGGAAATGTTCAAAACACCAAACACTACTACAGCCGTAAAAAATCTATTGTTGACGATTCTGAATAGCAATAATATTTAACTTTTTGGTTATTACGGCATCTTTAGAAATTACGCTCGTTTTATTTTTTAAATTGCCTTATAATTAGCTGTACCATTAGAAGCTGCATATTTTGGTTAAGTACAAATAATATCTCTGACTCAACATCCGTACAGCAAGAATATGATACTAGCAGTAGTTTCATTTTACTTTTACAAGGTTCTTAAAAATATTGTTGAGTTGCCTGATGTTTGTGCTTCTAAATTCAATTTCTTGTTCCATGTTTCGTAAAAAAGTACTCTAGTCTTGATTATCCCGACCCGTCAATTAGACGTAGAATGATCGGTAGACTAGTTAAGCGAGACTAATTTCAAAACAAGTGCACGTAACCTATCTTTTACTCAAAAGTGTCTGGATGTTATGGACGACACTCCAAACCATTTTTCAGTATTATTTATGTAGGGTTTAATGATCATAGCTTATGAAGTACAGCATGTTCGTTTATTTAGTGACTATAAATGTGTGAAACAGATTTAAGGCTTTCTAAATATATTAGTATTGTGGTGTAATTGTCGAGATATTTGGAGATATTCATTTAGGGTGGGGCACCCTACCAATTGTAAAAAAATTATTTCGTGTTAAATATTGGATATCAGAAACCCATCTTTTCCTGGAAAGACCACACCATCAATGTTGATTTAAATTGACAAATAATTTGTGTTTTCAACGTCGAAGACTTTCGATGATATTGAGTTAGAGACTTAGCTACTTTAAGTAATTTGACTTCATTTGCACAATTTTGTAAGTTAAAAGTTTTATGGACAATATTGGAACTCTTAACTGAAACACAGAACTACACTTTAATACTTTATAGCATGATAGATTACAGATAAAGATTCTAATACTGGTACCCTTTGTTCTGTTTTATTGTAAGGAATTTGTCTAGTCAAACCAACATTTTGATATTCCAACTGTTAGAGAGGTTTCATGTGCACTGTCACTTTCAACACAGCCTTTATGTATACACATTCATGTGGCCACAATTGCTGGCTATCAGGGTGATATAGTAATTGTCCCCCGCCTTTCGAAGAAAGTTGTTGTCCCCCGCCTTTCGAAGAAAGTTGGGGGACTATTAAAATGGGTTCGTCCGTCTGTCTGTCTGTCTGTCTGTCTGTCTGTCCGTCTGTCTGTCCGTCACACTTTTTGGGACACAATAACTCTCTTCCTAATTGAGCTAGAATGTTCAAACTTGGTGTATGTGTTTATTAGGTCAATGCCTTGATGGAGTTCGAAGATGAGCCTTTTCCGCTTATGGTAAGCAGAGATAAGCAATTTGATTGGTTGATGCTTTGGGACACGATAACTTTAGTTCTAATTAAGTGAGATTGATGAAACTTGGTGTATAGTTTCATTATAGTAATACCTTGACTAAGTTCGATAATGGGCATTTTCTGCTCAGGG
Source organism: Patella depressa (assembly GCA_948474765.1). Lineage (NCBI taxonomy): Eukaryota > Metazoa > Mollusca > Gastropoda > Patellidae > Patella > Patella depressa. The sequence continues at coordinate 61,894,025 of OX419719.1, forward strand.
TAAGCAGAGCTATACGCAATTTGATTGGTCGAGAATTTGGAACACAATAACTCTCCTTCTAATTGAGTTAAAATGTTCAAACTTGGTGTATATGCTTATTAGGTCAATGCCTTGATGGAGTTCGAAGATGAGCATTTTCCGCTTAGAGAAAGCAGAGATAAGCAATTTGATTGGTTGATGCTTTGGGACACAATAACTTTAGTTCTAATTAAGTGAAAGTGATGAAACTTGGTGTATAGTTTCATTATAGTAATACCTTGACTAAGTTCGATAATGAGCATTTTCTGCTCAGGGTAAGCAGAGCGATACGCAATTTGATTGGTCGAGACTTTGGAACACAATAACTCTCCTTCTAATTGAGTTAAAATGTTCAAACTTGGTGTATATGCTTATTAGGTCAATGCCTTGATGGAGTTCGAAGATGAGCATTTTCCGCTTAGGGTAAGCAGAGATAAGCAATTTGATTGGTTGATGCTTTGGGACACGATAACTTTAGTTCTAATTAAGTGAGAGTGATGAAACTTGGTGTATAGTTTCATTACAGTAATACCTTGACTAAGTTCGATAATGAGCATTTTCTGCTCAGGGTAAGCAGAGCGATACGCAATTTGATTGGTCGAGACTTTGGAACACAATAACTCTCCTTCTAATTGAGTTAAAATGTTCAAACTTGGTGTATATGCTTATTAGGTCAATGCCTTGATGGAGTTCGAAGATGAGCATTTTCCGCTTAGGGTAGGCAGAGATAAGCAATTTGATTGGTTGATGCTTTGAGACACAATAACTTTAGTTCTAATTAAGTGAGAGTGATGAAACTTGGTGTATAGTTTCATTACAGTTATACCTTGACTAAGATCGATAATGAGCATTTTCTGCTCAGGGTAAGCAGAGCGATAAGCAATTTGATTTGCCGAGACTTTGGAACACAATAACTCTCCTTCGAATTGAGTTAAAATGTTCAAAATTGGTGTGTATGCTTATTAGGTCAATGCCTTGATGGAGTTTGAAGATGAGCATTTTCTTCTTACGGTAGGCAGAGATAAGCAATTTTTGGACGACACTTCGTGTTCAGTTTGATTGGGCGATATGTTTGAAAAAAATAAATGTGCGATTAATTAATATGTGTCATCTATTTATTTGGGGATTTCGGCGGGGGACATCAGCCTCACTGTTGGCTTGTTTATAAAATTAAAACAATTGAGTGGGAAAAGATTCTGAAGCAAGCAATAAAATAAGAAATATTTTGTATAAATTCATGGACTATTGTTACTTATTTTTCTTCCAGGATAACAGACTTACAGAACAAAGTAGCCACTGAATGTTTACAGTTACATGGTGGTTGGGGTTATATGTTAGAATATCCAATTGCTAGAGCTTTCCTCGATGCCCGAGTTCAACCTATATATGGTGGAAGTAATGAAATCATGAAAGAATTAATAGCTAGACAGATTATTTCTGATAAATAAATCGGTCTGAAAGATATAATATGAGTGATTGTAACAGTTTACACTATTAATTTATTGACAACGCAAATTTCCAAAAACGACGAAATCTAAAAAATAAATAACTCTTAAACAACAATCTGGTTAAACATACATTATGCAAGAGCTAAATATACTTGTTGCAGGTCTTTCTTTAGGGCTAAAATTTTTCATTCTGTTACCTTTTTATTTTTACCCCCTTGTCAATAAGTTCTGAACATGAATGTCGTAGTAAGGCATCTACATTAAAAGAACCTCATATTTGTTATTACATAATCCTGTTTTAGGAACGATCCTGTACAAGAAAGCAGATTATGTTGTAGATAAGGCATGATACTGTGATAGTAGTAGATCAAAAAATTCTGGAGTTGTTATAGTTTGTTACATGCCATTTGTTGGAATTATAGGGCTGAACCTCTTTTGAATTTTAAATATCTGTATTCATATTCTCTGATTTCTAGTTTTAAGTGATTCATGTTCTACCAGTATCATAAATGAAAATCCTATAGTATACGGGTAGATTTGTTTCTGACATCAGTGATACATCTTCATGAAAATTGAAATCTTCATATTGTTATATTCTTATTATGAGAGTTTCTTATTTTTGAATAAATTTGAAATTTTTAAAGATGTCAATTTATAGCAATCTAATTCTGTTGTTTATATACTTGTTGAATAAATAATACGAATCTAATGCTTCTGATGATATTTGTCCTTTGTTTCAAGAAATGGTGTTACCTCCCTTTCACACATGGTGCTCCTCATTTTCAAACCAAAATAAATTAAATACAATGGTTTTAATGAGTAAAATTTGTGGGACTGGGACAATAAAGGAGTTTTGTTTTGTAGGAATAAATTCAAGAAGATGGCTGTGGGATTACAATTGAGTCTGAAACAATCTAAAAAATAGAGTTGCACTCTGAAAAAAAATTGCAGGAATTGTGAGTAAAATGGAGATTGTCCTGGCAGAAAAAAGCTAACCCCTTTCACATGTGCATTTAAACATACCAAAGTACTAATTTCCTACTTCTTCAAATTTGATGTTAAAATTTGGGACACCGAGAGTATGAGCATGAGCCCCATTGATTTTCCCTGTTACCCATCCATCTTTTGTAAAATCTGGACGTATCTTGCTTGACAACCATAAATTTGATCCACACTTTCTTATATCACTTACGTGGAGGCTATGGTGCCCCACCACTCTGCTGTACCCCCACTTTTAAAATCATTCATACGGTCCTGCCCTGACCACCGCCCATTTCTTGCAAAATGTGGGCGTATCTTGCATGACAACCGCTTGGTTTTTATACGCCCACATGGAAATGTGGTCGTATATTGCCGTCGCCCCCGTCCGTCCGTCTGTCGGTCCATCCGTCTGTCGGTCCGTCCGTCCGTTCATCCGTCCATCGTCCACAAATTCTTGTGAACGCTCTAGAGGCTAAAGTTAATATCCGATTGACTTGAAATTTATACACGGTGTTTAAGGTCATGAGACGAAGAAGCCTATTGATTTTCGGTGATATCCGATAATTACTACCAGAGTTATGACCCTTGATCACTTTGAAAAATCTTGTGAACACTCTAGAGGCTATAGTTAATATCCGATTGACTTTAAATTTATACACAGTGTTTAAGGTCATGAGACGAAGAAGCCTTTTGATTTTCGGTGATATCTGATAATTCCTGCCCGAGTTATGACCCTTGATCACTTTGAAAAATCTTGTGAATGCTCTAGAGGCTAAAGTTAATATCCGATTGAATTTAAATTTATACACGGTGTTTAAAGTCATGATACAAAGAAGCCTATTGATTTTCAGCATATCCGATATTTACTGCCAGAGTTATGACCCTTGATTACTTTGAAAAATCTAAAGTTAATATCCGATTGACTTTAAATTTATACACACTATTTACAGTCATGATACGAAGAATCCTATTTGATTTTCAGTGATAATTTCTGATAATTTCTGGCAGTTGATCACTTTGACAAAGGCCTTGAGACAAACCATCAAAACTATTCTAATCATTTCTGACAATTATTTAATGGGCTATTACTCGTAATAAGATTATCATGTGTTGTAAATGTTCTCCTTACTGATAAAAGAAACAATATGCGACAACCCTTGTTGACTGCCCGGACGACTTAGCTGTTGTGGGCGTATGTTTCGTTGCCTGGCAACCTATCTTTTTTAACTGCATCACTGGGGACTAATTTAATACAATGACTCTAACAATATGTTATAGTTTATAGCTGAATCGTAAATACCACTAAACATAATATACGATTATAACGCAACATTGCGTGTTTATTAGGTTGATTGTTGTTTGATGTCAACCAGGGCATGCACACTAATTCACCGTAATAGAACACAAATAAGGAAACTATTATAACCGCAATCCACATCACCCGATCCCTTATAATCGCGACCATTGTAAAATGTCAACACTTGCGTCCATACGAATAACCTGTACCATAACCTGAGGAGAACCTATTTACAACACTATTCAAAGTACTAAATCACTCCGTATGACTTTCTCGTCAAATTAATAATCGTTATAATGGTGCTTGTATTCTCACAAATACTGTCAACTAAATAGTACAGTGGGGCAGGATGTCCGAATTGTTGGCACCAATCTAATTAAAATATAGATCTATATTTCATTTCGTTTTTTTATACTTTCGATGGCCTACACTCATGTAAAGACAAGTAAAAACGAAATTTTGAACTATAAAAAGGGAACGAAATTGGATCTGTGTTTTAATCAGATTGTGTTGGCACGTGCGCGCTGTATCATAAAGCCGGTCATTGAGTCAGTTGGCGTATGGTTTCGAATCCCCGATTGTACGTGACAAGAACTAAGACCGCCTGTCTAACCTCGTGGGTTTTCTCCGGTTCGCCCCACTGCAAAAGACCCGTATGCGCAAGTGAATTATTGAAATGAAATTAAACCATATTATGTTAGTCCCGAAATGACCTAGTTTGTGTCGTGTGGACGTTAAACCACCATCTCTCCCTCTCTCTCTCTCTTTCTCTCTCTCTCTCTCTCTCTCTCTCTCTGTTGCTTAAAAATATACGTAGCAATATAAATTTCTGATTTATTAGGGATTAGGAAATGGCTTAGTGACATACTAACTTTAAAATCCTATTATTATTACTTAAAGACTGCCTTGTGTCTTTAGAGTAGGATAACAGGCCCACGCACGTCTAATTGTGTATTCAAGTGAAACTCTGTGTTTTGGCGAAACATTGGCTAACGGGCATTTTCTTTGCCGTATTGTAGTAGGTAAAGCCATGGACATGTTATTATAAGGTCCATGGTAAAGCGAAACATTGGTAAACGGGCATTTTCAACTCTTTAATGTTCACAAACTTGCCAGAGGATTGTGCCAGTGTTTTGTCAATTATTTTTTTACCACTTTATCCCTGTTCTAGTGAAATTCCAAATGATATAATAATTAAAGGTGCACTATGTACGATTTAGATAAAGTAAATAGTTCAAAAATAGATAATGAAAAATGAATATATTGAAAAAATTTCATTCTAGTTTATTTATTATGAGCGAAGTTATGTCTGTTAGACGATATAGCGTAGATCATTCTTTATCATAGCAACGATACTTGACAACCGAGACTTTAGTCTTGATTGTGCATTTTATTGTTAACTTTTCAAATCTGGTGGATGTTTAAATCCATTTAAATCTCGACTATTCGATATTGATAAATTATGTCAAAATACTAGTTTATACGACATTTAAAGAGAAAATAAATACCTGCAATTATCTCTTACATAATGCATCTTTAAGAGGGGCCGTTTAACCGAGTTATAATTACGACCCCCTGATTTCTTGTGTTATACACTTTAATGTTCATTAAATCAGACACACACTGTAATGATTTGATATATTTTCGAATAATTAATTAACAATTGAAATGTACAACTTTTAGGTGTTATGAAAACCCATAAGTAGGCGATTTAAAACAAATAATTAAACGATTACTAATCCGCTGAATCCCCCTTTAAAAATTGATTTCCAAAAATACCCAGTGCGGATATAGCACACAGATTATCTTAAACCCCTTGACCCGTAAGCCATATCGATATTCATATCCATGACACGAAACACAGTCGGCCTTAAGTCTAAACACTATACTCTGTTATGATACGTGTGTATTCATATTGGAATAAGATAAAGGACTTTGCCTGAATGTGTATCGCCCTCCCTTTACAACTATAATATGACAACATAAAAAGGTAAGTATTCAACAATACATCCCAGTATATCAACACTTAATTAAATAGAATATATCGGTATATAAAATAGTGACAAATAATTATAATGATTGTCGAATAATGGATATTTAATGGGAATATAGGTACAGCGACGTAGATAAAATTTCAAGGTAGGTAGTACATACGAAATATGTCCATGTATATCATATTAATTTGGGGTTTTTATTACGTAAACATTATGAATGTGGGTTACATTTTATTGATCGTCGGTGTAATGAGGTTTTCAACGTTCTATTTACTGGGTTTAACGTCCTACTGTTCTGCTCCTAACCTGGGCTAATGAAGACGGGATATAGGGCCTATGTTAGGAATGTAATATATAAATATGAACCAAATAAAACGTAGTTCTGCTCTAAACATAACATTTTGTAATATCTATCCATGGACTGCATAAAGATGAAAACAAACATATTGCCATGGTAATAGCGTGCTAGTGCTATAATGATTATTGTAATCGTATTTCGAGTAATAAGCTGAAAACAGAAACAAGAATATTTCTATGAAACTTTAGGAAGGCGACTGTCATTGACGCTTGTTTTTAATCTGGTCACAATTGATTTCCCTATCGACTGTAATGTTAACTTTCATCGCTGACCGGCTCTAACTTTTCTCAAATCTTCGTTGGATTGAACGCTTGTTTTTAATTCCAGGTCACAAGTGATTTCTCTATCGACTTTAATGTTAACTTTCATCATTGACCGGCTCTAACTTTTCTCAAAATCTTCGTTGGGTTGAACGCTTTTTTGTAGCCACAGAATGGCAGAGGCAATGCATGGGGATAGGATGATTTCACCGTAATACTAACCAATACCACCCAACATTCCCACGTGATACTACCAAATACCCCCCGCCCCATTATCGAGAAAAACTGTGACAAAATATTTCAATTCATAAAAAAAGAAATTGAATTAGTTCAGGAAAACATACAAAATATGTATGGCAAATGTTATTGTCTATGTGGTTTTATTTGTCAGATTTGGTAGGTATTATTTGACCTAGAAAAAAACCCAAGTACACTATTAAAAGTGGATTAATTGAAAAATTCTACCAATACCATCAACATTTCACATGGAGGGGGGTGGGGGTGGTTAGCACGTGCGTGCTGTATCATAAAGCCTGTCATTGAGTCAACTGACGTGGTTTCGAATCTCCGGTTGTACGTGACAAGGAGGAGGGTCGCCTGGTCAACCTCGTGGTTTTTTCTGAGTGTCCTCCGGTTTCGTCCCACTGCTATAGACACCTACACACAAGCGAATAATTGAAATGAAATTAAAACAACCATTTGCTAGCTAGTCCCGAAATGACCTAGTTTGGGTTGGGTGGACGTTAAACCCCATTTCTCTCTCTTCCACATGTATTTACTACAATAATATGGGTGTTTGTCAACTTTACTCCAAATTGAAGGCCCACCACCCAAAATTGTGTTAAAATGGTTTTTCTATATACTGAGAAGTCACTAGTTCCTTTTTGAATATCGTTCGCTCAAAGACAGTTCCAAAAGGAACTAAAAAGTCACATACTGTCCAGCAGCACCTAATGATCTCATGAAGACTGGCATACGCCATGCAGTGTGCTAAGAGGGAAAATTTCCACGGACAGCGTCACTATGACTACTCTTATAACGAATTCCATCTGTCAAGGGTTATTTTAAGCACACGCCAAAGTGAACAATGGTACTCCGTCCCTTGCCAGGTCCTCCGTCCTGCACCACTGACAAGGGGGAACCACGTCAGAAAAAAAATCGATGATCCCCGTAAGGGCCCGATGATCCCTCTCGGTCAACACAGGGATCTAACACGGTTAACGAACCAACGTCTTACTCACTGGGTCACCGTGACCCCAATTGAAAAAATGTTTTGACACCTCGAATTAAAAAATTTGCCAACCATAACTCTAAAATGCTTACTGTAGACTGTGCCGGGTGTGCCCCCCACCCCTAAAAACTTCACTGCCCCTCCGCAGCCATCAAGTTGGCTACGGGCCTTGGCACTGCCCTGGCAAATTCTCTTCCTCTTTTAATCCTTTCATTTCATTTCTTAATGTGTTTTCAGATAGATGATTTAACCGTTAATGAATTAATGACACACAAAGACCGCGACGCCAACTGAAGTCCATTTAACCTTTTGTAATCCTAGAGCTGAAAATGACAAGTAAGTATATTGTTTGGGCCATTGGTTGGTCGCGAGTGTCAGATTTTATTATCGGCGTATATATACAAATTACTTTCTACACAATAGTGTTATGATATATAAGTAATGATAACTGATAGGTGTATACTTAAGCACAAAAGAGGTTACTTTTATTAGACATAGTTCGAATGATATATATTACTAAGGTTATACTACATATTACTAACTGATCGACGTCCGACCAGTTAAGTGATCAAAGGTAAGTTATATTATTATCTTATGTACTCATATAGTTACAGTTTAATTTTTGTTAGATATATTTATAAAATACAATATAATGTAGGGCCCACTGGTAAATATTAAAAGGTTATAGTTGTTTTTTGGACAACAAAATTTATATGGAAAACAATCATTGGTTTGTAAACATATAGCATGTTTCTTATTGTGCTCAATCGCTCAATTGCATTCTAAGATAAAATTGTTTAGCAAAAATAACATTATACATTTAGACTATGATCAGTTCCATTTCATAAGAAAAGATATGACCCGAAATATGCGCTCCAAAAGACTACATACATGTATATAGGACTCAGACTAGTAATTATATTCCCTTCTTTCATGATGGTTATAAACAGACAATTTTCCTCTCCCCCCTCCCCTCTTCCTGCATTTTTTGGTTGACTTTTTGGTCTAGAATTGGAGAAAATGGATCAAATTTGCAATTTCATAGCAGTTTTGGATAATACTGATGATATTACAGCGAGGGGATAGGTGTAAAGTGTCTTTCTGCAGAGCAATCATTGTGTTGACCCCAGTCAACTGCAAATCCCGTCGCAAAAATCTAAACGGACACATGTTGTCCTCATTGTGCCTATAGAGATTGGAACCAACGGAATGTTGGGCAAAAAGCTACAGCTTGTGAGATTAATCTGGAAGTGGAGTTGTTTCCCCTTTATTCCCATAGTCACCACAAAGCCACTTCTTTGCAACGAAGCGTGCCAAGAATGCTCTGGAAAGTTTCATAAATGGTAAATGTTTTCCCGGTAGTCATTCAGATGGGGTGGAATAAGGAATAGATTGTAGCGCCGCTTTCCGGACAAAATGTCCATCATAGCACACTGCATGGTGCCAGTCCGCCTTCTTTAGTAGTACGTTTCATCCCAGCTACGAGATGAGGTTTGTTCTCAAGTTTCATCCCATCTCATTTCACGTTTTCCAGGTACACCAGATCTTGACTATATGTCAGCAGTAGGTGTGAGATATAACAGTGCTAAATCAGCGAGAATGTCAACTAGGCGTAATCTTTCAAAATCTGCTCCACCTTCAAGGACACAGTTTAGTATGAAACGTCAAGAAAGCAAAGCTGACATTTTAGATGGTAAACTAAACAGAATGCAAGAGCCCCCTCAACTTCACAGAGAGAAAACACAAGTCCTGGACGAGCTTCTACTTTTATACGGCGTCAATTCTTATAAATATGTAAGATTTTATATTTAATTTTCAGATCAAGGAAGTGCTTTCAGCTACATTTGATATAATTCATTGGGAATGAAAAAATTGACACGTGTAGCCTGACCCTGAAGCCATAACACTTTCTAAACTCAGTAAATTGATATTCACAGTACCAATTACATTTTCCATAAACCATATCTATTGTATTTTATATTTGCAGTTTAACTTCGGTAGAATGACTTCAACGTGGATATCCGAAATTCGACCAAGGATAGGTCTGTATCTAAGCTAAATTCATAGTTTGACGTGAGGCACCGAATAGCCCCCACCCACCGGGAATAAGCGTTAATAATTGACATCTTGTTTATTATTCGCCGTGGTTGTTTTATGGGCGATCGCTGTCTATCCACATACACAAACTACTGCACCTAAAGATATTGCATACACGATAATCCAGACATAATAGATTAGCAAAATATCAATTGCTCGTGTATTGAACAGAACTTTTGTTTGTATAGTAAAATATTTATGAACCTGTCTGGATGTATGCTAAAGATAACGTATGAATTGTTTATTTTAGGTACAGCGTGGTTGTGTGATAATGAAGCTTTTCGACAAATGTATTCTGTGAGTAGACTACTAGGCTGGCTACCCATTGAAATGAAATGAAATAGGTTTAACGTCTGCTTTTCGGTAGCAACCGGGCTAATGACAACGGACATACGCCATGCTTTGTGTTACGAGTGAAATCTGAGAGGACATTATTGGACAGCCTACTTTAATTTCGAATTCCAAGTACTTGACCCTTACCAGACTGCCTTCCAACACCATTGGGAAGGGGAAAACACCACGTAAAACATCGGGATCGACCCAGGGCTTCCTTGTTAACGAGTCAGCGTCTTATTCCCTCCCCCCCCCACCATCACGATTGATTCTAGGATGCCTGATAATACACTTCTAGACAAATTAGTTTAACGGCTGCAGCTTCGATTGTTCGCCGCAAACCCTGCAATATGGTAACAGGCAATTTACAATTGACCTTGTACTCTTTTGTGAAGTTTGATTCGAATCCGTGCAATGACCCATTTTATGGGATGGTCGTTTACAAAGCCACTTGTCTAGTTCGGTCAAGTGATAATCTCCATCAGTAACTGGGGTGGATGGCTGAATGGTTAGCACGTGCGTGCTGTATCATAAAGCCTGCCATTGAGTCAACTAAGACAAGGTTTCAAATCCCCGGTTGTACGTGACAAGGAGTAAGGTCACCTGTCCAATCTCGTGGGGTTTTTTCCGGGTCCTCCGGTTTCCTCCCACTGCTAAAGACCCCTAAGCGCAAGCGAATTATTTAAATAAAATAAAATTAAAAACCATATGGACGTTAAATCCCATTTCTCTCTCTCTCTCTCATCAGAAACTTAACACGCCAAGAGTTGATACTCATGAGATAAAATTAGTTGGAGGAGATTGATTTGGCGCAAAACAGGTCGTTTTCACAAAAACTGCACTATTTGGCAAACGACGTTTAACTGAGTATTTTACATTTTTGTTTCAGACTTCAGTAATTTATCCAAAAAAGCGACTAGTGAGTGCCTCGTGTTCCAAACTCACTTTGCCAACCGTATCGACGTCAAAATCATCACCAACACCATCACGCTTAACAACAAGAGTTTAAAGTTATACATTCCTCACCTCATGGGCAACTTGCACTGTTATCTCATAGATCGAGTTTAGGCCTAACGATCAGTGATGACCGCACCGGCAACCATCGAAATTCAACCTTTGGATACGACAAAGCAAGCCGTTTACACAAATAACACTATTACAAAAACATAACAATACAGATAAAATGACGTGTTTGTGAATATGTTTTGTTGCTACGAGCAAACAATACGCATCTTGAAATATACACTATTACTGTCAATAAAGACGCAACGATAATAGAATAAAATTATGGATTAAGTGCGCAATCTGTCAATATTTCGCTTCATGAAACAATATGGTTTATTTTTAATGGCTGGAAGAAAAGGTTTGGAGAGGAATATCAGCAGTGTCGAGATCGGTCGATATCGCGTCCTCGAACACAAGTTGTCAATTACCGGTACACTCGATCGTGGACTATAGGGTCCTGATGGATGAACGACTTCTTTACTAAACATTGCCTGATCACAGCATATAAAGTTATATTTATAATAAATAGATATCGAATTCGTTACATGTGTGGTGTATAATAAAGATATAAATGGATATATCGATCACTGCCCTGGTTAAAGATATGATATTTATATTACTATTTGATAAGCGCTATTCAAATACATGTATAACCAATCAAAATTCAAAGTCACAGAATTGGTTATTTGTGGGAATTGTGATTTGGGAATAACTAAAATGTAAGTTTAAGCAAGCCACCGTACTCACCCCCCCCCTCCTGGTAGTAACGAAACACACAAAACATCGATACCATCTGCAAAGACGATGGCATTTATTTATTGGGAATACAATGTGATTTGAGAATAACTAAAATGTAAAACTACAGCAAGCTACCGTACGCCCGGTAATAACCAAACCCATAAAACATCGACACCATTTACAAAGACGGTGACATTTGTTTATTGGAATACATGTACATAATATAGGATACGACCCCACCATAAAGACGTATCAAAGTTCATACTGACCAGAAGTGTTGGCTTACTTTTTATATATTATAGATCAGATAACAAAATGGTATAAAAGTAATCAAGATAGCTAATTAAAGGGGTTAAAACCTTATTATTGTGATGTACGAAAATTGAAAGGAAAGACACGATCCCCGTTTTATCGCCATGGAAGCTTATCGAGTATCGCTGTTTATATCAAACAAATGACCTTGAAGTAATCAATCAAATATGTATCTGAATTACAGTTTGCACACTAAAGCCTTTGGAATGGTTTTCAACAAATATTGCTATGGTGCAAAGATTAATGCGGTTGATATTGAATCAAGGATCATCCCTCTACAGCACTTCAATATGCCCATTGATTATCTTGTCAAGAAGCTGAACAATATAAAGCATTCGTCATATAATTCTAAAAGCAAGGCTGTCTCATAAAACTGTCCCGCTTACAAAAGGGGCGGTTATATGCAACATCATTATATTGTATTCACTAAAAGCAAGTCTGGCTGTACGTATATACTAATTAACGAATTCTCAAATTAGCTTCATTAGTGTGCCGGTAGAGAAATAATGAAACGAATCCTATGGATGTATGATTGATTAACGTTATGTAGAAAAAAAATCGATATACGTTGGTAATAGCTCCTTGACATTTACTACATAATCATCTAGTTACGTTGCTATCCTGAATTTACATTAAACCGACTGTAAAAGTAAGATAATTCACTTTATTATCGCGCAGGCAATCTAGCTTTCTATCATGGAGGCGGACGTTTCAGGGCACACCCAACCAGATATATTGGGACATTCTTGATCTAGTTGCACTACAACTAAACCTCCAAGGATTCATAGAGGCATGAACAAATCTGAGGGAGCATATTCCTGAAGCAATGCCCCGAGAAATCTTTCTCTTGCCATTGCTGGATTGGCTTCCGATACTTGATTGAGCTTTTGATGGAGTGTCTATCCTAGCCGGTCAATCAAATCTATCACAATTACACCAACATGCAGGCGCGGATCCAGAGGGGGGGGGGGGGGTGTGTGCAGGGGGTCCGGGCCCCCCCCCCCCCCCTGCTCAGACTTGAAAAATTTGTATGCGATCTTATTGGTGATTTTTAGACCTGTAAGTTTGGAATTTATCTTCCCGAAATACGTCAGAATGCACCAAATTGAATCTAATTTACCAAATTTTTCTGGGGGAGCCCCCCCCCCCAAACCTCCCGTTAATCGGTTGAGCGCAATTAGTTGAGCAATTATCAAACCTAGCCCCCCCTGCAAAAAATCCTGGATCCGCGCCTGACATGACAGCCCTTCGTTTAATCTGGGTCTTCATAAATTTTGGACAGTGATCTATTAAAAACAGTGAAAGTATGTTCGTTTCTAAACAGTATTGTTTACATTGTTTTCGATTTGATAGACTCGTTTGCAGTATTCTGCTATGCACTGGTTAACTGGGCGTAATGAAATCGTGAGTCATGACGTAACGTTATGCAGTCATATTTGGTCCAATTTGGAGCACTGTTTTAAGCGTAATGCTTTTGTAACGTACTTGGTTATAATATTGGTTGTTAATCCGACCATTGAACAGTCATCTTTTGAAACAGAAATTTGCTTTCGGTAAAGCAACGTTTAGTGGGATAAGGTATAACCAAACTAAACACTGCGAGGAGTATGCTGGGGGAGGTACAGGCTATTGCACATTCTAATACTTAGATGGTCGCGATAATGTCGACTTAAATAACAATCCGTCGCCATGTTAGAGTTGTATTTCACCTTTAATGTATTCGTACGAATATATATTCACAGTTCGATTCATCATGCAACTTTACGTGATTTTGCTAGGTAAGCCTGTTGCTCGATTACCTCGATTTGGCGTTTTGACGAGTGGTACACACATTTTTGTGACAAATGAAGTGGTGGTTGGCTTAAATGACCCTTTACACACTCATCTGATTACGCTATTTAATCAGCCTCCATTTTGAGAATACCACACGATCTGATATAAAGAAAGTTTAGTTTACTAGGGTGACACACCAATTCGATTACTTTCTCAGACATTTCACATTTATTTTATCAATTACCACCACCAGCCTTAGGTCTTTTCTATCGGGCAGCCACCGAGTTTTGCTTAGTGCAAATAAGTAACGCAATAAGATTATTTGCTTTTGCAATTACGAAAGGTTAATGTGTTTTCGACAGAGCCAACAAACTTCATGTTTATAATTTATGGACAAAAATACGATTTGGTATGTGTCACATAATATGCTATCCACACCCTCATCATTTCAGTTTCAAACGTTGTAAATTGAATCGCTGATCTAAAGGAATTTATGAACCAGTCCATGTGCGGGACTTGGGCTAATCTCGAATATTTTTAATAAGGTGTGCACGTATTGATAAAAATGTGATACTACATATATATGCCCTGCTTAAAGTATGGACGTCGATTACGTACAGATGGGTGATAACTAGAACTGCAGTTCGTGGACTAAGAAGGTACCTTGCCTTATGTTACAAGTCACGGACAGTTCTGCCACCATCCTTTTCTAGAGGTGAGTTACTGTTGTCCAGTTACCTGGTGCACGTATTAGTCCAATTCAATAACTGGACAATGTGCCCAAATGAAACAGTCACCAAAATATGGTAATGCCCCACCCTAATAGTTGACATATCTAAACATTTTATATAAATTAAAGAGCCTGATTAAATTTGGTTCAGACAACATTTTGGTATTCCCACAAGGACGTCACAACAGCCCATTCGACTTAGAGGCCGAGATACAAACGTTATATATAGATCTATCAAGAAGTGTGTTCTTAGAAGGATGTATCCACAACCTCCATACTCCTGCGCAGTGTTTCGTTTGATTAGAACTAATCCACTTCACACTGCTATCTTGAGTGAACATTGTTGTGCTAAATTATTATTGGTCAGTAGTGCCATTACCAACCAATGACCTACATTGTAACAAAAAATAACGGGGTTAACCAGACCTCAAAATATGTTACCGCAATGTATCTAGTGACAATCGCGACTTGTTTACGTCATAACCCGCGAAATTTATTATGCTCGATTATCCAGTGCTAACATGTTTTCTTCGTGGGCCATTTTGAAAATTATGCCGAATGCGAGAAGAGAGGAGGGATTTGATTGGACGTTAAAAAGAGACACGCCCCGCCCAATTTCAAGAATATGACTTCTATCCAGCAATGGTAAGAGAGGGATTTCTCGCGCCATTGCTTCAGGAATATGACAACCTCTGGCTATGAACTTGGTTAAGACATCATGTAGACATCAAGCAACGTGTGGGTCTCGCCACATTTAGAACTCTTAATGTACATTCAGACATCATGCGGGGTTCTTAGAGCGACATACCTTTAATAGCCCCGGCTTTGAGGTTGGGATAGATTATTATGTACACTTAGAGAAAGAAGATTGTAACTTTTGCTACATAACTTACATAAGTTACGGACAACTTATATTTAGCTTAAATTTGTGTGTGTAGTTTCCTGTATATAATCTTTGTATTCTGGATGTTGTAAAATATATATAAACCTAGTTTTAACAACACAGTGGTCCAGTTAATTGGTCATTAATTATAAACAAAGTACACAACGTGGAAGTCCTGTGTCATCATCGGGTCACAGCTCGTTTTCTGTAGATCCGTGACAAGAATAGTATCATATCTAATTTCTTTTGGGGTGTTACATACATTTTTTTCATTAGTTGTATCTAACTCCATAATAAGACAGTGTCTATATAATATATAGTTCTATGTCAGAGCGTTTACTGATTCTTGTATTGTCTGACAATGTAGTCTGCCGAGCTAATATACTGATTTATACAAATATTCCCGAACAGAATGTGTTATGTAAATGGTTCACAATGTTAAAAGCCCCAGCTTCAATGTTAAATCACGTCTAACACATCGATATTTCATGTTTAATTCCGTATTTAATTTCATTATTTACAACCTATCCCTAAGAAAGCCAATACGATATTTTACTGAGATTACATTACACAGGTCTCATTTTGTGAATTCCACAAACTGTAAGCTGTATTGTATTTTCTATTTAAAGGTTGAAACATAGGAAAAGGGCTATCATCACGACCATCTACAAGTTTTCTTACTGCCGATTTATTGATTAAGCTGACATAACCACTAAGCTGGTTATCGCTGATTCATAAGGATCTGTGATGTTTATTATTTTGACTTGATTTGAAATGAAATAAATTGAAGGCAGGCATATGCCTTTAAGTGTACAGTGTGTGAATTTTGCCCGGACAGCGGCACTACGGACTACTGTCAAGGGTACACGGTACCTCGTACTGCATAACTGACGTGTTGGGGGTGGCGGGCACGCCGGAAAAAACAAATGATGAACTTTCTCGACCGACAACGGAATCCGACATGCCACCCCCCCCCCCCGGTTAGCCAGCCAACGTCTTACTCTCTGAGCAAACGCGTTCCCTTGAATTGATTTATTGAGATTGATCGTGACAGGATTGGAAAATCTAATGGGGCTATGTCTGTTAAGTAAAATGGAATGAAGCGGGGTTTAACGTCTTATAAATTTAAGCAATAATAAAGGCAAAACGAACAAATTATGATAATGGATAGAAATGTACAGGTGTTGATTGGCTGTCAACATCTGCCCATTAAATGATATAACCAGATTAATCCTGATAATACCAGATCATAGACAATTAATGGACAATGAGTGCAATTAATGGCCCTCGTTTTGTTTCACAATAAGAACACCGAATCATTTATAATCTTTAAATATTCATATGCTTAATGTCTAATGCATCAGAAACACGGGTTACTATCTATAAATTTCTGATATTTAATTACTATTGTATTCCGATTTGCAGACACGACATTTCTATACAATCACAGTTTGATTAGAATATTCAATATGTCCACAACAGTGCAATCATAGGTCAATTAATTAACCACAAATGTTGATAACGTATTCTCACGGGGAAAGAGATGATAACCTCCAAGATACTAAACAATGGAATGTTTTCTAAAGGCACAGTTTTTGGAACTGATATACAATGCAATCACAGTTTGTATAAAACATATTATTCCATGTTGTTCACAACGGTGCAATTAAGGACTATTTAAATACATCCCAGTATTAGATTTAGATATCGGGGGCATGTTTCACGAAATTTTTACTAAGATAAAATCCAAGTTTTAGTAATTTGATTGGATAATAATTACATTGATTTTAGTGCTTAGCCAATCAAAATTAGTTAAAATTTCGAGAAACAGGGTCCTGTTCTCACTGGGATATAGAGAAAACCCCCTAATTAAACAACCTGGTATAGTTTTAGTTTTTTCTGACGGTGGGATTATTTATAAAACAGCAACCAAGTATATAATTAGTCATGAAGTAAAGATTCGACCACAGATGGTCGGAATTATTGTGGTCGACATTGTCAAAAATACTTGGACATTGAATATGAAATATTTTCATATGGATTTACAAAGATAATTGCATCACTTCGTGCTCTACATATGAATGACGAAGTCTGCTTTGTACCACGGTAATCAATTCAACTAACAAACATGGTGTTATGGGCTGTATATTTATAGTATAATTCATGAGAGATGTAGTTTTTGGTGGCTGTTCAAATCGATCAATGAACGTATGAGACATACTTTGCCATCTCTTGAGCGTCGAAGCTGGTCTATAGTAGATTATAGGCATCTATATGAATCGTGTAAATGAATGGGAGGAAGGGAATCTCTACTGACTTGCCCGTGCCATCTAGTGTTGTGAAGCAAGTTGGTAATTTTCTCTGTATCGACCGCTCTTTACAATATATACATAATACCAAGCACGTACGACGCGTTTTCGATCGGCCGGTATTTTCGGTCAATAGTATTTTTTTTCTCTCTCCCTCTATCTTTCAAAGGAATGGCGGATTGCTGATGTCTAAAGGATGGAATAACTCTGACATATGGTTTCAAATATGCATGTGTTAATTTCGTGGATTCCTTGTTAAGTTGTTAACACTGATTTGGATTGAAGGATAATCTAATTGCCAGGATCATGGAGAAGATGGAGGATTATGGCTACGGGGATGACCGAGAAGCCGATATGGCTTCCCCCTCCGATGCCAAGGAGTTTCGAAGGACAGCAACTAATCTGAATTCTCGACCAACAAATTTTCCTCGTAGTCGACGTGACTTTATAGACAACTACTTAACATTTGTAAATAGAGACTTGGTTGTTTGCAAGTTATTTTACTTTTTTTTCTTTGGAGCATTTGGTTCTCTGTTTCCACTTTTGGCCATATATTTCAAACAACTTGGAATGAACGCTTCTCAAGGTGGTATGCTTATAGGATTTAGACCTTTCATAGAATTTCTCAGTGCCCCTTTTTGGGGAGGTGTTGCAGACAAATGGAAAAGAGCCAAGGAATTACTTCTATTCTCTCTCATCTGCTGGATTGTGTTTACTCTAGCTATCGCCTTTGTCCATCCCCCTGCTCACAAGTGTCTGTATACAAACAGAACACATACAGTCCTAGAAAACCCAAGGGGTCGTCGAGATACATCATACCTACGAGGTACACATCAGTCAGCTATGAGTCATTTAGAGGTTCCTTATCGCTATGCTCGTTCTGCACATGATGATCACGAACCAGAACAGTTAGTGATGCTTCTTCCACAGTCAGCGAAACGAGGAACGGGTGAATCTCCCCATCGCTTGGACCATAACAAAATTGCTAATGCTAACCAATCAGATGTTAAAGGACTTGTTCATTCACCATACAGTACCGTCGTTTACCGTGAAGATGAAGTCAAACATGTGTTTTTTATACTGCTGTTGCTTGTTGTAATAGGAGAATTCTTCGCAGCACCAGCCATTACATTCGCAGATGCCGTAACTCTGGCATGTCTCGGCGATGATATGGACAATTACGGCAGACAAAGAATGTTCGGGTCTCTAGGCTGGGGTCTTAGTATGTTTTTCGCTGGTTTAGCTTTAGATCACTCAACATCCTTCCCCGAACACCCATGTGGAACTCAACATGCTGCTGAAAAGAATTATACCGTCTGTTTCGCCATTTTCTGTGTTCTAATGAGTGCTGCCTTTATATCAGCTCTACAGTTTAGATTTGAGCATATGGGACATGGAAAGGAGATACAGCTCTCTGAAATAACCGAACGAGTCAAAGATAAGGTCAAGCAGACCATCACAGGAAGAAAGAAAATCGACCGCGAGAGGCTGGTTGAGGAAGATGACGATGATGACGGAGTCTTCAAACCAGAATTAGGCTCGACAGCCTACAACCAAAACAAGCTTAGAGAAAGTAACTCCCCCGGTGAAAACCAATACGGAAAATTGAATGGAAATCAAGAACTTAACATTAAACTTAACAATCGAAATGACATGGTGTCAGACGCCCTTAAGGCCCCACAGGGCAATGCTCAGTACGATTTTCAAGAGGGTCATTTTATGGGCAAGTGGTTTACCGTTATAAAACTTTTAGCTACCTATAAATATCTCTCAGTGCTATTTATAGCCTGGTTTATGGGCTTTGGTATTGGCATCATTTTTACCTTTTTGTTTTGGCATCTTCAAGATCTCGGTGGTAGTCCAACCCTTTTTGGTGTCGCTTCGGTCATCAACCACATTTCAGAACTACTGGCTTATTTTATGAGTGCTAAACTCATAGCAAAATTCGGTAAGTATATATTTAATATTCATTGACAGAAAAACAATTTGATAATGAAACTGGCATATATGATACCTCGTACACAAGATACTTCGTATTATATCAATTATGACGTCAATCCTTTACTCTGAAAAGTATTTTTTGTTTCCTTTCTTGTCGCTTGTTTCTATTTATGTGCTCAATATTGATACAAATCTAAAATAAGGACTGTAGATAATAAACGCTCCCATGTTTACATATAATTAACAAGTCCAGGTACACACTATCGCAATCTGATTATAATACACATCTATATTTCATTTCGATTTTAATACTTTCGATGACCTAAACTACATGAAGATCTTCTGACAAGTTATAGTGAGAGTTCACGTCAGAGGTCATACGAGCGACTTTTGGCTCCAATGACGTCAGACATTTGATTAACCAATCAGCATTGATTTTACTAGTAGATTACACACAATTCCTTGCAAAATATACCCAAAGCTCGCCGTATCAGACCGCTTGATTAGCTAATGCCTCACACCATTCATAACACGCCAATGATAACAACGCCTCCAGATCCTAGTGTAGTCAAGATAAGTAAAACGAAATTTTGAATTGTAAAAACAACACAAAATAGGATACGTAGCGAAAAAGTGGATGCAAAGAAAAGGGGCACGCTTAATCTTTCTACGGGACCTTACACCACATCTCAATTCAGGAGTTCATATAGATGTATTTAATTTTGCAATAAAATTAATGAGATGATTACTGTCGGTTATCTATCTGACAGCCAATGCTTTCTGGAAAGAGTGACATAATATGAATTGGATAGCGAAACATGCACTTTACAAAATAATAATGTTCTGCTTCGACTTGGCTAATGAGGACAGGCAAATGGGAATTCCAACTGCAAAGGGTTCTTTTACGTGCACGCCAGTGTGTACACAGGGCTTAGTTTTTTCGCTCCACTCGACCAGCTTTATGTTGTTGTTCCTGGCCAACCCTCTGTCCTGCATCACTGACAAGGGGAAACCGCGCCGGAAAACCTAGATGGACTTTCTGGGGCAGGTTAGCGTACCAACGTCTTACTCACTAACCACCGTGGATCCACAGAAAATTAAACACAATCTGAATAAAATATTGTCCAACGTCGCACTCTTATCAACTAAATGACAAGAAGTAATTATTGAAACCAGAAAAGTGTTAACAATGTGTACATTCTAATTTAGCTTTATTATGTGAAGCAATTATCAACCGAGTTCTTGACTTTTTTGATAAATGAACGTGTATTCATTCCCCTCGGGGAAGCAATTACAGAGCGCCAGGCTACTTCATTTAATGACGTTCCCTGTGGTATACATTTACATAATAATAGTATGCAATAAAGTAACACAGTAATGGCTATGCAGCGAAAATTGATAAAGACCCATGTGCATAAGCGTATTATTTCAATATGATACATCGCACCCATCCCGGATGGTTGGCCGTCAAGGGGGACTTTTCTAGGTCAACGCCGGGATAGAACTTGGGACCTCAAGATTGGCGAGCCAACGCTTTATCCACTGAGTCACCGCGGCCCTCTAATTAACTCAGGCATCTAAACAAACTATTATCACAAGCTGATTAAAGATTATATGTCATTTACGTTTCGTTTTATTTTTATATATTTTGTTTCGCTTTACTGTGCTGCGTTGTATTGGAATAATCAGAAAAAAATAAACAAAACGAAACTGTAAACTTATTTTCATTAGATGGACTATTATCTTTTATATAGTTCCAGTAATTATTGCCTTGGAGTGGTAACATTCAAATAAAAACTGTTTCTGACAAAGTATTTCTTAATTAGTTTAGTTCACGCTATGGTTTGTTAAAGGGACAATAACATTCTTGCTGGCTTGGTAGCTCCAGAAAATAAATAATACCCTTATTCTAAGTACTAGATGTTTAAATGTTCTACCTGTTGTGTAAATTATCCATTACAACCTATTTTACTTGTCCAGAGGGTTCGAAAATATTTTAAAATCCAAGTCACATTTGAAAAGGTTTACGTTAGACTTTTCAAATCAATTGGTTGAATTTTTCCAATTTTTCAAAATAGGTGTGTTAAGATGAAATTTATATCATCATTTAATTGGAATATTCTAAAATAATACGATTTGTTGACCAGAATGAAGATTGGGACATATTTTTCAGTTACAACAAGAGTGTTATTGGGGCTTTAAGGAAGCCTAATTATATTGACAAGTCTCGGTTCATCCCTCAACAAGATGAAATTAATGGTTCAATGTTGCTTTTATTAATTCGTTTCCCCAAGGCATCCAGTCATTAAATATTACTAACACGATTAATAACGCTATATTATAATAATCAGTTCCGTTTTAAGTGCACGACATGCATGAAAGGGATGTTCGAGCGTATTGTTGAATATCGCAATGATTGACGACTGGGTAATCTAGTGTAAATTTTAAAGTATCCAGCTGATATTTATAAACTCAAAATGCGGACTCTTATATTGAGTCTCTGCAGAATTATAATCTGAAGAAATAAATTATCTATAAATCTATAAATAAAATCAGATGTTATTTTCTACCAGCTTATTCTGATGGTTATCATATTAACACAAGGTAGAATTTTATGGATACACAATTTTATGGATATAGTTATTGTGTATCCATAAAATTGTACCTTGTGTTAGCTAAATACATGTTTAAGAAAACTCGTTCTGCACCCAAATGTCTTTCTAAGTTCTTCATACACATTTCAGATTTTGATTGGTCAGTTGGTCTGGAGTCGACCAATCACAATATGGCTAAGTTGAACTGGAATTTAAACAACCGAAAAATAAAACGGAACGAAATGTTGGTGTAATTTTAGTTGGACTGTATATCTACATTATTAATCCAAATACTGGAATAAGGGGGTGAGAAGAGATATCCTGAAACTAACAGCCCATTCCATCCCTTTCATCTGGAAATAGATCGCTCAATTGGGACCTCATTTTATACAAAATCAAATAAGAACATATACAATCTAATGGGTTTTCTGTCCTAAGTGGCATTTGGAAACAAGAATTATTGTTGTATTGTTGCCATTTCTGACATTTATTGCGAAACTTTAATCTGATATCAACACAATAATCAATACCTCTTGGTATTTCGGAAACGATGCATACCCATCTCATGGTAGAAATTGAAGGCATTAAGGTTTAATAATAGTTATTATTTTGGTGGATCAAAATAATACGAAAACTAACCTTTAGAACTACCATAATAGCTTTGCCGAATAAGATATTCACTATTGATTTAACCAATTTCATTGCTAATTTGCTTTGAAGTGCATCGGTCGAACAGCGACATGAAGCACAGAGACACGCAATCACCAAGCCCTACCCATTTAGCGTCATATTCTGGTTTTTCACAAAAATATATTTTTATGTTATCTATTCCAATAAGGGAGGGGTTGGGTCTCCCCCTCTCTCTCTCCGCTTCTAAATGCCAAGGGGACTGTTTTGGATCTTGGAAATCGAATCATGTGGAGTCAGCCCCAACATGTGATGTTTTTATGATGTCTCTGTCTTAATACGGTGGCTCAATGAGTAAGATTCTGACTCGCTATCCTGGAGGCCGCGGTATTAGTCGAGAAGGTTTCTGGGTTTGCTCCCGGTGTTAGCCAAGAAGGTTCCTCGGGATTTTCCCTTGTCGTTTGGTTGGGACCATAACCCGGGCCCTCGTGTACACATTAGCGTACAGGAACCTGTGGTCGTGTACAGATTTTATGTTTTATGCAATTTGTAGAGCAATTTTTAATTGAGCAATAATTTCTAGAAAAAATATGACCTTTGTTGAGTGAGCATAGAGACAACATAGTAAAATAAGTCGAACAATAATGAGTTAATTCTTAACTTAAGTCTGAGAATGCTTTGTGAACTCGGGCCCAGAAACGTCGCCAGTAAATTGCTTACACAAGCAAACAAATTTATAAACTCTGATTTCGACTACATCACAGGAAAAGACGAAACATAATTCAGAATCGCTTCAGTAATTGACTCAGAGATGTAAAATCTCATGATCGCTATAAAGAGATTATATCTAATTTATTGTGAGCTATGCATTTTATCACATCGAAAAGTAATGAATACTCGGCCACCGCCATCTTTTAAAAGAGTTGTCAGGGCATCAGGAGGCTAGTTTTCGGGATACAGTATGGCTTCCTGTGCGTATCGAAGTTCTTGCTGATGATACCATGTTGTGTTGATATATATATGTATATATATGCCCTATTTATCCATTTTTTTCTTTACAAACCTTTGTTACAAAACATAAACCTCCAATACCACCAACCGAATTTTACATTCATTCTCAACTTAATGCTTTTGAATTCGTAAATTTGTGTACAGAGCAGAAGACTTAGTGTATAAAGCCACGAACATCTACCCTGTGGCCAAAACGACTTTATTAGACAGAACCTTTTTTGTCCCCCGCCTTTCGAAGAAAGTTGGGGGACTATTAAAATGGGTTCGTCCGTCTGTCTGTCTGTCTGTCCGTCTGTCTGTCCGTCCGTCACACTTTTTGGGACACAATAACTCTCTTCCTAATTGAGCTAGAATGTTCAAACTTGGTGTATGTGTTTATTAGGTCAATGCCTTGATGG
The DNA here is from genome assembly GCA_948474765.1 of Patella depressa. NCBI lineage: Eukaryota > Metazoa > Mollusca > Gastropoda > Patellidae > Patella > Patella depressa. The sequence goes on from OX419719.1 coordinate 61,918,363, forward strand.
AGTTCGAAGATGAGCATTTTCCGCTTAGGGTAAGCAGAGATAAGCAATTTGATTGGTTGATGCTTTGGGACACGATAACTTTAGTTCTAATTAAGTGAGATTGATGAAACTTGGTGTATAGTTTCATTATAGTAATACCTTGACTAAGTTCGATAATGAGCATTTTCTGCACAGGGTAAGCAGAGCTATACGCAATTTGATTGGTCGAGAATTTGGAACACAATAACTCTCCTTCTAATTGAGTTAAAATGTTCAAACTTGGTGTATATGCTTATTAGGTCAATGCCTTGATGGAGTTCAAAGATGAGCATTTTCCGCTTAGGGTAAGCAGAGATAAGCAATTTGATTGGTTGATGCTTTGGGACACGATAACTTTAGTTCTAATTAAGTGAGAGTGATGAAACTTGGTGTATAGTTTCATTATTGTAATACCTTGACTAAGTTCGATAATGAGCATTTTCTGCTCAGGGTAAGCAGAGCGATACGCAATTTGATTGGTCGAGACTTTGGAACACAATAACTCTCCTTCTAATTTAGTTAAAATGTTCAAACTTGGTGTATATGCTTATTAGGTCAATGCCCTGATGGAGTTCGAAGATGAGCATTTTCCGCTTAGGGTAAGCAGAGATAAGCAATTTGATTGGTTGATGCTTTGGGACACGATAACTTTAGTTCTAATTAAGTGAGAGTGATGAAACTTGGTGTATAGTTTCATTACAGTAATACCTTGACTAAGTTCGATAATGAGCATTTTCTGCTCAGGGTAAGCAGAGCGATACGCAATTTGATTGGTCGAGACTTTGGAACACAATAACTCTCCTTCTAATTGAGTTAAAATGTTCAAACTTGGTGTATATGCTTATTAGGTCAATGCCTTGATGGAGTTCGAAGATGAGCATTTTCTTCTTACGGTAGGCAGAGATAAGCAATTTTTGGATGACACTTCGTGTTCAGTTTGATTGGTCGATACGTTTGAAAAAAAATAAATGTGCGATTAATTAATATGTGTCATCTATTTATTTTGGGATTTCGGCGGGGGACATCAGCCTCACTGTTGGCTTGTATTTTTTTCATTTCAAGCCAATATTTATATTGCCATCATCCCGCATGGATATTTTTAATGGACTGTCGTGCTTATGGGTAGAAATTACCGAAAATAACGGTTCATATGTATTTCCTGCTTTTTCAAACGTTAACGTTATCGTCTGCTAGAAAGCTGAACGTAGATATCACTCTCGTGGTTGCCAAGGTGATATTGATTTCTTGATTAGTTTGTGTATCGATTTCTGCCTTTATAGGCTGCTGAGTTCATGTTGGAAATGGTGCTTGGTTGTCAAGTGGCTAATCGACCCTGTCCCCCTACCCCTGGCTATTGTAACTGATTAATGATATCGATTTTATTGACCTCCAAACTTCCGTTCGTCTGTTTCAGCCATAATTTACTTTTTTCATTAAAAGTTTCAATATCTAATTTATAGATTTGACAGGGTGCTTGTTCGGCTGAATTTTTACAATTAATTTTCAAGTGGCTCTATCCTCTTTCAGCATGTTATTTATTTTTATCGACACGGTACGATAATTTGTATCAAGATCAAAATCCAACGCCACATAAATAGCAGATGGTGGAGTCCCAGGACAAATATTGAGCATGGTATTCAAATTTATCCATTATATAGGATACCCGAGCGTTCTGAAACGTTTTTAGCCTATCTGTAAATTACCTCTACAAAGGTGATGGTTTCCCTTTATTTTTCTACATAGTCCTCTCCCAGACGTACACCCACCCTAAAAACGTCGACCAAAGCTGACATGATGTCATCATTACTGGGAAAATTATTGAATTTTGGATTCTGGTCGAAATTGTAGAATACGGGTCTCATCCATGGTTACAAATCTGACCAAAAAATTATCATGATCGGAACATCAGGAATCTGGCATGTTTCTGATCTGCATTGACGAGAAACTTTTGCCATTCCTAACTCGTTGGCAATAATGGGCTCAACCCTCTCACGAGAGATGCCCACAACACTGGCAATATGTCGAGTGGTCAATCGTCGATCGGCGATCATCATGAAAGCACCCGGGTAATGTTTTCTTGGATGCTCTCTGTTACTGGCCTCCCAGAAAGCGGGTCATCGTCAATCCTATCTCTGTAACGCTTAAGTTTTTACAGCCCACTTCTTTACTATGGAAAAGGATGGGGTGTCACCGCCTAAAGTGGAGACTATGTCGGCATGTATTTGTGTTGGGGTTAGCCATTTCAGTTACAGATACTTGATGTCAATGGGTAGATGTGACACGAAGAAAATAATAACACCACAGCTGCAGTGTTTATGTTTATGATTCATACAATGGTTGTACTTGTTGGTGGCAAAAGTTTGTTTCAACCCAATATTTTCATCCTTTTCAGGTTTATGACTTTTCAGGCTTATGACTTTTCAGTTAGCTCTCCTACGACCATTGTCGGTAAAGCAACAATTTTGACTCTACAGGATAATGACTATAGAGGTCGACCACCTATAAATTTTTAATCTTTACAAACGTCGGGGTACCAAAAAGCGAGATCCTAGTTGGTCATTTCCCATGATGGTCTGAAATTATTGCAAATCACAATTGGCCTCCTACTATCGCCTCGTATTACTTTATGATTCAATCACAAAGTAACACGAAGCGGTAGTAGGAGGCAAATTCATTTTGGCTATAGTCAGTTTAATGCCCAACTGAGACATTTATCTCAAAAAATTCTATTTTGAAATAAGGCGAACCGAATAGTAAAATAAACAAAAACAGCGATCAACATCTCATGGCCAGGGATTGTGACCTCCTATATTGACAGGAAATTACTTTAAACAGAATTTTAACAAAAAGGAACGAAATTGTGTTGTATTTTTAATATCCGCGAATTTAATGCTTTGAGAGAAGGGTGCCCTATCGCCCAATAGTGCATTAATATGAAATATCGAGCATGAAATCTTTTCTCATGACATTAAATGCAATATGAAACTACAGTGTAATCTTAGATCTCGGGTCATCAATCAATTTCACACAATATTTCCATGTCTTATGGTGAAAAAATGTAATTGGTTAAAGTAGCAATCCCACTTTCACAGGACATCGCGAATTAATGTATGTAAATATCACCCCCAAAAAACAACGATATCAGCCTGTTTACTTTGTCTGGAAATATCAGATCAAGATACTGGTCCCTTTAGAAATGAATTGCTTAACTTTTACGTAACTCATTTAAGTGATTTAGCTCCTTATTGGATTTGCGTCTTGATGATCACGATGTTTGCTTACCGTTCTTGGTTATCCAAGTATTTACACGGCCTGTAATTTCAAGACTTCTGACCAACCTAAAACAGTAACTAAAAGTTTCTTTTTATTTAAGAGGGCGTCACCGGGCTTCAGGTAGCTTCATATGACCAGGGCAGAAGTTTCCAGGAAACCTTCACCCCAAATTAACCCGTTTTATTCACTAAAATATATCTGGGACACCTTCTTTAATTATTTTGGAATTGAACACCAGTGAGACATATTATAACGCCCACTCACTTCGGTTTTTATTTGAACATATTATATAATCAATACCAATCTGTTTTATATTCCAAATCACAAATCACGAAACAGACATGTTTTATAAAATGAGAGACTTGATGGATTATTCCTCGGTTATCCAATATTCTTTATTTATTTGTGCGTAACTCTCGAAGAAAATAATGAGATCACTTTGAACATATCTTGGACACTTTTATAATAAAAATTGCACATTTCATATTATAGCTGAATTTCACCAGCTGAGGAGGGTAATCTTATTGAATTAGTGGCATAAATAGAGTGCATGTTAAGAACGAGAAAATACTTAACGATTGCTATTCAGAAATTTACATTTAGACATTGATTCACTTTTTGGATAATATAATTATACCAATCAATGGTGCATCCAATGTGTGTGTGAGGTGGCAGGGTATCGAATCGAATCCACCGCCAGTAGATTCCAGAACTCCTTTTATCCACACCTGTAAAACAAAATGTCAAATATTCTTTTTTTTCCGACATTGTTTCATTTAAATACATTTTTGAAAGAAATTTATTACCAAGAGACTATATAGTCTAAGTTGTCAAAACTAAAATCCATTTTTCTCGCAATAGTTTTGAGGCAATTACTTTGAGGATTTAATAAGTGGGGATTGTGGGGGGGGGGGGCTGCACAAGCGCGATTAATGTCCTCCATACTCAGATAGACCCGCTCCTATATGACCCTGAATGTCAACCTAATAAGACTTTGATAAATTATCACAATTACAATAAAAGAATCCCCCCGATTCGTCTGTTTGGCGTTATGAATAATTCATTAAACAATCACAATGAACCCTAAAATCTGCCGTTTGTTTATCGCCTACGTTTGATGCATTTTTCATTCGTCTATTATATTTCCCTTAGAAGATTATTGGACTCTATTTACAGAAATTCCACTGTAAGACAACCTGCATAAAGCAAAATACTGGATATAGGAGATCTGTGTGATTTATGTATATATATTAATAACACTAGAAATGAATTTAATGCCCAGACATTTAAAGAAACTAATTTCCTTCAAGAAATATATACCCTTTTAAACTACTTATAACTCGACAAAGAATACAAGAATATATATTATTGTAGAAATATATCATCTTAAAGGGTATATGACTTTATTCTTGGTAACGTTAAAATGTTTCTAAAAGCACATTATTATTAATGTATATAAACTGATTTAAAGATTTTATTGTAATTTCTTACCGAATTTATTATGTGCGCTGAAATATGTGATCAGTGCAATCTGAATGGCAGTCGTTTGTGTCTGGTTAGCATACTCTACAAGTGTATTTTATTTGTGTCGTTTATGGATAAGCCATTTATATTTTGAAGACAAATGGCTCTGGAGACCATAGACTGTCCGAAATCGTGAACTGAATTTAAAATGTTCATGGCGTAAATATTGGATATCAGGAGCTGGTATTTTCATGGCAAAATAACTATTAGTATTGATGGAAATGGAACAATATTGAATATATAATTCGTTTAATGTCAAATGTTACGTTGGTTGTAAAATTGAATTAAGAGTTATAATGATTATATTTGTTAATTTCAGGTCATATTAAAGTTCTATATGCGGGTTTATTAGGAAATGTTGTTAGATTTATGTATATATCTTGGTTACATAATCCACAATGGGTTTTACCGTTTGAATTTGTTCAAGGTAAGTGCTATATTTTATAACCCACCATCAGTCTCTTTCTTTTTTGAACAGGAACTGGGCCCCAAGCACTACTCATTTACTTTGAACCATAGTATACGTTCATGCTATATAGAGAAAGCATTTTTGGAACTAATGTGATCAACAGTAATATATCTGTGTGTGTGATTTACAATGTAACTTTTAAATAAGAAAAAAACCCAGACTGATTAAATAGAGACCTATCAAAATAGTTAAGGGCAGATTATACGTGACACTGGCATTTGACCATATCTCGAATGTTGTCATATTTTCAAGGGTTCCTCAAATGACGAACGGGAACTTTGATAATAACATTTACTAGAGATGTTTTTATGTTTTCCTATTACGACACCTGGTAATTAAATATCATTTTGTCAGTGAGGCCATATAATTAGTAACCATTAAAACCCCCTCAGAAACAGATTTTTTAATTATGAGATAATATGAATGGTTTACGGTAATCATATTGTAATATGTACGAAAAAACGCGATGATTAGCAGACAATGAGAGAGTTATTAGTAACCTTTTCTTGAACCTGTATCAAATGCAAAGAAAAGATAATTAGTTTATTCCAACTTTCTTAAATAAATTGTAAATGGAATAGAATGGAATTCACTTTTTGTAGTACTGTACTATCAGATTTTCTATCTTCGATCTTCACGCTGTGTTTTCTTCCGTGACTAACTTAGAACTACAGTTTGAGTTCTTTTCTTAAATATTTTATTTAACTGGAAGCATGAAACACAATTCTTAATAGTCTCAAATAACTATATGGCTGGTACATATAAACGTATCAAAATAACCAGTATATAATTTCTACATTTTTGGTTATGAAGCTAGAATCAATACGAAAGATAACAGTATTGTTTCAGCCATCATCTCCATCCCTTATCTGTAGACCTCATGTCCTATTATTATTGTCACAATATTTCAGAAACAATTTGCTTTTAAGAATAGGCTTATACCATGGCTAATATTTTGGCGATGAAAGATGATTAGTCAACGCATTAATAATACTTTCCATATGTGTTCCTTAGCACAAAATCCCTGCCATCCATATTACTACATTTTGTGCACTAACTCGGCTAATGAAGACGAAAATGAATGAGAAATGACTCGAGTAAGATATTATAGAGTAATTCTCTGCCTTCTGTATTATACTATTCAATACCTATAGCCAAATTAAACAAGTTTTAACTGGGTTTTCTTTTCAAGAGCATGTAAAATGGTTAATTTCTGCTTGTTATGTTTTTTCATACACAACTATTTTAATGGGTTAGAATTGGGAGGCATTGGGTGATATCAGGTTAATATATCACATGATAATTTTCAGGGAATTAATATACTGATTTTGAAATAATTTAAGTCCAGTATAAGGTGGTTTTGAATAGTTTTGGGTAAATCAGATTTAACAACCTTCTTCAAGAGTCAAATCATATACACATGACGACCATGAGTTGGTCATCATCTGTTCTCGTGTCAGTTACCGTCGATCAAATATCAGATATTTTAAATGACATATATCTCAACCCTGAGTATTGATTTTACTGAATACCTCGGATGAAAGCAAAATAATGAACTGTTATTATTATACACACTTTTATTTGACATTTCAGTCAATACATAACAGTGTCATTTAATGGCATCATAAAATTGCCCCCTGATCAAAAGCATTTTACAGTTTTCCTTTAGGATAGAGTGCTCTTACGTTGTCTATGACGTATATTGCTCTTACATAAGATGGCTCCTTAGCAAGTATTGTCTATTCGAAAGGAGTAAGGACGCCTCTACGATGAGATCTTAATGGATTTTAATGGCAGCAGGCCTAACAAATCAAAACAAAATCGCATAAAAAGTTCGCAATACCATTATGCGAATACGAGAATACTGAATAGGGATAGAAAAGGAATGATGCACTATTGGAAGTTACTATAATACAATATTGGGATTCTTGATACGCCCTGTAATAAAATTAAATGAAATGGGATTTATCATCCCACTGTTCTGCTCTTAAACTGGGCAAATGAAGACGGGTATACGCCATACAGTGTGCTATGAGGTAGAAATTTTGCCCGGGCAGTGGCGCTACGGCCTACTCTTATATCGAATTCCAACTGCCAAGCGATCGTTTACGTACACGCCAATGTGTGCACGGGATCTTGTTTTTCGTTCCATCCGAATGACTAGACAGCTGTCCTTGTTATGCCCCACAACGCCTTGCATCACTGACAAGGGGAAGCCACGCCGGAAAATCTCGGGCTAGCGAGCCAGTGCCCTGTAATAGCCTGTGACAATAGTTCATTGATTGTTTTCATGATCCCAGCCCGATTATTGTTGTGATTTTTTTCTTGCAGGATTAACTCATGCTGCTGTGTGGGCAGCCTGTTGTTCATATATTACGCAAGCTATACCTAAAGAATTAAGATCCTCAGCTCAAGGTATATTACAAGGTCTACATCATGGTCTAGGTCGAGGTTGTGGTGCCGTGTTTGGCGGTGTCCTAGTTTATAATTATGGTGAGTGTTTAGATTAATCTTGTCTTCCGTATACACTAATGTCATTTCTTTGCGTGACTTTACCGATAAACTATATTATAATCATTTTTTCATAAATATAATCCCCTGACAGGAAATTACTTATTCATTGCGCCCACGAATCAGGCAATACCATACTTTGATATCCTGACAGTTTAAATAAAAGCACAAAAATGAATTTGTTCAATGCTTAAACTTATTTGACTATATATAATCAAGGTTATTAAAGTTTGATTGAATGACCATGTTCTTCCTAATATAGGGTTTTCAAAGATTATGTGAGTCTAGGGTTATTTTTGGACATGCAGTTATATGAAATTAATGAAATTTGTTTTCTTGTAGAAAATATCTAATGTCGTTTTATCAGGAAATGAATGTCGTTATAGATGGCGGACTGACTGCATTTTTTTCGAACAAGCGTAAAATATATTTTGTTAGCAGAAGTTAATACATTGCTGACGCATACCGATTAAATGGTTGTAAATCTCAACAACCCTTTTTTACGTGTTTATATTCAACACTTGTTTTCGGTATGGACATTCAAAGCACGGTTATAAGGTTTTCAACCAATTTACGTGATAGAAAAATCAATCTAATTAAGGCGGGCTGAATTATTGATCATTGTAATTTAGTTGAAACATTAACTTTAAATCAGATGTTGACTTGGCTTCAGCTTTATCTTAACTCTTCTAATAGTATAATTATCTAAAGATGTTTATTGATTTCGTGACACAATTCGTTAAATATAGAGATTTACAAAATGATCTATGAAGCGGTAAAGCTTAATATTGACGCCTTACTTAAAAATGTAAAATCAGGAAGGTCATCCAAATAAACCCCACAAAACTTTCTCTCTCATTTGAAATTGGGTGGTGTGGTTACTCCTCTTATCCCCCATGGACTTCTTGCTAGAGAACCAATTGTATTTTAGGACTAAGGATTCGGTTATGCAGTATCTACACTACTCTTCAGAGAAAGTAGTGGGTTTAACGTCCACTCGACACAAAGTAGGTCATTTGGGGACTAACATATGGTTTAACTTTATTTCAATAATTCGCTTGCGCGTAGGGGTCTTTATCAGTGGGAGGAAACCGGAGTACCCGGAGAAAACCCACGAGGTTGGACAGGCGAACCTACTCCTTGCCACGTACAACCGGGGATTCGAAACAACGCCAGTTGACTCAATGTTAGGTCGTATGATACAATGCGCGCACGCTAACCATTCGACCCCCCCCCCCTCCACGCCTACACTACTGGGGATGCGTGTTTACAAGATTTGATTTATTAAATAAACGTGGCTTATCAAACAAGAAGGGTTAAGACTTTAACGAATACGTCGAAATACGATTTATATTCCGTGTGTTGCAAACACAGTATCAGTATTCTTACTTTATTCCTTCCCTTCCAACCAATTAATAGCATGGCTTTAGCTGATTTATACCGGCCTAAGATTATAGTAGTTGCCGAAATAACCCCGTAATGGGACTTCCGACAGAAAACATATTCAATAAAACACTTTCTCTAAAACGAAGATTCTACATTTCTTTCAGGTAGTGTTATAACATTCCGAGTATATGGTGTAACCTGTATATTCATTTTGGCTATTTATATGGGTACCAATTATTACCTTGAAAGACGAGGCTACTTTTCACATGTCTCAGAAAAAATATCTCATGAGATCTTAGAGGAAGCATCCATCTTGGCACCGCATGGGGTCCCTTCGGGAGCTTCCGCTCTAGCTCGGGATTTATCCAGTAATCGTTTGTCTGACTATGATCAAGGAAATAACCAAGGTAAATTGATTTTAATAATTTCTTACAGGGTACAGTACATTATATTTAATTTTTAAGCAATGGCACGTGTGTGAGGTTTCACAATTACGATTGGTGTGCTTACTTTCTAGCATTTCACACAACACGGTTCTTGTTTTAAAAAAATATCTGAATGATCAGGCAACATGGCGGGGAATCAATTAATTAGAATTTATTTTACAGTCCATGTTTATATAAGCTTTGTCGTATCCGCAAACCGAGATAAAACGATCCTACGGGAATGAAATGAAATGAAATGGGGTTTAACGTCCTACTGTTCTGCTCCTCCTACGTGTATTGTATAATTTTGAATAATTTAATATTATTTCTTTCAAACAGGATATGGAGCTACACATTATGAAGGAATAAACACGTTGCCAACAACCATGCCTAAACGAGGTAAGTAAAACTTTTCGTAGTGCCTTTTTGTATTTGCGGAACTGAGAGGGTATTTAAAAACACTTTATTTTATTTAATACAATACAAACAAATGAATCGGCATGCTAAACAGGTGGACTTGAAACTATAATTCTCCGAGTTCGAATACCGGCACGTAGATCTTCCAGATGTTTTTGCTTATTTCAACAATAAGTGTCACACTTATTCTCGTGTATTTTGTGTTTTCAGATAATACAGGGAGTTATAATAATGAAGTTAATTATAATGGAAATTTTGCTGACTGGTCTTCGCCCAGCGCCGTAAGTAAAATAATGATGTCTGAACGATGTAGTTTGGCAATAATTCTATGCTTTAATGCCTTGTTGGGAAATGTCGGGATCAAGAAATTTGCAAATTATGTAAAGTTGAGTGTATGTTTATAGAAACTGAACTTCAATTACTAAAACTGGTCATGTCATATCCTTAAAAGAACTCACATTAAATTATTTCCTGGTTGTCTGAAAGTAAAATGATTATACATAATCTGAATGCGCTGGCTATTATATTTTAGGTTATTATTGGATAGTAAAAACGGAACCTAAATAGTACTTAATATATAACATTTCCAGTAAAAACAACTAGTCTGTCTACATAGCATTTCATCTTGTCTCATGGGGTCTATTAAGGCTGCAAATACATTTTCAACAATGGTAAAAGCAGACTTCTAGTCTTATTGGATTAAGTACCGACATAGTTAGATATACAGCCTACATGGCGACATGAACTAGAAAGATATGAACAAATGTCTATCCTGCAAGAACGTTTAATACAAAATTCTAGGATATTTGTAGCATGATGCGCCCGAGAAGTCTCTTTATTCTAATGGTTGACTCTACCACTGAATATTGCATATCCAAATTTATGTTTAATTGCAATAGGCCTACTAATACTAAATCATTTCCCCGAAGCCACGGTAACTAACAGCTCATTAACCATCCAGACAGGAATTGTCGTGTCGGCGTGTGTTTATCATCGGTCTACTAGGTTCGATATAGGTCTCTGGTGCATTAAACGTTACTTCACTCTACCGAGCACCGATTAAGCGCTTTGGATATGTATACTACATGTCAATCCAGACAGAGGATAACTAATCAGACACACAGTGAACCGTAGTAATTTTAGCCGCGTTTCATGAGGTGATAATGCTCGTAACCCTTGCTTCATGAATATAATACTGAGGTTTTTTTCTTACCTTACGAAAAGCGATTGTATTTGCACGCCAGTGGTAACCTCGATTTGTAACCTTCGATCTCGAAAAGACGCTTAAAATTTATATTTTCTTTTCCAGGGCGGTGACCGATTATTCATGCAGGAGCCACCCAGGATGCCGACACAGATGTATCAACAACAGCCAAATAATACCATGGATCAAATGTATGGTCCATAAACAGATATCGATCGAACAATGGGTCATATCCTAGTAATGCCACCGATCTAAGTACAGACCGTAGATTAACAGAAGAACATAAAACATACGAAATATTAGTTAAATAATTGGAAATTAATGTACCTGGGACCCTTGGGTAAATGCATTAAAATCTCGACCGGTACCACTAGTCTAATTAAAATAGCAATAGATATTAATAGAGAAATGTTTTGTTTAAACTGATAATTGTATTATTATCGCAAATTATGTCATTAGGCCAGTTGTATTAAAATCTTTATGTTAACTTATTTAGATCTCAATCATTCTTGGCCAATATTTTAAAATCTCAATTGGTACCAACTGGTTAATCGTATAACTACTAGGTCAGTGATCGCAAGAGATACTACTGTATTGCGGGGAAGTGATATTATTTTAAATTCATCACCGTATCACCAAAATATTTAATATCCGACAATTAGATAGATGTAAATACATGTATACATAGTTAATGTAAATTTTGATTTTGATATAAGTAGGCTATTTAATATAGGTTTAGCCAGATGTTGGTGCTTTCTGTGATTTTGATACCGCACCACAATCAAAACGACTTTAAAGAATTAGTTCCGGAGATATTTAAGTGAATAATACTGGTTACTTCGATTTAAAAAGCCATTTGCAAACCTAGTACTGTGCAACTACGTTTTATAAGTACATGTAATACAACTTTCAGTTCTCCGAAGACGCTGACCATATGTCTCAAAAATCCACTACGTGTAACTGCCTGGATAATCATGCCTGTATAATTGCTGAAGCGTTTAGTAAGTGATGGTCACGATTATCAAGTCACATGTACAAATAAATGGTGGGATTTCTTTGTTACGTTATCCTGTTAACAAATATATCGATCATTTCCGAGGAACATATTAATTTGAATTGAAGTTCTCATCGGTAAACAGGCTACTTGGTCAGATTTTGGCGTTTGATTTTCTTACTTTACCTATTATTTTTTTTTAAATATTTCGTATAAAATAGGACTTCACTTTAATCTTGAATAACATTAAAGCGACATTATATTATAAAAAATGTACTAGAATTCAGTAATATTCGTTAGTTAGAATTTGTATATCATTTTTTATTTCATTAAGATAAATGTCTTCTATTCTTTCGATCAAAATTAACCTTTACAAATGTTAAAATTGTTGTCTATTTGATTGCTTTTCTTAGGTCCACCGACAAACTGAAAGGTGGACTTGGCTCGTAACGGCAAGGCTGTGATACATTTAAAGGGAGGTTACTCTGTTTTTACATTTTAGTTAAGACAAATCAGGAACGCACCAAACTAGAATTCTGGCACAAGTCATGGTATGTTATTAATTTAATTTGTGTTTGACAGGAAATACCTTTACTGTCTAATTATGTCAAATACGAATTTTATAGAATGAGGTCCATGTTATTTTTTTTACTTGTAATGACTATAAACTTTGAATTCTAATTCTAATATAAGACAATACGGTGTAACACATACAAACGTGTGTATGACTACGGCCCCGGGGACTGAAAGTCGAACCTGATCATGATAGTAAAACATCGTATATGTTAGTCAGGAATAAGTGTATATTTACAAGTGATCTCAGTAAGTAGACGGAGTTTAATGTATGTATGTTATAGTGTGAATTTTAGATATGAATTTTAATGTTTTAAAAACTAAATAGTAAGTGCAGGAGGACCGCACTACACGAAAAACAAAAACCTGCGGAAAATATCAAATCAAGTGAATGGATCCGGGGGCCAGCCGTAAGCGTCCACTGCGCTGTACAGTCCCGGGCCTGTTATGGTACAGGCTTCACTAAAAATGATTTTAAAAAAAAGAGGTAAAAGAAATAATGCGACCGATCCCGACAATGGTCGTCTCTTCAATGGCGATATTCTGCCAGTTGACGTCAGATGTTAGAACGTCAAACAATTTCAACAACAAGGGCGATAATCCGGATAGAATCTCGGAAAACGCTAAACTAATAAGTGTAGTGAGCAAACAGGAGCAAAACCCGACAACGAGAACATTCTGCAGTACGAAGGGCTAAAACTCTACTCTAATAGTAAGTGCAGGAGGACCGCACTACACGAAAAACAAAAACCTGCGGAAAATATCAAATCAAGTGAATGGATCCGGGGGCCAGCCGTAAGCGTCCACTGCGCTGTACAGTCCCGGGCCTGTTATGGTACAGGCTTCACTAAAAATGATTTTAAAAAAAAGAGGTAAAAGAAATAATGCGACCGATCCCGACAATGGTCGTCTCTAAGTAATCGCTAAAATTATACATATATACGAACGTCATGATATGGATATTGTAATATACTGATTAATAATAATATAGTATGACGATATGATAGAAAAGCTGTTTGATTGTAAAAATGTACGTAATAAAATGATATATAAGAAAATAAAAGGTGTTTTCCTCTTAAAATTATTATTATAAAAAAAAATGACACGGTCAAGTAGTGCTTCCATGATACTAAACTTAGACTGACTGCTTCTATAGTGATTTTACTTGAAAATACTAAGTATACTTGGAGGATTTTAAGAAGTATTTATCTTGCTCCCAATTAATGGAATATAACAGGTTTTTTAGTCTTTGTGTATATATCAGATGATGTATATCGCCAAATCACTATATAGCTTATCCGATCAGAAAGGGAGATGTCAAACGAACGGAGTGAGTTAATCAAAGTGAATGGATATTCTTGTCTCGTTGAACCTGTGCTCAAAAACGTCGAGAATTGTAAAAAGCACTTCTCAAGTAGTTCACGTGACATTGTCCATTGTAGGTAAGAAATCTCATTCAAACTCTACAACTGCATTCAGGACAAATATTTATTCTCGAAGTATAAAGAAGATGGATCTCTGTGTTGAGAATGCATGACGCAACGTCCCTAAGTATGCTATTTCAATGTGGTCATTTTACTCCCGCCATCGATTTATTTGTTAATTCTGTATAAAAAAGGTCCATGTATATCAAAAGTCACCTTAAAATTAGTAAAAACACAAAAAGTCCTTGTATATCAAAACTCAAAGCACACTTACAAAATCGCCGTCGTAAGAAGGGACGGTTGATTATCTTTCCCTTTTTGTCATGATAAAAACAGTTGACAGTTGTTTGGCGTCATCAGTGCGGATAGGAAAAACCCGTGGGGAAAAATCCGCTTGCATTATGTTGAAAAGCGAAGTGTTTGTAGTACAAAACATGTAGATGGATCCGTGGATTATTTAAAAATTGATTGTCTAATAAGTTCCATGAGGTTAAAAGTAAGTTTAATACGGTTCACAACATCAGCGATTAAAAGAATTTCATTGTAGACTTTTCCTTGCGTATGACTCTCACCAGATAAAAGTTACCTGAAAAGAGAAAGAAAAGCAAGCAGCAACACGTATTCCCGAAGCATTGACCAGAGAAATCCCTCTCTGGCCATTGCGGGATTGGCTTCTGGTACTTGAACCTTTGAGAGACTTCCCGTTCAGCAACATGAGAATGTACAGCAACATGAGAACCCTGCGTTTAATCTGGGTCTTCCCTAAAATTTTGGACAGTGATTTAAGGTATTAAAAACGGTGAAAGTATGTTCGTTTCCAAACAGTATTGTTTACATTTTATTCGATTATATAGCATCGTTTGTCACGCAATTAGTTTTACTACAATATTCTGCTCACTACATACAATTACTAGGACATATTCCAGGGGGTCGGGTATATTTTGGAGGGTATAGTGAAGTTTGACATCTACCATTAAACCGCTCAGTGGGAGTTTTTCTCTTCCAATTTATTGCACACAACGACGACATGATTAACGGTCAGAATGTGAACGCATTTGCACCTCAATGGTTTATATTTATGGTCGGTAATCATATCTTTAGTTCTCAGTCTTATGATTAAGCTATAAATTTGCGAGATGGGTGATTGACGTCATGACCTCAACCTTTATAACCAGGTGGTTATTTTATTTGAAAGCAACAATTTGATTGGTCAAGACTTTTGAACATACCCCTGCTTCTAATTTAGGTAGAATGCTTAAACGTGATGTAGATGTTCATTAATGAATTCATTGATTAACCTTTCCCACTAAAGCTAAGCAGAGCTAAGCAATTTCATTGGTTGATGCAATGAGGCAAGATACTTTAATTCTAAATGATGGAGATATGCGCGGGCTCGATGACAGTTAGATGGGGGAGGGGGGCAGGGGGGGGGGGCAGGAGGGGGCTCGATGACCTCAAAATAATTCGAGTTTCAGACGACGGCGCTAATCTGCTGTGAATACGGACTAGCGGAGCTTACCGTGCAGATGCCCCAAGACATGTTGGACGTTTTCTATGGATTAAACAATCAAGTCAATTATTATCAGTGGACCATTTAAAACTCAAAGCATTCGAGGAACAGAGAGATTGAACTTTTGATCTAAAGTGCACGCGTTAACCAATCGGTCACCTAACCATTCTTACTCAAAGAACAATAAAATTAGATAAATACTAGTATTCGTTACCTGATGAATCACATAAACTCAGAACATTAGCTGACTACTGGGACATTTGTCGCCACCAAACGTTATGCATTTCTATTTTAAATATAACATCCATCCCAACTATTTCAAATAGGTTATATACACTTAATTTAATTATCAATTACATTCGCGTTGGCTTTTCTGTCTCTGAATAATTAAAATTCAAATGTATCTATTGATGCATAACATATGATGGTGTAGAGGTATCTTGCATTATTAATACATGGTGATCAATCAAATTAAAGATGCGTAACATAAGATTTTGATAAAGAGCTGACAGTTCTCCCAATAATAGATAATGAAAATGTTGAAAATTTCAGTCAAATTACTTCATTCTGAGATGAGTTATCGCCATTTATAGAAACGTGTAGTCTTGATTGATTGTCATTTTAGAATTAAATCATAAATCTGTTGAAAACCAAAACCACCAGAAGTTCCAGGGGGTGATTATGGGTACACAGAGTTCCACCTCATTCAAGGGCATGTAGTTTTAACATACAGGTATTGTTCTCTGCATATACACTTATCATGTCGATCGGAGTCTTGGGCTTTTCGTGGAGCGTCACCTTAAGAAGAAGAAGAAGAATCAGAGGATGGGTAAGAAAAAAGTAAGACACCCATTAACCCCTATTATGTCGATAGCCATCTGTTCAGATGTAAATTCTATTTTTTGTAGTTTGCCCATATTACTCCAGGGAGTACTAATGACAGCGTCGATGCTAAAAGATAATAGCGATGGCCAACAATTATTCCTGATTACAACTCGGTGGGTTATTTGGTGTACAATATAGGTCTAATGGTTACCTCCACATCTACCGTGTGAGATTGATTGTGCTATAAGCATTGTTCTAGTGATCATAATATCTGGATTGTCATGTTGATAAGATCAGTAAATCGTGGTGATCATGTGATATAAAGTTATATATAACCACTCCATCCAATAAAACATTTTATAGAATTTTTTTTAGTGGAATTAGTTTCGGTTAATTATGTATGAATGGTGGTCAACAGGTTAGAAGATGAATGGTTAAATACTCGTATTTCAATGGACAAAACACATTTCCCTGATATATTTAAGTGGAGCAAAAGGTTTTTGTATTAGGTCAAAAAAAAGAGATGTACTTTTACGAATAGGACGAAAAGCGAGTGCATCGCCCTTTTGACACTTCTTGCATCCTGTTGGATGTATTTAAAGTTTCGTGACGACAATGATTAATAATAATTTTCGTGTCAGGCTGGCTTTTTCATATCGGGGTCGTCACTTGATTTTATTCACCGTTTCTTGATTGACAACACTTACCGCAGTTCATTGGTTTTACTCACCATATTTTGATTGATAATATCTGTCATATCTGGATGATGAGACTTGCCGTATCTTTATTATTAATGATACTGTCTGTATCTGGATAATGATACTTTCCGTATCTTTATTATCAATGATACTTTCTGTATCTGCATGATGATACTTACCATGTTCCGGTGGTTTCTTTTACGGTCTCTTGATTTATCCATACGTATTGCATCCCGCTGGTTTTGAATGATGATACTTATTGTGTTCTATTGTTTTTTACTTACAGTACCTTGATTGTGTTCTCCTTATTGCCCTTACACCCCTCTTGACATTTAATTGTATTCTTGAGATTTATGGTTTCCCTTTGTCAGTGATGTAAGATGTGGAGGGCCTGACAGGTCACCCAACGAAAAAATTGACCCGAAATCTTAAAAATGTTACGTGTCCGCATAAGCAGTTTTGACATTCACGTCAATATTTTGAGCTGATATTTTAGACAATGTAAATACACCACTCCTCTATATTTAGGCGCTTAAATTTCATACGTAGATGCACATACTTTTATTTTTAAGACTTCTAAAAATGTGATGGTCCCTTTAAATAATATCTTACGGGACATAAATTTACGTAGGCTCGTCGGCTTGTTTTTAGACCCCATAATTATATGTTGTAGCTACATATTATGTAAATATTTATTGAATAAACATTGCTTAGGTATTTTACACTGTATTTCTTAAAATATCGTTTGAAAAGAGGGGATTGAATAGCTTTTTATTCACCGAATTTAAAAGCTTTATACCTATTTCAATGGTGATAGTTAAAGTTTGGATTTATCCACAGGTGTTACAAATAGTAGTAACTTGGCAACAAAAACAACAAAATATGTACTCAAAACCTGCCAAGAAAGTGGCCAAATAACCCGTTTCCGGTTAGTTCAAATGTAAAATCGATATACATATCGATATACATGTACATATATTCAAATATCTCCTACAACCTCCTAGCACAATTACTTCACTTGTTTTTCCATTCCCCCATGCAATAGCTATCTTCAAACGTTTGAATTTAAAGTTGAAAATGATATTTTTGCCAATTTCTCAACTGGCAATAGTGAATTATAGGATTTACTTCACTTGTTTTTCCATTCCCCCATGCAATAGCTATCTTCAAACGTTTGAATTTAAAGTTGAAAATGATATTTTTGCCAATTTCTCAACGGGCAGTAGTGAATTATAGGATTTAACAAAGTAGGAATGTTTATAGATACCATCCATTTTAAAACTTTGCAGCTTTACGCTCGAACATTCACACAGACATGCCATACCTAATTCTCGGTATATAAATCTATGTCAAGTGAGGATTCAAAGACCAATGTCCCCATACTGTAAGCAATGCAGATCGGGGTAACAGAGACTACTAAAATATGCAAGAAATGGATGCACATACATAAATTTTCAATTAAACGATTGCTATAATATCGAACAAACTATAGTAATAGAAACTTAAAAAATACTGCTAATGTAAACACTATCTATGTAGTCGTATCTAATTAAGTTGACTGAAGTTTTTTTGCATATATGTTTTTAACTAATAACCTAAAGTGATAACAATAATTTACAAATTGTCTCAAATTTCACTCTTCTGAAAAATGAATTTGAAACAACCGAGATAAGTGAAATGAGTTTATTTTTCAGTATCATATTACTCCATTTAGTAATGTGTATGAAAATGAAATTATAATGAAAGGGAGGTTTAGAGGGCTAAGTTTCCGTTGCCGAGAATCACCGCTTAGGTGTGCCTTGTGTTATAATTTCCACTACCGGCAAACCATGTTTCCTCAAACCAAGTTACCAGATAGACAGGCCATCTCAGTACCGGTAAATCAAGTTACGTGATGGACTATCTTACTACTAGCAAACTAAGTTAATGATGGGCTATCTTACTACTAGCAAACTAAGTTACACGATAGACTATCTTACTACTAGCAAACCATGTTACCTAGTAGACCATCTTACTACTAGCAAACCATGTTACCTAGTAGACTATCTCACTACTAACAAATCAAGTTACCTCGTTAGACTATCTTACTACGTCGTTTCCCCTTGTCAGTGATGCAGAACGGAGGCTCTGACAAGGACAGCTGTCTAGTCGTTCGGATGGGACAAAGAACCAAGGTCCCATGTACACGTTGGCGTGCACGTAAAAGATCCCTTGGCAGTTGGAATTCGATATAAGAGAAGGCCGTAGCGCCGCTGCCCGGGCAAAAATTTCCTTCATAGCACACTGTATGGCGTATGCCCGTCTTTCATTAGCCCAGGTTATGGTAGAAGAGTAGGACGTTAAACACTCTTCATTTCATTCCATTTCCATCTTACTACTAACAAATCAAGTTACCTTAATTATCAGCAAAGTAAGTTTCTTGGTGGCTTCTCTTACTACCGACAAACCAATTTACCTGGCAGACTTATCTTCAACAAAATAAGTTTCTTGACAGACTAATTTATTAACAACTAAGTTTCTTGGCAGAATATCTAACTACCGACAAACCAAGTTACCTGGTAGACGATCTTATTATCGACAAACCATGTTACCTGATGGAGGACTATTTTATTACCAGAAAACTAAGTTTGTGGCAGATTATCTTACGGCCAGCAAACTACTTAACCCACAGACTATCTTAGTACCGACAAACCAAGTTACCAGGTAGACTATCTTATTACTGACAAACCATGCTATCAGGAGGACTGTCTTATAACAAGAAATATTATCTTACGGCTAGCAAACTAAGTTACCCGATAAACTATCTTAGTACCTGAAAACTAAGTTTGCTGACAGACTATCTCGCTACCCGTAAACCATGTCACCAGGCAGAACATCTGTTTCCGGCAAACTAAGATACCTGGCATATTATCTACTAACCGCAAACCATGTAACCATATAGACAATCTTACTATCCACAAACTAAGTATAACCGACGGACGGACGGACTACCTTATTACCAGTAAACCAAGTTACCACACAAACTATCTTCCCACCAGCAAAGTTTCCATACAGACCGTTATCGCAACAACACATTGGTTAAAATACACAAACACCACCTCCCTTGTATTGATAAACTAATTACTTGGACAAAGTTGTGTCGCTGTATTGTTTAATTTTTCATGTTACATAGTCTATACATTAAGACCCATTTACTGTTACACCGACATGGCTTAATGTACGCATTGTTTATACTTTAGTTATAGCATTATCGCTTAGCTGAAATGAAACGAATCAAATGAAGCGGTCTGACATAGGCCCGGATCTGATAACTCTCTTTTCCCATTATATGCCATTTTAATCGATTTCCACACAGAACAATTCCTACTTAAGAGGAGACCCAACAAAACTTGACCAGATTTACTTCGTTTCAATGCACCCGAATAACTATTGAACTGACTTTTAAATTGATGTCTTGACAGTTGCCTGTCTTATTTTTGTTTATTATGGAAGTGCCAAGGTTGTTATAAAACTTTAAGAATGCTCGAGGGAGTTATTTTTCTGGTGCTTCTTTTGGAATTACAGTTAAGCGTCTTCGCAGGTATTTAGCATTTACATTCTTTTAAAAGTTTACGGAAAATCCACAATATTAGAATAATGAGACTTTAAAATCCATTATATCTATCAATTTCATTATCAAATGAATATTACAATTACAAGACAGCGTATGGCATTTAATTCCAAATTGTGTTATGTTTACAAGAATGTTTTTTAAAATCCTATTTTTAGTCTTTTGATTTAAATTCACTGACTTTCACGCTGATACAAACTTGTAAAGTTTCAAAAAAGAAAAAAACCTAACTTGATGTTTTGGCATATTTGTGTTGGGAATAATTAGTAATTCAAGGCCAATTTTAACACATCATTGAAAATATCAGGTCATTGTTATATTGGCTTATTGGTATCATGTCGTAATGTCGTCTTTCATAACGCGACAACCCGAAAACATTTCTACCCGACAACCCGACAACCTGACAACCCGACATTACGACATTTCTACCCGACATCACGACATTTTTACCCGACATAACGATACTAAAAATGTTGTGATCGGGTAAAAATGTGATGTCGGGTAAAAATGTCGGGTAAAAATGTCGTGGTGTCGGGTTGTCGGGTTGTCTTGATGTCGGGTTGTCGGGTTGTCGCGTTATGAAAGGCGACACTAAAAACTGACTATGAGTAACAATCCATGAAGTAATCATCAGAAATAATTAAAAAATGATTGGCTTCTAGTTCTTCATGTGTATAAATTTCAAGTCAGTCCAATGATAAAGTGTCCACGAGATTATTAAAAAAAAGTCAATTAAGCTGATTCATTCATACAACTTTGAATTGTAATTAGTTACTATGGAAGAAAACTGTAAATGTCCTTAAAGAAAACATACAATAATAAAGTGTAATCTCTAAATGTATTGCAAACAAAAGCAATTGGATTAACTTTTGAAGAATAAGAGATGTAACCTAAAACATAAATAACGTTTTGAAAATATATTATAATTAATATTTTAAAAACTTACAATCATTTCAACCGAATAATATCCAATAACTATAAAAGTTTTACCCCTCTCTTACTCATTTGAACACTATCCGAAGAGTTTTCCTTATTCACAGCTCTACATACAAGCAAAATAGCAATACAATCCCGTCACAGTTGTTCAATTTCATCCCTTCAATAGCAATTCTCCATAGTAATAAATGGCCTTAACTGTACCATGACACAAAGCATCTCTATAATTACTAATGACAAGTTAAAAATTCCATTTCTAGACATTTAGCCCTTCACACATATCCTTTACTGACAGACATAAAACATAGGTTGTTGCATATTTATTCTTTTGTAGGGGCATTTAAAAATCACCCCAAACTGGTCAAGAGTAACAACCCATGAAGTAATTATCAGAAATGATAAAAATTTGGCTGGTTTCTATTTCTTCATGGTGTTAAAATTTAATATGCACAACATAGGTTAATAATCAGATGCTATGACTGTTCAAGTTATTGGAATAGGATTCTTCGTTTCATGAACATAAACACTTGGTATAAATTTCAAATCAATCGGATAATAACTTTAGTCACAAGGAGTAATCAAGGGCAATAAGTCTGAAAGTAATTATCAGCTTATTTATCTGATGAACAAAACAAAGTGTATAAATTCCACGTCAATCGGTTGATAACTTAGCATCTAGAAAGTCCACAATATTTTCAATTTGATCAAGGACCATAACTCTGGCAGTAATTATTGGACATCGCTGAAAATTATTAGGCGTCTTTGTCGCACGAACTTACACACTGTGCATCAATTTCAAGCGAATCGGATGACAATGTTGGCCTTTAGAGCGTCCACAAGATTTTAAAAAGTGAAACGTGATCATGGGCCATAACTCTGGCAGTAATTATCTGGCAGTGAAAATCAATGGGCTTCTACAGCCACAGGAATTGTGAGCAAGCGCTTACTAATATCACAGCGATTTGAAAATTTCCATTCATTCCTAAAAAATCTACCTTTTACAAATTTGCTTAAGATTTTATGTTTTTGATAATTTTCTCAGCCGCAGACTTTTGAAGTACATTCAGACCTATTGTGGAAGTTCGAGAATGTAATATTACCAGATGGGCGAGAGTTGATCATGTCAGTAGCATCCGAAGACTTGGAGCATTTTGGTGGTAGCATACCATAAAAAAATCTGACATTCTTCTTTCAAACGTTGACGACCCATGGCATATGATTTGATAATAATTGACTTTCGACAACCCAAAGAATAATATGCATTTTTAAACTGTAGCAACAAACCTGGCATCTCCCCCAGAATTGAACCCAAGAAATGTTCTCAAAAGCCCAGCCTGACTTCTGAGGTGGTAATGTGTTCTCCATGATTTTCATGTAACTCATGATGCACGTGCTGCACCAGCCCCATAAAATGCCCCCCATACCTGGTTGAATCATTCACACTACAACGTCAGCAGCATGCCACGACTCACGATAACACAGAGGAACCAGGCGCTTAGAAGACTCGACGCTGACCACGCGACCCAAGCCGTTGCCAATCACATCCAGGTCAATGTTCGGACCATCTACCGACTTCAGCAACGCTTCCGGGCCACCAACACCACAAATGACCGCCCTCGAACTGGTAGATCTAGGTTTACCTCAAGGCGATAAGACGGCCATGTTGTGCGGTAGCACGTGCAGAATCCCTTTACACAGGCATCTGAGACAGTACGTCAGAACGTGGGAACCCACGGAAGTCCCATCAGTACCGATACAGTGCGCCGAAGTCACACCAGAGGGCACATCAATTGCCGTTGGCCTTGCCGTGGACCGATCCTCATCCTTCGCCATCGACGTGAACGTCTACAATTTCCCCAACAACACCAGACCTTGCGACACAGGCAATGGAGAACTGTTCTGTCCACAGATGAGATTCGGTAGTGCGTATCAACTGCAGATGGCAGGACTAGAATATGGTGTCAATGTGGTTAGCTTTATTTTGACCAATTTGCCATGGAACGTGACTCATTGGGGGTGGGGGGGTCCAAGCTTAATGGTTAGGAGTGGAATCGGTCTAAACCAGAGAGAGAGTGGGTCCTGTGGTTTTGACAACATCTTGGTCGAGAGAGAGGAGGCGGCATCATAGCAGTACACGTCATCGAAACAATGTTTTCCAGCATGACAACGCCCGTGCCCACACCGCAGAACGGTGTCAACGTTATTAACCAGCAGTTAGTCCGGAATCTATAACCCGATTGAACATCTTTGGGATGAAAGTCAGAGGAGACTTTATAACGTCGTACCGAGACAAAAGACGGCCGATGGATTATGCCAGACTTTATTGAGAGTGTGGTTCCACGTGCCAATGCCGTTATCAATCGTCTGGTTCACTCGATGTACAGACTGTGGCACTACGCTGCTGTTATTTCTTACAATAATAGTTGATAGTTACTTTTTATTGTCTAAATTAACCGACAGTCTAGAATGCATCCACATGGACCAGGGCAGTATTACGAGGACTCGTAAAAAGGATAAATAAATGAAAATAGGGATATGGAAAGTTTTTAGAGAATTTACAAATAAATTGACGATGATAATATCGTAAATAGTGTTAAACTCGAGTCGTTTCTATGGTATTGAAGGTGTAATTATGATTGAACAAGACCATCTCCCGATTCACCCAGACCTGGCGGTGACCGCCGCTATCCAAGAAGCTTTGGCGTGATGAGGGCTTCTAGGTTAACAGATCAAGGAAACGTCTCTCATTTTTTACTACTTTAGGATGTCTTTTAATACGACAGATACTAATTGTGCATTTAATGGTCAGATCGTTACGTCATAATATCACAGACAAGCTTAGCTAGAATCTATGGGCTAATTCATTTTTATAGTCCAGTCTACACATTGGATATTTGTAATGTTCGCAAAGCTTGGTGACTATCCAATTAGTGTTCTGGGGTCATTGAGAAATACCTTATTAAAAACATTATTACTATAATTTGCAATTCTTGAGTGAAAGGTATCATTCCATCAATGTACAATAAACTTTCCAAGTGAGGAGAACAGTTAACATTTTTATAGCTTTTGCTTCAGATGGTCTACATGTAGAATAACAGTGTAATACTAATAGATTAACGTACTTGGGGAAAGATAAAGCAATTTTACAACACAATAGGTATTGTTGTAGTAATCATTTTGTTATAAAAATATTAATTTCATGGTTTCTGATCCTGTATACCTTGATGTTAAAAGCCGGTTCGATCCAGCCCTAAACAAACAAGTCGCGGATTATAAATTAGCACTTCCAAAAATAAACATTTTATTATTTTTCGATTATAAAATTTAATAACTGGAATTCAAAAAAAAAAACAAACAAACTAACGTCTCTTTGCGTCATTTGCATTTTTACGGAAAATATCGAATTTTCCACGGCTTGAAGTGAAATGAAATTGGGTTTAATGTTCTACGCCGACAGGACTAATGAAGATCACTGGCATACACCATACTACGGAAGCGTAATATTCCATACTACGGAAGCCACATATTTTCTTTTTATTATTCTATTTTCAATTTTTCAAGTTAGTAACTGGAATTTTCAGGATACTAACTTGAATTTTCAAGATACTAACTTGAATTTTCAAGTTACTAACTTGAATTTTCAAGTTACTAACTGGAATTTTCAAGTTACTGTTATATTATAAAATAAGCGTTTTGATCTAATGATATAGTATGTCATGCAATGCTTTAGTCAATGGACGGCACGGTTATAGACCTCAATGACAAGGTGCGGGAGTAGCCTATTCGATCACGCAGGTTTCCCCCCTGCAGTGGAATTAATCCCCGCGCATTAGGCAAATCATCTCCGATAGCACATAGATTGGCGCAAATTGACCAGATTATTATGGTGTCGACGTGCCATAAAACACCATTTATTCATTCATTCATTCATTCATCTAACAGTTTTGAGCCCTATAGAAAACCTTTTTGAATTCCAAAAAAAAAATTAAATAACAAATCAAACGTCCAAGTTCCCAGTTCTAAAACTTTCCCCCCCCCCTTTGGATATCCCCCTCCCCCGCCGGACATCCTCCCCCGGATACCCCCCCCCCTCTTCCTTTTTAGGACTTCTACTCCGAGGACATTTCCTGCTGAAGACATCTTCCCTCCTAGGACATCTCCCCCCGGACTTTTACTTACCGGACATCTACCCCCACCGCCTAGACCACTAGGCCATCGCAACCTCCCTTATGGTGTATGATAGTATGAAGAAAGTTACAGTAGCATTGGCAGAAATGTCATTAGATGTAATGCTTAAAATTGTTATAGACATTTCATCGAATTAAAAAAACTAGATTTGCAATAAAACCTGAAATGTTCATTTATACGTTTCAGACAGAAAAGGTTTTAAAACATTAATTTATAAAGAACGGTTCATAGAACGCAAGAGAGAGTGATAAGCATCAGAAAATTCTTACTTTCGTGATGTTAGTATTGTTAGGCCACACACAAACGTCCACCTCATCAGGAACAAATAGCCGGATTTTTGACGGATTTAGGGTTTACATGACAATTTGTATACACTTACATTTAAGATATCGATGTTCATTGTCGTTATCTACTTCGGATGGCCTTTTCAGATTTCTAGAGAGCAGGATATTGTCGATACAAGATATTATATATTTGGTTGTCATCCAGACTTTGGTCCAGCAAATCGTAGGTTTATGTCCCTACAGTAATTGCCCATATTTGTACACGATGTCTAAATTCGAAAACATTCCAAATACACAAGGCAATACCGGCTCTTGAATGAATAAATAATAGAGGCCAAGTGCTTTGAACGGTCGAGTCACTCTTATTATTAACGAGGCTTACAACCCATTAGGAAATATATAAAAGTGTTGATGAAGTGTTATTCAACTAAATTTAAATTATAGATACTGAGGGAGATGATGACCGCCCATAAATATATGAAAATCAATGAAATTCCGCGACCAATTAGATATCATATTAGTTATGATTACAAATAATATGTAATGATCTACATGTAAGTTAAACAACATTAGATTAAATGTAAAGTCATACAAGAACAGATAAGGTTTTCTATGAAAAATGATAAAGTTACATAGAGTTTGTAATAATGGAACAATGCCGTGTGGTATCAAAGGTTTTAAATGATTTGCGTGGTCCGACAATGGCTCTGTAAGCTATAATATTAGTATATTTATTGGTGGACATCTTTAACTTGAATTTCTCTCACTATCTTTCAATGTTTACACTAATAATCAAGAGATCCCACTACTTGCACGTTATTTTCAATGATTGATAGGACCACTACTTACTATGTCTGATGTATGAAATATATCTGAAAACATCACTAGCCATTATTTGTTTTAAATGCCTCAAAATTGAACCACACTGATATCACTGATATCAGTAAAGAGATGGCAAATACAGCTGAAATATTCAAATTGCTAGACACCATTTTCTGAAAGGAAATATAAAAACCATAGCGAGTCACAATCTAATTAAAATACAGACCTATATTTCGTTTCGTTTTTTATACGTGAAGATCTGGCCGGCTGTAGCGATAGGTCACGTCAGAGGTCATACGATCGGCTTTTGACCTATGACGTCAGACATTTAATTAACCAATCAGCATTGATGTTACTAGTGGATTACCCACAGTTCCTTGCAAAACGCGCATAAAGCTCGCCGTTACAGACCGTTTCATTGGCTAATCCCTCACACCATTTAGAACACGTCAATATTAACAACTCTTCCGAATCCTAGTGTTGTAAAGACAAGTAAAACAAAATTTTGAACTATAAAAACCAAACGAAATAGGATCTGTGTTTTAATCAGATTGAGTGAGGCCTTGTCCATCTTAAATGGGGCTAATGTTTAAATTGAGAGCCTGTAGAACAATTATTAAGCACCCAATTCAGCATTTTTGTCATCGACTTGAAGTAAATAAGTAAGTGTCCTTTAGGATTCCCCCAAGCAAAATAATATATCTATTGATACTTATACATTAACGGTATATTGACACTTGACACTTATTGGAACTCATTTCACAATTGTTAACCCTGTTAAAAAATTATTTTATACAACAATCCTCAAACTTAGAATTATGCAATATCAATATATAATCTTTCAAAAATAACTTGGAAATATTTGTTAACATTGTTTACAATATTCCTCTCAATCAAATTTCTGGTATTTTGTTACAGTATCCAATTAGTCAAAGGAGGAGAATACACATTCAAAGTAATATCTAATTGTGAATATCATAATAAACACTCAATCGGGATTAGTATCGTGTTCGTGCACATTTTATAAATACAAAATCACAACACATTGATGTCTGCTAATTCACAGAGCAGAAGACACCATTAAATTAATACAATAAGAAAGCATTAGTGGTGTCATGAATAATAAAGGGATCAATATCAAGTATTTATGACAACAATGGAGGCACATCATAATATTTATATTCTTTTGAATTACTGCTGTCACCTAAATGGACCACCAGTTGAAAACAACAATCGACTTTGGTCCAGTGGTTAATATTCTCACAATCTTTCATTCGATCATCTTTGAAAGTTATCAAAACTTTTTCACTTTTAATTAATCACAATGTTGAACCTATGTCAATTAATTTTGTTGCTTTTTTTGCTCAGAAGATGTTTATCCTTTGTGTCACCCGAAACCCTTTAGCAAATAAACCATAGACATTGTTACTTTTACCTGGAAATGATATGGAAAGGACCATTTTAAGGCCTTGATAAATAAAACATCTCTTTCGTGAAATTCAAAGTAACTAGAGAAATATACCTGTACCATCCACTGGCACGTGCATTAGATTTTGTTTCAAGAGTAGAAGAGTTTACCCAAGAACCATTGTCACCGAACCATTTACAAAAGAACATCTTTTCTGTGGATGGACCAGGAAACGAAACACTCGGGAAAGAGCTTATGAAACAGCTCCCCGATTCAACACAAAACCAGCCCCACCGATTCAACACAACCCGCTACGAAAGCGGGAGTACTGCTTAGTTAAGAAAGAAATATTATGCAGAAGTACGAAATATGCACAATGTCGGCAAATGCATACCTGGCATACCTGCTAAGACGTAGCTATATAGCAAGTGCTGTAGGACCACTCTACACGCAAAACAAAACCTACAAGATGAACCTGCGGACAAGAAAGAAAACAGTCATTGCAAACAATAAACAACAAACATCAAATCAAATATAATAAAAAAACCTGCCAACACTGATCTATCCCAGTCATGGTTTGTCTGGATGGGACTGTACGCGCAACGCACAAAGGGCACTTTTCCTGGCCATCCGCCGTTGGTGAGCTCTTGGTTGACGTAGCTTGTAACTACCTGTTTAACACACTACAAAGTCACATCTTCCCAACAAATTTATATTTTTCAAATAATTAGCCGGTTTCAATTATTTCAGTTGTAAGTCAGACAAATAAATACGACCCAAAGTCGGGATATATTATAATTAATCTAAATGGATGTATTTTTAGTATTTAATTGGGCCATTTCGAAAAGGCCTTAAAGATATACCTTTGCTATGAATATGTATTTGTTTTAAATGTCTATATCGTTTGTACTGTCCTTATGTGTTCTTCGTATATCCTGAGTTGTCTAATTAATTTCAGTTGAGTCATCATGCCCACCACTTAGTATTCCTATGGCTAACTTCACGGTACTGAGCGAGACAACATCTAGAACAGATTGTCATGAAGGATACGTGGCAACCGGTGGCGATATCTACCGATCATGTACTGGAACAACAAACTGGTCAGGTTCGAATCTTATTTGTCAAGGTAAACAACTTTTAACATACGTTTATTTTTGTTCTTTTCGTGTATTTTAATTTATAGATTTACGGTTATTGCAGACATAAACTTGTAATGATTATCACGATATGTATGGAAAGGAGTACTCTGAGTTTATCAAACTTGCCCCTGTCCATTTGATGATTGCCAATAAAATATGTTTAAACCATAGGTTATTGCAGACATGGGCGTACGGGTTAATTTTCCCTCAGGGATGTATCATCTGTGCCCTCAAATCACGAGGCAGTGCCCAAAAAGGAATCATCATAACTTTACCAGATAGCGTCCGATCAACAATCAGTGAAATTCATCAAGAACTAAAATGATTACATTCACTGATCTCGTGGTGTATTATTCATCATCACACCTTATCAATAATTATGTAACATTTATACATACATACATATATATATATATATATATATATATATACAGTATTCTGAATGAAAATTGATCAATGTACAAATTATAGTAATCAGGTGTGACGAGGAATGTTTGTTGAGGGGGCATACATCATCGGACGAAATAAGGAAATTTTTTTATACCAAATGCATAGGATTTTAGAAATGTACAGCAACCTAGTTCATTTCGTCCCTTCCCAGTCACCGTCTGTAATGGAATTAGGCCGATATTGCAGACTATATATAACAAAAATCAGCCTTTATTGGTATGAAATTTTATGGGAAATTACAAAAGTCCATTTGACAAGAGAACAAAGATCAAAATGCAAAATTGCATGCAGTTTATAATGTTTTTTTTCTATAAATTTATGTTACTCTAAAGCTATTGATTGTGGAGCTGTACCAACTGCCACCAACATGTTTGTGTACTATAATTCAACAACTTACAACAGTCAAGCAGTATATCTTTGTCAATCTGGACAGATCAGACATCCTTATTTAAATCGAGCAGTGTATACGTGTACATCAACTGGACGATGGTCGTCAAACGAAACAGGACCTCTTAATTGTGCTTCACGTAAGTAATTGTTATTATATCCTCATACTCTCGGTGTTTCGCTATAACAATAATTTGACACAGAAGATGTAAAACTTGCTGTCGTTGCTTCGGGACATGGTGTTAATGTTATATTTGGCCTGTTCGTGCACTACTGAGCGTTCTTTTCTGACCCCAGTTAGGTACTATTTAATTGTTGATTCCCTGTTTCGCATGTAACTTTGTAAATTTAACGACAAACTGATGACAAATCAATGCTCGCTTGCACTCTTGAACTACAATCAAAATTATCTTTCGTCAAAAATTTGTATTTATATATTGATTTATGGTGTTTAATTCCTGTGTTGGTTTGTGATGTTAAAACTTATTGTAATGGAGGATGGGTGAGAAACGAATATGAAACAAGTTTTGGTGAATATAGATCTGTAGTTACAGAATACAGGCGAAATTGTATTTTTGAGAAAGTAGGTAAATCAAGCAGTCCGGTGATAATGGATTTCGAGATAACGAAATAGATAAAACGCTATCAAGATACGGAAATAACAATCGGAAATGCAACATGATCTGTTTTCGAATCAGATTGTGTTACCAGTAAAGGTCTTTTTTTAACCATCAAAAGTCCGATAATCGGTTTTGAAATTGATAATGTGGCGCTGATACGGTTTCCTGTAAAAGGTTTAGTAATGGATATTGGCCTCAACTTTGTTACATCCATGGTTATCATTACATGAGTGGAAAGGGATGGGAAAGATTTCAGACCCTAAAACAAAGACTCCTGTTTTCAATACCTTTTCATTACATTTGAAAAAGTTACGAGATTCAAATTAACAAAGATAGGCTGGCACTGCCAGGCAGGATACGCCCACATTTTCGAGAGATGGATAGAGAACAAGCAATAAAAGTGATTTTTCCTACATCATTAAGTCCTGTATTTCATACTATATTGGGAGCAGCCATTTTGTTGGTCAGTTCCAGTCTGATATTCATGAAATTCGAAGCCGACAATGATTATGGTGTGACGGTACACAACCTAGAAATGTGACTTTTCGGCAAAATCGGATAAGAATTGTGACCTGTAGAGAGTCCACAACCACGATATACCATATCTTTACACTATTCGATTACAAACGGCGACCATTTTCTCCGGCAATTTTGGTACGATTTTCACGAAATTCGAATAATTCAGGAAGTTACGATCCGATATGCGCAAATACCGAAAGGAACCAAGATCTTTGGGTTATAACCATGCATTTCAAGTTTCATCAAAATCAAATTAAAATTGTGACCTATACAGGGTCCACAACCATGATTTACCATTTCTTAACAGTATTCGCGTACAAACGGCGGCCATTTTGTCTGTCAATTTTGGTCCGATTTTCACGAAATTTGAACTCAACCTTCATTACCATGTAACGGTGATATAATCAAATGTTTTTTTAAATCGGAAAATAATTGTGACTTCCAGAGGGACCACAAGCTAAAAAGGGTGATTTTTCGTACAATCAGGGGCCATAATTCAGGAAGTTATTAATCAATGAGAGTAAATATCGAAAGGAACCAAGATCTTCGGGTTATAAACATGCATGTCAAGTTTCATCAAAATCGGTTCAAAATTGTGACCTATATAGGGTCCACAACCTTGATATAACATATTTTCACACTATTCGCGTACAAACGGCGGCCATTTTGTCCGTCAATTTTGGTTCGATTTTCACAAAATTCGAAGTCAGCCTTCACTACCATGTAACGGTGATATAATCAAACGGTTTTGTAAATCGGATAATAATTTTGACCTCCAGAGGGACCACAAGCTAAAAAGGGCAATTTTTCGGACAATCAGGGGCCATAATTCAGGAAGTTACGATCCGATGGGTGCAAATATCGAAAGGAACCAAGATCTTTGGGTTATAAACATACATGTCAAGTTTCATCAAAATCGGTTCAAAATTGTGACCTCTATAGGGTCCACAACCTTGATATAACATATTTTCACACTATTCGCGTACAAACGGCGGCCATTTTGTCTGTCAATTTTAGTCCGATTTTCACGAAATTTGAACTCAACCTTCATTACCATGTAACGGTGATATAATCAAACGGTTTTTTAAATCGGATAATAATTTTGACCGCCAGAGGGACCACAAGCTAAAAAGGGTGATTTTTCGGACAATCAGGGGCCATAATTCAGGAAGTTACGATCCGATGGGCGCAAATATCGAAAGGAACCAAGATTTTGGGGTTATAGACATGCATGTCAAGTTTCATCACAATCGGTTCAAAATTGTGACCTCTATAGGGTCCACAAGCTAAAAACATGATATTTCGCACAATCAGGGGCCATAATCCATGAAGTTGCGATCCGATACATGCCAATATCGAAAGGAACCGAGATCTTATGGGGATAAACCTATATTTCAAGTTTCGTCAAAATCGGATAGGAATTGTGACCTGTAGAGGGTCCACAAACAAATTGTGGACGGACGGACGTCCGGACGGACGGACGGACGTCCGGACGGACGGACGGACGTCCGGACGGACAGGGGCGACGACATAATACGTCCACATGAAAATGTGGGCGTATAAAAATATAAAGAAGGTCTTCCGTTTCTAGACCAGGTATAAAGAGAAAACCCCAAAACTGAAGACTCCAATATTAAAAATCGGCTGTTAACATAGAAATAACTGCGTTTTTTTTAATTTCTCACCACTGTCTTTAAGGTAAACTGTGGGGATAGAAAACGAACATCTTCCAATAGTTATCTTGCCATAAATAAACTTTCAGTTTCTTATACCTATTATTTATCAAGTCCACGTAATCTACATAATACCAGATTGAATCTGGGCACTTCATATAATCAGACCCGTTTTATCATTTTAGCATATTCCACGTATCGTGGTTGTTTCCCAAGCACCAAACTGTTGTCCATAGGAACACAATCAGGCTGGGTATTTGGATGTATAGAACTTTGCAAAACACACCAGAAAACTTTTGGTGGATCGAAGGGTTTGGATTGTTATTGTGGTGACGAGGCTCTGGTCAGTGACAAGGTAGACAACTCTCAATGTGATGTAGTGTGTCCAGGCTCAAATGGAAATATTTGTGGTGGCATAGCAGCAGACGTAATCAGTGTTTACGTAACTTATGGTAGGTCGATATTTTAGTGGCAACTATATAAATTATGACTGATTATGCATGCAGGGGACAGATACTAGAGTTTATAAAATGGGGTGTGTGTGTGTTGTATGAGAGATGGCATGGGGTGGGATATAGTAGTATTCGCATGTGGCCTGGGGTCAAACTTTTGGATTACATAGCTAGCAAGACGTTTGACATTATACAATTGGCCACACATCTACAGTTTCTTTTTGCTTGAAGTTGTTAGATTACCTTCAAGCCAAGTGCATGGCCAACAAATAAGAAATTGCCATTTTCATATCCTATTTCATAAATCAAATAGGGTTTTTACTCTGTTACAACTAGGGATGGGGTATTTACGACTATCGAATTGTTTCGGTTTAACTTCGTTGAAGGTTGTGTTCTTTATCAATTCCATTTTATTTAACATGCTTCATAAAACAGAACAGTTTGACGATGCTTCAATTCATTATCTCTTTTCAGGGGGATGTTATGCATTTCCCAATCCGATCACTCTTGATTTCCGTGTCAATGGGAACGTGAAACTGACATGTGTTGAAAGTTGTCGTGGCTTGAATAAGAAATTTGCTATTTATACTAATGGATATTGCTCTTGTACTGATATCATTGAACAAGGAACCACCGGCGTATCCAGATTGTTGTGCGATGACGACCCAGAAGAGAGTAGAGAGGTATCCGAAGCGTATATAGTTGTCGTAGGTAAGGTTCATTTCCATTTTCATGACAATGGTAAGCTTATAATAGTTGGTGGGGGTGGGGTGGATTGCCGAATGGTTAGCACGTGCACTGTATAATAAAACCTGTCCAACCTCATGGGTTTTCCTCGGGTCCTCAGATTCCCCCCCCCCCCCACTGCTAAAGACCAATACGCGTGAGCGAATTATTGAAGAAATAAAATTAAACCATATGTTAGTCCCGAGTTAGTTTGTGTCGAGTGGATGTTAATCCCATTTCTCTCACTATCTCTCTTTTTTGTACTCGTTGAATATAAAACATAAACAAAATTGTTGAAAATGACAATGCTGAATTTCTGCGGTTAAGATACCTTTTTTGTGAAGATGTTTTATTTACTGGAAGGAATTTCAACAACAAACAAATGTGCTTATTGAAGAAGGAAAGCGCTTCATTTGTTGGTCTTTTTTTTCAGCGAAAACTGACCCATTTGCGGATAATTGTGACGAGCTGTACGAGGCCGGTGTCAGGCGACAAGGAGATTACGTCATGCAAAACACCTCAACTCGAACTTGCTATTTTAAAGGTACATAGATTTATACATGGCTTTTATTTCTATGAAATGGGGAACAGGAGACTCAGAAATGCCATTTTCGAATTGAACGGAATAATAGATTTTGTGAAATTGGGGATGAAGGGTGTAGGTTTTGTTGTGGCGTTTGCACGGTCGTTGGCGATCTTTTCTTAGACCATCACGATTGTTATTAGATATAAGAATCAGTAAAGTTGGAGGATGTGTGTTTTGATAATTTTTTGTTGAAATCATACGGATTTGATTTGGACCTAGACATAAAGTAACCATTTAAATAACTATAGATACAATACATGATTTAAAATGTAGCATCAAATTTAATTCTATTCTAGATGGAACTGTCTGTCAAGAGAGTTGGATTGGTAACCAAGGCTACTGTTATTACTTTGATGGGGCAACTTTGTCAGCTAATGAAGCATCAACGAGATGCATTCAAAAGAATTCCTTGTTGGTATCTATTACGTCATCAGATGAGGATAGTTTTATTAAAGATGCTTTAACTAGTAAGTTGTGGGGTATTTCTATGAGAAAGTCAGATAGTCTTCTATAGGCTGTGATTTAGCCACGAAAATCGTTTCATTTTGTCCCAGCAAATTCCAGGCGAAAATCTGACGCTTTGCTGCACAAGTAAACAAGTAAGTCGTCACTGTAGTACACATTTCTATTGCGATGTTTTGTACAATCAGACCAACACTCGAATTACGCCTCGGACTATATTTGTCAAGTGTAGCCATAATGTGGTGAAGAAATCATATTCTATGCCAATCAGAAACCATAAAAGCAATCAACGTCATTAGGTCAGAGGTCAATAGCCATAAATAGACCAGGGAATACCATTTACGAGACGGAACACGTTGGCTTGTTTACATTTGTATGAGAGAATTTTTCTGCAAATATGCCTGAATTACGGGACAATAACATCAGATAAATGTTGTGCTGACACCGTGAACACGGCTAGCCCCTGATTTGCGGAAAAAATATGGTCAAAAGCGAAATTGTATCAATGAATGTGATATTTCCTGGAAAAAGTATTTTTTCCATTTTATTTCAATACAACGATATGCAAAAGAAATATAAATATAGTATACAGATGAAAATGTTTTTGGCATGATTGAAATACTGGTTCGGTATAATAATTATATATAATGTTGAGAAAAAAACAAAAAAAATAATACTATCTACATGAGCCCACTGATACAACAGAATATTAATAATGATTCACCTAACAACCCTGAACATGCAATTATACTTGTTTTTAAATAAAAAACCCCAATAAAGACATATTATAAGAGATGTCAAATAAGT
Organism: Patella depressa; assembly: GCA_948474765.1. Taxonomy (NCBI): domain Eukaryota; kingdom Metazoa; phylum Mollusca; class Gastropoda; family Patellidae; genus Patella; species Patella depressa. The sequence goes on from OX419719.1 coordinate 61,954,683, forward strand.
ATACATTTATTTTATAGAAAGAAATACAGTACTAAAAAATAAGAAATGAATGCAATTTTATATACTTCCTCATACAGTATTCAACAACAACACTCGATGGCATGAGATTTCTCCGATATAATATGGAGGACCAAGACTTAGCTTTGATCAAACAGTACAGTGGTTGAAATTGTTGAACATGTCTGTCAAACCTTTAAAGGCTAATATCTTTGCTTGCAATGCAGTAATTTGAATGAAATTTTCAAATTATTCATTTTACATTATCTACTTTTGAACTATTATTTATAGCAAGAATGGCTAGTTCTTTATCTAAATCTTATATAATGTATCTTTAATGAAAATGTATATAATAATAATAACATCATTTATATAGTGTATTAATACTGGAGAATGGTTTCTAATCTGCTTTTCAGATTTTTATATCCACAGAATCGGGCCCGTCGCAAGCTCATAAAATTGGGGGGGGGGGGTTACAGAATTTTTTGGAGGGGCTGAGGATGTGGCCGGCTAAGAATACTCCTAAGAAATCATCAATTTTTTTTAAATTTTTTTTTTGGGGGGGGGGGGCCTTAACTGCACAGACTACATGTATTTACACACAGATCAGGTCTTGTGTCCGTATACACTGTACAAAATCAAAAGATATATGCCAGAAAAGAAAAGTACATATAAGAGAAAAACAAACAGTTTTAAATAAAATGGTTCCAGTAATATGAATAAGAAATGAAATGGAGTTAAACGCCGTCCTACTGTTCTGCTCTTATACATGTACTGGGTTAAGGAAGACGGGCGTGCGCTATACAGTTTATTATGAGGGAAATTTTGCCTGGGCACAGCACTATGACCTACTCTTATATCGAATTCCAACTGCCAAGGGGTCTTTTTACATGCACACCAATGTCCAAACCGCTTACAAAAATACATATGTATGTATGTATACAGGTGTAGGCCTATTCATAAAAAATCATGTAATTTCATCAATATCATTTGACTGTCACTTTCATATTCAAACAATTTTCACAAATCCATACTAGAAATCTTTCACTTGTAACAAATACAACTATCTGTAGCCTAATGCAGCCTGATTTGCATCCACAGAGAAAATATTGTTTGGTTCTTGGTCTCTATAGTCAACCTAACCCTGTCATTTGTTACAGTAGAGTTTAACAAGAAGGGCATAAATTTCTGCAGATACAGTAAGGCAACTTTAAAGTAATGCACATGGCAGGCCCGTAGCCAGGGGGTGGCAAGGGGGGGGGGCAATAGGCCCGTAGCCAGGGGGTGGCAAGGGGGGGCAATGCCCCCCTGAAAAAATGTTTTGCCCCCCCGAAAGAAAATTTGCCAACCATAACTCTAAAATACCTACTATAGACTGTAACGAGTCTGCCCCTCCTAAAAACTTCACTGCCCCTCCGAAGCCAGCAAGCTGGCTACGGGCCTGGCACATGGTATTTCACCTCAATGGTGACACAGTCTTTCCCATAGTGGTCTTTTGTCTTGGTCTGAGTTGTCATACATTTAGGAATAGGAGAATATCTTCATCAACTTGCATTTGCAATAAAATTGGAAAATGTTAAGATATGATCCCCTTAACAAATTAACCAGACCTATTATTCTTTTTCTTATTTCGCTGGTAAAATATTAGCTGCTCTAAACATAGTTCTTTATTCATACACAGTTGTTGGGGTTTTTTTTACGTTGGTAATGTATGTGAGAAGTCTGTATTGTTAGAATGAGAGAGAGTTTTGTCTGCACATTCCTACAATTCATTGTCCAACATATCAATATTTCCATCTAATTTCATCCACTGGTTAGCACATACCTACGGTGGCTGATAAGGGACATGAAAAATAATATAATTTGATTTTTTTAATATTCACCCAAGTCAATTTTAATATAATTTGTTTTTTATAATTTTCACCCAAGTCAATTTTAATTTTCACCCAAGTCAATTTTAATATAATTTGTTTTTTATAATTTCCACCCAAGTCACTTTTAATTTAATTTGTTTTTTATAATTTCCACCCAAGTCAATTTTAATTTAATTTGTTTTTTATAATTTTCACCCAAGTCAATTTTAATTTCCACCCAAGTCATTTGTAATATAATTTGTTTTTTATAATTTTCACCCAAGTCAATTTTAATTTCCACCCAAGTCAATTTTAATTTTCACCCAAGTCAATTTTAATTTTCACCCAAGTCATTTGTAATATAATTTCGATTCTGATGAATTTCCACCCAGCGCGTGACGTCATCAACCAGGAAATTTGATCATGTCTCCCCAGTTATCCGTTTCCTCCACAGGCTGCTCGTCAAAAAAAGGTTTAAGGGTTCGGATTTGCGGGTCCAAACCCCCAGAGTGTTAGAAGGCATTACCAAGGCCTACCCTCAGGCCAAATTTGTGGCCCCTGAGTCCACGGGGAGGGGCAGGGTTTAGAAAAACGTGACCTCGAGAAAAACATGTCTCGACGGAGGGTAGAAACGGGAATATGGGGTTTAAGGAGGGGTAGCCTACTCCCCATCCCACCTTGGCCTATGAATTCAGGCTAAACCCCTGAATCCTCTAAAAATGACAAATGTTTTGGAAGTAGATGATCGGGGGGGGGGGCGATGATCAGGTCGAGTAGAGTTCTGATCCGACACCTGAATAAAATCGGAACCCCTTGGTCGACCCTGCTGAGTTAACGGCTTTTTCTAAGGGGCACCGAAATGACAAAATCGATTTTTTTTTCTGTTTTCGCCCATTTTTCATGTGGATTATTGCTACGCCCGAGAGTCAATTGACACCAAATTTTCTGGGCAGGTATTCCACCCAAGCACCCATCTTTCGACCAAACACATTTCCCAAATTCCCAAAAGAAAATGTTGATCCCGACCCATGGGGAGTGAACGGTGGCCATTTTCCCGGGGGTACACAAAGTTAAAAAAAAAATAGAGATGGAACTAGATGTTCGATTTTAATTTTGAGACCAATTTTGGATGCCCGGAGGTGGAAATGGAAGGCGTGGGAGGTAGCCGAAGTTTCGAAGAGATAGGACCATTTTTGAAAAAAAATTCTGTCATAACAATGTATTAAGCTGCGGTCAGGCAAAGGGGCCTTTCAGGCATTTTGATGCAAAAAATCACGATTTCCCCAATACCGATCGCCAAGGCTGAAATGTGACGGCCCCGGGCGACTCCCCGGCGTCGATATACTTCAAGAATTTCCAACCTCGGAACCTCCCAATGGGTGCATCTGGGTGTTTACAGAACGAAATCGGGTGTTTTTTGGTCCAAATTGGCAAAGTTTGAGCGATTGCCTGAAACGAGGGGCCATGTTTGGGGCCCTATATCTCGGCCCCTATAAATCAGAATCCATTCTTTTCTTTCGGATCAGTAACCAGGCGAATTATCCTCCATTTATTAGAATTCCAAGTCACTGAGCGCTACCACCGGGGCGGAGGGACGTCCCAAACATGGCTTTCCAAATCATCAGGAATACTTCAAAGGCCATACATACTATGGACCGTGCAAGTTCGATTTTTGGGAGGGACATGGCCCGAGCGTTCAGAAAAAATTGTCGTTCGAATTTTTTGATTGAAAAAAAACACAAATGGGGAGCATGGACCCCCCCCACCTCGAATTGACCAAATGTAAAAAAAAATTGCGCATGCCCTCCCTTGATATGGGAATACAACCCCATATCCCTCAAAACTTGTCCGATCATCCCCGGAACCCCATTTTACAAAACTCCAATTAGAGGTGACCGGGAGTCTCGTTTTGGCTAACACACAATTTTTTAATGAAATGGGGGGGGGGGGGGGCTGGAGACTATGCTCCCGCTTACAGTGACCTGGAGAAAAATGAACCAGCAACGCTAACAAACACTATCTCTCGATCACAAAACGTGAGCGAGGGACAAAAAACCTTTACCCTTACCCTAACCCACAATTCATATAATATGACGTCATCATATCCGATCTAGCGTTCTCCGATGTCATCACGCGCTGGGTGGAAATTCAACAGAATCGAAATTATATTATAATTGACTTGGGTGAAAATTAAAATGGACTTGGGTGAAAATTATAAAAAACAAATTATATTACAAATGACTTGGGTGGAAATTAAAATTGACTTGGGTGAAAATTATAAAAAACAAATTAAATTAAAATTGACTTGGGTGAAAATTATAAAAAACAAATTATATTAAAATTGACTTGGGTGAAAATTATAAAAAACAAATTATATTAAATTTGACTTGGGTGGAAATTAAAATTGACTTGGGTGAAAATTATAAAAAAACAAATTATATTAAATTTGACTTGGGTGAATATTAAAAAAATCAAATTATATTATTTTTCATGTCCCTTATCAGCCACCGTACATACCCTAAATTTTCCCCAGATTCTCACAGAAAACGGTTTTACATCGGTGTTTTAAACAAAATCTACACGGAGTATACAGTTCTAGTTATTCTTCCGCTTTTTACTATCAAAACGTAAACAAACCGGTGACCTTTCACTATACACGACCCGTTGACCTTTCGTCGTCTGCGTCTGATTGGTGAGCTTTGTCACGTGATCTATTAAAACCAAATCACCGCGAAATTCAAATACCATCGCACATTGATAAGTAAGCCCATTTTTATTTTACGTTTTCTGTCAAACGTCAAAGAATTGATAAAAGAAAAGTTGTGTGGAAATACAAAGTAATACTAGAAGAATTAGATTATGTAGTTTGTTTTCCGCCTGAAAATCGTCGGGATGGAGCAACAGAAGCAAGCTTGCTAGAAATTTCACATCACGGCCTACTATTATTGCGCTTTAAAATACAGATGTGACCTCATCCTTTAATATTGGCGTACAATTATTTTCATTAATGTACGGGCAACTTGCCAATCGCACATTATCTATACTCGATGAAATATTAGATTCGCGCGACTTATTTCATGGAATCGCACGTGCGAGATAGTATCTGTATTTTACGTTGTTTAATTGTCTCGAGCTAAAGACGTTGTGTAGTATTTAATATGTATATTGAAACAACACGACCGTTAAATCATACATAACTTATACGGAGCTTTGATTGTACATCCTTATCCTTCAAGTCTGTTTCCCAATTTCGTTCAGATATCCTGAATGAAAATAGTGTTTAAGAAAATAAAGAGGAGTACATAACTGAAAAATAAAACGCAACGAAATGTTGGTATACGATTATATATCATAGAATAACCCTGGTTATTAACTTATTAATTTCAGCTTTTTCTGATCTAGACACGTCAGCTAAATGGCTAATTGGGTTTTATTCAAGTGGTGATCACCATTTAACATTGTATGATGGTAATTTACCACTGTATACAAACTTAGAAACCAGTTTACAGCCAATCGACAAAAGGTGTGGTATATATAAGAAGGACAAAGGTAGCAATTTTATATGGCTTCTTAGAAGTTGTTCACAAGACAAAGGGAATTCAATCTGTAAAAGACATTCAACAGGTATAAAATTTGTCGAGATTTTGTTGTTGTTGTGTTTTATTGGTTCTTTAGAAAATAATGGATTATGATGAGCTGAAGCAAAATGTTGATGCCAACTTACCAAACTACGAATAGAAGGTTGTTCTCTAGGTAGTATTTAATTAAGGAGATTAAATAAAATATCTAGATTATATTTTATATGTCATCTTAATCTCTGTGTTGGTGTGCATTATTAGAAGTATTTTATACTTCAGTGGCTGACAGGACATTATGAAAACCAAAAGGAAGTAATGGGTACTTTAGATGGCCGTAACTTGACCAATATGATTTATCATTTTGAAAAGAGTTATCCTTCTATATAACTGACTGAGGTAACGAGTGATAATATATACCCGGTTTAATTTCTGCTCACTGGTGATTATTTCGAAGACCGACCAAACGTTGTTATATTATATGAGACGGTGAGAGGATATCTGAAAATTCAAAACCCCCAAAAAATTGAATGTCACCCGGTAATAGTAAACGAAGAAAATAGAAAAGGTCCGTACATTCTCTTGTTTTTATCCATTCTATACTTAATAAAAACATGGTAATGCCTTTTTCTTCTTCTGTTTTAACAGTTGTCAGAATTTGTTTATACTTTAGTCAGTTATACAGAAGGATAACTCTTATTTTCCATTTTGTGTGCCACTTTTGTTTTTTCAAATCTTCATTACGCATCTATCATTGCAATGATCCCTGTGTTGAAATTATATTGAGAACGTGTTTAACTTGTTCTATCACATACACCAATATTGCCCTTTAAGTGGTCCGGACAGACTATATATTCTAATTTTGTACACATAAATTTACATTGACAGTATTGAACAAGAACCCTTTTTTTTAATAATAAACTGAATAATGTGTTTATATTTATATTCGATACATGTCCACATCTTACTATATTTAATCCGATTGTTTTGATGTATATAGATATATTCATTATTTAGATAATTTATTACAAGCGATGTTTTGGGATAAAGATTGTTTCCAAGATTGGCGAGATAAACTATTGAGATTGTTATTCTCTGTGGTGTGATACTACATAAAACGAGGTCTATTTTATGCTTCATGGCCTTAATTGCATATAGATTCCATGATGTAATCTCTGAATATATAAATTAGTAAGATCTGTGTTAGTCACAGTAACCAAATGATATCGCTGTTACTTTTTGTTTTAATGTTACATAAACGAAGCGAAATTGTATAGAGTTTTCTGATCTCGCTTCCTTTTAATACATTAACTCTAAAATTGTACGCTATAGTTATATTCATTTCAAATTGTGTGCAGTACATCCATTTCCAAATTCTATTTATAAGGAAAAGAATCATTCTTTTAATAGCGACAGGAATATGGCTTATATTCGAGCCGGAAAAGGAATGGGGCAAAATTTTCATGCAACACTTCGATCATTTTAAGATTAACGTTCTGTGAATTAAAACTGCCAGTGAATGTTTTAAGAGGTCGCTAATATGTAGGCTACATGGGTATGCACATTTTCCTTTTCGTTCAGTCCCCCGTATAAATAAAATTAAAAATTAGAAATTTCGTGGATCAAATTCCATCACAGTATTTGTATTCATTATGTCGCCAGGGATGACGATGAGATAAATTATAACCGGAAAACTTGAAATTTGTGAGCACTCAAAGATTTTCATGACGCCACGCCGGATTGTTTTAACAACTACAAACAATTCCGCATTTTGTCATTGGTAACAAATAAAACCGACGCGGAATTAGTAAGCAGTGCATTCCATCACATCCGGTTAAATTGTACGATAAACACCGTACGTTAACTAGAAAATATTGTACATGTAGAGGAATAAAAACAAAATCAAACAAAATAGGGATAATAACCTTAAACAGACTTAAATAGACTTAAGCAGACATTATGTATAACTAATTCATTTATGCTTTTCGCACTTTTTCGTTTGTGATCCTCTGAGTTCTCACAATTTTTTTTCTATATATACAAAAACAAAACACATCCTTAAATGCATATTAAATATCGATTCTTTCTTTCATTAGGTCAGCATTGTAGATCTGTGAATAACAGTTCCTTGAGTGGAAGAACTTCAACCTTTGAGAAAATTGACATGACCGTAACTTGGTGTATACAGACATGTAAAGGCGCTGGCTATAATTTAGCTGGTGTTTATTCCACGGCTTGCTACTGTTTGTCGGAGCAAATGGGGACGTCTGTCGACTGGACAAATTGTAATACGTCTTGTCCTGGGAACAGTCGTCAATTATGTGGTGGACCTTATGATTCTTCTAATTTCTTTATGTTTGTGACAACAGGTAATTTTATCATTATTTAAACACCATTTTGAATAAAGTTAATATTTTGGGGTAGTCTGAATAATTAACGGTCATATTATAAAAAATAAAATGTTTTGGTTTATAGTTACAGAATCCATGTTAGCCGAATCGTGCCGAGAACTAGAATACTATGGTGTTACTGGTGGACAATTCCGTTTATCTAAAGAGAATACCACTTGGACTGAACAGTGCAACGGTAATCATAATGTTACATTTTTGCCCTATTTAAGAATTAAATGTGTACAAACGAGAGTTAAAATGTTCCACATTATTGTTCCATATGGTCACGGGATTAGGGTTCTTTTATGCAGTAATTTACATACAGATGTCATGATATTTCTTTGCAATATCGCCACTTATTGTTTTCAGACTCAGCGTGTCCGCCATCTTGGATTTCAATTGGACAAAGCTGTTATAAATTTATCATACAAGATGGTGGTAGCATTGATACCTGCAGATCTCTAGGCGCTTACCAAGTTGTAATAGATAACGACGGAGAATTCGAATCTATCAGAAATACTATCAGTAGTATACCCAGTCTCCGAAATTCTCAAGACACATGGTTGCTTGGTTTGTTTGACTACGGCAAGAATGGGTATTTCCGATGGTCAAATGGACGTTATGTAGAAGACAAGTGGCGAAATGCTGGAAGAGAACATGCTGGACTGTGTTTGGGATTTGACAGACGAGACGGAAATGGTACCATAATACCTGTATCTTGCAAATCAGCTGGTTTGATTTGTGAAAGAGGGCCAGGCAAGTTGATCAAAAATATATTGCTGTGAACGCAAATGATACAATGTCATCCTTATGTCAATGAGGATTTTATTGATAAAATGTCTTTCTTCTATGTCTTACGTCTTATGGTGGCGTGGCCTTTGAAAGTCGGTTAATTTGTCATAGTTGTGGACACCATTAGGTTTTGCATACAGTGTTAAAACATGAAAAATATCACGTTCCACTAGTGTAAATACATGTTGAGTTTTTGATTTATTTCTATAACATGTATATTCAATCTTTTTTCGTAAAAGCTGAATGCCTTCAGATAAATTATCAAATTATGCAATAGCTAACAGCAACTTCATCTTCGACCCTTTGAATCATATTTTAAAAATTGAACAGAAAATAAAACTCATCACTGATTAGAATCAAATCCTAATTGTCATAGAAATTGTCCACTGAATGACGTTTCTTTCTACTGCAGATTATCCGGGATATTATCCGAAACCTACTGAAATAGCTGTCATCAGTAATTACACAGATATGTCAGTGACATTGTGTGTAGAAACCTGTCGTTCCCGTAATGAAACCAAAGCCTTATTATCCACAACCCATTGCTGGTGTAGTTCAAGCTCTGTTTTACCAAGTAAACAAGTTAAGTCTATGTACTGCTATGACAGTAAAGGGCAGCAGTGTGGTGACACTAACGCCACATCCGTTTATTCTGTAGGTAGGTCTTATAGTGTTGAAGCTAACCGTAAAAAGCAGGGAAATCGTTGAAATGTGGATAAAAATATCAAAATTGGCACAAATACCCACTGGGGACTCTTCGTTTGAAAATTTAAGATCGCGAACATTTTCTGGATGGTCGACTTTCAATCAACAAAATAATATTTTTTGCATTGATCTGGAACATATATTTTATGTTTCATCTAAATTGTGCAGAGATCGTGGACTCCAAATTTTGCGCAAAAAGGCAAGGGTCATAACCCAAGCAGTTGCGGTCTGGTGTGGCGGATCTAAATGAATTCCCCGGAGATCTTTTGATCTGTTTACTACCAGATCTGTTTACTACCAGATTTTACATGAAGCCCCACGTGTGCTAAAGCCACACACTAAAGTCCAACAAACTGGTAACAGATCCATTGCCGTTGTTTGGATACCAATCCGTTCATTTAAATACAAATCAACAGTTTGTTTTAGCTATTCAAATACTGGAGGGAAATCGATCTGTAAATCATAAATCATTTGTGTTAGATATTGACTGGTGTTTTTACTTCCTTGAAATTTAAATCGTTGTATTTCTACCTGGATCTCAGAAGTTTCAGGCTTAATTAAAAGTCACTCAGATATTTTGTCCGTGTTTGCGAAGTACTGTACTGTAATTAAGATTTTGTTGGCTTGTAAGACAAATGCTTTTTATTTGCCCATATTTCCTCTGATTGATCTAGTAATGACATATTTTAATAGAATTCTATTGATTATTTAAAAACAGTCATCCCCTCGATTGATTTATTCTTTTCTATTCGCACTAAAATGATATTTGAACTAAGTGGCGTTTTATAACAATTTAAAGCTCTACAGCCATTGGAAATATATAAATATATTATTATCTATAAAACAGTCAATGAATATTATTTTATATAAATATTTAAAGTAAGCAATCACCAACGTTTCTTTATCTGACACCAGCGATCGTTTAAGGCATATTTAAGCCAATATTTTGAAACATGAAAATAAGCAGTTTGATTTGTTATTTCAGAATATTTTCCAACCGTTGCCAGTACATGTATGGATTTGTTTATGCAAGGCATACTCCTTTCTGGAACTTACGTCATCAATGGGTCTATTAGTAATTGCAATTTCCTCGGTAAGGGATAGAACATTTTATTTTAAGAAAGTTGATGTTATTCAACAGATAAATGCTATTAGGTAATGGGAACTAGTCTATGTTCAATTGAATGGATTCATTAGTGTTTTGTTTACAGAGGCATTATGCAAGAGCTAAATTTGCCTATTGCCGCGCGTTTTATATTGTTCACAGGAAAAGCTCATAATAATCTATATAGGCCATCGGAGTAGCTTAGACAACACCTGCCATATCTGCACTAAACATATGTTTCTGTTTAGTGGTTTATACAAGGGACTGGAAACAGACGTTAAAGCATTACCTCATACCTGTACTACTAATATGTACCTTGTCGCTTTCAGAAATACTACAAGTCAATGCTTATCTTTATTATGTATATTTAAGTGATAAAATGAAATGGGGTTTATTAATGTCCTCCTGTTTGTTTCTGGTATTATTAAAACGAAATATTGAAATGAATAAAACACCAATTAATACGTCGTGTTTGACGTCGCATGTGTCGCTAGAAGGCTCAATTTGGGCGTCTATATGTTGTTGTTGATTATCCCCATATTGTTATTATAATATATTTTCAGATAATCCCAATATCGTTGTTGATAACACATTATTACATAAGGACGGATTGGATTATCTTCCGGTATACACCAAAACAAAACCAGCAAATTATAAGGAAACATGCAGAACATATGGTCTTATACCGGCGAGTGTTAAAACTTTATCTCAGTTTAACTCTCTGCTCGATGTTATTAAAGGTTTGTTATAAATATTCCAATCTGATTAAAATTGGATGTCAACTACGTTGGTGTTATTTTCGATGTTCTTTGACGTTGAGATATCAGTCAAATTGTCCCTTTGATCTGCGTTTCGTGTCGATTTATGGGAATTTTAAAACACTATACGATTATTGATGTTTGTTTAGCATAACACGCATGTGATTAAACATATGTTGCACCAGTAGTGGACAACAGAATAATTTAGAGAGAAATGGGGTTTAACTAGGTTATTTCAGGACTAACATATGGTTTTTAAATTTTATTTCAATAATTTGCTTGCGCGTAGGGCCTTAGCAGTGGGAAACCGCATGACTCGGAGAAACCCCACGAGGTTGGACAGGCGACCCTACCCCCTAAAATAATATAGATAAGCGTAACGAAATTGTAATATAATTTTAATTAGATTCTTATCTAATGATTTTTCTTTCACTAGAAATATTGTATGGACGTTGTCAGGTTATCACTCTTTTCGGTATGGGCGAGCTGTTTGGGCATTATAAGTTGTGGTTCTGATTAAGTAATAACTTCTTGGAAACTAGTGGTCGGGCAGTGACCTTTAAGTTCAGACGTCAGTAGTACAGATATAAGAAATTAATCACCTACAATTAAAATGTCTCAGTAGAATAAACCCTGGTTGGTTACTTTTGTTTGCCATTCTGATTGATATATTGAAGTAGTTCTTCATTGCATTAATGATGTTATTGTTATTGATGTTTTGCTATGATATGTTATTTGGTTATGGAATAGGTACTAACATCGTTATTGATTCGTGCAATTATTATATAATAGTCTTTAATTGGCCAATTAAAACAATATTATCACTGAAACGCGTAGTTTTTACTACTAGTATTGTTGTCTTAAAGTAGCTGCGTTGCAATATTTAACTTAAAACATCTTAATCGTAATAATATTCCTGAAGTACAAGATTCTAAAATATAAAAAAAAATGATCACCAAAGTTCAGACGATCACAGAAAGCATCCAAACCAATCAATAAGCCGATTATATGACGTAGTACAATAAATTCAATAAAGTAAATATAAATTAGGTGAAGTTTCAGCACACTAACGCAATGCGATTTTTTTTCTCTTAAAGATCATAACATGTACAGTACATTCAAGGGACCCAGAAAGATATATAGAACGTAAACTTCCAGATCCTACATTTTCACCCCTACAAACACCATGAGATCTCGTTTCTAAAAGATTATCCTATTTTCTACAAACTTTGCATACAACTCATTTTATGTTTTTAAACATAAATTATTATTATTATTTTAATAATAATAATAAGAATTATTATTAGAAGTTTAACAGAAAATAATTATTATAAATTAAAAGAGTTATCATTATAAATTTAATAAATTATTATTATTATTTTAATAATAATAATAATTTATTATATTTTGATAATAATAATAATTATTTTAATAATAATAATAATTTATTATATTTTGATAATTATAATAATTTATTAAATTTATAATGATAATTCATTTAATTTATAATAATTATTTTCTTCTAAACTTTTAATAATAATTCTTTTTTTATTATTGCGCCAGAATCCAGCTGGAACATGAGAGTGGAAATAAATTTGAAAATTAAAAGTAAAAAAAAAAGAAGCATATAAAGAGCAAACAGATATTCAAAATTGTTTTAAAAAGGCATTTTTAATACTAAATTTATCGTTTTCAGTAAGTAAAATGAGCAAATATACTAAGATTCTCATCGGTGCCAGTGATGAGTTTGAAAGAGGACAGTATAGTTGGACAGATGGCTCTTTAGTCAGGAATATGATATGGAATAATGGCGAACCTTCCTTTGCCACTGGCAAATATGCTGCTATTGATACTGCAAGTGGAAATTTAACCAACGCTGTCGATGGCGGTACATCGTACATTTCTTTCTGTATGGTTGATAAAGGTAGTGTTTATTTTTTCATTATTTTACATTTATTATAATGCCACAAATAACTTTTAGTCCTATGTAAGTGGGAAAGTCAAATTAAAGGTTCAGTCCCATATTTCCCAAGAGATCATAAAAATGGGTTTAAGTGAGCATATCAAGAGTTCAAGTTACTTTATTTATCACTAGTTCCCAAAGCAACGTTTTAGACCGGAACGAGGGTGGTATTAAAAGGCCCCACTAGACACTCTATCAAATTGCGCGACCTAACCTTTAACTACTGGGAAGGGGACTGCGAATTTACTTTTAGAGTTCACATTCTCGACTCATGTTTCAATTGCCTTGCAATAGAATCTGCCTGTTCGGGGTTCGTAGCTGTATGGAAACCAAAGTTTATATTTCTTCGAAAAGATGTAAAAATTCAGGTGGTTGGACGAGGCTGGGATAAATGTTTTAAGAGACTTTTACTCGGAATTAACCAGTTGTATTCTCTAAAATGTATCTGAGACCACAACTGAAGACAAACATTGGTGAACAACTATTATCGGTGCAAACAGCTGATCACGTGTCACATTTGTGCAAAGGGTCATACGAAGTAAAAAGTTTTAATTTTTTGAAAATAATCTGTAATTTTGTATCATTCTTCTAGATTTTTTGGGATGTTTTGAAGAAGATAAAGAACTTTTATCGAACTACACAGTTTTGACTAATTTTACATCCATGACCATTTCACAGTGTAAGCAACTGTGTCCATCTTCAGTTGGTTTTGATGAAGGAATTATTCTTGTTGGAGAAATGGAATGTTATTGCATAGAGAATGCAACATTGCCCCAGATGAACGTTTTTAATGATTCAAGATGTCATTTACCATGTGCCGGTAACAAAGAACAAAGTTGCGGTGGGGGTGGAGCTTTACGAGCTTATCGTTCAGGTAATTTGTTTCTGGACTACCAGTTCCCGAAAGGCAATAGATTAAATAAAAGATTGTTATTTGCGCGTCGTCATTACTTCTGTTAAATCACATGATATTGATATTTGTATACATCCAACTCTCTAGTCGTAAAAGCGATGTGGTTGGATGGCTAAATGGTTAGCACGCGCGCACTGTTTCATACGGTCTGTCATTGAGTCAACTGGCGAGATTTCGATTCCTCGGTTGTACGTGACAAGTAGTAGGGTTTTATCCGGGTCCTCCGGTTTCCTCTCACTGCTATAGACCCCTATTATTGAAATAAAATTGAACCATGTGTTAGTCCCGAAATGACCTAGTTTCTGTAGAGTGGACGTTAAACCCCATTTCTCTCCCTCTCTTTTTGTAAAAGCGAAGGAGCCGTTGACTGCAAACCTTATTCGTTGATGACACTACAACTTCCTGGTGATCTCTTACTTTCTAATTTGTGATAATTTGGATAATACACCAAGATACTCTCTACTTTAGTTGCTGCAGCACCACCAATATTTCCCCGTTTTCCCTGTACCGGAATGTTACTCATATACACAAAGATGACACATCAAACAGTTTAAAGGTCGCTGTTATGTAAAACATATCACTTGAAATATAAATAAAAATAAACACTTTAGGATAGAATTACAACTAATCACATTACATATAATAGTATACAATGGGGAGATATATTGACGAGTAGTAAGTATTCATGACTATTTATATTACAGAGGTGGCTGATCATGCAACTTATTGTGGTGAATTAAATGCAAATGGTGTTATGTATGCTAGCGATTATGTTCTATATACATCACCTAATATCACTAAAGAAGAGTGTGGTTATTCAGGTATGATCGATTATTATTATATCTGTCTTAGAGTTTATAGATGGTATGCCGAAAACCCAAACAGTAAATAATAGAGCGTTGATCGTGTCCTGTATATCCACCTTTGGTGACTATACCCTTATCATACCTTGAAAGTTTCGGAATTGCAATATTCTGTTATGAGATGTATTTGGTGCACATGGTGCAACAATTATCCGAAACGTTCGACAAAGCATTTGTAATGCGACAAGCTGCTATTTAAATTGTGGCAAAACCAAGATGCCTTCCTTGTGACAAGGTTCCCGTAATTCGGATAGATTTTCTCTGATCCAGTACGTTTAAACTATGGCCTACACTGAAACATACTTTTATTCACTTTATATGATCGCTTGTCTTTACTCTGTTCAAATCTCGTCTTGTAGTCGGCCCTTTTTATTGCGTATTGTATGGTCCCATTTCACTATAATAATTATGAGTTTGCTTATATTTGTGCAGATAATTCAGAGTTTGGAGCTGGCTGGATTTCGTCCAATGGATTTGGCTATTGGCCAGAACCACGCTCTGATTTCAGCCTAGCATCCGCAGCCCTAAGATGCATGTCAAGAAACAGCTACATCTGGACGCCTGGATCAGTAGAACTCATAAACGATTTCAACTGGAAGACAAATCAAACCCCGCCATGGACTAAACTAGAAAGATGGTGGGGAGGTGTACAAGATGTCATGAGAAATGGGAAATATCTCTCCGCCAGTGGACACCAATTTCAAGATTATCCTTCTGAGAGTTTTGAAGTAAATCCATCTTTGTTGTGTACATCATTCCACACGGTACTTGCAGAATGGTCTCGAGAAGATTGCAGCAGTACTTTACCATTTGTGTGTCAACAAGAAAGTAGGTTTGATCTTTTTCTGACAAGCTGACTTTTCATGTATAGATAAAAATTAGACAAAAAATGTTCAATTGCAAATTTAAACGACTTTTTGTTTACGTGAAAATAAGTTGATCATTTGTGTTGATTTAATGTTTTATGTCAAAATGTGCTCGGACAAAATCTAAAAGATTAAATTTTCGTTTCGAAATTATTAAGAGAAATCAGTTTTAGTTTCATTTTTTTCATGTCGACAGTGGACCAGAGAATCAGATGTATTTCAATGCTGGGTAAATCTACTGAAATATATTTCAAACGTTGACAGATAGTCACTACACAATGCAAATCAGCTATTATATAATTTTACATCATCACTTTTATTTTTTAGGCAACTCAACAAAGAGGCTAAATTAGTATTAGTGAGAATTTCCCATTAACAATATCCGTTTTAAACCCTTTGTTTTCCTTACAGGTTTCTTTCGCTGTAAAATTGTTTCGGCAGAGTCGATTGAAACCTTTAGTGTTGGCCAGAGTCTGAATATCCAACAATGTGTAGAACTCTGCCGAGTTGTTAATGCTTCAGAAGTGGGATTACATCGCACCTCTTGTCACTGTTATGGTGCTGAAACGGACGTAGATTCTATTAATGGTGTCTGTGACAAACCTTGTATAGGATTTCAAACACAATCTTGCGGTTCGGCTTCCAGCAACTTCCAGGCATTGTATCAATCTGGTAAGCCAGTAGAGATTAATATAGTTTTACATTCGAGAACACAGATATAGAACTGTTCAACAGGTTTAAATTAGCATTGGGTCATTTGTATTGCAAACTATAATACTATGAAAAGTGAAACTCTTATAGGAATGTCAGTCCAGAAATGGTTTAATTCAGTATTTACAAAGATATGTTGATAATCGGGAGATTATTTAGCGTTGGTATTTTGATTTTGTTTTCTATAGATGTATAGGATTTAGATAAAGAGATGGTCGTTCCCGCTATAATACATGTAGTTCAAAAATAGATAATGCAATGTATGGAAAATTTCATTTGTTGTTTGAGTCTTAGCCTCGTTTCGCCAATTTAAAGATGGTCGGGTGATAAGATTGGTGGATTAAGTTTCATGTATTCGTTTAACTGTTGGCGATAGGTAATTCCCGTGAATCAAACGCCATTACCTGTGTTGTCCGATAGATTGTCGCTGTCGATAACAATCGTTGATGTTCACAAATGTTATACAGAAAAGGACTCAACAAGAGGCAAAGCAGTAAATAACCCTATCTGTTTCGTTGAGTAATTTTGGTAATTTTTAGGTTATTTATTTTGTAGCGGTTTATGATAACAATACATATACATCCTGTCCGGACCTTCAAGCTTATAGTGTAACATTTCCAGGAAAATACATTTTACACCCAACACCGTCTGAAGAGATCATTGCTACATGTTTTGATTATGGTATGAATTAATTAAATAGTCATATAACACACCAAATATTTATTTATTGAAAAGCCTACACGTTCGCCCAACAGAAACTATTATACATGTATTGAAACAATTAAAGCTCCACTACTCTATAACTTCATCTCTAATCAGTTGCCAGAGTCAATCGAGATCGCAACATGTCGTATATTTCATATCTGTAAAGAAATGGCGAATCGAAATGTTTAATTTTGGGTGAAAGGGGATTGTGAATAGAACCAATATAAAGCTAGGTGACATTCCGTTCGAAGAAAAACAAACAGTCTCTTTTATGTGTGGCGGGCAACTATTTTCCGTTCCCGGTGCTATACGTAATGGTAAATCACGCAACCACGGCAATCAATCACCAGACGACTGGACATAAACCACAGAAACTGCTACAAACTTTTATTACACTTTTTGTTTATCCCTTTAGGTCGACACTACCAAGTTTTATTAGGACAATACAATGGAACGATATCAGCTTCATCAGTTTACCCGGGTAAAAGTATATCGAATGTCAGGTAAACTGTTATAAATATATTCTGTATTGAGGACACGTGTTAATCCATTGGGATATCTACAGACATGGGCTAAGCGAGGGGCGCAATAGGTTTACAATGTTAGTTCATCCCTCTCAAATGGATGGAAAAAAAATACTTCATAATCAAATAATTCAGTTAATCGTTTCTCTGATATGCTACAAATTAACTACCGAAGAGATCATCGATAAATGCTGAGGTTCGGTGCCCCCAAGGGATCTTGTTCATCGTGCTAAATCAAGAGTCACCTTGCCCCAGACTACGGTTGTGCTGCATATTTAACATTTCAAGGCCTGTCATCCAGTTTCACGTTATGTAAAAACAGCTTTCCCCGTATTATGCCACTAAATGAATGCATTTTATTGTGGTGTTGTGGTGCGTAAGGCGGGGTATTCATATAAGTATATCGGATTCAATTACTATTGTCGGGTGCTTCTCATTCCGCGTGTCCACTTGTTTTGGTTACTACTTTTTGCTGAAATTTGTCTTTGACCCCTCAATATACTTGATTGTGCTTGATCTTGTAATTACCAGGCTTAATTCTCTATCTGTGAGTTATATGTCATCTTTAAATGCAAAAATCAAATATACCAAACCCAAAGAATGGTATTTTTTAAAAACAACCCTCAACTGGTTGAAAATCACTATAACCATAAAAAGTCTACTATTGTAAAATGATTCCATGGACACCACTTACTGTCAGTTGTTATTATTTATATAACTTCCATAATATTGCTTTTCGATTTTTGAACTCTTTGTTTTTGATTACTCCTTGCGATTTATTACAGTATTTCGTTTATTCTCAAATTGACTTTGACTCTGTGTGGTTAAACTCATATTGACAAATCAATTCCACTGTTTATTGATTGCTTAAGCACAACAACGTATGGCTATCCCTGTAAAATACTGCCTTATGTTATTTTTATTTTAGACTTTACGACTTTATGAGAAACAATGCATGGGTACCTAGAACGGATGACATTACTCCATGGATCAAAGTTGTTTTGTTGGATCATTATCTAGTTACGGCAATGGCTGTTAGGGGTATGTGAAATAAATACTATCACTGGGTTGTGTGCGTTACAGGGAGATGTTATCGGTTTGGACAAGATAAATGTAGAGAAACACAATTCCATCAGAATCCTATTCAAAGAGCGCCCGCGTGACGCGTATATTATATACTCCCCGGCTCGTAATGCCTTCATTAGGGCAATGTGCAGTCCAAATTAAGATTTTGAATCCAGACAACCCCAGTCGTTTTACTAGAGGCAGTTAAGATATGAACGGGATCGGATATGATATTGTGTTGCCCCTATAAAATATTAATTTTAGCGATTCCGTTTTGAAATTGTTCGTTTTACCTACCTAGTTTTTTTTTAGGAAGGAACAGTTACGAGATGTTGGTAGATAGAAGTATACCGATTTGGGTTTTATAAATCTTAGAAATTTCTCCCTACACATAAATGGGGGTGGTGTGGTTGCTTTGATCTCGCTCTAAGCACATGTATGTGTTTCGTTTACCTATTGATACTACTGTGATCCAGGCCTGGAAAGCAGAAAAGCCAGGGATCTCGTTAAAACCACAGTAATTTATTTCTTGATGAACAATGTAGAATTTAAAAGTAGGGATGCAGCAGGGTGGTGGGGCGCCATAGCCACCACGTAAGTGATATAAGAAAGTTTGGATCAGGACAAACTAACCCATTCGACTGATCAGTGCCATGTATATTTTATAATTGAAAGATTATTTTGGGGGGATGGGGTGTGGTGCCATTTCTCGGGGCGCTTTTTTTCTTGGGGTGCAATTTCCCCTCGCACCCTGTGTCTTTATTGAATCATTTTCTTTATTTATAATGTTTATGTGACTAAGATTTTTCTCTGTAGGATATGCAAACTATTGGTGCAGTAATATAACTGTATCTTATCGTGATGTCATTAAGGGTGGACACGTATCGAATGGTGAGGTAAGCAATAACTCTCCATCCTAGGGCAGCACGAACATCTTTTTAACATCTTGACCTTTGCATCAGTTACACAAAGTCTCACTTTTACGGAAGCCCATAAGGGTCAATCAAATGAAAAAAAAAATTCTGACTATCTTGTAATTACAAGATAGGTTATCTTGTTATTACAAGATAGCCTAAGATAACCTGTCTTGTAATTACAAGATACCGAGATGCCCATGAGTGACAATTTAAAGGTCACCATACACCGATTTCATGCTCCCATAAATACCATTGACTTCATACACCCACCAACTACATATTTATATTATGACTCATCAATTTTAATGCGCTCTTTGAAGCCACAGAACGCTATTTTATTTTTCGGAAAACTTCTTTAAATTTTGATTTTTGGAAAGTAAGTAAGGAAAAGGATATTCTGAAAAATGGACCCTCCCTCAATGAAATGAGCTGACTGACGTAGCGTCTAAAAGCAGTTTATTTATAGCTTGCGGTATCTCCTGATGAATACAATGTTTTGAGAGGGATTTGAAGCAAACGTTTGATTGTCCACCTAGTAAATTACCACTGGTTGACGGAATCTAGAGTACTGAACTTTGATTACTATATTTAGTCATAGTTTAATATCATTTTTGAAATATTTTCCACGTTACAGTTACAGGCGCTCGTGCACCTTATGAGTAACGCAGCGTATTAAAATCACTGAACCGCTTTAACGGAACGGACTTTCTGGACTAAAAAATGAAAGTATAGGGCCTACCACCGATAAATGCATATAATAATGTTATTTTTTCTAATATAGTAAGAATCCCACCCACACAGGGGCGGATTGGGGCCGGGTACCGGCCCGGGCTCCCGTGTCGGAGCGGCCCCTTTTACTGACCACGGAGCCCCTGTAAAATGAACCCCGATGCAAACTGATCCCGCAGTGAATATTCGCTTGGCCGCTACAATCACTGATAAGCATGACATCGACGAGACTTAATGAGTTCGGCATATTAACTTTTTTACTCCGACAAATTAAATTCTCAAACATTTTTTTGAATTATAAGAAAAATAAATAAGACGTTTGAAGTATTTGTAGTTTAAAAATATTTCCCATTTAGTGTAATTGGGTATTAAAATGAGTAAAATGCATCATTTTGTCCGAAACAGTTAGGTGTTATGTAAACAATGCACGAGCCGTTGAGCCAATGACTAACGCCACGTGAATTCAATGCACGTGTTGTGGACAGTCATCTGTGACAGAGTTAATTCGTAAGTAATTCTCTGTGAAAAAGATTGCGCCCGATGGCCCAATCCGCCCTGCACCCACACACACACATTGCTTTGTTTTATTGGTACATGTAGATCTCTTTACTCTACGATTATCCAGAGCTAAATCGTGATGGGAAATGACCTCTCCTACAATCTGGGTTACCACCCTCTTCCCACTCACACATGATATCTAAGAATAACATCAAGCACCTCGGAAATTAGCGGAATTTGGAAGATTAAGCACACTGCTAAAAAGTTTTATTTTCCAATATGTTTTTCTACAACGTCTATTGACAAAATATTCTATTCCCATGGTTCAATGTGTTGTGTTTATTTTGCAATCAACAGGTATATGGTAATATTGACAGTATGACAGTAGTAACTACTTTCTTTACCAATCCTTTTGTTACAAACGAAATAAAAGTTTATGTGGCAAGGAACGCAGGCCAGTCAGCACTTCGATTAGAAATATATGGAAACATTTATAGGACTTTCAATCGTAAGTCCATGTTCGTGTTGCACTTGCCTCTTAGTCGGCGTAAGAATTTGAGCCAACAGAAGAAAGGTCACTTTTCAGATTCGTAACCATTGCTTCAGGGATGTGTGCATGTCCCGAGCGTTTACTATTTCTAGTATTTAAAGGTTTTTTCCAACTTTTTCACAATCTGTGTTTCGTTTTTTTTATAATTCAAAATTTCGTTTTACTTGTCTCTACCACACTAGGCGTCACTGATGTGAGGAATAAGCCAATGAAACGGTATGTTACGGCGACTTCTTGGCGCTCTCTGCATGGAACTGTGGGTAAATCCCCAGAAACGTCAATGCTGATTGATTAATCAATGTCTGACGACATAGGGCCAAAAACCGCTCGCTTGAACTTTGACGCGAACTCCCACTATATTTTCATGTAGTGTCGGTCATCGAAAGTATAAAAAAACGAAACGAAATATCGACCTGTATTATAATCAGATTGACTTTGTCACTTCTATGTTTTCTAGATATTGATGATTTTATTGGATGTTTTGGATTTTTTGACGATGCGGAATTTAATGGCACAACCGCCTCTGATCCTGAATCTTGTAAAAACGAATGTCTTTCTCAAGATATGCCGTTTTACGGTATAGGTAGGTAATCATATATTTCCTATTGATATAATTACGTTTTATAGATTTAAACCAAACCTTTATTGACATATGATTGACATCAGTTGTTAAGCTTTTATCACTTATTTTTTTTACTTTCAATGCGAGGACCGCTATGACTCAGAGATTAAAGGTGTTAGCTCACTAATCATGAGGTTCTATCCGGTGTTGGCTTAGAAATACCACCGAGTTTTTCCAGCGTGGTGTAGGGATGAGGGCCTGATAAAAAACAGTCTAGTGTACATGGTGACGTACACGTAAAAAAAACACTGACAGTTGGAACTCAGTTATTGTCCGTTGAAACAGCAGGGCGTTAAACCCCGTTTAATTCATTTATTCATTCAGTACTTTTACTACTCAATAGACCGGTCGGGCATGAACTATTTCTATCAAAGGGAAATAACTATTATTAACTTCCCTTAAATGCCATTCGCACGAGACACTTTCATCGGCTGTTGTAGTCATGAATCAATACCCCAAAGCATATACCACTTAGCTCACTGTACCTGCATTATCTGATCTCGCACGACATTTCTGTTCAATGTACCTGGATATTCTTTGCGGGGTCTTCATTTTCTCCTGTTAGATCTTGTATCGTGTGATTAGATCCATAACAGCGGCGTGTACCCTGGCTTATTTAAATTTTTCATATAAATCTATGTTAGAATTAGTATTATCAATGCTTGAATTTAAAGAGATAAATTTTTTAATAATCACGCCGTCGCCATTTGTTTCTAGATTATCCTATAACCTACCCAATATTTAAACAATACTAATCTAATTTTACCGACTGTATAAGTTTGGACTATCATCAAATAAGGTGATATTTAGTGCAATGATATTGGCAAATCACATAAAATCACACGGTTTTGTGACTCCAGGCCCCAACAATTTGATTAAATTCAGAGAGCAAATTCGTTCTGTTTCGTTTCCTTTTGTAAATTTATTTGTACTGTAAACGCTAGAAAACTAAATGTATCGGAATGGTAATTCAATAGTAAGTACACTACATACAAAACAAAAGTCTACAAGATAAACATGCAGACAAGACAGAAAATAGACATTGCAAAAATAAACAACTATCAAATCAAGTGAATTGATTCTTTCAAGATAGCTATTTTTCGGATTTGAAGAATTCTTGACAATATTAGTCAGTCGTGCGAAATTTGACGTCTTGTTTTTTTTTTTGTTATTTTTTTTACTTTACTTTCAGCTGATACGGCTGATTTACAGACAGTTTGCTATTGTAGTAAAAATCTAGGAAAATATGGCATCGTTGATGATAAAGATTGTCCAGTTTGTGAATCTTGTACCAGTCATCGTGGTCAAATATCGAACCATACCATAGCCTTGTATAGAACTTATTGTAAGTAATCGTTATAGTCGGGCGTGTTTGGGTGGGGTGCGATCAAATTTGACCGTTGTACGTTTAACAATAACGGAATATACAGTGCCGTCGGCCCCAAAGGGCATTTAAATTCAACCTCGTACAAGGTTCCACGGTTAAGCTAGAGAGAGAAAATGGCGTTTAACGTCCACTCGAAACAAACTATATAGGTATTTTCAGGATTAACATATGGTTTAATTTTTTGTCAATAATTCGCATGTGCGTAGGAGTCTTTAGCAGTGGGAGGAAACCGGAGGACCCGGAAAAAACTCACGAGCCTGGACATGCGGCCCTACGCCTTGTCACGTACAACCGGGGTTTCGAAACCACGCCAGTTGACTCATTGACGGGTCTTTGATACAGTGCGCACGTGCTAACCATTCGGCCATCCACCTCTCCCCCAATAAGCAAATTGATATACCGGTATCATAGACAAGTACCGGTGATCTGGTGTATATAGCTGTGTGTTTCGGGTTCATGAACAAAAAGATGGAATAGATGCTCCGCTATTTAATAGTAATTAGTAAAGGAGGACCGCACCAAAAATAAAAGTCAAAAGGCAAACACACGTACAACATGTATTGGCTTCCATTTTGCTAATAATGGCGTAGCTTCTGCACACAGTTGTATTTTGTTAGGTGGATCGGTGGGGGGGGGGGGCACGGTGCTTGTTATACGCCGTCTTTTGGTATCACTTTTTTCAATCTAACAAGCTAAATCACTGCTGGCACCTATTACCCACGTAAACCTATCAAAAGATGTAAATTACCTTCGAATCTTTTGTTCTATAGCTAAAAATTGTGGGAGTGTACCAGAAATAGGAAATTCTACCTACACTATAATATATGGTTATGAGCATGAGAGTGTCAATGGATTCGGTACTCAGTTGACCTTCACCTGTCTTGAGGGTTACGAATTTCCCGACTTTCAGACAACTAAAATCATTCATTGTACCAATAAAAATACATGGAACCCTCAACTTGATTCCTGCAAACGTAAGTAGCCTACATTAGTAGTGATACATAATGCATATTCTATTATATACTATTCAAAAAAAGGTGGGGATATTTGATTTTTAAGTGTTATTAAAGTCACCTAATGAAACTGACGAAGAAACAAATGACAAAATGAAATGAAGTTCACATTCATCGATTTATTCCAAATGATCGTTAGACTAAGTAAGGCACAGACTGACCATTATAAGGGTAAAATCATACCCGGGGTCAAACAGCAAAGTTACCACAGCATCACAACAAAGTCAGTAACGGGTAAATCCTCCTCTGTTTGCCAAACAAGCATTGATCCGACGTGGCATACTCCTAATGAGACGTCTAAGGTCATTTTGGTCCAGATTGTCCCATTCCTGTTGCAACGCAGCAGCAAGTTCTTGGACATTGGCAGGACGTTGTTGACGTTGACGTAACCTCTGTCCAAGCATGTCCCAGACATGCTCGATGGTGGAGAGGTCGGGACTCGGTGCTGGCCAAGGTAATGTGGTGATGTTCTGTTGTTGGAGGTAACCTGTAACGATCCTGGCCCTGTGACATCTTGCGTTGTCATCCTGGAATATGAAACGGCGGCCATGACGTCGTGCGAACGGCACAACATGGACTGCCAAGATGTTGTCCCGGTAGTACTGGCCTGTAACACGCCCTGCAACAACATGTAAAGCCGTTCTTCCAGCAACAGTGATGCCTCCCCACACCATAACAGAACCACCCCCAAATCCATCATGTCTGATGACGTTAACGTCTTGGAAGCGCTCGTTTCGACGACACCACACCCTCCTACGTCTGTCCAAAACATCAACAGTGAACCTTGACTCATCTGAAAACATCACATTGCTCCAGCGTCGATTATCCCAGTGTTGACGATCCCTACACCAACGACGTCTTGCCTGAATGTGATGATCTCTCAAACAAGGGATCACGCGAGGACGTCGGGCGCGAAGGTGACCCCTATGCAGTCGATTCCGAATCGTCTGGCCACTCACTCTCACACCAGTGTCTGTTTGAAGACGAGCGCTGATCTGATTTGCTGTGATGACACGATTTCTCAAGGCCAAGGTACGGATAAATCGATCCTGGGCTTGAGTTGTCGCCCTTGGTCGACCTGAGCGTGGTCTGTCCTGTACAGATTGTGTATCACGGTATCTGGACCATAGCCTGCTTATGACAGACTGAGAAACATTCATCGTCCGCGCCACAACCGCCTGTGTTGTGCCGATCTGTAGCATGCCAAGGGCACGTAACCTTTCATTTTGGGTAAGCCGACGCATATCAACATTTGTTTTCTTGTTACTAAAACAATTAAACTGATGTTTCCACCCTGGAATTCAATGCCACAATGACTGTAACATTCAAAGTCAGAGTCGTGCAAATCTTGGGTTGGACCCCCATGATGATCCCAAGCATCACCTGCATTCCATGCGGTATCTATTGGTGCGTTTGGGCGTCACATGTAACTGGAAATGTTTCTTCTGTTAGGTTCTATAGTGACTTTTTTCGTAGTCATTTGCATATTTTAGTATTATGCCCCCAAAATCAAATATCCCCTACTTTTTTTGAATAGTATAGTTATCTTTGCATACTCACCATCACATTTTATAGCATACCCCCAACCCCACCCCACACACAAATACCCGAATGGTATGTTACGACGTTACATAATAACTGCCTCGGGATTTTTCCATGTCAATTTGATGGGATGATAAAACCGCCACACTGGTTCGCTAGCCGGGAGGTTGGATGTTCAATCCCTGCATTGGCCGAGAAAGTACATCCAGGTTGTCCGGCAGTAATGCAGTCAGGCATTTATCTAGTCGTATGGATGTGACAAAAACCGAGGTCTCGCGTACATAATGGCGTGCACGTAAAAGACACCTGACAGTTGAAATTCGATATAAGAGTAGGCCGTAGTGCCGCTGTCCGGGCCAAATTTCCATCATAGCAAACTGTATGGCGTATGTTCGTCTTCATCGAGCCCGTAGCCACGTGGTTGGGAGTGGCTGGGTCTAGGGGGTGGCTTACCCCCGCCCCCCCCCCAAATATCGAATTAGATCCCCCCCCTCCCAAATATTCTCAGCCCCTCCAAAACATTCTGCAGCCCCCCCCCCCCAAAAAAAAAATTCCGTAGCTCCCAAATTTTATGAGCTGGCTACGGGCCCGTGGCGTGCACGTAAAAGACACCTGACAGTTGAAATTCGATATAAGAGTAGGCCGTAGTGCCGCTGTCCGGGCAAAATTTCCATCATAGCACACTGTATGGCGTATGTTCGTCTTCATCGGGCCCGTAGCCACGGGGTTGGGAGGGGGGTGGGTCTAGGGGGGTGGCTTACCCCCGCCCCGCAAAAAAATCAAATTAGCCCCCTCCCTTCCAAATATTCTCAGCCCCTCCAAAACATTCTGCAGCCCCCCCCCCAAACATTCCGTAGCTACCAAATGTTATGAGCTGGCTACGGGCCGGTCTTCATTAGCCTAGTTCGGAGCAGAACAGTAGGATGTTAAACTCAATTTCATTTCATTTTCATAAATTCCGTTTCCTTATAAGTATTATCATCGGTATACAAGTACACAAAAATAAATCGGCTAATTTTGTTGCTTCCGAGATCACGTCAATGACACTTGGCCATTGCATTAACATGAAATTGTGGTTTAGTTGAAAGTTTAGAACATGATAATCTATTTTTTTTTCAGTGAAGGAGTGTCCTGTTCCAGTTTCTGTACCTAATCATTATATCGAAGGCATATTGTACCAGTTTAACAGTACCGTGAAATATTTCTGTAGCCCTGGGTTTGAATATAGCACCGGTGCTCTATTTTACACCTCAGTATGCCAATCAAATAAAGAATGGACCATTTTACCGCCAACCTGTGAAAGTAAGTCACATAAAAGAGACCACGGAAAACAAATGTTATTGCGTCGACAAAGATCGACCACATTCACTTTTTGTGTGACAATCATTTTATTTCATCAACAAACGTTTAAATTCGACTAGCTAACAAATCGGTTTTATTTTCGTGGTGGTTTTCCTTTGTGTTGTTGCACGTAAACAACCGATTGTATGTTATGTAATGTCGGTTAAAAAAAAGTGTGGTTTGGGTTACATTTAGTGAGCCACGTTGACACGGGTTCGATCATTGTTCTTAGAGAATTCAATGAAGGGGGTAAACCACAGTGGTAATTAGAGGATGAACCCTATGGATATATTTTGTAATCAATCTTTTTCAAATTTGATGGGAAGCATGGCGATCTTTTAAAATCAATTTGGTAGTATATATTTGATAAAATTGAATCATGTTTATATATATTAAACACAATCCACCCACCGACCTCTAACACTTTATCAGGCTTAAGCTTGGGTGTCTATATTCATGACAACAAAAAAAGCTGGGTGCCTAAACACCACTTGCCAAGCCACTGGTATTTCTATAATACTTACCCCACAATCAATATGGTACATGTAATAATGTGTGTTACAAAATCAATTATATAGTACCTACCCCTCCATGAACTATATTAAAATAGCTAAATCTCTAACTCCATGTCATCCAAAGTCTTACACGTTGAAACACGAATTATTTGTCAATTCAAATCAACATTGATGTAGTTATCTTACCATGAAAGGGTAGGCTTCTGATCTCCAATATTTAAGACAAAATAAACATTTTACCATTGGTATACGAATCGTGTACCATAGGGCGTTTCAGCGTCATTTGTAATAGGTGACCAGAAAGACCGAGGCGAGACATTCCACAACTCATGTCAAACGACGACGACACAACGTATCTGGAGAGCACGTGCAATAGACCGGAATAACCAGACTCTAGAAATGTCTTATCGGTTGAGACTGATGCCGTATTTCGCTGATATAACTGAAAAAATGGAATGTAAATCATTTCATATACAATCCGATTACATTATTACATGCGTTGCGACCAATTTGGGTCAATTTCTAGATCCCAAATATTAGCGATTTAGCTCCTTAATGTTTCTTTAGAGGAGCAGATGTACCATCAATTGTATTTAATACTTTCGGTTAATCAATTGCATGTGTTTCTGTATATTTTATTTGTAGGAATAGCGTGTGTAGCACCACCTATTGTTGAGAATACTATTATCCCCACCACACCACCAACAGGTTATCGGTATAATGACACCATTACTTATACTTGTATACTAAACTCAGATAAACCAGATAATACAACACAGTCTACTATAAGGTGTACAGAAAATGGTACTTGGAGTGAAACACCACCGGAATGTGAATGTTAGTCTTATTATATTTTATGATGATGTGGGCGTGGATGTATATTGTCGTCGCTCCTGTCCGTCCGAACACTCTACAGGTCACATTTATTTTTTTTTTACAAAACTTGAAATATCGATGTCGGATCATTTCGATATCGGACCGTATCTTCGTGGATTATGGGCCTTGATTGTACGAACCATTTGTATTTGATATTTCACAATAATTACGGTTGAGTTAGAAATCGGGCCGATGATGTCTAACAAAATTGACTTTCTCCCTTAATCAAATAGTATAATAAGCATGTAATACCAAGATTCACGAGATTTTAAATTATCATTTATTCCGAATTTATAGGATTCCAGTGGAAATTAAAAATGTAAATTAATCGATTTGGTAATTATCCTTCTTCGCGCCATTATATCTCAATCTGATGCTATATCGGTTTTTTACGGGTATTCGTTAATCAAATTTATAGCTGACATTTATTTTTTTTATCTGTAGTGTATGCTTGTTCAACTCCACCCGATGTAGTTGGTGTAGCCGAGATAATAATGGTAGCACCTGATATAGCCCAGTACAACTGTCTAGAATCTTATCTGTTCTCTGATAATACAACTCAGAAGAATGCGTCCTGTGGTTTAGATTTTCATTGGATACCAGTCAATGATATCTGTAAAATACCAGGTAATGATAGAACTCAATTAAGTCTAGATAAAAAAAAATATAGTTATTGGCAGGTATGATTATAAAGATTATATTGCAATTTTGTCTGAATGGGTTCATTTCAATTTTGACAAAACTGGTAGAATAGTTCTGTAAATTTTGAGAATTAAAAGCGAAATCTTATATATATACCAGTGGAGAAAACTGTCCTTTTAAACCCTTTATCATAGTCCCAAGCAATTAGCTCAAGGTCTTCGAAGAAGTGGTACTGCAGGGTAAATTTTTCGCGATTATGAGGACACCCAATAAAAAATTAGGGGCGAGCTTTTAGATGTAACCCATATAAACTAAGGGTGGGTCGATCCAATACTACCCAATACCACCAAATACTAACTAAATACATTTGACAAAAATGAAAGAAATGCATTGAACTTGGGATCTGTATTTTTTTGACGGCAGAGAAAACTAGCCCTGAAAAATCCTTTATTATAGTCCCTAGCATTATCTCAAGGCCTACGATCATTTTCGAAGTAAATATTTCGCTTTTATGAGGACACCCAATACAAAAATTAGGGGTGAGCTTTAAGACCTAACCCATATAAACTGAAGGCGGGTCGATTAACCCAATACTACCCAATACCGCCAAATACTAACTAAATACTACCAAATACCACCAAATACTAACTAAATACTAACCAGTACCGCCAATATATACTACAAGATACCATTACATATTACTACCCCATTATTGTGCAGATACTTCAATTATAGAAACGCTTTAATTTGTGGAAAACTTGCAAAAACGTATGGCAAACGTTACCTCCTTTTATCACACAATACTAACAAAATGTTAACCCAGACTATCAGAAATCAATCCATATCTGTAAAATAATAGGTCAATATATCTCAAAAATTAGATAAAAGCACAATAATTATATTATGTGGAAAATAAATTATTTATTCAATGTTCAGCCCTTTTATTTATCCTGGTACTATGAATAGATTTCGAATGTTTGCAATTATCATAGGAATTATAATTTTAATACGGCTCAATATTTTGAGCTGAAACTTTCGAACCATTAAACGACAATAATTCCCACCTCCCCTTCACTAAATCAAGTGCCGATAAAGCATTATCTGTGTTATTGAAGCAAAACCACCAAATCATGATTTATTACCCAATAAATGTATTTCGCAGATGGTATCGTCTCTTTGGTATCTACTGTGATATCTCCCGAGAGAGATTGCTTCTCTCTCTATACATTATTGACTTGTGCTGATATGTTTGATAATGCAAAGACATACCAAATAAACCTTACAATCGGAAACCTAGCAAACATGTTAACTTTTGGCGTTTTTAAGAAGCTTCATGTATAATGATTGCTTTTATTCTACTGAGTTACAACTGGGCCGAAAGAGTGAAGAAAAATGGTTTTGTTAACTTACAAGCATAATTTTATTTTAAAGCAATATTTTTATTCGGGATATCTGAATGGATTTGGAGATCAGACATCGTGTTTAACGCCCCACTATTCTGCTCCGGTTGAGCTAATGAAGACGGGCATAACCAAACAGTGTGCCATAAGCTAAATTTTGCCCTGGCAGCGGCACTATGGTCTACGCTTAGATCTTTTACATGCACGCCGATTTAAAATCTGTTTGGCATATTAATAAACTGATGGACTTGATTAAAAATATTATTGTTTACATCTGGATTAGAAATTATTTTTCAAAAATCATTGCGTTTAGTTGTGAGGGTTAAAGTCTATGTCTTCATGGGGTTAAATGTCACTAGTCATGGATCCAAAACGCTGTCTTGCGGGATACCAGTGGGAATGTCCCTCTAGTTCGATTAGATTCCGTCATCCGGAGTTCTTGAACAACAATAATAATCCTCCTTGAACCCCACTTATCGAATCGACAGGGGATCATTAACTAGCCCATCATGGTCTGACAGTGTGGGAAAATTGAAAGCAGATATATTTCTGTAACGACAAAAATATGCTTTGGCTCTAAATTGTGTACGAAATTCTCAGCTGTTTCAACGTGACTGTGAAGAATTTAAAGTCGTGGATATTCGACCTGGTACATCTTCCCACCAGGAGATTAAAACATTTTAAAAGGACTTTAAACACTTGTCTTGGTTTTTTGACATGAACTATTCTTAAATCTCTCAAAGAATCGACACAAAACTATCCACCGTCGTGCGAAATATTCTGCACTGTGGCATAGTCTACGCATGCAATATATTTATTCACAGACATTTATTCACGGGATGTAGGCATTCAGCATTCTAACAGAGTTACATTTTTCCCTTCTATTTCATATCTTAAAAATATATTATACTTTGATTTAATAATTTATTGGTATATTATCAAAAACGTTTTGTTGCATATACATGTAGATAATCATTATTTTATTTACGGAGGAATCTACTGGATGTTGCATTGTGTTCCTATGAGAAATGCGTATAGATAGCATTAATACGATTGCCGTTATTCCATTATACAGACCGTCGCATTAGACGATTATCTATAAAAACAATGCACGTGGTAACCTTTAACACTTGACAGATGTATTTCGTTTTTCCCTTTTTCTTTTTTCCAGATAATTTGATAACAACCGAAGGCTATTTCTGTCAGGTACGTGACGGAATTAGACGAACAACAAATAACATGATCGCCTACAAATCTCGCAGTAGAATGGATTGCGCTTTGAAATGTGTGAGCAATGTGGAGTGTTTATCATATAACTTTCATTCGGGTTATGAAAATAACTGCGAACTTTTGATGCAACCACTAACAGATATTCAGGACACTTCTGAAGAACATTGGTATGGTTACAATGTGGCGTATCGCTTAACGTGTCCAGCCAATACAAATTGAAACTGTATCGTAAATGAAAAACGAATGCAGCCGAAATAAATAATAACATGCAGATATATATATAGGTTGTAATGTAAGCGGTGGCAAACAAACAGATGTTATGTAAGAAAATATGTTAATTCGAGAAAATTGCATGTAACCATTGCTGTATTAATGTTATTGCAAGAAATTATATATTTTTTACTTAACAGAAAAAAAGAGAAAAACGCCAGGAGCCTCTATTTGCATTTCTGTGAGGGTTTAAGTGAAATTCTCGAACATATAAGTGTTTCACCTGCGTTCATCAGTTTGTAAAAGTTTTTGTTGCATAGTGATCGTATATTCTGATAAAAAAAAGACCGAGGAAATCTTTAAGGTGGATGTTCAATTACTGCTCTGTATAGATCTTCTATAAATATATGTTGTGATATGTAGATAAACTGAATATATACAAAATTATATTTATTGGGTGTATATCGTTTTTTGTGAATGCTGTTTTTAGAAGCAATATGGAAATAGAGGTAGGATATTTTTAGATCATTGATTGCTCCATGGTTCAGTAAAATGTCAAGTTATTTACAAAGTAATCGCCCCCGCTGCAACTTTAAAACAAGGGTGATAACTTTGTAAGATAAATTTAATACATTGTCGATTCCAATTATTTTTGAAAATAATCTCTTTTAAACCAACGATTCGGTATTCTAACCAACTTGCGTTGGTTTGGGCCTTATCCTACTACGAACATTCTCTTTTTATTTTAGCCTCTTTTTATGCATAGGCCTGAGCTTATATTAAATCGCAAGAATTTTTCGATTGTGCTTATATATTTCTTTACCCTGCACATGTCTTTTACCTAAATCTAACTATGGAAGTTGTCTGAGGTCGGCTTTTGAAGATCAATCACTGAAGGTCGCGTTAAGATTAGTGAAACGGTTTAAGATGATTTGCACTAACCCTATAAAGAACCAAACCTTACATCAAAGATTCTCAAATCCGTTCAAAAAGCCAATATTGATTTAGTTACAATTTAAGTTTTAAAACGGGCTAATAATAGCACCGAATAACATAAAATATTTTTACTTTTTTGCTTGCTAATAAACGCCAGAGAAATATTTTCTCCTCGAGATTTCTACAAATAAAGATACATGAGTGGATTTAGGCAGGTAGTTTAATATCTCGGGAATGAAATAGTTTTTGACACAGTAGAAAGAACACTTTAAACAAAAACAAAGGATGAAGGCAGCTGGGGGCAAACAAATAAATCCAAAGCACATTGTAGCCGGTATTATTTATTTGGTATTTAACCGATTGTTGATTCAGACGAGGTTTGTATTTTTAACGTTCTTCATAAACATTTTTTTATAAACGGTTTCTTGCTTTTGGTATCTCTAAAAATGTATTTTTATATCAAAATAGATGTTTTGTTTGAATTTTTTATATCTTTACCACAGTCGGTATATTAAAAGAACCCAGGTCAAATGGATGTAGAATTTAATTCGAATTATTTGCAAACTTTGTTCAAAGTACTTGTCTTCAGTGTCTTAACCATGTATGCTCAACTTTTAAAATATTTTGACAAAGAATCTATATAATCCATAAAACTTGTAAAAAACGAAGATTTCTGTGTCTTAACAGTGAGATGGTACACAGTTTCTCAGGCACACTGTCTCTCGTGTTCAAATTGTGGGATCTATTACACTCAATATATTAGCTTTGTCTTTTCGAATAAAAAATGGTTAGGCCAACAGCTACTCCGTGCCTTAATGACGAAAAATTTAAGTCTGTAGCAAAAGGTCATAAAGTCTGATTTACGTGTACGTGTTCAAATTGCGAAATCTATTACACTCAATATATTAGCTTTGTTTTTTCGAATAAAAAATGGTTTTGCCAACAGCTACTCCGTGCCTTAATGACGAAAAATTTAAGTCTGTAGCAAAAGGTCATAAAGTCTGATTTACGACATATTTTAGAAATTCATATTTTTTGGACTATATACTACAAGTGTTTGTTTAGCGTCGTACCTGTTTCGATTCTAATATTTTGATTAATTACAATATTTTAGACTTAAATATACACTAATATTTTGTATCTCTATCAACGTAATATATACTCACCCATAACACATTTTGTCAATATGATTTGAAGAAATTGCATTCTGGAAACAAATAAGGGTCATAGTACACAGTTGTTTTTACTT
The DNA here is from genome assembly GCA_948474765.1 of Patella depressa. Lineage (NCBI taxonomy): Eukaryota > Metazoa > Mollusca > Gastropoda > Patellidae > Patella > Patella depressa. The sequence continues at coordinate 61,989,125 of OX419719.1, forward strand.
TGGGACGTACGAAAATTAAATGGTCGCTGTTGTTTTTCTGCAAGTAGTTAAAGTAAGTCTGTCGTTCAGATCGATGCTATAAATAGACTGCAGATGGGGGAGGGGGATAATAATATAATTGGGTTATATAATATATTATAGCTGATACCGTAATGTTCAGTGATGGTATCTTTTAACGTCCTCGTTGGGATCAAGGTTAGCAGGGTGCATGTGCATTTACGTCGGAGTATCTGGCACAAACGGGGGTACTATCGGGTTTTTTTTTTTTTTTTTTTTTTTTTTTTAAATGATTACTTTCACTCTCGCCAAGTTTGTCTCGAATCAATAAAGCGTTTACATTGGTGTTCCAATATTTGTTGAAAATTTAACAATGCGGATATTTTGACACTTGGTTGTGTGATTAAACAAAATTTTTAACACGTTTAGCGGGTAAAAATTGGTTAAGGCTTATTACATTTTACCCCCAATAAACATAAACGAACGTGTCTTGGCAAAACCTCTTTTTCTACAATAGACATTCCATAATATAACGGAAATTTGAAACTCCATAATTAAATTAAATAATAGGCCTATATGCAAATTTACCATTATCAACTCACGTGAACTAGGTAAGGCTATTTCTTTAGCTCCGTTAAAGCTGAGTTTACACAGTACATTGTATTTTTCGTTTCGTGGGGGTGGGGGGGGTCACGGTGGCTAAGTGGATAAGACAGTTGGAATTCGATATAAGAGTAGGCCGTAGCGCCGCTGCCCGGGCAAAATTTCTCTCATAGCACACTGTATGACGTCAAACTGATCCCGCAGTGAATATTCGCTTGGCCGCTACAATGAGTACGGCATATTAACTTTTTTACTCCGACAAATTAAATCTTCAAAATTTTTTTTAGGTAAAAGAAAAATAAATAAAGACGTTTGAAATATTTGTAGTTAAAAAATATTTCCTATTTAGTGTAAATGGGTATTAAAATGAGTAAATTGCATCATTTTGCCCGAAGCAGTTAGGTGTTAAAGTTCCAATTTCACTTTTTCTAAGAAAGTCAAAATATAATTATTTCTATGTTTTTTGCTCGAAAGGTTGTCAACTCACTATTATACGATCATGGATAAAATTTTTGGGGGGTTAAAAAGGGTGACACTGGTTGATTGAGGAAATAGTTACTCAATTACCTCCCTTGTTTTCCCATTCTTCTACATGGACGGCCATCTTCAAACGTTTGAATTTGAAGTTGAAAATGATATTTTTGCCAATTTCTCAACTGGCAATAGTGAATTATAGGATTAATAGTATTATTCTTTAACAAGGTAGGACTGTTTATAGGTTCAATCTATTTTGGGGCTTTATTTTCATAAATTTTAAAAATATAACTTAAAAAAATGCTATTGGAACTTTAAGTAAACATTGCACGAGCCGTTGAGCCAATGACTACCGCCGCGTGCAGTCAACGCACTTGTTGTGGACAGTCATCTGTTACAGAGATAATTCGTAAGTAATTCTCTATGAAACAGATTGGTATGACGTATGCCCGTCTTCCATTAGCCCAGGTTAAGTGCAAAGAGTAGGACGTTAAACCCCATTTCATTTCATTTCGTTTCGTTGGTGTCATTACCAGCGAGCGATGCTTTTAGAGTGAGTTTGGGTGCCTAATATAAGGCTGATGTGATGTTAACTCTTTGATTCTATTGTTTTGTATCAATTTAGGCCATTGGTCACACATGATACTATAATTTGTATGTTTATCTGTACTCTGATTGAAAGTGCCATTTGTGCCTTTGCAGTGCCATTGTATTGTAAGATCATGATGCCATTTCGGCCCTTAAGGACAGTTAGCTAGGGTCGCCGAAAGAATTTATATGTGCCAGAGTAAGACAGATTTTGTCCCCGGCCCCATATCTACAACTGAACCCGTGCAAGACCAAAGCAAAACAATAGAGTATCTGACTTTACCCGCTGCGTAGCCAAGTAGGGCATTCGACGTAAAAGTAATTAAATATATATTTATGGGTCCCCTAAAGCTTCATGGACCCGGTTGCTTCGGTCAACAAATGGCCCTATACGAGTATAGACCGATGTAAACCACTAAGCAAATTCCTACAGTTCGAACACAAGTATTCGCGTATACCTCTAAAAACGTATGTATACCGAATACCGTATACCCCTATGTAACAGCAGCCCAGAGGCCGCAATTTTGATTCGATTTTAATGAAAGTTCCGAAGGTATCTTCCACAGGCACTTGAAGGGATTAAAATAAAACTTCTTACTACTCCTTGACTATTATAGAGTACTACAGGCGCGGATACAGAGGGGGGCGCACCCGGCGCACGCCCCCTCTATTTTTTTGCGCTGTCGAACAATTTTTAGCTCCATATATTCTCGCGGGAAAGGAGAATAAAAACAATTTAGGTTGGGAATCGTAATTTACAGTACTAGTATGAAATTAGTCCTTGTTGGCATTTTTGTCCACTCAAAAATCATGGGTCGGGCATCGCACTCCCAACTTGGTGCAGCACGCCCCCCCCCCCCCTTTCTGAAAATCCTGGATCCGCCCCTGTACTATACTATTATAGTCAAGCAGTAGTAAGAAGTTTTATTTTAATCCCTTCATGTGCCTGTGGTATCATCCTCGATTATTGCTCCTGATTGTTCGAGAAAATCGCATTTTTAGCTTTTGGACATTCTTGAAGTCACAACTTGTACGTTTTAATATATCACTGTTACACATCAATGGAGGTTGAGTTCGAATTTCGCAAAAATCTTACGGACAATATGGCAGCTCCTTGTATATTTCCGTCTGATATTTGCGCATATCGGACGGTAACCTCCTGGATCATGGTCCCTAAAAGCATGTCTTTAGCTTGTGGAACATGGAGGTCACAATTTTTATCCAACTTTAATGAAACTTAAAATAGATCTTTATATATCCCAAAAATATCTCAGTCTATTTCGATATTCGCGCATTGCAGATCCCAACTTTCTTGATTATGGCCCCTGGTTCTACAAAATCGCCTTTTTAGCTTGTTTTCTGAGTGCAAAAATAGGCTCGTATCTTGGGGTTTTCCCCTTTGCCTCTAACCTTGTGAACACGGTAGTGGTTGCAGTTCCTTTTTAACGGATGTTTTTCAAATTTGATGGGAAGCACTGGGGTCACGAGATAACGAGTCCTATCCATTTTCCCCGCTTGTACGTGACAAGGTGCAGGGTTGCCTCTCAAATCTCGTTGGTTTTCTCCGGGTACTCCCACTTCTAAAGACCTACGGGCAAGCGAATTATTGAAATACAATTGAACCATGTAGTCCCGAAATGACCTAGTTTGTGTCGAGTGGACGTTAAACCCCATGTGGTTTGAAGTATGGGGGAAAGCCCTCTGCGACTTTCCGTTACGAAGTTATCTCATCTCTTCCGACAGAGGTTATAGTTTTTAACGGATTTTTTTTTTCATATTATATAGTTGGTTGTAAGCTCAGGCAATAAACAACGTCCTATGACTTTCCATCGCGGATCCCGCCACTTTTGAAAACCACGTGAACGCTATAGATGCTTTGGATTTTAACGGACTTCATTCAAATTTGGCGGGAAACATTGGGATCACGAGAAGACGAACCCTATCAATATTAAGCGTTTTGCGACCTTCCATCTAGAATCATCAAATTTGCTCAACACCCAGGTTTTCCTTTAGGATAAGCTGCAGTTGAGACTGCCCGAAAATTTCAACCGACACATCAACATTAAAAAATGTCCTAATGTCACATAAAAATATCGCACTGTTGGGTTAAAATGTCGTGATGTCGGGTTAAAATGTTGGGTTTTCAGGCTTCTTCCTTTCAATATAAATGCAGTGCGATTATGTACACTGATCCTTCTGTTGGTCAAGAAAGTTCCCCGGGAATTTGCAGCGTGGTTTCTCCCTGTCGGTAGTGCAGGACAAACGGTCTGGCAAAGACTAGTGCCTAGTTGTGTAGATGGGACAAAAATACAAGCGCCTGTGTACTTTATAACATACTAAAAGTTTACCAAAGTAGGACCCCCGGAAAAGTGTTTTTTTCAAGATGGCGTCAAAATTGACCACCGAAAAGTCTTAAAACGATCATAACTATGTAACTATCAACTCAAATTTGATGATCTTGGTGTCTTTTCCTATGTTTTTCGGAGTAGAGAACACATTAAGATCATTAAAAATGATGTTGGCATATTATTTCAAAAATGGCCGCCAACACCTTCAAATGACCGAAAGTCCATAACTGTTGACTCAAATTTGATTATTTTGATGTCTATCCCCAGGGGTTTTTTTTTGGGGGGGGGGGACTAGGAACACAATAAGAGAACGTTGGATGTCAATGAGCTGTTCAATCATTACGGAATCGAATTCATGACCTTAAGCTGTCCACTATTATTATTATTATTATTATTACCGTAGATTTATATAGCGCCCTTTTCATAAAATGTTAAAGGGCGCTTTACAATAAAATGATTAATAGTATAAATAAATATATAAATATGTTGTTTAAAAGTAACTATATATGGAACATAAATTAAAACATTCAACTAAAGGTAAACATAGGCCTAAAAGAAGACTAAATAAATTTGATATAGATATAAAACAAGATACAAAAACAATTATTTAAAAGCAATATTAAATAAATACGTCTTTAAGCGCGTTTTGAAAATAGGTAGTGAAGTGCTGCTTCTGATAAAATAGGAGATCTTATTCCACAACTTAGGAGAAGCCACCGAGAAAGCTTTTTCTCCATATGACACCAAGTTGGTATATTTTCCGCTAAAAGATATAAATCCGCTGCAGACCGTAAGTTTCTACAAGGAATATAAAAGCGTAAAAGACTAGGGAGATATGATGGCGCTAGATTATGGATACATTTAAAAGTTAATAGTAAAATCTTATACTGAATTCTGTAATGGATAGGCAACCAGTGCAAATTAAAAAGAATAGGAGTAATGTGATCGCTAAAAGAGGTTCCTGTTATCATTCTAGCAGCACAATTCTGAAGTTTTTGAAGTTTACTAATGTGTTTTAAAGGCAAACCATATAAAAGCGAATTAAAATTATCAAGACGAGAAATGACAAGGCAATTGATTAGTGTTCTAGTAGCATCTGTGGTTATATATTTCCTGATTTTACTAATATTGCGAAGATTTAGATAACCCAACTTGCAAATATTATTGACATGACTTTCTAAAGACAAATTAGAATCGAATATTCAACCTATATTTCTAACTGTATGTACAGAATTGATTGAACAGCTATCAACATTGATAGATAGATTGTTACAAAAAGGTAAATTAGTTTTTGAACCGATAACTATGAATTCAGTTTTTTCGTCATTGAGTTTTAAAAAGTTATCTGTCATCCAGGATTTAATTTCTAAAATACATTTCTCTAACTTCAACTTCGTTCTATCAATGTCATTATTTACAGGTTTGAATGAGATAGAAAGTTGAGTATCATCCGCATATAAATGGAATGATAGGCCATATTTTCTGACGATAACACCCAGTGGTTTAGTGTATAAACTAAATAGCAGAGGACGGAGTGCCATCCGCTACCTCATTATCGACCTATTGAGCGTTGGTTGAATTGTCACATTTCCGGTTTGACAGGGGCCACATACAGCAGTGTAGGGGAGTCTATAGCGTCTTCAACAGCGTCGAGAGGACTTGCATCCTACCGAAAAGTTGCAATGGAGAATTTTCAAGAGATCGCCAGGTACAGCATTGTTTTGGGTCATAATGTTATATATTTTATTTATCAGACATTCATCAACATGACAAGACCATAATCAACTCTCAATGCCATCGGCCGACTCCTAGTTAGATCCATTTCATTTGCCATCCCCGTCCATACCATAATTTGAAAGTACACACGTTGGCTATTAAATCTTGTTGCTGGTGATGTTGGGGGAAACCGTTAAGGAATGACAGATGCTTCAGCAGTTGCAACTTTCTTGGTGAAAATGATATGGCACAGTGATGATAGCGTATCATTCGATTTGCCGTTAAATAAATCAACCATCAGGTCTTTTCCAAGATCTAATATGTCCTCTTGAGATTTGTTTTGAAGGGTGAATGCACTTGCACAGGACTTCAAGACAACATCAGATTTCACCAATTTCCGGTAGGCGGACAATCCTTGAAATTGAATCACAGTCTGATTAAACATGTACAAAGAGCAACTCGTTGCACGCATCGTCTCCAAAAGTTTCTTTCGGCAGGTCTATGTTATACACTTTGTGCTCTTTTGACTGCTTGTTTGAACGGGAGTAAATGGTCTCATTGTCTGTTCGGGAGTAATGAAGGATCGAATCTGTGACAATTCAAACAACACTCAAGAGGTCGATACTGATGAGGAAGGTGACACTCAACAAAACTGAACGCTCCATTCTGTGATAGTGGACAGTTGAAGGTCATGAATTCAATTTCATAATGATTAAACAGCTCAGTTCTCTTAGGGTGTCCCTTGTCCCCCCAAACCTGGGGATAGACATCAAGATCGTGAAATTTGAGTCAATAGTTATGGACTTTCGGTCACTTGGAGATGTTGACGGCCATCTTTGACATGATATGCCCACATAATTTTTAACGATCTTAATGTGTTCTTTGCCCCCCCCCCCCCCAAAAAAAAACCCTAGGAAAAGACACTAAGATCATCAAATTTGAGCTAATAGCTACATAGATATGCCCAGTTCTCTTAATGTGTCCCTTGTCCCCCCAAACCTGGGGATAGACATCAAGATCATCAAATTTGAATCAATAGTTATGGACTTTCGGTCACTTGGAGATGTTGACGGCCATCTTTGACGTGATATGCCCACATTATTTTTAATGATCTTAATGTGTTCTTTGCCCCCCCCCCCTCCAAACCTAGGAAAAGACACTAAGATCATCAAATTGGAGCTAATAGTTACATAGTTATGCACATTTTAAGACGTTTCGGTGGCCATTTTTGACGCCATCTTGAAAAAACACTTTTCCGGCAGTCCTACTTTGGTAAACTTTTAATATGTTATAAAGTATACTAAACCCTGCCAGAATCAGTTGATAAACCTTTTGTTGCAATGTTTGGGGGATGAGGGGGTATTTTCCATATATTGACCTAACTTTATGTACAAGGGACTGACTATACGTTATCCGTTGCCAGGCCATCCGCCTTGCCACTGTCCATAGAAAATTTCCGTCAGCCACCCTAATCTAGAACCAATATTTTGTACATAAGCCGATGTATGGGTGTGTTTAAGGGTATGTTCCTTGGAGAGTAATTAGGTCATCTATTTGATCCATCAAATTATATTATTCACTTCCAGGTTCGTATAAGCCCCCGTTAAATTTTACATTGCAATCTATATAAGAGACGTCTATCACTATTTACATCAGGAGGGACCAACCTTTTACAAACGAACACAGATGCAGCATAACTCTTGTATACCCGTCTATTTCAGTGAACAAAAGTCAATCTTTCCTTGTTAATTCATTTTTATATAAGAAAGATACACGTAAAAGAAGATAACATTCGCTAAATATTATGAGTAGGCTCGTTGTCTTACTTTATTATTATCACAAGAATGCAAAGCGGCACTTCTAATCATCAAAATGCGCTAGATTTGGCACATACACTGACGATACACTGCGGTCGGTCATCCCTGTTTAAATTATTTACAATGAAATTGTAAAACAATTTACTGGTTAGGACCTCGACTGGGGACTGGTTGGCCGAATGGTCTAACACACGACTTTAGATCATAAGGTCTGTCATTGGGTCGAGTGGTGTTGTTTCAATTCCCAGCTTGTACGTGACAAGGAGTTGAGGTTGCCTGCCCAACTTCGTAGGATTTTTCTTGATTCTCCGGTGTTCTTCAACGGCAAGCGAATTATTGAAATAAATTTGAACCGCACTGACCTAGTGTGTGTCGAATGGACGTTCTCTCTCTCTCTCTCTCTCTCTCTCAATACGTATCTCTCCCAATACGTATCTTTGTATGAAGCTTGCAATGACATTAATAGAGCAGTTCATATCATTTGGTTAACAGCTTTTTTTGTATGAAGCTTGCAATGACATTAATAGAGCAGTTCATATCATTTGGTTAACAGCTTTTTATAAAATTTCTGGCAATGATCTCTGTGTCTATTTTAATTGGCATGTGTTCAACAAACAAGTTTAATTTGACTTAATCAATTTATCGGGAGAAAAAACAATAAAAGCCAGACGCAGACGATGGAACATTTTAACCGAACATCCATTAAAACATGTTCCGGTCAATTTGTGTTCACTGTCTGTGGGTTAAAACAACACGAGCAAAAATGTTTCGACAAAATGTTCGTTAAATCAAACTTGTTAGATATTTAGTGTTTTTTTCCTGGTGCTGGAATTATTGATCGACCTAAAACATTCGTTCGTCCGTGGGACCATGATCGTCGTCTCCGTCGTCAACAAAATGTTCCATCCTCTGCGCTAGGCTTAATAGTTAGGATTCAGTCTATAGCAAAACAGACCACATCAATGTGTGGCATTCAGGATTTCTACTCTATGGAAGGCCAAACAGCTATTTTTTATGGTAATAATCTAGCTTATTTTCCCCCTTTTAAAGTCATTCGGAAGATTTTACGAAGCTTATATTTACTGCATTTTTCAGTCCTGTTTAAATTTAGGCTAGCAATTAAATACAATTTATTTAAACCCCATCCCCATACTTTTTGCCTGTTTGTATTTAATGGCCATGTGTATATTGTGTTTGTGTGTATGTAATTATAATGTTTGTATTTACTTGCCGTGTATATATTGTGTTTGTGTATATATGTTATCTGATGAGTCAGTAAACTTAGAGAAATAAAACAATTGAATTGAATTGAATTCAGTGTTCTTAATTCTTAGTTCGTGTCCGTAAGAGCACCATGCAAAGGGTGATAACCCTGGGATCGGGGATTAGCACCAAATCTCTTTTCTGTGAGAAGGGTAGTAAGTAACCATATACATCCCCTTTAAATATTCGGTTGATTCAGTTGATACTGAATACCAATGCTATTGTGCGTGAACTAAGCACATCAAGTTGTCCAATATTTGCAACCGAAACCCATTCTGTGCCGACCTGAATACCGATCACCAAAACCACAGGAATCTGACATTCTATCCGTATATATGCATGCATACACCATACCGAATTAGACACAGACTGTTGCAGTTACATTAACAAAAATACTCGATGCCCGAAAAATGTCGTCCAAGTGGAGTAGCTCCAGACAAAATAATTCCATAGTCAATTCAATACCAATTTTCGAATTTCAATTATAAGTACACATAGGCGTATGAACCAGGGGAGGGGGGGAAGCTGTCCCCTAACTTTCGGGCAAGCTGACTTTTCGGGCAGACGGGTAAAGTGAAAAAATTATTTCATCTACTTGGCAAATTAAAGTGCCCGAAATCTAATAAAACACTAATTGTACGGGCTGAAATAGCAGTAAAATGCGTTTGCGGTCGTCAAATATTCCAAAATTTGCTTGGGGTCCACACAAAGTCAGCTCTGCTTCTTCTCCTCTCGAAAAAAACCGGTGCCGCTGTCTGTAAACCTGGGTTTTTTTTCGGGCATTTTTAGTTTGCTTCCCTGTCACCGAGCCCTAATAAAACACTAATTTTACTTTTCTTTTACTTGAATACAACGAATTTGTGCTGAGTTGACTATAAAACAATTTGTCTGGGTCCACTCTTGTTTGTGCAACATTTTTTCGGGCATCGATTATTATTTGTGAATGCAGCTGCAACAGTCTGATTGGATGGTTGGAATTCAGAGTGTGATTTCGGTTACAAAACAATTGGATATTTTTGGAGTTGCGGTGGTTAAATTTTCTAAATTTTCTCCGGGAGGCTGAGGCCCCCATACCCCGCGACGATTGATTGGTTGTTTGAAATTCGGGTCAGCCATGAGGTAGGCTATATTCGACCACATTCAAGTTACTGTATTCACAACCTGGAATAGCAGGAAAACGCGTTTGCGGCAGTTAAATTTTCAAAATTTATCCCAACTGTCCTATCTTCGTGGAATGTAAACTATTGATTGGAATTCGAGTCAGACACCTTAATTAAGCTATATTTAGACCACTTTAATAGTAAGTGCCGGAGGACCACACTACACACAAAACAAAAATCTACAAGATAAACCTGCGTACAAGACAGAAAAGAGACGTTGCAAACAATAAACAAATATCAAATCAAGTGAATGGATCCGGGGGCTAGCCGTAAGCGTCAAGTTGCTTTATTCACGGGCTTAAAAAAAGCGTGTTTGCAGCCATCAAATACCCCAAAATGTTCTCTTTTTTTTGGGGGGGGGGGTTGATACATGGTAAGCTCCGACCCTTCGGCTCTCGAGGAAGACCGGCGCCGTAATTTTTCGGGCATTTCGCGTTCTGCCCCCCCCCCCCCAACTGTCATCGAGTCCGTACGCCCATGTAGGCTACATATATGTATAAGAATAGTAAATTGAGTTTACTAATTACTATTAGATTTCGGGCACTTTATTTGGCCAACCCATAGAGCTGTATATATACTCCATGGGCCAACCAGACCATATATTATTATATTTTTACTCACTTTACCCGTCTTACCGAAAAGTCAGATTATACGATAGTCAGGCTCGTGCGCCTATACCTATCGCTGCATTAACTGAGATCTCGCATCGTAGAACTGTAATGTGTTTGCACGGTATCTTCACTATCTATCTTTTCCATGCTCGTCTCCGGAAGATTCCGACAAAAAACGGAAATACCCGACTATGTTTTAATTATCCAATCAGTGCGAAGTATTTCTCAACTAGTCTGAGCCCAACTAAAACATGGCGTCGGAAGAATGGTTGTTGCAGATCGATTCGGAAAAATACTACATTTAGGTAAATTATACGCCACACTGGGTAATATAACTAAAATTTTACAGGCAACCACAATCTTGCACACCTTTTGATATCTATTTTGGGTATCTTAGTGTGTTATGTATTTGTATTTAATGTCGGATAGGGACGAATGTTGCCAGGATAAGGGTCGTACAAAATATTACTGGTTGACTCAAAAACAATATTTCTACAACGGCGAACGGCTCTGTTGTTAGAAAAACGACAAAGTAGAACATTAATGTTAAACGCAGTTGTTTTATTGTGTTTTGTTAAAAAATTAAAGTTAGTTTTTCTGATTTAGGCACGCAAACAAATGGAATGAAATGCTTCATTGCATGTGGATTTTGCTTTACCAAATAAAATAGGTCAGCAGATGGAAAGTTAAAATATAACTAAAGATCTACTCATTTTACAAATTACATAGACCTATAGATTACTATGGCTACTTATTGATCTATGTGTGCTTATTGATGCAATGAATAAATTTATGTAATACATGCAATCAGAAATTTTTGACCATGTATAATTCTAACTATTATCAAATGAGGTCTAAAGATTGAAGACATTATTATTGTTAATTTATTGTTCGGAATAAAAACACTTGTGTCAAGTCAAAGTTATTTATGTTTGACATCTATGAGACCATATAATATATGTATTATTAATGTCTTGCATTGGTATAGTTGTAAAATTACAAATACTGTACGGTATAGTACAGTTAGACTAGTAATGTAGGCCTACTTGATTGAAGGTTATATGCTTGCATATAAATGTTGACGTATTGCTTTTACCCCTATTAGTCCGTCCGATATCCACAATTTCCTGTGAATGCACTAACGCCAAAAGTTATTATCCGATTCTTTGAAAATTGATATATCATCATGTTGTTTACATAGTTACATGTAGATGAACAAGTCTATATAATTTCAATATTTTCTTTAAATTGCTTTAAGAGATCTGCTGATCTGTAATTTATTATATATATATGTGTAAAAAGAAGAAGCCTATTGAATTTCAGGATTTGCAGTCAATTTATAATAAATACATTTAGAGTTATGACAAGCCTTGTTGTTACTTTATTGAGCCTTGTGAACGCTTTAACGCCAAGAGTTATTCTCAGATCTTTGTAAAATTTATATGCATTATTTAAATTAGTGGAACAAAGAAGCCTATTGAATTTCAGCAATTTTTGTTAATTACCCTTGTTTCACTTTTGTTGTACCTTGTGAACGCTCCAACATCAATCAATAGTTACATGTATCTGCTTATCTGTATGAAATTTATATGCGCATCATTTGAATTAGTAAAAAGAAGAATCCTATTGAATTATGACCCCAGTTTCACTTGATTACACCTTCTTGTGAACGCTTTAACATCTAAAGTTACATTTGTATCTACCGGTTTTGTATGAAATTTATTTGTGTCATTTAGATTAGTAAAAAGAAGAATTCTATTGAATTTCAGCAATTTCTTATATACCGGTACAGTGTACTGGTATTTAAAGTCTTTTTTCTTTGCATTTTTCAGAGATTTGATTTCTGTTCAGCTTCTGAATACAATTTGATGTTCGCTTGATTACTACTTGTAACACATAGTCTTGGGATAAAGAATTCATACATTGTATTATTTAAAAAAGGCTGATAATTCCAGATCGAAGAATGGTGATGAAATATTTTATACTTCAATAAATCTTTGATAACAGGTAATTGAATTGGATTAGTGTGGGATTTCATAATAATCTGTTACCACAAGTAACAAACAGAAACTCTTTGTGTAACACACATAATCCTGGATACTAAAATACTGTATTCATTTACTGTTATAACTATTTTGGGGGAGGGGGGTGGCCGAATGGTTAGCGTGCACACGTTGTATCATACCACCTGCCATTGAGCCAACTGGCATTGTTTCAAATCCCCGGTTGTACATGGTTGTACATGGCAAGGAGTAGGGTCGTCTGTCCAAACTCGTGGGTTTTATCCGGGTACTACTGTTTCCTTCCACTGCTAAAGACCCCTATGCGCAAGCGAATTATTGAAATAAAATTAAACCATATGTTAGTCCCGAAATGGCCTAGTTTGTGTCAGTGGATGTTAAGCCCCATTGCTCTCTCTTTAACTTGTTGTTATAACTTACGGTTTCGGTGGCCGATTGTTTTTTGGTAAGTATACATGTAAGTATGATGTTTGAGTTCGACCTTGTGGTGGGAAAACATGGTCTACTGAATTTCAAAGATTTTTAAAATCAAATGCAGAGCCTGGGGATTTTTCAAGTCCTTTGGAATAGATGGGAAGGAAAGTCAAGGATCTCTCATGTGCAAATTAACAACAGACAGTTGGAACTAGAGAGCTTATGGGAATAGCATGTTAGTCTCAAATGAGCAAAACATTAAATTCCATTCCTTTCATCAATACAAATTTCTTTATGCCAACCTTAAAGTGTTAAGTGAATTGCCCTGAAGCTGGCCTCATCACAGGATGATTATGGAGTCCTTAATGATAATGGAGAAAAATCGTCTACTACATGTACTTGGTTAACTACACATCTGCATTTGAGGGTAGATTCAAATACCAGGGAAATTATTGAGGGACACCTTTTGGCTTTTGAGAAGGAATAACATTTGTAAAATCTTGAGTTTTTCTTTAATATTGTGTTTTCAGAGAAATTAACTTGACACCCAATTGTTATACTTTGGTATCCATGCCATAATGAAGTCAGTAGTCCAAATTCAAACCAGTAAACCTACTTCCCCTAAACCTGGAAAGGGGCTGGATGGAGGTAAGCTTCATACTTCTCTCAAAACAGAGAATTTTTACCTCCTCTCTCCTGTTGCGATACTGCAAACAACAATTTTAACTGCCATAAACTGGATTTAAATACATCATAATTTATTTCCCCAATTGATTTGTATATAAATCTGTATTTAGAAATCATTTATATACAATGAGATTAAATGGCCAATGTTTGATTCCTTTATGTCTTGTGTTTTGAAATTAACTGGCAATGATGAAAATGGCAATGTCTGTATTGACAAAAAATAAGTTTTCAGCATAATGTACAAACCATATATTTGAGATCAGTTTAGTTTTTTTAAAACTAATTTGAATTATTGTAGAAGAAATGAATTATCAGTGATGTCCTGGTGCAATGATTTTTTTGTAAAATCCAATTTGTAGAATTGGTTAAAGTATATTGCTGAAAACTTATTTGTATTTTATAAAGATATGGCTTGTATTGTTTGTTATATGTTTTATATAAATCATGTTAATGAATTTGTAACAAGTTTGCTAGTTTGTTCTGTTAATTTTTATTCTTTACATTTTTGGCTGCACGTTCTGCTCTACAGTTCGCACTGATTATTGTTTTTTCAGGATACTAGATCAATCATTCCTTTCCTTTACTTAAAACCCACTCTATAAATTAATTTGTTTATTTAAGTAATACAGTATACTGAAATGCATTACCTTGGATTGAGCCAATGTCGTTATACATTTTCACTGGAAGTACTGGTACATGTATATATAAATGTACAACTTAAGATTTTCAATAGATTTTGTTTGTTTTTGCTATACTTAGGATTAAAAATTATTTGCTCGTATTGATTACTGTATTACTGCTAAATGAACAAATTAATTTTATTATTCTCCATTATAACTGATCCTGTTTATTTAATCTTGAATTCCAAGAAACACAAGTTGAAAGTCATATTCTTAAAAAATCTCCTAATTAAAATAATGAAACAAAGTGGATTTTATAATTTGATTACAAAATCTTACAGAATATAAAGCAATTAGCACAATATACATGAACATGACATTGATTAAAGATAATATCTTGAAGTGAATTGAAGTATGTATAACAGTAAGTGGCAATTAAAGACAATTATTTGAAATAATGAGTTAATTACTTGTAAATAATTAAATACTTATAATCAATGACATCAAATATACCCATCTTTAGATTTAGGCTGTTAAACTGTAAGTAATTTTCAATATTAGATTAATGGCTGTTTGTCATGTATTTTATCGTTTTGATTTTGAAAGCTAATTACGGATTTGAAGTGATAACTGGTTTACTACAATAAAGGTATAACATGTGATTCTTGTATATTAAAGGTATTGAATTGGATTCACTCATACCTCAGGTAAAGTATTGTTGTTTTGTACGGTGCAATGTGTGTGCCCTGAATATATTAGCAGTGCATTTAATAAGGTCCCGGTAATTATATATGTCTTAAAAAAGCAAAAAAAAAATGAATCAGATGCCCGTTCCAGAAAGTTTCGTAAGTTTTGGGGCAGTTCTGTTTAAAGGTACATGTATACTCATTAAATGCTTTCATTTTTACCTTCTTTGGGTAATATTTAGCATACATCTTGTAATTAATTCATTCTTTTACTTATTAACAAATATAAATAATTAGAACTACTCCTAACCCAGATAAAGTAGAAAATATAATTTGATCAGGTACGAGTAATATGTTGTAATATTGAAGGAGTAATGGTTGTATTGGTAATACTATGTAATATTTTTTCCAAATTATTAAAATGTTAGGTTTTATTGCCAGAAAGTTCACTATCAGTCACAGATATCAATCTCACATTTGATTTGTCAACATACTGCATTTTTTGTTAAGATAAAATAGGGTTTTCATCTATTCAATTATGAATTATCATTTTAAGTCTTTCTGTAGATTTTCACATCAGTTAATAATAGGAATACATTATATGTAGTTGTATAGTTCTGCTTGCATGGGAATTGGGAGAATGGATGCATGCTGTGTTTATTGATGAAACATCAAGCAAACTTGTTACATTAAAACTTCAGAGATACTCTTTTTATTCTCTTTGCATTAAAACTGTACATGTATTTACTTGTATACCATTCATGAATATATGAAATTAGTAAAACAAATGTTTTTATTTTAGAATAATCAAACAAGTTTATATAAGTAGTTAATTAAACATCTTTTTGGTACATTCTATAGTAATGAGAATTAAATGAGTATCTATAGAATTTATTGACAATTTTAAAATATTCCATTTGACCAACTAGAAATTTAATGTACACATCGAACTTCTAAATAAAATACAAAGTTGTATGTTGAAGCATAAGGTATGTTTTGAAATTGTCTCTATGATTCCCTTAAATTCATTTCTATGTTTTCTTTCAGTGTTTTTATTTAGTACTTATTTTCAATTCATTCATTGCATCATTGCCAGTTAGTTTTGATCATAAAATGCTTTAAAATGGGAAAATGTGTTAAAAATCTTTTCCATTATGTGTTCAAGAAAGTTTGAGGTGCTGATAAGTGTTGCATTTGCTGCAGAACATTTCAAACCAAAAACATTTAAACATGGTTTATGAGAATACCTTGTATATTACATAAATATCATTAGATTTGGAAATGAGAATTAGAATGTCTGAGATCTATGTAGATTTATTTGATATCAGTGTATTTTGTGCACATACTATCAGTTATTTTTGTTAAGATATTACAAGTATGGTAAACAAATAATGTCAAACTCGGAGGAGGTCGAGCTGATGATATTTAAGGAATATCAAAGGTAATTTCACTGTTGGATCATGTTTACTGCTGAAATGTTGTGATTGGTATATAATATTATATCTCATTGTCTGTTCAATGAGGTTGAAATTTTCTGCAGTGTGACATATTCTGTCTTTCTCGTGCAGAGAGAATTAAAACTAAAAAGGTATGAAAATAGCATTTCTAACATACAGATAAAGTTGGTATTGTTTCACTCGGCTCATATTGTTTGCTTCTATTATTTCCCTCATACAGCAGGTTGGACAGTTGTAGCTGCAGTGAAACCCTCTAACTATCAGGTTTATGGACTTGTATTGTTTATATTGTTAATGTTGGAGAGAGAAAAACATTTTAACCCTTTCCTACCTATTTTGTAAAGCTCTTGCCACTAACTTGCATCATTTTGGCCATGCAGATTGTTTTAGCTCTAGTTTCGCTGCACAGCTTCACAGCTAGTCCCAAATATTAATTACATTATTTATTATATCTAGACAAAAGCCTATACGTGCAAGTAGCTATTGAGGAATGTTTTCTTATGGGTGTTGTCTTTAACCATAATTTCAGTTGATGTAAAGTCAAAAGAATTGATCGTTCTGTATAGTCTATCTCTCTCTCTTCTTTCTTTAATAAATACAATATAGAACTTAGTTCATAAGAAAAAAAATTGGATTAAAAAATTCTCTGAAGCGGTTTGTGGCATTCGTAAAACAATAAATTTTGTTAGATACATCCCCCTTTATTTTTATTGCTTCTCACATAGCATTTAACATCTTTTCACACCGACGTGGGATTTTATGTATTTGCTTTTTTGTTTAATTGTTTTAAAAATCATCTGTTAGAAATTAGTCTGTTGTTTACTAATGGCATTCCTTTGCATGAAATTAGCCCTCTATCCTTTACCAGTTATTAATCTATTTCTTATTAGGAATATTTTGATATTAACTTGTTTGTATGTTTTTATTATCTATGAATGATATACAGTTATTATATAATCCTAGATATTTACCTAGTTATTTATCAATGATTTATCATATTATATTCAGGATATGTTATAAATCACATATTGATAGACATATAGAGAAGTTAATAAATGAAAATGGTGTCTGTTGGCTTAAAAACTAAAGACATGTACACTTACATGTAATTACCTATTGGTTATTCAACGTGTCATGGCTATGGGTGGTGTGTTGTATTCATCATCAGTCAATATCATATAAAAATAGCAAGTAGCAGCACCTATTTCTTGAAAGCTTGATTGCACAAAATTTACTTTGGGGGTTGGATGTACCAAAGAAAACACCTTTCAATTTTCAACGTGTTTGACAGAAGTTGTTTGTTGGATGAGAGCTCACAGACTCGTATTCCTTCCTCTTCAACTCAGTTATAATTTTGACTGATAGGCTACTGCAATTGCCCAATTTTAGCCAGAACCAGAATGCTTCTATGATTATATTATCATCAGTAAGCTTACCTATGCAATAGAAAATCATCTACAACTCTGTTTTAGTATCAGATATACATGTATCTGTACAAACAGATAAAATAAAGTAAAACTTGTAAGTTGTCTTTCATCCCTAAAAAAAACAAGTTCCACATATAACCTGCCAATATCTTACAGTTCTTGTAATATATAAATTACCATCTAATATAATAATCAGGTAGTTAGCATGCTGTAATGATTTTATATTTTCTGGTCTAAGTAATTTCTTTATCATATTAATGGTTATATAATATACATTGATGTATTTTGTTATGATGATGGTAGGAGCAGTGCAGTTGTAAGTTGATATAAAGGGGTCTAGATGTTTGGTGGCACCCTCTTGTTTCAAGAGTGACTTTACAATAATAATATATTTATACGTACCGTACATAAATGTGCTTTAAAATGTATCGATCAAGCTTAATACGAAGGATTATGCTATCAGGTTTCTTTTGCTGGCTCGATTCATGTTTTTATTTTCTGAGCTATTGTTGTGTTTAGTTTAAGATTTTTTCAGGGCATTTGACAAAATATAGGTTATTGGTAATGGTTTTGAAATTATTTGTATTAATAGTAGTCAGATTGGTTGTGGATTAATCTTTCCTTTCTTAGTTTAATTTATCCTTACTCACCCTTTTTCCATCAACTTCATGTATAATCTATTTTGAGAAGATAGGACACTATCCTTCCTAATATTTTCAGATATTAACACAATGCCTGCCATACACTTATTGAAACCTGTTTAGTGTGTTCTAAAACTTGAAAATCTGGGCTGATTGTCATTGAGACATGTTGTTTTTCGTTTAAAGGTTGTTCAGGTTTGCCAGTACTATGAAATTTCTTCTATTTTTTCTAACATATGAAATAAACCAGATAAAATCAGTTTAAAGTCATGATTAGGCAGTCACATTTCATATTTTTTGTTATCTGGACATACTGTATTCTTTGGTTGAATTTGAATATGCAAATTTGATGGCTTAGCAACAATCAATTCTCTAAGTAAGTCATTGACATAAGTGAACTAAGTAATAATACAAGATCATTTTATTAATAATTGGCTACATTTTTACAGAAACCGCTTTTGGCATCTATTTAATATAATCACAATATCAGTTTTACATGCATGCTATGATTTGATATGAAATAATGTTTCAATTTAAACTATTTAGGCTCTTTTCATGCATATTTTGTATTTCATAATTCAATTATTTGTATACTGTATGTATATATTATGAACTGAAAGTGTCACAATCAGTATAGCAGCCAAACTGCAAAATTTGAGCTTTTAATATTGCAAGTTATTAAAAAATCAGGTTTACAGAGAGTTGAGTAAAACAGTGGACATCTTGTTAATGTGCTTGTAACTCCTCTCAAGAAGCATTTACACATAATACTACAAAACTGAGTATAAAAAGCTAAAATACCTTCAAAAGTTTACTTGCTTAAATGACATTAAAATGAATAATCGAGACAAAGTATCGATTGACAAGTACTGTTGCCACGATTATAAAACAGTTATGACTACACCCAGAGTAAAGTAATTTGAACCAAATGTTCAATATATTCATTATTTATTATCTATTTTTGAAGTATGTAGCATGTAAGGGAAGCTCTTTATCTAAATCTTGCATAATGCATAAGTATAAAGACAAGTTATTACAAGGTTAGTGTTGATTGTCAAAAGGAACTCTTTGTCTCCTATTCAATTTTTTCGGATAGGTCACTTTGAAGAGCATTGTACCATTTGAACATACACAAAACAAACAACTTGTAGAGAAATGGGGCGTGGATATCTCTTTTAAATTTTATAACATGATTAATAATGTACATGTATAATATAATGGTCTTATTTGTAGAAACAGGAACTTTAAAAAACAAACACCCATATTTAATTTCCCCAAGTTATAAACTGCTCCTGTTCTAACAATAAATTATGATATGCATTATAATCATTATAATTGTTTCTTAATGTAATAATTAAAATAATATATTCTTGCATGAATATGTATTTTATTAAAGTTATACAAAGATACTAGCATAGAAATAATTTTCCTTGTTAATTAACATAACTACTCACCAACAGCACATTATTATTATTAATATTTCAAATCTAATCAATCCATAGTGGTTTTCACATATTGCATGCCAGTTGAGTGCATCCTATTCCTATAAAGCAAAACAATATCTTTTAGTTTGTTATATTATGTTATTGTCATTTTCCTTTCTTTTATTGTAAATATACATTGGTAAAGTATTGGCATGAACATTGATATTTTGTATTTTAAAAGCAGTCATATTTGTACATTAAGTAAGAAATTTCTTTTAAAAAAATATTCTTTGATATATATTTCTGTCAGTTCTTCATATTTTATGTAATGTAAAATTCTATGTATCTCCCTCATTGGCTTTATTAACAATATATTTGTAGGGTTGATCAGTGTGGGTTCAAAGTTTATCAATTTGATATTAAGTTGGAGTTTCAATAATGTTGATACTAAACTAATAATAGATAGATTTTGTATTTGAAAATATTTTTTCCGAGAAGTAATTATTTTATCACTTGTCTCTGCTTATTTAAGCGGATTCGCTAGAGCTACTAATGAATTACTAATTACCAGAATTTAGTTAGGTAATAGCTTAGAAACCAATGTATTCCATCTCTAGTAACTCTGCAATTACAGTCACATTTTATACATTTTTGTGTTGGTCTCATTTTAACACTAATTTAGTGTTTGTCTTATTTTTATTTTTCCTTATGATTTCAAATCTTACTCTACAATTTGTCATATTACAGAGACATGTTATTTAAGAGGGATGTGAGTTAATTTCAATCTTTATGTAGACAATTTCAGATTTCATCTTTCAAGCAGTCAAACTTTTACATATGATGTTGATATTAATTATGACCAGACAGCTTTGTTTTTAGGCTGTTGTATGTATATCTGTGTGTGATGAAATTGTCTTGTTTCATAATCGATCTTGTTAATACTACATATAGATGCATGGTAGACGTTTTTGTTTTTGTGTTTCTTATTTGTGTTTCATTGCACTTCAATAATTTGAGAAAACATTAACTGTACCAAGATTTGAATGATTTTGAAATATTTTAATTTTTTTATTGTCGGTAAATATATAATTAATATATCTTTCACATATAATGTTTGTCTTGAAATGTAAACCCATTCACTTATCTGTAATAACAAAAATTCCCTATTTCATGCAAATAGATATTTAACAACAAAATTTAAAAAACATATATATTGGATTTTTTTTTTTTGCTTCTCTTATCTCTTATGTTTAAAGTTAAAAGAAATTTCTAATTAAGGTATAAAGCCAGTTAAAATAATTTCGATGACTAATTTTTATTTAGGAAACACTGTCACAATGTTTTTCATTTCCTTGTCTTGTTTTTCTTAACGTTTTCAAATATTTTACCTCTTTAATTATTATGTATTTTTCAATTTAGTTCTTTTTTAAAGTTTGCCATATCTTACTTAAAGTTAAAGTTAAGAAGTTTCAAATAAGACATAATTACAAATCACTTTGCTCTTTTGAACTCTACTGATTCCTTTTTATAAATTAATCAAATGTAAGAAAACAGCTTAAAAACTGGCATGTTGGGGATAGAATATTGGAAAAAAATGAGCTTTTAGTTGGGTAGAATGGTAACATACCCGGTAGTGGTAATGGTATAAACTCCCTTTAGATAAATAATCCTATGAACAATTACTAGACAAGGAATTTCATAATTCACTCTTGGCTATTTAAGTTTGTCAGTATGCACAAAGAATTCTGATAAGTAAACTAGTCCCGTGTTAAAAAAATCCATATATGATTTAATAAGTAAATGTTATTGACTTTAATATAAGGGTCAATGAATTACCAGTTTCAAAGTGAATTGTCTAATTCCTTGTTAAATCAGTAGGTACTAGTGTTGTTTTGAGTGTCATGTAGTGTTCCGTAGAATGTATTTATTTCTGACATGAACTACTACCAACAAAAGGTATATACACCCTGTCTGACATATCAACTATTATTATTCTATGTAATCTTTGTTTTATTATTTGAATTATTAACATATCTACATTGTTATGGGGTTTGCTTTTTTGTTCATTAACATCAAGATTCGTTCATGTAGAGAATGTTTACTATTATTCTAATCTATCAGAATATTTTACATCTATTTCTAATTTCAGGTCATAATTCACAAGCCTCCGGTGACTCCATTGATCAAGTAGGAAAAGGAGATTTTAATAAAAAGGTAAAAAAATGTCCAATATTTGAATTTCTTGTACTCTAGTGCAAGGTTAGAAGTTAAAGGGACAATAACATTCTTGCTGGCTTGGTAGCTCCAGAAAATAAATAATACCCTTATTCTAAGTACTAGATGTTTAAATGTCCTACCTGTTGTGTAAATTATCCATTACAACCTATTTTATTTGTCCAGAGGGTTCGAAAATATTTTAAAATTCAAGTCACATTTGAAAAGGTTTACGTTAGACTTTTCAAATCAATTGGTTGAATTTTTCCAATTTTTTAAATTAGGTGTGTTAAGATGAAATTTAAATCATCATTTAATTGGAAAATTTTAAAATAATACGATTTGTTGACCAGAATGAGGATTGGGAAATATTTTTCAGTTACAACAGGAGTGTTATTGGGGCTTTAAGATAATTGAGTTCATTTGTAAATTGGCTTTCTGTTTTTACAGTGGTCATGGAATGCCCAACAGGTGGTTGACCTATTTGTGCCATTTTATCCATGTGAACTCTACTACATGTATATGATTGATCGGTGTGTATCAAATAATAAAATGTTTAACTTTTAAAGGAAGTGGTAAATATTAGAAATAATGCAGGTGATATTCCATTACCACCACAACCACCAACAACAGATCTTACCAACTTACCAGATGCTGAATCAATACCTTTGCCACCACCAACAGATACAGATTCCATACCACTACCACCAAGTGATGACACCACCAAGAAAGAGGAGCAAAATAAAGAAAATACCACCCTATCTAAGGTATAAATTATAATTTTAAGGATGTAACAGTTCAAAATTTTTTAAACAGGTCAATTGGTCATTAAAAAAAACACACCATAACTGGTTAACCGATTTAACTTGGTGGTAGGCTGGCTGCCCATTCTTTCTTGACATTTCATTTAGTACATCTTGTTTGTTACTTTGACAGATGACCTATATAGACAAGTTAAAATCAGGCTGATTTTAAATTTTAGAAAAGCCGCCTAATGCATGTACTTAATAAGATTAATTGTCACAAATATTAGAAAGCAACATACCTTTGGTTTTTAAATACAAAATAAGTTTGATTATTTAAACATGCATTATGCAAGCGCTAACTCTGCCTATTGCAGTTCTTTCTTTAGGCCTGAAAACTGAAATGTTTTCTAAAGTATTAATTAGACATTAATTAACTGATCCAGGCCTTAATCAACTCTTGATGGCATCAGATTTCTCGTATATAAAACAGGTTAGGACGGTTCACACTTAGCTTTGGTAATCCAGTACATCAGTTGAAATTGTTACACATGTCTGTCAAAACTTCAAAGGCTAATATCATCGCTTGCAATAGAGTAATTTGAATGAAATTTTCAAATTATTCATTTTACTTTATCAACTTTCGAACTATTATAGCAAGAATGGCTAGTTCTTTATCGAAATCTTACATAATGTATCTTTAACATGTCC
Organism: Patella depressa; assembly: GCA_948474765.1. Taxonomy (NCBI): domain Eukaryota; kingdom Metazoa; phylum Mollusca; class Gastropoda; family Patellidae; genus Patella; species Patella depressa. The sequence continues at coordinate 62,012,747 of OX419719.1, forward strand.
TCTATTGCCAGAAAATTTACTGATGACCCGTATGTAGTCAACTTTGACTCCATTGGCACATGACTTTGCGCTACCACAATAATGCAGACTATAGTGATCATTCGATTGGTATATAATGTTTATATTCAGACATTATTGATTTTGAACAGTTTCCATCAATTACTCAAAGATTCATGGCCCTGGTAAACTTTGGAAAATGTTTATGATCACGAGACAAAGCCTATTGATTTTCAATGATTTATGTCCAAGGGGCTAAATTTATCATCTAAGTGTCATGACCTTTAGCTGCTGTATCTTTTGTTATTTAGCAATATATCATTTTGATTCCTGAAAAATTGTCGTTATCAAAACATTGATCAATAGTGGTGTATAGATATTATTTTCATGTGATCACTTTAAGTTTGGTTCCAAACTAGCTTTCTTAATTTGAATGAAGGTTGAAATGCTATCTTGTCCAATCTAAAATTTACAGTGTTTCATTTTCAAAAATAATATTTTCATATTTCAGAATTTAAGAACTGGAGTTGTAAAGACACCATTTGTTATAAAACCAAAAGTAAAAACTAGCTCTGAAATTAAACAGTAGGTATTATATGGCATTTCTTCCACACTGCGACACTGCTAAGCTGGCTTAACTTTTATCCCCTGAAAGCAAAGATTATCTTCAAGAGGAATTTATTTCCTGACAGAACAAAATTTTGAGACCTATAATAGATATCCATAACTGTTCTGTAAATTATGCTGATTCTGCCTGTTTCTCCCAAAACCCGATTTATAGAACTTGGAATACATGGAAATGGGAGGAAGTTTAGGATCATCGATTTTGTCTCCAAAAATACATGTAAGCACAGTTGGCTTTACTGTATCCGCACGTATTGCCTTAGACTATTCTCCATTTTGTAAGTTTTTCAGAAATTAAACGACGTTTGAATGTCTTTTAATTATTTTTTTGTTTATTTCAGACTTTTACCGAAAGATGATGGTAAAGATTGTGATGGCGGAAGGGAGAGTGTATCCTTCAGCTTTACAAAGAAAGCTACGACCAGTGTTGTTCCGATTGTGGCAGCTTTTGTATCTGAAGAAGATGCCAAAGAAAAGAAAGATCTTACAGTAGTACTCAATGGACAAATATTAGACAATCAGGAAGAAACCTCAAATGATAACACAAGTGATAAAATTGTGACGAGCAAAAAAATGTTTGACTTTGTGAAGGTAATGAATAAGGAAGAAACTAAAGAATTAGATTGGCCTGCAGCTATGATAAAACATACCAAAGTAGAACCCATTATAAATTATAGTTGTAATCCTTTATCATTTGATTTTAGTATGTTGCTAAAATCCAATAATGTTCATATTGATAATAAGGCCCCTGAAAGTAAAGAAGTAGAAGTAGTTGTCTCTTCCAAATCTTGTTCAGAAGATAAAAAAATGAGTGATACTGAGCTGAATGTACCAAAATTGCAAAACGAGGTAAACAATATAGAAACCGAGAAGGACATTCAGGAAGAAACCGCCAATCTGTTAGAAGAAATAAAAGAAGTGGTAGTTTCCAAAGAACGGTCAAGAAAAAGAAAACATAAGAGGAAGAGGTCGAAAAACGAGGCACACAAGAATGATAAGTTGGAAGATTCAAGTAGTAAACTCAAGAAACACAAGAAGAAAAAGAAGAAGAAAAAGCACAAACAATCTTCACGTTGTGAAGAACCAGATTCCAAGAAACACTCTAAGAGGTTGGAAGAAATGGCTGATAATGATGAAAATCCAGCTGTTGAAGGAGACAAATGTGCAAAGCCACGTAAGCATTCCAAGAAACGTAAGCGGAAACACAGACATACAGAGAAACCTGAAGCTGATATTGTTAATGCTGAAAATGTTGAGGCAAGGAAGGAACCGAAGGAACCACCTGTTAAGAGAAAACGTAGCAAGAGTAAGAAAAGCAAAGGCACTAAAGAGCATGCCAGCAAGATATTAACCTCTGATAATGAATCTGAGACAAATGGTAAAGAAAGTCGAAGAAGAAACAGTATGAAGAAAAGGAAGCGTCACAGAACAGTACTTATTCCAGAACCAAAGATTGCTGAAGATAACCAAATAGAAAGTAACGATAAATCTGAAACAAAAAATCATGATTCAGTAGTGACTAAACCAAAAGATGTTTCTGCTGAGATTAAATCACACCCAGCAAAAAGCCCAGGTAAAAATAAGAGTATAGTAACCACTCCAAAGCAGACTGAATCACCAATGGAAAGTAAGAAAAAGGGTGTAAGTGAAACTCCTGATAGCACAGGAGGTTCCAATAAAGGATCACAAAGGAAAAGAACAGTAAGTGGCTCAGGTGAAGACCTAACACCATCAAAAATAAGAAAGACTCCAAATCTGGAAAAGTCAGGACTTAAAACAGAGGATACTTGGAGTAAAATGGAAGGATTATTTGAGGCCAAGAAAGAAAATGAAAGTAAAGCTAAATGGGATACGAGTGATAGTGAAGATAATGAAACATCAAAAGCTGTTGATAAGAAAAGGAGTAAGAAAACGCCGCAAAAATCTAATAGATCAAGACGTAAAAGTCGGAGATCAGAATCCAGTGAGTATAGCTACTCTTCAGATTCTGATAGATACACTAGAAGTCACTCAAGACATCACTCCAGGTCTCGATCGTATAGCCATTCAAGAAGTCGTTCAAGGTCTAGAAGTAGATCTAGGTCATATTCTTATGATTCACGGTACAGTAGGTCCTCTTCTAGGTCAAGATCTAGATCACATTCACGATCTAGATCTAGAAGAAGGTCGAGAAGATCTTATTCTAGGAGAAGTTCATCTTACAGCAGAGGTTCTAGCTATTCTCGCTCAAGAAGTCGTTCATATGATTGGTCAAAACCATATTCTAGATCTCCATCAAGATGCAGTTCGAGAAACAAAATACTAAAATCACCACTTTCCGAAACTAATTCTTTAATACCAAAAGTCAACGAAACAACAGAAGCGAAAAACAAAACAGTTGACGTAGATCCAGGAGAAATACCTTTACCTACAGCAGAAGATGACAAAACTGAAGACAAAAAAATAATGGATGATATACCCTTGCCTCCTGCAGGAGAGTCTAAACCAAACAGTGAACCTCACATCCCCAATGTCACTGGAAGTTTAAAAGCAGTTTTCGCACCCCCTCCTCCTCCCCCACCTCCACAGAATTTAGAACTTGAATGTGGATCGGAACAGAAACTCAGTGGTCCTCCCCATGACCCAAGCTACCATCATGATCAAAACTACCATGATCCAAGTTATTTAGATGGTCCAATGATGCATGGTCGGCCACCATTCGGACATCGTTATGGACCACCATCTAGAATGTATGGGCCTGGGATGGGTCCACCTCCTGGAATGAGAGGTGGACCACAACATCCACGTCAAATGGGACCTCATGGTCCAAGGCAAGGTTTTAGGGGACCACCACCAATCCAAGGACGACACCCTGGGCCGCCACCTGGCATGATGGGCCCAAGAGGTCTGATGAGACCTCCGATGAGAGGTCCAATGCCACCTTTCAACAGGATGATGCCTCCACCACACATGAACAGTAGTCGTCCCCCATTTCAAGGTAATCGAATGCCTCCTTTCATTGGTCCACGCATGCCTGATCCTGATTTAATGAACAAATCTAAGACGTCACCACCTCCTTTACCCCCACCTAAGTCACCTTCTCCACAACCTCCTCCTCCTCCCAAAAAAGAAGAAAAACCAGAAGTTGAGGTTATGCAGCCAATATTTATCCCACCTGAACAAGCTGAACAGTACCGAAAACTCCAAAAACAGGCTCAAAAACATGCTAAAAAGTTAAGGAGACAAGAACAGCAGGAGAAAGGAGAAGAAGTATCAGATGAAGAGGAGGAAGATGATGAAGATGAAGACAAGATGGAAACCGAAGAACAACAATTATTAGAAGCTGAATTGGCAGCCACTGCTGCTGATGATGAAGCATCAAGTTCTTTATTAGCATTACCCACAGCACAGAGTCCATTACTTCAACAGCAGACAATACTAGTACCCCAACAGTTGTCGGGTCAGTTATCTTTTTCTCCTTCAGGTCAATTGTCTTTTTCACCATCTGGGCAGTTATCAATTACACCCTCAGGACAGTTGATTGCAGCAGCACAACCACAGTTGATCCTACCACATTCTCTGTCAAATGCAGGTTTACCGGTTCAAGCAGGAGCTCCTGTTATAGCCTTTCCACAAACAACTCTCGGCTCGTCTCTCACTCCATCTCTAATCAGTCAGTTATCAGCATCTCATTTAGCATTAGGTGGACATGCACCTGGTTTGGTATCACAATCAATGCATAGTCAGTTATTGGGCCAGTCTCAGCTGCCATTACAAAGTGCTGTACATGCAATACCAGGTATGCCAGGGATCCATGCTGTACAACAAGGTCTGTCTAGTCTACAAGGATATCCAGGGATGCAAGGCTTGCACAGCTTGCAGGGCTTGCAGGGCTTGCAGGGTTTGCAGGGTATTCATGGATTACAAGGTGGTATGATTCCAGGTCTCCCTGGAGTTCAAAGCTTGCATGGCCTACAGGCTCAACATGGATTACCAGGATTGCAACAATTACCACAAATGATTTCTCCAATGGCTCACCCTCAAGGTCAAGTAATTTTGATTCCTAGATTGCATCGGCCTATGTAATTATGATAAGACAATACCATAAAGTGCTTAATAAAAATAAATGTGATTTTTTTAATGATGAAATGTGATAATCTATATAATTGACTTGGAATTTATTTAATTTGAAAATTTACTATAATGTCTGTGGGGTCGTAACCGCACAAGTAAATACAGGCAGGTAGTCCTCCAGCTCTACTTTAGTGGATGTTTTTTTTTTTAATTTATTTTATCGCTTTTTGATGTCCGCCTTTGTAAATGAACTGATATGTGTAATATTTATTATTAAAATGAAATCAGTTTGTAGAAAGGGATGATTTCTGATTAATTTATTTGCCACTCATGAATTTGCTACTGATGTGCCAATTACTGCGGAGCCAATATGACATGATCTCATTGCACTCATTCTGTGCCTGTGATTAGTGGAATGATTTTTATTTGAAAAAAATAGATCTAGCTTTATAGTAATAGACTTCAGGTGATGAATGAGTGTGAACTTGTGAATATAGTTGAATTTGTTATTATGATCAAGAAATATGAATGTATCACCACTAGATCTATAATTATAGTTATTTGTAAATATTAATAAGCGCCAATCAGGATGAAACTATTATAGTTCAAAGAGATTGAATCATTTATGTGCACAGACATTAAACAATCTCTATGAGCTGCAATGGTTTAATTTTAAACCTATGTAAATAAATATGCTTGTTTTGTACATACCGGTATTGAAAACTAGAAAGTATGTGTTCAAATAATTTCACTCTGTTCTTCAATTGGAGTGATGTAATGTATGCAATAATTTATTTCAACATCTGATTGCACTTATTTTTTTTAATCACATAGTGTAAATATTGATATAATATAATTCTTTGTTATTGCTTTTATTGTTAATTTTGAAGCAATGCCATTGTTGCTAAACCAGATGGCACAACAAAATTTATTTCTTTGAATCTGCAATTGACTTTTGGAAAACTTAAAAATCTAGGTTAGTTTGTTTCTAAATTGTGTTGTTAATATAGACTTAATTCCATATTACAATCTCAGTTATTTGGAGGTTTTTATGTTATTCTTCTTTTCATTTTTATTTATAGAAGTTTTTGCTTCCAATTTCATTGATTTCCAAACCACTCATATTTATTAGAATGCTAACTTAAGTTTTCCAGAAATTAAATCAAGATCCAGAAGGGATATTTTGTGTATGGAAATAATCATTCGGATAGAAAGTATAGCTTACGCTGTGCAATGTTTTATCAAATTTTAACTGTTTGTCCACTGGTACTGTTAGGTGTGCTATATAATGACTTGGTTTTTGTAACTTCTGCAGTTATATGTTCAGTTATATGTTCTTGTGCAACATTAGCAGAGGTCATTATGTTTACTTACAAATATCGGTAATATTATTCATGATTTAATCTCAACAACTGAACCACCTCTTACTACCAAGTAAAGACCTTATGTCTTTCATATTAACAAATATTTTATGTCACACCATGACTTTTAAGAAAAATTTGCTCTTAAGACTTTTTCATGTGTTAAATTTTAAGAATAACATTTTTGTAGTGAATACTTTAGAAGCACCAGTATGATTGACAACAAAAAATACAAAATGTTGTTAGGTGAAAATAAAAAAGATAAGTCATATATTCTCTATTTTATTAGACTGTTCTAATGGTATGGAAGCCAAACCTGTGAAGTGTTATAAGTTGTCCAGGAAATGTTAATCCCTGAACAAAAGTCACACCTTTAATTTCTGGGGTGGGGGGGTCCTATGACTTGGGGAATAAATAATGTTAAATAATGTTGGTCAGTCACTTGAACTTTGAAATCTGAAACTGTTTTAGTTTAGTTTACTGTTAATATGCACACAAAGGACAATAATTATGAACTAGTCATTTGACCTGATATTGAAGGTATTATTTTACGATGTTTCTGTCAAAAAAAATCTTGAAATTTCCAAATATTGTTTGTGTCACAGACTTAAGATGATTTAAACCACCTATTCCTGAAAGTTGACCAAGTAAAACCCTTGTCTGGTACACATCAATAAGTCACATTGACAAATATTTAACACATTTAATCTCTAGGCATATATGGTTTACTTCGGTGATTTATCATTTTCCATGGTCAACATTCAGGAATACATACATGGATAAATGTTTGAAATTGTCAAGATTTGAAAATTGTACAGTAATAATTGTTAGTCTTCTGTTAGTTCTAATACAATCGTTATGATTTTATGTACCGTCTGTGGTATGTTTGAGTGCGGAATGTATGAGTGTATGCCATCGCATTTGAGACAAAGCATAATATATTCATGTTTTGAAATACAATAAAACAAACAAAAAAAAAAAACAATTTTATGTTTATTGTTGAATGACAAAAGACTGTTTGTCAAAAGACAGCAACCCTGGATACATCTGTGGGCATTACTTCGCCTCCACCGAGAGTGGTATTGCAGACCCGCTTCAGGATTTAAGTCCAGAATGTTTTGAGTAAGTGGCATATCTTCCTCCCTTTCTTCCAGCTCATGTTTTTATGTTCGGAGATAAATGCCTTGGTTGTGATGCGCATTTCATGTAAGGTGCACAAGGTCAGAAATATGTTAGTATTGGGGAGTGTTTTTCCGGGGGGAGGAGCGCAGTTGTCTTTTGAATTCTGTTCCTTGTGGTTGTAATCGGCCGAACTGAATTTATTTCTTATCCATTTCCACAAACATACAATACGTTATATACCCGAGTCACTTTCTCTCATTGAAAAAGTGGCATTTATTTCTCCTTTTCTTCAAACTCATGTTTATATGTTCCGAGATAAATGCCTAGACCGTGATGCACATTTTATGTCAGGTGCAAAAAGCTCAAATGTTTTAGTATTGGGGAGTTTTTTTTTAAGGGGGAGGGGGTACAGTTGTCATTTTGAATTCTGTTCCTTGTGATTGTGTTTAGCTCATGTCAAGTACATCACTTATCAGTTCTACAACCCTCGACTTCAAACCCTAACTTTATATGGGAAATTTTGAGTTCAAAGACAAATTGCATTAAATATTCAATATTTGCTACAGTTCTATAAGATGGCTTTTATAAAGTTTGGGTCAGTACTGTTCTGTGGAAGGCACATGCTCACAGAGAACATGGTTTGTGTTAATGCAAGGGAGCATTGGTACTGGAAGTTCCAATGTCATCACACTAACATCCTAAGAAAGGGTCCAATGCCTCGAAAAGACAGCCACTATCGGGCTGAAACACAGGCTACCAGCCTCCCGTGCCTTCTGTTACTCTAAGGGGTTGGCATGAATTCAAAGCTGTCGTCTGGGGGATGGAATGTCACATCACTAGGATCCTTATAAAGGTCCACTTGACATCTGTCAGACCCCCACCCAAGCATGATACAGCTAGTCCGAGGGGTCCACGTGAGATCATCATTGCTGACACTATTTGAGTCAAACGAACGGGATACCAAACCCTCAGACGATGGCATTGGTATGTCACGACACTAACATCTTTAGAAAAGGTCCACTAGACATCGGTCATCCCACAACCCCGTATGATACAGCTACTCTGAGGGGTCTACGTGAGATCATCATTGCCGATATTATTTGAGTCAAACGAACAGGATACCGATATCCGAATACAAGACCATACAAACGTAACCTCACATATTCAGGCCCCAATGAGGCCAAAAGTCTCTCCAAGTGCCACTGGGTATAATTGGGCTATGTGGAACATGCTGGAGTCAATTTGTAGCTTATCTGACCTACGGTATATGTTTCATATTGATTAAGCATTATGATTATAGTTATAAATCAGGCCCGGCGAAGTAGCCCACCATCCTCCAATAATTTGACCCCAAGTTGGGCCTACTTGTTTCTCCAGGTTAATGGGGCCCCTGGAGCCTCGCCTACAAAGACCTATGATGCCCCCCCCCCCGCCAATCAAGAATTGCTTCCGCCGGCCCTGTAAATTAATGTTGAAAACCACATTGGAACCGTGTGATATATGCCAAGTGGCACAATCAAGGGATTGCAAACATTCAAAACAATAAGGCAGGGCGCGTCATTGCGTCCCTCACAGCCCCTGGTGCAGCAGACAATTTGTCTGACAATGGGTAGGATATTATGCTAAGTAGAATCAAGTGGTTCATTTTAACGTTGATTCGTCCATCAAGCCATTCTGGGGCAGTATTGGAGTTTGGATGTCGCCTTGTGTTCCAAACTGAAAAATCTGCGTCAACTGGGAGTAGTCCTTAAATAAGTTTGGAGGAGGACATCCCTGTGAAGTAGCCTAAAGTTGTCATAGCCTACTAGATTTTAATTATGATTTGATTTCGAATTAATACGTGATTTTGTTTGAATGGAATTCTGAAGTTGGGTTAATAATCATTGAATGGTTTCCTGAACCGTGATACCGTTACGGCGTTATCAGTAACGATTAAAACACAACGATACATTGTGCGATACCACTCGGTCGGTATAGCCAATAAATAGATTAGACGCTCAAAAGTTTGTACCTGTGAAAATAAACAAACAATGGTAATTTTCTGGTAAATATTAAAATTATTGGTGACAATGCGCATTTGGAGGGGGATCAAGACCACGTAAAATTTACGTACTTACGACTTTGAAAATTATTGTGATTAACCAAAAACTTTCATTTCAAAAAGTGCGATTATTTGCGTTGGAATTTTTGTTGGTCAATTTAGGTATTAGGCCTACTAAAAGTTAACTTGCGATTTTAATATGCGACAGATATACAGCACAAAATCCAAGCATACGTGTCAAAATTTGATGTGTAACTTGTAATTAATGCAGTTAGCGAAATGAAAAGTTTTCATCTTAGCTTATGAGATTCTGTAGCAGCTAATTCTCATCGGGAGCTAATTTAGAAAGTCACCGCCTGTAAGCGAAAACGGGAACTTCCGCCAGTCACTTTTTTCTTCATTTTCGATCTGTAATGTAGCATAAATCGTGTTAATTTTCGCAAGAAGAAAAGAAAACCCATTCACGATAAACCAAAGGGTTCACGCCTCAATATGGGTTTGCTAATATCCAGATTCAGAGTAAGTTGACGTATGTTATGTTAGTCTCTTCCTCTCCTGTCCCTGAACGTGGTTGCGACGGCTGGTAGTTTTTGTATGTTTTTTTTGACAGTATTTTTTTTTTGGCTCATATCATCCGGACAGTTTGATGTAATAGTGTTTTATACGCCCATATTTTCATGTGAACGAAATAGTATATTGTCGTCTCCCCTGTTCGTCCGTACACTATTTGTTTGTTGACACTCGGGTCACTCTACTCAACAGGTCACAATTCTTATCCGATTTTGAAGAAACTTGAAATATATCACTACCGGTACTACTAATACTAACTACTAGGTTTTTATCTCTAAAAAATATTTTACCTGCGCTCGCTTCAAAACGTTTTTGTTTCACAATTCGTAATGTCAGGCAATCTAACCTCTGCCAATTCACTCAGATAGGATTTTTCTTCAATCTAGCCGTTTTGATTTGCACAAATACTCCCAACAAAACGACATCATAGCCATTTGATTCCAATATTTACATTATTTTCCTTCGTTGACGTTTGTCCTCAACTCCATGCGCTGACGTCATACAAAATCAATCCGCAGTGACTAGATCACTGAATCAAGTGCCAAAGATATTTTAAGATTTTCTCTGCCATACCATTTTCCTCCTTTTGCATGGCAAATTTTGTTAACTTTTGGGTGTAGAATCGAAGAAGAGGGTTTGAATATACATTTTCTGTCAGGTTTTGGTGAATATTCACAATTTTGAGGCGGAAGTATACAAGACTTCAGAGATTGGTTAGGTTTTTGTATGACATCATCACACTAGCTGTTACACCTTTATAATGACGGTTGCATTCGAATTTTATGAAAAACAAAACAAACCTGCCTGACAAATTGGCCACTCCTTGTACACAAATAGGGTAAAAGTATGTAATACCAAGGTTGTGGGCCTTGTAGAAGTCAGAATTTTGATCAGATTTTGCCATTTTGCTGATTTAAAGTTTATGTTTATATCCCAGAGATTTCAACAAAAGACATGTTTTCTCAGTTATGCTTGCATGGATATTCTTCAAATCAATGTCAATCAAAGAAAACTGCAATTCACGCTTTGTCCAAAATGTTAAAAAAAGTTATGGAGCAAGTATGCAGCATCTTAATAAAATTGGTGCTGAGAAGTTAGTGCATATAATCTTAGACTACTCAACACGCTTAAGAAAAGTTGCTGGTGTAGTGTAACAATTGCAGCTAATTGCTTCGTCCCTCTAATAGCCTCATCTCAGCCCATGAAACACAAACTGTTACTGTTTCTACTGAACAATTTAAAATATTTTTATTTTTTCAGCGTCAGAAAACAACCATTGAGATATTAGAAGGAATAGATAAGGTAGGTATGGTCGGTCACTCTAGTTGATTTTTTGTCAGGCAAAAGCCACTTAGTCTTGTGATTTTGTCAGTGTCAGACTATAACAGTTCAAGTGCAACTACTAATATCTTTAATTCCAGGCTTTTATACATAATACATCTTTTCAAGGTTGGAGTGATCTGGATTGCACCTTTTAAAGCAAATCTTATTGAACCAAAAGTAAACTTGACTTGAAGGATTTATTACATAGATTGAGATCGCAATCCTAGGACATACAATTATGGAGCTTCCATATCTTTGTATCAAAAAAGAAACCGAACAATAAAAAAACAAAACAACATAGCATCTGTGTTTCAATTATCTTATGCAATTGTTAATTTTTTCTTTCATATTATGTGTTTTAGGATATAGCTAGTCTACAGAAATACAGGAGAAAAAATCAAGAGAATCAGAAGAAATTTATAGCTAGTCTTATACTATATTCTATTATACTTTATATTATTGCTGCTGTGGTTTTCATCCTCTTGTATTTTCCGGCAAAATGGAAAGACAGAATTATTCATTCGATACCCTTGTTGATTTTTCCCTTTTTGTAAGTGAAATTATATCTTGTAATAGAGTTCTAACCTCAAACAAAGTTAACCAGGCAGTGAATTGTTGGTGCACATTTAAATGAAATGTTTTCAAGAAGAAAATCTACAAATTTTATTGTTCATTGAATTTCAATTGGGAAAACAAAACTGAATTGATTTTTGTTATTGGTGCTTAAACTTAAACTGCAGATGACAGTATTGTAACATGGTGATATTGATATTTGGCTTATGTTCATAGCTTGATGTTATATTATCATTTGCTATCTTAACCGTTTGTATATATAAGATATAAATGTAGTCCTAATGATCTAGGCCCAGTGAATAAGACGCTGGCCGAGAAAGTTACTCATGAGTTTCAAGTGTGTTTCTCCATGTCAGTAGTGCAGGCCAGGGGGTCTTAAAAGGACATTTGTCTAACAAGGAAGTTGTCTAGTCATTTGGATGGAACAAAAAACTAAGTTCCTGTGTACAAATAAAAGTAGGCCATATATCGCCTCTGCACAGAGAATATTTTCCTCATAGTACACTCAACACTGTATGGCGTAAGCCAGTCTTCATCAGCCCAGTCGTAGTAGAAAAGTAGGTTGTTACTTACTAATGTTAGTACTGTTACACATCATTTCATTTCTATGCCTAACATACATGAAGAAATTATCATCTTGAAAATATACTGTCTTGTCTAATTGTAGAGTATGGCTTTTAAAGAAACTACTACATTGGTACTATGTAAAAAGAACATCAGATACAGGTACAGGAGTTTTCATAATTGCTGTATTCAACTTGTAGTTTGTTTCCAAATGCATGGGTTATGCTCAACTTTGTATTTCAATTTTGATCTGTGTGAAATTTGTTAATGTGTACTGTTTACAAAGTATATAGGAATCCAACTTCAGCGTTTAAACCATTGACACTTAGTCAGCAAATTAGGCAACTTCAAAATTGGCATATTCAATATTTTTTTTGAAGGTGAAAATTTTATTCAACCTTCTGATCTCATATATGTGTAAATGTTAAATCACTGATATGTATCTGTGGTGATTCCAACTTTATCACATCAATGATAACCCTGCCCACCTGAGCAACTTCATAATCAAAGTAACACCATTGAGTCAGAATTGTCCAAATTTAGGCTGTCTGGGCGACCTCTATACAATACAATAGAGCACAGTCAGGATTATTCAGACTGTAGTCCGAACCATAGTCTACATCCGAAGGTCGCCCTGGCATGCAGTCTGACAGATGGTATTTGGTGATGACCAGTGTCACAACCGTTGTTTTCATGTGGACTTCTCAGTGTAAAAACAGTATGGCAGTGTGTCTGTCTTTTCAAGACAGGATAGTAGTGTCTTGGCAGTGTCATTCAATCTTTTGAAAGAATCAAAGATTTTGTTTCTGTTAATTACAATTTGATTGTTTCCTCTGTAGATTCAGCATTAGTAGAATTGAGAGAAAAGAAGAAACAAATGGTAGGTTGATTGTACGTACGTGATTTGTTCAAATCTAAAAGAATCTCTAAGTGAGAGTGATGAAACATGTTGTATAGTTTCATTATATCAATTTGTGGAGCAATAAGCAATTTGATTGGTTGAGATTTTGGAGCTTGATAAGTTTGATTCTAATTTAGTAAGATGATGGGCATTTTCTGCTTAGACTAAGTAGAGACTTAAATCTGATTGGTTGAGACTTTGGAACATAATAACTCTCCTTATTAAGGTTGACTGTTCAAACGTGGTGTAGGTATATATTAGGTGAATGCCTTGATGGAGTTCAATCATGCACATTTTCCATTAAGGCAATTTAATTGATTGAGACTTTGGAACATGATAACTTTAGTTGATGCTTTGGGACAAGATTTTGATTCTTACTGATGGGGAGTGATGAAACAGGTGGATGATACAGGGGTGGATCCAGATGGGGTTTTGGGGGGGGTCCTAAGTCATTATTAAAATTGACGTCAAACGGGATGTTGGATTTCTCTCTTTTAAAAGCTCAATGTGTAGGTATGTCTAAGTAATTTAGAGACTATCATGCATTGTCAACTGTCACATTTCCTTTACAGGAATCTGCCTCCCCCCCCCCACTGCAAAAATTACTGGATCCGCCCTAGAGATATCCCATAGATAGATTAGGATGAGGTATTTCAGTCTTTTGGAAGTGTGGTATTGGTTATTTCCCAGTTTTTTGTTAGATATTTCCCAGTTTTTAGGTAGATGGTGTATTATATAATATTGAATATTTCTTTGCTATTGAAGGATAGTATATCAGATATATCATAGTTGTGGGAAGATGGCATATTGGATTGAATAATGTTTCTCTTTTTTGAAGATGGCACATACCATAAACCATGATATTTAATTTTACAGTTAGAAGATGTTATGGAAAATGAAACATATAAAAAGGCCAGGGAGATCTTAGAAAAGTTTGATCCAGCTCGCTACAGACAGTTAGAGGTTTGTAGATTGATTTTTTTAGAAATCTGTTGTAGTTATTAACTATATAAGTAAGCAATGCAGTTAACAGTCAATCCTGATTGTAAGTCAAATGCAAAATTCTATGGAAGATATAAGACAAAACTGAACCATTGTTTGTGAACTTTCAAATTTCAAATTTGGAAAGGGTAAGCATTATGTCATTATTATTTGGATTTCAATTCTTACAAAGGGAGCTAATTCATTCACTCCTCCAGCATGATGTTGATTTAAAGTTAAACTGCTCAGTATTAAAATTACAAAGAATATAACAATATGCATTAATCGCATTAGCAACTAATTGATGAGAGAGATAGAATTTTTTTAGTCTGTTTTGCTTGTCAGTATTTACTTTCAGTCAGCTCTCCTTTCACCCAAATCTTTTGATACTATAGTCAATGAAAATTATTTTTCCATTACTGTCACATCCCTGTTTTCCTTTTTTTGTTAATTTAGTTTTGATATTTAAAAATTGATTAAAATTCAATTTAATGCTGTGTTGGGCTATTTTTATATTCCCCTGGTATTGTTATTAAGATATTGTAATGTGTGGCAAATGTACCCACTTTGAGATATCTGGCTGTGCAATAAAATTGTATGTGAGAGAGAGAAATGTGGTTAGATTTAATTTCAATAATTAGCTGATGCTTTGGACCCATAGAAAACCCATGGGGTTGGCAGGTAACCCTGCTCCTTGTTTGTCTTGTACAAACTGGGAATCGAGTCTTCTACTGGATTAACTGTAATATGTTGTTTATTTTTGTAGAAACCAGAAACTTCACCTAAATCGGCAACACCATCAGGTATGTGATAATCTCAATAACTCACATTTCTTACAGTTAATAAGAAGTTTGAATTATTACAAATAATTAATATATTGATGATTTATCGAGGGTTACTGAATCACTTGTTACTGGTGGTGGAATTATTTCTGAATGATGGAATTGTAGAATTATATTTGTTTATTTTGTGGGATTCTGTTTTTTTAGAGTAGTCCTATATTTTTGTTTGGATCTTGAATGCACATGCTCATTCTCTCTAGTCCCCCATTTTTAAATGTTTTTTAGGGTGTAAAATATTTTGGGAGGTGAATGATTATAATTACTATAATAGATAAAAATATAAAGACACAATTACTTGTATAGTGAAATTAGAGATATATATTAATATCCCATATATAAGTATATTTTATATATATAATAAAAGTGTGTATGGATATTTTAAGAAATATATACTGAGCGCCATAGAAAATGCATCACTTAGTTTTTCGTATAGCAAAATGATCCTGTAAACATATCTTATTTATTTTGCTTCTTATTGTGAACAATATTCAAATGGGAACACATCAATAACAACACATTTGTACACTTATGGATGTTTAATCTGTAATCAACGGTACAAAGTCAGAGGGGTCAAAACCCAAAGTACGACACAGATGTCAGTAGTGTGTGTGTCCTCAACGGGCTCTTACACACGCTGTGCAGCGATGTCTCATAGAAATAACCATCTGTGTCATACTTTTGGTTTTGACCCCTCTGACTTTGTACCGTTGATTACAGATTAAACATCCATAAGTGTACAAATGTGTTGTTATTGTTGTTGTTATGTTTACAGGATCATTTTGTTACATGAAAAACTAAGTGATGCGTTTTCTGTGGCGCTCAATATATATAGATGATTACTTACAGTGGCACAAACCAGATTACCTACACCAAGATCGGTTCAAGCTGTCCTGCAGACCAGACCTCAAACAATGGCCCCAACCCCACCGCAATTCAGACCACGATCGCCTATGAATATGTCAAATATACAGCGAACACCAATTCAAGGTCAACAACAAATGCAGCCAATGATGACTCCAGCTCAAAATGGAAGTCAGATGTGGATGAGATATGGTGATGATATAAGATTTTTTCCATAATTTCTCCACAAGTTTTGAAGACTTGTGGTCAGAACCGTAGCCAAAAACAAATAGACATTGTTGATTTGGAATTGAAATTATCAAGATTCACTACAATTTCTCTTTCAGGATAAAAGACAAAATTGATTTTGTTTACAATTCCAACATAAAAGTCCCTTGTCTGATATTATTCTTTTATTATGATATTCATTCATAAAAAATGTTCTTGGTGAAATGTAGAATTCAAATTTGTTTCCCTCTCACTTCAAGGATAATAAATTTATTTGTTTCTGGTAATGGATTCTCTATTCTCTTCTCTCTCTGGTCAAATTTTGGAGTAGGACATTTCATTTAAATTGCATTGAGGTTCTTTCAATGGTTTTATTTTTCTTGTCAGTGTTCTCTTATGTAGTAGTAATAGAATCTATTTCCATATGAATATATTTACCTAATAATCATATTTTCAATTTATGAAATGTATCAAAAATTCTAAATATTATATTGTTAGAACCAAGTGGTATTTAAATCTTTCAGTTTAATTATATGCTATTGAAATATCTGTTTTTCAGAACGTCCGCCTGGTCCACCATTACCGCGTTCTCTTTTACCAAGGGAGAGAACAACTTTTGATAAAACTGTAGATTATTTGTTTGGCGATGGACCACAAAATAGATACGCTTTAATTTGTAGACAATGTCATTCACATAATGGTATGGCACTAAAAGAAGAATTTGAATACATTAGTAAGTAAAATTTACTTAAATTTCCTCTATTTATTTTTATTGCATGTTTTGGACCTTCAGTCAAATTGCTTATTGTTTTCGGAAGTGTTTTATTATTTTTTTAAAAATTTTTGGTGGGGGGTGAATTTAGGCAGAGTTTGCATACAAAACTATGCATGGTGCAAACATTCTGCAACCTAGATGTATTTGGCCTCTGACCGTGGATCTATTTATTAAATATTGATTGGGTCATTTTTGACAAACAAGAAAAGTTTTACTGATGGGACAAAAAATAATCACAAATTGCCCATATTTTTCAATGGATCTTCTCCGGGTTACCATTTTTAATTCTGACTTATGGTTTTTCAAAATTCTAAAATTTGCTCTAGTAATTTTTTTATCACATATTTCCAGACATTTTCTTCAGCATTCTATTGCCATACAAAAGGGTGTATCTCCATTAGTATTTAAGGTATCAAGTTGAGACTTGGTAGGAATGGCTTCTGGAAATTACTGAGGCTTCTGATTTTTCCCCAAAAATGAATAGTTCTCTCCATTTTAAAAAATAAACCAAAATTGACATGTGGTGATGGTAGCTGATGATATTATCTATCATTTTCAAAGACCTTGGTATTTAACATTTTCAACTGCATTGCCTCCATATTAGATTTTACAAAAATATTCAGCCGCCATATTAATTCCAAATTTTTTAAAACTATTTTTTGTATTGAACCTACCTCAAATCGCAACATTTCTAAGGGAGCCAATTTTTTAATTTAGATTTTGTTTACTTCCAGTTAAATTTTGTTAAACTCTTCACCTTCTAGATGATGATCTATCATTTCAATGACCCTTGACCTTTGTGTATATGATGACCCTCATGTCAACTAATTATTAGTTTCAAAAAGTTTGGTCTTGAAGAATAACTTTCAGTTTTATTAAGAGTTCAAAATGACTGTTTTTTCCACTTTAATAGGTGGTATTGGATGCTTGTTGATGTGACGTGACATACCGAAACACGTCAGTACTCCTTCAAGTTCTAGTTTCATTTGGTTATAATTTTGATTTGCCTACAATACATGAACAATATAAACTACTTTTCATGAATTTCTTGATCTCTTTGAAGTCTTAATTTTAGACACCTTTTTATACGCCCACATTTTCACTTTTGTTAGCTTGTGGTCCCTCTGGAGGTCAAAATTATTATCCGATTTAAAAAAACGTTTGATTATATCACCGTTACATGGTAATGAAAAGAGAGTTTGAATTTCGGGAAAATCGGACCAGAATTGACGGACAAAATGGCCTCCGTTTGTACACGAATCGTGTGAAAATATATTATATCAAGGTTGTGGACCCTATAGAGGTCACAATTTTGAACTGATTTTGATGAAACTTGAAATACATGTTTATAACCTAAAGATCTTGGTTCCATTGCATATTTGCGCATATCGGATCGTAACTTCCTGAATTATGGCCCCCGATTGTACGAAAAATCACCCTTTTTTGCTTGTGGTCCCTCTGGAGGTCACAATTATTATCTGATTTAAAAAAACGTTTGATTATATCACAGTTACACCATTGAATTATGTTTTTCTGATGATTACTTAAAATGCAACAACTCTTGTTGACTGCCCAGCGATTTAGCTGCTGTGTGGGCGTATATTTCGTTGCCTGGCAACCTATTTTTTTGTTAAAAGTGTTTTTGCCCCAGCCGAAACAGCAGTTTATAAGCTAAATAAAATGTTGGGCCTTTCTTAGCTTAAATGAAACGGGATAAGAAATGAATATATTGCCTAACTGAAATGCAAAAGTTTTGTTTTTTCTATGTTTTCAAAATAAATATAGCATAAGTTTTGTGATTGCTTACATGCCAATCCCCACAAAATACCCTACATACATCATTATATGTGACCTGAGACAGCAAAATGAGTCAAAAGTTGCAGGGTTTTTTTATGATATGAACAAAAATGTTAAAATAGACTAAAATATCTTTTTAATGATATAATACAAAAGTTGAAATTTAAGACTTGACAAATAAAGCAATCTATTTCTTTTAATATTTTTGATATTTTTAGCCTATAAAATATGGCATTTGACAGCAAGCATGACATATACTTGTTGATAAGCTATGATGAAGATATACCATATTTTAATAATGTTTTTTCTGTTTCATATAGGTTTTAGATGTTGTTATTGTTTCACATTCAATTCGGCAAGAAAACAGAAACCTCATGCACCAAAATTAGAATTTCCAACACCTGTTTTACAGAGAAAAATAATACCAAGTAAGTCAACTGATAAGCTCATGTATTAGTTTTGAATCACTTGAAGGTGAAAGAGAATAGGGTATCCTGTTTTACCTCATGCTCATCCAGTTTCTTGCACTGCAAAAGACCCTTACGGGTGTAATGTGGTGGAAATGACTAAATTCTGTAATAATTCTCTAATTCCAGATAATAAAAAAGATTCATCAGAAGAAGATGAGGATGGGGAAAGTGAGGAAGAGACAAGTTCCAGTACGCCTGATTCTACCACTGCAAGTGCTGATAATAAAACAGATAAAAAAACACAAATTATACCCCAACCTACCCCCAAAACATTACCTGATAATCTAGTCCAGAGAAAAAATATTCCTAAACATGTTGGTAATACTCAGCCAACAGTCAATGGTGATTCAGTTTCAGCTAAAAGTGACCTTAAGGCATCTGGAGAAAAGCCAGCCGTCAAATCAACAAGTTTGTGAACTGGGTTCAAGTTCAATTATTATTAATGCTAAAAACAGATTTCTTAGTGTTACATCTGCACATAAAGTTTGTAATTATTTGCGCATATAGAAGTTTTATTTTCTTCACACTATGGTGATGTTATTGTCACCAAAAAAAAAAAGAAAAGAATTATTTATGACAAGAACATGTAGCTATAACCAGAAGAAAATATGTTGTTATTCAAGTATATCTAGGTATATGTTGTATATATAAATATAATAAAATAAGTAAGAACAACCAATGCAGGTACATGTACCATTGATTGCATACAGTGCTAATAGAATTGATGTCTCAAAAGCTTAAATTACATGACATTTAATAATATTTCATTATTGTAGCATAGAATATTTATTATTATTTTGTTATGGTTTTTTTTGAGGGTTATTGAACGTTCCTTTATTTGAGATTTGGGTTTGGTTCTACTTTGAAATAAGCTTGTTAATTTGTAGGCATGGGAGATATTGTGTGAAAATCAGACAATATTATTCAAAAGGTCATGATTTATATTAATATAATGTTGGTGCTTTCTCTTAATACAAATTATTTGATTATATTTTGTATGTCGATACAATGAGATTGATTTCTGTGTATTTATTGTTTGTTCAGTATATCTATATTTAATGTTATTTAGCTTTAGTCCATCTATAAGGTGATCTTGTTAATAACTGTGTGTGATAAACTTGATAGTAAGATATGAATGGCTCATTAGCTCCTTTGTTTTCATTGTTCTGTCAGGGTATTGAGGAAAATAAATAAACCTAGTTATCCTTATATTGTATTCATATAACATAATAGTTTTGTTGCTGGGGAGATTCATGAAGATGTATTTGATTCTGGAACAATAATTGTAAGTTATAGTGGGGGAGGAGAGTGAAGGGGAGTGTGGCAAACATTTTCTCTACCCGACCCACTCACAACAAGACTTTTCACACACCTTTATTTTAGTCATTTACAAATTTTGTGGTTAACCATACTTTTGTGAAATCCTAGGTATGTCACTAATATAAAAAATATATGAATTATAGCACTTTAACCAACCAGCAATATCAGCCTAACTATATGTTTTTATTTTAATGAAGAACTGCTAAAATTTAAAGTTAAATAATATAAATTTTGATTTGCATTCATGTGAGGCCATAAATAATCAGAACATTTTACTCATTTTAAATAATATTTGACAAAATGAATTAATGGTCAAATTTACATACACTGATCCAGTCTAAGATAGCAATCAATGTACTAATGGCAAAAGGTGATTAAGATTTCAAATCAAATAAACTCACAAATGGAATAATAATGGATTTAGCCTAATCACATGATACCACAAGATTAGATTTTATTGGCAATGCTTTTTTCTATTAAGCATACTCGGTGCAGCTACGCATACTTTTTATGTTTATTTTGTTTTAAATGCATATCTATCATTTCCAAAGTTACTTATTTCACGTGCAACAAATCTACATAATCAGATTTCTGAATTAATGAATTTTGCAAAAACTGTATACAGGTTATTTAATTGTAATGAAGATTTGATGGAAATTTGTTTTGTCCAGTTTTAATTTTTCAAAAGTGTTTCTTCTTTATGCAAAGCTGATTCTGAAACTAACCAAATACCTTTTTATTAAAAAAATAAATGAAAATAATGGAAAACATTCCAATATATTATGATAATTAAAGTTTGAATGGAATAGCTTATTGTGTGTGATGTCAGTTACGAACTTAGCTCATTGTCCTTTGTTTATATATTATTCCATATATAGTATAAAAATGTGTTTTAAAAAGTGAACTACTTAAAATACAAATTATTTCGATTTTAATTAACATTTAATATTAGATAATCAGTAAAATGTAAGTATATGGCAATGGCTGGAGTAGATAAAATGGGTGTGGAAAACAACTTAATTTTTTATGAAATTACTAATTAATTTAAATTCAAATGAACTAAGTTGTCTGAAAATAAACTCTTGAGAAAGCTAATTACTTCTAATTCTGGGGATATATATATTTTTTCTTTAGGAGAACAAAGGCATGGTTCATGTGTATATTAGTATTTTATTGTATTTCAATTGTATATATTTACTTTTCTATAGTATTTTTCCCCTGTTCTTCTTTAGATTTTATTTCAAAAATGATTTATAATGGTTCAATATCATGCTTTATACTAGTTTCTGAATCCAATGAAACCTAATAATAATAATCTATTTATCAATCACTGGATATCCAACTAAAAGAGTTTCTCAGGAGGGCTCTAACTAAATATTGTATTGACCATTGTATTGTATTGTATAAAAGAGTGCTATGAACATATCTGTACAGAAATGCTTATCAGAGCTAGATAGATTTTATTGAATTTGATTTAAATAAGATTTTTATATAACAAGAATTTGCTTTAAAAGTGGGTTGGATTATTATAATCTAAAGCTATACTAGGTAGTAATTTCTTATTAGCTTCCTGTTCATTTCATTTCCTGGTGATATAGAAAATATACTATTTTAATAGAAATTAGATATGTGAATTTAGAACCTAGTTAGCTTTTTTTCAGTTTTCTACCAGAGCACATTATATTATAATTACATGTACTTCATTACATTCTTTTCAATATACTGATTACTATATCAGTTATATAACTATCATCTGATTCTCTCTTCCAACTTCCATCAATAAATAATTGATTTCTACTGTTTCTGTATGGGTTATAATTTGTTAATAGGAAACATGGTTGTGTAGTGTATCACAACCCATGTGTTATAATCTGTCATTAATTTTCCGGCAGGAAATATAAGAAAATTATCACATGGAATGTTGTAAATTTGAATATTGTGTTCTAATTAGGCGTGTTTCCAAATGTAATCCGGTCAGAGCCCAATCATAAACATCAGACTTTTCCCTTGATCTATTTATAGGCTTTTGCGTGGGTTAAGGGAGTAAAAGGGATATGACAAGTTATCGGTTCCCAGATCCTTTCTAGAATCTGTATCATTTGCATTTCCAAACATATTTCTTGGGCTGTCTTATCCTTTCTAGAATCTGTATCATTTGCATTTCCAAACATATTTCTTGGGCTGTCTTATGACGTAGTTCTCGAAAGGTTTGCACAAACGAAGGAATCATTGATGGTATTTTATTTTATAACGTCATCTTAACCAGGGGAGGACCGGGTAGTTCTGGACCCGTTGATTAACTTACTGGTTTCATTGGGCACCTATCACGAGGAAGAATGAGAAACCCGAGTATGGTTTTAATGGTCGAGAGCAAGACAAGTAATATATTGATACTTCACAATGTCTTTAGCTCGAGACCAATAAGAGACCATTAAATAACTTTGAGTGTCCCTTTAACGCATCCGCATCCCATTCCCAAGATATCTATCTCCTCGGACTCGGAGTATTATATATTTCAGTGACCGTGAAGAGCAATTTTTTTGACAACGTCCGACTGTCTGGGACCAGTCCGTACCTGATCTTAAGAATTATAAGAGGGCTATTCAGGCATAGCACTCCTAGATGAACCCGTGACCGAGTTGGTGCGTCACCGTAAACCCCCATCATAACTGAAAACTTGCCAACCAATAAAGTTTGCATTATTATCATTTTTATTATTTACAATATGTGACGGTTTACATAATGGGCACCGTACTTGACTTGGCATCTAATATTTCACTATTTCGAATCTATATATTTTGATTGAATGCCCTATATGATTGACAATATATACTGTATTTATTATATTCATCATAATAGAGGATAAATATAATATAACCTTTTAAAACATTTTTTTAGTGAATTATTTTGACAATTTTATTTCGTTGATTTTCTTTTGTCTACTCGGGTCTTAAATACATAAAAAAAATTGAAAGAATGAAATGTGTAAGTTACGTTAAAAAAAATAGGTTAGTTCATACGATATCAATTTAAAAGACCGCCCTTTTGTATCTTCCATAATTTGTTTACATCAGAAATTTAATAGATACTTTGCGTTAGCAAAAAGACATTTAACGAATTCGATAACAAATTAATTAAGACATTGAAATTTTCACATATCCTTTGAAGTGTCGGGGAATACACGGAATATATCATATCTCACAAATTATCATTTCAAAGGCAGAAATTTAACCGAATACTACAATCTGGAGCCTCTTGCTGCCGGATCGCCCCCTTTAATATTCTTTGAAATAATTAATATACATAAAATCTCTTACGTTATTTTAAAATTGTAGCCATATAGACGGAAGAAATAATAATCTTGAATTAACTTTATAAAAGACGAAACAACGTAAAGCTTAAAGATGCATTATGTAAGATTTAGATAAAAAAAAATTGTGGTGGTTCTAGCTTTAATAGTTTACAAAAAAAGATAACGAAAAATGAATATATTGAAAAATGCAGTCAAATTACTCTTAGTTCATCAAAATTATGTTTTAAGTATTTACAAGAAATAAAGTAATAGTCCCGATTATCAAGTATTATTGCAACGATAATAAATAAAGTCTCGATTTTCCCTTTAACGTTTAACGGTGGTCTAGAGAGTTGATTATATGCTTGGCGTGTGAATTAATGTCTCTATAAGAATTTATATACCATTATAAGCCAGAAAAAGGCATTTAATATGCATATTTAGCTCTTACATATTGCATCTTTAAATATTAGTAACATAATGTATACATAAATATGATAGCATGCATATTAACAATAAAATAATTTATATTTATTTAATGTTTTTTGAAATCTCCGGTGCTGTATTCGAATACAGTTTTGTAGTTGTTACAATCTCTGCCAATCTTCATGTAGTCTAAAATGTTGCAGCCGGGTTTGGAGCAGATGTCGTTGGCACATGCTTTCATCTCTTCCGCCTGAAATAAACATTTAGAATAAAGGAGACCACGATACACAATATGATACCTGACTGATATAGCAGATCGTGTACACTTCCTAAGATTTATGATATCAAAATTAAGGGAACTAGTGCAAGCTGTTCATATGCAAATTAGGCTTTGTATGCCAACACCTGTAGTTATCAAATGTAGGTATTTTGTAGATTCTGGGTATGGTGCGCCTCGTGAAAAACTAAAAAAATAGGTTTATTGGGCAGAAATTAAGCAAATGCATAATCCCCAAAAGCATGATTATTTTGTTTGATTAAGCTACTTATTATGTGGTAAAAAAAGTACTCTGGAATTCAATTCTGTTTTCAATTTTAAGTGGCGATGATTGCCATTGGTTTCCATCAAGGCTTAAGCAAACATGGCCCTTACAAAACATTACATTGGTACTGATGAAATGTACCTTTTAAATAAATTATGTGCTATGTGAAAATTTAACAATCGGGACTGATGGTAAGTCGGTGATAGATTGTCGTCCAGTAGACGTGGGACGGGCGATTAAGTTAAATCCCCAATTGTTAACGCGATACAGGGAAGTACTTTGGTAGAATTCTGAAAACAAATTCGTAGGATAACTAATTGAACTGACGCTGATCACTTTGCTAAGCTGTCTTTATGTCAGAATACAGCCTATTTATAACGTATTCAAAATATTTATTTTCTAAATTTGTTCCACTTGATTCTAGTTTGAACACACGCGAGTCCTTGTAATAGGATGATAAGGTAAGCACCAAAATCATTCAGAACCATTTTACCTTCCGTCTTAATAGTAAGTTTTTTTTGTAAGGATTACATTTCATTTGGAATTTCGCTTTCTGCTAAGGTTGCATTTTCTGAATGAACTTTTAATTGAAAACCCCAAGACCCGTTCTGTTGACGACAAATGCTGGATTTTAATCTCATCTCGACACATTTGTCTTCGTACGTAACTAACGTACTAAAATTAAATGGTAGCTGGCTTTTTTTTCGCACGTATACAATGGGTAAGCGTTTTTTACCGTCCACCGGAGGCTTGTCTTATGACGTCATATGTGGATTGTGGGTTAGGATAAGGGCTGTGGCCTGCAGATTTCGTCACAGTCTCGAGATGTAGACAGGGCTAGCCCTAACCCTAACCCTGGGCCAAGCCTAACCCTTATCCTAACCCACAATCCACATATGACGTCATAAGACCAGGCTCCGGTGGACGGAAAAAACGTTTACCTATACAATGCATGGCCATTTTGCTCAGTAATCCCAGCCAGAATTTGGCTATTTCTTTAAAGTGCCAATCCCGATAACTTTTTGGGGAATAAAACTGCTTAATTTTGTGTTAAAATCCTTTAAAATCCATAACCTAAGGCCCACCTACTAACCCGATATTTGTGATACGCTTGTAAATAACTTAAACCTGGCAGTCTTCATCTGGAAATGGAGAACGTTTTATTATACAGTATCTGGATAAAACCAGACTTTTTTCTATAAAAATAATATGTAGGTGAAATTTACCTTTTGTTATCAAGTACAGGGCATGGGTCATTCACTGTATAGACCTCTCAAGAAACATTAATCGATTATCAGGTCACCCAATGAAAAAATTGATCCGAAATTTTCAAAGGGTTACGTGTCCGGATAAGCAGTGTTGACGTTCACGTCCAAACGACTCAATATTTTGAGCTGAAATTTTGAGACAAGGTAAATACACCATACCGCTTTATTTTGGTCCATAAATTTCATAAATACTCGGACTTTAATTTTTGAGACTCTGTTCTTATCGGGATTATCCCTTTAAAATTGCGTTAAAATTTTAAATTTTTATTTAGAGCTGAAATAAATTAACTATTAGTCAATCCCCATGCTAAAAACATTAACAGAATTGATTGTGTATATCTGAAATAGACACGACCGAAGCACAAAATAGTGTCAATATGCCGACGTCAAATCTAGAGTTGTAGATGTTATTTCTGTGAAAAATCATTGGAAGAAGCGATAAGACGTTAGGGCTGTGCGGATTATGCAGTCCTAAAGGCTGGAGGAAGGCTTGTTTACAATGTAACACTGTGTCTTGTAATGTTGACATTTTGTTTGTTGATGTTACCCTATGACCTGTGACGTTTATATAACGTCATATGGATATCATGGCTATTGACTGTGTCAGAGTCACTTCTCTGCAGGTAGAGCCTGTCGTTCAGATTGATTTGTCTTGTGGTTGTCAAACAAAATACTGATACCGTACTACTACTAGGGATTCGCGACCCCTTTCCGTCTTTCGTGATACCGCACACATTTGGCTTACGTATATATTTCGTTCTTTGTGACAATATATATGTCCGAATAATAATATTTTGTTTACTTTTGATTTAGCCAGACGTAATAGTAAGGTTTATTACAAGAAACTGACGTAAAAGACACGACTTAAAATTATTTATTGCATCGGTTTTACAATGTGTTATTTTCCAATCAGGATGACACAGATTGTAAAATTAGGTCATTTGGGTTTTTATGGGGGGTGGGGGCGGTAGAATATCGCACGAATGCTGTTGACTCTAGTATTTGAGGATTTTATTAGAACAAAAATTAGTGATTCCCGAACTAGTTAGTCATAAACTTTGGGAAAATCGACGTAGAGCTGTTATATTCCTTCCTACATCTTTGGAACTACAGATATCCCAGGTTATAACTCATAAATGGCCTAAACATTTATATAAAAGCAGCGCCATTTATTTTGTTTTCACTTGGATAGTACGTTAGGTCTGTTACAGCCCTAAACATGAATTTTAGAAATATGTTCTGACTTAATTCCGTTTGAATGAAAAGTTAGGATGCAGTGATAAATAATCTTGTCAGCATGGTCTTTACTTTAAAATATAACTCTAAGATGTTCGAGTCTGAATAATAATTATTTTATTTTACTAGCCTTTTAGTTACACATGATTAAATTAAGCCACCATTAATGGAATTTACAGTCCAATTGCAAATAAGCTACAATATTATTTAGATTATCTGAAATATCATCTATGTAAATTAAAAATAGAAAAGGTCTCAGTAATGATCTTTGGAGAACACCGGATTCAATTGAGATATCTTATGAGTGAAACCTTAATGGACAACCCATTGTGTATGATCTATTAAATAGTTATATATCAAATCACATCCATGCGCACCGAAGCTTACATGTTTCACAGAATACAAGACTGTTCTTGTTCCCTTTATCTATAGATTACTTATCTGATTATCTTATATACCTCTTTTGGAAATCACGTCTGGTGCTAAGACAATAATTCATATTGTTTAACAAACTTGAATAGAAGTTTTATTATAATTTCCCCAATGAACTTACAATAGTGCACATAGATGAAAAAGGCGGTTCTTTTCCACGTGTCCGGAGGTTCTTTAGTTGTAAGGCAAAGATTAAAATTAACCGGGTAAAAGGAATTATACTGTAGGGGGATATGATTATTTTTTCGAATTAGCCCACTGGTTTAATCTGCACCAGAGAGTTTTGAATAGTTCCGTATTTTATTCAGTCATTAACAAATCATTCACACGCGTTCATTAAATACTGGTTATTCCTAATAGGGGTCAAGTTTTGAAACTGAGTTTTTCTTACAATTCTGGACTGTGACACCGGGAAACTATTTCGATGATACATAATGTTACACATGGAATTAAATTATAGCGAAACAAGGGGCACCAAAATAGATTATGATCTGAATATTCACGAAACATGCTTACGAAATAGATTGTTGAACGTCCTAAAGCGGTCTGAATATTCAGGGTCTAATATAATTATTGAAATCATTTTAAAGAATTGTAAAACTTACCCGACCATCATAGCAAATATTGCAGATATACAGACAGGCCATCTCTGGTGGCATAAGATCTAGATCATAGACAGGCAACACAGGGGATGCTATCGACATCGTTGATAAAACCACAACAACGGTGAAGGCGAATAAAATTTTACCGTTCATGATGAAAATATACCTGAAGCTGAAATTGGATAATTCATAGTCTAATTATTGATGTTTAAATCATACCATAGTAATTGATATTCTGAAACATCTTAATTATTTAACATAGCCGCGACATATATATACATGTATATATATTCTGACAAGAACGATTTTCTCTAATTTGAGATTACACATTTGTTTTCTTCAACACTCAAAAAATATACCACTCGTCAATAGCGTTCCAGAAGAAATATATCACTCCATAGATTGTCAATGCTGCCAAGAAATAGCTTTTTGTCATTTCTAACAGGATTTCAGATCACATTTTTTACCTCCAGTTTTAACGTCCTTTAAAATTGACAACCCAACCCTTAAGGCAAAATATATCACAACACAGTTCTGTGAATAACAATCACTATATTATATATAATACACACGAGGTTTCGACAGGAATTCCCTGGTCGTTATCAAGCATTCGGTGATAACGACCAGTGAATTCCTGTCGAAACGTCGTATGTATTATATATAATATAGTTATTGTTATCCATAGAACTGTCTTGTGTTATATTATGTTCAATCGTTAAATGCCATTCAAAGATTATACCTTAAGTTAAACACGAGATAGACTATAAGAAAAGGGCATCGTATTGAACAACAACTGTAAACAAAAACAGTAACAGACCACTATATAATGATATAGCTATAAGACACAGTTGTTTCAGTGACTTACAGTTATAAAGGTAAGTACAAAATATTAAAAAATGGTTCCAACATTAACCTTTCTCTCCAAACATATTATACGGTTGACTTATTCCATTTAAGTGTGCTAATCAAATTATTTTACTCTATCTGTCTTTTTAAGGATCCATAACTATTTTCTTTGGTGTTCTAACTTACCGATAAAATTCAAAAATATTAAGTAAAAATATCAAATGGATCCGAACCAACACATACAGAAATAAAATGAAGAATAAAAATCATCACGTTTTTTAAAAAAAAGTATGATTGAAAATGCAAATTCAAATTTCGTCTTGCTTACCGTTTTTAGTAGTACTGATCGTGTGGCGGTCAAATCTTTATTGCTAACTTTATTAATATTATTGCGCTTTTATAAAAGGAGAGCCGCGTGATATCGACATTGATTAATTTTTAGCTGTGCTGTCACGATAGAATGAATGTGTGAATGAAAACTAATTCTCTTAATGCGTGAATATTGTATATGCCGGGATCGGTCAATACACGAGTAATTCTTATTGTCGCCAAAATATGTTTGCGTCATAAAAGAACAAAACACCTGCATGCTTTTGTTTTAACAGTTTGGCAAATTCATTTACACCTTTCAATTAGGGCATGCTTCATATTAAGAACAGCAATGACGCACGCAACAATTCCAAATGAGCGGAATGTGCTGTAGGGGAAGGGAACGGGAAGTTGCAGGGTTGAGGAGGGGCGGGAAATAAAGGTTTCATAGACAAATTTCTGCCCACTGATCCTTGGATTTACCCAGCATAGATATTTGTTTTTTTAATATGGTATCCGATTTTCAATCTTATTAGAAGATCTATTTTTCTTGTGAATGAATAAATAGGTGTTAACTGGTGCTAATATGAGCTAACTGGGTCGAGCTTTCTGCTTGCATTGAACGCGACGCCAACTCATGGCGGGACCCACTCGCCCTGCACAACCCGAAAATTTAATTTAACCTACAATATGACCGATTTAAGACAGATATAACTTTCTGCTTGCAACCGAACGCGAAGCCAACATATGGCATGGCGGGACCCATTCAAACCGTACAACCCTAAAATTTATTTTAACTTACAAATGGCCGATTTAAGACGGATTAGAAGCACATAATTACAAAACAAAATCCTATTATCAGGGCAGAGATCTATTCTCGATACATAGTTCCATGGCATGAGCAGAATATCTATAAATGCATTTGCAATACTGTCAAGGAAAAGTGGATCTCCAAAAGAAATACCGTCCAAAAATGGTTTAATTAACAAGGGTATGATAAATTGAAAACTTTCATTATTTGACATCCCCCGCTTATTCGACACCCATTGCAGTACGAGGACCGACTGAAAAGTTCAAAGCCTGAAAAAGATAGATTGGTTGAGTGCAACAAACCTTTGCCACCAACAATCTCTGAATGAATCACACATAAGAATTGCAACTGTAGTGTTATTATTGACTCCGTACCGGACCATGTCGTCAACCTGCCCATTGAAATTGTCAGAAATGGATAACAATGGCTATAGGGCAGTCATCAAGTACCTGCAACTGAAAGGAATAAACCTACATGCTAACATGGTCTCCACTTTAGGGAATAATGGAATTAGGGCTGCGGAATTCAAGCGTTGCAGAGAAAGCCTTGGCAATAACAATCATTAAACATTACAGGATGCATGACACAGTGCTGGCTGATCGACAATTGACCACTTCACTGCCAGTGTTGTGGGCATCTCTCGTTTGAGGGTTAAGCACATTATCGCCAACGAGTTACGAATGACAGAAGCTTTTGCAAAATGCCGAAGCTCTTGACTGCGATTCAGAAACGTGACAATCTGCGCCGTTTTGAAGCAGATACTGATAATTTTTGGCCATGACGCTAAACAATGTTACTTGTCCGGCCCCGATTGCAAGGTTATTGAATATGCATTTAATTATGGTCTTTATCCAGATGATCAATCGGATAACATGCTGCGAGTTCTACCTTTATTAACCTTTTTATCATGCCTCCAGGGGCGTAAATGTGGGTGTGGGGGGGGGGGTACACCCCCAGTCCCCAAAATAGTCGGTCGCAAAATTAGTGCAGTCGGTCGCAAAATAGGGGTAGTCGGTATCAAAATAAGTACTCACTGTATACGTCACGCTACTCACGCAAAACTTTAGTATAAAAATAGTCGGTCGCAAAATCAGTGCAGTCGGTCGCAAAATAGGAGCAGTCTTATAAATAGTCTTATAAAATAACCTTGTCAACTTATCAACAAAATTTCACCCAGGGAGAAAAATAGTCGGTCTCAAAATAAGTGCAGTCACTGCAATCGGTCTCCAACACTATGCCAGAATAGATCCCAAATACTATATATTTGCGTGAATTCGTGAGCCTAAATTGCATACGTCACTCTTATTCTGTTGTGAGTATGTTGGTCAACAACAAAATTTCACCAAGGGAGAAAAATAGTCGGTCACAAAATAAGTGCAGTCACTCCAGTCGGTCCCAAAAACAATGCAAGAATAGATCCCAAATACTATGTATTTGCGTGAATCTGCCTAAATTGCATACGTCACACAAAACTATAGTATAAAATATCCCTGTATGCTTGTATTTCTTATTCTGTTGTGAGTATGTTGTTCTATGAAATGTTTTCTACCATGGCAAAAAATAGTCGGTCTCAAAAAAAAAAGTACTCATCGCAGCCGGTCTCCGACTAAATGAATTAATGAGATAAACATACAATCACAAAACAGGCGAAATTGACAAATAAGCCTCGAGATTTTGTCCCATTTCTTATCAACCCCAGTACCAAAAATTTAAAAGCTCCGTTACATATCTGAAATTGTTTCGCGCCTGCGGCGCGATTCCATTATAACATCATTCTTCTACTTGGTTACATATCTGAAATTTTTTCGCGCCTGTGGCGCTTGATTTCATTTTAAAATCATTCTTTTACTCCTCAGTTGTCTTATACTGTCTCAGCACTATCATATTCACGATTATAGTGAACTTCCCAGATGTATAGTTCCACTGGTGTATGGGGCGGGGGCGTCAGATTGTACAGATGTTATGCCAACTCTTGCAAAACACATCTGGAGATTCTGTCCCATTGACTGACATTTCTGGTACACTCGTCCACAGGAATTTCTCCCAGCAATGACCTCAAATGCCAGGATATTGAATCAATTTTTCAAAAATTTTCTCATATTACTCAGTGTTATAGGCACCATCATTGATATGACATAAACTATATGTGAATTAAAATAAAACTACTTTCCAACGAGACAAAGATAGGCGAACAACTACACAATTATATAATAATATCTATGTTCTACCGGGACGCTTAATGTTTGTTTACTTTCATTGTGGGGTGGGATTGTGGATGGCGCCCTACATTTGAAACCGCCCCTACCCCACCCCCATATTCCCTAGAAAACTCGCACTTGGTGCTCGGCCCCTGATTGCGTCACTCGCACTGGGGGGGGGGGGTATGTGCATCAGTCGGTCGCATTTTGGCTAAACACCCCCCCCCCCAAACGAAATCATTATGTACGCCCCTGCATGCCTCCCAATAAAATGCTAAGTTTATCGTCAGCATTATAGCTGAAATAAAACGGGGTTTAACATCCTATTTATCGTCAATTACGATCATCTGGTATACAAGTGATAAAATCAATCATCAATATACAGTTAATGTACCAAAAGATTATTGAGACGTGTCAGTTTTTGTTCACCAAATGTAGATCCTAAAATGTTAAAATCATTGTTTGCTGTACTTTTCGGTTTGCGTTTAATATAACGAGTTTCTGGAATGCCAGTCAGCAGATTTCAACATTAAATGGACGCATTGGAAAGTTACATTTATAGCCAATTTTTAAAAAACAAATTTCTCTAAGATTTTAGTTTCGGTAGTAATTCTACGGGATAAAAATATAAGTTCGTGAAAATGGGGAAGACGGGGCATAAGTAAAGTACATGAATTACCATCACATTTTTCAGTATTGTTGAATGCTGTTCCCTTAGACATACATTATGCAAGGGCTAAATCTGCTAAACTATCAATGAGACATTAATTAACTTATCCAGACAATAATCATCTCTCGATGTCAACGCTAGCCTGCGATATTTATTGAATTTTGATCCGATTTGCTGCAGAACTTCCTTCACGATTTAATGATTACATGGATAATCACTACTATGATTTTTTGGCGTACCGACATTAGTAATGATGATCGAGGCTAGGCGGAACATCCATTCGAATAATTCTCGGTTCATAGTGGAACAATTTGACTGAAATTTCAGCAAATTGCTTTAAATTATCTAGATTTTATGTATTATAGTGTGAACTGCCAACTCGGTATTGGATCTTCTCGGGGTCATACATCTTTTATAATATATTCTTAAAGGGAAATTCACCTCCATTTTATTTAAGATAGGATATGTTTTCATGCAGGACAGCACAGCCATGTCCCCTATTTTTTCAGATTACAACTTCCAAAGGATCCGCATTACAAGCGACACATACAAGTAGTGCCCCGTGTATAAAATTCTCGATGGTTTTTCGCGGACAAGGTTGGAACACGAGTCCGTACATTTTCGGCAGATTATGTTTTTCTGTGCCCATAAAAGCTGAGAATTCAAAATTCAACTGTTTATTGGGGTTCTCATAATATGTATTACGTTAAAAGACAATTGAATAAATGGTTTGAAACCCCGTTCAGACCTGCACACCCTGGTTAAAAACATTACAAAATATTTTATAAACACCGGCAAGAGAAAAAAAAAGCCCCGCTTAATTGATAGTCTGGAAATTCAAAGCTATGGGTATCAAAAATCCAGTAACCATTACTTTTAAACTATTGAATTCAATTCCCTGATTTTGTTACACTTAACAAATATTGGTGATTTGAAACTCTTGATTTCAATTCCAAAAATATGGATTTGCTGATTGTATTAAAAACAAAAATATATATATTGTGCTTTACCAATAACTGATGTCAAGTCGATAAGTTTTGGGAAGAATTTTCATGCAAGAAAACGTGTGACTTTTGTAATTTAACTAACAAATTGTGGTTTAATAAACCGTCACTTTTAATATCCTCCCTTGATACGAAATAATAAAATAATCTTTGTTTCACCTGCTTCTATAATGAAGCAACTTGAGATTTGCATGTTATGGTCATCCAATTGCCAATGCTTCATTAATTTCCTTAATTGTCAATTATACTAATCAGCATATTTGATACGTATTGAAACCATGTTTTGACACATTTCCATACATAATTAACTGCTTATTCGCGTCTAAAAGCTTTCAACAAAATAACACTTACTTTTCCGTGTCATTAGCATTAACTGGAAGTTCCATCAAAACACTCACTTTATTAAATTAATGTGCATGTATCGAAGAATAGGAATTGTTGATGCGTATAATGGATTAAACCAAGTTTGTATTTCATGTAATGACAAAGAAACGGAAAAGGTCAGCACGCGAGGATAAAAGATAAATTTCGAATTTACCTTACAGTCCGAAGATTCACTAGTCTAAAGGTTCATCAGTCCGAGAGTCTGTGGTTCAAGGTTCAAGGGTCATTCGTCCAAGAGTTTCAGACTGGAAAAGTTACATTGGTACGAAGAAATAATAGTATATTACAGGATGGGGGGGGGGGGTGTAATAGTCCCAGCTCCGACACTTTAATAGCCCAAAAGTTCCCGACGGGTTAAATAGTCAATAGGTTTAATACATATCTAAAATTGATGACAGGCAACGAAAACGACAGTATGTAATAAGATTGTAATAATTCAAAATATTTCTCAAATTTATTGAAAAACGAAAGTGAATTTACTATCTAGTAGTGAGCTGATATCAGATAAGCATTTACATTACCACACTGCACTCTACTGAACATCGTAAGGGTCAATCAAGTAAAAAACAATTATGTCGTAATTTGTAATTCCATAATTACGACATAGTTAAAACGTAATGGCAACACAATTTTAAGGTCGCTACCCGCTTTATTGAGAGCATGATATTAAAGAGGAATTATGCAGGTGCTAGACTTGCCATTTGACGAACGGTTATGTCGTAATCACGAGATAATCAGAACATTTTTATTTCATTTGATTGAACCTAATGGCCTTCCGTATCTATACACTCTTTTGTCTAGGATATCAACCGTTTAGTACGTTAGCATTTAATTGTTATTCTATCACAGAACTTCCAGTTGCTGTTCGAGACTATTATAAAGATACAATGTGGGAGATTAGGTAAGAGTTGGCAGTTCTCACTACAATAGTTAAAGCCGAGAATTAAGCAATAAAAGTTCCGCCTAGCCTCGATCATCATTTATACTCAAGTCGCTACGACAAAAATCACAGTCTCGATTATCCAATAATCATTAAATCGTGACGGAAAGTTATGCAGTGTCTAATTAATAGTTTTTATAACATTTCAGACATAAAGAA
The DNA here is from genome assembly GCA_948474765.1 of Patella depressa. Classification (NCBI taxonomy): domain Eukaryota; kingdom Metazoa; phylum Mollusca; class Gastropoda; family Patellidae; genus Patella; species Patella depressa. The sequence goes on from OX419719.1 coordinate 62,048,248, forward strand.
AGACCTACAATAGGATGATTTAGCCCTTTCATAATGTATGTTTATACATGATTCTATATGGGATTGTGCGTTTAAATGAGAGAATAAAATGTATAAATAGCTTTAAAATAGTTTCAATGCTAGTATATTTAAATGGCATTTAGTAAAAGCGATATATTATCATAATAACAGGCAGCTTTATGGATAACATTCACCTAGCCAATGCTTAAGAGTTTGAAAGAAACTGAAGATAAGTTCAAGATAATCCGTGTGCGTTCGTGGGGGACCCGTTCGTGAAGTATGTGTATGGGGACCGCACTGCACGCAAACAAAACCTATAAGACAAACTACACTGCTAGTGGTTACCGCAATCAATATGTCTCATAAGCTGTTTCAATGGCATATAGTAATTAAACAGAAAATATACAACATCACACAATTCTATGAAATATAATTACTGCTTAAAGGGCCAATCTCGATAATATTTTGGAGAATAAAATTGCTTAAATTTGTGTTAAAATCCCTTAAAATACCCTCCGTTCTGGCCGAGCAACATAACTCAATATACGTGATAGGTTTTCAAACATCTTAAACCCATTAATCTTCATCTGGAAATGGAGACTGGTTTCCCAAACTGTGTTATGCGGTGTCTGGATAAAAACATATTTCTATTTTGTAAAAATAATATGTAGGTGAAATTTACCTTTCGTTATATGCCATGACCCCAAATCTTAAAAGGATTATGTGCCCGGATAAGCAAAGTTGAGGTTCACGTCCAATTAACTCAATATTTTCAGCTGAAATTTTGAGACAGGGTAAATACACAATTCCTCTATATTTTTGCGCTGAAATTTCATACGTATTCGGACTTTTATTTTTTAGAATCTATCTGTCAAAATCGGGTAGTCCCTTTAAAGTTCAATTACTAAATGTCATAATTGCGACAATTGCAACACGACATTATCGAGGGGTAACTGATATGGCCAAATAATATAATTATGAATATTAAAATGATTTTACCGCTATGATTTCGACAAAAAGTTTCTGTATAGCGAATGTGTTGATTTGTTTTCCGGTGTTGGAACCGGTCTACATTCAAAAAATAAAACTAATCAACAAATCAACTTCCCTGTATATATACATTTGAAGCGATGTCAGAGTCTACCCACCATTTTCTTCCAACAATTACAAATGCAGGCGTATGTTAGTGGTGGATAGATTCTGGTATCTTTATAAAATAAAAACAAATATGAATATGGGTATACCATAACCACTCCTTTCATTAACTTGTAGTTGTGTAGTGATAACAGACCCGGGACTGTACAGCGCAGTGGACGCTTACGGCTGGCCCCCGGATCCATTCACTTGATTTGATATTTTCCGCAGGTTAATCTTATAGGTTTTTGTTTTTCGTGTAGTGCGGTCCTCCTGCGCTTACTATTAGTATTATTATTGCAAATGCACCTCTTCGGTTGGAACAGGACTCTCTCACTTTTAAAATGCACCCGTTCCATTTCTTTTTATTATTATTTAACACTACTCACTGATAAGCGAGCTCTTTTTCAAAGATTTAGCGTCTTACTTTTGCAAATGCGCCTCTTAGGACAGATTACAACTACGAATTATATGTTGCGCGTATTTGATGATACTCTTTTCAACCCGTCTATGAAACCATTTGTATTCGCTGCGAAGGTAACAGTTCTTTTTAATATAAACATAATGCCCAGTTTTTAAATTTACGAACCGTGTCGAAAGTTACACGACGCTCACAACCCAACGGTCCATTAGCGGATATGAAAATTCCAAAAAGGGGCATACGGGGTTCTTTTTTAATCCACGTGTGTCGACGTATAAATGTTCGGAACGATTCGAACAACGAAAACTAATATGTATAACTATAAATGAAAATAGAGATATTTTGCCAATGAAAATATCCAAAAGTAATCTATAGTCAGATTAAAGATAATTACCTTGTTATATATAAGAATGTAGAAAGATGACCGGTACCGTCTTCTATTAATACTGGAACTGTTAACGGAGTTCTTCGCGCCGTCAGATAAACTAATAGAATGAACTTGTATTGATTCAATTCTTATATCTGCTGAACGGACAGTCAACAACACATCGCCTACACCATAAAAATGCTTACTAGATTCTTTATATGGCAGCCATTATTGCGGGGTTTCGAAATAATTGGTCTTGTAATGAATTTTACATGATAATAATTATGTTTCAAGGTCAATACTTTACATAATTATCTATTTGTGCTACAAATGCAATATATCCGAAGTCGAAACTATACGGCGCAGATTGTCACGGGATTTCAGGAATCTGATACGGTTCTGATCTGCAATCAAGAGCTTTGGCACAAATCTTGCAGAAACTTTTGTCATTCCTAACTCGTTCGCGATACTGTGCACAAATTTCTCATCAACTGTCTCTGGTCAATAGTCGATCAGCCATCCCCATGTCATGTATCCAGATAATGTTTCCTTGAATGGGTGCTGTTGATGGCCTTCCAGGACCCGGGTCATCGTCAAAGTTCTCCCTGCAACGCTTAAATTCCAAACCCCACCTATTTACTGTGGAAAATGAAAGGGCATCATACCATCAAGTGGGAAACATATCTGCATGTAATTGAGTTGGGGTTGGTCATTTCAGTTGCAGGTACTTGATGGTTATAGCCAGGTTGTCCATCTTTGGTGATTTCAATCCGTACGTTCTCTAGATGGTCTTGCGCGAAGACAATACTAACACACAGTTGTAGTTATTATGTGTATGATTCACTGTATATGTTTTTCATGAAAACATAGCATTTATTCAAAAGTTCCAGGTGCTCTACGAACCCGGGATTGAGAAGCCAAGTTATAGATCAACAAAATCTCACCGGAAAAGATCCCCCTTGCCCTTTTGTATAACATTGCAGATGTTAGTAATTTGGTTAATTTTCGTATATATAAATCTTGTTGACGAAAAGGAAGACTCAAATATTCCCCCTCAATTAGTAGTGTAAAACCATTGTACATTTATTTGGGAAATTGTATTGACCTATGGGGTGAGATGGTGCTTTTGTGCATTTTATAACATACGATTTGTCATTGAGCGAAGTGTCGTTGTTTTGCTGACACATTTGGACGTTTCAAGTAGTAGGGTTGCCTAGTGTCTAACCTCCTGGGCTTTCTCGGGGTCCTCCGATTTCATCCCACCGTCCAAAAAAATAATGTGCCTTACTTTTAGTCCCAAAATGTCATCGCTTGAGTGTACGATAAACCCCATTTCTCTCTAATGGTCGCATGTCGAATTTATGGCGATAAATAAAGAAATATATTCAATATTATTATATTTCTCTGGATGCTCTCGAAATTAATTAAGTAGGCCCCCGCATTGAAAATCCCGTACTATGTTAGGAATACAACTTATTACTTATGTATCGAAAAATAAAGGTAAATCTCACCAGTAAACTAAAATATAATATAATGTAAATTGTAATACGAAAAGGTCGTATTCGAGTTATTGAAAAACTGGTGTCTTCAACAGTCTAAAGGTACTTTGTATGTTGTTATATAAACTGTGGTTGCTGAGCTTGTATTAATTCTGATCTGGTTCCAGTACAAACACACGTGTCTCATCCCTAATCCATTTCTCCTCCCGAGTGTTTAATTAAAAACCACAACTTTTAATACCAAGTAATTACAGAGACTTAATGGCTACGTTAAGAGGATCGCTAAAGGAATACTAAACCATCATTACATACTAAATATTTAATCAACATCTGTCCAAAATTTTAACTATACAGACTCCCTTCGTTTCCGTATACAAAATAAAGAAATGAAATTGCGTTTAACGTCCCACTGTTTTGCGTCGACTGGGCTAATCAGGACGGGCAGAGCGACACTCGTTGACTATTTTTATTTCGATTTTCAACTGTCAAGGTACCTTCACGTACACACCTATGTGTACACGGGACCTCGGTTTTTCGCCCATCCAGATTGCTGAAGCAACTTCTGTCTTCAACAGGGTTTATAGATTAATAATTGTTTTCTTGAAACTCCTAGTTATAGCGATAAATGGGTCATGTCGTGTTATATTTAGCCATTTTTAAATGGTTCTCAAGGATGGAGACGATAATCAACGATTCTGTTAACAAAAAATAAAAAAAAACATCAAAGAAAAAGAACAAGCCAACGATGAAGTTAATGTCCCCTGCCAAATTGAAAAGTAATTAGATGACACACATTTTTAGTCAAGGTATTAATGTAATGATATACGCCAACTTTCCCAGAATTAGTTTGTACGCTTTTGGCCGACGGTTAGTGTTACACTGTTGCAATAACTGAATTTCGACAGTGCTGCTTCAGATCGAATTTAAAGAAGGAAGTGTTAGAAATTTGGCGGTTTTCACCGATTAGTAAAAATGCAAATTTAAATTTAACGTGATTTAACAATATAGTTACATCGTCCATGATCAGGTTTACCACCTCGCAGACATCAATATTTTGTTACGAGTGGTACAGCTCTGTAATGGCGTTATCGCTCTCCCCAAGGAAATTAAGTTTTGAAAGTAATATGGGTCAAAATAGAATCTTAAAACCTTTATATTTGGTATGCATTGTACAGGCGCGGATCCAGAGGGGGGCGCACCCGGCGCACGCCCCCTCTATTTTTTGAGGTGGCGAACAATTTTTAGCTCCATATATTCTCGCGAGAAAGGAGAACGAAAATAGTTTAGGTTGGAAATCGTAATTTACAGTACTAGTACGAAATTAGTCCTTGTGGGCATTTTTTACACTCAAAAATCACGGTTCCGGGCTTCGCACTCCCAAGCTTGTGCAGCACGCCCCCTCTTTCTGAAAATCCTGGATTCGCCCCATCTCCATACGTGAACTTTTTAAAAATGGGGCTTTACTGTTGTTATAAAAATAAAAAACCCCAGTAACAGTATTTTATTTTACAGTTCAGTTGTGCATTGTTCTGTATGACAGCTAGAATCTTTTACCATGTTTTACCAGTAACTGTTATTCTAGCGCGAATTCCAATCCTTTATTCTGCTGAACTACGGATGTTCGTTCCATATTGATAAAAACAGTTTTATACATTGTATTCATCTTTCAGGGCCCTTTTTATCAGAAACAAGAACCTATCAAACATGATTCTCTGTATGAACTGACCAAATTAGATTTTGTACCAATGGTCCCCTGTGTCTAATAAAGGCATCTAGTTTCACCTGTTTCATCAGAATTGATTGTCCTCAAAACCTGTTGCTTACGAACGAATGTTCGAAGATAACTAGTTTTGTCCGTTATGATACACCAAACTTTACAATTGTGTACAACATTGTCATAAAATGGCACGGATTATATTCTTTTAGACACTATTCCTGATTTTCAATTAATATTGTGGCTTCTTCTATAAATGGATTAGTTTCTATGAGGATATGAACACTGGCCAACCGCTTTTTATGTATAATCCGATTACTAACATGTATATAGTCTCATGTTATAAATATCATACATATGATGTTTTTAACGTTTCTATTGTAGTCTACTTAATAATAATATTGGATATTTCTGCCGTTTGAGGTGGGTGGATGGCCGAATGGTTAGCACACGTGCGCTGTATCGTAAAACATGTCATTGAGTTAAGTTTCGAATCCCCGGGTGTACGTGACAAAGAGTAGGGTCGCCTGTCCAGCCTCGTGGATTTTTCTCCGGATCTTCGGTTTCCTCCGACTGCTAAAGACCCCTACGCGTGAGCGAATTATTGAAATAAAATCAAACCATATGTTTCCAGAAATGACCTAGTTTGTGTTGAGCGGACGTTACATCCCATTTATTTCTCTGCCGTTGGCATGAAGTCATTGAAGTTTGTGTATTTTGGAAATAAATTTAACAGCCTATTGAAAAGTGACTAATAAATTCGTTTGAGAGGTATACACTTTTACAATTCCAAATGTAACTACAGACAGGTCATGATGGTAACAGGTGAATCGCGTAAATACACCATAGATCTATAATAACTCCCAGCACAAGAAAGCAGGAACCCAAAACATAATTCAACAGAATAGGAATGTTAAAAATCAAGATTTTATGGAGCAGGCATGGGGTATAGATTAAGATGTTGCATTTACAAACCCAGGACCAATGCAACTTGTGCAGTACTGTGGAAGACACAGTGATATGTGAAGATTGATTTTGGAATACCAAGTACGTGTCGTTTCGTAATAATTCATTATGACACGAGCTGATTTGCTACTCATGCGCTACACGTACAGCTTATAAAACACCGCTTTATTAATTTAACTGACATTTAAATTAAGCCAAATCTGTATCCCGAACTAGTAAATGCCTAGCCTACAATCATTCAACACATCACATGTCAGCGAACTATGTCTCACCATCACTTCCTGGGAAGCGGCATTGCAATATGGGTTGAGAATAGTCCCACAGTCATTGGCTAATCTCCACAATCCGGCGGCGTTGCGGGTATAATCTCTTGTGACCATGTTTATTGTATCGGTAAATGTTAAGTCTACTATACAATAGTGCTGGTAATTAAAGGGACTATCCCGTTTTAAACAGAGTCTCAAAAATAAAAGTTCCCTAAGTATGAAATTTAAACGCCAAAATATTGAAGAATGGTGTATTTACCTTGTCTCAAAATTTCAGCTCAAAACATTGAGTCGATTTGGCGTGAATGTCAAAACTGTTTATCCGGACACGTAACCCTTTTAAGAATTCAGGCCTGTTTTTTTCGATGATCACCTGATAATCAACTCCCGTTTATTGAGAGGTCTATATAGTGAATGACCCGTGTACTGCAATTTTATCTACACATTATTTTTGTATAAATGAAGCCTGGCTTTATGTAGACACCTCAGAATACAGCTGTTTTTTTCGATGATCACCTGATAATCAACTCCCGTTTATTGAGAGGTCTATATAGTGAATGACCCGTGTACTGCAATTTTATCTACACATTATTTTTGTATAAATGAAGCCTGGCTTTATGTAGACACCTCAGAATACAGCTTGGGACACCGGTGTCCTTTCCAGATGAAGATTGACGAGTTTAAGTTGTTTGAAAACGTATCACAAATACTGAGTTAGTTTCCCTGCCCTTCGGTAGAGGCTTTTAACACAAAATTAAGCAGTTTTATTCTCCAAAAAATTATCGGGATTAACCCTTTTAATGCTCCTTTGAGATTTGTTATTAAACCCCCAATAATTTAACACTGATATTTCTCATGAACCGGAAAACAACGCATAAACATGACAAAGACGCTTGAAAATAGGGCAACGAAGGCATCCTCTCAACCAGAAGATTTGCAAAGTCTGACTGCTGCCGCCACTAGTTTCTTGGCGATAAACCAGGAAAGATTTCCCCAGCAAGAATTCGTGAAAATATATTAAATTACGAATTTGATAAGTTCCATGTAGTTTAAATCAAGCTTAATTAAATATAGAAAATAATGCAACACATCTAATTATAATATTATACTCCCTGATGTGAAAAAGAATTCAGCCGCCTGAACAGCACAAACAACTATTTAACAACTTTTCGTAATTAATACAAAACGATATTATATAGTGTCATCAAAAGTTCAATAAGATATATATAATAGCAGATAAGTATGGTGATTACTTTCTAAATTATCTATTATTAAGATAGCTGATTAGAGATCAAAGTTATGGTCTTCTCCATAATTAATCTGTTCAATCATCTTAAATATCGACAGGCGGTACACAGTTTCAATATTAGACACCAATGGAGAGGAAATTATGTAGTTATAAGTATAGAGCATAAAAATTGAGACAGATCAATTCTTTCCCCGCATCAAAGATTTATTGACAATTGAAGAAAGAGAACAGCGAGGAGGTAGACACGTGTCGTGAACTGGAGACCTTCCTGATCGATGTCTTACATCTTCTAATGAACCCAACTATTGATTTTGTTGTCACAATTGAATTTTAATGGCTCAATCAATTGATCGATCAATCAATCAAAAATTTAATTATGTCCTTTCTGTGAACGAAACACTGAAAAAAATAATTAAAAAAATAAATCGCCTTTTATCAACGGGTCTACTTTTCATTTTATGATGGTCCAACCGATCAGAAAGGTAGACGGTCTAAAACATTCCCAACTATTGTACAGTGTGGTACTATTAAATGATATCAATATCAATGGTAACGTGAACTCATATCTGAACCAAAAATGACACTGTTTGGGTGACAGAAAGCGGGAGAAACCCCTCCCCATCAACAGCTACCAAGTCGCCCGTGCTAGTTCTAAAAATCATAATAAATGCGGTAGTTAAAACTGTTCAAACATAGTGTCCGTTTGATCACAAAGACTAAATAACCATTTTCAAACGTATAAAAGATGACTACCCATGTACAAACACGGTGATTTGATGATATATTCTAACTAATTAATGTATCAATGATTTGCCTCAAATCCGTTTAAAAACATTGGATTCGCGAGGACATACCCCAAGATGCAAAAACTCTATTTAAGAAGCCACATTTGTCACGTAACTTGATAGAGGGAATGTATTCGTGGTTACTTACTGTCCATTTAACATACATATTGAAGCCAAAGCAAATTCTTGGATTATTTCCCGCCGTATAATTCCAGAGTCTGTTGTGCGCCTAAACCAAGTAAATGTTCCCAAAACCGCTTAACCAATCGATCAAGACAAGCTGGCGGACAATAAGCCCTCAGACTGACAATAAATATAACATTCGTGTCCAGTGCTTGTCCCATGGGTAATTTTCATTGAATCCAGTATTTTTCAAGTAACACTGGGCGTCTTTACTTTCCATATATACCAAATTTGCATCATTTTTTTTAAAATGGAAATAACTACCTTTTAATACTTTCGGAATGTATCTTTAAATGGCAGCAGTGTTTTCGACTGCAATCGTTGGCATAGGAATTATAATGTGGCTCCACAAGCTTCGTGTCTCTTCTCAAGAATGGATTGACAGCGGAACTTTCGTATGTATTTATTGTTCATTAATACTATGCTGCTGAGTTTCTATGCCGTGTTTCAAATGATATTCTTTTTAGTTCTTGATAACCAAAAATGTATTCTTTTATCATTTTCAGAAATGTATGCTGCATTTGTCAGTCGATTACAGCATTCTTTTAAATCTGCTCCATTTTAGTTATCTATTAAAAACTCTTATTTAATTGGTAGTGAGCAGTGTGTTGTTTTAAATGGTAGTCTTCGTTTTAAAATTAATTTGGCGTTCCCGAGGGTTCTGTTCTTGGTCCTATTTTAATTACGTTATACACCTCACCACTTGGACATATAGTTAGAAAATATCACTTTGGATTCATTTATACGCGGACGACACCCAATTACATGTGTATAAATAATAGGTTTAAATAAACAATTATCAAAAATTGATTGTAAATCTCCCTGCTTAAGTGTTAATAGTAAAATTAATCCTTCGTCATTTCCCCCGAAATATTGGTGCAATATTTGATATGAATTTGAATTTGGAAGCCCAAGTGTTAATGCTTTGGTCACTTCTGGTATTAGCTGGTCTTCAAGGAGTTCAAAATACAGCTGTAGGTCTTATTACATGCATCAAAAATACATTACCATATTACCCCAGTTTTCAAAAATTTTACATTGGTTACCTATTTCTTATAGAATCGATTTTAAGAGTTTAACTTTTAAATGTTTGAACAACGTAGCGCATGTTTATTTATCTGAACTTTAGTTCTTCAGATGATAATTTTCTTTTGAAGCCCAAACATTTTTTAACATTCGGTCAAAGATCTTTTAGTGTGTGGCAAATCGTAGAAGAAGAAAGCAAGAACTATTTGACAGTTCGCACCACGGCATGATTATGTTCGCTTTACTAATGACAAACGGACATTTTCCATTCTCCCCATGGGAACAAATTCATCAGACTAAACGAAAACGTGACACGAAAACGACAACATTTTATAAGGAGTGTACGTTCTACATTGCACACAACTCCCAGATCCGTGACCATTTGTAGTGGAACATGTAGTTTGTTACCTCTGAAAATTACGGGCGAAGATGGGGGCCAAAAATGACAAACATCGGCTTTATTGGTCACTGGACTCATTTTCAACAGTTTACGATTCATCTCACAAACGGTCGACCCAATATGTTGGCCAAAATCAAAATGGTGATAGAAATTAGCGTCAAATGTTTTCCTTGAATACCAAAAACAACATACATGTGTGATACTGTTATGTTATTTTCAGCTTACCAAAACACAAATTCTTATCAATCTGTAATTTCAAGTCAAATTCGCTAATAAGATGCCCCGTTTGACAATCTTCTACTCAAAATCAATCGTTTACCAATGTGAATGCATAGCAAATCAAAAGACCTACTATTTTCTGAATAATTTGTATATATTACACTGTTACCATGATTAGTAAAATCCTTATTCCTGAAAGAATCGGAGTGGGCGAGGGTGGGGTCACAATATGATAATAATAATTAAATCAATCTTCATAAACTTTATCAAGTAACATTTAAATCAAAGTTACTATCAAAATTATTTAGGTAACTGTTCTACTATTACACAAGTTATTTCAAGAGATGTTAGCAAACCGCTTGTTTAAAAGATGGAATAATATCTGTTATAGTACAGCAAAAAACTTTCTTAGCTGTGTTGTATAAGTTTAGTACATTGGTAGTTTTTGCAGTAAACTTGATATATGTAACCAGATATTAGAAATAGGATACAATCAAGTCACTGCAGGACATGTTAGAATCTCAGTCAGTACCCTAACTAGAAAGTCTTACCTGGTGACTATAGTGGTATATTTCTGTTCACAAATGTGGTGAATCAAAGTTTTAAAATTTAATTAAGATCATTATCAAATTGTGGTGGGAATGTTAAAAGGCTAACCCTGATATGATTTTTGAGAATAAAACTGCTTAATTTTGTGTTAAGATCTCTTAAAATCCTCTACCTAACTGCAGAGAAACTAACTCAGTATTTGTGATACGTTTTCAAACAACTTAAACCTGCCAATCTTCATCTGGAAAGGAAAACAGTGCCCCAAACGTTATTTAGCGGTGTCCACGTAAAACCAGGCTTCTTTTATAAAAAATAATGTGTTGGTGAAATTTACCTTTTGATATCAAGTACAGTACATGGGTCATTCTATATATAGACCTCTCAATAAACGGGAGTTGATTATCAGGTCATCAACTAATAAATTGACCCGAATTCTTAAAGGGTTACATGTCCGGATAAGCAATTTTGACGTTCACGCCCAAACAACTCAATATTTTGAGCTGAAATTTTGAGACAAGGTAAATACAGCATTCCTTGATATTTTGGAGCTTAAATTTCATACGTACTCGGACTTTTATTATTTTGATAGTCCCTTTAAATTTGTGTGCGAAAAGAGACAATAACTAACAACAATATAGTTGATTTTGCTTTAGTACAACAAAAACCCATGTTATTTTATTATACATAAAAATATTCAAAATGGATGGCAGTATCGTTAATGGTCGACATCTTATTCCAAACATTTTTCACAAACGTTGAGGTTTATTTCATGATGACAACTTTTTGTTACATTATAGCATTATAATTTTCTATTCTATTTTGCCATATTTTAACAGTTTTTATGCCTACTTCTTCTGCATACAAAAATTATCTTGTTTGTCCATAAAGCTTGTCCTATCAAAACATATCTTCAATTCTTTAATATTTGAGACCTTGATTTTCACCGTTTCTAGTCATATATTCAGCACTTAAATCAATTGTTCCCATAGTTTTTTTTATCAGTTTATATAACTATATTCAGTTTCCAATTTTATCCACCATTCCTGTTCCTTCCACTCCATTATAGAAGAAAAAGTTGTTGTGTGGTGCATCTTTTTGAGAAACTGCCTATAATATAAAGAATTAATATAACTAATATTTGTCTAATATTGTAATAAATGATTGAACAATGTTTTTAACATGTAGCAAACAACACATCAGGAGATAAAATATAGGTTGACAGGCTACAAAAGCCCTACAGTAACTAATCATCTGAGCAGTCCAAGATAGTTTTTGAGTTATTGTTCCTTTAAATCCATTACATGTATTTGGGGATTGACATGTGAACTGTTCTAAACAGTTTTAAAAATTTTGTATGCATGACAGTGTTGGACAATATCTATAAAACTGAAAATGCCAAGATTGAGCAATGATGATGAATTGTATATCATTATTTGTTATCTCAAAAATACATAGTATCATTAACTATAACCTACCTTAATTATCTCTTGTCCTAGAACACCTCCAACTATTGCACAGACAGGACTCAATTCAGCAAAACAATGTCTGAAAATCATAGAAAAGATTCTACAGTTTGGTAATACTTTTAAAATTTGGCCCTTCACTGTCAATTGATGGATGGATGGATTCACCTTAAACTTTGCTCATGATCAAATCATTTATAATGTTAAGTGATGTAAGTACAATTTTTTTTTTATTTTCGCAGATTGGCAATGGCCACCAAGGTCATAGTTTCTCTTTAAACAAGTATACAGAAATGAAGAGTTCAAGTACACCTGACTACCTAGAAACCATGTTGTTACTTCCAACTGGCCATCAGGTGTTCACTGAAAATATGCCACGCATCTCCCTTGTAACTGAAACCTTCTAAATACTCTACACGTCAGCTTTTCTTATTCATATTTACCCTTGCCAATTGAAACCTAGTAAATACTCTAACAATTAAGAGGTTTATTCGGATGAGCTATTGTTCCTGTGACTTGCATTACAAAATACCATATCAGACTTGTCTCCCTTATTGTGAGCATTTTTACATTGTCTTGCAATGCTATGTTTAAAGGTGAGGGAGAGAGGAATGGGGTTTAAGGTCCATTCGACACATACTAGGTCATTTCGGGACTAACATATGGTTTAATTTTATTTCAATAATTCGCTTGCTCGTAGGAGTCTTTAGCAGTGGGAGGAAACCGGAGAACTCAGAGAAAACCCACAAGGTTGGACAGGCAAAACTACTCCTTGTCACGTACAACCAGGGATTCGAAACCACGACGGTTGACTCAATGACAGACTTTATGATACAGCACGCACATGCTAACCATTCCGCCATCCAATAACAGAGAAATCTGATGCCATTGAGAGTTAATAATGGCCTGGATAAGTTAATTAATGTCTAATTAATAATTTCGAAAACATTTCAGGTCCAAAGAAAGACCCACAATATGCAGATTTAGCTCTAACATAATATATGTTTAACTTTTAAATCTTACTCTATAAAGTTCTCTGGAAGATATTTATCATCAAGTTGATTTTTCTCTATAATCATCTTTCTACATTCTAACAACTGTTTACTGTCTTCTTCTGATGTAGACAGTTGTGGTCGACGTTTATTCTTCTCCATAAAATTAAATATAGCTAAATAAATTAAAAGAATGCTCATGATGTCTAATACACACAATCATTGTTTCAGGAATATGAAGGAATGGGAAAAATCATAGCTTCAATATAAATTGATGTTTAAGGATTGAAATCTACATGCCTTCAAGTAGCTTTATCTCTAACTGAATATCACCTAAAGTCTTCAACATTGAAAACACAAATTATTTGTCAATTTAAATCAACGTTGATGATGTGATCTTACCGGGAAAAGATAGACTTCTGATATCTAATATTTAAAGGACAATATTGGTGCCAGTCATTATCACATACGTGATAGAACTGATTAAACACTTTCCAAATATAATATTAACACAGAGATCATCGCTACCATAGAGGAGTAATAAAGGATTCATGACTAGTGATAACAGATATATGATCGAATATCTGCTCACTAATAATTCCCTCGAAGACCTACAGTTGCTGTGTGACACTGTGAGAGAATATCTTACAATTCATAAAAAGAATTGACTGCCACTAGATAAGAGAACAGGAAAGAAAAACAGATTAAAAGTCCGTGCATTACCATGTTTTTATAAGGTAGGGGAGACCGGGACACATTGAACCACCATGGATATATCCTTTATAAATAATACTATGCAACCCAACACTGTACAGAAGTGAGATAACTTCTTAGACCCATTTTCCATCAATAAGCCACATGCTGTCAATTATTTTCTTAGGCAGTGAATTTTTCAAAAAAGTGCTTAAAAAGAGAAAAATTTTCCATACATGCTAACTTCTTAGCTTAGGAAATTCTTGTACTTAAGTTCATATATGTCTAATCTATACAATCCAGATAAACCGGGGTTTGATCCATATAAGGGGGCATATTGATTTTTTTTTTTTTAAATTTTGATCATGAAATAAAGAGATCTTCTAATAAAAACATTTGATATGAAATGAGGACAAACATGTATGTGAACAAAGTGGTTCAATGTGCCCCGGTCTCCCCTATAGAATGAATAAAAACAAGGGGCTGTACGGAGTATTTATATTTTCCCCGTGTTTTCTTATCTTATGACACTTAATTACTTATTGTATCGTCAGATAATCTCTTGCGGTCCCATATAACAACTTTTTGTCTTCGAAGGAATTATTAGTGAGCAGAAATTCGGCCGTTTATCTGTCATCCCTCGTCACTTCAGTCATTCACATAGAGAGATAACTCGTGTTTTCCTTTGGCGTTCGTCACTTCCGATTCATGAATCCTTTATTACTCCTCTATGGTAGCGATGATCTCTGTGTTAATATTATATTTAGAAAGTGTTTAATCAGTTCTATCACATATGTGATAATGACTGGCACCAATATTGTCCTTTAAGACAAAATAAACATTTTACCATTAGTAGAAATATTCCACAGACTAGAAATATTCCACAAGTCATGTCAAACGGTGACCACATATTCTTATCTGGAGAGCATACGCAGTAACTAATTTGGTGTAGACTGGAATAATCAGACACTAGAGATTGCAATTCGATTGAGACTTCTGGCGTATTTCGCCGAACATAACTGATTAGAAATTACAGTAAAGATAGGTTGCCAGGCAACGAAACATACGCCCACAGCAGCTAAATCGTCCGGGCAGTCAACAAGAGTTGTCGCATATTTTTACTTTTTTAGGTAATGAAACATTTATAATACACTAAAATCTGATTAAGAGTAACAACTCATTATGTAATTATCAGAAAATCATTAGAATTTGTTTGCTTATTATAAAGTTTTGCCCCACACTAATAATTAGTATAGGAAACATTTAATATGATGGATTTAGCTGTTCAGTTATCAAAATTCATTGAAAATCAAAATATTTGTTTGTTTCAACACCTTAAACTCTGTGTATCAATCTGAAGTCAATTGCATATTAAGTTTGGCCTCTAGAGCATCCACAAGATTTTTTGAATTGATCAAGGACTACAACTCTGGCACTAATTATCAGAAATCGCTGAAAATCAATAGGTTTCTTCGTCTCATGAGCTTAAAAACTGTGTATAAATTTGAAGTCAATCGGATATTAACTTTGGCCTCTTGAGTATCCACAAGATTTTTTGAAGTGATCAAGGGCCATAACTCTGGCACTAATTATCGGAAATCGCTGAAAATCAATAGGCTTCTTCGTCTCATGACCTTAAACACTGTGTATAAATTTAAAGTCAATCAGATACTAATTTTGGCCTCTACAGCGTCCACAAGATTTTTTGAAGTGATCAAGGGCCATAACTCTAGTAGTTATTATTGAAATTTCACTGAAAAACAATAGGCTTCTTTCCATGACCTTAAACACTGTGTATAAATTTAAAGTCAATTGGATATTAACTGTGGTCTTTAGAGCGTCCACAAGATTTTTTTAAGTGATCAAGGGCCATAACTCTGGCACTAATTATCTGAAATCGCTGAAAATCAATAGGCGTCTTCGTCCCATGACCTTAAACACTGTGTATAAATTTAAAGTCAATCAGATATTAATTTTGGCCTCTACAGCGTCCACAAGATTTTTTGAAGTGATCAAGGGCCATAACTCTGGTAGTTATTATCGAAATTTCGCTGAAAAACAATAGGCTTCTTTCCATGACCTTAAACACTGTGTATAAATTTAAAGTCAATCGGATATTAACTTCAATGTGGGCGTATAAAAACAGAAAGGATTGAATGTAAGTAAGTTTATGTACATTCATAGTACATTATCTTATGCGTTACAAACCATTTGTGTCAATTTCTAGCTCCTTTAATACCAGCAGAGTAACTTTTAAATTATACACAAGGGTTTCACAATACCATTAAAACCCATGCTCAATCTGTGCTACACACAAACAAGTGTTTTACCTAAAGTTATGAAGTGAGCTGTAGGTGTTCTTTTTATTTTAGTTTTAATCTCTGTAGTTGACCAATCTACATCTATGGCACTCTGCAAACGTGAAAATATTTCTTCCTGAAATTATAGATATTTATAGTTTTAGAAATGTTTCTTTCTGAATTATTTTCAAATTATCTAGAAAACCCTGTTTCTAATCACTTTATCTTGTTTTGTAACATGCCAAAACTATTAAGCTGTAATTCAAAATATGTCACGCGTTTGTTCCTCGTCATTTATGCCAGTGGAAAGATTACATACATTGGAATCTGGAGGACCCAGAGAAAACCCACAAGGTTGGACAGGCGACCCTACTCGTCACGTACCACTGGGGATTTGAATCCATGCTAGCTGACTCAATGATAGGCTTTATGATACAGCGCACACATGCTAACCATTCGACTGTCCAACCCTCCTAACTTTAAAGAGAATAGATAACAGAAAAAGAAGTAGTTAGTGGAAGTAAAACAACAAATACCCATAAAATTTTAATTAGATTAACATAATATATAGTCAACTCTTTATCAAAATATTACATAATGCATCTCTAATCACCTTTTTAACAACAACAGTCTCCTTTTCATCTTTTTTTATTTTTTTTGGTGCAGGTTCACCATCACCACATTCCTCACCTTGTTGACCTGATTCTTGTTTCTGATTCATCTTCGGTACTTCTCTATAAAAACAGGTACTTAATCATAAATATTAGGTTATAAAAGTAAAAATTTATACCTTTAAAATATCCTGAATGTCTTTTGACTCTTCCTAGACTTTATGCTTGAAAAGGTTTTTTTGAGCCTTCTTCTCAACTTGATGTCAATAAGGAATGACTGCAAACTGTCATTTTCACTTTATCTACCATTTGTTGCAGTCTGCTTCAACCACCTTGCTATAATCAGCAATAATATGTAGAGCAGAATATTACAAGGCCTGTTATAGCAGGTTGAATATGTGTGAATGTACATGTAGATGTGCCTGAGTGGATAGAGTGTAAAGTATGTCTTTCTTACTGAATGTTGGGCACGTTGATGTGTTTGTTCCCAACAATTTGTACTTATTTCATAGTTCCAGATGGTGAGTGACTGAGTGTTTGTGCTTTAACTAGTCTTGGGGACAAGACATCAGCTAGAATTATAAAAACTCTGTGTGGCTGACTGGATAGCATGTATACTTCAATGATGGATATTGCAAGGTTTCGAATCCCGTCTGGAGAAATATCTGTCACACAATCAATTACAGATATCTTTCTCAACATTCTAAACTACAAATAGTTGTGGATTGGGTTTTAAAAGGCAGCAAAAAGAGAATAAGAACTTACTCAGCAAATTCGTGCTTTCCAAGATCAGCAAACATATAACCATAGTAACCAAATACATCTCCAGCAAAATATTTAATATTATTTTCTGAACATATATTATTTATTTTACACAGCACAGATGAAGGACAACATGTAGCACAGATGACATCATACTGTTTAAAAAAGTCATCATTCTTGTCAGCCACATCATCAGTATCAGCTGTAACATTCACCATGGGATTCAATAATTGGGTTCGTTCTAGAGATGAGACTGCCCGCTAAAACAAATTTACATTAATGATATTAATTTTCTAACTTAATTATTTTAGTTAAATACTTCAATATATAGAAACAAATAAATACACTTGCATAGAATAGACAATATTTCTGTTTAGAAATAAATTGCCATTCTCCAAGAAACAAATGGCCACAGCAGCTAGGTCATTTGAGCACCCCATAACAGCTGTCCCATGTTGATAACTATAGTCCAGTCTTTAAAATGAACCATCAATTCTGAACATAAATTTTAAGCCTATCCTCTGTAGCATACAACAGTTTAAATTATTTGGTCCATGTTATCTGGTATGGACTATAAAGGTTAAAGTAAAGGCAATAGTGGGCCCATTTGGATACATTTAATTCAGAAAGAGTTTTTCTGGTAATACATCAATGAGACTGGTCAAAAAGCTTCTTGTCAGGAGACTGGTTGATAGTCTGTCAATAACTGGTGGAACATCTTGTACAGGCAAGTTCAAGTGAAATTGTAAAATCTTTTCTACTTACATTTTTCCCTATTTCTTCTCGTGGAATCAGAAACTGAGATAGCTTATCCTCTTCATCAACCTACAAATAATATTAATAACAAATTACCAAAGGCAGTTACCAAAGAAATGAGGATGAAGACATTTTTCAACATTTTGTTTTAATTAGATACAAGGTGTATCAAACTTCTTATCCACATGATCAGTATAAAGGGTTTAAATTAATTCTGAAATCATTGTACAGGAATTTATGATACAAGTAAAAAAAAATAAATATGTCATGCAAACAATTGCTTATGGATAATTCCATGTCAAGTGGGCCAGGGGTGGGAAATTTTGCACAGTTTCTAGTTTTGACAATATCATATATTTTTTCAAGATTTTTTCGAGGGGTCGATATCCCAAATTTGTGAACTCTTTTAAGATTTACACTCACCTGTGTATGATCAAGTATTGTTAAAGATTTTATTCCTGATAGAACAATATTCTTTGCTACCTCAGCTCCTAATCCTTTTATTCCTATCAATAATACCTTTGCTGCTCTTAATCTGAAATAATAATAACAATTGTTAGACTCTGTTAGAGGCTAACAAAATGACATAGGCCTACATGTATGTTCCTTTCATGTTGAAATCAATCTTAAGCGTTGTTTTATCAATAGGGTGATCACGATGGCTAAGTGGGTAAGACGCTAGTTCGCTAACCTAGTGGTTGGGTGTTTGATATTGCATTGGCCGAGAAAGTTCATCCTGATTTTTCGGCATAGTTTCCTCTCGTCAGTGATGCATGATGGAAGTCCCGACAAGAACACCTGTCTAGTCGTTCAGATTGGACAAAAAACAGAGGTCATGTTTACACATTGGCGTGCACATAAAAGATCCCTTTGCAGTTGGAAATTGATATAAAAGTAGGCTGTAGCGTCGCTACCCTGGCAAAATTTCGCTCATAGCACACTGTATGACGTATCTGTCTTCATGAGCCCGGTTTGGAGCAGACCAGTAGGACGTTAAACCACCATTTCATTTTCATTTGTTTTACCAATAACTGGAGTCCTTTAATTTCACTTTAAAAATTTTATTTACCGGCAACAGGAATGAAAATTCTAACGTATCAATAATGTATACAATACCAGGATCTGACCTAATCCAACAAACAATAATTAAGATAATACTCATTGATATTCTGACAACATAACATCTAACATCCTAACACTTTAAAGCTTGGTGCTAAAGTTGATAACTAGTTTACTTCTTTCAGCAAACAGCAAAAATCAAACTTTTCGAGAGATCGAGAGAGAACTCCACTTGACAGCCGGTTGACTCAATGATAGGCCTTACCCTAGAGTCGGGCGCAGGCCTAAGCTACGTTTCTTCAAGGATAAGGATTCTTTTCAATTTCATTTTGTAGAATCCATATCAATTTTAACATTTCAGATATTCAACAGAAAATTCATTCTCGATCAAAAATAAGCATTTTGGCATTTGGTCGTATTGGCAACTAGTCTACATTTTTTTATATTAAAACAAAGAGATTATCTCCCCTTGATTATTAACTCAGAATAATGAATTGTGAAAAATAGACACCTTTTCTGAGCATCCAGACCCCACAAGCGAATCTGTCTGTCATAAAGAGCAGCTTCAGCCTCTGTTATGTTTTCTTCTCCCATTTTAAAAACTAGTTTCGCCACACAGAGAAACTTAAAAAAATTTATAATTTCTTGTTTATAAACTTGGAAATGAATGAAAGCGGGGGTTGAGTAAAATTTCTGCAACAGAAACGAAGTAGTAAATAATAACATCAATTAATTCTATCAAAGTAAGGAATTATATTTCAATCCATCTTTTAGATTACTTGTCATATTATTCAACAATCTTTCGGTACGACAGCAATAACCATAATATGTACAGCTTATTGAGTTTCGCTTGTTGTATAAATTCAGAATTTTACAGATCAGGTTTGGCATTCGGAAAAATCTGTTAAAAACTGCCTGACAGTTAAATAGTCAAATCGTCTAAAAACCATGGAAGCCACAGCAATTTTTCTTTAAATTTCACACCAAATCGGCAACAATTTCATTTGAAATTGCGTGATCAGGATTTAACTTTTCCAGAGAATAGGATTTCAAAACAAAAAAAAAAAAAAAATGTCACACGTTTTAATCTCTCCGGAGAAATTACATTATTAATGTCATTTGAAGAAAAGATAATTTTCTTAATTTCGATAAGTAATGAATATCACTATTTATTAAGCAATTTTTTATAACATATCCGATCGGTACCACCATCCCTTATTATTGGGTGGGATATCTTTTGAATTGTTACCGTTTTGACTGTTTTTGTACAAGCTCGCTTTTCCGATTGAAGCACCTGTTTTACCTTACTCTGTTCTAAAATTGAAGAGTTTTCCGTGATAGAAAGAGCGACGTGTGTGTGTGAAATCCAGGAAAATGTTGCTTGAAAACGATGCCGTATGTTTATTTAATTTACAAATCTTAAATAAAACAAAACGAATTGCACCAAGTTGTAAATTTAAAGTTATATATTGACAATCGTAGCGCCAAGTCATTCAAATAGACTCTGGTTGGCACGAATACTTATTCTTATTCATACACCATACCAAATATTGAAATAAGCCAGATGGCTCGCCACAAAACACCATTCAATTTCAAGTTGAAAGTACCACATACGATGATGTCTTGTAGTTATAGACAAGTCAACTTCTATTTCTCTCATATAATGTATTGAAATATTTGTTTGCTACATACACTTTTGTCTGTGTCATAATTTTGTGAATACCGAGTACCGGTATTGAAGAAATTACTAAATTATTATTTTGGTTATTATTGTCAGATTCTACCCGAAATTATCAGAATGCTCCATAAAATTCATATTAGTCTTATTTTTGTTGTTTTGTATTTCAGTTTCTATCAGAACTTACCAGGATGTTCCAAAGATCCAAAAATTCAGGTTCAGTGTCAATAACAATGAAAAGATGTAAGAATACAAATTATATTTCATATTATGCTTTTAAAATAGTGCTGAAGATATTATGAGTGTATTTAAAAGGACTGGTCATCGACATGCTAATATTAGTTTTAGTTTAATAAATGTTTTAAGCAGTTCAGTGTAAAATTTTGTATTGGGAAGACCGAAGCTGACTGCAACGAATAGTTTAATAAGTTGATCACATGATAGCAAAATCTGTCAGCTAAATTTCATGCTTTACTTTTCAAAATGTTAATGTTCCTTTTTTTAATACGGAGCCAAGGTGTCTCGGCGAATAAGACATTGGCTCGCTAACCTGGAGGTCCTGTGTTCGATCTCTGCATTGGCCAAGAAAGTTAATTTGGATTTTGTCAATGGTGGAGGATGGAAGGGAAGGCGACAATGTATAGTTGTGCAGATGGTACCAAGGTCCTGTGTACATATTGGCGTGCTCATAAAAGAACCATGGAAGAGTAGGCCATAGCGCCGCTGTCCGGGTAAAATCTCCCTCACAGCACACTGTTTGGCGTGTTTCTGTCTTCATTAGCCAAGTCAGAGCATAACAGTAGGGCGTTAAACCCCAATTCATTTTCATTTATTATGTACACACGTTACAATAGAAATAGAATGAATGAATATTGAATTTCATGAATTATGTTTTCAGGGGATGGACACAATAAACCTAAACCAAGAACAGGCAATCCTCCAGAACCAACCGAATATAAATGTTTATTTAGAGCAACAGCCAAAAATAAGAAAATAAGCACAGTGGTATGTATGATGTATAATTCTTGATAACACAAAATGTACAACAAAACTTGTTTGGTGAACTCCTTAGATCAAAATCAGGTGTTCTAGTAAGCATTGTTAGTCCCGAAATGACCTAGTATGTGTTGAGTGAACGTTAAACCCCATTTCTCTCTCTCTTTCTAGTAAGCATATCCTGCCTTACGTTTGAGTGACCACAACCACAGTAAATTACTAAATACTAATACATAGTTATACTCTTTGATACAAAGGTTGTGATGTTGGATGACCTAAAGGACAGTTTTTATGTCTGCATTGGTAATCTCTATGTATATGAAAAATATATAGGTTCTAAGACAATCTTTGCAAACATCAAATTTCAAGTTTCTATGTCCGTTATCAGTTTATTCTTGCTTTGTACAGGAATTGTCTTATGTAATTACTATTTAAGATCCATGTTACATCTGAAATTTACTAAGTTGCGCTCATATACAAACAATAACTATTTGTTTTCTTGGGTCCACAGAGTAAATGCAGTCTTTGTTTGATAGTTTTATAATATGCTGATTCTTTCATCCCATATTACCATGAATCATGAACAACAATTTCAGTCATGTCTTGTGCTATTTATTATTGTCAGTAACATTTATCAGGTTGTGATTTTGATAATAAGAGAGCCTGCTGTACACTTTCAATGTAATAGTTACGGTCCATCACCATAAGAAATTGTGGTAGTCAGGCATGATGTTTTTATTTTTTTGAATAAAAGGCTCATGAAGCTTTTTCTATTGGATGCAGCACAATAAGGGAACTAGAATATTTTATTTTTTTATTATATGGCCTAAATTTATAATTCACGTCTTACTCGGTGATTTTCTAGTACATGCTGTACACCATAGACCAAGAAAAGGAGATTGGTGAGTTGATGAAACTAAACATTATATGTTTATTTTATTTTAGGTCAGCCAAAAAGATGTAACAAAATTCCAAATGGTAAGTTATTTTTAAATCTATATACATGTATAATTAGAATCCTGATTAGATACATTTGGTTATGTATATTAAGGAAGAATGGTAAATTTTTATATTTTAAGAACCAATCAAACCTTTGAAAACGTTTGAATTTTAATCAAATTTTTGAATTCTTTCCAATTTGGAATAAAATACATTATTGGAGTTCTGTTTTCCTTTCCTTAGTTTCTAGTCAAATAATTTCTTTCTTTCAGGCATATTGTACATTACTTAAAGGCAATTTGGTTGCCTTAAAGAGAGGTGAAAAGAAAGATACAACTAAAAAGAAAACAAAGGCAACATAATGATTGGTATTGCTCAAGGAAATGAATATCAAAAGAACATTTAAGGAGAAGCAAAAAAAAGGAAAATTTGTGTTTTTGTCATTGTTTAAATTTATGATGCAATGTGAGGAGACAGTCTAAGATTTATCCATTTATTACAGTGTTGTGAGAGGTGTAAGATGGTTTTATTTTTTGTATATATCTAACATTTTTCATTAACTATACTTTTGATTATAAGTGTATCATTTTGAAATCATCTGGTATTTCTGGACATATTCCACAAAGAATTCTAATGTTATGAATAGGATGACCATAACTTTTTTCACATTTATTATGGCAACAAGCCAAACTCAGACAAATTTAGTCAATTGAAGTGAATATTTATTAAATGTTAATAAGAATAATTTTGGTAGTATCAGTACATACATATTTTATTTGTATATATAAATTG
The DNA here is from genome assembly GCA_948474765.1 of Patella depressa. Classification (NCBI taxonomy): domain Eukaryota; kingdom Metazoa; phylum Mollusca; class Gastropoda; family Patellidae; genus Patella; species Patella depressa. The sequence goes on from OX419719.1 coordinate 62,072,067, forward strand.
TTTGTTTATTAAATGTAAATATTCATGTTGTACCTTTAAACACTTTCTCTGAAAATTAAAATATTTAATTTTCTCTTCATATTTTATTTAACCTGGTCCACCCATATGCACATTGGACGGTGCATGTAAAAGAACCTGTGACATTTTGAATTAAATGAAGAATAGGCAGGAACACTGCAATCTGGCACACAATTTTAGAAAAAATAAGTATATGTTAGTGTTAAGATCACCAAAGTATTGTGTTTACAAGATATTAAATTCCTATTCTATCTTAAATCTGGATGTTTTTTCTTCCTGGATGTTATTCAAAAAAAGTTGTTTTTTGTAAGAAGGGTTGCAGTATAAAGAAAGGGGTCAGAATAACTACCTGCAAAAAAAGTGCTACAGTGAAGTATTATCTGCTATTAGCTTTTACTGGCAAAACATACAAGAATGAGGGTAAATGAAATTCTAAAACTCCAGAACACTCATTGTTGGAATATCATATAAATTTGTCAACTTGTCCGATATGCTTTAACAATTCATTTAATGGATGTTTATAGAGCACTGTAACATGTTTGACTGAGGCTATGCATGACAGTTATGCATTATATAGTATAATATTTTAGGAAAATGTCCTTTGGTTAAGAATTCAAATAACAAAAGGCAATAAATGGTCAATAGTGTTGAGTTACTGCACTTGGTTCGTTGGAGAAATAAAGCATATTTGTTTAAATTTCCTTCAAATAATTTTTCTGGAAAGAAATTTTAATGTTGCCTACATGTGTAAGTTGTATATTTTTGTGTTTATAATGTAATTTATCTGTAGTTATATCCCTGCCCCCCTCGTGAACTGAAAATGGGGCAGAATAGAAAACAATTTTACTAAACATCTGTGAAGATTCAGGTTCCGATTATTTAGAATATTGTCTATCTTTATATTGAATATTGGATAAAGTGATAATATCAGCTGGCTCTCTATGTTGAAATATGGTGGTGATTAAATAGATTTACCTCCCCTCAATCACTTCAGACCCCAAAAAGGCATGATAATGGGCAAAAATTTACTTTACTCTTAACCCTTAGAACCCGAAATGCCGCAAAACCGGCTTGACGTTGTATCGCATATACCCGAAATGTCGGTTTTGCGGCTTGGGGCGTGTTCAAGCTCCAATTACGTTGACGTCATAATTAATATGACGTCCTGTAAATCCAGGGAGGGACGTGCAACACCCGATGTAAAGTCAGTGTTCAAAGGGTTAACAATATATTTTCTTATAATATTGCTTGGTTTTTAATCAACCATACCTATTTAAAAATGTCTACATTTGTGAACCAAAGCTTCATTGCTAAATTGTCCTTGTGACATACATTATTTAACCATGACATTGTAAAGAAAAGTGGTAATATTTCTCCCCTGCTTTCTTCGAAAGGTGGGGGACGTCTAAAATGGGTCTGTCTGTCTGTCCGTCCGTCACACTTTTTGGCACACAATAACTTTCCTTCTAATTGAGCTAGAATGTTCAAACTACTTGTAGGTGTTTATTAGGTCAATGCTTTGATGGAGTTCGAAGATGAGTATTTTCTGCTCGGGGTAAGCATAGATATTCAATTTGATTGGTTGATGCTTTGGGACAAGATAACTTTAATTCTGATTAGTGAATAGTTTCATTATTTTAATACCTTGACTTAGTTTGATAATGAGCATTTTCTGCTCAGGGTAAGCAGAGCGATAAACAATATGACTCGACAAAGACTTTGGAACACAGCAACTCCCCTTCGAATTGAGGTGAAATGTTCAAACTCGGTGTCTGCGTTGATTGGGCGAATGCCTTGATGGGGTTTAAAAATGAGCATTTCCTGCTTAGGGTAATCAGAGATGAGCAGTTTGATTGGTTGAGACTTTGGAACATGATAACTTTGGTTCTAATTGGGTGAGGTAAGTTAAATGATGAGAATTTTTTGGCTAAGTAGTGATGAACAATTTGATTGGTCAAGACTTTGGAACATAACAATTCTGTTCATTAGTTGAATGTCTTGACTGACTTCATTGATTGATATTTCCCATTAAAGCTGAGTAATTTCTTTGGTCGAGGTGGGTTGGATTGCTGAATGGTTAGTATTTGCGTGCTGTATCATATAACCGGTCATTGAGTCAACTGGAGTGGGTTCAAAATCCCGGTTGTGGGTGACAAGAAGTAGGGTCGCTTGTCCAACCTCGTGGGTTTTCTCCGGAGATTTCAATATAATATTCTGTTAAGTCTATAGTGATTTCCATCATGCTCATCCCAAAGTACAAATCCTTTGTCTTTAACAATTCTGGATGTGAAGCTTTAAGGGGGGGGGGGGCACTGTCGTTCTCTGTTTAAAAACAAAACCAGGTTGTTGTGTTGTAATTGTTAGTTATTGTACTCTAGTATACTCATTACTGTAGGTTAGTACAAATTTGTTGGATCAAAGACTTCTAATTGGAAGATGCTACTTTGTTTATTTAGGGTGGATGACCTTCATTATGTTACAAATAAAATGGTTAAAGACAAAATTATTTGAACATGAACTGAGCATGGTTAAACTATTTCAATGCTACATGGTGAACAAAATGACTTCTCCTTTATAATTATTTAAAAAAAAAACCCAGGTTATTTATGTATCTGTGGGTGTGATTTTATCCCTAGTTAGAATCTTTTTTGTCACGCTGTTTTTGAATTTAAAAATTATAATTTATTGGATAATATCTTTGTGTGTTTTATTTCAGAGTGGTGGTGGTGGTACCCTGTCTTATTCCAAACTATGCTATTTTGAATTGCCTCCCTTTAATTGATAATTGTCACAGTGGGGAACAACAAAAGTTCTACTATCATAATGGTTGGCCAATAGATGAATGAATTCATGCTGAATCTAGAAAAAAGCCAATCAAGCAAGTATATGATATATTTATCCTTTACCTATATGAGCTTTTAAATTGATCTTCTTTTTACTGTTTTGTCATTAACAAAAACATAGACCTATTTTGGTATAAAATTATTAGCCAATTTAATTCAGTTACAGTTTTAAGAAAAGTCTCTTTACTGGTATAATATGTATAGTAAGGACTTCCTAATGAAAACAATGTAGATACATCTTGAATTCATAATACTTTAATGTACGGTGCCCACATATGTAGAATGAATAAAATTGATGTAGATGTTCGTTATTTCAATTTCTCTTTAATTTTTTTGATGAGTATTTAATGCTTATAGGCTAAAGACCTGTCTGTCACACCATTTTGAATATAATGACTCTGCTTCTGAGGTGGAATTTCATTTTTGGTGTAGAAGTTTGTTATGTGAATGTTTTGATTGGGTTCAATGATTTTCTTCTTAGACTAGAGATATAATTTCCTTATATCAGTTCTCGACTAATATGAATTCGATAGTGAGCATTTTTTGCATAGTGATAAACAATTTGATTGTTAGATTCATTTGAAGAAAAAAAAAAATGAGTGTCATCAATTTTTGGGGGAAGCAAGGTACTTAAGCAAGGATAACTGTCAACAATTTTTAAATATTAATTCTAGAGTTATTGTCCTTGCCCCATTACACAGGTTTAATAGATTTTTGCTTTGTTTACCCATACATCTAATTCTTGAACTTCATATTAAAATTCAAACAAAGACATTGAAACTAAAGTATAAAATTAATATTCTAAGGAATAGAATAATTCTATCACTAATAGATCGACTAAAGCAAGACATCAAGACTACAATCATTGAATACTATTCAAAAAGACTGTGTGTATATGTTAGGATAAGCTTAGTCAATTTACACATCTTGCCTTTCAATCTGATGTTGATAGTTTCTTTATGTAACACGTGCAAACCCCGGCACCAACCCATGTTATCTACATGTGTAACAGTAATATGGAAATTCACACCACTCGTATGGAAATGAAGAAAATTTGAGGACCACTTTAGCAAGGATGTGCGATAAAATTAGGATTTACAATGAAATTACACCATACTGTTATTTCTCACACTTTGGCAGTTTCTTTAATTTGAGCTTGTGTATTAGATGAAGTTTAAAACTTCTTCAAATAAACTGATTCATTTTTATGTTTGCCATCACTTAAAAAAAGTGAAAACCAAGATGGGCTTGAAATGGACGCAGGTTGTGGCAGGTCAGAGTTCACGCTGCCATATTTGTGTAAATGGGTGTACCTGCGACAATTATTGAAGTATGTTTTCCATAAAGAAGCTTTGATCCATTCACACCAGACCAATTAAGTATGTGGATACTGTTGTTATGATGTAGATTTGAGGCACTTGTATGTGTATAACAAGTAGCCATAGTAGTAGTATAGTCTGTAGTCTGTACCGTCTGCCGTTCACAAGACCACCCAATTTAATTTACTCATTTTATTCTGGCTTATTGCTTTTAGATTAAATGTGTCTGTATCAAGTAATTAGTCCGTGATGGAATGTTATGCCTTTTTTTGTATGTTAGATCTCCAAAACTCTGTGCGGTTTTTCTGTGCGATTTTTACTATCCATGAAACAATTGGTTATAAAATAGTAAAATCAGGAACATTTATACATGAAATGAAATCGGGTTTAACGTCCTACTGTTCTACTCCACAACCGGGCTAACGAAGATGGGCCATATAGTGTGCTACGAGGGACGTTTTGCCCGACTAGAGCTTACTCTACAGGACCTTGAGCCTTTTTTTGTCCAAACAAACGACTAGACAGCTGCCCTTGTCAGTAATGAGGGTGGAGAGTCTGACAAAAACGGTGATGCAGGGTGGGTTTTCTCTGGGTTCTCCGGTTTCCTCACATTGCTAAAGACCCCTGCACACAAGCGAATGTTTTAAATAAAAATTGAACCATATGTTGGTCCCGAAATGACCTAGTTTATGTCAAGTGGATGTTTAACCCTATTTCTCTCTCTCTTTTGGAACTTATATGTTTCTATAACAAAAGAAGGCATGAAAACTGCTCGTTGCATGAAAACCAAATAAAACCCCAAAAGACAAGACACCGAATATACGGACATATATTTATTATTTAGACTAATATATAAGTATTATAATATTTTGTGCAATATTGTTTATACAATATTTTTCATATGTCTATACTACTGAATTGTTAGTTTTAGCCTTTATAGCTAATGTTGAGACATTCTATACTGGTTATTGCCCTTATTAATGCTGGGGTTTTGATGTTGTAGCTTATTGATGTAATTCAGCCTGATATTGTGTGCATTTGAGAGTCAAGGAGAAATAGTTGTGTTCTACTTTCAAGTCAAGAAACATAATTTGATAGGACTGTCCACATACATTTATGTCTAGAATACTATATTTATTTGAATGTTAATATTCCAAATCATTAATTATACATAAATCCAGAAAGCAAAATTTGAAATAAAATAGGGTTTAACATCCAACTTTTCTGCACAAACCTACTCTAGAACGAAATGGTTCTTTGTCATTACATATAGTTACAAATCGAAGTGCCAGCAGAAAACTCTTTCATGTTAACTTTTAGGGATCTCATTTGTTTTGTTGTTTTTTTTTTTTAAAAAAAGAGAGAAATTTCTTCTAATAAAATGTCTCTACTTGAAAAAACTCATTAAAAGCAGAAACTATCTGAAAGTGTAATTGAGTCATTCATATTGCAAGTAATTATTTCTACGATTGTGTAAGACTTGAATAAAGCTAAAGAAGGGTATGTGATAGTTGTTTACAAACCCAAGTACCCTTTGTCCTTAGAACCTTCATAATTACAATCACCGAATTTGCAATTCTCATTTTCTTTTGAAGATTTTCTTTACTATTCAAATCGGGGGCTGACAGTTATGAGTTTGAAATGAGTTGTAATATCTTTGATAAAGAACGGTATGAGGTTGTTTCATTTTGGACGCAATCATTGTAAACAGTTTGTGTTGAAATAAGTGTTTGATCAAGTTGAGAAATTAAACATGGAGAGGATAGAGAAAGTTTACCCACTCCGTTTTGTTTACTTATTTATTGTCACTGATTTCACACGCAGACAATTGCCAGTTTATTATCCTTGCAACATTGGCACAACTTCCATCAACTTTCATTTTTATTCCATGTAATTTGTGACCTCTTCATAAATTTCTCTGGCGGTAATCTTAAAAAATGACAGACAATTTCTAATTTGTGTAGTCGATTGGTATGAATGATTAGTAATAAGGCAGAAATTTGACGGGGCGAGAAGAGTTTTAACCAGTGAGCGAACGGTTGGAGGTTAGTTTTGATGACTTTCCAGCGATCAGTGTAGCCGAGTAAACAATATTTACCGTGGAATGGTAACTTGTTGTGATTAAAATTGATTGTTGGCAAGGAAAGGATTCCTTGGGGTGACGTTTAGACCTGTACGCTACAGCACAAGACAAATGAGATGTGATGCTTTGTTTGGTTTCAGCCAACATAGAAGCAATGTAAACATAGCCTTATTCAATTATGTTTGATGAAATTTGTGCAATTTTTAACAAAGTAAACAGCGAGTAATTCATTTGTGTGTAAAGAGGTGAGTGTAGACCTCTGCAGTAATTAACCCTGACTGAGACGATACCCATCGTAAATTAAGCGCTCAATACAATCACTCCAGTAATTTGTGTCAACAAGATGCTATCTTGACTAAACCTAGGCTGCCCTTAAATGATTACATTTATCTTGACAGAAATATCTCTTAAATATTTTTTTCTATGTTATGGTTCAACTATTGTGCTAGGTAATCTCGATAATTAGAAAATACACATTATTTCACAAAAAAAACGTTTAAATCTCTATAAAAAATGCCAATTTGATCTGCAGATCTTTGAGAAGTAACAATTGGTTCTTGTATAAGGGTATACACAGGAATATAAACTAAAAACCACTGATTTATTTGGTAAAATCCAGAACAAAATTTTTGTACACAATTGGTTTTACAAGAATAAAAATGCTATTTTAATTTATTTGTAAGATTTATAACAAGTAGTATATTATGAAATTAAACTTGGGTACATACAACCACTAATAGTTTTGTCACTTAATTATTGAAAATCCAGACATTTAATTTAATTATCTGCTTGGAATAAAACTGGTTGCACAAAAGTCTGCTGAACTCCTCATTAGAAGGAATGTAAACGTAGAGTTAACTTTGAAATTTAGAGCCCATTGAACTATCCCACCAAGATTCGAATTTTTTCGCATGCAGTTTGCCCTGTATCGCGTCCACAGAGAAAGACATGACATGAAAAGAAAACAACAAATTCAGAAATTCCATGGTTCTTTGTTATATCCCAAGTCAACGATTCCCACTATTTTCCACTCTCACAAAAATTGGGTCTGTGACCACTACCACTAACTGAATATTGTGTGCTTTTGAGAGTCAAATAGAATTGGTCTTAAAACTGGGATCGAACACATGACCTTCTGGTTAATGAGCGAGTGCTTTATTCGCTGAGCCTTTTAGAGGGAATGACGATTTTGTACATGCTGAATAATGTAGTTAGCAGAAGAATTTTAATTAAAATATTATTTAATTAGTGTGTGTTTTTAATGGATGAGATAATTACACATGCATTGACTTTATTCTTCTTTACGTGGGGGGTGGGGTGGATGGCCGAATGGTTAGCATGTGCACCTGTCATTGAGTCAACTGGCGTGGTTTCGAAACCTGGTTGTAGGTGACAAGGAGTAGTAGTGTCACCTGTCAAGTCTTGTGGGTTTTCTCTGGGTCCTCAGGTTTCACCCCACTGCTAAAGACCCTTAAAACATAAGTTGGTCCCTAAATGACCTGGTTTGTGTCGAGTGGACGTTAAACCCCATTTCTCTTTCCCTCTCTTCTTTACGTTATCCATTCTTAATTTCTGTTTTTCATTTATAATTTTAAAAAGATTTATCACTTATTAACATTGGAAAATGAAACAAATGGGGAATTTAAATCTAGATTTTTACTCAGTTAGTTTACAAAAATCATTAGGTATATGAATTTTGTCTTTCAAATATTCTTACACTACACTAAACTCTACCAATAAATACCACACACTAATAGTTTTTCTACTTTAGTCTCTGATTGCATAGAAGCTCTTCTCAAACCTTCATGAGTTGGGTTTCTGTAGTGTCTAAAGAAGCCAATGTGAATTTGTGTTTCATTACTTTGAGTAAACGGAAACCTCTCATGTGCAAAGTCCATATAACTAATGTGTGCATACGCGGAAGACCAAACTTTGCTCTGAAAATAAGAAAGGTATGGGTTATAGCACTTTGCGATGTAATAAAACAGACTTTAGCACACAAGGTTGTTGATTTGGTCGAGATCTGTATATTTGTATGGCTATTATAACTGACTAGCAAGTGTTGATTTTGCCTGATAAGAGAATGTAAATTTGTAATCAAACTGTCAAAATCTTTATCATCCTCAAATACATTCTACATGATATTATGTGTGAAGAAAAATATTTGCATCCCTGATTTGAACAAACGGTAACAAACTGTTATGATTGTAATCTTAGCAAGATGTCAATACACCACAGTTTGTTTTTGTAGCTCGTCCCCTTTACATAGAATATGAAAACAAATATTAGCGAATTTGGAGGGACAGGAATAAGTGAGTATCTTTTTCTCAGTTTGAACAATGTACTTTCACAGAGCATCGCTATGGGCAGGGCTGCACGTGGTTAAAAACCATAACTCAAGCAAGCTATATCACTTTTATCAATATTTAAACTTGGTTGAGTTATTAGACTAGGAAAACTCATCAGGATGTGTGTCCAGCTACAAAAACTCCCCCAACCAAATATTTGAAATGGGGAGTAATAAACAATTTAACTTGTTCAATATTTGTAATAAGCAAGAGTCCCTGTCTGTCATTCAATCATTGTATATTTTTCAAATGATCTCACTCACTCTCATATGATTCCTGCCATTTGTGATCACGTCTGTCCTGAAGGAAAGTCACTGCAGATCTTCTGCTTGTTTATTGATAAAATTTGTAAAACTGGAATTTATTGTTAAAGATTAATGCCAAGATTGGTCTTTGGATTATGTACAAGTATATAGAAATAGGCCTATCGTTTTTTTTAGTGCTTTGAAAAGTAAGAGTATTGAATACCTGTGATCTGTTTTGTGAATATATTTTATGATTATATGATACAAGTGATATGTCTTTGAGACAAAATGAGAAGAATTGGAGAGGAGGATTTCATGTTCGTAGAATTTTTTTTTGATACTTATCAATTTGGTTACTTTGGTTGAACCATAACTGTAACTGAACCATTTTAATAATTTTATGCATTTTTGTTGCGTGATTGTTTTTCTGTGTGCTATTACTTCTCTGATGGTAATATTTTCAGGATTGAGAGAAAAGTTTCACTGTATACTCAACCATAAAGCTTATAAATCTATCTGTACACCTCAATCATCATTCGATGGTTATCCAGTGCCCAGTTCTATATCTTAATAGGGAATAACCTATCCTATTTTTTAGGTTAACCCTTTCCACCTGCAAGATGTCAGAGAAGAAAATCAAATAAGCCTTCATTACTGGAATATATCAAGGAAAGCTGTTTAAAAATGACAAAGATAGGAAGTAAGGATAATGAATATTTTCTGTAACTCAGTCTCTTGAAATTCATATCAGTGATAATTTTTAAGGGTTTGAAAGCTAATTATTCCTTAATCTGTGGAATATGCCAAAAGCTGGCCAGGAATAGCACAGATATGATTCTTGCATCGATGAAAATTGCAACAAATTGCAAAAAAAGTTATTCAATTTGTAAAAAATCTGATTAAGAATTTTTGTTCTGTTGAAATGTAAAAGATGGATTTCAAGAAAATAATTATTGAACAAGCAAATTTTGTATAAAATAATTCAGGATATTTTTAATGTATTCTGACCCAAGATTCAAAATGATTGACATATATACATTTATTATCCCATTAATGCTAACAGGTCAACGTGCAATTCTTAAACATTGTGAAATATCTTCAGACAGTACAGTACTTATGACAGCGATGGTATTTTTATCGCTGGCATGATTAAGTTATTAAAAGTTATTAAGGAGGACACGATGTATGGGGTATGTAAATCAGAAATTAGTGGATTAGGTTGTTATGGCCTGAAGTGATTCTGTGTACATGGGTTGTGAAGAGTTCCCTAGAGATAACTTCATAAATGAGAAGAAATATCGTAAATGGGCACGGATATGATTGAAGCTCAAAATACTATAATCAAATACTGAGTCAATATTGATTCAAGATAATATGACGCTTATGGACGAGAACAGGTTTCGGAAAGATTTATCATGATAAATATAGATTGAATAGGATATATATCTGTGCCTCCAAGGCATTTCCTCGCTTTCACCTGCGATTTATTCTCCATTTTCCCTGACAGATTTATTTACCCAGGTATTGACAATCTAATGAAGTTGGGACAGTAATCAGTCTCCTCTATAATACACAGATTACCCTGATTAAAATACTTTTCACAGATTCCTTTCTCATACAGGTACACTATACACACATGCTAACATGCACACATAACAATGGCCGCCATTTAAAGGTAATTAGGCATTCTTTTCATCATCATTATCTGTGTGTTCTATTTGATAAATTTTCTGATTAAACAACCCTGTTTTCATGGAACTCTGTGCAATCAGCTTACATGTGACTTATTTTGGTTAAAATTATTCTTATAATTAAATCTTCAGTGTATGTGAACCACAACTCGCGGGAGAAGCAAGTACAAATGAATAATTCTTAAAGGGACAATTTCACCATTTGGTACAGATATATTTTTCAATTTGTTGTGAATTGTAACTTTGCTATGTAATGAAGATGTGTTCATCGCTATAACTGTGTTTATAATAAACATCTATTTCTCTATACTTAAAATAGCATTATGCAAGAGCAAAATCTGCTTATTACAGGTCTGTCTTATTTAGGCCTGAAATGTTATCTAAATAATCAATAAGACATTAATTAACTTATCCAGACCATAATAAACTCTTGATGTCAAGACTAGCCTTCGATGTTGTCAGATTAAATTCCTATATGCGGCTTAACGGCCGTTGATAATTAAATCATTCAAGTGGATAATCGAGACTGTGCTGTTATATTAATGATTTTAGTAATGATGACCGAGTCGATGTGAATATTTCACTCGCTTTGTTCTCGGCTAATAGTGGATCAATTTGACTGAAATTTTTAGGAAATTACCTTTACACTATTTAGTTTTTAACTTTTATAGTGAGAACTGCCATTTCTTTATCTTATCTCCCATCATGTATCTTTAATAAACATGATGTGTCTTGCTTTCTACATTAAGTGAATTTCATCACATTGTCACATACACCATTTACATGTTGAAATAGTCAAAAAAAAAAAAACGTCTTTCTTAATATTAGATAGGACATTTTATTTAAAACGTTTCTAAAATTTTGGCCTTTTTCCAAATTGTATGAGTAGGCTACCAGGTATATAGATGACAGTAGATACTTATTGTATTGTTAAATATATATCTTTGATCAGTTGTGCATTGCAGTGATATCACCAATTAAATGTCAAGAAATCTTATACTTTATAATGTATGGTTATCAGTCAAATCACTATATTTGGTGAAGAATCACTTGTATTCTAACACTTGTTATTCTATTAAGAACATGGCTTACATTGTAACAAGAGCGCCACCTAGTGTGAAAATGAGATGCTGATATTATAACCCCCTGCGAGAAACGAAAAAAAGACGAGGATAACTTCTAACATAATCTAAACAGTCCTTTATTGGACACAGTTTTGTTGACATCAGTAATAAAAACTGAGATAAAACGAAACTTTCATTACCACTGTTCATTCCATTCTCACTAACACAATAGGGGGAGAGTGGCAGCCATGATTTGATTGAAGTTATGAAAGTTGTAATGGATAAGGTACACAGCTTGTACATTTACTGTTGAAATGGACCAGTGTTTACATAATGAATTCAATTATCTGTCAAGAAAAGTAAACACTTGTTCTCCTTGATTGACCGTTCATTTGGAAATCTTGGTCAGTTTGCAGACGCAATATTTCTGTCTACGACTAAGTGACTATTTCGGTAAACATGGACGTGTTGCTTGTCTTTTGTGGCTGCCATTATACAACGGAAAAGCCATCTCCTGCACTTCATCATTTCCAACTTGTGTCAACAATTTTAATTGGCTATAACATACAGCTTCGATTCAACCCTTGACCCCTCAAACAATACCATAAAATCTTGCAACTCCACACCAAAGTCAATTTTATCATTTAGAATTAATGAAGAGATCAGGTTGTACAGGTTCAAACATTGTTCCACCAGGTCACAAAATAGTTGGATTTCACATTGTGAATGAGTTCTAACTCACTCTGTATGATCTGCGACATGTAACATGCAAATTACTAGTATTCGAATATAATTGTCTGTCTGAAAACATCTCCAAACTTAGATGTTTTTTCTTTTATCACCAGCCAGCAAGTCATGTATTGATCTAAAGAAAGTCATGACATTATATAATCGAGACGAATGTTGTCAGTAGAACAGGTATTTCTTTTTTTTATTTCATATGTTCCGATTGGTTTATGTGGTTGCATACTGTCATTGTCCAGTCCTACGGTCCATTTACACAGTATTCTTACTTTCAGTAGTTTGATACCCAAGAAATGGTTTCCAGCCCACTACATGTTATTAGAAAGACAAATATGGTTAATCAGTCAGATTGTCATGTCAATTCCTTCATCATCCTTGACATCAGATGAAAAAACAGTTTCAACTTTCAACTTTATTAAATCTTGTATATCAATTCATTGAAAACCCTAACATGGAATCACATTAAAACAATTTAAGTTTGTCTGCGTACTGGAAACAAATTCCTATATTTATTGTCTGTTTGTGGGAATATATTATGTACAGTGCTTGTTTAAATTGGTTAACCATGTCTGTTAAAAGTTACAACTTGCGATATTCAAAAACAAATAATGTCTTTCCAACAAACAATGACTGTAAAACCTCGTGTACATTAGTTACGATTTTCTAGGGGTTATACTGATGGTAATTTCTATTTAAAGTTCTCATTTTCACCTTGCATTTTTCATCAGCGCCAGAGCCTCTTTTTAGTCCTTGTCAAACAATCCTTGTGCAACCCAGCCACGTTGAGAATTTCTCATCAAAGAAATGGAGGGCTTAAGGGTTTGACAAAGCAAAGACGTTCACATACACATTGTATTAATCAAAGCGCGTCCCCATCTTTTCACATATTCAATGGAATGCTTAGTAAACGCCGAGAGAAACTACGAGCTGTAGATGTATGTCGTTCATAATATCTTCCGATTTACTGTGAAAGCTTGCAGTTCCTGTGGTTCGAGATTATTTCTTCTTTTTTTTTGAAAAAGAAAAACCCGAACTGAAAAACTTGTCAAGTGCACATGGCATAGAGTGTACTTGAGTTTAGAAAATGCACCTCAGGAACTAGGGTGGGGAGAAAAATGTCGTGGTTCAAGTAGTGTAACGTAAAAGCCAAATCTGCTGTCTGCCTTGTTGAACTTTAGTCAATTACTTTAGTAAAAACGACAACTTGTTAACTAACAAGCTGTAGCGTGAGATTCAGGCTTTTTAGCCATAAAAAAAAGTTGGTGGTGTGGCATTGACAAGTTGCCAGGCATGTATATGCATGTCAAAATATGTATATTTGAATTATTTCAAATACAACAATGTTAGTTGAATTGAATTCTAATTTAGTACATTTAATTCAGCTTATTTAAAATGTACATGCATCCTACATTTATGTACAAATATTTTAACTGTACATGTGTATGTTATTATTTTGAAGATGTGTTTTATTAGGGAATTATTGAATTGATAAATGTTTACTGTAGTAGTAGTACATAATTAACACTATTTCTGAAAGTAACCAATGGGTTTTTTTTATAATGACATGTCATGGATATGAATGATAGGGATACCTTTTAAAATGGATTAAATTCAATAATTCTAAATCATAAAGCTGGTAGTTTTAATTAAATTTCTTTTATTAATAATTTGGCACACTAATATATTAATAATTTGGCACACTTTTATATTAATTAAATTTCTTTTATATTAATAATTTGGCACATAATATATTAATAATTTGGCACACTAATATATTAATGATTTGACACACTCTTTTATTAATTTGGAATTTTTATTTTAGGAACTATTGTGAATTTAAAGATGAACTTGTTTATTTTGTTTTCATGTATATAACAATAGTATTTGATGTTGATGTTGTCGTTTAGATGTTAATGAAAGGACAAAAACCATGAGTCAGTGTGTGCTTTGTATTTTATTTTCAATATCTGATATTTTATAATAAGAGATTAAATTTCTTGATCAAACATGAAATGTAAAAGCCGTCCCGCTCGCTAAGCCATTCTACCGATTATTGTTTGACTCGATAGAAGTTTTGATAAGCTCAGGATTTTCACTGATCTTTGCGCAAATATGCGATCTTTATTTGATTGAAACAGAGTAATAATCTTGACCTCCAATGCTTGCCAGTTCACTACTATAACATAGCCAAACTGTGAATAGATTCTGTATACACGATGTTAATGCTTAAAGTAGCCGTTTGTAATTAGTTATGAAAATATGAATTTTTAAGAAGAGTTTAGTAGTTAATGTGTGAGCCTCACCTGTTGTTTTGTTTATCATAGATGTACATTACTGATATTCCAAATTAGATATGGCTTTTCACCTTCAGACCTTAAATTATACCTGTAGTAATTTAAAATAATTTCATTTAAGTGGATTCCGTAAAATTCAACTTGAGATGTAGTTGACAGGCACAATCTAGAAAATGTAGGCAAAAAGTGACTTCTGTCGTAGAAGAAAAATTACAGTATTGATTCTGTCTGATTTAAAATTATCAATAAACATTTGACTCCTATAAAGAAATTTGTCGTTATGTTGCACATTTGAAAGTCTTTGTTTCTAATCTGTCGTCAGGTTTTTCAGAACAGTAGCATTATATTTTATTCCACCTGCATTTATATCTAGTTGATTGTAAAATCATTAATTAAATAATATGTTTTTAACTTGATGATATTTTTTACTTCCAAATTTCTGTCCGCCAGCCCAGTCGTAGCAGAACAGTAGGACGTTAAACCTCATTTCATTTCATTGGGTATCAGTAGTGTTGTGCTTCACACCAATTTGGAAATAAATTGGTAAAATTCTGTAGCCTGTATTGTGTTCACTAGGTTTACAGCAAAGAGGGGTAACTCAGGAATCTTTGTTTAGTTTGGTCTGAACTGAATTGATGGGTTTTAAACTTTAATGCAAGATAATTTTGTAATGAGTACAATAAAAAATTTTATCTTTTAGCAGTTATTTCCCCCCAGTATGATATGAATGTGCCCCTCTATAAAAGACGTCAGTTGTAGCTTAGTAGTGATTGAATCACATGAAATTAATTCATCATCATATGAAATATCATTCAAACAATTTGACAAAAACTGAATTTCCTGAGATTGATGCCATATTGGGCATCACACTTTTTCTGATAAAATGACTCTTTTAGAGCTGATGTGATGTTAAGTCCAGGTTTTTCATTTTATTTCTTAAAAAATAATGAAATATTTGTCGGTTAATTAACATGATGATCACGATTTCTCTAACATGGATATGATCACAACTGAAGGTATGCAAATTAGCACTTCAGACTTGTGTTGATTGGTACTCAATCAGTTATTACTTTGATGTAGTAGGGTGAAAGTAATTTCAGTTGTGTCCAGTCACGCCCTATATTTATAAGACAATTGTTGGTGAAAACACTCTTTCTCTCTTTCATTGTCGCTTGCATTGTATGTGTCCTTTTACACTTTCTAACGGTTTGTTTGACCAACATGGAAAGCCTTATGGCCTTTTACTATACATCATTGCTAATGGTCATTATGATTTTAATGAGACTTTTATTATTAGGCCGATAAATGACCACTCATGGGTGGACAAAGGTCAGTGTTTGAGATGAGTGGACAGAGTGGTCATTGAGAAATTTTGAGCTGGGAAGGTAACCGATGTCAATTTGGGGTTTTAATTTGTTGACCCCGACAAACATCTGGGGGAGAATTATGGTCAGATTGATTATTACTCAATAAAGAGCATGTGAAATTATCTTGTTTGGTCATTCAATAATCAAGGGTGCGCATTTGTTAATTTAAGGACTGGCTTTAATTTCTTGATAGTTTGATTAGTAAAATTAACACATTTCATGACCAGGATTGGATCGATGTGGATGACTTTCTACTTGTGATTAAATTGAACTGAAGATCAATCAAAGAGTAAAGATGGCACATTAATTAATAAACTTATCGGTAACATCAAAGTTAAAATATTCTACAAAATCTGTCCTCTTATTTCACTGTGTTTAACTAAGCAACATAATTTGACTGATAATGATTCCTTTTGTTGGTTAGTTTTTAAAGCTAAACAGTCTTTGAAAAAAGTGAAATTGATTAACATTTATTTTGTCTGGTGCATTCACAGCCCTGACATGTGTGAATGCCATAATCGGTAACTCTGGATCTCAAGATAAGGAACTGTCAGGTCAAGAAGGAATTGAATTATATTTCTAAATATGTAATCTAATGATTTTGGGACTAACAAGGTAGTTATTTGATGCATAATGTTGTGGACCAAAGACATGTAAAAAAAATTTATTCCTTTTTGATTGTATCAGAAAGAGAGATGTTTGTGTGCATCATTTATAATTCTTTAGATACATCATTTATAATCTTTAGATGTATCATTTATAATGTTTCTTTTAACTGAAAATGTTTTAGATTTTTATTTTTTAATAATGTTTCTAATTGAACTGGCTAATAAGGAGCTTTGAAAGATAGGGTGTCACTGATTACAATCTCAAATAGTATCATTTAGTACTTACATTGAATGCTAATTTTAGGCCTACTATTTGAATATTCCAAGTCATTATTCCACTGGAATGTGAATATGCAATTCAACTGAAGTAATCAATCTTGAGGCCATTTTGATATTTCTAAAAGCTATAAATATTTCAAATCCATTTTTTTTCAATTATGTTTGTTTCTTTTGGAATATCATTTAATTTCATTGAATTAAAATTCCTAAATATTGCGTCAGAGACAAATAACAGACCAGATTCCATCAGTTTTAATTGACAGCAGTGAACAAATTTATACTGAAAATACAGTTTGAATAGCCTTGAAAATTATTGGTTTGATGTTTTCTATTTAAGGATTTTTTATGTATAGCTTCTAATTCACACAAAGAGTATTTTAACAATTTTCCAAACACACAATATGGTCTTAAAGACCAAATTCTTACAAGGGTTTTGCAATTTAATTAAACTTTCATGTAAGATTGTCAGCAAGGATGCACGATTCAATGTATTTGGACATTTAACAAATGGATTACGATACATATTAAACCATGTGTCGAAAGATGAAGCTTAGTTTTTGTAAGCTGTATGAAAAGATTAAATTTTTGACATATGAAGGTCAAAGGTGATAATCAAAATACTGTCTCTGATTTATTTCTACATATAGATATTGAAGACAGGCGCCAATATGAAGTGAAGCCCTTGAGGCATTTAATCTCTCACAAGTTGACCAGGGAATGGAAGTTTTGACGGCAATCATGATTCAGCTTACCTAGCCAACTATTGGACGTTATTCACAGCGATAATAAATCACACGGCCAATGTTTATCTAGCAAAATTAATCGTCAGTTGGTCCGGGAATTAAATCTCTGACCCTTAAGCTCTTCGGTATTGGCTGATTTGTCCAGGTTATCAAGTCATTTGGGTTGAAAACCTGCAATCAAATAAAGAGTCTCGAAGTGCAAAAACGTGCTTAAAAACTGATATTAAAATTACATGATTTGATTTCTTGAAGTGGGTTATATAATATATTTTCCTGTGGTCAAGTTTGTGAATGAATGAATGTATGTTTGAGGTTGTTTTTCTATTGTTTGTACTTTTCAATAAGTAGAAGTCGAGAATATTGACAGAAATTAGCTCCACTCTCGAGCTGAGTAAATTTGTTTTCTGTCGAACTTGCAAACACATCTCATAAGTAAATATACATAGTCAACACTCTGTGATGACATTTCCAATCACAAGAGATAACAAGCTAGAAAAGAAATCGCCATTTAATTTGCTTCAATATGAATAGTTACTTCATAAAATATCACATTTTTTTTGGTCCACATCAACAGAGATCGTGATAGGTGATGATAAGCTGATAATTTTGGAGGTATAGGGGCAATATAAACATTGTAATAGAAAGATGTGGAGGTTTTAAGGTAAATTGTGAATGTGTGCTTACTGTATCTTATGTAAATTTGTTTTTTCTTATCGCCACTATCATATTTGTCTAACTAGTATAAACTTTGGTACAGTCTATAAAAGCTTAACCCCTACCGCAATCTGTTGATTCACTTACTATTAACACACATAGTAAAGCTTTTGTCTATATATTGTATAAACTATATCTATATTGACAAAGCCAACCCCTTCAAACTCTTAACACAACTTTCACTACAGATATACATAGCGTTATCCATGCATTTCAATATATAATCCTCTACTAGTTGTTGATGGTAGCTGAGCAATTCATATGTTAATTCTCACATCTTTAAAAGCAGACGGGTTAAAATTTGTCAGTAAAGTAGCCTCAAATTCAAAATTTTTTTTAACGAGATAGGTGGTGCAGAAGAGGAGTTGATTTGTCTAAATATTTCTTAAAATGGTGGGGGGTTGGATGGCCGAATGGTTAGCGTGTGCGCACTGCATCATGAGGTCTGTCACTGAATCGACTGGCGTGGTTTCAATTCCCCGGTTGTATGTGACAAGGAATAGGGTAGCTTGTCCAACCTCATGGGTTTTCTCCAGGTCCTCTGGTTTCCTATCACTGCTAAAGACCCTACGTGCAAGCGAAATGTAGATATAAAATTGAATCATATGTTAGTCCCAAAATAACCTAGTTTGTGTTGAGTGGAAATTAAACCCCATTCCTCTATCTCTCTCTTTCTCTTAAAATGGTCATCTTTGTACTGGATCTCTGACCAGATAGACTAACCCAAACTGCGAAAATGGTTCCTATGTGATCTCACTTGATCACTAAGATCAGCGAGGAGGCATGACATTAGAGAAGCTTCTATAATCTGTAATTAGAATGAGGTATATGAATATTCATTGTTAAACCAGTTTTTGTTGATAAGTTGTCTCTATGACTACATTCATAACAATCGCTACCTAACTAGCAACATACTTGATAATCTGGATACAAACGTCAGTCGTCATACATACATACATAGGCACATTCGACCAAATGCTCCAATTCTTATGTGTGGTTGGTGCAATATGGCCCGGTTAGTGCCGACGTGCCATAAAACCACATTTCATTTATCTTATGTGTGGCAGTTTCATAACAATAACAATGACAATGTGTAGAAGTTTAGGATTGACAGGAGCTTTAAGATTTGAAAGTGATTATAAAACTATATTGATCAGGGGCAGATCCAGGGCTGTTGACTAGGGTGGCTAGTCACCCCCCTTCCCACCGGTGTAAAGGATTCCCAGGTCCTACAAGCTTCCACTGGGACATGCACGCATGGTCGTATATATATTATAGAGCACACGGTACACATCTTATCAGACACACAATCAGCATCTATGTTACTAGCGGCAGAAATTAGCTCCGTAAACCGTGGTCGACGAGATAAAACATGGGGTTGTCACCCTCAAAAAAATCCTGGATCCGCCACTGATTGATATTAGTCAGTTGTACGATAGGGTGCAAACTGCAAAGTGATGGAATTAAGAAAACGACAGAACCTGTTGCATCAGTTCTAATATATAAATAAAGGAAGTATAGGATATTTACCATTTAAACCAGTGTTCTCAAACCCATCACCATCTTCGTTAGCCCAATGTAGGAGCAGAACAGTAGGACATTAAACTGTTAAACCTCATTTAATTTCATTTCAAACCCATCAAAACAATACAATAATCACCATGATTTATTAGAAGATAGACTAATCAATTGATAAAATAATAATCATGTTATTATCTTATATATAAGATAATTTATCATATCACTTCTGTTTTAAACTTGAATGATGGTGGGGTTCTAACATGTACATGTATGCTTTATATAGATCGTAAGGTCTGTAGCTTAGTCAGGTAGCGTGGTTTTGATCCCAAGCTGGAAGCTTGTTATTTTCACCTGGTACCCCAGTTTTCTTGTACTGTGAAAAATGACAATTGGTTTACTGACATAAAAATGTAGACTAATTATATGAGAATACGAATGGGCACATTGATTTTGTTTACTGATTATGTTGAGCACTTTTTACGACTGATTAATTTCTTGTTTTGAAATAAGTTTATGAATTTTTTGTAAGACATTCAAGCATTTATACATTTAATTATTTACCATTTTCTGCAAACCATGTTATTCAGAAACTATACAAGTACATGTAAATAATAATATATGATAGTTATGATAAAACAAATGATTTATATAAGAAATACATTGCTGGCCTTTGTTTACAAAACATTAAGAAATTGACAGTTAGATAAGTTTATTAAGATTTTATTCGTACCTATATATCAAATTGTATCTGTGTAGTTTGATAACAAGCCACTTCACACACCAAGATCAAAGTCTTATATTCACCCCTGATATAAAATAAAGATTATTATGTCTGTAAAACATTGTCTAAATTCAATAAATTTTGTTTTGGGTTAACCGTAATGTGGTAGTTTCTGGTATATTCCTATCAGGAAAATGTTGTTTAGTGCATTGGCATCAACAAATCACTGTGCTGGCCAAGAATTTGAACATGACCTTAGTGGAATTTCACTTTTATTTACAATTACTGATAGGCATGAGATCAGCATCATGTTAATTAGGTATAGTAATATATTAACTATGTATTCTGATTGAATTAAATTTCTAAACAATCATGTAGTTAATTAATTAAAGATACATTATGTAGGGTCTATAATAGCTAAAAAATAAATAATGTTAAATGAATAATTTGAAAATTTCATTCAAATTACTCTATAACGAGCCAAGATATTATCCTTCAAAGGTTTGACAAGACATGTGCAATAATTTTAACCACAGTACTGGTTGTTCGAAGCTAAGTCACCCCCTTCCATTTTTAGCTTAATTCGAAATACGGCTGAACTGGATAAGTTAATTAATGTCAAATTAGTAATTTAGAAAACATTTCAGGCCAAAAGAAAGACTTGCAATAGGCAGATTTAACTCTTGCATATTGTATGTTTAATAAATAATAAATTTGAAGCACTGTATGATTGGAGAAAAAATAAAATTTGCTAGACATCAGGAAGACACCAACCATGTCTAGTTGCAGATTATACAGAGTAGGTATTGGACCACTCAATCATCAAACTTGCTTTATGAGACTATAATATATATGTACCCTACACAATGTAAAGCAACTCACACATACATTCATTTTATGAACTGTCAATTTTCCTCTGGATCAATTTATATTTAATAAAATAATTAGTATTGTACATAATTCCATATTTATCATTGTAGATTTTTATTGATTCCACATAACCGTTCTGTAACTCTGTTATCTTTCTAAATAACATCTAGTATGAAATGCTTTTGATTTGATAGGTGAATTTTATTCATCCTAGACCTTTGCGTTTTGTTAATTAATTGGAGAGATAAGACAAGAATGAACAAAGGAACTACCATTAGACATGGTAGATTGTGGGAGTTTATGCCATAGATCTAATTTTCCAATAAAGATAAAGCTAGATGGATATCTTTTTATTGATCAGTAAATATTGAAACAAAGATAATCAATCAAAATTAATGAATTCTCCCTGATTACCAGAAGGCAAGCCTAAATAATTGGATGTTTGCAAAAATCAAAGGATTCTAGAAATATGTCAGGAAAGAATTTATTCCCATAACCTCATTGACCTTTGCCAAAGTTTTGGTTATGACAGAATCCAGTGTCTGCTGTTAAATTTTCACTTATGAGAAATATATAGTAAGATAAATATTTTGAAATTTGGTATAATGAAAAAAACTTATTTTGATCTGTCGGTGGATACAGTTTGCCTGGCGACAATTTTAGTGGTTGTTATTGGTCTATTCTGGAATTGGTAATTCAGTTCATGTCAAATATAAAGAAGTTTTCAAATGTGATTTTTTTTAACTGAACAAACGTATCCTTAACTTTATTGTTAGCTTCAAACATGAAGAAATTTCAAAGAAGTATATAATGCCAAATTTTGTTCCACACCCATTGGGTTGGGTAAGATCCACCTTTTTTAAATTTTAAATTCTTTGATATTTACTAATAACAAAGGCGTTGATCATAATCTATTAGATTTTCCTTGTTCATTCAAAATCCTCCAATCCTTATATATGCAATTAAAGTGCTATTTTGGCCCTCATCTTCCAAATTTCTTTTCAATGCTTCACGTACAAATACATATTTTTTCATGTACCATTTATATATTATTTTGTGTGTTTTAAGGTTTATTTACAAAAGGTTTATTTAATGCTTTACTATTAATACTTTCAACCAGACAACTTAAACTCATTGAAGAATATGCAATTATTACTTGTCTCAATGACTTGTGTGCATCATGGCCATGAATCACAATTTAAGGCGTGTTCGTGAACTGATTGAAAGAAGTCCAGGAAATTAAATGGATTTGTTGGGATTTCTAAAACGAAGATACAAAATTGAGCGAAAATGCAACTCATTAAAGTAGTAAGGGCTCATTTAAAGATATAAGTGAATCCAGAAAAGCTGCTTCAGCTTCTACTTAAATGATGTGGGCAAAATTGCTTTGAAATTTGCACTAGTGTAAACAGAGATAGTAGAAGCTAAGCGTGTGAATCAATTTGACGTGATAACGTGAGAGGCCTTGCAGATTCGTTTGCTCCCTGCGACATATTCTTTCTGTTTGTTTTGCATGTTGTAGCATATTAATGACGGCACGACTTGATACCTCTTGTTGTCTTCGTCTGTTGGTCCATTACTTCAATATGCTATTCCAGCCAGGTTGTCAAGAATTTAATATGGGCTACAAAACAATAGACCAGAGATATAATAATAATGTTACTTTCATTGTGTAGATTAGTTGAAAATGGAGATGAAATGTATACGGTTCGCAAATAGGTTCAACTTATAATTTTTTTTCAATGACAGCTAATATGATTATTAATTGAATTTCAATAAGTAGAAATTCAAATAAATTTTGTTTATTATTGAGTGATATAGTTAGTTCAAGTCATTTGTTTTCCAATGAATAATTTCGTTAGACAAATTTATATGATGTTCTTACTATAGGAGATCAAAAATTGATAATGATAAGTGAATACATTGACATTTTCATTCCAATTACTCTATTCTGAGCAAAGTTAGGGGTATTTGAAGTTTTGAAATGATATAACAATGGTACTTGACAATTGGGAATAAATTTCAATTATCTATTTTATTGTTTAATTTTTATACTCCCTAATTCTCATGTGGATGTATATTGTCATTGACCCTGTCCATGTGTCTGTCCGTTCAGATCTAGGTTTGTGACGATATTGGCATGTATTGGAGACTAACTTGACCCTGATTATACGAAAAATAGCTTGTTTAGCTTGTGAACCCTCTTGAATTCGCAATTTTTATCTAATTTTGATGAAACTTAAAAGGTATGAGTATAACCCTAAGATCTTGGTTACTTTCTGTATTGGTGCATATCAGACCGTAACTTTCTGGATTATGGCCTCTCTCTGAATCTACAAAATATCACATGTTTATATCCAAAATGAAAGATCTTGGTTTCTTCGATATTGAAGCATGTCGAACCATAACATCCTGGATTATGGCCCCTGATTGTATGAAAAATCGCTTTTTGTTAGCTTGTTCTATGTCCATCTCTTCCTGAATGTGGGTGCATAGGGCAATGCAACCACTTGTTAAATCTATGTTGTTCTAATCCATTTAAGTCTTGGCCATCCGTTGATTATATGCATGTCATGTGAATAAATGTGTAAATAATAGTTAATATAACATTTAAAGCCAAACAGAGACCTGCAATAGGCAGACTTACCTCTTACATAATGCATCTTTAATTTATTTTAAAATTTTGTCATTGATTGACTGGTGCAGTTAGGATAGTCCCCTGGCCTGGACTCCAACCAAAACCCCACCACCTCTTCTACCACCTCCAGCAGAGCAAACTTTGTCATTTAACAGTGATATTTTGAATAATATACTTTTTCTTCCTATTTCAGTATCTGGATGTAGGAGCAAAGTTATTACTTGAATATTCTGAGGTAGATATTAATTTGTGATTGTAAAACTTTTATATATTAAAGCTCTGTAAATAAATAAATTATAGGAATTTATGAGTTAATTCAAACTGAAAACATATCACTTCATCCTGTCTATACAATGCCCGGTAAGGACAAGTTTATGAACAACGGTACTTCATAAAATTTATAATGGCCTCATTATAACTGATATATAACAAGCCCTCTGGGAGGTATTTTTAAAAGAAATCTGGTATTTAGAGTTTGGTTCGTTGTAGGAGCAAAGTTTACATAGACCGATTCACCGCTACCAGTCTCAACATAGCTCAATTCAATCAGCCGATTAAAGCAATACTGGGTTGTGTATCTCATGTACGCAATATGACAGTGTTCGTGCCAGCCACTGTGACCCCTTGTGTCACCTGCCTTTTAAATTGAATGGTGTTCGTTTCCTCTAGCCATGTCTTATTACATCTTATGTAAGCTTTACAGGTCATGACAAATTATATGATGGAATGATGATTCTACTATAAAATATACTTAAATCAGCATTCCTATGTTTCGTTCCGTGTCATTCTTGGATAGGATGTTAGAATTTCTACAAGATATTCTTTTACATACAATTAATAAGAATTAAGTTACACATCTTAACAAATATTAATATCAGTTGTCATAAGATCTTGATTGGTTTTTGTAAGAACATGTTGTTTGTTTTTGTAGTCATGTACAGCGTGTGATAACCTCTCACCTTTTAGATTCCTAGATAGAGCAGAATGTGGTAGATACATTAATTTTAAAATAATTCATGCTAAATCAATACTCTTCAATTTCAGGATTACAGGAAAATAAGGTATTAAACCCTATTTCTTTTCATTTCATTTTACTTATTCTTTACTGTAGTTACTAAATTAATTAATAAATGATACATTAAAATAGGTACAAATTTTATTACCTAGTAACTTAATTATTAAATGATATTATTGTGTATTACAGATAATATTTTATGATGAAACAGTAGGCCAGATAATTAAGAATTTGTTCTCATCTAGTGAGGCAGTATTCACCAATATGGGATGGAAATTCCCTGAGAAAGGTAAAAACTTGCTACACAATTTTGGTAAATAACTATAGCACATTAAATAATCTTTTCCTTCTGTTGGTTTCTGGAGTTCAGCGTCCACTTCCACTGGGGGGGGGGGGGTATCAATTATTATTAACATAAATATTGTATTATTGATATTAGATTTTGGTTTTATTTAATTTTTTACAGAAATGTCTGGTGCAAAGATCCTGAAGGGAATGTTATGAGTTTGCCCCAAAGTAGGCCTGTCTTTAATTATAATGGGAAATAACCTCTACTTTATTGGCTTTAACACTTTCTTCTGCACAAAGCTCATGATAGGAAGAAATTTATTAGGAAGATCAATTGGCATGCACCTATTATAATGTTATAAACTTATACATCTGTGAATAACATAAATAAAATCTTTGAAAGTTAGGCTTTTACTTTCTCCTTAATTAATGTTTTTTGTGTGTTTACTACTTTTATATGATATGGCATATCTCTTCTCTATTTTGACATTGGTCTCCAGAAGATGGGTACCAAAGGATTGACCCCGTTTTTTCTGTTTTCCAGACCTTCCAATGATCGTAGTTTTAAGAATTTCCAGTTTTCCTACCTGTTATGTATTTTATTATAGGCTTGCAGCTGATTTAATCGCGATTCATGACCTTATATACAGTATATATAGGTAGCTGTGTTTGAAACAATACCGTTAATGAATATCGTATGTGAACAATTTGGAAATGTCGACATGTGGGATGTATATTGTTTTGTGTACCAATTTTGCCATAGTAGGCGTGGCTTGAAAACACCCTCCACAATTTTGTTAAAAAATATCAATTTGAGATCTTGTCAATCCCATCTTTATTATTCCTCTATGTTCGTATGTGGGGAACAAAAGACTCAACACTGAATATATATTCAGGAGTGTTCACGTGGCATCACCAGTGGCAGATCCAAAAGGGGGGGGGGGTCCAAACCCCACCCTGCTCACCTACATAAAAAAAATAATGTCTTGCATCAATGAAATTACATCACAAAGTGATCTACATTCTCTGTTTAAAAAGCTCAATTTGTATGTATGCCTATGTAATTTAGAGACGATGATGGCAGATTACCGTAACAGAAACCTGGCAAACCCCCTCCTGCAAAAATTCCTAAGTCCGTCCCTGCATCACTATAAGAATACCCGTGTTAAATTATTGAACTGAAGTATCAAAATAGTAGCCCACATATATAGATCAGCCCAACAAAAAAGATGTGTGATGTTTCGATTTAATTAGTAAGAATTGTGACCTGAATTTCATTTGTCCCACTCATTAGTAATATATTTACGGAGGAATTGATTTACCAGAAAACCTTGGGTGTAACATTCCGTCCCCTCCTCTACAGCTATTTCACTTTATTAACCTGAGTGGAATCCTTTATAAAAGACGATGTTAAAGAGGAATTAGATGTTTACAGGTCCTTTGCATGTCGGTAAATAAAGAACCATTTTCGATTTGACGTAGTTACACTTTACAGTTATATCGGTGGTGTTAATATTAGTTTGTATGCAAGATTTGGGATAGTGAAGGGATAATATTTCTTTAAATGAATGAATGAACAGCATGGATTTTACAATATAACCATATAAACTCTTGGCACTAAATACAAATGTAATACTATTACATGACAAATGGCAATCAAGGTATCTTTGAAAAGTCTCTGCACTCCACTGGTTAAAGTTTTTTCCTTGGGTGCATCTAGGAACGGAAACAACGAGTCTCGGGATGCAATATTGCTTTTAATAGCAGTTTTATTTTTGTAAACTTCATTGTCCTATCTCACGAACACATCGATCTAGATTTACAAGTCGCTCAGGATGTTTAGTTCTCTTAAGTTCAGGTCACCTATGACATTTTCTCTTCCACTAGATATCGCTTCATCAACAGTAAATTAAATGGTAGATGATTCAAACGAGCTATATCTGTGCTAATTATTGACGTCGTCCTTAAAAGCAGTTCCATTTTCCCCTTCACGCCCTGTCGTGTTGCTGACAAAGCCCGACCCTTTTTAATTAAAATACCATTGAAGCAATGGCTGAACCAGGTGAGGCATACCTATATGTGGTATACCGTATATACGTTTCCCCTTAACCCAGCACCTGGCAACTTGCAATTAAGATACATATGCTATTTTGGACGTAAAGTGTCATTGCTATTGTCGACAAAGATACTACCCAAATTGGTTTCATCTCGTTGAAACTTAAGACACTATACGCCACCGACCGCTCGCCTTTCTATGGCTATTTTTTTCTTAAGTATGAAAATCCAGGTGTTGAGCTTTTCTTTTCGTACCTAAAGGATGTATGTAACAAAACGTTTTCAATGGCATTGATTGTTACTTGTTTATTAGAAAATTGTGGTTTGGATGTCAACACAATGTGTTAGCCCATCAGCACGCCACATAGGTTGATTTTCAAGGTGTTTATTATTAAGGGTTAATATGTTTTAGCAGTAGTAAGCCACTTCAACACGATTGCTATCAAGCTGGGTGCCATACTTGCTGCGTACTTCTTAAAGAAAAGCTACACAATACACTGGAATAGACATGAGATAAAACCTCTTCGTAACATTATGTTAAAATCATATTATTTAGATGAAACTAAAAACAGGATGCAATTTATAAAATGAAGACTTTTCCAATCTTCAAATTAAAAAACCATGTGACATGAACGTCTTTAGAAACTTAATAAGACAACTACAACATCAAAAATTGCGGGAAGGAGGAATGTGGATTTTTATATCAAAAATTGCAGCTTGAAAAGTCTTTATCGTAAATTAAGAAAAATGGAAAGAAATATTAGATTGGAAAATACCATTTCAAGCAAAAGACAATTATAGAGTTATTCTATCTTTCTACCTTAGTTATATTTATCATACTTAACTGACACCAAACATACTGAATCTCATTAACTCAAATTCCCTATACCACTATCTTTAGACCATGTTCTGGTCGTAGTTGCTGTATTTTACAAATGCATCAAAAGCCTTTCAAAAGTAAATCCCATTTTCCAAATATCCGTAGACGATCCGAATATAATAGTCTATGTTTTTGAGATATGTATACTAATTATCTACAGATCTTGACGAACAACACTTAATCCTCCACATTATCTGCTTTAACACGATTCTAGCGACAATGTCTTGTTTGTCAGACGTGATACAACAATTTAAAAATATACGCTAAAAACCATCTGCTCAAAATTTCGATTATTGTCGTCTTCTATGTCAGCTTCTGATTTACTGCGGAATTCCTGCTTCCGGGAAGTCATTAGAAACAGACATCAGTAAAAAATGTTTGCTCGGATTTCAGAGAATGGCGACAATGCGCTGACTTTGTCAATTCGTTTACCTTTAAACACAAATAACAAATTTTTGTTATTTTGAATAACTTTTTGGTTGACAATTTCTTTTCCCGATAATTCAACTTTCAACTCATCTCTTTAACAAATATTAGCATTGAATCGATCATGTCTGAATTACTGTTTTATAGAACATGTCAGATGAGAATCCGAGACGAACTTGACCCGAAAATTTAATACAATTCCGTCTAAACTTAATAACAAAGTTGTTCAGACTGACTGGGTGTTGGCACATATAGCTGCATGTCCAAGAGAAAGAATATAAAACAGACAACTGTTTCTACATATAGCAAGCCATGTTTGGCCCCTGCAGAATCATGGTCGTTGCCTCTAGCTCCCGGTGATTTCTAAACCACCTATTCGGGAAGCAGATGAAAATATTTCGAAAAGTTAATTCCAACATAGTACCATAACCTCCTGATTCGTAGCTAGTGAGGGTGGGGGGCAAGAGAGGCAACTCGGGAACCCATCGGGTTCCTTTACCCAATGTGAAACAAATCAGTTACCCTAATGGGTAGCCTGTGGTACCCTTTCCATTGGACGCTAAGCTACGGGTCTGGTTATAATACGTGGTCACAATGTAATCCCGTAGTTTTATCTTGAGAACACCATGACATTGAAAATAATTATTACTACAGTGGTAGGCCTACTTCCAAAATTTGATCGAACAGCAATATGACAAGTCGTTCCCAATTTGTTAAAAAGTTACAACTACGTGCTTTATTAGGCCTGTATCGTTGTTGGGACAAGAGTGACTTCTTTTGGCTCAAAAATCAAATTGTCAATTTCAATTGATTTATTATGTTCATTGTTTTTTAGGATGCTAATCTGTGACTCCTGGAAGAATAATTTCATGTTCTTAGTTGAAGACAGTGATGAGATTTAAACGACTTTGTGTTCAATTGTCGACGCGGTAAACAAGCCAACTTCCGCTTTACCTTTCGAACAAAATATATTTTACATTGCCACTTTCCCCATCACTAATATAAATAATTAAACCGATAAACCCAATGCAGCGGCCTTCTTTATTTTGGATTTAGCAAATGGATTTAGTTCCTTCCAGCACATCCAGACGCCAAAATGGACTGTAAAAGGCAGTAGCGGATCTACAGGCTATGAACAGGGAGGGAGTTTGGTGGGTCAAAATAGTTATACAGAGCGCCATCCACAATCCCACCCCAAATGAATGAATGATTGAATGTCAACAAAATACTGACTGAAACACTGTCTGAGCGCCCCGGTAGAACATAGATCGCCTTTGGGTCTATATAGTTGGTCACCGGTCGTTATCTCGCTGATAGCTACTTTTAACATTTATGTGTAGGCCTAACTGAGCTTTCAGATATGTAATTTGGGACTGGGTCGGAAGGAATTTTGTCCGGGTAGGCTATGCTTACGTGGCCCTGACTTCTGGTAAGTGGTATATGAAACCCAGGGGCGTGGTGAGAATGAGTTCATGAGTAGCCATACTCATGCGCCAAAAAGTTTTTGCGCCAAAATCACAATCAAATTACTCAAAAAATGAAAAACATTTGTAAGTGGAAAAATTGTTTCATCTGACCCAATTAAAAAATTTTTGAAAGAGTCAAGTTGGAAAATTTAATCATATTTTATTACCGTATTTCTTGTCTCGGATTGCTGGAGATTGCGTTTCTGGGCTTCTAATTTTCGAAATTTTCCCGGGGGAGGGCCCCGCGGACCCCCCGCCGCGGGCTCGCGCCTTCGGCGCTCGCGGTGGCCGGCTTCGCCGGCCTCAGCTCCGCGGTCAGTAAAAGGGTTTTTGTGCCAAAATCTTTTTTGTTACTCATAATTTCTTCTCAATAATTGCCCTCACCACGCCCCTGATGAAACCGAATGGTTCAGAGGCGGATTACCCTATAGGCAGTGTATGCAGCTGCCTAGGGCCCAAGAAAGAAAGGGGGACCTTTTTGAATTTGACGATTTACATTTTAAGTGGATTCAGATGTGTAAAAGTGAATTACAGAATATTAAGCAATAATAACTTAAGTTGGTTTTCATTTTATCCAGCAATTGCCTGTTGCTGACGCTGTGCTCCTCTGAGCATCAAAAGATTACCACTGGAAGAAGGACTGGGCAGTGTTTGACTAAGTTGTACAGTGCTTGACATTATTTCATTAGTATATCCTCGTTTCTCTTACAGTTATATTACTTTTACTACGGCAACCCTGTTCCGCGAAGGGTCAAGCCGGTCGAGCTGTATAGGGCCCATCAGAACCTTGATCTACCTCTGGAATGGTTGGTAGGCCTATAAAACAGACAGCAATACCCCAACGTATCGACATAGCGGCGACGTGAATTCAAATGAAAGTATTTTGTACTTCATAATGACAATAGCTTAAGTTAGAATTAATCAATTTTGCCCCCCACCCCCACCAATTTTTGCTATTTAAAAATAAACTTGAGTAACGGCGGGGCTTAATTATGCCCCAACACATGAGACGCATCGAAGGGACATAACTCGCATAACTGTTATTTTTTATCCATTAACTTAATTCAATGTCTAATATTTCACAGAATCAGCTGATATAAATCTTGACAGTAGTTGATCATATAGATTTGTTAGTGGATGTAGCTGATTTCTCTCCCTATTGACATCAGTTTTTCTTGATACCTGTGTCCATTCTTGCCTTCCACAATGCAACAGGTGTCTTCCTCTGTAGACTACAAACCTCAAATTTCCTTGATACCTGTGTCCATTCTTATTCTTCCTCAATGGAACGGGAAGTCTCTTCCTATTGACATAAATTTTGCTTGATACCTGTGTCTATTCATATTCTTCCACAATAAAATCCTGAGAATCGGGATCGAACCCATTCCCAGCATCTGTAGACCCCCCCCCCCCCGCCCCCCCCCCCCAAAAAAAAAACCAAACAAACAAACAAACAAACAAACAAAAAAACAACCCCAAACAAACCAAAAAAAGGAAAGACAAAAAATACACAAAGAAGAAGAATGATGATCCTGGTCATAGTATTTGGCTTTTAACTTTCCAATGTAAATGAAAGTCACTGTGTCATTCGTACCGCAACTTAAAAAGTATTCCAAACGTTGGTATACTATATATTATAGTATTATTTCCCAATATTTTTCTAGATGTTTTCAATAACTGGAAATTGATTGTTATTGTATCAACTATAAAAGGTGTAAAGAAAATAAAGAGTTCGTGACACTTCTAGAGGGGACATCTCCATCATCAAATTTCGCACCAAAATTAACTTTCTGTGACAATACTTTAATAAAGCTGTTCTTGGGGCAAAATAGCAGTTTTGAACTTTGTCGCCTTTCCACTTCAAAGAAAGACACCCAACATAAATGTTATTTTGTATACCACGATATTACTATAGTAGGTATATTAAAAAGGTGATGTGATGGGAACCGTTCAGTACTCTTTAATAAGTTAGGGGTCTATCTACTATGCCAAGAAACACAAAGAAATCTTGCACCCAAATCTGGGATATAAGTGGCGTACATATAATACATAATACAAAGATTGTAATATAAAGTTACGTTTCCAATATGATTAATGTTTCATAAAAAGAAGTCAAAAACAAAGTATAAAATGTGTTTCCAATTAACCATGTGCAGAAGGATTAAGGACTGATTGGGCCCTGGCAAAATAACAACTTGTAACCGTTGGTGAATTACTTTAGGATTTACAAACTCAATTCTGGCTCTGTCCTAGAGCATTATCGCCAACCCTGTTACAGACACAACACGCCTCTAATTCTTTTGATAAGTTCGTATGGTTAACCGGAACTTGTATTATCAGGCATTCGAATGAATATATATAAACATGTACTGTTATTTCTATTTCACCCATAACATTAACCCCGCTTTCTCCTACGTTATGTAAAGTAGCACACGTTACCATAGAAATACAGATTACCGTATGTTAGTTTCAGAATTATTGATGTATTTTGTTTACGAAGTAAATTCCATCCATCCATTAATTTATGCGACTTGTTAATGAACGAGACTTCTTGGTATATAGGTATATGTATGTCGACTTGAGATTTGGTTACAACTGATCAAGTATAGAATGGTTGTTTCTGTTGATAAAACAACATGCTGTTTAATCTTAACTAACATCTATCCATTCTCTTTAATTACACTCAAATTCTTAACAACACATTTAAACCCAAAACTATTCCATTTGTGTTGTTTCAGCCCGATCTTTCACACCTCCAACATAAATGTTTAAAGTGCTTTAACACTAGGATAAATAATCTTTCTAAATAGATATGTTTATATCTTCCTACCATTTCACAATTTCTTGTTTTGATCTCAAATTTACCTAACAAGGTAAAAAATAGGCGCGTCTATTTTTCCTAACTATAGTCAAAGACATTCTTGTTTCACTTTGACAAATTGTTTGGCGAAGAACAAGATCAACATGAAACGTTCGATACAAATACCACTTTAAAATTATGTCGGAATGAGGATCTGTTGTCACCGATGCATTTCCACTATTCAAAAATGTGTTTACCATATGAAATACCAACGGCGACTCATTGGGGAGTTCAAAAAGTTATCACGGAGACATAATCGAAAAGTATTTCGCGGCACAATTTTGTTTCGTTTTAACCGAAGAGATTTGTGTGACACGATGTTGAAACAGCATTTAAGATGTTTTCTCACAGAGTTTTAAAACAAAGGACTATTGTTTGACTGACTGGACTCTGTCCAATTTGAAAACCTCCGCAGCATTTTGTCATGAACTTCCCGAAAGATATGCAGGTTGTGTTTACTTGAAGCCAGTCAGAATCCAAGATTTTGATAAAGATCGATGTAATTTTGTTTGCATTGAAACGGCTGAAACTTGAGCGTTCGACAGTCGGACTCGGGAACTTTCGTTTTCACTTGGAATTCCGAGTCGCTTTTTTTTTCTCTTTGTTCTTCCACAAACATGACACTGCCAAGAAAATTGTAACACATCCTACCGAGACAATACAAAGCCACTAGATAAACAGAATAAAGACAAGATTTATTTCTAATAATATAAACAATCTAAAGTAACTTTAATTCAAGTTTACGTTTAGTAAGGTACACACAAAAAGCTTTGTCATCCACGGACTACATTTCGTCGAGGAGATGGGACTTGGTGCAGTGAGATTTTACAAATTCAAATCGAGCTGTTGTTAAAACGTGATCGCACATGAAAAATGCACCAGGTTTCATATAGAACATTTTAGTAGGCCAGAAAATAAACTTCAGAAAAATAACCCAAATATTCGATAAAATCGATGAGTTTTTACGAAATCCTAAGATTTCCATTCAGTTTTGAAACTGTTGATGCTAGCAATATAGAATGATAAAGCTTGCTAAACTATGAACTACTTATAAAGACAATGCAGTTGGTCAGGATCATTAACTCTGGATAATTCAGAACAAGCAACGCCCCAAAGACAGATCCGTTTGGGACACCTTCATTCCAAATATATTCAGATTTACATGTATACGGTCAGTTTGGAATACGCCAACAATTTCATTTTTATGTTGTTTTTTTTCTGGAGAGACACCTCTTCTTGCAATAAAAATTTCTCATATAACCTATTCCCTTGAGCATGAATGGAGTGAGGTTTTTTTAATAGTTAGCTCATTTTACACGTTATTAATTGTTAGCTACGAATCATTGGTTTCGGTACAAACCACTTATCACATAGTTCAATATATTTCAAAGATACCGCTTTTTTCCCTCACAGTCTGTTTGTACTGAGTTACATTAACGATTTTTGATAATGACACCAGAAATGTGCCCAT
The DNA here is from genome assembly GCA_948474765.1 of Patella depressa. Taxonomy (NCBI): domain Eukaryota; kingdom Metazoa; phylum Mollusca; class Gastropoda; family Patellidae; genus Patella; species Patella depressa. Next base: position 62,106,638 of record OX419719.1, read on the forward strand.
TACAATACTTTTAGCCCACTAAAGAACGACGTATATTTTTTCAAACATTATATATCAGAATATAGATGAACTGTTTCATGTAGGCTTCATTGTTAAAAATGGAATATGATACGTCTACCACTCAAGTGTCACCACAAAAATATGATGCTCGATATGATTTTCTCAGTGATAAAATTACTCCTTTTAATGGGGTCGTTATTCATAGAAATGTTCCACTTGCAAAGTTGTAGAGTCGATATAAAAGCTTTTTTGAAAGAAGGCAATTAGCTGATTTCAACTTTGACACCGCGTGCACTTCATAAAAATATGATAGACAGAAGTTTTTGATTTTAGCTTCGTTATCAGTTATTATTGTAAAATTCTAAACGTTCAAAGTAACAACGATCCTGAAACGAAATAACGTGAACTTGTTGTTGAAGATGACAAATAATAGACTTGATTCTTCGATGACAAAAGACTAATTTTTTCGGTGGTAATTTAGACAGAATGTAAATATTTGTTCACAACATGTCCTCCTGTCAGTATTGCTTAAGATTTTCATTTTTCATTTATTATGTCACAAAACAAAAACATGCGACAATTTAACTACAACAAGTAACGTCGTTCTGTACTTTTGCTTTCTGTAATTTTTATATTCAATGATTCAGAGAGCCGCTGTATGGTTATTCTTGATAGAGTTATTGGTCACGCCGGTTTTCTTTCAATGTACCCTGAATGAATGTATGCATTGGTAAAATATTAATTTATTGCTGTCGCTAAGATAAGATCAAGAATTGAATTTACTCCTTTCCAAGGGGAGGTAATCATATTGAACGGTCGTAGAACAGTCGATGTACGGATTTACAAATTGAATATTATATTTTAATTAACAAACACCAACCCGATTGCTGTTGAATAGTTAACAGCCAAATATCGTCTAGATATTGTTTTTCATCTTTAATAAAATTATGGTTTTAAGATATTCTATTGATGATTCCTATTTATAGGTTTAATATGTTTATTAAGCATTTAATATGTGATGATATCTATTTGATAAGCTCACTAGGGATATAAATATATTTGTTATAAGTAAATACATCCTCGTCAGATGTGACAGTTATATAGTGAAATCAACATTGCCTGTCACTCGAGCGCACATATATATTCTTCTTATTCTAACATTGACATAACGCAGTGGACAATTTACTTGAAGTAAATAAAGATATATTTCATTTTTGTCTGGTAAATAAATATTTAACTTGCCACGTTTTTTATCATTGTAAATATTGGGTTAATATCAATACTATAAATCACATATAAAGAATAAACTTTGAGGTGTAAAAAGAGTAAATAAAAACACAGATATTTCTACCACTGTTGGCAGTAAACTGTTATTGGCTTAGGTAAACATTTAATAAGATAAAGATATCCTGTTAATCAGGATTATTAATCAGTTGTGTCGGTGCTACAAAGTTGTCATTCATTAACTTTGATGACAAAATATAGACTATGATAAATATAATTAAATTAATTAAATAAATTTAAAATATTATCACTTACACTATACCCTACCCATAAAAAAGTAAATCCGTGTATATTTTAGGCGCGTTTACAGTGGGGATTTAACATGAATTGAATTCAGAATTAAAGTCTTTTTCCGGATTAAAGAGTCACACTCCCTAAAAACCGAATTGAATCTCAAATAACGAGTAAGGATTTTTTTCCGAATTCAATTGGGAACAACAGTTCTGATTCGGGTTATTCGCAGTCAAGCTTGAAGTGTGGGCGCTTGATTCAGATGAACGGGTTTACCGGAACCGAAAAATTCTACGCGCATGTTCATTTCGACAACCGTTTTGAAACGTATGTATGAAACTGCTGATGTTAATATGGCAATTAACCGAGGTAAGGTGAGGGAGGGGCTTCTCACTCTTCAAATTTGGAGAGACGGAGATGTAAAGGTGCAGCTGCAGGACACGCACCGCTACCAGGCAATTAACAGAGGGCAGTCTGATCTTCTGGGAGCCCATGTATGTGAGAGGACGGCTCATCGATGCCAATCACTTTCACCAAATTCGCCACGATAAATTTCTTGCCAATAATTGCAAAGAACATAAATAATGATAAATAAGCAGCAAAATCACCATGATCCCTAATGGGAATGACGGGTGCTTCCATCTTGGCTATGAATGACCCTCATCTCTGTGAATAGGCTACCGATAAGCAGTAAGTGTGGCGTGGTTCAATTTAAATTACATCCGAATAAGCTGTAATGTGAACGCACCGAGACCAACCAATCCGAATTCCGGCCGCCAGAAGTCGAATTTGGGATTGAATTCGCACATAATGTGAAAGCACCTTTAGATTTATTTATAAGAAATAAGAAGTGTAAAATCTAACATAAAATTATATACAAAATCCTCTGTTTTTCACGCTTTAATTGTTATGATTTACAATAATGTACAATTATCTACAAGTTGTATATGATATTACTTAACATTAAAAAAGCGGTTGATTTGGACAAATTTCATAGGGTCTATTTTTCAATTTTTTACCACTGGGAAAAAATGAAATTTCTTTATACTTGATTTATCTGCATAGATTACGCGTTTAATTATTTAAAACTATAATTGAAAGTGAACTGGGTAAGGCTGTTATTGTTTTTCAAAACATTTAAAGTTCTTTTTTTTTCTTTAAAATGGGTGATTTTTTTTTTGCGTCTTTAAGAATAAATTGACACATGTTCGATGTACAGTGAAATTTGTTTTATCATTTCTTGTTGAATGATTCATGTTACAGGATTCTAGTTAATTAAATGTGATGGGGAACTGTTATTTCTAACTACGGCACGCCGTAAAGGCCACACGAGTTTTACAATTGACACAGTAAAACGAGTAGCTTCTATATTTTAATAACAAATATTTCTCTACGCCATATTGTATGTTCTTTTTACTTTTTCCCATTTTCTCAGCGCGTATTTTAGGTCAGCGCATTATTTACATGTGGTATACATTTGCTCGGGCAAGTTTCGTAGCAGTAATTCGGATTTAATGTGTGTACGAACAAATTACCAAGCGCCAATAATACGTCAGGGTTATATACGCGGTGTAGTGTTGTGGCCAGACAAACATGTTGAAATTTGATTTGAGTGAAAATATACTGCCAAATAATCAGAGTGTAAGCAAATTAATGTTGATTTCTCGATAAAGTTTTCGTTTGTGTTCCTTAGGAAGTTCGCGCGAGGTGAACGCGGCGCGAGCGTCACGTGTGGGGTTGAAACGTACAGCGAACGTGATGGTCGGCGGATAAATGTTGTTTACATTGCGACAAATACGGTCGGTTAATTATCTCATACTCGGTCATTTAGACTTTTGTACTTTCAATCCATTATGATTCTATCAGGCGATATCGAGTCTGAATTAATTCCATGTCACGTAGCCGGAATTTCTACCTGTAGTGACAATTGTATATCAACAACGTTAAGTTACATTTACCTTTAATTAAACACACTAATGCATTTGTAATGTACTTGAAATTCTCAGCCCCATCTGAAATTCTGACTAATTTTCAATAGCAGTCCAAACACACTCTGCGCTATAGTGTCTGCTAATTGTGTGTGCTATGCTTTTCCTTCATTAAAATGGATTAAAATATAAAGTGGTTCAATCACACAATTATTCTGTTGCTTATATATTTTCTTACAAAACATGAATTTGAAAAAAAAAAATGAAAACGTTAGATACATATCTACGACTGGAAATAAATAACTTTTGAGTAAGCGCGCGCAATATTATTGTTACCTTAAAATCCACACAATGAAACCGGGTTTCACCCATTTATTGTGAAGGTTATGTTTCAGAAATTTTAATTAATGATTAGATAAACATGATGTATCATACCCCCCCCCCCCCCCACCCCCCCCCCCAAAACCCCGAAATTTTCTTACTTATTTTGAAGGTCAGTAATTAAAGTAGCTAAGTCTCTAACTCAATATCTTCCAAAATCTTCGACAATGAAAACACAAATTATTTGTCAATTTAATTTAACATTAATGTTGGGATCTTACCTGAAAAAGATGGGCTTCTGATATCCAATGTTTAAAACAAAATGAAAAAAATATCAGTGGTACACGAATCGTGTACCATAATCCGTTTCAGGCCCACTTTTAACAAGGGACTTGGAAATTGAGACTAGACAATGGTGCATAGAGAAATACGCAATAATGTAGACTGGAATAACCAGACGCAAGAGATTAGCATGCTATTGAGACTTCAGGCGTATTTCAAACTGATTAGAAATTGGAGTAAAGAAGGAAAATCAGTTTTTAAGTTTATGGTTTATATATTATTAGAAACACATCTAAATAAGATATAGTTGACAGAATGTGTATTTAGTCCTGTTTTGTATACCATCGCTAAATTGCCCGGATGAAAGGTCGTGTCCGTTTCCTAGAATAGGGTTGAATCTGCATAGTGATAAGGATAGTGGCCACCATCGATCAGGCAGTATATGTCATCCATCATGTAAATATAATATAAATACTTAGATTACTAAGCGTATTGCTGGGTTTGGATTTAACCACGGACTTCTTTCAGACTTTTTTTTAGCCGAAGTAGTAGGCTACTTGATTGGAATACTGAAAGTCCAATTATAAAATTGCACCTTTATCCCGGTAATCTTTTATAATTTTGTATGGGCCTAAAGCTGGAAGTGAAATGACTAATACTGGTTCATTACTTACATCAATCAAAACTATTCTACACTGTTCAAAAATAAATAGGCCTATACTGTAGATTAATTAACAACAACCAGGTTAATCATAGTCAGACTATGGATTCCCTATGTTCGGTACAACTTCTATTATATTTCTTTTTCTCTTTCTTTCAGTGGCTAGTCATGTTTTTGTCACAAGGCGTCGCCTACATTCGCTTAATAGTCCGAAACAGACTAATTAATACGAATGAAAGGTCGTGTCCGTTTCCGAGAGTTTCACTCTTCATTTGGAACATTTCACATTTCTAGATTTTTCATTGTGTTATTTTGGTTTTGTGTATACAGTCGGCAAGTTTTGTTTACCAACTTTGTCAATTGTCTAATCAAGACCTCTCGAAGCAATTAAAGCTCAGACTATGTCCATTGTTATAAAGTCTTTAAATGATGTCTATAGTTTAATAACAGTCATTTTCTCTTTTCTTTGTTATAGAGGAATTCGTTTTCTTCTACTTTCGTATTTCGGATCCATTCGGGACATCTTTAAATTCATTTATAATTTTGATTTTCTCTAATTCCCGCATCTGTATTGACGAAAGCGATGTAGGGGACTTGTTCTGTTATTCACTCCCATTACCTCCTTGTGAGTTTTTAATACCTTCTTTGCTACTTTTCAATATTTGTCCATCAATTAGTCGTTCAATCCTTCATCTGTCGTGGTTATTTCCCACAAATGGCCACTTTCATCTCACTACCAACCTCTCATTTCTACAGTCCAATTTTACAATACCACTTTTAGCCCTATATACATTAGTCCAGGATCGAAACCAAATACATAAAAATAGTAATGCCACCTTACTCCGAATACAGGAAATGGATAAGATCATTTCGCGAATTTGTAGGTTCAATTTGCAAGAAAATTATAATGGTTTCTACGTTTCTTGTAGTTAGGCCCTTATTTTTATTCATTTCTGCAAACACGACAATTCAGGTAACGTAGTCAGTATTGGGCCAAGGAGGCGCTCGATCTAAGAGCTTCATCCATCATTTTGAGATCGCCAATTCAATATTTTCGTGGAGTGTCATCCCTTTATTAGATCCGGGCAACCTTATTGGCTACGCAACATTCGTTAAGCATTTTTAGTATCATGGACCTGCTATGATGAAGAAAATATACGAATCACGTTAATTATAAAGATAAATATTAGCCTATACCCAAAATCAAAGCAGCAAGTGCATTATCATTATAGTTGATTGCTTGAAAAATAGTCATTAAATTTGTAGATTACAGACTATAACCTAACATTAAAGTTCTTTAAATGCATATCATTAATGTACACATAGATTTATAATAATAATAAATAAGTAAGCCCTGGGTAAGTAAATAGAAGATATGTATTTATATGAACTAATTATATTCTAAGCTTGTCATTAGACACTCTTTAACTGCAGCTGTTCTCAAAATTTCTACAGCTAAAACGATCATTTACAAATTTTCAATTTACATGCATAACTTGCTATTGATTTGTAGAAAACACACCAAAAATTCGTGCTTTCTAATCAGTTTCCTCCTGATTTTAATGAGGGAAATCAATATAGGTATCAAGCTACCATTAAATCTGTCCATTTACTTTTAATTGGGAAAACTAAAAGACATGCTAATGGGCTACCCCCCCCCCCCCAAAAAAAAACAAAAAAAACAAAAAAAAAACAAAGAACAAAACAAAAAAACAAAACAAAAACACGCGGTTCAATGCATACTGCCCTTAAAACAATATAGTGTAATGTGCAAGATTTAATAATTGCTTGAATTCTGTGGTTTGAACGACAAACTCGCATTTTGTATTGTTGCCGTTTCCAGGGGAAACTTGTTTAACCGATATATAGTGCTCTTGTTGTACAGACAAAAATGCAAAAGTTTACTAACTAATGGTCAACACTCCCCAAATTAGTGGTCTTATAATTTATTTTTTTAAAGGAACAATTTTATAGCGATGTCGGTCTGTGCATCTCCATACTGAACAAATGAACATGTATCTCTGGTATCGGTAAAATTACATAGATATAATAGTCATTTCCGTTTAGACCTACCTGTTGTCAAGCACACCAGCGAAACAGAAAGAGAGGGAGAGAGAGAGAGGGAGGGAGAGAGAGAGAGGGAGAAGGGGTTGTCTCAATACTACACATTCTAATGAAATAGACAGATACGAACATCGCAAAACAAATCACATTTAAATAAATTGAAACTGTTTTTCTCCCTTTAGATTTGAACCTCGTATTTTCATGCTGTTTGGACATGGCTAAAAGAATGGTCGTCCAGACGTTCACACGGCAAGAAATAGAGGCAACCATTGTGCACAATGGCGGTGGACGTAACATACCCCTTGAAATTCATATCACCACAGCAATGGCAAGAACGTAACACCATGCAAACAGACGTCGATCAGTTAGGCTTTTCACAACTGTAGGTGCATTGAAATGCAAGAAATTACAACTGTGTCAATCGTAACAATATCATTAGCCAATTACAGTCGAATTAGGAATATATCTAATCAGAACAGCCACAGTGGTTGTAGCAATGATTAACAAACTGGTGATCGCATTAACCATTGCTTTGGCAATATGGTTGACGGAGAGAAATCTCACTGTCTGAGGAATAACGTCAATAACTATTGTTCTCTAGTTCTAGAAAACCAGAAAGGGTCCACAACCTTTAAATTGCGTGTTCAACCAAATACATCATTGTTGAGAAGATGTTATGACAGTATATTGTATAAATTTATTATTTTATCTACTTATATAGTTACGTTGAATATCTCAATTTAGTGTTTATCTTCAATTTTAATCTTTTAAAAAAGTAAAGAAGGACCCCAGAACGCTAAACTCAACCCTGTTATATTGTATTCCGGAAAAATAAACACAGATTTATCTTCAATCCTTCCGTTAGAATCAGTAAGCACATTACAATCAAAAAGAGAAAGAGCTTTTAACTTTCTGGAGTTGAATGCTCCAAATTAAAAAAGAAGTCATTTTCGAGAATAAAATTTAGTGGTTCACACAGAATCAGAAAATAGAAAGGTTTGCCAAATAATTAGTGAAATTGCACAGGAGGAAAAACACTCAAATATTAATCTCGTTACTAATTTATTTCAATTCATAGCTATGTACATTAGAAAAAAAATCTTTTGATAGAAGAATCGATTAAATATAGATGTAATTTTCATTGACAAAGAGAATAAACATATCAGAAGTCAAGCAATTTTATATTCACAGAAAACGCAATGTAACAAAAAATATTTGAAATAAGGCGAGTTGTTTATAAGGAAAACAAATCACTTAGTCTGCTTGCTGATGAAGCTATTGAATTTTTCCATCCTCTTTTTACATTTATTATAAATTAATGACTGTATTTAAAGGCTAAAGTGAACAAAATGCGACTTTTTATGTGGCTAATTTGGCTAACGGCAGTCTGTTTTATATATCCTTTAAACGATTCTGGTCTTCTTATATTTCACAAATAATATTTACTCTTTTAATTAACTTGCAAATAATCAAACATCTTTTTCCCAGCTTCATAAATTTTCCACATCATAAAACTTATTGTTGTAAAAGACAGTTTTAACCTGCGGGCATCAACCAACCGACAGTTTTGTTAGTTTGCAAATCTTTGTCAGTTCTCGTTGATAATTTACTCGCCCGTATCCAGCATATATCCTATCTTATATACTATTACTTTATATACCCTAGATATAGTTACACTAGATATAATATTTTTCCAAATGTTGTTGCCTTGCAATTATAGTATTCCAATAGATATTGATATGTGAATCAAGGATCGAACAAAGTTCATCATCTTTTTCTTGTTGAAAAATCATACAGTGTTTATATAAATGATATACTAATACACAATGGTGTATAAGAACTATTAATATAGTATTTATATAAATGATATTTTATACTTTTAATACAAGATGTTTATATAAATGATACAATATGATGTTAATACAGTGTTTATATAAATGATATTTTATACTTTTGATATATACAATGTTATATAAATGTTTATATAAATGATACTTTATACCATAATACAATGTTTATATATAATGATACATTATACAATTACCATGTTAACATAAATGATACATTATACTATTGATATAGTGTTTATATAAATTATACTTCATACTATTAATACAGTATTTATATAATTGATACTAAACAAATTCTACTATTAATTATACTGTGATATGCATTGTTTGTTATTTAAATTGTAATATTGATTTTTTTTGTAAAGATTATATATAAATTCCACTATTAATTATATAATTGTAAAAAAGATTTGTATTAAATTCTACTAATAATTATAATAAATGTTTTTATTGCATAAATTTTGCTATTAATTATACTGTAATAAAGATTGTTATTATAAAATATGCTATTAATGATACTATAATAAATAGTGTTATCATATCAAATAATGCTATTAATTACTTTACTGATACCTTGTTAAAATAAATTACATATCAATAATCTATTTATACCTTTGATGTATTATACATAAATATATAATTATAACAAATAATCTAATGATCATATATTTTTTGGATACAAATACACAATTATAACAATTATACTAAGTAATAATCGTATAAATTATTCTAATGATACAATGTTAATAAATAATACTATTGTTTAAAAATCAAACTGTTGATACTTTTTATAGATTAAACTATAGATCCAGTATTTACAAATTATATGCAAATTAATCTACTGATACAATAATTATATGAATTATACTACTGATACAACAAATCATGCTTATTTTTCAATTTCCTATGTGTAAAGTTTATATTTTATTCATTCATTCATGCAATGTACTGTACCTCCATAGTGGCGTCACAAGGGTACCCTTACAATGTTATATATCAATGGCTTGTCAAAGAAATTGAACTGAAACATGAAGAAGCAAATAGGTGTTATTTTTATATTTTATACTATAATATATAATACTGTACATTAGAACAACCACTTACTATTGCTATAGAATTTAATATAAATACAGTAAAAACTACATCTATGTTACCATTAGATAAATACATACCCCCCCTCCCCCCACCATCTTCCGCCCCCAAAGTAAGAACTCTTTTACTTCTTTATTTTGATGTGTTTATAAAATATTATTTGTATATATTGAAAATTATAATATTATATCGTTTAGATTTCTAATAAATGTAGTGGATTTTTTTTTATTTCTTTTTCCTTGGGGATGGGGGTGGGGAATGATTTCTGTTTTTATCTATCTATACATATAATGAATTAAAAGTCAGTAAGGAATTTTGATGTGCTCACCACAATCAACATTGGTTTTGTTCATCAACTTGGCTGATAAATGTGGGTTATTTGACAGTAACGTGAAAGCACGAAAAGATAAAAAGTAAAAAAGTTTGAGTTGGTGTTTAATGATAATTCTTAATTCTTGTTTCAACATATAAACAAGAGACAATCAGACAGCCAAGGATGTCAAATGGTTTACTTTCCTATATTCCGGAAGTAGAAGAACGGTATGAATGGGCGACAACTCGCATAAGGCACGTTTTGTGGGGCTTGTGTCTACAAAAAACAACCGAGAGACTTATTCGACATTCTGTTGAATTGTTTGGAAACGGGACGAGTTTAAACAAATACTAATGATTATTCTGTCACAGTCATATTGTCGATAGTTTTGACGATATGCAGGAATTGTATTAGAAAGAGATCTGCTTGTTTTGTACGTCAAGCGCGTGTTGAAGATAAAAGTAGGTTTTAGCTACGTTGATATAATAATTAGGTATACGTTACATGTTAATAATGACGATACGTTGATTTTATTTGTGTCATTAGAGTTCAATATCGCAATATTTCCTTTGTATGTTGAGTACAAAATTTGGAAATAAAAAGGCCGAATTGGAATAATAAAATTCAAAATGACACATTATTACAAATATAATATTAGAATGTGTATAGTTTCTAATTTGAAATAATTTCAAAATTTCAAATAGCGCACCATTTGATCTGTGGTGCACATTTAGCGGATGTAGCCCGAGAAAATGTCGATGTATAACTACAGCCGACCGTCTAATCTCTTTTGGCGCCAAGTGGCATAACGGTGTTTCCCGCCAATTTAAAAGCGCCTCTTACTAGACATATAAAAGATAGAAGTAGCACGAAAAAAAAATAAGCAGCGTCGAATGTAAATTTCTTTAAAAAGGCGTGAAAAATAAACAAACAGGGAATACAAAACCATCAACAATAACCATAGTGTGTGTACGTATTACATGTTAAACATTCTCCAAAACGACGTCCACGCAAATTTGATGGCAACGTTTCAGTTTATTTGCTTATGCTTTGTCTGTAAGCATGGGGTTATTTAGCCCTCCAACGAGTGAACAGCACTGTTTATGCGCGATTTCCTTGGTAAACAACTTTGTTTGCCAGCGGTATTTCAAATTTTCGCCCTCAAGGTCTGCATGGGAACCGAAGAATCTTCCATGTATCTCAGCAAGATTACTGACGACTCAAGGCAAAGAGTTTACAAAGTTCAATATACATACTATTTTTTCTGATCTGTTCTTTATTCTTAAGGCAATATTAGATCCTGATTATTTTCACCTCAAAATCATCAATATTGGGTTTAAGTTAGTTTCACTTGTCGTGAATCGGCCTTTAAACAGAAAGTATTTAGACTCGGATTACTTGAGTAAATTTTGAAACTTGTGACAGCGACAATACTAATACACTCTTTACCTATACAATGATGACATGCGCCCCATCTCACACCTTATCGTTTACTTAACTGTTTTCCTACCAAACATAGTAGAAACACTTTCCCCTTTTACTCAACTGTAGGGGTTGGACATTGACTTAACATTGTGTTCAACATCAACATTTAACGTTTGTTTCAGCGCAGCGTAAATTTGAATAAAAACAAAAGATAATACCTCCGAGAAATAAAATTAAATACAAGAAAACTATGTCCTATCTATTGACTGTTCCATACAGTTTCGTCAATTCTTACCATATTTTTTATATATGTCTCACCCACCCCACCTCGTAATGATAATTAAATCACAAGATAAAATGAATTACTATAACGCCCACATTCCCACAAAACTAAATTAATCATCTTTCATTAGTTAAATTATCTTTCACTAAAATGCTCTTTTTTTATCGCGTACTGTTTGTAAGGAGTCTCAACAAAAGAAACGTTAGGATTTTTTTTAACGTTACAATTTATTTTTTAACGAATTGTTTCTAAATTTGTACAAGCTTTAAAAGAGCTTGGTAACCTCTGGTGTACCAACAGAATAAAATGAACTTCTATAAAGGTCTATCTCGTGTGTGTTTAACAGTGATATCAAATTAATTAACTTGTTTCGTACATCTGGATTGAAAATACCATAATGCAGACCTTTCGCAATGACACCTCAATAGCAATCCAATTGTACTAGATGCCCTGTCACATCTGAATAGAAAAGGGTGGACTTCATTACCGTTGGCTCACCTACGCGGTATTTGGAACCTGTTTGTTGCTGTGCCCCACCTTCTTTGAATCTCGTCAATTTTCTGTTCTCTGTCGAAGGTATCTCGCGAAATATATTTGAAAAATGAAATGTTCTTTTCATCACAATTTTAATTTGCAACATTTACACTAGCTTCTATTGATTTCAAACCGTTAACACTATGCTTAGGCAAATAACGAAATGACATTTCTGTTATCGTTTTCGTTCCGTATAAAGGTCTTTGTAGATAATTTCAGACGAACACGTTGAAAAACATAATTTTTAAACAGAAATATTACTTCACAAGTTACTAGAAGTAAAGCCAATATATTTCCATAGAAGGTACATTTTTGACACCCTCTTTCCTGTTTCTTTGAGTCAATAAGGAAACGGGATGGCCAGATATAGCCATGGGCTAATTGAGGGGCTTTTAGACATTACCTATTATAGGATACGTTAAAGTAAGCGACATTAGTGAATGGTAATATGATGTCATTAGATAAATGTAATGCTTTCAGGCCGATTCAACATGTATTTACTTTACGTGCCTTATTGTTCGACACTAATCCGTTCTGGAAAAATAACCCCGGATAAAATGGCGTATTCATGCTCATAGCCGAGAAAAGGGTAATGAAATATAAAGTAATATAAACCCAGAAAAGATAAATGGCATAAAGGCCCAGATTCCCTTTTATATTTTATAAAGGAATTTTTCTGCGTGTTCATGAGATTTAAAATATATGATAGAAATATAAGATAAAACATAATTTATTATATCAAGATATTGCGTATGCCCAACAGCTATCGCTAAAAGAAAAAAGGTAACATTTTTCATTACCCCAGATCTATGAGAAATAATTTGCAGCGCTCAGTTAAAGGTCATCATCTGGAAATAAGGGGGATAACTCTCCCTGGTCAACATTTCGTGCCAGTGAAATTCGTGAAATTATATAACAGGAAAACTGGGATATAGGACTATAATACAATAATACTTTCTGTGTTATATGTCTTTTTCGTTTTCTACTATTAATAGCTGGCTGGTCAAAAATCCGAGATAGCACGATCAAAAGATCTTATGAATACTATTGAAATGTAGATTTAAGAAAGCACGTGTTTTTAAGGATGTTGAAACTGAAACTTTGAAAAGTTCAATAGATTTTGTTTGTGCGTTTGGAAAAATAAACTTCCCTTTAGTTTCTCTGACTTAAGATTTAACAGGAAAGTAGTTTATATATTAATTATATTACTAGCTTATAGGTTCAATAGTTCTCTCTTAATTATAAACATTCGTGTCACGGACAGTAAAGAGGGTCCTTATTCTTTAGAAATCCTATAATATGAAAGCACGTCCTTAAGATACGACAGAAGAGGTTGTTCGAGAAATTGTCTAGCGGGGAAGAAATTAGCATATAACAAAGTACGATATTGATAAGTGGTTCGTGGGAGACAGCCCTATCGACCATCTCAAGTAGAGGTCTCCCTTTGTTATGGTATATACGTCATTATATAGGTAAGATAATCCCCACCCATCAATAATCTAAACATGTAAAAGTGATTAAACTTTGATAAACCCAAAACATAATACAAGTAGATGTATATCATTTTGCTTTGCTTACGACAAGGATTAAAACGTTTCATATTGTATACATTTTTATTATATCGCGTATTAAATTCTTAATGCACAGTCTCAAGTAAGGGGCGTTATTTTCAAAATAAATATTGAAATTTGCATTTTAATGATACTATAGCATTTAAAGAGCTGGCGAGCAGCGTCTCTTGTGTCGTTTCGTGTTTGTCACATGGAAAACTGTGGACGTTAATATTGTGGTAAAAAGTGGCTTTTGAGGAGGTCGATCAAAAGCTTTCCCCGAGTTACGTGACCTACTCCTAGCAGGGTACACGCCATACACCTGCTTGAAATATTCATTGTAGTTCTTGAGAAAATTACAATTTCACCACCGACACAAGATCACAAGAGAACCGAAAACGAAGTATATGAATGTGACATCTCAAGATGCTATATATAAAAAAGGCAGGGGAATAGCAATTATTTTGTTATAATAAAAACACGTTTGTCTATCATTTTATAGCTTCTAGGAGTGGTTTTTATTTCGTTTCGGCTAGGGGAATTCAGGATGTTAGTGAAAACAAGAGGCCTCTTTAAAAACAAATTGTGACGTACTGGTTTGTGTATGTGTGACAAAAATAAAAATGCCGAAAAGAGGCGTTAATTACATCCGTGTCTGGTACCGGGTTTAAATTTGTATACTACCGATCATGAATTATTCATCATTTATAAAACACAAAATTGACCAAAAACAAAATTCTTTCGATATGCAAACCAGAGTATTCGCGTCCAGGTAGTGCTTTGTTTATTATTCCTTTCTACTCACAATTCGGAAAATTTAATCCAGTTGACTTTAAGAAACATCTGTTCTACCCTCGTTATAATCAGATTGCCGTCAATATATCAAATATATACACAAGTTTAATGGTTACTAGACACAAACGAGGTAATTTCGGGACTAACCTATGGTTATTTTCTTTTTGAATAATTAGCTTGCGCGCAGGGGCTTTTAGCTGTGGGATGAAAAAAGGATGATCTAGAGAAAGCTGGTACAATCAATCTACAGGCGAGGAATCGAACCAATGCTACTTGACAATGACGCGTTAAGCCATTAGGCCACCCACCACCTAACTAGTTGCTTCCATTTACACCGAGTTGTATGCAGGGCTACACAGGAAGTGCAGTAACATTAGTAATTCAGGGACTTTTGTTTTGAAAATATCGAATAATTTAAATTCTCTTTTCCCAGCATCACAGTTTACGTCATCGCTCTGCATCGTTATGAATCAAAGTTGCCAAATTAAATCTAGGGTCATCATCCTTACAAATGGACAAGCGAAGAAAAAATCATTTCACCTGAATGTCCGCATTCTATAAAATGTAGTGCCGTTAGACCATTCCTTTTGTCTGGTGGGAAGGTAAACGAGTAATAAGGAGGAATGGTAGTGACATGAAAGTTTAAAATTTCACTGATTTAATAAGTGATTCTTTTATACCAACTGTTCCATAATTTTCATTTTATCATCTGATTAAGACAAAGAAACGGTAACAGATTGACGTGGTCTAACAACTAGATGAAAGTAATTTTTGAAATGAGGGATTGGTCACGCTCAGTCTTGCTGGCTCAATAATCACTTTTCCTTGATCAGATATCATATTGACTAAAGACGCTATCATTTACCCTTAATACCATGTAATATTCACATACCTTATTTACTTAATAATCACAGGTTTCCATATTAATTTATACCACTAGGACAGCTGTTGTTATTGACAACAAGAACAACTTCAACTTAACAACACATGCATACACTTACATCTTGGAAACAGCCATAGACTTGTCACCATGTAAATTTGACTGTGTTTAATTCTTATAACAATTTATTGAAAAAACATGCTAAGAATATATATGCAGCCACGTCACGTTATCAAATAGGTCGACAGTTGTTGATCTAGGGGCGGGGGGCACAGTGGGGGTAAGACGCTGGCTCGCTAACCTGGGTCGGATGTTCGATCCCTGCATTGTCAGTTGGAATTCGATGTAACAGTAGGCACTAGCGCCGCTGTCCGGGCAAACTTTCCCTCATAGCACAATGTATGGCGTATATCTGTCATCATTAGCCCAGTAGGACGTTAAACCCCATTTTATTTCATTTCACTTCGTTTTATCCCAACTTACGGTTACTCCAAGCTGTGAAATGGGAGAAGGAGAAACACGCCGAATATTCTTCTTGTTATAAATACGAATAATGGTCCTATCTCTCTGCTGGTTGTCATCAGCTGCCATGTTACTTACTCGTTCTGGATCACCTAATGTTACCTAACGATAGCACAAAATTTGGTTGCAATTTTGTATTCTACCCAGTAGCTCTCAGAATTCGGATAACTCCATACGATTATATCCACCTACAAAATGAAAATTGACCGAACGTGGAACATTGGTACCAGTAGCCCTCTAGGTGACCCGCCTTGTAAGCCTTGGTACAATTTATCATAAAAAGTCACTACTAACTATAGTTACAGTTTTGTATGGAACCCAATGACATTCAACCCCTCCTCTATTATTTGGAAGGTGACGTTGAAGATTTTTAATCCTTCTGATTACGCAATGAGTAATCTTAAATGCGGGATTTACCGAAACCAGATAGGGGAAGGAGGGCTGGTGCTTAAGTTGCAACATCTGTTAACCTCTCACAAAATGCACCACGGGCTTCCCAAGAATATGCTTTGTGAAGTAAAAGATGTTCTGTTTCTGTATATCAAAAATACAGAACGCTATCTCTAAGTGTAGTCAGTCTTCTGAAAGTCGATAGATCAAACACCATCCAAGAGTTTCTTATCTGTTGACATACATGCGATATATCAGCTTACAACTTTCTAGATTGTTCTTTTATACATTTAAGGTACAGTGTAGGCATACAAACCCAGTTCCAATATCGGTTCCACATATTTCTCTATTCTAGCAATAAAATGATAATTACCAATACCATAGACTGCATTATCTGCTTTATGTTTAATACGCAAGATTTATCCGTACGCAACAGTCATGGTTTGGCGCAACTTTAGTAATAATAGACGGATTAACCCTTGAGAGCTTAATTCAATGATATTTCGTTATATCTACATACATATATCAACATTAATTTTTCATTGATAATATAAATCAAGTTATCCATAAATAAATTTGTTTTATATTCAGGTAAAGTGGGATATGCCATATTGGATGTTGTTATAAGCTTTACACACCTCAACCTAGATTATTTCAATAATTATATTACTTTAATTAAGGTAGGTTTCTTTCAGGTTAATTAGAAGGGTGTCTCCTGTTGGTCTGTATTAACCAAGAATTGTTTTTTACGTGTATTTTGTCTTGTTATATTTCATATTCTAATTGGAGCTTGTTCCTTTGAATGAATTCTACCTTGGACGCCACTCTACAAAATGCGTCGTATCTTTAACACGGAAACGAGATCGAATGGGCCTTCTATTCAATCTCACGTCTCGATCCAAAGCTGGTCTAAACCTACTTTTGGCTTTTTATGGCAAGTTCCTCATAGGAAACAATTGTCTGCGATATCACGCCAGGCAGAAGCGAACGTAAACCCCCACGAACGAAAGAATTCATATTTTGTCATTGCTTGATACTGACTAGAGAAGCTCGGTCGAAACGTCGATCAGTAATAGGCAGTGAGTGTATTCCATAGAAATGTGATCTGCATATGCACATGAAATTAGTTTTTAACCCGAATCCGTATTTCTGTTGTATTAAGTCTTTGGTGCAACAATCAATTACCTATTGGACTAAGGGTTAATTTCGACACAAAATATACCAATTTGACCGATTGACAAATTCTAAGGTTGCAGGTGCCATACTAAAAGTTCTGGCCCGAGTTTACAAAGCATTCTCAGACTTAAGTTAAGAATTTACTCAAAATTGATCGCCTTATTTTAACTAAAATATAACCATATATACAGCATTGGTTGCTTTAATGTATCAAATACATCAATAAGAAACCATGTTCAAAGTTTTGTGTTTCTGGATCAAAGATATTTCTCATAAACAGAGATTGAAAGTTGAGTAATTTTTTAACATAAGTCTGAGGATGCTTTGTGAAACTGGGACCTGATAGAATTGATAAAGCACCTAAAGTTTCTTTTTAAATCTTGATCCTAGTGGTTCTCGAGCGTGTTTTCTTAGCGTTTTTAAGAACAGAAAGGAGTAACAGTCAAATCTGTGAATCCAAGTCTGTGAAATAATAAGAGTTCAGTGAAAAAGAACCCCGTAGGATATTAAATTGTAATGTCCGGTCCAATAGAATGCAATATTTTCAAGTATTATTTTATAGAAGCTTCTATGACATCTATTTAATGTCATTTGGCTTACAAATAAAGTGGCAAGACAAGAAACAAAAACTTCATACGATCTAGAAAAATGTATGTTTATTTAACGACACGAAATTACTTTAATGGAGAAGAAAAATATGGCGGATATTTTGAGAATGAATCCTTTAGAATTTGAAATGATAAACCAATAAACACGCTGTTGTAGCTTACAGGCAGAACTACATGATGACATGCTTATCATTCGCTTCATTAATTCTACTATTGTCACCAACTATTTTCATTAATCGTCTCATTTGACAAGAAGAATGAGCATCTGCCGTCGACCATAGCACGAACCACTAAAACAATGAGGGACCAGGTAAAACAGGCAGTTCTATTACCAGCTTAACACAATCCACTTGTTTCTTTGTCTTGGCGTGGCTTGATATTATTAAATCGCTCGCCGCATTCATCGTTTTAATATCACCACGAAGAGAACGGCTTTTTACTTCAAGAAGTGCTCTTGTAAATGCATAAACTGTTATATGAAGTCTCGTACAAAGTCGAGGCGTGGAACTGTTGAAGAGATGTGCCCGAGAACAATTCATGTCTAAGCAGGATATTGAGAATCTCTAGTGGCAGACTGGGCATAAATTTCCCACAAAGCTTTACAACAACGGACACTAAGCGTGGCAATATACCCCAAGTATCGTAAGATGAGATTTTGACGTGACCTTACCCAGAGGGGGTTGCAGAGCGGGAAATGGCTTGCAGCCAGCTCGAGTATAGTTTTATCACTTGGCATCAAAACATCCAATTATCCGTCAAAATTAAATTCTGGCAGAAAGAACTTTACAGCAAGTTGTATCTTGACTTGATAACCTTTTTGTTAGTGGGCCTAAGGACTAACAAATGAATACACAGATAGAAGACTTTACAACAATATGCCTCTTCTCCCCGTCTTCATTAGCCATATTAGTATTGGTATCCTTCAACTTCTTTCACAAATATTTGGGGATTTAATATTTAACCCCCATGTTAATGAGAGGATGACGTCACCAACGACTACTTTGTCTGTATGGTTATTGTTTTATATTAGATTGTATTATTAATTTCTTTCAAATGACATCGGCCGGACTAAGTCATCTGAAGCAGGAGTAAGGAAACTTGTTAACAAAAGATGCGTTTTACCGGCATTATGTCACACGGATAATGCTACTAATGAATATGAGGGTCATCTGAATGCTTCGGTGACTTTTTTTGGCTTTTGTGCCTTTGATTACGAGATAGGGTAGTGAGTGGAACTTAAAACAAATAAAATATAAGTGTTTGTTTTAGATAGTGCTTTGAGGCAAAATCGGGAAAAGAAAGGACATTCTCTCATCCAGGCAAATAAACGAACGTAGGTGAGACCAATCGTCAACATTGATGACAATTTGGTGATATAATGGCTTGATTAGAAGCCCCTAGTTCAATCATTTTATAATATACGGGTACTGTCTTTACACTCACAAAAACAATGCTTAAATTCTAGACTCGAAGACGGCATTTCATGAAACAGCTCTTATGTGTCTTCTGGGAAGGACGACTACACTGGTTATTACGTAGTGTCGTCTGAGATCCTCTTTCCTATGTTTTTTAAATTCATAATAATATGTGAATCACGTTTCGTATTATTTTTCATTTACCCCGTTGTAAAAAACAAAGAGGAAAATAAACGAAACGAAGAAGATTTATGTCGAGACAATAATAATATTGTTCCGTCTTCCTTTCTACACTCTTGGTTGATATAAAATTGGATTGTATGTTTATACTATGATGCTGTAGGTGAATGACCATAAAACTCAGTCATAACATTATTTATTATTAAGATTCTGGTTAATGATGTTCAATACATCCAGAACACCCATTAAAACAATCATAATTTTATTATAATATTCCTCAAAAATATGTCATATGTTATATTTTATCAGCTTTTATATCTTAGACAGTTAATATAAATAGTTTAATGGGAATTGAAGAGTTATATTGTTCAGCTCCCAGTATCATTAATAATATTTTATGATACCTTATTTTTAATTTCTAGAGTTAACATAACAAATTATACGCAGAATGAAACAGACTGTCCGTGATAATTAATGATAGGACATTAAGTTATTTAATTATCAATAAGCTATCTTTCTTTGTAATAATTATATTTATCACCTGTTCAACTAGCCGCTTTATCTCGCCATATTGGAAATTGCATGATTTATAGGCATCAGCCACAGTTTCGAACCTGCTGGCCTAGGCACGTGATGTACACAGATCTATAAAAGCGTTTTGATTGGTTAGTTTTGGTGGGTTACTGTTGCTCAAGATCAAAGGAGTGTAGTTCTTTGGGAAAGCACATATCACATATCTTGTGGAGTTGCCGCTATGTTCGTGTCAAGGAAAACTGCCATATGCCTTTGAAGTCAGCGACGAACTTGTAAATCAATGGATTAGATTGGGTTCTTGGGTCGTGGTGCCGGTTTAAATCATTCAGCGATCGTATGTAGATGGTAGAAACTGTCCTAGTTCGTCTCTCGTCTTATTAATATGTTACTGGTTGCGAGAGTATTTTTCGAGTGTTTCACTTTTGTAGCGCTATAAACCTGTCTTCGCGTAAAGTTCAAAGAGATTGTGCTAAGTCATAAAAAGACCATCGTGTCTACTTGAGAATTTGTTGTAGATTGTCTAGAACTAGTATAAAAATCGATATATGAAATACTTGTTTTAATGTATAAGTGTAATTCAATATCGGCTTTAGGGTAAATGTTTTATATTTTTGGAAGGGTTACTGTCTAGAAACCCCTTCCATTTATCTAACATGTTTTGTTTTAGAGACCGTAAAATAAGTAAGTCATAAAGCGATGATGTTTTTTTTGGGAGGGGGGGGGGTGTATGGAACTTGTATTATTTATGATTATGAAATACCCACCCCACCCTCCCGTCTTTTGCAGATCAATTCAAATCCTGCGACAGCTAATTCTAAATTACATATAAGCTTATTTAGTATTATTAAATTAAAGAACAGAATCAATCTTATCCTAGTTTGCTGGAAACACCACAAATTTAAAGGATTCACAATATATCTTTGACTTGAAAAATAATGCAACAACTCTGGTTAAAACATATTAACGTTTAGTGCAATGTTATACTGCCATAATCTATGGCACTTTTCTTTGCCAAAAGTTGAAACAGGTGTCAAGTAGAGAATTAACTGTCAAGATCGTAAAACAGAAGAAACAATTCTTTATTTTGTCCAGTTTGACCCCCTCTAGGAATCTGGAGATTTAACAGCAGACTGTTCGGGGCAATCCTACATAAGACGAAAATCTCTTTAACGTGAGGAAAGTTTAGTTCTCTAGATGTTCGTTTCCGGTGCTAATACTATAAGTTAGAATGATTATGTCTCCTTGTCGATAGATATGTAAGTTGTTCAAATGAAATTTAACACCAATTTTTTAAATTTATGTAGGGATTTTTAGTCTTAGGGTGTGTAAAATTTCTTTCAGATGTTTTACCTACAGAGTCGCCTCAGAACCAAGGCAAATAGCACATTATTAGTGATGGAAATTCTTTATTAATTAGTTTTTCTTTTCATAAATTTTCAAAAAAAAAAAAAAAAAAAAACTAAAGAAAAAAGGGTGGTATAGGGTAGTATTCGGTAGTACTGTGTACATCGTCCTGTTCAATTTACTGTAGAATAAATAAATAAGATAAACCAGACGAAGCATAAAATGGCTACATTAATGAAGTAGTATTTTATTTGGTTTTATTTGGTTAATATTGGGTTGCATTGGGTAAATCGTCCTGAACAAAAATTGTGTTAACTTTAGCATAAATAAATAAGATAAACCAGATGAGACATAAACTAATCGTTCAACATATCTATTACACTATTATACTGAAACCTTACATTTCGATTTTTACTCTTTAAAAAGGTTGTTTGAATGGCGTTTTACATTCATTCGGTACGTCGAGTGTACCTATTCACCCTAGCTCTGTATTGTCTTAAGTGGAGTTTTGTTTCTTGACAGTTTAATATATTTGCATCTTGGATCGAACAATTATTTGTCCCCAGGCTTTAGAGCGACGGAAAGGAGGTGGAAGATGTCGATAAGACACATACTCTTCTTGAATGGACTGTGTATAGAAACTAATAGAAAACAATAGAATATATTATAAAAACCAATAGCACATTGGAGGGCTGTTTATTGACATTACTCCAAGGTGGTCCAACAAAAAGTATCAAATTCCTAAGACCTAATTGTTATATACTTAATAATACCTGACTTTTTAGATAGTTGTTTGATTGTAAGACCTAACATCAAACAGTATTTAGTGCTATGAAATCCGAACAGATTTATTTTTCAGCAAAACGTTTATTAATTTTTGTAAAAATAATTTTTAAAAGCACAACCAAGCGTGTCATTCAAATATAAATATATGCAAAGAGTGTTGTTAATATGTAATTAAGCACATCTATGTATTAAAAGTTAGTATTATTGTATTTGTGCAAGATACTTAAACATACACTATACAGGAGCTAAATCTGCATATGACAGGCCTTTCCTTGGGCCCAAAATGTTATATTATTAATAAAACATTAGTTAACTAATCCAGACTATAATCAATTCTCGATGTCAACGGTAGGACGTGAAGTTTATTGGATTAAGATCTGATTTGCTGCTCAACTTTCATTCATGATTTAATCAATTTTGCTGAAATTTTCAGAAAATTCCCTTTACATTATATAGTTTTTAACAATTATAGTGAGAACTGCCAGCTCTTAATCTTATCTTCAAAGATGGTGAGCGATCAATGGAAACAAATGTAAACTTTCAATGGCCTTAGCGTGTGATACGATACTTTGATTTAAATAATTTAGACGCGAATTCTTGAAAATAAACGTTTCGTTGTACATGATTTAAAAGTCTTTGCAGACAAAAACAACAAGGCGTAGACAGAAAATGAAACCCTTTTATTTAAAATTAAGTAAGTAAACTACTGTACGCAGATTAATAAAAATTTATAAGAAATATTATACTACATTTTATCAAAGCCTGTCAATGTTACATGATTCGGTGTACATTTTGCTATAAATATGATGAAAGTTTTTATTGTTCCCACATGACAATAAAGCAATATAAATGAATGTACTATCGATTGACATTAATGTAATTTTTGGTATAAATGTCTTATCTGATATAGGTACTTAACCGGAGAATGCCTAGCTTATTATATCTATATAATCATGGTATACAAAAAACGCTAATTTGTCTATATTTAAAACATCGTGTAAAATATTTACATTGATATCAAGCTATATTGACATGTTAAAACACATGTATCGACAATATTAAAGAGAAACAGCGCTTAGATTATCGGTAAGTTGTAGTACACTTGTTGGCGTATTATTGCAATCTGATTGAAACACAGATCCTATTTCGTTTCGTTTTTATAGTTCAAAATTTGGTTTTCCTTGTCTCTACACCTTTGGAGAACGCTAGATCGGAGACGGTCCTACGCAAATTATGACGTCATGTGTGAATTGTGGGTTAGGGTAAGGGTTAGGTTTGGCCAAGGGTTAGGGCTAGCCCTATTTACATCTCGGGATTTTGAGGAAATCTACAGGTCTTAGCCCTTACCCTAACCCTAACCCACAATCTATATATGACGTCATATGTGCCCAAATGCGTAGGACCGTCTTCGATCCAGCGTTCCCCGTCTCTACACGTAGTGCAGGTCATCCAAAGTATAAAAAAACGAAACGAAATATAAATCTGTATTTTAATTAGATTGTGTATTATTGCTAATTTATATTATTTGGAGACACTTTTGCCAATAATGAATACTGAAAATTTAAGAAGCACATACTGATATTACCAATAAAATCAACAATATTCCCCAAAACAAAAAATAAATCATCTGATTGATATTTTTGTTTTTACAATAATTTGAATAACAAATGAAAATTCTTGTTTATCTCCACCATTTCCAGCTCACTAATTGTGCAGTCTGGCATCTTGTGGATAAAAAACTTATTTAAATGTGATGTGCCGCCTAAACAATTCAAACATACGTCCCTTTTGTTATAGATTTACACATTGAGAACCAAATTTAAAAAAAACAACAATTATTGTATCAGAAAGGTAAACAAATATCCCTTTTGTTGAAAATTTAAAGATCAATTTACATAAATATATCATAATTATTATTATAGATTTATATATATGAGTTACTCAGTAATATAATAAATTTAGTGTTTAAGGGGTTACAGTTTTATTGATGGGAATAGAGTTTTTCAATTCTAATCAATTATTCCTCTTTTTCCACTATTTTCTCTGCAAAAGCAAAGTAGCGTGAAAATTAGAAAATTAAAAGATGCGTGATATGAGATTAATCAATATATTTTACGAGAGAAATGATTACCTCAGCAGGTAGTTTGAACCCATTAGTAATCACCACTTTAAAAACAAATACAAGTCAAAGGTGGGTTATTCGCGTTGTTTAACTCAACTATTATTTAGATCTACCCAAACTAGTATAACACATACTTAGGACTGCAAGCTGGTTTCAGTGAATAAATTTAACGACTCGCCATTCTGAGACTTCCAAATGCAAGCGTAAATTGAAATCCGTCAATAGATACTTGTATTCATCAGTCAATATTTTTGTTGAAACGCCTTATTGGCGGGTTAACCGTGGCGGATCAGTGAGTAAGACGTTGCCTCGCTAACCCGGAGGTCCCGTGTTCAATCCTAGTGTTGGCTGTAAAAGTTCAGGGAGAGAGAGAGAGAAATGGGGTTTAACGTCCACTCAACACAAACTAGGTCATTTTCGGGACTAACATATGATTTTTAATTTTATTTCGATAATTCGCTTGCGCGTAGGGGTCTTTAGCAGTGGGAGGAAACCGGAGTGCCCAGAGGAAACCCACGAGGTTGAGAGGGCGCCTCTATCTCCATGCCACATACGTTCACACCAGGGCTCGAAACAATAGCCACAAACCGGAGGTGACCGGCCAGCTAGAGGTCGAAGCGCGGCACTCTTTTTTTTTTCTTGTAAAGAAGCGCGGCACTCTAGTCCACTAGGCCAGTTCAGGATTTTCCGGCTTCGTTAAAGTTCCAATTTCACTTTTTCTAAGAAAGTCAAAATATAATTATTTCTATGTATTTTGCTCAAAAGGTTGTCAAATCACTATTATACGATCATGGACAAAATTTGGGGGGGGGGGGCGGGGGTTAGAAAGGGTGACACTGGTTGATTGAGGAAATAGTTACTCAATTACCTCCCTTGTTTTCCTATTCTTCTCCATGGACGGCCATCTTCAAACGTTTGAATTTGAAGTTGAAAATGATATTTTTGCCAATTTCTCAACTGGCAATAGTGAATTATAGGATTAATAGGATTATTCTTTAACAAGGTAGGACTGTTTATAGGTTCAATCTATTTTGGGGCTTTATTTTAATAAATTTTAAAAATATAACTTAAAAAAATGCTATTGGAACTTTAAGTATTGTCAGACGTGCAAGCCTTTGAAGCTTACACAATAAATAATTGTTCGTTTTTTTTAAAAATCTAGCATTAATAACATACGTAGATAACTAAATATATTAAAGTGGACCATATGAAACGCCACCTCTGATTGTTGTTAAAGTTGCCACATTCACTCGGTTAAAGAAAGAAAAAAAATTCTCAGCACAAAACGAAAGTGGTGACGAGGGTTGGTGACAGAACGTTTTTTTATTCCAGATTATTATGTGTACAATAGTTATTCATTGTCATAGTATCACTAGACTTTCAGCGTTCGGTCCAAAACGAGAAACTGAGTCCCAAGGGGAGATAACAAGGGGAAGATAATCTAAACATCCTAATTTATATAAACAATTAAGAACAACATAGTGTATTGCAGAAGATTAAACAGTTACTGAGTACTTCATGTATGAAAGTTGAAATAAATACATTATAGTATTCAGATATTGCCACAAATTATTAGGGTAATTAATATAAAGTACTAAATAGATATTACACAATACATGAAAACACATACTTCTGGAAAAACAGCTACTTTTTTGAAGACGTTTCGAAGAGTATTCTCTCAACGTTGTCAAGCGGTGTTTATGTGTATTGCTCTATCCAGTTACTAAATGCCTCTAAGAGATTATATAGATATTATCAACCAATGAAACATAATTAATCCCTTATTTCGATATTACCATAGGCATCATTGAAACAATATAAAGACTAGCAATATTTTTAAAAGATCCACAAAAAATCGACATCATTTTGAATTATTTATGTTTGAAAAGATCATCAATAAACCAGTTTAACACCTCTTTGTTGAATTACGAATCAAGTTCAAATATTAATGTGGCGTTCGAATTTATAATTTGAACAAAAATCTCAGATTGTAGGCTACAGATTGGAAACTTATTAAGAGCTTAGTCATTTGAAAATTAAAGTATAATTCAAATTATTATCAGGCAGTTAAGGGTTTTGCCAATTATCTTCAACAAACAATTGAGAATATGAATTATTATTTTTTTTTTACAATAATGTGAATCTGTAAAGAGGATCTGATTAAAATTTTGTAGAAGTTTTTTGTTTGAAGGGTTTGTATCCGTTTTGATGAACGTGAGACCAGAACCGATAAATAGTAGTATGGACGCCTAGAACTTTATAAAAGGTGGGTTGCAAAGAGAATGAAACAAGGATAACAATTAAAATGGCGCGTGTCCAAGAGATAAGGTTTAAAAATGGAAGTAGAGGTTAATAACGACATCATGTGACCATTTATACAAATCAACGCCTGTTCTAAGTCAAAGGTCCATGTCAAAATATTGCTGAAAATTTCCGTTGGAGATGTTCGCACGCGCGGAACGATTTGTAATCTTGCACGCGCGCACATTCGGACACATGGCAATCGAGAGAAAAAACAATTGGGGTATTATAAGAGCATATTGGTCCTTAGAAAGCTTGTAATATTCTTAATACAGTGTCTGTGTTATACGTCTAACGTTCTTCGTTTCAACTCATCACTGCGGTTGATTAATTGGGTATGAAATCGACCATCTCACGTGCGCGCGTTCTCGCTTACAAGATGGCGACCTCTACATCCGTTATTGAATATGAATCCAAACCAATTAGGTGGAACTGGCTCTCTATATAAAGAGGCGAATTTAGTCGATATCTTTAGCCCCGAAGCACACAAGATAAGAAAGATGGTGGAATAAAAGTATTTCTAATCAACTTCTAGATACAAGGCCCATTATTTCTTTAGTAATTCTCTTAAGCCGATTTTAGATTCTATAGTTAGAATAATCTCTGACTTGTTATTGTTATTAAGGTATTAAAGATGTCTGCCAGATACAGACAAAAAGAGATAAGCTGGAACTATTTCATAAACTGAACCCACGTAAAGATCAAAAGCGTTTATATGCCCTAAATGCTCCAATCAGATAATGTCTTAAATGTTTTTAAATTAAAAATAGTGGGGGATGAAGCTTCTTCAAAAAGGAGGATCTGCGATGGGGAACCTTATACCATTTTAAACTAGTTTAAATTTTGATCAGTGATATGTCTCCTTATTTCGGTTTGTAATCTATTACGCATACGTTATACTTTAGCCATTATGCGTTTTGAAATATAATCAAAAGAGGGGGTGTTGATGAATATATCACGCATCTTCTGTGGCATAATTTTATTGGGACCTGTGGGAACAAAAATCTTATGGTATTTGCAATGTTCCTCTTTATCAGAATCGTTGGTACCAATATTCCTGGGGGTTGGAATGGCCTAGTGGTCTAGCTGGTCGGTCACCTCTGGCTTGCGGTTGTGGTTTCGATCCCTGGTGTGAGCGTATGGAGATAAGGGCGCCTTCTCAATCTCGTGGGTTTCCTCTGGGCACTCCGGTTTCCTCTCATTGCTAAAGACCCCTATGCGCAAGCGAATTATTGAAATAAAATTGAAACCATATGTTAGTCCCAAAATGACCTAGTTTGTGTCGATTGGACGTTAAACCCCATTTCTCTGTCTCTCTCACCAATATTCCGTCTTATATTTATTTAGTAGTGAGTGTGGGCAGACATTTTGAAAAATCTTATGATATATACAAATTTAATTTCTGTGACAATGTTGTGTGTGTAATATATTTTTGGCTAATGTAAACTTGAAGTTGAAATTGTTTCAAGATAATTGTGGTGAGGCCCATCTGTCATCTAATAAAAATGTGTTTTAGTATACACATGTAACATTTGTGGCGATATCCAAGAACTTGTGTATTTTTCTTCTATATAGCCTAAAATTTGTGTGAAAGTTAATTTCCTTCGTGAGCTCGTTGCAATACGAATATATGCGTAAATAAATACTAAAACATCTCCTTTCCGTCTTATTGAACAACGTGACTACAGACAGCTTGTACATAAATATATTATACCTCGAAGTAATATCAACTTCATAGATTTTCACAATGCAATTAAGCCATCTTATAAATATGTAAATATACAAAAAGTATTTGAAGAATATGGATTGCAATACGCGATTTGGTCGAAGAAAATGTTATTTCTCTATGATGTCAATAGAATGTTGTTCAACAAGGTCGGCTGATTTGTCAAAATCGTTGGCCTAAAAAAACATTCGTTATATTTTCTAATAATTGAATACAAAAAAGTCAATTGAATGTACGGATATGCAATTTCAGGCAAACTTGCCAGACAAAAATAATATAAAAAAAAAACAACGAGAAAAGATATTTAAGGATGAGAAACCTTATTTTATTAATCCCATGATACATTAATTAATTAAAATAATAACTGAAAGTATAACAAGAGAAGCGAATGGAAATTCCCGTACTTAATAAATTGCATTTCAAAATTTGACTATATATTTACTAATCTTAAATTCCGCTATTCAATTAAAATATTTAAAAATATAATCATATATATTTAAAGATCATAAAATTATTTTTACACAAACATTACAATACTTTCTGTTTAATCAACTGGTAGATATTTCTACTGTGCACACTTACATTGTGAATATTTTTTATGTGAAAAAAGGAGGAAAATTCATAACATAAACATGATTTTGTAAATAAACTAAGAAAATTATATAATAAAAACTGTACCGTCATAATATTTACTATAGGTAAACCTCTTTGGGCGGTTATGTGAGGCGGTAAACATCAAAGATTGTTCTCCATTTTTGGTAAGAATCTGAATCTGGGCGAGTCCAGGTGTATTAAGGAGACGGTTCATTTATCTTCCCACATAAGCTGAAAGTAACAAATAGAATATTTTATAGAAAATAAGTATAATACTTTATTCTAGAAAAAGTTTAAAGAGTTATTTTCCAAAAAAATATAAAGGTAAATACTCTATACATACTGTAAATATGTAAAGAAATAAAAAAAGATTAAAGCAGAATTACATTTTACATTGAATGATGATTTTATACAGATGCCCATGATGCATTGAATATTTTTAAGATTTGGAAATAAAAATATCATAAAAAGAAATATCACACAAATTAAATTCTATAAAACCAACATCAACAAGATTTACATTTGTGTGAATGGGTTTATTCTCATTCAGCAAATAAACTGAAAAAAATGTGGATTAACGTTCCATGTTCTGCACCAACTGCAGGGCTAAAGGGGACAGACATACTACACCATGTCAAACGCTATGACTGAAATTATGCCCGGACAGCGGCTTACTCTTATTTCGATTTCAAACTGTGAAATTTACTTTTTAAGTGCAAGCCAATGTGTACATGAGATCTCGATTTTCTGTTTCATCCGAACGACTTTAAGGCACTGTTCATTGTCATGTTCTTCGTTCTGCACCATTGTCAAGAGGGGGGGGGGGGCTTTCTCGTCCAACTTTCCCCTAATGGACCCTGGGCCTCCTAGATAGTGAGTCTGTGCCTTACTCAATGAGTCACCGTGGCTCAGTAAAAGGGAGTCTCACTCAATTCTCTTTTACCCTCTTTTTTTAAAAAAAAATAAATAAATACATTGTTAACTAGCCCAGATCTAAAAACAATTTAATAAATGTTTGTGTGAGTGGCATGACACAATGCAGAATCATCTCCCCCTCGGCGTTTTCTTTCAAAACTTAAGTCACCTTTCAAAATAATTCAAACATCACCAAGAACGACAACTCTGCAACAAACCTCGGTTATTTGCGAAATTTTAAAGGGACCAGTGTTGTTTGCTGTCATAAAGTCTTGGAATAAAATGCGGATATAACTGAGTGATTATATTTAAGAGTATGTGTCATAAAAAGGAGTGTACGATTTTTGTGTGTCTGAATCTGGTTCTTATCTCGCCTGACCATGGACAGGAAAATGTAGCTTAGTTTAACTTTAGAGTAAAAGAAGAGCGAAATCTCTGACGAATTGATGGGTTCAGGGGTTAAAGGCTAGACTAATATAGGAGTTTATAAGAGTGTAGGCAAGCTGTTTAAAATTGACAGTTAAATCATTGTTCAATATTTAGACAAGGTTATTTAGTATTAACGTGATACCATGTAAAAACACCTTCCGCTATGTGTGTGCTGTTTAAATTGTTTATATATACTTTACTCCAACGGTCTGTAAATGTAACTCATTTTATTTTGTATATTAATAGCTGTAAAACATAAGATTTTGTTTTTTAAAAAAAATGGCCAACCTTTACCTAATAAATCAGTAGACCAAATTTCGGTCTTAAAGACTATATGCGTGATTTTAGCGCTATAGAATCCCTTGCAAAATACAATATTGTCAAAATTGCATCTTTGTTAGGAATATCAGTCCAAACATGGGTCATTTCCGTTCAATATTAACAAAGATATAACGAACTGAAATTTCCATCGATCTATGGCTGTTCCGTAGGTAAATGTAACAAGACCGCCGCCATCCTTATTTGTCGTCAATCAAATTAATGGGTCTATTTAAATCCGAATTGAATTCATGTCTGGTGATTATCTAGCATTGGTATTTTGATGTTGTTTTCTTAATCAAATGTTAAATATTCAATCTTAGTACATATTAATGTAGATGAAGCCGCGATAAATTCGATATTTTCAGAAAAATGCAAATCATGCACCGTTACTTTAAAAAAAAAGAAAAAAAAACCCCACGAAACCGGCACACTACAATCTAAAACTATCCAAACGGAGTGATTTATTTCACATTTGAATCTCTGCTTACAGAAAGAATCCGTTTGCAAATCGATGTTCATCTTTAAAATTAATTAGCAACAGTTACTATTTAAATCTATCTATGAAAAAACCTAATACCATATTACTCATAGTTAACTAAATATATAAACATATTATAGAAAATGAAATGGCACATGCTCCGAGAAAAATGAAATCTGAAAACTAGTTTTGAAAGGAGTTATAATGGTACAGAATCTTAAATGGAGTGATGTTCATCGTTAGAACTAGCAAATATATTATCATTTTAACAAAACTAGTACCCGGTAACTAATAAATATCTGCATTTAATCCATTATATTAAAAATATTTTCGTTAGTAATGAATAGACACATAATCAAAGCAAGTTTTCAAAAAGAGGTCATTAAGGTGCAGAATGAATTTAAGTAATGCTGGGTAATTTACGGCGGTACGTAACGGTGGGTATAGAGAACGGAAACCAGCGATTAAAAGTTGACGAAGATTGGTTATACCTGGACAGTGGTGGGGGCGGTACCTTCCACTATTCAGACTTCTACTTTTTAACTTCTCAACCAACCTCAAAAACAACAAAACAAATACAGCTACATTTAGCGCACGTTTCATCATAGCCATACTATGTGCTAAAACACCAACGATGGTCACAAATACGCCGCATTCTGTTTCTAACCCGCTCTAAAATACACTAGACGTGACGCAGGCAGAAGTGAAATCAGGACGAGGCTCACGAACCACGGAAATTGACGAGAATTGTGAATCGCCGCGGATTCTCACCTTCGTGGCAAAGAGTTCCAAAATTAACATATACCAGAATGAACCTAAGATTATTCAATGTGTACCTGTTGCCCTTTTTAGAGGGAGCTTTAAAGATAGACCAATGTTTTAATACACATGAAGGACTATTTTCGACTCATCCGACTGTTACGTCAAAATGCAGATGTTTGTAATAATATACCTTTATGATACCCGTTGAGTTTATCATCTTATTCGATACTTTATCTATACAGTTTTATTGATCCAACATTTTATTAAGTGTCGATATAAGAAGTCATATGAACTTATCAGCAATTAAAGAATTGTCTAATATTTCCACTGTTTTCAACATACTATTTCTTGTAATATTCTGATGAACTATAAAGTATTTAAAATCACATAAAAGCTTCTTATTTAGTATCCCTGGATACTCAGACGATGCATGCACTCTATCTTTGACTGAATTATCCTATTATCTTCAAAATATCACAATTAAAAGTGACCTAAACAAATAACGCCATTTTATGTACAAAAAAATTAAAGGCTGGATAGATTCTCTTTATCGGATACGCCATCTAACACCACTTTATACAGGGATTATCACTTTCTCCAAAGAGCATCATTAAAGGAATATTATGGTTTAGATATAGAGTTGGTAGTTCTCACCATAATAGTTAAGAAGTAAATAATGTAAAGGCAATTTGCTAAAATTTTCAAATTGATCCACTATGAAGCGAGAAATAAGCGATTGAAATTTCCGCCTAGCATCAATCATCATTACTAAAGACGATACGACAAAAATCATAGTCTTCTTGATTATCCATTTAATTATTAAATCGTGAAGGAACGTTATGCGGCAAATCGGACCATAATCCACTAAAGATCGTGGGGTATCGTTGCAATCGAGAGTTGATTATCGTCTGGATAAGTTAATTAATTTAGATAACATTTCAGGCCTAAAGAAAGACCAGCAACAGGCAGATTTGGCTCTTGCATAATGTATGTTTAATTTGGTAAAATTTAGACATTTAAAATAACCATGGACTCTATGCGTCGAAAACCCAAGCACTGGCCTATTTACTTTCAAGTATTTTGAGTAGGCATTTGCTCAACTTCTTAAAAACTTCTAATATAAAGGAACGACTCGCTCAAATTAAAAGTCACCAGGAATGGATGGGCTGATCTGTCTCAAATTGCATCATATCTATTTGAATTTCTGTATATATATAGTCAACTGGATTATTTGTAATTTACCCCACCACGAAAGCACTAACACCTCTTTAATGAAATTCAAATTTTAAAAGATTTATCAATAAAATTTGTAAAATTATATAGAACGAAAGTGAAGGAATACATTTAATACATCTCTAAAAAACCACGATGATGAAAATTTACTCATGTTATCAGCTGGGACAAGTTAAGTCAATATTTAAAATAAAAGAAAAGGTGTTGATAAAATGTTTAAGTTAATATGACGAGACCACATAGAGATTTTATTCTGGCTAACACGTTCAATGTCTATTGGTAAATATTGACGAAAACATTGTACTATCAGTCTGGTGGCCATTTTTCATTCAGCAGAACATTTTTTACTATAAATCTTCTACATGACTGGTATCGTGTGATTAGCGCGTCAACTCGGGACTGGCCATTTTCAATATCGATACAGATAGCAAGTATATATACCTTAAACAGCACTGAAATGGACAATTATTACGGCCATCTTAACTATTTATTATGTCTGGAATATTAATATTAATATCAATGCCCCAGTTTCCTCCCACTGCTAAAGACATCTACGTGCAAGCGAAATATTGATATAGAATTAAACCATATGTTAGTCCCGAAATGACCTAGTCTGTTCCGAGTGGACGTTACCCCCACCCCTCTCTCTCTCTCTCTTTTATAATACAGGTAAGTGTGTATTTCTAGGGGATAATAATTAAATAGAACAAAGGAAGCAATGGCCGTCAAAATTCACAATCATTATCCCAGCCATATTGATGATTTAAATATGTTAGTTCTCCAACATACAGCAGACTATATGCATTTTCTAGTGCGTATAATTATATTTAGTTACAGTTATATTATCAAAAAAAGTAGGCTTTTTTTTAGGTAAAAAATTTCAGTTTAATTAACTTCTTTGTGCGGGTATCTGTAAGCCAGTCACACATAATTTACACAAAAACAAATATATGGACAAGACATAATACTCGACATCACAAACAAATGAACAATTCAAATAAAGTGAATGGATCAACTGACAGAATCAATGTTGAGATTAACTGAATTTGCGATACAGTAGTAATCCAGAAACGAATATAAATTAGGAAACAAAACGACCAAATAGAAAATTCAATTGTAGAGATTTTGTGCCCTAAACCAAAGAGAGAGAGAGAGAGAGAAATGGGGTTTAACGTCCACTCGACACAAACTAGGTCATTTCGGGACTAACGTATGGTTTAATTTTATTTCAATAATTCGCATGCGCGTAGGTGTCTATTAGCAGTGGGAGGAAACCGGAGGAAACCCACGAGGTTGAGAAGACGCCCCTATCTCCATGCCACATACGCTCACACTGGGGGTCGAAACCACAGCCGCAAGCCAGCTGACCGGCCAGCTAGAGGTCGAAGCGCGGCACACTAGACCACTAGGCCACCCCCACCCTAAACAAAAGGGGTTTAGCTTCTTTGAAACTGGGGTTCACAAACCGCGATCCCAAATGGGGTCGCTTGATACTCTCGACAGTGCCGTCCAATAGCCATTAATGTCTGTGAATTCGATGAGTAAGTTTCTTCTTCTGAAATGCTCGCAAAACTCGTTACAGCTTGTCGCTCAAAATAAGTTGTGAGAACCCTAGCTTTAAGGTCAAATTAGTTAAATAAAGATCTTGGAATATATTTGAGGACCTAGTTTATCAGGATTATTTATATTTTAATGACACGGTATTAAATAACAAAGTCCTAATTTACAAGTGTTCTGGTGTTTTTTACCAAAACATTTTTAAAAAATTTGTTTCCAATGTAAATAGGATTAAACATGTATAATACATGCCATTGTTTACTTAAATTTTACATGTAGACTATTTTTATACCTACATACTATATTATTTACAGTAAGACAATTACATTACAAATATTGTTCTTGTAACTGTATACATTTAAGGTTAAGAACAAAAATATACATCTTCGATTTGTACTTATATTTATTGACAATTCTCTTAGTCACGTTATATTTCGTGGATTTTAAAGCTAAATTCTTATTTGAAAATCCTTGGGGTTCTCTGCATCGAATATCTGATACTTCTGCGTTTGTCATGGTCTTGGGTAATATCCTTAAGAATGACAAAAGGTTGACTCCCAAAGGCGTAATTATTATATGATTCGGCACTATTTTTCTTTTTAACAATCTACCCTATTTTTGGTATATCATTGAGGGAGTGACATACACGTATTAGTTTATGTAAATAATACTCCTGGACAAAAGATTACTAAATTAAATTCTGTTCACATGTTAGCCCTTTAAAAAATATCCAAAAATATCATGGCTCTAAGAATCAATGGTGACGACATTGGAATTATAATGAAAGAAAATCTTTTGAAAGTTCAAAAAATAAAATCTTTATGTCTATTTATGCAGTGACAAAAACAGAAAAAAAAAGCAGAAAAGAAAAAAAAATCATAAAAAAATGCAAACAAAATAAAGGAATTATTCAAAATCATTTTTTCTGAACAATGTAAATAGTTTTGTATAATTAAAGCGAATATATCCCACTTTCATAATAAATGTCTATTTGAACAAATTTTATATATAGAATTGCGAACAAAAGCTCATCTAATTTGAAAGAACGGAGCCTAAACTCATAATCATAATGTACAAAATTGAATAGTTGTATGTCGTTTTAAAAACCGAAATATATAAGCGAAGAAAATCCTTGAAATCTTATGGCATACGATCTCTACTGTATGTGCGGACAATTGACTGGTTTCGTATATTTACCGAAAAAGACGTTACCAAGGTAACGACACAATCATCAAGCTTTAACAGCACCCTAAAGGTCGAGGGGTGGGGAAACGAGCGAACACGTGGCCGAGACATATGCATGTACATTTTATCGTTTCTTCCTTTGATATGGCCGACGTGCTCTCGATGTCGATTTCACAGTAATTAGCAGTCCAGGTGAAATTCAGCCCACGTGCTTTGTATACGAAATCCTCTTGTCTAAAAACAATAGATCGATAGAACGAGTTCTATTTCAGTTACCTTCTACGTGACAATAACTCATATACTTGTTCAGAAACAAATATTAAAAAATTATACTCGTCTTTTACTAGATTTAATAATTAAATATTAACCTCTCGGTCCTACCCATAAGTAAAGGTGCACGTTGAAAAAATTAGGTGGTTTCTTTTTCTTATAGATGACATGACATTGTTTGTTGTATAAAACTTTTAATTATCGAAAATTGTACAAATATCTATATATGTTTTATCTATTTTCATCGCACTTCATGCACAGTTATTGTTAAATAACAAATAAGGTAAGTGGCATCTGGGTACCAAAACATCGGCCTACTAGGATATTATTAATTCTATTTTTAACATTGGACGAAAATATAATTACAGCTGCGTAATAGAAATAAACAGTGCAATGCACAAGTTTAAACTGGATATCGAAATGAGTAACAATTATTAGGGCACTATTTTCCATTCAAGATTTAAATTCAACATTCTGTTATAAGTTGACTTTTTTAAAAAAATATCTTGGCCCTGGGTATACGGATAGTATTGATCTCGATAGTTAAGAATCAACAGAGTTGTCTCCCTTCTAAAGGTAAACACTTTGCTAATTTTTTCCAACTGAATATTCAGGTCAATTTACGTTTCTTTCACAACATGAATTTCAATAAATGTTTATAACATATCCCACTCCCCCCCACACACACCCAACTATTATGAAATATGCCCATCTTATGACATTAAATTATAAAAACAAAACGAAATCATTTCGGAATAAAATCACAAAAAATAATTGTTAGCAAAAATAATGTTTCAACTGAATTTGTTTTATCAGTTCACATTGAAACTTTGTGCTTATATTTAGTATGACACAACTAACCACATCTTTTCAGTTAAAGGTAATTCTACTAGTGGAAAAAATAAACAAGAGGGCAATATATGACTACATGGGTTACATTTTTTAGGGACATTTTCAAGCAAACTTTTTTTGTAGTAATTTTGAAAATCGGCATTTCTTGTTCTCACTTTCCCTCTGAAGTTTTGATAATATTCGTCGGATTCTATCGAGATCAGCTCTACATTTTGTAAAGAAAAAATGAATGTATATTTTTCTCGCATTTCGCATTTGGTGCCAATATGACAGTTTATTATTTATACATTTGTAAGGGATTTTTAATACTATGAAATTTCTATCAAATAAAGTCCAATTGAAATTTACAAAACTATAACTCAAAGATCTGTCTCAGTCGAATTACTTTCTGCCATTGCATAAAAAACTATTATAGAGGAGAACTGCAATGTCTTTCGATAAATTGTTTGCGTGCCTTTCAATAATTTTTTAGATTCTTTTGTCAAAATTTAATCGCTTGGATTCATTTTATTAATAAAAACGCTAGCAGAGAAAATACAATCCTAATGCCCCGATAACGGGAACAGTTCGTCCTAGTATTTTGAAACACGATAGCTCATTGGTCAATTTAGGATTTCCGATCAATTATGTCAACGTCTCTTGTGATTGGTCAATATAGTAATTGATTGATAGCGGTATATGGCGCCGTATTTTACAGATTAAACTTGTTTTAGATGACTTAGACTGAGTCGGCTCATTTGATATTACTATCTTAATATAGAATATCACAGACGTGATATTGAATGCGTTCTATTTATTTTTGTAAATGAATTAAGCGCATCTCAATTTCAAGAATTATTTCATTTTCTGGTATCGCTACATGACTCATAATGCATTATGCTAGTACGGTATATTTTAAGACGGAAACTAATAATTCAGCAATGATGCAAATAAGTTGGATTTTTTTTCAATATTACCCTCTCTCATCATTTACTTTTATCATGGCCTTGACGAAAAACAACGAATCAAAAAAGTAGCAAGATTCTTTGTATTGTGGTAGTATTGACTTTCGGGTATACAAATAACCCACGCCACGTTGACGAACGCATGGTAATATGCCCTACTCTTTCTCTTTGATGTAACCATTGCGTTTCATGCATGAGTAATCATTTTCCAGAGCTACGAAACCCTGAAAAAAGTTAATGTCTAAAATCAAGCGAGTCAGTGATGTAAAACCATCAATTACAATGTTTTTTATCGATACAAGTATTCACTTTGTTTATGTTAGTGACTTTGATGATTATTTACATTGTATTGCGAACTTTGTGTATATATGGTTAATTACAACATCCAAGAATTCGTTTCGCAAATATTACATCAATCCAATTTATGATAGGATGATCAAATAAATACACATTCTTGTTAAAAGTTAAATAATAAACCGACATAATTGCAAAAATTAATGCTTCGAGTTATTTTGGTAAAAGACGAAACTTGATAATAATGATTAAGCAAAAATAGTGAATTAGGGGTCTTTAGGACAGTTAGTATCTAGATAATACATTTGAGTAAGATTTTCTTTTTTGGGGGGCCGGATTAAAAAAAAATAATCAAATATGTCATTTTATGATTATAAAATATGCCACTGGGTAACCACAAAAAAAGGGGAGTAAAAAGTCTGAATAAAACGGTTTCATGTCTAATAAACAAACAGTAAACATTGCATGAGCATACTATTTTATAGACATTTAATTTGTAAACACGACTGTTTTAAAACATTTAAGAGAGAGAGAGAGAGAGAGAGGAGGGGTTTTACGTTCAATCGACACAAACTAGGTCATTTCGGGACTAACATATGATTTGATTTTATTTCAAAAAATTGCTTTGGCCATGGGAGGAGGAGGAGGGGGCGGGGACCCCGAAAAAACCCACGAGGTTGGACAGGCGACCATTTAAGAGAATGGTCTACGAATTTCCAATGGCCATCAACAAATCATAAAAACAAAAATGGCGTCCAACTAAATTTGAGGTTGATATTATACTGTATATTGGATATAACCAACACAAAGCACATCACCACGAACAGGTGTGGTGTTTACTTCTGATAACAAAATACTTGGAGACAAATTTATTTCCCAGCAACCACGCAAATCGCCTTCACCAACACAAATATGACAAAAGACTGCTTTAGCTAGCGACTAATTTCCTTCAAAGCATTGCCTATTATAAATTACACTATGCTATAGCAAATCCGTTACACTGGATTTCTAATGTTGTCATTTATATGTGACTTCCTTTGTAGTTTCCAACTGACAATGACATTTTAGTCCTTTAATATAATATCTAATAATTACCCAATTTATTACCCTAAACCGATATATCACTTTGCCCATTCAGCTACGCAACATGTTAAATTTAACAACAAATTAACACGGAATAAGTCATTCTGTGCATTGATGAATTTGACTGTTAGGCAGGCGAATATTGCAAAGATATGAGCAACCATTGTTAAACCTTTCTGTTTCATAATAATTAAAAACAAAATGTACATGCCATATGACAAGCCTAGATATTAAACGGGAGAATATCCTTAACAATTATTGTACAGCTGATATGCATTTTTTAGCTGGCATCATTTTTTTGTCTAAATCTGTAAAAGGTGTTTAATAAACAATTACAATTCATTTGATACAGATGACTAAAATAATGAAACCAATTATATAGAAGGTGTAAGCTCATAATATAGTCTATAGCCACAGGAAAATCTAACATATCCGTGGAAATGAAAAATATTAAATGCAAAAAGATATTTAAATTTATAATTTTTAAAAATGAGGAGTAACTCACTTGAGAATAACAAAACGACAACAGAAGTAAGAATTATTCACGTGACTAAATACAACGCTCATCAACAAATCCATCCATTTCGTTCCGTCATAAAGAAAAATATCAAAAATGAAGCGACCAATAAAGAGACGAATCTGTTCTGCCTATTATTAACAGAGTTACTGTTCTGTTTGTAGAATTGGTATTAATATAATCTCATTTTTAGTTTACATTAGATAGCTGAGAACACAATGTGGTCATACTACCCCCTCGACACAACCACCCAGTGCATGACAAGTCAATATTGATAGAGTTGCTGTATCTATAAATACTAAGCAAATTTATCTGTTGCATGTTAGTACACACTTTCTATTCTCTTAAAGGACAACTTAACACATAATTTACCATATAGTAAATATTGTCCGCGGTATTGTTAGTTCATCCCGGGAGACATATTATTTGTGTTGGTAAATCATCGAAGCGTTGAAAATTAAAACGAAAATCTATAAAATGAGATAGAATCTAATGAATAACTATTCATTGTATTCCGTTATTTATT
Source organism: Patella depressa (assembly GCA_948474765.1). Lineage (NCBI taxonomy): Eukaryota > Metazoa > Mollusca > Gastropoda > Patellidae > Patella > Patella depressa. The sequence goes on from OX419719.1 coordinate 62,147,195, forward strand.
TTTTTCTATCTAATTTGGAAGCACTTCAGTGTTATATTATTTGTAATAATTTAGTAAAAGGACTTTTTGTTATTGTATATTAATGAATAACCCGTCTGCCTGTTCATTAACCATAAACAAAATATAGAACACTTCGCGGAGCAACGGTAAACGTTCAATTAGGAATCAAATTCGATAGTGACTTAATGTTTTGTTGGCACCTGTTGTATGACAGTCTATCTATTATCTCAAACGTTAAAAAATACCTTTTAGGGGAGAGCCATTATAATTTTATTATAGACACGCACTCCAGCTGACTTATCAAACCTGTAATTAATTTCAGGTAATTAATTACGTCAATTAGTTTTTACCTAGTTTCAGAATTTTGTCTTTGATGAAAATTATTATCCTGGTCTGATAAATTACAGTAGAGCAGATTATACTTTTGTATTGTAAACAAATCAAAAGATAAATATTTTTTCTGTCAGTTTCCATTCAACAGCTCAAATGAAAGCAAATATGTACCTGACAATAAGATCGATTTTCTTTTTCAAAAAGACATAAAAAGCAACTAACGTTATGCTTGTAAACCGGAAGTAAACATCGTGTCAAATGAATGGAATCTGCAAAACTTTCCCCACTTTAATCACTGATTTACATCTGGTAATGCTATTCTTTAATAATTTAAAGTATTTGAAAGCTAAATGTTTGCAATGTTAAGGCAAGGGAATAAAGTCAATTTTCTTCTTCTTTTTTTCCATCATTGGTTCTAATATAGTTGATATCGTGTGGTGGTCTCTTGGCTGCAGAAATCAAAGGCGACTAAGAGATATAAAGACATGATATATCAACCTACAGATGGCGCTGTCGATTGTTAATCTCTATCTTGTCGGTATTAAGATGAGAAAATCTGCCAACTTGAAATCCTTGTTATGATTATCTGACCCCGAGTTAGGGAGACTAGCAAACATTTCTAAAAGGGCTGGCCATTGTGAACTTTAACATAGCCCTTCTTTCTGCCCGTAAATGTGGTAGTGTTGACATAGTCGGAGCAAAGTAAACACCGGAGAACAAACGATGAAAGAGGAGGATATAAGCGACATATTAATAGATGCTTCTCAAACGAAATTGGGGTTTCGCTTCTAATCCCCAGTGCTGTAGTTCTAAACGCCCAACTATAGACGAACAGTTCTCGAGGTAGAAGAGTTATTAATTCGCCACTCCATTTCCAACATCTTCCCATTAAGCCAACCTCGTAAATTTATTTATTTTCTCGAAAGCGAAATTATTTGAAGACGTGAGATAATATTGACATTTTCATAGGTCATTTATAATTTTGGACTATAAATTTGGTTAATATTGTACTTATTAATATGCACAAAATTTGATGAAAGACTATCGTGAAAACTTTATAAAATACATTGAATACAAATGTTGTACCCTTGTAAAGGCCTGAGAATAGAAAGATAATCTCCATTGTTAGCCGACCCGATATAAATTAAAACAATATAAATGTATCTTTTGTATTTTAAACAAAATGGCTGATCGCTGGCAGCTATAAACTAAGGTGTAAAATTTTCTTTATTAAACAAACATGGAGGACGCGACAATTCTGCTCGCACATTATTTACACAAGCAATAAAAACAGAATTGAGAATAAGCTAATTCCATCGAGGACTTTACTGGCGCGACGGAGTATAACCTGGCACCACACACTTACTGCCGATTGCTACCGTGCTGGGGTGGGCGTGGTGGGATTGGGTGGGGCAAAAGCTGACAAACCATACACCGATAGGTATTTTACATAAAAAATAACCTGACTGTTATTTTTATGAACAGTTTTAACAACACAACATATTAAGATTTAAGTTTCTAAATGTCTATGACAAAAATGTAGTAAGTTGCCAAATACCATCATCATGATCAAAAGGAATCCTCGCTCAATAGTTATCAAACTACTATGTATCCATCCGGAAATAGAATAACGTGCGTACCAAAGTTTGTAATCTTCGTTTTATAAGGTGAGTTAGGAGTCTACTTACTATGTGAGTACTTGCTTGCCTAAAAAGGGGGACCTTCTTTACATCTGAACTGTATTAATTGGACATCCAAGTGATCGCCTACGGAGTATCGTACCTGTAATGAAAACAAAAACTTCATATGCCAATACAATAAATTAACTCTGGGGTCGGGTTTACGAAACATTTCGAAACCGGCAGGGATCACCGTCGTGAAAGTCGAATGGATTGGACATAATAGTATTACCTTAGAGATCGGAGCTGCGAAACAGTTTGAAAAAGCTATGTTGGTCGAGGTCGTTGAATGCCGTAACGACAATAAAGATCATCTTTTGTTTATCAAAGTCTTCATTGTAATTTATAAAATAGCAACATGGTATCTAAACGAGTAGAAAAAAATGTCATTAAAAAAACTCAATCAAATTAAGTGAAGTCAGTTTTACAATCTGTTTGTAATTTACTCGCCTCATCACATCAACATATTAACCGATCTAAATAATGATTTCATCAATTTACCCTTGCGTCCAATACAACATAAAATCTATTCAAATGTCTAAATAGATTGAACAAACGCAGAATAATGGCCGTCATTCATATCTTTCTGGCCGACAAACACAACAATTTCCCGCAAATAATTGGTAGGTTGATGACATCTCGACGACCAATATGATAGAACAAATAGGAAGTTCTGGGAACATAAATACAAAGTTTCGTTAAAATCCAATTACCCATCATTCAGGGTTCGGTGTCATAAACCACTAAATTACAAACGATGGCATAAAATAAGCGCCGTGACCCTTAAATTGACGTTGAATTACACGCTTTGTGTTCTGAAAATCATTTTCAAAATCAGTCGTTGACAATTTTTTTGTGACCAAAGGCACAGAGAGTATGACGAGAAAAGAGTGAGTTAAAAAGTGACGTGCCGAAGAATAGCGGGTGATATGTTTTAATCTCACTCTCTTAATAAAAGCATTTGGTAATAACTCTTTTCCTTTCGAGAAATGAGGCGTAAATTATTAGCTTAATATTACCAGTTAATTTGGTGCTTACAACAAAACATTTGCGGACAATTGTTTCAAATCTTCACCAGACGATATCCTGTCTGTCGCACGCGCTCGTGCAGTAAAAGCAGACGATTTGGCAGAAGGTAGTCTAAATCCTTCATTTCCATTAAAATGACGGACAGAGAGTTGAAAGCAAAGAGACTATAGGTCTTTTTTCTGTGAAGAAGACAAGCATATTTAAATTTCATTATGGCAGAGCTGGTAAACTTTGGATACGAATTTAAAAGAAAGTTTTGTCAAACCGGTGAATACGATTATGCAGAAAATGATCCCCAAAGACGAAAAGGAAAATCGACCGCGTTTGTGTGAAGTTTATTTGAAAGAGTGAGGTATTGAAAAATTATTTGCAGCTACCGAATTTATAATGAGAGAGTTGACTGTTATCAAATTGTTGACACATTCAATAGCAACAATATGGCACTCTGAAAACTATTTACGTTCGGCCATTCATTCGCATATTCTTGTTGAACTAACTCACTATTTGCAAGCAACGATATCTTTTTGAGACGTTTGGCCTGGGGTCAAATCATCTTGAAGATTATGTCAATCTAGAAACAAAGAAAATGTTTGGAAAAGTGTTGGGGATTGAGTAGAAAAATTGGGCATATGGGGCCCTGTCCTAGGCACAGGCGGCACAATTTGGGCGGATGAATAATAGAGTAAAAGGGCGTGCGTGACTACGCATATATCACTGAGTTTAGGAGAAGTCGACTGGATAATGAGGTCTGAATTGGCTGCCGCGTCTAGAATTTAAACATTAGAATAGATTTTGATTGTCGTTTGAGTAAAGATCGGATTGAAAAAGGTATAGGAGAATAACACGGGCTTTAGTTTACTTATTGGTTGTAATATTACTAGTTTATTGTTGTACCTGTAAATTACTGCCTTGTAGCACACCAATCAATTTTGCATGACAAATCCAAAGCAAATATAGCGAATTTGAAAGGGGAACGAGGTAACACAAAACGAATTATTTGCTTTGGGTATCAGAGCTCATTTTATCCTATTTAAAAGAGATGTAAAAGTACAATGTGTTTTATTTGGGTTAGACATAATAAACACTTTTTGTGTTCTGGTTATATAGTGATCATATCGCTTACAATAATTAAATATTAGATTATGGTTGATACATATTCTATTGTAATCAATAATTATATAATTCATAAATATTGCACTGTTATTCACGGAAACAATAAAGTGCAACAAGCGGAATCAGGCTCAACGGAATTTAAAACGATTGCTAATACAGATACCTAAAGATTAATCAACTCAATTTCTGTTATGATAAATACAATCAGCACAAAAAGAAATAATTAGAGTGTGGAATGCCACGAAAAATTGCGGTCTTTTAACATTCAGTTTTCAAATCCAAATATAAGGACCGGATGAATGGAACATATGTCGCCTCTGTTTCAAAATAACGAACACTGGATAATTATTGATAGCAATATATACCAATAAAGCATCATGATCAATCTTTAGCACCAATTTTATGATGCCAAGTACAGATTTCATAATGGTGAGGTAACAAACTGGACGCAGTGTCAAGCGATGGTATATAATTTATACGAGGTTGCTATAAGATCTTATCAGTATCATAAATAGTCTAATTACAGTTTTATATCATTGATAAACCCAGACTTGTTCATATTTTATTGAGCCTAACGCACGTCAATAGTTCGGCAAGTTGCATCATAAGATGACGTTTACTGCGTTCATTACCAATAATTAACGTTAGAAGCACCTTCTAACTGAACTACATATCATAACTATACTATAATTTAAAAGCCACTAAAAGGTAACAAGTGTAACGGATTCATGACTGGACATTTTTATAACCTTCTCTTCGTCCATCGAGGAGTGTGGGCTTTAATGATGCTCCTTGCTAACCCTCAGACGCATTTGATCCCATAATGTTCCCCGGCCAATGTGCTTGAAAACTGTAGAAAGCTTTCATACGACAATTAAAATCCGACATTTGACAGTCAATGATGTCATAGCCACGAAGCCATGTTTACTTTCGGCCAGGTAGAGGCTGAAAATAAGACTAATTTGTAACGCCAAGTCTCCCAATGCCCTTCTTATCGCGTGTCAAAGTCTTCAGAATGCGACTAACCGAGCTCATAAACTAAATCTTTTTATAGTGAAGATTATCGGTATAAAAGAGGGATGAGAGATGAAAATGTCTTTTATCAGGATTAGCTGTTTTATTAATATAATAATTGTTTAGTGTGCGACCAGGACCTTGAAGCAGTTTCTAAACATTAATGAAGGTCGATTGTGGGCGAGGTTATAAGCATTACATAAAAATATAGCAAATAATTCAATATAGCTTTATGACAGGCTGTCACCTGTTGAAGCCATATCATGTTGTGGAGTCTTTAATATCATAAAGTGACATACATAGCTCTCAACCAACCAGCACAGAAAAGGGTTTTGTTTTAAGAGTTTTCAATTGTTTTGAGCTTTCTCGATAGTCTCAATGAAGTGGCATACAGCTGTATTAATAGTTTTGACCACCCACCAAGGGGTCATTATTTTAGGGTGTTCCAAAAACAGATTTGTTAAAAATTGGTTGTTTTGAGCTATCTCGATAGCTTACAACTGAAAAACACGACGATGTAAATATTTTATTATGATTAAACGATTATTGAGATCGATTTGCAAAGAGTTTGGATATCAAGCGTTAAGAGAATGTCTTAGCATAAATCCTGACCTAATAGACAAACTATGGTATCACCCAAAGGCTCATAATTCTACACGCATTATCAAATATAAGTCCACGATTACATCAGAAAAATTAGGTATTATAATATAACTAATGCTAATATACCCTACAATTTACCCATGACACGTTCGCTTATCTGTTACCATGGCTACACCATCGGTCATTGATAATGTTGCCTCGTTGTGATATCGATGTGTAACTTAATTTATCACCTGGTAAATTGTATACTTCGAGAAACGTAAAAACTTTGCTAGATATTATTATTACTATCCACGATACTAATAACCACTTAATCTTGTTTTGTTGTTCATTTAAAACTCTGCCAATGTTAATTTATATCGTGAACAATCAAATCATTTATTAACCCTGTTTAATTTATCTGACGACTAAACCACTTTTAATTTGCACCGAAATACATCAGTCAAATTATTGAACATTATAATAATCAGGAAGCGTGACATTGTAACATTATTGACAAGGATGGTCTTAAATATAACATTTGTAAATTGGTGTTTGATAAAATAAAATATCCCTTTATTCTCAATTCTTAAATATTCTATATAAGGTCTTTTAATTCTAGGGTGGTTTCTAATATTATTCGTTCATAGGTGTCATGATCGTCATAGCCAATACACCAAACTCTAACACACCTTTCTTTAGAAAACTGACGGCCTACTTAATATCTCCCCACCTGTTTAATTAGTCTTTTGCGAATTTTGCTTCATTCTATGAGTAGGTAAAACTTGGTGACATCCCAAGATTGAATATTGTATATACATCTTAAGAAATTTTTTCTACAATTTAAATGTTTTGAGTTAAATCTAATTATATATCAGGGGTACATGTATCTAGGTTTGACCAATAAAATAACCACATGGTTTAAAGTTGGGATGTAGTTTTGTCCGATAGAATATTCATCGGTAGCATCCAGATACAAAGTACGTATCTCCACTCCTAGGAAAATCGGTAAAGTGTTCTAAATGAGTAAGTATAGGCCTACTCTCCGATGATGGTTAATATGTACATAATATCTCGTGTAAAGGATAGTGAGAATTTGTTATCTTCAATATAGTGGTGCTGTGACATTAATAGTCTCGGTCACCCAGACCCCCCTAGTCTTCAACGCACGGAGGGTCTGGGTCGGTTCTCAATTATTGACGAAAATTACTGGATAATCTACCACATAAAAAACCAAACTCCCGGTTACGCATGGGCAATGGAACCCTTTGGCTAAAGTCTCGGTAAGTGATAGATATTATGAAGCCGGGCCGATTTTGATAGATTCTATAAGGCGAGGATAAAATATATCCCACAATTCACTTGGCACATCTATTATTAGAAACAAAATAGAGACGATACAACAGCATGAATCGTGATAAAGGAGATTGTGAGAAGCCATACGTTTGATTCATGACGAGAGAAAATTACCATTTCAATTAAAAACTTTAGAACAAAATTTTAGAGAGTGTCATTGTTGACAAGTGAGATGTTTTGATAGATTCAGCACGTGGTAACTTAAAAGACTGGATAATCCAGACAGTGACCGACTTTCTGTCAAATTTTGAGGACCCATCCAGACTAATATTCGTAGAATATTTGTTTGGATGATAAGAGACTATGACATTAAGGTCTAAATAATGTAGGCCAAAAAATCAAAACAATATGGAGTCACTTCCGGTAAATTATTGAAAGATATGCACGTATAATTGAATTCTATCGGTAAATAATTTATTGGCTAACTTTATAATGATCATATATCTACCATTTGGTTTTTAAAACACGACAGTTACATTCAGACATAAAAAAACAATTTCAAGAACAGAAACCTTTGAACAGAGAAGTTTTATAGTTCTTTATGGTCCGAAAATTTATACAAATGAAACTAGAAGCTGTAAACAAATACCGGAATAGCTCTTAAATCTCCCCCTTTTGAAATAAAATGTTTGCATGACCTAATTACACTAAACAAACCGTTTCAATTCAAAACTTTGTGACGTAATCAAGGTCAGAGGTGAAGTAGGGTATATAACTCACACTTCATCGTCCGACCAAAGTGCAATATCTTAAACCTTATTAAAGCAGACCACCTCTTCTCTTACCTTTAAGCTGGCAACCCACGAAATCTCTGATTTTATTATCGTATGATCCGTCATAAATATGTCATATTTTGTTAATAATAAATATTTCATTCTAGTGGGGGCAATCGTAACCCTAACATCTTAATGGCGTGACTCTCTTATTTCTGACATGTTTCTTTAATTTTACTTAGAATATTTTGGATTATAACACGGATATTTCTTTTCATATACCTGTACTGGAATACAACTAGTGAAGCCTTGGGTTTGATCGCCTGATAACTAACCATTACTGGTTCGAGTTAGATAAAAAAAACTGATCGTTCTTATTATAATATCCAAAAATAGATAATGAGGAATGGATATATGGAAAATTTCAGTCAAATTAGCGACGTTACGAGTGTTTGAATATTTGACAAGATAGTCGCGATTGTCAAGTGCCATTGCCACGATAAAAAGAGCCTCGATTTTCCATTGATGAAATGGTGAGGGGGTTCTAATCCATTCATTGTCTTAGGCAACCGACAGCCCAGAAAGTTATATTTTATATAATTTAAATAATTTATAAAACACTTGAAGAAAGAAAAAAAGACATGCAATAGGCATTATGTAGCTCTGATATATAAACACACCCTACAATAGAAACTATTAGCCATGCACTTCCGGAATTAATGAGAACTGGAATCAGGTATTCTAGGAAGGATAATCACATAACCTCTTTGTGCACGACACCCATCATTACTTACATATATATGTACATAATATATACAATATATAATTTTAATTATTTTGTAATCTTATTGATTATACCTTTGAAATTTCATCTTCGATTTTTGATTCGGTTAATGATAATGGATACACGTGTAGTTTCTTTAATAATTTAAAATCTTTTATCTAAATGCACTAGACTGAACCATAATAACGTGATAATATTTTCTATGCTGGTTATCACAGAGTAGCTTTGTCACACTACACCGAGTCTTCCCTTTGAATGGATCAATCATATTGGCAAATAGTTTTTAGAACAATAATATTTATAATAGTTTAAAGGTTAATGCACGAAGCATCAAATGAAAATTTGCCCACAAAAAATAGTTGTAATATAACTTAAATCCGGTATCTTAATTTGCTTACGAAACCTACCAATAATATCTGATAAATCGATGGTCGGAAATAGACTGTATATAACCGGATATATGTAATCATATATCAAGATGTGGTCACCGTTCTTGGAATCGCTGAACTACTTTGATATCTAAAAGGGAGCTACGGTTGCTTAATGAGTAAGACGATGGCTAACTAGCCCGGAGGTCCCGTGTTCGATCCCTGCTTTGGCCGAAAAATTCATTGGGATTATCCAGCGTAGTTCCCCCTTGTCAGTGGTACAGGAAGGGATGGGACAACAAACCGAGGTTCCTTCATAGGAAACTGTATGGCTTATGTTCGTTTTTATTAGTCCAGTCGAAACAGAGCAGTAGGACGCTAAACCCCATTTCATTCATTCATTTTTATATAGCACGCATGTCTCTTATTGAAAATAGTATATAAATGAATTCTGGTTGAAAAAACAACTGAAATCGTAATATTCAAAACGCAGGACATTCATCCTGGTCAAAGTTTTACCGATATGCGACCTGAAGACAGGCTTTAAAATGAAAATTCAGTGGTTGTTCTAAAGTTTTAAAAAGTTTTATTTTCGGTTGTCACGTACCGTTTATATTCGTCTGTGGCGTTAGTCTAGGTTACCTCGTCTTTCGAGAATTTTGAAGTCGGGGGATAATCTAAGTGTTACATTTATTTTTTGTCTTCTGGTCTTCTTAATTGGGAAATAGTAGCAGTAGTAGTTGTTTATTAACGTCTCACCAGTTTTAAATACATCACATTCATAAATTATGATATACTAAGAATTAAAAAGAATTATGAGAGACGAAATGTACATTTTATAGAAACAAATAAATAAGCAAAATAAAATAGTAATACAAGTTTTATCTTCAATAATGCAGTGCTATGATATTTTAAATATAAAGCGTACCGATGGATTAACTTTGAACTGTTTGCAGAATCGGACTCAAGAAAAACTTGCTACGTACACGTATTATAACCTGAGGTAATAAGACGAAATTATCTGAAACAATGAAGTGAGATGTGCTCTTAGGATATTAACGTATCTAAAATATAAACATCATGGCATATTTTATGTCTTTTTTCTACATTATTTTGAATAGCAAGCCATGTGGCCCAGTTATTCTAAAATAATCGAATTGCATAATCATGTTCTCAACATGGCGAAAGAATGAGGTCACTAGAAGCAGGTATCTGAAATGATATTGAACAATGTTATCCACTGCTTGTGCTAAATTCTATGTTATATTCAATATTTTAATTGGTATCGATCAATATAATATGGCCCCATATCGCCAGCGTATTAATTTGTATATATTCAGGATATTATAAAGCGATGGCTATGGTCGTCAATTTTTTTCATGGACTAGATCCATTAAGGTATGTTTGTTCAACAAAATATAATTGATTTGGTATCTTTGTTACCAGTTCACGTTTATTGAACGTTTTGTTAATTAAGCCTTAGGCAAAACAATCCTCGTTATTTTATTCTTTTTTGGTCTGGAAACATATAAGTTATTATATTGAGATATTTGAAATAGTTTTGATCTTTGTAGGAATATCCCAGTAATAGACAGGTTTTCGTGTTAAAATTTTATCAGTATGAGGTAGACAAGTTCTGTAGAATAAATGTGGGAAAAAGGGAAATATGTTTTCAAAAAGAAAATAATTTTACTTATTTGTCATTATTCTTTTTTCAGACAAATGTTCATAATGAAGAATTTCCATTGCATCGAAGAAATATAATCCCAGCAATATTTTCTTGGACATACATGTATTTAGAACATTTCGAATATACCTAAATGTATGTAAAATGCATTCTATTGTATACATTTATTGTAAGAGTTTTGAGACGTCATTAGATATGAAAGTAAAACTACTAAAATAGAAATTTGTGTAAAATATGAACCCTGGGGCACCATCAGTGGCATGCCCAGAGGGTAGTATAGAGGTCGAGTCTCCAATCAGAGTTTATTTGAAATGTGAAATTATCCCTGTTACAAAAGGACCGTTTCTTTGAATAATAAGTTTAATTCATCGTTTTTAAATATTCAAAATGTTTCCCATTCTCACCGGGGCATAAAATCAACGAGTTGGCACCGGGCATCACCAAACCTGGGCCCACCACTATTTACCATCTTGTCTTGGAGATTATATAGACTATATGATACTGACTACATCAGTAGACTAGATCACTGAAGACATCTTACAATTTATTCTATTTTTTTCAATTTATCCCATCCTGTCCAGACTCCAACCGAGTAAGTGCCATTCTGGGTTCCATTTTCTGGTTTTGAAAAGAAATTCCATTTTTTTCTGTTCCGGGCTTTCTTTTATCATTTTTGTTTTCAAAAAGCTCTAAATGATTGGAAAGATAGTGGAATATTGAAAGGCTTAGTAGACATTTATTGATGTCCTGGTAGAGAAGTCGATGGCGTCACAACGCCACCAAATTGCAATACCAAAGATACGAAGATCTATAATTAAAACCGTGTCTGCTCAAATATTGACACACGCTTTGGTATCAATCAAATTCCTGATAGTCGAACGCATATCGCTGGAAAGCCTCAACAAGGCTTTTATCACGTTTGGGCATTAATTGTTAGATTTATATCAAAAGAATAGTATGGATTGTCTACGGCCCATGAAAAAGGGATTATTTGCCCAGTCTATTTCTATAAAGCTAAATGATATTTCCGTGCATGGATACAGTTATCTAGTCTCGAAGAGAGAAGGGGACTGACGGACGAGAAGAGACATTTAAAAAAAGAATTCCTCGAGTATATTGTTGTCTTCTTCAATTCTCCCATTGATTCCTATTACCTAGGAGAATGGCGCAGACTGGTCGAGATATAACCGTATTCCCGGCAAATTAACTCGACTGCCCTCAAAGCTTGTATTCCCAAATCCCCTCGCCTTAACAACGATCCATGTTTAGGCCAGTGATAATATCGTTAAAAAGATTAGCGCTATTATAAACACGGGCGACCGTGTAATAAGATGACGGCGTAAATCCCCTCGAGTCGAAACCTAAATTCTAGTGATCGCAGAAAACGGATTTAGAGAATTGAAGACAGAGATCACTAATGGATTCTCAGACGAAGCGGTTCGGACAGATTGTATGCCGTGGCCAGGGAAATGCAAATAAAGCCTGTACATGGGTAAACATGAGCAGACCGACGAGTTATTGCAACTAAATGAGCTCACGAAAATTTACATAATTTGTCAGAACTTCTATTAAATTATAAGCCCCCGTCGCACGACTCCTCTTTTTTGCATCCCATCCTCTGATTCTTCCCCGAACCATCATCATCTCAATAACTGCTAACAATGTGGGTTAAAAACTCCACGGTTTGTCTTTAACAAGGCTTAATTCGTTTGCTCGATTAGGTTTAAGTGTTCTGAACCCGAACAAGAAAAGTTTTAACTCAATTATCCGCGACCCGTTTCTCAGCGAATAACTTTCGAATTATCCTTTTACGCGTTTGGTCCTCGCCTCAACAACAGTGTTCGCCCTGTCCGCCATTGTTGTTGGCCTTTCAAAACTAATTTTATCTTTCATGTTGTGGCCCTTGGCCCTAACTAGAGTGTATTAATTTGATAAGGGTATTTAGAACGAGCTCCCTCAAGGAATAAAACGATATGAAGATACAAGACAAAAGGCGTGATCAAGTCTGTAAAGGAATATAACTGTCTATAGGAAATGACTATACATTGCATTTTCCGTCTAAACTCTAGAACGAACCCTTAAGCTGTCTTCGGCTCATCCACGTGATAATTAAATGGCGGAAAAAAGTAGAGTGAATGGAACAGAAAGAAACAATATAAAAATCGATAGAGTTGTAGTTTTCTATACAAAACAATCCCGTTATCATTTTTTCTTCCCTTAACTGGCCACCGTACAAAACGAACGATTAGTTCAAACCCTCTCATGCATGCTTCTCTAAAAGAGAATGCACTGAAAAGAATCCGCATAAGGCGACGGGTAGAGTAAAAAAAAAAACAAAAGTAGAGTGACTTTACCTAGATTAGTGGATGGCGTAGACCAGAATCCCCAGATTGGTGACGTTGTCTTTCACATCTAAACACAGACTCTCTGTAGTATTATCCCCAACCTTGTTGCTAGTATACAGATCGCCATTTTGGGCGCCATATTGAAACTTTCAAACTACATGTAATTCTTCAAACGATCCCATTATGGGGGTTATGCGTCGTTGTAGGTATGAATATATCCGAATCTTTCCCTATCCGATATTTTAATGTGATCGGGCCCACCTCGCACGGATTTGTGTGCTCGAGAAGTTTGTTTCTCGGCGTTGATACTCTGGACAAACTATCGTGGCGCTTTGGCCAGTAAAATATGAGTCTTTTATTTGAATTTCTCAGTGTTGACTTTAGAAGCCGTAGGAAAATAAAGAAGGCGAAGCGGGTATATTTACCCCAGCTATTCACATATTGATTAGACAATACACGCTGCAAGGACGTTAGATCTGAACTTGTGTTAATACAAGGCAATTGGTTGTACTTAGACCAACACATTTGGAATGTTGGCCTTAGTGCGTGATTTAATATCTAAGTTACGGGGAGAATGAAGGGAGATACGTGATCAACAGGGCAGTAATTTGTCAGATGATATCGAGAGTGGGAAACTCGACATTTAAACGCTATAATTCCACTGCTGATCAGACAGAGATATTATTGCACACGAATAGATTGTTTCCATAACCCAAACGGTTCAATAGTCGTCTTGGTGGGGCTTTGTTTGGTGAAAAGACGACATCGCTATTGAGATTGGATAAAGAAAATAGCTTCTTCTTACTCCAGTACCATCGACATCAATACTATTATTATAAAATCTAGGTCGATATATCTACAATATATAGTAAAACATCATGGCTTCAGTTTTATCTTCATATAAAAAGCGCCAGCCTTTTCATTATTTCGTTCGCTGTGGTGTTTTGTTACGATTACAACGGAAGGCTAATCTCCCAGTCTATGGTAACATGTTTACATATCTAGGCAGACTTATTATTTCGACATCTCCGTACAGCTTTACTGATTAACCAGCATTAATCAAATGGAGCCAGAAAAATTGATGTGAGAATATAGCTTATATCCCTTTGATATAAAAACAACCAATACGAAATAGGCCAGATATAAAAATTACACTATATATAAAAGAATAATAAATTATCACAGTCCTTTTTTTAAATTCTGAAAGGTCAGATTGTTTTATTTAATTAAGTTATAAAAGTATGGAAGTGATAGATGTGCAATTGATATTGGTGCTAATCGTAGCGGGTTTTTTTCCTCAAATTTACAATGTGTCGCAGAAGTAATTTCGAACAGAATATAAAATGATATTGTCTATTAGCTATACACCTATTTTTTTTACCGCAAGCAACCCTATTTTGTTCAAGATTTTGTAATTCTACAATGAACATGATTCTCCCCTCGTATAAAGATGAAGTATAGACTAAATCTTATCTGGCTTTTGCAGAACAGAATTACATGTTTATTCTATTATTATTTTTTTAAATGGGTGATTACATATTGTAATCAGCGTCTAACATAAAAACAAACATTAAAATATGTGATTAAAATGTGTGCATGATGATTTTGGTCACCCTTCTTTAATCTCGGTGACTTCAAGTTAAAGTAAATTCGCTGGATGTTTTTGGTGGCCCCTCTTTCATCTGGGTGAATTCAAGACGTGAATTTATCTACTGGTGCTATTTTAATTTTGATTTTGTTTTGTATATAAACAATGTAATTAGCATGGAGTAAGACGTGAAAAAAAATTATGTTCAATGACACAAATTTTTTTATAATAAACAACTATAGTTATTTTGATAAGTAATATTCTGACTGATAGATTTAATAATCAACTGTCTTGATAATTAAACCCTTCATGTACAAGCAATATCATCAAATAAATGCTTATGAATGAACAGAATGGAAGAATACTATAATCAAAAATAAATGAAAACGCATATTTTTAAAAAATCTTCATTGAAAGATAACAGGTTTGTTGCTACTTTTTTCTCTCACAGAACCTGAATATATCTACAGATTGCCAACTGTCACGTTTTGTGTCATTCAAAGCTCCAACGTTAACTACTTGATCCAAAACGACGAATTTAATGATGGTGACACACCTATTTTCCATCTACCCCCTTCTTAGAGCTAATTTTCTAGTGTTTTATTCATAAACTAATAATTGTGAGGGAAGTTTGGGCTGAATGCTTAATGAAAGACAATTTTTGTCTTGTGTTCTTTAGGTCAATATTTGCTCATGTCGTCCTCGTATTCATAACTTCAATACGACAGGATTCATCTTCTGTCGCCATCTTTGTTCTTAGTTTGTGTTTGTCGATTTTGCCCTAACATCCTGATAGTAATTGTGAATCTATAAACAAACAGGGACAATGGGAAAGTTCACTTTCTAAAACTTTTCTAATTTAATTACCCAGAAAGAAATTTAATTGGATGGAATTTTTAATTTTTTCGTTTTATGATAGAAATAATTATAAAAAATAGAAAATCTCTGTAAATAAATAAATTAGGTTGTTCAAAACCTCTCAAGAAATAAATGCAAAGCAACTTTATTAATTTATTCTCAGTGGATATAAAATTAGTAAAGGTTAAAATGAAAATAAGGGTCCAAACAGATACGTATAACCCCGTGCATTTTCACACGAATCCAAAGCAGAAGAACTGAGTCAAACCCATTTATGGACACTAATGTTTGCATTATACGCCGTCTCATCACGGTGACGCTCACTCATCATGGTTTGCTTACTTTTTCTGATACAGCTAGACAATTTCTTGCTGAGCTGGTGGATTTCTGAAACTCGCATAATCGAACCTTTAAATTGGCAGGAACATGCTGTATTTCTCTAGGTGTTTTTTTGCACTTTACGTTTTAACATTTGCAAGCGTGTGGGATTTGCAGATTCGCTTGTTCAATGTAATTAAATATGATAAAATTATGTGTATTATTAAATCAGGTTTAAAATACCATTATGGACAACAATGGTCATTACTATGAACGATCATTAAGCCTTAAAAAAAACTTTTAGGTATGTGTACGGCACCAGATATAAAATGTGTTTGAAATGTTAGTTTGATTGAAGACCGATTTTTACAGCTGTAATCTGTATAATGACCGAAGCACGTGTAAACCGGTAGAACTTCTTTATTTCTATCAGGATGGTATCTGGCGTACGCGTTCAGCTTGACAGACTATGCATGTTCATCATGGTCTAATACAGATCCCGACGAGCAGTGCACGTGTATGTATTCGAACCTGTCATGTATTATTGTTTAGAAGGCTAATCAGCTGTCGCTACTCACAAGATGGAGAAAAAGAAACAGTTCTGATTTGTAATAATTTTGATACAGAATTTGTCAACTTTCCAGTCATTAATAAAATGTATTCAAGCAAATAACTCAGATTGTACGTGATTGTTTATTTGTTTGTTTTAAAAAGATATTTAATTACATGTATGCATTTAAAGATTCAGTATTTTTTTTATCTTCTTAAGAGGGGCGTATGCTGGTTGGTGCAGAAAAAACGGTCGTACCATTCAATTGCGTTACATTTGTAAATACTAAACAGAATTTAGCTATTCAGGTACTTTAAATTTGATTCTTATCTTTGTTGTATATTCTGTATATATTTGCCTACTAATCACATACTTATATCATTTGCTTGAAAAAGCTGAGAGTATCCTCGTCGAAACGTCGCGTAGTATTAAACTCAGTATTGTGAATCCATAAAATTCTTCCTTGTGTTGACTTTAAATTAGTAAACAGGTCGACTTCCGCTTTATATCCCGATTAATCTGTTCAAAATGAAAGTTTCGTCATTGAACTTAGACTGCAATATTAGTGTTGAAAAGTACATTAACTTATATCTTAACCCGTCGATAATAGAATAACACACCAGATGAACTAAATTCATGATTTTAAATTTTAATTTTAATCAAGGAGAAAAGTAAGTTTTGATTTAGGTCAACATAAACTGTTAAATTGTGACGGTCAGATGTGTTATTTTCGACTAGTGATTGGACAAGCTCTATACGGTTAAATTTGGGCGTAGAAAGAGTAACCGATTTACTGATTTTAGCTTATATCGGTTATATCTCACTTTCAAAATCGGTTATATATCACTTTAATTTTGAACCAAATCGCAGAGATCTAAGTTACATTTTGAAGAGTTTCTTATTGCCACGTGCTTGTTTGTATAAAATCAGAAAGACTATCCACTTATTGACACATATCTTAATCATTGAATTTCTACAAAAATAACTCAACATTACGCCCATTGTGGTGCCTGTGTCCGTGAGTAAGTAAATAGACTTTCATATATGTAGGTATTATCGACGATTTTCAGATGAAAATAGTCATGTGATAATGTCATCGATATTTCGAATAAAAAGTACATATTGTCGTAAAACGGACAAACGACAATCAGTTGCCGTGTTTACTTCAATAATAACTCGACTCCATCTTTCTCCTGTCCCACTTCCGTTTCTAAGGTTGAGGTACGCAGCCATTAGCTGTCGTTTCTCTGTGTTAATATGGTTACAGCACGTGCGATCTTTGACACCAATTTGCTGCTTGCCAACCTCCAATATTTTGGATACAGTTAAAATGATTATACTGATAGGTGATGCAGAATACACGCCATCTTTTTAGGCCAAATAACTATTGTTTTATTAGCATGTCCTTAATAACGGAAGGATTGAGCATATTACGTTTATATATTTAAAAAAACCCAACAATATAGCCTTAATGAACGTCATAGTAGTAATATGATAAACACCCCTATACACAAATAAATAGAATAGTAAAAACAAAATAGTGTGTGGATTTGCCAACAATAAACTAATAGTGTTCCTAAAAAAAAGTAGGCATGGCTGAATGCTCATTATGGTTAACCAGGGAGCGGGTAACTTTGCTGAACTTTACACCTATATACACAATACACAATCTGAATACATAATCCAATTAAAACACGGAGCTGTATTGAAGAGAATTGAAACATAATTTTGAATTACCTCCCACCCCCCACCTCACAAAAATCAAAGTGAATGTCGATGACACCCACGCCTACTATTGTAGATACGACAATTGATACATAACTGTTGGTGAATAGTATGCCAGAATTTGCAACATTATAACGATTTATAAATGTATATTTTCATTATTATAAACCCATATTTAATCAATATAAATCCATCGTCATGTATTTTGTTTGAGTTCCATTCAAGAATCTGGTGTTCCAACCATAGACAAGATAACAGATAAAGACTAACAGAACATGGCTGCAGGCATCTACATTAATTATAAACGACCATAGAATACTCTTAATAACATTAATGTGTGATAAAATAGAAAGCCAACACAATGCCTATATCCCAGTCTTTCATTACCTCGTTCTTTTAACGGGTTCAAATATTGATAACATTTTAAAAACAGTTAGAAATCATAAATGTTCCCTTTTAATGTCCACGAGTTGGTGTTAGATTTATTGAAAACGTTCCTCATATACCGCATTTACAAAACACAAAGGGTACATTTGATATTAAAACTATTGTGTGACACTTTTGTATTGCGAATTAGTCTAATATAGATCTACGGAACAGAAGCTCAGCAGGCAGCTCTTGCATGCAGCTACGTTGGCGCAGATTTTAAAGCGAGAATTTCATTTTTTTAAGTCATACTTTTAAAATGTATTAAAATAAAGCCTTAAAATAGATGGTATCTATAAACAGTCCTACCTTGTTTAAGAATAATTCTATAATTCACTATTGCCAGTTGAGAAATTAGCAAAAAATATCATTTTCAACTTCAAATTCAAACGTTTGAAGATAGCTATTCCGTAGGGGGAATAGGAAAACAAGGGAGGTAATTGTGTTATTATTTCCGGTGTGAGTGATTTTCTAAGTGTGAGAAAAATACCTATGATCGTATAATAGTGAGTTGACAACCTATTGAGCAAAAGACATAGAAATAATTATGTTTTGACTTTCTTAGAAAATATGAAAATCTCTCTTTAATTGCATCATAAATTAATCAAAAGGATGGAAATATATTATTCACGTGCATGGCAACAGGTATTCTGATATCGTTTTGATTATAAAAATACGTATAGTGATATACTGGTTTGATGTAGTGAATGATAGCTTACACGCTAGTAATCTGATTAAAGTGACAATACTTCTATGTAAGCCAGATTAAATTGGCATCGTTGTTTTATCATATTGTTTAGTAAATGTATATTAATATAAGAGTATAAGCACCAGTACTTACACTATTTTTTTTGGTTGAAAATTAATTCCCATTGTTTATCTCTATATAAAGCTCACAATCTGTCAACAAATGTTATTTAGTAGCCTGCCAATTTAAGTAAGGGTTAGAGTTTTAAAATTTAGTATATGTAGAAGCTATCATAAGTATAAATGCAAAATGAAATTTAGATTTGTATTTGGATCAGATTATGTAAAAAAGACTATCGAAATGAAATAAAATTTGGTTCATCCTCCTACTTTCTTGCATCACTGAGCATCAGCCTTTGAAACAGAGAATCTGTACAGTTAGTTTCAAATACATTACTCCTGAACATAAAATGGTTTGTATTTGAATATATTTGTAGCTGATGGTTAAAGGGAGTAACCACCCTGTTAGATTAAGGTTGGAATAAAGTGTAAAATTGAATTAATGCAGGTCGAATGGTGGTTGACAAAGATCCATATTATGATTAAATTTTAATTGTGAAATATTAAGCGAAAGTTGGCCTCTCTGCTAATAATAATGTTCTTGGCTCAGTATGTCATCTATGTCCCACCGTTGGCTCTATCTGCAGATTGTTTAAATGCAGACGGATAAGCGAAACAGAAGCAGATTAATACATCGAAATCAAAAAGGTTAGCTATTTGAATTGAAAACTAAGCCAGTGGCGTCCATCATGTAAAACTCATTTTATACCCCCCGCCCCCCCCCCCCCCCAAAAAAAAATGACATAGTTTTAACGTCCTGCTTTTGCGCTCCACTTGGGCTAATGAAGACGAGTATAAACCATTTATTATTTCGAATTCAAACTTTTGGCCCACACAGCTGAACAAGTCTGTGTCTAACACACTGTCGGTATCGCTAGAGAGAGCAAAAAACATCACATGGTTGATGGCGGTGGCTACTTCGTGGTAAATATATAAATAATATTTTATGCTATTGTATACTAAATCATTGATCACTATAAAGCATACTAAACCTCTCCTTTCATCATTGTACTGAAGCTATTTTGGTTATCGAGCTTTAAATATATTGTTTTATTTGCTGGAACAAAACAAGCAAACCAGCGTAAAAATGCTAAATTAAATTGCTGTAATACCATACATGCTGATGTAAATCTCAATTATCGGCCAACAATCTATAACTATATTGCATTATGTGTTTATAAGAGTCCTTAGAGCCTTGCCAATATACGTTGGTGTGGCAGAGCTGCTGAAAATCAATCAACTAAGCACTTAGAAACAATGAAAAATTGAGAATGGGATAACAATGACGAAACGAACGGTAACATACGAAACGCAAACAAAGGCATAAAACGCTTGACAAGTTCACAATATAAATAATTTTATCATTGATAAAGGCAGGCTTGACGATTTGTGTGGAAAGTAATCATTTTAACTTTGCTATTTTCGTTTGTTGACAAATCTGTCTTCTTTCATCAATTCACACTTTCGATTATTTACCAAAGTTTATCTTGATACTGTATTAATCGCTACCTCAAATCTAATAGTGTTTATCCACCAGGGGGCGCCATAGCAGCGTGTCTGTGGGTTAGTCTGTCCAGGATGTACTTACACTCACCAGAGAGAAATATTTACTTTTCAATATCAATATTGTTTCATGATGAACCATGGTTAACCTTGGTTGTGTGATCTAATATACACCTAGGTTACTGGTTCTAAACTAAAAACTTATTGATTGTGATGTGATGATTTCTAATGTTATTGTTATAAAGCTATATTACATGTTAAGTGTTCTAGATATCGTAACATAAAGTTGAAGATGAGGATGAAACAATAACAATATTAAGTATATCTGTTCCACCCAATAATATCACTATTATGGATGACGTTTAATTTATTGCCTTATAGAAAATGCGAATGTATAATATAGTTCATTAAAATCCCAATTCAGTATAAACGAATATAAATCTGAATTTGTCCTGCAAATTAGTACCCTTTATGTTGCTGGTAAATCTGGAACACCTTTGAAAACCTTGTACATCTGTTCTGCACTTTTCTTCATCTATTCTTTGATACTTGCAATCTGTTTTCCTGTGTCGTTGTTTATAGCTCTTTTGGGGGACTTAAAATTTTGATTAATGGTTTGGATTGTTCGTACTTGGTTTTATTTTATTATTGTTATACCGAGATCTTGTTATTTGCTAACAACAATACTCGTTGTAGTGATTGACATCTATTTTCCTTAGTACTGACAAAACTGCTAAAATCGTGAAATGTTATAGATTATTTCTTCTTATTTTTTTTAGATCATTAAATATTTATTTTGTTTTTGTTTAAATATAAACTAAACAAAGAGACATATTTAATTTGACCCATGCTGACCTACTTACAAGTATCTATGTCCATTGGGGGGGGGGTCAATATAATACGCTATTAGCCTTTCATGGTGATCCTGCAAAAAACGTATATTATGAAAAACTGTAATACATCTTTTATCCCGAGAAACTACCGATAATGATGAAACATTATCCGTTGCGATTCTGTTTCATAATCCGGAATTTCACAAGCCCGGAATTTACAGTTAAGCTCAATCATAAAATGAGTAATTTTCAATTTTTCCGTTAACGCACTACGTCCATCCTTTCATCCGTTCATCCTTCCGTCTCGATTCGTTCCCGTTGAATATCTCTTAAATCGTTCAAGATATATGTTTTTTTATTAAACTTTACATCCCATATCCTTCCATTTATAGTTTTGTTGTAGTCTTTTATCAAAGTACATGTATATTAGACAATTTGACTTTAAGATAACTGTCATAAATCCATACGCTCCGTGTCCTCATAGACGGAGATATGTTGAAAAAAGACCAACTATTTGTCGATAAGGTTCCCATACATTTGCTAGTAAAAGCTGATGTTTGAGTAGACTGGACGACTCTCTGCACTTACTGAAAATATTTACCCGTTCACACCCTCGTTTAACTCTCTACATAATCCAGTGTCGCTTCAAAAATTAGGCCAATTTTTTTTTATCCCGCCATTTTGCTGTACCCGTCCAAAAATACTCTTTAAACTTTACCATGTTTGAAATATTAAACAAACTTTGTTATTACTGGCAGTACTTTAACATATAACTTTAGATGCGGGAATATATCACCATTGATATATTTCATGGATATAATACGGTTATCTTATTTACTGAAATGCCATCCTGTAACAAACACCCTCCTTTATTTCGTCCTAGATAGTCTAATATAATATTTGGGAAACGCGTCGGTTTGAATTTTGTTATTTTCCAGAACAAAATTAATGATTTAAGAACACCAAGACGAGAATTTGAGGACACTGGATAATTTTCCCAATATTTGTTTTAACAAAACACCTTTCCCATTGCATATTGACATACTTGATACCTGACAATAATCAATGATATTACTAAATGTCTAATCATGATATAGGTATAGTACAGGGTGACCCTTTATAATGCTTATTATATATTATATATTTATATAGTCTGTGGGTCATTATCATGACATATCTTATATAGTATATCTATATTTTACTATCAATATCCAGAGAAGAGATTGCACATATGAGATATGTGAACTCATTTTATCACTAATAAAACTGAAAGCAGCTACATGATCATTTAACGTAGTCTTGGATTCTTCTGGTTTTTATTATTGTAACGCTGGTGGTATCAAACATTGCATATATTTTTAAATACCCATGCCATAAACGATCATGAAAATGTACTTGGTGTAGTTATTTAGATTTTGTTCGTGACCAAACTATTGACGCACATGACGTCATGAATTCCGAATAAAATTCCTAACATTGAAGGAGACATTATAACTAAATATATTACATGTATGTGTACTGTATTAACATTCAATATAAATTTATATATATATTACATGCTTGTACTGTAATAACATAAAACATAACTTTCTATATTACAAACATGTGTGCTTGCACCGATAATAACATACAATATAACTTTATATTACATGTATGTGTTCTTGTACATATACAATATAACTTTCTATATTACATCTACGTATGCTTGTACTGTAATAACATAGAATAAATTGCTTTTCAAATTTTTGTTTTAGACTCTTCTGTTGTTTTAAAATGAAAAAATGAGGGAATCTAAAATTTATTAATGGATAATATTTGAGGACTTCCCATACAGAATATTATGTAATCTTTTTGGTTTTATTTACTTCCTTAAAAAAATGGGTAAAATCCACAATATTCCAGTAGTTTGGTTAATCTGATATTCAGTGTTTTCCGTATTGACATAGGCATAATGAAAGCATATTATATATATATATACATCTAGTACAACACGATGCCTTAGTTCCGTGTCAACATTATATTTTCCGTGAAAAAAATCGCGAGAAGGCGTCTGATACATATCCACGGTTAAAAGTGTCCGAATTGCATCGCCCCCAAAAAGCATCTCTGGTGTACGGGTCTAGCGATTTTATATCAGCTTTAATATAGTAATTCCTTCCATTGGCATCCCCACATAATACTGGTTGCCTCCACCTGACAACAATTCCTGCACACCACAAAATAGGAAAAAAAAGCAAACAATAAAAACTGAAGGAAAACTGCCCCTGTTCGAAGCTGCTATTTTTGTTCGTATGCATTTTACAGTCATTTGACATGACTCACTGGTTGCCCTAAATATTGCACTTACCAGGAGTAAATGGCAAAATCCGTAATGATTATGCCAGCATTTATTCAGGGACAACGGTAAGAGGGAGCAGTAGATAAACTCCCGCAGATGGGAGGTGGTGTAACTTGCGGTCTGGAACCTTATTCACGAAAACTTAAACTAAAATATTCCAAGGATGTAGCCTGTTTACTGGTTGGATTTCAAAATCCTAGCACCAATTTTAGCACCCCTCCAATGTACAGACTGCATCTTTAAATCATTTTAGTTTACATGAATAAATGAAATGAAACGGGGTTTGACGTCTCATTGTTCTGCTCCGATTGGGCTAATGAAGACAGGCATACGTCATACAGTGTGATGTGAAGGAAATTGTGCCCGGGCAGCGGCACTAAGGCCTACTCTTGTATCGAATTCCAAATGCCAAGGGATCTTTTGCCTGCACGCCAATGTATACACGGGACCTCGGGTTTTTTTGTAAATCCATGAATAAGTCCTCTCTGGTTTTTGTCTTGTTTCACATTCATCCTTACTGTCACCATCGAACTTTTATTTATAACATGTTCAGTATTGAACCCGAAAGGGTAAAACAATTCCAAATTACTCCATTGACTTAAGGGGTCTGGAACTCGACTATGCAGCCCAACAAATACGTGTATGAAAATGTTCTCTCCACTCATTTCCAATCTGAAAAAGACCTTCGGGTACATTACATATTTCCGAGGCAAAGATTTTAGTTTTTGATTTATACTGGTAGACCACTCTCTTGCTGAAAGTTGTTTTAATCGCTTGAATAAATGAGTAACTTTCCAGAAGAAATAAAAGAGCGAGAGATCATACCCCACATTAATGTATTTCCGTTCGCGATGAAAAAACCTAAAATGTTTCCGATGTGACAAGCTATAATTTTCGCCATATTCCTTTCAACAAGGAATAAATGACAAATTTTGTGATCCGATTGGAGACAAACAATGTCAAACGTATGAAGATTTTTTTTTTCTTCTCATCCTTTTTGAAGACGAAAAAAGGAGATGGTTATTATTCTCGCGTTTAGTCGGAGAAAACTTTATAAAATGCTACCGTCGTTCTGCTATTGGGGAGATCTGTATAGAAATTATTTTAGCATAGACACTAGACGGAAATAATGGCTACCGAATTTAAGTGCTTTACCGTGTGGTACAGGGCTTTCAGTTTCAAGGACTTGAATAGCCTTTATATGAAACACGCATTCACACATTGATTAAAACGGCATCGCCTATTCGCAGTAACTGCTTTACTTCTTTTAACCCTTTAACTCGAAGAGGGCCATCTTTGAAAGAGTTACAATGAGCTCGCTCCAGGCGCCTCTCTCAAATAGAACCCCGGTATGAATCCTCGGGCAGTATTCTCTGTCAATGCTCAGCTCATTTCCGAGCACATGGAGATATTAAATCGGGCCAAAATATATTATTTATCAAGATTAAATAGATTCAAACAAGTCAAAATATTACACGGAAAGTCCTTTATGTAGGGCGAGAGACTTAAAGAAAAATGTTGGGATAAAAGGCCGCCTTTTAGGTTACAAAATAAAATGGTGTCATTGGTAGCGGAGAGTATGAAAGGTTAACTGGGGGATAACTAGGGTGGACTTTCCAATATCATGTTTTATAACCCATTACTGCCAGTCACACATACCTTCATAATGATAATTATATCAGTGTTTAATAATTATTAAATAATAGCTTAATTCGATATTTTGTGTCTTGTCTGTGAGTTTTGTTTTAAGTGTGGTGTGGTCCTCCTGCACTTATGGTTAACTTTGTTATCTTGTTGGAGCTGTTAAATTTCTTAAAATTATATATTATTCATGTATGCTTTGTAACCTTGTAAACATCTTTTAAATATTATTATGTTAAATGAATTGTTATGTTCATAATGGTTAAAGTTTAAACAACTTAAAAAATACATGATATGATTGCCTTACTAAGAACATCCGGTGCCACTTATTGGGTATTAAAGAAATATCCAATGATAGTTAAATATTTGAACAACGAAGTAATGCAGTTTGTTTTGGATTAAAGATGCAGCGAATATACCTACCTTTTATATATCCCCGATGTCATGTCATATGTATTTAGTTAACCTAATTATAACGTAAACTTGTTATTTCCTATCGTACAGTATTTATTCCTGAAATATGTTCCAGGAATTTATTATAGTCTGTGATATTCTAGAAAAAAAACACGTGTAGTAGTAGTAGTAGTAGTAGTAAAAATAGTTGAACTAAGTTAGATATAATAAAATTTTCTTTTAACAAAAAAAAAAAAAATACATCGAGGTTTTATAATGTTATTTTGTTGAAATATAATTTTTTACAAATCTGTATTTAATAAATGGTATAGGTAGGCTTAATCTCCAATATATTTTTCGCTCTCTGGGTTTTCAATTGATGATAAAGATGAAGCCACTTCACCTCATAAAGCTAGGGCAAGATATAAGGTCTCGAAATGAGTTTTTGAATCAGCGTATGAACGATGCGATTTTCCGGCTGAGTGAAATTAACATCACAACCAAAGAAAAATTGACACGGCTTTAAGAATAAAGGCTGAACCGCGATTAGTGATGTTTCATGCTTGGGTTGTTCCGACAACTAAATGTGTGAAAAGGCGGGGCAAAATAATGCTTTCTCGCGTGGTGAATTTTGCTCTTGAGCGACATTGCCCCTAGGGTGGCGAATTTAGTCAAAATATGACACCAAAATCGCACAAGACATTTGGATTGCTACATTGCAACCAGAATAGTAACACATTTTCTCGAGATATTTTTGATGTTAGAAATTGAAAAGCGAATTAACACTATATCTATTTTTTGATTGGCATATTAACACAAGGTACAATTTTATGGAAACACAATTACTGAGTTTTATATTAAGCGACGTTTCGACTAGGATGCTCTCGTTGCCTAGTATAAAACTCAGTAATTGTGTATCCACAAAAATTTTACCTTGTGATAACGTTATATAGGGCCCACATTAACGGACAAGGGGTTACGATTCATTTCTTTTTTTCCTTCTTCTATAGTATCGCTGTTCCTATATAAATATATTATTTAATGATCAAAAAGTATTTTAATTTTCAAATATATATACAGCCAAAATATTTACAGGATGATGAAATTATGTCAGTGAATAAATTTATTACTGAATAATTTATTGTACTCAGTAACACTTTGTATGTTAGTAAACAAATTTGTTATGGAATAACTTTGTGTATTTCGTACACTTTGCGCCTTAGTAAACACATTGGTTATTGAATAATTTATTGTATTTATTAGACTTTGAACGTTAGTATACAATAGAAATAATTATTATCCATATAACTGTTGTGTTTATTTTAGTTAGTAAATAAGTTTGTTTTTGAATAAATTTGTGTATTCAGCGCACTTTGTACGTTAGAAACCAAATTAATTTGTTATTGAATAACTTGGATAATTATTTCGCTTTTTACGTAAATATAGCACTTCTATTATTATGTTTTTTGTATTATGTTCAAACTACGCATTGACGATCGTGATAAATGAAAGATACGTCATAGAAGAATAATTAAATCGTGACTCTTTAAAGATATAAGTGGTAGGTTTTGTTATCACTATAACAGAGCTATGATATACACCAGGTTATATGACGTACTTTTTTGAATATTTATTACCTGCGTATCCCTAATCCAAAAGGTCAATGACGTTCATATTCTTGCTTCATCAAAAATCTATTTCCCGCGTGTAAATAATGAATATAACTGAAAAATGAAAAAACTTGATACCGTTTTGATTTTGTTAATTTTTTTTCATTAAACTCAACCAAACGGTTATATTCAGAAATTTAAAAAAAGGAATATGCAAGACAGGTGTTTCTTAACTAAAATAGAAAAGCAATTTTTTTTTACATCTCTCTAGAAGAGATAAAATTCATGATTTTACTTTTCTTAGTCCTTTCTATTGTTTAAATTTTAAAAGAGATTTTTAATTGTCGACTCGCCTGTCTAACCTCGTGGGTTTTCTCCAGGTCCTCCGATTTCATCCCACTGCTCAAGATCCCTACGCGCAAGTGAATCATTGAAATAAAATTAAACCACATGTTAGTCCCGAAATTATCTAGTTTGTGTCGAATGGACGTTCAATCCCATTTCTCTCTCTCTTTCTTTAATTATCGACTTGTTTCTCAAACTTTTCTTTTCGTATTTAACCAGGTAAAATATTTTATAAAATAGTGAGAACTACTTCACTTTGACAACATATATACTGCGTTAAGTTGAAATTTGGGACACCAGCCTCATGTGTCGAACTTAAACTTTGAATAAACCCCGGCGACCTTTCTAAGCAAACCTCCAAAAATATACAACGATGTAAATTAATAGTATAAAGTTTGAACATGTCATATATCATATTGAACCAGCAATTTCACGTTATCTCCAACTTATGTCGTTTTTATCACGGCCCTAAAAAGAATTTCCGATTTATTGAAGTTAGTATGGTGACGTCAGAGTTGATATTGCTCTTTCCGAGGGTATAATATTTTATCTCTGATGGTGAAGAGCGAGAATTATCTTCAAGGAAACCTAGGCCAAGGTGGTAGTCGTGTTGTCAATTCAGAAAGGTCATTTTCTTGTATCACTACAAGTCCCTTTGAAAAAAAAAAACACAATTACTTGGTTATTTTGAAAGTAATTATTGAACATAATAAAATATTTTAGTGTATGTTTACAATGTGTTTTGTTCTTTTTCTGACCACGGTGGAGTTTTTTTATTGAGAAAGGTTTTAATTTGGAGTTTGTAAAGGTTGTTTTGACATCACCCATTTCCAGAAAGTCAGAAAGTGCACATGAAAATTTATGAATTGCCGACAAAATTAAACAAAATCATCTGATCAAGAAAAAATTTGAATGAAACCCCGTTATAAATCATTTGCTTAATTAAACAATCATTACTAATTACTAAGTTTTAAAAAAAATTATCAGTCCTAATTAGAATACTTAAAGGTGTAAATCGTTAAATCACGGAATTTCCTTCGGTCTATGGTATATAGTTGTTGTTTAATAACAATTTAAAAACAACGTGCAAAGTTTAAAACAGAAGACTGTGTAACTTTTAGCGCCTAAAAAAACCTTTACACTTCGTTCAAATCACAAGTAATCACACATTTAAAATGAGGGGTAATATTTTGATAGTGTAATCTGGGGTCTTATTGTTAATCAATTACCGGGGTGCTGTTTCATTAACACCTTAGATAGATTCTTTGTGTCAAAGTTCAAGTCCCAAATAACATGTATTATGTACCGATAATGTTCATTACACCTGCTAAATGACCGTCATAATAAACCATAGTCCACGGCCCTATATTACACAATCTCCCTACTTCACGTAAAAAGATAAGAGCTAGATGGACACTGGTCAGTTTTCAACATTTTTTATAAGCACCTGGGAGATTGTCTACGACTATTGTCTCGTTATCAAATGAAGCCATTACGTTGTTGCAGATTATCTTAATATATTCTGGGACGATAGAGAAAGAAATTTGGCCTTTAGTTTTTTAACAATATATTTAATCGTCATATGTTAATGGCAAATCTGAAGAAAAATAAACAATTGTTGTTGATACCTATTTAAAATATTGAGAAAATAATTATGAATATTTTAAACCTTAAAAAATATCTTCCTATATATTCTGTTTTTTAAACCTGCAAATACTATTAAATAAAATAGTTACTGTAATATTTATTTTTAATTTTGATCATTCAATAAACTAAAGGAAACCTGTAAATAACTGTACCAAGTAGATGTGTTTTACATTGTCCCATATAGCTCTAAGTAACGACGGGTGTCGAGCAGGAGACGGGAATATAATTTCTGTTTCCAGAAAACTGTATTCGAGTTTGCATTTGTTAAGCCCACACACATTTTTTACTGTTCAATTTTACCCTTTATAAAGTTCATATGAAAAATACAAACGCAGAGGAATTGGAAAAGGCGGAACAAAATCATTATCATTCATGACAAATTGTCGCCAAATTGTATTTAAAAAAAAAAAATACAAAATGTTCTTTCGCAATATTTATACCCTTTCGCAAAATTATATATTATCTGGTTTCCCAATATCTACAGTGCAAATTACATGAAAAAAATGTTTTTATTTTAGGAAAAGCGCATCTCAAATTACTGTGAAAATTGCCCGGTGTCTTTCTCGCTATCATGACGAAGTAAAACATCGACAATAGAGCAATTTTATCAGAAAGCAACTGGGAATTAACGAATGCTAATATCGCGAGATAGCGTTTTAACTATAAAAATGGTATTTGATTAAATTCATTATATAGAAACCAGAAAAATTGACTATTCATCGTTTACACCATTGTCTAATAAATTATGAACGTTATAATCAAATTATTACCAGAACTTTTTAGCGAATCGCGAAGGTATTTGTAGAATTATTAAACACGCTAAAGGAATGAAATCTAATCACCATTTTACACGCTATAGAATCTCTGATCAGGGAGATAGGACATTGACATGAACGATTTAAAATAGGAACATTTATTTCCTAAAAACAATTCGTGTAGATACTAGTTTATGACATTAACTGCCTGACAATAAACGTAATAAATCAATAAAAAGATAAATATTTCTTTCAATGACGTCACAATAAAACACCAAAGTGCTTAAACATTAATAACCCTTTGAAAAAAATGATGTAGACATTTTCTTGCTATCTGTATTGAAATTATCGAATTTTTAACATTAATCAACATTCGGATTTACGTTTTTGAAACGTGATGAACATTTTGTTTTAAAATGGGTGTATATCAAGCGATGTTATGATAAAAAAGAGAATTAGAAAAGGCGCTAGTAATATCAAAGCCTGGCCGGAACAAACCCCCATTAATAGTAATACGAAGGTTTCTAGGTAACAATCTAAAATGTTACGAAAATAGTATGGACTTCATTATTAGGTTTAGAAATCCATGTGTAGGATATTTAATTTTAATTTGAAACCTTTGTAAAAAAAAATTACAAACTAAAGCGTATATTTGAAAATACGAAAGTAAAAAACTTGTCACGTGGAATACGGTTGAATAATCTCCATTTTATTTTCTTTATCTATCAATAAACAAAGATAATAAAGAATTTAAATAATTCTTAATCTCATTTTAATTTCAGTGGAAATGTTGATATAATAAATAAAACTGTTGACTTTTATTGTAGTTGAGTATAGAACTTTAAACAGGAGTAAGTTTACCTTGTCAATAAATATGGTTTAAAAAATTAAATATTAGCTCGGCATGTTATTCCAATTTATCTTGTCAATATGCAAATATTTGGTGCGAGTCTATGTTGTACAATATAGATATCATGTTCAGCTATTGATGTAAATATTAAGGAACAAGCGAAAACCTGGCTAAATCGCACACATGACAAGGTTTTAACAAAACTACTTTTCAAATAGCTGAATGACTTAATCCTTTCTATTTTTTAATAACACGGGCCGCCGATGTTCTATTAAACTGTCTTTTTTGTATCGTATTCCCAATTTGCCACGTCGTTTTGACAACCTGTTATCCCCTCGTACAAGAACAAATAATAAGAAATGAATTTTATATTTAGATAAATTTTTAATCTTTTTTCAGTCTAAAGACAGTTTTTTCTTCCGCTGAGAAGAAAAGGAATTGAGACAAGAGAACGATAGTAAAAACAAAATGAGGGAATGTAATTTACATGAATTTTCAGAAATATATATATAAAAAAATGAATGAAAAGCATGAATGAAAATTAACGAAATATACATGACAAAGTATAATAGTGATATTCAGTTTGTTTTCATGTAATCTCAATTTGTTGTAGTTCACAAGACGGGAAACAACCTTAATCAATTCTTAAAGATTGGAAATAGTAATTAACAACAAGAAAAGTTCTCTAAAATATTAATGTCCACGAAGGAATATCTCAATTTTATCTCTAATATAAAATGTTCTCAAGAATATCATGATGGATATTTTTGCAAGGAAATAAAATAAACATATTCTTTGTCCCAAAAAATAAAAAAAAAATAAGTTAAAACAAATTATATATCTCTATTTTACAAAATAAGACAATAGTTTTTTTCTACATATATTTATAATATATTATATTACCTGAATTTAACGGCTACAATAGTTAAAAACCTCATACTCCAATTATTATCTCACAACAAAAGGTTCGATAAAAAAAAATGTACACACGAAATATACAAATTCGACCCGTTCAATTTGTCGCCAATTTCACTAATAATTCGCGTGAAATCACGCACAAAATATACAATTAATTTTTCTCAGTTTATATTGAAATCTAAATAATATTCACAACAAATAAGGATACTATATCTTCGCTTCGTCTTTGTATCTTAAAGTACAAAAATTGTTTTTCAAGAAAACACAAAAATCTTTGGCAGTATTTTCACATCTGCGTCGAGACAGTCGTGTCTTATATAAGTATATAATATATAAATTTTTAATATAATTAAGTCAACACATCTTTGGTAAATCGCTGTTTTTGTCCTTTTTTTATCTTTTTGGTAACGAAGAGTTGAACTGAATCAGATTTATTTTGAACAGTAAATATATAATAGGTTTATATAATAAATGGATTTTCACTCGTTTCACAAACTTGCCGTAGAATGGGGCGCGTACGTCTTATAGTAACTCCCGTCCTGAGCGTTCATTGGGGGTGAGGCTTCTTTCGGCATGCTCATAGGGGACATTTGAGTATAAGCCCCGTACCCACTGATAGCTTCGTACATTTTTAAGTCCATTTTATTTTCTGACATGAGATTGGTAATTGAGAATGGATGATTAAATGAATGTGGATGATTTAACTGTCCTGGTGCCAAATTTAAACCGTGATTCATGGACATATCATGATGTAGTTGCCGCATGCTTGTCAGTTCCGTGCCACAATTTCCCATCTGATTTTGACTAGAATGTGTAAGATGGGACATATCTTGTTGCTGAACGTGCGCCTGAGAATGATTCTGGTGTGTCGGCTGTTCAGTTTTTGGTTGCGCCATTTGTGACTGTTCGACGGGATGAGGAGGGGTGTTGGGAGCCGAAAGAGGGGTTCCGTCCCCAGTTGAGGTAGGCGTTGAATCGGCGCTGTTTTGTCCGTTCGACATGCCACAACTTGGATCGTCGTCGTGTGATGACCGCATGGATTCCTTCTTCAAACACTTGAATCGTTTTTGTCGACGGAGGTAACATCCATTTTCGAACATATTCCCCGAATCTGGGTGTAGCGCCCAATAACTACCTTTTCCCGGACGGTCGGGAGTCCTCGGAACTTTCACAAAGCAGTCATTAAAAGACAAACTATGACGGATAGAGTTCTGCCATCTCTGTTGATTTTGACGATAAAAAGGAAATAGGTCCATAATAAACTGATATATTTCACTTAGAGTACACATTTTGTTAGGAGATTGTTGAATAGCCATTGTGATGAGCGAGATATAAGAATAGGGCGGCTTAGCGTGCGTATAACTTCGGCGATAATTTTTGTCCCTTGCTCTGTTGAGGGCCTGGGCTCGATCCATCGACATCATGTTGGGGTCCATTTGACGATTCATTCCATTCATCGATGACATACTTCCTATACTGGACATCCCGTTCATTGAGCCCATGGCTCCCATACTGTTCATAGAACCCATCGTGTTCATAGGATTCATCGCTGTCATAGATCCGTGCATGCTAGATCCGTGCATGGCCGCCATTCCACCCATCCCCATGCTGCCCATTGAAGGGGGCATGGTGTTCATCGAACTCATAGCACCGTGCATACCTCCCATACCCTGCGAGGGGTAATTCATGTTGCTCATGGGTCCTACACCTCCCATGGTGTTGATACTGGTCATGGAAGCCATGGAATAACCACCTGAACTCGTTGGGTCGTACGAACCCGGTTTAGCTGACAACATTTTAAGATGGAGTAAAGTCCGTTCGTTCTTCTATCAGTCGCACCCAGTGACTGTCACTAATCATACAACTCACAACAACAAAACACAGATTCGGCCAAGCCACTTCACAACCAGCGATGGGAAATATAGCCAACTTCTCTGACCTGGGCAAATATACCTAGACCACTTCAATATCGAGGCGGACTCATTCTCTAGCCTTCCACCAATCAATACTCGTTATTGAGTTGGAAGCTCCGCCCACATAACATGTTTATTTGAATATTGTGTTGACAGTTCGGTATTGGCTGTCGATCACGATAAAGAACAAACAGTTAGCTTCAAAACAAGACAATTTTTACTACACTGATTTTGAAACATTTTGGTATACACGGAAAAAATATCGCACAAAACAGCGGAAAGCGTAGAATTTCTTCGTTGAAAAAAAACGACAACGCAAGCTAAATTCCACGTATTCAATAACGACTGAAAGAATATTCAGACGTATGAGACGGTAGCAGTTTTTAATTCGCCCTACGAAAATTTGTCACGTGTTTTCTCGGTTTCATCAGGATGACTGCCTGTCAATCAATTGAATAAATCGTCCCTCAGTGTCGACCCAATATAGATGTGCCTCTTCATTCATAAAGGTATCCTATGAGGAAAAGTAGAATACAATCTAGTACGGTATTGTACTGTAAGTAAAAAGATTGCTTTTTTTATTTTGCTCATGGTAAAAGCGCCCAGAGAAGTCCTATTACGACGTAGTACGTCGTGAATGGACTAGCGTTTCTTAATTTAAATCTCTTTTTATAGAAAATATATTCAATGTTATATTAAAAGAGAATATTACCAATGAATGAAATAAGACTTTAAAATGTGAGGTGTATTGAAAGCGTGTTAAAAACTTAAAGGGCAACCTGGTGCAATTTTTAATTTTAAGAATAATTTGCCTCCATAATTCTAATAAAAACCCCCACTTAGTTACATTAATAGTTTAAGGATAGTTTGTTAGTAGAATGGATAAAATACAGTGACGTACTAGCCTTCTTCAGGGCTAAATATGGATAATAGCAAAATTCCTGTTCACAGGTAGAATAAAATTAAAAGGAGAAATGGGTACACAACTTGGAATAGGTTCCAACTTCCATTTTCTTGTCTTAAGATCCCCACGATAGAAATAAATGACATTTTTTTATATCCACATTAGGTTTTTAGATACTATAAAATATATACATGTATTATCTATACGGTGCATAATCCCATCATGATGGAGCTGTGGGTGTGAAGCGATTAATACTCACGGCTTATTTTATCTACGAAAATTTATAAAATAAAACGTCATATATTGCTCCTGCTGCATAATGTAAACAGGTTACAGCCAAAGAGGTCTTCTGTGTACCCCTTTATCTAACCATTTAATAGTCATATTCAAAAATAGATTAAGCTGATATAAGCCCTTTTAAATACATGTACAACCTAAAATATCATTTATATATTTTGGATTAAATTTCATGGTACAAGCCGTTTGAAAATAGATTTACGACCCTACCTACAAACTTTTAGTATATATGTAGCTCTAATTTCGGATTTAAATACTGTTCCAAATCACCCACCATATATATTTATGTCGATCTACCCAATAAAATGATGTTTTATGACATGCCGATGTTGACAAACTTCATCAAAACCATTTAGATAACAATATCAAATATGTAATACATGTTGATTTTGGTCTCAGTAATCAAAATATAACCATCAGAAAATACTATGATTCTTGTAAAGGTAAGATCTTCAAAAAGTTTTAGATGACACGCTTGGCCTCCCATATTAAAGTACTCTTAGATCCCGAAATTCGTTTCCAAGATAAACGGTTGCTGTTTATACATCCTTGCATACATATGAATTGCCACCACACTAATGCTTTGAACGATATTTTCGATCTGGAGGTGATGCAAGCCAGGATCTCTAAACACCAAAGTGTACGTTGAGGCTAATTGTTGAGATTTGATGGTGATGCTGACGAGCAAACAAAATCAGAATATAATATGTTTTTACTCTAACTCTAATTTGTTATATGCCAAAACAATTTAAAATTCGGTACATATTGGATTAATGTAACACATTCTGTACTTTGATTTATACAGTGATCTGTTTCCGAAACACTCGAGGAGCGTTCACACTGTATGCGAATCCGATGTGAATTCCGGTGTCCGGATTGAATTCAAACTAAACCGCGCCCGACACATAACTAACAGAAGTGAAGGTCATTCCTATCCAAGATGCGCCCGTCATTCGTATTCGTGATCTTCTGTTGCTAATTCTTAATTTCTTGAGGCGAGCAAAGCTACATCAGCGATCCCGGTCTTGCATCTTCGGCATCCTGTCATTGCGTGTCGGACCAGAATCATTCAAAGGCAAATGAGGATAATTACTTTTCTTGTGGCGTTTACTATACATCAACAAGTATGTACGTGTACTTTACTTTCGACCCTGCACTAGCGATACATTTCATAATTAAAATCCATTCAGCATTAAACATGGATGATGCAAAGCAATACATTTTGTTGTCATTGTCATCCAGCTATTATAACACATGCTGGATACTCGACTCTACTACACCCAATGCGTCTGGAAGTAGCATGCCCTGTCCCTAAAGTATGGGCCTTAAATGATCAACCATGATCTGAACTGAACACACAGTATCTCTCGGTTAGGATTTTTAACTGGATATGTTACCGCAGTATGCTTCAGTGAGGAATGGCTACGGCTATGCAGGATATACCCCAACTGATTTGTGTTTGTAATATTTATTTTTATTTATTTGCAAAATATTGGTCCGCACCTTATTGAGTGAAATATCGTCTTCGGAATTAATAGCACGAAGATTAGTCAGTCTGGTTGCGATGAGTTCTCTCCAGCTGCACCTCTGCCAATTCGTCCCTCCGAAATTGAAGACGTAGAAGTCCCTCCATGCCTGTTGATCTGAATCAAGCGCGCCACAATCAAATCTTGTCTGCGAATAACCCGATTCTGAATAGTTGTTCCAGACTGAATTCGGGAAAAATAATCGGACTCTTTATTTCATAATCGGTTCGGTTCTTATCGAAGACTTTATGCTGAATTCACTTCAGATTAAACCCTTGGTGAACACACCCTTGGTCTCTATCGAATTTGCATCAGGGCTTGTAATCATCAGCACATGAGTTGACTACTTGACCATCCTACCAAAGAAACTTAATAAGACAAATATGGTTCGTCAGTGAGTGCTCAGATATATAAGATTATCTCGGACATTGACATGACCAAAATGCAAAAAAAAGCAGCATGGCGTCCAGCTTGAAATCAACTATACCGGTCCGTTGGGTAGGTGCACTTACTTGAGGACAGTGGTCCTTATCGTCGTCTGAGCGATGCATTGGAGCGATGGAACATTGGCACGTCATCCCTTCGCACAATACTGATCGACCGGGAAAGCTTCAATGTGGTATCTCCTTATCAGTGGTTGTGGACGGAGGGCCTAGTAGGAAATAAATCCCTTTTCATTATCTATGCCCCATACCTGCGTTTAGCCACAGTTTGTAGCCAAAAGAGTGTATGGTGCAAACATTCTGCTAATGTAGATGTGATTGTTTCCGTGGATTATATGGTTCGGAGTTCCAGTATTCAAATCTGTCTTATTAAGTAGTTTTCGCAATATTTCACCAATTTTTGATCTTGTGATAAACAGGTGGTATGGAATCAGACTTCAACCTGCAGGAGTTTCTACAGTAGGTTTAGGTTTAATTAAATGAAAACGTTGTTCTTACGCACAAATTAAATGATAGTAGTTCAGCAATAAAATGATACAAATGTTTCAGAATTGACATAGAACGGTATAGTGTGTTTGTATTACTTTCAAGACTTGAATGAAAGGATATGTCTTTTTAAGAATAAATACCAAATTTCTAGCGGCTTAATCCACTTTAATGTACACCAATACAGGCGCGGGTCCAGGCGGTCCGGACCCCCCCCTCCCCCGCTCAGACTTGAAAATTTTTTATGCGATTTTATTGGCGACTTTTAGACCTGTAATTTTGGAATTTACCTTCCGGAAATACGTCAGAATGCACCAAATTGAATCTAATTTACCCAATTTTTCTGGGGGAGGGCCGTGGATTATATGGTTCGGAGTACCAGTATTCAAATCTGTCTTATTAAGTAGTTTTCGCAATATTTCACCAATTTTTGATCTTGTGATAAACAGGTGGTATGGAATCAGACTTCAACCTGCAGGAGTTTC
The DNA here is from genome assembly GCA_948474765.1 of Patella depressa. Lineage (NCBI taxonomy): Eukaryota > Metazoa > Mollusca > Gastropoda > Patellidae > Patella > Patella depressa. Next base: position 62,185,357 of record OX419719.1, read on the forward strand.
TACAGTAGGTTTAGGTTTAATTAAATGAAAACGTTGTTCTTACGCACAAATTAAATGATAGTAGTTCAGCAATAAAATGATACAAATGTTTCAGAATTGACATAGAACGGTATAGTGTGTTTGTATTACTTTCAAGACTTGAATGAAAGGATATGTCTTTTTAAGAATAAATACCAAATTTCTAGCGGCTTAATCCACTTTAATGTACACCAATACAGGCGCGGGTCCAGGCGGTCCGGACCCCCCCCCCTCCCCCGCTCAGACTTGAAAATTTTTTATGCGATTTTATTGGCGACTTTTAGACCTGTAATTTTGGAATTTACCTTCCGGAAATACGTCAGAATGCACCAAATTGAATCTAATTTACCCAATTTTTCTGGGGGAGGGCCCCCCCCCCGTTAGTTGGTTTAGTGCCTTTTATCAAACCTAGACCCCCCCCCCCCCTGCAAAAAATCCTGGATCCGCGCCTGCAATAGGTTATATTCCGACTTGGATTCAATCGGATTAAAAAAAAATACCAATAAATCTTCGCGGACAACAAGATAACGACAGGTTTATTACATAGTAAAGCAGCATAAATCGATGAAATTTCAATTCCACATATTTTTGTACATACTGAACATGTAAAGATTCATCTTTCTTAATATTGTAGTTTGCAAGTTATTCATATGGTACTAAAATGTCACATCGGGACTTTAAATAAAAGGGTGCACATATTCTGAATAGAAATAAACTGGTATAGTGTATCTTTATAACTTCTCGACTTAAATGAAAGGATGTGTATTTTCAGAATAGACATTAAATGGTAATGTATTTGTGTTACCCACAACACCTTGTATCTTAAATAGGTTTTATCGATGTTCCTGGACGTCCACTGCCTGACATTAGTCAGACTAGGTCTCTGAATATTTCTATGTTATTTCTACAAGTATGTTTTCTTTGGCTCGATTTATCTGTAATGTCTACATTTGCTATGGATATTTTGTTTCAATAAATAAGGTTTGTCAAAAACTGATGTTAGGTTTTACTGTGATATCAACAGGTTTATAAAGATATATTTTACGTAACTCCTAAACTCACTACGTCATAAACGGTGTAGTGGTCTTGGAAGGGGAGGGGGTTGGGATGGCCTAGTGGTCTAGAGTGCCGCGCTTCGACCTCTAGCTGGCCGGTCACCTCTGGCTTGCGGCTGTGGTTTCGAGCCCTGGTGTGAGTGTATGTGACATGGAGATGGGGGCGCCTTCTCAACCTCGTGGGTTTCCTCCGGGCACTCCGGTTTCCCCCCACTGCTAGAGACCCCTACCCCTTAGTCCCGAAATGACCTAGTTTGTATTGAGTGGACGTTTAACCCCATTTCTATCTATCTATCTTGGAAGGGGATTTCAAACCATATTTAACAGTTACGAGTCGTTTTGGTGTGACATCACAACGTACGCCGTAAAACCGCCTTGTCTAGACCCCATGACTTTAAAGGTAATCCCCGAAGAACGAAATCTTTGGGGTTATTTTTCAAAAAGGCCTGATATGAACTATATCACGTATTCGCGTTTGATAAACGATGATTCCGGAAGAATTTTAAAGACGTAACAAAATTTTGTTTTACTTGTGTATTAAAATGACATGAACTTATTGATCATATTTTCCTTGTAATTTTTTTTTTACATAAATTTACATTGTTGTTAAAATTTGTGCTTGTTAACGTCACGCATTTAGGGCGAGGAAATATTAAAACTTTATATTTGTGATTGAATCAAAAGTATCTAACGCTTTACTGCTTCAGTACATATTATCATCAACATTTTATCACAGTTGCTAAAACAACAACAACAAAAAAACGTCAGAAAAACGTATGTCCGATGTAAAGGATTAACTCATCAAACGTCTCTATACACAGATGCAACTCATACAAGTTGCTAATCCCATGTGGGCGATTGTGGTGAGATAATACGACAAAAGAGAAATTCAAAAATTACCAACGACAATTCATCACGCTAGGCTGCTACTCGCGATAAAATGCATTAATCAATTTGGTGATAACTAAGGATAATAAAATCAGTGAGGATAAATGAGAAACATTTTCATATTCCTCTGGCGCCGCAATATCATTTACCTGAAGGCTGACAGGTGCAAAGCGCGTACTTTTTCCATAGTACAAAGCTCGCTCCGAAACGTAACGGCCAATAGCATCGACGTTTACCGTTATAATGGAGAAGGGTTTAATTAAGCTGCCGGGTATAAAATCAATCCTAATATCGCGATCTTCGTCTCTGACTCTTCTTTTATTCTGTTTCACGTGATTACACACAGGTGGTATATACACCAACTAGTAATCAATCAAATTTAAAAACATCAAAATCCACGATTGCATATATATTTTTGTTATGATATTTTTGTTGTTGCTCTGTTTTCAACATTTCGAATCCCCGGTTGTACGTGGGTTTTCTCTGGGTTCTCCGGTTTCCTCCCACTGCTAAAGACCCCTACGCGCAAGCGAATTATTGAAATAAAATTAAACCATTTATGTTAGTCCCGTTCATGTCTAGTGGACATTAAACCCCATCTCTCTCTTTTTTTTTTCTCTCTCTCTCTCTTTCTGTTTTCAACATCTAATAAAGTACCAACCGAACTATTTATTTCATAATTTGTATGTGTTTTTATTATGTTTTGAGTAAAGGAAATTTATGCTAATTTGATTACGGTCTTCTGGATATAGGTTGCCTTTTGGCCGTTTCCTGGGTTGTTTGCCAAGCTTACGAACTACTCAGTCTTTCCTTCGGCAGGCCGAGAAGTCCGGTATATTCGTTTTAGATCATTCAATCGTGTGTTTGTGGTTTCGATCACATGCTCGTTCGATACTCTCATTTAGAATACCTAACCACGCGGGGTTCTTCTGGGTTCACTGGTTTCATTCCACTAACATACCCCTTCTCGCAACCGAATACTAAGGTAAGATTTACCGTGTGTTAGTCCCGAAATTATCTAGTTTGTAAAGTGTGAACGTTAATTGAATAGCGATAAGACGTAAAATCAAACAATCAAAGCAGACAAGTAACTATACTTGAGTAACTAAGATGGTCAGTGTCGGCTAGTTGTCTAACCATAACCCCTGATATGCATCTGGTCACCAATTCTTTTGTTCGATTATTTGCAGTTCAATTAATAGAAAATGTATCCAAATGACATTAGCCCCCATCAACAAATACATTCAATTTTAGTTAAACCAAATGATTAATTAGGGTATATACTTAGACATTGGCTAGTCTCCATTGTGTCAGCACTGTGTTGATGTTTTCATTAACACACTACTAGGACTTAATCACTGATTTTTCACATATCAATGTAAGATATTTCTGGAAAAACTAACAAATTTATCGTTGCACAACCCTAAGATAGCATAATACTGCTTATTGCACTTGGCATTAGTAGACAAAAACATAAAAAAGAGATAAAAATCTTATACTACAACCAATATTTCCCATGAACTTTTTACCAGAATTTAATGAATCAGGGAAAGAGACGGAAATGGGGTTTAACGTCCACTCGACACAAACTAAGTCATTTCGGGACTTACACATGGTTCAATTTTATTGCAATAATTCGCTTGCGCGTATGGGGTCTTTTAGCAGTGGGGTGGGTGGGAAATCGGGGGACCCGGGGAAAAATTGGACTGGCGATTAATGAAACAGATATTGTCAGTGACAGACGAGGTGACCAGAAGAAATTATATATATAGTCTCACTTTAATACATATTTCGTTCGTTTCTTGTGTTAAACGTTCACTTCCACCGGGGATGATATCGTAGACAATTTAATAGATAAGCGCTGTTTTAACGATTCGTCCCCCTTTCCAAACACCCATGCAAACAATAATGCAAAGTTTCGTGTCATGGTGTACAATTATGTCAGATATTAAGATATTGTTTAATGGTACCAAATATTCCAAAATCTAGAAGAGTCGCCAAAGTTATTTATATTAGCTGATGAACTAACTTGTGTCTTTGTGATTTCAACTTTTGTTTGAGTATTAAAAAGTAATGATTGTATGCTTATTGTGAGAACACTTAAGGTGTGTAAGCCCCTAGAGGCTACATAATTAGACTAATAATTCATCTATTCCAACATCGCATGGTCACTAATCACTTAATTACATCCAACAAACAGCATCTTAAAACAAGGACTATTTTTTCTGTGTTAATTGTTCTTAATACGTCATGCTTGAAATGACCGGAGAAATAATTAGCATCTCGGTCATGGACGCAATATTCTTCGCTCGTGTCTCTTGTCAAACACTGATTAGGATTACCTACAGGGCTTTACTCTTCGCCATGGCGGCCCTTTTGATTTGTTACCTTTAATCTGATTAGTTGATGAAGCCAGATGGTGCGGTCCTTCGTTTTTGAGACTCGTTTATCCAGAGCTTGTCCAAAACAAAGGTAACAGAATAGTGATAGGACCAGATGACCGAGCACCAGATAATGTAAGGTGCATTACGTCATTTTGTCATTAAGGCGAGTAAACAGGTAAATAAATGTTACACCACTTTGATATAAAATGGCGGAATTTATGACCTGTGTTAAAATGGTACGAATAAGGCGCCATTTTGCAAACAATGGCCTCTATTCCAAGAGTAAACACTGCGAACAAATGGAGGGAATCAACATGATTTTCACGGGTGTCGATTACATGTCTCACACCATGTCAACAAAAAACTTAACACATGTTAAATATAATTCATCTATTACCTGCCCATCAAAATTACCTCATCCACAAATAAACGATAACTACAAAGATAGGTTTTCGTTCCAGATACATCAACAATACGAAAGTATGGTTTTTGTTTTGTCTGAACAAAAACAAAAAGTAATCGCTACTAGACTTTTAGACCGGCGCTATGTTGTTTTGTTACAATGGTGGGTATACCTATTGTACAGTATCTTACTAAAATAACTCAATCAACAAAAAAAAAAGAACCCAAACAAATATGTATATAAATAGGATATTCAAAACCAAATTAAAGCTTTATGGCCTACTTGTAATAACCGTTTGGTTGAAAAAAAAAACAGCAAGTTGTCTCATGAAGACAAGATACAAGCGGGAAAGCAACATGTTAACATGACAAAACAGTTCCCGCATTTTATATACTAGGTTTCGTATCAAATTAGTGAATGATGAACAATCAACCAAGATAAAATGAGTACCAAGTGAAGCCGTTTTTGGTAATTAACCCTAAAAAGTAAGGAAGGGTTTTTTGTTTTTTTTGGGGGGGGGGGTGCATTTTAAACTTAACGCTGCAACCATTTTCGCAAAAATTTAACTATTCAATGGAGGCGCACGTAGTGTTAATCAACAACTACTAATGGATATAACCACCATTCATAGTATTTATTGAATCTATTTTATAATACTATGGGATTACTTGGCTAAGTGGGTAAGAAGCTGGCTCACTAGCCTGGAGTTCAGGTGTTCGATCCCTGTATTGGCCAAGAAAGTTCTTCCAGATTTTCTGGCGTGGTTTCCTCTTGTCAGTTATGCAGGACCGAGGGCCCGGCCAGGACAGCTGTCTAAACGTTCAGATGGGGCGAAAAACCGAGGTCCCGTGTCCACATTGGCGTGCACGTAAAAATTTTCTCTGGCAGTTGGAATTCGATATAAAAGTAGGCCGTAGCGCCGCTGCCCTGGCAAAATTTCCCTCATAGCACACTGTATGGCGTATGCTTAGGAGCAGAACAGTAGGACGTTGAACCCGATTTCATTTCATTTTCTAATACTATACTATAACCAATACTGTGTCAATTCTAGATCTGAACTACATGGTTCTTTTCGCGTGTCATGGGTATGAATAAATATTAGGTTTATGATTTGTTTACATAATAATCAAATAAACATTCGGCTAGGTAGTATTGTTGTGACGATTAACGTAGGTGTCGAGACAAAACACCGAGGTGAAGTAAGAATGATTGCACTAATAAAACACAAATTAATCTTAAATTTCGACTAATGAGTGTAGAACAATAGCACAACCCAGGTGTTAATTGCTCTTGAATGACGTGTCGGTGGCAACTGACATATTCATTAAGTGTTCGAACACTTAATTATGGGTTTTACGATTTATTTACCATATATGTGTTTGTTTCTTGAACAACATATTTGGTAAAGATATATATACATTACGCTTAAGGACAAATTTCAAATATTAATTTTAATGGGATAAGTCTTTTTGATTTAGATCAGCATACACCATCTCTTGGTTTTGATCTTGCCGTTTAGGAACGAGACAGGCTACATTATAGGGTTTAAATTGTTAATACGAAAGTTGGATTGTTCACAAATTTGAGTGTTTTAATATTGCTCACTGTGTCGACACAGGGATTCGTGTGTTGGCTTAATCTGCAGACAAAAATGTTTCTTCTCACACAGAAAATCAAGATAATATTTCAAATTTTTTATTGGACAGATGTGAACACACGCGATACAATGTGCTATGACCTTTTCCTGCAATGCACAGAATTTCAACTGCCGCAGGGTCTTTTACGTGCACGCCAATGTCTACACGGGATCTCACTTTATGTACCACCCGAATAACTAGACACCGTTATTTTCAGGCACTCTGTCATGCACCACTGTCAATATGACACAACGCCTGAAAATACCAATTGACTTCCTCCATCAACCCAAGACCTCCAGACAAGAAAATGACGGTGTCTAGATATTGCTAGTCTCGATGACAATTTTATCACCGTTTATACCCCCTTCACACATACACTACCCCTCGCTACTCCCAAATATACCGAAATCCACCGATTGAGGTGAGGTGAAGCATCATACAAGCGTGACGCAGTCTTCTATCTAGAACGTGACAGGGATGCCTTTGAGCGTGGTAGGAACGTGGTTGTGTGCCGCGCGGGTGTGTAGGTAGCGCGGCAAGCGCATTGCGCGGATGCCTAGGTGCGTGGGGTAAGCGTAGTGAGAACGTGGAAAATTGTGAATATTTCTGCCATTTTGAGCGTACTGAGAGCGTAGTTGCCTTTTCACTTGAAGGGCGTTTTCTGCATTCCCAGCTACCTCACCACAAGCTATAGGTTTTCGTAATGTGCGAATAGGGCTTAAGGAAAACCAACGAAGTAAAGTTTATTTTTTTTTATAAAAGGTTAATGAACAGTGTTAACGAAATGCAATTATAAGGCTACACCCCACACGTTGACCGGAACTAGCACTCGTCCCGTGTAATAACGTCTTGACTAAAAACGAAGTGGTCTTGAGTTTTACTGCCACACTATGGCCGTTTTCATATTCAGGTAATGTTTTCGCACTTCTGTCCACCTGCAAAAATTGAAACGCCATTGTGTATTTTAATCGAGGGGTCAAGATTGGTGGACCCATAAAGCCTGGACTCCCCATGCATACTCTTTATACCTCCTTTGAAAGAGAGAAGAAAGTATGGCAGCCGTGGTGTGGAACAATAAGGGGCGTACAAAGTTTTATTGCTCGCCTGATGAGACAAGAGTAAACAAAGTCAGTGGGACGCTTAATGATAATTTGTTATCATTTGTCATTTGAATAGCTTTCATTATATAGATGACAAATAATATAACAATTAATGAACGATTTTTGAAGTCGGGTTTGACTCGTCGTACAATGGCGGTGGATGTTAACAGTTGCGGTGATTTGGCCTTGTTTACACCGACTTGTGATAGTTGATAAATAGTGTTTACCCGTGTTGACAAATATTTAAAGGTCTTATGTTACTTTTTAACCCTTGTATTATTATATTACAAGTGTTTTTTGAAGAGTATATTTTCCTTTTGTTCCGTAGGACAGTTAAACTGTCTTTATTATCCTATTAACCCCTCAGTTGAAACATTAACACTGGATCAATGCTATCTCCCCAACAAAGAAAGAAAAAAAAGAAATTATATGAAAAAAAAACCTAAACAAAAATATAACGAGACAAAGATCAAAGAAAAACGCTCTTTTCGCCATTTTTCAATCAATATAATCAAAAACTAATCGATTAATAATAGTGATCGGATAAAATGCAGATGTTACGTAGTATCAATCTAACCTTGTATGCGACATCATTGTGAGATCAGCGACTACTACACTGTAAGGTTTTAAACTTAGGACAAAACTGAACGACATGCCCGGGGCTGTGAAGTTTTTAGGGGGTGGGGGGACACGGCACAGTCTACAGTAGGTATTTAGAGTTACGGACCAACTGCTGCACGACCTGTAGGTTGATAGACATATTGCAAATATCGACAATAGTTATGGACACCGGAAAGCATTCCTGACCAAAGGAGTGTACCAGCACTACCAACAGGCGAACCGAATTTCGATTCTACACTGAATATCAAACTATTAATACCGAAAAAACAAATGATAGAAATAAATCAGTTGGTCAGGTACACACATGTATAAGAAGAAAAGATGTAGCCCATAATTCAGTATTATTAGTATAGTATCATTAACAATGCTGGCGACAAAATAACCAGCCGAAATCATGTGCAAAACAACAAAACTGTCCTTCGAGATTTAAGTCGGTCTATAAGGATTGACTCACAACGCAATAAAACGCTTGACATTTGGAGATCGAAGAAGAGGCGGTGGAAAAACATACAGTCTGCGTAAATTTCTCCTACCTGACGTATTATATTATTTGTCTCAAAATTACCGAAGTTTTATTACTCCTACAGAGTTCAAGCACCGTTTAGCCCTAGCTAACGTTCAAACATGATGGGAAATTTCTAATCTGATTAAATCCAGATAGTATTTTCGTTCGGGAACTAAGGTGGCCCAGTGGGTTAGGAGTTGTTAATTCACTAACCAGGAGGTCCTGGATTTCCTTATGGACTACAATGTGATAAGCGACTTCGCATTTTCGTCGTCGCTACCAAGAAAATAACACCATACAAGGATTTTGATTTTCAGTATGATCACAATATTTAACGCCCCCCGCTCATCCCGCAAGAAATTGATGGATGAAATGGGATTTAACCTCCTCCTTTTCTGATCCAACGGGTGGATGAAGACCACACAAATGAATGCTTCAGAGGAAACTAAAACAATACAAATTGTTGGTATGATGTGTATAGTGCGTTGCGTTCCAGAAAGACGCCACAGGTTTTTTTTAATTGCCACTGTATATACCCCAAATCTGTGAACATTCTATGACTCCATGAACTAATAAATCATTTTTATGAATTAGATTTTGGTATGTATTTATCATACTATCAATGGTAGGATTGAAATGGATATATTTATTAGACTGTTTAGTAGTTGTGTTTACCCCACTGAATAAATCGTTCTTTTTAATGAAGCCGCATATGTATATAGAGTGAAAGGGGTTGGGTGAATACAAATGAGGAACCCGTGTATGACTTCACTATACAATTGGTAATACATTGACAATCAAACAACCGATCGCCAAAACCAATAATAAAATGATCAAATAATTTCTATGTCAATATGTGCACGTGGCTGTATACAAGGGTTTATTGATCGTGTATTATGTAGATAGTGTATATTATAATAATATATCATTTTATAATACAGAGAAAAGTGGCCAGTCTAAGATATGATTATGGATATCTGTGACTGACCAAAGTGACAGCTCCACGACTCACAGGAATATTGTCAGATATTACAAATGTTCTTAATGATGTAATTTACCATGGAGACAAATTCCCAATAAAACACACCGAAGCATAACAGTTTGCACTTTTATCAGAAATATTTGCATTGTTGCGAGTGATTTGTACTTACTGGCTGACTAAGTCAAAACTGTATACTTATTAAAACCATTTGACGATATCTATTGAAAAGCGTAAACGTCTGAAACCAAACTTGCAGCATAAGGTCATGCATAATGTACTGAAGAGTCCGAAATCAACAGCGAAATATCGGATAAACAAATTCGACACTGCCCCTTTAAGATGCGGGGAAATTAATAGTGCTTTTGTTCCGCTGTAGCTATGATATCCGATTATCTCTTGATAACTTTACGGAACCGTTCCTTGTTTGTCTAAATCTGCACATCATAAGAATAGCTTAAATTTTGACAAGTACTTCCAAACAACGTCTTGAAAGCCAAAACAATGTAAACAAATTAATGTAAAAAATCAACCAATTGCAAAACTCAAACTTTTCTATATGCAGATAGACGATGTTGAAAATACGATGTTGAAAAATATATAGTGTGTTGCTTTAAGGATAGCATTTTTCTTTGTGAAGGGAGATTGTATATCATGCATTTGTATGCGGGTGGCCCTCTTTTCACTCTTCGTTGGTCACATAACAATGCCTCACAACAAACGAAGCTCACGTGCGAGCTAGAGAATCTTGTTAAGATCTACTTTAGGGTATTGTGATCTATGGGTTTGTTTGACGTTAAAAAGATAGATGCCGAGTTAGTGAGATAGAAATAGAAGGGAGAAAACATCTCTCCTTGCATTGACCCCCTTTTTAAAGACGAGGGACGAATATTGAAGTGGTCGATTTTGAAAAGCGTATAGAGCAATGAGCTTACGAGAGAAGAGGGGATTAGATCCATTTTTTGAACAACAATAGAGCACTTTATCGTGTATGGTTAGATTAAAAGTGTGGCTGTAAAGTAGATGGCGAAATAAAAAGTAGAGGGTGTCCTATGAATCTAGTGAAATAATAAGATTGCTTCTGCCACTTGGTCTCCAATAGAGGGTTTAACGTTTCCTTTTCTTAAGCCCAATCACTTTTCTCACCTATTTTATATCATTGCATCAACGTTAAACTATATTTTATAAGCCGGAAACTCACGACAGTTTGACACTTATGGTTTCTTTTTGTTGCCCTCCTTTGTGTCTCTCCATAATGTTAGGACTAGTCAAAGAAGACACGGAAATGTTATACTCCACTAACAATAGTCTGAATATGCAGGAAGAAATAATTAAGATTTATTAAATATGGCAACAGAAAATGGAATCCTTGTTTGACTCACTGCATCTTCTGGGGAACATATTGTTGAAATCTTAGACATGTCGTTTCAAGAAACGATATGAAGCAATTAGTGTTTGATTGTAGCCAATTACAAGTTACAAATTGTGATCGCTGCTGCTTTAAAGTGAAAAAGAAATTTATAATAAACTTTAGCGTGTGTGGATAGATAATAAAAGGAGGATGTCTTCCTTTTCTCGGTTCTCCCCCTTTTACAACATTACCTCACTACATGTAGTTTACCCGGTAAAATGAAATAGATTTTCGTCTACAAATAATATTATCAATTCAATAATTTTTAAATATACCTTTCCTGAAATATCGGGAAACCCCCTTTGCATTTGTCTTTCGAATGTTATATTATTTAAATGATTCAAGCGACACTTACTGTTGAAAGCAAAGCCCGGTATATATTTTGTACCCTAATTAATAGTGTTCAAGAACAGATTTAATGTAAGCTGATTTCTGATTGATGTTTTTATTTTATAGTGAACGTCTTAAAGTTCCAATTTCATATTTTTAAGTTATATTTTTAAAATGTATTAAAATAAAGTCCTAAAATAGACTGTATCTATAAACAGTCCTACTTTGTTAAAGAAAAATACTATTAATCCTATAATATCATTTTCAAATTCAAATTCAAACGTTTGAAGATCTCTATTGCATGGAGGGGGAATGGGAAAACAAGGGAGGTAATTGTGTTATTATTTTACTGTGTTGGTGATTTTAATGCTTGTGAAATATTGCCCATGATCGTATAATAATGAGTTGATAACCTTTTGAGCAAAAGACATGGAAATAATTATGCTTTGACTTTCTTAGAAAATATGAAATTCCCGCTTTAAGTTGGCTGACTCAATAAGAGAGAGAGAGATGGGGTTTAACGTCCAATCAACACAAACTAGGTCATTTCGGGACTTACATATGGTTCAATTTCATTTCAATAATTCGCTAGCGCGTAGGGGTCTTTAGCAGTGGGAGGAAACCGGAATATCCGGAGGAAACCCACGAGGTTGAGAAAGCGCCCCTATCTCCATGCCACATACGCTCACACCAGGGCTCGAAACCACAGCCACAAGCCAGAGGTGACCGGCCAGCTAGAGGTCGAAGCGCGGCACTCTTTTTTTTTTTTTTTTTAACATTTTTATTCACATAATAAGGTTAACATATTAACAAGTGTAAAGGCAATAAAAGATATAGGCAACAAGAACGTAGTTACAATCTAATTTTTACATGTTCTGGTTTAAATTTTATATACAATTTTAATGTAAGTTAAAGTTGTTAATAAGGACATTGTGTATAAACTCATGGCTTCTAACTATACATTGTTAAATAAATAATTACATTTTACTAATATATATTTCTAACTTAATACAATCTAAGGAGGAAAATTGTGTACTATATTATTATTGTTTTCTATCATAATATATGAATTACCGGGTAATATTACAGCTGACACTGTTAAAGTGCGGCACTCTAGACTATTAGGCCATCCCAACCCCCTGACTCAATAAGAAAGTACTCGAACCTCTGGAGTTATTAGACCTCTTGTACATGTATGTTCTGAACATTTATTGATGCTTAAAAACACGAAATTTTGGACAGTGTTGAAAGGGGTGCGCGTTAACTTTCTCTTTGCTAATTTATATAAGGAACATTTTTTTATATTGAAACATATACCATATTTCTATCTAGAACAACATGTCGCTTCAAGTGTTGTTGTTGTGTACGAAGACTGGAAAAATGTATCCTTTATTCACACTTTATTGAGGACCAATAACCCATTTAACCATATTTTTATAAATCCTAAAAGGAATGGTTCACACTATTAATTATTTCTCGATTGTTGGTCTTTATTCATCATTATCGTAAATAAGGGGACAAGAGATTTTTGGAATTTATCATGATATAAGGAAATAAACCCAGCCGAACATTCTTTCCAATATCCTCCATTAAAGATATTGTTCAACAAAAACCGTTAGCAGCATATACACATGTAATCAATGAATTTAAATCGATTTAAGATTTTAGATAATCAGATCAGGACTCAGATCGATTTTTTACTAAAGGAAGACTAATATTGACTATATTTTGTCTACACAAGCCAAGATGAACAGATGACAGATTAACAATAGATGTCACATTGTAAATCTCTTTTAGTAACAATGAAACAAATATTGAACTTTTGCTTGCAACTCCTGACCTCTCCATTAGTTCCCAAAATTTTCTCCATTGGGTCAACAATGCCCCGATCTATTTTAAAATGTTAAGTAAACTCGACTACTCATTTGGTTACTGTGCGCGACTTGCTAATTATTTATTTGTCATTAGAAAAGGATTTTCGCTTTTATAATTCCAAAGTGCTACACTGTATATAACTCTTAACTGTCAAATAGATTGTCAAAGCCTTAGCCACACCCTTTTATTTTTTTACTCATTATCATGCTAACTGTTAACAATTTTTCTCCTGGCTTCCTGTATAAATCACGTTATAATACTAAAGGTATTTAAGACAAATTGATTTGTCCTTCCTGTTTACAGGTTCAATTTCTAATTCCAGATATTATTTACTGTCCACTATTTACTGCCCAATATTATGTCCACTAAATCTCACTGTAGAATTTGATGTTTCAAATTCAAAATATAGGAGATTGGAGAAATTCTCAACATTTTGAATTAGAACAATGCTTTATGTTTACATTATGCTATATTCATGGTGTATTTTTAAATTTATCTTTCTTGGGAATAAAATAAAAACAGTTTAGAACAGTCAAATGTAAATAATACTCACCCAAACGTAATATATTGAAACTTATTGTTTTTACACCAAATCTACGCGCCATATATATGTACATGTGATGGTTTGAAATATATTTGATTTGTATCTGCTAATCTTGGATTGTCCGACCTGCATTGTTCCCTGTACCCTGCAGTCCATTTTCAATAATTTAAAGATATATTATTTATTGGACGCGTGTCATACCTCTTGTTCAAATACAGTATTATATTGTACACAACAGTGCGAATAGAAGTCAGGATTATAAATTTTGATTATAATTGTTTGATTCAAGAATAATAAGATGAACCATCCTAAACATCCCGTTAATCGTAAGCCCCGGGGATGAATAACGTTTCAATCTTCGTTAACACTCTTTATTCCAAGAAATATTTACACGATAAAAAGCTAGAATTTATAATTGTGAGATCTGAAACAAAATGGAGATTAACGTCCTGCTGTTCTGTTGCGACTGGGCATACAACATACAGTGAGCTATGAGAGGCATTTTCGCCGATACCTGCACTACCGCCTACTGTTTGCTGATATGAGTATAAGGAATAATTCTTCGGAATCTTCATTGGCTAATATATATGATGTGATTTGTATTGTGGTTAATGGGGTAATAATTAGCAGTCTGATCCTGACTTTTATTGAGTTATCTCCCTTAAGACAAACACGCTAAACACCACCTACCCTAATTGTACTAGTTACCTTCAAAAAAAGTGTCTCATTACCAAATTAAAGAATCTCTTTTAAAACTTCATCCTGGTTTCGACAAAGAAATTTGAGTATCTATTATGTACAACACAAGAAAAAAACGAGTCGAGGGCGGCATTATCATAATAATGTAATCGGCCATTTCAAATTCTACATTTTCTTGACCAACCACTCAAGTACAATGCAGAATAGAATTCAATTATGTCTCTTTTACTTTCATTTTGGGTCTCATTATGAAATTTCTCACATCGCATAAAAAACACAATTAAAACATTCAAATCAGGTCTACAAAGCTTAAGTCCCGAATGAAAAATTTAAATTTTATGAATGTGCAATAATGACTTAAGATAGCTGGCCGCTTTTGTGAAAGTATCTTAACCCCAAAAGAAACTTCTTTCATTTTAATTTGTGAGGGGATTCGCCAAGAACATCTGCAAGACTGAAGGTATAATTGATGATGCTTACGATAATGCGCTAACACAATGGTACCTTTTTCCAACCATAAATCACCTAAGCTAAGTCTCTGAATGAAAACTAAGAATAGTAAAGTGACTATGGACGGGTTTCTCCCCTTTTCATTCAATGTAAGAGCCGCAAGTTCCTCATCATCCTACTTACAATAGTTACACAGAATTAAAAAGGACTTACGAGTTACGCTTGAGGAACACCACAAAGCGCGGAAATTATAAGCCTATTAGAGCCGAGGAAAATGTTGAATAATTTTGCGTATTCAACCTTAAGACCTTTTAACTACCAAAACAAGTGGACCCACATCAGTTACTGACCATAAAAATTTGTGAGCAAACTATTGTCCTGCACGCTTCGAACGATGATCACTCTTCTGGGGTTATGACTTCATCTCCAGAAGGCGCACTGGTTGTAGAAAACAAGCCATGTGGTGGGCCTGATGAGTCGGTGGAGTTTTAATAGGATATCAAGTAGAAGCCAGTTATGTTCTGATTTTGATATCAGTTAGCCCATATTGTGAAATCTGTCAGCTCTTTGCTCGGCGCTAGTACAGATTAAATTAGGCGTGAACCAATTTGAAAGCAATAACTGGTGTGGATTTGTCGCCTTATTAAACCTAATGTGTGAAAGAGAGGGTACAAACAGGAAACATACTGTGCCCCCCATATTTCTCACTTTAGTTATAATGATAGAGTAGAAGAAGGAGTTAATATTAAGTTGTAACGATATAATAAGCTGATACCGATCTTCCTAATTATAGTCTTTAATCACATTTCGTCATACACTTGATTTGGCTTAAGACTGATGTGTTTCGAGTATCTTTACGTAAATGTGTTTCTGTGCAAGGATTTGTGCAGTTGGGTAGTCGAGTAGTATGGCACGTGGTTTGTAAGTCCTAAAACTCGTTATGTGTACAAGTCGTGGGTTGAATCCTGGGTATATATGTGACAAGGGACAGGGTCACCTGCCCAACACCAGGGTTTATATGTAACATGGGATAGGGTCACCTGTCCAAATCCAGGGTTTATATGTCAAGGGACAGGTTAACTTGCCAAATATCGTGGGATTTCTCCTGATACACCGATTTCCACATACTTTTAACGATACGGAGCACAAATGAATTAATAAAATAAATGTATGTTATTTTAGTTGCTAACTGATCGGGTAAATGTGGAGTGGACGCTAAACAACGTCGGAAAAGTGTTTGAGTTCGATCCTGGTGTTGGCCGTATGGGACGAAAAGCTGTACGTGTTGGACGAAGGATATCTGGACATTTGTCGTCATAGCACACTACAGGACGCTAAACCCTTTCACGATGTATATTTTTAAAATCGTATTCACTACTTCCACTTAACTCAACTTAACAAACAAAATTGAATAGATGCACAAAACATTAACATTTCCATAATGTAAAATATAATCATTTAATTTCATGTCCGAATGCATTCATTAATAGTGTGAACTGAAACACTAATCATTGCATATCATTATTTACCTATTAATTAAATACTGACATTACGCCATCCAGAACAAGGTTATGTTCATGTATACTATTTGCTATGATATATTGTCTATATGATAGTTTTAGTTTGATCTACTTACGAAATACATGCAAACATTATCCTTCAAATTGAGATATAAATCTCACACAATGGATGTGATTCCTGTCAAATGTAACAATAAAAACTAATTTGTGGGTACCATTCTTTCAGGAATTTTCAATTACGGTCGCGATTCAGACACCTCTACAATAGGAACAAACGGGTCATATAAAATGGCCTTTGAAATTGTTTGGCTACATCTGTCATGGCGTATCAGCCATTCTAGTTCAATCCCAACTGAATTATATGCATTTAATATAAAAAACAAAACAAATATATTTTGATATAATCTTAATTGTAAGTGTTAAAGAGTACAATGTCATGTACTTTAGTCCAACATGCATACAATTATATAACCCTTTTTAGTTTTATTAACAATGTCAATAATGATTACTTTTTATTGCAAATTCTATGTAAAGCGGGATTTTGAACTGGTGCATGATTTTTTCTTGTGGTGAGAACTTATCAATTGAATAAGATGTGGTATCACCTGTTCCATGTAGTAGGCATAACCTGTTTTGTACACTGGAGTAGTTATCCCCAGCAAATAAGAAATGGCATAAACCTGTTTCGCGCATATACTACAAGTACATGTAGTTAGTTACCTCTAGCAGAGTTCGCAGTCAAGATAAATGACCAGTAATATATTTAATGGTAAAGACTTATATTTAAAAAGCCATAATAATGTTGAGGCGTCAACCGGTTTTGCTTCGGCTATACATTAAAAAAAACCCAGCAAGCTTAAAGATATGCACCGTCTCCCCCGCATCTAAACGTATTTTCGTCTTATAGTATGGATCTTATGTTGCACTATTATATATAAAACATTTGTGATGTATTTGGTATCGCGATTGTCAAGGAAATGCATCATTATCGATATTAGTTCACCGTGTAGAAATGTATTAAAGTGAATGAATTTATTTTAGGGCGATAAGGCGTTGGTATGAAGAAACACACACAAGCCACCCACCCGTCTTGATCTGTCTTGCCTTTATTCAAAACCAATGTTTGATGATAACTCACGCGGAAAATGTACGGTAAACAGTTTGTTTGAGAAGGTATTCAATTCACCACAGTTAGTCAACTCGCATTAGATCGAAAAATACACTTTCTTGTAATGGCTGGTGTCAGTTGGATTTGTTGATCAAATTCATAAATGATTGTAGAGTGTATATTATTGTTGGTCGACTTCATAAAATGAAAAGGAAAGAGTTAATCGCTGAAGGAAGCGGTCAACCTCATAACGAGAGTAAATTTACTTTATGTTACAATGCTGAAATGACACGCTTTTCTTTCCGCTTTTCTGCACTTGTGAGTTATCGTTAGCTAACCGTCGTATTTAACGATGTCTGTCAGTTGTCAGGAAATGCGACAAATGAGAGTTTTATTTCTTGAGTTTGCTTTCAAGCTTTCTTAATAATTATTGTATTTGGTTGGTGGAATGCTAAAATTGTATATATGTAGTTTCATTTCGCCAACCCTAATTTTATATTTAAGGACTTTTTTTTATCCGATTTGCAAAATGCCGTCTGGCTTGATGAATGCCCCAATTTGTTTTGGCTTGATAGTCGTAACCCCAAGCTGTGGAGCAATGAAGTTTCAGACTTTGGGCACATGATACCCGAGTCTCAAATGGCTTTTGTATCACAATTGAACTGTTTTATCTGTTGACAATGTAATATTCTAACCCATAACATCACTTCCCATTTGAGGAGTTCACACAGCCAACAAAATTCTGACGCTATAACTAGAGTAATGCGTAATTTATCAATGACAAATCAATCAAAGAAAAGGGAATTAATCAAAGAAAATATGGTGTGTTATAGCATCTATAAAATATCGGCACAATATTCAATAATTTCCACACTAAAAGACTGTGTGGCTGGGTGATCGACAAGCCCCAAAGGAGCAAAGAAAACAGAAATCGTTAAAAAGATACCGGTACACTGTAAATCGAAAATGGTTGTCGGGAATTGTTAACTGGCTAAAGGCATTAAATCCTGAAATAGACGCGGCTAATCATTTTATCATGTTCTACAACATATGATTATCAATTATTATCATTCAAAGCGAGTCCGCCCAATTACGATAAATCTGTCTACATTTATTACCCTGCGCGCTTCGTGCCCCCGGGCCATAGTCCGCGCCTTTTAAGCGCTTGATTGGCAAAGAGAGGAAACAGAAGGGGTATTTTGTGATTTCTATATTAAATCAATACTGTAGCGTAAATACACTAGTTTAGTACGGACAGTGAACAATATGACAATCTAAGGGAGGAAATTGTAGTCGGTAATATAGCATTGTCCCTGCTAATTCGTGTTAGAAACACACATTACGATCTATAACAAATTGAAATGTGGTGTGAAAATTAGATCCCAATCTTCAATTCATCGCTCATTTTCAACGAAGCATTTTAAACTAAAGAGTTGATCGATTTTCACTACTACCAACGCAGCACAATATTTGTACAAATCGCCAGGAAAGAAAGGCCGTAGCTTCAATCCTTTCAGTCAGCACAATGATAGTAATAATTAGGCGACGAAGACTTTAAGTCTTTACCAACAATGCAAAAAAGGGGGATCCTCTGTCATCATGTATAGTTACAGACACTGGCTTTATCCGATAGAATTGAGTTTCCATTGATAAAGCTTTCCAAATAACACAACTTTTACGCCATCGGTTCCAATTTGCGACAACACTGACACCTTTTCTCCTCGCTGAGTTGAAGAGCTTCAAATCTATCATGGCGGCTTCTTGGTAACCCATTTGGCTGAAAAAAATTCAATGTAAATTAATGAGGATATAACCTAGAAGAGAACTAGGCTATTGTTATTATAATGGCACATCAAACATGTTGAAAATCTGCGATGTTTGTATAAGCGAAGGAAATGTTTACATGCTTGATCAAGTTGAAAGATTTTTCACTAATGCTGGGCTTGATTATTCATCGTAAGCATCCATTTGGGCTTCTTGAAAACAAGTATTTTACCCTTCACAAATTAAAAGGTATGACAAGGGATGAATAACAGTGACTATCAAAGATCGTATTTCTTAATTATTTGACATATCGAAGAACTTCTGTCACTCTGTTTTAAAGGAAGGACTGATCAGTACGCTTGTGTATGGAATGACTTTAATCAGGATTTTGCCTAATAAGCCTTTAAACAAATAAAATGGCCTTCTCCGATAACGGGGCTATTAACTCATTTGTCAGCAAGCATGGGGACAAAAAATCTGGCGAAGATTTTATTTTTCCTTTCTATGTGTTTCAATGCGTGATAGCCTTTGTTGGGGTTGTTATTGAAATTGACGAACACGATAGAAATCGACATGCCTTAATTAGTTGTTGATGTTTCTGCTGGGGACGTCTGTAGTAAAGGACGGGAAACTGTATACTGCAGACGTAACCTTTCCCAGCACATTCTTAGCCTGTCATGTTTACGTCAACTAGAGTGCAACTGGTATCGTTGATTGTTTCTCTGGAACCAAGATAGTGGAAAAAATTAAAATATCGCATATTACTGCGCCTTTTTAAGAATCGTCCCTGTAAAGTTCAAATTGAGTTTCTTGTACTGTCTAGTGAATTAGGTAGCCTATCTACATAGAAATTTTTTTTTTATCTGAAAGTATGACATTTAGGATGACAAGGAAAAATGTAATTATAGACCCAGTAAGCCCACAATGAATTTTTACAAGTTACTTACAGTGCGCCACCCACTATGCATGTCGTTGCTATCCCAATGCGTGGACTACTCCCAAGATGCCTGCTCACGACAGTGCTCATCCATTGAACTTCTTTTGAAGCCTCAGAAATATAGTTTTCAATTTTGAATATGTTTCGAATATATTTTGAATATGTTTCGAATATATTTTGAATATGTTTCGAATATATTTTGAACATGTTTTGAATATAGTTTGAAAATGTTTTGAATATTAAGAATATGTTTTGAATATATTGAGAATATGTTTTGAAAATTTGAATATACATGTATTTTGAACATTTTTTTCAATTTTGAATATATTTTTTTCAATTTTGAATATATTTTTCAATTCTGAATATATTTTTCACTTTTTTGAATATATTGTTTATGCATTCACGGTCGCGATAATTAGTGGAAATTTTATTTAACACACTATCTCCATATAAAATAGTATTAATTATTTATTCCCAGGGTACAACCAGAAAGCATCGCAAAGAAAACTGTTTCCTACAGTCTACGATACCTGCCTGGAATATCTAGCATCATGTTCTACATCTTTGACATACAACTGAATCGCAATAAATACCTGAAACAAAATTCAAGTTAGGAAAAAGACATGTAAGATGCATCGGCGCTGTTATAATAAAAGGTTAATTTCCAAGATTTATCAGTGGTGAAGACAGCGATAATTATGTCCCTTGTACATCAGTTACCTCTCTATTGACAGAGTCACGTTTAGACTTCTCACACTTAGTAGAAATCTGTCTGTCTTAATTTTCGTATGGGTTTTCGCAGCCCGGGGATGGTTTCAACGTATTAAATACCGAATCGTTCGTCCATTACAGCGCTTGTCAGTCTTTAATAGATTTTTCATTGCTTTATATAAGCCATGTAATTCTTTATATCCACATTTTTCAAAGAGGGGCCGGCTCCTGCCTTCTTTTCCTGGACACGTTCCGAGGTGAAATGGGTTTACTTGTCTGTGAAAAGAGCGCAAAGTCATTAACGCGTATACAATGTCTTTTCAAATGTACATTTTATATTGAATGGCAAATGTAAAATACCACAATTTGTATGTTGCGTGCGAGAAGCCCTTTTCTTCGCGTTCTTGACAAATATTACCATTATATACAAGAATGTCCTCAATAAACTGGCGAAATATTCATTATACGCCTGACTTGTTGAGGTCTCGTGTTTTAAAAGTTAACAAATAACACAAAAGATTTTCACTTTAGCTTTAGGTGCAAACATGGGTAAATATTAGAGGTTATTATTTGTGGGTTATTCGGGTTATGTGTTCCAATAGTTATGGTGATAATATAGTTATTGTTATATGCTATTCATAAATCGGTAATTTTAAGTGCAAACATGAGTAAATAATAGAAGTTATTATTTGTGGGTTATTTGGGTTATTGTTCCTACAGTTATAGCGATAATTTAGTTATGGTTGTACACTAATCGTTAATTTTATAATATACAAATGTCAGCGAAATATTCAACCAATTCGTACATTTTGGTTCATAAATCTGATATATTGTGATATTATTAATAATAATGGTGTTAAACCATAAGAATACTTTTAAAATGACATTAAAATACACGTTATTGACGGTGATATAAATATCAATTAACTATCACAAATTCATTCTTTTAGTTACATCATACCCACCCAACCCTCTCCTATTAAATAACGAACAAATGACGTTTTTTTTACATTCAGTGTTTTAAAAAGTAATATGGATATTAAAATATTTAGCATGCCAATGGTATAATAACTGTTGGTCAGGCGTAGCACAGGTATATCCATAAACCGAAAGTAGCATAACGCCGGAAGTGGTAGTCTATTGCCACCAGGCCTATGTTATTCCCTGGTCGGAGCTACCCTTATACACTAAATTTCAGCCACGGGATATTACTAGTGAAACCGTCAACTCTGAACATACAGACAGTTGGCAGTCAAAAAATATACGTATTAAATAAGATTTTTAATATCTGCTTGCAGTGGTTTAAATATACACCGTATAGAGAAATATAGCTCTTCTAATTTATACTGCCTGGTTTTGTTCTGACAACTGCATGTTGTTACAATATTCATGCCCCTTACCAGAAAAACAATAGGACGTTAAACCCAATTTCATTTCATCTCCCCAATGCATACGTAACATCGTAACCATAGACATATACGAAAGAACGTAAAATGAAATGGGGTGTAACGTCCTCCTTTTCGACAACCTGGCTAATGAAGGCCAACGCCATGTAGTATGCCAAGACAGACATTGTGCCCGGGCAGCGGTACTACGTCCAACTCTTATTTCGATTTCCAACTATCAAGGGCTCTGTGCGTGCACGTCAACGTTTACACCGAATTTACGTCCCATCCGAATAACTAGACGTTGTACCTTGTCAGACACCCATTATGCATCCCTTTCTCTCGGGATCTCCTGGTTACTGAGCCACCGCGACTCCCCGTTGCTATATAATTGAAAATTTACGTACGCTTTGTCTTAAGAGGACTGTCCTGATTTGAACAATCTCAAAAATAAAATCGGAGAACGTATGAAATTTAAGCGATAAAATATTGAAAAAAGTACATGTAACCCTTTTAAGATTTCGGGTCAGTTTGTTCGTTGAGTGACCGGGTAATCAATTCCCGCTCCTTAAGAGGGTTATACAGTGAATGTACTTGATAACCAAAGGTAAATTTCGCCTAACACATTATTATTGTAAGCGTTAACAAGACAATGAAGATGAGCTTCAAATATACGATCCCTGGATGTTTCAAGATAATAACAATCCTATTCCAAGATAAGTTTGCACACTAATTACTTTTGGCATTCTTGGGTTAAAAATATCAAAAGAAAAAAGAGAATTAATTTTCCAGAAAATTAAATAATGAACATTTGAGTGAATAATTAAGCGCTTTTATGCTAAAAGCAGGATCATGTCTAATAAGTAATAGAGCGCTTTTATTGACATTCAACAAAGTTCATAATAATCCTCGACTGTTTTAAGGTAATTTTATGTTTTGTTGTGGCTATTAGGCAACAAGCACGATCCCATCTATTGGCGTTTCTATTGACAAAACCTGTTTTCCTTACACTACATGATGCTAGAAACACACTAGGTGATCAAACATTGTTTATATATACTTTAACCAACCATTCATTCACATTTTACTCTTTTTCTCAATTTGTGGTAAATATTTAATCGCGTCTCGAAGTTCATTTAAACGTTATCTATCCAAATATTGCATGAATTATACATTGTGTATTAATATTATAGGTTTCGTGTTTAATGTAAAATAAGGGCAGACCATAATGCACAATTACATAGAATTGTATTCTCATCATTTGCCCATCGGCTCCATTTAATCACTGTGTCAATTCCGACTGGATATATTTATTTTCGTTTCGTTTTATAACAATGTTAGCAAATCCGAAACGAAATTGAATCTTTTGGATAACCTATAGTGTAAATAATCTATTCAATTCCATTTGGCCAGGAGCATGAATATATGTTATTGCACAAACATATTAAATGATTGCAACAATGGGATGATATTTTATCAATGTAAGCAATTGAATTTAAAAATATTATGTTATTCGGGTGTTAATAGAAGAGTTATGCAATATGAGTAAGTACTATAGGTCAGTCCTTAACTTGTGTGGGTTTATTATTACGAATCACTTTTAAAAGAGGGTGTGACCTGTATATATTTTCGTCATTAAAGGACTTTAAGCTTAAAACTTAATTTAGTAAACGCTCAACTAAACAAGGAATGGCACATTTCGTTGATACGAACTGTTTTAGCAAGGGGATTAATTAAAGATCCCTGAATATTGTAGTACTATGGTCTCTGTGATCGTATTGTATCTTTAACTAATTGTTGGGTTTCATTTTGTAGAGAAGTCATATTTCGTGCACTTAATTGAATGTGTGATTAGGTTGTCACATAAGAAGGTGAACCCGAATATCATGTTTATCACTAATGAACGGGAAGTTACCATTCTATATTTGGAATGAGTGGCCAATCACACTAATAATTACATCATAATTAGCCAATAGAAAAATTAATAGCTGTGAATCTGAGTGTATATTTCAAATAGAATTTGCGATCTTGGGTAGACTTCTTATATGTTCTTAGAGGGCATATCGTTGAGGCCCAAGAGATACTATCTGGAGTGGGTAGACCCCATTGATTTGTAGAAGAGTCATGTGATGTAGGCGTCAGTCAACTCGTCTGCGAGTTAGTGGGGCAGGAGAGAAAGCATGATAATTTTAAGTATTGTAATGTAACCTTATAACCTATGTATCCAGTCTTGATCTAAGATGTAAAAACGAACTGTAGCATTATTATACCTGGTAGACAAATGTATTAACTCCTGAGATAGTAAAATAAAAATACACAACGTGAAAAGGAATTATAAGAAGAGAATTACAAGGCTATTAAATATGTTGCAGAACAGAGTATGCGTCACACGTCGGCGTTTTTGGAGTTTTCCCGAATATTTTAAACATCAACCACTGACGCATAGCACTGCATAGTAGTGCTACAATATTGATTTTATAAAATAAAAATTGCAAATATCTACCAAAATGATGCAATGTTTATACAGGTTATAGGGTCCATGATACCAAACAATATAAAGAAGTGGTTCTGCATGCAATTTTGTTCTTTATAGTCTTTTTTTCAATCAGTTGTTTGGAACGCTTATGTTTGACAGATTGGTCTTAGTCTTTAGATGGAAAAGATGAAAAACCCAAACATATTCCGAAAGTAAACAAACCACCATTAAATTCCCTTCAGCAACTAAAACTGAATTCACTTTTTAATAATCTTCTTTTCTATATTTGTTTAAG
The DNA here is from genome assembly GCA_948474765.1 of Patella depressa. Classification (NCBI taxonomy): domain Eukaryota; kingdom Metazoa; phylum Mollusca; class Gastropoda; family Patellidae; genus Patella; species Patella depressa. Next base: position 62,210,452 of record OX419719.1, read on the forward strand.
ATTATGCAGAGTAATTAATTGAACGAGATTTTATACGATTTACGTCAAGCCACGTGATTAGTCACGTGTCGATTCTTTAACGCTAGAAGATTAGGAAAGGAATGAAAGATCTGACAAACTGCAGGATTCTTTAGTTTCGTATTTTATGTTTGACCCATTAGTTTGCTCAATCTGAGAAGTTCAGTTCTATTAAATTTTAATTTCTATTTTATATGCACGTTTTAATCTTTCTTTAAATGATTTTCCACTTGCACTATCCACGAGTTGCTACAGAGAAAAACAGCAGAAAATTAATTTGAAACATTCACAAATTTATTCTTACAATTATCGAAACTCCTTACATATTTTTATACGGATCATTTCACTTGATTTGATACACGGAAATGTTCACTTGATTTGTTATGATATGGATCTATTCACTCGATTTGTTATACAGACTAGTTCACTTGATTTGTTATACAGACCGATTCACTTGATTTGTTATACTAGGAAAGATATGTCCTATAATAAAATTATATACGTAAAATAAAGTAAATGCGTTCATTCTAGATAGTTGTTTATTGCTCACATGTTTCATACAATTTTCAAAGTAATGGACGCATATAATATTATCTACTTTTAATGAAATCTTCCCACTACCGCATATATATATATGCAAATTTTATATATCATATTCAAATTTGTACGTGGCTTTGTCGATATTTCATTTCTCTATAAGTGTATGTAGAATATGCCTAAAAAAAATTGTTTGAGTCAAATTAAGGCAATTCGTTGATGATTGCCTTTTTGTGACCATGAGTAGCAACACAGCGAAGCTTTTTAATTGAATTAGTATAATATTTCAGATTTTCCTTTTAGAAAAACAAAACTGGCGTGTCCATACACGTTTAAGATAATACAGTGTGATATGACAGATCTGAAACGATGATACGATGATCGCGGATTATTGGCGGTGATACACACATACTGGAGATATTAAAGAGTCAATCTGTGATCTCATATATATATTAAAATATTCTCATACTCGGCTAATTATGGACAATACAGGAACTTGTCTACTTTACATCAACGCGTTGTTCACGGCCGTTCCTTATACGGTGTGACATGTGTGGAATCTTAAAAAAAAGATCTTTCTTATCTGTTTCAAATTTTACTTGTAGTCTTAATTAATTATCACTGTGTAGTCAAGCACGGCAAACCGAAAATTTTATTTTTACCGACCGGCGAAGGTCTCCGAAGCTCCAATTCCTCTTTAAATGCGACCATGTCTACTCTTACAAACCTACTTGCTCGACTCGGATTATTACTCACGTCTTCAAAATTTGTCTTGTGTATATAAACAGAAATATGTCGAGAGTTAGGTAGATATTCTGATATCTAAGCTGCCTGACAATGTACGTGTCACTTATTATATTTCATATCCTATTATAGCGTTATCTTCTCCTGAAGGATGAACTCTTCAAAAACAGAGGTAAAATGGGCGATCCTTTTACCCTCGAGTACTCTCGGGCATACCGAACAGGTGAAAGTAAAGTGTCCCCACCGATTCTTCTTCACTGTACATTATGAGGGTTGTATTGTATCTCTCATCACTAGAGAAGAACTTATCTTGTCATTGTTGTCATGATATACTTATCAAGTGTGATTAAAATATTCGAACTTGACCCATAATATAAGTATATATATTCATTTAATAATATTCTCCGTGAGGTATCTAAATCACGGTGAGGTGTTATATAGCCACACAATGTTATTTTTTCGTCGTCACTGAAATGGGAAACACAAAGAAAGATGTTTTCTGAGAAAATCTCCTTTTTGGGTTACTCTCTTTCCACTTTACCCATATCATTAAGAAAAGGTCTGTTTTTAATTTTACCTACTTGGCATAGGTAAGAGAAGTTGTTGAACGGCAATACAGGTGTATGTCCTCGGGCCACCCGTGATACATCAAAGCCAAGCCGCCGTGAAAATATATCTTTTATAATAAATGAAACAGTATTGAAAAAAAGACGAGACCCGAAAAGGTTTAATTTCTGTATGCAAAGAGATTTTCACAGGTGTGAAACATTGCAATAAATGTTCTTTTCACGGAGAAAAATGATCCAGAGCTGAGCTGTTCGTTGTGAAAGAATAAAGTTTAAGCCTTCTGGCTTTCTCTCCTCCAATTTTCATACATATTTGTCAACTTTGAACCCCTTCCCGTCATTCACGACTATGTATTCTTCAGGTAAAAATATTGGATCTGGAGTGTTTTCATATCATCTGTATATAGTCCTCGTCAAGTGAATATATATTCTCTTTTCTTTATTCAGAAAACATAATTAACTGCCCTGTATCTGGAGGGCAAGATGGACAGAAAGACCATCGACCTTACGGTTGTCCCCAATAAGGTGATTTCTAATGAAGATGACTACTGGCCTTAAGATGACCGTTCAGTCCATTGTTAAATCAATGAAAAGGAGCGGAAAATGATTTGTTGGTATGATTTTCCAGTCTACGTCCACTTAACTAATTCATATTGAGTTGTTATTGAAAAGTTTTGGGAAAACATTGTGATCGCTTCTTGGTTAAAACCCTATGGGTGGTGTTAGCATTTTTAATAATAGTATTGAATTCATTGTATTTGGGTAGTAGTCGATCTCTCTCTTCACAAACAATACCTCTCTAACAATATCAAACACAAGTTCTATATATGTGGTATTAAATACTTCGGTGATTTTAAATCGTTTTTAATGTTTTAAGTGTAATTAAATCTAATAATAAAAAGAAAAGTTGAACAGGATGCAAAAAAAAAGAGTTTTGGACGAACTGGTCGCACACAATAATCAACAGGAGCGGGTTGTTGGGGTTTTTTATTTTTTATTTATTTATTTTTTTTTTGGGGGGGGGGGGTCTTTTTCTTTTGTCAATTTCACTTATCAATAAGTTTGTCATTTGTTAATGAACTCAATTAAATTTTGGGAATAATGTGTTAGAAAGTACATATGTACAAAATATCTTGCCTTGTTGGTCACTTTTGGCGTTGTTGTCTGTGATTTATCATTCAGACATTGACTTGCCATTGTGAGGCAAAGGATCTGATTGATGAACAAATAATATGTGTCGTCTCTTTATTTTGGATAGAGGGAGAGCGAGGGAAATGGGGTTTAACGTCCACTCGACACAAACTAACATATTTAGGGACTAACATATGGTTTAATTTTATTTCAATAATTCGCTTGTGCGTACTGGTCTTTATCAGTGAAAGGAAACCGGAGGACCTAGAGAAAACCCACGAGGTTGGACAGGCGACCCTACTCCTTGTCACGTACAACCGGGGATTCGGAACCACCCTTGTTGGCTCAATGACAGACCTTCTGATACAGTGCCTACACGCTAATCATTCGGTCATTCAATCCCCTTTTCACTAAGGTAACCGTGCACGCACACAACACACTTGCATCACATCCGTGTGCAGACTGTCCCGTTTATCTCACCTTATTTTCGAATCAATAATTGTAAGATTCAATAAAAAATTTAGAGCAACTACATTGTTGGGCCAACAAACACATTGAAATCGAGAATTTGGTGTCCTCATACTGGTATTAAGTATTCGCTTCTATAGTTGCCTGAAATATTGTGACTTTATTGGACGTCACTGGCACTACCTATCAAAACACATTGGTAATGTCTGCTCATTACGACAATGTTGTCATAATCATACACAAATATCATTTGTAGTCGAATTGAAGTAAACAATATTCTATACGGGAAGTCGGGATAAAATATAGGTGTCGTGTGTGAGGTAGGAAATGTTATTTTTTTTTCATTTAACTCGAAGCTAGTAAATTTTGTTTATTTCTTAGTGGAAACAACAAACAGGTATAAATCTTTAAATGTCTGTTTTGAGAAAGCAAGTTGTCGCGTATCTCCATTTTAGATTTTATTAGTTCCATACAAGTGGTTTACTGTATACAATTTATGACGCACAAATCATTCGTCTATGAATTAGAACAGATTGCACTTTCGTGGAAGCAGACGTAAACAACAAGACCCCAACCAGGTAGATGTTAACTCTCCACAAAAGCTGACATGTACCCGAATATGTTATGATGCAAATTGCAAAATGTCAACCCCAATGAATGAAATTCCGAATACATTCCGAGGATCCCAAACACAGTCAATCAAATTTTTGTTCGATGGTATTTTCCCACGAAAGACAATAGAGTTTGTTTACAGTTTCATTGACAAGGAACGGCGCCCGGAAGTCCCGGGAAAATCAACTCCGAATTCACAAATTTACCGATCGTGTCAAAACGCATGAAGGAGAAAAGAGTTACACTCATGTTTAGTGTTTTATTAACAGGTTGCCAGTCCATCGCAGGTAGCGATATATATTTACATAAGTAACACCTCGTATTTCTTACCTTAACACTCTAGTCAGCGATTCTCTGGTTTGATTTGAGATGCATATTGTGTATAAAATTAGTAAAGACCTAAGTTGGGAAATGAAATTGAGATTGAAATCCTATTTTTCTGCACCAGAACGGGCAGTGAGAGAAATTGGACTTGGACAGCGGTGTATCCGAGTATTTGTTATCGAATTCCAGGCGTTAATTGTTCATTTAGGTACCCGACAACGTATACACTGGAACTCAATTCATCGTCCTGTCTGTCAATAGACACTGTTCTTTATCAGGTCATCCGCCCTGCACCACTGGCAATCTCGAGGCACATGGAATAATTCCTGCCATTACTGGAATCGAACCCGTTACCTCCGCAGTTCCTTTCTCATCGAGTCCTTGTTCTTCCTGTCCTCCAATTATTTATTTGAAATAAAATCCTTTTTTTTTTAGATTTCCCCAGACTTTTCAGCGATTTTTCGGAACACATAGAAATACAAACATTTGTGCGCGGAAACGCGTACATGGAAAGTCGGCTTAAAACGATATTTCAATTCAAATATTACAATTGGATCTGGATTTCAGAAGCTGAATTTACTTGCGGCATCCTCGAAACAATGGTCACCCCAGGGTCAGCAACCAAGTTGGAACTTCTGCATTATTCCATAGTCCATACATTGTCTCTTGCTACGGTACCTCTTTTATTTGGAAACTTTGCATTGCAAGAAAAATGTCTTCTTAATTTGGCGATATGATCACTACTTTTGAGTAAACAATATGCAAATTATAATATCACTGAAGTTACTTTATGTCCTTTATAAGGTACACGTACATTACTTGATGTCATGTACCGTGTGTACTCGTCAATTAACATACAATCGTTATTATATTGGGTATTATCCCAACTTCCAATGTGATGCTCGTTCATTAACACACTTTCCAGTTACCATTTTGATAGGACAGGGGCCTGTCAATGTACAACGGATGGGACGTATAACCGAGTTACATGTAAAGGACCCCTTGGCAGTTTGAATTCGATATAAGAGTAGGCCGTAGCGCGAGTGTCCGGACAAAATTTCCCTCATAGTACAGTGTATGGATATGACGTATGTCCGTCTTCATTAGCGCAGTCGTGGGACGTTAAACCCCATTTCATTCTTTTTTTATTTCCAGTTACCATTATGATACTCATTGTTCATTAGGTGACACTTTTACCTATATTAAGAAATTCTCAGCTTAACGATATTCTCACAAAGATACTCGGGGTCTAACATGACACTCTTCTCTTTGCTTAACATTATAGATATTACTATGGTAATCTTCCCACTATCCAACTCTTCAATTAACATTCCGGAAATTGGAAGCTTTCTCGTATGGCGAATCTACTTGCTGTCGTTACTCGCCGAATTCGTCCACTAAATTAATGAAATGAAACGGGTTTTAACGTCCTATACTGTTTTGTATCGATCTGGACTTTGTATTTTGACAACTAGGTAGGTTCCATTAGGCGTCATTTTTTGACTGGATATTTTGGACAATCATGTTGCATCGTGGCGTGGTGGACATACCCAATATACAATACCGTACTTAAAACAGACTATATCAATCAGAAATAAGACTATTTAGATGCTGTAAAATGAGCTGTATATATGACATCACTGAACCAACCAAAGATACGTAACTGTTTTTTTTAACTCGAGTACCAGGCACAAAGAACTAACCGAAACCGGGCCTCCCGACACTGCAACACGTAAATGATAATCTATTCCACTTACTAAACATAGGTACTTATTTTAAACCAACTAACATTATGGCAACTGTATGTTAGTTTCTTTCGTTTAGCCGTGTACATATTTTAATATTCCCGAATTTCTCTACGTATATCGACATAGAAATATAGCCTTTATAAGTTCATTTATTACGAAATTCCTCCCTTATAAAATTTAATCGATACCAATTAGTTTCTAATTATGCTTCATCTGTTGTTATTTGTCTTTCTCTGCACATTAAAAATATTAATTAATATGATATATTATTGTGTATTTTTAATCTAAGGTTACGCGGTACAGTAATGATTTTAGAGAAATAACAGTAATCAATTAGAAGGATAATATTCTAAACTTATCGATATATTTTATTTGATATACCTACGATATCTAAACAGACAGCCCCGGGAATCTATTTCTAGCGGTGTGGATGAAAGTTCAACGTGTGGGTTCTGTTCGATGTCTTTAGTGTATTATTTACCTTAAAGATATAATTAAGATCCAAGATGGGTACGGGATCGGAAAGAAGATGCCGATCGTTTTGGTTAACATTGGGTGACATGGACAAGGAACTAGTGTAATGTTTACTTAGTAACGTTTCGTCTTTAAATGAAAGTGATTATAAATAAATGTAAAAAAAAACAACCCAAAACCCCACCCAAACTACGGTTTATTGCTGAGAGATTCATATAAGGAATGTATATTTCTATATTACAACACCGTCTACATTTGAAACTCGCCATGCATGGTGTTCTAAAGTTATTCGTTCTGAATTGGTGGCTACTGATCAGTTAATACAACCGCGTGGAATAGGATGTTAAACATAGTCAGCCAGCTGTGAATAGGAAGATTCTACAGACTCTTTACTTCATCTACAGTTTTATCCTCCATAACATAAGTTGTTGTTCTCCTCATCTGCACCTTGGGAGTTGGGATGGCCTAGTGGTCTAGAGTGCCGCGCTTCGACCTATAGCTGGCCGGTCACCTCTGACTTGCGGCTGTGGTTTCGAGCCCTGGTGTGAGCGTATGTGGCATGGAGATAGGGGCGCCTTCTCAACCTCGTGGGTTTCCTCCGGGCACTCCGGTTTCCTCCCACTGCTAAAGACCCCTACGCGCAAGCGAATTATTGAAATAAAATGAAACCATATGTTAGTCTCAAAATGACCTAGTTTGTGTCGAGTGGACGTTAAACCCCATTTTCTCTCTCTCTCTCATCTGCACCTAATCTTAGTTTGAGTCAAGTGAATGTCAAAATGCATTGATGAATACCTTGATACTTAGTTCTGAATCATATGACTTATCACTGATAAATGAAATGAAATATAATGGGGTTTAACGTCTGCTGTTCTGTTCCTAAACTGGGCGGGTGTTGGGTGGCCGAATGGTTACCGCGCGCTCGCTGTATCATACGGCCTACCATTGAGTCAACTGACGTGGTTTCGAATCCCCAGTTGTACGTGGCAAGGAGTAGGGTCGCCAGTTCAACCTCGTGGGTTTTCTGCGGGTACTCCGGTTTCCTCCCACTGCTAAAGACCCCTACGCGCAAGCGAATTATTGAAATAAAAATCAAAACCATATGTTAGTCCCGAAATGACCTAGTTTGTGTAGAGTGGACATTAAACCCCATTTCTCTCTCTCTCTCACTCCCTAAACTGGGCTAATGAAGACGGGCATACGCCATACAGTGTGCTATGAGGGAAATTTTGCCCGGGCAGCGGCGCTACGGCCTATTCTTACATCGAATTCCGACGCCAATGTGTACACGGGACCTCGGTTTTTCGTCCCATTCGAACGACTATTTTGTCCTCCGTCTTGCATCACTGACAAGGAGAAACCACGCCGGAAAATCTTAATAAACTTTCTCGGCCAATGCAGGGACCAAAACACGACCTTCAGGCTAGCGAGCTTATGTCTAACCTACTTACCCACCGCGATCCCCAAGTTCTGAATCATATGACTATCAGTGATATGCATTGAACCCTTAACAATCTGTTTAGGATCTAAACTAAGGATTATCTTGGAAACCCCGAAAAAACTAACACGTGTTCTTTAAAATGTACGGTCGTGACAGACATTAATAAAAAATCATTTCCAGTATAAAAGCGTGAAGTTCACACCTTCATAAGGCACGTGCACCTTATCATATTATTAATGTCTTAATATACAGAGCACGTTCCCGAATATTATTGAAAAGATATGTCAGTTTTATTATTCAGGAATTCATTATGGGTCTAATACTAGCATATATTTGGATTGTCACCCTCGCGATCACAAAGCAAATGGATGTATTACTAGAAGAGTTTTATTTAGGCTTAGCCTGTCCCCAACTCGACACAATCTACGTCATTTCGGGGCTAACATAGGGTTTAATTTTATTTAAGTAGCTCGCTTGCGCGTAAGGATCTTTAGCAGTGGGGGAAAACCGGAGGACCCGGAGAAAACATACGAGGTTGGACAGTCGATCCTACTCCTTGTCACGTACAACCGGGGTTTTGAAACCACGCCACTTGACTCAATGATAGGTTTTATGATACGGCGCTCAAGTGCTAACCATTTGCCCCACCCCCTTCGCCCCTTAAAGTTCCAATTTCACTTTTTCTAAGAAAGTCAAAATATAATTATTTCTATGTTTTTTGCTCAAAAGGTTGTCAACTCACTATTATACGATCATGGACAAAATTTTGGGGGGGTTAGAAAGGGTGACACTGGTTGATTGAGGAAATAGTTACTCAATTACCTCCCTTGTTTCCCATTCTTCTCCATGGACGGCCATCTTCAAACGTTTGAATTTGAAGTTGAAAATGATATTTTTGCCAATTTCTCAACTGGCAATAGTGAATTATAGGATTAATAGGATTATTCTTTAACAAGGTAGGACTGTTTATAGGTTCAATCTATTTCGGGGCTTTATTTTAATAAATTTTAAAAATATAACTTAAAAAAATGCTATTGGAACTTTAAGATACATGAAATATTGTTAATAAAAATATAAGTATTAAACACGCCGGATTCTGTGGAACCACAAATAGCTAACTATGTGAAAATGGAGGAATCTTTTACATATATTATGAATACTATGGATTGTCAGGATTATGAATGCCCCCCCCCCCCCACTAACACACACACACACACCAATCGTCAGACAATTAAAACATTTACTTATATTTATAAAAAATGTGTAAACAAAAATCGGATTCTTCTCTCTTTGATCATTCAAGATGTATGTCCACTGTTATCAGGTCAATACCGTCTCCGTGTTATTGATGATTGAAAACTGACAGTATATCAAACCCTCTTATCACACTTAAAGATGTCTGGCATCTCTGTTTTCAGTTTCTCTAATTAGGTTCCATGTTCGTGTATTTACTCCCCTCCCCCTTGATGAAATATGTTACGGATTAAATTCTATATAAAATTCCTTCGGTCTCCCCTTTTCGTTCCTTGGGCTAGAGCAACAATTTAATATGCAATTTAATCTAATGAGAAAGTCACCCCATAATAATACCTTTGATTAATCGTATGTCTCGTTAATAAAAGGCTTCCTAAAGACGTCACTACATTTCTGTAGAGCAGTTTTAATTGGTAGGGTGATATATTGTCGACCAATAACAATCTATGCATTTTTGAACGCACCTTGTAAAGACAATGCAACGCGGAAGTCTCATAAACAACCTTAAAATTTTAACGATAATTTCCATATAGACAGAAAATTATATTTTACATAATAAGTTTCTTATAGAGTGGAACAGGCAGCAATTACGAACAGAAAAAAATGTTTGATATTAATACACCGTTATTATTTATTATTAAGATGTAATTTTGCAACAGAATTTATGTAAAGACAATGCAACGCCGAAGTTTCGTAAACATTAAAATGTTACGATAATTTCCATATAGACAGAAAATTAGGGTGTTATAGAGAGGTCCAGGCAACAATTTCGGACAGAAAAAATGTTTTATATAAATACACCGTTACTAAGATGCAATTTTATAAATAACAAAATTTATCATTTATACGATAAAAAAAAGAAAATGGCAATGCATTAAATACAATAATCAAGCTAATATTACTCGCTTTGTTTAAATATGAAATAGGTTACATCAATATTTAAACAAGACGGGTTTTTCTTCCCTGTTTAGTTTTTATACAAGATAAATTTCTCAAGATGATATTTTAACTTGTTAACTTAAAAAGACAAGCGTTTATTTTCTTACGGACTCCATATATAATTATGTTTAATATAAAAACTAGACTGGAATCCGGAGCCTTTCAACTAGTTGGTGAGTCGATCCATATTAGCATGTATGTTATATAGAGCTTTGACTAGGTGGTCCTAACGAATCAATATCTTTCAAAACATTTTAGATGGAATCAATTTTCCAAGTTGAACAAAAATATTTGATCGAACACCGCCATGCCTATAGGGCTACCATATTATAACCCAGAAAAAAAATATTATATATTGATGACGTCATGTCTGTGATTTCTATTAATAACTATGGCAAATTTACTCATTTTACCTATATGTAATATAGATTTTTTTATTATAAATAACTTTACAAACATAATCAGCAAACGAAGTATAGAAATATTTTCGTTTGAAAAGAGTTTGATTTGATTTCAAAAGAAATACAAGTAAGTTTTTCTTTGAATAGTCGTCTGTAGAAATGCTGCAGGTATTAGATTGATTTTCATCTGCTAATATAAAACTAGCTGGGTTTGGGTTGATGAATGGTTAGCACGTGCGCACTGTATCATAAAGTCTGTCATTGAGTCAAATGGCGTGGTTTCGAATCCCCGGTTGTACATGACAAGGAGTGCGTCGCCTATCCAACCTCGTGGGTCTCCGGGTCCTCCGGTCTCCTCCCACTGCTAAAGATCCCTACGCGCAAGCGAATTATTGAAGTAAAAGTAAACCATGTGTTAGTCGCAAAGTGACCTGATTTGTGTCGAGCGGACGTACCCCACCCCCCTCATAAGTTTCATGGTTAGATTTATATATTTGGGGAAAGTGAAGGGCATTAACCACATCTAATACCTAGTGAATAACAGCCAAGAATTAACGATTGAAAAGTAGATAATTAAAAAAATTAAGGCACCAACGGAAGAGACACAATATATTGTTTTCGGAGCCTGATATTTGTGATCAAATGAAGCAACTGATCAAGGGCCCACAAATAGGTAATCCAAACATTACATGGCATAACCAAACGGCCTTAAAGATTTGAATCCGGCCCTGCTAAACGGCCTTATAGATTGAGGTTCGCCCTTAATAACAATACATCTATGTAAATTGATAAAGTCAACATCTTCGATATCAATAGCAGATTTTGTTTATAAATCTTACGCTTCAAGTCATGAATATAAGGGAATTATCGCTATATGATATCAAAGTGTGTATTTATCTGCCCCTGCTAATATTTGTTTCAATATTTGTTCAAGGGAGGCAACTTCAATTTACATAAGAATAACGACGAGCACCAGTCAATACGATAGTTAATGATAGGTATAATTCTTTAAAATAATAGAAGCACTTACTTTTAACAACTGTAAAACTCTAAAGATGTGTATTACGACTTATCTTTTCTCATACGCGATAAAGTTTTTTATGTTCGTGTTAGTCAATATATTTTTAGAATCATCCATTTTGTGTACCATCAGTAGCTTTTGAATAAACCTGGTGCCGCTAATGATTCTGTACAAAATATATTGTGCGCTTCAAATGGCTAAGTGGATTTCACAAGCGACCATTACATATTGTTGTCATGTTTGTTGTAATTTCGGTTTTTAACTTTTCACTTTCAAGATTTGAATATTCCCAGCCAAGTATAAAATAATCATGTGCAAATATTGTGACGCAACAACATACTTAACATGAAATGGGTATTACGTCATCGAAATATGTGAGGCGGTAATTTGATGTTTTTGCTTTGATACAAACTATTGACATGAACTTTTTGTTTATTTAAGAAATGTAAATTAAACTCTTACTTCAAGGAGATCAATTGTTTACAATCTGCCTCCTTTTTTACCTAATATCATGTTAGGTTTCCTTACGCAAGGGCCATAAAGATGGACATTGAAGTGTTATTACCCAATTATCTTGGACAATACGGCGGCTAATTTACAAGTATTTCCTGAGTGTTGGCCATTTTGAAATAAAATATAAGTGCTTTGTGTTTACAGTTTATTTCACAAGCATGAACAAGGGGTGCGATTAAGTTTTAAAACTTTGAAATTAGTTTATGGAATTCAAATTTGGTGAGGAGTTTTCCATAACATTGGGCAAAAGCTTAAAACAAATCAGTTGTCAAAGATCACCACCTTGTTTTCTGGAATGGTAAAATTCGTTATCCGCAAAGCTTTGAACGAATGAAATGTAGAAGCAACTTAAGTAGGAGTATAAACTTGGTATGACATTAAAGACAAGGATTACATTATCAACCAGATGAATCAGTAAATCTAGTAAAATGTACCCGCTCAACCCCATTCTCCATCATCCATCTTAATCCACGACTTAATGTCCACGAGAACAGCTTCAAATTTCACTCTTTCACTTTTATATTGAATTCGACACGTTGAGTGAATCAATTAGTTCAAAAGTTCTCCGATTTCGGGTCAAACGAGGAGCGTACACCTGTGATTGGGTGCGGACGGTCCACACCACACTTGAAACCTGGTCATGAAGGAAAACGAAACAAGTCAAACCATTTCAAACCCCCAATTATCTTTCTCTTGTTCAACTTATGTTCGTAAATACATTTGAAATTCCTCGTTAAGGGACAATTTTGAGACGACATGCGTTATTCATGGCAGTTGTGCGCGGGTGGCAAATAAGCTAATCCCTCGCAATTATCTGTAGTACTTCCGCTAATGAGCTCATTTCCATATATTAACTGCTACCACGTTGACACCGACTCTCTATGATCTTCAAAGTTTTATGAGCACTTAGCTTTTAATAAAAGAAATAAAAGGACATGTCTTTAAACCAACAAAATACGAGAAGCGCAAAAATGAAAAGAAATGAAATGGCTACTGTTCTGCTCCTAAACTGGGCTAATGAAGACGGCTATACGCCATACAGTGTGCTATGAGAGAAATTTTGCCCTGGCAGCGGCGCTACAGCCTACTCTTATATCGAATTCCAACTGCCAAGGGATTTTTTACGAGCACAGATGTCGTTGCCAGGTCCTCCACTCTGCATCACTGACAAGGGTGAACCGTGCCGGAAAATCTAGATGAACTTTCTCGGCCAATGCAGGGATCGAACACTTGAACTCAAGGCTAGCGAGCCAGCGTCTTGCCAATGAACCACTATGTCCTCCTTTAATAAAAGGGTTTTTCCATACCTACAAATGTTATTCCAAGTTCTGTATTGTAACATGTTTATATATTGCAAGAATTTGCCATTTTAGTACAGCTTTAATGTTATATAAATGTGAGATATCCAAAAATGCAAGATACGAAAACTGGAGCTGAAAAACGTCAAAAGAAAAATTGGTGATCTGTTACATTTCGGCTTAAAGCTAAACCTTTTTGATTTAGCTCAAACTAAAGTTGAATTAGGTTCATCTGGCGTGTTCTTGTGGTCAGTGATGATGCGTATTCCACGATAACATTTTGTATCGAAACATAAGTCGGGATAATTTTAATGGAAATGTTGTCTTATGGTATTTTCATAGTGGAACACGAAATCGGCTCTATTGGCCTCATCCATGGTTGACATAAAATTTTCAATTAAGAAATATTGTCTTCCCACAAATCAAATCAATACATAAAATCCAATAAAATGGACAATTCCAAGATTCAACACCCTAAAATAATACATGAAAAATCTAAATTTGAAATTTATGCAATAGCTGTCAATAAGTTTGATATTGAATTGAAACTTTGAACTTTGAACTTATCGAATTTCCTTATTTTTCAGTAACACATCATTTATCATTAGGGGCACTTTTATTGCACCACTTGTAAACAGAAATGAAATATTGTATACAATTATTAGAAAAGTTTTGGGGTATAAATTGTTACGCCGAAATACTAATCTTGTATCCGTATAATTTCTGTCAATCATGATGTTTTTGTATCGTAATTTAATGTTTTTAAAAATAAATAGAAGCGAAAAGCTTTGCACGCTATTGGTATTTTTTTCAAACACCGGAAGTATCATACACTCCTTTAATTTAAACCTTTAAGCCTTCTGGTTGCGGCATTTCATTACTTCATGTGTATACTATAGTTTGGTATATTATTTCATTCGGAAATAATACCATGCCATGCCTATATTGGCGTATTTTAGCGCAGAAATACGAATGACCTTGTGTCAACTGTGTGCATGCTCAGAAGGACCGCGTGAAAGGAAGTTTTATTTACTGAATGAATCTTTGTTTGTCCAGTAGGACGATGTATCCGGCTGTGAAAGAAGGTAAAACACGACCATTAGCCCTGCGTGTGACTCTAGATACTGTTAACATCGTTCTAAAATCTCCAGCGTCGCCACATTGGCTATTTCTCACGATAGTCCGCGAGAATCCGCGAGTGCAGGCAACTTTCCTACCTTCTCACGAAGAAGATTCTTTCATTTTAAGTCCGCCGTTTGTAGACCGGAAGTCTGGCATAAGTGGCCATACCGTGAAAGGTACGACATATTGCATTCGGGGTTTATAGAATGGGATTAATTCTTCTATGCAGATGTTTAGAGGGTGACCGGCGATAGTCAACAAATATTCTTCAACGTTACGTATGAGATCGGTCGCGTCTTTAACCTTAGTCACGACACTCTTTATTTGACCATGAACTTGGCTCATTTCTTTTGTTCTTCGGACAATCCTACTTAATTCCGAAGTTTCGTTTCAAACTAATCTTTATTTGGAGAAGGCGAAAAGGCACGCGAAAAGCTCCGGATTATTTATTTTGTTGGTCAGTGGAAATACTATTGTGCATTTCGTGTTACAATTGACTGTTCCTTGTTATTTGTACATGTTAATCTAGGGGATTTTTCGTAGTTTCTATGTTTTTCAAGCAACAATAAAATCTAAATGTTGTAATATTGTCTCGTCTCTTAGTCTCAGAAAATTCAATTTCATAGAAAAATCAGCAGTATTCAAGCCCGTGCTCAGCGCGGGGGGGGGGGGGGTAAAGCGGGGCGGGTTGGTCGTTGGTTTCGTATTGCAAACCATGGAAAATTCACCAAAGCACGCCCATTGCCCCCCCCCCCCCGCTAGTTTCGAGCCTGGTATTGATTATGGTTGACAATATGTTTTAATTCTTATCCGTTGTCCAGTCATTTTAACCACCATGCGATGCTGCTCGGATATAATATTATAATCGTATCCTATAAGAATCAAAGACACGTATCCTCTAATACTAACTACGCAGAGGTTAAACGGTTTCATAGTTTAAAAACATTCTATTGACGCATATCAAAATGATCAGACATAAGTTTCAAAAACTTAGAGTGGCGCTTTCTATACATATTGTTATACACATTATAAGATAGCTATTCAACGTATCGTATTATTTAAACACATAAAACATAAATGATTAATTACCCCCTGGAAAAAAATATACCAGTCATAATTGTGCAAAGTTAAACGATTCATTACGCTGGAAGTTGCTGTTTCTGATTCGAATCGGGATTCAATGCTGCATTTCTGAACTAAGAAATACCAATATTGAAGATATTTTTAGTCTCAAACTGGCTGAAAGAGTAATTTCTCAAACCGCGAGGAAGATGCCTAATTATCCCTCTACAGATGATTATATCTAAACAACTCAGAAATACAGCGATTGTGGGGCAGCAAATTATTTGAAACACGTCCAACGGTGTTATTTAAAACACTCGCCAGGTAATGATACCAAAATTGTGATTTAAAACTCACATTACATATCAAAGTTGTTATATAAAGATGCATTATGTACGATAGATAAAGATTTGACAATGAAAAGGTAATATCTTGAAAGGTTCAGTCCAATTTGTTTATTCTCAGCGACGTACGCGGCCTGTTGTCATTGCTACCGTTGTTACGATAGTAAGTCAGTCTCGATTATCCATTTTTTAATTGAAGCATTAACCGCCAATAGTGTTTAAATCTAAAGCATTTTTAACTCCGGTTAAAGCGATTTCGTAAAAATAGACAGCATTCGTCCAATGACATCGAGAGTTGGTCATGTTCTTGGCAAGTTAATATCTGTCTAATCAATATTTTATATAATATTTCAGGATAACATGAAATGGGCAGATTTAGCTCTTGCATAATGTGTCTTTAATACACGCTGAGTTAGCTCTTGCATAATGTATCTTTAATACACGTACTATATACTGATTTAGCTCTTGCATAATGTATCTTTAATACACGTACTATATACTGATTTAGCTCTTGCATAATGTATCTTTAATACACGTACTATATACTGATTTAGCTCTTGCATAATGTGTCTTTAATACACGAACTATATACTGATTTAGCTCTTGCATAATGTATCTTTAATACACACATTACGTACTGATACCAAAATTGTGATTATATATATATATATATTACAAAGTAATATCAAAGTTGTGTTTTAGTACACCACATATTACATAAAAATATCAAAATTGCGTATTGATACACCACATATAACATACAAATATCAAAATTGATATTTCATACATACAATAAATACGATATCAAAGTTAAGGGAGTAGTCCACGTATTATATCTTCTGTGACGAAACTGGACCATTGAAAAAATACTATTAGTGTTGTTTGCACATTTGAGTTTCTGTTCAGATCAGCTAACCAAGCATCATGTTAAGTCTATAGTAAGATTGGGGTTTAGTCAATACACAGTTAGATTTCTACCCTGACCATTTCTATATGGTTTAACATCTCCAACATATACATAGTGTTCATACACTAATCCTTACATCTATTGTCCTATTTGACTAGAACTTGTCTCAGTATTGACTATCAGGCTTGTTCTTCAAGACCCAGCCACACGTACTTGTAAACTTAACATGAACTTTTAATGTATTGCTAAATGCGAGGCCTTTGACATAACATAAAGCCGAGTCGTTAGAATAAGTATTTGACTATGATTTGTGTGGTAGTGGGCAACTATTTAAATTGAGCTCTGGTGTAGTATTCATAACTAATATAGTTGTGTGATGTTAAAGTTGACCGTTATCAAAGAGGGACAAGGGATTAGTAGATCTGTCTTATTTGATGGTCAAACCTGGGTTATTTACCAGTATGTTATTATGTAAATGTCGAATTGATTCCACGAACATCAATGATAACTGTTAATGTCTATAGGATCGCTTTAATGAGTCAATTTGGCATCACGTTGAAATATATTGGCTCAAGAGAGGGGGGGGGGGGGAAATGGGCTTTAACATCTACTCAACACAAACTAGGTCATTCGGGACTAACGTATGGCTTAATTTTATTTCAATAATTCGCTTGCGTGTAGGTGTCTTTAGCAGTGAGAGGAAAACAGAGGCCCCGGAGAAATCCCATGAGGTTGGACAGGCGACCCTACTCCTTGTCACGTACAACCGGGGATTCGAAACCACGCCAGTTGACTCAATGACAGGTTTTATGATACAGTACGCACATGCTAACCATTCGGCCATCCAACCCCCTATATTGGAGGAAACCTGGGGCCTGGATAAAACCCACGAGGTTGGACAGGCGATCCTACTCCTTGTCACGTATTTCCGGGGATTCGAAACCACGCCAGTTGACTCAATGACAGGCTTTATGACACAGCGCGTACATGCTAACCATTCCGCCATACAAACCCCCTATATTGGATCAAATTTGATTAGTAGGAAAAATTAAAAGAAAAAATACCCTTTTTCTTGTCAGAGTTTTTATATCTTACAACTTAAAAAAATTTAAGGAAAATTAACTCTAGGTTAAAGAAACGATGGAATTTCAAAATAATTTCCTTATTTACGCAGTCAGACCTGACTCTTGGGTTAAGCCTACAAAAAAAAATTTAAAAAAAATAAAAATTATTTGTTCCTGAAGGCGGATTTAATAAACATTGAATATGATTTATTGAACAGGAGAATAAATTATAAAGATATACTTCCTTGGCTTTTATGTAAACATTTGTGTTTTAAAATCGAGAGCTACAATTAAAGAGACAATATATGAAATGAATTGGGGGTTTGACTTTTGTTTGTCTGCACCAACAGGGCTTACGAAGACGGACATAAGCTGTAGAGTGTGCCATTTGGCGATTGTTTCTGGACAAAAGTGTCCATGCCAACACGGATAAACCTTGGTTCTTAGTACCATTGAAAAAAAAGTGAAATAGAAGTTTGATCAGACGTTGTTTAAAATTATTTCAATTGCATTGATATTTACTCTGTTATGTGTTACACATTTATAACTATGTTCAAATCTATTCCATTTGGCCGTTTTAATAATGAAAAAAATAAATCGCTTTATACGTATGAATTTTTTTACAATGCAAAAAAATATATTTTAATTTCCACCTTCATATACATAATATGAAAGACAATAAAGAAAAATATCACGTTTGTCATCATGGAATAATTTTATGCGTTTCGTTCTAAAATTAGTACCAATCAATGAAGTTTTGAAACTGAAAGAAAGGAAATATATGGCTGCTCGACATCTCGCCATGAAAAATATTACCTTGAAATGGAAATAATGTATATTTATTTATAAAGGCGTGTCTAGAGTATGATTGACACATTCTATTTGTCTTATGGTCAACATAATAACATTCTTTGTTTTCATTAGATCAACATTTACATGTAGATGGTGGCTAATATTGACAGGACTAACAACATACCAAAATTTGTTGGACTAACACATTTCCAATTTGTTTAACCATAGTTCTCAACCTACACAGATAATATCCATTGACTATTTCATATATGTTTACTAAATTCAAATTATATTATTATAAAAACGAAACAGTCGCGTTTGAAATAAATGCATTGTTTATATCGTACGTTTGTTATAATGTTGGTGATTATTATTTGTATTTTTCATGTAACTTTCAACGGTTTCATTCACGCTAAAAGGTACCCAGATTAACTATTTTACATCTTATTAAAAAAAATGTATCAGCGGTAGGTGATTTTTCGGCTTGGAATACAAACAGTTCCTTTAAAAAACAAAACATCAGCGGTAGGTGATTTGTCGGCTTGGAATATAAAGAAATCATTTAAATAATCGAAAGGTATGAATATTTATATTCAGCCACAGGTATAGGTGACGCGGCTAGTTTTGGACTATATCCCAGGTATCGTCTGTATTAGTTGTCGAATGATCGGAATTGAATCATTAAGTGGTTGGTATTCGATGTGGTGAGAAAATTACTTTTATTTTTATGTCTCGGCATGTCAGTTTTTATCACGGGTAAAAAATACATAAAAACCATGTTTAAAGCGAAACTGACACTTTTCATTTTAAACATTATAAATTATTGATGGAGTCGTTTAGAATTCTGTTCCAAGATTATGGGTTGTTCTAATGTCCATATTTATGTTTGTAAGGCAATGTCCTTTACTCTTTCAGGAAGACCGGATATGCCATTCGTATTGAAAAGTGAGTCGACTCGAAAGTCTAACAAAGTTAAATCTCTGACAGGAATACCAGTTCAAAGCGGTTCAAGCTAACAACACCTATAATTTTCTCTAAAATCTTTTGGTGCACCACTTTATAATTCGATTGATGATTGAATCCAAGTCGGGAGATTATATACTTCTGATATTTTGATTTTGTTTTAATAATCAATTCAATTACGTTTTAGCTGTGAATAATTAAATAGTGTCCAGAAAATCCAAATGATGATCAGATTAACAATTCAAATGGAAAATGACAGCAATTCTTTATTGGAACCAATCTGATCAAAACACAGATTTCATTTCGTTTCGTTTTTATAGTTTAAAATTTCGTTTTACTTGTCTTTACTACACTACAACCTCTAGTGTAGGCCATCGAAAGTATGAAAAACGAAACGAAATCTAGATCTGTATTTTCATTAGATTGTATCGGAACTGAAACCGGTTGATAGGACTATGATTCAGGCACCTCAAATGACCCTACAACAAATCTAGTTCAAATACACGTTTCCCACCTTTACTGGTAATTTCAAACGATACGCTTTTTAAGTTTTATTTCATTTTTTTTTTATTAAATTGAAAGAAGAATTCAGTGCAAAGTGTCATTTGATTGTCAAGTATCGATGAGTTGACTTTCACACACTGGGATTAACGTTGGGATTAAAATAGATTAAAAGGAAAATCTAAGAGGTGACATGTAATCGTGTTTAAAACCAAATTTTTACGTCTACAAAAATGCACTTGATCACATAGACTTTGCCCGTCTCCATTTCTCCTACCCTGTGTTGATTTCACTTCGATCATTGCGTTCATTCCATTTCAACAATGTGTTTTTTTCTTCCTCCTTTCTATGTTTTGGTGTATTTTTCTACTTGAACATCCGTCAAAAACCCGCGTCCAAGGAAGTGTCATATTCCTTAAGCTAACAAGAGGCGTGAAAAAATTGATGAAAAGTGTCAATTTCACCGAGAAGAAACCTTTTCTGACATGCCTGGTTGTTTGTGGAGCATACATGAGACCGACTTGTTTCGGGTATGTACTACTCCCCTCGCTATCGACCCATCAGCATCGTTCGTTGATTTGAAAACCTATCTCAGCACGTAATAACATCATCATTTAACCCACAAAGTTCCGACAACTCTCTTAAGAAAACGTACATGAAATGTACACGTATGATGTCAATTTCTTCGTCTCCAATTATATTTGTATCGGTTTTTAAAACCCGTTGGCTTTTGGCTGGGAGAATAAGCAACCAGTTGACTTGTTTGTCAGCTTTACAAGTAGCAAGCAAAAGGCAAACGAAGTATAGACGAAGCAAATATAATCTAACACTTAGACGAGCTCTTGAAATATGACACTGCAAAGAAAAGAAAATTAACAGTGTTGTCAATAGGAAAGAAGTTGCATGTTGAGACTTTCAATAAGGCTGTTGTTCATGTTTGTAACAATAGATTTTATAACAATTTATTGTCTGTAAGTATATGAATAGTGAAACCATCAACGGTAATAGCTAATGCAAAACATGACGCAATAATAGATGAATTTCCAATCGAAAACATCAAACATAATGAACGAGATTTAATTCTTTGTTGGATTATTGGAAATGTCCTTTAAAATATCCTTGTAGTTTGATCTAGTAGAAATCGAGACAGTTTTAAAAACATTTTGTTTAAATGCAATAAAATCGAACGGTACAACGGATGAAACGTATGCAAGTTTCTTCAACTTCCAGATAAACTATTACAGATATTCATTCATTACCTGCCTCCATAAACCACATGGGCTTGTGGATTGAATTGTGGGGCAAGAATTGGTCTTTCTGGGCTTATGACTGCACCATTAAAGATGCATACATGTATAGTAAGTGCAGGAGGACCGCACTTCGCGTAAAACAAAAAAAAACCCTGCAAGATAAACCTGTAGACACGACAGAAAAAAGACATTGCAAATCATAAACAAATAGCATATCAAGTGAATGGAACCGTGGCCAGCTCCAAATTGTCCATTCTTGCTATAATACGTCTAAAATAGATAATACAAAATGAATATATTGAAAATTACATTCAAATTAATCTATTACGAGTGAGTTAGGCTTTGGAGATATCCGATGGAGTATCTCTTGTCATCTTAATAAATGTCTAATTAATAGTTTATATAACATTTCAGGTCTAAAGAAAGGCATGCAATGGACAGTTTAGCTCATGCATAATTAATATTTAATTTCGTGATCCTCAGGAATTATTTTTTTTAAGTTATTTACTTTATGTTAATGCTGGCTGTTCGTGGCAGCGCTTCTCCAAGATCAAAACCCTGCAAATATTGTTCACTTAAACTATAATTCAGTGGAACTTGCACCAAGTAAAGTGACTTTGAGCATTACCGTGTGTCTGAAATAGATTTATTAAACATCCACTTACACCAAAGTAATATATAACCAAGACAGTGACCTTACATAATTTCAACAAGTATGCACAGTGAAAGCAAACGGTGACTCGCCAAGGAACTTTGAATTTAGATTTTGACAAATTTTCACAGATGATCGAGTTAGCCAGAATTGGATGAGAATGGGTGAAATACGAAGACTATTCAGAGCGGGATAACTAGCATGAACCAGTTTAGAGAATATCCACCCGTGATGAAGTTAGAACCAAACCAGTTTAGAGGCCAGTGAGAAGATCATAGAAAAGATTCTAAACTAATGCCAAGGAGTGGAAATATTGTCATCCATAGAGGTGTCACTTGGAATCCATCAGAAAGCAGAAGTTAGGCACTTGCGAGAAGACGCTGGTTAAGGGAAGCATGATTGAACTGGCGTAGATACCCTCGCATGTAGAAGAAATACGAGGGAACTAAAAAAATGAACGCCGTGCAGTGAGTATGCAACCTTTACCCCTATAGCTGCGCTACGACCTACTTTAATTTCGATGACAATATTGTCAAGGGTATTCATGGATTTTACGCCTAATTCGACCAAATAGACACTATTCCTTGTCAGTCTCCCCGTCCTACACCATCGTCAACGGAAAGTCTTCAAAATCCTGAGAAACTTTATCAGCCAACATCCAATTTGAACCCGGGACCTACTGGTTAGTGAGCATGTGCCTCATTCACCGAGCCAACAAAAGCAGACTGGTTCAGCCCGTATTGCATTATACCCGGAGAGCGCATGTCCAATTCTCATATATACAGAGGTCTCAAAATTATTACCAGTATGTCTGAATATTATTATGTGTATGTCTCACAATTATAACGAGTATGTCTCAAAATTATAAACAGTATGCCTCAAATATGTCTCAGAATTATTACTGCAATATGCCTTAAAGTTTTGCTCTGTGTTTTCCCTTTCACTTATCATCGCCTTTTCGATTCTCAGGTTGTACGTGACAAGGAGTAGGGACCAACTCGTGGGTTTTCTCTGGGTCCTCCGGTTTCCTCCCACTGCTAAAGACCCTAGTTAGTTCCGAAATGACCGAGTTTGTGTTGAGTGGACGTTAAACGCCATCTCTCTCTCTCTCCCTCTCTCCCTCTCTCTCTCACCTCTCTTCTCACCTAAAGGGGAATATTCGAGAACATAATTAAGATGGCGATATTTAAATTTTCCATTCTATTTATTTAAATAAGGCTTGAATACACAGCAACACGAAAGCCCCAGCCAATTTCAAGTGGTCCCATCTGAATGGCGAATACCTCCTCCCATTTTAATTATATGTGATATTCTGGTTAAAGGTTGTCTTCAGTATACACGAATCCGTAAAAGAGAATTCCTATTATATTTCAAACTTTTAATGACACCTTTCTGTCCTGCATGTTTCTATTTTGAGGGTACTTATATTTTTTCTCATCAAGTTTGCAGGTTTCTGTGTATTATCAATAGTAGATGGCAATAATTACAAGAACTAGATAAATATTTCAAGTGTTTACTATGCCTATTTTATTAAACCAAAAAAGTGAGGAAATCCCACCATACTTCAATACAAGAATATATTACTATTCACATACAGCTAATAATCACGTGGTTTAGTGGGGGAAAAAAATCATGTCGGATGGTCGAAGAGTGTCGTGTATAATGTAATTCACACGGATACCATTAACTGAAAAGTAAAATTTTTGCAAATTTGATTAAAAGGGATATTCCACGTATATATTGCTATTCATATTCAGCTAATAAAGACGTGTTTTTTTGTGTGCGGGTGCCATGTCGGATGATCGATGGGCGGCGTGTATACTGTAATTCACACGGTTACCATCTTAACTGAAAAGTTAAAATTTGTAAATGTGATTAAAAGGGGTATTCCACGGTGTATAAAAAGATAGGTTGCCAGGCAACGAAACATACGCCCACAGCAGCTAAATCGTTCGGGCAGTCAACAAGGGTTGTCGCATATTTTTACTTTTTTTGCTAATGAAACATTTGTAATACACTAAAAACTGATTAAGAGTAAGGGCTCATTATGTAATTATCAGAAAATCATTAGAATTTGATTGCTTTTTATAAAGTGTTACCCCACACTAACAATTAGTATATACATGAAACATTTAATATCATGGATTTAGCTGTTCAGTTATTAAAATTCATTGAAAATCAAAATACTTGTTCGTTTCAACACCTTAAACTCTGTGTATCAATCTAAAGTCAATCGGATGATAAGTTTAGCCTCTATAGCGTAACAAGATTTTTTGAAGTTATCAAGGGAGATAACTCTGGCAATAATTATTTTAAATCTCTGAAAATCAGTAGACTTCTTCGTCTCATGACCCTAAACACTGTGTGTTAATTTAAAGTCGATCGGATATTAACTTTGGCCTCTAGAGCTTCCACAGGATTTTTTCGAAGTGATCAAGGGCCATAACTCTTGTAGCAATTATTAAAAAAATCACTGAAAATCGATAGACGACTTAGTCTCATGACTGTAAACACTATGTATAAATTTGAAGTCAATCGGATATTAACTTTGACCTCTAGAGCATCCACTGTGTATAAATTTAAAGTCAATCGGATATTAACTTTGGCCTCTAGTGCGTCCGCAGGATTTTTTGAAGTGATCAAGGGACATAACTCTGGCACTAATTATCGGGAATCGCTGAAAATCAATAGGTTTCTTTGTCTCATGACCTTAAACACTGTGTATAAATTTAAAGTAAATCGGATATTAACTTTGGCCTCTAGAGTGTCCACAAGATATTTTGAAGTGATCAAGGGCCATAACTCTGGTAGTTATTATCGAAAATCGCTGAAAAACAATAGGCTTCTTCGTCTCATGACCTTAAACACTGTGTATAAATTTAAAGTCAATCGGATATTAACTTTGGCCTCTAGAGCGTCCACAAGATATTTTGAAGTGATCAAGGGCCATAACTCTGGTAGTTATTATCGGAAATCGCTGAAAATCAATAGGATTCTTCGTCTCATAACCTTAAACACTGTGTATAAATTTAAAGTAAATCGGATATTAACTTTGGCCTCTAGAGCGTCCACAAGATATTTTCAAGTGTTCAAGGGCCATAACTCTGGCACTAATTATCGGAAATCGCTGAAAATCAATAGGCTTCTTCGTCTCATGACCTTAAACACTGTGTATAAATTTAAAGCCAATCGGATATCAACTTTGGCCTCTATAGTGTCCACAAGATTTTTTGAAGTGATCAAGGACCATAACTCTGGCACTAATTACCGGAAATCGCTGAAAATCAATAGGCTTCTTCGTCTCATGACCTTAAACACTGTATATAAATTTAAAGCCAATCGGATATTAACTTTGGCCTCTAGAGCATCCACAAGATTTTTTGAAGTGATCAAGGGCCATAACTCTGGTAGTAATTATCAGAAATAGCTGAAAATCAATATGCTTCTTCGTCTCATGACCTTAAACACTGTGTATAAATTTAAAGTCAATCGGATATTAACTTTGGCCTCTAGAGCATCCACAAGATTTTTTGAAGTGATCAAGGGCCATAACTCTGGCACTAATTATCGGAAATTGCTGAAAATCAATAGGCTTCTTCGTCTTATGACCTTAAACACTGTGTATAAATCTAAAGTCAATCAGATATTAACTTTGGCTTTTAGAGCATCCACAATATTTTTTGAAGTGATCAAGGGCCATAACTCTGGCACTAATTATCGGAAATCGCTGAAAATCAATAGGCTTCTTCGTCTTATGACCTTAAACACTGTGTATAAATTTAAAGTCAATTGGATATTAACTTTGGCTTTTAGAGCGTCCACAAGATTTTTTGAAGTGATCAAGGGCCATAACTCTGGCACTAATTATCGGAAATCGCTGAAAATCGATAGGCTTCTTCGTCGTATGACCTTAAACACTGTGTATAAATTTAAAGCCAATCGGATATTAACTTTGGCCTCTAGAGCGTCCACAAGATTTTTTGAAGTCGTCAAGGGCCATAACTCTGGTAGTTATTATCGGAAATCGCTGAAAAACAATAGGCTTCTTCGTCTCATGACCTTAAACACTGTGTATAAATTTAAACTCAATCGGATATTAACTTTAGCCTCTAGAGCGTCCACAAGCAATTGTGGACGCCGGACCGACGGACGGACGGACGGACGGACCGACGGACCGACGGACGGACGGACGGACGGACGGGGGCGACGACAATATACGACCACATTTCAATGTGGGCGTATAAAAACGATTTTCTATCTTATGTGCTTGGACTATCGGTCAAATTACTTTGAACATAAAAAATGAGACATCGCAATCGCTGAGATATACAATATTTAACCATTCAATTTCCGAGTCATTCAAATCGGTAACTAATTATGGGTATTATAGATCAGGGTTTGTTTTTTTTCTGTTCAGGGTTATTTTGAATATAACAAAATTAATGGCACACAATTTCATGGTAAGAGTGATAATGCCGCTTTAAACCCTCCTTCGAGACCGCTTTACTCCAGTGCCTCTAAATAGTTTACATTTCGACTACTTCAGGAAATTGTTATAATCCTCATAAAAAGAGAGCCACGTAATGTTAGGAAATACGCCCACATCGAAAACATGTAGGACACAGCTCGCAAATCAAGGGCCAAAATTTTTTGTATAGTCTTTCTCCCTCTTTCCCTTTTCCCCCTTTTGCATGGCGATTTTTGTTGACTTTTTGGTGTAGAATCAAAAAAAGGGGGTTTAAAATACATTTTCTGCCAGGTTTTGGTGAATAATCATGATTCTCAGGCTGAAAAATACAAGCGTCGTGAGACTGGTTATGTTGAAATATAGGGCCGGAAATTGCATGTTTACTTGTCTCTACTTCCAGCTTGTGTATCTCAAGTTTTTTATGGTGAACCTCATACATGTTTTTGGATAGAAAGCATTCTACCCAAACAGAATTGGGGAAAAAGTTAGAGCCGGTCTAAGAGACGAAAATTAATATTAAAATCAATGAGTAAATAATTAGTGTCCCATGGCCTGTCTATATCCATACACAACAGCATATCTAAACGGAAACTTGGTTGTTGGCTAAATTTAATGATGATTCTTTGTGCTTTCAAGAAACCTAATCTCAAAAACTTTACCCGACACATAATATATCTCTGAAATAGAAGTTCTAGTCTAAAATTAGAATGCTGAAAATCAACAGGGTTCATCCTCTCCGATCCGAATGCTTCACAGCAATTTTGAAAACAAATATCGGTTATAACTACTGTTTCTATCAAGTTACAAAGGTTTTCAGAAAAAAAAGGGAGGGGTAACGGAAAGGTAGGGTTCGTCTTATCACGACTCCAATGAGGGGGTAACTCTGGAAAGGGTAGTGTAACGCTCTAGACCTACCGGTTTTTCCTCTAATAAACTCAATTTTTCACAAAAATTATTTGCTAAAAACTGTGCACTCTATCGCGTTGACAAGTCATTTTTAAAAAAAGAAAAAAGAAATTAAAATACACAAAAAAAACATACACAAAAAGAAAATCAGTAAATTTTGGTTAAAAAAAAATCAACATCCAATAATTTAAAAATATTAGTTAATATCCCTTCCATTTAAGCACATTATTCTGAAACATTCACGGATAAAATTAAAATTGTTTACTTGTACGTCATACTTTTAGCAGAAAAATAGGAAATTGAGCGCGAATAAATATATTCAGGGTAATTGTAAATTGAAACAAAAAATTAAGAGAAAATCTTTTCAAAATAAAATTCAATACAAAATTCGCCATTAAACACGCTGTATCGACTGTCTTGAATTCAAATATTTATGCCCCGCTAAACAGATGCTTTTTCTGCTAAATCATGACTTATTATATTTAAATTTTGCAAGTTTTTATAAGGTGCACTACGGAAAAGGTAATTTGTAATCATATTTCATCTTTGCACTTATAAAAATATCGAAATAACACGAGCATTTTAAAGAGATTATTTATAAAGCAGATCGGTATGAAAAAAAGTGTATTTGTCTACATGCAAAAATCATAAATATGAAATGTGTGGCTGGAATGAAATGGACTTTAAAACTTCGTCAACACAAACTTGGGTAGTATACCGAGACTAGCACAATATTGTAATTTTCATCTCTACGGTTACGTACACAATGTGTACCTGCGTGAACAATGAGTTCATGGCCTGACGTGAAAAGCACTTTTATGTTTTCGCCGCCCTGTCCTTTCACAATTCTACATTTTCTTTGGGTTGTTACCGAAGAACGTACTACAGGTCAGAGTTTGGGGGATTGGGTTGTAAATATTGCTTTGATTGCTCTGTTAGTCCTGAAGAGAAAACCCATCAAAACCCATAGTCACTCTATCAACTACCAAAGTCATTACCCCTGTCCATAAAAGGCTGTACGGGTCAGAGTTTTTGCGAATTAAATTATTTGCTGTGAGATCTTTCAAAGTGTGCCACACTAATTAGAAAATATGAAAAAAACACTGATCCCAACTGAGTATTCATTGGTGTCTATTGATAAGTTCATAGCTGTGTTTTTCTTTATTTAATTCGAGTCATTTTTTGTGTCTATGACTAGTCTATGTCTTCGGCTGTATGCCGTCTGACTTATGATGTGTTTTTATTTTGCAAAATTCAAATATTTTGCATATATATTTAGCGATGTGTGCCGCTATTTGTTCATGTGTTCCAAGGTGAGAACAGTAAAATATAATTTCTTTAAATTTTGAATGATTTGAATGGATTGATTATAATACTTCTAATTACTTGATCATCATAAAACAACCCCGTCTAACAACATAATGTTTAACAATCAATTATGTATCAATATCAGACTTGAGGGGTACCATTAATTTTCGTCATAGATAGACACGCGTATACATGCAACATTTTCCCAACGTTTCATATTTTTCGTGGAAGACTACTATACATGGTAAGCGTTTGAAAAAGAGAGAGTTTAGCTATTTTCGTGTGTGAGTCGATTTTCAAAGCTAATTTTAGTAATTTTTGTTCAAAAAATACCTATTGATACATTTATCATGCGATAAGTTAGGGTTGTATCGACATAATGATTTCCTTTTGCACATGTATCAATTTTTTGCACTCGAGGTACTCCATAAACAGTTGACGGTACCTGTTCTGAAAAAGTTGATGTTAAATTCCTAATCTATATATCATGCTCTTACAAATCCTACGATTTCAAGAATATAGACTTACTATAAGGAATAAAATCAGATCACAAAAATCGAGTCATATAATAATACTTTTAAAACTTGCGAAAGTGCACCCCTATTCACAAAGCCATACCTTAGTCAATAATAATGCTAGTCATAATTTAGTTATACATAAATTTGCATGCATTATAAATATTTTTTGTCGGTCAATTATATTGTTAGAGTCATAATTTACACTTACACATAAATTTGCATGCATTACAAATATTTTTTCATAATTTTCCGAGAAGGTCATTACAAGCACTGGTCCACTTAACATGGACCCTTCGGTTATATGTCTTGTTGAAACAGATGGAATTAGGACTTAGCACACTTCGTATTATTCAATTTAGTAAGTCATAGTGAAAATTACATAAGCTGCCCATCTGTACAATATTTCAGACAGAGGCTTAACGTCCACTCGACACAAAAAAGGTCATTTCGGGACTAACATATGGTTTAATTTTATTTCAATAATTCGCTTGCGCGTAAGGGTCCTTTGAAGTGGGAAGAAACCGGAGGACCCGAAGGAAACCCACGAGGTTGGACAGGCGACCCATTTCTTGTCACGTGCAATCGTGGATTCGAAACCACGCCAGTTGACTTAATGACAGACCTTATGATACAGCGCGCACGTGCTAACCATTCGGCTAGCCAACCCCCTACAACAGGGGAACGTTCGTTGTCACGCGACAACTGTTCAGTAATGGACTAACAAATTTAGGTTGCATTTTTTTTTAATTTTACTTTAACTTAAAAGAGTGGAATGGCCTACATTGCCAATTATTTCCTATAATTTTTTCTTTTAAAAATTTCTTGATAAGAAAGGGGATTTAGAATGTCGAAAAATTCAATATATTCTCATGATCACAGAAATGTTTTTCTTTTTATATTTTTATAGCTTGAAGTAAATATTGGCATGGGTTATTGCGAGCATGTTTTCAGTATGTCTCGCACATTATCATATTGAAGTTGTTTACATTTGACAGATTGGAATGTCAGGAAGGTTTACCTAAATATTCCGTGCTGGTAGATTTACATAGCTGACAAGGACATTACGTATAAACGAATTCTTTGTTATTTTCACACCGATTGTGCATACCTTAGTTTTGACGCGGTCCACAATTGGCACCTATTTCTTGACATAAGCCCACAGATTCAATGGTTTAGATTTGATTTGTATATATGTTTAGACACCTCGCAGGAAACATCTTTTCAAAATCGTACGCGTTTTTTTACTTCAACGACTTTGTGTAAGTAACGATTTCGAGACATTTCAAACATAGATGTTAGCTATTCACAACCTACCCATGACAATTGTGCCGCAGCAACGTTACCTTTTTTTCGGTTCGCTCCGTGTTATAAGCGTCCAGTGCATTCATAGAATCAACAGCCTACCTGTATTATCATATTTGTTCTTAGTTTCCTTTTCATATAGGACCAGGGTTGTTAAAATACCGGTCTTAACAATAGAAATCTAAGTCTAACTCACGTATACTTTTTAGACATACACCGAAACATATTTTCGGAATTTTTTCTTGTCGTCGCAGTGTTCGTCAGATATGTGAAGTATACTTGTCTCACGGCAAGATTTTTCGTTATTGGGTTTGTAGTGCATGCTAACAATCAAAACCAAATCAGCAAATGAATGGGTGAAATAACGAATGAATGAATGTACTATTAAACAATGAAAGAATAAGAGAATGGATGAATAAATAAATTCGTAGAGGCAGCGTAAAGTTAAATTGTGTTTCGGTATTCTTTATTGTCTATTTGTCAATTAAACTGTTTTAATTAAATTTTCAATTACAAAAGAATGCCTTAGCAGTAAAAACAACTCTTCTTTCGCTCCGATATCACAAAATAATTTATTTTGCTTTTGGAGCTTGAATAACGAATAATGAGACATAATGTGTTTCGTTACAAGGGATTTAAATAAAATTATTATTATCCATTTGACTTATTAGAAGGATGCCGCAGCAGTAAAAATATACACCTCTTTTCTTTCACTTCTATGTCATAAAACAATCTATTTTGCTTTTCGAACTTAAATAACGAGACAGGCCATATTTTTGTTTTTTCGGGATTGAAATATGATTATTATTTTTCCTAAAAAAATTCATATGATTATTGTCCATTTGTCAAGTTGGCATTTTTATATTAAATTTACTTATACTAAGGATGCTCCAGCAGTACAAAACCCCCCTTTCTTTTATATGTCAAAAAACACCCATTTCCATCGTTGAGAGAGAGGGGAGAGCAATGGGGTTTAACGTCCACTCGACACAAACTAGGTCATTTCGAGACTAACATATGGTTTTAATTTCATTTCAATAATTCGTGAAGCGTTTGAAGGAACCAACTACATTAAATGCAGCTCAAAAGCAACTGGTGGATATTTTTGTTCGGTATTTTGCAACTATCTAATTTGTTGACAGTCTCGTGCTGACATCAATGTTTAGTATAGTTTTCAAAATGCCATGACTAATTTATTCATTTTTAGGGCAAATGTCTGAAATAAAATTGGTAAACACCTTTTAGTAAAATTTACTGGGGCCTTTACTCGCATTTTTCAACTAGCGGGGGCGGATGTTTGTTGAAAACGTTTCTTCTTAGCAACAAAGAATTATGGGAAATTGGATCGGAATTAAAAAAAAACTTTTCTCAAAGTTGAATATTCTTGATATGTTAAATGAAAGATTTTTTGTCAACCTTGCCATGCAGTCCTTGTAATTTGGAATTTTTCTAATAGGACACCAACTACCAGAAAATGTTAAATATCACTTGTGCGTCGTCCGAAATGCGTGCGAGTTCCCGTGACAGACATAATTGAAATTGCTTCGTAAAATAATATTACATTACCAAACGCCATTGGCGTAGTAATCACTAATAATGGCATTGATTTTAAATGATTCAGCCTTTGTCAGCATGTGTATAAAATACTAAGATATAGGGGTAAATCTTGAATCACCGCCTCGCTGACGTAATTCCAGCAGTAACCCAACAGTTATAAGCATGCCACGTGTCATAGGTAGGAATTCAGTCATTTAATACATACATATCAAACTAGTAACAATTTCGAGGCGTTGATTGCGCTGAATATATTTTCCAATACTATTTTACTTGTCTTGAAAAGCATCTGGTACGACGGGTTAATTACATGATGAACACGGTAAAATCTACGTTGTTTTCTGAGGCAAATGAAATTTGTTGTGGCAGTAGCAGCAAGATTACTTTTGTTTATGCCACTGGGTTATATGGCGGTTGATTTAGGCATCTCTAAATAGTGTATGAAAATCGCATAGTACCTGCGTCTTCGGGCCCTAATGATCTACACAATAACACCCCTCTAAATTGGCATTGGAGTCAAATTTTGATGAATTGTTAATCACAGAAACTTGGTTGAGAGAAGGTGGTGATCAGAGTAAAAATGTTCATTTAACCCCCAATGGTTAAACAATTATACATGTTTTTAATAAAATCGTCGACGGAATGGCCGTTTGTACGCTAAAAAATGAGATCTGGATTTGTTAAAACTATACATACAAAATTCACATCTTTTGAAATTTTGAGTTGTGTACTCTGTTGCGGCAAAATGTCTTTATGTTTTGTGTGTTTCATTAATGAAAACAAACTAAATCCAAAAGTTATCTCTCAACACTAAACAGACTTTTAGTGAAATCACAGGATGCTGTACTGCCTCGTGAGGAGGAATCTGATGTTTCCAATATTGGTTGTACCATCCGGCCGCCACATCCTACCTATGCCCCATGCACCTTTTCTTACTACATATCTTAGTAACCCCGTGATCATCTAGTATTTTCACGTGTCCTCTTCGCGTCCCTTTCACGTTGTGTATTCCCTTTTTTCTTCTTATCCAGTACGGTTGTCTTGACAGGAATAACAATTCGTTTTTACATTGTATATATCATAGCTTGGTAGATACAAGCATAATAGATTACAGTAAAGTTATTCTCTCAAACCCCAACAAGCCAGACTTCCATTTTTAATCTGGTGTTACCAAGGAAAATAATCTATCAATAGAAAATCATCCTCTGCAAGACATTGGTTCAATACGTCAACATATCTGGGCCGATGTCTTATTCTATCTCGACTAGACTATTGCAATAGTCTGTTATCTGGAATAACGAAAGAGCAACAAAGTCGACTTCAAAGAAAGGATTTTTTTTTTTCATGAACTTAAGATCGCGGCCACGTTTCACATGTTTTATCCTCTATTCATTGGCTAACATATTCGACAGTTCACAAAGTAGCACCTATATTCCTCCAGGAACCTATTTACCCTCTACTATGCTTGTATCTACCCAGCTATGATATATAGTCCAGAGGCTGGTGTACGATCACTGCATTGACCGAGAAAATTCATTCAGATTTTCCGGCGTGGTTTTTCCTTGTCAGTGATGCAGGATGAAGGGTCTGAAAAGGATAGCTGTGTAGCCCTTCGGGTGGTATAAAAAAACCATGGTCCCGTATACACATTGGCCTTTACATAAAAGATCCCTTGGCAGTTGGAATTCGATATAAGAGTAGGTCGTAGCGCCGCTGCCCGGACAAATTCCGTCATAGCACACTACACGGCGTACGCCCGTCTTCATTAGCCCAGTTTAGGAGCAAAACAGTAGGACGTTAACCTTCATTTCATTTCTCCTTAAGATTAAAAATAACTTTCAGCTACAGTTACTCACTTACAATTTAAAAACCTTTTGAACAAAATTATTTTAATTTCTGGCAGCTTCAAATTGGAATGATTTGTCTTCTCATTTGAAACGGCATTATGCAAATGTTTACATTACTATTTTATAGTGCCCTTACTTTCACTTGAAAATGTTGAACAATGTATTAAATTTGTGAATTTGGTATAGGTTTCAAAATTAATTTATTTAAAAAATATTATGACTAAAATTCATATATATATTTGATACGTTTTTATCTTACTGATAATAATTTCATAATAGCAATAGCATACTTTAAAGGGCCAATCCCGATAATATTTTGGAGAATAAAACTGCTTAATTTTGTCTTAAAATCCCTTGAATTCCCTTATCTTAGAGCCGAGCAATTAACTCAATATAAGTAATACGCTTTCAAAAAACTTAAATCCGTCAGTCTTCACCTGGAAGGAAATGGAGACCGGTGTCCCAAGCTGTATTGTACGATATTTGGATAAAAACCAGAATTTTTATGCGCCCACATTTTCATTTGGACGTATTATGCCGTCGGACTTGTTTGTCCATTGGTCCAAAAATTGTTTACAACGAAACTTTAATATAGGTTTATCTCCCTAAGATCTCGGTTCCTTTCAATATTGGCATGAATCGGATCGTAACTTCATGGATTACGGCCCCTGATTGTACGAAAAATCGCGTTTTTAGCTTGTGGACACTCTAGGAGTCATAAATTTGATCCGATTTCGATGAAACTTGATATGCATCTTGGTTCCTTTCGATATTCGCGCATATCGGGTCGTAACTTTCTGAATTATGGCCCCTGATTGTACGGCAAATCGCTTTTTTGGCTTGTGGTCCCCGCAGAGGTCATAATTTTTATCGGATTTAAAAGAACAATCTTATTATATCACCCGTTACACCTTAAGGAACGTTGAGTTCGAATTTCGTGAAAATCAAACCAAAACTGCTAAACAAAAAGGCCGCCGCCTGTACGCGAATAGTGTAAAAAAAAAAATATGGTATATCAAGGTTGTAGACACTGTAGAGGTCACAATTTTAATCCGATTTTGATGAAACTTGAAATGCATGTTAACCCAAAGATCTTGGTTCCTTTTGATATTTGCGCATATCAAATTGTAACTTCATGAATTATGTCCCTTGATTGTAGAAAAATCCCTTTCTTCTTAGCTTATTCTCTATCCATCTCTCGAAAATGTGGGCGTATCCTGCCTGGCAGCCGCTGATTTATCAAGTCAGCACATGTGTCATTCATTGTAAAGGCCTTTAAAGAAACGGGAATTTGGTCGCCCAACGAAAAAATTGACCCGAAATCTTAAAAGGGTTACGTATCCGGATAAGCAGTTTTAAAGTTACGTCCAAAGGATTCAATATTTTTAGCTGAATTTTCGAGACAGGATAAATACACCATTCCTCTATACTTTGGCGCTACAGTTTCACACGTACTCTGACTTTTATTTTTGAGACTCTGTGCAAATCGGGATAGTATTAAATGGTATCATTTAATCATAATTTACACATTCCTCAAATAAGGGCATTTTCTTTAATTTATAGATTTTCTGATCTATATTATTTTTATTTCCTTAAACGTATTTTATATCTTATATAACGTTTTGTGTGTGCTATGCTATTTTCTGCAATAATTGCTAGTTTGATATTGCATCTGCTCCAAATCCAAACCTTTTACCCACGAACAAAACGGGTCAATAATTAGTGGAAATACTACACAAATAAATAACCCCGAACGTTTATAGATTACTGTTTATTATATACTCAAGCCATGTTGCCCGACATAACATCAATGTTGGAAAATGAAAGTAAAGTACCATTGACAACGCTCAAACACCGATTTAAAAATATCAATAAAAAAATAATTTGTGTATAGATTCAAGTCTAGGCGTTTATACTAAACTTATTTTGATTTGCGCCAACTAGGCGCGCTTTCTTGTATCCGTCCTAAAAAGTGACACATTGGGTAGAAGAGGTCAATGGTCGTCATCTGTCTTCCGTAAGGTGACAAAGCGCAATTTTCGTACAGACCAGAAATTGGTGCAAGAAAAGTACAATAGACTTTAGCTAGCAATTTGCTCACCTGATATGAGAGGTGGTAGTACCGACATTAAAAGAAAGCGTTAGTCTTCGGATATTTTCGGTATTCTCGAGTCATGGTATGATCCCGAAAGCTTATAATTTATGAACTTTAAATTAGACCTAATTTATGCATAATTCGAATTGCGGCCATGTTTTATTAGTTTGATGTCATTCTGTAAAAATAATCATATGAATCAAGAATGTCGTTAAGATTTTTTCAAAATACCACTCTTGTCTGGAAACTACAGGCATGTCTCGTTTTAGAGGAACGGGGGGCATACTATCGACGTTTGTTGGTGGTTAGAAGTCGATAACCAAATATGGTCAGTGGCCATGTCTTTGATCGGAACAAACAATAAGACAAGTGTAGCTTTCACACCGACTGTCCACCCTCTTTATCATCGTTCATTTCTCACAGACAACTTCCCGCCAATTCTGTCAATGAAATACTTGACAACTGTATGTGTCAGTTGATATGTTTACTCATGTCATGACAGTTGCTACAACATAGTCCATTGTTTCACTCCAAGAATTTCAAGAATTTATTTCAATCAAAATATCTGATTATCAAGCCGTTTGTGTTAAATCTAGATCCGTGACAAAAAAAAAAAAAAAATACATTTATTTCTTTTATACTGTATTAAAGCTAAGGAAAAATTATTTGACATTTTTAAAATAAATTCTAGAACTAGAAGACAAATCAACTTGGTGTGTCTAAATGTATGTGAATCATTATCGTACGGAAGCCGTGGAAGCTTAATGAGTAGGGAACTGGCCAGTAAGTTTCGCTCGCTTTGTTGGTCGCGAAAGTTATGCTCGGTTTTTTGGGTGGTTACAGGTTGACAACGGTACAGGATGGGGTGGGAGATCTGACAAGAAACAACATTCTATTGTTAAGAAGAAAAATGTCTTCTTCGTTGACAGTTTACACATTGAGTATGCACATCTAACAAATTTTAAAATGTGGCATTTCTACCTGATAACCATCATTTTGAAGCCATTTGGTGTTCAATTTGGTTATTGAGCGCCTGGGGGGAAACATTACGTTGGAATAAGCGGCTCGTTCTTCGTGTGGTTAAATGTATGGGTGGGGTGCTAAAACTGGAAACAACATCGAAAATGATATAGTTTTCAAAATACTATGTCAAATAGATTATAAAACACATGTTCATTTTCTGGAGACAAGTGTGAGATTTCTGAAATTTTTATTTATGTATTTATTTTATTTATTTTTTTTTTTCAGTGGGTGCAGAAAAATAAGACTTTAAATCCCATTTCATGTTATTTCATTTCCATTACTCAGTTGGTTTGTTAAATCACGTTTTGAAAACTATGGGCAGTTGTAGATTTAGATTTTCTACAACCCCCCCCGCCCCTAATCCCTACTGTGTCGACAGACTACAATATGGACAACGTTCCCACCATAATCCAACACTAACTACATGCCATAATATATTTTTAAATTGCACTGCCTAGTTTAAGCAGAAAATGTTCATGATTGAACTTAGTCAAGGTTTAGGTGTAGTGAAACTATACACCAAGTTTCATAACCCCCACCGCCATCAAAATCAAAGTGTCCAAAAGCATCGACCAATCGCACTGCGCATTTCTACTAAGTCTTAGTGGAAAATGGTCATTATCAAACCAAGTCAGGGCATTCACCTTAATGAAAATGCGCATCAAATTTGAACATTTATATTCAGTTAGTTTTGGTTGTATTATCAAAACAGATGCATGCAGTGAAACATATAAGATCCTGCCCTATTACATATCTTTAAAAGACAATATTGAGGTCAGTCATTATCACGTATGTGATAGAACTGGTTCAACACGTTCCAAATATTATTTTAACACAGAGATCATTGCTGCGATAGATGCGTTATCAAGGTTTCAGCAGACGGAAATGTCGAACACAAAAGGAAAACACGGGTTATCCTTCTATATAACTGACTGATGTGACGAGTGATAACAAATACACGAGCGAACTTCTGGTCACTAATGATTCCTTCGAACCAAAAGCTGTTATATGAGACTGTGAGAGGATATCTGCCAATTCAAAACATAAAATATAAGAGTAGGCCGAAGCGCCGCTGCCCGGGCCAAATTTACTTGATTGCACACTGTATGGCGTACATCCGTCTTCATTAGCCCAGTTTAGGAGCAGAACAGTAGGATGTTAAACCCCATTTCATTCCGTATCACTCGTCCCTTCAGTCAATTACACTGTATATAGAAGGATAACTCGTGTTTTCCTTTTGTGTTCGTCAATTCGTTTTTAGAGAAACCTTAATTACGCATTTGTAGTAGGAATGACCTATGTGTTAAATTTACATTTGGAGCATTTATGACATGTTCTGTCACATGTGTGATAATGATTTATACCAATTTTGTCCTATGTTCCATATGAACGGACGCATGGACGACATGTGTGGACTTGTGGGGTTGTGGTCTAGGGGGAATAACTCATACATTTGACCTGGCATATGGAGGCAGACCACCATTAATTTCCCCATTGATTTCAATGTTAATTCTCGACTGTTTGTCCACCTCCAAGTTTTACCCAAATTTTC
The DNA here is from genome assembly GCA_948474765.1 of Patella depressa. NCBI lineage: Eukaryota > Metazoa > Mollusca > Gastropoda > Patellidae > Patella > Patella depressa. The sequence goes on from OX419719.1 coordinate 62,249,171, forward strand.
GTTGGGCTGAATGCTTTTCACTACAGACAGAGTAACAAATGGCCATGTCTTTGCACTAAAATTTGTATGAGATTGACCACCAAAATTTTGAGAAACTTGAAGAAGCATACTAGTTACCGTAGATATTTTCACCGTAGCCAACCTGATAACACCGTTAACCTTCCGCCACAAAATCATGAATATTTACCAAAACCTGGCAGAAAATATTAATTCAAACCCTCTTCGTCCATACTAGACCAAAAAAACCAACAAAAAATGTGCAAGCAAAAGGGGAGAAAAGAGACAGAGAGATTTGCTATAAATAGACGAACTACAATTTGTATTTAATGGTGGTTTGCATCCTATATTTGTCATTAATGCATTAATAGAGTTGTCTCCCTTAGGTCGTATCAATCTTAAGTTTTATGCATCACTATCATTGGTCCAGGTGTCAACAGTAAATACCGCCCCCCCCCCCAAATACACACACACACACACACATACCCACACCCACCTGTTTCATTCGTTACAAAAATATTACTGGGCCTTGTCATTAATGGGGTTATCTCCCGTAGGTCGTATCTCACATCATAATCACTACCACTGGCCCATATTGCTAACAGTGAATACCAACACAGCGTCAGTTCGGCGATGATATTCATATCAATATTCTTTGCTGGATCAGTCTCCATGATTATCCATAACAATTTCCTTATGTTTAGTGATACAGTAACAGGATTCAAAGCATTTCAGGCAAAGGCGTTTTATAGCTGAGTCGCTGGAGGCGCCAGCCTCCACGCGAAAAAAAATCAAAGAAGTTGAACAAATAAAACAGGAGATAAATGCTAAAACCGATGAGAAAAAAGAAATGTACCCTAGTTAGGTAGGGCCCTAAAGGCAGACAAAAGGGCCCCTCGTCTGACAAAAGGGCCCCTCTCGCCAAGGGAAAGGGCCCCCGCGTCCGAGTCAACCGTTTTCTTTAAAACTGTTACTATAGAATCCACTACTGAATGAGAATGCAGTCATTGCACTGGTATGAAAATCATCAATCAAGACCCCCCCCCCCCGGACCCCTGCGGAAGAGGGCACTCAAAATAGTATAGCCTCCGCCATGATAAACCTTAAAACGCCACTGATTTCAGGACAATAGAATTTTATCATTTTCATTGACATTGTTTAAAACGCGACGATAAAAAATGCCCCATATGATTTAGATAAAGTTTTATATCGAATTCCAACTGCCAAGGGATCTATTATTTGCACGTCAATGTGTACACGGTTTTTTGTCCAATCCGAGCGACTAGACAGCTGTCCTTGTCAAGCACCCCGTCCTGCATCACTAATAAAGGGGGATCCCGCAGTAAAATCTCGGTGAAGTTTGTCGACCAATGCAGGGGTCGAACACCCGACTCTAGGCCTGCGAGCCAGCGTCTTACCCACTTAGTCACCGTGGTCCCCTCTCGCTTTAATAGTTCCAGTCAAATTATTTCATTCTCGGCATAGCTATAGTTGTCCCGAAATAGCATAGTCTCGGTTGTCATTGCTGTCGTCGTTACGATAGTAACCAAAGTCTTGATCATCCATTTTTAAATGAAATTATTAAACGACAATCCATTGAAAATCATTATATAATATTTGAGGCCAAAAGAAAATACTTGCTCTTGCATATTGATTTAAGATTCTTTTCCAACAGATAGGCTACAAATCAATAGCCATTAACGAACAACGATTAAGGTAATTGTTTATTTATCCAGTCCAAATCCAAAGCGATTACAAGGCAATCGTCAAATCGCATCTTGTTACAGCTGTGTTCTCATTAAGTCATATTTTCAAGTTAACGTCAAAGGATATGATAATCCTCTTTCTTGATGTGATTATGACTTGACTGAACTCCAAATTAGTTTAAGTGATCGATAATTATTACGGCTAACGCTTCTGTGTTTTTTATAGCATGGATTGAATTCGAAATCTGATTATATTAAGAAATCTCGTTTAACATGTGTATAAAATTCTACAAGATATTCTACATAATATTCCATTGTCGTATTATATGCGTTATTGTAAGGGAGGTTTGTAATGTCAGCGACCGGGTTCGTTTAATTTTCTTCAGCCACCCTAAAAAAGTCGTTCACGCTGTATGACGTATGCACGTCTTCCTTAGCCAAATATAGGAGCATACCATAGGATCTTAAACCCCATTTCATATCATTTCATTTCTTTTGTGTGCACGATCCAAACGTCCTGTATCATCGATAAGGAACGTAGGCTTTCAAATACTGAATTTCCGTGGTATACAGATCCGGAAGACTGTATAGACAGTGTAGTGTTTGTTGCTTGCGTGTAATTTTCACGGGATTATCAACTTGTTGACGATAAATGATAGTACATTTTGCTCTAGCGGTATTTAAGGGGATGGTGAACTAAACCGCCATCGTGTTCCACGGGCGTCTGTAACGTGGAAAATATTTTTAAAATGACATCAAATTATGACTAAGTGTTAAAAGTCTGTTACGTCAATGTTTGTAAGCGAGTTATCACATAACTGGTCTGATTCCAATCTCTAACTCAGGGGCAAATAACTCTCCTGAACCGATTCTCTAAAATAATAAGCAGTGCCGGACTGGACCCACCTGTCCACCTGTCCCTGACGCTTGGGCCTAAGTTCATTAAAAACGTGGCCGAAGCCTATGAAGAAGAAAGAGAAAGAAAAAAGAAAAGATAAGGAAAGGAGAGGTGAAGGAAAGAAAAGAAAGAGGGGAGGAGAGGAAAGAAGAAAGAAAAGATAAGAAAAAATGACTGACAAACAACACAAAAAAGAAGTGTACTACAAGGAATAAAACTTTATACGTTTGACCTCATTATACCGAGAACCGTGCAATTAGGTCATTCTGTTAATTAATTGTATCAGGAAATAAAAAATTTGCCGTTGGTCTGAAATGAATGGAAAATAGGTTTGCAGTTGTCAATTTTCTAAATTTTTGTGGGGGGAGACCCCCCCCCCCCCCCCCGATCGCCTTTAAGTCACGAGGACAATTATTTAATTCCAATCCATTCCTGGACTTGGTATTATTATATCTAATGACAGAGAATCGGTTTCCGACGAATTATTTGCCACTGTGTTAGAAATTGGATCAGACCAGTTATTTTGTAATTTCTCTTACGAACATGGGCGTAACAGACTTTTGACATTACGGGGAGGGGTGTAACTCCGATAAAATGAAGTGTCCGAAGTCAGGGACTTTTACTGACCCCTGGGTGAAGTGATGCAATTCCCATTTCAGGGTTTCCGACCATCACATAATGCTGATTTTAAGTCAGGGTTTGAGACTGCTGCAGTTCCAGAATATTCGCTTCTCACCGAAATTTGATTATGAACTGCACTCATTTTGCTCTCTGCTATCCTGTCATGCGGATTTTCGTAATTACCGACATATTTCCATATAGTTTGTAATATTGGGATGACTCGGTTGCAGACGGTGACGGGGAAGAAAGCCTTCAAACTGAATAAGCTCCAGCACAGAAAAAAAGCGTCCATATCGATATTGGTTTGGTCGCAATTGGGAGGCGGATTCTGGCTAGGCTACAAGGAAAGCCACACAAAAACTTAAGACAGGGGCATCAACATTTATTTACACAGTTGTAAGAGACACAGATCGGATTCGTTTTAATGGTACTGCAAAATTTTTGAGGAAAACTAACAACAGTGCCCCAGGGACCTACATTTACGACATATTCGCGTCCCCCTTTTTGGACAGGGGGGTTTGGATGGCCTAGTGGTTTCGAGCCCTGGTGTGAGCGTATGTGGCATGGAGATAGGGGCGCCTTCTCAACCTCGTGGGTTTCCTCCGGACACTCCGGTTTCCTCCCACTGCTAAAGACCCCTTCGCGCAAGCGAATTATTGAAATAAAATTAAACCATATGTTAGTCCCGAAATGACCTAGTTTGTGTTGAGTGGACGTTAAACCCCATCTCTCTCTCTCTCTCCCTTTTTGGGCGTTATATTTTTCGGACAACAATGTAGTACAGAAACCGGAGCTAATTCGGGACCTCATATAAGTGGTTCAGACGTGTGGTCCGTTTATAACAATGGCACATACGTTGAACAACAAAGATGTAAAGTAAAGATTGGGTTACATAATTTAATAAGGAAGGTAATTTACACTAAAATTACACAGCTAATTTGCACATGCATAATTTATTGTCAAAGGCCTTCGTAAATTACCATGATTATAACAAGTGGGGTTCATATGTCCATATAAAGATTACTGTAACCTGTCCTATTTATGCTACTGCGATGTCATCCACATCCTTAAAGACATTAACTGATTAGACTTTGTATACCTATATAATACAATAACCCGGATATAGCGAAACCACAGCTGCCCGAATGACGTACATGTTATTCTAAATTCATACTGTAGGCTATTATTTAAATCTAGATCAAGTTCATTTCAAATTTATTTAAAGGTCAAACGTTAGTCATAAGGGCAATTACCTTCAAGTGGCATTAGGAGACAGTGCACGCACACGTCAACTATAATACGATATAACTCGGCTTGTGATTACGTTCATACATGTAGATGTGTTTTTGTTTTTTCCATTTGAGTCATTCTATGTGTCTATGACGGTTCCATGTGTCACGGTTCCATGCAGTCTATAACTTGTCATGTTTTTATTTTGCACAATTCAAATTTTTTTGCATATATATTTAGACAGGTGTGCCGCAATTTTTTCACGTGTTCTAAGGTGTACCCTCAACAAAAATGGTTAAGAACCACGGCTCTAGACATTGTCGGGGGAATCACGGTAGCTAAGTGGGTAAGACGCTGGCTAGCCTAGAGGTCGGGTGTTCGATCCCTGCATTGGCCGAGAAAGTTAATTCAGATTTTCCGACGTGACTTCCCCTTAGGCCTATCAGCTGTCTAGTCTTTCGGATAGGACGGAAAACGGAGGTCCCGTGTACACATTGGCGTGCACGTAAAAGATCCAATGGCAGTCGGAATTCCATATAAGAGTAGGCCACAGTGCCGCTGCCCGGGCAAAATTTCGCTCGTAGCACACTGTATGGCGTATGCCCTTCTTCATTAGCCCAGTTTAGGAGCAGAACAGTAGGACGTTAAACCCCATTTTATTTCATTTCAGACATTGTCAGTAAACAGTAAATAAACTGACTTGCACGATAATTATAATTACAGATAGCCAAGATAGTAGTCAGGGTCGTCAGATTGAATATTCATTTGCGTGTCATGGCTTTGATCTTTTATCCCGTATTTATTTTTACTTCTGAAATCCAGGTCCAAACTATCGTTTATCTATCTGTATTGAATACTCTGCTGATTACCTTTGATCCTGAGATTATCTTCGACCATGAACATATTTTGAGAGAGCAGTGAAGGATATTGTTACCCCAGAATTAACATCCTACTGTTCTGGGGCCTATTTCACGAAATTTTAACTAAGATAAGGTCCCGATTTTAGTAATTTGATTGGATAATATTAGATTGATTTTAGTGCTTAGCCAATCAAAATTGAAGTATCTACTAAAATTGGATTTTATCTTAAGTTAAAATTTCGTGAAACAGGGCCCTGCTCCTAAACTGGGCTAATGAAGACGGGCATACGCCATACAGTGTGCTATGGCCTACTCTTATATCGAGTTCCCACAGCCAAGGGATCTTTTACGTGCACGTTAATTTTTACTCCAACCATTAGAAAGAGGATTAAAAGAAATATTGTTTTGACGTTCAAATATATTCATTATCCAAGATATTGATCTTCCCCACCTGGTGCTATCATGGATGAGTCAGGTTATCTATAGATAGATACTTATAGCATAGAAATAATCATCTTTAAATCCTACCACTGGCATGCGCAAAATAACAATGATTAATCATTGATTGATAAGGTGATATTGTGCGTGTGGGCGTGGGTGTGGTTGGTTTTATTTATTTAAAATAGGCTACAAGAATAAAATATTGATTTTATATTGCACGGCCAGTCTTTTGCAGGTTTATGAAGCACAGCTACATTGGTGTCTGCGTTAATACTTTGAAAGACTTCTAGGTGTATTTCCCATTCAGTTACTACAAACCATTGACGAATATTTTGGTTTAATTTTTTATGCTACTTTGTTTAAAAACATTTGGGTCGTTTACATATTTATTCCATTGGCGGTTTCTTCAACTGTTTACATTTAGCTAGATCCCCAGATGTAGACGGAAATGACAACGGTCATAGTTCAAACCATCAAATAAAATAATGTACTTCGTATCCTTCATGCAGACACTTGAAGGAAAAAGTGAGAGAAAAAATAATGTTTCCGAGCTACCTATAATTAAATTGTTTTGTTCGTGCGATATAATATAATCCATCATCTGACTTAAACCTCTTCTTGTCTTAATTTTTCTTACAAATTGATTTCTCTTTAGTTAGTCGGCTTCTCATTTACTTCAGGCTTTCTTATTGCGAATTTGATCCGCTTGTTTGTTTTAAAGATATATTCCTTCCAATCTGATTAAAACACATATCCCATTTTGTTTGTTTTATAGTTCAAAATTTAGTTTTATTGTTTTTACTACACTAGGTTCTCGAAGAGTTGTTATAATTGACGTGTTCTGAATGGTGTGAGATATTAGCCAATGAAATGGTCTGTTACGGCGAGCTTCAGACGTGTTTTGAACGGAACTGTGGGTAATCGACTAGTAATATCAACCCTGATTTGTTAATCAAATGTCTGACGTCATAAGGTGAAAAGGCGCTCGTATGACCCCTGACGTGTTTCCCACTATAACTTGTTAGATCTCCATGTAGTGTAGACCATCGAAAGTGTAAAAAAAACGAAACGAAATATAGATAAGTATTTTAATCAGATCGTATTGCTTCGAGAATCAATGCAAGCCAGATCTGGCATATCTCAATTAGTAAATAAATAAATTGTATTGCCATGAAAATATAGCATTTGCCGTTGAATAACAGTGAGTATTTTTGTGGGGTTTTCTTTAACTGTTTTAAATATTTTGGCGCTTTATGATGCCTGTAATATTTAAATTCACCGCAGTATTCATTGTTCTGAATAAAAATTATATCGAAGTGGGTTCTAGGGCGACGGTTAGTCGAGAAGTTATTCTCATAATGAAAAGGGGCGACGTGTTTTTATTCCAGTCAACTACGTTAGTATTCTGGGGATGATATTGAGTTAAAGTAGCTAAGTCTCTAACTCAATATCATCCAAACTCTTACACGTCGACGTTGAAAAAGCAAAATATTTGTCAATTCAAATCAACATTGATGTTATTACCTTACCTCAACATTTTACCATCGGTTCTCCTTTAAGCTCGTTAAACCATGAACTCTATTACAATGTCCATGGTTTAATCACCACAGTCATACGGTGGCCATTTTCTGATCCATGCACATGCATACGATATCACAAGATAGTTAAAAGGGTAGATTGCGTCTTTATTCTGACACATCATTTCCCTGATTGTCAAATATATGGACCAAGACTCCTAGTATTTGCACCCACTCTTCTTACGATAGCAATCCCACGTTTCCCTGTTTTGTGTAGCAATGTTCATTGACTTATGGATCTTGAATTTTCTGTCATATTTTGGTAAATATTTATGATCAGAAAGCAAACAGACAATAAGAGTGATCGCCTTCTAATATGACTTCACTGGCTAGGGATTTCGTTGACCAAGCCTAGCTTAAAATCGAAACGTTCATTATTTTTTTCGGATGATTGTGGCATGTTGGCTCTTTGTGATTTTAAAAATTAAGATCATTTGGATTTCCAAATAAAATGTTATGTTATAGGTCAGGAAATTTCCAGATTTTTCATTGAAGCCATTATTGAGAGAAGTACTAGTCTGAGATCATAAGAGATCTATCCATGGTCTGTGGTACTTTCATCCTGATCAGCTGGAAGCGGCTACAAAGTTATTGACAAATTAACTTACACTTATAAATGTCTTTCCCTTATTGACCGTGTATGACACCAAAGTGCGGTGAATTTTAAGCTAATTATAATTTTCACAATATATACATGCTATATTTATATATTGAAAATAATGAAATGGGGTTTAACGTCCTACTGTTCTGTCCCTAAACTTGGCTAATGAAAGACGAGCATAAGCTATACAGTGTGCTATGAGGGAAAATTTTCATGGACAGCGCCGCTACGGCCTATTGTTATATCGAATTCCAACTGGTAAGGGATCTTTCACGTGCAGGTCAATGTGTTCAAGGGGTCTCAGTTTTTCGTCCCATCCTAATGACTAGACAATTGTCCTTGTCGGACTCTCCACCCTGTTCCACTGACTAGGGGAAATCACACCGGAAAAGCTGGATGAACTTTCTCTGCCAAAGCAGGGATCGAACAGATTGAAAATAAACACACAACACAAACTTATAGACATTTAAATTTGGCACATTATTTTTAGTTGCATTATTCCAGTCATTTTGGAAATGGAACATTACAAAATAAAGCATCATCTATTATGCAAATGTGAATAATTTTACGCATGTTTTATTCCCGGTTGTTCTAGATTCAGTTTATAACATAGGGAAATACAAACTAATCAGTGTCATAATATAATCAATTTAGAGCAAACAATTGACATACAAACAGAGATTCATTACCATAGGAAATGCTTACGGTTATACCCTATTGATAATATAAACCGGTAATATATATTATCATCACAATAACAGAGGGTGGTTTTCATGTCAAGCATCTACGGATGTTTTTCACGACAAGTAACTGTCTCTAGTAAGTGTTTGGCTTCCGCCCCATGTTCAGTGCCACGAAGAACGTTGGCGGCTAAGTAGAGATTTTCTAAAGATTTAGCACTTACTGGACGCATATCACGACACGGCGACAAACTGCGTTCCCGCTTGCGCTCCTCCAATCTTTGCAAATTCTTTGAGAGTTTGTCGGACATCAGTAAGTTATGCCTGGTCTTGATCTTCAGGTGATCACCTTCCTGGTAGTGAGAATAGCGTTCACTACTTGTCAGAACTTGAGGATGCGAGGTTATAGTTATACTGGGCACTGATCCTCGCCGTCTTCTAGGTGTTGGTGATACTGAAGTTGATGCTTTGATATCTGCAAGGTCTTCTTTGGTGCTTTTGATCTCTTTATCTATGTATCTTTGCACACGAGCCGATTCGCGGTCCTGGCAGTCATTATCTAGTTCCAATTGTTTAGACACCTTAAGTTGCTTTAATTGGAAGTTCAGCTCTGCTCGAGAGACATTTTGCGACATGATTTCACTTACTTTAATGACATAAAAGCAACAAAAAATGCATCAAATCTTCAAAACCAATTGTGAATATCCTTTCTTCAAGGTTTACCTTCGTTTTTCTGATACCTTTATTAAACCGTTTTTCTGTCACCACAAGCACAGTATAGTTCTAGTTCTGGTGGGAATAATAAAGTTTTAATCGAACGGCTTTATTAACATGACGTATACAAAAATGAACCTTTAATTGTGACCCATGCAAATCACTTTTGATCCTAATAATCGCTGGCTATAATCTATGATCAACAGCTTTTGATGGCGTAATGTGTTATGTAATAATCTTGATTATTTCTAGATGACTTTCACTCTTGGTGGTGGTGATGATACGTAACGTGATTGTGGGATATTTTAAGCTTAATGAGGTATAAAGATTAATGAAGACAAACACGATTTAACATTCAGAACCAACTGGCTGAAATAATTTATAATTACATGTATTAAGAACAAATGCGCATACGATTGGACTTGTTGAAAGACCCGATTTAAGGGAACTTATCTTAAGACTGTAAAGTATACGAAGGTAGTTTGCTTTCGATTGTTGGTCTAACCAGGTAGGTTTCCTCTGGGCTTCTGTTTTCCAATAACGGGTCAAACAGTTTAAACCACGATCGTTGCTACCGGTATAAATATGCAAAAGCTTATGTTCTAATTTACGACTCTTTGTAAATATAATAGGCTATATTTCGTGGCTCCTGATTTGATCGTTACGTGGACCTTGTATTAAAAGAAAAACTCATTTGAGACCATAAAAGAACTATGCGATACGTAAATATATCGTAAGACCATACCTGAAGTGTGTTAATTCATTGGGTAGTTACGTAGATTCGGATGTCGTGCTTTCGATCACACTCTTGTACATGGAGTGATAGAGTTACATGCCCCATATCGTAGGGGTTTCCAGGGTCTCGGGTTTCTTGACAGTGCTATCAACCACTGCACGCACACAGCCTACTCTATGTCTATTGATGTTATTTATTAGGTCTAACTGGACTGTGCATATTTACTGGCCACAATTCTATTCTATTATTGTTTAGTATAGCACAACGGTGCCCAGTAATAAACAATTGTTTTCTATAGAACTGTGTACTTTGAGTTGAGCGGGCGTTGACCCCCCACCCCAACCCTCCTCCCTGGTATTTTAGAATTTATTTGATCATCAAAATTCAACTGTGCGAAGATACTGAACAAGGCAGTTAGAGTATGTAATAGCAGGGGGGGGGGGGTAACTGAAACGTTTGCCCTTGGGCGCCACATAGGTTTGTGTGGGCCCTGCTAGTAGCTCCTCTTGGATTCTTTCAACAGCGTTTTTAATCTGATTTCTTTAGAGTGGCTAATACATTCGTCGTAGGATATCCAAAACAAAAAATATATACATGTATTAAACATATAAAACAATTGGGATTAATAAGGGAAACCATACCCACATCGTTATCAATATCATTATCCTTTCATCGTTTGAATAACTATAGTGTATTACTGTATCTGCAGAGAGCACGCGGTCAGTCGATCACATTAAATTTCAAGTTTAGAACAGAGATTTAAAATATAACATAATCTGGATATTATAGAAATGTATTGTTATATAAAGGGATATTAATGGCAGTTCCGGGGGGGGGGGGGGGGGGGGGGGCAGCATAAATCAATGTTTTTAAGATAAAATACTAAACAGCAAATAAAATGCTAGTGAATTCTCCTGGGAATTGGGATTAATAAGGGAAACCATACCCACATCGTTATCAATATCATTATCCTTTCATCGTTTGAATAACTATAGTGTATTACTGTATCTGCAGAGAGCACGCGGTCAGTCTATCACATTAAATTTCAAGTTTAGAACAGAGATTTAAAATATAACATAATCTGGATATTATAGAAATGTATTGTTATATAAAGGGATATTAATGGCAGTTCCGGGGGGGGGGGGCAGCATAAATCAATGTTTTTAAGATAAAATACTAAACAGCAAATAAAATGCTAGTGAATTCTCCTGGTACGTGTGCATTTCATCACCAAAAATGTAAACAATAGAAATGGCGAGGCTTGAAGAGCGACGTCGTGTTAAAAAGTCGACGTCGCTTTCCTTTCCCAATAGCTTTTCAATAGCGACGCGGGAAGTGGCCGAAATAGAACACCATAATACACAGATCGACCATATCATTATTCACACGATGTATGGGCAATCGAGTTACATATTGACTCAGACTGGCAATTATTTGCCCATTGACTTCAATGTTAAATGACTGTAACATCACAGTCTGTAGCTTTGTGCTCAACATTCCGTTGGTTCTATTCTTTATAGGCACAATGGGGACCACATTTGGCAATCAATTCATCATAATTTTGTAGGGGATTGACCGTTTAAATTTTTTTGCTACGGGGATTGGAAGTTGACTGGGGTAAAAATGTCACTTCCGGCACAATGATTGCTCTGCAGAAAGACACTTTACACCCCCTATCCCTCCGCTGTAATTTCCTCAATATTACCCAAAACTGTTATGAAATTGCAAATGTGATCCCTTTTCCAAAAATGCAGGAAGGGGGGAGAAAACAATTAAAGGGAAATATTATCTATTTTTGACTCACACTAATAAATTCAGGAAGAGGGGAGAGAAAAATGAATGGAAAATTGTCTATTTATAACTCGCACTACATTCAGGAAGAGGGGAGAAAACAAAATGAAGGGAAAATTGTCTATCATGAAATAAAGGAAAATAATTACTACTCTGAGTCCGTATTTTCACTCACTACATATGTGTAGGTAAAAGGTGGATGACTGCTATATAAGCTGATTTATACAAATTAAACTATTTTACACCGTAACCGATAATATTCTCTAATTACTGGAACGTGCATAGAATTATAAAGACTATAATATCATTTCATTATAAATGTGATTTCCTGTCTAGAAAATCCAATCGAGTCGGGATAATGTCCGAAACATGGGCCTATTGTTGCCTGAACTTATGTAAACCCGTAAGCCTCTTATCATAACAGCAGAATAATTATGTTTTTACACCATAGATGAAGAAAAATAGTATTAATCATACAAATAACTCCAAACTATTATAATATATAAGACTATTACGAGATGAGCGCACATACATGTAAATAGTATTAGTCATAAAATGACTGCTGGTGTATAATAATGAATTGGTTTTAATTCTATGATAGAATATTAGTGGTTTTTAAATGTAAATATCTACTAAAACACAAGACTTTAAGTAATAATATTGGTTAAAGTTTGGGATGATCAGGATAATATTATATGTAATACATAATCTGATTAGTTCCACTAATTTAACAGAATTGAACGTCATTAAAACTTTATTGACATAGCTAAATCCGCGGCACGTTTTCTAATCATACGTACGTATAGGTCTTGTGAAGAAGGTGCCTGTTTCTCTAAAATACATCATACCATTTACAATTTATTGATAACTTTCGCGTGCTTTAACAAGATTTATCACCCAATATCTTATTTGACAGTAGATATCGCTTGTATGATAAATTACATAATCTACTGCGATATCTCCTTAGGAGATATCGCTTTACATGAATTTGATTGGTCAATCAAAAAGGAACTACTTTCTTTTATTTTAAAGAAACCACTTATTTTAGATAAAAAGTGAATTTTTTTTTTGTTAAAAAGAAACTGTTTTTATTTAATTGACTTTGAAGGAAATACTGGGTCAATATATAGGACTTTGCAATAGCTAAACTGCAGTCAAAAAACTGATGTATCACTATGCAGTAATGAAATTAGGTTCAGTAAAGGTGAAATTTATACCAAAGAATTATATTTATTTATTTCTGCATGTAAGAAAGGATTGGGTGATAAATAAAATCTCCAACTCGTGTTTTTTGATATCAAAAAATATCAACACTCGTTGATAAAGTAAAAAAAACTCGGCAGAGCCTCGTTTTTTTTTACATTATCAACTTGTGTTGATATTTTTTGATATCAAAAAACACTCGTAGGAGATTCTCTATATATTACTTACACACGAAACGGTTATCAAGCAGTGAGATGTATATTATAGGACACGGACTCCCCTTATTTCATGACAATTTGTCCCTTATTTTTTTCTTCCCTCTTCCTGCATTTTTGGGTTGATTTTTTGGTCTAGAAGTGGAGAAAAGAGATCAAATTTGCAATTTCATAACACTTTTGGGTAATATTGATGATATTACAGCGGAGGGATAGGGGGTGTGCAGTGTTTTTCTGCAGAGCAATCATGTGTCGGAAGTGAGATTTTCACCCCAGTCAACTTCAAATCCCCGTAGCAAAACATCTAAACGGTCAACTCCCTACAAAATTATGATGAATTGATTGCCAAATGTGGTCTCCGTTGTGCCTATGAAAATTGGAACCAATGGAATGTTGAGCAAAAAGCTACAGCCTGTGGTGTTACAGCCACTTTACACTGAAGTCAATGGGCAAATAATTACTAGCCTGAGTCCATATGTACGGAAGCCCCGACGAGACTTCCGAGTTCCTTCTTCCAATTTCCGAGTTCCAGCTTCCGACTTCATATTAGCCAATCCGAGTGCAATAAATTGTGGGATGTACGCGTTAGACGTGTGGAGAAAAGACAGGTTAAGTTATTAAAATGGTTTCTCCCTATATCGCTCCGCAACTTTTAACAACTGTAATAGCTTGATAACGTTGAGGGAACACTTTACGAAACGTCGGCTAAAATACCCTAGTGACTGTTTTCCATAAGTATGTGTTTTGTTGTTACTCTATCCAGTTACTAAATGCCATTTAAAGATCAGTTTGATTTTCATTTACTTTCATCTGGGTTATTCATAAGCAAAGATTGTTATCATGGAATAAGGATCAGCGTAAGGCACATAAAGCAACTTCTGAAGAGAATGAGAATGCGAAAAAGACTTAATTTTGGTGAAATAGCGCCTTTCGGTTACATTTTTAATGTCATTAACTCTAGTGGAAATTACTTAGGTTACAAAACAATGTGGAAAGGGGGTTATTAGGAAATATGGATTCGTGGTGAGGAAGCAAACAGTACTAAACATCTTAAGACTTCGCGATCCAGATGGGATAGCAGGGGGGAAATTACATCATTTAATAAAAAGCCTATATTCTGCCCCAGTGCCTAACTTCATTTAGCATATAGATGAAGATGAAGAGGGGCGTATAAAAATATTTGGGGTACAAAAAGAATACAAGTTGTCTTGGAGAGTAGTTAGTAATATGCGGCCGTTATATGTTTTCTTCGTGAAAATTCTATTTTAACAGAACAGATGCCTATTCCTTGTTTGATTGCCCCTGTATAGTATAAACCATTCGTGTAATATTATTACAAACTTGTTCTTTGAAAGCTATGGTTCTGGACAATATTATTTTGTGATAAAAAAAACCCCAGCAACTTTAGCCCTGGGGCCTATTTCACAAAATTTTAACTAAGATAAGATCCCAATTTTAGTAATTTGATTGGATAATATTAGATTGATTTTAGTGCTTAGCCAATCAAAATTGAAGTATTTACTAAAATTGGATTTTATCTTAAGTTAAAATTTCGTGAAACAGGGCCCAGATGTTTTTGCAAGAAAAAAGGGTGAACATATCGGTTTCTGTCTCGTCCAAAAGATACGATTGAAGACAGAGCGGTCTTTATCATTTAATTCATCGTTTACCCAATTAACAAAATCGTCACACTTCAGGGGTGGATCCAGATATTTTTGCAGGAGGGGGGGGGGGTGCCAGGTTCCTGTTAAGGAATTCTGTCATCATCGTCTCTAAATTACATAGACATACATACAAATTGAGCTTTTAAAGAGAGAAATCAATTTTGTAATGATGTAGGATCATATTGTAATTTCATTTCATCGACTCAAGACATTCAATTTTTTTATGTAGCTGAGCAGGATGGGGTTTGCCCCCCCCCCCCCCGATCCGCCCCTGCAATTTGTCGTAATATGTTGAACCATATTCCAGTCCGTTGAACTATAGCAATATAATCAGACCTATTTCGTGTCCAAATGTGACAGAAGATTGTCATCTTTTGGTTAAACGATGAATTTAAGTTAAAAGGTGAGGATTTTTATTGCAATAGATTTAAGGTACATTGCCTTGTGTTTTAATATTCATCGTTTTTAAAGGATGTCACAACCAGGTGTATGTCAATGTTCAACGAGCACAATAACATGTCACAATCCAGGATAGACATACCTGTCACGCATATACATTCGTCACATTTAATGTACGTAAAATATGTATACATACTTATGTTTTATTCATATACAGACATATGTTTATTTCTTACACCCGTTTAAAGTGGCAGTATGTAGACTAGACACGTCGTGGATATTATAATGACTTCTAGCACATCAACAATATTAATGCGAATGCTATAATTATTGTCTGTTTACATTGTAGGAAAAGACAGAAGATTTTTGACAAAAATGTTATTACAAATTTAACGTCCGAAACATTATACGAAGTACACGATATTATGGACAGTGGCATGACATGATTGCTTCGACAAATATATCTCTTAGATCGGATTCCAACGTACCATCATAACGACTAGAAAGTATAGCCCTGAGAATGGGGAACTATTAGAATGGTCGATTAGAATGTTTTTTGAATGAAAATACTTTTGATTATATATTGGTTTTAAACTTTGTATTTGTCCCTTGGTGTGACTTTAAAGGCCCAATCCCGATAACTTTTTGGGGAATAAAACTGCTTAATTTTGTGTTAAAATCCCTTAAAACCCATTACGTAAGGCCGACCAACTAACCCGATATTTGTGAACTTAAACCTGACAGTCTTCATCTGGAAATGGAGACCGTTGTATTATACAGTATAGGGATAAAACCAGACTTTTTTCTATAAAAATAATATGTAGGTGAAATTTACCTTTTGTTATCAAGTACAGTACCGTACATGGGTCATTCATTGTATAGACCTCTCAAGAAACGAGAATCGATTAGCAGGTCGCCTAATGAAAAAATTGACCCGAAATCTTAAAAGGGTTACGTGTCCGGATAAGCAGTGTTGACGTTAACGTCAAAACGACTCAATATTTTGAGCTGAAATTTTGAGACAAGGTAAATACACCATGCCTCTATGTTTTGGTCCATAAATTTAATAAATGCTCGGACTTCAGTTTTTGAGACTCTGTTCTTATCGGGATTGCCCCTTTAAAGAATCCCACGCTAACGTAAGTTGCAGACAGCTTACGTCATTTCTAACCAATAAAATAGGAGAAACCATGTTTGATAGTTATTGTCGTTGTGTTACCTGTTTCCCGAAAACAGTATGTTTTTATTTTCGCATTTTCTTGCCCGGGGCAAATTCCATATACAACACTAGGACTCAGAAGAGTAAACAGATCCATAACTTTGTGTTATTGTAAAGATCCAGTAGCCCCCGGTAGTGAATATGCAACCAGGCATGCATGTGCCACGAACGCCTTGTTTATCACAAGACACAAATTTAATCAGAACAAATTTAAGTTAACAAAATGGTGTGATCTTTAGATGTAGATCGAACTTTCCAAGAAATGCGTAATATTAAATATACTTAAAGATGCATTTCCACGAAAGTATATATAGTTATTTTACAATAAAAGTATGTCAAATTTTGTATGGAAAGAAGCTCAATTATATCAGAATGATACTATAATTCCAGAAAAAAATGCTCATGGAGCGCGCACTGGGCAAAAATGTAAGGGTATCACTAACTGGCAACCCGTCGCCTTGTTACCCGCAAGAGTGACGTGGAGTGTGCTTCGTGGAGGGGCTAGCGCTTGTGAGAACAGTAAGTGGCTGAAACAAACAACAGACTCTGTGTTTAACGGCGGAAAAGTCATTGGCAGATGATTATCCAAGAATTTGCGTAGGGTTCGATTTTTATGATAAATGTACAGCAAGTAACGACAAATTGACTGAAAATGAACCCACCCATAATCAATTCAAGTAACAACAAGGTTGCTTAAAATAGAATTTTATCGGCTTTGAATAGTTTCCTGCTTTTAAGATATTTTGAGAAGGCTCTGAAAATATTTGATAGATTGAATATGGATTAGTCCAAATATATCACCAAATCACAAAGTTTGTACGTTGGAGAACATTTTTTTTAAAAAAAATGTTGATTATATCTTACCAACAGTGTCTAATGGTTAATTTAAATTTAAGCCTGACGTTACTGGTTCTTTAAACACAAACAAATTACGAATCAAATAGAATTCACGAGGCGTTGAGAAGAAAGTCGGGTCAAGTAAACAACACATATAACTGATACTTATCAACATAATAAATGGTAAATATATCATTCTAAAACGAACAATTAAAGGCGTATATCCTTTAGGCATATATTCTATTGTCAAAACAACAAAACGTCACTATCTATATAGTCCGACACTCGTCGTTGAAACCTCGTTCAATTAATAGAACCTTTTGGTAAGCCGAATTTTTCCCATTCGTAAGACGTATTCGTATCGTCACGTGTTACGTTGCGTCAATGTAGTTTTAGAGTTATGGCATAATTTCGCGCCGCTAACGTTTTCCAGCCAAAATGTCTACCTGTGATAATCGAGTTGCAAAGTTCAGGGTTTATCCATTGTCAAGAATTCCATAGTGGTCGCCATTTTGAGCGTGTTTGTATTAAAACCTCTTATTGGACGCTATGTTATGGTCAACGAGCCATCAGTAAAGGGAGATAAAGTAGCTATAAGTTCGGGTGTTGCAGATCAGTCTAGCACTGTCTAGATGTTGTAAACCTCGCGGACGTTGCTTCAGGAACCTGATCGAAGATAATATTAAAACCATTCCGAAAATGATCAGGATTGAGGTCGTGAACATTTTTCACTAGTGATGACGCTTCCCTGTATATGTCGAGATATGGTGAAGTGAACAAAAAACTTAACATCCAGCAATTGTCACCAAAAATCGCTGCACTGAAAAAGAGTAAACACTAACAGATACTATTGTTAGGCAGAGGGGTGGTTGACGTGAGGTATCACAGAAAGGCTCATTTTAGACGTCACTGGAAACGTTATATCTATAAGTTAGAACTTGGTTAAAACTTGGTAAAAACTGTATGTTTGGTTTTTTTTTCATAAAACAAAAGTACTTTGGATTGTATAGTCTTGGTTAACCTTTATCGTGACATCTTAAGATTTTAAAATGATCTCTTATATTATAACGGATGTTTATATTTAGTTTTCTGTATACATGTATTATCAATTATTACCCATTAGCAACTTGCTGTCCAAATAAGTTAAAAATCGTGAGCTATTTGTGGTGTTTTATACTGTTTTATGTGTTGGGTAGCAGCGACAAAAAATTAGTTCTTGATATTGACATACGTGTAGTTTAGTATATCACACATTTAATGTGCTAATGGACTACCGGTGTCGGGTTCCTCTTAGGTATTTTAAACAGGTTTATGTATCTTTGCTGGTTTAACGATCGCCGGCGTTTTGAAAAGTAGTCTTGGATTTCATAATTTATAGGGGTATGGTAAAACTAGCTTAAGCACCGGAAGGCCATGTTACTTGAAATCAATCGTGGATTTCACAATGAATAGGTATGGTAAAATGGACAAATAAATTCTATAGTGGCCATTTTCACCCGAAATCGCCACACTCAAATGAAGGGAGGGGAGAGAGAGAGAGAGAGAGAGAGAGAGAGAGAGGAGGCCCTGATTCAACGTTAACCATTCGGTCAGCCACATTTTCATCTGAAATCATAAAATCATATGGGTTTTAACGCCCTACGGGGATATGGTATGATATGAAGCTATATTGAGACCCGGTGGCGTGGGGGTGAGGCTTTAGCCACAAGTACTCTTCTCTATACTGATCTCTGGGTTAAGAGACTTGCGGTTGCGAGGGTCGCGATTAGATAACTGAACAGCTTATTTCAACTCCATCTCACGTCCGTTGTAGCTATGACATATTAGGTAATTAGAAAAACGTCAGGATAAAAATTTTTTATAATCTTTCCTTGTGTCCCTTATCCATCAAATTATTCACTGCTGTCAGTTATGACCAGTTAAAACAAATGGTTGTCAAGCAAGATATGCCCACGTTTTGCAAGAAATGGATGGGGAAGGGGTAATATCAACCGGACTTATCCTCTCGTTCAGGATCTTTTGATCCTTAACATATTTAAATTCATACATATTTCAAATCTAGCGTGAAAATCAGGGGCTATAGCTCTAGAATGTAAAGTCTGGTGCTACCAAAGTCGAACTTATTCAAGAACTTTTGGTCCTTAACACACAGTTTTAAGTTGCGCGTTTTAAGATTTATCTAAGTCGACTATATAATTTCGACCTCTGGGTGCTTTAATTATACTATTTTCGTAAAGAAAGGGGTGGCTATTTAACCGGGAATTTTTGGTCCATTTTGAAGAATATAGTGTAACTATAAGGTCAATAGCGCGATAGATAACTAAATATTAAATGGTAATATGTCAACATATTGTGATTTTTCTGATGATTTTATCTCTGAAAAGTGAATTTTAGCAAAGTTGATTGAGTCAACAAACTTCAGGGATAAAATCATCAGAAAAAACACAAGTCCATAAGCTAAAAACGCGATCTTTCGTACATTCAGATCATAATTCATGAAGTTAGGGTACGAGTTATGCCAAAATCGACAGTAACAAAACCGAGATCTTTGGGACATAGAAGACCTATATTTCAAGTTTTGTAAATATTGGATACCAATTGTGGCCTGATATAATTGAATGTTTTTTGCAATCAAATAAAAACTATTTCTACTACAGGGTCCACAAACCAAAATGTGAATTATCGTACAGACAGGGGAAATAATCCAAAAAGTGGCGGTCGTATATGCACAAATATCGATAGGAATCGAGATCTTTCGGTAATAAACATACATTGTAAGTTTCATCAAAATCGGATGAAAATTGTGAAATCTAGAGTGTCCACAACTTTGGTATTACTATGCATTCACTGTCAAGCTCAGGGAGAGAGGGATGGAGAGAGAGTCATTTCGGGACTAACATATCGTTTTTAATTTCATTTCAATAATTCGCTTGCTCGTAGGGGTCTTTAGCAATGGGAGGAAACCGGAGAAACCCCACGAGGCTGGACAGACGACCCTACTCCTTGCCACCAACAACCGGGGATTCGCCCCCCCCCCCCCCGCTCCTTGTCAGGTTCAGCATCACAGGATTAAACCCACATCGATTGTGTTTTATTAGTCAGAAATTGCTCAGTAACCGACGATCTAAACCAAAACCACCCAAAACAAGAATTGCTTCAGTCGGCCCTGTTTAAAGAGGTATAATGATAACATTCCTGCTACTCATATACTGGAGCATAAAGCATATATTACATATTTTGACCATCAATAATTTCGAATATTCTACATCTGTGAGTTAGACTTGACAAATTTGGAATCTATAATTCTATGACCAACTGAGTCATTTTTGCATACTCTTATCCACATTCTAAAACCTCAGCTAAATGATGTCAGTATTGAGTTTTGTGTATGTTATCAATTATTATTCATTAGCAACTTGCTGTCAACATAGTTTCAAAATCGTGATGTATTCTGAGATTTTACCAATTTGTTCCTGATACGTTGGTAGACCCAATAACTGTGTCAGTCACGCATTCAGGGTGCTAATCACCGCTGGTGCTGAGTACCTCTAATGATTAACAACCCTCCCCATGAACGGAATACAAAACACATTTAATACAAAGGATGTTTGGTTAAGATGTGAAATACGACAAGGTTATTTTTGATATGTTTTACGCCTTCTACACAAGGTGCAATAAACGTACACAAATAGGCGCCTCTTGTCTGTAACATCACATTTGTGAAAAACAGCTAAAAGAAACTGTTAATGGTATAAATAATAAGAATGGGTCATCATGACGTGAAAGACGTCCTCGTGGTACAAAAACAATCAAATATCATTAGTTTCAAATGGTTTAAACAGTATCTTATTTCGAGGACAACATGAGTATTTACAAATCTGATATAATGAGTTTGAAAACAAACTAAATCTTATATAAATTCACATCGATAGTCTCTAATGACGTTCTAAGGTATCTTTTGTCTCTCTTAAACCCTTTTAAATGCATATATGATAATACTTAAGACCATTGCCGTATATTCATCAATAGTTTTGAGTAGTCTAAAACTGTTTGAATATTGCTTATATAGATTTCGCCGTATTGCAAAATCCCTTCAAAATCCTCAGAAATTTCACAAATGGACAAAACCGACTAAATTGTTAAACTACTGTAAACATTCTCAACACTGGTGATGGACTTTTCTTTAATTCGGTGGAGGTCTGTCCAACATATTCCATTCAAAATGTTAGGGTTCAGGAAATTTTACATGTTGTTTGCTTTGTGGTCATCATGGATATTAACATGGTTTCAACAATTAAAATTTTAATATATGACTCCAGAATTAAATCAGTTTTCAAACAATTAACACTGTTGAAATTAATTGGTATGCTAATTAGATAAAGCAGTGATGACGTATTGGTTTAACTGATTCGTCATTGTCTGAATGCTTTGATCTTGAAACTAATTATCTAATTAGAGACGTGGTCATTATTAGACGTTTGAGTGAAACATTTCACTTTGAAATATAAACATGAAATGTGTCTTTCTTGTTAATTGGTGTTAAGATTACGTCATTGATTTCTTAGACTAGGTTACAATAATTAAGTCGTCATAATCACGATTTGTAACTTTTTGGCTTTCTGTATTCAGATTTTTCTGAACCAAATTCATAAAATAAAGCTGTAAAATTTAAACAATTTACAACGACTATGAACCATACTTGTAGTTACATTACCAAGTTTTTATCATATTCTGCAGTATTATTTGCAAAATGTATATCTAACATAGTCTTTATATGAGATCAATCAATCAATGACATGAGTTGCGATCTAGCCCGGGGGTCGGGTGTACAAGTTCATCCAGATTTTCCCGATGTGGTTCCCCCTTGTCAGTGATACAGGCGGAGGGCTGCCTAGTCGTGCGGATGTGACAAAAAACCGAGGTGTCGTGTCGTGCAAGTAAAATATCCCTTGACAGTTGGAATTCGATACAGGAGTAGGCTTTAGTCCAGTTCGGAGCAGAAAAGAAGGACGTTAAACCCCATTTCATTTCATTTTGCGACCTAATCTTAGTAAGACAACTTAATAAAACCACAATTGTGAACAGCAATCTTTTAATCTTTATTGGAATTTTTGCAGAAGAAGAAGAACATTACCAACTATTATGTTCACAGCTAAATATCAGCATCAACTTTGATACCTAAATATTTAAAAGAGTAAAAAGTCTCTCTTTTGATACCATGCAAGAAAGTAATTACCAATAAAAATGGTTTTATTTCAATGTAAATAGCCATTTTAATATATGATTGTATCGTAAAGTAAATATACATGATTGTGTTATGATGAAATTATATGATAATATACTTGAATTTTTGATTAAAATTGTATATCTTTTATGTGTACAATATTGGCGGTTGGCGATATAATATAGGTAAAACTATCTACGTGTTCAATATGACGATAGTCAACATGTGATTGTGAGTAATTCCATATTACACGTGGCCTCTATCGACCACACCGTCAATATGAGGAAGAATTATTTTTATTTTTATATGTCACAGATCGTACATTTATATGTCACACAAGTACAGTTGAAAATGATGAAATTGCAGTATGTCCGCCGGCAGTATCGCGAGTTATCGGTTGTATATTTCGAACAACAAAAAATGTGTCCATTAAATATATAATTACTTGAAAACTGATATAAAGCGATAAATATTGTTTAAACCAAGAGAAAAACAGCACGAAAACAAAACATACACAAAAATAACCATATATAAGGACTAAACTTTACATCCAATCTTGAAGGATTTGCTTTTTTTTTTTTTTTTTCTGACACTATTTATTCAATAAATAAATATTTTACATAATATAAAAGTACACTATATGATTGTGGGATCTGAAAACAAGCCGGGGCTTATATAAATTCATCTCCCGAGGACATTATTTACAATAAAATATAAATACATTGTATAAGATTATAATCATAAAAAACAAATTGGTATAGAATTACAAAGTAAATGGTTTTACTCTCATTTGATTAATTTAAAACGTGTTATTGGATACAATATAAATCAGTTAAGGTACGTAATGTAGTAGAAATGTGGTGTGGTTAGCGAAATGATTATCCGATGTTCATAGCACGGAAAGAGTAAGCGAAACTCTGGTTGTGGTAGTAGGAGAGAAAAAAAAAAAAAAAAAAAAAAAAAAAAAAAAAAAAAAAAAAAAAAATTATTATTGAGATGGGTGGCGTCTGGCTATTAATATTAAGAAAACGATTTGAGTTACGACAAGTATTTTCAACCTATCACGAGGCACTAATTGTCATATGATTAGTGTTTAGATGAGTTTAAATATCTATGCTTCATCAAAGGTAAGTCCATTACCGAACAGTAGGTGGTAAGTAATAAGACAATAACAAGTAAGTATGCGGTAGGTATTAAAAGTATCACCCAACAGTGAGTGGAAGGCAAAAAAGCAGTAAGTGTAACCAGCATGAAGCGATATATAACATATATCTAGAAGGCGAGTAGAATCACATATGTACCCAGTAAGAATGATCAGACAGGGGACGGGTAAGTGGAATTTGTGGAGCACGGTTATTGTTTACTTAAATCTATTGGATTGGTTTATGAATAACTGAACTGTAGTGAAAATTTCCATGTTTGTCGACGAAGCGAGAAGGTTGTTTCCGTATAACAGCGTTCTAATCTCCCGGTGAGTACTTGGTAGTAATAGTATAGTTTCTTGTCTTGTTCTAGTAAAATTAGTGCAATATAATAAAAAATGTTCGCTGTCCTCAATAGTGTGACCGCAACTACAGGATGGATTGTTTGAAATGTGCATTAAAAACTTGTGATAGTTTAGAGTACTTTTTTGGCATCTTAGTCTTGTGTGAATGATTTGTAATCTTCTGTCTCCTAGATAGTAATGATTTGGGATCGATTCGTCGTTTTTTCGTAAATGATCTTTGAAGTGTTTCAATGATGAACTTTTCTTTATGTCGTCTGTTAGATTATTCCAGGATGAAATTGTAGAAGGAAGAAAGGACTGTTTATATATCGATGTTGATGCGAATATGTTTCGGTAGTGAGATTGGTTACGTGTAGCGTGATAATTTAATGTATAGACTTGGGGTGGTACGAGCAGTGAAAGGTAGTCGGGAGTTTGCTTATTGATCATCTTGTAGAAAACAATTAGTTTATGTCTGGAGCGTCGTTCTTTTAACGAAATAAAACCGGATTCTTTGTATATAACGTTATGTGACGTTCCTCTAACAAGTCCAGTTACTGTTCGTAGGGCATCAAGTTGGAGTTTCTCAAGCGCATAAGTCTCATGACCTGTACAATTGTCCCATAGGACGTCTGCATAGTCAAACAGAGGAAGGATGAAAGACTTGTATATTATTTCGAGTGACTTTCTAGATAATCTGTATTTAAAACTTCGAAAATGGTCAATTGTTTTGTTAATTTTGGATATGATGTAGTTTAAGTGATTTGTCCAGGTGCATGATTTTTCAAGATAGACGCCTAAATGTTTGTGAGAAGAAACTTCAGACAGGGCAGTGTTGTTGAAAGTCAATTGAAAGGATGAAGGGTGTTTTTTTCTGGAGAAAGTAATACTAGTGGTTTTAGTGGGGTTAAATGCTACTTTCCAGGTAGAAGCCCATTTGCTAATGGTTGAAAGGTCGGTATTTAGAATCCGTTTAGATGAGACAGGGTCTTCAATGACAAGATATAGGGAAGTGTCGTCTGCGAAAAGTCGTATATTTGATTCTATATCATTAACAAGATCGTTTATGTAGGCAACGAATAGTAAAGGACCGAGTACTGATCCCTGCGGTACTCCTGTATGAACAATTGACGAGTTCGAAGATACTCCATCGATTACTACGCGCTGTTGTCTATTTGATAAATAACTTTCCAGGAGCGAGTGGATATTCCCACGAATACCAATAGCATGAAGTTTGGAAAGAAGACCTCGATGCCAGACTTTATCAAAGGCTTTGCTTATGTCGAAGTATACTGATCTGACTTCTTTGCCCTCGTCAAGAGCTTTACATATTTGGTCATATATATCTAAAAGTTGATAAACTGTGGAATCGTTCTTAATGAAACCAGATTGGAGTGGTGTTAGTATCTTAAAATCAAGAAAGAAGTTGTATATATATTTGTAGAGGCATCTTTCGAAAATTTTACCAATGCAGCTTAATAAGGAAATGGGACGGTAGTTATTAATGGACGATGGTGGACCATTCTTTAATATCGGCGTGATATGCGATTCTTTCCATTGATCAGGAAATACAGAGTTTTCTAAGAGAAAGTTAAACAGATTTGTGAGTGGATTTGCCAAACTGGAGCAACATGATTTAAGGACTTTGTGATTTATACAATCTGGCCCTGAAGCTTTATCAATAGAAAGTGACGCGATAATATCTTGGATTTCTGATTTTTTGAATATCGGTGTGTCTAGCTCAAAGTCGTTTACCGGAATGTATGGTGGGTTGTCGCTTGGGTTTTCTACGTTAGACTGCGCAATAAAGTAATCATTTAGGGCATTAGCCTTTTCAACTGCGTCGTACAAGAGTTTGCCTTGTTCGTCTACAAGAGGGGGGATAAGACTTTTGTTCCTCTTAGAACTTAAAATATTTGTTTTTACTAGTTTCCACCATTTCTTTTCAGTAAAATGGTTTTCACTGATTTCTTGGTCTAGTTTTTGATAGAACTCCTTTTTTACTCTTCTAACTTCGCCAGTCACATAGTTCCGCTGGTGTCTAAAATTTGCCCAATCTATCGGCCTATTTGATCGCTTAGCTTTTTTGTGGAGACGATTTCGCTTCCGTATAATACGGCGAATGTGACCATTCATCCACGGACAATCTTTTGGGCGCACAGTTATTTGTTTATGTGGTACATATAAATCAATACCTGATAAAATGACGCTAGAAATATTGTTTACTAAGATATTTGGGACTAGGCCCTTCTCAACGTATAATTGATTCCAGTTAAAATTATTATAAAACCGATTTATATTTACAATGTCCATACATTCATAGTTCCAGATTATACGAGAATATGCACGATCGTGCGGTTTGTCTCTACATATTTGAATCTCGATTGGGCAGTGGTCACTCAAGCCGGCGTCGAGAACATTTGAGGAGGCGATATGATCTGGACAGGAAACTAGACATAGATCAAGAAGGCTTGATGAGTAGGGCGTTATACGTGTTGGGCTTGTGATGAGTTGTTGTAGATTTAATCTATTGGCCAAATCGAATATCTTACCAGTAGGATAACGTAATGTATCATAGTTAAAATCACCAAGAATAATACAATTCTTATTATCTTCCTTTGCTAAAGAAAAGCTTTCTTCTATGGCAGCCCAGTGTGCCACCGGAGAATTGGGCTTACGATAAAAAGAACCTATAAGAAAATTTCCAGTATTTAATCTAATTTCTGTCCAGATTGCTTCGACGCCATTTACGTGAAGATCGTGTCTTGGAATGAAATGAATGGAAGACCTGATGTAAATGGCCACGCCACCATAACCGTCGTCCCTGTTTAAGAGAATAGGCGAATGAAAACCTTGCAATGATATTTTCTCTGTGTTTGTGTTTTTACCTATCCAGGTTTCTGACAGTGTGATGATGTCAACACCCTCAAATTCAACCAAAAGATTGTCAACTTTATTTTCAAGACTACGAATATTCAGGTGAATAATTTTAATGTATCTTGGTCCTGGATTCTGATGGATGTCACCGCATATTATAAGCAGAAGTAGCATGGAACGAGAAGTGGAGAAGGAGGGGTTACCACAACGCGGAGTTCGCATACCCAGGGTGGTCAAGTCATCTCTGAAATTGACGTAATGATTTCGCTTACCACTGAATAAGAAGAGTTTGATAAAAGTAATAAAAGTAGCAACATGATTTTTTTTTTTTTTTTGAGAGTATGATTTTTTGAGAGTATGATTGAATGAAATTAAGTACTTATCAATTATATGTAAACAATGTTTTGAAAGTAGGCGGTACATACAGATACATCGACAAAGTAAATCAACATATATACAAAAATTATAGAAGCATAAAAGCTTTAACGAAAGCAAATATTTGTATATGTAAACAATGTTTAAAATGTATGTGGGGTATAATACAAGATGGGCATATTTCAAGTAATAAACATGAAACGTAGAAAACATATATACATTAGAGGTAGAGAGTAATATCTCGATTGTGTCTTGGATGAGCATCGGATCGTGATCAATATTCATATAATAGTGGGTAGTTTCAGTATAAGCCAGAATGGGTCATGGGTCACAATTATCTGAGTGACAAAGGTAGATGTGACCAGGGATATATGCATTATGGTAATGATTGGTATATTATAGTCAAACATGCATAATAGTAATTTTAGGTATGCGGAGATGAATACCATATAGTAGTGTTAGGTATGTGGGGATACATGTATACTGATAGTGGTAAGTATGTAATGTAGGGACAACATAACTAGTAATTGTAGTTTCGGAGGGATATATTATAGTAATGGTAGGTATGTAAGGGTACACACATTATAGTTAGTAGGGACACACACAATATAGTAATGGTAGGTATGTAGGCATACAGACACCGTAGTAATGGTGGGTATGTAGGAAAACACACATCATAATAATGGTGGGTATGTAGGGATACACACATCATAATAATGGTGGGTATGTAGGGATACACACATCATAGTAATGGTGGGTATGTAAGGATATACATATCATAGTAATGGTAGGTATGTAGGGATACACACTTCATAGTAATGGTGAGTATGTAGGGATACACACATCATAGTAATGGTAGGTATGTAAGGATAATCACATCAGAGTAATGGTGGGTATGTAGGGATATACACATCGTGGTAATGGTGGGTATGTAGGGATACACACTTCATAGTAATGGTGGGTATGTACGGATATACACATCGTGGTATGGTGGGTATGTAGGGGTACACACTTCATAGTAATGGTGGGTATGTAAGGATACACACATCATTGTAATGGTGGGTATGTAAGGATACACATATCATAGTAATGGTGGGTATGTAAGGATACACATATCATAGTAATGGTGGGTATGTAGGGATTAATCCATCATAGTAATGGTGAGTATGTAAGGATACACACATTATAGTAATGGTAGGTATGTAGGGATACCCACATCCCAGTAATGGTGGGTGTTTAAGGATACACACATCATAGTAATGGTGGTAATGTAAGGATACATATAGCAGTGGTGGCTATGCAGGGATACATACATCATAGTAATGGTGAGTATACAAAGATACCTACATTTTTGTAATGGTAGGGATGTAGCGATACACACATTATATTAATGGTAGGTATGTAGGGATACACTAGTAATCTTAGGCGGATATGGAGGGGTATGCTTAATCACAACGGCGGGTGTGTGGGGATACATGCTTAATAGAAATGGTGGGTGTGTTGGGATACATACATTATATATTTGGTAGGTATGTAGGGAATACACTAGTAATCTTAGGCGGGTATGGAGGGGTATGCTTAATAACACTGACGGGTGTGTGGGGATACATGCTTAATAGAAATGGTGAGTGTGTTGGGATACATATATAATATTAATGGTAGGTATGTAGGGATACACTAGTAATCTTAGGCGGGTATGGAGGGGTATGCTTAATAACTATGACGGATGTGTGGGGATACATGCTTAATAGAAATGGTGGGTGTGTTGGGATACATACATAATATTATTGGTAGGTATATAGGGATACACTAGTAATCTTAGGCGGGTATGGAGGGGTATGCTTAATCACAACGGCGGGTGTGTGGGGATACATGCTTAATAGAAATGGTGGGTGTGTTGGGATACATACATTATATTATTGGCAGGTATGTGGGGAATAACACTAGTAATCTTAGGTAGGTATGTAGGGGTATGTTTAATAACAATGGTGGGTGTGTGGGGATACATGCTTAATAGAAATGGTGGGTGTGTTGGGATACATACATTATAGTAGTTGTGGGTATGTAGGGAAGACATGCATAGTGTGATATCAATTATCATAACTATTGGTATACATCCTTAAGTCAATATTTAGGCAGTGAACAGGGATAGATATACAATTATACTTTTGATTATCATAACACATATAGTAATGGTGGCTATGCAGGGATACACACATCTTAGTATTGATGGGTATACAAAGATACATACATTATAGTAATGGTAGGTATGTAGGGATAAACATTATATTAATGGTAGGCATGTAGGGATACACTAGGATATGCTTGATAACAAATGGCGGGTGTGTGGGGATACGTGCTTAATAGAAATGGTGGGTGTGTTGGGATACATACATTATAAGTATTGGTATACATCTTTAAGTCTATGTTTAGGCAGTGAACAAGGGGTAGATATACAGTTATACTTTTGATTATAATAGCTAAGGTTACACTTTTGTAAGAGAGTATTCGTAAACTATACTGGAGGCAGATGTTTCAATAATCATGGCCGAATGTGTGCATATATAGATCAATATTCATGCACAATGATAAATACAGGTATATAATTATATCAATTGGCATAACTAGGTGTATCTTTAAAATTGGGTTTTCGACATGCTGGTAAGGCGCTAAAGGTATACGTACAGCTATAATACCATCTTAAGATAACTAGGGGGTACATCTTTAAATCAAGCGATGTCGTAATGATACAATGTTCATGGCCAGTGATAAAGGTGACCATCCAAGAAGTAACATCAATTTTCGCGACTGAAGGTATGCACCTTTAAATCAGATATATGCTCCCAATGATATAGTTTGGATATGTATACCCATATTAGATAAATGCACAACGATAAAGCTAGATAGCTATGAAGTGATATATCACTTGTTTTATCTGCGGATATAAAATTTTGAATCTATATTCACAAACTAAGATGATGATTGGTATAAAATGGATATAAAATAACATGTAAGCTATTATATCTATGGATATATTATAATAATATCTTGTGGTCCGTTTATTCTGAAATATCAAGAGGTTTGCTAAGGACGGATAATTTAACATGATAGTATAGTGACTATTCCGGTCTGTTATCTTTTGTGTTGATTGTTGATGTTATTACTGTTAGTCTAGGGCGGTAACAAGCACATGGTGAAAGTTTCGGCCAATCAGGTAATCTATTTTGACAGTATAACCAGCTATATATGCACGTGTATCATCTTGAAGAATGTGAAACATACCGTTAGTTTCTATTTGCTGATTTAGTTTGTAAGCAAAAGAAAACAAATAACAAATTACTGTGCTTGGGTAGGTCCTTCGTCCATTGGAATATTTACAAAAGAAGAATCATCTACATCTGTGCGGCGAATAGTCAATTTTAATTTGGTTTCCGATATGATCTGATTAAGTTGTTTCTGTGTTCTTATTAGCACCACTCTTTCATCGCGTTTTTTGATAAAAATTATGCCATCGCTTGTCCAGGTTGACTGAATTTTCTTTTCTTTTTGAAGTTGTCGTGCTTGGAAAGCTAGGTTGGATCGAACTTTTGTAAGGTCTTCATTAATGAAAATATTGTGTTGGAATATATCTGGTATTTTCTGGTGGGTTCTTGGTGTTGATGCGGTAGGTTGGGATGAGCCAGGTTCGTTTGACTTTACCTCAGTTTGGTCTCCTTCGGGGCTGACACTAGAGAGTATTTCTACTTTGCTTCTTATGTCTTTGAGGTTTTTTGCCTGCTTTATGAAGGACCTCTTAGTATAATAACCCCTAAATCTACATATAATTTGTCTTGGGCGTGTGCTTTCTACCTGGGGATTTCCTACTCTATGGCTTCTGTTTATGTCATTCAGTGTAATAGTAATTCCAATAAGTTTACCAACCTCTATGACTATCTTGTCTGTGTCCTCGTCAGGTCTTTCTGTGATTCCAGATATTCTTATGCCCTCTCTTCTCCCGTATTGCTCCAGTTCATCATTTTTGTCTTTTAACTCTTGGATTTCAGTATCTTTAGTTTGCATTTCAGTCTTTAAATCTGTGATTTTCTTTTTAAGGAATCCAAGCTTTTCCTCAAATTGAGGAATAACGACCTGGGCTAGGAGGTTTGCCAGTTTGAAAGCCACTCTATCGTCCTGTAGGCAGGCTAGCACTTGATTTGATACAGCGGTGCTCACCTCCTCATCTAAGAAAACACTGTCCTTTGATGGTTTATTCTTCTTGGTTTCAAGATTAGTTGTGGAACCCGAACCTAGTCGTTTTCTCAAGTTATCGAAAGATATCCGAGTGCTACTAGTAGAAGCCATAATTAAGGGTCTCTAGACACAGTGCGACAGATGACAAAAAAGACAAGTAAACAAAGATGGCTACCTTACAGTCACACTGTAATCACACAGTTAGCGTCCCTGGTTACGTGAATTTGTACACACAAAAGTAACTTTCAGAGTGTTTTTTTTTTATATAAAGTTATACAGTTAAGATTTACCACATTTCAATTAGCCGTACTATGCACAATATAAATTTCTAAAAGCGACCCGATCTCATGTTAGACAAGTCTTACAGCAGCAGCGAGAGACACGTCTTGACACCTGCCGCCATCTTTGAGCGCTTTGAGGATTTGCTTTTCGTACATTTACATCAGGACACCACGAAAGGGTATTGTTTGATACATTTTTTATTTAAAAATTAAAGTGTTAACGAACTTTACAACTTGATCGAATAAATTATTAACCAATGTACTCTAAAATGATCTTCACGTCAAAACAGTGGTTTGAGACTTTAGGTGGATGGTAATCAGAAAGAAATACGTAAGATACTGATGAACAAGTCCAACTTAAGTCATTTTTGCCAAATAAAGGCATTTCCCTAAGTTGATTAATTCTTTAATTTTATTAGAGTTAGATAACTGTATAAGCTTTTTAGCTAAAAGTTATTTCTTATTTAGCCTTTAATACCGACAATAACAGTCTAATTAATATAAAATGTTATTCATCTTCTAATATCGTCTAACGCGTATTATGCATGTTATAGCAGCTTGTTAAATCATCACATTAAAAATAAGCTTATCAAGGGTCATAAAATTCTCATTTCTGATCTCAAGTGACGTAAAAACAAAAGCACCGATTGTTACAAGGCGTGGACGTGACCTGGAGACGTTTTGCTTGATTGATTTTTATTGTCTTATCTTCACACATGAGTAACATTACAATTTGACTCATTACAGGCTGGACTCTGTCTTTGATGAGAATGGCAGATAATTGATTGACACCTCTTGATGACAGACGTGAAGTAAATAACATTAAAGAATTTGGAGACTCCCTAACGAGTAGCGCACTAAAACTGAAGAACCCCCGCAGGGGACATATTCTCAATAGACTCCATCAACCAGTTCAGTCCCAATGACAACAACCAAAAGACTGTCTGGTTATGAGGGATTAAGGTTTATTGCGAAATTGACGTGAAGCAGATACGACGTGAGAAACATAGTGATGACAAGTCTTCTATGACCAATCATGTACTCAATTTCAAAATAATCAAATATTATGTGACGTATTTACAACATCCAGTAACATTGTCAATGTCTAAACAAAATATGTTGTTCAGCTTAGGGTTGTGCCGCGATTATCAATTCATATCGATCATCAATCATTCTTGACATATATTTCATTTAAATGAAAAATATTCAGACTTACAATCTATTCAAGGTCGAACGTTTTAAAAATATTGATCAGTATTAATTTGAAAGGCTTGTTGTTTTTGTGGACATATGAATCAGGAAGTGACGTGATACATTTAATTAAATCAATTACATGTTATAGCACACAAATTTACTATGGAAGCGTATAAGGGTCAAAAGCGTGAAATATATCCAGATATCAACATGTCCAATATGTGATGATTTTAATCTTTAAAAGACAAATTTTGCCGAGTTCATTGAATCACCGCGCCATGGTTTGTGTCGTCATTTCGGTTTAAAAGCCTACATTTGCGGTAATATATTGATATTCTGAAGCAATGTCAACATATTCCATTTCGCCCTAGCATACGTCGTAAAAGCGCATGGTCATAAAATGGAATATCTTAACGCAAACCTGCGCATCTATAAGGAAATGGCGACATATAAAATAGCGCGTTGGTAAAAAAAGAATGATTCTTCAAAAATTGTGTTTTCAGGGGTACATTAACTTATTAATATCACGATATCTTTCGCGCTATTGACCCCTATACGCCTCCATACTTACCTTGCTGGATACTACCTAAATATTCAAAGATACTGGAATTGTCCCTTTACGTCAAGATACAAAGTGGTGTAGGTAAATGCCATAATGGTACCAGCTTAACAGTTTCTTTTTCCGAATACATACAATTCTTTCTTTATGTACCTCGACATGCAAGTTCAATATGTGTACTTCGCTTAAAGTTACATTATGGGAGATAAGTTAAAGAGATGGCAATTCTCACTACAATAGTTAAAAACTAGATAGTGTAAAGATAATTTGCTGAAAATTTCAGTCAAATTGATTCACTATTAGCCGAGAAAAATGCCTTTTGAAATATTTATAGCCTCGGTCATCATTACTCAAATCATTAATATAAACAGCATAGTCTCGATTATCCACTTGATTGATTTAATTATCAACCGCCATTAAGCGGCATATACGATTTTCATCTGCCAACATCGAAGGCTAGTCTTAAGTCTTGACATAAAGAGTTTATTATGGTCTGGATATGTTAATTAATGTCTATTTGATTATTTAGATAACATCTCAGACTTAAAGAAAGACCTGTAAAAATCAGATTTTGCTCTTGCATAATGCTATTTTAAATATAAATCGGTTTTATTGTCTATATTTGCATATTATCTAGAAAGCCTACAAGGAAAATCTCTTCAAGAGTGTTTAATTTCTTTAGAATTTTTTGTTGCTTCTTCTTTTTCTCCAAATTCGGTTCTTCACTATCATAAAAGTGAGTCCCCGAAAAAGAGGTCCGTGTCATGTCTGAAAGAACACTTGCACATTAATGCACATCTCCGACGTCTCAAAAATAACCGATGAGTATTGTGTTGTACAAGTATGCAATTTTCAAAATGTTCGTAGATACGCACACCCTTTTAAGATACCGAGTTTATAAGTAATACGTAAACATAAAAAAAATATATAAATAAACAAAACACTTGAAACTTGACAAAGTTTTCAAGATTCACTACAATTTGAGGTTCTGTTGGCCTAATGCCAATAAACATTGTTTTAAAATGAGTTTTACATAGTCACTGCATATTTTCCGTCGTTTATTAATAAGAGTTTTATTTACTGTACTATTGATGTTAAACTACATATTCATAAAACACTATCTAGATTTTTATTGATTGACATTTCTGATAAGGAAATAATTCGATGAATTAAAATGTTTTTAGCCTATCTGATATTACTCATAATACATCATGTAGAAATAGACACGCCTAAAAAATCGATAAAACAAATGTAGTAAACATGCACGAATTCAGATGAAACGATTGGAAACAATAAATGATAGCATTGTCCTTGCTTTGAAACGATTTTTCTATATGACACATGCCACTCTGTCATTGGCGTCGCTTTATTTCATTGATGTCTGCGTGTATTCTTGGAACAAAGGCATCTATCTCTGTGGTCACGATCTTAATTTCGACCATTTAATATATCCAATATAATCCCTAATGAAAGGAAATTAAAGACTACGCGAGTTCTATTTGACAGCTGTTATCTTTTCCTTGTTTGCGCGAAATTCGAGTGTGTCGTGACAATTGTCTATAAACATATACAACATGACAGTCTAATATACATTTCAAATATTCATGATTCTTGGAAAATGACACTAGGGCTCTTTGTGACACCAGCGGAAAAGATTATGTCTCACGTTATGCAACTGACATCGGGCTTGGTCTTACCAGACACAGAACTGAAGGCCATTTAGAGTGAATTTAAATCCTGTATATTTCGTTCCCACACTTATGAAAGGTACATTTTTCTATTTAAAGTTTACGCATGAAAAGCTCCCATACGTAAGCCATATTTTCTTATTACTATTCATAATATTTCTTTTTTTTAGAAGCTAATAAAGATCAAATATTTTTGGATGCATCGTTACAAAACTAAAAGTAATCTTGAAAATGATTTAGATTGCATTATCAATATGAACTAAATTTGAAACTGACCATCGAAATTGACTTTGAAACTGACCAGTAAGAATGAAACGGTCCACTGAAATTGAATTTGAAACGGTCTACTGAAATTGAATTTGAAACTGACCACTGAAATTGAAAATAGTAAAAATTAACAAAGAAAACCATTTTCGATAATATTCCTTGTCTGTACATTAGTGTGGCAATCACAGATTGGGATTAGCCATTCTTTGTCTGGTATAAAATATACACTTGACTTTACGTAAGTAGAATTGTGTGAAATCCCCTTTGAAGATCACCAGTAACAACATAACACGTGAGCGGGGGATACTTTTTGTTTCGTGAAAAATCCGAAAAGCAAATGTGTCATCCATTGTAACAACGCTCTAATCTAAATCTTGATTCAATTGTGATAAGCCGGTAAATGGTTTTTGATGATTTTCACAAGCTTAGATAAGCCGACTCGACCAGGGCGCGGTTCATGTAGAAGTGTTGATTAACGATAAACAGTTGTCTATGCTACACGTGTGTTCAATGTAACAACCTCATCTCCAACGCCCTTGAACCAACCAATCAAATCACGAGATATCCGCTTTGAAGTCCATGCGGCAGTCAAACGTAACGCTATCAGCCAATGAAAACCTTGATTATCGGCTTTTGGCTTATTCTACAATATCAACAAGTGGTGTAGCACACACGTGGTTTACTATAGTGAAAATAGTATATATAGCTGGCGTGTTAGGAATGGGTCATTCATTCAAATGTACTACGATATTAGCTTTTTAGTTTACGATCATACAAATATTCAAAGATGTTGGACTTTACTACTGCTCCGCTTCACCTTATGACACCGCTAACAGTGGATACTAACATAGACTATACTTTGGATATGAACCGATTTCCAGGATTAAATAGTGAAGAAAGTATGAAAGAGTTGGCATTGCTTCCATCTACATCATCCGGTTGTGCTACAGAAGGACCACATGTTTGTGAATTATGTGGAAATCTTATACCTTATCAAACAGACGACAGTGTACCTTGTGGTTTTTGTGTATATTATGGACTCATTGAAGACAATAATTCCATCACAGAACAAGATTCAGACGAACTCTTTTCATTAATAGGTATGTATTGCATTGATAAACGGAATCAGCTTTCTTGGGATTTCTAAATGCAACCAGGGGCATTCTTTTGGACTACTGTGTCTTAGTGTATTGCATATTTAGTATAAATTATGTATTTAATTATTCTTTTATTATATTTTTCAGCATCTTGTGATATCGATACAGAATTTGAGAACATGCACAGTGGTGATTTACAGTCAGTTTTAGAAGATATCATAGAATCCACATCATCGTCTACATCTCCATCAACATCGTTATCATCAGAACAATCGTTAGATTCAATCATTACACAAGAACTATTCCTATCGCCTTTACCAAAGTTGTCACCTTTATCGCCAGTAGAATCTTCCGAGTTGGACTCTTTTATATCTGTCACTTCCGAAACAAACAAGAGTACTATTTGTGAAACAGACTACAGTTTTTGTGTTAAGGAAATAGCTGCTATTCACAACTCCGATGTCACGTATGAGGATATTTTTACGGACTCGACATGTGTTCCCGATGTGCTGGACATTGACACTACGTTTTTCTCCCCCACTGTGTATGACACTTCGATACGAAAAAGAAAGCTCTCCACGGATGTTGAAAGTAAACTGAGCAAGAGACAAAAATCGTGTGATATTGATGATATATTATTAAACTGTTTTTCTGACTTCAGTCGTGTTAATGACAAAGCCGAAGCAATGTCCAGGGAATCGTAGATAAAAGAAGCCACATTTGTTATTCCCCCGATCCATGATTCGTATCGTACCAGTATTATTAAAAGACATTAAAAACATTTTCAATAGATATTTTTTTTTTATCTATTAATTGATTTGTTCTAGATGTGTATACAATATGTCTAGTTATTCGTGCTCAATGACTATATCTATATGTACGGTTGATTAATCATGTACATCTTTATTATTGCGTCCGTGAGAATACTCTCAAGCTTTGAATAGTTTTATTCGACCAGAAAGTTTATTTTTATATACCCTTGTTGTTGTTTATTGAATGGTTATAAAGAATTAAAAGTCTAATTGTTATTTTCTTAGAAATGATCGTTGTGTTGTTTATATTTCTATACCTCCTAAGATTGGATCGGGTTGGGTGGGGTCTTGCTATTTGCTCAAAGGATACGGTTATTTGCATGTTGAATCTACAAAGGTGTGCATGCACAATAATCCCCTAACTGCAATCAGTTACATTGGAATAGGTCTGCTAAAAAGAAATTTCTCGTAGATCAACTAAATTGTGTAAACTAAAAAGAGGTGTTCATATTATGTGAACTTTACAATTTTAATCCTGAATTGTCCGTCAAACTGCACACTTTAATGGAATAGTTCAGCTTATAAGAAATTTCTCGTTGAGCAACTAAATTCTTTAATCTGTCCAATTTGAATCCTGAGTTGTCGACCAAACTGCACAGTATTATACTACCGTTAACCCGTGACTGATATTCCTGTTTATTATCAATCAAAACAAGTCTACGAATACATCTCCATTAAAACACCCTGCACTTTCAAAAAGAATCAGATACACACCACGCATGATGCATATTTAAAAAGAATCATTTGCACATTGTTCATTCGAAGGAATAACATTGGTATTTCATAGCTGCCACCATCGTGATTGCCAGTATAATATATAAGGATTTATACTCCTGGTATGTGATTAAAGACAGAAACAAATTCTTACTTATATGAGTATGCAACGTTATTTCAACCCGGTTTGTTGAAAGGTCAAGTAAGAGTTAAAATGAAACGGGGTTTAACGTCCTACCCTTCTGCACCTAACCTGGGCTAATGAAGACGGGCATACACCATACAGTGTCCTATGGGGGCAATTTTGCTTGGGTATCGGTGCTACGACCTACACTTATATCGAATTCCAACTGTCAAGGGATCTTTTACGTGCAAACCAAGGTGAACCTGAGAATGATGAAATTGAGCTCCACATACAACAGGGCCAACAGCAACACGTAACTGCATGTACACTTTTATTACAGGAGACCCATCTAAAAGGCGGGGGGGGGGGGTCTGAGGTCTCGTTGGGGGAGCTAAGTGGTTCCTTTTTTTCTGAGTCACCACTATAAAATATATTTCTAGAAGATATTCTTGTTGAACGGTTCCGTTCAAATTTTTACTTTCTACGAAACACATGAATCGTCGGGGTTCAGTACTTTAACTGTTCATGGACACGGGAGAGCGGTCGCGAAGGGCAAAAATCCGCGTTGGAGATATTCGATACAGTTGTTTTCGACCTAAGAATGGGCCATACAAATCTATTCGTATTTCCTCATTCATGATATTCAATGGGGATTTTTTTTATACTTGAACATTATAAGGGGAAATCTCCGCGGGATCTTATTCATATTCAGCTAACAGTATAGTGTAGATAAAGGCGTTCTGAAAATAACTGTAGGTCTTACAAAAGGCCACCGGTTGCGCTCTGATAAATAGCCTAAGACGCAATACAAGGTCGTTTAATAGGCCCTACCAACCAGCTCGATAAGATAACAGGCTTGTATTACTCATTCATACCTCAGTATATAACAATACACTCATAGTCATGTGAGAGGCTTATGAAATCGCCTCCACGTTGTCAGCCAACGTGTCGTGTCACCGCAACAAAAACATAGTTGAGTGTCAACTGAATAGACAGGTCACGTGATTTATATATTGTCGACTGCTAGAATTTACTTTAGGGTATAGGCCTGGTTTAGTATCGCATTGAACTATTGTGTAACCGGTTTCACAAACCATTTGAAAACCTGAATGATGACCTATTGTTCGTTAACTGTACAACTATATAATTACGTTGGGTGTGGTATTTCACGGCGGATTGATAAGAAAAGGGGGGGATGAAAAGAATAAAATAATGTCAAGTTAGGGCATTTGTGATTAAAAACCGTAACCGTGGGACAGGAAAGCCATCTGCGGTTTTTTGTATAAAGGGCTCGCCTACTTTATAAAGCATTAAATTCCTTTACACGTTGCCGTTATTTGAATACGCTGCATCAACCCAACCACACGTTTGCACCTTGGACGGATTTTCTTTTTCATCCTCTAAAAATGCTAAATGAAGTTTCGGTATCTTTTCAGCGAATTGCATAACAGGATAAAAATTATTAATTCGTCGAATCTCTGACAGTTAGATAATTATTTCAACGTCAAACTGCTAAAAATACGCTAATAACGACGCGTCAGTTTAATCTACTTGGCAGAAAAAAATAAGTGATTATGGGTCTATATATATATCCACGCCACACCCAGTACAGCAGTGAAAGGTGTATATTATGCCTCATATAAGGTTTATTACACCAGTTTAGCAGCTGTAGCCGGTCGGTTGTAGTCTACTATAACCATGGTCGCATCTGGGCAATTGACCAAACAGTTACTAGGGTTTAGCAATTATTTTTCACACACTGTCAAGTTTACTACAATTTTTATGTGCACTCTACTTTTAAATGCATTCTAAAGGTTGTCTGTCGCATTCTTCCTCCATCATTAAGGTTGACCTCCCGACGGCTTATTTAGTTACTTTGTATCTAGATTGAGTTTTATGCTTTAGAATTGTGTCATTTTTTTTCCTCTTGACGTCCACCTTGGATTCATATTGTGAAGAGTTTGGTCTGAAATAAATCTAAATCAAACCCAGACCTGTCTGCAATCGCTTCAGCCCTTACAGTTGGCTTGAACATTTTGATCAAAGGTGCTGTATTCGCATCTTATTTGTTCTATACACTGTTGAGTTGCGAAATCAATATTAGAAGGGGATAGGAGGCCGACTTGTGTTACAGGTGCGTTTTACATTCTAAGGCCTGTCATTGATGCAGGTAGGCCTATCACATGTAGTCGCGATCAGAAGTTATAGGTGTGTGATTTGGGATAGGGTCGCATGCCTAACCTTGTGAGGTTTCTCTAGGTTCCTCCCGCTGCTGACGTTTCAAGCGGAGTGAATAATTATAGCCATTTACCTTAATATGTTAGTTTCGAAATGATGAATTCGTTTGTGGTTAGAAGCGGGAAATTCCCATATCTATTTTCTCTGACAAAATCTTGACACTAGTAGATCCATCAGTTAATAGCTTATGTACATGTAGTTTTTTACAAAACAAAACAAAACGCAGTCCAATCTCACGAAATATGTCGTGTCTTTAATCTTAATTAAGTTACCCCCTACATATTTCAACAGATCCGTAAAACTAGCAGTGAAATGTTATGGGTTTATCTGCCGTTCAGATTGCATGTTCTGTCTTGAACCACGTGACTGTTGCAAATCCGCGTACATGAATATGTTATTGACATCCAAAGCTCTAGGGCACCATGAAATATACACAAAAATAAATATTTTCATCTAGAATCGTCCTTTCGATCATATTTCAGTTTAGTAAGTCAGTCGATTTCGTATTGATAAAGATTGGTTATGACGTTATTGTTAAAAGATAAAACAGCCAAATTTTGAAATAGATATCCTTTGAACCGTATATTACGTCAATGATCTGGTAGTCTTGACTAGTGTAGTATAATATTACAATGGTTTAAATACCTACTTGCATTGTTATCACACAATAAGAAATATAACGATCAGAGATAATGTGCATTATTGAAATGGTGACACACATCGTGTATTTCGTCAGAGGATTATGGGTACAGCTGTTATGACTGGAATTTGAACTTTACTCGGCTTTGGTAGTAGATGTTATATTAACATGCGTGTTTTTATCAATAACGTGCACCAATTCTATCTTAAACATACATTACGCAACAGCTAAATTTGCCTATTGTAGGCCTTCCTTTAGACCTGAAATGTTATATAAGACATAAATTAACTTATCCAGACCATAACCATCTCTCGATGTCAACGCCAGCCTGGGATATTTGTTGGATTGTGATCCGATTTACTACATAACTTTCCTCCATGATTTAATGATTAACTGAATAATCGAGACTATGATTTTTGTCGTACCGACGATAGTAATGATGATCGAGGCTAGGTGGCAATTTCATTCACTTAATTCTCGGTTCATATGGGATCAATTTGACTGAAATTTTCAGCAAATTGCATTTACATTATCTAGTTTTTTTAACTATATGTAGTAAAAACTGCCAACCCGTTATCTTATCTCCCATAATGTAGGACTATCTTTAAACGTCAATAATAAGAAATTAGATAGATCATAATGTTAGCTGTATACCAGTTTTCTGCCAGAATTCAGTCTTTATTGACACTCTAAAACACCACGTCTATGCAACCGAGCAAGGGAATCGATATTAGGAATTCAGAAAAATGACGTTCAAAGATATGAGAGATTGTTTTACGATTTCTAAGTGAACGTAGCTGAAGCGCTAACATTTGGGACTCAGAAATTGACACAAATGGGTCGCAACGCATATAATAATGTTATATGAATGTATATAAACTAATTTACATTCAATCGTTTCCGTTTTTACTCTAATTTAAAATCAGTTATGCTCGACTAAATACGTTAGAATTCTCTATGGAATTGGGATGGCATAGTGGTCTAGAGTGCCGGTCTTCGACCTCTAGCTGGCCGGTCACCTCTGGCTTGCGGCTGTGGTTACGATACCTGGTGTGAGCGTATGTGGCATGGAGATAGGGGCGCCTTCTCAACCTCGTGGGTTTCCTCCGGGCACTCCGGTTTCCTCCCACTGCTAAAGACCCCCACTGCTAAAGCAAAGATTTGAAATAAAATAAAACCATATGTTAGTCCCAAAATGACCTAGTTTGTGTCGAG
Organism: Patella depressa; assembly: GCA_948474765.1. NCBI lineage: Eukaryota > Metazoa > Mollusca > Gastropoda > Patellidae > Patella > Patella depressa. The sequence continues at coordinate 62,291,581 of OX419719.1, forward strand.
TGGACGTTAAACCCCATTCTCTCTCGCCCTCTCTCTCTCTGGAATGGCAATCTCTAGCGCCTGTTTCAGTTTACACCGACAGTATTTATTGCGCATACTCTCCAGATAAGAATATGAGGTCACCGTTTGGCATGACTTGTGGAAAATGTTTAGCTTCGTTCTTCGAATCGATGCGCTGAAACGCAGTATGGTACACAATTCGTCTACCAATGGCAAAATATTACTTTTTGTCTTAAATATTGGATGTCACAAGCCCATCTTTTCCCGGTAAGATCACGACATCAATCTTGATTTCAATTGACAAAAAAAAATCGTGTTTTCATTGTCAAAGACTTTGGGTGATATTGATTTAGAGACTTGGCTAGCTACTTAAAGATAGAATTGTTAAAAATGAACATGTTTAAAACACGTTGACGTTCACATAAAAGAACTGTTGATAGTCGGAATTCAATTACTGTCAGGGCAAAAAACTATCATAACACACCGCATGACAACGCTCTTCGGTTGGTTACGAATTGTAGAACGTTAATACCCATTCTCATTCATTCATACCAGGATATGTATTATGGGTGTAGCTACTGACCAACAGACTAGTACATTCTTAATCTACTGACATTTTACTTCTCTTGCGGCTCAATAATAGTCAATCTATCAAACGAATTTGACCTTTAGTGTGAAATAAATTAACTCTTTTCAACATCAAAATACCTCATGTAACCTTGAAAAAACTGACAGAACATGATCAAGTAAAGAGGATTATCTGTTGTTAATCTTAAAGATAAATTTAGATTTAGACATGGGTGGATCTATTCACGTCTGTCAATGCCACAATAGCAGCCCGCCATGTGTTATCTGTTTGTATTCGTCAGCTGCCAATTTCATCACTTTGACATGTGATTCGGATTTCCTACAGCCAGCGGCTTTGACGTCATTAGGTCTGTTATGTCATCGTTTTACGACTGTTGTCGGCGAATCGGGACGTTAATTAGCACACCCGGACAAAAGCGCATAATGTTAATTAGACTGCATATTACACCTGCCTTTGTTATCTTTATCTTTAATGTTGATTACTACCTACCCGCCATAAACAAAGTCGCTGGTATGTAATTGAATCAGAAAGTGTCAGTCATCTCGTATGCTAATTAAAGATAATGTTATATTGATCTGTTTCAAGGGCTGATTTACTTTAACTAGTGCTAATATTTACTTTTTTAAAAGACAGCATTAAACATATAGGTGATTGTTTTATAAATTAATGTTATATTTGGATCAATTAACATGTTGCGTCTAATTTAGATCCAGTTTAAACTAGCAAATTGTTTTTAAATGTCATTGTAAGAAAGGTAAATTGGCTTGGTTGAATCATTTGAACCATTTTACTAAAAAAAATAGGCAAAAAAAGAAAAAAAACTAAAGAGAGTGGAGAGCTATTAAGCTCATTTCAGGGTAAAAAAAATATCGGATTTAAGGTCCTAGCCCCACCCCACCTCCTAGTTACCAATGATACGGCGCCCTATTCGCTGAGCCCGGGCCCGTATCTACAGGGGGGCGCGGGGGGGCATGCCCGCGTGAAATGCTCGCCCCCCCCCCGCTCAGAAATTGCTAACAATCATTAAGTATACACAGTTCCTTATATTAACCTAAAAAATCTAAATTTTAATTGTTTGAATACTTATTTTAAAGTGCTTATTAGACGCCTAGGTAACTACATAGCATGATGATTACAGCAGTATGTTAGAATGACCTTTCCGAAAATTTCCTCAAAATGTTCGCCCCCCTAACGAAAGGTTATGCCCCCCAGCTTTATGGTGTCTAGATACGGGCCTGGCTGAGCCACAATAGCACAACTCTCCGTTTTTATATCATTAAATCAGCTGTTCCGTCCAAAACAGGGAATTTGTTATGGCCACAGAACACTAATTATTGCCCCATTGACTTTAATGTTAATTCTCGTCTCTTAGACCGGCTGTAACATTTTCCCAAATATCCGTTGGGAAAAATGCTTTCTGCCACAGATGGAGCAACATGTGACAGACTCTTGCCCAAAAGCATGTATGAGGTTCTTCATGAAAAACTTGAGATAGACAAGCTGGAAGTAGAGACAGCTAACCTTGCAATTTTCGGCCCTCCCTTTCAACGAAACCAACCTCACAACTCTTGTATCCTTCCGCCTCAAAATCATGAATATTCACCAAAACCTGGCAGAAAATGTATTTTAAAACCCTTTTCTTCGATTCTACACCAAAAATTCAACAAAAATCGCCATGCAAAAGGGGGAAAAGGGAAAGGGAGAGAAGGACTAAAAATAACTTTCGCCCCTGTACCCATGAATATTTGGTGATCTGTGTCCTTATGGAACAGAGTAGTGTGATCTTTGTGGTAAGAAGTCAGACATTAACAGAGAACACTTCGTGGTATGTTAAATCCACCCTATCATGTTTATGTATTAGGTTCGGTTATCCAAAGAGTGGAGTCGCCTGTCGTGTGTTTTCTCCGCCCCCCCCCCCCCATCTAAACATCCCTAAGCGCAAGGGAATTATTGAAATAAAATTAAACCATATGTTAGTAACGAAATGACCTAGTTTGTGTCGAGAGGATGTTAAACCACATTTCTCCCTCTCTCTTTCTCTCGCCTTATATCTTGAAATATTTTTCTTCCTCTGGATTTTTTTCGACTGTCTGGATTTAAAGCTTACGTGTACGTGGCGGAACCTATGTTTTTCTAGGATTAGAGTCTTGAAAACTTATATTGCGTGTGGAACTAACATTCATTTAAAGATATTCTTGTAAACTGTCTTGTAACATATTATTTCCAAATCTTAGTGATCCATCATTTTTGTCTTGTCGGATTTAGAAGATATTTTTATACCATAATATCCACGATTCTGCGTATAAATAGTTAACGTTTACTGGTTGATCCAAATATAGAAGACACCAAGGCGTTTAAAACCTATTTGACAAATATTGATATACTTGACGAGCGACTTACGAATTATTTTTCAAATTCTCAATTTATATTTTTCCATAAAAAGATTGTGGTTTTGCGTGATTACTGTGTCTACTTTAGTGGTTTTAACTAAATCCCGTACATGCCATACAGATTGGCCAAATGACGAGGCTAAGAAAACATATCAAATAAAAATGTTAATCATGACATTGTCATTAATAGCATAATATGATTTAGTTCTCAAATTTTGTTTTTCAGAAAATGGTGGTGGTTTAGCATGAGCGCCGTATCTATTCTCGTTGTTTAAGAAACTGAAATCAGCCCAAAATCGGAAGTAATAGTTTAAAGATGCTTTATGTAAGATTTAAACAAAGAGCTGAGAGAGAGAGAGAGAGAGAGAGAGAGAGAGAGAGAAATTGTGTTTAACGTCCACTCGACACAAACTAGTTCATTTCGGGACTAACATATGGTTTAATTTTATTTCAATAATTCGCTTGCGCGTAGGGGTCTTTAGCAGTGGAAGTAAACCGGAGTGCCCGGAGGAAACCCATGAGGTTGAGAAGGCGCCCTATCTCCATGCCACATACGCTCACACCAATGATTGAAACCACAGCAGCAAGCCAGAGGTGACCGGCCAGCTAGGGGTCGAAGCGCGGCACTCTAAACCACTAGGCCATCCCAACCCCCCAAACAAAGAGCTGAACGTTATTGCTATAATAGTTCATAAATAGGTAATGAATAATTGATTGAAAATGTCAGTCAAATATAACTTTGTTATGCGTCTTTAAGTTTCGAAAAATTGAAATGAGGGTTTAATGCCCTACTTTTCTGCGCCGACCATTACCATGATAATAAAGAGGGTATGCACCAGACCGTCCCTGGGGCTTAGCGTCCGCTTCCACCTAGGGAAACAAAATTTCAATGGCCAGTCCTTTTATTGAATGATCTTCATTTTAAAGTTAACCGCTTATATAGAGCTGGTGCCCCCTCCCAATGAATATCTCTAGCGTTCGATTGTCTACAACGTTGATTATATATGTTTGCCATGTAATTAAATGTCTAAATAATAAATTATATAATATCTGAAGCCAGAAAAATGATCCGCAATACACAGACAAAATTCTTGTTTCGTTGCCATGGGTGAAGCGTAGATGGGTGTGCGCGTGTGTGATGGTAGGGGTCGTTTTATGTTTATTGCGAACTTTCAGAGTAAGCCAACGAAATTATGAAAACGAAACGAATTAAAGAATTGATTTTAATTAAGCCGGAAAATCAAAAATATGAAGTAGGAATAGTCGTAATTTTGTGAATTGTTTTTCCAGTTCTCAAATTTAGTTGTTGGCAACATTTATATATAGTTGCTTCTTGGGTATCGTTCCTATATATCTAATTTATTTAACTGTGGTACAATAAATAGACCGACGTATAGACCGACGTAAGTATTCTATATAAGTATGGAACCATAGTCAATAATTAATAAAGCAGTAATGACATTTATATATGTGATAATATAAATGACACCGTTAATCTTATGACGTAGCTATTTATAGATTAACTGGACTAATATAGTTGTAATTTATACCAATCCCCTCATCAGCATGTCAAATGGATATGTCGATGATTTGCTACGACCTTCTAAAATTATATAAACTACTTCATTGTATATTTTTAATTTTGTTCGCATTACAAAACCTAACTACACACGTCCCGCAGACAAACTGTCAAATGTTTTGTTGTTTTTTGTTTTGGGTTTTTTTTTGTATTAGAATATGTGAATATGAATGGAATATATCCACTTTGTTGCAATTAAATTATACTAGACAATGGTGCGGGTAACTAAGCTCGTATGATAAGATGGTGGACCTGATCTACCAAATAATAGTCATAACCAAGCCTATTAGAACGAAAAAGTAAAACGAGGAAAACACAAAGAAATGACGCATGATGGGGTGTTTAGGTGTCATTTATTAGTCAGACCACATTCCCATGGTAAAATAATTAATCGTATTTCTTCTAGCTGACTTATACCTTCACGTAATGACTTTCCTGTTATTTCGACATACAATTTACTTCTTTGTGATGCTTTGTAAATCGTCTAGATATTCCAGTAAATTGAATTAGTCTAAAAGGTGTAAAAAACCGCAAAAAACTTCCTCGCACGTGAAACTCGCATTCCCATAATATAATTGTTTATAAATAGACAAGTCAGGTCATCTACCTACGATGATTGCGGAAAAATAGCAAAGTGCAATAAACCGCTGAAAATAGCAAAGCGTGGTCATCTTATAAATAAGTTTTTAATGTTTCAACAGCTTGGAAACAAAGGTCAACCCATTGATATAAATACGACGTAACAATTTAATAAGGAATCCTTCGGTCAATATTCCCAATAGATTTACGTGGTCCCATTTTAATATGCAGATTTAGATCATGCATTATAATACCCGTCTAATAAGGAGAGTTTATCCAATTTGAATATTGTTTTCTGTTTGAATTGAGGAATATCAATCTATAGCATTTTATCGAATTTAAAGGAAGTCAAATGATTAAATTTTACCCAAACGTATCTCGATTGATCGTCTTGATAAATGGTTTGATTTGTCCCGATGTAAGTCGATATACGAAGTCGATCGACTGAGAGAGAGAGAGAGAGAGAGAGGGAGAGAGAAATGGGGTTTAACGTCCACTCAACACAAACTAGGTCATTTCAGGACTAACATATGGTTTAATTTTATTTCAATGATTCGCTTGAGCGTAGGGGTCTTTAGCAGTGGGAGGAAACCGGAGTGCCCGGAGGAAACCCACGAGGTTGAGAAGGCGCCCCTATATCCATGCCACATACGCTCACACCGGGGCTCGAAACCACAGCCGCAAGCCAGAGGTGACCGGCCAGCTAAAGCTCGAAGCGCGGCACTCTAGACCACAAGGCCATCTCAACACCCGAGTCACTTTGGTTCGCTAGCCTGCCTAGTCGTTCGGATGGGACGAAAAACCGAGGTCCCGTGTACACATTAGAGTGCACGTAAAAGACCCCTCGGCAGTTGGAATTCGATATAAGAGTAGGCCGTAGCGCCGCTGTCTGGGCAAAATTTCTCTCATAGCACACTGTATGGCGTATGCCCGTCTTCCATTAGCCCAGGTTAGGTGCAGAAGAGAAGGACGTTAAACCCATTTCATTTCATTTCTTTGGAAGAATAAAAGTCGTTGGGTGTCTCCATCCAGCCCTGTAACAAGAAATCTGTTTTTCGTTACTGTATGATAAACTATAAACATCCCCAATATATATTTGTTTGAAGGTGTTGTTTAAACATACATTATGCAAGAGCTAAATCTACCTTTTGCAGGTGCTTTTAGGCCTGAAATGTTATTTAAACTATTTCAATATTTTCTCCTTTTTTATCATCTAATTTTGAATTATTATAGTAAGAATGGCCAACTCTTTATAAAACTCTTAACTGATGTATCTTTAATATATACCTGATACACGTAGTTTATAAATAGCCTATAATCCGTGTGTATAAGAAGATTAGTAGATATTTCGATAAAGATATTGTGCATGGAAAGTCGGGTAAATTTAGATATGATGGGTCTGTTATCTTTGATAAAAATCTGCACCTGAAATATGATTTGGACATATTTGGTTTAATAATAAATATGTTTTCTGTTGTTTTTTTTTAATGTAGGAAGTTTAAAGATAAAGAAAATAGAAAAACAGACCTAGAAAATAGAAAAATTCTATATTTTGCGCTTATGTAATAATGTGATTAAAGTGTTATTAAAAGAGATCATTATTAAAATATATCCAATCTGATTAAAATACAGATCTATATTTCGTTTCGTTTCTTTATACTTTTGGTGGTCTACACTACATGAAGATCTGACAAGTTATAATGGGAATTCACACCAGAGGTCATACAAGCGACTTTTGACCCTATGGCGTCAGACTTTGATTAACCAATCAGCATTGATGTTACTTATGGATTACCCACAGTTCCTAGCAAAACACGTCTAAAGCTCGCCGTAACAGACCGTATCATTGGCTAACCTTCACACCATTCAGAAGACGTCAGTGATAACACCTATTCCAGATCCTAGTGTAGTAAAGTTAAACGAAATTTTGAACTATAAAAACGAAACGAAATAAGATCCGTGTTTAAATCAGATTGAAATATATCATTACTAAGTTACGGTATGACCATAGAAGAGTTCACATGGTGAGCACATTTTGTATATAGAATTAAGATACAGAATTATTAAGATAAATAATTTGTATGAGTCTCAAATGGAGTTCAATTCAGATTTAAAAGTTTATAAAAGTGTTCAGATGGAGATGGTCGGGTACCTAGAAATGTTGACAGAAATGTTCAGTTCAGAATGATATAGAGATGTTCAGTTCAGATATGGAAAAGTTCAATTTAGATATAGAAGTGTTCAGTTCAGATATAGAAATGTTCAGTTCAGATATTACATAACTCATCAGTTCAGATATAAAAATAATCGGTTCAGATATAGAAAAAGTTAATATGTGTATATATGAGTATCGCGATAAATATTTACTTTGTTTAACCCCAAATCAAAAGTGGCTTTGTTCATTGGACACCGAATACAGTTAAAATTTAATTTTGTATGTATGATAAATTCAGTTTGTTGAATTACTTGATTTTTTTTGGTAAGTATTTATTAAATGTGCTGCTGTAAATCCAGTGGGCATAATACTTGTTTCGTCAAATCCCTTTCTTTGTGATTTAAATAGTTATAAAATAGTTATAATCGTTTGTGTCATTCCTCGCGAGGTGTTCTTCCCATCTGTTAACAATATAAATTGAAAAACGTGACCATTAAAACGGTTTAATTAATATTAACGTGTTTATGGCATTTACAGTTTAATAGCCCTGGCTATTTTCAGAAGTTTAATCTGTAAACCATATAACAATCGCCACCCTGACAAAGATTAAACGTTACAAAGACCTCGAGTGGTTAGTGTTTTCATTTTTACTTTTTTACGACCACCACCCTGTGGGTTATTATGTCTAATTCGCTTTTAACAGGTGACGATTGGGCCGTTTGACGGGGTTTTCTTATCAATAGTACATTTTACTTTACGATATCGGCTTAATTATAATAACCACACCCCAGACAATGATTTCTTTATCCCCGAACAATGACAAAGGATTGAAGTAATCCACATCACATAGTGAAGCATTATCGAAGTCGTGTCAGAGATCTTTTCATTAACACAGGGGGGTAATTTGCTTGACGAGGTTAAATGCCGCCCCTATTAAGTGTAACCCTCCGTGACACAATAACGCAGTGTTTTAATAGCGGAACCAATAAACACATCAGATGAACGTAATAATTGTTCATGGTTATTGTTCTGGAATGATAATGATTAGATATTTTTATTGCTTAGACGTAACGTCTTATTACGAAAAGGCGGTGGGACAAACTAAATAGGAAGCAAACGTGTAAAAAGGGAGAATTTGCGGATCGGGGGTCTGGACCTGTTAGCGCCAAACGACTTTCTCCTGGTTGTTTCTTTCGCAATTGTTCTGTATCCAAGCCTTTTTTTTCCTAGGTATTGCCGAACCCATCCGGACGACGAACCTTTTTCGCAATTCGTGATTGAGCCTTCCCTAGATGTGTGCTGGTGTGAACGATCGTAGGCTACTTTATCTGTTTGCTATAACAACAGCCTACGTTGATGCGCACGTAAAACCAAAAGTAAAAGAGTGACAATGCGTAAAGCCAACAGTGAAAGCGTGACAGTATATATGTCCGATTCCATATAGACTCACTGTAACTTAAATTTCATGTACTTCTTCCAGAATCAACACGACTAGAGTCTTTTCACAACAGGTGGGATGGGATTAAATTCGATTAAGAATGTATTCAGCTATTAACACATTCCCAAGCTATATGTTTGGTGTAAATGTTAAGTGTGAAGCCCAAAACATATTGTTCTTCAAGACTACAAGCTTTACTGCGTATTTTTACACTGCATACACCAGAGGCGCACCGCGCCCCCCCCCTAATTTTCTACAGTGTCCTTTTTTACTACTGAAAGTGCCATTTTTCAGACCTAAATATGTTCTCTCCGAAAGTTTTCTTAGACGAAAATATCAGCCAAATAGCCCTTGGAATGTCTACAGATGCAAGGAAATGAAGGATAATTGTCTTGCCCCCCCTCCCTCAACCCCCTCGCGGCGGCGTGCCCCGTCTCCGCAGCAAGTGCCCTCATTTTGCGGCGCCCCCCTTTTCAAAATTCCTAGATCCGCGCCTGTATACACATTCTCCTTCCGGTTATACCACATCTGAGTACTTTGCAAACGCTCACCGGAACCGCCATTCTGAGTGAAAAAGAATATCGTTAGTGTTAGCCATGGCACTAATTTACGAGTGGGTAATCTATAGAATTCCAAGGGCGTCGACAAATAGGGCATCAACTACACCCCTTGGTGTTTAACTATTAGCGGGTTACGACCTTTCAAGCGATTACGCGAATGCGATCATAAAAAACTAAAAACCCCGCGGTTATGCTGAACTGCCTTTGGCAAAGGGTTACACAGAGCAACATTTAATATGTGGCGTCATAATTACCTCTAAAGATCTAATACATTATGATAAGTTTTAATAAGGTCTTTTCGTAATCGGTTCATCTTAAAATGTATTCAATATAGGGGAGTTTGTAGATTAAGTTAGCTCAGAACGGCAATGATCAAAAGAAATGATTTTTATTTTAATACCTTGTGCATTCATTATCTGAAACTTCTTCCATGATTAGAAATTACTTGTTTTAAATACCCAGTTTGAAAGCATTAAACCATAGAGACATGACATGTTACCAGGAATATTCTTTAATCAGGGCCGTATCTAGCGGGAGTTCAGGGGTACATTGCAACCCCAGAAAAATAAGGCGCCCCGAGAAATGACACCCCTCCATCCTAAAAAATAGTAATTTGACAATCTTTCAATTATAAAATAATGTATACACATGTTTATGCTGCACCCCCACATTTAAAATTCTACATACGGCCCTGTCTTTAATGTACCACCAGAAATCGATGGACTAATAGGCTAAATATCACTCTTATTGTTGTAACTGAATAACATGTCCCAATCTTTATTCTGGTCAACAAATTGTATTATTTTACAATATTCCAATTAATGTCATCTCAACACACCTAATTTTAAAATATTGGAAAAATTCAACTGAATGATTTGAAAAGCCTAAAGTAAACCTTTTCAAATGTGACTTGGAATTTAAAATATTTTCGAACCATCTGGGTGTAATGGATAATTTGCACAACAGGTAGGACACTTAAATATCTAGTACTTACAATAAGGCTATTATTTATTTTCTCGAGATGCCAAGCCAGCAAGAGTGTTATTGTCCTTTTAAACATAATTCGCCCTAAACTGTCACCCAAAGCTCTACATTAACTGGTTCTGTTTACAGAGTCATACGATGTATTAGTTAAAGGAACCGACTCGTCTTGGAGTCACCAGATGCTACGTTATTGGGTGGATGAATTGGAAGGGGACGATACTGATAATTATTCTTTTATATAGGCTAAATATGCTTTACATTCTGTCCGTGTTCAGCTCCCTTGCAACTTGTTTGTTGATAATCCAATTCTTAAAAAAAAAATCAAAAAAAATCCAGATATTAAAAATATCAAGAAAGCACAAATCTCGCCATTTAGTTTCTATGGCGACGACCTTTGTTTATTAATTTTAATTCAGCAAAACTGATACTAAGGCGAACCATTTTAATTTAAATGATATTCCTCGATCTAAATAGCACAATTTCTTTTATATATTTTGCCACCTGACATACACACGTTATTGCCATCTCTTTAAAATTTAATTAAACGGCATATGTCATTATACCTTTATGTTATTGATGGCGGTCGACATCGTTTTATTGAGAATAGGGGGTCGGTATGACTTTATCGCAGGGATAGAGAGCCGCCATTGAATAATGATCAAGGCTTCTTCTTTGATGTTAGAACGATCTAATGACTAAATGTGGACATAATGTAAATAAAGTTAATGGCCCATGGAGCAACAACTATTCTGGTACATCCCGTTTTGATCTGAAGTACTGGTCATCTATGAGCTCCCAGCATGCGTACAAACGAGTTGGGGATTAAAGCTCTAATGGGATGAACATAATACGAGAAAATGAAAGGTCTTGGTCTCTCTTATAATGTCTATTGAGCTATAAATCCTAAAGTCCTTTCATTTGAAGACGGGAAATGCGTCGTTGTAAGAAATAGACAATTAATGTAACCCAGGGCTATTTAGTTAGAAAAGGAATTATGTTTTGTCCAGATGTTATTGTACAAGCAAAGTACGTAATACACGACCTGTGAAACAGTAGTGTAACATAAGAGCTGTCGAAATAGATTATTAATCAATATACCAGTACACATAAAAAGAATAAAAGACACCCGTATAAAGATGTTTTTGTATATTACTAATGACATATTATTCCAAACGGGAAATGTAAGGTTAATTCTGTCACGTTTGTTATAAATCAAGTTTTGATACATATTGTAATTTAAAATTAAAACTTTTCTCATGACTAAACGCTGATATAAATCGGATCAGTATTCAAGTAGTTTTTATTTTTACAATGGAATAATATATTCACGGTTGCAATTAAAATGGTACATTCAATTTATTTAATTCTGACTTCACGCCCGTGCTGGTAGAATAATGATTATATCGCGTTTAGCTTTCACTGTGAATTCTTCTCAAAAACGCCCAACACGATTATTACTAAGTGCTGAAGCTAAGAAAAATTAATCAACTTTTAAAATCCAAATGTTAGCAGACAACATATTTATTCTTTGGAAGATTCCCAATTAGACTTCAGTCACCTCATCAATACAATTAATGAAAATTGGAGTATAAAGTTCATATTCTTTTAATACAGCGCTGAACGCAGATCTATTACGGGATATTGAAATGGGCGCCGTCCGTCTTCCCGTTGCGAATTGCTGCTTGCTAATTAGTCGCTATAATCCAAACAAATATTCTACGAATGTAAGTCTGGATGGGTCCTCAAAATTTGACAGAAAGTCGGTCATTGTCTGGATTGTCCAGTCTTTTGAGTTACCACGTACTGAATCTATCAAAACATCTGGCTTGTCAACAATGACACTCTCTAAAATTTTGTTTGTAAAGGTTTTAATTTAAAAAGTAATTTTCTCTCGTCATGAATCAGACGTATGGCTTCTCACAATCGTCTTAATTCTTCATCGCGATTCATGCTTTATTCCTCATGTCTATTTTGTTTCTAATAATAGATATGCCAAGTGAATTGTGGGATATATTTCAGACTCGCTTTATAGAATCTAGCAAAATCAGTCTGGTTTCATAAGATCTAGCACTTACCGAGACTTTAGCCAAATGGTTCCATTGCCCATGCGTAACCGGGATTTTGGTTTTTGATGTGGTAGATTATCCAGTAATTTTCGCTGACATTATATAACTGTTTCCTTGGGTTTTACTCCAAACTTGTTTTTCAAATATGAGTGAAGTCTGTGTCACCACAGGCCCGGGACTGTACAGCGCAGTGGACGCTAACGGCTAGCCCCCGGATCCATTCACTCTTTTTGATTTGTTTTTGTTTGTGGTCTCTTAGTATGATGTCTTATCTGTATATTTGTTTTTGTGTAGAATTGTGTGTGGTGCAGTCCCCCTGCACTTACTATTAGAACCGACCCAGACCCTCCGTACGTTGAAGACAAGGGGGTTCTGAGTGACAGAGACTACTTGTTAATTGATAACATTAAAGGTGTGCTGATACGTCCACAATACAAAACTTTGAAACAGGTGATCATAATGATGACTACGTTTCCCCATACAATCTTGCCAGATTCACAAGATTACAAAGCATTTTTTTCAAAGCACGAATTTCTGATTTTCAAAGATCAGAATTTTTTTTTATCCAGAGGCACGTTAAAGGGAAAATAACATCCTTGCTGGCTTGGCAGGTCCAGAAAATAAATAATAGCCTTATTCTAAGTACTAGATGTTTAAGTGTCCTACCTGTTGTGTAAATTATCCATTACATCCTATTTTACTTGTCCAGAGGGTTCGAAAATATTTTAAAATCCATGTCACATTTGAAAAGGTTTACGTAAGGCTTTCTGAAATCATTTAGTTGGATTTTTCCATTTTTTTAAATTAGGTGTGTTAGGATGAAATTTGAATCATCAATTAATTGGAATATTGTAAAATAATACAATTTGTTGACCAGAATAAAGATTGGGACATATTATTCAGTTACAACAAGAGTGGTGTTGAGCCTTTAAATCAGCTAAGTCTCTAACCCAATATCATCCAAAGTCTTACACGTTGAAAACACTAATTATTTGTCAATTCAAATCAACATTGATGTTGTTCTTTACGTTCAAAAGAAAAACAATAAACATTTTACCAGTGGTACACGAATCGTGTACCATAGTGCGTTTCGGCGTCATTTGTAACGAGTAACCAGTAAGAACGAGGCAAGACATATTCCAAAACGCATGTCAAAAGTTGGCGCCGTGACTTATTTGGAGAGCATATTATGCATGCGCAATAAACTGGAATGACCAGACACTGGAAATTTCTACTCGGTTGAGACTCATGCAGTATTTCGCTGGACATATTCGATAATTATTCTATGCATTTCATTTTTAAAACTTATTTATTATGTACTGTAAACGCAATCTCATCAAGTCACCTGTTTATATTCGCCCAAGCTGGTAAATCGCAATAAAAAAAGTAAAAATCTTATTTAGAAGCCAGTATATATTACTCCACATTCACCTATAATAAGAGCAATGTTTAAGAATATCGGAAGTACGTCACACATAAACGCTCCTAAATGGAGGAATGTTTACTTTATGAAACTTTCGTGGAAAACAATCCCGAGCGCATATCTTTTAGGTCAACCGGTTACAATGACATATTGCCTTAAAAATTTTAAATTGGTTTGTAATGATTTGCAAGTATGCATGGGTGTATGAACCGTGTGTGTGTGGATGTTGGTGGGAGTGCAATCGGACGGGAGAATCGAAATTTCTTTAAATTGACTAAAGGACTAAAAATAGTGTCGGACAGAAATCCAGTGTTGTCACTTAGCTCTATTCGTGACATTTTTCGGGCATCGTCATAATTTTGTTTCATCCATTTTTCGTGGAGTGAAATTTCTGGTGTCCGGTGACATTCTGGGCCATGTTTCTCGAAATCTTAACTAAAGATAAAATCCTGATTTTAGCAGATACTCCAATCTTTATTGGCTAAGCCCTAAAATTAATCTAATATTATCCAATCAAATTACTAAAATTTGGATTGTATCTTAGTTAAAATTTCGTGAAACAGGCCCCTGGTTGATTGATTAAAATTCAGACGGGCATGAAGTGGGATTGAGCCGATTTCTATCTGCAGTACTCACGTGTCGGAATAGCAGAAAACACTGTCTTTGGCCGTCTAATTTTTAACATTGTCAAACACAATTTTTGTCAGCATAGTTTTTATCGGATTTTTCCGAAACTTTCAGGGGACGTTTATTGTCACAAGACGAGGATGTCCACTTTTTGTCATCAAAATCGGGTTAATATTCTTAGAGTTATATCATTTTTTTAGCCTAAACAGTTGAAACTACTGGTTAGCATGACAGCGGTAGTAGTTTCATGTTTCAGTTGTTGCTTTATGAACTGACCAGACAATTTGATGAATATTTTAGAGTATAGCCGGATCTTTAGTAAGAAATTCTCAAACCTTATGAAGCTACGGTATATTAGAAACTTGGCATGAAGCATTGCGGACATGAAACCTATCGATCGATCGATATGCCGCTATTCATTGCCCCCCCCCCCCCCCAAACACACACACACACACACTTTTCCAAAAACGTTGTAAACGTGAAAGAGGCCACAGGTCATAACAGATTCTTTATTGTGAAGCATTCGGTTCACGAAAGGATGAATATGATAAACACTATTGATATTCATACATGTAGTTCTGCAACTTTCTCACTTTGAAACACAACGATAGACTGACAGTTAACTGAAGATCTCCCCCTAATCACACCAATGAAATCAATAAGCGTTTTTTGGAAGGGTGTGTTGGCTGTTCTGCTCTATTAAGCTGTGTTTGTATTTTGACTTGTCTAAATTATTCAATAATGATATAATTGATAAAGTGTTATCAAAATATAATTGTACTCATTGAGAGACTTATTCAAGTCTCTGAATTAACGAACCTTATCTTTTCTATACAATTTAATGATTAAGTTCGTGACTTGCCAGGAAATGTCCATAAGTACTCTTTCTTTAGAAATACGTAGACATGTAAACTTTTGTAGATCTAAAAAAAGGAGCAAAAAACGGAGAAATGAATTGTGGTTTTAATGTTGGTACTACTTAGCTAATGAAGGCAGGCATACGATATACTGTGTACTATGACTAGACTATGAGGGCAATTTTCCCTGACAGAGCCGCTGTGACCTACCCTTATTTCGAATTTCAACTTCAAGGTTTTTTTTTTACATGATTGCATGCCAATTTGTAAACGGGACCTCGTTTTTTGTCCCACCCGAATGACAATATGTTGTCTCTTGTCAGGCCCTCCATCCTGAACCACGGACAACCGGGAACCACTCAAACAAATCATGACAAAGTTTCTCGACCATCATCACGATTGAGTCCCTGGGTTAGCGAGCCATCATCTTCCTGGCTGAAATTAGTGGCTTCACTGGATTGATATGGTGGTAACCTGTTCACGGGTAGTGTGAAAATGATTTATGGTAATTCATCGGGTTTTCTGCTATGTATGAAAGCTGGTATAATAATAATGCCAGTGATTCATTGATGGACGAAATATGTCCATTGCTATTGCACCAAATCCACTGGACAATTTGACACCAATTTCACGTAAGAAGGATTACTAGCATATTCCTGAAGCAATGGCCCGAGAAATCCCTCTCTGACCATTGCTGGAATAGCGTCTGTTTTTTGAACTTATGCGGGAGTGTGTCTATTCTTTCCGTTCAATGAAAGCTATCACTTAATTAAGTACAGCAACATGACAGTCCTTCGTTTAATCTGGGTCTTCCCTAAAACTTTGGACAGTGATTTAAGGTATTCAAAACGGTGAAAGTATGTTCGTTTCCAAACAGTATTGATTACATTTCATTCGACTTGATAGCCTCGTTTGTCACGCAATTAGTTTTACTGCTGTATTCTGACATGCACGGATTAATTAGGCATAATAAAATCGTGAGTCATGACGTTAACATATTTGGTCCAATATTGGCAGCTAGTGATTGGTTGGTAGACGGACTACTGAAAAATCAAAATTTAAAACAAAAATATCCACTCATAATAGCAGTGTGTAGTTGGATTACCTCTAATCAAACGCAACACTGTGCGGGGTATGGATTACTAGGGGCGAAGTTATAGATTTTCAAAGTTTGACGGTCAGCCGAAAAGGCCCAAATTTGGGGATGCGCCTGAAGGGGCCCCATGAGGCCCCAACGCTAAAATTTTGCACATCACGTTTTTCCGTCATGGTTAACTTGCACACCAAAAAATCATCAAAATCTTTGATGGTCACGTCAGAAACTTGTGTGCACTCGACGGGGAATCCCAAAAATATTGCATCCAAATCCCTTCATACCCTACGTGTTTTTGTTACGTTTTAAACTGATTTTGGAAAGAGGAAGTTGAAATGTGATTGAACTTACAAAAAAACTTGCATGTATGCTAGTATCAAAATAAGTGAGGAGTTATGGTGGCTAACTGTTATAGATTAGTTCCTGGACACAGCACACTATATATTTCTACACCGCCACCCTTTTGCCCCTTTAGCATGGGGATTTTGGTTGCCACATTTGGCGAATATTCATAATTTTGAGATGGAGTGACACAAGAGTTTTGTGAGGTTGAAATGTAGGGCCGAAAATTGCATGTTCACTTGTCTCTACTTCCAGCTTGTGTATCTCGAGTTTTTCACGATGAACCTCAAACATGCTTTTAGGCAAGCATTTGCCAAATGTTGCTCCATCTGTGGCATAAAGCGTTCTACCCAACGAAACTTTGGGGAAAAGTTAGAGCCGGCGTAAGAGACGAGAATTAACATTAAAGTCAACAGGGAAAACATTAGTGATATGTTGCCTTCTGGTACAGCAAGACATTTGGAGTTGTTCCCCTTAACTTCAATCTCTTAAGATATTATTTTGACTTGTTCAATCGTCTGTTGTCTTTCAATTAAAAACTCAAATAATCAAAACTCTTAAAATTTAATGAGCTTATAAAAACCAAAGCCGATTATGTGTTGTTTATGTCGTACTCGGTAATAAGCTGTGTGATTTTTTTATATTCGTAGTCTCATCAATCAGCATTGGTAATGGTAAGCTATTTCCTGCACTGCAACACAAAAATACCTGGCTATAAATTTAAATTGCATCTTTAATCTTTCAAGATTTTAGAGTCAGTTATAAATGAAATTTACAGAACTCTTTATACTAGTTTCCATAGCACAATCTTTATGTCTTACTCATTATGGTACCGTAGCTTACTGGCGGTCCATGCAATCATCATGGATCAGATTTAATCTAATTTTAAATCTTAATTGAACAAAAAGAACATATCTAAAATCCAATATCACTTCTTTCTGCCATCTTCTTGTATTAAATACTCAAATAATTCTCTAATTGTTTTGAATTCGGATCTTCCCGTAGATTCCCTTTTCGGTATTTTGGGCAAAATGGATTGCACTTTTGTCGTGAATTCTTGCATATTGTGAGCACCACTTAATTTCCACACAATTAACGAGAACAATCCTACCCCGCCAACAGAATACAAAGAGGCTCTACCAAGAGCCCTCAATGCCAAATGTCCTCCCGATTCTGATATTCCTGGTTGATACGTGGCCATGCCTTTTGAAAACATGGAAGGGTCTTGCTTTTTGGCCATTCCAATTGTCAGTCCGAACCCGCCTAACAGTGACAATCCAGTCAATGAGGCTAGGAATATTCCACCTTTTATTTTTTGAAGGCGCTTATCATTAGGCTCTTGGCCCAATGGAATGTCTGTGTCCCCTATTTCTGACATAGCTACAGAGAAAATCACATTTTTACAACATTTGAGTTTTTTTTCACCTTGTGAAGACAACCATGTTTTGTTAGACATGAACTTCCAGACCATTAGATTTTCATTCGAGCTTCGTCGTAAACTTTTGCATAAAGTGGACTTATTTCTGACAAGTTGTCAATTATAATTTTAACCCCTTAACTTTGTACTAATATCGGCATAATTACACATAACAATAGTAATTAAGAATTATAAATTTATATGTTTTGCAATCAAAACATAATCGCGCAACTAACTTCTGATACTGGTTGCGTTATAATCATTATTACATTATGATATTCAATGTTTCCGAATGGAGGCAGTCTGGATAACCCTCCATTTAAAAGGGGAAGGCAACTCTCAGAAAAAGTAAAGGGAAAGTAGGCAAAATGTAAACAAAATTGGAGAAGATGACTAAAAATTACGCGAATTCTTTTCTGTCTCTCGCTGTAAAAGAAATACTATTGACGGATCACTGTTTTGAACACAAAAACAATGAAACTAAAGAGATCCTGACGAAAGGTGGTACACTCAACTGGTGTTACATTGGAAAAAAGCTGAATGTTTTAGAAGTCGACGGATTGAGTTGTGGTACGTGTACGTGTTAATACATGAATGTCAATGACACAGATGTTGTACTTATCATTTTTATGTATCCTTGCAGTCAGGCAGTGTTTATTTTAGGTATTTTAATAACGGATTGTCAATCCCTTATTAGAATAACTATGTTTATTTCTTCTTTGAATTCAGAATTTCCAAAGGACTGTGGTATCAAAATCGAAAGGGGTTTAGATAAGGAACGGAAGGGTGCATTGGCCATTGGGACAATAGGGTACATTTTGTATGCATAGGCCTATAGGGCCTACTAACGTTCAATCCAGGACTAAGTGGTCTGTCTAGGTTCTCTTTTCCTGCACCACTATACCTGGAAAATGATATGGAACTTTCTCGGCCAACACCAAGGTCGAACCCATTACCTCCTTATTAGTGAGCGAGACCCATATTTACTTACATGTAGGTATAGCAAATAATGTTCTGTTATTATTTTGAGGTTTTGTTTTTCAGGTAGTACAGAATGGTATTGTAAAGCTACAGTATATCTAGCACCAGTATTTATATATTGTGAAAAGTTTCTACAACAAACAGTAGATAATTATCACAAGATATATTTGGATTTAATAGAATGGACAGCACATACACAAGTAAAGCATTCATTGACTTGTATCCACAACATGCGGATAGAGCAGAGTATTTTAGAGATTTAAAATACCACCCCAAAATTTTCTATGGGTTTAAATACGAAAAAAAATCTATGCTAATGTTATGTCAATATTAAGAAGGGCAGTAAATGGATCTGTTAAAGGAAATACAAGATGTGGATCACATTAACCTTTTAAATACTTCACTGGGTCAATTACTAAATGAAATGCTTCGTAAACAATTTAGATTATATATAGTGTTAGAAGACATATATATAGCCCTGGTTTAAATGCAGAAGTACAAACTACTTTTAAATCTCAGAATGAAATAAGACCCCTTGAAATTTATATGAATGTAGTATTTTTATTTGTTTCAGGTATTAACACAATGTTTATCATTAATTGAAAGTGATGAGGATGGAGATGATCTGTTATCTATGTTGCTGCTTACATCTGTAATTGAGAGAAGCTTAGGTGATGTATGTAATATTTCTATTAAAGATTAGAAATTGAACAGTTATCTAGGTCCTTGCCTGATACAGGGAGCGGGAGGGTCATTTTGGGACTAAACGATACAAATTCACTTGAGCATGGGGATCTTTAGCAGTGAGATCGAAACCATGCCTCTTGACTAAAGAATGACAGACCTTATGATCCAAAATGCATGTGTTAAAAGGCCCCACACACACACCTGCTGCTTGTCCCTAACTATAAAGAGTATATTTAATTCAGTACTAGTGTGGCTTCTCATTACAACCATGAGAGTATATGAATACAATGATTTAGCCATTCTGTAATTATCTGTTTTCAGGTTTATTTATTAAAGGGTGATCAATGTCCATCAATGTTAAAGGATTTATTAATAACAAAAGAGCTACATGATATACTAGGAGCAACTATTGTGAGTGAGACTTAATTTTTAATAGCCTTTTAAGTAGAATATTAGCATTTCAGCATTTTCATAAAAGTACAAAATTCCGTAAAAGGGCGTGGTGTGAAATCTGTCGATTTTCTTTCATGAACATCTGTTGTCATAACAAATCATTAAGAGACTTTGTTGCTAAATTTTTATATAAAAAGTTGTTTGACAATTTGGTAGAATTGATTTGGTTGTCACAATAAAATTTGAAATGTGTTCACCCAATAACCAATGAAGAGATTTCCAGACAACAGTGAAGAGAAAAATATCCCAATTTCATCAATGCCATCATTTGTTGAATATTATATGCCAGACCAAGCACACTATTTATAAAAACAATATTATATTTATTATTCTTGCCTTTAACGCATGGACTACTTTGCATATGTACGATAATGTGAAATATGTATAATCCTTTAAACTGAAAACTACAGATAATTGGGTATAATCGGTTTAAGCTACCTGTAAGCACACAATCAAACTAATCCTATTGTTAGTTTTAATCCCTTGACTCTCATTTTCACAAGAAGAAGAAAGACATCTTTAGATTTTAGACCAACAGGGTCACTAAAAACCTTTTTATTAGAAGTATCCTTTAAAACTGAGTACAAGTCCATTTACAAACAAGATTAAAAAATTACAAAGGGTTTTAGTTCGTCTCTCTCTGTTTTGTTTTTTTAATCTATTGCTATTTATTTGGCATTTATTTATACAGTTGTATAGGAGTTGTGAATTGATTTTGATGTTTCAGATAAATGTATTGAAGATTTTGATTGGATCTCCAAAATCTCTGAATATAAGAAATATTGCATGGCATGGGTTTCTTTCTCCAGGAGAATTACCTAAAAGGTAGCTAGAACTATATGTACTTGACTTGATATTTGTTGTATATTTGTTGCAATATCTGTGTAGTAAATCTTGAAATGAAATGAAATGGAGTTTAACGTCCTACTGCTCTGCTCCTAATCTGGGCTAATGAAGACAGGCATCCGCCATACAGTGTGCTTTGAGGGAAATTTTGCCAGGGCAGAGCGGTACGATCTACTTCTATATCGAATTCCAACTCAGATTTTTATATCAAATTCCAATTCGGATTTTTGGTCCCACCTGAACGACTAGACAGCTGTTCTTGTCATGCCCTATGACCTGTAAGGGGAAACCACGCCCAATTCTGAATGAATTTTCTTGCCCAATACAGGATCGAACAACCGAACTCCAGACTAGCAAGCCAGCATCTTACCCATTTAGCCATGTGATCCCCCGCCTTACTTAAAAAGTGTTGACATGAACATATAATTATTGAAAGATTTAATACAATAGAAAATAATTGACACATCAATTAATGATACATTAATTGATTCTATGTGTTTCTAATGGCTAATTAAGTATTACAATGGAATCTTTCAATATTATGAACAGAATATATTTTACCCACTGCTAGTTGAAAATAAAAACATTGATTTCAGAATAAAATTAGAATTTAAAAAGTATAATATATCAGGCACTGGTTGGGGTAAATGTTTTTATTTTGTGTAAATTGGTCTGTAAATGAATGATAATTTGGTTTTCTTAGTTTGTATTATTAATTTATTTTTGCAGATATATATATTTTTTGTTACTTTTGGTGCCTAGTATTGGAGAGAGACTAAAAGAAAAAAACATCACACCATCCACCATACCACACAGAAATCTGGTAACATTCTCTGCAGAACAACCTATTCATTTAAAAGGTAATAACAATAACAAAATAGAAGGACTTTATATATATAAAATGAATAAATATAACTGGGGAAACAGATATAATTTAGTACAAGGTTTCAGGTGAATAACATATTACTGGTGAAAGATAAAACATTTTGAATGACACAATGAGGCACACCTAATGAGATCTGTAACATACAAGATAACTGTTGAATACATCAAGGACAAAAAGTCAAATTTTGAAAATTATAGACCCTGAAAAAGATACGTCCACTGTTCTGCTCCGAACTGGGCTAAAGTAGATCGATATTCACAGATTATAATTTTATATTTATTTGCTTTTTAGGACAGCATTTTGAAATTGAAGCAAATTTAGAAAAACTGTTAGAGAAAAATTTATTTATTCAGAAACAAATGGTGCCATATTGGAAATGTGCATTTTCTTATTACAATAAACAAAAGTAAGTTTGGATAATACATCATAGTAACAAATGTGTTGTTATTTATGTGTTCACAATAAGAAGCAAAATAAATAAGATATGTTTACAGGATCATTTTGTTATATGAAAAACTAAGTGATGTGTTTTCTATGGCACTCAGTATATATTATGTAGCTTATTGTTTCATATTTCAATTACAAACCCACTGAATTATATTATAGATATGGATATTGTGTTGTTTTATTATGGCCATTGATAGAACACTCATTGCGATGTTTGTTTGCTGATGTTAATGGTTGTCCTCACAGAGTTTTGACTGCAGAGGTATGATTATGTAAACATTTATATTGACACTCTTCTTGTGGATCTTATAAATTCACACAACTTCTGGGGAGGTTGAAAGGGCGAATGGTTAACACATATCATAAAGCTTGTCATTAAGTCAACTGACATGGTTTTGAATCCTGGTTGTACGTGACAAGGAGTAGGTATTCTCCGAATCCTCTGGTTTCCTCCCATTGCTAAAGACCCCTACGCGCAAGCGAATTATTGAAATGAAATTTCGTGTTTTGGTTAAACCCCATTTCTCTCACTCTCACTAAGTTTCTT
Organism: Patella depressa; assembly: GCA_948474765.1. Classification (NCBI taxonomy): domain Eukaryota; kingdom Metazoa; phylum Mollusca; class Gastropoda; family Patellidae; genus Patella; species Patella depressa. Next base: position 62,314,527 of record OX419719.1, read on the forward strand.
GAATACAAGTCTTAAGTTACACAATAATTTGATGCTGAGCCAAACCTGGAATCTTGTGAAGATGAGACAGATCTTTTATGTTTACTACCCTCTCTCCCTTTGGAAATGAGGGTAATAAAATGTAATCAATAATTAAAAATATACAGATAAATGAATCAAAATTGTCATATATGTACACAAATTATTGGAATAAATGATTACCTTATATTATATTAAACATGCTTTCAGTCTACAGTATTATACACCACATTTGATGAGGTAAGATTTAATATATATTCTGGAGTTATATTCTCTCAAATCAAATCCTGCGTCTGTTGCTTATTCTCCTCTTATAGGTGAAGAAAGAATGTCACCATTAGTATTATGTATCATGGACATTTTGAAACCCATCTTAATTATACCATGGTAAAATTGACTGCTGTACTTAAAGTAAGCACACCCTGCTCTGACACCGGCCCCGTCTGTCATTGAATATGAAAACTGCTGCAGTACTGACAGAGACTAACATGTCTACTAAAGCCCACAGCAGCATCAAAGGGGTTTTATAGCTGAGGCACTAGAGGCCCCAGCCTCCTCGCAAAAAAAACCCAAAGAAATTGGAAAAGTAAAACGGGAGAAAAATGCTAAAACCGATGAGAAAATGAAAATGTACCCTAGTTAGGATCTGACCAAAGGGAAAAGGCCTCATGAGTCTGAGTCAATCGTTTTCTATACACTGTTTCTGTCGAATCCATTACTGAATGAGAATGCAGTCATTGCATTGGCATGAAAATCATCAATCAAGACGCATCTCCCCCCCCCCCACCTCCGGGAAAGAGGGCCCGCTAAATAGTATAGCCTCCGTCATGATAAACCTTAAAATGCCCCTGAGCAGCATTAGTGTGACAGATAACGATGATCACATAAAACATTAGCCAAATATATATAGTGTATGTGAATAAGAAATGTCATTTTACTAAACATGATATTTATAGATGTTATGCAAAATGTGATGTTTGAAGATGTTATGTTAAATGTAATGTTTATAGATGTTATATAAATTGTGATATTTATAGATGTTATCTAAGATGGTATCAGTTGATCAAGAGAATCATCTTATAAAGAAACTAGGACACCCTTGTATGGTATGTAGTAATAACAGTTTAAAAAGATGTTAGAACTTTCTGGTTTGATATATAACCAGACTCCTTCATTCCAATTTTTATTCGCCAAGGTGTGATTTTGTGTGATTTGAGTTATTTTTCAATGGCAAACAACATAATATTTGCTGATTCAGAAATACTTAAAAATAATTTGTCAGATATATTTTTACGGCATGTAAGGAATCAATACTACCTAAAACCATGTGTATGTGTTTCCCAGTACATTTGTATATTCAAGTTTTGAAATCCCATCACTGTATTAAACCAATACATCAGTACGCACAGGACAGTATGGTGTTATTTATTTTTTAAACATAAATTATGCAAGAGCTAAATCTGCCTATTGTAGGTCTTTCTTTATGCCTGAAATGTTTTCTAAATCATTAATTAGACGTTAATAAACTTATCTTGGCCATAATCAACTCTAATTGGCATCAGTTTCTCCGATATTAAAAAGATTAGAACAGCACAGCCATATCTTGATTTAAGCTAAAAATGGAAAAGTGAAACTTGGCTTAGAACTTCGAACAACCAGTACAGTGCTTGAAATTATTGCACACATCTTGTCAAACCTTTCAGGGCTAATATCGCTGTAGAGTAATTTGAATGAAATTTTAAGATTATTCATTTTACACATTATCTATTTTTGAACTATTATATCAAGAATGGCTAGCCCTTATTTAAATCTCCTATAATGTATCTTTAAGGATTTATTGATGGATTTATTGGTGTATCCAGCTGGACCAAGGTTACGGGATAGACTGAGTCATGGTGAAACAAATATAGACACATTTCCTCGTCACTGGGCTGACATGACAGTTTATCTATCTATGTATTGTATAGTATATTTTATAGACACTAAAACTTCTACTGATGTAAGTAAATACCAGTTTGTAAACTTACTCAACTTTACAGCCATTAAATATTATCAATCATGTATGCATTATACAGGTCACAATTCTATAGAATACAATTACTACCTATTAATGAGTAACCTTTCAACTAGGTTTCTCTAGTGATTATCATCAAATATGAAAATATAACAAGACAATATGTACATGTACACAACAATACTTAGTTGATGCTGACACCGGCATCCCTGCATCTCAGTAAGAAAGTAAGATTGTTACGTACATGTACATATTTTCCTTCTCTTCTTCGTATCTGATCAGTGAGTTTGACTGCCACATCTCCATAATTATATTCCATAGAATTGTGGTCTCTATACCCCAGTTCAATTACTAAATGCTATTGAAACAATGTATGCATTGTGTTTTTTAAAATAAAAGAATCCACAATTATGACAATTAAACCAAAATAATTTCCTCATTGTTGATGTTTTGTATATATTTTAACTAGCTACGGGTATTTCAAGACAAAATGGAGGCCATGAAGCTGTATCAGTCCCATTTTCATCCTATTCCAATCCTAAAATCAAAGGTATGCTAATTTTATTTTTAAAAAATGATGATTGGCATAAGTTTTCATTTTTGAGGTAGACACATAGCTTTCAACCTATATCCAATGCACATATGGTGGGTGGTGTGTGCGAATGGTCTAATGATTAAACTTTAGATCATAAGGTCTGTCACAAGTTTTCTCTGGGTCCTTTAGTTTGCCCCCCACTGCATAAAGACCCGGTCCAAGCAAGTTATTGGAATAAAATTGAACTATCTGTTGCTCCCAAAATGACCTAGTTTGTGTTGAATGGATATTAAACCTAATTTCTATCTATCTTTCTCCAATGCATGTAATTTTATCATTGTTACAGGCCCACATATATATTTACAAGCAAGTTAGCTGGATAATTGGTTCTAATTTTTAAAATTTCCTCATCCTATATTATTTATGTTACAGTTGAATGAGTTATGCATACTGAATGATTGTATGACAGAATGGATTTCTGTAGATCCGAGTTTACAGCCGTGGTAAGATTTCTGTATTTCCTAGTTTACAGTCTTGGTAACATTTCTGTAGATCTGAGTTTACAGTCGTGGTAACATTTCTGTAGATCTGGGGCCTATTTCACGAAATTTTAACTAAGATAAGATCCCAATTTTAGTAATTTGATTGGATAATATTAGATTGATTTTAGTGCTTAGCCAATCAAAATTGAAGTATCTACTAAAATTGGATTTTATCTTAAGTTAAAATTTCGTGAAACAGGGCCCAGAGTTTACAGCTGTGGTAACATTTCTGTAGATTCGAGTTGTCACTCATGGTAACATTTATGTAGTTTACAGTTATGGTAAAATATCTGTAGATCCAAGCTTACGGTTATGCAATCTGATTAAAACACAGATCACTAATTTTTTTTGTTTTTTATTGTTCAAAATTTTGTTTTACTTGTCTTTACTACATTAGCATCTGTAAGAGTTGTTATATAACCCACGTTCTGGTTGATGTGCGGGATTAGTCAATAAAATGGTCTCTTGCAGCGAGAACATGTCATGCTGTGCACTGTATCCCAGTAGAAACATCAATGCTGATTTTTTCATCAAAAGTCTGAAGTCATAGGGTCAAAAGCTGCTCGTATGACCCCTGACATGATCTCCCACTTCAACTGGTCTGATCTTTATGCAGTGTAGGCCATCGAAAGTATAAAAAACGAAACGAAATATACATCTGTATTTTAATCAGATTGACAGCTTTGATATCCGAGTTTACAGCTATTTGAAATTTGATTCTTCTCTGGGATTCTCAGTCCTCACATTCATAACAGTGTTGTACACATGTTGGCAACCGTCCATTAACATCAGGTATGTGTTTGTCTGATGTAGTTTCAAGCAAGTCTTATTTGGCTGTTAAGAGTATTTGTCCAGGTTTCTATTTAAAGATGCTAGTGATATTAAGGTGAAAAGAACTATCTTATAAATTAAAAAACCTGAAAGGAAAGGAACAGAATTTAACATCTCATCAGCAGAATACAATATGGTTACTTTTTCTATCATCTTCTGTGCAATGTTATGGAGGAAAGTGGATTTTGTCCAATTTTTCATCAACAGTAAAGGATAAATAAAAAGGGTTGCATCATTAAATGAAATAATTACCATCAAATCGGGTAGCATATAATTCACACGTTGTATTATTAGATTATAAATATGGAAGTGACGCCAAGGTGAGTCATATTAAAATGACCCTTGTCATAAAATCTGGTCCTGGCTCTGGCCCCTAAAACGCCTTCCCCCCTTGATTCTGCCATTCCACCTTTGATTTCACACATTGCTTTAAATTATTTGATACTGTCTTGTTTTACAGGAATATTAAAGCTGGTTGTGATATTTTTATAAATAATAATTTAATCTATGACAAGATCAAATCATTGATTTTAGAGATAGATGAAATTATAAGAAATAAAACTGTAAATAATACAGATATACACATAGATGCTTGGTAAGTTAATATCTTGTTTCGTGGCCATTGCATGAAGATTCATCAAGTTTGACAATCAGATTAAAACACAGATCCTATTTCGTTTCGTTTTTATAGTTTAAAATTTCGTTTTTAATTAGATTGAAAGTTTGACTGAATAGCTGGTTTGACTTGATTCCTTATTATTGATTAGTTAACAAATAACTTCGACAAGTTGTAGGCGTATGTAATCATCGGTTTGTTGAGAAGCCTCAAAGAAGAGTGTTTCATAAAGACAATGTAAGTGAAGCAATAGGATTAATCAATTCCCATCTACAAAGTAGATTCCAAACCAAACTAAGCTGATGCATGTCAGGATCTGTAATGGGATTTCGCCCGTATATTCCGCCGGACATGCCCGACGCTTTTTTCCAACGATAAGAGTTATGTCCCTTTATTTTCGGGAAAAAATGTCCGAAAAAGAAAAATTTTTGAAATCCCATCACTGGTCAGGATATTACCTGCATGCAACCATGAACGAACGAAAACTGATGTAGTTTCAAGCAAGTATTATTATGAACAAGGTACCGAGCCAAACGCGGCAAGTTAATGCGTCAAACAGTGACATCAGATTTGAAATGTGGACCATATTTATGAAACATAACAAGTATTTTCACTTGTAGTATTATAGTTTTAAAAATATTTTTTGTTGCAAAGCAAAGACCCACATTAGAATCATCTGTATTTTTTTTTTTAAAAAAAATAGTTTCGTGACTTTTGTTGAAATCCAATTACTGTCAAATTGAACAGTATGACTTTTCTATCAAACGGTTCGTTTTTTTTTTCTTGAGATAATCTCTTTTAAGACATCACTGTTTGAATGTGGTTTAAAGTTTATGTCATTGAGATCAAAAGCTTTCAACTTTTTTCTGTTCAAGTTCTCTGAGACCTAAGGTGAAGGAATTCAGTCTTAAACCATCAAAAGGATTGGCCATTGTCTATATGTTTTAGACATTTTTTATATACTACAGGTTTTGTGAACCATTCACTAATAATGCTCACCTGTTAACTGATCTACTACAAGTCCGAATACCCACTTTATATCGATTTAAAGAATCTCAGCAAGTTAGTAAGGTAGGTCTAAAATCATGGTGACATTTTCTTCTAGAATATCATTTCTTCGTTTTACCCGTGGGTCAGTATAATCTTGCTGTAAACTTTATCGGGCAAGTTTGGTTCAAATGGCTTTCGTGCCAACTTCTTGGGCTATAGACCTTGCCTTTTACACAAAATGTGGATTACAGGCCTACAAATTTTTCAGATCTTCTAGAGCTCACAACTTTTGTCCAAATTAGATGAAACTTAAAGTGGATGCTAAAGATCAATCAAATAAAACAATTAGGTCTGATTTTATCACATAAAATGATATTTCATTGTCCAAAAATCGACCATCTTAAAGTGCCAATAGCATTTGTTTAAGTTATATTTTTAAAATTTATTAAAATAAAGCCCCCAAATAGATTGAACCTATAAACAGTCCTACCTTGTTAGAGAATAATCCTATTAATCCTATAATTCACTATTGCCAGTTGAGAAATTGGCAAAAATATCATTTTCAACTTCAAATTCAAACGTTTGAAGATGGCCGTCCATGGAGAAGGATAGGAAAACAAGGGAGGTAATTGAGTAACTATTTCCTCAATCAACCAGTGTCACCCTTTCTAACCCCCAAAAAAATTTTGTCCATGATCGTATAATAGTGAGTTGACAACCTTTTGAGCAAAAAACATAGAAATAATTATATTTTGACTTTCTTAGAAAAAGTGAAATTGGAACTTTAAAAATGACCACCATCTTTGATTTTCAAATGGCTATTGGGCTTTTTCAAAAGAGTGCTTCCCATCTGAGTTAATTTAATACTTGTATCCACATTGAATGATTTACCTGGAAGAAAAAAAAAGGTGCTGGAAAATTTTTGCCTTGTTTCGCTATGTTTCAAGCATTTACTTTTTGTTGAATCGCAGGGTATTATAACTATATAAGTAAAAGTTAAAGTAGCTAAGTCTCTAACTCAATATCATCAAAAATCTTGAAAACAGAATTATTTGTCAGGTTAAATTAACTTTGATGTTGTTATCTTACCTTGAAAAGGTAGGCTTCTGATATCCAATAACACAAAATAAACATTTTACCATTGGTACACGAATCGTGTAACATAATACGTTTCAGCCTCAGTTTTAACAAGAGACTCCAGGCACGAGGCTAAACTCATTGGACCCAATCAAAAACGGCGTATGTAGACTGGAATAACCAGAAGCTATAAATTTGCGCTTGATTTAGACTGCTGGCTTATTTCTCCGAACGTAACTGATTTAAAATTAGAGTAAAAACGGAAACCATTGAATGTAATTCAGTTTATATACATTCATATTACAGTATTATATGCGTTGCGACCCACTTGTGTCAATTTCTACGTCCTAAATGTTAGCGATTTAGCTCCCTTAAAAGTAACTCAAGATGTAAAAGTATATCCCAAATATTTCTCATTTTAGGACTGTAAATCTACAACATCCAAATTAATTAAAGAATCAGAGCTGGCCAACCTGTTATCTCGAATCACCATGGAGATGTCAGCAGTCGTTAGTCAGTTAAAATTAAATGTTGTCTCTAGACAGGAGAAATTACTAAATAAAGAATTACGATCTAGGCAACGAGAAAATATGAAAAAACTAATTTTAAGGTAACTGTAGCTTTTATTCAATTATTAAATTTTGGCCATAGTTAAACGTGTGTCACTGCCCTGGCTGAATTCGCATTGCAATTCTTACATAAGTAAATCCTACGATAATCGTCAGAGACGTACGAATATATAATTACATACTCTAAACATTCGCCATTTTATATATGGAGTCATTGATAAAGACAGGGATCGGGTGGTTAGCATGTGGACGATGTATCATACGGTCTGTCATTGATTCCACTGGCATGGTTTTGATTCACCGGTTGTACGTGACAAGGAGTATAAGGGTCGCCTTTTCAACTCCGGTTTCTTCCCACTGCTAAAGAACTATACGCGCAAGCGAATTATAAATTAAATTGAACCATGTGTTAGTCCTGAAATGACCTAGTTTGTATCGAGTGGACGTTAAACCCCATTACTCTCTTTCTCTCGATACAAATTTGTAATAATCAATTGAAATGTTCAACATTTCGTTGCAGTTTACCCATATTCCATGTAGCAAGTCATCTTGTATGTTTATTATGTGTATATTACTTATATAATCTACATTTATATACACCTCAATATACCATTCAATTACACAGGTAAGATATACGTTTACTATCTCTGATAAATGCATAAAACTTTACTAAAGTTTACAATCTAGAATATAAACACACAAAAGTTTACTATCTAGAATGTAAACACACTAAAGTTTACTATCTAGAATGTAAACACACTAAAGTTTACTATCTAGAATATATATTAAATACACAAAAGTTTACTTTCTAGAATATAAATGTACATACGGTATACACAAAATATTTTTTCCGTTTTATTCGTATATAATTAGTCATTTGCAGTTTTAGGACAAAATGTAATTTTACACGACTTAGTTTCAAGGGAAAATGCACTCCAATTTATTATCTAAAATGAAGAAAACAAAATATCAACGGTAGATATTCTCCTGACTTGGATTAATGCGGATTAAAAGAGATGCCCATCAAAATATTCAGTGAAAAAAATCATGGGTGTTGCTGATTGTGTTGACATAGCCATCTGCAGTGGATGTCGATTGTTGACAATGTTTTAATTTATCATATCTTTATAAATATTTAATAATTTTTTGTACTGACATTTATTTTAGTGATTCAACTATGGCAATATTGTAGTTTGCAAGAGTGAAACAAGTTAATCAATGATAATCAAAGCAAATAACTTGAGAAAATACTAAGCAATTATTACAAATTCTGAAAACATTTTATATGGACATTATGACGACTTTAAGCTCCCTCGAACAGAAATGAAAATAAAATGACTTTCCTAAGCCGAATATTACCATATGAGTCGTGTGATAAAGGCTCTTGGATCATCTGCTGTTTTGAAATTCAATGTTGTATTAATGTTTGGTATTTCTTTCTTTAAACAGATTTTTAAAGACAACTTTACAGTTCTGTGAGAACTTAAGAACTTATACAAGTCAAGATAAAAATAAATGGACTGAAGCCATGGAATTGATTTTGAAACATGTCACCATTGTTAATCAGTTTATCACAAGTTAAATATTTGAAAAAATAAATTTTAACGACTTCAAAAAAAACCTTTTACTGTCGTATGTTTAAAACTATTTTTTAAATTTTTTATATGTTATTTATTAAAGTATTCTTTTACACACTGTGTTTGGGTTCTTCTCTTTCTTTATTTGAACATACGATTATGATCAGGAGCCGGTGGCTCAAAGCTCTGGTAACTTTCAAAGGATCATTAACTTTAACGAAGAGAAAGGTTGAGCTGGAAACTCCGTTAACTTTTAACGTGTCGTTTACTTGCCGTTATAGTTAACGGCGGTGTTGGGCTTCGTTATCTGTTCAACGGTGGCATTAGTGGGGGGTAGCGTAAGTCATATTACCAGTGTAATTTTCTAAAGAATATTCTAAAGGGTTGAGCGATGGGGTGGGGGGGGGCAATTCCATTTTCTTTGGGGGTCTGTAGAAAATAATGGCTCCAAATATTTAGTCTCTATCATCCACAGAAATATTCTACGAATATTAGTCTGGATGGGTCCTCAAAATATGATGGAAAATAGGTCATTGTCTGGATTATCCAGTCTTTTAAGTTACCACGTACTAAATCTTATCAAAACGGCTCGCTTGTCAACGATGACACTCTTTAAAATTTGGTTGTGTAAAGGTTTCAATTGAAATGGTAATTTTCTCTCGTCATGAATCAGACGTATGGCTTCTCACAATCTTCTTAATTCTTCATCGCGATGCATGCTTATTCCTCGTCTCTAATAATAGATGTGCCAAGTGAATTGTGGGATATATTTCAACCACGCTTTATAGAATCTAGCAAAATCGGCCCGGCTTCATAAGATCTAGCACTTACCGATACTTTCATTATTGGATACTTTAGCCAAAAGGTTCCATTGCCCATGCGTAACCAAATGTTTGTTTTTTTATGTGGTAGATTATCCAGTAATTTTCGTCAAAAAATGAGAACCGACCCAGACCCTCCGTGCGTTGAAGACTAGGGGGTTCTGGGTGACAGAGACTACCAAATATTCTGCAGTAAAAATCTCATAATTTTTCATACAGATTTATGCTAAAGTTTCTAAAGGAAAAAATAAAGTATTCTATAGGGGGTTTTTTCTGTAGTAAATTATCTTTTTGTCTTTTGTCAAATTTTGTGAACAGACTACACAGTTATTTGTCCTACTGTCTTCAGTTTCTTGTTAATATTAACTTCTATGAAGTTATTATATGCCTGTACATTATATACATGTAAATTTAAAATTCACCCAATGAACAAACAGTCTTCTCTTGGATTAACTTTAATTAATCCGTTAACTAACGGATAATGAACTTGACTTTCCAGCAACAGAAATTTAACGCACCGTTAACAAACGACATATTAGCAAGATAACAATCCGTTAAAGTTTAACAGATCGTTAGAATAACTTAGTTTTGAGCAACTGGCCCCAGCCCTACTTCTAAATAAGGTAAACATCACTATTATTATGAGATTGAAAGACGCCTATAGTAGGAGTTGCCAACCTAGATCACAAGTGGTAAATTGGATCATTAATAGTGGCACATGAAATGAACGAATATAAAAAAATGATAATCTGATTAAACACAGAACATATTTCGATTTACCTGCCTTCACCACACTAGGAATTTGCCAATGAAGTTGTCTGTCCAAAATACGCACTCAAAACATCAACGCTGATTGGTTAATCAAATATCTGGCGCCATAGGGTCAAAAGGTCGTATGACCCCCGACATGACCTCCCAACACAACGGTCAGATCGTCATGTAGTGAAGGAGGAGAACGTTAGATCGGCGACGGTCCTACGCATTTTAGCACATATGACGTCATATATAGATTGTGGGTTAGGGTAAGGGCTAGGACCTGTAGATTTGGTCAAAGTCCCGAGATATAAACAGGGCTAGCCCTAACCCTAACCCATGATCAAGCCAAACCCTTACCCTAACCCACAATTCACATATGACGTCATAATTTGCGTAGGACCGTCTCCGATCTAGCGTTCTCCAGTGAAGGGAGGTTATCGAAAGTATAATAAACGAAACGAAATACAGATCTGTATTTTAATCAGATTGTTTCCACATTAACACATTTTCTTAATTAAATCTTTTAAACCTATGCACATCAGAAAAAACACTGATTGATTGGAATTAAGAGGACTGTTGTTGTTCATTTGATACCGTATAAATCATTAGTGTTCGAGATCGCGTTATACTCATTCAACGCCGCATGGAACCTACAATATTTGGCACATGGGACTTAAGGTTGACCACCGCTGGACTACAGTATTAACAAATGCTCCGGTCTAGACTAAACCTATTTGATGTGGGTCAAAGTAAAACTGCCCATTTCGTTAGTATTGATATATACGAATCCTTTGCTCCACTGCCAAAACAGTAAGCCAAAGTCGAACTATAAGAATGTAATTAAAGCGCTTGCCCAATCACAAATCGAAATCGGTTTAATGAGACATAGTGATAACATACAAGGGACAGAAAAAGGTTATCCTAAATTGCGCACATTTTCCCTTCTGTAATAAATACGACCTGATTATTGCGCAGTATGAATTCATCATTATTGACTTCCTAGGATACCTCAAAGCTGTAATAAATGTATAGAAACAACGTTCATGGTGTTCTCGAGTAAAGAGGGGTTTATCTTACTCAAATATCCTTCGTTTTATGTTGCCTTTAGCTAGAATATCTGCACATTCCTAGCATTCGCTTGGCGATGTGTCGTGTTTAAGGCTTCATGTAAAATAATTGAAACCTTTTACCGGATTTTATAAGACGGAAAATCGATTGTATGTTTGTCTATGTATCACCATGACCGATTGATCTACATAGTAACCGTGGGGAGAAAGGGGGACATTTTAAATATGTATGTTACATGTACATGTTCAGAAAGAGAAAGAGAACAACAGAGAGGGGGAAATGGGGTTTAACGTCCACATATGGCTTGATTTTCTTTCAATAGTTAGCTTGCGCGTAGGGGTCTTTAGCAGTGGGAGGAAACCGGAGGACCCGGAGATTGGACATGCGATCTTACTCCTTGACGTACAACCGGGGATTCGAAACCACGCCCGTTGACTCAATGACAGGCTTTATGAAACAGCGCACGCGTGCTAACCATTGCCCCCCCCCCACCTCGATATGAATGGGTTTAATAGTAATATAGTAATTCTCCAATATATCCTACAGAAGACCAAGGAATTTTTTCGAGTTTCATAAATTTAATTTTTTAAATTATTGTTTATAATATTTTGCATTTAAACGATATCTGTTTTTCCAGATATGATGGCGATAATGGGGCTGGAAATGTGTCCTTGGCACATATCTCCATCTATTTCCGTGTCTTGTTTTAAAGAGAAAAAAAAACAAGTTTGTATAAACTTAGTTATGGTTGAGTAGAATGGAGTTTTATCGGGAAAATGTCACAAAGAAATTTGCAATACACCTCTTTAGTAAAGTTACAATAATCACCAAAGTATTGAGAATACATGTGCGGTCGATTGCATCAATCGGGGAAATAAAAGTGAGCATACGCCAGGCTTTGTGCTATGAGAATGTTGTCCTAACGACGGGGTTTCCCCATATAATATATCTCCATCGATTTCCAACTGCCAAGGGTTATTTTCCGTGCAGGCTACTAGGGTTGGGAAAATGGTGCACTTTTTCGCATGCCACTGTTCTGCAGGGGTATTTCTTAGGCCAAATTGACTGAAAAATACAAAAATTGAAGAATTTTTGGTATCCGAAAATTTTTTCGGTCAGTATGGGGCACATTTTCAAAATGGCCCCCAAATATATGTAGAAATCGTATTTTTTTAAAGCTATTACTTCTAATTAATGCAATTCATTTTCATAAGCATAGATCATTAATTTTTAAAGATATTAATCTGGTAAGACTTCACACAAAGATTTTCTATAGCTCCTGGAATCCAAGATGGCGTCCAGAATCCAAGATGGTGGCCATATATTGCAGGGATTACCCGATATTTACAAAATAACAATAAACACGCCGTGTAATATATCGATTTATAGGATTTTGCTGATGCTCTTTCGATAAGTCATTATTATTTTTTACATTCCAGCAGACCTTTCCCTTTTAAATCCAAGATGGCGGCCATATAATTTCAATTTTTGTATTTTTCAGTCAATTTGGCTTAAGAAACACACCTGCAGATTTATTTATTTTATTTTTTTTTTGGGGGGGGGGGGGGGTGTTGATTTTGTCACAAACCTAAATAACGTACACACTTGAAATCTGATATTCGTCCCATCTGAGAAACTGTATACTGTCCTACTCTACTAACAGGCTTGGAATTCCGGTCCAGCATAGTTCCCTAAACTGACTAACATCTGACTGTAATCGAAGAAAATGTTAAGATCTACCTATAATGAAATCATGTGCCTATAAGACATCTGTAACCCCAAATGAGCATACACGCAGTTTAACGTTCGATCGACTGTTGTTAGGTAAGCGGTTTGTTGATCTATGGCTAATACTTCTTGTACAAAATCCGTTACTCTTTATAACATCTCTCTCTATGTTTGATTAAACTACCCCGGCTCTCACACAACTCTCTCTATGTCACGTGAACATATTAAACCTTCTAAATTTAGACATTCGTTTATTTAAAAATCAAATAGGACCCAAATGGTCTGGACGCTTTTCAAGTGACTCAAATGGGAGACATAACCAACTTCATTTCGGGCAGACGACACGTAAATACGCCGAGCTGCGAAACGAAGAACTGGGCTATTATGAATATTTTCGTTTAACAATTTGACTATAAACTAATAACCCTTTCGAGTGTATTTATTTCACTGGAAAACAGATTTCGGTAAGTTTCTCGTTAATAATAATATTTGAAAAATTTTAATATGTTTCAATATAACTTAATTTTATTTATAAACTGAGAACCGTTTAACGATGTAATTAACCACAGAAATTTCTAATCAAATTTGAACGAAGCGATAATTTACTTTGGGGATCATGAACTAATAATTTTTTTTTTCTTGGGGGAAGGAGGGGTGTATTATTTTCATTTTTGAAAACCCATGGGAATCTATATTGTTATAATCCTTCAATGGTTTTTCGAGAAGAAAAATAAACATTTAAATCGATTTGAGACCACATGATCATAGCATTATAACGTGTATGAAATGAGATAAAAATAAAATGACGTTTAGTGTTCAACTTTTGTTTTAATGTAGTTTAATTTGCGATGGTGAAACTAAAATCAGGAAGTGGGATGGGCAGAACATCTACACAACATTGCCTAGGGGTTGGGGGAGGGAGTATCCGTTGTTTAAATTATATGTGTATATCTTTTGAAAATTGAAACAAATGAAATAAAAGGGATGTTTTCATGCACTAATCAGACTATATTTTAAAACGACCCATACAAGCAAAAACTTTTTCATCAATAATATTGACGTGTTTTTGATCGTGTATTGGCGATATTGACCGACTAAAGTATTGATGTCGATATGTTGACGGGGTTGTTTTAGATAGATATTTTTTTACGCAAACTATCTACATAAGGCTAGCACCAGAGCCAATACGGTTAGTTCGTCGATTGTGACAGTTAGGTACAAAGTAAATATTGCAGAATATATATTGAGTGTGTAGAGCAAATGTCAAACTGACAATACTATTGATGAAAAAAGTTTGGGCCTATGTGGGCCGCTTAGTGAAGAAAGACATGTACAATTGAGCAATTTATCGAATTCCAACTACCGGGGTTCTTTGACCTGCACGGGTAGACCTCGGTTTTATGTCCCGCCAGCATTCGTGACAACTATATTCCCGAAGCAATGGCCGGGAACTCCCTCTCTAGCCATTGCGGACTCCGATTCCTCACACACCATTGTGTCACATTGGACATCTCAACGCTGGCTCTTCACCAACTGCCTCGGAATAGAGGATGAGGCAGGTATCGTTCAGCGTTCTGGGTTCCCGTGGATCTTTAGACTGTTGATTACAATTTATATGTAATACTATATCTGTTTCTTGTAATACTGTTATATAAACCAGGAGTTTTGACTATTAGAAAACACAACGTGAAGTCCATAAAGAGGTCAAAATAAGAAACCAGCCCTACAGCACTGTTTGAAAGACGAGGACAGTATCACATCTGTTATTTGGTAGCCCGTGATTTGTCTGTTTGGTTGCCGAGGAACCTGGAATACTGTCACATTGCGTGATTCAGAGATGTGACTAGGACTATACTATAAGGGAACCGTGTCTGATTTTGTTTGTTTATATTTAATAGAAAGGGATTGTCGAACATGGATTTTAAGATCTATCGCTCAACTCGTGGTACATGAAACATGACAATCACTATCGCAGAATAGTATAGTTCAGACTCGATGTGCCTTTTTCAAAATAATTCAGGTGATTTATTTTTGATTGATTACAACCTTGGTAAGCTTAAATGTTACAAATTTTTTAAATTTTGATACTGTTTTTGTCTTCGGAGTTTATTACTGTTAATGTTTCTATTATTAGCAAAGGTGTGTATCGAAAACATGACTTCATTTCAGAGCATAAACAAATCATTTCCCAGGAAACACCATCTGAAAATAGTGTGGACTTGATAGATTTCACGTTTCTCTGGTTGTTTAGAGAATGTAAACAAAGCAGACCTTATCATATTGTTGTCAATATCATGTACATGTATCACAACAATAATCCTATTGTTGAATTCTTAAACATAGCTTTATAACAAATGCCATTGTGTATCTTTTTTTTCTTTTTCATCTCGGAAATATAACGTTTTCTCTGCCAAACCAGGTTAAATGCAAATAATTATGTTTTCATCATGATCATCTGTGCAGACATTGTTATAAACTAGTAGCATTAGATAATGCAGTAAAGATTGCAGAACAAAGGGGTTCTAATCTTGCTGTCACTTTAAACTTAAGCCAATTTCAATAATGATAGATGTATGTTTTAAATATATATACCGTCTTCATAGATAAAGAAAATATCTCGCACGGCTTTACTTTCCCTTAAAGAGCGAATGCCGTGTTTGTTTTCTTCCAGGGAAGGAAATGGTGTTGTACTTGTAGCATTTGACCAATGCGAGCTATTCGCGACTAAAAGTTTTGAAATCTCACTGTTCAAAGCTACACAGACTGAAATAGACAGTCTTTATTTAACTTCATTGGCTTAGCTTAAGATATCCTGGTTTCAATAAAATACCTCCATATTCTAAGGTTGTTTGTTAGGAAGCAAGTGATTAATTAAACGGTACATCTAAACACTGCAGCCATTACTAAATATAGTTAAGCCATGGAGTTAAATGAAATGAAATGGGGTTTAACGTCCTACTGTTCTGCTCCGAACTGGGCAGATGAAAACGGGCATACGTCATACAGTGTGCTATGAAAGAAATTTTGCCCGGACAGGGGCACCGCGGCCTACTCTTATATCGAATTCCAACAGCCAAGGGATCTTTTACGTGCACGCAAATGTTTAGACGGAACTTTGGTTTTCTGTCCCATCCGAACGACGGCTAGGCAAATGCCTTGCCAGGCCCTCTGTCGTGCATCCCTGACAAGGAGGAATCACGTCGGAAAATCAGGATGAACTTTCTTTCTCGGCCAATGCAAGATTGAACACCCGACCTCCAGACTAGTGAACCAGCGTCTTACCCACTTAGCCATCGTGACCCTTACCCCACCCCATGGGGTTAAAACAACTCACATTGGTTTCGTATAAGGTAAAATGAAAATTAAAAGTCAATCCCTTCGAAGAACTTCATTGCATTTGCCATAATTGAAATTGAAGCTTGACACTTATTGCTTCATGTGACATTTAGGGGTCTAAAAATGTATTCAGCGCTTTCTTTGTGCATGTCGTCATATTATGCACCGGTCATGTTGATTTGATCCCCACTGTTCATATTGTTATAGGCTGGTTAGACAACATGCCTGTAACACAATCGATATGAATGTTTATTTAATCGAAGTTCTATGTAATCGGGAAAAAAAATCGATTAGGGACCTGCAAGGAAATGTAGAGATGGTCTAATCAACGCAGTACTCCAGCCATTTTCAGACCAATATAATATGCAGTGGTTATGATACAAAAGAGTGAAGTGGGCTACTCTTTTAAACACAAACTAAATAGTATTATAAATTACACACTAATGATATCCCAATATCAAGACCAATATTATGTGTTGCTAGCTGCAAGTTGACTTGGATTTCAATTCGAAATGTGTTTATTTATGGCATGAACTCTCTATTCAATTAATTCCAATGTCAGCAATTAGGAGTATTTTCGAATTCTCGAATCTTCGTGCTATCAATGTTTGTTCTTCGCCAAAACTATAAACAGCAAGATTCAATTCAGCCAAATGGAGGTACATTTATATATATACTCTTTGAAGGAGGTACATTTAACGAATTGTTACAAATATGTTGGTGTTGTTATTTTTGATTGAATTTTCTCGGTGGATATGACAAAGTAAGGTTCCAGCCTAAACTTTCGCTGGAGTTAGTGCTTCAAAACACTGTAGATGCTATATATAATCATATTTTTAGAGAGTGGTGGTGAAGCCGGGTATACGGAAATGACACCGTCTGGTTTACGCGTGTTCATGCTCAACGAATATCTCGTCGTTATTTTCAAAGGAAAACCTGTGGCTACAGAGACTTCCAATATAGAAAACGTACTAACCATCACATCTGCATCAAAAACACTAAGGAGTATCTGTGTCTACAAACCACCTCCGCAAAGAAAAAGCAAGTCCACCTACCTTAAGAAAAAACAAGTCTATTGATACAGATTTTGTAAATGGCTTGAATAATCTCCATGAAGATCTTGAAAGCAACGATAACATCCTTAACGCTGGGGAATTTAATGTACATTCTGATTTTCCTAATAACAAATTTACGAAACGTTTCTGTGAACTTTTGGATATTCACGACCTGCTACAAACCATTACTCAACCGACACATCGGCCAGGACACAACTTGGACTGGGTTGCTTACAGGAAGCTACGCTATTAGAACTTCAAATGCATCAATATTGAAGAATTTAATATTAATTTTTTGAATAGCACCCTCTTCACACAATGTTCAAATGACGTTGATTATATGGTAGCTTTACCAAATAAAACATTACTTGACAAGCTGGACAAACATGCACCCTCCCGATTTCATGATGCTAAGCGACTTCGCCGTGTAACTGAATTTAATTGGCGTAAATCAGGATTAGAGGTACATGAACAACAGCGTTGAAAACGTTTTATGAAATGTGCTCCTAAAAATAGCCAAATCACCGTATTTCAACAAGGAAATATAATCGCGCTCAAGAAATCCGAAATTATTGTATTCAACGCTAAATTATTGGGAAAAGAAAAGAGTGTCACCCTTCCAAGTCCAAATTTCTGGCCCCAGATGCAGGAAGATAATCGCCCAATCCTAATAAACATCGTACGCTTTGTATACCATAGCGACACAATTCTTGCTAAAATAGTTTGCCGTCTGAATTGTAAGTTTTAAAACTGCAGTTTTCAAACCACTTATAAAAACGTCGACACTCGACCTATATTTGCTGGAAATAATCGGCTTGTGTCAAATCTGACCTTCCCTTCCAGAGTTCTGGAGAAGATTGTTAAACAGTGGCTTCTTAGTCATTTAGAAAAATTCAACGCCTTGAAGAGTTCCAGATAGCTTATATCGCTTGTCTCGGCACTGAAGCCACCTTTCTATGCATCCCACATCGTGCCATAAAATTATCTGTTGGTTCATAAAGATCGAAAAGTTGTTCTTTTTGAATTTATCAGTCGATTTTGATACTTTTACTAACGCAACCTACTGGCTCAACTGGCATCAAATTACGGATTAACTGGATCCATTCTAAAATGGTGTTCTTCTTGTCTCACTGCACGATTTCAGTACGTTGAAGTTAATACTCACCATGAAGTCATCAACAGCTATCATTATGGTGTCGTCTAAGAATCTTTTTCTTAGTCAGTTTTTAAATGCAAAGTGAATACTGGGTTATTTAGTAACTAACGTTAAAGTTTCTGGCGCCTAGTGCATTCCTTAGTGGATTGGATAGTTGCGCAATAAAAATATAATTATTATTATTAATACCGTGCTGGGATATTCAGTCACAGAGATTTGAACCTTTGACTCACATGCAGTTGGTAAAGGTGTTTATATCTGTTGTCTGATAACGTTAAATGTTATGTTTTTATTTGCAGTGGTTCGGTAAGTCAAAGAGCACACCATAATCCTTCGTGTCGCCACCTTCCGGTCCTGGCACTGGCAGTATCCACTGGTTGCCATTCCATCTTTTACAGAAGGATGAACATGTTGAACTCAAATGGAGTTCTGTGGGGTTTAAGTGTTTACATTTCTTATATTTACAGATTAATTGAAGACTGGTAGTGTGTTGTATTTACAGATCGTGTGTTCTTCAGTACAACTGGTGAATACAAGATAGTGTGTTTGGTTCATGGACTGTGTGATAAAACCCGGGATAGTGTGACTGAACGACGATTGCGTGATTTGATTGACAGTTGTATGTTTGATTGGTCACGGGATGGTCTGATTGAATCATAGTTATCTTCGCCCCGTGCAAAGAATGACGATGAGAAGGAGCAACGATTAAACGAGTTTTGAATTGTGTGTGTTGTGTATAAATGTTTGTCGTGTAGCTATCCTATTGCATGAACATGTAAAATCCAGCCTGAGTTCACAAACAATAACTCGCCACTGAAGGACAGATTAGACTCAAGGAGTTGCGAATATCAATCCTTGAAACCCTGGCACTAATGAATTGACCCCCATCTCCATCCCCACTCCTCTATAAATAAGCATCTAAAATGTGAGGTGAAAAAAGCGTACGTGTAAAATATCAGTAAAACCAAAATAGTGCTAAATCTAATTTTTCAAAATGGTAGTTTTAGCCGAATACTCCGATTTAATTGCGGTTCATAAAACTATTGAGAAAATCGCCGTTATTAAGGGTTCTGTAATAGATAATAATATTAATTCTGTTAAGAATAATGAGGGTGGGTTAAGTTTGGAACAAATTGTAGGGATAGCGATAACAGCGGTGATGGTACCTTTTATTTTGCTGAGTAATATTTTAGTTATCGTTGCGGTCAAAAGATTCAAACGACTGCAAATTCCAACTAATTATTTTCTTGTTTCTCTTTCGGCAGCAGATATTTTTATAGCATTGGTCATACCATTTTTTATGGCGGTAGAAGTTTTGCAAGGTGACATCCGCAATGTCTATATTTGTCTGTCACCTAATAGAGTATTAGTGATGGCGTGTGGCGTGTCCATCTTGACGTTGGCGATTGTTGCATACGATAGATATACGGCATTGCTGCAGCCTTTAGAGTATATCAACATAATGACGGTAAGAAAAATTGTTTCGCTCGTCGCCCTTTCCTGGGCTTATTCGGCTGCTATATCTTGGCTACCCCTTTTTGTAGATTGGCATGATGGCATAGATCAATATAACGTTTGTTCGTTTAAGCTTCTCCATAGCAACGCACACATACTATTTTTAGGTGTTGTATTTGGTCCGGCTTGTGTGGTTATCTTCTTCTGCTATTCGCGGATATACGCGGTTGCCAAGTACCACGCCCGTGCCATAGCGGCGGTGGAAACTTCTATCCGACATAACCTAGAACTAAGCTACATCATGAAAGACACTAAATGTGCTAAGACATTGGGGTTGGTGATAGGTGTATTCTTGTGCTTGTGGTTGCCATATTTAGCTTTTCTTGTGATTGATATGTGGTTAAAGCAACCGGTGAATGAGTGGCTGAGGAACTACCTGGCTTTACTGGCATTCCTAAACAGCGGTCTGAATCCCTGGGTTTATGCCTTTAAAAATAATGAATTTAGAGCAGCTTTTAGGCGGATCATCAGAGAGCACTGCCTATATAGACTTTGTGAAAGTTCCGAGCGACGTTCTAGCACGGGCTCGGACATCAGTATATTTCAGGGACCGGGTCATGCTCTCTCTAGAACAAACAGCCGAATGTTGGCACCAGATGTGTTCCAGACCAAAACCAAGATTGACGACGTTCTACCAGCGTCGGACATTACGTTATACCGACATTTCTTGCCGATGCCTAAAGTCAACCCCCACAGTCTATTTCCCAGCCTTGTCAAACCGCCTGTATCGAGGATATTGGAAAACAGTTTGATTGCTCATCGACCAGACCACAACTGCTGGAAAGAGCACGGCCAACAACATACCGGAAAGGTAAAGATTGCTTAATTTGGAAAAGAAATGTTTTAACAAATATAGTTGACATGATTGTTTGTAATTCCTGCGTTTAACTTGGCTGCAAATAACCTTTAAGACACGGGTCTAATCATAGCACAATAAAACAACTGGTGTAACGGCATCGATTCCATCGTCCTCTTTTATTTGTTCCGGCAGCTCGATCATGCCACCTTTAATGTATATTGAGTGGAAATATAATCCGATTGTTTTCTTTTCAATTTTTGTGTGTTTGATGAATCAGTCAACACGCACAACCAAAGTCTATAGTGCTCACGTAAATTAATTTTTATTTTAATTGTTTTTCTCTTTTGTTGACTTTTATTAGTATATAAATGTTTATTAATTTACTCTGTAGAACACTCAACTTCCTTATAAATAAAACTTCCATTTTGAGGTTCATCTTTGTCA
The DNA here is from genome assembly GCA_948474765.1 of Patella depressa. Taxonomy (NCBI): domain Eukaryota; kingdom Metazoa; phylum Mollusca; class Gastropoda; family Patellidae; genus Patella; species Patella depressa. The sequence continues at coordinate 62,335,974 of OX419719.1, forward strand.
ACATATCTCTGTAAATATTGACTGGCTTCATATATATTAAACTGCTGAGTTCATTCAAAGTTACTTAATATGATAACTTAACTTCATGTAGATAAAACTTTTTGATACTGACATTAATTGATCTTGCTTTTTAATATCTTTTCGCATTTTAAATTCCAGATTCCCTAATGTCAGCACAGAAGTGTTTACGAATTGTCTAATTAGTTTTTGTGTTATCTTTCTTTTTGTTTTCAGAAAACGAAAGCTACACGCGTTGTTTTGCTACTCCCATGTTTTGAAACTGCTAGGCCCCCTATCATATCTTCAGATTAAATATTTAGCAGTCTAATAATATCCCCATCTTGACTATAATAATATATTAGAAAGATAAACGTTTTCAAATGGTTTCGTCATGCTTCTATCTTGAATTGAACAAAGGTCTCTTCACATTTCGTTTCGGGCCCTTTTTAAACCTGGATTATTGATAGAAGTAACCGCGTTGTCAAAAGTCCTTTCGGATTTTTACATAATCTTTACCTTTGCTATGTGTTATTGGACAATGTTTGCATCCATCAATATTACATATGGGATAGAACTGGTTAAATACATTATAAATATAATTTTAAGATATAGATCTTTGCTACGGTTGATCCGTTACAAAGATTTGAAGAATCGAGAAGTGACGCAAAAACAGTTTTTTGCGCGATAAGGGGTAGGCTACACAGACAATTAAAATTTTATTTGAAATGTGTTTAACCAGTTGTATCACCTGTGTAATACCTGTGGACACCAAGAAAGTACAATACACAGTAGACCGAGTGGGTTCTTCATTGCTACTGCACAGAGCGTATAATGTGGACGTATATTGTCGTTACGTGTTTCCGTCCATCCGTTAATATTTTGTATTTGCGATTGTGTTTGGAGGGTGGAGTGGAGGTGATAGTCTTTGCAAATCTTTCTGATCTGATTTTTAAAGCTTAGTAACACGATTATTGGAATCGTGCATGGACGGAATATTTTAAAAACTTAATGGAATATTTTATTACGTGGGGATCAGATCCAAGACTCTTATATCTTAAAATCCAAAATAATTGAATGGATGACATTTATTCGGATGATGTATAATGAGGTTGTATGACAACCCATTATCCATTAATTTTTGTATGTGTAATAATATTTATTTATCAATTTTACAATTGTATTTTGTCTTTTCTTTTCTAAGACACCCAAATCGTAATGGATGATACACGTTGAAATTCAAATGGATGTTACATGGTGAAATTCAAATGGATGAACATGATGAAGTTCAAATGGATGATACACGGTGAAATTCAAATGCATAATAACGGTGGAAAATGGCGGAAATGATGTAATTTAAGCAAAGAAAATGGTGGATATCGATTTAGTTGAAATAGATTATGAATATTTTAAGGCCGTCTGAGACTTTAGTATGGCCTACGGAGACATAACACATCTATGTCCAAACAGGCGCATACTTTGATAGTTATATGCACATGCTTGGACATAGAGAACGGGTCAGTGACGAAGTGTGCGTTATGTGCGAGAGAAACAATTTAATGCAGATGGAAATTCAAAATATCAGTTTATTGAAAGTGTTCAAACTTTGTGTCTCCTTGTAATATTGGGGAACTGTGAATGTTTTATCAAATTTAACAACGGATTTTGCACGTGAATGTTCGAAGAGAAACCACGAGAAACATTCAAAGTATGGTTTAAGGTGTATGACAAATTGTATTATGTTTATTTTTTGAAATATGTATGTTAATTGGTGTGTTGAATAATGGGTTATTCGTGTTTTATCTAAATAACAATTTGTGTTCGGAGTAGCTTCCTCGGTTGTGTAAAATATAAATACAAAATCCATGTTTATTAGTCTCAATGTTCAGACTGTGTCAATCGGCTATTTAATCCAACTTGCTGAGTACGAACAAGGATTTTGCATCGAAACACATCGCGCATTATAGATTATAAAGCTGTGCATGGAAAACTAAGGCTATCGTCCCATTCCGGTTCCTTTTTTTATGTGAGCTGTATTCTAATTGCCACCAAAATCGCCTAAAGAATACTGTTTACCCAAGTGAGCAACGACTGCTAATGTAGTGTAGTCGTTCAGATAGGTCTCGTGTACAGATTGGCGTGCATGTAAAAGATCCCTCATAGCACACTGTATGGCATATGCCCGTCTCCATTAGCCCAGTTTAGCAGCAGAACAGTAGGACGTTAAAACACATTTCATTGGATTTCAATTCTTTGAAAATAACCAAACTGTATTTATTATTCTATAAATATGTACATATTATTTTTCAATGTGTTCATGATACATTGCCATTGTTTGACAATAAACAACACTTTTAACTGTAAATTTCTTTAATACATTAATAACTAAACAACATTATGACACTGCATTCTCGGCTTTGCGTCAATGTCAGCGAACGTTCCCTCTCCACTCAAATACCCCCTGGTACTAATATTAATGAGTTTGGGCACGTGCTGGTTTAACAGCCTGCGACATCATAAAAACGTTTACTGGTTGGTCAGATCCTGACCATTCTTAACAAAATTCCATAGCCAGAATGCGGGGGTGTTCTAGACCTTGCCAACAGTCTCCGTCTTGTTGCAGAAGATATCGTGTTATTTATTATAAGCAGGCGCGGATCCAGGAGGCCGTGCCCCCCCCCCCCTCCGTCAGACCCAGTGACATAGTTGATTATCATTTTCGTTTGTTTTGTCACTGTTGTAGTTCACATGTGCTCTTTAATAGATGATATAAACATGATTTTCACATTTTCCCCGCCCAAGCAATCCAAGGTTGCAACGTATTACCCTTTGCTCCAATGTATATGTATGCCCCCCCCCCCCCTTCGACAAAATTCTGGATGTGGGCCTGATAAGAGTATTGTTGGGGACATGTTAACGCACTATGCAGCTATTAATTTCAATGGTTATGGTTATGGGCTGTTCAGAGTGCACTGTGGGTGAGCATTCGGCCTCAGAGAATTCCCACATGTAAATCTCGTAAATTAAAAAAAATCTCGGTAACCATATTCCCTGATTTCAGTGTGGACATATACATTGTCACCATGCAGTACGCATGTCAACGACAGTTATGTGAACGCGATAGAGGTTGCAGTGTTAACAAGTTTGGGTATATTTTCAAAATTGAGGTGAACTCTATGGATTTTCGGCGTTCCAGAGTTACCCCTCCCCCATCCCTTTCCCAAATTGGTGTGAAAGCATTGCGGTTTTCTATGGTTTTCTGTTTAGAAATACTATATGTGTCGTAAAAACTTGTACACGATGAAGATCAAATTTGTTGTCGGCATAAAAAGCGAAATTTTAAACAAATGACATTTCCTCTATGCCGTTTTTTTTTTTGGGGGGGGGGGCTCAAATGAAATGTGTAGCGCACTACATGTACTTGTCTGCAACAACCGAGGTATAGGGAAATGATGTTCCGACCATGGCGTTTCTGCCCACTTTTCATCGAATTGCATCTTTTTCCTATTTTTTTAACGTGGACACGTCGATGCCCACACGGAACCTTGGTTTTCATACGCCCGCATTTTCATTCTGTAGTATATTGTCGTCGCCCCTGTCCGCCGTCCGTCGTCCACAATTGTTTGCGAACACTCTACAGGTAAATATTTTTATCCGATTTCAATGAAACTTGAAATATAGGTTTATCCCCTTACGATCTCGGTTTCTTTTGACAGTGGCATGTATCGGACTGTAACTTCATGGGTTATGGCCCTTGACTCACAGGCACTTGAAGGGATTAAAATAAACCTTCTTACTACTGCTTGACTATAATAGTATAGTATCATACTATGATACTATACTATTATAGTCAAGCAGTATGATACTACATGTATACTATTATAGTCAAGCAGTAGTAAGAAGGGTTTTTTTAATCCCTTCGAGTGCCTGTGCCCTGACTGTACGAAAAAATCACGTTTTAGCTTGTGAACACAATTTTGAACCGATTTTGATGAAACTTGAAATGCATGTTTATAACCCAAAGATCTTGGTTCCTTTCAATATTTGATCATATTAGATCTTAACTTCCTGAATTATGGGCCCTGATTGTACGAAAATCGCCCTTTAACTTGTGGTCCCTCTGGTGGACACAGTTATTATTGGATTTTAAAAAAAAAACCTTTGATTATATCACCGTTACACCGTAATGAAGGTTGGGTTTGAATTTCCTGAAAATCAAACCAAAACTGTCGAACAAAATGGCCGCCGCTTTTACGAGAATATTGTAAAAGATATGGTATATTAAGGTTGTGGAGGTCACACTGTTAATCTGATTTTGATGAAATGCATGTTTATAAACCAATAATCTTGGTTCCTGTCGATATTTGATCATATCGAATAGTAACTTCGTGAATTATGGCCCTGGGCCCTGTTTCACGAAATTTTAATAACTTAAGATAAAATCCAATTTTAGTAGATACTTCAATTTTGATTGGCTAAGCACTAAAATCAATCTAATATTATCCAATCAAATTACTAAAATTGGGATCTTATCTTAGTTAAAATTTCGTGAAATAGGCCCCAGGATTGTAGAAAAAACACTTTCTTTTTAGCTTGTTCTCTATCCATCTGTCGAAAATGTGGGCGTATCCTACATGGAAGCCGCTGGGTTTTTTTTTTATCCCATCCGAGCCTTACCCATTGAGCCATTTGACAAATCTATACTGAACACTACTATCGAATACATACTGTATTCTAATAGAAAATTTTCTCAAATTTTCTTTAGCATTTTTATACCTTCAAGATGGCGTATATAGAGAGAGCGAAATGGGTTTTAACGTCCACTCGAGGTTGGAAAAATGGCGTATTCCCGTCACTATTTGAGGTATCAAAATGGCTTATTGAAAATATTGAAACTTCCTGGTATTGCAGATGCCTCCAGATTGCTCCAGAACATGAATATATCTCCCCTTTATGAAAATAGACTAAAAATGCAGGCGCGGATCCAGAGGGGGGGGGGGGGCCTGTTCAGCTACATAAAAAAAAATAATGCCTTGCATCAATGAAATTACATCACAAAGTGATCCTACATCAGTATAAAAATGATTTCTCTGTTTAAAAAGCTCAATTTGTATGTATGCCTATGTAATTTAGAGACGATGATGGCAGATTTCCGTAACAGAAACCTGGCAAACCCCCTCCTGCAAAAATTCCTGGATCCGCACCTGAAATGATATATGACCGTTCTCCCCCCAGATAGCCTATTATCATTTATAAGCCCCTTTTCAAATACATTTTCAATCGTATATGGTAACCCTGATCTCAATTTTAATTTATAAAAAAGTTTTGTCTTGAAGTATTGCTCAGTACTGAAAATCAAAAGGTTCCAATGCTTCACACCACATTAAAAACTGCAGCCTCTTATTGCGTTAACAAGGTTTTCGTTAAAGAGGGTGGGGGTAACCCCAGAACGACGAAGAGAGCTAAACATCGATAGGAGCCGTCCATCCGCGGCCCCAATGCTTCACACCAAATTTGACACAGATCAGTTAAAAACTGTAGGCTCTGTCGTGCTATATTAAGGATTTGGCGAAATGGAGATAAACTCCGAAACGACAGGTCGTGAGGCGCTGAGAATATGTTAAAAACTACGCGCACACATAATAATACTCGATATCTTAGTTCCTTTAGGAAGTGTCTTTGAGCGGACATCTCCGCTGGCAGTTCCTATCGATCCCTATATAGCTTCAATATGAAAATACGGTGAAATACCGCTCTTCCCCACCTCAGTTCTCGGGCTATTTTGGAACCCTTGCCTTCAATTTTCCACAGTGAATGTTTATTTTTCGAAAAAGGAATCATTTCTCATCATATCTGACACAAATTTATAATAATTCAACACTGTGTTCAAGTAGAATTTGGCAATTAAATAATAATGTGATCTGTGCATGTTCGGGTCTCGTAATGGTTGTTCAGTTCAAACGTATTCTGTGTATGTTTTCAATAGCAGAATTCTACTTGAAAATAATTTTGAATTAATGTGACTATTTGTCAGCTGTGGCAAGAAATGATTCCTTTGACAAACAAAGAAAAATCTGGGTGAAAAATAATCGGTAAGGACTCAGAAATTGCCTTAGACCAGAGGCGGAGATAAGCGGTATTTTCATATCGCAGCTATATATAGGGCTCGATAGGGACTGTCAGCGGAGATGTCCGCTCAAAGACAGTTCCAAAAGGAACTATCGATATCTCAGACCTATAAATTTTGCATGAGTCGTATATACCCACCGTGAGAGTTGCTCGATACATTAATTTGGAATTTTGCTTTACGTTTAAATATATTTGGGGTTTAGCATCAATTTTAAGTTTACCAAAGAAATAAAACCAAGTTAGACATAATTTATAACGTTAAGCGTTAAGCATTATTAAATTTTTTGAGTTGACAATAAAGTCTCAATCGGCACCTCATATATCCTTCGACCGATTTGTGTTCTGGCTATCGCAGTCTAATTATGACATTGTGTTCCTTTTGTGCATCATGATCATGATGGCCTTTTCCGTCCAGAACATTGGTAGTTGACTTGATGGTCGCTACAACTTAAAGGTTTGTTATTTTCATATTGCTGTACTGTAAAATAAAAAGATTTTTTTTTTTAAAAAAACCCACTAGAAGTAGAAAACGCGCATTGGTTCGCTCAACGCCCGAAATAGGTTCTATAGATATTATTCCCATTTTATGGATCAGTGCGTGAGAATCAATTGGTTAATAAATATTAACTTTGTGCCGCTTAATGCAAAAAATATTGTTGGGTGTTTGAAGGTTATCTAATACGTAACCCGACTTTCGCAAAGAACCAGATTAAGCTGCATTATTATGTACCCGTGTAAAATAACACTATTATTTAATGGCTAAAGGGGGGCAACTACACTTCTTTTAAACAGAGTTATTTACCTTACCCCAGAAAAACAATAATATAGTCTTGATTGTCAAAACACATATCCACAGATGGCGCTTTTCCGGAAGTGATTGCATTCGATCTATGTGGAAATCTACAATGTCAAAATTATTTACATTTCTTGTTTACTTAATTGAAGCCATGGGTTAAGAGGTTGGTTTTGTGTGTAAGATTTTTAAAAATTTGTTGTAAATGCTCAATGAAATAGACCGTAAGCACCCCTAAAGCTTTATGACCCTATGCGGAAAGCACCTGCTTTACTGCAGAAAGAAAGACAAGTTGAAGAACGGAGCAGGGCGTAACTTCAGTTCGCCGTCTCGACATCAAAATAATGTTCGACAGCTGTTAGACACTACGACCTTTTTTGTTAAAATACTAATGATTTTGCTAGAATAATTAATGCGGTCAAAAATGTGTCAATTGTAATTAACTATTTCAAAATTGGACCGGTTGAGTAGTCGTAAGCTAACTAATACAATCATTACTAATCAATTTTGTTTTTCACAATTAATGAAACGCATGAATTGTCCTGCCATGAAGTCAGTGACGACTGAACTTGGTTTTACAATAATGTCTTATAATAACCTGTGAAAAATAATTATTTTCGTTGTTGAATTTAGATATAAATCCCCATAAAGTCTGTTCTCTATTACTATTGGGATTTAACAATTATAAGGTCGAGGGTATTTTGATAGTAAAATCCCGGCTGGCGGCATCACTGTACATGGAAAATAAATTGATTATTTTTCAAATTATATATTTTACAGACAGATAAAGATGATGGTATAGGTAATCAATAAATAGTCGTCATGTGGACTTTCAATGGCCATGACCTATATTTTGATTAATTAAATTTGTTTTGACGATTTTTTATTAACCTCCCTTGGTTTAGTGTAAGAATAACATTTTCAAAAGCAAGCTTGTTTTAAAGCTCTCATATACATAGAAATTTGAATTTTGTTTTTTTTATATATTCGCAGCCAGTCTACATTAAATTGATGATGGCAGTGTTGTAACTGAAAGAAACTCAAACAATAACAACCAAAGATGTCTAATTTCATTCCTATGGTGTCTGAATCTCCACCTCCCTTGGATGAGAAGACATTTGAATGGGGGGAGGATGAGGAAGACTTTGGAACATTTACTGGTGCTAATGATAGTGCATCAGAATTAAATGTATCCAATAATAAATATGATTCCGATTATATCAATGATAATGTTAGTAAAAACAAAAGCAATGGCAATCCAGTGTTAAATCATCATATAAGCTCTGATGAAAGTGATAGTTTTGCCGACTTCAAATCATTCAACGAAAGTAAGATTCATACTGTGTCAAAACCACAAGTACAAAAATTACCTCTGACAAAAGATGATCATATCAATAATGGTAATGGTGTAGAAAACACTGATTCCAATCTCGATGGAACTGTTCTTCCAGGGGGCATGAAACGTGATTCTGATTCTGGCATGTTTAGCACAGACATTTCTCCTATTCCAGTGTCTGAGGAGGGAACAATTGAGTTAAATAATTGTGATAAAACTGTTGATTCCATGGATGATGATGATGATGATGATGAAACGGACGTAGTACCCGAATTACCAACTGATACTGATGTGAATGATGAGAATATAGTTAGCGTTCAACAATCGCCACCAAAATTAAACTCAGATGTTGTACACACAGATCAAAGTCTTTGCTCAAAAAAAGAAAACACAGGTAGTACAATACCTGTATCTTCAGTTGATGTTAAATCTAAAGCATCAGTTGATAACTTAGTTGATTCGGATGAGGAATTTGATCAGTACAGTTCTCAAGCTTTGCATTCCATATCGAAAGAGGCAGCTCAATCCTCAATCCTTCATAGTCATTCTGTTGATAAGCCAGAAAATATCACTCAAAATAACACATTAGAAACTGATGATGATTTTGGAGACTTTGCTGATTTCTCAGATAAAAAAATAGAATCTTCAAATTGGGAAAGTTCTGATAACAAAAGTAATTCTGTGATTTCAAATAATGAGGTAGAAACGGAACTATCTTCAGATAGTGATACAAATTCTGAGTGTATAACACAGAGTAAGTCTGTGGAAGTGATAGATACCGACAAAACCAGAGACAATACTGTCGATAGTGTACCACCGTTGAATCTAAAAACGCTGGATATAAGTTCGGAAGATGATGATACATCAACGACAGTGAGCAATGTAAATATCGATCACAGTGAAGAAATTGACGACCAGAATAGTTTTGTTAATGACAATATAGAAAAACCAGAAGAAAGTAAAATTGTTACTAATGAAAATTCAAATGATGATGATGACGACGATGAATTCGCTGATTTTAGTAAAGCAAATATAACAGAATCACTGTCAGTTAACGACTCAAATGAAAACGAGATAAAAGACAGTGAAAATCCTGCACAAGACGAGGATGAATTTAGTAGTGTTCAGAATGATGTCAGTGATAATAATTCAAATATTCAGACAGATGATATCGTTACTTCTGTTGTCAGTAATGATGATGATGATTTTGCGGATTTTAGCTCTGTGACGTTTCCAGCAAAATCAGTTGATAATGATCAGTCCCAATCGAATGATTGTGAAAAAGTGATCGATGATAATAATGATGATGATGATGATTTTGCAGATTTTAGCTCGGCAATACAACCTAAAGTTGAAAACAATAAAACTGTATCCAATGATGGTGATGATGATGATGATGATGAATTTGCAGATTTTAGTTCTGTGACATTGCCTAACAAATCACAGAATGGTGATGATTTTGCCGAATTTAGTAGTGCGAATATTAATTCTGGTAGTGCCGTAAAATCAGACTCAATAAAACATATGTCCGATAATTATGAGGAGGACGACAGTGATGATTTTGCAGATTTTAGTGGCGCAAATGTTGAAAATCAGGGTCTAACAAAATTTGAAGATAAAAAGGATAATTTTGCATCATTTGATCAAGCTAAAGTTGTAGATGAGGAAGATGATTGGGGAAAATTTGATGAAGATGATGACTTTGATACAGGTGTTACTAAGCAACAGGTATATAAACAACAGGAAGCAGTAAAATCACAGGTAATAATATAAATTATCATGTGTGTGTGGTTTGGTTTCTTTTGATGGGATAAGACTACGTAAGAGCATACAAATCTTACTGTCAACAGAATAATTTACAACTTATTTCAGCTTAGTAGCCATACATAGGTCGTGTATAAACTTCTGGCTACTTTACTTTGATTGAGGTTTTCAGTCCAAATCTTATTTATTATTTTTGACAATTTTTGTTATGTCAACCTTTCCTTCCCAAGTTCTAAATTTTGACTACAAGAAATATTATTTTAGACAAATTAAAGTGCTTTGTATTTATACTAGTAATTGGCATTCTGGTCTGGATGCTTGAGTAATGGGTATGTACATGTAAACACAATGGTCGTTGTTATCTGTAGCAATACTGCTATTCAAATCAGAGACATTTAGTTGGAGTAAATGAAACTAAATAATTTGCCCGTTGTTTTCATTATCTTTTTATGCCAGTCTTCATCAGCTAAGTTTAGGAGCAGACAGCTAGTAGGACGATAAACCCCATTTCATTTTATTACAGGTGAATGTAGTAGTACAGATAGATAAATTAAAGACTGTATTACATGCATGTTTTAATACTAATGATGATAATAAAGAGAAGAATGAGGACATATCTTTATTAGAAAGTTTATTGGTTGGTTCTATATATCAGCAACCTACTCATATCAACAATGGGTATGTAATTTTACACGTCTCTTTACTCTGGTATATATTATACATGAATCTATTAGTAAATGTTTTGGCCTGCTTTTAAAACTACATACATGTATATGTCCAATATGTAGGTACACTTATAAATCTAGTGTCAATATGATTAATGGCAGATACACATGTACATGTAGACTTGTGTAACTGTATGATATCGATGTACAGTACATAGGAGAAAAAAACATAATTTATTCATCCACATATATATTGGAAACAAGCAAATAAATGCCTTCATAACTGTTGAGGTGTTAGCTATACGTGTACATTATTAGGTATAATACAGCTCATGTACATAATTACTGATGCTTTCTGTATCTTCTTGAATAATCAAATAAGCATTTATGAATTGTTATATTGCTACTATGTTAAGTAGTCTATCCTGAATCCTTAATTATTATGACCTTTAATAAAGGAGTGGTGTGTATGTAGAATAGTATAGTTATTTATGATCAGACTATGATTTATACTAACACACAACTCTATTGATTGACATTATTGATCTGTCTGACTGTATGTTCAAGTACAGTACGCATAATAAACCAACATTATTTGTACAACACATGCTACCAGTCAGACTTTTAGTTAATGATTTAAAAATATATTTTGATTTTTAACATTACATATACTGAGATGTATGGTGATCTGTTAGTGCCATACACTGAATTATACTTTTTACTTGAAATTTAACTCATATGAGAAAATATTTACACTGTGGTGGAAAGGTTTTTCATGTTTTTTTTTATTTATCAGATTTTTCACTTCGATTTCTCATAGGAGGTAAATTTCAAGAAAAAAGTATAATTCAGTGCATGGCACTAACAGGCCACCGTAGAGATGCAATGATAACGAACCACCTTTATAAATGGATGATAGTAAAGCTCATTTGAGAGATACATGTACACTTGAAATTCTGAATGCAACCACAAACCGAAAAGTATGTTATGCTATACAGAAGATGAAAATGTTGATAGTAATAAAAAATTTAGAAAGGGAGTTATGCAATAAACTTGCATCCACATAACTAGTGAAAATTAAGTCAAAATAAAAGAGTGATAAATTTCATGTATTGAATGAGTTTTTACTGTGACACCAGTAGCCAGGGCCATACACATATATATATATTACATATGTAGCAACCGTTGTTCCCACTATATGTATGACATACTGCTTCAAGATCTCTAGAAGAATCAATTTGACCTGACTGTAAAAAATGACAATATTACACGTATGTTTCCCCAAAACCATAACAACTTCAATGATACTAGTCTATATCGCATCCAACAAAGTATTATTAATTAGGTAAATTGGTATTGTATTTAAAAATCATAACTTTAGTTACAACCCCCACCAAACAAAAGTGCCTATGGAATCAACAGTAAATCATTACCCTTAATTGAAAAACCCTTTCTTATATGATTGTTTAGTTTTCTGTTAACAACAGGCCTATATTGTTTACTCATTTAAAATTCTTTTTTTCAGACAAAATTCAGAAAAGAAAGTTTTAAAACAGATTTTTGACTATGATAATACCAATGCCTTAATTTATCAATGGAAAAAATCCCACAGCAATGATCATTTATTCAAAACTCTTAACATAGACACACAGAATATGGTAAGATGAGAAACAATATTGATTGGATTTACTGTTTGTTTGTTTGTAAATACAGTTTGATGTTCTCATATTTACACTACTTTCTATGATGGGTGTTCTACCAGTGATAGTTGTATGTATGTACATCAGCTTGTCTTACTACATGTACTGTATATCAGATCCACTGAAACGTAACTGACCCATGTTACATTTATTGAATTAATGTCACAGTTTGATTCTGTTTCCTTAGGTTCGAGTCCAAAAACAGTACATATACAACAGTTTTGTTTCCCCTTTACTGATTGTGATACACATTTATTTTATAATATCCAAGAATTGATTGTTTTTCCTAGCTTTAATGAAGCTTTCAGCAAGAGTGCTTTTCGCCTTATATTGTCAGGTTTCAGCGTAAGCTTTGATTTGGTGCTATATTTGTACAATTTGATTCATGTAATACATTACTAAACATATTATTTATTATTAGGCTTATTGATTCTGTATTGTATATTAATTAAGTCTGCTTTTTTATTGACAAAAATCTCATGGTGTTTGTTTTCTTACCTTGTATCCCCCCCCCCCCAAAAAAATAAAATAAAATAGATGGGAACCAAACCAAACAGTGATGGTGAAACTGGGTTAATCTTGATTTCAGTAATATGATTAATGATTGTTGTATATTTCAGTTCTTTGGTTTAAAGAAACAAAGTGTGCCATTATCTGTAACTAGTCTAACTATACTGGAACCTATTCGTGGAGCTATTGATAGTAAAAAAGATAAAAATATTGCAGCATTAGTTGAACCTAATAATACAGAATCCATCCCTCCATTACAGGTATTAATATTAAATTAGACAACTTCTTATTCTTTTTCAAAATCTCTTCTCTTTTTAAAACTCCCAACATTTCTCTAGAAATGTTATTTTAGGCTGTTAGATAAAGCAGTAAATAGAAGCTTGTATTTACGATCTTATAATATAGTATTACTATTTGTACTTCTTATCAGCCAAACGTTTGATCATTTCTAGATAATATTGTAATGCTAGAAATCCAAATGCCTATTTTTCGGCCATAATGATTGATATTACTACATGCATACTTTTCTATAACTATTTCAACCTGTTAAATTTATAAAATTATTGCCCAACAAAGAACTATTTTTAATATCCTTTTTCTAACTATATATTGTTAGTATTAATGTTGTAATGTAGTTCTTGTTTTATTAATAAATTTTCTAATTCTGCACGTTAACACTAATTTTTCTTTTTTCTATATATGTACTAATCTCATTTTTTGATGCTTTTTGTAGTTTTATTCATTCATTGTACAATCTAACTCAATCGGATTATCCTACCTTTATCTATTAACTACAAAACGGATTAACAAAGTAGATCTCTTGCAATCAGAATGCCAATAGAATTATAATACGCACAGTTCAAATTTATTATAATTGCTTTTATCTTGATTATATTAATATAAATCTTGTTTCCTGCATGCTTTAATTAAAAGCAGAAATAGATTCCTGAATATTATTTAACCAGACTTTATAGTAGAGCTCTATATTTTCGGATTCTAATAATTTGATAATGCATGAACAACATTTTTTCCTATGTAAATTATTTTAGATTTCTAGAAATTTATTTGTAATGCTTACCCTTCAGAATTTATTTATTCGTAATATAAAATTATACGTAAAACGGATAGGACCTCTTAGATTGCGTCAAAAATAAAAGTGTCAACTTGAGTGAATTTTATGTCTTGATTTGCTTTGTTATTTATGAGAAAGAAATCTGTTGTGTTACACAGTTAACATCCATTGCTAAAGTTGAGATATAACTGATTTTGTTTTTAACACTCAACCGATTTTTTGTTCACTAAACAAATAATGAACCAAGTTATTTAATTGTACCAGCTAGGTTCATTACTAATTGAGATAAAGAATTAGATTATCCCTTTCAAACACTTTATTTTGACTTGAATCAAAGAGGTTTAGTTCCCTAAGTATTTGTGGCTCTGTATATTATTGTAGGATATGCCTCCGGTTGAGTTTGACTGGGACAATAGCGGTCTCACTAATCCTCTAGAAGGTAGGCTCTTTTACACCTTTTTATACACATAAGATTTTATAGTAATAAATGGCACGCTTAATTTATCATGAGTGATGCAGTGATCATGAGTTTATAGTAAAAATTAACTTATAGATGCACAATTAGTTTGGCTCCCTCAAAAATGTATTTGTAATACTCATTGGTAAGCTCTCAGATTTTGGCAATGTACATGTGTAAACACAAAACTAGACGATTATTGGTATAGGGTAATGTTGGCAAACAATAATATTAGATACCCAGAAGCTGCAATGTCATATTGACAATGTATGAAAGATATTGAACTTATAGAGACTATGGGTAAAATATTACATGACCCATTTAGATGTGTTAACCCTCTTAACTTCATTTCATTTTACATACATGGAGTTGGTCACTGAAAACCATGATATATACGGTAATAGAAAACTAAATGCCAGGTGTATGGAAATGATATTAACAAAACACTCAATATGGTCATTATATCTAAAATTAAATCTACTAATAGAGTTGTGTCAGTAAAGACCATTTTATGGAGGATATTTGAGAATTTTGAAATTTAAATTGGTGTTGCTTCTCTATTTTGATGTACAACTGGCCCCCAAGCTGCTTTAATCTTAATAAAGACTTAAAATTTTGTAGCTGGTCTTTCTTAAATCTATCTCTGTGTTACTTAATTGATGCCCTTTTAATTGATGCCCTTTTATACACCTAGATTCAAATATGTCCGTGCATTGCCATCATGAGATGAACAAACTAGAATGATTTCCGACAATACTTGCTGAGTTATGAAATTTATACCCTGTTACTACAAACCTATTAATGATTTTAAATAATTACTTGGTTAATTGTTACCCACTCTGATTAAATAACAGATTCTATTTCTTGTTTCTTAAAGTTCAAATTTTTGATTTCCTTCTCTTCGCTTCACCAGAATCTGTTGAGTAACCGGCTTTCTGGGTGATGTGAAGGATTAACCAATCATATGGTCTGTTGAGTGGTTTTCTTATCGTGTGGCATGCAGTACTGTGGGTAAACATTTTCAGTGAAAGAAAACAAAACAAATCAAAATTTTGTATTTCTGAATAGCCACTTGAAACACCAATTCTGATTGGTTAATGGAATGAATGTAATACTATGGTCAAAAATCGCTTTTGACCCCTGATGCAAACTCCCACAACAAACTGTAGAAGCAGGCCATCAAAAGTACAAAAAAAAAACAAAATGTAATATAGATCTGTTGTTTGTTGTTTCAAGTAATTTATAAACGAACCATACGCTGACAACCTTTATGGACTGCTCAAATGATTTACTGCCGTTTCATAACCTGGTAGCCTATCTTCTGTGCAATCAAAATCATGCAATTTGTTAAAGTATGTTAAGTAGGTTTTTTTTTGGCTTTTCAAGCTATCTCTTGTAGAAAGACAAAATCTTTCATGTTAGGTAATAAATGTGTAGCAAATCGACAGAATCTATTAATACCCTTTCAAACAAAGCCAATAGATGTCAGGTTAAAGATATAGTGATAGATTAATATTTAGAGAAAACAAATTACATAGCTTTAGTCTTCTCCTTATCAAGAATGTTTTTCTGGTGTTCTTTTTATATGCGTACATTGAAATGTTCTTGCATATTGCCCTCTGTCTGTCCGTGGAAGCTCCAGGGGCTAAAGTTATCATCTGTTTGACTTTCATGAGATAATAAACCTATTGATTTTAAGCAATTTATGATAAGTCTGATAGAGTTATTGTCCTTGACCATTTTGTAATATCTTGTGGATGCTCAAGAAGGGGCTGAAGTTATCATCCTATTGACTTGAAATTTATCCACAGTATTTACCATACTCCGCGCAGCATTTCGTTTGATTAGAGGTACTCCCACTACACACTGCTATTATGAGTGGATATTGTTGTTTTAAATTTTGATTGGTCAGTAGTACCAACCAATCACTAGCTGCCCTACAAAAGCTTTACATTTAAAAGGAGTGCCAATATTGGACCAAATATGTTTACATAACGTTACGTCATGGCTCACGATTTTATTCTGCCTAATTAACCCGTGCAATGCAGAATACTGCAGTAAAACTAATTGTGTGATAAATGAGGCTATCAAGTCGACTGAAATATAAACAATACTGTTTGGAAACGAACATACTTTCACCGTTTCTATTACCTTAAATCACTGTCCAAAGTTTTAGGGAAGACCCAGATTAAACGAAGGACTGTCATATTGCTGTACTTAAGTGATAGCTTTCATTGAACGGAAAGAATAGACACACTCCCCCATAAGTTCAAGAAACAGACGCTATTCCAGCAATGGCCAGAGAGGGATTTCTTGAGCCATTGCCTCAGGAATATGAGTATTTACTTGCTCAGTTGCGGCCCATGATCAATTTGAAACATTTTGTGGACTGAACACTCAAATTATTATTACACAATGTTTATGTTAATGATGCAACGAGCATATGTTTCTTCACCTGGCAACTTGTCTTTGGTTTTTTGTATTTTTTATGTACACATTTAATTCAGTCATTTTTTTTTCATCACCTATTTTACTGTTTCAGCAAAAACTCTGGATCTAGATTTTATGGTGTTACAAGAAAATGAAAACAATATCAAAACTGGAGGTAAATGAATCAATGTTTTTTTTGCACATTTACTGTTGTTTTTATGGTACCAAGACACAATCTAAAATAGGTCAATATATAGATGGGAGAGAAAGCAGGAGTCAGAGGTTATGCTGAGGACAGATAAATGTAAAATGGCTCCACCTCTTTGTCTTGGGTCCAGTTGGTTTCATTGGATAATATATATTATGGGATATGCCTTTGTTGAGCTTTAATATCTTAAGGCAATTTTGAGATATAGCTAATTTTGTGTGCATATTACAAGCTAACTTGCACTTAAACTAAAAGTTAAATTTTGTGGAGCTTTTCTCCATACTAATCAAAATAACAAGTCTGGTCAACTCCATTCAATACTATATTTTGACCTAAATCAAAGAGGTATAGCTACTTTAATGGATGAAGCGTTATGTTAAAGATGTTATAAGGCTGTGGCCCCAAAGGCTTGCATTTATAGAGGATTTGCCTCCTGAGATTTTTTTAGAGTACTTTCCAGCCTTACCATGTGCTATCAAGTATAGCATTCACACCTTTTCCATGCATTATAAAGTTAAGAATTTCTCCCTGATCATTAGAATAACAGGTAAAAATTCAGTCTAATGAGCCAGTTACTCTACACACTCCTAAAGGTAGAGGAAATTGTCATAGGCTTATTATATTGAAAATTCTCCTTAGATCCTTGCGGTGATTTATTTTGTGTCAGAGGCTAAGAAAAATGTGAAGAGGTTATCGTGAATAACTTTATTTCAATACAGAATTATTCAATGTGTTAATAAATTGCATGAACCCATAGTACAAGTTGGTAACAGAATTATTTATCATCCATCCATCTTTATGATATTTAGATTCTATCCTACCATAATAAAACATTGCATGACCAGTAATGTATAGACAGACAAATTATAAATAATAATGTAATATTTTTACCTTCCCTACTATAATCAGATGAATGGGATTGGGGTAAGATTTTTATGTTGTAGAGTATTTCTAGTTTTTAAATATATGCATGTATTATCTTTCTTTTTTACATACATGTAGACTTTACATCTGTTAAATTTGATTATATTTCCTTTTTATTTTCCTTCACTTGAATTGTTTTGAGTTTCGTTTTGGAGGCTTATATGTCGTCACTTCTGTCCAGGGTCAGGGCGGCATAAACAAATTACATTTGGAATTCCTCAACCAAATTTCGTATCTAGGTTGTGTAAGGGATGGACAAGCCAGGTACCTTAGATCATAAGGTCTGTCATTGAGTCTAATGACATAGTTTCTATCCCCCACTTGTACGTGACGAAGAGTAGGGTAATCTGGCCAGCCTCATAGGTTTTCTCCTTGTTCTCCAGTTTTCTCAACAGCTGAAGACCCTACGCACAAGCAAATTATTGAAATGAAATTGAAATATATGTTGGTCCCAAAATGACCTAGTTTGATTCAAGTAGACATTAAACCCCCTCTCATTCTCCTTCTAGTAGTATTCTAATTATAGTTTTTGTATTGGTGCAAGTTATAAGTTATGGTCATTCAATTCTTCTAATTTTTGACTTTTATCCTTTTTTGTGGAACTTGAACGATACTTGAGGAATATCCCCTTTATTAGCACCTTGGGCGATTTGCAATTATATATTTTGTCATTGAAAATTGTCCAGGTCAGGTTCAGGATCAAGGTATTTATATTATATATAAATTAGGATGCCAGATACAAAACATTAATGTATATCATAATTTTAAGAAGAACATTTACATTGTATATATACATTGTATTAATGAGTCAATTACCTTACATGTACATGTGTGGAAAAGGATTGATTTAATGATTAAAAGATTTGAATGTGTAGACATTCATATTCTAAACATAGATATATCCATGTAATGTACTCTTAATAGTAAGTGAAGGGAGACCACACCACACATAAATAATTACACAAGACAAACCCAGGGACATTACAAACAATACATGTATATCAGATCAGTTGAATGGATGTGTGTGTGTGTGGGGGGGGGGGGTAGTCGTAAGTGTGTACACTGTCCTGTACAGACTTCATTCAAAATGAAACAATCCAAGAAAAAGGGGGAATTATGTTTTGAAACGTTATTATGAGTTATTAAAGCCTTAAAATAATTATCATTTGAATTTATGTTTTCCAATTTTCTTATAATTTTGAGGTTTATGTATGTCTATAGTACACTCTAAGTCTAAGGGTAGTTTGGTTTTATAAATTGTATATAGCTACATGTATGTGATTTAAACCGAAAGTTGTTTATGCCATATTGGATACTATGTTATGTTTAGTAATATTAGTATTGTATTTGTTATTTTCTCTTAATCTTGATGTTGTTTCTTTCTGACTTTTAAAATATTTAATTTCTATATTCATTGTATTACTACTTTCCACGTGCATTTCTTGGTGTACTTTGTTGATATTATTTGGGTCATGACTGTTTGTAACAGTATATGTATATTAATGTATGGTAATGTCATGTTAATTATAAAATTATTCTAATTTAGATGATATCGTACATATGTAACTGTTATAATGTAGGTCTTCATGATCTACTATAAATAATATTTGAATAACATTTGTCATTAGATGATATCTTCATTTGTCTATAAAAATATAACTGACTGATATACACAGCAAAATAACTAACCATTGCATTAGACAAGTCATTTAAAAACACAAATAGCCAATATTCCGAATGTGGAACACTTAATGGAAATCTGTTACTGTAATACACATTATAAACAGGGCTTCGTGCAGTTTCAGAAAAACATTTTCATAGGTTACATGTGTATAAAAATAATTAAAATGTATCCAAGGTCAATACTCCCGTCAAAAGTCAAAACCTAGTAACTCACTTTTTGTCAAAATTGAGTTAGGACAAATTTGTTGTTATTAGGGTATGTGTTTCATGTTGTTGTACTAGATATTCCAATTTTTTGATTTTCTAAGCTGTTACACCAATGACACAGCCTAGCAACTTCCTTCATTTGTCTAGTAGTATGCCACGAAAAAACCTTGTTACTCAATAGTCAAATCAATGGATAAGCTGGGGTTTAATATTCATTCATTACATTTTACTTTGTTTTCTCAAAATAAGAAAAAAGTGCATGGATAAACTGGGGTTTAATATTCATTTATTTTGTTTCCCTTTGTTTTCTCAAAATGAATTTAAAAAATGAGTTACTAGGTGTTGCCTTTTGACGGGAGAATAGTTCATACTGTTTATTGTCATGATTTATTTTCTCCAGTATCGGGGTATAAATAGGTTCTAATAATCCTTCCAGGAAAAGTACTCAGATTATGTCTAATGTTTATGTTATAAAAAACTCCTTTTTCTTTTTTTCAGTTTTCCAGTCTGAATTATTAGATGCACCCAGGTCCTCTGTAAAACCCATGCAACCTCTTGAAGAAATCTTGAAGAATATGAAACTAACGACAACCACTGCTCCGACCACAGTCGCTAAGGATGAAAATCTTTCTAAAGAGGCAGACACAATTATAAACTCTCTACCCTTGCTGTCATTTATGAAGTCAAAAGTTTTAATGTTCAGATTGCAAAACTCTTAAACAAAATAACAAAAATTCTTGCAATTATTGCTTAATTCCCTCAGATTTTTTTTTTGGGGGGGGGGGGGATGGGCAAGAATAATAGATTATTTTTGAAGATATGACTCAATAAGGTATGAAAGGAACTTTTCCAGGTTTCACAAAAGGTAACGATTTAGCCGGTTTACATTGTCCGAAAATTCTGAATCAAAATATTGTACTGTTCTCTAATCAACACTAGATTTCAATTTCTGGGGACAGTAAGATTGGAAAGAAATTAGTTTCCTTTATGTATCCTTTATGTAATTACAATGTGTTTAAAGACCATTTAAAATTTATGGGGCATTTGAAACAATATCCGGGTATGATAGATGTGGGATAATTTTTTAAATAAGTGCACTTGTTAATTGTTTGTTGTCACAGAATCAATATGGATTAACAATGTACATATATATGTATAGTATTGTATTAAAACCCACAGGAAATATGTATAGATATATTATTAATGAAAGAAAGTTTGTATGTATTACGATATAATATATGTTGTATTTTGATATAAAATTATATAGTTCGTATCCCAGAGTACATCTATAAAACTAGACCATACATGTATTAACACTGTTATCAAAAAATGTATAGTTTGATTGAATGTATATGGTTACAGAAATTATCAGGGATAAGTACAAAAGAAGCTGACTTCTAGAAGCTAAACATTTTTGATTTAGGTCAAAATGAATTATTGATTTGTGTCAATTTAAATTTCCTTTCTGTGTTAACAATGGTACACAAAATTGGTTATTAAATCTGGACTGGTTAACCAGAATACTAATGCTTTTTTTGAGATATATTTTATAATGAGGTATAAAATTATTAAAGATGCATTATATAAGATGTAGTTAAAGAGCTGAATGGTCCCACCATAATAGATAATGAAAAGGGAATATGTTGAATTTTCAGTCAAATTACTTTATTCTGAGCCAAGGGTTGGGACTTGGGTGGCAGAATGGTTAAT
This sequence comes from Patella depressa, assembly GCA_948474765.1. Lineage (NCBI taxonomy): Eukaryota > Metazoa > Mollusca > Gastropoda > Patellidae > Patella > Patella depressa. The sequence goes on from OX419719.1 coordinate 62,357,559, forward strand.
GCGTTGAATCATAATGTCAGTCATTGTGTCTCGATTTCCCCCCCCCCCCCACACACACACTGCTAAAAGCTCCTGCACACCAAGGAATTAATGAAATAAAATTGAACCATATGTTTGTCTGGAAATGACCTAGTTTGTGTTGAGTCAGGTTAGTCTCTCTCTCTCTCTCTCTCTCTCTCTCTCTCTCATTCTGAGCTGAGTTATGTCCACTTGAAGAACAGTGTAGTCCCATTTGTCACTGCAATGTTTGTTATGATAATAAACTAAGCCTCAATTATATTATTAAGTGTATTAAAAATTAAAACTATCCGATGCCCTAGAGAGTTGACTATGAGCTTAGCATATGGATAAATATGTAATTAATGAATTATACAACATTTCAATCCAAAACGAGAGATCTGAAATAGGCAGGTTTAGCTCTTACATTGTATCTTTATATAATTAAAATGGACAGAGGAAGAGTTATTGAACTTAATGAATTTCTATAGAATAATAGGAATTGGGTAGCAAATGGTTTCAGTGTTGAGATCTTACACATTTAGCTCATCAGTTTTTTAAATTATGATTTAATCATTTTGTCATTTTGCTTTTTTCTGAACACCTTATCAGATTTAAAAATGAATATAAAGAAAATTGTGTAATCCATCCAATTGAAATATTACTTGTATATGGTGTAATGTTATATATTTAAATTATTATGTATTTCTATTATATAATGTTATATTAGCAATTAAAAGATGTTAATATATAATACTTCATTCCTCTATGTTATGTTTTGTGCAATAGTTGGTTGTGTAGATATGGTGCAAATATAGGTATAGATATATCATATTGTTATTATTACATATGTCATACATTGTGTGTATATATAAATTGTCTAAATTCATTAAAATGCTTTAAGTATTCTCAGATTAATAAACAAATGGCTTTCTTAAATCATTTTGTATCTACAATACATTGGTTTTATAAAACATTCAACTGGCAATTTCTTCAAAGAATTCATAAAAAATTGTATTCATTTATGCTGTTCACATTTTGAATTCCAGTAGACTTTTAAAAAAGTATCTGAAATGAAAATAGTGATTAATTTCTACCATTCAAAATCCAGATTCATTTGCTGAAGAGAATTAAACAATATTGCTTCAAGTATTCATGTGTGCATTAATTAATGTTTAGATAATATTAGGGGTTATTATTTATTTGTAAGTAAATTATTTCTAAAGGGTCATTGAAATCTCATTTATATATAAAGGTTGCTCCGAGTTTCTATCACAAGCGAATCATTAATTTAAATGTTCAGTAAAAAAAATTATTAAAAGTGAAATTTACGGTGTCAAAACTTGACTTGAATTTATGATCAGTTAAACAACTATTCTTTAAGATATAAATTTCGAATACAATTTTTAGTTGTTAAATGTTTTACTAGTCTGTATATAATGTAATTGTTAGAAAGTGTATATTATGCTGAAATTGTTAAACTTTATATAGATTATATATTTAATGTAGAGGTTGTGTGTATATAATGTATGGTCATTTTACTGTTTTATTTTAATTCTAGACATCTTCTATTAGTCAGTCGATTGTTTTACTGACTAGCCTAAATTATAAACAGAGTAAAATTACATGTATGTATATGTTAGAAGTCACCTGTGATTTTTATGTAGTGTAGATTAATAACAGTACTGTTTAAACTTTGTTGGAATACGTGATATTCAAATTCTTCATATATTGTTTCTTCACGTACAATGGATTAGTTACCTTAGCATCTTGTGATTAGTCTGCCTATACAGACCTACATTTTCTTAAAAAGAATTTTTCTTCCTTTTATCACTAAGATAATACATCTCAATGCTTGAGTTTGGAAAATCACTCTCAGTCTTCACTTAATTTAATTAGTTATTATTATAAGAAAAAATTGGAATCTGGTTGCATGAAATTAATAGAAACCAAGGTAAATGGTCAGAACATCTGTCCAATTTCAGTACTTTTTGATTGTATTTGGTCTTAAATTTAATCTTTGAGTCTAGCTTGTTGGGGCTTTAATATATGGCACCATAATACTAATAAAAGCTCATCTAGGCCTGTATCTACAATGTATTAATATTAAAAATTGATTTTCAATCGTTATGGTTACTGTTCATATCATTTACTTTCATTTACCAGATGGTTTATAATTACTGCCATATTTGGAAGAAGAAAAGGACATCATTAGGGAGAGTAAAAAAGATATACAAAAAGAAAATTAATTTTAGAGCAGAAAGTTTAATAATTTGAAATTGCTGAGGTTTTATTACACCTGAAATACCATAGAATATATGGAATTTATTAGTTGTTAAAAAAACAATATGATATTTCTGTGAAAGTTTCATCTGATTATGTTCAATACACTGTTATACATTATAGCTTTTGTTCACAAGATATTGCTTTAATAATACAAAATTAGCATTCCATGTTAAAATAAATATAGAAATCTGATATGTCCTTAGTTTTCTTTTATTTAAAGGATAATATACTTGACACAAGTAGGAATAAAGATCATTGTTGAATTCTTTCTCTGACTCTAACTTCAGAAAACGTATTATTCCTACATTATGTTAAAGATACCTTCCCATGCACAGACAATTTGGACTAAAATCCAATTTATCTATCTTTGCAAAGTCTTGTAGAAGAAGCTTTTGAGGCTAAAGTTATGATTGACCTTAATCTTATACACAGTGTTTCAAGTCTTGAGACAAAGAATCCTATCCATTTTCAATGACTTTCGATAATTACTGCCAATGTTAGGGCCCTTGATAAGCTTGTGGATGCTCTAGAGGCTAAAGTTAATATAAATTGTTTGAGGTCATGAGACAAACAATCGAAACAAATTCTAATGTTTTCTGTTAATTACTTCATGGGTTATTACTGTATTCTGATTTCATGTGTTGTAAATGTTCTCATTACTGACAAAAGAAAAAATATGCTACTTTACTTTAGGAAACAGATCTCATCCATGGTCACAAATCTGGCCAAAAAATTATCAGGATCTGCTTCAAAATGGTGCAGATGTTGACAGGATCTCAGGACACATTTCTGATGCACAGTTCAGAGATTTGGCACCTATCATACAGAAACATTTGTCATGACTAACTTGTTGGCGATAATGTGCTCAACCCTCTCACAAGAGATGCCCATGTCATGCACCCGGGTCATGTTTCCTTGAATGGTGGCTGTTGATGGTCTTCCAGGACACGGCCACCGTCAAGGCCCTCTCTGTCATTCTTAAATTCTGCAGCCCACTGCTTTACTGTGGAAAAGGAAGGGGCCTTACCCCCATAGTGGAGCCCTTGTCTGCATGTATTGTCCTTTCAATTGCAGGTACTTGATGACTGTTCTATAGCTAGTTTTATCAATTCCTGGTCATTATGATAAACAGGTATACGAAGACAATAATAACGTTACAGTTGCAGTTCTTACGTCTATGATTCATCCAATGATTGTTGGTGTCAAAAGTTTGCTTAAACCCAATTGAACTATCCATTTTCAGACTTAAAACTTTTAACCTGCCCTTGTAGTGTATATTTCAATTTTTTTGTTCAAATCTCCCTCAAAACCATTTTATAGCAAAAAACTGCCCCCAAAATCGATTTTAACCAACCATGTCTTGTTACATGATTTCATTGAGGGCGAATCCATTTCAGTTTGTATTTGTCGTCACTCTCTGTCCAATCCATTTACCATATATGGCATAAAGTAAAATATTTGATTATTCTGTCAACTTATTTCCCCATCCTTTAATAGCAGACCCTGCTGTCAGTTTAAGTATCTCACTGTTCTCACAAACACTAGCCACATACAATGTGCTCCTTTCACAACGCGAGTGGACAGGTAGCCAGTTAGTGATACCCTTGCATTTTTGTCCTGTGCATGTGACATGGGTGTTTTTCAGGAAATCAAGTCTTTTTCTACTTTCCATATATCTCCAAATTCACCATACTTTTGTTGGAAATAACTACCCAATAAAGTATTTCCTGGGAATGCATCTTTAAGTTTCAAATTAACTGAAGTATTTTCGTGAATATTCAGCAGGACAAAAAAAGAGAAAAAGTATTGTATGATTTATTTTAAGACAAAAACATAGTGTAACAGACAATCATTCATCATGAAAAAAGCCATTATAAAAAGCCATTACAATGTGGAGTATACAGTGTCAAATACCTATTCTAAATCAAGCCACGTTATTTAATCCATAGATCTAGTGTAATAACACACAGGCTAAAGTACATGTATTAACGAATAATTTTATTTGTTATATTGTACGATTATTCACTAAATTGTGCTTTGAAAAATTGCTTTATCTTTAATACAGAAAGGATATTATAGTGGCCTAATAGCATTTAGTGGATGGATTCTATGCTAAAGCATTGTTTAAGCATACAATAAACTACCTGAGAAAGCATTTATACTGCACATTAATGTACAGTTACAATCTAAACCACAGAATCTTTAACATTTCTATTGCTTCAACTCACCAAACTCACACCTTCAACATAGACTGAACATATGCATTATCAATTCTAAAGTTTTTCATATATAATTAAATATTTTAATATTCAGAAAGATGTTACCATAATATAGGACATCACAAAATAAATATGTAACGTTCATGTCCCTAAAGGAGCAGTCTCCAATATATTCTTCATATTTTGGCATTAGGTTTTTATTTTACATGCGATGTCCTAAATAATCAAGAACTGCTCCTTTAATATCAAATCATTAAATATATTGGTACTTATATTTGCAATGCCCATTCATCATACTTTATATGATTATATGATTACTGTCTGTTCAACTATTTTGTCTGTTTTGTTTTCTTTAAAGCGAGAATTTCATATTTTCTAAGAAAGTCAAAACATAATTATTTCTATGTCCTTTGCTTTATAGGTTGTCAACTCACTATTATTTGATCATAAGTATCATTCACACACTTAAAAATCATTCGCATTATAAATAATAACACAACTACCTCCCATGGTTTTCTTTCCTCCTTGTGAATAACTATCTTCAAATGTTTGAATTTGATGTTGAAAATGATATTTTTGCCAATTTCTCAACTGGCAATAGTGAATTATAGGATTATTCTTTAACAAAGTAGGACTTTTTATAGATACCATCAATTTTAAGGCTTTATTTTAATACATTTTAAAAATATAACATAAAAATATGAAATTCTCACTTTAAAGGGATTAGATAGAAATGTTTCATCTTGAACAAAATTTACAACTATTTACACAACCAATGAATAATAGCAAAGTTGGTTATCCACTGTTTTTTTTTTATCTCATGTAAGGTAAATCAACAACAAAAAGCACATCAGGATTAAAACTGTGAATGCTAAAACTAACCCTCATTGATATCCTTAGTTATCTCGATGGAATAAAACTGAATCTAAAAAATCTATTTCTAAAGTCCACATAGCATCGGGCACTGAATTCAAGTTAGCAAAAACACATTGTCCATTAATATTAACCTTGTGGTTATAGTGGAGATGCATTACATTAAATGATCAAAATGTATTGAGCAGACAGTTTTTTTGTAGTTAAATTATATTTAGAAATTGCCTCACCTCAGCTCTTGTACAGTTTGCAAGTAATTCTGCCATTTAGACAGAAACTTGCGTGTTATTCTAATAAAGAGATATGTATTGAAATTCTAATAACTTGAAAGCTTGCAGCTTATTAAATATTACTCTCATATGAAAAACAAAGATAATATATTACACAAATCTCTATATACAATATAAAACATCAAATGAATATATACAATAATATACATTTACATCATTCTTTATATAAATAAATAAAATACTACCATCTTGATTCTTCTCATAGAAACACAATATACTAGAAAACAGAAACTCTCTATACCTTTTATTATTAATTTATTTTACGCGACTCAAAATGCAGGAGTAACCAGATTTAGTTTGATCTTTCAGTTTAATGCTTTGTTTAAAAGGGTTACACTGACCGTTTATTTTAGATTATGTTGTATTCGTTACATATCGTTCTCATCATATGAGTTCACAGTCTGGATATCCTTGAAGAATCCTGGAGACTTGGAATTAAAAAATATTTTTCAAATGAGATAGGAAAAGTTAGTCAACATCACAAGGATGTTATATTCAAATGACCAAACAACTTGATGGTGGCCATCTTGAAATAAAGAGAGATGAAATAAATGAATCCCAAGCAGGAAACACTGATACCTGTAAAAGTAACGAATACAGCATAAGTTTCTGCTGGAAATATAAATATAATAGTATGAAATTATCACACTGTATACAGTTAATTTCAACTTTTAAATGAATCAAACGGTATTCACACTACATATATTGTATTTTAATCATCTATATAATCTAACAAATTCATAAAAATCAAAAATACTACATTGCATACAAAGAGACAAAATCCAAGTATTTGATTATAAATTGTAGGTAACATAAGAAAAATAATATTAAGAATATAACAAACTGAATACAAATATTCTAACATAACCAACTAATCAATAGGGTGAAATTTGAATATGAAGAATGAATCAGTTATAATAATAAAACTAAAATGAAATTGTGTAGTGAATACACAGTGTCATTCTTTGTCATTTATTTTTTTCCAAAGAGAAATATCTTTGATGCGCATCCAAAACATATAAATTATGATTAATAACCAATAATAATAAATAAAAATCAATTTGAAGAAATACACCATCATGCTTATTATGAAACAAACACCATCAAAAATTATAAAGTTTGGAAATGATATGTATACAGTATTTGAAAGTAAAATGTCACTTCCAGTTGAAATAATTAGGAATAATTTAGGAATTAATAGAAAATAAACTATGGCAAGAAAAATTCATTTTGATTTTAATCAAATATAAGATCGGAAGTCATCAATTATTGTCTACCCCCTCTGAATTGATTTTATGTTTGCTATATAATAGTCCAAAAACCCTTAGACAATAATTTAAAGGACCAGGAGACAATGCATCATGTACCGTTAATTCTATTTGGCCGTAATCTCTTGTATTCAGTTAAATCCTTGGCCAAGAGATTCAACCGTGACATGCTTTAGATCATCAGGGCTGTCATAAAGAAAAGTGTTGTGGCACTTTCATCCAATGCTTGTACATGTATATGAAAAAGAGTAACATTGTCTGCAGGACCTCGTGGGGTTTTTCTGGATTCGTTACTTTCCTAAAAACCTACTCGAAAGTGATTATTGATAGTAATATATACCATATGTTAGTCCTAAAATGACCAAGTTTGTGTTAAGTTAAACCCCATTACTATTTCTCTGATTACCCCAATAAACTATCACCCTGGATTCAATTAAAAACACCTTTTTAACTACCTAAAGTATGACCAAATTCAAATATTTAATGCAATAGTAAGATAATGGTATTTTTTCAATTAAATCTAAAGTCATTGGAACATGTTCAAAATCATGGAGACCCTATTACCTTGAATTGTTCTTAAAGTTACAAAGGCTAGATAACATAAGTTAGGTTTTTGGTAGGTTAATGGTAATTTTCCAATAAATTTGGAGATTAAAAGAAATAGATTCATTGGGTCATATATTCATTATATAAATGCGCAAATTGAATCAGAAACTTCAAAAATAACAAATATTATAAAACAACCAACATGAATGAATATATGTATAGACTAATAATTAAAAAAGCCAGTTAGTATTCGCCCTACTAAACATGTTGTATAAACTTGCGTGAAAAATATAATATAGTGTCATCATTCTACTTCCATTAAAGTCCACAGGATAGTCTATTAATTATCTTCCAGTATATATATATATTAATATATTATCTTTGTCAAGTTAAATATTTTACATATCTTGTCAAGGGATATAATACAATTTAAATGATTTTAGTTTTAAAAAAAGATGGAAATCTGTTGATTCTAATTTATTCACTTTGAATATCTGCATTCCCTTTAACCTCTATTCATACGTGTACATATTACATTTACAGGTCTAAAATCTTTGTTTATTTTTGGTGGATATTTCCAACACACTTAATATATAATATATATTCCACTATAATCTTTAAGTGGCATTTAACGATTGGGAAACACATTAACAGAACACAGTTTTTATGGGAAAAAATCACTGGTTTATTCTAAAAGCATGACATTTTGACAAGTATGATAGTGCTTGATAACGATTGTAAAAATGTGTGCTTTTAGAATAAACCAGTGATTGTTTCCCATAAAAACTGTGTTCTGTTAAAATATTCCACTATGTTTCAGGGTTTAAACAGATTGTATCACAATTTCTTATCAATGTATTTATCATATAAGAGAGACAACAGAACAGAAAAAAGATAAATTATCACTGCATCCTTCCTGAAGACAACATTCTAAAACACAATTGTGTTCAAATAAATTGAAATTTGTCCATTCAAAACAGTTCTCATAACACTTGTCTTACATATATGAGTATCATTTCTGAAATTGCCTTTGTTAAAGAATACTCTTTAGTAGTTTTTCGTCTATAAATAATTTGCATTGACTTTTAATTTTTGTAAAAATTGTCAATAAATTTCAATCAGCCTCATGTCAACGTGATGTTGTCCCATTAGAGAGATGATGGTATAATAAGCAGACTGATGGTAAGGTGATGGTATTAATTAAAAGGTAAAAATGATCATTTTGATAATATTTCTCAGATAATAATAAAACTATGAGATGTCATCATATACACCAGTAAAAAAAGGAAAATATATAATAAGTAGATAGTTATATATATATACTGGTTTGAATGTCATGGAATAGTATACCAAGTGTATTCAGCATGCACAATCTGGTCGACGGAGTTGCGGTTCTTTGTTTGTTCTGTTTAATCGTCTGAGAGAAGCATCACCATATTGTATTCCTGATCCCATTCTTTCTGGATCAAGTTCACCTATTCAAGAACAAAAGATGACGTTTCATTTTTATTACAAAATTCTATTTTTAAGTGAAATAAATGGTCTAGGGCCTTTCCTACATACTGCTTTTGCATATAATCTTATAATTAATTGATCAACACTAGAAAAAGTATGGGTTATTATCATAATTGTTAATATAACATATACATTTACCACAAAGATACATAACTCATGCAAACCGAAATAGAAGACAAAACTTACCTGCTTCAATTTTTGTCAAAATACACCGGGCACATTTGAGGAAGGTTTCTTCTACATTTTCCCCTGTTAATGCACTTGTTTCCAGAAACATTAATTCTACAATAAATACACAATTATATTAATACAAATGTGTCATATATATTGATAGCTGTGTGAACTGGCATGACAAGTGGTACTGGGTGTTCAATTCTAGGTAAAACATTATACTCTTAGCACAGTTTTGTAAAATGGGTATCGAACACTGATCCTACATTGATATCTAATATCACCTTAATTCACTGAACTATAACCGAACTTCCCCATAATATATCAATAATACTAACTGTAAATCTGTCATAGCTTATAGAGAGAGAGAGAGAGTGAGATGGGGTTTAACGTCCACTCAACACAAACTAGGTCATTTCAGGACTAACATATGGTTTTAATTTTATTTCAATAATTCGCATGCACGTAGGGGTCTTTAGCAGTGGGAGGAAACCGGAGTGCCCGGAGGAAACCCACGAGGTTGAGAAGGCGCCCTTATCTCCATGTCACATACGCTCACACCTGGGCTCGAAACCACAGCCGCAAGCCAGAGGTGACCGGCCAGCTAGATGTCAAAGCGCGGCACTCTAGACCACTAGGCCATCCCAACCCCCCGTCATAGCTTATAAGGAAACCAGCAAAAAATCTTATTGTTTTATTAGTCTGATTTCTTTTCTAGGATTTAATATGTCTAATCTGATTTGTGTTTAACACAATAGTAAACATGGAAGCCCAAACAAAACTAAAATTGATCACACAATCAGGGCCCTGTTTCTAAAAATTTTAAATTATCCAATCAAATTACTAAAATTTGGATTTTATCTAAGTTAAAATTTCATGAAACAGGCCCCAGACTTCCACCTAATTTTTCAAACTCAAAACTTAATCACATAGAGCTTGGCTCATCAATAAACAAAATAACAAATCTAATCAACATCATTCAATACTTTATTTGTATCTAAATCCAAGAGATAAAATTCCTTTAAAAAGGAGTTATTATTGATAAGACAACTTACCATTTTCTTGAGCAAATCGACTGGCTTCTAAAAACGTCACTTCTCTTTCAGCTTCCAGATCTTTTTTATTTCCCACTAATATTATTACTATATTAGGACTGGCCAATGTCCTAGCATCTGTCAACCAGTTAGTTAGGGCATTATATGTTTCACGACTATAATATATAAAAAATGTAAGTTGAATATTAATTATGTTTACAATCCACTCACATTGGACGAAGGTTTAGTACATTTCGATAATTAGGTATGTTCTGGGATGTTTTAAATAGATCATTATTGTCTTGTTGCAAGTATAAATATGTATTAATAATAAAACAGCTCAGAGATACAAACTCCTCCATTTAATTAATATGTACCCCAACAGATGCTAGGATTTCTAGCTAAGTGTTAAACTTAAAGGGCCAATCCCGATACTATTTTGCATGATAAAAGTGCTTAGTTTTATTTTAAAATCCCTTAAAATCCTCTACCTTAGGGCCGAGTAACTTACTCAATATATGTGATACGTTTTCAAACAACTTAAACCTGTCTGTCTTCATCCGGAAATGGAGACAGGTGTCCCAAGCTGTATTATACCATTTCTGGATAAGACCAGACTCTTATAAGAATGATGTGTAGGTGAAATGTACCTTTCGTTATTAAGTACGGTACATGGGTCATTTACTGCATAGATCTCTAATGGCGCAGGGATCGATTATCAGGTCACCCAACCAAAACATTGACCAGAAATCTTATAAGGGTTACGTGTCCAGATAAGCAGTTTTGATGTTCATGTCCAAGCAACTCAGTATTTTGAGTTGAAATTTTGCGACAGGGTAAATACACCATTCATCAATATTTTGGCGCTTAATTTTCTTACGTACTCAGACTTTTAATTTTGAGACTCTGTTCAAATCGGGATAGTCCCTTTAAAGAGTTGGACAAAAAATGCAACTGTTTGTTATTGTCGATCTAGAAATCACTTTTTCTGAATTAAAGGATTTGTAAATGACAACTGTATTTGGTATCCATTAGGATACCTTTTTGAATAATACATGTATGTTATCCAATTCAGGATTTGTTACAGTGAATAGTGGAATAAGTCAGGTGTAAGAAAGATTAGAGATTATACCTTGTAATATCATAAACTAATAAGGCACCAGCAGCTCCTCTATAATAACTTCTAGTTACTGATCTGTAAAATGTAAAAATAAATATTACAATTTCAAGTAAAATGTAGAAGGGCAAACAAAGTGTCCCAGTCTGATGACGCGAATGCCTTCTTTCAATACTGTGGAAGATGTCATTGTGCCCTTGAAATCAATCTAGTTACAATGTAATATCACTACATGTATTTAAATTACATGTCAATATTTAAAACTATTGTTTAAAATCACAGATAAAATCCAGTTTTATTTATAATAAATGTAGAATATGATACATTATAAAACAGGTAACTGGTCCAGGCAAAACTGCCACATTTACGCTTTTTAATGCTTGTGGATACTATACTGATTTATCACTTTTACATTAAATGCAATAACATCTATATCTTTTCTTCAAATCTACTTTAAAACGATTTATTTATTTTTCAAAAATTGTTTAAAAAATTGTTCCAGAAGTGTATCTACAGAGAAATTGGCACTAATTTAGAAGTTACAAATCATTAATGATTATAAATATAAATCTAGATACATGTGTGGTATTATGTTGTAACCAATTCTATCAACTTTACCTAAATCTCTCTTGGCCAGCTGTATCCCAGATCTGTAATTTAACGGCTTTACCTCCAACATTAACAACTTTACTACCAAATTCTACACCAATAGTATGATTAGAATCCTGTTTAACTGCAAAGAAACAAAAACGCAATTCCTATAGTTATGTGTGCAATATGGGTGGGGGGGGATGTTTTCGCCTACTTTTCTTCAAATTCCAAGTTCAAAGGGGGTTTCGTGTTCATTTTAATATGCACATTTTCTTTGTTAGCCCCACACACCAACCCTGACAAGTTATTCTCAGCTCACACCAGGATTCGAACCCGTGACATTGTAGTGGATAAGGCCAGTCCCCTACTGTTGAACTACAGCCTCCCCAACTACATAATTGAAACTCAAGTTGTTGTTGTACTTCGTGTTTAATAACCACTTCCACCGAAGGTGATATTGCAGACCAGTTGTTTTATTTTCATTTTAATGATCTTAGTGCACGCGCAGGTCTTTGGTTTCGGAAGGAAACCGGAGTACTCTGAGTAATCCCACGAGGTTAAGAAGGCGCCTCTATCTCCATGCCACAATACACACACACCAGGGATCAAAACCACAACTGCAGCCCATAGGTGACCGGCCAGCTAGAGGTTAAAGCATGACACTCTAGACCACTAGGCCATCCCAAATCCTCTCTGAAGCTCAACATTGACATTTGATATTGATATAGATATAACCACACAATATGAGAAATGTAGGTCACATCCTTCATTGAAAGTTCAATACAGTAGCAATTAAATAAATAATGTTCTACTGGTGTGGTGAGTCTCAAATCTCAAAATTAAATATTTGTTGAGCAGATACAAAACTGTGATCTGGACTAATTCATATTATGAAAATTATTCAAAGCTACTTACATTTATTTTCTATAAATTGGTGTAAAATACAAGACTTTCCAGCACCAGCACTTCCTATCACCAAAAACTTAAATAAAAAATCTGAAAAAACAGAACAGGTATATGAATATTGGTATAACTTTTTTGGAAAAATTTGTTTAAAACTAACAGATTTTGTAAAAGAATTAATTTGGTATAACCTTTTTGCAAAAATATGTTTAAAACTAACAGATTTTGTGAAATAATTAATTTCCCTATCATAACAAAATGAAAAATGCTGACAAGAGATAAGATAAGATGTTTATTGCATTAAAACATCCATTATGGACAGCATGCATACATATAAACTTAGACATAGTCATATAAGAAACCATGAAAGTGTAACATGTTTGGAATGACTGCAAATTTCTGTATAAAACCATGGATTTGTATGATAAGGTCCATGATAAAAACATACCATAAGCTTTTCAAGTTACAATAGTAGTCATTGTTTTGTTTGCTTAGTTGGGGTCAGCTAAAAACAAGAGAATAGCTTACACCACAGGAAAAATGTTACAGCAAACAAAAGCACTAATTCACTGAATATAAGCCAACATGAAAGAACAAATCCAAAAGTATACAATCAAGAATAAAACTAAAAGCAACATACACAGCCAATATTACATTCCAAACTTAGGCTGCTTGTCTACAGCTAGCTTTGTCTGTATTCTCGAAGTGTGACGTAGATGGATTGCAGTGTGCAGTAAGCTTATGCAGGGACGGATTCAGGATTTTCAGAAGAGGGGGGTGGGGGGCATGCTGCACCCGCTTGGGAGTGCAAAGCAAGGCTCGTGATTTTTGAGTGGACAAAAATGCTCACAAGGACTAATTTCATACTAGTACTGTAAATTAACATTTCCAACCTAAACTATTTTTGTTCTCCTTTTCCGCGAGAATATATGGAGCTAAAAATTGTTTGCCACCGCAAAAAAATAGAGGGTGCGTGCGCTGGGTGCGCCCCTCTCTGGATCCACGCCTGGTATGCCAATATTTTTATTTATTTAAAGTAGCATTATGCAAGAGCAAAATCTGTTTATTACAGGTCTTTTTTTACACCTGAAATGTTATCTAAATAATCAATTAGACATTAATTAACTTATCCAGACCACAATAAACTCTTGATGTCAAGGATAGTCTTCGATGTTGGCGGATTAAATTCCTATATGTCACTTAACGGCCATTGATAATTAAATCAATCAGGTGGATAATCAAGACTATTCTGTTTATATTAATGATTTTAATAATGATGACCGAGGCTATGCGAATATTTCACGCGCGTCGTTCTCGGCGGCTCATAGTTGATCAGGGGATGGGATGGCCTAGTGGTCTAGAGTGCCGCGCTTCGACCTCTAGCCGGCCGGTCACCTCTGGCTTGCGGCTGTGGTTTCGAGCCCTGGTGTGAGCGTATGTGACATGGAGATAGGGGCGCCTTCTCAACCTCGTGGGTTTCCTCCGGGCACTTCGGTTTCCTCCCACTGCTAAAGACCCCTACGCGCAAGCGAATTATTGAAATAAAATGAAACCATATGTTAGTCCCAAATGACCTAGTTTGTGTCGAGTGGACGTTAAACCCCATTTCTCTCTCTCTCTCTCATAGTTGATCAATTTGACTGAAATTTTCAGCAAATTACCTTTATACTATCTAGTTTTTAACTATTATAGTGAGAACTGCCATCTCTTTATCTTATCTCCCATAATGTATCTTTAATTGAATCATTCTGATTGATAAGTTTCTTCACATTATTAAGTTCTAACTTCAGTTCATATCGTGCTTTCATTCATTATATTATAAAATCTCAAAATGTCATTTGCGAAGTTGTTAAGCCCTTCATTAACTTATACTTATAGTTATCACTATCTGTCTTTTGGGGTGTTTTTTTTACCACCAATTACTTCATTTCATCTTGACATCTACTTTTTAACCTTCATTTCCAACAGGTTACGGGGGGTTGGGTGGCCCAACGGTTAGCATGCACGCGCTGTATCATACGCCTGCCATTGAGTCAACTGGCGTGGTTCGAATCCCAGGTTGTACGTAGTAAGGAGTAGGGTCGCCTGTCCAACCTCGTGGGTTTTCTCCAGGTCCTCTGGTTTCCTCCCACTGTTAAAGACCCCTATGTGCAAGCGAATTATTGAAATAAAATCAAACCATATGTTAGTCCCGAAATGACCTGGTTTGTGTCGAGTGAATGTATCAGTATTCAAATTCAATGATTCCTAATCAATGCGACCATTTGTGTCCATTTCAAGGTGTAAAAAGAACATTGATTTAGCTCATTTAAATACGTTTGTGAGAATGTATCTTCAACATTAAATTTACTTCCCTTTTACTTTAAAAGTTAGTACTAGTACTACTAACGTTGGTAGACTAAGCAGGCTACAGCTGGTTTAAAAAGGGTCGGCCGTAAAAAAAGGTGAGACAGATCAAAATCAAAACACCCCATTGATGTATATTCAACACAGACTGAGATTGAAATGAAACCATGCAACTATAATTTGGGTATATCAATAAATTTGGCAAGACATCAGTGAGAGTGATTGGGTGACGTGCAGACAAAAAATAAAATAGAAAACGACATGATGACTTGGGGAAGACAACCATAATAAAATGTAAACAACATTTTTACTCCATTCTAAAAATACTCACAACATTGACATCGACACATTTACAGAGAGCTACATTAGTATTTATTAATCTCTCATCATACCTTTCCCCGAGACAGAAGCAACATGTTTCTGCTTACCGTAAGATTCTGACATTTTTTGATGTTTTGGATGTAATTGCTTTGCTTCGATGACCACTTCCTTCAAAATGGACGGCTTTTATTGACCCGATTATCCAGTCTCCTATACTACGCTTAATAAATGTCGGCCTTCTTTGAACACAGGGAAACCGTCAATTACGTGATATTATAATAAAAATTGTTTATTGGTCATTACCACCTATTACGTAGATAGAGTCGTTGTCAAGCCAGAATAACTTAGAAACCCATATAAAATTTAATTGGAAAATGTCTGCCGAGCGTACCGAGGCAAAAACCCTTTGTCACAATTCTTGCCCGAGAGGCGAGATAGTTTAAACCTTCGCATTTTTTGATGGTAATTGTGTTATATATTTTGGTTTGTAAAAATACATTTAGACACCTTAAAATCGGTAAATTGTGACATTTTTCGTGTGTGGTATTGTAGGAAATTCAGTTCAATAACACACTATACAGTTTTAATTGAGACGGTCTTATATTTCAGGGGTATATAATATATGCGTTTTGGGAAGGGTTTCGGGTTTACACCGTTTAATCATACATGTATACTAAATTGTCTTTATTTTGACTGATTTTTATACGCCCACATTTTTATGTATATTGCCGTCGCCCCTGTCCGTCCGGACGTCCACAATTTGTTTGTGGACACTCTACAGGTCACAATTCTTATCCGATTTTGACGAAACTTGAAATATAGGTTTATCCCCAAAAGATCTCGGCTGCTTTCGATATTGGCATGTATCGGATGAAAATTTCATGGATTATGGCCCCTGATTGTACGAAAAATCACGTTTTTAGCTTGTGGACCCTATAGAGGTCACAATTTTGAACAGATTTTGATGAAACTTGACATGCATGTTTATAACCCAAAGATCTTGGTTCCTTTCGATATTTGCGCCTATCGGAATGTAATTTCCTGAATTATGGCCCCTGATTGTCCGAAAAATCACCCTTTTTAGCTTGTGGTCCCTCTGGAGGTTACAATTATTATCCGAAAAAACCGTTTGATTATATCACCGTTACACCCTAAGGTAGGTTGAGTTCGAATTTCGGGAAAATCGGACGAAAATTGCCATACAAAATGGCCGCCGTTTGTACGCGAATATTGTTAAAAAATGGTATATCAAGGTTGTGGACCCTGTAGAAGTCACATTTTTAATTCGATTTTGATGAAACTTAAAATTCATGGTTATAACCCAAAGATCTTTGTTCCTTTCGATATTTGCGCATATCGGAATGTAATTTCCTGAATTATGGCCCCTGATTGTCCGAAAAATCACCCTTTTTAGCTTGTGGTCCCTCTGGAGGTTACAATTATTATCCGATTTAATTATATCACCGTTACACCCTAAGGTAGGTTGAGTTCGAATTTCGGGAAAATCGGACGAAAATTGCCATATAAAATGGCCGCCGTTTGTACGCGAATATTGTTTTAAAAAAAAATGGTATATCAAGGTTGTGGACTCTGTAGAAGTCACATTTTTAATTTGATTTTGATGAAACTTGAAATTCATGGTTATAACCCAAAGATCTTGGTTCCTTTCGACAATTTTTCGGACAATCAGGGGCCATAATTCAGGAAATTACATTCCGATATGCGCAAATATCGAAAGGAACAAAGATTATACGCAAAATCGCCTTATTTTAGCTTGTGGTCCCTCTGGTGGTCACAATTATTATCCGATTTAATAAAACGGTTGATTAGATTACCGTTACACCGTAAGGAAGGTTGAGTTAGAATTTCGGGAAAGTCGGACCAAAATTGCCATACAAAATGGTCGCCGTTTGTACGCGAATACTGTTAAAAAATTGTATATCATGGTTGTGGACCCTGTATAGAGGTCACAATTTTAATTCGATTTTGATGAAACTTGAAATGCATGGTTATAACCCAAAGATCTTGGTTCCTTTCGTTATTTGCGCATATCGGATCGTAACTTCCTGAATTATGGTCCCTGATTGTCCGAAAAATCGCCTATGGTCCCTCTGGAGGTCACAATTATTATCCGATTTAAAAAAACTTTGACTCTATCACCGTTACACCCTACGGAAGGTTGAGTTCGAATTTCGTGAAAATCGGACCATAATTACTAGAAAAAATGGCCGCCGTTTGTACGCGAACAGTGTAAAAATATGGTATATCAAAGTTGTGGACCCTGTAGAGGTGACCATTTTAATTCGATTTTGATGAAACCTGAAATGCTTGTTTATAATCTAAAGATCTTTATTCTTTTCGATATTTGCGCATATCAAATTGTAACTTAATGAATTATGGCCTTTGATTGTAGGAAAAATCACTTTCGGTATTGCTTGTTCTCTGTCTATATCTCGAACAATTATTATCTGATTTAAAAAAAAGACTGATTTTATTACTGTTCCACCGTAAGGAAGGTTGAGTTCGAATTTCGTGAAAATCGTACCAAAATTGCCGAACGAAATGGTCACCGTTTGTACGCGAATAGTGTAAAAATATGGTATATCATGGTTGTGGACTCTCTACAGGTCACAATTCTTATCCGATTTTGACGAAAAGTAACATTTCTAGGTTGTTTACCGTCACACCATAATCATTGTCGGCTTCGAATTTCATGAATATCAGACTGGAACTGACCAACAAAATGGCTGCTCCCAATACCGTATGAAATACAGGACTTAATGATGTAGGAAAAATCACTTTCGGTATTGCTTGTTCTCTATCCATCTCTCAAAAATGTGGGCGTATCCTGCCTGGCAGTGCCAGCCTATCTTTTTTTTAATTGAATACCGCGAATTTGTGCTGAATTGAATATATGGATTAACACATTTTGTTTGGAGCCACTCTGTTTTGTTCGAAATTTTCCGACCATCGATTATTATTTTGTAAGTGCAGCTGCAACAGCCTGATTGGATGATATAACACGTCTCTCTCGACTATTATTGAAGATACATTTAATTGACACGTATATTATATCCCTGATTAAGTCTGTCTACTACACCGTAAACACTGTTCATCACGTGCATTTTTGCATTGGCCAATCACGCTATTTTATCTACATTTCGTCTAATAGTTTGGATGCAGCTATGGCGGGTGTGGCGCCAGGTGGGGTAAGCTTACTCTTCCGGACATCTATTATTACCACTGTTTGTCGTGTAATTTTTACAAGGTGAACAGCTAGTCCTTTTGCTGCTTACGCTCTTTTGCCTCTGCATTTTATTAGGACTTCAAATTTTGTCTAATGGTTTGGATTGTTCGTACTTGGCTTTATTTTATTGAAATTCAAGATGACATAGAGTAGGATTTCGGTTGCTAAATCATTCGTTGAAGCAGAAAAAGGATTCGTATTCCTTGCAAAGAGTATACATGTATATGCCAAAATCCATTCAATTCTGTTCGCTTATCAGGCAGGAGTAGCACTTAACGATACATTATTGAGGATTAAATAAAGAGCTGACAGTTCTCACTATATATAGTTAAAAACTAGGTAATTGTTACATAATTTAATCTTATTACTCAGTTGTCTGATTCCATTCTAGGAATACTTTGTACTAAAGTTACCCCCCTTTACTTAGAATAAACATGGCTCTTAAAATCTTAAATACCATATTTGTCTACATTATTGCTCTGCCTTAATCCCGAACCATTTATCCTAATAGATGAAACATGGTGTCAGAAGTGATTAAATCTTAAATCTGAACACCTATTTCAATTGATAGATGGTATAAAGACCGAAATATAATTCATCTTAAAACAATTAGTATTTCGGAAATCCATCTCATCCACATATTCGTCAGCTAAATAGGACAAACTGGCATCCACCGACTCTATTCTGAGCCCAACTATCGATTGGCGTCCAAATATTTGTTAGGGAGCTTGACGAAATTCAAGCAACATTTAAATTCGATGTTCCAAGGGCCTCTCAAGAAAGCGTGTGCTGCATATCGTTCGAATAGTCCGCATATCTGCTAATTTGGCCAGGGGATAGGGCAGGGATAATTTTGATAGCCTACATTCCTAGTCGCCGCGAAGGAAAGCAACATTTTGACTGATTTATATGCCCAGTTCGAACAATCGGCCTATGTCAACCACCAGATCTAATTAACGCCTTTTTCACCAAATATGTACATATTACTGTCCCGTAGCGAAGAGGAAGGTTACACAACTCAACAAATCAATGTTGATCTTCAATTGCTTATACTTAGATTGCAATTAATTACGGATAACCAGACGAAATGGTACGTGATCACATAGTATGTGGTGTGACAGATCCAGCTGTACGCGACTGTGAGAAACTTCTCAATAAAGGCGATGATCTGACTATGGAAACGGCTATAGAAAAAGAACGTTCATGCAACATCACAAAATCTCTAGTAAAATCAATTTCTATTAGTATTATGAACAATTCTCAAAACGTCAACCTCAAAAAATGTTGACGCATCTGTAGAAGAAGACACCAAGGACACGAACAGCCAAGAAGTGAAGAAGCCGATCAAGTCGTCCCAAAAGGTCACCATTGAGTCACCAGAGCAATAATTGTCAAAACTGTGGCAATCAACCAATAAATAATGAGAAATGTCCAGCTAAACGCTACAAATGTTCTCGGTGTAATAAATGGAACTATTTTGCTAAAGTCTAAAAAGTTCACAATCCAAACAAGATGGACACAGAATAAACATCGACGTCCAAATAATCTGCACATCCACTCCACCACAAACGGTGACGTCTAGTTCCAAAACGAAGCATTCACCAACATGAAATTAAATAACAGCCACACAGTCAATTTTAAAATGGACACAGATGCATAAGCAAATGTACTTCCATACGATGATTACACCAACATGACTTTGAAACCTTACAGCACACCTACCAAAGAAAGACTCTCTGGATATTCAGGACAGTCATTAAAAGTTATGGGTCATGCCGCCACGTCTTCGATACTAAAGGTCCACCAATTCTTAGAAGAATATAAAGATGTGTTCACCGGTATTGGAAAATTCGAAGGTGAATCCTGTATACATCTTTACAAAGATATCGTTCCTGCCATACACGTCACTCGCAGAATTCGACATTTTATCAGGAAACCTCTAAAAGTAGAATTGGAAAAATGGTTGCAAACTACATCATCAGGAAGGTTACAGAACCAACTGACGGACAGACAGACTTGGTGGATATTTTCTGATTACAGTAAGCAGAGATAAGCAATTTGATTGATTGATGCCTTGAGGCACGATAACTTTGGCTATAATGAAGTGAGAGCGATGAAACACGGAATATAGATTCATTACCTTGAATTGGTTTGCGAAAAGCAAATTGATTGGTCAAAACTTTGGAACATGACAACTCTGCTTTTAATTGAGGTAGAATGTTTAAAACTAGATGTTCATTAGGTGAATGTCTTGCCTGATTTCAATGATTATCATTTCGAGCTGAAGCTAAGAGAGAGAGAGAAATGGGGTTTAACGTCCACTCGACACAAACTAGGTCATTTCGGGACTAACACATGGTTTAATTTTATTTCAATAATTCGCTTGTGCGTAGGGGTCTTTAGCAGTGGGAGGAAACCCACGAGGTTGAGAAGGCCCCCTTATCGAGCTGAAGCTAAACAGAGCTAATCAATTTCAATGGTTGATGCTTTGGGACAAGACAATTCTCATTCTATCTGATACAGAGTGATGAAACTTAGTGAGTTTGAGTGCTCGATATTTTTGAAAAAAAAATAAATGTGCGATTAATTAATATGTGTCATCTATCTATTTGGGGATTTCGGCGGGGTACATCAGCCTCACTGTTGGCTTGTCTGTTCCTGCTTTCTGCAGTTGATACGCAATACCGGCTCTCATCTATGAACAAAAGTTTTCTCCCTTGCCCGCGTCACCAGTGCTGGTGTTGTTGGGCAAACTGTAGACGTTCACGTCGATAGCTAGGGGTTCTGGTGCGTCTTCGTGTGTTCCCACTGACGTGTTGCCTCAAATGCATGTGTGATGGATTATGCACGTGCTATCGCACAACATGACGGTCTTGTCGTCTTGTGGTAACCCTTGGTCTACCAATTCGGTGGCCCGAAAGCTTTGCCTGTAGATGGCCCGAACATTTATGTGGAAGTGACTGGCAACGACTTTATCAGGGTGGCCAATTCGGGGGCGATCATCCGTGACGCTGGTTCCCCTGAACTGTCGTGAGTGGCATGCTGACGTTGTAGTGTGAAAGATTCAACCAGGTATGGGGGTGCATTTTTGGTCCTGTATCCAGCTATTCCCTGGTGGCGTGTTCCCTTGTGGCGTTGTGACCATGGACCCGACCCTGGTGGCGTGTGCAGTGTACGCGCGTCACAAGGTCACAAAGGAATACGCCAGAGGTAAACACGCCACAAGGGCAGAACCTGTAGATACATATGGGCTTGTCCCGGTGAACAGCACACGCAACATGAGTTACATGAAAACCACGGAGAACACATTACCATCTCAGAAGTCAGGTTGCATTTTTGATAACATCTCCTGGGTTCAATCCTGTGTTTGGAAAGGAACCTAATTGCTCAGGTAAATTTGGAGATGTGGTCGCAAAAATACAATAAAAATCTTAGGCAAGTTTTGTGCATTGACCTCGAGTGACATACCAACCTGCCGTTTCTTTTTAGGTTAGTTATGTTAAAGAGTAAACTGACGCAACCCCTGTCAGAAAGTTAGTGTATTGACCTTAAGTATTCGAACAGCTAAAAACGCGCGTGATGCTATTTCCGAATTTATTTTCATTTTCCTAAATTCATTTACCGATTTTGTTTGAGGAGTGGGGTTGGTCTACCATATAAGTCAGACGTTTACTGTTAGAAGCCCCCAATCCTCGTTTTACACCAATGAATAATAGATTCCGAAGAGTGAGCTATTATACTATAGTTATATAGCGATCTCATCTGATATTCACAAATGTTATTGGTTATTATAGTATAGCATATCAGTATTCCATTTGATAATTGCTCACCCCATTTCCTACGGATATTAAGAGATTGAGCTAGTATGGATATAATAACGGTTGATTACAACTTCTATTAAATTATTTCTGCTTCAAAAGTCACGAACGACAGTTAATGTCAAAGTGATGTAAAATGCCATGATGGCTTTTGTACAACCAATAAACAAATCAATTACCAAGATATATTGCTTTGCATAGGTTGAATTTAAAAAAAAAATTAACGGAAATCGTAGTGTATTTACATATTTATTTCGCGTATCTATGACTGTTTCCCGGCACCGTTCGTTCTTTCTTGAAACTCTGCTTTAAATTCGGTGATCATTATCATATTAAGACAGGAAAAACGAGTCTACTTTTCTATTAAATACGACGTCATATCAAATTTCGCCAAATATAATTTACTTTTTGAGCAAGTTGTATTGAACAAGCTTCAAATCGAAAAGTGGTCTATTTTTGCAAAGATGAAGGTATTAATTGTATTCGGATTTATCTGCATTTTGGGTGAGTAAATTTAAATGTTAACATATTAATACTTTTTTTAATTATTTGTAAAAAGATAGTTAAAAAATGAGATAACATGGGGTTTAACGGTCTACTTTACTGTATACACCAACCGGGTTACTGAAGACGGCCCAGACATACAAACAAGTATACAACTAGTAGGGCAATGATTTGAAGAGGGGGGGGGGCATTAAATTATGTGATTTGATAAAATAGGTATTTTTATAAATATAACGTCACTTTTTTTAACATGTTCCATAAAACTAGGAATATCAGTCAAACTTGAAATCAGCCAAACGATTTGCTAGCGCGTAGATCAGCATTAGAGTATTACAAATTTGTTGAATTTTAGTATATAATTGAAGAGTCTGGGGTGTGTAACTTTTCGTTGCGTTTGTTTATTTTTCATAAGCAGTGACATTTATTTTCTTGAATAGTGAATACAGCGAAAATGTTTCTCAGAACGTTTTCTCGGTCCAATGCCATCTATATATGTTAGTCACGAAAGATATATAGTTAGGTGATATAAAAGTTACGAAAACATTCCACGAGACACATTCATTCAAATCAAGCAAATAAATATCCCTAATTTTGAATATCAAAATATCAACCTTAGATCTAATAATGGAAACAGCCTAGCTCTCTGGTCGGTGGTTGTATTGTTCACGTACGACAACCTCTTCAAAACCAACCGAAATTAAATATATATATATCATACATGTTAGATAGGTTATATACATGAATTTTGAAACCCAGAAACTATTTTAAAATTTATTTTAATGGAGGCAAGTTTTAACTCAATATCATCAATTGCAAACAAGACTTAATCGTCAATTTAAATCAACATTGATGTTGTTAAGTCTCCTCTAAAGATGTTCAATCGGGTTTAAGTCCGGGCTATGGGCTGGTCAGTGCATAACCTTGACACTGTTCTGGGGTCGGTTGCTCAAAGCTCGTTAACTTTTAACGGAGAGAATGGTTGTTGCTAGAAGCACCGTTAACTTTGTTAACTTGCTATTATAGTTATCGGAGGTGTTAGGCTCTGTTATCTGTTAAACGGTGGCTATAGCGGACTGTTGCATAAAATCATACATGTATATTACCAGTGTAATTTTCTATAAAACATTCTAGAGGGTAGGGAGATGGGGGCCTATTCCATTTTCTATAGGGGGGGGGGGGGTCGGGATGGCCTAGTAGTCTAGAGTGCCGCGCTTCGACCTCTAGCGGGACGGTCACCTCTGGCTTGCGGCTGTGGTTTCGAGCCCTGGTGTGAGCGTATGTGGCATGGAGATAGGGGCGCCTTCTCAACCTCGTGGGTTTCCTCCGGACACTCCGGTTTCCTCCCACTGCTAAAGACCCCTACGCGCAAGCGAATTATTGAAATAAAATGAAACCATATGTTAGTCCCAAAATGACCTAGTTTGTGTCGAGTGGACGTTAAACCCCATTTCTCTCTCTCTCTCTCTCTCCATTTTCTATAGGATGAAATTCTACAGTATTCTACAGAATTTTGGGGGTCTGTAGAAAATAGTGGCCCCAAATATTCTGTAGTGCAAATCCCACAATTTTTCATACAGATTTATGAAAATAAAGTATTCTATAGTGAATTATCTTTTTGTCTTTAATCAAGTTTTTTTTTAACAGACTGTAAAGTTAGTTGTGCCATTGTCTTCAGTTTCTTGTTAATACTAACTTCTATAAAATTGATATATGCTTGTACATTATATACATGTAAATTTAAAATTCAGCCAATGAACAAACAGCTTTCTCATTAACTTTAATGAATCCGTTAACTAACGGATGACGAAATTGGCTTTCCAGCAACGAAAATTTAACGGACCGTTAACAAACGACACGTTAGCAAGATAACGATCCGTAAGAGTTTAACGGATCGTTAAAATAACTTAGTTTTGAGCATCCGGCCCCTGATGTTAAAAGTCCCGGGTGACTCTGGCGGTTGGCACGGGCTTGTCATGCTGGAAAATGTTGTTTCGATGAGGCTTGATCGATTCAGCGCACTGCTGTAATGCCACCTCCTCTCCCGGGACCAAGATTTTGGAACACCACAGGGCCCACTCTCTTGTTCAGACCGATTCCACCCCAAACCATTATACTTGGACCTCCCCATGAGTCTCGTTCCGTGACACATTGGTCATAATGACGCTGGACACGTTGACGCCATATTAGTCGTGTCATGTGCAGTTGATACGAAATGCCGACTCTCGTCTGTGAACAGAAATTTCTCCATTGCCAACATCGCCAGTTCTGATGTTGTAGGGAAAACTGTAGACGAGAGGCGAGGATCGGTCCACGGTAATGTCTACGGCAATGGATGTTCTCTCTGGTGAGACGTCGACGCACTGTATCGATACTTATGTGTCTTCTCACTGCCTTACGTGCTGTCTCAGATGCCTGTGTGAATGGATTCTGTGCGTGCTCTAGCCTTGTGGTATCCCTTGGTCTACCCCTGGTGTTGGTGGTCCAAAACCGTTGCTGAAGCATGTAGATGTTCCAAACAATGAACTGGAAGTGACTGGTAACGGTTTGGGCAGTGTGGCCAGCGTCGAGTCTTCCCAGCGCCTGGTTCGTCTGAAGTGTCCCGAATCGTGGTATGCTGCTAATGTTGTAGTATGAATGACTCAACCAGGTATTGGGGTGCATTTTATAGCCCTGGTCCCGCATTTTATCCCGGTGAACAGCACGTGCAGCATGAGTTACATGAAAATCGTGGAGAACACATTACCATCTTAAAGTCAGGTTGCGTTTTGGGGAACATTTAATGGGTTTAATTCTGTTTTGGGAAGAAGACTTATTGCCCAGGTAAAGTTGGAGATGTGGTCACAAATATACAATAAAAATATTTGGCAAATTTTATGCAATGCGTCTACCATATCAACCTGGCGTTCCTTTTGCTGCTTAGTATATATATTTTTTTTAAACAATAATTTATTTATTTTCTGTTCAAATACAGGTTCCACCCTGGCCAATTCCTTTACACGCTGTCCTCACGAAGAAGATGGACCGTCTAGAGCTTTCCATGCATGTAATGCTCCTGTTCTTGTAGCTGATACTAATGAGGAGTTATGTGCGTACGTAATCGTAACAATTTAAGTTAAGATAAGTTTCAGTATGTACAATAATTTCAAATTTTAAATAATTTCCATCGGGATTATATTTGTCAAACGCACGGCACCTTCATAGGCAGGGATATACCATTAATATACCGGTACAACAATATATAATATAACATATACATGGCCTGTCATAAGGGTTAGGGGTTAGGCAATTTGTTGATTCTTCTGAGAGGAAGCAATGCGGCTATTCGACCGATCACGGGTTAGTTCTGTCGATGATTTAAGGGATAGTGGTGGTGCGTGGATTTGAATTCAGGCCAATATAGGAAAGACTCGGAGCTTGAGTTATCTATTATTTTATGAATATGGACTATTGCAATTGGAATTCGGGGGGAGGGGGCGGTAAAGTAAGACCCCAAAAACAAGACTAAAATTATTATTTTAAACATAAAATTTGGTTCGCGCCGAGATATCTGCCATTCCTTGTGCGGAGCTCTGTCCTTGGGTACCATGTCAATGTTACAAAGTTCAGCTCTGAACGTCGGTCTCGTTACACTGATTCAATCGGGCAGTCTCTGAACGTTCAGGGTGAGTGTAATGAGACCGACGTTCAGAGCTGAACTAAATGTTACGATGCTTGGCACGGTTGTATTCCTTCGCATATGAGATATACATCGACATTTTACGCTACCTAAAACACTGTGACATGTGTTATTCGGAAGTGCTTTGAAAAATCAGTAGAAATTGTCAGATGTCGGAATGACTGATTGGGGTTTCCGCCCACATTTTCATGACGTCCGTTCTTGTTTTTGTGGACACTGTCACAGTATTTATCCCATGGGTTCGATTTTGGCACGTAACTTTCTAGATTATTGCCCCTGGGTGTACGAAAATCACCTATACACAGCTTATTATAGACACCCAAGAGGTCACATTTATTTTTTTCGATTTAGATGAAACAAAGGGGTGAGCCCTATCAACTAGATGTTTATGTGTCCTACCTGTTGTGTAAATTATCCATTACATCATGTTTTACTTGTCCAGAGGGTTCGAAAATATCTTAAAATCCAAGTCATATTTGAAAAGGTTTATACGTTAACCTTTTTAAATCATGTAGTTGAATTTTTCCAATTTTTTAAATTAGGTGTGTTAAGATGAAATTTGTATCATCAATTAATTTGAATATTGTAAAATAATACAAGTTGTTGACCAGAATAAAGATTGGGACATATTATTCAATTACAACAAGAGTGTTATTGGGGCTTTAACACGAGCTTATTATGTTTGTATGAAATGTTTGATTGCAATGCCTGCTACAATTTCGTATCGGGAAGTTGTCGCAACCGTATTTCGTATTCGGCGAACATAAGTTATGTTTTTTCCCAAGCGGAGATAAAACGAGTAAGCTCGAAAGTTCGATTTCTCACAAAAAGAAATAAATTTCGGATGGGACGATAACAAAATCGAAATCTTATGTAGGCCTACATACTAGTAGCTCACTTAAAAAAAAGATACAGTATGCCAGTCTTACCAGAAACTGAAAATGTTATTCCCAATACAGGATTTATTTGTCTCGATCTTTATAATTAAATTGACATTGATATATCAGCAGTAAAACATTTTTATCCGCCATTTTGACCATCCTTAGGTGAATATAGATGTGAAATTCACTGATTTAATAAATCAAATCGCTTTCATGGTATGAACATTTAACTTTCATGATATATAAACATTTATTAAGATGTAACGTCTTTCAATTCCCTGAATCCCCTTTTAATATCAATTCCATTCACTTTTAATTTTTTTTTAGAGCGATGACTTCTGCCATTAGTTGTGTTCAAAACCTAGCAATTCACTGTCCCAGTTTCATGGAGGCCATCGGAATTCAAGAACTTCGTGGATTAGAAGGATTGGCTCGATCTTACTGCAAGTTTTAAGGTGACAGTGCAAATTTATAAATCAATAGTAACGTGCGACCAAATGTAGACTTATAAAATTGCACTTTTGTAGAAATGATTATTCTACAAAATTCAGAGGCTTGCGTCTTGGTTTGTGGCTCTGCATGGCACCATCTCTGTACTTAACAGCATATTCTTGAAGCTTTACAACATTTTGATACGATGCATGGAGTTAACGCGAGACCAATCATCCTATTAAAGATAACTAAACAGGAGCCTGGTTCCATCCCGATATTGGCAGAGAACGGATATTCCAGCCTGGATTCACCACGTCAGCGGTGTGGGGCGGTAATCCACCACGTCAGCGGTGTAGCACGGTAATCAAGGTTTATAACAGTACGACGAGGCGCCGCTCTCGAGGTCACATTTTACTCATAACACGGCAACATTCATTAGCATAACAGTAAGAAGCTTTAACCTATTTCAATGATTTTCTGTTTTTCAGATTCCATGTGATGGTCAAAAGTCAAGAGATATTAGAGAAATTATGTGAACAATACACCTGTCCGTGAACAAATGTTTTTTATTTTTATTTTTTTTTTAAATAATTGACAGCTTCTGCCAAATTATCTTGTCTTCCCTATATAATGACGCATTTTATATGCCAAGAATAATTATGCCAACTTTAATGTAAAACATTTAATAAATTCACTAACATCATTTGTTGACTGTTTTGTTTTACATGCATTTTTGTAAACAGGTAAAACACAGTATTTGCCCAGTTTTCAATTTTCTGATGTTATATACACTATGGAAACGACTTCCAGCATTTATAGTTCATTTCTTATATTCAACACTTGAAATAGGGATCTCCTGAGGACTAAATAATTTCAAGTCAATATATATCTTTAGGCTTTTTTTTTGCCTAAAGCTGTCTCACATCAATAAATTGTATTTTGAAACTCATATTAATATATTTTATGTGACCTTTTTGGAAAGGAAACTAGAAGACCCAGAGAAAACCATGAGGTTGGACAGGCGACTCTACCTTTTGTCAGGTACCACCCGGTAAACGAAACCACACTAGTTGACTCAATGACTGACCTTATCATACAGCACCCAATTCTTGAAGTCCAGTGTTAATACTGTCAGTATATTATTAGCACCTGTCTTAAAGGGGTGTGCATCTATTGTAGAGTCAAATGACTTTGCACAATACCATAAAAGAATAAACAATGTAATACATATAATAATCATTTTAATATCCATTAAGTCTTGATTTATTTACATTGTGGAATTCAGTTTCATAAATTCATTTCATTCATAGTTTTTAACTTAAAAATCTATTCATATAAGGCCACTATTTAGGGGCAAATGTGCATCATCATGTGTGTAAGATATTATGGGATAGGCACTTTTGAGTTTGTCTCAGTTGTATCAGCAACTGAATCTAGAATTTATTTTTATCAGAAAAGATGAGTTTTATCAAGAATAGGAAAAATAGCAGCCCCTCTCAAAATAAATAACAAAGTAATCACAAATTATAAATACTACCAGCTGGTATTTAGCTTTAAAAGAAATTGACCTGGTCTGAAAATAAAGAATAAATTGCACACCCCTAAGATGAGCCTAATGTCCCCTGCGCTTTCCCAATATTTATTAGTTTTACGTAATGGTTACTCATAAAATTATTTTCCTTCGGGTCTATATTTATACTTTATGTAACACATAGCTGATCATTATGTATGCTAGTATTAGTATTATACAATGTTTGGAAAACATTCCCTTATTGTTAGTTGGTTTTTAATTTTGTGTGAAGTCTGTATCACTGCAGGCAAAGTGAATGCTTACAGCCAATTCGCGGTTCCATTTACTAGATTTGATGTGTACCTACATGTATGTTATGTCTGTAGTTTGTGTTATATCTGTAGATTTGTCTTGTATATTTGTTTGTGTATGGTGCAGTCCCCCTGCACTTAATATTAACAACTACACCATTGTATATAAATCTTTTAAATGTGACAGAGATGAAATATTGTAATATAAAAAAATGACTCTACACAAGTATACATAATAAAACAATAAACAACTATAATACAATAATATACTAATAATAACAATTGTATAATATAATATATTAATATCTAAAAGATTATAGAAGAGATCTATAAACAAAAAAAAAGAAGTATACTTATTTGTTTCTACTTTTTGAGAGTTTAAAAATATTTTTGTTTCTTGCACATCAGATATGCACTGACAGAAAGTATAATAAAGATAAAATTATAAGAAAATAAAGACTTGTTACTAATATCAATCCTGTTAATAAAATCTTAGTCCAAAAGACATACATGTACACTGTTTCAAGATGCAAGATTTAGATAAAAACCGACCATTCTAGATATTAAAGTTCAAAATTAGATGATGAATAATAAAATATTATTTAATATTTCAGTCAAATTGCTTTATTCCAAATGTTATGGATGTTTCAGTCTTCAGGTTTTGACAAAAAATAAGTTAAATTAAGACTTGATAAACAAGTACCATTGCTATGATTGTCAAGTACCATTTTCAATTAAATGAAAATAATATGGCACATATATTTCAGCCATCTAATGGCTTATATAACATCCGAATGAAGAAAAAAGACATGTCATAGGCAGATTAAGCCGTTTCGTAATGCATCTTTAACATTGAGAATTAATAACATCTAGAATCCTTCTACATGATCAGAAACCAATGAGATGGTACCAGGATATGAATTTATCTGATGTTCTGTTCATAAAACCATGATCATACATGATATAAAACACATATTTATATGGAAAACAATCACTGACTTTGTTTTACATTAACGGGACAATCCCGATAAGAACAGAGTCTCAAAAATTAAATTCCGAGAGTTTATGAAATTTATGGACCAATATATAGAGGCATGGTGTATTTATCTTGTCTCAAAATTTCAGCTCAAAATATTGAGTCGTTTGGACGTGAACGTCAACACTGCTTATCCGGACACGTAACCTTTTTAAGATTTCGGGTCAATGTTTTCATTCGGTGACCTGATAATCGATTCACATTTCTTGAGAGGTCTATACAGTGAATGACCCATGTACTGTACTTGATAACAAAAGGTAAATTTCACCTACATATTATTTTTATAGAAAAAAGTCTGATTTTATCCAGATACTGTGTAATACAACGGTCTCCATTTCCAGATGAAGACTATCAGATTTAAATTATTTACAAACGTATCACAAATATCGTGTTAGTTGGTCGGCCTTAGGTAATGGGTTTTAAGGGATTTTAACACAAAATTAAGCAATTTTATTCCTCAGAAAGTTATCGGGATTGGCCCTTTAAGTTTCAGTAAGAACCACAAGAACAACTCAGTGATTGCTTTTCATATAAATTTGTGTTTTATATCATATGTTCAGTTACTAAATGCTGTATAAGGATTTCATCATGTATGTTATGATATTACTATCTAGGGTGATGCTAAACTGTTAGATGGTTGACACACCCTTATAAAAGGCTACAAGGCTATGAGAAACAGGTTATCTAATATTCTCTACGACTGTCTGGTCTTGCTGATAATGCTCGTTCGTAAATAACTTTATCATAGGCTGGGTAATGTTTTTGATATTCTGTTTCCCAATCTTCAGTTTCTTTTTTCATCAGCTGTAGGATTGCTTTCTTTTTCCTATCATTTAACCAGACATATTTACTATGTTTTTCTTGACGTTTCTTCGCCTCTTCTTGTCTCAGTTGTTTAGCTCTTATAGCTGAAGCATAAACCTGAAACATGAAATGTAGTTCAATAAAATTTACATTTAAAGTAAATTGCTCTGCCTTACTAAACATTCATGATGTGGCTCACAGAGGCATTTTTATGTCATCTGCTGATCATTCCCAACAATTTCTAATAGCATTTAAAACATACAAATTGTGAGAGAGAGAGAAAGAGAGAAAAAGGGAGTTTAACATCACTCGACACAGACTAGGTCATTTTGGATCTAACATATGGTTTAATTTTATTTCAATAATTCACTTGCGTGTAGGGGTATTTAGCAGTGGGAGGAAACAAGACTCAGAGAAAAACCCACAGGGTTGGACAGGCGAGTCAGGCGACCCTACTCCTTGTCACGTAAATCCGACGATTCGAAGCCACATGTTTAACAGAAATAAAATATTAAACAGAAGTAAAATATTAGATATATTCCTAGATGTACTGTAAATATAACTATTAACTTTAGAGTTTTCAAGAGTCCATTGTGAATTAATTAACACATCTATATAAGAATCAAAACAAAGGGGCATAGGCAGATACAAGGCAAGTTGTTATCTTTATTCAATGTTGGAACATTGTTATAACAATAGACTGAGTTGCACAGCTACTGGTATTCATTCAAATAGTTTGGTGAATCAAGAATACACATATTTAAAAAAACAAACAAGCATAAACAATCTTCTATGTAAATGATACTGTTATTGCTTATCTTAAATTAACAGATTTAACTTTAGTTTTTATACGTACATTAGTACCAGCGCGGACATTATGCGTCCATAAAATTCCAGTTGTTTTTTCACCATCTCCATGGCCGTATGATAGGAAGGGTTTAGGGTGTTCAACTGGTGGTTGTTTTCGTGAAGCTGGAGCTGAGAATGGACGTGCTCGCGGAATCTTTTGTTTACGATCTGGTCTCCTCATTCTCCTTTTCTTACCCCATTCCAAAACCTTAGTTTTACCTAAAAAATATTCATACAATCAACATGTATAAGAGTATACAACAAAATGAAATGAAAGAAAATGGGGTTTAACATGCTACTGTTTTGCTACTAAGTTGGGTTAACGAAGACGGGCATACGCCATACAGTGTGCTATGTTGGGAATTTTTGCCTGGGCAGCGGCGCTAATTGCAACTTCCAGGGAATCTTTTACGTGCATGCTAATGTGTATATGGGACCTTGGTTTTTCATCCCATCCAAACACTTAAACAACTGTCCTTGTCAAGTCCTCCATCCTGTATCAATGACATGGAGAAACCATGCCGTAAAATTTGGATGAACTGTCTCGGCAAATGCAGGGATCGAAGACCCTACCTCCAGCTAGCAAGCCAGCGTCTTACCCACTTAGCCACCGTGATCTCTGAGTATACAACTAGATTGCCATAAAGCTGAACTTTCAATTTTTTGTTTCTCATGCAATGAAAGTCATTGGCTGTGTACACATCAATCTTGCACCCACCGCACAGGACAAAGATCCCAATAAATATTTGATAAAAGTTAATAACAAGTTGGGCATTTGGTTTACCTCAAAGCTATTGAAGATTGAAATGAAAATATGTTTATGAAAAGCTTGTTTGTGTAATGCATAACAGTTTTTGGTTTAAACTTACAATATGCAAGATATAATCTGCCTATTGTAGGTCTGTCTTTAGGCCTGAAATGTTATATAAACTACATGTATTAATTAGACATTAATTAACTTGTCCAGACCATAATCAACTCTCCATGTCAATGCTAGCCTGTGATATTTGTTGGATTCTGATCCGATTTGCTGCATAATGATTAAATGGATAATTGAGACTATGATTTTTGTTGTACCTACTTTAGTAATGATGATCAGGGCTAGGCGGAACTTTGATTCGCTTAATTCTCGGTTCATAACATGTAGTGGATCAATTTGACTGAAATTTTCATCAAATTGTTGTTACATTATCTAGTTTGTAATTATTATTATGAGAACTGCTAACTTGTTATGTAATCTCCCATAATGTATGTTTAATAGAAGTACAAAACATATGTCTGACAATGGAAACAAATGCTAGCCATTCTTTCAAAGTGTCGGTGGTTAATGAGATGATGATATCTTCTTCAAGCAGCATGTGTTTGAGAGAACCCTGAATGAATCGTCGCTTTAATTAAAATGGAAATTGTGTTCCATATTATGTTTTTGTGTTTATTGTACTGATAATACTTCTGGAATATGTTGTTTTCAGGGCTGACCAGCATTACGTCAATTTGACATTACATAAATCATTACAAATGTTGACCAACGGTTATTTTTATATGCATTTGTTTGTAAGTGTACGATAGGGAGTCCTGGAAATACATGTAATAACTTAGTTCTACCTGACATTATCATTTTTATTACAGCATATTTATAGTGTGTCTGTAAGGTACAGGGTAATTGTGTTTATTAATTCAAACTGTGTATAAAATTGTCCATCCATTATAGATTTTATTATGTGATCAAGGTGACGTAGATTAGAATTGCCATTGATAAGATTTATTTATCAAAGTCATACTCTTTGGTGCATATAAGGACACTCTTGATGTTCTGGTATACAAACGTTAGTGTAACGTAAATCCAGAAATTGATTGGCTAAAGCCATGTATGCAGAAGGATACATGAATTTTGCTATACTCTTTAAAGAATCAATGCCCTATGAACTTTTGCTGTCATTATTCACACTTCGGGTACCGTAATTAATTAGGGTTTCACACTGCGAAGCTTGTGTGAAACACTATTGTTTTTGTTAAAATTATTATTAGGGTTTCACACTGCGAAGCTTGTGTGAAACACTATTGTTTTTGTTAAAATTATTATTCTTATTATTATTATTATTCTTCTTTTGTTTTGAGTAGATCTCAGCAACTGCTTGTCGCATCGTTACGATTTCTTCGGTTTTACTGGGAAAGTGGGTGTGACTTAGAGGATAAAGCTATTTTGAACGTTCTGCGACAATGCGAAATGTCCGAAATCACCGAAGTTATCGTTTTTGAAAATATTGCAGTAATTTTAACAATAATCATTGGATTTTAACTTTCGCTACATTTTGGCATAGCCTGAGACAGGGCACATAGCTACGCTACTTTCGATTTTTGATTTTCGGCAAATCTTCGAAGATATTAGGCGCCAAATTTCGAAAATTTAAAATTTTACAAAAAACTTTTTTATTTATGAATATTTTTTAGTCGTATTGTGCACAGAATTAAAGAGTCATCTGCCTAGTGCAAAAATGTTAAAAAATTTTGTCTCAGTAATTTTCCTTGGCCGCTATTGGCTAATTCAGTTTTTCAGTCCTAGATTAATTTTTTATTGTTCGATTTGTATAAAACAAAGTTCATATGCTTCGTTGTCTCAATTGTCATTTTTTTTATTACCGGAAGTGTTATCTGTCGGCACCGAAAGTGGCATAATTTTACCAAAAACTACAATTTTGACAGTTAGGTACCATTTTTCGAAAACAAATATTATTTTTTGGAAAAATTATTTGACTCAAAGAGTGTGCCCTTTCAAGGCGCAAAAAATGGCGGAAGCAGTTTTTTTAATTTCGATTTCATTTTCGAGCAAATTCGATTAAATGGCTAAAAATGGTGTAAAATTGACCCATTTACAACCTATTCAGGCTTTTCAGATTTTAAAATATTTCTTTGTAACTTTTATAAACTTGTAGCTATAATCCATACGAAGAAAATGTATGTTAAAATTAGTTTGTAATATAAGCAGTTACCAAGAAATGGACAGTTCTGTACAAGTCACTGTTTTCGTTATTTTGCCTGTAAAATAGTCAATTATGATTGGATTTTTATAAAAGTGACATCATTTGATTCAAAAAGCATGTAGCGTCATATCAAGTTGATTACAATTTAAAATTGACACCGGAAGTGACGTCATTTTGTCAAAAACTGCATTTTAAACTTTTTAAATCAATGTTTTATTCAACCAAGAATTACTTAATATGTATTAATAATTTTAACTTTTGGTTTAAATTCACATATAAACACAACTCATATGGTCATATACATATCATAAAATTGTTTCTAACTTGTTCGGTTGCCGAGAAATAGACGGTTTTCTACAGGCCACTTTTGAAGGTTTTTGGGCCATAAAAGTGTCAATTATTATTCGATTTTCATAAACGTTACACCATGTTATACCTAATGCCATTTAGGATTTCATACAAGTAATTTAAGATTTTCATTATCACCGGAAGTAACATCATTTTGGCAAAAACTGTATTTTTGCCTTCAAAACAGATATTTTATTCAAATGAGTCTGTTTTGAAATGTTTTTCAAATTATGGTATTTGATGCCAATCAACAAATAAAATGAACCCATACGATCATACAGATACCACAAAATGGTTTCTAACTTGTACGGTTGCAGAGAAATAGTCGATTTTCTACAAGTCACTTTTCAAGTTTTTTGGTCTTTAAAAGTGGCAATTATTATTCGATTTACATAAAATTTTCACTATATGATATCGTATGCCATT
This sequence comes from Patella depressa, assembly GCA_948474765.1. Taxonomy (NCBI): domain Eukaryota; kingdom Metazoa; phylum Mollusca; class Gastropoda; family Patellidae; genus Patella; species Patella depressa. The sequence continues at coordinate 62,393,859 of OX419719.1, forward strand.
TCTGATTTCATAAAACTAATTGAACATTTTCATTAACACCGGAAGAAATGTAATTTTGTCAAGATCATTTACAAGTAACAAATGTATAAAATGAATTGATATTGCTGGATTTGGTTGATTCTGCATCCATTTTATTTGTGTGCAATGTTAATTTGGAAACCTGTTTAATGGTTTCGTTGGTACCGGAAGTGACATATGTTCAAGGGTAACTTGGCACCGGAAGTGACATGTTTAAGGGTAACGTGGCACCAGTGAAACCCGTCATTCCTGCATGCAGGTCTAGTTCTTATTATTATTATTATTCTTCTTTTGTTTTGAGTAGATCTCAGCAACTGCTTGTCGCATCGTTACGATTTCTTCGGTGTTACTGGGAAAGTGGGTGTGACTTAGAGGATAAAGCTATTTTGAACGTTCTGCGACAATGCGAAATGTCCAAAATCACCGAAGTTAGCGTTTTTAATAATATTGCAGTAATTTTAACAATAATCATTGGATTTTAACTGTCGATACATTTTGGCATAGCCGGAGACAGGGCACATAGCTACGTTACTTTCGATTTTTGATTTTCGGCAAATCTTCGAAGATATTAGGCGCCAAATTTCGAAAATTTAAAATTTTACAAAAAACTTTTTTATTTATGAATATTTTTTAGTCGTGTTGTGCACAGAAATAAAGAGTCATCTGACTAGCGCAAAAATGTTAAAAAATTTTGTCTCAGTAATTTTCCTTGGCCGCCATTGGCTAATTCAGTTTTTCAGTCCTAGATTAATTTTTTATTGTTCGATTTGTATAAAACAAAGTTCATATGCTTCGTTGCCTCAATTGTCATTTTTTTTATTACCGAAAGTGTTATCTGTCGGCACCGGAAGTGGCATAATTTTAAAAAAAACTACAATTTTGACAGTTAGGTACCATTTTTCGAAAACAAATATTAATTTTTTGAAAAATTATATGACTCAAAGAGTGTGTCCTTTATAGGCGCAAAAAATGTCGGAAGCAGTTTTTTTAATTTCGATTTCATTTTCGAGCAAATTGGATTAAGAGGCTAAAAATGGTGTAAAATTGACCTTTTTACAACCCATTCAGGCTTTTCAGATTTTAAAATATTTCTTCGTAACTTTTAAAAACATGTAGCTATTATCCATTATGTATGTTAAAATTAGTTTGTAATATAAGCAGTTGCCAAGAAATGGGCAGTTCTGCATAAGTCACTGTTTTCGTTAGTTTGCCAGTAAAATAGTCAATTATTATTGGATTTTTATAAAAATGACATCATTTGATTCAAAAAGCATGTAGAGTCATATCAAGTTGATTACAATTTAAAATTGACACCGGAAGTGACGTCATTTTGTCAAAAAACTGCATTTTGAACTTTTTAAATCAATGTTTTATTCAACCAAGAATTACTTAATATGTATTAATAATTTTAACTTTTGGTTTAAATTCACATATAAACACAACTCATATGGTCATATAGATATCATAAAATTGTTTCTAACTTGTTCGGTTGCCGAGAAATAGACGGTTTTCTACAGGTCACTTTTGATGGTTTTGGGGCCATAAAAGTGTCAATTATTATTCGATTTTCATAAACGTTACACCATGTTATACCTAATGCCATTTGGGATTTCATACAAGTAATTTAAGATTTTCATTATCACCGGAAGTAACGTCATTTGGGCAAAAACTGTATTTTTAGCCTTCAAAACGGATATTTTATTCAAATGAGTCTGTTTTGAAATCTTTTTCAAATTATGGTATTTGATGCCAATCAACAAATAAAATGAACCCATACGATCATACAGATACCACAAAATGGTTTCTAACTTGTACGGTTGCAGAGAAATAGCCGATTTTCTACAAGTCACTTTTCAAGTTTTTTGGTCTTTAAAAGTGGCAATTATTATTCGATTTACATAAAATTTTCACTATATGATATCGTATGCCATTTCTGATTTCATAAAACTAATTTTCATTAACACCGGAAGTAATGTAATTTTGTCAAGATATTGCTGGATTTGGTTGATTCTGCGTCCATTTTATTTGATGTGAGCAATTTTTATTTGGAAATCTGTTTAGTGGTTTTGTTGGTGCCGGAAGTGACATATGTTCAAGGGCAACTTGGCACCGGAAGTGATATGTTCAAGGGTGACGTGGCACCAGTGAAACCCGTCATTCCTGCATGCAGGTCTAGTAATAATTGTCATTACAGCCTAGCCTACATGTATAAATTGTAGGCCTACAGTACAGCAATTTGATGTTCAATAATCAGGAATACAATGATCATGTCACTTTATGATTGTCATAGTCTATTTATAGTTATATTTGATCTTTTCCTGATATAAGAAATTATAGCACACATCAACAATTGAAAAAGGGTATAGCGTACCAGGTACCACGCATTGTCAATTGTCAGCTGCCCCCCCTCACTTTGTTGATATTCCAATGCAAGTGTTCAATTTCCACGTCATTGTAATATTTCTTAATAAACTTATTAGGTGTGATATCTGTAAGATTGACATGAACTATAAGGTAACTTAAGTCGAGTTGCTAATCTGTCAAGTGGAGCTGTAGGATGAGTTATTATAAACAAAAGGGACATAACTATGTTATTAGTCTATATAGGTAGGTCTCAAACAACACAACTTTGTAGAATGATTTATTATGATTTTCACTATAGAGCATAGGAGTAAGATGTCTTCTGTATAGGGTATAATATCCATTGTGTAGACAAGACTATAATATGGTATTTGTATTTTGTTATACTGTATGTCTATTTTACATGTTTGCAGAAGGAAACAAGAGTTTCGCCATACTCTTCTTTAAAGAATAAATGCCTTATGAACTAAACTGTGGCTTGAAAACTAAAAGAGCATTGACCATGAAGACGATAGTTAAACAGTTTGGTACTGTCAAGTAGTTTATCTGATGTATTTAATGTTTGACCAGCTGTATATAAAGAAAGAAATGGGGATTCACGTCCACTCGACACAACTAGGTCATTTCGGGACTAACATGGTTTAATTTTATTTCAATAATTCACTTGCGCGTACCGGTAAGGTTCTTTAGCGGTGGAAGGAAACCAGAGAAAGAAATGGGGATTTACGTCCACTCGGCACAACTAGGTCATTTCGGGACTAACATGGTTTAATTTTATTTCAATAATTCACTTGCGCGTAAGGTTCTTTAGCGGTGGGAGGAAACCGGGGAAAACCCACAAGGTTGGACAGGCGACCCTACACGTACAACCGAGGATTCGAAACCACGACAGTTGACTCAATGGCAGATACAGCGGGCGCATGCTACCCATTCGGCCACCCAATTTTAACCTCCCCAGCTGTATAGAAACCCTATGCAGAATAACAGACACCTAATGTTTGTGACAGATGGCTTATATGGGATAAACTTAAATATATTGATACTTACCAAAGTCCAACTTTTCAATATCTTCTATATCACGTTTTTTGATTTCATCTAAATAATTTTTGTCATTTGAAAATTCTCTCACATCCTCTGATTTTGGTTTTATTTCCTTGTGATGTGGTTCTGGACATTCAGATACTTGACATTGTTCATCCTTTTTTATTTTCATTTCCTTTAACTTTTCTTGGGTTCTTTTTAATTCTTCTTCTGAAGTGGAATCGGAATCATCCCATGCTATAGATGTATGTGAATACTGTTGATCACGACGCCTGTTACGACATTCTAAATTTGCTTCATAAATTGGGATGTGTTTGGTTAATACTGTTGTGGAAAATTGTTTCTGATATTCTGATTTTTTGACAACCATTTTAATTTATCTTTTCTCAACAAAAACTCTGCAAAAAAAATAAAATAAGATGTGCATGTATTATTAGAATGAGCTGGGTTTAATTGACTACCGGTAGCCTACCTTTATGGAAAACGAAACTACGGAAATACCACATGATACAGAACTTACATTTTATTTTGTTCTAAACTCAGAGAGTTATTGAACAAATTAAATCAACATTGCTGTAGACGTAGTTACCAAAAGACTGAAATTCAATTTGGACTCTTCGCGTATAACAGTAAAAACTGAATTGATTGAATGTATTGACTATTGTAATTGTCGTCAGTCTCCACAAACCCTCCACTCAACTTACTGATTACTCTTAAAATGTCTTGAAGCCTTACCTCGACTGACTATATTTCCGAGGTATTTACCACTGTGATAAACGCTACTAGTACTAGTACAATTCTTGAACCATACACCTTGTCTATGGCGTGACGATTACAGTACCTGTGAGGACATGTTCCGGTAGTTTTCGCGCTGCGATTTATCACAACATGTTTTAAAAAAACAGAAATTAGCTAAAGACTAAATTGATAGATATTTGCTGATATTCTAAAATGTCACTTACGTATATGGTTGCCTAAGCAACGCGTTTCGCGAAAAAATAAATTGTTGTCTTATCAAACTTTGTTTCAATTTGGCAGATGCTTGTTGATGCGCCATCTACAACAAGGGACACAACTCCATGTATTGGACTGGAGACCATCATAAATTTCCCCATTGACTTCAATATTAATTCTGGCATTTTTGCCCACCTCCAACTTTTCCCAAATTTTCGTTAGGCTGAATGCTTTTCACTACAGAGAGAAGAATAAGTTGCCATGTCTTTGTACTAAAATTTGTATGAGGTTCACCACCAAAATTTTGAGATACACAAACTTGAAGAAGCCTACATAACTGGTTGCCGTACCTATCACTGTAGCCAACTTGATAACTCTGTTATCCTTCGGCCTCAAAATCATGAATATTTACCAAAACCTAGCACAAACTATTAATTCAAACACTTCTTTGTCCATAACGAATCATTCTTCATCCAGCAAATTAAGTTACAAAGAACATTAATGTTGAAATAGGAATTTATTTTTGCCAGTACCAATATCTATTTTGTGACAAGCAAACAAGAGGTTTATAGAAATAAATGGAGAAAATCATTCTATCATTCATTTATTAGTATGCATTATATATATAATATTTCTATATATACATTGTATACACAATTACAAATCATTGATAACGATATTATACATGATTACTCAATAAATAAGTCAATAAAAAAAGTTATTTTTTACAATAATCACTGTTATTTCGAGATTAACAATTTTTAAAACCAACAAATATATTCTTATTGAAAGCCTTTCAACTTCGTGTAATTATTATTTTTTCATATACATCATTATATTTGATAATGCCTAACAAACCTCAAACTTAATTTACATGGATATTTGGGTAATTAATTTGATTAATAAACCTAAAAGCACACATTCTAACAGTTTATCTTTTGAGAAGCTGAGTTCAGTGAGAGAACAGAAAACATTTTTGAATCGAAAAGATAGGCTGGTGTGTAAGGCCCCTTATACATCCAGCAACAGCAGCAATGTTTCCATACTAAATCATTGTCAAAAAATTAAATAGAGCAAGTTTTTACAAGCCAACAGTAAGACATATATAGATAGACGACGCATTTAAAATCAATTACACATTATTTCCTTAAAAACGCCTTGAACAATCAAACTTATTTATACTTAACCTAAACAGAAAATGTTCATGATTGAACTCAGAATCAATTAGAAAGCATAAACCAATCAAATTTTTTATCTCTGCTAAGCAGAAATTGCTCAACATTGAACTCAATCAGATTTAGTGACGACAACATATCCCTAATTAATTGTTGGCACATATAAACAACTGTTATATTTTATAGACATATACTTTTTGGTGTGCCTTGAACAGATAGTGTATATATAACACAGATACGGTAGGTTGAATTTATAATTACTTGAAAACAGTTTTGTTCACTACACAAGCAATAACATTCAATAATAATCACATAGTGTTACATCAGTTTTAAAAAGAAGCCTGATCATTAAAAAAGCATATCCAAGTATGTGCTTCATAAGAATGTCATCCGATTTAAGTGAGTATATATATTTTTTTTCTCTAAAATTACAGGTTGATTAATAAATAAAATAAATAAAGAGATGATTTTCAATTTTAATTTGAATAGCTCAATAATATATTAATTAGACATTCATTAACATGACAAGACCATAATGGACTATTAATGGTTAACCGTAAAAATGGATAATTGAGACTTTGTTTATTATCGTAACATCAGTTAAAATGACAATCGAGGCTACAGTGTTTTTGAAATGAGATATTCTCAGCTTAAATTTTCATCACTTTCTCTTTACATTGTTCATTATCTATTTTTAAACTATTATATTAATCTTCCATAATGCCAGTTATTTAAATATTTTGAATAATAACTGAATAAATGTAAATGTCCAACACTATTGGGATGCAATTATTCCAGATTATTAAAGAACACCTCAAACTGGATTGTACTTCACACCAATTTCTCATTTACAAAAAGTACTGAAATTACATTTGTGCTAAATTATAAAAGAAAAGATGGGTTGCCAAACAACGAAACATGCACATAGCAGATAATTGGTCAGAAAATCCACACAGGTTGTTATATATTTTTTTAATTTGTTGGTAATGGGAGAATATACATATTAAATACTGATTAGAAGTAATAATTAATGTTATAATTATCAGAAATAATCAAATGTGATAATCTTCCAAGTACTTGCTAGAGCTAACATTTATTACTTTATTAATATTATTATACAAAACATGTACCCTTATTCAAATGATAACTGAAAATTAGTGAAAATCGATAGACTTCTTCATCTCCTGACCTATTATACAAAACATGTACCCTTATTCAAATGATAACTGAAAATTAGTGAAAATCGATAGGCTTCTTCATCTCCTGACCTTAAACATTGTGTATACATTTCAAAATGAAATGATATGTGTTTTAATGTCCTACTGTTATGGTATACATTTTTAGTCAATCAGAAATTAACTTCAGCCTTTAGAGCATCGACGAAGGGCCATATCAACAGTAAAGTTAATCAGACTATAGCTTTAGCCTCAAGAGGACGATAGCAGGGTTGAAGACAAAATACAATCAAATTTTAATGTGGGTGTATAAAATTGGTCAAATATCTATTCTATCAATATAACAACTGAATTATAAAAAGCTATTTCATAAAACTTACATTAAATTCGAAAATAAGAAATATTAGGTATTGTAATGCAGACATCTTGACACAGGTTTGCCCATTTTGAACACATAAACTTAATGCACAAAAAGATATGAAAAAAACATAATAACCATTTGCTCTCCTCACCAGTCAGGATGGGATGCAGCAAAAATACTCTATAGAATTACAGTTATATAATTTTCACTACAATAAATAATGTAAATATATCAGTATTGAAGAAACAGGGAAAAAAATAATACTAAAGAGTGAGAGTACAAGTAAAGTAAAATATTATCTCAAATATCAATTATTAATAGAATAATTGTTGAATGATATTCTTCTCATAGTTGTAGTTGTTTATAATTAAATACCATGTGTAATCCAGAATAATCTGTTAAATAGTGACTGTCCTAGAGTTTACATTGTATATATTTAACAACAATTTGATTGAATACACAGGATTAGGCTTATCTTACAATAATACATCTAAATAGTAAAATATAATATATATAAATAGCACTTCAAGAGGATGAAACATGTACTTGAATAATAAGCAAACAATAGACAGATAAAGTATGATAATGAACACCTTTTGATATTTTTTGAACAAAATAGGAAATTGATATGACATGATAACCAATCGATTTTTTTTTACCAAGACTTGCTGGCAAGGATCACAGTCTTATATTTAATACAGGTTGTTGACATTGTCTACTCAAAATCATGTCAGTTAACCCAATTTGTGTTGAGTTAGAAGCACATACATGTACATGTATGCAACCCATCTAAGCAAAATATTTTTTAACCCTTTGAGTGCAGAGTCAATGCATGTTGAATGGACTCATCATTAGGTTTCTGGAACCAACACACACATGTAAATGTGAAGGCTGTGGCTAAAAACATTAAAGGCTCATATTGTGGGCACTAGAACATCCATTTCCACAAATCTGACTGTTCGTATTCAAAGGTACTTTTTGTACATAGCTATACCGATTGGAAATATTTATTTATGAAGTAAACCAATGACATAATTCAAGATAAATTAACCTTTAATTTCAATTTAATACTAGAAATAACAGATCTTATTTCATCATTTAATATGTGCATCATAAATAATAAATATAGAGCTTAGAAATGTGACATTCAATTATTTATTAAAGATAGTTTGCCAGGCAACCGATATCCATCTTCAGCATCTAAGTTTTCCCAGCAATTCTGAGTGGATGAACAGAGGTGACAACAATATATGACCGCATTTCAATATAGGCTTAATTAAAACCGCTACATAAATGTAATGTGAAGTGAAAGGCAATAACATATGGTGTCTGAATTTGATTTATGAACAAATATATTGGTTGAATTTAAAAAAGAAAAAAAATACATGTGTTCACAAAATGAGCTTGTAAAATGCATTGCAGATGAAAGCTTGCCTACTTACATGTACAATAAAACAAAATAATTCCTGAATGATGACAGATAATAATTGATTACAAACTGAATTAACATCATTATGACATTTTGTGAGTAATGATTTAATAATTGTATATTTTCAACTGCCTTGGACTATACAAACATACAATATACAAACAGTGATTAGATACATTTTGATCATTAATTAAATAGTTGCCTCATAGTTTAAGAATATAGTACAATTTAAACTATGAGAACAAATCAATAATATATAGTTTAAAAATTCTTACTCTTTAACAGCTAACATAAATTCTGCATAATTATGTATCTATTATGCTAATTAACAAATAATCATGCATAAGAATCACAGATTAGTCACACAGGTTTATGTATTGTCATCGTGGATGTATTCAGTCAGAAAAAATAGATCAATTTTGTGCAATACATGTATCTGTATGTCGAACTTTATATCATTATAACTTTCAGTCATCACACAATGTTCACAATGTCTAAGTATTGCAACTTATGTTTAATATCTTAACTGCATTAATAGAACGTATAGTACCACCAGTATTATTTGAAAACAGCATGTAAATAACATGAGATCCATTGATTGCATCAATCACAGTCCTGCAACTTGCTACCAAAACTTTATTGTTTTTATAACTTTTTTTAATTTTGAAATAAGTTGTAAATGTCAATTAATACATAGGGCATCAACGAAACTACACAGATTTTGGTTCCCCCAATAGATTTTATTAGTCCTTTCCATGACAAAACAGATATTAAATATCAGTTGTAAGTAGTATTCAATAACAAAGAAAATACCCTATTGATGTATGGATTAGATATGTTGTACATCTATTTATCGGTTGTAAGTAGTTGAAACTATAAGAGTCTTTTTTCTTATAGAGAGAGAAATCAGAAATACTGGTAGGAATTAAATTCTAAAATAATTGTTTAATCCCATGTATAACTATAAAGTTAACAGATTTGTATTACATCACACAAACATTGTGAAGATTGTACAAAATACAAGTTTTAATTGACAATACTTTTTCTGATCAAAGTTTCCACTCCATGCAATATGAACATTAGCGGCAATGATAGTACAGTACCATGTATCTTTAAGAAGTAGATTGGAATTCTATGAAATTGAATAACATATACATGTAAGCAACCAAACTGATACTGATCTGCAGCTGAACTTGACATCACAACAATGTGCACATACAATATAGCTTTTTTGCCAGGTCAGTTGAATACAAACTTTGATTTGTTATTCTTAAAATCAAGATGATCACATGATGGTTTTAGATCGATGTAGTGAAGTTCAAATAAAACAAAGCATTTGCCCTTTATATAACCTTATCCACAAACAAAGTGGAAAGTCCTCGAAATTTTAGGATATTAGTGGTCAACAGAGCTTTGCTGGGAATTTTATTAATATTTCACATGTACTGTACTTCCATTGTATGGGAGGGGTGTCCTTGGTATATAAATTAAGGATTGAAAACTGACTCCACTAGTCAAGAATTATTATCACAGAATAAGATTTGAAATCAGTTTGACAGATTAACAGTATTACTTCTACAGTGCTACAAAAACTGTTTACATTTATTCCTTTTCTATTAATTGCTTTATCAGTAAAGGAAGACAATAATGTGCTATTCTCTGAATTTATCATAAGTGTTAAATTGGATTTTAAAAAAACATTTGATGAAACTTGATTTGAGTCTTATATACTACAATGGCAAACTTCTTGATCAAATATTTCAAACAAGGAACTGCCTTTGTGATTGTTTGATTTACATAGTGATTTGTGTTTTACCTCTACCAAATGAAAAGTCCTATAGCAATATGAAATTACACAAGTGTAGTTTGTAGAAGTAATACATATTTGTGCTGGATAAAAAAGTTCTATTTATTAGATATATACATATTTATATATATATATATATAAAATAAGTAGAACAAATGTTATAATTGTTATTGCACTGTTATTATACCATACATGTCAACACTGAATTTATAACTTCCATTGGAATTCATCTGGGGTTTTTTTCAGTTTCATCCTTCGTGGACCTAAAAAAAAATTAGAAATATATCATCTGTTGTAATGTAATGCTAAATGACAGGTGTTCAATCACTTGTAGTTTTTCAAACTCCTCTGTATTGACCATATCAATTATTATAGAAAAGTTGAGACATTGTCTGACTTCACAATTCGACGATTCAGCTGATTATAAATTTCATTGTAATGAACATGTACAAAATGTACATGCTAAGCTTGCATGCAACCAGTGAGAATGAGAATGCAGCTAGCCGAAGGACAAATTTTATAGACATAACATCAAAACCTGATACAATAAAGCCTGTTTTGTCGTGTCCTCCAGTGGCTCAATGCTAGAAGTTTGGTATTGTTTGTTCTGTTATCCAGTAAATAAATACTTTCTGTGATTTGTTGCACAAATTCCTTACACTGTTTTAATACATCATCAGTTTAACAAGGCCGTAAAGATTCATTAGGATTATAGTAATATGTATAATACAAGTTACATGTAAGAATACATGTACATCTAGCAGATAAATATTTATTATAGTGTGTAAAGAGTACATGTATTTCATAATGCTGCAAAGTGTTTCTATTAATTGGTATCATTAAGTATACCAGAAACTTACCCCTTTACCAGGACGAGCCCATGTATAAACTAAACCTTCTTGACATGCTGTAACTAAACACTCTTCCCTAAATACCAAAGATGTCAGACGCTCTTGTGCAATCTTTTTATATACTAAAGGTTCTAATATGGGTACCTCATCTAATCGCGGACATGACATTGTTCCTAATAATTTAATAGAGTCATCAACTGGTTTCACATGGTTGGACTTCAACATGTTCACTTTGTCAGTATTTCTACTCGCTAAACTAAAATTACGCTTGTGTTCTTTTTTCTCTTGGCTTTCCTTTCGGTCCGCCACAGAAAGCGTCGCAAATTTATTAGTGGCATTCATCACTGCATTTTGAATTTGATGAGTGTTAGCGTTACTATTACCTTCTGCGTGCGTGGAAACATCATTTCCTATTGAATTACGCTTCTGTGAATTAGGAAGGCTATTACAACGAGGTAAACAGCTCGCAGAATTAGATAAAGTCGATATACTAGTTCTAGAACGCCCTGCTGATTGTTTAATGATATCTTCGGTAAGATCCCACAAACATAACATTGTATCTTGTCCAATTGAACCAAATCTATAGGAAGTGATGTTTAATCCATTACCATCCAGAGAGTTCCGATTCGAATCGGATCCATTTTTTTGCACGGATTCTTTTGTATGGCAATGTCTGGACGAATGATAGTCTTCTTCACTTCCGTTAAAATCACAGCCCATATCATCACAAACACATGAGGTGTAAAAATCAAATGATACCACATTTACCCACGATTTATGTCCTTGTCCCCTACAAACCACCCTCCGTTCATGGAACGACCACACTGTCACTAGATCATCTTCCCCTCCCGTCACAATAAACCGTCCATCAGGCGACCATGACACACACAAGAGACCCCCAAAATAACTCTTCATGGTGCCTATCACTTCCATAGAATTATAATTATAAACCCGAAGATAGCCATCTTGGCTAACAATAGCTAGATACACAGAACATGGGGAAAAGGCAAACTCGTGTATAGCACCTTGTCCAACAATCCAACGATATAAAGGATTTCGGGTACTTTTAGTCTTACAGGTGTATATTGAGAATCCCTCCCCACTTTTAAACGGTTGATAATGCGGAGCTGCAAGACCACATGGCAGTTCTTCATTATATACATACATTTGACCGCTAGCATGGGAAACTAAAAACTGATTTGGAGATTGAGGAATCCATTTGATACATGTTACTTTTGTTTTATCTATCATTCTCTGAAAAATACAGATGCAAGCAATTAGAAATAATTTAAAAGTAAAGTGTATAGTTTAAAATTTGCATACATACAGTAGCCTAGTCTTGATCATCCTAGTCCAAATTGACTGAAACCAATATTGACAAGGATAAAATGTCTGAATGGATAGATGTACTATGTATAGAAATACATGTTAGAAGTTCATATTACTGGGTATTGATTTTAATTTACAATTTAAAGGCCATAGATGTATTATTCATCTACAGTATACATGTATATAGAGAATGTGACATATCTGTACTGCTAACATTAAAGTTACATTATGGGAGATAAGATAAAGAGATGGCAGTTCTCACTACAATAGTTAAAAACTAGATAGTGTAAAGATAATTTGCTGAAAATTTCAGTCAAATTGATTCACTATTAGCCGAGAAAAAAGCTTTTGAAATATTCATAGCGTCGGTCATCATTACTCAATTCATTAATATAAACAGCATAGTCTCGATTATCCACTTGATTGATTTAATTATCAACCGCCATTAAGCGGCATATACGATTTGAATCTGTCAACATCGAAGGCTAGTCTTGACATAAAGAGTTTATTATGGTCTGAATATGTTAATTAATGTCTAATTGATTATTTAGATAACATCTCAGACTTAAAGAAAGACCTGTAAAAATCAGATTTTGCTCTTGCATAATGCTATTTTAACATGATGATTAAAAATTCTTAAACCTTCTCTTATTACAATAAATCAAACTCAAATAACCCTGTGTTCATCTTGACACCAGACAGTGACATTTTAATAAGAAGATTGCTTAATGCACAAACTACATGTACATAAAATATAATAGGGATGGCAGAAATATTGTTATTGCTGATAGTCGTGGTTAAACATTTTGAAGATTGATAATCGATACAAATTTAACATATTGATAATTGTACAACTATTAGTAGTCACTTGTGAGAAATCCACAAAAGATAATCCTTGTCACAGTATTTTTTGCAACCTATGCGTGCTTGAACTAACTTGGTAACCTTAATTAAACAGAAGTGTCATTCAACACGCACATTGTGTTTTTCACGCTAGACGCCAGTGCGACAGAGTAAAAAATGCTGCCGCTAAGAATTGTCGGACAATTATCATGAGAGCAAATAGTTCCTCATGACGTAACGTATTGTAGAATACTGAAATTATATAGATCTCCTAGTCATAGTGACCAAGGAGATAAAGTATGCACCTGCAACTTCTCATTATTATCTCACCCAAATAACAAGAAACATTTCTCCATTGTTGACATTACATCCCTTAAAATATGACAGCGTATGAGTAAGAATAAGATATGCTTAAGTAAAACAGGACTTGCCTCTTCATTATAAAGTTTACTAATTTCTTTCTTTATTGGATCTATAAGTTGAACTTGACCAGCAGTAAATCCAACCAATAATAAAACACTATCAGATGTAACATAATGTTGATTAAAATCGTGACATGTAGGTAAAGTTCCTTTATATATTCTTTTATCTATTGGCTTTGTTAGATCTACAGCCTGAAAAAACAACAATAATTCTCATTAATTATGTATGTACATTCATGTCTATAATATAATGTACATGTACTACATTTATACATACAATGTACATACATACTAAGTACATTGTACGTAGACTTCTTCAAAAGGGCTATGAACTTAATAATACTAAGCCTTCTATTGTGGTATAAATTGGTTGGAACATTTTCATTTTACAGGATGCTCCTGGAGACATGAAACTATCTTATTACAAAAAAAACACAACACAATTTATATGGAAAACAATCACTGGTTTATACACATATAGCACAACGTTTCGACAAGTATTCACTTATCGTTATCAAGTACTCGAGGTGAAATTTGGCTCGATTCCACAGCGATTTTTCTCTTACATTCATTTGGACCTCTACCTTGTTTCGCTAGGATTTCGCCATGTTTTGCCGGCTATTATATGGTAACACTTATATCTATTTTACGATGGCTGTAAAGCTTTCATTTACGGCATTTGTAAGTTCTACCAGTTGAATTTAAAGGCTCAATCAATACCACTCTTGCTGTAACTGAATAATATATCCCAATCTTTATTCTGGTCAACAAATTGTATTATTTTACAATATTCCAATTAATCAATGATACAAATTTCATTTTAACACACCTAATTAAAAAAATTGGAAAAATTTAACCACATGATTTGAAAATGTTAACGTAAACTTAGCGATTTAAATGTTCCACCGCGAAACACAATGAATGACCCACCTGCTGTACTTGATAATGAAAAGTAAATTTCACCTACACATTATTTCTAAAACACAAAAAATAAAAGTCTGGTTTTATACAGCTTGGGACACCGGTGTCCATTTCCAGATGAAGACTGACGACTTAGGTTGTTTGGAAACGTATCACATATGTTGAGTTAGTTCCTTGGCCCTAAGGTATAGGATTTTAAGGAATTTTAGCAAAAAATTAAGCAGTTCTATTCTCCAAATAATTATCGGGGTTGGCCCTTTTAATTAAATTACATTCTTCTTCAACCTGCCTAATTTGGGATGATATCGACACTCAGATATTTACCGTGTTCCACCGCAAAACATTGTAATACATCGAATTTCGTGGCGATTTGGCTAGCTGGCAGTTTGCAAGCTATTCTCCAAGATTCCATTGCGAACAAGAGCGTTTTTCCGTCGTGTTTGGCAATTCTAGCTCAAAACTCCAGCACTGTAGCGTAGGTTATTTCCACATTGCTTAGGAAATATAATTGTGATTTTTGCCAACATTACTTCTTAAAATCCAGGCAATCTTTGGAGGACCTAAATGAATAAATGGCTTGAATGTTTGTAATCCAACCTTAAGATTCTGGACAATATAATTTCATGATTATAATTATTATAAATGTATGATATTGCTCGCTGAAATTCCCATGAGAAAGATAGAACATACTATTTTTTTTTTATCTTGTTCTACATCTAGCTGACCTACTGGTGTGACCTACATGTAGTGTACTTTTATCATCAAGTTTTCATTCATAAACTGTTTAAACATAGTAATTTGAGTCCGCAACTGACCTGGATGGTGAAGGAAGATATGAAATCAAATTGACCTTTATGTCCCGACGAATTAGCAAAATGTCTGGGAAATATTACTACAGGCTATGTATGGTCATCTAAGTTGATCTAACCATTGATGTAATAAGCATTGCTTGCATTACATGAATACCACAATTTTCGTAGACAAACAGATGAAAAGCTTTGTCTATACTATATTTATCTATTCCATAACGTTAACCATTACAGTTTCTAATTCATCATTTTAATAAGATATCTTGGGGCAATGTGTGGTATGGTGGAGGGGGGGGGGAATTCGTTGTACATTCAAAATTGATGTTGAACCTGTACCAAACCAATACTATACAAATTTTCATGTAACAACATGTTATAAAAAAATATTGTTAATTCTCACATATTGACTTATTGGATTTTGTCCATTTCAAGATCTTTCTGACACAGTCTGTGTTCAATTAAGTGTGACATTTATTATTTTCCGGATATTTCCATTTGGTCCTCTATTCATGACTTGTCACTCGTTGACATTGTTGTCATTGAGTCAGACACAGAATCATCAGTTAGGGTTACCCCCCTTTTATACCTATGTGAACCTTGCAGTCATAATAAGGTGACCGCCGGTGCATGTCATTTGGGACTTTCGCAATAAATAATCTATTTAGGATAGGCATACACATTTCAAACTCACCTTTTTTACCCCTTTATAAACATAAACATACAATTCCCTACCAACATTGAAACATATTCGATCCGTTGCGGAACCATTACCGTCATTACTTTTAACAAATGACACTTTTACTGGCGTATTAGTTTGTCCATTGTATGCTACACGAGAGGGCTTTGAATATTCAGATAATGGCATTAATTTATAAGTCCCTTCTCGAGTACCAAAATGTGTTTTTAGTTCATCCTTGCTGCCACCCTCACTCGGGGCCGCCATGTTGATTTTGCTTGGCTGCGACGGCTTGTAAGATGCCCGGATTTTTCATCAAGTGCGCAAACTCACTACATCACTTCCTTAAATGAATCAAAACAAAACCACGTGTTGTTTCATGACAGATGTGGGGAATGATATGAAATGGGGTTTAGCGTCCTTCTTCTCTGTTCCAACTGGGTTTATGTAAACGGGCATACGCCATGCAGAGTGCTATGAAGGAAATTGTTGCCTCGACAGAGGCAATACAGCACACTCTTCTTATATTGAATTTATACTGCTAATGTATTGTGCACGTAACCTCTGTTTTTTTTTTAACCCACCCGAACGAGTAGACACTGTGTTTGTCGTACGTATTCTCTGTCCTGGGCAGATTTTGAAGTATAGGCGTGTCAATTATTGGTCAGCAACATTCACGATCATGTTTAATGTACACAATATCCAATTGGTTATTCATCATCACAGGCTGATAATGGCAGGCCTAATCGGTGATCGGACCAGATTCTTGGCTCTTTCGGACCATGATAGGACCCATTTGAGAGTGAGAGAAATGGGGATTAACGTCCACTCCACATAAACTAGGTCATTTCGGGACTAACATGTGTTTAATTTTATTTCAATAATTCGCTTGCGCGTATGGGTCTTTAGCAGTGGGAGGAAACCGGAGGACAAAGCACGTACCCTACTCATTGCCACGTACAACCTGGGAAGACCCATTCGAACCATTATTTGAATGGCATAATTAACATATTTCCATAAGAATGACAATAAATAGATTTCACAATATAAAATAGATATACTACTTATGAATTTATTAACATGCTTAAGGCTTAACGTCCACTTTCACCTTGGGTGATATCGCAGACCAGTGTTTCTTGAGAAACTTCCCAGAAGAACCATCGTTTAGCATAGGCCTAGGGAAATTATGATTGCAATATAAAGATAACACTTAGAAACCAGCAGATAAAACTTGAACTACGGGGAATTAACAAGATGAAAGAGATTTAGGGGTGTTTTATGGTTTATCACGGCGGAGGCTATACTATTCCGAGGGCCCTCTTTCGCTGGGGTCCGGGGGTGGGGGTGTTTTGATTGATGATTTCCATTCCAGTACAATGACTGCATTGTGCACATGAAAGAAATCCTTCACAGTTGAATTTCGATGAAGAAATACCATGGTCTATTGAAAATGTCTGTCATAGCACTGTGTATAGCGTATGCCGTTCTTCAGTAGCCCGATTGATGCAGAAAAGTGGGAAAATTGAATACGCTACGGCCTACTCTTATATTGAATAACAACTGCCAGGGTGTATTTTACGTGCTCGCTTATATGTACACGGAACCTCAACTTTCAGTGTACATATTCACAGTATTGAGAGAAATGTGGCCGATAACCCGACTCCACGACAACCCGACATCACGATAACCCGACACCCGGGCCCGTAGCTAGCTCATAAAATTGGGGGGGGGGGGGCTACGGAATGTTTTTTGTTGGGGGGGGGAGGCTACGGAATGTTTTGGAGGGGCTGAGGATGTGGCCGGCTAAGAACACTCCTAATAAGAACACTCCTAAGAAATGGGGTTTAACGTCCACTCGACACAAACTAAGTCATTTCGGGACTAACATATGGTTTAATTTTATTTCAATAATTCGCTTTCACGTAGGGGTCTTTAGCAGGTTGAGAAGGCACCCCTATCTCCCCGCCACATACGCTCACACCAGGAATCGAAGCCAGAGGTGAACGGCTAGCTAGAGGTCGAAGCGCGGCACTCTAGACCACTAGGCCACCAAACCCCCGCGAAAATGAATAGATATATAGTAGGTATCTTTTCACCTCAAAACTATGATACGTTTTATAGTAGAGTCAATTTGCAGATTAACCCGAAAAAAATTGCAAGAAAACGGTAACTGAATCCATTTCTATACACATTTTGGTGAATAATTATACCGCGGTGACAATATTTGAAAATAACTCAAGATGGCGGCCAGTTTTTGCGGGAAAATTCGAATTTTACAAAATGACCACATTTGGTGTCAAAATTTACGTTTTGGTAATTTACTGGTTCCCCTGGGTCAAAATATGTGGAAACAGAGGTCAAGTCAGCCTCAGGCCTAATAATATTGCATTCATCATCAACAAAATTTCATTTAGACTCTCTGGCCGACCACTGTCCATTGCAGAAGCAGGCATAATGAAAGGGGCCTCTCTTAACTCATTGTGTCCGACTTCGATCACTAACATCGACAGTGGAGCCAAGATGACCAACCTGTTGAAGTATACAGCGAATTTATTTCACAAAATGATTCAAATAATGCGACACAGATGAGCCCCGATATGCAGTAAACTATATGATAATGAACTGTCTACCGCCTTTCCGGAAATGACGGAATAATAACGGGTATTGGAAGCCGACAATAATGAGTCGGTTAAGATCCCTGACCTGAGTTCAATAATGAACTGAGATAACAAGTTGAATGGCAGAAAATTTAGGACATAATACAACGTGGTGTGAATAAAATAAAACCAAGTACAAACCATTAGTTAAAATTCGAAGTCCTAAAAAAAGGTAGAGGCAAAATAGTGTAATCAGCAAATTGACTGTTCACATGACTAAGTTCAAGGGCACTTTAGGGGAAGGGTAAGGATCGAGAAAATGTTGAGTTCTGTGGCACATGGTAGAATCGATTTGGTGTCTATGTGAACCATGACATACCATACATTGACACTTGGTTAAGGTATTATGATTAACTCCTAAAAATTTCCCTGATTTTGTCGAAATTCGAGGGCACATTTTTGGAATGGGGGGATGGGGGGGGATTATACATAGCCACTCCCGCTCGCTCCACTATACCCTGCTAGGAAATCTCATCGGATTCGGGCGTTATCAACCATTTTCAGATTCTTTGGGTTTTTTTCATTTCTGAGGGCACGCCTCTGCAGTGAGTTTTTTCCTAGGTTACAGATTGATGAACAATTTCAATACTAGATGCTTTATAAATATGTTAGGTGTGCAAGTAATTAATGATTGTCATCTATTTAAGGACACCAGCTGACGTTTGATTAATGTCAAGTGTTCAGTCTTAGCAAGTCCAAAAGATACGTGTTGTATCAGCGGTCACCCCGTCATATCTGTTGTAATGGACTGTCTGCTAGTCTTTCCTACAGACCATGTAAAAGACAACGGTGCACAAAAATTAAATTTGGCACCCCAAACCGTCTAGACCTTGATACAGGCTCCTCTTCAATAGCGTTACAACATTGTACAGTAGTGAAAGTTGCGATATTGCACATAGTATTTTTCACCGAGCTTGAAATCACGACCATAATTTCTCAGCTTAGCCGCCTTATTAAATGTTTGTTTTGCCATCATATAATATATAATATTATATTATTCTGTTCCCTGGGAGAAGGTTCATAATTTTTATAAATTGTCCTAATCCCTTTGTAAATTATTTGCAGTAAAATATGTTTAAACTATTAGCGCCCCCAATACTCGTTATTTCCGAAATAATGTTGTGCAGATCATATATCAAATGGTTCACTGCATATGTGACAAACAGACGATACTGTGTCCATTTGTGTCTCAACATTTGAATCAGTTTGTGATTTAAATTCGCAACGTGCTTCAACAGGCATGATCAGCTTCCACAGTCACTTGGGAGTGTCCCCAGTCGACATACCTATACGCTTCTACCACAGTGAGCTGGGCGACACTCCAAATGTAAGTTAGTTGATACTCGATGAATGTCACTGTGGCCTATTAACCCCCATTCCCTAATCTGTAGGCTAATCTAAATCCCTGATTGGAATTTCTCCTACGTTGACAGAGGGGATCACGTAATCACTAAAATGTGTACAAAAATGGATTCAGCTACCTCGGAAACGTATATTTTGACATCGAATTTGATCCTTATGTAAAATTCGAACTTTCCCGCCAAAACTGGCCACCATTTTGAGTAAACCCCAATATTGACTCAGCGGTACCACTTATCACAAAAGTATGTATTGAAATGGATTCAGTTACACCGAAAACGTATATTTTGATACTAATCTCGATCGTATTATGATAATTGGGTGGAAATTGGAATTTACCACCCAAAACCCACGGCCATTTTGAATTTTGGTCAATTTGACCCATTTTAGCCTAGATTTTGAACTGGGACATTTTTTCGGTGACAATATAGGTCTATACTGACCATAAATCGTCAGTGGTATTTCTATTGCAGCAATTGCCCACATTCATGCTATCCATCCATCTACAACCTCAAATGAAATGGCTAACAAACCATCAATAACTTACAATTTTCGTCATGACGTTATAACGACCCCTTAAACGCCAGACGTCACTTGGAAACACTGCACAACACCCACAGAGTGATGAATTCAGGGGCGGATCCAGGAATTTTTGCAGGAGGGGGTTTGCCAGGTGTCTGTTACGGAAATCTGCCATCATCGTCTCTAAATTACATAGGCATACATACAAATTGAGCTTTTTAAACAGAGAAATCATTTTTATACTGATGTAGGATCACTTTGTGATTTAATTTCATTGATGCAAGGCATTATTTTCTTTTATGTAGCTGAGCAGGGGGGGGGGTGGACCCCCCCACCCCCCCCCCCCTCTGGATCCGCGCCTGGAATTAGTAAGGTATTGGTTTTATAATAGCATTGTTTTACACCTTAGCATTTGCAACAACAGTATTGACAGAATATGACCAGAATAAAGGGAATTTGGGGCAAATGGCGGCCATTTTGTTTGACGTCATATTTAGACCCTTAGCTGTAGCTCAATTTCAGAAAACTTTTGATATGTTGTTGTCTAGACCATATGCTACATGAAATAACCATAAAACGTTTTCTTGCAATTTTTTTGACGTTGGCCCATTTTTCCCCATTACTTTGACTCTACTATTACGCAGTAAAGTAATTATGATATTATTCAAATAATCCGGCTTTAAATCGGGTCAAGCTTAATCGGTGGACACAAAAAAACGATACGATTTCAGATTAAAAATGACAATTTCGCACATCAATATAAAATATTGAGGTATGGGTTAAAATAATGACGGATTTATGTAAATCGTTCTATACCGCAATTAAAATATGGTTTGGGGTAAATTGTGCTACCGAAATTAAATTTTGCGGATGAGTTCGATTTGAGTTGAAATCGACCTCCAGGCTAGCGAACCAGTGCCTTATCCACTTTGCCACCGTGACCCCCCCCCCCCCCCCCGCGGGTGTGAATAGCCACAATGTACAATTTCTACATGAAAAAAATTATTATTTCTCGTTATGCGCATATATACTACCCAGTGTTGAATAGAAGGACGTAAAACCCAATTCCATTACTACAGCAAGGACTTTTTGTGATCATTTCACTGTAAACTATAATACTTCATGTTATTTTTATTATAAAGTACAAAATTCAATCATATACCTATTATAATTAGGTGGATAATATTCCATTGTCTTTAATATACTTATTCTTAAAATGAGTTTTAAAGTTCTCAATAATAAGTTGAATAATAATAGAAACAAGAGTTTTAAACTCTTTGACGTCATAGAGATTCCATCGTTGCAAACTACATTATTGTGAAAGTAATATCATAGTATATCAATCCAAAAAGGTATTTACGCATTTAGATAAATATGATAAATTGGCGATATAAACGGGATATTATCATATTCGCTAAACTCTTTTGATTAACCTTTTCATAATCCGGCTGAAGCCAAGCAGAGTGATGTGGAAACGACGCACTGGGACTTGAGGCAATCTATTTCTTTTGCCTCCATTAGAATCAGTCCCCCATCGTCAAATCACTGACACAAACTCGGGAATCTCTGTTTCAATTCCGGGAATACGTTCGAGTCAAATGTTTAAAATTCTGCTACATTCATAACACACAACAACGTTAGCATTATATTATTTCACGGCAATCTTTGTTCATCAACGCTAACCGGACAGATTTACAAGTGTATACTGAGTTATTTCCCCGTTTCAGTTCCATGAATGTGTGAATTATACCCCATTCATCATTTTGTTTTGAGCACACTGTTTCTTGTTTATTGGGGTTCGTCCTGTTACAGTGATGCAGCCGGGTAGGTCATTATGGCATCTTGGTAGTTGGGCAAAGCATCAGATTCAGATGCCATTACTTCAATATAGCTGGGAGGTGCTGCAATAAAAAATTTAAATCCAGTTAGGTAAATCTTCATAGTATTAGATTCCACAGGAATCTTCAACTGTTGAGCGATTCTATAGCTAGGACCAAATGATCAAGCACTTTTGCTTTTGAAGCCCTAGTAACCTATCGTGTCTATTACAAGTAAAACCAAATGAGTCAAATAGTAAAGCATCTCGAAAACCAAAGCTTCGTGGTTACGAGGAGTAAGGTAGGCGGGGTTGTGTATCTAAATTTCAACTGCAATGCATTTTTTAAAAGTATAATCACAAATAATACTGATCAAGAAAAAGTCAAGTATATGTACGTCCTTTACAGTATATTTCACTCAATTCCATCTAAATTTTGCCATCGTCATTAGCCCAGATTAGGAGCAGGACAGTAGGACATTAAACGCCATTTCATTTCATCTAAATGTTGAATTTCGGGTAAAACATGTAAGGCAGTGTGTCAAATGTACTTACGATGGGATAGAGATAAAGTTGATGGGTTTATTGGTATGGTTCCAATAACTATCTCCACAGGAATCTTCAGACATGACAGTGACATGAACGATGGCTTCATCTTCAGCTGATAAAAAAGGTAAGGAGTTATTAGTTCTATATATTCTCAATATCCTGTATCCGACACTGATCACAGTTACACATGACCGGTTAAGGATTAAAATGTAATGTCAGAAATGGTAGAAAGATGTTGTTGTTCTTGGTGTTTAACGTCCGCTTCCACCGAAGGTGATATCGCAGACAAGTCTTATTTTTTCCATTTTCATTATCTTAGCGCACGCGCAAGGGTCTTTGCTGTGGGAGGAAACCGGAGTGCCCGGAGGAAACCCACGAGGTTGAGAAGGTGCCCCTATCTCCATGCCACATACGCTCACACCAGGGCTCGAAACCACAGCCGCAAGCCAGGGGTGACCGGCCAGCTAGAGGTCAAAGCGCGGCACTCTAGACCACTAGGCCATCCCAACCCCCCTCTGGTAGAAAGAAAAGAAATTTTGTTTAAATATTGCTACTCGCACAGAGCTTGGCATTCGTTGGTTTTCGTGTCATAATAGGAATATGTGAAATTCGTGACAAATTCGCCTAAAATGATACGATTGGCCAGGTAAAATACTGAAAAACCTTCATCAAAGCTAACGATATATTTGAGCGTATACATTGTCATGTAATTAGCTACATTACTATACTTACCAGAAGAACATATCGCACGTTGATTAAACCACATCCATTTAAATTTGGGGGTAAATCTGCTGGTATTCTCAAACTGTTATTAAATGTGTCGCTAGTTGATTCGGCACGTACTTTATCAAGTTTTACTTTTGCAAGATTAATTGTAGTACGTCGACTTTGACTTGGTGTTTCGTAATGTAATATCTGAAAATCGAACATAAAAATATAATATAGCATATTATTATGGCGCACATCTCCTCGAAATTTATAGTGTGGAAATTATAGCTCCTGGAGAAGTTTTTTATAAACAGACTGAACAATGGCGATGCTACTAAAAGTGATTTGAAAAAAAAATCAAAGTTAAAATCACGTGTTCTCTATATTTTCGACCGGGGCGAAGAAGCTTACAAGGACAGCGCCTGCTAGTTTTCCAGGGTTCTTTACGTGCATATCTACGTGTATATGCCTGGACCCTGCGTTTTCATACCATCATAACCATTAGCCACTCTTTCCGTATCAATTCCGGAAATATTTCCAAGACTAAGCCAGAATTCAAAAATATATAGAGAAAAAATTTAGGTTTGTTGACGATCAAGAACATTTCCTCTCTAAAAGATGTTATCCAATATAAAGTTCACCAACTTACCATTTTCAGTGCAAGAGTACAAGAACGAATAGTGAGTTTACTATCATTTTTTATAAAGATATTAACTGGGATTTCTTCCCCTGGTATAAAACCGCGTTTAGAAAGATGAAGAGATGCGAAGCAGGACCCAGTTGAGAACAATATTGATGAAAGCTGAATATTGCTTGACTTCACCAGCTCCTCCTGGAAGTAAAACAAATGCATCAGACACATATTGACACACTCTACTTTATTCTTTATGAGTACATTGTCACTTTGTAAAATGCCCCTGAACATGTAAACGGCGCACTATAAATATACTGTAATAATAAAAATCAACATGCTTAGACCACAGATGAAACGTTTGTATAATGAAAGTCTTCAAATAAATTTAGTGAAATTGTAGTGTTTTGTTTGGTAGGTTGATATGTAGTTGACCATCACAATTTGCTATTACTAAATACGCCATATTATATTTAATTTAATTGAAATGTGGTTTAACGCCCGACTGTTCTGCTACAAAACTGGGCGAATGAAGACGGGCTTACGCCATACAGTGTGCTATGACGGAAATTTTTCCCGAGCAGCGGTGCTACGGCCTATACTCTTACATCGAATTCCAACTGCCAGGGGATCTTTTACGTGCATGCCAATGTATACACGGGACCTCGGTTTTTCCTCCCATCCGTCCTGCATCACTGACAAGGAGAAAGCACGCCGGAAAATCTGGTTAAAATTTCTAAGTCAATGCAGAGATAGAACACCCGACCTTCAGGCTAGGGGGCCAGCGTCTTATCCACTTAACCACCCTGATCCCATCATATTATATAGAGTAAACTGAAAACTAAAACGTCCATAAAACTTACACTGCAGTGAGGTACATTGTTCAGATCCAATCTAGATTTAACTGTAAATGGTCGAGTATTAACTTTTAATTTCCAAGGTTTTTCAATGATTGCCTTTAGAAAGTAGCGGACGTGGCCATATGGCCCTTCAAAAGAACATGGCAATTTTGGAGGTATAGGAAACTTGAAAGGAAATGAATGGTGGCCAGGTTGTAACTCGTGGTATCCATCACTAATTCTCAACGAATCCGGAACAACATTTTCTAGAGAAAAAAAAACCTTTAGAATTAAAATAAGCTTATAATGTCCAATGTGTTATTGGTAAAATTGTGCCCTTGGAGAGTTTTCGGTTCCATTTCAACGAATTCGGAATGGGTTTATGTGTACACAGTTAAGGGTTTTCGTTCCATCTGAACGACTGAGTGTTTGTTCTTCCTTGCCAGGATATCCGTCTCTCACCGCTGACGAGAGAAAGCCAGCTTGGAAAAACACAGAAGAACTTTCCCCGAAAAACACCAGGTTCGAAGCCCGAGCCAACGCCAGAGCTACCATATCTCTACCAAATAAGTCTATAATTTGCCGTTATCATTGATCATATGCCACTGGTTAAACATGCATATTAAATTGTGGCACTTTATTCTCCACCACAAGAAACACATAGTTAAATCCATTATTCATACCTCGATAATTTTGATAAATGTAAACAAAACGCAGCCCGCTACTTGGTTGCCAAGTGGCGGGGATTTCAAATGCTAACCCGAGAAAAATTGGGCACATTCACACAGATGATTCACCAATTTCAAATGCAATATAAAACATTCAACCTAGCTTAAGTAAGTATGTCAACAGCCATAAAAAGATGTTTTTACGTTTTTTGGAATGTTTTTGTTTGATTCATAATGTATAATGTTTGAAAGTACAAACCTTGTTGTGGAAACAAAGTTTCTGTACATTTATAATATTGTTCATCTGCTGATTCCGGTTCAACACTACCCTCAGCATTCCTTGTATCTACCCAATGCACATGTGCTATACCAGAACTTTCTAAACGGATTTCTGAAAAAAAAAAGAATTTTTTTTTATGATACCTCAAACAAGGCACAGTCTTTATTTAGTCACTTGGGTGGAAAAACCGTGACAATGCTGTAGTTATTATTCCCAATACACATTATTTCTATGGACAAACAATTACATGTATTTACATCGAAATGTTTATGTGAATATAATGGGCCATTTTAAACATGCATAGAACAGTGGTTCTCAACTTTTTTGCCAATGGCATAACTTGTAACACATGACAAAATAGCGGCACACCTGGCTATATATATGTATGAAAAATATTTGAATTTTACAAAATAAAACCATGGCAAGTCATAGATGACATACAATCGTAGACTAGTCATAGACAAATAGAATGACTACAACTAAATAAAGAAAACACAGCTTTGAACACCACTGGCAGTGAATATACTCACTTAGGATCCCGTAGTTTTTCGCATTATTTTAATGCACCTTTCAAAATTTCGCGGCACACTTAGGAAGATCTTGCGATACACCTGTGTGCCGCGGTACACATTTGTTGGGAATCACTGGCATAGAACTACATCTATTACACAGGTTTAAGGTCCTACTTCTCTGCACCGACCGGGAAAATGAAGACAGGGTGCTTTTGAGGTCTATGTCGATTCGTAAAAAAATTGGTCGTACAGTTACATCGCAAATGCTCATTTTGTATATTCAAAATGTGAGACAAATCTGTTGAACTGTGCAGGATTTCGATCTCAATTGTAAACTTTTTGGTGGTTTGCAAAGAGTTCAACGAAAGCTTAAAATCAGTATGTCTGTTCTTCGATTTGAGGTAACTATTTTGAGTCTAGGGTTATTTGAAATACTGATCTAATTCGAATTTAATTTGATTTATTTCCTATAAATGATAACGCCAATGCCTCTTTAATTTCCTAATATTCCAAATGCTTGCGGTTGGTGTGTTGTGTTGTTTTTTTCGGTGTAAACAAAGTAAAAAAAACCTGAAACATAACAAAATATTTATTGTTGGAGAGTTTACGATCATGTTTGAAAATGAACGGTTTATTGTTGTGTCTAAAATCCATTAAACGTCAGATTGTTTACAAAGTTTGACCATCTGATAGCCCGTAGCCGTGTCTAGTTTCAATTCACCCAAGATATGTTTGATAATATCAAAGTATAGAGTGTGTGCTTAATGTATGGTTGACGTATTCTCTGGACAGGTTTATGGTTGCGGTCAAGTAAACAAGTACAATTGACCAGGCTATAACAACAAAATACAACATTATATGTAAATGACATGTAGCCTAAACATGACTTTGCATAAGACGGGGTTTTTTTTTATCTAAAATGCGTATTATCACTGGTACATTTCTGTCATTTGTGTGACTGGAATAATATTCTATCCTTTTAAATTTTAAAACGGATAACCATTAATTGAGATAAAAAAAATTAAATTATTTTCAACGTAAACAAACATATGTGATTCATTTGTTTTTCAAATTAAAGGATATGATAAATAGGTTATCACATTATTACTTAACAAAATCAATAAGGTATTCGCTAGTGACAGTTGCGTGTCACACATAATCGTACCTGCGTACCATGCTACATTACATTGTCAATTGGCTAATCCAAAACCACCCCCTTTGTTTAAACAATAACCGGATTTGCAGATATTGTCGTGGAAATAAGTTTCCGAAATTTGTAATCGATTAAATAATCAGCAATCTCCTCTTATCGCTCCTGCGTGACGTGGGTGATATCACCTGCGTATTAAACGATATCTAAAGTTATTTTTCATGATTTGTCACTGCGAGGCCTTATTCATTCAAACTGAACCATTAAGACGTCAGCCCTCAGCCAAAGGAAATGGATGCTTCCTTACAATATTTTTTTTTTAAAACAAAACCCTAGAATTCGACAAACATCCTACTGCTGGCTGCGCCTCTCTCCATTTCTTGGCACCAATTTTTCCCACATTTCAATATTGCACTAGCAAAAGTATTTCACTTCGGCGCTAATTAAAAGATATAAGTCGTACCTTTCCAACAGTGCCTCAAGGGTGGCAATCAACAGTTTCCTAAAGTTATTTGCGACATACTGAGAGATTATATTCATAAATATCTACCACATGGTTTCGGTATGTCGGCGTTGGGGCAATTTCACTC
The DNA here is from genome assembly GCA_948474765.1 of Patella depressa. NCBI lineage: Eukaryota > Metazoa > Mollusca > Gastropoda > Patellidae > Patella > Patella depressa. Next base: position 62,422,312 of record OX419719.1, read on the forward strand.
AATTAAAATCCGACTAAACTCTCAGGAGCCACATTTGAAATAACAAAGTTTGCTTACTTCAAATCCTAGACCCTCTGTTCGAATCTGGGTGGCGGGCGTCCGGCCTCAATAATGTCTCGAGACCAGGAATTTTAGTTTGTTGACAATTTCCATGCAATAGAATTTTGAAATGATCTTTTTAAGACAATTTAAACTTAAGAGACTTTATATTGGAGAATTGCTACATAATATTTTAATTTTTAATCCAAAATCATCAATTTAATATAGATTCAAAGGTTAATACTTAAGAGAAAACATTAATGGGAAAATGTTGATTCAGGTGTGAAGATATCAAGTTAGACTGAGCTGGATTTGATGACATGCATGAATGAAGGCTATAAAGTGCGGTTAATATGATCAATTTTGTGACGTTTGGTCTTCCATAATCATAATCATCGAGACATAGCTAATTATTTATTCTCTACGATATCACCTTGTGTGGAAGCGGACGTTAAGACCGACTGCAGAGCAAAAACCTCAATATCCACGTTAAATGTGTCAAATATAAAAGGTAAACTGAAGAAAAACAGAGTGTCTCTGCTTGAACTACTGGGTCACATAGACCAATTAGCCTAACCGATATCCCGATTCGAACAAATGACCGACCACTCCTGAATTTTGAGGCCAGGGAGATATTACAATTTTTTCTTCTTTTTTTATAATTAATGTACGTCTTTTTTTCCGCGGAGAGTACGTCCTTACTGTTTACTGATTATTTAATGCTCGTATTGTATGTCCCTAAAAACTAAAAAAAAAAGAAAGTGCAGTCAATTTTAACAATGCGATAACAATAAGCCTAGACTCTACTATTAATGGAAAATCCAAGCTTTGACTTGTTCAATGTGAGGCAACAGTAAGGTTATAATTGGTAGGCCAACGTATTACATGTAAATTGAAATTTAAAACGTTTCATGCAGTCTTATTTCAACAAATTAACCCTGACATAACTGTATAGCCTGATCTTGTCACGATATATAGAGCGTCAATGATATTCAAGTGTGTCATTCGAATTGTATTCGCATATCTCCAGTTCAATGTCAAGTCGGTCACGTTTCGTGAACGGTACCAGATATCATAATTATAATATCGTCATAAATTAAGTTTCAAGGTTTAATTTGATATAGATATAAATGTCAACTCAGTTAACTGGGTGCTATACTCTGATAACAGTATGTGGGTTGGCAAATCTTTTGTTAAAGTAATTAAGTTTTGACTGTTAATATTGTGTGCATAAAATCATTGAACTATAGAATACTATATTTCGCTGTGCAATATATTTCACAAAACCAATTGCTTTTGAGTTAAAGATACTGTGACGATTTATGAAAGCAGCTATTCGTAACGCCTTCTGGTTTTAATTATATTCTGAACAGTGTTCTTGTCGTAACTGGTAATGTTCGAAGTCCGCTTACATAATAAGGTGTACACCAGGGTAAACTCCTTTTTGTTGTATTTTTTTGCCCTTTTGTTAATGACCACAATACCGTATCTAAATGGTTTAATCAGAAAGATTAACAAGAATGCACGAATTATCTACTTTTAATGGCACGTTGGTCGTCTTAAAGTTTTGACCTTTTACATATGGTCTTAACTCTGACACAATCTCATAACACGATTTGTTCTCACCTAAATCGAAATGTTAACAAGTTGTGATTTTATCTACAAAATCTTGGATGTCGAAACACATATTTGTCTGAGGTATTTTGATGAGAAACTTAAGATACCATCATTTTAAAGTCTATGTTTTTTTATTTCTCCTCTGCAGTGCATACCCTAAAAGTTATAAAGTTTCTTATAGCTTGAACGATTTCAGTAAAAGGCATGTATAATATGCAATGCAGATAACATATTAGATCTAACAACTGTTTGTGACAGCGAAGATAAAATGTTTATCAAAGTTAAAATGAATTCAAATATTAAAAAAAACAACAAAACAACTTACCCTTAATTTTCATAGGGCGAGTATTTTCAACGATAACTTCCCCTTCTAATTTATCACCAGGTTCACACACTCCGTTATGATTAAATATAATAACTTCAAATGTCGATAAGGTACCCATAGCTGATTGTTTTAATACACTGTCATTTAATTTACTGTACAGTCAGAGGATTTCTTATTTACTCTTCGCGTATAATACAATGAACTTTCATATAATATCACAGTTTAAATTAATGTACATCCCTGTGTACTAAACAAGACATTTAAAGAAATAAATAAGCAGAAATGTACAATACACGTAAGTTTAATATGCAATCAGCTTTGTAGACTATTTTATGTAAAATAATATAAGTTACACACATTGGTGAGCTCTATTCTATTATGACTGACTCAGAATTGGGGGTTTAAATAAGAACAGGACTACACGTGACTGAGTGGTATTGCCTGAATGGTTTTGTACTATGAGATTAGAAACATGTCTACCTTAAGTATGCGGATCAAATGTAAACAAGTTGTTGACCTCGAACTTTCTATCCATACAAATTTATGATGTTTTTGTCGCCCTGCGCACATGGTATTTTCCTTCCTGGAACTCGAGCTTACTAAATTTAGATTCTGAATTTCAATAGCTACGTCCTTTTATCGGTTTGATGACTGATTTCTGCTTCGTTGATTTGACACAGATTGGTATTAGTGACATTTTAACACTGAAATATTGGTGAATGGCCAGGGCAATGCTCGGATTGATAATGGTTCACTGATAACTTTAATTAAGACTTTCATATAGTCAGTCCTAATGGGTCCATGACTTTGCGGACTTTGGCCTTACCGTGACGTATGACGTTCAGAAGTTGGTCTGATGCGTCATTTTGAACAGTGACTGATGGCAGAAGCTTAATTGCTTCAAGATAGAGCGAATATCAACTTGTTTAATAATTGTAGTCTCAGTTTGGCTTTGCAGTGATGCAGACGGGTGGCCTGGCAAAGGCGATATTTAGTCCTTTGGGTAGCACGTAAAAACCGAGGACCCGTGTACACATGCACGTAAAAGATCCCTTGTATAGCGTAAACACGTCTTCATCAACACTGTCGTTGTAGAACAGTGGGACGTTAAACAGTTTATTTCTCGATTTGGCTTCCAGTGTCAGCATTTATATTTTTACTTAGATCACGGGGACTTAATCATTTTAAACTTAACCACAAAACATGAGAATCGATTAAACAAGGCTGAGAATTCATTCCACGATTTCATAGTTCCAGTTTATTAAAGGGACAATAACATTCTTGCTGGCTTGGTAGCTCCAGAAAATAAATAATACCCTTATTCTAAGTACTAAATGTTTAAATGTCCTACCTGTTGTGTAAATTATCCATTACAACCTATTTTATTTGTCCAGAGGGTTCGAAAATATTTTAAAATCCAAGTCACATTGAAAAGGTTTACGTTAGACTTTTCAAATCAATTGGTTGAATTTTTCCAATTTTTTAAATTAGGTGTGTTAAGATGAAATTTATATCATCATTTAATTGGAATATTCTAAAATAATACGATTTGTTGACCAGAATGAAGATTGGGACATATTTTTCAGTTACAACAAGAGTGTTATTGGGGCTTTAACAATATTTAAAATCATGTTAGATGGATCAAACAAAATAGGAATCAAAATAGGATATATATATATATATCAAAAGCAGATACAAATTATACTGTCAAAAGACGGGGGTAGGGGGCTGAATGGTTAGTACGTGCGAGCTGTACCATAAAGCGTGTCATTGAGTCAACTGGCGTGGTTTTGAATTCCCGGTTGCACGTGAAAAAGAGCAGGGTCGCCTATCCAACCTTGTTGGTTTTCTCTGGGTCCTCCCACTGCAAATATCTCTACACGCAAGCGAATTATTGAAATAAAATGAAACCATATGTGTTAGTTCCGAAATGACCAAGTTTGTGTCGAGTGGACGTTAAACCCCATCTCCCTTTCTCTCCCCCCTCCCTCGTCTCTCTCTCGGGGGGGGGGGGGGTGGCATAGTGGTCTCGAGTGCCGCGCTTCGACCTCTAGCTGGCCGGTCACCTCTGGCTTGCGGCTGTGGTTTCAATCCCTGGTGTGAGCGTATGTGGCATGGAGATAGGGGCGCCTTCTCAACCTTGTGGGTTTCCTCCGAGCACTCCGGTTTCCTCCCACTGCTAAAGAGCCCTACGCGCAAGCGAATTATTGATATAAAAAATTAAAAACCATATGTTAATCTCAAAATGACCTAGTTTGTGTCGAGTGGACGTTAAACTCCTTTTCTTTCTCTCTCTCTCTCTCTGTTAAAAGACTGTAACCATTCATTTTTTATAAGGGGAAGTGGTTAAACAATTGCCGTTTTTACGTTCACAAACTAATTAGCTTTTTTGATATCAAAGTGGGTTTTTTTTTTGCTGTTTTGTATATGTTATGGCAAGAAAAAAACCACCCCTTCAACATTCTTTAGGTGCATTTTACCAATTCTACAGGAAAATGTCGGGTCCCTTGTTTAATTATTATAGCAAAATCATTAATGAACCCGATAACATCTTAAAAAAAAAACCCAACACATCCTGGTTTTTATCTGCTGTTTTTCATCATTGATCTGTGGACTGATATGACCTTTATCTATTTACGCGGCTACACGTATACGTGTAAATGAAACGGTCTAATAGAGTAGCTCCGGGCAATCTAATTATAATCAGATCTTTATTTCGTTCCGGTTTTAATTTTGGTTGGTCTTCACTGCATAAGATCTGACCACTTCCATATCAATTCCTTGTACAGATCAAGGTAATGTTATTAGCAATAAAACCATTTTTGTTGTAACCACCTGAAGCATTTCTCACTGGTTTGTAAAACATACATTATGCAACTTTTTAATTATTTGAAAAATACATGGTCTCTAGCGTCAATTTGGCATATATCATCGGAATTCGACGAGGTAACTGCCAAAACACATCCGCAACTATGACAAACTAAACCGTGTGGAAGCCCGCGTTCCATACCTATACATGTATATCAATTCTTACCGATGAACTATGCAACTAAAGAATAATAAGCTCGAAATGTGTGATCCGACAGGAATTAGAATCTCTAGTAGAATCAGAGACGAGGACCTGACAAGGAAAGCTGTCTAGTCGTTCGGATGGGACGGAAAACCGAGGTCCCGTGTACATATTGACTTGCACGTAAAAGATCTCTTGGAAGTTGAAATTCAATATCAGAGTAGGCCGTAGCGCCGCTGCCCGGGCAAAATTTCCCTCAGGCGTAGTCCGTCTTCCATTAGCCCAGTTTAGGTACAGAAGAGGGGGACGTTAAACCCCATTTTATTTCATTTCATTTCTCTAGTAGAATCTAGAATGCACCCTGAAACAATACATTCCGTTGAATCGTCAAGCGTTCGAAATAAAAGTGATTCTGATTGAAGATAATCAAGAGTGGAGATACCGCTCTTCTACTGGATGATGTTGATGGCGCTACACATATCAAACAAACTCAGACTTGCTATAGAATTTAACCAAATCCAACGGCTACACGATATTTCTGTCTTTTTAAAAATGACCACCAAACTAAAATTAGAACACGCACATGATTTCACGTCACCTCACAAATATAGAAAAACTGTTACGTAAGATAAGGTTCATTCTATTATTCCTTGTCAGGACTCCTTGACAATTTGGAACCACGCCGGGGATCGAACACAGATCTCGTAGAAGAATACGTAGTTGAAAACGACACAGTTGTAGCAATATAGTCGTGGTGACATATTATAGACAAGGAATGAGGAGATAAGATATAGTTTGATGTTTCTAAACATAGTCACATATATGCAGGTGTACTGAGATCAACTAACATTTGGTTGACGTATTGTTATATAAAAAGGGCTATAGAGGCAGAGCATACTGGTTCTATATTTCAACAACATGATAACAAATATCTTATGCACTATTTCTGGAGTAAATTTTCATAACCATGTAAGGGCGGGTTTTGACCTCACGCTTTTGGAATGGAGGATGACGTCAAGGTTGAGCCTTGGACGTGCAGGGAGGGGGGTATAAATTCGAGTGTAGACCAGGGGCGTGGTGAGAATGAGTTCATGAGTAGCCATACTCATGCGCCAAAAAGTTTTTGCGCCAAAATCACAATCAAATTACTCAAAAAATGAAAAACATTTGTAAGTGGAAAAATTGTTTCATCTGACCCAATTAAAAAAATTTTGAAAGAATCAAGTTGGAAAATTTAATCATATTTTATTACCGTATTTCTTGTCTCGGATTGCTGGAGATTGCGTTTCTGGGCTTCTAATTTTCGAAATTTTCCCGGGGGAGGGCCCCCCGGACCCCCCGCCGCGGGCTCGCGCCTTCGGCGCACGCGGTGGCCGGCGACCGGCCACAGATCCGCGGTCAGTAAAAGGGTTTTTGTGCCAAAATCATTTTTGTTACTCATAATTTCTTCTCAATAATTGCCCTCACCACGCCCCTGGTGTAGACCAGGCCCCATCAGAACTCACCCAGACATTCGTACAGCCATTATCTGTTGAGAACAAGGGACCTGGTAAATCATTCAGCTGGAAATAAAGTTCTTATACTTTAAATACTGTGGTATTATTTTACGATCACAAGAACACAACACAGAAGAAGTCCTATAAAAGAAGCAGTATAGTACTACACAGTGCACGCATATTATCTTCCTCACTATGGTGTATTATCTTCATTAGTCCAGTTGGTATACTTATGTAGTATGCTAAACCCAATTTAATTTGTTTTTTGTCAGATTTGGGCAAAGAAATTGTCGTTTCCAGTTTGTATGTAAACCAACAGAAAGCTATAATTACATCTTATAGATGTAATTTTTAATATTTTCTGGCGGAGGGACGTCGTCGCGTCGCTAGGACTCTTTGAAAATAGCTGCCTTTGGCAACCATTCTCTTAATACGGTCAACAAGAGGTAAAATAAAACTTTGAGTAACGTCGAAATATTTTGAAGCGTGTCCTATCATCAACGTACAACAAATAAATAAAAGACATACATGTAACTTTAAAATGGTATGGGTATTTGGACTTCGGTCTTTGTGGAAAGTCCTGAGTTTTTAAATCACTCAAGGGCGAAAATGGATAATATTGTTTAATTCCAATCAGCCCGTCACAATGTAAATTCTTTCCACCTTATCGGTAAATACCAATATACGGAATATACATGGAATACACATGGTTAAATGGTGCATTCTGTAACAGTGTAAGAGTAAGGAATTGGGATTTAACCTCTGTCAAAACACACTAAGAATAGTTATTTTATGCTAGAGAGAGGAAGAAAGTTGATTGACAGCAATGTTTCAGCCAACATCTCTTTAATTTCCAAGGGTATCCAGATATTGTTGAATTTCAAATGTGTCATATGTGAATAATTTTAAAATAATTAATATTTTTTTATTAAACTTTACAGAATAAAATGTACAATTAACACATCTGAAGACATTCAAATCTGGCAATTATGCAACTGAAATGGAATGCCTTGATAAAATCAACTTAATACTTTATATAGGTACATTATTATATCATATTGTCATACACATCTTTTAGGATAATATGCAATTATAATTATAGACTGAAATCAGACATGGATTGTTTGGCTGAACATAAATTACCAGGAAACAAATGAAGAGCACAGGTGAAGAACGATCTCAATCTAATTAAAATATAGATCTATATTTCGTTTCGTTTTTTATACTTTCCATGGCCTACACTCATGTAGATCTAACAAGTTATAATGGAAGCTCACGTTCTATGACGTCAGGTATCAAGCACGGGACATTTGACCCGATAACGTCAGTCATTCGATTAACCAATTAGCGACCGCCATGCTTTTTAAAATCTACTTTTGTTTTGTTTTGATTTCTATACGCCGGTGTTAATATAGACGTCATTGGTTGGTAATATCCAAAGTCGTATTATAGATAAAGTTGCGACAACTGTGAAGCCAGAAAATTCACATGACGTCATGAAAATATGACGTTATGTGTAAAAAGACGCCATCTTGGGTCCCAAGTACCTACGCACTATCTATTTATAATATGCCCTATTTTATTGTTGTGTCGCAATTGGCTGCCCAGACACACAGGGTGTGGATAGATATGCCATAGATTTCTGCGGAAATTTTTTTTTTGGAGATCAAACATATTTTTAAAACGAAAAGTATAGCCGAACATACTATCATTATTGTTATACAACACAAAGAGTATGTTATATAACCTAATTCGTAAGAAAATAAAATAGAAGATAACCAGATAAGAGCGCTGTGTATTAAATAAATTTAAAGATAGGCTGGCACTGCCAGGCAGGATACGCCCACATTTTCGAAAGATGGACAGAGAACAAGCAATACCGAAAGTGATTTTTCCTACATCTTTAAGTCCTGTATTTCATACTGTATTGGGAGCAGCCATTTAGTTGGTCAGTTCCAGTCTGATATTAATGAAATTCGAAACCGACAATGATTATGGTGTGATGGTACACAACCTAGAAATGTGACTTTTCATCAAAATCGGATAAGAATTGTGACCTGTAGAGAGTCCACAACCATGATATACCATATTTTTACACTATTCGCGTACAAACGGCGACCATTTCGTCCGGCAATGTTGGTACGATTTTCACGAAATTAGAACTCAACCATCCTCATCAAAATCGAATTAAAATTGTGACCTATACAGGCTCCACAATCATGATATATCATTTTTTTAACAGTATTCGCGTACAAACGGCGGCCATTTTGTCTGTCAATTTTGGTCCGATTTTCCCGAAATTCAAACTCAACCTTCCTTACAGTGCAACGGTGATATAATCAAACGTTTTTTTAAATTGGATAATAATTGTGACCTCCAGAGGGACCACAAGCTAAAGAAAGGGGGATTTTGCGTATAACCAGGGGCCATAATTCAGGAAGTTACGATCCGATATGCGCAAATATCGAAAAGAACCAAGATCTTTGGGTTATAACAATGAATTTCAAGTTTCATCAAAATCGAATTAAAATTGTGACCTTTACAGCGTCCACAACCTTGATATACCATTTTTTAACAGTATTCGCGTACAAACGGCGGCCATTTTGTGTGGCAATTTTGGTCTGATTTTCCCGAAATTCGAACTCAACCTTCCTTACGGTGTAGCAGTAATATAATCAAACGTTTTTTTATATCGGATAATAATTGTGACCTCCAAGCTAAAAAAAAGGTGATTTTGCGTATAATCAGGGGCCATAATTCAGGAAGTTACGATCCGATATGCGCAAATATCAAAAGGAAGCAAGATCTTTGGGTTATAACCATGAATTTCAAGTTTCATCAAAATCGAATCAAAATTGTGACCTCCACAGGGTCCACAACCTTGATATACCATTTTTTAACAGTATTCGCATACAAACGGCGGCCATTTTGTATGGCAATTTTCGTCCGATTTTCTCGAAATTCGAACTCAACCTTCCTTACGGTGTAACGGTGATATAATCAAACGTTTTTTTAAATCGAATAATAATTGTGACCTCCAAGCTAAAAAAAAGGCGATTTTGCGTATAATCAGGGGCCATAATTCAGGAAGTTACGATCCGATATGCGCAAATATCGAAAGGAAGCAAGATCTTTGGGTTATAACCATGAATTTCAAGTTTCATCAAAATCAAATCAAAATTGTGACCTCCACAGGGTCCACAACCTTGATATACCATTTTTTAACAGTATTCGCGTACAAACGGCGGCCATTTTGTATGGCAATTTTCGTCCGATTTTCCCGAAATTCGAACTCAACCTTCCTTAGGGTGTAACGGTGATATAATCAAACGGTTTTTTAAATCGAATAATAATTGTGACCTCCAGAGGGACCACAAGCTAAAAAGGGTGATTTTTCGGACAATCAGGGGCCATAATTCAGGAAATTACATTCCGATAGCCGCAAATATCGAAAGGAACCAAGATCTTTGGGTTACAAACATGCATGTCAAGTTTCATCAAAATCGGTTCAAAATTGTGACCTCTATAGGGTCCACAAGCTAAAAACGTGATTTTTCGTACAATCAGGGGCCATAATCCATGAAGTTTTGATCCGATACATGCCAATATCGAAAGGAACCGAGATCTTATGGGGATAAACCTATATTTCAAGTTTCGTCAAAATCGGATAAGAATTGTGACCTGTAGAGAGTCCACAAACAAATTGTGGACGGACGTCCGTCCGGACGGACGTCCGGACGGACGGACGTCCGGACGGACAGGGGCGACGACATAATACGTCCACATGAAAATGTGGGCGTATAAAAATGAATATTTTTTTTATAAAACGAAAAGTATAGCTAAAGATACTATCATTATTATTATACAACACTATGTAAATGGTATGGAACAAGACGGTATTGTATGTCTTATTATGTTGAGCTGAATAAATTATGATTTTTTCCACTATTTAATTTGTTTATTTTTTGCAATGTCTATTTTCTGTCTTGTCCGCAGGTTTATCTTTAAGATTTTGGTTTTGCGTGTAGCGCGATCCTCCTGTACTTACTATTGTCTCAGTGTCGTGGTTTAGAGACTACCTGAACTACAGTTTAGATGCCCACGACCCCCTGTGTAGCTGTGTTTGATGAATTTAAAAAGAAATTATTTATCCTCCCACCACTGAAAGACACTGATTACGAGATATCGCTCTCCGAAAATCTCCGGAGAACGTGATGCCATATTGAATTATGTTAATTACGTCAATTTTTCCTTGGCCGCATTCGGCCGATTTTGAGTATGAATTTGTTTGACATTTTTATCAATGAACCAAACAGCATTGGTTTCTTTTCCAATTTGTTTATTATAAATTGTAGCCTGTAAAACGTAACCGCGAGAAAAAGATAAAACGTTTTGTTTAGTAAAGCTATATGATGCCATGACGTCATAATTTTGATGGCGTCATAGTTGGGACCCACAATGGCGCCTGTAAATGAGTTGTCGTAACTTTCCCTATACAGGGCTTTGGTAATATCTACCCACAGTTCCACACATGAAATGGTCAAACGGTCGATTCGACAGACCATTTGATTGGCTGACCCCTCATTTCAGGCAGAACGCGAGTTAAATAACAAGTCATCCAGATCCAAGAGTAGTAAAGACAAGTAAAAACGAAATTTTGAACTATAAAAAACTAAACGAAATTGGATCTGTGTTTTAATCAGATTGGAACGATCTATGTCACTTTCTCTACAAACCACAGATTATGGTAGCAAATTGTATAAACTTTCTATGTAAACAATCAATTTCGGGTAAAACCTATCAGAGTCACATAGAACCAAGGCCCTTCTGAAATGACCTCCCAGACAAATATGTCCATTGTACTCTTTATTTGACCTTAATTTGGCTGAAAAGTGGAAGTCAGTTGTAGCACTGGTATTATGATTCGTATTAAACATCATTTTGAAGTTGTAATTAAACCCACTTGTTGTTCTGTTCGGTGTTTGCGTCAAGCATTCTCGTCCAAAAGTTTTGTTTGCCTGTTATGCGAAAAGACAAAAATGTGACTTAGATCATTCTGCCCCTGGACTCTTCAAATATTTATGCCTACATGTAGCTTTGTGAAGGGAATAAAGAAAGACATATGTACATGTATGTTATTGTATTGTTCAAAGTATCAGCCATTCAATTACAGATTCACTACTTTCAAGGTTTCATTGACATGGACAATAACTCTGCTTTTTGATCAGTAGCATAAGTCAACCAACCTATCATTTGTTTTTTAAATATCTTACATAACTCTGTTTAACATGAATTTGTTACTCTGATGAATTTGAATGGAATTTGTCCTTATGATTAGCTGAATAATCTAATAAAATCATCCAAAGAAAAAAATCAAACCTTGAACAGGTGTGACCACAATCAATAGACCTACTACCACATGATAAATACACCACAAGAAATATACATAATATTACATGAAATATACATGAAATATGTACTGAATTTAATACCATTAAGATAAAAAAAAAATACATGTATACATAAATGCACGTTACAGTTTGTTACTATGAAATGAGACTAGGATAGTTCTTGGTTAAAATTTATAAGGAAAATATATATAATAATAGCCATGTAACAGTATCATACATTATTATAGTTACAGACTATGAAATGAGACATGGGCAGTATATACATGAGGGATAAAATACAAAAATATAAATAGATGGTTGCCAGACAATAAAACATACGCCCACAGCAGCTAAGTCAACCCAACAGTTCACAAAGATTGCCACATTTCTACTCTTTTGTAGCTAAATGGGAGCAAGGGCCATAACTCTGACAGTAAGTATAAACAATCTATAGGTTCTAATGATTATAAACACTGTATAAATAATAATATTTGAGCATCTACAAGCTATGTTGGACATGGATGGACAGACAGGGATAATGAAAATACAAGTTTATAAAAATCATACATAATTCTATATCTACTTTCTATATCTTGAGAATACAGTAGTCACAGATTCATATTATTTCCCTCGTTTGACGTAGGAATTAGAGGGAAATTATTTTCATATTGTTGCAAGAGTGTTTCCATAGTTGTGTATGGGCTTCCGTAGATTACGTGTAAATGCATGTGCATTGAGCTGTGTAAGTCACTTCAAGCGACACTAGTTGACACGTCAACACTGATTTTCTAGGGGAATTTATGTAAATTGTTCAAAATAATATAATGGGGTTTTGTTTGTAAATTATGTATTTATGTCCTTTTTCATATAGTTTGTACTTGCCTATTGTAAATACAGCTGCTTTTTATTGTCGCCACAATGCCATTATTGTGTTATGTTATTTGTTGGTCGTACAAGGAAGTACAGGGTTTATAATGTGAATCCTAGTTGACAAGTGTACATGTAAAGCAGATTATTTTTCGCCTTAGGCCTAAGTTGCTATAAAATTGATCAATTAAAATTACAGATACCTGTAAAGTCTACAAGAATGATTATAAATATCTATGAGGGATTCAATAAGGATCAATAAACATTTGCGTATTCAACCAATGACCAATTTTGCTAGATTTTTAATTAAAATCATAGCATTAAGTGTCTATCAAAATATTACCAGTGTCTATAAAAAAATTACCAGTACTGGTAAACAAATATATATATTACAGAACAGATTTATCTACCTTTTCAAGTTTTGACTAAAACAAAAAATCACAAGAGAGAATTAACCCCATAGCACTTGATACAAGTAAATATAGACTACCCTGGTTCTCTGAAACATTTGTAGATCATTACCAAAACCAGCAGAAAATACTATCTAGAAAGTCACAGAACTAGGATACAGTCCTTAAAAGAGCTAAATCTGTATTCTCTGGAGAAATGGACACAAATTGGTTGCAAACCATACTAATCTTATATGAATGTATATAAACTCATCCACACACGATCGTTTCTGTTTTTACCATAATTTCTAATCTTTAATTTTCAGTGAAATACACAAAGAGTCCACATTGAATGGGAGTCTTGGCGTCTGATTATTCCAGTATTCTCCTGTGGGGTATGTTTAACCCTGTTCATCGAGTAGCTTCATTACAAATGGGGCTCTAATGCATTCTGGCATGTGATTTGTGTTCCAAGTCCTATGGATATTAGAAGCCCATCTTTTCAAGGTAATATAAAAACATCAATGACCAATAAGTCATGTTTGCAATGTCGAAGACTGTGGATGGTATTGAGTTAGAGATATGCCTTCCTTAGAATGGTTAACAACGATTCATATGATTCAGACGATTTGTGGTGCTCAGGCTGTAGAGGTAGCAGTAGTTTCAAGTGGTCTAAGTGCTAAAGGGTTAACTTAGTAATTACAAATGATCAAGTAGATAAGTCTCCTGAATAAGATGAAGAATGACCCACTCTCTGTAATAATCGCTGCCTCTGATGGTTTACACTTTTCAAAAATGCTTCTTGTTTATGATATCGGTATAATTTAATGACTGACAACAATGTTAGAACCACCCAACACATCCATAAACCCCATATTCCAAACTGTAATAGATAAAATAAAATATATTACATAAGATGGATAGAGATTTATGTGTTGCTTGACAATCATCACTGTACTTTAATGATTCTAAGACTAGTCTCTCCACCACTGAGAAGACAAATTCTAATTTGACTAGTGCTTTCTTTTTATCAAATACTGTATTTATTCAATTCCCATTCCAATATAAAAGTTTTAGATCATGCTTATAGGTTGCCAGGCAACAAAACATATGCCCACAGCAGCTAAATAAAGAGTTGTCGCACATTTATTCTATTGTAGATAATTGGGGGCATTTATTAACATGAGAGTTATAAATTTCGTCATTTGCGGGTTCACAAGGTTTCACAAACAGAAACAAGGGCCTTAAAACAGGAATTAATTTACAGACATTATTCTTCCAGATCCTAGTGTAGCAAAGCCATGCAAAACAAAATTTTGAAACGTAAAAACGAAATAGGATCTGTGTTTTAATCAGATTGCACTAAAAGATAGGCATTTGGGGTGCTGAATTGGCATGGAGGATTGCAGTGAATTTTTTGAGTACACCTTGTTAAATACTGTATAGTGATGATAAAAGGGGGAAACTATTTTTATTATATATCATGAATATGGTGCAGAGAGAGAGGCAGCCACAGGGCATCCATTTATGGGGGGTCGGGGGCATCCAATCAAAGAGTGAAATTTAAAAAATGAAATTTCAAAATATCATGTTAACTTTGTTGTACAAACTACTACAAACCGCTCTCTAATCCCACAAAGACACACAAAGAGTAGAGTAGTTCAAGTGTTTACTTCCAGGAGTTTTAATTTGTTAAACTAAAACTAATTAATATCATTAATATAATTATTGCATCTCGTTTTACACAATATTTAAACATTGTTTGTAATAATCAAGTTATTTACCTGAGCTATCTGAAATTCCATGTAATAATTTGAACTGTCTATATTAAGATTTTTGGGTAAAAATGTTGTATAATCTCCCATTTCACACCTACAAGATAAACAAGCAACTAATTCATAAATCAGTGTTTGTATAGTTCATTTACACAACCAAAATACATTTCCATTTCAATATATCATCAAGCCTGGAAATAAGGCACCTGTCACTGACAATGTCCGGCACAGATTAAGGCTTTGTCAGGCACTAAACCTCTGGTGCCTGTCATTTTGTCCGGCACTGATTTTTCTTTTTTGCTGATATTATTAATATATGTCCTGCACTAATTTGAAAACGTCAGGTACTATTTCATTTGTGAATGACATTTTGTCAGGTACATCTAAAACCGTTATTTCCAGGCCTGAATATCATGTACAAAAGCCCGGAAATAAGGCACCTGTCACTGACAAATGTCGGGCACAGATTCTGGCTTTCTGAGGCACAAAACCTCTAATGCCTGTCATTTTGTCTTGCACTGTTTTGTCTTTTTTGCTGATATTATTAATACATGTTCGGCACTAAGTTGAAAATGTCCGGTACTATTTCATTAGTACATATATATGGCAGACAAGGGTGATGATGACATCATCATTATTTAAATCTTTTTCTATTGAATTGTTCCTTTGAAAATGTTAAAACTCATTTGAGGATACTAGTTAGGATAGTGGAAATCTATAATGGTTTTAAATGGCACTTTTATATTTTTGACTACACCTGATTGTAAATGTGGATGTATAAAAGTGCAATTCCAAAAAAAAATTGTTTTGATGTATGCACTTTCAATTGTTAAATCTAACATTAGAGTCAAGTTTTGTGGTTTTGACCCCAGTTTTGTACACATGAGAGTGTTTTTCTCCAGTTGTCTGTTTTTTTCCCACTTCTAAAGACTCAAGTGCAAACTGAATTATTGAAATAAAGATTTATTTTAAACAATATTTTTATTCAGGATATCTGTATTGAAGTAGGGAACCTAGGCTTAGTCTACATGTATGCAAAAACTCTCTGCTCTCTCTAAAAATATACATTAGTCCTGATATAATCAAGTATGGGTTGAGTGGAAATTAAATCCCATTTCTCTCTCTCAATGTTCCTGTATTTCGAAATTGGCTTGTAAAGAAATTCATGTTGAGTTTAATACACACCTATCTATTCCTGACAGTTTATCTGTAACTAAACTACACCATGCAGCAAATCCACCACTAATTGTTAAAGCTGTAGAAAATAGACAAATAGTCACTAACACACTAACTACAAATGTCATAAATGCATCCAGCCATGAACTGAAAGTAAAAAAATATGAAAATTGGAAAAAATATGAAAGAACATCAAAATCTTCCACTTTTCAAATACGCCTATCTCTGAACCATCACTTCAAAACTGAGTAGGGTCTAATACTAATAAACACAATTCTAAAACCCTAACTACTACTAAGATTCTTCGGCATGGGACATACAAAGTTTAGAATAGAGGTATAATTTCACTTAATATTATATGTCACTCATGAATCATCACATCGCCTTAGTCTTGGTCTGAAAGGACAGCTGTCTAGTCATTCACATGGAATAAAAAATTGAGATTTCGTGTACACAGATCACTTGGCAGTTGGAATTCGATATAAAAGTAGGTCGTAGAGCCACTACCTCAGCAAAATTTCCCTCATTGCACACTGTATGGTGTATGCCCGTCTTCATTAGCCCAGTTTAGGAGCAGAAGCTGCAGAACAGAAGGAAGTTAAACCCCATTTCATTTCAATTCATTTCTTAACCACAATCGTGATAAACTTCCTCATTTGTCATTATTACCTGTCAGTTCCTTTGAACAAATAAATAGACACCCATATTGTATAACAGAATGATGTCACCATAACAACTACTCCAATAAATACTGAAAAATTGCAGGCACTTGAAGGACCCCAATGTAAGTCAGTTAATTCTATATTGGCCTGTTTACTCTCTGGATTCCATTTGCCTGTTGCATGAAGTAAACAGTGACCGTTGAATTCGTGATTGTTTATACCGACAGGCACAAACACAAAAAAAGAAAGAAGAAACGACAAAATGAAGCAGATAACCTGCGACAATACGATGAGATTGCCAAGTGCCATTTTCTAATTTATTTTTCACTTTCGAGGGCATTTATTCTCTCGCGAAACTTCTTGTACTCAGTCATAACCGGAAGTCATCAGATCATAACAAGCTCCCATCATGCACAACGTAAACAAACATGTCAGCTCCCATGCAAGAAACAAATTCTGAGAAAGAAAATGCGATATCAGGAGAATCCAAAGAAAATCCAGGTACTGGCCATAACATCCCTGGTTGAATTTTGCATATGTTTAACGGGCATATTATATACATTAGACTGTATCCTCATATCTTATATTTTACGTGTACAAATGTTCAAATTAAATGAATAAAATGTGAATTATAATTCGTCATAATCATATGTTACAGTCATCACCACAGAAGCACAATATTAGGCCCCTATTGGTCATAATATTGTCAGTCCTACTGAGTTTTGACTACACTAGATCTAGAGGTGGTTGATGATTGTAAAATTGTGTAATATGTTAGATTGTCAATCATTATCACTCAGTTGATATTGATATTTCATATTTGAAGGCCTGATGCAATAATAATGTTATTTATTAGGTAGACACTACTTTGCCGGCACTGGGGACTTTTCCGTTTACACATCACCTCCCGTTCGTTCGACAGGACGTCACATTTTTCAGCAGTTTTCGCTTTGGCAATGATACCTACTGTGAGTTCTGGTAAATAATAAACGGATTTCTTCGACTATGAACAAACTAGTTAACTTTGGTTATTATAAACTTACCTGTGTGTTTAAAATGAACTCCCGTTAAATAAAATCCATTGCACCACTAAATGTCCCAATGTATAAAAACAGTTCTCTCTTGAAAAATTGAAATCCCACAAACTTTCGGTTAAGAAAAATATCAATATGGCAGCTGGTTACGTCACACCTCGGGAGATATCACTTTGTATCAGGGGTGACAGCATAGGAAATGTGGCATTTAAAAGCACGTCTCGACTCGGCATTGAGTTTGAGCGTTCGCACACATAACAACCTGTTTTTTTTTTAAATTTGTTACCGACTTAATTATTTGATTAGCGGCTCGGATGGGATAATTTTCTTTTTAACACGCACGAGGAACAAAAATAACTACATTCTTTTCACGGGCCTTAAATTTACCCATCTTTATAATATGGTATGATAATATTATTATTTAACATATGCAGGCCATTTACAATTAATGTTCCGCTTCTTACAGGGTGTTACGGACTTATCGGCACTGTATCCGCCACCCAATGCCATTAGGCACCTTGAACGCTGCCGCAACACGCTTAAAAATGTCACTGAAGCGGTTATTATTTGATCGAAAGAATGAGATCAAATTAATAATACACTCAGAGTCCTCAGACACTTCGGAGGTGTGCTTCGTGATCCGTGTTAAACTATTTATAATATAAAGAAGATAGGATATTAAAATTTATATTTTATATATGACTTTATTTTTACGAGTATCCGTGCAATCAGTGATTCTTTCATTGTGAATAAAATTTGATAGACTGGCGATCAATGGTTTCAATATAAAGCTCCTATGTAATTGCCTTCAATTGATATTTTCGTCGCCCAAACTCAAACGATCGTAATGTTGGCGCTTTGCTTTGAGCATAGCACGTGGTTGCCAAAATATGCGTCAAATATGTGACGAAAGCAATGTTATTATCCACTCTGTTGAAATAACAAGTAAATATTCAAATTTTTCAAGAGAGAACCGGTTTTATTCGTTGGGATTTTTAGTGGTGCAAAGGATTTTATTTAACGGGAGTTCATTTCAAACACACGGGTAAGTTTATAATAACCAAAATTAACTAGTTTGTTCATAATCGAAGAAATCCGTTTATTATTTACCAGAACTCACACAGTAGCCCTAACCCATGACCCTAGCCCTAACCCAAAATCTAACCCTAACCCAATCCACCATTCGTTTTTTGTCTAGCTTTTCTTCTCTCTCCGTTTCTTATATGGAAGCAAATAGCCATACTTGAATTCTGATGGTACTAAGGTAGATACCGGAGAAGTATTTTTAAAAGAAAATAGGATAATAAATGTAAATTGTTGAAAAGCATTTAGAATATTATTCTATTTGGTTGAAGGCGCATTTCTGCGGATTTTGGTTTTTAATTTAAGTACTCTAGAGTACTTAGACTGTCAGTGGTTTATGTTTTTGCCGTAAAATCGTGCTTCTCCGCTGAAATTGAAAGAAAGTTGTCCAAAATGGTGGAATATATCAACTGTGCATGTCGAACGGACTGCCGGAAAAATAGCGTAAACGAAAGTTTTGCCGATGCCGGCAAAATAATCACTTCCTATTTATTATTAAATGATTACGGTACTTATAATAGGCATTGGTTCAGCCGATGATACATTATTGATTATGTTTGGGATCTCGTCAATATTAGTGCCTAATTGGTATTGCATATCGCGATTCATTCCAGTAGGTTGCCCCACCATAAATAAATGTGCTATTGGCATTGCACTTTCGCACCTCTACCAGTTTCCGTGGTCGTAGAGACTTCAAATTCAATTTGAAGGGGATGTTCAGGTGGGCTAGCGATCTCCTCGCACCGAATTTCAGCCAAATCCATCTATAAATTTTCATTTTGCCGACCTTAAGAGAGCTAAATCACTAATTTGGGGCCTAGAAATTTATCCAAATGGGTTGCAACGCATAAAATGATATTACATGAATGTATATAAACTGATTTACATTCATCAATCACTTATGTTCGGCGAAATACGCCTGAAGTCTCAATAACATGCCAATCTCTAGCGTCTGGTTATTCCCGTCTACATTATTGCGTATGCTCTCCATGCACCACCCTCCAGTCTCGTTCTCCAAGTCCCTGTTAAAAGCGGGCCTGAAACGGAGTATTTGTGTACCACTGAACATTTTTTTTATTTTGTCTTAAATATTGGATATCGGAAGCCCTTCTTTACCCGGTAAGATCACAACATCAATGGTGAATTAAATTGACAAGATTTTGGATGATATTGAGTTATCCGTTCGAAGCCATTTGCCTTTGTTGACGATTTAGACTCGAATAACAAGACACTCAGACGAAGTCCAACACTTTACGACCGCAGGAACTAGTAGAGGTGCGCGTGACTAGCCCGAAATCACTCCGAGACAAGTCTCTAAAGCGTGAATATTGAATGTATTGAGTTCAACTTTTGGTAGGGAAAATTTTCTCTGCATGGGGCACCCAGATATTTACCAAGACAACAACAGGTTAAATGAATAATTGATATTTTTAGTCATAGTTGAGTGAACTTGAGTCACAAATTTCAAGTCACTGTCCAGTTGGGCTGGAAATGCAGCATATTATTTATTGCGTATGCTCTCCAGATATTAATATGCGTTCATCGTTCTTCGTTTCCCTTATTAAAACTGGACCTGAAATGCATTATAGTACACAGTAAAATGTTGTTTTTTTTTTCTTAAATATTGGATATCAGAAGCCCATTTTTTCCCTGGTAAGATCACAACATCAATGTTGATTTAAATTGACAAATAATTTGTGTTTTCAGTGTTGAAGACTTTGGGTGATATTGAATTAGAGATTACTTTTAACACCAAGTGTGTATGTAAAAGATAATTATTTCTCAGTTATATTTTATATTTTAGAAAATCCTACAGAGGTTAAAGAAGAAACAAAAACAGAAAGTGAACTAGATAAATATTGGAAAGCTGTCAATGATAATCCAACCGATTTTACGGGATGGACATATTTATTGCAATATGTTGAACAAGAGGTACTGTCATACATCCCACATCCAATAATAAATTGTTCATTTTTGATGAAAAAAATACAGTACACATATTAAATATTTAATATGCTCAATAGATCTACCGGTACCCATTTAACTTTTACCTGAAATTTGTAAAATTGTATTTTCTTGAAAGCATTGCTTCAAAATGATGCATTAATTTGAACCCACCTATATTTGTAATTTAGTACTGGTAATATCAATATAGAAAAAGGCAGAAATTCATGTTAGACCAAAGATTCCTATATAGTAAAAACTGTCGTTGGAATCACTGAATACTTGATTTGGATAAACTCTTTATTATTCTCAATTAAATTGAGTAGATAATTTACTGACTGGACCAATTTATTAGCATGTTAATAAGTAGTGTTTATTATCGGAACTTGAGTATTAAACTATTACACCTCTCAGTGTTTGTAAATATTGACATTAAGGCTGATATTGTACTGTATTATATAAACTCATTCAATGGCATTGAAATCATATTGCCATTATCTCCTGTTTCCAACATTATCAACTACATTTATTGTGACATGCAGCTCATTCTGTGAACACTTTGCAAACTGATGGCAGCAGTTATAGCATTTATAGTAATCATATCTACGGCATATGATCTTATTGTAATCATATTTACGACATATAACCTTATTGTAATCATATTTTTTGGAAATGTGTGAACTAAACTAATGATTGATAATTATTTTAATATTAATATGTTGGGTTATAATTCCTTAGTAATGAAAAAATTACATACATGTACCGGTAATCCACTTCACAGTTTATTTCATTTGGAGGTTGAGTTACTGAGATAAATGACTCAATAGATCAGAGAAACTCAAGTCAGTTCTAAAATATTTTATAGCTGTTGGCCTTATCGAGTGTGCATAAATATTTGCTAATTTCCACGATTTTTCTCTTTGTTTTATCAAATAACTATTTAAATTGCAAGCGCGGTAAAAACATTTGTCTCAATTAGCTTTGCAAATTCTGTTTCTTTATTTGCATTGCGAATTCTATTTCTTTATTTGCAGAATGATATCGATGGAGCTAGAAAAGCCTATGATGAATTTTTTCTACATTATCCATATTGCTATGGATACTGGAAGAAATATAGTGATGTGGAAAAGAAGAGCAATAATATGGAAAAAGCCTGTGAAGTAAGTTCATTTATATTTCTTAATATAGTTCGCGGCTGCGTCGGATTTTGAATCGAGATCAGAAAAAAAAAGATAATTTTCATGAAATTGTAATTTTGAACATTTTCTTTTTTACATGATAAACGAATGCAAAGAATGGGGTCAGAGTTCAGTTTTTTCCCAGACATCATTGCTGATGAAGACATTTGAACAAGACCGGACATGATGAATGTTTTTAGCAAGCCAATAATTGTTTCAAATCCAGTTTTAATATGTTATAAGTATTTGATTAATATGACCACAATGTTATTGTATGAATTACGATTCGTCTAATTTAATTTGTTTATAAATGAGGTAAGTTACAGGTGACCTTCATTAAAGAAAAATATAAGCTTATAATGTGCCACACCTTAGCAAAATAAACAGGGAGATATAATCAGAAATTTAGCACCTTTGATTTATTGTAATGATAAAAAGTTATTTTCAATAGTATTGCATGACAGTTTACTTAACAAATGTGTTTTGCGTAGTTGGTAGAGAACACAAGATCTTAAGTGCTTGGCGATATGGATAATATTGATATGACACAAAAAACTATATAAATGGCCAATAATTATGCTATAACAATGCAATAAAATGAAAGCTGGCATATTTTTAAGTATTGATGTTCCTTTGTGTTTTCCAAACAATGTACATGCATTTCGACCTCACCAGACTTTTCTATTCCGTTATACATGGACAGAAAATGTAATATTTCTTCTCGGCTTTATTATTTTATGTACATTGTATGATGATAGTAAAATTTTTGTTTATGCTTAATGATTATTTGACACTGTCTATTGAAAAATTGAGATATACTTGTATCACCCAGCACTACAAGATTTAAAATAGTTGTACTGTTTGTAGCGATTTGATGTATGGTTTTGTTTTAATGAAATTAGCCAAAACTTAAAGCATAAATAAGCTTCAAATTTTTTTTTTTTTTTTTTTAAACAATATTTGATTATTGGATCTGAAAACAAGCCGGAGCTTATATAAAATTTTTTTGTTCATTAAAATTTATTGAATTTGTTTTGTGGAAATATGACATTTGTATCATTTCAGGAGGAATAAAATGGAAAGTTGAAATGTGATAGGTTTGATGACAAAATGTCTCGAATATTCTATCATTAATTAATTAGTCATCAGAGTGAAGAAACTGTCAATTTAGACGGAAATTATGAGGCAGTAACAAATCGTTTACAAAAGTTTTGGTGGAGAGATTTAGTGACGGTAAAATTCGTATAATACTTTACGGGTCTGAAAATACTACTGCGCTGAAATTCGGAATTCTATTGTAGATCTTAAAAGAAATATTCAATAAGATTTTATGTTACTTTTCAGATTTTTGAAAGGGGTGTGAAAGCTATACCACTTAGTATAGACTTATGGATTCATTACATCACTTTCTATATAACAGAATTTGGAGAAAATGAAGGTGCAGAAGAAAAAATAAGGAAGTAGGTATTGTATATGAGTAACAATTTAGATGTTTTATTTGTGAAAAGATAATTGATGAAACAAATACTTTTAAACAAAACTCTGCTCTACTATTATTGAATCTCAATGATTGTTTATACAAACAAAGGTCAGCCAGAATTTCCGGTGTGATTTCCTTATGTCATCGATGCGGGATGGAGGGCCTGACAAGAGCAGCTGTCTAGTCATTTGGGATCGAAGTCCCTTATACACATTGGCATGCACGTAAAAGATCCCTTGACAGATGGAATTCGATATAAGAGTAGGCCGTAGTATCCATGCAAAATTTCTCTCATAGCACACTGTATGCCGTTTGCCAGTCTACATTAGCCAGTTCGGAGCAAAACAGTACGATGTTAAACCCCATTTCATTTCATTTCAAAACTAACATTTACCCTAGGTTTAAATATTATAGGCTACCTTAAGTCTATTATTTTCATATTCATATAAGCGTGATAATCAAATTTAGGGGCAAATAACTTGTCTGAACGCTCTTTCTTTATCAGTAGAATTACTTACACTAAGAAAGGTTATATATATTATACCACCTCTCTTTCTCTTTAATTTTCTACAATATCAACTGCATTGATCGAACAAATTTAAAAAAGATTTTTATGTATTGTTTACAGGTTATATGAACGATCAGTAGAAGCTTCAGGTACAGATTTTAAATCTGATAAACTGTGGGATTCTTATATTGCCTGGGAAACCAGTAAAAACAACTTGAAACGGGTCACACAATTATATGAAAAGGTTTTAACTATACCCACACAACTATATAGTCACCATTTTGAAGGGTAAATATATGTTAATATTTTAAATGTTGAGATTTTTAACAACATGATTGATGATTGCTGGGGTATGGGATGGTCGAATGGTTAGCATGTGTGCGCTATATCATAAAGCCTGTCATTTAGTCTACTGGCATTGTTTCGAATCCTCGTGATTTTTTTTCCGGGTCCTATGGTTTCCTCACACTGCTAAAGACACTTACACGCAAGCAAATTATTGAAATAAAATTAAACAATATGTTAGTCCAGAAATTACCTAGTTTGTGTCGAGAGGACGTAAAACTCCATTAAACTGTTGGACCAGGATGCAGACGAAAAATAATTTCACCTGTACAAAATTTTAGGGAAGACCCCAGATCAAAGAATTAGACTGAATAGAATCCAACTATACCTTCCAACAATGGTAGGGAGGAGAAATTTGATTAAGGGATAAAAATAGACACCCAACTGTTGCTTCCTTGTGGGCAAATACAGAAATGGCTAGAGAGGTATTTCTCGTGCCATTACTTCAGGAATATGGGACAAATACTGAAAAATGTTATCAGCGAATTACATCCATTGGGCCAGTATGAAAATTATTAATTGAATAGAAGGTCATACAACCATGGGCAGACCTTGTATTTAGTAGCTCAATGTTGAACTGTCCATTTCATATATACTGAGCTTTCGTAAAACAAAATGAGCCTGTAAACAATAACTTATTTATTTTGCTTCTTATTGTGAACAATATTCAAATGGGAACACATCAATAACAACACATTTGTACACTTATGGATGTTTAATCTGTAATCAATGGTACAAAGTCAGTGGGGTCAAAACCAAAAGTATGACACAGATGTCAGTTATGGTGTGTCCTCAACGGGCTCTTATGCATGCTATGCAGCGACGTCTCATAAATAAGAAATGTTTACAGGATGATTTTGTTATATGAAAAACTAAGTGATGCGTTTTTCTATGGCACTCAGTATACTTAAACATTTTCAGAAATTATGGATTGAATTAAGAATTTTTTGTCAACTTCCTTTCAGTTTCAAAAATCACATTCGAAAACATCATCCTAAAGAAACGTTGCAATTAGATGAATTTTTAAAGTTACGACAAGAGGTAGTGATATCTAGTAAGGATGAACATGTAGATGATGGAGGGGCTGATGAATTACCACCAGGTGAAGATCAACCACCAGGTGTTGATATTCCACCTGGCCTGGAAGATACAAATTCTGTGGTAAAAATTAATTTATGTTAAAATAATTTACATTTTAAAGTACTGAATAACTGGGCCATTGCAGGCTAGGATTAACATAGCTTTATGTTATAACTTTATGTAACCCTTATGCATGCGAATCTGTCTAGGTGGGAGGAAATTGTTAAAAAAAAAAAGAAATATGAAGTGAAACAGGCAATTGTTATCTTTGTCAACTGCTATGTAGTTATTGATCTGACAACTGCCAAGGGATCTTTTATTTGCATGCGGCTGTATAATGGGACCTCAGTTTTCCATCCCATCAGAAGGACTGCACCACTGAACAGGGAAAGCACGCAAAAAATCTTATGCACTTTATGGACCAATGCAGGATCGAATATTCAACCTTCAGACTTGCGAACCAGCGTCTACCCACTTAGCCACCATTACTCCTTCAAACATGATTAGGACATTATGTTTATAATATAGGGGGATATAGAAATAAGGCTGTTTATAGAAATAAGCTGATATAGAAATTTGATTTTGTTGTTGATAGAAATAAGTTGATACAGAAATTTGATGTGGCTGTTATAGAAATAGGGTGACAAAGAAATGTGATTTGTTTGTTTATAGGGTGATAAAGATGAAGCTATTAAAGTACAAGAAAGAGTGATAGAATTACGAGAAGTTATATACAAACAAAATGAAAACGAAGTCAGTAAAAGATGGGGTTATGAAGAAGCTGTAAGTTTATCTATGTTTGATAATAATTCTATCTGATTGTCTCTTTGAATCATCAAGTCTATCCAATTGTAATTGGGTACTAGTAGGATAGTGCAAGGTAAATTCAATGTAGCAAGACAAAATTATAAATGATGCATGGAAATTGAAGTATGTCATGGAGGACTCTCACATTTAAGCAAATTCTATTTAACTTATTAACTTATGGCAGAATGTTTACACTGATTTTAAATTGTCTGTGTTTATAATTATAATAATAAAACTAATCGGATCGCATTTTGATTCCATACACCAAGATATTACATCCATTTAAGTTGAAAATGAAGAAAACACATTTATTAACCTGTTTAAAATTCTGAAATTAACTGGATTTAAAATTTTGTGTTTCCTATTTGTGTTATTTTAGATCCGGAGGCCATATTTTCACGTGAAACCATTAGAAAGATCACAACTCAAAAATTGGAGAGAATATTTAGATTTTGAAATCAGTAATGGATGCCATGAGAGAGTTGTAGTTTTATTTGAGAGATGTATGATAGCATGTGGATTGTATGAAGATTTCTGGATGAAGGTAAAACTATCATCTCAGATTTTATCCAAACCGAATAGAAAGTTAGTAATTATTTGTAGAGAAATTAAAGATTGTTTTGTAAAATCTAATTTAAACTTCTCTGGTATCTTTGATTAGTCAGATCAATTCAAGGATACTAAAATATATTTTTGAAAAGCCTTTTCTTGTCGATTTTGCTATTGGGTCAATATTCTTCTCCCTATCATTGCACACAAATATGAAATTAACTCTAAGTTAAGTTGAATATGATAACTTTGGGTTCCTTTTATAATGTATTTTTCAGTAAGCTTATTTCATATAATGGTATTTTCAGTATGCTAAATATTTAGAACAACATAGTACTAGTGGTGTACGCAATGTTTATAAAAGAGTTTGCCAGATACATTTACCAAAGAAACCATATATACACCTAGCTTGGGCAGCTTTTGAAGAAAGACAAGGTAGGTTTTTGAAACCACAAACTTTATCCATTTATTGTTAATCTTATTTGTGGTTTGGATTTTTTTTTGGTACGCTAAACTTCAAATAAAGCTTTAAGCTTGGCCAAGTCTAGTATGATTAACATGTGGACAATTGTACATCAACTGACAGACTTCGATTTTTGAAATAACTGCACAATTCCAAGAGAGAGAGTTTCTAGTTCATAGTGTAATCAACCTTATAAACAAACCAGTTGATATAATATATAGCTAAAACAGCAAAATAAGACTTCCTGGTAAAAAAGTAAAAATAGCTAATGCCGGCTACTTGAACTAAGTATTTTCTAAGTCAAATTACTCTGAAATAGGGGATCTAGACATTTAGTCGAAGCTGTGCGAAATGAAATGTTCTGTTAAAAGTAAAATCATTTAAGCAATTTTAGTCGTCGGTGTATGATTCCCAGTTATTTTTAGTTGCAATAGTTTAATAATGGTTTTATTGTACTATACAGAGAACTATACAGCAGCTAGAGAAGTATTACGTGGTATAGAACAGAACGTTAAAGGGTTAGTCATGGTAGCTATAAGACGAGTTAGTCTAGAAAGAAGGCAAGGAAATCATACAGAAGTTGAACAGTTATTTGAAGAATATATTCGAACAGCTGCCACACCCACTATTCGATCTTTCTTTTCAATAAAATATGCCAGATATTTACAGAAGGTTAGTGATCTTTCATTCTTTCTTTAGTGCCCCACCACAACCCTGGCTACATCTCGGCAGGATAAACATAAAGACTTATAACCCCAAACCGAAACTTGACTAAAGGCAGATTTTAGTGCATAGTGTACCTACAAAGTAACACTACTCTTACTTAAAATTTATGTATAACACATATTCCTAAATTTATATTTTGTTTCATCCCATAATCTTGGACATGGAATTTCCTTTTCAGTTGAAAGAGAATGCTGATAAAGCCCGAACTATTTTAAAAGAGGCAATATCTCATGATCAGGTTAGCTATTATTTTAGTACAATTTACAGGTATGTCTGTAAATTAGTAATTATATCAGTAAAACCAATATGCTCATATATATCAATCTCTCACTTCAAAATATGCCATCTGGTCATTTTTTTGCAAAGAGGTTTTTATGCGCTCACATTTCAGTTTTTCAACAATTGGGTTGTGAACTTAATAGAGGTTATAGCTTTAAAGGATTTTTTCAAATTTATTTCGAAGCACTGGGCTGATGAGCAGACGAAGCTTTTAAATTTTAGTTTGACAACCTTTCTTTTGGGAGTTTAGCCCCCCTTTTTATAAAGCATGTGAAAGTGAGAGGCGAGTTTTTTCAAATTTGGTGTGAAACAATGGGGCCATGATAAGACGAATCCATGAATATTTAAGGTTATAAGGTCTATTATTGAGTCAAGGGGCATTGTTTTGATCTCAGTCTTGTATGTTACAAGGAGTAGGAATGTCTGTCTAACCTCATAGGTTTACTCTATGTCTTCCATTCTCTTCCACCATAGGTAAGTCCTTATATTACCTAAACCCTCTCTTACTCTGTCTCTTGCTCACCCGTCAAAGGTCTCAACATTTTCTTAACACTTTTTTTTCTTTTTAGAAAAATGAGAAATTGTTTATGCAATTATTAGATGTAGAATATCAGTGTCATCCAATACAGATAGATAAAGTCATGGAACTCTTTGAAAATGCATTTAAAAGTGATATACCCAAAACATCAAAAGTGAAATTATCACAAAGAAGAATGGAATTTCTTGAAGATTTTGGCAACTGTGTCAAAGTGTATGTATACATAACTTGATTTTGTCTTAGTTTTACCTGATGTAATCTTAATTGTCTGAAACCCAAATGTTTTGTTTACAGACCACAGGTTTATCATCCATACATGCTGTGAATCTGATTCCATAAATGTCTATTTCAAGGAGTAGAGTATTTGTCTAATCTTGTAGTTCTCCAGCAAATTTTAAACACTGATTTCCCTTTTGCTAGTAGGTAATTCTACTTGTCAAGCCAGACTGTGCCATTAAATAATTAGAATACAGTCAGACTGGTGGAGGGATTATTTTTCTTTGCCTAGCAACATTGAATAGTTTGAATATTAATTAATTTTTGTAATTTAAGAATAACGGAGGCATATGATGAACATCAGAAACTAGTGAAAGATATGACTAGTGATAGTAGAAAACGATCTGCTGATTTAAGGTAAGTTAAAGTTAAATCAGATCACAATTCCTACAGGTTGACATTTCTAGTAGTCTATATTTGTTGTAAATCTGGGATCTTTCATTTTTAACATGTAGGTATGCGTGCCCTTTCTCATCCTCGATATCTCCAGTGTCATCATTCCATTCTACTCCACTAACCCTTGGATCCATACCTGGGGTATTCACGAATATAAATTATCAGCCCTTATGGTAGGGTGCCCCGAGCTAAAAAAAATCTCGAAAACTATTTACAGTTATTGCACAATATATATACAACAACAACCCCAGATAATTCTTTATTATAAACTGTCAAGAAACTGTACCTGCGTGCTTTATTTCACAAGATATATTCATTCGACTGGACGGTAAAATACACTGTTTGGTGTACTAGCGGCGGACATTTGTATTTTGGGATTTCAATGTTGACTGAGTTATGTTTTCTTGGAAATTGAAAATTATGGATTTCTTTTCCGATAAGAATTAACCACCACTACCATTCGGGACTATTCGTTTAAATCGTAATTTGCTATCTAACAAAATCTGCTCCATGTATCGATTGGATTTCAGATCTCCAAGCCTGCACAATACGACTCTGTGTTTGGATCGGCCATTCCTGTGTAATTTATGTGTGCAGTCCTATTTACATTTGTTTAAGTTTTTGTTGATACAATGGACCGATCTATTTATAGTTTCTATACACATAGATGTGAACGTGCCTTTGTAAATTATATTTGATGTCCCATTTAACCCTTGTGCGTACACGTCGCGCGAAAAATGCTGTCGACAACAATTGGTAACCTGAGATCCCAAACATAAATAGGTTTTGGATGAATAATTGTATTCAAATACGATCAAACTACAGCTTCATATCAAGACTTAACAATAATTTATCAGACTAAAACAAATTATTTCACGTATTGTCACTCATGACATTCTCGCTAGACAATTATGAACCAATTTCTCACAAACGTTAAAGTTCCAATTTCACTTTTTCTAAGAAAGTCAAAATATAATTATTTCTATGTTTTTTGCTCAAAAGGTTGTCAACTCACTATTATACGATCATGGACAAAATTTTGGGGGGGGGGTAGAAAGGGTGACACTGGTTGATTGAGGAAATATTTACTCAATTACCTCCCTTGTTTTCCCATTCTTCTCTATGGACGGCCATCTTCAAACGTTTGAATTTGAAGTTGAAAATGATATTTTTGCCAATTTCTCAACTGGCAATAGTGAATTATAGGATTAATAGGATTATTCTTTAACAAGGTAGGACTGTTTATAGGTTCAATCTATTTTGGGGCTTTATTTTA
Organism: Patella depressa; assembly: GCA_948474765.1. Lineage (NCBI taxonomy): Eukaryota > Metazoa > Mollusca > Gastropoda > Patellidae > Patella > Patella depressa. The sequence goes on from OX419719.1 coordinate 62,453,020, forward strand.
ATAAATTTTAAAAATATAACTTAAAAAAATGCTATTGGAACTTTAATAATAGGGTCCTGGGGGGCCCGAAAAACCCCTCGTATAATGTTAGGAAGTATGTTTATTTCAGGAAAGTTTTATGGAATAATTAAGAGTATTAAATGAATAATGACAGACTATTTTAATCAATCTGAATGAAAAATATGCAATAGCTCATCATCAAGTTATATACAGATTTGAGATGTACTTTGACATTTTGAAATTGGATTTGAATAAGTGAATACAAACTAGAAGATACATAATTAAGAACAAATTCATATTCGGGATCCCGTGCCTTATTGTATGATAGCATTTACACAAGAATAAATATACTGAATATATTATTATGTATTTCCTATAAATGAAATGAAATGGGGTTTAACGTCCTATTGTTCTGCTCCGAACTGGGCTAATTCCTATAACGTTATTGGGACTGAAAGCGATCGATTACATTAATAAAAACACATATCTTCGTGACCAGTATGTTAGATCTTCTTTCGTAACGGTATGTCAAACTATTTTCTGTTTTAAAATCACCAAGAAAATTTGTTATAGGCCTATGCTCGGTCATATAATTCACAAATTGCGGCATTTTATTTCTAATTTCAAAATTACGGATTTACTAATGGACACAGCTATATCATCAAGATCTGCCAAAATAATTTGCCCAGATTTATCAGCCATATTTCGAAGACCAATAATCTTTGGCGTATGAGTCGAGTCAGCGGTTATTGCATATGTGTGCCGAATTTGGAGCCATATTTTGGTGTTTCGTCCGTATATAAAGTGGTGTTTTTCGCTGACTTTGGGGTTTCCGAAACATGTTTTAAAGATACACCGACGCGCTCACATGATATTATTTGGACTGTAGTTTTTGTTGGAGTGTAATTACATTTGAGTCCCACGACAGCAAAAAATGCGGTTATAACCGCGTCGACGTTCATACAAAATTACTTCTTCCACACGAGGTTGGGACTTGAAACCAAACTTTATTATTATTAGCCTTCGTGTGAATCAATTCTTTTAATGTCTTCCTTAGTCGATTTGTTAAACTGAAAATTGTTTTTTTTTTATACCTATTGATCCTACTTACTAAATACCTATTTTTCCTATTTAATTTGGCCAAAGTCGAATCGACAGATGTCTGTGTCTCTCTATTAATTAAATGTGTCTTGCTGGTATCTTTCGATGGTGTATTGTCCACTATCCCGGGAACAAGGGGGCTGTCGAGATAATCGTTATATAATTTTGTATATGTTTACCTAGCCTTTGTCTTCAGTCTGATCAGTGTCTTTCGAATACCGTTGTCTTCAAACGTCACACTGACGTCATGTAAAGCAGTAATTATAGACTGGCGCTCTGTATTGGTCGGAAATTTATTAATGGTACCTAGTACTAGCCTGTAGTTCTTGCAAAGGCAAATTTTATTATTGTGCCGACATCATAGTTATCGCCCGAACCACGGCTGGATAGTAATTCATCGTTGGACGCCATGTCTGCTAATTGAATCGATTGACAACAATTTTAAAAAGACCGTCGGTCAATTCCTTAACAAAATAAAAAGATTTGTTTCCCCTTAACCCTAAAAGCAAGTAGTCTCGAACAGAAATCTGGTCAATCGAGACTACATTTCGCTTCGATAAATTCCCGGTAGCAAATTTAAAAATACGAAACAATTGTTATATTTCCTAATTTGGTATAATACATCTAGTCGAGTACAACGACGATTTCACGAACCTTTCAAAATTAAAAGAAAAATACCGGTTGTACTCTTATTTTTTCCAAAACGTGTTATTAGGAGATGTTAAATCGCCGAAACTAAACGACAGCACTCTGTAAATAAATAGCGAATTGAAAAATAAAAACGACAATCATTTTTAGAATTTTTAACGAAGTTAGCGATCCAATAATATTGAAAGACAAACGCGTGATGAAAATATTTTTAACGTGTCTTTATTTACAATTTTATGTTGTGACAATACCACGTGCATGGCTGTATACAGTGAATATTTGGTCCGTGCACGTGCTCCCATTGTGCCCGAGCCTGTTTCGTCATCATTGAGAAATTCGTCTTGGCAGAGTAAACACCTCTCGAGGTAAGACCAACTTTCTTAGAGAGCTCGGGGCACCCTACTTATGGTTTCATTGGCCAGAACCAGTCTAAAAACACTTTACATTGATTTGTGCGCTTGATTATGGTGAAATTTGAAAGAAATTTAATATTAGAGATATTTTGTCCTAAAATATTTTGGCAAAGTTTCCATATACGATTCATTGATTTTAGTAATGTAAGTAAGTTAGTCCACTATCTTTTCATTTATCTAACATTTTGATATGTCAATGAAAATAGCACAATTGTCAATGGCAGATAATTTGTCTGTTGTTCCCATTAATGGACCCAGGGCAGGGCTCACACTGTCGGTCGCCAAAGTCGCAATTTGTGATTAAATTATGAAAGTGGCGATTAAAGTTTCATTTTGGCGAAAATTTTTGCGATAAAGTTTTGGGGTACTGGCGATTCTTTTTTATAAAATTTTAACCGTATATATCCTTGATTAACCATATAGCGGCATACTATAAATCAATCAACTTGTTGATAATCCCGAACGTGTCATGAGTAACACTAAACACTTGTCTAGGATTAATGGTTTCAACTGATTGATAATTGTCGATCATAAAGCCTATATCTAGCCATTGTTCATCATTAATTAACCCTAACAAATAGATTAGCGGTGACTATTTGATGTTGTGTAATGAAAACAAAGGGGAGTAATCAAAATGGCTGATCATTGCCGGCAACTCTTTTGAAGGAGAGTTACGGTACATGATTTGATAGTTGAATTTCGTTTACTGTACGTGGCTTCATACATCATGTATAAATATTAAAGCATGGCTAATTGGACATTATTATTCCAAATTATATATCGCAATGGGTCGAAAACGAAAGAGGGAGTTGAATAGCGACGATTCTGGAGTGAGAAAACTGTCTGCCTTTTTTTTCGTTACCGCCGCCGAAGTGTTCTAAAGTTAACGAAGAGTCTGACGTCGGCTCCTCTAGACGAAATGAACTTGATGCTACGATTAACGATTCAGATGCTGATACCGTGGCCGTTCCCGAAATCAACAATAGGCTTGTCAAATTTGATGTCAATCACATTAACTAAAGATAGGTTGCCAGGCAACGAAACATACGCCCACAACAGCTAAGTCGTCCGGGCAGTCAACAAGGGTTGTCGCATATTGTTTCTTTTATCAGTCAGGAGAACATTTACTATTTACAACACATGATAATCTTATTACGAGTAATAGCCCATTAAATAATTATCAGAAATGATTAGAATAGTTTTGATGGTTTGTCTCAAGGCCTTTGTCCACAAGATATTTCAAAGTGATCAAGTGCCAGAAATTATCAGATATCACTGAAAATCAAATAGGATTCTTCGTCTCATGACCCTAAACACTGTGTACAAATTTAAAGTCAATCGGATATTAACTTTAGCCTCTAGAGCGTTTACAAGATTTTTCAAAGTGATAAAGGGTCATAACTCTGGTAGTAATTATCGGATATCACCGAAAATCAATAGGCTTCTTCGTCTCATGACCTTAAACACTGTGTATAAATTTAAAGTCAATCGGATATTAACTATAGCCTCTAGAGCGTTCACAAGATTTTTCAAAGTGATCAAGGGTCATAACTCTGGTAGTAATTATCGGATATCGCTGAAAATCAATAGGCTTCTTTGTATCATGACTTTAAACACCGTGTATAAATTTAAATTCAATCGGATATTAACTTTAGCCTCTAAAGCGTTCACAAGATTTTTCAAAGTGATCAAGGGTCATAACTCGGGCAGGAATTATCGGATATTGCTGAAAATCAACAAGCTTCTTCCTATCATGACCTTACATACTGTGTATAAATTTAAAGTCAATCGGATATTAACTATAGCCTCTAAAGCGTTCACAAGATTTTTCAAAGTGATCAAGGGTCATAACTCTGGCAGTAATTATCAGATATCGCTGAAATTCAATAGGCTTCTTCGTCTCACGACCTTAAACACCGTGTATAAATTTAAAGTCAATCGGATATTAACTTTAGCTTCTAAAGCGTTCACAAGATTTTTCAAAGTGATCAAGGGTCATAACTCTGGCAGTAATTATCAGATATCACCGAAAATCAATAGGCTTCTTCATCTCACGACCTTAAACAATGTGTATAAATTTAAAGTCAATCGGATATTAACTATAGCCTCTAGAGCGTTCACAAGATTTTTCAAAGTGATCAAGGGTCATAACTCTGGTAGTAATTATCGGATATCGCTGAAAATCAATAGGCTTCTTCGTCTCACGACCTTTAACACCGTGTATAAATTTCAAGTCAATCGGAGATTAACTTTAGCCTCTAGAGCGTTCATAAGAAATTGTGGACGATGGACGGACCGACGGACCGACAGACGGACGGACGGACGGGGGCGACGGCAATATACGACCACATTTCCATGTGGGCGTATAAAAACCAACCTGATCTCAATACACCATTTACAAAATGGGAGAATCTTGTAAATTGTAAATATGGTTGTTAAAGAATGTTAAAGAAATGAAAAAATAATTATGTTATTACAACATGTGTTTTTTATCATACATTTTTGGCAGATAAAATATTCAAGTTGGCGGAAAAAAAATATCATCATTGTTTTACGTAAAAAATTAGGATCCATTTTGGCGGAAAAAAAATGAAAGCCAGTGTGAGCCCTGACCCAGGGGTTAGATGTGTGCTACTATTATTCATTTTGAGAAGTTTGTATACCTGACAGGTTTTGGTTAGTACTTTTATTTTTGTAATTTTATTCTGTATCCAATTGTTATTCCAGTGAAGGTTCTGTAGAGAAGAAAAGTAAAACAGAACCATCATCTAATGGAGCAAGTGGTGATGCTTCAATTAAATCTCATACATCAACTACTGATCCCAGTTCTTACGATTATCATTGGGATGCATATTCAGTAAGTCATTATAAATCTGAATCTTCAAAAGTGAGATGCAGGTATCAAATTCAAATTACAATCAGTCATCCACAGCTAATGCTAATTTAAAATAGCATTATGCAAGAGCAAAATCTGCTTATTACAGGTCTTTCTTTAGGCCTGAGATGTTATCTAAATAATCAATTAGACATTAATTAACATATCCAGACCATAATCAACTCTTAAAATTAAGGCTAGCCTTTGATGTTTGCGGATTGAATTCCTATATGCCGTTTAATGGCCGTTGATAATTAAATCAATCAAGTGGATAATCGAGACTATGCTGTTTATATTAATGATTTGAGTAATGATGACCGAGGCTATGTGAATATTTCAAATGGTTTTTTTGCGGCTAATACTGGACCAATTTGACTGAAATTTTCAACAAATTACCTTTACACTATGTAGTTTTTAACTATTATAGTGAGAACTGCCATCCATAATGTAACTTTAACCAAATACATCCTATTTTAATAGAGGGACGCTGAAATCTGTTTTTTCTAGCAACCAGCTTACTTGCGATTGACTAGATGTCCAGTCAAGCCTGAGTGTTATTTGCAAAATATTAAAATGGTGGCAACCTTTATAAACATACTAAATGACTTAAACTGCATGTAGACAGGCCGTTATAAAGGTTTGAATTATATATTTACTTATGTTCATCTTTCTTGTATTTCAGAATAGTGCTTATTATAACCCCCATTATTATAACTACAGTTCATATTATCAACAACAGTATTGAGAATATAAATTAATGTTTAAATAATATAAAACTATGTGAGAACTCGTTTAAGAGTTTCTCGGAACTGAAATTACCAAAAGCAAGTGTAACAGAATATCTGTGATTTGTTTTGTGTGCTATATTGTTTGATTATCAAGAAAAGAACTTGGAATGTGGAATAGCAAAGAATTGTGCATTTCTCTTAAATTAAAAGCGTTTAAGATAACTGTGCTGTGTAAGTGAATTTCCTTAAAGGTAAAAAAAAGAAAAAGATTTGAAACCTTGATTTGGTAAGCAAATATCGTTGATGCTAAAAAAGTGATTTGGTATGTGTTCATAAATCTTGATCAGCTTTATGCCTTTTTGTTTCCATGACACAGTTTTGATGGCTCTTACCAACCATGGTTATGTGTTCATGTAAATACTGTTTCTTAATATTTTTTATTGACTTATAATATGCCTGTTATCAAGAAGTTGTTTTTGTTTTTAGTTAGTTTGATGTATTAAGAGTGCAATTTTTATTATATCACATTGAAATGTCACCACTATCCATATGCTAGCCTGTCTCTTTTGTCCAGGATATGAGCACTCAATATACTGTAATTATGTATGTTGTTTTCCTTTTGAGATTTAGAATCCTTTTGAATTTCAGTAATTATCATTAATCATTTGAAGAGTTATTGCCCTTGCTTCATTTTGTAAAATCTTGTGAATTCCCTAAAATTAAAAGTTGTATTTATTACTCGATATTCAAATAAATGAAACAAATTTAGATTCCTATCAAATTTCAACATTATTACACAGTATAAAGCATTTTCGTTTATTTACAATGCAGTCTTTGTTTAGTTGCCTGGCAACCAATCTTTGTTAAATATGTAGTGTTGTTAAATTTTAATATTGTTATTTCACGTACAGCTAAGTATATGTGAAAGATAAAATTACATTAATGCAGAAGAGAAAATCTGTATTGGTTGAATGTGAACATAAAAATGTAAACTGGATGGAAGTAATTTCTGTCTGCTCTTGTTTAAGTTACTCAGTCTTTGTGGGTGATGGAATCGATTGCACACTTTTAAAGGTTAATTAATACTTTTTTTTAGTTGCCAAGGTACATTACCAATAGGAAGCAATTACTCAGAAATTATTGTAAACTTGACCAAAATAAAGTCTTATTCGAAACGTAAAGCTTGTTGTTTGTGGTTTTTAAGATGAATCATGTAATATTCAGATAAAGAGATGGTTGTACTTGCTATAATAGTTCAAAAATATATAATACATATATTTTAAAATTTCTGTGTCTGAAGTTTCACAAATAGTTGATTGTATATGACGAGGAGTAGGGTTGACTGTCACAGTTCCACTGCTAAAAACTCTTCTCGCAAGCAAATTATTGGAATAAAATTGAACCATGTGTTAGTCCCAAAATGACCTAGAATGGGTGAAATGTTATCGCAAAATTTAACAATCATTTCAAAAGTCTGTACTCTATTTGAATCATCCCTGAGTCATACTATAAATAAGAAACTGCCCCTGTTTTCTCCAGGGAATTAAACTAACAAATCACAAGTAAAGAAATAGTTAGATCTTCATGTAGGCCAAGAAAATAGTTAAATTAAAAGTAGTAGAAATCTAACTACCTGTAGAATGGAATGGGGTTTAACCTTTCATGTGACCTGTATAATAGACAGTGCAGCAGCATCTACTCACTACAGTACGTATCACAGACAATCCAAAATAACAAAGCTTTTGCAACTGGTCATATGACATTACCATTAAAGTAGGGATGGGATAAAATAAATCGAAATGATGTGCAGGGTTTATTCAGGGGCGAATTGAGCTCAAGGACATGTTAAAAAGTATATCCAATACATTTATACTCATTTGGTTATTTTCCGCCAAATGGCTGCCATATTGGATCACAGAAATGCCCGCACTCACCCTGAAAAATGCCATGAATGACATATTACCCAGTATTTGAAATCTAATTATATATTCAATCGATGGAAAAAATTGCTGACTCCAATGATTGTTTTAACCAACTATAGTATATTATTTTTCCCATAGAAAACATGCATCAATGAGTACATTTACCATTCAGATGTGTACACCTTACAAGAAAATCTGGGATTACACTTAAACCATATACACAAAATATTTAAAAAAAAAAAAAGCCAACAAACATTTCAGTGACTTTAACACATGGTTTAAAATAGTGTTATTTCATTACTGCAAAAATTAAGGATGATTACTGAACGTTTCAGGTTGATCACTGCATGATTTAGGAACTTTTTACATACACTGGTGTGAGAATCTGTAGAAAACTCACGAGATAATGTTGCAAACCTAATTCATGTTAAAAGGATCCAAAGACTTGACCTAATGACTGACCTTATGATCTAAAGTGCATGTGTTAAACCACTCAGCTATTCATAACAGTGAAAAGAGAACACAATAAGGACACAATAGATATTTTACAGTAAGTCAAATAATTATCAATAATTTACTAAAATTCTGTCCTTAAAAAAACATTTATAGAGATAGTCCAAACTTTCAACACCTGCATCCAAAGGAATAACCTGCAGACAGATCTCAGAATAAGAAAATGTTGACATACTTCCACATATGTTTATGATCCAATATTTAATTATAATTAACTATCTGTCTTGTCATTCTACCCACCCACCTAACCAGTTCCACCATTTTGTTGAAATTTTACGATAGTCCCTTGTCGCAATTTATGTTGATTCTTTAGCTTGTTGAATTTCAGGTTCTGGTTTAATTTGTAAATGTGGTTTACTACCAGAGTCTTTTTCTGATATTATTTGAGGTTTAGAATTAACCTCAGTTTCTATTTGTTTTTGAGGTTTTGAATCTATACCAAATATTACACAATCTGGAAACCGTTCTTGTAACAATAAAACAATTAAATCCAAATTTTCTACATGATCCATATCACTCAATTTTAACCCTTGTAATTTTCTGAAAGACAAAAATAATAATACATTGAAATTTATGATGGTAGAGGTGTTATGTTGAAATATAAAATACAATTTGAGGACAAATTGCATGCATAGAAACTTGGGGGGGGGGGCTGGGTTTTGAACTATTTATTACAGACAAACTCTTGGCAAATGAAAAGGATGAGTCTTTCAAATATTTAGTTTAAATAAGCTTTGGGCTTGAAGTCTGATTGGTAAAAAATAACTTTGATTCTCAGAGCATTCACAAGATTTTACCAGGTGAACAAGGACTGTAACTCTAGCCAAAATTAATAGAAATGTTTGAATTCTCAGTACATGGTCTATTCACATATATAAGTCTGCTTCTGTAAGCTTATGGTTTTAAACATTGATGTGTAGTGTACCAAACTGATACTACCAGTGCTGTCAATAGTAATCTGAGACCTCACAAAAAGACTTCAATAGTACACTGTGGCCTCACTACAAGACTGAAGACAAGAAGGTCCTCAACAGTTTTATACTAAAGATCATCGGTCAAATATAAAGAGATATAGAACATTATTTATATTAGTGGACCCCGAGCCCGACAACATGATTAAACAATAAAGAGTACATAAACATGAATTCTTCAGGATGATGGGTGGAAGACACTACGACCATACCAAATCCATATAAATTTTAATTTTCCTTTTCATTCTTTCAAATAAACTTACTTTAAAATATGGATACATTCAAGACCTCTGTCCGTTACATTCTTACATCCACTGATGTCTAAAAATTCCAATGTTTCACTAAACTGATGAAGTCGACTCATAAACCAGTCATCAACATGACAACAATTACTAAAATTAAGATATTTCAAGTACTCCAGATCAACTGAAATAAATAATCAATTTAATTATGTCAGATAATTACTAAATATAATCTCCAGTCAGTTGTAACTTGAATCATAATGCTACTTGATGATAAAAGGGTCATTATGGAAGAGAGAAATTTGCCTAAATTGCAGGGTATTTTTCTGGCTCCAATTCAAATGTTAGATAAACTATTTCGACATTTATTCACATGCGAATTCACAAACAAATAAACAATTCTCTAGACCATCAGCTGGCTTGGATATTGAGTGGATTAGACAATGCCACTTACAGATAATGCCAATAAAAGGCCTGACAATAGAGTTACACACCAGTTTGTATTAAAAATCTTATTTTGATTAAAAGTAATTGAAATTTAATTACATCTGCTGTTTAAAACCTGATGACACTATGCATGGTAGTCATTCATAACATCACTCAGAATAAAATAATTTTACAGAAATCTTAAATAATATGTTTATTTCTCTTCATCTATTTTTTAAAATAATAAAGCAAAAACGAACAGTTCCTTCTCTCAATCTAGCATAATGACTCATTAATAACCAAACTCTATTGACATGCTGTTGGTTTATGACATTTTTAAACCCTGTGTTGCTAGAGGGTTGAATGGCTGTTTGGTCTAATGAAATCACTATAATTTATAAATATTGTTAAAGACGCATTATGTGAGAGCTAAATTTGCCTAATTGAAAGCTTTCGTTTGGCCTTGAATGTTAAATAAATCATATTTAACTCTCTAGGTTGTCGGTTGTGTTTGATTTTCAACAGATTTAAACATGATTGGCAGTTAATTTAATTAAAACATGAATAATTAAGGTTTTGTTTATCATTGTAGCAATGACAATGAAGACTACGATGATCTTGGATTGGCCATAATTACGTTCAGAACGAAGAAATTTGATAGAAATTTTCAACATATTCCCTTTTCATTATCTTTTTTCAACTACTATACTAGTATAGCAAGAACTGTCAGCTTTTTATCTAAATCTAACGTAATGAATCTTTAATAGCATCATTTACAAATTCATCATTTACAAATTGACAAATTCATATACAATGAAACTTACTGAAATTATCTAGACCTCTATAAGAAATCATTGTGTTTGAACAATTTATGGCTTCTAAATACATGTCCATTACAGGGCGATTTGGAAGAAAGTTATTCTTATTTTCATCTTCTTTAAACCAACGGTCGTTTCCCACAAATTTAACAGACCCTTCCCTTGCAACGACGAAATGAGCTGTTGCAAGATCTGGGCCAAGAAATTGATGTCTCTCAGGAATAAAACTGGAAAACAAAAATACATAACTAATGATGAGGAAATTCTGCAGGAGATGAATGTTACCAAATAGCAAACACATGGTAGGAAAACAGTCAGCACAATTTGCATGTTTTTCGATACAATTATCATGTGACATATTACAGGATGTATATGTAGCTATGAGCACAGAATAAGAACATTGCAATAGTTGCTACAGAATTGTATGCAGAAGGGTAAGTTTATAGTAGTAAGCAATATAATGTATCAACTATATTAAAATGTAAATGAACACTATTTTACAAATATTTTGATAACAATACTTAAAGGGACAATAACATTCTTGCTGGCTTGGTAGCTCCAGAAAATAAATAATACCCTTATTCTAAGTACTAGATGTTTAAGTGTCCTACCTGTTGTGTAAATTATCCATTACAACCTATTTTACTTGTCCAGAGGGTTCGAAAATATTTTAAAATCCAAGTCACATTTGAAAAGGTTTACGTTAGACTTTTCAAATCAATTGGTTGAATTTTTCCAATTTTTTAAATTAGGTGTGTTAAGATGAAATTTATATCATCATTTAATTGGAATATTCTAAAATAATACGATTTGTTCACCAGAATGAAGATTGGGACATATTTTTCAGTTACAACAAGAGTGTTATTGGGGCTTTAATACAAATATTATCAGATAATTTCAAACCTTTCAGATTTCTCAAACTCCTCCTTTAATCTTTTCTGAAGAAATCTGTTCAGTCCTGTATAACTGATGTCATAATCTTGTTGTAGACGACGCATGGATTTTAATGAAAAACCTTTCCTTTTGGTATTTGAGGTCATTCCTCTCTGACTCATCCATATTGCTTGCTTTTGTTGTTGTAATATTTTCAACTGGAAAGATAATTTACAGTATAGTATACACGTTGACCATATTGTATCTTTGTACATTGGTACCGTACCGCTACTTAAAACATTTTTTTCATGCATTAATCTTTACTTCTATTAATGTATCAGTGTGTATACGTCAATTGTGTCAAAGGAAACAGTGTTGATGATCAACACAATATTCCCGGATGATAACAATTAACTACATGTGATATTCTAGTTCTGTGAAAGAGAATGCCCACAAAGCTTGCATTTTCGTAATGTCAAGCCAGGGTACCGTAAATTTTCTGATATTTTCACTCATTGTACAGACAACGAGAATATTTACCTGAACTGTTCTTACAAGGGCAGCCATGCTTGTCCGCTTATATCATTGAAAAACTATTTTGACAGTTCTGGTCCTACTACTAGGCCAATATTCTATCTTTTAATAGGCTAGTTCCCTTTGAAACAAGACAATACGGGCTTAAAACGAATATTTGCCCAGTAAACAGAAAGTGTGTGCAGTAAATAGAAGAAATCATTTGGGACACTTATATCATTACCAACAAATGTAGGGGAGACAAATCCGTCTAAAAAAGTGGGAACAGACTAGTAATTATTTTTCCATTCACTCTAATGTTATAAAATTTATAATCTCTGTCCAATATTCCAGGGGCGTATTCCAATGAATTTCCATCAGCTTGACTCGTCATTCTTTTTGAAAATATTTAAGACTCCCATTAACCAGTTAGCCGAATCAATATAATTTTGGTTTTGGGAGCCAAAAAATTACACAATATCGGTTTTATAATTCAAACCAATGGGTAGATTTTTCACAAGAGATAACTCTTTTTTATGCGTTGACAGATTTTTTATTGAATAATGGATTCTATTTTACCTGGGGTGATTCAAACATACTGGTAGGTATTTAAATAAGTTAGTCTAAATAATTTCTTCATACGACGAACACGCCTATTTTTTTTAGCCATGGCTCAACTATAGCATACAGTAACCCAGTGTTGCATGGGTGTCTTATGCTGTTTTGATCTTGAGATAAAAGAAAATTGCCAGAACAATAAGGAGTTTTCCGGAAGGCAGTGGGTCAGTCTAGCAAATTATGGTATTTTCAAGAATTTTACCCAAATAACGCGCAACAATCATTAAGATTCCTTCATTAAATACTACCCGAAATATAAAATAAATAGCACCATTAAAGGAGCATTAGGTATGTTTATATAAAGAACTGACAGTTCTCGCCATAATAATTTAAAAAAGAAATAGATAATGAAAACAGAATATGCTGAAAAATTTCAGTCAAATTGCTTAACTTTGAACCGAAACATTAGCAATTCAATCGCCATTACTCTGGTACGATAATAAACAAAGTCTCGAATATCTATTTTTATGTTAAATTCTATCACAAAATGTATTAAAATCCAATAGATATCGCAGGCTAACGATGGTATCGAGAGTTGATGGTGGTCTGGATTAGTCAATTATAATGTCTAATTGATAAATTAGATAACATTCCAGGCCTAAAGAAAGACCTGCAGTAGATAAGCTCTTGCATAATGCATGTTTAAATAAGGTTCCAATGCCATGTCCCCACGACAATATTTAAATTTATGAACAAACATTTGCAAATTATTACTTCATACACACCTGCACACACACACACACACACACACCAGTACCCCCCCCCCCCCCCACACACACACACACAGATGAGAACACAACTGCCTCGCTGCACTGGAAAGAGCGTAGAATATAGATGCGGGAAGCAGAATTCAAGGGATAAACACAATTCACAAAAGCCACTTTGATTTAAAGGAAAATCCTTACAGAGCAAAGGTTCAAAATCCATATAAAAGTTAAAGAAAGACAATTTTATTCGTGTTCATTATTATACATATAAGTTTATAATAAAATAAATTATCAAATTAATAAATATACTGTCTAGCACTTGTAACTGTAGGTGAGTAAGACGTTGATTGGCTAACCCGGGGGTCCCGTGCTCGATCCCGGTGTTCGCCAAGAAAGTTCACCTGGAGGACAGCAAGGGGCAACGTATAGTTCGGAGGGGACAAAAAAAAAGGGCAATAGCTCCCTCATAGCACAATGTATGGCGTATACCCGTCTTCATTAGCCCTGTCAGGACGTTAAACTTTAAACCGCATTTCATATCGTTTTATAGGAATTGGTGAACCGATATGAAACCCTTTCATTGTTAGATACAGGGGCGGATCTAGGAATTTTGAAAAGGGGGGGGGGGGGCGCCGCAAAATGAGGGCACTGACCGCGGAGACGGGGCACGCCACTGTGAGGGGGGTTGGGGAGTCCCCCAAAGAAAACTATCCGTCATTTCCTTGCATTTGTAGCCATTCCAAGAGCTATTTGGCTGATATTTTCGTCTAAGTAAAGGTTCGGAACAGATATATTTGGGTCTGAGAAACGGAACTTTCAGCAGTAAAAAGGGGCACTGTCGAAAATTAGGGGGGGGGGACGCACGCCCCTCACGCCCCCATGGAATCCGCCTCTGAGATATTGGTTTCAAAATCATCATATCTCTGAAGAACCATGAGTGCAGGTGGCTTTATGAAACTTTACACCAACAAAACAATACAAAGGATAAACTAGTGACGTCTTTTATCCATTCGGTGTGGTCGACCCTGTAACCGGTATTTTTCGTTGATAGGCATCCTTCTTGGACGGACATTTCTGTGAACACGAAACGGCGGTGTCTTGTTTATTCTCGTATTACTAGTCACCCTTCTTGTGTACGAACATGTTTGATTGTATATCCATAATTTATCTAGTTCCTCAGAATTGAAACTATGTACCATTAATACTTTGTTCGTTTTGAAGTAGCATAATGGAATGTTATTTTCTCGACTGTTATAAAAACCTTGTATGTTTCGAACGGGGATGCCAAGTTTCTTTAAACACAACGCTACATAAATATCTTCCAGTGGAAAAAAGGGAATAGATTTTGATATGTTGATTATTTTAGTAGCTACTGTTATGGTGGTAAGGTATCCGGTACCACTGCAATATGGTGGATAGTATTCATAGGGATAAATATCATAAGGGACGTAATATTTAGAATGGGGGGTTCTGTGTGGTTGACCAACTCCGCACTTTCCACCTAAAGTAAATGTTAGTGGATCATAATTTGTTTTTATGCGCTGTAAAATAAATGGAATATTCATCCACACATCATCGTCTGTTTTCAGTAAAAACTGGGTTTGGTTACAACTTGCAACCGCCCATTCTAATCCCATGATAGTTTTCATCGTAAGGTTGTGGTACGTGTCGTTAAAATCACCCTGAAGTATGTCTTGGTAGAGACCGTGTTCATGTTTGACTTCGTTATTTACAGATTCGTTAGATTTACCCAATAAAAACAGATATCTTATATTGTTGGTGTTGTGGTTCGTGTAAGTCAACCAAGTCTTTCTGAGAACGGCACGGTTTTTTCCAGCCGATGCAGCGGAGAAAATTAACAAAAGTAAATCAATTTTTCTAGAATCCTTGTTATTTTTTCTAACACAGACGTTACTCTCCAAGAGCAAACCCAGATTGTGTAAAATTTTATCATTTTCATTTTTTCCTAACGCAATATATCGATTTACGTTCGTTAATGATATTCCATGTTGATCTAATAAAGCACGGCCGCGACCCCGAACACGGCGTATCTTTCTTCGTTTGTTAATAAGCTTATAATCTGTTTCGATTTTACGACGGTTTACGAGGTTCTTACTGTTAACTAATCGTGCCTGAAGAATTGAATTGTAGTCTATCATACGTTGATACTGTTTTGGATAATGTTCCACTTTAACATTTCCAGAAGATACTCGAATCATGAGATAAATATAAATCACCAAAACTGTAAAACCGACTAAAAACAGATCAGTTAATATTGGAGATTTCTGGATGGGTCGGCGTAAGAATTTTATATACAACCACAGACATACCCCGATAAACGTTCTTTTCCCTGAAACAAATAAGATAAAATAAATGACCAGCACAAATCCGTTTCTATATACGATGTTTGACTGCACTTTTTACATTACACGTGTGATGCGTTAATAAAAAAAATGAATTCGTCGTGGAGGGGGGGGGGGGTTCCAAATCTAGGGCTATCCACAATCCCACCCCTCAGTGAATGTCTTAACCAAAGACTGGCTTATAACACTGTCAGGGTGCCCCTTGTTTCGCCGAAAAGCATTTTTATTGACATAAAGTTCATGTCATATTATGATTGTTATTATGGTTTTTGTTAACCATATAAAAGTGACCATACAGTGAGCTGCCTGGTCATAACTGATTCCATTCTCTTTTTTAAAATTATAAATGTTTTTCGTTACATTGGTCAAAAATATACAAGTCACAATTCTATGGCATGTCACTGAAGAAACAATCTAAATTCGTCTCCATATTGCATTTCAAAATCAGAAGCAATAGTCTATCTATCCTGTACAGAACACTTTGTTATGGGGTGGCTGCTTGTAAGCTTTGCCAAGTGGTGATTAAAACCAATGATCTGCAATATTATAGTGTCTACGTAAATACAATATCATCAAAGTAAAGTTTGAAGACAAATAAACATTACCAGAAATCCTATTTTTTGTCGAAGTCTGCATAATTAAACAGCAACGTATACTGTTGCTGATTTATATTTATATTTGGACTATCAACCGATTGATAAAGCAAGATACTGGGTGAGATAACATCAACCACGTCCTTGATGTGAAACGTTTGATACCAAGACAAGGAGATAACAATGATATTCATGCAGTAAACTATTTGTGACACGGCGATGATATAAAATAAAACGATATTAGTACTTGTACGGTTTTTATTTGGCTAAATAAATCACAATTTCTATATTGGTCTACATACGTATACCAGTAGGCTTATATAAAAGTAGCCAAAGAAACTACAAATAAATCATACCATATTCCAGATATAAATTATAATCTATAGTCTCCGTTCCTCTTCAGGCATTTTTACAGATTGGCAACAACCAACGCTATCTAGCAATGATCTACATTATACCTCTGAGAACTATGAATGATGTGTTTCTAGGAACGTCGGATGATGTCTGCCTCAGCCTCTATTCCGATGCGGCTGATGGGAAACCAATGGTAAGATCTCTCCATCGTGGCGCTACTACGGAATCGGAAACCACTTTGTTCTTTTAAAGACGGATAGAATATCCATAGTTGAATGTGTCAGATATTGATTACTCATTAATTTTGCATATATTCTAATATGTAAACTTGATGTCTATTTTTCTAAGAATTTGCTGGCAGAGGAGGAATTATTTCGTGAGTAACGTTGGAGCAAAGATGGGGGGTGTCTGTATAGTTTTGGTAAAGGAGGTGCCGGGGTATTCCATCCCGAGAAAATCTTTGAAATTATGTTAGAAATCTGACGTCTTTTGATTAACTACAGTTTATAGCCCATTAGATGTGAATGCAACCCTGGAATCAAAAACCAATTTGATGCACTTTGCCGTATGTACTGAAAAAAAAACCCTTGAATCGATGTTCCATCTTCCACAAGAATTCTAAATCTGCACTTATTTTTTTTATATTCAGGCGTGTTTTAAAGAGTGAAGACCCTTTGACTTTGAATTTGACCTTGTATACCATGTGACCTTGAGATGAACTTTCATGAAAAATTTAGCTCAACATGTTGTCTACACAATGTCAAACAATTGGAGGTATAATATCTTTTATAAGCATGTAAAATCAAGTTAACTATTCACACTGGGGATGAAAATCAGAGTCTTTGCACTTAAAGCACTATTTTGTTCATGGATAAGCTCTGTGGATACATGGTAATCTGCCACAGACTTTCGTAAAGATAGATATCTGTGACTCAAACAGCTCGCTATCCTCTTTCCAAACTCAGAAATACTTATTCCCGCAATTCTGACCTTTTGGTAACTGGATTATGGTCATTTGAATAATGTCCGAAATGCCCAATTGGATGGACCTTATTTCAGGAATCGTTAGTCGGATCAAGCTTAAATTTGCAATATCAGCTTTTTCAACCTTACTAAAATATGAACCAAATTTCAGTAAAATCAAAGGGGAAACGATTTAAATCATTTGGTGATAATTAACATGGAATGACCTAAAACACAGATTTTGAAAAAAATGACATGGGACAAGAATGGTTTTAACATATGTTTGAGACATTAGTACAAACTATAGTTACACCAAGTTTCAAATTTTTAAGTGCTCACCTACCGGGTTCTTAAGGCTCGAACATAAAAGGTGATTTTCGAAAATTTGTGTCTGAAACCATTCCAGCCCAATTTTCCTGGAATCCAGTGAAGACTGGTGCGTTTCCATATGCTTCTTATGTAGTACTACCGGGAAACTCTGAAGAGACCAACGTTGTGGACTATATCTATTACTTTGTAGTTTCTGGAGCACTACAAAATCCAGAAAATATACACATACACCAAATTTATGTCGGTTTTCATATCGCACCCTACCATTCATCTGTAATCTGATTGCAGATTCGTAATCTACACAAACACTTCTGAAAGGTTACCAAATCTGAGTTGTATATCTTCACAAGAAAGGTAAATCACGATATCTGAAACTCGAGTAAATTATTGATATATATTTTGTTTCAGAAACTTATCCATAATTCATGAAACTCAAATACCAAATTTTTTCGAGGGGTCAATTTCCCGAATTTCTGAAAATTGACCCACTTGAAATCATTTTTTTTTTTTTTTTTGTAAGTTGTTATCGGGGCCGATGTTTATGATGCAGCGCGCACGCGCTAACCATTCTGCCACCCAACCCTCGACCGTCCCCAAATTAACACTCACATAGCGTAGGCATAATGTTGTTTCATTTGACTTTTTCATTGACGTGATTCTTGAAAATTGTGCAGGCTTACTGTTTTGCAATTTGTTGTTGTTTTAAAATGCGTTTTAATCTATGAAATCAATCCAATTAAATATTCGTAGGTAATTGAGCATAAGTTGCATAACCCACTTTCCATACTTTTTGCTTTGACTTAACCTCTACTCCAAATTGTATTTTGGAATAACTTTTATTTGTCATTGATACTTCCTCCAAAACATTACTCTAGTGAATTCATAGCATTGTAAATTATTTTTGTATAAAATGTCAGTGATTCTTATCACCGGGATTTTATGACTATATGGATATAATTCCCGTATCTAGATAAGAAAGCTTGGAGGCTATTTCAAAATGGCAGCCTCCAGTGAGTTTGAAGTTAAAGAAAATGACTTTCAAGACTTTTATCGTAATTAAGTATTTTTAAAGGAATGCTGTAGTCAAATACAGTGATGTAAACCTTTCAAGTTTGTGACATGGTGTGCGCAATAAATATATTTTGACTTGTTATGTGTTTTGAATGTCATTGTGGTGGAACTCTTCGCCGTCAACACTAGAACTGCTCAACTCGCAGAGAAGTAGACTATTAAATTGGTGCAGAAATTATTTGTTTTTGATATAAACTTATACTTTTATTTTGAATTTTCTTGCAAGTATAGGTCCTGCACATTTTCATTAATACTTTTTCCTCTTTAAAATGGCCTGTTACAGCAGATGTATTTCATTATTAAATCACAGAATTGTGACAAATGCATATTCATTCCGTTGCATACCAAACAGTTACTTAATAACAGTGGACAGGAAAATTTCAATGTTATGCATAGCTAAGTATAGATACAATCACCTGAGCAGAGTGACAATTCATACAAAACTGAATAATGGTAATTTTTATCAAAAATCGCAATTATTGTGTGTTCCACTCATGGACAATATCTTCCAAAACATATTTTTCCCTAACCAAATGTCAAAACCATACACTGACAAAAGTTCATCAAGAAACCCAGAAGAAAAGGATCAAGTTATGCAGGATCATAAATTGGAATATGTAAGCTAACAATTATTATTAGATTTTCTGTAGATATTAATCTTTTGGTAAAATATGAGATAGCATTATGACAATATTGGCATAAATATCTAAATATACAGTAGATCGTCTGAACTTAGATACAGTCAAATTGTAAGGAGGCCCATCAATAGAGTGTAGCAAAGATTATCTTTGTAAATAAACCACTTTTAACTAAAGTAATATTTCCTTTAAATATCTTTAGTGTATTTTTCAAGGCATTTCTCAATCCATAAGTTGATGTTCAGAG
Organism: Patella depressa; assembly: GCA_948474765.1. Lineage (NCBI taxonomy): Eukaryota > Metazoa > Mollusca > Gastropoda > Patellidae > Patella > Patella depressa. The sequence goes on from OX419719.1 coordinate 62,472,947, forward strand.
ACATTAATTACTTAATTTTCTTTTGTGTTTTTTTTTAAAAGAAAGAAAATATTATGACCATTCCTAATTTGTTAACTACAATGAGAATTGTTTCTACTCCCTTTCTGGGTTATATGGTGACAACTGGGGCATATGAATGGGGCTTAGGATTATTTGTTTTTGCTGGTTTAACCGATTTGGTAAGTTTTATTTTAAAAAAAATTACTCTTTGTTTTGAAAATATGGAAATTATTATGTGCATTATTAATGCTTGCTTTTGCTAAAAAGATTTCTTTTATAATACATAATAATAATTCAGTATTTTCTTAATTATTTTTATTTTAGTTAGATGGATATGTTGCAAGGTCTTTCACAAGCCAGAGAACAGCTTTAGGAACAGCATTAGATCCTTTAGCTGATAAATTACTAGTCAGCGTGTTAACTATTACCCTTACTATAGTTAATCTTATACCTGGTAATATTGTTCACATGTTATTGTCATATTATATTACATATAGAATGCTCTTATTTATTTCTTAAAATTTCTTATGATATATACTTAAATAATACAATGTTTAAGAATGACATTCTTTTACAATTGCAAAATATGTATCCCTGGATTTAAGTTTGTTTTCATTTTCAGTGGAGCCTGTATTAGGACTGTACAGACAGCTCCTGTTGTTTTTTTTGTATCTGTGGGTTTGTCTTTTGGGTTTCTATTTGGTAGTTATTTTTCAACACTTACTTTTATCGGTAGTTGCAGTGAATAGCGGTCTGAAACTAAAAATAAGTATGACCTCCGATGCGACCTATCGATACGATTTTCATGTAGTGTAGGCAATCGGAAGTATAAAAAAAAAGAAACGAAATATCGACCTGTATTTTAATCAGAATGACAATTTTGTAAAGTGTTAAGAGTTGAGCCCTTAATATATCAACTGTGGTTATATTGTAATTTTCTACTTTAAAAAGTAACAACAATTTTTATATGTACCTTTGTAATTGTATATGTTTTTTTAATAGTATGGTTAACATCATTAATAGTCAGTCGGGACATGGCGTTGATTGGTGCATCTTTTTATATACGATATATATCTTTATCTCCACCTGTAAGTATTCCATTTCTCTATTTGATTTTTTCCTAGAATTTTATGAAATACAAAATATAATTTTAAAGTATAAGGTAACATCTGTGTACTGCTCTCTGTTTAAATTATCCTGTTAAATTGTCTGTTTTATCAGGCTTTCAGATGACAATGTATAAATAGAATTTCTGTTTGATTCGACCTAACTTAATTTGGAAGCAGTTGATTTAAAGTAAACCATCATTGAGAATTGGGTGTGATTTTTAAAAAATATTGCATTGTCTCCAGTCAACAAGTTGTCCTCAAACTAACAGCATAGTATTATATTATAGCATAGGATGAAGTGATGTAAGTCTATTGAATTAAAGAGCAATCTTTTTCCTTTTTTTATTGCTATAAAGAAAAGTTTCTCAAGATTTTTTAATTTGAATAAACCCTCAGCCAAGTTATATCCTTCAACATTAAGTAAGGTAAGCAAAATATTACTTATAAAACTTGATAATTAAAATTTTGAATTCCTTAGTATTGCCTAAAGTGTTATTAATGTTGATATAATGAATATATTTTGACATTAATGATTGACATAGTCCATGTAAATATTTTTGTATAAATTCATTGACCATAATAATGAAATTCTTCTGTTTTCAAACTGTTACAGGCTAATACAGCCTTACAATTGTCATTGGTGGCTTTAACCTTGGCAGCACCTGTATTTAATTATATAGACCACCCAGCCTTACAAACACTTTGGTAAGTGATTCTTTCATTGTTCTTTATATGAAGAGCAAAACATTATGTATGTATGGAGTACTATTATAGAACTAAAATACTTGTTGCAGTTAAAATTGTATTAAGATAATGTCCGAAGGGCGAATTTAATTTAATTTAATTTGGCATTTAATTTCCTTCTTTTTTTTTTTCTTCAGGTATATAACCGCGGTCACAACTTTTTGGTCTGGTTGGGATTATTGGAGAAATGGATGGAGTTATGTGAAAATACTTCCGAAAAAATAGAACAGCAATATTGTATAATTATATATTTTATATTAATATCAACTAATAAAACATAGGAGTGTTTAATGGTGGGAATTTATCATTATCTTAGCACTCTAACTCTTTTTATTACGGCTCATTTTTTTCAGATTTTTCTCGTACACAGATCGAGTTGCTTGCTTCTTTAAAGCTATCCCTTGACAGATGGAAATAACAATAAAAGGAAACTGTAGCAGCAGTGACTCAGGGATTTTGGGGGCTGGCTAGCTAACCAGGAGGTCTCAGGTTTGATCCTGGTGTTGACATAGAAAGTTTTTAAAGTGCTTCCCCCTTGTCATTGTGCCTGATGGACAAGTCATTTGAATGGGGTTAAAATCCAAAGTCCAGTATAAAACTCTTTTTGTCACGAGAAGGTAGCTGATACAAATTTAGGGTTATTATCTAAAATAAAGTTTTCCTAGCTCTTAACAAGGGTTGAATTTCAATCTCAGGTTTTGTAGTTACAAAATGGAGTTATGTCCCTTTAATTAATTATCTTCAGAAATTGTCACCCCGTCGAGTCACAATCGGTGCAAGACGAATACGTATCTGATTTACTTAATGGCGGTGTAGCAATTTAGTACTATTCAGGCCAACTGACTCTCTACCTGATTAGTCAGGTGTGGCACTGGTGAATATGAACACCAGACTTCCAGGACACCTCGTCATTCATGGGTACACTCCGATTTTCTATTTTTTCTACAAATTTGAATTTATTTTTATTTCTCATCCAATCAAATTAATGGCATTTCGAATTCGACATAAATATTAACAATCACATACATGTATAATTATAACCCATAATAATAGCCATGTTTTAGACACTGTCTAACGTACATTGAATATCGCGCGGATTCTTCTCCTCCTTAAAGGGACAATCCCGATAAGAACAGAGTCTCAAAAATTAAAGTCCGAGTATTTATGAAATTTATGGACCAAAATATAGTGGCATGGTGTATTTACCTTGTCTCAAATTTTCAGCTCAAAATATTGAGTCGTTTGGACGTGAACGTCAACACTGCTTATCCGGACACGTAACCCTTTTAAGATTTCGGGTCAATTTTTTCATTGGGTGACCTGATAATCGATTAATGTTTCTTGAGAGGTCTATACAGTGAATGATCCATGACCTGTACTTGATAACAAAAGGTAAATTTCACCTACATATCATTTTTATAGAAAAAGTCTGGATTTATCCAGATACTGTATAATACAACGGTCTCCATTTCCAGATGAAGACTGTCAGGTTTAAGTTATTTACAAGCGTATCACAAATATCGGGTTAGTAGATGGGCCTTAGGTTATGGATTTTAAAGGATTTTAACACAAAATTAAGCAGTTTTATTCCCCAAAAAGTTATCGGGATTGGCACTTTAAAGTCTAATTTGATGTTCTCTTATAGCACACGATATACGATAACCGAAAATTAAAATAAATCCGAGATGAATTTTAGCCAATATCAAACTCATTCGACCCATGGACATTTCAAATATATATTTCTCCCTTCCCTATCCCGTAAATTTGGTTTCAAATTGTTACCTCTACCAAAAGAAGTAATTACTGTAAGGTTTGTATACTGTTATGCTACGCTAGCAGCGTCTGAAAATAAATGGCCAACTTTCAACACAAAACGAATGATTATCTAAAAATATCTCTTTATTTGATTTGTAGAAACTATCATTTCTCAGGAAACACTATTTTACCCCCACCCCCAATTTTTTTTTTTTACACTCACCACTGTAGCTCGTGCCTTATTAATTATGAAATGAAATGATATGTGGTTTAATCTGCTCCTAAACTGGGCTAATGAAGACGGGCCGTGCACTATGGGGGAAGCGGCGCTATGACTTATTCTTAATTCGAATTCCAACTGCCAAAGGATCTTTTACGCACGCCAATGTGTACACGGCACTTGGGTTTTTGTCCCATCCGAACGACTTGACAGCTGTCCTTGTCAGGCCCTCCGTCCTGCTTCACTGACCAGGGTAAACCACGCCGGAAGATCTGGGTGAACTTTAGCGGCCAATGCAGGGATCGAACACCCGACCTTCAGGCTAGCGAGCTAGTGTCTTACCCACGTAAAAGATCCCTTGGCAGTTGGAATTTGATATAAGAGTAGGCCGTAGCGCCACTGATCGGACAAAATTTCCCCCAGGGTACACTGTATGGCGTAATCCCGTCTTCATTAGCCCAGGTTAGGAGCAGAACAGTAGGACGTTAAACTCCATTTCATGTCATTTAAACTGTGCTGCAGGGCGAATGTTCCAAGAGACATCAAAGGTCGTTTAAAACATGATTAATACCATGAACATAAAAATGATGGAGAGCAGTAAGAATAATCCTATATACACTGTCCAAAACGAAGAAACATCAAGGGTTTTCGGGGGGGGGGGTAACGTCCACGCGACACAAACTATGTCATTTCGGGACTAACATGATTCCGTTTTATATTTCAATAATTTGCTTGCACGCGTGGCTCCATGGCAGTTGGAGAAAATCCGAGGACCCAAAGAAAACCACGTGTGGTTAGACAGGGGACCCTACTCATTGTCACGTACAAGCGTGAAATCGGAACCACACCGTTTGACTCAATGCCAGGCCTTATGATACAACGAGCACCATTGTGCCAACCTATAATTTGGGGGTAAATGTCCAAAATATTGAATGCCTTCAGGGATGAGGGCAGGAAGTCCGTGAAAAATCTATTCACGACTTCAAATTGTAATCGGTTTACTTTTTGTAAGAAATCAACCATTAACAGCACTACCCCCACCACTTTCACCCGCTTCTGATGAGAAACATTCACACAATTTTTCACACAATGTTTTAGTTTTTTGTTCCCGTTTATGTTTGAACTCCTCTTAATGCAATACAGTACAGGATTCATGACGACAGGTTTTTTAATTGGATTGTATGGAAGAATCGCAATTCTGTTCGCAAGTGTGTGAGAGAAAATTGGTGTGTAACGTCTACCTGACAGAAACTAGGTCATTTCGGAACTAAATTTCTGTCTTTAGTAATGACAATAACCCAGAGAAACCCACAAGGTTGGACAGGCAATCCGGCTACTACAAGATAGGAATAGAAACCACGCAACTTTACTCAGTGACAGACCTTGTGATCTGAAGTGCGCGCAAATAGACCATTCGACCACCCAGTTGATTAGGATTGTTCATTGGGATTTGGAACGTAAGAAAGAGCCCTGACAAAAGTCCATCTTGTGTTAATATTATATCTGAAACAGTTTCAATTTCCTGTACGTACACAATGTAAAGTTCAGGAATAAATCAATACCCATTACTTCATATTAGCACTTCTCTTGTGAAATATTTCAATATAATTTTTCTGATATATATAGAAATAAGATACATACCAAAGCCTAACCCGTCCTGAATACAAGACATATCAATGTGAATTGGATCAATTCCCATTTAATATCTTGATTAAAAAGAATCGATCATTTGGTGCGTTAAATTGTAACAAAAACAACCCCATTTTACAGCAATCGTGCGGAAATTCGCGACGATCAGAGGTTGGGGTGGGCGAACCGGATACATTGATTGTCTCGTAACGTCGTATCAAGCTTAACAGGCAATTTCTCAATTCTTGGAAAATGTTCATCACAAGGTCATAGTCCCTACCAATAACTAATTTGTTCAAGTTATTAAATTAGTCTTGATAGCCAATTGATGCTCAAATCCCGCTTTTCATAACTTTCCGTGGCCAAAGGGATAAACGGTTCTGTCGGATGCATTCAATTGTTGTTCGGCTGGTGCTAATCAGATCAACGCGGAGTTGCTTTCAAAAGGGTCGCGCCATATCAATATTTCAATTCTACAAGAATATCAATTAATTTATTGGCTTCTTATAAAAAGATAGCAATCCAGGCAGTAATTGATTATTTTATTTGATTTTATTTTCTAAGTTTTGGGTCAGATTTTGTCTGATCTTAACGTTAACTCGTCTAATAAATATTGACTGTGATTTCTCCATTAACTTCGGTTCAATATCTGAAATGGCAAATGGCGGCGTAGAAAAATCTGTTTCTTAAAGATATGGCTGGCATGGCCGTTTATATAATAAGTCATTTAGATAAATAAATAGGTATATCCCTTGAAGGATGACGCCGCCATATAGCGCACACACAACCCGATTCACAAGTATGTACTCCTAATAAAGGGGAACACAGACGTAGATAGGTGAACATAAATTTAGCTTGTAAGTAATATCCATCAACCAGTCAAAAATTAAGCCGCCTGAAGTGCCACGATTTCCTAGTGAGTAAAGGACTGGCTTACGAACTAGGGGTTCCTGGGTTCTGTACGCGTGTTGGCCGAAAAAAGTTTCTCGGAATTTCTCAACGTGGTTTTCCATTGTCAATTGTAACAAGAAAAATAACTTGATAACCTTTTCAATTATAAAATAATACACTTGATTATGATCACACAGTGATGCTCTTAAGGCACTGATTAGTCGGTCGGTTTTAAGGGCGCTCACAGACCAATGGGTTCGTTTGCACTGATCAAAACTTTCTTATATCACTTACGTGGAGGCTATGGTGCCCCACCACTCTGCTGTACCCCCACTTTTAAAATCGCACACACGTCTCTGATCCTGTATTGGAGGTTGGTATACGGTCGGTAATTAGAGCCTAATATCTAGTATTTAGCGGTTTATCAGTTAATATTTTATCACTTTATCATTAGAAGTTGTAAGTTAACTCATTACCAGTTTTATCACCGTTAATATCTTAACTACACAACATTCAATTAACCTATTTGTAATGTGTCAAATGTATAGGCTGTATTCTGTAATGGTGAGAGGAGAACCCATAGGGTAGCTCCTCGTGGGTATTATTTTACCTATCCACAGGGAGGCTAGAGCGGGCAGTGCGTTAATTGCTGGTAATTCAAACCTTAAAATGTATCAAATTTTCACATTTTGATTTATATATATATTAAAAATTTAGACCAGCTATGGTATAGTGTACTGTTTCAACCTCTTTGTCTGGTATACCGTGTCATTTATGAAGCAAAATTAAGACATTATCATATTAACCGCTTTCATCGTATACGTGAAGAGCTGACAATTGCGCAATGAACACGAGGCCTATGTAGTAACATAAAATACACTTTTTAAAGTGATAATATTTACCTTTTTAAGAGATTATTCATATTAATTTATGGAGATATTCAAAAAGATATTAATAGTTTACAAGAATATTAATATTCATCATGACTTCCAACCAGAAAAAAATAGTCCGCTAGTGTGCAAAAGATCAACTGGTTGAAAAAATAATAATAATAGTGTGTATTGATAATGCGCACATTCCATTCGTCTATGCTCATTGCGCAATTTTCAGCTCTTCACAGATACATATTGGAAGGAGTTAATATGATTAAGTGAATAGACATGTCTTTAATTGTGACAGATGAGTCTTTAAAGGAGTTCCATAGTGTTGGTACTACGTAAGAGAGAAAGCTCTGTGTCCAAATGAAAGTTTATAAGTAGGTACAGTTAAAAGATATTCATTGTGCGATCTGAGAGTTCTTGGTGGTTTGTAGTTTGTCAGAAGGCTGTTTAGATAAATAGGTGCCGTTCCATTCAGACATTTATAAGTTATACAAAGAAGTTTAAAATTAATCCTGCTTTTGACACTGGAAGTCAGTGAAGATCGCTCAGGAGTGGTGTGGTGTGATGATTTCTCGTGGGCTGAAAAACAACCCCATCTGTTATAAAATAAAGGGGTTTGTTAAATTGTGCATGTAATTTTGTATAAATTACCAAAATACACTTTCCAATAACTATTTTCAGGTAGGCCTATAATACGGCATCGATTCGTTCACATTTTAAAAAATATTGTTAGGATTACTATTGATCAAGCAGTAGAAAATCATATAAAGATTTGCCATCATAATCAGGCGTATTGTTTTGACCCCCTCCCCCGCCACCCCCACCCAAAACCCCAACGAAATTGATACCCTAATCATAATACACATTAATTAATTTACAATCTGATTTTTAAAAAAATGCAGATAAACATTTCGTTTTTTTTATACTTTCGATGGCCTACACGTAAAACGAAAATTTGAACTATAAAAACGAAACGAAATAGGATCTGTGTTTTCATCAGTTAATAATCTAAATTACTACAGCGTATACACGAATAGGCTAATAAAGGCTAATTATATCTTCCAACTCTGGAATGTTCCTTAAAAAAGAGTAGAATATTTATTCAATATTAATTTCTAGTAATATTATCCTGGGAAGAAGTATGAGATACACCAGTTTTTGTACAGGGTACAGGGAAAAACAAGATGGTCAAAATATTTGGAAGCATTGAACGCAAGAGCGTCAAATAAACATCACCCAAATTAGATTACGTTTATTAACGTTAATTTCGAGAGTGCCAGTCGATATGCCTACTTGCTGGTTGTGTTTCATAACAAATTAGTAGATTGGGGCGAGCTAAATCTCTCCCAACACCTGGTCGGCTTAGCTTTAATACCCGCCAAACAAATACTTCTCTTGCTATGTACAGCAACTTTCTACTATCTAATATTACTTAAATGAATCCAGATTTTGGTTTCCAGTTATCTTCACCCAATACAAATAAGAACATTAATTTTATTGCTGAATATATGTGAAAATATATAAGCGAAAAACTAAGGTTTCAAAATGTTTGACAAACTGAATTATCAATATTACAGGGGCAGATCCAGGAATTTTTACAAGAGTGGTTTTGTCAGGCTCCTGTTAAGAAAATCTGACAGTTAACAATGCATGCTGCCATCATAGGCATACATACCACAGTAAGCAAGAGAGAAAACCAACACCTCGCTTTTTATGTAGCATGCGCAGGGTGGGGTTTGGACCCTCATTCCCTCTCTGGATCCGACTGTATTAAAGAAGCGGAACCAGGCGTCTTAAAGAGAAACTGAAACAAACGGCCAACATGCAAGTGGATTATATTTGGGTGTTTTTCGACATACATTAATTCTAAAATCGTTTTCAAAACATCTGGATTTTGAAATATATTGGAGTTCTCCCATTAGGAAGTTGTGTTTTTCAGGCCACACATTTACACCGCACGTGGGGTTGGCTCTAACTCTTCCTTTATATTTTAATTTTGAATTGCCGAATTTAAACTCACCTTTACTATATAGTATAAAATAAATCTGGAACCCTTCCAAATTAATTCATTTTGCTATTCAAACAAAGATGAATGTATTTTCTTGAATGATTTAGTTTTCATTATGAATTAATTTCCAGTAGAATGGAGCTGCAAACGCAGATTACCGGTATTCTATCTTACAGATTTGTATCCTATTATAAATTTGAAGAATGGACTATATACCTTGTACAGTTATTATAAGATGGTCTAATTATTGCACCATGTTACGGGGAAGGACATAAATGAAAAGTAGCCTACCACCGCACTATGGACCAGGAAATGACGCCATCGCAGTCATCGTAGCGCATGGGAAGACATTCCTGACCCCAATATTGTCACCCCTGTTAGTATACCGGTTTCTTAGGAGTATAATTTTTAACAGAAGATTTCTACTGAAGTCAAGATTAGCATGGGTAACGAATATGGTTATAATTGGAGTATTTGATTCCGTATTTCGCAAACAGTTTGACCTATGACCCCCACGGTTTAACATTACGACGTACACGTGGGGCGTTTGCTGTCTATCGTTACCAACCGTTTGGCATCTCTGGCTACTTAATGCTTTTATCTTAATCCCCATAGGAACACGAGCCAACTCTTGTTAAATTTTTACAAATTGTCGAAATTCGCACGTGTCACACAAGTTCTTTGTTTAGCTTACCTAGTAGATGTTAATAAGTAAAATGGGCTGACATAGACAAGAGTTGGGCAATAATATTAATCGTGAAAATCAACACCAATGAAAACCATGTGTGACGTTTAAGTGTGGCGGTTGTTGATTAGTTAATTGTGAAAAGTGACCGATTCAGAACTGTTTAATTTCCTCTCATCTGATGTTGTTCTTAGGTGTTCTATGGATACATTTCGTTCATTCGGGTCAAAATAAAGTGTCACATTGGGTTAGGATGATGTGGTGCATACTCCGCTATACGATTCATTATTTTATTCAGTTAACTTGGCGGAAATTATCTAGGGTGTTATATGAAGTGGGGTTTCACGTCCTGCTGTTCTGCTCCGTCTGAGCTAATAAAGACCGGACAAATTTTTGTAGTTTTTACACAACCGACAACGTGTAATACATCCCGGCATTGAATGTTTTTACGGGTGCAAAAGTTTGACAAACAAATCATACACATTTTTATTCTGACATATGGCCGCTTTAACTTTCAATTTACAAGTCGCACACATTTAGTATATAGTACCTTACTCTAAGTAGGCCACAATAAGTGTGTTATTTTGAGTATGGTAATACTCAATTTCAATTACATTTATTCTCTAGATTAGAATGATATTGTCCCAAAAATGCTGCAGAATTGAGGAGAGATCAAGACGGAGGTGGACCATTGTCACGTTGTTAGTTTGATTGAAGAAGTCTTGATGACACTGAGTTGGCCCATCCTAAGGTTGTTTGGCAAGAAGTCCGATAGAGCGCATATCGGGCTAAACTACGAAACGAAATACTCAATATTAATAAGTATGAAAGCTTTTTAGTAGAACATGCTAAATTGGAGATTGGGATATCTCCGGAATTATACATAAATAAATGGAAATATCTTTATAAGAATTAACAGACTGTCTCCCTACCGATTCCCTGTTGATGGATTTATTGTACTAAGATCTGTGTAGTAGGAACCCTTGTGATTAACCGTTTATATAGACCAATCTATTTTATTTTTAAGATATAAATATACGTAACATGTGCTTTTAAATATTGGCGTAAATAATAGTGCCAGCTCTGAATAATCCATATGGATCTTTCTCATTATCAGCAGTACGAAAAACTGGCAGATAATTTTCCGGTTGTGTACAAATGTTGTCACGCATTGCCGCACCGTCCTTTGTCGGTTTTCAACATTGTAATTATTATCATAACCCTCAACATATACCGTGGGTCAGAGATGCATGTTCCACACCGATCAATATTGCTCAGTCGCACTGGGGGCGAAGGATCCCCTCCTCCCCCGCACCGTCATATAAATATTGTCTTTTTCTTTTTCCTCATACAAATCATGGGTACGAATACTGAAGTCACCAAGCTACGATTCTATAATACCATGCCAGTTATCTGATTTATCCGATTAAGATTACCCATATCATCACATCCCAGTCCATCGCATTTCTAAAACCAATGATGTTTCAATTCAATAAAAAAAGAGAGTTAAATTTAACCCGTGCTCGATGCTTTTCACTAAAATAACAGAATAAAATTAACCGCAAAGACCCTTTTTTTTACTCCTCGCTTCTCTATGAAGATAAATTGGAGGGGAATTACTCCGTTACTCCTGTAATGGTGGATTAGAGTATTACTATTAAGTTGACGAGAGCAATTTCTAGTCGATTATTACGTTAAATCCTTACAAGAGACTTTCAGTCCGTACGTTTGTATTGGCCTAAAACCTTAAAAGAGAGAAAATGATTTAAACAGATTGTTTGATGAACTAACAAGACGATGGAAGCCTCAGCACACGACAACCTTACAACCGTTATAACCTAATACTGAATTGCCTTAACCCCTACTCACCCATAAAAGACCAATTATTTTTGATGACTTCGCCACTTTTTATCCCTCACAAACGACACACTTGGTCTTTTTAACCTCTCAAATAGCCCCATGATCTAATTTCGTCTCCCTCATCCATCGGATAACATAATGGAATCTTTATTACATTCGGTGGAAATCTAATCGAGCCGAGGCATAAGATCGCCGTTCGATGCTAATTCACTTCACCAACGGCAAATTGAAGCCGAATCAAGCCGTATAATGCGCAAATGAGTAATCTTTAATTCAATAATAGGATAGAATAGAATGAATAGTAAACACGAGATTCTCGTCTTCATTGCATTTAGTTCGTTTGACAGAAGTCTTAGTTTATTCTTCGAAATCTCAGTTAGCACTAAAGTCACGCTACGCAACGCCTTATTTTCTAGCCGTGTCACTTCCGTTTCACCACCTTATTAAATCTTTATTCAAGTTCTTGTTAAATAAATCATAACTATATTACCTATTTTTGTCATCTAACAGACGGAAAGAACCGGATAAATAAAGTTTACGATGTATTCCTTTGTTTCTCGGGGGCGAGGGGTGGCCGAATGGCACGTGATCGGTGTATTATAAAGCCTGTCATTGAGTCAACTGGCGTGGTTTCGAATCCTTGGTACATGACAAGGAGTAGGGTCGCCTATCCAACCTCGTGTGTTTTCCAGAGGCGGGTAAAGTGGGGGGCGCCAGTGGCGCCCCCACCCCCTAATTTTCGACAGTGTCCTTTTTTATTGCTGAAAGTGACTTTTTTACTGCTGAAAGTGCCTTTTTTCAGACCCAAATATGTCCTCTCCAAACGTTTACTTAGACGAAAATATCAGTCAAATAGCTCTCTCTCTGTCTCTCTCTCTCATACAATGACAACGTCATTTCATGGAAAATCCGAGTTTCATTTTGTGGTACACGTCTTATCCGCAGGTTTGACTTATCATTTTTGTCGTATGCGTTGTGTGGTTCTCCTACACTTACTAATGCTCGGTTGGTTTCATAATTTAAATTTTCCATAAGGCTTGGAGCTTTTTATCTTTAATCTCTTTGTGTAGATATATTGAACTGACACACCTTTTATTTTTTAGCCAACTCCAAAAGGCATTGTTTTATTAACTTATGGAGGGTCGTCATCTATTTTTCTTTTTGTTTGAATTTTTAGGACAAAACATTCCCCGCTTTCCATTTCTTTAAGATGTTAAATAATATCCACAATTTACATCACATCTTGGTGATATTATATAGATAACGTGACGCAATAAATACCGTATGTATAATATGGATAAGTGTGTTATTAATTCTGCATATTCCAGGCGAGTATCATGTTGCTTTTACATTAATGAACTATTCTAACGGTTCGCTCCTGAGATCTAGTAGGTGCCATATTTATATACAATTGAGAAGAATTGTTAAATGATATTCTCACATTTCATGGGAACAACAGAAATAATCCGCCATCATTGTTTGTCTGAAACCATTCACTTGTTTCATATTCATCATAATCGTCACCATTCGTGAAATTAATTATAAAAGTTTTATTAGCTATATGCAGTATTGTTGGTGTCAATAATAAGGGAAATAGCAGATATTGTCTTTTTACGATACGGGTATACGAAGATTGGCAGGCTATATTACTTGAGCCAGAAATATTTGAAGGGGCTGGATATGTAAAATCGGGCTCTCGATTCTTCCGAAAAAATATATACATTGTACAATACTTGGGATCCACAACACCTTTGTTATATAATTTGCCCTTTTCTGCGAATTCCTGATAGCAAACCGATGAAAATTTTTATTTTACCAGTAGGACATCATTTTTGCACCATAATATTTAATATGGACTACGCAAACGTATTGTACGTTGTTGAAGGACAGTTTTTATCAAATGCTCTAACCTCATGAATTTTCCTTTCTTTTACTCCCTCCCATTCTATTGAAGAATCTTTTTTATGAAATAGAATGTGATTACATTGTTTCAAATATGCTTAGACTGACTAAATTTGAAAGAACGAGAAGATTTTTAAATGTCTACTAAAATATTGCCAATTAAAATTTATAATTCGTATTCTAATCACATTTAAATTGAATGTGTTTTTAGTGCTACGATTCGTGTGGAGTGTCTAATAAGAGGCTATTTTATTACAAGACTAGAATAACTCAGATGGTTCCAAGGGCGATTGGTTAGAAGTCTAACGGAACTGGCTGTTACCATAATGTAAAACATAGCTAATAAGGCTAAATGGTAGCATGTCGTTACATTGGCCTGTTACCAGATGATTGACAGCTCGCGATGTGCCGTTATCAATGAAGAAGGCGGTGTTAATTACTACAGACAAAGGGAAGCGCGAACGGCGCGTGCGGTAAACGCTATATAGAAATGGATTATTTTACGCTACATGCAATTGCATTTCCGTATAGCGCTGTCTAAATGTTTAGAAATTAGTGGACAGCAGAGAATAGCTTTAATCTCGTGAAACAAACAGTTCCATGTAACGTTTTTATATCATTGACGTGCTAGAATTAATGACTGCATTAGTTTTTGGACATATTACGTGATCATTCCACAAGGTTTTTTTTGGGGTATACTGAATGCTAAACTTCTGAAAAGAATTATAATTGATGATTCTCGAAATGATGAACTTTATTTCCCCATTCTCATCATTAGCGCTACCCCCAGGCTTCCACGGACTGACATCGGCTGCTAGTAGCGGAACAACCAACGTCAAGCGCACACCCTTCGCCATTCAGGATTTATTGAGCCTGGGGAAAAAAGAGGGTGGTGGAGGTGAGAAAAATGAAAGAGGTACTCCAGAGAGGTCGAACATTCCATTATCAGCGTATTTTACCCCATTTCTAACTCCATCATTTGGAAGAGATCGAGAGACACCAGATTCTGAAAATCTACCTTTGGCGTATTCATCATGGCGGTCACCCGTTGTCCTGTCGTCTGCTATGTCGCCGGATGCCGTGTTTGATATAAGATCAAACGAGAACTTGGCGTTTCCAAGAAACTACAGTAAAAATGGTGAGTAGACAATTTTAAAGCATTTTTAAGCATTTTAACTGCGATGTTTTTTTAAATATATTATTCCATTAAAGTCACTACATTATTTGTGGTGCATTAAAGGAATAATTTCTTTGTGACAGAGTGTCATTATTCTTTATAATCGACATGGTTAAACCCATGAATTTATTATGAAATTTTAGATTTATCCAGACCGTGTTCGATTTAGAAATCTATTGGAAAATGTCAACCCCAATATAAATGCATTAGTAAATTGATAGATTCACTTAGTAATATGTTTATTCTATTGGTCAAATCTTGGAGGATATAAATCAATTTAATCTATAGAGATTTATATTAGTTTTATACTATACAAATAATAATGATATACTTAAAAATACTTATTTGTTTAAATATCGAATTATAATATATTATGAAGCAGAGATATATGTTTTATTTGTGTCGTGATTTTCTTTCTCAATTCATTTTTATTTTATTTTTAAAAGAAACGAATATGACATATAAAATATTATCCCATCTACAGCCATTGGTTTTATTGATTGCGCTAGTAAACATTCAGTCAAAATAACAATAGCATCGATAATACCTGTAACAGATTGCGCAATTAGTGGAGCTTGCGCATACAATTGAAATGTATAGGGCTAATAATTTTTAGCAACGAAACCTACTGTAATATTATGTATTCATATAGCATATTAAATACGACAATGTTGACAAGATTTCACTAAAAATAAACACACTTATATGGATAAACTACTTCTGAATTTTATATGCTTGTTTATAAAATTCACAAGTAGTAAAATCCATAATTGTGTTTATTTTTCGATGTTAAACTCTTTACCTACAACCATATTTATGCAGTCTTGAGTCAGCTTGAAGATTTAAGACTGCTCTGTTTTTGAAAGGCACTATTTTAAAATTATTGTATAATTTGTGTAAAGAAATTTTTATTGAATAATCCAATAAACATAACATTTTGCAAAAGAGAAATTAGATATTTCATGTTAAAGTTTAAGTTGACCATTGAAGTAACATAATCATTAATTCAAATGTGTAACACACCAAGGAGAGTACCATAAAACAAAAGACGCGATATTGTTATATTAAAGACAAATTAAGTAAAAATCAGGTTTAGTCATCTTTAAAAGCTTTTGTTTTCTTTTTATCTATATTGTCGTCCGTTTATTTATTTTTATGGTGTGTGGTGCGGTCCTCGTGTGCTTGCTATTAGAGAACGTATAGATTGCTTTAATTACTTAATAAACTGAGATTGAATAGGCCAATGTTGAAAAAATTGAATAAATCCCACTGACTCTATATAATCATAACCTTTGATTTCATGTTATACTCATAAATAAAGCTCTGTACAAAAATATTCATAGGAACTATACATTATTCAAAAACAACAAAAACAGCAAAGAGTGAATGAAATTGATAACTACTGAAGCAATTACAAAAAATAATTCTTTTTAATTAGTTAATATATTTCCACGGAAAAACTAATTACAGACATTATATTTTACAGGGAATAAAGTGATATTCAATATTGAAATACGGGTATAAAATTAGCTTTTCCAGATAATTAATGCAATCATTTATCAAACGAATAGTCCGCACGGAATATCAAAAGACAAATTCCCGCGGGCAATCTGTTTTTCTAGCAGAGCGAAACGATGTATGAACTCTAATGAGAAGTATCAGCTATACATTCGGATATTGACCATGATACCTGTTCATTAATTTGTAGATGACAATTATGCAGACCACCCTGCACCCTATTTTTCAAAAAGAAGATCCTAAAACCAAAATTTCTTTAATAAAATCGAAATTTTAAAATTTAATTTACATTTTGTTATTTATTTGTGTGTAGGTGGGTTTCCTGAAAGTTGTGAACATAATAGCAAACGTTTTTCATTGTCAAATAGCAAATCGTCGTTGTGTGACGTTGACTATAGAATAAAATGGCATTTCTTTTAGACTTTGATCATTTTCAGATTCAGATTTTTATTGCGATTTTTTAATCCCAGGTTATCGGCACTATTGTCTGTAGGTTTCATGGAATAATACAAAAAAAACCAGTCTGTGGTCTCCAACAGAATAAACACAAGATCTATCACGATAAAAAAAAAAATAAATGTGTATAATTAACTTTCCTGAATAACACAAAGAAAAAAACAATTAAGTTGGTTTTTATAACTACGTGAATCGGTTTACATAAAAATATCCAGAATGGAATCTGGTTTAGGTCTCATTGATAATTTTTATAGGCCATATTTAAATAAAAATTACTATTTTTGTTTTCAATCACTACATACATGTAATTGAGCTTTAGAAGCTGTACTTGAAAATATGAGGATTTGTAATATGTAGATGTCTTTATAAGAATATAGCAATTCTTTTTTAATTGTTCGAATTCAACGTCCCCACCCCTACCCCCAAACACACATTTTTGATCTTAAATGATATGTAAACATTTAATAATTTATTATTCCACAATACACGAAAACTATCCTACACGTTAATTATCCTTTCCATTGTTTAAATATTAAAATATCTAAAAAAATCCCAAAACATTTAATTTAAATTAATACTATATTAGCCAGTTATCCCATTGTGTCTTAAGCTGCTGTGTTTTGGGGTTTTTTTTCTGAAACTGTCTTATTAAATTATAATCTATGAGGTTTATTTTCCATTTTTTGAAATAGTAGTTCGGTTTCTAACTGATTGTCTCGCTGTTTAAACTCGAAAAACTCTACATTTTTAAAATTTAATTCCTAAACTGATTTTATTCACTTTCAGATGAAATTCACGGTAGACTAGGCAGTAATGATTTAAGTCATGATTCCGGTGAATTAAACTCTAAAAAGAAGAAAAAGAAAAGAAGGCATAGGTAAGTCAAATTGTAACATTAACAAGAGAGAGAGAGAGAGAGAAATGGGGTTTAACGTCCACTCAACACAAACTAGGTCATTTCGGGACTAACATGTGGTTTAATTTTATTTCAATAATTCGCTTGCGCGTAGGGGTCTTTAGCAGTGGGAGGAAACCGGAGTGTCCGGAGGAAACCCACGAGGTTGAGAAGGCGCCCCTATCTCCATGCCACATACGCTCACACCAGGGCTCGAAACCACAGCCGCAAACCAGAGGTGACCGGCCAGCTAGAGGTCGAAGCGCGGCACTCTAGTCCACTAGGCCATCCCAACCCCCCAACATTAACAAGAGACCTATAGGACAAAGTACTAGCATGCCTAAGGTAGATTTATTTAAAGATGCACTATGGGCGATTAGATAAAAAGCTGATAGTTCTCACTATAATAGTTAAAAATTAGATAATGTAAAGGGAATTTGCTGAAAATTTCCGGCAAATTTATCCACTGAACCGAGATTTGAGCGATTGAATTTTGAGCTTAGCCTTGATCATCATTACTCAAGTCAGTACGATAAAAACATAGCCTCGATTATCTATTTCTGGGATTTAATTACCAATGGACGTTAAGCGGCAGATAGGATTCAAATTCAGTAAATATCGCAGGTTAGTTGATTATGGTCTGGATAAATTCATTAATGTGTAATTTAGATAACATTTCAGGCCTAAAGTGAGACGTGCAATTGGCAGATTTAGATCTTGCATAATGTATGTTTAAGTATGATATAGGGATTAAAGTGTATCGAGATTTATTTAAGAAAAACATATTTTCATTGTTTATGCCGTAGGATAAGGATTGCTAATTTTAAAGCGATGAATTATATCTTTGAAATGATCAAACGTTATCGATCGATTTTTCCGCGATTTTTTTTTCTGAAATCAAACGTGAAAAACTATTTCAGTGTCTGCAGAACCCTTGGTAAACACATTGAGGGGTGATATAGTAGGCAACTCCACCACGCTATCGCCTCCAACCTTTCACAGTGGCATAGCTAGAGGGAGAATAAGGGGAGCGACCACCCCTTCCGAGCACAATTTTCAAAAGTTGCGCTTGGGAACAATTATTTAACTACTTGTTCATTTAAGAAGTCAAATCTTATTAATAATAATTATGTATACCTGTGAATGATATTAAAGTATAATGAATTTAAAATTAAAACTATTAGGTACCTATCATAGCGCCCCTTTGGTACATATGCGCCTTTCATTACAACCTATTTGCGCCCACGCTCCCTACCCAAATGCACCTATAACACCTATAACACCTTTCCTGCGCGTGATATTAAAATGTATAATGAACATAAAATTATTAGGTACCTATTATGGCGCCCTTTTGATACATCTGCGCTTTTCCTTAGAACCTATTTGCGCCCATGTTCCCTTCTCAAATGCACATGGTTTTTTTCATGGAGCCTACATTTGCGCCCATGCCCCCCCCCCCCCCACAAAATGCACTTCAACCATGTTAACGTTCCAGCATAAATTGTGTGCTGTTGTTTATTGGCTAGTTATAAATTATGGTTGACAGGCGGAACGTTATTAGATTAGTCATTATCCCAATAGCATATTATACTTCTGTTATTGTTCTGCTTGTCTGTGCGTCACCTGTGATATATAGACAAACGTAAACAATGGGCGCACTGATAATATTAATAGTCAATAATAAATGATAAACAATGCAAGCTTCGTATTACTTTTAAATTAAGCATAAACCGTATATATACATAATAAAGATGGCATTACGTTGTCCATCGAGAACAATTCTAATGAATACAATGTAAAGACATGCGTTTAATTTGATTAGTAATATGATTAAAGTGAATTTGCTACAACAGAAATGGAGCATGTTTATGTCAGTACAGTTTTAAACGCATCTTTGTTAGTTACTTTTTAGTATTTATATATTAGATGATTGGAGAGTTCTAAAATAACATTGTGTCAAGTCAATGTTTCTGTTTTTAAAGTTTCTAAATAATTTTGAAAACAATACACAGGATGCAGCCATGTTGAATATAATTACTGTTAATCAATGACGTTTCAGTCATGATTATCCAGTCTTTATCAAGATGGAAGCCGCGGTGGCTCAAATGGGTATATGATATTGACTCGCTAACTTTAAGGTCCCATGTATTCTATAGAATTATACCCTGTGTGTTTTCATTTCTGTCTTTTAAAAAAAATCCATTAAAACAGTTGTTTATAAGAATCGTACGATTTTGTCGTCGTTACTCACGCTTTTGGTTGCAACCTGATTAAAATTCAGATCTATATTTCATTTCGTTTTTTATTCAACTGGCGTGGTTTCGATTCTCGGTTATACGTTGCAAGGAGTAGGGTCTCCTGTCCCACCTCGTGGATTTTTTCCGGGTACCCGGTTTCCTCCCACTGCTAAAGAACCCTACGCGCAAGCGAATTATTGAAATAAACTAGTTTGTGTTAGTCCCGAAATGGCCTAGTTTGTGTCGAATGGACGTTAAACCCCACTTCTCTCTCTCTCTCTCGTTTTTTATATTTGCAAAGGCCTCCTGTACATAAAGATCTGACCGGTTGTAGTTGGAAGTGGTGCCAAGGGTCATACGAGTGGCTTTTTGCCTATGACGTCAGACAGTTGATTAGCCAATCAGCGTTGACGTTTCTAGTGGAATACTGACAGTTCCGTGCACCGCACGCCAAGAACACGCCTCATCGAGAGTTGATTTTGGTTTTAGCATGTTAATAAATGTCTAATTATATAATCTATATAATCTTCAAAGGGCAGATTCAAGTCTTGAATAATGTATCTTCAATAACAATATTACTCCTTCAATTAACAACAGAGGCGGATCCAATGGGGGCCCCCCTCTAATTTTCGACAGTGCCCTTTTTTACTGCTGAAAGTGCCGTTTTTCAGACCCAAATATATTCTCTCTGAACGTTTATTTGGACGAAAATATCAGCCAAATAGCTCTTGGAATGTCTCCAGATGCAAGGAAATGACGGATAATTGTCTTGGGGAACCCCCCCCCCCCCCCCCCCGCCAAGACCCGCCTCTGAACAAGTCGTATATAGGTTTCTCCTAATGTATAATCCTACATTACATCTGCCTGAAACAATGATTTATTTTCAATTTTTTTTAGAACAATATTCACAAGTTATCAGTTAGAAGAATTAGAAAAGGCTTTTAAAGATGCCCATTATCCCGATGTATATGCAAGAGAAGTTTTAGCAATGAAAACAGATTTACCTGAAGACAGAATACAGGTAATGCCTTTCATGTTATTAAAGGGGGCGCCTCAGATAGACTTTATTGAATAATTCAGAGTGAAAGGGTCTTTCCTTGCTACTATCTTTGGTAATCATATTATGTCACTAATTCGAATTTAGTCATTATTTTCTTTTTTGTCTTTAAATTGCATTTTACCTGATTATCAATTATCATTTTCTCCCTTTCAATATGCCCATAGCTAAACAAAACTGTAAATACTATCCCGCATCCGAGTTTTACAACCTGTTGAATTTAACAGATGATTTGATAATTGGGTGATGAAGTTCGTACTGATTAGTTTCTCACTTCTATGTAGTAATTACATCATTATAACTGTTGACACATACATCTCTATATGACGTCCTTCTGTCATATGAATCTTTTGTGGTATACTATATGTCACGGTGTTAGGATATTCAAAACCATATTGCACCATTAATAATACATTTCACGGGAAAATGATATAATTGATAATATATTTTATATAAACCACGATGAAGCCTATATTTTTAGTTTAAGTTTTTTTAAAAAAAAATCGTTTTTAGGTTCGCCTTTTTTACAGTTAGCTCAATAATATCTAATAAACGAAACGAAATTTTGGAAATATTTTATATATTTTCGATTAAATTGAATCAATATATTTGAAGTGGCGATATGTCTCTTGTTTCAATTTCTCAAATTTAATCAAGCCAACTGTTAAATTTAGAAATATTAATGAATATCTCACTCAATAATGTCCCTTAGAGTAGAACAATTAATGTTATTTAAGAAGTCGAGTTTTCAAACGTATTTGAGAAATGATTATATGTAAAGGCAGCGCGTAGTTATTGTTCCAAAAGAGAGAGAGAGAGGGGGGAATGAGGTTTAACCTCCACTCGACACAAATTGTGTCATTTCGGGACTAAGATGTCGTTTAATTTTATTTCAATATAACTTGTTTATGCGCTGGTTTCTTGAGCATTGGGAAACCGGAGGTTGGGCAGGCGACCTTACTCCTTGTCACGTACAACCGAGGATTCGAAACCACGCCAGGTCCAGTTGACTCATATATCCATAATCTCTTTTATTTCATTTTGTATTCAACTGTAAACATTATTTTCAAACTTCCAGCAAAACATGGACAAACGATTATTGACATTGCCAAGTGCTAACAATGTTGAATCGCACCAAGTTTTGGCAGTTAGATGTCGTGGTGCGTTGGAACTAGGGGTCTAATTTACTTTCTAAGATTAAACCAACATTTTAACACTTGTATACCATCACTCGCCATGGTTGTATTATGTCAACTGATTTCTAAACCAAACACCTTATTGATATTGGCAGAAAGTTTCCATTTGTTGACAGCTGACCCCTAACCAAGATAATTAGGAGGTTTTGGCAGTCTGTAACTAGCGTAACGCGCAAAGTGCGAAAATCATTAGCAAAAACTTATCGAAAAATGCATTATGTCCACATGTACGTAAATTTTTGCACATATACTTTACAAATATGTCAAAAAGGCCACCATATTGAAGATGTTATTTATTGTTAGAAATGGTAAGAAATCATAACTAAAAACTTTCTCATCTATGATTTATTAATTGTTGAAGCTTTGACTGAAATAAAATGCATATTAACTGATTTTCTTGATCAATATGCTGTAGGTTTACACAGAAATAAACATCACAAATGTCGCCATTTAAGGTACTGCAAGTTGTAAGTAATAAACAAAAAGTGGTCTCATATATAATGATTGATAAACTGTTGAATCCTGAACTGGTGTAGATGTGTAATAAGCAAACATGTTGTTCTAACGGTGACCCTGTAGAATCCCCACAAGGAGTAGGGTCGCCTGTCCAACCTCGTGGGTATACTCCGCGTCCCCTTGCCCCCCACCCCCATTGCTTAAAGGGACAATAACACTCTTGCTGGCTTGGCAGCTCCAGAAAATAAATAATAGTCTCTTTCTAAATACTAGATGTTTAAGTGTCCTACCTGTTGTGTAAATTATAATATCCATTACGACCTATTTTACTTGTCCAGAGGGTTCGAAAATATTTTAAATCAAAGTCACATTTGAAAAGGTTTACGTTTGACTTTTCAAATCAATTAGTTGAATTTTTCCAATTTTTTTAAATTAGGTGTTTTAAGATGAAATTTATATCATCAATTAATTGGAATATTGTAAAATAATACAATTTGTTGACCAGAATGAAGATTGGGACATATTATTCAGTTACAACAAGAATGTTATTGGGGCTTTAAGACCCTTAGGCGCAAGCGAATTATTGAAATAAAATTAAACCAAATGTTGGTCCCGAAATTGCTTCGAGTGGACGTTAATCCCCATCTCTCTCTCTCTCTCTCTCTCTCTCTCTCTCTCTCTCTCCGTAGAATCCTCATAATATAACGGTCATACCAAATAACTATGTCGATACATATTATATTATGCAAAACGACGTTCATATCGACCGTCGAATCAACGTATCACTCACAGAATATCTCAATTATTGCCTCACATAAAAGCCGATAAGAGTTGTATAGTTAAAACACATGTGTATTTTATTTAATGTTTTGTGTCCCAAACTCATTCACTTTTATTGTGTATAAAATTATTTATTAAAACTAATAGGTAATAACGACTCGCCAGTCTACCGTGCATTGCATTTACATATGAAATTGATATTAAGCCACGAATAACAATAATATAACTAACAATTATGTTAATTCGTTTATTCATTGTGAACAACAGATAACCGTGCGCTTATCTGGGTATTTGGCTTATTATTATTCTGAAGCTTTACTTTGTGGCTTGCTTTATTATCTCTTACTATATGCACGGCACATAATGGAATTCTATAATCATAAATAAAATTGGTAGTATAGTTAATGTTAATAATATTAATTTCATATTAAAGGAGAAAAATGATAAAAATAAATCAAAAACAGAAAAAACTCAACTATATCGCAGAACGAAATGATACTAAAAAAAATGAACTACGATGTGATATGATTATCTTTGTTCGGTCGACTAAACCAGCAAAACGTTATCACACATGTAATAAATGAATAAATAAAATGCAAAAGCTACTCTCGTCTCTGGTGTGTGATTATCCGTAGTAATGAGAACGGAAGCATATTTTAAATCGGTGTTCACGGCACGAAACGAAACACACGTTCAATATTGAATGAGTTAATCACTCAATCTGTGCTCCAGCCAGATTGATAAATTTACATCAAACGTTTCAAAAAGAAGATTCGCTTTGTCAATTAACTAAGCATCGATTAGAATGCGTGTCTCGAGAGACGTGGAGCGAGTTTGCACCATTGGTCATGTAGCCCTAAACTAGTCTTAGTAAATGATATTCAGCCGGTTGATTCAATTAAAGAGATTAACAGTATTCCTAGTTGACTTGAGTTAACGTTCTAACTCCTTATCATTAGGACTACAATGTGAACAACACGCTACATTAAGACTTTTGAATATTTTATAAATGAATTGTGTTCATTTCTCAAACGGATGTAATGTAACAGTTGTTGAATTTTCCAATTCTACTGTGTACATCGAAAATTAAATGGGCTATTCGTTTGTCCTTTATGTATGTAATTCTCTCATTATATCCAACCTCGTTGATTTTATTCGGTTTCCTCCCACTGTTAAAGACCCCTACGCGTAAATGAATAATTCAAATAAAATTCAACCATAATGTCACGAAATGTGTCGAGTGGACGTTAAACCTCAATTAACTCGCCCCCCCTTCACTTTCATTATATTCTTTGAAATCATTATTTTGGTAACGAAATCCCAGATCCCTAGGTCTTCCTTATGATCTGGTGACCGAGAATAAAGCCATGGTGCATGAGACGGGACAGTGGCTAATATCCGCAAATCGACAAACATTGTTTCTTATACCTCTTGGGACTATTGTGTATATGCTGGGGCGTTTTAAGGTTTATCATGGCGGAGGCTATACAATTTTGAGGGCCCTCTTTGGCGGGGGGATCTTAATTGATGATTTTGATGCCAATGCAATGACTGCATTCTCATTAAGTAATAGATTCGACAGTAACAGTGAATAGAAAACGATTGACTCGGACTCGGGGCCCTTTCCCTTGGCCAGAGGAGCCCTTTTGTCAGAAGTGGGATCCTTTTGTCTGCCTTTAGGGCCCCTGAACTACTAGGGTACATTTTCATTTTTCTCATCGGTTTTAGCATTTTCTCCGCTTGTATTTTTCCAATTTCTTTGATTTTTTTCGAGAGGAGGCTGGCGCCCCAAGCGTCTCAGCTATAAAACGCCTTTGTGTACATGGAAATCCGAATGAAGGGCGCAGGAGTTGGGGGAGGGGATACTCACTGAAAGAAAACTGTCCATCTTGAAGTTGAAATTTGTTGTCAGTTAGTTAAGGGGACCATTATTTTCTTCGCCAGAAAATAAAATAGAAACAGCAAATCTGAAAACTGCAGTAAAGAGATTCCCAATGACATCGATGGGATTTTATTTGATAAAAGTATATTGGAAAATTTAATTTGTTTTTTTCCCATTAAAATGGTTATACATCACGCGAAGATTAGCTAGTAGCGTGAAGAATAACAAAGGCCTGATTATATTGTTTTTGTGCGGTGATTATTGACGCTAATGTAAATGAGCTATAATTCGTCTTCGCTTAACGTATGTCGGTCCGAGGCGAGCGTAATTGAATTAATTCTGTTAAAGAGTGGATCGTGCCGTCAAATCTCAGTCTTTATCAAGTTTCTCTCAATTAATAGAAATAATTGGCAATTACCGGTATTTATTACAAACTAATAGATATAGCAGGCGAAAATATATTGGCGGATTCATTCTCATTACCGTGTTCATGCCTATGGATTATTCGTTATAAAAAGAAGAAAATTGCTCTCATGCGACAAATACAATTCTTTCCCCGATACTATAAGGATATAGTTTAGCGTTGTTTGACATTGTAATTGTAATGTGATATCTAATTAAGAATAATGATGTTACTAATTATGAAACAAGAAGAGATAAGTTATATAATTACACTGTATAATTTATAAATACTCTAATTTCAGTTTCATCATGTTATCTTTTGATATTATAAAACAGGGCGTGTCTATAAATAATAACCACGATTATCAAAAATTGAACTAATTAAATCGATGCACAATTGTCCAAGGAACATTCATGACAAGTTTCAAATCCATCGTATTTGATTTTTTTTTCTTAGCCCTGGTCCTTTTTTTTGAAAGTGTCGCCCCCAAGAAGAACAACAATATGAGTAGCGCTTAAGGCCTAGTTTCTGGCTCAAACCAGTCCTGGCCCTATACTCGCAGAATAAAATAAATATACCTTTCAAATAAGCTTAATCATAAGGGGAGAGAGAGAAATGGGGTTTAACGTCCACTCGACACAAACTAGGTCATTTTGGGACTAACATATGGTTTTATTTTATTTCAATAATTCGCTTGCGCGTAGGGGTCTTTAGCAGTGGGAGGAAACCGGAGAGCCCGTAGGAAACCCACGAGGTTGAGAAGGCGCCCCTATCTCCATGCCACATACGCTCACACAAGGGCTCGAAACCACAGCCGCAAGCCAGAGGTGACCGGCCAGCAAGAAGTCGAAGCGTAGCACTCTAGACCAATAGGCCATCCCCAACCCCACGCTTAATCATAAAATGAACTGTCTATTGGATTGATTGGTTGAAAAGGGTCATGCCAAGACATCTTAATCAGGTTAATGTATGTAATTTTCTTCCAGGCAATCAAAAGCTTGCTGTTAATAACCTAAGAAAAATATAAGCTACACGAATAGCTTGAACATTGAAATTTTTACATTTTCTTTCCCGTAGCGGCAGATAATCGAGACACCAGTAAAGCCTTGAATATAGTTCACTATTTGAATTCAAATTTACCGAGTAAAGAGTATACATCGGTTCATAACCTCGGTAGTCGGACCTATATGTATGTCAACTGTGGGCTTAGAACAATCAAGCAACGAAAGTTGTGCTGCAATTCATGGCGTATTTTACTCCCCCGCAGGTGTTAAAGGGACAATATTGGTGCCAGTCATTACCACATGATGTAACCGGTTTAATACGTACAAATATAATTTTAACACGTAGATCTTTGCTACCATAGATGAGTAATGAAGATTTGATGAATCGGAAGTGACGCAAAAAATTGAAAACGAGATTTATCCCTCTATATCACTCACTGAAGTTACGAGTGATAACAGATACTTGCTTATTTTAAATAGATTAAAGGGACAATAACATTCTTGCTGGCTTGGTAGCTCCAGAAAATAAATAATACCCTTATTCTAAGTGCTAGATGTTTAAGTGTCCTACCTGTTGTGTAAATTATCCATTACAACCTATTTTACTTGTCCAGAGGGTTCGAAAATATTTTAAAATCCAAGTCACACTTGAAAAGGTTTACGTTAGACTTTTCAAATCAATTGGTTGAATTTTTCCAATTTTTCAAAATAGGTGTGTTAAGATGAAATTTATATCATCATTTAATTGGAATATTCTAAAATAATACAATTTGTTGACCAGAATGAAGATTGGGACATATTTTTCAGTTACAACAAGGGTGTTATTGGGGCTTTTAAGCATTTCGGTCGTCAAGAATTTGTTTTCCAATGTATGTTAAGGCCATCTTTAAACACAATTGTTTTAATCTAATCTATTAAATTCATTGATAAGGTTACTTTATTAACCAAACTAACTATATAAAGCTACTTGATAAATACATATAATAATAGCCTGATTACCCGAATCAGACCGGTACGGTAGATTTTTTGTACGTGTGTCTAAATGTCATTGATATCCGAGATTTGACATCGCCGTCGAACCATTAACAATGCCATTAGTAGCAAATTTCCCCAACTAATTGGACGCATTTCGATCTTCCTCATTAATTACAGCAAATAAATGAAATGAATATTATAAGGACGCTAATTAAAAACTAATGATCTCAAATTTGTTTCTCTAGCTTACACGCATTTTTGCCCCCGAGCCTTGTTAATAGAAAGACCTGCCCTATCATTTATTCCTTATATAAGAGATTGTTATTGCCAATCCGAATCCAGGTAGAGCTAAATCTATCAAATAGCATCGCCCTCAAAAATCCAAGCTAAGTCACGTGGTAGGGTATGCTCACTCCGTCTCACACGATTTCTCATTTAGAGGAATAGCATGCGTGTATACATTGTGCTGATTGGTGTCGTGTATGTGGTAGAACATGTCCACGCTTTCTATAACACCTGGTCCCACTTGGTAAGCTCGTGTCTAACAGTGTTTATTCGTACATTACTTTACATTTGTAAATTTTTCGACAGGACATGTCTACTCTTTCTATAACATCTGGTACCGCGTGGTAAACTCTCGTCTAAAAGTTTTAATTGTAGACTAGTAGGCTATAGGTTAATTGTAGACTAGTATAGGTTTTAGTTATAGACTAGTATATATTTTAGTTGTAGACCAATATAGGTTTATAATTAAAATTTCTTTTTAACGGTTGTTTATACCCACCCTGAAGCTCCTCTACTTGTTTTCTTATTGGGGGTGGGGGGGGAATAGAAAAACAAGGGAGGTAATTGTGCTATTATTTCCGGGGTGAAGGGTTCGTAAGTCTTGCAAATAATGCCTATGGTCGTGAGATAGTGAGTTGACAACCTATCGAGCAAAGAACGTAGAAATAATTATGTTTTGACTATCTGATAAAATATGAAATTCTCGCTTTAAATATAGATTGCGATTAGGTTACTTTATTTTTATGGTTTATATTTTCGTTTTTACAACCGACACCCACCATCTTAATTTATATTATATGTAGTGGTTATATCTAATTAATAATATCGTTACAATGTATTATGGCAAAATTTCATTTTAGTTTTAATTAATCGGTTTCATTAAAACAAAACACCAGGCTATTTGAAGCAGTTTAATTCTATCATAAGCAACATATTAAGATAATGTTACTACTTAGTGTAGATAAAATATTATTACACAGGATAATATTTCTAAAAATTGAAATATAAACAACACGGTTCAATTTTTCTAATTACGTCATTAAATCGTATTTTGCGCTCAAGGTATCAAAAACAGAATGTTAGTTTAAAAACTTCATTTATTTTTGTGGTGGATCAAATTTCAATTTTCAGCTTTATACGTAAGCAGGTTGAAATAATGAGTATATAAATGTATAGTCATTTAATAAGACTTGTTAGGCTTGATGAATGAAAATAAAACAGACTTTTGAATGACATCAGACATATGATTAACCAATCAGCATTGATGTTACAATTGTTTAACCACAGTTTCGTGCTAAACCCACCTAAAGCGAGACGTAACAGATAGTTTCATTGGCTTATCAGTGAAACCATTCAGATCCTAGTGTAGTGAAGACAAGTAAAACAAAATTTTGAACTATAAAAACGAAACGAAATGACATTTGCATTTTAAACAGATTGTACGGTACCAATTTATCCAATATCATAAAGCGGTACAATTTCACCCCACACATCACAGTCAGAGTCAATTCTTTATCCAACATCAAAGCGTGGTCCAAACACAATGCAAATTTTTTTTACACTAAAGCGCGGTACCAACTTGCCCCGCATCGAGACGCGGTGCAAATTATACTAGACAACAGCGCTATACCCATTTGCTTAGGGGTTTAAGACACCGATTTTCAACAGCGTTTCATATAATTATTTTCAAACTTATTCAAAAAATACAATTTTGTTTTCAGGTTTGGTTCCAGAATCGTCGAGCTAAATGGCGTAAGACGGAGAAAACTTGGGGAAGAAGTAGTATAATGGCGGAATATGGTTTATATGGTGCTATGGTTCGCCATTCTTTACCATTGCCAGACACTATAATCAATACAGCTAAAGACAACGTGTTAGATAATTGTGCGCCTTGGTTGATAAGTAAGATTTGATTTTAGAAAGAAAACTAAGTAGTATATAGATTGCACAACTATTTCTATATTCCGACAGTGTTCTATGAGGGAATTTTTGCCCGGGCAGCGGGGCCACGGCCTACTCTTATATCGAATTCAAACTGACGTGGATACTAGAATAACGCTTTAAAATTTTCAAGACGTCATCGTTGAAACGTTCAACGAGAAGTAACGTTTGTCATTTGGAAAAGTTGAAACACGACTAGCAGTTAATCTCGATTAGACCAATTTACTAAAAGAAATTTCTCGATTGAAATTGGGTATCCTTATTGAAATGTCTGGTATTATTGATGGTGTTGGAACGGGGGCATCTGAATATACGTTGTCGTACTACGTGGGGTTTATAAAGTGTCTAAATAACCAGGACTATTGAGTGATAGTTCAAAAAGAAAATTCTTATTTAAAGATACATTATGGTAGATTAGATAATGAGTTTACAGTTCTGACTAAAATAGTTTTAAACTAGATACTGTAAAGGCAATTTGCTGAAAATTTCAGCCAAGTTGATCAACTATGAACCGAAAATTAAACGATTGAAATTTCCGCCTGACCTCGATAATCATTACTAAAGTGCGATAAGAAGCATAGTCTCGATTATCCATTTGTTGATTTAATCGTGAAGGGAAGTTATGCAGTAAATCCGGTCATAATCCACTCAAGATCGCAGGGTGGCGATGTAATCAAGAGTTGATTATGGTCTGGATAAGTTAATTAATGTCTAATTGATAATTTAGATAGCATTTCAGTCCTAAAGATATACCTACAACAGACAGATTTAGCTCTTGCATAATGTATGTTTAACAGAAGGTATACAATTGGAATAGTAGAAATTATGCATTTTCAGTTCTTTTTTTTTATCAAAATGACTATATACATTACTGTCACCCGGTCTTCATTTTACTAATGCAGGCTTATGTATTTTGCAGGTATGCACAAAAAATCGTGTAATACGTCCGAAGTTCTGGGTGAAAGTGATAACGAGGGCAGTGTGGAGGTTCAGGAGGATGATGGTGCTGTCGCAGGAAATGAAGTAGACGCAAACATACCAGTTCCTAAAATGAAAGAAGAAATACGAACAGAAAGTATAGCAGCTCTAAGAGCTAAAGCTGTTGAACATAGTGCTAAATTATTACAGGATTTTGGCGAGAATTCTAATCACAGAATCAGCCCACAAAACGAAGACTCATTGGACTCTACGGATGACGATATTTGCGTTACAGACTCTCCAAGTCCACACTCGACGTGATTTAGAAACATTTAGAGTGAACGATAATTGATTAGTTGAAAGTTTAGTGCTAAAGGAACAGCATTGTCTTTATGTTTATCCAGTTACTACCCGGGCCTAGTGTAGCCATGGTTCTACGTCAAAACGGAACCAATCGTCTTTGTGGGAACTATAAGAAATGGATGATTGTTATTGAGTTAACAAAACTGCAGAAACATAAACAGGGTTATTCGCATGCGTAAACTAATCACCCGAGTACTACATATATTATGTACTCTTAACTTTAGGTATACGATGGCTTTCAGGGGCCATTACTTCTAATTTTATACGTACTTATTATTACATTAAAACACTAGAAAGCCACCATTTAAAATGCTGGTGATGGGTTTAAATTCTTTGCCTGGAAATCTGGTTTTATTTTGTTGAAACAAAAGTGAAACTTTCGTTATTCAAGACATACATCTATGACCATTTTAAATTTGTATTTTTAGCTGTATTATAGAATATCAAAGAGTCTTAAAACGGGTAGTATTTTATGAATACCTGGTTATGATACTGAACTGATAAAGAATTGTTTATTTTGAGAATGGTAGTTGGTTATGGCAGAGCTTAAACATCTGATGTAGAGGCTGGGTAGAGCCAAATTTTAAATAAATGTGTTGCTAACGGACGGAACAAAATTTATTATATGCATGTCATTTCATACTTTCGATATGTTCGTATATCATGCTTTAATAGTCTACATTCTCAGATTATTTGTGTAAAATTATACTTACTAGGTCACATCAAGTGTTATAATATACAGAAACATTTCATGATCAGATATCAGAATGTACAACTCGACATGATTATATGAACCGTATAGAACTGAACGAATGAAGCGCTGACCGGTGTCTTTGACTGGAAGGTGCACATAAAATCCAATACCGTCGCTTCAGTCTGCCAATTATACAGTGAAATCCCGCTTAACGACCAACTCAGAATTACGGGCAACTCACGTATACGACCACATATTAAAAGAACCAATTTTTTTCTTCTATATTCCTTATAAATTGAACTCAGTATTACGGGCAACTCACTATTACGGATTACGACCACCGAAGCCAGTCCCAGTCAGTCAATTTCATTGTTTTTGTGACTCGCGATAACGACCACTGATTGGGATTAATCAGCTCCCGACCGAGATCAAAACGATAACGACCACTGACAGGGATTAGTCAATCTAACGACTGAGATCAAACAGTCGTGGTTGACTGATTTATCGCAACAATTTAACGAGCCGCTAATCTTTCGTTGTTGATTTCATTTTTTAAACAATGGAATTTCTCATTGTTTTAATTTAAACAGAGTAATTAATAATGATTAAGTGATTTAAACTCTTACTATTTATACGAGTAAATTTTGTCAAGATTATAATTTCTTATTCGCCCTTCGTTTGTTTGTACGATTAAATTTTGTCAAAAGGGTATCATTTCTTATTCGACCTTCACCTGTGTAATGGAAAAAACCCGTAGTAATAAGCGTACTCGTGTAGAATTAAGGCTGAAAGCAAAAGTAGAACTTATCAAAAAAAAAGTGAGGGTAGAAGCCAAAAATAATTGGCCGAAGAATTTGAAATTGGTAAGACCCAATTACAGACGATTTTGAAAAGAAAGGCAGAAATTATTAATGGATACGAAGAAAATAGAGACAGCGACAGGAAACGTCTCTGTGTTCGCTCGCCGATGGAAGAATGTGGGCGTGGTTTCAGCGTGTGCGTGACAATGATGTGTCGATCTCCGGTCCTACGCTTCGTGAAAAAGCAGATTTAGAGAAAGACAACATTTCATTTTTTTAAGATGTACGTTGAAAGTGGTAGCGTAAATGACGACGTTGTGAAAGAATGGACTGATAGTGTACCTGACATTGTCATTCGTTACGAAGCTCGGGATATCTACAACATGGAAGAGAGAGGAGTGAATTATCATGGCCCCCCAGATAAAACGCTCTCTGTTCGTGGTTAAACTTGTTCTGGTGTCAAAATAGCAACATGTTTAGAAATTTGAACATGTCTTGTCTGCCGGTTACGTGGAGATCCAATAATAAAAAAGCTTGGATGACAGGATTATTATTTGAACATTTTTCGTCTGCCGGTTACGTGGAGATCCAATAATAAAAAAGCTTGGATGACAGGATTATTATTTGAACATTTTTCGTCTGCCGGTTACGTGGAGATTTAATAATAAAAAAGCATGGATAACATAATTTTTGTTTAAAGGTTGGTTGCGGGATTTTAATCAAAAAATGAAGATAAATAAAGGAAGCATTATGAATTAAAAATTATAACGTGATAAAGACTTCATAACATGCATAATTATTATTATGTTTTCATGATGTGTTTTAACGTTACATCTGTTATTAGTAACAAAGTATGTCTTTACTGTATATAATTTACCTAACGCCGTCTGTTTTTCTTTGAATTTGTCTAAAGCATGCTCACTCAGTAATGAGACCAACTCACTATTAAGACCACATCTAGACAGTCCCACATGTGGTCTTAATAGAGGGATTTCACTGTATAGGTAAATCCGGCACGGCAAACAGGGTAACAAATCTAAACATCCCAGTTCTATGATGTTATAGTGTAACATACCAGTTCTATGATGTTATAGTGTAACATTCCAGTTCTATGATGTTATAGTGTACCATTCCAGTTCTATGATGTTATAGTGTAACATTCCAGTTCGATGATGTTATAGTGTAACACTCCCGTTCTATAATGTTATAGTGTAACATTCTAGTTCTATGATGTTATAGTGTAACATTCCAGTTCTATGATGTTATAGTGTAACACTCCCGTTCTATAATGTTAATGTAACATTCTAGTTCTATGATGTTATAGTGTAACATTCTAGTTCTACGATGTTATAGTGTAACATTCCAATTCTATGATGTTATAGTGTAACATTGACGAGCAAATTCATTCCAATATATCATTCCAATATTAAACAAGAAATTATTTTTATTCAGGTCTAATTGACCATTTTAATAATTTATACATATTAAAATATGTATAAATTATCTTTTATAGTTTATGCACTATTTCCTTATTTCATGTCATATCTTTTGTAATTCATAAACTATTTCTTTTATTTCATATAAAATACTGTACATTTACAATAGTTCTCGGTGTAAAGTATACAGATCTCTATTTATTTAAAGTACATTTTTAAAAGGTTCCCAATTTAAAGAGACATTTTTGACAATTAGATAAAAGAGCCGACAGTTCTCACTATAATAGTTAAACTAGATAATGTAAAGGGAATTTGCTGAAAATGTCAGTCAAATTGATCCACTATGAACCGAGATTTAGTATTGTATTTTCGGCTCAGCCTCGATCATCATTACTTAAATCAGTTCTACAAAAAACATACTCTCGATTATCCATTTTGTTTTTATTTAATTACCAATGAGCGATAGACGACAGATATGATTCTAATCCAGTAAATATCCCATACTAGCGATGACATCGAGTGTTGATTTTGGTCTGGATTAACTAATGTCTAATTAATAATTTAGATAACATTTCAGGCCTAAAGAAAGATGTGCAATTTGCAAATTTAGCTCTTGCATAATGTATGTTTAAATATACAGATCTCAGTTGATTTAAAGAACAGGTAATAGTACTCGGTGGATATAAAGTACATGTAATATTTTTCAGTTTATTCAAAGTTCCGGGTTCATTTAAAGTACGTGTTAAATTTCACAGTTGATTTAACGTGCATGTAAAAGTTTACAGTAGTTATTATCAATTGAAAGGATAATATATAAACAGTCAGAGCAAAATTAATAGTTATACGTTAAACCAAACATAGAACAAGATCAATTGATAAACACCTAAAATGGTAACAGCCGGATTATTAGTATATTGACTAGACATTCGCTCAGTGGCAGTCACATTGCTCCAGATACTATTTTAATGTTTGTCATTCAGATAAAACTATCACAATACCAGTAAATAACGTTATTATGAAGGCATTATGTATATATTATGTTAACATTTTATGATTTTATTATTAGAATTAATATGTGTATATGTATGAATTAAAAGATTAAATTATCAAAATGTGTTAATTTATCGCAATTTGTCATGTTTCGCGGTCAACAAATGATCGTTCTACTCGATTTTAAAAGTGGTTGTGCAGCAGTGTGATTGGGCGCCACAGCCTCCAGTCCACGTAGTGATATGAGAAATTTTGGATCCTTTGGCAAACGAACCCAATGGCGTGCGGGCCTGATTAGTGCCCTAAAAGCATCACTGTGTGATCATAATCAAGTGTACTATTCTATAATTAATTAGAATTTTTTTTTTGGGGGGGGGGGGGGGTTGGGGGGGGGGGAAGTTGGGGCGCCATTTCTCCGGGGCCGTATCTACAGGGGGAGGCCCCCCCCCCGCGGGAAATGCTCCCCCCCCCCCCCGCTCAGAAATTGCTAACAATCATTAAAGTATACACAGTTCCTTATATTAACCTAAAAATACTATTTTTTTTTGTTTTAATACTTATTTTGAAATGCTTATTAGACGCCTAGGTAACTACATAGCATGATGATTACAGAAGTCTGTTAGAATGAACTTTCCGAAAATTTCCTCAAAATGTTCGCCCCCCTACCGAAAGGTAATGCCCCCCCCCCCCCACACTTAATGGTGTCTAGATTTTTCTGGTAGTGCAATGTACCCCCTGCACCCCGGCCCTGGTTCCACTGTCTATCGCACTCGATAACAATTATATTGATAAAAAGAACCACACAACACAATTTTTTTGTTCATATGTAGCATGAAGTTTCGACAAGTTTTCTCTTCGTAACAATACGAGAATCACTTTTCGAAACGTCGTTCGTTTTCCTAATCCACATTAACCATTTGCCATAGAATTATATCAAACTGACCAAATATACAGGCTTAAAATTATTAAAAATCGATAGGATTATAATTATAACTACAGCGTGTTAGCAATGTTTTGTAAACAAGGGAAATAACTCTGAAAACTGTCGATGTGTTTTTCTCCTTTGCTAAGTTGAATCCACTAAAACAATTTTGCAATGATTCAATATTAATTGAGATACAGGCGACATGTTCAAGATGTATCACGTGAGAGCTAAATCTGTCTATTGATTTTGGCTTCCAGTGTTATATAAATTATTATTTAGACATTTATTCACATGGAAAGCCATTTAATCAACTCTCTAGAACATTGGATGGTCGCGAGACTATATTGTATATTTCCCAAAGCCTGATAACAGTTTTCAGAAAGGGGTAATTTGATCGTTCAGTTACTCATTTTTTATTATCGATTTTTGAACGATTAAATATCACATAATGCACCTTTCAAGGATTGCGCATAGACGGAAGGGGTGTTCTCTGCTACAATTGTTAAATTCATTGATACCTTGCCCAAATAAAAATAGTCTCAAACGAATAACACAAATCGTCTTTATTGATATTGAAATAAATGTTGGTTTTTTTATCAAAGACAGTGAAATATGAACCATTTACATAATTACCGAACAGTTTCTCTTTCTTGTAACGCGTTTACATGCATGCTCAAGGTGACATTACCCACTTAAAAGATCTCGGGTAGTCGTTGGATTTTTTTAAAATCTTAGAATCATATGCTAATGTTTCACTTATATTTCAATGTCGATTAGTATGTTAAGCTCTGTAAGTACCTTTTGGGGTTAGATTGATTGGAAATTAAGTGAGTTGCTTGAATAATTTAGAAAAACTGCGTTATGTAAGACCTTACCGAAGTAACAACGATGGGGCCATTGCTAATGTGAATTAACAGCAAGAGGACAGAGAGAGAGAAATGGGGTTTAACGTCCACTCGCTAGGTCATTTTGGGACTAACATATGGTTTCATTTTATTTCAATAATTCGCTTGCCCGCAAGGATCTTTAGCAGTGGGAGGAAACCGGAGTGCCCAGAGGAAACCCACGAGGTTGAGAAGGCGGCCCTATCTCCATGCCACATACGCTCACACAAGGGCTCGAAACCACAGCCGCAAGCCAGAGGTGACCGGTCAGCTAGAGGTCGAAGCGCGGCACTCTAGACCACTAGGCCATCCCAACCCCCAGCAGCAAGAGGAAATCAGAAGACCCGAAGAAAACCCACGAGGTTGGACACGTAGAAGGGTGGAATATTTCAAGACTTGAATCAATGACAGATCTTTAAGACCATTCGACACCACTACCCTACCTTTTACATACCTTACACAACAATTGTTATTATTTTACATTTTATTGCGCACAACTTCCACAACAAAGTGCCCACACACGCTTTATAAAATATGATATAGAAATCAGATATACAAATACAATAAATAAAGTAGAATACAAATAAGAGGCCTGTGCAACCTCGTGAGTTTTCCCCGGTTTCCCCCCACTGCTAAAGATCCCTACGCGCAAGCGAATTATCTAAACCATACGTTAGTCCTGAAATGATCTAGTTTGTGTCGAGTGGACGTTATACCTGATTTCTCTCTCTCTCTCTCGCTCTCTCTCTCTCTCTCTCTCACAAATAAGACTATAATAACAGGTAAACTTTGAAATCAACTTAAAATCTTCTAAATTTCATTAAATTATCATTACTTGAAATTATCTAGCCATGATTGGCACACTGAAACATACATCCTCCTTATAGCATTGTCTTGTTGCCAATCCTGTCCATTATCTGCTGATTGATAGCTATCATAGATAAGAAATGATCTAGCATATAGACACAGACAGGTTTTTATTTTTTGAGTGAAGTATATATAGACATTCAAAAGTCATTTCAAAAAAGAGTTACTGATAATTAAAGCAACTGGACGATCTGAAAAAATTATAGGAACAAAGAGGTTGAAATAAATAAAACAAATACGAACAATCCAAACCATTAGACATAATTCGAAGTCCTGAAAAACGTAAAGAGACAAAATAGTGTAATCAGCAAATGGACTGTTCACCGTGTACAAAATACACCACAGACAGTGGTAACAGTTGTCCGGAAGAGTAAGCTTACCCAGAGTAAGCTTACCCTGCCTGGTACCACACCCGCCACAGCTGCATCCAAACAACGGCTTTTTACTTTCAATATTGATACTTTAAGTATCGTCTGTGGAATGCTAACGCAACAAAGGGGTATAACTCTGGTAATGATCATCGAAGTCAGTAGGATTCTTCCTTCCAATAAGGTATGCAAACCATTTAATTTGCTTAGATCTATTTGACAACGCCAAATGCATATTTCTTGAGATGTAAACATGGTTAGGGCACGTGATTGTTATCGGGGACTGGGGATTAGGGTTAGTGTAAGCCGTAGGGCTACGTCTTGGGTTAGGATTAGGGTTAGCGCTGGCCCTGTTTACATCTCGTAGCAATTGTTAATGAATAAATACATGTAAGGTAACAAGATTTCAACACAACCGACCGGAATAATAATATTATAAACAATTCTGAACCGTTACATAATGTAGCCTCTAGTGTAAAATATAATAAAAATTAGACGGCGGACTGCAAATGTGTTCACAGATAGTTCAAGGGCAATAACTCGGCGAGCAATCACACCGAGCCCCCCCCCCCCTAGACTTGGATAACGTTTGTAACACCAAAACTTATTCTAAATGTTCGTTCTATATCTAATCTGCCCAGAAAAGAACATTTTTAATTTTATTTGGAATTCGAAGGAGTGAATGTAAAATATGAAATTACAATCAATCGGCGCGATTAACCCGTATAATTATTGTATACCGTGAAAAAACCATTTTATAAGTTCTATTGTATTATTATAAGACATACACATCAAAATATCATACTCCTGAATTACACATTTTTGTAAATTGTCTAGATCCGTTCATACCAAAGCTAGCACGAACTGTTTTTCACTGTTAGATGTTATCAGTCAAGATACGGGGAAGTTTTAAAATCATAATTTTTGTATTCATGTGTCTGTCTGATGGATTAAATATTAATATCAATAAATGTGGTGATTTTCTTGTATAAAATCTACCATTATACACGTGCAAATATAAAATAAAGCATAGCTTCTACCTTTAGCGAGAAAATGTTTTACGCAGTGGATATGTTAAACAAATTCATGGAAAATTTTCACGAGCATTCCTCGATCAATTCAAAACATGCAGATGCTGAAAAAAATAGCAGCTAGTCATTATTTTATATTAAAGCAATGAACCCATTTAGAACATAATTACATGAACTGGCTTTACTTCTTTAATAAAAAAAACGGCCCTACGAACTTGAATAATAAGCGAAGTAACTCTCTGGCACATAAAATGAGACTTAAACAAATTAACAAGTATATCCCGGACTACCTCCGTTACACATGTTATTTGGTTGACAGTATTCATTTGCAAAGTGTACATCTTTTTCACTAATGAGCACTGAATTAAGAAAGAAAAACGAGTTTTGTTTTTTTTCCCCGAGATTTAAAATGGATCACCAACCGTCCTGACGTCACTTCATGTGTCCTTCACTGCGTGTTAACATCCTGAAAAACAAGGGAAAATATTATTTTTGGTCTCTTTATGTCTCAAATAATTATTTTTCTCAGAATCCCCCGTCGGTAGGGCCACAATCAAAAGGAAAAATGACCCGTAATTGTCGAGGAAGAGCGTGCCGGACGTCGCACACTGCCTAGCAAGCGCGCTCTGATCCGCGTTCATTCCAATTAAAAGAGAATACAACGCTAACCGCCTAGAATTTTATCGTATAGTTTCCTCGCCGGCAGCAGTCGCTAATTGGTGGGAGAAGACGATGGGCAGCTCGGTAACCTGCTAATCAGTAGAGTAATTAACTCGTTACCGATGTTCACATCTTCTAATTGACTTCAAGTCCTGATCTTACACGCAATGTGGCCAGTAAGACCATTGAGAAGAAGTAAAGGGAATAAACTGACATCTACCAGTCAATTAGTTTTATAATGACATTTCAATATTAACTCATTCCTGGGTCGTCAGAATCAATCAGTCGTCTTATACAGACATTAGAATCACATGTATTGGGTATACAGACTTGATTTGAATGTAAAAATATCAAAGTCTTTATTAATTCATAAAACAAACCTGGTGCAATCTTTGTAGTGCAACCAAACTATATAAAAGACATCGTCCGGTTTACTATACCAACCAACGCCTTAAATACAAAGCTGAAGGTGTATTTCTTAAATGATGTTTCTTTACAGCTAACGAGAGACCAACAATTATTCGAAAGAGTTGGGTGTTAGGGGGTTTAAATTTTAGAATTTCTAAAGGAATATGATTTTTTAACAATTAATAGCATGGATAAAATTATGCCAACTTATTCTGGGTTGTACAAACGCTCTTTCTTTAAATACATTGTGGAGTCCTGTATAGCTCCTAAAATTTAAGTTTAACCCATTTTTCGTCAAATATACACGTTTTTTTTTTTTTTTGAAAATAGAGCACGGTTTAAGTCACAAATTCTATTTCCAGGATCCGACATAAAGTATTCGAAGAAGTGTTGGGTAGATATCAGAAGCTGTCCATCATTTATCACTGCTATATACATGTATTCCAAAAATGTTACGAAATTTTATTATGTCGAGTTTGTATTTCTCATTGGCATAAAAACAAATTCAATTTGAAAATATCAATGATCAAAACAAGCATTATATGTCGCACATAAAAAAAACACGATCACGAATTTTTAACCTGAACGAATAAGAATTAAAGCGGGTTTATTATCTTGCCCTGTCATTATGTTTTGGACGGCCTTGCCAATTAACAGCATCTTCATTTTTTTTCACTGTGATTATTCACTGTGATTATTGAAGCATCAATATGTTTATTTTCTGTATTCCATGTTTCTCACGATTTATTCTCATGAGCATTATTTTTTTTATATCTAGCTATTTAAGCATAGCTGATGTCAAGGTGTTCACAGAGCCTTGGCGGTATAACGAAAACTTTGTACGAGCTGTTGTATTGTCATTGTCAGGTTTCCACATATTTTGTATGTTTAATAAGGTGTGAAAAATTAACGAGATTGACAAGTAGAAAAGTAAATTTCTAAGTTATTACGGACACTCATCCGTACGGTCGTTTGTAGTCAAAACAAACAGAGCTAGCTCTAACAGCGAACCCTGAGGCACACCGCGGTGACGGGAAGACCGACATAGAGCGGAGTCTACACAGCCGTTAAAATATGTTCATTCATAACTATTGCATCGTAAAATGTGTACCCGAGGCCGTCACGTGGGGGTACTGGATTCCCAACCCCTTGAGTCAAGCGCATCAAGCGGGGTCAACAGTTATTAAATCTAAGGAAAGATGTTATTACAATGGACACGGGACGGGAGATAATCTTCAGTCCTTAATTTACGTCCTAATATATCACGCTTAACATAACCTTTTATGGGGAGATTTAAAACATTAAGCAAAGTGCCTTAGGTGCTTTCAATCATCTGATGTTAAATTTACACAGAGTTTACCTGATACCTGATGATTATTAAACATTTATAATTCAAACTGAAAAATAATAACCTGCTTTGTGCCAATTTATGGCAGTTGAGCTTTATTATACAAAAAATATGACTTTTTCTTGTCATGATATGTTAAAAGAACGTTATATTTTAATAAAGAATATTATATAATAAATAACGTTAATGATTTTAACATAGTGCACATAAAACTATTTAGATAATATGGCATTACAGTTTGCATCTTAAAATATAGATATTATGAAATTATCTCCCTTACCAGAGAAAGGGGTATAATTAAGGTAATGATGATGGGATTGCGATGAAAACTGATAAAATAGAAGGCTAGTAAATAATGGAGCATAACTTATAAATATTCATGTAATCATATAGAATAATAATAATTAAACTAAGAGATAAGCTCAAATTCATCACAATTAAATTATTGCTTATCAAAATGTTCATTATTTCTTTTTATAAGCAAATTATTAGCATTTACTGTTCAAGCGGTGAATGCAGCATAGGCAATTAAGATAGCGAAGTTAGATAATATGTTAACACGCAAATTAAAGCTTAGCTATAGCAACTAATATAATATAATCCTGTTAACAGAATCCATGAATACTGATAATTTAATATGATCGAGTTCACTGGTTCTAATCATATTATTACTATAAAATACCCAAAGGGGCATCATAAATTAATATACCGACATCACAATTATGTTATGTAAAAGAGAAAAATATAATATAATCTAATTGATTGTCGATTCAATTAAAGATCCACACCCTGTGCAAAAATTTGTAAATATGTTCGGTGCCGTATCTTATTTTTAACTGCTAATGTATTTCATACATGGTTTTAATCGTTTTTGTTCCTTGTCGTTTTTTTTTCAATCCCTTTAAAATGAATAAATATACGTTAAATTAAATAGAGGTAAATAAACCATGCTAACATGGGTTTAACTAGATTTTAAAAATGAGGGCGACGCGTCCGCCAAAATTCTTATAAATTAACAAGTACAGTCCTGTGTATATCTTTACATGACATAGATCATCCATTGAAAGATTGTATGGAAACCTAAACAATAGATTTATTATATTCTGTACATTAAGATAGAAAAATACCTAGCTAATTAAATTGCACCCTTATATATAATATATAAACCCTAAATTATCTGGGGGTTTCATAAACTAATATGAAAAATCAACCCACTCTAAATCTTGTTGATAAGATTTCCAAAGCAATAAATCTGTAATTGATTATAAATGTTAAATATCCCATGGGAAAAATACTAGCAACTTGTTTAAAACCCTACATCTATTTACCAAGACTTTTAATGCGAGGACTGTAATAGAGTCATGATTAATATTAGTTCTCTGGATTTGATCAACTTTTATTTTTAAAAAAATCTTTGGTGCATGAACTTTATAAGAGTAGGGCTAGGTGGACGTACCACGGCTTCAAATTATTAACCAGCAATTAAGAGAATACAAGTATGTACAATTGTTTTAAATTTTGTGAAAATTATCTGGATATTTCTCAACAAATAACTTTAATAGTTTTGAATAAATAAATGGACGAAATTGCTTGTGTATATTATATGCAGTATAAGCAACGCAGTGTCACTAAGTGCTCGAATTAAAAAAGGGCTTTTTTTTTTGCTTTTTTTTCAGTCTACATGTGGTCGTCATATATCGGGAACATACCAGACTATTTCCCGCGCTGCTTGTCAAAAAATGAGATTTCAGGGAAGTAAGTAACGGTTGAGATGAAACTGGCTATGGAAGAACAAGACTTAAACTGCAGCATGATTAAACAAACTACAAGTGTAATTAAAGAAGCTTGTAGATTCCCCGATAGAAAACTAATGGTACAAGTCTCAGATTTTACAAACTGGCAAACATCGATGTAGTTTGCGCTAAGTAGCTCAATTTGAAATCTTTTGGCATGTGAGACGCGGAATTATCCGTGAATGATTGACAGAGGAACTCAGCGTTATATTTCCGCCAACTC
This sequence comes from Patella depressa, assembly GCA_948474765.1. Classification (NCBI taxonomy): domain Eukaryota; kingdom Metazoa; phylum Mollusca; class Gastropoda; family Patellidae; genus Patella; species Patella depressa. Next base: position 62,516,601 of record OX419719.1, read on the forward strand.
GCTCTACATCTGTACATGGTCGTCTTTACCATTTCTTCTCTCTTTCTTAATATCTAAATGTAACCCAATTTTAAAAATTTAGCCAATGATTAAACGTACGATTCAAGTCAAACGGCGAGCAAAGGGACTTGCAGGGAAGCAAAATGAAGGTTTTCCTGCTCGAATATTTTTTCTACTGCATCAGCTTAAGGGGTGGAATTGACTTTAGGCTAAGTTCGTTTGGCGCAGGTGCGTTTTGCCAGATGTTCGAAGCAGTTTGCTCATAGCGATTGTCATCAAGAAAAAAGAAGTTTACCCGAGATATCAAAACATTATTGTTTATCCGTAGCGAGCTAATGTTGTTTCTAGAGGCCCAGTTATGCTATCCTCTTACCCTTTATAAAAAGACATCAACCAGAATTCTGTTCGTCTAAATATTGGAAGTGGATCTATCCAATTGTCGATGGACATCTAAATACTTTATTCCATATATTTACAATATTTTCGAATTTACAAAAGGGTTAGTTCGCTTTGATGAGAATAAATTGGGTTTAATTGAAGTATTGGTTTAATAGGTACATGCTCTACAAGGATTGAAATGTCAGTTTAAAGTCGACTTTTAGAATAAATTTTGGTTTATATCGTTGACAGGTAACACAAATTCTCAACACGAACTTTAATCAGTACCCGTGAAACTCATTGAAAATAGAGAGTCACAACATCAAACAAATCAGCATATACAATCCAATGAAATTGATAAAGAGTTCTATTACTCACATTACGGTCTAATTAATGCGAGCATGCAAAACATTCGTTGGTAAAGAAATTATTATTTTTTTTTTATGAACCGGAACAATAAAAATGGCGGTGACAATATTATAACTACTCATACACAGCTTGAACAATAAACACTATTAACACCAAAAAACAACGAAACATGATATACGCATCAACAAAAAAGCAGACACACAATTTCCTACTTACATCACGAAAAATTAGCAAGCTGCTACAAGAGCAATAAGGCGAGTTTGTTCCTGCGGTTGAGCCGCCAGTGATATTTCATTTAATGTGTATGATCTTAGAATTCATGTTCTTTTGACAAGCTATGATGTCTTTAATGTCAATTTATATTTTGGCATAAATGTCGCTGCATTTTTTTACATGATTCAAATACATGTATATTTGAAATCCGTGCTCTGTTATCGAATTCCCTTTCATCCGAAATCGAAATTCGAATCAACGATTATAACATTGCAAAGTTGTCTGGGCAATTCATCCCTTTATATAAACAATTTTATCAAAAATAAAGGCATGACAATCAATTCTGAAACTTACGTTGGGTATTTCTGAATCGTTAGTGGGTGACGTAAGTGAGAAAGCACTTTCCAACAAATTTTAGAATATTATTATTGAGTCTTGTAAGTGATGTGGGGGGGGGGCCGAATGGTTAGCATGTGCGCGCTGTACCATAAGACCTGTCATTGAGTCAACTGGCGTATTTGCGAATCCCCGGTTTTACGTGACAAGGAGAAGGGTCGCGTATCAAATCCCATGAGTTTTCTCCGGGTCTCCCGGTTTCCGCCCATTCCGAAGACCCCTAAGCACAAGCGAATTGTTGAAATAAAATCAAACTATATGTTAGTCCGGAAATGACCTAGTTTGTGTCAAGTGAACGTTAAATCCCATCTCTCTCTCTCTCTCTCTCTCTCTGTCTCCCTCTCTCTCTCCATAAGTGACAAAATCAATCAAACTGTGCTATGTCAGTGTTTGTCATTTCTTCACATTTCTTACTTTAAATTTCCTACAGAGAATGTTATGTTAATGTGGTGGAATATAATAGAGGTCTGTATTCATTGTGTAATTCTTCTGGCATGGATTGTGGAACTTTTGTTTGTCCATTGGCCTAATCGGAGCAGAACTGTAGGACGTTAAACCCCATTCCATTTCATTCATTATAGTCATTTCTAAAATAAAACTGTCAACTTTATTGGATTTGTTTCTTATAGGTGTTTTGTCATTTTTTGTTGGGGCGGTATATTTTCATTGAATATTTACTTAGGCTTCAATATGTATTCTAAATGGACAGTAAAGTATGGCAAATGCTTTCTGTAAAATGGGTCCTCCCTCAATCCAGTTAGGTGACAAACATGGCTTCTGAAAATGGATTATAGATTGGAGTATCTTCTCGTGAACGCAAAGTTTCCGGGGGTTTGGAGCAAATTTTTGGAAGATTAATTACTTTGAATAGATTTTTAGTCTAAATATATCATCAAATCACACGGTTTTACGCGGAAAGGTATCTTTAAAGGGTTATTATGCGAGATTTAGATAAAGAGCCGACAGTTCTCGCTATAGTAATTAATAAATATATTGTAAAGGGAATATGTGTTAGAAGAACAATGTAGTCTCCATTGCCATTCCAACCGTTTTGAAGATAATAAACGTCTTCATTATACATTTTTAAATCAAATCGTTTTGGGCAGCTTTAACAGTCAGTCGTGTTTAAACCTGTTGAATATCTGGAGTATGGTCTTGGTAAGTTAATGAATGTCGAATTGATAATTTATATAATATTTAAGGCATAAAGAAAGACCTGCAATGGGCAAATTTAGCTCTTAAATAATGCGAATTATTGGCTGATAGCTTTCAGTTTTTGGGTGCGTTGGAGTTTTGTTTCCATAATCGTGTTGCGACTGGCATATTTTTAATAGAAGATCCAAGGAGATATCTTACCCACGATATATCTTATCGCAGAGTTAATGCCCCTGACTGGCGGGAATATTCATGTATTTGTTTAAAATCAAAACGGCCTTCATTGTTAATTTTGACGTGAGAGTTGTGGTATCTGTAAGTCGAGTAACTCAACATTTAAGAAACTCAAATGTTTTTTGCCGACCCTAAAAGTGTGTGAGTAATAAGTAGTGGCAGATGGTTAACATCCCCGTCCACAGTAGTGATATCGCAGATAACGTGTACGAGTCACGCCTTTTGGGATTATTGTGTAGTGGTTCCAATCTTTGGCTTCATAGTTCATACTGCTACACCCTCACAAGTTTGTGGTTGGGGGAGGGGGGGAGCTAACAAAAGAAGAACCACGAGAGTAGAAGTGAATTGTATAAACAACCTTTTTTATTGTCAACTATAAATTATAGTATAATGTTTATTAAGGTTTCTTGTCAAAAGCCATCATCGTTTTGCGACCATGTTCTCATGTAATCATTAGATAGAAATACAGTGGTTAAAACTGCGACGGTGGTTAAATTCAGTCTTATATTTCGAGGGCTTTTTTAAAACAGTTTTTGAAACATTGGGCAGGGTTAAAGGTACAAAAAGCCACATAGGTGCAACAGCAGGTAAATCTAAAGACACAATTTATATCAACATCCCGATTCCACGACAGAAAACGTGCTGGTGAATACAAAACATAAAGCAGTGTGGTTATGATTCAATTTGTCAAAGTAGAATTCAAATGTAAACTATAATAGCGCAAACTAAAGGTAGAATTCATTGATTTGAACCAGAATTATTATTTTTTAATTTAAAAGAGAGAGAGAGAGAGAAATGGGGTTTAACGTCCACTCAACACAAACTAGGTCATTTCGGGACTAACACATGGTTTAATTTTATTTTAATAATTCGCTTGCGCGTAGGGGTCTTTAGCAGTGGGGGGAAACCGGAGTGCCCGGAGGAAACCCACGAGGTTGAGAAGGCGCCCCTATCTCCATGCCACATACGCTCACACCAGGGCTCGAAACCACAGCCGCAAGCCAGAGGTGACCGGCCAGGAGGTCGAAGCGAGCACTCTAGACCACTAGGCCACCCCAACCCCCCTTTTTTAATTTAAAATGATTTTGATTGTGTATAGTCTTTAATTTTATTCTTACATGTTGGCTCCCCCTGCGCCCCCCACCCCCTGCACTTACTAGCAGTATGATTGGTGTCATCAAATAAGCAATACCATTTTCTGGACCTTCCAGTTTACTATAATTTATTTGTTCGCTAAATAAAGTTGATTTTGTTAAATACGACGGCCTCAAAATGGATATAACCCGTCCATCTTTAATTATTAACATATAATAACACACACAATGACACTGTTCACAAATGGGGTTATTTCGTTCAAAGACACAGAAAAACGATTTGCTAAAAACAATTTATTTGTTCTCTGTGTGTAGATAAAACTATAGAGTATCATTAAATAACCATTTCAAACTTCTTCAGGCAAAAGAAAGAAGAAAGGAATTATATCAGTTAGGCTTGTTATTTTTAAACTGTGGCGGTGCCACTTACAGCACACCACCTAACTATATTAACAAACTTGTAATAGTTTTTACACTTTGCACTACAAATATAGCCAAAAGGTGTTAATATTTTGAGTGGCCATTAAAAGTAATAATAAGCACTATAAAAGAACGACAATTCAACCAATTAGGTTATTATTGTATTTGTTAATAGAGTGAAAAGGGGGTTTAAATGTTAAGTAAACTCAACCGAGGACCAAGGTTCAAATTAAAAAGCTGAGTGTATGTATCAAGCAGCGTAGCTATCTTTCCCTAGTCTGCTCCCCTGCTGAATACACTAACAAACCTCTTTACGGCTAGTTTTACATTTTTAACACCAACATAGTATTGGGATAGTCTCGCACAGTTTTCACCTAAACTTGACTTGCCACCACAGAAAAGGGGCTTGTGAACAAGCTAACACACTTTCAATTCAAATATTGTGGTGTTGTAAATATAATAAAACGAAAACTTTATGGATAACATTCACTTGGTTTATTAACTGCAACGTCTCAATGAGGATACTCTCACCGTTATCAAGAAATATTGTGAATAGCCTCAATGAAAATATCTTAAGAACTACCGATTCCAAATCCTTTAGTATTGTTCGAGCTTTAGACGAGAAAGGACATAGTTAGTTAGACAAATACATCCATTACTTTGATTTGAATCGCAGAACACGTAGAAGAAATCACTAATTTATTTTAGTATCTTTTAAACAAACCAGACTAACCCGATTATTCCAACTTATCCATCAAATTATGAAAGTATTAGAAACATGACAACTTGAGTTTGGCCTCGTTGGTTCTATGACTGAATTTGTTTCAGGACATAAATACTCGTGTGTCATTTCTGCATTGGAACTAGGGAATAGACGACAGATGATGACGAAATTGAGCTCCAAGGCATCTCATTCTGTAATAAGTCTAAGTGTTAATTAAGGAAACTGCTCATAGAAGTAGAAAGATGGCCAAACGGAAGATATGTACGTGTTTAATATGAAGGAATTTGTAGCCAGTACAGTAATAATACCATTTAAACAATTAGCTATTTGACGCTAACATATATATATATACAAACCAACTATATACATACACACGTATATCTCTCTATCTATTTAGAAATTCTTAGTCACGTGGTTTACAAAACACAAACATAAACCAATGACTTGATCATGTTTGCCCCTTAGCACGTGCTACGATAGTAACCCCTCCCTTCGGGCTTTATGTCCTTAGACTTTAGTCGACTCTTACAATCGAAGACCTTTTGATCTTAAAGATGATTGGTAAATATAGCAAACTGTCAAAAGATCTTTAAGCTGGATGGGAGGGGGCAATGATGACAATGGCCAATTATCCCCTCACCCCGTGTATTTTAGGCGCGTGCTGAAGAGGAATAAGTTGAAACGAGTTCGAGGCTGAGAACGTCATTAGCAGCAGACGATAAGTTACGTCAAGATCAACCAGGTTGAAAATCGAGGTTTTCTCACGAGTCCCGCCTGCCGGGGATTAGCGCCTAATAATCAGTCGGGGTAACTGGAACAAATACATCTTGTCAAATAAGCTAAGAGGTTAGCATAAATCTGCCATCTTTAAAGCTGATCAGTTGACCAGATAGAAGCCATCGTCTCTTATTAGTTTCGTATCCAAGACTATTATCATATCTATTGTAACGGAATAACTAGTTATCATGTGAACTGGTAATATAGACTATTAGTTAAATTATTATTTCGTTATTCCTTTAACAATTTCATAGACTTTTCTTAAGGGGTCTAATTTAAGATTATGGTGTATTAACTGTTGTGGACATCTATGAAGTGCTAACTAGAGATTTGTGTTCTAAGATAAAAGTTTTTAACAACTTTAGTCCTTAGAAATATATTCCTTGGTCATCTATCAAAATGAACGGACTTTTAAGTTCCGCAACTCAACAAATGACTTCTTTCCAAAACCAGTTCTCGGGCGCTGGTCATTTTGGACAAATGTACACTCAACAGAGACCTTCATTTGCTATTCAAGAAATTCTAGGACTTAATACATCTTGTCGGCAAAATCCGAGTCCAGAAGTTGTGGATCATTCTCCGATGCCGCCTTCCAGTTTTCCGGGAGTGTATTTTCCAGGATTTAATGCCGGGGGCTTGCCCTCCGACCCATCCGGAACGACTTTTCTCAGGGAACAACAACCAACAAATCCTTCACCGTTTTGTCCGTGGAGGTTTGATTTATCTCAAAGTGCTCCTCAAAATATTCCCCAATCTCGCTTCCCTTGTCACGTTTCTAGACCAACAGAAGATGTTAATTTCAACTTTAAACATAATAATTTAGAAGAAGGTGAGTGATGATTTGACATATCGAATTTTATTCTTTGCTTGTTTAGTTTTTATTTTCGAATTATCTGGCTATTTTCTTCCGTTATTTTTGTGTAAACTTGATAGACGAGTGGATAGAATACACAATAATCATTGTGTATGATACACTTGTTTATTATTTGTATGGAATCTTTGCTCTCTATATGAAACGTTTCGAATAATTCGTATATTTTGTAAATGTGATTTTACGCACAGGAATTTAGTGAATACTTATTATTTTCTAAATTAAAGAATATTACTTTATGGCTGACCGGCATAATCAAGAAATATATTCTCAAGAGATGTTATGAAACTTGAGAACTTGTTATTTTCTGTTACTTATAAATAAGAATTTTCATTTTCTTATGGAGATAAAAAAAAAGTTTTTTTAATTTTAATTTTCTGGACGGATTAAAAGCGGATGGTTATATCGAATTATGTTGATTACACATTTTGAAATAAGAATTCACAAATTTTCGAATTTTTCACAGTATTTTGTATTAAGATATTGTTCAAAATATTAGAGAATTGTTTTAAATTTCTTCCCACTCTGACTCCTTTTTGTGGAATTCTTTAATATTTTTGCTTCTCTGAAATTTCACAATACTTTTTAATATCCATTTATTAAGTTGAATTCTTCTTAAAATGCGCGGTGGTCTTATTAAGCCTATTAAGTTTCATAACAGCTGAATTTGCCTAGTCTAAACTTGACCGAGTGCGACCCAAAACTAAAACAAAAATGAAGTAGTGGGGTTTTACCCTAGAAATTTGTTTGAAAACTTGTGCCTGCGATAAAATCTGATAGTGGGGTTTCATTTAATTTTATAGAGTGCTACGATTATTTATTCTGTGATAGAATGATAATGACCGGCTTTGAACTGCACAAAACTTCTTTGTTGTTTCTTGTCGTAATAAATTCCTATAAGAAAAGTTGCTGTTTAGGAATATTAAAGATAACCAACCGAACCCAGCCCAATAATCAACAGTAGAAAACATGTAAGAATATATTGTTGTCTTTCTTCTTCAGTTTTTAAAATATGTCTTAAACCATATCGTATGGTATATTAATAGTCGTTTAATTCATAGATTTTAATATTGTTTCTTGTCTTAAGAATGTTAATTTAGCTTTGCCAGTATTTTAAACGCTCTTCTCGATTACAAAACTATTAAACAAATCATTCATCTTTTAAATATAATAAGGAAAACAAAATCTTCAAATTTGACATAGTTATCTGATACATTTTTTAAAAATATTATTCACATGTGTAAGCTTATCAAATTATTCAATTTGAACTCTTAATGCTTGGGTATGGTTTCATTTCTGATCGCATAACTTTTGATTTGGTTATTTTTATTTTAAACTCATAATGCTTAGGCATGGTTCAATTTCTGATCAAATAACTCATGATTTAGTCATTCTTATTTTTGAATTTTGCTTTTGTGGTCGTTTTATTTGAAGACCAAGAACTACTGTTAAAAAACATTCTAATCAGGTTGATATTTTTCTTCATTATTTATTTTTATACATTTTTTACATCTTTAGTCCTAGGTACGAATATACATGTACAATAAATCCGGTGATTGGTAAAAGAGCCTTTTCTCTGCTTATATTATTGTTCAATTAAAAGTGAAATATTCTAATTTATAACAAACAGACAATGAAGTTTTAATAAAAGAGCACATGTTTTTTTTGTGCTTTTTTTTTAAAAAACAAACCTATAAATTATATGGGCACGTGTAATGATGAACTACATAGAGAGAGAGGTTGGAGACTTAGGTAACATAATTGTCTTTGATGTATCGTATTACCTATGTTTAAAGCAATCTATTTCCCCAGGTAAACAGGTATTCTGTGGGTTAACTAGATAATAATACATAGTTCATGTCATAAAAAACAAAAATGAAAAATCTTAACCATTCATTATGAGCTTTTAAATAAGTCTTAAATCTCGAAAAGATCGTCGTTTATGCCATGACATGACAAGTTGCCTTATGAGTTAGTAATTAGGGAATTAAGGACGAGCGTTCTACGTCTGGGCTATGTATGACTATGATGTATTGAACAAGGCAACTGATGAATAGCTTTCATTCAATAATTACCTTTGTTAGTGAGTCTAATATCTGTTTGAAATGGGCAAAACGTCACAAACTTTTACTGGTTATTGATTTGGCAAGGGTCACGAACATGTACCAGTCGAATTTACCCCGCTTCCTTTATTCACCTTTCTGAAATCGACAACAAATCTGACATTTTAGGTCATCGCTCTTGACCTGTCTTTATGATAACAATATGTTTTGATGAATAATCATCATCATTAATAATAAACTATTGAATGACAGCTCATAATGTATGTTAATTAATCATTTAGTTATGAACTATCTAATTAAATATCCAAACATTCGTATACAAAAGCCATGAATTAAATGTTGTTCATACAAAAAGAAACCTAAAGCCCCAACAACACTTTTGTTGTAACTGAATAATATGTCCCAATCTTCATTCTGGTCAACAAATCGTATTATTTTAGAATATTCCAATTAAATGATGATATAAATTTCATCTTAACACACCTATTTTAAAAAATTGCAAAAATTCAACCTTTTCAAATGTGACTTGGATTTTTAAATATTTTCGAACTCTCTGGACAGGTTGTAATGGATAATTTACACAACAGGTAGGACACTTAAACATCTAGTACTTAGAATAAGGGTATTATTTATTTTCTGGGGCTACCAAGCCAGCAAGAATGTTATTGTCCCTTTAAACATTACTCATAAATGTGATATATACAAATAAAGCAAACCAAAAAGTAAAAAATCGCTTTTTTCCCGCCTCATTTTAAAATCCTAAAAATGGGAGGGAGGCATCATAAGAAGATAAATGTAATGAATTGAATAGTTAAAAAAATAATTTGAAATGGAAAAACAGAGAAATTTAAAGTACAAATTTGATAAGTAATACCGTTAATTATTGTAGCACTCGACGCTCCTCTAGTGTATAACTGCTGAGTGATCGTATTTAACGTCGGCTACAATTATTGTATTATTGTACACTTTTATCAATTGCATTAAAACATGAACATAATTACATTAAAATAGTTTTAACCAAACCGCTTTCATTGTATTTATTTTTTTACAGTGTAACTATTAGGGTATGATATTATCGGTTTCACAAAACTAACTGTGTTTAAATTATTAACTAGCGTTTGTAATATTCTCCAACAATAATCAACAATCACATTCTCATCTGGCTAACTGTGTTACAAATTACGTAATTAGTTATTACATTATCGTCTATGATATTCTCAAATAACAACTTCCTAACTACAGTGTAGTCTTGTTTTATTACACTAAACTATTTTCAATTAAATTATTACATCACTGTGTATAATATTTTGTCATAGTATAGATATATTTTCAAAATCGTCTTTCCTTTTCACCCGCTAAAATTTAAATCCTCAAAAAATGCAAAATATTTTCGAACATTTTGAGTGAATAAACCATATATTTTAAAGATTTAATATTCTAAATTTCTGTTCCTGGTTGTGTAAAACATCATATCAATAATCATTTATTTCTGAATGTAAAATTGCTTTTAATGACTAATACTCGCAATCCTTTCTGCTGAATTTTCTTATATTTATTTCTTTGTAAATATAATTGGAGAAATTCTTCATAGTAAATAAGTGTTGTAATTTAGAGGGTTTTTTGTATGTTAGACTATAGAACAAGACATTGATGGACGTTGTTGATATATTCAGTATTGTAGTCAATAGACATTGTTTATTTTTTGGAAGATCATTTCCGATGGCAATAAAATAGCGAAAACTATTTTCAAGTAATACTTGACAGAGCTAACACGTGTCTCGTGATGCTTTGATCATTTTCTATTGTTTTAGCATCTTATTTGTTTATTTTTACTCATCTAATTGGGTTTCATTTCTTTTGAAATCGCGAAGGCAACATTTAAGGCTAGAATCGCAGGTTAATCAGTTAATTTAAAGGTTATTAATCCCACTTAACTTTTGGAGACGAACAATTAAAAGGTTCTGATTAATCTGGTCAAACAAGTTAAGACGTGTGAAAGAGAGCGATGTTGTTGTTGATTGTTTATATATTGTTTACATTAGGTAAGTTAAGAAGGATGTGATACTTTATGTAACAGGTACCAATATTGTATTGTTTGGTTTCGTTACTTGCGAATCAATAATGCTTTTATTTTCTTGTTTTGCTATGTTAAAATAACTTAATTAGTCGGATTTTCAACCTGGTTAATACACAAGGTTTAATTAGTTTCGAGTAATATTCATTTTGAGCTTTACCATCACTATCTGATACATTACCATACGTTTACAAAAGGTTTAAACATGCATTATACAAGAGCTAAATTTGCCCATTGCAGACCTTTCTTTAGGCCTGAAATGTTATCTAAATTATTAATTAGACAATAATTAACTTATTCAGACCATAATCAACCCTCGATGGCATCGGATTTCTCTGATATTAAATAGATTAGAACAAGTCGGTCATATTTTGATTTAAGCTAAAAATGGAGGGCGAGACTTAGCTTCGAACAATTAGTACAGTGTTTGAAATTATTGCACAAGTCTTGTCAATCCTTCAAAGGCTAATATCTTCGCTCGCAATAGAGTACTTTGAATGATATTTTCAAATTATTCATTTTACATTATCCCTTTTCAAATTATCATAGCAAGAATGGTTAGCTGTTTATCTAAATCTTAAATAATGTATCTTTGAGGATTTCATTTATCATCCTAGTTAATACCCGAATTTTGTTCATTTTATTTTATTTCATGTGTATTCATTGTGAGCACCATTACCAATAAATATGGGTTTATCAATTATATTCTAAAATTGCACCAACCATGTGATATCTAAACATCAAAATAGTACATAGATATGCAGCAGAAATCAAAAAGTTATCGTGTATTTTTGAGCCTATATTTTCGTCAGATATCCTGCAAAGATCCAGGATAGTGAATATTTTATCCCCAGGCAATTTGTTACAATAACAGATACTTGTATTCCAGCATCGATTTACTATAGAAGATAAATACAGCTGCACTAAACATAGTGTATGTTAACTATTCAAATAGGCGTATTTGTAGATATGTGTGGAAAAAATTAAATAAATGGCATAGAAATACCAAATATATGTTCCAACAATATCTGATGTAAACATTAGCTAAAGGATCAAACATTAGTTTGTAGAAATATGCTACAAGTTTTCTATTTGAAACTATACTTAGATAATTATCTACTGGAAATATAAAGAAACATCGCTAAAACATTTGTTTTAACTATATAATATGCATGTATAAGTGAACAAACAAACATGGCCGACTCAAAACCTTCCATTCATGAATTTAAGAATCTGTATGTATATACATTGGACAAAAATATAACCATATGATAGTATATCCAGATAAAGAATGTCCGTTCAGTTTAAAATACTTTTTTAAGATACACTATAATTTAGCAACAAAAAAAAAGAAAGAAAAAGAAAACCAACCCACCAGAGATATAGATATATATACAGTGAGAGAATTATTACAAAATATTTATAAGGATTTATGATTATTTTTAAATGAGTTTTACTCATGAAGTGAGCCTAGTTTAAATACTCTCTTCAGTATTTGATATTTTGAAACAGGGATTTGCCAAGGTGTTTGACTTAAACCCTGAGTTTTGAAATAGATTGGTGAGTTTTGTACCAGAAAATGTAATAATTGCACACTGATTAAAGTTTAAATATGTGGTATTTATATACCATATTTCATGAATGTGTTGCGGAATAATAATATGTTATTTTTCATCCGTCATAATAAACCAGTTGGAAACCTAAATTTAAAACCGGAATTCGACTGTATCTTGTTATGGTCGATGAAAGTACATGTATAATGTATTAGACTGGGAAAGATTTATCAATGAATGTCAGTTAAGGGAAATTGACAATTGACGTTTAACCCGTTTCATATAAGTTGTCAATAAAAGAGATAGCTCATTCCAGTCCATAACTCTTATTGCCTGGCTCGTTCCTATGTTATAATACTTTGAGTAAATAATCGTCTAATAATGTGTTAGAGCAAATATTGGCTCATACAACAGAATTTCTCTCTCACGGTCAATCAGCAGTATTTATGACGATAAACGAATTTGTTCTCTTGGTCTGTTAATTTGTTCATATACTTTAATATCTATGAAGGTTTGGTTCTTGTGTTTACTCAACATGGAGATAACGTGTATTGTTTAGACTAAATACATATTAAACTAAGTGATGCTATTATAATAAGTAACTGTCTCGCTACATTTATATTAGTCATTTTTATAAGAGTTCCATCAATATAGACAATGTAATTACTTCCAAACATAGTATTTTCAGTTCAAAGAGAATTTCCGATATTTGTAATCGAAATAGATTAATTAATTAGCTTACCATTCGGGTTTCATTCGATAAACAAAGTCTTTGAATTTATACATTTTCAAAAGTATGGTTTAACCATCAGCATATTATTTTATAACCTACCGAATCTGTGGATAGGTATCTGTTCTGCGACAATCGAGTCGTGAGCTTCGAAATTGGCGTTCATACCCTTCTAATGATAAAACATCCGGAAATATTATCGTGATTAAAAAAAAATAATATTAATAAAAAAAAAACGAACAAAGAGCAATCTTGAAACAAATATGATTTACTGGGGCGGGGGGTATTTGGTAGTTAATTTGGACTTTATAATGCTCGGAAATTGCCTTTATATCTGCAATTGCTAGATAGATCGAGTTCTTTAAAGAGATGTTATCATTGGTAACACTACAATAAACGCCGATTACACTTCGACATTTCTACAAGACTATCCCCCAATTAAAACTTTAGATACCGCAATTAGCCGTTATTGCCCTTCTCGGTTTCCCAGTCTTATGGATATACTGATCCCGTTGAAAACAGAGATACTGGATAAGTTGAGACTATGCATCACCTTTGTCCTGGTCGTTAGCAGTTCGTTAAATAGCCGACAATTTCCACTCGGTTGGGGTGGAATCTCGGCTGTTGATTAGCGCAACGGGGCGCAAATCTGTAAGGGTAATCACGCGTACGAAACGCGTCCCGTCTTCGCCGTAACGACAAAAGGAGTTGGTAATTAACAACGCAAACGTTCTCTTATTTAGATTTCCCACTCAGGAAAGCTACAAGAGTTGTCAAAAGTCTCCCCGAGTTTTAAGTGGTTTATTCATCTTTTTCTCACCTTCGTTCATTCTGTGAAGCGACTATTCAAGTGTCGCGCATGGTGCGGATAATTAGGGAAATGGGAGGGGCGTCGATACAGTGCACACAGCGTCACGTCTCTACATGTGTTGAGACATATGTGTTCTCTAAGGATCCTCTGTACCTATAGGGCAAAAATAGGGGTGGAACTCTTCGTGTATTTTTTTCTCTTTTTTTTCCTCCCATTTTTTGTTCATGAAACAAACAAGTTTTTCTTTCTTAGAAACTGAACTTTTAAAAGATAAATATATAAAAAATATAAAAAGGTCAAAGAGCTAGATGTTTTTAAATTTCTGTGAAAGTGACTAAACCTTGTTAGATTTATATGCATTGGTTTGTGCAGTCTTAGTTTTACTCCAACATAAAGTATCACCGATGCTTTGTGGATATCCCCCACCCCTCAACCCCCAACCACTTTCTCGCTACCCCAAAATACTTTGTTTTTGTGAGATACGTATTAACTAATACTGTGAAATTAACTAATACACTGGTTTGGCTTTAATTTGCATTGTCCCAAGATTTTTTAGTAAGGTGTTATTTATGATTTATACGTTATGTATTAAATCTATAATTCCCATATAATTATTTCTTAGAATGATTGTTATAAAACTAGCAGACATATGGTTGTGATGTACCACCTATAGACAGTGTTAAATTGTTGACATGATGTGCTATATTATCAATCATTAATTCTAAATAAGGCGATAAACACTAATTATTATCCCATATTAACTGTGATTAACATCCTAGGATGAACATAATCGTGTGGCCAGCATGTCACGTCACATATAGCACGTTCGATGACAATGACTGTCGTAAAAAAAAATAAGCAACGTTGGAACTTCTTTCTTGCAAAGGTGTACGCCATTGAACTAACGATTAATGTATATTATAGTCAAGATTTTAAATATTATAACCACTGATTGGCATATATATTCAGAGTAATGAGAACAATGTATTTGTTGTTAAAACATTAAGGCCATTTTCATTAATACCAATTAGATTTTAATATATTTTATTTTATTCTTCGCTTATTGTTTGTGTGTGTAATTATTTTTTTCCTGCTCTTAAAGGGACAATAACACTCTTGCTGGCTTGGTAGCTCCAGAAAATAAATAATAGCCTTATTCTAAGTACTAGATGTTTTAGTGTCTTACCTGTTGTGTAAATTATCCATTACGTCCTATTTTACTTTTTCAGAGGGTTCGAAAATATTTTAAAATCCAAGTCACATTTGAAAAGGTTTACCTTAGACTTTTCAAATCAATAAGTTGAATTATTCCATTTTTTTTAAATTAGGTTTGTTAAAATGAAATTTATATCATCAATTAATTGGAATATTGTAAAATAATACAATTTGTTGACCAGAATGAAGATTGGGGCATATTATTCAGTTACAACAAGAGTGGTAGTGGGGCTTTAAGAAATATGATTTTCAGATAAAAAAAATATGGTTTGTGGGTTAAAGCCATAACTCGATTCCGTGGTAAGGACATTATCTTGCACCAATTCTTGATTGCAAACATATGGCAATTTCTAATCCGATTGACTCAATAATTGGGAAGTTGTGTGGAAGGGGTAGGGGTAATATAATGTCCGCTTCCAATCAGGGTGATATCACAGACTTTTAAACAGTATCAAATCAACATTTGTTTTATATCATTAAAATTATATTTTTGAAGGTAACTATATATTATTCTGTTTAAACTGTATAATTATCAAGGATTGATTAAAACTAGATGTTGTATTTAGCTGGGTTTTTTTTTTATCTAATGGACACCCATTAAATAGGGGGTGTGGTAGTCAAGCGACAGGGCAGTGTTCTCCCTAGCAAAATGTTCTGAGTTCGAATCTCTGCCTTGAATGGCCTTGAAGGATATTCGATAATTTCCAAGGCCGCTTCTCACGGTAAAATAACTTTAGACAGATTGCCCAGGAAACGTCTCCTACTAACACTGCACCCATCAACATTCAAATGAATATTAATTAACACAGTGTATCAATCTCAAAATTAACTAAAAAATAAAATTGAACGAAATGTTGTTATAATTTTAATTACACTGGTTTCATATTCGATTCATATGCGGAGATTTGCTGTTCATTAAAAAAAAAATCACTTAGAAACGACCACGAACCCCCTTTTATTGCACAAACACCTAAAATTAACCATTCTCAATAATATTTGTTATATATATATAATTTGATTCCTTGCCATTGCACTGTCATTACTCACTTGAGAACGACACGAGGAACTTGTTGAAACGTAGTGTGAAATAAACTCATTGATTGATTTCCATATAAATTTTGTGTTATTTATCGTATCTTCAGTTACTAAATGCTGTATAAGGATTTCAATATTTGAGAATGTCAAAATTTTACATACTTTAGTTGTCTGTTAGATTTTTGTACTTGAGTTTATTGTGCGTTAAATTGTTAAAGATATTCTGTCTGTCTACAACCTCCCCATTGCTTATATATATATACATGTATATATATAATGACGTAGAGTTTGTAATTTAATCTTGACAGGCGGGCTTAGATAGAGTTGTAAACTTGTATTTAGAAAGGCGTGAAATTAGTCATAATTATCCCTCTAGTCGATAATCGCCTGCAGTGAAAGGGACCGAGTCCTATCTTAAGGTGGAATATTTTCCTCAAATTATTACCAAGTTAGAATTACATCTCTACATACATACATATACTAGTAGAGTTCAAACCAGTTCAACTCAAATTTCTGTTTTATTATTATTATTGATAGGGTGACTTTTATAAAATTCAGAAAAATGTGATTGAAATTTGCAATTAGTAATTAGCATAATATACACGTTTAGTAATGTGACTTTTTTTGATTATCATTTCTATTTTCTAATCTATGGACGAATTTCCAATTTTACAGATTACGCAGTTTATTATATCATTTATGTTTGGAGAAGAAATGTAGGAGGACGTGAACCCACATTTCTTCTATTCATATCTTCGTGTGACCCATTTTCAAATTATTGTATACATGTAGAATATTCAAGTTCTAGTGTCTTTTTGTCTCGGATTGTCGTGTCACAAATTCATAATCCTTAAATCTATCTGAATATCTTGACGTTTAACGCTTGTGTCAGAGTTTAAGTTGTCAATTTGGAAAACTGTTTTAAAACTGAATCTGTAAAACAATCCACGACATGCATGTCAAACATCTGAAGAACATAAAAACTATTATTTTTTGTTAATCCTTAATTCTTTTTTAATCCCCAAGGATTTCCACGTCTATATGTCAATAGTCGAGTTACTGTTATTCCCAAATTGAAATGTGTTTCAGATCAACATTTTATTTTGAAAACAAAAACATCTTAAAGTACTTGATGTCCTTATAACGGTACTTGTAGGATTTCGTTCTCAGGATGTCAAAATTATTTAAGTACGAGTTTTAGGATCTCACAGATCATCAAGTACATGTACTACAAACACCTAATACCACTTCTACTCATTAGAAAGAAACACGACAGATTAATGTGACGATAATCGTGATTGAAGAGGTCACAAATTAAAAGATTAAGGGATTTTGTTAGCTGAGGTTTTAATCTATGTGACACGATTAACTCTGATCGAGGCATATTGACTGCGTGTTTACTTCTGTTTGTAAACGAGGCCAAAAATATAACCGCATCATAACCACACTAGGCCTATGGAGTTATTATTCCTCGGTTAGGGGGGGGGGGGGGCGGGGTGTTAGCGCGTATGCATTGTATCATAAGGTGTCAACTGGCGTGGTTTCGATTCCCCGGTTGTACGTGACAAGGAGGTGAGTCGGCTGTCTAACTTCCTGGGTTTTCTCCGGGTCAACCGGTTTCCTGAAATTGCTAAAAAAAAAACCTCCTATGCGCAAGCGATATATTGAAATAAAATTCAACCATATATTAGTCCCGAAATCACCTAGTTTGTGTGTGTGTGTCTCTCTCACACACACACACTCTCCCTCCCTTGTCCACACTAATATTCGTTTCAGTCGAAGCGGAGAATATTTTGAATGCACGATGAGGAATTTAGACTGGATAGATCGACTCTATTTATTTATATTTGAAGCGGAAAATAAACGACGATTGACGAGTACTTAGCTCCCGTATCAAAAATATCGCTTCGTTAAACTCGTTTAATCTATGATTTCAAATAAATTTTCGATGTACACGCGTACTTTATATATATTTTGTTTTATTTGGACTCTGGGCTATTGTCGAAACTAAACCGTCCTCGGTGTTCCAAGTGGTCTCATTCAGTTCTACTTAACTAACCCCTGGGTTAATCGAGGTGAGAGACACGTTTTCAAGTTATCTGCCCTTGATTATTGTTCAATTTTTATCGACTAATCCCATAAATCGTTAATTGCAAAGGAAGTTGGCAAAGGGGAGTAACTTTCACCGGGTAAAGTAAACAAAACGCACCCCCATTCAAGAGCCAAGGTTAGGGATTAGCCATAATGTAGCCTAATTATGCTAAATGTGTATATCGATTGGTTTGTGGACATTAGGCACAATCAGGGCCAGGGCAGATAATTTGAAATTGTGGAAACCCCATGGATTAACCCAGGGTATACGGGAGTAGAACGGAATGGGACCACTGGAGATAACGAGCATGAATATAAACAATCTATTTTGTTAAATAAGAACTGTATAATATATTCATATCAGTAACCTGCAATCAGTTTAGTTTACAAACAAAGGTATTAAACTTTCAACATGTATTTTGTATTAGTAAGACGTCTGAAGTGGCCATTTCTATTTTTTTACAATATACGTGTGAAGGTTGGGATAATGATAACAACTTTCGAACCCTCGTACCATTCATCTGTCACATTCTTACTGTCAACACAAGGGTTCTTAATATATCATTCTATTGACATGGCTAACAAAAACTATACATGATCTCTGTTTAAAAAAACCCACCAACACTACCCCCTACTTATCTAATAGCTCATATCTTAATGGACTATTAGAGTTAGATATGCTTAAGATAATCCTTGAACACGTCGCAATAAATCGTATATTTTGTTTTTAGTTTTTTTGCCCCCATTGAACAATTTAATGTACATTTAATGCGCAGCTGCAAAAAGTGAATATAAGGGATTTTATGAATTGATGTTAAGCAACGTCTTAATTCAGATATATGGAAATGTCTGCGATATAAGTAAAACGCCGTATGATCCACACACATAATATGATGTATGTCAATAAATAGTAATGGGTATGTTGGAAAGGGAAATGGACTAGTAGACTAACGCGTGTGTTTTAGACCATGCGAACGTGGGTTAGAAAGTATAGGGTCCACCTTCTTAATCAACAGGTTTCCTCCTGTATCTCCAGCCCCCACCCCCACCCCCACCCCCGCGCACACACACTCCTACATGCGTCGGCGTTCTAACGAATAAATTATATAATAGTTAATAAAATAATATATGCTAATCCCGAAATCTGCTATGTACCACATGTATACTTTAATTCCAATTCATCTCTCTTCCATATGTCATATGTCTTTCAAGGGGAAATTTTTTAATACCAATGCTCAACGTAAATCTTAAAGGGTAACTAAGGACGAATTTCCGTAACCGAAACGCAAAAGCAAGACATTAGTAATTGGACTAAATGAGAATAAAATTAATGATGCCCAGTAATGAAGTATTATCGGGTCACTGGAATAATCAAGCATACGCTACCACGGGCGCGTTACCCGTCGGTAGTGACGAAACATTTATACGAGAAGATACTTTATGAAGCTCTTTGTATATAGTTTGTGTAACACCTTGTAAAGCAAAATAGGTATAATGAACATGCATAGAACAGTGGTTAGGTTATTGTAATATTGAGGCTGTTTAAAGCAACTCATACCAGTACTATTTCTGTGTATTTCGTCTTGGAACCAAATCGATAATTATACTGTACTAAAATGTGATCTCTATTCAAGCATCCAAACCACCGAATAAAATATAGGATCACATAATTATATTACTGAAACGAAATTTATACGAATTTACATTTTACTTTATTAACATCTCTTTAAAAATCGATTTGCCAATTCAACCCTAATTTTATTTCTTGGGGTGGTAAATCGAGTTCTCAAGTAATGTCTCTGTATCATACTCATAGATGCCTTGTATCTTTTTAGTTCAGCGTCAGTCGTGCCTTCAAGCTGAGAAATCTCGAGAAATATTAAACAATTGCAGCAAGAAACAGAAAAAACGACGACGACATAGGTGAGACATCAATTTTGATCTTGTTAAAATTCTGTTGCCTGGTGGCAAGTGATTATTTACCTAAAGGTTCAAATACAATAGGTATATCCAACATACAATATCGCCCTCGGTGGAAGTCAACGTTAAACTTAAACTCCAGAAACGAACGAACGAAATTTATCTTCCTATATTTCCCCCATAGAGAATCTGGGTGAACATTTCAGCGCAACATATCCTACAGCATACCTGCACAGCATTATAAAACAGTACGCGAATACAGCACAAACATTCTTAAATGTCAAAATGTGTGGCAAAGAGTAAGCGGAAGTAGACGTAGACAATGATTTGAAACATGGCTGCGCCCATGGTGTCTTGTTTGTTTGCAATAGCGTCAAGTTTTCCTGTTATAGTAAACCGGTAACCGCATCGCAAATATATGGGCGTAGGTACATATCACTTACTGTCATATAGCCGAGACTAGATGTACGTTCCGGAACAAGTCGAAATTTGCCGAGTGGTTTTCATTGCAGTAATGGTACTTGACAATCAAGATTTTTTCTTGCCAAATTTGAAACATTCATAACTTTGCTCAGAATAATTTAGCGTGTAAATTAAAGAAGATGTCCCATTGTAAAAAGAAAAACAACCCAAATATCATATCGTTGAATATATTCAATACGATGAAAGACCCACTAAATAAAAATTGGAAAAAAGGAAGTATTATTTAGAAAAGTTTGATGTGTTTATTCAACTGCTTGTTTTTGATGTAATAGATGTATAAATATATACTATGATCGCGTGATCTGTTTGATTACGTCCTATTATTTATCTTGTTAGGTATGTGACATAAATTCATCTTCCTTCACTATGCAGTCAGAGAATCAGGTCGTTAGCCAAAACTTGCGCTTTGGAGTGGCATCGCATTCGGAAGTCGAGGTTTTTTCAATTACATCCAAATTTCTCTTAAAATTTATTCGCCGCCCACCGTAGTCATTTCCTAATTGCTTTCAAAAATTTAATTCAAGTTCAGACTTTTCAGTTTGATGGGTAAACGGGTTCGATACCATGGCCATTACAGTTCTGAATTAGCATTGAGTTCTGTGATAAAAAAAAAAGAGTATCGAATGGGTCTAATACAGAGACAAAATAAAAAACCCAAAAGATCCGAAATCATTCGAAGTAAGCTGGAACAGCATTGACGCCTTGTGTACCTGATACACGGATGATACTTACACCCCCGCAACTCAAAAGGTGATCGTGATGCACCATAATTACCTGTAGTCTATACTCCATAGAGAAATGAAATGAAATGAAATGGAGTCTAACGTCCTACTCTTTTGCACCTAACCTGGATAGTGGAAGACGGGCATACGCCATACAGTGTGCTATGAGGGAAATTTTGCCCGGGCAGCGGCGCTACGGCCTACTCTTATATCGAATTCCAACTGCCAAGGGATCTTTTACGTGCACTCCAATGTGTACACGGGACCTCGGTTTTTCGTCCCATCCGAACGACTAGGCAGCTGTCCTTGTCAGGCCCTCCTTCTGCCTCACTGACAAGGGGAAATCACACCGGAAAATCGAGATGAACTTTCTCGGCAATGCAGGGATCGAACACCCGACCCCCAGGCTAGCGAACCAGCGCCTTATCCACTTAGCCACCGTGACCCCCACTCCATAGAGAAGATTGGGTAATTCTGTGGTGCGCGAGAATGCTTTCAATGCTTCTCAGTAAAACTGTTTATTTGAACATGTAATGTAACTGTCGAATCCAAGGATCCACGGCTTGTATCAAATATATATACCTAATTTCCCACTAATAAGATAATTTTCAAGTGCAGTTAACGCTAATTTAAAAGTAAATAGAATATGTCAGACAAGCAAGAAGAATTTCTTTCTAACACGCAACATGCTGTTTTGGTGCGACACAAAAACTGGTATTTGATACAAAGCTTGATGTATCAAGTTGCCGTCTTTAATATAAGGTTGACGTAAAACGCAGATTTGTTTGTGACTTGCTTTGTGAAAAAGAAAACACAATTCAGAAGTTATTATAATTTTTGATTTATTTGAAACGAAACAGAATGCATGTATAGTTTTGCATTAAAATGATAACATTTTTTGACATAACGTTTCGGGTTTTTTTTCATTTCTTTATTCTAAAAGAATAGGATATCCAAGGACTCCGTGGTTCAAGATAACATGACGTCATCCGCACTAATTAAATCTAATTAAATCTGCCTATTGTCTTTCTTTAGGCCTGAAATTAGACATTAATTAACTTATCCAAACCATTATGAACCCTCGATGTCAACGCTAGCCTCCAATATTGACTGGATAAGTATAGTATCATATATGCTGCTTAACGCTGGTTTATAATTAAATCCAAAAAAATGGATAACCGAGACAGCATTTTATCGTAATGATGATCGAGGCTAGACGGAAATTCCAATCGCTTAAATCTCGGTCCATAGTGGATCAATCTGACTGAAATATTCAGCAAATTACCTTTGTTATGTAGTTTACTATTAGAGTGAGAACTGTCAAATCTTTATCTAATCTGCCGTAATGTATCTTTTGAAAACGTCGTCCAAGAAGACACAACAGATTATATTATGTATTATATTATTGCTATTGCGATAATATAACGTTTCAATGAAAAATAATAATACGACCGGTTAAGCAGGATAACAAGAGAAATGACAATAGGATAGGTTATAAATAGGATAAATCGATAGGTTATTAAGGTACACGGGATAAATAGCCTTTACAGATAATACGATAGGTTATTCTAGTAAATAGGATAGAATGAAAAATGATAATTAGATAACTTATTCGGGTAAACAGGGCAAATAACGTTTCAAAGAAAAATATGGGGATTTGGATTTAGATGGCTGAATGGTGCGTGCTGTATCATAAAGCCTATCATTGAGCCAACTGGCGTGGTTTCGAATCCCCAGTTGTACGTGGCAAGGAGAAGGGTAGCCTATCCAACCTCGTGGATTTTTCTCCGGGTCCTCTGGTTTCCTCCCAATGCTAAAGATCACTACGCGCAAGCGAATTATGGAAATAAAAATTAAACCATGTCTTTGTCCCGAAATGATTTAGTTTGTGACGAGTGGACGTTAAATCCCATTTCTCTCTCTTTCAAAGAAAGCTAAGGGATATTAATATATAGATTTGTGTCGCTACCGCATGTATAGAAAATAAACCTACGTACATGTTAATACATGTAAGCCTGGCTGAATGAGGATATTATACTAGAGATAATTGCTACTTCATTAATTAATGTGATTGAAACCGCGTCGTTTGATCGGGACAGTCGTAATTAGTTGTTTGGGAGAAGCTTCTCATATTACTACGCCGCTAGCTAGCCAACTTACAGCTATATAGTCAGCCTCCTCCAAGCACGCGGCTGTCATTTAACGCAGAGACACGCGTGAAAGAGCGAGAAGTCTCATCTTTATTCTATTCATTAAGAAATTAGCCGAATTTACGAGGCATGCTGAGACAACTACAAGCCTCTCGACACACTAATCAGCCAGCTTTTACGAATTGGGTTTTTAAACTCGTAAAATGGTGGATAAAAAGTGAGCCCAGCCGTGAATTATGTCCGTATGATTCAAATATAATTGGTTATTTTTTTAGTAACATCTTTCCGTTAGAAACAAACCCCACGCTGCCATCTTATTTGAAATATTAAAGTAATTCCGCCACTAAGCTTATTAACCAATTAAAGATTGACAAAATGGTTTTTAGTTCGTGGCGAAGGTTAACTTGGTGAGATTTTGTGTTTTTACTAGGCAAGTCTAATGAGTTTCAAAGTTGGACCCACAGATTAAATTTCAAGAAGAAATTACTTCAGTATGTTTCGAGACAACATTTGCAATCGATAACGATAAACTGATGTGCCTCCTTTTTAAAAACTCATGTCTATTCTGGTACCAGGAAATATATGAAAATATTGAGTTTACTTAATTATTTTTTTTTTATTTTAAAGACAAAATAATGTACTTCGTCTTTCTCTCCAACTTGAAAAAGTAGTAAGAGTATATTTTGCCATTTACCACACGTCTTAACAACAATCCTTAAAACCTGTTCAGATTATTTGATCGTAGAAAACACATCGATGTCTGGTAAACTTATAATTATATTAAAATGAGAATTTCATATTTTGTAAGAAAGTCAAGACATAATTTATTTCAAGTCTTCTGCTCAATAGGTTGTCAACTCACTATTATACGATAATAGGCATTATTTCCCACATTTAAAAGTCATTCACAACGGAAATAATAACACAATTACCCCCTTGTTTTCTCTCCCCCCACCCCTCAATGCAACAGCTATCTTCAGACGTTTGAATTTGAAGTTGAAAATGACATTTTTGCCAATTTCTCAACTGGCAATAGTGAATTATAGGATCAATAGGATTATTATTTAATATAATTCTCGCTTTAAAACATATTAAATCAGATTAAGAAAGGCGATAATGTTACATCACCACGACGATAAAAGCTGGGCCGAAATATATGTCATATTGATATACCTATTTTAACTAACCCAGTTTCAGGATAGTCAAAACTAATACCTTTTTTAATTAAAAAATCAATTTGTTCATTTATGTTAACATTTTAAACAATTTTAATTGTAGACGCAACTGGCATACTGGTAATGAGTTTGATCTTTATCGATCTGAACCCAAGTTACTAGATTTACCAAGGGGAATAACTCACATAATTAATCTACTGTTTGCTTAAACATACATTATGCAAGAGCTAAATATGCCTGTTGCAGGTCTTTCTTTAGGCCTGAATTATTAATTCGACATTAATTCCCATATCCAGACCATAATCAACACTAGGTCGCATCGCTAGCCTGCGATCTTTGCAACTCGTTATCTAATCTCCCATATATATATACATGTATTAAGAGCTATCTTTCTACATATTTCAGGACAATATTTACCAGTTTTCAATTAGAAGAGTTAGAAAGGGCGTTTAAAGATGCACACTATCCCGACCTGTATGCTCGAGAACTTTTAGCTTTAAAAATAGATTTACCCGAAGATAGAATACAGGTATGTATGTGTCTCATTATGATTATGTCATAGTGGTTTTCGGAAAAACTTTACAAGCCAGGTTTAAACAGATAAGATCAACGGGTATCTGTCGTTTACCGATTAATCGAGAATCATTAGATAGAAGGTAATTGAAATTGAGATATGGTTGTTAAAAACCACGACATTCCGGATTGCAAGTTAAATAAGTCGCGTTCATCCACTTGAATTTTATGCAAAGTTGTTTAAGAACAACCCATCTAATAAGAGGAGGATGGACGAAAATACCCCAGATTATTTAAGATATGTAATGTTGGAATAAATAACTTACATCATCATATTGATGGAATGTGATAAATTATGCCAAATATAAAATTAATAGCCCCTTTACTTACTTCACGACCATTTGCATAAAAATGAATAAAACTAATAGTAAACGTAGTCCTATCTGTAAATATGTTTTGAGATTCTCTGGGTTTTTTTTTATTAAGTTCAAGAAGTGGAATTTCTGAAATTTATGCAGCTGGATTAGGTCAAAATTCCACAATAACATACTTTTTGCTTTAAATCTTGGGCGCTAATCGTCATGTTACCGAGTGAACATCAGGTGGCTATAAAATGTGGATTTGGATTATTACAGTTAGGCGGAAAACGAAACAGTAATCCGTTCTTCCCAGTGCGCTTCTACATGTGAAGTTTTCTTAACTCATGGCTGCTACGATAAAAACGGGGGGAAAAGAGTTTGTTGGTTTATTTAGCTATCCTAGACGATGATAATGTTTCTCAAACACTCTCTATAATAAGTTTATTTGCCATATCAAAATAAACACATTTGCGTGAGGCACGCATCCTCGATCGTCAAACGTAGTTCATTGGAAAGTTCCATCAAAGTTGAAAAGTTTTTCTAACGTTTATTAACTTACGCGATTTCCAGGGTTTGAGCGATTCTATATTACTGTTTGTGCTTAACACGTGTTCTGGAATGTTTACTCAGTAAATTTTTCTGCCGTCTCAAATAGACCAAAAAGGTTATTATGCTCGGGCACTTTGTTTTTTCAACCAAAATATATATTTGTACTTGGCATAAGAGCCAATTTGAGGAAGTAGATGTGCTCAATGTTGATGTTACAGTTGTCTTCGAGTTATCACTGGCCAAATCACAGCCAATTAGCAACCACTACAAAAAATTTCCAGCTTGTTTTTGCTAATACAGTTTTGTTTCAAATTAAAACATCTGCTTATGTTCAAACTGGATAAACTGTTAGTATATGGAGCTATCTTCGACTGGAAGTCACAATAATAAGGCGATGTCTTATTTTCTGTAAACCATATCAAAGATGAACTCGGTGCCTAATAGATTTAATGATTTTTTATAACAATGTCTGGATATTTTGAAGAGGTGCACCGGTAATCACTTGTAGTTATACCGTCTACGGATTGAGAGAGAGAGAGAGAGAGAGAGAGAGAGAGAGAGAGAGAGAGAGAGATGGGGGTGGTAACAACGTCCACTCTATACAGACTAGGTCATTTCAGGATTAACATGGTTTAATTTTTATTTCAATAATTCGCTTGCGCTTAGGGTCTTTAGCAGTCGGGGGAAATCGGAGGACCCGGAGAAAACCCACGAGGTTAGATCTACGGTTTGAATACAATACAGACTCACTCATAGTTTGTACGTATTTGTTTAACCCACTCCATCACCCACCACTACCACTACCAACCCTTGAGCATCTAAATACAAGATGACTTTGTGTACTAGATTCAACACGACGTAATAACCGACCACCGTGTCTACGAAACTCTTAATGCAATACCAATAATAAGTACAATGCCTATATGGAGATTTTATGAATGATTTTCAAACTTTGCGACAAGTTATTATGGTCTGGAATGAAAATTACCATGTGTTTTGCGTAAAAATGACCTGCACCAATCTCAAGAGGCGTTTCTTCTGTATTTGTTCATTAGGTAACCACAAAAATACAGGTTTTTATACAATAGACTATTCAAACTGTCAGAATCTTACATTAATTAATTACTAAGCAAATACTCGACAACATGTTTTTAGTGCCTCTTTTTCTTTATTCTGCTGCTTTTTTTTCATTTAACAATGACAAGTTATCGATCTAATACAATACACTATAACTCATATCTGAGCCAAGCAGTAACAATAGGCCTATTAATAAATGAGGTATTCACGGTCATTAATTTCAATATTAAACCCTTACCGCGCATAATTTTCAATTAGAACACCTTTATCATCCCTATTACATTAAACAAATAACGACACGTCCCACAATTCATTTATTGGCTATAAAACTAAATTGATCTCGGCATGGCAGCTTTGAATAAGCCCGACCTGTAACCTCGCGTTAGTCGCCTGGAGATTGCTTGATTTTCAGCGACAGGAGGTAATAACATAAATTTCAAGTGTAATTCCCCCCTTTAAATAATTAAATCAAAACTGTTATTTCTATTCACGTTATAACTCAATGATTGACAGTGACGTAGAGTGAAATAGACCGCTCGTCTTCCAAGATGGAGGACGACTCATTGCCGGCCATCACCGTCAAAGTCGATTAACCAGATTCCATTTAGACACCAGTCTCATTACATTATTAGGAATACAATAATCTTGAATACATAGAATGTACTGTTAGTAATCTAATTTCCAATTATGAACGAATCGATTTCTTTCTAATTAAAAAAGATAATGACGAAATTAATAACCAGTTATATTGGCGTCCATTTTTCATAACCATTTTTAATCTACCGACAAAAATGACAAATCTATTAGAATATAGTTAATTGTTTAATGAATATAAACGAGATAGTATTCAATGGTGTTGATGATAACACTTACTTAGGAAAATTACATACATTAAATGAAATATAGATCTTTTCAGCGATACATTTTAACGAGGCAAAAGCCATGTATAAAAGTCACTTGTCGAGGGTTTCTCGTTCAATTTAATTAAGATTTGTTTAAACATATCTGACATCAACTAAGTAAACGCAGATATCTTGTGATATGAAGTTATATTTTAGAAAATAGTGAATGAATGGCTGACCGAACTGGGGTTTAACGTCTTACTTTTCTGCACGTGTCTCTCTAATAAAGACCACCTTATGCGATACAGTGTGCAAAAGGGAAATTTTTCCCAGGCATGAATTGAATTCTAACCGTCAAAGGGTTCTCTTTTACGTGAACACTAACTTATTGTACATGGGGTCTCGGTTTTTCGTGACAGTCGAACGACTAAGGGCGGTCCTTATCAAGCCCCCATCCTGCATCACTGACAAGAGGAAGCACCCCGGAAAATCCTAAAGAACTTTTGCGAACTACAGGTTAGTGAGTCAGGCCTTACTCACTGAGCCACCGCGGCTCCCGTGTAGTATTGGGTAGGGAAATATTCTGAATGGTTTGATTATACTGTAGTTCACTGAAATGAAAGTATAATTTGTTAATACCGATAGCCCAGTCGCAACAAGGTAAATCCGCGATCTCGGGGATTGCTTAACGTGAAACAAGTTTGGGTGAACTAGTCAAATCTACAGGCCACTGTATCACCTCTGTAGATTTTTTTTCCGGTGCGGTTTCCCATCATCAGTGGTGCAGGGTGGAGGGCCGGGCAAGTACAGTGTCTAGTGTACACATAGGCATGCACGTAAAAGAACTCTTGACTGTTGGAATTAGAAATAAGAGTAGGCTGTAGGTGTAATTATTGATTTTCTTTGATATTTGCAGGTTTGGTTCCAGAATCGTCGGGCGAAATGGCGAAAAACAGAGAAAACTTGGGGTAAAAGTAGCATAATGGCGGAATACGGTTTATATGGTGCTATGGTTCGCCACGCTCTACCACTACCAGACGCCATTGTTAAAAGTGCTGATAAAGGAATAGAACAATCAAACGCACCCTGGTTGTTAGGTATGTATACATAGTTCATAGGTTCCCCCCCCCACACACACACACACACGGATTTAAATGATTGGTTGTTATATACATGTAGAGAACTAAGGTATATCTAAACAATTCGGTCGGTTATTATTTCAATATAACAGTCCGCTAATGTTGTTGTTTTTTCATATTTCTCCCAGTACCTAGATGTCGAAATAAACTGTTTCTATCTCGAAATGGGTCAATGACCAAGTTATCTCGAACCTTAAACCCCGGCATTTAAGTCTTTTGGGTTCCTATTTTTATGTGGTTTTCCGGCAGTTACTGTTAGGCCCAACTATTTAACTCATTTCGAAGATGGCGTATCCCCTTTGTGCTTCGTTTAAGAAATATAATCTATTGTTATAATTTGTCAATTGCAGGTATGCACAAAAAATCAATAGAAGCGGCTCAAAAAATGAACGAAGTTGACGACGAAAGCGGTTCATCCGACACAGACGAGAAACTGAAAAACAAAGAAGAACTCAAATCAGAAAGTATAGCAGCATTACGTGCTAAAGCCCAAGAACATAGTGCAAAAATGGTTGGAGTGATACAACGAGATGGCGTTAATACCGCTGAGCGGAGTAATACATTATCCAACAAAATGATCGATCCTTATCAACGAGATATCGTCACTTCCTGTTGACAAACGTCATGTGAAGAGATTCATTCGGGATGAATTCATACGCGATTAAGACTTATCCAGAATTTACAATAACTCTCGGCATCGGAGAATGTGAATTTAAATATTGTGCTCTTAATATTGAATGTTTGGTGCCTTTTTACCTCAATTAACTTTATGAAAGGCGATTTGATTTGTTGTGGTGTATATATTTTTACAAGGACAGAATGCTATTGTAAATATTAATAATACTGTGCTTGTTAGGTTAATATTATTCTACATGTTTTGTACATTACGTAATGATATCGTCAGTAGCTGTCTAGTCTGTATTGCGAGTAGGGTTCGCGATGTTTATTTATGCTACTTTTTAATTTTAAATATATATATATATATGCCTAAAGTCAATATGGGTACACTATTCCAGACTAAACGGTTATATACAATAGAAATTAGGCTTAATCAATTTGATCGCATTTTGCCATCTAAAGTTTAAATTTATTTTTTATTTATTTTCCATTGTATCTTTAGTAGCGGGTGCCTGAAGGATAATTCATTTCAATTCACGATGCGACCAAATGGCATCCATTATACTTTTTTAACGGTCCACATTACTATCTAAATAACATTTTGGGTTACATGTAATATTTTTGTTCAATTCATTGTACTACGAGTGGTGCATTGGGGCTTTAATAGCCTTACCAGATATTCTCTATACTGGCGTATTAATACAGCACGTGGGACTTCGCGAATAAATCAACATGCCCAACCTCGTTAGGTTTGAGCAGGCCGATCAATTGTCTGTCTTTGCCAGTCTGCTGAAACATATGTATGACCAAGTAAATGGCATTGTCATAATCATATTGTTGATGTAGCACAAGCTGATCGAAATTCAAAAAATCACCGAGTCACACAAAATTAAGTTATTGACAATAACTAGAGAAATTGTAGGATAAATTGTTGTAAATATCATGGAATAAAAACAGTAAACGATAATATTCTGTGTTATAATTTACAGGGGGGGGGGGGGGGTAGAATGGTTAGCACCTGCGCACTGTATCATAAATCCTGTCATTGAGTCCATCGACGTGGTTTGGAATCCGCGGTTGTACGTGACAAGGAGTATGGTCGCCTGTTCAACCGCGTGGGGTTTCCCCGGGTCCCCCAATTTTATCTCACTGCTAAAGATCCCTATGCGGAATTATTGAAATAAAATTTAATCATACATTAGTCCCGAAACGACCTAGTTTGTGTCGAGTGTACGGTAAACCCCATCTCTCTCTCCTAGTTGTACGTAAAAAGGAGCAGGATCGCCTGTCCACCCATGTGAATTTTCTCCGGGTACTCCGGTTTCCTTCCACTGCTAAAGGCTCCTACGCGCAAGAGAATTATTGAAATAAAATTAAAAAGCATATGTTAGTCCCGAAATGACCTAGTTTGTGTCGAATGTACGTTGTTAAACCCCACCTCTCTCTCTCTATCTCTTCCCCCCTGTCTCCCTCTCTAATTTACAAATTAAAGATTGGAGAAGCACATTCTTTCTATGTTCTTAAGCAAATTGGTTTAATGTTAATTTGTTGCAACTGGTTCTGTATAGTTGTATATTTTAACCCATCAATGGTCCAATATTCGAGAATAAACGACAAAGACAGACTATAGCTCACTCCTCTTACCCCTCCGAACTATAGCTCACCCCTTCTTACCCCTCCGAAAGATAGCCCATTACTGTCCGCAGACATAAGGGATAAAGGTTGTGCCTGACCTAAGTTAAGGATAAAAACACAATAATCAACACTTTCCTAAACACAAAGTCCAGGGCTATTCTTATTATTGGAAATTGAAAGAAAACGAAAATCATCAAAAATCTTGCATGCATTATACGCGTTTACTGTCCTCTAATGAATTTCACGGGGCAATGGAAATAACGAGACGCAATAAAAAATATGGTTGACTGGGTGGGGTTGAGGAACAAATAACCACGTACACCGGTCTGGTCAGTTCCAAGATCGTTCCTACTGACAAGTGGCCAACGGGCATAGGGAAGATTATGATGACATTAGAAAAAAGAGATATCATCTCAACATATGCATATATATTTGATGACGTCAAAAACCAATCTTTATATGCATTCGCTTAAAGGGCCAATCCCGATAATATTTAGGAGAGGAGAATAAAACTGCTTAATTTTGTATTCAAATCTATCTCAGGGCCGAGCACGTTTTCAAACAACTTAAACCAGTCAGTCTTCATCTGGAAATGAAGACCGGTGTCGGGATAAAACCTGACTTTACTTTAGGTGAAATTTACCTTTCGTTATCAAGTACAGCACGACATGGAACATTCATCGTATAAACCTCTAAAGGGACGGGAGTCGATTATCCGGTCACCCAATGAAAAAAATTGCTCAGAAATGATAAAAGGTTTACGTGTCCGGATAAGCAGTTTTGACTGTCACGTCCAAACGACCCAATGTTTTGAGTTGTAATTTTTGAGACAAGAAAAATACACCGTTCTTCAATATTTTGGCTCTTAAATTTCATACGTACTCGTACTTTTATTTTTGAGACACTGTTCAAATCGGGCTAGTCTCTTTAAAGTACCTACTATATCACATCTGGATCTAATCTAAACTGCATTTTACGACTTTCCGTACTTATGAACTAATAGTTATTGATCGAAAATGTTGACAGGTATTGTCTAGTAATGTTTGTGATACGGACGTGCATAAAAATATAAAAATTTCGAGCATTCCAGTGTCAGCCTTGTATAACCAAATAACATGTTATCATACCCACACGGAAACCATGCAGGTGGTATTAAAATCTACACAGTCCAACAATTTGAACAACCATTACGACATTTTGACAAGTGACAGGTATTTACTGAAAGTAAAATCAAGGAAGGTGAATTGTTTTGTTTATAAGTAGGCCTATATTTTCCATATCATAGTTTATCGTTTAAAGAAATTGACATATGAGATTTATAAAACAACGCAGGAAAAATATAAAATAAAATATAAACACACAATAAAATATATGCACAAGAAAGCATACAAAATTCACACAACAATTGTAGCATAATGTAGAATAAAAAGTGCCAAATTGAACAAAAACCCTTGACTATGCACACTTTACCTACGAAACACCGAATCAATCCAGATTTTCTTTTTCGGAGAACCACTCCGGGTCTAAAGAATAAATGCTATACAATTGATTCGTAGAAAGACATTTTACCATCAGCTGTTTTAAATAACAATAATGGTATGTCGGATTAGCTAAAATAAACACTCTACAACCTAAATGTCAATCTGTTTCACAGAGAAACACTTACGAATTATCTCTGTAACAGATGACTGTCCACAACACGTGCGTTGACTGCACGCGCCGTTAGTCATTGGCTCAACGGCTCGTGCAATGTTTACTTAACACCTGACTGATTCGGGCAAAATGATGCATTTTACTCATTTTAATACCCATTTACACTAAATAGGAAATATTTTTTTAACTATAAATACTTCAAACGTCTTTATTTATTTTTCTTTTACCTCAAAAAAATGTTCGAGAATTTAATTTGTCGGAGTAAAAAAGTTAATATGCCGTACTCATTAAGCCTCGTCGATGTTATGCTTATCAGTGATTGTAGCGGCCAAGCGAATATTCACTGCGGGATCAGTTTGCCTAAATGTCTGCAGTATAGAACATTTTCCTATCACACTTCGTAATTAATCTCTATGTACATTCATAATTCCCACACCTATTCTTGGAAACTGCCCGTTGTATCGTAAGCCAGGCGGGTTGATATTTATCATGTTCTCAATCCAATCAAATGATACATTTTAAAAAGTTGGATATTCGATCATTCTTGAAACTAATTTTGAAGATGGCCTTTTCATCAATAGATATAAATAAAATGGATTGTAGGTTATTCCTAGTACCGTACTGATCTTTCTTAAAAGAGACAGAATACAAGGGCGGTAAATCTAGTTAACACTCACCTCAGCACAACTATTGTAAACAAAAAAGACTGAATGCGAATTGCCATTGAATACTGATCAAGTGATTGTCATTTGCTTTTGTTTGATGTACGATAAATCAAAACATTAATGTTAACAAAACTTAAATGAATAAAATCAAAGTTTTTTTTAAAAAAAAAAGAATTTGGATGGCGATTTCTTCTGTCAACAAAAGAAACTTCAAAGGGTTTCAGATTGTGGATATGAAAGCTTTAAAGGGGGTTGGTAGTAGACGATTTCGGATATTATCAGAGGAATTTATGAACAATTACTTCCAAACGAAACAGTCTCCTCCTGTCAAAATTCTTATGATTCAAATATTAAAAACATATACGTCTAGTGTGGCCATTCCATAATTATTGCGTTGTACATTATTTTCGAAAAAAGAAGACCCGTACATATTTGTCTTGTCCGTTGTCTAAACATTGTGAAAAGATTAAGTGTATAAATTGATGATTGATAATGTTAAAACGCCTTCAGGTAGTAGTAGCAGCAGTATCATATAGCATACTCCACCAATATTCCCTGACACTGATCGATCGCTATTCAAGCCCCGCCCATTCTCTTCTATATGAATATTGATTAGTTTTGATTGATGCCACTTGAGACCATTGATGGGCACGTGCTAGAAGTCTGTAAATGACAGATTGAGAGCGGATAAAACACGGGTACACAGTGGGTAGTTGACAAGAGGGAAATTATGAGATATTTCTAAACTCCTGATCAAAAAGCGAAACCACTCAAGTGGAAAACGAAATGAGATATTTTAAAATTGCTTTCGTTCCGCTTCCCGCGCCTTGCTGACGATGAATCTGGGTTTTCTATTAACCAGATTAGCCGAGTTGTGTTCTCTCCCATATCGCAGCAGTCTGATAACGGAGTAATGGCGGGTTCAGTCTCTTGACAATCTTGCCGGCGATGATAATTACTTTTTGTGAGATTTAGACTCCAATTAATAACGTTGTAGGGCATCAGGTAACGGGCCTCGGTGGATCGTTTGTACGGTTAAAGATAAGCGACAATAACGATGATATTGTTTGTCCATATAACCGACAAATACGCTGAATGTCACATCAGAATTACAGGAAATTTAGCTAAAAGGTTAATTAAAAGGAGTATTTTACTATTGGATGGTTTATGAGCTGTAAAAAAGACGGATCGTTACGAGATAAATTCTTCCACATAGGCGATCCATTTATAGAGCCTGATATAGCTATAGAGCTGAATTCGAGATAGCGATCTCTATGACCCGTTGCCAGTCATCAATTAATTTATACACTTTAGTTCTTTTACAGACGACTGTTATTTTAGATGGGTAGATAGTATGTCCGACTGTCACAGATTACAATTGATTTAAGAGTCCGCTATAATTGTTCAAATTATATGATTGGAAAACGATAAACCCGCTTATTGGAAATATCCATTGAAGCCCTTTGTTGTTAGGCAGTCTGTAACATTATGACTTCATTACACAAATGATTTTGATAAATTAATTAATGAAAAAGAATGTATCTAACACTTGTACGTTTTAATTGTATCATTTATGAGCTTGATTAGCGACTGATATAGGTGATTAATATTACATATTCAAATTAACGACAAGTGCTTTAAATGGGGAAAAACATATGAATATTTTATGACTTAGATAATGTCTGATAACGACGAGTTTTGATGGAATGGGAGCAAATTTTAGTTATAGAATGGACTTCGGAGACATTTTTATGAAGATAAATTTTGATTTACTATAAAATTTCAGTTTATTTTAATCTTCTGAATAGCAATATTGCTATGTGTTCAAACAATGCTATTTGTTATTTTTATGTGTTTTCGTGTATTGTTATTTTATTAGATTATGATGTTCTTGTGTGATAAAAAATAAACTGTGAAATCCCATTTATTCATCTTCGATTACATCTAATGATGCCTGATATTTAATTTATATGAGTGTTTTGTTGTTTTGGAATGAAAACTTATTATCGAAATACGGGCCCATTACATAGTCTTTACGGCGTGTGTGTCCGGGTGGTCCTGATAGGGTGCGGACTGCGAAATGAAACGAAAAACGAAGCGCAAGCATGCACCCTACGAAAATTGTGAGCCACACGATCGTATGAAATACGTGACTAAGTCCAAAGGGCCTGATTTAGCAATATTGATACTGTTTGTGTGGATGAGGATATTATAGGAAAACGATCCTCGATTAGTAAGCAGTGATGGATGTTGTGCTCGAGTCGGTGCATGCTCACTGTTTCTATAACACCACATTCAAGGAGTTCACAAAGCCAACGATCGTTTTTAAGTCGATCATTTTAAAACATTGGTCATTGTAAACATAAATATATGAGAATACATACATTTACAAGAGCTAAATCTGTCTATTGCTGGTCTTTCTTTATGCCTGAAATGTCATGTAAAGTATTAATTAGACATTAAAGAACTTATCCAAGCCATAATCAACTCTCGATGCCATCGTTAACTTGCGATATTTAGCGGATTGGAATATATTTTTTGAATAGTAGTTAAACGTAAAAAAATAGATAATCGAGACTATTATCGCACTGACTTTTGTAATGATAATCAAGGCTAACTTAAAATTCTAAAGCTAATATCTCGTTTCGGAGTGCAGCAATTTGAATGAAAATTTAGGCATATTATTCTTTTTATGTTATATATTTTTTAAGTATTATAGCGAGAACTTCAACTCCTTATCCATTCTCTCATAATGCCCTTTAAACATCTTACTTTTCTTCTGCATCCTGTGTATAGTCATTGAACACATCTGACATAACTACGTCAATAGAGATTTAACAATTGATCGAAAACGTCTGTATAGAGATCACAAAGGGAGAGAGAGAGAGAGGGAGAGAGGGGGAGAGAGAGAGATGGGTTTAACGTCCATTCGACACAAACTAGGTCATTTCGGGACTAACATATGGTTTAATTTTATGTCAATAATTCGCTTGCGCGTAGGGATCTTTAGCAGTGGGCGAAACCTGAGGACCCAGAGGAAACCCACGATACTCGACAGGCGACCCTACTCCTTGTCACGTACAACCGGGGATTCGAAACCACACCAGTTGACTCAATGACAGGCTTTTTGATACAGCGCGCACGTGCTAAGCATTCGGTCATCCAATCCCCTAGATCACAAAGGACACGTGCCTATTGACACGGTCATAATATACAAACAATGACATTTCAAATAAGCAAATGATATTGTCTCCTCGAAAAAACGGATTTTATGCAAAACTTGAACGTTAAACTGGACATTTTTTATCCAAAAAGGTCATCAAATCGTAAAATTTAATTACATATGGAATTCAAGGCAAGATGGACTAATTGATTTAACAGTATTCGCTTGATTAACCGTCTAGCCTTTAATTAGCCTATTTGTTCTAACCAAATACATTGTTCCAGTTTCTGCTTGTCATTCAAGACGGGTGGCATATTAGCTTTTACGGAGCATGAGGATGAATAAATTTCGGAAACTTGCAAACCTCTTCAGTTCTTGAAAGATTGTGGTACTTAAACAATTATTGCCAATTGGCGGTTCTTTGCCCAGAAGGATTTTATAAATTAGTTAAATTACCCAATTCGTATTCCAAACACATACATTGCAGTCGCCGTAAAAGGGTAAAATGTGTTTTTGTGCCAGCCGACATCGTGTTTAACTGAGATTTTTAACCATTGATGTAATTACCACTAGACCAAGCATGCAGTCGATGATAATTACCCAAGCAAATAATACCATATGAAACAGTTTTACTGAATCAGTTTCAATACTCTTAAAATTTTGGTCCATCTTTGATATTAATATTCGTTATTTAAAAATCGATTTCTAAGCATTATTGTCACAGCTTTTATTTCAAATAGAGTTGAGTACTAATACTGTTAAAATTATTTCTAACTCGCTAAATGGAATGGAGACAGAGGGGTGGAAAGGGTGAGGTGGAAAAGGGTGAGGTGGAAAAGGGAAAGGATTAACTTTGACCAGGCACAAACTTGGTCATTTCGGGAATAACAGGGTACATCTTTGTTGCAGTAAATCGACTGTACAGGGGTCTTTAGCACCGGGAAGAAACCAAAGAAAGAGAGATGATACTAGGTAATTTTGGAACTAACTGTTGAATGAACAGGAGATAAACGAACCCCGCGGTGTTAGACAAGCTACTCCATTACTTGTCACGTACAGAAGTTATATGATCTAAAACTCATTCGTTAAGCCAATCTGTCAATCACTACTTGTCACGCACAAGCTTGTGATAGAAACCGTCCCTATAGTTAAGTCAATGACAGACTCTATGATCTAAAGCGTGCGTATACGATCTCTACCCGCTCCCACCATCCTTTACAAAACAAAGTATATAGTACCATATAATCTGACTAGAAATATAAGGTCACAAATACAGAAAGATCTTAACCGTGTCATCTTCAAAAAACATAAGTGACACCTGCTGTTCCACAATGAGTAAATATATCCTGTCTTCTATCTTCTTGGTATAAAACATAAATAAGAACTTTTATTTTAATTAATGTTTTCTCCGTTTTTTAAAACTAGATGCAAAACAGCTGTTTTACCCCATTATTAGATTTTATTAATAGCGAAGTCCACCAGCAAACGTGTGTACAACATCCGTTTTATTAGCGGAACCCTAGTTGCGTAGTTTATCGGTCTGTAGGATCAGGGTATAATGATTTCGCGAGTAGCCCAAGAGAACCTTTAAAGATTGACTTTTGTTCAGATTTAAATTAACCCAGCCTGATGGCAACTTAATAAAAGCCCGATGATTGCCCTGGACCAGATGGTAACCGTGGCTAGAAGATAAGGTCTCGTCACGCAAGCCTCCAACGCGAGCTTTCAATAAATATTGACTCGACAACTAACTTAGTTAGCTGCTAATTTTGATTCGCGTTCCGAGTTCGGCGAATAGACAAATTATACAAGTAACAAGCGATTAGCGCCAATTAATTAAATCAAGTGACACGTGACCAAATGGCAGGTAGTAAGTCTCGCCATGTTACAATTCAATAATGGCGGATTCTATTTTCATTACAAACATCACTCCAGTAACAAAAATCAATGCCTCTGATTTCACAAATTATGTTTGATAATTGGAACTAATACGGATTATAAGTCTGATCCAAATATAAAGAAATAATACAAAATAAACACGTCTGCTCCATTTTGTAACAAAGGTTTGTGTGTGTATGCCTTGACATGTCTGTCTCTTTTAATACATCATAGTGGATAGATATGGGATATTCGAATATAGGAGAATTTGCCTTCTTCAAATTGTTTGGCTATGAAAGCTAAAACCCCTGCTACGGACACAGCTCACCAAAACAAGGGCAAAGGCTGTCTTAGTCTTTCTTCCCCTCTTCCTTTCCTCCTTTGCCTAGCGGTTTTTGTTGACTTTTTGGTGTAGAATATAAGAAACGGGTTTAAAAATGCATTTCCTGCGAGGTTTTGGTGATTATTCATAATTTTGAGGCGGAAGGATACAATAAAGAGTTGAGAGGTTGATTAGTGCATTTTGGCAACCTATTGCTCAAAAGCATCCGTGGAGTTCCCCATGGAAAGCTTGGGATAAACCAACTGGAAGTAGTATACAAGTAAACATGGTAGCATAGAATTGATTGGTTTGTTGTGTCCTTTTGATTTCAAGATGGCGTCGCTGTGAGACCCGTGTTTTCACAAGGAACTTCATACGAAGTCATCTTTATTGAAATCTTTTGACCGTGGTCAGTTAGCGTACTTCCAAAGAAAGCCCCTCGCCTCCTTAAAAATCATATTATGTTATAAAAATCATGCGATGAAGCAAGCCATTCTACAAAAAAATGGCATCTTTATGAAATATCTTTTAATGTTTTACAACGGGCTTGTATGCCATTCACCACTGACATAGTTATATCATTATTTCTTACCATGTTTTTTTTAAAAAATTATTTAACGAAGGATTGAAACACTGACAGAAACGTTTTCTCTAATACGACATATTTGGATTACTGCTTCACAGCCTATGCCATTTGGAATAATCTTATATTTTTAGAGAATTATGACCAGTGGTGGACAAAACTTGTTTTGTTCTCGAACGATAATTAAAAGTGAAAAAATCATTATTGAACTGCTTGACCATTTGATTGTAAAGAAGGGTCATTTGGCCCATGGAGAGCAGTGGTCATCTCCAATAGCCATGGTCAACTCTCTTGTTAGTGGACAATAGTTTTCTGCTAATTTAATTTGCTT
Organism: Patella depressa; assembly: GCA_948474765.1. Taxonomy (NCBI): domain Eukaryota; kingdom Metazoa; phylum Mollusca; class Gastropoda; family Patellidae; genus Patella; species Patella depressa. The sequence continues at coordinate 62,556,581 of OX419719.1, forward strand.
TGTCTTTCACTGATGGTAATTTATTTTGGATGGAGTCAGCAATGTCAAATACCACGGTAGAGATAATGACCGGGAATAATGTTCATGTGGGGTTTATAATACGTTTTGGATAAAACGCTGTATATTTTTAAATCAAGGATCATAATTATAACACTAAAGACCTTGTAAAAGTCCCTATTGTATTTGAAACCATCCTAGGATTCCACTGAAAGACGCAATTCCAGATAAGGTTGTTTGTTTAACAAAATAAAACTCTTTAAGAGAGGTTATACTAACTTGGTTCTTCAGCTTTATTTTATTGGTGACAATTTTCCAATAAAATAACCATGCTCGTAAGCTTTCTAAAATTCACTATCTTATTTACATAGTCTTTTTTAGTTATTTTGGCCATAACTGAGCGGTATATGGAGCTGCAATATTCAGACAAGTTAAACGGGATATTTAGGTACATTTTGTGTAACAACTACACGCTTTTTGTGTGATCCATTGTAAGTTCTCGTCTGATTTGAACCATCAGACCCGGATGCAACATACACAGCCCCATTGAACTGCATCTGTAAGATCACTACTGTTTGCGAGCAGACACATGGAATGGGGCCACCAGATTATCCCACTCAATGCTTCATATTTTTGGCATCTATAACTGTTTCCACTCTAAAATAACTCATGGTGACTATTCAAATCCCAAAGCCGAAAGACAAAGGCATTGCGGATTGTATCAATGATATAAAGATTGGATCGCCCTGAAGAATTTTCATATAATTTTGAACCTTTTCATTTAAAGGTATGTAAATTGAAATCAAATACAACAATTAGATAAATTCCTTGATTAACAAAACAACGTTTATTATGAAACATAAATTACTCAATTAATTGCTATGTTATCGTAATTTGAGATCAAAACTGGAACCAAGAAACTTCTTTTGTTTATGCTTTATTAGTTATTTCGGTTGACTCTATCTGTTTCGGAAGGACATGATTAGTATGAAAACTGGATATTCTCCAGGTGCCTATCTGTCTTGTAGTCGTGAGTTTGAATCCCCCGCCCTTCTTGTAACTTGAATGATGTCTCCCAAACATCCCCGTTATGTATGTATAATTAGTCATGGGTTGGCGGTATTAATCGTTCTGGGACAACCAGGGGAAATCTTATTCCATTAAACCTATTAGCAACTTTGTCCCAGGAGAGTCTGACACAAGATGTTGTCGTCTCAATTAATAGATTATATCTGTGCTCGGCTTACCTGATAAGATTTTCACTCGTCATGTTGATAGCCAATTGTCCTATCGGATGAAGATCAACGTTTTATGTTGGGGACATCTTGGTTTTGGCACCAAGTCGGATAATAAAACCGTCAACATGTCGGCTATAATCACGTTATAGGAGTCGTGTAAACACGTTTTGTATCATCAATAGTGCAGCTAATTTAATTGATGTTTTTATCTCAATCGAGTTGAAGATTTGATTATATTACAATCCAATTCATTCCTCCCAAGAAAATAAAACTGCAGCCGGTTTTATGACTGGCAACGGTTCATCTTTCCTGCCAGTTCTGTCAGAAGATTTTGATAAATATGGCTATGTTCTTTATCCAGTTTTAAACATTACATCGTTTTATATTATCAGTGATTACTTGGTGACTTTCCGGGTTTTGCCCAACTAATCTTCCATAATACCGCTTTAAATAATTCAGCATAGTTCTTGTGATTAACAAATTGTCAACTTTAAATACTGTTGTTTCAGGAAAAACCTGATGTTAAAATATTAACAAGGTCGACTGTGCTCTTCTGCCACCTTGCGCAAAGACTGTCCACATAAAATTACAAAGAGCACAATTCGTCAGCATCATCTGGTGACGTGCTGACTTTGCACATCCAGGTTGGGTCCTTTTTTATTATGGATGGACAGAGGAAATATTTCTGGCAGAAATGTGGTACTCCCAATGTTTGATCTAGCCCATTTCCAACACAATGTCCACGGTGCCCAATTTGGTGGTTCAAGCCGGGATTATTAAGTTTGTTTCAGGTGGTACCTCCAACGTTTCATCTAGCCCAAGAGATTTGTGTTTTTTTGTACGCGATGGGGGTGGGGCTTATTCGAAGGAAACTTTGTCGGACAGGGCCTCTCCATTTCAAGTTTGTCCCACGAGGTATCCCCAATTTTTTCAAGCTCTTTTCCAAAGCAATTTCCACGGGGTCCAACTTTTGGGATGTCTGACACGGCTTTTACAGCAGGTAAATTGTTTGGCATAGTTTAATTGTTAGCTTTTATTTTGTTTCATGTGGTATCTCCAATGTTTAATGCAGCCAAAGCTTTGAGGCCCTTGTGGGGCTTCGGGGTAGTGTGTGTGTGGGGGGGGGAGGCTTATATAGAGGACAGTTCGTCTCACAGGGGCCTGTTTGTAACCTGTTCATTTCAATTTGGTTCCATGTGATATCCCCGATGTTTGATGCAACCTATTTTTGAGCACCCTCTTTGGTGTTTCAGAGGCCACACGCAGCAACTGGACCCCGGCAGACCTCCATACCTAAATACATATGGTTAAATAGTAAACTTTCCCGTACTCGAATATTGGTACCTTGTTCGTTTGGCTAAAGTGCTTTTGGCTACAGGTTCGTCTTTGCGCAACTGACGACAAACATATAGGATGCAGACCACCATTAATTTCCCTATTGACATTATTGTTAATTCTGGTCTTTTTGCCCAGTATCAACTTTTCCCAAATATACACTGTTATGTATGGTAACAAAAATTTTTTAGTACTAATTTATAGTTCTCCTTTAATAATGGGGCCCCTGACGACAGCCTTGTCTCCCTAAAATCCGGTCTGAACTGTTGAATAGTGTCAGTGCCATTCTACTTGTCTTTCTAAGGCCTTCACACTCACGTGCTCCAATACACATTTTTCAAATAGTGTAACTGGTAACTTCAAATATGTATATGGGAATGAGTTTTTTAATTAATCGTGCTTGTTTCGCGCGGTAGGATACCTTTTAACTGACACCTACAAAAAAATTCCATCACAATGTCAAATTTTATAAATGAATTTAAGGCATCGATCTTTATTAAGTGACAGTGGTAGAACACTATATCATAGACCATCGCGGGGCAGTAACCTTATAATATACACTATTGTGATACTACAAAATGATTATTAGTCACCATAGTTTCAAAATCATCGTTACGAACCTACTACAACATTGTGTTTTCCGGCTAGAAGATGTTATTATAATAAAGAAGTATTTATTTAGGCTTCAGTAGATGTTATAGAAAGTATAAATAATACCTTTATTTACATGACACGCTCAAATTCAACCCAGATGGCTTGGATACGGCTTGGATTTAAACGGTGCATTTAAAATTAATCAATGGCTGTCCTTGCTAACATTTACCGTTAGTCACTGACGTCACTGCGGGTTGCCGCTGATGAAAGGCCTGCCAAGAGAGGATACCGTAGCCATTGAGAATGTCACTTGATAATCGAGAATATTTGGGTGGAGTTACCGTCTGTCAACCAAACGATCGGTAACTCTCGTAGACGGTGCGGACACAGTTGGTGCCTATTTTAGTCTTAATTTCGGTAATTTGACTAAAATTTTCAATACTTTCTTATTTCATCATTTATTTTCGAATTATTATAGCAAGAATGGCCAATCCTATCTTAAACACTTAGGTAATGTATCTTTCAAGTAGCTGAATATCTAACTCAATATCATCTTCACATTGAAAACACGAAGTATTTGTCAATATAAATCAACATTGATGTTGTGATCTTACCAGGTAAAGATGGGTTTCTGATATCCAACATTTAAGACAAAATAAATATTCTGCAATTGGTAGCGAATCGTGTACCATAATGCGTTTTGTTGGCATTTGTAACAAGAGACTCGAAGAACGAGGCTAGACATAATAAGCATTTTACAATTGGTACATGAATCGTGTAACATAATGCGTTTCAGCGCCATTTGTTACGAGGCTAGACATATTCCAAAATTCATGTCAAACAATGACCAAATATTCCCACTTTAATAGTTAAGAACAAGATAATGTAAAGGGAATTTTGCTGAAAATTTCAGTCAAATTGATTCACCTAAGTTAGTCACTAAAGATTTTATTGGTTGGCCTCTTATACGGCCCCTGCCCCTGGTTTATCTGCAGCGGACGTTAAACCCCATCCCCCCCTCTCTCTCTCTCTTCCTGTCTCTCAGATCCATTTATATGACTTACAAAATCGTTTTTGTATGTCTAAAGCGGAAAACGTTTTTATATGTTTACATAACAGTAATACTATAATTATTAATGTTATTCGTCTGTCTCAGCAATACCAGTCCCACCGTGGTCACAGCTATAGACGGATATTCCAGAAAATGAAGACGTGTAATATGAATATCAGAATGACAGATACCGGTATTGAATTCAAATAGACCTGTTTTAATTAATTCTGAACACGGTGTTGTCATAACGCGGTTTCAAATCATGAAATTTCGAATGAGTTTTAAAGTGATTTTCTACGGGTGGTAATTTCCATATTGGAAAATGTAATGAAATATGACTGAAAGATGAATGAGAGCTAATCATCAATATATCAACAAAATATCAGAAACGCGCGCATGCGTGACTGTTCATGTTCTAATACGGAAGTGAGGCTAATGATTGTATCGATGGTTTTAATTGGTTGATATAACGATTTCGTGTATGCGTTACGCCTGTCTTGACTTTAGTTTCGAAATTTCCGATCTGAATTCAAAGCATTTGACATGTTACCATGTAGGTATTGTTGGGATTACAAGAGCGTTGAAATACGTCAGATAATTATTTACTAGGACAATCACGCATCGGGGCTAATTAATTTGATGACAGCAAAACACTAATCAATACAACCACTTTATTGTGTCAATAATAACTATATAAACTTACAAAACATTTCAAAATTAGAAACAAAGAGGTTTTTTGTAGCAAATAAATTAAGGTTTTAAAGCAAATGTTGTTTTTTATGTTCAGAAGGACAATTTCAAACATGAGATATATCCTGTATCAAGTTATATTTGGAATTCATTTATGAACACGAATAAAATAATACAATGAGTAATATTTACAAATGAAAGGATGGCAAGGTTGAGTTCTTTGTTCTAATCAGCAAAATCTCTGACGTCGCTAGTGAGAGAAGAAGAATACTCATTAAAGTTAAAGATACCTATAACGAGTTAAAACCTAGTAACTAAGTCATCAGTTCCAAAGTGGTAAGACAAAACGAGTAGTCTCGGTTATCTATTTAATCGGTATATCACGAAGGAAAATTTATTGTCAAACCGAACTACAATCCAACAAAAACCTCATGCTAGGCTCGACATCGAGGGTTGATTATGGTCTAGATATGTTAATTAGTGCCTAATTAATATTTTTTTATAACATTTCATGCCTAAAGAAAGATCTACAATAGGAAGATTTTGCTCTTGCATAATGTATGTTTAATTTAAAAATTACCACTTTAAATATATATTTTCCCTAAAGCCTAAATACTTAAACGCTGATTGGAAAATATATTGAAAATATCGAATCAAATATATTTGGCGCTAAAAACATCATATCTTGCAAGTAGCTATTGATAATAAATCTTATTCAATCTTAGATCTAAAAATCGAAGTTCATTTCAACGAACGGTTATCACCGAATTTGGCGGTAGACATTTTATGACTATTTTGTTATCATAGTTTTAGGTAACAATATTGCAATAGTAAACCAAATTCACTTTGAGGGAACGTATCTTTAATACACTTTACGTATAGCACCCTCCCTTTGATTTGGTTCGACATTTCCATTCCAGGTTAAGTCTATATATCGTAATGGAGAACTAGTTAGAATAAATCGGTGGAGGACAATGTTGATAATTCGCAAACGGGACATTTTGTGTATTTAAAGTAAGAACCCCCTTTATCAACAGTTCCGAAATTAAACTATTTCTCTTTTTTTAAAAAAAAAAACAACAACATTAAAACAAATATTGTCTTTCTAAACCACCTTCCCAATGGGTTTGAATATCTTGTAGACGTCTTACCAATATCAGACGCAGTCGTGTTTAAAGAGGGGTCCAGGACAGAGAGTTTGGGGGGTCTCGATTGTTGAAATAACTAAATGTAAGGAACTTGAAATCCTTATACGGCATTTAATAACTGGACATATGATGTAAAACACAAATTTATATGGAAAACAATCACTGAGTTTATTTCACACTACGTTTCAACAAGTTCCTCTTGTCGTTCTCAAGTAAGTAAAGAACTTGGGGCTTTATTCTTTGGTTTAAATGAAAGTCAAAGTTTCACTGACATGTGGATGATATGGTGTATATAATCTACACACTATATACACAAAATGGCACATAAATTAAATTAGTTTATAAAACAATAAAGATGTATCTTGAATTATTAGCAAAATAAGAAACAAACAATAATTTAATATTTATTTGTTGAAGCTTCAAAGTTAAATATATCATAAATAAGCGAGATAAACAAAAAACGACCCCCAACCAGCGATAATTCTTCGGGAATCAGTGATATATTATGGTAATCGAAGACGAAAATGTGTGGACTCAAATTAAGCCCACCCATGAATAAATAGCACTAAATTTAATTATATATACTCCGAATATGTCAACTTGTATTTTCCGATACAGTAACTACAGAGTCCTTGTCACTTGATGTTTCACCAGAACAACTCTGTTCTGTTGTAGCACTGTCTTCTTTGGGATCCTGGATAGGCATTATCTTTGCTGAATATTCCTGAGCACGAGCTCGTAATGCTGCAATACTCTCAGATCTAAAATCATTCTGATTTACTCCTTCCACGTCACTTCTATCTCTGACATCATCAGTTAATGATGGCGAGGAATCGACTGACTTCCTGTACATACCTAAAAATATAAAAGATTCAAATTAGCTTAAAAGAATGGACGAATAAAATTTTGCTGGTACTGATCATCATTATGGAAAGGATGGTCATTTTTTTGTTTGTTTGGGAGGGGAGGGGTGCAATTTTTTTAGCTTTAGGTATACTGATGCACACAAATTCCTGGTTAAAATATTTTTCAGAAGATGTTAGTAGTTACACTTACTTAGCAACCAAGGGGCTGTAGAATCTAAAACTCCTTCTTTAGCGCTTTTTAGAATGGTCTCTGGTAATGGTAAAGAATGTCGAACCATAGCACCATATAAACCATATTCCGCCATTATACTACTTCTTCCCCAAGTTTTCTCCGTCTTACGCCATTTAGCACGACGATTCTGGAACCAAACCTAGAAATAAGTAATTTATAAAATGAGCATGGTGTATGAAATTTGACAGGAGCAAGAATATTTGAATGTGAAGACAGTATCCACAAGATGTCTGCGATTAATATCTTCAGATACCAGCTATTATACATGTAGTAACAAAGAGTTTCCAGAAACAGATTACGGTGTATAATACAAACGAAATAAATAAATGTCAGTTTAGATTCTAAGGGTTTGTAAGATGGACATCATAAGGAAAGCTACTTATCGTTTAGACATTTCCTCGTAATATTGGCATCATGTTCTAATGACTGAGATCAATTGTACATTTGTTTAAAATTAAGGCAGTGAGATATTTGAGATTGAGAGACGACCGCTGAAGGAATCCTGACAGTTTGCACAATGCTCCCCCCCCCCACACACACACAAGTCTTACAGATAAACCAGAGAAATATGAATTTTATGAAGAACCCCACATTGTACCAAATAAGGCTCCAAAGACACATATTACCCTAGTTGTGGGGTCATCAAGACTAAATTTGAGTTCCCTAAACAGCTGAGCTACCCCAGTAAACATGGATGGTTAGATTTACGTTACTTTTACGTCATTATGGTTAGATTATGGTTAGCGTCCAATAATGGTAAAATTTTACGTTTAAATTTACGTTACTCTTACGTCATAATGGTTATGGTTACTTTTACATCAGAAAATGACGTAAATCTAACGTAAACTTTATGACCGTTTTCTTACCAATTTTTGTCGCTTTAAATACTTCTTGATTAAGTACCCATATCAGTATGTGCACAGTCTAACAATTGATAAATAGTCGGAATTCAGACAAAATAATTATATATGTGTTATTGGTGATAATTCTAACGTTAATCTAACATAAATTTTACGTCATGTATCTAACCGTTAGATTATGGTTAGTTTTCTGACGTAAATGTAACGTTAATTTTCTAACGTTAATATAACGTTAGTTATCTAACGTTAATGTAACGTTAGTTTTATGTCATAATTCTAACATATGAGGGAACTTTTTCTCAGACAGCGGCGCGACAGCCTACTCTAATATCGAATTCCAACTGCCAAGGGATCTTTAACATGCACACCAATGTGTACATGGGACCTGGGTTTTTCGGACCATCCGAATGACTAGGTGTAAATCTAACGTAAATTTTATGACGGTTTTCTTACCAATTTTTGTCGCTTTAAATACTTCTTGATTAAGTACCCATATCAGTGTGTGCACAGTCTAACAATTGATAAATAGTCGGAATTCAGACAAAATAATTATATATGTGTTATTGGTGATAATTCTAACGTTAATCTAACATAAATTTTACGTCATGTTTCTAACCGTTAGATTATGGTTAGTTTTCTGATTTAAATCTAACGTTAATTTTCTAACGTTAACATAACGTTAGTTATCTAACGTTAATGTAACGTTAGTTTTATGTCATAATTCTAACATAAGTTTCTAATGTGAATCTAACATAAACCTAATACTTGTTCTCTATCGGAAATGAAATGCAATGAAATGGGGTTTAACGTCCTACTTTTCTGCACCTAACCTGGGTTAATTGAAGATGGGCATACGCCATACAGTGTGCTATGAGGGAACTTTTTCTCAGACAGTAGCACTACAGCGTACTCTAATATCGAATTCCAACTGCCAAGGGATCTTTAACATACACACCAATGTGTACATGGGACCTGAGTTTTCTGGACCATCCGAATGACTAGGCCGCTTCACTGACAAGGGGAAACAACGCTGGAAAATCGAGATGCAGGGATCGAACACCTGACTACCAGGTTAGCGAGCCAGCGCCTTACCCACATTGTCTAACAGAAAAGAATGTCAGTTTTATAATGTTAGGATACTAACAATTACGTAAACAAATGTCAGTTTAATATCAGGATAACAACGATTAAATAAATGTTAGTTTTTGATTGTTGGCTATCCAACCATAATCAAAAAAAACCCATTAAAGTTAACCAAATTTACTAAATTTGGGCAACTTGAACAAAATCTGTTAATAATTGTAACCTGTATAATATTTATGGATAAAACATTAAAAAGTGGGTGTGGCACCACCCCTGTGTTGAGCCATGCACCGAAATTGATAGTTATTAATATCCTTACGGCATAAGGAATAAATATACCAAGTTAAAAAAAACCCCAAAAAACATGAAAAGTTGATGTGGCTCTGCCTACTCTTATATATCAAACTCCAACCGCCAATGTGTACACGGAACCTCAGGTTTTTTTTTTGTTCACCCGAACGACTAGACAGTTATTGTCCTTGTCATGCCCTCCATTTTGCATCATTGAAGGGGAAACCACCCCGGAAAATCTGGATGAACTTTCCCAGCCAATGCAGGGATCGAACACCCGACCTCCAGGGTAACGAGACAGCGTCTTACCCACACAGACAAAAAACTGGCTGTGGCACCATCAAGAAGGGAGCGAGAAAAAAAAATGGGGTTTAATATCCACTCAATATAAACTAGGTCATTTAGATGTAAGGTAAAACAAAAATCTCCACAAATATTATATACCAGTACGTAATTTTTGCACTGCCTGAAAGATCTTCCAGCCCAAATGTTGTGGAGCAACATACACGTATGCCAACCCTTTTTTTATATTTTATAATAATCATCCTTAAAAAACTAGAAAGTCAATGTTAAAGTCAAAATATATGTATACATTTTGTATTTTCATTTTGTATGACCCAATATTATAAGGAGATGGGTTGATTAAAAGATTTTAGCTTGTCTTTACATCTTCCCATATAATATAATAATATGTTCTTAGAATGAATCTTATCTGATTAAAACATTAAATTTAATGATTTAAATTCTTGTGGCGGTTTATGAAAAAGGCCATGACGCCCAGACTCGTTCGTTGGTTTGTTTATATCAGATTTTTTAAATTTTACGCTTGTATTTATTATTATATATAAGGTGTAAAACCCGACAAATATAAAGCTTATCAAATTTATTGTATATAGGGCCACGTATAATAATAGGGCTGAATTGGAATGTACAATCAAATTCAACCGAAAACACATTTTACAAGACTTTCACTTTGAGTCAAGAACCAGTTCGAACCAGTTATTTCCGGAATTTATAGATCTTGTCGACATATCGTCCCCGATAAAAGACATCTGAAAATTAAAACTTCTCTATTGGATTATTCGTATAATATTAAGTATAGCTAATATAAAATCTAGCAGAGCGCACAGAAACAGATTACATTCTATAGATTCCATTATCAAAAAAAAAAATACGTATCGACGGCTTCCGTGTGGGGAATAATAAAAGCGAACGGAATTGTGGGTATAGCAAGATGGCGCCCAAAAGCGATTGAATATCGGAGATTTTGGACAAAATACTATTTATTTCACACAAAAAAGAAATGGTGCCCTGATTTAAAGTTAGAAGAAGCGTATAGGAAAGTAAGTGTCTTTTTTACATACAAACATCCGTCTAAATATAATTTGTAGAACTACAAATTCAGCAAATAATGGCCGTTGACAATTTTACACAATCACCGTAAAAATGCTAAACAAAACCTAACGGTAAAACAAAGTCACAAGATTAGATGGCCTGTTATTTTCTGAATGTAAAACTTTGTAGCTGCACGATTTATACACAATCTAAACTACTTTAATCGAAAAACACCCTGTTTCAAAATCACGGGAATCAAACATTTTTCACTTTGAATATGAATATGTTCTTTATTCTATCTCTAAGCAAAATCTTTTTTACAGATCCTAAATTTGAGCAATATTGATGGTACTAATGTGAAAGAAGTTACAAAAAGATTTTTTTGAAGGCTTTGTTTACGTAAATGGTAGCCAGGTGACACCAGCTTACTCCTTGTACAAATGTAGGATCAATGCCATACCACTGGACTCAATGATGATGGTGGACGTTATGATGAAAAGTGCTCTCATCCACCCTACTCTCACGATGACAAGGGAATCAAGGCTGTTTTCATATACATTTAATAAATGTAGATATGCTATTTGGAACAAAAAACTAACTGCAACTGGTTAACCAATTTTATTCACATTTGATAAAAAAATTCAATCAAAATATTTGTTGGACCACAGGAAGACTTGTTGATACATGTTTGAATTAATAATATTATAGCTTTAAGTTCCATGCTTGGCAGCGAGTGCTAATAACATTTACAAAACTTTGAGCGGGAATTTCAAGGCATTAACCTCCTGTGATATAATAACAAATGACAAGTGCGAAATAAAGTATTTATGTGGTCTTGGGTGAAAAAACAGTGTTGTGGCTAGCCAAATGAAATGAAACAAAATAGAGTGTAATGACCTACTGTTTTGTTCTGAACTGGGCTAATGAAGACAGGCATATGCCATACATGCTATAAGGGAAATTTTGCACTATGGCCTTCTCATATCAAATTCCAACTGTCAAGGGTATGCCAATGTGTATACATGGCCTCAGTTTTTCTTTACCATCTGAATGAATAGACAGCTGTCTTGTCAGGCCCTCCTGCATCACTGACAAGAGGAAATAACGCTGGAAAATCTGGATGAACTTTCACTTCCAATGCAGGGATCTAGTGCCCTGCCCCAAAACAAAGGGCGTGACAAGGAAAGCTGTCTAGTCGTTTGGATGGTATGAATGACCGAGCGTCTGTGTACACATTGGTGTGCATGTAAAAGATCACTAGGCAGTTCGAATGCGATATAGGAGTAGGCCTTAGCTGTCTAGTCGTTGGATGGTATGAATGACCGTGCGTCTGTGAACACATTGGTGTGCATGTAAAAGAATGCGATATAGGAGTAGGCCTTAGCCACTGCCTGGACAAAATTCCCTGATGGCACACTGTATAGAGTATGTCGATTTTCATTAGCCACGTTAAACCCCATTTCATTTCATTCCATCAGTGCCTTGAGCAAACAAGATAGGCTACACATAAAGGTTTTAGCCAAATTTGGTCAATATCCCAGTTTTCCTTTCTGATATGCATATCAACACTTCCACAAGACTAATGTAGACCTTTTTCTTGGACATTTTCAAATATCAGTGATGCAGGAAAGAGGACCTGACATGGATAGGTGACTAGTCATACGAATGGGACAAAAACCAAAGTACTATGTACACTTTGATGTATGTGTGAAACATTTCTTGGCAGTTTGATGGAATTTTATAAAAGATATAAGAGTATGCCGTAGCCCTGCTGCCGAGACAAATGTTTATAGTTATGGTTTGTGTATGGTCACCCTGTTTGTATTATTGTCAATTATCACTATTTCACGATGTATGATTACTGTTAACAATTGTATTTTTTAAATTTTTTTAAAAATAAAATTTAGATATTATGTTGACTTTTTGTTGTAATTATATGAATTTGCGATTTCAAAAGGTTATTGGTTGACTGTTAACATTTCAAGGGTTATATTTCTACAAACTCATTAAAGATTCACAAAAGAAAGTGATGTAAATTTTGAAATTTAATGTCAGATAGAGAGAGAGAGAGAGAAAAATGGGGTTTAATGTCCACTCAACACAAACTAGGTCATTTCGGGACTAACATATGGTTTTCATTTTATTTCAATAATTTGCTTGCGCGTAGGGGTCTTTAGCAATGGGAGGAAACCGGAGTGCCACATACGTTCACACCAGGGCTCGAAACCGCAGCCGCAAGCCAGAGGTGACTGGCCAGCTAGAGGTCGAAGCGCTGCACTCTAGTCCACTAGGCCATCCCAACCCCCCAATGTTAGATATATAATGAAATGAAATGGGGTTTAAAGTCCTACTGCTCTGAAATCCTGATTCTCAGTCAATGCATGTACCAATCCCGGGTCTGCAGGTTAGTTGAGCCAACATTTTACTTTGAGGATCATGACCCTGATTTCCATAAAATGGTCGGTTAGTTTAAATCATGTTAGATTAACGTCAAAAATTTAAGTTATATTTACGTCAGATTTACGTCAAAATGGTTGGTCAGGCTACAATCATTTTGCTCATCTTCTTAACGATAATGTAATGTCATGAAATGACGTTAATCTAACGTAAAGTTTACGTCATTTTTACCTTATTTTTACATCATTTTCTGACGCAAATCTAACGTAAAGTTTTTGTCATTTTTTGACGTAGATCTAACGTAAACTTTACGTAAACGTTACGTTAGATTTATGTCAAAATATGACGTAAACTTTACGTTAGATTTGCGTCAGGAAATGTCGTAAATATAACGTAAAAATGACGTAAATTTTACGTTAAATTAACATCATTTCCTGACGTTACATTTTCGTTAAGAAGATGAGCAAACTGATGGTAAACTGACTGACCATTTTTACGTAAATTTTACGTAAAAGTAACGTCATGTTGTTATGTGGGACAGTATTTGTGGAACAATCTTCAAACCGTAAAACCCATTAGGTGGCAGGAATTTTTCCAGACAGGACCCCAAATAGACCACATCACTATAAATGTGGGACCAACAGAGGAACAGATCTGTGCACTAGTGGTAGATAAGCTGTGATCTGCAAAGCTACAAAAGCAAGAGGAGCTGCCGGAAACAATTGTTTAAGGCTACTCTGTTCAGTAACCTGCATTATGGGGCAAAGCCACCGATAAACTAGTGTGTCGCATATGCCGGATAATCTTTCCATTAGTAGTGAATTGGTTTACGAAAACATCAACAAAAGTTATTTGATGACACCAGTTCACATCCACGAAAGCTAGAAGTCTAATATTGCGTGCGTCTGTCAAGATTCCACGCATGTAGAAGCGGTGGTCCATGCTCAGGTATAAAACACGTTATCTAATCTCTTCTATATTGGCATCTTCTATTGTACTTAATCAGTGTTTCAAATTCCATTATAATAAAGATCCGAAAACAGATAAATGTCTTACGAATAGATTGACCTAATTCACGTTATTAAAGTCGATATCAATTTTCGAAAACAACGTCTACCACACGCACGCACAGTTCTGCGCATGAATGCGAAACGGTTCACATTATCTTGATGCACAGTAAAAGTATAGATAAGGAGTTTTTGAGGGTTGAGATAGCGTCGTTTACATGCTTTTCTACTCTAAGAAATCAAAATGACAAAGATCTAGCGTGCCGCTATAACCAGTGCGAATCATTGAATCGTCAGCAAATTATAGCGCATTAAACAATTAGAGTCCGTTTGTAGCCTTACGATAAGATCTGCACGCAATCTTTCAAACCTCGTACATGTACATAGTTAGTCTTTGGAACCAGTAAACCAGGGTTGATATAAATTATATAATTGCGTTATTATCGTTAAATTCACGATGAACATCTAAGTGCCATTTTTGTTCGCTATCATTCCAAATTGCTCAATGATAACGCCACCAGACAATTGTACCCTGAGTCTAATTTTACAGCAAAGGTTCAGATCTTATCGTTGTTGTACGTTGTTTAAGCATATTTCACTTCCAGTAGCTGTATCGGTTGTATTTGATATGGGTCATTTTTGCTTTAACATCATATCGATTTGTATTTAAGGACTAACTTATTTATTTTAAATCTAACTAGATAATCAGATCCTAACTAAACATTGACCCATGATTTATTGGGAATAGAAGATGTGAGATTTGGTGTTCTAAATTGAAAGCAATCGTCCAAATCCAAGCCGTTACATTTTTTTTACATTTCTTTTTCTTGAACTGTTGATATATTGTAGATCAGTAGATTTGGATGACGATGGCATTGACACCCTTCTTCGGATATTATATTGAAGCAGTTTTCACAGAATGTATGCTTTAATACTTCAAACTTTGTATTAGTCACACTGTGTAAACTGTTCGCCCTCCTGGTATCAAGCTCCGCAGAAGAGTTGGGACAGTTCGAATCCGAGTTCTTATGTCTATGATCAGGGCCCGGTTTCACGAAATTTTAACTTAAGATAAAATCCAATTTTAGTAGATACTTCAATTTTGATTGGCTAAGCACTAAAATCAATCTAATATTATCCAATCAAATTACTAAAATTGGGATCTTATCTTAGTTAAAATTTCGTGAAATAGGCCCCAGTACTGATACTTGTAATGAACAGTGTCCTTACTCTAAAAACATGATTCCAATGATACAACAATACATTACGTAAACTATGCACATTATGTATTGAAAACTGATTTAGGCCACGTGTCGAAGAGTATTCTCCCAACGTTTTCAAGCTACTTATGCGACGTTTCGAGGAGTATTCTCTCAATTTTAGGCGACATTTCGGAGAGTTCACTCAACGTTTTCAGCTTCGAAGAATATTCTCCCAACGTTTTCAGCTTTAAATAGTTGAGAGAATGCATTTTGAAACGTCACCTAAATAGTTCAGTAGCTGTTTTCCATAAATATGTGTATAGCTTAAAGAATAATACATTACGTGTATAATAATATACTTGTAGATAATGTGCATAAAATAAAAGATCCTCTTTGCCACCTATCAATGAAATCGATGGGGTGGCGATTGTTTTTCCTTCCCGCAGGAACTGTTCAAGAATATTTAGCATTTGAATCCAATTGAATATTTTTTTTCTGATGAGTAATTTAGCGTCTGTAATTTTATTTACCAACAAACCGGTGCCAGTGTTTTGCTAACTTTATCTGCAACACCAAGAGGCCACTTTCAAAACTGTGGTCCAAGGATCTGGTACAAGTAAATGAAATGAGAAATATCGCCCTACGTTAAACTCCATTTCATTTCTTAACCCTTGTTGGTACACGTGTGGTCTCCGTGGACCCCATGCACATGTTTTATTGTATTTTGTAATACCTACTGGGCACTGCTTTCTGAAATTTAGTGACTTTGTCTCCTATATATTTTTACGCGTAGCGTATGCCAGAGCATTCTCTCTTTAAACATCTGCATATTACAAATACCAAAAATTAAATGATTATGTATCAAGCGTGAATTGCCATTTAACCTCTTTATCACATAGTACACAAAGTACCAATTTTGTGAGAATTATTAAATCTTTTCCAAATGTCACTAAAATGTTTTTGTATCATAATTTAGTTGTTTTTCTGTTGTCAAATATGAATGCAAATACCAACTAAACTGCTGCCTTTTAATTCAAATATATCTGTACATAAAAACTTTGAATTATAACTGGGGTCTATATGGACCCCTTCAACCTGCTATGTGATTCTCACAACGTGAACCGATACGGGTTAAACAGATATATCATTAAACTAAATTTAATTAACCGACGTGAGTCTGTCTAGAGATTTGTCTATAGTGTACCTTAGCACGGAGAGAGAATTATTTTGTTTTATGTACATAATCATTCTTTTATCTTTTTTACGCAATACGTTATGTGCAATTCTGCTATTCCCATTTAGTAACCTTGTTCTCCATAAAGGTCTAGATAGCAGGGGTAAGGGATAATTATTAAGCCCAAGATGTACAATCGTGAAAAGATACGCCATTACATATTTCCGCTGTTTTTGTTTTTGTTTTTGAATTCAACTTAAAATAGACGGAATAATGGAATTAATGGTTTTCTATGTAATATTATGAAATATTTAAATTCAACTTTCCATTTGAGGTTGTTTATTCGTATCAATTTCCATTATTTTGCTCCCCGAGGCCATCAGCTAGTGTATCATTAGACAGATATGTAACAATATATACAAAAGACCGTATATATAGAAACAGCGTAAAAATGATACGAAAATAACTAATTTAAAAGTGGTATATAAAAGTAATAATAACTTGTCATACCCATCGTGAACCTAACACTCTATAGGATACTAAAATCACCGAGAACTAATCTAGTAGCAAATAAAAACGGCGTTAATATCTAAATTGATTGGTTAGTGTATACGTCTAATTCCCAATTTGTATGTTAATTTCATCAAATCACTTTTTATTAATTGAAAGCAATTTTGCAAACCTGTTATCAATTTTCGTAATAACCACTTTATTATTGATATGCTCGACAATAAATGGGAACAAAGGTTTAAACGCGCGTTACGATAATGGGCAAAGCAATAAGCTGAAATGAATTACCTATTAAGTCAATAGAGTGTCGGACGGGGATCGTACGAGCGAGACGGGATTGCAATAAGTTAACACTCATTTAATTGGATTTCATTGCCCAGCTCCAGGCGGCCGCTGCCGCTACCCACCAAGGGATTTCAAATTTTGTGTAATTTTTTTGGTTGAATTCCTTTTACCAGATTTGTTAAGCGTGTGAGAGCGTCATGTTCAATCTAGCGAGGTTGCCGAATTCCGGAACAATCTGAACAGTGATCAATTGAATATAAAACATTTAATCAAATCTGTATAGACGTACAATATACAGCAGTGCCTTTCTCTCTAGTTTACCATGTTGGCTACATTTTCTAAAAAAAACACAAACACATCGAGACGACATCGTTCTCAGCATATTAAGAGCACATCGTTGGCACTAGCTTGGGTTCCAATGTGACACTGGCACTATTCTTAAATAATATAAATTGAACTAAATATCTAACGCAAACAAGGTAGACATGAAAGGCTAATTCAACTTAGTTCCTTTTTTATACCTAATTGTGCTTATTGCTACTTTCCATTCATTTTAAAAATGGAAATACTTAATTCGCTACCATTGTATTAAGATTATCATGTCTAAACGATCTAGAATTTAATTTTTGAGAAAAGCTTTTTTTTTCTTGGCTACATATATTCCCAATACGTACATGATATGTATCTCTTTTCGAAACAAAACAAATAAAAAACACCTGATTTTTCGTATCGTGCCAAACTATTTCCATGATCAGGCAATAACCGTTAAAAGAGATAAGAGCGCTGTTGTTATTTTTAATGATAAACTCGACAGCTAGACTACTTTGTTAAATTGGTTATACGTTATACAAGATATTTAAATTAACGTAACTCATTAATAACGTATGAAATCACAACCACTTTTTTTTCAAAACTAAAGTGATCGTTGATTAACTACACTGCGATTGCGCAGTTTATGATTGAACGCTGTTTGAAATGGGTAATGCCTGTACGCGTAATATAGCGTATGTTCTCTAATAGAGATAGGGGTTTGAAAAACTAAAAAATGCTTTCCATGTAAAAACTGGTCATGCGTGGACAGGAGTAAATAATTGAGATGAGGTACCTGGTCTCAAGGGAATAAACGACTGAATGTTATTGTCAGTCCTGGTATTGTCTCCTTATCCAAATTGATTGAACGGAATATTTGCGTTGTGCATCACCATTTCAATTCATGGGACAATTGTACATTGAATGTGTTTAATACGATCGGAGAATCACTGGCTTAGGTAAACAACTAGGTAATTACGATGTTTTAGCGAGATAGCAAAACTTCACTAACTAATTGGGTGATTGTGGCGTTTTCCCAATGATATTGCTGTAGACTGTGTTATTAGATTGAATATAACTGTGGTATATTCAGGTTTTAATTTGTACACCTTTTCCCTTAAGTACAATTAAATTCCCTCTTCTATATACTAATAAAAAGCTAATCTATATCCTAGTTTATTCTTAATGTGCTTTAACGGCTAATGAAGTTTTTCCTTTTCGACATTCTGTAGCCTATTGTTAATGACTTCGGTTCATTTTATGTAATAGTGCCGAACTTCGAAACATACATTATTATTATCTGAGGTTTACAAATACTTTTCAATTTACGTCTTTTGTACGTTGCTTATTATTAAGTAATGTACTTATAATACTAAATTTTGTTCTTAGGCAATTCATTTTGCAAAATACGGAGGAACGGCGGAAGCTTGGAATTGTTTAAGCCGTCATCTGTTTTCAAAACTGTAGTACGATAAGAACTCCGTACAAAATATCTAAGGGGAGGAAAAACACAGACTATGAAACTTGAGAAAGTCTCTAAATGCTATTTTAATATTCACCAAATCATTAGAACTTTAACCAAAAACTGGTGAAAACGTTTCTTCCAACCCAAGATTAGAATAACATGTTAGATGATCCATTGCAGTATTTTGACTCTAAAATATTCAGGATCCAAAAAGGCGACCTTCTCATCTTTATCTTGTTGGTAGACAGGCTGGGTAATGTCTTAGAAATTACCGACAACAACACGGTTTAATTACAACTAAACATTACTCTCGAATTATATGTTACAAGTAAACATTACTCTCGAATTTTATTTTAAACTGCACCATGTGTTGTCTTTGGAAGCTATAGTCGGGCTACTCCGAAGCTGCTCAAGTTTCTTCACTTTATATTGAGATTAACAACAATCCAAGAAACATGGGTGGGTGAGGTGGGTGAGGTGGGTGGCCGAATGGTTAGCACGTGCGCGCTGTATCATAAAGCCTGTCATTGAGTCAGTCAATTGGCATGGTTTCGAATCCCCGGTTGAACGTGACAAGAAGTAGAGGCGCCTGTCCAACCTGGTGGGTTTTCGTCGTGTCCTTTGGCTTCCCCCCACTTCTAAAGACCCCTACGTGCAAGCGAATTATTGAAATAAAATTAAACCACACATTAGTCCCGAAATGACCTAGTTTGTGTCCATTGGGCGCTAAACCCTATTTCCCTCTCTACAAGAAACGCAGTCTTCATATGTGTCTTGAAATTCAATATTGAACTGTTCGTTTACCCATTGATATGATTTTGTACACACTCCGAGGTTCACTTGCAAACCAAATTTCATGGTGACATTGTGACAATACAACTAACCTGAATCCGGTCTTCCGGTAAACCGGTTTTAATAGATAACATGTCACGTGTCTGTACATCCGGGTAATGGGCATCTTTAAAGGATTTCTCCAATTCATCCAATTGGTATGACGTAAAAATCGTTCTGTAAAACAAAGTTAAAATGAACCAGGATTGAATAGATATAAAAGATACAGGGTTAAATGTCTACATTTAATTATTGAAAGGAACAAGTACATAGATTAAAATTCAGATATAACAGGATCCATTTTGGTTTTTTGATTTCCAAAGTAACTTTACTATTTTAGAATAGCATGCTTCAAAATGGCATTACTAACTCAACTAGGTAAATAGTTTCTTGTTTTCGTAGGATCTTTGTGTAATTTATCCTTAAAACGGGATTAAATTTTCAACTTTTCCAGGGGTAGAAATAAAATTGGGTAAAGCAAGTTATTCTAAAGAATCATGTCTAAGCTTATATGAAAAGTTGCAAGAACTGAATCAAACAAATATCCCAAATTCGATAACATTTTAATAATTGCGTGAATTTTTAGAATACGTGAAATAAATAAATGTGGTAAATCTAAGAAATCGACAAATTAGAAGAAATTGAACAAATTAAACATTATATTTTCACTTTTATTTTAAAACATGTTATATAACAACTCATGCCAACCTGTGTCTTCGTTTCTTTTTCTTCTTTTTATTGTTAATGGTTGATGTCTGTAAATCTAAAACACTGGTAATATTTCTTCTTTCTTTCCCATCTACAATAATGTTTACAATTTTATTATGTTTATAATATTTTGTATATTCCTTCCTTTATTTTATACCTGGGACAAATAATATTAACATTAAACATATATTATGTTTTGTGTTTTGATATATATAATATTGCATATTCTGTCTCCTATTATATACCTGGGACAAATAATGTATATTATTATATATCCCTTTATATTATATATCTGGGACAAGTAATGTTTACATGCTATAATATTATATTATTCCTCCTATATTATAAACCTGATATAATATATGTTTACATGATATTATATAATATGTTTTCCTCCTACATAGTACTTTTTAGGGCTTTTTATTAATTATTTTAATTTTTTCTCGTACGCCTTTCCTTATGTCTTCAGAATGGCATGTGTGCGTGATAAATTAAGAAACTTTTCGAAACAAGATAGATTTGAAATTGTAGCCTCTGAGCGTAAATGGATCAAAGATGTGGAATTAACAGTTGGAAAACCTATCCCATCTATTATCAAGTAATACAGTAGTTCGGATATCAAGAACATGTCCTAGTTAAAGGAGAACTATAGCTGTTACGGAGTTATTAAACTTTATTTGCTATCTTTAATTAAAATAACTACGAATCTATTCGACCTTGATTAACCAGTTAATAAAATCGTCTATGACGTATTCAGAGGAATTGTCAGTTAATGAAAATAAACAAACCAACAGCAAATGATCGTGCTGAGAGCACGATGCTTTGCTATAGCACATGTTATCGGTTGTTTTATTTACATCCCCCTCCCTCCCCAACTCACAAACGTCACGAGGTCTTTTTCTGTGTTACTTTGTAAATCACAGATGGACCGATTTGTTCTTCAAGTTGTATATTGCTGAAATTGTTTCAAAACTTTATGCAACGGATAGATTCTTCTCCAATACAAACTAAATCTTTGACATGTATGTATATTATGCACTTATACTAAATTAACTGTACATATTATCTATGGGAAATATTGGAATTTAATCGAAAACAAATCAAAGAATGGATTATTTAGATAACACGTGTTACTAAAAATGATATATAATATATAATGATGTTTTCCCACAGGACCATACAATCTGATGGCACTAAAATGTTAATTGTTTGTGTATTATATCAAATGCTAAAATCAAAATAACCTAACAGTAATTCTCATTTGGAAAATTTAATAGCGAAAAAATCATTTTAATGGATGCATATTTTACCAAATACTTATATTCTATTTATAAATAACATTTTATGTTAATTTTATCTGAAAATTAATTTTAAGAGATCAATATTTCTTTGTTGGGGGGGGGGGGGGGGGCATAAATATAGTCTTGGAAATAGTCTATTGAAGTTTTTTTTTATTTTATGGGTTAAACATAACACAAGATTAAACACAAATTAAAGTCTTGAAACTTTGTTGGAGTTGGAAAGGGGGGGGGGGGGTCTTCTTATCATCCAGATCTATATTAGGCATTATATCATCAAGGTATTCATGTGTAAATATCTTTGCCATCTTCTGGCGCAAGATGGTCGCGTTGGTGCTGACGTGCCATAAAACCACATTTCATTAATTCATTCTATGCCATCTGAATATAATTCACGGAGATAATTTGCGTTTTTTAAAACAATATTCTTAGAATAAAAATGGTTGTCACATTTACATAAAGATTGTGATCGACTGTCATTTAATTTCCCTTCTTAAGATTATAATAATATAATGCGTCCACACATATAAATATATTTAATGGCATGTGTGGAAATACAAACAGTAAAATCTATACAATGGTAAAACCAAAAATTGTTAGTTATTATGAATATATATAAATATGAAGTACAGATTACACATTAAAAACATCAAAATGATGTAGCGCCACTTTCAAATGTCTTAATATATTATACAAATGGCTGGTAGATTTGGGTAGTTTTTTCTTGGACTTTCCGAAAATCATTACAAACGGCCCGAAAACTTATTGTATCCAAAACGTTTTAGTGCAGGTTATTGTCAAACAATTATGTTATCAGGGTAAATATGTTATTAAGTTTCAGTTTCAGTCGATTTTTTTAAATATGAAATAATATTTGCTTTAATAATGTTCAGAACAGTTTTGTTTTCGGACCAAACATTTCATTTTTCGTCAATCAGTCTATAAAACATTGAATTTTCATTTCCCTTTTCGACATTAAATTAAATACAATAAATGATACTATAAATTCAAATGCATAAATGATATCATAAAATCAAAAATCAAATACATAAATGATATCATTAAATCAAATACAGAAATGATATCAAATACAGAAATGATATCATAATGATATCATAAAATCAAATACAGAAATGATATCATAAAATGAATAATTCTCATAATATAATACCTGCTTGAATAAATAAAGTAAGTAATTCCTTCTGGTAATTATACTAGAACATTAACTATTTAGAAATTAGTATATTATTTATGTTGACAATAGAAACGACACAGGCTACTTACCGTGTTTGCTGTTTTCCGTTCCCGGAGGTGAGAAGATGTTGAAGTTAAGAATCGTCTGGCCTGATGTATTCAGATTGTCTATAAATGGTGCACCCCACGGATGATAGGCAGGAAACCCCTCTCCACGGAAATGTTCATGTCCAACGTGTGGCAAAAATGGTCCGAAAGCACGAGCATCGGGAAAACAAGAGTTTATTCCACCAAAACGAAAATCTCTACCAAAATCTCGAGTTTCCTGTCCAGATTTTTGTGTCCTTATCCCGAGAAGATCCCTAATTGAAAACGCTGCTTTTTTCTTTGGTTCCATATTGTCACACAAACTTTTGCACAAATTAGTATTTTGTTAAATTACAAAGTTTAGACTTACGTCAGTACATTTTGATATTTGAGAAATGTGAATTTGGCTTTCAAAATCTTTTATATAAAAACCGATGTCTATAAGTCGGTAACAGAAATGTCGACAAAAAACTTGTCCAAATCTTGGAAGAAATAATCAAAGTGGTAAATAATTACATCTGTTTTATAGCCTTAGTGGTTCTATAAGATAACAACTTTCATGTTGCTACATTCCTCATTATACACATGTTTTATTCAAGAGTAACTACCTAAACGAGATCATTAATCTTGGATAACCAGATTTTTAGTTGACTTGGCGTCGTTTATAAAAGACTTGAGGGACAAAGACTACTGTTTCGCGAATCGATTTCTGTGTTTCATTGACTGTCACCAAAACGGCGGAAGGAGGCTGGTCAACTGGTGGTGATGTATAGACCAACGTGATTGGCTACTTCTGGTAATAACTTTATTGAATACTGAAGTCATAAATATTCTATGTAACCATCACAAGGGAGGATAACAAAATTGAAATCCGTTTTTGTATTCGGTTAACGATTTCACCGACCATCAATGCAACAGTCGTTAACTCCCGTTACAACATTTGAGTGATGATTGTAGAGTTCGTTTGTCAAAGATGAATTTTCCTAATTAAATTAAGAAAGGTAGAAACTTGCAGATTAACCGATTGATGGCAGGCGATCTTTTTATTAGGGTCGATCCAAAGAACATATGTTTGTCTGCACGACAAACGACAGGAATTAGCATTTTCCAAAACTCCGCGGTTTTTTTCATCAAAGTTCTGATTGCATTTCCTTTCAACGTGACAATATTCTTTAAATGCATTATACAGAAGCTAAATCTGAATATTGTAGGTCTTTCTTTTGTCTCCAAATGTTATATAAACTATTAATTAGACATTTATTAACACGAAAATCTACTCTCTAACACATCGGATGGCGAAGAGTTAAATGGATTTGAACATCCGTAAGATTTAAATATCAAACGGTAAAATGGACAAGAAAGTTTAGGTCTCGGTTGTCAAGAGGTCCATAGCCATTTTTATCTATACAGTCACAGTAAAGTAACTTGAATGAAAGTTTGAATATAAAGTGTTTTTAGTAATTGAACCGTAACACACTAAAGTTATTTATGGAATAAAATTACTGGTTTATCAACATGCAATGTTTCGCTGATGGTACACTCATCTTTATCATTTGAATATATTCATTTTCCAATTCCATTATCTATTATAGCAAAAAATTCCAGCTCGTACAAAATTTTGTCTGTAGATATTGCAGATATTTCTTCAAACTTTATTAGCTACCACCCCCTTCCCCCCCCCCCAAAAAAAACAAAACATTTTTTAGAAAATGTCAACAATGAATGGACAACGACACTATTGTGTGGAATCACCCGCTTCTCTTCAACAAAACACTATAATTTGTTAATCATTTTGCTTGATAACAATACCAGTATGTGTTTAAAAAACGTTTACCCGTTCTTGGTCCAGTTTGCATGTTTCATTATAAAACAAATATCAGGGTAGGATCCAGGGGGGGGGGGGGTACAACCGCCCCCCACCCGCTCAGCTACATAAAAAAATAATGCCTTGCATCAATAAAATTACATCACAAAGTGATCCTACATCAGTATAAAAATGATTTCTCTGTTTGAAAAGCTCAATTTGTATATATGCCTATGTATTTTAGAGACGATGACAGCAGATTTCCGTGACAGAAACTTGACAAACCCCCTCCTGCAGAAATTACTGGATCCGCCCCTGAATATCCCATAACCTTAAGACATTTAAACAAAGAGATGACCAGCATACCTTCGCTGATACTTCCATGAACTACCATGTATTCTGCTAATCCTGGCAAACTTTAAACGAATAATTTCTAATTATCATTCACCGTCAATTATTTATATGATCATGATCTAACTGCCGTCGGATTTTAAAAATACATTATTTCAAACGGACACATGAGACAGGTTTTGGTAATTTTAATCTGAAACGAAGACAATAATTTCAATGTGGTAATAAACATAAGGAAAACCAAGTAAAAATGTTTAAATATCATTTTTTCCCAAATTGAGCAGTTTTTTTCATGTATATTATGGGTCTCAACTTTATTTTACATATTTATGAAATGCGTGCATTAAGACAAATCGAATTCTTAATTGCGTCATAGAATATTGAGTAGCTATTTAACATTTATTATTTTGTTTTTAATTTTTCAATGAGGGTCTTATTCTTACTGTAGAATATCGCCGTTGTTAATTTCCATATCCTAAATTATGATCTGATTCTATATCTATGTGTGCACCCTTCAAAGGACTATGAATTATAAATTAAGTTGTGACATTACATCTTCCATAAACCTTGTCTAGTTTTGGACTCACATCTAAAGACTGTGGCGGATGTGGTGACAAAACATGCGATACCCATCATCTGTGAGCGGAATTTCTTGTTAGAACTTCAAGGGTTCATTTTGACATTTGGATTGGTTTGGCTGCAATGTATATGCAGGTTACTGTTTGTTCTATGTTTAATGGAGTAATCGGGCGGAATTGTCTAGCCTATCTTTTGAAAACTTGTTTGGACTGGATGAAATGAAATGAAATGGGGTTTAACGTCCTACTCTTTTGCACCTGACCTGGGCTAATGGAAGACGGGCATACGCCATACAGTGTGCTATGAGGGAAATTTTGCCCCGGCAGCGGCGCTACGGCCTACTCTTATATCGAATTCCAACTGCCAAAGGATCTTTTACGTGCACTCAAATGTGTACACGGTTTTTCGTCCCATCCGAAAGACTAGGCAGCTGTCCTTGTCAAGCCCTCCTTCTGCATCACTGACACGCCGGAAAATCGAGATGAACTTTCTCGGCCAATGCAGAGATCGACCTCCAGGCTAGCGAACCAGCGCCTTATCCACTTAGGCACCGTGACCCCCACTTGTTTGGACCAAATTAATAGTCTCCATAGTCATATTATATGTGTCCCGGAATATCTAATCACGGTTTAATATATATCTGACTAAAAAATTATTTTCTGTTTATGTGATCAAAACCATCATGAAAATGGTTGCAGCATCTGTTTATGAACATAATTTGTCTATGTGATTATGATCTGTTGAATTAAATAAACATTATGGGAGAGTTGGCAGTTCTCACTATAATAGTTAAAAACCTGTATAATGTAAGGGTAATTTGCTGAAAATTTCAGTCAAATTGATCCATCATGGTCCGATAATTAAGCGATTGAAATTTCCGCCTAGCCTCGATCGTCATTACTAAAGTTAGTACGATAAAAATCATAGTCTCGATTATCCATTTTTCGATTTAATTTTAGGATTTTAATCCAGTCAATATCGAAGGCTAGCCGTTGACATCGAGAGTTCATTATGGTCTTGATAAGTTAATAATGGTTATTTAATAATTCAGATAAAAATTCAGGCCTAAATAGGCAGATTTAGCTTTTGCATAACGTTCTTTTTTCTTTAGTTGGCTGACGATTTGGGAGGGGTGTAATCTTTTTAAGTATATAATTCTTAAAATTCATAATAAAAAAAAATGAAAAGAATATAGAACAAATTTGTATTATCAAGTCTTATAGAACCCATTAAATGTATTATATTAACGTAAAATATCGCAATCTGTAATCTTATAAGCAATTTTCATGAACGCGTGTCGTGCTTCGTGTACAAAACCATAAGGTTTCTTTTTAAAATTACTGTTGATCCCTGTCAAAGCACAACATACACTTGGTTCGAGTTGATTGAAAGTATTCGATTTATGAGGAATCCAAAAAATGTAGCCTAACGTTATTAGGCAAACAAATGCCCGCGTCTGAAGAGCAGAAAACCGTATTATCGTAGAAAATGGCCGCAATTCTAGTTAACATGAAGAAGCAATAGAAATTTCATTAAAGAGAAACACGAGCGTTCCGCAGCATAAAATTCGATTTTAATCTGGGGGAAATCGTCTAAAATGATTGAACGAGATTTTGATTAACATTTTCATGTTTACAATTCGTCAAATTACCAACATTTATTGAATTAAGGGTAATTCTCTCTTCTGTCGGCTAGAAATTGTGTGGCTTCGAGCAGCAGACGACGACACGAGCCACTTGGTATCTAGTGCTTTCTGTTGAAGAGTTCGTTTCTCTTTATTGATACTATGGTAGACTATTGTAGCCATTTTAATCGACCTGTAAAGAAAGAAGTTAGTAATTCGACTGACCGAACAAATGAAGAATTACACATCTCTCATGTTCGGAAACTAAAGATACCCATTGTTGGTCTATTTTGTCTTCAAATATTATATAACATATAATTTAACTATTTGCTAATATGACAATTCCATAATCAACTCTCTGAGTGGGTCTGATGTTAAGAAGTAAAATAAAATAAAACCAAGTACGAACAATCCAAACCATTAGACAAAATTCGAAGTCCTAAAACAAAACAAAACAAAAACGGTACATTAGAACGTTAAACGCCATTCCATTTCATTCCGTTCTGATCCGACTGGGCTAATGAAGACGGAAATACATTATGCAGTGTACTATGAGGGAAACTTTGCCAGGATAGCGGTGCTACGGCCTACTCTAATATTGAATTCCAATATTATGTGGTAGTATCCTTTGCCAACCCCCCCCCCTCTTTCTTGCCACCACCCTGCACCACTGCCAAAGAGGAATCACCCCGAAAATAGGGTTAATGTCCTACTATTCTGAGAACCGTGGCGAATCAGTGAGTAAGACGTTGGGGTCCCGTCAGACTTTTTGTCCTGCACTACCGACATGGAGAAACCACGTTGTAAAATCCTTGGGAACTTTCTTGACCAACACCAGAATCAGTGAACGTAATCATATATTGAAAGGAAGATCGACACCGCGGCATCACGGCATGATATTATTGTTACCAACCTCCATGTTATTGTAATATTACGTTCGCAGTTTTTATTTTCAGAAGTACCTGGAGGAACTCACCGGAAATGGCCATATAATTGATTCAAGGTTCTATACATTTTACATCTTTAATGCTCACAAAGACTAAATACACATTTCAATTTCATTAAATGGGAGCAGCTCGAAGGATATAGTATAGGGTTCAAAATGTCGGTCAACCAGCTTCGTGTCTGTTCTGAAGCAAAGCTAATAAACAGACAGCGCATGATCTATTCCTGTACCGTGAAATGAAACGAAATGGGGTTTAACGTCCTACTCTTTTGCACCTAACCTCGGCTAATGGTACAGTGTGCTATGAGGGAAATTTGACCCGGGCAGCGGCACTACGGCCTACTCTTATATCGAATTCCAACTGCCAAGGGATCTTTTACGTGCACTCCAATGTGTACACGGGACCTCGGTTTTTCGTCCCATCCGAACGACTAGGCAGCTACCTTGTCAGGCCCTCCTTCTGCATCACTGACAAGAGGAAATCATGTCATGTACCGTATCATTGAGCACGAGCTATTGACGATCAAGTCTTCTTGTTATGGGGTTGTTTACATTTTACACGATCGTCAGTTAAACTTTGTGAAAACTACGGGTGATATTCTTTGCCAAGATCTCCAAACATTACAGGTGCGTTACGATGTCGTTCATGTAGTCCACAGTACCTTAACTATAATTATTTTTTTAATATGTGCACTGTCAAAATATTTCACTGCAACCAAATCAAAACGGAAGACCATACTTAAAATAGCATTATGCAAGAGCAAAATCTGCTTATTACAAGTCTTCCTTTAGGCCTGAGATGTTATCTAAATAATCAGTTAGACATTAATTAACATATCCAGACCATAATAACCTCTTGATGTCAAGGCTAGCCTTCGATGTTGGCGGATTAAATTCTTATATGCCGCTTAATGGCTGTTGATAATTAAATCAGTCAAGTGGATAATCGAGACTATGCTGTTTATATTAATGATTTGAGTAATGATGACCGAGGCTATGTGAATATTTCAAACGCTTTTTTCTCGGCTAATAGTGGATCAATTTGACTGAAATTTTCAGCAAATTATCTTTAAACTATCTAGTTTTCAACTATTAAAATGAGAACTGCCATCTCTTTATCTTATCTCCCATATTGTAACTTTAAGTTTCTGTTTCTGACTTTCAATTCATAGATGGAATTTAAAATAAAGTTTTCGTTAATTCTTAGTCATATCTTTATGTACAGAGGTCCTTAAACATATATATCATGCAAGAACTAAATCTGCTTTTTGTGGGCCTTTCTTTAAGCCTGAAATGTTATACAGACTATTAATTGGACATTAATTATGTATTGCTCGAAACCATTAAACATCTGAAATATATGTAACAGTTTGTTTTGATAATAACAGGAGCGGATCCAGGATTTTCAGAAAGGGGGGGGGGGGCGTGCTGCACCAAGT
Organism: Patella depressa; assembly: GCA_948474765.1. Taxonomy (NCBI): domain Eukaryota; kingdom Metazoa; phylum Mollusca; class Gastropoda; family Patellidae; genus Patella; species Patella depressa. Next base: position 62,586,511 of record OX419719.1, read on the forward strand.
TGGGAGTGCGAAGCCCGACCCATGATTTTTGAGTGGACAAAAATGCCCACAAGGACTAATTTCATACTAGTACTGTAAATTACGATTTCCAACCACCTAAACTGTTTTTGTTCTCCTTTCCCGCGAGAATAGATGGAGCTAAAAATTGTTCGCCACCGCAAAAAATAGAGGGGGCGTGCGCCGGGTGCGCCCCCCGCTGTAACCGCGCCTGAATAAATCCCTCAAAGTGCACGATTCCACGCTTATATAATCATTTCCTTATAACGAATTAAGAATTTCGTTAAAATGACTAAAGTATTCCAATTAAACGATTGAATTAGTCCACCTTTACACCAAAATATGCCTACATTTCAAGATGATGTCTCACACACATCAAATTTGAAACAAAAAAAATCGTTCAAATCTAACAATCTCTATCACATTAACTATACTGTCTACAGAGTTCATTTATTGTTCTGTTTGCACGAAACGTGTAATTGCTGGCTTTCTGTTCGTTGGGATGATATTGAAGGTGGGGGGGGGGGGGGGTCAAGAGCGCTTGATTGGCAGGGAGAAAGCTTTCTTAGTGTTGTATACAATTTATGTAATAAATTTCAAAAAAATAATATAGGAATAATATATATTTCTTGTAATTCAGTTTTAAATGGACATGAAAATAAAATGGTGTTCATGTTTAAATTTAAAGTTATCTCGAATCTGAAAGGCTACATATTTCAAAGAAATATATTTGGAACGGATAGCGCATAGAATTTAACATTGAATGGAATATGGCGCGAAAAACTCATAAAACCAGATTGTGTTGATCAGTATGATCAATTAAACGAAATACATGTAGAACGGATGACCATTGTGATTAGTAGCTTCAAGATATCCTAAATGGGTACATAACAAATCGTAAAAGAATCGTGATAAACAGTGGGCATATCATTGGTTCTTCGTTTCACGACAACCGTTGCAATTCAATAGACTCTATAATTGTCATAATAGATAAACAATATTATCACCCAATAACACATTTGACAGTAGATATCTCTTGTGTGATAAAATACATAATCTACTGCGATATCAGGAGATATCGCTTTACATGAATTTGATTGGTCAATCAAAAAGGAACTACTTTCTTTTATTTTAAAGAAATCACTTTCTTTAAAAGAAATTGTTTTTATTCAATTGAAAGAAATACTGGGTCAATATATAGGACTTTGCAATAGTTAAACTGTTGTTAAAAAATGATGTATCACTACGCTTCAGATTCAGTAAAAGTGAAATTTATACCAAAGAATTATATTTATTTATTTGTGCATGTAAGAAAGGATTGGGTGATAAATAACATCTCCAATTCGTCTTTTTGACTCGTTGATATTTTTCGATATCAAAAAACACTCGTAGGAGATTCTCTATGCCGGCCACATCCTCAGCCCCTCCAAAACATTCCGTAGCCCCCCCCCCCCCTAAAACATTCTGTAGCCCCCAAAATTTTATGAGCTGGCTACGGGCCCGGTTTCGATCCTATATTTCCCCGTCAAAAGGAAGCACCTATAGTAACTCATTTTTTCTCATTTTGAGAAAACGAAGGAAAACATACTGAGTGGATATTTTAACCCCAGCTTATCCATTGATTTGACTATTGAGTTACTAGGATTTTCTGTGGCATAATAACAAACGAAGGGGATGGCTAGGTTCTGTCATGGGTAAGTTACTTTAACCGTAAATTTGTTTTGACTCTGCTCTCCACTACGTTACTCTCAGCCCTTATAGACAACTAATATGAAAATCAGACTGAGAGTTAGTGGCTGGGCGTTAGTTTGAAAATGGCGACTCCATTCAAATGAAAGTTGTTTATGTATTTGTATAGCACAGTTCTACATGAACATAGTGTTAGGTTTTTATAAATTTGTATGGGATGTGGCAAGAAATGATTCCTTTTGCCGACCAAAGCAGAATCACGGTGAAAAATAGACGGTAAGGATTCCAAAATAGTCTTAGAACGGAGATATTAGTTTTCTATAAGGGCTGGCAGAAACGTAATGGAGAGAACAGCCGAACAAATTTACGTTACTTAAAGTAACTAGTCATGGGTGTAACTGCTTACAAAATCAAAAGATTGGAATATCTAGTACAACAAGAGGAAGCGAATACCCCAGTAACAACAAATTTGGTCCTAACGCAATTTTGACCAAAGGTGTTGCCTTTTGACGGGAATATCGGCTGTCCAACTTAAAGACCCCTACGCACAACGAGTTGTTGTTATGAAACTGATCCAGGTATGACTTCATTTCTCTTGCATCTTCTCTCGTACTCTTTCTCATTCCAAAGGAAGCATATTATGAATGTATAATAGTAGTGCTGACTCAAGTAAAATTCCTAGTATGGGTTTTCTCCGGGTCCCCTGGTTTCCTTTCACTGCAAAAGATCTCTACCCGTAAGCGAATTGTTGAAATAAAATTGAACATTTTTTAGTCCCAAAATCACATAGTTTGTGGCGAGTTGACGTCACACCCCTAATTCTCACGCACTCTCTCAAAGTGAAATGAATCCGGCGTTCCGCTATAAGGGAGATAACTATTATGTTCCATAACTACGCAGACGGATGTCGGTCACTATCAACTCCTGGACCCAAGTCAGCTCTGGATCATAATTAATTGCATTTTTGACTACATTTTGTGGGGAAATTGATGTAAAGGTTCATCAAAAAACAAATGTCAGCTATAATCCTCATTTGAGTGTTGTTCACGAATATTTTGGGCGCAGTAAAATATGGGTATAATTTAACTGTTTATTAAAGGAGACCACATTACGCAAATAACCAGAAAATATGGATACAATTAGCTGTAGAAGTCACGATTTATCGAAAATTGATATATTAACTACATACGCCCTTGCGAACGTCATCAAACAAATATTTGATGATGATTTTGGACAAATGAACGATCGTGTAAATTGTCCTTTAGGCATAAATTTAGCCCCAACTTTACGTTATTCTTGAAAGAGAGTTTCCATGTTACAGGTGCCCGTGGAGACAATAACAAATATTTTCTGGGGATAATAACAATATCCATATTTTTGCGACATTGTTTTATTGGATAACGAATAACATGAATCAATAATAATACTACCACAAAATTCACACCCTAGATTGCCAGAGATTCTAATATGCCTTTCTGTTTGTTGAATTTTTATTACCAGAGCTACTTCGATCGGAAATACCATGTTTATCACTAGATACTTCGCTTTTATGATTAGGCGTTCCATTATTCCGACTATTGGTTGTATTTTTCCGACCGGAAAGATTACTTTTCGGAGTCGAAACTTCACTTCTTGGGCTTGACCCTTCGCTTCTGCTAGATCCACGAGAAGCTTTTCTGGAAGAGACACCACAGTCAACAAAATTGTCTTCAGAATCGCTGTCTTGTACAGTGGATGCATTATCTATGATTATACTTGGTATTTGGGGAACAAGCTGAAATAAAATAAAATTTAGAAATTAGCAAAACACTATTTAGAAATTGATAAATCATAAATAATATATGTTCATGGTCAGAATAGGGCCACTGACCACTGCTGATCGCCTATTTCGGTTTGAATCTTGCTTTAAAAAGATGCATTAAAGGGAGATTAGATAACGAGTGGGCAGTCCTCATTATAATAGTTAAAACACTAGATAATGAAGAGGCAATATGATGAAGATTTTAGTGAAATTGATCCACTATGAACCGAGAATTAAGCGATTGAAATTTCCACCAATCCCCGGTCATCATTACTAAATGATAGTCTTAATTATCCATTTAATCATTAAATCGTGAAGGAAAGTTATGCAGTAACTTGGATCATAATGCACTAAAGATCGCAGGCTAGTTGATTTAGATGACATTTCAGATCTAAAGAAAGACTTGCAATAGGCAGATTTAGCGCTTGCATAATGTATTTTTAACATACCTGATCGACGTTCTTGTTACGTTTGTTAAGTTCAGCCAAAGTTTCAATATCCGTGTCATTATCAGATGTTAATACTTGCCGTACCCTGGAATAGTCAGCTTCATCTAAAGCTTCTAGGAATAAATCGTACGCCTTTGATCCTCCCCAAGATACCAGACTTACTAATTCACGAACTCTCTGATGATCATCGCGTAATGCCCGTATCGTTTCTACGTCGAACTTGTCAATGATTCCTTGTCCAACCATCTTCGGAGCAACGTTGTTAGCCTCTATGGCGTCTTCGAGTAAGAACTGGCGTTGTTTCAGGCGCATGGCATGTGCAGAAATAATTGGTTCGCGACTTATCTTCCGTTGTGTTATTTTTTGGTACGGGGACAGTGGTGGTAAGTCTGCTGTATCACCATTTTGTTCCACTTTATCCTCGATTTTCACACTTGTTTGGTCCTCCTTTGTGTGTTTATCTTCATCGCTTTCTGCTTTGTTATTTTTAATTTTGCTTTCGGCAATGTTTTCGTTTTCTTCAGTACTTATATCATTGTTTTCTTCTTTGTCTAAGGAGCCGTTATTGTGTTCTCTTTCCCCAGCCTTTATATTATGGCTTTCGGACTCATCGTCATGTTCTTGGTCACGGTTGTCATTCTCTGCATCATTCGGTAACGATTTATTAGATGTCTGACTCCCTCTTTGAGATGATTGTGCACTGCCTGTTCTACTAGTATTTGAGTGTGGAGTTTCTCCCCTCGTTGATTGTTGGCGTTCTCTCCTATTTGACTGTGCACTTTCCCCTCGTTTTGATGAATTACTGTCTCTATTGGACCCAGCACTTTCTTTCCTATTTGATTGTTGACTGTCGGTCCTATTCGACTTTACACTTCCTCTCTTATTTGACCCAGCACTTTCTTTCCTGTTTGATTGTTGACTGTCTGTCCTATTCGACTGTACACTTTCTCTCTTATTTGACTCAGCACTTTCTTTCCTATTTGAATGTTGACTGTCTGTCCTATTCGACTGTACACTTCCACTCTTATTTGACCCAGTACTTTCTTTCCTGTTTGATTGTTGACTGTCTGTCCTATTCGACTGTGCACTTTCTCTCTTATTTGACTCAGCACTTACTTTCCTATTTGAATGTTGACTGTCTGTCCTATTCGACTGTACACTTCCACTCTTATTTGACCCAGCACTTTCTTTCCTATTTGATTGTTGACTGTCGGTCCTATTCGACTGTACACTTTCTCCCTTATTTGACTCAGCACTTTCTTTCCTATTTGATTGTTGACTGTCGGTCCTATTCGACTGTACACTTCCACTCTTATTTGACCCAGCACTTCGTTTCCTTTCCTTTTCAGCACTTTCCAACCTCTTTGATCCTGCACTCTCTTTCCTATTACAGTCTGACTCTGAGCCCTCCTTCGTATCACAGTCTGGCTCTGTACCCTTTTCAATATCTGACTCTACATTTTTCATCGTATCAGCACCTTCTTTAATGTTTGATTCTTCATTAGATCTTATTGACTTGCTTGTATGTACACTTTCTCGTCTATAGGAATGATCAATGCTTTCGTCATTTTCCTTAATCAGGGTATCATCACTGTCATCTGTATCAGTATCGTCACTGTCGGATGGAAGATTAGTCTGAAATGATAAAAAAAACGAAGACTACTTAGATTCAATATTAATAAAAACTCAATGGGAAGATTGTCACTTTTATTATTTATTACAGAATATGCGTACTGCATCCTACAATTTGTTGTGGAAGGTTTTTGAATTTTGGGGCTAAAGCTATATGTAGATGTGAGTCTGCAGTATTTTTGTAGGTATGACGTGACCCCCACCCACCCTCAACTCCAATTTATTTTGCATCAGAGAAGGACTAATGTGATGAAATTTTAACTCCATACTTACACTTGCAGTTATTGGTCGACCTAGTAACAGATTACACAATCGGCCATTACCTCGCATTCTTAGTCCTTCGACAAACCACATAAAGGCCCTGGAACCACGACAGCAAATAATTCTAAGAAATTCCTTGTTTCTCAATGGTTGTGGCAAAGTGTCTATACTGTTCATATCGTGACCATCGATCACATTTTTGGTCACCAGGAAGCTTGTCAGGTTTGATGCCTCTATTTTTCGAACAAGATAGTCAAAATGATTCAAGATTTGTTGTTCGTCTTTTTGTTCTATGGTTTCCCTCCATGCTCTATCTACTATAGTATGGCCAATACTCAGCTCATCTTCCTGAAATTCAACACCTGCATTCAATGGTCATTGTCTTATAAGTAAACAATCGGAGTGTAGATCACAGAGTCGGACACCCAAGTGTCCAATCCTAGTTACTATAATGTAACGATAACTATAGCTGGTTATCGTTACAAGTGGTACAGTCTAAGACCGTTGACGCAAGTTCAAATAGGTTAAAACGCACAATTGTCATTACAGTTTGTATTAAAATAAGTAATCCTATTACACATAATGAAGTCTTAACAACTAAAAGAGTTACCGAACAGTTTTTCTTTGTGGTAATGCGTTTTACATTTTCTTAGCGGTGTTTCTTGTAATGTGCAGACAGCCATGACACAGGCCAGTTGAAATCTCGCCAAATACCGCGACGCCTTAACTCCGCCCATTGCTTTCCATATAAGGCAATGCCTACTCTACGCTGACCAGCACAAATACTATAAGAGAATCTCGGCTGAAATGTCAAAGACGCCCATTACATCCTATTTTTGAACAATAAAATCAATAAACAGTTTTTGTTCAGGTTTGAGCGAAAAATTTATGCCCATCCTCCCCAACAAACGGTCTATTATTGTTTCTGACATTTTTCCCACGCTAAGGTCATTAGCATATAATTATGGTCATATGCCATATATGGAAAGGGGCGTATGATCACGTGAGTTGGATTGCGCTTGCTCTATTTGACTGGGCGGCCATTATAATTTCAGAACTTGAGAAATTTCACGAAGAGTTTAGATTTTATCAAATCATATAAGTATGCGGTAAGCTTCACCTTTATTTCAATGGGGAATTGATTTATTATATGTTAAGCTATGTGCAGTACAGTTTTGGGTTAGTGTCTATGTAAATTAAGGGAGCTATAGGCCAGTAAACTTTTTGTAGTCATTTGACTAAAAAACTTGCGCAAAGGAACTCTGTAGGAAAAGCCACTACTGTGCCTGAAGTATGACAGAAGGCATCAGTAGTGGAACCATTTCTAGTCCAATCCCAGATTTGTCTTTGGCAGGGCAATCTGATTAAAATACGGATCCTATTTCGTTTCGTTTTTATAGTTCCAAATTTCGTTTTACTTGTCTTTACTACACTGGGATCTGCTGGTTTAAGATCAATAGAAACCATTGTAAACTTTAAATGGCCTTAACATAATTAGATTAGGTTTATTTGAATACACTTTAGGCAAGCTTATTTCATATAACAGTTCTCAGATTATGTAGTTTTAAATTGTTTGCTGGGTCAGTCCTATCAAGAAATTACAAAACAGACAGTATATTATGCTTACCGTGTGTTGATGCTGGTGCAAGATTTTTAAATCTAAAAATCCACGTTTGACTAGACCCTTCTTAAAAACTCGATAGCCTCTCCTGCCTTTTTCCGAAAGAAGTTTTAGAAATCTTTCATTTCTTTTAGAAAATTCAGGAATTGCGTCAACACTTTCCATCTCTTCTTCGTTGAAAATATCAAACACGTATAAATACGAGGTGTAGTCTCTAGCTTCTATATGATCTCTTAGAAATTCTTCATCTTGGATTTTAATCAGAGATTCTCCGCGAGAAACTGCGGGTTCAACTTCAGTCGCCATACTCCTTGATTAGTTGCTTATATCTGATAAAAAAAATGTTATGCCTTTTATTCACTTGCAGAGCAAAGCATTGTGCTTACGTTATTTATGTGTGGAGTTCGTGGTAGTTGGAAATGCCGACGTAGGCCGAATGTAGTAGTTGAGGAGTCAGGGCATTTGACTGTCGACTAGAATGTCCTATGTCCGAATCCCGGCGTTGGCCAATCGTGGTAGTTCACCGGTCAGAGCATTTAACTATTGACTAGAAGGTTATATGTTCGAATCTTGGGTGAGAAGGGGAGGGGAAAGGGAGTAGTAATTGAAAGATACTACGTCGGCGTTTCCCATTAACCGCTATAGTTCAGTGAAATTCAGTCAAAATAAATTGTTTCTACTATTTCTCAATCCTCAAATATAATAACCATTTCAATGAATATATTTTTAAATATCTCTTCGAGGACATGTAAAATATAACTTATAAAAACTTACCCACGTTTTATGCGCTTCAGTTTACTTTCCTCCTGTCATTTTGATATACGTTCTTCATATTTTTCTTATCTAATGTAAACCGTGGCTTAAAAAAGACGAATATCAGTTTGTTATTGTTTATTTATTAAACGCTGGCCTTGTTAACGACCGTGGCTAGCGTAAAAACTATGTACAGGTTTCTCAATAAAAGTGTGGCTAATAAAAAAGCGATCTATTGAAAACCTTTTTTATTTGATATCAAAAGCCAGAACTAAGAATTGAATAAAATATATGAATGCCTATTAATCCTATAGTTTAGGCGCGTTTGATATATAGGGTTATAATACACCTTTGTAATTCTACTCACACTCCGACTTTATTAATAAAAGTATTAACTGTATAATATAAAGGTCGCAGTCATACAAACATCTTTAAACGTACCTGTATTCGATTTTATAAATTGTCGAAAGGCATAAAACGAATTGGTCTACTCTCGGTTACGTCGAAATAAAAATCGAGTTGAGCAGTGTCACTTCCCAATCATCTATATGGAAGGGCGAAATTCTAATAAGAGAGAGGGCAAGAAATGGGGTTTAATGTCCACTCGGCACAAACTATGTCATTTCGGGACTAGCATATGGTTAAATTTTATTTCAATAATTCGCTTGGGTGTATTGGTCTTTAGCAGTGGGGGGTTGGGGGCGAAGGACCCGGGAAAATCCACGAGGTTGGACAGGTGACTCTACTCCTTGTCTCTTTTCACGCATAACCGGGGATTCGAAACCACGTCAGTTGATTCAGTGCTAACCATTCAGCCGTCCAACTCCCCAAATCCTAATAAACTAACAAACCATAGTTACAATTTATTAGGTTTACCCATATTTCGACTACATCCCATTAAGCACTAACGATCATTTCAAAACTGAGCCCCCATTTTGAATTTTGTTACAAGCTCATTCGATTAAGTAGGACGAAATATCAGTGAAACCAGCGAAGGTCCAAATGAATTTGTCACGACATTTACTCAGCTTTATAACCAGAAAATGTCCCATGGTGGCCATATTGAATATTTAAATTCCCCAATATATAATCAAAAAAAAAACAATAGATAGAGTAGGCCTACATATGAAGTTTTTTCGACCCTCTGTCGAACTATACCCACAATTTTATGTAAATGTGCAAGGTTACTTTTGTGTTGTTCGTATTCGGTGGGGCGTGAAGTGGGCCTTGAAAGAAACAGTGTCTAGGTGTTCGCATGAGACTAAAAACTGAGGTCCCTTCGACAAGTTGATGTACACGCAAAAGACAGATTCACAGTTAGAATTTGAAATAGGCGTAGGCTGTAGTGCCGTTGTCCGGGCAAAATTCGTCCTAGCCCGTTGCATGACATATGCGTGTCTTCTGTAGACCAATCGGTGCACTTTGGACAATTCCAAACCCCATTTCATTTCATATATATTTTTTATAGAGCGTTAATAAGATATCTTGACCATATCATCAGTTGTTATACGCTGTAGTCGAGTTGCGATGTGGACGAAGGTGGAGGGCTCCGGCCATTTATTCACATTATTTACAAACAGAACAGTCGTAATTTATAAAGGGGTATTGCTGGATATATTCAAAATTAAAACTCTCTTCTTTGATTTTAGGCGAAAAAGTCAAAACCTCGGTTTTATTATCGTTTGGTAAATGAAAAAACATACACACGACACATACTGAATTAAAAATTGTCATTGAAAAATCAATATTGAACTGGAAGATGGGGAAATGGAAAAGACACCAGCTTGTTGGGTAGGAATTCCAACCTAAACTATCCATTTATTCATTTGAACGCTAAATACAGATGAGGCGTAACAAGTGAACTGGTAGTTTATAGACGACTACATGTTTCCCATTTTAAACGGGAATGAATGTCTTGTTGGGGTATTCTTTTAGTCTCGGCAAAGATAGAAGTTTAGCATCATTTTTGAAAGAAGATTAACGTGTAATACTATCGGGTTTATTTTAGTTCTATGAAAGGTGGTCTGTTTAAAGGGACAATCCCGATAAGAACAGAGTCTCAAAAATTAAAGTCTGAGTATTTATGAAATTTATTGACCAAAATATAGTGGCATGGTGTATTTACCTTGTCTCAAAATTTCAGCTCAAAATATTGAGTCGTTTGGACGTGAACGTCAACACTGCTTATCCGGACACGTAACCCTTTTAAGATTTCGGGTCAATTTTTTCATTGGGTGACCTGATAATCGATTAACGTTTCTTGAGAGGTCTATACAGTGAATGACCCATGCACTGTACTTGATAACAAAAGGTAAATTTCACCTACATATTATTTTTATAGAAAAAATTCTGATTTTTATCCAGATACTGTATAATACAACGGTCTCCATTTCCAGATGAAGATCGTCAAGCGTATCACAAATATCGGGTTAGTAGGTGGGCCTAAGGTTATGGATTTTAAAGGATCTTAACACAAAATTAAGCAGTTTTATTCCCCAAAAAGTTATTGGGATTGGCCCTTTAATATAACGAAGTGGTTAAACAAATGGGCCAAGAGGTATTTTGACCAGACATTTTCTGCCATCATTCTTTGCTGAAATAGGGTACCATCGTCAAGTCATCTCCTGCACATATTAATCCAGTTCAATAGAATAATATTTACGTAAAAAGATGATCATACGAAACACTTTCCAAAAACTGGCAATTGTCCCGTCCCAACAAATAGCGAGGTTGAATTTCCCTTTAGGCATCATTTAGTATTTTCTTATTAATTTGCATATCAGAGGCGGATTCAATGGGGTGCGCGAGAGGTGCGCCCCCTCCCCCCTAATTTTCGACAGTGCCCTTGTTTTACTGCTGAATGTGCCTTTTCTCATACCCAAATATGTCCGTTCCGAACGTTTACTTAGACGAAAATATCAGCCAAATAGCTCTTGGAATGGCTACAGCATTGTATGACGTGCTCATGCGGTTGTTGCGTTGTTTTTAATTACACTGTCATTTCGAAGTTGGTATTTTTCTTCGCCAAAAACTGTTTGAAAATTAAGTTCGTTTCTCCCCCGAGCATTTAGAATAGGCCTATGACACCATATAGTTGATAATGTGAGTTGTAATATTTTACAGAAACGTATGAAATTGATAAGACGGTATACTCATTCGACACACATTTCGACCAATTAGAATCCAATAAATTTTCATTTTTAGATATAACAATAAGAATGTTTCGATATGATCTCTTGTCTACGATAACCCCTTTTACCAAATCTGCAGTGCGCTATTCTGAACTTAAATTCATTTTAACAACGGACTTCCATACTATTTAATAATTTCTATTAGAGTTATCCCTCCTGTTGTAGTGTGACATTAATGGTGGAGATTTGTTTACTTTTTTGTGCTGAAGTTAATTCGTTGCTTGTATAGTTCGTTATCTTTCTCGCTTCTGTCCAGCCATCAAAAATTTAAAAAAAAGGCACCCCCTGTACCTTGGTAGTGGTACCGAATGAAGAGCGTTGCTAGTAGTTAACAATAACATAAGAGCCTCATCATCTAATTATTTGGACGAAAACTGAGGCCGTGTGTGTGCATATTGATTGGCATGCACATCATAAAAGATCTCTTGACAGTTGGATCCGAAATATGAGGAGGCTAAATTTTCTGTATAGCACATGTTAATACCTATCCTAATGCTATATATGCGGAACATTATGTTGATTTTTAAATAAGGTACCCCATTTCTCTACTCTCCGTGTGAAGGTACAATAAATTGGCAAGTACCGATAACTTACATGATCATCAGATTCAGCACCAGTGCATGCATCAGCTCTATGATCTAGATAGCATATTCATTCCTTCAAGAATGCTAATTCATTTTAATTAATTCATTTCTTCAAATATTTACTATAAACTATTGAAAGTTTATAATTTTAAATTTTTTTTTATTGCAGGCGGATAATCTGAAACAGAAATGTAGTTCTCCTATTTTCATAATCTAATAATAAATGAAAGACTACTACTGGTGGTCAACAAGATGAGGAAATTAAGTGAAATCGAGAAATTATCCCTAATATTCATCATTCCAGCTAATATCCTATTTACACTGGCTGCATTAAGTCATTCGTGGTTTCAGTTACCACCACATAGTTTTTATGGTTTATGGTGGGTTAAATTCTGTGATATCCTACGATGTCAGATCATACCAGCATTCTTTGCGGAAGAACCATGTAAGTAAAATATTAGTTAGATAGAGAGATCAGATACAAGAAATAAATATTTCTTTTTTTGTTGGGTGATTAAAGGTCCAATGCAAGGTCCGTCATTGAGTCAGGTGGCAACGTTTCTACCCCATACATGTACATGAGGAGGAGTAAAATAGTCTGTCTAAACATGTCTGTTACTGTCTTTTCCTGACTCCGGTTTCTCCTGCTGCTTAAAGGGACAATCCCGATAACTTTTTGGGTAATAAAACTGCTTAATTTTGTGTTAAAATCCTTTAAAATCCATAACCTAAGGCCCACCTACTAACCCGATATTTGTGATACGCTTGTAATTAACTTAAACCTGACAGTCTTCATCTGGAAATGGAGACCATTGTATTATACAGTATCTGGATAAAACCAGACTTTTTTCTATAAAAATAATATGTAGGTGAAATTTACGTTTTGTTATCAAGTACAGTGCATGGGTCATTCACTGTATAGACCTCTCAAGAAACGTTAATCGATTATCAGGTCACCCAATGAAAAAATTGACCCGAAATCTTAAAAGGGTTACGTGTCCGGATAAGCAGTATTGACGGACACGCCCAAACGACTGAATATTTTGAGCTGAAATTTTGAGACAAGGTAAATACACCATGCCACTATATTTTGGTCCATAAATTTCATAAATACTCGGACTTCAATTTTTGAGACTCTGTTCTTATCGGGATTGTCCCTTTAAACACCCCAGTGGAGCAGACGCGTTAAACCCCATTTCTCTCTCTTTCAAATATGTTTTCCAAATATATTTTTTCAGGATTATATCATGGTTTGTTTTTGGAAATATTGATTTTTTTTTTTCATAATAATTAACTTATTTTGTTTTTCAGTGTGGTATCATATGTTACAATCAGTTAGTTTAATAGGATGGACCAGTTTATTTCTATCATTGATCATGATAATAACAACTAAAGTTGATAAATATCTTCCACATAGTCTTACTAAGAGAAATCGACAGTTCAGTGTTGCAAGTGTCTGTCTTATATCAGGTAAGGGGATCACAGTGGCTATATGGGTAGGGGCTGACTCGATCCCTGCATTGGCTGAGAAAGGTCATCTAGATTTTCCAGCGTGGTTTCCTCATGTCAGTAATGCCGACAGAAGGGCCTGACAAGGACTGCTGTCTAGTCCTTTGGATGGGATGAAATACCGAGGTCCCTTATAAACATTGGCGTGCCCGTAAAAGATCCCTTGGCAGTTGCAATTCGATATAAGAGTAGGCCGTAGCACCGCTGCCCGGGCAAAATTTTCCTCATAGCACACTGCATGGCACATGCCCGTCATCATTAGCCCAGTACATGAGCAGAACAGTAGGATGTTAAACCCCATTTCATTATATTAGGTAAACTACAAAATAACACCATTCCAATAGTTTAACAATAAGATAGATAATGTACAAAAATGAACTTTTCATGATGTCTCCATTTAAAATCAAACCCCATACTAAACTGGGGATTGCATTCTGGATATAGAAACAGATGCACTGTCTCCTTTTATAGCTACTTAATCATTTATAAATGATTTGAAGATTTGTTATTGAGTAGTCTGTTGAAAACAGGAGTTGTTCCCCCTTATTTTGGTGCACTAACCATATTGGACCCATCCATTGCCAATGGACCCAACCATTGGTGGTTGATTCTGTCTACGATATTACTATTGTCGCTAAATGAATTGCCAAATGAAGGCTTGCTGGCCCTGTGGTGACTTGTAAATATACAGATATTTTGGGTTCACCGATAAAAGGCACTGAATTACTGAACGTCAAGTCCCGGGCAACACAAAGTATGAAAAGCCGTCAAGGGTAAATGCATAGATGAAGAAGGATGCTATCTATTTGAATAAAGGAAAGGGATGCATTTTTCTCATCACCTTATAATTATCAGAAAAAAATTACTTTATTTTTGGGGGGCCTGGATTTTTGGCTAGCCTGGTGACATGTGCCTTATTTATACTACTACAAGGTGCCAAGGTACTACTACATAGTTTTTTACTTTTATGTGCATACGACCTCTTGCTGGCCGATCACCTCTGACTTGCGGCTGTGGTTTCTAGCCCTGGTGTGAGCGTAGGTGGCATGGAGATAGGGGCGCCTTCTTAACCTCGTTGGTTTCCTCCGGGCACTTCGATTTCCTCCCACTGCTAAAGACCTCTAAGCGCAAACGAATTATTGAAATGAAATTTAACTATATGTTAGTCCCGAAATGATCTAGTTTGTGTTGAGTTGACGTTAAACCCCATTTCTCTCTCTCTCTCTTTATGTGCATACCTGATTTGATATATAAAGAGCTGGGATATTTAGCTTTAAAAATCTGTTAAATATTGAAACTTTTGTCATTTCAGTGTTTGCCATATCTACTAGCCTGGTCATATTTTATGCTAAATTAAAAGAATCCAGCCCACATAGAACACCTGAGATTTCTTGGTCAGCCATATTGGCTAGTGTATCATGCCTATGTCAATTATCAGCTAGTCTTATTCTTCTACAACCGGTGTTTTGAATAGTACCATTTTCATGTCATTTTTTGCTTCCTTGAAAAATCAAAACATTTCAACTCTAGTGTATCTACATGTATATTGTATATGTGCATGTATTTGTGTTTCTAGTAATATTGCCAAAAATAGCTGAAAGTCTACTGTCTATAGTACAACTGATTATGATGAATACCTTTGGAAGGCCTGATAACACTTCTCAATTGAGGTTTTATTGTATATTTATATTCAACAATTTGAAGAGTGCATAAGGCTATCACATAAAAGTTATATGGTATGTATATGTATATGAAGCCAGTGTTATTATGCACAATATACCAATTTAACACAAATCTAATGGAAATTACCCAATATATATATGATGTTTTATGTGTCACCTCATCAAAAAAACTGTTAGTTTTGCAATTTCATTAATTCTAGAGGAGATGATAGTGTGATGTCACAAACTACACTTGACACCTTAATGTACAGGGGCCGGTTACTCAAAGCTCGGTGTCGTTAACTCAGCGTTATATTTAACGGAAGTGTTGGGCTCCGTATAAAGTATTCTATAGTGTTTTCTGTAGTCAATTAACTTTTTGTCATTAATTCAAGTTTTGAGAACAGACGGCACAAATACGTGTCCCACTGTCTTCAGTTACTTGTTAATACTAACTTCTGTAAGGTGTAAATTATACGTGTAAATAAAAAATCCAGCCAATGAAAAAACAAGTCTTCTCTTGGGTTAACTTTAATGAATCCATATAATCTTTGAATGGCATTTAGCGATTGAACATAATAAATATATCACAACACAGTTCTATGGATAACAATTAGCTAACGGATAATGAAATTGATTTTCCAGCAACAGAAATTTAACAGACTGTTACCAAATGACACTTTACCAAAATAACGATCCGTTATAAACTTTTTTTATGTGATTGATATAAAGTGATTACATTGCTTATTGTGTATTTAATACTAATATTTATATGTTATTTTTTTAGATTTTTATACATATATTTTGTACTAGTTACAATGTTTACTGTAGGCATATGTTTACTTTGTTTTAGATGTTTTTGTACTTGTTTGGTTCTTCCTTTTGAGTCACTGAAAAGAACTCTGCACATGGTCATCTGTATTTCTATGGCTTGATATGGCTCTTCCTTGTAAGTTACTTAAAGGAGAAATTCACCCATTATCATTTGTATATGTATTATTCCTTATCTTGAAGTAAAGTACATTCATAAATGCATAACTCAAATATCTTACATGGGTTTTTTTACCGACTAGGCTTTTGTTGAACAGGAATTAAACCCATATTCTAAAGTCAGCATTTTTTTCCGAACAAGAGCCAATGGACTGCAATAAAGAGAAAATCAATATCCACAGGCTTCTTATAGTTTTGGAACATTTTCCGTTTCGAAATCTTCAATTTATTTGTGGTGTAAATGTGATTCAGCTCTGTATCTCCAAGAAATAGCTCCAGTACTTATGAAATTAAACTGTTTTACAGAATGAACACTCTTTTTATCGATCGGTGGCTACACCTGACATTCAATGTAATGTGAATTGTTAACTGCTAGCTGTATATATGTAAAAAGTATGGTTGAAATGTGAATTCCGCATTCATTTTAGATGCAGCAGTGATGATCTACAATATGTTCCATGTCGAGTCATAATCTATAGTGAATTATGGAATCTCTGAATATCGAGATTCCATTGTTGTTTTAAGAATAAATTAAACAGAAAATCGTCTCGTCGTTTATTACCAGAACCACCACCCCAATTCCAGTAGCAAAGCAAAATGTCAACAAACTTTGGTCTACGTTCCGCATTATTGTCTGTTCTAAAGCATCCTCGTTCGTGTTGATGTCAGTTTATTAGCCTGGGAAACCTCAATGTGTTTGGAACTAACATTCCTTTCAGTCAGTTTTAACAGTATAGGGGGGGTTGGGATGGCCTAGTGGTCTAGAGTGCCGCGCTTCGTCCTCTAGCTGGCCGGTCACCTCTGGCTTGCAGCTGTGGTTTCGAGCCCTGGTGTGAGCGTATGTGGCATGGAGATAGGGGCGCCTTCTCAACCTCGTGGGTTTCCCCCGGGCACTCCGGTTTCCTCCCACTGCTAAAGACCCCTAAGCGCAACGTTATGTAGACATATTTGGTCCAATATTGGCACTCGTTTTAAATGTAAAGCTTTTGTAGAGCAGCTAGTGATTGGTTTGTAGTCGGACTACTGACCAATCAAAATTTAAAACAACAATATCCACTCATAATAGCAGTGTGTAGTATGGTAGTAAGCTAGCGATGGAAAGACTTCAGACAAATAACCACTCGGCAAACCTCGACAGATTTCGGTACAATCTAACTGTAGGGTACCGAAATCTGCCGAGTGACAAATAACTAGTCGGTCGAACTGAATCGCAGAGAAGTTTCTACGTCATCAAACTGGTCAGTCACTAAACTAACTGTCACAAGAACGCAAAGAATGACATCAGGATGTATGCACTGTAACCTGAGGATTGAGGAGTTTAAATACATTCTAAGACTTTATTTAGTATTATGATAATATACAAATAAATTAAAAACGTCATCTGGCATAATACCTATAAATAGATTGACCACATGACTATGGTATGAAAAACTGTTTTTCTTCGTAATATGCAATTTTTGAGTTTATATCCATATAATGAATCTTATACTCTCTTCATTTCTAAATATATTGATCAATTGGAGAATATTAATGCAATATTTCGGTAAAGTCCATAATAATAGTCTCTATATTGGGATTTCCACTGTGTTTGTCGTCACACACACTACTAATATAATAAAGAAATATACAATTTGCATTTATAATATACGTTAATAAATTATGCGTTGATATCACAGAAATAAGCTATTAGGTTTCTAATATCGATATACCGGTATAAATAGAGGTTACATAGTATTGCATTATACTGTTGCTGAAGTCAATCTTCAATATCTCGACAAAGTTGCGGTCCCTAACATATCATGTTCACCCGTATTTCCAGTAGCAATGGTCACGTGCAGTACTAGCCCATTAGGTCTAAAAACATTTTTCTTTTTTATTTCGATTGGTCTTACCAGAACAGTCCGCCGAAAAGAATTGATTGTTGATTACGTTTTGCAAATTAGTCAAAACATGCGACCATAATGTATTTTTTTGATGTGGTAATGTTCGTATCCATGGTTTCAGGAATTTTCGTTCATTCGTTTCTTGAGTTTAACGTCCACTTTACCGGGGGTGATATCGTACGTAGACAAGTGTTTTAATAAGCTACCCCGTGACACTTTGTTGACTGGGTCACCACACCCAACGATCTTGTACTGTATAGCGGCGGATGGGATTGATATGTTAGAGACAGCGGTTACGACAAGATGGCTCTCTATGTGAATCAGGAATTATTTATTTGTCGAACCAGCCTTATTTCTTCTTTTAATTTTCCGATTTCCATCATTAGTTTTCCGTTTTCTTCAGATAATTTAGCGTGCTCCTGTAAAAAGAAAACACGAAAAATATTTTACATCTTTTATTGTTTACTCTCGGGTGTTGTTACGTCTGTATCAATCTGTTTCACAGAGAATTACGAAAAGTCTACATAATATCTCCGTAGAAGATGACTGTCTTCAACACAACACGTGCAATCGAATCACGCGGCGTCAATCATTGGATCAATGACGCGTGCCTTTTACTCATTTTAATACCCATTTACACTAAATAGGACATGTTTTTTTTACCTACAAATACTTCAATCGTCTTCATTTTTCTTCCACATAAAAAATCGTTTTAGAATTTAATTTTAGAAGGAAAAAAGTTAATATTGGGGAACACATTAAGTCGCATTGATGTCATCCTTATAAGTGACTGTAGCGGCCTAGCGAATATTCACTGCTGATCAGTGTGTCTCTGTATATATATATTATTTATAATACACGACCATATATTATATAGAAAATGAATAGCATGTCTTTGCCATTAAACATAATATATTCGTTGGGAAAAACCGATAGTTCCATTGCTTGAAACACTCTAAAGATTATAGGCGAGATATAATCATTTCCAGTGCCCTTCGACCACCGAGTCGTACTTATAAACTGTTTCAATGGCATTTAGTAATTGAACTAGAGTATACAGGTCACAGTTCTATGGAATACAATTACTGCTTTTTACTGAGCGACGTTTCGACTAGGCTTCTCTATTGTCACTACCAAGCATCGAATTGTGACCTGTATAAGTCTTACTTATGCCTGTATGTCGTCCGGACTTTTTTTTTGTCGAATCAATATTAGGATGACATTTCAACGGTAACGGCGAATAGTGTTTGGATACTGTTAGCTATTAATTAAAGACGACTGGTTTGTAGCGTCACACTTAGAGAATGATTAGAATAGTATTTATGAAAATATGTGACTGTTCAGACGACAGGAAGCCAATCTAGTAGAATGTACTTTAATTATTATGTACCTTTTCCAGTAATTGTATCCGGTTTTTGAACTTTTCACGACTTTTTCTTGCTGCTTTTTTATTCTGCATCTTCCTTGCTGTAATTTTCTCTATTTCATCGTGCGAAAGCTTTAAAAATATATATTTTATAAGCTTACATATACATCTTATATATAATCGCTATCCGTTTTTTAATCAATAGAAAGGTCCGAGAGAGAGAGAGAGAGATGGGGTTTTAAGTCCATGCGACACAAACTAAGTTATTTCGGGACTAACATGGTTCAATTTTATTTCAAATATTCGCATGCGCGTAGGGGTCTTTAGCAGTAGAACCCGGAGAAAACCCACTATGTTGGACAGGCGACCCTATTCCCTGTCACGCCACGTACAACCGGGCAATCGAAACCACGCCAATTGACTCAATGACAGACCTAAGGTTTATGATACGGCGCGAACGAGTTAACCATTCGGCCACCATCATCCACACGTCATAAGCTGTCTAGTCGTTCGGATGGGACGAAAAACCGACCAGGTCCCGTGTACACATTGGCGTACACGTAAAAGATCCCTTGGCAGTTGGAATTCGACGTAAGAGTAGGCCGTTGTGCCTCTGTCCGGGCAAAATTTCCCTCATAACTCACTTTATGGCGTATGCCCGTCTTCATTAGCCCAGTTTAGGAGCAGAACAGTATAGGACGTTAAACTCCATTTCATTCATTTTATCACTGTTTAGGAGCAGACAGTAGGACGTCACCCCCCCCCCCCCCCCACCACACACACACACACACACGTCATGTCCTAATATACTGTCTATTTTTTGTTCCATCCTAACGATTAAGTATATCATTATCTGGAAACTCAGAATCTTTGATTATAGAGTTGGATTTAGAGTATACAATTTTATCACCTACCTCATATTTTTTCTCCTCTTTTTCCCACAGCGATTTCATATCTATTTCATTTTTAGAATTCTGAAGTCGTTTTAAAACCAGGCTTTGCAGGGAACTTTTTACCTCTTTAGGGCGCGTTATAACCAAGGTAGACATTTCCAGTAAATAAATGCATTCAAAATAATATTGAACTGGGTTACTACGTTGGTTTATTGTGTTAAACGCGCAGACCGTTATTTTTTTAAGTCAAGCAGACGACGCAAACTGAATTGAGTATGAGGTGGATCTATATTTAGTAACTTGTGTACAATGGCGTAATCGTGTTACTAAAAATAATGATAGTCTCATACTTATTTCTGGCCCGTCATCCCATTACAACCAAACAATAAACAAACTAATTTGTTTATAGAGAGTAGGTTAGAGGTCGTAAATTTTTGATAAAAAGAATGAACATGTATTTTATTATGTAGGGCTGGTATGTAAAATGTTTGACCGACTTTCAACACAATGAGAATAGAAGGGACATTACGAGCAGACGATTTGGACAGGCTTATTTGTGATACCGAAATGATCAGGGTATCAAATACGAAAATTGATCAATGCATCCAGGGTCCTGTACGCAGTTGGCTTAACGATGATTCCAAGCAAAATGCGTGCTACCATATGTCAATTGCTGATCGAGGGTATATTATGCATAATTCATTTGTGTGTGCGTGATGTGTGCAGTACTACAGTTGTTAGAAACAAGATTGTCAAGCAGTCAATAGGCCACACCACACATAAACAAAACTCATAATTTATGTATCATAATGATTTGGAGCAGTGTCGGACTGGTGGGCCGAAGGCACACCTGTCACGTAATTGACCAAGGCCCAAACAAGTTAGCGCCCGAGGGGGGGTGGGAGAGGGGGTGCCCCCTCCCCCCCTGGAAAAATTTTGAAAATTGACAACCGCAAACCCATTTCCCAAGCATTTCAGACCAAAGAAGAAGAAGGCATTTTTTTCTTTTTTCTTTCTCTTTTTACTTTATAGGCTTAGGCACACTATTTTTTTAATGAGCTTAGGCCCACCTGTCACGGGTAGGTGGACAAGTGGGACCATTTCGTCACTGATTTGGAGAGATACGAAAACTGCCTGAACGCGCCCAGGTGGACAGGTGGGATTCATTCCGGCACTGATTTGGAGCGATACGAAAACAGCCTGAACGCCCAGAACCGCCCATCGTTTCAGAAACCACGAGGAAGCGGAGATAAGGATTTTACCACAGGCATGAGTTGATTTATTCCTGTCCACGAAATGCCAAATAGCCTGGGAGAATCGCCTATGTTTACCTGCCGTATTTGGTTTCGACAACCGAATTAGAAAACGGACAAAATTTACAAAAAACATTTTATTAGCTTAGCTCTACATTTGGAAAGAGCCTTGAATTAAGTATAATAAGTTAAGAACTTGGACACTCGTTCATCGACGCTTTATTTAGCGGTGTTCCATGACACTGTAAATGTTATGCAGTATTGGAATATTTCAAATTTCGTAAAATAACAAAAATACTATGATGTTCCTTGGAAGATTCTTTATATGGAATAAACCATAGATCATTGTAAATTATATTCAAGTGATGGAACTTTTTCAGAAAATATCTAAAATGTTTTGTTCTACGTCAGGTAGGGGTTTCTCGCCACAACTTAAGCTCCTTTTGAGGGCCTCGGGCAATATTTGGCGTACGACGCTTCGGTAATTAGACTTGGAAGCAACTACACTGGCAGCAACTGGTTGGTCGCCCATCGACATCATTTAGACAGAAAAACAAGAACTCTAGTAGCTCATGTGATTTTTTTTTTTCAAAATTAGTTTTAGAAAATATCAATATTGTACATATGCGTTAAGCCATGAACATTCTTTTACTGTTTAAGCTCTAAAGAATTAAGCTGAAATTTGATTTAGCCTCTTTGAAAACAGTTTTTAATGATCGGACCTTAATTCTAACAGAACTTGCCTTAACCCTAACCCTTTCGAGATAAGAGTTGGCCGTAAAAGCACTGGCCGTCGTTTGGCTGTCTACTTTAGCTCAATCGGTGCAGAAAAGTAGTACGTAAAACACCATTTTTATACGCCCACATTGAAATGTGGTCGTATATTGTCGTCGCCCCCGTCCGTCCGTCCGTCCGTCCGTCCGTCGGTCCGTCGGTCCGTCCGTCGGTCCGGCGTCCACAATTGCTTGTGGACGCTCTAGAGGCTAAAGTTAATATCCGATTGACTTTAAATTTATACACAGTGTTTAAGGTCATGAGACCAAGAAGCCTATTGTTTTTCAGCGATTTCCGATAATAACTACCAGAGTTATGGCCCTTGATCACTTCAAAAAATCTTGTGGACGCTCTAGAGGCCAAAGTTAATATCCAATTGGCTTTAAATTTATATACAGTGTTTAAGGCCATGAGACGAAGAAGCCTATTGATTTTCATCGATTTCCGATAATTAGTGCCAGAGTTATGGCCCTTGATCACTTCAAAAAATCTTGTGGACGCTATAGAGGCCAAAGTTAATATCCGATTGGCTTTAAATTTATACACAGTGTTTACGGTCATGAGACAAAGAAGCCTATTGATTTTCAGCGATTTCCGATAATTAGTGCCAGAGTTATGGTCCTTGATCACTTCAAAAAATCTTGTGGACGCTATAGAGGCCAAAGTTAATATTCGATTGGCTTTAAATTTATACACAGTGTTTAAGGTCATGAGACGAAGAAGCCTATTGATTTTCAGCGATTTCCGATAATTAGTGCCAGAGTTATGGCCCTTGATCACTTCAAAAAATCTTGTGGACGCTATAGAGGCCAAAGTTAATATCCGATTGGCTTTAAATTTATACACAGTGTTTAAGGTCATGAGACGAAGAAGCCTATTGATTTTCAGCGATTTCCGATAATTAATGCCAGAGTTATGGCCCTTGATCACTTCAAAAAATCTTGTGGACGCTATAGAGGCCAAAGTTAATATCCGATTGGCTTTAAATTTATACACAGTGTTTAAGGTCATGAGACGAAGAAGCCTATTGATTTTCAGCGATTTCCGATAATTAGTGCCAGAGTTATGGCCCTTGATCACTTCAAAAAATCTTGTGGACGCTATAGAGGCCAAAGTTAATATCCGATTGGCTTTAAATTTATACACAGTGTTTACGGTCATGAGACGAAGAAGCCTATTGATTTTCAGCGATTTCCGATAATTAGTGCCAGAGTTATGGTCCTTGATCACTTCAAAAAATCTTGTGGACGCTATAGAGGCCAAAGTTAATATTCGATTGGCTTTAAATTTATACACAGTGTTTAAGGTCATGAGACGAAGAAGCCTATTGATTTTCAGCGATTTCCGATAATTAGTGCCAGAGTTATGGCCCTTGATCACTTAAACAAATCTTGTGGACGCTCTATAGGCCAAAGTTAATATCCGATTGGCTTTAAATTTATACACAGTGTTTAAGGTCATGAGACGAAGAAGCCTATTGATTTTCAGCGATTTCCGATAATTAGTGCCAGAGTTATGGCCCTTGATCACTTCAAAAAATCTTGTGGACGCTATAGAGGCCAAAGTTAATATCCGATTGGCTTTAAATTTATACACAGTGTTTAAGGTCATGAGACGAAGAAGCCTATTGATTTTCAGCGATTTCCGATAATTAGTGCCAGAGTTATGGCCCTTGATCACTTCAAAAAATCTTGTGGACGCTTTAAAGGCCAAACTTATCATCTGATTGACTTCAGATTGATACACAGAGTTTAAGGTGTTGAAACGAACAAGTATATTGATTTTCAATGAATTTTGATAACTGAACAGCTAAATCCATGATTTTAAATGTTTCATGTATATATACTAATTCAATTGTTAGCGTGGGGTAAAATTTTATAAAAAGCAATCAAATTCTAATGATTTTCTGATAATTACATAATGAGTTGTTACTCTTAATCAGTTTTTAGAGTATTACAAATGTTTCATTACCGAAAAAAGTAAAAATATGCGACAACCCTTGTTGACTGCCCGGACGATTTAGCTGCTGTGGGCGTATGTTTCGTTGCCTGGCAACCTATCTTTTATTTCGTTATGGGTGCATAATTAGAACACAACCAGAGAATATATTCTCTCCCCCAATATCGACTGATCTCTGCGCTGCGCCAATGTTGACATGTTTATAAACATCTAATGGGAAAAACCATCATACTTGAGTTACGTCATTTATATTATAATATCAACTGAATAAACTATGAATACACAGGAGGAAACATTATTACATGTACTATAGCGCCATGACACAACAATTGTATAGGTCGGAATTCACAGCAAAATAGTATAATAACGGCAATTGGTTGTGAATGGTTAAGATCTACATAATGAGAATACAGGATAAGTTACTTTTATACAAGGACGTAAGTGGAATCTTTAAACATATTTTGAAACGTTTAGCCTACCTATCATTTTCAAAATTTCATAGTTATTCTCCGATTTACAAATATTTTTGAATAAACCTGATATTTTTATGAGTCCAATCGGTCACAATTGTCAAAATTCGCAGTTTGTTCACTGGGACATATAGGGGGTAAAGTGAAGATGCCTACTTGCTTACAGTTGAATACAGGTCAATGTTCAGGTGGGGGTGGGGGGGGGGTAAACCTGCACATGGTGAGCGGAATTGGTTATTGGAATTTATAAAATCTAAGAGTTATGTTCCGGTTTAGATCCTATTTTCCTTTTAATAATAGTCACATGTTGTTACCAGACACATTAGGGGGTTTTCAGTTTAAAGTATGAACTTCCGACCGTAACACCGGAAGTTATAATCCGTTATTGTCAATATTACCAGGGGTTTTCAACCTAAAGCGATAAAGGGTCCCATTGTTTTTATTCTGCTAGTTCCAAAACACATTTAGATAATGACCATTTTTTGTCGAGACCCCATCGCTGCGGTGGGCGCATGTCTCGTTGGTTGGCCATTTACTCGATAGATTTTTTTGACAACGATTTTAGAGCTAACACGAATGGATATTTGTAAATTCCTGACAAGAATCTATATTTCAAATAATCATTGACTGTAGTCTTTACGCAGAAGCCTTCAATTCTCCGATAAAATGTATTTCCAGAAGCATGAGTCGTGGCGACCTAGCGTTGTGCAATGAATGTCATTCTCAAATTTCCTAGAGTAGTATGTATACATGTAGTGTTATAATTTTACAATACAATAGTAAATACAATAGATCGCGTCATATAATCAAGCCTTATAGTGTCGACTGCTTTTATTACGGATTGTATTACAAACCGCGAGAGATGAAGAAAATAATGGTGTGTTCCCACTTAGCCGGCAGGCTTTGATGTCAAATTTTGCCGCTAATCCAGAGTTAATCCTAGAACAATTGTGTTATAAACTATAGTCCATATCTTTTTTAAGACTAAAACTGTATTGATTTTAATAAATTTAACTTTTATTAAATAACATTAAATAGCTTACACATATAAAAATATATTGATTTTAACAAATTTAATATTTATTAAATAACATTAAATGATTTACACATATAAAAATGCATTACGATTTACCCAACCCATAGCATTACATAATTTATAAATAAATGGCTTACAACGTAACAATCATTTTACAGCCCCACTAAATAGGAAGCTGGACAAGTTTTTGTTGAACATTTCCAATGGACGGCATTTGGTCTGCTTGACTTTATACTGAACTTGTAACCATTGTGTATTAAATATCGGCCACCTCGATTATTGGAGATAAAGTGAATATTAACCTGAACGTTTGCCATTTTAAAATAAATATAATTTCGACACTGATCGACCATCTATTTATATTAATAATATAGTGAATTGAATTCATGTTTGAAATCATAACGCCGGCATGAACTGTGTTCAAAATGTCATTAATTAGTTGGTTAATAAATTTTATTAAGAGGGATTAAGAGCTCATTAACGCTGAACACTAGTCAACAGTTCTTGAGTGACTACTTTTAAACAGACTATAGTTTTAAGATCAATCAAAGGATTAACAGTCTGCCGGCTAAGTGGGAACACACCAATATAATGTTTTCAAATTAGTAGACAGTATATAGTCTGCGAAATCACATTAGTGGAAGCGGACGTTAAACATACCATTCCAGTTCCAGTAGACAGTATACACTTATACAAATTATAAACATACATAAGAAATGTGATGGGGACTTTCAAATTTTTTCAAGATTGGGATAACCAATAATTTTGTTATTATTTACTTCATTTTTAAAGCATTCAAGGCTTAATGCTTGTTTCCTTCCCTTTTTATGTGCCAAAATTGATATTAGCGAGACGAATATGTCTATTGGATTTAAACAAATGAAGGGAACCGAGTCTGAAGTTATTGCTCTTATTTCACTTTGTAGAATATGGTGGTTTGGTGGCTGCTCCCAGAGTAGTTATATCGCAGACAAGAAAAAGGGCAAGTAGAATTTTTTTGCTCTTTTATATTGGAAGATGAATTCACATTCTTTCCTTTTGAATTAGGGTGATCGTCTGCGAAACTGACGCCACTGTTCATTGGTTCCTTTAAGCCTGTCAAGCCAGACCTAGCTAAAAATCGAAATGGTCAACCCATTTCAATATTTTCATAAGATAATCATTCAGGGGCGAATTGGGCCGTCGGGCGACCGAGCGATCGCCCGAAGGTCCTGTCGGACGATTGCTCGAAGGGCCGGTCTGACAAAAAATGAAAAAAAAATGTCCAATTTGTCTAAAAAAAACAACCTTCTTCTGCTGAACATTATATGGGAGAGGGGGTATTGGACCGATCATGGAGCCATGATGATCATATTGTATGCGGCCGGTGGCTTTAACGGGGCGCCACGCCATCACTGGAGTCTGGAATGGGCTGATATAATAGACTTTCTGGACCGGATGTGCTGGGTGTGGGTCAGAATTCGGAATCCTGCAATGGGGATACGAATTTCAACCGAAAATTTCATCGGATTCACCCGACACTGACTGCTGCAAATTTACTAATTATTGAGTCACCTGCACCCTGTTTGTGGGGATTCGCCAGAATCCAAAATTAACAAGCCAACAGTGAGGCTGATGTCCCCCGCCGAAATCCCAAAATAAATAGATGACACATATTAATTAATCGCACATTTATTTTTTTCAAACGTATCGAGCAATCAAACTGTACACGAAGTGTCATCCAAAAGTGTTTTATAAAGAAAAATGCTAAAACCAACGAGAAAAATGAAAATGTACCATAGTTAGGGGGACCCTAAAGGCAGACAAAAGGGCCCCCACGCTTGACAAAAGGGCCCCTCTGGCCAACGGAAAGGGCCCTCGTGTCCGAGTCAATCGTTCTATACACTGTTACTGTCGAATCCATTACTGAATGAGAATGCAGTCATTGTATTGGCATAAAAATCATCAATCAAGATGAACCTAAGTTATCTTGTCCCAAAGTATCATCCAATCAAATTGCTTATCTCTGCCTACCCTAAGAAGAAAATGCTCATCTTCGAACTCTATCAAGGCATTGACCTAATAAGCATATACACCAAGTTTGAACATTTTAACTCAATTAGGAGAGTTATTGTGTTCCAAAGTCTCGACCAATCAAATTGCGTATTGCTCTGCTTATCCTGAGCAGAAAATGCTCATTATCGATCTCAGTCAAGGTATTACTGTAATGAAACTATAAACCAAGTTTCATCAATCTCACTTAATTAGCACTAAAGTTATCGTGTCCCAAAGCATCAACCAATCAAATTGCTTATCTCTGCTTACCCTAAGCGGAAAATGATCATCTTCGAATTCCATCAAGGCATTGCCCTATTAAGCATAAACACCAAGTTTGAACATTTTAACTCAATTAGAAGGAGAGTTATTGTGTTCCAAAGTCTCGACCAATCAAATTGCGTATCGCTCTGCTTACCCTGAGCAGAAAATGCTCATTATCGATCTTAGTATAGGTATTACTGTAATGAAACTATACACCAAGTTTCATCACTCTCACTTAATTAGAACTAAAGTTATCGTGTCCCAAAGCATCAACCAATCAAATTGCTTATCTCTGCTTACCCTAAGCGGAAAATGCTCATCTTCGAACGCCATCAAGGCATTGGCCTAATAAGCATACACCCCACGTTTGAACATTTTAACTCAATTAGAAGGAGAGTAATTGTGTTCCAAAGTCTCGACCAATCAAATTGCGTATCGCTCTGCTTACCCTGAGCAGAAAATGCTCATTATCGAACTTAGTCAAGGTATTACTGTAATGAAACTATACACCAAATGTCATCAACCTCACTTAATTAGAACTAAAGTTATCGTGTCCCAAAGCCTTCCATCACAGGAGGAATCAACTAGCGCTCCCGGCAACAAAAATGGGACATTTTTCAATGAAAATATTCCTTCTGATTCAATATGGGACATTTTTCAATGAAAATATTCCTTCTGATTCAATATTTCTTGACGATACAATGATAATACGTTAATTAATAATATGACGATATGATAATTTCACAGGTTGATGGTTGTAAATTAATTGCAGGTCCGGACTCCTCGGTCGGTAAAAAGGGCCGCTCCGACACGCGAGCCCGGGGTGGTTGCCGGCCCCAATCCACCCCTGTAATCATTCAATGTTAATGGTGACATATTTTACTGTTGTATTAAGATCATTGGTATGTTCAGAAATGTTTTGCAATTTAGGTTGAAGTAAATGAGAAGAGAATCAGAGCTTTTTTTAAATGTATAGGTAATGCAGGCCCGTAACTAAGTGTGTGTGTGTGGGGGGGGGGGGCAGCTGTGAAAAATTGTGTGAGCTTGCCTACATTATGTAAGATTTAAATAAAGAGCTGAGAGAGAGAGAGGGGGATGGGGTTTAACGTCCACTAGGTCATTTTGGGACCAACATATGGTTTTATTTTATTTCCATATTTCGCTTGCGCGTAGGGGTCTTTAGCAGTTGGAGGACCCGGAGAAAACCCACGAGCTTGGACAGGCGATCCTACTCCTTGTCACGTACAACCGGAGATTCGAAACCGCGCCAGTTGAGACGATGATAGGCTTTATGATACAGCACGCACGTGCTAACCATTCGGCCACCCAGAGCTAGCCATTCTTGCTATAATAGTTCGAAAAAGATAATGTAAAATTAATAAGTTGAAAATTTCATTCAAATTACTCTATTGCGAGCAAAGATATTAGCCTTTGAAGGTTTGACAAGACACACAAAACGTGTGCAATAATTTCAACCATCGTACTGGTTGTTCGAAGCTAAGCCTCGCTCCTCCATTTTTAGATTAAATCGAAACATGGCGGAACCGTTCTAATCTATTTAATCCCGAAGAAATCATCTTGAGTTGATTATGGCCTGAATCAGTTAGTTAATGTCTAATTAATAATTTATAAAACATTTTAGGCGTAAAGAAAAACCAGCAATAGGCAGATTTAGCTCTTGCATAATGTATGTTTAAGTCCCTATAGGTAAGTCCCCAAATTCTTGGTTACATACGTGCATGGTTAACTCGGATGATTTCTATTTTCATCACAACATGATATTTGATTATAATAAAATATGAAACTAGTTCAACGATTCAACAAACGGCAACCCGGGGAAGTATTTAGGCCTAATATAATTTTAACACAGTTTATTTTTATTTTTTTTTTGATTATAAAATAGGTAAACAAAAACTGTATACGAAATGGATCAAGACAATGTGCATACAGGAACAGAAAAAAGAAGGATGCCTATCGAAGATCAGAATAAAATACGAAAGAACTGGGCCTATTTGAAGTCCAATCTTTGGAACGACGTAGATCTCATAAAGGATTCCTTTTTTTCGAATTTTGTGATCAATACAATTGATAAAGAAAAAATTGAAGAGATAAAACAAAAAGACAAAATCGCCGCACTTGAACAATTACTCGATAAATTAATATGTTATGGATCTTTTGAAACATTTATAAATTGTTTAAAAGAGGGCGGCTTTGTAAATGTGGTGAAAAAACTATGTGAAGGTAGGTTTTAATATACATCCCAACGAAAGTATATATCGCAGATGCGGATTCAAGGGGTGGGGGGCGCACGAAAAAATAATTTTGCTGGTATTCGAGTTACAACGTAATGAGCACTTCTTATGTGTTTATCTATAATATGGATAACGGTTGTAAGAACACCGGAAGACTTCGGCGATTAAACGGCTGAAAAAGCTGTTGGCATTTAATGATAATACGGAAAGTAACTTAGACTTCGATATTTATAGTAATTTGACAACGACTAACGACAAATGCTTGTTATGAATGGACACCACCCCAACCATTCATGAGAAGTGATCCTCACGGTATAGACCATTTTTCTTTGCATTAAAGTTACATTATGGGAGATGGCAGTTCTCACTATAATAGTTAAAAACTAGATAGTGTAAAGGTAATTTGTTGAAAATTTCAGTCAAATTTGTCCAGTATTAGCCGAGAAAAAAGCATTTGAAATATTCACATAGCCTCGGTCATCATTACTCAAATCATTAATATAAAACAGCATAGTCTCGATTATCCACTTGATTGATTTAATTATCAACGGCCATTAAGCGGCATATAGGAATTCAATCCGCAAACATCGAAGGCTAGCCTTGACTTTAAGAGTTTATTATGGTCTGGATATGTTAATTAATGTCTAATTGATTATTTAGATAACGTCTCAGGCCTAAAGAAAGACCTGTAATAAGCAGATTTTGCTCTTGCATAATGCTATTTTAAAATGATATATAAATTAGTTTGAATATATTTTAGTCTAAATATATCATCAAATCTCGCAGTTCGTACCCGAGATGGCATCTTAAAGGCAATGGAAAATTTGATTATGTGAAAACTTAAATTTCTCCGGATCAAAGCATTAATGACATTAAGAAGTTAGTACATGCCCATAGAGAGAAAATCGCATTCATATTAAAATGAGTCGTTCCTCTATTGTCCTTAAAATCAGATGGACAATGCAGATGATATGGAAAAAATATAGACTCCGGTGCAAATATTTTGGATGTATTACTAGAATTGATTAATCTCTTGGATATAGAAGTACATGTACATATTTGACGCCCAGTTCCATCAAAACCAGATTGAAATTCCAAAAAATGTCATCATAATAAAAAAAAAAACATTTTTTTTAAATGTGGAAGGTAACCCACTGGGTTTTGTTTATTTTCATATTCGTTATCAGTTTACTGTCTACTTCCATTTTCTCGAACCCTTTCTTTCCAGGAGAAAATGAAGAAGTCTTGGTAAAAACAGGCAATGGTGAGTAACTGAACAAGAACACATAGCCCAAGAGTTAAAAAAAATAATGTAAAATTGATAATCATTTTTTCTCCAATATGTTGTCACGTAATTAGGTAGTAGATGGCATTTGTTCTTGAAACAGTATCATTTGCATACATGTATGTGTCCCCAAGTTTCGCTGGGAGTAGCAAGTAATTCGTGTTTTATTGGCCATGAATAGGCTTCATTTTATATCAAAAAATCAGTGTCCATACAAATTTAACTGCGACGACACAGACAGACCTAACTAAGCGCACTTTTATAAAAGATTAGCCATTACGTTTAAACGCCCATAATTAATAAAGCCCCATATTCCCGAAGAAAGAGCCCGACAAACGAAACACTGCGGGGAGTATGATAAAGTCCAAACAATCATGTCCTTTTAACATTAAACATTTTCAATTGTAGAAAGAGAAATACGAGTTGTGGTTATTGGTAAAACTGGAGCAGGAAAGAGCGCTTTGGGAAACAGTCTGCTCAATCTAAAAGGGGGAGAGACATTTATATCGCAAAGTAGAGCAAGTTCCGTTACACAAACCAATCTCCTAAAAGAACGAGTTGTGCGTACAGAAGATGGAAATATTTCCCTCAAATTATTAGATACTCCTGGCTTATCGGACACCAGAAAAAACAATACAGAAACAGCTAAAGAACTAGTTAAATGTATCGTCGACTTAAATCCAGGGCCACACATATTCATTTTCGTCCTGAAGTTAGATAGAATTGGCGAGGATATAATGAATAATATCCAGTTTCTGAAAGACACGTTTGGGAGTTGTCTTGAAACGTACGGAATCATAGTTTTTACTGGTAAAGACACTATAGATGTGGAATTTAACGTTTGGTTAAAATCAGCCAATGAAGAATTCAAACAATTTCTTAGTCATTATTGCAAAGATCGATATGCTTTAATCAATAACAGAGAAGGGGATAATAAAAAGAAACAACAACAAGTGAGAGAGATTATAAAACTTGTAATAGACACCATCCAATCCAACAACGGTGATTTTTATAGAAATGAGATGTACGAAGAGGCTAAAAAGGTATACGAAGAAAAATTAATACAATTAGAGGAAGAAAAAACAAAGAATGAAACAGTACTCAAAGAACATTTAAAAAGTATGGAGGATGAAAATGAGACGTTAAAACAACATCTCGAACAACAGAAACGGACCACTGACGAATTGCAACATAAGAACAAAGAATTAAAACAGCTCGCCGATGAACTCAAAAGAATTAAATATGAGAGTGAAGAAACCCGTAAGAAAAATGAACAGTTAACAAAACAGTTAGAAAAACAAAACGATGAGTTAAAACAAAGACAAAATTGGCCTAATGCAAAAGGATTAAGATTATATGGTGTTATCCCTGAAGAAGAGCCAGACCAGGATGTTCAGAATACACAACAGAACACCCATTCAAACCTAAAAAGAAAGATAGTTGATAGTCTGATACCCGAAGAAGTCCCCACCCGGAAGAGGAAGCAAAGCGGGGACACTAAACAAACTTCTGAGAACCGTAAGTAAATCTTTACAGTCGCTCATTCTAGAAAATCCGAATTCAAGTAGATTTCATCTTTTATGATTATCCGGTTATCCAGCAAATACATTAAAAGCCGTTCAAATTTTCTCGTGGGCCCTCTACAGTTCTTATCGGATAGTTTTACAGACTTTTTAGAGATATTTTCCGGTTTGTAGCAACCGCACAGGATCTGGGGCCATTATTTGTGCAAAACGACGCGGTATATTTCGAATTTATCCACACTTATACCACCTTTTTTGTCGGCGTATATTGTCGTCGTCCTTGTCCGTCCGTCCATTATTGTTTGTGGACACTGTAGAGATCACAATTATTCTTATCGGATTTTGACGAAACTTAAAGATTTTTGTGGAACCTATAGAGGTCACAATTTTGAACCGATGTTTATGACCCAAAGACCGTGCTTCTCCTTGCGCTTATCGGATCGTAACTGCCTGAATTATAGCCCCTGATTGTACGAAAAATCGCATTTTTGTTAGCTTGTGGTCCCAATGGAGGTCACGATTATTATCCGATTTCAAAACCCGTATGGTTATATCACCGTTACGGCATAATTGTACGAAAAATCGCCTTTGATTTAATTTGTTCTTTATGGAAAATGTGGGCGTGTCTTGTCTGGCAGCGGCTGGTTCACGTTTAAATTCATGAAATATTTTGATTGACAAAATTTGACACGTTTAAATTCATGAAATATTTTGATTGGCAATTTTAAAGACTCGAGGAAATGGTGTGCTGGGGAATAATGAAGAATCGGTGCGCCAACATTTGGAAGTTAATTATCGTTCCACTATTTACCTTTAACACTTGTAACCGTTCAGGATGAATGTTTTGGCAAGAATTTAGCCCTAGCAGACACGGTTTAATTGCCTGTGGGTGGAGGGGTGTATAAGATAGGCTGGTGATATTTCCCCGTCTATGTTTCTCTTTATAATGTAGTAGGGGCCTAAATGCCGCGACTATTTAGATTATACATTGATTTAAAGCTCACATGCTTTGTTAGCAAAATAGTATGCTGACCATTCAAAGAATTGTTGATCTTCTTTTTTTCGCATTTATCAAAGTTTAAATTGCATGGTCTGATTTCAGAAATGGAAAAGGCTGTGCCTGCGATATCCCCAAATGTTGACATTGACGATAAAACTAAACAAGAAGCCAATAAGATTTATAAGCCACTACATTCTCCATGTCGGTATGGTACTCTAGAAACAGTACAACATTTGATTGATATTGGTGCAGATGTAAATGAAACAGATAGAAGAAATATGACTCCTTTACTCCATTGTTCTCAATCACTTATAGATCCAGTGGATAAAATTCAATTATTGATGTCTCGGGGGGCCGATATGCATCATAGAGATGTAAACGATGACACCATATTGCACCATGCATGTATCTCGGGTAAACTGGAAACTGTCAAATACCTCATATGTGACATTGATAGGCCTATGGATGTAAATAGTGCCAATTTAAAACACGCAACACCCCTTTTCTTTTGTTGTCGGTCCCAAACAGAAGCCATCGAGAAGATTGAATTATTAGAAAAACATGGAGCTAATACAGATCAAATGGATATCAACAATGATAAAATTATACATGTTGCATGTAAGAATGGAGAACTAGAAACCGTTAAATATTTAATAGAAAACTTGAAAATCGATGTAAATAGTAGAGGTTTTGAAAGTCAGACCCCACTAATGAATTGCGTATTGTCGAGTATTAGTCCTCTTGGGAAGATTGAATTTTTAGAAAAACATGGAGCTAATAAAGATCAAATGGATATCAACAATGATAAAATTATACATGTTGCATGTAAAAATGGAGAACTCGAAACCGTTAAATATTTAATAGAAAACTTGAAAATCGATGTAAATAGTAGAGGTTTTAATAATCAGACCCCACTAATGAATTGCGTGTTGTCAAGTATTAGTCCTCTTGATAAGATCAAATTTTTGAGATCTAAAGAAGCAGATTTTGATTGCGTGGACAATACCTATAGATCTAATGCACTTCATCTTGCCTGTTCTTTGGGAACTGTGGAAGTGGTTGACTACCTTAAAGATATTATTGATGTTAACAGCAAAAGCTATCGGGATAGGACACCCATATTCTATTGTGTCGAATCAACGAAAGAACCTGTAGCTAAAATCAAAGGCATTTTGTCTAAGGGAGCAGAGTTCAATGTTGTTGATAGTCAAAACGTAACAGCATTTGAACATGCTTGTTTACATGGTACCATGGAAACAGTACAATATATGATGCAATTGGGTTCTGATACAAATACTAGCGACAAGATGTTGACATCTTCAAGTTTATTTTCTTGCAGTGAGTCATCGATAAAACCAGTTGACAAAATCAAATTATTACAATCTATGAATGTTAATATCAAAGATCGAGATAAATACAACGAGAGTATATTACACCGTGCCTGCAAACTAGGTATTGCCGAAACAGTAGAATACTTGCTGGGCCATTTTTCAGAACTCAGCGATGAAGAATACAAATTATTGATAGAATTTTGTAAAAAGTCGAAGTTTAATTCATTAGAAAAAGTGGATTTGTTGTCCAAAAAACTGGCAAGGAAATGAAAATAGATAAAACAAAAGACACGAATAGATCAATGTGTTTAGACCAGCCTGAGTTATGATCCCGGACCGAACCATACCTTTGTGCCCACATAGCCCTATTACAGTAGTTGTGCTTATTGCTGATTTTAAAACCTTTTCGGTTATAACATTGGTTGTTTTTCCATTTAAACAAATTTTATAATGATACTATGTAAAGTTGTGTCCTTACTAATACTAATATGAAAACTGTGTTTCAACAGAAATACACTGTCTTTTCGGTATGCAGTTATTATTCGGAAGCGTCTCAGAACTCATCCAAGATATCTTAGTAAGCTTTCTAAATGTTGTTTCCATGCTTTGCACATAACCTATATAGTGAGGGCATGTAGCTAGTTTTTATTTGAATTCAGTTGATGTACCCTATAACCACATAGCTTTTATATTGTGATGTCTGGTACTATTTGTTATACGTCTAAATAACATGTACACTACTGGTATTACTGTTTATACAGAGGCTTTTTTATTGATTCAGAAGACGATATTTCAAGATTGGAATTATTTTAAAAAGACTATACAAACAATCAGGTGAAGAAGCCTGGAATTACCGGTAACAGACTGTTGCTAGATATACACAAACTTTTAAATGAAATGAACTGTTATATATCATTTCTGTTGTAAGTGTTGTGTGCAGTATAAATTATATTTTTATCTCCTTTATGTTCAAAATTTATTACCGAATTATTTACTTACATTCTTTATGAAATTGATAGTATTGTGGGTATTACATTTAAGATCTTCGTTCCATGTCGCATGAATGTGTTGTGGAAAATAGATTCGTATATTTTGAAGACAGCAAGACTGTGTCTGTTGTTGCATGTTGGAATTATGCCGTGGATTTGTTTTAATATGCTCCGTCATATAAGGTAAGGTCGCAACTTGAAATTCTTAAAGGAAGGAAGGGTTAACGTCCACTCGACACAAACTATGGTTCAATTTTATTTTAATAATTCGTTTGCATTGAGGGGGCCCAGAGAAATCTGACGGGGTTTGACAGGCCACCTATTCCTTGTCATGTTTAAGCGATGAATCGAAAGCTGCACCACTTAATAACAGAGAGATGGGGTTTAACGCCCACTCGGCACAAAATAGGTCATTTCCGGACAAACACATGGTTCAATTATATCACAGTAATTCGCAGGCGCGTAAATACTTTTGGTAGTGGGAGGAAACCGGAAGACCCGGAGAAAACCCTCGACTCCCTGTGGGACCTTATGATCTAAAGCGCATTCGGTCATACCCAGCCTCGCCCATCAGGAAAACAAAACTGGTTTTATTATTTCCCTTTCCATATCGAATATTATGTGACTTTAATCTTTCTACGTCATACGTCCCATGATTGAAGTATAGACAACGTTGAGATCTGGCAGAATTTATTGCTCGGCCGACGGTTTAGATAAGAAATGAAACCAAATTAAGTATCCTGACTATATCCAAAAAGAAATTTATAAAATTACCCGTTTGAACTCGACGTCAAAGCAGTTGTGTTATGGGATCAGATGTTAAATCCCACTTAGTATTTTAAGAAAATGAAATGAAATGGGGTTTAACTGAACTGAGTTAATGAAGGCGGGCATACGCCATACAGGGTGCTATGGAGGCAATTTTGCCCGGACCCCGAAACTACGGCCCACTCTTATATGGAATTCGATCTGTCAAGGGATCTTTTACGTGCACGCCAATGTGTACGACACGGGACCTCGGTATTCCGTCCCATCCGAGCGACAACTACACAATTGGGATGAACTTTCTCGGCCAGGGTGTTTTAGGAAAGATAAAACATAGCATTATACCTTTTTTAGGAAATGGTGGATATGTTTGTTGCTGGTCGTATTTACAACGTCCGTGCTTCTGAATAATAGCCGACATTGGGATTCGAGAAAAGAAAGCTGTGTGTATGCCCCCTCAGATGTAGAAAGGGTAAAATTATATGACCCAAATCCATATCGTCATGTTGTTTTTATCAAGGTACACAAGGCAGCAAGTACGACAGTTATGAATATTATGTTACGCTATGGCTTGAAGAAAAATCTTACCATAATGCTACCTAGAACTGGAACCGCCATTAATCAAGTAGGGGCGGTGTCTGAAAAATATATTCTACCATCCCTGACCGGGAAATATGACATATTATGTAATCACGTGATTTATAATCGCACAGCCATTGGCTCGTTTTTCGCGAGAGATACAAAATATGTTACAGTTATCCGTGAACCGTTTAATCAATTTGTGTCTGCCTTTCAATATTATCGCCACGTTCAACCCTCGAAATATCTTCTGAAGTTTTCAAGTTCAAATCCGTTACAAGAATACTTAACTAATCCATCTAAATACGAAGGAAAAAACCCAATTTATTCGTTTACGAATAATCGAATGAGCATTGATTTGGGTTATTCGATCGCAGATGTTAAAAATTCGACTTACATAAAAGATTTTTTGAAAATGTTAAATAAGGATTTTGACCTAGTTATGCTTGTAGAATATTTCGACGAATCGATGATTCTGTTAAGAAGAACTTTGAACTGGGATTTGAAAGATGTGCTGTACATATCTAGTAATGTATTTCCAAAGCGCAAGTTCTCAACAAAAACCACGGCCAGTGATAGAAAGGCTTACGAACGATTAGCCACGGCTGATTACGCCCTGTATGAATACTTTTATCGTATTTTTTGGAGGAAAATCTTCGAGCAAGGTACGGAATTCTTGGAAGAAGTACGGACCTTCAGAAAGCTCCGCATGTTGATGTCCGATTTCTGCCGGGGGAATACAGAATCATTCAGCATGATTCTGGAAGAGACAGACTGGACTCCTGCCATTGTTGTCACCAAGCAAGATTGCTATATTATGCTACAGAGAGAAACAAGTCTCATCAATTACATTAAAAGTGATGACGAATATATGGCTAAATACAAACATTAGCATCAATAGGGTAATAAAAATTCCATTTGACTTTTTTGTCTTTATTTCATTCGTCTGCATCAATCTCCTTAAATTACTCAATTGGTACAGATAACACAAAAAACACACCCCATTAGTTGTTAGATAACGTTCTAAAGTGACGTTTTACGGAAAACGAAAAAAAATGACAGCAATGTTTACAAAATCTCTAATCTATGCGCAGCTGTAAACCTATAGTAACCGCGCGTTCCAGTTGGGATCCCCTCGTGGAAACTATACTGCACATTAATAACGAGTGTTAAATATATTTTAGACAGTTTAGAGTTTTGTCTTGTAAATTAGAGGAAGCGTTAGTAATAAAACCAAAACAATTTGCGGCCCTTTTCATTCAGTAAAAACAGCAACTATTCTTCCCACGGCCCATCATAAATGCGGCACATTTGACAATAAACATTTGCCCACAGATCAGAATTCCCGAATGTCTCATATTGCAGTCATTAAGGAGATAAAATAAGAAGTAGGAAATGATATACATGTAAAGTCTTCTGGAGAGATAAAGTATACCCTGTATAGTACACGATAGTTTTAAGCTGAAACTCCAATGTCTAATGTGCGTTACAGACCCCGCACAGGCCCAGGCATCAAATAATAATGTAAAACGATAGGCCTACCATTATATATTGATACAAAGTTTTTATTTCATATCTAAAAAATGTGGCTTTTCAATGACGTCATTTCTCTTCATTGGTTTAATTTGACTTTCATTTTTTGCCGGTTTTACGGATATTACTGGAACAGCCTGAATTCGTTGAGGAAGTTGGGATAAAATATCTTCTATCCTGGATTCCGTGTCATTTTGGTTGCCATTTTCTAAAGCAATAAGCTGGGCCTGAAAAAAGAGCAATGCGGAATTTATCATTAGGGTCATTTACATTACAGCTAAAACGATATTTGTCAAATTTCCATATTCAAGCAATCAAACATGATTATAAATGAAATGAAATGAAATAAAATGAAATGGAGTTTAACGTCCTACTCTTCTGCACCTAACCTGGGCTAATGAAGACTGGCATACGCCATACAGTGTGCTTTGAGGGAAATTTTGCCCGGGTAGCGGCGCTACGGCCTACACTTATACAGAAAGGTCTCTTTTACGTTCACGCCAATGTGTACACAGGATCTCGGTTTTTCGTCCCATCCGATCGACCAGACAGCTGTCCTTGTCAGGTCCTATGTTCTGCATCACTGACAAGGGGAAACCTCACCGGAAAATCGAGATGAACTCCTCGGCCAATGCAAGGATCGAACGTGATTATAAGAAATACGTGTGTAACCTACCACAATAGACCAAGATAAATACACCATTCTTAAAAACCAGTGTCTGGGTTATTAAATGAATTTGAAAAATTCCCAAATGTAACTTATTTGCTCTAAAGCATTGTGTGCACTGGATTCCGTATAGATATACTGTAGAAGCTATGTCTTTTATTATACTGTATATTATATACTTTCTGGGTGCCATTCATCAAGACGTTTAGCAATCTGATTAAAAAACAGATCTATATTTCGTTTCGTTTTTTATGCTTTCGATGGCCTACACTACATGAAGATTTGACAAGTTTTAATGGGAGTTTACGTCAGGGTCAAACGAGCGACTTTTGGCCCTATGACGCCAGACACTGATTAATCAATCAACGTTGGCGTTTCTAATGGTTAACCCAAAGTTTAGTAGACCAAAGGGTTTCATTGGCTAATCCCTCACATCAGCCAGAACACGCCAATGATAACAACTCTTTCAGATCCTAGTGTAGTAAAGACAAATAAAACGAAATTTTGAACTATAAAAACGAAAGCCTTTTAGGTTACCATATTTTTTGTGGATATCAAGATCATTACATACATTTTACTTACCGCTTGTTCTGTAACACAGTGACACCTATCAAGTAAACACAATGATCCATCGTTAGGACAAGCATCAGAACAATTTATACTTTCTTTACATCTGAACCTAGAATAAATACAATGACAACATCCACCATAGCAAACAGCTACACCATCGACACACGAACAGTCTTCATGGTTTTCACACGCTTGTAATGTTTTATATAGTTCTGAAAGATAATCATAAAGTTGACATTTGAAGGAGGTATGGAACTGTTTTAAATTTCATAATCTACGATATTACTCAAGGTGTAAGCGGGCGTTAAGCAAAAGGGAACAACAATAACGGTAAGCCCTATTGACGCTAAAAAAAATTCATTAAATATTTCACAACTTTTATTCAAAACAATTAATGTTAAGTAATATTTTACTATTTTTAGTAAATTTTTTACTATTTCTAGTAAAGGAAATTCGTTTAGTTACATATCATTGCTAACCTTCTTCTAGTAATTGTACAAGAGTAACAGCCGGAATCCCACCTTCATTCCCTGAAAATATATCATAAAGAACAAAAACATTAGTTTAGTCACATCCCTAATACTGTTTGCAAAAATGATTTTAGCCAATCATCATGGATCAAGGAGAAGCTAAGCATATTCCTCAACCCCATATTGCTTTTAAAAAACACATCTGTCAAATCAGACTTTAAATTGAACAAATAAACGATAAAGAGGTTTGGTCGAAACAAAATTCGAGTTGCATAAGATTTGAGTAAAAATTTAACCTTTGTAGATGAAATTGTTGCCCAATCCATTCTTTAGCCCACAGAATGTCACAGATCTTATAAATTAAATATTCCACAATTCAACATTGCTTTTAAAATAAAAATTTACTTTATAGGAAACAGACCACGTTTTGATCCGAGCGCGATTCCTAGGCCTACTTCATAAAAAACGAGACGAGTCCTGAAGACATAACAAAGAAACCCTGTTGTGGCTTACCTGAAAATAACCCAACACTGAACACAATCAAAAATGTAACCTGTAAATCCATTGCAAATCTATTTGAATATCGCAACGCATATACTGTACTGTTAACGGATATTTATATAACGGTTTAGTTGACATAGTCCCACCTGGGGGTGGGACGTGATATCACAGAATTGTCACACACGTGTTCATTAAGATCGTATGAGGCTTGTGGACACGTTCACCTACACAGTCAATACTGATTTTTAATTTATGATCACATATATGTTGATTGTCTTGGGACGGACTTTCTTTGCCACTTGACGTATAATCAATGTACACTTGCTCTCACCCCAAATTTAACTCTGATCTTCAGTTTGGACACATAGATTGTCGTATGCTTTTGATGTTATGTATTTTTATGGCCTCTAGCACTTAACTCTAATCTAGAAAGACGTTTCAGGGAAATTGAGCCTTACTTTGGTATCATAATCTCTCGTAGTTTACTCGAATTGTACAGAGATTGCCGCTTGATCAATCACTTATCACCACAAGACACTTATCACCACAAGGGGCTCGGCACCTTATTTTTATAACAAGCCTGTGATTATGTCTATTGTCTAGAATGAAACCTAACGGACGAATTACTCCATAATTCTTGTTTTACAGTACATATTAATCAATTTCTCTGTCATCATTTTGGTCTTAGTTTAAACACTTTAAAGTAAGTTTACTAGTAGTGACTATAAATTGCCATCTTTTGTTGGCAAGGAGTGGCAGTAGGCTACCAGCGTACCCGGATGACCTCCTAGCCCACTTTCATTCTTTGTTTAAAAAAAGATCTCATTTAATTTTTCCAGCGATTTCTTGACAAAGGCATAATCATAAAACAATCACCTTATTTCATAAACTTTTACATAATAATACTAATGCCACACAATGTCGGAACTGGTTGAAATGAGTATGGTAAAACGAACAACAAATACAATAAATACATTGATAATAACACAAAACATAAAAAACGACTGACATAAATATCTCAGACATTGATTAATCTATAGAAATATATATTTAATCAATCAGCGTTATGGTTCATCTTCCGTGTATCAAACGCCAAAAACTCGCAGTAAAGGACCGTTTCATTGGCTAATCCGCCACTACCGCCAGAACGCCGGTAATATAACAAATCTTCCAACTCTCAAATTTTGAACCATAAAAAAAACGAAATATGATTTGTGTTTTAATCAGATTAGAACATAGGCGTACAGGACAGGGGTCACTCTTGCGTCCGTCATTGTTTTTCGGGAATCCAAACTTCTTTAAATTGACTAATGAATAAAAGTATAAAATTTTTAAAATCAGTACAATAAAACCATCTCTAGCACTTTTAGCTCCGCTTATTTTATCACACACACGTTATAAATCTCTTTTCTTCAGGGACATGCATATAATAAGGTTAATTCTAAGCCGTGCTGGACCCCACCCTCATAAATGCAAAAGAAACTTGAAATGGTTGATAACATTTCGAAAGAGTTATATCAAATACTCAAGGAAATGCTCACGTCAATGTCATCATATCCCCTTATGCCACACTGTGCCCACTTTTCCGGTTTCCCTTCCTTTGTTTCAACCAAATCAAGAGATATTC
Organism: Patella depressa; assembly: GCA_948474765.1. NCBI lineage: Eukaryota > Metazoa > Mollusca > Gastropoda > Patellidae > Patella > Patella depressa. The sequence continues at coordinate 62,629,673 of OX419719.1, forward strand.
AAAACCAACCGCGCTCAATGTACGTACATACATCGTCAATGAATCCTCCTCGTTCGTTGGCTCTCAGCCTCAGAGTGATCGAATGGTTGTGGCTGGTATCCGATTTTCTCTGATTTCGGTTTCGATTTTAAAACGTTGCAGTTTGCAAACATTTATAATCACAATTCCACCTTAAGCCCCGTATTAAACATGACAGGGGCAGAGATTGGGAAGCTCTGAGCAGTCGAACAATCTGTCCCCACCCCACCCCCATCGCAGTCAAGAATTCGTGAAAAGGGGGAAGATTTGCTCACTGGACAGTGGTGTTAACTGGTCCCCCATACTATTTGAGAGTTATTTCATCGCCTACTGGCGTATTTGGTATTTACATGTTTTTTTGTCTTGTTTTGTTTTTGTTTTTGGGGTTTTTTTTCTTGGGGGGGGGGGGCAAGACACGCACAAGATGTGTAAGGCATTATTTACTAATTGTCTCTACATGTGAACAGTACAGTTATCTAAGTAATGTCTAAGGCACATGGGATTGCTTTCATTAAATGAGCAGCTTTTCCTAAATACGCGTCAGTATCCTCTTGCTGGACTATGTACCGTTATAGATTGCATCAGATGTACTGTTATACATCCGTAGACACTATATAAAAGGCCAAAATTCAATACATGTGTATATGATGAATTGGAGTTCAAAAGGTGTTGATATGTTGTACAAGAGAGGGAGAGAGAGAGAGAGAGAGAGAGAGAGAGAGAGAGAGAGAGAGAGAGTTATGGGGTTTATGTTCACCCAATACATTCTAGGCCATTTGGGGACTATAACATGTATGGTTCATTTTTACTTCATTAATTCGCTTGCGCATATGGGTCTTTATTAGTAGTAGGGGTAATCCGGAAAAAACCTACGACGTTGGACTGGCGACCCTACTCCTTGTCGTGTACTCGCGGAAAATCGTATCCACGCAACTTGACTCAATGGCAGAATTTATGATGCGTTAACCGCCCCCCCCCCCCCCACCTTGATACTATAGGTGCATGTTGCAAACATCCGGGGAAAAAAAGTTTCTTTTCGTGCCGTCAAACAGAGCGAAAAACTTGTGCTGTGCATGATGTAGTTTATCTCAAGTACTTCTGGTATCTAAAGTATGTTTCAAGTCTTGTTTCTTCACGCGTTCAGTGGGTGTTAGGGTCGGATGTACAGACAGGTACGCTGGTCTTCCTCGAGAGGCGAAGAAGCGGAGCTTACCTTGTATGCCCCCCCCCCCCCCAGAAAATCTTGTGATATAATTTGACGGCTGCAAACATGTTTTCTTGCTATTTCAGCCCGTGAACAAAGATACTTCAAAGTGGTCTAATATAGCCTAATTACGGTGGTTGGCTCGAATTCCAATCAATCATTTACAGTCCACGGAGACGGGAACGTTGGAATATTTTGAAAAATAAGCTGCCGCAAACGCGTTTTTCTGCTATTCCAGCCTGTGAATAGAGCAACTTCAATTTGGTCCAATATAGCCTACCTTGACCCGAATTCCAAACAACCAATCAATCTTCGCGGGGTATGGGGGCCTTGCCCTCCCGGAAATTTTTTTGAAAATTTAAATACCGCAAATGCGTTTTCTGCTTCTAGCCCGTGTAAGCAGCTCAAAAGGTATCCAGTGGTTTTGTAACTGGAATCCCATTCTGAATTCCAATCAGACTGTTGTAGCTGCATTCACAAATAATAATTGATGCCCGAAAAAATGTCGCACAAAGTAGAGAGGCTCCAGACAAAATTTTTTAATCCATAGTCAACTCAGTATTGGTATTCAATTAAAAGAAAAGTAAAATTAGTGTTTTATTAGTGCTCGATGACAGGGAAGCAAAACTAGAAATGCCCGAAAACATTTCAGGTTTACAGACAGCGTCGCAGGTTTTATTCGAGAGGCGAAGAAGCGGAGTTGACCTTGTGTGGACCCCACCAAGGAAATTTTGGAATGTTTGACGGCCGCAAACGCGTTTAACTGCTATTCCAGCCCGTAAAATAAGTGTTTATTAGATTTCGGGTACTTTATTTTGCCAAGTAGATGAAATCCAAATTTTTTTCACTTTACCCGTTTGCTCGAAAAGTCAGCTTGCCCGAAAGTTGAGGGGGGGGGGGGGGGGGGGGGGGGCAGGCCCCCCGGCTCGTACACCTATGGGTGTGATAGCTCACTGACAAGGACCCACGCCGGAAAATGCTCTGAAGGCTAGCACCAGTGGGGTCTGCGCATCTGTTGCTCTCATTTTAGCTAAACATACAAAACGAAAACGATATGTACTATGTACGCCCTCGATTGAAGGTTTGGTCCAGGCCTAGGATTGGACACGTAGATGCCTTCAACGTGTGTTTAAGAAACCAATAACTGTTCGTTTGTGTTAAGTCTCACTATCCAACAGTTGTGATATCTTCAAGGAAAGACAACTCTGGTAGAATGAGAGACGACGTCATAATGGAATATGTGACGTCAGACCATAACAACGTCACGACTTAGCTACAAAATCCTAAGAGATATTAGAAGTCAAGGAGATTTTAGCCATATTGGTGAAGTTTTTTTGATAGGCCTATTGTCTAAAGATATCTTGGAGAATTTCAACAAGTTAAATATGATTATGTCATCTGCGGTCCAAGCGTTTGATCACAATGTTAGTAACAGCATCGTCAACATCAATAATCTGAATCATCGATCGGATTCCCAGGGTGAAACTGAAAGTCAGGCGAATAATTTTGCAACTGAAAGTTTTAGTATACATTCTAGGCATAGTAGTAGTGGAAGACGATCATCATTCTTTTACAAATTTTTTTCATCTGCTCTTGAGGTAAGGTCATCCCTTCTTATTCAATTGTTAATAATTTTTTGTAACACCGTGCTTTAGCTTATTCAAGTCTTCACTCTTCTACTTTCTAACATAATTAATTTATGAATAAATACATTACATACTGTAGTCATGATAGTGATAGTCTAGAGACTAGGGCCTATTCCTTACACGAGTACGCGTAGTCTATGGCCGTAGATTTTTAAGTAATGACCAGATTACGAAAAATAAAATAAAGTGCAGAGTAGCCGTATTTTTTTTATGGTAATGTAACAGACCTACTAGATCTAATAACAGGTTTTTTTTTTTATTGCAGCTTTGTAAGCAGGAATTACGGCTGTTGGAAACTCAAAGAGTATCATTGAAAATAGTTGGTCGTGATTTGCAAAGGTAAAATAGTAGTTTCTAAGTCTTAAAATTAAACTGTTGTTAAGATAATCCCAGTATAGTAAGTAATTACATGTATATCAAAGTTTATGACAATTGTGCACATTGTATGTATGTTCTTTGGGTATCTGACCTTGAAAATGAATCTAAACAAATTAACACCCCCCCCCCTGAAATTAACAACTGAAAAGGTCAAGGATAATTAAGATATCTTGTCTTGTGCAGAAATAATACCATAACTAAGGGGGTGGGGTGTATATGTATCTTTATAAAAATACCTTGATTAAGGTGGAGTTTTATGTTTTTATGTTCTTGTTGTCGCGGTATAATTATTTTCTTTTAGTCCGATGGAAGTTCAGTCTTTATTTAAAATGTAGTATAGTAAGATTTAAAATTGGTAAAAAAAACAATTTAGTGGAGGTTCAAATCAGAAGTTCATGATAGACCTAGAAACTCAGTCTGTTTTTTTTTTATCTTCCAGAAGTATCGTTGGTAGGTATACTTTCAATGAAGCGGAATCGTGGAAACAAGGGAGAGACGAAACTGATACCTTAAAACCGGTTTGGTTAAAAGGGTGTGATCCCCAACAAAAATTTTGCATAATTCCTCTGAAAACTCAGAAACCTACCTCTACTACAGCATCCACACAAACCAGTGCTCAAGCTACTATCAATGATCTGGAAATACTGCTGTCAAAACTCGTTAATAACAACAACATTAAAATAGAAGTTTTGGTTACAAAGAAAAATGGAGATAAGTCAAAGATTAATATCAAGACGCTGCTTGGAAATATTGGAGAGCACAAAGAATGTATTGATGGTTTGTCTCCACCATCCATGTCAACTCAAACCATTGATCCAGTTATACATCGAGATATGAGCTGCCAAACTGTTGATCCAGATATATATCGGGATATTAGCTGCCAAACTGCTGCTCCAGCTAAACATCAAGATATTAGCTGTCAGACTGTTGATCTAGTCATGCATCGGGATATTAGCTGCCAAACCGTTGCCTCGGCTAAACATCGAGACTTTAGCAGCCAAACTGAAAGTCGTCAAACGACTACAGGCTGCCAAACTGCTACACCAGACAGCACAGATGCTTCAGCACAGGCCGCACCATTATCAACCAGTGTATCTGTCCAGGCTGTACCAGAACGCACCCAGGCCGTTGTTCAAGCTGTACCGATGCTCATTTCACCTGCAATCCAGCACCCAGCTGTACACGGAAATAAATACTGCAGCCATTTAAACGTAAAGATAATGTCTACATCACCGACTGTCAGAAGTCGTACAAAACGGATCACCATTGCGGCTGCTGGTGAAGCACCGTCATTTTCTTGCGTCGTGGATTTCAAAGGTGTAGTTAAATGCAACTTACTGCGATTTGAAAATCAATCGGCTATACTTCCTGGAAAAGCTCCCGTCATACCAAAGAGGATACAATACAGCTGCCCAGTGCCAATGATGGGTATAGCTTTTCTAAACAAAATACCTAAACCAAAAGTAGAGTTTATACTGGGACATGAACCAACAGTTCAGTTAACAAGCTCGGTTGCTTTGCTGGATCCGACGTATTTTGTTAAGAAAGCAGTAAGTTGCCACCAAGAAGAAGATGGGGTCGTACAAGAAAATCTTTTGGACGGCAGCTTGAAAGAAAAGTTTGACATTGCCAGTCTGATATATATTGACAGCTTTGGCAATTTCTGCATGAACCACAGTGTCATGATGGATATGTTCGGATATGATCCAAGAGATTCGCCCTTCTTACCATCAGGATATGAAGCTTCAAATGATCTACCCAAAGACTTGGATTCCGTTTCTGTGCCTTCCATTCGATCAAGAGACATTGTGTTTCTCAAGAATGAGGACGAATCGTTTAAAGAGATTGGACGAGGTAGCTATGGCGTGGTATATCTTGGACGCTTGCTCAAAACATCAAAGAAGATAGTGGTAAAAGATTTCTTCAATGAAACAATCTGTTGGGAATTTGTGGAACATGAAGCCCAGATTGTAGCTCTGCTACAAGGAAAAGACATAACCCCAACATTCCACGGACTGCTAACATCTACCATCAACGAGAATGATCATTCGCTTGTGCAGGACTTTTTTGGAACGGGTAGCATCGAAACCATCCTGAAACGCCATGACGATTTGCCATCTGCATCGTGGATAAAAATTTGCATAAATACAAGCAAAACGCTTCTGAAAATCCACAAATGCCATGTTCTACATAACGATATTAAAGCTGACAACATCCTGGTGGATCTCGATGGTTTCGATGTGCGTTTTATTGACTTCGGGATGTCCACATTTAGGAAAGGCTTGGAGTTTACTGCCAGCCCCGACTACATGTCTCGGTACCAATTCTTGGCTCCCGAAGTCCGTGAAAACTGTCACACGACTCCTCAGGCGGACGTCTTCAGCTTGGGTTTTCTATTTGGTCAAATTATGACCCAGGCTAAAGTCGTCCAATTAAGGCCCCTCTGGAAAGCCTGCACCAGCGTCCGAGCTCTGTCCAGACCAAGATTGCCAGACATCATTGCTACTTTGGAAGAACTATTTATCAAATTTGCAGGCTAAATTATATTTAAGTCAAAAATCCAAAGTCCTTGTCGTTTTATGAATATGTTTCTATAGGATATCTTATTTGCACCTGGGTAATATACCAGTACCAAACCAGTTCTAAGTTTTGAAATTATCCTGACCAATTACAATACATAATGAAAATTATGATTTCTGTCTTTGTAAACTGCTGATGTGAAGCATATTATAAACTTGTGCTTTGTATTTATATTGTATTATCGGTGCATTAACTAGATAGTATGGTCTATACGTTTTGTTATGTATACTGGTTATCAGCTTGATGTTAATAAGAACAAAACCTGTATTGTATACTTTGGTCGAAAGTTAGGTCAGGATCTATGAACTTTTTAAATTTATACATATTATATGTATCTAGATAAGACTTTTTCTTCCGGTAATGTTAACTAGGCTTATATAGTTTGTATCATTTAAGTAATGTCAACTGATATAGATATAAAAATACAGGGTAAAAAAAGGGTTTCTCTACGCTGTCATGTCACGTATGGTAGAGAAAGCCAACAGGACCTGTCTGAAGCCAAGAGGGCCATTTGCTTGCAGGGCATTCAAATAATTTTGTCAAATAAAACTACTTTCGTACGTCTACGTGTTTAATAATAATAAAGTATTCATTCATTTATTGCTTCATAAATGATCCCACAATGTTTTTCGCCAGTAAGATTAAATTATCTGAGTAATTTTAACAGTGTAGTAGTTTACCATTTGTGAACAATTCAACCTAGATTACAAGTCACAGAGGGAAATTATCCCAGTCAAGGAATGCCTTCATGGACTTATATTAAATTGTCACCCATGAATATTATTCATGCTAACTATAAAATTATATTAAATTGTTACTCATACTTGTAGGTAAAAATTTATGGTGACTATAAAATAAAATAGAATTGTTACACATGCAGAATATTATAATAAATTATTACCCATACTTGGCAAAAATGAATATGTATTCTATTGTAACTATTATATTAAATCGTCACCGATAGTTGTTGGTAAAAATTAATATTATGTATTCTATGGTAACTCGAAAATTGTATTACTTTGTTACCAATTCTTGTTGGTAAAAATGAATATGTATTCTAATGTTCCTCGAAAATTGTATTAATTTGCTACCAGTAATTGCTGGTAAAAATGAATATATATTCTAATTCTAATGTAACATTTTTTTTTAAAAAATGACCTATATGATATGTCTTAGTAGAGTATGTATTCTATGTTAACTATAAAAATTACATTACATATTAATATCACCCATACCCGTGGGTAAGATTATATCAAATTGTCATCAATACGGTTGGTAAGGATTAATATTCACTAGAACTAGAATATTCTAAACATTGTATTTATAATAATAATATGCTTGAAATATAAGTTATATACTATTGTCTTTCTCTAAGAATATTTCGTTTTTAAATCAAGATATAAAAAAAGGTGTAAAATTGGTGTTTTTATATAATATAATTTATATGGTGTATGAGAGCTAAATGTGATAGTAGTGAACATAGTTCATCTTTTTACAAGATTATTATTACAAGACTTTTATTTCTATTTTGATATAACTTATCATATATTATAAAAATACTAATATTTATTATTCACAGAATAATTTTTGATCATTTACACTATTATTAAGTATCACTGAAGTGAATTCAATATTTTGATATAACTTATTATATATTATAAAAATACTAGTATTTATTATTCACAAAATAATTTTTGATTATATACACTATTATTTAAGTATAACTATTAAATACAATATTGATTAATTAAAATAATCAACAACGAAAATGATGACTTCTTTTGTTTATTTGGAACTGTGTTCAAGGGAACATATTGGGAAAAGGTTTGACTATGTCTCAGCGAATTGTCTGTGTTCTGTGTAGGAAAAGGACTGGTCTGATGTTATTCAGGCACACATAACTCTACAATCTGATTAAATTACAGATCTATATTTCGTTCTTTATACTTATGATGGCCTACAATAAAGGAAGATCAATCTGAACATCTGAGACACGCTAGCTACCATTTAATTTTCGTAGGTTAGTAACGTACGAATGAACATCTGATAAGTTATAGTGGGAGTTCACGTCAAGGGCCAGCCGTCGGTTGTTGGAGGGGCAAAGCTGGGGCAAAGTCAAAGGTTAAGGAGGCAAAGGCAGGAGTTTCAACTCAGGGGATCCCCCAGAAAGTTTTGAAAAACAGACTGCCTGAAATGCAGCCTGGTATTATTTCAGGCAATGATCGTTGAGGTAAAAAGTGTCAAACGAACGGACTTGCGAACCTCGACGAACCCCACTTACGAGAACCAATGTAGGGTGTACTTATGGAGGGTATGATGGACCTCCCCCAGAAAATTTTGAAACATAGACTATCGGAAATGCTGTTTGTGAGCGCCAAAGTGCGAGTCCTTGTGGGGTTTTTTGGCAACTCCCCAAGAAAATTTTGAATAATAGACAGTTGGAAAGGCTGTCTGGCAGTATTCAGGCACCGATCGTGGAGATAAATAGATCGGATGTCGTCTGTGGCCTGATCACTAGTCTTTCCGACCCCAGAGAGGAAAGTGTCAAATGAAATTCAACGAAGTCCCCAATAATTTGAAAAGTCGACTGCCCAATAGAGCTTAACAGATACCGCCTGTCGCCAAATCACTAGTTTATCCGACCAGAGAAGAAAGTGTCCACCGGGCGGAGTAAGAGTGAATGAATATTTTCGCCAATATATTTTGTAAAATTACTAAAATAGATTGCCGGGAATGCAGCCGTTGAGATAAATAGAGCTGGCCAGTTCACATTTATTTTTTTATTTTCGAAAATTATTGGGGGTGCAAACAGTGGGCAGGCCAGATTTTTTGGAGTGCAAATGCCCCCCCCCCCTCCTTGGCGCCGCCATTGGGAACAGGACAAATATTAAAGCCCCAATAACGCTCTTGTTGTAACTGAAAAATATGTCCCAATCTTCATTCTGGTCAACAAAACGTATTATTTTACAATATTCCAATTAAATGATGATATAAATTTCATCTTAACACACCCAATTTAGAAAACTGGAAAAATTCAACCAATTGATTTGAAAAATCTAACGTAAACCTTTTCAAATGTGACTTGGATTTTAAAATATTTTCGAACCCTCTGCAGGCGCGGATCCAGAGGGGGGTTTGGGGGGGTCTCCCCCCCCCCATGCTCAGCTACATAAAAAAAAAAATGCCTTGCATCAATGAAATTACATCACAAAGTGATCCTACATCAGTATAAAAATGATTTCTCTGTTTAAAAAGCTCAATTTGTATGTATGCCTATGTAATTTAGAGACGATGATGGCAGATTTCCGTAACAGAAACCTGGCAAACCCCCTCCTGCAAAAATTCCTGGATCCGCCCCTGCTCTGGATAAGGGTATTATTTATTTTCTGGAGCTACCAAGCCAGCAAGAATGTTATTGTCTCTTTAAGGTTATGTGCCAGCTAGATAAACATTAGTTCAGCTCTGAGCCTACACAGTACTGGCGAGTGTAATGAGACCTACGTTCAGAGCTGAACTAGATAAACATATGAAGCATAATAATGTTTCACGACCACCAGTATTATCAGCAATAGAGGGGGTGGAACAATGACCGGTATATTCTAATTCTATGAGCACATTCATTCGTCCTTATGGCCATAAACGTCAAAATCTACGTCACCTTTTGAATCCGCTCCTCCTAGTTACTTTGGCCTGGTTGAAAGAGAGTAGTCAATAATTCAACGTATTTATCTCCCCTTGATTTAGAAGCAGACGATGACGGATGGTCCAGTCCACAGGCCTTATTCAGTGTTTTGACTGAGTCTTGGCTTGACCAACTCGAGAGAATGGCTTTAATGGAAAACATATTGAATTCAACAGATGCCATGAACTTAGATAAACTGCTGCAAAGTTTTGGTATGCTTATTTTATTTTTAAAGAGATGAAATTTGTGTTACCGGTAACGAATAACGATAGGCCTACAGTTACAGGCTATAGGCTAGTTACTGTTAGTAAGTAACGTCAATAGGCTAATGAATGGTCAGTTGTACAGATTTAATTTGTAGGCCTAATAATAAGCATTTTGACGAATGGTCCAGTCCCCCGTCTTATTCAGTCTACCGGCTGTGTGAAACAGATTGCTGCAGTTGGTTTGCTAACCTAGCTGATCCTGGATGGTTCTGGTTTTGGCTGAGAAAGGTCATCAGGTTTTAAACCCCTCTCCCTAACCCTCTGCATGTTTCCCCCCTTGTCAGTGGGGGACAGAGGGTCTGTCAATGCGCAATGTATAGACTATTCATTCGCACTAGTCCGCTGCTATACCGTAGTATAAGAAATACTATGTATATGGGTATCAGTAAACCCAACCCTAAGGCCTAACCCATCCCAACCCTAATACTACTAATAGCCTAACCCATCCCAACCCTAATACTACTAATAGCCTAACACTATTGGTGGACCAGGACTCATGAACCTACAGACTAGTGAACCTGTGGATTAGTGCACCCACAGACTAGTTGAACCCACTGACTTGTGACTGAGCATTACCTGTATGCCCGTCTTCAGTAGCTCAGTTGTCAGAGAGAAAAAGTAGGATGTAAAATCCCATTTCTTTTCATTTTTCTTATCACCAAACTGACCAGACCCAGGTCTTTGCTGCAGAGGAAAGGGTTGACTAGAAGTAGGTAAGCTATAAATTTAGACTAGGCTAGAGGAGGTAGGTTGATGGTATCATGTGTATGACCTTACTGAGTTACTCCAAGCATTCAGTAGATGAATTCAAATTGCTTTTTGATTGATGTCTGTAAAGCTATCAAATGGCAGGTAGAGGTCAGATAAACTTACTTGAATGATTTGACGCTACTGCATGTTGACTCCATAATATTCATAGATAATACCCCATTGAGTCCATGGAAGCTTGTTTACCCTCATGACTGGGTCGTGAACCAAACTAGACATTCTTACGCAAGTATTTATTGTTTAATCGATACCATATAATATGTTCATTTCAGAATTTGAAAACAAGCAGTATGTAAAATTGATTGAAAAAGAAAATCAACAAATTGAAGGTACAGTATTACACTTTGTTCAGTGACTCCCATTCTCAAGAAGAATTTTTAGGGGGCACTATATAGCCTTCAGACATATTGCCAGGATTGGTAGCTCAGTAAGAAACTTAATTAAGTGCTTACTAACAAGAAGTTACAAGTTCAGGATGAAGGGATTGGCAAGGGACAGTGTATTCAAATGTTCTGGCCTCTGAAGAACCCTTGAGAAGTTAAACTATCTTTAACTTGTAAAACCAAATTTTGTAAACATTTCTTTACAATATGCAGAAGTAATTTCCTATCTTTTATATATCAAGCTCCAAAATTTTGGTTCATTGCAATCTTATAACCAATTCAGATCATGAAGTATTTTTTGTTTTGTTCACACTCACGAAGGTTACATTAATTTTTTTAATGTCATAATCAAGATAGGAAAGAAACACCTTGCGTTGTTTATGATATCAGTCCACATTATAAACAAAGCTGTGATGAATTGAAAATTTGTCACCATTCGGCATCCACTGCAGACTGCAGACAATAAGTTTGAATAAGTTTATAGTATTTTGTCAAGACAAGACAGTGCCATCTATAATTTTCACTGATATCTTTAAATGACGTCCCTGTTTTGTCTGTTTCAGCATATTCTAAAAGAATTGAAGATGGAAAGACATCCATAACTCACACACAGAGTGCTATTAATCAGCTAGATGATGATACAAAACGTGCACACAAACAGTTTACCCAAAATAGAGATAACTGTGAAAGGTAACATAAAAACATACACTGGTTTGATGGATGTTGACATAAAGAAAAACAATAAACCTGGGCATGTTTTTTGATGAAGGTGTCTACTGGATTTAGTTTCATTGAAGAGGTTCTCTGGCAAACTTACATTTTACTTTATGATATTCATTTGTCACCTTGAAAAGGCCCTGGTGATACTATCTTATGATTGCATTTATTATTAGAGTTTTCATGGCGACTTTGGGCATTTGTAATCCATTTTAATTTTGTTGTTTTAGTTTAAGGAAAACAACTGTTGTACTAATGGAACATGAAGTAGCTTTAAACAAGAAGTTGAACTCTGTTGTAATTACTACTGAAAATGATAGGTAGGTATGTCAGCCCATCTGTTCAGGAATTTGATTCCATTCAATTTTGAGTGTGTTCAGAAAAGTACTTCCAGAGTTTAGTTTCACCACTTTTATGTTAAAAAATAAAAGTTGAAAAAATCTGTCAAGGAGTTTTGACTGCCATAGAAGGGGTAAATTTATTAAACATAGACAAGTGCTTTCCAGATGTCCAAATACGCCCAGCCCACAAACAACAAAGTTGTCCATTTGTCAAAAAATCTATAGTCCTATCGCAATATCGTAGTGTTGCTGGTGGGTGTACGTTAACTTATCATTCAAGTTCTGTTTTGAAACTTGTATGGATAAAACTTCCTTTGCAGGAATTTTTGACAAATGGTCTCTTGCTTCTTTAATTGTAAATAATCTGGACGTCGCAGGTCGAGTGTTCGATCCCTACATTTGCCAAGAAAGTTTATCCAGATTTTCTGACGTATTTCCCCTTGTCAGTTGTGCAGAATGGAGAGCCTGACAAGGACAGCTGTCCAGTCTTTTGGATGGGATGAAAAAGCAGGGTCCTGTGACATGTGTACACAGTGACGTGTACGTAAAAGATCCCTTGGCAGTTGGAATTCAATATCAGAGAAGGTCATGGTGTCGCTGCCTGGGCAAAATTCCCCTCATAGCACACTGTATGGTGTATGCCGGTCTTCATTAGCTCAGGTTAGGAGCAGAATAGTAGGACGTTAAACCCCATTTCATTTTGTATATATAATCTGTTGGTTCTTTTTTTATATACATAGGTCTGAACGAAATGGTGTTCTTCAACACTATCAAAATATCTGGGAAGACTATAAAGCTACTTATAAAACTTTCCCTTTGGCTATCAAATTACATAAGGAAAAGGAAGAATTCTCACAATTAAATATACAAGTAGAAGAAACCAAAAAGCAAGCAGAGATGCTGAATAAACAGATTAAGATGGCACAAGGTTTGTATTAACATAGCTAAAATAGATCTGGATTTAAATGATTCATTTTGATTTGAAGATTATGCAAATATCTGTGTATGAAATGGAGCTCACATTCATTAAACTTTACCAATAAGGACAATGATAATAATGGTGATCTGATGGTGCAGACAAATAACAGCTAGTATTATATTGTGTATCAATTAAATAAAAGTATGTTTAAATAGAAGAGAAATACAACATTTACTATGTATATGTTTCTTTTTATCTTTCAGGAAATGACGGAGTGAATTTTAAAAATCTCAACAGTTTTATAACTAAACTGTATCCTTTTCAGTTTGTCGGAATGGGCTGGTCTGGCAATGTTTATGACCTTTTCAGCTGTATAATAAATAACTTTTTCTTTAATGACTATAGAAATTGTCAACTTTAATACTTACTGTTTAGAAAAGCATAATTGTAGAATATTTATAAAAGATACGGTATAGTAAAAGCAATTATTGGACCGATGTAATCCAAATTTAATTTAATAGCTTATTAAAGAGGCATTGTAGGAGATGACAATTCTCGCTATAATATAGTTTAAAAATAGAATTTTTTTTTTTAAAAATTCAGTCGAGATATTAGCTTTTGAATTTTAGGCTAACATCGATCAATATTACTAAAGTCAGTATGATAGAAAATCAAAGTCTTGATTATCATTTTTTAAGTTTGATTAGCTTACAAAAAATTGTATTGCAATGCTCTAAATATTGCAGGCTAGCAATGCCATCGAGAGTTGATTATGATCTAAATCAGTTGATAGAAAGGTTTTATTTCTTGCATTATGTATGTTTGAATAGGAAATATTTAATTTTCCTTATTGGCTGATTGCTTTCACCATTTTTGTGGACAGGATTAGTCTGTAAAACACTGTTTTATGTATATATACATATTCAAATTTTATAATTATTTTATTGTCCCTTTAATATACTGTCAGTGCAGGAATGAAGCTAGAAACTACCCAAATAACCATGCAAATACAAAATAAGATCAAAGAAAAGGAAAGTCTGGAAAGAGAATTGGAAGAAATGAAAGCAAAGAAACAGCAGGTAGTAATTGTTGTATTTTACTTACATACAATGTTTCAACTATTTTAATGGCGTCAAGAAAATACTTCTGTGTGTGTATTATTAATTAGTTTGTCAGCTTTTAGTTATATTTTATCATTTACTCTTAACTTAATATCAGGTGTCACTCAAATGATGAAACATGGAAATTGATAACCAGTGGAATAATTTTACTGACCACCGACAAAATAGGGAAAATATCATCTTCCTTTACTGCATAAGCTTATATTACTAAAATTTTGATGTATGTATGATAGCTTAATGATAAACCTGAATGTTTTTTGTATTTCTTTATTTTTAGAAAAGCGGTATTGAATCAATGGAAACGGATGGAGATAAACCAGTAGAAACATCAGGAAGTAGTTCCACAATGATAGGGTTTGTAGAATTTCACCTTATTTAGAAAACATTACAATAAAATTCACATTAATAGATAAAGTTGGGATTGATTATGACAGGTTTATCACACACAAAATGACACAGGACAGCATGAACAGTTTATGTCCAGTCTCATGGCAAAGCTTGATAACAAGGGAAAATGAATGCTAATCTTATTACTCAATAACTATGGTCCAACAATTCTTGTATATATTTTCATATTTATTTCTGTTGTTGTCATTGACTTCCCCCCAGTAGTACATTCTGCCACATTCTGTACATATTAATTATACCAATCACTTTCACTATTTGTGATATTTTACAGTCAATGTTACGTAAAACCTAATCTTATATCTTCAGAATGTATGATAACGAGGAAGAAGATATTGCAGAACTCAATACCAATAACAATACAGACACAACTTCAACAGAAAATAATGGTATAAGAATTGAAATCTAATGCTGTGCAGAATAAAAACAGAAGCTTTCATTGTTTTAATAGTGAAGGATTTGGAGAATTTTTTTTCTTGATTTAACCATGTTGATTCCCTATACCCTTCCATAAATAAAAAAAAGTATTCAATTTGAAATGTTTTGTGGGTTATCAAAAATGACTGACATCGAACATTTTGATGGGGAAGCCTACTCTTATTGCCAAGACGCCTGGTAACCTTGCTTCTGCAATATGTGTTTTGAAATATCTTCTTGTTCTCATGATAAATCTTACGAATAAATGTTGTTAATTCGTTTCTGTTGAAGTGTGAATTTTTTCATTTTCAGTTGTTACAAGCATTATTCTCTGTTAAAGTTACATTATGGGAGATAGGATAAAGAGATGGCAGTTCTCACTACAATAGTTAAAAACTAGATAGTGTAAAGATAATTTGCTGAAAATTTCAGTCAAATTGATTCACTATTAGCCGAGAAAAAAGCTTTTGAAATATTCATAGCCTCGGTCATCATTACTCAAATCATTAATATAAACAGCATAGTCTCGATTATCCACTTGATTGATTTAATTATCAACCGCCATTAAGCGGCATATACGATTTTAATCTGCCAACATCAAAGGCTAGTCTTGACATAAAGAGTTTATTATGGTCTGAATATGTTAATTAATGTCTAATTGATTATTTAGATAACATCTCAGGCTTAAAGAAAGACCTGTAAAAATCAGATTTTGCTCTTGCATAATGCTATTTTAAGTGTGTATATTTTCATTTTCAGTTATTATGAACATTGTTCCATCTGAACCCATGCATCTTGAAAGGCAACCTGGGCTTTTACCCCAAAAGGTAAGATTATCTATTCTTATACTCCGACAGGTTCCGTACACATTCAGCATGCCATTCAAGGTGATTGCTTTGACACCAATAGGAGTTAAATCTAAAATATCTGTGTCATTTGAGAGTAATGGCCTTGTTGAAACATTTACTAATTCTAAAGCTACTAAAACAGAAAAGTGTACATGGCAGGCCTGGAAATAACAGTGTTAGATGTACCGGACAAAATGATATAGTACCTGACATTTTCAACTTAGTGCCAAACATTTAATAATAATTTCAGTAAAAAAGACAAATCAGTGATGGACAAAATGACAGGCATCAGAGGTTTTGTGCCTGACATTGTCTGTGACAGGTGCCTTATTTCTAGGCTTGCATGTAGAGTAGCCTCACTAGCCTCTAAAACTATACTCCCAAATGTGTGCCTCTATACTTCTATAATGTTCTTTCAGATGCAACAGGTGAAGCCAACAAGCACAGGGTGTACTACAGATGAAGATGTGGTGATGTTTACGACACAGGCTCAACCACCAGCACAAGTCCAAACACCTAAACCATTTTCTATTCCGCCATCTATTCAAATAAATCCAATACCAGTATTACACCAACGAATGCCAACTAATCTAACATCCATTGACAAGAATACAACTTTGCCAAAAACATCCACAACTCAACTAAGAATTAATAACCAACTTAGACATCTTACTCCACAAGTCACATCGCCTTCAACAAAACTAGCACCAAAATTGATATCCTGCCCACCCTCGTTGGTAATGCCATTAAAATCAACCGGTCCATCTGTAGCCCCCAAACCTCAGCCATCACCAAATACTCCACGATTGTTTCAACCATTGACAATTGCCAGGTCACCAACCACATCAAATCCAAACATGTCTCAACAACAACAGCAGATCTCCAGAACGCTGAAACCAACACCAGGGACCCCAGCTACACCACATGTATCAGCCGTTCAAAATAACAGCCCACTTTGTTTCAGTAAAGACATGTCACCTTCATCTCAAACACCTAAACAAACTAAATCACCATTAGTCACAAGTCAGACTGGAAAATGTGAGTCCTTATTTTAGAACTTAATTCCATTGCTGTCAGTTACAAGTTTTTTTCTCTGGCACAAAAAGTATAATTCCTGTAACCTAAAAGAATAAACAATATGGTAGTAATGGTTTACATATGGAAGCCATTACACAAAATGAATTATACAAATTCCTCTCTGTACCAATAGATATGGCTATCGGTACAACAAAAACTAAAATGGGCCCTTTGTTTCTGGAGACTGGGGCCGTGGTGGCTCAGTTTGCAGGCATTTGATTACTAACCACTGGATCTGGGGTTTGGTCGATGTTAGCATGAGAAAGTTTAAACATGGTTTCCCATTGTCAGTGGTGCAGGACAGTCAAGGGATAGTGTCTAGTCATTTGGGTGTGACAAAACATAGGTTGCGTGTGTACATAAAAGAACCCTGGAAAATTGAATTTCAAAAAAGGGTAGACTGTAGAACCCTGGTCCAGACATAGCATCTGCCCATCTTCATTAGTCCAGTTGGTGGAGAAAAGTAGGACTGTAGATGCTAATACAGCAGAATCTAAAATCCCATAATGTGGTTCTGGTGGTTTAGCTGTTTGTGGAAATCATATAGGATTATGCTTGATTTCATGTTTCTATCAGTTATTTCATCAATATATTATTTTATTCATCACAGCCCCACTGAAAACCCCAGGAACACCCAAAACATCATCAACAAATTGCAATGAGGGCTCAACATCTACTAGCCCTTTTGATCTAAACAAGCATTTGGAAAAAATGAAGCAGATGAGAAAATCACCTAACATAATGCCCTTAAAAGGAAGGGCAATGTTTGCGGAATCTGTGAGTTGAATTTAATCGCTCTAAAACATGTATAATTTGTCTAACATGAAGTTAATATTATGCAATTAAATTATGTGTATTTGAGCAAGCAACAAATATTTACAATTCCTAATTGTCGGTCATAATTGAGAAAAAAAAAATATTTCTTTATACTTTACTTACAGACCGAGGAAGAATCAAGAGCTTCTAGTCAGTTCATACAGCCATTTTACCAAGCAAAGGTCAGTATTATTCTGTACACTTTAACATATCATAATCATAGGTTCCACATTTTATGGCAACCCAGAGTAATTGCACTTGGCTGTAAAAAAATATTGTGAAACAATACAATAAAATCCACAATGATTTTAATGAAACTACTCTTACTCTTGTCAAGAGAGCTTGGGTGAGTTTAGGTAGGATTTCTTATGTTTGACAAGTTATTGATGAGTGTCTTGTCAAGCATCCGTTTGTTGAAATACTGAGTAGAAGGCAGAAGCATTTATTGTTTATGAATGATAGGGTATTGTGTCTTGTTGATGGGCATTAAGGTTTCATTTGCTTTTTTTCAAATGACTTCCTCAATTATGGGAGTGGCATTGAGGGCCTAGAAGAGAGAGAGAGAAATGGGGTTTAACATCCACTCGACACAAAGTAGGTCATTTATGAACTAACATATGGTTTGATTGATTTTATTTCAATAATTCTCTTGCGCATAGGTGTCTTTAGCAGTGGGACGAAACCGGAGTGCGCGGAGGAAACCCACGAGGTTGAGAAGGCGCCCCTATCTCCATGCCACATAAGCTCACACCATGGATCGAAACCACAGCTGCAAGCCAGAGGTGACCGGCCAACCATCCCACCCCCTCGGCCCTAGTAGAAATAAACTGGAGGATTTTATTTTTTATATTATCTTTTCTTCTCCAATATTTTAGGCACAATCTACAGAATCATCATCTTACAGGTTCTCTTGTTTTGAAAATATATCTTCACCGGGTGAGATATCTAATTTTATTTTACCACCTGTATATCAGGAATAACATTGTATCTTTTGTCACATGCCAATTCAGGCGCTTATACTACATGTAGTTAAAAAGTGTGATGAATTCTGTGGTATATTTCTGAATGCATGCATCACTCATGTCAACACAATGCTCCGGATTTGGTCCTCACTAACTAACCTAACATGTAGTTGGGACACCAAACTCTGTAATAATGATGTTGAATATGTCAATATTCTAAATTTGTTGATGTTCATTTTAAACATTATTAAGTGAAATAAAATTACAAGATTTTAGACAAGCTTCATTTACCATGTAGGCTACAAATAAACCTAAAGAGATTAGACATTGTATTAATATTGAATTTACATGATTATAACAAAAAAAAAATGTATTTATTCATTATGCCACCAATGATCATTTCATAAGGCTTTTGAGCTATTAATTTTTCAAAATCCAAACGTACTCAAAGCACAATCACATACTAAATTTGTCACTGCAGTAACAATAATGCCCCCCCAACCAAATTATCATAGCTTGCATACACTTACTTTAATTGTTTCTGGGTTTATTTTGTTGTAGAAACACCAAGTGGAGCTTCATTTAGTTTTGGACCTGGGGCCAAGTCACCAACCAGTGAAACATGCTTTAATATCAGATCTGATGTCAAATCGCCAACCAGTGATGCTCCCTTTAATTTAGCCTTTGATTTTGGATCAGGTGTCAAATCACCAACGGGTGATAATAGTTTTATGTCACTGTTTAATGACAGTTCAAAAGTTCGGGGAACTGCAGCGGAAAGTTCCAGTTTTTCCTTCAGTTTTGGTGGAGGTGACAGTAGTGGTGCCAAATCTCCAGAACAATCTGATTTCACTTTTAATTTTGGTGCTTCGGAGTCTCAAAGCAAGAGCAATTTTAGTTTCTTCTAAACAACAAGATCTTTTTCAAGTCTTTTTCAACTAAGCTGTACTAAAATCAACTAAAATTGGTTTTGTTCGAAACTGGCTAAATGAGTTCTCTACACTGTATTTAAAATTAAAAATCTTGTATATCAGTTTCATTCATATTATTAACTTTTATTGCACATTGCATTAAATTGTTAATTTAATCACATTGTATTTCTTATAAACATTTAATATGATCCATTTTTAATGCGACTGATCATCATATGACCTTAATGTCCAACAGAGTTGTGCAAAATTTCATAACAATTGTGCATTTTGTGGTAAACTTAATCAGATCAGTTTTTGAGATTACTGGGATTGTTTGACGAATCGCCAAGAACAATATCAATATTAAAGGCATGCTGCCCAAAGCTGCAGATGGGTGTATTGCCATTGTCTATTTACTGTACAGTAATAGCTCAGTTTGAATGTGCTTATTTAATGTTACAAGGGCTGTGGAAAAGTTGTAAGTCTGAAAAGGATAGATCAATTGGGTTGCAACAAACTTTTGCCACCAACAATCTCTGAATGAATCACACATAAGAATTGCAACTGTAGTGTTATTATTGACTCCGTACCGGACCATGTCGTCAACCTGCCCATTGAAATTGTCAGAAATGGATAACAATGGCTATAGGGCAGTCATCAAGTACCTGCAACTGAAAGGAATAAACCTACATGCCAACATGGTCTCCACTTTAGGGAATAATGCCACTAATCTTTTGAAACAAAAAATAATCGGGTGCTAAAAAACACATTAGATTAAACAAACTGAATACTTTATTTTGACCTGATATCAGACATTTAGCTCCCTTAGGGCTTCAAATAAGACAAGCACACCAATTCTTTTTTTTTAACCCCATTTTTAATAGAAAAAAATATGTAAGCTTATACACAGAATTATACACCATTTTATGATAAAGAATATAGTTGTATATATTTACATTTTTTTTATATCTTCAACCCTGAAGAAAAATACTATAATATTAGAGGAAGTATTTACAAACTGACATCAATATCTCATAAGCGCTTTAATTATAAATAACACAACCCAAAGCACATTTGTTAAATATTTGACATGTTATAACCGATGATCCACGGCTGGTATGATACAGGTGGTTTTACAAATGAAACAACATAAAATGGACTGTATACAGGGCCCTGTTTCTAGAAATCTTAACTGAAAATAAAATCCAAATTTTAGTAAATACTTCAATTTTGATTAGCTAAGCACTAAAATCAATCTAATATTATCCAATCAAATTACGCAAATTTGGATTTAAATTTGTGAAACAGAACCCAGATATCACTTATTATAAGCCAATTAGAATGATAATAATAATTGTCAATTTCAGACATTCAGTCACAATTTAAACATTGAAGTTCTAAAGTATTAATTAGACATTAATTAACTGATCCAGGACTCTTGATGGCATCAGATTTCTCCGATATTAAATAGATGATATTAAATAGATTAGAACGGTTCAGCAATACTTTGATTTAATCAAATATCAAGGACCAAGATCTAGCTTCGATCAACCAGTACGGTAGTTTAAATTATTGCACACGTCTGTCAAACCTTGAAAGGCTAATATCTTCGCTTGCAATAGAGTAATTTGAATGAAATTTTCAAATTATTCATTTTACATTATCTACTTTCGAACTATTATAGCTATCTAAATCTTACATAATGTATCTTTAAGTTGCTGACAATAGGCATAATTCAAATTTCTGAGTTTGAAAAAAAGGTGTAGACAAAATGATTTATCTGTAATTCTTAAAATATGTAAATTTGTTCTTTACAATAGATGAAAACACTTTTCAAACAAGCTATAAGAATAATTTAACAAATTACAAGGCTACCAATAAAAAATACTCCTACTTAGTCTCTGGTATTCTGATATGAACAAGGCCGTATAGGTCTGATACCTTTCTCTACCACAAATGACAAACAATCACTAAAATACAAGA
This sequence comes from Patella depressa, assembly GCA_948474765.1. Classification (NCBI taxonomy): domain Eukaryota; kingdom Metazoa; phylum Mollusca; class Gastropoda; family Patellidae; genus Patella; species Patella depressa. The sequence continues at coordinate 62,651,115 of OX419719.1, forward strand.
ATTATTAATTATAAAGATCCCTATTGGATATAAGCTTTACATCCAAAAATATACAGGTACACAAATACAAAATAAGCCAAATACCTGGTACATGTAATTTTTTTAATCATGAGAATTATAAATCACAGCAAAAAGAAAACTATAGAAAAGGCACTGATTAATCAGATAGATATAAAAAAAAATCTCAAAGGATACTATTTAAAAAAAAATACACTAAATTAAACTGTAAAGGGTACTGACGTCACCTTGTCAGGTCAACAATCATGTTACACCATGCATTATTGAGTATAGTAAGATCCAATACCTATTAATGTGGAAAAACATGACATTTTGTATTCGGAAGTTATGCTTAAAGACCAAACATTCTGATATTATTTGTTTGTAGACATGAGGATCATCATTTATGAAAAGGTCCAGGGTCGGTCACCAGATAGAAGTTGAAACTTCTAAGTGAAACCGAAAGTAAACAATTTTAAAAAATCGGTTCCCTAAAGATTGTTGCCAAGTGGCGGAAGAATATGGATTTGAAGATTTTTTTTAAAATTCGATATGGTGGTTAAATGGTTAAAAATGTTATTGAACAAGGTCTCTGAAAATGAAAGATAATAAATACCACCATAAGAACCAGAATATTTTTATATATGGCCTTAGAATTCACTAAAAATAGGTAGCCACTGCATTGATTCCACATTTGTAATGCTTGAAGATTGAAAATGTAGAGAATAATTGACATGTTCTTTAATGAAAGAATGTACATTCAACAACTACACAAATATGAAACATTATATTTAACATATATTTTCAGTGAAAAGGACATTGACAATACCATTCAGAAGCAAAGTCTTCGATAACATGATTCAGTTCTTCTCTTGACACCATTAGCAGGAGACATTGAGATGAACAACTCCCTCAAGCTTACAAAGTTGCTGAATACAAAAACATTGGATACAAATTATTATTTAAAATAATAATATATAATGTATACACATACAGATTAATATTTCCTTTGCCATACTCCCAGATGCATTAGTGTCTCATTTAGCGGAAAAGCTGTTGCTCATTGAGTAAGGTACAATAACCAGGAAGTACTGGTCAAGGGAGTCCCTCAAAATTTTCCAGCATGGTTTCACAGTGTAATTGGGTGCAGATCAGGGGAACCTGGCAAGGACACTGTCTAGTCACTTGAATGAGGTTTGAAATTGAGGTTGGCATGCATGTTCTGGCAAAATTTCCCTCATTACACACTGTACTGTATGCCATACACCCGTCCCAGTCGGTGCAGAAAAATAGTATGTTAAAACCCAAGGTACATGTAATTAAATACAATAAAGAGTACTACCACACAAAATCATTTCATAATAGTAATAGTACACAGGGGGTTAACCAACATTTATGTGACAAATGATGTCAATAAGAAAGTTGCCCAACATTTTTAGGTCATTTTACAAAGAGTTGGAGAACAGTCAATTAGGAACATATCAATCTGTATCTGTTGTGATAAACAATAACAATATTTTCTTATTTACCACAATAACTGCTAAATATACCAGATGATGTCAAAACATGCATACTTACATTCTATTTTTTCTAATTCAGCTAAAAACTGAGATTCCAGAAAAGAATCTTCACAAAGAAAAGAGTCATTTTCATCCACGAACAAATCTGAAATAAATTGAAATGTATCTGCTTGTTAATTGATGGTATTGTTAAAGTTGAATCTCTAAAGAAATATCATTCCAGAAAAATTATGTTCATTACAATGTATTTACAAAGATAAGATGAATTGAAGACGATATATAAACAGGGTATGGTCAAAACAAGCCAATGCTACTGTACTTTCAAACTTTTTAATCCAATACCGTTTCTCAATAATGTATTTTTAAATCAATTTATCCAAAAAATACAAATGACGGTTTTTAGTAATGCGATGAAATAAATATAATAAACACTTTTGCCAAGGAAATACAACAACCAGCCTTTGCCATGCCAGAAACACCCACATCTTGCAATAGATAGACAAAAAACAGTTACGATCTTTGGGATATTAACCTCTATTTCAAATGTCGTCAAAATCAGATAAAATTTGTGACCTGCAGAGTGTCAACAAGTATGTCAGCTTAAAGATTAATTAAAAATCTACAAGCAATTGTTTGTACACATACCTTGAGTTTGAGATACTGCACTATCTAATGGCTCAGACGAACCATTAGAATTCAAACGCACTGGTTGGCATGAAGAATTGCCTGGCTTCATATTTGTAAATCTTGAAGAATTTGATAGATCTTTATTTTCATTACTTTCAAGAAGATTCTTTGAATTTGTAGTCCTCGTTCGAGTTAAATTTAGTGTTTGTTTTGGAGATCTCTTCTTGAAGGAATATTTCTTTTGTGATGGGGTTGAATTGATGACTTCTGAGTTAACATTACAGTTTTTTAATACCGGTACATTTCCATTCAGTTTAATGCTAGTAGCTACATTTGTTAATGCCATTGTATTTTTCGTAGCATTGGTTACAGAGGGTTCTGCGACAGGTAAACTATTTTGAACTCTAGTTTGAAAAGTTGGTTTTAACATTTGATCTGACTTAGACACCTGCAGTTCCTTATTATCACAGATTAAAACGTTGTCCAAATTCTGGCCATCTATTTCTGAGAATGAAAAGTCATCTTCTTCAAACATGAAAGAAAGAGTTTTGTCTATAATTTCATTTGTTTGATGTTTCTTTACATCTGTTGATTTCATTGTTTCAAGCGTTTCTTGATGAGTTGACTGGCTCTCCAAAATTTCATCTGGTTCAGCTAACTGGCGCAAGATTTCATCAGATATACTTGTATCCAATAAATCATCCCTAAGAGGTGTTATGGATTCTTTTGAATTCAGCGGTCTCTTAGCTTGCAGTAAACCACCCTGGTTGATCTTTATTTCTTCATTTATTTTTGGCATGACATGAACTGAACCGTTTGTTATAATGGATCTACTAGAATTAATTGTATTGTTATTATCTGAATTTAATTGTCTTATAGGTTTGACTATTTTGGGATTAATTGCTGTGGAAGGCAACACAGTAGATGACCTTACTGGTTTGATAATTTTACCATCATCATCTTTAATACTACGTACAAATGTTGACTTCCTTGTTGGGGTACTTGTCAATCTGCTAGAGCATGCATCAAAACTATGATGCTTCCTAAAAGGACTTTTATTTGAATTTGTAAATTTCTTATCAAGAGAGTTTCTATTTATTTGTGAATTGTTAAATTCATAGGATGGACTTCCGGAAAAACTACTGTGTTTACGAAATGTAGATTTGGAAGAACCATAAAAAGTGTTACGTGACAAAACAGCTGATTGTTCGGAACTTTCTATTTGAGCACTATGTGTATTTCGACTGTTACTATGTCTGTTATTGCCGCTAGTATTAAAGGCAGGTGGTATGCTAGATGTTTGCTGAACTTTCACATAATTTTCATTGTATGTTTGAACATCATTATTGGAATTGGTACCTGCCTTTACCACAGATAAACATCCGTTATTGTTATTTGAATCGGAGGAAGTCACAACACTTGGAGAGATTTTGGAATCTTTTGAGGATTTCCCACTTAAGCCTAAACTTTCTCGCTTTCTTTTACTGCCAGTACACAGTTCAGCCAGTCTTTCCAAAGGCATTTGTGAAGCCGCAAGAATAAAGGAATCCTCGTTGAACAAATCATCATCACTCCATGTGTCATCAGCTCCCTTTGCTGGTGGTGAGCCTGTACAACGGACCACACCTGTAGGTAATAGCTGATCTTCATCAGAAAACAAATGATCATACGGGTCATCGATAGAACTCTTTTTGCTATCATTTTTTGCACTAAAAAAATAACCCAATAATAATAATATTAATACTTACACATATCAATTATAATAATAGATTATAATATTTTACAGGCAGTTAGTAACTGGATTGAGAAAATATAGACTATGACACATACTTATGGAAAAATAGCAACTAATTTATTTGCGGGATGTTTCAAAGATTATTTTCAAGCTAATACAGTGATACAAAAATGTCATACATTCATCCTTATTTTGTTTATGGATCATACTTCATAAACCATTTAAGACTCTTAATTGGTTTAAGAGGTATGGTATAACTTACATTGTATGAGGTATGTTCCAGAAACAAAGCAAGGATGAATGAATCACAATTCAATATTGCTTGATTGACTTTCCTTGGTACATAAAGTTACAAATGACAATCAATACGGGGGATATATTAAGACAATGTTGTAAAAATAATAAACTATTCATACCTTTCTGTTCCAGGAAGAACCTTATTTTCTAAAATATAAATTAAACTTTGGTTAGAAATGAAGGAAAATATACATGAAGCTAATTAATCCTGCATTCATATTTTTAACCAAATAGTTATTTACAGTACTTACTCTTAAAGTTATCAAACCACTAATCTTAAAAAAAGTGAAAATCAATGTTTTTAAAAAGACATATGTTGATAAGTGTTTACTAAAGTATTACTGTACCTGAATTTTTCCTTGCATTCCATTCTTCCAATAATTTTTGATATTTTTCTGGTATAATTGGAACAGCTTTCCTTTTTTTCTTAGTACCTCCACTAAAAAGATTCATGTTAGTTTTTATTATTTAAGTCTTTATTTCAATTATTTGCTTGTGAGTAGGGGTCATTACAGACAAGAAGAATCCATAGAAAATCCACAGGCAAAACCTTGACATGGGAGTTAAATGAAATGAAATGGGGTTTAACGTCCTACTGTTCTTCTCCACACTGTGCTAATGAAGACGAGCATACGCCATACAGTGTGCTATGGGGGAAATTTTACCCAGACAGCGGCACTACAGCCTACTCTTATATCCAATTCTAACTGTCAAGGGATCTTATACATACACGCCTGTTAGTACACGGGACTCCACAGCTGTCTGGATGAACTTTCTTGGACAATGCAGGGATCGAACACCCCACCTCCAGGATAGTGAGCCAGCGTCTTACCTGACATGGGAGTTAATATATTACATCAAATGGTTCTTTTCTAGTATGCCTCAATGTTATCTTTCAGAATTTATAAACATGTCTACCATCAGAATATGGCATTGAATGTTTCTCAATGAACATTAACTTCCACATAGAGGGCAGCGTGTTATACCTTACTGACTAAAGAAAAAAAATAATATGATACCATTTTAGTCTTTTTGAACTGGGATTAGAAGTTCCACCATTACTTTCTGGTAACCACAACCCTAATAAAGACTTCGCTTGTAATTCTGATTCTACAGGCTGAAAAAAATATGTTCAAATTGTCTAGCAACATCATGTAGATTGACCAAGAGTAGTGTGGCTCTCACCACCTTTAGGACTCTTAAGGTATTTTCAGACATCATTCAGTGTTCAGGGAGAACATCATATGGATTCAGAAAATATTTAGAGGTTAGGGTTCTTATAAGAATGTACCCAAAGCCTCTAGCTTAGGGCCAGGTTGAGACATCACTTTTATTTGTCAGGTCTTACATTCACAATAAACACTTCAATAATATCATGCATTATCCTACAAATAAATTGTCTGTTCTGCAGTGTTTAAGTTGGCATCTTGATTTTCAGACTTTTCATAATTCTACATTTCATTAGAAAAACAAACCGATTTGCCCATATATGAAATTTAACTACTGTAAACTACATGTACAGACATCTATTTTTCAACAAACTGTGTGCCATTCCTATCATTTATAAGTTTAAATCAATTGGAAAAAAACAAAGGTAACCTGCAAATTTTATTTATGGTAGAAAAAGGTTATAAGAAAGATTTACTTACATTAATATCATCTTCTGATACTCTCAATCTGTGGGCTATTTCAGAAACTGTTTCTCTTACTTTATTCGATTCTGAAATATTAAAAAACACTTACTAAAGAGGCTCTTCATATCTTTGCCAATCAGTTTGAATATAATAACTATTTTTATAACTATCAATTGCAGCAAACTGACTATATAGTATTATGTTGTTCAAATTAGATTGAATGCAAATATTAGACAAATCTATCAAGAGCTACATGTATAGCTATAGAATCCATAGTATAGATCAGCTGACATTGGTGAAAAATGTGTTGCATTAAGTACGGTAAACCAGAGCTTGGATTTAGGATAAAAATGGAGCATGTTTTTTATTGATATATACAAAATTAAATACCTATAAATCTGTTTTACTTAGCACAATGTAAAATTTCATGGCAATATATGCAAATAATACTAGTATGAGGATAGTATTAGTAAACAAATAGAGAATACGAAATAACAATAACAATGAAATTACATAACAACAGTAACATCACAAAGGTACATACAGATATATATACATACGTATAACTTGGCCTGATACTGATTTGCATGTCAATACTGATATTAGGGAATAGTAAACTTACTTTTTGACAGATGTTTATAAACATCAGGAGAGCTACATTCCCAGCGAACATCACACAACTCATCTGTGTTACTCTGAGAACATAAAAATTCATCTTGAAATATTTCTTTTATCCTTTTACCTGTCTGTGTATAACTTGGACTTTCTTCTACAAAATACAAAAATTATAAGTCACTATAAATGCAGCAATACTCCTGCAGACATTATTGTTTGCAGTTAAATAGTACTACACTAATAATTAAATTTATAACTAACTCAAATAATTCACTTAAAAATGCTTGATACCAATATAATATTCAAATTTCAATACAATTTACAAACCAAATATGATTGTTTATTGGATTAGTACTAGGCTAATCGTTAATTAACAAAGGGTGTGACTTATTTAATTAGGTTCAGATTGTACATGTATCTTGCTACATGAGTTTTACACAATTTCAAAGTAAAAGTAGTGTTGGAATTTAATTTTGAAAGTTCGTTAACACCATACTGTACATTTATTATATTTTTGTGTAGTAGTTTATTGCTAGTAATAACAATTTAAGTACATTGTTAATTTTATGAACATTAATAATAAATATCCTATAATTTGTACTTATTTCAATATCTGTCATTTTTATGTACCAGGTAATAAATAAATAATATGGTCTCATGTAAATTTGAAAAAGAAAATATAATGTTGACATTTATAGTGAGTGGGGTGGCTAAATCGCTAATATTTGCGATCTAGAAATTGACACAAATGATAATGCGTAATATGAATGTATACATGTATAATATAAACTGATTTACATTCAATTGTTTCTACCTTCTGCAAAATATTCCAGAAGTCTCAATCATACATGTATGATCTATAGCGTTTAGTTATTCCAGTCTACATCAGTAGTTATTGTGCATGCTTTCTAGATAAGAATACAACGTCAACATTTGACATGACTCATGGAACACATGTATGTCTAGCCTCATTCTTTGAGTCCCTTGTTACAAATATGCTGAAACGCATTATGGTATGGTACACAATTTGTGTACCGTAGCTGCTGTAGCAATGGTAAAATGTTTATTTTGTCTTAAATATTCCATATTAGAAGACTATAATTTCCCTGTAACATCACTGTTGATTTAAATTGACAAATAATTTGTGTTTTCAATGTGGAAAACTTTGGATGATATTGAGTTAGAGGCTTATTTAAACTTATTATATCTAACAGTACTTTAACCTTTTTTTTAAAAATTTGTTATTGCCACGGCCTGAACTCCTGAAGTGAAGATACCGGACTGGGGGACGTGGGCCTTGAAATAGTTTTTTATTACTAATACAGGTTACAGTAAAATAAAAGTCTGACAAAAAATATTATAGAGAACGAATAATCATTTCTAATCTACATGTACATGTTATTATTCATACCCTGCAGATTTACATGTACTGTGCTAGCATCACCGATTTTGTTGGTCACTTTGGTGGCATTATTATTCTTCCCATTCCATCTTGGTGGTGTTATATCACCTTGTAGTTCTGGTGGCCCAGTCTTTGGAATAGATTGTTGTTGTAAAGATTTTAAAGATTTAGTTTTTCTTGCACATTTTGCACTTGTAGGTGCATTTACTTTCCTAGGATTGTCATCTGTTACTTTCCTGGCAACCACCACGTCATTTTTGTCAATTCGAGCGTCAGAGCTTTTTATCGAGGTTGCCTTCTTTTGGGATTTTGATGTGGGATTTATCACACTTTTATCATTAGTATTTTCATCTCCTTTGGCACTTCGACGCGTCGAAGTAGTTCTCCTCATACCTGACACATGTTTTAACTAATTTTCTTTGTAAATTATTGCAAATATGTGGATATTCCATTTAATATTTACATTTTCTGAAATCGTAAAGCCCCCTGAACCAAAACGAGGCTATTGGTTGAGTAAAAATTTGGATTGTAAAATGTCAGAAACGAAAAGCAACAGCGAGTCAGCTGTAAGACATAAAAGCATCGTTGCCCTTTGTTTTGATTGGTAAAGTGTAGAGTTTAAGACCAAACAAAATCAAAAATAGTTTATTATAAACAATTTTGTCCAATAATTATTCAAATCGACGATGATTAATCTAGATAAATGTAACTAATAAATATACCGTAACTTACTAATTATAATTATAAATATAGTGGGTCCATGCAGTGGTGAGTGAAACCCACATCATCATCTATCTTTCTTCTTTAAAAATTACTTCTTGTAACTTTTGTACCCGTTACAAGCAAAAGACATCATAATCATTTTAACATTTCTAGACATATACCTTTTTATTTTTTAGTTGAATTTAGCAATTAATTGAATTAAGATTGAATGTCTTGCTTGAAATTCATTTGTCATTGCAGATGACCAATTTTTAAGAAACAAACACTTAATAGTTGGGTCCATAGCTTTGAAACTTTATGAGTCAAGTGGAAGTGACTCCAGTACAAAAAAAGGGCTCAAATCGAAGGAAAGGTGCACCCTTCGATGGCAAGACTTTATGGGGAAGGGCCCCTGTGCGTGACCCATCATTCATTAGTGCACATAAGCCAAGTTGTTTTTGTTATCTTTTTTCAACATAGGCCTACCGCACGTTTAATTCGGTTTCTGAATAATGATGGCTTATGCTGAAATCAATGCCCCCTCCCTAATGCAGTGGGTTTATTTTGTTGAGGTTTGTTAATGTTATGTTTACTAACTATAATTATCCCTGAGTAGAATTTTTTCTCCGGTTAGTAAGACATTAGCTTGCTAACCTGGAGGTCCCATGTTCAATCTTGGTGTTGGCCGAGAAAGGATTTTTCAGCATGGGTCCCCCATGTCAGTGTTGCAGGATGGAGAGTCTGGCAAGGTACAGCATACAAGAGGTTGGGGGCTAAAAATGAAACAATCTTTCACCGTAGGTAACCGTTGTAGAAGACCTTGGTTTGAGACAATATGCATGTTGTTTGGGTGGAAAAAAAACCCAGGTCCTGTTCATACATGTAAAAGAACCCTGGACAGTTGGAATTCCATACAAGAGATGTCGTAGTCAGTGCCACTGTCCGGGAAAAATTTCCCTTGTAGCACACTGTATTCATTAGCCATGCAAAATAGTAGGACGTTAAACACCATATTCATGCAAGACTTTGTCTGCCCCTGGGTACAGGTTATATTTTCGAACAGGTCTAGTCAGTCTCTCCTCTCTCCATGGCATTCACAATCTTTGGCGGTCTATACTCTACCCCATCTTTATCAGCAAATATATTAGTTAATCAGTATTCATATTCCTAATAATCATTCCCAATGTGGTATTTTTGTGATCTAGTCTATTTTTATTTCATTATTGTTATACAACGTTATATAATATTTTCCTGTCATTTATTAATAATAAATGTCCTATTCAATGTCATATCGCATACTCTAATATTTTTCTACTTACACATGCACTCAATGGAGACAATCAATATGTCCATAGCATGGGGTTTGCTTCCTACTTTTCTCCATTAACCCGGTTAATGAAGTGTGCTATATGTGGAATTCCAACAGTCAAGGTTTCTTGGTTTATCTTCCTACCCGAAAGACCTGACACACCTGCCCCCCAACCCCTGTCCTACATCAAAGGTAACAGAAATCCTTGCCAAAAAACTTCCAGGGAGTTTCCAAGGACAAGATCAGGATTTCACAGAAGATTTAAGTTGGTGGGAACCACACTTTCCGGGCAAAACGTCTCATCATAACACATTGCATGACATATGCCCGTCTTCATTAATCCATGCGGTACCAAAAGCAGAATGTTAACAATTAAATGCTCATAAAATATCTACCTTTTGATCCAACTGGGTAAAATATGCTAAATTTGATTTTTGATCATTTTCTCTCCCAACCGCGCTAAGATTCAGCTATGACTGGTTTGAATGGTAAGCATTAATGAAGGTATTATGATAACCATTCTCATTAGAAAAATAGATATTGAGGTCAAGAATTGTAAAACACATTCAAACAATTAGTTTTATGAAAACATTTAATTTTAAAAGATAACATGGAAATCATATGTTACAATATATTTGTATAAAATATGTTCGTATAAAAATGAGGATGATAGATTAGAGCCAAGATGAATACCAGAGAAAGAAAAATGTTGGTCAAACCATGAGACAATCAGACTAAATAAACAGTCACTTTCAGGTCATAATTGTCAATACAGACCCTTTTTTCTAAAGAAAATACTAAAGTCAACATACCCCCAACAAGTGCTTGAAGATCATATAAATTACTAAAAACAATTAAATTGTTTATAAAAATATGTGCAGAACAAAAAAAAATTCATGTTGGTATTTTACAATGTAACATGACTTGCAACAGTCCTCATTGATCAATAAATGTATTCTCTCATTGATTCTTACCCCTATTACAGAAGGAAGGGAAGAAAACAAATCATACAGAAATTTTGTATGGCCTTGATAAGCCTCTATACATTGGCAAAACTTTTGAGCAATAAAATAAATTATCTATAAACAATACGCTAACTGGATTTTTATCTACTTGGTACTAAGCAATTAAATGTATGGGATGATGAAAATAAAATATTAGCTTATTTATAATTAATAATAAATATAGGCACCTTTAAATTCTAAATTTGTAAAAAAAATAATTTTATCATATATTAGTAAATATTATATATACATATTGTGTGAATATTACAATTATATATTCTTTCAATAATGGGGGGAATGTTGTGTAAATATTTTAAGTAAAAAATATAAATACTTACATGAGATATTAAATGAGACCAAAAGATACATCATATTACAACAGATACATCATTAAACTCAATATTTAAACCAAGAGTTTATAAACTATACAGGTCACAATTCTATGGAATACAATAACAGATCACAATTCTATGGAATACAATTACTGCTTATTACTGGGTGATGTTTTGTCTAGGCTTCTCTAGTGATTATCAAGCAATGACTAGAGAAGCTTTGTCGAAACGTCGCTCAGTATTCCATAGAATTGTGACCTGTATACTCTAGCTCAATTACTACTGTAAATGCCATTGCAATAGTTTATACAGTGTATATTTTATAATTTATGGATTCTATGTATCTATTTATATAGTATGTGTATTACACTAAAATAACAGGATAAAAGATAACATTTTATCAATTCAATCATACAAATTAAATGGTAGTTTTAAGAATTTTTATATGTACAATACATCTTTAATATTAATACTTAATATGGAATGTATTATTGTTAAAACAATTGAATACAAACATTATGACATTAAAGTATTTATGATTATTTCTATTTACAGTAGGATCAGAGATCATCATTAAAATAATACACATGTACATATAAAAGTGCTGGTTGCATACACAAATGCTTGAACACATGGTAAAAATTGCGTAAAATTTTAAAATTAACATTCGTTTCAATTTTCTTAGGTAATTGCTTTAATTTCAATTAAAATTTTGTAAAATATTTAAAATGGACAGATATTCTTAAATTATAAATATTTGGAGGTTGATATCTTTTTAAAAATATATTTTATTCTAATTTTCCCTGGAATTTAATTTCGATATTCAAATTATATTGAATTATATTTCTGTCTCTATAGGATCATCTCTACGTTGTAAAGTATTCTGACTATTGTTCAAATACAGAGTGTTACCTTCTGGCATATAGCGAACATGTGATGGTCGACCACTGGTATGTGAAGGTGTGGGTGAATTACGGTAATATGTATTGGGATTCCTCATAGTGTCTGTACCAGGGTGGATGAGAGGAGAAGGTGATGCTCTCATGGTATCTATGCCTGGACCTACATAGGGTTGGTAATTATCAAAAGAATCGGCAGATGCTTCTTCGTAAGATGGTGGTTGATAATTCATAGGTGGAAGATCATAGTGTCTATTACCCCAGTCTGGCGTCGGGTAGCTTTTCTCTGAAACATTCATACTACCTTGTGATTTATGGTGTCGTGCCCCTGCCATACTTCCTTGTAAATTATTTTGTGGACCATCCAAACTATCCTGTGAATGATAGGTTCTTGGCATTCTGGTTGGAGGTACTGGTCTGACAGTGCGTGGTGATGGTTTGGGAGAGTCTGCGTAGTCTCTTTGAACAGGTGTTGGTGGGTTGTATGTTATTCGTGGATCTGGAGGTGGAGAAGGAAGATCACTTCTGCTTGGTAAGAATATATTTTCTTTAATTGGGGTTGTTGGTGTACTACTAGTGTTACTAAAACTGGATAATGATTTACTTCTGTTCTCTAATTCACTGGCAAATGCATCATTAGGAAAAATCATGCCATTGGACTGAGATCTTTGACCATTGTTTATTTCTGCTACGACCTGATTCTGTGGTCTGTAACCTGGCACATTGTCATATTTAGTGTTATTTTGAACAGGACTGGTTTCTTCATTTTGACTTTCTACTTCTGAGAATTCATCTTCATCATAGGAATCTTCATCTTCCATGGTTGAATCTTTGTATGCGTGATTTTCACGTGCCCTACGCTCATCTTCTTCTGCTTCTCGTCTCTTTCTCTCCATTTCTGTTGTTGGTGGATTATATCCTCGTCTGTTGGCACGTAAACTATGAAGACTACCCATACTGCCATTGACCGTGGGATTGGAACCATTTTGAGAATAAGAAGCTTTAGTTCCATATGAAGACTGTGAATAGCGTTCATCTTGATCGATATGTGTTCGAGAAAGAGTTCCTGTGGTTAAGATGGTGTTCATAGATTTTGATCTTATAGATCCCCTGATTGATGACCTCATTGAAGCAGTTCTCTCAAATCGTTGTATCTTTCTCTGTCGTGATTTAATGATCATGAGTATACAGATAACAAGTAGTATGATAATAATAACACTACCTACACCAGCTCCTATACCTATAGCCAGAGCATTGATTGTTGACTCATCTGGTCTCTGTATATATGGATCTGTAATAAATTTTAAAAAAAACATACCTTTAAAAAACGAAATGGAATAGGATTTAACGTCCTACTGTTCATACCTTTAATAAGTATACAAAGGAGTGAATAAAACTGGCTAATTGGAGTTCCAAGACTCTTGCAATCCTATATCATATTCTCGCCTATCCAACCTTGTGGGTTTTCTCAGGGTCCTCCTGTTTCCTCCCACAGCTAAAGACCCCTATGCACAAGCAAATTATTGAAATAAAATTAAACCATGTTAGTCCCAAAATGACCTGTTTGTGTCAAACGGACATTAAACCCCACTTCTCTCTCTCTCTTTATCCTATTCCTATGCAGCTCTCTGTAGCAATCATTTCCATATGGCTCAACATCTTGATTTGAAATATTCAAACAAGCTTAATTGTTTCTATCAACAATCATAGTGTCTGATTTACATACTAAAACCCACTCCAATTTGTTGTGACTGCAAAGATGTCTTCAAGGCCTCTGTGAGAGTTTAATAAATGGAATTTTAACATAGGCTCACCTTTTTCACATATAAAAGGATATAATAATCTAGTACAATCTTCCTCTTCAACAACGTAATCATATTCAAACGAACTACATCTTCTTGATCGTACTTCACCATTTACCCATACTCTCATCTGTGGTTCATTCACATTACGCATTAATCGTAATAAATACTCCAAGAAACGTCCTCTATTCCTAGCATCAGCTAGATACCCTTCATTTAGCTACAAAAACAAGAATATATAGTAAGTAGATTAAAGTAATTACATTTACATCCATTTAATGTCAAAATATGAACTAGATTAAACATACATTATGCAAGAGCTAAATCTGCCTGTTGCGGGTCTTTCTTTAGGCCTGAAATGTTATCTAAATTATCAATTAGACATTAATTAACTTCTCCAGACCATAATAAACTCTCGATTTCAACGCCAATGTTTATTGGATTACGTTGCAATGAGCTGTTCAACTTCCATTCATAATTAAATCAAAAAATGGATAATCTGTATCAATGGTACAAAGTCAGAGAGGTCAAAACCAAACGTACGACACAGATGTCAGTAGCGCGTGTGTCCTCCACTGGCTCTTATGCACGCTGTGCAGCGACGTAGCATGAAATTAACCATCTGTGTCAAACTTTTGGTTTTGACCTCTCTGACTTTGTACCATTGATTACAGATTTAACATCTATAAGTGTACAAATGTGTTGTTATTGATGTGTTCCCATTTGATTATTGTTCACAATAAGAAGCAAAATGAATAAGATATGTTTAGAGGATCATTTTGTTATATGAAAAACTAAGTGATGCGTTTTCTACGGCACTCAGTATATGTTTCATTTTGAGTTAGAATTTGAAGATAGGAATACAATGACAAAGAAACGATAAAGGTGAACAAGAGATTTACTGAAACTGTTTTATACAATTCCCACATCAGTGAAAAATACATTTTCAGGTCGCACAAGATGTCCTAATCAAACCTGTTTCTGTACAAAAGTTTCAAAACGGGTATTTAAACTTACCTTGCAAAATTCTATAGCTTTATGAAAAGGTACAGCAGCACCCATATATCTATAACATCTACCACTATCTAACTTCCAACCAGGTAAACAATCACCTATAATAATCAAATTAACAAGTTAACTGTAATATCCCACCAAATATTTTATAGTTCTTTTGTCTTTCATTTTAAGATAGACTTCATTGAATATGCATGGATGACGTTCAAGTGAATGACCGTCTTAATGAAGTTATATTCAAAGTTTGGTAAAAAAGACATTCACTTAGATTGGAAGTATAATTATTGCATGCATAGGGATCAGCCAAACAGGATTGCAGTAGGGTACCAGGGCCCTGTTTCACGAAATTTTAACTTAAGATAAAATCCAATTTTAGTAGATACTTCAATTTTGATTGGCTAAGCACTAAAATCAATCTAATATTATCCAATCAAATTACTAAAATTAGGATCTTATCTTAGTTAAAATTTCGTGAAATAGGCCCCAGGTAATTAAATAATGAATATGTGATACTTAAAAATGATACATCTAAAATTTTTTAAATTGCAGCCTTATTTGATTTGGAACTGTTCCAATCCATTCAGAACTTTGTATTCCAAAGCCCCGTTTACATTTGGCCGCGATAAACGTGCCGTACTAGGTACGGTACCAGGCCGCGATAAATTTCAAGAAATGGACCCGTTTACATTACTCTAAAATAACCGGTCTCAGAACCGTGCCAAGCGTGCTAAATGTGGAACTCTTCACAGTAAAGTTAATTTCAGCCCCTGTACAAATTACCCAGATGAAAACAATTATGATGACTGATTTAGTTTGAGCAGTCTTTTTGACAGAACTGATGACAGAACTGTCAAGGTTTGCAGGGAAAAAAGGACAAGGTTCATTTGGCGCATGCGCAGTAATCCGTACTCAGACCGGTTAGCGTTTACACTACGAAAATTTGAAGTGGGCCGTTCTTAGTACGGTTCCGAGACCACCTCACTTCAGTGGGCCAGATTGGCACGGTACTCGGTACGGCACGCTTGTGTTTTACCCGTTTACACTACAAAAAAATTAACCGTGTCGTACCAGGAACGGTACCTGGCACGCTTAAAATTTGTAATGTAAACGGGGTTCAAGAGGCACTTAAATTATCTACTACTTAAATATCTAGTAACTTAAAAACAATGTTCTTGAACTCACCTTCCACAACAGATCTATTGGATAATTTGGGAGGTAAAACTGTTATTGAGGCCAGAGATTTTTCATCAAATGCATCCCAAACTTTTCCGCTAATAAATGCTTGTCTGTCTGACCCCCACCAGTTCTCTACAGCTTCTATAGCTATATTACTGTAATGAAAAAGTTTGGCATTTTGTTACAAGCATAAATAAATACAATACTCTTGCATGGTTTGATTTACGATGGGTGTAAATACAAATACTTCGAGCCTTGATCATTTGTTTCCAAAATAGTGTAGTTATTAGCTTGAAAAATGTTTGGTATTTACCTGGAGCGAAATGATTTATGCAATGAAAAGGTTTTATTCCTGGAGAACGACCGGGTTTTAATGACGGTGGGTACATATGTATAGAAAACTTTGAGAGCCTATAATAACAAACTTTCAAATGTGCAGAAATACCATCATTACTTACTCTATTTTTGGAGGTGCTTCCATTTCAAAGTCATTCAACTCATTTACTAAATAGTTATTTTTGAAGAGTGGTTTACCGCGTCCAATTTTAATAGTACTTTCATACAGTGCTGTTGCATTATTACCATCAAATCCACTTCTTGTATATAACTGCTGAGCTTGTTCACTATTATAAGCTCCCAAAATATTATGACCTATGTTGTCCTTGACTGCATTATAGGTAAAATTAACCACCACATCTTTTATGTGAATAACATCTCTATAATCTCCCGCAGAGTTATTAAAAATATAATTCTGGTAAACTAGCAGTTTTTGATAATAATGGCCGGAAATGTTCAGAGCTTCTCCATTTGTACCGAAAGCAAAGACATTGTGTGTCAGGTTTCCTCTTATAGCAGTAACAATGGTACTGGTAGTCATAGAGAGATAGGTACCACCTTTATTTCTTGATACAAAATTGTGATCAAAACCAAACAGTTTTGTTCCATAAAGAGAAATATCAATGGTGGCCGGTGAGGTCAAATTCAAAATGGCCACCCCATTGTCTTCTATCCAGCATTTGTTAATAAATAAAGAAGGACTAATTTCTCCTATGTTTTTATACTGTATGGCTCCATCTTGGTTTTCTCTTAGGACAGTGTTGGAGAATGTATGTTTATAATTGTCATCTGTAAGAAAAGAAAAAAAAACATACTGAAAGACAAGAGATTCATACAATCTGAAAAGGGTGACATAAATGTGTATTGAAATTAATACAATCTGCTGTATCCTCTTTTCTGTGAAACTTGGAAATAATTAATTACACATCATCAATATGTGCATGTTATCTAAAGACAAGGTATTGATTACTGAAACATAACACATTTTTTTTTTTTTTTTTAAATAATTGGGGGCAAACAGAGGGCAGAACATATTTATGGAGAGCCAAATGCAAGCAACCACCACATTTAAATGTACTCACCAGGATAAGTGAGTCCACCAAACGGTATTGTTAGTACTTCTGCTATAAAACCAAATGTTTCATGTGAGACCGAAGCATGGATATGTACTGTTATTGTGTCTCCTGTACTTTCAAATAACTTCAAAAAATCTCTCTCGCTGCTATTAGCACGAATTTCACCAATCATTGTGTCATCAGAGACGATCTTGCCATCAAATATTTCTATCAAATTACGTGAAAAGTAATCTTCAAACAGATTAAGCTGTAAAAATCTTACTCCAATGGTCTGAAGTGGACTGTCACTATGTATTATCTTCACGCAATCAACACTCTTGTGTGAGTATTTATAGTAAAGAATCATTCTATTGTTCAGTGTGATTTCCTTCTCCATGCGGCAGATATCTACCAAGCCGTACACATGGTAAGGAACAGTGCTGATACCTAGTGGTTTAAACGTTGAGACTTCTTTGTTAGATTTACCATTCAACACAAGAACGTTTATTCCAAAACCTAAATTGTTTGTCACGTTTTGTTTATTCATTTGTAAAATATCTCTAGGAGCTATGATATCATAACCATTATGTACACATTTTGTAATGTTGATGTTTTCAAATCGTGGAGTAACATACGTAGTTTGAATGGCACCAACTTTTTCTCCATGTAACAAGCCTGCTCCCTCGATGTCCACATACTGCATGATTGATTCCTCTCGTTCCTGCATTACTCTCTGAATTTCCTCCTGATATCCTGGTGTAGAAAAGCGGATGTTCCCCCAATATTCTGTGCCCTCTTCCAAATTACGTTCCCCGCATCGGACAAACGTGTAATTGGCCGCATAAATACACGGCAGCAAGTTGTAATTGTATCTCTTCATGCACTGTTGTAAATTGGTCTCATCCCCACGACAATAATACCTATTAAACCAGAACTCTTTTCTAAAATACATTGGTTTTCCAAATATGAAATGATCATATAAACTAGTAAAGCGAACTCTAACATTGATGGTTTCCAAACCTAGTTCTCTGCAGACGACTTCTGCTGTCTTTTCATTAAACTGACTGTCACACATAATGTTCCAAGATTTTGATGATGAATTGTATAGCTCTAAAAATCCTTCATTAGGAGTTTCCCCACCTCGTAGTCGGATATTATTAGAGGTGGCTCTCTTAGACCGAGAATTTATGTCAGACACAGTTGATCTTAGTGGCTTCATCTTGATTCTGCTGAATGGTAAACCCTCTGCTTTCAGTATTCCTAAAACTAAGATGCCTACATTAGGCCTGAAATGAAGTTCTGTTCCAGGTTCGATGGTTAAACTGGCTTCTGGCATCACAGTGAGATCAGAATAAACCACATAAGGTTCTGGTTTGTATGGTAAAATCAATCTTGTGTTCACACGCCCTCCCAGGCGGCTCGGGTCTAGGGGAATGTCCACAGGATCGCCAATGGCTAGGTCAGAATTGACATCTGCTAGAGTTAGAAATGGGAAATAAGAAGCTATGACGTAATTATTCCAGTCATCGAAGTCAAAAATTCGATTTCTAATCGTGTAATCATCTGTGGCCCCCCACCAGTTTTCTTTAACATCCACAGGATTGCCAAGAGAAAGAGCTGTTATTCCTGCTACTAATTCGTAACCCAAATCAGGATTGTTGAAAAGATTCCTGTTGGCAATAACATTTTGAAGACCACGAACTGCCAAAGCATAAGTTTTAGGACTGTAAGCTGCACCAGGAGGAACTCGTCCATCAAAGTAACGATTATTCCATAACTCGTTTAACATTATACTAGCAATAACTAAGTCTGCATATTCTGAATGACTTGTAATATCCATGTCAATCACATATCGACCAAAATTATCACGGAATAAATTATTGGTGATATTTATGTTTTTTTCCATACCAGAAATTGTCAGGAATCCTTTTCGACAGACATTATTCAAAAAATTATTATTAACGATGTTGGCATTGCAATAATATCCATTAAGAGCAAAAGCAAAGTTTCGGTTGTCTGCAACTGTTGACTCAGTAAAGAAAAGACTGTGTTTCTTACGGTCAGACATATCATTAACTCGAGGCAACTCAATTTCTAATCCCCCTTCTCTGCATCTTCTAATTTCGGATTCGGTTATAAACCAGTGCCACACGTTGTTAGCAAAATCAACATGGTTGTGCTCGGCCAATATACCTTTAGCATTATCAATAAAATGGCTGAGTTTAATATTATAATAGATACTGGCAACTCGCTGTGGTCTTGTCAACTCTTCGAGCGTGGGGATGTAGTCGTCGTTATATTTAGTAACACTGGGCATGTGCATAGCTTCAGCTTGACTGTTGTAAACATAAACTCTTTCAAAATGTATAGTTTCTTCTTTATGTCTATGATAGAGTTCCATCTTGATATTTGACGGATTATTGTAATGATAGGTCACAATACCCTGCTTATTCTCATTAAATGTACAGTTAAAGAACTTAGTCAGCATCACAGGAGGATTAGGTCGATATCCCTCTGAAAAACAAATGAAAAGATTATTAAATTATATATTTGACTGATACCATAAAACATTTTTATCTGAGAAGAAAGAGCAAAGTAAATTTCTGCATATTGCATGAAATGTAATCCTACTGTTCTGCTCTAACTTTTTGGCTACGACAAATTTTTCTCAAGCGGAAACATTTTTGCCTACACTTTGTTGAATTCAAATGTTTACAGTGGCCCCCAATTTAAATCCCATCCAAAACGTTAGACCCTGTTCCTTGCTTAACCACTGAAACCAATCTGGAACTTTCTGGGCCAAACCATGATCAAACTAGAATCTCTGGTTATAATTTGAATGCCTTGTTCTCAATTATCATCGTACAATGAAATAGTTAGCTATTAAAAGGATTCTTGAACACTGAATGACCTCTTTTTTGATGCCAATCTGTCATACTCAATATGACTTGTTTAAAATAAAACAATTAAATATAGGCCTACCTGAAATAACCACAAATGCCAGACGACCAGATCTAATTCCTTTCACATGTAATTTGATAGTAAGATAGTTAGAAGATGAAACCACTGGAAAATCAATCAAATCATCTTCTATTACCCACTTTTTAGTGGTTGCCATGATGTCCGCCTTCTTGGCATCATACACAATTACTTCCTCGATGTCTGTCTGTGGTGAATAATCCAACACTTGCAGGGTTATTCGTAGACTTGATCCTTCAGTCTCTATTTCTGTATAATATTCTTGATCCTGTCTGTTAATTCCTGTGTCACACAAAAGATATACCATCGATCTATCACCAAGCCTATAAAATGGTGTCTGCGTCAAATAAATTCTGTTTATGCTATGAATGGAGTTTCTTACTAGAAGAGCGTCGTATTCTGTGAAAAAACTATCGTACACAAAACCAGCTCCACCACTTCTGGTAAAATTAGAATATTGAACATCAATTCGAGGACTTCTTGTGACGAGACCGTTCCCAGCATTATTTACTAAGTTTGCATACTCCAGTTTATTTTCACTATAAGGATGATTAAATTTAATATGGATACCATCAGATAGTGAATCTCGGACTTCTATAAATGAAATCTGGAAATAGTTGTAATCTATTCGTAACGCTGGTGTGTATGACATGGTGGAATGATCTAAAAGACCAGCTTTCTGTATAGAAACATGACGGATCTGAGTTTGACAAGCCTGACCATCTTTTTGAGTTGGTGGAATTGTTATGCCTGAAAAATAGGAAGACAACTGAAACAATCTCTTGCAAAAGGTTAATGACTTTGCAGATGTCGTTATTATTATATATTTTGTGTATTAAGACAAAGTGGTGTCCAGTCAACTAAATGTTAAAATAGCATTATGCAAGAGCAAAATCTGCTTATTACAGGTCTTTCTTTAGGCCTGAGATGTTATCTAAATAATCAATTAGACATTAATTAACATATCCAGACCATAATAAACTCTTAAAGTCAAGGCTAGCCTTCGATGTTGGCAGATTGAATTCCCATATGCCGCTTAATGGCCGTTGATAAATAAATCAATCAAGTGGATAATGGAGACTATGCTGTTTATATTAATGATTTGAGTAATGATGACCGAGGCTATGTGAATATTTCAAACGCTTTTTTCTCGGCTAATAGTGGACCAATTTGACTGAAATTTTCAACAAATTACCTTTACACTATCTAGTTTTTAACTATTATAGTGAGAACTGCCATCTCTTTATCTTATCTCCCATAATGTAACTTTAACACAACATTTTAAACAAGCCAACAGTGAGGCTGATGTCCCCCGCCGAAATCCCAAAATAAATAGAAGACACATATTAATTAATCGCACATTTATTTTTTCAATGTATCGAGCAATCAAACTGTACACGAAGTGTCATCCAAAAGTGTTTTATAAAGAAAAATGCTAAAGGCAGACAAAAGGGCCCCTCTGGCCAAGGGAAAGGGCCCTCGTGTCCAAGTCAATCGTTTCTATACACTGTTACTGTCGAATCGATTACTAAATGAGAATGCAGTCATTGTATTGGCATAAAAATCATCAATCAAGATGAACCTAAGTTATCTTGTCCAAAAGTATCAACCAATCAAATTGCTTATCTCTGCTTACCCTAAGCGGAAAATGCTCATCTTCGAACTCCATCAAGGCATTGACCTAATAAGCATATACACCAAGTTTGAACATTTTAACTCAATTAGAAGGAGAGTTATTGTGTTCCAAAGTCTCGACTACTCTCGACCAATCAAATTGCGTATCGCTCTGCTTACCTTGAGCAGAAAATGCTCATTATCGAACTTAGTCAAGGTATTACTGTAATGAAACTATACACCAAGTTTCATCACTCTCACTTAATTAGAACTAAAGTTATCGTGTCCCAAAGCATCAACCAATCAAATTGCTTATCTCTGCTTACCCTAAGTGGAAAATGCTCATCTTCGAACTCCATCAAGGCATTGACCTTATAAGCATATACACCAAGTTTGAACATTTTTACTGAATTAGAAGAAGAGTTATTGTGTTCCAAAGTCTCAACCAATCAAATTGCGTATCGCTCTGCTTACCCTAAGCGGAAAATGCTCATCTCTGAACTCCATCAAGGCATTGACCTAATAAGCATATAGACCAAGTTTGAACATTTTAACTCAATTAGAAGGAGAGTTATTGTGTTCCAAAGTCTCGACCAATCAAATTGCTCTGCTTACCCTGAGCGGAAAATGCTCATTATCGAACTTAGTCAAGGTATTACTGTAATGAAACTATACACTAAGTTTCATCACTCTCACTTAATTAGAACTAAAGTTATCGTGTCCCAAAGCATCAACCAATCAAATTGCTTATCTCTGCTTACCCTAAGCAGAAAATGCTCATCTTTGAACTCCATCAAGGCATTGACCTAATAAACACATACACCAAGTTTGAACATTCTAGCTCAATTAGGACAGACAGACAGACAGACGGACGGACGAACCCATTTTAATAGTCCCCCAACTTTCTTCGAAAGGCGGGGGACAATAATTATACTGAAAATACTGCTGTTTGAAAGAACTATAAAATTGTTGGTTGCACAATTTCAGAAATCATACGGAGACACACCATCCAATCCCCCATTACCTCCACACAAAGTCAATAATCTTACATTAGCCCAGAGAAATGAAAGTAGACATGATTTCCCATCAACAGCTTGTTCAATAATTTTGAGACAATGAAAGTCAATTTTTATATGATAGAGAGAGAAATGGAAATAGTTATCACGACGTGAAGTCAAAGAAAGTCCTAGACGAAAGTGTCACCCTAGTATCATGGGTCGTATACACAACATGGAAGTAATTGATCACAATTCATCTATTTAGAGACATGGGCCATAGTGTCACAGTTAAGATACAGTATTTGGTACCGCAACACAGGATATTGTCACAGTCCACCATCTAAACCACCAAATTTATATGACTTTTTTTTTTTTAGAAAAACTCATTATTCGTGTAGATATATATTCCAGAATAAAAAAGTAAATGCATAGAAACTTACCAGACCAGGTTGGAGGTTGACACCGTATAAATACATCCTGATTGTGGGAACAGTCTGGTTGAGATTCACGAATAGATTTACATTTAGTTAAATCTGTATCTAATTCATCACACGTTACCCAACTTAGGAATATCTCTTGTTCACTCGGAGCAGCTAAACGTTGTCGAGCTATTGCCATGAAAGGATTAAATGTCAATCCTAGTTGTTGACAAACTAAAACAGAATTCTGCTCTATCCATCCCTAAAATAAATAATACATGTACATGTAGTTCCTTTAAATGAATAAACAAACAAAACGTATTAAAAAGTAAAACCTGTAATAGATCAAGAGTCCACCCAAAAAGCATTGTGGCACATTTTAAACTACACAGTTTAAGTTTTCTGTATAAAATAAACACAACAGTTCTATGGATAACAATTACTACATGTGCATTAAAGCAAGCTATGGTTCAACAATGATTCTCTTTTGTTCTCCATAGAATTGTTGTGTTTATTTTAATGTGTTCAATTACTAAATGCCATTCAAACAGTTTTTCTAAATAAATTGCTTCAATTTCCCCCATTTAAAAAACAATTCTTAACATAATATATATCAGATGATTGACAAATCAAGGTCAGAACAGATGGGTAAATAATGATCTGTATATGAACAAGATTCGAGACAGGAATTTGTATAGACCCTTAAGCACTTAATCCATTTTAATGTCTTTTTACATGTACTTGTTCCATGTTTACATCAGCTCATCAACTGTACATGTACTTACCAAATCACAAACAGTTCCCCATTCATTATTTATTTCAACTTCTAAACGTCCTTCATACTCATCCAAACCATCCATTAATCTTACACTAGCAGTTCTATTTTCTACAGCTGTTACATTTTCTTCTTCCCACAGTTTGAATGATATAACTCTATCCTTTCTTCCTCCATCTGCTTTAAGACAACCATGAACTACCATACCTGTTGAACTGTCAAATTCTAAGATGGCCCCAGGGTTGACCCTCAACGTTGCTCCTGGATAAATATAAATATCACGATCCACGTGATACACTTCATTATTCCTGATTTCAAAAATACCTGTTTCCAAAATACCACCAATATAGTTCCCACGGTTGAACTGCCATTTATACGTAGCCACTTGATCGGATAAAAAATTATCGTACAATCTCTCTGTATTAAGTACTGGATAGTAATTGATTTGTGCTAAATTATAGCGATCGTCTTGATCAAAAATCTGTTCGTGAATAGATTTGAAGTTTTCTTTGACTGTGACGGTAAATCCCCAATAATTCTGTGTCCCATCGATTTGGACGGACGGGTCAATTAAGTGGGTGGCTATCTCACGTATGGATGCAGGATTTTCAATCCAATTACGTTTGATTTCTATATTACCAGACGACACAACTAGCACTGCATTGGCACGATTCCTGGGATTCAGATACATAAATAAATCTTGTATTTCATTGTTTCGCAAATCATTATATTTAAAGTACATTTTCTGAAATGGGGAATCTTGGGTCAAACGCAGACTAGCCGCATATCTGCCATTATTCTCCATGAATTTATTTTCAAAGATATTATAATCCACATGGAATTGTCGGTACCAACGACTTATTAACAAATCGTATCCATTGTCAATTCTCAGCGCACCAATACTGTGATTTTTAAAAGTGTTATTAGAAATAATCCCAACAGTGTTTATCAAAGGACGTATAAGTATGCCATGCCGGAAATTACCATCAAATTCATTCAAATCCACACTAAAGTTAGTTGGCGTCGGGGTTGATATATTACACGACAAATATTCAATAGCTTCATCCATGTTATACGCAAAGTAACTTTCATTAACTAAGATACTACCACCCTTACAATAATTTCCCACACGGAGACCAATCCATTCGTTACCAATAAAATGTGTACGCACAACTTGTAAGCGTAGCTCAGATTCGAATCGAGTTCTATTCAGACGTTCATACTCTGTGATGACTCCATAACCATGATTGTTAATAATTCTGGAATTATTGATGAGTTGAAAGCCTCCAGCATACGTTATATTCACACCACATTTACTGTTCTCTTCTAATAATGTATTATTAATGGTAACTTCGCCAGCACCGCCATAAACACGTATTCCTGCACCATACATATTATGGGATATTTCTGTTGTGTTGAAGAAAACTTTACAACGCATATCTTCAACATTTACGCCATAGCCGGTGTTGTTTGACACTTCAGATAAAATCAGGGCAAAATCTTCTGCTGTATCTGAGGAAAAAAAGAAAATATACATTTATATATGGAAATTGAAAGAATTCAGTTGAGGCAGATCAAATATGAGTTATACCAAAGCAATATTGATTGAAGAATTCATTTGATATTCTATGTCGACACACTGTTTAGTTCACAGTTCCTGTGATATGACATACATGTAATGGGGTAACATTCATGATATATTTAGTTATTACATAGAAATACTAGTTTTAGGAATTTCAACATACAGTGTATCAATTATTGACAAGGATCAAGAATCACAAGGGTATTTTAAACCAAAACTATGAAAAGTTTTTTCTTATGAAATTAGACATGGTGGGTATTTCTATGCTGTAATAAACTAAGTTTTAGAACTCATCTACTGGCAAAGATACTAGAATACAGCTGCACTGGATGTAAATAATACACTTAGGAAGAACAATTAATTTGGGTTTTACTTACAATTACTTGTTTCAATTAGTATAAGAAATCTTATACATGGTTTAAATGTTGGACATATTCTATTTCTAGGAAGACTGTACTTTAACTGGATGTGGGCAGTTTGTGTTTTGGTGGTAACAGATTGAGGATAACTACCATTGGCGATATTAAATAACCCTAGAACTTTCCCAGAACTACTACCATCCCTTATCTCTAGGGTAGCAGACGCTAGTGGATCATTTTGCATCATCATAAAATGTACTGTCACTTTTTTATCTTTTGTTGTGGTAAATAACTGTAACAAAAAAACATGTATATAATAAAAAAAAAAGGTATAGAAATCATTTACATTGCTCAAAAATAATCAAAGAATTTATTAAAATTCACATCCTATAGTTCAGGAGATGGAAATTTTCAAGTGATTGGTGGCTAAGTGACTTAGACATTGGCTCACTAAACTGGTGGCATCGTGTTCGATCGGGCGTTAGCCAGGAAAATTCATCAGGAATTTTCCGCCATGGTTCCCTCTTCTCCATTATGCATGACAGAGGGACAACCAAAAGACCACATAAGACCCTTGACTGTTGGAATGCAGTACAATAGTAGGCTGTACAGCAGTACAATAGTAGGCTGTACAGCAGTACAATAGTAGGCTGTACAGCAGTACAATAGTAGGCTGTACAGCAGTACAATAGTAGGCTGTACAGCAGTACAATAGTAGGCTGTACATGACATAAAATTTTGCGGAAAAAAAATTATACATTGAACTTTTGTTTCTTAATCGTCATTTCCATTGAGACATAAAATATTGGGGGAGAAATTATACTTTTCTAGCAATTTATGCAGCTCCTTTATTTTCGACGAATACATTAAAATTCTTGTTCATAATTAAAACTGATAGTAACTGATCAAATGGTTTTACCTATATTTGAATTTCTTCAATTCATTTCAACTGTATAGGAAAAAGTACAAATCAATTTTAGGTATGAAGTAAAGTACGAAACGGCTCATGTGAGTTACGAAACAGCTGGGTTACAAAACTGCAAGGTTAAGAAACAGCCTGCACCTGCGGCTGTCCAAACAAACTTTCCCTTACAGCACACTACATGTATATGGCGTATACATGTAGGCCCCTGTCTTCATGAGCCCAGTCCAAGCAGAACAGTAGGTAGGTCATTTACTTACTCTATCACAAGTACTACCTAATGGCTTCCTACCATCAGGAGACATAACATCCTGAAATTCATAGACTGGGTAAGTCTGAGACCCAATATTTACACCGGAACAGAAGCCGTCATCCCAAGGATACTCTTTGATAAAATCCACTATAGTTAAATTCCTCATTTGCATTTTTATTCCATCTCCCCAATTATTGGTTATATTTGTCTGGTTAACCAAGACTCCTCCAACAGCAGTCTGGATAAAAATTCCATATCCTGAAAAAAATATAATGTGAACAAGATTTGTTATTCCAAAACGACACGCTGATAGCTATTACTTTTGCAATATCAATAAAAAATGACATTTTTGGATGGATATAAAGTAGGAAAACTGCATGAAGTATGCTCGAGATATAATAATTTTACTTTCTGAAATGTGAAATGCTTAAAGATACATTATGGGAGATTAGACAACAAGTTGGCAGTTCTCATTATAATAGTTCAAAACTAAATAATGTAGAGGCAATTTGCTGAAAATTTCAGTCAAATTGATCCACTATGAACCGAAAACTAAGCAAGGTAAATCTCTGCCTAGCCTCGATCATCATAACTAAAGTCGGTAAAAGGCATAGTCTCGATTATCCATTTAATATTTAAATCAAGAAGGAAATTTATGAAGTAAATCGGATCATTATCCACTAAAGATCGCAGGCTAGTGATGCGATCGAGAGTTGATTATGTTCTGGATATGTTAATTAATGTCTAATTAATAATTTGGCTAACATTTCAGGCCTAAAGAAAAGTCTGCATTAAACAGATTTAGCTCTTGCATAATGTATGTTTAACAGTAATTTCACAATCATGTTTTTTTGTCAGAGTGACCAAAGTACATTTAGTTGATAGATTAAAAGTTTGCTACATTACCTCTATTTCCTTTGATGGTACTATTAGCGATATGAATACTTCCTCTGATTTCTGTCAGGTTCATAGCATCATAGGCACCATACTTAATAGTAACGTTATTCATGAGAGGAACAAATGGACTAGCACTAATAGCAGCCAGTGGATAATTTATACCAATGCCTCGACCATTAAAGGTATTGAGACCAGCATATAAAATATCTAGGTATTCTAAGAACGAATAGGTTTTGTTTATATAGATATTATCATCAATAAATACTTCCTCCAATGTAGAATTATAGAATTCCAGGCCACGCCAATGATCTAAGGCTAAACCAGGTCTCATTCCTTCACATTCAAATCCTATCACTTGTTGACCGTCTGTTGATTAAAAAAATATAAACACCGTTAAAGGACAACGTTAGTGTCACTAAGTTTACATGATAAAACTGATTCAACACATTCAAAGTATAATTTTAGATGATGTACCAGTTTCAATTGGTTGATAATCAAATGGAAGAAATTTCATAATATAATGTAAGTAACCCTTTTTGGCATTTCTGCTTGAATGTACATTGTGAACCAAAGAAATTTGCATATACTTGTAAATAATTATTTTCATAGCTGAGTATTAATTTGTTTCAATGGCATATAGTAATTATACTGGAAATACAAATGACATAATTCTATGGAATACAATCACTGTTTCCTGAGTTACGTTTCAACATTTATTTAAAAAATATCAAAATTTGGATAAAATGGATGAAGATAATAGCTTACCACAAATGTGATGACCTAATCGAATGTTTCTTGATCCTAAACAATCAAACAAACTGTTTTCAGTTCCACCACAATCAGGTTTCTCAAATAACATATATTCTGTTTGGTTCCGGGTAAAAGAGTGGTATGTAAAATTTCCTTTCAGAAATCCAAGATGTCTGCAGGTTACATTGGCATCAATTTCTGTAAAACTGTAAACAACAAAGAAAGCAGAATTAACAGTTTAAGGGTTTCCTTTTTTACACTATTTCAAATGGTTATGTTTGGTGAAATATGACAGAAATCTTAATCGAATGGCAATCTCAAGTGTCTGGTTATTCCACTCAATCAGAAGTATTTATTGTGCATGATCTCCAGGTAGGAATATAGGGTCCCTGAGTCCCTTGTTATAAATAAAACTGAAATACATTATGGTACATTTACATGATTTGTGTACCAATGCTAAAATGTTTATTTTGTCTTATATTCTGTATATCAGAAGCCCATCTTTTACCGGTAAGATCATAACATCAATATAGATTTAAATAGACAAATAATTTGTGGTTTCAATATCAAAGACTTTGGATGATATTGAGTTAGAGACTTGGCGACGCTACTTTAAATTCTATACTTTAAATGGACTTTTCACTGGAAATATTTGTATGAATAGTTACGTCTGGAAATATTTGTATGTTTAGTTAGGTTTTGAAATATTTGTATGTTTAGTTAGGTTTTGAAATATTTGTATGAATAGATATGTCTGGAAATATTTGTATGTTTAGTTAGTTTTTGAAATATTAGTATGAATAGTCATGTCTGGAGGTATTTGTATAAATAGTTAGAGAGAGAGAGCAATGGGGTTAGAAATATTTGTATGAGTAGTTATGTCTATTACCCTTGTAACACATCTTAAGTACATTTAATGCATAACCTAGACTGCAAACAAAAACCAGCAGACCAATTATATTTGATAACAAATTCGTAAGATACTTTATTACTTACTTCACATAATTTGTACAAATACCACGCCATAATCCTTTATACAATAATTCTAGTCGACCATCTTGTGTTGTATTACCATCTACCAGACGCGAATCTGTTGACCAATCACCAGTGGGTATACCAGTATCGAGTCCTTTATCTTTAGTCATAACAATACGCTCTCCTGGTGTTTCACTACCCTAAAAAAAATATTAACCATTGTTAAAGGACAATGTCAGTGTCCACTAAGTTTACAAAATAGAACAATAATTTCCACAGACGATAAAAAGCGTGAAAAATAGAAAAAGTTCTATGCATTGCAGTACTAATTACTTCTCTATTTACATAGCCATAGTTTATTACTTTAGCCCTATCTATAACTAATCAACTCATTGGATGCCTTGAGTTGGATAGTACATTTAATCAGTGAATCTTAACATGGAAAATCGAGACTTCATTTATTACTCCGCTTTTGGTGAGAACAGACAGCTGTTTATCTAATTCTTACATACACAGTAATGTACTTTTAATTCATTTAAATGAATATTTTTTTCTACACAATTGGTCATTTTCCGTTTACAAAATGAAATGAAATGAAATGGAAATGGAGTTTAACGTCCTACTGTTCTGCTCCTAAACTGGGCTAATGAAGATGGGCATACGCTTACAGTGTGCTCTGAGGGAAATTTTGCCTGGGCAGCAACGATAAGGCCAACATTTATATCGAATTCCAACTGCCAAGGGATCTTTTACGTGCATGGCAAAGTATACACAGGGTCTCAGTTTTTTGTCCCATTCGAATAATTGGACAGCTGCCCTTATCAAGCCCTCTGTCTTGCATCACTGACAAGGGGGAAACCACGCCGGAAAATCTGGATGAACTTTCTTGGCCAATGCAGGGTTCGAACATTTGACCTCCTGGCTAGTGAGCCATCATCTTACCCACTTAGTCACCATGATCCCCACCATTTACAAATCAATATACCCAAAATTATAGTGTGGTCTTGGATATCCAATTGTATTAGTAATACTATGTAGTGTATACAAGACAAGATATTAAAACTACATGTATATGCATCTTGGCAAATACACATTAAGTGTAACACATCTGTTATTTAAAGTTCCAATAGCATATTTTTAAGTTATATTTTTAAAATGTATTAAAATAAAGCCCTAAAATAGATTGTACCTATAAACAGTCCTACCTTGTTAAAGAATAATCCTATTAATCCTATAATTCACCATTGCCATTTGAGAAATTGGCAAAAATATCATTTTCAACTTCAAATTCAAACGTTTGAAGATGACCGTCCATGGAGAGGAATGGGAAAACAAGGGAGGTAATTGAGTTACTATTTCCTCAATCAGCCTGTGTCAGCCATTTTAAAACCTATGAAATTTTGCCCATGATCGTATAATAGTGAGTTGACAACCTTTTGAGCAAAAGACATAGAAATAATTATGTTTTGACTTTCTTAGAAAATATGAAATTGGAACTTTAACTGATTTAAAATCAACAAATATATTCTATAGTATATTCTTTAAAAATCATAACTTATATTGGGGTCAGTATCAGGGCTGCATTTAGCTGGGGTCAGGGGGTACATTGCACCCCAAGAAAAATAAGGTGCCTGGAGAAATGACGCCCCTACAGGATTACTTTCTAGCGACTTCGATTGCGCCCGTCCCCACGCTCAGTAACTTTGGCATTACATTGGCACTTAACCACTCTTGCTGCACTCCCACTTTTAAAATCCTACATATCATCATATGGCTCTGGTTAGTATTATTTATGTATTGACAGCTTCAGGCTTCAGTGCATCACTCTCCAAAGCCCATAATTTATAAATCTAATTTTAAATATCTAATCATTCATGCAATATAGTTGTTTTTGTAAAAAAAAAAATCATTCAAATTAGGAAATAGAAATAACTTACCCTTGCAATTAATGTTCCATTAACTATGATACCAAACCCGGGACCAAACCTCAATTCACAGCCCGGTTGGATGTATAAACATCCAGTAGGGGCTATCTCAATATTCCCATAAATAACATGGGGGCTATCACTGAGAACGAGAGCTCTCTTGTCCCTAATAATTCCTCCAGACGAATACGTGGTAATCCTGGGTTCCTTACAGTGATCGGGTATATGATTTAAATAATACACAATCCCATTAGCAAATACTGGTTTGTCCCCATCCATTGGAGGTGGAGTAACAAATACACAAAATGTCTGAGTCACACAGCATAATATCGTCAAAATAACACCATTAAACTTCATTATGGTTTCTTTTCCTGGTTGTTTCTTTTACAAACTAAAGCGATTTTACTAGTTACATCAGTCCACGGCATTGGTAATCACTATTTTCAAAAGGAAGTGGTCCGTCACCTTCAATTAGGAATCAGGTACCTCCGAATTTACTGTTAGGTCCCCCATTTTGAAATGAATCAACACACAATAGACAGATAAACCGTGAAATCTCGTTTGAATTCTCGCTTCGAAAGTATGTCAAACGCAGGTATTTGCATGACAAATACACTGGTCACGTGATTACAGGTGTGTAAAAGCTATTTATAGACCAACCGGAGACATTTATTGTAGCACGACAATTATGAATTCTTTATATTCATTTAAAGTTTGAAGATAATTTAATAGCCAAATATTCTTCATTCCTTACCCCCTTTTTTTGTTTAATATTGAAATGAAATGGTCTTGAACGGGTTCCCCGTTTAACGGCCTAGTGTACTGCTCCTAAACTGGGCTAATGAAGACGGGCATGCGCCATACAGTGTGCTTTGAGAGGAAATTTCGGCCGGGCAGCGTCGCTACGGCCTACTCTTATATCGAATTCCAACTCCCAAGGGATCTTTAACTCGCACACCAATGTGTACACAGGACCTCGGTTTTGCGTCCCATCCGAACGATTACACAGGCTTTTACATAAATACATCTTTCTAGGAATGAGGTTGTGTAATGCATTTCCTGCAATCTAGTTTTCGTCACCTACATATATTTTAATGATTGTGGCCCTACAATTAACCAGTGCTATTCAAAATATCTTAGCATAAATGAATGTATTCAACTACTTTCTACATAATAATATTAACAATAAAATAAATCAATACCCCGAGTATGAACGAAACATAGCAACTGTTGAAATAAACTCTCCGTATTCGCACAATATGCATGCATTATAAAACTTGTATATTATGTGTGAACTCCTTACTTGGCTTTAAATATTAAAATTTCTATTTTACCCGTTGAAGGACTCAAAAGAAGAAATTGAAATGAGTTGTAAAGGTGTGTTTGTTCTGTGAATTTAATCAATTAATTTGGTCAGTTGAATTAATTAGGACGATTAATTAGACATTGATTGCGACCTTATATAATTTATCAAGGATTAGGTCAGTGTGTGTCTATATCAGATTAATCTCATTTATAAAGATTAAACTAAATACAGATAACAGCATTATGATCTAGCCCTACGCAAATATAGCATTGCGCAATGTTTGCACAAATTTATTATCGAGCTGGCGACCTTGTATAAAACATAAATCTCCCAGAATCGGGAAAGTAATAACGTTAAGATCTCTTATAACGTAGGACTACAGTATCGTCTAAATTACAAGGAAACAAATGTGTATTTTCATATAATTATCACCAACACAGTTTTACTACATCGTTAAATTGGTATAATACTAATAGCATATTTTCGAAACTTCGTCGAGTTTTGTAACTATTTCGTAACTATCACTGTATTGTATTTGTTTATGGTTATTTTCATGCTATTCTGAATAGCATTACAGAGAATCCCAGTTGTGGGTAGTCTGTATGTATGATGTTTTAGCGTATAATCTATCAACACGGGTAATTCAGGTTTTATATTGACGCGTAATATGATCGAAGATGGAAGATTCTGCACTACAGTAACTTAATTCCAATATTGGAGGGAGGGCTGAATAATTCTAAACGGTCTTTCAGATCTCAACTCGGCCGATGCCTGCTATTCAAGATTTAATGGCAATACTATTATCAATAATAATATTTATTATATACAAAGGATACATATTCAATATACATAATGTACCAAGGACAACGTTTCAGTGAATATTTTATCATATCATTAATGAAATCTACCTTCCCACCAACCTAACTCTTACTGTCAATACCATCAATATTGTTAAACTTGTTTATTATGTTTTTGTAAGTCCTACACAGGTTTGTTGGAATAATAATTCAATGATTTGAAATTATCTGGTTTGTTGCACTGTGTATCCAGTTGTTTCAGGCAACGTAGAAACCATTGACTTAATTAATCCATTTCTTCCATGTGAAAATCGAAAATCGCTTGAACAAAATGTCTAAAGTTGGATAATTAAACTGAGAGTTGTCTATACAATATGGTTCATCACAGCTGGTGTTCAGTTCATCCTTTTAATTTGGTAACGAATCTGTTAATGGCTACTTGTAACGCTGGGAAAAGTAAAGATATGTTTTTCTTGTACCATTCTCTATAAAAACAAACGAAAGGTAAATTACATGTATATGGAGCTGGAACTATATACCAAAACACGTGATTGTGCCAAATTAGCAATAGTTGCAATTTGGACCAATTTAATGTACGGAAAAAAACACAGGACAGTATCAAACCGTGATTACTAATAACATAGTAACATGGTCGAGACCGAATGCGCCAGGTAATCCCCAAAAACTGCACCAAACGACAATGCAACACAAAACGGTAATATACCGTTAAAATCAACATGGCTGTCACAAAAACAAACATAACCACGCACACATAAATACGTTTGAAAGAAAACAATCAGCACTACTTAAATAGTACTATTATGATAGAGACTATTTAATTCGGCCTATTATTAAAAGTGATATGGGGTTTGGCGTCCTAATTCTTTGCTTCATCCTGGCTACTGAAGACGG
The DNA here is from genome assembly GCA_948474765.1 of Patella depressa. Classification (NCBI taxonomy): domain Eukaryota; kingdom Metazoa; phylum Mollusca; class Gastropoda; family Patellidae; genus Patella; species Patella depressa. The sequence goes on from OX419719.1 coordinate 62,686,034, forward strand.
ACGCGCGTCATACAGTGTGCTGTAAGAGAAATATTGTCCGGACTGAGCCAATTCAGTTTATTTCGAATTTCGTCTGTCAAGGGTTATTGTACGTGCCCGGGACCTAGGTTTTCGATTCCATCCGAAAGACTAGACACTGTTTCCTGCCACTACCCCCGTGTCGCACCAGGAACAATAGGGAACTAAACCCGGGAAATTCCCACGAACTTCCCCGATCAAAGGCCTCGAATGAAATGAAATGGAATGGAGTTTAACGTCCTATTGTTCTGTCCGACTGGCACCAGGAATGAACACAAGACCTCCAGGTTAGCGAGTTATCTCCTTATTGACTGAGACACAGTGGTTCCTTTATAGGCCAGTATATTTGTATCCAGATGCATTGTACCGGTATGATTTATATGTAACGCTGTCACCCGAACACCCGGTACACCCAACGACGTTTTACGACCATTAATCCGACAAAAAAATCGCACCCGATACAAAATATGATGTACTTACATATTATACTGTGTATGAAGTCTATAATTTTCATCTAAGAATTGTTTATAAAAGACAGACATTTCTCCAGGTGTAAGCGTCGGATTTTCTCCCTCGGCTTTTGATTTTGACTTCAGTGTCTGTTCAATATACTCCTCTTTCTTCTGTAGGAAATAAACGAAAACGATACTTATTTTAATAAGATTAGTTGGAACATGTATTTAGACTTCCCAAGTCGTGATTGAGATTGAAAATGGGGATGAGGTCGATGATCTCAACGGAACAGATCGCCTAACTGCTGTTGATAGATACACTTAAAAGTATTATCTGTGCTGAACTGGTGGACAGAATGAACCTTCCCGCTTCAGTTTTTTTTTCACTTCCCAAAAAGTCGAATCCAGAAACGTTTACTTAAAGATTTTTTGTTGATATATTGTTGAAGAAGCATTCCGGTATAGATATTAATTTGAAAAAAAGATAGGTTTCCAGGCAACGAAACATACGCCCACAGCAGCTAAATCGTCCGGGCAGTCAACAAGAGTTGTCGCATATTCTTACTTTTTTCGGTAATGAAACATTTATAATACTCTCAAATCTGATTAGGATTATCAGAGAATCATTAGAATTTGTTTGCTTTTTATAAAGTTCTACCCCATGCTAACACTTAGTATGAGAAACATGCTAACCATGGATTTAGCTATTCAGTTATCAAAATTCATTGAAAATCAATATACTTATTCGTCTGAAGACCTTAAGCTCTGTGTATCAATCTGAAGTCAATTGGATGATAAGTTTGGCCCTTAGAGCGTCCACAAGATTTTTTGAAGTGATCAAGGGCCATAACTCTGGCAGTAATTATCGCTGAAAATCGATATGCTTCTTCTTCTCACGAACTTAAACACTGTGTATAAATTTAAGGTCAATCAGATATTAACTTTGGCCTCTAGAGCGTCTACAAGATTTTTTGAAGTGATCAAGAGCCATAACTCTGGCAGTAATTATCGGAAATTGTTGTAAATCAATAGGCTTCTTCGTCTCATGACCTTAAACCCTGTGTATAAATTTAAAGTCAATCGGATATTAACTTTAACCTGTAGAGCGTCCACAAGCCGGACGGACGGACGGACGGGGGCGACGACAATATACGACCACATTTCAATGTGGGCGTATAAAAATACCTTTGTGAAATTTTTATTATGATTAGCCCAAAAGTCTTGATTCCACTTCATGACGTTTTCGTATTTTTCATGGTATCTTTTTTCAACAGGTGACACATTATCTGAGCTTCGGAAAATAATTGGTCTCAGATTTGAGGCAGTATCTGGCGGACCTATAAAATCTCTTGTTCTGTCGGTAGGCGGTCTGGACTGTAGCTTGAATTCTTTTTCCTTCAAAAGGCAATGAAATTCCGTTTAGTAGTAAAAATATATCTTATCTGCCTTTCACTCGGCTTCAGATTTGATCGCTTTTTTTTATACAAGACAAGCTCGTGAATATTAATAAATAATAAAATATGACGAATACCACAATTAAAACATACATTCCAATTCAATATGTATCTTAATACTCACACGCTTAAAAAGAAGTGGACATATTTATAAGGTCTATATTTCTTGCGTTCACAAATAAATCATTTATGCAGTGAGTCATGTCAGGCAATGAGCGACAGTGGCTTCCATGACAATAAACGAGGTAATCTGAATGTCATATATTTACCGCATATACATATTTGTAAGTTTGAAATAAAAAGAAACGAAATAAAGCACCGTGTCTTAAATTCCACATGAACTGATTACTATTTATCAGATGCTTACCCTGGATAATATATGGCATAGATATTTACAATAATGTAGTTGCCAATAACACATCCATACAATATGTCACATTATTAACACCGAGAGCAAAAACCCTACAGTTCAGTCCACCATGACCAATACAATAGTACTGCTACTACGAGTTTAGTACTTTCCGCTGACTGGACCTCTGAGTGAATGGTTACTTACGTATACAGTAGCCCTGTGAAGTAAACGTGTCCTAATAACATGGCCATACTGTTTGGTAATCTTCACAAAACATCGTTGATTAGGAATACAAATAACCTGCAAGAGCAAAACCATGTTAGTGCTCTAGTTTTAGAAGGCTAACTTCGTGCGTGTGTCGAATTGTCCTTTTTGCAATCTATGGTTTTAACGTCGTTGTCTGTAATCCATGGCTCTTTTAGTGCAAAATCAAATTTTGTCGATACTATCTAAAAATATGAATTTGTATGCTTTTACCAAGAATAAGCGTTATTAAAATTTACTTGAAGCATGTACATGTTGTTGGTGTTTGATTTAACCCCCGTTTAAACACGAAGCTAACCAAAAAATCTACTCGGCAATACCTCGCTTTCACAAGCAAACAACTGTCTAGAATAGCGCCCCCCCTCCCGCCTACATCGCGGCGTTTCGTGTTACATAAATTTGAAGTCAACGTTTGTGTTAACATTTCAGAGAAAGGGGAATCCAGGAGTTGTGAAAGAAGATGGGATATACATCTCTTGTCAAAGCGACTCCATTGTTATCGCCCATCGCACTAATGTGATGTTCGTAGCCTATTTTATACACAGTAATTATATAAATAAATGCAGACAGAGTTTTGTATTTAACGTTGGTGTCTTATTTTAGGTCGGTGTGATGTTTTACAGTGTATTTGTTTGTAATCTTTAAAGTTTAGTCACCAGCCCATGATCTCGAAGCTCTTATGTGTTTTATGTTATATAATGAAGAACTATAGAACATCTAAAGTGTGTTATATGCTTAATATAGGTGTATATGAAATATTTATATCATTTTATTTAATATCTTTTATTGGATTATGGAAAAACACTTAATCTGTAAATTTTTCGCATTACGGGGCGTTAAGATCCGGAGCATAATTGTAGGCCCCTACATTATACTGTCAAATAAAATTATGCACATGGTAGGAAATTATGTTGATACCCTTTATGGCAACACACTTTCTTTACAAGTCCGGGATTTCATAAAGTACATTTTTAAAGAGCCGGTTTTAACCAGTTGCAGTTCCCGTAAATTCTAATAGTGAAATATTCAAATCGTATTTCATCATCATATCAATACCACATGAATACTATTGCATGTACTGTTAAACAATCGTTTAATCAAACTGACCATTAATGTGACTTATAACATCTACAATAAAATGTTAAAACAAACTGACAATAAATCGAATAATCGATAAAAACCGTTTAATATAGCCAGATAAACACAATATTAACGGGAATGACTATTCTATATTTAGTAACAAGTACGTGATGAAAATGTTCCAATACGCGTGCGCAACATTTACTATGCGAGATATATATTGCAACGATAATCATACACTAACTGTCAAGAAAAACGTAGTTATACAGTATAATTTCAGAGTAGTGAAATTTAAAGTTCTGTTATCATGAAAAGTTTGCTAAGGTTACAACAAGGGTTTATTAGTACGCGAACATCCCTCAGTAACAACTGGGGCTCTTTGGATTCTAATGTAACGGTAAGTGTTTTTCAGTTACAAAGGTGATTATTTAGGCTAAAGACCGACTTGAAAGAGATTGTTATTATTTTGACGCTTAGTTCTTGAAAGGTTATTTTTGGATTACCTCTAAGGTCAGCGCACTTATTGAACTAGGATCCTTGTTAATCTTGTATGTAAAAAAAAGAAAACTATGATTTTTTTTTAAGTACGCGTACAAAATAGCATTCATGTTAAATGTTATGTGCTGCATATTCAATAAATAAACCGTTAAATTATAGAACATAATCTTAAAGCGACTTTAACCCACAGGATAGTGGGAATACATGTAAAAGTAAAATATAGGCAACATTATTATAGGCCCTACGTCCTAATTTTCTGTACCGACTATATAGTCTTATTTCGAAATTCAACTGTCAATTAAGGGTTCTTTTGCGTTTCTTGCCACGGACATTAACATAGACGGCATGTGTATTCTACCATTCACAATCTTTTAGTCGGACAAAGGTAAAGTGTAAACGTTGGTATACGATAAGCTACATTCCCACCATTGCTTATTTTCCCGAATTTCATGATGCGTTATCAAAGATTAAGTGTGCATATAAATTGACTTTATCGATCGATCAATTATCCATAGATTTGTTGTTACCATGGTAATTGTTAATCATTCGGATTTGAAATCATTTTGATAGCATGCGGCTTTGTTTCTCCGAAAACACAATTTATTACTCATGAAAACTACGACCTAGACAAATATGTGACGTAATACGTAACATTTCCTGTGTTTATTTGATTGTTTTCCATTTGTTTTGGAATGAACCATGCCATACCGGATATGTTATTGGTTTCATCATTGTAATAACTTCCCGAACGCTTGAAGAGAATGAGAGGGAGAGAAAGACAGAGAGAGAGTGAGACAGAGAGCGGGGGGGGGGGGGTAAAATCCACTCGACACTAACTAGGTCATTTGATGACTAACATGTGGTTTAATTGTATTTCTTTAATTCGCTTGTGCGTAGGGGTCTTTAGCAGTGCAGGGAGGAAATCGGGCGTACGTCGTACTGCGGGCTGTGAGTGAAATTTGGCTATAATATACTCTTATTTCGAATTCCAACTGCCAAGGGTTCTTTTACGTGCACGAAAATGTGTATATACATGGGACCGCAGCTTTTCGTCCCATCCTAACGACTTGGTGAATCAACGCCAGAACACAGCAAAGGTAACAGACCTCTGATTTGCCCGCTGATACACACTGTCTGAGAGAAAAGAAACAAATTTTTCGCCCACAATATATATTGTGTTCATCCTGTTCCTGTTCAACCTAGAGTCGGCGAAGACATTACATTCATTTATATAACATAAACAAGATGCATAGTACATAATATTAATAAAGAGAAAATACTTAACTAAGAAATCATTCACGAGTTAATTATTGGTACAATTCAATTAAAATAGGTATTTAATTTCTTTTTTAAAAATTTTCAGAAGTTGTGTTTTAATAAGTTATCGACCAAGAAAGAGATAGAGACTGCTTATGAAGAATATAAAGATGGAAAATTTGACCAAATCCCTGACCCTAAACAACTGGATCACTTCAAGTAAGTGAAAATTATATTGACTTCGAAATCCCGTAAAGGGGAGGTGAGGTAGGCTTGACGTCGACCAGTTTTCTTAACACCCGAATGATCTGTTGTAAGTTTTTAATAATAATATGCTCTTAATTTCAGAAATAAACCCTCATCTGTTGCTGGAAAGCCACCACCGGGCACACATACCCTGCCACACCCAATATGGTAAATAGTTCTTATAATTATTGCACTTTTGTTTGACCCAATACGTTTCGGAAATGACGAATTTGACTTCTTAAGTAATGTGGTTTCGATTGGATTTCAAAATATTTTGGGAGTCGCGGTGGCTCAGTGAGCAAGACGCTGGCTTGCAGCTAACCAGCAGTTCTCGGTTCAATCAATCCTGTGTTAGTTGTCAGTGACGTCCAGCAAGAACAGAGTCGAGTCGTTCGGATGGGATTAAAAAACGAGGTCTCGTGTACTGGTTGGACGTAAAATTATCCATGATAAATGGAATTAGAAATAGGAGTATACCACAGTGCCACAGTCAGAACAAAAGTAAGACGTTAAACCCCATTTCATTTTTTGTCATAATATAGTAGCTATTGGTTAGTAGTCATTTTTGGGCTTTTGAACAATGTTTATTAGGCACACTCAACAAGCATTGCTTTGGGGTCATTGATGAAATTTCTCTTTGAATTCATAATAGTCATTCATTATATGCATGTAGGCTATAGATGTAATATTAATATATTATTATTGTAGAAATCGTTGAATAAACATTTGTTAATGGAAATACGTGTATATTATAGGACAAAAGAACAGCTGATGAATGTAAAAATAACTTCTAAACAACCAGAGGGCAAAGTAGATAAGGTAAAGTATAACACATCTCCTATATACCCTGACTTGAACCGCTACAAGGTACCTGTCGTATGATTTATTCTACCCGTGCATTCGGTCCACACCAAACCCGGCACCTCAACTCAAAAGGGTATACACGCAAATGTGAATGAATTATCATCAATAAATTTCGGTCGATATTTCACCAGGATCATAAATTAGACATAGACATAGTATTTTAGGTTATACTATATTACACACGTTCTGTTCCTAAACTGGGCTAATGAAGACGGGCATACGTCCTACAGCGTGCTATGGGGGAAATTTTGCTCGGGCAATGGCGCTACGGCCTATTGTTATATTGAATTTCAACTGCCAAAGAATCTTTTACGCGCACACCAATGTGTACACGGGACCTCGGTTTTTCGTCCCATCCGAACAACTAGACGGCTGTCCTTGTCAGCCGCCCCCACCCCTTACAAGGGGAAACCACGCCGGAAAATCTGGATGAACTCTCTCGGCCAATGCAAGGATCGAACAACCGAACTCCAGACTAGCGAGCCAGCGTCTTATCCACTTAACCACCGTGACCCTCGAAGATTATATGTACCTGTCGTAGCTCAGTTACATGCTTGGTACATTATGTTGTGGGTCTTTTGCAAAGTTGGTTTACTTTGATTAGAACTATTCTGCTTACATTGCTACACACTGTTTTTACGTGTTTTTGTATTTCCAGATGGCCTATTATTCTGTTCAGGGTATAAGAAAGGGTTTTGATATATGTTCTGGTTTTGTATTCGGTGAACGAAATGAAAAGAAATGGTTAAAGTGAGTTATCAGTTTATATATGAATAAGAGCAATTTGCTTTGTGTTATGCAATAAGCACCAGGGGAACCGGCACGGCGCGAAGGCCTGGGCCTCTAGAAAATTATTAAATTTGTCAGTTCCGAGAACGCTCTTTACAACGCCTCTAGCATTTCAAATCCCAACTTAAATCCCTTTAAAATACATGAATCGCGACCAACCAGAGAACAATTACATATCTATACTTTAAAAATGAATAGACTAGTAACTTTCATCATTAGGGCATTGGTATACACACGTATACCCCAGAAGTTGGTGATTTCCCTTTAATGTATAATAAGATGCTAAGAATGAAACTAAGTGCAAAATGCTGCTAGTACTACCCCTTTAAAGAACATTTGAACATTGATTAACCCTAATCAACAGATAACCCTGTTGACTGATCTTGTAGTAAATAATGTGCCATTTTTTCAGTCGTATTTGTTTTCTGGAAACCGTAGCCGGAGTACCTGGCATGGTTGCTGCAATGGCTAGACATATGAAATCAATCAGGCGATTACAGAGAGATTATGGATGGATTCATACTTTATTAGGTATGGTATATTGTTACTCCCACCCCACCCCACCCAAACCAACACATAAAGTGTACCAAACCACCCTGTTACGCAAATGTTTATGTCGATATCAGCGAGAAGGCAAACTGTAAGCAAAACACGTGGTCGTAAATTGCGGCTTAGTACCAATTATCTCTTTTGGCATAAGGTTTGATAGTTTTGCACAAAGAACACCCAAAGTTCTGCGTGCAACATGGATGTCTCACTAATAAGATTGACTATGTTTTGGTTAATTTGTTTTTCTCAACCCATTTTTTTCAATATGACCTCCCGGGTTTGCGGTTTAACTATAGCTGCCTTATTTGGCAGGGTACCTTGCATGCACTAAATAAAAAAAAAACGACCGGGTAATAAAGCAACCCACCACGTCAAATAACCAAATTTATCCCGATTGTCCATAATGATTGTTGGGGTTTTTTTCTTATTCATTTAGAGGAAGCTGAAAATGAAAGAATGCATTTGTTAACCGCTCTAGAATTAAAACAGCCATCTTTATTTTTTAAATTAGCTGTCATTGGTTCTCAAGGTAAGATCTTTATTTCTTTGCTAAAGGACATAATATGAAATGGCATAATATGATAGAACTGGTTAAACACTTTCCAATAATGACTGACACCAATATTGTCCTTTAACTCTTCAGATTCAATGTAAGTATCAGTTAAAGGTTCGGACTTTAAACGTCGGGCGAACTTGGATTATATATAATAATTTTTCATAGCTTCCTTAAAGATAATTCACCGGCCGTGGACGAGACTCAATGACCAACTTAGCTCAAATTTAACTACAATAGATTTATGCCCCCGATGTCCCTCAAGCTACTGGAACCATAGTCGTGTTGCTTGAATACTTCTCCTTTATTAGTAAAATCGGCCTTCCCGTTCCGCTATCTACGTATTCTATTGCTAGATTATATAATTTTATATATTTGTTATGTAGGTGTATTTGTGACGTTGTTTACTGGAGCCTATATTGTTAGCCCCAAATTCTGTCATAGATTTGTTGGTTATTTAGAAGAAGAAGCTGTTAAAACGTACACTAAATGTTTAGAGGTAAATATATGATACTATTAATATTTAGTTTAATTATTGTACATGTAGTATAATTTGTTAAATAGATATATATATATAGAGAAGTGAGATTTGAAGGAGTGGTTATCGGGACTAACATAATATATCTTATCAAGGATCATCGTAAGGTAGAAAAATAGTAAAATCCCACTGGATTAAACCGCCGACCATGTCCCTATACGAACGGGAGATAGAACTCATCTAGTCAATTGAGTCGAATTGTATGAACAACGGGCGGAACAAAGCGATTGTTGACCAAAATATTGCCATTTTTAATATGTTCATCCTATTGAACAAATACCTCTTCTTATTTTCTCTCTTCAATACAATAATCTCTGACGTTTATTAATTACAGGATATTGAACATGGACCGATGCAACACTGGAAAAAACGACCGGCGACAGATTTAGCTATACGTTATTGGAGTTTACCAGTAAGTTTTATAATAATCACAATAAATACACGTCGATACTTGTTCAGTGACTTAGGGTACCACAGCCAATATGCGGGTGATTTTTATTACGTTTTAATCATCCTTTCAAAGAACAGCATATAGATGTTAAACGTACCATTTAAGACAAGTAGTTTGCTGTCTTTCATTCGGCTCATTGCCCCGGTCTCCCCATACCGTGATGTAGTTACGTCCTAATAGAATCACTTCATGAACATTATACATAATTTTCATGCCATGCACTGGCGTGTTGCTTTCTTACCCATCCAAAATCCAATTTAAAGAAAAATGTGTTATATGAATGAGTATGAATGGAATTGTTTTCTTGAAAGTCTAAAGCGCCCACATTTTGAAGAATTGTGTCCACTGGCAGTGATGGTAACGTATATATCATAGTGGTTTTTCAAAAGGTTTCGCTCAAAGCTGTGAAAAATTGTCGACCATAAAAACAATAGACATACATTGTCCGTCCATTTTACAGCACCCCTGAGAGCACCCCCACCCCCGGTCGTTACTCTGAGCTAGTTATGGCCCTGTGAACCAACTATTACCTGTAAATCAACTATTTCACCTTTTTACTTCATTTCTTTATATTTCTTGCCATCTTGTGTTTCAGAAAGATGCCACAATGAAAGATGTTATATTAGCTATAAGAGCTGATGAAGCTCATCATAGAGTGGTTAACCATACGTTGGCTTCTATGAAACCAGATGATTTTAACCCTTATGATCCCGGAAAATAAAGAGCATCTTTTTTCGTTAAAGATAGTGAATTAGATGAAAATTAGATTATCCATCATACAGTTTAGCTTCACGCGGAAACATGTTGGTTTTGTGTCAACTATTTCGAATCTCACAGACAATGTCAACGAGCATTGGCGAAGCCGGATGGAAGCTCATGTACCATAATTCTAACTAAACTGTTATTTCGTTTTGTTTTGGTGTTGTGAACATTGACACATATCCATGCAAAAACGTGAAAAAACGTTTACATTGATCTGACCGGCCATTTAGCTGAATTAGAAATGTTTATATATAATGTATTTAAAAGGGCATTATTGGAGTTACCGCCCTTGAAACCACTAAGTTAGTTTTAATTTACAGTATTTTACATGCCGCCATATTCCTATATATGAATAATATAAGTAGAATGTCCTCACCACGGACGTTATCTCTGATATGTTGGAACTGGGCTTTAAAAATCTGATCTTCTTTCCCAGTGCTGTATTTACCAAATAATGCGACTGAACCATGTACCACAAACAGCCCCTCTCCACAGGCGCCCGCACAACACACCACACACACAGACACCTAGACACACACACAGTAAATTACAAAAATACCACAAACGCAAACATATGCAGCAAGTATATTGATAATAAATTATAATTCGTGAATCTTATGTTGAATGAAATGATCTGTGATTAAAAATCTATTAAAAAAATATTTTCAGCATACATGTCATGTTTTGTTTATTTACAAAGATAAAACAAAAAGTATTTTATGGTGAAGTATGTTTTGTTATATTTTACATTACATGAGGTGGAAGTGGAGCCATACCCTCCTCAGGTATTAGGGCCTCTAATGATCTTAATCTGGTATGACCCTGACATATGCGAAGATAATTTCAGCGATTTATGATAAGTTAGTTCCCTTGTAAAATCATATAAACGCGGTAGTGACGAAATTGAACTTCTGATCTGTTGTATATATATACATTGTCAGGGGCGTAGCCTACCATATCGTTCCTATAAGTATTACCCGATATAATAAAAGGAAATTTAAATTGTTGACATGTCTATAACACATTAACAGAACACAGTTTTTATGGGGTACAATCACTAGTTTTATTCTAAAAGCATGTGTTAATGTGTTAATGTGTTTTCCCGATCGCTAAATGCCACTTAAAGATTATGTCTATAACAATCTACAATGTTAGAACTATTTGACTGAGTTTTATAGTTATATAGATCTGGGGCGGGTTGCTCAAAACTCAGTTATTTTAACGATCCGTTAAACTCGAGAGGATCTTTTGTTAACGTCCCGTTAAATTTATTATCTATTAGCTAACGGACTGGTTAACGTTTATCAAAGAGAAGACTGTTTGGTCATTGGCTGAATTTTAAATTTTTAAATTCGATGTACATGTACATGCGTAACAACTTCACAGAAGTTAGTTTTGACACAAAACTGAAGAAAGTTGAGGAACTGTGCAGTCTGTTCACAAAACTTGATTAAAGACAAACAGATAACTGTAGAATATTCTACAGAAAAAAATCTATAAAAATTTGTGGAGAATAGGCATACTATAGTATTTTTCTATTGAAATTTTAGCATACAACTGTCGGAAAAATTATAGGGTTTGCACTACAGAATTCTAAACAATATTATAGAATTTCATCATATAGAAATTGTTATAGACCCCTCCCCCTCAACCCTATAGAATATTCTATGAAATTCTATAGAAAACTACAATCGTGATCAATAGGCCCTTTTGTAAAAAGTATACTTCGACTGACAGCCGACTAATAACGGCGCCCAACACCTTCGTAAAATATAACGGCAAGTTAACGACATGTTAGAGTGTACGTGGCTTCCAGCAACAGACTTTATCGCCTTTAAAGATAACGATCCGTTAACTCCATCTTATCATTGTCTCATTATGTTTATTTGAAGTTCTGGTTTCTCGTATTTCCAAAACAACTATTCGAATATTTGCTTGTTACTCGCCGAATATTCGACTTAGTTGGAATAACAGAACACTAACGAATACCCTTTTAAATGATATTCCGAAAACAGGATGGTTGGCAAGACTTATACATACTCAATTCCCATTGAAATATAACAGTGTTAGGAAAACTAAATGATCATATTTTGAAAATTTCAGACATGCACAATTACTTTAATTTCTTGTCGGCCGCAAATTTTTAAATTTTTTGAAATATATATAATTTTCATATTGTCGTCTTGTGGGTAATCAGACACTCGCGATTCTTAAAAATAGGAGAAATTGGCAAATATATAATTTTGAACTTCAAATTCAAACGTTTGAAGATAGCTATACCACTGGCGGTATAGAAAAACAAGGGAAGTAATTGTGTTATTATTTCTTGTGTCAATGAATTTATGTGTGGGGAATAATAATGCCTATTATCGTATAATAGTGAGTTGACAACCCATTGAGTAAATTACAGAAATATTTATGGTTTGACTTTCTTTGAAAATATGAAATTCTCGCTGTAACGGTGTATAGTTTCAGCGAAGAGACCTTGTAACTGATCTCCGTTTAAACTCAATTCCTAGTTGTCAGATTAATGTCTGGTTGGTTTAGTGGGCTGAAGCGAATGGGTTTATATTTTAATTAAGCTATACGCGGATACATAGCCCTCGTGTTCACCTTAGTCTGCCCCCCCCCCTTGTCCGTGTAATCCTGGTGACGTTTAGTAAACAACCGATAAACGGGAAATACAGAACCCAGCCCCAAATAGAAATTTGTCACCAAAAGTTGGCAGAAACCCTCTGAGTGTCTGGAGCACTTGGCAATGTTACTTTCAAGCAGTTTCATTTAGGCGACTTTACAATGAACTCCCGTTTCCGTTTCATCCGACCGACTATACGTTATGACCTTTATCAGACCCTCCGTCCTTCACCACTGACAAGGTAGAACAACGCCAAAATTGGCGATGAATTCTTTCAGTCAACACCGGGACCTCCAGTTTAGCGAGCTAACGTCTTACTCACTGAGGCAACGACCCTTCCGCTTACTGGTTGTGTAACTTGCATGTTCGCTTCTGCTTTAAAAGCACAATAAGCGATATTGTTGACATAATATTATCTCAAAGGTAAAAAAAAACATGTAAAAATAAAATCGTCTCAGTTAATAGTTACTATCTAATAAGGGCTATTAATCTCCAAATTCGGGTTTAATAACGTATTTGGCCCTAATATGTTATTATTATGTAATTAAGCACACTTGGCACCAAAAAAAATCTGATTAAAAATAGGGCGGATTGAATGAAAAGTTGACAGAATTATTATTACTTTATTTGTCTAAGACAGATAAATATGGCTGTATGAATGTGTGGTAGCGAATATAAACTCCAAATATCTATATAACTTAAGTTAGAATCGACTGACTTCAATTTTCTTTTACAAATATTTATATATCTAATTTTTATTCTGTTAGATCGGACCGTTTTCATTGGCCCAGTCGGAGCAAAACAGTAGAACGTTAAACCCCATATCATTTCTGTAAGGTCGGAGCTGTACGACAAATGCTAATTATGAATCCAGATAAGTGACTGCTCATTTTTTTTTACCTGTTTTGTACATAGTTTAATTATCAGCGGGAAGTGATCCAATGATATGATAGAGACAAGCGGGGTCCAATATCTCGACACTACCGAACTTGCACGGCGTCAGACCCACTGTTCTTTCGTCTCGGCTTAAGTTACCACATTGTCCCAGCACCCCAGGGGCAAATTCATCATCTTTAAGGCACGCTTTGTCCCGTAGTTAAGATTAATATCGAGAAAGGGACAAGCGGTGTGTTGGTCCGTGTCATATTATAGCTTAGTTAAAATACTCAAAGACGATAATGAAGTCTTTTGAAGCGATGCGCACCATAATAAAAGCTGATGTGTTAAACGAAGTAAATTCAAACAACTATATTAAATACTCGCTGATTGGCGGATGTTATTCTTTGATTGACAACAACTTGTTCCGAGTCACTTACGCCAAATTTCTGAGCATGTGTATAAGCCATATATCACTCAAGAAACGAGAGTTTTTCAAGTAATTTCAAGTCTACTTTCTGTGTCTGTTATCACTTCTCAATTTCAGAGGTGTTCGCGGTTTTAAGTGGTTAATAATACGTGAAACATTCGAAGAACCTTGTTAATTTTAAAACATACATCTTCATCATACGAGGAGGAGATTTATGTTGTTGTGAAGTTGGTTGTTTTGTTATAATCACTGGTTTACGTACAAAACGATTATAGTTTAAAATATATTGTTTATTATTGGGCGAAACATTTATTCCAACATGTTAACAAACAAGAATAAAGGGTTTTTTATCAAAGATATTCTAAGTCCAGGATTTGGTCAAATTCAGACAAAATCAGGAATAGTTCATGTTAATAATTCCACGTTTGTATGTGAATCAAAGACATTATGCCATAGATCTGTTTCACTGAACAATGGAAATGTGAGTTGCGTTAGTAAAAGAAGAATCACAAAAGACAAACAATCTTTGGAAGTTGTTGAAGATGACTCGTACAAGATGACAGACGACAGAAACGTGTGGCCATCTTGGGTTTATTGTACACGATATTCTGATAGACCATCCTCAGGTAGATATATCTTCTGTTTTTGGTTTTTATACTAATATCTTGATTTGTTTTTTAACTCCAATTTATTGCAAAGCATGAAATTAACACATAAGAATAAAGGACTGTAATATACAATTATTAAAGATACATTATGGGATATAAGATAAAGGGCTATCAGTTCTCACTATAATACTTAAAAAACTAGATAATGTAAAGGCAATTTGCTGAAAATTGCAGTCAAATAGATTCACTATAAACCAAGATATAAGCGATTGAAATTTCCGCCTAGCCTCTATCATCATTACTAAAGTCAGTTCGATACAAAACATAGTTTCGATTATCCAATTAATAATCATATCCATGTTTTGATTTAATTATCAATGGGCGTTAAGCAGCATATATGATTCTAATCCAGTCAATATCGAAAGATAGCGTTGACATCGAGGGTTCATTATGGTCAGGATAAGTTAATTGATGTCTTATTAATAATTTAGATAAAATTTCACCCTATAGAAAGACCTGTTATAGGTAGATTTAGCTCTTGCATAATGCATGTTTAAATTTTGTTCAGAATTTACGGCTAAGAACACTAACTTAAACCTGGCTGGGGGTTCACCTATGTTGCGCCTTCTTATTTACCTGGACCAGGGAAGTTCTTTATATTACAAAAGTCTTTCAAACTCAATCAGATTAAAATACAGATCTATATTTCATTTCGCTTTCCTATACTGTCGATGGCCTACAAGTAAAACGAAATTTTGAACTATAAAAAACGAAACGAAATGGGATATTTGTTTTAATAAGATTGAAGTCTTAGTACGACAACTGCCCTTTTTTTTATAAGCTCCGGCATGATTATGATTAAATGATGATTCATCTTGATTATGCAAATTTACGGAAATTTTTCAAATGAAGAAACTTGAATCTCCCTAAAAAGTGCTAAATATTTAGATCTGAAGTTTTGTTGAAAAGGCGTCAGTAGTTCTGAAAATGGAGCAGCGGTGGGTGGATGGCGGGTAATAATGACGAAGAAATAATGCATAATTATTGTTTGTTAATATTTAGAACATAGACCAACGTTTGCGAAAAAATAATCCAAACAATTATAATTCTCTTTTGAGTTAAAGCAGGATATATCAGAAGGAAAAAAATCATCTATATTGTTTCCAAATTAGTATGTCATGTGTCACCTACTATAAATAACTGACAATGTAAATGAACTTCAAATGTACTATTAATTATTGAATGGGTTAAAGGGGCGGCGTAGTGTCTGTTGCCATGCTGAGATAGTTTTATGCCAAAATAATGGCCCGTTAAAGAGTTAACGTCAATATGCTATAAAAGACAAATTTGAATGTAACATTGACAATGGTTATTTTTTAAAGTCTTAATGACTATTTGAATAACGTAGTCAATGTTAACTAACAGAGACGTGTGTCCTGTCTGTGTCAATCACATATGAAATAGACCTTGTTCCGCTAAATTAATCGTGGGTGCCAACCTCTTTTATAACCATTAATAGTGTGATAATGAACGGGAGGATGTCAGTCTCAGCTCGGGTAGATGGGCGGTACCAAAATTTGATTAATTAATCTCTACATTATAATACATTAATAATTTGAAAATACAATCCTTACGTAATATTATCTGGTAATTTTTTTTTCTGTTAACGTAAAATTACTTTAGATTTAAATACTATTGGCAATTGATGATTCAATTAAAAAATGGATAATCGCACCAACGGTAGCAATGACAATCGAGATTACGTTGTTCTGCAAACGATGGTTTTTTAACTACAGAACTGTCAGTGCTTTATCTAAATCTTATCACAATACATCTTGAAACAAGACATTTAATAATGTAAAAACCCATTGTGTTAAACTGTCCTTTGATCTATTATTTTGCATAATTTACGAAAGTGGCTGACATAATAAAAACTATATAGTGCTATTTTTTATTACCCGATGTCTACAATATAGTACGTGACAAGGGATTGGGTCGCTTGTCCAAACTCGTGGGTTTTACCCGGGTCGCCCGGTTTTCTCCCACTGCTAAAGACCCCTACACGCAAGTGAATTATTGAAATAAAATTGAATCATCCCCATCTCTCTCGCTATCCCCCACTCTCTCTATCTACCTGTCTGTCCTATAATATCTCTCTCTCTCATACTCTGTCTCTCCTATAATCTCTCTCTCTCTCTCTCTCTCTCTCTCTTTTATATATATAAATCGACCCCTGTTATATCTACTGCATACTCCAAGATAAATATAAATTGCATAGTGTAGACTCGGCTTTAATAAAACAGCCTGAGGTAGACAGAGATGTCATCACTTATAATTCAATTAGTTGTAAATAAATCACTTGTTGTAAACTGATCGCTGTAGTATAAGACATCACGTTTACTTTACAAAACATTTATGGAGAGAAAACCGGGTCATATTTCTAACTACTTAATTTAATATATACAATAAACTGATGAACTGTAAATTTGTTTGATATTTGATATGGCTGATATAGATTTTGCATCTGCTATGTTATGTGGAGACTCATTATTAAAAATTCATGTTTTATTTAACGAAACGACACGGCGTAACCCTTTGTATATAAACTTTGATATTATAATCAGAGTCGATTTTCACATATCAGGACGTTCGGCAAGGTCGATACAACCATGTACAAAATGTTCTAAATCTGGCTGAAATACTCTTTTGAATTTATCAAAGAAGCGACATGACAGAGGGTTTTTTATTGGAATTTAAGAGAAAAGTAACTAAAAAGTGTGAAGACTAAAGATATTTTTAAAAAAAAAAAAAAAAAAAATGTCGGTAAGATAATCTCTTGACAATGATGAAACCGGATATAAATCAAATATATTTTAAATTAATACAAACATGATGGTGTGTAATCAATAGAAACTGTTTGTAAACTTCTTTCTTTTAATTGGAAGAATTTGTCGATTTTAAAAGTACTGTAAAAATAAATGCAACGTAAACACTATAGCTAGAGTATTATATTACTATACATATTACACATTTCTCAATCCTCGTTGTAAATCTAGAACGCCCATTAAATCGAGAATTTCATATTTTCTAAGAAAGTCAAAACATAATTATTTCTATGCCGTTTGCTCAATAGGTTGTCAACTCAGTATTATACTACCATAGGCATTATTTCCCACAATTAAACATCATTCACACCGGAAATAATAACACAATTACCCCCCTAATTTTGCTAATCCCCCATGCAATAGCCATCTTCAAACGTTTGAAGTTGAAAATGAGATTTTTGCCAATTTCTCAAACGCAATAGTGAATTATTATTAATAGGATTATTCTTTAACAAGGTAGGACTGTTTATAGATACCCTCTATTTTAAGGCTTTATAAATATAAATTAAAAATATGAAATCCTCGCCTTAATATTTATTACATTGATTTCTAGCTAAATCTGGTTAAAGATTTTACTGTTATAGATAAATGATTTGGATTAAATATAAAATGGTCGATTTCAAGAGATATATTTTATATGTTAATTTTAAGTACTTATAATATGTCGCGGTTAAAAAAAAAACGCAGCCTTTAAATAAAGCCAGTGTTACGGGTTTGCCGTTTTTGTATTCCACTGTCGACATGGTGTGGTCTAAACCAAAAATAACAGTAGAAAACAAGTCGATATCAATCAAGGGGATTTAACTGCTGTAAGAAATTTTCAAGCCCTTGAAGCATATATCCAAGATTACTAAAACAATGTTCTGACCACACCCTTTGTTAGGGAGGAGAAGTTTGTTCAATGGCTGTGTCAGGTTCTGTTTGTCATAAACCAGAAACTTTAATTACCCAACAGTTACTAATATACCGATAAGAGATAAGTTAATAGAAAATATGTCAGATATGTTCAGTTGATCCCCAATAACAGCTTCATACACGGCTTATCGCCTAACAATCAGCACGCTATTTTAATTACTGAAAGCCTACATCCCACTCTACGTACTCACCCCTCCCAACACATTTTCTACTAATCTTACAAAACTTAACACAATCTTAAACTCAAGTTGACAGAAGGAATTTAGATAGGTTTAGATTAGATACAGAAGTGGCTTTCTATATCTCGTTAAGGCTGATAGTGATATATTGGTAAGGAATAAATGGGTAAATATTCGAACTTTTCGATTGTGAAGAGAGAGAGAGAGAGAGAGAGAGAGAGAGAGGGAGAGAGAGAGAGAGTTTAACGTCCACTCGACACAAACTAGGTCATTTTGGGAGTAACAGGTTTAATTTTAATTCAACAATTCGCTTGCGCGTAGGGGACTTTAAGTGTGGGAGGAAACCGTGTTTGGAGACGGGCGTTCCTATACGAAACCACGCCAGTTCAATGAATACAGGCTTTGCATCTTCTCTCGTCCCAAAACTGGATAGTTTTGATAGATATTAAAAAAAACATTATATGAACAAAATGCAGGCCCATACGTAATGTAGTGTGTCGGCATATTCCGAGAATGTTCAAGGCGGGGTCACTTAAAGGGACTGTCTCGATCTGAACCATGTCTCAAAAATAATAATCCGAGAAAGTATGAAAATTAAGTGCCAAATATAGAGGAATGGTTTATTTACCATGTCTTACAATTTCAGCTGACGTATCTGGATACAATTTAAAATAAGTGTCAAACATTTTGTTTTCCAGGATCCAGAACTAAGAAAGATATTCGGAAGAATGAGAAGAAATCGGAAGAAAAAAGACCTCGCACAGCTTTTAGCGCCAAACAACTGTCCAAACTTCAAAGCGAATTTGGGGAAAACAGATATTTAACTGATCCTAAACGAAAAGAACTCGCTGAGGAACTGGAACTGAATGAATCGCAAATAAAAATATGGTTTCAAAATAAACGAGCGAAGCTCAAGAAATCTGCCATTTTGAATATATTATAGCGTTATGAAGGTAGAATTTGTGACGAGCTTTTCCTAGATTCGAAAACCAGGAACTAAAATGCTATGAATTTTAGACCGAAGAGAACAATGACAATATGGCTATTTGGTTGTAGTTTTTGTTTCAAAATATTTCTCCAATAATAAGGACTGGTTATTTTATTTTCATCTTTATATTAAAGAAGGATGGTAAATTTCAACAGGAGTATAAATATAATTACTTTCGTACACAATATCGTATGCCCTATAGACTTGAAAATCCACCAACTGACATATTTCAGGACTGATCGGTAAATGCCAAAACCCACATTGGGCTTTTGATATATTTCAGTCTAACTTGAACAACGCACCCCACACCCACCCACCCACCCAGACCCCTCTCCACAATGTAACTATTTCATTAATATACATCGTAACTGTATTGATCGTAAAGATTTTCGCTTGAATGGAGTAAGATTTTAGTTTTAATGCGCCATGAGGCGCGGATCCAGGATTTTTTGCAGGGGGGGTTTAGGTTTGATAATTGCTTAACTAATTGCGCTCAACCGATTAATTTGGTAAATTAGTTTCAATTTGGTTCATTCTGACGTATTTCCGGAAGGTAATTTCCAAAATTACAGGTCTAAATCGCCAATAAAATCGCATAAAAAATTTTCAAGCCTGAGCAGGGGGGGTCCGGATCCCCTGGACCCCCCTCTGGATCCGCGCCTGGCCATCAGCGGAACAAGATTCACCCATTGTAAAGCGCACGAATTCTCCGTGACAGAGGTGAAGGACGGAGATCTGGCAGGACAGCTGTCTAATCTTTCGGATGAAATGAAAAATCAAGGCCACGTGTACAAATTGGCGTGGACGTAAAAGAACCCTTACTAGATGGAGTTCAACGTAAGAGTAGGCCATATACATGTATAGTGCCGATGTCCGGGCAAAATGTCTCTCATAGAAAACTGTATGGTGTATGCCCGTCTCCATTAGCCAGCCTTGCGGGGATCGTCCTCGGTATCCCCAGTGTTCTCATTCCGTTCTACTTCACTATACCCTGTGTTTTTCCATAACGTTTCCACGATTTTCAAATTATCTACCCTGGCCTAGATTGTAGATAAGGTCTACGAACCAATCAAAAACAGTTTACAGACCACTCGTTTCGCCTTCGATTTTATAAGGTTAGGTAAGCATATCCGTGTCCAACTGTCCATTTACTGAATGATTTATGAAATCATGTATATATTTCTAACTCATTTATACTCAACAGTATTACCAAAATCGGTAGTATGATTTCAAATATGTATAACATCTATGTGTTTGTCTGTTGTTATTATTATTACGATTCTCAATAAAACTGATGCATGACCCAACATAGATATAAACGTCCGGTCTTCATTAATATAATTTGTTGTTAATAACTACGTAATAAGAGTAACTTCCCTTAGCCAACTTCCTTTCCTATTAACGATGTATTGTTTTTTGAAAAATCAATTACCCGCGTTCTTGTCCCCCAGGCTCCAATGGGAAAGATTAGTAATAGACTCTTTGTTTCATATCTTGGAACAAAATGTATGAAGGCGCAACAGCTTTTAACCCGTTGTATTGCCCCATCAATTCTCCACATAGTAAACAGATAGTACAATAGACAATGTATTTAATAGACAACGTCAAATTCAATCAATTTATCATTATAGTCTCGAGAATAATCCCATTCAACATTAAAGATCACGGTAATTGAGATTGGGAGAGGGCAAATCTAGTACAGTGTATAATAAGTTACTAGTGAGCTTTTCTGGAAGTGTTTGAATATTATATGTAAATATCCTAGCACACTCTACAGGTTATTTTTTTTCATTTTCAAGATTCTTTTCAATACTTACCACTGTAACGTGGAGAATCTTTCAAAAATGACATTCAGCTGTGACCTAAGTAATGTGTTTGAATTCCGTGTCCATAGCGTAAACGAAATTATCAAATAACTGGCTAGTCTGATTTTCTAATTCAGGGGAAATAACTCGTTTGGAAACGATTCGGAGGCAGACCACCATTAATTTCTCTATTGACTCCAATGTTAAATCAGTGCTGTTCTGCACGCTGTAGTCCATTCCCTAAATTTCGTTGAGAACGTCCCTTTGCAGCACAGCAAGCATGACATCATGGTACCATCAGAGTACTTAAATTGTATGAGGTTGACCACAAAAATACCCATTCACTGAAATTCATAGCAGACTGAGGTCAGAATACCATGTCCGTGTTAGTGCAAAAACAAAACAAAGCCTCTTTACTCGTTGTATTCGTCCATCTTAATAGTCTCAATCTTACACCAAACCAGGCAGAAAATAGAAATCCAACGCCTCTTCATCAATTATATACTAGAAAGTCTATACAAATAGGCATGCAAAATGGCAAGAAAGGATGGAGGAAAATATATCTAATAAAAATAGCCGGCACCGAGGTATGGAAAATTAATGGTGGTCTGCATCCAGGTAAATACAAGTCATCTCCCTTTATTCAGAGAACATCACAATAACTAAATTCGAGGTGGCTAGTCGCTCGGACAGTAAGGCAAACCGATATCCCATGCACATAGAAATATAACCATTGACAGTTGAAATTTCCCACATTAGCCCAGTCGGAGAAGAAAAGAAGACCATTTAACCCCATTTTCATTTTGATTCGGCATTATGGCTTGTCTGTGCTGTATTCGTACACAAACAACATAGCAATATACTATGGTGGCTGATTGGTATCATTTTGAGTTGTCGCCTTTAAAAATGACGTAATGTTGCGTAAAAATGTACTGTTGGGTTAAAATGTCGCGTTGTCGTGGTGTCAGGTTATCTGCCGCCATATTCATCCCAATACTCTGATTATATACACTGATCCTGGTCTTGGTCAAGAAAGTTCCCTGGGATTTTGCTGCGTGGTTTCTCCTGCACTACCGATTGGGATAAAGGTTCTGGCAAAATACAGTGTCAAGTTGTGTAGATGTGACAAAAAACTGTTCTTTGTACACATTGCCGTGCTCATAAAAGTATCCTTCACAGATGAATTTCGACGAAGTAATGCCATGGTCCATTGAAAATTTTCGTCATAAAACTAAGCACTCTGCATAGCATAATTGTAAGAATATGGTCTTTAAGACCATATTGTGTCTTTGGGAAATTGTTAAAAACAACTATTTTTATAAAGTCAAATTCACATGCACCTAGTGCACTGAATGAAAAGCTATACATAAAAAACAAGTGATGTTTTGGTAAAATTCTAACTACTGTCAAAAATACACGTCAAGTTCTACCTGTTATTTAACCTATGGTTGGAAGACCATATAAGGAGTATCACCTGATTGTAGTGGTGAGAATTGTAAGGCTTTATTCCATATTTGGAATGGAATTTAGCTTCAAAGTTAATCTTGAGCCTGCAGGAACTGGGGGATATAAAATAGGGGGGTAGAGCTAGATTCGTTAGAAACTCACCCAGATATTCTACCAGCCATTATCTGTTGAGAACAAGTGACCTGCGAAACTATTCAGCTTGTAATAAAGTTATTTACAACTAATTGCTGTAGTATCATTGTCGATCACAAGAAGAACACAACAAGAAGAAGTCCTACAATACCTATAGTACTACATAATGCCAATCTTCAATATACCGATTGGTGCAGATAAGTAGAACAATAGAATGGACTGAATTTTTGTTTAACTTCTTACTGCCGATCATACAGAATTGAAAACCAATCTTGCAGATCAACAGTCTTCTTCTTTGGATTCAGATCCATGTGATGTTTATACCGATTAAATGATTTCTAGTGACAGATTCAGATGAAGCCCAATTTCCTCTGTAATTATAGATTCGGATTATGTGCATGAATATGAGAACTTCTTAGGTGAATCTGGTTCGTATTGTTCTGATAGGCGGTAGAAAATAAATGCACCCAGGAATCTTTGAACAAGTTGCTTGGTTTATTACCCTCTCAAGGACAGTAAAACATTATTAAAAAGACCTAAAAATAATGATACTGTTGAACTAAGCGATTAACATTACAAATACTTTGGAATTGAGAATGGTTTTATTTACACCAGGATTTTCACTGTGAAAATGAGATTTCGTTATTAATTAATGTTAAGCAATTTTGGACAATTCTTGTTTGCTTCTTTAACTTGGTACCTTTTATAATGACTCTTTCGATAGGAGATACAAAGCCCATTAATGTCAATCACTTTCTTAAAGAACTTTTGATAGAGTATGTTATCTTGCAAGAGAATGGTTCATTCTTCTCAGATAAACAATTTGCTATGCCGTTATCAAAGCATTTGTATGTGAAGCTCTGCATTAACGTGGGTATTAATTGTGTTACAGGATTTGTATTTGCCTAGGTGTTCTCAAACGGCTGTTGTATTTTCTAACCGGAAAATTTAGGAACAAAACATGTCAAATTTCAGAAAAAAAGCATCTCTGAAAGGCAATATGCCAGGAGATTTTTCACGACAACCTAGGGTATGAGATGACTTGGAGCGATGGGAAGCCATCGAATATAGGATGTTTTTATTATTTAATTTAAAGGATATCTTTAAAAGATATAATTTCAGATAATCCATTTCAACACTTCCTCTTTTACCATTTGCCAGAGATATTATTAAGTATTTTGAGCAACAATGTCAACTTTTATAAGGTAAACACTTCTGCACCTATAATGTTCATTGCTTCCTGCAGATACATGAAGATGTTGAGAATTTTGGCTTCTCTCTTAATGAAATTTCCTCTTTTCCCTTTGAATTTTGTTTTACGGATGCTGAAAGATATAATTAAATGTTTTAAATCCCCTCTTATTCAAGTTTGTAAGAGGCTTTATGAAGCTAAATATAGTGAATCGACTTTATTTAGAAAGAAGTCCAGGCCTTAGAATTACAACAGATGTAAAGGATAGTGTATTTCGTCTGTCTGAAATTGTGTTTAGAATATTGTTCCGGAAAGAAATGCAGATTACTGGTTGTGATGTTGTCAAAATTCACAATATGCAGAGTTACGTTGACATTGCATATGATTCTAAGTTAATCACTATATTTTTATTCATACCCTGCTTACAGGAAGTTGGTTGAAATTGACAAACTTGAAAACAAGGTTGTTTGTTTGCTTCATTTTTATCCAGTTGGTTAATGGATTTGTCTAGCCATGCCTGTTTGTATGTGTTTAATGTCTATCTTTATATGATTTTAACTTTTGAGGATTTAATTATTATTGCAACATAATAAAGTCCATAAATACTGTTATGATCATTTGCTTCAAATCTGTATTCATGTACTCATGAAATCAAATAGGGCTTAACGTTTAATTTTTCTGCACTGACTGGACTGATGAATTCCAACTGCCAAGGGATCTTTTAGGTGCACGCCTTATCAGGCACCTATGGCGGGGGGGGGGCAGCCAGAACATCTGAAGGAACTTGCTCTGCCAACACCAGGAGCGAATCCGAGACCTCTGGTTGAGCGAGCTTACGGCTCCCGTGTTGATTCTATGTCACAACAGTGGACATCACGCTTATTCAATGTTTCAGTTCAACCTTTGAAGGTAAACTTGTGCACACTGTCTCATAAGATTTGAGTCAACTGACGTGGTTTCGGTTACCTGGTTGTATGTGGCAAGGAGTAGGGTCGTCTGTCCAGCCTCGTAAGTTTTTTCGGGGTCCTCCGGTTCCCTCCCACTGCTAAAGACACATACGCAAAAGCGAATTATTGAAATAGAATTGAACCATGTTAGTCCCGAAATGAACTAGTTTGTTAGTTTGTGTCGAGTGGACGTTAATCTCTCCCTCTCTCTCTCTCTCTCTCTCTCTTTCTCTCTCTCTCTCTCTCTCTCTCTCTCAAGCTATTGAAATTCTAATTAATCAATATTGGAATTGTATTATTGTATAAATGTTGAACTCCACACATTATTTCAACTTACATATACAGCCATAATTCACCTTTTTCTCAACATCAAGATTTATTCCTATATAACGCGTCTGTGGTAAAGGGAGATAACAATCTCGTTCCCAGAGGCAGCCGCGGAGCCGAAGGCCTCTGGCACATTAGACCATCCATTTTTTCCAATTTTTTTCAAACCTAAGCCCCGCCCATTCTGACCTCTGATTGGTCAATCTTTTTGGGTCGATTTCTCGAAAACTAGAGGCCGGATCGTCGTTTCGTTTGTTGTAAAATGATCCTTGAGTCAAAGTCAACTCGCTGACATAACAAATTAGATCCTAAACGAACAAATTCAAGTTTTTGTAAAGATCTATTTTTCTACGCGTGGGTATATTTTTAAGTGATTCGGTCATCCAGGCACGTAAAATCAGGGGCGTACGACGCAAATAAACGAGAACTTTCGCGCGTAGGAATTACATATCACTTTCCGGGAAAATGGCTACCCCGATTCACCAGAGAAATTTCTTCAAAAATTTTTCTGGTTTCGAGATTGGGGAGATAACGTACCTGAAGTTTGAGATGTCAGACTACTTTAGCAACGATTAATTGTTGTAAAACTCGCAGTCCTTTCTTTAGGAACATGGTATAGAGAAATTGCAAAAGTTGACATCGGATGTTAATTTGGTATAATTACTTCTAGATGCTAATATCAAGAAAATATATAGAGTCAGTGACTATCTGCTCAATCTCCTGAAGACAACGAGGGTAATCGACTGCAATTACTATACAAATCAAAGCCAAAAGGAATTAACATTTGGTATTGAATTTATAGATAATAATCGCAACAATTACCCAGGAGTAAAACCTATTCGTATATTACTGTAGATCTGGAACACAAACCACAACATAACCTGTCACTCTGTGATTGGGCACTTCTGATTTAATTCGCTAGGTCGTGATTTTAACGTTACACGGGTTATAAACGCGAAACAATATGGGTCAGTTCTATGAATAGATCTCTTGATATGGGTCAAGTTCTCTTTATCATTGGATTTTTGGACTAGGAAATGTTCGCTTATCACTATTCATCTTTTTCTCGGGGGGACGCTCCTCGAAAAAGTTTAAGGCTCTGTCAATCCCAGCTCGACCGATGCGACTAACATGTATTTTATGTATTTTATCCTCAGAACAAAGTTATGGCGCCATAACTGTGTCTGCCTTCGTTAAAGACAACTGGTCGAATTCTGTCTTTACACAGTGGTAGGTGTATATGCCGTGAACAATACCCGTATGTTAAAACTATATGTACTCGAAGGAAGGGGAACTCTATGTACTATATTCCCAAACATCATGGTCAGTTCCTGGTCCATAGTGCAATCGTACTTGTTTATAATATGTCTTTGTTCTTTTATACGTTGTATTCATTTGAACAAAGTTCAAAATATAAATAAATCAAGCAGAATGAACCCTAACCGAATTCATCGAGATTAAGTAACGTCATTAGTAACCTACCATACAATAGGCATATCTGTTGTTTTGTATATTGTTGTATATAATTTTATTGGCGGTGAGGGTGGGGGTCTCTGAAAATAGGGACTGTGGATACTATTCTAGAAAAGCCAAATTGACCAATGTTATGGAATGCAATATACGACGAATTATTCTTCCTGTTTGAGATGTAACAAAGATGGGCATTGACTTTCAAACTTACTAAGCGTGTGTGAATCAAGATTGAACATTCTTCAAGTCCATTGTAATCAATCGATATTTATTTGAATTATCTGACATCATAAATATAGTCCATGGTGTTTCATTTGAATTAATGTACGCTAAATTTCTCATTCGATAATAATTTACTCTAACACTTTGAGTTAAAACAACAAATAAAAGTGTAAGTCCAACGCAGCAGGTATATCTTTTTTCTGTTCTCCAAACCCATCGAAATGTGTCAGTAAAAGTAATACAGATGAGTTCAGAGAGATTGGTTTAACAGTGCCCTTAACCATCGATTTCAAATCGCGCATCACAAGAAAGGATGGGGTCTACAACCGAGAATATAATCATAAGAATGCTAAAAGATGTCCGTGTGCAACTCCTAAGATATCATGGTTTCACGATTTCTATAAAGTGTAAACTTACCGACACTTTTCATGATGACACAAAACAACTTAAACACAAGACCCACAGTCCATGAATAATGAATATAACTCGGTCCACAATCAAGAAAACATCAAAATGAATCGCAAAGTATAACAGCGCATTTTGTTCCACAATTTAACTTAAATATCAAGATGAATACAAAACTATTACCTACAGAATCCTTTATGCACAATGGCGAATTGGATATTAAAGCGATCTTGTTCTGTTATGAACTTAAACTTGATTAACTCTTGAACAGCATGTTTCGTGAAGACATGCTTTCAAGTGGAATAACGGAGAGAATTCAATCATGTATTCTAATGTGAAACACAGCCGTTGGTCATTTCGCCACCCACTTCTCGAGTCAGAGAGAAAATGGTTTTCTGGCGTTTGCTGCCGAGTGATAATGTTAGATATTACAATATCGGGCCATTCATTGTTTGGGGTGTTTGGTTTGTTGTTCTCCATTCAATCTTTCATTGCTATATCTTGCTTGACACTTAAGTAGTTTTGTATGTAATTTCGAGAAAGCAAAAATACATTTGGTTTCGTTTTACATGGTTATTTTATACCCAATATCCCGTCGTATGAGAGGGAGTCACGGTGGCTTAGTGGGCAAGGCGCTGTCTCGCTAGCCTGGAGATCGGGTGTTCGATCCCTGCATTGGCCGAGAAAGGTCATCCAGATTTTCCGGCTTAGTTCCCCTTTGGAAGTGATACAGGATGGAGGGCCTGATAAGGACAGCTGCCTAGTCGTGCGGATGTGACGAAAAACCGAGGTCCCATGTACTCATTGGCGCGCACGTTAAAGATCCCTTGACAGTTGGAATTCTATATTAGAGTAGGCAAAATTTCCATCATAGCACACTGTATGGCGTATACCCGCATCTTCATCAGCCCAGCACGGAGCAGAACAGTAGGACATTAAACCTCATTTCATTTCCACTTAAAACTTATGACAAAAAATAAAGAAAGTTGAAATGATATCGGCCTTGCTGCTATGTTATGTCTTTAAATATCTTCCGGTGATGCGTCTTTTTTCCATCGAGATGGCTTTAAAGTAAACATGCATTGTGTACATACATTGACAAGTTGAATGGCACGATGGTATTGATATAATTGCACGCTATAATAGAGGATAATTCCTGGTGAATGGCAGAGGAGAGAATCGGGCAAGTGTCACCATTATAAGTCGACGAATGCTGGAACACGTTGCATAGGGGAAAATGTAGAGATGAAAGCCGTGCTAGTTGTCTATTGATTAACTCACAGAGGAGAATCACATTGCAAACATGATTTAATGGAGGCAGTCCAGTATGCAGACAGACGACTCGGCCACAGAAACAGAGGTAAGCCTGTTTTTTAAAATGAAATTTGTTCGAAATGTATTCCTAATATGGGTTTAAAGACCACGTTAAGTTTTTAACATAAACGTATATTCTCCACACACCAGTTTTCATTCATCATTTACAAGTTTTAGATGAGAGAAGAAATGATAAAGTGTACCTAATACAAAGAGTAGCCTTAATGTTTATTTTCTGGAGCATGTAATGTCTATATATTCAAAGGGGTACTCTTAAATTCACGTTTCGATTAAAAAAAGGCTACTCGTATGAAATCTACAGTTTGAATTTAAAGATATACTAGCAATTAGCGATGTTCTCTGATCGGTTCTAATGATTGTTTAGTTTGTTTTGGCTACTGGTATATGGTTAAATAGGGCAATGGAATGATGTTCGCACTTTCTGCTAAATCTGTGAATCAGCTGGGACATAAGCATTTTAAGTTCCCATTTACGGATCTAAAATAATATTTTGGTAATTTCCTAATGTAGGCAGGCCAGTGTTGTCATTTATTGGTGAAGATAAGCAATTTGGATATTTAGATATTTTGATTCAAAGCGGTATTGTCACTTCTACGGGGAAAAATAAATGTACTTAATTTTTAGATATATCATAGTTGAAATAGTCTTCTAATTACTGAAAAACCATACCTAGAGTAAGGTATTTAGCACAGTGTTCGATGAATTCTATTAGAAACGTTTATATTCTCAAACTGGAACAACAGGATATACAGTTTTTTTACTCAAATATCTTTGCTTTGGATATATTTAAGGGAAGACCCGAAAACGAAGATCCCACTATTTCATGTTCATGATTTCTGTCCACTTTTTATGTTTGTGATGTGGAGATCTTTCAACAATATAAATTTCATTCCTTGTATCAATTTGGTTTATGATTCAATGTAACAACAATCGCCAAAAAGGGAAAGAAGGTCAGGAAAAAGCGGAAATGTTTTGTTTTGATTTATAATTTTGAAGTATTTGGTCCCTTTATTTGGTTTTTGCTTTTTTCTTTTTTTTTCCATAATCTAATGCAGACGTAGAGATGACAACACCTAGTTACAATTTCGTTAATCTTGTGTTAATAGTTTTTGAATATTTTTGCCAACTTATTAAAGTACAGCGATGATAAATTTAAGCAATAAAGTAGAGCGTATTCGTCTGTTGAATAACAAGTCCTTATTTTATACTCAGCCTAATTTACGTTAAGAAATGATCCAATTGATTATAAGATAAAATCTTGTATTAGAGTTACAGTAGAGTAACGGTCTACATTCTCAACCATTCTCAACAATACTAAGATTGTTTGGCACTAATGGCTACATACGTACATGGTGCTTAGTAACAGAATACTATGTCGTTTTATTTCTACCCATCCAGGTTAAAGGTTACCCGATTGATTCTGTGACTAGAGGTCAAAGTTCCAGCAATTGGTCTTATAACGGTTACACCGCATGATTGGTGTCAAAAGCTTAATTAATTTGGCTATGGACAATGTTTCACCAAGCATACTGAATAGTACGGTTATAATATTATAGGAATCAATGGTCTCTGATTAATATTCTTCGTGTAGGTATTCTGTTGAGACGTCAATTGCCTAAGGCAACCATCATATATATAGACACTTGGTGTTGCCGATTCTTAAAGTGTGTATGTGTCTTTGTTTATTATTTTTCTATAAAGAATTTACATTATAGAAAATAGCATTGTTTTGAAAGATTAAATCAGTTACTGAAATTCTGAACACATTTTAAAAAGCATTAGTTAGTATACCCTACGTGTTATTTACACTCAAGTATTCGTTTATTATTTACTGGAATATGAAAATGAAATGAAATGGGGTTTAACGTCCTACTCTTTTGCACGTCACCTGGGCTAATGGAAGATGGGCATACGCCATACAGTGTGCTATGAGGGAAATTTTGCCCGGGCAGCGGCGCTACGGCCTACTCTTATATCGAATTCCAACTGCCAAGGGATCTTTTACGTGCACTCCAATGTGTATACGGAACCTCGGTTATTCGTCCCATCCGAACGACTAGGCAGCTGTCCTTGTCAGGCCCTCCTTTTGCATCACTGACAAGGTGAAATCACGCCGAAAAATCGAGATGAACTTTCTCGGCCAATGCAGGGATCGAACACTCGACCTCCAGCGCCTTATCCACTTAGCCACCGTGAACCCTTACTGGAATATAAACCCCATCCTTGTAAACATCTGTTTAAAATGAGCGTGCCTGCAATTGGAGACGCGTTTCTGTATTCTAAAAAAAACATGATAATTAACGACGACCAATTTTAGTAAACTTCTCGTGTCCATTACAAGCAACCATTATTCTAAATTTTCTTTGTAATGTTTTCAAAATGCCATATTATTATTCAACTAGAAATGTCAAATTGATCTACTGTTTTCAGTTTTATTAGACAACGAATATGGTCAAATTCATATCAGAAACATAAAGACGGTGTGGAATTAATAGAAACCATTGTAAACTGTAATCGCAGATATTATAATTGACCTATTTGAATAATTTTGGACCAAAATGGTTTTAATACAAGCAGTTTTAATTGTGTATATTTAACCTTTATTCTTTGTTATGTTCTACTTCAAACTAAATAGTCGCTAGTCTCAACACCACATTATGTAAATGGTAAAACTTTATCTAATAGATTATTTTAACTTGTATTACAAGTCTTCGCTACTCACAATATATAAGCAAGACGTGTCTCGAGAGTTTTAAATAATTCAATGTATGCCGTATTGTGGGGCCTGTTTATTGTATTAAATAGACTGCTTATGTTGAGTTGCATATAGAAATGATATTGTCATGGGGTTAACCGCTTGATGGTTACCAGAGCTAAGTATCTACATACACTTATTCTTATAGATTTACAAAAGTAGGTGTCTGAATATTTAAAGACAACTGATGTTGCAATATAGGTTTTCTTCAATATTTCTCAGTCAGTTTCAATCGATTTGGTAAATACTCACGAATTAAAGAGACATAGAAAATATTATTATCAGTGAAAACAAAAAACTAATGACTTGAGCCAATGTAAATCAAAAGAGATATTGATAAAGTTCAAACTTGAGATGGAAAAATTGATCAGGATATATTCAAATACTTCTTTAGTGCGCTATAGAAGTGTGAGGTTTTTATTGGGACGTTTAGCTACTGAAATTTGAACATATATCATTTAACAAGAGGTTAATTTTCCCTAGAAATATGTACTTAAATACATGCCCTATATTGTAAATTGACTCTGTAATTCATTGCTTTTAAATAGGATTCGCTTGCAGTAATCAGTTTACTGGCAATTATAGCTAGATCAATCAAGGTGAACGAAACGAAAGTCCGAACTCAATCAAACCTTATCAATGGTCAATCTTTTTGATATAAGCCTATTAACTGGTTAGGAATTCTAACGAATCTATCGTAAACAAGGTAAATCTTCCTTATTGATTAGTCTTTTGAATCGCAGTTTGAATCTGTACCCCATTTGACTTGATTCCTTGGGTGTGGATGTAAAACCGCACCAGGGATTTATTAAATAAATTCTATTTATATTCCCCATGTCTTTACGAAACACTCTACAAGAAAGTTTTTCTTCAACTCTCCTTTTATCCGAATAAATGTTTGACTTCGTGTCGTATTTCCTATTTCTTTAAATATTTTTTTCACCTATTGGGTACGATTCGGTATACCATGTATGGCTTCAAGTGCACCTGCACAATATCATTGCTAAAAAAAGGCAGTATCCAGCTAAACCGGGTACTGAGTTGCACCGTGATATCGAGTTAAAACATACACCTTCTTGAAGCTGGTAATACAAACTCGCAGTTTAGCTTGATATATATAGTTAGGGGATCGTTTTATTAGTAAGTCTATCGACATTTTCCATAAACCGGCCATGATTTAATAAAAATTCACCATAGCTGAGATACGAAAGCCTTGCGATCTGAATTATCAGAGTAAATATTTTGAGAAATTGATGGTAGACAGATTATTTGGTGTATTTATTTTAAAATATTGGAATTTATCTCCCAATAATGTGTTGTGTTGATTGGACGTTAAACCCCATTTCTCTCTCTCTCTCTCTCTCTCTCTCTCTCTCTCGCGAATTAGGAGATCCCGGGATTGATCCAGCAGGTGTTGGCCAAAAAAAAATCGAAATGAGGGAAACTGAAATTAGAAATAAACAGGAATAAACGTCGTTCAGTAAATGTATATATTTACCTCTATGGTATGATTCAGGGATAGGTCACACGTGGTATACACTGTAGATAGAGCTCTCTTCGGAAAGAATTAATGAGTGAATTAAATGATGTTTAACGTCCTACTTTTCTGCACCTACCAGACTATTGAAGACGGAGTTCTCTTGGGAGATATGGCACCAAAACTTATTAAATTTATTTCTACCTTAAAGTATACCGAGAATGTTTTGATTTTTTTTACGACCGTTTGAAAAATAAAATTGTAACAAAAATCGTAATATGTGTCTCTATTGTTATTAACCGTGGTCCGACTTCGTGTGAGATTCTTTACATTGGTTCTAATTAGATATATTGAGATTTCTCTGTATATTATATAAGAATCGCACACCTAGAGTGTTAAACTCAAAACCATCCAATCGATAGCCATCGTTAATTTTCTCGATAGAATTACATATATAACACCAAGAGTAAGAATCATTTGCCCTTATTATAAACCATGTCAATATTCCCTCTAGAATTAAGAGCTTTGATCGATAGTATTTTTACGCTTGGATGGTAACAGAATTACCAGCGATTCATCGTATTCTAAGGTATACCAAGATGTGGCTTCATTCCTACTATGTCCTCTTAATATTGAATTAAGGTAAATTATAGTTGAGAATTCGAAATGAAAAATACAATTTATGGTTAAAGGGATATTCACGTAATTATATAACAGCTGACAGTGCAGGATGTCACGGTGTGAAAAGATCATGCTGTCAACTGTCCATAGCAAAAATATAAAGCCTGTCGAGACAAGGCATTTGTTGGATTTTCGTTTATTCATTTATTTTCCGTATTTTCACAAAATAATTTTTAGTTCGATAAGAAGTATATATTTGACACCCAAATTAATAGAGTAGGGCGATTATTTACAGTATTCTTCACTGTATTGCACAGAACATAACGAATTATATTAAATCACGTTTCAGAATCGGTAGTGTTATAGCACCTTTCTTCCAGATTATCACTGAAGAGACTTTAAGGTTTTTTTTCTCATCTCAATTCAACTTTGGTGGAAACAAGGTTAGGCTTATTGAAAATAAGATACTAAAATATATAATATATCGACTTCAGTTTCTTGAACAACATTTTACAATTATAGACAGTATATCTGAACTCATCTTGATATACATAATATAGCTTAACTTGGCATTTCTCGGATTAGACTTTTTTTTTGATTGGCCTTTTGGGATTTGAGATCAAATCTTAATCATATTTCTCAGAATGTCAACGAAGGACAGAATCCTGATGTGAGTGAAATTGACTTATTTAAAATAGAAAACTAATCCGCATATCTGTAGCTGATACACGTTAGTTCCCTCCTGAAATAAGCCGCGTCAAGGTACAAAGCCTATAGTTATTATTCAAACTGATCGTATCTGAACAAAACCAATTCTGTCTGCTTTAATGAAACTCTTCAGTGTATGTGATGTCACAGACTGCAATTAATTGCTGCCATTGAATTAAGCAAATCTGTTTACAAACGTCTAGATGTGTCATCGAACATTCATCTATAACATTTTTTGTATGTCTACTAGACAATGCAACAAAAAAGCGGGCCTAATTAAATCTTATTGTTTTGGTGTTTTTTTTGTTTTTGTTTTTTTTTTGTTTTGTTTTTTTTTTGTTTCGTTTTTATGTTGTTAACATTTACAATACACTCTTACAATACAATATTTTTTTTTTAAAAAAAAGAAGAGATAATTCCTCTTGCGTAAGAATGATTTTAAGCAACATCATTGGCTGTACAAAAAATAAGTAGATCATGGATATGAAATAAATATCTAATGTTAAAGCTTGGATTTCATATTTTTAAGTTATTTTTTTTAAAATATATTAAAATAAAGCCTTAAAATAGACGGTGTCTATAAACAGTCCTACTTTGTTAAAGAATAATCCTATTAATCCTATAATTCACTACTGCCAGTTGAGAAATTATAAAAAATAACATTTTTAACTTCCAATTCAAACGTTTGAAAATATGTATTGCATTTTAGAATATTAAAACAAGGGAGGTAATTGTGTTATTATTTCCGGTGTGAAAGATTTTTAAGTGTGTGAAATAATGCCTACGGTCGTATAATAATAGTGAGTTGGAAAACCTACTGAGCAAAAGGCATAGAATTAATTGTATTTTGACTTTCTTAGAAAATATGAAATTCTCGCTTTTAACAAGATTTGTCAAGTATACAGTGTAAAATGCGTTGCTTGAAATACAAGAACTCCGAGTTTAGTGTCATGGAGAGAGAGGGGGAGGGCCAAAGTCATGTCTTAATAGGTAACATGCCTTGTGCTCGGGCATGCACCCAAGCCCCACAAATCAACAACAGATATTACATTGTTAAAGCCATTAGCTCGATCTCACTCTTCAAAGTATGTTAAAAGCCCAAATACACTCAAATTTAATGATGAATATCGTTATGTCTTTTAAAAAGACAAAAGAAATAGTTTAACTTTGATTTTTTGACAAATATAGAGATACGATCTGTGGCTTCAATAACATTTAATTAAAATGTAACCATGAACAACCTGTATTATTATTTTGAAGTAATTCTTCGGGTTGCTAATAGTCACGTTCATCTATCGGCGTAGAATCAAGTTCCATCATTAAACGCATGGATTCAACTTCACTTGTTAACTGCGACTAGATTAGATCGATTCATGTTCATTTTTAAATCTATAGTTTCAGCTTCACTTATTAACCTCGACTAAAATAAATGTCTTATATTTCTCTTAAAAGTCTGACAGCTGAGATAAGACGCCGTTGTATATCCTTTGCCCTTTTTGCTGACCCTTTTATAGTTAAGCCAAAAGCTGACTCGAGTCTAATTGACGTTAAATCAATGAGCTCCGTGCGCAATTTCGTCTTAGTTCGAGCTCTAGTCAACTTATAACGTAGAATTAATAGGACGGAGCATATTATTTCCTAATTACATGAGAAATGTAATATTGTATTTTTGTTATCACTAATGACCCTATATGTATATTATGTCGCGTTTTTGTTTGTGTTATACATATTATTTTAGCGCTATATTGGAGTAAGTTGAACTTCGCAAAAGGTTTCAAAATGTAATTCGTCACCAATCTAATTAAATATAGATCTATATTTCGTTTCGTTTTTTATACTTTCGATGGCCTACACACATGTAGATCTAATAATTACAAGTTATAGTGGGAGCTCACGTTCTATGACGTCAGGTATCATTCGATTAACCAATTAGCGACCGACATACTTTTTAAAATCTACTTTTGTTTTGTTTTGATTTCTATCCGCTGGTAATATCTACCCACAGTTCCACGCACGAAAAGGTCTAACGGTCGATTCGACAGACCATTTGATTGGCTGACCCCTCATTTCAGGCAGAACACGAGTTAAATAACAAGTCCTCCAGATCCAAGAGTAGTAAAGACAAGTAAAAACGAAATTTTGAACTATAAAAAACGAAACGAAATTGGATCACGAATTCATAATGATCATAAGGTGATCGTCTGTGGCGTTTGCGAGCATACGCGCTCGCTCATGGGGTGTTGCGAATATAATTAACATACTCTTAAAGTTCGCCAGCGAGGCATATCTTCATTGCCTTCGCCACATTTTCATCTCGTTCCGGAAGCAACGGCAGTCAGTTTTACAATATCTAGCCATTGTTATCATAGTCTGAAATTCCCGAACTTTTGAGTACGTTATCTCCCTTTACCACAGACACGTTAACAATTACTCGGCGATTCTCGACAGATTCCGGACTACATCTAGTCCCGGCTGTATGACAATAAGTGATATGTACCTACGACCATACATTTGCGATGCGGCTACCGGTTTACTTTAACAGGAAAACTTGACGCTTTAAAGTAGTTCCAAGACACCATGGGTGCAGCCATGTTTCATCCGGGACCTTTAAAGTAGTTTCAATATGGCGGAATTCGTCATAAAGCCGAGGCTAGATGTAGGTACCGGAATCTGTCGAGAATTGCCGAGTGGTTAACAATATCGATGTCCAATTGGGGGTAGAGATACAAACACGTATCAAAACGAACATGACAAAATCAATAGACCAGTTTACAGTCGTTGAAGGCTTTTCCAGTTCAAAACATAAAAAGAAAAGAAGGATGTTTTAGAAACCAAAAACGTATTTATCTCCACTACAACCGACAGGAGACTCCCCTTTGGTCGTTCATGATTTCCAGGAACCTTGGCATTGAACGAACCTTGAACTCGATTATCACATTTCAGTTGAAAAGCGCGATAATTGGTATTCTCGATATTTTCTAGCGAGGAATCTGATAGGTCTAGAACTTTGTCCTACACCAACCGAAATTAGTGACGGAAAATGTTTAGTATTACGTGAAGGCCTCGATAAGATGGACGGATTTAAAGCTGCAATTTCATATTTTTAATTTATATTTTTAAAATATATTAAAATAAAGCCTTAAAATATATGGTATCTATAAACAGTCCTACCTTGTTAAAGAATAATCCTATTAATCCTATAATTCACTATTGCCAGTTGAGAAATTGGCAAAAATATCATTTTCAACTTCAAATTGAAACGTTTGAAGATAGCTATTGCATTGGGGGAATGGGAAAACAAGGGAGGCAATTTTGTTATTATTTACGATGTGAAAGATTTTTAAGTGTGGAAAACAATGCCTATGGTTGTATAATGGTGAGTTGACAATCTACTGAGCAAAAGACATAGAAATAAATATGTTTTGACTTTCTTAGAAAATGTTAAAATTCCCGCTTTAAAGTGAGATTAAGTTTTGTATTTTGTAAGCAATTGCAACTCATTCTTATGGATGTCAAGGCCCTTATAGTGATCGTAAAAAATTTGCTTGTATTCGTCATGACTTTTTCCAGGAATAGAACAAAATGCAAATAGACAATTTAATATATGTAAGAAAGAAGTCACACGACTTTATTAACCTTAAGAGTTATAGAATACTGTGCATTCCGCTCTATAACTGTGTAAGACAGAAGGCCTTGTGTTTGCATTAGAATGATCTGGTTTTGGTCGTAAGACTACCGAAGGCCAAACTAACATAGATCAATTAATTATCAATGTGTCTAGCTCGTATCAATTAATTGAATATGGTTTAATTTGGCGCTCCATAGCCCCAGACACCGACCCAGATCACACACAAAAAATCATTTACTTTAACTTATTCTGTGACATAATTAGAAGGGTTAGACTGTCTTCCGTAATATATTCATAGCTAGATAAATCGGTTAGACAACCACGAATCCACCACAAAACTTTATAACATGGAATAACGCAATTCAACAATTTGTCAAACTCAAATAGATTTCTCTTGTATTCAAAGAAAAAAAAACAAAACGACAAACGATATAGCTTGAGGACTAATTGAATAGAAGTGAGTTTCCAGAGCAATCTCGCGTGATTAACCGCTGCAATTCTAGCACAACACCGCATATTTGAAGAAGGATTGGCGAGTCATATAAATAATATTCTCTCATTTATTTCTTAACATCATTAAATTAGATGCCTTAAACGAATATATAGGCTGGTAGGAGAACTTCGGATTTAGACGAGAACGTATCCTTAGTCTCTTCTTAGCTGCTCGCTTACTATTGAATTAACTCATGGGTTTTCTCTGGTTCCTCCGGTCGGTTTTCTCCCACTGCTAAAGATCAATACCCGCAAGCGAATTATTGAAATAAAAATTTAAAAACCATATGTAGTCCCGAAATGACCTAGTTTGTGACTAGTTAACGCTAAACCCCATTTCTCTCGCTCTCTCCACTTTGGGAAAATACTTTTAAAATTCGGCAAATCCCTATTTTATGTCGTATTATGATTTACGTGACCTTTAGTACCTAATTTATCTTCGGTCTGACATTATCCCGCAGTACATGTTATATCTTCCTCTAGTTAATTATTGAAAAGAGTCAAACTAAAGAACCCAGCAGCGTAATACATGTACCTCATTTGAACTAGTGATCTGCTGTCCTATATTTTTTTTCCATGGCACATTTATCAGAATTACATCATTTAGAAGAATAAAACAAAAATAAATTGCCATCTTTACTGCGGAACTCTTTCAATTGGTTAAAAGGCATTTCCTCTCATGATGTTCCAATGACGTCCGTATCGTTGTTATCCAAATGAAACTGACAGAAGTATGTCGCCTTGATTATATAATTGTAAAGTAAAAAGGGGAACGCCAATAATTGAAGCAAAAGAAAAATTGTACTAGAAGGAAAAATACAATTCTGGTTGATATATTTGACATTTACCAAATTTTTTCTAAAAATTAATTCTACATAAGAAAAAAATCATCCAAAGACACAACATAATTTTATTAATGCATCATATAAGAAAAGAGACTCGCAATATTCGACGTTTGATTCCGAATAGGCGTTTTCAAGAACGGTCAGCTCTTTATCGAAATCTTACATAATGCATTTTCAATACAAAACCAGGGTATGCACTGAACTTCACAGGCCAAACATTTGACATGATTCTGCTTTCCGATAGCGATTCTATGCTACGCCATATTACTACGCGACTGAAGTCAATATAGTTGGAAACTGCTTTAACTTTTGTTGACAAATCCAAATCTTATTATTTATGTCACTACATCATGCACGAATCCCCGATATGAACATAATAAAAGAATTAGTCGGTTAAGCCTGCTTACCATTATTGGATTGAAATAACCCAAAGCTCACAAATGCATGGCCAAAGACGGCATACATTCAGTCCATGGATATATTTTTAATACTTGTGTCGCTGTTAAGTTCACATGAGACTGTCACACGCTGTGGAATGTAACATCTGAGTATCGATGTGTTTTTTTCTCCTTTGTAATTATTGACAGTAGGTCTGTTAATTTCAAGCGGTTGTCAATGAAAATATACAGGTAGTCTCTTTTTAAAGACGCTCGCGTGATTGGGACATCATGGAAGAAATTTCACAAATTTATTGATATACTAAGTTTGTCGATCTGTTATGGAAAGCTCAGACCTGGGGCCTATTTCACGAAATTTTAACTAAGATAAGATCCCAATTTTAGTAATTTGATTGGATAATATTAGATTGATTTTAGTGCTTAGCCAATCAAAATTGAAGTATCTACTAAAATTGGATTTTATCTTAAGTTAAAATTTCGTGAAACAGGGCCCAGGATTTGATTTTTAATGCTAAGAAGAAGACAACAAAAACATGATCCATCAACTAATGATATAAATAGACTTGAAGCCGGTCTAACATCCCTGATATAATTTTTGTTTTTTTAAGTATTTGCCGCAAGAGGTCTGCAGAGTGCACAGCAATTGACTGAATACAAGCACAATAAAATTTGGCAACTAGATATTGGTAAATGAAATATGGGTTCTTTCAAGATTGGATGCCGCTGTAGGGAACATATCTGGCAGCGTTATTTAAAATGAAAATTTGAGCTTGATCTTCTTGTACAAATATGCTTAGTACTGCTTTAACCTTTTCATGTTGACACAAAAACTAGCCAATTTGCCTGGAGATAGATAACGTCCAGTAGAAAGGAGAGGGGGAAATGTCTGTAACTCATTGCGAATGCTGTCAATGGAGAGTTGGAAGAGCTATTGGTTACAGCTTTGTTAGAATGTTTGTTCAACAAGTTTCATTGATCGACCAACTCTTTGAGCTTAATTCTAAAGACAAAGTTTTCTTTGCAAACCTCTTGTATTAATCAAGTACCACAATGTCAGTGCAAGATTAGCTTATTGTGTCCGCTTTGTTCTGTTTCTTGGATAAAGAAAAAAAATTGAAACGATAAGGCAAGAACTGGCAGTTTCTAATTGAATAATTTCTTTTCCCTTGTGTAATGATCTAACCAGATGCCTGTTATGTAGTTCCACGAACATACGGAAGATAAAAAGCAAATAAGACA
Source organism: Patella depressa (assembly GCA_948474765.1). NCBI lineage: Eukaryota > Metazoa > Mollusca > Gastropoda > Patellidae > Patella > Patella depressa. The sequence continues at coordinate 62,727,142 of OX419719.1, forward strand.
AATGTCATTTTAAATGTCATCACAAAACTCAACAAGTTCGTTGTTCTATTAACCCCAAAAAACACAACAAATCATTTATTTTCTTGGTTGAAGAAAGAAAGACATCCTTTTCTCTTTGATGTATCAATATTACTTAGTAAAGGCGAATAGAGGAAGTAAACAGAAAAGTGGGTTTAATAAAGGAGCTAAATCGCTAATAGTTGGGGCATAGAAATTGACACATATGGATCGAAACGCATAAGGTAATCAGAATGAATATAAACTGATTTACATTTATGTTTTAACTCTTAATTTCAAATTAGTTGTGTTCAGCGAAATACGCCAGAAGTCTCAATGGGATAGCAATCTTTAGCGTCTGGTTATTCCAGTCTATTGTGCATGCTCTCCCCGTTTGGAATGTTTCGTTGAATGTGTCTAGCCTCGGTCTTCGAGTACCTTTGTGCAAATGGCGCTGAAACGCATTATGGTACACGATTCTTCTACCAATGGTAAAATGTTGATTTTGTCATAAATATTGGATATCTGAAGCCCAGTTTTTCTGTTAAGACCACAACATCAATGTTGATTAAAACTGACTAATAATCCGTGTTTTCAATGACGAAGATGTTGGATGATACCGAGTCAAAGACTTAGCTACTCTAAATTTCGGAAAGAGAAGAACCATGAGCGTGAAAACCATTTTTTAGAATGGATAAAAAGTACAAGTCCTTAACAAAGATTTATAGTAATAATAGGTTATTGAAAATATCTCTAACGGCGTTTTATAAAGTGGAACAATACGGTGTATCAATTCTAGTCTGGTAAAAGTAGGCTCCAAATAAAAAACAAATAACTAAATAGGTAACTAACTGATGTTCGCATGAACATTATTCTAGTCATGCCGTATACAGAATGAAACAGTGACACCATTTCCGAAAACCTTAGATAAAGACTCCTCTGCTTTGTAGTCTTAAATGTAAGTAAATTAACATAAGTTCTTGCAATACAAATTACCAAAAATTGACGAAAAGCTTTAATTGCCATCTTGGTCAGCAACCAATTCGAAAATTAAAAAATAAATCCCGGTAGCTTTGTATAAGACCAGCTCAGACTACATATCTTTATAATATTATTTTTTTTTCTTTGTTGTAAATGTAAAAAGGGAATACGCGATTAATCGTATGAGTTCGATGTGATCAATTAAACAGATCCATCATAGTCAATTGTATGTCTAACTTGTCTGTATGTTTTAGATTGTGTCATGTATTGTGACACGTGTCAAACAATACACAATGAAACCAGACACAAAACAACACATAACAATGAAGTGTCAAATATTAAATAACATAGCATGTTGGTTCATAAGTTGGTTCCGCCCCTTGTCGACAACTATAATCATATATCCGCAATCCCCTGTGATACCCACGACATTATCGATAATTGCAATTTGATATCTCCCTCTAAATATTGCATTAGGAAATTGGATTCCACAACATGGGAACAAGAATAGTTTTAAAAGAATATCGATTTATTATATTCCCATTTGCATTTAGTTTTAAATTAGACAAAATTGTAAACAGATTTTTTTCCTTAAATGAACTGAAATTATATGCTTCTTATTAAATAAACAAAAAACAAATATACCATATGGTCTCAAGGGAGGTAATATTGCTACATTACTTTTAAAACAGAGCAATTAACGAGGTAAGACGAATATTCGATAAATTGTTAATCACGTGTGGTTTAGAGCGAATAAAACTGGAAAGACAAGTGCTTAAAGGACAATATTGGTGTCAGAATTGGTTAAAGTCTTTCAAAATATAATTTTAACACAGGTTTCAACAATCGGAAGTGACGAACGCAAAAGGTAAACACGAGGTATCCCTCTATATAGCTGACTGAAGTGACGAGTGATATTTGAGCAGAAATTCGGCCGTGCATCTGTTATCACTCGTGACTTCAATCAGTTATAGAGGGATAACTCATGCTTTGCTTTGGCGTTCGTCACTTCCGTTTGATGAAACTTTTATTACGCATCTATCCTAGCAATGATCTCTGTGTTAAAAATATATTTTTGGAATGTGTTTAACCAGTTCGATCAGAAATGTGATAATGACTGACACCAATATTGTCCTTTAAGTGTGCGCGTCTGGATTGGATTGTATTCGGATCTTAAAAATAATTTCAGAAATAATTCGCTAATTCAAACTCTTTCGGACTATCGAATATTCTGAATTCTTGGACCATCGACTTTCGGAATATAGAACAGCCAGCCCCAGGACACAATTGTAAAACGATATACATACAATCTTATCAACAAATTATAAACATGTTATTAGCTAACTTGATTATTCCTATCAGCCAATTATTTGGACAGCTTGCTCCTCGTGTTTATATCTTGAATGTCTTTTACTAACTGATAAGAAATGACATTTAGGACAGAAAAACTTCAACAAACCATACATTTTAATAAGCGGAAGTTCGTGTTGCTAGAGTCTCATTTTCTCTAGAAGTAGCATTTATCAACTTACGTGATAAGGGATTGTGGGTGAATGTCAGCGGCGCAACTTTGTTACACGCAAGCAAAAAAAAAAAAATAAAATAAAAATAAAGAAGGATTGCCGCTTGTAAACTACAACACGATTTGACAAATAATCATATGAAATATGTGTTTTTAGCTGACAACAATAAATCTTTCGCGAAATAAAACATTTATTGCATTGATTGATTCGAAAAGATAGCGAGCAAGACAAAAGGCTAACACAATATCTTATTCAAAATGATAGCATTGGATTTCTGTCTCAATTACTTTTTTTATAAATCAAGGAAATGTCCAGAACCCTGTCATCACAAAAGATCCACGGACGCCAGTCTTTTGATTTGTTCTATTGATATTAGCGTGGTGGCTCTAAACAAAAAATAGATAAAACTTTATCTGTAATTTTAGTTTTGGTCACGGCCTTCTAAAACACACCAAAGGCGATTACTGGCCATTTTTATTTAACTAGATACAGTTTAATATCGTTAAATTTGAAAATGTGGATGTGGTATGCCGGCCACACAAAACCCTGCATTGCTACCGTGACCAGGCCATATGAACAAATATAAGTCAGTATTGTATGTTTCTTCATAGTCCGTGCCTATGATTTTCGTCTTGAAAATCTATATTGTCATTTATTCTCCAGGCAACATAACTAAAGGATCACTTGGTTATGAGAAATTCGAATAAATGAATTCAATCTGATGATCGTAATAAAGTGATAAAGTTTTCATCTGTGTCAGAATGTATGAGTATATACAGTTTATGCGCAGTTAGTTGTACCTCGCATGACATAAGGTATAGAAAAGTATTCGATTGGTGGCAACACGTAAAATGGAGGCAAAGCCATTCGTACTTGAGAACTTCCATAATAGAAAGTGACGCCAGATTTCTGGAAAGAGTGACCATACTCTGCCTCACGCAAGCTAGACACACATGTTGTTGTTATCGCTAACAACTTTGATTTATTGAGAGTGTTAGGGGAATCATAAGATTTGTTTTGTGAAATATGGAATCCGTCATTTCAAAAAGTGATCTGGCATGTTCGTGATGACATATTTATTTCTGTCAGTAAAAGTCGTTTATTTATCGTGATGCTATTTATAAACGTAATGTCTGTAACCATATTCTACACAACTGATCAATTAACATGCTCTCGGCTTCAAAGACAAATTATTTGCCGCTGGTTCCAATTGTTCGTTTTATTGCTTTGTTTAATGTTTTAGTTGATCGGCTTTTTGTCTGACATCTACTGTCAGGAATATCGTTGTACCGTTCTTTCTAACCGAGCTCTGAGTAATAGTTTGGAATTTCATAGGGTGTCAGTTTAATTGTTTTTTGGCTGATGTATTTTAAAGTGGTCTGACTGCTTGTAATTATTACGAGAACATGTAATACAACCGCAAAACGATTCCCAATCTTAAAATCGAGGTACACAATGATATTATGTTTCCAGACCAATGTTAAAATGAGTTTTGTTTTTAATGGTGAGCTTGCTGGTCTAATGGATTTATAAGTATCTATGATGGGACGATTGTCAAGTTCAATCCACTACTTCATTTATAATCTTAACTTTAATCTAGAACGGACAAAGTCTACTACAGGCAACCGCGGTGTGTTGAAACTGAAACAATGTATTACAGAACTATACATGATAAAGTGAATATATCTAGAGACGTTAGAATTAGCTTACCCTCGGGACTTACATATACGTTTGATGGTTATTATTGAAATGTCTGTGTATATTTTGTTCTGTCCGTTATGGAATACCAAGCAGCTCTTTATTCACTTTGTTAATTCTTTGTTCTTAATTCATAGTCCTTAATTCTTATTTCTTCATTTGTGTTAGTATACTAAAATTAACATTTGTATCTTTAAATCAATACTTGTTTTATAAATCAGATATTAGTCATATCAGATTTTTAAATTGTATCTCTGTTTAATTTAATTGTACTTTCATATGATGATAACATTTACTGTGTGGTGTGGTCGTCCAAGATGGGGTAGACTATTTGTCATTTACTTCAAGATTGCGTCCCATCCAAACTGTCCCGGCTTCTGAAATTGAAATTTAATCTCGAGTGGACAGAGTCTATGTGTCAGACTGGAAATAGAAAATAATGTAGTATATAACAGACGATATTAGACAGCACAAGATTCATATACTTGACATCAATTTGTAACGTATGTTTACATCTCACGTGCGCGCTGTATCTTAAAGCCAGTCATTGAGTCAACTGGCGTGGTTTCGAATCCTCGGTTGTACGTCACAAAGAGTACGGTCGTCTGTCCAACCTTGTGGGTTTTCCCCGGTCCTCTGGTTTCCTCCAACTGCTATAGACCCCTACGCTTAAGCGAATTATTGAAATAAAATTAAACCATGTTTTAGTCCCGAAATGACCTAGTTTGTGTGGACGTTTAACCACATTTGTCGAGTGGACGTTAAACCTCTCTCTCTCCCCGCCCCCTTTTCATTTTATCCCTATCTTTGCTACATATATTTCACCATCCAGTATGCCAGATTTTATATCGATTGTACTGCAATCGACGATTCCTTATGTCGTTTTCGATTGAGCGTTGCCCACAAAACAATCAGATGAGTTCCTGGTCCCCCAAAATATGTAAATTCTGGTATTTACGATAGATATATTTGCTCGTTGTCTAAGGTTGTTTTAAATAGAATTGCCTCGACTTCTAAAATACGAAGTACACGTACATACTATCGTACCAGTTGCTTTTCTTTATTTACCCACAGATTATTTATACTTTATATCTAACCGAAAAAGCTATTTACATTCTTCGTCTTGGGGTAGCGCCCGTTTCTAGCTGGTAAAAGACTGGAAAATTGAATCACCGAATCTGAGATTAGAGAATTACGGAAATGCTGCCGGGCCCATTCCCTTAATTTGATATGTTCGTTTATTTGTAATTTCTGCGTATTGTGTCTTCTCCGTAGATTTGTCTTTTGTGTAAATTATTTGTGATGCATCCCCAATGCACGTACTATTAGATTATGATTTAAAAATCATCACTAGTGGTTTTTCCGTCCATTGACGTAGGCTATAATATGTTTTTATTGTGTTATAGAATAGATGTTTTTCTGCCCTCTTTATATGGGAATAATGGCGGTATTAATGTTATACGAGTTGTAGTCTAATCGAATTATAGAACTACCACTCAAATAAAGTCATGTTATTGATCTAAAAACAAATTTCAATTTCAACAACTGCAATTTTTTGTAAGATTTCTAGCAATTATTGATATTCCCGATGGTAATACAAAATTTCAATGAATAACGTGGACCATTAATGAACATAAAATACACATTCTACGCGTTTACAACATGCTTGATAGTTTGTCATGAAAATTTTATATTTACTGTTACACATGTGTGTAGTAATCAAAGTTTTTCTATTTAATTTGAATTGGGCTATCCCGATTTGAACAGAGTCTCACAAGTCCGAAACGTCGAAACTATTTATCCGGACACGTAGCGCATTGAAGATTTCGGGTCAATTTTTTCATTGGGTGCCCCGATAATCGACTCCCGTTCCTTTAGAGGTCTATACATTGAATTTTCCATGTACTGTACTTCATAACGAAAGGTTAATTTCACCTACCCATTATTTTTTATAACAAAAAGCCTGGTTTTATGTAGACATCGCACGAAACAGCTTGGGACACCGGTCTCTATTTCCAGAAGAAGACTGACCGGTTTAAGTTGTTTTAAAACGTATCACAAATACTGTGTTAGTTTCTCGGCCCTTAAACCTGCCGTTAAAACCCATTTCATCTCATTTCAGTAACCCACTGAAGGCCTATTGAACAATGAAAGGAAACTTTTAAGTTTCTCTGTTTTTCGAGCGGATCATGTAAATAAGCTACACCTTTACATCTTGGTGTTTAAGTTGCATACTTAAAGTAGCTAAGTCTCTTAACTCAATATCATCCAAAGTCTTACACGTTGAAAACACAAATTATTTGTCAATTCAAATCAACATTGATATAGTGATCTTACCGGGAAAAGGTCGGCTTCTGTTATCCACGGATCGTTTACCATAGTACGTTTCAGCGTCAAGTGACTAGAAAGAACGAGGCTAGACATATTCCACCACTATAAAACACTGATGTCATATCTTTTCTGGAGACCATGCGCAATAGACTGGAATAACCAGACGCTAGAAATTGCCACGTGTCACTGTATCATAAAGCCTGTCATTGAATCAACTGGCGTGGTTTGGATTCCCGGTTGTATGTGATAAGGTGTGGGGTCGCCTTCCAGCCTCGTGAGGTGACTCCGGGTCCTCCGTTTTCCTCGAACTGCTAAAGACCCCCACGTGCAAGCGAATTATTGAAATAAAATTAAACCGTAAATGCCATAGTTTGTGTCGAGTGGACGTTAAACCCATCCCTCTCTCTCTCTCTTTCTCTCTCTCTCTCTCTCTCTCTCTCTCTTTCTCTCTCACTCTCTGTCTCCCTCTCTCTCGTCATCTGAACAGAGATCAGTGGTACATGCCTGTTGTTAGAATGTAATGCCAGTCATTCTTTGTTTGATGCGTGTATTTTTTTTAAAGCTGTTGTGGGTAAATTTATGCATTGTTTATCGATTGATTTGCAATCCAACAGTACTTCATAATGATCTTGTAGTATGAAACAACCAGAATAGAACCTAGAATTCCTTTTTGTAGAATGTGTATACTAGTATTATATTGTTCAAGCCGGTTGGATAATTAGATTGTGCAGGGTGTGCTTTTGAACTTGTTTTAAGTTTGAGGGCAACTAGTGTTATATTGTTCGAGCATGTTGGGTGTTTTGAAGTTGTAATTAGTTTGAGGGCTAGATGGACAGAAAATGGAATCCAGACACGTACAACCGGGAATCGAAACCATGCCATTTTACTCAATAACAACCCAAGCCGCCGTTTTAGCAAAATGTACGTCAAGTGGAGTTTTTCTTAAAATGACAGGGCCTACATCAGCAAGAGATTTTATATCTATTGAAATAAAATATCATATTATATTTGTTTTCACTTCAAACGATCCTAATTTCATCGTTATTCAATGCCTTGGAGAATGCCATTCTCATAGAAGCGATAAAAGCTTATATTGACTTATTTGTTGTCGAAGTAAATTCTTATCAAATTTCAGCTAACTATTGATTTCTGCCTTTATTCGACTTTCTGTTAAACATATAAAATGACAGTTGATTTAGTAGAACTGACGTTTATTTCTGATAACCTGCACAAATAATAAAATAAATCCGACAGACATCATCGGGAGGATTTAATTTGGTAAAAACAGAACAAGAAAGGCGCCCGAAAACTGATAAATTACGTGCACAAGATGAGCACCAGGCACGTACTTTGACTAAATGAAAAGGCTGTTTATTTCATGGAAAGAAACAGCAGCTAACACAAGAGACGAGAAATTTCAGATACAATTAGAATAGACATATGTAAATTTCAAACAGCGTATGGCAGTTACGTATGAATTAGTTTTGTTAACCTCGAGAGCTGATTTATTAGTATTCTCTGGAATAACTTTATATACTTTTTCTTATTTTAAATGCCAGAATTGCTACCCAAGTTTTACTTTATTGGTTTTTTTAAATATTGCGGTTTAAAAGTTACGGGGGCGGGGGCATAGAGGGCCTGTCATTTAAGTCAAGTGGCGTCGTTTCCATTCCTGGACTGATCAATCTCGTGAGGTTTCTCCGGGTCCGCCGGTTTCCTCACACAACTACAGACCCCTACGTGCAAGCGAATTATTCAAATAAAATTGAACCATATGTTAGTCCCGAAATGACCTAGTTTGTGTCAAGTAGACGTTAACCATTTCTCTCTCTCTTTCTCCCTCTATCTCACCCGCCCCCTCTCTCTCTCTTTTAAAAGACACCCCGCGACAGGAAAGATAAAAATATTGTTCGGATAAACGTCACACAGATGTCTAATCAGAACAAGGATTGTCAATTTTGACTAATTCCGCGCATATAGCAACCCCAATGGTTTTGTCCATTTGCAATAACGATACCGTGCTACCGTGCTGTTCTTGGGACTCTGTCCGATCCCAGTAATTATGACTGGGCTTTTGAACAGTCTTTGTCTTGATTGACTGGATCTTGTGTATTATATTACGAAGATCAGAGTGTTTCTGATAGCTTGTCCAAACTAGTCTGTTTCCTCTGAGCTTTCATATTAGTCTTGCAATAACCTTTAAGGAGTTGTCAAGATATTCATTTGATTAGATTGGGGTGTCTAGGACTTTAATATGAATAATCTACTTGCTCTAACACAGACTGGAGAACAATACGAGTATAATTCATCTTACTGTCTGGAGAAACCAGCCACAGTAGATAGATATACATTCAATTAGAACAAAGGTCCATTTAGACATCGTCTCAACATTTTGACACATAAAAAAGACAGTCTTTAGATGCCGTATCCACTTCTGTATTCTGATAATCTAAGTCTGGCTTTGTATAAAACCAAAAGTCTAGCCATCTCTATTTTCTTTCATCACAAAATAAACATCGTAATATGTTTTCCATGGCAAGAGTCAGGTATAAAGCGAGTTTAATATCACTTATTAACCAATTTAGAAGTAAAAGTTACTCCGCTGGAATAATCCTTGTATGATTTTAATTAATTATTCTATCCTCGATCCATTGTTTGGAGATCTCGGCTAGAAGTGATTGGTATCCATTATTCGACATCAAAACCTGACGGTCGTCATTTATTCCTTCAGCCAGAGCAGGAACCATATCGGTGCTTACATCAATTCTGCGTACAACTTGTACAAGACACTCAGTGGTTTGATCAGTTGTGTTCTTAAAACTAGGGGGGTGGGATGGCCTAGTGGTCTAGAGTGCCGCGCTTCGACCTCTACCTGGTCGGTCACCTCTGGCTTGCAGCTGTGGTTTCGAGCCCTGGTGTGAGCATATGTGGCATAGAGATAGGGGCGCCTTCTCAACCTCGTGGGTTTCCTCCGGGCACTCCGGTTTCTTCCCACTGCTAAACACCCCTACGCGCAAGCGAATTATTGAAATAAAATTGAACCATATGTTAGTCCCGAAATGACCTAGTTTGTGTCGAGTGAACGTTAAACCCCATTTCTCTCTCTCTCTCTCTCTCTTAAAACTATGTATGATAATGATGGGTAAATAAGAGGTTTGATTCCGCTAGAACCGATAAACCTCGTTTAGCCTAAATCAAAATCATGATTGCGTTAGGTTTAAATCAATTCGAATTCGATTATTTGAATGGTTCGGTACAAAACAATTCGTCTTTTGGTGAATGAAATGGTTCGTTTTACACTATAGTTCAGATTTTCGTGATTGGCCATTTTTCTGTTTTACATTACCAATATTAGATTTCGTTGGGAAAGTCACAATAGCAAATATTCAATCTCTTACTCCCCTTATTACCAAGGAAATTGATGTTAACCCTAAATGTCACCAATTCTAAATTAGCTTTTGACTCCAGTGAGAGGCCACCTTTCTTAACCTCAATAAGTTATATATCCCTTTTTGTATTTTCTGAAACCAAAGGTAAAAACTGAGACGCCCGAGGTTAATCTTTTAGCACGTTGTTATTACAGTATTAAGGTGGTGTTTGTTTGTAATTGCTTAAAAGCCGACATGTAATAAGGATCGTAATAACTACGACCAAGTAATGCGATTTCTCCCTTAATGTAATTTCTATATCTATCTTGGCTTCCAGTCATTTTCAGGAAAGAATGTGGGCTGACTAGTAAAGACATCGACATGGCTTATGAAATTGGGGACCCTTAATGACCTTTTCTGTCAGTGCAGCATCACTCTATGTACATTGTCCACGGTTCCTTATCATTATGATCATTATGAAGTTATTACCCGAAGACTGAAGAAGACAGACGAGTCTTTGTATTCCAAGAGACGGCAATGTTCGTGTAAAAACATATTGGATCGCTTGAGTATGGAATTGCGTGATACCATACCATAGAGAGTAAATGAAGAGTAATTAGATGTTTGAATGGCGTACATCGACAGGCTATTAGTCTCATAAATCTGCTCATAGAATCACCAGGCTTCGACAAATATTCCACCCTGTAATGGATGCTTGTAGTTCATGTAGGTTAATTTATACACCAACATGTAAAAGACGTTATCACCATATCTGGCATTTAAGTTTGGTTTGGAATAATACCAATATTATAAAGCCTACGGATGCGGTGGTGGTGGGAAGTACACTAGGTCATAGCTTACGGACAAAACGTTTTCAGCTCGAAGCTCATCATGGAAAAGGTTGTAGTATAACTAAATTTATTACATATTATACAGTTCATTACGTCTACAAATAACACTAGTTTAACGTCTCGACAAAATTAATTTACAGGGATCATGTTGAGACTAACATACGATGCCAGAGAACAATGCCATTTTTGAGAACTCCAACTCAATCTGTTCACGGGGATCATTCGAAAGCCTTCTAAATCTGTGTAAGATGATTGACCAATAATATAAGTAAAATTACCTTCTACATGTGACGTCAATCTCACGGCATCAATCATTGGCTCAATTCGAACTCGGGACATTTTGATATCCTAACTGCTATTTTATTTTACATACAATAATAAGATTGTTATAAACATTTCGAATTTATATAATAATGTATGAACAAAACAATGAATGAATTGCACAGGGACGGGTCTAGAGTGGGGTCCAAACCCCCTTCCTGCTCAGCTACATAAAACAAATTGAATGCCTTGCGTCGATGAAATTGAATGAAAATGTAACCCTATATCATTATTAAAATTGACGTCAAACGGGATGTGGGGTAAAAGCTCAATGTGTATGTAATTTAGAGACAATGATGGCATCATGCTTGTCAACTGTTAGATTTTCTTAACGGTAGCGCACCCCTCCCCCCCCCCCCCCCCTGCAAACATTTCTGGATCCGCCCCTGCTGCACATCCACTAAATACCCTTGTTTGCGTCAATTGATCTATCTTTTTACTCGTTAAAAACCTATTAGTGGTTATAACATGTTGTCTTAATGCAGTAATCAGTCTTTTCTTGATGTATATTATCTGTTCATGACATGACGGAATACGTCCTTGTTTCCGAATACAACGACTACATGCAAGGCTGCCGCACAGAAATGAACTGTTGGAAGCCAATGTAAACTGCTGGAGAAACTGGAACCACACCTGCCAAAATGAAAAGTATATATAAAAACAAATGGCAGCCAAAAACAATTAAAGTTAGGGGCGACTGAACATCATCCACGGGAACACTCGATGCATTAAGGAACCCTAGTGGGGACATCTAAAGTATTACATGTATCTTCAACTTCGTTATGATAATTTTTTCCGTACGATGAATAAAAGATTTATTTTATTTATTTTATTTACAGTTGGTAATGGCACCAAGGGTTTTTATGTTTCAGTGCTTTTATTTCTTAGTCTGTGTGTAATATGTCAATCAATCAAAAGTACGTTCTCCTTTTGTTTGAAATAATTTAATATATAAAATTGTTTGTTTTTTTGTTATCTTAATTACAAACATGTTTATATACAAAGCGCATAATCATAAATACGAAAACAAATAACCAGATTTTAAAAATCTAATTACGAAAACAAATAACCAAACATGAATTACATACTTATATAATCAAATATTCGATTTATTGATCTGCATTGCGTGATGAAGTGTTATGAATTCAAACTAATCCGAAATGTGCGTCATTTAAAAAATACGTTCGTTAATTTTTGTACACCAGTTTATAAATAGCAGCCTATGTGATCTGTATCATTTTTCTGGTTACAAAAAGTGTCCATAAAGTTAATGTTTTATATAGCTACTCTCAATGTACTCGAAGTTTTGAGTGGAAAAGATTGTGTAAGAAAATAAGCCAATCCACACCAACCTGTTAACTACCATTCTGAACACAGAAGCACGCTGAGGGCAAATTTAGTTTTCCAGCGATATTTTCGTACTCATGACAATTTACGGTTAAATTCAACAAATATTTAGCATGTTCCCATTGTGTACCGCGATCTATCACTAGCGATCTGTATGTATTCTCAGTAACCAGATTTGACCGATTTGGTACACACTGAATAAATCATTCGGTACACTCGAATTACTCTTACATTGAACACAACACACCATGAAAAGAAACGAAGGATTCGGATTGATACAGTTCTTACACATTGTACAAGAACATTGGTTTGATCCAGTGAAGGAAATTATATCTTCATAACCAGACTTCGTTTTACTAGATTAGTCTTTGATGTCCAGGCGTGAGATTAAATCTTTCATTTCCGTTTGCGGGTGACGGGTATTGGCCGTTTAGTGATATGGTAATACTTTTGCAATTGTCCCCAAGCTACTTCTTGGAACTCATGTTATTGTTCAATGACTGTTAGACTCCTGATGAAAAATCAGTGATGAAAATCTACTCCTTAAATTATACCGAAGGTCGTTACTTTAAATTTTCCTAATTTTGATCTGTTCAAGAATCATAATCCTAGATGCCATTTCTCCGTATGTATAATTCAAACATAATTAGCAACTATTTTATAAAAGGAAGTTTTTTAACGCTCAATGAATAATTCGTAATTTGTCTGGGCGCCGTTCTCCTTCCATCAATTTCCGATCCTCTAGTCGTCCTTTTAAGCATCAATTATTGCAAGTTTTTTCTAATGCCTGGTGTCTGGGCGCCCTGTCAGTAAGATAAATACAGATCTAAGAGATAGGTCGCCGTACTTGGTCTAGAAATTTTCCAATTTGAATAGTTTTATGCCAGAATCAATCATACAAAATTTATTAATGATCTCTTTTCATAAAATGCATACAAGATGCAAGTGAATAATCAAATTTAAAGGCACAACAAGGCAGTTTGCTGGATATTTCAACAGTAAAAAAGTACTTACCATTTTGAATCAAAGACTGGTTTTTTTCATGTAATTAAGCAAATCAGCCTGTACGAGAACAATATAAGTATTGTCAATAAGACTAAACCTAGTATATAGGGCCTCGACGATGACCGGCGTCCTGGAAGGGCCCCCAAAACAGCAGCCTTTCAAGAAAACTTTACCAGGGTGCATGACATCGTGATGGACTATTGACAATTCGATAATATTGTCGATCAGTGTTGAACAATGAACACACTATCACCAACGAGTAAGGGTGCCAAAACCCTTGACTACGCCCCGTGACAATTTGTGCCGTTTTGAAGCAGGTCCTGGTAATTTTTGGGTAAGATTTGTAGCCATGGTTGTCTCCAGAAATTGAAAAAAATGAACTAGTGGGTCCTCATTTCATAGTAATGATGACGACTTTTTATAGGATGGATGAAGAACATTTTCCCGACTTACATCTAGGCCTTGCAACATCGTTGGCAAAAGTTTAGGGGACTATGTAGAAAAATGGGCTTGGAACTTTTCAGTCAGCACTCGTAGTGTCAACCCTCTTGAAACTATTACTCCTGTTCAGGGACTGACTTCATGCCACTCGTAACAGAGAAGAAAACTGCCAACACCCTTTTCAAACTGCAATATAGATTTCTTTGTAAGACATTGAAGTATCAACATTAATATTATAATTTATGGAAATCATTCCTGCCAAAATAAAAAAGAAAGGAAAAAACATGTATTCAATTTTGAATGATACCATATTCATAATAAGCTAAGACTAACCTAATTGAAGAAAAAACATGACCTGGCCTACTTTCGGTAATGAATTCTTCAAGTCCATAATAACCACTTCGTACGATTTGTAATTCTTTGTATAAATGCCCGATATGTCTTTTAAAAAATTAAGGTCATGATGCACAAATTATGTAGAGTAATTGGTATTATGGTATCAACTATCATTAAATTCTGCTTTGTTTGAACATTGCTTTGTACAGAGTTAATAGAGTTAATTTGAATACTTAAGTACTGTCAGTAAGTGATACCTAGTCCATTATTTCAGACAAGATGACATTCGTAAGATTATCAGATTTAATAATACGTTAATTAAACTGTCAATTTAAATAACGTAAATACACTAAGAGGCTAATGTATTTTTGTTTTAAATAAAAGATACATTAACTATCTGTCAATTTAAATAATAGAACTATTTCCCTTTTAATGTAAAACTAAACTTAATAGAGCTATAAACATTTAGCATTTACTATACATGTCTGTAATCTTGTAAGGCTTTAAACCTTTATGTCCAGTCTGTCGTGGATCTGCTTTAATATTGATCTCTAACCACTTAATGTCAACGAAGAAGACTTTTGCTCCATTAGTGCTACTACTCATCTTATAAACTAACCTAATAAATTCATAAACACGTCGAAAATATATTTACTCGCCCCTGTTTACAAATCACTCTAGATTTATGACTTCAATACCATATGGTGCCGAAATAAGTTCGACAAATTATCGAGTCGATTTAGCTAATGGATTAACCAATATGAAAATCGAAATTAATTTTTGTCTCATGATTTATATAGCAATTGCACTAGTGTGGGAAATTAAGTGCCACTGTTTACGCGACGGAGCCATTCGAATAGATTAGTATTATCGAACGTAAGTTATAGTTATTGGGGACTAAACGCTTTAACTTCTTAGATTACCAGAAAGGGGGAGGTGAATCATTGGTTTGGATTGCTCTGTTGTAATATAGGTTCTATGATGGATTGTGCCTGCCTGATAATCGGTTGCTAATTTAAACAGAAATTATTTCTATTCCAATTTTATGCCGAGTCCAAAGTGATAATGTTTCTAACAGAAATAATTCTAGTAATTACTGCTTATAAATGACAAAGAACAGAAAGAAAGCCAACAATTTTTCAGTATTTATTGGTTTTATATTTAGTCGGAACAGAAAATTAGGGCGTTAAGATTTACAGTCTCACCATTGCTTTTCCTTTGCTTCAGCCCACAATCGGTATCTGTAATGTTTAGTCCCGATTATTCGAATGCTGAATACAGACCTTATGTCATTCTCTCATTCCAATAGACTTGATCGAAATGTTATAGACATTGCTCAACACCGAAGGGGGCATTTTACACTAACCCTGTCGTATCCATAGCGTTGTATTGGTGCTTCTCGATTTCATTTCACATCTAGAAAATAAGTATTAACATTTAGTCCCGAAATGAAACATCTGGATGTGAAAGGTATTCCTTTCGTTTTATAATTTAAAAAGTAGAAAATACTAGGATTTAGAGCACTATGCCACTTTGTGGTCGTGAATGAAGTGTTTGTTCTATATTTGCTATATAGGTTGTGACTTTTGACAAGCACGAACACTTGAATGAGGAATGTTGTGATACTTGATAATATGATACTGTATCCTGATGATGCATGAATAGGGCGCTGGAATGTTGTTAAGTATAAAGCTGATATGTATGATATGATGCTGGAATGTTGTGATGCATGATATGGCGCTAGATAGTTATGGTGGATGAAATGACGCTAAGATGAATGTTGTTATGTATGATATGATGCTGGAATGTTGTAACACGTTGGCTGTTGTGAGGCATGACACAACTAGAATGTTATGATACATGATAGTCTCATTTTTAACACAACTAAGTCTGATGGAACATATTTATTTTAAGTCTCAGTTTTCTACCTACTTTAAGAAGTCTATTTTCTCCACGTACTATCGATCACTTCAAGTTAATTTCTTCGTTAAATATTGTGCTGATTTCTTTCAGTGGGATAATTTTTGCTTCCACGCTATGATCTTTACTACGGGATTAACCACTATACTGATGTTATATCGACCGAACTTCCCCCAACTGATCTTCACATCATTTTTATACAAGAAATATTTTTATCACATGCTTCAGATTGTAGAATAACACCAATCACGTGCATTTTTTTAATATCTGTCAGTTATAGTTTCTGGTAGTTTTTGCCTGTATATCGATAAATTCAATAGTTTTATCACATCGTCACGATAAAGATTATTGTTGGTTCTGACTTTTTGTTAGGAGACATGTTCAATTTTTTTTAAACAAATGTAATAACATATTCATATTTAGAATAACTCCTTCATCCATTCTTTCTACTTCCTGATTAAATCTTAATGCGAAATATGATTCCATTGTCACTTATTTTTTCTAGACCTATTATTTTATTCGTACAATAATGTTAATGTTTTGAGTAGGACCTTAAACTCCATTTCATTTCATTTCAATTTTAATGTTTTGATTATAATGATATGCTTTTGGCTTTCATCAAGAACCCCTTTTCATGACTAATTCCAGCCTAAATCTTTCCTTAGACCCATTATTTTATTCGTGCATTTATGTTTATGTTTTAATTAAAATACTTTTAGTTGATATTTAGAATATTAAATACAATATTTATGTCTGTTACTGTAATGGCATATTCATGCCTAAATAGGTCCACCTGAACAAAAAGTATTTCGTTTATTCACATTTTTATAAATAAATTCATATTTTTAGTTTTTGATTAATTACATATAGGCCTACATTGAGCATTTCCTTGATTGCATTGTTGTAGCAAACATATGGATAACTATTATGTAAACACGTCTGCTTGAAAACAACAGAAATGGCGCCTGAAGGACGGTATGGTGATTTCTCAAATGGAGATTAATGCGTAATGAATATTATGATTTATTTTCTAAAGACCTTAAGGATCAAAAAAACAAATCTCATTATGTAAAAACGATGCCATTATATTAATTAGTCATTCAGAAAACACATGTGTACAAATTTCTGGGTTCTCATCCTGATTGCGTCCGCCATTTCATGAAGCACCAGATGGGACCGAGAAAGTCTGAGAGCAGGTTGAGGAATCCTTCAGCCGACATGTTTTTATGATGAACGATCATTTATACAGACAGCATGAAGGAAACAAGTGATGGCTATTCATGGTTTAATGGATAGATAAGACAAGAATTACAGAAATTACAGCAATTACAATCGTTGAATAATGGCATCAACACCTTCCGTCTAATAAACTCGGTCCCATGAGACTTGACACAAAAAAAATGATCAATGAGGTCGGCTCTACCGTAATATGCGGGTCAGCATATTTGTTATGAACGTGTATTTATAACGATAGATCAATCATTTTTTTTAAAAAAAAAAAATGTAAAACCTAGACTATTTGGTATAACGATTTTATTATTGGATGATCGAAAGGCAAAGAACAAATTGTCCTTTTGAGTAAATTACAGTTTTAGTCTGTCTGTCTGATTTCGTCATTAAATAATACTTAGACGCTGTTATTATTTATTGGTTATGTGAAATGCTATATTAAGAGCCATGGCACATGATGTGAAATGTTAAGAGTCAGTCATGTGCAGTCAAGTTAAATGGCACACGTCATTTGTTAAGAGCCATATGAACAGCCATTGTTTTAAATGTGTCATTGAGTTAGAATGGTGTGTGGCGGTTTTTGGTTGGAATCAAGTGAGATATCATGCAGCATGTTTAATTTTATTAGGTTAAGATTTACATGTGATGTCACTATGATAAAGACGTGATACATATATCTTGGTCAGAATAATGCCTTAAAGTTAAGAATCATGTGAAAAAATGACATGTGTTAAGTCATGTGTCGGTCATTGTGTAAAATGTCTCCCAGTTGTGATAATATAAGACACCAATTCGTGTATGTTGGTAATTTGATTGGGTATGTGTTGAATACTAACCAGTGAAGTGATTAAATCATGCCATTGTATTATATTGGAGTCATTTGTGAAATCTTGTCATTGCCATGGGGATAAGAGTCATTTGTGTTTGTGGACTCTTGTGTTTGGATTCGTGTATTTGTAAAAATCATGGACCTATACACAGTCCATGGTAAAAAGATGTCAAGGGATTGGGAATCGTTTGTTTGGACTTTTGTCGTTTTGTTTGAAATCATTAACGTTTTGTAGAAACATATCATTATATTGTGTAGAATCAAGTTAATGTTTCGAAATTATTTGTTTTGGCAGAAAAATAACCTTGTCAGCCATCGTTTGTGTTTGTAGGCAGACATGTGGGGGTATTAACCCCAGCTTTTATAGATCTTAACGAGTCGTCAATTTGGCATTCATTGATCTTAATTTAAGCATTTTTTGTTAGAGGCTTGAACATAAGATGTCAGATCATCTGCAAAATCCTAATCTTCATCATTCGTGTTAATAGCCATCGAGAATTGCGGGAAAATACAATGTTTGGCACAAGGGAAATGAATTGTTAATTCCTTGGACATTTTTCTAACTTAAATTACATTGTATGTTACCATTGAATAATGGTGAGTGACAGAATGTAAAATAACAAAGTGTGTGTAGATCGATTCTGCATATATGTGTCGGAACTTGAATCATCAGACCCACGTCTACTTTCTGTCAACTTGTATTACTAAGCCGATGATAAGCAGATCCGTAGATAACATTAGTCACGTCTTCAATGATCATTTGTCAACGTTTTATCAATGTTATATGCCATTAGATAGATTATTGGTAATGGCGTCATGTATTAGAATAGGTAGATGTCCATTAGACTCTGTTTTCCTCTTCTATATTGTCTACGAGCATTTCTCTTTCTCTTTTGCTAAGTAATCACACCATTTGTCTTATCGATGATCGAACAGCTAGGTTTTTCACGCTAAAAGGTTTTTTCCTCTCTATCTTTTATTCGTTCTGCTTGGTCAAGTTTTTTTTATCAGGAAAACGGATAGAAGTCTGTCCAAGCAAGTATATATAATACTTATGGCTGTTGTAACAATAATGGGATAAAAGCCTTTAAGTTATTATCTATATATTCCATGATATAACCGCTTTAGGAAACAACTCATGGGAAACTAAACGTCAAAGAACTGTAATTCTCGACGGCATTGTGGCTTGTTATTAGAGGTAATTAGCTCTTTTGATGGCGTCTTCCGGGAAAAATGTTTAAATATAAGCTCCACAGGCACCAAGTCTCGGCCATTGACTACCTTTCATCGATATCAAAGACAATCATAGTTAGAATTTGTGTTATTGTCATAGGTAAAATTGTTACTTTGGTTTGCGTGAAAAGAATAGGTCGTTAATGGAAATCATTATCGAGACGTATTCTCAGATAGCCCATGACAACTTGAAATAAAGAATTTAATCCATGTTTGTTATAAATCTTAGTATTATCATTTGTTATAAAATGATGTGACATATTGTTATACCATATGGTGATAACGTATACATAACCCGGAGAAATAAAAAAAAACAGAAATAACAAGGAAGTTTTTACGAAAAACTCGTTTTAGCAGTTAGCTTAAGTAAATGTTTAGATATTACCGTGAACATTAGATAGTTTTGAAGTTGCGATTTGGCGCTCACACCTATTCTTATCAGCTGGGAACAAGCTTTTGTTTGTTATTTTGAAAATAATTCCTCCTCTCATACTCAACCGTTGCTGATCTATAGCAATTACAGATATATCTTAATATTTTTCTGAAAGTAAATAAAAGGCGTGCTGCTTAGTTCTAGTACGCCAAGGTACTCCCATTTTCTCCCACTGCTAAGGGCCTTCACGCACAATTGAGTTATTTAATAAAGTTTGTCTTGTGTGAAGTAGAGAAGAAGAGTTGACGTTGATGGTTTTAACTAAATATATTGACCACGTTTCACCCATGTTTGTCGGTTTATCCAAATCTCGTTCTTTTATGGAATTGTTTTTGATGTTAGGAGCCCTCACGACAGACTTCTGTGATTATCTCAGTTTTTAAGTGTAGCTTCCAAATGAGTTTGGAACGTGAAGATTTTACATATCACCGTCAAAATCACTGCCAGACAATTCAGCTATGTACAACTTCTTCGTCTAGACAAATGGTCATTTGATGTTAACCGATAATGGGGGTGCTCTTCTGTCGATGTCTAGTCTTTTCTATCGAATGGTAAAAAACAAAGGCTTCTACTTCTCACAGATTGGCCCAAGGTTTGCGTATCCAAACAGATCATTTACATTTCGTGAATTTGTCACACCTCTTTGACCATCCATGACAAGTGCTGGTCTAGACATGGCCATCAACGCCTTGTCAGTTATACTCCTTCAGCACCGCCTGACATTCATTATATTGACAAAGTCATATTAGTTTTGCGGTGAAATAAACCATAAAAACCCAATCAGATGTATCTGTTGATAAGCCAGTGACTGAAATGCCAAAGAATTGCCAACTAAATCCCAGCGGACTTCAGTTACCTTTTGCAATATACACTATTGTGGGTAGGTGTGTGACAAATTCTACAAGACGTAACATTTAAAATGTACACTGGGGGGGGGGGGGGGTAACCCGAACTACATATAAGGACAGAGAGTTATCAAATATTCTAAATATTTTAGTTATACCTTAATAGTAGCCCAACACCTTTCACCTTCTCCAGTAAAATACTTTTACTCTTGACATAATTATTTCTGCCATATTTTGTAGAAAATAAATGTATTTTTCGTAGTTTGAAAACCGTATGTGAGAATCGTGTTTTATGTTCTTGTAGAATTTTTTCTTTCAATTTAATGTGATTCAACAATCATTACTGAAGAAGTATTTTAAAATACAATTTCCACGTGTCACGTTTAGTGGTATTCTCTACATGAAAATGTAAATACACTCCTCAAATCTGACCCACGTAGAGACCTAGTATAGCATTAGGATCAGACACTACATATTATTGTTATTTCCTTTCGAATTTCTATTTTACTGGGAGTATGGTATAATTGTACAATAGTTACGTGCCATATTTAAGATGAAGACTGGACTGAAATGCATTATTATTAAACTATTATGAAATTCTACATGTTGGCTGCACGAAAACAAACTAAGTGCAAAGATGTGTATTTGGAAAAGTAACACATAAAAGCAGATACCATAAAATAGGAATCCGGTATTTTGCTCTTAAAGGACTTGACTTTCCTGGCCTCATTGGTTATCAGATGAGACTGAGCGTAGACTGCTGAAATCAGAACACAAGCCAAGCAACGTTGGATAATCTTATGATTAATACCCCTGTAATAGCATCTCGGCTCCCAAAGGATGCCATCTCTTCATCCATGTGCTATAAAACAAGTCGGTGAAAGTGCTGCACATAAAACACACCATTACCAAGTGTATAATTAAGACAGGTTTGTCGAACCAAGGGGAATGATAATATAACGTAAGTCATCCTATTTCCTATTTAAGTAAAATGAGATTTTCTGTTCCGTAATAATATTTAAGCCCCTTTCCTCGCGAGGTTTATTTTGACATTTGGATATAAATTGTTGAGATCATCTATATGGAAAGTAATGATTTGGTTTATGTCGTATGGGGTTTTGAGATAGGCAAATGTTTCAATGTTGAAGTAAGTTGAGAGATCACCCGGGGAGCTATATATTACATCGTCTTTCTCCCACAGGAAATTCAGATTTTATATGGTTGGAAAAATATAGTTCGATGCAAAAGTTCCGCCAATGCTTTATATTAATAGCTGTAATAAAATTGAAAATGTATCTGCAAATACGTGCTTTTGGGACTTGAACATCATCTAATGCACGGCATGCTTAGAGCTTAGAACTCTAAATATTACAGTTTAAGAGATTGATCACATAGCTCCATGTAACACACAGTGACATAACTTGTTGTACACCGTATAGGCCATGCTTACTCTGGTATAATAAATATGATACCACAGATTATTATTTGAGAATGTGTCATTATGCTTTCATAGAGACAGATGTTGTACACGACCCAAGTATCTTGTGTCTTTCCAGAAAACATTTTAGCCTCTTTTTATTCTAAAAATCTTAAATTACTTATTATTCACAAAACCCTTTATAAATTTCTTATTGACAAAACATTTGATTTTTTCTTATTATTCACAAAACCTTTAATTATTTCTGATTATTCTGCATATAAAAGCTCCAAACATTTAGCTGGTTCTATTTGAGTTTGTGTACATTGGATGTGTAATATCGCCAGATCACCACCAAATGATTGGAAAAATAAACGACGAATTTCGATCATCATAGTTATGGTAGTGGCAATATTCTAAGTGTCTCCATATTTATGCTCCGCATGCAGCTTTTGCTTAATGACAACGAGCTAAGATATTTTTTCTTGACCTTTAACTGTTTTTCTCTAATATTACGGCTTTCACAATCTGATTCCAAAAATGAAATGTTTTAAATTATTGTGTCATATAAATGACGATGCAGTCATAGAATTAAAGCAAATCCCACTTGATTCTACACATCAGTTGCCAAAAAATATAGGAATTGTTGACGTCTGCTGTTCTGTTATTTGACACTTGTCCCGATAGAAACAGATTACACGTCAATCAATATTGAGTAACTTTAGTTAATTCATGACATGTGCTATATCAAGTCATACACTGTCCAATAAAGCATTCATTTGCTCAACTTGGAGGTTTTCTTCAGAGTTGATCTTTCCAAAAAATATGATTATTACGAATATTATTTAAAAGTAAATAGTAAGGAAGTTCTTATGTTGGAATAACAAACTGTAATTAAGGTTAGTATTGTCGTCCATAGCATTACACCAAAACAGCTAGCTGAGGGGTTCTATGTGTGTCCACATATTTCTCAATTTGACTTTTGTGTTATGTTGGAGCCCATGTGGGAGTAACAGAAATATTGGGTAGTCACTCAGAATCGAAGAAATGAAATGAAATTACATGAAATGGGGTTTAACGTCCTAATGTTCTGCTCCTAATCTGGGCTAATGAAGACGGCGATACACTGTGCTATGGGAGAGATTTTGCCCGAGCATCGGCGCTACGGCCTACTCTTATATTGAATTCCATCTGCCAAGGGACCTTTAACGTGCACCTGACCTCGGGTTCTCGTCCCATCCGAATGATTAGGCCTTGTATCACTGTAAATGGGGAAACCACGCCGGAAAATCTGGATGAACTATCTCGACCAATGCAGGGATCGAACACCGACCTTCAGGCTAGCAAGCCAACTCCTTATCTACTTAGCCACCATGATCCCCCAGAATGCTAGAAAGGAAAGGGTGAGATTCCGGATGGCTACAAAGATAGTTAGCATTCCTTTTAACTGGTCATGACACCACCTCAAATTGTCTTACGGGGTGGCAGTTTTGTTGAATATACCTTAGGTTTTAGGTGGATCAAGCAATCCATTAAAACCACCACATAACTATATAAAGTGTCATAAATTGGCATGTCAGAAGTACTGTGATTTTGGTTTATATATATAAGAATCAGCCTATCCATTAAACCCATTCAGCCCCATTTAACACTGGCATACGGTACTGAATAATAAACAAACTACGATATGAAAGCAAACTTGTAAGATTATATACCTTAGAAAATATCACTACCTTTGGCTCTGTATATTCTCATACCAAATGACATAAGTGTTTCTATATGTAAATGAATGTCTGAGCGTTGTAAAAGACAATATGTTTAACTCCAAGAAAAAATATAAAATTGATAGGCTTAAGCTTTAGACCATACAGAAATTGATTAATATATCAATGCTATTGGAATTCTGTGTGTAAGGTATAAATGGAGATCTATAATATATGTATTTATTTCAGCGAAGGGAAAGAGGTCAGACCCACCGTCCCCCACCCACCACCACCCACCCCACTCGACGCTTATAGGGAGAACTCGGGTTTAACGTCCACTCGACACAAACTAGGTCATTTCGGAACTAACATATGGTTTCATTTTAGTTCAATAATTCGCTTAAGCGTAGGGGTCTTTAGAAGTTGGAGGAAACCAACGGACCTGGAGAAACCCCATGAGGCTGGACAGACGGCCCTACTTCTTGTCACGTACAACCGGTGATTCGAAACCACGCCAGTTGACTCAATGACAGGCTTTATGATACCCATTTGGTCACCCAACCCCCTCTCAACGCTTATAGAACATGTATTACTATACAGTATATCATATGCTCCCGAAGTACACCCAGTCCCGTTCACGACACTTATCATTACTGGTAGCTGAATGGAATGATAGTATTGAAAAAATATAAACATATCAATTGGACTTGTTATCTTTAAAGGGTGTTTTCTTTTTTTTATCGAATCTAAATCAAGCAAAAATACGTTTTTAACTTTAAAGTTTAATGTTCTTTATCTGGAAATATCTCTTCAGGATTTTATCTTCTCCATTTCAATTTCTTTGTAACGAGATATTTAGAATCAGTAATCTGAGAATAATTCGATAACATTCCTCCATGTCAAATGTGTTTAAATCATTATCTAAATGAAGACAATTTTCCTTCCTTAATGAACCGATTACACTTTTTAAGGTCTTTGAATCTTCTTTGATGTTAAATGTAATCAAATTGTCCATTGTATGGTTTGGTTCAAGGAATTGGAAGTATTGATCTATTTCGATATTTTCCTGTGATCTCAAGGTTGCCTTTTAAGTCTTTTTTCGTTTCATTATGTTTGAACAAACTTGCCGTCAAGTGGTTTGTTATTGTGACAACTTTTTATTGCAAATATAGACGATTTTCCCGTAGGTCTATCGTTGAACTATCTAATGAGTTGTACTGAAAATTAAGGCTTTTGCTGGTGAATCTTCAAAACAAAAGGACACCAGAAATTGTTAATTATATATGTGAACAAGTGGTATAAGGTGGTACGTTGCTGTGACCATAATTATACCATATGAATATCTTCAGTAACACCAATTAAGACAAATACGTATGTCACCGCCTGCAGTCATTACCTTTACTCTAATCCAAAAAAAAGAAGAAAACAGTATTCAACAAATTCTCTGAAAAAATCCAAAACCAAGACATCAGCCATGTCCATCTATAAGATGCTTACTCCGAGCTGCCGGACCAACACTAAACAGCCGCATTCAACAACCTAAAAATATGATTTCACACACTAGTCGAGAAACACTAGTTCTCATCCCAGAAGCATTAAATATCCCCGAAGAAGTACTAGACATATTCAAGGTATTCATTACACATTAAACTAGTAAAATATTGACATGACAAATTGATACAGATAATTGATCAGTATTTATTTGTCACCCAGCTATTTAAGTCAAGTTTAAAATGGGACTTCAATGAACAATCTCACTCGATGCATCAAAGAAAAGGAGATCGAAAGCACTTGACGTTTTCTTGAAACTCTATGTTCAATTTGTTTTTACCTCATCCTTTCTTCATCTAGGTTTAAAAGGCCTACTTTACCATCTCGTGAATATTACTCTGCCAAATGACGCGGTCACGTTTTTATCTTGATCACGAATCAGGGTTTTTTTTAAAATCAGAGATTTTCCTCTGTGAACTCTTACATCGACAGTGAAGCAGCTTCAATCCACATACAAGATCACTTCCAGGCGATTTAAATCTAACTTGGCATTGATTTATCCTTCACATGCTCTTGGCGATTTGTGTTCAGTCATGTTTCTGTTTTAATTTCAAAAATAAGTGCGAACACCAAGAATACTTCATCTGTAAAGTACGTTGGTGGTTTTTTCACATTTAATTCAGGGGAATCGACAGTTCATTGATTAATCTTTAGGTTTTATACAATGGCAGAATTATTAAGTCTAAACTCAGTTATTAGGGCAACAAAAAAAAATATAACAGCAAGAATACATATTAAGCAACTATTTGACTAATCACTTTGATTTGCCATCCACAAAAGTACATTTACCTATACAAGTAACCAATTTGCACTAACTACTCTCCAGAAACAAAACTATAGCTATGCCAGGAACGAGTTTCTGTGATTTTATTACCTTAAAGCAGATGAAAATATAGCTATGCCTCTAAACTGATTTTGTGATTTACACTCCCAAAACATAAATATACCTACATACCAGTGGGTGATTTCTGCCACTTACTATCCAGCAACGTAAATATCGCTAAACCACTACCCAATATCTGTGCCGAAGTGTTACTTTCTGGGGGTTGTAGCTGATTCCAACACTAACGACGAAAACTCAGATAAATAGTTAAAACTGTACTTTTAATAAACGAATGTTTAAAAATGGCTAACGGTCAAAATAACGAGATAGGTATCGCTAGGGCGAGTCGGTCACCAGACTAAAGTTACAGTAGAATATAGAACATATATACAAGCTTAGGATTAAAATAATTATATAATGATATTTGATAAGATGTTAAATTGCACATAGGACACAGGTGTTTAAAATACAGAAGAAGATATGGACATAGCAAGAACGCGGGTTAACTATAATTACGTAATATATATCGTTACAGTAAGTTTAAACTCAAACAGTTAAGAGACATTTGTCAATTACTACATTAACATAAATCATATAATAAAATATATACAAAGATACACTATGACATCTGTAACACCCTACCGAAACCAGTGATACATATTTGTGATTTGCTATAATTCAGAAAGAGTAGACCACTAAATTCTTATTATTTGCGATTCCGTATCGTTAATATAGCTTTATTAGTAATAAATTTGAGTGCTTATCAAGACATGAAAATCTCTGACTTAACAATGATATAATTGTACAGGTCTCAAATCTTGTAAATACCTCTAATCTCAAATGAACATGCTCTGCGTAATGGTAAAGTCAAATACTCCTCATATCCAATTATGTTTTCCCCTTTGATGTTGGTGTTTTTATTTTGACCCATTTGTTTTCTCTATCTTTTGTATACAATGAATGTTACTTTAAACATCGTTCTGGAGCACATCATACGCAAACATAATATTTTGGTGGCTGAAAGATTTTAATAACGGAGATATTGATTTTACTTTTTACCAGACACATCAAAAAATAATACGGGTGATGGGAAAATCTTATGAATTGAGATTTTAAAAGAACATCCATCAATCTAATTTATTTGCTTCAGTTCATTGTGGACATGCTGGGTGCTTGTATATAGATCTTGTTCCTTCCGGTTGAATATCAATCTTTGGAACCTGGGATTTATTTAATAGAAGTTTGGTTTTAAACATTTTCATAAGCTTAAATGCCAAAAAAGAACAGTGGAATTTTATTTTTTTAGGGAAATCTATGACCAGACAGTGGAATGTAAAGAAACAATGTTATGAGAAAGCAGGGATTGATTTATTTTTTTTCGTCTCAGGAGGCTAACGACATTAAATTTTTAAAAACCTACATTGCGTCACAACGGGTTAAAGAAGCTAAACCTCTTTGACATGGAAATCAGATGTAGATTCATGATTTGCAATCTAAAAATATGGGTGATAGAACTCTGCTCCGTCGGACACTTACAAGAAAGTAAAGAATGAGAGAGAGGGAGAGAGAGAGAGAGAGAGAAATGAGGTTTAACGTCCACTAATTCGCATGCGCCTAGGGGTCTTTAGCAGTGGGAGGAAACCGGAGTGCCCGGGTGAAACCCATGAGGTTGAGAAGGCGCCCCTATCTTCATGCTACATAGACTCGAAACCACAGCCGCAAGCCAGGGGTGACCGGCCAGCTAGATGTCGAATCGCGGCACTCTAGACCACCAGGCCAACCCCCCTAAGTAAAGAATGACCGACGGACAAAATTCAATGTTGGTAACTGAAAATTGTGGTGGGTGCGTACATAATAATTCAGCTTAATGTGTGTAATTTGTCATATGGATGGGAATATGGAATAATAGCTTTACATTCTTCCATCGATAGTATTGACAATGCATATAATAACATTTACTATTTCCATACCACTAAACGCCGATCTAATTATATATCATTAATTGATGTCTTGTTTTGTTATTTTTCACAATACCCCGAACTTGAAGGGATGTTCCCTCACTGAAGTAATTATACTAAGAAGAAAGGACGCATCTCAAATTCATCGTTCAACTTGTGGGCAGGGATCGATGATGTGTAATTATGGAAGGTCTGTTTAACTTTCATTATAAGCGATACTGATCGGAACCAGACGAGAGCCGACTTCTGACTTTCACCGTGTATGTAATTAAGTCCACGAAGCAACCGCTGAATTTCCACATCGGAAAATGATGTATATTTACGTTGCGTCGAACCAAAAGGTTATAAATTATTCCAAATTACTAATCGCTCTTTACATGGCTTCATAAATCTCGATGAATAAACATTCGAGCCTAACGAGAAGTTAATGAATTGAGTCTTGCTGGAAAACGATCGTCTGCGAATTAATCGCGAGACAAACTGCATGTACCAAAACAAACAGTGTTTTTGACCTTTCTTCTATAAACGGCAAATATTTTTTTTAAGCTGATGTATAAACATTGTCTATCGACACGTCTTGTATTTTGCGTTGTGTGAATTCATTTCTAAATCCCCTTCCTAAGGAAGGGATAATATTTTCATCAAATAAAATATTTTTTTTTTTTAAAAAATCACTAAATTTATTGTCTGTGTGTACCTTCTCAATAAATCCCCCCCCCTCCCAAAACATGTAACTATCAACGAATAATTTGTGAATTGACTATGAAATATATCATTAACAAGTCGTGGAAGTGAAATGAAATGAAATGGGGTTTAACGTCCTACTGTTCTGCTCCGAACTGGGCTAATGAAGACGGACATACGCCATACTCTGTGATATGGGGTAATTTTGCCCTGACCGGGGCACTACGGTCTGCTCTTATATCGAATTCCAACTGTCAAGAGATCTTTAACTACGCGCCAATGTGTACACGAGAACTCGGTTTTTCGCCCCATCCACACGACTTGTCAGGCAGCTGGACTTGTCAGGCCTTCCATCCTGTACCACTGACAAGGGGGACGGGGATGACGCCGGAAAATCTGAATGAACTAACAAGTCATGGATTCCGATCTTTTAAACCTGGCCCTCTTAATAAACATTAGTGTTTTACTATTTCCATTTTTAAAATTCCACATGGCCAACAAGCTCTGTTTTACTATTTATGGTTAACTTGGGGGCAGTCACTAAACAGATTTTTATATACGTGACAAACATTACGACCTATACTAGAAGATGGACTGAGGTTAATCCCAATACTTTTCAATTTCTCTTCCCCAATTAATTAGCTTCTTGAGACATTTCCAGAGGATCAATTTTGAAGGTCGGTCTAATAAAGTAAATGATCTTTTCCCGCCGTATTCGTTATTAATTGTCTTCTCATAGATTCCGTATTTCCCTTCCCCTTCATGCTAGACCAATAAAAAGTCTGCGTTTCGCGATTAAAATTATTTCAATTAGCTACATACACAAGACGTACACAAATTAATTTGTGTCTTTAACAGTTTCTCGGTTTGTGTCGGGAATTTCTATAGCAATAAATTTGTTTTATTGTCGCGATCGAGACAGTACAGATTATAAAACTAAAAATTGTAGCATCCAGATATTTTATTGGGCCACTTACTATTACTATTGGGTTGTTATTAATACCAAAAACTTGATTTCAAATATAAGAAGCGAAAATTTTGTCGGACCGTCGTATTATTTATTTTTTTTATTTTTTTTTTTTTTTTGCAATTAGAGCAACGCACTCACCAGCGCATTGGAATAGCTTATACTTCTGAAGATCCCAAAACACGAATAATAATATATGCGTGAATTTAAAGGAGCTAAATCGTTAATATTTGGGATCTAGAAATTGGTCACAACGTATATAATAATGCAATATGAATGTATATAAACTGATTTACATTCAATCATTTCCGTCTTTACTCTAATTCCAAATCAATTATGTTCGGCCTAATACGTTTGAAGTCTCAATCGCATGCCAATCTTTAGCGCCTGGCTTTTCCAGTCTACATTATTGCATCTCTCCAGAAAAGAATATACGTCACCGTGTAGCCTCGTTCTTCAGGTCCCTTGTTAAAATGGGCCTGAAACGCATTATGGTGCACGATTCGTGTACCAATGGTAAATTTTTTATTTTGTCTAAATTATTGGATATCAGAAGGCCATATTTTCCCGGTAAGATCACAACATCAATGTTGATTTAAATTGACAAATAATGCGTGTTTCCATTGTCGAAGATTTTGGATGATATTGAGTTAGAGACTTAGCTACTTTAAGGGCCAGTTTGAGTTTAATTTCGCACACGAAATTTTCTCCGAATCCCATATAATCCCCAACCCGACATTAAATCATGTGTTCTATAATCTTCTGTGTGTGAATTTCCGGTGCCTCTTCCAATAATTGGGGATATTTCGAGGTGACATAATCACAGCAGACCCATTTTTTATCCATTTTAGCCGTATCCGTCGAACCCCTGCTTGTTTAAATGAGTCATGGATTTGATGCATTACGCTATATTTCATTTTTATGTTCACATCTGCTACAATGTTTGGTCATTTTAGCTTTTACGAGAATAATGTCATGTTATTACTTGTCGATATTAGAAGTAGACACATTATAATGGATCAGATTTGAGCATTAGGTTCATTGCATCTTAAAGACTATAAACTGAAAAAGACCTGGATTTATGACGAAATCTTGGTTTGCGTTCCCCCTCACTTTGGTTAATTTTTGTCCTTTAATGTTTGTGTCATGATTATTTTCCAGTTGTGCTTCAAGTCGATCGCAATTATTCGGACATACAGATGCATTCGTCATCCACTTTTTTAAATATTAAACGGTGAAGCCCTTGTCCTCGGTTCTATGGCCTCTCCTTTAATAAGAGTCTTGGGGGTTGGATGGCCAAATGGTCGTTGTATCATAAGGTCAAATGGCATGGTTTCGATTTCCAGGTTGTGAACATGACAAGGAGTATCGTCGCCTATCCAACCTCGTGGGTTTTCTCCGGGTCCTACGGTTCTTTACCACTGCTACAGACCCCTACATATGGAAGCTTATTATTGAAATAAAATTGAAACATATGTGAGTCCCGAAATGACCTACTTTGTGTCGCTTTAATGAGATTTTATAATATGGAATGAAACTAAAGCTTTTGATTCCAGGAACATGTAAGAGGAGAACTTCGCCAACTATTTTGGGTTGTGCTAACGTGAACAGCAATGCGTACATTGGCTTATCTTCCATCCAGAGACAAGGTATTTCTTGTCGAAGAAGCTCCTTTCTGTTTTCTTAAATACTTGTATGCCACAATTTTTGAGTACCAATAAATGGATTTAACCGGCGTTTGATTTTAAAAGAAGTTAATTTACAACAAAAGCTGTATTTTAAAGCAATGTTGCTTTATTTTCCTAATAAAGTAAAATAACTTTTAGGTTACTGATTCAAGTAAAAAATGTGTCTTTAATTATAATGATTTAATGGGGAAATTCCATGTAATTACGTATATACATCTTGAAATAATAACTGTTGCAACCATTGCGCGGTCTTTGGGTCAGATTGTTTATGGGAAGACCTACTTGTACTGTGTTATATGGCGTTGGCCAATTTATGTGATCATTTGCCCAGTCATCTAAATCTGGTAGAGTATCGCTGTTTTCTGCGGATTTCCTCAGCCGCGACTAAATTATCTCTAGCTCAATTTTGACCAACAGATCAGGCACACATCTCATATTATTAGAGTTGATTTGATCGCCTTGGAAACGCAAAATTGCGTTATGAACCGCTTTTCATTCCACAGCGATCCTGTGATCATCTGAACCAAGACGAATTAGTACCACGTGCAGTATTGTATTGACATGTTTTGACTAGAATCTTCCGTCATTCGACAACATCTTCTCCAGCCAACGATAACGTGACTAATAACACTAATTGTATTGTCTATCAGAAATGAGCAACGAAAAAGAAATAAAAGGAAAAAATATAAACATAAACTTGAGGTAGCAAAGTGAATTGAGTCTCATATTCTAATAATGAGATTTCGATTCGTCTCTTGCATTTCATTTCTGATTTTTCTTTTGTGTTGGAAAATTAGAATTTGTTCCTGTTTGTGTACACATATTCTTGACATCTAGTAGTAATGGATGCTATTTCTGGCTGTAATATATATCTGAACTTACTTGAATTGCAATTTTAAACTTACTCCTTTCGTTTGAATTGTTCACATAACCAACAATAATTTTGAAGTGTTCTTTGAAATTAAGGCCGTAACTCCCCCTAATAAGGCTGCATTTAGTCATAAAAACTGACAGTGTTGTGAACGAGGCAAAGCTTTCTTTCTAGACTCTTCAATAACACTCCACACTTCAGGAGTTCGCATACCTGACACATTTGCATGGCTACTAAAAGAAGGTATTGCTGAATTCTGTTGTGATGATGTGTTGTTTCGGTAAGAGAAGGGTTACTTTGGTTTGTTTACTAATATCGATTTATATTTTGAATTCAACTGTCGACAGTGGAACACAGAATCGGAATGGGTTTATCACTGGACTTAAAATAATAAATGTAAAGAGATACTCACAAACCAAATCAACACCACAAACTTGGTAACATAGACCCTTTTATTTTCAACTAATACAAAGAGGTCTAGTCATTTTAAAGCAATAAATCGCTAATATTTGGGACCTAAAATTGACCCTAATGGGTCACAACGCATATAATATTGTAATCTAATTGTCTATAAACTGATTTACATTCAATTGCTTCTGTTTTGACTCTAATTTCAAATCAATTATATGTCCAACGAAATACTGAACGACAGCTGATTATTCCAGTTTATTGAACATGCTCTCCAGATGAGATATGGCGTCATGGTTTGACAGGAGTTTTGGTATATGTTCTTTGTGGTCTCTTGTTACAAATGACGCCGAAACGCACTATGGTACATGATTCATGTACCAATGGTAAAAATGTTTATTTTCTCTTAAATATTGGATATCAGAAGCCTACCTTTCCCGGTAAGATCACAACATCAATTTTGATTTGAATTGACAAATAATTCGTGTTTTCAACGTGTAAGACTTTGAATGAATTATTTTGAGACTTAGCTACATTTTTTTTTTTAAAAAAACTGTACAGTTTAGTTTACCGTTGTTCAAAGCGTTATTTTCCTACCAGTACTTTCGTATCTGAAATCGAAGTGCTATCAGTTTTGTATTTAAAAAATCATCATGTACTCTCCCCATCGAGAATCTTTGGGCTCAAAATAAAGAAAGGTCATCGCAATTGTATGGAAGTCAAATTCATAGTCTACCGTATCTGTAATGAGCCTAAATGTGTATCGGAGTTTAGATGCTGTTGATAATAGTGTCTTTTGACATAAATCACAATGGCTACTTTATGAATAAAGTATAGAAAAATTAGCCCTGAGTAGACACATATACTATATATAATTTGATTACATCTAAATAAAATCTACATTTACCGTCTGGAGAAGAAATTATTTAATGTATATTCTGTCTAGATCAAAAGTTTTTTATTCCAAAGAAGTTAGAATGCTATTAGTTCAATTTAGTAATGAACGAAATACGTGTCCTTTATTTCGCCATCTCTATACTGTAGACGGTATAATTGACCAATTTACTGTCATCTGTTAAATACCCGGAACCACTTGAATATTCAATACCTAATTCCTGATAATTGACATACTTAAGACGTACGTTACAGCCATAGCAAATTGGATAACATTGTAAATATTGTTGCTATTGATTCTCATAGGATAATCATTAATCAAGGTTTTGCGTTACGTAAATAAATATTCATAAACCTCCATAACACGATGCAAATAAATCAACACCACTGAGTCAACTCTCCAATTCTGTTGTCGTCCATATTGCTGAATCCTCATCTGTTGTGGAGCAGCAGGAAATATGAGTCACTGCACAATAAATATTTATTAACGTAAGAGTCCATAACAGAACAACATATTGCATGTAAATCAAACCCTCTGTGTTAATTCTCTAATACCATTTTTCTCTGCGGGTCTGCCTTCTGGAAGTAGATTGGCCTATTATGTCATTGACAAATAGATAAACAATCGACTCATGTTTTGATTACTCATTAGTCACGATTCGTTTGCTCATCAATTATTCGTCTACAAGTTGCTGGTAATTGTGTTTGAGTGAGGGAATCAGTCAGGGACACCAGCACAGTAAATTCTTTAATTATGATCGTATTAAGTGAGAAGCGACCTTTGTCCATCTCGTTTGTCGATATATCAACCAGTTTGACGTGTGGCGAGTCGTTGACCATTTTGTTTCCTGGACGTGGCGAATGTCAGGAACCACTAAGCAAAATTGTATAACTTACAGTAATTACATCCAAGATAATCCAATTATTAAACGGGAAAAACTTATACGATTTCGGGTCAAAAATTGATCGTGACCATTATTGATAAAGCAAATTTCTTTACTACGTGATATTGCCTCATTCTTTTATACCGAAAATAAACAATGGTTTAACGTGTAGTAATCAATTTATATTAATCCAGTTGGAAAACGACATTGGGAAGGGAGATTACACTAAAGAATCATTCAAAGATGCCCATAAATGAAGTGAGTCGTTTCTTATGAAAGTTTTCTCGGTGACTTAATGCAACCTTATTTACATGGCAGAAAGAATGCATGGTCAATCGATTTTAACACCCCCAAAAAATTTCTTCTACAAACCACACC
This sequence comes from Patella depressa, assembly GCA_948474765.1. Lineage (NCBI taxonomy): Eukaryota > Metazoa > Mollusca > Gastropoda > Patellidae > Patella > Patella depressa. The sequence goes on from OX419719.1 coordinate 62,762,057, forward strand.
CTCCAGTAAATGAACTCTACAAAACACACTTTAAATGACTTTTATGAAACAAATTTTCCAGTAAATGACATCTACAGAACACTCCCTCCAATAAATGATTTCTACAAACCACATTCCCCAGTAAATTAATTCTACAAAAACACATTTCTATTTTTAAAAAAGAATACTTTAAAATTTTCGTTTGATCTTAAACTGCACTTACAGTTACAGTTGTGGCGAAGTCGTGGTACAGATAGATGGGGCTTAACGTTAAAGGGACAATAACACTCTTGCTGGCTTGGTAGCTCCAGAAAATAAATAATAGCCTTATTCTAAGTACTAGATGTTTTAGTGTCTTACTTGCTGTGTTAATTATCCATTACATCCTATTTTACTTTTCCAGAGGGTTCGAAAATATTTTAAAATCCAAGTCACATTTGAAAAGGTTTACGTTAGACTTTTCAAATCAATAAGTTGAATTTTTCCAATTTTTTTAAATTAGCTGTGTTAAAATGAAATTTATATCATCAATTAATTGGAATATTGTAAAATAATACATTTTGTTGACCAGAATGAAGATTGGGACATATTATTCAGTTACAACAAGAGTGGTATTGAGGCTTTAACTTGAGAAGATACGTTATTTCGGAACTAAAATACAGTGTATTTTATTTTAAGATTTTGCTTGTGCTTGGTGGTCTTTAGCTTAACAAGGGTTGGGAACCCGAAAAGACTAAAGAGGTCAGGCAGATGAGCTTCACCTTACGCCTGAGATAGAAACCACCACACTTGACTCAGTGACAGACCACATGGCTACCAATCTTATATTACATTTGAGTAAACGTGGACAATTTAAAACTTTGTATCTTCTGCATCTACTGAATATCTATGTACCTTATGAACCTGTTGCTGTTTATGTACGTGATAGTCCCTAAAGTGCAGCCGGTACGAAAGGACAGATTGATGGAGATTGATTTTAATATTGATCACAACACACGATGAATATTTTAGTTGATATTTCGCATCACTCGCTTTGATCTATTAAAAATAACAGATTTAAGGTTGGTGTTAGGGTTTTGGTTGACGTTATTAAGTTCCCGGAAGGAGTGCACGTGTAGCAACGTACAAAATGAGGAAGAGATTTTATGTTTAAAATATGGCTGTCACAGCGATATCATAGGGGTCATCAATTTAAACTAGATATAACCTTCCTGATAGTCTTCAACTATCCGAAGAATAGTCGGCTTGGTCTCATACATGATGGATGTATTTCAGGTAAAATTAAATGGCGATATTCCTTTGGGATTTCTTTTTATTCTATAGTTTATTCTATAAAATGTCAAAGAGTGAATAAAGTCCCAGATCAGTTTAAGTCATATACCATTAGCTATTTTTATCGATGTTCATACCATTTTCCACCTCATTCATCAAGTGTGTATGAATATGAACTAATTAAACATGCTATCATAATGATAGAACAATTTACGCCGCAAGTGGGATGGATACAAGCCACTGTATGACCACAGATCATTAATTATTTCGCCATTGATTTTAATGTTTATTCTCGTCTCATAGGTTATACTGGCTGTAACTTTTTCCCAAATATTCGTTGGGTAGAACGTTTTCTGTCACAGATGGAGCAACACGTGGCAAACTCTTGCCGAAAAGCATGTATGAGATACACAACCTGGAAGTAGAGACAAGTAAACGTGCAATTTCCAGCCCTACATTTTAACGTAACCCATGCAAAACGGGGGGAAAGGGGGAGAAAAACTAATAATAACTTTCGCACCACATTCGTCGTGGAATATTTAGTGAGCTGTGTCCTACATCAATTTCTGTGTAAGTGAACAGTCCGAAGTAAACGCAGTGGAAAAAAATTTCGACTCTAAATTCTAATGACGAGATGTGTTTTTGAGTCTGCAAAAGTACAATGAAACAACACCAAATAGCAATATTCTTCACCCTCGAAGCTAATTATATAAAATACATGTTCTGCAATTTCCGAAACCATTTTTTTCATCTTTGGATGGAAATGAATGTGTAGTTATTAGCGAACAGATTGATTTCCTTCTCAGATGATTACACTGACTTTATTATCAAAACTGAAAAGGCTATAATGGATAGTGGGTCGTTTGACTATAGCGCATACATGACATTTACAGTAGAAGGTATAAAATAGAATAAAATTGGTATTCTGCAACGATCTAATTAAGCCCGGCTATACGTTATCTACATTGTGTAATGAGGGACAATTTTCCACAGCAGCGTCGTTTTCGCCTACACTCACTCGAATTTCAATTGAGGTTGTTCTTCATGTACAAGTGACATGGTGAAACTATCAGCTCAAAAACGAATACTTTTGCAAACATGAAAAATTCACATACGTTGTAATCAACTTTTTGAGAGATAATCAAAAGAAGTCTAAGCTTATACCGTATAAATAATTTCTGGATCAAATTAAGCCTACACTAAACCCCTAAATGCAATAAGCTCGTAGACTGTAGTATTAACATTCAGAAAACAGCAACATCAAATTCCGAAAGACTTGCTTGATAGTGATCTCCACCATAGATTGGGCGAATTCAACATAACCTCTTGAAATAAGTTCGAGAAAGATTACTCAACTGAAACCTATTAAATATTAACTGCAAATATTAGTAAAACCAACCCAATATATATAGTCATGTTCAGCTCTGAATTGAATTTCACTCAGTTATTTATGAAATCCAGTGATATAGCGACCAGTAATAAGAAAGGGGGCTGTACGAGGTCAAATTCCAGACTATATGTCAAAAACCAAATTAGCTCTGTGTATAATATAGTATCATCAGTTATAAAAGGCATTCAAATTCCACTTCCTGAAAACAAAAGACAAATTGGTGTATATCAGAACAACGTGTCAAAGAAACTTCGATTCCGGGACAAAGCAATCTAAAAGAGTACGCATACACTGCACTGAACGGAACTGTCGCCATCTTTATTTTTTACAGCTTTGGTATTTTAGGGATCCTGGATTTTTCATTCTAAGTAATTTGACAAAATATTGGGTGTGGGTTTTTTTATCTTCAAAAGAAAGGTCAATGATTTCTAGTTGCTATTCAGAGTTGTTTACATGAACCAGTAAGAAATTTATCATTCCAAATAAAATTATATAATACACACATTTCATTGTCTTTCGAAATATGGAAATGGTAATAAATTGGGTTTATAGCTAAATGAACTAGTAACGAACTTTTGCAATAAAAATAAAAGATGGTTCAATGAGTTTTCTAACATCTAGCTTACACTGTTAACACTACCATCCCAATCTCAGCAGCAATAGAATAGAAGGAGCCATGCGATATAATCGTGTTAATTGTCACGATGAAGGTGGTGGTGTATTCCCTTTGGACGGTTGAAATAAATCTGTGGAAATTGGTAGGAAGAAAAAAAAGTCCAAGTCCCTTAAGAGAAATTGCAATCAATATATTACGAGAGAATAGGCGATACAATCATCATATAACGGATTGGGCAGTCTTGCTAAATTGATTCTATTCTTCATAAAACTAGAAGAAAATCTGCATCACTGCAGGTCGTAGAAATCCAATAAAGAGATTAGAAGAACATATTCTAATATGATTTCCGTTTCTACTGTCAAAGAAATCTGATTTAGTAACGACCGAGGCGTTCTGTTTTTTGTTACAATCTCGAAAGCAGTATTGCTCTATTTGGCTATGAGCGATTTTAGAACTAACTTTGAGATGGTATTACATTATATAGTTATATAGTATCCAAAGGGCGCTGTCAGATATGTATGGTGATCGGTGTTGTATACTAACTATAATCACTGATATCTCACGTATTGTCTATGAAGCTGGTATTCAGATCAATTAAGGAAATTTTAAAGCCCATGCTAGATAATGATTACATTAAAAGTGAAATTTAACACATTCAACAGATTATATAGGAGCATTTATTGTTAGTGGGATTCTTTAAACACAGCTAAGATAGACATAATAGTTTAAATTCTTTCTGTTCGGTGAATGGTAACTACCCTATCTGGGGTGGTCTGCCCATAGGATGGTGCATGACTAATACGTTCGACAACTTTGTTCTGGATCTGGGTCTGAATCTGGATAAGAGTAAAAATAGGAGCATTTAGGGTTATTGGGATCCTTCAAACATAGATAAGATAGGCGTAATAGTTCAGTGAATGGTAACCAACCTAACTGGGGTGGTCTGCCCATGGGATGGTGCACGACTAGTGATACCGACAACTTTGTTCTGGATCTGGATAAGAGTAAAAATAGAAAAACACATAGAAATTGTAATCCGTACATATTAATACTAATTCAACAATTCTGTGCGAGATATGTATACGCTTGTTTCCAAATCCGTGTTCAAAATAAAAAAAAATATCGGTTTTCGTTGTATATTCAACTAGTACCTACCTCAATTGTGAACAAGGCAGGGGTACAATAACACTTTTTATGAGAAAAGTGTCTCGGCCGTGTGATGGAATGTACACTCGAAGTGCGAGATAATGATATAGACATATCCCATATCACAAATAATATTTTTCATCAATAAAATTGATGCCATCGTATTAAATCATTATAAAAATTGACATCAAACGGTGTGTTGAAACTCCCAAGTTAAAAAGCCTAACGCCAAAATGACGATACAGACCATGTATTTCTCAAAAATAGGCCGGAGGGGTACATTGTTTCGGGAACCTGCAAACCCCACCATGCAAAAATTCCTGGATCCGCCCTTGATAGTATACGAGGATTGTAGTGATTCCTAGAATTCGATCAAAGGTATACGACCTCGACACTGAATCATTGATATTGAATGAATAATAAATCTTATAACGATGTAGATTATATGATTATGTTGTCAGGTTTCCAGAGAATATATAATGTTTAGATTGTGGAGATATTTGTCTTTTTGTTCAATGATACAAACATTTTAAACATTCAATTTTTTTTCTATTTTCAGCAAAGACCGATCAAACAGTCGTTCTGTGGCTCTCTGCGTCGTGATGCTCATTGGAAGTGCCTGATCCTAACTTTGCTCATCTGTGGTTGCCTTGCATCTGTTGCTTGGTGTCGCTTTGCTGTGGTGGAAACTGTGGTTGTGGATTATTATTCTTTACCAGCAGCTTATATACAGGATAAAACAAGTCCGTGTAACGACGGCTACATCTACATCCCCGTAGCCTTTGTCATCATGTTGTATTTGGTGTATCTAGTGGAGTGCTGGCATAGCCACACACGTATAGAACTACAGTATAAAGTGGATATTAATTCTGTATATGACCGTGTTACCAGCATGAAAGAAGCAATTCCCATTATTTGGTGGAAAGCCATTTGCTACCATTACATCCGTCGAACTCGTCAAGTGACCAGGTACCGTAATGGCGACGCTTTCACTTCCACTCAGATTTATTATGAACGAGTGAATTCATGCACGGCTGGTTCAGCCTTTAATTTTTCTCAATGTGGTGTAAAAGATATTTCGAAAAAACTGTGTGGATTAGCTGACTATCCAGCTACTAAGATTCGCTTTTCTAAGGGATTTTCTTTTGCAACTATTGAAGCGGAGTGTGAATTCGAGGACCAACGCGCTCAATTCTTCCAGGATTATGAATCACGCGATGATTATATGGAAGGCCGTGAGGGTATGGATTTATTAAATGTGAATTTTAAAGAATATATGATAGCCTTTGCGGATCCTGATAATCTCCCGTGGTACGTGTCCCATGTTATTTTCTGGGTAGCTTCCTTCTTTTTATTGTCATGGCCGTTGAGAGTTATCATAGAGTTCAAAACGGCGCATCTTCATTATCATGTACATAAACTCTTTGGTGTAAATTACGTGAATACAGGAACCATGCCTCGTCCTTTATCTCGTGTAACTATTAATAGCACTGATATAGAAATGAACATCAGAAATAATAATGCATTGGTTCCAAGTTATTCGGAAGCAATTCTAATGGACTTGTCGCGTTCAAGGTATATGTCGGACACAGTGACTGGAACAAGTTCGGGCAATGAAACCCCAAGAAGTTTTACTTTTTCAGCATTCCCTCCATCTCGAAGTACAGGCTTTCTGCGGAGCTTTTTTTCGTCGAACAATCTGGGTACATCTCATCGGCGTTCAAATAGCTATTCTGGTCTAGGTGAAAATATTGCTAGAACTTATATTCGTTCTGAAAATCGTGGCACAAGTGAAATATTTAATTTTGCAAAAAGGTGGAGAAGACGAGTTCGTAGAAAAAGGGGCACGGGGTCATCCTCGAGCACCAGAAATGACATTAACACGGCTTCCCCGACCTCGCCAGACGAATATTACGTCACTATTGACCCGGCAACCTCTACAGCTACGTTGTCATCAAGGGTTCCAGCAAGAACAAATACAATTTATAATCCACGTTCCACAGAAAATATTTATGCAAATATCACGAGGCCGCGACCTCTTCCATCCGTAAGGCCTCCAATACGCCACGAAGACAGTGAAACTTCCGTATCATTAGTACGAGATGCACCTCCATGCTATGAAGACGCGGTACTGGTTGTCAGTGAGTCGAATCTCCAGATGCAAGATCCGGTGCGACCCGAGGAGGAAGCAAACGAGAATGAAACAGAACATTCTCAATTAATACCTCCTGCATCGAGTTCTAGACAATATCGAACATTCCCATGCATGGAGACGTCGTTATAATTGTGTCTACATATGTACGTATGTCTGAACCATTTGAAAATAGTCTCCGGCGAAATCAAGTGATAAAAATGTTAGTGAATGAAATGTTATTAATTGTTTATATAAAAATTGACTATATTATGGCCTGGTTGATTGTGATATATACACCCTTGGGTTGTTTTGTCTACCGCTGACTTCATTGATGTTTTTATCGATAGTACGTATTTGATTGGACGATTTTGTTAGCAGAATTGCTACAAGCCACCTGAGAATTCGGGCAAAATGTTCTGTCTATTCACTCTCTAGGTCCGAATACAAACTGACTGGGTGATCAGTACAAAGATGTCATATGTCTATATTTACATTATTTGACCTAAACCCTTATTCCCAAGAAACATGTTGCTGGTCCCCAAATTAAATTATTTTCCATGGTACCGGTACATTATTATTGGCGGGATTGGTATATTTGTTTTGATCTAGAAGCTTAAATGTTTTGGGTAGACGTTTTCTTCAAATGGGATTTCAGACTGCAACAGGATCAAGTAAAGATGAAAGAGAAAATTGTATACAGTCCAAAACGGTATTTGTTAGGAATCATAAATGACCAATATTTAGGGTAATAACTTCTTCAAAAACAATATGAAATTTTATAGCAAAACAGGCATTGTTAAAATCTTGTTACCTTTTTTTTTTCAAATCATTTTTAGTGAAGCCTGTACCATAACAGGCCCGGGACTGTACAGCGCAGTGGACGCTTACGGCTGGCCTCCGGATCCATTCACTTGATTTGATATTTTCCGCAGGTTATTTTATAGGTTTTTGTTTTTCGTGTAGTGCGGTCCTCCTGCACTTACTATTAGAGAACTGGGTGTTAGGCAAAATGTTGTTGGGGAATTGTTCATTTTTTTATTTTATGAAATATAATTAATTGAATTGAACTTCTTAACATTTTATATAGAATTTTAAACAGACATGTTTGCTACAATCGAAGGAGGTTTTATTAACACCCTTGAGAGAGAGTTGATTATGGTTATGAGCTTAGCATACTAACAACTGTATAATATAATTTACATACCATTTGAAGTCTGAACAATAGACCAGCAATAGGCAGGTTTGGCTCTTACATAATGCACCTTTATTTTAAAATTTAAAGTCAATATAATTCAGTATTAAATAATATTAAATTGTCTATTGGGAGTTTTTATAAACATTATGTTCTATTATTCATCATGTTATTATCATTTATATAATTTGCATTATATTTCATGATTTGTATTATATTTGATAGATAAATTGAATATGCATACATAATATTTATTTGTCTTCTTACAAACAGTGCGGTGGGTAAGACGCTGACTCGCTAGTCTGGAGGTGGGTGTTCGATCCCTGCATTGACCGAGAAAGTTCATCCAGATTTGCCAGAGTGGTTTTTCCTTATCAGTGATGCAGGACGGAAGACCTCACAAGTACAGCTGTCCAGTGGTTCGGATGGGAAGAAAAACCGAGGTCCCGCGTACACATTGACATGCACGTAAAAGATCCCCTGACAGTTGGAATGCGAGATAATAGTAGACCAGTGTCGCTATCCGGGCAAAATTTCACTGTATAGCGTATGCCCGTCTTCATTAGCGCGGTTCAGAGCAAAACAGCAAGACGTTAAACCCCATTTCATTTCATTTCACAAACAGTGCGGTGTCAAAATCCTTAAGGAAGTGAAATCTATTCCATGGGTATATTGTGGGAATCAGGTAAGACATAGAAAGCTGAAATAAGTAATAATGATACCAGATCAAGGCCCGGGTAACCAAGTGGTTGAACGTATGTCATCAATGCAATTGTCGAAGTTACAGGTGGCAAGGAGTACGATTCCATTCCTAGACTCCTGTTATCTCTGGGTTCTCCTGTTTTGTTTAATGTTAAACCAGCAAGGGTTGTGTCGTAATTGCCTCGATGACAACATAACAGAACTTAATATTTGATTGATGCCAAGCTCAGACCGGAAGTCCCAAGGGAGACCGTTAACAAACTGTTCTTATGGTGTTTGGTCGCAAGTTCTGCGACAGTAATGATCATATCTTTACTTGTGGTAGACCTAGAATAAGGCAAAGTTTAGATGTCCCAGACGGTTGTATTCCGCGTATAACTGTAATCTATGCTTTCGATAAGCTGATAATTATAACTATTCACTAGTTTCTCACGGTGTCCATCAGGACCAGCATGTATACTTTTAAAATTGTTGTTGCGCATCGTAATCTTGTTGATGTTTGTTCAGTTCACATTGGGAGCAAACATAAAAAAACCTCTCGGACCAATACATTTAGTTATAAGTAACATGTAATCCATTTTAATGGAGAACAGGCCAAGGCAGGGGCGATTAGTGGCGAGGAATAATTCCAACTGGACCTAGAAAATTCCATATTTGTGAGCTAACTAAAAAGACCATTTCTTTCAGTGAACGATAATCGGGTGGTAATTTCCTTTTAGCAGAATAGTTTTAACATGCTCTCATCAACACCTAAACTATCCACGTAAACTGTGGAAATTCAGATTTGATGTATATTATCAGATGCTACGTTTAACAATTACAGTCTCCTGCTGACCTGACGTCAGATCTATAAATCAAGTTTGATTTTTTCATGAACTACATTTATCCCCTTCCTTTAGAAGATTATTGATTAGAATCGTTACTTTAATCTTAGATTACCCCCCTTTTATCCCTGAAAAATCAATATGTCTTCCTCAACAAACTTTCCCTTCATTTGTCTATTGTTTGTTTTTCATTTGTGTTCATGTGTCTCTTCCCTGGGCCTCAGCATATTAAATGTAACCACAGTCAGTTTTAAAGCATTATCTAGCAGACAAAACACATGCGCCTCCTTTATCCCCAACCCCCACCCTTGTATATTATAAATGTACTTTAATTAAACACGATATGCAAAATTGTTTTTAATTTGTTGAGTATCAGGTTAATTATTAATTTAGAATAGATCTGAATGTTTAACAACCCAAATGGGCAGGTCCAATATCCCGAGAATAAGTTATTGATATTCACTGATTTGTTATTTCAGTGACGAAACGAATTCTGATCAGTGATCCGTGTTTTTGTATACACTTACATTTGATGTATTGTGTTCTATCAGGATGCTTTGTCCAGAAATGACCTAGTTTATGTCGAGTGGACGTTAAACTCTCTCTCTCCCTCTCTCTCTCTCTCTCTCTCAGGACGCCCTTGACCTTGTTATTTTGTGGTGTTAACCTTCAGTACTTAGAATTCAAATCTCTCACGACTTCCTTAATATAGGTTTTCTAAACTCTGGAAGCAACTCCTCTAATGCTAATTATTGAATCCTGTTGGGTAAAGCACTATTTTTATTGCTAGTCCCGACCGGCCTATCAATGTTTTCTAAATTAGATACATAACGGAACAACCAATCTCCAGGGGGTGTATATTTGCGAGACAGGATAGCGGTCAATTTTAATATAAGGTTAGATCTAAAGTATCAATTCTATTTGTTATTTTAGAACCTCTGTGCATCTGCCTCGATCTTATTTGATCGAAGTAATTCGATTTTGAGAAACAAAATAAGGATGGGGAGGGGAAGGTATTGATTAGTTTACACGTAATCGCAGTAAAGTAAAATTGTTTGTCACCATGTACAATAATACGAATCCGGTGTTTTCTTAATTAATTTGGAAACATTCTTAATTCTTTCCCGTGGGAAGGGGAAGGGGGGGGGGCTTGTAATTGCTCGGTAAGCTTTGCGTGTGCTAACTGGCTGACGGTGATTTTGTAAAATCTATTGATTACAAACTCCCTCAAGTTAAAATAATCAAAATGCAGGGCTGTATATCAATTGTTACTCCATAAGTCCTTTTGGAAATCGCCCAGAAATGAAAATAATGAAAAACCAAACATCACTGTCGGTTTAGAAATAAGGTCGGAAACAGAATACCTGGAAAGGTTGGATAATGCTGGGATGTTGCTGTGGATAATACATTTGGGCCGATTTGGTAAGACACAGTTTTGGCTTTCACAGAGGTATTGTGAAAGCTTTCTAATAACTCTGTTTGTGATGACTGGCCTCTTTAAGTTCAAACATGCCTTCTACAGATGACGTTACATCACGGGGCGTCCATCGTTGCTGCGTTAACTGGTTCGGGTAGAATGGCGCGTTTCATTCATTTCTTTACTTATTTACACTAAATAGGAAATATTTTCTTGATCTAGATATACTTCAAACTCCTATATTATTTTTCTTATAATTCAAAAAATTGTTTAAAATTTAAATTGCAGACGGAAAAATTGTTTAAAAATTTAATTTGCAGATGGAAAAATTAAGCCGTACCGATGTTATTCCTCCCGGTGATTGTATAAGTGGCTTAGCGATTATTCGCTGCTGATCAGTGTGAGCTGGTCGTTCGGTAAGGTTCGAAAACTTGGACTTGTATGCATGGCCTACAAGAGCTTCAGTTCTTATAATAAAATAAATTTTCCAATGCTGTGAGTTCAACCTGTTTCTCTTTATAGAAAATATTACAGTTTTCTGTCTTGTCCTCATGCTTATTTTGTAGTGCGGTCATCCTGCTCTTACAATTAGGGTAGATTTTTAGCCCTTCGTACTGTAGAGTGTTCTCGTTGTCGACCTTGTCTCACTACAAATATTATTTAAGCGTTTTCCGAGATTCTATCCGGATTATCGCCCTTATTGTTTGAGTTCTAACACCTGACTTCAACTGGCAGATTATCGCCATTGAAGTGACGACCACTGTCAACATTGGTCATATTATTTCTTTTACGTCTTTTTTAATAAATCATTTTTAGTGAAACCTGTACCATAACAGACCCGGGACTCTACGACTGGCCCCCGGACCCATTCACTTGAATTGAAATTTGTTTATTTATTGCAATATCTGTTTTCTGTCTTGTCCAGGTTTGGGGGTAAGTGGATAAGGCGCTGGTTCGCTAGCCCTGAGGTCGGGTGTTCGATCCCTGCATTGGCCGAGAAAGTTCATCTCGATTTTCCGGCGTGATTTCTCCTTGTCAGTGATGCAGAAGGAGGGCCTGGCAAGGATAGCTGCCTAGTCGTTCGGATGGGACGAAATACCGAGGTCCCGTGTACAAATTGGAGTGCACGTAAAGATCCCTTGGCAGTTGGAATTCGAGGCCGTACCGCCGCTGCCCGGGCAAAATTTCCCGCATAGCACACTGTATGGCGTATGCCCGTCTTCCATTAGCCCAGGTTAGGTGCAAAAGAGTAGGACGTTAATCCCCATTTCATTTCATTGTCCAGGTTTATCTTGTAGATTTTTGTTTTGTGTGTAGTGCGGTCCTCCTGCACTTACTAATAGAGTGGAATATATAGGAATGTATTACACTAGCTCAAGATTAATCTGATTGAGTTGAAGATGAAGACAGTTGTATCTGATAAAAGGAACTAGATTGTCATTAACATACTATCTTTAATTTATCAATTTCACTGACTTCCAGGAATGATCGATATTGTCTTTATTGCTCCAGGCTGTAAAAAAAGACATCAAAGGGCTTATAACATGTTTCTTTAAATTGAGATAAATGTTTATTTTCATTAAATGTATATTAGAATCAGTCATTCTCCCCTGGCATGGGTCAATTTCGTCAACTGTATGAATACACGGTGAGTATAAATATATAACTAAAATACCCGCAAGTGAACATTCTGTAAATATGGACACAGCTCACTCACTATGTGTTCATACAGTTGACGATCTCGAAAGTTATTTTTAGTCTTTCTCTCACTTTCCCCTTTTCATCCTTTTGTATGGCGATTTTTGTTGACTTTTTGGTGTAGAATCCAAGAAAGGGAAATTTATTTTTAGTCTTTTTCTCCCGTTCCCCTTTTCATCCTTTTGTATGGTGATTTTTGTTGACTTTTTGGTATAGAATCGAAGAAAGGGATTTGGAAATACATTTTGCCAGGTTTTGGTGAATATTCATGATTTTGAGGCGGAAGGATACAAGCGTTTTGATGCTGGTTACGTTGAAATGTAGTGCCGGAAATTGCATGTTTATTCGTCTCTACTTCCAGCTTGTGTATCTCATGTTTTTCATCGTCAACCTCATACATGCTTTTGGGCAGAAAGCGTTCTACCCATCGAAAATTTGGGAAAAGGTTAGAGACGAGAATTAACATTAAAGTCAATGGGGAAATCATTAGTGATCTGTGGCCACATGTAACCGTTGGGGATTTTCATGTCGGTAACATTACTGAACTCTTCGTTCAACAGGCTATATATATATATATAGTTGGTGGTACAGAATCTCCCCAATAAACAATCTCATTTATATAACTTCAAATAACGTTAAATTATACACCTTTATAAACTAGGTAAATGATTGCAAATGGAGTTCGTACCATTGTCCTGATCAGTCCTTGTCCATATTAAATCAGGCCACATGTGAATGTAGTTCGAAAAGTATTATGTAGCATAACAATATGGCATCTCAAGGCAGAAAAGGACACGATACGTTCAGTTCCCAGTGGGTTGTAATTAAATCTTACGGCATTATCATTAGTTTGTTCCGGGGCGTTTTAAGGTTTATCATGGCGGAGGCTATACTATTTTTAGAGCCCTTTTTTGCGGGGGGGGGGGGGGCTTGATTGATGATTTTCATGCCAATGCAATGACTGCGTTCTCAATCAGTAGTGGATTCGACAGTGACAGTGTATAGAAAAAGATTGACTCGGAATCGGGGGCCCTTTCCCTTGGCCAGAGGGACCTTTTTGTCAGACGTGGGGCCCTTTTGTCTGCCTCAGGGCACTCCCTAACTAGGGTACATTTTCATTTATGTCATCGGTTTTAGCATTTTTCTCCCGTTTAAACATATAACCGCTTTAATGGTACCATGGATTGTACATGGTGTGAGGGGGGCCTTCAAAATTCTCTCTTGTGATCCAAGTTCTTATTTTATGCATCCTTTCTTATGCGTCGTGGTCATCGTGGCAATTCATTTTCATGGGGATCACAGTGGCTAAATCGGTAAGAGGCTGGCTCGCTGGCCTGGGGGTCAAGTGTTCGATCCCTGCATTGGCCGAGAAAGTTCATTCAGATTTTCCGGTGTGGGTTCCCCTTGTCAGTGATGATGGGAAGAAAAACCGAGATCCCCCGTACAAGTTGGCGTTGACGTAAAAGATCCCCTGGCAGTTGGAATTCGATATAAGTGTAGACCATAGCGCCGCTGCCCGAGCAAAATTTCCCTCATAGCATATTGAATGGCGTATGCTCGTCTTCATTGACTCAGTTCAGAAGCAGAACGTTAAACCCCATCATATTTCTCGTCGTTTTATTGATAATCCTCTACGGTACATAACCTACGGTAATAACCTATTTAGATGCTCAATTTAAATATCTTCTGGACGGACGTTTTTCTCTAAGTGTTACATGTTATATGTCAGTCAAATTGTTGCGTGTAACAATGAAATTAATATGACCGTATCTTAATTCAGTCTGTTTAAGTACACACACACAACCATAATTGTAATTTGCATTGAATTTCTACGATCACTGAACTGAGTAATTGTATCATGTTTTGAAATCATGGCACGTTCTCTTGGCGTCTCTGAGTGTTTTTGTCTGCAGGAATAGTCAGTTTGTGGCAATAATATAATTATCTCTTCCTATTGACCCCAGTACTCGATACTCATGTATTTAAAAGGGCATAACAGTGAAACATTCTTTCTTGGAGACATCGTATATAATTGCTTTATCATAGACCCACACAAGGAATGACCGTAAACAGAATACGCGAAATACTAGTCTTGTGATGTATCCCTACGCAATAACCTTGCCGTGATTGTTTGCATGTATCAAATTAATTTCTATGAGTTGGGGTGTTTAAAAGATCGGAGTGGAATGATCTATCGCTGACAACTGAACAAGTAGATTTATGCAGTTCCGGCAAATTAATGAATTTTGCAATAGTGTATCAGTGTCACAGTGTTCATGCTGACGAAATAGGAAATTACTGAAAAACTACAAATAACTTATCTTTTGAATACGTTTTTTTTTTATTAGAAGTATTTATTTATTTTCTTACAGAGGTGGTTTATTTTCTTTGACAGCCATATATTGCAATTTTTTTGATAATGAAGACATTGTATATTATGCAATTTTGCAACGTTAGAATCTTATTTTCTAGGTGATTTTTATGGTTACAACAATACTTGTTTGTTTCCAGTTTCTTGGCTTGTAGTTGGGTTTGTTATTCGTTTTATAATATTTTGAAGTTGGTACAGTATTGACATCTCAAGCGAGGAAACAGAAAACCCATTGCAAATTGAAGACAATAATTTTCAGAAAGGGTAATCAAATTTCTTTCACGCCTTCTTGAACTATTAACTGATTATTTCTTAAATTTATTCAATAAACCGGAATAATTTCTGCGAACCAAGTAAATTTATCGAATGATTACTTATGGTCGTTTATCACAAACTCCATTGTTGTTCAACGAGATCTTTCTGTACCCATAAATGTATGACGTCACCAAGACGTGATTACTTTGCCCTGTGTTTCGTTAAGCTAAGTGTTGAGAAGCATCAGCTGGTTCTATAGATTAGAGATTTCGATTCACTTTTTTTATAAAGACTAAAGTTGGCTATTTTTTTACTGTATAACCATATAGCGTTAATGTAATAACCCTACTTCAGCCAATTTATCTCTCCGTTGATGTCTAATTCAATTAAAGTGCCGCTGATTTATCGTTTTCTTGACTTTAATTCTACGTAATTTATAGTCAGTTCAACTAAATTGAATTCTGAGGCAATTTCTTCTATAAATTCTCACATGGTCACACGGTTTTACTTTAAGTGGTGCCAACGACAGACTAATACGACCCAGTAGCCCAGAAAGAACATTATTTTATAGTCTGAGAATGATTTAACCCTGGGTTTAAGTTTTAAACATATGATACATTGAGCAGTATTGGCGTTCCTATGGTCCCTATCGTCAAAATACCCAAACTATTTCCAGTGATTCTCATTACTTAAATATCTCGAGAATGTGGGATTCTGAATCACGTACGAGATACTAACCCAACATCTCCACATCCCTGACCCTGTCTTAATTATTCAATATTCCAATTTAAAAATCCTAAGCTGTTCATTTAAACTCATCGATGTCCCGAGACCTTGTTATATATATCCCAAAGAGGTTGATTTCCCAAATTCATGAGATATTAATATCGAGATTTCAGGACCTCGAGGAAAATATGACAAGATCCGATATGGTGAAAACCAGACATTGCTGTGATTGAGATTGATCTTGTTATAATGTGGTCTAAACCCCAGTCTAAACCACGCAATCTTGAAATGATTGTGTTGTAATTCTTGGGTAACTTTCTTGGGGTGTGAAGAACTTGCGGGATAATTATGTCGGACATCGAATTCCCAATGGCAGACATTTTTACGCGTCTGTACGCCCTAGTTTAAGGTAAACATTTTATAGTTATTGAGCCCAACTGTTTGTTTGGATTACTATTTTATGTAACTGTACTTTAAAAGAAACGAAATACCGTTTGAATTTTCAATCTGATTAAAACACAGGTCCTATTTGTTTTTATAGTTCAAAATTTCGTTTTACTTGTCTTTACTTCACTAGGATCTGGAAGAGTTGTTATCATTGACGTGTTCATAATGGTTTGAGCGATTAACCAATGAAACAATCTGTTACGGTGAGATTTGGGTGTATTTTGCATGGAATGGTGGGTAATTCACCAGTAATATGAATGCTGATTGGTTAATCAAATGTCTGGCGTCATAGGGTCAAAAGTCGCTTGTATGACCTTTGACGTGACCTAACAATCGGTCAGATCTTCGTGTAATGTTAGCCACCGAAAGTATAAAAAAAACGAAACGAAACGAAATATACATGTAGATCTGTATTTCAATCAGATTGTTTGTATTTTTAATCTCCTTCACGTTTGGGGGGGGGGTGTCCTAGTGGTCTAGAGTGCCGCGCTTCGACCTCTAGCTGGCCGGTCACCTCTGGCTTGCGACTGTGGTTTCGAGCCCTGGTGTTTGCATATGTGGCATGGAGAAAGGGGCGCCTTCTCAACCTCGTGGGTTTCCTCCGGGCACTCCGGTTTCCCCCCACTGCTAAAGACCCCTACGCGCAAGCGAATTATTGAAAAAAAAATTTTAAAAACATATGTTAGTCCCGAAATGACCTGGTTTGTGTCGAGTGGACGTTAAACCCCATTTCTCTCTCTCTCTCTCCTTCACGTTTGTTATGGCAAATTGTAGATACATTCTTGTGCTCTTACTCTTAGAAACCATTGTACTGGCCGTGTGCAACAAATTGAAGCTTTGCAATACAATCTAAAACAATCTCAAGGCGCCCAGGTCAACATTGGAAGCGAATTCCTTATCTGAATTAGTAAGCCACTGCATCAGCATATGCTATTTCTTTAATATTTAGTGATCGCGGTCTTTCTTTTTACACTTGACAATGTGAAAGTATGTCTCAACAACTACAAAAAGCCAAAAGAAACACTACTGAAGAAGACACACGGCCATTTGGCTTTTTAAACCAATAACTTATCATAGATTTCAGATAGCAAGTCATGATGAAGTCAAAGCGTAAAACTCCAACATCAGCTAATAAGCTGATCCATTTGGAAATGAGGTTTGGTTTCTTTAAACAGAAAATATTGAAAGTAGATCAAGATAATGTTTTCTTTTCCTCTGACTTGACTTTCATCTATTTAAAACCTTGTCGTACGTGAGATTAGTGATCAAGATGGAGATAGAAAAAACGAATTATTGTCTCGCAAATAAGGTTATTAGGATTTGTAACATCGTATAAACATTGCCCGGGGAATCCAGGGGTAAATATGATTATAAAACGATAATTAGGCTATAGGTTTTAATTAAATTTCCAATCTAGATGACTTGGTGGTCGTCAACATTGCATTCTCCCTCTAGTGCGTCTGGGTTGACATTGATTCGATTTCACCCATTCCCTGCCTTTGATGATTCCTAGCTCGACCAATACCATGTCGATGGAAGCCTTGGGACCTATGAAATATGTTGTTTATGGTATAACACTAGTCTAATAGACAAATATTATGTAAAGTTTTTCGTTGACGGCATTTTATCTGGTCATTTTATATTAAATATATCATATAAAACTAGACTATAAAATATAGACTCGTTTATCATACATGGGTTTGCTGTTGACAGTCTTTAGACAAAGACATTAATATAAAATACATCTTTATGGTGAAATATTATTCAGCTAGCTTTCCACTCTTCTTTTAGAAAAAGAAAATAGATGTTATGAATAATTTCAAATGAACTGCGTAGTTGTATTCTGTAATCCGCCATAAGTATAATAGATCTAGATCTCTTCAATGGAGACTGACGATTAAAGGGACATTGTACCAACACTCAATTATAATGAATTTGTCGATCCTAGATATATCGATATTGATACCATAACAGCCCCTCCCCCCAACACCTCATTGGTGGGAAACAATAATCGTGTGACTGACGGAGAAATCAAAACAAAACAAATATTGTATTGACTAGTAACCGAGCATGACGTCATCGCCACCGCCCGAAGTCCACTAATGGTTGCCAACTTTACAAGGAATAGCCATGTCAAATTTCATGTTCAATTGGCGAAACCTTGGGCTTTTGTCAAAGAGTGTCTCCCCTAAGAACAACAAGATGAGCACCACTAGATCCTGATCCACAAATAAAAGCTTCATACTTTTTTCTTTTTTTTTAAAAATGACCTTGTATATAGTAAGTTCGAGGCATACGACACGAAAGCCACGCGTTGCGTTTAGTTGTATTTATCTACAATGCCAAATGCCTTTGCGGTTTCACAGAGGGAGACAGGTGTGGTTTAAAGTTCACTTGACACAAACTAGGTCATTTCAGGACTAACATATGCTTCCATTTTATTTCAACAATTCGCTTGCGCATGGGGGGTCTTTTTCAGTGAGAGGACACCGTAGGACCCAGAAAAAAAAAGCCCGAGGTTGGACAGGCGGCCCTACGTCTTGTCAAGTACAACCGGAGAATCAATGAAAACCCTTATAATATATTTGTTGGCGTCTAACAAAACAAATGTTTTATACCTATTCTAATTTACCGCAAACAAAAAATGGTTAACAAAAACGACTACCGTTTGTTCAAAAGAGACCGGCGTTGATTGGTCTAAACATCACGTGGCCACATGACCTACAATACTAGCAGATTGAACTCTTGCATAATGTATAGTTATTGAGTCCCAAAGTATCAACCAATCAAATTGCCTATGTCTGCTTAGTCTGAGCAGAAAATGCTCATCTTCGAACTCCATAATAAAAACCTACACCAAGGTTGAACACTGATCACTTTTCGATTCGTTCTTATGTTTCCAACCCATGGTTATAACATAACTTGAAATAATAATATCCAATTGAGCAAACTTGTATCTTTTCTATGCCGTATGAAGCCACAGTAAACGGAATTCAACTATGATGGTTATAGGCTTTCATAGCTGTCTGATACCCCTCCCCTTCCCAACACGCGCGGACTCACCTATGCCTCTGCGTTTCGAATTCCTTTAACAAGTACCCTTGCACAATCGTATCGGACAAAGTAAGTCATTTTCCTGTCTAGTAAGACATTTTTCACGCAAAGATCTGATATTCGACCAAAAGATGGTACATGTATCTGGGGTTTTGTCTGGGTAGCAATTGTTCCAACACGAGTCTTGTATGTAACTATTAGACTATAACTTGATATTTGATATAACTTTAAAAACAATTGATAGGCACACGCTGAATTCCAAATCAACAACAATAAAATTTCTTCTTTATTTTAAGGTATTTGTCTTGGAGCTGTATAATTACATAAAACCTTTCGGCCAAAACACACCATCAGTAAAATAGCTGTCAAATATGTCTCTCGTATTCTAAAGTCTATGAATATTTATAAGAATTATTTCCTCTACTGGTCGTGACCTAGCTCTCAGCGGACACACATGTAATGACTTCCATTAAATCGTCATTTAAAAAATATTTTTTTGCCATCACATGTCATGGCCCCATTATCTTCCTTTGAAAATGGCCAACATTAGAAGCCATATTTATTCTGAAATCGCTGCTTTTCATTATTTTTTAGGGGATTTTAGAATTATCTTCTATCCCCAAGACAACCACAATCCCTTTGTAGTTCTTAGAATCGTGGTGCTAAAGGCAATTACCTTTCAGAACGTTTACATTATGCTATGACAGGTTGAAATGATATGGTCTTATGGTTAAACCTGAAATAATCATTACATTACCATTTCTACTTAATGCTGCCATACTCAAAATCAAGATTATTTTTAAATCTGAGTCAAAAACCCAAGAGTGTGGAGTCTACAACCGTTTAATGTGGTATATGAAAAATGAATGCTGGTTTAAACTGTTTAATAATGGCTTAGTTAAAACCCAAGAGTTTGAAGTCGACAACCTAGTAAATGTGGTATATGACGAATAAATGCTTGTTCAAACTGTTTAATAATAGCATTAAGTTGTAGATATAAACACGATACATTTCTATGAATTATTGTTTAAATTTAAGCCATGGTTTTACTAGCAATCTTCATCATAAGATAATTGCCTGCTCATATTTGTTGCTATAAGTACAAATAAAATGGTACAACAAAATATGTTTTTGTCACCGATTTCAGCCAAGGTGGAAGCAGATGTAAAACCCCACGAACGAATAAACGAAATGTGTTTAATGTGCGTGAACTCCTTAGATGAGAAAAGATGTGTGGGTCTGGAATGCAGGAGTCGAGGGAACGCCAACAGCATCACTAATTCGTATATTTTTTGTGAAAATACTCAACATGTCTGAAAGTGTTACGAAAATCGGACAAGAATTAACTCCGTTGAGCTAGTACCACTGTCCCTACTCTTATACCGAATTCCATCTGTCTTTTACGTGCAAACTAATGTATTAACAGATCTTCGGTTTTTCGTCCCATTCGAACTTTCGCGGCCAATCGAACACGAGTCCTCCAGGCTAGCGAGTCAACGTATTACCCACTAAGATCAGGGGCGGATCTAGGAATTTTTGCAGGAGGGTGTTTGCCAGGTTTCGGTTACGGAAATCTGCCATCATCGTCTATAAATTACATAGGCATACATACAAATTGAGCTTTTTAAACAGAGAAATCGTTTTTATACTGATGTAGTATCACTTTAGGATGTAATTTCATTGATGCAAGGCGTTATTTTTATATGTAGCTGAGCGGGGGTGGGGGGTGGGGGTGGACACCCCCCCCCCGGATCCGCCCCTGTAAGATTTGATGAATTAGTACGAAAACATAGGGGGTTGGAGATGGATACTAGTAAATCGAATTCAAAATTCTTAACCACCCATTTCTTCAAATTAATGACCCTGTCACATTGAATGTTTATGTGTACACTTGACGTCAACTTCCATTTATTATTGTTCTTAGAGTGGATGAAATCTATGTGGCGTTATGTAGGAAACTATTGATTCAGCCTTGAAATGTTCGGTTTAATAAACTTGTCGAAAAATGTGTGGGCCGGAATGTGTGATTTTGGAATTTTTGAGTTGCTGCGTAACTTTGTTGTTTTTTCTAAAAGAGCGGGATCTAAAGAGTCATCTCCCAAACAATTTTGTAGAGTCGTATTATTGTAACAGGTAACATTATGTTTGACAGAGCAATTTAGTAATTTGGTATATATGTAAACCCTTAAACACTTCTTTGGGATACCTTTGTGGGATAGGGTCGCCTGTTCAACCTCGTGGGTTTTCTCCGGGTCCTCCGGTTTCCTCACACTGCTAAAGACCCCTACGCGCAAGCGAATTATTGAAATAAAATGACCTAGTTTCTTTCTGTCTCATCTTTGTGAGAATAATGTGCAATAGGAGACAATCCGAATTCATCTGGCAAGCATACGAATCTATTTCATGAATTTTAAGATATTGAGTATTTACTCGATATCGGTATGGTAGGCACGCAAAATATACAAAACAATATCTCAGATAAAAAAAGAGATACATGTTTATATTTATATAAATAATAATAAATAAATGGGTTGTGTCTTTCATAAAGATAGTGTGGGGTGGGGGTGAAGCAACATGATACATCAACTTACTTTCGATTCTTATAAGTAGGCTCCATGTGGAAACAGAAAACCAAATAGATAACTAACTGATACCTTTTCACCCCAAGCCTAATCCAGGTACCAAATCAATCCGCCACATCGGAATCTTTTGATTGATTAATATATCAGCATGGACTGAATGTGAGTGATCACATAATTAATGCCTATTCCGTGTATTTCTACCAAAAGTCCGTTCCGTGGTCGTGCTAATGGTCACAATAAGCTATTCCAACTGTAAAATTGGCAATTCTCGTTGCACTTAAAGGTATGGGGCATCGCGTCTCTAAGGACCTTTATAATTGTAATGGTGATTTGGAATTCAGAGCGCGTAACGCGTCCCTATTTCCTGTCAATTATTCTTAAAGGTATATAAAATATTAACCTAATATGGTGGATGTTAAACCCACAAATAGCTTCTAAGAAAGATGTGATTACTTTTGTCTGTGTTTGTTAGGAAATTTAAGCTCAAGGTGTTCAAAAAAAGATCAGTGTCTTTTAATGTCAAATAACATTAAAGATACATTATGTAAGATTTAGATAAAGAGCTAGACATACTTGCTATAATAGTTCGAAAGTAGATAATGTAAAATGAATAATTTGAAAATTTTCATTCAAATTACTCTATTGCGAACGAAGATACTGGCCATCGAAGGTTTGACAAAACGTGTGCAATAATTTCAACCACCGTATTAGTTGTTCGAGGCTAAGTCTCGCTCCGCCATTTTTAGATTAAATCAAAATATGACTGAACCGTTCTAATCTATTTAATATCGGATGCCATCGAGAGTTGATTATGCCCTGGGTTAGTTTAATTAATGTCAGATTAATGATTAAGAAAACATTTCAGGCCTGAAGAAGACCTACAATAGGCAGATTTAACTTTTCTGTATACTGAAAAAAGGAAACGGATCACACAGAGTGATTAGAAGCCACAATAGGCCAGCAATAAGCAGTTTCCCGAAAACAGTAAGAAAAATACCATTATATGGCCTTCGAAATAATATGATTTTGATTATTTCTTATAATAGTATGATGTAGCCTATTGTGTAGTATATTCTACTAAAAAAATGAGACTAGCCTCAGAGAGTGGTCAGCATCAGTCTCAATTGACCTGTAATGTGAGGCACATCGAAAATATAGCAAGACAAATACCATAACATGGCCTTCGAAATAATATTTTTATTTGGATTAATGCTTCTATTAGTATTCTGTCATGTTAATCTACATCTAGACATAAATCTATTGTGTTATAGTAAATGACTAAAGATAAGAACAACAGACACGTCAATAACAATAAATAAGACAAGTGACAGTACGTCAGACATAAAAACATTCCACCGTCCTTTCTCTTGCTGGTGACATCAATTTCCGCCTTAAGATGTGTTTGTGACGGCTAATTTGAACCTGCACAAGTAATCGAATATTAAGCAGAAATTACTACATGGTAAAGACATATAGTAAAACGGCAAGAGGTTGATTGGTTTGAGACTGTCCTATGATGATAAAATACGAAACTAACGTCCAATTTCGACTTAGCATTTTGAACATTCCTACGGTACCATAAAATCTTTGACGATGATCATGTGGTACCATAAAATATGAAATTATGTGATCACCTAGATGTTATATGAAATGTTATGATGGAATTAACAATGACTTACATTTTTAAAATTGTCAATGTGTTTAAGAATTTAAAATAGCATTATGCAAGAGCAAAACCTGCTTATTACAGGTCTTTCTTTAGGCGTGAGATGTTATCTAAATAATCAATTAGACATTAATTAACATATCCAGACCATAATAAAGTCAAGGCTAGCCTTCGATGTTAGCGGATTGAATTCCTATATGCCGCTTAATGGCCGTTGATAATTAAATCAATCAAGTGGATAATCGAGACTATGCTGTTTATATTAATGATTTGAGTAATGATGACCGAGGCTATGTGAATATTTCAAACGCTTTTTTCTCGGCTAATAGTGGACCAATTTGACTGAAATTTTCAACAAATTACCTTTACACTATCTAGTTTTTAACTATTATAGTGAGAAGTGCCATCTCTTTAGCTTATCTCCCATAATGTAAGTTTAATAGTAATAGTACAGACAAAGGAGAATGTTTATAATTGAAAATGTGGATGAAGACCACCAAATTATTTCCAAGTGCAGTAATTACAATGATGGAAGTAAACAGAAGTTCAACAAATCCATTACTTATGCTGATTGATCGGTTTGGGTATAGAACGGTTGTATTACGGTTGGAGTGAATACAGATAAATTGAATATCTAATTGATCTACCAGTCACACGACCAAGACGATGTTGTTCTTAGATTACATTAGATAACAGACTTAATTAACGATATTTAATTACACGGGTAGAAAATCTATCGTAAATGATTTTGTCTGTATTGATATTTATAAACAGTTTGTGATCACGATGATAAAATATTGTTTTTCTTTAACAGACGGCCATAATGAGCCAGAAATTGTCTGGTTCGGGGTAAAGAAACTGAATTCCTATTCAGCATGCTTTTTAATGTCCAATAGTTATTCTGGATTGTTAAAGGATGCATCCCAGATATATCCGAGTCAAAACACCTCGTGATACTTTTCAACATCCAATTTTCCGATGGAGTTGGAGACGAGTTTCATGACTAGGGATCAACTTCCCAACTTTGTAGCCTCTGCTCTTTATCCTGAGAATTATTGCATGTGGGAGCTATTGTTGTTCTTTATTAACATTTAAGCCAAGAAAACTTAAGATATTGGAACATTGTGCACGCGATGTTACTTATCGATGCAGCCCCCCCCCCCACCCCCATTTGACTTTTAATCTCAAAGATTATCACATTGGAGACGACCGTATACTTGATATATTAGGGAACTTTCGTATCAGTACGAAAACGAACATATGTTCGTTTACGTTTTCGTATACGTATCCATGGTTTCGCAATCCGACGTACGATAATAGCTAGATGGGTTAATTTCCATTCCATGAACTTCTCTGTCCAGGCAAAGTGTTCAATCGATAATTTGGTAGATGTACAACAAATCAAGCAGAATATTGCATTTGAACACATTCTACAAACACTACACAATCAACAATATACACAAGGCCTCGAAAAATTGTGGAAAAATCAGTGTACGAGACAAAAAACATTTTCGTTTGCGTACATACGTGAATCTAGCTCCACACGCGTAACGTTTTTCTCTGGCCGAACACTCATTACGGATTGACGTCACAAGTATACACGAATAATTGATGACGTGTTCGTTTTCGTATTCGTTTTCGTACCGATGCGAAAGGACCCTATCAACGCTCCCCAAAATGAGCGTCTACTTCTAAACTGGTAGCAAATCAAGAGAAAATAATGTGTGGTTGCCTTTAAGCCCACTTCTCTCAACTGACTTGCACAATATACACGAACGCTTTGATGTTGTATCTCCAATTAGTTTTTTCACTGCATCAATATTGATAAGTGTACTTGGGTTTCCAATATAGAACACTAAGCATGATAACACAGGCATTAATCTAAAAAGGTAATTCTTATAAACCGCTAAAAAGGCACGAATTATCAATTTACACGCGATACTCTTCTGGAAGTGGAATTGAAAGTAAACAAATCTGAAAAATAACAGAGGCTCCAGTGATATGATTAACTTGTGTTACTAAACGCACGAAATAATATTTAAAAATTTTTTATTTAATTTACAGATCTCAGATATCATAGGTATACGTGCAGTCACATAATATTATGAGCTACACAAACGGTGGTGTTCTGTGTCAAGGTAATTTAGTTGTCATTGTAATATCTAGTCCGGGGAATTGTCAGGAAATTGGTATAAAATGTCCCCTGCCCTGATGAAGGGAGTTAGATAGAGTGTCCCCTGTCCTGATGTAGAAAGTTGCATAACTCTAATGTAGATTGGGGCAGTTAGGGGCATGGACAGGGCCCGAGTAAACAAAGAGTGGAGGGGCACTGGCTAGTCTGCAGCAACGGACCCCTTTAATATTAAAAGCATGATTATAGCAACCACGGTGGAAAATGTCCGTTTACAAACTGCTGTGCTATCTTTGCATTTTTTTTTATATCAAACATACACATATCTATAGTTAATAATTTGGTGATTTAAATTATTAGTTTTTTTTTTAATTTATGCCAAATAAATCTGAAATGAAATGAAATAAAATGGGGTTTAACCTCCAATTGTTCTGCTCCTACCTCGACTGATGAAGACGGCATACGCCATACAGTGTGCTATGAGGGAAATTTTGCCCGGGCCTAGTCTTATATCGAATTCCAACTACCAATGTGTACACGGGACCTCGGTTTTTCGTCCCATCAGAACCACTAGACAGCTGTCCTTTTCAGTTCCTCCGTGCTGCATCACTGACAAGGGGAAACCACGCTGGAAAATCTGGATGAACTTTCTCGGCCAATGCACGGATCGAACACCCGACCCCCAGGCTAGCCAGCCAGCGTCTTACCCACTTAGCCACGGTGTTTCCGAAATAAATCTGCTTTCAATAATACTGACATACAACTGGCATTTGTGTGAGTGTGGCGGCTAATGAGCAGAATATGCCTTCTTTTCTCTGTCACATTTTCAGCCAGGATTCCCAAGCAAGCGTAACACGGCCAGGCCCGGCGCCGGCCATGTGTATTGAGTGATTGATGGATGTGTGGGGGGGGGGGGTCTTAGAGTGTGATTGTTCGATCGAAACTATACATCACACGGATGGTAGATGGTCGGTTGACTTATAACTGGCCATTTTTATCCAGTCCGATTTTCAGTGCGTCCCGGACACAAATACAGATCGTGGTGCGCTTTCATGACTACCAGAGAATTAGCTTTGGTTAAGAGTATCTTGGGACGATTATGGTTTATCCCAGTTTACATAAATAGCTGTTCTCCGCCCTTGGTTTGACCAATAAACGAATAAAGTCCAATATACGTACATTGTTATACATCAACACGAGCTGAAGGGGAGATAATTACATTAGTATAATGATATTAGTCTGAGTGTTATATATTATTTAAACAAATTGATACTACCAAGCAAGATAATAACATTACACGTAGCTTATAATCATATCAATTTCTAACCGTATTGCTTCTGTTATATATCATGGACAAGTGGGATTTATCTTGGCTTATTGTTAAACTCCAGTTTATCATTCAATCTGGCATGGTTTAGTTCAACCATCACCGATTGTCTGCTCTCCTTCAAATTTAGGTGCTGTCGGGTTCACCCTTGATAAGGTTTCTCAGCATAGTGCACGACATATACGTTTGATTTCGAAGAAACTTAATGGTGACCGAACGAGCACATTTGTGTGTTTCATTCATATTTCAGAAGTTTCGTATGTTTTGATGAAACTTAAAATCTGATTACCAAGATGGTGTCACCATTTCCGTAGATCAAATAAAAAGTAAAACAAATGAGTGTTAATTACTGAACTCTTCAGACGAGGAGATGCGCCAAACCCTTTTGTCACTACTTATAACTTACTGGGCTGATGCTTTGGAGGTGGATTATAAAGTTGAATGGACACAAAGACAACCAGGAGACACATGACAATTTCAATGGTTTAAATGTAAAAGGCGCTAAGTGTCTTTGAATGCGTAAGCATATCCTGCCTTACATCAGCTAGTAGGTATTTTAGAACAAGGGTCTGCAATATTTTTTCGATTCGGGGGGGGGGGGCACTTTCTTGCCCACTCCCTCAATACTTGCCCGCCCCACCCTTGCCCCCAACTGGCTACAAATTTTTAAAAAATGCAAATGTTACAAATTTTCATACCATGTACACACGTATTTGGGGATTTTGGTGGAATGTCTATATACACAATATGCGGCAAGATATCACATAATTATACCATACTGAAATCCCCCCTACTCGCTTCTCGGTTATTCATTGGGATTCCTGGATGCAACGACCAAATTATTATCTAGACACAACAAATTCATAAATAAAGTCAGTGTTTTGGTCAGATCGATTTCTTTGTATAATTTTAACTTATACAATGTCCCAATACATTCAAATTATATGTGTATCGAAAGTTTTTGTAAGAATGTCAAAACTTATTTTGCAAGTTGTACTTGACGTCAACCGACGTAATAATCAGTAATCAAAGGTCATATAACGAGAATAGTGTGCAATTTGTACTTTATGGAATACTACTTTTTATATCTATGTGCAATTTGGTTTACAGTCTAGAAAATCAACTACAGGTTTAAATCATACGATATTTGACTATTCGCAGACGACAATACTGCCTGATTAGACCGGGAGTCAATAAGTCAAATAATTCTACAGCGAAATTCAATAAATACCTTCTGAATCTATGATGAATACTGAAATCATTTCTTATGCGTACCGTAATTATATAATAGTCTTTATAATGCCTTCCTTTTTATCTTAGACTAGACCATAAGTTAAAGAAACCAGTTTTATCAGTTTAATGTGAGGTTTTCGATTGTGCAGTCAACAGAATCCTATAAAAACTGTACTCAGCGAGGAGGCAGGGGGTATATTGTATCCCCAGAAAAATAAGGCGCCCCCGCAAATGCCTCCCCCCCCCTCCCACAATGACAACCGTTCAATTATAAAATAAAACACTATATATTATGATCACACAGTGATGCCTTTAAGGCGCTGATCAGCGATCGGTTGTAAGGGCACCCACACGCCAATGTGTACCTAGTTCGTTTGCCCTGATCAAAACTTTCTTATATCACTTATGTGAGGACTAAGAGGCGCGGATCCAAAGGGGAGTGGGAGCAATACCCTCCTTATAAATCTGTCGCAACTGTAAAATAATCGACCATATAAATTAGACGATCGTTCGCCGCTCTGCGCTCAGTAACTTGGGCATTATGATATTGGCGCCCCACCACTGGGATGCGCCTCCACTTTTAAAATCCTACATACGGCCCTGGTAACACGTCTTGATCGAATTGATAAATTATTTGGACTTACATTATGTAAAAATAGATTTGTGTGTGTGTGTATCATTTATTCTGACATTGTTGGTTTTAGCTTTCATCGGTTCTAAATGTTAAAAAGCATTAATAATCGCTAAAACTAAATGATTTGTTGATAAAAATCTGAAATACCGACGAGAGAAAAAAAATTAGAATGTACGATTTTGACAGATTACAAGACCAGAAGAAATTGACAGCAGGAACCATGAACTGACACTAAGCAAAATATTAATTTCCTTCTTGCAACATTACGTTATTAATAATCGATTTAAAAAGCTGTATCGAAAGATTGGCAAGTTTACCAATTATTAAGGCGTGTTTTACTGTGAAAGCCATGCCGGGCGCAACAAGACTAGAGATAACAATGTCAATGTCATAAATCCAAAGCAACCCATTGTGGCAATAGGAATCTGCACCCGTTTCCAATCTCGACGATTTTCCTGTTTGAATTATATGTTTACTAATGAAATCAGTTAATTAATTAAAATAGATAACCGATTGATAATCAATATCTTACTAATTAATATAGAATCGTTGACAGCTGCTTGACAAAAAAAAAATGTCTCGGTGATTATTTATTAATGTCTTCGGAACTTTGGAGCTACTCGACAAAATATAATTTCATACTGCCTTCCTTTCAGTTACCCCGGGAAGCCTTAAGGAGAAGACGTTGCTATAACATTTGTTTAATCCTTTAGTATTGTCCATTGAAATGTAGATGCAATAAAATAAGTTTAAACTAATTAATTAGAAGTATGTGTTTCATATTATTCTTTATCGCGACGGCTACAAGCTGAATGGAAATTAATATTACTATTTAAAATCAAATTGTCTGGCATCAAGATCAAAGGGGTTGTTCGGTTATTGTTGAATCTCTTTGATTTCCAATTTTCAATCATGCCGAACCTTAAGAACAAATCGTGTGGCCTTTAATTAATAAAGTTATGAGGGTAGATGAAAAAGATCTACTGATAACGTCCCATATTGGAAATGATGTGAGAAATGATCTGAACTATCGGCTACTGCTTTCTAGAAGCTATATATTTTAATTGTAGAAAAAAAAAAAAAATAGAGGATTGACAACGGCTGCACTTCTCCTTTTATACAAAGCATCGTTTTATATGGAAAACAAGAGTCCATTTTACGGACTCATAATGTCAACATATACATCCACCAAAGTAGCATTTTGAAGTATGGTTTTAAGTTTTTTGGATGTGGGACAATAACTACGCATTAAATTGGATTTTTTTATAGGATTCGTCCTAGCCGCAAAAAAAAATCTGCAAAGCGTCTGGTCAAGTCTGAAAATAAATAGAGCATTTACAAGGTTTGGTTAACAGGGAAGGGGTGGGTCGGGGCGACTTTGCATTGCATCATCCGCTCGCACTCTTTCTTTGGACAAGCTGAACCACAGAGATATAGTGAGCTGAACTATCCCAGCAAGTGTTTGTAATTTTTACAAAATTTGTAAACCGACCAACTAACCGACTTAAAGGTTTCCCCTTGCCAGTGTGCAGAACGGAGGGCCTGACAAGACAGCTGCCTAGTCATTCGGAATTCCATATAAAACTAGGCCATTAAACAGCTGTCCGAGTAAGATTTACTTTATAGCCCACTGTATGGCATATTCATTAGCCCCGTCCGAGCAGAACTGTGAGATGTTAATCCCCATTTAATTCTACAACAATACCACTTTTTTATATTCTTAATTGGTGCAGAAGTAGGGCTTTTCATCCAAAATTCTATAAGACACCAGACTTATTATAAGTCCCAGTGGTGGAGAGTCAAATTATAACGGGAGTATAATAATAACTTGATTATTTAGGATCAATGTAACAGGGAAAGTTTTAACTGTCACATGACTGTTTATATGCCATAGAGCCTCGACTTATCATTTCATCCCTTGTCAGGAAGTCAGACTTTAACAATTATATGCGTTCTTCTAGACCAACACAGCAAAACATAAATGAAATGAAAATGGAATGGGCTAATGAAGATGGGCATATGACCAATCTCGAAACCAGAAAAATTTTTGAAGAAATTTCTCTGGTGAATCGGGGTAGCCATTTTCCCGGGAAATGATATGTAATTCCTACGCGCGAAAGTTCTCGTTTATTTGCGTGTACGGCCCACTGATCTATAGATCAGTGGTACGGCCCCTGATTTTACGTGCCTGGATGACCGAATCACTTAAAAATATACCCACGCGTAGAAAAATAGATCTTTACAAAAACTTGAATTTGTTCGTTTAGGATCCAATTTTTTATGTCAGCGAGTTGACTTTGACTCAAGGATCATTTTACAACAAACGAAACGACGATCCGACCTCTAGTTTTCGAGAAAACGACCCAAAAAGATTGACCAATCAGCGGTCAGAATGGGCGGGGCTTAGGTTTGAAAAAAATTGGAAAAAATGGACGGTCTAATGTGCCAGAGGCCTTCGGCTCCGCGGCTGCCTCTGGGAACGAGATTGGCATATGACATACTGTAGAGCGTGTTGAGGGAAAATTTGCCCGGGCAGTGGCGCCACAGCTTACTCTTATATCGAACTTCAACTGTCAAGGGATCTTTAACATGGGACCTCGTTTTTTTTGTCCCATCCGAACTACTAAACAGCTGTCCTTGTCAGGCAAAACATAAAAAAAACTAAATATATAGACTAGGTACATAAATAATTTTGTATCAAATATATAATTCACAATAAAATAACGTATGGTTAGACTGTTTATAAAGTTGTGTATATGATCACAGATTGTTTGGCATGGGACAAACTTAATCGATTTAATCAATTTTACTAATACTGTAAATTAAGCTTCCAATAAAGAATAATTGAGTGTATTAAGAGCATTTTTAAGAGCATCAGCTACTAGAATGATAGCAGACATCTGTATTGAGACTTCATTATGACCCTCTTCCTGTAACCCCTTCACAACACGATTCCATTCATTACTTGTAGTAATATGATCATTAAATATAGCCTCTCTTAATACATTTTTATCTTTATCACCATCTCCTAAAAAAAATGCAAACAAAACAATATTATTAACATACAAATTGTAGGTTACTGGTGAATATTACTGACATAAATTTGAATACCATACAGAAATTAATAATGAGGTGCATCTATTTTTTAAATAGGATTAGGAACGAATTTGAATATTTTGTTGTCACATGATTTTTGTGTATTGTCTTAAAAACTGCCTTCTTAAATAATGATAAAGAGTTATGTCCCTCTATTGTCGATAAAAATGTCCGACAAGAGAAATTTTGAAATCCCATCACTGCTGGTGATATATATAAACCAATAGATCTACTTCATTCATTGTCTAGTGAAACATACATGGGTATGAAAAAGATCAGATTCTACACTCATTTATCCTGCATCTACACATGGTAAATCTCTACCCAAATGCAAATTCATTAACAAGGACTTTGTATCAAAAGTTTACAGTTGAATTATAAATGCTACCAATTTGGTCATTTGAGGCCAATGTGTTAAGGATACATAATGGGAGATTAAATAATGAGTTGGCAGTTCTTACTATAATAGTTAAAAACTAGACAATGTAGAGGCAATTTGCTCAAAATTTCAGTCAAACTGGTTTACGATGATGCAAAAGTTAAACAAGTGCAATTTCCACCTAACCTCGAGCATCAAAACTAAAGTTGGTAAAGTAAAAAGTGTAGTCTCGATTATCTACTTAATAATTGAATTGAGAAGGAAAATTATGGTGAATCAGATGATAATCCACCAAAGATTGCAGGCTAGCTATGCCATCAAGAGCTGTTTATGGTCTGGATATGTTAATAATTTAGATATCATTTCTGCAATAGGTTCTGCAATAGGCATATTTAGTTCTTGCATAAATGGTATGTTTAATGGGTTGCTTTAAGATTACCAATCATTTTGGCATCATTAAGAAATTCATTAAAATATTACCTTTCTTTTTTGACTTTTGAAATTGCTGTAAAAATTTGACCCCAAGGTTCAAGTTATCTATCTGTAAAAGTGTCTTCAAAATAACACCAATAGGTACAATGGAAGTTCCAGTTGCATCATGTTCTTCTGACAGTCCCAAGAACAGTTGAACAGATGGACATGTCTTTATTAGGAACACCAAGAATTCAGCTTCAAGGGTGCCTTTAATTTTGGCATACTGTAATCCAGTAAGTACCCTTCCTTGTTTCACCAGACAGATGACAACATTCTGGTGCTCTCTTAAACCCGTAAAGATAGTCTGAGCCAATGCCTGACAACCACATTTACATGGTATTTGACATGAACAATGTTCATCTAACAAAACACCAATATCTCTAGATAAACTTAAACTATAAATGAAAGAAATAAGTACAAAATATTTTAAGAAACATAGAATGTACAATTATAACACGGATATGCATCATACCAAAGGAGAAATTACAAACATGTTACTTGACTAGCTGTCAACGTCTTAACAATGGTACAGTGACCTTCCTGCGACACTTTCAGGTTTGTTTCCAATGAGATGAAATTTTCAAATTTCTACTTTGTTTTAAGAGCGGAATAAAACAGTTTATCTATTAACTGTTTTCCTGATCATTTCCGAGCGGTTCAATATTTCAAGTTGATTTTCCAGACAAGTTAATTAGTCTATATCTTTACATTTTATCTTCAGACTTAAAACAATCTTTAGCAAAATACTTTTGTGAATTCTCCAAGCATGGACAGCAAATGACCACATGGCTTCTTGAAATACCTTTATAGTCAATCAGTTATGCAATTGTACAAATTAAGGAAATGAGTCAGAAATACGATGGTATCATTATATCTCAAAGAAGAAATCAGTAACGTAATACAGATCTTCATTAGCCTACTCGGTAGAGAAAATTAGGATTTTAACAAAAGAAATTGTAGGGATTAAAATTTCTTACATTAGCTTGTCTAGGAAGTCAAACAAAATGGTGCATCATATACCTTGTTGCTATTATAGTATACTAGGCATGATTAAGTCCAGCTTAACTGGAGCGGGGCCCTCAGCCTGACTAGAATCGTGGGGCCTTAACACGACGGAAAAAATATTTCATATCTTTTGGAATGGCACACATGCGTAACACACAAAATCTATTCAGTTCCAAATGGTATAAGTCAAGAAGCCTAGACCGATCACCAAGGGGAGCTTCACAGAGAAGGTTGAGGATAGCTCAGTCTCCACCCTCGCGGCGCTAAATCGATTATCTTGAAACTTTCATCTGGAATTTGAATTTTTTCCCTTTTTGCCATGAACCGCGGGGCTCCCTAAACCATGGGACCCTGGGCCTAGGCCCAAGCAGGCCCATTTCTGAGCTGAAATGAAACGATTACATTATTTACCTGTCTTGAGCAACCCAATGTGCTAATAAATCAAGTCTATTTTCAGATAAAGCACATCGTATACAGTCTACAGATAATCCTACACCTGGTTTACTTCCTGTAGCTTTAACAGACGACATTAGGGCATCACAGAATGCTAATAATGGTTTGCGACCTCCATGAAACCATAACTTTACATCTAAAACGGAAATAAAGATTAATATTGACTCAATACTAAACTAAGTCATTTCGAGACATATTTTATTTCAATAATTCAATTGGTTTTCTGTATATAAAAATGGGAGGAAAATGTAATTTTTCTGGAGCATGAAAGATACCCACAAAGTTAGGCACTCAACTCTACTTCTTGTCATCTGCCAAACAAACCTTGTCAAACTAGAATAATGATATTTGTATTAACGTTAATGGCTAATGGAATCCATTTCTCTTGAAAATCTAGTTCTCATTTAAATGAAATGAAATGGGGTTTAACGTCCTACTGTTCTGCTCCTAAACTGGGCTAATGAAGACGGGCATACACCATACAGTGTGCTTTGAGGGAAATTTTGCCTGGACAGCAGTATTTATATGGCCTACTCTTGTATCTAAATTCCAACTGCCAAGGGATCTTTTACGTGCATGCTAAATGTGTACACGGGACCTAGCTTTTTGTCCCATTAGAAAGACTAGACAGCTGTCCTTGTCAGACTCTTCATCCTGAACTTTTCTGGCCAATGCAGGGATCGAACATCCGACCTCTAGGCTAGCTAGCAGGCGTCTTACCCACTTAGCACACGTAATAATGGAGTTTTTATGATGTGTAACATGAATATAAATTATTAAACTAATAAATAAATGAATACCTCTGAATTTGGATAAAGTTGCCTGTGTTCTTAAAATGCCTT
Organism: Patella depressa; assembly: GCA_948474765.1. Taxonomy (NCBI): domain Eukaryota; kingdom Metazoa; phylum Mollusca; class Gastropoda; family Patellidae; genus Patella; species Patella depressa. Next base: position 62,797,102 of record OX419719.1, read on the forward strand.
TTGGACTGTTAGCTGCATGAATAGCGGCTTCTTCAAATTTGCCATCTTCAAATAATTCATTGAATTTTTCAATATATTCTAACATCATTTCTGCTTCTTTTTCCTTATTTGGATCATCCTCTTCAAACTGGGAGGTAGTAGTTGTTTCACTAGTTCCAGTTTCTCCTTCTAAATTAGTTACTTCTGTAAATAATCAAAATAATAATGGCATCTGCTTGCTAATATTTGAATTAATGTATTGAATTGTATTGAAGAAATCAAATTATAATCATGATATAACAAGGAGTTTTTTACTGTTTACTTGGATGGCTGTTACCTGTCTCTTGATGCCAGGTTTCACATGGAACCTAATTCATCTAATTCAGCTGAGAATTGATTTATGATGTTGTGTTACCCTTTATTTCATCGTCTTTATATGTAGTACTCAGCTAGAGAGCTTTTAAACAACCCAATTTGGATTTGATGTTGTATTTCAATTTTTTTAGTAAAAAGATGGAGTGGGGACCCTTCAGGACTATATCTTATCAAGTTATCACTTATATGATGTGATGCCAAAGTTCTTAAAGTAAAGTGTATATCCATTTGAATTCATTACCTAAGAATCTAAGATTCTCATTAGTAATTATCAACATAAAGTATCTAATCATACTGAACACACACCTGTTTTTGCTGCTTGTTGCCCAAAATAATGTTGAAAAGCAAGTACAACAGCATCTCCTACAGTTTGATTTGGTGGTTTGACACCATTATAGGCCTCGGCAGCTTCTAGAGCTATTTTCATCCGATGACTTCTGGCTTTAAATGCTTGACTTTGACTCAGCAGGTGATCTCTAAAACTAACTTTTTTATCTAAATGATCCTTTAATTCCAGGTTGTTGCTCTTGGGTAAATAACGTGTCTTGAAACTGATGTTAAGTTCCTTTAGTTGTCTATCAAGTTTCTCCAGTTTTTTTTGTAGAAGTGGTAAATCTGTCTGTTCCTCCAATGTTAGACCTGTTCAGTAGAAATATAAAAGTCAAAAGGTCAACAAGAATAAGCAACAACAATTATACAACAAACAAAGCTGTAATCATGTTAGGTGAAAGGTGTCCACAACTGCCTTTAAACATCCCCACCCCTCCCGGTCTAAATTTTTGTGTTCCCAAAGTTTTCAAATTCAGGGTCATGATATAATTATCTAATCACATTAGGTACAGGCCAGACAGAGAAATGGGAGAGAGATAGAGAGAGAAATGGGGGAGAGAGAGAAATGGGGTTTAAAGTCCACTCGAGACAAACTAGGTATTTTTGGGACAAACATATGGTTTTTCATTTCATTTCAATAATTCACTTGCATGTAGGGTTCTTTAGCAGTGGGAGGAAACCGGAAGACCCGAAGAAAACCCACGAGGCTGGACAGGCAACCCCGTCGCGCTCCTTGTCACATACTTTATACAGCCCAAAGTGGCAAAAGTTTTCATTTTTTTTTTTCCACTTAAATAATTTATGTTTATACTAGTAAAAAATTAAATCTAATTTAGTTTATTTCTATAAAATCCTTAAAATTATTATCAAAGGCTAACACTAACCAGGTATACTTCTTCTGTCTTTTTTTAACTGTCTTCTCGGAATCTCTTTTATTTCATTTTCTTTCTTTTCTCGTTCTTCTCTAGCAGTTCGTGCAGCCAGTAACTGGGTTTCTAGTTCCTTGTTATTCCTCTTGATATAATTGATCCTGAAAGTACCAAATTTCTTGGGGTTTTAAGAAAACAGTAAACATTCTACCTCAATTAAAAGCAGAGTTGTTATGTTGCAAAGTCTTGACCAATCAAATTGCTAACGCTCTGCTTACCCTCAGCAGAAAATGCTTATTATCGAACTTAGTCAAGGTATTGATGTAATAAAACTATGCACCACATTTCATCCCTCTCACTTTATTAGAGCTAAGGTTATCGCGTCCCAAAACATCAATCAATCAAATTGCTTATCTTTGCTTACCCTTAGCAGAAAATGCTCATCTTCGAACTTCATCAAGACATTGACCTAATAAACACCTACACAAAGTTTAAACATTCTAGCTCAATTAGAAAGAGAGCTATTGTGTCCCAAAATGTGATGGACATCAGACAGACAACCCATTTTCATAGTCACCTGCTGCCTGCGAAAGGCAGGGGACAGAAATTGCATAAACCTTATAATGTTTAGAAACTAAAATTTCAAAAACTTGATTTGCAACAACCACTTTATTGTTACAATAAAAATGTAACCTTTATTTATAGACAACAAGAAAATACATCAATATCAAACAATATTGTCACCTTTCTTCCAATTGATCTGCCCGTTTTCGATAGTTCCTGATAGTCGAAGGTTCTGATGCCATAGCTTTCAATCTACCTTGCAAAAATACAGCTTCTTTTTGACCATTAGTGATGGCATCAATCGTTGTTTCATATTCTTTTTTAATAGCTGTTAATACAGGTTTATATGCTGTAACATGTTCTATCACCTGTAAATACATACAAATTCTTCTAAAACAAATTAAAGGAAATGTGTCACACTAACTAAATCAAGGTTGTCTGGAATAATGGTAAATATTTGTGTTCATTTCCATTCCATAATATCTTGTTTCCCAATATGTTTGAAAAAGACTTAAGTATATTTTCCTAATGCTGTATTAAAATTCATAAAGCATGAAAGGACCAGGGAAAATCTTTTAAAGGATGGATTACAACCTTAGAAGCACTCTCTGCTTTTGATACGGAACATGCCTCCCCTCATGTATGCATATCTTATATCATATTCTTATGAATGCATTACCAAAATTTACAAGGAAGCATTGCCATTACTTACTCTATTGAAAACTGATTTATATATCAAATAATTTTGTTCTTCATCTGCTTTATGACCAAGTTTCACTAACTCTTTCTCTACAAACTTGTTAACTTCTTGTAAAAAGATTCTATCTGTTTCATTGGTAACTATAGGTGGTAATTTACAAAATGTAGATGAAGAAAAACTGCTTGAAGAATCCATTCTTGTTCTGCAGTTCAAGAGTTCCTCACATGTACTATATAGTATGGTACTTATTATCGTTGCTCAGTTTTCCATCCAACCATAATTCCTACAATTTCAAAGATAAAAAAAAATTTCAAAGATAAAACAAAATTTCTTGGAACATTTTACTACTTATTTAACTAAATCATAACATGAATGCTTTTTGTAGCTTACTACAATCCAATATGCAAAATAAAAGAACTTGAAACTATTTAAAAATTTTCATCTCTTATGTAAGCTTTTGAAATTTGTTTCATAAATTTTAAAAGTGTATACATGAATACATGTAATTGTATAGCCTCATCCCATTTATTTGGCTAAATGGATCTTATTCACAAAAGAATGATGTAAATATGGAAATAAGCCTTTGATTGGGGTTGGACTAATAAATTAACTCTACCATAAAAATGTCAAGTTATCAAAATATAAAATTGACCATTTCATTTTTGACCCAAATCAACAACAAGTATGCATTATGCAAGGGCGAAATCAGCCTATTGCGGGTCTTTCTTTCGGCCTGAAATGTAAATTATCAATTAGACATTAATTAATTATCCGGATCATAATCAACACTCGATGTCAACACTAGCCTGCGATATTAACTGGTTTAGAACCCTGTCTGCTGCTCAGCTTTCCTGCTCAGCTTTCATTCATGATTTAATCATAAAATGGATACTTGAGATTTTTTGGTACTGATTTATATATAGAGGCTAGGTAGAAAATTCAATCACTAAAATCTTGGTTAAGACTGGATTAATTCGACTGAAATTTTTAACAAATTCCTTTTACATTATCTAGTTTTTAACTATTATCGTGAGAACTGTTAGCTTTTTTATCTAATCTCCCATAATGTATCTTTTCTTTAACTTGCTATGATCCAAAGTATGATGTACCGCAATATTACATTCAAATTATATAATTAGGGGAATGATTTTGATAACCTTATAGTCCTCTTTCAAAACGGTAGTTCAGATCATGTAAAATATCATCTAAATATTGTGTGAATTGATACATTTGTGGTACATGTCAACTTTTTGCAATTGAAATATAGATTAGAAATTAGTTTTGTCAACCTAATGACGTTTGAAAAAATACATATAGCTTAGAAATATGGTTAGACAATTTAAAATTCAAGGGTGTTTGTTGTCATTGACTAATGGTAATAAGAGAGTTTACATGTCAGAATACCCTTGGTTGATTTTGTTTATTCAGAGTTTATGTTTTAAATTTCAACAGATCTATTATAATCTCAATACCGATTAGATATGGTTTTCATTGGTACTACTAATATCTAATAATGAATTGGATTTTCTATTTGTTTTGACTTCAACGACACAACAATCATTATTAAATTTCATTGAATTGACAGATTGAAAGGGATCATTTGGAAAGCACATTCATTGCCAAAATCTTTAATGACTATTTATTTATTGATTTATTTCATAAATATTGTTTAAATGATGTCTGTATTTTTTCCTTTGCTATGCAAAGCTCTGAAGCATCGTGCAAATCGCTGTGCATGAGCAAAGCTCTTTTCCGGTAACACAGGACTGTGGAGCATAAGTAAAAATATCACCTACAGACTGTTGATTTTAAAAAATTTCAGACCGGAAGCAGATACACTGGGCAAAATTGGCAATGCGCATGTCAACTTACCAAATGCGCCTCATGGAAATATTTCGTCTAATCCATGACGTCACATATTTGACGTCAATGTGAATGAAAATAATTCTCATTCTTTTCTGTTCTTTTTTTTTAAAACAAAATAAATCATTTTAATTTTGATCTAAATTAAAATCAATTCGTAAAAACAAAATTATTTAACAGTACTTGTATCACTTGGGTTACTTAGGCCCTAATTATGAAGGTTTTATATTTGACAACAATCACAACAGCTTTTTGTTCTACTCAGGCAAAGCCTGTTAGATATTGGGGATGCTCGATTCACAGTTCGGGAATTAATTCCAAAATTGGTGTCAATCAAGTGAAAAGAAGAATTTCGGAGAACAACACATGTGTCGACTGTATAAAAAATATCTCAACCAATCAATGAATCATGACAGCTGAACATATTTTTTACCTAGGAATACGTACGATTCTACTCACTCGACCTCAGCTGTAGAGACTGGAAAAACTGTGAGAGGACTGAATTCCACATCACTTGATTGTAATTCTGTCGATTCGGGGCGTTCTGGACTGTAAATCGAGCATTAGGGCCTAATTATTATTTTTTTAGATTTTTAGCGCTTGGCCTGGCTAGTGGCTCTTTAAGTTTTGACATTTCCCATGTAAAATAAAGATGATAGAGTGACTGACACGATTCACTTTTTTCATGCTACCTATATTACTCTAATCGTGAATAACTATTTACCCATGAACTTTGTTTTATAAGCACAGCAAACTTGATGCATTAGACTTTAGTTCAGCTGCCATTTGTAAACAAAGTGAGTTGCAAGGAAGTGACGTCAATCAAAAACAAACGGATATTTACCCGAAACGAAATTATGGTATAATATTGAAAAGAACTAAACCATACGTCCCTAGTGAATACTTATGTGTATTTAATATGTCTGTTTAATCATAAATTGACTAAAATGCCAACAGCAACATCATTTTCATCAAAATATATTTGATTCTTTTCAGAATCATTTACTACATCAGTTTTTAATAGGAGGTTGACAATACAAGATGGAAGAAATTGGACTTGTTTTACCCGAGAAGGTATAAAAAAACGAAATTGGTACTATCTTCTGGTGGCTAAAACACCTATTTTCACAGAAAAACTTGCCGACGGTGCTCTTTTTGTTGTTATAGTGCAAGTTCATAAGGCAAAATGCATCTATAATACGAAAATGAACGCATGTCGGCATGTTAATTTTATGAAAGATGTTCAAATTTTGCCAAATCATGATTTCAAAATCCTTGCCTTCGGAATGTGATTGCCGAAAGAAGCATTAAGAAACAATGGTGAGCAGGACAATGCTCCCGGTACGGTAAATAGACCAAATACTGAACAATTTTCTGCTAGTTTTAAAAACATCGGTTTCTTGAAATTACACTTCAGGCAGAATGAGAAAGTCAAGTGAAAGAGGAACGAGAACAATTTATTTATCACTCGAAAGAGCACAATTTATATATCACTCGTGGAATATTTCTCCTTCACGCTTGATCAGTTGCATGCCGGAATTTAGTAAGGATTTCTATTGCACGGAACAAATCTTGTTGAAATTGGACATGGGACTGGCCTGTACCCAACTGATGAACGGGTAGCACGATTTACCCAAATTCCCCCAAATCAACCAAAATCCACCACTACTTCAACTCATACCACAATAATTTATATTGATATTTGATAATATACCGTTCTTTATGTGGAATTGACATTTTTGATTTAAAATCGCAGCTTTTTATTCTCAAAATGCGATATCCAAGCAAGGGAATAGCTCGTGTAATACACAAATCTACCCAAAACCACGTTATTTCCACATATATCACAATTATGTTTATCGTTTTTTTAATATACTATCATTCGTTTAGCTAAATATGCCATAATTACTTTAAAATCATGGTCGTCTTGTCTTAAAATCCAACAATTCATGCGTGTTTCGTCGTGGTATGTAAGGGACATAACTCGTGTAAATACCCACATGGAAGCAGACCACCATTAAATTTGTAGTTCTTCCAAAGTTACGTGGAAATCACATTCTGACACAAAAACGCTACGATTTTAAATTTAGAATGACAATTTGACAGAAAGAACTGTATATGATCAATTATTGATATAAATTATTGTGATATCAGTTGAAATAATGGTGGATTTGGGTAGATTTGGGTGAATTTGGGTAAATCGTGCTACCGCTGATGAACTATTAGATTAGGCTTATTTACTTGATTTGATTATTGAGCATAGTGAAACCCTTTCTTTATATGTCTTAAATGTTACATAGAAATAATTTATTAGACATTTATTAACTTGCCAAGACCATAATCAACTCTTGATGCCATCAGATGTTCGAGATTTTCAGCAGATTTAAATACAATTGGCCATTACTGATTTTATTTTAAAATGGACTTTGTTCATTATGTTAATAATGGTAGCAATGACAATCAAGCATACACTGTTCATTACATCAAGCATATTCCCTTATCATTATATTCCCACTGCTAAAGACCCCTACGCGCAAGCGAATTATTGAAATAAAATTAAAAAACCATATGTTAGTCCCGAAATGACCTAGTTTGAGTTGAGTGGACGTTAAACCCCATTTCTCTCTCTCTCTCTTTATCATTATATATTTTATAACTATTGTATCGAGAACTGTCAGCTCTTTATCTAAATCTTACATAATGCATGTTCAAAGTAATCAGTGTTATTGGTTTTGTATGTTGGGTTTAAATAGTCCTGTTGTTCAATTGAAACCAATTTCTAAAATTTATTTTAAAGGAGGAATCTCAGTCAGCTGAATCCCGACCTACTACAGGTCAAGGGTTAAACAATGTGGATCCACTGTGTGCTGACATGGAAGACTTGTATGTTAAATACAAGGTAAGTAAGTATAAACATTTATTAACTGAACTGTGGGTAAATTTAGCTTCCCACAGAAATCGTTTTGACGAAAAAACAACAACCCTTTTCCTCTGCTATATGGTTGACCATGTTGCATCTGCCCTGGTATATTCTCAGTAAATATTAAATGAATACTGTGATAAAGTATATAACAATATGGAAGGAGCCAGGCCAGGTCTGAAGAACAGTTTCAAACTGGCTGTTTTCTTGCTCATAGAAAATGACAAATCATCTTAATAATTTAGGTATCTTCTCAATGGAATAAAACCTATGGAATTTTGAATTGATATGATAAAGGATTTTAATATTACAGAAACTGCAGAGACAGCTAGAGTTTCTTGAAGTACAAGAAGAATATATTAAAGATGAACAAAAGAATTTGAAAAAGGAATATCTCCATGCTCAGGAAGAAGTCAAGAGAATACAGAGTGTACCATTAGTTATTGGTCAGTTTTTAGAAGCTGTTGATCAGAATACTGGTATAGTTGGATCTACAACAGGTAATGTTATATTTGATTGTACCACTGATTCTTAATCTTACTTCTGATATCGCATCCTCGTCCTCATAAATTTCATTATTTTCTTGGGTTATAAACTTTTGGATTTATTATTACCTAGAAGTCTCTGCACAGAATTTGATTCTCCTTGTATCAAATCATTATGAGAATTGTACAACTGAATTTATTGTTATTTTTTTTAAATACATCTACATGTATATATACCATAATTAGAAACAAAACAATGGATAAATGATTTTTGATAGATAATGTAATTGTACATGTAAATAATTTAATGAATGCCATTGTTTGAAAATAACCGTCTGATTTTGATGTTCTTAAAAGAAATACTAAACATATGAATAACTGACCTAAAAATTGTAAATCCCTATACTGTATATATATTCATGTAGTTTATTGGTAATAAATATGAATATTTTTCAGGTTCTAATTATTATGTGCGAATATTGTCAACTATTGATAGAGAGTTATTAAAACCATCAGCTAGTGTAGCCCTACATAAACACAGTAATGCCCTAGTAGATGTTTTACCACCAGAAGCTGATAGTAGTATTACTATGCTCTCAGCTGGTAAGTATGCAAGTCTAAAACATATTTTATATAGACACAGATCTATCATAATGCCCTCTAATATACCCACCACACCTGACCTGAAACTAAGACCTATATCTAGCAATGGTATGAAAATATCACATTGAGGCACAGGCACTTGAAAGGATTAAAATAAAACTTCTTACTACTGCTTGACTATAATAGTATAGTATATACTATAATACATAGTCAACAGTAGTAATAAATTTTATTTTAATCCCTTCAAGTGCCTGTGCATTGAGCATCTTTTGCAAACATCCTACCTAGTTTTATGATGAACTCTTACCAGGTTTACTTGCTGCTATTGAGATAATCTTTGTGGTATTGAGATAATCCTTGTGGTATTTTTGATTGAAAAGTTGTGGATGGCCAAATGATTATTCAGCCAAGCATCACACAGAGCTTTGTCTATTATCGTATTTAAAAACTTTGAAAGTCAAATAGGAAAGTAAAATCTGTGTTGACTTTCACGCCCACATCAATTATGTTTGATGTTTTTTTTAGATGAGAAACCTGATGTGATGTATTCTGATATTGGTGGTATGGATATACAGAAACAAGAAGTCCGAGAAGCTGTAGAACTACCATTAACACATTTTGAACTGTATAAACAGATTGGTATTGATCCACCACGAGGTGTTTTAATGTTTGGACCACCTGGTTGTGGTAAAACTATGTTAGCTAAAGCTGTAGCACATCATACAACAGGTGAGATATAGTATACTACCATATTTAGTATTAGTAAATTTGGTGGTGTTATGATCATGCATGGGAATGCGTGGGGGGGGGGGCTACACAATAAGTGTAATGATTCATTCAGTTCTGACAGTAAACAGTAATGTCTGTGAATCCTTTAGCAGGTTCAATTCAAAAGAACATCTTAACATTAAAAGCTACCATTATGTAACTTACGAGAAAATATCTTAGCTAGAGAACTCAATACCAAAAGTTTTGCATGAGGTGTTTTAGAAAGAAAGCATATCCTGCTACAAGCAGGATTCCCATCCAGCTGACTAGAATACTGGGTTTAAGTTTATGTTAACTACAGGGCCAATTATTGCCATCAAAGTAACTGGCCCAGTAAATACTTAAGTAAAATGTAATATTGTGAACTATTGAAACAAGAACGAGTCAATTAAAAGACAAACAGTATGAAATTTCTATAGATATGCCATTACAGTTTTAGTATTATCGTATTAAATATTTAATATTTGTTTCAGCTGCATTTATTAGAGTTGTTGGATCTGAGTTTGTACAGAAATATTTAGGAGAAGGGCCTAGAATGGTGAGAGATGTTTTCAGACTTGCTAAAGAAAATGCACCAGCTATTATTTTTATAGATGAAATTGATGCCATAGCAACCAAACGATTTGATGCTCAAACTGGAGGTAAGTCCTGTTCATAGATCTGTTCATACATTTGAGGGGGGGGGGGTGATGGCCAAATGGTTAGCATGTGCGCACTGTATCATAAAGCCTGTCATTGAGGCAGATGGCGTGGTTTCAAATCCCCGGTTGTATGTGACAGGGAGTAGAGTCGCCTGATGTGTTTCCTGCGGTCGTCTGGTCTCCTCCCACTGCTAAATACCCCTATGTGCAAGAGAATTATTGAAATAAAATTAAACCATATATTATCCCGAAATGACTTAGTTTGTGTCGAGTGCACATTAAACCCCAGTTCTGTCTCTCTCTCATACATTTGTACCTCTTGTGTAATAAATTGAGGAGTATGCTTGATCAAGGTACAAATTCCCCCACCATCACACTGTGGTAATGTCCCAGATGATACTCATCAAAGTTTTTAACAAACCTTATTTTTTTTTTTATCATAGCTGATCGGGAGGTACAGAGAATTTTATTAGAATTATTGAATCAAATGGATGGTTTCGATCAAACTGTTAATGTCAAGGTAATTATTTATGTTTTATTTTATTCCAAACAAATGAATAATCTTCACTGTTTATTTATTTCTTAAAGTTATAAACACAAGCTTCAGGTCTAATTTCATAAAGCTTAATTGGTAGGGCTGCAAAGATACGCCAGGCCACAGAACGATGCACATCATGATACTTAGTCTACGATACGATTAATATCGTGATATCAGAAATAAAGCTAAAAAAAACTTTTATGATTTACTTTAAATGTGGCGTTTTTTGGGTCAAATTAACAATTGTCAAAAGTAAAAAAGTTATTTTGCTCATGGACTTATTTGCCTATATAAAGGAATATTAGTCTATTTTTGTGAAATTATTATGTGTATAACGAATTGCGATACGAACATTGATTTATCGTGCATCATGGATTTTTAAAACATTTGTATCGTACATCGTGGATTTTTAAAATATTTCAATTCATCAATGAATCTTGATGCAGAATAATTAGGTTTTCAAGCCAAACTATCATAGAAGGTATGGAATGGAAAATCAATGATATTATCTAACTTGAGGATTAGTTTCTGCAGTTGCAAAATTCTCACCTGCTAACACAGCCATAGAAAACTACAGGGTTTCAGTTCTGTCAACTGTTTTATCTTTTTGCAGGTTATCATGGCAACCAACAGAGCAGACACCCTAGATCCTGCCCTTTTACGTCCAGGTCGTCTGGATAGAAAGATAGAATTCCCCTTACCTGACAGACGACAGAAGCGACTGATATTCTCGACTATAACATCAAAGATGAACCTAAGTGAAGAAGTAGATTTAGAAGATTATGTGGCCCGACCTGATAAAATTAGTGGTGCCGATATTAACGCTATATGTCAAGAGGTGAGTTGTAGTAATGTTGAAATAAATACTTAGAGAGAAAGAAATGGGACTTAACATTCACTCTATACAAACTCAATGACTAATATGTTGGGTTTTTTTCATTGATTCACTTGTGTATAGGGATCTTTAATTAGCAATGGTAAGAAACTAGAGGATCTGGAGAAAACCCACAAGCATGGACATCAAAACCTTGCCACTTGACGCAATGACATGCCTCATGAAGAAAGCAGGAGACTATATAAATAGGTTCGCCTGTCTCTGTCTGTCCATCCACTGGTCCGTCACACTTTTTGGGACCCAATAATTCTTTCTAATTGAGCTAGGGTGTTGAAATTTGGTGTAGGCGTTTATTAGGTCAATGCCTCAATGGAGTTTGCTGATAAGCAATTTGATTGGTTGATATTTTGGGACACAATAACTTTAGTGAGAGTGATGAAACTTAGTGTGTAGTTTCATTACATCAATACCTTGACTAAGTTCGATAATGAGCATTTTCTGCTCAGGTAAGCATATCTATAAGCAATTTGATTGGCCAAGTAATTCTCCTACTAACTGAGCTAGAACATTCAAACTTGGTGTAGGTGTTTATTGTTTCAGATTTATTGTCTGCAAACCAGAATATTTTTTTCATGTGACCAAACTGTAACTTCTTTACTTGGAAACTTCAGATAACCATGGACACATAATAATAAAACATTACATAATGGCATGGAATCCTTACATATTTCTTTGTATTTTTGTAGGCTGGTATGCAGGCTGTTAGAGAGAACCGTTATGTAGTGCTAGCTAAAGATTTTGAGAAGGGTTACAAGAATAACATCAAGAAGGATGAAACTGAACACGAGTTCTATAAATAAATATGTTTGTTTTTGTATTATCATTTTCTCTTTAAGCTTCAAATAAATTCATCTATAACAATATTTGGTGTTTAATTTTTATTCTAGACTAAATTGATTGACCCATTTTTTGTATTATCATCTGGGTTGTATCTTACTACCACATGCCACTGTCTGGGCAAAATTCTCCTCAAAGCACACAACTTGTACCATCGGGGTATTGTGATGCAAGTCAACGTAACAACAACTATATGACACTAGACTTCAAGCCAATAAACCGATAAAGAATTGCCATCTTGAGGTTTCTATTAAAGATGTATAATCAATCAGTCTAGTTTTTCTGGATGAGGAACATAAAACTCTTTACACTTTTGAAGTCTTTTGATTTTATTTGGTTAATAATAGCACTATACAGTCCATTTCTCCATGTCATCATCCACTGATTTCATAATCATGTTGTTTATTTGATGAAGAGGTATACCTCTGAAGCTATACGATTTCATGGTACATTGTAAATATATGTAGATTTAATTGAGTGAATCAAATGCCAAAATGTAACGAAATAGCTTATTCACCTTTGGATTGCAAGATTTGCTTTTTCCTCATCACTATAACTTGGGCAAGTATATGGACATGGTTATACTGGTAAACTCATAGCAAGAAAATTACAGCACTTTTAGAGAATAAGACCTTGTCATTTAAAAGAGTTTTCTAAATAATTCAAAATTCAGTACATATTATATACAAACAATTCTTGATATTTAGATCATCTATTTTAAAAGTTATCACCATTGATTCTCTTTGATAAGAACAGAGAGGGAGAGAGAGAGATGGGGTTTAACCTTCACTTGACACAAACTAGGTCATTTCTGGACTAACATATGGTTTTACTTTATTTCAATAATTCGCTTGTGCATATGGCTCTTTAGCAGTGTGAGAAAACCCACAAGGCTTGACAGGCAACCCTACTCCTTGTCACGTACAACCGTGGATTTGAATCCACTCCAGGCTTTACGATATAGCGCACACATGCTAACCATTCAGCTTGTATGTGAGTGAAATGCTTATTGTAGATCTGTATATAACATCAAGTAAGATACAAGTGAACTGTTTGTTGTCTGTTAGTTGGCAGATCTGTATATAATTCCATATTAAATTCACTATCAGTATTCACTTTCTTATAGTAGATTATATGATTCTTTAATTTCTGAAAAATACAAATAATACATTTTTATTGCACATATCCATTATTACTAATAAACTATTGTCAGATTTCTGGTTTAGCTGTTTAAACTGTAATCTTGGAAACATTTCCATAAAGCATAGCCTAACATTGATTATGCTTCAGTGGAAAACAACAAATTGGGCCTAAGCGGGTAAGTGCACCACACAAAGACACATCACACAGACAATGTGAATAATAAATGTAGAGTAGTATCAAATCAATAGAACAACAGTCGGCATGGGATGATTTTCACTTTTCTAATTATTACTATATTCCCATCTTTGTGCCCTCTTCTTTTAACTTCAATTTCATTAAAGTGTACAAATATTTCTGGTAAATTCAAAATGAAATCCTTATATGGCATTTAGTAATTTATAATTGAACATATAATAAAATACAAATTCATAAGGAAAACAATCACTTAATTTATTTCACACTACATTGTTAAATAAACTCAGTGATTGTTTTCCATATAAATTTGTGGGTTAATAAAATTCCAAGTGTTAAGAAAATGTACTAAATGTACCTTCATAAATATATGTGCAAGGAGAAATGTCATACTTTCAGATAACTTACTTCGTTTGGAATATTTTTTACCCAGGACCACATATTCTTTCTAAAACTTGTATTTTGACTATCTTGTGTAAAATATAGGAAACGATTAACATGATGTACAGCTATAAGATATGGTACGGGTGTTCTCATTGGTGTAATTAATTGTGATGTCAGATGTGTAAAATAATGTTGTAATAATGAAATATCTGTTTCATCAGGGTCCAGATATCTCTCTATAGGTAATAACAACTGAAAATACATCATAATATTAGCATTAATTATTATCATTGAAATTACTGAATTAAAGATTATTGATGTGGAACGATTAATTTTTTAACAGTGGTCCAGAAATTAAACATTTATAAATTGAACACTCATTACCAAAATTGAACAGACAGCTTTAAACTGGACACCACAAGTACAAATTAGATGATTTTGGTTGATTTTAAATGATTGTTAAGAGTTTTTAAACAAAGATTTAATATTAAACAAATGTGAAAAAAATTAGTGCTAGATACACAAGATTATAGTATTGGGTCAAATTATTATCAAAATGCAATGTGCATTGCACAATCATACCATGTGTCACTATAAATATTATTAAGTTCTATAACTATACTACACCATTTTTATAATAAAAACAAGTTTTAAAATTAAACAAGTACCTCTTGTACAGAAACTATTAAAGCTCGTAAAGCATCATGATGTTCTCCCCATAATAACAGACGTAGGTCGATAGAATGACATTGTTGTAATGGTATCAATAAATAACTACCAAAAACAGAATCACCAAAAGAAACAGCAGAATATTGTTCTAACAGAGATTGATATCTGAAAAAAAAAACATGGAGTAGACTACATAGTGTAGAAATGCTTAATTAAGATAGTTAGGATAACGTATTCAGTTATTTATTTGGTCTATGTACTTACATATTTACATGTAGATTTTATAAATAATTAAAGTAACAGTCCCAGATACAACATGCAGTATATGTTGATAGAGTGAGTAAAAATATGTAAAGGAAAGGTAAAAAATGTA
This sequence comes from Patella depressa, assembly GCA_948474765.1. Classification (NCBI taxonomy): domain Eukaryota; kingdom Metazoa; phylum Mollusca; class Gastropoda; family Patellidae; genus Patella; species Patella depressa. The sequence continues at coordinate 62,812,230 of OX419719.1, forward strand.
CGTTCTACAGACATAGAACATTTTTTACACGTAAAGAGGGGCTTATGTCACCTGCAACTACTTCCAACTAGAATCTCAGAAGGCTTATGTCAACAGCAATCGCCTCCAACTGACCCCATGCCACCAAGCTAAATCTAAAGAACAACATGTTGGTCATTTGGTCAGTACAAATTGACGACAAGTTTATCAATAATTTGCATTGAGGACATGTCATAAATTCATAGAGATAAATACTTACAGATCAAAGAACGAAGCTAAACCAGGGATAGTTTTTGTAAAATCTATTTGTGGTAATAATACAGGTTTTGTATATTCCCTTAATAAAGCTGCCAGGTAACTTCTTATAGACTTCTCGAGAAATAAATTATTACCTACAAAAAATATCAAATATATTCATTGAATTGCATTTAGTAATTGGAACATAATCAAAAAATATCACCACCACCCCCCCCCCCCCCCAAATTAAAAAGGTTGACAAATCTTAATGACACTGATTTTTTTTCTCACTTATATCTCCTAATAGACGTCTTTTGGTAAGACACAATTATATACATGTGTATAATATAAATTCTTATAGACAGAGAGAGAGAGAGAGGGATGGGGTTTAACGTCCAATCAACACAAGCTACGTCATATGGTTTAATTTAATTTCAATAATTCGCTTGCGCATGGGGGTTTTCAACAGTGGGAGGAAACCGGAAGGCCCTGAGAAAATCCACAAGGTTGGACAGGCGACCCTACTCCTTGCCACGTAGAATCAGGGATTCGAAACAACCAAAGTTGACTCAATGACGACTTTATGAAACAGCGCGCACGTGCTAACCATTCGGCCATCCAATTCCCCTATAGACATTTAATTTCTGTATATCATATTATTATGTTCATGTACAGATAATGGTGTTTTACATACCAGCTAGAAATGTACACATAATTCTTGATAATTTCAGAGTAACAGGCACAGGTCGTAATATTTCAGGACGTTCACATTCTAGTAGAAATATCCATTCTAGAACACTTCCAACCATTCTGACATTCTTAGCTGGCATGTGATCTTGATAATGGGAGCCACTGAAAAAATATAATATACCAAAACAATGAAAACATTAGAGTTCCATTAACCCAGTATTGTTATAAAGTTCAGCTAATTAAACCAGTATAACTGATGTTGTAGAGTTCAACTAACCCAGTATAGCTAATATGTTATAGAGTTCAACTAACCCAGTATAGCTAACATGTTATAGAGTTCAACTAACCCAGTATAGCTAACATGTTATAGAGTTCAACTGACCCAGTATAGCTAACATGTTATAGAGTTCAACTAACCCAGTATAGCTAACATGTTATAGAGTTCAACTAACCCAGTATAACCGATGACATGCTGTAGACAAGTCAAGCTAACATGGTATAGCTATAACATGCTATAGAGTTCAACTAGCCTAACATATAGCTGATATGTAGTCAAGTTCTACTAACCTGACAGCAGACATGTTGTAGAGTTCAACTAAAGGTAAAAACATCCAATCATGTGGTAATAACGTTTCATCTATTCGACCAGTTAATAAACTCTCGGTCTTCCGTGTATCATTGTTATATCTCCCTCTATCAAAAAATATAGATTAAAATAACACTAGTTAAATAAAAGATATAGTGTTGACGATACAAGTGTTTGATAAAAACATCTTCAATTAGTGTTTTGGTTATGTAGAGTTGTCATACAGTGTGCTATGAGGGAAACTTTGCCCAGGCAGCAGCTCTATGGCATTATATCGAGTTCCTACTGCCAAAGGATCTTTTATGTGCACACCAGTTTTTCGTCCCATCCAAACGACTAGACAGCTGTCCTTGTCAGTCCCTCCATCCTGCATCACTGACAAGAGGAAACCACACCAGAAAATCTGGATGAACTTTCTGGGCCAATGTAGGGATCGAACATTTGACCTCCAAGGTAACGAGCCAGTGTCTGTCATACATGGAAATTACAAAAAACTAAACAGATTGTGATAATAACCATACCTTGATTTTGAGCTCTGTTCTTCTTGTCCACTGAATATTGTAATATATACTGATTTTATACTTCCTGATAGAAGATTATTTCTGGCTGATTCCATTAACTGACTTGTAATTAGAATTATCTCCTCCTGAGTGGCACTCTTTAATTTCTTTACTTCAGTGAGTTGCAGATCCGCCATAGACTGTAAACCCTCATCACTACTTCTGGCTTCACTGATGTGAAATACATATACATATTTTAGTATACAAGTACTACAGTCTTACATTTTGATGGCTAGTGTGAATGTATTGACCAAAATTGTCTCTACTTTTTCAAACACTGAAATATGCTTCTAGAACTTTTAGTCTGCATTTATGAGGGTTAAAAACAAAAGATTGCATGCCAAACTGTATTTACGACTGTCTCAGTAAATCTTTAACACAGACGGAAGCGTTCAGGTTTGTGTTATATCAACATATTTCAATTTTAAACACAATTTCAACATATACAAACCTGAGAAATTGAGGTGAAAATGTAATATAGGAGAAGAGATCATGTATTAAATATTCATCGCCATGTTGTAATCTTGTTAATAGTTGTAATGATGCATGATGCATTACAGACATGTTACTTGATTCCTGTATATATACAAAATACAAAACAAAATGTTAATTAATTAAATTAATTCAGCTGCCACATTAAATGTGCACCACGTATAAAGACAACTACTGTTCAGAGATGATAAAACCAAAATTAGTCTTTATTTCATACATACACCTAGGGAAATAGGCCTGCAGCCAAAATTTCTAGCTTGAAGTTACACTACACTACACCAGGGGCCTGTTTCACGAAATTTTAACTAAGTTACAATCCAAATTTTAGTAATTTGATTGGATAACGCTTGATTGATTTTAATGTTTAGCCAATCAAAATTAAAGAATCTACTAAAATTTGGATTTTATCTTTAGTTCAAATTCCATTAAACTGGCCCCAGGAACACAAATCCAGACAGCTTGGTACACCAGGAACACAAATCCAACAAGTTCCAAACTCTCTGGATTTGTGTTCCTGGTGTTATAAGCTTGCCCAAAATGTATGATAAAAGATCAACCACACATCGGACAATATTAAACAGATCAAGTACAAAAAACAAAGCATATTAAATCTGGTCATAGTATACAACATAACTGATTATCAAAATATAAGCATACCTTTAGTGAACAGAGTTTTAAGATCTGATATTGGAATATATTTTCATATTTAGTAAAATAATTGGAATAAAGAGCACCAGGTTTCTGTTGACAAATCTTTCTCATATAACTTATAATATCTTTATCATCTACAATGTCAGCAAGCATCTACAAAAACAACATAAAAATCCTTAATCATTTAAACTTAAAGATACATAATGGAAGATGAGAGAGAGCGATTGAATGTTGGGGCTAGCCTCAATCATCATTACTAAAGTAGGTAGGATAAAAAAACAAGTCTCGATTATCCATTTTTTGATTTTTGGAACAGCAAATGGGAATGAAATCCAATAAACATCGCAGGCTAGCGATGCGATCGAGAGTTGATTATGGTCTGGATAAGTTAATCAATGTCTCATTAATAATTTAGATAACATTTCAGGCATAATGTATGTTTCAAGATTTGGAAAATAAAACAGTTATTAAATCCACCACAAAGCACAAACCCTATATTTAAAAGTATGAAAAGAAAAAAAATAAATGCCAATATCAAAAATTTGTTTAAACCTAGGGGTCTTTAGCATTAGGAGGAAACCGGAGTACCCTGAGAAAACCCACAAGGTTGGACATGCAACCCCACTCGGCCATCCAACCTCCCACCCAATCAGGTATGAAATGGGAAAAAAAATTAATCATGTAAGAAAGTAGTAACACGCCAACAGTGAGGCTGATGTCCCCCGCCAAAATCCCAAAATAAATAGATGACACATATTAATTAATCGCACATTTAATTTTTTCAAAAGTATGGGGCAATCAAACTATACACGAAGTGTCATCCAAAAGTGTTTTATAAAGAAAAATGCTAAAACCGACGAGAAAAATGAAAATGTACCCTAGTTAGGGGGACCCTAAAGGCAGACAAAAGGGCCCCCACGCTTGACAATCGTTTCTATACACTGTTACTGTCGAATCCATTACTGAATGAGAATATAGTCATTGTATTGGCATAAAAATCATCAATCAAGATGAACCTAAGTTATCTTGTCCCAAAGTATCAACCTATCAAATTGCTTATCTCTGCTTACCCTAAGCGGAAAATGCTCATCTTCGAACTCCATCAAGGCATTGACCTAATAAGCATATACACCAAATTTGAACATTTTAACTCAATTAGAAGGAGAGTTATTGTGTTCCAAAGTCTCGACCAATCAAATTGCGTATCGCTCTGCTTACCATGAGCAGAAAATGCTCATTATCGAACTTAGTTAAGGTATTACTGTAATGAAACTATACACCAAGTTTCATCAATCTCACTTAATTAGAACTAAAGTTATCGTGTCCCAAAGCATCAACCAATCAAATTGCTTATCTCTGCTTACCCTAAGCGGAAAATGCTCATCTTCGAACTCCATCAAGGCATTGACCTAATAAACACATACACCAAGTTTGAACATTCTAGCTCAATTAGGAAGAGGGTTATTGTGTCCCAAAAAGTGTGACGGACAGACGGACAGACGGACAGACGGACAGACAGACAGACAGAAGGACAGACAGACAGACAGACAGACGGACGAACCCATTCTAATAGTCCCCCAACTTTCTTCGAAAGGCGGGGGACAAATAAGGTCATGTGACAATGTTTACAGTAATAGGGGGTGAGAGAGAGAAATGGGGTTTAACGTCCACTGTACACAAACTAGGTCAATAATTCGCTTGCGCGTAGGGGTCTTTAGCAGTGGGAGGAAACAGGGGTGCCCGGAGGAAACCTACAACATTGAGAAGGCGCCCAGGGCTCGAAACCACAGCCGCAAGCCAGAGGTGACCGGCCAGCTAGAGGTCGTAGCGCGGCAATCTAGACCGCATCCCAACCCCCCTACAGTAATAGGAAGTAGAACCTTATAATTGATCAAATATAAAATTGAATATAGATATACCTGTTTGATCATTCCCTTATGTAATCTACATAAACTTGATATTAATCTTAAATATGCAGTTAGAAAACCAAATGGTGTAAATGTCTTTAATATAGGTAGAGGCGTACGATTATGTAGACAACTAGCACCATAACTTGGTAAACTGCTAGACACTTCATCATGTTTTAAAACATCGGATAGAATATTAGAATATTCACTGAAAAATAAACACATCACAAAATTAAAAATACATAGCAATACAACCAGCAGACCTCTCAGTCATCAACCATGCACCATAACCACTGACCCACTGTGGGCCCCACTTCTAAAATATGACATGTAGAATTAAGCCGATTGGTAGTGTTTACGTTGTATATATACTATACCTGATATTAACAAGAATGTGTCTAAATCCCAGCGACTTCCAAAACGGTGTTAACACTTCTTCACACAACTTTTCGATATGTTTTAAAGTGTCTACTGGATTGTAACCAATCTGAAATCAAAACAATAATATCATAGGATTTAAATCAATCACATTTATATGTAGATCAGCAGTCGCTCAATAAAAAAAAACAGAATTAAGAATGAAATGAAAGGGATATAACCACATATAATACCAAGCATACTTCATTTTCTCCGAAGGTACAAAGAATTATATGTATGAGTTTTTATAAAAGAAAACATCATCTATAAGACATAGGTATCTACTTGGCTATCTGCTTTATAAAAGAATACATCATCTATAAGAACTACTAGATAAGTATATCTACCTGGCTATCTGCTCTATAAAAGTAGGATGCCATAAAATTGGTTAAACATGTTACCATCTCTAAATCTATTTTCTGAAATTATCAAAAATAATGTTTTTCAAACCAATTCTAATGTTCATACAAAATCTTGTACATTATATTAAACAAGCATTATGCAAGAGCTAAACCTCCCTATTACAGGTCTTTTTTTAGGTCTAGAAATATTATCTAAATTATTTGTTAAACATTAACTAACTTATCCAGACCATAATCAACCCTTGATGGCATCACTAGCCTGCAATCTTTCGTGGATTGTGATTCGATTTACAGCATAACTTTCCTTTGTGATTAAATGATTAAATGGATAATCGAGACTATGACTTTTGTCGTACCGACCTCAGTAATGATGATCGAGGCTAGACGGAACTTTCAATCGCTTTATTCTCAGGTCATAGTGGATCAATTCGACTGAAATTTACAGCAAATTGCCTTTACATTATCTAGTTTTTAGCTATTATAGTGAGAACTGCCAACTCGTTATCTAATCTCCCATAATGTATATTTAACAATTCAATATATTTACAGCAATTATATAATTATCTATTAACAAAAATAGCTCTCCTGATTGATTCTAAAAGGAAAGACAAATACATGAAGTAAGATGAAGAATTTACCTGGAATTGATAGTTATTACCGATGTATTGTAAATGATGAGTTAAACATGGTAATACTGTATCTATAACACTGGAGACATTACTCCAATCTAATATACTATCATCACACTCCATCTCTTCTTCTCTAAATAAAACACAAAGCAATCAAATATACACTCCTGACTTTTCTACTTTTAATACCATGGGAAGAAATGATGCTGTACACTCAATAACTTTAGGTAATACTAATACAATTGATCTACATTTGGTTAACCTTTCAGCGTCCGCATTCAGTTTTTTCCACCAGGATTTTAACTTGAATACTTAATGAAGTGTCTTTTAACTAATGAAGTGTCTTTTGACTAATGAAGTGTCTTTTGACTAATAGAGAATCATCTGACAATTGAACTGACTACTGATGACCAATGCATAGACTTCTTACAAATGGAGAAATTTTTAGTAAAGAAATGAAATGAAATGGGGTTTAACATTCTACTGTTCTGCTCCTAACCTGGGCTAATGAAGACGGGCATATGCCATACTGTCTGCTATGAGGGAAATCTTGCCCGGGCAGCAGCACCACGTCCTGCTTAAATATCGAATTCCAACTACCAAGGGATCTTTTACAAGCACGCCAATGTGTACACAGGACCTTGGTTTTTTTTCCAATCCGACGGACAAGACAGCTGTCCTTGTCAGTCCATCTGTCCTGTATCACTGACAAGGGGAAACCATGCTAGTAAAGAAAAATTCTTAGAAACTTACTGGTTATTAAAAGAAGTAGATATTTTAGGAAGGGCAGCAACATGTAAAACTGATTCTAAAGTTGATATCATTACGGCATGTTCACAAGGCTTATTCTTTAATACAGCTTGTTGTGATGACTGTAAATTCTTCATAAATACAGAATACAGATTTCTGAAGAAAACGTAAAATAAAAATAAAGATGAAGCAAACAAAATTATGTTATCATGATACGAAGTTGTTTTTACCCTGACCAGTGCATAGACAACAAACATGGGTGAGAATTGTGTTTTCGTGTTAATGTTGATGAATGTCTCATCAACATAATATTTCAGTCATTTTGAGGTCAAAATATGTATTTTTTTCTATTTCAAACTACTCTTCATCAAATTCCAACTGCAAAGGTTTCTTTAACATTCATTGTTTGTCCTATCAGAATGAATAGACACATTTTCCTTGTCAATCCCGCTAGTGCCACCCCTATCAAGTGAGAGAGAGAGAAATTGGGTTTAATGTCCATTCAACACAAACTAGGCATTTCAGGACTAATATTGGTTTAATTTTATTTCAATACTTCGCTTGCACGTAGTGGTCATTAGCAGTGGAAGGAAACCGGAAGACCCAGAGAAAATCCACGAGGTTGGACAGGCCCTAGCAAGTAAGAATATCATTTATCAAGGGTAATTAATGAATAAGTTTATTTACAAATATAATTCTCCGGCTAGACCATATGATAAACAAATCTTCCAAACAATATATGATTGTTTCTGTAATTTTACAGCAACACTCTCTGGTAACTGTAGATCACTGAAAATACAGGAATAAAAATTTAACAACCAGCAAGTTTCTTTCATAAACATAGTTATTCAATTACAGTAAAGCAAACAAAAATTTGGTTCTATTGCATGAGCTTAAAGGTATAAGATGTGACAAAAAAATTTTTGATCTGGCACAGAGAACAATTAAAATATCAAATAAGTAGGCCTGCTGACAGAGTGATTAGTGAGAGAGAGAAATGGGATTTAACATCCACTAGACACAAATTAGGTCATTTCGGGACTTACATATGGTGTAATTTTATTTCAATAGGGGTCTTTAGCAGTGAGAGGAAACCATAGGACCAGGAGAAAACCCACGAGGTTGGACAGATGACCCTACTCCTTGTTAAGTACATCCAGCATCTGAAATTAAACCACGCCAGTTGACTCAATGACAGACTTTATGATACAGCGCGTACATGCTAATCATTTGGCCATCCACCCCCTCTTAAGAAAACAGAGAAAAATTATCATTTTAGTCATTTACCTGGCTGGTACAGCTATATACCTTTGTAGCACATCTTGTAAATTATACGTAGACATCTATATAAATAAAATAAAACTATGATGCTCTTAGTATTTTATTTTACACCAAACCCTACTTAATTTTCATGTATTATGGGTCTTATAGTTAAATATCTAAGAGGTCTGTGAATTTTATAAGAAATCACCAAATTTCAAAAAATTTCTTGCCTTGGGAAAATATTCAAATCAATCAAATTTTCAGTAATTCATTCAAATCTGTCTGTTAGATATATAAATTGTAATTACCAGTATTGCTGCCATATTTTTTCCAGCTTGGCAAATGGTTGCCATAAGCTTCAAGGCTTCAGGTAGTGGATAACTTCTAGCTTCAAACATCTGTTTTTCAGATTCTATAATGAAAACCAAGAAGAAATATAAAATGTTTAGAACGATTTAATTCTTGTTAAATATAAAATGTTAACTATATTTTGATATGTTTTGTGTGCTAGGTGACCACCTTAACAAATATTGGATCTATAGATAACACCAATTTTGTTTCCCACTGTCCACACAATAAGCCCAATTTAAACTAAATACTAATAATCTGTATTTGTTATTGTATAGAGCTTGTACCATCACTAATTAGAATAACACATTATCAACCATATTCACTTAGTAAATGAATGATATGAGAAATATAACAAAGATGGTTGTGATATGAAAAATGAAAAAAGATAAATCATTCCAAATTTAGTTAAATCATTAAGCAACCAGTGATAAAAGAAACATACCTAAAGAAATCCATGTTGTTGGTAAAAATTCTGTAAAAATATACTTTAATATACCAGGGAAATGGACAATCTGTGAAAAAACAGGGATAACATTTCTAAAATAATTACACTGAATGCATAAAAAGTATAAGGGAGATAACTCTTCTAATACCTATTATCTCCCCTTAGACCACAGTCATCAGTATTGAAACACGAAGTAAATAATTTTTCAATCAAATATAATAATATAACATTACCCTTACCTCATAAGCTGTTGAAGGAGAATGATAAGCTACACGAGTTAGTATAGATAATATCTGAACAATTGTGGGAGCTGATAGATTTTTTTCTACTAGTAAATACTTTAATCTGGGAATCAACATCATTCTTGATACCAATGCCTAAAATAAAACAATTAACTTATTTACCTCAGGGTGAGATTAAAACAGGTGTTTACTGCTCACAAGTGGAACATTTCAATATGTTAGTCCCACAATCTGATTAAAACACAGATCCTATATTTCATTTCATTTTGATAGTTCAAAATTTTGTTTTACTTGTCTTTACAACGCTAAGATCTGGAAGAGTTGTTATCATTGACATGTTCTGAATGGTGTCGGGGATTACCCAATGAAACAGTCTGTTACGGCAAGATTTAGGCATGTTTTGCACAGAACTGTGGGTTATCCACTTGTAATATCAACGCTGATTGATTAATCAAATGTCTGACATAAGGTCAAAAGTCAGTCTTTATAACTTGTCGGATCTTCATTTAATGTAGGCCATGGAAAGTATAAAAAACGAAACAAAATATAGATCTGTATTTTAATCTGATTGGTTAGTCCCAAGTATATAACTTGGATGATTCACAGATTTAACCATTCTTATTCACTAAATACACCAAGTCAATGACTCATATCAATACTGTTACCCAGCTAGACTATAATTATAACTGTTCATACATAATCACAAAAACTAATTACTTGCACTAGATCCCTTCTAGCCATTTCATCATCTGATTCTTGTTGTTTTTCTTCATCATTATCATCTGATGTTACATCATCTGGTGGTGGACATATTAAAGACGGATGAACTAGACCTTGATACCAACAATATATACTATCTAAACTATTCTGAAAATACATATGACATTTCACTATTCATTATTCACCTTCAGTATCTTTTCATAAAATATTTCCATTATTCAGTATTTATTTCCATCATTCTGTATTTGTTTTCACCATGCGTTTCCATTAACAACATCTATTTTCCTGATTCAGCCTTTTTTTCATTACTTTTTTTTTCATTTTATAAAAAACGACTAGTTACCATCAAGCTGTTTTTCTATTTACTGATCTAATGAACTGACCTGATCAGTGATATTACATATTAAACTGTAAACACTGAATACAGCTGCCATCTGAATACTTTCATTACTGTCATCTAATGCCCATCGTAATAAAAATATAATACCAGCATTTAATACAGTCGGTAGAATAGCAGTTTGTATATACTCCACATACTCTCCTTCTTTACACTGAAAACAATTTCAAATATTCAATATTATGTGACTAAGCTTGAATACTGGCATAGCCACCCTTAAAATCAGGGGATCACGTGGGTAAATGGGTAAGACACTGGCTCGCTAGCCTGGAGGTCAGGTGTTCGATTCCTGCATCTGCCGAGAAAGTTCATCCAGATTTTCCGGCAGGGTTTCCCCTTGTAACTGATACAAGACATAGGACCTGACATGGACAGCTGTCTAGTCATTTGGATGGGATGAAAAACTGAGGGCCCATGTACACATTGGCATGCACATAAAAGATCTCTTGGCAGTTGGAATACTTATAAGGGTAGGCTGTAGCGCCACTGCCCGGGCAAAATTGCCCTCATAGCACTCTGTATGGCCTATGCCCGTCTTCGTTAGCCCAGTTTAGGAGCAGAATAGTAGGACATTAAACCCCATTTCATTTCCACTGCATAATGAACAGAAGCGGATTTATTACAACAATTATTTGTTTTTATTTGTAAATAATAAAACTGTATTTTTACCTTTATCAATATTTTAGCCAGGAGATTTAAAGCTAAGGCTCTCTGTGGAATATTAGAACTTCTTGCTAAATGAAACAGTTCTTCTAATGAGTAACCCGCTCTCTTCAAAATAAAATTTGTTATTATGCATTAATCAGCTAACAGAAATAAAGTATAAAATTGACAACAAGAGAGAATAAAATTTTCAGAAAATTGCCTTTATATTACCTAGTTTTTAACTATTATAGTGAGAACTGCCAACTCGTTATCAAATCTCCCATAATGTATCTTTAAAATGCCACTTTTTAACAGTAAACGGGAATAATATTTATTTTTAACAGATCTTATACCTCTGGTTCATCACCATGGTGATGTAAACCTTTGTGTACAGGAATACTTGCGTCTGCTACTATAAAATTACCATCTAAATCAAATCTTGCTTGCTTCCCCTGAAATAAAGCAATATTAAAGAATGATTTATATAAATTTCATAGTAAGGGCATTCAATTCATGATTTTCATTTGATACATTTTCTCAACATCAAGATTACATTTTCTAGCACCAGAGTTCAGAACAATACGACTTTACATATAATTCACAGATTACCCATTTATCACAACATAAAGAGAGAGAGAGAGGGAGAGAGAGGGAGAGAGATGGGGTTTAACGTCCACTCAACACAAACTAGGTCACTTCGGTACTAACATATGGTTTAATTTTATTTCAATAATCCGCTTGCGTGTACGGGTCTTTAGCAGTAGGAGGAAACCGGAGGACAGGAGAAAACCAACGAGGTTGGACAGGCGACCCTACTCCTTGACTCAATAACAGGCTTTATGATATAGCACACACATGCTAACCATTCAGCTATCCAACCCCACCACATTTTGAAAAGTCATAAGAGATTATTTCTTAAATCATACAAAAAATATAATGGTACATACCACACCATCTTCTGTTTTAATGTCAGGTATTTCTTTTATCCATTCTAATTTATCATACTCTATATTCTCCATATTCATCCAACCTTTCTCACGTTTTACTGGCATATCATCATCTGATATAAACAACACACAGGAAAAAATTTATAATCTATTCAATTACTGGAAATCAAACTAATCAGCACGACATCTTAATTAGCCCTTAATATGGCTACACAAAAAAGCATGCAGAGGTATAAAGGCCGCAAATTCTAGGTTTGACTCCATATAATGTGACATCACATGCAGAACTATACTGGATGAGAACTTAAGTGAAGCTTGTGGATGAAAAGTCCAATACAAAACTCTGCAGAAATTTAAAACAGCTAAGATATTTAGCCTTAAAGTTGAACTGGATTCAGGTTGAAATCTCTGCAATAAATAAGCTTACCGGGGTATAAAGAAAATGAAATGAAATGGGGTTTAATGTCCTACTGTTCTGCTCCTAACCTGGGCTACTGAACACGGGCATACGCCATACAGTGTGCTATAATTGGAAATTTTGCCCGGGTTGTGGTACTACAGCCTACTCTTATATCGAATTCCAACTGCCAAGGGATCTTTTATGTGCACATCAATGTGTACACAGGACCACCTTTTTTTGTCCACTCCAAACGACTAAACAGATGTCCTTGTCAGGCTCTCCATCCTGCATGACTGACCTGGGGAAATCATGCCGTCTGGATGAACTTTCTTGACCAATGCAGGAATTGAAAATCCAACCTCCAGGCTAGCCAACCAACGTCTTATCCACTTAGATTTACTAGAGTACAATACACCATAAATTACAGAACATATTACCTGTAAATTTAACTTGTTTCTCTATTTTAACCACAGGTTCACTAGGTTTTATTGATGATGTATCCATTGGAATCTCTTCTTTCTTTCTAGAAGATGTTTTACCTTTTTTCAAGAAGGCAAGTACTTTAGGATCTGTCAAGACAAAAATTATTATGTGAACACACTATAACCTGTCATTATGGTCATTAAAATTTCAAAATTCATGATGGTATGATCCATTTTTCTGGAAAGGGAAGTCATTCCGATTACAGCAATACAAGTTTCGGTTATTTCCATTTAGTTTTCAGATTTATTTTTTTTCACTGTATTGAGACCGATTTTGATAATTATTTTTTCTTTTTCTATTCTTTTTTAAAAAATACTTGATATAATCGATGACAGATGATGATGAATATGAAAGCTTTCATATCTGCATGTGGCAGTAGCAGATCTAGTTATTATTATTATTATTAAATGCAGTTTTCAAAATAAGACCATTGATTAGAAATCTTTGAAATACCAATTTTATAAACCAAATAACTAAAATTGAATAGCAAAACTAAATAACAAATCATCACTTGTTTAAAAAGTTCAAAAGGAAAATAATTTTCAATTCAAATCAAATTTTGATTAGCCTTTGGTGTACTTTGGACAGCACTTGGGATGCAATACCAACCATAACCAGTATGAGACAGAATGGGACAGCAGGCATTATAAAAAACAAAAATATCATTGTAATAAAACCATGTCTTACCAATACTTTCAAATAATTTTTTCTGTTCTTCAAGTATTTCTGTTTCACTCATTTCACCTAGTTTAGCAATATTTTCTTCATGAATTTTCTTCACTTCTTTTTCAGCAAACGAAACACTTAATCCTGATCCTCTCACAATACCAGGTGTTTTAAATCCCATATCTTTAAAAAATAATAATGATTAATGTGTAACTACTCATAGGTCAGCATAATGTATCTTTTATCATGAAATTCTTAATCAATACCAGGTGCAGATGTTCAGATATTGTACATGGCACACATTCATTAAAGTTTTGGCATCACAGTTGTGATGGGAACCATGCAATAAGCCAGTAATTCTTACTTTTTTTGGAACCCCTGATGGCACTTACCACTAGTTGACTAGACCCAGGGTTCCCAACTCTTGTGTAGTGTAGCACTCTTTGTGGGGTTGTGGTGGACTACTCTGTTTTCAAAAAATAGGTTGCCAGGCAACGAAACATACGCCCACACAGCAGCCAAATCGTCCAGGCAGTCAACAAGAGTTGTTGCATTTTAAGTAATCATCAGAAAATCATAATTCAAACTCACCCATAACTACGGTGTAAATGTGATATAATCAAACGTTTTTTTAAATCAGATAAAATAGTGACCTCCAGAGGGACCACAAGCTAAAAAGGGTGATTTTTCGTACAATCTGGGGCCATAATTCAGGAAGTTACGATCCGATATGGGCAAATATGCAATGGAACCAAGATCATTAGGTTATAAACATGTATTTCAAGTTTCATCAAAATCAGTTCAAAATTGTGACCTCTATAGGGTCCATAACCTTGATATAACATATTTTCACACAATTTACGTACAGACGGCGGCCATTTTATCCGTCAACTCTGGTTCAATTTCCACGAAATTCAAATTCTCTCTTCATTACCATGAAACCGTGATATAATCAAATGGTTTTTTTTAAATCGGATGATAATTTTGACCTCCAGAGGGACCACAAGCTAACAAAAGCAATTTTTCGGACAATCAGGGGACATAATTCAGGAAGTCATGATCCGATAGGTGCAAATATTGAAAGGAACCAAGATCAGTTTCATCAAATTAGGTTCAAAATTGTGACCTCTATAGGGTCCACAACCTTGATATAACATATTTTCACGCTATTCGTGTACAAACGGCGACCATTTTGTCCGTCAATTTTGGTCCGATTTTCACGAAATTCAAACTCTCTCATCATTACCATGTAACGGTGATATATTCAAACGTTTTTTAAATCGGATAACAATTTTGACCTCCACAGGGACCAGAAGCGATTTTTCGGACAATCAGAGGCCATAATTCAGGAAGTTACAATCCATTGGCGCAAATATCGAAAGGAACCAAGATCTTTGGGTTATAAACATACATGTCAAGTTTCATCAAAATCGGTTCAAAATTGTGACCTCTATAAGGTCCACAACCTTGATATAACATATTTTCACACTATTCGTGTACAAACGGCGGCCATTTTGTCCGTCAATTTTGGTCCGATTTTCACAAAATTCGAATTCAACCTTCATAACCATGGAACGGTGATATAATCAAACATTTTTTTAAATCGGATAATAATTTTGACCTCCAGAGGGACCACAAGCTAAAAAGGGCGATTTTTCGGACAATCACGGACCATAATTCAGGAAGTTACGATCCGATTGGCGCAAATATCAAAGGGAACCAAGATCTGTGGGTTATAAACATGCATTTCAAGTTTCATCCAAATCGGTTCAAAATTGTTACCTCTACACTGTTCACAAGCTAAAAAACGTGATTTTTCGTACAATCAGGGGCCATAACCCATGAAGTTACAGTCCGATACATGCCAATATCGAAAAGAACCAAGGTCTTAGGGTGATAAACCTATATGTTAAGTTTCATTGAAATCGGATAATAATTGTGACCTGTAGACTGTTCACAAACAATTGTGGACGGACGGACGGATGAACAGGGGCGACGACAATATACGTCCACATGAAAATGTGGGCATATAAAAAAAAGCAAATATACAAGGGAGGGCTGAAAAGTTCAAAGCCTGAAAAGGATAGATTGGTTGGGTTGCAACAAACTTTTGCAGCGAACAAGTACTGTCACTCAATGAATCATAGACATAAGATCTGCAACTGTATTGTTATTACTGGCGTCGTACCAGACCATCTTGTGAACCTAGCCATTGAAATCACCAGAAATGTACAACACTGGCTATAGGGCAGGAAAATTTTTAAAAATGAACTTGAATCATGTTAGCCGTGAAATGACCCAATTTGTTTCAAGTTGACGTAAAATAACAACTTCTCTTTCCCTCATTAAAACATTTTGATGTGTAAATGATAACGTAACTTAGTGTAAGGTGATGTTTTTATTGGTGGGGTCACAACCAACAAAAGGTTTCAACCAGACTAGACACATGTGAGGATTGGAATTTATTATGTGGTTGGTTCACCTAGACTTTGTATTATGTTCTGTTACATACCCATGGTTTTTGTTACATCTTTTCCCATGGTTTCATCTTGTGTTGTTTCAGTTTTAGCAAACTGTTGAGCAAATATACTTATTCTCTCGCCAGATGGTTTCGTCTGAAAATTATTAAAGCATAAATGAAATGTTTTTTCATGCCCTACTGTTTTGTTTCGCGGGCGTGCGCAATTTTAACGGAAAATCTATCAAAATTGCATTTTAAGTTACAATCGATCTTCGTGCAAAGCATAAAATTTTAAATTTCATTTCGATTTTAGTTAAAATCTATCTTAATGATTTTAGTTTATGTTTTTGTGCAACAGGGCCCAGGACATTGTAATGATATGCACATAAACATTTTGCTGCAATTAATAAACCTTAAGATATCAGCTTTACATGGAACATAAATTTATTGTAAACAATATACAATAAGGTTTTACATATTTTTTAAATGGAATAAATAAACACCATATTTACTTTTACAGTATCAACTTGTCTGTGATAAACAGGTGGAAATGCATGACCAGATTGTTTAGGGGCAGTAATCACCATGTTCTTAGTGTCTCTTTCCTTCATAAAATAAACAAAAATTCTACTATTAAAAAAATACATACATTAAAAAGATAAATAATTCATTTAAATCTGAAGGAAGTTGATAAAAATTTGGACCAGAACTTGTGTATGGTTTGGATCTTGGATAACCCATCAATTGGCTACTGACAAATCATGTCCTTTGATCATAATCTAAAATATCTAAATTTTACAAATTAATTTGTATGACGTGTCTACATGTATTTGTAATTATAAAGTACTTTGGATCTAAAAATATTTGTACAAAAATAGATCAAATTCCATGTTGGAGACCTTACCACTATCTGGGTTAGGAAAGCTGATACATTGGTGTCTTTATCTGAAAAACAATATCATACAATACCAAAACATGACTTGTAATGTACAACTTTAAAATGCTCTTTGTTAAAAATGCATTATGCAAGAGCTAAATCTGTCTACCACAGATCTTTCTTTAGGTCTGAAATATTATCTTAATTATTAATTAAACATCAATTAAATTATCCAGACCATAATCAACCCTCAATATCAATGCTTGCCTGCAATATTAGTTGGATTATGATCCAATTTGCTGCATAACTTTCCATCATGATTGAATGATTAAATGGATAATCGAGACTATGATTTTTGTCATACCGACTTTAGTAATGATCATCGAGGCTAGGTGGAACTTTCATTCGCTTAATTCTTGGTTCATAGTGGATAAATTTAACTGAAATTTTCAGCAAATTGCCTTTACATTAACTAGTTTTTAACTATTACAGTGAAAAATGCCAACTTGTTATCCAATCTCCAATAATGTATCTTAAAGCATCATAAAATTGAACTCGGTTTCTTTACCATTAATTATGTCTTCGTTATCTGCAGCTGGAACTTGATATAATGGATCTTTACCAGCTTTAAATCTAGACTTGGGCCTGGTTTTCTCGAACGTTGGTATTTTAGACGGTAACTCTGTAAAAGAGGTAAATAAAATCTTACAACCGGTACCAGGTGTTTTCAATTTCATCTGAATTTTGCTATGAGGGAAATTTTGCCCTGGCAGCGGCGCTACGGCCTATTCTTATATCGAATTCTAACTGCCAATTCATCTTTAACCTCCATGCTAATGTATACACGGGTCCTCGGTTTTTCATGCCATCCAAACGAGTAGACTAAGACTACAGCTGTCCTTGATCTGCATCACTGACAAGAGGAAACAACGCCGGAAAATCCGGATGAACTTTCTCGGCTAATTCGGGGATTGAAAACCCGACCTCTAGCAATCAGCATCTTACCCACTTAGCCACGTGATCCCCCTATTCAACCACTGTATTAGTTTTTCACAATACGAATATGTGGTAGAATTTGGTAGTATTTAGTTAGTGGTTAGTCCTGTTGGACTATTATGCCATTGCAACAATCAGGACAATTTCCCCAACATTAAATTTATTATTATAATAATGGTAGGCATATCTCAAAATTACCATTGGTATCTCCAGTTTTAATCTCATCTGGTTGAATTATATTCAAAGATTTTCTTTTATCCCCCGTTTTACTTTCAGTAGCCTTGACATTAACAATACAAGTGCTTGATAGGCTTGCTGATTCCTTCTTTTGATTTGCAAGAAATTCTTGCTGAAACTGCAACAAATCTTCCTCTGTTTCCCCACGACCCGGTCGTTTTATATTTGACATCTTGAGATGTTGTCATACATACAACTGTTTTTACACTACTATTTCTAAAAATCGATTAAATCTTTAAAAAATGAATTTTCATCAATAAAACAATAATAAATGATTAAGTCTGAAAATGTACGTTTTGTGGGCGCTGACATGTTGAAATAGCCCGGATGATAATACAACCTCGTTACACCATAGAACTGTACTAGAAAGGAAGTCCGACTGGTGGTTTATGTTATTTATCGCATGCGCGAAAACACAGAACCTAAGTTACTTCCGGTTAAACAAAACCCTGAAGAAATCCGTATGGAGTCCTGTGAGCTTCGGAATAAAATAAGAAAAAAACATCGTCTGCACAACTTCCAATTACCAAGATATATCCGAAATTAATGTTTAACCATGTGTAAGTTATTTTGTATCAATACGGTTAGTTGTCAGTACATGTTTCGTTCGTATAAAAATTAAAAGGATACGACGGTACCCAGCCGACACAGGCCTACAACAATAACACTAACACATAAAAAGTATGATAAGTTATTGAATAATCATTTTCAGACATAATGCGTCCAGGACGCATTCTATTGTATTATAAAACCTCAATTTGTGTCTATTCGATATAATAATATTTCGTCAAACGTAATAAAAACTATGCAGCTAGTCTAGAATCTACAATTTTCTAATTATATAGGCCTGTATACATGTAGGCCTATAGTCATGTTTTATCTTTACTTTAGGCCTACGTTTTTTTTTTTTGGTGTATCAATATTCATTACTTCAAGGTGTCTTCATAGCCCCCCCCCCCTCAAAAAAAGTAAGAAAAAAGTAAGTTAATAGCTAAAATTTCCCTTTTAGTTTTAGATTGTAAGAAAAACTGTTTTGATAATTAGATATACCGTATATATACGTCTTTACATGTATAAATAAATCTGTCTTTATCAATTAAAGATGTAGGAAAAATCAAATAATATCCTAAGGAAATTTTCTATAAAATTTAGACTTTAATGAATGGTCTCAGCATTTTGTCAAATTCAAATGTGCTATCAGTATTTTAAAACAATATGTTTGCACACTGAAATTTCAAGGTAAACTTTTAAAAAAAAAATCATTTGAATAGATGTTCTGTTTCTAAGCCCTCATTTAATATTGAAAACATTATATGTGTAGGTGAAAAATACCGATCGCTATCAAGTACAGCACATAGGCCATTCACTGTATTATAGACCTTAGGGAATCGATTTTCAGGTCACCCAACGAAAAAAAATGACGCAAAATTTTAAAAGCGTAAAGTGTCCGGATAAGCAACTTAGCCATTCTTAGTCAAAACAACTCAATATTTTTTATCTCAAATTTTGAGACAAGGTATATACACCATTGCTCTATATTTTTACGTTGAAATTTCATAGGTACCCAGACCTTTATATTTCTGACTATGTTCAAATTAGGATAATTCTTTTAAATATTGGTCGTATTGACATTATAAAATTTGCATGAATGTAAATCTAAATGTCAGATAGTGTCATGTTTTTTTCCATTCTTACACCATATTTATTTAATGATACATAATTATTGGATCTGAAAACTGTCTGTTAGGATTATGTTGAAAATATTATTATTAATACCCCTTTAAACTCCTCAATTTCTTTATGAAAATGTTAATACCAGTTACCCTGTACTTTCTTTCTTTTGTAGGCCTCTGAATATAAGATAAGCTCTTCACTGCTACAACCTTCCATAAATAATAAAGTGTGAAAAATACTTTGTCAGTAATTTCGGAAGAGGGCCTGGCAAGGACATTGTCTATTCGATTCGTTGGAGTACATGTAAAAGAATCCTTGACAATTTTCGAAATAAGAGTAGGTAATTAATTAGTCTGCTGTCTGGACAAAATTTACTTCATAGCACACTGTATAACAAACACTTGTCATTATTTGCCAAACCATGCAGAAAAATAGGAGATAAACCTCCATCTGTTAAAATATGCAGCCTCTATCGTGTTCAGAAAAAACTGATCCTCTTTTGCTATTCAGAGGTTTTCAGGTTATTTTTTTTTAATGTCTGTAATTGTTAAAATAAATAAAGGGGTTCTTTTTTTTATGTATCTTATTGTTGTTGAAATATTTGTTAGTAATATTCTTCTAACAAGAAAAGACCCCTGTACATATGTACTTCAAAATTGGGGGGTTGGGATAGTATCGAGTGCTGTGCATCAACCTCTTCTGGCCGGTCACCTCTGGCTTGCTGTTGTGATTTCGATCCCTGGTGTGAGCGTATGTGGCTTCGAGATAGGGGCGCCTTCTCAAATTCATGGGTTACTCCCACACGAAAGACACCTGCGTGTGCGCTTTGATAATAACAATGCAAAATAAGACTTGTCTACTATATCACCTTCGGTGGAAGTTGTCGTTTAACTCTTAAGAACAACAGTTCAAAATTGAAATAGCGACTGGAAATTTTGAGACAACTTTCCTATATTTATGAAGTTAATAATAACATGAATACTGTATTTTTTTACTTCATTTTTTATATTTTATCGATCTACAGATTTTCTTGAATTGTTTTGTTTTGTTTTGGGTCCATTATTTAAGGATGTAATGTAAATATCATGTGTATTTTTGTAACCAAGCTGATTCTTTAAATTTATTTTCACAGAGAAAAAAAAAGATGCACTTAAAATATTTTCGTTTATAAATAATTTTTTATATTTTATCAATCTACAGAATTTCTTGTAAAAATAAAACTACTTTTTTGTTTTGGGTCCATTATTTAAGGATGTAAATATCATGTGTATTTTTGTAACCAAATCCCATCTAAACAACTAGACACTGTTCTTTGCCATGTTGTCCCTCCTACACTACCGACTGGGAGAAACCATGCTGCAAAATGCTGGAGAACTTTATTGAATAACACCAGCATACATAATCCTTATATATTCAGATTGGTATTTTTTTTCTTTGGAAAAAATTATAATGAATCAATTTGAATTAAAAAGATTAAGTATGAAGACAATGATTCTAATATCAAGATTTTTATTTTTGCTACGAAAATATTTTAAGTGCATCTTTTCTTTTGTGTGAAAATAGATTTGAAGAATGAGTTTGGTTACAAAAATACACATGATATTTACATCCTTAAATAATGGACCCAAAACAAAAAAGTAGTTTTATTTTTACAAGAAATTCTGTAGATTGATAAAATATAAAAAATTATTTATAAACGAAAATATTTTAAGTGCATCTTTTTTTTTCTCTGTGAAAATAAATTTAAAGAATCAGCTTGGTTACAAAAATACACATGATATTTACATTACATCCTTAAATAATGGACCCAAAACAAAACAATTCAAGAAAATCTGTAGATCGATAAAATATAAAAAATGAAGTAAAAAAATACAGTATTCATGTTATTATTAACTTCATAAATATAGGAAAGTTGTCTTAAAATTTCCAGTCGCTATTTCAAAATTATTACAAAATAATAACAAAAACATCAAATATCAGTTCACGCATGCATAGGCTTTGCAATCTAGTATCTACTGCTATATGGCCCATAGTATGGGATCTATATTTAAGTACTTTTTAAAAATATAAATACCGAAGTAAAAAATACGGTCTTCGTGTTATTATTAGCTTCATAAATATAGGAACGTTGTCTCAAAATTTCCAGTCGCTATCTCAATTACAATTATTACAAATTAATAACATTAATATCAGCTCACACGACTCCGCTTCATTATAAACAATAGCAAAGCCTTCGACCGGAAGTAACTTAGGTTCTGGGGACTTCGCGCATGCGATGAACAACATCATTCATCGTCCAATGACAGATACTGCAGGGTCAGTTATCCATATTATATACGATCTATGGTTACACCAGACATATCTATAGACCGCGGCATCTAAAATCGGCTGGTGCATAGAAATATAGAAATATATTTCTATGGGCTGGTGTTCATATTAGCATAAATTATGTCAACTCCATACAGAAGTTTTGGAGAAGCAAAATGCAAGCACATAATATGGATTATAAATAACGAATAAATCCCACTTTTTTATTTCTATTTTTCATTTATAACTTAAAACGTGCCCTGGGAAAGCCAAGGAAGAGACGAATGAATGAAACAAATGAGTGGCTTGATAACCAAGGAATCTACATGCGCATGAAAATTATTTCCGGATCCGATTACCATAGCGACGTATACACCTGCAAGAGATATTTTCAACAAAATATCTTTCTACCAAGTTAAATCAGGTACTGAGGGGTCTTAATCTTAACAAAAATTAAAAATAGGTAAAACATTTCTTCCTGACAAATATTGATAATGTAGGTGGTATGTTTTTACTATTATTAGGCCTAATACAAGGGGCCTAGTGTACGAGGCAGGTTTGCTCTTCTTTTATAATTATTTGTTTTATATTAAATATTATAGGCCTAGTCTAACCATAGAGAATACCTATGTTAGTATGTAGGCCTATCTATTATTGTAACCAATTATTTGGCTTAGCTTGTTCCTTTCGGAATTTGGGGAATAAGAAACCTAAATATATTATTATATTATTGAATTTGTCTGCCAATTAAGTGCAAATCTTGATGACCAGTTCAATTTTCAAATGACCAAATGTATTTATTTTGTTATAATATTTATATATATAGGCCCTATGTATATATAAGTTTATTTGAATCTCAATATATAGGATTTACAATGAAAAATGGTTGGGTTTTAAATGTAATAAATAGCCTAAATACAGAGGTAGGGGTAGGTAGAGTACCGGTAGTTTAATAATAACATTTTTAATTCCACCCCGCCACTAACTACAGTACTGACAGTAGTATTACTTCTAGTTCTTTCAAATACTGCACAAAAAAAGAAATTACTTTGTTTTTAAAAAGAAAAAATAAGCTTGAGATAATAACATAAAACATAAATGAATAAATGTCAACTTTTGAAGTAAATTGACTTCATTTTCTTTACACCGAAACAAGAGGATGACACAGTTAGTTTGCTGCACATTTGACAATTTTAGATAATGGTCCATTCACTATAAAGATTAATTTATGTTCTCTTTTTCAGGTACCGGTAAAAAATGGCCGAACCACCATTAACAGATCTAAAAGATGGAAATTCCGATGCAACTGAAACTAAAACTACCAAAAGTCCTGAAGTTTCTAAGACAGGTTCTAGAAATGGATCAGCCCGTTCACAAAAGAGTCATGGAAGTAAAAAAGGGAGAGATTTTATTCCGTCCCCTGCTGTGTCTGCCAAAGATAATCCTGCTGCCGATTGGAGAAATATGAGGAGAATTATTGCTGAGGATCCTGAATGGTCATTGGCTACGGTTCCCTTACTTGTGGAACTCTGTACTAAACATATCGTGGATAATTTTGAAAGTATGAATTTATAATTTCACATTGTTTAAACTCTGATTTTATATCGATTTTGGCAACTGTATTTAATTTTATGCACAAATTACCAGAATAAAAAGGTAGAAAAGCTGTTGATAAGATAACAATTGATTTTGATTTCAATCACTTAATAAAAAATAGATAAGTCTCTAGCTCACCCAAAGTCTTCAATATTGAAAACACAAATTATTTGTCAATTTAAATCAGCATTGACGTTGTGATCTTACCGGGAAATGATAGGCTTCTGATATCCAATATAAGACAAAATAAACATTTTATCATTGGTACATGAATCTTGTACTGTACCATAATGAGGTTCAGCGCCATTTGTAACAAGGGACTCGAAGAACTAGGCCAGACATATTCCACAAGTCATGTGAAATGGTGACACCATATTCTTATCTATAGAGTATGCTGCAATAAATACTATTGATGTAGACTGGAATTATCAGTTGCTAGAGATTGCCATTTGATTGAGACTTCTGGCGTATTTTGTTGAACATAACAGATTAGAAATTGCAGTAAAAACAGAAACGATTGAATGTAAATCAGTTTATATATGCATTCATATTACATTATCATATGCATTGTGACCCATTTGTTTCAATTTATAGGTCCCAATATTAGTGATTTAGCTCCTTTAAGTTACTGTATTAAATAATTGATTTTTTATTCTGTATTTAATCTTTGATTAATTTGATATTGTTCTTTTGTTTTATAGATAACTCCAAAATTCTGAATGATTTATTACAAAAGCACCAAAATAAAGTGTTGGAAAAAATTTCTATTGATCTACCACTAAAGGTGACAGCTAATTTAGTTGATGATGAAGGATTCTGGAAAAGATGTTGTAAAGCCCGATGGGAAATTTGTGATGTGCTCGATTTTGGAGGAAACTGGAAACGGATGTTTTTTGAAAAGAATTTACAAGAAATTATTGAACATTTTGTCCCTGAAACAACTGACCCAATTCATTTAAACGAGACCTTAGCCTTGTCTGCAAATTATGTGAAGAGACTAGAAATAAGACAATTACTGCCACCTGTACGCGAAGCACCAAAAGGTCCCGATTTCGATGATGCCTCTGATGCAGGTAGTGAGACCGGGGATGAACCAGAATGTGATCATTTTAATTTTACCCCAGTACTAAGTCTTTTACCAAATTTGGAACATTTGAGTCTGACTTATGGTGTTCGTGATTGTGGTATGAATTTTGAATGGCAGTTGTTTCAGTTCACAGCTAGAGACTGTTTACAGTTAGCTCAGAGTGTTGCCGCCCACAAAAATCTACAAGTATTTAAACTACATCGCAGTAAAGTAGATGACGACAAGGTTCGCGTGCTGATCAGTCACATCCTTGATCATCCCGGTCTCGTAGAGTTAGATCTCTCACATAATGTAATTGGCGATCGTGGAGCCAGGGCAATCGGTAAATTTATCAACAACCACAGTAGGCTGGTTCGCTTAAATCTATGTGATAACCAAATCCGTGGTGCTGGAGCACAAGCCATAGCTCATGCTCTAACTAAAAACACTACAGTGGAGCATTTAAATCTGAGATTAAATCGATTAGGAGATGATGGAGGACAGGCCATATGTAGATCTATGTTGAAGAATAGTACATTAAGGGAGATAAATCTGGGTAGTAATGATATGGCTGAACCAACAGCCGCCATATTGTCACAAGTAGTAATGCAGAATTCAACCATTTTGTCAGTTGATTTATCTTGCAATAGACTTGGCCCGGTTAGTATTTACTATAGCTATTTCATTTTTTTTATCTGTGCACTCATCCTTAAGACATTACATTGTATAGATGCGATTTTACACCCTGTTTCTAGCTAGACCTAAGATTTTTTTTTTTACTCTGTTTCATGTTATCCGGGGGGATCATGGTGGCTAAGTCAGTTAGTGGGTAAGATGCTGGTTTGCTAGCCTTGAGGTCGGGTCTTTGATCCCTGCATAGGCTGAGAAAGTTCATCCAGGTTTTTCCTGCGTGCTTTCTCCTTGTCAGTGACGCATGACGGGGGTCTGACAAGAACAGCTGTCTAGATGTTCGAATGGTACGTAAAAATGTGGTCTTGTGTAGCCATTGGCGTGCATGTAAACGATCCCTTGGCAGTTGGAATTCGATATTAGAGTAGGCCATAGCACCGCTGACCGGGCAAAATTTCTCTCATAGCACAACGTATTGCGTATGCGACTGATTGTACTTGGGGGAATAATTTGAAATATAAATATGAAACCCGAATTGATATTTATTTTCCCTAATAATTTATCTGTAATATTGTTGAAGTCACTGAGTTGAAATATAATTCTCGATTCCATTAGGGTTAATGTGTTGAATGATGTGGGAGATGATTATCCCTTGGTTCAGATTCGAAATTATAGATCTATTGCTGAAATGAATCAACCGTGTGCCTCAATCAAAAGGCTAAGCCAAAAAAAAAGTGTGAGAGAAATGAGGTTTAACGTTCACTCAACATAGTCTAGGTCATTTTGGGACTAACATGGTTTGATTTTATTTCAATAATTCACTTGCGCGTAGGGGTCTTTAGCAGTGGGAGGAAACCAGAGGACCTGGAGAAAACCCTGAACAGGTGACCCTACTCCATGTCATATACAACAGGGGATTTGAAACCACGCCAGTTGACTCAATGACAGGCTTTATGATACAGTGTGCACATGCTAACCATTCGACCATCCCCCCTGTTAAGCCAGAAATGAAACTAAATTTTAACAAACAGACTCCCGAGTCAAAGTGTTTTTTGCGCCTTTAAATTTTATTTTTATGCTTTTGTTTGTAATCTCTATTCTCTATATTATAGGATGGTGGCAAACAACTACAAGAAGGTATGGAAGAAAATACAACAATTACAACCATGGATCTAAGATTGACAGAATGTGGACAGGAATCAGAATATTGTATTAATCAAATTTTACACCGAAACCAAGAAGCAGAACGAGAGGCAAAAATCAAGAAGATAGAAGCGGAGGCCCCGCCACAGAAGAAAATTGCTGAACCCCAGGCCGCTCATCGTTATAAACCTCGAATAACCCATGCTTAATATTATAACTATCACTAAAAATTATATTGTTGTAAACGTTTTGTGTTTGAAATCAATAAGTTATATTGTCAGTTAAAGTTAAATTTATTTCTTGGAATTTAACATTGGATAAATAGTAGGGACTAAATATCAGACTATATGAAGAAATTATGGTTTTGTAGAACTCATTAAAGAAGAAAGCAATGTTTTGTTACATACCTTGTCAAAATATCGACCAGTATTTATGTCATATAGAAAAGTATTTATTGATAAATTGTTAAGTCTGTGATAATTTCAGATATGAAATAAATTATATATTTTCAAGTTCAATGGATATTTTTACTTCTGAGTACAGAATAGAAAAAGGTGGGGGTGCAGCAGAGTGGTGGGGCGCCAATATTATGCCAAAGTTACAGACCGCAGGGACTGCTGCAATCACAGTCACTAGCAAGTCATCCTATAGGGGCGACTCATTTTTCTGGTGGTGCAACGTACCCCCTGCACCCCCGCTATGGCCCAGCCTAGTCCCAGCCTAAAAGGTTGAATGATGAGTGGAAATATTTTTAGTCAAGTTAATTGCATGAATTTGATAATTTAGTAATTATGTTGCTGCACACTGGCGGGGTTGGACTATGGGTCGGGTTCCTCGAGTCTGGCGTTTGAGGGTCCCCTACTGGCATGAGAAATTGTTAGAAAACTGACTGTTAATGGTCATTTCTAGGACATATCCTGATATTTCTAGCTTATGCACACAAATACTGTGACAATCTTAGCAATTCAAAGAGTAAAAACTACATGAGGATATTAACTTGTTCTCTCTCCAAGCCTACCATACTCATAGGTTCCTTAATTCTCATTCAACTCTGCACACTGGGCATGAATTATGGGGATACCTGAAGACCTTATTCTGGGGATGGATCTTGGCCCATTGATTGATGTTAAAGAGGACTTTGACTACGTACCATATTGTTTTTTCTTACTAAATGGCAAAGCCTCAAAGTTGAGTGACAAGAGATTCAACTTTCATATTGATGTGGAAATAACTTTTGGATATTTTATATATAGCAGAGGCGGATTTAGGAATTATGAAAAGGGGGGCGCCGCAAAATGAGGGCACCTACCGCGGAGACGGGGCACGCTGCTACCGGGGGCGGGGGGGGGGGGGGGTGTTTGCAAGGCAATTATTTCCTTGCATCTGTAGACATTCCAATCCAAGAGCTATTTGACTGATATTTTCGTCTAAGTAAATGTTCGAAGACGACATATTTGGGTCTGAAAAGAGGCACTTTCAGCAGTAAAAAGGGGCACTGTCGAAAATTAGGGGGGGGGGATCCGCCTCTGTATAGAGCGAGAGGGAGACACTAGGGGGGGGGGAACCTTTTTGCTGTGTGTCGTGATCAGGAAAATTGTCGTCTGCCCGTCCGGCCATGTCAGGAGACTCGAATTATCGAATTATAGATATAATAATATGTGATTATTATATGATAGAAATGGCGTGATTAGTGTTTAATTGACTTTTGATCTCCGGATAGTGACATTCCTTTATAAATCTTTGTGGTCTGTCATATAATAGAAATTCCCATTCAATAACTTATAAGTTTTAGTTTATTACATTTAATATAGCGCTCATTACTGCAATACATGCATTCAATGGCACGTTACAATTAAAATAAATAATTTAGTATGTACAAGAACATGAATATATTATATTAATAATTAATTAATTTGTGAAGCTCCTTTGGGAAAGATACGTTTTAAGTGAGTTTTTTAAGCTTTCGGGTAGATCATTCCACTGAAAGACCTGTCCGCAAATACTTTTCTTTTTGTATATTGCTGGCTGTTTGAACATAGTGTCGAATATCGGTGGGGATTGGGTTTAAGTTCTTTCAGAGCATCAGTTGAACTTGAATATTTTGACTGTCCGAGGATCCTTTTTGTTGTGAGATTTTGTATTCTTTGAAGCGGTAACAAGGTATTTTTTTCGCAGATTGACATACAAGCTATTGCAATAGTCCAGATGTGATAAAAACCAGAGCATTAGCAAGCCTATTACGCTAGAATTTCTATCGAGATATATTTTGTGTTAAAAATGTTTCTAAAACTAGGTATTAATGGGATAAGACTCTTTTTCTTTTATTTTTTTTTATCTTTTATTTTTGGGGGGGGGGGGGGGATATACATTCGCATATTATCAGGCATTAACAAAAATTGAATCATAATATTAAGACCAAATTTGTTTAATTCACTGTTTAAAAAATAAATATTCATGTACATATTTATATTTTTATCGTTCACGCAAGATTAAGAGAATACTAAAAAATAAATAAAATAATAATTTAAAAGGCCAAATTCAATATGATGTCAAACTATTAAATCCCGCATTTAGGACCGTCAAGACAAGTTTGATGTGCTTAAAACAAATCCGAACACTCCCCTGAGTAACGGAGGCCGACGTAGAAAAATAGATATTTATGCCCCCACCCTTCTGAGGTTTCATGTTCCCTTGAGCGATGTGTCGACTCCAAATCCCCCTCCCCCGACCCCTCTTTGGGACTGCTCGCTGAAATATATATTTTTTTTGCGTTGATTCAAAGCCGGCCCCAATATATCTGCCTATAAAGCATGTTGAAATTGTTTATTATTTTTAGGTGGATGGAGGTTATGGGATATTACCGCCTCATTGACGAACCACTGAAATATATCAAACATTTAAGAGTAGATTTTAAAGTAACTATTTCATATAGCGATAATCAATGCCGATATTTCTTATACTTTCAATTGATCCCATATTTTAATTGAATATTATAAAATGTGTCGCAGAAAACTCATTATTGATTCCGTAAAAAAACCGAAACACGCCGAATTGATGGAATACTGTCTATTGTGACGTTACATGTTCAGTCGCGTTATCTTTTTAAAAGGCGAATGCGGCATTGCAGGTTTACCTACAACATTTAAGAAGTTTTTGACTTACTATTTACTAGGAAATAGTATATTATTGCAACGAAGTAAGTATTTGTAAAAATAGATGAGACAGGTCATGTTAAGATCATATTATTTACTATAAAGCCTAGAAAGAAAATAATATAGCCTAATATATATTATGCAAGGGCGGAGGGATACTACTGGCGCGGTACTGCGCATTGATATAATCTTTGCAAACATGAAATTATTTATGATATAAAATTCTATTTTAAAATATGTTGTGAAGAATTATTATATGTCTACTATAGAGTATAAATAAAGATATTGCTTTCTGATAGATTTCTTAATTGTGGAATTCGGTTATAAGTATCAGTAGAGTTATTAGTCTTGTTGCCGGGCAACCGCAGTTGTTCAGTCTCTTAATAATTCAGGGACAATATTTATCAGATAATAATGAATATAAATATTGTATTCGTTTTATAAGCTTATATTTTACCACTAAATAAAAGTTTGTAAGATACATTTTAAAACAATAACAGCTAGGTGCTATAGGATATCTCTCAATAGAGTCAATTTATTATCGTGAAATGAAATGGGGTTTAACGTCTTACAGTTCTGAAATTTATTATTGTACATAGGCCTGTAGGCCTACTATTTAAAGGTCCTACCCTAGCTTTGGTCACACGGGTAAATTATTTTTTCTCTATCAAAAAATTAAAAGTATATCAAAAACAAAAAATTTAACAAATGATTTGCGTGATTCTCCATTTGTCGTGTGATACCAAGTGAAGCCATATTCTGGAGAGGGCAAGGGATACGATAATTTGCCTGGAAATGTTTTTAAATATTACACATCACATAGGCCAATGAATACTTTCCCAAGTAGATAGACCTCTAGCTCTAGATGTGGAATGCGCCTTAACTTGAGCGTCTCACCAGGAATTTAATTATGGTATTTGGAAATTAACGCGTATCGAATGGTTGTGTTTATGGGTGGGCCCGGTCGAGTGGCCTTCCAACTCCACCCAATGGTTTATGCGGCCCCTAAAGTCCTAGAATTGGAGCCTCTCCTCCAGCTCGCGCCCCTCCTAATAATTTGGCCGCAAAAAAACCTATTTTTTTCTCCAGATTAATGCGGCCCCTGGATTCGCGACTAAGGACCTAGAATGGAAGCCCACAATCAAGAATTGTTTCCGCGGGCCCTGCTAGGGATGTGGTAATAAATTTGGATTGGAATTCTATGCTTATTTTTGCAAAGCAATCTAAACTCTTGCAGCTATTAGTAAAAATGACAGCAGATTGTATTTATTTTTATGATTGTTGATTTCAGTATCTAGCATTAACTATGGCAAGAGGTCGACGCAATGGGACCACCAGCGTAAGTCTTAAGAATTATTTATACAGTATATAACGAGATAAAATTATCACAGTAAAGGAATGGTATAAAGATATCATGTTCCCTTAAAGTTTTCGCATCTTGATTTTGATATTTATTATTGTCGTGTCTTGGAAATTTCGAAAATGGAGATACATTAATTTTTCAATCAAATATTTTTTTTACCAACAGCGCTGTGGCATATTTTCGTGCTGTATAAAACCCCAAAATACAGACGACGAAGAAGACAGTTATGGCGGTAGGTCGGCAAGCAGAGATGAGACACCAATTCCCATTACAATACGGGAAAGGATAAGGCGATTGGTAAGTTAATATCTTGATGAAAATGATAAATTTTCCCTTGAAAACAAGTATAACATTAAAATATAGAATTATATTAAAATTATCATTTAAGATAATGTACACAATATACACCCAATCCGCCGTTCAATGTCCAGGTTGCTAAAGGAAAAGACTTTATAATATGTGTTTTGTATTTTAGTTTCTCACTAGAACTGGTAGGGGTCATGTGGTCAATGTGAGATCAGCTGAACCACCACCCCCCTCTACAGGTAATTGTATTTTATCATTGTATTAATTAACTGAGACAGAATGTTACATACACATCTAGAATTAGATATTTCAGATCAGTAATATAGTTGTATACTATATAATAATATCTCCGTCACATCAAGATAGAGGCATGGATACATTATCAACTTCAAATTTAAATTACCAGTACTTCTTTTTGAATTAACCAATCTGAATATGTTTCCACTACAGGTTTTCGGTATGAGTAAGGCTCCTTTTTATTGTGCATGGTCTTAAACATATTACGTGTTGTTTTATTTTGGGTATGTTTTCTCTTTAGGTATGTTGTCCCTTTAAATTGATAACTTTCTTGTATATTCTAGAAAATACCCCAGTGGCTTCAGTTCATCCAACTGAAATTAAAGGTAAGTCAGTACTTCATTTTGGATTAATAAATCTGAATATGTTTTTGACGACACATTTTCGTTGTGAGTAAGCCTGCTTTTGATTATGAATCGTCTTAAACATAATACGGTTTGTTTTTTTGGGGTTTTTTTTTTTGGGGGGGGAGGGGGTATGTTGTCCCTTTAGGTATGTTGTCCCTTGAAATTGATAAATATTTTTATATTTGTAGAAAATACCCCAGTGGCTTCAGTTCAGACAATTGAAATTAAAGGTAAGCCCGTAGCACATTTCACTATCTATATGTCGTAAATGTGGTATCAGTTTTAGATATCACACTGATCAACAGTTAGTATAGGCCGCTACAATCACTGAACGTGAGTTATATTGGATATTTTTCATTTTCAGATGAAAAAGCGCCACGAAAAGAAGAAAATGTCGTTAAAAATAGCAACCCGTAAGATTTATATATTTATTATCAAAGTTTCTGGTATATACTTTATCTAATTGTTCACATTATGTAATAATTATATTCATATTATATAATCACTATGTAATTATTATATTTATATTATGTAATTATTTTATTAAAATTGTGTTATCATTATATTTGCATTATATAATCGCAATATTTATTATTATATAATCATTAAATTAACATCGTGTAATCATTATATTTGCGTTATGTAATCATCATATTTTCATTATGTTAATCATTATGTTTACATTATGCAATCATTAAACTTATTTCATTAGCCCAATCCTACCAGAATAGCTGGACGTTAAACCACATTTCATTTCATTTGACTTACACCTTTTTATGTTTAGTAAAATGGATTTTGTGGATGATGCACCTGGGCCGTCAGGACACGGGAAAGATAGTATTAAGACACAGTAAGTTATTTATATATATCTGTATAATCACTAACATTTGTGACTTCCATTTGTATCCATGTAATTATTCGACTTCCATATTGTTTATCCATGTAATTATTTGACTTCCATTTTGTATCCATGTAATTATTCGACTTTCATTTTGTATCCATGTAATTATTAGACTTTCATTTTGTTTATCCATTTAATTATAAGACTTCAATTTGTTCATCCCTGTAATCAATGTAAGCATTAGCATTATATAGTTACGTGTTGTTTATTATTTAGTAAAGCGAGTTTGGTGACCGAGGCCTCAGCGGCACCATGTGCTTCACCGGTGTCCGAACACGATGTGGGAGACGCTGACGCGTACAATGCACCGTAAGTTACATTTACAACACTCCACAGATGTATGTGTCTATTATGTTTTATACTCGTGGTTTCGAATCCCTGGTTGTACGTGACAAGGAGTGTGGTCGCCTGTGCAGCCTTTAGGGGTTTCTCCGGGTACTCCGGTTTCATTCCATTGTTAGAGACCCCTACGCGTAAGCGAATTATTGAAATGAAATTTAAACCATATGTTAGTCCCGAAATGACTTAGTTTTTGTCTAGTGGACGTTAAACCCCATTTCTCTCTCTCTCTTTCTCCCTCCCCCCTCTCTCTCTCTCTCTCAGGGTTGTAATCAATGTCCGACATCATAGGGTCAAAAGTCGCTCGTATGACCTCTGACGCGATCCCCCACTACAACCGACCAGATCTTCATACAGTGTAGACCATCGAAAGGAAATAAATAACTGTATTTGAATCAGATTGCAACAGTTTTTTAACTTTATAAAAATAATTGTTTATAACTAAAATATTATAACTTGTGCCTTTAAAATATTTTTCATTTTATGAATGTAGTTCTTTAATTACCGTGAAAGAAGCACCCGTAGCTGTAGTGGAGCCAAGAAAGACCCCGAAAAAGCAACACGAGGGGGTTATTTTCTGGGAGGGTAAGATCAAATTTAATATTATAATTATTTTATTTTTATAGAATATACTAGTTCATGAAACTAATTACCATATAATATATGGATAGTAAATAAAAGTATCCTTGAGTTTCAGATATATACATATTACTAAGTTAATATTACCAAGAATATGTCACTTAGGTATGTCGAGAATTCCTCTTTAAACACCACGATCTCATTTTTTTACAGATGGAAAGAAGCTGAGTGATAGAATGGTTAAGAGGATTGAGAGGACTGCTGTGATAGAACGAGAAGTGACACATCTAAGTATGTCCGTTATACATGTACTATATTTTATATATCATTTATTTTAATTGCAACATAATTATTTCTCTGTCTTTTGCCCAATAGATTGTTAATTTCACTATTTTACGATCATAGGCATTATTTCGCACGCTTAAAAATCATTCAAACCGGAAATAATAACACAATTACCTCCCTTGTGTCCCCCCCCCCATCATCAAACTGAACACAGTGTAATTAGTTTTATGCCCCCATGCAATAGCTATCTTCAAACGTTTGAATTTAAAGTTGAAAATGACATTTTTGCCAATTTCTCAACTGGCAGTAGTGACTTATAGGATTAATAGGATTATTGTTCAACTAGGTAGAACTGTTTATAGATACCATCTATTTTAAATTTTAATACATTTTAAAAATATTACTTAGAAATATGAAATTCTCGCTTTCATGTTTTATAGCAAAACATTTCGAAAAGAACATCAATGAAATAAGTAAGTGTTTTATGGACTTATATAAATAGTTTATATATTGTGTTATTAAACACCTCACAATGAATGTTTATAACAACTGTCACAAACTATCTTATTTATATTTTCATCAATTAATGGAAATACAATGGTTGTTTAGCCACTTTTCTCCACGTGGGCTTTAAATTCAACCAGTGGTTAATGCCGTTTTTCTAGATTTTTTCATTTAATTGCTTCATATTTTCACAGATGATTTAGGAAGACAAATGGATGCAGCAGTCAAACGAAAACACCGCTTAGTTTCAGAACGTGTAGGTTTCAATTCTATTTGTTAAAATAATACTTTAAAACACATGCTTTAAAAGTGTTTTCGTTTCTTTATTCACCCCCTGTCATTTTGTATTTGTTATGAAATAAGAAAACAAAACAAATGAGTATGGGTAATCTGTTATATTTTTGTTTCTGTGGTTTTCCCGCCTTTTCTTTTCTTTCGGTAGTCTATAAATATATTTTACGTAATAAAGAATCGCATATTGTACAAAATTAACAGATGTACAGAACTTACACACTAGTTTATTTATTTCCGGTGTTTGAACTTGAAGTAATATAATAATATACAGCATTTTTTATATATTGAACATAAAGATAAAGTAAACAATAAATGACTATAAGTTTATTTATTATTCAGGTTCAGCATTTTGAAAAAATTCTGTCTGAATTGCGGCCAGACAACAAGGTGCCCATCAAACTAACCCCGTTTGTCCCAGGCAACAAAGTAAAGGATGCATGGGCTCAGGTAAATCATTATTATTATTATTATACCACATCAGACATAGGCTAGTTTATTATAAAATTGGATACTTTCAAAATCAATATATGCCTTTAATTAACCGAATTTGTGTGTTTGTACAGTAGGTACAACAGGTTACATTAATGATGTAGTATAAGTTCAAATTTTGGCCGCCATAGATAGCTGGATTTCTCATCTAGTAAAACTATTTTGTAAATAATTTCAGCCTGGGAAAACGGGAGTTTATCGTCGCAAAAAGCCACTACGTTTTGATTAAGGTAAGTTTTCTGCGAAGGTAAGTTTTCTGAGATATAATATAGTTGAAAAAATTCAAGCAGTAAAGCAGCTACCCGCCATTAAAATGGTGTCTTAAGATCTTATAATTTATTTCCCGGCACGCTGTTATATATTAGTATAGTTATACTACACATTAGTATAACAAAATGTTTGTTCCCAATTTTTTTTTTGTGAAATGATTTGATATTATATGTAGAAAATTATGTGAAATTAGACAGATATAAGTAACAGGTAATTTGTAATATTAAAGCATCTAGTTCACTGGTAATAGTAAACGTATTTTCATTTGGTTGTTTATTATTGCTAGAGAGAATTCGACCAACCAAACTGAAGACTCACCGCCAAGTTTCACCCCTTTTATCCAATTTGTATCAAAGTCTCAACCAATAACATGGCCTCTTTCCAGTTTCATCAGACAGACAGTCGGACAAATGGCCAAACGGACAGACAGCCGAACACATGACCAGACAGATAGACAGACAGACAGGCAAACAGAAAGACGGACACATGGCCAGACAGACAGACAGACGGACAATTGGCCAGACAGACAGACAGACGGACAGATGAAACTAGTCCAATATGCAAGTTGGTGGAACTAGACCAATATACAAATTGGTAGAAGTAGACCAGTATACAAGTTGGTACAAATACAGATTGGTGGAACTAGATCAATATACAAGTTGGTGGAAGTAGTCCAATAAACAAGTTTGTAGAAGTAAACCAATATTATACAGATTGGTAGAAGTATACCAAAGTACAAGTTGGTGGAACTAAGCCAATATACAAGCTGGCAGAAGTAGATCAATATACAAGTTGGTGGAAATAGACAATGTTGGTGGAAGTAGCCCAATAAACGAGTTGGTAAAGTAAACTAAGTTGGTGGACGTAGACCAATATACATATTGGTGGAATAAGGCCAATA
This sequence comes from Patella depressa, assembly GCA_948474765.1. Taxonomy (NCBI): domain Eukaryota; kingdom Metazoa; phylum Mollusca; class Gastropoda; family Patellidae; genus Patella; species Patella depressa. The sequence continues at coordinate 62,849,063 of OX419719.1, forward strand.
TACAAGTTCGTGGAACAATTCCAATATGGAGTCGTTAAAAGTAGGCCAATATACAAGTTCGTTGAACTAGTCCAATATCTAAGTTAGAAGTAGATAAATATACAAGTTGGTTGAACTAGACCAATATACAAGTTGGTGGAAATAGATCAATATGAATTAAATCTAGGTAATTCAAGTACATTAATTATTTTCGTGTATTCATTACTTTACCACGCTAACAAGAAATTTTTATAATTACCATAAAAAATGATGCTCGTCCCGGAAATGATAAGGATATGAAATAGAGTTTAACCTCCCACTGTTCTGCTCCGCCTGGGCTAATGAAGATGGGTCATACAGTGTGCTATGAGGCAAAATTTGCCAATGTGAATACAAAACCTCGACTTTTTTGTCCGATAGAACCGACTACACGTCTTCTGTTGCCAGGCCCTCTGCACCACAGTCCAGATGAACTTTCTCGGCCAAAGCAGGGATCGAACACGGGACCTCTAAGTTAGCGAGCCAACAACGTCTCACTCGCAGATCTGCCATGGTCCCCAACTCGTCTGTAAATTTCATGATTTTCTAATTGTAGGTCTCCAGATAAGATGGTGTGGATGTTTTTGAAAGCGAAGAAACGATGGAAGACTTTATCAAATGTTATTCAAATATAGTTAAAAATGAAAGAGTAATCTTAAATTATTTTAAAGTATACAACCAACGAATTATACCATGGCGTGATGTCCATAGTAAATAATTGTTTACAACACATATTACAAAGAATGTTGTAAATATTGCACATTCTGTTTGTACATGTTTCTCTTCCTACTAATATATAATAACAAAAAATATGTCTTCTTATTTCACCAGATGAACGTACATATTGGCATCTGTTCACAGTTATTAGAATGAATTAATGTTTAGTTGATTGTCGGGTATAGTGAAGTCCCCGTATATTCCGGTCTTTTCATGCCATCCAATCCATAATACGTACGAATGTAATACACAAAAACACATACTTACGTACGAATGTGTACACAATATTATTCAGAAAGAACGGATTTGGTTGGTGCCTTTTGGAGCATGTCAGATGAAAATAAAGTTAAAAGTTAAATTTTATATTTTTCTTCTACTTTTTTTTACGTCGTCCAAGAGAGAGGGAGGAGAGAGAGGGGGTAACTTCCATTCGACACAAACCAGGTCATTTCGAGACTTACATATCGTTTAATCTTATTTTAATAATTCGCTTGCGCATAGGGGTCTTTAGCAGTGGGAGGAAACCCGGAGACCGCGAGAAAACCCACGAGGTTAAACAAGTGACCCAACTCCTTGTCAGGTACAACCGGGGAATCGAAACCACGCCAGTTGACTAAATGACAGATCTTGTGATGCAGCGCGCGCACACTAATCATTCGGCCATCCAACCACGCCATGGCCAGAGCCACGCCATTAGCGGCCGAAGGACACAATTCAGAATGGATTATCTTGGAACTTGGTATAAGCATTCCTTATGCCCTACGGACGACAACTATCAAAGTTGGTGCCACATCCACTAATTTGTCTGTAAATTATTGCAGTTATTAACAGATTCGGATCCAGTCCCCTGGGGCAGAGCCACGCTCAGTTTTTGTATATATACAGAGAGGGAGAAATGTGGTTCAACGTCCACTCGACACAAACTAGGTCATTTCGGGACTAATATATGGTTTAATTTTATTTCAATAATTCGCAGTGGGGGGAAACCGGAGGAAACCCACATACGCTCACACCAGGGATCGAAACCATAGACGCAAGCCAGAGGTGACCGGCCTGCTAGAGGTCGAAGCGCGCCACTCTAGACCACTAGGCCATCCCAACCCCCCGTATAATACAGACTGAAATCTTAAAAGATCATCTTGGAACTTGGCATAGTTATTCCTTGTATTCATTTTGGTCCATTGTTAGTTTTATCGGTAAATGTTGTAATAATAAACAGATTTTATTCTAATTCAGCGCATCAATCATTTCAGGGTGTTACCTATTTATATTGTTCAATAACCAACCCCCAGGGCCAGAGCCACGCCCAATTTTTGTATATTTTATAGTCTATAGACTGCAATAGTCTTGGGTATGAAATTAAATGAAATAAAATGAGGTTTAACGTCCTACTGTTCTGCTCCTAAACTGGGCTAATGAAGACTGGCATACGTCATACAGTGTGATATGAGAGAAATTTTGCCCGGCTAGCGGCGTTACGGCCTACTCTTAAATCGATTCCAACTGCCAAGTGATCTTTTACGTGCAGGCCAATGTGCACACAGGACCTTGTTTTTTTGTCCCATCCGAATGAATAGACAGCAACTATTTGGGCGGTGTCACACCCTCTTCTTTGCCTCTTATCATATCACCGCCATTTCATATTTCATTCTCTTAATTTTAAAAAGTAAAATATCAATCGAAGCAGGAATGTGGAGGTATATTGAACGCTCGCGATGCTCTTATTAATACACGAAAAACCTTAAACTTCAATTTAATTATTTACTATGTACCATATTCTTTTTTTTCTTACTAAATGGCAAAGCAACAAATTAAAGTAAAGTGACAAGAGATTCGACGTTCATATTGATCTGGCAATGATTATTGGATTTTATTATATATATATATATAGAGAGAGAGAGAGAGACAGAGAGACAGAGACTGGGTGAACCTTTTTCGCTGTGCGTCCGCCCATTTTAGAAAAATCGAGCAAATTATCGAATTATAAATATATGCGATAGATCCCTAGTGGGAGGAAACTGGAGTGGCCGGAGGAAACCCACGAGATTAAGAAGGCGCTCTATCTCCATGCCACATACACTCACACCAGGGATCGAAACCACAGCCGCAAACCAGAGGTGACTGGCAAGCTAGATGTCGAAGCGCGGCACTCTAGACCACTAGTAGACCATCCCACCCCCACCCCGTTAAACGCGAGACGTCTTATGTTTGATTTTTCTTGCGCACCGTACGCTAAGCCACTTAATTTTTTGAGTAAATAAACTGCTTTGGTGTTGAAATGTTTTAAAACTAGGTATTAATGGGATGAGGCACCTTTTTTTTAATTTTATTTTATTGATAAAATCGTATATGATCAGGCATTAATAAAAATCAAATCATGAGATTATGACCAAAATTAATTGTTTAATTCACTATTTAAAAAAATAAATATTCAAGTACATTTCTATATATTTTTATCGTTCAAACAATAAGAGAATACTAAAAAATGAATAAAATTATAATTTAAAAGATCAAATTCAATATGATCTCAAATTATTAAATCCCGAATGTAGGACCACCAAGACAAGATTGATGTGCTTAAAACAAATCCGAACACTTCCCAGGGTATTGGCGGCACGAATATCAAACAGACCGACGTAGAAAAATAGATATCTATATGCTCCCACTCTTCGGGAGTTTCATGTTCACTGTAGCGATGTACCGGCTTCAAATCAAACTCCCCTCCCCCGGCCCCTCCTTGGGCCTGCTCGCTGAAATATATTTTCTTTGCGTTGATTCAAAGCCGGCCCCAATATGTTTGCCTATAAAGCATGTTGAAATTGTTTAATATTTTTAGATGGATGGAGGTTATGGGTTATAACCGCCTTAACAATTCATTGACGAACTTCGGAAATATATATCAAACACTTCAGAGTGGATTTTAAAGTAACTATTTCATATAGCGATAATCAATGCCGATATTATTATACTTTCAATTGATCTCATATTTTAATTGAATATTATAAAATGTGTCGCAGAAAACTCATTATTGATTCCGTAAAAAACCGAAATACGCCGAATTGATGGAATACTGTCTATTGTGACGTTACATGTTCAGTCGCGTTATCTTTTTAAAAGGCGAATGCGGCATTGCAGGTTTACCTACAACATTTAAGAAGCTTTTGACTTACTATTTACTAGGAAATAGTATAGTATTGCAACTAAGTAAGTATTTGTAAAAATAGATGAGACAGGTCATGTTAAGATCATATTATTTACTATAAAGCCTGGAAAGAAAATAATATAGCCTAATATTATTATGCAAGGGCGGAGGGATACTACTAGCGTGGTACTGCGCATTGATATAATCTTTGCAAACATGAAATTATTTATGATATAAAATTCTATTTTAAAAATATGCTGTGAAGTATATTAATTATATGTCTACTATAAATAAAAATATTGCTTTCTGATAGATTTCTTAATTGTGGAATTCGGTTATGCTAAGTATCGATAGAGTTATTAGTCTTGTTGCCGGGCAACCACAGTTGTTCTGTCTCTTTTTAATTCAGGGACTATATTTATCAGATAATATGAATATGAATATTGTATTCGTTTTATAAGCTTATATCTTACCGCTAAATAAAAGTTACGTAAGATAAATTTTAAAACAATAACAGCTAGGTGCTAGGATATCTCATATCTCTCAATAGAGTCTATTTATTATAGTGAAATGAAATGAAATGGGGTTTAACGTCTTACTGAAATTTATTATTGTACATAGGCCTGTACTATTTAAAGGTCCTACCCTAGCTTTGGTCACACGGGTAAATTATTTTTTTCTCGGTCAAAAAATTAAAAGTATGACAAAAATAAAAAATCTAACAAATTTTAATGATTCGCGTGATTCTCCATTTATACAGATGTCGTGTGATATCAAGTGAAGCCATATTCTGGAGAGAGCAAGGATACATAGGCCAATGAATGCTTTCCCAAGTGGATAGACCCATAGCTCTAGGTGTGGAATGCGCCTTAACTTGAGGGGTCTCACCAGGAATTTAATTTGGGCATTTGGAAATTAACGCATATCGGATGGTTTTGTTTATGGGTATAGGCCCGGCCGAGTGGCCTCCCAACTCCAACCAATGATTTGGTCGCAAGTACTCTTTCTCCGGGTTTATGCGACCCCTTAAGTCCTAGAATTGGAGCCTTTCCTCCAGCCCTCCCCTCCTAATAATTTGGCCGCAAGTAGGCCTATTTTTTCTCCAGATAAATACGGCCCCTGGACACTCGTAAGGACCTATCTAGAATGGAAGCCCCCTCCCCCAAGTCAAGAATTGCTTCCGCCGGCCCTGATGGCGATGGGGTAATAAATTTGTAATTCCATGGTTCTTTTTACAAAGCAATCTATTAGTAAAAATGACAGTAAATTGTATTTATTTTTATGATTATTGATTTCAGTATCTATCATTAACTATGGCAAGAGGTCGACGCAATGGAACCACCAGCGTAAGTCTTAAGAATTATTTATACAGACTAAATTAGTATAACGATATAAAATTACCACGTCTTGTAAAGGAATGGTATAAAGATATCATGTTCCCTTAAAGTTTTCGCATCTTGATTTTGATATTTATTATTGTCGTTGTCTTTGAATTTTTGGAGATACATTAATAATTAATTTCAATCAAATATTTTTTTTTTACCAACAGCGCTGTGGCATCTTTTCATGTTGCCTTAAACCCCAAACCACAGACGATCAGGACGAAGAAGAAAGTCATGGCGGTAGGTCATCAACCACAGAGGAGACACCAACTCCTATTACAATACGGGAAAGGATTAGGCAATTGGTAAGTTAATATCTTGATGAAAATGATAAATTTTCCCTTGAAAACAAGTATAACATGCGGTAACCTTTCTAGAATTATATTAAAATCCCAATTTTAGTAATTTGATTGGATAATATTAGATTGATTTTAGTGCTTAGCCAATCAAAATTGAAGTATCTACTAAAATTGGATTTTATCTTAAGTTAAAATTTCGTGAAACAGGGCCCAGGTTGCTAAAGGAAAGAAGACTTTATAATATGTGTTTTGTATTTTAGTTTCTCACTAGAACTGGTAGGGGTCATGTGATCAATGTGAGATCAGCTGAACCACCACCCCCCTCTACAGGTAATTGTATTTTATCATTGTATTAATTAACTGAGACAGAATGTTACATACACATCTAGAATTAGATATTTCAGATCAGTAATATAGTTGTATACTATATAATAATATCTCCGTCACATCAAGATAGAGGCATGGAATCATTATCAACTTCAAATTTAAATGACCAGTACTTCTTTTTGAATTAACCAATCTGAATATGTTTCCACTACAGGTTTTCGGTATGAGTATGAGTAAGCCTGCTTTTGATTGTGTATGGTCTTAAACATAATACGTGTTGTTTTATTTTGGGTATGTTTTCTCTTTAGGTATGTTGTCCCTTTAAATTGATAACTTTCTTGTATATTCTAGAAAATACCCCAGTGGCCTCAGTTCATCCAACTGAAATTAAAGGTAAGTCAGTACTTCATTTTGGATTAATAAATCTGAATATGTTTTTGACGACACATTTTCGTTGTGAGTAAGCCTGCTTTTGATTATGAATGGTCTTTAACATAATACGGTTTGTTTTTGTTTTTTGGGGGTTTTTTGGGGGGTGGGGGGTGGGGGGGGGTATGTTGTCCCTTAAGGTATGTTGTCCCTTGAAATTGATAAATATTTTTATATTTGTAGAAAATACCCCAGTGGCTTCAGTTCAGACAATTGAAATTAAAGGTAAGCCCGTAGCACATTTCACTATCTATATGTCGTAAATATGGTATCAGTTTTAGATACCACACTGATCAACAGTTAGTATAGGCCGCTACAATCACTGAACGTGAGTTATATTGGATATTTTTCATTTTCAGATGAAAAAGCGCCACGAAAAGAAGAAAATGTCGTTAAAAATAGCAACTCGTAAGATTTATATATTTATTATCAAAGTTTCTGGTATACTTTAAATTGTGAATATTTTTACATTTCTATCCCAGTCTCATATCAATAATTTTATTCTACAAGGCCGATCCATAGACACACGATCATGTAAAAAAAACCAAATAGATCTGTTGTAAATTATACATTGGATTTATTCATTATTTACCTGTTTAATCATTTATGTATCTAATTGTTCACATTATGTAATCATTATATTCATAATATATAATCACTAAGTAATTATTATATTTATATTATGTAATCATTTTATTAAAATTGTGTTATCATTATATTTGCATTATATAATCGCAATATTTATTATTATATAATCATTACATTAACATCGTGTAATCATTATATTTGCGTTATGTAATCATCATATTTTCATTATGTTAATCATTATGTTTACATTATGTTAATCATTATGTTTACATTATGTTAATCATTATGTTTACATTATGCAATCATTAAACTTATTTCATTAGCCCAATCCGATCAGAATAGCTGGACGTTAAACCACATTTCATTTCATTTGACTTACACCTTTTTATATTTAGTAAAATGGATTTTGTGGATGATGCACCTGGGCCGTCAGGACACGGGAAAGATAGTATTAAGACACAGTAAGTTATTTATATCTATCTGTATAATCACTAACATTTGTGACTGTGTATTTATTGGGCTTTTTTGAATTTATTTATTTATGTATGTATTAATTTATGTAAAATTTATCCATGTAATTATTCGACTTCCATATTGTTTATCCATGTAATTATTCGACTTCCATGTAGTTTATCCATGTAATTATTCGACCTTCATTTTGTTTATCCATTTAATTATAAATCTTCCATTTGTTCATCCCTGTAATCAATGTAAGCATTAGCATTATATAGTTACGTGTTGTTTTATATTTAGTAAAGCGAGTATGGTGACCGAGGCGTCAGCGGCATCATGTGCTTCACCCCTGTCCGAACACGATGTGGGAGACGCTGACGCGTATAATGCACCGTAAGTTACATTCACAAAACTCAACAGATGTGTCTATTATGTTTTATACTCGTGGTTTCGAATCCCCGGTTGTACGTGGCAAGGAGTATGGTCGCCTGTCCAGCCTTTAGGGTTTTCCTCCGGATACTCTGGTTTCATTCCATTGTTAGAGACCCCTACGCGTAAGCGAATTATTGAAATGAAAATTAAACCATATGTTAGTCCCGAAGTGACTTAGTTTTTGTCTAGTGGGCGTTAAACCCCATTTCTCTCCCACTCTCTCTCTCTCTCTCTCTCTCTCTCTGTCTCTCTCAGGGCTGTAATCAATGTCCGACATCATAGGGTCAAAAGCCGCTCGTATGACCTCTGACGCGATCCCCCACTACAACCGGTCAGATCTTCATGCAGTGTAGGCTATCGAAAGAATATAAAAAAAAGAAACGAAATATAGATCTGTATTTTGATCAGATTGCAACAGTTTTTATTTCTAAATCTTACATAATGCATCTTTATTTACATAATAGTTTTCAACTCAAAATATTATAACCTGTATCTTTCAAATATTTTTCTTTTTTTTCATTTTATGAAACTTAGTTCTTTAATCACTGTAAAAGAAGCACAAGAAGTGAAACCAAGAAAGATCGCGAAAAAACAGCATGAAGGGGTTATTTTCTGGGAGGGTAAGATCAAATTTAATATTAAATAATTATTAGAATATATTAGTTCATGAAACTAGTCATCATGCAATACATGGATAGTAAATAAAAGTATCCTTGAGTTTCAGATATATGCATAAGCCTTAGTAAATATTATTAAGAATATGTCACTCGGGTATGTCGAGAATTCCTCTTTAAACACCACGATCTCATTTTTTTACATCTTTTTACAGATGGAAAGAAGCTGAGTGATAGAATGGTTAAGAGGATTCAGAGGACTGCTGTGATAGAACGAGAAGTGACACATCTAAGTATGTCCGTTATACATTTATCTTACTATATTTTATATATCATTTATTTTAATTGCAACATAATTATTTCTCTGTCTTTTGCCCAATAGATTGTTAATTTCACTAATATACGATCATAGGCTTTATTTCGGACGCTTAAAAATCATTCAAACCGGAAATAATAACACAATTACCTCCCTTGTGTCCCCCCCACCCCCAATCATAAAACTTATGCCCCCATGCAATAGCTATCTTCAAACGTTTGAATTTAAAGTTGAAAATGACATTTTTGCCAATTTCTCAACTAACAGAAGTGACTTATAGGATTAATAGGATTATTCTTCAACAAGGTAGAACTTTTTATAGATACCATCTATTTTAAGGCTTTATTTTAATACATTTTAAAAATATTACTTAGAAATATGAAATTCTCGCTTTCATATTTTATAGCAACACATTTCGAAAAGAACTTCAATGAAATAAGTAAGTGTTTTATGGACTTGTATAAATAGTTTATATATTGTATTATTAAACACCAGACAATGAATGTTTATAACAACTGTCACAAACTATCTTATTTATATTTTCATCAATTAATGGAAATACAATGGTTGTTTAACCACTTTTCTCCACGTGGGCTTTAAATTCAACCAGTAGGTTATTGTCATTTTCCAAATTTTTTCATTTAATTGCTTCATATTTTCACAGATGATTTAGGAAGACAAATGGTTGCAGCAGTCAAACGAAAACGCCGCTTAGTTTCAGAACGTGTAGGTTTCAATTCTATTTGTTAAAAAAATACTTTAAAACACATGCTTTAAAAGTGTTTTCGTTTCTTTCTTCAAACCCTGTCATTTTGTATTTGTTATGAAATAAGAAAACAAAACAAATGAGTATGGGTAATCTGTTATATTTTTGTTTCTGTGGTTTTCCCGTCTTTTCTTTTCTTTCGGTAGTCTATAAATATATTTTACGTAATAAAGAATCGCATATTGTACAAAATTAACAGATGTACAGAACTTACACATAAGTTTATTTATTTCCAGTGTTTGAACTTGAAGTAATATAATAATATACAGCATCTTTTATATATTGAACATAAAGTAAACAATAAATGACTATAAGTTTATTTATTATTCAGGTTCAGCATTTTGAAAAAATTATGTCTGAATTGCGGCCAGACAACAAGATGCCCATCAAACCAACCCCGTTTGTCCCAGGCAACAAAGTAAAGGATGCATGGGCTCAGGTAAATCATTATTATTATTATTATACCACATCAGACATAGGCTAGTTTATTATAAAATGGAATACTTTCAAAATCAATTTGCCTTTAATTAACCGAATTTGTGTGTTTGTATAGTAGGTACAACAGATCACATTAATGATGTAGTACAAGTTCAAATTTTGGCCGCCATAGATAGCTGTATTTCTCATCTAGTAAACCTATTTTGTAAATAATTTCAGCCTGGGAAAACGGGAGTTTATCGTCGTAAAAAGTCACTACGTTTTGATTAAGGTAGGTTTTCTGCGAAGGTAAGTTTTCTGACATATAATATAGTTGAAAAAATTCAAGTAGTAAAGCAGCTACCCGCCATTAAAATGGTGTCTTCAGATCTTATAATTTATTTCCCGGCACGCTGTTATATATTTTCTTGGATTTTATTTTCATAACACATTAGTTTAACAAAATGTTTTTTCCAGTTTTTCGTTGTGAAATGACTTGATATTAGATGGAGAAAATTGTGTGAAATTAGACAGATATAAGTAACATGTAATTTGTAATATTAAAGCATCTAGTTCATTGGTAATAGTAAACGTATTTTCATTGTGTTGTTTATCATTGCTAGAGAGAATTCGACCAAACAAATTGAAGACTCGCCACCAAGTTCCACCCCTTTTATTCAATTTGTATCAAAGTCTCAACCAAGAAAATGGTCTCTTACTCTACTTAAACTGTTATCGGACAATTTCATCAGACAGACAGTCGGACATGGCCAAACGGACAGACAACCGAACACATGACCAGACAGATAGACAGACAGACAGGCAAACAGACAGACGGACAAATGGCCAGACAGACAGACAGACGGACAAATGGCCAGACAGACAGACAGACGGACAGATGAAACTAGTCCAATATGCAAGTTGGTGGAACTAGACCAATATACAAATTGGTAGAAGTAGACCAGTATACAAGTTGGTGCAAATACAGATTGGTGGAACTAGATCAATATACAAGTTGGTGGAAGTAGTCCAATAAACAAGTTTGTAGAAGTAAACCAATATTATACAGATTGGTAGAAGTATACCAAAGTACAAGTTGGTGGAACTAAGCCAATATACAAGCTGGCTAGACCAATATACAAGTTGGTTAAACTAGACCAATATACAAGTTGGTTAAACTAGACCAATATACAAATTAAATCTAGGTAATTCAAGTACTTTAATTATTTTCCTGTCTTCATTACTTTACCACGCTAACAAGAAATTTTTATAACTGCCATAAAGATCGATGCTCGTCCCGGAAATGATATGAAATAGGGTTTAACGTTCTGCTCCACCTGGGCTAATGAAGACGGAAATACGTCATGCAGTGTGCTATGAGGTAAAATTTGCCAATATGTACACAAAACATTGGGGTTTTGGTTTTTTTGTCCGATAGAACCGACATACGTCTGTTGCAATGTCCTCTGCACCACTGACAACGGGAAACCACGCCAGAAATCCCAGATGAACTTTCTCGACCAACGCAGGGATCGAACATGGGACCTGTTAGTTAGCGAGCCAACATCTTACTCACAGATCCACCATGGTCCCCTACTCGTCAATAATATTTGTTTTTGTACTGTTTATCTGTTATTTTCATGATTTTCTAATTGTAGGTCTCCAGATAAGATGGCGTGGATGTTTTTGAAAGTGAAGAAACGATGGGAGATTTTATCCAATGTTATTGACATATATATTGTTAAAAAGATGTCACATGTTGGACCATATGTTAAAAGAGTAATCTTAATTTAACGTATACATCCAACGCTTCATGGTGTTTTACCATTTTTAAAAATGAAAGTAATCTTGAATTATATTAATGTTTACAACCAATGAATACTATCATGAACAATTCATAGCTAGATGTCCATAGTAAATAATTGTATACAAGACATATCACGAAGTATGGTGTAAATATTGCACACGATTCTGTTTGTACATGTTTCTATTAATACATGATAACAAAAACTATGTCTTCTTATTTCACCAGATGAACGTACATATTGTCCTCTGTTTTTACAATTGATGGGTAGTTGATTGTCGGGTAGTGAAGTTCCCGTATATTCCGATCATTTCTTGTCATCCAATCCATAATACATACGAATGTGTAGACAATATTATTCAGAAAGAACGGATTTGGTTGGTGCCTTTTGGAACATGACAAATGAAAACAACGATAAAAGTTAAATTTTATATTTTTCGTCTACTTTTTTTTTTTACGTCGTCCACATAGATAATGTATTGCCGTCGCCCCTGTCTGTGTGTATGTGTCGCCTAAGTGATCATCTTGAAACTTTACTTACTTATTCCTCATACCCCAAGGATGGTCCCTATTGCTTTTTGGTACATGCCCAACCCCAGGGGCGGAACCACGCTCATTACTTGTATTTGTTTGTTTGTCTTCCACAGGCCGCATTTCTTAACATCATCTTAACATTAACAGGAGCATCGCTGGACTGGTGTGCGAGGGGGTGGGGGTCTAGCAAAAATTGACAACTGCAAAGCATTTCAGACCAAAGCAAAAGAAGGCAAATTTTTGATTTTCTGATACAATTGAATAACAGAATGACCTAAAAGCACTATCAGTAGAGGAATTTGAGAATTCTCTTGAGTGTCAAAAACAAAAACCTTTTATTCGCCGTGATGAAAATAATGCAAATTACATGTATAATATGCACACAGTACACGTAAGTGATTAATTTTTCGCGAAAAACTCAAAACTGGCGAGTTTTTGGCGATTATTTCGGTGATAATGACTTATAATGAGGTCAAACTCATTAAGTTCTTTCCTTGTAGTACATTTTCTTATCGTCTCCTCTCCTGTCCTGTCCTGGTCTGGCCTGGCCTGGCCTGGCCTGTCCTGGCCTCTGGCCTAGCCTGGCCTGGCCTGGCCTCTCCTTCTTTCTTTCTCCCCCCCCCCTGTCCTTTCTTTCTCTTTTCTTTTTCCTTTCTCTTTTTTCTTTATAGGCGTAGGCCCCCTTTTTTTAATGAGCTTAGGTCCACCTGTCACCAGGTGGACGCGTGGGCCCAGTCCGGCACTGCTAAGGAGCATCCCTATTGTTTGTGGTGCATGTCCAAGCACCAGGGACAGTCACGCCCCACGTCTTGTGTTTCGTCTACAGGCCGCAATTATTAACTTTGCATACCTATTTCTTATACCCTAAGGATAACCCCTAAAGTTTTAGGGTGACTGAGCGACCCCCATGGGCATAGCCACGCCCATTTTTGTGTCTGTGTGTTGCCTACAGACCACTATTCGTAATGTGTCTTCTAGGAATTTGGGATATGTATTCTTTATAGCCTAAGGTTGACAACGGCATGTCCAAACTCCCAGTGGCAGAGCCAAGAGAGAGGAGGAGAGAGTGAGAGGGAGAGAGAGAGAGGGGGTTGACAACTGCATGTCCAAACCCCCAGTGGCAGAGCCAAGAGAGAGAGAGGGGGGGAGGGGGTTTAAATTCCATTCGACACAAACTAGGTCATTTCGAGACTAATATATGGTTTAATCTTATTTTAATAATTCGCTTGCGCGTAGGGGTCTTTAGCAGTGGGAGGAAACCCGGGGACCCGGAGAAAACCCACGAGGTTGGACAGGCGATCCAACTCCTTGTCACGTACAACCGGGGAATCGAAACCACGCCAGTTGACTCAATGACAGACCTTGTGATGCAGCGCGCGCACACTAATCATTCCGCCATCCAACCACGCGATGGCCAGAGCCACGCTAAATTTTTGTCATTAGCTGCCAAAGGACACAATTCAGAATGGATTATCTTGGAACTTGGTATATGCATTCCTTATACCCTACGGACGGCAACTATCGATGTTGGTGACACATCCACTAATTTGTCTGTAAATTGTTGCAGTTATTAACAGATTCGGATCCAGTCCCCTGGGGCAGAGCCACGCCCAGTTTTTGTATATATACAGAGAGGGAGAAATGGGGTTCAACGTCCACTCGACACAAACTAGGTCATTTCGGGACTAATATATGGTTTAATTTTATTTCAATAATTCGCTTGCGCGTAGGGGTCTTTAGCAGTGGGAGGAAACCGGAGGAAACCCACATACGCTCACACCAGGGATCGAAACCACAGACGCAAGCCAGAGGTGACCGGCCAGCTAGAGGTCGAAGCGCGGCACTCTAGACCACTAGGCCACCCCAACCCCCGTATATAAATTATACAGACTGGAATCTTAAATAGATCATCTTGGAACTTGGCATAGTTATTCCTTGTAGTCATTTTGGTCCATTGTTAGTTTTATCGGTAAATGTTGTAATAAACAGATTGTATTTTAATTCAGCGCATCAATCATTTCAGGGTGTTACCTATTTATATTGTTCAATAACCAACCCCCAGGGCCAGAGCCACGCCCAATTTTTGTATATTTTATAGGCTATAGACTGCAATAGTCTTGGGTATGAAATTAAATGAAATGAAATGAGGTTTAACGTCCTACTGTTCTGCCCCTAAACTGGGCTAATGAAGACTGGCATACGTCATACAGTGTGATATTAGAGAAATTTTGTCCGGGTAGCGGCGTTACGGTCTACTCTTAAATCGATTCCAACTGCCAAGTGATCTTTTACGTGCAGGCCAATGTGCACACAGGACCTTGGTTTTATTGTCCCATCCGAATGAATAGACAGCAACTATTTGGGCGGTGTCACACCCTCTTCTTTGCCTCTTATCATATCACCGCCATTTCATATTTCATTCTCTTAATTTTAAAAAGTAAAATATCAATCAAAGCAGGAATGTGGAGGTATATTGAACGCTCGCGATGCTCTTATTAATACACGAAAAACCTTAAACTTCAATTTAATTATTTACTATGTACCATATTCTTTTTTTTCTTACTAAATGGCAAAGCAACAAATTAAAGTAGAGTGACAAGAGATTCGACGTTCATATTGATCTGGCAATGATTATTGGATTTTATTATATATATATAGAGAGAGAGAGACACACACACAGAGAGACAGAGAGACAGAGACTGGGTGAACCTTTTTCGCTGTGCGTCCGCCCATTTTAGAAAAAATCGAGCAAATTATCGAATTATAAATATATGTGATCGACCCCTAGTGGGAGGAAACCGGAGTGCCCGGATGAAACCCACGAGGTTGAGAAGGCGCTCTATCTCCATGCCACATACGCTCACACCAGGGATCGAAACCACAGCCGCAAACCAGAGGTGACTGGCAAGCTAGATGTCGAAGCGCGGCACTATAGACCACTAGTAGACCTTCCCAACCCCCACCCCGTTAAACGCGAGACGTCTTATGTTTGATTTTTCTTGCGCACTGTACGCTAAGCCACTTAATTTTTTAAGTACTACATATAAATAAACTGCTTTGGTGTTTAAATGTTTTAAAACTAGGTATTAATGGTATGAGGCACTTTTTTTTATTTTATTTTTTTTTTATATAATCGTATATGATCGGGCATTAATAAAAAATCAAATCATGAGATTAAGACAAAAATTGTTTAATTCACTATTTAAAAAAATAAATATTCAAGTACATTTCTATATATTTTTATCTTTCAAACAATAAGAGAATACTAAAAAATGAATAAAATTATAATTTAAAAGATCAAATTCAATATGATCTCAAACTATTGAATCCCGAATGTAGGACCACCAAGACAAGATTGATGTGCTTAAAACAAATCCGAACACTTCCCAGGGTATTGGCGGCACGAATATCAAACAGTAGAAAAATAGATATCTAGCCTATATGCCCCCACTCTTCGGGAGTTTCATGTTCACTGTAGCGATGTACCGGCTTCAAATCAAACCCCCCTCCCCCGGCCCCTCCTTGGGCCTGCTCGCTGAAATATATTTTCTTTGCGTTGATTCAAAGCCGGCCCCAATATGTTTGCCTATAAAGCATGTTGAAATTGTTTAATATTTTTAGGTGGATGGAGGTTATGGGATATTACCGCCTCATTGACAAACCACGGAAATATATCAAACATTTAAGAGTGGATTTTAAAGTAACTATTTCCTATAGCGATAATCAATGCCGATATTTATTATACTTTCAATTGATCTCATATTTTAATTGAATATTATAAAATGTGTCGCAGAAAACTCATTATTGATTCCGTAAAAAACCGAAACACGCCGAATTGATACTGTCTATTGTGACGTTACATGTTCAGTCGCGTTATCTTTTTAAAAGGCGAATGCGGCATTGCAGGTTTACCTACAACATTTAAGAAGCTTTTGACTTACTATTTACTAGGAAATAGTATAGTATTGCAACTAAGTAAGTATTTGTAAAAATAGATGAGACAGGTCATGTTAAGATCATATTATTTACTATAAAGCCTGGAAAGAAAATAATATAGCCTAATATATATTATGCAAGGGCGGAGGGATACTACTGGCGTGGTACTGCGCATTGATATAATCTTTACACACATGAAATTATTTATGATATAAAATTCTATTTTAAAATATGCTGTGAAGTATATTAATTATATGTCTACTATAAATAAAAATATTGCTTTCTGATAGATTTCTTAATTGTGGAATTCGGTTATGCTAAGTATCGATAGTGTTATTAGTCTTGTTGCCGGGCAACCGCAGTTGTTCTATCTCTTCTTAATTCAGGGACTATATTTATCAGATAATATGAATATGAATATTGCATTCGTTTTATAAGCTTATATCTTACCGCTAAATAAAAGTTACGTAAGGTACATTTTGAAACAATAACAGATAGGTGCTAGGATATCTCTCAATTATCGTGAAATGAAATGAAATGGGGTGTAACGTCTTACTGAAATTTATTATTGTACATAGGCCTGTACTATTTAAAGGTCCTACCCTAGCTTTGGTCACACGGGTAAATTATTTTTTCTCGGTCAAAAAATTAAAAGTATGACAAAAATAAAAATTGTAACAAATTTTAATGATTCGCGTGATTCTCCATTTATTATACAGATGTCGTGTGATATCAAGTGAAGCCATATTCTCGAGAGAGCAAGGATACATAGGCCAATGAATGCTTTCCCAAGTGGATAGACCCATAGCTCTAGGTGTGGAATGCGCCTTAACTTGAGGGCAGGAATTTAATTTGGGCATTTGGAAATTAACGCATATCGGATGGTTTTGTTTATGGGGATAAGCCCGGCCGAGTGGCCTCCCAACTCCAACCAATGATTTGGTCGCAAGTACTCTTTCTCCGGGTTTATGCGACCCCTTAAGTCCTAGAATTAGAGGCTCTCCTCCAGCCCTCCCCTCCTAATAATTTGGCCGCAAGTAGGCCTATTTTTTCTCCAGATAAATACGGCCCCTGGACACTCGTAAGGACCTATCTAGAATGGAAGCCCCCTCCCCCAAGTCAAGAATTGCTTCCGCCGGCCCTGATGGCGATGGGGTAATAAATTTGTAATTCCATGGTTCTTTTTACAAAGCAAGGCTAACTCTTGCAGCTATTTGTAAAAATGACAGTAAATTGTATTTATTTTTATGATTGTTGATTTCAGTATATATATAATGGCAAGAGGTCGACGTAATGCAACCACCCTCGTAAGTTTTAAGAATTATTTATACAGTATATAACGAGATAAAATTATCACGTCTTGTAAAGGAATGGTATAAAGATATCATGTTCCCTTAAAGTTTTCGCATCTTGATTTTGATATCTATTATTGTCGTTGTCTTTGAATTTTTGGAGATACATTAATTTTTCAATCAAATATTTTTCTTTTACCAACAGCGCTGTGGCATCTTTTCGTGTTGCCTTAAACCCCAAACCACAGACGATCAGGACGAAGAAGAAAGTCATGGCGGTGGGTCATCAACCACAGAGGAGACACCAACTCCCATTACAATACGGGAAAGGATTAGGCAATTGGTAAGTTAATATCTTGATGAAAATGATCAATTTTCCCTTGAAAACAAGTATTACATTAAAGCGGTAACCTTTCTAGAATTACATTAAATTTATTATTTAAGATAATGTACACAATTTACGCCCAATCTGCCGTTCAATGTCCATGTTGCTAAAGGAAAGAAGACTTTATAATATGTGTTTTGTATTTTAGTTTCTCGCTAGAACTGGTAGGGGTCATGTGATCAATGTGAGATCAGCTGAACCACCACCCCCCTCTACAGGTAATTGTATTTTATCATTGTATTAATTAACAGAGACAGAATGTTACATACACATCTAGAATTAGATGGTTGTATACTGTATTCTCTCCGTCACATCAACATACTACGTGTTGTTTTATTTTTTGTATGTTGTCCCTTTAGGTATGTTGGCCCTTTAAATTGATAACTTTTATTTATGTTATTGTAGAAAATACTCCAATGGCTTCAGCTCAGCCAATTAAAATTAAAGGTAAGCCAGTACTTCATTTTTGGTTAACCAATTTGAATCTGTTTTAGGCTACACGTTTTCGGTATGAGTAACCATATGTATCGTCGTAAACATAATACGTGTTGGGCTTTTTTTTTTTGGTAAGTTGTCCCTTTAGGTATGTTGTCCCTCTAAATTGATAACTTTTTCATATTTAGTAGAAAATACCCCAGTGGCTTCAGTTCAGTCAATTGAAATTAAAGGTAAGCTTGTAAGACATTTCACTATCTATATGTTTTAAATATGGTATCAGTATTAGATACCACACTGATCAACAGTATGTTGTAAATGTGGTATCGGTATTGATAGTATAGATACCACACAGATCATTAGTATTTGTGGTGTTTTAGAAAGGATAGAACATACAAGTCCTGCACAACAGATACCTAATTAATAAGACTAAAATTTGGACTTCATACGCAGTTATAATGGATGTTTTTCGTTTTCAGAGGAAAACTCGACACCAAAAGAAGAAAATGTCGTTGTAAACAGCAATCCGTAAGATTTTTATATTTATTATCAATGTTTTTGTTATGATTTGAATTGTGAATATTTTTTACATTTCTATCCTAGGCTGAGATAATATTATTCTACCATGGACCCACAATCACGCACTTACAACAATATAAATTATACATTGGATTTATTCATTATTTACCCCTGTTTACTCATTTATGTATCTAATTATTCACATCATGTAACCATTATATTCATATTATATAATCAGTATGTAATCATTATATTTATGTAATCATTTTATTAACATTATGTAATCACCATATTTACGTTATCTTAACCATTATGTTTACAATCAGTAAACTTATTTTATTAGCCTAGTCGTACCAGAATACGACTTAAACCACATTTCATTCGACTTACTCCTTTTTATATTTAGTAAAATGGATTTTGTGGATGAGGCGCCTGGGCCGTCAGGACACGGGAGAGATAGTATTAAGACACAGTAAGTTATTCAAATGTATCTGTATAATCACTAATATTTGTGTATTCATTGGGCTTATTCGTATTTATTTATTTATGTATGTATTAATTTATGTATGATTTATCCATGTAATTATTCGACTTCCATTTTGTTTATCCATGCAATTATTCGACTTCCATTTTGTTTATCCTTGTAATTATTTGACTTCCATTTTGTTTATCCATGTAATTATTCGACTTCCATTTTGTTTATCCATGTAATTATTTGACTTTCATTTTGTTGATCCATGTAATTATTCGACTTCCATATTGTTTATCCATGTAATCATTTGACTTCCATATTGTTCATCCATGTAATTTTTCGACTTTCATTTTGTTTATCCATTTAATTATAAGTCTCCCATTTTGTTCATCCATGTAATCAATGTAAGCATTAGCATTTTATAGTTACGTGTTGTTTTATATTTAGTAAAGGGAGTTTGGTGGCCGCGGCATCAGCGGCATCACGGGCTTCACCGGTGTACGAAGACGATATGGGAGATGATGACGCGTATAATGCACCGTAAGTTACATTTACAAAACTCAACAGATGTGTATATATGTTTTATACTCATGGTTTCGGATCCCCGGATGTGCGTGACAAGGAGTGGGGTCGCCTGTCCAGCCTCAAGGGTTTTCTCTGGGTACTCCGGTTCCCCCCCCCACTGTTAAAGACCCCTACGCGCAAGCGAATTATTGAAATAAAATTTAAACCATATGTTAGACCCGAAATGACGTAGTTTGTGTCTAGTGGACGTTAAACCCCATATCTCTCTCTCTCTTTATCTCTCTCTCTCTCTCACCCACCTAGTGAAATAATTCTTATACCGACAATACTTTCTATTCTC
Source organism: Patella depressa (assembly GCA_948474765.1). NCBI lineage: Eukaryota > Metazoa > Mollusca > Gastropoda > Patellidae > Patella > Patella depressa. The sequence continues at coordinate 62,869,205 of OX419719.1, forward strand.
TTTGTGTGTATATGTTTGTACTTTTACGAGAAATGCATAGCAACTAGGTTGCTCTTTTAAAGCATCTACAATCAAAAATAATTCTATGACATAAAAAGGACTGTACCCCAATTGTCGGGTTACATTGGTTTCTATTGATTTCACAACGCAGGGTTGATTAATCAATGTCTGACATCATAGAGTCAAAAGCCGCTCGTATGACCTCTGACGCAATCTCCCATTACAACCGACCAGATCTTCATACAGTGTAGACCATCGAAAGGAAATAAATAACTGTATTTGAATCAGATTGCAACAGTTTTTTAACTTTTAACTGAAAATCAAATCTTTCATAATGCATCTTTATAAACATAATTGTTTATAACTAAAGTATATAACTTGTGCCTTTAAAATATTTTTCATTTTATGAATGTAGTTCTTTAATTACCGTGAAAGAAGCACCCGTAGCTGTAGTGGAGCCAAGAAAGACCCCGAAAAAGCAACACGAGGGGGTTATTTTCTGGAAGGGTAAGATCAAATTTAATATTATCATTATTTTATTTTTATAGGATATACTAGTTCATGAAACTAATTACCATATAATATATGGATAGTAAATAAAAGTATCCTTGAGTTTCAGATATATACATATTACTAAGTTAATATTACCAAGAATATGTCACTTAGGTATGTCGAGAATTCCTCTTTAAACACCACGATCTCATTTTTTTACAGATGGAAAGAAGCTGAGTGATAGAATGGTTAAGAGGATCGAAAGGACTGCTGTGATAGAACGGGAAGTGACACATCTAAGTATGTCCGTTATACATGTATCTTACTATATTTTATATATCATTTATTTTGATTGCAACATAATTATTTCTCTGTCTTTGGCCCAATAGATTGTTAATTTCACTATTATACGATCATAGGCATTATTTCGCACGCTTAAAAATCATTCAAACCGGAAATAATAACACAATTACCTCCCTTGCGCCCCCCCCCCATCATAAAACTAAATACAGTGTATTTAGTTTTATGCCCCCATGCAATAGCTATCTTCAAACGTTTGAATTTAAAGTTGAAAATGACATTTTTTGCCAATTTCTCAACTGGCAGAAGTGACTTATAGGATTAATAGGATTATTCTTCAACAAGGTAGAACTGTTATAGATACCATCTATTTTAAGGCTTTATTTTAATACATTTTAAAAACATTACTTAGAAATATGAAATTCTCGCTTTCATGTTTTATAGCAAAATATTTCGAAAACAACATCAAGGAAATAAGTAAGTGTTTTATGAACTTATATAAATAGTTTATATTGTATTATTAAACACCACATAATGAATGTTTATAACAACTGTCACAAACTATCTTATTTATATTTTCATCAGTTAATGGAAATACAATGGTAGTTTAACCACTTTTCTCCACGTGGGCTTTAAATTCAACCAGTAGGTTATTGCCGTTTTTCTAGATTTTTTCATTTAATTGTTTCATATTTTCACAGATGATTTAGGAAGACAAATGGATGCAGCAGTCAAACGAAAACGCCGCTTAGTTTCAGAGCGTGTAGGTTTCAATTCTATTTGTTAAAAAAATACCTTAAAACACATGCTTTAAAAGTGTTTTCGTTTCTTTCTTCACCCCCTCTCATTTTGTATTTGTTATGAAATAAGAAAACAAAACAAATTAGTATGGATAATCTGTTATATTATTGTGTCGTTTCTTTCTTCACCCCCTGTCAATTTGTATTGGTTATGAAATAAGAAAACAAAAGGAATTAGTATGGGTAATCTGTTGTATTTTTGTGTCTGTGGTTTTGTGGGGTTTTCTCGCGTTGTATTTCCTTTCGGTAGTGTATAAGTATATACATGTATTATATATTAAAGAATCGTATATTCTACAAAATACAACAGAACTTACACACTAGTTTATTTATTTCCGGTGTTTGAAGTAATATAATAATATACAGGATCTGTTTTATATATTGAACGCAAAGTAAACAATAAATGACTATAAGTTTATTTATTATTCAGGTTCAGCATTTTGAAAACATCATGTCTGAATTGCGGCCAGACAACAAAATGCCCATCAGATCAACCCCGTTTGTCCCAGGCAACAAAGTAAAGGATGCATGGGCTCAGGTAAATCATTATTATTATTACACCACATTAGACATAGGCTAGTTTATTATAAAATTTGATACTTTCAAAATCAATTTGCCTTTATTTAATCAAATTTGTGTGTTTGTACAGTAGGTACAACAGATTACATTAATGATGTAGTACAAGTTCAAATTTTGGCCGCCATAGATAGCTGTATTTCTCATCATGTAAAACTATTTTGTAAATAATTTCAGCCTGGGAAAACGGGAGTTTACCGTCGCAAAAAGCCACTACGGTTTGATTAAGGTAAGTTTTCTGCGAAGGTAAGTTTTCTGAGATATAAAAATTCAAGAAGTAAAGCAGCTGCCCGCCATTAAAATGGTGTCTCCAGATCTTAAAATTTATTTCCCGGCACGCTTATATATATATATATTGTACAGTTAGTTCTACAAAACGCTTTTTCCAATTTTCCGTTGTGAAATTATTTGATAATATATGAAGAAAATTGTGTGAAATTAGACAGATTTTATAATAAGTAATAACAAGTAATTTATAATATTAAAGAATCTATAGTTCACTGGTAATAATAAACGTGTTTTCATAATGTTGTTTATCATTGCTAGAGAGAATTCGACCAATCAACTTGAAGACCACCGCCAACTTTCAACCAATCTGTGTCAAAGTCTCAACCAATAAAATGGCTTCTTACTCGGCTTAACCTGGTATCGGACTTGTTCCAGTTTCATCAGACAGACAGGACAGACAGACATTCGGACAAGTGGCCAGAAGGACAGACAGTCGGACAGACAGACAGCCGGACAGACAGTCGGACAGACAGACAGACAGACAGGCAGAGACAGACAGACAGACAGACAGACAGATGTAACTATTCCAATATGCAAATTGGTGGAACTAGACCAAATACACAAGTTTGTTCGAATAAACAAATATACATGTTGGTAGACCTAGACCAATGTTCAAGTTGGTACAAGTAGAATAATGCTCAAGTTGATGGAACTAGACCAATACACAAGTTGGTGGAACTAGATCAAACAAAATACAAGTTGGTGAAAGTAGTCCAATATACAAGTCGGTCGAAGTAGACAAATATACAAATTGGTGAAAGCTCTACTAATGTGCAAGTTCGTAGGAGAAAACTAATATATACAGGTTGGTGGAATTTTACCAATATACAAGTTGGTGGAATTATACAATATACAAGTCGCGATGTTTGGTTTTCCATAGTAAACCAAAATACAAGTTGGTGGAAGTTGACTAATATACAATTTAGTGGAACGTATATATCAATATACAAGTTGGTAGAAGTAGGCCAATATACAAGTTAAATCTAGGTAATTCAAGTTCGTTGATATGTTATATACTTTAATCATTTTCATGTATTCATTACTTTACCACGCTAACAAGAATTTTTTTATAACTACCATAAAAATCGATGCTCGTCCCGGAAATGATATGAAATAGGGTTAAACGCCCTTCTGTTCTGCTTTGCCTGGGCTAATGAAGACTGGCATACGTCATGCAGTGTGCTCTGAGGTAAAATTTTCCAATGTGTACACAAAACATCAGGTTTTTTTTTGTACGATAGATAGAACCGACTACACGTCTCCTGTTACCAGACCCTCTGCAGTACAGATAAAGGGGAACCACGCCAAAAATCCCAACACGGGACCTCTTACTAATCGCCTCGGTATAGGCAAATGCTACGCGGGAATCCATTACCTGGTTCTCCAATAATATTTGTTTTTATACTGCAGGTTTTTCTTTTCTGTTAACTTCATGATTTTCTAATTGTAGGTGTCCAGATAAGATGGTGTGGATGTTTTTGAAAGCGAAGAAACGATGGAAGACTTTATCCAGTGTTATTGAAATATATATTGTTAAAAAGATGTCACATTAGACTGGTGTATTACCATATTTTAAAATGAAAGAGTAATCTTAAATTATATTAGAGTATACAATCATCACTTCAAGGTGGTTTACCATATCCTGAAATGAAAGAGTAAAATTAAATTATATTAAAGTATACAACCAAAGAATAATACCATAAACACTTAATGGCAAGATGTCAATAGTAAATAATTGTATACAAGACATAAACACTTCATGGCGAGGTGTCCATAGTAAATAATTGTATACCAGACATTATAACACGAAGAATGTTGTAAATATTGCACACAATTCTGTTTGTACATGTTTCTGGTCCCATTAATACATGATAACAAAAATATGTCTTCTTATTTCACTAGATGAATGTACATATTGTCGATTGTTCACAGTTTTTACAATTATTATGTTTGGATTGAACTGATGTTTAATTGATTGTCGGGTAGTGAAGTTCCCGTATATCTCAGGCTTTTCCTGTCATCAAATCCATAATACGTACGAATGGGGCAATATTATTCAGAAAGAATGAATTTGATTGGTGTCCTTCGGAGCATGTCGAATGAAAATAAATGAAATGGGTTTAACTTCCTACTGTTCTGCTCCTGACCGGGGCTAATGAAGACGAGCGGGCTTACGCCACGCAATGTGCTATAAGGGGAATTTTGCCCGGGCAGCGGCGCTACGACTTACGCTTATATCGAATTCCAACTTCCAAGGGATCTTTTACGTGCACGCCAATGTATACGCGGAACCTGTTTTTCGTCCCATCTGAACGACTAGACAGCTGTCCTTCTCATGCCCTCCGTCCCGCATCACTAACAAGGCGACACCACGCCGGAAAATCTGGATTAACTTTCTCGGCCAATGCAGGGATCGAACACTCGACCCACTTAGCCACGTGATTCCCCGAATGAAAATAAAGTTAAATATTATAATTTTCTTTTACTTTTTATACGTTGTCCACATTCATAATGTGAACGTATATTGTCGTCGCCCCTGTCTGTGTGTGTGTTCCACAGGCCGCAATTCTTTAAGTGATCATCTTGAAACTTATTCCTCATACTATAAGGATGATCCCTATTGCTTTTGGTGCGGAACTACGCCCATTTCTTGTATTTGTTTGTCTTCTACAGGCCACATTTTTTAACATATCATCTTGAAACTTTACTCATACCGTAAGGAACATACCCATTCTTTGTGGTGCATGCCTAACCCCCTGGGGCAGTCACCCTCATTTTCCTTTTGTGTGTCTGTGTGTCAATTCTGAATGGGTCGTCTTGAAAATTTTTCATACTTATACCTTATACCCTAAGCATGACCTCTATTATTTTTGGAACATGCCCGACCCCCTGGGGCAGAGCCAGGCCCAATATTTTGTGTGTGTCTTGTGTTTCGTCTACGGGTCGCAATTATTAAGAGAACCTTTGCATGCCTATTTCTTATACCCTAAGGATAACCACTATTTTTGGGAGGTGACTGACCGACCCCCAGTGGCAGAGCCACGCCTCTTTTGTCTCTGTTTTTGTTTAGTCTACAGCCCACTATTCTTAATGTGTCGTCATGGAACTTGGGATATGCCACGCCCGATGTTTGCCTTTAGCGCCCGAAAGACACAATTCTGAATAGATTATCCCGGAACTTGGTATAAGTATCCCTTATACCCTAAGGACGGCAACTAAGTGCCACATTCACTTTTAGTTGATATTTTATCTATAAATTATTGCAATTATTAAAAGATTTGGATCCAATTCGGAATGATCCAGCATAGTCTTGTACCTATAGATATATATATATATTGGTCCATGTCCAGTCCCCAAGGTAGGCCACGCCCAACTTTTGTGATTTTTGTCTGGAATTCTAAATAGACCATCTTGGTATATTTATTTCTTATACTGTAAGGATAGCAACTATTTATTTTGGTGCATGTCTCTACCCTCGCAGGTGTGGTACTACACCCACTTTTTTGTTAGTTTTTATATGTTAAATACTCTATACAGGTTGCAATAATAAACAGATTTTATTCAAATTCAGCGCATCAACAGGGTGATACATAAATATATCTATTGTTCCATATCCAACCGTCAGGGGCAGAGCCACGCCCAATTTTTGTATATCCTCTACAGACTGCAATTCTGAATAGGTCATCTTGGAAGCTATCCTTGCCTCCCGTTCTGTGTCACTGACAAGAGAAAACCCCGTCGGAGGGGTATAATCGGTGAATTTATTTCCTTGACTTTCGCCTAACTTGTCGCCGAGGTGAGCACATTACACGCTTTGTTGCGGACGCAGCGACGACTTGGGCGATATCAAACATTGTTGCTGGCGACAAAAAAATTGCTATCGACCGGGTGCGCAAACTAGGCGAGTTTTTGATTTTTCATCGTCAGCGACCGAAATCATCTATGTCGTCGCGTAGTGTGCGCCAGACTTCACCATCACTCATAACTTCATTTGCGTAAGATAATTTTTATACTGATCGTTAGAGAAAATGGCATTTAACGTCTTACCTTTCTGCAACACTAGGTCGAATGAAATGATAGGGTTTAACGTCCTACTGTTCTGCTGCTAACCGGGGCTAATGAAGACGGGCATACGCCATACAGTGTGCTATTAAGGAAATTTTGCCCGGGCAGCGGCTCTACGACCTACTTTGATATCGAATTCTAACTGCCAAGCAATCTTTTACGTGCTCGACAAGTGTAAAAGGGATCTCGGGTTTTCGTCCCATCCGAACCACTAGACAGCTGTCCTTGTCAGGCCCTCCGTCCTGCATCATTGACAAGGGGAAACCACGCCGGAAAATCGGGATGAACTTTCTCGGCCAATGCAGGGATCGAACACCCGACCTCCAGGCTAACGAGCCAGCGTCTTACCCACTTAGCCACGTGATCCCCCTGAAGACGACCATACGTCAGGAGGCTATTTGGACATTTTGCCAGAGCAGAAATGCAGGGCGTTAAGCACTGTTTCGTTTCAGTTCAGGTAGCCCCCCTCTATTGAGCTCAGTCTTGTAGTTTTCCGTATTGAAAACTACAGGATGTTATGACGACGTCAATGCCTGCAATGACAAAGCCACTAAATGTCCTCCGCCCTGCCATGGAAAAACCACGCCCGAAATGTGACCCACAGAGTGTCTACACGCTAAAAATATTATTTTTCGTACAATTAGGGGCCATAATCAACTTAGTTACGATCCGATACATACTAGTTATAGAGGGTGTTGCATGTCTGCAAGAAACCCCCTTCTAGTAGTGGGAATCTGGCTAGGTTTACATAATGAACTAATTCCCACTGAAATAAAGGTGAAACCTTACCGTATAATTAAACGCAAAATTTCTGTTCATTTAATAATGGCCTTCGGGTGATTTCACGTCGAAAATAACGAAAACCTGCTTGTTAAGACAAGTTTAAGATTTCAGTGTTCCATTCTGCAACTGTGATTATAATAGAAATGCAGCTTCCTAGAATGTTAATTTGCGTGAAGGCTGGCATGTAAAAGGGGGTCAACCATTCGATTTTTTTTTTTTTTTTTTTAACAGAACTCAAGTCATATCTTTTGCAGCACATATACTAGACAAGTGTTTTCACATGCCTCATATTGTCTGTTCAATAGCATGAAAATTGACACCGGGGGCGTTATTCAGTGTGAGAACGCAGTATCATTACATGTTTGGTTCTATGGTATTCCCGAAATCCAAATCCGTTAATTCGTTTTAATGATGGCTTTGGAATGTTAACAGTTAAGAAAACACCGGAGTGATCGGATATTTCATGGTTCTGGACACCCAGTTACTGTTGGTATTTTTATTCTTTGTATATGTATGAGCTGACAGTTTTAATGCGCAAAGAATTGTTGTACACAATATTGTAATATATCGAATTCAGCCCTGTACATATTATCATTTTTTTTTTCATTTCTTGATTGTTATATTGTTATTTAAGTTTTAGATTGTTTGTTAAATTATTAGTATGTAGCCTGGATTTCGGTACGGACATACATATAACGTGATTACCGTCAGTCTATTTGTAAGACGTGAAATCAAGGCCTCGTTGTACAAACAAATCATTTCAAATAATATTTTGTATAGAACTAACAAGTTTACTTACTTGTTAGCCTCCCGAATAATCTTCCCCGTATTTTTGCACTTATTGTCAATTATAACATTGCATACTCCTTTTCCGGAACGTTCAATTTTGCATTAGAATAGTCCTTAGTTACGAGCACATTTATATTTCAACACGTAGACGTCCATCTTGTGTCGTCGTTCTTAACAACGACCTGTCAGATTGTTACATATAATATTTCTATTAGTCTTCTGGTTATGCTTATTGTACATCATTGCCAAGTATAGTAATTTATCTTGGTTGTTATAATAATTGTGGCGGGTTTTAATATGTTTTATGGCCAGGACTGGCGTAGTTCAACTGGATTATGTTGTTACCCATTACCTCTTGAATAGTTACGCGTGGTTTGATCACATTTCACAAAAATACGCTGTTGATAGTTATTGTCCGTTTTGTCTGTTTATAATCAATCTTTTTGTTGTACATATTAAATAATTCCATGTCAAATTTAAGTGAAACGGACAAGTACCGGACAAGTTCGATTCGTTATTTTAATAGATTACGTTATTTTAATAGACTATTTTAATGTTTTGTTTGTGAGTATTTTGTTAAGTGTCTTGTTCTGTTACTGTCTTTTTCATTTCTTTGTTATAAAGGGCAAAATTGTAAACAGGCTTTAAGCCTAATTTTTCACCTTTGAAAATAAAGATATTATTATTATTATTATTATAACGTCGAACACTTCAATTACCATTACCAAACAAGTGCCAACAACAAGAAAAAGGACAATAATTGATTGGTTAATGACGTCACGTGATACTTTAATTTTTCTATATAGAGGGTGATAACGGTTCGTCGTATCCACGGCAAACTACCTCACTATAAAGTGCTCAAAAGTGGAACTTCTTGTTTTGTCGCCATAACCTGACCTATTTCGTAATCATTAAGGTGAGAAACGTGGAACTGAGATCTGTAATGTTTCGAATATAAAAGTATTACCTTCGTTTGTAGTAGCCTAAATATGCCGCCATTAGCCTATCATCGCCGGGTTAACAATATGTAATAATCACGAACGTTATCTCCCACCACGCCGGACACCCATATCTTAACATGTATATTTTATTGTTATATTATATTTTAAAACCCTTTTCACGTAATAAAGGAACAGGCATATTGAACGTATTATTAGCCTTAGTCGTTACTTACTGGGGTAGGGTAAATGAAGAGTTACTCCCCTTCAATCGTGGGGCTAGCTTTAAAGGATCCCGTATATCGGAAGGTTGGGCTGAGTGTTAAATAATAAACGAGGGATGGGAGCGCATAAATGGAACTGGAAAAGGAGGAAAACAACAACATTAGACGCCAGCACGGATATCCTGACAGGACCCGCTTTTGGTGATCTTCCCCTCCCATCCCCACATTTAATTTATCGTAGGCGCTGATACGCACAGGGTATCGGTAACCTGACAATATATATATACCAAATTAGTAATTTCATAGACCAGCATGTGTAATGACTATTTTCTTGGGCTAAAGGATTAAAGACCGACAAATGGGTAATGGGAAAGTTTGATGATATTGGTGATTGCGGCCCATGAATCTAGAAGGCACAGATACGGTAGTTTAGGGCTATGTAGACGCACATAAAGATACGGCTTGCTGTTCTGGTCCCTATTGTAATTTTCAATGATTGGATTTAATATTGGTTTACCAGAATAGAGAGATACAGGAGTGTAGGGTCTAGGGCCCTGTCCGAGTTTCGATGTGTGGTATAAGGTCAATATCATTCAAGTTTTAGGCACCAGCCAACCAGGAGGGATAACTCACCACACTTGATAAACAGATATTCTTGGATTACACTATACTATGAACATTCACCATTGCCACGAATGCAGCCGCCGATATAAGTGGCACTCTAACTTATATCGGCACCTCAAAAAAGACCACAAATATACTGCCAGGAATTAAAGAACTCAAGTATAAATCTGAAAAACCGAGCGAGTGGGTTCCTCCTTTTGAGGCTTGTGTACGACCTCCAACAACCCGACCATTCACCAATATCATTCCCTTGCTTTTGATCAAACGTAAAATTACACTCACTCGCCCAACTACTCTTCTAAAATTCATTTAAGAATCTTGAATAATCCTGATCATTCCTAGCTGATCAGGATTAGTCCAAGTAACTCACTACTAATCTTAAACTTTCTCATGACGTCACAATCACTCGTTCTATATCGCACGCCACGTGCATTTTTTTTTCATTACTGAAGGACACCTTAATCCGAAACGTCTAATAATAAATTTGTCTATCACCACCAAGTAGTTCGTCCGTCTCCTCCGGTTGCTACACTATTTAAACACGGAATTGTGTGAAGATTTTATTTTCTTTTCCCCAATGGACATTGAGAAATGCAGCGTCCTAAAATGTGAATATATATGAAGATTGGCTTGTAAAAGGGAGGTCAACCTTCCGTTTATTTTACAGAACTCAAAGGAAAGTATTTTTTGCAGCACACATACTGCATGGTCAAATGTTTTTACGTGCCCGATATTATCTATATATAGCATTTGAAAATTATAATTTAAGCGCGGAGCAGCTTTTCAAATATGCCAGAAGGGTAAACAAATGATACACAAGTTCAAAACTTCACAGAACGCATATATTGGTATTTTTCAATGCCAGCCCAATATCATCACACAATTAAAGATGTGGCATCACTATATCGTTTTCCCGATTTTTCAAAGAAATCGTAAAGTTTTTGGGAACCAGTTCGTTAACCAGGACAGAGTCGTCTGATTTAAACCAAGTTGTTATCGAGGATATATTGATTTAAAATTAATGACTTGTTTCATTTTAGAACGAGCGTTAAGAAGACATAGTTTCGGAGATTTATTTTCTGTAGATTTTGACTTCTGAGTGATGATTGTGAATTATGATGAGTTTTGCTTAGAAAGGATTTAACCATCTCTCCGCCTCTTTTACCCATTTTGTTTTCTTCTTGATTAGTAAACAAATCTTCTTAACAATGTTAAAGATATGTGGTTCAAGTGTGTAACCTCCATTGTTCAATAGGGTCAATTCTTCACAAGTATAATTCACTCCCTTATCCTGCGTTTCTTTATTTACAGAATGGAAGTGCCGAAAGAATATTTACAGATGTTTAGCTACCAGGAAAGCCCTCAAGAATCATCTGCCGTCAATACTTCGCCGAAAATTTGACTGTCCAGTGTCCTTGGTGTGAGGATAAAAACACCTTACGACAAGCTACCGATTTGAAGACCCACCCTACAGTCTGCCATTCTGACGAGATCCAGAACTTGTTCGGATGATTCTTCTCGGAAAACAATTGTTATTGGCTGTCGCTGTACCCCGACCCCCCAAGGCCAGGAGAGCCGGGCTAGAGATGGAGAACCGCCAACCAGTCACAGTCCTCTTTCTAGTTGCGGTGAACCTGGTCAGTGGTGGTCCGTCTAGCGAATGTTCGTGACAGATAACGCAGTGCTGACCAATAAGAAATACTCGAGATTGGTTGGTTTAGATGATTTCAGTGCCACGGACTGTCCCAAATCTAATTCATCCAGAGTTGTTGGCGTGGAGTCAGTCAAATCCACCACGATTCAGGAGGCTAGCACCCGTCTAAGTATACCAGAAAGACTTTTTAAGACGGTCATGTCTGCTGAGTAACGTGTCCCGGTAGCAGTATCCGCCATCTAGGACGACTACGCCTCCTCTTATACTCCATACCGGGCCCGATAGTTGCGTTTCTACAAAAGAAAGTGAAAACGCAAATGTCCTTCTATAAAACTGACTGAAGTGACGAACGATAACAGATACAACACAATTTGAAAATAATATCCAGGAAATAAGTAAGTGTTTTATTAACTTATATAAATAGTTTATATTGTATTAATAAACACCACACAATGAATGTTTATAACAACTGTCACAAACTATCTTATTTATATTTTCGTCAATTAATTAACCGTTATTCACCATGTGGAAAGGAATTTGGGTCATATGCATTATGATAGTAAGAATCCTTTTAAGTGAAAAGTCAATAGCTTGAATTCAATTTACAGCTTTTCATCATTCCATCTAATTCTGTATCAACAAGCCAACAGTGAGGCTGATGTTCCCCGCCGAAATCCCAAAATAAATAGATGACACATATTAATTAATCGCACATTTATTTTTTTCAAAAGTATCGAGCAATCAAACTGTACACGAAGTGCCATCCAAAAGTGTTTTATAAAGAAAAATGCTAAAACCGACGAGAAAAATGAAAATGTACCCTAGTTAGGGGGACCCTAAAGGCAGACAAAAGGGCCCCCACGCTTGACAAAAGGGCCCCTCTGGCCAAGGGAAAGGGCCCTCGTGTCTTGAGTCAATTGTTTCTTTCCACTGTTACTGTCGAATCCATTACTGAATGAGAATGCAGTCATTGTATTGGCATAAAAATCATCAATCAAGATGAACCTAAGTTATCTTGTCCCAAAGTATCAACCAATCAAATTGCTTATCTCTGCCTACCCTAAGAAGAAAATGCTCATCTTCGAACTCCATCAAGGCATTGACCTAATAAGCATACACGCCAATTTTGAACATTTTAATGCAATTCGAAGGAGAGTTATTGTGTTCCAAAGTCTCGGCAAATCAAATTGCTTATCGCTCTGCTTACCCTGAGCAGAAAATGCTCATTATCGATCTTAGTCAAGGTATTACTGTAATGAAACTATACACCAAGTTTCATCACTCTCACTTAATTAGAACTTAAGTTATCGTGTGTCAAAGCATCAACCAATCAAATTGCTTATCTCTGCTTACCCTAAGCGGAAAATGCTCATCTTCGAACTCCATCAAGGCATTGACATAATAAGCATATACACCAAGTTTGAACATTTTAACGCAATTAGAAGGAGAGTTATTGTGTTCCAAGGTCTCGACCAATCAAATTGCGTATCACTCTGCTTACCTTGAGCAGAAAATGCTCATTATCGAACTTAGTCAAGGTATTACTGTAATGAAACTATACACCAAGTTTCTTCACTATCACTTAATTAGAACTAAAGTTATCGTGTCCGAAAGCATCAACCAATCAAATTGCTTATATCTGCTTAGTGCTTACCCTAAGCGGAAAATGCTCATCTTCGAACTACATCAAGGCATTGACCTAATAAGCATATACACCAAGTTTGAACATTTTAACTCAATAAGAAGGAGAGTTATTGTGTTCCAAAGTCTCGATCAATCAAATTGCGAATCGCTCTGCTTACCCTGAGCAGAAAATGCTCATTATCGAACTTAGTCAAGGTATTACTGTAATGGAACTATACACCAAGTTTCATCACTCTCACTTAATTAGAACTAGAGTTATCGTATCCTAAAGCATTAACCAATCAAATTGCTTATCTCTGCTTACCCTAAGCAGAAAATGCTCATCTTCGAACTCCATCAAGGCATTTACCTAATAAGCATATACACCAAGTTGGAACATTTTAACTCAATAAGAAGGAGAGTTATTGTGTTCCAAAGTCTCGACCAATCAAATTGTGTATCGCTCTGCTTACCCTGAGCAGAAAATGCTCATTATCAAACTTAGTCAAGGTATTACTGTAATGAAACTATACACCAAGTTTCATCAATCTCACTTAATTAGAACTAAAGTTATCGTGTCCCAAAGCATCAACCAATCAAATTGCTTATCTCTGCTTACCCTAAGCGGAAAATGCTCATCTTCGAACTCCATCAAGGCATTGACCTAATCAACACATACTCCAAGTTTGAACATTCTAGCTCAATTAGGAAGAGAGTTATCGTGTTCCAAAGTATCAACCAATCAAATTGCTTATCTCTGCTTACCCTAAGCGGAAAATGCTCATCTTCGAACTCCATCAAGGCATTGACCTAATAAACACATACACCAAGTTTGAACATTCTAGCTCAATTAAAAGTTATCGTGTCCCAAAGCATCAACCAATCAAATTGCTTATCTCTGCTTACCCTAAGCGGAAAATGCTCATCTTCGAACTCCATCAAGGCATTGACCTAATAAACACATACACCAAGTTTGAACATTCTAGCCCAATTAGGAAGAGAGTTATCGTGTCCCAAAGCATCAACCATTCAAATTGCTTATCTCTGCTTACCCTAAGCGGAAAATGTTCATCTTCGAACTCCATCAAGGCATTGACCTAATAAACACATACACCAAGTTTGAGCATTCTAGCTCAATTAGGAAGAGAGTTATTGTGTCCCAAAAAGTGTGACGGACAGACAGACGGACGAACCCATTTTAATAGTCCCCTGCTTTCTTCGAAAGGCGGGGGACAAAAATTGATTCGATATCTATCATTGATGTCAATCAAATTCAAGGCTTCACGAAATACAGTGTTTGTTTAACCACTATTCACCACGTGGGCTTTAAATTCTACCAGTGGTTCATGCCGTTTTTCTAGATTTTTCTCATTTAATTGCTCCATATTTTCACAGATGACATGGCAGACAAATGGCTGCAGCAGTCCAACGAAAACGCCGCTTAGTTTCTGAACGAGTAGGTTTCAATTCTTTAAAAGTATTTCCGTTTCTTTCTTCATCACCTGTCATTTTCTTTTTTGTTATGAATTAAGAAAACATAACAAATTAGTATGGATAATCTGTTATATCTTTGTGTCTGTGGTTTGGTGTGGTTTTATAGCATTGGCTTTCCTTTCAGTATTATATACTCTATAAATATATATTACATAATAAAGAATCATATATTTTATATATTATACTGAACTTAAAATAAACAATAAATGACTGTAAGTTTATTTATTATTCAGGTTCAGTATTTTGAAAAAATTATGTGGGAAATGCGGCCAGACAGCAAGATGCCCATCAAACCAACCCCGTTTGTCCCTGGCAGCAAAGTTAAAGATGCATGGGCCAGGTAAATCATCATCATCTTTATTATACCACATCAGACATGGGCTAGTTTATTATAAAATTGGATACTTACAAAATCAATATATGCGTTTAATTAACCGAATTTGTGTGTTTGTACTGTAGGTACAACAGATTACATTAATGATGTAGAATAAGTTCAAATTTTGGCCGCCATAGATAGCTTATTTCTCATCTAGTAAAACTATTTTTGTAAATAATTTCAGCCTGGGAAAAAGGAGTTTATCGTCGCAAAAAGCCCCACGGTTTGATTAAGGTAAGTGCGATTATGAGCATTTTCTGATTAGGTTAAGCAGAGAGATAAACAATTTGATTGGCCGAGACTTTTGAACACAATAACTCTCCGTCTAATTGAGCTAGAGTGTTCAAAGTTGGTGTAGATGTTTGGTCAATGCATTGAGTTGACGGAGTTCAAGGATGAGCATTTTTACACGGTGAACTGTCCATTTGCTGATTAACTATTTTTTTAGGATTAACTATTTTGCCTATGCCGTTTTTTTAGGACGTCGAATCTTATGGATTGTTCATGCTTGGTTTTATTTTATTCGCTGAATATCTTCGGGAGATGGTCTGTCTGAAACCTCAACATTGCGTGCAATACATACACAACCCCGACAGCCCACTGCGTTGGCGCTAATCAGAAGCCATTCAAGACCGGACTGAAACCTTAACATTGCTGATGTACTTCGCTTTGATAACGGACGCATGTACACTAGCATTGCATGCCATGCAAACACAACACTGCAGACGGCCTACTACGTTGACGGTAATTGGAAACCATGCAAGAATGGTTCCAGCTACACACGAAAATATTGCTGAAGACTTTCGAGAGGGGTATCTTAACGATAATTGGTTTGCAGATAAAGCCTATACAATGGAGGTTTCATAACATATCGTCGCAATGCCGACAGTGTAGTTTTTGATAAGGATAAATATTTCACAACATACATTTTCTCATGTCATATTTGAGGTTGGGGATCAGATGATACAGCAAACAATTGGTTTACCTTTGGGAACTGACACGCCCCTTTATGGAAAATGCATATTTATATAAATATGAAATTTGCTTCCAAATGATGACATAACACCCATCAATGACTAGGTAAATTTCAATAAACTAATATTGAAAAGAAAAATCCTGCACAATACAATGAACATTTTTTTTCCTAAGCAATATTTTTATTCAGATATGTTTCTGAGAAGGAATTGCAGGATAGGCATTTTCTATTCAACTCTTACTCCCTACTATGAACATTGGGCAGCCGCTCGGATTCCTATCCAGTAAAATTTTGCTGACTAGTGATGGTCTGGCTAAGTTAATTACTTTTTAGTTATTAATTTAGATAACATTTCAGGCCTAAAAGAAAGACCAGCTGTCGCTCTTGCCAATAGTGAGGCTGGTGTCCCACGCCGAAATAAAAAAAAAATATTATAAATAGATGGATGACATATAAATTAATTGCACATTTTTCTTTTCAAAGGTATCAAACTATATAGCAAGTTTCATCACTCACTGTCCAGATTCAAAGTCAACTTGTCACAAAGCAACGATCAATGAGTTGTTATGTTCCGATGTCTTGATCAATCCAATTTTTTTTTATATCTCCTTAGCCTAAGCAGAAAACTCTCGCCATCAAACTTAGTGATGGTATAATGAATCTATATTATGAGTTTCATCGCTCTCACTTCATTATAACCAAAGTAATTATACCCTAAATAGTAAGTGCAGGAGGACCGCACTACACGAAAAACAAAAACCTCTAAGATTAACCTGCGGAAAATATCAAATCAAGTGAATGGATCCGGGGGCCAGCCGTAAGCGTCCACTGCGCTGTACAGTCCTGGGCCTGTTATATCTCCTTAGCCTAAGCAGAAAACTCTCGCCATCAAACTTAGTGATGGTATAATGAATCTATATTATGAGTTTCATCGCTCTCACTTCTTTATAACCAAAGTTATTATACCCTAAATAGTAAGTGCAGGAGGACCGCACTACACGAAAAACAAAAACCTCTAAGATTAACCTGCGGAAAATATCAAATCAAGTGAATGGATCCGGGGGCCAGCCGTAAGCGTCCACTGCGCTGTACAGTCCCGGACCTGTTATCGTACAGGCTTAACTAAAAGTGATTTGAAAGAAAAAAATGCGATTGATCTTGACAATGGCGATAATCTGCCAGTTGACAATTTCAACAATAAGGGCGATAATCCGGATAGAATCTCGGAAAACGCTACAATAATAAGTGTAGTGAGCAAACAGTAGCAAAACCCGACAACAAGAACATTCTGCAGTACGAAGGGCTAACCAATCAGATTGCATATCTTTGCTTACCGAAGCAGAAAATGCTCATATTCGAACGCCTGTAGTCTACACCAAGTTTGAACATTCTACCTCAATTAGAAGGAGTGTTATTGAGTTCCAAAGTCTTGGTCAAACGAATTGTTTATTGTTCTGCTTACCATACCCGCCATACTTTAGTGTGCAAGTATCCTTGTAATTGAGGCTTAGATGACAAATGCCTCGATCTAATTAAAAAATCAGAAAAAAGGAACAAACTCTCGCGTAAAGATTAGCCGAGACCCGTCTGGTTGGGTACATACATTGCCTGTTAACAATTCCCCTCCTTCTGCATTTCTTCAACATTTCCACGGGATACAAAAATAATTGTTGATGAAAACAGTCCCCCGAATGCGCCTTGATAAATGTCGAAAATTACGTCATTCGTGGTCGAAATGAGTACTGCACACATTAATTTGTAAATTCACAAATACATTTGTTATTGATGGCGGGAGCGGGTAAATAACCCAGAAAACAAGATTATAAGAAACATGATATATACGTCCATTTGTTTCGTTAATTTCTAATAAATAAATTGTTGAGTTTTATTTACGCCGGGAAAATTGTCAATTCATTGCAAATGGACGTTTCGCAACGGACGTCGGCAATACAGAAGATATTCAACAGATATGCAATTCATTCGAGAATTTTAGACACTATGCTAAGATTCTAAATCGGATCATAGTTTCTAAAATTGGGAGATAGAAATTAAATATTTCACACAAAAGCAAACGCCGTACGTTTTCTAGATGACACCCGGCAAACTAATTAAAAGACATGAAAAGAAAACGGCATTGCATTTCTAATCACCCGTAAGTTTCTAGACGGCTCTCGGTAAAGTGGTAATTTGGCGTAAAAACTAAACGCCGTTAGTAATTAAACACTCTGTTCATTTCTAGACAACGTACGGGAAAATAAGGCCTTGTCTAAAAACTAAACACCTTTCAAATCTAAAACATCCCGAGAAACTGGACGGTCGTAAAGTAGACGATCGATGACAAAACTAGACGGTGTTTCTAAATCTACACGGTAGCACAAACTGGACGGTATTTAACACATTCTTGACGTGTATTAGATTCTAGATGATAAGGGTAGTTTCTTACCTTTTTTCGTAAAAACTAGAAGATTCCCGGTCCCTAGTGTTAATAAGCTGTACTTTATGCTTCGTATCTTTAAAATGCGAGCGCTATGTACTACAAAACTCAATTAATTTGTAATAATTACACGGTTTTCGATCTTCCAAGCAAAGAATTTACTTGTTACGTTTGCCATGAGGATCAACCGGAACTAGATGTCAGTATATTTACTCCTTGCTTCTGCGACAACATCTATAGCATAGCAGGCGCGGTTTCCCCCCCCCCCCCTGCTCAGGCTTGAAAATTTGAAAGAAATCTAAAAGCCTGAATCTGACCCAAAAATTGCGAGTTTGTGTACATTGGTTTGAGTCATGACTTTCATTCCATTGTGGGCAAAAAAACCCACAAATAGTCACATACAGCTCTGGCAATATTAGCCGAAAACGTCGATAGCATTGCCGTCGGGACGAATTGACCCCACGGCAAATCGCCTATTGACAACGGTAATTTTTTAATACCGTACTGTATGAAAATATAAGTTTTATTAACGATGTTAGCCTGTTGACGTTGAATATTGTTGTGTTTGCTTTTCAATTTTATCGGCAGCGTTGATAAGAAAAAAATCCTGGTCACTTATTTTATCAAATTTAAAAAAAAAATATGGAATTTACCTTCCGGAAATACGTCAGAATGCACCAAATTGAATCTAATTTACCAAATTTTTCGGGGGGAGGGTAAACGGCAATCCCGAAACCAGAAAAATTTTTGAAGAAATTTCTCTGGTGAATAGGGAGGGGTAGCCATTTTCCCGGAAAATGATATGCAAGTCCTACGCGCGAAAGTTCTCGTTTATTTGCGCCGTACGCCCCTGATTTTACGTGCCTGGATGACCGAATCACTTAAAAATATACCCACGCGTAGAAAAATAGATCTTTACAAAAACTTGAATTTGTTCGTTTAGGATCCAATTTGTTATGTCAGCGAGTTGACTTTGACTTAAGGATCATTTTACAACAAACGAAACGACGATCCGACCTCGTTTTCGAGAAATCGACCCAAAAAGATTTACCAATCAGAGGTCAGAATGGGCGGGGCTTAGGTTTGAAAAAAATTGGACGGTCTAATGTGCCAGAGGCCTTCGGCTCCCTCTGGGAACGAGATTGGGTATTCGGCGCTGGGCATAATACAATTCCGCTTTAATGTTATACTTTTTTCAAGAGAAAATTTGTCATGTTCATCAAGATAATAACGTACCGGTACTAATCGTCTAATCCTTTCCCGTATTGTAAGGGCAGCTGGACGCGTCTCCTCTCTGGTTGCCGACCTACCGCCATAACTTTCTTCTTCGTCGTCTGTAGTTTGGGGTTTTATACAACACGAAAATATGCCACAGCACTGTTGGTAAAAAAAAATTATTTGAATGAAAAATTAATGTATCTCCTTCTTCGAAAATTCAAAGACACGACAATGATAAATATCAATATGCGAAAACTTTAAGGGAACATCATATGTTTAATACCATTCCTTTAGTATACGTGGTAATTTTATCTCGTTGTACTAATTTAGTCTGTATAAATAATTCTTAAAACTTACCATGGTGGTTCCATTACTCCGACCTCTTGCCATAATTAATGATTGATAGATACTGAAATCAACAATCATAAAAATACAATCTACTGTCATTTTTACTATTAGCTGCAAGAGTTAAACTTGCTTTGTTAAAATAACCATACAATTATCTTTGTATTCGTTTTGTATTTGTTGATTTGGTGGTACCAGCTTTCATTGTAGTAGTCTTGTAACATATTACAATACGCTTGAGGTGTCTAATAGGTGGACGCTGGGAAGTTGGTCCTTCTGGTAGTTTTGAGAATGCAGCAGTGATAATTTGTTCTGAAATCTTTTTTGAGTTACAATAGATTGTGTCTTTATGGTATTTTTCACTCCAATAATCATTTGATTTATTCACTTTTACGGACTAGCTGACCTCTTCTCTCTGGATCTTTATTGTGGGTTGACCATGTCTGCGTATCTCGCATTCCTAGACATCAGCAAGAACTCTCTTACAGATAAGTCCCTGGTTATATAATTTACTCCATGGCACTACAAATTTACTGTTCATTATAATAAACATTGTGCTCAATTTTAAATTGTCGTTATGTTTGGTGTAAATTTATCAATTAGTAAACTATATTATAAACAAATAAAATCACTGACAATAAGATTAACAGTTATGTTTTTATAATGATTACATATAATGGTGGTGGAAAACGTCTAGGGTTTCTTAATACCTAAACATTCTTAAGCACGTTCTTGTGCTAAGATTTCAAGTAGACTTTGCATTTAAGTAAACGTATCGCATATTGTGTTTCTAGAAAATTCTTAAGAACGTCCTGGTACTTCTAATAGAGTTTTATAAGGGGACTTCAGTGTAAGCAAAAGTACGTTATTATGTGTTCCTAGAATAAATTTAAGCGCAACTTTGTTCTTATCTAAGCACAAGTCTCAAGCAAGGTATAGAGCTTGCTTACCAACCTCAAGTCTGTTTCTGCTTTAAACAAGATGGCTGACAATTCGATATTCCACGTCATTTCCTACATCTTTTGATACGTAGGAGACCAATCTCGTTCCCAGAGGGAGCCGAAGGCCTCTGGCACATTAGACCGTCCATTTTTTCCAAACCTAAGCCCCGCCCATTCTGACCTCTGATTGGTCAATCTTTTTGGGTCGATTTCTCGAAAACTAGAGGTCGGATCGTCGTTTCGTTTGTTGTAAAATGATCCTTGAGTCAAAGTCAACTCGCTGACATAACAAATTGGATCCTAAACGAACAAATTCAAGTTTTTGTAAAGATCTATTTTTCTACGCGTGTGTATATTTTTAAGTGATTCGGTCATCCAGGCACGTAAAATCAGGGGCGTACGACGCAAATAAACGAGAACTTTCGCGCGTAGGAATTACATATCATTTTCCGGGAAAATGGCTACCCCGATTCACCAGAAAAATTTCTTCAAAAAATTTTCTGGTTTCGAGATTGGTTTGAGACAACTTAAAGACAGAAAATCCTTTAGAACCATATTCTCGAGAAGTATGCTATAGAAAATTTCGCTTCTGCTCTGAAACCATTTTATTTACTTACCAATTATTAGTAAACAACACAAACACAGACTACTTTAAGATCACGCGCTCCCGCATTTTTTCAGAGTGCTTGCGGTTTTTTATTTATTTTATTTTTTTTATAGCTCGAGTCACATTTCATATGTACATAAGGGAAATGTCAAATGCATCTAAATCGACCATTTGCAGGGAAGCAGACAACAATTTATGATGTAATTCGCATACCAAAACGCTTGAGAGCACCATAGTCTCATTTTACCAGTCACCATGTGCATGGACTCGTACTTGACTTGTGCTTACGTAAGAACGGTCTTGAGAATTTTCTAGAGGCGGTATTTTATTAAGATTTTTACGTAAGAAAAAGTGAAGCATAACTTTGTGCTTACTTTAAGAATTTTCTAGGAACCGGGCCCAGGTATCATTGTAAAATTAGGTGTGGCAGTGATTGGCGCATTTATGAAAAACATTGACTGGACCGCACTGATATTCTTGCGGAGACTTCAAAGTACATACTGCAGCACCTCCGAAACCAGTTTTAGACAATTCAGACGATAAAGTTTTGATAATTTGTTTGTTTCCATCACGGATATCTGACCCCACCCCACCTCATGACAACAGTGCTGTGGTACTAATGGAGTCAGTCAAATGTTGTCCTTAATATTGGTACAGATAATGTTATTGCTCTCTTTGCCCATACTAAAATGGGTGTGGGAACTTGATTTTTCAGGTTATTGCATTATTGCAAATGCTTTGAGTTTGGACTAAAAATGTATTTTTCAGTCATGGCGTATGTGTCTAATTTGCATATTCTATATCATGAAATACCACTGTGCTGTTCTAATGTTTTTCACCACCCTTAACCCTGCAATTATGGGCGTAGATACTGCTTTCGTGGAGCTAAATCAAAGAGTTTCAGATTATAATAATAATATAATAATAATCCATTTATTCGTACATAAATAAGTACACTTACAAAGATTTCAAGCAGAATATATAAATTTACAAATAATATGTACAGTAAAAAGTATGGGTGGAAAATAGGGTTTTTTTTTATTAATGGCGGCTGTTAATTTGCATATTGTGCATTAAGCAATACAGTGATTATATTCTAAATGTGTTTATTTGCTTTTCAGGCCACGAAACCATGGATTTAGACAAAATTTCCACCAAATTTGAACATTTAATAATAGCCAAGTTATAGCACTAAGTCCATTTTTGAAATATGAAATTATGCTAATTAGCATATAATGCAATTTGACCCTTTTCCACCAAAAATATTTTGGAACATTTTTGGAATGTTTTTAGGGGACTATACTGAAATGTATCCCAGTAAAATTAATTCTGTTGCAATTTGTTTGGGGTCTAACCCCAGATTGACTGGACTATAATAAGCGAGAGTGATGAAACTCCGGAGTATAGATTTATGACATCATTAAATTCGAAGAAGAGAATTTTCGGTAAACTGATTGGTCGATGCTTTAGGCACGATAACTTTGGTTGTAATTAAGTGAGAGTGATGAAACTCCGAGTAAAGATTCATTAAATGGTTACCTTTACAAAGTTGGATGATTAAAATCTTCTGCTTTGGCTATAAGCAATTTGATTGGTCAAGACTGCTTTAGGAGAAGATAACTTTGATTCTATCTGATAGTGATGAAATTGAATGTATAGTTGATAATCTGTTGGATTGATTGATACTTACTGTTGAAAAAAGTTAAATTTGATAAATTAATAGGTGTCACTTATTTACTTTGGGATTTAGGAGGGCGACATCAGTCTCGTTGTTGGTTTGTTTAGCTTGTTCTTTGGCAATCTCTTGCAAAATGCGGGTGTATCATGCCTGGCAACCACTTAATATGAGTAATAAGTCCACGAGTCACTAGCTTGGAATTAACATATGTATTAAGTCAACCAATGAAAGCCGCCCTCTCAATATCCCACGGTAATGATTGAACAAAACTAATGGAAATGGTGCCGGCGACAGCTTTCAATATCCCACGGCCATGATTGAACAACTAATGAAAACGGTGCCGGCGACACGAAATCAAATGAGAATCAAAGTTGTCTAGTCCCAAAGCATCGACCAATGAACTTGCTTAGCTTTGAGTAGAGGGAAATGATAACCATTAAACTCGGTCAAAACATTCAGCTAATTAACACCAAGTTCTGACCTGTCAAATGCGTTTCTCTACTTAGTCTATGCAGAAAGTTCTTAGTCTATGCAGAAAGTTATCGGACTAAATCATAGCGAGAGTTAAAATCGCTCTCGCCCAATAAGAATCAAAGTTATCGTGCTCCAAAGTCTTCAATTATCACATTGCTTCGCTCTGCTTAACCCACGACCAATCAAATCGCCTATCTCTGCTCAACACTTATGGAAAATATGCATGTGTGATTAATTTTAAAAAAAAAAATTGTAGAAAATAAATATTATATTCAACAAGTAAACTTACGTGGACTTTTGATGAGTATGCGTACACGTCCTTAAAATTCTATTTCGGGACATTGGTTGGGGTCGTTCAACCACTTTTCAGCGGCGATCAAGGTTTAATTTCGTGCTGTAAAGACTTTTAGCTTCCAGGGACAATCACTGCTAACAGTCATTTGCCACCGCCGTGAGATGCTCATTTAGTTTATTTGAGGTAGAATCCGTATGAGCAGCCACTCCTATTCAGCGACATCTCCTTGTAAGCGGTCACAATAAATTCCCCCCGTAAAAATTCTATTGTTTCATCTCCTTATTCAACGGTCACTCCTCTAACGCGGCCAGCGGTCACTATTTTGCAAATGAATTTAACAAAACATCGCCCATTCAACGGCCATTGTTGAATGATACCATCTTGTCGTTCTTCGTAACACCCCCGCTAATCCCGTGAGTAGTAATCAATTAACTGGACTCCCGCAAATCAGATAAAAAGAAATGTGAAAATACCAATTAACCCGGGATTATCTGTTAATTAATCTTTTGTTTTATTAAACGACAAACCTGATCATTGTTTTCACACGTAACGGGACATTATTTGATACTGATTGAATAAACTGAAAGTACCGACTAAAAGCCGCTATGTCGTTAAATAGACGTTTTTAGCGCCACCTGTAATATTACATACAGAGTTACACCCCCTGTGATTCGGTAGCTAAATCAGCGACGTTTTTTGGTTCGTGTGCTTCTTTGATAAAATAAAATTAATTCATCGATTTTCTTCACAAAAATGGATAAATACATCACTATGATAGACAGTAGTATTGAAGGTTGGTACAAAATGACAAGTTTACAGAAGTTATGTCGGCGATTCAGCGACGGCCAAATTTACCGATGCAAGTGAAGTATTGCATTGGTGTTTGCTTCCAATGCATTCAAGCGTAATATTAATTGATGTCAGCACAAAAAAAAAACCATGAGATTTTACAAAAATGGATAAATATTATCGAATGCATGACAATGATAGACAGTAGTATTGAAGGTTGGGACAAAATGACATGTTTACGGAAGTTATGTCCGAGATTCAGCGACGGCCAAATTTGCCGATGCAAGTGCATCCAAGCGTAATATTAATTGATGTCGGCACAAAAAACTCGAGATTTTATTAAGAGGCCACTCCCGTTAAGCGGTCAATCCTAAAATTTCCCGTGGGTGGCTGCTTAATGCAGATTCTACTGTATGTGTACCTGGACATGATTTCACTTCCAGAGTCTTAACCACCATCTCCCAATCTGGTGAGCAGTTAAACTAATGACAGGCTCATTTTGTTCATCTGATGTCCATACTTTGGCAATCCAAAGCGGAAATAATTGCAAGACTGTTTTTCTGTATGGAAAGAGAAAAATCGAGAATGTAACAATTTTTTCGTCACCTTTCAATAAAATAAAAACCAAGTACGAACAATCCAAACCAATAGACAAAATTTCAAGCATTTTTCACATGTCAAGACAAAAAATACACATGTCAAGACGGAAAAATTCACATGTCAAGACGGAAAAAGAAAAATTCACATGTCAAGACGGAAAAATTCATATGTCAAGACGAAAAAAATCATATATCACGAGCACGTGACCACGAAAACGAGGACATCATCAATGTGTCCCATCCTCAGCAGCAAAATGCGGAAGGGATAAAAGATGAAAAGCAACTGTCTTTGATTGCAGTGACGTCATCGGTTTTTGTGGTCACGTGCTCGTGATATATGATTTTTTTTTCGTCTTGATATGTGTATTTTTTTGTCTTGACATGTGAAAAATGCATGGAAGGTAATGAAAAAATGTTATACTCGATTTTTTCCTCTTTCCATACAGAAAAACGGTCTTGCAATGAATTCCGCTTTGGCTTGCCATACCATACATCCGTGGTCACAGCGACTAACTTCTGATTCGGGTCACTTGTGATTTGAGATACGTCGGAACGCACGGCATTACAGGTTTCTTCCATTCCTTTATATGGGGGGTGTGTGTGTTTTAATTGACGGTAAATTGTAAGATGGATTCAAGTCTTCTACCAATTCTCTAAAATGGTCATTGTCACGGCTACAAAGTTGATTAATTTCTCAATGATGTTTTTCTTTTTCATTTATTTCGCTGTACTTGATGGAGTTCGAAGGTGAGCATTTTCCGCTTAGGGTAAGCAGAGATAAGCAATTTGATTGGTTGATGCTTTGGGACACGATAAGTGAGATTGATGAAACTTGGTGTAGAGTTTCATTACAGTAATACCTTGACTAAGTTCGATAATGAGCATTTTCTGCTCAGGGTAAGCAGAGCGATACGCAATTTGATTGGTCGAGACTTTGGAACACAGTAATTCTCCTTCTAATTGAGTTAAAATGTTCAAACTTGGTGTAATACAGTAATACCTTGACTAAGTTCGATAATGAGCATTTTCTGCTCAGGGTAAGCAGAGCGATACGCAATTTGATTGGTCGAGACTTTGGAACACAATAACTCTCCTTCTAATTGAGTTAAAATGTTCAAACTAAGTGTATGTGCTTATTAGGTAAATGCCTTGATGGAGTTCGAAGATGAGCATTTTGATTGGTTGATGCTTTGGGACACGATAACTTTAGTTCTAATTAAGTGAGAGTGATGAAACTTGGTGTATAGTTTCATTACAGTTATGCCTTGACTAAGATCGATAATGAGCATTTTCTGCTCAGGGTAAGCAGAGCGATAAGCAATTTGATTTGCCGAGACTTTGGAACACAATAACTCTCCTTCTAATTGAGTTAAAATGTTCAAAATTGGTGTGTATGCTTATTAGGTCAATGCCTTGATAGAGTTTGAAGATGAGCATTTTCTGCTCGTTCGGATGGGACGACAAACCGAGGTCCCGTGTACACTTTGGAGTGCACGTAAAAGATCCCTTGGCAGTTGGAATTCGATATAAGAGTAGGCCGTAGCGCCGCTGCCCGGGCATAATTTCCCTCATAGCACACTGTATGGCGTATGCCCGTCTTCCATTAGCCCAGGTTAGGTGCAAAAGAGTAGGACGTTAAACCCCATTTCATTTCATTTTTATACGCCCACATTTTTATGTGGACGTATATTGTCGTCGCCCCTGTTCGTCCGTCCGTCCGGACGTCCGGACGTCCGTCCGTCCGTCCGTCCGTCCACAATTGTTTGTGAACAGTCTACAGGTCACAATTTTTATCCGATTTCAATGAAACTTAAAACATAGGTTTATCACCCTAAGATCTCGGTTCCTTTCGATATTGGCATGTATCGGACTGTAACTTCATGGGTTATGGCCCCTGATTGTACGAAAAATCACGTTTTTTAGCTTGTGAACAGTGTAGAGGTCACAATTTTGAACCGATTTGGATGAAACTTGAAATGCATGTTTATAACCCAAAGATCTTGGTTCCTTTCGATATTTGCGCCAATCGGATCGTAACTTCCTGAATTATGGCCCCTGATTGTCCGAAAAATCGCCCTTTTTAGCTTGTGGTCCCTCTGGAGGACAAAATTGTTATCCGATTTAAAAAAACGTTTGATTATATCACCGTTCGATGGTTATGAAGGTTGAGTTCGAATTTCGTGAAAATCGGACCAAAATTGACGGACAAAATGGCCGCCATTTGTACGCGAATAGTGTGAAAATATGTTATATCAAGGTTGTGAACAGTGTAGAGGACACAATTTTGAACCCAAAGATCTTGGTTCCTTTCGATATTTGCGCCAATCGGATCGTAACTTCCTGAATTATGGCCCCTGATTGTCCGAAAAATCGCCCTTTTTAGCTTGTGGTCCCTCTGGAGGACAAAATTGTTATCCGATTTAAAAAACCGTTTGATTATATCACCGTTCGATGGTTATGAAGGTTGAGTGCGAATTTCGTGAAAATCGGACCAAAATTGACGGACAAAATGGCCGCCATTTGTACGCGAATAGTGTGAAAATATGTTATATCAAGGTTGTGAACAGTGTAGAGGACACAATTTTGAACCGATTTGGATGAAACTTGAAATGCATGGTTATAACCCAAAGATCTTGGTTCCTTTCGATATTTGCGCCAATCGGATCGTAACTTCCTGAATTATGGCCCCTGATTGTCCGAAAAATTGCCCTTTTTAGCTTGTGGTTCCTCTGGAGGTCAAAATTGTTATCCGATTTAAAAAACCGTTTGATTATATCACCGTTCCATGGTTATGAAGGTTGAGTTCAAATTTCGTGAAAATCGGACCAAAATTGACGGACAAAATATGTTATATCAAGGTTGTGGACCTTATAGAGGTCACAATTTTGAACCAATTTTGATGAAACTTGACATGCATGTTTATAACCCAAAGATCTTGGTTCCTTTCGATATTTGCGACCATCGGATCGTAACTTCCTGAATGATGCCCCCTGATTGTCCAAAAAATCGCCCTTTTTAGCTTGTGGTCCCTCTGGAGGTCAAAATTGTTATCCGATTTAAAAAAACGTTTGATTATATCACCATTCCATGGTTATGAAGGTTGAGTATGAATTTTGTGAAAATCGGACCAAAATTGACGGACAAAATGGCCGCCGTTTGTACGCGAATATTGTGAAAATATGTTATATAAAGGTTGTGGACCTTATAGAGGTCACAGTTTTGAACCGATTTTGATGAAACTTGACATGTATGTTTATAACCCAAAGATCTTGGTTACTTTCGATATTTGCTCCCATTGGATTATAACTTCCTGAATTATGTCCCCGGATTGTCCGAAAAATCGCTTTTGGTCGCTTTTGGTCCCTCTGGAGGTCAAAATTATTATCCGATTTAAAAAAACGTTTGACTATATCACCGTTACATGGTAATGAAGAGAGAGTTTGAATTTCGTGAAAATCGGACTAGAATTGACGGACAAAATGGCCGCCGTTTGTACACGAATAGTGTGAAAATATGTTATATCAAGGTTGTGGACCCTACAGAGGTCACAATTTTGAATCGATTTTGATGAAACTTGACAGGTATGTTTATAACCCAAAGATCTTGGTTCCTTTCGATATTTGCGCCCATCGGGTCAATACTTCCTGAATTATGTCCCCTGATTGTACGAAAAATCACCCTTTTTAGCTTGTGGTGCCTCTTGAGGTCACAATTATTATCTGATTTAAAAAAAAACGTTTGATTATAAAAACCAAACAAATTCTAATGATTTTCTGATAATTCCTTAATATGCGACAACTCTTGTTGACTGCCCGGACGATTTGGCTGCTGTGTGGGCGTATGTTTCGTTGCCTGGCAACCTATTTTTCTGCTTAGAGTACGCAGAGATTAGCAATTTGATTGGTTGATATTTTGGGACAAGATAACGATGGAGTTCGAAGATGAGCATTTTCTGCTTAGGATAGGCAGAGATAAGCAATTTGATTGGTTGATACTTTGGGACAAGATAACTTAGGTTCATCTTGATTGATTATTTTTATGCCAATACAATGACTGCATTCTCATTCAGTAATGGATTCGACGGTAACAGTGTATAGAAACGATTGACTCGGACACGAGGGCCCTCTCCCTTGGCCAGAGGGGCCCTTTTGTCTGCCTTTAGGGTCCCCCTAACTAGGGTACATTTTCATTTTTCTCGTCGGTTTTAGCATTTTTCTTTATAAAACACTTTTGGGTGACATTTCGTGTACAGTTTGATTGCTCGATACGTTTGAAAAAAGTAAATGTGCGATTAATTAATATATGTCATCTATTTATTTTGGGATTTCGGCGGGGGACATCAGCCTCACTGTTGGCTTGTTATTATTACTATCTACTGAGTTGGTTTTCAACTGTTATACTAGAACTCGCAGAGAACAGATTAATCTAATTACTACCGAGTTGATTTTAAACTTCTGGTCGATTTTAAACTTGGACCTCGTCGTACTTCAACACTTCTTCTATGTTCTTTTTGTTTTACAAAGCAATGTGAAATTGTCCCACAACTTACTATACAAAATGCCCTGGAGTAGATACGCTAAATCTATATATTATTTTTTTTTTCTGCTTTCAAATGATATATAAATTGTTGTTTTTTAGAGATTTATTCACGTGACTATCACATAATCAACTCGGATGACCACCCACACAATATAATCGGTTATAACCTCTGATAATGATTATCATTGAAATGGTACTAGACAAACGGCTATTTCTTGTCGAAACTTTACTCAGAATAAAGTATAAATTTTTTAACTATTAAACTAGCTCTATATCTAAATCTTACAAACATACATTAAAGGTTATTTTAACAAGGGTTTGATAAAAACAGACATGAAATACAGAGTTATAAAAGAGTTTACACAAAACGCAATACTTCCTAATATAAACCTACGTTTTATCAACCTTGTGGATACGTAATAAAAACGTGTTAATTTGGAGTCAAACAGCACATAATATATAGTTCCTAAACAATGTACAAGAATAGATATTGTAAATATGTATACTGAAGTCGACCACTAGGATACAAATAAATACGTATATATTCATCGCCGACTTAAAAATCGTATCCTAAAACAATGAGAAATCATGCAAGTTTTATTATATTCATCGCTTTATATATATACACAGTGTGAACATAATAACACAGGATTTTTGGAGCTAATAACGAAGAAACAACTTCAACCCATATGCATAAGAATCAAACCTATTTTACTTTCAAAATAAAATCATCTGGGGCAAGCTACATGACAACATGAGATCTATAGTGATACTTTTTGTTTCAGTAGGTAAGTGGAGTAAGTTTTATAGTGCCTTAAAATTTGACAGTACTGTTTATATTCTGTCATAGCAAATGGGCCCGGGTGGAAAAGAAAGTACAACATAAAAACTGCTCGTTTCTCATTTAAAAGAACCGCGGCCACAAATTTGTGTTAAAATAGTTTAAGTTTATTCAAATTTGATACCTATTGTATAAGTGCTCAAGACAAATGCTATATATCCGATTGAAAATGTAGGACTTTTCACAAAAAATGGATGTCCAGTCACGAACTATGTTGGCCCCCATAACTTTTATCTTCATATACCATGCTAAGAGGCCTTCGCCGTGATGAACAAGTTAGATTGCTTTCGAAATCAGAGGCAAATCTGACAATCCAAAGATTATGAGGAGTGTACATTACTGTATATGGTAGCCAATACAATGATATTGTTAAAGGCGTTCGCCAGACGCTCCTGCAAAATCACTCCTCCAAGTGCTGTGATTTTTGGTAAATAGTTTATGGAAATGAAATGGGGTTTAACGTCCTACTGCCCTGCTCCTAACCCGGGCTAATGAAGGCGGGCATATGCCGGTGTGCTGTGAGGGAAATTTTGCCCGGGCAGCGGCGCTACGGTCTGCTCTTATATCGACATGCAACTGCCAATGAATCTTTTAAGTGCACGCCGATGTGTACACAGGACCTCGGTTTTTCGTCCCATCCGAACTACAAGACAGCTGTCCTTGTTAGGTCCTCCGCCCTGCATCATTATCCAAGAGGAAATCACGCCGTAAAATCTGGATGAACTTTCTCGGCCAAAGCAGGGATCGAACACCCGACCTCAAGGCTAGCGAGCCAGCGTCTTGTAAATAGTTTATTTTTTATTTAGTCTGAGAAAAATTGAAAGGGATAATAACTATTTAAATCTATGAAATCTCATATACATCCTTTTTCTGAAATCCAGTTATAGCTTCGAGGGTATCATCAGTTCCACTGGATTGTTTCGAGGAGCATAAGGAATGCAACAAAAATTACGTTCAAGAGGCACATAAAAATAACAGTACACAGGCTGACAGATGCAAGTAAGTATAGCTATAGGGTAGAAATTTATACTTACAGAAATTGAACGCGATAATCAACACGATGCCCGGGCGCTTTAAAGGTAGGATGTTTGTAACCGAACGGGTGGGGGCGAATGGTTAGCACGTGCGCGCTGTATCATAAACTCTGTCATTGAGTTAACTGGCATGGTTGCAAATCTGGTTTTAAGTGACAAGGAACAGGGTCGCCTGTCCAACCTCGGATTTTCTGCGGGTCCTCCGGTCTCCTCCTGCAAGCAGCGTCTTATTGAAATATAATTAAACCATTAGCCCCGAAACGACCTAGTATGTGTCGAGTGGACGTTAAACCCCATTTCTCTCTCTCTCCCCCTCTTCGAATGCCAACTAACAAGGATTATTTTACGGACAATTTGGGAAAAAGTCGATCTAAGAGACGAGAAATAACATTGAAGCCAATGGGGAAATAATTTGTGATTTGTGGCCAAAAGAGAGAGTTCAACTTCTTCTACATGCTTATTCATTAACAACAAATTATAAAATATTATATTAATGAAGACCAGTTGTTTATAATATCTATATAGGTTCGTTCGTTCCCAGAGTTTTGCGTCCACGCGATATATTTTACAACGAATTAAATTGCCAAGTATAAGTTCAATGGATAATAAACATAACAGAATGAAACATTTCAGACTCAGAACGAATAGTAGTAATACTAACAATAGTCAACATATAGATGGTCAACATATTTGAAATCAGCGAAACATGCTGCAGATTTTGATAATACACATAAATATAAATGTATTAGAAATATACATTATTTACATAAATCATCCAGTAAATGGACTATTTAAAGTTCCAATTTCACTTTTTCTAAGAAAGTCAAAATATAATTATTTCTATGTTGGTTGTCAACTCACTATTATACGATCATGGACAAAATTTTGGGGGGTTAGAAAGGGTGACACTGGTTGATGGTCAACATATTTGAAATCAGCGAAACATGCTGCAGATTTTGATAATACACATAAATATAAATGTATTAGAAATATACATTATTTACATAAATCATCCAGTAAATGGACTATTTAAAGTTCCAATTTCACTTTTTCTAAGAAAGTCAAAATATAATTATTTCTATGTTGGTTGTCAACTCACTATTATACGATCATGGACAAAATTTTGGGGGGTTAGAAAGGGTGACACTGGTTGATTGAGGAAATAGTTACTCAATTACCTCCCTTGTTTTCCTATTCTTCTCCATGGACGGCCATCTTCAAACGTTTGAATTTGAAGTTGAAAATGATATTTTTGCCAATTTCTCAACTGGCAATAGTGAATTATAGGATTAATAGGATTATTCTTTAACAAGGTAGGACTGTTTATAGGTTCAATCTATTTTGGGGCTTTATTTTAATAAATTTTAAAAATATAACTTAAAAAAATGCTATTGGAACTTTAAAACTGTTTATTGATTAGTTCGTAAACCTTATCTATAATCAAGGCATGGACAGATAATTTGAATCGTGGAAACCCTATGGATTAACCCAGGGTATAGTTGAGTAGAACGGGAATGAGAACATTGGGGATACCGAGGATGAGTAGGTCCCCCTGTGTTACTGTTTACTCCAGTCTAAATGGGACCCAGGGAATCAAGGTGTAAGAATTTTGAATTATTGCTCTCCAAAATCACATGATGTCAAGTGTGTGCATGATTGTTTTGGTTGCTCCATATTGTTCGGTACGTGGTTCCCCCTTGTCAGTGATTCAGGACGGAGGACCTGACAAGGGCTGTCTAGTAGTTCGGATGTGACGAAAAACTGAGGTCCTGTGTACACTTTGGAGTGCACGTGAAAGATACCTTGACAGTTGGAATTCGATATAACAGTAGGCCGTAATGCCGCTGTCGGGGCAAAATTTCTCTCATAGCATACTGTATGGCGTATGCCCGTCGTCATTAGCCCAGTTCAATTCTGAACAATAGGACGTTAAACTCCATTTCCATATATCTAATGCGCCAGATTTGAGACAAATGTAAAGGTCGGAATGCTTTGCTGTCAATAGATCAGTTCATTTGGTTATTATTTCTGTTCAAATTAATGTCTCTAATTTTTCATAACTGATAATTTGAATCATAATTTCAGAGCTTTTGGTAGATATAAAAATTGTTTATTAGTAACAGAATGTTATTATGGTCAATATAAGGCCAACTCAGACATGGCTTATGTTTTGTGCAGTAAGTAAATTATTATTATTATTTATTATCCAAACACCAATCAAACGGTAATGTCATATTTTTAATAAACGGGACGTGATATATACACGCTGTTAATCACTTTTTCTAATGTTATTTTCTGTGGCCATACCTTATAAGAACGCTGTTAATCACTTTTTCTAATGTTATTTTCTGTGGCCATATAGCTAGTCGTTCGGATAGTATAAAATACGAGGCCCGGTGTACACGTTGACGTGCACGCAAAACAACCCTCAGCAGTTGGGATTACAAGAGTAAACAGTAGTTTCGCTGTCCGGGCAAAGTTCCTCTCATAGCACACTGTATGGCGTACGTCCACCTTTATTAGACCGGGCAGGACGGTGGGCCTGGCAAGTAATAGCGTGTAGTCGTTTGGGTAGGTAAAACAGAACACAAAACGGCCCCGTTTACACGCTTACAGGACAAAGGGATTCGAAATAAGAGTAGGTTGTAGCGCCATTAAACTAGCAAAACTTTCTCTCGTGGTATGCTGTATGGCGACTGTTGTTATTATTCCGGTCGGTGCATAAAAGTATGACGCTAAACTCCCTTTTGTCCATTTCGCTCTATCTTCTGAGAATAAAAAACCTTATCCAGAAAAATGATGTGATTGACCGGGCGGAAAGCTTAGTCGCTTTCAATTTAAATTGTGGTCAAAATTCAGCCATGCATCAAATTCGATTTTTTTTTTACCTCAATCAACTTTTATTGGCGTATACACAGTTACAACGGATTTTAGCAAAAAACTCGCAGAATTGAAAAGCATGAAATGATGAAGTGAGGTTTAACATTCTACCTTTCTGTTCCAACCGAGCTAATGAAGACGGACGTATACGCCATAAGTGTGCTCTGAGGAAAATATTGGCTGACAGCAGTTGAATTCTGGGGTTCTTTTACTTGCATGCAAAGTTGTATACTGGATCCGTTTTTTGTCCCATCTTAACTACTAGACACGTTTTTTGTCCGGAGCAAGGACGTCCGTTGGAAACAGCACATGAAACTCCGGGATCTAACCCTGGACCTCATATAGTTAATGGACCAGCGCCTTACTTCCTGAGCAACTGTTGTTTCCCATGTTAAAATGGCGTAGTGTATTTTTATTTTTAATTTTAAGATTGTGTTTTTAACTATTAAACCTTTTATACTTTATTATACAGTGTATTTTTGTGGGTTTTTTTTCAGGTAGCAGGGGTGGATATTCTGTGGTGGCTTACAGCGAAATATGTTTATTTTTTAGTATGCTATTGGTCATAATATGTCAAAGACACGTGCTTCCATTTTAAAGGACGTAATGGCACATATCAATGCCATGTAATATGAGTGTATATAAAGTGATTTATATTCAATTTTAAAAAAAAGAAGTAATTTCTGATCAATTATGTCCGGTGGGTGAAATATGCCAACAGTCCATATTGAACGACCATCGTTTACACCAAATTAGCTCATTCTTCACTATTTTTATGGCTATTATTTTATCATTGTGTCTGTTTTGTTACTTGAAGTTTTACGACGAACTCTTAATGTAGAGTTATTTAAACAATACCGATTGTGCACACATTCACAGATCTTTAACAATAAACTATAACATGGCGACGTTTCGAAGAGTATTATTCTGTTCACGTACGGAGGCTAAATCGGGTCATATTGTTTTTATTTAGCTTTAAAAACGATGGTAGGCATACAGGATAAACAATACCGTGCCCACAAGACCCAACAATAAGCTGTATAACAAGAAACTGGAGAGAGATAGAGATAGAGAGTCTTTATTGGACGTTGTTTGCGATATCATCACGTCGGTGGAAGCGGGCGTAAATACAACAAATTCAGGGGCGTATCCAGGAATTTTTGTAGGAGGGGGTTTGCCAGGTTTCGGTTACGGAAATCTGCCATCATCTTCTCTAAATTACAACATAGGCATACATACAAATTGAGCTTTTTAAATAGAGAAATCTTATTTATACTGATGTAGGATCACTTTGTGATGTGATTACATTGATGCATTTCATTATTTTTTTTTATGTAGCTGAGCAGGGGGGGGGGGGCTGTGGTTTAGGGCCCTGGTGTGAACCAATCTGATTAAAACACAGATCCAATTTCGTTTCGTTTTTTATAGTTTAAAATTTCGTTTTTACTTGTCTTTACTACTCTTGGATCTGGAGGACTTGTTATTTAACTCGTGTTCTGCCTGAAATGAGGGGTCAGCCAATCAAATGGTCTGTCGAATCGACCGTTTGACCTTTTCATGCGTGGAACTGTGGGTAGATACATGTATTACCAGCCAACGACGTCTATACTAACACCAGCGGATAGAAATCAAAACAAAATAAAAGTAGATTTTGAAAAGCATGGCGGTCGCTAATTGGTTAATCGAATGACTGACGTTATCGGGCCAAATGTCCCATGCTTGATACCTGACGTCATAGAACGTGAGCTCCCACTATACATGTAACTTGTTAGATCTACATGAGTGTAGGCCATCGAAAGTATAAAAGATAGGCTGGCACTGCCAGGCAGGATACGCCCACATTTTTGAGAGATGGATAGAGAACAAGCAATACCGAAAGTGATTTTTCCTACATCATTAAGTCCTGTATTTCATTCTGTATTGGGAGCAGCCATTTTGTTGGTCAGTTCCAGTCTGATATTCATGAAATTCGAAGCCGACAATGATTATGGTGTGACGGTACACAACCTAGAAATGTTACTTTTCGTCAAAATCGGATAAGAATTGTGACCTGTAGAGAGTCCACAACCATGATATACCATATTTTTACACTATTCGCGTACAAACGGCGACCATTTCGTCCGGCAATTTTGGTACGATTTTCACGAAATTCGAACTCAAACTTCCTTACGGTGCAACAGTAATATAATCAGAGTTTTTTTTTTAATCAGAAAATAATTGTTCGAGAGATAGACAGAGAACAAGCAATACCGAAAGTGATTTTTCCTACAATCAAAGGCCATAATTCATTAAGTTACAATTTGATATGCGCAAATATCGAAACGAATAAAGATCTTTAGGTTATAAACAAGCATTTCAGGTTTCATCAAAATCGAATTAAAATTGTGACCTCTACAGGGTCCACAACTTTGATATACCATATTTTTACACTGTTCCGGTACAAACGGCGGCCATTTTTTCTGGCGTAACGGTGATAGAGTCAAACGTTTTTTTTAAATCGGATAATAATTGTGACCTCCAGAGGGACCATAGGCGATTTTTCGGACAATCAGGGGCCATAATTCAGGAAGTTACGATCCGATATGCGCAAATAACGAAAGGAACCAGGGTCTTTGGGTTATAACCATGCATTTCAAGTTTCATCAAAATCGAATTAAAATTGTGACCTCTACAGGGTCCACAACCATGATATACAATTTTTCAACAGTATTCGCGTACAAACGGCGGCCATTTTGTATGGCAATTTTGGTCCGATTTTCCCGAAATTCGAACTCAACCTTTGTTAGGGTGTAACGGTGATACAATCAAGTGTTTTTTTTAAATCGGATAATAATTGTGACCCCCAGAGGGACCAGAAGCTAAAAAAGGTGATTTTTCGGACAATCAGGGGCCATAATTCAGGAAATTACGTTCCGATAGGCGCAAATATCGAAAGGAACCAAGATCTTTGGGTTATAAACATGCATGTCAAGTTTCATCAAAATCGGTTCAAAATTGTGACCTCTATAGGGTCCACAAGCTAAAAACGTGATTTTTCGTACAATCAGGGGCCATAATCCATGACGTTTTGATCCGATACATGCCAATTTCGAAAGCAGCCGAGATCTTTTGGGGATAAACCTACATTTCAAGTTTCGTCAAAATCAGATAAGAATTGTGACCTGTAGAGAGTCCACAAACAAATTGTGGACGGACGGACGTCCGGACGGACAGGGGGGACGACAATATACGTCCACATAAAAATGTCGGCGTATAAAAACGAAACGAAATATATAGATCTATATTTTAATCAGACTGGGTGTGAACGTATGTGACATGGAGATAGGGGCGCCTTCTCAACCTCGTGGGTTTCCTCTGAGCACTCCGGTTTCCTCCCACTGCTAAAGATCCC
The DNA here is from genome assembly GCA_948474765.1 of Patella depressa. Taxonomy (NCBI): domain Eukaryota; kingdom Metazoa; phylum Mollusca; class Gastropoda; family Patellidae; genus Patella; species Patella depressa. The sequence goes on from OX419719.1 coordinate 62,907,272, forward strand.
TATGCGCAAGCAAATTATTGAAATAAAATTGAAACCATATGTTAGTCCTAAAATGACCTGTTTGTGTCGAGTGGACGTTAAACTCCATTTCTCTCATAAAGCATTCTTTACCTGTGGAGTGGGTTTACGTCAATGTTATACTGTATTTCGTCTGGATCGATAAATTTTTTCTTACGGAGTTACTTCCCTTAGATTAGATCTAGCGCACTGTGTGATTTTTTTAAATACTCTATACCTGAATCATTAATGAAGTGCATTAACACATTCGACATGCTACGCATCGATGTACCATAACTTTTGACGTCAGCAAAATAAAAAAAAAAAGTTGCGAATTATTGAATTCAAATTATATCTAGCTTGAAAGGTTTTGTTCTTTTAGTCTGACGTTTAGTATACTCGTTTATTAATTATCGTATTTTTGTATTATTAAATGAACGCCATATTTTTTATGCTTTGACGAGATTGTGGGTTTTGGGGTGAGGGGCTTAGGTTGGGAGTGGCAGACCTGAAATACTGGATAATTCCTGTTTACAGATGGCGGCGCCGAAATCGCGGAGTTTACCGTGAATGGGCCTCCCAAAGAAAGGGTCTCCTCCATAGACTACAACATACTGCGGTAGCCTATAAAATATGTCATATGTAAACTGACATTTTCTATGCCATTTTCGCGGGACAAGTATTTTCAGCTACAAATGAATATGGGCCCGTTTTATGGAACATTTAATGTTAAGGACTTTGATAAATTTTAAATTATCAGTTTATTTAGAAGTAGGCCTATAATAAGTTTGTTTTTCTGCGGCTTTGGAATCGTAGTCAAATTTGTCGTAGGCCTAAGTTGGGCAGAATGATTATGGAGAAAATTTTAAACATTTGGTCCATTTAACCCCACTTTCCCCTATAAGTTTGTTTTTTGCGACTTTGGAATCCTAGTAAAATTTGTCGTAGGCCTAATAGTAAGTGCAGGAGGACCGCACTACACGAAAAAAATGATTTTGGAGAAATTTTAAACATTTGGTCCCATATATTAAGTTATCTATGACACTGTAAATTATTCACCCCTTTAGTCAGAAACCCGAAAACTCGAACAAGTTTTCAAACATTGGGATATTATATTTTACTCTCACGTCATGTTTCTGTATTATATGATTTGTTCCGCAGAAAAACTCATTATGACGTCGAATTTGCACATTGACGGTGTCACCTTGATTTGCATAAAAAAACAGTATGGATTACTAAAGAAAAAAAAAAAAGAAAAAAAATCAAACACACTCGTTCTTTTATTGCAACCCAACATTTTATCATGCTTATGATCCTTATGAATTAAAATTTATTTCGTAAAGGTCTAGAAAAACACCTTTGGAGAGCCTTGTCGTGTTTTATTTTCGTAATCCACATCGCACATCTTGACGCAATAAACTGCTTATCTTATCTTATCTATCTGCTTTAAAGCATTTAAAAGCCAGAGCCCATATTTTTCAGCAAATTTTACGTGGCCGAAATGACTGACGCTTTCCAGATCTTTTCTGGGGGAGAGCATGTTCCCCAAGCAACGAACTCGAGTTTTACATTATATTACAACCTCGATAAGATGTGCGGGGACGAGTGGGTTAGGGATTTTATTTTACTATAAAAAATATATTTCAAAAATAGCATTGATCTCAGGCGAAGTAGTATGGCTAAAGTTTATTAGATTCTAAATACATCCCCAACTTGTTTACATGAGCTTCACATTTTGATTCCTGTGAAATATAGAGGCCAACTACAAAAAAAAAAAAAAAAAAAAAAAAATCTTATCATCCTAGCCTACGTGTGTGCACAACATTGCAGCTGTCTTGTTAGTGATGAACAACCGACGCACATTTTGACAGACCATAAGTTCAATGCACGTGCGACAAAATAAAAGGGTTCATATTTTTGTTCTGCGCTAACAAAATGCATTTGATTTTGATCTGTAGTGCAAGTAAATTTGGGGTGATTGTTAGATAACATTACGAGCCAGACCAACAATTTACAACATTGCAATGTCGAAAGTAGGCTACGATTGATAGCTTATTATGTGCAGCTATAATATGATATAGCACAGCCACAAGCCATCCTATCTACTAATAGTAATATGATTAAGGACAGCTATATAAATATCTATTATTACAATATTTAAATTCGCCCGATCTAGTAATACACGATACAAAGTCGGTGCTTTTGGCATTTTTCATACTGAGAATCTTCCGAAACACACACAAGTTAATTAACTTAATTAATGCAAAAAATTTCGCCGCCCGGTTGAAGAGACGAATAAACCGATCAATCTCACCACTCAGAAATGATCTTCCGCGGGCCTGTTATTCTGGTCACGTGATGAACACAATTGTGTTGTTGTGGAGAGGTCGCCATGTTAGATGTCTGTCAAAGCCGAATGCCGATTAATTTAATGAAGAGATTAGCGATGGATATCACAACTCGATAGTGTTTTTTCCACCTATGTTCAGCATGAAATTAATTTATTGTTTTAGAAGAACATAGTGTTTTTTTTATGGATCTGAGTGAACGGTGTGACCGTTTTATTTTAGTTAATGGCGAGCAGGGTCCAAGTTGCTAAGTCTAAGTTCCCTTTAGCCTTGCATGACTTCAATGATCTTGAAAGAACTCGTATAAAACCATCTTTATCTAGAGAATGGAATATGGATGAGGATGATGTGATCGATCAATTGCACGAAGACAGTTTTAATACACGAGTGGAAATATTAGAGCAGCTTTTAATAACTGTCAAAAGAAATGGGGGGCGGTTGCCATACAATGATCAACTATCAATATTTCAAGGGCTGGCTCAAGCCCTTACTGCTGAACATTGGGAGATAAGACTAAAATGTATTCAACTTATTAATGAAATAATCCCCAATTTTGGGGAAGGCCTTGACACATGTATGGCTGTGGTTATGAAGAAACTTCTGCCAAATATAGGGGATATTAAAATTTCTGTCCGAAGAGCCGTAATACAAACACTTCATGTTTATATGAAGAATGTCAATAATGTAAACATATTCCTACATAATATTGTCCACATTGGCCTGGATAATGATAATGCTAAAGTACGAAGAGAGACAATTAATGCTTTGCCAGTTCTCCTTACCAGGGAGTTTTCAAATGTTGATTTATATGAAGTAACACAGAGTCTGGCGAAAAAATTGATTGACTCTTCTGTTGAGGATAACTTGAGAGATCCATCATTATTTACAATGAAGAAAATTGAAGAGCTAGTTGGAGAGAGAGAGTTTAACACATACTTGCAACGTCTTGCGGTTCCGATCCGACGATATTATCTTCAGCTAACTGACAGGCAGGAAAAAATAAAGCCAAACAACCAGGAAGAATTTCATTACAGTGCTCCAACAAGTTCCAGAGATCGCCACACCCCCTTCGTTGCAGATAGTCTGGAGATGAATGGTTACCATCAAGGATCAGTGAGCAATGGTGGTTCTGGTTCTTCAGCCACATACATGGACAGTTATGAGTTTGGTATTATCCCTAGTCATGTAATGAATGATTTGAATAATCAAGACAATTTTAGGGTTCGAGCCCAAGCTGTGGAAGAGTTGAAAGGAATAATGATTGGGTTAAGTTCAAATGAAGTTGCACAGACACTACTCCCACACATGATCGCATTTATTAGTTTTCTAAATAATTTACTTGATGACCCAAATTTCAAGATAACTACAGTAACTCTTGAAATTTTAAGTCTGTTGGTGGAAAAGTCAGGGTCTAATGTCAAACTATTTTTGAAGCCTTTTGTTTTAGCAATGGCAAAAAGAATGGGGGATACCAAAATAGTTGTTCGTCAAGCAGTGATGAGAGTAGCTATGAAGATGATGCAGAGTTATTCCCCACGTCCTGTTCTATCGGTCATCTGTGAAAATTTGAACCATAGAAATTCTAGAGTTAGGCAAGAAACCATTAATATTGTAATTGCTGCTTTGATGACATTTCCAAGTTATGACTTTGTGCTCTCAGATATTTGTGAAGTAGTGGGACCATCCCTTACAGATTCTAAAAGACAAGTTAGACAAGCAGCCTTGGAATGTTTTGCTGCCCTCGCACAAGCAATGGGAGCTGGCCGTCTGCAGCCTTTGGTTCAAGCTGTGGATAGTGTGGAATTAAACACTGAGAGAGAAGGGGAGGGACTTATGGCTGCTGTTCAAGCACGGCTAGCCAGAAGACAGTTGCCGAGATTGAATGCAGATGGCCTGGTAGAGTATGCTACTCCTATTCCTTCATCAGCTACCCACAGACAACCTGCTAACCAATCACAAGGAGCAGACATGGAGTGGATACTGGCAGTAGGAAGTGGAAATGGTTCAGCTCGTTCAACAAGAACAGAGTCAATGGAGATTGAGTCAGTGTCATCTTCTGCTCGTACCACACCTCATACATCTGAACAGAAACCTAATCCAAGACGGTATATGAGTGCTGGTAAGGGTCGAAATAGGTTACCATGGGAAGATGATGAGAGAAACAAGCGAGGTTATGATAGTGTTCCTACGTCTGCTTCGGTAAGTATAGACCCCAAATTCATTAAATTGGATATCACATATAGATAGCCTATTTTTACACTGAAACGATATCAGGATTATCATCAGTACGGTAGCCTAATGAAAAGTTGATATATTTCTGTCATCAACAGCCAGTAAACTTATTTCGGCTCTGCTCTCCACTACATGTACGTTACTGCCAGCTCCTATAGACAACTAATATGAAAATAAGGCTTTCCCACCACCCCCACCCCCATCTGCCGTGTAATACTATTTGAAATCCTTTCAGTCTATTTTTCACTGTGATTCTGCTTTGGTCGCCAAAAGGAATCATTTTCTTGCCACATCCGACACAAATTTTAAAAAATCCAACACTATTTTCATGTAGAATTGTGGGATACAAATACATAAACAACTTTCATTTGAATGAAGCTAACGCTCAGCCACTATTCCAAATTTAGGATAATGGAATTTTCAAACTAGTTGTCTATAGGACTAATAGGACCTGGCTGTAACGTAGTGGAGAACAGAGCCGAAACAAATTTATGTTACTTAAAGTACATGTAACTACCAGTAAAGATGTATAGATTCTCACCTCTTTTGAGAAATTATATATGTTCTCTGAGAAACTGGAAACTAAAGGTATTCACCACATATAAAGTTGTGGCGACAGAGGCTGAAATGAGTTCTGACCAACCGTTTAAATTTTGTGAGATGTTAAGGACAGTCAATGCCATGAATTCTCCCTCAATCAAGTTACATGAAAAACAAGGCAGTGGAAAATAGATTTTGCATCATGGTGTTATTATGAGATAAATATGTTTCAAGATAATTGAAGCAATTGTTTAGTCTAAATATAATACATGTTATATCATCAAATCACAGAATCTGGAAACGGAAAGGGATCTGTAAAAAAACAAAACATGAAATTGTTGTTTTATGAATACTCTTGCACTCGTGTCAAAAAAACAAGATTGTGCTAGATATACATATGAGCCGGTCACCAGAGTACACATACATGTACATGGTAAGCTTCTAGTACAAGACTTTATGATATTGATTAATAGAGTGAATGATCGCCATCTTCATTATACAAATCAATTGATATATACACCGTAGATACGAGTAAACAGCACTTTTACCTTGACACCTTTCATTCATACATTAATAAATGCATTATTGTCATCAGTTTTGTTTATGTATCAATATCATTGGTAAATATGTTTTTGTTTTAAGACGGAATATAATCTTTTATAGTCTTAGATTTGCACCAAATAACCTCATAATAACACATAGATGTGTCTCAGTATATTGTTATTTTTCATCAATTGTTTTAAAGGGATAGATCTTTTCATATTGTTTTCTTCCGCTTCCATATCGTGCTCCTATTGTATTATTCTACTACGCTGTAGTTCGTTCGGCATCATGAAGGAGTAAGAATTGATTTCTAATAAATCAACATCTTTGAAAGCTACATGTAAATACATGCTTATAATTTAATGATAGTTGTAATGAAGACAGTGTCAATGAACTGATATAAATACAATCAATGGCGACATAAACACAAATCGCAGGAGAACTTACTGATATTTAAACACAATCGATGATGGACTTATTGATATTTAATAAACACAATCGATGATGGACTTATTTATATTTAATAAACACAGTTGACTTACTGATATTTAAACTTTGTTATCAAAAATTTAATTTTCATACATATAAATAAATGAATAAAATACTGTCTCAAGAATATTTTACATGTATACATCTACAGCATACATACATTTGTATAGTTTACCACTTCTGACAGAACCCCGTTATTATACTGAAATGATTAGTGCCACTAAGCCCTAAGCTGATTAGTGCTACTGCCTGGCAATGAAATTTACTACTGTACATAAAATTTAAACAATGATACATTTAAAGTTGGTTTCAGTCATTCAATGTAAAAGTGAGCATAACAGTCAGTAAGGCTAGTTGACATTGTAAATATTTATCACTTGGACTTGGAGTGCTTGTTTGATCGACTTTTATTTACCTGATGCTTCCAGTTAATTTTTCATAATTAATCAAGTGTAAGTTCACTAATATAAAGGTCTGGACTACTTTGATTTATGTGAATACAAAAATGATTTTGATCTAGTGATACACATGCCCCGCCCCCCCACGCACACGCGCACAAAGCCCCATCCCAAGGTTTGACGGTATGAGACCACTTTGTATGTTATAGAATATAAAGCTGCTGTTCAGGAAAAATTATCCATAATAATAGAACACTTGTGCACAACTGTAGAGAAATAAGAATTACCATAATATATTTTTATCATTTGTTTTTCTCAATCATACATGTTCATGAAATGATCATTTAACTAGACCCTCTTAAAGGGCATTGCCAACCTATTATACATCATTTGACTAATAAACATATGGCAGCCCAGTGAGTGGACCCCTTACCGTCAGAGTTTCATATAAAACATTCAAAGATTATTGTTTTACTTTCAGCATGTTCATGAAGATCCAGGTCCACCACGTACAAAACTTATGTGGACATCAGATAATGAAAGTACTCCAGATTTACGTAGAGTTCCTAAACGTCGACAAACTGTTGTTGGTATTCGTCCAGCTGATGAACAAGATAACGGTAGGCATTTCTTTTGTAGAACTTCTGATGCGGAAACCTGTTTTTTTTCTTATGTAAATATTCTGCAAATATTATTTCAAGAAAGCTTTTACAGTTTGTCTTGTATTGTTCAGTTCTATTTGTGGAAGTTATGATTACGGTAATAACCTAAAGTTCAGGTGTACGATATTGTAGTATGGTCACTAACCATACGCTTCATGTATCTGATTAACGTGTTTATTAATGACACTGATTCATGAATTATGTAATATTTGATTTTATTGTCCTAATCCTACAGATCACATTCGGGCATCATCAGGTTTGACTAGATTATAAAGTAAATTAATCCCAGGCCGTCGTTCTTCATGTAGACAGTGAAAATTTTTGTTGTACTTCAATTATCCTGAATGAAAATTTTTGCTGTTTTTCAATTATCATGAATGAAAATTCTTGCTGTACTTCAAGTATTGTAGTTTTGACAATATGCGCATTGTGGTAACCAAGGCACTGGTATATTCGAGGCTTAGCCTTACTATCCCATTTTTGATTTTAATTAGATTTTTAGATGGCGAATCATTCTTATCTAGTTGAAATCTTGAGTATCTGATGGCATTGAGAGTTGATTATGGTCTTGTTTTGTTAATAGATGTCTTATTAATATGTAGATAACATTTCAGGCCCAAAGAAAGGCCTGGAATAGGCAGATTTAGCTCTTGCATAATTTATTGTTATTTTAATGATATTAAAGCCAAAACTCTGATATAATTTGTTATTCAATTGAAGGTTTTCAAAACAAATTGTAAATGAAAATAATTTGGTGACATTATCCATTATTAATCAGAATGATCAGTGGGTGGTTGCCGATTATCTAGTAATACGTGGAACTGGAAAGTCTGAATTGAATGGCCATCTTTGGCGTCTGGTTATTCCACTCTACCTCAGTAGTATTCTCCTACATGGGATTTGTTTGGCCTCGTTCATGGAGTTACTTCATAGGAATGGATCTCGAACATACTCTGGCACACGAATTTTGAAATATTCATTTTGTCTTTAAAAATATTGTATAAAAGCCCAACTAAGATTTAAGATAACAACATCAGTGTTGAATTAAATTGACCAAGAAGTCGTGTTTGCTATGTCGAAGACTGTGCCAGATATTCATGAGTTAAAGACTTGTCTCCTTGAAGTAAAGGGGATTGAATGGCCGAATGATTAACGCATGTGGCGTCGTACGTGACAAGGAGTACATGTAGCGTCACCTGTCCAACCTCATAGGTTTTTTCCCTGGTTCTCTGGTTTCCTGTCAGAGCTAAGGACCCCTACGAGTTAGCAATTTAATGAAATAATATTAAATCATACGTTAAACCCACTTTCTCTCTCCTTTAAGTAAATAATAAAAAATGACTAAAACACAAGTACAATGTATTATTATTATGTTAAAGTAAAGAGAGTGTAGCTAAAAAAACTTTATAAATAAATAACTATAATGTGAAGACAAAAGCGATAATACCTTTTGTTGCTTTCCAAATTTAGTTTTAGTTAAACATATATTATTATGCAAGAGCTAAGTCTGCCAATTGCACGTCTTTCTTTAGGCCTACAATATTTACTTTAAATAAACTCATCAAGACCATAATCAGCTCACGATGGCTTCACTAGCCTGCAATATTTACTAGATTAAATCCTATCTGCTGCTTAACGTCTATTAGTGATTGAATAAAAAAAATGGATACTCTTTACTAAACGCATGCTTTTTATCGTACTGACTTTAGTAATGATGATCAAGGCTTAGCTCAAAATTCAATCGCTAAAATCTCTGTTCAAAATGGATCAATGTGACTGAAATTTTCAGGAAATTCCCTTTACGTTACATATATATCTAGTTTTTAACTAGTTTGAACTGTCACTGTCAGCTCTTTTATCTAATCTCCCATAATGTATCTGCAATAAAGGAAAACCTACTGTACAAGTAACAGAGACACACTGTTTATATTATACAATCCTCAGTGTAAACTTTGCCAGTTTTTCATTTAGATAACTTTTTGTTAAGAAAATCAATTTGTTAGTATGAATAAAAGCTGTCTTGTGCATTGTTTGTAGAATTGATTTCTTCTAAGGGTGATTCTTTTCTCCAGTCAGTAACAGTCAATAAATGATAACACATGCTTTTTAGTGTTTGTTTATTTTAATTATAATGAATTGAATATATTCACGTAATAGAAACTCTTGTGACCCTGAAATGGGATGTTTTATGTTACAGTCTCTTATACACAACTTTACAAAAATCGTTTGAAAAAGAATCAACAGTTGAGCAATGCCAATAGCAGACCATCTCATTTAGATATTCTAGACACAGCACCATCTACTAATACGAGAAGTAAGTATTTTAATAAGTAAATGTATTAAAAAATTAAATTGTTACCGTAGCATTAAGTAACTTAACTGGAGTATCAGGCCTGGAAATAACGGTTTTAATTAAATGTATCTGACAAAATGTCAGGCACTAATGAAATAGTACCTGACATTTTCAACTTAATGCTGGACATGCATTAATAACAGGCACCAGAGGTTTTGTGCCTGACAAAGCCTGAATATGTGCCTGACATTGTCAGTGATAGGTGCCTTATTTCCAGGCTTGTGGAGTATACAGATCACAATTCTATAGAACACAATTACTGCTTATACATGTAACTGAGCGATGTTTCATCTAGACTAGAAACGTCGCTCAGTTATAAGCTGTAATTGTATTCCATAGAATTGTGACCTGTATATTAAAGAATTATTTCAGTGTAGTCTAAAACCTGTCCTCCACGCACAATCTTACATGTACTTTTTTATACGTCCACATTTTTATGTGGTTATATATCGTCCTCACCCTGTCCGGCCACAATTTGTTTGTGGTTCCTCTACAGGTCAAAGTTTTTATCCCATTTTGTCCATTTTGACGAAAATTGAAATATAGATCTATCTCCAAAAGATCTAGATTTCTTTATAGTGGCAATTCATGGATTATGGCCCCTGATTGTTCGAAAAATCTTGTTGTGGGTGCGCTAGAGGTCACAATTTTCATCTGATTTTGATAAATCTTGAAATGCATATATTTGAAAACCCAAAGATCTTGATTCCTTTCAATATTCACGCATATCAGATTATAATTTCCTGAATTATGGCCCCGATTGTATGAAAAATATGAACTAGTATTGTGGTTCTAATTTAGAATTTGTTTCATTATTTACGGTCGTTCTGTTTTCTCACGGCAGCGATTTTAATACAATCTACCATCGCGTGCAGTCCAAACGATTCGGGATACATTTTCGTTAGAAGAGTATTGTGGTTCTAATTTAGAATTTGTTTCATAATGTACGGTCGTTCTATTTTCTCACGACAGCGATTTTAATACAATCTACCATCGCGTTCAGTCCAAACGTTAGAAGAGTATCGTGGTTCTAATTTTGAATTTGTTTCATAATGTACGGTCGTTCTATTTTCTCGAAAAAGCGATTTAGTACCCTCTACCATGTGTGCAGTCCAAACGATTCGAGATACATTTTTGTCCGAAGAGTATTGTGGTTCGAATTTCCCCCGAGTAAAAGAGTACAGGAGTAACAAGATGTGGTCACGCAAAATATATCATAAACGTCAAACATGATTGAAACGAGATTTGTAAATGACGAGAAGGGTCACCTAACTATCTGTGTATCGCAAGTGTAGTGTCGTTTATAGCTGTCATTAATCAATCAGACTAAAGTTGCACAGGGACTGGATCATAAATTAATTCTTAAAAGAATGTTGATTAGGTAATCAATTTTTTTTACCCTGGCCAGATCAATTAGCTTTGCTCACCGATGTTTTTGTAATAAAGTAGCCTCGTATTATTTGTTGATTGGTGTTTAAACATCTAAATATAAATCATTCGATGGATATAAGTTTGTGATAAGATAAGGTTATATTGTCTAACATCATTTAACTTTTTAAAGAATAAAGGTATTTTACAATTAAATTAGTGTATTTGATATTCATTATTACAAAAACATCGGTGAGCATAGCTAATTGATCTGGCTGGCGTAAAAAAAAATGATAACTACGCTTCTAAATTAGAACCACAATACTCTTCTGACGAAATGTATCTCGAATCGTTTTGACTGCACACGATGGTAGAGTGTATTAAAATCGCTGCCGTGAAAAAACAGAACGGCCGTACATTATGAAACAAATTCTAAATTGGATCTTGAATTAAAATGAATTATAAAACAAATTATTCCGTAGTCAATTGTTTTATTTAATTAGGGGGATTAAGGAATCAGTCAGGCGTTAATGAATACACACGCCGGGTGTATATAGGTAATTAAGGAATAAACATTCTGAATATGCATTCGGTCACTGTGACGTCACTGGCGTCTGAGGGGATTAAGAGTGTTTTCGATAATTGGCAAAGTCGTTTTTACGGGAGGTCTATTTTTACGACTTTGAGTGAAGATAGCTGAATTAATTTGAGTCGGATTGATGTGAATTTGCCGTAAAGTGGATAAAATAACCATGGACTGCTCACATAGAAAAATTTTCAAAACCATTTTATGTGCACTTTAAGTAAAATATGTTTAAAATATGTAATGTAAAAACCACTTACAAAAATACATATGTATACAGGTTTGGGCCTACTCATAAAAATCCATACTAGAAAGCTTTCACTTGTAACAAATACAACTATCTGTAGCCTAATGCAGCCTGATTTGCATCCACAGAGAAAATATCGTTTGGTTCTTGATCTCTATAGTCAACCTAACCCTGTCATTTGTTACAGTAGAGTTTAACAAGAAGAAGGGCATAAATTTCCGCAGCTACAGTAAGGCAACTTTGAAGTAATGCACATGGTATTTCACCTCAATGGTTACACAGTCTTTACCATAGTGGTCCTCTGTCTTGGTCTGAGTTGTCATACATTTAGGAATAGGAGAATATCTTCATCAACTTGCATTTGCAATAAAATTGGAAAATGTTAAGATATGATCCCCTTAACAAATTAACCAGACCTATTATTCTTTTTCTTATTTCGCTGGTAAAATATTAGCTGCTCTAAACATAGTTCTTTATTCATACACAGTTGTTGTTTTATTTTACGTTGGTAATGTATGTGAGAAGTCTGTATTGTTAGAATGAGAGAGTTTTGTCTGCCATGTGCACATTCCTACAATTCTTTGTCCAACATATCAATATTTCCATCTAATTTGATCCACTGGTTAGCACATACCCTAAATTTTTCCTAGTTTCTCACAGTAAACGGTTTTACATCGGTGTTTTAAACAAAATCTACACGGAGTATACAGCTCTAGGTATTCTTCCGCTTTTTTACTATCATAACGTAAACAAACCGGTGACCTTTCACTGTACATGACCCGTTGACCTTTCGTCGTGTGTGTCTGATTGGTGAGCTTTGTCACGTGATCTATTAAAACCAAATCACCGCGAAATTCAAATACCATCGCACATTGATAAGTAAGCCCATACTTATTTTACGTTTTCTGTCAAACGTCAAAGAATTGATAAAAGAAAAGTTGTGTGGAAATACAAAGTAATACTAGAAGAATTAGATGATGTAGTTTGTTTTCCGCCTGAAAATCGTCGGGATGGAGCAACAGAAGCAAGCTTGCTAGAAATTTCACATCACGGCCTAAAAGGATAGTAACTTTCTGGTACAAAAGTCAAGTCTTTAGCTTGTGGTCCCTCTAAAGGTAACAATTTTTATGCGATTTAAAAAATCGCTTGAGTGTATCACCGTTACACCCTGATGATGGACACATGAGAATTCCATGAAAATCGGACAAAAACTGTCAGACAAAATGGCTACTCCTGCAAATTGTGTAAAAGTATGTAATACCAAATCTATGTTTATAATCCAATGATCATCGTTCCTTTCAGGGTTCTTAATCCATTTTGAAATGAACCGGCCACGGGCATCCCTAACGGATAGGATAGTCGTCTTTTGAACAACAGACATGTTGGTTTATGCATACTTTATATTCACGTCAATAATTGCATAACGTTACGGTATTCCGTATAATAATATTATAATAATAACTTCTAATAAACAAATCCTGTGTTGTTATTCCATACTAGTATTCATATATATCCATACATTATCGAAATTTATAGTCAAATTTTGGCAACTTGCATAATGCATAATCTACTTTTGCTTTCATCCAAACAAACGGAAGTTAGAATTAATTTAGTAAAAAGAAAAACTACAAGCAAATACAAATAAGTTCGTTTTTAATTATTTTATATGTAAACACTTGTCAATACCGTATATAAAAGTATATTTGTAAGCACGTGTCAATAATAAAACACAAACTGAACCCGCATTGAATATTCGCTTGGCCGATATAATCACTGATAAGCATGACATCGACGAGGCTTAATGAGTACGGCATATTAACTTTTTTACTCCGACAAATTAAATTCTCAAACATTTTTTTGAGGCAAAAGAAAAATAAATAAAGACGTTTGAAGTATTTGTAGTTAAAAAATATTTCCTATTTAGTGTAAATGGGTATTAAAATGAGTAAAATGCATCATTTTGCCCGAAGCAGTTAGGTGTTAAGTAAACATTGCACGAGCCGTTGAGCCAATGACTACGAGGCGTGCAGTCAACGCACATGTTTTGGACAGGCATCCTTTACAGAGATAATTCGTAAGTAATTCTCTGTGATACAGATTGAATAAAACAATGTAGCACAAATTTTTTTCCGTGAATAGTGGGGGCTCGGAAATATAACGTACGGGCGAAAGGTCACGTGGCCATTTATTATTCAGATTAGTTTATTTTTAGTGTTACCGGTACTCGCAAAAAGTAGACTTTAATAACTTGTGAGACAAAACATTTTCTGTGATTTTTTATCAAACGAAAGATGTTTGAAAGGAGCTAACTATTCGGATCTAAAATATCTTCTAGTCTTCAACTTTGGGTGACCTATATTGGACGTGGGAGGATCTCTAGCTTTTGGAACTTCCAAATACAATGCCTACGTGCATGCTTGAAGTTCAAGGTCAACGCCGCCATTATTTTCGGCTATTCTTTTACCGTATATTAACTCAACAAAGTTGTTTATTTACGAAATGAGCCGAGAAAGATTAACACTGAAGGTATTCATTGCATTGATTGACTCTTTGATGGGTTAATTAATCGACGAGTAATAATTACCCCTTTGTAATCGGCCGAAAATAGATTGATATATGACACCGTAGTGGCTTGTTGTTCATTGTTTTATCAATCAGCATGATAATTAACTCTTTGTAAATCGGCCGAAAGTAGATTGATATATGATACCATAGTGGCCGATTCACTGTTTTACGATTCGGCTAGATTAAAGATCAATCGGCTAAAGCCGACAAAAAACAGCTCATTAAGATCCCTGGTTCCTTTTGATATTTGTGCATATCATGGACTGTAACTTTCTGGATTATGGCCCATGATGGTACGAAGAGTCATGTTTTTTAGCTTGTGGTCCCTCTAGAGGTCACAATTTTTATCCAATATTAAAAAACGTTTCTATTTATCACCATTACTGCCTAATGACGGTTGAGCTTCAATTTTGTGAAAGTCAGACCCAAACTGCCTGACATAATGGCGACTCCTTGTGGGCTAAAAGTGTAAAAGTATGTCATACAAAGGTTGTGGACCCTCAAGAAGTCATAATTGTTAACTGATTTTGATGAAACTTAAAATAAATGTTTATGTCTCAAAAATCTTGGTTCCTTTCGCTATTTGCACATACCAGACTGTAACTTCCTGGATAACACAGACCCTTATGGTATGAAAAAAAACCACATGCTTTTAAGTGGACATACCCAATATTGACTTCAACTAACCTCAGCTTGTGTTTTTAATGGCTTTGAGAGTAGTTGCGCCATAAATGATGTCACTTAGGAGACGACTCTTCGATCTGTTTATGTTTGGGAATTACATGTAGTGTGTTTTATTTGCTATATGGGCGTTGTATCAGAAATCTTTTGAAGAATTAACAATGACTTCATCACTAATGAATTTGAGATTTTTTTTTTGCACCTGAATTCATATTTATACAAAAGAGGTATTTTTTTTGATCTGTGAAATAGTTTTTTAAAAAAATGGTTAATTAGAGCAGTATTAAATTTTCAGACTCAGCTTATTTTATCAAATAATTTTTTTATGAATTTAAATTTTTTGTACAGTTTTCTAAAGAAGTTATTATCATAAAAGGGTGCCACATAGTCCTAGGTTTGAATACCAGTCTGGATTGCGAAGAACCTTTGGGATTTTATGTCTGGTTCTCACTTGTTAAAGGTGATTTAGAATGATATAAAAAAAATTGAGGTCCTGTGTACAAATTGGTAGAGCTTGTAAAAGAATGATTTTAAATTCGATGTAATCTTGATTTATGTGGTACATGTACATGTAGTAGTACTACTAGTAGTAGGGGGAAAAATGTAGACTATAATCATATATTATAAGCACAGTGTTAACCCTAATCCAAGTTTATTTACCATTGGTTTAAATTTAAAGTGACAAAAAAATTTTAAATCTGTTTTCCTTGACTATAGCTGATAAAAGTTGTTTGAAAACATTGTCTACTGTGTCTAGATGGGTAAATAACCCAATTAAAAACTATGTATTCTTTAGCACTAGTATTTTTCTCTCCTGTATTTCCAAATTTTGTTTGTTATCTTCTTATACTTGATTTGTTGATGTCTGTATACATGCATGTAGTATGCATATTGTTGTTGACAGTGTGTCTTATACAAAATGTAACAGTCCCAATGGATTTCAGGCACTCTATACATGCATTATTATTATTCTTAATCATATTTATATATATATATATATATTAGCCTTTTGCATAGTTTGATTATTGATATATATTGACTGTCTGGCTTTGGTTACATATAGAGGGGAAGAGAGAAATGAGGTTTAACGTCCACTTGACACAAACTAGGTCATTTTGGGACTAACATGGTTTAATTTATTTCAATAATTTGCTTGCGCGTAGGTGTCTTTAGCAGTAGGAGGAAACGGGAGCACCCAGAGAAAACCCATGAGGTTGGACAGGCCACCCTACTTCTTGTCACGTACAGCGGGGAATCGAAACCACGCCTCTTGACTCAATAACAGGTTTTATGATACAGCACGCACGTGCTAACCATTCGGCCATCCATGTATAAATTAGTGCTGGGTATTGCGACTGCAGTCACGATACGATACGTATTGCGATTCATAACTAGGTCGTACATTTATCAATAAAACAACAAATTAAATATGTGATTGTGTTTTTAATGAAGTCACTAAAACCAGGAAATAAATACACTTGATTGGGCCAACTATTTAGAAGTAAACTCTACTAATCCTAGCAGACGTACTTAGACAAGACAGTCGCCACTATGGACACTATGGTGTCTTGTCAAGTGAATGCTGAGATTGGTTGTATTATCACAATATTTTAGAATAGTTTTGCATATTCTACAAACAACTTTCGTTGTGTTCCCTTTTAAAAACCCAAAATTTTCCCAAAATTTAGATTTATATCTCGCTGGAGGATTTATTATTGCGACTGTGTTTACCGCAATTTTGATTTTTACAAGAGCTACTATAGTACTATCTATTATATTTACGTTCTAAATTTATAAAATTCGAGAGTAAAATGTTGTTTTATGTATTCAAATATGTATGTTTTATTACCTAAGCCTTATAACAAACTTTGAAATTCGGAAACAAAACGAAAAGACATTAAAATGTTGTTAATCTTTACCTACGAAACTAACGGTAATTACGGTCATGCACTATTTATAGTAACACACATGTCAAGACTACTGGACATCGTTTGCGAAGTGTCATAGTTTCAAATAAAGTTTAGGGTTGTGGATATAATTGAAAGTTTTTAAAGTTCATGATATATTTGATAAAAAGCAAAAAAGAATCGTGAAAAATCGATTCGGCATCCTGCGATTCAATACAGGTATCGTGAGACGGCGAATCGCGATACATCGATTCAACGATTTATCGTGCCAGCACTAGTATAAATGAGAATTTCTACAAATACAGATGACATGTTGTAAAACAATTGATTAATAAGTAGGATCCACTCCTAATATAATATATAACTTTATTGTACGATAGTGTACTTATTACATGGTAATTGTTTGATCTGTAGATAAGAGTATCCTATGTCATAAGATAAGAGAGATATTGAAATACTTAATAAATTTCATTTTTGGGACTCTTCATTTTCCAATAGCACTTTATCTGTTAGCCACCAAATTATAAGTTGTAAAATTTGTCTCCATGTCTAAAATATAAGTAAATTTTTGTGTTTGTATACCTTTTTATAAAGTTATTAGCTCTATTAAGTTCACATAAAAGCTTTTAAGTTTTATGTTCAGGTTTAAAATTCACCCTTAAAAAGGTATAAAACCTGTTGAAAAGTTATGATTGAAATTCATTAAGAGGAAATTGATGACAGTGATATGTAATTAAGTTATAAAAAAACTGAATGTGTATTAAAATGAACAATACTAAATATTTTCTAAAATAAGATTCCATAGACAAAAAGTTTCATTTGAGGGGAGGACCATGATGGTTAAATGAGTAAGACACTGACTCGCTATTTTGGAGGTTGGGTGTTTGATCCCTGCATTGGCCGAGAAAGTTCATCCAGATTTTCCAATGTGGTTTCCTTGTCAATGATGGAGGACGAAGGGCCTGGCAAGGACAGCTATCTAGTCATTCATATGGAATGAAAAACTGAGGTCTCGTGTACACATTGGTGTGCATGTTAAAGACCCCTTTGCAGTTGGAGTTAGATATAAGAAGAGGTCGTAGCGCTGCTGTGTGGGCAAAATTTCCCTCATAGTCATAGCACACTGTATGGCGTATGCCCCTCTTAATTATCCCAGTTTCAGAGCAGAACAGTAGGACGTTAAACCCCATTTCATTTGAGGGATTTCTAATCCATTGCAAACTACAAACTTGTGGAAGCCCTGATGAAAGCTCTGTGGACGTATTTTTCATGCCCATGTTTATCTGGACGTCAGTCCACAATTTGTGAACACCAACAGGTCACAATTTTTATCTAAATGTAGGTTTATCTTTGCTTTACGTCTGTAACTTCATTGATTATGACCCCTGATTGTATGAAAAATCATGTTTTTAGCTTGTGGTCACTCTAGAGAGTGATCACAATTTTTATCTGATTTTGATGAACTTCAAATTTCCTGTATATCATTATATCCCAAATACCTGGGTTCCTTTAGATACATGCACATATTGGGCTGTAACTTACTGGAATATGGTCCCTAATTGTACCAAAAAACGCTCATTAGCTTGTTCTCTGTCCATCTCTTTTAAAATATGGACACATCTTGCATGACAATCTCTTGTAACATTCTTCTTGAAAAAACGATACTGAAAGTTGTTCTGATAAAAATGGTGCTCCAGATACAAACAACATTTGAGAATCGTTTATGAAATTTAACTGTTGCTGCACAACATGTTATCGAACATCATCTTCAATTTGAAGTTTTAGCAATCTGGCTCTTTAATATTAAAGATTCATATTTATTGGTCTGTTTGTATCAAGAAAAAAATACAAGGGTAGGTAACTCTTCAGTGTTTAAATAAACATAATACAGAACTTGAAGCCGGTTGATTGACATTGATTATTTATAGGACAATGGTACTGTAGTGTGTAAATGGTCTTTAACATCTTTATTTCTTAGTTTAGGGTACGTGGCTGGAATATTGTGTATAGGATGTGATAGAAAATCATTATAATGCCATCATTTTACTGATACAAACATGTCTGCATACCATTATAAGCAATATTATTGAAAATTTAATTTCACTACAAGGCTTAAAACTAGAAATCAAATTATTTATCAAATTTTGCTCAACATGCTAAAATTCCTGTCAAATATTACATCCAGACTTACTAACAAATAAGGGGCCTCTTAAAAGAATGAACCCCTAAAAATGAGCAAGTGTGATATGAAAATTTTACCCAAAACATTCCAGTTACATCTTTCCTCCCACTTCTGTGAATTGAAAATGAAAATATGTTATAATGTTTGTCCCCAAATGCTCTTATCTCATAAGTGATGAGAGTGGATGGTTAAAAGCGCCATCGTATTCCTCGTCGTTAGAGAAAATATGGAGAGTCATAAGCAGTCCGCCTAAAAATTCTGAGGAGTGTGATTCACTCTCCTGGAATTAAACTACTTAAAATTGAAATTTTTTTTAGTGTACATGTATCTGTAATGGTGCAACTGTAATGTATTTTATTTGTCCAAAAAATCCAAATAGAATAATCTACTTCAAATGCTATCAAGTTTCTAGTGTTCAATTATTGGATGAATTTGTCACAGTGTTTTTATCAAAAAGAGGATACAATCTAATCAAAAATTAAAATCTTAGAGTTTTTGATTCACAGTAACCAAGATACAGTATCCCGCTGGTATTGTAAATAAAATAGATACATGATACATGATGTTAACATGGATAAATCACAGTAAGAATTCCCATAAAATCACATTTTTAGCTTGTGCATGCTCTAAGGGTCACAATTTTAATCCAATTTTCATTAAACTTAGAAAAATTATCTTTACATTCCAAAGATCTTGGTTCCTTTTGATATAGACACATGTCAGACTGTAACATCGTGTATTATGGCCCTGTATTGTGCATAAATTGTTTGGTTTATTTTTTACTATTTTTAGCTTGTTCTTTCTCCGTCTCTTGCAAAATGTGGGCATATCCTGCACGGCAACCGCTTATTTGAAATCCTATTGAACTCATTATTTGGTTATTTGTTATACATGAACATTTACATCTTTGAACCAATTTTTTGACAAGGAAATTGACCCCAAGCTCACCACCAGTTCAAGTTGGATCAAAAAGAAACTTATCATGCTTGTTCCTTGGACAACTGTGCATTGACTGATGACAGACTAGTTCTTGGTCCATAATACACTTTTATAAATACAAGTTTATATGTAACAGCATGGCTAATATAATAAGTAACAAATGGTTAATTTAATATTAAAATAATATTGTTTATGTAATACTAATAATATTGTTAATGTAATACTAATAACAATATGGTTAATGTAATACTAATAACAATATGGTTAATGTGATACTAATAACAATTAACAATATGGTTAATGTAATACTAATAGATGGTTAAATTACACCATGTGATTGATTTATAAGTAAGTTTATAGCCAAGCTATATACCTAGCTTCTTTCAAATAACTTGTCTGTTAAACTTAAATTGCTGTTTGCCTTTGTGCCAGTTGAATTGATCAAATCTTTTATTAAGCTGGAAATAGTAAATTACTGCTGTACGAACAATAAAAAGCACTTTGCATTTCAGTGTTCATGAATGTTGTTAGAGGCGGTCTATTTTCAGTGTCTGTTCATGCTTTGTTGTTTTTTTATTATCAATAGACATTAGATATAAAGTTGTATTTGTTGTGTTGAGTATTGTCAATCAATATCTATAACTATTTGGAATTTATGTATAGTTATAACTTCCAAATCAATATTATTAAATTTTTCACAAGTAGGAGCGTATCTTGGGACCGTCAGGGACTTGATTGAATTGATTGAAAATATTTGAAAGAAATATCTTTTGTAGTCTGGTGCATGTAATCCTAAAACATTTTCTACAAAAAATAAAGTGAAATGGGATTTTCTTCTGAAAGCTGATTAATTTCTGTAATTGTAACAAAGCTTCTCTGAAAATAGAACGATTATTATCCACTGCAGATAGCGTGCAGAGGCAAAGATATCCTGAAGGTAATACCGGTTGTACAGAGTCATCTGAATATCACACAATAATACTTTCAAATTTATAAATTTGAAAATAATTTTGTCCGACAATGAAACTATACATGCCAACAGCACAGTTGTTCATAAAGTTATTTTATATTGATCAATCCAGAAAGCTTAAAACCAAATCTTGGATACTGTGACCTTATGGTTAGCTGAACAATTCAAACAAATTTAAAAACAAAAGATCCTAACAATTTTAACCTGTAGCTAGATTATAAAGCTTTAAAGACAATAGCAATGGATATAGTTCAAAATTAATTATGTTGTAAATTAAAAGTACTGCTAGTGCTAATGAATTTAATTTTGGTTAGTTCGTGGTATCGATTCCCCTGTTTTATGTGACAAGGAGTAGGGTGGCATGTCCAACTTCAGGGTTTTCTCCAGGTCCTCCAGTTTCCTCCTACTCGCATGTGAATTATTGAAATAAAATTAGCCCTATGTTAGTCCCAAAATGACCTAGTTTGTGTCGAGTGGACGTTAAACCCAATTTCTCTCTCTTTCTTAATTAGTTCATAATCATCATGTGTTATTGGGTATTAAGTCTATGTTGAATTTAATCCCATCTTAAAGGCCATTTACTTGATGCTACACAGCGTTAAATCTTACGGTTTAAAAAAACATGATTGTACCATTAGCGATGGTACTTTGATGATCTGAGAATCATTTCAGGCTGGCTTTAGTTCCAATAAATATTGTTACTTCAATTCATCATATATTTGAACTGGCAACAATGTCGTATTGATTTGTGGACCATTCACGCATTGAAAGGCAATCAACAGCTAACGGTCAATCAATTTATTTTGAATATACCTTAGAAACGGTATATATTATAAACATGCTTGAGTGCTTTCAGTTTCATGGCAACTTGGGTATTCTATAGACTTCGCTCACTTGCGTAAAATGGTATTCTATAGACTTCGCTCACTTGCGTAAAATGTAAACGAGACATCAGGATATAGATGCAAGAAAACATACACTTGTCTAATTTTGTATATAATTTATTTCAAGCTATTTATGGAAATTTACATCTATTATGTTATCATTGATTTTTTTTAAAAGAAAAACCTCCTTAATTTTAATTGCGTTCTATGTAGTGATTCAGGGCTTATTGAACGGTACTTACTACAATAAATCGTTGAAATGCATCCAATAGCAACCATGAAAATTGTATAACATATATGCAGCATCGTGTAAATATTTGTACAGAATAGGATGTGCATCAATAAAGCACATCTTATTATTATAGATAAATAGTGATGTCTTTGATGTCTTTGTCAGATTCCATTAGTTAATTACATTGGCATTTCCTCTTTAGAGATATGATTAATCACTTAATGTTAAACAGATAATGCTGATAGGTTTATCTTTTCTCCAAAATGATTTTCTTCATGATTTATCATTTTGTTTAAAACATGACCCATGACCCTTTTTGAATTCTTGGTATGATATTATTGCCTGAGTTCCTGCCGAGTTTGATAGCCTAGTGGTCTAGAGTGCCGCGCATCGACCTCTAGCTGGCTGGTCACCTCTAGCTTGCGGCTGTGTTTTCGATCCCTGGTTTGAGCATATGTGGCATGGAGATAGGGTCGCCTTCTCAACCTCGTGGGTTTCCTCCTGGCACTCCGGTTTCCTCCCACTGCTAAAGACCCCTACACGCAGGGGTTGAAATGTTTGTAAAATTTTACTTGTCTCAGGTGACAAGTAGAAATATTTTTTACTTGTCACTTGGTCATTTCAAGTTGTCTTCATTGATTTTCGTTTTTTAATTTTAATAAAATAAAAATATAATTAACTTATTGTAGGCCTATTTCAATTTCATTTGTAAGAAACGCTTACAATCAGAATCCGCGCTCACCTTAGTAATGAAACAAATGACGACCGTTTTCTCAATCGAGAATCTTTGTTATTCCGACTCGTTCGTTGTCCGCACAGCCGACCCATGCCATGGCATAATAAAATTTGAAATAATACGGTATCCAATCAGACATGCTTGTATATTTTACATTCCAAATGAACCACAGTAAACGGATTTCAACAATCAAAATACTTAATTCTCTTCGGAAAGAATTGTCGGATATATTTTACTTTATTTTTTAAGACAAAACGAAACATCAAATTCAAATGACAGGCATTTTAATGCCGCCGCCTGTTCGTCACGTGGTTGTGATTGGCATTCAAATTTCAACGTAATTAAATTAGGCGTCAAGCAAGGACACACATATATACAATTAGAATTTTAAGATTTTTTTACCACCATGTACCCCAAAACATTATCGCCAAAATTATATTTTAATCACAACTTCCATTTTATTACCGCAAATTTGATGGCCTCCAGCTGAGCCCTGATTGCCATAGAGTTATGCAATATTGCCTGTGATTGGGGGATTTAAAAGAAATAGCCAATGGCATTACGGTTTTCACTGAATCGGTAGTGTTACTATTTTAATGCAAAGAAACCTTTTCCAGACGTATAGAACAAAATTAAAAGTACCATATAAGTTTCAGTCGTGTTAATCGGGGAGAAATTAGCCACCACGCTACTATGGAGACAAACGGACAGCTTGTCGCGTGCTGTTAAATAACGTCTAATTTGTTTTAAAATGAAAGGTTCCCCTCTTCCAATTTTATTGGAATGGATAAGTTAGACAGAGACATTATTAGCCTGAATACTTATTGATATTAATCTAGTTGTCGCCGGCGACAAGTAGATATTTTTTCTACTTGTCCATTGAAAATGTTACTTGGATTCGACAAGTAGACAAGCGTTATTTCGACCCCTGCCTACACGCAAGCGAATTATTGAAATAAGATTAAACCATGTGTTTGTCCCAAAATGACCTAGTTTGTGTCGAGTGGACGTTAAACCCCATTTCTCTCTCTCTCTCCTGCCAAGTTCATGCACTATTATATAAATTTTTGTTTTAAACTACTGGATGTCTTACTCTATTATTTAAAACTTGAACTACTACTACATAATTAAAAGCGCTGGAATTCTTGCTTTATTTTAAACCTCCTCAATTCTGTGATTAAGACCACTGGAATTCTTTGCTCTAATTAAAACCACTAGAATTTTTGCTGTTAAAAACCTTCTGAACCAGTGTCTTTGATTCTCCAAAAAGTGAAAACGACAAAATACAGGATAAATGCGACTTGATGACCGGAATGATTTATGTCACGCATATTTTTTCTTTTATTCTGCTGTAAGAATTAGAACAACCAGATAATTTACAACGAAAGGAAGAAATGATATGTGCTGATAATAGAAGGCGTCCGTTTTAAATGACATTTAAAGACTTGTGAATTTGCAGAATAAAAATTTGCAAGAAATAAATGAATCTTGATCATCAAATTGCGTTTTCCCCTTTTTTGGCTTTCACCAATCGTAATGTTTTCAATTATAGCAAAAATTTAGGTTTCAAATTATATAATGCAACCGTATGTTTTTAACCGTATGTACACCAGGGTTCAATTTAGTCTAAAACCAATGAGTAGCAAATTTTTGTGAATAGTTATCAACAATATTGACACTGATATTATGTCGTTCAGGTATGCTCAAAATTTAATAAAGTATTTTGGTAGTCAAATAATCAGTATACAATGCCTTCCTTTTGATGTAAAACTTTATACATTCGATGAAAGTTTGTCATTTAGGAAAAAGGTTCAGTAGGTAAAATGTACATGGCCTTCTACCATCCGGCTTAAAAACTATTGATTTAATGTCGAATCACATGACCTACTGTTTGAACACGCTAGAGATCAATACATTTGCATGTATGAATTAGAAGATATTCCCTTACCGACCAGTTTATTATTACATTATAATACATAGACAACGTGATAATACGACACCAGTGTCCAACTCACTGGTCAGCGGACACTATACCAGACATGTTATACTGACTATATTCATGGGATTGTCGTGTTCCTCTAATACAGGTACAGATTTTCTTACATTTTGTTTATTGTTTATCTCTAACATCTCTAGGATGGCGTTAATACATGTTTTATCTTGTCTTCATGTCAGTGTTAGGTGATGAGGGTTATTTGTTTAAATTCAGAACTCTGTGTAACAGATTTTTGTATCCATGTCAGTATTACACAAGATGCTGTATGATTCCTATATTTAATATCATAAGATTGAAACTTAACAAGGACTTGACAAGGCAAAGAATGAAATTGTTGATCTGATTAAACTTGATGACATCACATCTTTTGTGACAAGGGCCAATGTAGTTGTGTGGTTAGGTCGCTATCACATGTAAAAGAATAACTTTTGGGATTTTTCAAACCTAGTTGTCACCTGTGTCTTGGACTGACGGTGAAAGTGTGTTAAGTTTGTAATGGATCCAATTTTTAGCAAGAAAAAAAAACATATTACGCCATATTTTCTCCATGAATGTAAATGTAATGCACTTTCTATTAAGATTCATACATTTTTGAATGTATTCATGGGTAAATAAGAGTGCAAGTTAGAATGATGATTTAGATAATCCACAGATTAGAAATAAATTTGAATGTGAAAACAAATTAACAAATGTAACATAATTTTTGAAGCCAGTACTGGCTGTTAACAGTATAAGTAAACGTTAAGTTCATAGCCCCTTTAATACTAATAGTAAAAACAATGTGCTTTTTATTATGTGATTGATATTTGTACGTACACATATATTTATTTCCGGCTTGGTTTACCTTTGTCAGTTATGCAGTAAAGAGAGTCTGACAAGGACAGCTGTCTAGTCATTTGGATGGGACAAAAAAACAAGGTCCCTTGTACACATTGGCATGCATGTAAAATATCCCATGGCAGTTGCAATTCGATATGAGAGTAGGCCGAAGTGCCACTGCCCGGGCAAAATTTC
The DNA here is from genome assembly GCA_948474765.1 of Patella depressa. Taxonomy (NCBI): domain Eukaryota; kingdom Metazoa; phylum Mollusca; class Gastropoda; family Patellidae; genus Patella; species Patella depressa. The sequence goes on from OX419719.1 coordinate 62,933,138, forward strand.
CCTCAAAGCACACTGTATAGCAAATGCCCGAATTCATGAGCCCAGATTAGGAGCAGAATAGTAGGATGTTAAACCCCATTTCATTTCATTTCACATATGTTTATATGCAGGTGGGGCGGGGGTGGATGGCCGAATGGTTAGTGTGCGCGTGCTGTATCATACGGCCAGCTATTGAGTCAACTGACATGGTTTCAAATCCCAGGTTGTACGTGGCAAGGAGTAGGGTTGCCTGTCCAACCTCGTTGGTTTTCTCTGGGTACTCCGGTCCGATTTCCTCCCACTGCTAAAGACCCCTACGCGCAAGCGAATTATTGAAATGAAATTAAACCATATGTTTGTCCCGAAATGACCTAGTTTGTGTCGTGGATGTTAAACCCCATTTCTCTCTCTCTTTCTTATAATGCAGGTAAAGAAGGTCATGCAATTGCATTGTAATTCACATTTACTAGAATATAATACATATCAGTATCATTAAGAAAAAATTATAATACATGAATTACATCCATGATTATCTCGAAACCTCATTTAAAGGCACCAGATTAAATGAAGTTTGTGTCATACAGACCTGGGACAGACCGACAGTGTAAATCAATGCAGTAGATGCTAATGGCTACCCCTGGATCTATTCATTTAATTGGTCTATTTTGTCTGGCTATGTTGTATGTGTTTGTTTTGTGCTTTTTCTTGGTATATGTTGTTGTAATGCATCCCGTTGAACTTACATGGATTAACAAGTAGTGTTATATAGTGTCAAATTTATATTCATGTACTTTTACAATTGACACCAATAGAAGCAGTAGTTAAAATGTCCCAAATAGATCAATTATTGGAATTTATAATTACTTTGTTTAACTGCGTGGCTGGTACATTTCTATAAAATGTTATTGATTCATAATGGATTCTCTCTCAAAGCTTTTTTTTTTATATCACTTCATATTTTTACATTTAACAGAAATTAATTGCATGGAAGTATTTTGTTTTTACGTCAGAAACACCCTAAGAAAAACAAATTGTTACCACCCGGAATGTTTGCCAGGAATTTATTGTAGACTAACTCGTAGTTGATGTATAATTATAACATTGTATTTAAACAGAATCTTTGAGAAACATTCATTGACTAGACCCGGCAAGCCTGGAAAAAATGCACCTGTCACTGACAATGTCAGGCACAGATTCAGGCTTTTTCAGGCACAAAACCTCAGGTGCCTGTCATTTTGTCAGGCACTGATTTGTTTTTTCTGCTGATATTATTTTGTCAGGCACTGTTTAGTCTTTTCTGCTGATATTATTAATACATGTCCAGCACTAAGTTGAAAATGTCCATTTCATATTAGTGCCAGACAATTTGTCAGTTACATTTAAAACCGTTATTTCCAGGCCTGCCAGACCACCTTCTTCACATCCTGACTACAGCACTTCTAACATAAAACCATAATAATAATTACAGTCCTTTAATTAAGACCAGCATTCATAGATTTAAATCATTTAGTATACCATAAACTTTAAACTGAACTCAATATAAGGTATACACAACCCTATTTCGTTATTGAACTGTAAAGATTTGTATCTATTAATAAAAGTTGACCAATACTAGTACCTATAAGTAATCTCTCAGTTTTGCTGCCTGAAAATATGTTTATGAATGAAAATGTTTGTTTTTTTTGTCCCGATTTTTTTTTTCACAGCAATTCCAAACATTCAATTTATCAAATATGGCAACTATAAATGATTCATGTCTAGTTGTGTAGTGAGAAGTTGATTTTAAAAGAATAGATTGTGCCAGTTTGACTTTTTATTTAGCAAAATTTATCAAATGATATATAACACTTGATGTTTTACATGTATTTCATGTACAGGCATCCATTAATACACTGTCATTGATTTGTAGCTAATTATTATATTATTATGTTAATTAAACAAGACTGTAGATGTACAGTTATCTGTTAAAATATATACCTGTTTCTAAAGTATATTTGTTTTTTTAAGTGTGATATTCAAAAAATTGATGCCATAAATGTTGACTGCTACTCTCTGTTATCGGAGTCTAAAGAAAATGAGACAAACCCTGTTTTTTTAATGTTTAAATGTTTTTTTAAATTTTTTAACCAGTTCAAGAAAATGTTTTTGATACGATAATTAATATGACGTAATTGGTATTGTTGAAAAGACAACACACTGAATGATTCCATGACAGTCATTATAGATTAGTTTTCAAAATAATGGATGTGAAAGGACTTAAGGAGTATAAATTATTGATTATAAAGCAAGAATGCATGGTTTTTGATGATAGACACAGTGTGCAAGAGATAGTCTATGATCCTGCATGTTTTGGGCTTTTCAAAAATTACCAAAGTTATAATATTTCCTTAAAATGGTCTAATAACCATTTAAGAAACCACAGACAGTGATCAAATGTTCTTCAATGGAGAATGTGAAAATGAGGAATACCTCCTACTAGTATTTAACATAATTTCATGGAACATACTTCCTACTATTCCCAGTTGCTAGAAACGAGACTGTGTGTGCATAGCTAATTGACTGTCAATTTAGATATGCATGACTTGTTCCAGTCGGCCACATGAAGGTCTTTGCCCTTAAAATTGTCTTTCATGTCCATGTATTTCTGGATTTTTTTATTGAATGTTTTGATAAAGCAAATAAAAGAGTTTTGCGTATTCATGAACAACTGCATCACTTTGAAGTTATAAAGTACAGAGTAATCATATTTTCTCTTTGAATCGTGGCGACAGGAAAATCAGAAAATTGATGAGTCAACTGTAAAAGTATATTATATAATTTATAAACATGATACATTGAAGTTTTTTTACATCATTTTGGGGATTGTTAATCTCTTACGATTGTACCAGTAATTGGTTATCATCAGTGTATAGAAATGGTTCAGTTCTTTTCAATATTTACAAAGATATGATGATATGAAAATTCAGCATCCTATGCAGATGGTAGTCAAAACGGATGTAAATCTAAATTGCCAAAATTTGTTTGAGTCAAAACAACCAGAAATGTGATTAAAATGCATCACTAGATAACCTCTGTGCTGGGGAATAAATATAGCCTACAGTCAGGACTGTCTCTCAAAATGAAATTTCAGTTGTAATGGAGGTATAATTTTGGGTAGCAAATATAGGTTGTTGTTTTTTTGTGGTAAGGGACCTCTCAAATGGTTATATCAATTGAGACAATCTTCTCTGGTTTCTGAGAAAAAAGAGTAATAACATTGTCCATTGAAAAATGTCTTGAATACATTGATGTCGAATAATAAGCTAAATTTATCCTGTGTAGGAGTAGAATTTCACAACTTTAATTCAATGTAATATAAGCTTATTGTACCAGTGAATATCAATTATCATAATTATAATGTTTACATTCATGTACACCCTTCATTTAAAGTGATTTGATCTCAGTTTTATGATCCATCTTATTCTGACCTCTCAATTACAAGCAAATCCTTGTTTTTATGTTTTGTAAGATTTAAGTATAGACAGATAACTGGAAAATCTTATTTAAATCTCGACTCAAGAATAATAGCATGTACATTACTACTTTATCGTTACACTATAATGGAAGATAAGCTCGCTTTTGTGATGTCTGATCTTAGATCTATAGCCTTGCTGAATTATTTAGGAAATAACGCAGACTGATCAATTGAACTTGAATATCGAATCAGATATTAATACCTAATGGAAAGCATAAAATAAGTAATTTGAATTTTCGACTTCTGCTTGAGTAACCTTGACATCACCAAATCTAATCAAGGGTTTTATAAAGGGCTGAATATGGGGTCAGTTGGATAAATTTAAGGTTATTGTCCGTGTTTATCCAAGTTTTTCAGATGCCAGTTTTTATTATATTATTACATTGTACTTACAATAGGTGAAAAGTCTATTATTGTAACTAGTCACTGGGTTCCATTCAACTACAATGTGTATGTGAAAATTTGAGAAGTTTAAATTGATTAGTTGTCGAGATATTGTCATGTATGAAAATTTATTTTGTAAAAAAGAAACTTGCATAAAAAAGAAACATCATGTGATATAAGATATATCTCCAATATGAATTACTGAAATAAATCTAATTATCCTTTTAAAAAGTTACTTGATATAGGAAGTATAAAAGCTTTTCAATTATGGTCTGTGTTTGCCACCTTTAGAATTAGAATTAAATTTCCTAAAATAGTGCACAGCCTACTTTTTTGATATTTTGAGACGTGGGAAAATGATATTCTTATGATTATCTATGAATTTATGGACTTAGGAAGACTAGTGTCCCATTGCATGTTGTATAAGTGAGATATTTGAGAATAAGACAAATGACCTATCGTTATTGTCCCCCGCCTTTCGAAGAAAGTTGGGGGACTATTAAAATGGGTTCGTCCGTCCGTCTGTCTGTCTGTCTGTCTGTCTGTCCGTCTGTCCGTCACACTTTTTGGGACACAATAACTCTCTTCCTAATTGAGCTAGAATGTTCAAACTTGGTGTATGTGTTTATTAGGTCAATGCCTTAATGGAGTTCAAAGATGAGCATTTTCCGCTTAGGGTAAGCAGAGATAAGCAATTTGATTGGTTGATGCTTTGGGACACGATAACTTTAGTTCTAATTAAGTGAGAGTGATGAAACTTAGTGTATAGTTTCATTACAGTAATACCTTGACTAAGTTCGATAATGAGCATTTTCCGCTCAGGGTAAGCAGAGCAGTTTGATTGGTCGAGACTTTGGAACACAATAACTCTCCTTCTAATTGAGTTAAAATGTTCAAACTTAGTGTATATGCTTATTAGGTCAATGCCTTGATGGAGTTCGGAGATGAGCATTTTCCGCTTAGGGTAAGCAGAGCGATACGCAATTTGATTGGTCGAGACTTTGGAACACAATAACTCTTCTTCTAATTGAGTAAAAATGTTCAAACTTGGTGTATATGCTTATAAGGTCAATGCCTTGATGGAGTTCGAAGATGAGCATTTTCCACTTAGGGTAAGCAGAGATAAGCAATTTGATTGGTTGATGCTTTTGGACACGATAACTTTAGTTCTAATTAAGTGAGAGTGATGAAACTTGGTGTATAGTTTCATTACAGTAATACCTTGACTAAGTTCGATAATGAGCATTTTCCGCTTAGGGTAAGCAGAGCGATACGCAAATTTATATTCATGTACTTTTACAATTGACACCAATAGAAGCAGTAGTTAAAATGTCCCAAATAGATCAATTATTGGAATTTATAATTACTTTGTTTAACTGCGTGGCTGGTACATTTCTATAAAATGTTATTGATTCATAATGGATTCTCTCTCAAAGCTTTTTTTTTTATATCACTTCATATTTTTACATTTAACAGAAATTAATTGCATGGAAGTATTTTGTTTTTACGTCAGAAACACCCTAAGAAAAACAAATTGTTACCACCCGGAATGTTTGCCAGGAATTTATTGTAGACTAACTCGTAGTTGATGTATAATTATAACATTGTATTTAAACAGAATCTTTGAGAAACATTCATTGACCAGACCCGGCAAGCCTGGAAAAAATGCACCTGTCACTGACAATGTCAGGCACAGATTCAGGCTTTTTCAGGCACAAAACCTCAGGTGCCTGTCATTTTGTCAGGCACTGATTTGTTTTTTCTGCTGATATTATTTTGTCAGGCACTGTTTAGTCTTTTCTGCTGATATTATTAATACATGTCCAGCACTAAGTTGAAAATGTCCATTTCATATTAGTGCCAGACATTTTGTCAGTTACATTTAAAACCGTTATTTCCAGGCCTGCCAGACCACCTTCTTCACATCCTGACTACAGCACTTCTAACATAAAACCATAATAATAATTACAGTCCTTTAATTAAGACCAGCATTCATAGATTTAAATCATTTAGTATACCATAAACTTTCACCATAATTTTAACTCAACTCAATATAAGGTATACACAACCCTATTTCGTTATTGAACTGTAAAGATTTGTACAAATCTATTAATAAAAGTTGACCTATAAGTAATCTCTCATTTTTGCTGCCTGAAAATATGTTTTCACAGCAATTCCAAACATTCAATTTATCAAATATGGCAACTATAAATGATTCATGTCTAGTTGTGTAGTGAGAAGTTGATTTTAAAAGAATAGATTGTGCCAGTTTGACTTTTTATTTAGCAAAATTTATCAAATGATATATAACACTTGATGTTTTACATGTATTTCATGTACAGGCATCCATTAATACACTGTCATTGATTTGTAGCTAATTATTATATTATTATGTTAATTAAACAAGACTGTAGATGTACAGTTATCTGTTAAAATATATACCTGTTTCTAAAGTATATTTGGTTTTTTAAGTGTGATATTCAAAAAATTGATGCCATAAATGTTGACTGCTACTCTCTGTTATCTGAATCGAAAGAAAATGAGACAAACCTCTTGTACTTGACTTCCACCCTGTTTTTTTTTGTGTTTAAATGGGTTTTTTTATTTTTTAACCAGTTCAAGAAAATGTTTTTGATAGGATAATTAATATGACGTAATTGGTATTGTTGAAAAGACAACACACTGAATGATTCCATGACAGTCATTATAGATTAGTTTTCAAAATAATGGATGTGAAAGGAGTATAAATTATTGATTATAAATATAAAGCAAGAATGCATGGTTTTTGATTATAGACACAGTGTGCAAGAGATAGTCTATGATCTGCATGTTTTGGGCTTTTCAAAAATTACCAAAGTTATAATATTTCCTTAAAATGGTCTAATAACCATTTAAGAAACAACAGACAGTGATAAAATGTTCTTCAAAGGAGAATGTGAAAATGAGAAATACCTCCTACTAGTATTTAACATAATTTCATGGAACATACTTCCTACTATTCCCAGTTGCATATGTGTGTGCATAGCTAATTGACTGTCAATTGCCCTTAAAATTGTCTTTCATGTCCATTTATTTCTGGATTTTTTTATTGAATGTTTTGATAAAGCAAATAAAAGAGTTTTGCGTATTCATGAACAACTGCATCACTTTGAAGTTATAAAGTACAGAGTAATCATATTTTCTCTTTGAATCGTGGCGACAGGAAAATCAGAAAATTGATGAGTCAACTGTAAAAGTATATTATATAATTTATAAACATGATATATTGAAGTTTCTTTACATCATTTTGGGTATTGTTTACGATTGTACCAGTAATGGGTTATCATCAGTATAAAAAAGGTTACATTGAAGTTTCTTTACATCATTTTCGGAATTGTTAATCTCTTACAATTGTACCAGTAATGGGTTATCATCAGTATAAAAATGGTTCAGTTCCTTTCAATATTTACAAAGATATGATGACATGAAAATTCAGCATCCTATTCAGATGGTAGTCAAAACGGATGTAAATCTAAATTGCCAAAATTTGTTTGAGTCAAAACAACCAGAAATGTGATTAAAATGCATCACTAGATAACCTCTGTGCTGGGGAATATAGCCTACAGTCAGGACTGTATCTCAAAATGAAATTTCAGTTGTAATGGAGGTATAATTTGGGGTAGCAAATATAGGTTGTTGTTTTTTTTGTGGTAAGGGACCTCTCAAATGGTTATATCAATTGAGACAATCTTCTCTGGTTTCTGAGAAAAAAGAGTAATAACATTGTCCATTGAAAAATGTCTTGAATACATTGATGTCGAATAATAAGCTAAATTTATCCTGTGTAGGAGTAGAATTTCACAACTTTAATTCAATGTAATATAAGCTTATTGTACCAGTGAATATCAATTATCATAATTATAATGTTTACATTCATGTACACCCTTCATTTAAAGTGATTTGATCTCAGTTTTATGATCCATCTTATTCTGACCTCTCAATTACAAGCAAATCCTTGTTTTTATGTTTTGTAAGATTTAAGTATAGACAGATAACTGGAAAATCTTATTTAAATCTCGACTCAAGAATAATAGCATGTACATTACTACTTTATCGTTACACTATAATGGAAGATAAGCTCGCTTTTGTGATGTCTGATCTTAGATCTATAGCCTTGCTGAATTATTTAGGAAATAACGCAGACTGATCAATTGAACTTGAATATCGAATCAGATATTAATACCTAATGGAAAGCATAAAATAAGTAATTTGAATTTTCGACTTCTGCTTGAGTAACCTTGACATCACCAAATCTAATCAAGGGTTTTCTAAAGGGCTGAATATGGGGTCAGTTGGATAAATTTAAGGTTATTGTCCGTGTTTATCCAAGTTTTTCAGATGCCAGTTTTTATTATATTATTACATTGTACTTACGATAGGTGAAAAGTCTATTATTGTAACTAGTCACTGGGTTCCATTCAACTACAATGTGTATGTGAAAATTTGAGAAGTTTAAATTGATTAGTTGTCGAGATATCGCCATGTATGAAAATTTATTTTGTAAAAAAGAAACTTGCATAAAAAAGAAACATCATGTGATATAAAATATATCTCCAATATGAATTACTGAAATAAATCTAATCCTTTTAAAAAGTTACTTGATATACGAAGTATAAAAGCTTTTCAATTATGGTCTGTGTTTGCCACCTTTAGAATTAGAATTATATTGCCTAAATAGTGATACAGCCTACTTTTTTGATTTTTGAGACAGTGGGAAAATTATATTCTTATGATTATCTATGAATTTAAGGACTTTGGGAGACTAGTGTCCCATTGCATGTTGTATAAGTGAGATATTTGAGAATAAGACAAATGACCTATCGTTATTTTAATTAAGGTACATGTAGTAGGGGATAGACAGTAACGGACATTCCTTTTTTTTGTTTTATTTTTATTCTTTTTTTTAAGTTCTCACTTTAACCATTGTAAGTAAGGACTGTAGCTTTCACACACAAAGTAATGGGATTTACTGTCACAATCTGGTCCAAAGTATGTTGGATGAGTTAAGTGACCAAAGGCAAGCCTCCACTAATTTTGTTGATCATTGCTAAGGGAGATTGTCCTTTTTTTTGCTTAAATTGGCAGTTGGAGTCATTCAGTTGTTGTAGGAAATACTGAGATAGATCTGATTTCTGCTCCATAGGTCCATCTATAAAAATAGCACAAAATCTGATCAAATTAAGCAGTGGACACATTAGCCGAAGCGTTCGGCCGAATCAATCAGTGGTGAATTTCATTCGGCCGAATGGGGGGACATTAACCGAATGCTTCACTCGATTCACCAGTCGATTGCATCACCTTTCACGTCACATGATTAAACATGGCGGCGTCTATGTCTTCAAACAATCATGTAATTGTGTACAACAATGGCCGTGTCTATGTGACAGTCAGAAGAATATAACTGACACACTTTTTATAGGAATAAAGTTAAATTATGCAATAGTTTATAATGTTAGTACCAAGTAGAATGTCAGTTCATTATATCGCCTTTATACTAAATGTGATATAATTTTCTCTCTACTGCTAACTGATCTGACATAATGGTATTTTGTTTGTTTAACCGAAAACCTAATCAAGTATGAGTTGACATAGTGAACACTATAGTCCACTGATTTTACGCCCCAATACGGTCTATTATTTATTTATTAGCATTTAAAAACATCAGCTAACGACCTCCCACAGATTCTGTAGGGATACACAGCAAACATGGTTAATAATGGACAAACTGCTTTACTTCAAACAAAATATTTTAATTTTACCCCCTGAAAGAATTTCAATTTATCATTTGATAATTATTTGGAATTTCCTAGTTTGTTGTCCAATTAGTCATGTTTTTAATTTTTCATTTCTATTACTATTGTTCGATTGAAAAATTAACTTCAGGAATTTTGACTTGTTTACACAGAAAATTGTGACTAATTTTCGACCTTTCCTTTATGTTTTTCAGATATCAGAGAAAATGGCTCTGTTCGAAATGATTACAAATCACCACGTCCCTTTCTCGACCCTATTACTGGTAAGTTCTTCACATATATGTATGTAATTAAATGGTATTCTGGTTTGGATTTTATCTATCCCTCTTAATATTTTAATATTAATAAGCTAACTGAACAAAATTATTAACATCACAAATTACATATTTGGTTGGAGGTTAGAAGAGTGTTCTCTAATTTTGTTTATTATTTAGTGTTCTAAACAACCGTGACTTCATAAAGAATTTCAAAATATCTTTAAGAAATACTGTATATATGTTCAAATTAAAAGCTTATGAATAAATTAATAACTGAATTTATATTTGTTACAAGATACAGACATCAAAGGCTGGGGTGACAATCATTTAAATATGTTTCAGAATAATGATAAAATTAGAAGAACTCTTCTTAGATCACATAATTAATCATATTTGCACCTACAATCATGCCAATCTGATTAAAACACAGATCCTATATTTCGTTTCGTATTTGTAGTCCAAAATTTGGTTTTACTTGTCTTTACTACACTAGGATCTGGAAGAGTTGTTATCATTGATGTGTTCGAAATGATGTGAGGTTTTAGCCAATGAAACAGTCTGTTAAGTCAAGCTTTAGGCATGTTTTGAAGGGAACTGTGGGTAATTCACTAGTAACATCAATGCTGATTGGTTAATCAAATGTCTAAAGTCATAGGGTCAAAAGGCTCTCTGATGCAAACTCATGCTAAAACTTGTCATGTAGTGTAGGTTGACGAAAGTATAAAATAAAACGAAACGAAACGGAATATAGATCTGTATTTTAAACAGATTGCAGTCAAGCATCCATGAATCTGAACAATGATATTGCTTTTGATTACAGTTTTTTCCTTGTAGTTTGGATGTACGTAGAACCAATCAATGATTTAATTTAGGATCGTGAATATTAACTTACAGTTCTTTAATTCAATCTTAATGTTTTTGAAAAATTTAAGATTGAAACAGTGCAATGTATCGGCGTTTTATAAGACAGGGGCCAACTACACAAAATTTTAACTAAGATAAAATCGAAATTTTAGTAATTCGATTGCACAATTAATACAAGATTCATTTAGTACTTAGCCAATCAAAATTCAAGTATCTACTAAAATTTGGATTTTATCTTTAGTAAAGATTTCGAGAAACAGGGCTCTGGTGTATAGAATCAATGGTTTTAGTAAGATTATTGTATTGATGGAATAAGATTTAGTTTCTAGTTTGATGAATAATTGATTTGTTAGGGATTGTCGCTAAACACCATAATACCATTACATGATAACTCTACATTTACATTCAAACTATTGTCTATCACCTTCCACCATCTCTTATGTCCATAGCAACAAAGACAATAGAAAAGTTGATCAATTGATGAAAGCTTTAATTTATTCACTATATAATTGATCAGTTTACTGGTAGTTGATGGAGTGCTGAACAAATTAATAAATACAGAATAAGACTGTCTGTAGTCCTACCGATAAGCAGTCATTGATTACTGGAATGTAAAGGACCATAGGAGACGAAAACAAACAAATGATGATTAATTGTACACAAAACACAAATCATAATATCGATTTTCAAACGGCCATGCAATAATGTGATAAAATATTATTAAAGATTACCTACATACATCTACAATTACCACCGAGTGGACAAGAAAATAAGGTCTTGTGCGTGTTAACAGCATGTACGTGAAAACGCTATGCAGGAGGTGCTAAGACTGCAATCACTTAATTGGACCAAATTAGGTTTATAAGTTGGGATAGTCCCAAAACACATAGATATGCAATATCGGATAAATCTTTCAATTCCTGACTGAGAAAATTGAAAAAACATTTTTCATATGGTGAAATTGCCAAAATTCGTCTTTCTCAAATACCAACTTTGGCAAGTCCGCATATCTTTCCTATATGTAGCAAAAAGACCAAACGCACACAATTTGTAGATGCAGTAGATGACCTTGTGCTGTTAGCGCAAAATGAATTTAAGACAGGTCTGGCGAACGAGAACTGCTTACCGACTGGATGTCATGAAACCTATCTAAATTCCCCATTTTTTGTCAACAAGCAACCTCCCAACATTTGATACAATAAATAAAAATGACTGGAATCGACTTGTTGTAGTTGTTTGTTAGGTCAATGCCTGGATGGAGGTTGAAGGTGTGAATTTTCTGCTTAGGATAAGCAGAGATAAGCAATTTGATTGGTTAATGCTTTGGGGCATGATAACTTTGGTTATAATAAAGTGAGAGCAATGAAACTCTAAATATACATGTAGGTTCATTATATCATTATCTTGACTAAGTTTGATAGTGAGAATTTTCTCCTTTGGCTAAGGAGTGGTAAGCACTTTGATTGATAAAGATTTTGGAACATTACAACTCTGCTTTTAATTGAGGTAGAATGTTTAAACTTGATGTAGTAGTTCATTAGGCAAATGTCTTGACAGGGTTCAATAACATTTCTAGCTAAAGCTGAGCAGAGCCAAGCAATTTCATTGGTCGATGCTTTGGGACAAGATAACTTTGATTCTATTTGATAGAGAGTGATGAAACTTAGTGTAGAGTTGATAATCAGTTTGATTGCTCGATACTTTTGAAAAAAAAAAAAATTTGCAATTAATTAATATGTCTCATCTATTTATTTTGGACTTTCAGTGGTAATCATCAGCCTCACTGATGGCTTGTTGAACTGAGAATGGTTTGAATACTGTATTATAAACTTGTAATAGAACACAATATATGGACGATTGTGCTTGAAAGCCTCTCATGACTGTTTTGTCAAGACAATATTTTAGATTTTATTACCTATCATTTTACACTGTATTATTTCTAAATTATCATTTAATTCTTGAGTGGTAATTTAATCCCTTAGTGGTAATTTTATTTGAAATAGATTGTTTTAAGTCGATGAGTTAAATTAAACGATCTAAATAACTTTTCCATTGATGGTTTGTAGTGAGAATAATAGATACGTATTTATAATCATTTGAACTTTATAAATTTGAAAAATTTTAGGTAATCATTTTTTACTCTTTTTTTGATGTTTGTGTGATGTTATCGTTGAATTTATAATATAATATAATCAAAATCAACTAATTAAATACATATTCTTGTTACAAAAAAATATTTAAAATTAATATCTCTACATTATTTGGATATTAAGAAAAATGTCTATTTGGAACTCAATAACTCCTGAAGACATGGGTGTGTTGTTCAAAGAGTCAATTTGAAAAAAAAATGTTTTCAACTCTTTGCCCTAAAGTTCATGATTACACTTACAGTTCATTGTTTTCTGAAACAATTAAAAATCAATTTAATTGAATGACCTTTGATATTGCGGCTAAACATGAGACATAACATTGGCATTAATTAACCTGATTTTATTATTTCATTGTTCTGTATCCATGCTTACTGAATAAATTAATTTGTTTTGTTTTATTATTATAGAAAAATACCTAATTACTATTTGGTCTAAATGTGTCAATATTTTGATGTCCCCAGAGAAACGGTCTAACTTAATTATTGAACTGTATCAACCCTTTCTGTAAAAACTAAATGTATTTTGTTTTAATTACTAGACGTACGTATGTCATAATAATACAATTAGCGTGTTTTTCGTTGCAACACATGTGAGTAACCACTCAGGTGAAAATGAAATAATTGATCAAAGGGGACTGAAGTTTTAGAATTAAGTCTGTTAGGCCATGATATTTTGTATGAAGATGATTTGATCAGTGGTTGCCGATAGTCTGTAATTACTATAGAAAGATATTATCTGAAGTGTATTTGGTTTCTAACTAATGACAATCTTATTTAGTTTAGCTGTTTTGATTAATTAATGAGTTAAAAACTTTCATAGTCATAATCAGATATTTCTGGCAATTTCCTTAATCAAAGAACAACAAATTTGAATCTTTTTAAAATGATAAATTCTGCAGATAAATGATGTTATATTGAACAGGTTTTATAGTATATTATATCAAGCTGTGTGATTAGTTACTGCTATATTCCCTGTAGTGTCATACATGTAATTGTTATGTTTAGCTGGTAATATCACAGTATTATTTCCTACTCCAGTAAAAATATTTGTCTATTCATTAGACGAGCGTGACTGATATTAAATGGTTAGAATCTATATCAGATAAAAGAGATTAAGACGATCAATGAATGATTCATGTTTTGATTTTTTGAAACCACACCTTTGACTGATGTTTACCTAGAAGCACGACCATCAGGAATCAATAAACCTTAATACTCTTCCAGGATTCAAAGTTTTGAACACAAAGTATACCGTACGTCATATTTTAAGTTGGCAAGGAGTAGGGTCGCCTATCCAACCTTGTGGGTTTTCTCTGGGTACTCGGTTTCCTCCCACTGCTAAAGACCCCTACGCACAAGCAAATTATCGAAATAAAATTAAACCATATGTTAGTCCCAAAATGACCTAGTTTCTCTCTCTCTCTCTAATATTTTAAGTTCAGTAATAATGGTCAATGTGTGTGCTGTAAGATTGTAAATCAGTGTTTAGATTCCTGCCTAACTTCATGTATTTTGTATGGGTACTTGGTTCCCTCACATTTTTGAAGTGAGTTATTGAAATACAATTTAACCTACCATATTAGTCAAAAATAAAAATATAGGGAGTACCCAAATTTAGATTTGTCTCCGATACCATAAGGTATTTAGGTTTTTAATCATTAAATACTATGTAATTCAACATGGCGTTCGAGGGTTTTTCTATGAAGGTATGAAATATAGTACTGTACCAATATTTGATTTATACCAGAGTCAAGTTTTAGACTAAGCCTTTGACAGCGGAAGTGGGAGGCGACTAGTATGTGTGTCGCTACCATATTAGTCACCTGGTTACTGTCAAGTTGATGTTCGTCTCTTTCTCAATATATTTAGGCTGTTTTTGAATTACTTAAATTGAAGTGAAATTATTTTACCAAATGGTTTCTATCTTTGCTTAAATCAGCATATCAGGTTCAGAAAGGATGAACTACACTCAATGCCATTAAAAATGCAATGCGAAATTCAAAGTTTATTTACTACAACAAAACCCTGAGCTCTTACACATGCCTGAAGTCGCCTGTGGGATTGTTTGCTACTGATTTTGGAGTGCCTGTATGACATGGGACTACAAGAACAAAGTTCATTACCGAGAACTGATATTGAGTTCAAATCAAATCCAGGACTCGGCAAAAAGAGACCCATCACAAGTTTCACCTTTTTGCCATAAGATAGGAAATCCCAAGAAAATGTTTACCAGAAATATTTCACGAATTAGGCATTGCGTTATTAATGGCTTTGAGTATATAAATGGAATTATGGTTGTGTTGCACTTTATTATAATTAAACACTTTGCATAAATTCTTTGCTCCATGTTCTTTGCTTAATATTTACTTTACAGATGCATTTATGGCCTTGATGTTTTTTGCCTAATCATTTCTAATTTGCTATTTATTTAATGGCCGATGAATATGTAAAAATGTCAACATTTCTTTTGTGGAGCCAAGATTTATATGCATTTTCTTCACCCTTTTGCACTGGTTTATGTTCAACTGACATGGATTTTCTGCTAAAATATTTTCTTTTCTTTGTTTTTAATTTACAGTTGATAACATCAACAATGAGGATAAACAAGGTACGATGATGAGGTTTTTTCTTTGTGAAAATTTGGAAGAAATGTTAACTTACATAATTATCTTTTAATAGACATGTTACGTTGGATAAGTGGGTAATGCACTGGCTCGCTAGCTTGGAGGTCGGTTGTTCGATCCCTGCATTGGCAGAGAAAATTCATCCAGATTTTCCGGCGTGGTTTACCTTTGTCCGTGATTCTGGACAGGGCCTGACAAGAACAGCTGTCTAGTCGTTCGAATGGGACAAAAAACTATGTTCCTGCATACACATTGGCATGCACATAAAAGATCCCACTGCCCAGGCAAAATTACACTCATGACACACTGTATGGTGTATGCCCGTCTTTGCTAGCCCAGTTTAGAAGCAGAACAGTAGGGCGTTAAATTCCATTTCATTTTGAATCAATGAGGATCTACTGTCTCGTGTATCATTATTATTTATCATCTTAAACAGTTTACATAAATACTCAATATGGCACTTTATAAGTAACTTAGATCAGAATAAATGAATGTTAATATATTAATAAAAAGATTAGAAATTGATTTTGCTGTTCTGTTATGAAAGTATTGTTATTTTTTTGATCTGTGACCTTTACTGAAATATTTTTCAGATGTAGATGAGTCTCCTGTTCACATTCGTCCTACTTTAGCTCGTGGTTCAGCTAATAGTTCACGTCGTATATCACCTAAAGTGCCTCCTACCTATCAACCAGAGAGATATACAACTAATACATATCTAGAAGATGATAGTGATAGTGCTTATGCACCATCTTTAGAAGGAACTCTAGAATATGACCAGGATCAAGAGGTAAGTAGAGAACCAAGCCTGTTACTGTAAATCAATTACCAATTTGAAAGACATTAGCACTTCAGATATCTTTGACATCAATGAAAATGTAATTTGTTATTTGACACGATTGGACTTCATCAGGACTGTCCAAATCAGTCTATTCATCTCAGAGATAAACTTTTTAAAATAACTTTTTACAAATTTAAAGTTGTACACATTATAGCCTTTAGTGGTTTAGAAGAACTTCAAAATTCCTATCATAGGTAGACCATTGCTTTGTAGGTTTTTGATAATAAGATGGTATGTTGAATGTGAAATAAAACTGATTACATTTATTTTCCAGTTAAAAGTGATAATACCTCTAGATGGTGAGTTGGCTCCAGAAAATATGTCTGTATTGACTGGACATCATTCTGGACAGGGGGGGGGGGGGTACTTTGTCATGGTTTAGTTATGGTAAAAATACAGAACCTTTTCAGTGCAGGAGGCCAAAATGAATTTATATCTCCAATATTTTTAAATGAAATGTTTTTATCTTCTTAAGATGGTGAGCTCGTTAAGAGGAATAAGAAATAGTGCTTCTAAGAAGAAGAATCAGAAGAAAGAAGAATTACAAAAGAAGAGTAGTCAACAAAGTTTGAACTCGTCACCGTCATTATCTGATACATTAGATTTTGAGAGTGGTGTTTATAGTTCTCGAACTGATCTCAACTCTAGGTATGAATATATATAATCTTACTATATTAACCTATTATTAGTCAGACCTGTATCTGGGGGGGGGGGGGTAGCAGTATGGTTAGCATGCGCGTGCTGTATCATAAAGCCTGTCATTGAGTCAATTAGCATGGTTTTGAATCCCCGGTTGTATGTGACAAGGAGTAGGGTCGCCTGTCCAACCTAGTGAGTTTTCTCCGGGTCTTCTGGTTTCCTCCCACTGCTAAAGATCCCTAGGCCCAAGCGAATTATTGAAAGGAAATTGAACCATATGTTAGTCCTGAAATGACCTAGTTTGTGTCAAGTGGACGTTTAACAACCCCATTTCTCTCTCCCTCATTTAGGTAACTCTTGTTGATATTATAGCAAATGAGATGGTTTGAAACAGAGGAAGCTTTAAATTCAGCACAATAAATAATTTCAGTAACTGTTTAGTGTACCTTAAATATATGACTGTTTTCTAGTTTAACTTTTGTTTTTCTTATCACAGGAAAAAGGCTGAATCACCATTTGAATCAAAACCCAAACTTGTTCGATCTGGAGTGAACTTCAGTAAGAAAAATAGTTCTGATAGTTTAGGAGATGATGGGGAATATAAAAATGGCAGTTACCCTAATCATGTGGAATTTAACCCAGCTAGTGGTGTCACATTTCCAACTAACAGAAGCTCTGATGTTCAGATTGTGGGAAAGGGTTACTCTGATGATTCTAGCAACGAAATCAAAATTTCTCCTACTCACAAATCGAAAGAGCGCAAACGAATCAAGGGTAAGTTTCATGGGGTTTTTTTTACAGTCTATAGTAAAATCACTTTTTGTATTGTAATAATATTTTTCACTCTCATTCTCACCTTGTATACTTTACAGCACATTTTATAAAATTTTTCTTAACATTTTATCTTTATGTTGTTTAAATGTTATTCGCTAATTCACATGTCACAATAATAATGAAGTGTACACAAATTTTACCATTCAAATAAGAAGCTTGAAATTTTCAATTAGGATTATGTAAAGTTTATTAATATTCCTAGCAAACAGAGATAATGACTTATGTCTCATTATGTTTTTATACTTATAGAAATTTATATCATAAATTCTGTTGATTTGTTTTTGATGTCTTTGAGTTTACAGTACTTTTAATTAAGAATAATCAAGCATATTATTACTAGCTACTTGAAGCAATAATTTGAAGAAAATATGGTAACATTTAAAAATTGTAATGGTTTTTATCAAATTTCTGAAAATTGTCCTAAACTTCATGTGTGTCGATTTCATTACAAATCTTTGTATTTCTTTTATGATTTTGAAATTGATGACATTTTTAAAGCGAAATTTTTCTATTAAACACTCACTCAAAGCCATTAGAAATATCATGCCAAATTCACAGTTTATTTACTGCAACAACTTTTAACAAATGTACATACCAATTGACAAAATCTAGATAACAAGCATCTGTAGACAATTTCATGAAAGAATTCACTACAAATGCACAAAACCGAAACGTCAGAGAACTATGAAACAAAGAAGGGGTCAGCTGAAGTCAATATTGGTTAGGTCCACCTTGAACTCTTACACATTTCAGAAGTTGCCTTGGCATTGACGGGCGCAGATGTCTCGCTACACGCTGTGAGATTGTTTTCAGTGGCGTGGAAGAGTTGTCTGAGGCGAACAATGGCCAATGTGTGGGCATTAAAGTGTCTTGTGACAGATTCCTGTGAAACCTCCTGATTCTGTTCCTGTTTCCTTGTGCAAAACATGTGGTGGGATTGCTTAAAATTGTGAAAAAACACTAATGTGACATTTGCACGAACAAAGTTCATTATCGAGAACAAATATTTAGTTCAAACCCTGAATTCCACAAAAAGACCCAAGATAAGAATATTTAGACATTGCGTTTTTAATGGCTTTGAGCGAATTTTGTTAATATTAGTACAGTAATTTTGTGAGCACATCTCTACTTTAAATGCACTGGATTTGTGTGTGTTATTTCCAGGCACTCATTTTTCACCTCTTGGTATGGCTTCCATGCACAGTACTGGGGCGGCAGATTTACATGATGATAAAATTCCTCGACAACAGAAAATAACTATGATAGGAAAGGGTATGTTAAAGGAATATCAGAGAAAAGGAGAATTTAGAATATGAATGATTTTCAGGGCTAGATGTTTTACTTGGGGAGCAAAGTTTGCACACTGCAAGATTTCATTTTGCACTTTGTACTTTTTTTTAATTTGTACAATATTTGTGGGTATTGTTTGTTTCTCATTAATTAGATCCATGGCAACCATTATTTCACTGAAATTACAGAGTTGTCTTTCTCCTGTGAATGTTATTTATGCCTTCTATGTTGATAACCATGAGCTATTACAATTTAAAAACAGAAATTTGATCATACTTGAGACCCCCCCAGATTTTAAATACATTTGCTGAAATATTTGTATGAATGCTATTTATGCTTCCTATATTGATAATCATGAGCCAGTGACCGCCCTAGACATTCGCCAATTTGACAATTATTTATTTGGCGAATAAATTCATGATACTGGCGCTGATTTTGGCGAATGAATTTTAGAGAGTGTTATTTCATAAATCTTATAATATTAAACTTGAAATCGTCTCGTTCAAAGCTTCTTTTGATGACTGGATGGAATGTCTATTTTTAATACGTTAATTACTCTAGTCTCAATTGTACAAGTCGCAAATCAGTCAATGTTACGCATTAAAACGACTGAAAGATCGAGTCTCAAAACTATACAACACAGTTACGTCCTTTTATGTGGCACTGCATTGTTTACATTTGCTTCACTACAAGTTTTCTTTTCTCACGCAGCAAATGAATAAAACACACAATAATGACAACTAATACTAGTAAACTCAAAATAAGGAGAATAGATTCCTTTTTCCTTCCAACGACTTCCAAGAGTGAGAGTATTATTTCTGACACAAGACCTTAACAGAGACCGAGCTAATCCCCAATGATCTCACACGTTTAAGAATGGATGGACCAGAAAGTATAAATTTTGAATTTGTCAGAGCATTTGATCAGTCGTGTCTTAAAAAAGAATTGTCGTGTCTTTTCTGTTATGAAGATGAACTAAATCATTTCACTGTGAAGAAATCTATCCTAAAAACATTTTTTTGTTATCTGCATTCATTCTCTCCATAGTGTGAACTTTTGGAAAGTCAAGGAGATAAAATAATATTTTTGTGTACTATATAAGTACATATTATTTTCATTTTTTTTTATTAAGAAACATATGAATAAAAATGATATAAAATATTTGGCTAAAACTTTCTGAATTGGCTTATAAAATTTTGATTTGGCTAAAAGGTTTTAAGAGGAGTTTAGGGCGGTCACTGATGAGCTATTACAATTTAAAAACATAAATATGATCATACTTTAGACCCCAAGATTTAAATCTGTTCGTTGAAATATTTGTATGATATTTTTTAGGTGTTTTCGATTCATCTGTTAATGGTAATGAGATTACCAACACATCCTATCAACTTTCACCAGAAAACCGCCCAAATCGTAATGAAGTGAAGATTGTTCCTAAAGGCGTGTATGGAATAGGGGTTAAAAACAATCCCAGTGAATCCAACTCTTATAGTTCATTAAACAGTCTATCAGATGAAGAAAATCTCCTAGATGTAAGTATATTATATGGTTATAATACTAATACTATTAGTGAAACATTCTGTTTCAAATCCCCTGATTGTACGTGACAAGGATTAGGGTCGTCTGTCCTACCTCTTGGGTTCTGTTCGGGTACTCTGGTTTCCTCCAACTGCTAAAGACCCCTACGCACAAGCAAATTATTAAAATATCATTTAACCATAGGTTAGTCCCGAAATGACCTAATTTTGTGTCAAGTGACCGTTAAACCCCATTTCTCTCTCTGTCGCTTTCTCTCTCATGCTTTTAATGGCATTAAATTATGTATATATATGTTCACTGACTTTAAACTATGGCCAGTATTTTGTGTAGGTGTATTTTACTGGAGAGAAATTCCAGTTGGTTGATTTTGTATGGTTACTTTCACTAATTACTGCTTGTTGCTAAAGCCACAGGCTTGTGTCATGTTTCACAAAGAACAAGAAATACTTCAGTAAATAAAGTTAATTTGATATAAAACTCTATTGAACTTCCGTCTTTGTAACTTTATTTGCCGGTGCATATTGTGAAACATGACCATTGTATTCTTCTTGACACCATGGTCAAGATTAGTTTTCCTTAAGGGCTTATAAATAGTTCAGTCCATAGAATTTTAGATATTTGACATGATAAATAAAACAAAAACTGAATGATGTGACAGTATATTCATGAGTGAAATTATTGTAAGATGAGGGTATTTCTCCATCAACAGGGGATAACTGGCTAAAATAGTATTCTCTGATCCATGGTTCAACTGGCGTGGTTTCGAATCTCCGGTTGTAGGGGACAAGGAGTTGGGTCGCCTGTCCAACCTCTTGAGTTTTCTCCAGGTCCTCCGGTTTCCTCACACTGTTAAAGACCCCTACGGGCAAGCGAATTATCAAAATAAGATTAAACCATGTTAGTCCAGAAATGACTAGTTTGTGTGAGGGGATGTTGAGTCTGGTGGGATGGCCGAATGGTTAGCATGGGTGCGCTAGCGCTGTATCATAAAGCCTGTCATTTGGTCAACTGGCGTGGTTTCTAATCCCCAGTTGTACATGACAAGGAGTAGGATTGCCCTGTCCAACCTCATGGGTTTTCTCCGGGTCCTCCTGTTTCCTCCAACTGCTAAAGACTCCTACGCGCTAGCAAATTATTGAAATAAAATTAAACCATATGTAACTGCTGTAATAACCTTTTTTGTGTCAAAAGTTATTTACATAAACCATGCTCTATTGGTCCTGCCTTTTTCATGACATTTTATGTACTGCCTGCCTAATGTAACTAAGAGTAAAAGGCAACCATTATATATCTAGTAAGATGTTTGTTGGGTAAACATACCATTATTATCACCAACAGTTGAATATTTTATATAGACTAGTCTACCACAATGTCACCAAACAATAAGACTAAAAGATTGAAAAGAGGCTGAAGTTTGTCAATTTTGATGAAATGGATTACTTTTTGTACATAGATTAGAATTTAATATTACAGTAGGTACTTAAAATAAAGATGTATGTAACAATAGCTGGAGCTGTAGGTTCAATGAAGTATGTTTACTGATGTAAAAATGTTGTCAGTAACGTGGAGTAGGTTCTGAGATGTGGAAGACAAAAGACTTGAATCTGTAGCCCACAAAATAGCCAATAGCATATATGCTTTAGAAATATTACTAGTAATTAGCTTCATTTGATTTCTATTTTCTCATATAAGTTCTATTGATAAATTAAAAGAGTTAAACAATAGACCTACCTCACCTACCATGTATCAATATTTCTCAATTTTTAACCGATAATTTGATATGGTACTATTTTTAACATAATCTGTGTGAAAATTCTCAAAAGCCTCCGGACTGTGCAGACCACATTTTATTTCCTTCAGTTAGAATCTGTATATTGTTGGATAGGTGTCCAACGTTATCTCTTAAAGTTACTAGTTGCATTCTTATTCAAATTCAACTGACTTTAGTGAGATTTATGTTCCCTTTATATAGTTGTTGGGGATCACAGTACATTTGTCACTTAAAAATATTTGAAATCAAATGGATTCAAGCTGGTGGCATAAGGAGAAGATTTAGTCTTAAAGGGTCATAATAATTATTAATGGGTACTCAAGCTTCTTTCTTTATAACAAATGCAGAATCAAAGGAATAGAAGAGCCCTTTTCTTCTTTTCCAAGTCTGTGGGTATACAACAATTTTCATAATATTTTCACCGGTTTAATCCAAGACCTGGTTCAACCAAGTTATCCATTATTCATTAGAATAGTCAGAACAGAACAGTACGACGTTAAATTTCATTTCCATTACGTTATTGTGGTTTATTTATGAATGTATGTTTTCAACAGGTTTTAAAAAATGGCCTTCGATAATTTCAAAGTAGAAAAAAATGGCCTTAATGTTGAACAAAATGGTGTTAGATAAAAATCTGCGAATTTTGAGCCCTCTTAGTCTACACACTTAATCTCTCACTTAAATTGTGTTCTGAGCATGTAGACTAGCGCACTCTTCACCCCTCTCTCTTATCAGTAATAATTTACTGTTCCTATTTATAATAATAGTATGTGATTGATTATATTGGGTTCAACGTTTTATTAAATCATATAGTTATAATGCATTATATTGACTTATGGTATTTAAAGCATATTGAAAACTCTGTCATAGCAACCAGACAGTTTATCAACAATAGACTTATTACTTGTAGACAGTACTGGATGATATATCTTTAAACGCTACTTTACCCATGTCTCCAATGCTCTGCTAAATCTTCAACCTAAGGAAAAAACTTTAAAAGGTTTTATCGTTATGACGTAAATGGATTAATATTTTTCTGATAAAAGCATTGTTTGTTACTGATTGAATTTTTTGTTATTCTTCATGTAAGTAAAATAATTATTTATATTTTATTGATTTATTGGAGAGATTTTGATACAAAGGAATATCGAAAAATATTAAAATATTTTTGAGTTGTACTTTCTTGATTTAGAGTTTTTGAAATATTTATAAGCTTATTTTGTTGATATAAAGGATCAGTTTTGATCGATTTTTGAAGATAGAAGTGGGATGTGCATTAATTTAATAAATGTTTTAGATCTTATAGCTTATTGATTTTTTGCATAATCTGAAAATATTAATTATAGTTTGCAATGTATTAAAAATATCTCAAATGACTGTCGGACCTCAGATCATTTTATAATCAAATTTGTTTTAACACAAACAATGTTAAGATCTATTTAATGTTATCTATAACTTATAATAATTCTATAGGTAAGTCTACTAGAGTAATTGACTGTTTTCTGAACTTTAAAAAACAATCACTGTCAATACCAGTGATTGTTTTCCATAGAAGATGTGTTGTGTGTTTTAATGTGCTCAATGGCTAAATGACACACAACTACTATACTCTGAAAACTAAGCCTATATCATTTATTTATTAAGGGGATGTTAAAAGGGTTAAGATTTGATAAGTTTTGATTTCATCTGGTTGGTAGGAGTTCAGTAAGAGCACACTTAAACAATAAACATTCCTTTTAACCACTTCTATAACAGAAATGCTACTTTTTCTTGTAAAATTTGTGAATTAAAAGCTGTATAGGACTATCTTTTTTCCACAACCTGTCAGCTAAACCTGTTCCATACACCGATCATCGATATCTTTAGTATTAATAAATTATATGAATTTATTGTGTTTATCCAAGTCAATGTACATTATTCCTTTCATCTGCTACTTAGATGTGAATATTAGTCGCAGAATATGAGATCACTATCTCTTCCTACGTTAAACCACTGTCCCAGCTAATTCAATTACTTGCCTTGCCACATATTGCCCTCAAAACATTGTCTTTTGACAGGTGGATACTTTCTTCACACAGGGGCACAATTTTGGTACCCAATGTACATAACATTATTTTGCTGTCTGATTGATACTTAATTTAGAAATTTGAATCTATGGCGATGTGCAGATTGCTGGATTGGCTTTTGATACCTTAGCTTTTGAGAGAATATGTCTATTCTTTCTGTTCAATCAAATCTATTCCAAGTACAGCAACAATGACAACCCTTCGTTTAATATGGGATCTTGCCTAAAACTTTAGACAATGATTTAAAGTATTAAAACGGTAAAAGTCTTGTTCATCTCGATACAGTATTGTTTACGTGCTGATAGCCTCATTTGTCACACAATTAGTTTTTCTGCAATATTTTGCTATGCACTGGTTTAATTGGGCATCATAAAATCGTGATGACATTGTAACACATTTAGCTATTGGTGGTTAATCAGACTATTGACTTGTCATAATTAGGAACAGAAATTTGCTTCCATTAAAGCAGTGTTTTTGTGATATTAGCTCTAATCAAACAAAGAACTGCGGGGAGTATGATGCTTAGTTAGTCTGATATAAACATCTAAATGAAGATCTATCTATAGCAGAGTTCATTTCTTAGGCACAATAAAATCTTTTTTCCAGGAATCATCAGTACCAGGATCAAATATGACCAAGGCAAACATAGATCATATAAAACAAAAGCAAATCCAGTTAAGACAAGAGGAATTAGAACAGAAACGTCTTGAGAAAGAAGAAAAAATCCGAAAAGAAAAGGAGAGACAACAAGAAAAGTTACGCCGTTTAAGTAGTAGTGAAAACTTTGGCATAGAAAGTAAGTTATCATTATAATACATCTATGAATGTAAAATTTTACAAGATATTACTGAATAAAGATCAATGCATTTACTTATTGAGAACTGTGTCCAAGACAAAGTTGAATTTATTTGTTGGAAACAAGACAATCTGAGAAAAATGGAAATATGAAATTTAGTTATAAAGGTACAACAACTCAAAGCAACCCCCCTTGAACAAAGTACAGCACATGTGTACTCTGATCTGCGTTTTATAGATAAAGAAGAATATACTGTGTAATTAGGTATTTTTTTTAAAAAAAAGAATAGTCTGTATAATTTTTTTTTTTTTTTCTATATTACTGTCTTGCATATAATTTTCTGATCAATCCCGGTAGAGTGTATATTATATTATTTAAGGATGTCATTTATTTGCATTGTACAGTGATTGTCTACACATTTTCGTAAATTGATTTAAAATAAAAAGAAGTTATAATTCAAATGGTGATAACCTTTATTATCTTTTTTACAGCTTTATCAATCAATGGATCAAGTTCATCACCAAATCCTGCTAAAACCAGTCCACCTAAACCACTTCCCCCAGCAATAACACCCAAAAAGATTAAAACGTAAGTTTAGAAAACATTTTTTTTAATTGAAAACCTTTTATAAAGTAAAGTTGACATTGGTGGCACAACTGAGTTAATTTTCCTCGAAAGTGTGTAATATTCTGAACTCTTAGTAAATTTTTGAAAAATATTGTTTTACAGTGAAAATAAACCAGTATCTAGTTCTCCTATGTCAGCACAATATCCACCACCTAATGATTCTGATAATCCAGAAGATTGGAAACCTGTCCGTGATCCAGATGCTGTTCTTAAAGACGCTCTTAAAAAACTTTCACAAGATGATTGGTAAGTTTTCCATTTGCTGATTACACTATTTATTGCCTATGCCATTTTTTAAAGACTTTGAATTTTGTCTAATGGGTTGAATTCTCTGTACTTGATTTTAGTTTATTTATATACAATATGAATTTGAAAAGATTGCAGTATCCAAGAGTGTCAAAGTGGCCTAACTTTTCCTACTTTCCCTGGAGTAGAATTATCAACAGCTTTATTTAACTTGATGTTTGCAAAAGCTGACTATATTATTAGTATTGACAATCGTGTGGATTTGTGGCACTCTATATCTACTTTATCACCTGAAAGCCCGACTTTGGTCAAACTGTCTAATAATGTATGAATAATTTATTTCTTCAGGGATGTTAAATGTGATGGTATAAATAAAATAAGACAACTTAGTTTACATCATCCTGATGTTATACAAGCACAATTACATACAGTTACAGTAGCTATTAATGCTGAGGTTAGTTAGTATTCCATAACTCTTTATAATAATCTTATTACTGGTAATCTAGTATACTGCCAATAACATTCAGTCGTCCCAAATATTAATTACTGTCTGTGTATCTTCAAATATGAGGTCAATAGATTGATCATATTCGAAATAATCTGAGACTCCATGTTTTTGTATTGAAGCTGATTTCTTTATTATAAAAGATTAACATTCAGATTGTATTTGAATTATTAGTAAATGATGATAACTGCGCCTTAGAAAATGATTTCTTCAGTATTAATGCGCTTTATAAATGACTATATTATTATTATTATTATAAATGTTTATTGTAGGTGAAGAATTTACGTTCTCAAGTTTCACGATTAGCTATATGTTGTTTAGGTGAACTATTTGCCAATATAAAACGTGGAATGGATCCAGTAAGTAAAGAGATTTTGTTATAATTACAACTAAAGACTAGGGAATCTGTTTTATGAAATTGGGCTCATAAAAATATAAATCAGTTGTGTAACTTCAGTTAAGCTTCATAAAACAAGCTCCCAGTGTCATCCTTGTCAATTTGTAGTTTGTATTTATATGACAAGTAATAATAGACAAATCAATTTTGTTAAAATTATAAATTTCCGTTTGTTGTGGTCAAAGGGGAGACAACTCAAATTTTATCATTTTTAAAATAATTATTTGTAAATAAATAAGCATACATTTTGTCATTTTTGTCTGTGGTCAAAAGGGGAAACAATTCAAATTTTGTAAAAGTAAAAACTGTGCATTATTTTAGATATGTTTATAAATGTGTGTGTGATTAAATTTTTTTTTTTTTTTTAGGATCTAGATTCTACAACACGCACATTATTAGCTAAAAATGCTGAAAGTAATGGATTTATCAAGCAAGATGTAGAGAAAGCTCTAGAAAATATGATAGATAATGTTAGTCCACCACGAGCACTGACAGCCTTAATATTAGGTGGTGCTGGGTAAGTACATATCCTATCTTTATATCAATATAACCAGTAGTTTATCTTTCAATTAGTCTGGGGGATTTGGTGCCTGACTGGTTAGCACATGCATCCTGTATTATAAAGCATGTCATTGAGTCAACTGGCGTGGTTTCGAATCCCCGGTTGTACATGACAAGGAGTCGGTTGGCCTGTTCGAGCTCGTGGTTTTTCTCCAATCCTCGAGTTTACTCCCACTGCTAAAGACGCCTATGCGCAAGTGATTTATTGAAATAGAATTAAAACCATATGTTAGTCCCGAAATGACCTAGTTTGTGTCAAGTGGATGTTAAACTCTATCCCTCTCGCTCTCTTTTAATTAGTCCATCCATCAACTCCTAAAAGGAGGGTAAAGTAGTTTATCGTGTGAGGCTGCAGATGTTTAGTTAAAGTTACATTATGGGAGATTAGATAAAGAAATGGCAGTTCTCACTATAATAGTTAAAAACTAGATAGTGTATAGCTAATTGTTTGAAAATTTCAGTCTAAATGGTCCAGTATTAGCCGAGAAAAAAGCATTTGAAATATTCACATAGCCTCGGTCATCATTACTCAAATCATTAATATAAACAGCATAGTCTCGATTATCAACTTGATTGATTTAATTATCAAGGCCATTAAGCGGCATATAGGAATTAAATCCGCAAACATCGAAGGCTAGCCTTAACTTTCAGAGTTTATTATGGTCTCAATATGTTAATTAATGTCTAATTGATTATTTAGATAACATCTCAGGCCTAAAGAAAGACCTGTAATAAGCAGATTTTGTTCTTGCATAATGCCATTTTAAGTGTTTGATCAAACAATTGTAGATGAAAAGGAATAGTAGTGTGTGTAACAAGACTGTGTGCTCTTCGGATGAGAAGTGGTATAAGTTTTGTAGAAATGCCCTATCATTATTATGTCACTGTACTAGCTAACTAAAGCAATGCGATAACCCGAGAGTATCAAGGGACTACAGATGAGTCTCACCAGCTCAGTAGTGCTAACAGGGCAGTATATAGCAGGGGTGCAGGGGCACATTGCACCGACAGAAAAATAAAGCAACCCCCCCCCCCCCCCACATCTAAAACAAATTTGACAATCTTTCAATTATAAAGGAATGCATTTGATTATGATCACACAGTGTGATGCTCTTAGGGAACTGATCAGTCGGTCGTTTTTATACGCCCACATTTTTATGTGGACGTATATTGTCGTCGCCCCCGTCCGTCCGTCCGTCCGTCCGTCCGTCCGTCCGTCCACATTTTTTTGTGAACAGTCTACAGGTCACAATTTTTATCCGATTTCAATTAAACTTAAAATATAGGTTTATCACCATAAGATCTCGGTTCCTTTCGATATTGGCATGTATCGGACTGTAACTTCATGGGTTATGGCCCCTGATTGTACGAAAAATCACGTTTTTTAGCTTGTGAACAGCGTAGAGGTCACAATTTTGAACCGATTTGGATGAAACTTGACATGTGTGTTTATAACCCAAGGATCTTGGTTCCTTTCGATATTTGCGCCAATCGGATCGTAACTTCCTGAATTATGGCCCCTGATTGTCCGAAAAATTGCCCTTTTTAGCTCGTGGTCCCTCTGGAGGTCAAAATTGTTATCCGATTTAAAAAACTGTGTGATTATATCACCGTTCCATGGTTATGAAGGCCGAGTTCGAATTTCGTGAAAATCGGACCAAAATTGACGGACAAAATGGCCGCCATTTGTACGCGAATAGTGTGAAAATATGTTAAATCAAGGTTGTGAACAGTGTAGAGGACACAATTTTGAACCGATTTGGATGAAACTTAAAATGCATGTTTATAACCCAAAGATCTTGGTTCCTTTCGATATTTGCGCCAATCGGATCGTAACTTCCTGAATTATGGCCCCTGATTGTCCGAAAAATTGCCCTTTTTAGCGTGTGGTCCCTATGGAGGTCAAAATTGTTATCCGATTTAAAAAAACGTTTTCTTATATCATTGTTCCATGGTTATGAAGGTCGAGGTTGAATTTCGTGAAAATCGGACCAAAATTGACGGACAAAATGGCCGCCATTTGTACGCGAATAGTGTGAAAATATGTTATATCAAGGTTGTGAACAGTGTAGAGGACACAATTTTGAACCGATTTGGATGAAACTTGAAATGCATGTTTATAACCCAAAGATCTTGATTCCTTTCGATATTTGCGCCAATCGGATCGTAACTTGCTGAATTATGGCCCCTGATTGTCCGAAAAATCGCCCTTTTTAGCTTGTGGTGCCTCTGGAGGTCAAAATTGTTATCCGATTTAAAAAAACGTTTGATTATATCACCGTTCCATGGTTATGAAGGTCGAGTTTGAATTTCGTGAAAATCGGACCAAAATTGACGGACAAAATGGCCGCCATTTGTACGCGAATAGTGTGAAAATATGTTAAATCAAGGTTGTGAACAGTGTAGAGGACACAATTTTGAACCGATTTGGATGAAACTTGAAATGCATGTTTATAACCCAAAGATCTTGATTCCTTTTGATATTTGCGCCAATCGGATCGTAACTTCCTGAATTATGGCCCCTGATTGTCTTAAAAATTGCCCTTTTTAGCTTGTGGTCCCTCTGGAGGTCAAAATTGTTATCCGATTTAAAAAAAACGTTTGATTATATCACCGTTCCATGGTTATGAAGGTTGAGTATGAATTTTGTGAAAATCGGACCAAAATTGACGGACAAAATGGCCGCCGTTTGTACACGAATATTGTGAAAATATGTTATATAAAGGTTGTGGACCTTATAGAGGTCACAATTTTGAACCGATTTTGATGAAACTTGAAATGCATGTTTATAACCCAAAGATCTTGATTCCTTTTGATATTTGCGCCAATCGGATCGTAACTTCCTGAATTATGGCCCCTGATTGTCTGAAAAATTGCCCTTTTTAGCTTGTGGTCCCTCTGGAGGTCAAAATTATTATCCGATTTAAAAAAACGTTTGACTATATCACCGTTACATGGTAAAGAAGAGAGAGTTTGAATTACATGAAAACCGGACTAGAATTGACGGACAAAATGGCCGCCGTTTGTACACGAATAGTGTGAAAATATGTTATATCAAGGTTGTGGACCCTATAGAGGTCACAATTTTGAGTCGATTTTGATGAAACTTGACAGGTATGTTTTAAACCCAAAGATCTTGGTTCCTTTCAATATTTGCGCCCATCGGGTCATTACTTCCTGAATTATGTCCCCTGATTGTACGAAAAATCACCCTTTTTAGCTTGTGGTGCCTCTGGAGGTCACAATTATTATATGATTTAAAAAAAAAACGTTTGATTATAAAAACCAAACAAATTCTAATGATTTTTTGATAATTCCTTAATATGCGACAATTCTTGTTGACTGCCCGGACGATTTGGCTGCTGTGTGGGCGTATGTTTCGTTGCCTGGCAACCTATTTTTAAGGGCGCCGACACGTCATGTGGTACGTTTGCACTGATTCAAACTTTCTTATATCACTTACGTGGAGGCAATGGTGCCCCACCACTCTGCTGTACCCCCACTTTTAAAATCCTACATACCGCCCTGCGTGCTAATATTCTATTATTGGATTTAAATTACAGACACAAGAGTAATCCAGTTAGAAAGATGACAGCTCAGTTTTTAGTAGAACTAACAGAAAAGATGGGTCCCGGTCGTATTCTCAGTGGTATTAAAGATATAACAGATAAAATACTGCCAACGGCTGCTAAATTTATACAAGATGGTTCACCAGAGACTAGGTATATTTATTCATTTAAACATTTCATCTTACTTTTATATTGAAAAGAACATAATATTGATGATTTATCAAAGGGTGGAGTTAAAACTAAAGTGTCAACCGTTCCTTTCTGAAAAACTGAGATATGGAAAAATATTTAAGATACAATTTCATGAAATTTTATACATACTGAACTTTGGCCTTTTGATGGTAGGACCAGCCTAGAGAATTAAAAAAATAAACAAATTAGATATGGTGTGTATATATAAGTAACATTAAAATAATTGTGTTTTTGTGTTTAATTTGAATGAATTTAGAGATAGAGAAATGTTGATTTGTACATTGTTGTTTATTATAGGTATTATGGTAGAAAGATTTTATATACATTGATGTCACATCAAGATTTTGAGAAGATGTTGAATAAACATGTAAATTCTACTACAATTAGAAATATACAGGAAACACTGGATTCTTTAAAACAAAAGGTAAAAGACACCGTGTTGTTATTTGAGACACTAGCTGGAATTGGCACTGACTTTTGTGTTTTTGCCTTTAATGATTCCCCACTATCCATTGAACCCAATGTGGGTTTGGATGGCCTATTGGTCTAGAGTGCCACGCTTCGACCTCTAGCTGGCCGGTCACCTCTGGGTTGCGGCTGTGGTTTCGAGCCCTGGTGTGAGCGTATGTGGCATGGAGATACAGGCGCCTTCTCAACCTCGTGGGTTTCCTCCGGGCACTCCGGTTTCCTCCCACTACTAAAGACCCCTACGCAAATTATTGAAATAAAATTAAACCATATGTTAGTCCCAAAATTTTGTAGATATCGAATCTACAGTGTATTTCTTTAGTTTTACAATGAAAACGTATTTTTTTAGATTGATTTATTGCATTGGATTAAAGGGCCAATCCCGACTACATTTTGGAGAATAAAACTGCTTAATTTTGTAATAAAATTCCTTAAAAACCTCTACCTTAGCGCCGAACAATTAACTCAATATATGTGATACGTTTTCAAACAACTTAAATCTGTCAGTCCTTGTCTAGAAATGGTGATCGGTGTCCAAAACCAGACTTTTATTTTATAGAAATAATGTGTAGGTGAAATTTACTTTTGGTCATCAAGTACAGCACATTGACCATTCACTGTATAGACCTCTAAAGGAACAGGAATCGATTATCAGGTCACCTAATGTAAAAATTGACCTGAAATCTTGAGTGTTACATGTCCAGATAAGCAGTTTTAACGTTCATGTCCAAACAACTCAATATTTTGAGCTGAAATTTTGAGGCAAAGTAAATACATTAATCCTTTTTTTTGGGGCGCTTAAATTTCATACGAAATTTTTTTTTAAAATGATTAAATCCGGGTAGTCCCTTTAATGATGATAATTTGTTTATTTCTAGGGATTAGGAGATATGCCAAATGAAACCCCATCTGCTAAATCTAGACGATCAGGACATGGAAGTCGATCAAATTCTACAGTTCGTGGAAATTCAGCTAACAGGTTAGATTTATAACTTTTTCCATTACAATTTATCAATCTGGGTACTACTGTTTAAATTAGTGGTAGTGAATAATTTTAAAATCAATATTGAGTAGTGAACTGTTCATTCATTCCTTAAAGGTGATCAACAACCATTTTGTCTATTAAATTATTCTCTTTTCCAGATCAAATAATAGTAAACATTTATTATGTAAGAGCTATATCTGCCCACTGCAGGTCTTTCTTTAGACCTTTAAATGTTATCTAAATTGTTAATTAGACATTAACTAACTTATCCAGACAATAAACAACCCTAGATATCTGTACAGCTAGCATGCGATATTTACTGGATTAGGATCTGATTTGCTGCTCAACTTTAATTTATGATTGAATCATGAAATGGATAATCGCGACCATGTTTTTTATCTTACCCACTTTAGTAATGGTGATAAAGGTTAGGTCGAAAATTCATTTGCCAAATTCTTGGTTCAGAGTGGATCAATTTGACTTAAATTTTCAGCAAATTCTGTTCCGATTATCTTTATCTAATCTCCCATAATGTATCTTTAAGTAGATTTTTTAATTTTGGTATTGAAAATGTCAAGCTATCGAAAAAGGAGTCCTTTTAGTAATGGATTTATGATGAAGTTCAACAATATTTATTTTAGTGCCAATGGGAACAACAATACACCTCTACCTAAACGTAGAACAGTTAAAACTGATGCTGCTACATTAGATGAAATAAATCAGATGATAAATATGATGTCAGCTAGTAATTGGAATGATAGATATAATGCCCTAAAAGACTTCTTAGTATTATGTGAAGCTAATCCGGATCATGTTGCACCTCATATAGTAAAGGTATTACTATATACCCATTTCTTATGATTGTTATTGTTACATGGTGGCCAAGCAGATGCATTATCATCCCATGTATTTAAAGGTTCTTTCCTATAAAAGTATGTCAAATTTGGTATGTATGGATATTATAAACACCCAATCTCTTGGAAAAATACTGAATTACCCGAAAAATGCCCATAAGGCAAGCACTGGGCAAAATTGTCAGGGTATCACTAACTGGCAGCCCAACTGTTATCTGCCAGCTTATTGTGTGCCAGCTTAAGTGAGGGAGCGGTTGTTTTTTCTTGATCAAATGGAGGTAATTTTGGTAACATTGAGGGGTGTCAATGTACAAAAGACTCTGCAGTTAAAAATGTATCTTTAAGCCAAATATTGGTTTTAAAATGATTAAAGCCATCTGACTTTCCCTACAAAACATTCTATTGATTTCACACAACCAATTTTATTTCTCTTAGAATTATCACATCTTTTTTTGTTTATTTTAAACTTTAATAACGATTAAAGACCGTCAGTGGCTGTGTGCCTTCAAGTAATAAAGTGATTAATAAAAATCTTTTCTCTTGCAGATATTCGATAAATTTTCACCACGTTTAGTCGATTCTAATAGTAAAGTGAATTTATTTGCTCTTCAAGTCATGTTTCAAGTTATCCCACTATTAAAGGATAGTTTACCACAAGGTCCTGTATTAAACATAGCTATTGGTAATGTTGTCCCCAATCTCTCATCGAAAAACAGAGACATCCATGAGGCGGCCGCACAGATTCTTGAAGCCTTAATAGAACATATAGGTAAGATAGTTTCAATAGAAATTTCTGTAACTTTTCCGGGACGGACCCAGGAATTTTTACAGGAGGGGTTTGCAGGCTTTATTTACAAAATCGGTCAATTGAAAATGCATGATGCCATCATCGTCTCAATTTATGTGGGCATAAAGAAAAAATCCAACAACCTGTTAGACGTCAATTTTTATAATGATATAGGAGCACATTTATGATTCAATTTCATTGATGCAAGGCATTAATTTTTTTTATGTAGCTGAGCAGGGTGGGGTTTGGACCCCCAAACCTCCCCTCTGGATCCACCTCAGCTTTTGTGTCTCTCTGGAACCCCCGATAATACTTGTATTTTTATTTAAATTTTCGAATACAAATTGTTATAATTAGCAGAAGAAAGATTTAGTTTTTAATGTAAACTCAAATTTATTATTTTATTTTTTAAAATCTAACTGATAACTATTGTGAAAAAGGACTTGATTTTATTTTTATTCAACAGATGCGTGTCAATTAATTGAACCGTTTGCCAATCAGGCTATAGCGGCTGGTCCTAGAAGTAAACCAGAAATAGTAGAAAAGGTTGCCTGTAAGTTCTGTTTTATTTATATTATTACATCTCACTAAATAATGATGGGACAAAAAAAACGAGGTCCCGTGTGCACATTGGCGTGCACGTAAAAGATCACTGAGTAGGCTGTATTGCCGCTGCTCTGGCAAAATATCCCTCATTAGCCCAGTTTAGCAGCAGAACAGTAGGACGTTTTAATCCCATTTTATTTTATCTTTCTATCTTAATTTAAACTGTTTAATGGTGTTCAAAGAAAATAAACATCTTTTAGTTAGAAATCTGTACCTATAAAATGATATATTCTGTCAAATGATTTTCTAAAGTTTATGATTTAGATAGGTTTTGACAGCTGGTATTTTATAAAACTTACTTATTATTTCAGATCTGGTACAGAAAGTTTATGTGAAGAAACAAAAGTTAGTGATATTGCGTGTTCTGCCATTATTATGGCATCTTCTTGTTGCATCGAATTCTAGTGGAGCAGTGCACGGTGGTAGCTGTGATTTACGGACAGCGTCTGCTCAGTTGGCTAATGTCTTATACAGTAATATGGGCACTAGTTTAATAGACAAAGCACAAGCAGATCCCAACATTACGCCAAGACATGTCGAGTTTTTAAATCAATTGTTGGATCGATAACAACTTTTCGATGTGTCAATTGTCTTGTGATATTAGCTCAGATTATTTTGAGAAGCCGAAATTCAGGTGTGAATTATTTTCAAGGAAGTTATAAATCAAAATTTCTAATCAATCAGTTATGAATATCTATTTCTTTATTTATAAACATTCTACTGATTTATAGTAGACATTAGATGGTGAGGGTGATCATAGTTAAATTAATTAACACCAAACCTTCAAGTTTTTTTTAAGGATGAAATCTACTTTCAGAATTCGAAGATAAAAACTTGTTAGGTTTGTTGCTATTTAATTGTAACATTGTATTTTACATATTTTTAGTATTTATATTATTTAAATTAAATATATATGGTATTTGAAGATTCTAGATGTGTATATTACTCTGATTGTTGAATTACTATATGCCAAATATGATATATAGATACATGTACATAAGTGAAAGAAGTTGTCAGGAAATGGGCAGTTGACACTATAAACCTCTGAATATCCTGTGTAACCCTTTTTTTTATTTTTTTATTTTTGGTTTAAGATAAGGGGGGGGGGGGGATATCCTGTTTAACTCTTTTTTTTTTCTTTTTCTTTTTTTTTTTAAGATAAGGAGGGGTTGGATGGCAGAATGGCTAGGGCCTGCCATTGAGTCAAGTGGCGTCGATTCAAATCCCTGTGTACGTGGCAACTGGCAAGGAGTAGAGTCACCTGTCCAACCTCATGGGTTTTCTCCGGGTACTCCAGTTTCCTCCCACTGCTAAAGATCCCTGCGCACATGCAAATTTTAGAAATAAAATTAAACCATATGTTAGTCCGAAAATTACCTAGTTTGTGTCAAGTGGACGTTAAACCCCATTTCTCTCTCTCTCTCTTTACCTGTGGAGTGGGTTTACGTCAATGTTATACCGTATTTCGTCTGGATCGGTAAATCTTTTTCTTTCTTATAAGTCCTTATTTTATGTAAGAGTATATTGTCATCACCTGTGTCAGTCTGTCAACCAGTTGGCCGTCTGTCCATTCTCAATTTTTTGCGTTGCATACTCTTTAGACTTAAAGCCTCAAGTTATGTTACAGCTCTTAGTCAGCATTAGGTTAATGAAATTGATTTGATATGCCATACATTAAATATGCATTATGTAAGATTTAGATAATGTGCTATCCATTCTTGCTATAATAGTTCGAAAATAGATAATGTAAAATGAATAATTTGAAAATTTCATTCAAATTACTCTATTGCGAGCCAAGATAATAGCCTTTGAAGGTTTGACAAAATGTGTGCAATAATTTCAGCCTCAGTACTGGTTGATCAAAGCTAAGTCTTACCTTTCCATTTTCAGCTTAAATCAAAATATGGCTGAACTGTTCCAATCTATTTAATATTGGAGAAATCTGATGCTATCAAGAGTTGATTATGGCCTGGATAAGTTAATTAATGTCTAATTAATAATTTAGGAAACATTTCAGGCCTAAAGAAAGACTTGCAATAGGCAGATTTAACTCTTTCATAATGTATGTTTAACAAATTACAAGTTTTATGATTGAATAAGCTCAAAAGATTTTTTCTTGATAATTTTGTAGAAGCTGTAAAGGCTAAATTTATCATTTGATGAACTCAAAAGGTAGAATAAGAAGCTAGTCAAATTTAAATTATTTCTGATAATTATGTCATGAAATGTTACTAAGCATTTTGTACTGTCTTGTGAATGCTACCATTAACCACAAGAATAAATATCTGACATCCTTTGTGGAATGCTTGGGTGACAAAGCTGCTGTGGGCATATATTTAAATTCCTGGCAACCTGTCTTTAATGTTTGTATTTCCATGGTAACAAATTAACTTAATTTTTAGTATAAAGTTATTATTCAGGGGCTGATCCTTTAATATATAAAGGGGGGGGGGCATATATATATTTAAATTCCTGGCAACCTGTCTTCATTAATATTTGTATTTCCATGGTAACAAATTAACTTAATTTTTAGTATACAGTTATTATTCAGGGGCTGGTCCTTTAATATATAAAGGGGGGGGGGGGGGTGGCCGATTGATTAGCACATGTGTGCTGTATCATAAGGTTTGTCATTGAGTCAACTGGCATAGTTTCGATTTCCTGGTTGCACGCAAATTATTGAAATAGAATTGGATCATGTGTTATTCGTGAAATCACCTGGTTTGTGTAAGAGTGGACGTTAAACCCCATTTCACTCTTTCACTATATAATGAAACTAGTTGAGTAATAACATGTTTTTAATTTGACTATTGCCATGCCTGATACTATTTCCTATATGACATTTACACTACTGGTATTTGGTTGTTGATTAC
This sequence comes from Patella depressa, assembly GCA_948474765.1. NCBI lineage: Eukaryota > Metazoa > Mollusca > Gastropoda > Patellidae > Patella > Patella depressa. The sequence continues at coordinate 62,971,147 of OX419719.1, forward strand.
TTTTCCCTGTATCTTCCCAAACATTTGCAGCGTGCAGCTTCTTGAAAACAAGTCTTGTTGGAGTTTTAGGAGGTTTTTTTTCAAACTTGGTGGAATTTTGTTAAAAATTCAAGATCTGCTCATCGATTTTATGCCGTGTTATTGTTTTTAAATTATAGACGGGGGTGGTGGGTGGATGGCTGAATGGTTAGCACATACGCGCTATATCATAAAGCCGGTCATTGAGTCAACTGGTGTGGTTTCGAATCCCTGTTTGTACGTGACAAGAAGTAGGGTCTCCTGCCCGACCTCGTGGGTTTTCTCCAGGTCCTCCGATTTCCTCCCACTGCTAAAGAACCCCTACACAAAGGCGAATTATTGTAATAAAATTAAACCATATGTTAGTCCCAAAATTACCTAATTAGTGTCGAGTGGATGTTTAACCCCATTTCTCTCTCAAGACATTTTTTTTTATCAAACTTGCTTGTAGTTATTGCTCCTGTCTTTGAGACTTTGTATAACATAGTAGAAGTCAGTTTTTGATATTATTTTCTCAAACTTGCTGGGATTGCTGTGTTAGTCATGTAAGGAGGATTTTACACAGATTTGTTATTCTGGTCACGGAACCCTTGTACACATTTCAGTTGGAGTTATAGCTACTTTGACAGGGAAACAGAATACATGTAGGTGCATTTTCATGGCCGGACAACTGGAAATGAAAAATTTAGAATATTTTAAATTTATTGGTAGTAGCTTGGAATGAAAAAAAATACCTTGAATTCGGTTTTAAAATGAAAAGACATAAATGTAAAATGACTTATTTTTGAAAGACTATATTTTAATGACCATGTGGTGAAACAGAAAATTAAATTTTATTTTATTTTGATTTTTAATCATGTATATGGAGAGAGGCTTCTTTATTACAACAAATTATTTAAAACTAGTTTTGGCATATATTCATTCACAAGCGGAAAACCCCTGTGGGATGTGATGTCTCGAAAACTGGGTAAGTGTGTTCAATTCCCTTGTGTGAGTGTAAGTTAGAACAAGTTGGTAATTATTAGTTGTATTCAGATCGACTTCTCTCCTTTCTTGATAAAAAGTCCTATGTTAGATTGAACTAGATATTTTCTGATTAGCTACAGACTTGTCAAAATGTTTTATTTCAAATACAAATCTTTGTTACATTTTATTGCCTTTTTAAGTCTATTTTAAAGGGTGTATAGCTCTATTGTTTGGTACTTTGAACTTTATACAAAAAATAGGTCTAAACTCACATATTAATGTAATATGAGTATTTGAAATAATTTACATTCAATTGTTGAATTTTTTTATTGTAATTTCTGATCCGTTATGTTCAGTGAACATTCCAAATTGAATGTCAGTCATGTGCACCTGCATGTACCTTTCTACACATTTTTAAAAAATTACTTTTCTGTTGTTTGTGAATCAGCAATTATTAATTGCTTCCACATTGTCTTGTAGGATTTGTTTTTCTTTGCCCATTATAAATGGAGCCCGATACCATACAGTACACAAAGTTGTGTCTTAAATATTGGATCATGTTTTCACTGTAATATAACATCAATATTGATTAAAATGGACCAATTTTGAATTCCCATTTAGGTTTTACATTTCAAATATTATTGATAGTATTTAGCTCCTTTAAGCCTTTGGGGGGGGGGGGGGCTGAATGGTTAACATGTGCGCTGCATCATAATGTCTCTCATTTAGGTTTTACATTTCAAATATTATTGATAGTATTTAGCTCCTTTAAGCCGGGGGGGCTGAATGGTTAACGTGTGCGCTGCATCATAATGTCTGTCATTTAGGTTTTACATTTCAAATATTATTGATAGTATTTAGCTCCTTTAAGCCTTGGGGGGGGGGGGGCTGAATGGTTAACGTGTGCGCTGCATCATAATGTCTGTCATTTAGGTTTTACATTTCAAATATTATTGATAGTATTTAGCTCCTTTAAGCCTTGGGGGGGGGGGGGGCTGAATGGTTAATGTCTGTCATGGAGTAAACTTGCATGGTTTTGATAACCTGGTTGTAAATGTCAAGGAATAGGGTCAGTCTGTCCAACCTCGTGGGTTTTCTCTGGGTCATCCGGTTTCCTCCCATTGCTAAAGACCCTACGCTCTAGCAAATTATTTTGAAAAATTCAAATTAAACCCTGTGTTAGTCCCAAAATGACCAAGTTTGTGTTGAGTGGCCGTTACACCCCATTTCTCTCTCTCTCTCTCTCTTCTCTGTCTTGTTTTTCACATGAATTGATTGAGAATCCATTTTGTAATGTTTGTTGTTAATCCGTCCATTTGCCATAAGTATCAAAGCTTAAATAAATCCTTGGATTAATCGTAGAATCTACAGGACGTTTGATTATGCCAATGTTCTAAGTACCGTTAGCCATTAGGTCCACACAAAAAGCACTCCTTACATCACTTGAGAAGACAGGCTGCCAGAGGGAGACTCATACATATTTTACCCTGTGGGTGCTCTTTGAAGTGTTTTTCAGGGAACCAAGTATTTTTCTAATGAAAGTGGGTGTCTCTACTTTCACTAAGTAAGCCATACCTTTATTGGATACAACTACCCTATAAATAAATACTTTCACAGGAATATATCTTTATGAAAATACACAACTGAACAGGCTACTCAGAGGTTTATATTGTTAAGAATACACCCAATTTGTTCTTATTGTCAGTATGTAAGTTAAAATGGATATAGTAGACAACACTGGAGTCTGTTTAAAAACAAGATCAAGAAATATAATGTACATATAAGTAATTATTTAATTTATAAATGACATGCAGTGTTTTGTAATAATGATCAAAGCACTCATAATACCAACTATAAACCATGGATAATTGTTGATACCGTCCTAGCCAGTTTTAAAATTGATAACTACCATGAGATATAACAGTGATAGTTTTATTAATCTCTTAATAAAATCACGTCCATCTTTGTATAGTATATATGTTTTATTTAAGATTATATTTATATTACGATACGAGAACTAGAGTTATTCTATTATTCCCAGCTTATATTGTTATAATAAATTGCTTTCCTGTGATAAACTCCTATATATAATCTTGTTAAAAGGTGATGAATTGTAAATAGAAAGCATATCTTGTATTTGTTGTCCCTGTCACGTTTTAATTGTAATAAATTATAACCCACTGTTTGCACTTTCACATTTGTCAGATATAATCTTTTTTATACTCAAAAACTGTATGAAGTATAATAATCAAATAGACTTGTAGTAACATATTTCTGTTTTAAATAAATGGAATTAATTTAAGATGAAATTTAGAGATGTAGTCATATTAAGTTGAAATGTGAAAAAACAAAATATTTTATTTAAGAAAAGGTTTTAACAGATTTTTATCAAAGAATAGAAGTTTTGAAAGAAATATGCTATTTCATATTCCAGATTAGATCAGTATTAATTATTTTTAAAAGAAAATTATTAGTGTAGCTTATTATTGTTAATATATTGAAGTGGCATTTTGTAGGTGATAACCGCATTAAAGTTCCAATTTCACTTTTTCTAAGAAAGTCAAAATATAATTATTTCTATGTTTTTTGCTCAAAAGGTTGTCAACTCACTATTATTCGATCATGGACAAAATTTTGGGGGGTTAAAAAGGGTGACACTGGTTGATTGAGGAAATAGTTACTCAATTATCTCCCTTGTTTTCCCATTCTTTTACATGGACGGCCATCTTCAAACGTTTGAATTTGAAGTTGAAAATGATATTTTTGCCAATTTCTCAACTGGCAATAGTGAATTATAGGATTAATAGGATTATTCTTTAACAAGGTAGGACTGTTTATAGGTTCAATCTATTTTGGGGCTTTATTTTAATAAATTCTAAAAATATAACTTAAAAAAATGCTATTGGAACTTTAAAGACACATACTACTGAAGTTATTCCGAGTGATGTTTCTGCAGAGATTTAATTGTCTATTAGATAAAGATGATAAATTTGCTTGATCCAATCAACATTTCATTAACAAATTCAGTATTTGTTGTACTGGTATACGTAAAATTATGTAATATTATTATTCAATAAAATGATGAAAACTAAGATAATGTTATAGATACATGTAATTGTATGAAGTATCTGAAAAGCAACTTTTGGTTATAATGTGTTGTACAATGTATTTAATGTCATAAGAATATATATATATATGAGTGTTTTATGGTCTGAATTCAACATAAAACAGATTTTTATAGCTGTGACTTATATGTCAGTGCATAAAGTTTATTTTATTCATATTCATTCATAACATAAATTTATTTTTCATGAGTTTCACCTTGAAAGTCAAAATATGAAGTTCTTATATCAGATTCTAAATTTCCTTTTAAAAAGTAATACAATGAGATATAAAAAGGTATTTATTTTTACATCACTTAAAGTTTCTTTAGTTTCTTTATCCACTGTAGAAATTATTTGATTAGAATTACTAACAAAATTTTGCATTCATTCCCCATTAAATTTATTTATTGTCCACAGTAGAAGTCATTTTAAAACATTCTCTCTTGGATCATTAGTTTCAAAACTAAGGAAAATACATTCCGAAAAACGTATTGAAGTTGAAAGTTTAAAAAAAAATCCTAAATTGATTTAGGTATAAGTGCTTTAACTTTATTTATTCTACAGATATTCTTTGTTTGTTGTGTGTGAAATATTTATCTTTGTGTATGTTTAAACTGTGTATGTATATATATATATAAACTTTTATCTATGTGAATGTGTCGGCTTCATAATATTATATAGTCTACTATAGAAAATGTATCTTCATTGTTTTTTACTGTGAATATTGACATAGTAAATATAATTACCATATGTATATTTGATTATATATTTATTATTATTGTAAGTACCAATTGTTAAAATTTAAAGTCCATTATTACCAAAGTTGTTATACATCCGTCCATATATAATTATAAGAAACATAACTTGTACATTATGTAACACAAATTTTCTCTTGATTTAGTAATTGATGGAAATTTTAACGTTTTTCCACATATATAATGCTTGTTTGTAAATTCAAATATGATAATATATCAACGACAATGATAAAATCTTTTATAACATCCACAAAGCAATAGCACATTTTATTCCGTCCAATTAGCATTCTTGCCCTCTGATTTATTTTTCACATATATACAAACTGTAGTCAGATTTTGGGCATACGGCCATAGCTAATAATCTGTACTGATTTTAGCTATATTTGATATTGGGAATATAATAGGTTAAGGAGATCAGAAGTGAACATTTTTTTGTTGACTGTATTCCACCATTCATTTATGTGATACAAGATTCTTAAGATTACAGATCTCACTTTTATTTATAAATAAGATTGGGATTTTTAAATTGTTATTATTGTGATTTTTATTATATTATCACGAGAGATTTATTGTTTACTAAATTATCACCATTTTAGTTCTTCGAAACATTCGTTGCCACATATATATGCGTGCATGTAGTCAGTATTATAGTAAAGTGACAGTCATTTAAAATTTTAACCACTGATTTTAAATATATGGTGATCGTGATCCTCATAAAGAAACCGTGATATTGGTATCATATGCTTTATTTCTCTGCCCTTGAAAGACTATCAAAAATGATGTATTATATTATATTTATAAATGATAAAGAATAAGTTAATTCCGATTGAAAAACTTGTCACTTTACTCTTCACTGTGTTAAATATAGTAGAGCATTATTACTCACATTTTCAGTTATCGTCATGGTTACAGTTTGAATAAAATAACATGGTTTACATTATAAATTAGATGTGCAAATCCATTTTTATCATTATGTTTGCACCCGATACATAGATATATTACAAGTGGAAATCAACTGTATATTTAATCTAAATCAACACAGTTTCTTGTATGTATAGATTTTACTCAATTGTTGCTATCGGTGAAACAATGGAAATAAAAGAATATACTCATTAACATTGTTTTCTTAGGTTTGTGCAAGTGACACACACCCTTTTAACATTAATATGAGAGTACAACGGAACCAAGTTCATGTCTATAGTGGGGGGTTGGATGGCCAAATGGTTAGCATGTGCGTGCTCTATCATAAAGCCTGTCATTCAGATTGATAGCAAGAGTTTTAAGGTCTTGAGATGAACAAGGATATTGATTTTGAATGAAATTTGATAACTGAACAGCTAAATCCATGATATTAAATGTTTCTATACTAAACCTTAGCAAGGGGCAGAACTTTATAAAAACCAAACAAATTCTAATGATTTTCTGATAATTACTTAATGAGTTGTTACTCTTAATCAGATTTTAGTGCATTAGAAATGTTTCATTACCGAAAAGAGTAAGAATATGCGATAACACTTGTTGACTGCCTGGACGATTTAGCTGCTTTGGGTGTATGTTTCGTTGCCTGGCAACCTATCTTATACAGGGTTCCCGCGGTCCTTGAAAATCCTTGAATATCCTTAAATTTAAAATTTCATTTTCAAGGTCTTGAATATCCTTGAATTTCGCGGAAATAGGAAAATATCCTTGAATTTCAGTTAAGATCCTTAATTTTGTTGGTAATACTAGTAAGTTGATCTGAAAATCCCGTTTAGATTATAAGTAATGCTGGTTATACTATAAACAATAACTGACGTATACCTGTCAATCAAATGATCTAAATAAACAGCCGTGTTTTGTCACGTAATAACAAGATAAGCCAATGACATTTACCGTTAGGCTACCAAATACAATGTACTCTTACGTGACTCCATTGCCCAATTAACATACTAGAAGCCACTACACTGACTAATCAAAATCGGTATTAGTAATTACATTAAACAATGCATAATGACGAAAAGGGAAATAACTCTGTTTTAAAAATGGCGGGAGTTTTTCCCGGTGTACCGAAAGACAATCTGTAATAATAAAAAACAGTTTATGTCTTCAATTCCTTTTAAATATGAGATTATAACGATAGTTGGTAATGTTTTGGTTGTTTTTCAGATGAAAAATTGTAACTTTAGGCTAAAAATGTCCTTGAAAATCCTGGAATTTGACGTATATTTATCCTTGAATATCCTTGAAAAAATGTTAGACGAAGCCGCGGGAACCCTGTTATAAAAATAATGTGTCAGTGAAATTTCCCATTCATTATCAAGTACAGCACATGGTTCATTCACTTTATAGACTTCTAAAGGAACGGGAATCGATTATCGGGTTACCCCGAAATCTTAAAAGGGTTACGTGTTTTCGACGTTCATGTCCGAACGACTCAACGTTTTCAGCTGAAATTTGAAGATAAATATTCTTCATATTTGCCAACACGGTTAAGATATTCTCTTTCTAAGTAAACTTTCCACTATTGTTTCATAAAGGTAACAAACCAGGTAGTTGCACTATAGGAAAGTTTCAGTAATTAATAGTAAAACAACTTTCGCATTCTAAATTTATTCAGCACATTTCTTCAGAAAATGATGAAATAATACATCCATTCACCATGACATATAAACATGTTACAAGGAAAAAAGGATATATATCAAAAAAAAGGAGGTTGTCAGGCAGTGAACCATGTATCCCATCAGATTTTTATTTCTCTGAACCCATTCAGACAAGACTATGGTTGGCCAAGTGGTATAACGCGTGTTTAGGTCATAAGGATGTTACTGAGTCAAGTGGTGTGTTTTCATCATAGGCTTGGAACACAACAAGGACTATGGTCGCAAGGATATCCTGGTTTTCGCCAGTTTTCTTAAACCACTAAAGACTCCTACAAGCAATTGAATTATTGACATAATCATATACCATATGTTAGTCCTGAGAGAGAGAGAAATAGGGTTAACGTCAGCTTAACCCAAACTAGGTCATAACGGGACTAACGCTTGGTTTAATTTGATTTCAATAATTTGCTTGCGCATGAGCGTCTTTAGCAGTAGGAGGAAACCTAAAATAAACCACCAGGTTGGACAAGCGACTCTACTCCTGTATCAGAAAGGCTATCAGTGGGTCAACTGGTGTGGTTTCGAATCCCCAGTTGTACATGACAAGGAGTAGGGTCGACTGTTCAACCTCGTGTGTTTTCTCTGGGTCCTCCGGTTTTCTCCCACTACTAAAGACCCCTGCCCTCAAGCGAATTATTGAAATAAAATTTAAAACCATATGTTAGTCCCAAAATGACCTAGTTCGTAGCATGTGGATGTTAAACCCCATTACTCTTTATCTCTATCTCCCCTCAAGTGATCATCAGAAATTACTGAAAATCAAAACGGTTTCATAAATATTTAAAACAAATTAAAGAATTATTGTGGATAACAAAAAGATAGGCTGGCACTGCCAGGCAGGATACGCCCACATTTTCTAGAGATGGACAGAAAACAAGCAATACCGAAAGTGATTTTTCCTACATCTTTAAGTCCTGTATTTCATACTGTATTGGGAGCAGCCATTTAGTTGGTCAGTTCCAGTCTGATAGTAATGAAATTCGAAACCGACAATGATTATGGTGTGACGGTACACAACCTAGAAATGTGACTTTTCATCAAAATCGGATAAGAATTGTGACCTGTAGAGAGTCCACAACCATGATATACCATATTTTTACACTATTCGTGTACAAACGGCGACCATTTCGTCCGGCAATTTTGGTACGATTTTCACGAAATTAGAACTCAACCATCCTCATCAAAATCGAATTAAAATTGTGACCTATACAGGATCCACAATCATGATATATCATTTTTTTAACAGTATTCGCGTACAAACGGCGACCATTTTGTCTGTCAATTTTGGTCCGATTTTCCCGAAATTCAAACTCAACCTTCCTTACAGTGTAACGGTGATATAATCAAACGTTTTTTTAAATTGGATAATAATTGTGACCTCCAGAGGGACCACAAGCTAAAGAAAGGGGGATTTTGCGTATAACCAGGGGCCATTATTCAGGAAGTTACGATCCCATATGCGCAAATATCGAAAAGAACCAAGATCTTTGGGTTATAACCATGAATTTCAAGTTTCATCAAAATCGAATTAAAATTGTGACCTTTACAACGTCCACAACCTTGATATACCATTTGTTAACAGTATTCGCGTACAAACGGCGGCCATTTTGTGTGGCAATTTTGGTCTGATTTTCCCGAAATTCAAACTCAACCTTCCTTACGGTGTAACGGTAATATAATCAAACGTTTTTTTAAATCGGATAATAATTGTGACCTCCAAGCTAAAAAAAAGGCAATTTTGCGTATAATCAGGGGCCATAATTCAGGAAGTTACGATCCGATATGCGCAAATATCGAAAGGAAGCAAGATCTTTGGGTTATAACCATGAATTTCAAGTTTCATCGAAATCCAATCAAAATTGTGACCTCCACAGGGTCCACAACCTTGATATACCATTTTTTAACAGTATTCGCGTACAAACGGCGGCCATTTTGTATGGCAATTTTCGTCCGATTTTCCCGAAATTCGAACTCAACCTTCCTTAGGGTGTAACGGTGATATAATCAAACGGTTTTTTAAATCGAATAATAATTGTGACCTCCAAGCTAAAAAAAAGGCGATTTTGCGTATAATCAGGGGCCATAATTCAGGAAGTTACGATCCGATATGCGCAAATATCGAAAGGAAGCAAGATCTTTGGGTTATAACCATGAATTTGAAGTTTCATCAAAATCGAATCAAAATTGTGACCTCCACAGGGTCCACAACCTTGATATACCATTTTTTAACAGTATTCGCGTACAAACGGCGGCCATTTTGTATGGCAATTTTCGTCCGATTTTCCCGAAATTCGAACTCAACCTTCCTTAGGGTGTAACGGTGATATAATCAAACGGTTTTTTAAATCGAATAATAATTGTGACATCCAGAGGGACCAAAAGCTAAAAAGGGTGATTTTTCGGACAATCAGGGGCCATAATTCAGGAAATTACATTCCGATAGCCGCAAATATCGAAAGGAACCAAGATCTTTGGGTTACAAACATGCATGTCAAGTTTCATCAAAATCGGTTCAAAATTGTGACCTCTATAGGGTCCACAAGCTAAAAACGTGATTTTTCGTACAATCAGGGGCCATAATCCATGAAGTTTTGATCCGATACATGCCAATATCGAAAGGAACCGAGATCTTATGGGGATAAACCTATATTTCAAGTTTCGTCAAAATCGGATAAGAATTGTGACCTGTAGAGAGTCCACAAACAAATTGTGGACGGACGGACGGACGGACGGACGTCCGGACGGACAGGGGTGACGACATAATACGTCCACATGAAAATGTGGGCGTATAAAAAGGTACTATATAAACCCTTTAAAAAATATGGGAAGATAAAAATACAAATGGCAAACTATGTACATTGTATTTCCAAATTTTAAAAAAACATACATTAATTAAATCAACAAGAAATCACCGGTTATATGGGTATATATTAATTATGGCACTAAAAATAAATTAAATTATAACAATCCACATAATTCCATCATCAACAAATTAAATAGCATATTTTCATGATTTGCAAATTACTGTTTGTGCATACATGTACAATTTTTTTAAACTATATTTCATAAATGATAATCATAAATAAATGTCATGAAACTTGCTATAAGTTAAACATGTTTTCAATTTAACATAAATCAGACATCACATTAACTAACTAAATAATAACACAGATTATAGAATATCATTTTAAAGAAATTTCCCTAAGCTTCAACCCAGAAGTGCTGAAACCCAGGTATCAGGGTATACAAATGATACCCAGCCCTTTTCTAGGGTATACATGTATACCCATGCCCAAATGATGGAAGTTTTCAACCTTTTTACTAGTCTACTCATTTTTAAATGATAGATATTTAATTGCTCTCGGGTCGGTCGCAAACCATGTATTCTAAAAGGGTTTTATGTTGGAATTTGATAAATTTCAAAATTTTCTAGAGGATGGGGGGAGAGAACACCCCCAGCCCCCCCTATCTTTTGGTACCTTGGCCCTCACACCATTACGGCACCCCTGCTTAAACTAATTTAACTTTGTGGGTAAAATTCTTTACAACAGGCAGTTTAAAAATCCAATATTACAAGATATCAGCAGTCATTCCATGATTTCAGTTTATATAACCCACTTTACACATTTATGTATATAATTATTATTATGTTTTCATGATGTGTTTTAACATTACATCTGTTATTATTTATAGTACATGTCTATATAATTTACCTAACACTGTCTGTTTTTTTTTAAAAAAAAAAAACTGCCTCAAGCATGCTCACTCAGTAATGAGACCAACTCACTATTAAGACCACATCTGGACAGCCCCACACATGGTCTTAACATAGGGATATCACTGTATCTTAATAATTAGTTTTCTACCTCCATAATTTAGAGTTCTTGTTGTTTGTAGTCACAGGTTTTATTTTGTTAAAAGCCAAACTAATTTTTTGTTTATAGTTGTGTTGTTTTTTTTTACGTACATGGTTTTTCGGTTTGTAGTTTTTATCTATATCCGAGGAATTCATTTAATCTTTGGTTCCACATCTCCCATCTTGTTTGAAAATTATTGCTAAGAGAATCTGCAGTATTATCTGTTGTTTCTGCCTGGATATCGGTTTCATGAAGTGTAAAATAGCTATCTAAATAACCTCTACACATTGGACATTTTTCTAATCGTTGAAAACAGTTTGAACACACACATGCATGTCGGCATGGTAACACAACATGTGACACAGGTAAATTTTGACAAACAACACAAATATCTGTATCTTGACAATTATTGCTGGTGTCTGTTTTTGGTGAATTATTTTCTGTTCCCAGTTCTCCAACTTCATCTGAACTGGTCACAAATATTGGCTGTAAAGACAAAAGCACTACAGGTATTCAATTTTCAAATTTAAAAAAAAAAAATCAAAACAATATTATGGATTATAAACTTGCTGTATCTCTAATTTTCTTAATTTCAGCTGTATGTGTAAACTTTATCAATCATACAGCAATGGTTAAAGATGAATTATCGGAGATAAGATAAAGAGCTGGCAATTCTCACTATAATAGTTAAAAAGTAGATAATGTAAAGGCAAATTGCCGAAAATTTCAGACAAATTGATCCACTATGAACCAAGATTTGAGCAATTGAATATTGGGGCTAGCCTCGATCATCATTACTAAAGTCAGTAGGATAAAAAACAGTCTTGATTATCCATTTTTTGATTTTATAATGAATGGAAGTCAAACAGCAAATCGGAACGTAATCCAATAAACATCGCAGACTTGCGATGCCATCAAGAGTCGATTATGGTCTGGATAAGTTAAATAATGTCTTATTAATATTTTAGATAACATTTCGGGCCTAAAGAAAGACGCGCAATCAACAGATTTATCTCTTGCATAAAGCAATGTTTAATGAGCTGGTCAGTGATAATGCAGTACGAGGAATAAGTGAAGTTTGTTTTTACCTGTAAACTAAAGACTTGTCTTCCATCCAACTTAACATACTGCCCTATTATATATGATTGTAAAGCTGTTTGGGAATCTTGTAAATGGATTATAGTCATCATGGCATTCTAAAAAGTAAAATTACATAATATAAAATTCATCTCTTCAAACTAGAGTCCATGAAAATATAATCTTATAATATGAGTTCTTTTATCAGTGTTTTATAATTGACTAGACAGTTGTACTTGTCAGGCCCTCTCCTGCATCACTGACAAGAGGAAACCATGCCAGAAAACCCAGATGAACTTTCTCAGCCAATGCTGGGATCGAACACCCGACAATGTACAGACTTTTAGTAGCTTATAAAATTAACTTAGAATTGTCTGACAGGTAGATTCCTCAGTCAGATAATTTCCTTGCTGGGCCAATGTGAGAGACTTTGTGTTAGAATACGGAGTATAATAAAGAGAGATATAACTTACTACATTATACTCATGTTGGAATGATGTTAGGTTATTTTCTGTTTGAACCATAATTACTACTAGAGGATAATACTGACGAGATGGTTCACCATAATTATTTGTATGTAAAACACTAGGACACTCTAAATCAACCACAGCAGGATTTATAGAATTTGAAGACCTGAAATATCAAATAAACGAGATTGAAATCAATAGAGTTGAGAGAATATATCTAATAAAAATGATATAAAATGAAATGGAGTTTAACTTCCTATTCAGCTCCGAACTGGGCTAATGAAGATAGGCATACGCCATACAGTGTGCTATGAGGGAAATTTTGCCCTTGCAGCAGCGCTACGACCTACTCTTATATCGAATTCAAACTGTCAAGGGATCATTTACGTGCACTCCAAAGGTATACGGAACCTTGTTTTTTCTCATCCCATCCGAACCACTAGACAGCTGTCACTAACAAAGGGAAACCATGCTGGAAAATCTGGATAAACTTTCTCGGCCAATGCAAGGATCGAACACCTGACCTCCAGGCTAGTGAGCCAGCGTCTTACCCACTTAGATATAGATAAGAAGCTCTCTTTCCATTTTGTCATGTTATTACATGTTTATCTTTTGTATTTTTGGTCAAACCCGTCACAAGGTAACTATCAATAATTTGATACCTTTCTATTTTCTCTATTTTCCAACATTTCTTCTCCATAAAAGTTAAATTTTCTACTTCTTCTTTAATGGTTCTAGTATCTTTTAAAAATTCTTCATAAACTGTATTAACAAATGCTCCCCATACTAAATATATTGTTAGTGGTAGAACCTGAGAAATCTGTAAATGTACTCCATCTAAAATTAGAGGAAATATTCTAAATATACTTGTCTAAGGGCAGTGTTCCAAAATGTTGAGTGAGAAACACTTACCAGAACATTTCATGGCCAATGAAAAGTACAATGAAGGAAATTTTGTAAAGACAGCTTTGGTACAGAAATTATCTTATTTTTATTTCAAATTCTAACTATCATTGGTTCTTTAACATACAAACCGATGATTACACAGGACCTAGGATTTCCCCCCATTAGGATGACTAAGAAGTCCAAGATGTTCTCTAGTATTGATCATAAAAATGTTTACTATGATACTCACATCATCTGATCTATAAACATTGTCCCCATGAAGCATTTCAATCAGCAATTATAATATGGAAAACTTACCTTTTATACTAGAATGTTGTTTTTTACTTAACTGACAATAAAACACATTCTTGACTTTAGTCATTTCTTGGTATTTGGTACAGTTTTGAAAATTCATCATTCTTGATGGAAATATATGTTCAGCATTTAGCCTGGAAAAAAAGAAAGGCATTTATTACACTCAAAGTACATGTAATTACTGGAATGGTACTGTACTATTCCACAATTCATGAAAACTATTGTCCAAATTTGACCTGGATATTATAAGCATGACCAAGTTCAAATATTGGTACGTGCTATGGTTTTTATAGCCTTGATTGTCATTGTTACCATTGTGATTTTCCATTTTTGTGTTTAATCATCAATAGCTGTTACTTGGACTGTAGATCAGATTCAAATTTAATGAAAATCAGAAACATCAAATGGCATCAAGCGTTGATTACGGTCTTGTCATGTTAATAAATGTCTAATTTATAGTTTATATAACATTTAACGCCTAAAGAAAGAGATGCATTATGCAGATTTAGCTCTTGCATAAATGTATGTTTAATAGAGAGCACATTCAAATGGATATATATTTTTTGTACGTACAGTATAGTTTGTTCGTCAGTGAAAATTTCTTTCACTGACATGGAAAATGATTTAAATATTGCTTGATGTGATTTGGACATCAGCATTAATATAGAAAAAGCCATTTTATTCATGGGATTGTCAAAATTACCATTAAATGTCTGTTAAATGTGTTAATTACTTTAATTATGAACTGAATTGGTCTGCATTCAACATGATGGCCTGTTCTCACAATGACAACTTACTGGACCAGTAATAATCAGCAAACTATGGCCTGTCACAGGATTATCGAAATGACCATTACAAGAGCTAATTACTTGCATCATGAACCATAAGGACAATTCTCAATAAAGCGTGACATTTGTAAATGAGCCAAATGTAGATTGATCTATGATCCAATGTTGGCCAGTTCATTGTTTTATCAATCGGATGGACATGTAGTTGAAAAAGGCTGCTGCTTTCAAACGTCAAGGCTTCTTTTATGTGTACACCTACAAGTGCACATTCATTTTTTGTCCTATCCATATGACTACCCATGCAGCAAATCATCACAAATAATAAGTGTATCACTGTCAGAATAAGAATCACCATTGATATGTTGGAATGGTTCCGCTACTGATTCCTTTCGCCTTTGACTCCGGCCATAACAGTGGTTGACTCTAAGGCCTTTCTCTGCGCAGGTTTTGTAATCATTTGATTATGGTGTAGAAACATTACAGGTCTCTGCAGCCTGTAACTTTCTTAATTTCAAATTTCTTGTTGTTCCAAATAGCTTAAAGATACACTATGGGCGATTAGATGACGAGTTGGCAGTTCACAGCACAATAGTTAAAAACTAGCTAATGTAAAGGTAATTTGCTGAAAATTTCAGTCAAATTGATCAACTATTAACTTAGAACTAAGCGAATGAAATTTCCGCTTAGCCTCGGTCATCATTACTAAAGTCGGTAAGACAAAACCAGTAGTCTCGGTTATCCACTTTTATTGGTAAATCACGAAGGGAAATATTTCAGCGAATCGAACTACAATCCAACAAAAATCTCATGCTAGCCTCGACATTGAGAGTTGATTATGGTCTGAATAGGTTTAGTTTAGTAATGTCTAATTAATAGTTTTTATAACACTTCAGGCCTAAAGAAAGACCTACAATATGCAGATTTTGCTATTGCATTATGCATGTTTAACATATAATAAATTAATCTATATGGAAATAAAAAACAAAACCTTACCGCTTAGAAAACACCATGGCCACTTTAACTTAAAGTTCTAAAAAATGTTGCACAAAAAGCGAAACTGTTTGCGGTGGTTATTTTAATGGTTCACACTTAATTGTTTGTGATTATTCGTTTGACACTTTGAAACAGTTTAAGGCTACTTTTACGTAGAGCATCAATGAATGTTTCGATTGCAGCTATTAATTGAAGGGTAAGATTCCGTACCTTTCTTTTAATTCATGCTAGATTGGACCAATTGTTATCATAGCGTAAGGTAAAGTATGAGGAAATTGCTATTGGGACATGTTACATTGAGTCACTCTCAGTGAACCAGTCTAGCAATACTCAATACTGTTTCTGGAGTGGGTAGAAGTTCTGTTCAAAGCAAGGTCACTGGACAGTAATTGGTAGGTATATGCAGTTCCAGGAAATTAGAGAATAGACTTACCTAAAAATAAATATAACCATCGTAGCAAAACATATCAGTACTGTCAATATCGAGTAATAATTGGAATAGTTTGCAAACCAAGAAAGCAAGACGGATAAATCGTCTGCCATTATGAAAATTACCATACATCGAACTTGTTCTTCTTGGACAAAAGAGCTTGTCACCTCGAATAACCAGACTTATTTCAGATACGAAAATTGATTGAAATACCTTTATGGTCCAAAATACAGAGATTGCATTGATCCATATTCAAATGGTTACCCCTTCTGTATCGAAAATATTATCAATTAGTTCTGATATATACCAACAACTAACTATATTGCTTTCTGAAACTTTTTAGTGCATAAAAATGTAATTAATGAGTTATCTTCCCTATTTGCGACGGATTGACTACCTGATTTTGAAACGCCTGCGCATAGATCAAAGTCTGCACACACCTACGTGCCTTTTCTGAAATTAACCATTAAAGGAGCAAAGTCTCTAACTCAATATTTTCCATAATATTCGAAATTAAAAACAAGAATTAGATTTCAATATTGATGAATTTCAATTAATATCGATGCTGTTTTCTTGCCATGAGACCAAAGGATCCTAATAGGGCTACCCAATATTTAAGGTACAATTAACATTTTATAATCGGTACACGTGTCGTGTACCCTATGTTTTTCGGTGCCATTTAGTAATGAACAAACAAAAACACATTCTACCACTCAATGTGGAAGTAATTAGTAAAGGCTGATTCACAAACGACAAAATAATAATTTAAGAAACGTGTAGAATTGCATTAAGCAGGCGTAAACGACTTCCGTTCAATTTGAAAGCAATTCAGTGAACATAATTGATTAGAAATTACAACATTTTTTCCAAAACTGAATATTAAGTACTTTACATACATTCATATTACATTAATATCTGCTTTTGGAACAATTTTTGTTCATTTCAGGGTTCTAAAAATGGAGCCATTCGGCCTGTCATTATTAACATTAATTCATTATTTGTTTGATTAAAATATGTGTGTGTGGGGGGGGGGGGCTGAAAGATTCTTAAGTATTCTTGGGCGAATTCCACATTGTCATAATTATTGTATACATAACATAATTGTCTTTAACATGTTATACACCCGCCAGACCGGGTTGGCGTCCATACTACGCTGCTACGGCGGAGGAAAATATCTCAGAGCGTGTCAAGATCGTAATAAGTGTGGAAAAAGCAAACGTGACCACAGTGCGACAAAATGTCTCAAAAAATTACAAACTTGAAAAAAAGTCGCGTTCTCTGAGCTTTGTAGGTCTGATGGCAGAGCCTTGGCGTTTGTTTGAACATGCTCAAAAGAAACACCGTGACTCGGCGACCACGGGGACCACAGCGCAATATCTTGCATTCCCAGCCGCTTTTACCACGCGTATGACAATTTTGACGCGCCCTGAGACCATTTTCCGTCGCCGTAGCAACGCAATAAGCACGCTAATCCTGTCCGACGGGTGTATAAGCATATAGCAACAGTATTATTAAAAGATTGTTTTGGTTTCCTTATAAAGTTAAAAAAAAAATAATAATATTAAAATATATTGGTGCGTAACTTGCAACCATCAACACGCCTTACAAAAGCTCACGTCGCTACGATCGTGCAGCATAAGAGCCACGGAGGCTAAGTGGGTGAGATGCTGGCTCGCTAGCCTGGAAGTCGCGGGTTTTCTCCGAGAAAGTTCATCGAGATTTTCCGACTTGGTTTCTCTTGTCTAATCGTTCGATGGAACGAAAAACCGAGGTCTCGCGTATACATTGCCGTACACGTAAAAGTTTCCTTGGCAATTGGAATTCGATACAATAGAAGGCCGAAGCGGAGCCGTCCGGGCAAAATTCACCTATAGCACATTGTATGAAGTAACCCGTTTTCATTAGCCAAGTTGGAGCAAGAGAGTAGGACGTTAACCCCATTTCATTCATTCATTCAATCGGCAGAAATTTGGTGACTACATTTTGTCAGAGTTTGTAAGCAATCCATGTGTATTAATTTATCTATTTTACCAATATCGATTTCTGGTTTCAAATTATAGATTATTAATAAGACATTAATTATTCATACGACATACCCATAATCAACTCGTTGCATCATCAAATGGCTTATATATTGGGTGGATTAGACAATGCCAACCACATCTGCGCTAAACGTCAATATGGCCGGCACTGGCGGAGACTGCAAGGGACAGAAAGACTGGACTTCATTGGCACGAGCGAGTACTGTGCTGACTCCGGTATTCGTCGAGATAGTAAACCGGAATTTCTCCAGGGTGGTTTATTGGTTTCCTCCTGTCGGTGCAGGATTGATGGCCTGGCAAGGACAGTCTGTCGGGTGTTACGCAAAACCGATGCCCCGTTTGTAAACACGAAATAAGAGTACAGTAACGTCACTGTCCAGGTTGTACTGTGGTCTAGGAACTAACCATGTTGTTGGATGAAATCAAAAAATCTAATTCACCAAATCGATGCACAAATGTTAAAAGAAGAATCATGCCAATTTCCAAGTTGATTGGAGTTGAACTGGCGGAACCTAGGGCTTTTTCGAAGAGCATCAAACCAAGTACAGAAAAAGTGCCAGATTTTAAAAATTATTATTGATCATACACGATTTTATAGCGTATTAATTGGACTATAAGAGGTAATAGTTCGTTTTGAGATACATGCAATCCTACGGTTAAGGATCAAATATCGTATAACCAATGATGGCCTTTAAAAATGATCTTTCCTACATTCAATAGCCTCAAATATTTTGCATTCAATGAATAAGTGCTTCTTGGATTTAGTTAATACATGTACGTATTACGTAACCAAGGTAACCAAAAATTTATACTGATAATTAATCATCTCCAATACATGCAAACATATAGGCCTACCGTGATAATACTAAATGTTTCTGAAAAGCTGCTTGTGAAGTAGGTCGCCATTTGGATATTATTTTTCGTTGAATAGTATCGTTAGCTCTGTTGGGATAAGATGGCCTCACTGAAATCGTGGGAATAATTAATTGTTTGGATTATAGAGGGTGCGACAACAAATAGACACCATCCACTGCCTGGGCTAAAATATTGTGGTTTCCTTGGGCAAGATTAAGGTCCACTAGCGCCCCAAGCTCTGAACATGGTAAGTTTCGGTAGTCCCCATGTCATTTGAAAACCCGGTTGGCAGACAACAAAATTTAACATGCGTAACAGCTTACCGACTGTCTTATTACATAGATCCGATGGTAAATATGGTTAGAATTGGTCATAATCAATAGGAAATGTCACACAATAAATTGCTACTTTAGTAACGTAAATTTGTTTTGGCTCCGCGGAGCGGAAACAAATTTACGTTACTTAAGTAACTAATAATAAACGTAAATAGTAATAATAAACGTAAATAGGACGGGGGATCCGGTAGGGAACAGTCCATTCTTTCGGATGGGACAAAAAACCCAGGTTTCGTGTAGACCTACACAATGACGTGCACATAAAAGAACCCCAGACAGTCCGAATTCGAAATAGGAATTAGGCAATAGCGTCACTGTCAGGGCAAATCTACCCCTATTGCACACTACATGGCTTATGCCCGCTTCATTTTCATTTTGATTTCATTTACATTCGTAAGCTAAGAATAGTACTAGTCTGATGTGCTTTATTGTTAGTTTTTAGGTACCGGTACGGTACTAAGGCTAAGGCCTACCGGTATATACTAATAGGTAGTCATTTTTCATAGCATCTGCGTCCAAAAGTTAAAAAAAACATTAACCTACATAAAACAAAAACAAATAAGAAAAAAAAAACCCAGAAACTAAAAAAAAAACCCTTACAAAACTTTCAGTCATATACATAATTTAGGAGTCCACTATTTCCAACTACATTTTATTGCACCATTAATGTTGATGAGGCTATTCATAGTCCAATAAATAATCCGTATTGTTTATTTCATGGCCTAGATTTTCTTGACATGTCGTAGCTTGCAACTGACCTTATTATAAATACCGTTAAGTGAGGAAGCGAGATAACGACATACACTGACAACATGTCGGCGAGAGGAGTTAAGAAGAGGCCACTCAAGGGGCAAAAAACGCGATCCCAGCGTGCTGAAGTATTGTTTCCCGTTGGGAGAATGTTACGGTATCTTAAACGTGACACGCACCACTTCCGTATTGGTGCTGGAGCACCGGTTTATGCAGCTGCTGTCATCGAATACTTGACTGCTGAAATTTTAGAACTAGCCGGTAACGCAGCACAACATAACAAAAAGCAACGAGTAACACCTAGGCATATCTTACTAGCCATTGCTAATGATGAAGAGCTACACACACTGTTAAAACATGTCACTATTCCAGCAGGGGGAGTCTTGCCAAGGATTCACCCAGAACTGCTGGGTCGCAAGAAAGGAGGAAAATTTCCAAACACTCCAGTGGGATCTCCAGCACCCGTATTACCGGCAATAAGCCAACCAATTAAAAAACCCAAGATAAATAATGGACCGAAAGCCAGTACCAGTAAACCAGTCATTGCTGGAAAAGTTAAGAAACGCATACCTACACCAGTGCATTTGAAACCGAAACTCAAAGCTGTCAGATCAAAAGCTAAGCCTTTGGTAAACTCAACTTTAAATGGACCATCAGGATCAAAATCCACAGATGCCCTCCCAGATGCAAGTGGATTTACTACTTTATCAGAGAAAAAACTTTTCCTAGGACAAAAATTAACCGTGGTCAAGGGAGATATTGTAAAAATGGCAGCAGATGCAATTGTTCATCCGACCAGTTCAAATTATCATATGGGTGGTGAAGTAGGAAATGCCCTCAGTAATGCCGGTGGTAAAGAATTTCGGCAAGAAATCGAAAATCTAAGATCAACTCATGGCGATTTGGATACTGCTGGAGCAGCAATTTGTCCTGGAAAGAAATTTCCAGCAAAGTTTGTTATTCATGTCAACAGTCCTTCATGGTCTACCAGTAACTCCACAGAATTATTAACCAAAGCTGTTAATAATGTTTTTGCACTTGCTGATGAGAAGAATCTAAAAACAGTGGCCATACCTTCAATAGGAAGTGGGCATGGAGGATTTCCCAAACAGGCTGCAGCACAATTAATTCTACAGGCTATTAATGCATATTTTACTAAAGTAACCACTAGTTCTCTTAAACAAGTTTACTTTGTTTTGTACGACACAGAGAGTATCAACATCTACACAAGTGAACTAGCTAAATTGGATGCGTAATTTTAGAATAATTTTGTTAGGATGTGTAGAAAGAAATTTTGTCATTTTGTTGTTTGATATAATTGATAAATCATCAATACATAAAATACGGATTTTAATTAATGTATGTCTTATCTATAGGAAGAATAACTGGGAATACGTTGAGTGCACACACCCCTACATTTTATATTATGTTAACCTCCCCATGTCTATCACACATTGTACTAAGAAGTGTTCTTTTTATTTTCTTTTTTTGTGACACATATATTTAATCATATTATTATTATTAATTCTTCATATTTTAATGTGTATTTATGTTATTGTTTTAAAGTATTTATGAGTAGATGTGTTGATCGAAGATTTTTGTGAAACAAAAAACCCTTTGGTGTTTTTGGATGCTACTATTATTTGATCAAATTCAAATACATCAGTTCATTAAAAAAATTTTACCATCACAAAATTTCAGGTATTAAGATTAGAAACGGATTCATTTCTCGGTTCAGGATTCTTAATTTAATCCCAGATCTGAAAAAATTATGAAAGGAACTTGTTGTGCATTGAGTGATGTAATGTTTCATATATTGGCATATTGATTTCATAAATATTTTGCTTAATCCTAAAACTAGTTATGAAATATTATATAAATTTTAATATAATAAAGAATTATGCAATATGACATTTAAAGTCATAAAACTAATATTGTGCTGAAGCTGAAGTAAAGCTGGAAATCATGGACAAAATCATTAATTTCATGTGTATTATTTTATTTTATATGAGAAACATGTTAGATAAGAATTATCATAGACAAATGACCACACCCATGGTCAGCCATTTAGAATTTAAGCATAGCCAAGTGTATAGTATTCAATCATCAATAATATCTTATGTATTTTATATATGCCTTTTATAGACTAAAGAAACAACAGGCCATCATTGTAATTTGAAGTCATGCATTCAAGCATTTAATTTCAGACTGGGCGATAAAGACTATATTTCTATTATCATAACATGAATAGGGTGCTAAAAATAACTGTTCACACCATTGAGTAAGGGCAGTTGAGTAAGGGCACTCGAATAGTAAAAATGATTGTTTTTGAAGTATTTTATATCACGGGCTTTGATAATGTTATTATTTATGAACTAATGTTGATTTTTGTTAAACTTTTAATTGTTTTGACCTAATTATTATTGATTAATATTGTGATTATCTACTTTAGTTTACAGTGTTGGTTCTCGTAGTAAGAACTGAGTGGTTTTTTTATATAAAGTTACTTGATTTATGATTTAGAAATATATAAATATGTCTGTCTGAGAAGAAGTCTTTTATCTGTGACTCTAGTGTGTATGTAATAAACACTTCAAGAAAATAAACCTGTTTGAATTTGAAAAATATAAGCAAGGGTTTCGTTTTTCTATCAGCAATATTTTACTTTGGTTACCAGCCTATGCCATAGGTATTAGTATAATAGAAATTAACGTCCGCTTCAGTCTAGTGTGGTATAGCAGATAATCCACCTGTTGAAATCGATGATCTTTGGTACAGTATCATTATTTCGATTACAAGGAGTAACAATAATGCCAAAGAATCAGCATCTATACCTAGATATATTCCAATTTATAATTAGTCAATTTTTATACGCCCACATTGAAATCTTGTGGACGCTCTAGAGGCCAAAGTTAATATCCAATTTATACACAGTGTTTAAGGTCATAAGACGAAGACGCTTATTGATTTTCAGCGATTTCCGATAATTAGTGCTAGAGTTATGGCCCTTGATCATCTCAAAAAATCTTGTGGATGCTCTAGAGGCCAAAGTTAATATCCGATTGACTTTAGATTTATACACAGTGTTTAAGGTCATGAGACGAAGAAGCCTATTTTTCAGCAATTTCCGATAATTAGTGCCAGAGTTATGGCGCTTGATCACTTCAAAAAAATCTTGTGGATGCTCTAGAGGCCTAAGTTAATATCCGATCTACTTTAAATTTACACACAGTGTTTAAGGTCATGAGACGAAGAAGCCTATTGAAATCAGGGATTTCAAATAATTACTGCCAGAGTTATCTCCCTTGATAACTTCAAACAATCTTGTGACGCTATAGAGGCCAAATTTATCATCTGATTGACTTCAGATTTAAGGTGTTGAAACGAACAAGTATTTTGATTTTCAATGAATTTAGATAACTGAACAGCTAAATCCATGATATTAAATGTTTCATGTATATACTAATTGTTAGCGTGGGGTAAAACTATAAAAAGCAATCAAATTCTAATGATTTTCTGATAATTACATAATGAGTTGTTACTCTTAATCAGTTTTTAATGTATTACAAATGTTTCATTACCGAAAAAAGTAAAAATATGCAACAATCCTTGTTGACTGCCCGGACGATTTAGCTGCTGTGGGCGTATGTTTCGTTCCCTGGCAACCTATCTTTAATTAGTCCAGCCAATTTATGATTTTACCGCCAACAAAATGCAAGAAAAGGTTTTAATGCATTTTTGCGTTTTTTTAGGTGTACTCTATAAAATCCCAAAAGTTTACCAAATTTTGCGCACCAGAATATGGTAAAATCCAAAATGGCCGACATTGCCTAATTTATGTTCAAGAAAACCCTAAACTGTTGGTTTAAGACTCAATAAATGTTTTATGAACATAGAAATTACCGGTAATGGTTTTGGGGTTATCTTTTCATTTAAAGATATAGCCAGTAGTGCTCACTGTTCCCTTAAAGCGGTAAAATAAGTAAAATCCAAGATGGCCGACATTCGTCAAATCAATGTAGAAGAAAATTATATAACTGTAAGATGAACACGTTTATTGGGTCATTCTGTCATTTGAAGCATTATCCTGTGGTGTTCATTGGTCCATTATTATAAAGCGGTAAAATCTAGTAAAATCCAAGATGGCTGACATTTGCCTAAACAATGTACACAAAATATTTAATTGGTTGGTTTTTAAGGCCTTAATAATGTATAATGAACATATACATTAATGCTCTGGAGGTCATTCTTTCATTTGAAGATATTGCAAGAAGCCTAGGGTTAACTGGTCCCTTTAAGCGGTAAAAATAAGTAAAATCCAAGATGGCCAACATTTGTCAAATATATGTACAAGAAAATCCCAAATGTCCTGTTTAAGACCCTATAAGTGTAATATGAAAATGTAAATTAATATTTTTGGGGTCATTCTTTCATTTGAAGATATATCCTGTGGTCTTCACTGGTCCCTTCAAACAGTAAAATCTGTTAAAATCCAAAATGGCAGATACCTGCCTAACCAATGTAAACAAAAGATGTAAAGGTAGGGGGTGGGGGTCATGAGAACAAGTAAGCGCCCTGTTACACAAAGTCTCCTCAGGCCAAATCCAAAATAATCGAAAAATCAGTTATTATTTGTCCATAATGTCATCATTGTTCAACTCCTCTATTGTCTTATACTATAGTATCACTATCATTTTTATACGCCCACATTTTTATGTGGACGTATATTGTCGTCGCCCCTGTCCGTCCGGACGTCCGTCCGTCCGGACGTCCGTCCGTCCGTCCGTCCGGACGTCCGTCCGTCCGTCCGTCCGTCCACAATTTGTTTGTGGACTCTCTACAGGTCACAATTCTTATCCGATTTTGACGAAACTTGAAATATAGGTTTATCCCCAAAAGATCTCGGTTCCTTTCGATATTGGCATGTATCGGATGAAAACTTCATGGAT
Organism: Patella depressa; assembly: GCA_948474765.1. NCBI lineage: Eukaryota > Metazoa > Mollusca > Gastropoda > Patellidae > Patella > Patella depressa. Next base: position 62,996,372 of record OX419719.1, read on the forward strand.
TATGGCCCCTGATTGTACGAAAAATCACGTTTTTAGCTTGTGGACCCTATAGAGGTCACAATTTTGAACCGATTTTGATGAAACTTGACATGCATGTTTATAACCCAAAGATCTTGGTTCCTTTCGATATTTGCACCTATCGGAATGTAATTTCCTGAATTATGGCCCCTGATTGTCCGAAAAATCACCCTGTTTAGCTTGTGGTCCCTCTGGAGGTCACAATTATTATCTGATTTAAAAAAACGTTTGATTATATCACCGTTACACCCTAAGGAAGGTTGAGTTCGAATTTCGGGAAAATCGGACGAAAATTGCCATACAAAATGGCCGCCGTTTGTACGCGAATACTGTTAAAAAATTGTATATCATGGTTTGTGGACCTTGTAAAAGTCACATTTTTAAATCGATTTTGATGAAACTTGAAATTCATGGTTATAACCCAAAGATCTTGGTTCCATTCGATATTTGCGCATATCGGAACGTAACTTCCTGAATTATGGCCCCTGATTATACGCAAAATCGCCTTATTTTAGCTTGTGGTCCCTCTGGTGGTCACAATTATTATCCGATTTAATAAAACGGTTGATTATATTACCGTTACACCGTAAGGAAGGTTGAGTTCGAATTTCGGGAAAATCGGACCAAAATTTCATACAAAATGGCCGCCGTTTGTACGCGAATACTGTTAAAAAATTGTATATCATGGTTGTGGACCCTGTAGAGGTCACAATTTTAATTCGATTTTGATGAAACTTGAAATGCATGCTTATAACCCAAAGATCTTGGTTCCTTTCGATATTTGCGCATATCGGATCGTAACTTCCTGAATTATGGCCCCTGATTGTCCGAAAAATCACCTATGGTCCCTCTGGAGGTCACAATTATTATCCGATTTGAAAAAACGTTTGACTCTATCACCGTTACACCCTACGGAAGGTTGAGTTAGAATTTCGAGAAAATTGGACCATAATTGCCAGAAAAAATGGCCGCCGTTTGTACGCGAACAGTGTAAAAATATGGTATGTCAAAGTTGTAGACCCTGTAGAGGTGACAATTTTAATTCGATTTTGATGAAACCTGAAATGCTTGTTTATAACCTAAAGATCTTTATTCTTTTCGATATTTGCGCATATCAAATTGTAACTTAATGAATTATGGCCTTTGATTGTAGGAAAAATCACTTTCGGTATTGCTTGTTCTCTGTCTATCTCTCGAACAATTATTATCTGATTTAAAAAAAACCTCTGATTATATTACTGTTGCACCGTAAGGAAGGTTGAGTTCGAATTTCGTGAAAATCGTACCAAAATTGCCGGACGAAATGGTCACCGTTTGTACGCGAATAGTGTAAAAATATGGTATATCATGGTTGTGGACTCTCTGCAGGTCACATTTCTAGGTTGTGTACCGTCAAACCATAATCATTGTCGGCTTCGAATTTCATGAATATCAGACTGGAACTGACCAACAAAATGGCTGCTCCCAATACAGTATGAAATACAGGACTTAATGATGTAGGAAAAATCACTTTCGGTATTGCTTGTTCTCTATCCATCTCTCAAAAATGTGGGCGTATCCTGCCTGGCAGTGCCAGCCTATCTTTACGGTTATAGTGAATCCCCCAGTTAGTAGTTGGCCTTAGTGAGTTGGCCTTTTGGGGCGACAGACTGTAGAAATGGTCTTTCAAAGCTAACAAAACAGGTAGAAATAATCGGCAGGCCCCGAGATTCTGTCACATTTCTTATCATCAGGCCCAATCCAAAATAATCAAATATTCCGTTATTGTATGTCCATATCTGAAATTTGTTCTTATCCTCTGGTGCACAAGACTATGCTCCATCAATGAACCCAAATTCCAGAGAATTGACTAAAATTTTCAGACCCAGTCCCAAATAATTAATCTGATATTATTCCACTCCTCTGTGGTCTTACATTATCTGAGCACTATCATATTCACAATTATAGTGAACCGCCCTCTTTTTGAATTGTTTTTGTTTGTGGTCTCTGAGTACGATGTCTTGTCCATATATTTGTTTTTGTGTAAAATTGTGTGTGGTGCAGTCCCCCTGCACTTACTATTAGTAGTACAGGTGGGCGACAGACCGTACTACTGTTCTGTCAACTCTCACAAAACAGGCGAAACTGACAGACAAATCCCAAGATTCTGACCATTCACTGGTATTTCAAATCTTCTCGTTCACAAGAATTTACCCACAACCATGATGTTGACTCAAATTTTCCTCCCTTCGGATTACTCGGTGGTATAGCAACTGCCCCTAGGGTTCACAAAAAAATATTACCAATGATAATATGGCATGAACTTTATGTCAAATTGAATAAAACTAATGAGATACTTTAGGGATAATAAAGGGCATATGATTTAGATGGGTTATCTCCATTTTATAATGTGGGCTATTATGCTGTCGTCTCTGTGTATTGTGTGTGTGTCTGTTGGTCGCCTACAGGGTGCAATTCTCCATGGGTTGTCTTGAAACTTGCATACTTATTCCTTATATCACGTCCGCATTGAAATGTGGTCATATTATATTGCCCCCCCCCCCCCCACGTCCGTTCGGCACTGCTCTAGAGGCTAAAGTTAATATCCGATTGACTTTAAATTTATATACAGTGTTTAAGGTTTTGAGACGAAGAAGCCTATTGGTTTTCAACGATATCTGATAATTACTTCAAGAGTTATGAACCATGATCACTTTAAAATATCTTGTAGATGCGCTGGAGGGAAAAGTTAATATCCGATTGACTTTAAATTATTACACAGTGTTTAAGGTCACGAGAAGAATGATCCTAGACATTTGAAACTGGCCCTTCACATCTTTGAAAAATCTTGTGACTAGAGGCTAAAGTTAATATCTGACTGACTTATATTTTATACACAGTGTTTAAGGTCATGAGACGAAGGATCCTAGTCATTTTCAACAATTACCGATAATTATGTTATGTCCATTGGTCACCTTGAAAAGGGGATGCTTCAGAGGCTAAATGGTTCAAGGTCATGAGGCAAACAATCGAAACAAAGTCTAAGGATTTCTGATAATTACTAAATGGGTTATTACTCGTAATAAGATTTTCATGTGCTGTAAACATTACCCTTACCGATAAAAGAAAAAATGATGCGATAACCGTTACTACCTACAGAAATTGACATAAATGGGTCATAACGCATACAATAATGTAATATGAATGTATATAAACAAATTGACATTCAATCGTTTCCGGTTTACTCTAATTTCAAATCAGTTACGTTTGGCGAAATACGCCATAAGTCGTAATCGAATAGCAGTATCTAGCGTCTGATTATTCCAGTCTACACTCTGATAGTATTTATTGAGCATGCTCTCCAGATAATGTCTGCGATATCACTTATGTGGAAGCAGACGTTAAACACCAAGTAGTAGTAGTAGATAAGAATATGGCATCACCTTTTGACATGACTTGTGTTGTGAAATATGTCTAGCCTCATTCTTCGAGTGTCTTGTTACAAATGGCGTTGAAACGGATTATGATATACGGCTTTAATATTATATAATGGTGATACGTGGTCTTCAGTAAATAGTTTTAATTGTATAAGCTTATTAAAATCCTATTTTAATTACATTAATTATGGTATTGTGTATTTGATTAAGATCTATGGATGTTAATCGTGACTTTGAAATATAAGTTAGGTTAAGATACTTTTCTAATTCGATCTATTTATGCCTTTGTATTTGATGAAAATTCATTATCTTTCCTTTAGAATAAAATATTTTAATTCCCAAACATTCTATTTCCACATGTTTTATAGTAGTGAATTAGTTGTTTCAACGCTTGAAATAGAATTACGTCACCCGTTTCCAGTCGTCCATATTTACAAGTTCCTAGAAATGAAATTGGGTTCAACATCCTATATTTTTCTTCACAAATTCCTACTGCATGGTTCGTTTCCGTGCACGCAATGTGTGCACAGAACTTCGAATTTACATATTATACCATAAGAAAGACAAAGACCAGTTATTTATCAGGTCCTCAACCTGCTCCTCTGACAAAACGGAAACAAACGAACTTTTTTGGGCAACACCGGGCGGATCGAGATTTTTTTTTGCATGAAGGTGTTTGCCAGGCTCCTGTTACGAAAATGGGACAGATGACAATGTATGATACCACCATCGTCTCTAAATTACATAGGTATTCATACACACTGCGAGTTTAAAGAGAAACCCCCAACACCCCGTATGCTGAATTAATATGATCACACTGTGATTCAATTTCATTATTGACGAGGGCCTGGCAAGGACAGTTGTCTAGTTTTTCGGATTGGACGAAAAACCGAGGACCGTGTACCCATTGGCGTGTACGTAAAAGATCCCTTGGCAGTTGGAATTCGACGAATAGGAAGTATGCCCGTCTTCATTAGCCCAGTTTAGGAGCAGAGCAATAGGACGTTAAACCCCATTTCATTTCATTATTGATGCAAAGCATTAATTGTGATCGATATCATTATCTCGCGCTTTGAGTGTCCATCCCTTCCCACAATCTGGTGATAAAAGATAAAACACAACGATAGTGACACTTTCCTCTTAAAAAGTGTTAAAAACAAAAAATATGTAGCTGGACCCGCCCCTGAACAGGTTGATAGTAATGTAGTGTTATCATACAAGACAAAACCTGATTAAAGGGCCAATCCCGATAACTTTTTGGGGAATAAAACTGCTTAATTTTGTGTTTAAATCCTTTAAAATCCATAATCTAAGGCCCACCACCTACTAATCCGATATTTGCGATACGCTTGTAAATAACTTAAACCTGACAATCTTCATCTGGAAATGGAGACCGTTGTATTATACAGTGTCTGGATAAAACCAGACTTTTTTCTATAAAAATAATATGTAGGTGAAATTTACCTTTTGTTATCAAGTACAGTGCATGGGTCATTCACTGTATAGACCTCTCAAGAAACGTTAATCGATTATCAGGTCACCCAATCAAAAAATTGACCCGAAATCTTAAAAGGGTTACGTGTCCGGATAAGCAGTGTTGACGTACACGTCCAAACGACTCAATATTTTGAGCTGAAATTTTAAGACAAGGTAAATACACCATGCCACTATATTTTGGTCCATAAATTTCATAAATACTCGGACTTTAATTTTTGAGACTCTGTTCTTATCGGGATTGTCCCTTTAAATGTTTTTATACAACGATTTGTACACTTTACTTGCCAGAGTAAAAGTTACATAGGTAAGGCTATACACAAAATTAAAGTACTTTTATAGAACATAAATTATGTAAGAGCTAAATGTATGGCGGTATATTAGTGCCAAAATTCTAACATGCTTTCGTCTAATTTCTTACTTCTATTCATGTAATTTCTAACCTCCATTCATGTTACTTCTAACTTCTATTCATGTAATTTCTAAATTAAGACAATGTATAATTCAACTTCTTTATTTGTTCAGTGTAAATATCAATTCTATTTCATCTTATTTCTAATATTGGGGCGAAAAATGTCTACTTCATTGTGGTGTTACATGTTAAGCATGAACGGCAAACAAATTTAGAATTTTGATACATCTACCTAGCAACCATCATTATGACATCGTTTGGTGTCGCCACCGTGTGCTCAGTTTGGGAATTGAGCACCTGATCGGGACCATTCTATTGATACAAACGACTCCCTCTTCGTCAGATTGAGTGGCTTGCCTAAGTGTTAAAATTGAAAACAACATCGGGAGAGATAGATGGGGACATGGGGTTTAACATCAACTCGACACCAACCAGGTCATTTCGGTATTAACACCGTTCAATTGTATTTCAATAATTCGCTTGTGCGTAGGAGTGTTTAGCAGTGGGAGGAAACGGAGGACCCGGAGAAAACCCACGAGGTTGGAAAGGCGGCTCTGCTCCATGTCACGTAAAAACGGGAAATCGAAACCACGCCAGTTTATTCAATGACAGACCTTATGTTACAGCGTGCACGTGCTAACCATTCGGCCATCCTACCCTCTAAACAACATTGAACGTGATATAAATGTATGGTTTGCAAATATTATTTCGAATACCGTGGCTAAGTGGGTAAGACGCAGGCTCGCCAGGCTGTGGGTCGGGAGTTCGATCCCTGCATTGGTCGAAAAAAGTTCATCCAGATTTTCTGGCGTGGTTCCCCCTTATTAGTGTCTTGTCGTTCCGATGGGATGAAAATCTGAGGTTCCATGTACATGTTGGCGTGCACGTAAAAGATCCCGTGACCGTTAGACTTCGATATAAGTCCACGTCGTAGATCCGCTCTCCGGGCAATATTTCCCTAAAGCACACTGTATGGCGTATGTCCGTCTCCATTAGCCCGGTTCGGAACAAAACAGTAGGGCGTTAAACCCTCTTTCATTTCATTTCATTTTCTATTTCAAATATAAGCTAAACGGGATTTGGAGAATTTTATTTTATTTTTTTTTACGGTTGAGCCAATAATTAATATCTATATGCAGTTGGTCTATATTAACACAGGGTATAAATGTTATGGATAGGCCTACACAGATACTGAGTTTAATACTAAGTGACCTCTCTCTCTCTCTCTCTCTCAGCACTCCTTCCAACCTTCAACCAAACGAAGAATGGGTCGTTTATACCAATTATGGTCCCGATCAGGTGCGCAATCATCCAATTGAGCACACAGTGGCGACACCAAACGATGTCATAATGATGGTTGCTAGGTAGAAGTATCAAAATTCTAAATTTGTTTGCCGTTCATGCTTAACATGTAATACCACAATGAAGTAGACATTTTTCGCCTCAATAATAGAAATAAGATAAAATAGAATTGATATTTACACTGAACAAATAAAGAAGTTGAATTATACATTGTCTTAAATTAGAAATTACGTGAATGGAAGTTAGAAGTTACATGAATGGAGGTTAGAAGTTACATGAATGGAGGTTAGAAATTAGACGATAGCATGTTAGAATTTTGGCACTAATATACCGCCATAGAAATGTACCTATTACAGGTTTTTCTTTAGGTCTAAAATGTTATCTAAATTATTAATTAGACATTAACTTATCCACACAATAATCAGCTCCCGATGCCATCGCTAGGCGTCGATATCGATTGGATTAGAATCCTATATGCTGCTTATCGCCCACTGATAAAATTGGATAATCGAGACTAGGCGGGAATTTCTAAAGCCAATATCTCGGTTCATAGTGGATCAATTTGACTGAAATTTTCAGCAAATTGCCTTTACATTAACATGTTTTTAACTATTATAGTGAGAACTGCCAACTAATCTCCCATAATGTATCTTTAAAGTACTTTTATTAAAAATAATTTCCGAAAATTATCAAAATTTAAATCAATTGTAGCTTACCTATTCAATTGATTTCACACCGTGATTATTATAAGACCTAGATATTTAAAGTAATAATAATAGTACAAGCCAACACATTTATATCGGATGCATTTAATTATATAATAACAACACATTTTTTACTGTTTAGATGCATGTGAACAATTTGCCTTGTTGTGTTCGCATTGTGTAACATTAATAAGTAAAAAAAAATAACAACCCCCCACCCAAAAAAACCAAAAAAAAAACAAAACAAAAAACAAAATTAAGCTCATTGTAAAAAATCGTCCGGTAGAAATTCTAAATCAAAGAAATAGTTTTCATCATCGTGCAGTGCATTATTCACAGTGTTACATGGGTCGGACCTCTCTAATTGCCTTTCAGAAAAACTAGTAGGTAGTTGACAGTCATCTGTCCGTATGCCCTCAGTTATTCCACTAATATGACAATCTCCCGAAGATAGATGACACTCTAAAACTCTTTTTAGGTCCAGAATGTCCTGTGAAATTTTCTGTACCTCGCCATCTAAATCTTTATTTTCCCGTCGTAACCTGGTAAATTCCTGAAATAAAAACATCTGTATGAATATACAAGACATTATGAAACAGAGCACATGCTGATTCGTGCATGAAACATCATGCGCGGATTCAGGATTTTTTGCAGGAGGGGTTTGCCAGGTTCCTGTTAAGGAAATCTGCCATCATCGCCTCTAAATTACATAGGCATACATATAAATTGAGCTTCTTAAAGAGAGAAATCATTTTTTTAATGATGTAGGATCGTGTTGTGATTAAATTTCATCGATGCAAGGCATTTAATTTTTTCATGTAGGTGAGCAGGGTGGGATTTTGACCCCCCCCCCTCTTCTGGATCCGCCCCTGAACATGTCACTTGGTATAAGTTAGCCCTGTGGCCAAAGACCTCCAACAGAGTCACCAGTCCAGTGGTTTAGTTAAAACAAATGAGAAATGATACCAGTTGCTCTAGTACTCGCTTTATCTCATTTCATGTTGGGGATCACGTGGCTAAGTGGGTAAGACGCTGGTTCACTAGCCTGGATGTTGGGTGTTCGATCCCTGCATTGGCCGAGAGAAAATTCATCCAGATTTTCCGTCTGGCGTGGTTTCCCCTTGTCAGTGATGCAGGATAGAGGGCCTGGCAAGGACAGCTGTCTAGTCATTCGGGTGGTACGAAAACCCAAGGTCCTACGTACACATTGGCGTGTATGCAAAAGATCCCTTGGCAGTCCGAATTCGATATAATAGTTGGCCGCAGCAACGTTTCCCGGGCAACATTTCTTTCATAGCACACTGTATGGAGTATGCTGCTCGTTTTCATTAGCTCAGTTTAGGAGCAAAACAGTAGGACGTTAAACCCTATTTCATTTTATGTATGTATGCCTATGAATTGTATCGGGTAACAAACCTCCTCCTTTTTCATTTTAGCATCTTTTTTCTTGATTCTGCATCTCAGCGCCGCTCTCCTGTTCTGTTCTTTTCGTCTTTCTCTCTTTTTTATTTCGTCTGGTGTAAGCTAGAATGATAATAATTTTAACTGATTTCATGAGTTGTTTGATTGCTAATTGACTTTGTCGCTTTCACAAAGTTCTTGAAGTGATTTATCTTGCTTGATTTGGGTTGGATTGGCAACTGTTATATTTTAAGCAGTTATCAATTGGAGCAAGACATGTCCAGACGGTGTTCCGTTGCAGCCGGGCAAAGAGACGGAAATTTTAACCTTAAAGTCAAATAAAGAATATTTAGTGGTCTGCATCCTAATAATCAGACCCGATTTACCCCCCATTCATAAGCTGTTGTCACATCAAACGACTCCTGGAATGGTCAAAATAACCCATTCTTAGACTGAAACTATTTTCTGCATAACAGAGCAATAATCATTTGTTTTAAGCAGGAGTAAGGTTGCCTGCCCATCCTCGTGGGTTTTCTCCGTGTCATACGCGCAAGCGAGTTATTGAAATGAAAATAAACCATATATTAGTCTCGAAATGACCAAGTTTGCGTCGAATGGACGTTAAAACCCAATCTCTCTCTCTCTCTAATATCCCAGAATTTTTTTTTAATCTCTAGAGTCAATATTATAGACCGTATATTTGGTGCAACTTACTTCATGATGTTTCGGTTTATTAAAATCAACATGGAGCATATCCTTTCCTTCACCGCATCTTTTATGTTCAATAAATATCCTTAGTTCTTCTTTTACCAGGGGGGTAATACATTTCTCTTTATCTGCCTTAATGGCTGCCTGGTAAAGTCGTAAATCGTCAATATTGGCCATAAAATCATTGTGAGTAAAAGAACTACCCAAAGTTGTCGCCGCCTTTAATGATGTACCCGAATCCCCATTGTCATCAAAATCTGTTAGTGTTGTTGATGTCGGACAATCTGTTATGTTTTTGAAGAAATCGTCCATTTTAAAATATCTGAAACGATATTAAGAAATTATGTTGAAATTAATAAAAAAAACTGTGGGTTTTAATTAACTTTTGGTAAAAGAAAACTTTAAAAAACTGACTTGAAGCCGCATCTGGGATAGGTCGTTCACATAATGTTTCAAAATGTGTACTGTTTTAAATTAATGTAAAGGCTGTTTTAATTAATGATGCCTTCCTACGCACAAACTGTGTGATTTGATGATTTAATTCATTTATCAAGTGTTTGCTTCCAATCACCTCTCAAAACATTTAAATGCCAAGCTGTTAAGTCTGTTTTAATGGTCCTTGTGTGTCACGTGGCTTGATTACCATAGGCCAACATATCGCAGACTTTAGCTATGAGCAGACGAGCTTATGTTTTCGCTTGATCCCATGGATGGGAATTCGCCAGCGATTTTTAACGGCCGATCACGAGCAGGCACACGAAGCGGTCGTCCCAAAAACGTCCGCCACTCTTTGCATAAATTACGTCGACCTTGTCATTGTGACTGGTACAAAATGGAGAATCGCCTATAACGTAAGTTTGCTGTGGTAGCGGATATTCATTTGTTATTAAAACTCTGGAATCGTGATGTCAAACAGGCAAAGAATCACTACTCCTTCTTCTTTCGTCGGTGGAGGTGGCCATTTTGATGTCTTCGATATTGGCTTATGAAAATGACACTATACGCCCGTAGGCTGGCGAATCGATCGCGTGCGTCAAATATTCAGCCGAAAATATCGAACACGCTTGATACAGGCGATTAGTCGGGCGAACGGTTCGCCGAACAGAATCGTCGTCAATGGGCAATCGGGCGATTTTTTTTTAGCAATCTTAAAAATTAGCGCAATCGAACGAAAAATACACTCGTCTGCCCTAGGTAAAAGTAAATTCTTGGATTTATCCCCTGTCAGCTTCTCCTTCCACCGGTTAATCATCGGAACTAACTACTACATCACTAAAACAAAGACAGCTCTAGCAAGAGACTATGCAGGCTGTCAATTAATTTCTAGTACATGTAAGATTCGGTGTCCCTACTTTTATACCTAATAATTTATAATTTCGTAGAAATGTATCTTTAATGTAATTAATTAAAGATGCATTGTGGGAGATTAGATAAAGAGGCTAGCTGTTCTCACTATAATAGCTAAAGCTAGATAATGTAAAGAGAAACTGCGGAAAATTTCAGTCAAATTCATCCACTATGAACCGAGAATTTAACGATTGAATTTTCGGCCAAGCCTCAATCATCAATAATAAAGTCGGTACGATGAAAAACATAGTCTCGATTATTCTTTCATGATTAAATCATTTTTAACTTTTATTCTGGCATGCTATTGAATAAAGTACATTTTAAAATTCCCCAACATAATATTAAAAAAAATGAATATGGGCATATTTGATCGTGGATTAAGCCATGAAAGATTAGACAGAGTTTTAAACAAGTCAGAATCTCCTACTGATTCGCACGGCATGCATCAGTGGGTTTCTTCCACACTAATTTAACCTTGGCTTGGGTGCATGTGGTATATTTTGTAATGCCTGTGTATTTGATCAATCGATTCGAGACAACAGTCTAACAAGTGCATACTTATAACGCTGCTAGGAAAGTCATTCATTAAAAGTTGACCGAGGTATTTCTGTAGCTTACCGATTAGTTCAACACCACTGGTTTACAAATCAAATGAACGATGATTCATTTTTTTTTTATCTCATCTAAACAAATAATCATGAAAGTCAACAGAAGCTTTAAGAGGTAATATTAACCTTTAAATTATATTGAATTACGTCATGTTTAAACAGTTTGCCAACACCCCGTTATGAAAAATAAAACCTCCAATGAAAGGGATTAATACGTCATTTTTAAGATATCCGCATATAGCCGAGACACAAGTAAATATTGTGAACATCAGTCAAAGGTCAGTCATTTGGGTTCTCAAATATTTCTGTTTGCGCAGTTAACCCCTATTAGTCACAAGAAGGCAGTTGTCACTACTCGCGGTTTGACTCAGTATACTGTGGCTCGGTTACCTATCTGTTAGTTTATCACTAAATTTCAGACCATTAGTCGGCTCATTTTTTTCTCAATGCTTTTACGCAACTGTCTGTTAGCATGCTTTTCAGGAATGAAAGCGCACTTTTTTTTTTCTTTTCTTTTTTTGTTGATACCTTGAGAACTGCAATATTGTCAAAGTAGAATCTTTAAAGGGAATATCGGTCAACAAAAATTTCAATTTACAATGATTTATGAATTGAAAATTGCGCAACATTAGGCACCGTCGGCCTGTAATGATAAAGCCAGTAGCACCAATATGCGGGGAGCCACGTTGATTGACACTGGCTCGCTAGGATGGGTCGGATGCTCGATCTCTACATTGACCTTGAAAGTTCATAGGGATGTTCCGACGTTGCTTTCTCTTGTCCGTGGTGCAGGATGAAGAGTCTGACAAGGACAGCTGTCTAGTCGTTCGACTGGGAGGTCAGGCAAGGGCAGCTGTCTAGTCGTTCCGATGGGACGAAAAACCGAGGTCCCGTGTATACATGGACATGCACGTAAAAGATCCCTTGGAAGTTGGAATTCGATATAAGAGTATAGGATATAGTGCAGCTACTCGGGCAAAATTTCCCTCATCGCGCAATGTAATGGCTGGTGGTTTAACGTTCTGATCTGCATTAACCGGGATAAGGATGCTAGAAGAGGCATTTTGCCTAGATGGCGGAGTTTCTGTCTGGGCTTCGTCGAATTCCAACTGTCACTGGTTAGTTAACAAATGCACAAATTGGTACACAGGTGGACCCCGGTATTTCGTGCCACCCGAAAGACTAGAGTTTTTGTTCCGTCCTACAAGAAAAGGTAAGCTGGGAAGTTCGTGTTGTGTACATGTTGATAAAAAAAATTGCCAGTTTTTAAGTACGTGCCGGGGGACCACACTGCACACAAAAACCTCTATAAGACAAACCCCCGTATATAAAACACAATCTAAATAATTATAGACACTGCACGCAATAAGCCACGAATATCAAATCAAGTGAATGTTGAAGAGGCTAACAATGAATTGGCCCATGCGTTGTGGAGACCCTGCTTGCAATGATACAGGTATCACTCAAATGAAGAACAAAACAGTGATTTAAATGAAATAAAATGGGAATTAGCGTCCTACTGTTCTGCTCGGAAATTGGCTAATGAAGACTGACATACAGTGTGCCATGAGGGTAATTTTGTCCGGACAGTGGCTCTACGGCGTACTCTTACATCGAATTCAAACTAGGGAATCTTTTACGTGAACCTTAATGTGTACACGGGACCTCGTTTTTTTCGTCCCATCTGAACGACTAGACAGCAGGTCGTTGTCAGGTGAGAGCCACGACGGAAAATCTGGATGAACTTTCTCGGCCAATGCAGGCATCGAACACCCGACCTCCAGACTAGCGAGCCAACGCCTTACCTACTAAGCCATCGCGATCCCCCAATTATTTACAAGAAAGACACAATGGAAATAATGTGTCCAATCTTTAAAGATGTCGTCACCTGAAGAACCTTTCTTGATGGCAATGAAATGAAATGGGGTTTAACGTCCTACTTTTCTGCTCCTAACCTGGGCTAATAAAGACGTTATCTCTGCCATTTGCGTGCACGGAAAAGAACCTTTGACAGTTGGAATTCGATGTAAATGTAGGTCGGGCGCAAATCTTTTACTTCTAACAATAAAGTAATTAACTCGATTTAATAAAAAGTTGAAATCCGGCGGTTACACATTAATCAACGTTATAATAATGGGGCATCACGGTGGCTAAGTTGGTAAGATGTTGGCTCGCTAGCTTGGAAGTCGGGTGTTCGATCCCTGCATTGGCCGAGAAAGTTCATCCAGATTTTCCGGTGTCTGTCTAGTCATTCGGATGGTACGAAAAACCAAGGTCCCGTGTACTCCTTGGCGTGCACATAAAAGATACCTTGGCAGTTGGAATATGATATAAAATTAGGCCGTAGCGCCGCTGCCCGAGCAAAAATGCCCTCATAGCACACTGTATGGCGTATGCGCATCTTTATTAGTTCAGAGCAGAGCAGTAGAACGTTAAACCCCATTTCATTTCATTTCACGACATAATAACACGCCATATATAGACAAATTATAAAGTAGCAGTGACCACGCATTTAACCTACATTTTCGCATCTATTATATACATGTAGTAGTTGACGAATCACGCTTTATCATTTGGAAAGTGGTTATAGACTCTTCTGTATCTAAGATTTACGGGAATGTCGCATTCAAGATGAAAATTTCCATCGATTCCATGTTCCTTCAGCCTAGCCAGAAACAGGGGTCGTTAGAACACATTTAAATGAAAGAAAAGGAATAGTCTTGAATTCCGATACGCCAATGTGACTAAATATTCTACAATAATGTTTTATCCTTAAATTGTATAACGATTCATTAATTAAGCTGTAAAAAAGTAGCCGTGCAAAATTAAACAATCATGAAAGTGTTAATGCATTATTAAAAGAATCGAATTAAAGATTATATACTTACTTAGTAAACTTTGTTAAACTTAATCTCAGGTAGACTGATCCTTCCGACACTGTTAATATCAATAATAGGCTCGTGTCATTGAGCAATTTAATCTAAACATTGAGGGGAAATATATCCATTATGTTATCTTATACACTGTCTACACTGTCCTAGCTAACGTAATCCATATAGATGTCGCACGCGAGTCTGCGCTATATGATAACCCCCGCCTCTTTATGTTACAAAACCCAATAAACTGGTGAGAACGATGGTTTGAGCGCGCGAGTTGCTTTAATTCCGATATCCAATTGGTCGCTCCGTATGTCAATCATCAGTTGGTAAAACTTGGTAGGTTATATTTAAGGAAAGGGTATTTCCAGAAAAAGAACGTGTCTGGGCATGTAATATACCGGTACTCCAAAACCCATCCACTGTGAATAAGATAAAGATTTGAGTTGATTTTTTTTTTTTGATTTTCGCCGTTTTCGACATTTTGACACTACACAGGGCATACTGTCTTGTGATTAATTGACGTCTTTATTTGAACTTGTAAGTCAACAATACATGTACTTTATATTAATTAAAATACATGTATTACCCCCCCCTCCCCCCCAAAAAAGAGTATTTCATAACCCTCCTTGAAAGGTGTTTAACGTGCACCTGGCCGTAGTTTACCTGTGAAATCTTAAAATTTATAACATAAAAGTTTACTATGGTCCCGTGTGAACTATTGGTGACATTTTACCCGAGCTGCGCAGCGCTTCACCCCATGTCAAGGAAAACCCAAAAGGTCTTTCTGAGATTACCAGTAATTAGGCCCTGTGTTGGAATCCAATCGTGGAAATGTGTTTTGGGTGACCGAATGGGAAACGCGTGCGCGTTGCGTCATAGTGTCTGTCATTGAGTCAAGGGGTGTGGTTTCGTTTCCCCGTTGGTGCGAGACAAGGAGTAGGGTTGCTTGCCCAACCTCGTGGGTTTTCTCCGGTTTTCTCCCGCTGTTAGACCCATGCGCGCAAGCGAATTATTGAAATAAATTTGAACCATATGTTAGTCCCGAAATGACTCGGTTTGTGTCGACTGGACGTTAAACCCCATCCCTCTCTTCAATCGTGATAAGTACTATAGTAAATCATTAAAGCCCGTTATCACATTCTCCTTTTTGGAAATGCAAAGCAATCGCCTGTTAGTCTCAAAATAGCAGCAATAATACCGAAGGATCGGTAAACGTGCGTGGGGCACAAATCAAGATGGCCCAACCTTTCTGAAACACATGCTTCCATTTGCTTATGAGGAATACACTCCCACTGCTAAAGACCCCTACGCGCAAGCGAATTATTGAAATAAAATTAAACCATATGTTAGTCCCGAAATGACCTATTTTGTGTTGAGTGGACGTTAAGCCCCATTTCTCTCTCTCGCTCGATAATGACAAGAGAAGCATACTGAAAACGTCACTCAGTACTAAGCAGTAATTGTGATCTGTATATTTCAGTACAATTACTAAATCACATTGAAACAATTTAGATCCCAGGTGTCTGTGTTTTAGTTGTTACTGTTTTATGAAATGAAATCGAGTTTAACGTCCTACTATTCTGTACTTAACTGGGATAAAGAAGATGGGCATATGTCATACAGTGTGCTATGAGGGAAATTTTGCCCGGGTAGCGGCGCTATGGCCTACTCTTATATCGAATTCCAACTGTCAAGGGATCTTTTGCGTGCACTCCAATGTATACACGGGAACCCGACTTTTCGTCCCATTCGAACGACTAGACAGCTGTCCTTCTCGGGTACCCCGTCTATTTTCTAGGAACCCATGTGTCTCGGTGAGTGGGGCGCTGACTCATTATGTAGTCCTTCGGATTGAAGATAAACCGAGGTCCCGTGTACACATTGGCGTGCACGTAAAGGATCCCTTTGCGGTTGGAATACGATATAAGTGTAGACCGTAGCGCCGCTGCCCGGGTAAACATTTCTCTCATAGCACACTGTATGGCGTATGCCCGTCTTCCATTAGCCCAGGTTAGGAGCAGAACGGTAAACGTTAAACCCCATTCTATGTGTATCTACAACTAACTAAAGATCACGTGTCCTGTCATAAACAGCCTTACTGAAGTGTGTGGTTAACATGCATTATGAGTAAAGGTTAAAGTCATTATTCATATTGCGTGTTGACTTTTTGGTATATATAAACCTACATAAGTTGACCTGAAACAGACCACCATATAATAACTCCATCATTTATTATTTAAACTTGTCCTCAGCAAGGTAGGTAAAGTTCGAATCCTTGTGGTAATTGTCGTGTCGATTGCGCATCCATACTGTCCTCTTCTAACCCCGTGTAAGTTTGGTATGGCATTAAATATTTACCCACGGTAAAACGGATTGACACTGACTACATGATGAGGTTAAAGTCTCAACATGACAGAACACACGCAATCAAGTACTTTTATTAGAAAGAAAAAAAACATTCCAGTCTAAAAATATTCAAACCAATGAGTTATGACAATGTGTTCATTGATTTCTGTTTGGGTGTAAGATTAATAAAGTCTTTATAATCGGCTTTGGGGGATCACGTGGCTAAGTTGGTAAGGCACTGGCTCGCTTGCCTGTGAGTCTGGTGTTCGATCCCTGCATTGGCCGAGAAAGTTTATCCAGATTTTCAGGCGTGGTTTCCCCCTGTCAGTGATCTAACAATTAGATCTGTCTAGTCGTTCGGATGGTCCCGTGACACATTGGCGTGCACGTAAGGGGTCCCTTGGCAGTTGGAATTCGATATAAGAGTAGGCCGTAGCGCCGCTGCCCGGGAAAACTTTCCCTCATAGCACACTGTATGGCGTATATGTCCGTCTTCATTAGCCCAGTGTAGGGTTTTAGCCGAACAAACAATACCAACAACATGGTCATGAATTGAAAAAGTATATTATGATAATAAGAAACATCTGACAAACAGATTACCAGTTATCATACACATGATACGACCATAAGGCCGACAAACGGCGACAGACGACGAACGCTGTCCTCACTGATCTCCCGCCATAGCTGTCCCACACTGCAACGTCGCACGTGCAGCGTAACACCTATTTACCGTAAAGTTCTTAATACATAACTGTATAAAGCAATACCCACACCAGGTTATGACTAGAACAGCAGGACATTAAACCCCATTTCATTTCATTTATGATCGTCTTTTATGCTCTCGGATTCTGAATTCCTCATTAACAAGTTTTTACATTAAAATGCTACAATATTTTGTCTTTAGCTAAATATGCAAGTTATTATATAGATGGGTAATACAGTTTCTAATGATTATGTCTCGGCAGTGGAATAATTGTCTTCTGAGCCCCGCCTCTGATAAGTTTCCATCTTTACATTAATTCAGACAAAAATCACATACAGATGTTGCATAAACTTTCCAAAGAAAAATACTACTTAAAGCAGGGGCGGATCTAGGAATTTTGAAATGGGGTTGGGCGCGCCGCAAAATGAAGGCACTGACCGCGGAGACGGGGCATGTCGCTGAGAGGAAGGTTGGGGGGAGGGGGTCCCCAAGAAAATTATCCGACATTTCCTTGCATCTGTAGCCATTCAAAGAGTAATTTGGCTGACACTTTCGTCTAAGTAAACGTTCGGAACGGACATAATATTTGGGTCTGAGAAAAGGCACTTTCAGCGGAAAAGGGGGATGTCGCTGAGAGGGGGGTCGGGAAGGGGGGCAAGAAAATTATCCGTCATTTCCTTGCATCTGTAGCCATTCAAAGAGCAATTTTGCTGACACTTTCGTCTAAGTAAACGTTCGGAACGGACATATTTGGGTCTGAGAAAAGGCACTTTCAGCAGTAAAAAAGGGCATTGTCGAAAATTAGTGGGGGCGCACGCCCCTCCCCCCCCCCCCATTGAATCCGCCTCTGCTTAAAGTATGGAGCCGTGGTGATGCTGTGGTTAAGATTGGACTTTTTAAGCTCGGTTCTCAGTCTGAACGGGAAATGTGTCCAATTGGACTGGAAGATAATCAAGGACCCGTGTTCATACTCGTATAGTACACGTAACCTATTCCTTTGCGTTTTAATTTGCGTAGTTATCTATACGATTATATACGGTAATATTACATTAATATTTTTTATTTCATGAAAGAAAATAGAAACAAGAAACCAAACATATATAATTATTAAATTTGAGATTTTTCTATTGTTATTTTTTTTTAAATACATGTATACGTTTCAAAATAGTTAACACGCGTATCAATGTAAACAGTATTCAGTGAATAATTATATTTTATGAGTACATGTATATGACTAACCACACCCAAATCATACCATTGTTATCGCTGGGTCTCTTATAAAAGCTGACGGCAGATTATGGCTCACTCTATATTGGGCCTATATATATATTTTTTTATCTATTTTTCTTATCAATATAGATTTTACATGTTGACAGGCCATCCATCTGTAACATTATGATATATATAAAAGTAAATAAGTTTTTAATCACGGTAGATAAATAAAGATATACCTTCGGGCAGTATAGTATAGTACACGTATTTAGATTTTCCTTCAAAAGTAGATTTGTCAATGATGTGGTATTGACTACTCTATTGAAATAAAATTGACATGTAATTATGACTTCTATACAATTCTGTTTAACGTTTGACGGACATTATTTAATTATAACTTTGATGTCGCGTATCACAAACATAGATAAGGACGCATAATTTAAAAACTATAGGATGAACGCCCACCCTGTAGTTTATTTCTTATTTTTTTTCGGTTGAAGATAACTTCAACAGCAAAAAATTAAGAAATACTATTTTTTGCAACATGTTAAATCAATTCTCTGCTGTTATATAAAATATGTTCAATATAAATACTAGGAAGTAAATGAGTCATTGAACCGAGTCAAACTACGAACACAACATTATGAAATTTCATAGTCCAACCAATGGATGCGCCATTGACATATATTCCGCTAAAATATCCAATTTTTCACGGCTTAGTCCACGCCAGATTGATTATGTAACAGTTAATTAAGAAAAAAATCAAAATATCAACGGCTTAGTCCACGCCAGATTGATTATTTAACAGTTAATTAAGAAAAAAAAATCAAAATATCAACGCTAATACTGAATGGAATTGAATCGGTTTGGTCCTGATATTCCTTATAGAAATCCAGCTTTCACGTAGTGTACTTGGCAAGTGCTTATATAGTCTTACACGTTAAAAACACGAATTAATTGTCAATTCAAATCAACATTGGTGTTGTGATCTTACAGGAAATAATCCAGGATCTGACTATGGTTCTGTAGGAAAGTTTGAGTAGGGAGATTTTTTTTAAAGAAATGTGTAGTGGGTGCCGAAGTAAATATTTGAAACTTGGGTGGATACTCACCACGTGGTAGGTTATTCAACAATGACGTCATTAAATATGGCCGTCGACGTTATATCAATTTTATCCTACCCGCTCTAGTTTTCCGTCAATTTCTATGAAATAAAGGCCAGAATGAAGCTGTTTATTTAAACTATTTTGAAGACTACATTTTTGGTAATTGCTTTTTTTAAAATTAATTTTCAAGAAAACACACACCATATTTTTAGGCGAAAAGGTGGAAAAAGTTAAAAAATATAAGAAAATTTGCACATTTACAAAGCTACAACAATACATATTCCTGTAGCAATGTCCCGAGAATCCCTCTCTGCCCATTGCTGGAATAGCGTCTGTTTCTTGAACTTATGCGGGAGTGTGTATATTCTTTCCGTTCAATGAAAGCTATCACTTATGTACAGCAACATGACAGTCCTTCGTTTAATCTGGGTCTTCCCTAAAACTTTGGACAGTGATTTAAGGTATTAAAAACGGTGAAAGTATGTTCGTTTCCAAACAGTATTGTTTACATTTCATTCGACTTGATAGCCTCGTTTGTCACGCAATTAGTTTTACTGCAGTATTCTGCTATGCACGGGTTAAAATCGTGAGTCATGACGTAACGTTTTGTAAACATATTTGGTCCAATATTGGCAGCTAGTGATTGGTTGGTAGACGGACTACTGACAAATCAAAATTTAAAACAACAATATCCACTCATAATAGCAGTGTGTAGTTGGATTACCTCTAATCAAACGCAACACTGCGCGGAGTGATAATAATAAGAATACTTTAATAACACTCAAAAAAGAAAACATTCGCCCTGAAGAAACCGCAACAGTCGAAAGTACTCGGTGGAATGTGATAAATTGATTAGTTTTTATGAATCTTTAATAGTTAAACATTGTGGGTTTGTTTTTAATATTATATACTGAGAGCAACTTTATTTAGTTTTTATTTATATATCAATAGATGTATGAAGTTGAAACCGTAGTGGTGTTAATAATATTTTCCGCTGCTTAAACAAGATAAAAAAAAGCGAAAAAAACTTATTAATACACTAACATTTATTCCGTCAAAAAAACAACCTAAAAACCTTAAATCACTGTTAACTGGGGCTAAATTTGAATATCTCAGTCCAATTAAGGAAGTTGTAAAATGCGGAATGGATAATTGCAGCCCCTGTAAATATTTAATTGAAGGTAAATCATTTTTTTTTTTTTGACGGTGAATAGGAATTTTTTGTCAATGGAAGTATGAAGTTCATAGTCACTATGAACTGTAAAGCAACTTATGTATTATATGTCATAAAATGTAGTGGCTGTGCCGAACTCTACATAGGTTGCACTAACAAGTTACAAGACAGAGTAACGGTTCATAGACATATTATTATCAGGGAACCAAATTAAGGAAAATCCCTTTAAGTGAGCACCTTGATATCTGCGATAAAGGCGAATTTAAAATATACCTTTTTAAAGATGCCGTATTAAGACCCCATGAAAATGAGATTAAAAGAACAAATTTAAACCCAAATTAAACATTTCGAAATAATTACAATATTATGCTATATATCTACTTATTATATATTGTATGTGAATTCTTCCGTGATGTAATGTCATTGTTATTGTATGTCTTGGCAAGCTAGGCGAAACATGTAGACAATTAAACGATATTTGTTCCCTTTATAATAGAAACATTTAAGACATGTTATTCCCAAAACATACTAAAATATCGCAATCAGGGCACGCAGAAAAAGTTACGTTCACGTTGCATCAACCATTATTCAAACCAGCTTTGGTGGCAAAATGTTTGTTTTTATTTCTCAGAATCACGGGATGAATTTAAACTACTATAATATAGACTGCAAAATTTCACAAGCCACCCATGTTGTATTGTATTCAGGAAGCCTGTTTCACTCAATATATTTTTTATATCTAAGTGGACCTTCCATATAAACATTTATCTGCATAGTAAGTTTATGCAAATTAAATATGCATTTATATATTAGCTACCACCCGTAGAACCTTTCCCTCAAACTAACAATCATTGTTTATTGGAAATTTCTATTAAACGGAAACGTTCTTGTTGCTGTAAAATACTGTATCGATATATACCAAGTGTTAATTTATATGATAATTTAAAGCATGCACGATTTAACATCATATCTTTCTGCATGAAATGACAATAAATGGCTTTTTGTATGAAACGGAAACACATCTTTCTTTCGTTATTGTAGCTGTAAAATAATATACGAATTATTGTTGTAAAGAGCGTACTGATATTTAAAGTAATCAAGTACTGCAGAAATTTGCAACACGTTTTAACATTGCTAGGGTTGCCGCAAGTTAGATGTGCAGTCGAAGCTATAGACACCAAGATACTCTATAAAGCACAATTTACAGTAAGCTTTTCTGAAGAAATTTTGCATCTATTCGCAGAGAACACCACTCCCATGGGCATCATTAGGAACGAGATTAACCACAGGCTCATCATTTCTGTCTGATTTTTGTTTAGCTCCAGTATGGTTGTGGTAATCACAAGAACTACTTGTGAGCAACGCCGGATTAACCATGGTGGGGGCCCTGGGGCCTGAAACATGTGGGGGGCCCCTGATCACTGACCGCGAGCGCCGAAGGCGCGAAGCCCCGCATAGGGGGGTCTGGGGGTTTTCTCCCCCACCCCCCCACCCCCAAGAAATTTTCAGAAATTGGAGGCCAGAAACGTGATTTCCTGGCATTTCAGGCACTTGTGCAATCTGTTTCACAGAGAATTACTTACGAATTATCTCTGTAATGGATGCCTGTCCAAAACACGTGCGTTGACTGCACGCCTCGTAGTCATTGGCTCAACGGCTCACTTAACACCTAACTGCTTCCGGCAAAATGATGCATTTTACTCATTTTAATACCCATTTACACTAAATAGGATATATTTTTTAACTACAAATACTTCAAACGTCTTTATTTATTTTTCTTTTACCTCAAAAAAATGTTTGAGAATTTAATTTGTCGGAGTAAAAAAGTTAATATGCCGTACTCATTAAGCCTTGTCGATGTCATGCTTATCAGTGATTGTAGGGGTCAAGCGAATATTCACTGCGGGATCAGTTTGGCACTTGTGTTGGAGCCATTTAGAAGTACTTCCCCCAGAAAAAAAATAAAATTATGCCACCAAATTAACGCATTCTGGCGTTATTTCAGTGGACCAATCCATGCGAGTGCTATGAAATGATGACATTTCTAGAGGATGATTTGATGAATGGAGGCCGTAACGTTACGACCAAGCCGGACTCGATGTTTGACAAACAAAATGGTAATACGAGATTTTTATCAAGAACTATGAATATTTCGTGTGATCATGGTGTGCATCTCATCAACTTCAGCTTATACCCACAACAAATATCAACAACAACAACAATTACAGCTTATATACAATCGTACGTCAAACTGAGGCAAAATTCGCGCTACTTGAAATGATGGGGACGTGTAATTTGTTCGAGTTATATACGATAATTCGAGTTAGACGATGGTCGGTCCGATAGAAGATCTCTCGACATCACCGGATTACACCGAATTTTCGGATTTCGATCGCAACACACCATGGATTGAGGGTGCCCCAGGGACTTCCGATGGAGGGCCGTCGAAGCATCGGAGGGGCTCCGTCACCAGGTCACCGGCCGTTGGAGTCGCGCAACTGAGATTTTTGTGGGGGGCCCCCTAATGTGGTGGGCCCTGGGTCCTGTGCCCCATGGTTAATCCTGTGCCCCATTGTTAAGATCATATTTTTATACTAACTACCTACGTACATCATTGTCTTAATAGTGTAATCATTTATAGAACCATGTCAATTTGGCTTTGAAATATCCAAAAATGGTCTGGCTCCGCAATTCAATGTAGAAAAGTATCACGGTGACTTCATTGGTGCTTGTGTCTGTGTAGGCTAATAGATTATGCAAAGTCGCTCTGCATGGAGCGTGTAAAAATCCCTTTTGAATTCCGTCAACGAATTTCTTATTGTTATACCATTGTAATTAATTTTGAAGGGTTATTTTTTTTTACATTTTAAAAATTGGGTATTGAGTTTTTATGAAAAAATAATAAAAGTTTAATGAATATATTTTTCACTTTTGTTCAGACAGACAGCTTCATTCTGACTTTTATTTCATAGATATGGTAAAAAAAACTATATAGCAGGTAGGATAGAATTGAAATAACGTCCACGGCCATCTTTGATGGTGTCATAGGGGAATAACCTACCACATGGTGAGTGTCCACCCAAGTCCAAAATAATAACTAAGCTACCTACTAAACATTTCATCAAAGAAATTCTACCTACTCAAAATTCCCTACAGAACCATAGTCAGATCCAGGACTAAAAAGGCAGGTCTCTGATATCCAATATTTAAGACAAAATAAACATTTTACCGTTGATACACGAATCGTGTATCATAGTGCGTTGCAGCGTCATTTGTATCAAGTGACCAGAAAAAACGAGGCTAGACATATTCCACAACTCCTGTCAAATGGTGACACCATATCTTATCTGGAGAGCATGCGCAATAGACTAGAATAACCAGACGCTAGAAACTGGCGTTGGGTTGAGACTCATGTCGTATTTCGCTGGACAGAACTAATTTGAAATTAAAGTCAAAACTGAAACAATTGAATGTAAATCAGTTCATATACAACCGGATTACATTATTATATGCGTTGCGACCCATAGGGTCAATTTTCTAGGTCCCAAATATTAGCGATTTAGCTCCTTCAAAATACATCTCTATGTTTCAGTTCGTTTTTTTATACTGTAGATGGCTACCACTACATAAAGATCTGAAGGCCCAGAGGTATGCCGTGTAGTGTTTTATAAATAAATTGCTTGTATGAATTATCTAAAAAAAACCAAAACGCACTGTTACGTGATAGCAAAGTACAAGAAACCTGTTAATTTTCTAAGTTTGGTTACCTAATGGCATGGGTAGGATTTGAATCGGATTCTGTTAATACACCATTTTGGAACTTGTGAATTGAAAACTATAAACCACCTGCCCGAGCACTCGTGAAGTGGTGCCCCGCCCCGACCCGTCCTCGTTTCGTTTCAGGCTCTCACCACCGCCAGAGTACCTGGTTTGAATCCAATTCAACATGATTTTGGGTATAGACAAATAGTTGGTTTATGTGATGAAAAAAATTATGTTTTCGATACTTTGGCGTCTGATGGTCACGGCTTTTTTTTTCATTTGCATGCCTGTTTTAAAAAAAAATCCTGTCAAAGTTGATGTATATCTGATTATTATTACATCATTAAACCTAAAATGTAGTACATATGTTTGGTCTGGTGTATGTATGTTGTGATAAATCTCAGTTTCTGTGTTTTAGCAAAGTGACCTCAAGTTACCCAATGGAGCAGAACAGTATAAGAACTTAAACCCCCGTTTCATTTCATTTCATTTCATTTCCAGTTACCAGCCTTCGCCGTATTGTTTGTTCCAGGCCCTGTCCAGAACGCGGGTTATATAACATCTCTTCCAGATCTTAGTGTATTGAAGACATAGACGGAAACCTTGAACTATAGGAAACAAAACTAATAAGGGCCTGTGTTTTAATCAGCTTGTAGTGTGTGCTTTTATTTTATCAAATCTTTATATTAAAACATGTGATGAAATGCTGTAATACTATCTCTAGTTAGTCGCGGAATGACATATGCTATGTTAAGTGGGCGTTAACCCCCATCTACATCATGATAATACAAATATCTAAACATTTTAGTTATTCGTAATAATATCAGTCCCTACAGTGAAACAATACGACTGCCTTGTTGCATCATAACATTACGAAGCATATTGTTGTGGGTAATGATTTTAATGTAGGTCAATGATTCTCAAAGAACACTGTAAATATACCTTGTGTTAATGGCGCAACAGTCTCCGCGAGTGAAAAATCCCTGATATATTTGATTGGTGGGCACTACAGTAGAATCCGTATGAGCAGCCACTCCTATTCAGCGACATCTTGTAAGCGGTCACAATAAATCCCCCCCCCCCGTAAAAATTCTATTGTTTCATCTCTTTATTCAACGGCCAGTTAATTCTGTGTAGAAAGCTCTTAGAACCGTCAGTC
The DNA here is from genome assembly GCA_948474765.1 of Patella depressa. Classification (NCBI taxonomy): domain Eukaryota; kingdom Metazoa; phylum Mollusca; class Gastropoda; family Patellidae; genus Patella; species Patella depressa. The sequence continues at coordinate 63,022,123 of OX419719.1, forward strand.
GCAAGAATATTCCTGGTGACTGTTCTACCTTCTTGGCAAGAAATCACTTTGTGTCTGGACAAACTGAGATTACAATCAGACAAATGTACAGTGACCACAACTTGTCGCTCCACTTTTGTTAGTTTTTTCCTCAGTCAGTAATCTCGCAGGCTGTTGATGCGTTGCATTACCTTTTGGCACAGTTTTCAATCGGTTACGTGCTGTCGCCTTTTTTATACCACTCGATAAAAAAAAATCATAGTCGAGCGCTCAAAAACGCAATTTTCTATCAACTGTAGTTTCCAAAGCTATCAGTGTTTTATACCGAAACCAACACATTAAAACACTACGTTTCAGCGTCATCTTTTGTAACAAGTGACCAGAAAGAGCGAGGCTCGAAATATTCCACAACTCCAAGATGTCAAATGGTGACGCCATATCTTATCTGAAGAGCATGCGCAATAGACTGGAATAACCAGGCGCTAGAAGTTTTCACTCGGTTGAAACTCATGCCGTATTTCGCTGGACATCACTGATTTGAAATTAGAGTCAAAACGGAAACAAGTGAATGTAAATCAGTTTATATACAGTCATGTTACAATTATTATATGCGTTGCGACTCATTAGGGCCAATTTCTAGGTCACAAATATTGGCAGTTTAGCCCCATTCAAATTTATTCCGTTACGTCATATCGCACAAACAAGTCATTCTATCTTGTTTCATACAAAGAAATCACATATCAAATAGTTCATTATTCAATTCGAAAAGTTTCATTTCATTAATGCCAAACCTTATTATCGTTTCACCCAGATATTCGTTTACATATACAGCTAATTTTCCGACATTATTTTCACAGTGTAGATTAAATTGTAAAAGGGACATTTGTTGGAATTGGTTCACGCATCGATTGATAAGAGAGAGCATCAAGTAAAATGTACCCAATAACCTCAGTCATCTCATATGTAGACCTATCCAGTTGTGGGTTCAATAAGTGTATTTTCTTATTAGGTATATAAACAATATAATGACTTGTTAAGGGAACATCTCAAAACAAATTATTGCCATAAGCAGTGCCGTATCTAGTGGAAAAATAAGGCACCCCGATAAATGGCGCCCCCACTAAAACAATATTAACAACCTTTCGATTATAAAATAATACATTAGATTATGATCATACAGTAATGCCCTTAAGGCACTGGTCAGTCGGTCGGCTTTAAGGACGCCCAGACGCCAGTGGGTACCAAGTTCGCTTGCCCTGATCCAAACTTTCTTATATCACGTATGTGGAGACTATGGGGCGCCACCATAGGCGCGGATTCAAGAGAGGGGCACCAGGATCAAATGGCCTTCCTTAAAAATCTGCGACCCCTGAAATATGGTACCCCTGAAAAAAATCGACCATATAAAATAGAAAATCGATCGCCGCTCCGCGCTAAGTACCTTGGGCATTATATTGGCGCCCCATCACCTTGCTGCACCCCCACTTTTAAGATCTTACGTAAGACCCTGGCCATAAGAAATGTTAATTGTAATAATATTAAAGCTGTCTACCATCAACACGTCAACTCGGGATATGGTTATTATTTTGGTTACCATTGGTTGCAATTATCTTAATATAACAAGGGTGGTGTGATAACATTTAAACAGAATATATACTTTAACGGGGAGGGTGGGGGTGAAAACAACATAGAAACAGCATATATACAGCATGATAATTATCATCCCGATGACATCATCATATTGATATTATTAGCATGTACGTACGTAGTTAGATGCTCAGAAGTAAGCCTATACACATTTAGAATTATATTGTGAATGTTGTTCGATTGTTTTCCGAGGAAACCAAAAACATATATAAAATATTGAGGTAGGTTTTATTTCTTAAGTGGAGCGAGAAATAAAAAACTAAATAAAATTCTTGTTTTTTCACACTATAATGTTTATTTAATCTGTCAGTCTTCTGATCTTTCTAATTCATATGTTCTGAAATGACACCAACCAATTATAATTATGGTATTTTTGTATTAATTCTAATTTTCTTTAAAACCCACTGTAATACCTTATAGATGATTAGTCGGGCCTAGAAAAGAATATAAATAAATTATTCGCTACATTGGGTATGAATGTATTGCTGGGGAAACACCGGCGGTCTAATAAAAAAAAAGTCTTTTGAATCTATTTAATATCCCCAAAATAGATCAGAGTTCGAAGGAACTAGAACACTCAAGCCATCCCTAATCCACCTACCCCACCCCTCGCAAATGAAACAAGAACATGTTATTCTGGTACGACATAAGCTTTTAATGGAGACATAGAACAGTAGGATGGTAAACCCCATTTAATGGAGACCAGTTTGGGTCATTTTTAATGCGTTTTTAAAAACAAAATTTTAACTAATCTAACATGGGCCTTTAAAAAATATTTAAAATATTTACCACAACGACTTATGGTTTGGTTTTTTTTTTTTAAAAAAAGCGGTGTCATACTATTTCAATAGTCTATAGGAGTTCATGCAGTTAATATTATATCTTTTGACACGAAACACTTTATTTAATTATACTACATAATAATATTCTATTCGTAAATAATAATAAAAATAATAATAAAATAGATAAATTTGAACCTAATAGTGAATTTGATACTAAGATTATCTACATTCTTAAACGAAAACATTATAAGTATAATCTTTATCCATAAATAATAATATGCTGTCAATCATAAGCCAGTGTCGAATTAATTTCGATTGGTTTAACTTAGCAATTTACTAATCAGTAAATCAAGTACATTATTGGGTTTAAATGGTGAAAATAATATGACAATCCATTTTGTTGTAAGTATCAACGGGTTTAATGTAAATTGTTATCTTCTGAGTTTTAAACGTTTTCATCGGATGTATAATTAACGTTATGTAATGAATTGCTTCTGGTGTATAATAACTTGACGAACTCCCAGCGAGGGGTGGCTTTTTCTATTTACATGAATAAATAATGTTTGTTCTGTCACACGGTTAGACTATTAATACAATTGATGATTGATGGCGGATTAAGAGATACGACCCGTAAGACAGAGTTTATGGTGTTTGGTGTTGTACCTTATTGCGCAATGAATCAAACGCCAAAGGCATTCTTCGGCCATTCATGTAATGAAATCGTCATAATTTGTGAATTACGTATGCGACGCCCGAATGTATTAGACGCTGATCTTTTGTGATTGGCATCTATTACATATTTAATGACATAATCAAGCTCGCACCTCATTATTCGAGTAACACGTGTATTTGAGAAGATGCGATAAGACGAACAGGTTGTTTCTGCTGACTTTATCTCCTCATCTGATTGTTCTAGTATGTTGACCGTGTGATATAACCAATTACAAGCAATGAAATGAACACAAAAAGTATTAAACTATAGCTAGTAGTTAATTATCTATTGATGAGAAGCGGGGTTCACCAAGGGTGGCCCATTGGTGTTAAGCTATTTAGTAAATTAGCGGGATGAGGTCAGTCAGCCACCCACATAAACTATGAACCTCAATGTTATTTAAATGGAAAACTTAATTTAATAAACATGTTGAAATAAACGTAACAATAAAAGGTGATGATACAGTCAATCAATGCGCCATAGAATCAGCAGTCACGATGATGATAATATCAACAATCAATAATTTAATCACTGAACTCTTTAACTTACTGTTTCTATAATAATATTTACTGTTTATTTTGACAGAACTATTCAACCCAAATCCATTTTTAATGATTATATTATTTTTACTTATTCAACATCTATAGCTATACAAACATCAAAGGACAACACCAACGGCATATCTGTTACATGATACACTTCTGAAATCAACAGGGGATTTTGTAGAGTGAAATGGAATATAATATATACTTTCGTTATATCAAGACTATGGCAAAAAAAAAAATAAATAAATAAATAAAAAAAATCGTAACGCATCTGCTTTTCTTCGAAGTTCAATTACCTGGATTTTTTTACGTACACGACAATGTGTCTACAGCTTGTACAAGTCTTGACAAGTCTTAATAGTTCTTCTCTGGCCTGTTTTTAATACATGTACTACATACACTTATGGTTATGTAGGGATTACATTATCCTTAGCATTATGCTTCATTTAGAGATTGAGAAACATACATTAATGTCGTGCTTATAAATAAAATCAGTGATTTTCCCATTGACATTGTGTTCTGTTAATAGATGTATTATGCAAGAGCTAAATCTGTCTATTGCAGGTCATTTTTTAGGTCTGAAATGTTTTATAAATTATTATTTAGACATTAATTAACTTATCACGACCACATTCAATCCTCGATGGCATCGCTAGCCTGCGATCGTTGATGGATTATGATCTGATTTACTGCATAACTTTCCTTCACGATTTAATGATTAATTGGATAATCAGGACTATGATTTTTGTCGTACCGACTTCAGTAATGATAAACAAGACTAGGCAGAAATTTCAATCGCTTAATCCTCGGTACATAGAGGATAAATTTGACTTAAATTTTCGGCAAATTGGCTTTACAGTATTTAGTTTTTAACTATTATAGTGAGAACTGCCAACGCATTATCTAATTTCCCAAAATGTATCCGTATCTTTAATACGAATGTTATCGTATTTGGACATATGCCTTTTATCTATATATGTATTGAACTGATTTGTTTTGAGTTAGAGCAATGAATGTATTTCTTGAAACATTTTATGTGGTGGAATTCAGTATGGTAAACATAATAACATAGTCAAGGAGAATATGATAATTAGTTTTTTTTTATCTTTTAATATTCTTGTGTGTGAAATAGCTTTTTTTAACACCCGCTCCCACCGCAGTGTTATCATCGACAACATTATTTACAACATATGGCTTTATGTAACACATTCTAAGTAAAAGTGACGCAGTCTGAAATTTTCTTATGTGTTTTTCCCGACTATGGGATCTTTGATATTTGATATGGAGGTGACGCTCCAAAAATAATTTTATAACTAGAATAACTAAAGCCGTAAATATAGATCTCCTTGAATTATTACTAATTCATTTTAAATATAATATTAATTTCCCAGGAAGTAACTCAATATTTATAAACGTATATAATATAGTACATAATAAACCAAAGTCACACCAGATAAAATAATAAGTAGGGAAAAAATTATGTCAATAAATATGAGATAAATGTCTATAACTAGAATAACTAAAGCCGTAAATATAGATCTCCCTGAATTATTACTAATTCATTTTAAATATAATATTAATTTCCCAGGAAGTAACTCAATATTTATAAACGTATATAATATAGTACATAATAAACCAAAGTCACACCAGATAAAATAATAAGTAGGGAAAAAATTATGTCAATAAATATGAGATAAATGTCTAATCAATGATTAATACTGATAATAATGGAGACAGGCTGTTGATAAGCAATGGAAAGAAAAGTAAAAAACAAGCAACCGAGACAAACCGTAAAGAGAGTCAGACCGGCCACTGTCTTTCAATCGTTCAGATGGGACACATATTGACGTGCACGCAAAATAACCTAAATTCGACATAGATTATAGGACAGAAACGTCATTTTCCGGGAAAATTATCGACCGATAACATTCCTTAACATGACTAATAATTCAGAAGCTGGGTATGAACGAATTTGGTAATATTACACTTTGTTTTCTGAGGAAAACGTAACTGTATCGGAAAAATCAAAACAATAAACTAAATCAATGAATACAAATGTACAGACATCTAGCTTTTTCTGATTAGAATTTATTTGTTTTGTCAAATATTTTTTTTGAACATTCCCCAGAAAGCCATCATAAACACACATTGTTGTCCATGATGCAATTGTTTCTTTATGCATAATTACTAAAAATATAACTTTTACTATTCGGAAAGACATAAATTCGACGGCAAGTTGTAGTATGAGTCACAGTGTGGCATGCTGATGTCAAAGGTCATGAGTCACCGAATTATTAGCGTGTGTCATCAACAACAACAGGTAGACTTATAATGATGAATTGATTGACAGGTAAATTAACACATATTCAACAATTGTAATGAGACGTAATGAACACCCACCACTGACTGATTGGAAGTGCTGGCGAGGCATAATTGCCATAATGCAGATGAAATCCGATCATTGGCAAGGTATATAGACTTGGTATTGGCATCACAGAATAGGAGCAGCAAGAATTTCAAGACCCCCCCCCCAACAAAACAAAGACCATTAGGAGTTTATAAGAAAGAAATTAGTATACTTATTTAAAAATACTTTTTTTTGTATTTATCTCGTTTACAATGACATCATAGTTTGTTGTACACAAAATAAGTTATATCTCAGCATTGGATTTACCTGTTCCTATATTTAATTTTTGACCCATATTCAAAAGATCGTTTCCATTTAGATAATATTTTGCTGTTTACATGTATATCAATTTTAATATTTACCAGTCTGACTATTATCTGTGTTCACTGTTATTTTGACGGGAGCCACGGCGGCTAAGTGGGTAGAACGCTGGTTCGTTAGCCTGGTGGTCACGTGTTGGATCCTTGCATTGGCCGGGAAAGTTCATTGGGATTTTCCCACGTGGTTTCGCCTTGACAGTGGTGCATCGCGGAAGGCCTGACAATGATAGCTGTCTAGTCATTTGAATGGGACAAAAAACATTGGCATACACGTAAAAGATCCCTTCTAACACACTGTATGATGTGTGCCCGTGCCCGTATCTAGACACCATTAAGCTGGGAGGGGGGGGCGTTTCCTTTCGGTAGGGGGGCGAACATTTTGAGGAAATTTTCGGAAAGATCATTCTAACAGACTGTTGTAACCATCATGCTATGTAGTTACCCAGGCGTCTAATAAGCATTTTAAAATAAGTATTCAAACAAAAAAAAATCGTTAATTTTCAAATTTATTTAAAATTATTTTAGATTAGTACAAAAAAATACTTTAATGATTGTTAGCAATTTCTGAGCGGGGGGGGGGGGGGCGAGCATTTCACGCGGGGGGGGGGGGGGCTATGCCCCCTGTAGATACGGGCCCGTGTGTGCCCGTCTTCATTAGCCCAGTAGGAGTAGAACAGTCGGACGTTAAACCCCATTTCATTTCAGTTATTTTGCAAATAAAGAAAGGGCCCGGAGAAGACACACGAGGTTGTACAGGCGAACCTACTCCTTTTCACGCCCAAGCGAGGAATCGAAACCACGTCACTTGTCTCAATAACAGACCTCATGATGATGCAATACACACGCGTTAAACATTCGGCCAACAGACAGACCCCCTTACAACAAAAGACAGCTGCACAGAACATGAATAATAATAAACAAAACATGGACAAAGAACTTAAACCTGTTTTGATTTTCTCGTACAAAACAGCGATGACTAAGAAAAAGACAGTATACTATTTTGATCGATTACTGTATTATTAAAAATAATCATTGACAAGTTTAATACTGTTTATAAAAACAGATTATTTCATATTTAATTCTATTTAACTCTATTTTCGTCACTAGCCCATTTGGAGCAGAAAAGTAGAACGCTAAACCCCAATTTAAACGCTATCTAATTTCATTTCTTTTTTTGATCACCAACCTCTTAAAAATATTATTCAACCTTATACCGTAGTGTATACGGTAGCGTATAGTGTAAATGTACAAAGAAAATTGTGAAAATCTGATCTGTAGTGTAATATTTACGGAAGCGAATTGGGGTTATGTAAAATTTTGTATAAGACATCGAGATCCCACGATCCTGTGATACTTTGTCCAGATCTCAATTTATTGTTCTCGAAATCCCCTAATAATTTTGTCGAGAATTTCCCATCCTACGTTAAAGATTGGATATTGCCATCTTGTGTAAATTTTCTCGGGTTCTCAGGTATTTTTATGTGTACGCGTATATTTAACGTATTCCCAGCGCCCTACAAACCGACGTTTCGCAAATTATCCATCCCATTGGACATCCATATTTAAAGAAGAAAATATATTGTAATTTCTAAACATTAAAGTTCGCTGAAATACGTGAATAATCCAAATTAAATGAGAGGAGTTTGCGTCTGCTTATTCCAGTCTACTGGCAGTTTGTCTCGTTCATAAAGGCTCCTCATTACAAATGGTGCTCGAGAGCAAAGCATACACGCCAACGGGTACTTGTTCACATTGTCTTAAACACTGGATATAAGAGCTGATATTTTCAAGGTAAGATAACACCACGCACTATTGATTGGAATGGACCAATACTTCGTGTTTAAAATGTCGAAGACCGTATAGATACTACTGAGCTAGAACTTTGCGCCCTTTAAGAACGCGTGTAGTTTGTAAATAAATATGAAACCCACAAAATACCCTCTGCGTAGTTAACTGCGTAATTAAACTGTCTTTTGACAGAGAATGACTGAACATGGCGATATTTACATTTTCAGTAATGTCAATACAATCATTTGGCTACTTATATTTTCAACAGAATATTACTGAAGAAAATCTGCAATATCGTTGACATTTAAGCGGGGGGGGGCGAATGGTTAGCGCGTGTGCGCTGTATCATAAGGTATGTCATTGAGTTAACTGCCGTGGTTTCGATTCCCTGGTTGACGTGACAAGGAGTAGGGTTGCCTGTCCAACCTCGTGGGTTTCCTCTGGGTCCTCTGGTTTCCATTTACGCATAGAAGGGGGAGGGGCCGTTGGGCTGCCGAATGGTTAACTAGTTTGTCATTGGCGTGGTTTCAATTCCCCGGTTGTACGTGACAATGAGTAGGGTCGCCTGTCCAACCTCATGAGTTTTGTGTCCTCCGGTTTCCTCCCACTTATAAAGACACCTACGCGCAAGCGAATTATTGAAATGAAACTGAAACATATGTTAGTCCTGAAATGAAGTAGTTTGGGTCGAGTAGACTTTGCATTGTGTGTGTATTTAGATAAAGCGCTGTTTATCGTTCTAGCTATAATAATAGTTAAACAATGAACATTTCACAGTCAACTTATTTTATTCTGAGCGCTGTTATATGTGTTTGAAGTATCGACAAGAAATTTGAGACCAATCGGTCAATCCGTCGTACAGTTTTCAAAGTGCATTTAAAGAAGTTAAACGAACGGTAGCGTAAAGTACCCCCAGTTTACGCAGATCCGTGTTTGGATTTTCTATAATAATTTCGAGTTCAAGTTTATTTTAAATACTTATCAATATATTTTTTTCAAGTGAACGTATCATTGCCTCTTTAAAGGTGAATTTGATAGAGACACCGTTGTCATATTGATGTTTGTTATTATCATGAAAGAAACGATCGGCCACGCGAATACAATGACAAATTCGTCCTTGTCTTGTGGAATAAATGCAAAAAAGGTTTCTCGGTTATAAATTATAATAATACAAGCTATTTACAATAGGCCTACATGGAAACTATAACATAAAATATGTAACAAGACAGGTGATCATATTATATCATTATGTAAAAATATTATATGACATAATCCCACCGATAAGACAGAAATTCCGTTTAAATTCTTCCCTGTTTAAATTTACACTATATTTACTTTATTACGTGAAAGCAGATAAACAAACAATTACAATAATGTTGGGTATTTTCTTCGAGTTTTACTCAACATCTTATATTCAGATGTGAATTAACAGCTGTACAAAAAGCAGGTCAGAAACATTTCCGACCTTGTTGTATCTATTCCAATTTCATTTATCATCAATGACCTCGGAATATTGTGTGAACGTTAAAGTAAGTTACAAATGAAATGAAATGAAATGAAATGAAATGAAATGAAATGGGGTATAACGTCCTACTCTTTGGCACCTAACCTGGGCTAATGGAAGACGGGCATACGCCATACAGTGTGCTATGAGGGAAATTTTGCCCGGGCAGCGGCGCTACGGCCTACTCTTATATCGAATTCCAAATGCCAAGGGATCTTTTACGTGCACCCCAATGTGTACACAGGACCTCGGTTTTTCGTCCCATCCGAACGACTAGGCAGCTGTCCTTGTCAGGCCCTCCTGCATCACTGACACGGGGAAATCACGCCGGAAAATCGAGATGAACTTTCTCAGCCAATGCAGGGATCGAACACCCGACCTCCAGGCTAGCGAACCAGCGCCTTATCCACTAAGCCACCGTGACTCCTAAAGTAAGTTACAAGTTAAGTGTCGTGCTCCCTCTCTCTCTCTCTCTCAAACATTTATTTTACATCACAAATTACTTTATCAGGCCTCATGAAAATACCTCCGAAGAAAATACAACTTAAAATTCAGACAAGTTTAGACACGCCAGTCTGAGTTGGAAATCCCCTTTACAAAAATAGATTTCAACTCCAGAGCGGGGCAATGTCACGTGTAGGCTATCAACAAACGTTCGCTGGCTGAAAGATAGTCAAAGTATCTACAGGAAGCAAATATATGTTTACATGAAAGTATTTCGTTGATTTACTACCATTAGTAATACAGCTTTCAGACACATTCCACGAGTTTAGTCATCGATATACTTGTATAAGAACAGAAAGGACACCAACTTTACGAGAGCTGTCACGTGATAGGGCGGGGTTAATCTACAAGCGCGTGCAATATTGTGAGAATAAAAGGTGAGCAGACGACAGTTAAGTAGGCTATAGTTTTGACAGTAGTTGCAGACAGAGGATTAAAGTACATTGCTTACCATACTATCTTATACGGACTGGATTTGTTCTCATATTTGGATTCTACTCAGGTAGGGATTAAAATTAAATCAATTAGTTAGGCTGTAAAACATTAAATTAGCTCTCAATACTTTCTGAGATACATATGTGCAAACGTTAATAAACGAGGACGAAAATTCGGAATATAGATGGATCAGAGGGCTATGACGTTTAGTTTTTATTTTAAAAAGATGAAATGTATAGCTGTTTTTTTTCCCTACGAACTATGAGTTATTATTGCTGATTATGGCTAATGATGACAGAAAAGTACGACGAACATTAATTGTTGTCATAATCTAAAGATCCCTGGGCAGTTGGAATTCGAAGAGTTGACTTGCTCGAAACGCCAACACCTGAACAAAATCCTATTGGGCTTCACATGGCGTAATGTAATTATAGAAATATAAATATAATTTACAGGCTACTGTAACAGTGTTCGGTGTGACACCATATTATTGCTAGTAAAGATGTGCAAATGGTCTAGGAACCACGGTGGCTAAGTGGGTCAGACGCTGGCTCGCTAGCCTAGAGGTCGCGTGTTCAATCTCTGCACGGGCTGAGAACGTTCATTGTGATTTTGCGACGTGGTTTCCCCTTTCAGTGGTGCAGGACGGAGGACCTAACAAGGCCATTCGGAAGATACGAAAACCCGAGATCTCGTGTATACATTGGCGTATCGTACACGTAAAAGATCCTATGGCAGGTGTGATTCGATGCAAAAGTAGTCCATAGTGCCGCTGCCCGGGCGAAATGTCCCTCTTGGGACACTGTATGGGGTATGTCCGTCTTCATTAGCCTAGTTGGGACAGAACAATAGGACGTTAAACCCCATTTCATTTTACAAATGGTGTAATATAGACCGATTAGCTCTTGAATTTCGATAATTCATTGTTCAGGGTTTCAAAACGTCTGAATGTCGTTTATTTTGCTTAATTATATACATTGATTTATTGAACCACGAATGAAAACGTTCGCTGGAATTACTAAAGACGCTGGCCAAGAAAGTTTTTCTGACGGGATTTTTCAGTGTGGTTTCCCGTTGTCAGTGGTGCAGGACAAGGGCTTTAGCAGAGATCACCGTCTTTTTGTTTGGATGATCGAAATAACCGGGGTACCGGTTCACAACTGGAATTTAAAATAAGAGTAGCACGTAAAGCCACTAACCTGGGCCCTGTTTCACGAAATTTTAACTTAAGATAAAATCCAATTTTAGTAGATACTTCAATTTTGATTGGCTAAGCACTAAAATCAATCTAATATTATCCAATCAAATTAATAAAATTGGGATCTTATCTTAGTTAAAATTTCGTGAAATAGGCCCCAGGCACACTTTTTCTCACCGCACTCTGCAACTATGCCCATCTCCATTATCCTGACTGGTGCATGAAATCAGAACGACAAGTCCCATTCAGGGGCGGATCCAGGAATTTTTGCAGGAGGGGGTTTGCCAGGTTTCTGTCACAGAAATCTGCCATCATCGTCTCTAAATTACATGGGCATACATACAATTGAGCTTTTTAAACAGAGAAATCATTTTATACTGATGTATATGATCACTTTGTGATGTAATTTCATTGATGCAAGGCATTATTTTTTTATGTAGCTGAGCAGGGGGGGGGGGGACCCCCAAACCCCCTTCTCGACCCGCCCCTGCCATTTCATTTCTCAGAAATCCTGTATACGACACCCTGCGTGTAGATGAGTCACTAACTATTGTTAATCGGATTAATAGCGATTGTTTATTATTACTTACATGCTATGTGAAATACTATACATGATTGTATAGATAAATACACTGTAATGTCACAGCGGAGGTACCTACAATTACATGTTTGTAATAATCTATCGTTTAGTATTCATATTTCTCCGACAATCGATCATTTGTTACAATTGAGTTTGTTAAGTTCGAGATTTTTTTTCTTTTCAGATGTTTTAACACATTAGTCAATATCAGTTTTTAAGTGGGGAACAAAGATTTAATTAGATAAAATATTATCTCTTTGTAATGATAGCCCTTAATTTGATCGATTTCAATCGTTGATCGTATATTCACATGTATTAAAAATGATCAATTAATGGCCAATACCAATAGGGTTGGGTGATTAAGGGGGGGGGGATTATTCCATTTCCTACAGGATGAAATTCTATAGTAATCTACAGAAATTTGGAGGCCTGTAGGAAATAGTGGCAAATCCTATAATTTTTCTTACAGATTAATGTTGAACTTTCGAAAGGAAAAAATAAAGTGTTATATAGTTTTTTATATAGTGTTTTCTGTAGTAAATTCTACAGTTATCTTTAATCAAGTTTTGTGAAGAGACTGAACAGTTGTCCCAATGTCTTCAGTTTCATTTAGTTATATCACTTTTAATTATATGAATTTGTAATACATGAATTGAATGCAATTGAAAATCTTATCTTGTATTAACTTAATCAGTCCATTAGCTAACGGATAATGAAATTGATTTTCCAGCAACAGAAATTTAATGGTACGTTAACAAACGACACGTTAGCAGGATCACGATCCGTTAGAGTTTAACGGATCGTTAAAATAAAGGAGTTTTGAGCAACTAGTCCCTGGGGCCTATTTCACGAAATTTTAACTAAGATAAGATCCAAATTTTAGTAATTTGATTGGACAATATTAGATTGATTTTAGTTCTTAGCCAATCAAAATTGAAGTATCTACTAAAATTTGGATTTTATCTTTAGTTAATATTTCGTGAAACAGGGCCCAGAACTACAAGTATTATGAGAGACCTTATTTGATACGTGAAGATTTCAATGACTTATAATATTAATTGACTATGTATTGACACATGAAGATCTGAATGACCTATAGTATTATTAATTGACTCTATGACAATTAATCGACCCTGTGTTAATCGACTCTGTATTACTATTCCGGCGTATATTCGTCTCTAATGGTGACCCGTTATAACGTAGGTGGTGTTTGCAAATCATTGGGAATTCCCATGGCCTCTCAAATTTTTGTGGTGTGAAAATTAAATAACTTCCTTGAAAAAGTATAACGTTTAGTCTAACAAAGGCTCCCCACAACCATGCATTAAAAGTATAACGCTTACTCTAATAAAGGCCTCACGCCCACGCATTAATAGTTATTCATTTAGTACTAAATGTGCTCGGCAAGTTGATGTTTTTTTCGTATCGACCGGGGCCTCCAATATCATTTATAACATTGTGATACAAAATCACTTATAAATTTCGTCATTTTGCATTTCCGTGAATGTCTGTTGGCACGCTACCAAACGAGATGATATAACAAAAGTAGCCGTATACTAACTATTTACTATTTCCACTCTTTAAGTGTATAGGCCTAATCGGGTATTTTGTACCGGTATTATAATTTACACCAATCTTAAATTAACTGCACGCATAATCCAATTCTCGGAAAAGGATAGTAATTTGGCAATGGTTCGAAATATTTCTTAGAATATTTAATTTATACGGCATTTGTCATTTGGATTAGAACAATTTATGTTCAGTTGATTCGCCTACAATATTTAATACATTATAATTGTTTCTTTCAGTTGAAATGGACACACCAGTAGATTCCCCAGATTCGTTATATGTTGAAGAAGGCGAGAGAATTCAGCAAGCCTATCAAGAAGCCTTAAAACGAGGTAGTATTTCACCTATCATCAAGGAGGAACTTCGTCTATCCATAATGACAAAACGACATGGAAACTACCAAGATGCAATCGACACTTCTCCCACCGAAGAGAAGAATTATCAAGTACGTATTATTGTAATTGTCACATACAATACGACGAGTAAATCGACCCCTTGGGTCCATGTACCCCATCAGAATATAACACAAATAAGTATCTCAAAATATCCCGTAATGTTAATTATGGTCTAGATAAGTTAATTTAATGTCTAATTAATAATCAAGATAACATTTCAGGCTTAAAGGGACAATCCCGATAACAACAGAGTCTCAAAAATTAAAGTCCGAGCATTTATGAAATTTATGGACCAAAATATAGAGGCATGGTGTATTTACCTTGTCTCAAAATTTTAGCTCAAAATATTGAGTCGTTTTGGTGTTAACGTCAACACTGCTTATCCGGACACGTAACCCTTTTAAGATTTCGGGTCAATTTTTTCATTGGGTGACCTGATAATCGATTCCGTTTCTTGAGAGGTCTATACAGTGAATGACCCATGTACTGTACTTGATAACAAAAGGTGAATTTCACCTACATATTATTTTTATAGAAAAAAGTCTAGTTTTATCCCTATACTGTATAATACAACGGTCTCCATTTCCAGATGAAGACTGTCAGGTTTAAGTTATTTACAAGCATATCGCAAATATCAGGTTAGTTGGTCGGCCTTAGGTAATGGGTTTTAAGGGATTTTAACACAAAATTAAGCAGTTTTATTCCCTAAAAAGTTATCGGGATTGGCCCTTTAAAGAAAGACCTGCAATTGGCTCATTTAGCTCTTGCATAATGCATGGTTACCATTTAATGTGATTTAATATTAAATTTCTAGCTGACTGAAGCTGAAATACGCAGAAAGGAGCGGAGAAGAGAACAGAATAGACGAGCAGCAGAACGATGTCGACAAAAAAAGAAGGCGACTTTTCAAAATAGAGAAGAGGTACGTCGCATTGTTTTCTAATTTAGAACGATTTGTTTTGCGTTACTGTGTGAAGCACGCAATGTTACATGTCAGTTCTTTGCACAAGCACTAAAAAGAATAGTTGGGATTCTCCACTCTTCATTTTCTATTCGTACAGCTTCTAACCCCTTTACGTTGCAGACTGTAAAGTAATTGAACACTAGCCGCCCTTTTTCAACGTCCATAACTACATGGATTATGACTCTTGATTGTACGAAAAATCACGTTTTTAGCATGTGGACACACTTAGACTAGAGGTCACAATTTTCATCTGATTTTGATGAAATGCAGGATTTTTTTCGATATTCGCGCATATCGTACCGTAACTTCCTAAATTATGGTCCCAGATTGTAGGTAAAACCGCGTTTTTAGCCCGTGGTCCCTCTATAGGTCACAATTATTATCTGATTTAAAAACACCGTTCGAATATCATCGTTACATCTTAAAGTTCGTTGGGCTCGAATTTCGTGAAAATCAGATCAAAACCGCCGGACAAAATGTCCGCCCCTCGTACGCAAATATAGTTTAAAGATATGGTATATCAAGGTTGTCGACCCACTAGAGGCCACAATTTTGAGGAAACTTGAAGTATATGTATATAGCCCAAAGCTAGATCTTGGATCCTTTCGATATTCACGTATATGGGATCGTAGCGTCCCAAATTATGACCCTTGATTGTACGAGCAAACGCGCTTTTAGCTTGTGGACCCTCGACAAGTCACAATTTTTATCACATTTTGACGAAACTTATTCGCGCATTTCAGATCATAACTACCTGGATTATGGGCCCTGATTGTACGGAAAATCGCTTATAATTTTAACATGTTTTCTATCCATCTCTTGCAAAATATTGGCGTATCATGTCTGGCAGCCGCTGGTTTAGATGATTTTACCAATGGTACTTATGAATAATTATTTCAGGAGAGATCAATCTTAATTCGACGAAATAAAGAGCTGAATTCTAAGGTAGCTGAACTAAAGAAACAGATGGCAGAACTTGAGGAAATATATCAAGCACATATCGCCAATGGAAATTGTTTCAGCAGTGATGAAAATGCAGAAGCTTCCAAACCCTATTGTGAAAACAGCTATGTGACATGTGATGTCCATAATCCGACCGTGGACATAACATGTACTAAAGTCGACGGGATTCCCCCAAATCAAAGTGAATGCGAAACCACGAACTGGCCAGATGTCAGTGTTAGCAGTATGGAAAACCACTACATCAGTACCCAGAATATATTACCGACAAACAATTACTTTGTGTATGACAATTTCCCTGAAAGTAACAACCAATATCTTGGCACGGACAAACACTTTGACTCTATCCCCAACAATATGTACAGTTATTTGAATATTGACAATACAGAGTTGAGTGTTCATGATGGCAACGAGCCAGGAATTCCCACCGTTTATACTTCGTGTAATAGTGACATGTCGGTGGTTCCACTCAATAATATCGTGTACAGTGACGTCAGTAATTGTTCTGAGGCAGTTTATACTAACCAGTGTTCACCTGAACTCCCTTTACAAGTTGTTAGCGACCAGGAACTGGATCCGGAAACATCCGTAGATATTCTATCATATTTGGACCAATATCTCTAATAATTTAACACCTTGATAATTGATAATTGAAAAGGCCGGCCCCCACTCAGATTTCCGAGTCCCTTGTTATTTGAATATTTTCTTTCCGATAAATAAATGCCATTAATAATAAAGCCTCGCATGGACTTTTCCATTAACTATTCCGAATCTAGCTTGATCTGGATTTATGGTTTCACTGGAGAGATTGCCGAACTGTTACCATTCGTATCAGTTCGGCAATCTCTATTGTGGAAGCGCTTGAACCCGACTATAAACGACAGGTAATTGTATTTGAAAATGTTTGTTATAGAATGTTATGAATTTTAACGCACATGTCCATTGTGGTCCTTTGTGTGTTATTTCTCATATCAATACAACTTGATCTCTTATGTATTAAGATGTCGTATTATTTTATATACTCTAAATCAGATATGATTTACAGTTTGTTTTTGACGACCATGTAATGATATTATTTGGTATACTCTCTCTCTCTCCCCTCTCTCTCTCTGTCTCTCTCTCTCTCTCTCTCTCTCTCTCTCTCTCTCTCTCTCACAAAGTATTGCAATAAGTGACGGACAAGGAAAGATATGTTAAATAATACATGTCTTTCACACCATATCCATTATTTTAAAGATTTCACAAAAATGACAAATATTGTGGAAAAATGAAAATTGGACAAATTTTGCGCTGGTACACAAAATTGATAATTCAAATTGCTGCATACATTTTTATGTCACTTTGTATACTTTGGTCTCTTGTGGTTCTCCTCAGTAATTACTAAGACCACTGTTTACATTAACATATCAAATCTATAGATTAGATTAAACACATAAAACCTTTTGTAATTGTTTATTTTGTTGTTTACCTATTTGATACAATAAAGAAACAAATCAATTTGTGAATTTGGTTATATTCAAATCTTAACGACCTGGATAAAAAACTGCATAATAGTAGTTTTGAAAAAAACACGCACATGGAATTGATGCTCAATTAGATCATATTCGGACTGTGGGTGTTGAACATTATAATACATGGCTCCCCCGGACAACTTCCTCAAGCTGCGGTTAATTCTACTAGTTAGAACATTTAAAAACTTTAATTATGTCCCCAACATTGATCCTGACACTTTGTTAGTCGATTAAGTGTGAAAGCTTGTTTCCCCATCCTATTTCACAAAATGTTTACCAATCAGTACAAACAGTATCATATTCTTCTCTTTTCAAAAATGCTCAAAATGTTCCGAGCAAAGATTCCACCCAACTATAATGGTATCCCAGCGTCGAGGCGAAACACGGTAATTAATAAGGTATTGGGTTCATTAACCACTCCGGGTTCGATCCAGGAAAGTTCATCTGGATTTCCTGGTTTTGATTCTCCATGTCAGTAATTCAGGAAGGGAAGCCTGGCAAGGAACAAAATCTAATCGTTCGGCTGGTAAAAACACCCGGGTCTCGTTGGCATTCACGTAAGAAAAACGTCGCTGACTAGGCAAAATGTTCCCCATACGTTTTCAATAGTCTGTTTGATGCAGAAAAGTAAGACGTTAAAACCCATTTCATTTCACTTTATTTGGTTTTATAAACAGTCAACCACTTTAAATAACTGTTGTGTTATTAATAACCCACACAAGCTTGTACAAAACAATTACAAGTTATTCACTATGACATATCTCATGTAAGTGTTATTAACAATACGACCAATAGGAAAACGAATATTGAAGTATGTGTATTCAAAATCTTTCGTTGTCCTCCAGTGCATGTTTGTTAACAAAAGACTGCCCATCCATCCTTTGTAATGTTGCCCGTGTGGGTTTACTGGTCACATCAAAAAACGATTTAAGGAGCTAATATTATATTTTGGAACCTTTAGATTTCGTTTGATTTTATATGTTGATTTGTGTTGTGGGAAGTCAATCCATCCTAGAATAAAGATAAAGTCAGTGTTAATATATATGTAATTATGTGTTCAACTGTCGACACAGTATAGGTCAAAGTCAAAATCCACATAACAATCCCATTCAATATCTTCTGTTTTACCTACATCAAAGAAGTTTAGTTCCTTAAATTCAGGATAAGTTGTCAATACAATAAGCTAACACACCATCAAAATTTCTCTTAATAATACAGTATTCATAAAATTTTAATATGATATATCCACGATTTGTCTTATTAATATTCATAAAATTCTCAAATTCGGAGGAACTTTAGAGGAAATAGTACTTTGTGTCCATTCAAGGGAGGTAAGTCCAGCATGACTAAACGTATAAAAAAAATTCTACAGTTTCAAAATATCCCTTTATTCTTTTACACGTTATTATCATAAAAATACGCCCATTTTAAAGTCCATGGGCGTCATAAAATCCCTGGAGAATTCTGTGTTTAATACAATACAATCTCTCTCTGATTAACTTTACTACAATAGTTCGCTTGCGAGCGGTGATCTTGAGCAGTGGGGGGAAACCGGGGGACTCGAAGAAAACCCACGGGGTTGGACAGGCGATCCTACTCCTTGTCACGTATAACCGACGATTTGAAACCACGCCTGTTGACTCAATGACAGGCTAGACAATTGGTTATGTTATGATTATGTTGAAGGCTTCTGGCATTTGAAGACAAGTAGTGTTGAGATCTTCGAATTTGTGACCACAGAGGCAAGCAGGGCTATCATTGGCAATAGGATTCTTTAAAAGAGTTACTTCCCTTGCACTATTGGATTTCGCATCTGGAAAACGTAACAAGTATTTAAGAAGTCGTTGTGTGAGATGTGTCCCAAAACTTGACTCCGATATCACCCTATTTGAAAGCGAACTCGGAACCCGACAAATCAACCAACCAACCGTAGATCGTGTTAGGGACATCACGTTCGGCGGAAGCGGACGTTAATCCCTACCAATGAACAGGCGAATGAATGAATGAATGAATAGATTCTACACCAACAGTGCTGATAAAGACGAGAGAAAGCAATGGGTTTAACATACACTCAACACATTCTAGGTCATACTACGATTAACATATGGTTCAATTCGTTTGCGCGTAGGCGTCTTTAGCAGTAGGAAGAAAGCGGGGGACCCAGAGAAAATCCACGGAGTTGCACTGGCGACCCTACTCCTTGGCACGTACAACCGGGGAATCAAAACCACGCCAGTTGGCTCAATGACAGACCTTATGATACAAGAACCTAACTTAAATCATAATCACTACAATATATTTTTACAAATATTTTTTGGTTTGAAATCTTATAAATGTAGTTTGACCCTGACAGGATGTTATAGTCTGTATCTTCTCGCTGCCGAGGAATATATCTCAGTACTGCCATTGTGCAGTATGTACCATCTCTACGAGTCCGCGCATTAAAAAACTTCGCTGGCATTTGCTGCTCCTTTGAACATGTATAAATAATAAATACAAATTGAGTATTATGCAAGATGCGTTATCAGAATCATTCGGGTTTTCTTTTAAAGATCTGATATTACTTCTTGCTACATCACATCACTTTCGTGACGGCATGACATATTTTCGTGGTAACTTAAAGTTGCAATTTCATATTTTTAAGTTATATTTTTAAAATGTATTAAAATAAAGCCCGAAAATTGATGGTATCTATAAACACTCCTATTAATTCTATAATTCACTATTGCCAGTTGAGAAATTGGCAAAAATATAATTTTCAACCTCAAATTCAAACGTTTGAAGATAGCCATTCCATAGGAGTGAATGGAAAGACAGATGGGGTTTTAAGGCCCACTCGACAAAACCTAGATCATTTTGGGACAAACATGGTTTCATTTTATTTCAATAATTCGCTTGCGCGTAGGGGTCTTTAGCAGTGGGAGGAAACCGGAGTGCCCGGAGGAAACCCACGAGGTTGAGAAGGCGCCCCTATCTGCATGCCACATACGCTAACACCATGGCTCGAAACCACAGCCGCAAGCCAGAGGTGACCGGTCAGCTAGGGGTCGAAGCGCGGCACTCTAGACCACTAGGCCATCCCAACCCCCCGAGTGAATGGAAAACAAGGGAGGTAATTGTGTTATTATTTCCTGTGTCACAGATATTTATGCCCCTAAAATAATGTCCATGATTGTATAATAGTGAGTTGACTACCTTTTGAGCAAAAGACATAGAAATAATTATGTTACGACTTTCTTAGAAAATATGAAATTCCCGCTTTAACAAACACTGAAATTATTATTTGACTGTTTTGCAGAATTATTTGTTTACAGAGTGTTTCAATCATCGCAAAGTGTAGAAAGTACAGTAAAGGGAATTCTTAAAAAATGAGGTTTTTAGTATTAATTCCAAGCACGGATGTGTCAAATAGAGTTTAAGGCCATAACACATTCAAGTGTCCTTTGAGTTAAACAAGACATTGAAATACATCAATTCGAACTTTCGTTATGATCATTTTAAGTCTACATCGCATGACTATATACGTTCTAATGATTTTACAACGCCATCTTTATCTCATTATTGTGACAAATTTTGATTTCTTATTTATGATGGCCAGTCCATTGTACATGACGATCATCTCATATATCACAAAATCATACATTTGTTTATATTTGAATAATTGTATATATTTTACTCTGAGTGGTAGGGCCTTAAAATGAAACAGTTTTACTTCTTATCGTACTGAATAAAATATAAACGTAACCCTGTCAAATTTGTGATCTCAGATCTTTTCGGTAAATACAAGTTTTCGGGTTCTGTTAGCCTATGCTTAGCAAAGGTATCTACAGTATAATATAGTTTATTTTGTGCAGTTATCCCACATTTTCTAGGGGGTTAGATGGTCGAATGGTTAGCGCGCTGTGTCAGAAAGCCCGTCATTGAGTCAACTGGCGTGGTTTCGAATCCTCGGTGGCGTGTGACAAGGAGTAGGGTCGCCTATCCAAGCTGGTGGGTTTTCTCCGTGTCCCCAGGTTTCCTCCCACTGCGAATTATTGAAATAAAATTAAACCATGTTAGTCCCGAAACATGGTTTGTGTCGAATGGACGCTAAACCCATTTCTCTCTCTCTCTACACCCTTTTTTTCTCAATGAAATAATACACCTTGAAATTTTCCTTTTATATCAGTATTACTGTTATAATTTTAAATCATCATATTAGTAAAATATATCATAAAGGTTTTTCAAATTAATAAATTCAAAACCGAGATAATGTCAACTTCTTATACACTATATCTAAAATATGGCCTTGGATAAATTTGAAATAAAAAAAAAAAGAAATATGAGTGCAACAAATGGTTAGAATGGGATGCAGCGGGAATATTTTTTTTGTCGTGGAATATTCCTTTTAACGGATATTGGTAACAGCATGAAATTCCGACAAATCTTAGACGTAGTGACAAGGAAAGAGTGGTTAGATGTCAGTTGCCCGTCACAGAACAAAGAAAGAACAGTTTGGAAAAGACACACGACAGTGACTCATACACTAATTAGTACATCAATCAAAGGCAAGCTACTCATTGATTCAAAGTTTTAAAAGGGGGAGGTCCGTAAATATTAAATAGCCAATCATGTGATAAAAGGAACATATGACTTGATAAATGAGTGACATGACTAAAGATGTGTCATACATTTCATGATTAAGAATGTTCCCCATGTTGGGTTTTGACGATAAATCCGATTAGAATTATATTGTCCCCATCTTCACTTTTTTATGTTATTGAAATAAACGAAATACGCACCCCAACAAAATCCCCAAAGAAAACACACAGCAAATTTTATGATTTTGATGTCATTGAATTTTAGCGAATTTTGGCACGAAATAAAAAGAAATCTGATTTAGAAAGAAAATTTTAATTTTACATTTGTATGATATAAACCCGAGTTTAAGCACTGAACTGTTACTTACCACCACAAAAAGTTGAATATTGAGTTTAAGATTATGTACAATATAAGTACTTTTATTAAACAGGCAATTCGGACAGCCCCCACCCACCTTCGCTAAAACACCTCAAATAAAACTCCCTATAATTTAGACCATGTGAGGTTTATACTGATATTTTTATAAATTTCACACTGCCATCCTAAAACATAATAATATACGCATATTTCAATTTAGAATTATTTTTATGTGTTATTTATTTTATTTTTTAGAAAAAAAAAACAACTTTGCAAATTTTCTCACATAAAGTCACTCCCAGTAAGTAAAGTCATCACAGTGCATCTTCCAGGAAACCGGTCTCTTGGTATATACACTTCACACTATTAAAAGTACATTTTTTTCGGCACGTTCTTATCCATTTAAAGACATACTAAAGTATCGGGAAAAATATATCAAACTCCGATCATTTCACAGTTTACAATTTGTAACGTATTGCACGGACGTATTGCAACGGACAATAATTATGGTTAACGCGCATTCCATTTATTGACGGCTTACTACAATATGAGATTATCAATAATTATCTACATTTCTCATTGCGAAATATTGTACACATTAGGGCTTAATTTGTAAGTATGAAGAAAAACAGGCGGGGCTTTTCAATGCATTCTTAACTGATGATATTTTGTTGTCAGCTTTATAATTTATAAATATGCAGAAGATGAAATGAAATGAAATGGGGTTTAACGTCCTACTATTCTGCTCCGAATTGGGCTAATGAAGACGGGCATACGCAATATAGTGTGCTAAGAGGGAACTTTTGCCCGGACAGCGGCACAACGGTCTACTCTTATAATATATCGAATTCCAACTGTTAAGGGATCTTTTACGTGCACGCCAATGGGTACACGGGACCAACGTTTGTCCTATCCGAAGAACTAGACAGCTGTCCTTGTCTGGGCTAGGCTCTATTCTCAAGCGGAGCTAACTGTACGTGTATACGCCAAAGTCGTTGTGTAGTGTGCTCACTCCATTTATAAATTGTCGCGTAGTGTGCTCCTGGATCAAAGATTGTGTAATGCATTTCCATGTTGTAAATTACAATACAATGATGTAATTGACAGATGTTTCTGATGATCAAGGTACACCATGATTCAAGATGAAGTATTATTTATATGAATCATGAGTATTTGATGTAGATAGTTATACAATCATAGTAAATTATCATCATCACTTACACTGTTATACATTACAATATACGATCCACTGTATCATCTGTGTGGGGGAGACACGGTGGCTAAGTGAGTAAGACGCTGATCATCCAGATTTTCCGGCGTGGTTCGCCATTGTCAGTTGTGCAGGACGGAAGACCTGACAGGGACAGCTGTCTAGTCGTTCGGATAGAATGAAAAACCGAGGACCCACGTATACGTTGGCGTGCTCGTAAAAGATCCCTTGGTAGTTAGAATTCGATATAAATGTAGGTCATAGTGCCGCTGCCCGGACAAAATTTCCCTCATAGCACACCATGGCGTATGCACGTTTTCATTAGCCCAATTATACGAGCACAACAGTAGGACGTTAAACCCCATTTCATTATCTGTGTGATTGTAAGGTCAACGAACTTGACTCACAACCGAAATATCCTGGTTTGGCAATTTGTCTCGATATCCGGTTTGACACGTTAACTTCTTTATTAAGCGACATTAGCCTTAACATATTTATGTATTTGATTTGTTATCTATTTGGTTTTAGTTATTCTGTTCTGTATTATGATTTAAAATGCGGAAAATTTGTATAAATTAAATCTTCTTTTACGGTGGTTTTGTCGTGTTTTGCACTCTAGTGACCCGGGTTCAATCCCAAATCTAAAGACCCCCTACGCACAAACAAAGTTTGGAAATAAAACTGAACCCACGTGTGAGTCCTTAAACCCTTTCATTATATCTACTACACGCATGTATTAGATCACCAGTCCACTCGGTTCCTTTCCGGCGTGATTTCCCCTTGTCAGTGATGCAGAATGAGGGCCTGACAAGGACAGCTGCCTAATGGTTCGGATGGGACGAAAAACCTAGGTCCAGTGTACACATTGGAGTGCACGTAAAAGATCCCTTACCAGTTGGAATTCGATATAACAATAGGCCGTAGCGCCGCTGCCCTGGCAAAATTTCCCTCATAGCACACTGTCTGGCGTTTGCCCGTCTTCCATTAGTCCAGGTTAGGTGCAAAAGAGTAGGACGTTAAACCCCATTTCATTTCATTTTCATTTCCACTCGGCTCCACTGCCTGGGCAAGGCTACACAGTGCAATATTTCATTCCTATGCAGTGACAGTATAAACTGATTAATCACATCTCTGTTGCCGATCCTTTATAAATATAATCTACGACAGCCGATATCGATTTCATTTATTATCAAATGACAGCCAGGAAGTTGCGAAATAATACAGAAGATATGTCTTACCTTTAACCTTTATATTTCACAATTCCACTGACGACAAACTTACACAAAACATGCAAAACGTCTCATTTCTGCAATTAGTTTAACTGTAATTGAAAAATATCTAACACCATATCTGAAAATTGAGCACGTATAACCTCCACCGGGGTTCACTTCTATTTTTATTGTCAATGATATGAATTGTATAGAAACTAATAAAAAAATCCCTCAATATCTGTATGAAATGTGACTAAATATATTGGAATTTCCAATGATATTCGTCACTTAATGGCTGATTTTTGTTGAAATTTTATTTGACAATATGACGTGCTTTATCTCTTTCATTGGCAATAAGAAATAACCACGTCTTAGAAAAAATGCTGCTGGGAAAAATAATCATCTGAACATCCCAAAATACTAGATTTAACTCTTAATAATAATTACAGATTATCTCGATGCAGTTTGAACAGGGAGTAATGTTCACTTGAGTTTCAGGACGGAGGGTTTGACAAGGACAGCTGTCTTGTCGTTCGGATGGGACGACAACTGAGGCCATGTGCAAACATTGGCGTGCACGTAAAAGATCCCATGACAGTTGGAATTCGATGTAAGACTAGGCCGTACGCCGATGCACTTACAAAATTTCCCCCATAGCACATTGTATGGCGTATGCCCGTCTTCAGTAGCCCAGGTTAGGAGCAGAACAGTAGGACATTAAACCCCATGTCATTTCATTTCATTTCTCACATGAGTTTTTTAAATATTCAAAAATAAAAAACAAAACAAAATAGGAAGTCTTCTCGTGGAAATGAAAGGAAATAAAATTTATTAATTTAGACACCCGAAATCCCTTTAAACCCCGAATGATGCGCTGTAATGATCAAGGAATTCATTCAGTAGATGTCCGTCGTTAAGACTGCAACCCGATAAAAACGCCATAAACACGCTGTCTAACTAATGTTGTATGCTATGTGTTTTACGGCTAATATCGAATAATGACTGTAATTTTACTCCGTGTTGACTCATTGAAAACTAATCAGACCGGAAGCTGACCAAGTGCATGGAACTCGGCTGTCAGTGACTCGTAAAATATGCGTTTGTTTCAACTTTTATAGTCATCGCATTGTAAGGTGTTGACTGCTTTTTTCATCAATTTAGTATTCCTTTGATATGATGAAAATAAAGATCAGAGAGATGTTCTTGATGGAAGAAAAAAGAAAAATATTATAAATAATGTTATAAAAGAATTTTATAGTGTAAACTTTGAAATGGCTTATTTGATTATACAGCATGGCAATTATCGTAGGCGCGCATTATGCTTTAAAATATCTGTAAATATAAATATGATTAAACATACATTATGCAAAAGCAAAATGTGCCGATTGTAGGTCTTTCTGTGGGCTTGAAATGTTACTTGAATTATTAATTAAACATTAATGGACTGATCCAGGCCATAGTCAACTCTCGATGGCATCGGATTTCTCCGATTTTAAATGAATTAGAAAGTGTTCAACCACAGCTTGATTAATTTAAAACTGGATGAGCTAGACTTAGCTTCGATCAACCAGTGCGGTAGTTGCAATAATCGCACATGTCTTGTCAAACCTTCGAATTCTAAGGCTAATATCTTCGCTCAC
Organism: Patella depressa; assembly: GCA_948474765.1. NCBI lineage: Eukaryota > Metazoa > Mollusca > Gastropoda > Patellidae > Patella > Patella depressa. The sequence goes on from OX419719.1 coordinate 63,048,922, forward strand.
AATACAGTAATTTGAATGAAATTTGAAAATTATTCATTTGACATTATATATTTACGAACTCTTATAAAAAGAATGGCCAACCCTTTATTGAACTGTTAACTAATGTAGATTTAACTACCATCAAAACACCATTGTTTTAGTTGAATAAGTCGTTTATTGGGCGTGTGCATCTATCTGGTAGAGCTCGTCTTCATTAGGGCGTTAAACCCCATTTCATTTCACTTATCTGGTAGAAAAAGAAATAAAAATGCCAAAGCCCAAAAGGTCTGTTGCGACATTGTTAACCCCCGTAACACCCACCCCAATACATTTCGCAAATACCCCATTTCACTAATATATTAAATCCTTTCAATCAGTTTATAAAATGAGGGGTTGGGGTTGGCGAATGATCTAGTGTCAAGGTTTTTACCGGGATGTCTGGTTTCCTCCACGCGTCATCGAATTGTGTTAGTCCCGAAATGTTCTTGTTTGTGTTGGGTTGACGTTAAACCCCGCCCCCACCGTCTCCCTCTATGTGTGTCTCTGTCTTTCTCTCTGTCTATCTCTTTTTCTCTCTACCTCTCTTTATAAAATGATAGCGGTCTTAATATAACCTTGGAGATGTCTTAAGTTCATTTTATCTATTTTTATCTAATAACATCAGATGTAAATAAGATTGTTTTCTGATAACACCCAGGATTCAAATTTAAATGAGTGTCTGGTGCATGGAGGTAATTCCCCCATAGAATGACCGACATTCCAAGAAAAAAGAAATGAAACTGAATACGAAGGAAGCTTTCAGTAATCTTTGAGCTCAGTGATTTAAAAGTAGGAATTACATGGATATTGAGAGCGAGACAGAAAAGATTATCTTAAGTAATAGGAAGAGGAGATGAAGGATATTCATGTCTTTAATGTACTTCTAAAGTCTAATGGTGTATTAAAAGCCAGTTTTAATTATCGACCATTTAACCATCTTCCTTGTTAATCAAAAATACGGGAGATTTTTTTATCACGCACTGAAGAGTTCAGAGAGAGAGAGAGAGAGAGAGAGAGAAATGGGGTTTAACGTCCACTCGACACAAACTAGGTCATTTTTGGACTAACATATGATTTCATTTTATCTCAATAATTCGCTTGTGCGTAGGGGTCTTGAGCAGTGGGAGGAAACCCACGAGGTTGAGAAGGCGCCCCTATCTCCATGTCACATACGCTCACACCAGGGCTCGAAACCACAGCCGCAAGCCAGAGGTGACCGGCCAGCTAGAGGTCGAAGCGCGGCACTCTAGACAACTAGGCCATCCCAACCCCCCTCAGAGAGAGAGAGATAGAGAGAGAGAGAGGTAAAACGTCCACTCGACACAAACTAGGTCATTTCGGGACTAACATATGTTTCCATTTCATTACAAAGATTCGCTTACCAGCGCTTTCAGGTCTTTAGCAATGAGAGGGATCCGGAGAACCCATAGGAAATGCACGAGGTTGGTCAGGCGACCCTATTCCTTGTGACGTACAACTGTGGAATCGAACCCACGCCAGTCGATTAAATGAATGACAGACTCTATGATACAGCACATACGTGCTAACCATTCGCCCCGAGTCCGCCCATAAATCAACCAGTTAGACGGGGTTGTTTTCGGTTGAAATAAAGAATATATTCTGGATTATTCCTTTCTGACAACTTATTCTCTATATGGTTGCTGCCATTATTATACATGTATATAAATAAAATGGAATATAAGCTGTCTTTATAGGAAAGAAATTTCCAGAATTGGAGTAGAAAACTAAATAATGTACGTGTAACATCAAACCATTTTAAATCAAATTTTTAATATAAAAAAAATTATGTTTAATGTATTATTTTTTTCAATGGTTATCAACATCATACAGAGAAATTGTAGTTTTAAAAAAAACATTGTCTCATTTTCAAAAAAAAAAAAAAAAATTCCTTTTTTCATTTCCTCAATCTAGAACCATCATCCTAAACAGGGGCGTTTTAAGGTTTATCATGGCGGAGGCTATACTATTTTAGGGGCTCTCTTTCGCGGGGGGTTGGGGATCTTGATTGATGATTTTCATGCCAATGCATGGAATGCATTATCATTCAGTAGTGGATTCAACAGTAACAATGTATAGAAAACGATTGACTCGGACTCGGGGGCCCTTTCCCTTGACCAGAGGGGGCCTTTTGTTAGACACGGAGCCCTTTATCTGCCTTTAGGGCCCTCTCTAACTCTCTTTCGCGGGGGGGGGGTGTGTGTCTTGATTGATGATTTTCATGCCAATGCAATGAATGCATTCTCATTCAGTAATGGATTCGACAGTAACAATGTATATAGAAAACGATTGACTCGAACTCGGGGGCCCTTTCCTTTGGCCAGAGGGGCCTTTTTGTTAGACGCGGAGCCCTTTATCTGCCTTTAGGGCCCTCTCTAACTAGGGTACATTTTCATTTTTCTCAATGGTTTTAGCATTTTTTTTCCGTTTTATTTTTTCAACTTATTTGATTTTTTAGCGGGGTTGCTGGCGCCTCCAGTGCCACAGCTATAAAACGCTTTTGATCCTAAATAGATCCTCTTTAAAAATCAAACATTAATAACTGATAAAGAAGTAACTACTCCTTGAGGAGATGGAGGCGAGATATACTATACAGTTGAATTAAAATCAAACTAAGTGAAGCTATGTGATATATATGCACTTATAAAAAATAGCGTAAATTATGAAAATTATTTAGATGTGATAAGAAATCCAAAACACAGAAAAGCACTATAACAAATCTAAGAATAAGTGCACATAATTTGAAAATTGAAACCGGGAGATATTTAAAACTAGACGTAAAAGATCGTTTGTGTTGTATATGTCAGGAGGTAGATGACGAAATTCATTTTCTAACAAATTGCAAACGACATGACAAAAATAGAATAGAACTGTTCAGGCTAATTTTATTCCAAGAGCCAAATTTTCATAAAATGAATGCTTCACAACAATTTAAAATACTAATGATAAATAAAAATGTAAAAATTCTGAAATGTTTAGGAGCTTTTATATACAATTCGTTCATGTCTCTGTAAAGTATGTATATATGTTTATATAATTGTGTACATGTATGTATTATGTATCCTTCGTTGTCTCATTTATATTTTATTAATTTCATCTGTATGTGCACAAAACCTTGTAAGGTTTTTTATGCAATAAAGTTTCTTCTTCTCCTTCTTCTTCTTCTTTACAAATAAGTGAAGCAATGTGACAGCAAAACGAGTGAAGTAATGGGGTGTCAAAACAAATGAAGTAATGTGATATAATTAGCTCTGTATTTAGTTATTAAACATATATATGGGGAGTGTCTTCCCTTTATAAAATACTCCCTTCCGATAGACCATTTAACTGTTCACCGGTTTTGTCTCTAATTTTGTTCCTGATTAGTGGAAATGTAGAATCTTCTTGGAAGCAATATGATACATTATACTTGTATTTATTCACGAGTAACAACTTTAAGATATGATTACTAACTAGTATTGCTCATGTAACCATTATCCTTTGTAGAATTTAGTCACCAAATACTTGTTATAATTTGTGTATAATAATATCTGTTAATTCATTCATCCTCACGATCATATTATTCTAACTCTCTCTCATTCTGACTCACCCTTCCTAAATCATCCCTTATTAAAACCAATCTCTGATTACATCCGTTGACCACTGTGATCAATGACCATTGTCCAGTTATTGCTCTTCCGACTAGTGATGGTAACCTCCTAGCTTAGCTATTAACACACTTCATGCATGTATAATATTACTCTAACACACCATTAAGAGGAAGGGGATTTAGGAAAATTAATGAAATGTAACTGATTGACACTTAAGTGAACATCCCACTGTCAATTACGTACCTTACATCTTTCAACTCTCTTGGAATACAACTTTAAGGTCGAACACAATGCTGGCAATACAATGTTTGGGAATTCTATTTATTGATATTGAAATGGCGAAATGTTAAACCCCGCGGTGGCTCAGTGAGTATGGTTGTGACTCGCTAAATTTAAAGAAACAGAAGTCTTGGGGTTCAACTGGTGTCCGGGAAAACTGTCTTTCATTATCCTGGTTGGGGCCATCCTACATCATTTGGACATATAAAGGTCCACGTTCCAGACTATGTGTATCTAATGGTATGATGCGATATTTTTTAGACTCGGTTATCTTTTCGTGAAGTTATCTCGACTGTCCCTATGTTTCGCCAGGGTTATGGTAATGTATAACACAAGCCCCCTGTTAGCCTTTTTGTTCGCATACATTTGGTTTTCTGTCCAAAGTTTTAGGTTTTAGACTGTAATTTTAGACTTTAATTTTCCTTTCCCTTTCTGCTACCCACCTCTCAAGGTTCGCAACACTCAATCTCACTATCACCATGAAACGATCTTTTCGCTAACCACATTAACCTCTGTATATTAAGTATTTTGTACATTTTTATCATCGAGTGAGAATAAATATGTTTTGCTCTTGTAATCTTTAACTGCACATAATTTAAGTAATAATAATTATAAACAATGTATTTATATGTCTGTAAATAATTTATTACGGGGAATGGTATGACAAAGTGGTCTATACATAGAACTGCTAGATTTGATATTATATTAGATGTGTCATTTTCAACTGAATACAACTTCTGCTAGACACGGACTTGTTGAAACATCTAATGTCTTCAATATGTTATTTACGGACTACACACGAATGGCCTCTGCTTTTGATAAAAGGCACGATCTCATTAAACATATTATTTATTCAAAGGAAATATGCAGTGCAGTTACAGATACTATAATCTCATAAATAAACAATACCAAATATGTTCATCGCTCGTGAATCATTTTTCTTAATTGATTGTATGCTTTATAAGTCAGAGTTTACTGTTAGTTTCAGAAGACTTGGAATGGCGCTCCTCCCGGAGTATGCCTATTTCATGCTCTCAATAAAGGTCTATCAACTATGCTGATATTCTGTTATCTGTAGTGTAACAATGGATTTATATAAGCTTCGGTTTCAGATCCCATAATTGAAGATTGTATCTTTATAATATGTAAATATTGAATAAATATTGTTAGACCCCCCCCACCCCCCAAATCACTGAAAGGCAAACAGATTGCCGTTTACCTCCTAATAGACCGATTTATTTCGTTATTATTATCGCCTTCTAGATCGTAATGATATATGACTATATCCCCTATATATCAGGAATCTATTTTCTTACACAAAAATAATAGTATGAGGTAATTAGTGTTTTATAATAATGTAAATAAATATATATAACATTACACCTATTGCTTAATTCACTTCAATGTTTATTTGATTCAAATCAGTATTTTTTGTGCAATTTAGATTCGACTTTTAGTGTGACTAATTCCAAATAATCTATTTACTGAAACGTGCAACTTTTAGTTTAGATAAAACGTTTTGACTAATTTGTGACAACAAAATCTGGTGTAAGTTAGTGACACATAGACTGAAGTTGATGAGAATTGTAACCTCGAGGGGACTAGAAGCCATATTGTCAATAGTACTACACTATTAGACTTAGTAACTTGGTGACTAGAAGACTGTCTAGTAGAATATTAATGACGATGATTCATAGGAAAATATCCCCAGTCCTCGCTAACTAGATAGTTTTTCTTCTACTCTACAATAATAAAGATAAATGGACGAAAAACAATCCAGATGAGGCCTTTAAGCAACTTATTTCCGCTGGAGTTTTTACAGGAGATTTCAAACTGTCAGTTTTTCATTCCTAAACGTTCACTCATGATGACCAATTTCTGCTATAAAATAATAAAGATAAAGGCACAAATCCAAGGCAGGATTTAAGACGGTCTTGGTCGAGCTGCAGGTTATAAGATAATAAGACCTCGTTGTTACAATTGGTCATTGTACAGGGGCGGATCCAAGAATGTTTATAGGAAGGGGTTTGCCTGGTTCCTGTTAAGGAAATCTGCCATCATTGTCTCTAAATTACATAGGCATACATACAAATTGAGCTTTTTTTATGAGATAAATCATTTTTATTATGATGTAGGATCACATTGTGATTTAATTTCATTGACGCAAAGCATTAATTTTTCATGTAGCTGAGCCAGGTGGGGTTTAGACCCCCCCCCCTCTCTCTCTCTCCCTGGATCCGCCCCTGAGGTATTTATTGTGTACTTTTAATTAAAACTATCAAGACTTCTATTCTAAAATAATAAAGATAAATGGGCGTCAAATAGAAATAATCTAAAGAAGAAGCCAAGAAAATAAAATTAGTTAAGTGAAACCCTTTTAAATTAGATTTCACGAGTTTGTCTGGAATGAGGTGAGTTCTATAGTACCAAATATCTACTCACAAATTAATAAAGATGGAGTGATAAAAGAAATTAAGATAAGCTTAACTAAGTATTTTACTAAAATAATTTGCTATAATAAAACCTTCTCACACTTTTTAAATCTAACGCCAGAGGGTACACGTGTAATCTTTGTATAATAATTTTATTAATCCCCAAAAAACCGAATAAATAATATTGAGTTTATCTTCCTACATTTCTTCACGGGTCCGCGTATAAACCTCCCCCGGTCCAAACCCCTTAAACCGAAACACCCTTGGTCAAACCCCTTTGGACTTAAATCAAAAATGAAAAAAAAAACTTCTTTTTTTTTATTAATTTATTTCTTAATTTATTTATTATCATTTGAAATATATATTATTTATGAAAAATATGATGACCAACTAAGATGGTTGTGGGTCTCGCACTAACAATCTATGCGAATCTTGGAACAGGGTGGGCTCTCAAACAACTCCGCCTTGATAATAGCAACGTCGAGGCTGTACTACTGCAATTCTCACGGAGACAACCACCAACATATCAAGTTCGTAAAACAAGAAAAGATCTACAAGAAAGACTTTACAGCTTGAGTATGTAATATAATGATAAGAACTTATGTCAACCCCAACAAGCCATTGGGCACACAATAATTTCACGCATATAATTGCAAATAAAATAGTCGATTTTGTTGTGTAATCCCATCACAAATTGCAAAAACATAGTTTTAAAATGATTAATATTATAAAATATAAAAATTGATTGTTTTGGCCAGTTGGGATTCTGACCTATATAGGAAAGGTTATGACTCGCCTGACCTTATTTCAATAATAATTCACTTCCGCGTAGGGGTCTTTAGCAATGGGAGGAAACCGAAAGACGCACAGTTGTGCAGTAGACCAATATATCTTTTTGAAAAGCTGTTTTCATTGCATGCCCACTGAAAAATTCATTTGCTAGATGTATTTTTGTTTTAAAAGCCCCATCTTCCACGCATACGTAAATGTACTGTAAACATAATGTGTTTACAAGTAATTGTCTAGCTAAGAATGGGCTGTTACTAGGTTGGTCGTGACGAACCCATTCTCACATCGGATATCTCAATTTACAGACGCAGATGAGATTTGACAAAAAAATATTCATTGGTAGTAAATATGACCAATCTGTTTTATTCCCAAATATTTCTCCTATAGTCTCTTTTGAATATAAGGCAACCACGTCCATTATTTGTTAGCTAATGAATAGAGAGATTTATCAATGAAGAAATGTCTGTGAATGGTAGTGAACGTCGATTATAGCGGTCTGTCAATATTTTATCACCATTACGTAAGCTAATCTTCTAGCTATTGAGTCATAAAACTCGATTAGGCTGACTATTTGACGAACAATAGCTAACGAGGTATTAAATACAGCTTGGATGTCAATAAGGGGATAAAAAAGGTCAATAATTGGATATAATGAACGAGTTAACCGAGGGGTGGTTAGTAAAACAGACAGGCCGTGTACAATTGATAAACAATAAGTTTACTATTGGATCTGATGAGGCGTTCATTTCCTGGCGTTTCAATTTCAATTCCCTAACGTCGAGTAATCCATAACGTCGCCCTGGCTGTGTCGCTGTCGGACCAACCACCATTATGTAATGGAGTCCCTCGATTACCATCATATTAGAGTGTAATCAGCATGAGTGTTTAGTTTATCATTTCCTAGTCCAGCTGTTTTGTACAACATGAGGCACATGACCCTAAATCGATACGTTAACAACGAAAAATAAATGCACAACCTTCTCCACGTCTGCTTGTGTGGTCTGAAATTCACGACACATAATTGATCCTTTCGTCTTTTATTTTACTCTTATTGATTTAACGATGAATGCAACTTAAGCTGTTCTTTTAAAGTTAGGATGAGGCGATTTTTTTTAACTTAATCTGCCCACATCTGAGAATTGATTTGACTGGACAAAATTAATATTGCTTATTTGATTACCGAGACGTGTAAATGTATCTCTCTACATCTCCCCTGCAATAATAAATCGGACACGGCTTTCAACAACAATTGATGCCCTGAAAGTAAGGAGTTCTTGTCATTGTCCTTTACAACATACCATGTTTGCTTAGCCCTATTTTTCAAACGATAAAATTAAGTACAACTAAACTGATATTTAATTGTATTATTTATTTCAGTTCAAGGCACTGAATAAACACAGAAAATGAATAAATCTATGGTTGTTTTTTAAATGATCAGGGGCCTTTTAAGTTCAAATCAAAATTTTAGTTGATACTTCAATCTTGTTTGATTACGCATTGCAATCAATCTAATATTATCCAATCAGCTTACTAAGAATTAATTTCCTACACCCGATGGTATGGCACTGTGATTAAGACGCCGACTGGCTGACCCGGAGATCCTGGATTCGATCTCGGTTTCGGTCAAGAAATGTCCACGGGTTTTTCCGACAGTTGGATTTCGAAATAACTGTTAGCCGTAGCGCAGCTATCCGGGTAAAATTTACATCACGTATGTCCGCATTCATTACACCGAAGGGAGTAGAACAGTAGGACGTTAAACCCCAATTCATTAATACAGGGAGAACGACTATCTATAGGGGTAAACCCAATGGAATAAAGCGTTGATAATTTAATATGTGGCAGTAATGAAAAGCTATATAATGATATTTATAGAGGACAGTCTATGATGTTTGACAGTTATTGACCATATTGGCAATATAAAGAAAAGATGAATGACTCTAGTCCTCCTTTTATCCCCGCTTTTTATAGAAGAATCTGAAGCCCTGACTCACGAGACGACATTCCAATAATTATAGTCCGTAATGAATTCGCATATCAAATATCAGACCCACACTAATTCCATAACACTCAACACAATTTCTACTTAAACACTTCTCGCTAGGGGGAGCCAATTGCAAAACTCAGATTACCCAGAAAAGGAGTTGTGTCATTTTATGGGCAATTAACACAGCAAACAGCGAAACCGCTCCGTGCTTGAGACGAAATTCCCTTCGGTCATTTAAACTCCTCAACGAGTTGGAGCGTACAATGATGGCTCACGAACTCCACGAACAAATCATCGTCGAAACAAACGAATCCATATCCACGACCAAATCTTTCTATTGTTTGTTTTTGGCCAAACCGCTTTCACCATCTAACCCCCTCGCGGCTCTCCCGGGTGTCCACTGTGACTAATATTTGATGAGTCACATTGATTCTTTTGTTAAGCCGATTTTTAAAGAGTTCCTCATAACCGTGTCGAAGCATGTTTCATTTTTTCCTGGAATTAGCAGACACTCTTATTTTTCTTTAAATAAAAGAGAGAGAGAGAGAGAGAGATGGGTCTTAACGTCCACTCGACACAAACCTGGTCATTTCGGCACTAACGCAGGTTTGATTTTATTTCAATAATTCGCTTGCGCGTAGGGGTATTAAGCAGTGAGAGGAAACCAAACCGGAATACCCAGAGAAAACCCACGAGGTTGGACATGCGACCCGACTCCTTGTCACGTAAAACCGGGGATTCGAAACCACGTCAGTTGACTCAATGGCAGGCCTTATGATACAGTCTTTCTTTACCTTTTTAAAAATATCTTCAGGTATAAATTATGGTTAGCATGAAATATATTCTTAAATCGTACTTGCATGCGACGTATATTTAATTTGTCATATAAACGTTTCAGGTCAAATGAATGTTTTTTCTCTCTCGTGAAGCCACCGCGAGAATTGGCAAGTGTCTAGTTCATACATTATGTAATCTTTATTGTCACCATGCCGTCCTAAGGTCGGTTTAATGTAACTAATACGGGATGCATGTTAATGGCATGACTTTCTTACATTTCAAGGGAAGTTATTAGGTTGAAGTTTCGTGAATTCCGATTTATTCAAATAGCGTCCGAGTAAGAGTCAATATTTGTTATTATGAAATGGTATCGACCTATTTTTCTTAAACTGTGATAATAAAGACGGTATACACCATACAGTGTGCTATGGGGGAAATTTTGCCCGGGCAGCGACGCTACGGCCTACTCTTATTCGAATTCCAACTGCCATCTTTTACGTGCACGCCAATGTGTACACGGGACCTCGGTTTTTCGTGCCATCCGAACGACTAGTCAGCTGTCCTTGTCAGGCCCTCAAACCTGCATCACTGAAAAGGGGAAACCACGCCGGAAGAACTGGAAAAACTTTCTCGGCCAATGCAGGGATCTTCTTATTTTCAAGGCATCCTTATAAAACTTTGGTGCCGGGTTGACGGAATGGTATTTATTCAGACGGCGTATTAAAGTAATTATGGCTAAACATATAAAATAAAACAATGCGCGAAAAGCCAGAGGAATTGTTGTACGGATTTAACTATCATTAAAACAATTCTGCCAAAGATATAATATATACAACGTAAATTTGACATATAATATGACGGAGGGTGGTCATCTTGGATTTATGCCATTTAAGAAAAATTTCCCTCCATTATATTAGTCTATATTTTAGAAATGTTGTCCAGGACAGTTTTGGGAACCTATTGCAACAAACAGAAATTATGTTGCAATTTTTTCTAGATCAAACCAAAAATTGACTGGACTACTATGACTATAAACGGTTACATAGTCCAACAAAACCATAACTGTTCAAAGGTGCAATGTACATAAAATAAAACTGAAATTTATTATTTTATAACGGAAAGATGTTAACAATGCCTCTATTAGATATTTTAATTATTTCTGCTTCTTTTCTGGATAAAGTAAGCTTTTTTTCCTGGCAAATAGTTGTCATCGGACTATGTTTTAATGTGTCATATTTTATAAGTCGAAGCTTTTCATTTGATAGAATCGTCACACTCACTTAGTTCGATTTAGTTCTTCCCAGTAGGTTGCAACACATCTAGACATAATTCCTGTATAATAACGAGACCACATGTAAAACAAGGGGATCCCCAAATAATAAATGAGTCTGTGAATCATTGACACACTCTGCGATAAGCTTGATGTTTGGTCTTAAACCGCCGGCGGGAAAACCTTCACATCTGCCACGACAAGAACACCCGCTTGTATCATTGTCCAGAACCATGTGTGCGGTGCATCTTTAATGACGTCATTGTCATTAATGATTGACACATTTACATTTCATGTTACTCATCGACATATATCAAATTTTATAGTGCAGTTGGCACTCTGACATCACAGATTACCAGTTTAATTAACAATCAATTAAACAATAAAGATTAGATGTGATCCAACAAATTTTATAATGCAAGATATTACACGCCGGGTTGGGTTTAAAATTAGCTAAATATTTCAATATCGAACTAGAATGTGTCAATTCTTTTTTTTTTTAAATAATTGGATTGGGTTTTTTTTATTATTAAGTTACATATGTAATTACTATACGGTAATGTAACTAGATTTTATATAAAAATCGATACTTAAAGCCACTTAAACTATTTAATATAACATATCACACATAGCATAACGACTACAACATAACAAAGCAACATAACAAATACAATATAACAGTTTAATAGCATTTGGCCTATATCTCCGAAATGCGTCAAGTCTATGGGTGTTCCAGTGTTCTGAAAAGAATAGGCATATCATGCCTCGTTTACCACACCCGACAATACTAAGTTATATATTATAGAAGTTGTGAGAGAGATACAAATAAAAATCTAATTTTATATCATTAGCTAGTTATCGACCATAATACCTCTGTTATTTTATTTGTCCAATATATGTATTTTTGAGACAAGGCGAGTTTTCGCACCGCAAAATCGAAAATATCAATTTATAGAAAATATATATGTAACAATTTTAGAAGAAAAGAGCAGCAAAAATATCTTGTAAACAGAAAGAAATAGGTGAAAGAATATTCTCGGAATGGTGTGTGCTAACATACGTAATGTAACAAGGCGATAAATTAATTAGTGGTGTCACGCCGTTCATAAATAATTGTTCGCTAAGAGTTACTTCCCTTGATATGCAGTTTGATGATACACCCTGTTACTAAGCATTCCACGTATATCCGATGAACGTAATTTGCTATATTGATTTCATAATTCCCAGGAGACAAGTCTGCTATTATTAAAATATCATGTCAATATCTAGAGTCATAGTAGTCCAACCTTTTCCTGTAATCAGTAATATTATTAGAAATACCGGAACAGACTAATAAACTATTATAAGTTACAGTAGAAGTAAGGTTTTTCCATAAATCTTCCGTGGGTTAGTTTCCATAGTAATTTTGATCATCGATTTCTATTCATATTATTACGACTTCTCACTTGAGGAGGTCACATAGCAAACACTTTTGTTGTTGTATTTTTTTTATTATTATTATTATTTTTGTACAGATAATAATCTTACATATTGAACAACTATTATTATACAAGTACAAGCATAAATCAAAATTACACAATAAAAGAAATCAAATGAAATCGGGTTTAACGTCCTACTGTTCTACCCCTAAACTGTACTAATAAAGACGGGCATACACCATACGGCCCACTCTTTAATCGAATTCCATCTGCCAATGGATCTTTTACTTGCACGCCAATGTATATTCGCGACCTTGGTTTTTCATGCCTCCCGACCGAACGACTAGACAGTTGTCGTTATCACTGTCAAATTACATAATAAATATATAACAAAAACTATGAGGTAATCGTAGAAGGGTTACATAAAAAATAATTTTCATAAAAAAATATGATGACGAATAACTTGATTAATATAACTCAAACCATTACAAGACAATTATAAAATCAATATGACCTACAAATGAAATGAAACAGTCAATGAGTTTATAAATACTGATATTTTATGAATGGGACTATTATTAATCAAGATACGGTATTTAGTATTATTATACTTATTAAAGGAAATAATATAACAACTCTACTTAGATAGTTAAAGATACATTATGGGAGATTATAAAAAGAACTGGCAATTCTCACTATAATAGTTATAAAATAGATAATGTAAAGGGATCTTTAACGTGCACGCCAATGTGAACACGGGACCTCGGTTCTTCGTCCCATCTTCGATTTTAGCAATATAGATTTATTCTGGTACGTTGGGTGTTTTGAAACACGGCATATGAATTGATGTTATAACGATTACGTCTCTAATTAAAACTACATAAATATGGCGGCAAGTCGTAATTTCTACCTGGCGATAGTATGTCTTATCTAGGGGGGTTGGGATGGCCTAGTGGTCTAGAGTGCCGCGCTTCGAAATCTAGCTGGCCGGTCACCTCTGTTTTGCGGCTGTGGTTTCGATTCCTGGTGTGAGTGTATGTGGCAGGGAACTCCGGTTTCCCCCCACTGCTAAAAGACCCCTACGCGCAAGCGAATTATTGAAATAAAATTAGATCATATGTTAGTCTCGAAATGACCTAGTTTGTGTAAAGTGGAAGTTAAACCTCATTTCTCTCTTTCTCTCTCTCTCTCTCTTTTGCATCCCCCAACTACATCCCTCAATTCCGAAATTTACCTAATTCAAGCTATAATCAGATTTTTTCTAGGCAACAACGAGAGATATTAGGACAATATTTATTAATGATATTTCGGACACATTTTTTTACTATCAATGTTTTCTAATTCGCTATTGGTTACATGGTGTAATCATTCATCTTATAAATAGGCTTATATTTTAGTGAGTCAAACGGGATGATTCTATAAGTCATAGTAGCCCTGTATAACTATCTCTGTGGTTTCCATAGTTTTTGACGATTAGTGCACCGTATGTTGACATACTTTCATAAGTTATAAATGCACAATTGATGGGTGGTGTTCGGCGGAATGCGGTGTTCGGTACAATGTGTTCGCATTCACGGTGGACCGTATGTTTTTATGGGACTAAGGGAACTAACTCTGAGGGTTTAGTGACGTGTAAAAAAAGATAACATATGGGAGAATTTGTCGAACCATCGAGCTGAAATATTTGTTTTGTATATCTTTTAAATATTCGTAAAACTCTGCAATTAAAACATCGTATCGAACATGTTGAGTTTCGGACAAAGACAGTCGTTTTGTAGGAAAACATAACTCCGTGGACTGACGGAAATAACCCTAACTCTACTGTACGCCCCCCCCCCCCCCGCCCCCGCCATAATTACATTATCCCTGTTCATCAGAAAGACGTTAAATCCCATTTTGTTTCATTTAACGAAATATAATGCACATATGTAAATATGTCATAAATAATATTAGTTAATACTTATACTAATGAGTAATTAATCCCACGCAAACATGGCCTTTTATATTATATTAAATTAATAGTTAACCAGAATAATTAGTATATAATTAATATAATGCAAATATAATTAACATAACATAGATCATTTAATAATTGTAATAAACAGCAGTATCGAGGTTTAAAGGGCCAATCCTGATAATATTTTGGAGAATTAAACTGCTTACTTTTGTGTCAGCATTCCTTAAAATCCTCTACTTTAGGGCCAAACAACTATTTCAACATATGTGATAAATTTACAAACAACTTCAACCCGCCAGTCTTCATCTGAAAATGGGTGAGTCCGGTGTCCAAAGCTGTATTATGCGGTGTCTGTATAAAACCAGACTTCATTTTATAAAAATTACTTGGTTATGTACGCAATGTGAAAAAAGACGTCTTTCCGTGTTAAATTTCCATCATTTACGAATTCCTTTACATACACGTCAATGTGTGAAACGAGTGATTTTAGTAATTCGCTGGAGAGAGAGATAGAGAGAAATGGGTTTGACGTCCACTAGACAGAAAACTGGGTCATTTCGAGACTAACATATGGTTTAATTTCATTTCAATAATACGCTTGCGCGTAGTGGTCTTTAGCAGTGGGAGGGAACCAGAGGACCTGGAGAAAACCCACGAGATTGGACAGGCGACCCTATACCTCGTCAAGACCAACCGGGGATTCAAAACCACGCCAGTTGACTCAATGACAGGCTTTATGATACAGCACGCACGTGCTAACCATTCGGCCACGACAGTTGACACAATGACAGGCTTTATAATATAGCGCGCACGTGCTACCCCCCCACCACCCCCACCCCGTAATTCGTGGGATCCGAACGAATAGATAACATTTTCTGGCTGTACCGACAAGAGAAGTCAGGGTTGGAATAATCCCGAAGGTTCTTTTAACACCCAGATTAAAACCCTGGTCAATCTGGTCGAGAATCGAGTGTCCTGATCTGACGAATACCACTACACGACACCGTAGACACGGTTGCCCTGGTGTGAACATCTCAAACCATACATATCAATATTAGTAACCAGTAGACACATTCAATAAAGAAATTATAACATTGTGACATTTAGAAATTCAGTGATATTTATTTCTAGTAAAGTGGGTTTAAGTTATGAAAGCATGATCTAGTTCTCGATAACTGTAGCTTACCATCATCGACATTAACCTACATCTATGGTATGCTACTTAAAGATATGTTAGCTGAAGTAATCAAACACACTATTACCAGTTTAAAAATAAAACAAATAGAAGATGTGATTACAATAGTTAGAACGATATGTAGTCCACCCTCTTGTATTAAACATACATTATGCAAGAGTTAAATCTGCCTATTGCAAGTCTTTCTTTAGGCCTGAAATGTTATACTATTAATTGGACATTGAGTAACTTATCCAGACCATAATCAACTCTCGATGTCAACACTAGCCTGTGATACTTGTTGGATTATGGTCCAATTTGCTGCATTATTTTGCTTCACGATTTAATGATTATATGTAAATGGATAATCGAGACTAGGGTTTTTGTCCTACCGACTTTAGTAATGATGATCGAGGCTAGACGGAACTTTCATTCGCTCAATTTTTGGTTCATAGTGGACCAATTTAACTGAAATTTTCAGCAAATTGCCTTTACATTATCTAGTACTTAACTATTATAGTGAGAACTGCCAATTCGTTATCTAATCGCCCATGATGTATCTTTAATGGAACTAAGTGCGTTTAAATACACCGAGTAAATCAGGAACCGAATTTAATATCAGGCATACTAACCTCAACCAAAGTACGTTGAACACATAGTATTTTAAAACCTATAGATATCTTCGAATTCTACCAAAAAATGCTAAAATTACTAAACAATACATTTTGTGGAAAACAATGAAATATTTAACGTTTGTTAATCTGCGTGTTTAATTGACTAACTCAGAGAATTTTATTAGACAATGGAAGATATAATTGTGTTTAAAAGCAAGCACTGATTATCAACTTGTCATTTTTATTAAGACTTTCAACAAAGCTTTGAGACGCTGGAGTGGGGCTTTCTTGTCTAATTATCATGAAGCCTTGTATTATTGCTACCCCTATAAAAAGATGGAGAGAATTCTTAACCTTAATATCCCGAAAATAGCCCCCTCTGTCCGCGTCGACCATACATGATTTTCGGCAGGAGATGACTAATAGCAAATGCTCGTGACTCAGTCAATTGTGTTTGGTCGACCCATATCCCTCCCAAATTACCTTCAATGAAGCTTGTGAAATAATTTAAAGCCGTTGAAAAATTAAGATTTTTAAAATCATCGGTGCCTGATGATTTTTAAGATGTTCATAAATTAATTGTCACTTAAATTATAGGCATTATATGCTAACCATCCAATTTAAGAAACAGTTTTCATCCGTTTTGAATTCATTACGATTTTTGTGTCTCACTTACATGAGGTTTTAATCGATTCCATTTCTATTTTGTTAATGCCTTGATTTTTATTCCAAATTAGTAATTGTCAGCTACATTATTTAATTTACTCTCGATTAAATCTGATTTCAATTTTATTGCAATTTCGTTTCGTAAAATATATAGCGTAATAATAATAATAGTGAGAACAATTCAAAATTTTGTGAACAAAGTTTTTATTGATTTAAATCATTTATTGTCGTTACATTATTCACTTCTAATTAAACTTCACATCATCTTTTAAAAGAGTTTCGCTTCGTAAATATATTGAGTGAATTTAGATACCCCCAATAAAATTCGCACTGGACGACACGGCAACTGATTTCCAGGCAAATCTTCCATAAACTAAAAACTTGGAATCTTTCTGTAAGTGACGAATTGAAACATTGTCGAAACGAAACAAGATTCATGGTCTTTACAATTAGTTATCTAATTATTCTATTAGAAAATAAAACAATGGACGAACTTTATTCAGTTGTCTCTAAAGTTTGGAATATTGTTATATGAACACGTAGAGGGTCAATAATGGCGGTTTGTCAGGCAATACAAGAACTCGAGTTTCCTCTCCGTTTTCTATCTTAAATTAAAATAATTATTTTAAACCAGCTTTTGATTTCTTTCTATCTCTTTAATGCCAGGTTTTCTTAATTCCTTGTTTTGTCTTAGATTCACAGAACTTTGATCAGGAGTATAATGAATTTTCGCCAAGATCAGTTACGACCCTCATTGTAACATTTCCTTTCTTTCAATCGCATTTGAAGTTTTTATTTTTTTACATTTTTAAGGGTATCAAACAACAAATTTAATTTTTTTTATCTCAAGTGAATAGGAATTGAATCATTGTCTCTAAATCTTTTGGCGTTTTTATCAATTATCATTTCAATTTTCGGGGGAATTTGTGCATTACGTCATTTTTAAAAAGATCACATATTTTGGACAGTTGTTACGCTCTTTTGAAATTTGTATGATTGACTTTGGTTCATTGTTATCGTGGTCGACAAAGAGATTTTCTGTTTTGATTAATATTTAGAAATTTATTACATCATTGTCAGTGATTTGCCACAAATAAATGACGGAACCGCAAGTTATCCTTTGTTGCGAATTTTCAAATATTGTTCGTCATTATCCAATAGATATTTATTAAATTCAATTCAAGTCAAACAATTAATATCATGTTATATTCACGGTTTCATAAATCCATTTCTTGTCATTGAACTAACGTGTGTATCACTGAAAAAGCCTATATGTAGGAGAGTCTATGGAACTTTTTGGGATATTATTTTTCTACCAAATGCTAAGAATTTTCCTAAATGACAGACGAAATGTCCGTTTAAATTCTTATCCTTCAGCATTAAAACCAGGGGCCGAAAAATGGTAGATATTTCAAACTGAAACCTTTCTCAACAAATTTATACCAAATATACCTGGAAAATGCGGGGTAAAGTTGTCTTTTTTAAGGGGGGGGGGGAAACACTGTAGAATTGTTAAAACATGACAAATTGTATCTAAAGGTATCTGACACTACAATCGTCTGCAATGATATCAGAGAAATAACCGTGGTTCTAGCCCAGTAATACAAATTTATTTTTTTTAAATTTAAATTGGCGACATAATATGTGTCAAGCCGGAGTGTCTGGAAAACCATTTCGATTTAGTCGTCGTCTATAGTCATAGTTGCGTTTATTAAGTTACTTATTCCAAGTACGTGGCAAGGAGTAGGGTCGCTTGTCCAGCCTCGTGTGTGTTTTCCGGGTACTCCGGTTTCCTTCCACTGCTAAAGACCCCTACGCGCAAGCGAATTATTGAAATAAAATTAAACCATATGTTAGTCCAAAATGACCTAGTTTGTGTCGAGTGGACGTTAAACTCCCTCTATCTCTCTCTTTCTCTCTCCCTCTCTCTCTCTGGGGGGTTGGGGTGGCCTTGCGGTCTAGAGCGCAGCGCTTCGACCTCTAGCTGGCCGGTCACCTCTGGCTTGCGGCTGTGGTTTCGATCCCTGGTGTGAGCGTATGTGGCATGAAGATAGGAGCGCCTTCTCAACCTCGTGGGTTTCCTCCGGGCACTCCGGTTTCCTCCCACTGCTAAGGACCCCCTACGCGCAAGCAAATTATTGAAATAAAATTAAACAATATGTTAGTCCCGAAATGACCTAGTTTGTGTCGAGTGGACGTTTAACCCCCATTTCTCTCTCTCTCTCTTTCTCTCTCTCTCTCTTTCCTCTTAGTAATTTTCGAACAGCCGAATATTTGGAAGTTAAACGTTCAGACAACGTTCAATAAGACTATATTTTGGCATTTAATTAGACATGCTTAGATAAAGGGTTGTCGAGTCGAATCTGAAACTGTCGATGGCAAGCCCACCACCTTTACAATAAAAAAAATGGCGGAAATTTCAGGCGGGCTATTTTTACATTTCAAAATTTTTTATCAATGTGCAACCTGTGAAATCTGAAACCGCCCCTGTTTTTACATGGCCATTGTTGGCTAATCGGGAGAAGAACCGATGATCGTGTCAAGTTATGAGAAATAAAGCTGCTGTACATTGTTATAAATTGTTATTTGTTTAATTAGAGTTGAAATAGAAAGACATTGAACAACCTCCTAGGATAAGATGCGCACTAATTTATTGAAGTTGGATAATGTTAGCCATATTAGTACTCCTATACACCTGTTATTTTCTCATCACGATCCACCTCATGACTCAGTTGCTTGGTGGACATTTTGTCTTGTAAGGTTTACGTATGATGCTTTACACAGGTTGTACATGACAATGAGTAGAGTTGCCTGTCCAACCTCGTGGATTTTCTCCGGTTCCCCCCGACTGCTAGAGACGCCTACGCGCAGGCGAATTATTGAACAAAAAATCAAACCATGACCTAGTTTGTGTCGAGTGGACGTTAAACCCCAGATATGTCTCCCTTCTCTCTCTCTCTCTCTCTCTCTCTCTCCCTCTCGCTTTACACAGGAGCCAATTTCACACACGTCCTGTTTGTAGAGTGAGTTTCTTATCTTTAGAAACATACCTTATCACGCCTATTTAAGAGAATCTCTCTTCTGTAATGACGTGCTTCGTGTAGTGTATGCTAGCCCTTTACGAAAGAAATATTGATTACTGCGATAAGAAATATTATTACTAACACAAGGTACAATTTTATGGATACACAATTACTGAGTTTAATACTAAGTGACGTTATTGTAATTGTATATCCATAAAATATTGTACTTATGATCAAATCTTAAAGGGACAGTAAAGAGTCCATTCCATTTGTTTGCAACTTATTTTAATCATTTCAATAACCGCATTTCAAATGATAATCTATAAGAGAATTGAGACGTTTAAAGTGATTTGTATCAAATGTAAAATAGTCGATTTCATTTAAAGTTATCTTGATGAGTGATGTTCGGTCATCGCTGATAATTCTGGGTTGTGAGATAAACAGACTTGACCGACACAGTTAACCAAAAATTCAAATAGAGTAGAACTAGAATCAGTTGAGTAATAACTAATCGCTATGAAACTTCAGATCAAAGCAATTTATGTCCTTTAAATTAATTACTTGTCGAGATATCGCCATATGGGAACTTCCTGGAAATTAGTTGATTCTCATCAAAAGGTAAACATCACGTGGCTGAAATTACTCTGCCAGTAGTCTCTCGCGAATTACTTAAAAAATCTCTACAGCGGTCAAGGTTCTCCCTTTATGCACAGATTAAAGATATAAATTTGTGGATTGAAAATGCACCCTTATATATACAATATAACATACCACTTGTCAGTGATACAGGACAGAGGGCCTGACAAGGACCACTGTCTAGTCGTTCGGATTGGACAAAAGCTAGGCCCCGTGTACACACTGGCGTGCACGTAAAAGATCTCCTTACAGTTGGAATTCGATATAAGAGTAGGACGTAGTGCCGCTGTCCGGGCAAATTCCCTTCATAGCACACTGTATGGCTTATGCCCGTCTTCATTAGCCCAGTCCGAACAGAACAGTGGGACTTAAAACCCCATTCCATATTATTTCGTTTCACCTAAAATATAATGCGCCTGTTTAATATATTAAATCTTTGCTAGAATCTTGACTTCGTTACATCGCAGCCCATCATTTAATGAGTCTCGGTTCCATTGGGTCTTTTAATTAATCCAATAGCGACAGAAGATACAAATAGTTCATATTTATTCATAGAGTTATAGAACAAATCAAAGGACAGCCCGTCAATATGCTACTCTAGAACATAATCACATCGTGTGATCGATTCACAATACTACCTTTTGTTTAGATGTGATCGAGCTCGTATAGTCAAGCGATGACGCATCAGCGTTCCTTGCGACCAATCGTTTGTTATAATGAGGTGTCCACTTGAACGATGACCGCAGGTCAATCTAATAAAGCAAGCTAATCTGTCATAATTTCTATAAAAATACTAGACCATCAATCAAATATAATCGATATTAAGGTGATCGATCGTCGTTAATACGATATCACAATATTGACTCACGCCAGTTAATCCAATAGTCCTTAATGAATTGTTGCTAACTGAATTGAAGTGCAATCGTAATTAAATCGTCTAGATTATACTGCAGTGATTTGACATAGTAGAATTAGCAATTAACCGAGTGGCCACATTCATTCGTTTATTATTTCAAACAATATTTCAATATGTTACTGCATACTTTAAATAAACCATTAATTTTCTCATTTACTGCATATTTTAAATAAACAATTTTCTAACCATTCAATAATTTAATAAGTTAAACATGCGAGAACCGCACACCACACATAACCAACCGAAAAGACAAATTTGCGGACAGGACATTGCAAACATAAAAAACAAACGGTTTTGTCCAGGGGTCAAGTCGTAAGCTTTTACTATCATTGAGGGGAAGAATAACATTTAGTTAGCGATGATCTGACAAAGGGGAAAGGTAAAAAAAAAGCCAGATACTCACTAACAACAAAAAAAAGAGCACCCAAAATAAACCGCCTACAATGAAAGACATGGGGGATGGCATAAACCGCGCTTTTCTATGTAAAATTTGTCAAATCAGCTACAGCTGTAACATATTTTAATTGAAAGCAACTATGCTTTATGAAAATTATTTAATATTCGTTGAATGCAGATCGAATTCAATTTAATAGTTTAGTGTTTAATGTACATTGACTTTAACACAAACCATATCACCGATAACGTTTTATACATGTTGCTATGGAACGTACAAGACTATGGACTGTGAGAGATGACGATTCTGTAGTGAAATTCCTATCAATCACCAATTTTACACACCACATCACAAGTCAATTAATAATCATACAATAAAAAACTAAACTAAACAATCCAACTGTATTAATGTGTTTACCTTGTCAATCAATGTGAAATTAACAATAGTCTGCTATACAACACTAACTGTAGATTTCACGTCAATATCATGTCATATGTCGATATTACGAATCTCCTTTATTCTAATATTGTTACAAAGATGAATAATAACACGAAGTATTGTGATGAAATTGACAAGAAATTTACACAAATACGTCAGTCAACAACAATGACAAATCACAATTGAATCAGGATTCGCCATTGATATTTGTAAATTATTCCGGTCGTTGATCCTGCAACTGTCTGACTTCGAATTCCAAAGTCGAAAGTTGCATTAAAAATAAATATTGATGGAAACAATAAAAAGATTTGTTTTTAGACAAATAAACTACAGTTTAAACAGTTTCGTCTTGGGGTTAGCTTTTCTAAATCCGGACAGGGAGAGAAATGGGGTTTAACGTCCACTCGATACAAACTAGGTCATTTCGGGACTAACATATGGTTTAATTTTATTTCAATAATTGGCTTGGGCGTTTAGGAGTCTTCAGCAGTGGGGGGGGGGGGGAACCGGAGAAAACACACGTACGATCGGGGATTCGAAACCACGCCAGTTGACTCAATGATAGGCTTTAAGATACAGTACTAACCATCCGATCATCAAATCCCCACAAAAAGAAAAGGCAAAGTTACGACAAATTGACGAATGTAAGAAAACCGCGTTTTCAGCCACCATAACATTCTGAATAACCTTTGGGACTATTTTTTTATATAGAAAAAGCTACTTCAGTGGACAAGATATGTGAAAGTTAAGTTAAATCTGCATACAATAATTAAAGATGCATTATGGGAGATTAAATAACGAGTTGGCAGTTTTCACTATAATAGTGAAAAACTAGATAATGTAAAGGCAATTTGCTAAAAATTTCATTCGTGTTGATCCACCATGAACCAAACATTAAGCACGTGAAATTTCCGCCTATCCTCGATCATCATAACTAAAGTTGGTACGGTAAAAACATAGTTTCGGTTATCCATTTCAATATTTAAATCGAGAAGGAAAGTTATCCAGTTATCCAGCAAATCGGATCATAATCCACCAAATATCGCAGGCTAGCGATGCGATCGTTGGTTATGGTCTGGATATGTGTTAATTAATGTTTAATTAATACTTATGATAACATTTCAGGCCTAAGGACAGACCTGCAATAGGCAGATTTAGCTCTTGCAAAATGTATGTTTAATTTTGAAGAAAACTGTAATAACTGTAATGTTACCTCAATAACATATAAACAAACCGTAATTTTGTCACGGGTTTTTGTTTGTGACTTCTAATAAAGAAATGTATTCTTTACTATAACTTCCTAATTACAATATTTCTTTCTTAAGTAATATTTTATACGATCATCATATTTTAAAGACAAGTTAATTAAGACTCATGTGACGTAATATTCTCCTGGTGACATATCTTTTGTTTCAGATTTCGTTTTTCATTTCCTGACCCCGCGAAGCCTTTCTTAATTATCACTTTTTAAAAGACTTGAAATATTTCTTTTTTTCTCAGATTTGAAAGTAATTAATTATTAGAAGAAATCCACCAAACAACGGCTGTGACAGGTAAATTAGAAAATCTAATCAAAACACGGTTTGCCGAATCACCTGTGATGACGCATCGCATAAGTTAACGTGTAATTTTCAGCGAATCATTGTCAATATTAATAAGTTTATCAAAGCCTAATTGATATTATTTTTCACGTGTCCAAAATTTAAACAATGATTTATAATTAGAATAGAAGCGAACGTATTCCTGCTAATCAATTTCAGAATTCTCCCCCAGAACCTTTGTGTCTGTAGGGGAATAGAGGTGCAAGTCACGTGAGATACACAACAGACACACACCTGTTTCAGTGAGTCATCATGCAGAAAAGAAGCGAAATACGAAACGTTAAAAGACAACAATTCGTTTCAGGTAAATTTCCGAGCCTGCTCATTAGCTAAACAATAAGTGTGGAATCCATGCAAGGCAACAGTGCTTGGGTGTCTTCAAAGACAATAATAGTCTTTGTTTTCAGAATTTGAAACCTGAAAACAAAAACTGCCACTCTCTCACCTCTATATTAGCGGTGAGTCATTGCGTCGTTGGAGCCCACCTGGATAGAAGGACAACTCCGATGACAAATTTTGAAACCTTGTCGCGTGCCGCCGTGGAGCTAGTCACGTGTGTGATGTTATTAACCAATCAAATGGGTTGTGATAAGCTCTCGAGTCAAAAATGTAAAGAACAAGCACGTTTTTCTACCTGAAAATAACTACAAAACTTTGAAGGAAGGAAATTAAGAAATTAGGCAACCATTAGAGATATTATTTTACTAGCAATTAAATAAACCAGGCGATATTGGGAGATCACTATTTCAGAAACGACGGGAGAAAGAAAGTAAACGCAAGAAGATGAAACAATATAAAATCAAAAGGGTCTGAATTAGAGTCGGTGACTAATACTTTTCTTTCTTTTTACCTGTTAGAAAGAAACAATACAAGTATGATATGATTCAGCAATTTTCCCATTATTAAATAATTACAACCATAGCGAACATCAATATCAGATTGAAATCTGAATAAAAGCCTTTGTTAATTTCGCCGTTTTTGTTTTATGAATATTCTGCATTCCATAATAATTTTTTTTTCTTTTGTGACGAAACGGATCAACATATTACTAAATCATGAGAACCATTGAAATAATAAACAAAAATTTTTAAAAACAAATGTATTATAATTAATTGATATTTATGATTTTGGGGTTTAACAGTTTTAACAAATTTAAAACGATTTAATTTTTTTTTATTCGAGCTTTCATATTGTCCAATCAAAGGTAAGAGTACGATGATCCCCCCCCCCCACAAAAATCACGTCAAATTCTCAAATAATATGAAGTGACATCATATGCCAACTTGTTTGATTCAAAAGCGTTTTATAGCTGAGGCACTGGAGGCGCCAGCCTCCTCGCGAAAAAAATCCAAGAAGTTTAGAAATTAAAATGGGAGAAAAATACTAAAACAGATGAGAAAAATGAAAATGTACCCTAGTTAGGAAGGGTCCTAAAGGTATAAAAAGCCCCCCCCCCCCCGTCTGACAAAAGGCCCCTCTGGCCAAAGGAAAGGGCCCCCGAGTGAGAGTCCATCGTTTTCTATACACTGTTACTGTCGAATCCACATGAGAAATCACCTTTTCTGAAAATCTACTAATAAGCTCCCGGTACAAACAAGTGATTTGTTTCGCATTTAGTCTTCAGACGAGTATCGAATTAGGTCCTGGGGGCCTGGATGATATGTCAGAATGCACCAAAATGTTTTCTATTTTGCAAAATTTCTCGACACCCGGCCAGGCAGTGGTCCCCCTCCCCCGCGAAAGGGGGGGCCTCAAAATAGTGTAGCCTCCGCCATGATAAACCTTAAAACGCCATGGGTTGATTAGATAAGTAACAAGAAGCATTATTAAACATACATTATGCAAGAACTAAATCTGCCTATTGTAGGTTTTTCTTTAGACCTGAAATGTTATACAAGCTATTAATTAGACATTAATTAACTTATCTAGACCATAATCAACTATCGATGTCAATGCTAGCCTGCGATATTTGTTGGATTACGATCTTATTTGCTGCATATCCCGGCTGTGCGTGGCAAGGAGTAGGGACGCCTGTCCAGCCTCGTGGGTTTTCTCCGGGTACTCCGGTTTCCTCCCACTGCTAAAGACCCCTACACGTAAGCGAATTATTGAAATACAATTGAACCATATGTTAGTCTCGAAATGACCTAGTTTGTGTCGAGTGGACGTTAAACCTCATTTCTCTCTCTCTCTCTTTTGCTGCATAACTTTCCTTCGGTATTTAATGATTAAATGGATGATCGTGACTATGAGTTTTGTCGTACCCACGACTTTAATAATAATGATAGGGGCAAGGCGGAACCTCCATACGCTCAACACTCGGCTCATACATAATTTATCAATTTGACTGAATTTTCAGAAAATTGCCTTTACATTATGTAGTTTTTAACTATTTTAGTGAGAACTGTGAACCCGCTATCTAATCTTCCATAATGTATCTTAAAATAATAATCAAGTGATGATGATTGCTAATCAGGGGCCTATTTCACGAAATTTTAACTAAGATAAGATCCCAATTTTAGTAATTTGATTGGATAATATTAGATTGATTTTAGTGCTTAGCCAATCAAAATTGAAGTATCTACTAAAATTGGATTTTATCTTAAGTTAAAATTTCGTGAAACAGGGCCCAGGGCCGTATGTAGGATTTTAAAAGTGGGGGTGCAGCAGAATGTTGGGGCGCCAATATAATGCCCAAGTTACTGAGCGCAGGGACTGTCGCAATCAAAGTCGCTAGCTAGTAATCCCGTAGGGGCGCCATTTCTCGGGGCGCCTTATTTTTCTGGGGTGCAATGTACCTCCTGCACCCTCACTACATACGGCCCTGTTGTTAGTGATGCTTGATTTATAAATGACATGTTTCTGAAGTCACAAAAAACCCTGCATAATTCCACATACTATTGAACTTTGATTCAAATGATCAGCACTATATTTAGATGGTACTGAACATATACCAAATGATATGCTGTCTGTGACAATAATTCGTGTTTATTTCAAATCACAGATGATGAAACGACCTGTTATTCTTTCGGGTTACTAAGTGATCTGTGTGGTAACTAAGTGATTGTAAAGTGATGTCCATTACAGTAGTGCCAGTCAAATGTCAATGTGATGTACTCAAATGTAGATTTCATGTCGTATGGCAAC
Source organism: Patella depressa (assembly GCA_948474765.1). NCBI lineage: Eukaryota > Metazoa > Mollusca > Gastropoda > Patellidae > Patella > Patella depressa. The sequence goes on from OX419719.1 coordinate 63,076,066, forward strand.
TGACATGACAAGACGTGACATCTGACCATTCCATAAGTTCTGTGACGTGCTTGTTGACAGTTCCATTATTGTAATAGAATGCTTAAACATTATTTTACCGTGCTCAATCATTTTTATTGGCTGTTAGCACTTTTAAATCTTATTTACAGATAGCATAAAGCACAAACAAAAGTTCTATCTGAAGAGTCTAAAAAAACGAAAAAAGAAGACTATTTAATTTATTGCCATTATAAAAAGCATACAACAGTATCACTACCAATTATTCAACACAGATCACGTTTTTCCCGCGAAATGTCTAATTTCTGTTATTTGTGGATTAGCATGATGAAAATAAACCTCAGAGTTTAAATTCTAAATAATACAAATAATTGGGTTAATCTGGTGTCTCATACGATTGATTTTTTTGTTAAAGCTTGAGCTTAAGTTTTCTAATTTTGTTTCATTTTCAATTTTGTGGCTTAGTATGCCGGCATCGGGTTATGGGTCAAGATTAGCTTTATCGATAAACGGAATATATTGACTGGATTAATATTATATATAATTCAAGCAAACTAATAATATTATTTTTAACTTCTAGTCCATTTGGGGGTTGGATGACCCTATGGTTAGCACGTGCGCGCTGTATCATAAAGCCCGTCATTGAGTCAACTGGTGAGTTTTCGAATTCTCGGTTGTACGTGACAATGAGTAGGGTCGCCTGTCCAATCTCGTTGATCCTCCAGTTTCCTCCCACTGCTAAAGATCCCTACCACAAGCGAATTATTGAAATACAATTAAATCATATGTTAGTCCCGAAATGACCTAGTTTCTGTCGTCTTGTGTTAAACCCCATCTCTCTCTCTCTCTCTCTCTCTCTCTCTCTCTCTCTTCTCTTTCTCTCTCGTGGTAGTCCATTTAATAATGCATTCACAATACACAAATGTTTTTAGCTTTGTGAACGCCTGAAATCGTGGGAATAACCCAAAACACAATGAAAAAATAAAATAAAAATAGAACCGATGCTCTATTCGGCAACATCTGAGTGTCATGAGAATTTTTCCAGGCGATTTCATACAATTTAAAGAAAAAAACCCAAACAATTGATACTCTGTTTATTAAATGAAAATAAAAATAATTTAAAATATAAATTGCATTAAAACATATCAAAATCACTGATTTCATATACAAAATACTTAGAACAATCTGTCAATACGATGTCAATCAAATCGTCAACCAATGAGAATGATGGATGAATCATAGATAGACTTGATAGACAGATGTTATACACCGTTAATTGATGCGGAAACAGACAAGTTGTTCCTGATCGATAAACTCCTCGGATTTTGTGTACATAGATATCTTATCTGAACTTTCTATCCGTAACGCTCTATGGAACTCCCTTTACTTAGCATTTAGTTTCTATAATAAACTGTCACACAGGTTTCCAAGTTCTATTCAAGATCTAAATTGCATGCTATACTAATTTGTAGAAAGGTTTGGTTTAGGACGTGTTCTGTTAAAAAAAATCTGACGTGGAAGCTCACCAAAAGCGAAATGACAGCGAACGTTAAAATGGCAACAGAAAGTAACATACAAAGAGTAACCTACAAAGAAGAAGGTTATGTAGCTTGTAGAAACCAAAATCCAACTTAGTAGATACTTTAATTTTGCCTGGCTAAGCACTAGAATCAATCTAATATTATCGATTACTAAAAAATGGTTTTATCTTAGTTTAATATCGTGAAACAGGCACCCATTCTCTAGGACCATCATGCACCGTTTCCACTACGTAAGGCGATGCGGTGAATAAATCCATGGTTTTAACAAAAAGGCGTCATTTCTCTTCGCTGGTGCCAACTAGTTTTAACAATTTAAATATTGGCGACTTTACTGTTCGATACGACCCTAAATATTTAAAGTCTTAAACATGCATTATGCAAATTACTGGCGTTTTAAGGTTTATCGGAGGTTGAACTATATTGATGGCCCTCTTTCGCGGGGGAGGCGGGGGGGGTCCTTAAACATGCGTTATGCAAAACAGTGGCGTTTTAAGGTTAATCATGGCAGAGGCTGAATAATTTTGAGAGCCTCTTTCGCGGGTTCGGGGGGGGGGGGGGCTTCCCCCAAGCACCAGAGGTCAAGAAATTTTGCAAAATAGAAAACATTTTGGTGCATTCTGACATATCCTACAGGCCCCTCGAGTCCGGTTTAATCAGCCAAATTCGATACTCGTCTGAAGCCTGTCTGTATTGATGATTTTCATGCTAATGCAATGACTTCATTCTTATTCAGTCGTGGGTTCAACAGTAACAGTGTATAAAAAAACGATTGAATCGGATTCGGGGGCCAGAGGGGCTCTTTTGCCAGATGTGGGGCCCTTTTGGCTGTCTTTAGGACCCTCCCTAACTAGGGTACATTTTCATTTTTTCATCGGTTTTAGCATTTTTCTCCCATTTTATTTTTTTAATTTTTTTTTTGCGAGGCTGGCAAAAGATAAATCTGCATATTGTTGGTCTTTCTATAGGCTTACAATTTTATATAGACTATAAATTAGACATAGATCCTAATCACCTCTCGATGTCAACGCTAGTCTGCGATATTTGTTGGGTTATGATCCAGTTTGCTGAACAACTTTGATTCATGATTTAATGATTAATTGGATAATCGAGACTATAATTTATGTCGTAAGCGGAACTTCCAATCGCTTAATTCTCGTTTCTTAGTGGATCAATTTGACTGCAATTTTCAGCAAATTTCCTTTATATTATCTAGTTTTTATTTATCATAGTAAGAACTGCCAACTCTTTATCTAATATCTCATCATGTATCTTAAAGACAAATCAAGATAAATTCAATTGTGAGAAGGACAAAACTGCTTTATATTATATGTATTCAAGATTAACTTAATCTGGAATATGAATCTTATAATAGAACAATGGTGGCAAATTTCCATATCATCTGATACATTACAAACACACATCAATATACATGACCCAAAACAACTACATGCAATACCCCGATCACACCTGCCAATTTATATCAAGTCGGATCAGATATTGTATTTGTCATTCAGTATTGCCGTTTATAGATTGATAGGTCAATGGGTCTGTTCCAAGTCTTATTGCTCGAATCTACGATGCTGTAATCGATGTTCCTGGACTCGAAATGTAGTTACTATTTACTTATAGTACTATTGTTGAATTAATGGGTTTAGATAACGCACAAACTGATTAAAATATATTTCGTTTCGTTTTTGATACTTTCGGTTGCCTACACTACAAGAAGATCTGACCGGCTCTTTGACCCTATGATGTCAGATATTTGATTAACCAATTAGAATTGATGTTACTAGTGGATTCCCACAGTTCCGTGCAAAACACGCCTAACACCCGCCTACACTACATGAAGATCTGACCAGCTGTTTGACCCTATGATGTCAGATATTTGATTAACCAATCAGAATTCATGTTACTAGTGGATTACCCACAGTTCAGTGCAAAACATGCCCAACGCTCGCCGTAACATACCGTATCATTAAGAACACATCAATGATAATAACTCTTCCAGATCCTAGTGTAGTGAAGACAAGTAAAACGAAATTTTGAACTATAAAAACGAAACGAAATAGGATCTGTAATTTAATCAGATTGGATAACACAAGGGGACCGGGCAAAAATTTAGGGGAGAACTGATGTAAAGGTTCCACCAACGACCCTGCAAAATAAAATTTTCTCAATAATGTCTTTAGAAATAAATGGTATTACCGGTAAAGGAGAAATTGTCTGAATCGTAACCAGCGATGCTACGCCAAGATGTCCAGGTACGGTATTATTCTTTAGAAAATACATAGTGTAAACTAGGCTTTAAGGACGACTAGAGCATTGAACTTGTATGATCTGTATTACTCACCGCTGTAGATCAATACTAATAGAACGATTGGCTGGTCCACTGTCAGTACTCTCTACATATATAATATACATACATAGCTTCATCAAGTCTTATAACTGACAATATGTCAACTTTATTAACGACTTTTACTCTAATCCACGCTAGTCTGGTCAGGATTTAACTGTAGTTGACATAAACAGACAGATCAAATGGATAAGTAACATTGTCCTTAAAGGAGCTAAATCCCTAATATTTGGGACCTAGAAATTTACCCAAATGGGTCGCAACGCATAAAATATATAAAACTGAATGTATAAAAACTGATTTGCATTCATTCATTTCCGTCTTTGCTCTAATTTCAAATCAGTTATGTTCAGTGAAATACGCCTGAAATCTTAATAGCATGCCAATCTGTAGCGTCTGGTTATTCCGGACTACATTATTGCGTATGCTCTCCATACATTACTGTCTAGCCTCGTTTTCCAAGTCCTTATTAAAAATGGGCCTGAAATGGACTATGGTACACGATTCGTGTACCAATGATATTTTTTTTTTATTTTGTCTTAAATATTGGATACCAGAAGCCCATATTTTCCTGGTAAGATCACAGCATCAATATTGAATTAAATTGAAAAATAATTCGAGTTTTCAGTGTTGAAGATTATGGATGAGATTGAGTTAGAGACTTAGCTACTTTAAATAACGCGACGATGTCCCTTTTTATGAAAAACACGAACTGCTCGTTTCTGTAAACCCCAAAAAACTCGTATCCAGTCCCAAGACATGACATTTGAATTATAACTTTATTAGCGATTACTGTTGTAATTGGTGTAAGTCTGGTGATGACATCCTAGGGATAAATTCATTATCTAGAGGGATAAGTAACCTAGTTCCTGTAATAAGATTCCAGCATCGATCTTTGTGCACTAAGACAAGACAAGACACGCTGAGGTCTTGCACGATGTAGCGATAATTAACAGCAGGAAACAATTGTTATATACAAAATACGAAAGACTATCAGAATTGAAATGGGGTTTAACGTCTTCTGTTTTGCTAATAAACTGGGTTAATGAAGATGGGCATACAGTGTGCTATGAGGGAAATTTTGCCCGGGCAGCGTCGCTACGACCTACTCTTATATAGAATTCCAGCTGCCAAGGTTTTTTTTTACGTCGGTTTTTCGTTCTACCAATAATAACCCAATACTACCAAATAGTTATCAAATACATGTATGACCAAATACTACTAAACATTTCAATTTTCTACAAAGTATCGAATATTTGTTGCAGTAATTATACCAATATGTTGTTATTTGACAATATTTGGTGGTACATGTAGAACTGTACATACTATACGAGACCGAACTACTTGAGTAGGGTGAAATCTCGCCGTTATTATATTGTCGTTTTTAACCCGCACCATTTTGCTAATTGAAAATATTCACGAAAATGAAATTAACATGATTTTATAGAATGATAATCCCAATAGGACCTGTTATTGTATAATTAATCATATCCTGTTAGATATCTATGGCGGATATCTGAGAAAGTTTTTGCTTCAATTCATATACCCACCACGATGAACGTTAATGAAGTTAATGGAGCTAAGCAACGAAGCATGTTCAATACCGTTTATAAACATCAATTTGTGAATCTAAGAGCAATTACAAACTGAAAAGTTATAGCAAACACCAACATTGAATTCCGATCGTTTCTACAATTACCCTGAATTTTGATAGATTTTCGCGATGATCATTAAATGACTAGCCAAGTCTAGCAAAGTTCTCCCTTTTCACACTTTCGACTTGTGGGTGGAAATGGACGAAGACCTGATAAGAGTACTCTTAGAAACTATGACATAATACTTATTTAAAGATGCATTCTCGTTATGAAAATTCAAAAACAGGTGATAAAAAAAGAGAATATTGAAAATTTCATTCAAATTACTTCATTCTGGGCCAAATTACCACTGTGTGCATAGTTGTAACCACGGCACTGGTATATTCGCGACTCAACTCCCCCTTTCCCATTTTTAAATTAAATTTTTAACTGGCGAACCGTTCTAATCCAGTTAAACTCTCGAGTATCCGATGTCTAATTAATAGTTTATCTAACATTTCAGGCCGAAAGATCGACCCGTAATATAGACAGATTTACTTCTTGCATATGTATGTTTTAAGTAGGAAAGTCTCTAACTCATTATCTTCCAAATTCTTACGCGTTGAAAACACGAATTATTTGTCAGTTCAAATCAACATTGATGTAGTTATCTTACCCTGAAAAGGTAGGCTTCTGGTATCCAATATTTAAGACAAAATAAACATTCTATCAGCATCATTTGTAACAAGTGACCAGAAAGAACGAGGCGAGATATATCCCACAACGTGTTAAACGGCGACAATATAACATATCTGGAGAGCATGCGCAATATACTGGAATAACAAGACACTAGAAATTTATATTCGGTTGAGACTCGTGTCGTATTTCGCTTGACATAACTGATTTGAAATCAGAGTCAAAACGGAAACAATTGAATGTAAATCAATTCATATACAATCAGGGTACATTAACATGCGTTGCGACCCATTTGGGTCAGTTTCTAGACCCCCAAATATAAGCGATTTAGCCCCTTTAATTATATAATATACTGAATTCATCTGATATATAATGAGTGACCTATTTAGTATTCATGATCAGATTGAATAATACAAGTTGAAAGAACTGGACTAATTGGTGTGCCTTTAACATTAGGCGGGAACAGATTTCACTTATTATTCCATCAATAAACGACTTATTTACGTAATTATTTATTCATTCAACATTATAACAATAGCCAATAAATGATAATATCTTTCACTTGTGTCGACAGTTATATATGAACTATATATACGCTAATTATAGGAAATTAACTGCATGTGGCATTGTTATTTAATCCCATCAGCTATGTGTTATACTAGTATTATAAACATATCTTGCTATAGTTTTGTGGTATACAATATATTACATTTTACATCAATGCTCACACAATTTAGTTTAATTTAGTCAACCACATTTAAAATAAAAAGCAATCAAAGGATTTAAGGAACACGTTTACTTTGGTATTTAAAGTTGGGTTCCCAGATAAGTATTTATTGGGTGATTATTGCCTATAAAAGTATGGCAATATTGGTACATATAGAATGTACAGATATTCAATCGTACTGGAAAATACCGGAATCACTACAAAACACTCATGGAGCGTATACAGGACAAAAATGTGAGGGGTTCCCTGAATAGTCAGCCCGACGATTAAGAATACCTGCGCTCGTAGAGTTGACTTTATGAAGAGTTGGACGTACAACACTTTCTGGGATAAAAATCACGGAAAAAGACGCGGGCAGTGGATAATCCGAGAATTTAATTAGGATTTGATATTTGTAGTAAATAGTCAGCGATTACAGACAACATCGTCTCTTGTATGTAATGAATTCTCCCCTGTCTCCACCGCCGTTGCTATAGGTACGGAGAGGGGTAATCCCCTGACGCAAACATGACCTCTTTTGATAGATTTTTATAGCAGGTATACTTGTCAATTACAATGTTTTGAGAACAAATTGAAGCGAGAGAGAGAGAGAAATGGGGTTTAACGTCCACTCAACACAAACTAGGTCATTTTGGGACTAACATATGGTTTCATTTTATTTCAATAATTCGCTTATGCGTAGGGGTCTTTAGCAGTGGGAGGAAACCGGAGTGCCCGGAGGAAACCCACGAGGTTGAGAAGGCGACAAATTGAAGCAAAATTATGATAAATTAATTAGTTTGAATATGTTTTTAGTTCTAATATATCTTTAAATAACCCAGTTTGTACCCGGGAATGTAACCTTAACGTCTCCTTGACGACTTACTTAGGTCTTTTTGAGACTAACGGATTCCAACTCTCAGGGTATCTTTTACGTCCCTGACAAAATGATTTTCGTTCGTGTGCAGATTTGAGTAAGTCAATTCATTCCATGTGTAGGTATGTCAGTGCATAGAAATTCTGACATTACTTTTCTAGATAAAGGTCGGTGACTGCAAGTTGTAATATTAAAATAACATTTTGTGTAAGCCACAGTTCGGAGTTGTTTCTTTAAAAAAATGGTCCAATATTTGGCTTCATTTATGAGAATCTTCGACAATTATGGCATGAAAGCTAAGACATTTACAATATATCATAACAATGGCACTAGAATGTTCGCTAGAAAAATTCTACAAGAAACGACAACGTAGAATAATATAAGGTAAGGAAACAATTAGCCGTGACCTTCAAATTGTACAAGTAGCTCCACCTATTATTAAGACAATAACATGAGGCACTATTGTACCAAATAACAAGGTCATGTTTTTAAATAGATCCCCCTATACACTGTATACTGTTTTTATAAGCAATAAACTGACGCGTGTATTTAAGCGTCTTGACTGTTTTGAATTTAAATCCAGCACTTGTCCGCACTATTGAAATCAGTAATCGTAGTGGTTTAGTCAGATTAACACGGAGGTCCTAGTTTCGATCCTCGGTATTTTCCAGGATGGCTTCTCCTTGTTAGTTGTGCACGACGGAGTTCCTAGCAACAGGGTAGTCATTTGGGTGTGACGAAAAACCGAGGTGCCTTGTGCACCTTGGCGTGCACGTAAACGAACAGATAGAATGCAGTTGTTGTCCATTCAAAATTTACCCAATATAAAGCAGGGTTTGCATGGTGTATTCCCCGGATCTGCGCTAAAAAATGGGGAGTTCAACTCCATTTAATGTATTCCTGCATTTGAAATCAATTGAACGAGAAGTGGGGTTGAAAGTCTATCCTAGTGGCTCTGCTAAAAAGTCTCGAACGCAATTGGAAAAAGCACACATTAGTCCATAGATCAGAGGTGTGTGTGTGGGGGGGGGGGGGGGTAGATGGCAAAATGGTTAGCACGTGGGCGCTGTATCATAACGTCTGTCATTGAGTCAACTGGCGTGGTTTTAAATCCCCGGTTGTACGTGACAAGGAGTAGGGTCACATATCCAGCCTAGTAGGTTTTCTCTGGGTCCTTCGGTTTCTTCCCACTGCTAAAGACCTTTACGTCCAAGCGAAGTCCTGAAAAAATCTATTTTGTGTCGCTTGGACGTTAACCCCCCCCCCTCCACCCTCCCTCAGATCAGATGTACTGAATGGGTCTCTATCTGCATCTATCAATGATGTTTCTAATGTTGACGTTAACATTATTTATACAGGGAAATGCACACAGAACTGCGAAAATAAATGTTTTTCTTTCAAAAACATGTACAACCACAAATAGATAAAGAGCGTATTTGTTTTTTTTTATTGGGACAGACATTATTCACCACTAACTTTATTTCCTTAAAGATTGCTTAACAACCGAACACAATGTGAAAAACAAATAGATTGCAAATGTGTCATCGCTATTTTTTACGATCACGGAATCTTTTGTCAACGTTATGTTATTCTTAAGCAGACTTTTCCTCATAGACGAAGTTGTTAAGATAGTAATCAGGATATACTTGTTGTCTGAAATCTTTAATTTCTTATAATGTAAAGGTGCGTTTCTCGTGTATTTTCTGGAATCTTGTTGTTGATTAAATGAAGACAGGACTCTTGTTGGTTGTTAATAATTCGATATATTCTTTAGTCAACAATACTTAATAGCAGATAATTAATATAACAATTAATAGAAAAATTATTGGCTAAATGCTTAACAGTACATAAGCTCCAATATGGATATGGGAAATGACATAAACTTATGTCTCCAAATATCCAAATACAGGTCTGTTCTTAGGCATGCGATCTAAGCTGATCTCCCAAGACACGTTGTAGCAAGGTCTCTCCTAATTCTGCCAATTGGGTCTATATATACCCATGCATTGCCTAGGGCATTAATCCTATAAATCTATTGTCTACAAACAGTACACGGTGGCAACTAAAATGCTATAGCCCGTAGACGTTAATTACAATTAATAAGATAGATTTAATGTGTAAAACAAAGAATACTGGAGACATGTGATTAATGAGATATATAAGACAATATAAATGTATATAAATGGGAGTAATTAAGGTGGATTAAGATCCATTAAAATATGGCCTTCAAAATTAAGTAATACTGTGCGGATTAGCACGACGTATTAAACATTTACTATTGGGCCGTAATTCACCCTACTATATAATAATATTATCTTTTAAAAATATTTCTGGCTCGTTAGCCTGGAGGTCGGGTGTTCGATCCCTGCACTCGCCGAGATAGATCATCGAGATTTTCCGACGTGGTTTTCCCTTGTCAATGATGCAGCACGGAGGGCCTGACAAGGACAGCTGTCTAGTCTTTCATGTGGCACGAAAAACCGAGGTCCCGTGTACACATTGACGTGCATGTAAAAGATCCCTTGGCAGTTGAAATTCGATGTATAAGAGTTTGTCGTAGAGCCGCAGCCCGTACAAAATTTCCCTCATAGCACACTGTATGCCGGTCTTCCCTTAGCCCAGTTTAGGAGCAGAACATTAGGACGTAAAACCTCATTTCATTTCATTTAAAATATTTAGTATGATAATGTATGAATAATTGAAGTTGGGTCTAAAGTTCTAGTTTCAATCTGGCGAAACTGTACACGGGACCACGGATTTTCCGTAACACCCGAAGGACTAGAAATTTTGCTCGCCAAGACCCCTACACTGCACTCCTTAACTGTGTAAAACAATCCGAAGAGAGAGGGATGGGGTTTAACGCCTACTCGACACAAACTAGGTCATTTTGGGACTAAAATATGGTTTCATTTTATTTCAATAATTCGCTTGCGCGTAGGGGTCTTTAGCAGTGGGAGGAAACCGGAGTGCCCGGAGGAAACCCACGATGTTGAGAAGGCGCCCCTATCTCAATGCTACATACGCTCACACCATGGCTCGAAACCACAACCGCAAGCCAGAGGTAACCGGCCAGCTAGAGGTCGAAGCGCGGCACTCTAGGCCACTAGGCCATCAACATTCTTATCTAGAATATGTGGATGTTAGACTTGTATATATTGCTTTATTAGTCAGGATAATAAACCATACAGTCATATATTCATTTTGCCAAACATGGAGTAGGGTCGCCTGTCCAGCCTTGTGGGTTTTCTCCGGGTCCTCCAGTTTCCTCCCAAGTGAATTATTGAAATAAAATTTAAAAAAAAACATATCTTAGTCCCGAAATGACCTAGTTTGCATCGAGCGGACGTTACCCCCCTCTCTCTCTCTGTCCCCCTCTCCCTTTCTTTCTCTCTTTCTCTCTCTCTCTCGCTCTCTCTCTCTCTCTCTCTCTCTCTCTCTCTCTCTTATCTTATCAAAAGATATGGATTCTGAACAAATGTGAAGAACTCCTTTAATGATCTGCATCAGGTGTTCTGCTATTTTAAAGTATTTAGACCTCAATCTAGCTATTGAATTACGGTGTTAACAATATCATCTAAAATACAATATAATAGAAGACCAGCATCGCCCTCGTTACACAAAGAAATGATTTTATGTCTACCACATGTCTGGGTAAGAAAATCCAGTTGGGGTTTCACATGCGGGAAATTCAGATTAGTCATTTATTTTTTATATAGCCATACACGGTGAAAGGCTCTTAACCCTTTCCTCGGCGAAAAGCTGCTTTATGGAAAATTTTACAGATTTATTCATAGGGCCGTATGTATGATTTTAAAAATGGAGGTTCAGCAGAGTGGTGGGGCGCCATAGCCTCAACGTAAGTAATATAAGAAAGTTTGGTTCAGGGCAAACGAACCCATTGGCGTGTGGGCGCCCTTAAAACCGACCGACTGACAGTGCCTTAAGAGCATCACTGTTTGATCATAATCAAGTGTAATATTTTATAATTGAAAGATTGTCAAATTAATTTTTGGATGGTGGGGCCGCCTTATTTTGTTGGGTTTTTTTTTTTGGGGGGGGGGGGGGTGCAGTATACCCCCTTCACCCCCTCTAGGTACGGCCCTGATATACCCTGATATCATTATTCACTTTCCAAAATAATAATCTTTATATGCCACTTGTATGCAATTATATATAAACTATATAATTGAATATAGGCTGCATTGTGTGTACTTAGATTATGATAAATCATATATGCATTGAACGCAGTATTCATCACCTTTGAGGGGGGTTGGGATGGCCTAGTGGTCTACAGTGCCGCGCTTCGACCTCTAGCTGGCCGGTCACCTCTGGCTTGCAGCTGTGGTTTCGAGCCCTGGTGTGAGCGTATGTGGCATGGAGATAGGGCGCCTTCTCAACCTCGTGGGTTTCCTCCGGGCACTCCGGTTTCCTCCCACTGCTAAAGACCCCTACGCACAAGCGAATTATTGAAATAAAATCAAAAACCATATGTTAGTCCCGAAATGACTTAGTTTGTGTTGAGTGGACGTTAAACCCCATTTCTCTCTCTCTCTCTCATCACCTTTGTCGTCTCACCCACTTTTACACAAATAATCACTGATTCATTATGGAAGATGGGGTAATTGAGTTAATGAACTTTACTAACTTTCTCACGCTCTTGTATTATTGGCATGAGTAACACCTTTACTTCTTCGCACGTACATATCTGGTTTCTCCAAAAATGAAGACAGCCAGATAAACAAAGCGAAACGAAGTAGGTAATTTATATATACTTCTTCTATAAGGCTAGGGAAATTCTTCTTAGCCAAATTGTTGAGTCATACTCTTTAGCGTACATCATATTATTATACACTTCGTAACCTAGAAAAATTCTAATCTACGTTCCAGATCTTTCTTACAACTCGAATTTTTATATGACTCTCTTCTTAGCATCTTGTGTTACCATAATTAACTATGTTTATTTTGTTGCTTTTTGTGTCATTGTTTTTATGTTAGATAAGTACGAGTCATATATCAAGATTGTTTACTATTTGTTTATATGTCTTATTGTATTTCGTATCAGTTGTAACTATCTTACAAGACAAGACATAGGCGACATTGTGTTTTTGGCATTTGATAAGATACCTATATAAATCAAATTCTCCGGTGTGAGCGTATGTGGCAAGGAGTAAGGGTCGCCTGTCCAACCTCGTGGGTTTCCTCCGGGCACTCCGGTTTCCTCCCACTGCTAAAGACCTCTACACGCAAACGATATTGAATATAATTAAAACCATATGTTAGTCCCGAAATGACCTGGTTTGTGTCATTTCTCTCTCGCTCCCCTAATTAAATTTGGTAACAATTACAGTTGTTTATGTAATATGTATTATTAAATGTACATGACTATGTTTAAGTGTATATGAATGCATGCTGTCCATAATGGACGTTTTGGTGCAATAAACGTCTTATCATATCTTATCAAGTGATCAAAGGAGAACGAATAATTCTCGGTTCATAGTGGATAATTTGACTGAAATTGCCAGCTAATTGCCTTTGAACTTTTATCGTGAGAACTACCAACTGGTTATCTAATCCTCCTTAATATATCTCTATTAATCTAATTAAACAATGGATAATCGAGTTTTTGTTTATCATCGTAACAACGTTAGCAATGACGATCGAGAGTACGCTGTTCTTCAAACGACCATAACTCCGCTCAGAATGAAGCAGTTTGAATGAAATTGTGAACATATCCCCTGTTCATTTTCTGTTTTATAGCGAGAATTGTCAGCTCTTTATCTAAAATCTCGTCCACTATAACTTACCTTTCTATGCGCTTTATGTGATATAATTTTATTGGGCTAAGAAACTCTGCTTTTAAACTAAAGTTTTTGAAAATCTCAACGAAAATCATTTACAATGCAAAATAATAGCTTTCAAAATAAACAAAATGGACATTTGTTCGACTACAAGCTTCAAGAAATTATATGTTCCACAAACTAGATTTTCGCAAAATGAAATTGGATTTATATGTCCTAAAATAGGCATATATGCATGTATTTATATTTATGGTGCAGAAACACGTAGTTAACGAACTGAAGGAATTTTATCCATATTCACTAATTATTTGCATGTCAAGGGAATTATTTCACTTTCAGATACAATTTGAATGGCAGCTATGTTTGGCTGTTTTGACGATCAAATCAAATTAGAGAGCATTTTGCATGCCCAAACTAATTTACCGTTCAAAACGACGATATACAGATATGAAACCAGATTTTTAGTAGCTTCATTGGGTCCTCGCTACTGGAATATGATATCTCATATTGCTACTCATACCACAACTATTCCTTTGGTCTGGTTTTCAGATTACTTCTGAGCTGTTTCTGAAACTAAGGTTATGTGGTGCGCTCTTTGTGACAAATACTAGAGATGCGTGGCCCACTTCTTCAGAATGAGTTGCATCAAATGGGTACAGTCATCTGGTAGACGCGTCAGTAGAGGAATGAAGGCCAAGGCCATCCTAAAAGAAACAAATATAAAAGGTCTCATTCCGTATTAAGGCATGTTCAGAAAAAAACTCATCCAAGTTATTTATCGTGAGTAAATTCCTGAAGTATTCATAAAACTGGAACTGATTTGGTTCTGTCGTGGAGGGAGATGCAGAACCATCAAATTAATATGGATCGAACACAATTACACTATTCTAGCATTTACTACAGCAGCTGATTATCAAAACAGTATACAGTTTTAGATCATGAGTGAAAATATGTCGGAATTACTGTAGAAAGGGGGTAAGGCGTGGGGTGAGGGCAAAAAACCCCAACCAAAACGAAAAACCGAATACCTGAATATGCAATAGTTACTCTATAATCTACCCTCGCTTTACGGCTTTTGATGAATGGTGCATACCGAAGATCACGTGTTCCAGTTTTCCGGTCAGGGGCTTGTTTCGCGAAATCACGAAATTCTAACTAAGATAAAACCCAAACTTTAGTAATTCGATAATATTAAATTGATTTTAGGGCTTAGCCAATCAACATTGAAATATCTATTAAAATTTGGATTCTATCTTTGGTTAAGATTTCGAGAAACCGGACCCAGGGTTCTAATGTACGAACAGTATACAAGAAATCAACTGGTCATCAAGAATAGAAAAGAATGAATCGATCAATGATATAAATATAGCAACACAATGCACGGTTACATTTATACAAGCTGGGAACACATTATAAGAACGGCGATGAATAGAGGATAACGATTTTAGACATAGCACCATTTATACAGAACTATTATCTATATCCACAGAACTCCATGTTAGTTAGCAAGCAGATTATAAGAATAACATGATAAATGAGCAGGAATCCATGATCTCTTGCTGTTTCCAATAAATAACAGGAACATTCTTCCTATCACAAATATAACGTCATGTTTTCAACGGGGCGTGTAAATATCAATTGGCATGGAGAAATTAAATTCCTTAAGATGCAATATGAGTAGGTACTGACCCTGGAATATGTGGATGTGGGCCTAATTCGGTACTCGTCTGAAGACTGAATGGTGATTTCTTGATTGGTGATTTTCATGTCAATGACTGCATTCTCATTCCGTAGTGGATTTGACAGTAACAGTGTATAGAAAAAGATTGACTCGGACTCAAAGTCCAGAGGGACCCTTTTCATCAACCCTCCTTAAGGGCACATTTTCATTTTCTCATTTGTTTTAGCATTTTTCTCCGGTTTTATTTTTTTTAACTTCTTTGATTTATTTTTTCGAAGGGGCTGGTGGCTCCAGCACCTCAGCTACAAAAAAGCTTTTGGGTAGACCCCTACTACAATTGTAAGAGTATAACGAAGGCACCAAAATGTTAAAATGTTGTGCTTTATAAGGATGTATAGTACACTTGAGAGAATAAATTACAGCAGATGTAAATAACCTGTAGATGTAAATATATTATACATATTGATTTACTATAAACATGATATGAGTC